>OW799200.2:4036304-13698981 GCA_941918905.2 Xestia sexstrigata | reverse complement strand
ATCCACAGGCCCGCGCCTACGGTGGCCGGGGGCGACGTGGTGGCCCCCGACGCCCGGGGCGTCCCCCGCGGCGGGGTCTCCTCAGACACCATCGCAATGCAATAAGATATACACCATTGAAGAGAGCTTTTCTATAAGAACTACTGCTACTAACACAACTTTTGCTAATTCGTAGTCTGTTCGGAGCTATGGACCTATTAAGTCACTAGTTGGACACCGAAGAAGAGTTTTTTTTACAACCAATTTCAGCTAAACAGCAAATTTCAGGTAAACTCTTACGGCCAACTAAAAGTCAAATAAAGCTTTTTAAAGAAAATCTTTTGCTATTAGCACACTTTTGTTGTTTGACTCAAACTCAAAGCATTTTTTATAATTAGACTTATTACGGCACTTTGAATGTCACAAATTACAAATAAAAAACAAAGCTACTGTCCCAGTCACAAAGCATAATAACTTGGAGAAAGTACTGTAGTTGCCTAGATTACTATGGAGAAGAACGGGCAAGAAGCTCCATGGACACTCTTTTAAATCAAAATGTTGTTACAAAATCTTGGTTACATCATTAATTTTGAGATTTATACATATATGTGAGAACGATGTAGAAAGACGTGCACATTAGGGCACGCCACGATAGTGGCGATAAGTCCCCTCTTTGAGGAGTGGCTGGAGAGACGCCACGGCGTCCTCACCTTCCGCCTGACGCAGGTCCTCACCGGACCCGGTGTTTCGGGAGATTCCTGCACCGAATCGGGCGGGAGGGGAAACGCCCGGGTCTTTCCACTGCGAGGATCGACCGGAGGACACGGTGGAGCACACGGTGGAGGTGTGCCCCGCGTGGGGCGGAGCACCGCCGTGTCCTCGAAGCGGCGATTGGCGGCGGCGACCTCTCGCGTCCGGCCCTGGTGCAAGCCATGGTCCGGAGCGAGACGGAATGGGACGCCGTCTCCTCCTTCTGCGAAGCAGTAATGCTAGAGAAAGAGGTGGCGGAACGTGAGAGGGAGAGAACCTCACAGCGTCCCGGCCGCCGCGGGAGACGCCCCGGGCGTCGGGGGCCACCGTAGGGGGCGGGCCTGTGGACGGTGGGCTATGGGCTAGCTCGCCGTCCGTCCGTCTCATGACGACAGGCCGTGTCGACGGCGCGTTCGTGTTCCACGCGCGCCTCAAAGAGAGTCAGCAAAAAGGAAGATATGATGATTTCTCATCCGAAAAAATAAAAAAAACAAAAAAAAATGGCTGATGGTGATGCAGACGTGTTAATTGTACAAACAGCAAACAATATAGAATCTGAATATGTAACAGTTGTTGCTGAGGATATTGACGTTTTAGTTTTATTAACAGCGCTAACACCTAGCGAGAAGAAAATAATTTTTTTAAAACCAGCTAAAGCCCGTGTAACTCAAAAACTGTATTCAAATTACAGCTTAGAGAATAAATTACCTATGAGTAAAAAACATATTTTGTTCTTACACGCATTTACAGGATGCGACACGACATCTGCATTTTATAATAAGGGCAAGACAAGATGCAGCTAAAATATTTAAAAATCCAAATGGTATTTCCATATATATTTTTTAAGCAGGTATTTTATGTATATTGGCATTATATGGCGCTCCTAAAAATATAGAAAGTTTAAATACTCTTAGATATCAAACATTTATTAAAGCTACTTCTAGAAGGTGTGCCAACCTTGCTTCTTTGCCTACACCTACACATGATGCAGCTATCGAGCATTTGAAAAGAGTTTATTTGCGAGTGCAGTTATGGCTAGAAAAATATACACCACCCGAACAATGGGGTTGGAAATTTGAAGGAAACTTGTTACAGCCGATAACAATGACGCAACTACCAGCCTCACAAAAATTACTTAAGATGATTTTTTGTACGTGTAAAACTGGATGTGGACCTGCTTGCGGTTGTAGAAAAAGTGGGTGTAAAACTGGATGTGGACCTGCTTGCGGTTGTAGAAAAAGTGGATTGAATTGCTCTCCAGCATGTCTGCAATGTGTTTAAATGCAGCACCAGTGATTCTTACAAATGAGGTCGAGGCACGCAAGCAACGACTAATATAAACGCCTTCTTTATTTTGAATTATTGGTTTAATGAAATTTTGTTTACAAGTAAGTACCGCCGTCACCTCCTTCTGCGAAGCAGTAATGCTAGAGAAGGAGGTGGCGGAACGTGAGAGGGAGAGAACTTCACAGCATCCCGGCCGCCGCGGGCGACGCCCCGGGCGTCGGGGGCCACCACGTGGCCCCCGGCCACCGTAGGCGCGGGCCTGTGGACGGTGGGCTATGGGCTAGCTCGCCGTCCGTCCGTCTCATGACGACAGGCCGTGTCGACGGCGCGTTCGTGTTCCACGCGCGCCTCAAAGAGAGTCAGCAAAAAGGAAGGGGTCCGCAAGGACCGATGCCTGCCGGGGTTGCGGGACTGTTCGAAAGAGATACCGTGGCCCCGGAACACAAAGGGCGATGAAGGAACATGGATGGGTTTTAGTCAGTAAAAGTCTGACACTCCCTCCTGCTCCGCCCAGAGCGGGAGAAGTCATTTGATGATTTCCCATCCGAAAAAAATGATAATGATGAAAATGGTTTTAAAATGGTATAATATCTAAGTAACTAAAACGTGTAAAATAAAAAAAATCCCGACTGCGTAAAAAATAACTAATTCTATAATTAAATAAAAAACTGAAAATAATAAAACAAGTTCAGGAAACAGGACATATTGACTGCAACAGTCGGGACCCAATATTCATTGATTTACAAAACCAAAAAATACGTGTCTATTAATTTCCAATACTCTAACTGACGGACTAAATAAATTTGCAATTTTTTGATACTGTTGTCATGCCTATTAGTCTATTACTGGTAATTCAGAGTTTTTGTCAATCACACTCACGAATGATAAATGAATCACACACACACGAATGGTACTCTCTTAGCATTACTTTTTACTTGCAGAAAGTTAAGAAATAGACTAACAATAAGCTCACAAGACATCAATTTACGGATGGCTAAGGACGAAGCGGGGCCCAGAGCGGGAGAAGTCATTTGATGATTTCCCATAAGACGTGCACATTAAGAGCGTCCAGAGTAAAAGATTAGATCGACAATTTAAAAATATGGTAATTAAAATGAACCGTGGCTTCTAAGAGATGACCAGTCCCAACTGACAGCGCCCGTTCACGAACATGGCGCATGTCCCGGCGCCATTCAACTCAACCATATTGAAGGGAACTAAATGACCCGAAACACCCGCCACCATCAGCGAGACATTTAAGTGAGCATGACATTCTCTCGTTCTTATTTGGAGTAATTGCCCTAAATGTGTTTCTAATTGGGCTCCGAAGTTATGATTTTCTAGGTAACCAATAGCAATAAGATATACACCATTCGAAAGAGCTTTCAATCAGAACATTTATAATAACAGTATTTTTACCCGACTGCGGCGAATCCCAAAAGGAGGGTAATGTGTTTGAACTGTATGTATGTACGCATGTCCGTTTCTTTGTTCCCTCGTAACTCCTTAACGGATAGAGGGATTTGGATAGATTATATGTCGTTAGATTCTTCTTGATGGCGCGAGTGTCACTGGTTACATTATTATCAAAAAACAAATAAAAATCGTGGATCTGGGGTGCCTTAGTGTGGAGTTCGAATTTTTTTTCTTCTAATTCCATCGAGTGGGGTATCAAAATGAAGGGTTTTAAAAGATGATTACAAAAATATGTGCAACTTATGTTTGAATGTAATTCGAAATGACAAATATTATAAATAAGTAAATAAAATTCAAATGTTTGGCACGCTCTGCAGCCTGAACGGCTAGATGGATTTTAGCTTGAGAGGTGTCGCTAGATTCGTATTTACTGTGAGAGTGACACTGGTTATATCAAAATAATAAAAAACAAAATGGCGGATTTTTAGAGTAAGTATTATATGATTTATAATTACAAAATCTCTAATATTTACAAGACATTACAACTGAATATACAATTTTATTCGATATAACGATCAGTTAATATAATAAATGATTGATATAATTTTAAAGTTACAAATTTTTATAAGCATAACCTACGTTGAATATAAAATCGTTTGATATACCACTCAAAAGATATAGAACTTATTTAGGCTAATATGATTAAATGCCTATTAAAAATCACATGGCAAAAATTCAGATAAACACATTACAACATTGTCTAATTATTAAAAAACATACAAACAAGCTTACACCATGCATGCGGCAGGCACGCAGACAAGCATACACCATACATGCAGCATGCAAGCAAGCATGCATCATGCAATCAAGCATGCAACATGCAGCAAGCATGCAACATGCAGCAGGCATGGTTTCTGTCACGGCTCCGGCGCCGCGGGGCTCCGGCGCTCCCATGCAAGTTTATCGTCGCAGATGTGGTTCACGCTCAGTGTTAGAACCACCCGCTCCTCAGCTCCTCGCCTACGCGATTTTAAATAACACGCTAGGGGTAGGGCAGACAAGACTACGTGGAGTCGGTATTGCAGCGATTCCTTTTTGTCACGCTTTTCGATTAAAAAAACGTTATGTCAATATTATATATTTTAAACGATGGGCCTAATGATTTTCGATTATATAAACGTTATTATATCAATATTATATGTTTTAAACGATAGACCTAATGATTTTCGATTACATAAAAGTTATATCCAATAACGTTATACGAAATAAGTTTTAGAGTATATAAATGTTATATCTAAAGAAATTATATCAACAGTTGGTATAACTCACGTTTATTATATCTTGTGAACGTTATTGAAATAAAAATAGTATATACCAAATAACAATATATGTTATGAGACGCACCCGATTTTAAAATGGAATATGGGTGTCGATTCTCTTTGTGCACAAACTAAACTTAGGCTATTGCTATCTTTTACTAAAAGGCCGTGCAAGAAAAGTACGGCTATAGCTATGAACTAAGTTAGAGATGTCAACCTAGTTTATGGTTTATGCCTTGCGCTTCACCGTGTTTTTAGTCGACATTTTACGCACGTAAAATGTCGACTAAAAACCCTTCATTTGTGTAGAAATATTAGTTCCAACTAAATTAGACAGCTCTAAATTACATCAGTCTCTTTGTCGTTTTATTAGAGAGAAAAAGATAGGAATAGCCTAAATTAAGTTTAGTTTGTGCACAACAGAATCGACACCAATATCTAAGTAACTAAAAAGTGTAAATTAAAAAAAAAAAAGACCCGACTGCGTTAAAGGGACGGTTGCAGTCAATATGTTCCGTATTAGAATTTATTATTGAACTTGTTTTTTCTTTTCAGTTTTAAAGTTATTAGTTATTTTTACGCAGTCGGGTTATTTAATTTTTTATTTAACTTAATTTCTCATATTTAGAGCTGTGTCTTTCTGACTCGGAATCGAGACAAGCCGCCTTAATAAAAAATGTCCTACTTAAAGAGATCTATCCCTTGGTATATATCTTAACGCGTCTAATAATGCAAGGGCAATTTTGCTCAATCTCCTTTTGCTTGCCGCTTTCTGTGCCGCTGAGTGTACTACTCTAGCTGCTTTCAACAAACCAATAGGTTTTGTGTGACATTTAAATTGTCATTTGCGAGCAGGTGATGTGAAAAGATCTAATTAGCTGCGTTGTTACGCAGCTACCATTTTATTTTAAACTGCCTCGCGATTACTTGTTTCAATATATGTATTTTAATTCAACAGTGCGAAGGA
This sequence comes from Xestia sexstrigata, assembly GCA_941918905.2. Taxonomy (NCBI): domain Eukaryota; kingdom Metazoa; phylum Arthropoda; class Insecta; order Lepidoptera; family Noctuidae; genus Xestia; species Xestia sexstrigata. The sequence continues at coordinate 13,693,263 of OW799200.2, read as the reverse complement.
GCAGATTGTAAAGCGGAGGTAAATAATAACGATAAATACGTCGAAACACTTAACTCTTTTATGTACGGTGATATACACAAAAACTATACCACAAGCGAAAACTTTAAAACCAAATACTATGACAAAGGCTGCTAGAGCGAGCGAAGTAAACTCGAAACGTCTATTGAACGTCCTGCCTGATTTTCTTCTAATACAACTTCAATCAATTCGTTTACATTATAGTGTCGCGCAAAAGGTTGCCAAGCACATGTGAGTATCAATATCTCAAAACTTTTAACTTAATCTATGATAGGCAACGATCCCCCCCCCCCCCCCCCCCCCCCCCCCGATGAACGTTATTTTATCAAGGTTAACATTTTGTGAGAAAAGGTAGTTGAGAAGGTATACGTACTTGGTGGTTCAACTAAAAAAAGTACGTAAAAACCTTGGTCACCTACACTTAAACTATGATAGCTGATTTTTTTATATTATGTCTGATGTTAGTGGTAGGCGATGCAGTAGCGATGTAAACACAAATAGATGCAATATTATCAAAACCCTTTGTGTAGATTTATAAAAACTTTTTAATTTACCCAATGTATAAGAAAAAATACGACCAACAGAGGTTGAAACATCATGGAAGGCATCATTCTCGACGACGAGGATCAAATTGACGGTACGTTCGATGAGCTGAATAGCAGAATTAAGGGAGACATTCTTCAACAGGGTGTGACCTCGTAGAGGGACACTAAAACAAAGAAGAAACAAATATTTTACTAAATCTGAACATCTAAACGCAATCATTTGCAATATCGAAACGCACTACGTAGAAATAGTGACGGAAGCAATGGAGATTTTGATGGTAGTAATATTGAGTATCATGAGACGTTTGCAACCTAGTATTGCAAGACAAGCCGTTTACATTTTTGCGATAGCTGACCTGTTTTGCCCCATCAAATCTAAGCTATTTTGGGTAAGACTCCTCTTATCCTTAAAATCATATGATTATGATGAAAATCATATTATTATGAGATAGAGTTCTCTGCTTTTAAAAGCAGAGAACTCTATCGAGAATAAGAAGCTGGATTAATCCAGCTTCTTATTCGATTCGCAACATGTTTTATGTTACTAAATAATCATGTTATTAATTATTATTAGTAGGTTACCGTTACGTTTTTTTTGGATAATTTAGCTTAAATGACAACATTCAAAGCTATGTCGTATAATTGACAAAAATATTGTCACTTCTAACTACCAAGTACGCATACGTCATTTACTACATATATTACACTGTTTATTCTCAAAATCGGCTTGGTCTTATATTATTTAAATAAAGGTTCTGGCTTAACACAAATATTATTTTGTTTTAAGTGCGCAGGCGTCGGTTGTGGTGCTTCGGTAAGATTATTTTTAATGTTATATTCCACAGGAGGAGAGCGCAATTGTTTTTCAGAGTCAGAGATGACCATCCTCTGGTATACCTTATGACTAAGAATGTTGGCGTACGTTGAAAATTAATCAAATAAATAGTATAATAACTTCTAATAGTATTAACATCTTGGAGTATATCTCAATCTTTGTTCCACTAATGTTGTTCCATTCTCAATAGGATATCTCAATCTACGATCAAAATTATTTGTTGAGTAACTTATTGTATTTTATGATTTAGACTTGAAATATTATAGTAACTGTATGTTGCCATGTACCAGACAGCGCGAGTTAGTAGTAAAAGGTCAAGGCTTAATGTATGCGAACAGTATTGTACATGTTCAGGGCCGGTCCGTGTGAGGACACTTAGTTTAGGCTCATGTCTAACAGTTGACGGCTTCGACTGAATTGTAATGTCACCGTTACAACCGGTACTACTAACATTAACTTACTGTTATTAAATTGTTTCAGTGCGTCGGGCGTCTTTGCAAACGCTCTACCACATGAGTTTAATTTAACATGAATGACGACTTCCAACAACAATAGAGAATGTTAACAAATTAAAAACTTTTTCAACAAAAACACGAATTAAATTATGATTTTCAAGAGTCGAATAAATGTCTCAAATTAAACCACAAACATCTTATCCCGACATATTGGCATAACAAATACCAATAAAAACCTGAGAGAATTTCATAATATGTATAAGCGTCGATAATCAGCTCGCCGTCTAAAATATGAGAAGAGACAATACCTGATGTAGAACTATCGGAGCATATAAAGGCATCACTGAAATCAACTATATGCGTCATTCCGAAACAACAGACGACGACGAGCCGACTACTAGAGGGCCCGCCCATACCATACGAACTACATGAATTCGGTGGAACCTTACATCGCACCTTGGCACCCTATCATACACACATACATACATATAAAGGGTGTAAAACACCTCTTAACGAAGCCAAAAGGCACTTGTTCTCCCCGTCATTGCGATCATTATTTTGTTCTACACCATACCTGGGAACCTTCTAGTTACGGAGATATTGGGCGTCAAAGTTCCAACTTTTTGACAAGTTTTTTTTTTTAATACAAGTTTTTATTGTAAGAGTTTTACTTTAAACACCTCCACGTCCCCCGTACTATTCAATCCATCCATCAGCACAATGTTTTGAGTGCGTTACTTTGAGTTCTACCACATAACGTGATTTTTCACCCCAAAAAAAAAAGTCTTTTCCCAGCAATATTTTTTGCGTAAAGTTACTTAGTTTGATGTACAGATTGCTTGGTTGACGGCTTCGTGATGAGGTCTTTTACACCCTGTATTACTGAAGATAAATGTACTAAAAACATATGTAAACGAAATACTGTTGAGACAAGCTAAATAACAAGTCTAGATGGAATTCTTACGTGATATTTTAATATGTTACAAAAACAATATAATAATGAATAATAACAACAGCCTGTCAACATTTATTTTTTTGCTGACGCTGCCTTATTTTTTATTTATGTTATCCCTTTCACGTTTAATTAAATGTCTGTTTGTATCGGAACCTCGGTGGTTAAATCAAAACAATTTTGCAAAAAACTTAAATAATACTTATTAGAACAAACAAAGAAGAAATACTTTGAAGGAATATCTAAGTATACAACCGCATTGATAGTATATAGTGTCATCTCAAAGACCATGCTCAATCTGCGGTTTCTTTTGCACCATTAATGGTGAAAACGAAACTAATTAGTCTCATCTCCACCATTGATGGTGCAGGTCAATGGTGCATACGGTACGTCGGGATATTATGACATAAATTGTAGAAAATGTTGTCTAGTTTAATTTCATATTAATAAAGTCGTCGTAAAATGAGTCGAAAAGATAATGTCAAAAAACTGCTTTTAGGCGCCAATCTTCAAATTCAAAGTTGAAATTCGGAAAGAGCACATGAAAATCTATCAAAATTACCCATTTTCTAAACTCCCGGAAAACTTTCCAGGTAAAACTACCAAATATTTGTAAATTCTGGCTAAATAAAAGGTTTTAAAGATTTAAATTTTTAGTATAATGTTTTAGTACCTCATAGATTCTCATTAATTTGACCATCTACGCCCAATTATGACAATGGTTTTAACTTTTTTAGGTAGGGTAGGTATTTCATACATATTAATACACAGGACAGGACAACGTCTGTCGGTTCAGCTAGTTAATCATTTAAAGAAACCCTTGAAAACTTATCCCTACTGGTAGCGATAAATGGAGAAAAAAAAGTCCAACTATCCCCACCAGTGCGGGTCAGTAGGGATATATGGAGTAGAAAGTTCCATATATCCCAACCGGTAGCGATATTGGAAAAAAAACTCCAAATATCCCTACCAGCGGGGTAGGGAGTAGGGGGAGTAGGGAGTAGGGAGGGATATATGGAACGAAGGAAAAAAATCACCTTGTATAGCGACATTTCACTATGATTTCCCGACCGCTTGTCTTCACAATTATATATTCACTGGTAAGTACAACTACCGTTTTATTGCACATTTTTAGTAAAAGTAGTGCATTTTAAGTAATAAAATGTATAGGGACGCGAGTGTCCCTATATGCATTAAAGGAGACTTTTGCTTCAATGATAGCGTTTGCTTTGCTTTTATTTTCAGTTTATCATTCTTATTTTCATATATTTTCTTGCAGACCATGTCTTGACAACAAACATTTTCGAAGTCATGATAGCTGACAATAGCAACGACGTGGATGATTAGCTCCTTTATGAAAGGGATCAAAGTTTTTTAACGCAAGACATGGGTAAAAAAAGAAACAATTCTGGTAAGGATTGTGCTGATTGGGCAGAGTTTATAAGAAAACGTCCGTATGTCGTGCGATCCATTTATTGTGTCCTGGCTTCTTACATCGGTAACATTAGATCTTCTTGATAGTAGTCAAAGCCGATGCAGTCTCTGTCTTGTCATCTCTTCTGTGAAACTCCTATAATAATTTCATTTTCACAGTTTCACTGACAAGCTTGTCACTGGAATTCTCCAACGCCATGATGAGCGGGTCGTAATCGGATGTCAGTCCGCTCAACATGATGACTGCTATGAAGTCATTGTCTAGTGGAGTACCTATGTCATGCAATTGTTGAGTAATTTCAATTATTTTCGTAATGTAAGCTTCCATGTTACAAGCATTCTCTTCGAGCTTGGTTCCAAAAAGCAACCGCAGTAATCCTAAGCGTCTGCACAGACCCTTGTCCTCATACGCCTTTTGTAGATTTGTCCATGCTTCGTAAGCAGATTTTGCGTTACGCACAAGCGAGAAAGCATTGGGATGTTCAGAAAGACAAATTTTTGCAAGCGCGCGCTGATTTTTCCTTACATACATATGTTCAATGAAATGCTAATAGCTTTGAATTTAAGACCTACAGACGTGCAAATTATATTTTTGCAAGGGTAAATAACGAGACTATCAAATTATCTAATAAATTTTCTTGAAAAATTTGCATAAAGAGCCAAAAAAGTTAAAAAATACGAAATTTTACATAAAATGACTTATTCTTTTTACATTTTTTACTTTGCTTACTTTCTACTGTAGTGCAAAATTTGGGGGTTAGTAGTATTGATAAACATGTATTTATCGATAGAAATTGGTGAGACTTGGCTATACATAGATTATTGAAGTAAAGGCAATGTAGATATGCACATAGAAATTAATATTTTGGTTTTTCTTGACAACTTAACAACACAGAAAATATAACAGCAGTGACAGACCATGTTCCTAACAACATATACCTATTCAAACATCCGTCATCAGTCCCATACCAGCCAGTCTGATTAACGCTTGCAAACCTCTTCTTAACACTCCTCCTCAAGCGTTTCCCTCTGACTCACTCTTGCACACCCATCTCCTTACGGCAAAACTCATGCTTACTCTTAGGCACAGGTTTTGTCATAATGTCAGCGACCATCACATTTGTTGCGAGATATTTCAATTTGATAATCTCCTTCTCTAAGGCCTCTCTAACAAAATGATATCGCAAATCAATATGTTTAATCTGCTGATGATGCACTGGGTTTTGTGCTATGGCCATTGCTGACTGACTATCTGTGTAAACAGTGATAGCCTTTTCTTGGGTGGCAACCAGTTCCACCAAGAACCTTCTCAAAAATATGGCATCTTTACCAGCTTCCGATAAGCTGACATATTCAGCCTCTGCTGTTGATATGGCTATACTTCGCTGCTTAGCACTCTGCCATGACACTGCTCCTCCTGCCAATGTGAAAACATTTCCGGAATAAGACTTTCTGTCTATTATAATACCTCCATGATCAGCATCAGAGAAACCTTGTATCTCTGCACTGCAGGCATCATTTGAGTGCACGAGTCCCATGATCTTAGTACCTTTAAGGTACCTTAGAATCCTCTTGGCCGCACTCCAATGAATCTCTTCATAGCAGTTGCAGAACTGACTCATAATATTTACAGCATGAACCATGTCTGGCCGCGTACACACAGCCAAGTACATCAGTGATCCTATTAACTCTCTGTAAGGTATTTTGTCACTCGGTGTGTGTGAGCCCTCTGGCTTCTTGAAATGTTGACTAGGTACTGCAGGTGTGGCAACTGTCTTGCAGTCCTCCATGCCAAATCTGCGTAGAAGCTTCTCTATATACTCTTCTTGGTCAATCTTTATGTGGCCATTCCTTTGCTTTAGCCGCATCCCTAAAAATAATTTAGCTTTTCCTAAATCTTTCATCTCGAATTTGGACATAAGTTCTTTCTTGACCTTCTGCATTTCTCTTGCATTGTTATAAAAGATTAGGATATCATCAACATAAACTGCAAGTATTATCATATCATTCTCGATTCGCCTGGTGTAGACACATGGTTGATTCTTGCAACGGTGGAAATTCAGATTCTCTAGCTCTGAATGAAGTTTAGAATTCCATGAACGTGGCGCCTGTTTCAATCCATAAAGAGATCTCTTTAATAAGCATACATGGTCTTCCTTGCCTTTCTCTTTGAAATATGGTGGTTGACGCATGTAAACCTCTTCATTTAAATTCCCATTAAGAAACGCTGTCTTTACGTCCATGTGATTTATTTGCAGATTCATCTGCGTTGCTAGCGCTATTAACAGCCTCAAAGAGCTATGACGCACAACAGGGGAGAATGTCTCATCGTAATCAATATTTTTTCTCTGTCTGAAGCCTCTTGCAACCAAACGAGCTTTATACCGAGTCTTATTTCCCGCCTCCTTTTTGATTCGGAACAACCATTTCGAATCAATAATGTTGCTTGCTTGGATTGGCTCTACCAATACCCAGGTTTGATTTTTCTTTAATGCATCCAGCTCCTCCTGAATAGCAACTTCCCACTGTTTTGCGTCTTTTCTCGACAGTGCCTCTTCAACTATTAGTGGATCTCTTTCTTCCAGTATCGCCTCATAGGTGATATGATCCTTAAACTCCACAGGCTTTCTGTTCCTGAGTGGATATCTTCTCTCTTCTACTACAGGTATTGTTTCAACAAGTTGCTCTTTCTCTCCTCTCTTCAAATGATGTCCACTGTTCATCTTCCTCTTCCATGAATTCACCGTCTCTAATATCATCTGTTTGATCTCTATCACGTTGAAGGTCGGTCTCTTCTTGATAAACAACTTGTCTCTGTTCATCATTCTCTAGATGAATTGTTGCAGTCTTTCTTTCCTCTTAAATCTTAGTCAATTTATGGTTCATCTGGTTTTCGAAAAATACCACATCTCTCGCTCTATGCAGCTCTCCATTCATAGGGTTGACTAATCTGTAACCTTTCGATTCTTCACAGTATCCTACAAACACTAGCTCTTTACTCCTCGCATCCCATTTGGTTCTCTTTTCATCTGGGATATGCATAAAGGCTCTGCAACCAAACACACGAAGATTAGACAAATCTATTTTATGGTCACTCCATACCTCCTCGGGTGTCTTGTTCTTCACTGCGATGGCAGGACTCCTGTTTTTCAAATACACTGCTGTATTTACAGCTTCAGCCTAGAATCGAACGGGAAGACCTGCTTCTTGAAGCATTGTTCGTGCTTTTTCCCCTATGGTACGATTGGCTCTCTCCGCCAAACCATTTTGTTGAGGTGTGTAAGCAATCGTAAGCTGGTGTTTAACACCGTGTTCTCTTAAGAACTCATCAAACGTTTTATTGCAATATTCGCGCCCATTAAATTCTTAATTCTTAAAACCTTCAGCTTCTTACCTGTTTGTGTCTCAGCAAAACTCTTGAACTCCTTCATCTTCTCAAAGTCCTCTTTTGCTTTATAAAGAATACAAAAGTTTTACGCGAAAAAACATCAATAAAAGTAATATAATATCCGAAACCTCCAAAAGAATTCTCACTCATTGGTCCACTGATATCCGAATATACTAATTCTAATAAACTTTTGGCTCGCGTGGCTTTATTTCTCTCAAACGGTTGCCGCGTTTGTTTTCCCATCAGACAAGCTACACAGTCTATTTTGTCGTTATGTTCAAACTTTACCCCAGTTTCTATTTTATCTCTCAATAGTGTCAAATTCCGTATACCCAAGTGTGCCATTACTCTTATGCCATAGCTCCATTGATGCTGTAGTCGCTATTGCACAGACCTGCTGAGAAGGAGATTTAACTTTATACACACCCTTATCAAGCAAACTTGTCACACATGGTTGTCCTCTCAACGTATATTCACACTCATTGAATATCTCGCAACCTCTGTTGGTAAAAACAGCGACCTTACCTTTTTTAACAATACTACTAACACTCAGTAGGTTCAATGTTAGTCCTGGTACGTACAACACATTTTTAATGTTCAGATGCTCATCTGTTACATGACCATATCCCTCTCCATACATCTTACCTCCATTTGCACAAGACACTTCAACCTTACGACCTGCCTCCGCAACTCATCCAGTCTTTTCTGCTACTCATGCATCGACGCTCCTGAATCAATAAACCATGCATCATTTGCTTGCTTCTCTTGACTTCTGGTATCAAGTGCTATCGCTGTCGCCGTTGCTGTCTCCGTCGCCGTCATAGTCGGTGTTGCAGTTACCATAACCGCCTTCGCCTTTCGCTTCGGATTATCCGGACAGTCACGAGCTTTATTCGATCCATCGCAAATGAAACATCTTATTTTCTTTTCTTTGTCTTTATTCCTCTGAACAAACTTTTTCTGATTCTGATTCTTCATCTTTGCTGTAAGTGCAGCACTCGTGGAATTACTGGAACTTGCGTAAGATGTGCCTTGGTCCAATTGCAACAGTTCAGTTTTAACAAGGTCTGTTGTCAGCTCAATATTGGTGTTCTCCAATGCCAATCTCATCGGATTATACTCCTCCGGTAGTCCTTGCAACATTAGCGCTGCTAACAGCTCATCATCAACTTCTTTTCCGATATCCCTCAACTGCTGTGCTACTGACATTAGCGCAGTCACATAGTCTCTCATAGTTGTGAACTGCTCAAGTTTTAGGCTTACTAGCTTTGATAAAAGTCTCATCGGTTATGTAGCCTTTTATCCTCAAAAGCTGACCTCAAAGACTCCCACCACGCCTCCTTTGCCGTTTTCGCATGTCTCACGTGAATCAGGCAATGCGGTTGTATCATCATACATATCCTGGCTCTCGCTTTTTGGTCTCTCTTTAAGCCTAATACATCTGTACTCTCTGGTGTCTTCTGAGTATACTCCCACAGATCATCATGGATTAAATACAACTCTACCATAAACTTCCATGTACTATAATTCGAGTTTGCATCAAGTTTCTCTATTGACATTAAACTCATACCTGTATCTCGTACCGGCTGCGATCTCTCTAGTCCGCCGCCCGTAGTTGTGTTTACAACATTTTTCGTTTCCATATTACCTTTACTACGTGCCTGGGCCCATAACTTGGTGAAACTTGGCTATACATAGATTATTGAAGTAAAGGCAATGTAGATATGCACATAGAAATTTATATTTTGGTTTTTCTTTACAACTTGACAAGAAATAAAATGAGTAAATAATATGCCCTTAAAGTATCGGTAACCGGTAGCCAAACAGATTGTATAAATGTTTTGACTAAAGAATTCGATCTCTTTTTAACACTTTATGGAAACTTGACAGTTTTTCTTGTTTTTCTCTGAGCCATTGTCAATATAAACAAAATGGACAAGCGCGAGTAGTGCTGGAGCATTGAAGGCTCCGTCACTCCGTCAGCAAATGATGCAAGTTTTTTATTTTTTATATTTTTTATTTATTTGTTATACAAAAAATAAAAAAAAACAGACTTCATACCAAACAAAAAATCGGAAACTCGGACAGGGTTTATTTTTAACATTATATTTTTTTTTTTACTGCTTCCAGTTAAACTGGAAGGCGACCCCAACATAGTTGGGAAAAGGCTAGGCAGATGATGATCATGATTGTATATTTTTCGGACTTTACTTGTACGGTCGAACAAGCTATTTGGTTTACAGTTTAACCCACAAATTACATTGTAATATGTAAACCTAATAGCTTGTTCGACCGTACTTACTCTTCTTCTTAGATAGCCAGTCGCTCCATATAAAATACTGGTATTCAGCTGCATCTGGTAAGACTGGAAGCCGTGACTTTGTTTCTTGCATCAAGTTAGTTTAAGCAGTACCACAGAGGTGAATAGAGGAGAGATACCTATTCATGTAAATATTTATGTGCCATCATTTACCGTATTTCATTCACATGTTTTTTTTTGAATGATAATCATTTGAACACGAATTGTGATAACTTACCAATTTCTGAGAAAAAACATCCCTGACAGACGGACAATTAGCGGATCCTATCAGGGTTCTGTGACTTCTGTCTTTTTTCTTTAGAAGTACAGAACCCTAAAAATTGCATCCGTTTGATTGTTGAAAACTTTGTTTTTCTTTTTCTATGTGGTTCTCATAATTTTGATCATAAATCTGTATAGTAGTGTAAATTCGTTGCGATGTCGGGTATGGCAGTACCGTCTAGCGACGGATTACAGTTTGATTTTGTTGAAACCCAACGGGGAGGAGAAATGCTGTTGCGCGCCGGACACCAATATTACAAACAGAAAGTAAATAACAACTCTACTTGGTGGCGGTGTATTAATCGAAATATTGCGTGTTCTGGCAGTGTGACATTAAATTCAAACGAGTACAATTATTAAAGAAACTTTGCACATACCAAGTTGTACTCCTAATTTCATAAAAAATGAAGTAAATGACGCAATTGATAGGTGCAAAAAAATAATCTGTGAAGAGTTGAAACCTGTATCAGATATTTTGTACACCGAAGAAACTTTAAGGTTAAAATATGCGGGGTTTGAATTTACCAAGGACCTACCAAAATATGAAACATTAAAAGTAGCCTATATAGGCACAGAAACAGGTATCTCAACATAAAAAAATCTCGGCACTCAATACCAGCAGAAGTTGAGATTCCCATAGTATTTAAAGATTACATATTGTTCGATGACACTGAGGGCGATAGCCGAATTATAGTGTTCAGATCAAAGACTGCAATCAATCATTTGAAAAATGTTCATCATTTCTTTGGGGATGGAACGTTTAAGTGCTGTGCAAAGCCATTTTATCAGCTTTATATTATACATGGCGACATAGGAAGTACCAAAAAAGCTACAAACATTTGTCCAATATTTTATGCAATACTATGCAACAAAGAAGAACCTACATACGAAAGATTGTTCGAGCTAATTAAAAAACATTTACCTGACTGGACACCAAAATACTTTACCGTGGACTTTGAATAAATGCTCTACAAAAAACATTTCCAGACGTATTAGTCAAGGGATGTTATGTACACTTTGCGAGGTCTTTGTTAAAAAAAGCAAAGGCCCTTGGCTTGTTAGAGCACGAAGAGTCACAAAATCACGTCAAACTGTGCATGGCTCTGGCTCATTTGCCTGTAGAGGATATTGGTGACGGTTGGCTTTATATTATGAGGTTTTATTACCAAAGGTAATTTATAAGGCTGTTATAAGATCATCTGTTAAAAAGATACAGCATCTTATGTTTCTTCCTTAAATTCAGTTAAATTTATTGTCATAATCTTTGTTGCAGTATTGATATCGAGAACATAAATTCATTTTATGATTATTTTGTAAACCAATAGACGGAGGATGAGAATATGATCGACATTTGGTGCTTCTATGCACAGAGACACCGAACAAAAATTAAAAGCATGGAATTCAAAAATAAATAGAAAAATTTGATTCATTTAAATTGGTTTAGTGATGGTATATTTTTTTTTCTGTTTGTTTTATGTAACGCATTCAGACACAATTGTTACTGTTATTGAATAAATGAAATGAAATGGAAGGAATCCATCCGTTCTGTTATTTTTTAAAACAATAGTTAATGACATCAAGTATTATGAAGATAAACAATACAGGTATAAAATATTTTTTTATTAGTTCGTTTATCTAGTTGGCTTTGCCCAGATTGGGAATAAAATCCAGGACCCAAGGCTAAGCAGTCATGGTAGCGGCCATTAGACCCGTAGTCCAGTCCGATTGATTTATAACTTATAATTTTTCCATCATAAATATTGTATCATGCTAATCATATAAATAAAATAAAATTGAAATAAAAATAAAATTGCAGGCTTTATTATAACGATGAAAATATATTTCCGAACGAAGGCACAAAAACATCCAAAGATACGAAAACCTAAATAAGTTAATGGATAATTTTAAAAATAGAAAGATGTCCTTAGAAACTTATATCCGAAAATTATCGAGGATGACATCTATTAAACCATAAATTGCCCTACATAAGTTAACGGAAAAGTATATATAATCATACATATCATATAGGCAAATGAGCACGAGCATCAAAGAACTGATAAACCTTTTTCAAATATTGATTGCATTCTATGACCTGAACACTATAATTCGGCTTTCATCCTCAGTGTCGTCGAGCAATATGTAATCATTAAAATTATGGGAATCACCACTGCTGCTGGTATTTAGTGCCGCATATTTTGGCAAGTCCTTGGTAAATTCAAACCCCGCATCTTTTAATCTTGAGAGAACCGCATCATCACGAGTACAAGCTAGAGGGCACATCAATTGAGCGGGTAGAAAAGGTACGCGACCTGGGTGTACGCCTGAACACTAAGCTAACATTTCGTGACCATACTGTAAATGTTTGTAAGAAATCATACAGAAGTCTGGGTTTCGTTCTTCGGCGGGCATCGGGTTTTACAAATATACAAGCAGTTGCAGCATTGTATAATGTGCTTATAAGATCTCAGCTTGAGTATAATGCTGTCGTATGGGCTCCGCATGAGACTAAATATAGTCTCATGCTGGAGCGTATACAAAACAAATTCACCAGATTTTTGTATAAGAAACTTTACGGTGTCTATCCCTTCTATCCGTTGATGTACCCGACCTTATTCGTTATCGGTATGGTCGGGTACAACAAACTCGAGACAAAGAGGGACCTAGCAATATCCACATATGTATTATAGACACACGTGTATACACACACCGTGTGTCATACGACGTTTTTCAACACACTTGTGAAGAAAATAATACAAAAAAAATCATTTTATTTAGTAGAAAATAGATATTTTTGTCCTTGGAGTTTTCAGGTAGTAAACTTTCCATAACGCTTCACATCTTATCGGGCGGTGTACAACATAAATCATTTTCTTCATAACTAGAACTTGTAGACATTTTTTATTTATTCATAAATAACTATAATTTCAACAGTGAAAACGAGTAATGAAAAGTTTTTCGCAATGGCGGGAAAATTTAATCAGTTTTCCTATGCGCGCGCATCTAACAATGGCGATCGGCCATAGACTAAAATAATGAGGTTTGTTTTTTTGGCTTTTCGCGGATAGCGAATCCACGTCCGTTTTGTACGTGGATTCGGTATCCGCGAAAAGCCACAACAAAATGGGGAATTCAAAGTTTTCTTTATTACAGAGAAAACAAGTTACATTTCAGTGAAATGAGCAAGCAATAGGAACATTAATTTATTTGTACTATTGAACATGATTTTTTTTATATAGAAACTTTTGTAGTAACAAAGCAACAAGCACCTCAACCAAAAAAAAAACCCTATAACTCACTTGTGAATAATAGTAATGAAAAAGTCACAGTTTGATTATAGGTGTCATTATGTGCCTAATTGCGGTGAAATTAGAGCCATTTTATGAGCAAGTGTGTTGAAATAGTATATTTCATTACAAGTGCGGAAAGGCTGTCATTGCAAAGAGTTCCGACAAATGTCTACTGTTATGAATGTTACAAATGTCTAATGTTCCGCAGGTGTACTGAACGACTATTTTTAATACAGTTGCGAAAAAATGAAGCAATTTAATAAAATAATAAAAACACAATAAACTCAACTAATTAATCATTTATTTCTTATAAAAGTTATAGTACACATGTACATTGAAAATTTTCTGGAAAATGGCGCCAACCGTAGAATATAAGCAGAGTTTTTTTTTTCTTCACCCATTTTGGTAGGCAAAGGGAACTATCCATACAGCTTAGTCTTCAGTAGATTTTTTTTATTGTTATGAAATGAAAATCTGATATTGAAATAAATTAGTAGCTTCTTTTTAGAAATATACGTATTTGTATGAACCACAAAAACTCTTTAGTAAAAACTTCATGGTTGGTTTTTCTTTTTAATAGACATTATTTTGACAGTTGGGAAAGAGAACGCACGAGTTCGGGAAAGGTAAAAAAAAGCACTAGTATGTAATAGCCCACATCCCGAACGCTATACGTCCCTGCACTGCAATACACCACTTTTTGAGCAACTGTATTAAAAAAACTATTACGTGGTAGGACCTACAATTCCGGTGTTTTGAAGGAGATATGTCTTAATGTGCCTGACAATTTTGTAATACGGCGCCAGAAGCCACGGTTACTAGCGGTGCCTCACGGACGAACCAACTTGCTCAGCAAAGCGCCACTGACGCGCGCCTTGCACGCACTGAATGACACTGCTGAAAAGATCGATCTATTTACCTGCTCTCTGAATGAATTCACAAAAACAATATTGTATGTTTTATGTTATTTATAATAGTTATTAAGAAGATAGTTTAATTAAGGACCACGCTAACGCATTAGGATTTCCCTGTAATGTTAGTAGTGTTTGGGATAAATAAATAAATCTTAAGGTTTCTTCGGTGTACAAAGCAGGTTTCAACTCTACACAGATTCTTTTTTGCTCTTAACAATTGCCGGATTTACTTAATTATTTAACGTAATCTGGAGTACAACTTGGTATGTGGAATGTATCTTTAATTATTGTATTGGTTTGTAATATTGATATCCGGCGCGCAACAGTTACTTGTCCATTCCGTTTGGTGTTAACAAAATTCCAATAGCAGAAATCCTATTTCCATAATAGGATTTCTGCTATTGGAATTTTGTTCCTCTGTAGGCACAGGTACACGAATGCTTAAATTTTCAAGTTAATAATGTTCAAAAATGTAAGTATAAAAAAAACATGTAAAAACACACATTACAATGTTAAACAAAATATGATCGCAACCGTAACACGTATGTAGTTACGGATCGTCGTCCATTACACATGCTGTAAAAATATCTCATCTCCGAAAAAAAATAAGCACCTTTATTTGCTTAAGAAAAGAATAGGTCTTTAATTGCTTCGAATGTAGGTACATAAAAATAAGTTGTTAAATTATACCTATAGTAGGATCCATGTACGGACGGCTGCATTCATTCGTTAGAAAAATTTTTGAAAAACTAATTTTAGACCAATTGCAAAGATTTTTTAATAAACATAAGTTATTGCATAATAAACAGTTCGGATTTACAAGGGGTCGTTCAACTACTGATGCCGCCGGTGTTGAACTTTTAGGGCACATTTATAATGCCTGGGAGGACAAATGCGATGCTTTGGTCATCTTTTGCGATTTGTCTAAGGCTTTCGATTGCGTTCTTCATGAAACATTTATCAGGAAACTACACCACTACGGAATCCTTAACGCCTCTCTGGAACTTCTTACTTCATATTTGAGTGATAGGATTCAGAGAGTTGATGTTAATGGGAAAAGATCTCCCGGTTCCGTTGTAAGAATGGGGGTACCCCCGGGCTCAATACTTGGCCCATTTTTGTTTCTTATTTATATAAATGACTTGCCTTACATCATAAAGGATAATCATGACATAGTATTGTTTGCAGATGATACTTCTCTTTTATTTAAACTCAAACGTCAGCAGATAGTTACGAACGAGGTTAATAGCGCCCTGGCAAAAGTCGTTAATTGGTTTAATCTGAATAATCTACTCCTAAATGAGAAAAGAACTAAATGTATTAAGTTTACGATACCCCATGTAAGACAAGTGGATGGAAACTACTGTACAGATCAAGGATGAAGAGTTGAAACCGGAAGATAGCACAGTGTTCTTGGGCATAACTTTGGATGCCAAGCTGCAGTGGGGCCCGCATATAGACAAATTATCAAAAAAACTTAGCTCTGCAGCATTCGCCGTTAGAAAAATTCTTCGTGATTTAGACTGCCCGTTTAGTTTACTTTAGTTATTTCCACAGCGTGATGTCGTACGGTATTCTTTTGTGGGGTAATGCCGCCGAAATTCAGACAATATTTGTTTTACAAAAAAGGGCAATTCGTTATTTATAAATTAAGTCCCAGATACGCCCTCGGAGAAAAATTTAAAGAGATTAATATTCTTACTGTGCCCGCTCAGTTTATTTATGAAAACCGTACGCACATAAAAATATTAATTTGTTTAAAAAATACAGTGATATCCACAACATAAATACGAGGAACCATCAAAAATTTGTTGTTCCTGCAACGAGGCTCAAGAAAATAGGGGGTACGTTAAGATGCCAATGTACGTATACATTTTTACAATAAACTTCCGAGCCATATTCAAACACTAAGCCTAAATAAATTCAAATCGTTTATAAAACGGAAGTTATGCCTGAAAGCCTACTATCATGTTAATCACTATCTCGAAGATATAAAGGCTTGGGATCAAGCTGCTCCAATGAAATTTGCTCTGTGAATGTCGAAATTTCGGACTTCGCTTGTTTATTATTAATTCCTCCTTTTACACTTCCAATATACATACACTATACACTTTGACATTGAATGATTTGACATGAATACTTAGTTCAGTATTTTATTATTATTTTTTACTTTATTTTACATTATTTTATGTGACATGTATTGATTTGACATGAATACTTATTTTGTTAAGTATTTTACTTTTTTATTATTATTGTGACATTTAATGTTTATTTTTATTTTTTTGACATTCGTTTTGTAAATTATTGTTAATTTAATTTAATTATTGTGAATGTGAGGACCATGTGGGTCACATATTTAATTTAATTCTTTTCCCTACGACTGTCTGGCAGTTTGAGTACTATAACCGACTTACCCAAATGTCCTTTCTTTGGTATTTTTCGTCGATTCGTTGAGCTCCAGACACTAATCTGCATAGTCCTCATCTGAATTGAACAAGATTATGTCTGGACTTCAAAAGAGACTATGACCTCTGAGTTTGTTTCGGCTGTTTCTTCTCAGAGTAGTCAGGTACGAAACACCGGACCCATCTAGTTTAAAAAAAAATGACGTGTAAAAGTGTTTGTAAGAAACTACTTGCAAAATAAACATCATTTCATTTCATTTCATTTCATTACCCCTAATTAACGCAGCTGTCTATACATTCTGCATTAATATAGCATGCAAATTTAATAAATAGCAGAGGATAATAAAGAATATTACAAAACAATATTATTTAAGAAATCCTGCACAGAATAATAACATTCATTTCTTTCATTTCATTTTTTTTTTTTGTGAATACGGTGTCCTCGACCACACCAGATATTACAGGTCTTGAAAAACCACTACAGACTCCGCGATGAACGTGACCACGTAAGTCCGTACGTACCATCCATATGTCTGTCGTAGACATAGTGTAGGACAAGAATTTGTCTTAGAATGATGGAAAATGTCTGTTGAAGTTTATTATAGCAAGTTTAAGAAACACTATAAGTGATTAAAAAAAATATGACAGAAAAGTTCATGGATGTAGAGGAAGTACACACACAAACATAGGTGAGTGAGGAATGATATTATGAAAGAGAAGGGAGATAATGACTGCTTGGCGGTTGAAAGGGGCAAATGGAAGAAAAAAGCATGATGCACCGAACCCAAGTAACATGGCACATAGTAAAGGGACAATGATTTGACACGAATCCGGCTTCCACAGCTATAATAATGGCACATACATCACAATGCAGTGCAAATTGAAAATGATCCAGATACTTCTCAATTGTGGCTCAATTACTTGATGCATGGAGTTCTGATTGCAGCCACACTGGGTAATCCCAGTGTGGCTGCAATCGGCTTTATCCTCAAGATGAATCCACTTCTGCAACATCGTCCAATTACTGTCAATTTTCTTCGATCGTTATAACTATGCATTCAATTCCAAATGAAACAAGTATCGCGTAAACCGGCTCAGTAATCACGCAGAAATCAGTGTACAACAACATAACAACTCGAAAAAAAGATACGCGCCGAATAACTCTCTACGTTTTATAGAAGTCGGTTAAAAAAACTGTCATTCCTAGATAGATTCGGACCGATGGTGACCCTGTTTATGCCTCACTCCCTAGCTTTTCGGTAAGTGGCGCATGCGTACGGGAGGCTATATTTATGCAGGTCGGCGAGCAAAGCGACAGTATCAGAGTTGTCAGCAACGGCGGCTCTGATGGACGCCCGGTTGCTGACGACTCTCCCCAATATCTATACATCATTAAAAAAAACAAATGAATAAAATTGAAGTAAATTGATATAAATGTATATAGGTAGGTAGGTACTTATAACAAAAAAGCATTTCTTTTGACGAGACTTTTACTGAAAGATAGCTGATGTTATAAGGAGTAACTATGGCTACTTTTATTTTAAAAATTGGTTAGGGTTTCGTGACAAATAAAACCCATAAAGTAGTTATCAAAATCCTATTTAAATAGGGAAGTAATCTTCTAATATACAAAACCCTCGTGTTACAGTGTTTGTTATCGAACTCCACCAAAACGGCGTGACCGATTTTTATGAAAATTTTTGTGTATATTTGTTAGGTCTGAGAATATGTTGTAGGCTAAATATATTTTTTAGAGTCACACACACACATCAAAATTAAACGCGAACGAAGTCGCGGGCAACAGCTAGTATTTTTTTGATAATTTCACGCGGACGAAGGTCGCGAGCACTGGTAGCTAGTTTATATTATAATCTGTTCTGCTGGGGTGACGAGGAGGAACACCGTGTGGTTTTAATCAGTAGGAGACTGACAGACCCCTCCGCCGACCCCACGGCGGAGGACATCCATTGTGGATTTCCAAACGAAAAATAAATAAAAATTATAAGCTGTCCCCGCGGCTTCGTTCACAAGACTTTATTCTATTGACATTATAAGTCACTGAGAAAATGAAGTAGTCCTAATAACTTCTACAAAATCGGTTTTAATTCGAACTACACACTAGCTCACTAGTTCACTATGTGGTGAACTATTTCATAGAAAGACGGTGGATATTGAAACATACTTCTCCTGGAACATCTGCACGTGTTTATAAAGGTGGTTGATTGAAGGTTTTATGCCCCGAGACTGGATTTTACGTGTTAAAAGCTTGCCTTGAGGGACAAACGAAAACTGGATGTATAAATAATGAAGTGGTATAACCCCGCACTCCTCTGGGAAATAAAGGCATACAATAAATGTATCAGGGCTTGATACCAACATCCGAAATCCTTGCCTAATTTGTCCCCTTTCACCGGCTCAAAGCATACACTGAAAAATTAGAATTGTTAAAGTTACGAAACAAGAGTATTTAGTTTGAGGCTTCACTTCAACTAGTAAAATCAACCTAATTCATGAAGTATTAATTAGCTAGCTGATCTCGCATGTTTGTAGCCATAGACTTAACATTCTCTCTAACTTTAAGCGCATTTATAGTACTCTTATTTTCGGGTATTAGAGCGAGCAGGTTTTCAAATGCCTTATCGTTTATGATTGAAAATGGGCGCCCATGAACAGCCACTAAGTTAGTGCATTCTTCCAAGACCATATCGGAAATTGTTCTCTGCATGGCAATGGTACTTGCTGATTCTTATCGACTAAAATTGAGTTCTAAGACCTCTTTGTATATCTCTTTATGATGATGTTGCAAATGTTTCATTAAATTACCACTATGTTGTGTCTGAAAAAAACGAAGCAATTACATATTACGCATAGTTAGTAATATTATAGTGCTGAAGCTTGAATTTTATCAATTAACGCAATCTTAACACTTCTATTGAAATTATTTATTAATGCCATATTAATAGAGATAAGCGAAAAGCAACTAAAGTTTTTCTCAAACACAGTAACCTACTGACATAGGTACTTAGTTCAAAGAATTGGTAAAAGCGTAAAGGACAATGCTCATGGATACAATCAAATTTTCTTACGTTTTTTGCAATTTGTACAACATACAACTTAGCACTGGCCTGCAAATTAAAAAAACGTAAGAAAATTTGAATTTCGCGGGCTGGTTGGAGCATTCACCTTAAATCTTGAATTCTTGATGCATGAGACTTTTTGGTACCACTTTTGGTCATTGTCCTTTGCTTGAGTGCTTTAGTATCAAATTAAATAAAAAAAAAATTGTGCAGTTGTAATAAGTAACTTCAATCATGTTCAAATATAATTATAGGCAAAAAAGCTCGAGACTGCTAAAAATAGTATTTATTTGGTGCCTAGATTAGAGCTTTGGTTCCCAAAAGCCACCTTATCAATTATCTAAGTATTTTCAGATCAAGATAGCTTCAAAAAACATCATTGAACTAACAAAAATATGCTAAATACCTTGGGTATTTTTACCTTCGGTAATTACCTACTTAATTACTTAAAATAGATCATCATAATAAAGAGACATGTAACTTACCTTTAGTGTTTTTCCACACTCTGGAACTAAACAATTAGATGTATTATTATCGTTCAGTTCAAAATATCTGTAGACATTATTTTGTTTTATGCGTCCCATCTTCTTAGCGTCTCGCACAAACCGCACAAACCAACTCACTGTAGGTATTACACACGACTGAAGCGCGGCCGCGGCACCGGCTTCGGCGGAGCGGCAACTGTACATCTAAACTGATCCAATGCTAAGCGAGTGGCGCGAGCGCACAAAAATGTTTACCTACGCGGAACGGCAACAAGTGGTCACAAACAAATTCACAATATCTCAGTCTCTGCATGTCGCTGGAATCATGTAATGCGATTGAGTCAGTATGGTTAAGTTAGCAACTTAGCATCTTCACACATCACACACAATATAACCGTGAATGTGATCGACCGGGTTGTAGCTAAATTAACGGCAAAAGTAACGTTATATCGTTGTATTATACGTTAATGTTATTTAACGTTAAATTGCTGTTAATGTGTAATTAACGTCATATTTTTGTAACGTTAATTAGGTATCACAATGGAATTAACGTTAAGTAACGGTTATTATTTTGTTAGTTGGTAACGTTAACAAGCCCTGGTGTATTCAGACCATGAGTTGGTAGGTAGTGTAGGTATCTACCTAGACCTACTTATCATTGATATAAAGTAGGTATTATATCGATGCTATTTATAGATCTGCATCAATGATATTCTAAAAATCAGATAATTATGTTATACACCTACAAAACCACCGAAAAAAGTTTTCCGCGCGGCAGCGGCAGCACACATACACACTTTTCATTCATTCTACATTTCACTACTACTAGTCAAAATTATACAAAAGGGATAGCTCGAAAACCAATAAGAAAAAAAGAGACAGTGTTTTCAATTGCGCTTGAATGCTTGAATGTAGGTACACAAACATTATTCTGGCGCATGTTGGGATTAGCGATGCGCGATGGCGAGAGGTTTTATTCTATTGTTTCGATTGTTCGAACATCTCGATGGTTCTCGATTGTTTCGACTTGGGCTCGTGTCCGACTCGGTCTGTTATTGCGACTGGCGCATGGCGCGTTCATTCGACTTGTTCCTCAATGGTTTAGAGTTTCGAGAGTTCTTCTTGACTTGCGTTGTGATTGCGAATTCATACTACCTAATTCTTTCAACAAGAGCAATCGAAAATTATCAGTACCGCGACGCGAATAAAATGTACTTAAGTAGGTTAACTTACGTACGAATACTTTAGATAGCTCGAGTCGATGCATGCAATAGACTGACGCCTGAGATCGAAGAGTGACTGATTCGAAAACTAGCGGTCGATTCCGTTGACTCGGAACAATCGAAAAACATCTTGATTGATTTGTAGAACGTAGACTCGCGATTCTTTCGATTGTTAAAACATCTCGGAATCGCCCATCGCTAGTTGGGATCATAGACTAACAAAAACGAGACGGAGCAACTAAAAAACACTACTAAAGGTACTTAGGTGAGCATAAAACACGATGTATTTTTATTTTGTAATAAAAACAATCATACACCTTCGAAAACATTCTTTTTTTTCTTTTCTGCCTTTTAGGACCTCATTGGTTGGAACTTGGAAACCTTAACGAAGAAAAGACAATAAATAGTTAACTCGCTGTTGTCACAAAGTAAACTAATATTTACGATTCAGACTTGAAAATTGTTAAATGCGTTAATTAAAAATTGAAATGGCTTTATTTTAACATTCTCTGTGATATATTATGGAAAAGGTAAACTATTTATATTTTCTTTTCCCACACATGACATGTTTAATTTATAATTAAGTATATCAATAATTTCAGAAAACAAAATGATTAAATAATACAAGGTTCTTCGATCAACAATTAGCAACTAGATACCGTGTCACGTACAAAATCAAAGCTAAATGCTGTCCGCGTGAATATATACGTATACGGAGAGAAATGTTTTATAACAGTTTTGGCACTTAGTACTAAAGTCACAAGTCATTATCTCGCTTAACAAACACAGGTAGTTACAACAAATATAACATTACGTGTAAACAAAATTGACTTGTACCCACTAACGTATAAAGAATGTTCAACGGCCAAGTCACACAACATTAACTATAATAATAAAGAAATCGCAGTAAGGAACCTTAGACTTGGCACGACTTTGTCTAGATTTCATTACTTTTGAGAGATAAACAAGCAGCTCCATCGAGACTTGGCTAGTTTTTTACAGAATGTTTTTGGTGGGATGTTATTTGTTACTTTAAAGCTTAAAATATAATTTATTCTTCATGTACTTACCAAAAGTAAGACACTCCAGCCGTTAATAGTACATTATGGTACAAGTGTGTAATGTTGGCGATTACCGCTGAGGCGCGATTGAGACCCGAGCCGTCAGGCGAGGGTCTTAAGAGAGCCGAAGACGGTAATCGTCAATACACACGTGTGTCATACGACGTTTTTCAACACACTTGTGAAGAAAATAATACAAAAAAAATCATTTAGATAATAGATATTTGTCCTTGGAGTTTTCAGGTAGTAAACTTTCCATAACGTTAAGGGCTTCACATCTTATATCGGGCGGTGTACAACATAAATCATTTTCTTCATAACTAGTACTTGTAGACATTTTTTATTCATAAATAACTATAATTTCAACAGTGAAAACGAGTAATGAAAAGTTTTTCGCAATGGCGGAAAAATTTAATCAGTTTTCCTATGCGCGCGCATCTAACAATGGCGATCGGCCATAGACTAAAATAATGCGGTTTGTTTTTTTGGATTTTCGCGGATCCACGTACAAAATGGGGAATTCAAAGTTTTCTTTATTACAGAAAAAACAAAAGTTACATTCCAGTGAAATGAGCAAGCAATAGGTACATTAATTTATTTGTACTATTGAAAACGATTTTTTTTATACAGAAACTTTTGTAGGAACAAAGCAACAAGCACCTCAACCAAAAAAAAAACCCTATAACTCACTTGTTAATAATAGTAATGAAAAAGTCACAGTTTGATTATAGGTGTCATTATGTGCCTAATTGCGGTGAAATTAGAGCCACTTTATGAGCAAGTGTGTTGAAAATTACTTTTTCGGGCATTATTTTTGCAACTTTTGAAAACATACTGCGGCATTGTGAGACGTGTTTACATTAGCTGTGTTTCAAGCCAATACAAAATAAGATCTCATTTCTCAAGTGAGCTGTTATTTACCGAGACGGTTTTTTAGGGCCGACCCGATATCTAGTTGCTAATTGTTGAACGAAGACAAGGTTAGAAAAATCAAAAGCAGAACTCTGGGGTTACTGCTTAATATTCGCATCTGTACTTTTATTCTATGTCTGGAGTGCACGCGTCCTTGTCGTAATCACGACAAAAATGCATTCCCATCTCTTTCTTTTTTCCAACCTCCAAATATCAGAATATTATGAAAATAAACAAAAAATATTAATAAATCGAAGAATATTGCGTGGTTACATAAGGTATGAGATGCCTTGTGTTTTATTTACTTTGGTATCATAATTGGTACACTTTCTGAACACGCATGATGGCATTTTTACAATTTTTATCTAAATTCGTAGCAGCGTATTGCTCGTCGCTATGCGTGTTGATGCAGACTAAAGGCAAAACGGGCCAATTAACCCGTTTTCGAGTCTTCACAATTGCGCGCTCATAACATAGGTATCTGTTTAATATAATATCATTGATCTGCATGCTTTTTGTGTTCAAAAAATAACATTTTATAAGGAGCTGATAGCTGCTGTCAACACAACGAAACTTATTTTTCAAGTGTGAACTCAAGTTTTACCTGGTTTTTTGACAGATACCTACCTACCTAAGCATAACTATTACCTACCTTTCTGGCATCCATGACACATGACATGCGTTTGAGCGAGTTTATTCGTCTTCTTCGTCCCGCTAACATGTTTTTTTACCTATTCTACGCACTAGGCATAGGTACCTACTGTTCTGAAGGGATTACGCGCCTATTATTTTAGAAATAGATTAGAAAAAAATAGAAAATTATTTATTTGCAACACACAATGCCCGGAAAGCACGTTAAGCCGTTGGTCCCGGCTGTCATTTGTAAATCTTAGACAGTCGTTACATGTAGTCAGTGACCCGAAAGTCTGACAACCAGTCTTACCACTTCCCTCCGCGCACTCGCTCGGGTTGGATGCGATCTATTTCGCTGTTGATTTTAATTACGATTTTCGTGTTCCGTGATCGATTCCCGGCTCGTGAGTTGTTACTAGTTGTGTGCTATTGTGCTAAGTGCTGGGTATCGTAAGTTTTTTAGTGTTTTTACGTCGGTTTTACTGGTATTTTAGTTAATTTCGTTTACTTTCGGTGAGTACATTTACTTTCTTTGGTGTGTGGGTACCTCTAAATAATTTTATCGTCCGTTAATTCTGTTACTTTGCTTACGTTCTAATAGTTTATTTGGATTTCATAATTTATAATATGTTGTCCATTAATGATGACCCGCCTGACCGTGGCAGAGATGCATTCCATACACCCGGGTCGCCGACGACCTCCGCTAGCTCAACAAAACGTTTGTTTCGCGAAATGTCTCCTTCGTACATCTCGCCCGAGGATAGGTCAAAACGGCTACACACATCCAACTCAATTGAGAAGCCTTCGCCAATATTAAACGTCAGTACTGCGAGCAATGACAACTATTGCGATTTAGTTTCATCGGCGTCTGCATATCTCTCAAAAATTAACGACCTTGTTAATGATCAAGGGTCCCGCATTAATGTCGCAAATAAATCAGCCATCATGGACATGACTCAGCGCGTAACGGCCATTGTTTCTTTGTTAGCCATAAAATCATCCTCCAACGAAACCAAATTAGCCAATGCGAAACGCGAATTGGATAAAATTAAATTAAATCCTAATACTAACGACAATACTAGTGATTATAACAAATCTTCGTATGCGGATTCTTTGAATCTTCGTCTACCTAAAGTTGGGCCAGCTGTTGAGTCGCGCGCCCCCCTTCCGTGCGTCGTCGCCTACCCTACCGCTGAGCGGTTAACCGATTACTCGTCATCGTCCGCGACTAAACAAGCGCTAATGAAAGCGATTAAGCCTAGTGATGACGGATTTCAAATAGTAGGCGTTAAGAAAACCGCGAAATCTGGCGTTGTATTACGTGTCGCTAATGACAACCAAATAAAAAAGTTGCAATCGGTCGATGCTATTAGGTCCGCCGGCTTAAGACTTGAAAAACCGAAAGGCCGAAGGCCTCGTATATTAGTTAAGGACGTCCCATCCTCAATGGAAGACAATGCTTTTCTGCACGCGCTATACCGTCAAAACATTAAAGACGAGCTGCCAATAAATGAGGATGATTTTATTAAGTCAACTAAAATTATTCGTAGGCGTTCCTTAGATAATGGTCGCAAGTGGATAGGCATTGAAATCGAGTCCACAGTTCGTAAACATTTAGTGTCCACCAAAGATAAATTATTTATTGATTGGGCGACTTGCCGTTTCATCGATGATGTCGAAGTAGTTCGTTGTTTACATTGCCAACAGTTTGGTCACGTTAAGAAACACTGCGTTAATAAATCACCTACCTGTGCTAACTGCTCCGAAGCACATGAAACAAATAACTGCCCGCACAAGGATAATTTAAATTTTATACCGACTTGCATGGCGTGTAAACGTTTTAAAAAACCGTTTGACCATCGTTGCGGGTCTCCCGAGTGTACCACGTACAAACTTAAGCTCGAACAGTTAATCCTCAACACCAACTACTAAAATAATAGATAGTTTAACTATAGGACAATTAAATCTCCACAACGATAGGGTGGCGACCTCTGAATTAGACAAATTAATTATCGATTATAACTTAGACATAGTACTTGTTCAAGAACAATACCAGAACGCTCGCTTACGTCACAAAGTAGTTCAGCTGGACAGCAAAGCACGAGCCGGAATTTACGTGGCGCGTTCTTCTAACTTTACAGTAACGTCTTTGCGTAACCTCATGACGCCCCACTGTGCCGTTGCGGAAGTCTCATCAGCTTCTTTTAAAGTTTACGTTGTGAGCTGTTACTTTCAATACTCAGACCCTGTTGCTCCTCATATACATAACCTCCGTCATGTCTTACAGTCACTCGCGGGCTGTAAAGTTATCGTTGGCGCTGATGTTAACGCGTCATCGTCTCTGTGGTATGGTCTACGGATTTCGACCGACGTTGTGCTGTTGAAGATTTTATAGCTGAAATGAACCTATCAATTCATAATACCCCAGATGCACCACCTACTTTTTGCAGCCCAATGGGCGAATCTTGTATTGACGTCACACTTTCTAGTGCAGACGTACGCTTGGATAGGTGGCGTGTCCTACCAGATGCGTCTTGTAGTGATCATCGCCTGATCGTGTACGAATTTGTTCCGGTGTCTTCTCAAGGTCCATCTCATATCACTGGTAACTTTAGATATAAAAGTAAAGGCGCGAATTGGGAATTCTTTGGCTCGCTTTTTGCGTGTCACGCCAAAGACTTCACTCGTGATGGGCTGTCAGCTGAAGAAAGTGCTGAAATTATGTCAGACACCTTCACTTACTGTGCTGACATCGCCATTGGTCGCGCATCTATGACCAACATCCGTAGATGTGATTGGTGGTGTGACTACTTAATTGAACAACGTAAAAGCTATCGCCGAGCGCGTAGGCATTTAAACAAGCTTAAAACTTAAAACTTTAAACAAGATAAAATATCTAATCGGATGATAATAGAAGCGTGTAAAACAGCGGGCGACGCCATTCTATCTGTTTTCAACCGATGTATTGCGGACGGCGTTTTCCCTCGCGTATGGCGACGTGGCTTTATACGAATAATTCCAAAAAGTGGTGATAAGCCACCGGACGACCCTAAGTCGTACAGGCCCATAACCCTACTGCCATCTTTAGGAAAACTCCTGGAGCGCCTTATCGTTCCACGTTTGCTGCCAGACGGGCCAAAGTTTCATAACAACCAATTCGGTTTCACCGTGGGAAAATCTACCGTAGACGCGACACTTTCTGTTAGAAAAATTGTTAATAACTCGGAACACAAGTACGTGGTTGGAATCTTTTTAGATATTTCCGGGGCCTTTGATAACGCATGGTGGCCGATGCTACTACTTAAACTGAAGAATCGTGGCTGCTATAAAAACATATATAATCTTGTTTATTCTTACTTTTTAAATGGTTCCGCGAAACTCAAACTCGGTCATTATTCTATGTCAAAGCCCCTTACCATGGGATGTCCTCAGGGGTCGGTAATCGCTCCGTATGTATGGAATTTAGGTTTTGATGATTTTCTCGCGATTCCCCTTCCTCCCGGCTGTTCATTAACCGGTTACGCGGACGACGGCCTGCTGCTCATTCAGTCGAGTACTCGGGCTGGTCTCGAGAATTTAGCTGACACTTGCCTACGATTAATATCTCAGTGGGGTGATCGAAACCGTCTGACCTTTGCACCGCAAAAAACTTATCAACTAATTTTAAAAGGTAATCTTAAATCGTGGCCTAGTATTAAATTTAATAACGTTCCCGTGAAAAGAAAGCAATCCGTGTGCTACCTTGGTTTGGTCTTAGAGAGAAATTTTTCATTCATAGATCATATAAAAACTGTCGGTGAAAAAGCTAAAAAGAACTTTTATGCCTTAACGAGAATATCAAAATCTACGTGGGGTCTGTCATTTATAACTTTAAAGACCATTTATGGGGCTACTTACTTGGGGTGTATGTGCTACGGGGCACCTGTCTGGGCCGATAGGGCCACCATAGGAGCGGCACGACGTAAATTGCTTCAAAGCCAGCGTTTGGCTTTGATATTCTTATGCAAAGCGTATAGGACAGTTAGTACTGAAGCCTTACCGGTACTTGCAGGTGTACTTCCAGTTGATCTTGAAGTGCAGCGACGGGCTGCAATGTACTATAATGCACGTGAGACCACAGACGCAGACTTTTTAACTCTACGTGACCGTGTTAAGATTACTAGATTATTCAAACCACAGACCGACGTCTGGGAGGAACTTTTGTCTGAATGGCAAGGTAGGTGGGATAATTCCATCAAGGGCCGACACCTCCACCAGTTCTTTCCATCCGTTCGTGAACGGCTGGCCAGGACATGGTTGGAGGTTGATCACTGTGTTGCCCAATTTCTCACCGGTCATGGTAACTTTAAGAGTAAATTATTTTCCTTCAAGCTTGTTGACTCGCCTTTTTGTCAATGTTCCACATCTGACTGCGAATATGAACAATCAGCACATCCCATTTTATGGGAGTGCAGTCTTTGGCAGAATGAACGCAACATTATGTTGGATAGTGTACAGGTTACATCCGGAGTTATTTACTATACAGACCTTGTGGAAACTAGAACAAATTTCCGTGCGTTCAAGCGTTTTTGCCATACCTATTATTGGAATCAAATATAACAGCTCACAACTTAGGACCCATTAATGTTAATATTTATCCGTGGTGCTAGGCAACTGGGCCTATCCCAGTTGTAAACGTCCCTTTGTGCCTATTGGCCTTGTTTCGTTCTGTCTCCTGCTGAAATGGAGGGAAGTGGACATTACGGTTTTTTCCTACTCCTCCACTATACTTTTCTGATTAATTTCGTTGCGGGATCCAAGACAGTTAAATTCATTCTCTGGGACTTCGTCGAGCTTCATTGTCTCGGCGCTTTTCTGGTGGTCGCCACTGTTGATTCTGGCTTTCAGGAGTTACAGTGGTTTGGGAACAGTGTGGCGGGCAACCAGTCTTACCAATGGGTATCGCATTACCCAGTACTAACTGGGCTGGCTGGTTCAACCCAGTATTAACTGGGTTGTGGAGTTGAGATACGCAGTCGCTCCATGTGAAATACTGGTATTCAGCTGCATCCGGTTAGACTGGAAGCCGACCCCAACATAGTTGGGAAATGGCTAGGCAGATAATGACACAATCCATACTTATTTTTTATTTTTCAAATACTATGTTAGTATTTGAAAAATAAAAAATAAGTAGGTAGGTACCTAGGTATAACATTAATCTTACTGGTAGTAAGATTAATCTTACCCACACAAGACCCACACCAATAACCAAGTACCTAAATAACTACAAACTAAACATAGCCTAAGTACTTAGAAACAACAAAATAAAAAATCTAATCTAGGCATGTAGCCAGGCCAATACCTACTTAATAGGTAAGTGCCTACAAAGTACTTTTTTAACACCCTTGCTCGTAAAGCTGATGTAATTCCACCGGTTTTAAATATGTAAAGCGGGTCATAAAAAACGCGTGTGTTACCAAAGCAAATAGTTAAGTTATAGTCCATACAAATTCCATAACAGTATTATTTGCCATTTCAAATATGAAACTGATCGCCGCCCCGCACGACTCCAGCTAGTGAGCAGCGCGCTGTTGCTATTCAAATTTCGAACTAATCGCCGCGCGGCGCCAGTCAGTAGGCAGCGCTAGCGCGCTGTTAAAATGGCGGGAAAGCAACAGTGTGCATTCACAGATTGAGTTTATTTAAAATAAAAATAAAAAAAAAACAGTTTATTCGGTAATTTAAAAACTTGGCTGCAGGCTCTAGCGTCTTTGCCAACATTTTCACGCAGCCACGGCAGAAAATAATCCTCGCGCCATTTTTCTCAAATTTTTTTTTTCTTTGTACTTGTATTGTGAATATCTAAAAATGACAACTTACAATAATGAAGATGAGCAATATATTACTTCAACTCCACCGGATATACTACCAGAAGCGCGAACCGCATGCGACAGCTTGCTGCCGTCAATATCCAAGGACAGATACATAACCACGTATGAAAATTTCTTGAAGTGGAAAAACATGAAAAATGCCAAGATTTTCCGAAAATGTAGTTTTGGCGTATTTTAATGAACTAGCTAGTAAATATAAGCCTAGCTCGTTGTGGACAACATATTCTATGCTGAAAAGTACCCTCAAGATGAAATATGGTGTCGATATTAATTTATATTCAAATCTCATTGCATTAAGAAAGAAACGCTTAAAGAGACGCTCTGATGGTTTTATAAAGAAAAAATCTAAGGTACTATCATCAAATGACGTCGAAAAATTTCTAAAAGATGCTCCAGATAGCCAGTACCTGGCAACAAAGGTCAGTTTGCCTCCTTATTTTATGTATTGATCTACCTAC
Source organism: Xestia sexstrigata (assembly GCA_941918905.2). Lineage (NCBI taxonomy): Eukaryota > Metazoa > Arthropoda > Insecta > Lepidoptera > Noctuidae > Xestia > Xestia sexstrigata. Next base: position 13,662,730 of record OW799200.2, on the reverse strand, counting down.
TGTACATATTTTTTAACGACCGTCTGTAAGCTAAGTACCTATACCTTATCTAACACATTTTTATTTCTTTTCAGGTTGCGTTAATATTTGGTATTCATGGTGCATGTAGACGGCAACAGCTTCACAATATTACCACAAAAGACATTGAAAATCAAGGCAAAATGCTTTTAGTTAAAATCCCAAACACTAAAAACAAAATACGCCGATCTTTTATTATCGACGGCCCATTTTATGACGTGGTCAAAAAATATGAAGCTCTGCGTACGACTAATACAAAAAATAATCATTTCTTTCAGAATTACCAAAAACGTAAATGTACTGCGCAACCTATTGGCATAAATAAATTCGGTGCCATGCCAAAGGAAGTCGCCAAGTTTTTAGGATCGTCGGATGCTGATTGTTATACAGGGCACAGTTTCAGAAGAACGTCAGCTACATTACTTGCTGATTCGGGAGCTGATATATTGACTTTAAAGCGGCATGGCGGGTGGCGTTCTAACGCAGTAGCAGAATCTTATGTAGAAGATTCCATCCAAAACAAAGCAAATATAAGTGTAAGTGCCAAAATAACTCAGGCAATAAATTTGGAGCCACAAACGAAGAAGTTTTGTCCTGAGCCGCGCCCCTCTACTTCTACTGATGATACTTTTTTTTTTTACAACTAATGACGAATACCAATGCTCTTCTGCCGCTTTTCAAGAAGTTTCGTCGTCTCCAACATTTACCCTAACACAAAACAATGACATTATAAATAGTAATAAAAACATAATTAAAAAACCAACTACAACTACGTATCATTTTAATAATTGTAATTTCACTAACTGTTTCAATAATTAATGAACAAAATATAAAATGTTTTTTTTTTCTGTTTCCTCGCAAATGTGTTAAAAAACGTCGTACGATATACGTGCGTATTGGTTATTATTATTTATTATTGCTCGGCTCAATTACGCCCTCGCCTTCGGCTCGGGCTGAAATTCCGCCTCGCACGTTATAACCATCTTAACGCACTAATATCGTATTGTACTATTACAAAACTAATTTCGTAGAATCAAAACGTATTATTGTCAGTTTTACGATGGTTTTATGCTTGTTCTGTGGCGCGATGCGTGTATGCAGTAATTTCTCCTCCAGGGTGACCAGATTCAAGTCCTATTTTACGTATAATTTAATACTTTTTCGATATTTATCGTAACCGTTCAATGTTAATAGTGGGATCTCTATACTTACGCCGCGAAAGCAAAGGCCGCCAATTGCGAATGTGGATGGTATCGTAGCATCGCGGTCGCGCTTCGCGGGGCGTTCCCCGTCATTTTTTGGTCCACGTCAAAAAGTCCGAACGGTTTGCGAAGCGTGTACGTGAATGCATCCAGATTCGGTGTGTAGGTACGCACACGCAGTTGTGTGGGAGATGCATTGACAAGCGGACGTAACAAAAAATGAGCATCGAGTGGAGTGACGATCGGGAACTAGTGTTCCTTGAGTATTTTTTATTTTTAGTCTGCCGTAATTTTCCGCCAAATACCGTATTTTTAGACTAGCAACACCGTAATTTTGACAAATAGAGTTGGAGGGAGACAGTCACTGAGAGACAGTGCTTGTGCTTAGCTTCACCAGTTCACCACACTGTCGTCTTCCAACTCGTTCATCGTTGTCGTGTCGCCATCTTTAGTTGCTGTGCTGTAACGTAGCGACTGCATTGCATACTTAACACATTTAACTTTAGATTTTTAATTTTTATTAGCGTTGTCACGATAATATTATAATACAGTACTCCAACTTCATACAAACGGACGAAACGCGAGCTCTACGCGCCTCGATCTCGGGGTGCGCTCGGGGCGCAGACAGTCACGGCTGTACTGTACCGCAGTGTCGAACGGACGGTGTGTTGTTTTTTTAACAATAACCGCGCGATTTTTTCTCTAAAAATCAGTTAATATGACGAGTAGGAAATATTGTGCTGTTTTTGGTTGTATGAATTCGTCAATAACGCATCCAGACATAAGTTTTTTTAAATTACCTGGAAACTCTGAAAGGTAAGACTATAAAATATTTTAGTTACTAGTAGGTAGGTACATAATGTGTGTCTTTTTAATGGATAAGTATTTCCTTTTATCTTACGGTAAAAAAGGTGTTTGGATTAATAAATAAAGCGAAAAAAATCGCTGAACATCACACACAGCGCCATATAGTGCCACACTAAGCAACGAGGCTTGTGTCGTCACCAGATAGTTGATATACTACATAAATACTTATTGTTTGTAAATACAAACTTAATATACATATAAACATCCATGACTAGGAAACAAATGTCCATGCTCATAACACAAACATTTGCTTCTACCGGGATTCGAACCCAGGACCCTAAGAACGTAAGGCAGCCTCAGTACCGCTGCGCCATTCGGGTCGTCGAATAGAGTAACGGAAAGTTATTGAGACGAGTGAAATAGGTAGTTATATGCTGAATGAATCGTGATACGTCGTACGAAATGATTTAACAATAAAGCATTTCGTACGACTCAGTCGAGGCGCAAATATTTTTCGGTCGCAAATTTATAAGCCCGATTTGTTTTTCAAACAAAAACATGTTTTTTTAATTAAATCTACCAATCAAAAAACAACACGCATTAAGTATTTCATTTATTTATATAAAAAGGATATTTACAATCACAAAACTAAATAGAAACAGAAAGTAGGCAAATGTAATTAAAATGCTGGAGACGGGCAGCCCTAACGCATGTTTACGTACCGCGCGGCTGTAGGCATTTATTTCTATCATGCGGCCGAGTTACACTACTGTATTATAATATCACCGGGCGTTGTTGTTGTTGGCATAGTAGAATAAAAATCAGGCATTTATTTCTATCATGCGGCCGAGTTACACTACTGTATTATAATATCACCGGGCGTTGTTGTTGTTGGCATAGTAGAATAAAAATCCAACGCAACGAACTCCATACGTTGAGGTTGGTGTGGAGTTTAGTGTCATTTTATTTAAGTAAATCTAATGATTAATAGATTCTAATCGTGTCGTGGAGTGCAAGTGCATTGTTTGCCGCAATTCGGTCGGTCACGCTCACGGTCGCCATTTTGTTCGACTTATTAACCAAAGCTATTACATTTTTATTACCATGGAAGGACAGGCAGGACAAGACGATATACTCGATAACAACTTTGTTATCGAGCTGTTGGATTCTTGGGGAGTATCAGAAGAGACTGAAGGTATTCAAAGGTATCTAACCTACTTCTCGCCCGCTGCTTGGCAGCAATGGTTGCCAAGCGCATTTTTCGTCAACCCGCTCTGCTGGCAATGAATAATGCCAGTAGCGGTAGAACCAAATGGCTCCTAAAAATTGAATTGAAAAATCGACTATACGTGCTTTGTCTGTGGTTGACTTCATTAAAATGTCAGTTCAAAACCCATTTGCTTTTAGATTACTATATGTACAAAATATGTATGCGGCGAAGGCCTTCGGGTGCGGAATAGAACCAAATTTTCTGCTTACGTTTTCATAATAATGTGCCCCGCCTCAGCGAAATAATAATTTATAAGGACGTCAAGGGCTCTACCCTTTGTCATTACCCACAGCAATCCTAGCTAATTTATCATAATAAATAAGGGTACCTAATTGAGGAAATTTTTATCTTTTCTTTTTTAGAACACGAGTTAGACTTGTTCTGGATTGAGAATATAACAGAATCAGATATAAACGAACTGATACCACCAAAAAGAATAAAAGACAGAATTAAATTTAAGGCCGGACTATTAAATGTGAAAGTAAGATTGTTTGTTTGTTTGTTACCTCTTCACGCCTAACAGACTGAACCGATCATCCTAAAATTTTGCATATACATTTTCAGGTGTACTATAACGGACATAGGGTACCTTTCATCCCCAAAAAAAGTACTGTTCCCGAGGAAAACAATAATGTGCATTTGGTAATAGGTGGCGCCACGTGTCTTACGTATCACGATTGAATTAAATTATCATATAATAAAACTTTTGTAGTGTGAAATGAGTTTTTTTTAATACTGAAGTACCTTTTGTACCCCATTTTGTAATCTAGACCGGTCTTTCATCCTCCTAACTATAACATAGATAATATATTATAGATGCGAAAGTACATATGTTGCTTTGCTTAATACATTTTCACGGCCTGACTCACTGAACATCATGACATTTTGGACACGTTGTACGTTGTTAGAGATACATAAAAAAGTTACACCTTTCATCCAGGAAAAAAGGACTGTTCCCGAGGGATAAAGTAATTAAACAAACTCACTTTTGAATTTATAATATTAGTTAGGATAGGAAATACATTTTGTGAGTCGAGTGTCAATACAGCGTTTTAGTAGCATTATTTCAACAGTTTCGCAATTTGCTTTATAGATGGCGTTGTACTGAAGACGCCGTTTCTGAATCGCGGTGTTAAGATTTTTTTGGAAGAATGACCATCGAAGATTTTTTTGTTCGTAATTGTCGTTAGTTATGGTGTTGAAATTGACGTTAGATTGGTTGTTAAAATTGGTTTTTCTGATTCCTAATATAATATATAAAATATAACGAATTTAAACTATTTTCAATTAAAATTATAAATCCTAAATTCAAAATATGAGTAATATAATGTTTTATACTAATAATATTTTTCAAATAAATTTGTATTACAAAGTTTTTGCTATGAACTGAACGCAGAAAGTTTTTAGTCAGAATCTTCTTTTGGCATACATTTTATTTCGAGAGTCACTAAAAGGCAGAAAATCAATCAATGAAAGCGTCAAACATTATAGAACAATTAATTATGAACATACGTGTATTTTATTTCCTGTAAGAAGCATGCAAACAAAGATGCAGCAAGCATGCAGCATGCAAGCAAGCATGCAGCTTGCAAGCAAGCAAGCAACATGCAGCAGGCATGGTTTCTGTCACGGTTCCGGCGCTGCGAGGCTCCGGCGGTCCCACGCTGAACATTAGGAATAATACACATTATACAGGCTGTTAAAGTACTCGCATGTCATAGGTTAGGGATAGGTTCAGTATAGGTAAAGGAACCCGTGAAAAATAAAAATCCTTTTTTTTTTAACCTAATAATAATGGGTAATGGTTTTAGAAGTAAAGACAATTATGTAAAAAAAAACGGGATTTTGAACATTATAAGTTTATAGCAATCGTGTTTAGTTGTTTGTTGCACAAAATGAGTAATTTCGACCCTATTTTTTATGAATTAACACCACCGGAACTCAGTATAATTGCACAAAATGCTTCGGAGAACATTTTACCGGAAAAGTCAAAAAGTCGTTACATATCTACATACTCGTACGACGAATTTATTGCGTGGAGAGAAGAGAAAAAAGCAAATAGTTTTTCAGAAAATGTTATGTTCTCCGAACTCTCAGCAAAATTAAAACCGCATTTATGTCGTTTATGTACGTTATGGTCGAGGTTTTCGATGGTAAAAAGTATGCTGAAAATAAGGAACAACGTGGATATTAGTGAATACCCAAAATTAAATGCTTTCTTAAAACGACAATCAGACGGTTTTACAAGTAAAAAGTCGAAAATATTAACATCCAATGAAGTGGAAAGGTTTTTGAACGAAGCTCCCGATGATCGTTATTTAGCCACAAAGGTAATTTATTAATAAGTACTTATATTTTTCTTTAGTATTCAGTTTACGAAATCGCAAAATACAGTCAATACATTATTTAAAAAAATATTAATCAAATCCCTTTTTTGTAGGTTGCTCTGGTTTTTGGCGTTGTTGGAGCTTGCCGCAGAGAGGAGTTAGCCAATATTACTTTAAAAGATATTGAAGCTCATGGAAAAATGCTACTAATCAAGATTCCGAACACAAAAAATAAGATACCGAGAAGCTTTGTTGTTGAAGGAGATTTTCTTAGAATAGTGCAAAAATATATGAATCAGCGGTCCCAAAAAGGAAAAACCGACCGTTTTTTTCAAAATTACCAAAAAGGGAAGTGTACAGCTCAAGCAATCGGGATAAACAAATTTGGTAATATGCCAAAAGAAATAGCTACGTTTCTTGGTCTGCCGGATGCTGAGTATTATACTGGGCACAGCTTCAGGAGGACTTCTGCTACATTATTGGCAGATTCAGGAGCCAATTTGACGTCCTTAAAGTGACTAGGAGGTTGGAAATCAGACAAAGTTGCAGAAAGCTATATTGGTGATTCATTAAACAACAAACTAGAAACTGGGAAAAAAATCACACAATACATTAATTTAAGGTCCAGTCGGTCTCCTTCACATGTTGAAGAGAACGTTCGTCCATCTACCTTTGTTGATAATGATAATTCATCAGATGCAATTCCATCAACTAGCAAACGCCATTGTGCCACAAATATACATGAACAATCATACGAAATTAATAATAGTTTGTCTCAAACAGTAAATATGCAACCTAAAACTTCCCCAGTTAGTTTAAAAAACCGTACAAATTTCAATGTACATGTGTACTATAACTTTTATAAGAAATAAATGATTAGTTAGTTGAGTTTATAGTGTTTTTATTATTTTATTAAATTGCTTCATTTTTTCGCAACTGTATTAAAAATAGTCGTTCAGTACACCTGCGGAACCGTCATTGCAACTTGTTCCGACTGTCAACCCTCGCCTTCGGCTGCGCCTCGGCTCGGGTAGACATTTGTCGGAACTCTTTGCAATGACAGCCTTTCCGCACTTGTAATGAAATATACTTTTCGTACCACTTGCTCAAAAAAGTGACATTCTATGCCACAAAAAGCGAACATAACAATAGTCATTTTTAATCTGTTAAAAACAGGGAAAGAAAATTGTACTGACTTTCATTCATCCTCTAGGGGGAGAATGTGATTTAAATTTGGAATACTTACCGAAATTTATACTGAATTACATCTGTGTTTACACCATTGAGTTTATGTATATAAAGCATTATACATCTTTTTGTAAAAGGAATACGCATTTATTATGCAGTTATGATTATTAAATAAAATTACGAAAACCGACGAGGCCGTATGAGCTTGATGCCTTTGCTTTTCCGACAAAAAAATATTATTGCCGCGTTTTTGTTTTCTTCAAATACCTAGACGTTAAGTTTATTTTTATAAATAAGTTAATGTTCTAAAAATACGTTACGATGTTAAATCAAAGCGACAGTGACAGTGAATTGTCGGATTCCATCAGTGCAAATGCTGCCGCAATTATAAATAATTTGCTTCCAACAAAATCCAAGGAAAATTATTTAAAAACTTATGAAGAATTTTCAACGTGGAGAAGTGCGAAAGGGCTATCAATTTTAGAATCAGTACTTCTTGTCTATTTTGATTATTTATCCAAGACAAAGAATCCGAATACACTTTGGTGCATATATACTCTAAAACTGAAAGCTACAATAAGCATTAAACACAGCAATGAAATAAATAGATTCACGAAATTACTGGCTTTTTTACATCATTTAACTATGAATATTTCGTATCTTAGTAATGGTAATTATTCTATATAATTACCTGTTTTTTTTCTTTGTTATAGGTGGCCTTAATTTTTGGACTCAATGGTGCTTGCCGCGGATGTGAACTTGTAAACTTAAAGGTGGAGGACGTTGAAAATCATTCCAATGAGTTACTGCTGATTAATGTAAAGGAAACTAAGACAAAGAAAAATCGGTCATTTATTGTACAAGGACAATATACTAAAATCATTCATAAATACCAAGCATTACGTCACACCAACATGGAAAACAATAGATTTTTTTTTAAACTATCGGAATGGGAAATGTACCTACTCGACAAGCCATCGGCAAAAATAAAATTAGCAATATGCCAAAGCAAATTGCTAAATATTTAAAACTTAAAGATGTTGAACTCTACACCGGTCACTGCTTTAGAAGAACTTCGGCGACTTTCTTGGCGTATTCAGGGGCGGATATTACGTCAATAAAAAGACACGGTGGTTGGAGCTCTGATAGAGTAGCTGAGGGTTATATCGAAAACTCAATGGCGAATAAAACCATATTAAGCAGTCAAATTAACAAAAATATAAAACTTAATCCATCAGAGCTTGTGGCTCTGATGGATTAAGTTTTATATTTTTGTTTGTTCCATCAACTTCCGGCATCTTATCTTCGTCCGTAACTCACGATGCACCACCACCACTATCTCCGACGTATACTATCTACAATGAAACGCAAGTTCCTCAGACGCAAGAACAGAGAAATACTCAAATCAACTCATCAACAATAAATGTACCAAACAAAAATGTAACTCTCTCTATCAATAATTGGACCAATGTTTCGAATGTTAACTTTTACTTTTAATTGTCATTATATTTAATAAATGCTTAATTTAATAAATCTCATTATTATTATTGCGTTAATTTTTTCGCAAATGGTACGAAAAGTAGAGTATTTACCTCGGTGATAAAGCTGTCTTAGTCTTGGGTGAACTTAAATACCTCGCTACACTCAGGACTAATCTTAAATCCCTCGCTTCGCTCGTGATTTAAGTTTTTAACACCCTCGCTACGCTCGGGAGTAAACCTCGAGTCCTTCGTTACGCTCGCGATTTAAATCGTCACCCGCGACAGAAGACACTGCTTTGTCCCCTTGGTTAATAATCTACTAATTCTTTATACTCGAAAAACGACAAATAATACTGTCACTTTGGAATTAAACAAATGCAAAGAAAATTACACCATACTACACGGTAAATTTAAAGTATAAAAAATTTGAAAGTTGCATTAAAAACAAATCAAAAGGTCAGGATAAATTTGGACTAATGTCTCATCTAGAACCAGCAACACATCATACACAGCACGGATACCCCCATAGGCCTGGTTTATGGGCTGCGGGGTTATCCCGCAAGCCAGGCATCAACGATACTGGTACATACTGGTACATACGTGCGGTGGTGACGTATTGAATTGCCCAGCAAAATGGATTTTATGGCTATTATGAAAGGCTTAGAAGAAGAAAAATGCAACAGGCACTTTTGAGTGCATCTTGGTGCGGCAACCGTGCTGCCGCGTCTAAAGACCACCGAACGTTCAAAAACGCGCGCCGAACTTTCGGTTGCGAAACGGCCTGGGCTCAGCCAAGAGCGGCGCGGATTGCAAATGATAGACATAATAAGAAGTATGCCACAGCTACCGGCGACGCGCACTGTGGCATAGTTCTTAAGTTACGCCGCGCCGCAATTCGCGCCGATCATGGCTGTGTCGCTTGCTATGCAAAATACATCGAATGCCTTTTTGCTAAAATAGTCGCTTTCGGCTGATGTGTCATAGGGAACTTAAAAAACACTGTTTTTTTTTTTATTTTTAGGGTTCCGTACCGTAGTCCTGACAAGGAACCCTTATAGTTACGTCATGTCCGTCTGTCCGAGGTTTTGCTAAGAGACCGTTAGTACCGTCGTGGTCTACCCCATCTTGTGGAGTATCGTTGAATATACCTATTCAACGATACTCCACAAGATGGGGTTTTAAAATAAAATGACTTGGGAGTTGCTAATACTGTTTTTCGATTTAATGCTGCATTTACGAAATATTAAACTTTAAAGTACATATTTTTGTTCCAGTAGCCCCCCCCCCCCCTCTAAAAGCTAGACTGCTGGCTTAAAAAATCTGGAAAATTCATGATGATTGTGCTTTTCATGAACTTTAAAGGAAAATTATAGCGGTTACGATAACTTTATTAGTTCAGCAGTAATAATAGTTGAACTTGGGTGTTGGATAATTTTGTACCAAATACAAAATCCTTAGAGTAAATCGTTCTATATTGTGATAACGGGCCACTACGGAACCTTATACTGCGCGTGGCCCGACAAGCACTTGGCCAGGTTTTTTTTACACGGAGAGCGTATTCAACCGAATGTACGGTGCCATACGTTCCGCAGACGTGCCGCGACCCTTAGGGAACTCTCCATAATTTTCGTGAAATTTTGATTACTTATTGATCACTGATTTTCAAAAAAAAATATAGTTATCAAGAAAATGGCCATTTTACACAAAATATTTTTTGATGCCAATCGATCCCGTTTCTTCATGGAAAAAACAAAAACGTTCATTTCAAAATTCAAAAACTTCTATAAGACCAACCTAGGTTGGAGTACCTATTAAAAAATCTTTTCCCATACATTTTGCCCGAAAGTTTTAAACAAAAAAAAAATTATGTTGAAGTTAAGAACCCTAAAAAAAGCGCGTCTGCCTGCCCAGTACGAGTGGCTGTTCTATTTAACATTTTTATTTGTTTTACAAAAAAAAAAAAAAAAAAGGCTTGACATTGTTATAGACATTTTATTGTAACACCACGACACGACATGACGAGAGTGATTTGACTCCGAAGTTAATTAAATCCGATGGCGTCATTGCTAACAATTTACTCCCGGAAAAAACAAAAGAAAAATAGCTTACGACGATTTTCACTTTTGGAAAAAAAATGTTAAATCTGTGGCAGAATTGGCTTTTAGTTTATTTCCAGAACTCGTCATCTACAATGAAGCCCAACTATTTCAAGCTCAGGTCCACCATAAGCATCAAGCATAATATCCAAATCAATACATGTACACGAAGTTATTAGCATTTTTGAAGAGAAAACCGGAAGGTCATCGAGCAAAGAAGTAAAAAGTATTAACAGATTCAAATGTAAAACGTTTCTGTTCTGAATGAAGCTTCTGACCACAGCTTTCTTGCAACAAAAGTAAGTACGGTGCGACCTATAGAAATATGGCGGCGTATCGAGATATCTTAGGTCTTCGTAGACCTAAGATATATCGATACGCCGCCACCGCGCCGCCGCGCCGCCGCGATCAATGGTTTTGTTTTCAAAATCAAACTATTTTAATTAAGGCACTTTTGAACGTATATATGATAGAATTGAGTGTATGTATTGTAACATCTAGTATCTTTACTACATGTTAAAATACATACACTCAATTCCTAATTGAAATAGTTTGATTTTGAGAACAAAACCATTGATCCAGTCACCTATTAAATCTGAGAAAGTTTAAATTTTTAATGCATGCAGTGCCGGATTTACCCAGTAGCAGGAGTAGCAGAAGTAGCAATTGCTACCGGCCCCGCGTATCCACTCCCCAAAATCTTGGACAACTATAGACAAAAAAACTATCCCAGGCGAAATATTTAAATTTTCGAGCTGGCTTCGCTCGTTTATGTATCACTTAGGTACTCAATTCAATATAAATTCATAAGTTGACATATTTACACCAATTTTAATTTCTGAATAAAAAAGACAAAATAAACCTAATTCATCCGATGGGGTGTCAAAATTTTTAAGCTCTGTTCACTCGCTTTTGCATTCCATTTTTGCGTACGTATTTGCGTTTCAAGAATCTTCTCTGAGTTAGTCGACAAAGTATCTGCATGTTGCGAAAGCAATAAAATATAAGTGCTTGTATTTGCGCTTATATTTTTACCAGAAATTATTGATGCCATGTATCCGACAAATCTCCCAATACAAGATGTCCACGGAAGACCAATATATAACAAAAGCAAAACTTAAAAATACCAAACAAAATCAAGAGCAATATAATATTGTTTTTTTTTTTTAAACCCACGCATCTTTAAGGATGAAAACCTACAAACAAAACTAGACGGCTGTGACATAACTTAAACAATAAAAAAATATCAACAACATGATTACAACGTTCGAGCTAATTTAAAAAAACACGAGGAAGAACTCACGAGGAAAAAAGTTATTTATCACGTATAATTGCAGACCATCAACTAAAACCCTCAAATCTATCATTCGTTTTTCATCAACGAAGAACAAAATTAAATCCGTGCTATCTATTTTTTGTTTATGAAATATTTTTTACGAGCCATAAATATACAAACAACAATATACAAAAGCCATTTCAACCTAAACCAAACGGGGAATAAACCCAAAATCAATAGATCAACACGTAATATTTTCAAACAGCTTTTCATACGACGTTTCGACTGTTATTATTTACAAGAATGGCGTTGCCCTTTGACAGCAACACAATGAGCGTAAAACGAGAATAATACAATAACAAAATAGTCAATCACATATATCCGTGTGTAGGTGATGAACTATTTTTATAGATTTTTTTATAGACAAACTTATGCTTTTTCCTATGAAGGTTGGCAGAAACTACAAATAAATAATAAATCATTTTTTTAAATAGCTCAATAAATATTTGCCTGGGTGCGAAATCACGAGTCGAGTGAGTGACAAAGATGGTTTCTGTTTGTAGCACAATATTATTACTTAAGTGTTGAAAGAGACAGTTTGCGTAATTCCTTACGCAAACTGTCGCTTTCGGGGGGTGTGCTTGAGTGAGTGTAGGGTTTGTCGGCACTTTTCCTTGTCAACAGTTGTTAATATAAACCCACACAGATTCATACATCCCGAGTGTGAATGTGGAAGTTGTTTAACACCAGTTCCCTAAATGATTGGAGGTTTTGATATTGTGACACCCTGTTTGCTTATTACAGGAACTGATAGATACTATACTAAAATCAACAAACTGGTATCCAAGTTCTGGCTCAATTTAGATTGACATCGACACGCAAAGGAGACGCAGATACTAAAAAAAACACTATTCTGATGACGGATTTATTAAATTTAAAATCTTACTACTTTATAATACTAACCCCCAAATACTGAAACGTCACTCAAAATTTGAGGGCTGCTTAACATTTGAGAAGCTCCTAAACTTTAAATTTCGTATGGCCAAACGTCACTTTTGAGTACTTTTGAGTATCTATTAATTATAAGTGCTACTTAAATTTTGAGTGACGTTTCAGTATTCGGGGGTAAAAATACGTATACGTATCGAGTGATGATGTTATAATTATAAATAGCAGAATGCGTCTATACTAAGTTATCCTTATGAGCTGTATAAATTATAGACACTAGACAGTACAGATCAATTCAACGAAATAATGCACACTAATTTAATTTAAATACATAATTTTAGATATTTTATGTGCGTTATTTTTTTATATGAAAAATAAATGAAGGAAATACGTATAAATAAATTAATGAATAAGATCAATGAACTCGACGTCGTTCAAAATGTAATTATAAAACTATCTACTATACTGATTATCAGCAACGTCTATGTAACATCATTGGTATGTAACGAATCATTAATATTATACTTAGCATCATAGAAAAGTTTAAAATTATGTAAAAATCTGTGCTTGCACTTCGGAAGGAGCCGTTTCGGGAGGAACAGTAAAGTGACCTTGAGCTCTTCGGTGATTCTGCAATGCAGTACCCTGAAACAAAAATTTACATGATGTCAAAATTTTAAAATTATTATACAACGTGTAACAGAAAGAGTCTAGTCATATGAAAGGATGTGCTACCACCAAACTGATCAATTTTTTCTATGAGACCAACATCTTATTCAACAAAAAAAAATAGTGGTGTCCCACACTTATGGGTCAAATAGCTATTGAAAGTTAGTGTTTCTGTGAATAAACCTGAGTGTGTGAGTGAAGACATTCGTTTTTTATCCAGCAGGCAACAGAATAATTTACCAACGATTTTGTATTACGTTTTGGAGTGAGCGACAAACTAGCTTCAACTTTCTGACTAACTGACCGACACTTTGACAATTCAAAAGTGCCTGAAAATGGTTTAATAAAAAATATAAATTGAATTTAGAAACCTGTATAAATCTGTCGCCACAGATTTCACAGATGTATGGCCGGTCGCCGGTGTGTCGGCGGATATGCAGGTTGAGGTCGTTGCTCTGTGAAAACGCCTTCTCGCAGTACGTGCACTTGTATGGACGCTGGCCGGTGTGCACGCGCATATGCCGGGACAGCTTATTACTGCGCGAAAAACCTGCAAACAAAATAATAGCAGCCCTATAAAAAGATATCGATAACATCTTTAGTCTGGTCTCTTAAGGTTCCTGCCGTTCATCGTTTACCTAGCTTTTTCTCAACTATGTTCGGATCAGCTTCCAGTCTAAGCGGAAGCAGCTAAATGCCAGTAATTCGCATGGAGCGGCTGCCTATCTGACCTCCATAAACCACTTAACCCAGCAAGTAGTGCGTAATACGGTACTGTTTGAAAATCGTTACGTAGTCAGAAACCCGAAAGACTAACAAGTCTGTCGGGTTTCTGACTACGTAACGATTTTCAAAGATCTACGAATGACAGTCGAGATCAACAAAATTACGCGATCTCTGAACTATTTTAGTAAAGAATACGCTACACATTTAGCCTTATTGTAAAATTGACACACTAAACTTCAAATCGCTTTCATTTCCATGGTATTTCCTTTTTTCTAAACTTTTAAACGACAATTTTTTAAAACACTCCATGCAATAACCTATGTCGTCATTATCAAAATGAGCTACTAATAAGAACATATTAAATACATATTCAGTCAAAAAAGTATCGGGAATGGATGATTTGTTTATGGTTCCAAATTCAAATTTTTGTTTTTTTGTAGTTGTTAGATTGGCACAACTGTTTTCCATTTTGGCGCGGAGTTTGAGTTGATTTATATTAAATACAGTGCTGGTTTTAGTAATATCATATATAGTGTGTATTGCGAATTTCATAATGGACAAAAATATCGAACAAAGAGTTTGTCTTAAATTTTGCATCGCCAATGGAATTTCGTGTTCGGAGTCACTGAAAATGTTACAGAAGGCTTACGGTGAATCGACTTTATCAAAAACTCGTGCTTATGAGTGGTTCAAAGCGTTCAAAAGCGGTCGAGATGTGATGGAAGATTTGCCTCGCTCTGGTAGGCCGTCAACGTCTGCAACTGAAGTTAACATCGCAAAAGTGAAGAAAATAGTGACTGAAAATCCCCATTCAACTCTGAGAGAGATAGCCGCCGAACTTTCTGTATCGCACGAGTCGATCCGTACCATTTTAACTAATCATTTGGGTATGAAACATGTTGCTGCTCGGCTAGTCCCAAAAGACCTGAATTTTCTCCAAAAACTCAATCGCATGAAAGTCGCTGAGGACATGCTAGAACGAGTCAGTTCGGACCCAACATTCATGAAACGCATTGTTACTGGTGACGAGACGTGGGTTTACGAGTTTGACATGCAAACTAGTCTACAAGCTTCGGAGTGGCGCCTTCCAACTGAACCGAAACCGAAAAAACCACGCCAAAGTCGATCAAAAGTCAAAGTCATGTTGACTGTTTTCTTTGACTATCGCGGTGTTGTGCACTCTGAATTCTTACCGGAAGGTCTAACGGTAAATAAAGAATATTATTTGAGCGTTATGCGGCGTTTAAGAGAGCAAATTCGACGAAAAAGGCCAGATTTGTGGAAAGAAAATTCTTGGATTTTGCACCACGACAATGCGCCTTCGCACAAGGCTATCATTGTGAACGAATTTTTGACCAAACACTCAACAAATACCATCCAGCAACCACCATATTCACCAGATATGGCTCCTGCTGACTTTTTTCTTTTTCCTAAACTCAAATTACCACTTCGTGGCACCCGTTTTCAATCGATAGAAGACATAAAGGAGAATTCGCGGCGAGAACTGAACTCAATTCCGGAAGCAGCGTTTAAAAAATGTTTTGATGAATGGATTATACGTTGCCGCAAGTGTATCGTTTCTAAAGGAGCATACTTTGAAGGTGATAAAATAAATTTGGATGAATAACAGACATTTTGTGTATTATTGATCTTTTCCCGGTACTTTCTTGACAGAGTAGTATATTTACCTTTACCACAAACACGGCATATGCAAGGTTTCTCCCCAGTGTGAGATCTTCTGTGACACTGAAGATCGGAAGATCTTGGGAAACCTGTAAATAATGAGATAGGGATAAAAACTCACTTTTATTACAAATCAGTTATTCAGCTAAAGGCTAACCTTTGCCACAAAAATCACATTTGTAGGGCTTCTCTCCGGTGTGGCGGCGCATGTGTACGATTAAGTTCGACGAGTTAGAGAAACTGCGGCCGCAGTAAAGGCATAAGCAGTTACTAGATGAAGACTTTTCGCGCTGCGACTGATGAACTCGTTTGTGAGAGCTGAAAATATTACCACATGTTGTATTTTTCTATATTATGTTAATTTAGTGCATCATAAAAACAAACTAACCGGAGATTGTCACTCCTGTGAAACTTCTTTTCACAAACATCGCATTCGAAGAAGTTACCGACTGGCATGTGTATTTTAGTATGTTTAACAAGTAGGTCCCTCCTGAAAACAACAACAAAATAAAACTGCATTGTCACTTTCGAAACTGCAACGATACATTTGCCTCGTTTTATACGGAACTTGGTGACCCGCGCAACTTCGTCTGTGTCTCATAAGAGAGAGAGGGAGAGTGTTAGATCTCCTAAGATATTCTTTGAAATCAAATGATGTAAGGGCAATTTTGTTAAAAATTGAATACTTGTGATGAATAACGTATTTATTTGGATAAGGATTATACCATGTTTATAAAAACACTTTCGCAAATAATGAATATTTTAGAACAAAAATTACCATAAAAAATGTTATAGTGAGAATACCTTAAAATATAGACACAATAATTATGCTTAGCGGACTTTCTTTAGAACCTTTTAACAGGAACAATTCCGTCATATTATATGATCGTTGCGTAACTTTAGCCGTTTGCACAGCACACGCAACGCAAGCTCTCAAGGGGAATAAATTTTCCCCTTTTTTTGTAAAAAAAAAATCATTGATGCTCTGCTCTTAGTCTTAGCGTCATTAGCTTTCCTCGATAAATGGGCAATCCAAAAATAAAAGATTATTTCAAATCGAACCAGTAGTTTCTGAGATTCAGCGCATTCAACCAAACAAAGAAACAAATTCTAAGCTTTATCATTTTATATACAGTATAGATTCTTTCACAAAACCCTGCACACTTACTTGTAGAAACATCTATTGCAAGTATCGCACTGAAACTTTCTCTCTTCTCTCTTGGTTTTAGAATCAATAAATTTAACCGACACGCTTTGTCCCTCATGATATCGTAGAATATGCTTATTCAAAGATATTTCATAAGCGAATTTCAGTCCACACGTATTACATTTATATTTTCTTTCAATTTCCTTACAAATGCTTCTGTGACGCGCTGCTGACCGCAAAGAGGCAAACGACTGAAAAGATAAAAAATAATTTATTTTAATAAAAGTTTTATCCTCTTGCGTTATATGAGTAGTAGGTAGAAATCAATTTGTTTTTGCGCATGGCAATGACAAGAAGTTATGTCAGGGTGATCTACACTATTGATAGAATTATGAAGAAGTGATTGGGGTCGGCTTCCAGTCTAATCAGAGGCAGCTGAATACCTGTATTTTAAATGGAGTGGCTGCCTATCTGACCTCCACGACCCAGTTATTACTACCCAGTATAATACCATAGGCCTTGGTAAGACCTTCGAGCCACTGACTACCTGTAACGACTGTCAAAAAAATGCAACTGACAGCTAGAACAAACAATTAAACTAGGCCTCTGATGACAGCGATCTAGATAGGCAATTTTGATCGTTTTGTGAGTCTAAGTGCTTATAAAGATTATGTATCATCTGAAAGGAAAACATAGGGACATAGAAGAAGTTGATATTTATTTTACTGTAAAAATCTTGTTTTAAAGTCATAAACCAGAAAGAAAACTGGCGAGACCGTTTGTATGGAGAAAAGACCACGTATTTCCGCTTAACACTATTTTTGCATGTTACACTACACTCGTGAGCTAATCATAATTTACACCGACCCCCGGTCGCATTGATCGCACAGCTCACCTCGCGCAGCTCAAAGATGTTTTAAGACAGTACAGATCATGATAAAGATAACTTAGCTAGACACAGCACAGCGCAGCTCAGGGCAGCATAGCTTAATGTTTATTAGTCAAAACCTTGAAATACTGACGGCAGTGACTGAAGTCTTTGAAGTTCAAGAGGCGTGCGTGATCGTGCGTGATACGACAAAGATAACCCGCGGGCAACATACCGCATACTGTCCCGAGTTAGAATGCTATGGATTTAGTGTTTCACAAGTCATGGTTTAGTTGCATAAATACATAAACTCACGCATTTTTCAGTTGTGTTAGTGCAGAATAAAATTAGTAAAGAAATATCATCCGCCGATAAAAAGTAAACAAATAAAGTAAGTACCTTAGTGCAGAGGTTGCACCGGTGAGACAATTCCGGATGGTCGGCATCGCGGTGGTTAATGAGATCCGTTTCTGACGGCAATATGCAGCTACAAGTACTACATACAATAAGCAAGTTGATATGCTCCTGAAATAAAACATAAAATAACATGAATCATCTCATAGTTATCGACATGGTACATCCTTCTTTTTTATGTGAGCCTACAGTCTAACAAGAGCAGGCACCAGCTATCGGTCTACTCATGTTTTAAGATTTTAAATAGATTTACTAACCCGGTTATCAGTTACCCCTGTGTAATACGATACCCCTTGGTAAGACTGGTAACGACTGTAACGACTGTCAAAGATCTTCAATTGACAGCCGGGACCAACTGCTTAACGTGCTTTCCGAGGCACGGAGGAAACTCGGTATGTAATGGGTGGTCACCCATCCACAGACCAACCTAGGCAAGCACGGCTTAACCTCAAGATCGACCCGAGCCGCTGTTATTATTTAGCCACGAGCTACTACAGTTTGGACCGTAATAAAGAAATACTAATACATACGGGTAACTAAGTTTGCAAAAAAAAATCGACGTATTAGGCCGCATTCCGAATTACAAAACAATCGCTCACAGTGCTCACATCTATACATATTTTGCGTTTCGATTTAGATATCACGATTATGACAGCTAAGAGCTGTCATTAATTCTGAAGGCTCGAGAGCGCGTTCACAGTAAACATAACCCCAGACCAAAACCTTTCACAATACCCTATTTTATAAAATGGAAGTTATGTTGGTTGACTCTATCGACTCTGATAACTCAGATTTTGAGATAGAGAACGACGATTCGTCCACTGATAAAAAGGATAGCATGACAAAAATTTGTCGCCCGTTAAGCTCGTCGGTTATATTGACTTGAATACTCGTGGTTGCACTATGCATTTTTTTTTAAAAAGCCACGATACAATAGTTAGATGCGACTCCTAAGTTATTAACAAAACAACACAACCTGTGAACACAACTGTCATTTTAGACAGCGCTGATATTTATTCGATATTTATTTGGGGCATGGTCAGTGTAATCGCAAGATGGCGCATGTCATGACGTCATCTATGACGATTCAAGGGACATCGATATCGAGCTCACGGTAAATCGGAACGGGTTTATGGACGCACAAATCGATTAAAGTGTAATTCGGAATGCGGCCTTACTGGTTTGAAGGGATAACAGGTTTGAACTTGAAGTATTAACGAAATCGTTCTTACTACATAAAATATTCTAGTTAGGATGAATAGATACGGATGAATTTAATTATGGCTACCGTTTATATATTTGTATTAGTATGTACATACCATATCCATGTTCGGTTCTAGAAATTCTCGCAGTGTTAGTTCTGACGGTAAATTTTGAGGCCTTTTAGCAGTTGTGTCTGTTTTAGCCAAATCCTGAAAGATACAAAACAAACAAAAAACTACAATTTACTAATCTACTACCACTAACAAAGAAGAATTGACTTTAGATCTTATGTATGGAATCTACACTTTCTCCCATCTCCATTGAACTTGGCACCCAATTAGATCTCAATTCTTTTAATGGTGAACTAGGCCCAATTGACATTTATGACTGTAATTAAAGTTATGTCAACATCAATATACCTACTACAATATATAAAGTTATTATTAAGATATATATGATATAGTACTCACATTTCCTAAATTGTTTACATCAGTTTTCTCTTCAATGCAGATATGGTGATCAAACTTTATCCTATCGATGTATATTTTCTTGCACAGTACACAAAGCAGCACATTCAAATCTGAAACAATAACAAACTACACCTGACGGAGGGTTATGCAATGCTGGGTTTTGCAATTAAGAACTTATTGGACATATTACAATACAAACCAATCAAAGTACTGTTTGGACAGGAATGTTCACTTCTTTCAAAAATAAAATTCTAAATAGGCGAGTTGTTGCATGGTTAACAAGTCAATATAAGCCTTGTCAGCTCCTGCTAGAGACTTACAGTAGAGATTGCAGACAAAAAACTCCCTCCACAGGGGTTTAATAATAGACCATAGTTTTGTTTAGTGTTTATAACTGGCTCTTTAGTCATTTGATCCCGCTCATTTGGATCCCACGGGATCAGTTTACTAAATTATTAATACCTATTATTTTTTGTGTAATATCTAGGATGACTGAGCGTAACTGTAAGGTTTTCATAGGTTACTACAGAATTCTATACTAAAGTGTCTACTAAGGAGTTTTAGCGACACACGACATTCTGCATTCACTTTTCGAATAACTTCCTAAATTCATCATATTTTACACTGAAACATCATAGTTATAGTATTTTTGTCTCTTTGAACACGTGGGATCACGTTGTTATGGAAATTGCAATGCGCTTCTGAAGGAGGCAATATCAACACTTGACAAACTTTAAATTAGAAACAGTTAGGTTTGAAGTTTGTTGTTATTGTTTCACAGTAGTGTAAAGATTTAACACTTACTTGCGACTCACACATTGATAATGTGTAGGTCCCAGTTAAGTACAAGAAATCGTTTTGATAATTCTAATCTCTTGTTTGACGGAGCGAAAAAATGTTTTATACATATCCTCCGAGGACGAAGAGCACTCTTGCACTTAAGCCTGACTTGCTACAAACGTTTACTCACAGAATCGAGATCTCTGAGACCTATTGATCTTTCTCTCGGTGATACGCTGACCCACAATTCGGGTGAACACTAGAACACTACTACGAGCAATTCACTATCTCTAAAGTTTTTCTAATTTTATACGATTTTTTTTTAATGCGTCCTTTTCGCCACAAAGTTTAGATGTTAGGACAAGCAAGTGACAGTTGCGCTCCAGATTGAAAAATGGGCGCCTTCTGTTTATGGGTGAAAGAGACAGGTAATAGGAAAAGGTAAGATACCCAACTGCTATAATATAATATGATGCTGTGTGTTTGGAACACATCTAATGTTTAAGAACATTCGTCAAATAGGTACTAACCTGTGTGAGATAAAGCATGTGATCCTAATTCTTCTTTGGTATCAAAATGTTGCTTGCAAAATGCGCACTCAATCTTTTTAGCTGGCATTGATGTTATGCAAAATCCATTTTCTGATAACTTGTTAAGAATGGTCTGAAATGTTTCAGTTACAACATAATTACACAAAGCATTACAAACACGCACTATGTCACAATTTAAGGGGCTCCACACACATAGCCACTTTGAGCTCCCAGTTGCGGCCATCGGAAACTAGCAATCACATAGATTTTTATCATTTACATATAATTTTGAGAAATTGCGCAGACGTAGCCACTCTAGTTGCAAATTTTGGTGATAGCAACAGTTTTTGGTTGCTCCAATCGGCACGTGGCAATGGAGTCAAGTTGTCGGTTTCTGCAACTGGTTTCACCCCCTCGCCGTCCCGGGCAGCGCAGCGTCATTCTACCTATAGTCGTTTAACACAACAGTAAACTGTGCCTTTTGTTGCTGCGATTGGCAGCAGTTCGTGAAAACTTGCAAAAAGCTGATAGTTGCCTGCGCTCAAGTCGCTGAGCACCTAAAACTGCAGGCTACTGAGGAGTTCCTAAACCTGGGAACCTATAAGCACAACGGTCGGTGCTTACGCCTAACGATGAAGTGAAAGAACAAACACGTAATTAATACAGAGATAAGGTTTTTGGTTCTACAACACCACACACACCTCCATTGATTAGATGAATAATTTAACAAAATAACAACAAATGTACCCTCAAAGTTTCTGGAAACAAAGAACTTTCATTCAGTTGTCTCATTTTTGTTTTTTTTTTTTATTTACCCCGAAGGGAAGGCTATATTATTATATAGTCTTGCGACCATATTGTCTTGCGTCCGAGTATTTTCTTTCGTCATAGGTTTTAAACAATAATGTCTTTTGTAATAAATTTTCATATTCTGTTTTTTAATTTTCTTTTAATATCTATAACAAGTACATGAAAAATTTGTCATATCCATTTTTGTGAATTCCAAGGTAATTAAACGTCATTCCAAAGACTACAATATATAGTCGTACGTCATCCTAATGTCAAGTGAAACGACTTCGACATTAAAAAAAAACATAACCTACAAAATACCATGATACAACAACTAAAGGTTTAAATAAAATATATTATAAAATTTAAATTACATAAAAAGACATGAAATCAAACCTAAATGTCATTTACAGACTGTTATAAATTTGTACAAATATATATACAAGTTGAGACATTCATAAGTAGCTTCTGAATGCATTGCGGGACCATATCAGGTTTTTTATAAATTTTAAGAAGCTCAACCGACCACACAAAGCGCTGAACGTTGAAAGACGAACACTCAAAGAAGATATGATGTAAAGATCGAACTTTTTGCGATTGACAGTACTCACAATAAGGAGAGTTGACTATTTTAAGACGATGAAGATGATAATTTAAACGACAATGACCAAAACACATACAACCATAAAATTAATAAAACTTTCTATTTATAAAACTGCTATATCTACAAAACCAAGGTATGGAATTTATTTGTTTATCTAAAGAGGCATACCAAGTGCCTTTTTTTCGATTTGTGTGGTCTGGTATGAATGTCTCCCCCCGATTGACACAAAATAGGAAGTTAATGCAATGTTGTCAAAGTGGTCAAATCATAAATTTATATAATATTGAATTAATTTGGAACCATCACTGTAAATATATAATATATACAGTGATGGTTCCAAAAACTATAGTGCTCTCTCTCATGTGACGCAGACGAAGTTGCGCGGGTCAGCTAGTGCTTATTATAAATATAAACATCCATGACTCGGAAACAAATGTAAAACGTAAGGCAGCCTCACTACCGCTGCGCCATTCGGGTCGTCAAAAACGTTGGGAGTCATGTGGAGAAGCCTCGCAGTAAAATGACGCAGGCTATCAGTATCAGGCAAAGCTATTATCTCTCAACATCAATAATCAGCAAGCAATTAAATAAATGTAACAGTAGCGAAAGGTCAATTTTTGTAAGAGGTAAGCCGGAGCACATTTATCTTTAATGTGATTATATTATTTGTCCAAAGAATACTAACTGTGCCATTTTCAAATGAAATCCGGTAGGAATCGAGTTGTATGGATCCTTCGCTACTGAAATGTAAACTCAGTTATAAGACTCACGCTAGTTAACATCTTCTTAGGTCTGCCTCTCTTTTTTGGGCCCATAAGCTCTGCATGATTTTCCCACATATGTTTCGTCAAATTTTCTGCACCATTGTAGCATGTCCCGCAAAGTGGGCAGTAAGTCCGGTTAGTTTCATCACACTCAACTAAAACAAGTAATGCCAGATTATATAATATAATTTTAGACACGGAATTCCATGGTAAGTTCTTAACTATAACCTTTACAGATATCACAAGAAAATCCAGTCAAATATTTTAAAGAAAAATAGCCAGATGGAATTTCCAAACAGTTAAGGAAATATTTAAAAATCTATATTTTCTTACTTAACCAATGAATTAGTTCCTAAGAACAAATTACTCTTCCTCTAGTTGTTTCAGATTATAGATTGATTCCTTACTATACATTGGTGACGATTCTGCTGTGCACAAACTAAACTTAATTTAGGCTATTGCTATCTTTTTATCTCTAATAAAACGAGAAAGAGACGGACGTAATTTAGAGCTGTCATATTTAGTTAGAACTAATATTTCCATACAAGTGAAGGGTGCACGTAAAAACATGTCGACTAAAACACGATGAAGCGCAAGGCATAAACTAGTTTGACATCTCTAACTTAGTTTATAGCTATAGCCGTCCTTTTCTCGCACTGCCTTTTAGTAAAAGATAGCAATAGTCTAAATTAAGTTTAGTTTGTGCACAACAGAATCGACACCATTGTAAAGCTTGATAGTGGCACAAAAGAATATTTGATTGATAATTCAATCAAATATTCTTTTGTTAACAGCAAAATGATTAGTAATACTAACCTTTTATGCATATCTTCTCATGTTCTTGCAATTTACAGTGTGTATCAAAAACGACTAAGCAGCTTTTGCAGACAAAACATGACTTGCGTTCCGAGCTCCCATGCTCAATCTTAACATCTTCTGAAAATCAAAACTTACGTAATTTATGGAAAATAGTTCACATTATGTGATATGGGAAACAGTCAACAACCTTTGAGCTGGTCACACTTAGCGCGGACAATCAATAGAATGAGATGCCAGCTTACTGGTTTTGTTAGCTTAATAGCATTGAAAGCTTGCACGTTCATCAGTCTCTTAACTTAACTAATGGAATAAATCATACCTTGCCCATTTAAGTATGGATCATTGAGGATCATATCATCATTGTCATCATTGTCATGTGATGACAAATCTTCAGTCTTCACATCTGATGTATTAGTCTGAAAACAAGGTTTAATCCTTTACCTTTATATAAATACTGTTTAAAAATTCAAATTATCATGTTTAAAATATGCAGACCAAGAAACTAAAATAAATCATCATCTGCCTAGCCTTTTCCCAACTATATTAGGGTCGGCTTCCAGACTAACCGGATGCAGCTGAATACCAGTATTTTACATGGAGCGACTGCCTATCTGACCTCCACAACCCAGTTAGTACTGGGTAATACAATCCCCCTTTGTAAGACTGGTTGTGAGACTTTTTGGGCCACTGACTACCTGTAAAGATTGTCAAAGATCTACAAATGACAGCTGGGACATACAGCTTAACGTGCTTTCCGAGGCACGGAAGAAACTCGGTATGTAAGGTTGGTCACCCACCCACAGACCAACCTAGGCAAGCACGGCTTAACCTAAAGATCGAACCGAGCGGCTGTTATTATTTAGTCACGAGCTCCTCCTCAAGAAACTAAAGTGAATAATTGCTTTTAAATAAATTGTTACGATGTTTGGTCTCAACCTCAACCATATTTTTTAGTTTTTGGCGGGAATGGGACTATCTTAAAACAACTACACAATGATATCGATGCAATAGAGAATAAGCTAGTTTTCACCATCAATAAATTGCAAATCTATTTAGTCCGTCAGTTAGAGTATTGGAAAATAATGGACACGTATTTTTTGTTTTTCTAAAAGTAAATCAATGAATATTATCAAGGATAAAACGCATCAAAACTCGAGAGTGGGGGCTCCTGACGCCACGACGTATAGCACGGCGTGACGTATTGAGAATTTTAAAAGCGTCGTATCTTCGCCAATTTTGGTTTACTTATCAAAAGAAAAAATACGTGTCAAATATTTTTTGATAATCTAGCTTACGGACTAGTTAGATTTTACAGGACACAAGCCTATTGATGACAACTAGAACCAGTGCACATGCATGAGCACAAAGTCCTTGTTAAATCGTTGCAGTTCCAGCATGCACCACTACAGATTTATCAAATTTGAACCCCACACTTACTTGAATTAAATTTTTCATTGGCATTGAGTTTTCTTTCTTTTCCTTTTTTAATAATATCCCTCTAAGGGATATATTAGCTTCTTCCGATTTTTTCTTAAACTCAAATGCCTGTATTGCTTTTTCCTTACACTCGCAGCAAATTGTTGAAGGCAAACCATCATTTTTGCTTACCTATTGGTTCAATTACCACAAATATATATTAGAATAATGGCATAGTTTGGATAAAAAATAATGAAATAATAACATTCTGAATGGGTAACAAGTCACACTTATCAAAAATGACCAAAGGATTTAACAATTGCACAGCTCGTAACTACTTGAATAACTTTGGTATAGAATTTCCTATGGGTTGCGAGAATAATACGGCAAGTCATTTTCTCTTATATGTTTCTTTGATTATTACACAATGTTACAAAACCATAATATATAAGTGTTCACTGAAATACCTATTTTAGAATACGAACATTAAAATACTAGACAAACATATTTTTGTTTTGCAAAAGCATAATTTTTAATGCACTTCTGTCCTTTTGACAATCTTGCTCTTCGTTGACAAAATAAATTATAGTCGAAAGTGTTTTTGGCACCTAGGCAAAGATAATATTTTGAATGTTGTCAGGTCAGCTGTTGACAGCAGTCAGTAGGACAAAATTACAGGGAAACAAAACTGAGCAAGGAAACAATGTTTGTCAGCATTTATTTTTACTTGACTACGGCAAAGCCAAAAGGAAGGATTATGATTTTAGCAGTCTATCTATGTACACGGTATGTTTGTATTTACGATTTTGATGAGTAATGTGAAACGATTCGTTATTATGGCCCGGGTAACGCTATATACCTAAATTTTATCAAAATTTTATATGACGGACTTTAGACCTATGATTCTGACCTCGAAAAACTTAAACTGAGATAATCATCACGTGTTTGGTACCAAAGGAAAGGTCTTGGCGACCACATTACAAATATGTATATATATCATATTATTTAAGTCAAAATATATGTTTAAAATGCGTACAGTTCGCGCGGTCCATTTACTCGTTTAAGGAAATAACAAACCAACAATACGTTTGAATTTTAGATTATAACGGTATTCTTATTCTTTATTGCACAATAACAAATATACAAATATATTGCAATAATATAGCATAAGTACAAAGGCGAGCATAAGCCAGAATTGGGTATTCTTACAGCAAACCTAATTTTGATAGCGTGATTTGTAGAAGAGGATACACTTATGTGTGCATTAACATTTCAATATGTTACTTAAATTAATTTATTTTATATACTAAACTACATTAACAATACACAACAATATAAACGTCAACAATACAATACAATACAATATAATTTACGTAATACATACAGTATATATATTACTTACCTATAAAATCCTATTTTTATAAACATTCATACATACATATTGATCATGTTCACAGGAAATGTTTCTATAATCCTGTATTATTTTGAGACTAATTTTATAAAGAGGTAAATCCGCAATAAACTCGTAGGCTATCCTCACGATCTTTAATGGCATTGGAGAGGCTTAGAAGTCTCTACTCCGCTCAATAATAATTTCTAGTTGTTCCTATTTGTGAGAAGTTGACCATATTTGTACCAATGTATTTCTAGATTTGTATTTGAATTATTTTCTTGTTTCGTCCTTTTTACGTAGTCGGGTTATAGTTTTTAACTTTATTTTTTTTACATAATTTTTCGTGAAATTTTGATCACCATTCACAGATTTTCAAAAAAGTGCACAGTTAGCAGTTTTACACAAAACATTTTTTTGATGCCAAACGATCCTGTTTCTAATACTGATCAAAAACTTCTATGGGACCAACCTAGGTTAGGGTATTAAAAAAGTCAGAAATTACAACAATCTTATCAATATTTCACGAAAAAATATGGAGTCTCATAAAACCATTTTCGTGTAGCTGCACTGGTTAAGGTAGCACCCCTTACTGCCCCATTGCACATAACCATCATCATCAGAGTATAATGTTCCCATTGCTGGGACACGGCCTTCTCTTAAAATGAGAGGGAATGGACTACAATCCACCACGCGGGCCCAGTGCGGATTGGTAAATGTCACATGTCTTCGAATTTTTTGTTCTAAGACATGCCACATGTTTCCTCACGATGTTTTCCTTTACCATTTTGAGAGCAGTGGTGATGAAATAAATTACACAAAGTTATGCGCCAGTCTGGGTTCGAACCCACGACTTACTGTTTAAAGTCAGGGCCACCGCTGCTCTCACATAACCACCCTGCATATAAAACATAATGTTTTGATGTGTGTTTTACATAGTTTTGATACTATTTTTCACCTGTCCGAAGCCGAACTTACAATCAAAGGGCTTTGAATTATTTGGGCTGCCTAACTTCTGCAATTTCAAATTATTTTCAAAATACATCACAGTGGCCACGCATTATACTTAATCTTCTAAAGCGTCACGTTTACAAAACATAAGCTATTAATGTCCTACTGATGGCAAAGATTGTAATTTCTCTCAGAAATGCAAAGCTTTAGAAGATTTTATCCTTTACAATACTTGTTTGTATTGATGCTAGCTATTGTTTGATACAGGTTTTATGCATGGCTAGTAAAATCAAAGTTGTACTGCTATCAGTGCATAGATTCTAACTATGACAGCTTATATTTCGGAAACATGATGCTTAAGAAGCTTTGTCCCATACAAAACTCATTTGTATGGATAACAGCTATTGATAGAGGATATATGCATGGCCTCTGTAAAAATATAGGATAGAGGCAGGACAATGATGACCACGATAATGATATGCCCCAACCGATCTATAGTGACACCGGTGTGACTATGGTTAGTTTTATTTATCCGTAGTCACACTGCGTGGGCGCTATTTTGCAGAATGCGGAAGTTAAGCAGGCCACACTTCATACAAAAATCATTTTTATTTAATATGACCTGCAGGAAAAGGTTTATAAATAATTTTTAAATTATATTATGGAATTGTTGTGGCAATTTTTATATTACGGATGCCTTAAAAGTAAGAGTGCTTAACACCACCATACGACGACCCACTGTTTTATTTCTGTTTAATGTACGAGATCATGATTGTTTATAGCAAAAATATACATATATTTTATACATATACATACGGCGGATCTACAAATAAATGAAATACAAATGAAGTAAAATAAAAATACAAACAGCAAAAGTTATGTTAAATCTAAGTAACATTTCGCATTTTGCAGGATTAGTGAATAAATTAGACCCGACATACAAATAATTATATTTACCTTTAACCCAGTAGTTGCAGTTACTATGTAATCTAAAGTAATCGTCGAGCCAAGAAATACATCAAATATCGAGAACAGTTCATTATCCTTCGACAAACACAAACATGTTCTACACAATTCTTCAATTTTTACGTCAATTTCTAGAGTAGAAGCCATTTTCTTTCTGCTTTTCCAACTGTAAGTTCGGCAGTAATTTCAACATTATATCACGTCGACGTCATGAATTTGCCATATTTTGTTGGTTTGAAGTGTTCCATAATCATAGCGGCCATGGCTAGTCTAGGGTTTCCAGGTTTCCAGTGATGTGATGAATTGATGATTCTCTAATCGCACTCGGAGTCACCAATTTGCTTTAACGGCAGTAATTTCGTCATATAATTTGTACTCTGGAAATAAAAACACCGTGATGTTGTGGAGGAACGTCTCAAATCTCAAAAATCACAAAATATTCTTTTCTTCTTTGATTATTTTCTTGTTGACCGGGCCCATAGAGCAAAGACTACAACTATGTAATGTATATTGCCAATTGCCATAGAGTATAACATAGATAGAGTATGTATGGCTGCTACACACACATGGCATGGGTAGACATTAGAGTAAACAGTCAAAGTATAGTTGAAGTAGTTACTGGTATCGATTCTATTGTGCACAAACTAAACTTAATTTAGGCTACTGCTATCTTTTACTAAAAGGAAGTGCGAGAAAAGTACGGCTATAGCTATGAACTAAGTGATAGAGCCTTGCGTTTCACCGTGTTTTTAGTCGACATGTTTTTACGTGCGACCTTAATTTTGTATGGAAATAATAGTTCAATTAAATTTGACAGCTCTAATTTACGTGCGTCTCTTTCTCGTTATAATAGAAAAATATATCAATAGCACAGACGTATAAAGAGTAGATCAATAGCCTAATTTAACTTTAGTTTGTGCAGAACAGAATCGACACCACTCTTACTAACTCATAGTACTAACTATATAACTACTAGCGGACGTCACGCGGTTTCACCCGCGTAGTTCCCGTTTCCGTAGGAGTACGGGGATAAAATATAGCATAAGTTACTCAGGGTGAATGTAGCTTTTTAGTGGTGAAAGAACATACCAGCTCAATGGCATTGAGATCGTAGTGGTACGGGGGAAGTCTCAATACCTCGTGCCCATTCTGCTTCAGAAGTTCATCAGCTTCTTAGACTGGTTCTGGTGTGTTTCGTTTCACAAGACATAGCAGCTCTGCTTTTGTGTGATATTGTTCAAATGGAATTTCATTCAAAGTCAGTCATTCTCCTAACTCATTTTTGCGACTGTGATGTAGAAGTTTTACTATTACGAATACAAAGTATCAACATTATACCGTCATACTAAAATCTTGTTTCTGATTGAATTAGGCGTCTTTCTCCTGTTGTTTTTCTTCAAACTTCGAAATCATGCGAAACAACATCTCCCGCACTCCACTTTTAATCGTTTTATTCATGTTTACGTTGAAAAAATGCTTTAACTGTTGGAATATAAATTTGATAGAATTTTATGTCTGGCTAGTTTTATTTTGATTATGGGATGGGCTTAAAAAGTGTGCTTTTAAAATGTTGTTGCTACAAAGTCAAAGTGAAAATTTGCGTTACTTGGTTTTGAGATTTTCATCTGGATTTATTAAGAGAGTTTCATTTTATAAATGATCATGTATTTTGGAATTTACAATATCTAATGAGTTTATTTTGGTGATAAGTGGTTTTAAGATGGATTAAATTGAAGATGTTGAATAATCAATAATTGTAACTTTTATTGGAGAAGAATCCCAAGCAGGTGAATGAATAAATGCATACAGAGGTGGGTTCTTTAATACTAACAAAGGTCACAATAAATAATAAATAATAATAATTTGTTTATTTATCCAAGTAATACACACAGACACAGTTCAAAACAAGGTTGCAGAAATAACAATAAGCATAAAACTATAATTTTGAGCACCAAAAATGTGTGTCTACAAAAAAGTCTATGCATACAAAAATAATAATGAACCCTGTCTCTTAAACTAGGAGACCTGTATCTTAAGAGACAGTGATCGGCCAAAAATGGAATTAAATACAAACTGAAGTTAACAAGAGTGAAAGTGTGTCGATCTACCATTTTAAATTCATATTAGTATTAATCAAATATGTGTGAGTGTAGATGTGAAATCAACAACAACATGCAATCTTGTTTTGACAAATTTAGATTGACTTAGGCCGCGTTCCGAATTGCGCTGTAATCGATTTGATCGTCCATAAACCCGTTCCGAATTACCGTGACCGCGATATCGATGTCCCTTGAATCGTCATAGATGACGTCATGACATGAGCTATTTTGCGATTACACCAACTGGGCATAGTTGGTGTAATCGCAAACAAATATCACCGTGAGCGCTGTCAAAAATGACATTTGTGTTGACAGGTTGTGTTGTTTTGATAAGAACTTATCGCTAATATAAACACATCCGTCATCCTTTTCATCACTGGACGAATCGTCGTACTCTATCTCAAAATCTGAGTGATCAGTGTCGATAGAGTCAACCAACATAACTTCCTTTTTCAAAAATAGGTCTTGTGGAAGGTTTTGGTTTGGGGTTATGTTACTGTCAACGCGTTCACGAGCGTTCCGAATTGATGACAGCTCTTAGCTGTCATAATCGTGATATCTAAATCGGAACGAAAATTATAGTAATTTAAATGTGAGCGCTGTGAGCGATTATTTTCTAATTGGGATCACAGGCCTGTTATAATGTTAGGAAACTGCACAATTTACCATTTCTAAAAAGCACTTGCTTCCGACTTAGAACGATATACAATGGCATGTGTTGGCGAATGAACTCTATTTAACTAACTATTGTAATTTTGTATAGTTATAAAGACCCCGTAAAGTATAGACGTTAGATGGGCAGAGGGGGTCCAGCTTTGCCAACTCTAGAGCTAATTCCTTCATGGCAAGGTAAACCTTTTTCGCAAGTAATCGACTAAATTTTTACATAAATAAACGAAAGGGAGAAGAGAAAAAAAAACAGACAGAATGTCGATATCTGTGTGGAGTGTAGACGTTTACTATGGTTTAATTAATCCAATGTCCTGTAAACAAATACAGTGTTTTTTAAATATAAATATTAATTCACAAATATTAATTAAATTATCAATTCCCTTTTAATTATTTAATGTATTTCTAATTATTTTCTGTGTGTCGTTAGTGTGCTACGTAGTGCTAATCTTAACATTGTAGATTGGAAAATGTAAGTATAAAATTTTTAATAGATTTTGGGAAGTTCTGCAGCAAAATTTAAATGTTTAGCTGTAGTTGGCTACTAATATTTTGCTCGTTACCATTAACTATATTTATATCTTCAATTATTATTCATATTCTTAATAATTTACTGTTCTTTTCATACTTGTTATTCAAATTGATTGAGACCCTTTTAAAAACATGCAAGTGTTACGATTGTGTTGATTAATTTGAAAACTCATCATCGTCTGCCTAGTCTTTTCCTAACCATGTTGGGGTCGGCTTCCAGTCTAACCAGATGCAGCTGAATACCAGTATTTACACGGAGCGATTGCTTAGGTAACTGACCTCTACAACCCAGTTAGTATCAGTACTAACGAATAATACGATACCCCTTGGATGTAGTTATTTACTGTCATGCTTACTTTACAAAGTTAATACATTTACAAATATTCCAGTTATTTATCTTCAGGTACTGATACTTATAGTTATTAGGAGTATAACTGGCCAGATGACCATCTAACTAAATATTATCAGTAGATAGGTTTGAGAATTAAGACAATTAAGTATTTTTCCACTTCACATAAATAAATTACACTACCTAACCAAATACACACATCAACACGGTCTAGGGATATTTCATACTCAATTAAATAACTCGAAAAGTACTGGCCGCATTGGAATCTTTTATACACCGATTTGTTTGTAATTTATCTCAGACTAATTCCAAATTCAAATTTTTGAAAATTCTTTTGTTTCGGTGGCATAAAAATGTCTTGATGTATTTGAGAGGGAATTTTCATTTGTGCGAAATTTAGAAAACAATACGAATTACGTTTAGTTACAGTTTTTTTTTCATTTTTAAACGAAAGATAAAGTTAAAATTGAGGTATTGTAGCCATGCAACGCCGACATTTGACGAGGGCGGAGATGTTACTGTACTGTGGGAATGCTGGAAGCTGGATCTGTTTAGCGTAATGTTGCTGAGGCCATAGGGACCCATCAAAATGTAATTTCAAGATTGTGGACACGCTATCGTGCCACAGGTGAAGTAGCGGAGAGGCACCGGGGGCCAAGTCGCATCACTACCCCCAGACAAGACCGATTTTTGCAAATTACTGCGCGAGCACTACCAAATGCAACGGCGACTCAATTGGTCCAAAGGCTGCGAGTGGAACACCAAGTGCTTGTGAGTGACCAAACTGTAAGAAGGCGACTGCATGAAAGCAATCTACGCTCTCGTAGACCACTCCGGGTCCCACCTTTACGGAGAGGCAATCGTGGACGACGATTAGAATGGGTTCGGAACCACGTGGACTGGGGCCGTGACCAATGGTCCAATGTGCTGTTCACGGATGAATCCAGGTTCGGCTTCCATCCAGATTCACGAAGGACGCGTGTTTGGCGAGTTCCTGGACGATGGAGCCGTCTCCAGAACCCTCAGGAAGTTCACCCATACCAAGGAGGAACAATTATGGTTTGGGCAGGAATTCGTCTTGGAGGACGGACGGATCTCGTTTGGGTGCGGGGCAATATGACGGCAGAACGATACGTCCAACAGGTGCGGGGGCCCGTAATCTTGCCCCACAGAACACAAATGGGGCAAGATTTCCTGCTCATGCACGACAATGCCCGGGCACACACGGCGAGAACGGTAGCAGCTTGGTTACATACACATAATGTTAGGGCCTTAGACTGGCCTGCTCAATCGCCAGATCTAAATCCCATTGAGCATGCGTGGGATATGCTGCAAAGAAGAGCTCTGAAGGAAGTTCCTGAAAATCTGGCTACAGAAGATCAACTTTTTGCGCACCTCAGAAGGACATGGGACAATATTCCGCAGCAAGACATTGACAACCTTGTTCTGAGCATGCCGAATCGTTGCCGATGTGTTATGAACATCATGAGCGCTTTCTCAGACTACTAACTTCAAGTTTATAAACACAAATTAAATGATTTTTCTATTTTTTTCAGTTTTTACTCACAAATTAAAAGTTCATTCATATACGGTTTCCGTCTATGCTTCATTTTTTTTCCATAAAATCCTGAAATTTTAATCTATACCTTAACCATTATTAAAAAATGGTAGAATATTAAATAACGTATCTTTTAAATATATACATGTCATATAAATAATTAACACATTGATAGTAATTCGCTTTTTTAAAAATATCCCTAGACCGTGTTGATGTGTGTATTTAATGTGAATATTTGTTCTTGGTCTACCCTACCCTTTCTAAAAACAAGTGTACCTATACCTATTGGTTCTAGAACTGGGGCATTTGATAAATCTGATTATTACTGGCATTGAGAATGAAGTAAATATTTATTGAGTATTATTAAAATTTGTAACTCAGATAGGTCATAACTAATTAACATTTAGATGCTCATTAGAGGAACCCTCTTTGGAAGCGAGCTTGTATCAAATTAAATAAAAATCATTTATTTTAGACAAAAACATCCATTGGCAAAGCAAGGTATAAAATATGTTCTACAATTTATAAAATTGACATAACATAGACCCAGTCCAGTCCTATGCCCATAACTCTTGGAATGCCCATAGCGATCTGTTCCAATTTCCGGTACCACGGGTCGCTAGTCCAAGGGAATGGTGCACTAGACTGAGACGTAACGCACCAGATCAAATCAGGATGGATGAAATGGGGATAGGTCACTGGAACAAGTTGCAACTCACAGATGCCCCTCAAGTTAAAGGGGCAACTATACAAATCTGTGATTAGACCTATCATACTGTATGGATCGGAATGCTGGAATGTAAAGAAGATGGATGAAAAAAGATTGCATGTAGCGGTGAGATTGTAGAGGTGGATGTGTGGTGTGACAAGAATGAATAAAATAAGGAATGAGTATACATATTAGAGGAAGTTTGAAAATTGCACCAGTTACAGAATAGTTGAAAGGGAAACAACTGTCTTGGTATGGACATGTGATGAGGAGGGACGAATCGCATGTGACTAAAAGAGTGATGAATATAAATGTTGCTAATTGTAGAGGGAGAGGACTACCAAGAAAACAATGGATAGATTGTGTGGGTTTAGGCGCAGAACGACAGAAACGCAAAATGACAGATTCGCTAATTGTCAGGTGTTAGTATTTTGTCTGAAATGGTCAGAAACGCAAAAAGACAGGTTCGCAAAAAGACAGATTAGCAAAACGACAGGTTCGCAAAAAGACACATTTGCAAAATGACGGAGGGCGGTGGGGGAGGTGTCTGGGAGTGGTAGCGTTCAGGGGAGGGGGCAGAAGGGGAGGTGAGTGGAGGGGGAGAACGGCGAGACCGGTAAGAGAGGAGGGGAGAGAGGAGAGACTGGTGAGAATTGAGAGGGGGAGAATGGAGGGGGAGAGGGGCTCTTGAAATACCCTCGCCCCCCAACCCTACCTTACCCCTTCTCCAATAAACTCCTCACGAAACTACCTTCTGCCCCACTCACCTCCCCACGAAATCCCCCTCCACTTACCCCCCACGGCCTAATTTCGCACCCGTTGGAGCTAGGAAGCCGAGTTTGGGCTCGTTTGAAGAGTTCTTTCATCTGGCTTCAACAGAATCCTGAAATTCGGCACGACACACGAGCAAAAAAAGAAATTGTTGCTCTAGTTGCAAACCATGAGATGATGTAAAAAAATCCGGGAAATATAGAGAAAAATAAAACACGAAAAACTTTTCGGGAAAGAAATTGTTGCTCTAGTCGCAAATTATGAGATGATGTAAAAAAAGCCCGGGAAAATTAGAGAAAAAATAAAACACGAAAAATTTTCGTCTTCTCCTTGAGTAGGCTTAGGGACACAGGACTTTTATCTTGCAGCACCTTATTAACTAGTTCCATAGAAACCATTTAGGTTCTGAGAAGCATG
Source organism: Xestia sexstrigata (assembly GCA_941918905.2). Classification (NCBI taxonomy): domain Eukaryota; kingdom Metazoa; phylum Arthropoda; class Insecta; order Lepidoptera; family Noctuidae; genus Xestia; species Xestia sexstrigata. The sequence goes on along the minus strand of OW799200.2, from coordinate 13,626,825 downwards.
ATCCTACGACGCACCTTTTCCGAGATAGGAGCTTTTTATTTTTTTCTTGTTTTTACAAAACGCTCTATATTTCCAAAATGGTTGCTCGGATGAAAAACTTTTTGGGAAAGAAATTGTTGCTCTATTTGTAAACCATAAGATGATTTAAAACAAACCCGAGTAATATTAAAAAAAAAACACCAAAAAATTTCCGTCGGACGACGATCCTGTCATTCTGCGAATCTGTCATTTTGCGAATCTGTCATTATCAGATCCTGTCATTTTGCGACACCTGGCATTATGCGTTTCTGACAATTAGCGAATCTGTCATTTTGCGTTTCTGACGTTCTGCGCCTAAACCATTGTGTGAAGAATGATATGAAGAAAAAAGTGTAAATGATTGTGTGACGGTTGACAGGGAAGAATGTAAAAAAAATCGTGTTGCGCTGACCCCAAGTAACATGGCACAAGGACAGGAAGATGATGATAATGATGACTGAATGTTGGTGAAAGATTATTATTGTTCTTGTTGATCTTGTTTAACACTGATTAGGAACAGAGTCTCGCTTCGTTCTTGTCTAATGGCTGGCTTGAGTGGAAATTATGCAATGGCAAAAGTGCTTGACAAAGAGAAGTATTCCAGTAAGATGCTGGTGAAGATCTTGACCATACTTCTGAGTTGTCTCATTGTTGTGTTGTGCTTTGGAATACCTCTCCACTCTTCAAGTACCTCAGGCAGAACGTGTGGGCAACATTTGTAACCTGTTGTATCCTTGGGGGCTTGCATAGATAGTGCATACTCGGATAATTGTCAGTTGGTGCCTCATTTCATTAGAAGCGTCTAACGGACCTCAACAACTTTGCTTCAGTACCTATATGCCTTGCAAAAGTTTGGGGCCCTGGCCCTTAATAATAAGGTATTGATAACATTTAGATCAAGAATTTCAAAGACTTTGATTCCTTGTCTGATCAGAGTAATACAGAGTGTATTTTAGAGATGGGACAGTAAATCATCAAATGACTCCTCCAGCTCTTTGCGGATCAGGAGGGAGTGTCAGACTTTTACTGACTAAAACCCATCCATGTTCCTTCATCGCCCTTTGTGTTTCGGGGCCACGGTATCTCTTTCGAACAGTCCCGCAACCCCAGCAGGCATCGGCTCTTCCTTTTTGCTGACTCTCTTTGAGGCGCGCGTGAAACACAAACGCGCCGTCGATACGGCCTGTCGTCATGAGACGGACGGACGGCGAGCTATTCCACAGCAGGCCCGCGCTACGGTGACCAGGAGCCACCACGTGACCCCCGACGCCCGGGGCGTCTCCCGTGGCGGCCGGGACGTAAGGTTCTCTCCCTCTCACGTTCCGCCACCTCCTTCTCTAGCATTACTGCTCCGCAGAAGGAGGTGACAGCGTCCCATTCCGTCTAGGTCCGGACCATGGATTGAACCAGGATTGGTACCTATACTTTACGTTAGAATTTAGGGATTAACACATAAAAAAAAAATTGAGTAATCAGCTCATATCTACTTATTTTTACCCGACTGCGGCGAAGCCCAAAAGGAGGGTTATATGTTTGACGTGTACACTGCCGGCCAAAAGTTTGAGACCACCTACAATAAAGAAGGAAATGAAATAAAACTCAAAATACAAAGGAAAAGGTTTAATTATGAGGAGCCCGTGGCTAAATAATAATAAACAGCCGCTCGGGTCAATCTTTAGGTTAAGCCGTGCTTGCCTGGGTTGGTCTGTGGATGGGTGACCACCCATTACATACCGGGTTTCCTCCGTGCCTCGGAAAGCACGTTAAGCCGTTGGTCCTGGCTGTCATTTGCAGATCTTTGACAGTCGTTACACCTGTAACGACTACCTGTACAGACTTACCAAGGGCTATCGTATTACCCAGTACTAACTCGGTTGTGGAGGTCAGATAGGCAGTCGCTCCTTGTAAAATACAGATCAGCTGCATCCGGTTAGACTGGAAGCCGACCCCAACATAGTTGGGAAAAGGCTAGACAGATGATGATGATGAAGTTTAATTATGAATAGAGTTGGAAGCAGGCGGTTCGCATTTCAGTTTTTTCAACTCCCTACTTTTTTTATTTCTCCTTGACTAAGGCAATTTTGTGCATTCTCCTATCGAGTTACTTAGCTGCGATTTATTATTTACTCGTCAAGCGGTTGCTTAGACTATAGAGCTCCACGATTATTTATAATTGTATTGTTTACATTTGTCTCATGTACTATTGTCGGGTTAAAATTACAGATGTATTACAGAGTCAGGTAGGTACAAGTATCTAGTAGATCGTAGTATTAACTAGAACAAGAATAATTGTTAGGAATTACCTATTACCTCGAAGGTCGTTAACGGAACGTCTTGCTTGAAGCATATGATTATACCTGCTGATTAAAGGCGTATCATACCATGACCGTGCTATGAACGTGTCAGGCAAAAAAAAATGTTGTATTGAGAGGTATGACGATCCGCTCCGTCGCCAACCGACAGCGTCGCGTGCCAGGTGGCCTACTCTCTAACGCTTCGTCCGTATATTCGGATCCATCAGTCTCTTTCGCGCAAGTCTGCAGATGAGTGCGAGTGAGAGAGACGAATAGATCCGAATATACGGACGAAGCGTTAGGGAGTAGGGCCCCACAGTCACGGAGCGTAGGTGTATCGGCACAGGCAAAAACCTTTCGGTGGGAACTGTTGATTCGGTCATGAGAAGGAGTAGTGGGCAGACTGGGCAGACTCCTTAAGCATAATTCATAACAATGATGCACCAACATTAAATAGGTACTTACTTCCTTTTTTCAGTTTAGTGTTATGCCCGAAAATATAATTATCCTATAATATGGCCGGTAATTTTTGCGTTGCACAGGAAAACATTCAAAGTGTTGTGCTTGTCTTGTCTTAGCTGAGTCACACAAAACCACTAATCACACTAAAAATAAATATACATTGCTACGTATAATAAAGGTGCGTCTAAACGGATAATATTTTTACTGCACTGTATGGATACAGAACAACAACAACAGAACATTGGCATTTGGCAACAATTACAGCTAGGCTGTGCAAAATACGACACATTTTGTGTGGCCATAGTGTTATGTATTTTGATTTGTTTAGATTTTTAACCTTATCAAATTTACTGTATGATGTACTTAGTTACTTACCTAGATTATAAGTGAGTGATGTGATCTCTTATAATTGGAAGCGCACACTTGTATTTGTCCCTGTTATAAGTACATTTGCATGTAATTGTGTAGTTTCTATTGGAGATCCATTAAATAATTAAATAGTGTCAATTTTTTTTATTTGGCCAATGCATTTTGATATGTTGCCGGTCCGCTAGGTTGGAAGACGATCCCATTGGAATCAAAAATACTGTCAGCTCTTTTGTTGTTTCGTTAGATTGCATAGCTAGTGGATGTATTGCTATATTCTGTGGCGTCTTTTTCTGCGACCTGGACTGTTTAACAGTAATTATTTCCAGTATTAAAGACAAACAACAGCAACGGTGTACAACGATGTTCATACATATTTCCGGGTTTTATATTTTTCAGACATAATCTGCATTAAAATGTTGTAGTTGAAAATATTGTAGGCTCATATGCCACTCAAAATATAGCCTGTATAGAAGCACCTTTATGTGTCGCAGCCACATATTGTCGGGAAAGAATAACTCGTTTTGAATCGTCTTGACGGCTACTTGTAATAAATGCCTGCAATAGCTTCTTGTTCGCACCGAAAATACTGCCGAGACGGTCACACGCGAAACGTTTCTAGCTATAACTACTACAACAGCCCATAACGTCCACTGCTGGACATAAGCCTCTCCCATGATGGGAGGAATTTGCCGTAATCTCCACGCTTGGCAGGCGGATTGGAGATCGCAGTGATGAAAGACTAACAGAAAACGCTGCTGCCCATTCTCTGGTCTACGGAGGCGCAAGGTGTTCTGCCTCAGACATTAGTCGCCTTATACGACACCCGTGAGTGTAATGGGTTGGTTCTATTCTACTCTGCCGGATACCACACGGCTAACACATAGCTAGCTATAACACATAGCTAGAAACGTTTCGCGTGTGACCGACATTGACATTGCCCTTTTAAGGCCCTTCTAACCCTAAAAATAGCAACTCTATTTGTGGTGGTTCAAACTTCGTTTGAAATATTGTTAGAATAAACTTCTAATCAGCTTGCACTACAAAACGGTTGTTACATCAGTCACTGCGGCCGAATAGTGCGAAATGAGTGGTTTTTTGCTATTTACAAAAAATCTATTAATTGGACTAAAAAAAATAAAACACATAAAACTGCTTTATAGTTAGTTCAGTTAGTATGCAAATTTTCATGATCTAATTTCAAGTACTTTTTGAATACCAGCGGTTTATTGTTCGATTTTGAGATAACTTTGGATTTTTTTTTCTATCGAGAAAAGTTTATGGGAATCGTGTTTTCGCCACGGAGGATCATGCTAAGCCAAATAAGCCATTTGAGCTAAGCCATTTGAGGGCTATATATCCCTCAAATGGCTTAGCATGATCCTCCGTTACTCCTAAAATACCGCAGCATTGATTTTGAAATAAATATATGGTAAAGTTGAGGATTAATGCTAAGTCCTATGTGTGACGAAAACATGATTCCATAAACTTTTCTCTATAGAAATAATCCAAAGTTACCTCCAAATCGAACACTAAACCGCTGGTATTAAAAAAGTACTTGAAATTAGATCATGAAACTTTGCAAGTATGCAAAGTTTCATGATCTAATTTAAAAAAAATAAAACACATACCTAAGACCTGCTTTATAGTTAGTTCAGTTAGTAAACTGAACTAACTATAAAGCAGGTCTTAGGTATGTGTTTTATTTTTTTAGTCCAATCAATAGATTTTTTGTAAATCGCAAAAACCCACTAATTTCGCACTATTCGGCCGCAGTGACTGACGTAACAACCGCTTTGTAATGCAAGCTGATTAGAACTTTATTCTAACAGTATTTCAAACGAAGTTTGTAACCACCACAAATAGAGTTGCTAATTTTAGGGTTAGAAGGGCCTTAATAGCGCCTTAAAACACATTGTCTGAGTTTAGACTAATGCACGATAATTAGGACTAGACCGTTTTTTTGCTTCCCATTCGATTGTCCTGCAACCTGCCGGAACACATAAAAATGCATGCCATACCAAAAATGTGTTGCTGGCTTGGCCATATTTAAAATATTGTCATAAAATAAATAAAAATAATTTATTTCACACAAAAAAGTCCATAAGCAAGGCAAGGTTGTTAGTAACAAGAATTTTGCTTATATCTATTGTTAGTAATTAAAAGTAAGTTTAATATAGTCCGGCTGTCAATATTGGCGGCAATTGTATTGCAGGTTTAGAAGCACCTCTAAACGCATTAGATAGCTACAATTGAAGTTTAAAAGAACATGTTCTATGTACCTATTATGTGTAAAGTCCTTCATGTTGCCAACTGCTGACTTTATAATCCAAGCTTGTATTGAACCTGGTATCTTAGGTATAAGTCGGAGGTTCCTATTCGTCTTCAATATTATTTTTTTACTATTGTAATGGACAAAACAGTTGACCTTTTAGATCACTGCACAGTTTTTTTTAACCTATTCTGTTCCAGTGTTGGGCAATGGCCTTCCCCATTCCCTTCCATCTCTCCCGGTGTTTTGCCTCCTCTGGCCAATCAGGCAGGAACGAGTCCAAATCGTCAGTCCAGCGTTTTTCGGCCTGCCTCTGTGACGACGACAATCTTCAGGCATCCACTGTGTGACGATTCTGGCCCATCTGTCCTGAGTCCTGACCCATTCTGGAAATGTGACCCGCCCAGTCCCTTTTCACCGGACAGTTAACAATTGAAAAAAATACAAAACTAGTTTTTACAGAGCAAATTTATTGGCATAATAATGCTTGGCTTTGTGTAGTGCTTACTAATTAAACTAATTAGAAAACGTGTACGAAGACGTGGCTAATGATTCTGTAACATAAAACGGCCTTCTCATCTCATACATATAGCAAAGCAGGCTTGAGTTACTAAGACATTAAAGAGTGAAAGTGAGGTAGACACCAGTTGCTGACAAACTTTCACTAAAAGTGGGCACCGATAAATATAAACATACTCGCATGCCAGAAAACATAATATGCGCTCAATTTTTATTAGAGATGAAGAAAGCTGTTTTATCTCAAGTTATTTTCATTGATTGTGTGTGTAAACTTTAAAGAGTAATAATAAGTTCCTTTTGTCCCATTCATTTCGTAGGAAATGCAACTCGAACCGATAAACAAGCTCTGGTATTATTTAAAAAAATGGGCGTCTAAACAAGTACTTGAAAATTACCTTAAATACTTTAAAATGTTTATAAGTACTTGTTTAGATTTTTTGTTACAGAATGTCAAAAAATACAAGCAAAGTGAAGCAACAGCCAATATCTGTATATCTATCTATCAGTAAATACATAATTTTATTACACTAGCTTCTGCCAGCGGCTTCGCCCGCGTGAAGTTTGATGGGATCTTACTACCGGGATTAAAAGTATCCTATGTTTTAATCTAGGTTATTTACTATCTGTGTGCAAAATTTCATCCGTTTAGTAGTTTTTGCGTGAAACTAATATCAGTATAACTTATCTATCAGTAAATTCATAATTATGTTACATTCTTACAGGCCCGGACTGGCCATACGGGCAAATGCCCGATGGGCCGGATGCCTGGTGGGCCGGTGTGGCCGATTAGAGATCGACTTACGTTTGTTATTAAAAAAAAAACATCTCAATAACGTCCTCTACCATCAAGTCGAGGACATAATTCAATTTACTCTTAGACTGTATCCTGTAGTAATAGTGGGGGTACTATTACTACAGGCTCAGGATTCGAAAATAATTTCAGACTAATCCTGACATTATGATCTCAAATTACATATTATTAAAAATCTCTGAATTTCGAGGCAAGACGTAAAGATTTCCGAGCTCGCTTCGCTCGCTCTTGCAACCTACTTTCTCGTGGATCTTTACACTGTCGATTCTAAGTCGACCAAGTAACACCAATAGATCGAAACAATTCTAACCCGTTTAAGGCAAGTTGTCAAAAAAATTTCGAACTCGTTTCGCTCGCTTTTGCAGGCTACATCCTCTTGATTCTTAGCTTTATCTGCAAGTCGACCAAGTAAGTCTTGTATAAAGGATCGAAACAATTCTTACCTGTCCAAGGTAGGGCGTTAAACTTTCCGACCTCGCTTCGCTCGCTCTTGGATTCTTACTTCTTTGTTTTTATAATTAATTGCCTTTCTAAGTCGATTTAGTAACTTCAATCTCTGAATAAAAGGACTAAAGAAAAGCTAACTTCTCTGAAGTGGAGAGTTCATTTTTTATTAGTTCCTAGACTTTTCAAATAACTCTTAAAAAATAGTAACTTCTATTTAATCAAGTATTTAGATACTTAGTAGAAGTTCAGCTGCATCTGTACCTAGTAAACTTAATCCTTGCAAATCCGTTTTTCTCGTATTTTTCTGCTCCCTACCCCTGGTTCAAAAGCTTGCATCGCCCTTGTTCGACAGCGTCGAAATTTTTTTAGTTTCGAGCCTCTTCTTTAACAAAATCGTAGTCTAGCATTTCAGTCCAACGTTCTATTTAAGATGTTTTCTACAGTCGATTTAAAATTTACATTAGTGGTTTTCATTTTTCTTGAGAGTAGAGGGCTGACCGTCTCTCAAATGCCCGGGCCGGTTTCGGGTGCCAGTCCGGGCCTGCATTCTTATCAGTATTTTCTTTTCTTTTTAATTCATAATACCTATTCTCATTAGTTCGAACATGTAGATTATAGTACCTAGAGTTCTTAGTCCTAGATGGAAGATGGTTGCACTTTGGTATTTTCTATCTAACATGGCTCGAGGACGAAGGGGTGTTCCTAAGCAACGACACCGCCGGTTAGGAACCCCGCTTCGTCCTTAGCCATCCGTAAATTGATGTCTTGTGAGCTTATTGTTAGTCTATTTCTTAACTTTCTGCAAGTAAAAAGTAATGCTAAGAGAGTACCATTTGAGTGTGATTGACAAAAACTCTGAATTACCAGTAATAGACTAATAGGCATGACAACAGTATCAAAAAATTGCAAATTTATTTAGTCCGTCAGTTAGAGTATTGGAAATTAATAGACACGTATTTTTTGGTTTTGTAAATCAATGAATATTGGGTCCCGACTGTTGCAGTCAATATGTCCTGTTTCCTGAACTTGTTTTATTATTTTCAGTTTTTTATTTAATTATAGAATTAGTTATTTTTTACGCAGTCGGGATTTTTTTTATTTTACACGTTTTAGTTACTTACTTAGATATTATACCATTTTAAAACCATTTTCATCATTATCATTTTTTTCGGATGGGAAATCATCAAATGACTTCTCCCGCTCTGGGCGGAGCAGGAGGGACTGTCAGACTTTTACTGACTAAAACCCATCCATGTTCCTTCATCGCCCTTTGTGTTCCGGGGTCACGGTATCTCCTTCGAACAGTCCCGCGACCCCGGCAGGCATCAGTCCTTGCGGAGCCCTTCCTTTTTGCTGACTCTCTTTGAGGCGCGCGTGGAACACGAACGCGCCGTCGACACGGCCTGTCGTCATGAGACGGACGGACGGCGAGCTAGCCCATAGCCCACCGTCCACAGGCCCGCGCCTACGGTGGCCGGGGGCCACCAGTGGCCCCCGACGCCCGGGGCGTCTCCCGCGGCGGCCGGGACGCTGTGAGGTTCTCTCCCTTTCACGTTCCGCCACCTCCTTCTCTAGCATTACTGCTTCGCAGAAGGAGGTGACGGCGTCCCATTCCGTCTGGCTCCGGACCATGGCTTGCACCAGGGCCGGACGCGAGAGGTCGTCGCCGCCACCATTTTAAAATCCTTATCGTGAGCCCTTTATCGTGCCATTCAGGCTGCAGAGCGTGCCAAACATTTGAATTTGGCGCTAAAAATCCGGCATTTTGTTTTTTTTATTATTTTGATAAACCCAGTACCACTCTTACAGTAAATACAAATCTAACGACGGCGACGGCGATCTAAAGCCGTTCAGGCTGCAGAGCGCGCCAAACATTTGAATTTTATTTACTTTTATACTATTTGTCATTTCGAATTACATTCAAACATATAAGTTGCATAAATATTTTTGTTATCACCTCTAAAACCCTTCATTTCGATACCCCACTCGATGGAATTAGAAGAAAAAAAAATTCGAACTCAAATCAAATCATGATTTATTTGTTAACATAGGTAAAAAAAAATACAGATCTTATTTTTGATGAACAGAGCACTGTTATGCCGGGAGGCGTACAAATATGGTGTGAAAAATCTAGCTGAGCTTTACAATTATTACTAAAATATTTGAAAATCATGCATTAAGGTATGGTAAAAACTATGTCAGAATAATTAAAATGTCAAGTTATTTAATGTAATTTATTTAATATTAATATTTTTCTCAAACCACAATATTATTTTGTAATTCTAAATGAATTCGTCATTTATGTATGCGTCAATAGTGTAATAGCATTTATCAATCAAGAATAATTTCATTTTTTTCTTAAATTGTGTAAAATTTAATTCTTTTATGGCGTCTGGAATTTTTATTATAAATGCGTGGAGCCATACCAAGGACACTTTTTGTTACTAATGCAGTTTTACATTTGCAATTACTCAAAGCATTTTTGTACTGGCTACGAATTGGAACATTTCGTAACATTGTCATTTTTTCAAAAAGGTTGGTATTGGTTTTTACGAAGATACTAATTTCCAATATGTATAACGCCGTTAGCGTGAGTATTTTTAATGATTTAAAGTACGGTGCACAGCTGTCATCTGTTTTCAGACCACACATGGCTCTAATGCACCTTTTTTGTGCCTGGAATAGTAATCCCTTATCCGGGGAATTACCCCAAAAAATAATTCTGTATCGTAGGAGTGAGGCTACTAGCCCATGATAGGCAACAAGTAACGCGTCTATATTTACTTTTCTAGCCAATTGTAAAAGTGCATAGGCAGATTTATTTATTTTTTTACATAGCTGTTCTATATGAGCGTACCATTAAGGTTGTTGTCAATATGGATACCTAAAACACACTTACTTTAACTTCTTCTAATTCGTTGCCATTGTAATTGACACAAATTTTTGGAGCTTCAATTCTTTCGCGGAAATGCATTGCTTTGGTTTTCTTAAGGTTGATTAATAAATTATTCATATTAAGCCAATTAATTATGTCAGTAAGAGTCAAATGATAAAAGATGATGATGATTAATGTCAAATTGATAAGTATTTAAGTCTTTACATTTTACTATGGCAGTGCTATCGTCTGCAAACTAAATCATTTGTTGCTGTGTCACTTTTGGCAAATCATTTATGTAAATGAGAAATAAAGGTGGCCCAAGCACGCTACCCTGAGGCACTCCATATTTTATACTCCTAAAATTCGATACATACGTTCATTCCGTTTTAGTTTTTGCGCACACTCTTGTGATTTCAGTACATTGGAGTCTATTACTTAGATATGATTCTAGTGATTTTAGAATGTTCCCTCTGATGCCATAGCAATGCAATTTGTCTAGAAGGATTTTATGATCAACATAATCAAAGGCTTTAGTCAAGTCTGTGTAAATAGCACAGATGGGAGTCTTTTTATCAACAGCAGACATAACATTATTTAATAGGTCGAAGATAGCCATGTTAATTGTATTATTTCTCCGGAATCCGTTTTGTTCTTTGCACAAGATATTATATTTGTGAAGATAACTTTTTCAAAGATTTTGGAAAAAACAGGAATTTTGGCCATTGGCTGGTAATTATTTATAAGCGTCTAGTCTTCCTTTTTGTGGAGCGGTTTTATTATGACTTTTTTCAAGCCTTCGGGATAGATGCCCTCGGTACTACCTATATTAATAATATGTGCTAGGGCAGGTGCTAAAAGCTCAATTACATATTTAATTACTTTTGTGGATATACCGTCAAAACCTACAGTACTAGTATTTTTGAGTGCCTTTGTGGCAAAAATAATATTGGATTTTAAAACAGGCAGCATAAACATTGATTGCATTGTCAAATTATCCAAGTTAGTTTATTTTAATGTCATTTATTATATTATTCTCAATGTCATCTATAAAGTAGTCATTAAATGCATTTTCTATGTCATTCGGGTTTGTGTAAGTCAAGTTAGCTTTAGATCTATTGACTATCTGCCATGTGCGATATTAAGCGATACGTTGTAGTACATTAATGTTAAGATCATCACACCAATACATTTTTTTTATTCGATAATACACAACCTTTTTTTAATACTATGTCAAGTTTTTCATAAAAAGTCAAGTAATTATATGTTGGTACTCGATACACACATATAACAATAATTGTTTTATTGATTATAATGTAGCCAGTGAAACTCGCGCCATCAAGAAGAATCTAACGACATATAAACTATCCAAATCCCTCAATCCGTTGAGGAGTTACGAGGGAACAAAGAAACGGATATACATACATACAACAGGTCCAACACATTATTCTACTTTTGGGCTTCGCCGCAGTAGGGTAAAACGCGGCTTGCTCCAAGGTTTAAAAATTGCTTTCACCTACAAAGTTTGTTTTTGTGTTAAAGTTCATTTTCAAAGATCATCAGTTTGGTTTAACTTTTTTTAATCTTCCTCATGATTATGAGGATTATTTTTGTGTATTAAATGGCAGTTAAGGCCTCACAACAACCATTTCGCTTGTCACTTTAGTCCTTAACATAAAGGTAATGTGGCGTGAAAACTTGTAATTTGAAGAATTACGTACATATCTTCAAAAGTTCAAAGTAATAACTAACTGGGGTGTGGAGGTCAGATAGGCAGTCGCTTCATGGAAAATACTGGTATTCAGCTGCATCCGGATTCCGGATTGGCTGGAAGCCGACCGAAAGGCTAGGCAGATGATCTATCTTCAAAGTAACAATCCTACTTAATATTATAAATGCGAAAGTTTGTGAGTAAGTGTGTATGGATGTTTGTTTCTGTTTCTCGCAAAAACTACTGAACGGATTTACACACAGATAGCTTATAACCTGGATTAACACATAGGATACTTTTTATCCCGGTAGTAAGATCCCATGGGACAATTATCAAACTTCACCCGGGCGAAGCTGCTGGCAGAAGCTAGTAAATTCATGTTTTCAGTTATACAGTTGAAATAGTTATACAGGGTGTAAGCGAACCCTTAACCCGGCAACCAAGCATTCTGTACATCAAACTAAGTAACCCTACGCAAAAATTATTGCTGGGAAACGACTTTATTTTTTAGGGGTAATAAGTCACGTTTTACTGTAAAACTCAATGTAACGCACTCAAAACATTATGCTTGTGGAGGATGGAAGCCACTAGATCTTTAACTTTGACTTTTATGATAATAAACTTTTACTCTTTTACGTATAACATAGTTCTACCTATCAAAACTATTATTCAGCTCCATCTTTTTCTTATGGCAAAACAAAGTAAGAAAATAAGAAATACATAGGTACTGCCAATACTAAATATTATAAAAAGGTTGGTCGGTCCACAACAGTGCTGATGGACGCATTTATTAGTAAACGGGTTTTGAAGGTATTTAAAATAAAGTTATGACCATAAAAACAAGTATTTTAAAAAAACCTTATGAAAAAGTTGAAACTTTGACCTCCAATAACTCCGTAACTAGTAGGTTCCCAGGTATGGTCCAGAACAAAAAAAAAATCGTTTAAGTAATTTATAAGTTCATTTAGGATGCGTTTGGGAAGGATAAGACCTAGTAGCTTACGGAATAGACACCTCAAATGACCATGTTATAAGTAATAAGTTTCGTAGATGGGGCATAGCCTTATAAATGTATCATCGTGTCCTGTAAGGATGGTAGATAATAAAACCCTCGAATATCTAGACCTTTTTTTTTATATTTTGTAATTTCAAGCGAGTTTGAATTCCGTAAAATTTTCATCATTCACATCTTACCGTTATCAAAATTTATTTGGGGTCGGCGCAGCATGGCTTCTTCTTCCATACTTATCTTTTACTCGTCATCTCAGAAGTCACCTCCTTTCTAGCCGTAAAATATTGTGCCTTCGAGAAATAATGAATTATTTTTAAAACATTGTTTTAGATTGAATATGGCTCTGAGGCAAGAGACCGCCTCGGCGCTGACTTCGCTGCACGGCCCATACCACGTGGAGGGTACGCCGCCTCTTGCCGACGAACATTTTGAAGTGAGTTTACTACTTGACATATTTAGGCAATGGTGTTGATTCTGTTGTGCACAAACTTAACTTAATTTAGGCTATTGCTATCTTTTTCTCTCTAATAAAACGAGAAAGAGACGGACGTAATTTAGAGCTGTCAAATTTAATTGGAACTAATATTTCCATACAAATAAATGAAGGGTGCACGTAAAAACATGTCGGCTAAAAACACGGTGAAGCTCAAGGCATAAACTAGTTTGACATCTCTAACTTAGTTTATAGCTATAGCCGTCCTTTTCTCGAACTGCCTTTTAGTAAAAGATAGCAATAGCCTGATAAGTTTAGTTTGTGCACAACATAATCGACACCGTTAGCTTTCTTTTGTAAAATAATTGAATGATACATATTGCACATAAATTGTTTACAGTTGGACTCTTTCGACAATATGATGGAAGTATACTTTACTACCTTAAGGTTGAGCCCAGACACTTACCCCACATTTCGAGTAATATTCAGTATTAGGATCTGGAAAAAAACCTAGGTATAACGTATCTTTTAAGCACGTGAAAATTTTTTTTGTTATTGTTGCAGGATGAGTTCGAAGATGCCACCGATGAGCATCCAACGTAAGTAAAGCTTTATTTTGTATATTGTGGGCAGTGGGCAGTATATTTCCAACTTCAGTTAATGTTTTGAAAATCGATTTTTCATAACACGTTATTATTTTAGGAACACAATGGATTTACAGACTGCTTTCGATGACTGTGAAGTGGCCATTAGAAAATTCTTCAATAACGATTTAATTGGTGCCAATAACATGATGAAACCATGGTGAGATTAACGTCATTTTGTTTTGAAAAATATGCTTAAATGATATACGTTACGTAAAAATTTGCATTTGCAAAGGTACGTACGTTAAAACTTGCATCATAGGTTTTCTTAGTATATTTTAGACATGATTTGATAGAAAGGGGTTTGAATATTTTTACAAAATGTAGAGCCTAGCCCTACCCGCCATCCAGAATTTTAAATGTTTTTGAAGTACCGAGGCCGCTTCAGATATGGGTACTAGCAGTGTAAGAGTCAGCGCACACCATGATTTAGCATTATCTGAGACTACTGAAAAATGAATATTATGACAACTCCATACGTTGTAAAACGCATACTCGAACATGCATCTTGCAAACTCGAGCTTGATCGAGCATCAAGTTTGGACGTGTATTTAATTTTGCGAGGTATGGAGTTGTCATAAGATTCATTTTTCAGTAGTCTCAAATAATGCTCTGCTCTGCTCTGCTCTTGGTGTGCACTGACGCAAAAGCAGCTAGATAATTAATCATGGTCACTATTTTTAGCAGTCCCATTATTTCCCATATTATTATTATGATTACATGCCTGTAATCCCCAAAGGGTTATTATTTTATATGATTGATTAGTGTTACCTATGTTATATTTATAGTCTAGTGCCCCGGGTGCTACCTAAATAAAATAACACACCATCTTTTATGTCTAGGGAACGCACATCGCTTTACCACAGTCTTGGCACTTCCATGTTCGAGTTTATACCAGCAATGCTGACTTTCGACCACGCACAGATCAATCGGACCTTGGCAGCACTCAAAGTATCCATCTCCATATGTAACAAACACAGGAAAAATTACACTTTCGTAGAGAGCATCGGTACAATTATAAAGAAGGTAGGATACTGTTATTATTTCTTTGTTCGTGTATTAGATTGCGTAAGCTGTAGGATATAACATTAAGTATGTATTTACATACATTTGTCTTCCTCTAGATTTATTATTTATGAGGCGAAGATCAAACTATATATCCGCACGAATGCGAAAGTAAGTCTTCTGTATAACGTTTTGACGCCCTAACGGCTGAACGGATTTGGATGAAAAGGCAATCTGCCTAAGTCAAGAATTGACGCTCAAACGAATAACGAAACAAATCCAAAGAAAAAGGGGCAATTTGTATTCTGGGCCCAGTGTTGTAGCACTTTCAAACCAAACTTAAAGTGAAGGTATAATCGATAATAACATTTTATTAGAAGATACCATGACGTTAATCAATTAAATAAACAGGATACAGCACTTCTAAATAAAAAACCAATTAATATTACTTGAACTTAATCATTATATTCACCATACATATTAAATATTATAAACACATTTATATACAAATTCAAAGCTTTTAAGAATAAACTATGAAGTATCGAATAACTGTAATGACTTGCTGCTACCCATGATCGTCTCCTTACTTGGGAACTCCTGAACGGTTAATAGCACTGAGGTGTCATTTTGTATATCAAGTAGTAGTAGAGCAAGGGCCGATGCCTGCCGGAGCTGCGGGACTGTTCGAAAGAGATACCGTGGCCCCGGAACAGAAAGGGCGATGAAGGAACTTGGATGGGTTTTAGTCAGTAAAAGTCTGACACTCCCTCCTGCTCCGCCCAGAGCGGGAGGAGTCATTTGATGATTTCCCATCCGGAAAAAAAAGAAGGTGTCATTTTGTATACACGTTCAGAGCTCACAACAAAACATTATTTAAAACGAAAACTGGGTGCTGCTGCCCGAATAGTGTAGCTTTAAACCTGTGAAAGAATTTTTTGAATTGGATCATTCGTTCCGGAGATTACCCTCTACATAAAAACTTACAAACAAATTTTAGCTCTTTATGCCACACATCAACACGGTCTAGGGATATTTTTAAAAAAGCGAATTACTATCAATGTGTTAATTATTTATATGACATGTATATATTTAAAAGATACGTTATTTAATATTCTACCATTTTTTAATAATGGTTAAGGTATAGATTAAAATTTCAGGATTTTATGGAAAAAAAATGAAGCATAGACGGAAACCGTATATGAATGAACTTTTAAATTGTGAGTAAAAACTGAAAAAAATAGAAAACTGAAAAAAATAGAAAAATCATTTAATTTGTGTTTATAAACTTGAAGTTAGTAGTCTGAGAAAGCGCCCATGATGTTCATAACACATCGGCAACGATTCGGCATGCTCAGAACAAGGTTATCAATGTCTTGCTGCGGAATATTGTCCCATGTCCTTCTGAGGTGCGCAAAAAGTTGATCTTCTGTAGCCAGATTTTCAGGAACTTCCTTCAGAGCTCTTCTTTGCAGCATATCCCACGCATGCTCAATGGGATTTAGATCTGGCGATTGAGCAGGCCAGTCTAAGGCCCTAACATTATGTGTATGTAACCAAGCTGCTACCGTTCTCGCCGTGTGTGCCCGGGCATTGTCGTGCATGAGCAGGAAATCTTGCCCCATTTGTGTTCTGTGGGGCAAGATTACGGGCCCCAGCACCTGTTGGACGTATCGTTCTGCCGTCATATTGCCCCGCACCCAAACGAGATCCGTCCGTCCTCCAAGACGAATTCCTGCCCAAACCATAATTGTTCCTCCTTGGTATGGGTGAACTTCCTGAGGGTTCTGGAGACGGCTCCATCGTCCAGGAACTCGCCAAACACGCGTCCTTCGTGAATCTGGATGGAAGCCGAACCTGGATTCATCCGTGAACATCACATTGGACCATTGGTCACGGCCCCAGTCCACGTGGTTCCGAACCCATTCTAATCGTCGTCCACGATTGCCTCTCCGTAAAGGTGGGACCCGGAGTGGTCTACGAGAGCGTAGATTGCTTTCATGCAGTCGCCTTCTTACAGTTTGGTCACTCACAAGCACTTGGTGTTCCACTCGCAGCCTTTGGACCAATTGAGTCGCCGTTGCATTTGGTAGTGCTCGCGCAGTAATTTGCAAAAATCGGTCTTGTCTGGGGGTAGTGATGCGACTTGGCCCCCGGTGCCTCTCCGCTACTTCACCTGTGGCACGATAGCGTGTCCACAATCTTGAAATTACATTTTGATGGGTCCCTATGGCCTCAGCAACATTACGCTGAACAGACCCAGCTTCCAGCATTCCCACAGCTCGTAACATCTCCGCCCTCGTCAAATGTCGGCGTTGCATGGCTACAATACCTCAATTTTAACTTTATCTTTCGTTTAAAAATGAAAAAAAACTGTAACTAAACGTAATTCGTATTGTTTTCTAAATTTCGCACAAATGAAAATTCCCTCTCCTATACATCAAGACATTTTTATGCCACCGAAACAAAAGAATTTTCAAAAATTTGAATTTGGAATTAGTCTGAGATAAATTACAAACAAATCGGTGTATAAAAGATTCCAATGCGGCCAGTACTTTTCGAGTTATTTAATTGAGTATGAAATATCCCTAGACCGTGTTGATGTGTGTATTAGTATAGAAAATGATTCTTACCGTATCGCGAAAGTTAGACACAATTAAATTAACGCATTAATAATAAAAAATTGATTATTTGAATTGCTGTAACTTTTTTATTTGATTAGTTAGCGTAATGTTGTCATGGATTAACATATCAGGATTAAAGAAATCTTCATTTTAATGTAGGATAGAAAGTAGTACACTGCTGGGCCCATTCTGCCCCATCTTCTATTCTGTCCATCCAAGGGACCGCCGACCTATCCTAAATATCATATTATCTCGTATTCATTAACTTGGTTTTAATGATGGTTACATTGAATTTGGTTAATTATTTTATAATGGGCCTGTACATTTTACATAGTACCTAACACACTTAGTACAACAAAATAGGTGAGACGACAAAAAAAACCTAATTAGTCCGTCAGTTAGATTATCAAAAAATATTTGACCCGTATTTTTTCTTTTGTTACGTAAACCAAAATTGGCAAAGATATGACGCTTTTAAAATTCTCAATACGTCACGCCTTGGTATAGTTTTAGCTAAGTAGTCCTGACGTCACGAGCCCCCACTTCCGAGTTTTGATGCGTTTTATCTTTGTCAATATTTATTGATTTACAAAAACAAAAAATACGTGTCCATTAATTTACAATACTCTTAACTGACGGACTAAATAGTAAACCATATTTACTAAACCAATTCAGGCTGCAAGTGATTTTAAATTAAGTTGAAACTTATAACATTATTAAAAAATTCTAACTAACCAATGTTTACATACAGAACTAGGTTAAAAATAAGCAAAGCCCACTTACATATTTGTATTTTGTGGATATCTGGCATATTATTAATTACCTACTTTACATTTTGTTTTGCAGCCTAATTATGCCACATACACAGATTTGGAAGCTCACGCTGAACTATGCTACGCAGAAGCCCTTATGCTTCAGGCAGCTATGACTATAATGGACGGAGAAGACCTAACTGGGCTTATCAAGGGCACAATCAAAGTCAAAAATTGCTACAACAGTTACAAGTAATTATTATTTTTATTGAATTCTAGCTTTGCCCGCGACCTGGCCATGGGTTTCGGAATTATTAATTAATTTAGTAACAGTAATAACATTAACCCTTTGACTTTAAAATACCTTAATATCCAGAGGATGAAAGTGTGTCGTATAGTTTCCAACCTCTATTTTATTTAAATAAAATAAACAAATTTTCGTTGTAATTAAACAGGGAATGCGCAAAAATCCTTGAAAAGAAGCAGTGGGAGTCGGAGCAATCGAGGATACAGTTCCAAAGCGGTGTGCGCCTGGGCATCGCTAACTTCAACGTGATGATATCGCTGCTGCCGCCGAAGATCATAAGCGTGTTAGAGTTCGTTGGGTTTTCTGGAAGCAAGGTAAATAAACATACATTATTTTATTTTTGAACACCTGTCGTTCACTTGTCTTGTGATAGCTGGTCTCTTGTTTCACACACAAAACATTGAGCAAGATTTAGTAATCCCACTAATATTACAAAGGCGAAAGTTTGTATATGTGTATGTAATGTGTGTGTTGTTACTCTTTCACGCTAAAACTACTGATCGGATTTGGATGAAATTTAGCACACAGATGTCTTTATAGGACAATTACCGAATCCACGCGGGCAAATCCGCGGGTATTAGCTACGAACTAATAAGCGTAAGAGAACATGGACATATTTATCTAAATTCTAAACTAATATTTTATAGAGGAAAGATTTGATTTTTTGTTTGTAACGATTTAACTCAAGAACTACTCAACCAATTTTAAATATTCTTTCACCATTTGAAAGCTACATCTTTACCGAGTAACACAGGCTATATATATATAAATTATATTGTCATCATGAAAATTAGCCGAGCTGTCACAATTTTTGCGGGCGAAGTACATATAATCACTCATACCCCCAAATACTGAAACGTCACTCAGAATTTAAGTAGCTCTTTTATTTAACAGATACTCAAAACCGACGTTTGGCCATACGAAATATAAAGTTTAGGACCTGCTCAAATATTAAGCAGCCCTTAAATTTTGAGTGATGTTTCAGTATTCGGGGGATAATGTCACTTATGTTAAAACAAAAAACTGCTTGCTAAGTTACCGCAACTAACAAAAAAACAGCGCTGCAGCAACGCGAATTCCCGCCTTCTTAGATAATATTTGCTTTGTCAAAAGCACAATTAAAGCTAGCGATTAATAAGTTTATGGCGTGCCTGAAACATGATCGGGTCGTCGTAATTCGGCACGATTGGGCACAGCCGGACGAAAAAAGGTTGTAATTTTAAATGAAGTGTGGCCTGCCTAACTTTCGCCATTTAATTTATTTTCGAAATAGTGGGGCCACGCATAAAATCTATATTAATCAAGAGCTGGTATACAAACAAGTTTTCAAGGAGACAATATCTTCAAAAGCGTCACGTTTAGAATTTATTCACTGATGGCACCACCAGTATAACTTTGATTTTATAAGCCAGCGTAGAAGTATTGTATGAGACAAAATCTTCTAAGGCGTCCCATTCATCGCACTCTTGCCGGAACGCCAACAGCGATCTGCTCCGACTTCCAGTATCTCGGGTCGCTTGTCTAAGGGTATAGCGATGTAGACCTGGACGTAACGCACCGGTTCAACCCAGAATAAATAAAATGGCTACAGGTCACTGGAACATCCTGCGAACCACGGATGCCCCTCAAGTTAAAAGGAAATCATACAAGTCCCAGATTAGACATGTCATATGGATCTATATGCTGGGCTCTGAAGAAGATGGATGAAAACAATTCAATGTAGCGGACATGTAAATGTTGAGATCTACTGTGTTAAGAGACAAGAATAGATAAAGTAAGGAATGAGTATATTAGAGGAGGTTTGTAACTGGCGCCAGTTACAGAGAAATAGGGAATCGTTTTTCTTGGTACGGACATGTGATATGGATGAAACACATGTGACCAAAAGAGTGATGAATATAAATATTGATGGATGGAGAGAAAGACCTAAGAAAATGTGGGGAACGATATGAAAGAGAAAGGAGTAAATGATATCGTGACTTCTGTGACGAGGCAAGATCAAATAAGTTAAACCACTAGAGGGATTTCACAGTCGGGTGTCAAACGAATGAAAAATCGATCCTGTTTTAATTAATTTGTTAAGTGGCATACAATGTCCGTGATATTACATCATAGTCTTGAGTTTTTTAGGCAGACATAAGAATGCGGTGAAGAAACTGTTACTTCTAATCAGGTCTAGACGCAATATGTGTGTCGATGTTTTCAGTTGTATCAAATTGGTATTTGATACAACTGAAAACATCGACACAAGTTTCCTGTAGGTATGTGTAGGTTTATTGGTATAAACCTACACATACCTACAGGAAACTTCACTTCAAACCTGGAATGGAATAATAACTTAATCGTAAGAATTTCACACGTATATAGGGTGATTGGTGATTAGTGTACGATACTTAAACACGTGATTGTACTCATGATAACAAACAAGTTTTAATATCGGACCAAAACTAAAATTATGGATATGGGTGGTTCAGTACATTTTGACCTCGCCTAACTGGTCAAAATTTACTAAACCACCCATACCCATAGTAAAAGTTGTTTGTTATCATGAGTACAATCACGTGTTTAAGTATCGTACACTAATCACCAGTCGCCCAATGTAGAGAAAATACTGATATAATGATATTCAGCTGCATCCGGTTAGACTGGAAGCCGACCCCAAAATAGTTGTAAAAACGCTAGGCAGATGATAGAGTCAAAATCTTGATTTTTATTTATAAAAATTTGTTTAGGTGCCTTTCACTTACGCATTCTTTTTACACCGTGTGTGCGTTTAAATTAAAATCACCCAACACAGAACTAAAATTACTTAGATCCGGATACAACATTAGCAATGTAGGCTTGTCAAATATTTGTCAATTTCATTTTGTTAATGCAATAATAAATTAATCACTGCGATTTTTTTATTCATAACATGTTCAAACACACTTAAACGAAGCACACAGTTAGACCCTGTCTTAGCATGCCATGACCTGTGATTTGTTCAACTGATAGACTGATGACTGATACATTTGTAGTGTAGTACGATTTTTTATGTATTAACAAGCTGGGCCATAATTATATAACCTAACATGATACAAACATCTAACACAGTCAAAACACAATATAGTATACTGTCTATAATAAGTTATATCTTAAAATAAAAATATATCCATATCGGTAAAGTGGTTCTGACTCCTGAGACTGCGTTTTGGTAACATTTTGCAAGGATCATTAGTTATGGCATATTTCATCTGAATATTAAAAAGATCGAAACATTATTTACTTTTTAAGTAAAAATAGAATTACGAAAGTGTGTGAAATACTTATAATACGCAATATTAAAGGTATATATCAAAACGAAAAATAGCGAAATATCGTAATATGAGTATACGATGTTTAGAAAAAACAATAAAGGTTAAATAAATCAGTGTTTTCGTCTGATTTGATTTGACTATGGCAGGCCACGTGACTCGTGAGTGGCAGGTTGCGACTGTTACGAGGTCACCGAGTTTAATTATGTGTTTTGTGGCACCTGTATTAGATAATATTCAAATATCAAAATTGTGTTCACAGTCTTCTTCAAGAAATGATTAGTTATTTATTAATGTCATAAATTGAATAACAGGTTTAAAACAGTTATTGACTTATTGCATAACATTTATTGTTCACAATTTAATGAATGGTCTCTTCTAAGTGTTTGTCTTGTCTGAACAGGCCCGGACTGGCCATACGGATAAATCGGGCAAATGTCCGATGGGTCGGATGCCTGATCTGCCGGTGTGGCCGATTGGCGGATATCGCAATACATCGACTAAATTAACGGCCTCTACCGTCAAGCCAAGCACCTAATTCAATTTACTATTGGACTCAATGGCACGGGTCCTTGAGGCTCAGGATTTTTAAAAGTTTTTAATTTTTCAGTCTGATGCCACATAATTGGTTCCACAGATTGATCAGTAAAATCAATCTAAAAATTAAAGACTTTTAATGCTAAAAATGAGCCTCTGGGAACTGGAACTACCGCTAGAAACTTACACATTTTCTTTAAACCAACGCACAGTCTACGGCGTAGAACAAGCCAGGTGGACAAAAGTCATTTTCAAATTCTCGTATATTTGTACTTACTTTCTACCTGTAAACAACACCCCTAAACCTCTTTCAAATTCTCGTATATTTGTACTTACTTTCTACCTGTAAACAACACCCCTAAACCTCTTTCAAATTCTCGTATATTTGTACT
Organism: Xestia sexstrigata; assembly: GCA_941918905.2. Classification (NCBI taxonomy): domain Eukaryota; kingdom Metazoa; phylum Arthropoda; class Insecta; order Lepidoptera; family Noctuidae; genus Xestia; species Xestia sexstrigata. Next base: position 13,604,054 of record OW799200.2, on the reverse strand, counting down.
TACTTTCTACCTGTAAACAACACCCCTAAACCTCTGATTCCAAGAATTGTTTACGTCTAACATTCCATACTGAAGAGTCATCGTTTATCAAAGTAAGCTAATGTGGTAAATGCAGTTAAAGAGTTAGGTCAGTTGCATTTTCGCGTCACTTGCACTAACATATTCTCATGGTGACAGTTCTCATTTTGTGGAAAGTTTTAGTGATGGATTTTACTTCTGAAGGTATGTACTATAATATTAATTTCCTAAATTGTATGTGTCATAAACATTCATAGAGTTGACTATCTGTGTATACACAAAAAAAAACAATACTTTTCTTTGTTTCCGAAATTATCAAGCTTTGGAAAAGCCATGTATCCTCTTGTATCCACTCTGAATTTTTGATATGTTTTAGCTGCATGACTAAAGATGATTATGACATATGTTTTATGTAGCACACTTGAGTACAACATTTTTTCTCTTTTTTTGCAGAAAAGCTTTATTAGTAAAATAGAGTTTTTCGAAGAGTGGCATAAGCACGAAAAAGACGAAAGAAATGATCGTCTATTTGAATTTATTTTGTCTGTGTGATTTCTCTGACATTACTGAAGAATTTCAAAGGGAAATTAAGATGAAATTAGCACAAAGGGCGAACACAAAGGGCGATGAAGGAACATGGATGGGTTTTAGTCAGTAAAAGTCTGACACTCCCTCCTGCTCTGCCCAGAGCGGGAGAAGTCATTTGATGATTTCCCATCCGAAAAAAAAAAAAAAAAAAAAAAAAAAGATGAAATTAGCCAGCATTTCTTCGAAAATTGCTACCAAGTGGGTGTCTTCAGGAAAGTCAAAAGAGCGTTTCCTGAATAAGAATAAATTGTGGCTGAAAGGCGAGAAGATAAAATTCTGCATGCGATCGACTTAACCACAACCTCCTACTGCATCCGCTGACCTTTCTCGACCCGGAAGACCTAAAAGAGTTTTTGAAGATTTATCTTTTAAAACTGAGAAACGTGTAGTTGCTGATGTAGTTCAATCGCGGAGTGTTAGGGAATTAATGACTGCTGCAGAGGTAGCTGTACGGACAACTGGACATAAAAACGTTGCCAGAGTTATAAAGGACATTGGTGAAAATCCAGCTTCTGCAAGTGCATGCATTAGCCTTCAACAACCAAGTGCTGTGCAAAGTGATATACCGCTAAGTAGTGACGAGGCCTTAGCGTATTATATTGATTCCAAATCAACAACTCACTCATACAAACTGATTAGGAAGTGGACTATGAAAGTCGGTCATCACGTGTTTCCATCATGATTACATTGTTAAATCAAAAGAGCACATTGTTGTGACACAATCTCGAGCAGCTCATCATAGCTTCCACTCCAACTCCAACCAAGACAAATTTAGGAAGACTATCTTCTATGGGATTCTTAATCCGATGATTCTGATATCTAGAATTAGACACCTCCAGTCTTAGAATTATAATTTTTGTATTTAATATGTTAATCTAAGGTTGTATTAGCGTTGATGTTTGTAGAGATTAAGATATTTTTTTTCCTGTATTATAATCGTGTATGTCGCAGGTTTTTCATACAATTAGGTTTTTGAAAGTTTTTGATCAAAAACCGGACGATTACACATTTTAAACTCAATTTCCTCATAAACCTGTTTAATTTTTAAGAAAAAAAAAAAATCCTTCTATGGTCGATAAAATATGCTATCTGCGTAATTATTACCTAAAACTTTGCTCAAAGAGAAAAATCAAAACTTGGCAGAATTACCAACCACAAAAGAAAGAAGTCAGGCAGAGAAATATACAAGTACCTATCAGGTACATTCGTAAATATTTTTTGGTGCAATTGGACTTAAACATGTTGAGGTAAGGCGAAAATCAAAATATTTTCATACGTAGTAGTACTACAACTAGTAAGTAGGTATCATAATGACATGACATGTTTTGGAATGGAGTAATGTATTTTTAATGTTCTTGCTTACGAGTAGCTTAGAGTCGAGTAGCTCGTTACTATTTAATAACTGCCGCTCGGGTCGGCCTTCAGGTTAAGCCGTTCTTTCCTGGGTTAGTTCGTGGATGGGTGACCACATACAGAGTTTCCTCCGTGCCTCGATAAGCACGTTAAGACGTTGGTCCCGGCTGTAATTTGTATATATTTGATAGTCGTTACTCGTTACAGGTAGTCAGTGGCCCGAAAGTCTGCCACCCAGTCTTACCAAGGGGTGATGCAGCTGAATACCAGTATTTTACATGGAGCGACTGCCTATCTGACCTCCACAACCCAGTTAGTACCGGGTAATACGATACCCCTTGGTAAGACTTGTTGTCAGACTTACTGGGCCTCTGACTATCTATCGACTGTCAAGAAAAATAAAAAAGAAGAAAGATCTACAAATGACAGCCGGGAACAACGGCTTAATGTGCTTTCCGAAGCACGGAGGAAACTCTGTATGTAATGGGTAGTCACCCATCCACAGACCAACTAAGGCAAGCACGGCTTAACCTAACGATCGACCCGAGCGGCTGTTATTTTTTAGCCACGAGCTCCTCTTAAAACTTATTAAAATTGTATTATAAAAAGAAAATGAATATTCTCAATAGATGTCCCCCGACAGTTTTGTCGGACTCCTACTGACTAAAACCACGCAGTGTTCCTCCTCGTCACTGGCTGGGGTGCGGGAACACAGGCTCAACCGCTGGCTCTAAGAAGATAAAATGTGACACAAAAATTTCTTCTTTAACAAATATGTGGACGAATCATTTTGTGAATAATTTATATACTAAAAGCCTTTTTTATAATCTGTAACTAAACAATACCTCTATTAGCCCAGTAAAATTAGACATGCAAGTTTACAATAACTTGCATAGAGCTTGGTACGAATGTTGGGAACACCATTACAAATGAAATGTCAAAAGTCCGCGTGTATCCGACCTTTGCAAAAAAAAAAATCAAGGTCAAAGGTCGCGTAAATGGGTTTTTTTGCATTTTTCAGCCAAACGGTAAGTTTCATCATAAAAATATGTTGGACAAAATTGTAGATCATGCAATTGTCTCTAATAATTGGTTTTATACTTTTTCCTAAGAATCACCATTTCTGAGATTTAAATAATAATAAATATAATAAATATCGCTGGACATTACAAACAGCGCCATCTAGCGCCACACTAACCAACGAGGCTTGTGTCGTGGACACCAAATAGTTGAAATACTACATGGATACTTTTTGTTTGTAAATACATACTTATTATACATATAAACATCCATGACTCGGAAACAAATGCCCATGCTCATCATACAAACATTTGCTCCGACCGGGATTCGAACCCGGATTTAACTGTTCAAAAAGATGAAAAAGTTGTATTCTTCATAATAATCAAACGTATCCACGCCACCGGTGAAGTGGTGTACCTGACGTGTTTTTTTAACGTGGTTACCTCGGTGAGCCTATTCCACGGTCTAATGTGGTCACGTTTATACAAAAAAATTATGTATTAAACAAAAAAAAATACTATTGGAAATTGCGGTGAAAATTATGTGTAAAGTTTTACCAACGGCTTGGCCCGCGTGGAGTTCGATAAATATCCCATGGGATCATAATACGCCGATTAAAAGTATCATTATATAATACGATTCTTCCAAAGCGGCCATTTTAGACACCCTGAATAACAGTCTGTATAATAAGTTGGAAATATGCTCGAATCGTAAATGGTTTTGGTATTACGTTTGTATGGACAATTCATCTTAAAGACAATGTTTTTACCTCTTCACAGACAGATATCACCACCTTCATTCTCCTGTCTTTATCCCAATTTATTTGAGGTCTGTGCAACATGTCGTAGACAGACCTCACCAACAAAGTAAATAAAATCCCGTGTCGAAGCAGAATAATAAGTCGACTTATAGAGCCATGGCTAAGGCTTATTAAAATACTGTAATGTTGATATTAGTTTATTGTACCTGCTTTTGACCACCATCTCGCCTAATTGAAAGAGAACTCAAACTCAAAGCATTTATTTCAATTAGACCATTACGGCACTTTTGAATGTCAAAAATACAAAAAAGAAAATCAAAGCTACAGTCCCAGTCACAAGGCATAATAACTTGAGAAAGTACTGTAGTTGCCCATTCCCTAGCGTAGATCTCTATGGAGAAGAACGGGCAAGAAACTCCATAGACACTCTTTTAAAATCATAATATTGTTACAAAATCTTGGTTACATCTTTAATTTTGAGATTATACATATATGTGAGAACGATGTAGAAAGACGTGCACACTAAGAGCGTCCAGAGTAAAAGATTAGATCAACAATTTACGAATAAAGTAATTAAAATGAACCTTGGCAGCTAAGAGATGACCAGTCCCAACTGACAGCGCCCGTTCACGAACATGACGCATGTACCGGCGCCATTCAACTCAACCATATTGAAGGGAACTAAATGACCCGACACACCCGCCACCATCAGCGAGACATTTAAGTGAGCATGACATTCTCTCGAGAGATGAGATGGACGAGGTTTAGAATGTCCATGTCTGTTAACTTTGCTTTGAAGTGTCATGGACGGTAGGCAACACAGGCTCTGGCAGAGAGTTTCCTTGCTGCGACCATAAAAACAGTAAATAAATTTAGTGTTTTCGACTTTAAAACTGTATTTAATTTACGATCAGAACATTTATCGGTAAGGAACATAAACAACTTCTACCTGTTAAAAAAATGCACATAACAAGACAAGACTACAAAGTTTTTCTTTAACAAGTTATTCATATCGTCATACGATACTAATATATTATCATTCAAACTTGATATTTGACATTACAATTCACAAACAAACAGGATAAATCTACATCTACACTTATAATATTATAAAGTGGAAAGATTTGTATTTTTGTATGTATGTTTGTAATGAATAAACTCAAAAACTACTGCGCCGATTTCAAAAATTCTTTCTCCATTAGAAAGCTACATTCACCGTAAGTAACATAGGCTATATTTTATCCCCGTACTCCCACGGGAACGGGAACTACGCGAGTGAAACCGCGTGACGTCCGCTAGTACAATACAAATATGTGCATAAATCTATATAATTTAACCTTTTCCTTAAATTTGCCACATGTCATTACTTTCCAGAATGTTATCTTTAGTAGCGACACTATCAAATAGTGTACACTGTGGTTTTTTTTTTCAGAATTAATTGGTTTGATTTCTGGCTAGGAATATTGATTTTTCAAAAATGCAGTTTTGTTTTATCAAAATCGGGCTCGAGACTCCTATGAGTATTTTCTTTATTACTCATAGTTTCGGATTTCGCCATCCACGCTCATTTGAAATTAATGATTGCTCAATACATCAGTGTAGCCCTGGCTCTTGTACTAAGAAATCCTGTATCACAAGAGCCAGACCTCTCAGTTAACAAAGAATATGTGAAAAATGATAGACACCAAAATTTGATCATTACTCTTTATTCAGATTTGGCATGCATTAAAAGTGTTTACAAACATATAAAGAGTAAAAAAAAAAGCAGGAAAAAAAAAAATGTGATAATAATTATGTATTTTACATGGGTATGCAATTACATAAGTTAAATTAAGTTAAATAACCACTCAACGCGTTCTGGGGAAAGAAAAAAATATATTTACATTCAGTCAAAAAAGTATCGGGAATGGATGATTTGTTTATGGTTCCAAATTCAAATTTTTGTTTTTTTTGTAGTTGTTAGATTGGCACAACTGTTTTCCATTTTGGCGCGGAGTTTGAGTTGTATCTGTTATTTATATTAAATACAGTGCTGGTTTTAGTAATATCATATATAGTGTGTATTGCGAATTTCATAATGGACAAAAATATCGAACAAAGAGTTTGTCTTAAATTTTGCATCGCCAATGGAATTTCGTGTTCGGAGTCACTGAAAATGTTACAGAAGGCTAACGGTGAATCGACTTTATCAAAAACTCGTGCTTATGAGTGGTTCAAAGCGTTCAAAAGCGGTCGAGATGTGATGGAAGATTTGCCTCGCTCTGGTAGGCCGTCAACGTCTGCAACTGAAGTTAACATCGCAAAAGTGAAGAAAATAGTGACTGAAAATCCCCATTCAACTCTGAGAGAGATAGCCGCCGAAGTTTCTGTATCTCACGAGTCGATCCGTACCATTTTAACTAATCATTTGGGTATGAAACATGTTGCTGCTCGGCTAGTCCCAAAAGATCTGAATTTTCTCCAAAAACTCAATCGCATGAAAGTCGCTGAGGACATGCTAGAACGAGTCAGTTCGGACCCAACATTCATGAAACGCATTGTTACTGGTGACGAGACGTGGGTTTACGAGTTTGACATGCAAACTAGTCAACAAGCTTCGGAGTGGCGCCTTCCAACTGAACCGAAACCGAAAAAACCACGCCAAAGTCGATCAAAAGTCAAAGTCATGTTGACTGTTTTCTTTGACTATCGTGGTGTTGTGCACTCTGAATTCTTACCGGAAGGTCTAACGGTAAATAAAAAATATTATTTGAGCGTTATGCGGCGTTTAAGAGAGCAAATTCGACGAAAAAGGCCAGATTTGTGGAAAGAAAATTCTTGGATTTTGCACCACGACAATGCGCCTTCGCACAAGGCTATCATTGTGAACGAATTTTTGACCAAACACTCAACAAATACCATCCAGCAACAACCATATTTACCAGATATGGCTCCTGCTGACTTTTTTCTTTTTCCTAAACTCAAATTACCACTTCGTGGCACCCGTTTTCAATCGATAGAAAACATAAAGGAGAATTCGCGGCGAGAACTGAACTCAATTCCGGAAGCAGCGTTTAAAAAATGTTTTGATGAATGGATTATTCGTTGGCGCAAGTGTATCGTTTCTAAAGGAGCATACTTTGAAGGTGATAAAATAAATTTGGATGAATAACAGACATTTTGTGTATTATTGATCTTTTCCCGGTACTTTCTTGACAGAGTAGTATACCTACTCTTTTGCAAAAAAAAACGGACACAAGGAAATTTACGTTATAAGGTCGATTTGAGTTAATTAAATGGAATTTAATTATTTGACTTAGTCTGTATACTTGTGATCGTGTAAATTAATACGCGTGAAGTGAATTCTGGCAATATTTTTTATTTTTATTTTCTTTAAAACCGATGTACGGTCGAACAAGCTATTTGGTTAACAGTTTAACCAACAAATTACATTGTAAAATGTAAACCAAATAGCTTGTTCGACCGTACACGGCCAAACAATGAGAAGTGGTTGGCAATAAAGATAAGAAGTTTTTTTACTTTTATTAATTAAATAAAGTTACAAATGTAAAAACTTAGTAGCGAGTGTGACCTCCTCTTGCCAAAATTTCAGCTTGAATCCTTCTGGGCATGCTTGCCACGATGTTTTTAATAACGTTTTGAGAAATACGTTCCACTCTTCTGCAATGACTCTTTTTAGCTCCCTGATGTTTTGTGGAGCAGGTTGCATTGATCTTACCCGTCTCATTAGAACATCCCAGACATGCTCAATTGGATTGAGGTCAGGACTTCGAGCTGGCCAATCTAACCGACGGATCCCAACTTTTTGCATGTACGCTTCCACGTCACCAGAAAGGTGCAGGCGAGCATTATCGTCCATAAAAATGGAATTTTCCCCAAGTTTCTCCCATTATGTACCGATGTGCATTTAATGTGACATTTTCTATGAAAACTAAGTCCATACGCACCGTCAAATTCATTGCTGCCCAAAACATAACGGAGCCTTCGCTATAAGGAGTGATTTTTTTCGAAACACACTTTTGCATAGCGTTCCCGTGGTCTTCCCAGCACTCGCCAGCGTCGGTCCTCTCCATACAAAGAGATTCTAGCTTCATCAGAAAACAATACTTGATTCCAGTCCTCCAGAGTCTATGAAGCCGAGTTTCGAGCAAACTGAAGTCGAGCAACACGGTGCTCACGGAGTAATTTAAGGCCCCGAGCCGGGTGGTAACTCCTGATATTGGCAGCCAAAAGCCTCCTCCTGACCGTCCACTAGCTAACTTCTATTCCTCTTACATCTTCAAGGCTCTTCTTTAGGTCCACACTTGAAGCGGTCATCTATTGGTTCTGTGCATCGTTTTCTTCCCGAACTTTTTTTTCTTTTGACCGAACCGGTCTCTTGATACCGTTGCCAAGTCCTCTGGACAGTAGAGCGACTCACATTTAGCCGCTGAGACACGAAATTTTGCGAACAACCTTCTTCAAGTAGGGCTATAATTTTACCGGCCCTAATAGCTTTATCACTCATATCAAAAAGTGGTATTTAATGTAAACAGAAAGATTAAATTGTTTAATTTGCAGAAAATATCCAAAAAGTTTTAAAATTTTAGTAATCAGTAAAAAAATCGTTTCAGCAATTCGCGCCATTAGTAAAGCAATTTTACAATAATCCACAATACTCATTATTCTTCTTTTGTTAATTTCAAAATTTAAATTTGGAACGTATAAAATCATGCCAGGGTGCTTCAAATAACATGCCAATACATCGTCAAATTAATAAACCTTCTTTCTTGTTCTTCTTCATTGAAGTAGAGAAAAAATCTAAAGTGCCTGTTTTTTTGCAAAAGAGTTTATAAATGTGATATTTAGGATAAAGTGTTAATAATTTATAGCACCTATCTAACGATCAAGTTCTAGTTACATATTGTTTTAATTCTTAATTAGGTATTATGTTTCGTATTTTTAGGTATAACTGCTTAGCTCAGGTACAAACTACCTAGGTTTTGGAGTGACGAGTTGTCAAATAATTGTGTGCGCCCGTGGCGTGACCCCGCCATATGAGATTTGCAGAAATGTGTAAACGGAGGTATGTTTGAAATGTTTCAGAGTGTTGGTCTGACTGAGCTGGAGGCAGGCTCGTTGGCGCCCGGCATGCGCTCCGTGCTCTGCGACCTGACGCTGTTGAGCTACCATCTGGTCGTGTGCCACTTCGTCGGCGCTCCTATAGAACTGCCCGTTTGCGAGAGGATTTTAGAAAAGGAGCTGAAGGTTGGCACCTAAATTTTTAATTTAATTATATTTACAGTACAATCATTAGTGCTGGCAGTCTCGACAGAGATAACGACAAAATCGCTAACTTTCGATTGCTAATTACTAACGAATAAATTCGGTTGCAATAATGACGCTTGCGAGTAACGCAAGTCTCTACGTCCAAGATGCGTTTATCGCAAGCATTATTATTGCAACCGAATTTATTCGTTGGTAATTAGCAATCGAAAGTTAGCGATTTTGTCGTTATCTCTGTCGAGACTGCCAGCCCAGCACTAATATGTATACATTTAGCTACTTATTTAACTGATTTTCTCCTACTCCTTTGGTTCTAATTTTATGTTTTAGGAACATAGTATTTTAAGACTCATACAATAACGAAATAGATCTTTCTCAAAGTTGATCTCGTTATTCTAGGAAAAAAACCCTTTTGTGTGATGCTAAGTGTAGGTATACGTATTAGTGCTAGTGACTGTACATCGAGCTGCAGAAAGACTATCACATTAGTATGCATGAAAGACTACGCTCTGCAAAGCGAAACTTCTGAAATCAGTTGAGCCGAATAAATTAATGGCATGAGTCGAGGAAATAGTACATTTTGATACAAATGGAGAAAGTTTGTTATCGCGTCCGAGGCGTAATTAACTCCCGAGCAGTAGGCGAGGGTGTTAAGCCGAGAACTGCAATAACAAATGTCCACGCGTATCAAACGACGTTTTTCAATACACTTTTGAAGAAATAAAATAAAAGAACGAAAAATATTTTTGTCATGAATTATTATGAAACTATGATTTTAATATTCTTTTTTTCCGCGCTTTGCTTTCGCCAGGTTGAAGGAGAAGCAAGCCGCTAAACAGCCTATTAAATTTTATTATTTTCTTAATTTTTCAATTTAGTACACAAATAAATGTTAATTTGTTTATAAAAGTAAATATTAGTTTTAAATAATCATGTTTATCTATGATATTCTATTTATAAACACAATTTGAATGTTCAAAAAATATTTACGCCCGTAAAGACTCATTATTGCTTTGCCGAAATTTGAAAAAAACATTCACCTCCGACTCTAAGCATTGAACCAATTTGAACTAATTAAAGGTATAGTTATCTGTGTCAATTTTCATTGGAAAGTGAAAAAAATCGCACGCGTGTAAAATACATTGCATGTTAAACCTAATCGTAGTGCGATAAGAACAAGTTTCCGAGAAAGTATTGAAATAAATGTACCTAATTAGACAGAGTCTTTCATACATCGTTGCTTTCATGGGTTATTGGGGCTGAAGAGACAGCAAATGACCCGCTGTCATTGGCTGTCTCTTCAGGCCCAAAAGCCCATCCTCGGCTCGGGCCCAAGAATTTTTTAATTTATTTTTTTATTAACGGGATTGATGCCTCGGGGGCTCGGGCTATCGCTAATAGGTACATAAAGAGGCACAATAAAATTATCATTATTTAAAAAAATCCTATGTGCGTGTGTTCGTAAATTCTACTCCTCCTAAACGTCTTGGTCGATTTTGATGTTTTTTTTGTCGCCGCTGTCGACAGTCAGAATAGGCAAGGACGTCAGTTGGGTCAGCTATTTACTCTATAAATACAACTTTATTCCTCCATTCTAATTTTACAGGTGTATCCAGACAGCGTTTGGTTTCTAATGTTCAAAGGTCGCATCGAGCTTTTGCGGGGACAGTTTGATACTGCCATCGCGACGTACAACCGTGCGGCCAACAGTCAGCAACAATGGTATCAGTTCCACCACCTCTGCTACTGGGAGATCATGTGGGTGAACAGGTGAGGAAACAATGCCTACTTGTGGTCAAGGCTTGTATAGTACTTTTCTCAAATAATGTGAGGAAATTAATACAATTACTTTTCAAAATCAATGATGCACACAAACAAAAATCATTTTTCTCGCGTTGAAGAGTTTCATTTGTTTTTTTTTTTTTTTAAAAACCGCTTTCTGTTTGCAAGCCAATTCGAAATTTAAATAAAACCTTTGATAAGTTACCTCCTTGGCTGCCATGTTTCAGAGTAAAAGATCGTTACATTTTTAAATAACACGACAGATATGAGTTTGCTATTTAATTTATTTGGCCGCTAAACACGACAGATATGGATTTTCATACAACTTTTGCCGGCCGCTGGTCGCATGTATCTGGCCAATATAGCAATTTCGATTTATCTCGAAGAAGGTTGTCAAAATAATGCTCAAATTTCCAAGCATGTTTGAGAAAAAAATACTTTAAGTATTTAATATTTACTACTGAATCAACGTGATTGGATATAAAATTTTAACGAAAAGAGTCTGACTTTACCCCATCCACAAGTTACGAAACCAAAAAACTATTTAAAACCAAAACAGCCAGCCTTCGGCTTTACCAGGCCATGGCCAGGCGAACTCAACATACCGTGCCATATTTGTTTGATTGATTATAGCTTAAAGATGGACTGGCGCGAGTCAGCTTCGTACGCAAGTAAACTGATCGAAGAGAGTTCATGGTCCAAGACAATCTACTCATACTCCCGAGCGGCAATGTTGTTGGAGCTCGATGACATCACGCCGTCGGAGAAACAGCAGTGCACCGATCTGATGAGGTGGGTGGATGGACTTGATTGTTCGAAAGTTCAATAAATAACAGGGTCGCATAACTAGACTGTGTCCGACCAAAGCTTCGGCTTCGGCTATCGAAATGAAATAGCCGTGCAATTTACTTAGTGCCACTTATTCAATCACATCTTCTGTTTAACGATGCAGTACATAGGTGCGATAATGTATATCTGATTACATGTTAGTAGTGTGTTAATGCAACCACCAAAATGCAGGAACGCGTCGTACTACAAGCAGCGCATCGCGGGCAAGTCGCTGCCGATGGAGAAGTTCGTGATCAAGCGCTGCGCGCGCTACCAGGCGCAGGGCGGCCGCCTGCTGCTGCCTACCATCGAGCTGCTGTGTCTCTGGAACATGTTTCACATCCTCGCCAAGAACGACCGAGGCATACAGAACGTTCTTAAGGTAACTTGCTTTCTTACGATGGCTTCATTTTTACATCACTTATAATCGTACTCTTGTGGTGGCACTATGCTTCAAAATATGCACCCACACACGGTGGATAACTGTGCACCCATGAAACGCATGTTCGTTTCAAGGGTGCACAGTTATCCACCGTGTGTACGTCGGCACCACTCGTAGACCCAATACCTTAATAACAGCGTCTTTCGGTTATTCTTCGCATTCATTTTAGAAATTCTTTTTATTTCTTTTATTATCTTCTCCTTCTATTTATAATGGGTGGAAGACACACCGACGCACAAACTGATACAGTCAGCCACAAAAAGATGTAAACACGGACAAGGAACCATTTCATTGTCTACAACCATTATTCCATAATTATACAGGGTGAGTTTTCAATAACCAGCCAAATTTTCAGAGATGGTTTAGAATCGATAATATTTTCGATATAATAAAAAAAACCTTTATTTTTTTAATAAAATTTCATTCCTGTCCACCACTAAAAAGCGAACGTATATTGCAACAGCACAATTCAGTTCAACAATCTAGATAGGTAGCAGTTAGCACACACATAAATTTGGCGGTGCATGCACGCAGTGTATTGATTCCCGCTAGGTTTATGATTTAGGACTTTTTTAGGACATGTTCAAATGAATGCTATTATTTTATTTTATATTTTTCGACAATAATACACACATCAAAAATGTCTAGGGATCAAGCATTTTTATGCGGATTTCTTGAGATTGAGATATGGCTTTGTAATAAATTTATGATTTTATAAATTTATATGGATCCTTTTTGGTGCATTTCATAATTTGAATCAGGAACTCTCAATCAAATTCGAGTAAAAGATGAAAATAAGCTGTCAATATTTTCCCTATAAAAACATACAACGCATTAAAGACATTATTAGTGCTACTGTTTCCCTACTACTGATTAAAACCAACGTTATTATGGAGCGGCGACGTCATTTAAGCAGGGAAGAAATGCTCAGAGCCGTGGGAATGATAGAAGCTGGTTCCCGGCAACGTACTGTAGCTTTAGCTCTGAATACAAGTCAGAGTGTTATCAGTCGACTTTGGACACGTTACCGAAGCACTGGTACCGTGGCTGAGCGCCATGGAGGACGGTATCGCTGCACCACACGGAGACAAGACCGATACATTCAAATCTTAACTCGAAGAGCTCCAACAATAACCGCCATGATGTTAGCCGTGAGGCTTCATCACTCTTCAGGGAACTTAATTAGCGACCAAACAGTCAGAAACCGCTTGCATGAAGTGAACCTTCATTCCCGAAGACCGCTACGGGTACCACCTATAGCAATGCACAATCGTAGGATTCGATATCAATGGGCTCTTGAACACAGAAATTGGGCAGAAGAACAATGGCGTTTCGTGTGCTTTTCTGATGAGTCTCGTTTTGGTATGAGACCGGATACAAGACGTATACGACACTGGAGAACCCCTGGACGCCAACAGCGATTAAAATCCTGCCAGGAAGTCCATCCTTATAGTGGTGGAACCATCATGGTATGGGCGGGTATTTGGATCGGCGGAAGAACTGAGTTGATTTGGATCAGAGGCAACCTCAACGCTCAAATTTATGCTGAGACGATTGTATCAGACGTCATCGTTCCTCTACAAGTGCAAATCGGTCCCTTATTTCAGTTAATGCATGATAATGCACGACCGCACACCGCAAGAGTTGTAAGACAGACTCTCGCCGCAGCTAACATCAATGTCCTGCCCTGGCCTGCTCAGTCGCCAGACTTGAACCCGATTGAGCATGCATGGGATATGCTACAGAGAAGAGCTCTGCCGAATATGGAGGGTATCCAGTCGCAAGAAGACCTTTTTTTGTTGTTGCAACGAACATGGGCGGCCATTCCACAGCGTGATTTGGATGAACTCATTTTGAGTATGCCAAACCGATGTTCTTGTGTTGTTAGTGTTCGCGGTAGAAACACGGATTATTAATTGTTTAAGTTACCCAATAAAATTTTAAAGAAAACTGTTATTTCAGTCTTTTTTTCGAACTTTAATGTTAGTGGTTCAAATGTCAAAAATCCCTTTATTAGGAAAATGGCAAATTTCTTTATTAATGCAAAGGTGACTTGGTTTATCGTTACTGTGACAAACGAAAACACTTTATTTGATGAATCCTTAAAGAAAATTTTAATTAATATCAATCAGGAGAAAAGTTATTGCAAAAATATATGTTGATCCCTAGATACTTTTGATGTGTGTATTTAAAATGCACTTTTGGTTTGATATCTAGATTTTAATTTTAAATTTTGGCTGGTCATTGAAAACTAACCCTGTATATAAAAATATGCGACATAAATTTATAAAAATATGACATAAATTGCCATATTTTTTATTGCGTTGACGAAGCTTGATTTTGTTCTGTCGACCTTAGTATTTCAAAAATATTTATTTCCCGACCACCTCGCGTTCTTGAGAAATAGGGTTCTCTACGGATAGACAAACAGATGGAGAGACGGACAATGAAATTATCCTTTAAGGGTTCCGTTTTTAATTTTTTAAGGCCGCGCGCCGAATACCATAAAGGATAAAATGAATACCAAAAGGCGTTTTATTTTATCAATCCAAAGAAAATAATTATAAGAGAACAGCTAGAAACTTATTTCGAAATATGTATTAAACAGTTGATAGAAGCAACGAGGGATCGCGTGGAGAGTGAGAGTCGTGCTTGGATGGGTGTGCACGAAGGAGACAACCGTGCATTAGTGCGCTTTCTCAAAGGATGCTGCCTGGCCGCCATGAACCTGCCCCGTTTAGCACTCGACACCTTCGACTCAGTGCTGCAGTAAGTACTCAACATTACGCTTCTGTAGCTGATAGGTGGTTGTTGGTGGTGAGAATAAAGAAAAGACTGCTGGATCAGCGATTTTGGGAAAGAAAGCAGGCACAATGCGAAGGGCGTCTAGCTTGACTGTTTGCGCGGGAATGGTGCTACAGCGTAACGCGGGTGCACGCTGTGAGCATACGATGCAGACTCCCCAGGATATCAAAAAGTTGCGTAATGGTCGCTGGTGCCCAATGGCATGAATTGACCAATAAGAGCGCATTCTCTTGCGCATGCGCGAGTCGCATTCTGCCCAATTTTGTTCCCATTTATTAGAAAATCAATTAATACAAACATGTTATAATGCAAAGACAATTAAAATATTGATTACAAATTATCTCTTGTTATATTAACTTAATTTAGGTATCTAATACATTACGTATCTACCTACTTACTTATTCGTATTTTAATAAACAACAAACAGGAAATATAGCTAGTAATTAGATAGTCGGGCCGATCACATTACCACAGATTATTTAGAAATGTTGCCATCGACAACACGTTTCCATTCCACGAGGGGTTACACAGAGATGTTTATAGTTGAGTTTTGTAGATTTTTACAATCGGTAGCTGGCACTTTACTGCCAACGACACAAATCTAGAGTTCCAGACAGCTATACAACGCGGTTTTTAGATCACACACAAACCCCCCCTCTGCAGGCTTTGGGTTCACGCTGTCATAAAATCACGATAAATTGATACTAATATTATAAAGTTTGTATGTGAGGGGTAATCTCCGGAACTAATGATCTAATTCTAAAAATTCTTTCACTGGCTATAAATTATATTTATATCATGCGTATTAGCCGGGTTATCAAAATTTTTGCGGACGAGGTTGCGGGCGAAGTCATTGATGACTAGCCTCAGGACCTCAGACTTTGCCTCGCTCTAACTAATGCATGGGGTTCTAATCCGGGCAAGTACCAATGTGACTTTTTCGGACAGTAGGCAGGTCAGGCGCCATATCCATACTAATATACAGGGTGTAAACAACCTCATCACGAAGCCGTCAACCAAGTATTCTGTACATCAAACTAAGTAACTTTACGCAAAAATTATTGCTAAAACGACTTTTTTTTGTTGGGGTGAAAAATCATGTTTTGTGGTAGAACTCAATGTAACGCACTCAAAACATTGTGCTGATGGATGGATTGAATAGTACGGGGGTCGTGGAGGTGTTTAAAGTAAAAAGCTTACATTAAAATATTGTATTTAAAAAAAAAACTTGTCAAAAAGTTGGAACTTTGACTCCCCAATATCTCCGTAACTAGAAGGTTCCCAAGTATGGTGTAGAACAAAAAAAATATCGCTTTAACGGGTAGAAAGAGGGCTCTTCCCAGCCCGCCTATCGTCAACGCGAGCATAGTCGAAAAGCTTGTTATTTCATCCAGAACCATCGCGGCGATATTTTTTCAACTACGAGTAGTGCGGGGTCGGGGATAGGTAAGACAGGGGGTCTTACCTATCCCCGACCCCGCACTACTCGTCACCCGCGCACCTCATACCGACTAACGCGAGGACATAGAACGAAAAATAGTTGTCGAAAATTTATAAAACTTTTCCAGGAAATACGTGTTTTTGATTAAGTCTTACAAGTTTGTGAAATAAATATTTGTTATTGAAAATCTCCACTACATTTGCAAGGCTTCTTTTTATCAGGATATTTTCTTTACTTTTACAATTTATGAGTACATTATGGACGGCCAAAGTTGAGGTAAAATTTGTGCAAAACAGCAATTTTTGGAAGCTTATACTGAATATTTTCCTACAAATTTTTATTTTTTGCTTTGATAGAAGCCTAGATATAGTGCACAAGATACCTAACAGTTCAAAAAATTTAAAGATATATGTGTAACAACGGCATAATCACGCGCGAGCGTTTGTCAAAATTCTCGCGAAAAGTATGGCGGGTTGGCCGCTCTTGTTTTACCCTGTCCCGTTTCGAAATAAGTATTTTTGTTTATTTACAGGCTAAAGAATGAATTAAAGGAAGATACATTCTTACTTCCGTACACTGTTGCTGAGATGGCGATGTGTCACTATCAGCTTGGCGATAAGGATCGCGCTCTGCAAATGCTGCAGGATGCCAGGTTGGTTTCAAGCATTTTACGTACAGTACCAAGCCGTTAGTAAAAAAAAACTGACAAACATTTTATATTATATTTAAAATAGTTATCTGTTTTATGTATTCCATTTTCTTTTCTTTTTTACACACTACGTCTACATCTCCTTTTATCTACCTACTCTCCTTTCGCAGGTATGCTGGAAGAGATTTCTTTAGAAATAAGCATCACCTTTGTACTATTTTCTGTTCCTTTCTACTTTTTTATATATTTAGTGTGTACATAAATTGTTAAATAAATAACAGTGACATATAAGGCGCTCTCGAAAGCCTCTATAAAGCCTATCCTTTTCTTATTCTCAGTCTGAAGGTACTTCCCTCCAGTTACCGTCTTCCTTTATACTAATTGGCCTAAAAAAGTAAAGAAAATAATTAGATAATGTTGTCATGGAACTCATAATTTTTACAGGAAAAAATATTCGGGATATTCTTTGGAGTCACGATTACATTTCCGCCTGCACTCAAAGATAGAAATTGTGAAGAACGGCAGCCCCAGGGCGAGCCCAAGTCCACGTGGAAGCACCTCTTAGAGCGACAACAAAGGACGAACCGGACTAACATTGAGACATGGTACTAATTGTCTTGTAACATAATTTAAATGCTCTCTTTTATATAACTTAAGAGTCTCTTGAATCCGTCACTTATCTATTTGAACTATTATATTCCGTAGGGATTTGTATTATTATCAAAATAAAACTTAAGTAAAAAAAATGATTTCTTGCTAATAATATGCAAGAAATCCATCATCATCAGCCTATTAATGTTCCCACTGCTGGGACACAGGCCTCCTCTCAATGAGAGGGAAGAGAGGCAAGAAATTATTCATGATAAATATTTAAAAAAAAAACCGTTTTCAATAACGTCAAGTTCATCAAATTAGTATTGTTTAAATTAAATAAATTTTATTTTTCCAATCATGTGCTTTTGAAATATATCGGATTATAATGTAATTTTACAATCATGAGTAAAGTGTATTTAAAAATAAAGTAAGATTATGGTGTCGATTCTGTTGTGCACAAACTAAACTTAATTTAAGCTATTGCTATCTTTGTCTCTATAATAAAACAAGAAAGAGACGGACGTAATTTAGAGCTGTCAAATTTAGTTGGAACTAATATTTCAATACAAATGAAGTATGCACGTAAAAACATGTCGACTAAAAACACGGTGAAGCGCAAGGCATAAACTAGTTTGACATCTCTAACTTAGTTCATAGCTATAGCCGTCCTTTCCACGCACTGCCTTTTAGTAAAAGATAGCAATAGCCTAAAATAAGTTAAGTTTGTGCACAATAGAATCGACACCAATATCTCTCAAATATTTTTGAAATATATCAGAATATAATGTATTTTTACAATCATGTGTAAAGTGTATTTAAAAATTATATCTCTCAAATATTACTTGAGGAGCATTATATAGGTATGGTTGTTTGGTAGAAGGATCGACACACTTTTAACGAGTCCATGCCTGACCTGTAACCATAGTTAAAATATTTTTATCTTTTTATCACTAGAAATACCACTTCCGCGTCTTCATAACTTTTTGTTCGTGGTTGTTAAATAGTGCAAAAACCCTTGGTGTTTTGTGTAATGTACTTCTTAATACTATTAAACACGCCAGAACAGCTGAAATGATCTGGAAGAAATTAAGCACAGAGATAGACTATAGTCTGTAATAGCTTATAGGCTTTTTATTACCTGTATGTGTAGTCGATAGCTACTTATAACCATTGCAACATTGTCGCAATTATCTAGAAACTTCCTGCATATCACTAAACTCGACAACCACTTCCAAGTGTTATGCCTCTTATTTTGTCTAATCTATGATATATAATGTCTTGCATGTTATATTGAATCAAACGAATTGCTTTTTTAAGACTTACTGAAACAATATAAATATAATAGAATTTCTATATAAAAATTGTTATATTTAAATCAATATAAATGTATAATCGATACGCACGACCAGTTTATGCGGTTCTCGTATTGTACGGGAAATCTATACAAAGCGAGCCCACATTGTACTGGAAATGTATAGCTTGATATGTCGCCGTGCGTACAAGAACTTGTGATGATAAGGATCTGAATTTTATTTTCGTACTTTTGGTAGTAACTTAGTATTTACGAGTGTCAAAAAAATCTAGTATAAAAAAGGGGTATAATATATATTTTTGGACATGGATATTCATTAGTGCGTCCATTACTTAATTTAGGTAGATTACAAATAAGCTGCGCTTCCCGAACATTCCTCCGAGATTACTCAATTTACAATATTTCACCATTATCATGTTTGTCGAAATATTAAATGTTAATAAAGAACAATGGCGAGATCTTAGCTGAATTTTATTTGAGCGTCTAAAAGTGACTTATATACGAAGGCAGTTCTATTATTTTTCTACGTTTTTTCAAAGTTTCACATTAACTAGTTAAGGCCGGATAAAAAAGAACAGATATTTTTTTATTTTTTTTATTAATCAATGTTTACAGATATTTTACAAAACTTAAACATACCACACAAACCATCGTGGGTTATTGAAGAGTTATTTGATTTTTTCATTTGGTTTAGTGTTGCCATTTTATATTTATTCTGCCAAGTGACAGTAAGTACAGCATTATTGTTGTATTATAATCAGTTTTAGTTTGTTATTGTTATTAAACGGAGTAAATGAATTAACTATGCTATTTATTTCTAAGTGGAAGTGTTCCTTGCAGGGAAGAAATTAATGACGGGCAAAAAGACTATTATCCCAAATCTAAAAAATATAACTTGGTTTGACAACTGTTGTCAAAACGAGATATATTTTTTTAGATTTGGGAAAATTGTTTTTTGCCCTGTTGGTTGGTTGTTAGTGATACTCATGTCACAGACGCTTGTGCATTGTGCTGAAAAAAAGTATAACAAACGAATCCACGTAGCTAAAATGCGCCGCGTGCCCGCACAACATGCGCCGCGGTGGGTTTGCGCCTTATCTTCCTCGAATTGGAATTACATAACCTACAAAAGTTCCTGACTGAATTTCTATATATCGCGGCCTTTTCGAACAAATATTCTTGAAAAAACTGATTCAGAAGTTGACGCCGAGTTAAACAAGATATTTTTTACATAAAGACGCAATAATTTAATCTCAGCTGAATTAATGTATGGGCGGCTGCCATTGTTCTTTGTTTATATAATGGGTAACTATAATTAACCTTTCTCGTTGGACTAAGTAGAGACTCGAATAGACAATATTTGACGAAATTAAGATTCTATTTTATAGTGAATAGTCATTATGTATTTTATATGCTAAAAGTATTTTGACCCTTATCGATAGCCAACACATAAGCACAGTGTTTTCTTCTTTTATAATTATGTAAATGACTATTAGAATAATAAATACATACAATATATTAAAAAATCGGTGTTGCTACATACAATTTTTGGTAGAGAGGTTGTAATTTATGGCAGTTAGATTATCGTCCAGCCTTAGGTTTGTATAGGATACTAATTATGTTTATACTTATTTTTAACGTATACCATGTTAGATGCTTATACCCTAACTATATATGTATATTATAGCTATCAAACTTGTTGTTTTGCGATACTTAGGCGGCCCCGTCGAGTTTTCTTTAGCTGCATATTAGCCGAGCGCAATTACCCAATTACTTTAGGGTAATTGCGCTCGGCTAATATTAAGAAGTTCATAGTGGTCGTACTTTCATGGGAAAAAACAAATAGTTTAACTTTTTTCATTGAATTTATTTTGTGGCGTAATAGTGTGACCTTTGTGCATCCATTAAACGCCAATTTGGTATTTTGTTTTATTTCTCCACACCTCTAGGAACTCAATAAAAAAAGTCCCATGAAAATCCGACCACTATAAACTTCGTTCCACCTTATTATTATATCCTTCCAAATAAAAAGTATCTATGTAGTATATCTACTATCCGGTGTCCACGACTCAAGCCTCGTTGCTTAGTGTGGCACTAGATGGCGCTGTGTGTAATGTCCAGCGATATTTATTTATTATTTATTGTCTAATTGCACGTGACACTATACAGTCTTGCGGAAGGACCGATTTCCTTCTGCTTTAGAACAGCTCTAATTTCGGAGTTATTAATAAAAATAACTTTCTATGGCCTATCTTCGGAACTAATCCACGGGGATGATTTTAAATTCGTCAAAAAGTTCTTAGATGGAACAATAAAAACTATGGTGAATGAGGTAACATTCGAGATTTTATTTATTGTATTTTATCGCATAGCAATTCCGCGTTTGAAAAATTTTTTAGTTAGTTATAATGTGGAGACACTTAGAAGAAAGTAAACCAAATTCTTTAATCAAAGATCCCAAACACAAGTACTCAAAATAAACATTAATGTAAAATAACAGGCTGTGAATAACCTACTTAG
The DNA here is from genome assembly GCA_941918905.2 of Xestia sexstrigata. NCBI lineage: Eukaryota > Metazoa > Arthropoda > Insecta > Lepidoptera > Noctuidae > Xestia > Xestia sexstrigata. The sequence continues at coordinate 13,582,677 of OW799200.2, read as the reverse complement.
CTGCCAACTAGCATACAATATAATCTTTCACACCTACGTTAGCACCGACTCATCAAGTAACAAGTGTTTTTATTTCCCTAAGCAAAGACGTTTTATTTTGTTGAATTTATTAATTATTAGGGTCATAGGAGGTGATAGTAAATAAGTATTTCAATTAAAATATGTATATAGTGCTTATAATTTATTTATTGAAAGAAATGTACATTTAGTATAAATGGTACTCGTTTATAACACGAGACTTTCTCACAAAATCAATAAAAACTTTTTGGGCAATGTTAAAAATAATAACATTTCCTACATTAACAAGGGATTTGAATATTATGACCTGTACCCGCTATTTTTTCGAAATTGCAGCCTTGCTTATTTCTTGTTTATAGATGTAAATATAAGCTATCAAAGTTAGAAATAGTTAGAATCTCTTCACTGACGGTGCCAGTAGTATCTTATATTTCGGAAACGTTTCGCTTTACAAGATGTCTCATAAAATACTCGTTTGTGTTGATTTAAATAGATTTTTTGCGTGACTGTCATTAAAAATAAAAAAAATGAAAATTATAAAAAACCGCGGATACTTAGGCAAGCCTACTAATACTCAAGTCCCTGTAACAAATGTTCAATGTAGGTACAAATCAGAAACCTACTTAAGTAGGCTTTACATGGCCTACATGTAAACGTTACAGTACAAAATGCATTTACCACAAATAACAAAATCAGGTCGTTAGAATTATAAATTCTTACTTGAACTACCTACCTAAAACACTATTTAGTTTTGATTAATATTGAAGTGTAATACTATGATACAGCGTCATACTTTGTGTGATATGTCGTGATCTTTTATAACGTTTATTAATGTATATAAATACTGATTGTTATTATTGCCACTTTTTTTAAACGCAACTAGAAATTATTGAATATCACTGCTGACTTCATTTTTTTGTAGCAAATATTATGTTGTCTTGTTTTAAGGATAAGGTTAACACGCCAAAATGTTAATAAAAGGTATTAATTAACGTATTCTGAGCATGCAAACCTACCAATAAAGTAAATAGGTACTTGATTTGTACAGATATCAATGAAAGTTGATAACCAATCATCATTTTTAATAACGGAAAAGGTGTAGGTACTTTATTTAACTAACATAAATTATAAGTCAGTGTGTATAACTTTAGTTACTGGTCTTACTGTGATTTTTTTATCATCGCTTTATTTTATATAATGCATATATGGACAAGATTTATATTTTGTTTAATATCTTGAATTTATGAATCGTCGTTTCCTGTAATGCGATTGGCACATACACCAGAAAAATCTTCAATTTTATTGCCAATTTTTCGTCGGAAAATTACAAATTGAAATTTGTACCTAACCTAAGCTAATCATACATAACAAAATGTTGATATTTATGGATTGAGTGAAAATAAAGGTTTTTATTTTATCTGTGGTGCTTAATTTTTAACCCACTTCAGAAAAGGGTTTGTGTGTATTTTTTTTTTTTTGCTAAATACAAACATGGACTGTATTATTATTATTATTTATTTATTTCAGAGAATCTCCGTATAGTTTTTACGTTATTAGAAATCACAATAATCACACTTTAGCCACTTTCCCATGGGGTTAGGCAGAAACCTAAGCCAACCTTGCCTTACTCACAGATTTACTTCGTAAATGTTAACTCGTCGACCATTGAAAGGTGTAGCCTTTTTCAGCAGGACGTTACACCAGACTGTAGACTACAGACCATAGGTAGTTAAGGATGTACACTTGAAAAGTAAACTTAAGACTTATTTAGTTAATAAAGCATACTATAACATTAACGAGTTCCTAGAGGAAAGATTTGTATTGACATAGTAGCTTATTTGATTTAATTATTATTATTAATTATTTTTTGTGTTTATTAATTTACAATGGATTTTTATTTATTTTTTTTATTTTTATTGTTGACATGATTATTGTTTTTCAGTCCTAATAACTTATTTTGGTTTTTAATGTTCTGTTTGATTTTTGTTATTTTAAATTTATTGCAATATTATTATTATTGAATTACCTAATTTATTGTTATTCTATGAGGATTTTTTAAATAATAACACTTCTGGACATTTGCACGTCACATCATGTGGCAAACATGCTGTACTTAATAATGTTGTTCGTGTTACCATCTTGCATGCATGTATTTTCTTGTATGTATGACACATGTTTAGCAAATAAATATTATCTTATGATAAAATAATAAGACCATTCTTCGAGTATAATGCTGCGTATGTGGAGTGTAGAGGGCAGCAGAACGTCTTTTCTATAGGCTCTCGACTACTCTCGAGTCTAGAGCCTACAGATTAGAATTAAATATTCGCCCCATTTTTGTTATTAACATCTTCTTTGCACCATTGGTAGTCGAACTCCCAATTCGCTCTTATATTTTTGAAGGCTTTTATCTTTTTTTTTTGCTTTCTAATGGGTGGCGTGCAAAAATCATCATAACTTCCCATGTTTTTTTTTTTTATTTTAACAGCAGAAAATAAACACATTAAAATCGGGCGGCATTCATCGACAACAAAGTATTGACAGTTGACGTTTTGTTGTCGCGAATTTCGTTCCGAAATTCCCCGTGCAGCGCTGCTGGTACGTTCTATACTTCCAGCCACAGTTAATATACAAAAGCGCGACAGTTGAACAAAGGATAAAAATATAGTTGTTTTCGTACTATATTATATTTATATGATATATAGTACAATTGACTGAAATATAGTACGATACTATATTTTATAGTACGGGTGGCAACCCTATCCGAGACGCACTTGGCCGTATTTTTGTGTAAATAAAGACACTAAGGGCTTCCCGTCCCGGAAATTCCCTATGTTCATCGACTAGTTAACTACAGTCTAAGCTAAAAAATATCCCTGGACATAGGTAGGTAAGTACATGGGGTGTTTCGGAAAGCCCTTGGAAACAATTTTTATTTTTCTACTATAGACAATATTCCGGCCACCTGTACATTCGTGTTCATTAAAGCGCTATAATAATAGACGGTGCTGGTGTAGGTATAGTGTGGACAAAAAATCTTTATTTTGACTGAAATAGACAATAAACATGGTTTTTACTTTTCTTAAGAAGATGTAGCTGGGCACCGTAGTTGAGTTCACAACAGCAGCGCGTAGGCAGCGGAAGCACTCTACAAGTCTACACTAACAGTTCTTCACAAACATCCTAGCGTACGAATAAAATAATGGACTTCTAAGGAAACTTTAGAATAAAAGGTAAAAGTTATTTTATTTCTCTACCCTACTCTTTCTACTTGGGCGGTTACTCCTCAAGCACAAAAGATAAAATAAGAGCAAGCGCGTCTAGCGCCTTATGTACAGAAAAGACCTCATCACGAAGCCGTCAACCAAGCATTCTGAACATCAAACTAAGTAACTTTACGCAAAAATTGTAGCTGGGAAACAACTTTTTTTTTTGGGGTGAAAAATCATGTTTTGTGGTAGAACTCAATGTACTCAAAACATTGTGCTGATGGATGGATTGAATAGTACGGGGGTTGTGGAGGTGTTTAAAGTAAAAATCTTACATTAAAAACTTATGTCCGTTCCCATTTGTTTCGTACCTACTCACGACCTGAGCGCACGACGACGATGGGGCTTTTTCAGGCAGCCGTTACAAGTTACATTACAACTCTGATTTGCTTATAACTTATTATTTGAGACTGTAACCCTTCCTACAATATGTACTGTATACCATTAGAAAGTTTCAAATCGAGGAGCTCGATAATAACAGCCGCTCGGGTCGATCTTTAGGATAAGCCGAGCTTGCCTAGGTTGGTCTGTGGATGGGTGACCGCTTGATCTTGATCGCTTTTATTAAGGCTGTAGCTGGTATCGTTGAACTCCCTTGTTAGGTGAATCTTAATCTTTTTATAACCAACTATACGGGAAATATTTGTTTTAATTTCTTCTCAAGCGCGCGCACGGTCCTTAAGTATCCCAAATTCCCAACTAGAGTTTCCGACGAACCGAGATTTCTCAGAGTGGGACTGCTCGAGAAATTTGACCTTATTTTAGACGAGAAAAAAGTGGTCGAGAAATCGCGTCTTGATTGGAAAATTAATGCTACTTTCACAATAAAATTTATCGCGGTATTGGGATTAGTAGTAATGGTAATGTACTAAAAAATGTAATTCTGGATAATTATCGACCATTAACCATTCACTTATACTTAGGTACCTATGTGCTATATCATGAATTGTGATCCAATTACTAGACCGATATAAAAAGATTACCTACCTAATTGAAAAACATTAAACTTCACGCGACAAAGGTCGAGCATCAGTGAGGTTTTCGCAGTTATCAAAATTGCTTGACAACAGCGAACCCAAAACAGCCACCAGCTTCCTATTTGACATTTTCGTTGATGGTTTGCGTCCATCGCTGGGGGCTATCAAAGGACGGTTGGCGTCCATCAGGTCCTAAGCCGTCCGGCGACCGGCGTTTTCCCCGTCGACGAACAGGGGCGGTCAAAAGGTTAAAATGATAATTTTTAGGGTTCCGTACCTCAAATGGTAAAATAGGAACCCTTATAAGATCACGTTCTTGTCCGTCTGTCACCACCACCGATTTTCTCAGGAACGGATGGACCTAGCAAGTTGAAATTTATACCAGAGACTGAGGGCTATAGTGCCTATCCATACTTCCATAATTTATATTATAAATACTTTACTTTAATATTTTAAATGCGAAAGTTTGTTTGTTTGTTTGTTACCTCTTCACGCCTAACCTACTGAACCGATCATCCTGAAATTTTGCATATACATTTTCAGGAAAACAGTAACGGACATAACTACCTTTCATCCCGAAAAAAAGTACTTTTCCCGACAATAACGTGCTTTTGCTAATAGGTGGCGCCATGTGTCTTACGAATCATGATTGAATTAAATTATAATAGAAAAACTTTAGTACCTAGTGTGATTGAGTTTTTTTTGAGTACCTTTTGTACCCCATTTTGTGAGTCTAGACCGGTTTTTCATCGTCCTAACTAAAACATAGTTTTAACATAACATTTTAAAGATGCGAAAGTAAGTTGCTTTGCTTGATACCTTTTCACGGCCTGACCCGCTGAACCGATCATCATGACATTTTGCACACGTTGTACGTTGTTAGAGATACATAAAAAAGTTACACCTTTCATCCAGGAAAAAAGGGGCTGTTCCCGAGGGATTACATTATGGTACAAGTGTGTAATGTTGGTGATTACCGCTGAGGCGCGATTAAGACCCGAGCCGTCAGGCGAGGGTCTTAAGAGAGCCGAGGACGGTAATCATCAATACACACGTGTGTCATACGACGTTTTTCAACATACTTGTGAAGAAAATAATACTAAAAACACATTTTATTTACCTAGTAGAAAATAGATATTTTTGTCCTTGGAGTTTTCAGGTAGTAAACTTTCCATAACGTTTCACATCTTATATCGGGAGGTGTACAATATATAGTAGATTGTTATACAAGGGTGGAAAGAAATCAATTCCTATACGAGGTATTTAGACGCACGAGCGAAGCGAGGGCGGCTATAGTCCGAGTGGGAATTGATGACTTTCACCCGTGTTAAACACTCTACTTTTCATTTCAAATATAAGGAAAGTAAAAAATAGTAGTTTTTCTAAAATATTTATTGATAGTAATAACATGAGCAGTACCTATTTAAAATTAATTGAGAAGTTAGAACAATTTGTGAAATTCTTTTTTTTAAATTAAATTTAATTTTCTTTGAAATCCCGCCAAATTATACATAAATAGTCTTTTTTAATTTAAATTTCAAATATGGAACACACCGCCCGCGTCACCGCCGCGGGCCATCCCACTTTAATAGGTATTTTTTTTAATTCACATTGGCCGTATACACTCACAAGACCGCAGCATTTATTTTTAATCGATATTTTTCTTAATTATGTAAAAAAAATTATAGCCGACTAAATAACCAATTTTAGTTCGATTTTTAAAATTCATTCCCGCCCTATGGAGGGAAGCAATTACTATGAGTCTTTCCCGCCCAAGGGAGGGAAGCATCGTTTTCGACCCGCTGCTCTGATCAAACAAACACTACTTTCCGAGTATGAGAAATGAAAAATCATTTTCTTCTTAGCTAGTACTTGTAGACATTTTTTATTCTTAAATAACTATAATTTCAAGAGTGAAAACGAGTAATGAAAAGTTTTTCGCAATGGCGGGAAAATTTAATCAGTTTTCCTATGCGCGCGCATCTAACAATGGCGATCGGCCATAGACTAAAATAATGAGGTTTGTTTTTTTGGCTTTTCGCGGATAGCGAATCCACGTACAAAATCGGGAATTCAAAGTTTTCTTTATTACAGAGAAAACAAAAGTTACATTTCAGTGAAATGAGCAAGCAATAGGTACTTACATTAATTTATTTGTACTATTGAACACGTTTTTTTTTGTAGGAACAAAGCAACAAGCACCTCAACCAAAAATAATATTTAACTCACTTGTGAATAATAGTAATGAAAAAGTCACAGTTTGATTAAGTATAGGTGTCATTATGTGCCTAATTGCGGTGAAATTAGAGCCATTTTATGAGCAAGTGTGTTGAAAAGTAATTAAACAAACTCACTTTCGAATTAATAATATTAGAATACATTTTCTGAGTCGAGTGTCAATACAGCGTTATCATAAATTCAACATAGGCCAATGGCCAACGTCCAGCAGTGGACGTCTTTTGGCTGAAATGATGATGATGATAAATTCAACAGTTTCACAATTTGATTGACAGATGGCGTTGTACTGATGACGCCTTTTCTGAATAGCGGTGTTAAGATTTTCTGTGGAAGAATGACCATCGAAGATTTTTTTGTTCGTAATTTCGTTAGTTATAATAGTTCAGTATGGTGTTGAAATTGTCATTAGATAGGTTGTTAAAATTGGTTTTTCTGATTCCTAAAAAAATATTCGCTAGGATTGGTCTAGTCTAAATTTGCGGCACTTAATTATCAAATAAGCGTTGTCGATCCTACTCGATCCGACTCGATCCTTAAATAGATTGTATGAAAATAAAAATAAAACTCTAACAAACTTAATTCCCTTTTATAATTTTTCGGTTAGTTTAATTAGTTTGTTATTTTCATAGGATAGGTTTCTTTGTGTATTTTTATTAGGTTAGGTTTCTTTGTTTTTTTTTTTCTATATTAAAATGCCTCGCAAACGTAGTTCCAACTAAGGGAAGCGCTCAACGCGAACCCGTGCAGCGCAAATTGCTCGATTCAAAGAATCCTTCGTTCATGCCGAATTAAGAAGGCAAGCGGAGCGACAAGCAGCTTTGAGAGCTGATGAGACATCTTCTTAAAACCAGGAAAGACTGAAGGGCCAAGCCACCCGTCAAGCTTCTCTGAGAGCGTCTGAGACACCCATGCAAACGCAGTTGCGTTTGCAGGAACAAGCCGAAAGCCAGTCTAGCCCAGCGGCAAGCAGTCATTAGAGCGACAGGAACTCCAGGTGAGAAGGAACGCTCTTGCAGAAATGCAAACCGAACGCCGACGAAATTTATGCGTCACAGTTGGTCCGTATTTAATATTTCTGGATTTGAATACGATTCTTTATTAGATTTCAAAAATCATATTTTAGTTGATGTTGGTTTAATGAATAAAAATGCCAGTTTCGTGATCCTTTAAAATAGAAAGACGACACTGCGGGGATGTGTTGTTCCAATGGCAATATTTCTTTTCCTTTACTTGGTGAACCAGAAGAACCACTGAAAACCCTATATTTATATGATGCAGATGAATCACGGCGCTTTTTTAAATATATTCAGAAAGTACAACTCATGCTTTGAAATGGGTTCTCTATCGTGTCCCCTAACTTTTTTATCAATAATCTACAGTGCCATAATATCTTTTGTCCTAATCATGATTTGTCCAAAAGATAACTTCACCGAAATTGATATCACATAACATCACATGTCATAAAATTAAAATCCTTAAAAATACAATATGCCTTAAATCCGTTTGTCATAAACATTACAATCAATAATACAAGGTTAGTTTTCAATGACCAGCCAAATTTTCAGAAATGGTTTAGAATCGATAACATTTTCGAAATAATGAAAAAAAAAACAACATATTATAAAAATAAAAAAATAAAATCCTGTCCACCACTAAAAAGCAAAAGTGTGGATACTACAACAGCACAAATCACTCCAAGATAGGTAGCAGTTAGCACACACATACATTTGGCGGTGCATGCACGCACACAAGTGCAATGATAACTAGGTTTATGATATAGGAATTTTTTAGGACACTTTCAAATGAATGCTATTATTTTACCTATTTTATATCTTTCGAGCTCTCTGTTACAAAGAGCTCGATCGTAAAGTAAAGAGAAGCATACGGCATAACACACACACATGATTACACATTAGGTACAATACACAACTCGCTGAGGCAGCTCTAACAAACAACCACTCCCTAAGATCTGCCATACGCGGTATGGATACTGGTAGGTCTACAATTACACACCTAAGGGATAACTATGGTGTGAAGCAAGCTTATAGGACCAAAGTTATTCAAATATGCACTCAGTTCTATAAGTCCTTATACTCTGATAATACCACTCCCCAACTCATAACCAACGAAGCCTACACATGCTCTGACAATATTCCAATGATATCTGGTTTTGAAGTTCATCGGGCTCTAAGTGGCATGAAATATAACCGATTCAGTGGTGCTACCATCTCTGAATCACTTCGAGTTGGAAAACCATCCACTAGGTACTAAAACAGGCATCTTCCCTAGTCACTTCTGTCATTCGAACATAATTCTGTTGCACAAAAAAGGTGATAAATCCGATATTGGGAATTACCGCCCCATCAGCTTAGTCTCGCACGTTTACAAAGTTTTAATCAAAATTCTCGAAAACCGCATATCAGGAACATTAGACCATGGAGGTCTAATGTTCCTGATATGTGGTTTTCGAGAACCTCCAGAACAGGCTGGAATCCGCCGTGGCCTTTCGACTGCTGACCATCTACAGTCTTTAAACCAGAGCATTGAAAAATACCAGGAATTCAATCTACCGATATACTTACCTCGCATTCGTGGATTACTCAAAAGCTTTGGACAGCTTAACGCATACCGCAAAATTTTCTGCACTCGGCAAACATAACATAGAACCTACATATTTTATATACAGCTGTTGCAAAAAATATATCAGAATAGCACAGCAGCCATACCCCTAACTACCACGGGGCCAACTTTTCCCACTCAGAGAGGAGTCGAGCAAGGCGCCTCGCTATCTCCCAAACGATAAACTCACGCAAGTTATTTAATAATACTTGTTTATCTACACAGGTAAATCTCGCGACAAGCTTTATATCATATAAATTGTGTAATGACGTTTTAAGTTGATAGCAGAAGTTTTAAAGGAAAAGTTTATTTTATTATTTGTAGTGCATTTAAACAAAAGCTTGTTTTTAGAAAAATAAAACTTTTTATTTTATTTTAACTTTTTAGTATTTACGAGTATGATTCGGGATTTACTACGGCGTAATTGGTAGCGCGTAGCGGCGTTTTTCCGTAGTCCGTAGTAATTCCGTAGTACGCACAATGTAATGTTTTGAGCACACATTATCTAAAGAAAAGAATAGTAGATTGTTATACAAGGGTGGAAAGAAATCAATTCCCATACGAGGTATTTAGACGCACGAGCGAAGCGAGGGCGGCTATAGTCCGAGTGGGAATTGATGACTTTCACCCGTGTTAAACACTCTACTTTTCATTTCAAATATAAGGAAAGTAAAAAATAGTAGTTTTTCTAAAATATTTATTGATAGTAATAACATGAGTAGTACCTATTTAAAATTAATTGAGAAGTTAGAACAATTTGAGAAACTTTTTTTTTTTTAATTAAATTTAATTTTCTTTGAAATCCCGCCAAATTATACATAAATGTAGTCTTTTTTAATTTAAATTTCAAATATGGAACACACCGCCCGCGTCACCGCCGCGGGCCATCCCACTTTAATAGGTATTTTTTTAATTCACATTGGCCGTATACACTCACAAGACCGCAGCATTTTTTTTTAATCGATATTTTTCTTAATTATGTAAAAAAAATTATAGCCGACTAAATAACCAATTTTAGTTCTATTTTTAAAATTCTTTCCCGCCCTAGGGAGGGAAGCAATTACTATGAGTCTTTCCCGCCCAAGGGAGGGAAGCATCGTTTTCGACCCGCTGCTCTGATCAAACAAACACTACTTTCCGAGTATGAGAAATGAAAAAAGTATATATTATATTAGACTCATCTAGGACCAAAGTACTCATCAAGACGAAACAAACGAGCCCAAACTAGATGGAATTATGTCGTTATATTACGGACATCCTATGGCCACCTTTCAGCTCCATCATCAAATCCTGGATACCATCTAGAAACAAAGTAGTCATCAAGACGAATCAAACGAGTCCAAATTAGATGGGGTTGCGTCATTTCATTACAGAATTCTTATGGTCACCTTCCAGCTCCATCATCAGATTAGCTCCATGTTATCATAATATTGCATTGCCCCTTGATATACACATGCTTGCAAAATTTCAGCTCAATCGGTAAAAAGGAAGTGGATCAAATTTAACTTACAAGATTTGATTACAGACAAATATCGGGACAGGTGAAACTAAAAATATAAAAAAGCTTGTAAAGTAGTCTCTGTCATTTAGTTAGGAGAAGTCAGTGACACACCGACAGCAGCGCCACGGCCACCTACCGGGTCCATTTGTGAATTCAAACATTGCAGGGCCACTCGAAAGTACACAAAAAAATCATTAAAATCGTCTCTATCATTTAGGAGAAGTTGACGTACCGACAGCAGCGCCACGGCCACCTACCGGGTCCATTTGTGAATTCAAACCTTGCAGGGCCACTCGAAAGTACACAAAAAATATCATTAAAAATCGTCTGTGTCATTTAGAAGTCAATGACAATCCGATAGCAGCGCCACCTACCGGGTCCAATTGTGTTTTCTAACCATCCAGAAACCCATTGAAATTTAGGTGACAAACACACGTACAGATGTGTACAGAGAAATTATGTTTATCTAATAATAATATTAAGATGTTTAGATTAATAAAACTTTATGAATGGATCTCCTTTCTGGTTTCTGGTTCCTGGCATGGCCATCGCGTTAAAAAGGTAAAGGATTTTAGTTCGATTTTTAGATTGACGTCAGTCAGATTTATTGAATACAATTGAAGACAAAAGAAAACCGACTGGCCGCTGGTGTTGGACGTGACTGTCGTAATTTTGCGACTTTGTTATCGGATTCGTAAACATATTCCCTGAAATACTTATTTACTACTAAAATGAGTGAGCCAATGAAGTCTGTTTCCGCCATGAACAAATTGTACATAGGCAACTTGCCCATAGAAGCCGATGAAGCAGCAGTGAGACAGCTATTTGCTGAACAGAATCTGACTGTTGCCGATATCTCCGTAAAGAGAGGTGGTTACGCTTTTGTCGACTTTCCCGATCAATCAGCTGCAGATCGGGCCATAGACAAACTGCATGGTAAGCATAATACATTCCCAAATACCTCGTAAATATCAAAAACCTGTCAAGAAAGTTAGGCTAAGGCAGGACGGGGGAAGGCAGTAATTTTTTGACAGATATGAAATTGCCTGTAACCATAGACTTGGTTTATACTGCCGTATAGACGAACTGACAGCTCGATAAAGCGTGACCAATTTTGATTTGTCAGTGTGTGCGTTAGTTAGCGATGTACCTTTTACTTTGGAGGACTATCGATAAGTGGTTGAAGTTCGACCCTTGGAGGAAGATGTTCCATAGGCTGCCTTTGTCTAGATTATAATTTTTACATTATGTTAAAAAAGTGTAAATACATTAAAAAAATAAAACAGCCAACATTTTATTAAAAATCGCTCAATACTGACCTTTAGACAGAAAAATCTTATTTAACTGGTTCCTTACAGTTTTCTTTCCTAAATTATTAAGTTTACATTCATGTTTAAGACGAATGTCAAAGTAAATTTCTATAATGTGTTCCATTATTAAATATCTACGACCACTTAAAATATCTTGGTCCAAATTTTGGCTCTCCAAACTCAAAAATAAACCGAAATTATCTTCTAATATATTATAAGAAGTACAGCTTGGCAAATTGTAGATTTCAACAACGAAACGTTTCGATTTTGTGGTTGGTTTTTTTTTGTTGATTTGTTTTGTGGATTTTGACTGATTTTATTATTTTCAAGAATAAAATTTTCAATCTGTAAACAAAGTTGTATCACGTCTTTGGATTCCAACCAACGCACCCAATGAATCTCAACCATTTTCCTCGAATTATACGTATAGTATATATACGTAAAGGGAATCTGTTGTACAAATTATACAAAACAATTAGTTTATGTATTTGTTAAAAGTTAATTAACTTTTTCCTGATTAAATGGTTCAGTTAACAGACGGTAAACGTAAGGTAGCATTTATTTTCATAGTTAACATTCAAGATAAAATATCGATAGTATCGATAAATTTAAGTCAATCCCTAGCGTACATGTAAAAATAGATTGATGAACAATCTATTCACCAAAATCATGTAAATTATCAACAAATGGACTTTTAGCTATACAAAATATGAAAGTAAACAAACATTGGTATTATTTTATATTTTAAACAGGTAAAAAGGCAAATTTTAACCAAAAATAAACGCGTCTTATCAGTGAGTGGTCCTGAGTATTTACTTATGAAATGTGCAATTTTCAGGTTTATTTCTATGATTAACACCACATTCACGGACAGAACAAGTAACCATTGTTTAATACTACTGTATTCACTGAAAATAAACCACGATGTACGCTAAAAATCCAAAATACTGAGGAGTTGATTCCCCGCGTGCCGACTTGTGCAGACCTGTCATTCAAAACCGGTCACAGTGATATTAGATTCGCGATCCTTTTTCATCTTGCTATATTTCCATAAGGGATTTTCTTCTCCCTCGCACGCTTTGTTGGTCTATATTTACTAAGTCTATGCCTGTAACACTCCAAATTGACATGGTGTCAATTAGTTAAACTATAGTTTCCTTTTGTTAATATTTGACCAAATTGTCTCGCACAGTAGCATCATAGGTATAGGTAGGTACGCATCGATTGGGAAGGCCTAAGTGAGCATAATTATTGTGACCTAACCTAACTTTGGCACAGAGTTCTAACGAAATTAGGCCTCACTTTGCATCATTAGCATGTGTAGATACTTACCTACTTCATCCTAAATATACCTACCTACCTTCTTTTAACAGATTTTGTGTCATTTCAGGTTATTCGTATTGTGGCCTGCCACTGATTGTTGAACCTTCGGTTGCAAACAAGAAAATGTAAGTACATGACTACTAGCAGTAGCAACCAAGATTATACCTACTTAGTTGCATCAGGCAGCCGACATGTGGAACCGACTGGAAGGAAGTATCTCGAATGATCTTTCCCCTGTAACTTCCCAGTAATGTCTGTCCACCTTTGTGTACGTGGTTTTGGATTACGGTCCATTGTTCTCACTGAAACAATGGTTAAGAATACGAGGCATTTAGAAAAATTATCACATGTTTTCCGGCTTTCCGATTTGTCTAGGATTAAGATTTCAGGATCAACTAACTTGTCAACAATTGCGAAGTTCTGAAACATTTTTTTTAAATTCTTAATGCTATTACTTATGTATATAAAATAATATTGGATTCAGATTTGCTAATTTTTACCTTATATTTCTTTCAGAGTCAACGTACCTAATCTTCAAAGCGCAAGTACCACTCAGCTGAAGGAGGGTAATAATGACTCTCTCCCAGGAGGTTGGAGGTAAGTGAGCTTTTATGTATCCTGAAACCTGTTAAAATTAAGTTGTTGAAAGAGAACTGCTACCTATGTTTCTACTGAATAATAACCGAGGGGTAGCTCTGGCTCGGGAAACCGGTTTGCGAGAAGCGAGTACCTAAACTACTGGCCGTACGTTACCCGTTGTGTTTCGGCAACCGTATTTATTTAAGCACCTAGCTACATAATTTTAACGACAGTTATAGTTTGAATCTGAATTATTTACTAACTTATTGATTTTAAACTTTGTAACCATTTTTAACGCAGAAACAAAATCCCACAGTAACTACTAGTTTCTGATTTGCGTACCTATTTGACTAAAGAACTTTAGAAGTTATTTTATTTATTAGTTATTTTATCAGTGTGCCTTGAAGTAGCAGGTAATTCAAGGCACACTAATTGGAATCGTTTCATACAAAGAATACAGAATGACTCGAGTTGATACTACGGTAATATTTTAACAGTGCAAAAACGATACGGGGCATAACACGTATGTATATATTTCGAAACTCTCAAGGGAATCAAAATTCGTAGGGTAGGTACTTCCCGTTGGCCTAGATATGAAATTTGGCAAGTAATATATTAGTCCTATCCTATAAATACAGGGAAAATCTGAAAATTTGGCAAAAATCAATGTCTTACAGCACATGTAAAGGAAAAAAAACTGAGAACCATAAATATGTAATTTAATAACCAAATACCCACAAGTTTACACGGAACCCTCTCGCCTCGGCGCGAGTCTAACTCGCACTTGGCCGGTTTTTTAATAATAATTGTTACCAATCTCAATCCGAAGACCAAACAATAACAAATGTTCCGACCATCAGCAGTGGGTGGAACATTTGTTATTGTTTGGTGTAAGAAGACAAAAATAACAACGTGAGAGAAATGTAAAGGGTGTAAAAAGCCGAAAGGCAGAGGGCACCTGTTCTCCCCGTCATTGCGACCATTTTTTTGTTTCACACCATAACTGGGAACCTTCTAGTTATGAAGATATTGGGGGTCAAAGTTCCAACTTTTTGACAAGTTTTTTTTTTTAAGTAATTCAAGTTTTTTATGTAAGATTTCCTTATATTAGATGTTTAAAGATTTTATTTCTAGACTTTAAACACCTCCACGACCCCCGTACTATGCAATCTACCCATCAGCAGATTGTTTTGAGTGCGTTACATAGTTTTACCACAAAACATGATATTACAACTCAAAAAAAAAAGTCGTTTCCCAGCAATAAAATATTTTCGTCGGATATTAAAAAAAAACTGTGTGGGGGTTTCAGAATGATGAACAGAATACTTATGTGCAGTACCGGTGGCTTTAGGGGGGGGGCGACCGGGGCGGCTGCCCGGGGCCCCAGGTACGGATAGGGCGCCGCGCGCGCCAGCTCAGCTATACCACTTAATTCGAATAGGTAGGTACCTATTTTTATCGATCTGAAGGAAAACTAGACAACTTAATAACTTGTACAGAATTATCTAGTAGGAGTGAGTATCAGTATTCTTCTAACAAATACGACCTGTCATTTTGTCTTTTGTGGTATCTCTTACTAAATAGTGTAGAACGAAATACTTATAGGTTTTGAAATTTGCTGACAAGAAAGCTAGGAAACATTTTTTTTTTTATTGTTTTTGACGTGACTGACATACAATATAAAGGGTGTAAAACACCTCTTAACGAAGCCGAAAGGCACTTGTTCTCCTCGTCATTGCAATCATTTTTTTGTTCTACACCATACCTGGTGGCCTACCATGACGTCTTAAAGCAGGAACGTTTTAATCTTGTACCAGTGTGGGAAAGAGATGGGGCTAGACGTCCTCTATAGCTCCGTCTCTTACCCACACTGGAACAAAATTAAAACGATCCTGCTTTAAGACGTCATGGTAGGCCACCTGGGAACCTTCTAGTTAGGGAGATATTGGGGATCAAATTTCCAACTTTTTGACAAGTTTTTTTTTAAATACAAGTTTTTAATTTAAGATTTTTACTTTCCGTAGGCGTCGGTTGGTGTCCCTGCCCGAAAGCAAATAAAAAAAAAGTATGGTTGTTGAATGTTTCCTTTCGTGAATGAAAATAATTTACTTAGATCTAAAATCATGTCTGCAACAAGTGTCAAGTATGAAGTAGGTTCTTTACCTACCTATCTTTCCACGGTTGTCTGATTTAAATCGGCTTCAGTTAAATCACAGTTTCAACCAAATAGTTTTTTCACAAATCAAAACTAAAGTCAAAAATATAAAAGAGCAGGTTTAAAATTGTATGGTTTACAGATTTTCCAAGCGCCGCGATACTCACGACGCAGGTGAGATATATATATACAGATACTCGCGACTCACGATACAGGGTGTAAGCGGACTCTTCACTAAAATCTTGAAAACAATAAAAAAAAACAAAGTTGAACCCCCAATACCTTCGTAACTAGTAGGATCCCAGCTTTTTCCCAGGTATGGTCTAGCTAGATCCAGAACAAATAATGATCGCAATGAGGTCTTGTTACACTCTTCATTTGGGTATGTATCGTGGTCTGTTTCAAAAGTATCCGATGATAGTGTCAACAAACCCTATTCAGGTTAAATTCTCACGGCGTAACTGGTAAAAGGGATTAGCGCGACACATTTAGAGGGTTTCAACTTCACATCTCACCAGTTGATCCAACAACTGTTTTGAAATTTTTTTTATTGTAACTAACGTCGTCGACGAACTTCTCTAATTTATTCAAATAATCAAATCGGCACTCAATGATACTTTTATTTTCTTGATCTATTTGTTTACCTTTGGGCTTTGACCTTTGTATTCCAATGTATAATGATGTCGTGTATGTGCAGATGTGTTATTTGCAGTTATTTTATGTTTCTTTTAGGTAATTTTCGGAGGACAAATAAAAAAAAGTTTTGCAAACCTTACTGCTTCTTAGATCATTATGATGAAAGGGCTCGTTTATGAGGATCTCAAATATATTTTTGTTATTATTTTAAATAAATAGTTTTGATTTTATTCATGAAAGAAGACAAATTGACCATGCAACTAAACTACCGAGCCTAAAATTTTGAAAAAAAAATCAAAATATAGTTCATTGCTTGTAAATTACAGGGAAACCTATAAGAATTCTATCAATTGAAAATACAAGTGGTAAACTCTGATTTATTTTATAATCGGATCTACTTTTATGGTTTTGTGAACAACAAGAATTAATAATTGAACTCACTCACTTTTTATAACGATTCTTTGAGCTATTTCAACTTCCATAGCAGTGCTTTTCCCGGCTGCACCCCGAACAAAAATCCCTTGATTTAATGACACTGTAAAGGTACATACAGGATGTTTCGTTTACGCTACAATTGTTCTTCACAGTAACTGATCACGAACTCTGTCGTTTCCTTTCTTCTGTCTGGGGTATAATTTTATTATTTTATTTTAACGACATTTCAATTCTATTTTTAGCATACCTAAAAAAAATGGTACAAAATAATTACCTTAAATACCTGCCATTGCCACTTTCATACAAATAAACACATTGAGTATCGATAAATAATAACTGTCCACACGCCACACGCGACACTGGCCACATGTTGCATGTTTACAACATTAATTTAAGGCCCTTCTAACCCTAAAATTAGCAATTCAATTTGTTGTGGTTCAAACTTCGTTTGAAAAACTGATAGAATAAAGTTCTAATCAGCTTGCACTACAAACCGGTTGTTACGTCAGTCACTGCGGTCGAATAGTGCGAAATGAGTGGTTTTTTGCGATTTACAAAAAATCTATTGATTGGACTAAAAAAATAAAACACATAAGACCTACTTTATAGTTAGTTTAGTTAGTATGCAAAGTTTCATGATCTAATTTTAAGAAATAATAAAAAAAAACCCAAAGTTACCTCTAAACTGAACAATAAACCGCTTGCAATCATAAAATACTTCAAATTAGATCATGAAACTTTTTATACTTACTGAACTAACTATACAGCAGGTCTCATATTATTTATTTTTTTAGTCCAATCAATAGATTTTCTGTAAATCGCAAAAATCCACTAATTTCGCACTATTCGGCCCGCAGTGACTGACGTAACAACCACTTTGTAATGTAATGCAAGCTGATTAGAACTTTATTCTAACAGTATTTCAAACGAAGTTTGAACTACCAATTATGGAGTTGCTAATTTGAGGTAGTATAGGCTCTTAATATACAGAAAGATACAGGGTAAGTTTTCAATGACCAGCCTTTTTTCAAATTAAGGTCCTTTAATTAACCGTCAGTGGTGTCGATTCCGTTGAGCACAAACTAAACTTAATTTAGGCTATTGCTATCTTTTTCTCTATAATGAAACGAGAAAGAGACGGACGTAATTTAGAGCTTGCAAATTTAGTTCGAACTAATATTTCTCTGCAAATGAAGGGTGCACGTAAAAACATGTCGATTAAAAACACGGTGAAGCGCAAGGCATAAACTAGTTTGACATCTCTAACTTAGTCCATAGCTATAGCCGTCCTTTTCTCGCACTGCCTTTTAGTAAAAGATAGCAATAGCCTAAATTAAGTTTAGTTTGTGCACAACAGATTCGATACCATTGTCTTATTGCACTCGACTTTAAGACGATTCAATTTTATTTGGCGTTAAAATTTTAAGAAAGTATGTCTAGGGCAATTAATTTTATGTTAAAAACTCTGACATCACGGCCGCAAAAATAGGGCACTTTTTGTCATTTTTGGAGGGTCATATTTTCTTTACTTATTAGTTGCTGGAAAAAAAAAGAAAGGACAGGAACGTGTCTACAGTAGACCTTGATTTTATAAAAATAAAACGATTGCTCGCGGCATACATATACCCACCTACATATCAATCTATAGATTCGTACTGCACCAACTCACTAGCTATGTTCATAGGTAATATTGTCCATCAACTCTTGGAGTATGGAAACGTATTCCCCACTATCTTCGTCGGTCCTTCTCTTTAAATAGAATAATTGGTACTTACATCTAAAACAGTTCAATATGAGGTAGATATTCAAATAGGTACTCTAATTTAACATGTAAATTGTAGAGTATTCAAGAGTTCAATGTTAACTGGAACATGCCCCTCGCCATGCAAAGAAGTAGCCAAGAGTTACACTTACAAAACAAACAATTCCATTCTAGGCATTTTCTTACTAGCGTTTGTATAAGTATCGAAGTCCGAGTTGAGACTGAAATGCTGTACCCCATATTGTTCAGGCATAAGTAAACAACGTAGCTGTTTTTCAGTAGTGCAATTGACACCATTGGTATCACGCAGGTCAGGGTCACACCGGATTCTCACTCAACAGTGAGCAACTGTCAGCCTAGCCTTTAGATCCAATGTCGAGAATTATTCAATACATGTGGCCTTGCTAACTTAGTTTTGATAAAAGTATACTTCGCCTTTTACATGGCAAAAACCGCAGGGACATCCTCATCATCGCGCGGTTGCCAAAGTGCTGTCGCGGCGGCGCCGGCGTGATCATTTGATCAACTCTTTCCATGGAAAATGGAAGCCCATGCTTGTCCCCGTTTACGAAGTTATACGCTCGATGTACTTTGAAATCTTTGAATACCTACCACGAATTTTATTATCACTTGCGATCTCCGGAGGCTTGCTGCCACCGCTGCACCGTGTCGATTTCGTCCTCTGGCAAAAACCATCTTAGCCTCTACTGACTACATTAAACACATTAAAATTTGTTGAGCATATAAATGTAAAACAACCCAGCGCTTAAAAATGAGAAAAAAACGTAAGATATCTTCATTCTTAATTCATAAACCGATTGTTACGTCTGAGAGAAATAGGCTAACCGTCCATCGAACGAAGTTTTGCCTCGCCAACACTATGTTTATTTCCTAATGCCAGGGCCGTTTTTTCCATGCCGAGGGCCCCACAATCCATTGAGGCCCTTAGTTGCACAATGGAGCGCCCCTTGCCTCAAAGTAGGTAGCGTACTTTATGAAAAAACTAATCACCCACCTTCAAATGTAAACCACTAAGACCTGGTGCGCAAAAAATATACGACAGAATTGGTTTGTTATTCGGTTTTCTAAAACCTCATTTTAGGTAACATCAACTTGTGGCGTTTACTTTTCGCGCTTGCTTTTACATCCGAGATGCTACAGTTTCCGAGTTCAGTTGTCTCACAATCATTTACATCCGAAACGCTACAGTTTCCAAGTTCAGTTGTCTCGCACGCACTTATATCTAACCTTTATTTTACATTCCCTTGATTTGCTACCTTTTCTGAATAATTCGTTTGTTACTTCGGTTTCTGTATGAAAAAGTTCTATCAGAAGCGAATGCGGCCACAGTATTCCCAAGTAACTGGGGCCTTTTATAGGTTAAGGACGGCCCTGGCGCCCTGCCCAACACATAGACAATTCATAAGCATGGGAGCTACGCATGTGTTGGGACTAGTGTGTATTTAACCAGCTGCGACCACCCCTGATTTAGAACTGTTCGAAAACGGGTCGATTGTGAGTATCGCGGCTAATAGTCTTATATCATAGATACCCGGTAGGTAGACGTAGTCCTCGTAGACGGATTTCGTAGCACGGTGTTTACTTTCGCACTATGACCACTTTTTTGTACTTCCAAGTAATTGGTAGCACAAGGCCAACATTTAGAAACCATACATTAGAACGCATGATGCCTCCTTTTTTCAATTTTCCAAATCGGTTCAGGCGTGTTCGAGTACTTACATAAAAAAGAGATTCCGATGAATTGAGAACCTCTCCTCCATTTTCGAAGTCGGTTAAAAACAGAGACAAAATAATAGAGCGCCATATACTACACTATAGGTACTATATAAAAGAGGTTTTGATAAAGTACTAAAAAAGGAAATTACTTGCATTTGAAACTGAAGCGAGTTTTTTACAAGACTGCCAAGGAAGTGTTGTGTTTTTCTTTTTCGCGAGTATCATGTCTTTCTTTGTAAATTTATAAGCCTCGTATCTTCCAAATGGCTGGATGGATTACGACGATTAAGGTATCATTAGATTTGTCTCAAAAACTCGGTGTTAAAGTGGATTTTTGGCGCTAAATCGTAAGTCGTTAATATTTTTTTCAACCAAACCTATCAAAATGATGAAAAAAATAATATTAATAACAAATAACCCGACTGCATAATATTTTTTTTCCACCGAACCTATTAAAATGATGAAAAGAAATTCTTAATATAAAAAAAACCCGACTGCGTTAAATAGCTAATAACTTTAAATCAGTGGTTCCCAACCTATGGTCCGCGGACCACCGGTGCAGTGGTCGGCAGGAGAAAAAAATAAGGTCCGCGAAAGGTTAAAATGTTATTCTTACTTTTTAACTTGCACCGAAGATGCAAGCTAACTGAACCTAAGTAACCCAAACTAATCGAAAACTAAGTCGCGGTGTTAAAATTTTTTGAGCTTGCTCCGCTCGCTCTTGCAAGGTTCGAAGTAGTAGTGTTCATAAGTAGGTATTTTTGCCAAATTCTACTAACTTATTCCGATTTCTGTATGAATGATTGTTATTTCAAACTCACATCGTTTGCTCTTGTATCCTTCACTATCTTAATTCATCTCATTTTCCAAATTTTTGCATTGTGTCAGTTAAAGATAACTTATCTAACTTCCCTATTATTACCCTTTCTGCCCTTTTTGCCCTATTAACAAATAATAATATTAAAAACGATATCATTAAATCAAGCAACAATAAAGGTTATAATTTCGCGCTAAATTTATGTACCAACTGACAGACGTCAGGAACGCATTCTCTCAGCGGCCAAACTGTAGTCTAGATTATTTTTTTATTAGTCCCGACTGTTCGTACGCGTACGGTTCGTACTTTGAACCCTGCGAAAAACCTTTTATCCACAAAGGCGGCTCCTTTTTTTCTGCCCCTGGAATTGGCACTGTTATTTGATTTGCGCTTGATCGACCGGCTGAAATAAATAAGAGCCCCTTGCCCCGATGCGACACTTGGTTTGCAATTATAGCATATATGCACAAGGTTAAAAAAAATGTGAGCAATGTGGATATTTTGATCTCAAATTACATAATTATGTAATTTTATTCTAGGCAAGATACGAACATTTTAGAGCGTTAGTTCATTTTGTTCATAAAATTACCGCCCCGAGTCGATTAGGTAACATCTATTTCTGAATAAAAAGTTTAAAGAAAAGCTAACTTGTCTGGAATGAAGAACTTAAATTTTCTTTTAGTTCCATTTTCAAATAACTCTTCAAAATTAGTAACTTCCATAAGACGTGTTTACGGACGACATCTATAAAATTCGACTGGTCATTGTACTCATCATTATGAACAATTTTTACTACGGGACCAAACATTGAATCGCGGATAAAAATCAGTTGTGACATACATTTTGACGAGTTATGCGAACATAATAGGCTTGTGTCCTGAAAAAATCAAATTAGTCAGATTATCAAAAAATATTTGACACGTATTTTTTCTTTTGTTACGTAAACCGAAATTGACGAAGACACGACGCTTTAAAAATTCTCAATACGTCACGCCGAGCTATAATGTTTAGAGGTTGTGACGTCACGAGCCCCCCACTCTCAAGTTTTGATGCGTTTTATCTTTGTCAATATTCATTGATTTACAAAAACAAAAGATACGTGTCCATTATTTTCCAATACTCTGACGGACTAAATAGAATTTATTGATGGTGGAAACTAGCCTATTGTAGGGAACAGCTAATTTTTTTTTGCGTCCCTACGTCCCTAGCCCAAAAGCTGGCGACGCCCTTGGTTATACGATCTACATGATTATTAATTTAAAAAAGTAGCGAGGGTTCGGATCACACGATATATCCAAAATGAGATATTCAAATCGGCAAGAATCCCTTTTCTCTTCTTCAACCTTTGGTCGCTCAATGGTTAGTGATATGGGGTCCCTTTAAATTTTCCACTTTTTGCTGTTTTCTGTCTAAAAAACCGGCCCAGAGCGAGTCGGACTCGCGCACCGAGGGTTCCTTACTAACTTTTTAGAGGACAAACTTTTCTGTTCGATCCTCAGAAACGGCTCTTGCACCACCCGCAAATTATAAGTTTAAACTACATATTTACCGTTTTCAGATTTTTCCCTTCACATGTGCTGTAAGACATTGCTCCTCACCAAATTTCGTGATTCTAGGTCAACGGGAACTACCTAACCTACCCCAAAACCTAATAGGGTACTTCCGGTTGTCCTAGAATTGTCGATTTTGGTTAAAAGCAAAGTCTTAATAGGGTTGCCACCTTTATTTTGAACAAATTTAGTATTATTCCCAAGTACAGTTATTTTAAACATTAAGTATTATTCCATATATACAAAAACCCATCTGAACACGTTAATCACCTACTTAACTAACCTAATTCACCAATTAATACCACTCACCTGGCCAATCCTAATATTGGCAATCGAAAAATAAATTCGAATTTCGTTCTAAAATTCCCCTTGCAGCGCTGCGGGGGACGTTCCAGACTTCCAGTTACAGTTGTACGGGTGTAACCCTAGTCTTACAGCACAAGTAAAGGGAAAATTCCGAAAAATTAAAAAAGTTGAAAATTAAGGTAAATTTTGATACTTACAAGTTTTCGCAAAAATCTAAATTTGCCCAAATCTTGTTATCGTGTTGACTCAGGACCTTGATTTTTATAAATCAATGGTGACTGACGGACAGACGGACAAGAGAGTGATCTTATAAGGGTTCCTTTTTTACCTTTTGAGGTACGGAACCCTAAAAAGAAATATTTTTGTAAAGTTTTACTTGTGCTTAACTATGATGTTCTAACTAATCCAATGATTCTTGGTTCCACCTAGGTTAGGTCTTTCCTCTTTATGACCATTGAAACGGAAATTGAAGTTACGTTGGTACTTAGTCGAATAATGCAGAACGTTGTCAGGAAAATTTTAGCATTCCTCCGCCTAGGATAGGTTGATTTCTCTACAGTTGTCCGAGATTAAGGTTCTCTGATCAGGGATTAATTATTTCGTGAGAAAGGTTATTTCTTTCTCACAGACTCATGTTCTCAACATAAATATTTATAAATTCAGTATCAAATTCTAAGCAAAACGATTCACCCCTTTTGGCCTTTTCGCAGCACTCCCCTATATCGAAACTTCAAAGAACAACCAGTTACATACGACCGTTAGCGTTATACAAAATATTCTATCTTAGGTATCTTGATATAATTCTATTGCAGTAACCGTTTTATCTCTGAACCGGTCAAAACTCGACGATTTTTTTTTATGCTAAGCCCTTAAGTATTTAGTCTGAAGGACATAAACCGTCATCCTTTGACGCACTTTTTTTAAAACACACACTTGGTTTTATTTCGATGAAGTCGTTGCCCGTTACCCTATTTTACCAAACAAATGATGAAATCCACCTTGTTTGGAACAACTAGAAATTCGCAAGTGGGGGGGGGGTTGGTATGAATGACCCAGGCAAAGCGCTCCCGAGTTGCTAGAAATTTTAGATCCGGCTTAGTTTGAGTTTCCGTCTGCAAATATTTGAGGGAGTATTTTACCCCGTACCTATGTGTAATAAAATACACAAGCTGTTTTAAATTTTCGTTATGGGCGAAAACACAGATCGTGGTACGTTGGGGCTTATACACGTAGAACGCTGGCTGCCGGCGCCTAGCTGCCAGCGCTCTTCGGCACATTACGCACTTGCACTTGCACATTGCGATGTGGTGTCGTGGAAATATAATAAAAAAAGTTGAAAACCAAATCCCAACTACGACAAAATGTCAACCGCTCATGTAATTATAACCGAAGTCATACGTTATTTTCTATGTACAATACAAAATTCGATTTTAACGCAACGTAGCCGCGGTGAAAGTTAATAAACAATGATTATAACCTTATGTTTATTTTGGGCGCTAGCCGTGTGGTATCCGGCAGAGTAGAATAGAACCAACCCATTACACTCACGGGTGTCGTATAAGGCGACTAATGGCTGAGGCAGAACACCTTGCGCCTCCGTAGACCAGAGAATGGGCAGCAGCGTTTTCTGTTAGTCTTTCATCACTGCGATCTCCAATCCGCCTGCCAAACGTGGAGATTACGGCAAATTCCTCCCATCATGGGAGAGGCTTATGTCCAGCAGTGGACGTTATGGGCTGTTGTTGTTGTTGTAATTGTATGTTAATTAATTAAGAATTTATACAGCAAGCCTTACGAAATCCCCCCCTCTTTCGAAACTTTTACAGAAGCAGTTACGAAAGAGATTTTTATTTATTTTTAAACAAGCCTTATACTTAGTCTGATTCCACCGGTGAGCAGCACGGTGCGATTCCATCGGTGAACAGCACGGTGCCGCACAGTGGGCAGCACGATTGATTGCAGCCAGCAGTCATGCATTTTCTTAAGCCCCAGAAGGAACTTTTACGAAAGAAACAATCGTACCGCCCACGGCGCCCACTGTGCGGCACCGTGCTGCCGACCGGTGGAATCGTACCATAAGAAGGCTTGTTTAAAAATAAATAAAAATCTCTTTCATAACTGCTTCTTCAGATAAGAGAAGACCGACCAGTATTCACCTGTTGTTGTTCACTGTAGGCGCTGAAGACGCGCTACCGAGGTCAACATTATCGCGTTTTTTATATTTTATTTTAACAGCCAAAGTAAACCTGTATAGTACGTGTACAGTCATATTTTAGGGTTCCGTACAAAAAATTTAAAAAAAACGGAACCCTTATAGGAGTGCTCGTACGTCTGTGTTTGTCACAGCCAATTTGCTACGAATCTACTCGACCAAATCAGGTGAAATTTGGTACGATGGTGTAATCCTATGACCGAAACACAGATGTGCAAAGTAATTTTTTTTTTTTTAAGTAAGGGTCATTTTCGGGAGACAAATTAGGAAATTAAAAAAAAAAGTTTTGCTTACCGTACTGTGTCACATATCAAATGAAAGGACTCGTTATGAAGATCTCAAATATATCTTTGTTATTATTGTAAAATAAAAATTTTGTTTTTATTCATGAAAGAAGACGAAAATCCGAAACTACTGAGCCTAATATTTTGAAAAAAATGCAAAATATAGTTCATTGCTTGTAGATTACAGGAAAACCTACAAGAATTCTATAATTTAAAAAAAAACGTGGTAAACTGAAATAAAATACGTTCACTTACGGAAAAATTGGCATTGTACGCGGAACCCTTTCCACGCGAGTTCAACTCGCACTTGGCCGGTTTATTTTCAATACACTTCCTCGAAAACGGGTTCTTATCGCACTACGATTAGGTTCAACCCTTTCCACGCGAGTTCAACTCGCACATGGCCGGTTTTTTTTTTAATATACTTCCTCGAAAACGGGTTCTTATTGCACTACGATTAGGTTCAACATGCAATGTATTTCACACGTGTGCGTTTTCTTTATTTTCCGGCACGTATTTGGCAAGATTTCCACAGTTAACGTATACATCGGTCTAGCGCCATCTCTTTCCCACACTGGAACAAGATTAAAACGGTCCTGCTTTTAGACGTCATGGTAGGCCACCACGTCTTGTTTGTGTTTACAATTTCTTTTTAAGCGTAGGCTAAAGTTTAAAACGGTTCAATGCCTATAGTCGGAGGTTAATGTTTTTTTTTTTTGTGTCTCTAAGGGTTCTTACTGACGAGCGGCACGTTGCCAACTGCAGATAAACTGCAGCCGTCGACACACATTTACGCGGCATGCCACAACTGCAAACGTCATCGCCACCCGTCGACGGCAATCGTCGACGCTTCGGCGGCTGCCGCCCGGCGCCTCGATGGTAGCCGTCGACAGTTGACGACGGCTGCAGTTTATCTGCCGTTAGCAACGTGCCGCTCGTCTGTAAGAACCCTAAGGCGTAAATATTTTTTGAATAATCAAATTATGTTTATAAATTATTATTATTATTATCATAGATACACATGATTATTACAAACAAATATTTCCTTTTATAGACAAATTGTGTTCTAAATTCAAAAATACAACGAAATAACTGTTTTATATTAGACTGTTAAACGGCTTCATACCTCATACCTTTGCTTCTCCAACCTGGCGAAAGCAAAGCACGGAAAAAAGGAAATCAAAATTCCTCCACTTGTATCAACATTCATAATAATTATATAATAAGTAAGCTTTATTTAATCCCATACAAGTAACATTAATAATCAGTAAAAATAAACATAAACAATAATTAACAATTATCATCAGCAAAAATAAATAATTCAATCAAATCAATAATAACTATTAAAAAATAACAAAAACAATAATTAATTCCATCAAACTATCAATAACAATAGTCTCTAACTAAATCCATCGGATCAATAAAAATAATAATCGTTTATAACAGCAATCAATAAATATAATTCCATCAGATTAGCAATGAATAATAGTACTAATAGGTACTCATTATCAATCAATAAATCAATAAATAGTTCAATCAAATTATTACAAACAACAACAAGAATTTCATTCTATCGAATTACTAACAACAATCGCTAACTAATTCTATCAGATTAATAACAACAATAATATTTAATAATAACAATCAATAAATAATAATTCAATCGAATTAACAATAACTAACAATAATCATCTACTATCAATTGAACAATAAATAATTTGATCAAATCACATTAATTAAAATTACTACTACTACTACAACAGCCCATAACGTCCACTGCTGGACATAAGCCTCTCCCATGATGGGAGGAATTTGCCGTAATCTCCACGCTTGGCAGGCGGATTGGAGATCGCAGTGATGAAAGACTAACAGAAAACGCTGCTGCCCATTCTCAGGTCTAAGGAGGCGCACGGTGTTCTGCCTCAGACATTAGTCGCCTTATACGACACCCGTGAGTGTAATGGGTTGGTTCTATTCTACTCTGCCGGATACCACACGGCTAAACGGCTAATTAAAATTATCGCAATTAAAAAATAAATTTGGCGTTTTGGGTTGTGGTCATGATGTAATCAATTTCATTTTTTGTAGTATTTTCTAGAAAGATCCATGTCCATCTGTTCTTTGGTTTTAAATTAAACATTGTATTTACAATTTTTAGGTTATACTCTTGTGAAAATTGTGTGAGTCTCTCGCCGCGAATGCTCTTGTTTCCATAGCCATATTTACCCGTTACTGAATGTTCATGGTCCTTGGGTATTCCGATTTGTGCATTGAAATCACCCATAGAGATGACATATTTCGTGGAGGCAGTATAGTGTGCTTTCGCCAAGTCTTCGTAAAACCTGTTGATTTCTTCTTGAGATGAGCTTTCAGTGGGTGTATACTAGGGTTGCCACCCGTACTATATTATATAGTATTGTACTATATTTCAGTCAATTGTACTATATATTATAGAAAAATAATATAGTACGAAAAATACTATATTTTTATCCCTAATTCAACCGTCGCGTTTTTTATATTAACTGTAACTGGATGTCTGGAACGTACCCGTTGCGCTGCACGGGGAATTTCAGAACGAAACGCATTCGCGGCAACAAAACGTCAACGGTCAATAATTCGTCGATGAATGCCACCCGATTTTTGTGTTTATTTTCTGCTGTTAAAATAAATAAAAAAACATGGATTATGATGGTTCTTGCACCGCACTCAAGAAAAAGCAAAAAAAGATAAAAGTTAAATAAGACCGAATGGGAGTTCGACTACCAATGGTGCAAAGAAGATGTTAATAAGTACCTAACAAACATGTAAAATGGAAAGAAGAAAGATATAGAGCATATATTAATTTAATTAAAAATCAATTGTTAATTTATTTTAATATGAATCTACTTAAATTGTTTAGATTTCTATAATCTATTATTCATTATTTATTTTTCCATAAAAAAAAATAATGAAAACAAAACAAATGTTTAAACATAAATGTATACTTTTTTTTTCTTAAATTTCCCAAAAGTACTATATTTTTGCAGCTTTTTTGGGAAAAATACTATATTTGTTCAAAATAAAGGTGGCAACCCTAGTGTATACGCTTGTATATTATTATTGCAAAAAGAGTATTGTTACGAGCTGGGTATGGGATAAATTAATAACTACCGAAGAAACAACAAATAACTTTAATAAACACAAAACACTTGAAACTCAATTACAAATACACTACTGATCACTATTCGCTTAGATATCGCACTTCTAGTTCACTTCGATTCGCTTCGTACTGTAGCCAAAATAAGACTGCCTGCTCCCGCAAACACGTCGACTATTTATATGGCGATCGAACGTTCGAGAAATATCCACGACTTCCTAGAATCTTCTAGACAATTCCACAACTTGTATAAAGGAAAGGAGTAGGTACTTTATGCCCTCGGCGTACGGTCGAAATTACAATGATGTTCTTTTGTAGGTAGTTTGCGAATTTGTACCTACATCATTCGGGACATGTTTTACCTACCTACCTACCTACTATTACCTACCTACTTAGTAGTAGGTACCTACTACCGTAACTGTAGGTAAGTACGGGTACGACGTAACAGTATTTTCTAATTCAATTTCTAGTACCTACTTACACAAACTCCCTCTGATATTCCGGTAAATCGCCTAATATTTTCTTTATATTATTTCCTGACTAGGAAACCTACAGATATACCCTTTAGATTGGCCCAAGTAGTACATAATGTAATCGATATCTTCGATGATATTTTCTCCTAGTCGCCTCACTTCACTCAATCCTAGTATGACGTGGTCAATGTCTTGTAGCGCTGATTTTAGTTCGATAAGTTTGGGTTCTGCAGATAGTGATCTTACATTGAAGGTACAAATATGGAAAATGTTTTTCTTGCCTTTAGGTACTTGTCTTTGGAGGGCTGTGGTCGAACTCTCCTACGGTGACCGGCCGTACTGGGAGATAGAGATGAGGAGGGTCCATTCTTGGTTGCTATGTTGTATCTTCCTGTGTAGTTTTTGGTCAACATTTACTAGGTATTTAAAGAGTGTTTCCCTACCCCACCCTATTTGTGCCACTTGCTGAAAATCACCCACCTGAACATAAATTGCCATGTCTGACTATGGAAGTCTTTGAATAGAGTCCGAACCCAGGTTGGCCGAAGCAAGGAAAACCTGTTCAGGTTGAAATTCATAGATGACTCTGCCCTGGAGTGTAAATGTGGTGTCCCCCACAAACGATAGGACATTGTTACCTGTCGTGTCCTGCCTGTCCTGTTGCTTGCACATCACAGGAGCTGATGGACGCTACTGTTGAATTGTAATTGACACGCTAAGGATCATAATAATATTCAGATCCCAAACAAATATTTTAATAAATTTTACCATATTAGATGATAAAAGTGGTGAGAGGTTGGTAATCGTTTGAACTGGCAATCATATTTGAGCCGCCTGAAAATTACCCAAATAGGTACATGGTTTTAAAAGAAGCATCTTGAAAGAGTCTTAAATTTCACCTTACCGTGGTCACAAAAAAAAAAGTGTCAGTACCGCCAGTACGCCTCGTGTTGGTTTTTTTTTTGTGTAGTCTGGTTTTTGGGGGTATGAAGAACAGGGTGTAAAGCTCTTCATCCCCCATAGAAAAGGGAGGATCTTCCGAGCAGACGGGTTGTCTGGTGGTACTGCCCGACTGTTGTTGTCAGGTTCTTTTCTTGTACTTCTTGTATAAACTCTTATTCCCGCGTGGCTCGTGGCGCGAGCGGACAATTGTCTGCACTCAGCGTGTGAAAAATGACTGACGATCTTATTGAACTTTCGTACGTCAACGAAAAGTTTTTTATGAGACAGTAAAAAAAAAAAAAAAAAAATAGTAATTACATATATTTTTATGTCTCCGCCAATCAGTGAAAGGACTTCCTCATATTGCGCTTTGTTCATTCTAAAGTACTGATGAAAATTTCTTTCGTCACTCTCTAGTAACTACAGAGTATTAGTAATTGCCAAAACGATGAAATTCACCTGTTTATAGGGTGAACCCAGAACCTTCTTTTCTTTTTGACCTCAAGAAGTTTAATTGCTAAGAGAAATTGAAGGTCTTCATCAAAATCACTAACCGAATCCGAAGAAAACATTATGCACGTTTAAACGCTGCAAAGGTTCGATATGTACTGTTCAGAAATAACGCCAGAGCACGCCACGACACGACACATTACTGTGCACAGTCACCGTCACGACAGTGCGCGCCACACTACGCCCCGACACGTGTGTTTCCGTCTAAGGTGAACGCAACTTATCAGAACCGAAGGAAGCTAAAGAATCGAATTTTAGAATTATGCCGGAAACACACTTACGTGTCGTGTCGTGGCGTGTTCTGGCGTTATTTCTAAAAAGTACATATCGAACCTTTGCAGTGTTTAAACGTTCATAATGTTTTCTTCTTTATAAAAATGCACTTAAAAGAAGAAAAATAAACCTTGGAGTAAATAAAACCTAAAAATAATAGTTGTCATAAAAACTTTTCGCGTGAATAGCTCAGAAAAAGCAACAAACTACAAGGTTTATTTTCTTTTTTATAAGTGATTTTTTTATTTTTTTCCCAATTTTTAGTTTTGTCGTAATCATTTCTGATAACGCATCATCTATAAACTTTTTTCCAAATCCGTGCTTTTAACCGTGGATGACTTTCTTGAGTAGACGTTTCTTAAGACTTTTTTCATGGGTTCATACCCACCTGCAGCCAGAAACGTCCGATATGATAGAAATCATGTCTATCCATAAAATTTAGGTACACGTGTATAGAAAGTTTCATGTCCGCGCTAATTGAATAGTTCTGTCGTGAGGAGGCGATCCTGATTTCAGGATTAGGTATTGTCTATCATAAAAATAAATTATCACATGAACCAAAGGTGAAATTCAGTTGCAAGATTTGACCAAAGCAAGTTGAATGTGTCCGGTCGCGCCATGAGCCACGCGGGTGTAGAAACACATTTCATTTGCCTGTTGTGTCGTGTCGTGCCATAAACCACCACCGCCCTGGCGCAATCGGCGGCGAGCAGTCAGTTAGACATGGGCAAAATGTATCACTAAAAAGAAAAGATTGATATGTATCTTTCGATCACTGGGATATGTATCACTCTTTTATATCTTTATATCCTTATGTATCAGTAGCTCACGCTGGCGCGCACGACACGCAGCGCATTGAGCGCATTGCACTGCGCTGCTCAGGCTCGCTTCGCTCAACTCAATTCAATAAATCAGTAAGAGATAGATAAGTAGCTATAGCTGTTTGCACTTTGCTTGATCGTTATAATTATGTATCTTCCTGATTTATTTGGAGACTGTTCCGGTTTCTTCTAGATATGTATCGGATCTATTTGATATGTTGGATGAATAATAAAAAAGCACTCGAAAAATGAACTTGATTTTATAGTTTAAAATAATAATTAAATTTAACTTAGGTAGGCTTGCTTGACGTTCAACCAAAGACGCCCAACGAAGCTATCCCGCTATCCGACGCGATGACCGACGAGTGAGCGAGGTGTAAAGAAAGATATACTGATACATTCGGATACGAAATGATATGAAGAGAGATTGATTGAAACGGAATGATTCATATCTTTTGCATCTATCACTCCTGAGTTACCCATCTCTACAGTCAGTGCCACGCCAGAACGCGTCACGAGTTCACGACACGACACGACCTACAAATATGTCTCTAATCATACTAAATGTATGAAACCGATATGCTTCTGACGCGCCACGCCACGTGTGTTTCCGGCATTACTTGTATAAAATCCTATAAAACCTCGCACATTTAACCGCGTCGAATCGGACGAATAGACAACATACGGATGAGAAAATGTTTCTTTCGGCGCGGGGTTGGTTTTGTCAGCGCGGATAAGTGTGCGTTCACCTTGAAGCTACTATTACAACTACTACGAGGTCACTCTCACTGAATAAGGCTTCAATTCAACAAGTCGGCTTCCGCTCTATTTGGCCGTCGCGCGTCGTCGTAAATTCGTAATACAGACGCTAAGTAATCGATAAACATCTTTTTATCAGAATATTTATATCAGTCCTAATAATAAATAATATTACTATATTTATATCAGTACTAATAATAATATTACTAGTAATATTTTTTTTCTAGTGTGAAGTCTATAAATTTCCTTTTACCTGGAATGTGATAAGTTATATCAAAACACCTACACTTGTAACAGCTGCAGTAGCTATTTTCGTTCGTTTCGTTACAATGTATTTCTGTAGAATTTCTAATTTTAATGGCAAAGGATAGTTTCTACGGGGAAAACAGTATTTCATTTAGATAGACTGAAAATTCGGAATTTGATATCCTTTTATCCGTTTTTTTCCACAGAATTTCATCTCTGTGAAGTTGAAATTGAATTCAAACTCGTGTATGTTGTATGTAATTCAGTGGAAAGCAAGCTTTGAGCTGAAATTCTGTGGAAAAACGGACGGACGTAGAAAAGGAATTAACTGATGTTCCACACCACCCCTTACTCCCCCAGTCCCCAGTACCCCCGCAGTCCGCTCCTCTTCACACGCAGGTGCAGTAATTCTATTACATAGGTACCTAATTAGTATAGGGTACACTAAACAAAACATCATCTATAAATTGTCGCTACCGGCACTCGGCAGGCAAAACTTCAATGGAAAAAAATAGTACATTTTGATACAAGTGGAGAAAGTTTGTTTGGCCGGATTAACACCCGGGTTGCAGGTGAGGGTTGTTATTGAACCGAGAACTGCAATAACAAATGTCCACGTGTATCAAACGACGTTATTTAATACACTTTTAAAAAATTAAATTAAATTACAATAAATATTTTTGTCATGAAACTATAATTTAATTTTTTTTTTTTTTTTTCGCGCTTTGTTTTTGCCAGGTTGAAGGAGAAGCAAAGGTATAAAGCCGCTAAACAGCCTAATATGAAAAATAGAAAAATCAAATATTTTTGAGTTAAGAACACAAATAAATGTTAATTTGTTCATTAACGTTTTTTTTTATTTTAATAATCATTTTTGATAATGGTTTTTGATAATATTTAATTTATAAACATTATTTAAATAATTCAAAAATATTAACGCCGTAAAGATGCTTAACTCTTTTGCCGAGATTAAAAAAAAAACAATCACCGCCGACTATAGGCATTGAATCAATTTGGACTAAGGTAAGGTATAGTTATCTGTGGCAATTTTCAGTCCCGCACACGTGTTGGAAAATGAGAAAAAGTCGCACGTGTGTGAAATGCATTGCATGTTGAACCTAATCGTAGTGCGAAAAGAACCAGTTTTTGAGGAAGTGTATTGAATACATTATTCCAATTCAATCATCATCATCGTCATCTGCCTAGCTAGCGAGCTTAGCGTTTTCCCCAACTATGTTGCGGTCGCCTTCCAGTCGACCCGGATGCAGCTGAATGCCTGTATTTTACATGGAGCGACTGCCTATCTGAGCTCAATTCTCGATTCAAATTCAGTATTGAATAAAAATCCAATTCGTCGGTGATTGATTTCTAAAATGTACTTAGCCAAAAAAAAACATAAAAACAAATTATTTTCAGTAAGATATCCTTGGAATTCAGGAAATTATAAATCATAATGATTCAGTTGTCTAGTCGTGCTTAAACTACTTTAAATATACAGCTTTAGTTATGTACAGTTTGTTTTTATACGCTTCACCTTGAAGTTTAAGACAAGAAGCGGGGGCAGCTTGCGCCCTGTGTCGGCGCGCCGTGGAGGGGCAGGCAGAATTGTCGCCCTTATCTCACTACGTGATCGATGATCTCGGTGCAAGTGGGCTTTGTTCCACGCTGTTGAATCAAATTTTATACCTACATACATGTACGACGCCGACGGCGACGTTACACGAGGTAGGCCGCCGCCGCCGCCCGCTGCCATGCATGATGCACGACACAAAAACTCGTACCTACATTTGAACTCGGAAGGGTACCGCTAATCACATTGCTGATAAAGTTTTGTGCGCGATTATGAATGTAATGGGGGCTATCGTTTTTGAGCTCACTAGATGGCGCACTGTCGAGTAAGGTCCTGTCAATAATTCTATTTAATACCTTAAAGCACCAATAACTTCTTATAAAAGTTTATTTTATTACATAAAACAACATAGTGTAAGCTTTAGATACATATTTACAATATTCTTCCCAAAATTAGCAAGCATGAAACATTTAAAAATCATTCTACCTCCAAGTACTAACAAATACCTCAGATCCTAAGTTTCTACTTAAAATCTTCAAGTCTTAATTAATCAATAATGGCTCAATCTAGAACACAGTCGTGGGTACTTATTAGTATAAATACGTGAAAAAAAAAAAAACAAATTCACACGCGATAGGATTGCGTACACAAGCCAATCAAATGTCT
This sequence comes from Xestia sexstrigata, assembly GCA_941918905.2. NCBI lineage: Eukaryota > Metazoa > Arthropoda > Insecta > Lepidoptera > Noctuidae > Xestia > Xestia sexstrigata. The sequence goes on along the minus strand of OW799200.2, from coordinate 13,547,553 downwards.
GCTTCAAGTGGATAGGTGTACTTACACCTACCTTACCTTACTATCTAATAACATTTGATTTTCTCTTAGTGCTAAGAAATTTTCTTCACCTGTGAGTAGTTAATTTGGTACAATGCCGTTATACAACCTACTGCCCGCATTGTTTCACTCTTGTCCTGTTAATACTGCAAACTGCAATGAATGCAACATGCTACTTTGGAGATGTGCCGTGCCTACCCTACATTCAACAAGTGGTGTAGTGTTGGTACTGTGCACATTGTGTTTGTGATGGGTGATCATCGCCGAACATTCTAGGTAGGTACATGTTTTATAAGTAGGTACCTACTACACTACTACTACTACAACAGCCCATAACGTTCACTGCTGGACATAAGCCTCTCCCATGATGGGAGGAATTTGCCGTAATCTCCATGCTTGGCGGGCGGATTGGAGATCGCAGTGAGATAAGTACCTATCTATCTGATACCTGCCCAGCCCGCTTAGCATGACCACCGTAGACACGAAAGAGAATCGACAAATCTTTTGTTCATCTTTCATTGAATCGACAAAATGGCAGATGAACAAAAATTTGTCGATTCTCTTTCGTTTCTACGGTGGTCATGCTAAGCGGGCAGATCACATTATAATGTAATGTTAATGCCATATCAATTCTGGAGCTAACTAAGCTTGAACCGGGAAACATGGAAACGAAAACAATGAAAGTGACGGACTAGCGCTACCGCGCGGAAAAAGTGTAGGTGTAGCACGTAGGCTGGCGGGCGCGCCGCGGCACGTGGCGCCGGGAGCGCCCGCGGAGCGCCCACGTGCCTCCTCGCCGATCGATACACATTCGCGCACGCGCCGACTCTCCCGCCATTCAGCCGCCTACCGGCCAGGACCTACCTACTGAAACGTCCCCTAAAAATACAGCCTCAATAATTTGCTACGCACATATCTTAAGAGCAAGAGTTCAGAATTGAACCTCACGCGTCCGACGTAATATGTAGTTACTAGGTAAGGATTAGATTAGCAACTGTTGTGCCCAGCGCTTTGTTGTGCCCAGTATCACAGGAGTCGCATAGCAACAGCACATTCGATGTTACATAAGTATATTTATGTAGACAGTAAGAAATATGATAGGACCAACAATATATATTGCCTCACCCCGCTCTCCTTGTCTAAAGAGAACTGGCGCAAACCTGCGTGGCGTCAAGCAAGGCACAGAACGCGCTCAGTTAACCTAAACTACATTCCATGAAAGCCGACATTTTAGAGACCTATTTTAAATGTCGGCTTTCTTCAGGATCAAAGGACTGCAACTTCTGTACGCTAGTACTATTATGTATTCTGTGGCTCGGGTTTGATTGGTGCATGTTCTTAAGGTGACAACTCACCAGGGGGCGCTGCAGCAAACATTGTTTGTGCAAATTCATGTTGCCATTTATCTCCAAAACTACTAGTCCGATTTTAATGCAGTTTTCAGTTATGGGTTCATGTTTGATTGGTGCACGTTCTTAGATAGGTGTTATGGTGACAACTCACCAGGGGTTGCTACAGCAAACGTTAGTTTATGCAAAACCTAAAAATAATAGTCCGGTTTTGATGCAGTTTGTGGTTGATTAGTGAGGTGCAGTTTGTGGTTGAGTAGTGAGGGTTCTTAAATAGATGTAACGGTAGTAACTCTAGTCGGCGCTGCAGTAATAAAACTGTAGCAGAGACGAATCTTCCATTTGTATTGTATAACGGGCTGGTGTCCGCAACTCCACGTCAAAGCGCGTATTTTGCGTATGGGCTATAATCCACCACGCTGGCCCAGTGCGGATTGGTAGATGTCACATGTCTTCGATTTTTTGGTTCTAGGACATGCTGGTTTCCTCACGATGTTTTCCTTCACCGTTTTGAGAGCAGTGGTGATGAAATAAATTACATAAAGTAATGCCCGCCTGCCTGGGTTTGAACCCACGACTTACTGTTCGTAAGTCGGGGCCGCCACCACTGGGCCACCGCTGCTCTCAACGAATCTTCCATAGGGTCATACGGGCGAACGCCCGGGGTGGCGCGGTGTGGTGTGGTTAATATCTATGCTCTCTAAACTCAATTATTTCGCAATCTCACTCCTTCCCACCTTGTCTAAAGTATTTGAGAGTCTTGTCCATGGTGTCTTGTATCCTCAGATTCATCAACTTATTATACCTGAACAACACGGTTTTGTCAAACGTCGTTCAACCACGACAAATCTGTTGGTGTTTACGAGTTACTTCTTTGAAAAAATGGATCGGCGCGTTCAAGTAGACGCTGTCTCTACGGACTTTCAGAAGGCTTTTGACAAGGTGGATCATTCACTGCTTTTAGTAAAAAATGCTTTCAATGGAATTCGCGGTAATTTGCTGAGATGGTTTGCTTCATATATTTTTAATAGAACCCAAAGAACGGTAGTTAATGGATATGAGTATAAAGTCCAGGGTGCCTGTTGTTGTAAGGTCTGGGTTTCCACAGGGGTCCATTTTAGGTCCCCTTCTTTTTATAATATTTATTAACGACATTAAAAACTGCCCCAAATTCAATTTTTTTTAATGTATGCAAATGACTTAAAAGCCTATAGATCCGAAAAATACACAAGACTACGTACTCTTGCAAGAAGACCTAGACAGGCTTAATGCGTATATTGTATTAAAAATAAACTTTATCTCAGTATTCCAAAATGTCATAGCATCTCATTTACTAAAAACATAAAAGTAATACACTACAATTATTATATTAATATCGCACGCTTGGACAGTGTTGCGAACGTCCGGGATTTGGGTATCACACTAGATTTACGTCTACATTTCGACATAAATGTTGATAACATAATAAGCAAGGCGTTTCGTACATGTACGGCTTCGTCATGCGATCATCTGGTGATTTTGTGCGGCCCTCTACGTTCTTGCTCTTATACAAAACTCGGATACGCTCCCAATTGGAATACGCCATCCAGATCTGGAACCCTTTCTACGACAAATACTGCTCTAGATTGGACATTTACAATCTAGAGCAGTATTTGTCGTTTTACAAAATAGTTCTTGCGGTCTATGAACTATAAATGTTTTAATTCCAAGGTTAAATACTGAAGCGATATGGCGTTCTGAGTTTGGAGTCCACTTCTTCTGGGTGCAATGACACTACATGGTTTGTGTAACAATAAATTCGACTGTGTTGAACTCGCTAATCAGTCCAGAACTGTTGTCCAACGGAAGGTTCGCGTGCCCCGACTGTTCCATACAGACTTGTGCAAAACTAACGCCGGAATGCACGTGTTAGTTATATGTAATTATTATGTGTCTAATATTTAAAACTTATAAATACTTTTAAATAACAAACTTATTTTTGTATAAGTCAAACACTGATTTGGCTCAACGGTCACTTGTGAATCATACTTGTTTTTTAAACGGGTATAAAAGAGCGGAGCCACAGTGGAGCGGGCTCAGAGGCCCAAGGTGAGTCGCTAATGGCGACGGCCAACGGGCCCACCAACAGGGGAGAAGCTCCCCCCTCTTCGAAGCGGCGGAGGGGAAAGAAGAGGAAGCGAGGGGGCAAGGGTAAGGCACCCGCGCCCCTCACCGCACCTGAGGGAGACCTACCGGACGACCTGCCTACGACCCTGCCGCAGGCTGTGACTCCAGACGTGGCTCCATCGCAGCTTACGAATATGAAGACCGTAGGGCCGACAGCTGGCGCCGGCATAGCGCGGCCTTCGGCCCACCCACAAGAAGAATCCCGTGCCAACAGGAGCACCACTAGCGCCGGCCCAGTTGCCGACACCGATGCCAGGAAGAAGGGAGTTACAGCCCGCGCCATCCAGATGCTGATGGACCTGATAAAGGCTGTCGGGCAGGGTCAGGAAGCGGAATTGGTCGTCCTTGACGGCCTAGCTGCGTTACTCACCTTGTACCACGGATAGACCGTCAAGGATGACTCATCGGACGCACGCGGCCTGCAAGGCAGGGTCGCCCCCTCCCCCCTCCACCGCCTTCACCACCGGATTTGACCTAGGTAAGCTGGTGCTCGCTACACGCAGCTTACCTGCACAATATGACTCCACACACATCACTCACACCCAGCTGCGCGACTTGTTCTAAGTTAATATAGGCAGGGCGCGCAGCTAAAACCACACATGCATTCTCTACACTCACGTAGACACTAGAACCACTGCCGGCTAGCTCTGGTTAGTGGGGCGGGCGGGTATCATACGTCCACTGTAGGTGCGCTGTAAGTCGGTGCCGGTGCCTCTGCCACTGGTTGTCTCCCACTGGGCTTCCCTCGGGTAACCGGGGGGTCTCACCCAGCAGAGATGGGCCGCCGGGGCACTGAAGAAAACGGCGCTGTGTAACAGCGTGGCGCGCCTACAGTTCACAGCACAGCAACCACACACATGGGCGCATGTTGCTATCATGCGCCCATGACGCCATCCCAACGCAACCCAAGGACGGGTCCGTTTCCGTTTCCGAATCCCAAGTAGAGCGGGCTCAGCTGCTCTTCGACTTTTAAGGCGTTAACATCTAACCCAGACCTCAAGCGCGCCGGTCCAACAGGCCCCAAGTGGTCCGCGTTGGGCGCTAAAGCAGCTGGACCGGCAGCTCCTTCTGGAAGCCTCGATCGTGCAGGCCTGGGTGACATCACCGGACAGGCCTGCCGACATTAACAATGAGGCAGAGTGGTTCCAGGAGGCCATGTCCGATATATGCGACGTGGCAATGCCCCGAGTCCGGCCAGGAAGCGCCCGACGTCAGGTGTACTGGTGGTCGCGAGAGCTGACGTCTCTGCGCGAGGCGTGCGTGGCTGCGCGACACCTATACGCCAGGCATCGCAGGCTCCGCATTCGCCCACCGAATGCGGCAGCCATCGAGGCGGAGCTTTATGAGGGGTACAGAGCGGCGAAGACCGCCCTCCGCGAGGCTGTCCTGCGAGGAGTTGCTGGGGACTCTCGACAGAGATCCGTGGGGGCGCCCTTACAAGATGGTGCGGGATAAACTCCGCACCTGGCCCCCCCCCCACTGACGCAGAGTCTCCGGCCTGAGCTCGTGGAGAACGTGGTGAGCACTCTGTTCCCTACGCGGGGAGAACATTCCCCTCGCCTATGGCTCCGCCACCTGCGGTGCTGGAAGAGGACCACCAGGATGACGACGACGACACTCCGGAAGTGACTAGGGTAGACCTGAGAGTGGTGGTATGCAGGCTCAGTGCCAAAAATACCGCCCCGGGACCCGACGGCTAACCTGGCAAAGCCTGGGTCCTGGCCTCGGAGGCTCTCGGGCTCCGACTGGAGGGGCTCTTAAGCGCTTGCTTGGAGAGAGGACAGTTCCCGCTTCGACGGGGAAGCTGGTCCTCATTCGGAAGCCGGGGCGCCCTGCGGACTCTCCGTCCGCATACCGGCCCATAGTGTTGCTCGACGAGTGGGCAAGCTCTTTGAAAGAGTCATTGCAAACCGCCTCGCCGAGCACCTTGCGGGGACGGGGCCGGATCTTGCGGGGACGGGGCCGGATCTTGCGGAACACCAGTTTGGTTTCCGCAAGGGGCGCTCTACGGTGGACGCCATCATGCGCGTGAGAGCCCTCACGACGGGGGATGCAGTGTCCCGGGGTGGGGTTGTCTTGGCGGTGTCTCTCGACATCGCCAATGCCTTCAACACCATGCCCTGGAGCTGCATTACTGAGGCACTCCGGTATCACCGGGTGCCGACCTACCTTCGTCGTGTGGTCGGGGACTACCTGACGAATAGATCCGTCATCTACCCCGGTCGCAGCGGAGAATGGAACCGGCGAGAGATGTTGTGCGGTGTTCCGCAGGGATCGGTCCTAGGGCCGTCCTTGTGGAACATCGGTTACGACTGGGTGCTGCGCGCCGACCTCCCTAGCGGCGTCAGCGTGGTTTGCTATGCAGACGACACGCTGGTGCTGGCACAGGGGGGTCGCACGAGGCGGCGAAATCATGACAGATGACAAGCGGGGTTGCGATAGTCGTTGAGAGGATCCGGCAACTGGGTCTCGAGGTGGCATTGCACAAGTCCGAGGCCATGTGCTTTCATGGGCCTCGGAATGCGCCACCTCCGGGATCCTTACTCACGGTAGGAGGGGTATCCATCGGTGTCGAGTCGACTTTGAAGTACCTAGGACTCGTCCTCGACAGCCGGTGGAACTTCGTGGAGCACTTCCGACGTTTGGCCCCCAAACTGGAATGGACTGGGGCTGCCTTCAGGCGGCTCCTGCCCAACCTGGGGGGGCCGAACGCCTCCTGCCGGAGGCTCTACGCGGGAGTCGTGCGGTCCATGGCCCTTTACAGGGCCCCGGTGTGGGCGCGTTCCTTGAGGCTGCATGCAGCCCACTACCTGAACGCGCCCCAAAAGGTGGTAGCCGTAAGGCTGGCCCGTGGGTACCGCACGATCGCCCGCGAGGCTGCCGCGACAAATTGTCGCTCAGCGGACAGACTTCCGGCGGGATCTCATGGCGACATGGAGAGAGCGACTGTCGCAACCCCGTGCAGGTCACGCCACGATAGTAGCGATAAGTCCCCTCTTTGAGGAGTGGCTGGAGAGACGCCACGGCGTCCTCACCTTCAATAATATAACTAATAATAACCTTGTATTATATACACTACTACGGTTAGTTGTTCTATACTACAAGATAAATATAATGTTATGATGAAGTGAACCCCATTGTTTATATTAATACCTAATAAGTTACGAACATTAAATATTTAAATACATCTAGTGACATATCCACATACTTATACAGGGTGTAAAAGACCTCATCACGAAGCCGTCAACCAAGCATTCTGTACATCAAACTGAGTAACTTTACGCACAAAATTATTGCTGAGAAACTACTTTTTTTTTGGGGTGAAAAATCATGTTTTGTGGTAGAACTCAATGTAACGCACTCTAAACATTGTGCTGAGGGATGGATTGAATAGTACGGGGGTCGTGGAGGTGTTGTAAAGTAATAATCTTACATCCCCCAATATCTCCGTAACTAGAAGGTTCCCAGGTATGGTGTAGAACAAAAAAAAAGATCGCAATGACGAGGAGAACAAGTGTCTTTCGGCTTCGTTAAGAGGTGTGTTACACCCTTTATTTATACATAATACATACTCGAATGCTAACACGCGCACCTCTTCGTCGCCTTGTTGAGATATATACAACACACACTTTATGGAGCTTGACATATTTACTCTATCCAGCCAGACATTTAAAAAAAAGTTAGATATTTTGTCAAAAAAGCAGTGAAAAGGTGATAATTTAATTTAATTGTTTTGTTTTTTATTTTGAACTGAATTGAATTGAATTAATATAAACTGAATTAAATTATTTGTTTTTGAAATATACTGAACTCAATTTATTACAACAAAATTAAATTAAATGGAATCAAATATTTATTGGAATTAAAATAATTTGTATTTAATCTAATTAAATTAAGATAAGTTTAACTGAATTAAATGGGAAATAAATGAATTGAATTAATTTGTAATACATCAAATACAGCCGTCACAGAAGGAAGGCTCTGTATTCTGTAAAATCTACCACAGTCTGTTATTCTTTTGTTTAGACGAGGATATTGGTGTGGGTGATGATGATGCTATAATAAAATTTCACAAAGTATTCTTGAACTGAATGAGACGAAATTTAAAACATGCATTAAACGCACACTATGTAAGCAAGCATATTACAAGTTGAGCGATTATATCGCTGATAAAAATGCTTGGCTCAATGCTGGTCCTGCTCCACAAGGACCGGGGCGCATAAATTGATAGCATTAAATTGTATTGTTGGAGCTGCTGAAGATTGTACAACTATCTTTGCATTGTATAGATTCAATCTCTTTAGTATTATATAAATGCATAGCCCATATTGTGTGAGTACTATGTACTAGAAAGCTATCTTTCACTGGAAACACGTCTTTTCTTGACTTGAATGTGCCCTGGCGGTTTAGAGTATGTCATGCTCACTCAAATGTCTCGCTGATGGTGGCGCATGTGTCGGATCATTTAGTTCCCTTCAAAATGGTTGAGTTGAATGGTGCTGATCCATGCGTCATGTCCGTGAACGGGCGCTGTCAGTTGTGACTGGTCATCTCTTAGTTGCCATGGCTTGTTTGAATGAATTATTTTGTTTGTGTGTTTTTGCTGTGGACACTTTTAACGTGCACATCTCGCTACATAGTTCTCACATAATATACCATCTCAACATGAATGATGTAACCATATTCTGATTTAAGAGTGTCCATGGAGTTTCTTGCCCGTTCTTCTCCATAGAGATCTACGCTAGGGAAGGGGCAACTACAGTACTTTCACAGTTTTTATGTCTTGTGACTGGGACTGTAGCTACATTTAATTTTCATCTTTGTTTCGAAAAAAAAAAACCGTAAGTGATGAGGCACTTACGGTTTTCAGATTTTTCCCTTTACATGTGCTGTAAGACATTGGTTCTCACCAAATTTCATGATTCTAGGTCAACGAGAACCACCATAATTATAATTATACGTTTTCGACTCAAAACCTATAGAGTACTTCCGGTTGACTCAAAATTGCAATCAAGTACAAGTAAAGAGAAAATTCCGAAAAATAAAAAATAAGGTAAATTTTGGTACTTACAAGTTTTCGTGAAAATCCAAAATTGCTCATATCGTTTATCGTGTTGACTCAGGACCTTGATTTTTATACACCTAATAGGGACCAAGGGACCTAGGGGGGTTAGCTCAGTATCTGGTGTATTTAAATTTGCTAGGTCCATCCGTTCCTGAGAAAATCAGTTGTGACTCACGGACAGACAGACGGACAAGAGAGTGATCTTATAAGGGTTCCTTTTTTTTACCTTTTGAGGTACGGGACCCTAAAACAGACGAATTCATTATTAATTTTAATATTAAGTACCTTATTTTCCTTATACTTAATTCAAGTAGGTACCTTCTTAGTGTTATGATCTTCGTTTTTTTTTTTATAAACATTGCTTTGGCTATTATAGATATCGAAAAATTTGTTTTATAATATAAAAACTAACTAACTTCCAGAAAGAGGTACCCTTAGTAACGGCCAGCCCCTCTCTCCGTCACGTATTGCGAGGCGCAACAAGTTCGACCTTGCCTATCTAGCACAGCCTATAGATCCCTATACGGTTTTATGCTCTGGGTGTAAGTTGCACAACAAAACTTTTTGTGTGGCGTTTAAGCTCAAAACTCAGTCCGTAGTAAAAACAGTTTTCACAGGATTTTAAGTTATCTCAACGAAGCTAAACCAGTTTGTCACCTACAGAATGATACAAATTCACAACCATTACAAATTCATTACCTATATATGTACATCAAAAACTAAACATCTTCATCAGATATTAGATAGACCTATATACTCGTACATACATATTGCCAGGCTAAAATGTCAATGTAAATTTCGAATTAGTTTTATTTGCAGTCATATACAAAAGCAAACAAACTTACTAAAATATGATTAGATGTCAAATGGGAGAGTGTTGAGAAGAGTCCTGAAAGGTATACAAAGAGCAATAAAAGGGCGTTTCTTAGCAAAACTAGGTAACCTAGATACGGTGTAGGAACTTTACATAGTTTTAATAACATAAGATTATGTAAGTAGTTGGTAGAGGCGACATATTATTATTGCTAGTGCAATAGATGCCGGTTGGATAAGAACCGAAGTCGGTAGTTAGTACTTTACCAGCGCTCGGTTTCGCGCTAAACTAGGGGCTGCCTCAATGTATTTTCTTAGCATGCAGAGGCGCCTTCGCCTTATCTATCTTATTGTGCACATAGATTCCGACGTTCCGGGTTATTTCCCTTCATAATCGAGATTCGTTTGACTACTTTACTCTACTCGCCATAGTTTTTAGTTCATTAATAAAAACGCGCTGATTGACTAATTTTCGTAGGTTCTAAAATGAATAAAACAAAATTAAAGTAGGTAATTAATACGGTAGACACGCAACCTTCCTATGTACATAGGTTGCTCAACAGAAATTATGCAAGCCGGGTTCACTCTTGGCAGATTTTGTTTGAATCTTAATTTTGAGTTTCTAGTTTTATAACGACAGGTAAATGTCACAGAAACATCGGAGCCGTGAGCGGAGCGACAATTACACGACATACGACAACCATTGGTACCCCGCACGCTCCCCTATGTCCCCCTCCTCCCCGCTGCTCACGCCACCCCTCAATTATTATTAGTGACTTATTTTATGCTTGTTCCTACAATCAATACTCAATCAAGACTGTTTACAACTGAGCGAACAGTTCCAGGAACAACAAGGCTTGTTGACGTCCTTAGATGGGCGAGCTGCACGGTGTCGGACCACTCCCCTCCTCGTACCTACCTCTAACAGCTATATTGATTTAGTGCGAGTCGTGATGTCTAATCTTATAATTTACAGTTGAGTGGAGATTTTACTATGTGTAGGCCTCTAGGGGATAGATGAAGAAGCTTCGGATGTTTGTGCAGATGTTTAATTTGTTGGGCGGCAAACAGTCATCCGCATTTTTAACCGACTTCTAAAAAAGGTTTCTCAATTCGACCGTATTTTTTCTTTTTTTTTATTACCAACCATTGAAACTAAACCATTATATCGGCATTCTGTCCAACTAACACATTGTTAACAACATATTCGTGCGCAATATGCAAATATTGAATTTCGCACAAAAATGTCGTCAAAATAGCGGTTGCGCGCCTTTTGAGTGTTCTGTTTTTCTCCCGTTCATTTCGGTGTTTGGAGCCCAGTCAAATAACGCCTTTCTGTTCCTTATCTGTTCGCTAACACCAATACTTTCAAAGCCCATTACACTATACCTACCTGAAATCGGTTAAGTAGGTACCTAATTTCGTGTCAGTTGCTTTAGAAACGGGGCTCCGTTAAAATCGTTACGCGACGCGCCAGTGTGTTTGATTTCGTAACCTTGACATTCTCGTATTTAGTCCTAGTCACTGGCAACGTTTTTTCTTTGAGCTATTAGTAGATGGGTCATGACGAAGTTATGATGGTCAAATGGTTGGGGCAGGACACCTAGCAAGGCGCAGTGATCGCAGGATTCGCAGGTACAGTAGGTAAAGCTATGACCGAGTGGCGTGCCTGGAAAGAAAAGTGTTGGTTGTCTAGCGGCCAGGTGGGCAGACGACATTGTTACCATCGCCACCGGGTATATTACTCACTGGCACAAAAACGTGGAACTTGGCAAAGTAGTAGCAAGCAGAGAGGCCTACACAAAGAAACAGCGGGGTCGGTAATTAAATTTGCAGCTCAGAATTAGGCTAAAATACTTTTTTAAATAAAAACAATTAATTAATAAAAACAAATTGCGCCCTCTTTGTAGGTAATTAATTACAGAATTGTTATTACCCTCTAGGTAAGTACTAAAAGTTGTTAATTATAGTATTTACAAAAGCTGCAAATTTCTGAAGATCATTATAAGAATACTGCAGACTACATAGAAACCTTAGTGCGTCCAGTACCGGTGTACTTACCTAAGTCCTGACAATAGGTAACTGCAGGTCCTAGTAGAGTCCCACCTATTCCTCTTCGTAGCTTAGGGCCGTTTTTCTCTCGACTTCATCGATTGTTACTATCGCTATCGCCTCATGACTATCGATTAATTCATATTTATACCTACTATCGCTGCTTTTTGATCGTTTGACAATAGGTAGGTACAATGCCGATCGTCTGTTGCTTATATGCATTTAGTTCCCGCTATTAGTAAATAGCATAGTATATTATTAGTGTGGTATAGTATTTCTTGACTCGATTAGTAAATCGAGTCAAGATTTATGTTATTCCGGGACGCGTTTTAAGTGGTTATCTAGGAAGGTACATAATTACATATTAACGCAAACTCTGGACTCATTCATAACGAATTGCTCTAAAAAGGCAATTGAAAATTAGAAATCTATATGGGGAAGCATTTGCCCAGCTGTGGGACAGAATAGGCTGATAATAAAAACCATACTTAGGTAAGTAAATACAATTAGGAAACAGTTAAAGCACGTACAGAATATTTAAACACATTTAAAGTAAAAAGGTACCTATACTTACACGGCTACACCGGTATCTACTGAACATCTACATACAAAACATTGTTGATCTAGTGGCTGATAGAAAAAGCAGCAAATGTTGTGCATAGAGTAATAGGATAGGTACTGAAGGCTCTAAGTTGAGGGCGAGCGGCTAGGAAATATTTTAAAAGCAAGATTTATTAAGTCTCCGTCGATCCCCAGGCTATGCCACCGGCACGCGGCAGCGGCACCGGGTCGGCCTGCTACTTATTATCATAAGTGGGTTAAAGTGTGGAAAGCATGATGGCGGTACCCACGACCAAACAGCCACCACGTGCGCCTTGGCGGCAACGGCGTTGCCGTGGAGACGCGCAGGGGGGCGCGGGCGGAGCAGCGCCCCTCAGGTCCACCCGCACGCGCCCCGCGCCGTACCGCGCCCGCTCCGCTCGCCCGCCCGCCGATCGCGCTGGCGACGACCGACCGAACGAACGGAACTACTCCGCTCAGTACTCGCTACACGCGCGCACCGGTTTATTCCGTGTGCCCATTTTTCATTCCGTAAACTAAAACGCCGCTCGAGGCCCGAGTTCTTGTCGCCGATACCGAACGACTTAACATCTTAGCATGGACGGTGACATGTCCCAGGGTGCTTCCGGCGACGTCTCACCCATTTTCGAAGATAGGTAAGAGTTTAATTCTTTAAGAAAGGAATCATAGTGGAGAGATATAGTATGGTGCACAGCAGCGGATCAACTTATAATACATTACCAACAACAGGTGGTGCCTCCACCTATCGTAATTAATTATTACCAAATTGTGATTAGGTACATAATGGTTCTTATTTACCTACTTACATGAAATTATATATTTAATTATTATCTTTTTAGAGAAGTTATGGTCGGTCTTCATTTCTCTTTCGTTCAACTACTTATTGGATTTGGATCTTACTCACATGTATGTTTACCTACGTATAATTATGACATTAAGGTACATATATACATAATACCTATCTAAATAGATAATTATGTATTACTGCATAATTACCTATGTGCTTATTATTACCAACCGTGTTGGACAGGTAGTTTTGGCTTATCTAATTGGGTACCTATGGAGATAGATAGGATTGTGATGATAGTATACAATTCCTTAATATTTTGTACTTACAAAATACCTAACCTATAAGCAGGTACCATACCTAAATGTATACTTACCTATCGTAGCTAGGTTGTGAGATTTAGTAGCTACCTACCTATTGTAAATTAGTAAAAACTACTTGTCGGCCCGTGTAGGTAAGTCGACAGTGCAGAGTTGGACCCGAATGAGGAAAACTTGAGTTGATATTATAAGTAGGTAGGTACTTACATATCCTTGGCTATTATGGGTCGCAGCCCTGGGTCGAGAGAGTGTCCAAACGAACTAATCACTAGGCACAATCTAACTTGTAGGATACACAATCTTATTAAGGATCCCTAATTATTACTTACCTACGGTACTAGGCTATATGTACGTACCATAAATAAATCCGTTAAATTAAGAAATATTGTGTTACTCAAACATTCAAAAGATTACCGATAAGGCTAGCCAATCATAAACACGCAAGCCTCAATAACTGATGAAACAATACTCAAGTTATGGTAAGTTCAGACAGCTCAATTATAGGTGGAAGGAGGGAGCGGAGCTACGGCTCACATCGCACACTAGTTGTAGTTAGTTACCTACTCTCACACGATTAGTCAGCTGATTGTCGAGGTCAAGTACTTGATCTCTGAGAATCTAGTACCTTGGGATCTAATACTTGCTACCTTATATGAATCATGTACGCGGCACCAATGGGTTGACTGACTTAATCTAATTCGGTATTTAGTAGTTCGTATCACTGTCTGTTGTAATGTAACAGCAGATTACTACTAACTATATTATTAATGGCACGTATCATCATGGGGAGATAGTATACCAATCAAACTATGGTATTATGTACTACAGGTATACATTTCGCAACTTATCTAAATACCTACTTACCTTATAATGGATTTGGTAAAAGTCCAATGAACTTTGGCATTGAACTCGAAACTTTCAATACTGATACTGTTCTAGATTTGGTTATTAAACAAAAACCAACCTAATCATTTACATATTGACTTTATATCCTTAATTCTTGACACTGCAGGGTCACCTACTCACCTCTCAATCTCTACCTCACACTTTATAATTAGGAACAAAGTAGGTTTTTGATATGGTAGTGGGACATTATGGCGAAAACTAATATACAGAGGATGATATATATATGAGTACCTCAGGATTAAGTATACAGAAGTGGTCTAAGGGTTCGTAATAAACCATGAGCTTAATGAAAAAGTAAAGTTATTTTAAGGGGTGGGTCGCAACCCCGTGCCGGGCACGCCACAATAGTGGCGATAAGTCTTGTCCCCTCTTGGCTTGAGCTTGGCTTGGCGAAACAACCGTGTCGTGACACGGTTGTTTCGGGAGGTTTCTGCACCGAATCTGCCGGGAGGAAACGTCTTGGTGTCACCACTGTGAGGATCGACCGGAGGACACGGTGGACGTATGCCCTGCGAGGACGGAGCACCGCCGTGTCCTCGTAGCGGCGATCGACGGCGGCGACCTCTCGCGTCCGGCCCTGGTTCAATCTATGGTCCGGAGCGAGACGGAGCTCACGGCCAGCCACCGCGGGAGACAAACCGGGCGTCGGTGGCCCCAGGCCACCGTAGGCCCGGGCCTGTGTACTGTGAGCTATGGGCTAGCTCGCCGTCCGTGGCGTCCGTCCGTCTCATGACAACAGGCCGTGCGTTAGTGTTCCACGATGTCAGCAAAAGGAAGGGGTCCGCAAGGGCAGCGGGACTGTTTGCAAGAGATACCGCGGCCCCGGAACACAAAGGGCTCAAGGCCTTAATTACATTACACGATTTATCGGGCCCAGCCCGCAGGGCCAGGTGTAATAAGAAACAGGGAGTCAGGGTCCTTAAATCGGGTGGTCGAGTGGTTCCGACCGCCCTGCTTCCCTGCCGCGCTGTCGATCGTGTAGTGTAATAAGCGACAGGGAGGCAGGGAGCTCTCAGCTCAGTCAGTTGCGTGGCCGCAAGCGCAGAGTCAACATGTCTGGTCGATCTACTTTATTGCTCGTAAGTAACTATGTCGAGTATGTCGTGCGCCAAAGAAAGAGAAGTCCTTTTAAATGTCATAGATATATACCGAGGAATGCCTTATCTCTAGAGGAAGGAGCACAAGGACTATTCAAGACATGAGAAGCGAAATAAATGTAAAATAAATAAAATTAATAGTTTTGTAGGTCTGTTGGGTTCAAAACTGACTATTTGCATATCCGATAGTTTTTCTCATACGCACAAATATTTTTTTATCCACATTTTTCTTTTCTTCCTTTTTGTAGCTTGGCCTTGCACGGTACCGATACCGACAGCCAAAGTTAGCGCTAAAGCAATTTTTTGACGTCTAGATAAAGTCGGCGCGATAATCCTAGACGTGTAAACGTTTCCACGGTCGAGTAAGGACTGAGGTAGGTAGGACGCGATTTCTAGCGTTAGTGCTGTACGTTACCCTACAGGAAAGTGTCTCCTAGAGTTATGAGTGGAACGTTTAATTAGTGCCTTATCTGCTGTAAATGTGCCCCCACATAAAAAATGTGTGCCCCTGTCGTTTTGGAAAAAAACGGAAAAGCAATTCCTGCTAGGGTAACGTTTTTCCAGCAGGAACATTCTAAAAGAATGATCGGAGAGAGAAACATTGTGCATGGCCTTGTAGCTTATAATAGTGCCAAAATAAGCCCCCAAAAATAAAATGTGTGCCCTTTCAGGTTTTCGAGATATTGCATTTCCTGCTGGAGTAACGTTTTTCAGAATCGTGTATCTCTAAAACCATTGCATGTGCCGCCGTAGAATAAACATACATGAGAAGCTCTCAATGTGTGCCCCTTACGGCCAAATACTGAAACGTCACTCAAAATTTAAGTAGCACTTATATGTAACAGATGCTCAAAAGTGACGTTTGGCCATACGAAATTTAAAGTTTAGGAGCTGCTCAAATGTTAAGCAGTTATATTTTGAGTGACGTTTCAGTATTCGGGGGTAGTGCCCCAATTAGATTTAAGAAAATATTTATAATTTCCAAGTCATCGCGGTTTTATGAAAACTAGAAAAAACATCGCAGCGCCTAAATGAGACAAGGTATACGCTCGCTGAAAACTGTATTTTGTCCGCCTTGAGTTGACGCTAATAATAACCATTCAAAGTTTCAAAACTGTTCATGCATGCGTTTTTGAATTATCTTGTTATAAGTCAAAACGATGGTGACATAACTTTGAAGGCAAAATACAAGGAACCAGCTCAATCAATCAGCTCAAAATTGGTGTAAACCAATAAGTGTGCCTTGAGTCAAAATATTTGAAGAGGTGAAAATATTTAGCTTGGAATGTTTCGCAATTAAGTAAATATAAACAAAAAACAAAACATGTAAACAACGGCTGGTTATCCGACCAAATTCGAATGACTACTAAAAAGCGACGGATTCATACATATCGATGACCTTCTTTACTTTACCCACTAACCGGTTCACACGTATTGTGCCTGAGTACACTGAAGTAGAAAAGTAATATGTAATAAAATAAATGCAATGGTTTTAGAGATATACGATTCTGCAAAACGTTACTCCAGCAGGAAATGCAATATCTCGAAAACCTGAAGGGGAACACATTTTATTTTTAGGGGCACATTTTGCCACTAATATAAGCTACAAGGCCATGCACAATGTTTCTCTCTCGGATCATTCTTTTAGAATTTTCCTGCTGGAAAAACGTTACCCCAGCCCGCTGGGGTTCGTTTTTTCCGTTTTTTTTTTTACTAAACGACAGGGCACACATTTTTTATGTGGGGGCACATTTACAGCAGATAAGGCACTAATTAAACGTTCCACTCATATAACTCTAGGAGACACTTAACTGCTGGGGTAACGTACACGCGTAAGTGTAATAAGCGTCGCCCTGCCTGATGGGCAGGGCACACGATCGACATGGCCTGATAAATCGTGTAAGGTAATAAGGCCTTAAAATTGCTAAGAAGGAACATGGATGGGTTTTAGTCAAAAATCTGCCACTCCCTTCCGCTCCGCCCAGAGCGGGAGTCATTTGATGATTTCCCAAACGGATCTCGGTTTAGTGCCTTCTTAGGTTGAACGGGCAGCCCGAGACAGGCTTAATCAGATTTCCGCAGGCTAGCACGAACATGAGCCAGGCCATTATTGCATCGAGCGTGCTATTAGTAAACTAAATATTTGCTAAATCATAGAAAATGGCAAACAACATTTACAAACCGGTTCCAGTGTTAGGTACTGATCATAACGCTGCAATTTTTTTTGCAGTATTGTGATCAGTAACACTGCAACCGGTTCAAAAATGTAAGTGGTTTCCAGGCCTTGCCAAAAACCTAGTATTCTCGGAAACAAAGTTGAGAAAGGATGTTTCCCACGACTACAAATGTTTCGTGGCTCCGGTTTAGGTACCATAAATACGACACCACATGGTAGTCCTGATTGAGAAGCCTGTAAGATGATTTGAAATATTAAGAACTTGTAGACTTTCGCACTTTGTAAGACTAATTTACTCTTGATATTTTTATACTTATTATTTAGGCCCATAAAAATATAAATATCTGTTTAGACCAGTAGAAATCGACGCTAAAAATGGCTAAAATCGCAAAGCATGATGTAGTTCTGTATTTTTGGTATGTTGTGTAGATCAGTTAGTTAGGCCGTTAGGATGATGTGAATCCAAATTTGCAACTTCGAAAAACTTGTGCTCGCTGCGCACCACGCGATAAGACTTTTTTCACTTTTTGCTCTAAAACTCATGAGCTATGCATTTTTAACTAATATCATTCAGTATTTTATAAAGTTAACTAAATTCAATTTGCAATAATTTAAGTCCAATCGCAGCAGCTCTCTAAACTTATAGGTTGCAAGCTGTTGCCCTTCAAAGATGTCAACTTTTCCCGAAAAATGACAATTTTAAGTTTTGCTTCCGTCCGAAGCAAAATATTGGCCAATCGCTCGTCCTATGAGAAAAATCAAAAAAATAAAGTCATAGTGCATTTCATTTTCTTTCATGTAAGCAAACGAAGTCTGTGAGACGAATAGTTCACTCACAATCTTGAAATTTCGAAAAGAAGTTAAAAATGGATTAATTGAGTTAAAAGGCATACTAATCATATGAAAAGGATAATTATTTTTTAATTTGCAGGCTAGATCAATTAACAAAAGTATAGAATTCGGAAAGGTAGAATAAAATCAGGTTTAACCATATTTGTCTAATAGGTATTTGGTACTTAAATCCATCTATCCTCCTTGAAGTCAACTATTACAATTAAAGTTTAGAGGCTAAAAAGCAACATTTAATTTTTTAACACATTTGTATTCACTCTTTGAACCTCTCGTTAGCAGATTCACCCTAAATATATTATATTGTATTCTGTTTTTAATATTTGTTGTTAAAGCGGCAACAGAAATACACATTCTGTGAAATTTCATTTCTACTGTCGTTCACGAGATACAGCCTGGTGACAGACAGACGGACGGACAGTGGAGTATTAGCAACAGGGTACCGTTTTTGCCCTTTGGGTACGGCACTCTAAAAATGAGCCATCAGTGAAGTCAGCTAGCCAGGCAGGTTTATTGCAGGTTTATTGTTGAGTGCGTCACCAACGCAAGGCGATGCGATGGTTCTATTTGCGATCGCGCCGTCTACTAAATAATGCATGTTGAGGATGGCACCATGGTGACCCAGTTCATAAATGGGGTTACAAATCGATAAAAGCGGATTGATAGTTAGTTTCACATTTTTGTTATTTGTCGTAGGTAACTAGCGATTACGTAGGTACATATTTTTAATGTTTGTGTAGTAAGTATTAGCAGTAACACCACTGACTAACCCCCTTTTTTTTTTTCGGATGGGAATTCATCAATTGACTTCTCCCGCTCTAGGCAGAGCAGGAGGGAGTGTGACTTTTACTGACTAAAACCCATCCATGTTCCTTCATCGCCCTTTATGTTCCGGGGCCACGGTATCTCTTTCGAACAGTCCCGCAACCCCGGCAGGCATCGGCGTCATTAGGCGTGCGTGGAACACTCCTGCGCCGTCGACACAGCCTGTCGTCATGAGACGGACGGACGGCGAGCTAGCCCATAGCCCACCGTCCACAGGCCCGCGCCTACGGTGGCCGGGGGCAACGTGGTGGCCCCCGACGCCCGGGGCCTCTCCCGCGGCGGCGGGAGGACGGGAGGTTCTCTCCCTCTCACGTTCCGCCACCTCCTTCTCTGGCATGACTGCTTCGCAGAAGGAGGTGACGGCGTCCCATCATTCGGTCTCGCTCCGGACCATGGCCTGAACCAGGGGTACAGTAACCCCCTTAGGATTAAAGTATAGCTAGTTTCTACCCGCGACTTTTGCCTCGTGAAAAACACATTATATGGCAATCGGTAACAGTGAAACTTTCGGATGAGTTACTAGTTCCAGAGATACTTCTTAAATCCAAACTTACTATCTTACTCTTTATAATAATATTGGTGTAGATAAGAAAAGAAAATCTCCTGAGATTTCCACAGGATAACCAGATTGGAAAAACAAAACAACAGAGAAACAGAGGTTTTGGCAAATTTATTGTTAATGGATGTAAGGGTCTCATAGCTAAGAATCCGTTGTTTATTGACGCACTTTTAATAGCGTTGTATTTTTTTTTCAGCGTCATAGAACGCTCCGGTTGGTATTTCCAGTTTAATAAAGCTCGTATTAAATATAATTTCTCAGCTCAGCATAAAGGCAACTGGACCTATAATTTGAAAGATGTCGTTATGTGCTAGTTTAAAAAGAACATACCATTCTACTTTTAGATCGAAATTTATTTAAATAAGATGTTATTAGAATCTATTTCGATCTAAAAGTATTAGAATCTTATGCGATCTAAAAGTATTAGAATCTTATTCGATCTAAAAGTATTAGAATCTTATGCGATCTAAAAGTATTAGAATCTTATGCGATCTAAAAGTATTAGAATCTTATTCGATCTAAAAGTATTAGAATCTTATGCGATCTAAAAGTATTAGAATCTTATTCGATCTAAAAGTATTAGAATCTATTTCGATCTAAAAGTATTAGAATCTTATGCGATCTAAACGTATTAGAATCTTATTCGATCTAAAAGTATTAGAATCTATTTCGATCTAAAAGTATTAGAATCTTATGCGATCTAAACGTATTAGAATCTTATTCGATCTAAAAGTATTAGAATCTATTTCGATCTAAAAGTATTAAAATCTTATGCGATCTAAACGTATTAGAATCTTGTTCGATCTAAAAGTATTAGAATCTATTTCGATCTAAAAGTATTAGAATCTATTTCGATCTAAAAGTATTAGAATCTTATGCGATCTAAACGTATTAGAATCTTATTCGATCTAAAAGTATTAGAATCTTATGCGATCTAAACGTATTAGAATCTTATTCGATCTAAAAGTATTAGAATCTATTTCGATCTGAAAGTAGTGTTTGTAGTGTAGGTATCAGTTAGTATCTGTCTAATATTGTGCTACTAAAATGTGCCGAATTCGTGTTTAGTTTCGTACACAATGCGTTTCGTTTGTTTTGAACAAGCAATCTACGATTGACGATTGAAGCAAGCAATAATATTCCAATCATACCGCGCACCGGGTCATTGAACTTTACGCAAACTACTTCTAATCGCAATCATACTCGGTCGATTCATAAATAAATTGATGCAATTTTCCTTTGAGTTGCGACTTGAGAGCCATTGAGAGCTTTATTTCTCTCTGAATTAATTAACTAACAATCACAATCTGAAGATGACAAAAGCTCTTCAGTAGACATTGTTGCGTTGTTGACCTGTTGGGTTTTTTTCTACCACTTCATAAGATGGAAATGATATCTTGATTGCTTTTGATGTGAAACATAAATGCGCGCCTAGGCAGTATAAGCGACTCGTATGCCGTGACGGAAGATGGTATGACGCTAACATAACGCGATCTCTCCTTTATGCCACGTAAAATCAACCTTTTCCCAATAGTTTGTTTTATAGCGGTTTTTGTGAGTAAATCATTCAAAATAATAAAAAAAAATCCGGCCAAGAGCGAGCCAGACTCGCGTATTCGCGGTTTCGTACAAACTTTTTAAAGGACAAACTTTGCCTGTTCGATCCCATTAAACGGCTATTGCACCAACCACAAATAATAAGTTTGTAAAAGTAAAATTGTTTTTTTTGTTATTTAACTACATATTTGAGGTTTTCAGATTGTTCCCTTTACATGTGCTGTAAGACTGCTTCTCACCAAGTTTCGTGATTCTAGGTCAACGGGAACTACCATCTTCCGATTGACCAAGAATTGTCAATTTTGGTTAAAAGCAAGGTCTTACAGCACAAGTAAAGGGAAAAGTCCGAAAAAATAAAAAAAACGTTGAAAATTAATGAAAGTTTTCGTGAAAATCGAAATTTGTCATATCTTTTTATCGTGTTGACTTAGGATCTTGATTTTTATACATCTAATAGGGTCTTCAGTATGTGGTATAAATTTCAACTTGCTAGGTCCACTCGTTCCTGAGAAAATCGGTGGTGACAAACGGACAGGAGGACAAGAAAGTGATCTTATACGGTTTCCTTTTTTTTACCGATCTTATACGGTTTCCTTTTTTTACCTTTTGAGGTACGGAACCCTAAAAAGTGAAAAATTAATTTTAAGGGTCAGTCAGTCGAGTGTTTTGTGATTTCGTCGGTCTGTAGTCCTGTGCCGCCCGTACCGTACCCCAACCCGTAACGGCCATACCAATCTGCTCATCACAATAACCCAAAACAGCTAAATAAGTTATGGATAATAATGAATCGGTCACACGGCTTGTCACTACAAATCTCTGTAAGTGATGAAAAGAGTACTTAGAAAAGCTTCTTCCACTTCTTTGTCGATGTTGTTTTACATAAAGATCTTGGTTTTCATAAACATCTTGTTTTTCATAAAGATCTTGTTTCTCATTCCTGAGAATAGTATAATCCCCTTTGTAGAGTAGGCAACTCGATGGTTATGTCGGAGGGGTTTGAATGTTTTGGCCTGTCCAACTGTTAGCCATTTCATTCTATTATCAATACAGCAGTCAAAATAGACGCATAATCTGTATTATTATTATTAATTAGCTGGCATCAATACAAACATTATTGTATTGTTCGAGATAAAATCTTCGAAAGCGGCACATTTTGGACATAATTAAAATCTGTCTAAGATAGAGAGAGAGAAACAATTTTGAAACACAATAGGATTAACCGACATCTAAGCAAAACTACCGAATGTTTTAAGATCAATACTCAATTCTTTATTGCATTCTATATGTATTACATAGATGGTTTAATAAAGTAAGAGATCAATGTGGACCCTGTCCCGCACAGCTTTCCATCTTTATTGGCCGAATTAGTGAGTCAGTTGCAGATGCACATCAGAACAGAGTCGATGTCAATTGTAACAAAGTGAGTGAATGCTAGATAGCTGTAACTGGAGTACAATGATGTGCATATCCTCGGCGAGAGGGGCTCGTTTAACAAGCGAGCAGCATAGGGTTCGACGAATCAAGAATATTGTTTGATTGCCTCACGACTAGGTCACAGGGCTGAGCCGCGAGCCTGTTTGTTATACATATTAGAAACTAATTCAAAATAATTTATCCTAATGTATTTATTTGGAAATTTGACCTTGTACTCTCACCGAATCCCTTGTGGGGAAAAGCGGCGAGTATTTTTTTACCAAGTATTTAAATGAATGACATCTGGGGACACTGTAGTGGCTCCGCCAAGGCGAGTCAAGCGAAGCGCAAGGGCACTAACTACCTTTTCTCGAAGCGCTTCGTCGTTTTTCTTAACCCTTATTATTTATTGTTGTACCAGATAAACAAAATTCTCGGGATATGTTACCAATAGCGGACTTATTAAGCATATTAAGTTTTAATTGCATAGCTCTTATACTTAAGATTTTATTAATATCTAAATAACCCTGATTTCGTCACTGATGATCATCAAAATACATAATATGGTACTTCGTAATGTCGTAGAAAGCTGAAATTTGGTATATACGCCATTATTAGTACACGCAACAAAAAAAAAAAAATTGAACTTAAAAAATAAATAAAAGAAATCAAATCCCACCAAAAACATTTTCATGTAAAATGTTGCCAAGACGAGACCATAATTATTATGACTCGCACTGTCAAAAAGTTATCCCTAACTCTACAAGGTTTAACTTCACAAACTCTACACCTTATGTGGCTTGGCCATTTCGGTACATTCACATGGGCGTAAGGTGAAAAATTTATTCACTTTTCTGTTAAACAATTTCTTAGACAAGTTCAAAACGGCCAAGCCACTTATTTTGACTAGTATAAGGTGTACCTTATACTAGTCAAAATAAGTGGCTTGGCCGATTCGTTACTACTCTACTGAGTAGGTGAAATTAGACCTTGTAGAGTTAGGGCGTGTAAGCTTGGCTCTACATGAGATCTGATAACTTTTTGACAGTGCTGGTCATTATGGTCTCATCTTGGCAACACTTGACAATGTTTTTGGTGAAGCTTTCTTGTTTCTTATATAATGTGCTTTGTGCGATGGCATCAAAGTCAAAATGTTTTCTCAAGAGTGAACTTCGCGTACCATGCCAAGTTGGCAACATAACAAATGTTCAAGGACATCTAACGTCACATCGATAGAACTGTCAGTGAATAATAAGCTGTTATCGCTACATTGGTATTTTTCATAGAGCACACTTCCATTCTATTTCCGTATCCTACTACTATCTTTCACCTCACCTTTCGGACGGACCTGGCCGAAGACAAAACTGCCTTGTTGGCCCGCTTAGCATGACCACCGTAGACACGAAAGAGAATCGACAAAATGACAGATGATCAAAAGATTTGTCGATTCTCTTTTGTTTCTACGGTGGTCATGCTACGCAGGAAGGGCAGTAAATGTTGTCAGCCTGAAAACTATTACGTTGTACCAAGTTATGCGGGTAAAGGGACTGAATGGAAACTCCTAAAAAAAACAATTTTAAATCTCGTGACATGGATTTTAGCAAATATTAAGCTTATTGAGCGTCGAAAGGGGCAAGGAGGTACAGTTTGTGAGGGGTGACACCCCTAGTGTTTAGCAACTGTTGCTCCCAGTTATAGGTCGATGATTTATGCCTCACCACTAGCGTGGTAGTTAATTTATGAATATAAGTGATAGTCGGATAAGTAATAGAACAATAGGTAAAAGCAAAATCCTCGAATTGTAATGATTTAAATAATTTAAAAAGCAAACTTTTAAATAATTGATTACATATTTAAGGTCATGGCAAACTTTACCGGCACCGCACCGGCCGCGGCATGGCGGCACCGCTCCAACACAGCAATTAACTTACCATCCAAATTAAGCATTAAATCGTGTGTCGTATAAAATATTTCATTAAGTCTAGAAAAAGCCAACGGCGAGCAGTCAGCGCGCTTGCCGCTACCATACAACTAGACTCCGTATGCTTGCTGCGAGCGGACAGTGTTTTATAAAAAAATATTATAATTAATATTAAAATATTGACTATCAATTTTCTTTTTATAGATCAATACCTGCGTAACTAAGTACTTATAAAAGAAGAAAAAGTATTGTAAATAATTTTCATAATTATTATTTAACATAAAGTTAATTAATTTACAAATTGAATTAGCTAGCTAGCGAAAGTCTACGGACGGCATGACAACGCAAAGAAAATGATGATTCAGGGTCTATTATTCACACATATTTTTCGGCGCGAATGACGCGCGTTGAACAATCACACGATCAGAAATTCAGTGGCGTCCCGAACGCGTGCGTAAAATAAAAATAATACACCATAATAGTACGCGCAAATGCGGCGATGCATCCGAGATGCGAACTCGCTTCTCTTTGTACCACTCGATACACTTTAAATCGATACATACAATCTGCTTTTACGGCAACGTGAACGTGCATTCGCGAACCTCGCGTCGTCGACGTGTATAAATACGCCGTGTTAATATATATTAACACGGCGTATTTTATACACGTACATACGTTAATCAAGTACTCAACATTGATTGACTATAAATATATATTTATAGTCAATCAATGTTGAGTACTTGATTAACTGATACCATGGCAATAGTTTCGTGATCGATACACAAATAAAACGAATAATAAATTCAAAAGCATAGCGACTTATCTGTCGGGACCCATTATCGACATATAGAACGGCTTAAATCGTCACAATAGTGGGTCCCGACTGTTTCTTCAATCGTTTTTTTCTTTTCAGTTTTTATTAAATTTTCATTTTTACATTTTTGAAATTTTCACTTTTGTTTTGCGGTCGTTTTTTTTTTGTAAATTTTGATACCTATTTCGTCTGTAGTACCTACCCAAAAATACCCGTTTTTAAACTAATAATTTTAAGCAAACTGTGGTAATCAACACCTATGGACGTGTTGACCGGATAAAAGTTAACCGGATAGTGTCTGGATTTTCATTACCGGACATAAAGGGAGTAAAAAAACCTCTTAACGAAGCCGAAAGGCACTTGTTCTCCCCGTCATTGAGATAATTTTTTTGTTCTACACCATACCTGTTCCAACTTTTTGAATTCAATCCATCCATTAGCACAATGTTTTGAGTTCTACCACAAGACATAATTTTTCACCCCAAAAAACCGGCCAAGTGAGAGTTGAATTCGCTTGGAGAGGGTTCCGTACAATGCCAGTCTTATATTTAGTTTACCACTTTATTTTCAATTGATAGAATTCTTATAGGTTTTCTCGTAATATAAAAGCAATGCAACTATATTTTGTAATTTTTTCATAATTTTAGGCTCAGTAGTTTCGAAGATTAGGGATATGTTTTTTTTCGCGATTTCTGGTTTGGTCCCTTAGTAAAAATTGTTTGTTATCATGGGTACAATCACGTGTTTACATATCGTACACAATACCCCAAGTCACCTTACCCTAATAAATTTTCGTCTTCTTTCATTAATAAAATCAAAACTATTTATTTTACAATAATAACAAAAATATATTTGAGATCCTCATAACGACCCCTTTCATTTGATATATGACACAGTAAGGTTTGCAAAACTTTTTGTTTTTCCTTATTATCCCCCGAAAATGACCCACCCTTATTTAAAAAAAAAATATTTATTTACTTTGCACATCTGTGTTTGGGGCATAGGATTACACCATCCTACCAAATTTCACCTGATTTGGTCCAGTCGATTCGGAGCAAATTGGCTGTGACAGACTGACGTACAGTCAGACAGATCGAGTGATCCTATAAGGATTCCGTTTTTTTTAATTTTTTGTACGGAACCCAAAAAAATCGCCTCCCAGGAATATTTTTTGCGTAAAGTTACTCAGTTTGATGTACGGGAATGCTTAGTTGACGACTTCGTGATGAGGTTGTTTACACCCTGTATTACTATTTTATAAAAACAGAACAACGAAACTTAGATACCTTACCAAGTACGAATTGGTTTATACTTATGATAACGCGTTGTAGGGAGTTGAAGATCTGGCCAAAGCCAAGCCAAACAAGTCATTAAGGCCCTTCTAACCCTAAAATTAGCAACTCTATTTGTGGTGGTTCAAACTTTGTTTGAAATACTGTTAAAATAAAGTTCTAATCAGCTTGCACTACAGAGCGGTTGTTACGTCAGTCACTGCGGCCGAATAGTGCGAAATGAGTGGTTTTTTGCGATTTACAAAAAATCTATTAATTGGACTAAAAAAACAAAACACATAAGAGCTGCTTTATAGTTAGTATGCAAAGTTTCATGATCTAATTTCGAGGACTTTTTGAATACCAGCGGTTTATTGTTCGATTTGGAGGTAACTTTGGGTTTTTTTTTCTATCGAGAAAAGCTTGTAGAATCGTGTTTTCGTCACACATAATACTTAGCATTAATCCTCAACTTTACCATATATTTATTTCAAAATTAATGCTGCAGTATTTTAGGAGTAACGGAGGATCATGCTAAGCCATTTGAGGGATATATAGCCCTTGACTTGTGTTAGCACATGGTTCATAATTGCATGTCACTTCGCTTGACAATCCAGTTTTCGTATAGCATTGACCTGTAAGAGTGCACGGTATAATAACCCCTATGACACCTAAAAAAAATACCTGTTTTATCTACGGTGCCTATTTTTTAATTCCATTTCCGAATACCTAAGTGATTCAGTGCCGGCCAGCCGGCCTCGTGTAAGACGCGTGCGTGCTGTTCAATACAGCTAAAAGTCTGTAAGTTATTATATTATTATGCAGTTCTCCATAAATCACTTACAAATAAAGGGTTCAACAAGTTTACAAGATGCATCGCCGAGAAAGTTCGCTTTCAGAAAGTCGCCCGCTGCAGGGGGGTGAGGGGTGGCCACTGGCACGTGTTCGGCGCGTGGACAAATGAATCAAACGAGCACCTGCCATGCTTCTTTGATAACTCATTGTCTTTTTATTACCAAAGTCCCATACTAAATCTTTCATTTAGGACTCGGGCACTACAAATTGCATAATCTAAAATTTTAAAACCCGATAGCTAATCCGAGAGGCACACATAGTTGGTATCTATTTACAAATTTAAAAAAAAAGGTCAAATTCAAGGTCCTCCTTTGGCCTTCATTTTAGCCGGAATAACGATATAATAATAATAATATTGTTCTCGTAGGCTTGCTGAACTGAAACGTGGCACATGGTCCGCTATTGCGTACCTATGTACTAATATACCTACCCCGAAACCTGTAATTGCCCTGTGTAGGTCTACGTATCTAAGTAACGGCTGATGCTTTATTTCCCACCTGGTTATGTAAATTTTACCAGTTATTCTAATAAGTTATACAAACTTACAGGAAATTCGTAGATGTACAAACTTATTAGAGAAACAACACATTCTCGTAGAGTTTAAAAGAGAGAATAGAATACGTAGAGAAAGCGTAGAGTAGAATGTGGTTTTAATGTTGTTTTATCCAATTATATTTATGATATACATATAATTATATTAAACCAACCGTGTGCAACATGTGTGATGTTGGAATTGCGGAATCTTTGTTAATGTAGCCGAGAACTGCAGTAAGCAAATGCCCACGTGTATTAAAACGACGTTTTTCAATACACTTTCGAAGAAATAAAATAGGTAATAGAAAGAAAAGTACACACCGGCAAAATTAGGGGAAAGTGCATAGTCACAAAAAAAGAAAAGTGAATGATTTTTTTGAGATTTAATGTACTTTTTTAACTACGACCTACCACTTTTGTACATTTTTTCTTTTTTTTTTTTCTTTTATTAATTGTTTTCGCTTTATTTGAGTGTCTCTCCGCTGGAGGCTACGGGACCCCGGACCCTTCCTCTCGGATTGCCATTCACGTCAGACTCGGTGCTTAGTCGTACAATTAGAAGGGATTTGTCAATCATTAGTTTGACAAATCCCTTCTATTTTAATTATTATTACATGCTGACGAAGCGGTGCGGCGGCTGGACTCGCTGCCCGAGCGGGGTACGGACTTCGTAGAGGACAAGCTGGACATGGACACGCGACGGTCCATACGCTCCAAGCACATACATATTACCTGGCATTAGTCACTATTGACTTTTCCTAATTTCGCGGACCCTGCCATGATTCTGTAATATATAATCCAAACTTTATTACTTTGTATTTCTAGTTGTCACTTGAATACAAATCAAGAAAAACAAAAGCTATAAATAATTTTAACTAAAAATTGCACTCATGAGGACATGGAATAATTTATAATATTATAAACTTTTTATTTTTAGTTAAACTACCTAATTCAATACCGAAATAACACAGACGTGCTGAATAAAGATTGAGTAGGAGCGATTGCCCTTACTCAATCTTTATTCAGCACGTCTGTGTTGCTCTTGATGATTATCAAGAGCTTAAGCTGAATACTAAGTTGAATAACGTCTGAGTACCGTCTATTCAGCTGTTATTCAAACAAAAATGTCCCTAATTTTGAATGCTTAACGCTGAATTACATCTGCGCAACATCTGAGTAGGAGCATAATAACGTTTACATTAGCTTTATAACTTATGAATAACAGTTCACATTGTTTTTATTAAGCTCTTACAACTGAGTTATTCAGTTTAGTCGAATTGGTTAATGTATTCAGAATGTATTAAGCATTTAAATGTTCAGTTTTGCAAACAATATTCATACAAATTGTGAAAAGAATTGAATTGGAATAAATATATTAATGTCAATGTTAAATAAATGTTGATTTGACATGGTGAACATATAAAATCGGTAAGTAAATTTATTTATAAATTATTTTACGTAACTAAGCTCTAGCTGGAGAGTCGCAAATAAAACATCTTATCGCAACGTTAATTTTATTTTCTTGTACCTATTTTACCTTCTGCTAACTAAATAATCTAAAAGATTTTTAAATCATTGAACCACACATTTATTTAATGTATGTTGCACAATATTGTCCAAAATTATTTTTTCACGAAATATGATGTATTTCATGTGTTCAGTACATTGTTCTTCTTCGATTTCTACAGCTGACATCAGTATTCTTGCGTGAATCGCAATGCTATTTGATTTTTTTGGAGGACGGAACCCTCTTCATTGCACGGCAACCACGCATCCCTGCTGGAGCCGGGTTCACTTTTGTTAAAACTATTTTCACAATTCTTTTTATAACCAGAAACACTTGGACAACTACTACTGCTGATATTTAAATATTCTTGAAACAATTTGCTTTTGATATAACCGGTTCTTTTACGTTTTTTCCACGACTTTCAATCCATAATGCAAATAACGATATTTTTATTAAGCTGGTATTAAAAAATGGGGACAATACAAAAATGTGATCTTTAATTTGAATAAGTTAGTTTGATACTCTCTATTATACTGAAAAAAGCTTAATAAAAACATACATAATATTGTTTATTCAGCAGTTGAATAAGTAGTAAAACATATAATCTTATCCAGTCTAAAGACAAAATAATAACAATTATTCAGTATCAAGCTGTACAATAGAATTATGTTACAATATTTTTTAAAATGTGATACTTTATTTAGAAATTAGCTGTTTCAAGCGCTACTAGCTTAGTACTGCTTTAATAACAGCAATACAGATAAAAAAATTGCAGATAAACGGTAACGATAATGGCTATTCAGATAAACGCTGGAGATGGGCCTGTTTTTCAGCTTTAAGCCAACTAGATTGCGATCTTACGGTGATTAGTTATTTAGCGTAAAGAAGGGAAGGACAAATATAGAATTTATTAGGCGTTAAAATGTCCGAACTCAACCTAATTCAGCATTTGGCTATTCCCAAAGCTCTTATACAAACTATATTCATCTTTAAACTGTATAATGTTCTAAATGTGTACTGTTATCTTGCTTATGTGTTACTTGGGTATCGCAATGCTATCCATTCATCTCTTTTGTTTTTTCAAGCCTTTTTACATAAGAGAGAAATAGGTACTTACCACTCCAATTTTTGTATATTATTCTGCGCTCTACGCATCCAATTTATTTTGATAAGTGTTGCGAATTGCGAGACGTGTACGCGAACCGCCCAGATAGGTTGTGTCGAATGTGGGTGGACTTGGGGCAGATCCACCCCGTGTTGATAATACTGGATCATGCAAAAGCTACTTAATTACCATTAACATTGATGAGTGTGGTATCTAAAACGGCGCCTGTCCGGCCAGTCACGGCGGTAGCCACAACTACGTGTGCGGGCGCCGCGCGCCGCGCCGGCTCGGGTGTCTGCAAGTGGTGACATTGTGTTACCAACTAATTTATCTGTACGAGCGTATTCCTAAAACTAATCATCGTCATCAAAGAGTGTATGTATATATGTATGCACTCAGTTTTCTTGTGTAGACTACGGGCACTCTTATTTATTTCCTACTAGCTGTGCCCCGCGACCTTAGTCCGCTTGACATTATTATAAAAATATAAATTCCCAATTTGAATCGGATTTTGTTTTGAACAATTGCAAGGGGTTAAATTTTTGCACGGAACCCTAATCTTTTCTTTTTTCAAAAATAAAAGTAGATAAGCTGTCTGCCAATAAAACTCCCGTCAAAAGTGGTCCAACCATTTCGGAGATTAGCAGGAATAAACAAACAGAGACAAAAATTATAAAAAAAATACTTTTGTTATAAGTACTATATAAAGGGTGTAACAAGACCCTTAACAAAGCCGAAAAACACTTGTTCTCCCCGTCATCGTGCGATCAACTTTTTCTTCTAGTCACTTCATTCTAGTCACAGAGATATTGGGGGTCAAAGTTTCAACTTCGTGAGTGGTCAGTTTACACCAGTGATTCCCAAAGTAGTCCAGGTGGACCCTTAGGGCTCCACGGGAGACACGGCGGGCGTTGGCGTGAAAAATACTCGAATAAATAAATCTGGCTGGATTCGATACTAAAGAACAAAAATGCTGGCTTGACTCAATCTATCAATGTTATCAGATAACAACTTAATAAGCTATTAAAAAATATATATATATATGTATTAAATAACTTAATAAGCTATTAAAAAAATAGATATATATATTAAAAAGTATACAGTCATTTTCGGGTAGATCCCTTTTAACATGGTCCACGGGCATGAAAAAAGTGACTCCGCATTTTTTTCAAGCCCGTGGACCAAAAAAGAAAAACAATAAATTTGCAATACTATTTGTTCGCGCTATCTGTTAGGATTGCATGAGGAGTCCGTAGCTTCTGAGACTTCTTTGGCAAACAATCTGAAAATTAGAATCTTTAAGCTTCGAAATTAATTTTTAAAGTCTCAATACGACCATTTTCACCGAAATATTAGGTGTTAAAGTATGAAATTGCCGATTGGTACTGAAAAATTGAAATTGAAGTTCATTTAGGTATGCCTTTACGATAGAACTCTGAGGATCTAGATTCGACAAACTGTGTGAAATCATTTTGTTCTGCCTACTGGGAAGAAATTTTTTTATCACGTAGAAAATTGTCCAAATCCCGAAACAAATGGTAGTCCTTTGGAGCAAGGTCTGGCGAGTACGGAGGATGACGTATAGTTTCTAACTGCAGATCCTGTAGAGTTACAACGGTTTCTCGTGTAGTGTCTGAAAAGTCTTGCGTTATCATGGAGCAATAATGGTGGAGATCGATTCACGAGTCGGGGCTGTTTCACTGCCAGTTTCACCATCGTTGTTCGAAGTTCGGCACAGTAAACATCTGCTGTTATTGCCTGACCAGACCTGAGAAAGCTATAGTGAATAACACTATGAAGAGACCACCAAACAGTTACCATTACCTTTTTATTGGTAAGCTTTGCTTTAGGGCACTGTTGCGGCGTTTGACCTGGGGTCAGCCATTGCATTTTTCGCTTACGATTATCGTAAACAATCCACTTTTCGTCACATGTCACAAATCGATCCAATATTCCTTCATTTATGTACCGATTCAACAAGGCAACACAAGTTTCAATACACATTTCTTTCTGCAGATCAGTCAAATCATGGAGCACCAAATTATCATATTTTTTAATCTTATTGATTTGATTTTATTTATTTGTAAGATGTATTACCCATTTAAAGGTAGTCTTCTCTTCGTAACTTTATTCTTCAAAGTCCTACCCTCGCAAAGAAGTGGGCTATATATTAGCTAATACTTTATACCGACTAAACACATATTGTAATGCCTCTGTGTGCAGCTTCCTTCAGGTTTATAACAAGCGTCAAGCGTGCTAGTATGACGTTACGATATAACTGATCTTTAAATTAATTGAAGTACGTAGTCTAGACATTCATTTCCTTTTCGCGTTCGTTGACTCTGAAAGTAATATTATGTAGGTATATTAAACAGCTAAGTAAGCAAACAGTAGAATTGACTTGTTCGCCTCGGTTTTTGTTCACTAAACAAGTTTGCTAGCGTGGCTTTCATTCAGACCGCTTTTCGTAGCTAGTTAGCTAGCCCGCCTAGCTTCGCCAAGAAGGACACAAGCTCCTTGGGGGCTCCACAGGCTTTCCGGTGCAACCTCAGATCCGAGGATTTGTTCTCGGTGAGAAGCTACGACCTCCCATTCTAAAATAACGTGTGCGGCTGATTCCTCAGCTCAGACTCTCTGGGGCGTCTCCAATTGATAAATTATGAATGGTTTAGGAGCAGTGGCCCGTAATTGTTCCGATCATTACTGAGGTTGTTTCAGTTCAGTCACCGAAGTCACTTAGATAATCACGGCTAGACCCTGACGTTCACGTCACTCACTATATAGCCATATTTGCCTGCCTACAGTCAATTTTCAAAACCGCGACCCATCTGCGTACTGTTGATCTTTGGCGTATTCATGAAAGAAATATGCGAAAGATTACCACTTTATCAAACTTTCGCGTTTCCGCTCTTCTTCGTTTCTAGCTTGCTGTAACGTCTCCTTAATTTTAATTTGAAAATTCATCTAGTTTAATAATACGGGTAATAGTTATCCGTACATCCTCAAGTACCACAGGTAAAGGATTACGTAATTTGTTAATTGAAAATACCGTTAGTTTCCGGATGGGGACAACTAACAGAAAGCGCTTTCAGAGGGGTTATTGGTCGGTCTTCAATGGTCCTTACCTACTTGTCAACTGCGACTTCCGCGCCACAGACCCACAGTGCGTCGGATGGAAGGACCCGTTGGCGTAGTATATTTAGCTTTGGTTAAATTTAGCTCAATTCCTACTGTCTACCACCTTTGGGCACCAAATCAATTAGTTTAAGCCAAGGTCATAAATTTCTTCCTTTATGGTTCGTTCGACGTTTTCGTTTTCGAGCTCTCACGAGTGTCGGGTTGGTTGATAAAGGATCTACTTCCTAATCGTGAAAACTGAAAAAAAAGTATAAACATTTCGAAATTTAAACGTGCAGTTAGCCTAGGTCTTTCGAAGCTGCAAATTTACATTTTTTTGGTATCTTTCCTAACATCCTAAAAAATGAATACAGTGCAAATGTATTTGCGACCTGCGATGTATAGCGACTGGCTTAGATAGAATCAAATTAACACATTCACTGTCCGCGAAGTAGACACAATAGTTAACAATCGCAGTGAACCATAATTATGTGGGCCATAGCTATTTTTTTATTTATTTGTATTATGTTATTCAATTTTTATTGTTAAAATAAAAAAAAACTAATTTGTACACCTCACTAGGTAAAACATGATGGACCTACTCTATTTTACTAAGATCTTGCATGCTCGATTTGTGTGTAAACGCATGTTTTTAACAAATAAAGTATCTTTATCTTTATCTTTATTGCACAGGGAAAGGGTTCAGAAGAAATACCTATGAGTTGTTGTGCCGTTTCCAAGTAATATGACGTGTAGTGGCATTACGATGGTGCTGAATCAACTGAAGCCCAAGGAAATGTTTAAATATGATTTCGGAAATGTGGCCACTGGGGCAGACGCGTAACATGGTGTATTCTGGAGGCCTTAATTTGCACATATTCTACGCAGTAAATCGGGCTGTATTTCGGTAATAACATGCGTTTAATGTTGACTTGCTCAATTGTTTCTGATTTATCGTCATTTATCCCCAGAGAAAAGGGTTTAAACAAGTCAATTTCGTGCGATATTGATCATTCGTCAATGGGTCAGAAATTCATTCATTCGTCAACGGTAAGCGGTACAGACATGATTACTAACTAATCTCGTCTAAATTGTAAGGCCAAGTTTCAAGAAGACGTCATGAAAAACAGGGCACGAATGCGCGCTATGATTAATTTACTCATGCCCAAAATCATATTATTTAATCATAAATGGTATAATATTTGGATGGATAAAGATTTTATTGGCCTGTCAGAAGTATTGTGAGAGGAGTTTGAGTGTGTGAACCTTTGCTTTGGTATTTTGTATATTTTAGTTTTATGTTATCTCTTACTCTTTTAGTTCTAGTTTTAGTTACAGTAATTAGTTAATTAGTTTAATTTAATACAACCGTTGTAATTAAATAAACAAATAAATGTGAAGTTCCATTCATTGGGGATAAGCCTATTACCATGACATGTGTTATCAATAATCTAAAATAAATTCATGGCGACTTGTTTGGGAACAACAAAAAATTGAAAATAAATAAAACATTTTTGCAACAAAAAAAAAACCGAATTCAAAAAAAAAAAAAAACCTAAAATACAAAGGTAGGAAAGGGACAATAAGGGTAGGGAAATGATGATGATGATAAATTCATAATAATTTAATAAATATATATATATTAAGGTGGAGACGACAAAACGACATACCCAGTCTGCATGCATTATTCAATCGAATATAAAATCCAGTCGTTTAGTTTAAGGACATTGTAAAAACAACAGTGTTCACGGTCAAGGCTGCGGAAATGTGTCCGCCAAGTATTAATATTAACAAGTCGTACGATCTTATTTCACAGTATCACTTCGCCCGCGACTTCGTCCGCGAAAATTGTGATAGCTCGGCTAATTTGCATGATATCAATATAATTCACATAGGTAGCCAATGTTACTCTGTAGCTTTCAAACGGTGAAAGAATTTTTTAAATCGGTCCAGAAGTTTGCCAACTAATTACTTATTTCAAAAACCTTCGCTTATTTCGTTCTTAAATTTTATTTCCTGAAGCGGATTAATGCATACCAACTTCTAATCATGTAATTGTTGTTTCAATCACAATTTACCAGAAATACTAGAAACATGCAGTTGCCATACAACTAAATAAAGTTTGAATTTGGCGCGCAAGCGCGTTTGTGTTTTCCATAATATAATGGATATACAGGATGTAAACATCACGAAGCCGTCAACCAAGCATTCTGTACATCAACCAAGTAACTTTACGCAATAATTATTGCTGGAAAACGACTTTTTTTTTTGGGGTGAAAAATCATGTTTTGTGGTAGAACTCAATGTAACGCACTCAAAACATTGTGCTAATGGATGTATTGAATAGTACTGGGGTCGTGGAGGTGTTTAAAGTAAAAATCTTACATTAGAAAGTTGTATTATAAAAAAAAACTTGTCAAAAAGTCGTAACTTTGACCTTGAACTAGAAGGTTCCCAGGTATGGTGTAGAACAAAAAAAATT
The DNA here is from genome assembly GCA_941918905.2 of Xestia sexstrigata. NCBI lineage: Eukaryota > Metazoa > Arthropoda > Insecta > Lepidoptera > Noctuidae > Xestia > Xestia sexstrigata. Next base: position 13,511,413 of record OW799200.2, on the reverse strand, counting down.
ATCGCAATGACAAAGACAACAGGTGCCTTTCGGCTTCATTAAGAGGTTTTTTTTACACCCTTTATCTTGACATTATTGAGTTAACGAAAATGTACATAACTCGTAATAAGTACATTTTTACATTTTACATACGGACGGATTTGTCATATTGTTTTTTTGCTTTCATATCTAGTGGGATATCAAACGAAAGAGGAGATATTCTGTGTTCATAAATATTGTCCGAATTTAAATAAACCCAATATTTTAAACCAATGCGTCATTTCGTTGCACGATATTATTGGACAGAGTTTGAACATGAAAAGCTCCGCCTTTTGCTGTTGAACTTGATTTCATTTGAAATTTTTTCGTTTCTTCATTTGACCACCTGTAAATAATACAGTACGAGCGGTAAGGTTAGACAAACCAATGAGTCTGTTACCGACATCTTGTAAACCTGATAGATTGCTTTTACTTTTCAGGATACCTACATTGTTAATAGTCCTGAACTGCATTGTAGTAGAATTATTAGTAAGTAGTAATAAATTGATAAGGTGCAAAAAAAACTGGGTGGGGGTGCATATGCAGTACAGGGGCGAGAGGGGTGGGGGTGCATATGCAGTTATAGGGGCGCGAGGGGTGTGGCCGGCGTGCTATTGGCCCGGCTCGCTGATTCTAGCATACCGTGCAAGGGTTATTACCGCTGCGGATAAGTGAAAATAGCGATCATCGAGCTGGAGATTAGGGGATCGTTGATGGCCAAACAACTGTTATTATTTCAAAACTTTTTTTGATGCCAATCGGACCAGCCCAGGTTGCAGTACTAAAAAATAAGCTCAATCGGTAACTGGGAAGTGGATCATTTTAACTTGCAAGATTTGATTACAGACAAACACCGGGACAGGTGAAACTAAATAAAAGCTTGTAAAAAGACATAAATTTCAAAAAAACTTTTCCCATACTTAAATTTTGTTTGAAAATGTCAACCAAATTTTATTTATGTTAATCGATCCTGTTCGGGTAGAAATACTGATCAAAAACTTCTATCACACCAACCATCGGTAGAGTACTAAAAAGTCAGAAATCATCTAGATGATCATCTAGAATATTCTTAGATCTAGAAATTCTTTCTTAGGACCTGCAATGATTTCGAGTGAGTTTTTGATCAGAAACAGGATCGAATAACATCAAAAACTAATTTTTGGTTAAAAAATGTATGCGAAAAGTTTTTTGGAATTTCTGACTTATTTAGTACTCCAACCTGGGTTGGTCCGGCAGAACTTTTTGATCAGTATTAGAAACAGGGTCGATCGCCATATTTTTTTTTGTGTTTTCTTGGTAACTGTAATTTTTTTCGAAAATCTGTGAAAAATGTCACGAAAAATTATGGATAGTCTCCTCAGACCATTTTCGTGTAGCTGCAACGGTTAAGGTAGCTCCCCTTTATACTGCCCCGTTTGCCGTATCCAGCATGTATACTCGTAACTATACAGTGGACACATCGTCTCTCATTATAATAACCTAACCTACCAACAAAACTATATACATAAATAATAAAAGTACCTACCTATTTGTTCTTTTCCAAGTTCATGTAACGCGCGACCTTGATAGTCGTTGTTGTCCTTGTAACCAGCTGTAGAACTGATTCCTATGTGCTTTGAGATGTTCGAAGTCTTTGAGAACTTTGACGAAACTTGTCCGGAAACTATATCAAAAGATGCAAGGGGGTACAAGGGATCGGCTAAAGGGCACTACTAAGGGCTAATACTAAAAAGGCAATAGTTGGCTTTATCTGTCTCTGCAACATCGCCATTGAAAAGACACATTTCAGCTGCACTCCACAAACATCTGAAACATCCTATCAATGATGTGTAGTTAATTTAGTAATTACTAATGAGTTTTAATAATTAGTAATGACTTTTTATAGCGCCGAACGAGTTATGCGTTGGATTGTATACTGTACTGTATGAATGTAAGAGCACGGTATCAACAGGTTGGATGGCGTTTCCGAACATTCCCTCAGTTGTATAACTCTATAGGACGGAACTAAATAAAAGTACCTACAATAACCCAGTCGGCATCGGCACACGGTCAGATATAAAGGGGGGGTCTTGCACAAGGTCGGGTAGGTCTTCTAAAATTTCTAGTAAATATTCATTACGTGCGGTACGGTTGCGTGTACTACGATCTTTAATAACCTTTAATATCCGGAGCTTTGCTCGGTTTTTTTTTTCTAGAAATGAAACCTAGCTAGATCGATTTATCGCCCCCGAAACCTGCATACTAAATTTCATGAAAATCGTTGGAGCCGTTTCCGAGATCTTATTATATAAATACATACATATATACAAGAATTGCTTATAAGATACATAGTATGGACTATAATCACTATAGGGGGCAGTGTACGTACCTACATCCTTAGTTCTGGCGCGTTTTCACTCATCGCTCATCCCTCTTGTAAATTCTTATCCATCCATTCGTGTTTTCAACCTGGCTGCTCTCCCTTCTTCTCTTTTAATAAAAACCAACCAATATTCCTCACTAATGTCATTAATTTCAAGTTGACACCACAGAATAGGGATGGTTTTCAGCAGTACCTAATAATGCCTTTTCGTCAGTTCATCACATTGTATGTAGGTAGACATTTGTCGGTGCCTTTTGGGGACTTATTTTATTCCCTACAAGCTCTCGCTCATTTCCACATTCCCATAAATATCTGCGCGCCAATTTAACGATCTTTTGTGAACCAACGTCCTTGCCACAGCTGCACTGTGCCCTTGCGTTGGCTTTGCTCAATAGTGTTAGTTAAGTCTAAAAAGAGCTGTGCATTTGAGTCCATCGACACGCAAAGAAGTCGAAAAACTACACACGGAATGAAGTTTAAAAAACAAATTATGATTAGTTATTTATTAATAAAATCATTTTATTATTTTCGCAATGGCGGTTAAACAGCCGTTAGTATTAGTAACATTTAGCAACCAGCGATAGTATTTAATTTAACCCTTCCCGATTGAATAACAATGTCGGACAAAAGTCTGCTCCCGCCTAAAACCTGATCGTCAATTAATTCATATTTCGGAGGGGTGGCCACTGAAAGCGGATGCCATCTAACGTTCGTAACGATCTTGCGGTATTATTAAGTGCGTTATTTATAAAAGAAATATGCACTGTTTAGTTACTACGGTCTGACCTTGACCTGCACCTATTGTAAGTACATATTAATTAAAAATAAATGCCTAAACCTAACATTAAATATCAGACTCGATAAGTTGCACTACCTATTTTCTGTTGTTGGCATAATGGAAGGGCCACCCATTGTTTGAAAATATATTTTTTTTAAAGAAAACCTCCAGAAACTACCTAATGTCGGGCAATATCGATCGAACACAAACGTCTCGTTGCCAACTGTTGGAACTTTGACCCCCAATATCTCCGTAACTATAAGGTTTCCAGGTATGGTCTAGAACAAAAAATCCCTTTCGGGAGTCTTAACACCCTTACAGGATAAATTTTGCAAGTGGGCGTGGATAGCCAAATCCGAAACTGAACAGCAAAAAATGCAAAAAGGAGACTCGAGCCTGCACTGCAAGTACGTAGCAATCGATGACGATCGAATCGATACGATTCGATAAATCCGACTTTTCGATTGGTTAAAAACTCATTTTATCGAGAATAACTGTCAGATTTATCGAATCGTATCGAATCGAGTGCTACGTACTTGCACTGCTGATTTTTTTAAAATCATTGGCATTGTTCGATTTTTTATTAGGGTTCCGTAGTCAACTAGGAACCCTTATAGTTTCGCCATGTCTGTCCGTCCGTCTGTCCGTCTTCGCTTAATCTCTGTGACCGTTAGCACTAGAAAGCTGAAATTTGGTACCAATATGTATATCAATCACGCCGACAAAGTGGTAAAATAAAAATTGGAAAAAAAAATTTTTTTAGGATTTTTTAATTTCAACCCTAACGTGTGATATATTGTTGGAAAGGTATTTAAAAATGAATAGGGGTTTCCTAAAATCATTTTTTGATAATGTCAATAATTTCGGAAATAATCGCTCCAAAAGTAAAAAACAATGTGTCCCCCTCCCTCTAACTTTTGAACCATAAGTTTAGAAAATATGAAAAAAATCTGAAAAAAAATCTTTATAAGGACTTTCTAGGAAAATCATTTTGAACTTGATGGAAACAACAGTTTTTGTACAAAAAAGACAAAAACTACGGAACCCTACACTGAGCGTGGCCCGACACGCTCTTGGCCGGTTTTTATTATTATTTCCCAGAATTTGATCCTTAGCGACACTATCGTATAGTGTTATAGGTAATAATGTGTATTTTTTTTTCCGAAATCAATGGTTTCGAATCCTAGCTAGGCTCGGAATATTTTTAAATGACATTATGCAGTTTTAATTTTCACCAAAATCGAGCTCGGAACAACCTTTGAGTGAGTATATTTCGCTATTCCTCGATAGTTTTGGATGTGGTCATGATGCCCACTTGAAAAAATCACCCTGCATAAATAATACTTACATTAGTTACCGTTGCCCCAACAATAAAGCTTAAAGCGATGGGCCTGTATTGATTTTGTTACGTCTACTGTCATTTCATTTCATTTTCAAAACACACTTTGCTCCTCTTATTGCTCTCCGCATTTAGGTACAAGATGCAGTGAATTTGACGCGTGTACTTTTAATTTTAATTCGTACAATTATGTATTTTTGTAATAAACATGTATTACAAAAATAAATAATTTAACGAATTAAAATTAAAAGTACAGTCAAAACTGTTAATCGGTCAAAACTACTTTTGAGTGGTGTCAGTCAAAATCCTTATGAAGTTAAAATGAGTTTTCTGCATTTAAAATATTATGTAGTTTTAGAACGCTTGTAATTACCTAGTCCTAACTCCTAGAATTACATGATGTTTTAGGTCACAAATAAAACCTAACAACCTAATAAGTTTTTAAGTATATTATGTTAGTTATTGTTAAAATAGTTTTGATCGACGTGGGGTCAACGGGAATACACCAATAATTTGCTGATTTTTCCTCGCAAGTGTTTTGAAAAATGTCGTTTCGATACCCATCGTGGGCATTTTGTCATACCCTCGCTCGAGCCGAATGACCACCTTTTCCCACTTCTATCAAATTGATAATAAACTGTATATTGATGAATTTAACATTCTTCGGTCACGTATTATTATTCTCTTTATTCATTTTTATTAGCTGCTAAGCGAGAGCCTCCTCAGATGTTGGGCGAGGCTATTGACTATTAAGCCACGATCGGCACAATGACTGCTGCACTCACGTCCTACATGTCGACAACCTCGCGAGCCAAATCTAGATACTTTGAGCTGCTTATCTTTCTTTGCTTTCGCGAGGTTCTCGTCATTCGGGACCGCTACGCTATAATATCAACAATAATTGCGCGACGCTCCAAATTCCAATCGATCTATGACACAATGTCAGGCTTATTGGCAACAATAGTTTTTTTTTTTCCATTTAAACCAAGTACTCGTTAGTATCTCTTCTCTGATCATCAAATACGTTTAGCGAGTCGTCAAAATACACAACATTTACAAGACAAGATTCAATTAGACCCGCCCAGATTTTAGGCTAGACATCCGAAATGTTATTAACTTCAATCGAAAGATGAACTGAAATCCATAACAAACAATGTGGCTGGATAAAGTGTCTGTTGGAAGCCAGGTTGATGAATTAGTAGCCTGAATTCAGTTGATGGCGTCATTTTTTCTTCTTAACAATTTGTTAAAACAATACCATGCCATGAAGTATTGGCCGGTTTGTATCTGATAATAAAAAAAAAAAAATTGTAGCATTAAAAGGAAGTTCATACAGTCGTAGGAAGTTAGTATTAAAGTAGATCTAGCGGATGGATGTTGAGGCTTGGAGGTCAAAGTAGCGCCCGCGGCCTAAGCAGATGGTGTAGTCCCGACACAATGGGAACGTCGAGAGTACCTACTCGTATGTTGTAATGTGTATTTTGGACATGAGGGTTGTCTCCCCACAGCGACGCGCCGCGCCGCGTATCGTGGCACAGCTGCCGGCGCCGTTAGATCAGCGTTAGATCCCTTTGGCAACACTCTCTATATTAGGTACGTAATACGTAAACGTATTATACTTGAAATTTAAAAGGGATCTATGGACCGAATTTGATTGAATCTTCTTGTAATTGTAACGATTAGCCTCGTTCAAACATTGCTGAAAACAATACCTATAAAATTATTGTAAATAATTTGCCGTAAATTACCGACGCCCCACGAAAACTTGAAAAAGAACTTGCAACAACAAGCATCTGGGTGCATGCCGATTGCCCGATGCAAGAAAATCAATTCTTTTATTTCGCTTGTTCGGCAGTCGGCTGCGTTTTGAAGGTCGCGGTCACGGCCGCACCGCAACGTCAAATCACAGCTTAGAATAATTCATAAATGGCCGTATTGGAAAACATAATGGGCTCATGTTTTGCTACTGAGTACATTACCTACCTTAGGTATCATACGGTCTATTACCTAGATTCTAGAAAGAAAAACAATTAGGTAGGTATGTATTTTTTTGTTAGGTAAGACGATATAGCCGAAGGAAATTTAGTGCTTCTTAGGGTTGAACCTCAATCGCACTTTTCCAGGTACCTACATAAATATATCATCCTGCGACAAGTCTTCATCAATTCTTATCTATGGTTTTTGTCTTGTACCATTAGGTACATACCTACACTGTAACAGGTATGTATCTGATCTACTTTATACCTATGTAGGTAGTATCAATAGTATCTGATCTACTGTATTTTCAATAAAAAAAAAATGAATGCCGCTATGAAGGATCGTCGCTTGAGAATGGCTAGGGATCGAGGGAAAAAACACTTTTACGCAGTAAAATTGTAGGTAAGTACTTACGTAGGTACTGAAGATGAATGCTCAAACCAGCTCTCGTAATTAAAATTTTCTTACGTTTTTTTGCAATTTGCAGGCCAGTGCTAGTTTGTGTGTAGTAGACGTACATTTGAAGTTGCAGAATTATAATCATCAATATCATCAATACAACCCTCCAAGTTCATAAAGGTGTAGAAATGACTTATTCTGTTTTTTTAGATGATGTTAATTCTGTAACTAGCTAGGTTCCTACATTTTATGTGTTACAGCCGCGAATAATATTTTAATCAACATAGGTACGACCTAGAACTGGCCTACAAATTGCAAAATACATAAGAAAATATGAATTTCGCGGGCTACCCTGGAGCATCAGCCTTAACATTGATTTGGTTGATTTTTTGTGGAACCTACCTATTTATCGTAATTTACAGGACGATACCTAAAAAATTGCAACCTTGTTAAGCAGAGGCAGATCACTAGTTAGGAATTTAAACCTAAGTACCTACCTACTTACTTACCTATAAATTTCTATTGGTTATCAATAGAATCTGTAGGTAGGTAGGCATGTAATTTTATAAGGTCGATAGTGTAGGTATTTATTATTTAGCAGTATATTATAAGTAAGTCCCTAGGTAGGTACCTACTATATTATTGTGTAAGATGTTGTGGTTATAAAATTAATATTTTTTATTTTTCAAGGTAAAAATCAAAATGTTAGAGACCAGACAATCATAAAAACGTCTTTCGATACCTACCTAGGACCTACAGTGATGTAAATTCCTTCTGCTCCGCGTACCTCCCTACTCCGTTCTATATATATAGGCGTTTGTATAAGGACGTCTGTACTGTAAGTAAAATAATGATTCATACAATGACGTAGGTATTGTATGTAGAGGTAGGTATAGCGTCGGTTTAGTGCAAGCGTTCTGGATTGAGCTCGTTGTGTTGTGGTTAGTGGGCTCGTTCTCGTCGCTCGTACGCACGCATCGAGTATGCGACGTCCCACCTAAAAAATTCGGTCGATACGTTGTAAATATTTCAAAAATACTTTTCCATTCACACGTTTTTTTTTTTTCATAATTATTTAATGTTGTTACTTTGGTTTTAATGGATTACCTAATTAAGTAATATTAGAGCTGCTGAACGCCTGTTGATTTAGTTCGCGTAGTGGAACATCAGTATCGTCGAAGCCAGCCTTCTGATGTTTAGTAACTTAGTGCCTTACCCTCGTGTAAAGGCAGGATAAGCTATTTGAAGGGCGTTTTCTCCTTGGAGCTACGTCTCGTCTACTTGTAATTTTAAGGTGAAGCGGGACACGAGGCGGGCGACGCCTGTACCAGACGAAGTAGGCGGTGTCGGGCGACCGCCCTCCGCGGGCCCCGGCCGAGCGCTGTGGAAAACGCATGGGCGCGGGGCGCCGTCACACGGACCCACTAACAAATATACTTCACGAACCTGTTATCGCTCTTAGTGATTGACCATCAGTTCCATTTTGTCGATATTAGTTAAAATCAAATTAATTAGAAATGTGTAAATTAAGCAATTATCCTTAGGAAACTATCCCGAAGCCCTCGCCTAAATACGTAGGTAGGTATCATATTATGTATGAATGAAAAGCCAGCACGAGCGGATAATTTTGTTTAACTTGTTTAGAAATCGCGGCGCCACTGCTAAGTTGAAACTCGAAAAATAACCTTCTAAAACCAAAATACCTAATTAAATGTCGGGAGCGCGCAGCAGCGCTTTGATGCACGCATCGGGTAGCGGCAGCATTGCGCTGTTTAGTGGCGAGCGCGAGTGCTAACTCATCGCTAGTGTTATAGATATTTTGAGATTTGCTTGTATTTGTTGCAATTCTTACTCTCTCTTAACTTTACTTAAATTCCGGAAAATGTACGTAACGCCCGAATCTCGACATTTGAGAATCAGAGTAAATAAAAAAACAGGAATTTAAGGCAAACAGATAAAACAGCTCTTTTATTTAGTACCAACCAAGTTGGACAGTTTGTGCGTCCTTACACACGTAGTCCTAGTCATAGTGAGGTGCTGAACAGTGCAATAAGATATTTATCTCTTTCAATTCAGGTCAAAACGCCAGAATTCTAAGAAAAAGTAGACCCTTCTATTTCTACCTACACGATACACAATACAGAGAAAAAAAATAAGTTTAAAAACAGGTATCGTAAAATACCACTCCGTAAAATCAAATTCACTAAGTATGTAGGTAGGTACGCAATTTTATTGGTGTGCCGTATTCAATAGGTATTGTTACAGATTACTCTATAAAAACCGTTCTTTGCAGTCAATGATAGTGGAATCATCAAGAAGTTAGTCGCGAATTGAAGAATAAGTATTTTTGTTTCGTGTTACATTTCTGAAATTATCATTCGATAAATTATTTCGGACGCGAGCATGGTTAGGGGTAGTCAAAGTCGATATAAAATAGGCAAAAAGAAAATGATTATTCATCGGCACATGAAGTGTAGGTCGGTATATTAATATATAGGCGTATTATTTATTTATTAGTTATATAGTACGTATATCGCGAAAAAATATTTAGGAGGAAAGTAAAATATAATAAAAATCCTAAGCAACACTGGCCGTTACTAGACTCGATATAACTTTAAGATCGATACTTGCGCTTCACTAAGGTGTGGCGTTCTCTCCCCGCGGGCCCCGGCTCAGCCACGCCCAGCGCGCGCATTCTCAAACAAAATCCGCAGAAAATGTTGTGCGAAGAATCGAGTAGAGTCTGCGTCGTTCGTTTCGTTCAGTCACGCACGTCACATCAGTTAGGCAGCTCAGTTGAGTAGTGATCTCGATAGCCGACGAACCGTACGCACGGCGCACACGTGCCACCCGCGCCCATCCCTTCTCCGCCGCACCGCAATCCCGAGCGATTTCGCCGCTCGCTCGGTGACGCCACCGTCCGTCGCTACTCCGCCGACGCCGCTTGTGCTCGGTGTCGTTCCGTACGGAGCTTTGCTACATCATACCTACTATATTATGTAATACGAAAATAAACAGCTCATAGCAACCACGTGTGCGCGCCGGCCGGCTTACATTCAATTTCGTAATTTAATTTTAATCAACCAATATCACGCTCCCGAAACATCAGTTATCATCAAAGAATATAGTGATAAATAGGTGAAACAAATAAAAAAACATTCCAATCTATAATCAGTATTTAAAAACCTACACATTATTATCGTGGCAAGATAATCAAATAAAAACAAGTGAAAATGTCTAATTCGGTGGATCAACAATTTAGCGAGCTTAGCTTGTCACAAGAGGACCATGATCAATATGAACCAGAGGATCATCAAGACCAAAGGTTAGTACCAAAATGTTTTTTTGTTTTTGCACATTTTAAATAACGTTGAAAAGAATTTATTCAAATTTTTCCAAAATGTATACCGTTATTTTTAAATACGTTTTAATTTTTTTTTAAATATTGCGCGAAATTTCTTAAATTTAAGTAGGTAGATTATATATATAGTTATAAAAAGAGATTGGATCGTGGTACACCATGATAATTATGCCCCTTATCCTACGGAATACATTATTTCTTTTAATAATGAAATTTATAATATAGAAGAATATAAAAAAAAAAGAAACGAAAATAGATTCTACAAAAACTTAGCCCTGTCGATTATTTAGTTTCATGACTATAGAACAATCTAATTTTTTTTCCACACAAATTTTACCCCCCTCTCCCCTTTTCACACCCTTTTTTTTTCAAAATTTCTGAGTTTATTTGATTTTGATTTTGTAAATCCTGAATGCAGCGAGGGATTCAAGCTAGCCCAAGGCAAAGACACCTTTAGCCCAGAGGAGGATACTCTACTTTTTACACCTACTGTGAGAAAATAATAGCCACAGTACGAAAAACAAAGTATTTATTAAATAAACAAACAGTAAGAATAAATAAATTAACTAATGTTACACCCATTTACTATTACGGTATTACGGCGCGGTACGGTATTTGTTATTATTAATGCCAGTTTTAATGTTATTCCATTCCTTTTAAAAATGGTTCGTAGTTATCTAATTATTCTTACAATATTATGTCTTCGAAAACATGGCAACGATATGAAGAAGCAGTCGATATGATTTTGTAGGAAATCGAGAATATCATCCACGCGTCGTAAGGGTCGAGAATAGCTTTCCTCTTTCTGGCACCAAAGGGTGTTTGTTAGTTCTATACTGCTAATTTAGCTGAGCATGTAAGATTCCAAATTCAAATCACATTATTGACCAGCGGGGGTCATCATGAAATCCAGTACAACATTATTGACCGGCTGTGCCCCCGGCCACTAATGACTCACTAGGTTAAGGTTGCTTGCCATATCATTTGACATTTTCGAGCAGGTGGTGTGATAAATGTAATAACCTGGATAGTTATGGCTCATAATAAGTACCTACTAAACTGAACACTAATATCCACTACGACAAAAGCGATTTCAAACAATGTAAGTGTACCTACCTACTGCCACGAGCATTATTACACATGTGTATTAATATTATTATGTAGGTACCTACTCACTCACCAAAATTCGAGAGTGATCTGCTCGTGCAATAATCGTTGCTATCACTCTTACTTTCATTGATAGCGCGGTTTGGCAGCGTTGGCGCAGTGGCTGAGCGATTGCCTACTGCGCTTCGTGTCGCGGGTTTGATTCCCTCACGGTTAATATTTGTATAACCCAAGGTAGTTGTTCCGGGTCTGACTATTTGTGTATGCGAGTTTAAATGTTTGTAAACGCACCCACGATACGATACAGGAGAAATTAATCATAAGTGCGAGGCCAACGTTTTTATTAAAAAAAAAAACCGGCCAAGTGCGAGTCGAACTCGCATCGTACCATTATCAATACAACATTAGACACCGCTAATAATAAGCAAAAAACGGCAAAATAATCATGGACCCTTATATAATTATTTTAAATAGAGTTCTAGTTGTAGTTTGTATTTAAACGGTTTATTATATGGTTTATTATTGATCCTCTAAATTATGAGCACTTTTAAAAATAAATGATGTATTTTTTCATTTTTATTGTTTATTTTTGAAGTGAATAAAAAACTAAATGTTCTGCAAATATTTCAAGTGTCTAACCTGTAGCCGTTATTAATCTCTCGAGCAAAAAACGGCAAAAAATCACGTTTGTTGTATTGGAGCCCCACTTAATGTTTATTTTATATTCAGTTTTTAGTATTTATTGTTAAAGCGGCAGCAGAAATGTAACATCATCTGTGAAAATTTAAACTGTCTAGCTATCACGGTTCATGAGATACAGCCTGGTGACAGACAGACAGACAGTGGAGTCTTAAGTTATAGGGTCCCGTTTTTACCCTTTGGATATGGAACCCTAAAAATGAGCCCGTGACTACACAACATACTGTTTTGGCATGTTTGTCTTGAAAAAGACCTTTAGAAATTTCTATCTATAAAAATAAATCTATTTGAATTGGATTTTGTTGACCTTGTCAAGGGTTTATCCTTTTTCTAAATATAAAAAGAGTCTTCTCAGTAGCTCCTCATCACAGTCATCAGCTAGCCATGTAACCGAACAGATACTTATTCAGATGCAATTAATTAACACATTCAATTTTATTTATTTGTAGTTGAGGATTGATGTCCGGGGCTGAAACATTTGAGATTGACAAATAAAAATTCGACATTTAGGTGCCACGATTAAAGCTTTAAAAGATAAATAATAAAAAAGAAACAAATTACTTTTGTAACAAAACACTACCATGAGTGAGGGTGAGTCCCTAGGACACACCTTGATCAAAACTCACCTTTGCAAAACACAACGCTCCACCACTGCATCTAACACTTCACAACAGAAAGTAACTGGATCACACTCTCCAGATGCTTTAAAATCTGCCTTTGTCCTATGTTACTTGGGATCTGCGCAACACGTTTTTTTAATTCCATTCTCCTCTGTCAACCGTCATGCTATCATTTGCTCCTTAATCTTTCATATCATTCCTCATACAATCCATCAATCGTTTCTTTAGTCTTCCTCTCCATCCATCAATACTCTTTTAGTCACATTTGATTCGTCCCTCCTCATCACATGCCCATAACAAGACAGTCGATTCCCTTTCAACTTTTCTGTAACTGGCGCAACTTTTAAGCTTCCTCTAATATACTCCTTCCTTACTTTATCCTGTTTAGGTGCAGAATGTCTAAATTGAAAAAAGTCCAGCAGTTGAAGAAGGTCCAGTTCGTAAAATGTCCAATTCGCAAAATGTCCTATATTCATCATAAGGTTGTCACCCCCCCGTGTGAGGCATATGGCACATATATGTTCCCCCAAAAAGTATTAGGCTGGCTTGAGTTCAAGGTGGTATGTATTTTAAAAATCTGCCTAGGTACTAGAATGAATTCATTAAAATCATTTAAATACCGTCTTGGATTCATGCTAGTCTAGTACTTTTTAGTGAGGTACTACTGGCCCCTCATTGATAGTTGTTTTAGAGAAGATAATACAAATATGAAAAAAAAAAAAATAATTTCAACTGTATATAAAATACATACCATACCACTTTGACCTCATGCCAGCCTGGTACTTTTTGGGGAACATAAATTATATGTATATGTGTCATAATGTATGCCTCACACGGGGGGGTGACGTTATGATGAATATTGGACATTTTGCGAATTGGACATTTTGCGAACTGGACATTTTGCGCCTAAACGCTTTATCCATTCTTGTCACACCACAACATCCACCTCAACATTCTCATCTCCGCTACATGTAATCTATTTTCATCCATCTTCTTAACAGCCCAGCATTCCGATCCATACAGTACGACAGGCCTAATCATGGACTTAAAGTTTCTCCTTTAACTTGAGCATCCGTGGGTCGCATGTTGTTCCAGTGACCTGTCGCCATTTCATCCATCCTGAGTTGATCCGGTTCGTTACGTCTCTGTCTACATCACCATCCCTTTGGACAAGCGACCCTAAGTACCGAACAATCGGAACAGATCAGTATACAGAATACAATTCATTTTCGATGCTTAAAAACATAAGTGAATGCCGTGGATTCATGGTGGTGAATTCAGGCTTAATAGCTAATGTCATCGTAGAATAAATATAATATACCTATGTGTCGCAGCCAATTCGTACACGCCGTATTACATAATGGCGCGCCAGATTGAAAAACGTCGCGGTTATGTAATGCGGCCTCCTCACGTTCAGCCGGATTGCTGTCGCGATACGTTCGACAAAGCGGCATCCAACGTTTAGCCGTATTGTCAGCAAGAAGAAACGACCGAATAAAATACTGAACATTCCGAAAACAAAGCGTAGTCGCCGTCACCACGTGGCCCCCGGCCACCGTAGGGACGGGCCTGTAGACGGTGGGCTATGGGCTAGCTCGCCGTCCGTCCGTCCGTCTCATGACGACAGGCCGTGTCGACGGCGCGTTCGTGTTCCACGCGCGCCTCAAAGAGAGTCAGCAAAAAGGAAGGGGTCCGTAAGGACGGATGCCTGCCGGGGTTGCGGGACTGTTCGAAAGAGATACCGTGGCCCCGGAACACAAAGAGCGATGAAGGAACATGGATGGGTTTTAGTCAGTAAAAGTCTGACACTCCCTCCTGCTCCAGAGAGCGCCCAGAGCGAGAGAAGTCATTTGATGATTTCCCATACGAAAAAAAAAAAAAGGCGAAGTCGCCGTAGCCCCGCCATGCGGGGCACCTATTTCTGTCTGCAGGGTTTAAAGTAACTTAACCAAACCTAACGTCGGGTGCCCTAAGTACCGAGTTTGCTTCGCTCGCTTTCAAAGCGGCGTATCGACGATGCGCCCGTTTTTATTTGGGCGGCACGTTTAGTTTACGCCGCTTTGACGAACGCGAAGTGCTCATTCATTGCGGCGTACTTTATTCCAGCCGAATTGTAATCCTGAACGTGAAGACGCCTCATTACATAACAGCGAAGTCTTGCAATCCGGCGTGCCTTTATGTACGGCGTGTTCTACGATATGCCTACGATGTATACTAATAAATAATAATGATTTGAACCTATACGTAGCAGATGTATGGTGAACCTCATAAAAATTCAGCATTAGCGAGTAAAAAAAAAAAAAACCCGACTGCGCAAAAAACAATAATAATTTTAAATAAAAACTGAAAGAAGGAAGCACGACATATTGACTGCACAGTCGGGACCCTTATTGAATGTAATGATTTTAGTCTAGTTTGTTTAATGGGCCCCTCCTTCTGGCGCAGTCGGGTACAAATCAAAGAAACACCATGGGTATCTCAAGAACACGCAAGATTTCGAATCGGTTCTAATGTCTCGATTTATTAATCACTCCCGGATTCGCGAGGGGTGGGTAGACATTTATTTTCCTCTGATTTCCTCCCCTCCTATTTTTTCTAGTAATAAATATAGCTTATGACACTCACAAATAACGTGGCTTTCTAATGGTAAAAGAATTTTCAAAATCGGTTCAGTATTTTCTTGCAAAACTGCAAAGTTTTGAAAGAGGGGACTTTGTTAGGCTTGTTTATTTATAAATAAAAATATATTTCTTGCAAAACTGCTTCTGTAAGTTTTGAAAGAAGGGACTTTGTAAGGCTTGTTTATGTATAAACAAATAAATTTCTAGCAAAACTGCTTCTGTAAAAGTTTTGAAAGACATTTTTTTTTCAAGAACCTTACAATAGGGGGGCCTATTGTAAGGTTCTTGAAAAAAAATGTCTTGCAAAACTGCTGAGAGGGGATTTTGTAAGACTTGATGTAGGTATAAATGACTAACTTTCTCCGCAGTTCCGTATCGAATTTTGTACCGTTAACTGATTAGCAGTTAGTAACTACTACAAAAAGCACTGCTTCAAGCTGCGACTGCATAGTAAACTACAGCCTTCTACTTACGTACATTACACGGACAGCTCGAGCAGTTGCAACTGCTTGAACTGCTTCGGGCGGTAGGCGGCACAGTGAAATTTCATGGTGCAGTCAAGTAGTCGCCAAGCATACACTGACTGCTGCCTTGAGTATATTACATAATTCGTCAAAAGATGAGATTGACATTCTAAAATAATTAAAAAACTTTTCTTCGTCACGTCTTAGTTCCAAAAACAAGTGATTTGATTCTCCATTACAATTTCGTGTTTCCAATTCTATTTTTACGCCGCCGTCGTCGTCGTCGTCGTCGTATGACCAAAAGCAGCAGAAGTGCTTCTTCCTCAAAAAAAAAAAACATTGAAATTGCTAACTGCTCGAGCAGTTAAGGTAAAGTATCAATGGCAGCTTCAAGCTGTTGACTATGACTGCAAGAGCGGTCCGTGTCACTGGCTAACTGCTCACGCAGCCCGTGTATGGCGGGCCTAAGGTAAATAGGGTAAATACACTGACAACTGGAGCAGTTTTTTTTTACAACCTCTGGAGTAGTGGAGTCTAATTACTACAGTTAGTTCCAATATGGATTTTCATGAAGATGGGCCACTGTTGCAACTTTTGTTTAGCATTGTCATTTTATTTGACCTGTAATCATGTCATCTCAAGGTAAATCTTGAAATACGCTATAAAGTACGAGAGCTAAAAACCATATCGCATCGGATTACTGCCAAAACCGTTAGATCGTTAATCTACACCCCAAGTAGGTGGGTACTGTGGGTAGTACAGTCAGAAACGTCACAGTTTTATGTGGGACATTTCTACTGTCAAAAATAAAATAGGCAGTATTACAGTATGTCATGTCTGATAGTTTTCAGATATTTTGCGCGTCGCAATCATGTCATGCGATCGTAGCGCATTTTGAATATTTGCTGGTCTGATTTTTGTATTACCGGTTTTTTTTTTTCGTATTACCGGTGAACAAAACTAATCAACACGTTTTAAAAGGTCTCAACACAAAAGATGCATTTTCTTCTGAGTAGTGTTATATTCCGTTCAACGGCCGTATGATCACTAGAAAACAAGTTTTCAGACGGTTTGCTAGGTTTTTTATGCCTCATTCCTAATGTTCTCAAATGGATTTATTGTACGTGCGACGCTACTGGGGCCTTAGTCTGCTATTACAATAGTGTCACAATGATCTATCATTGATTTCATAATTGTTGAACGATGCTATTGTCATTTTGTTAAAAGTTCGTAATCTGCTAACTTCATAATGGTCGATCAATGGTCTCGTAATAGAATTGTGTTACAATGTCATTGTTGTATTGCCATTATTATAAAACCTGTTAATGATTTAAGTTTTGAAACATTAAGTAATGTGTAACGCAATGATTTAAACAATGTGTAACGCGGATTAATGTGAAACTATACAATTCAATGCTATTTTATGTTTAGCTGTCAAGAATTTGTCCTTTGTGTTGATTTTTTTTATTTGTCAGAAGCATGCAAAATGTTAAGTACATTGCAGAAAGGATTACAGTCATGTTTTACCTTTACGGCGTACAAAAAGTCAAATGTGACATTACTGCTTACTGACTTGTTTTTATTTCTAGCGGCCGGTGTTTTGATTTATTTTAATTTAGGTGTTTTAAATTATCTTTATTATAGAAGCTTATATTAGATACGAGATTACCATTTTAGGCTATTATTTCTTTCAATGGAGTGTCAGTGGTTGATCATTGGAAAGTCATAGTGACGCCATTAAATAGTAGATTACCAAACGTCAAAATCAACAATTATGAAATCAATGATAGATCATTGTGTTACTTTTGTAATAGCAGACTAGGCTCCCTGGTATCTGAAAATTGTGTTTTCTAACAAACAACAGTTATTCAGGGTGATTTTTTTAAAGTCGGCATGGATGCCCAAATCCGAAACTAGGAATAGCGAAAAATGCCTGATGGATGCATAAATTATTTCATCACCAGTGCTCTCAAAAATGAGATGGAAATGTTTGACCCCAGAACCAAATTTAAGAAAATGTAAATCCGTCAACCCGTACTGGGCCCACTTCTTTAATGTATTTGTCTTGAATAGATCATAAATATTTATTATTATTCCTTTAAAAAACTTGAATAAATGTGTGGTACGACTACAATTCACATTGCTAATAGGATATTGTTACTAGGACATTTTTTAAGTGTCGTTCTGCTAATATGACGTTTCTATACTGAAGCCAAAAAAATATCCCAGTAGTACATGCGTCACGAATCTTTGTGTTTGTGGTTAGCTGCTGCTGCATAACGGGTTTTCTCAGTGAATACGTAATTAATAGGTTTTGGCATTTAATTCAACGTACTAGGCGATTTTTTATCCGACAAATTCAAAATTTCTATGCTCTGCAAAAAAGTGTTAAGTAAAAGTGTTGATCTACGCCAGAGATTTAGTGCGAAATGATCGCAATAAAGATTTAAGTTCGTTAGCCTGAAGCTTAAGCTATAAAGCTAATAATGTATGCCGTCTGGATAATATTATGTGCATCACGGCGCAGTTGTAGCGGCTTTGCACCTGCCGGCAGGTGGCTCGGCCCTTTACAGCACACGTGCCGGCGCCGCGCTCTTCATATTACCAGACCTACCAACTGTTCGTTTTTTATTGCTAAATTGATATTATTAAAATAATTTATTTCTGACTTATGGCGAGGTTTCAAACTTGAGAAAAAAATAAATTATTCGGGATCAATCCCAGGGTCTAAGCAGCTTTACATTAGCGATGAAAAATGCATTAAAGATACATTATATAATAAAATTTCTATAAAATAAAGCATCTATCAAACGCTACCGAATGAATCTTTCGGGTCAAATATAAACAAATGTATTTTTCCGTACTTATAGTAAAATATGAACTGCCTTTTTGTTTGGTAATATTTATCGTATTCATGCGAATGAACACCTAACAAAAGTAAGAATTAAACTAATATAGTAATTATTTGCGAGTAATCCATAATTTTAAATAATAAACTAAGTGGCTTTGTCATAAAAGCTTAAAAATGATAGCTGTTCAGAAATGTTTTATTATTCTACGTTACGCCATAAATAATGCCGGAAATGCGTCATTGTGAAATAAACGATAAAAACGATTCAGATTATTATTAGTAGGTAGTTGCAAGTACCCAGCGGGCCTAAAATGGCCGCTTTAGCAGAATCTTAATAAGAATCACGTAAAAAAATTTAAATTCTTAAAATGGACTTTAAAGTCATAACCCTAAAGTCATTATAAGAATTTTAAATTTTTAACGTGTTTCATATTACGATTCTGCTAAAGTCATCCATCAAACAAGTGAAACAAGTTTTCTCTGAAACAAAATATTCTAAAGCGTCACGTTTCCGAGATTTAAGCTACCAAATTTGTGCTAGTAGCGATCACAAAACTATATTTATTTCGGAAACGTGACACTTTAGAACATTTGACAAAACTTGTTTGTATTGATGCCAGCTATTGATTGATACACGTTTTATGCGTGTCTGATCAAATGAAAGTTCTGCTGAAGATGCCATCAGTGAATGGACATAAACTTTGATAGCTCATATTAGTCATATCTTGGAAACGTGAAACTTTAGAACATTTTGCCTCATACAAAACTTGTTTGTATTTATAGCAGCTATCGATCAATATAGGTCTTACCCCCAAAAAAAGTCGTTTCCCAGCAATAATTTTTGCGTAGTCTTCTTCTTAGCATGTCAATGGCAAATTTTTATTAAATTCGCTTGTTGCGTAGAGTTACTTAGATGTACAGAATGCTTGGTTGACGGCTTCGTGGAGGGTCTGTTTACACTCTGTATATTGGCCTAGATTATTGCCGAGAAATGAGAAAGCAATAATTACTCATTGACAGACGGTCCATGAGTAATTGCTCCATTGCTTGAGCATTATCTGTTATATTTTCGTTTCTATATCTTACCAATAAACGTCTCCTATTTCCCCTCATAGAGAGGAGGTCTGTGTCCCAGCAGTGGGAACAGACTGTGAATTTAATTTTTCTACCATCAAGTCTGTATGTTTTTGTTCCTATATTAATTCTTGAATGGTCTAAAAAAACCATGGACTTGTGCTATTTTAAACGATAACAGAACTCATATTGCCCATATCCCCATTTTTTTTTCTCTCTATGTTTACTGTTTGTTTTGGTTGATTGTTAATGTTTGATTTGGTTGATTGTTAAATTATTAAAGCCTTTTCGAGGTTTAGTTATTCTAGATCGCGTGGCTACGGTGTTCAGTATTTCTTGGTAGCGTGCATTCGTTAAGTGTTTCGAATAGGTGAAATTAGAGATTTAGTTATTCGAGATCACATGGCTACGGCGTTAGGTTTTTCGAGGTAGCGTGCATTCGTTGTTAGGTGTTTCGTATTCTTGAACTTACGGGTACGTGTTCTTCGGTGTTTCACTTTTCCAAATCACGTATCACACTCCGTAGATAGCTATGCAACGTTACATACAAGGTTACAACATGCACTTCCACTGCCAAGCATTATGCATTTTTTAAAAGCTTGTATTTAACTTGTCTTGTTAGTGTACGTAGTTAGTATGTGTTGTTCAAAACTTGCAACTTGAATTTCAAACTAGTTTCCCCCCAACAATTTTTTTTGAATTTCAAACTAGTTTCCCCCCAACCGATTTTTTTCAGTAAAGAATTTGTCTTCGGTGTCCGCGAAATTCATATTTCATGTAAAACATAACATATCATCACGCCTGTAATCCCCGTAGGGTTAGGCAAAGGTTTACCTTGAGCTGACATTTGGCTCACAACGTTAGTTCTGTCCTCAACACAATCGATTTTTCTGACAGACATTACTTGATCCTGCAGTCAGGATTGTCTCTTCACCAGAGAACTTCTCAACGATGAATAGTACGGACACGAAACTATACGCGTTGATCATCCACAGCCCGAATTCCCTCACTGCTGGGTATAGGCGTCTTTTCAATCTCGTGCCAGCCTCATCCAGGTTTTTTCTATAAAACCATATCTTCATATCTGTATCATATTATTATCCATATTCCCACGCCATTCGGTGAAAAGTCTTAGTCCACCTGTCATTATTGAGCCTTGCTTTAGGTGTCATGACCAACTCAACGAAACGCGATTTCCAATGTCGAAAACATTTGCACGTCTTTAAATTTCGAAGTTAGGAATCTACCAGCTTTATGGAACGCTCCATGGCTCTGTAAAACTGATTTTTCATTCTTCTTTAAATGTTCCTATAAAACGAAACGAAAAATTGTAGCTTACTGGTATCGGGAACAGGGTCCAAGCTAGCGGTCAAGGCTCCAGAGAGAGGAACCCCTTCGTCTGCGAGTCCGCGACTTGTCGTTAGACGCGTATTTTGTATATTTCATGTACATCTTCATCGCATTTACGGGATATTGCGTTATATGCCTTCAGTGGCTATGGGCGAGGCGTCGGTATGCAATAGTAATAGGTATATCTTATTATTTCAAGTTCATCAAGCTAATGACCTTTTTTTATTAAGCAAATTATTTACTAAGTACTATTTTTGGAAATTAAACCAGTCTCATAATGATAGCGGAGTAGTGAATGGCATGGGTTGTTGTTTTTATCAGTATGAAGCGGGAGGGTGGGTGGAGGGCGGCGCGGCATTCAGTCGTTTTGCATTGCAAGTCCGTTCTGAACCCGCGTCGCGTCCGCTACACAGCCGGGTACTCAACTCGGCTCGAGTCGGTTCACTCGTTCTTCAGTCACACGGCAACACTCGCAGTTGCGCTACAGCTCGTGTACGAATGGGCTAGGTTCATCACTCCTTCCGGTCGTTTATTCATTTAACAAACTACAAATGTACTAGAGATCGTAATACGCTTGATGTTTCTATTATTTCAATTGGAACCGTGGTGGACATTGCTGTCGAAGTGGTGAAATTGAAAGCGTCGGTGTGCATCCACATCGGGCACGTGCTGTGCTAAGTTTCACAACTTGCTTATGGCTTACAGAATGGCGAAATACCGCAGGTATGACTAGTTTAGTAGGCTATCCTATCTACACGAATACGCCCACATTCCTAAACGATCGTTACAGCTGGTATACTCGTAAACTAATAGTAGTACGGTTGGAGTTTGGCAACCGTGAAGTTTATAGGGTACAAATTTTACATTACATTTGACATTTCATCTACGTTTGCTGACGTCGATTGTATAAATGCAGTGGAAGCCTTAAAATGTTTCAATAAATTCGATGCACATGAACACGTGGTGCGTAAAGAAAATGGCGGCGCGCAGAGAGCTGCTGCCCGCCGGCATAGCGGGCCGTCGCGCCGCGGCCATGAATCACTGATACCGAACGCGCCGGCCGGCAGGCACTATGCAATGGGTTTATTGATAACAACTTTACTGTTCATATGGTTTCGTTAGGTTTCATAGATAGGAAGTATTCATTCGTAAGTATGGTATTGTAGATGGGTTACCGTAGGTACCAGTAGTCCAGTAGGTAGGTGCTAAATAATACGAGTTTAATTATTAAGTCATTAGGTACTTACATACAGCATCTAATCTACCATACAAATCTAGTAGATTCAAGTACCTATCAACTCTTTACCGCCCAGTCCGCGTACCTAATATTTCATGGCTGTGATTTTGGGAACGCCGCGCTTGTGTATCGTTTAAGAGTAGGTATTTATTTAGCTCACAAACACAATACAGTAAGTGTTACACACACAGGCGACTACGCTAGGTCCTTGTTATACAAAATTGGTACACGGATAATTAAACTAAAACATTGATTAAATAGCCAGGATTGCATTGGACAACGATGGGAGGCGCGATTAAACTAAAATGATTCTGTCTGTAGTCAAATCAGAGCTCCCTGACCTGTTAACTATGTATAACTAAATTTATATCGGGGTGTACACATTTACGTTTGCAAACCTACTTCCAAACAGGTTATGACGACAAACAGAATAGGTATGCCGCCTTTTTTGGCGAACTGCAAAGAACATGAGAACGAGTTTGGCTGAAGTTCTTGGGTTTCTTGTTTTGCCCGTTTTTGAAGATTGCAATATTTTTAGGTTTGTCGGTGATCAATACAGACGAGCTCTAATTACGTATATTGGAATGGCTCACCATAGTGGTGAGGCCCACTTGGGAATGGCTCCGACGCGAATAAGAGCTGTAGCTATAGGCCCACAGGTTATCTGAATTCTCACCTGTCGATGGCGTCTGATTGGCTGCGCAACCAATGGCAGCGCACTCATGGTTTAAGTGTAATATACAAAGGTACATAAATCTCTAAATGGCACCAACTCATCGAGTCGCATGTTACTTTCACAACCTTTGATTATTCCTAATCCTGGGAATGCTAAAACCTATCATACCTAATTATTGTAAATATTATCGGTTCTAATAAATTCAATACATCTTAAAATTTATAAAGCATTCTAAAAAAAAACCGACCAAGTGCGAGTTGGACTCGCGCAGGAAGTGTTACGTACCATTATCTATACAACACAAGACAAAACGGTAAAAATGTCGCGTTTGTTGTATGGGTGCCCCCCCCCCCTTAAATATTTATTTTATTGTTTTTTAGTATTTGTAAAACGGCAACAGAAATACATCATCTGTCAAAATTTCAACTCTTCTCACGGTTCATGAGATACAGCCTGGTGACAGACAGACGGACGGGCAGCGAAGTCTTAGTAATAGGGTCCCGTTTTTACCCTTTGGGTTCTTCAGCTAAATGGAATAATGAATAAGTAGGTATAACCCGTCTGTATTAAGGTGAAAGCGTCAGGGTAGCCCGCGAAATTCAAATTTTCTTACGTTTTTTTGCAATTTGCAGACCAGTGCAAAACATTGTTTGCGATTGTAAGACGTATGTAGTTACAGAATTATAATCATCAAAATTATCAATACAAAATAAAATATTTTAATCACATACAACCTAGCACTGGCCTGCAAATTGCAAAAAACGTAAGAAAATTTGAATTTCGCCGACTACCCTGGAGCATCAGCCTTAAATAAATATTATAAATTAAACCTATCTGTGGTTGTAGATGATGTTCAATGAAGTTAATAATAAATAACTGTAGCTCCGTGCACTGTTTAAGTTTATTGACCCCTGTATGGTATGACGTAATTGTTTAGTGTGGTAGCGTTTATTAGGGTTCCGTAGCCAAATGGCAAAAAACGGAACCCTTATGGATTCGTCATGTCTGTCTGTCCGTCCGTCCGTCCGTATGTCACAGCCACTTTTTTCCGAAACTATAAGAACTATGCTGTTGAAACTTAGTAAGTAGATGTATTTCTGTGAACCGCATTTCCTAAACTGTTTCTTAAAAAGAGTAATTAAAAAAAAATACTAGCCTTTAAATTATTTTGTAGAAACGTGATTTATCCAAATGTATAATAAGAAATGAAAAATGTATTAATGATCAAAATGTATAATGGTCATCTAAGAATTTCACACAAAAATAGAAAAAAAAACAATAAATTTTGGGGGTTGGGCCATACTTAAAACTGAAACTTAACAAAAAATTTTCATCACACCCATACACGTGTCTATGGGTGTAGGTCTTCAAAAATGATATTATTGAGGTTTAAAATATTTTTTTTTTTTCATTTTTTTTTAGCGAGTCCGACTCGCTCTTGGCCGGCTTTTGTTATTGTATTAACAATATTTTAAAAAGAAAACTATCGAAATAAAAACTTTTCGTAATTCGTGTTGGGCTTAAACAAGGTAAAGTTATATCAACTTGCTTTCTAGAATAAATAAACTGGCGCAAATACAATGAATTCATATAGGTAGGTAGAAAGAACGTGTAAAGTTACTAACGTTCCTGTTATCTAGTGGAAAGAAATCGATCGCGGAGATATTGATTCACGACCACGACAGGGGAACGACCCCAGGAAACAAAATTACGGGCTCGTTGATAAACATGATAACGTTACGTTGCTGTTACGGGATATTTTCCTACTACGTTTACAATATTGATACTCACTCCTAAAGCTTTTTGACTAACCTAATCTACATAATAAATGTATAATAGTTTACTGTAAGTATAGAAAAAATAATAACTTCATTGTATTATAGGTACTAAAGATCTCTGACTTATTTTTTTTTTTTAATCATGAGTCTTAGTGTAAATAATTTAAAAAAAATGAACAATGATACTTGTTATGTATTGTACGAGCACCACATTATTTTGTTACAGTATCCAAATAAACGAAGAGCGTTTAACTTCATGCAAATAGTAGACAGATAGGTACCTACTAAACGAACGATTCGATTGTTGGTTGTATCCTGCGGTCGCTTTGTGTTGTATCTAGGTATATATAAAAATGATGTAGAGTGAGGTAGTAGGTAGGTACATTCACTACGAGGGGTCATGCATCGAGCGAGTGCAATGGAACGAAGTTGTGAATGGCGTGCGAGTAGTGGGGACAGCCGGGGGTGAGGCAGGGCGCGCGGGCCGCCTCCCGGCGTCGCCGGGCGCAGCGCCGCGCGCCTCGTCTGTAGTGACGAGGGCGCAGATGATGTCATCTCCGGAGCTCCGCCATTTTGTAGCCAATGATGTTCGATTATAGCAACGTACCCAACAATTGCCAATTTTTGTTTGGTTATTATTCTAATATAGTTTATTTTCGTGTCCTCCCACCAAAATTTTAGTAACTTACTAACCAACGAAAGAAAAACACGGTTCTCGTGTTCGCGTATTTTTTTTCTTTATTATGTCTTTTTGCATAGAGATCTGATATTAACCAGGCACCGGAAAGATATATATAATATATGTATGTATATAGAGGTTTTAATCGGGTGTTTTCTTAACGTTAAAAACCCTAGAGTAGTTAATCAGCCTATAATTAACCCGATCACGAAAATGAACTCGTGACTGAACTGAGTTAGCCCGCGCTCGGTGCTTTCTCTTGCATTCTGGTTAATTAACAATATTTAAATAGTTAACCCATATATTTATTTATTTATTTATTTATTTATTAAAACTTTATGCACATAATGTACAAAGGCGGACTTAATGCCTTGGGCATTTTCTACCAGTCTACCTTAGGGTGATGCAGAGACAAAACAGTAGGTGCAAGTACAGAAAAGTTTTAAGAAAAAAAAAATATATATATATATAGAAATACTAAGATAAAACAATAAATACATATATACATACATACAAACAAAATATACAAAGTCAAGAGAGATTAAAATACAACGATAATGAAAAACTACCTAATTAATTATGGGACAAGTCTGCCAACTTCTTATGTAGATGTTCGCGAGCTTTCACTTTAAATATGAGTCGACTGGTTGCCATCCTGATATTCAGAGGAAGCGCATTCCAAAGGAAAATATATATATTATTGTAATGGTTAATCAAACATATTATGGGTTATAGGTCTAACCGGTTAACCTTTTAACCCGATTAATCGGGTCCATAATTTCAACGATTATTTTTTAATGGAGACGATATACTTCGAAGCAAGGCCCCATATAAAGGAAAACAAAAAAAAAAAAAAAATTGTTTTTTCTCTTCCACAAATAAAGTACATACAGTACATTTTTTGTAACATTATATGTACAGGAAAAAAAAAAAAAACAATCAAAATAAGGATCGATTGATTTTTCA
Source organism: Xestia sexstrigata (assembly GCA_941918905.2). NCBI lineage: Eukaryota > Metazoa > Arthropoda > Insecta > Lepidoptera > Noctuidae > Xestia > Xestia sexstrigata. Next base: position 13,485,057 of record OW799200.2, on the reverse strand, counting down.
CCTACTGAATTAAAGGCCAAGCCACATACCACTAAGGTGTAGAGTTTGTGAAATTAGACCTTGTAGAGTTAGGGCGTGTAGAGTTGGAAGTTTGGCTCTACATGAGATCTGATAACTATTTAACAGTGAGAGTCATATGGTCTCGTCTTGGCAACATTTTACATGAAAAACGTTTTTTGGTGAGATTTCATTTATTTTTGCTAGTTGCTTGTGAATTATTAAATTTTTTTTTTCTTTTTTTGGGGTGTATTTTTCGCGCACCAGAGGCGCCCTTTTTGTAGTCCACTCTCCATCTTTGCTTTTTTCAGACGTCTAGCGTAAAAATTGCGGAAGTCTCATACAAACTTCCATCCTCTAGTTTAAGGGGGTTAGGGGATAAAAGAAGTATTATAATTTTTTTGTTGTTTGTGTAGGTACTAATAATAGCTTACATACCAAATTTCAGCTTTTTTCATAGGACAATAGGAAATACCCTAAAAAATCCGTAGCGTAACTAAGGTTGAGTGGATAATGCGCAACTCAGCGGCTACGACAAGCAAACTTTAGGGTTATGTTATTGTAAAACCAGAAGATATTTATAGCAGGTATAGATAGGGGTTGTTTTTTATTTACTTTGATGATCATCGCGCCAGTGACGAAATCAGGGTTTTTTAGATATCATTAAAATCCAAAAGTATAAGAGCTATCCAATTAATACTTTATAATTGTTTAATTAGTCAACATATCCTGAGATTTTTGTTTATCTGGTATAATCAAAACCCAAGCTATAAGGGTTCAAAAAAACGACGAAGCGCTTCGAGATAAGGTAGGTAAACATACCCTTGCGCTTCGCTTGGTTCGTCTTGGCGTCAGATCTACATTAAATTTATTGGCCAGAATCGAACCCGTTTTATAACCGAAACATCACTCAATACTCAATTATTTATTGCATTCCACAATGTAGGCTTAGGTGGTAAACAATCGTGGACCCTGTCCTGTCGGCCACAGCAAAAGTAACATAATGTAGAGAGGACTTATCATTTCATTATCTTATAATCTAACTTTATTTTTTTTACTTATCATTTAAATATTCGTCGACACTGTAATAACATTTGGTCAATAATAACTTTTTAAACTTTTTCTTTCCTGTCAACCGTCACGCAATCTTTATTATACCTTTTTCCTTGATATCACTCCGCACACAATCCATCTATCGTTTCTTTGGTCTTCCTCTCCCTCTCCATCCATCAACATTTATATTCATCACTCTTTTAGTCACATGCGATTCGTCCCTCCTCATCACAATGTTCTTAACAAGACAGTTGATTCCCATTCAACTTTTCTGTAATTGGCCCAACTTTCAAACTTCTCAAATACTGGGATTTTCTGTAATTGCCCAACTTTCAAACTTCTCAAATACTTGGAGAACAAACATTATGTGAGAAATCACAAACGACACTTCAATTTTATTAATTGTATAGATGATTTTCAGTCGAGTGTAAAAAGACTTCGTTAGATCAACTGTACCCCCCGATCTATAACAATCATTTTACGCTTTCCATGTAACTTGCTTGTTAGTTTCGTGGCAAAATGTGTTACTTAAATTTACGACTGAGGACCTTTTTGTATAGTAAATGATTTTTTTGCTAAATAGGCCCAAGTTTACATCGCAAGTTGTCGCGCGTTTCCGAATAGCGATCGTCTTTCAAGTTCATACGAGAAACGAACTTTTCTGTGCATTTGGCGTTTGTCCAACAATCTGGTAGGGGTCACAAAACTGTAGGTTATATCTTGAGAAAACTGTTTTCGTTTTTAAAACAATCACAAAACCGATTTTCCGTTTTCTTCTTAATTATAGTTTACTACTACCTGTTGTCAGCGATTTCGCGTTGAAACTTTGATGTGTATGTGTGAGAAAATGTGCTATTCCCGGTTATCTCTGTGCCAAATTTTATCCAGATCCGTTCAGCGGTTCTGCCGTGATTAAGTAATAAACCCGATTTATACGCCCTATGTCAGATACGCAAAAAGTCAGAAACTCAAAATGCCATATACGCAAAATGTCAGGAACGCAGAATGCGAGTTACGCAAAAAGTCAGGAACACAAAATACCAAATACGCAAAAAGTCAGAAACGCGGAATGTCAGATTCGCAAAAAGACAAATGGATCAGATGTTATATTACTGTTAGTTTGCCAGAAGTAAGTTTTTCCGAGTTAAACTTGAAATTGGAGAAATTTCACCTGTAGCATTTGTGCAAAAAATGATATATCGCCATTTACTCTATTAAAATATTAACAGTAATTTTTTTCTCATATTTTGTTTTTGTTGAAATAATATTGATAATAATTTCTGCTGATTTTATTAGTTAAAATAAATAACTTAATTGTTTACCAATAAAAATGTGTTTTTTTATGTGTAAGCGGATGATTATGCGTATTTGACATTTTGAGTATCTGTCATTCAGCGTATAATGGCATTTTGCTTATTTGTCATTATGAGTTTCTGACAATTTGCGTATTTGACATTTTGCGATGAAGTTTGTGTAACTATAACTTTTTAAACACGTTCAATGTTGATAGATAAACCTATTTATTTGTTTTCTTGTCATTTTAAGAAAAGCATTTTTTTGTTTCATTTCACGGGGTAATGAAATGAACTGTTCTAGCGCGATCTCGTCATCGATTGAATGAAGTCTGGTAGCGCCTTTATACTTTTCCAATTCTTACCTACTTGTACCTGCTTATTATGTATTACATGTACAATAATCAATTTTCTTTTTCTGATTACTACTTCACATTATCAGTCATTACTTCAGTAGTAAACAATTTAATCTGTCCATTATTTATAATGGACCTTATCAGAAACAGTAACGTATTTCGTAAAGTAGGAGGTACCTGTTGTATTAAAAAATATTATAGGTTTAGGTGCCTGATAATTTTCTTTACATGGCTATTTAAAATACCCATGCATTTCTTATCTGAAGTAATATTAAAACCTTGATAAAAGATACTACCTATCCTACCTATGTATGAAATTAATAGGAAATTGTTGTAAACAATGGTTATGTCGCTTCTCGCAGCCGGTCATCAAAAGTACTCATCAGTGGGCTACCCCTGCATGTTCGCTTCGACAACATCGAGCCCCTGCTCTCACAGTACGGCAACGTACAGCATTGCGACAAAGCGAACTCGCGCGATGCCAACACCCAGGCCGTGTTCATCACGTTTGAGACGCCGGAGCAGGCGCAGCAGTGAGTATTATTGTGTTTGAGGGTTCTCTTGGGTGTGCTGTCTTGTTCGCACCGTCTTCGGTTCCAGCTTTTTCATAATCTCTCGCATCTGTAATTCGGCGTTCGCATGATGTATTTAGTGATATGTTTTGCTTTATTCTATTTTGCTTACTGCTTTCCAGGTGGCACAGAGGGTATATAATGTACAACCGATTCTTTCTTTTTCTTTCTTCTCTGCGCCGGGATTCGTCTCGCTGGCACCTAATTGTGTAACTGTCTTATTAAATGGGTACCAAAAGCCCCTAGTGATTAATTGTTTTAAAGTTTCATTAAAGTTCATTATGAGTAAAATCAACTCTTTCCTTCACTTATTTGTTTTGTTATGGTCTTTTGCGGTTCTTCACTGATTTTAATTGATACTGACAACTCTGCTTTTTATATAAAGTCATAGATTACGCATGGGTTGCTGTTGTTCAGTGTTTGTCGTGCTGTTAGGCGTTATTTGTATTTTACACGAGCTCAACTTGTTTCAGAGCCATCAACGGCCTAAATGGGTGCGAACTGGAGGGAAGTCGGATGAAGGTCGAAGCGGCGGAGCAGAACACCCGTGGCGGCAGGCGCGGACGCCCCGGCGGCGGCCGCGGCGGCGGCGGTGCCACCGGCGGCGGCTCGCGGCCCACCGATTTCCCGCTGCGGCTACTCGTGCAGAGCGACATGGTCGGCGCCATCATCGGCCGCCAGGGCAGCACCATCCGCCTCATCACACAGCAGAGCCGCGCTCGCGTTGATGTCCACCGCAAGGACAACGTTGGCTCTCTCGAGAAGGCCATAACCATATATGGCAATCCCGAGAACTGCACCAATGCATGCAAAAGAATACTGGAAGTCATGCAACAGGAGGCCAACAACACCAACAAGGGGTAAAATTAATACAGCACTTTGTTTTTAATAAAATACGAAATTTTATGTTGTAATAATTCTTTAATTGTAACTAACATTGCGTCATTGTTGTTTTTCAGTGAGATCTGCCTCAAAATTTTAGCTCACAATAATTTAATTGGCCGTATCATTGGTAAGGGCGGTAACACGATCAAGAGGATCATGCAAGAAACCGATACGAAGATTACCGTCTCTTCTATCAATGACATCAACAGCTTCAACCTGGAGCGGATCATCACCGTCAAGGGCTCCATTGAAAATATGGCTAAGGCGGAGTCACAAATTTCAGCTAAATTACGCCAGAGCTATGAAAGCGATTTGCAGGTAATTTGTCACTGGCTACTAAACAGTAAGTTACTTTGTAAAAGTGTGTTTGCTTAATATTATTGTTATTGGTGTTATAGATGCTGGCGCCGCAAAGCATCATGTTCCCGGGGTTGCATCCTATGGCCATGATGTCCACTGGTCGTGGATTCTGTGGTGCTCCCCCGCCGTTCCCGCCGCCTATATACGCTCCTCTGCCGGGCCAGGGCGGCGCGCAGCAGGGAGCTGGTGATTCACAGGTACTAACTTGCACATTTTCAGGGAAGTGTTACTTTTAATGACCCCTTCTTTGTTGTATCTATGTTTGGCTGTAGTGCTTCATTGGTTGTTCGAAAAGATGGGCCTTTCGTGGTACCATATTCACTTTCGAGTGGCGAAGTTCCTTCGCTTCGACGAGTTCCCGATCTGAACTCAAGTGTAGGTTGTTTATATAGGCAGTGATGTTTCGATACCAGCTACAAATTTATATTGAAACTAACACAAGTCTTTTCTACAATAGGAAACTACATACTTATACATCCCAAATAATGCTGTGGGCGCGATTATTGGCACCAAGGGCTTGCACATTCGCAACATTATTCGATTCAGCAACGCTTCTGTGAAGATCGCTCCTCTGGAGCAAGATAAACAGGGAGAGAACCAAAGCAACCCTCAACAGGAGCGTAAAGTCACCATAGTCGGCAGCCCTGAGGCTCAGTGGAAGGTATGTCCTGGTTATATTTTGATACTTATTATATTATTCTGTTTTGAACATACTGGACATAGTTTTAATTACTTATACTTGACATTTACAGGCTCAATACCTCATTTTCGAGAAGATGCGAGAAGAAGGATTCATGTCTGGTTCGGATGACGTGCGGCTGACAGTGGAGATAGTGGTCGCTTCGTCGCAGGTCGGCCGCATCATCGGCAAGGGAGGTCAGAATGTACGAGAGCTGCAGCGCGTCACTGGCTCGCTCATCAAGCTGCCGGAGCAGCCGCAGCAGCAGCAGGGCGGCGCGCAAGCGCAGGATCACGATACGACCGTGCACATCGTGGGTCCCTTCTACAGCGTTCAGGTATGAATAAGTCAAATACTTACGCCTATTTTGTTTCGAGAAGGCGGTGTTTTGTAAGCGTTATTTTATGTTAATATGCTGAAACTTTGCATAATACGATAAAAACTGATCGATACAGTAATTTTCACGAGGTAAACGAGATGTAAACCAATGATGTTAATTATGAAAATTATAGCATTTTGGCATATAAATAATATTTTAAAATGGGGTTACCAATCAAGACATTTAAGATTCTATGTTTAAGACGTGACGCGTGTATGATGAAAATGAATATGAAATAAATTGCTAAGCGAAATTTATAGGTAACGGTACTGTACTCTGTAAGATGTATACATGTAGTTACGAGTCCAAATTGAATTTACTTATAAGCATTTATATAATATATAATTTAAGAAGATGTGGCGTGTCGACATACGTTCAAATTGTCAAAAAGATAAGTATATGGTTTTACTAATAGCTGGCGCAATGCGATGCAATAGTGCGTATAAATTCGATTTGAAGTAAAAAAGACTCACTTTGGCATAATGAGATATTTACGTTTTAGCAATCACCTGAAGCGGGATGAAACATTATCGAGACACTGCCTGTCTAAGGATACAATCCTCATTGAGAGCCAATGAAATGGCACCACACCATGGCCATGCCAAGTTAATTTATGCCTTTGATGCTAAACAATAGGTGAGTTATCCCAGTATCAACGTAAATAATAAATTATATCAATTTTTATAGCGAATGTTAAGATTGACAATAAAATTAATTCTATAAGAAACATCTTTAATTTATCTGCTACGCCTTTAATTATTGTTATTGGACTATGTAACTACATGTATATGTATTGTACAGGACTGATGGGTCAGTATAATTAAAGGATTATATTAAGTTTATAAAAGGCGGTTCTCACACACCGCTCGTCAGCGTGGTCGGTTGGAGGCGGCAAATGCTGGTGTAGCAGTTCGCTGCGTGGTCGGGCGGTCCGTGTACCACCGAGTTTCCTGACGGTGGACCACTTTTCAACCTACTTAGGGCATAAAGGTGAAAAGTGGTAGACCGTAAGTAAACTCTGTTACGAACGTACGAACGGAACGTGTCCGGGTTCGTTTCCACCAAGAGGAAAAATCCTCACGCTCTTTTTTGATGTCGCTGAATAAAGGATTGTATCAGTATTGCCGAATTAGGCGATCGCGTATCCTTGTGCACGCGCGAGGATACGCTTTGTTTGCGTCGAATTTCTCAGCTTGGTGGAAACGGACCCTTAGATATCAATGGCATTCATACAAGCCAATGACGTGAGATCTTCACCACCCGACCGCGCGGACGAGCGAGCCCAGTTACACGACTCCGCTCTTTAGATATACTTTACAGAGCAATACATAAAGCCCATATTTGAATTATATTCTTTTTGCCGGGTGGGAGCGGAGTCGTTTATGTGGGCTAACACCTTTAAGCCGCGTTGACATAAAACTCATTTTTCGATGTTGAAAAATATATTGTATGTATAAATGTGATGTGGAGGAATGAGGAAAGTTTTGAGTATGACTATGGATGGATTATGTGAAGGATGATATGGCACGAAAGGTGTCTGTTGAGATGACGAGTAATAGAGAAGTGTGGAAGAAGACAAATGATGATGCAGACTGAAAAATAAATGCAAAATGAAGAAAATGAATTCTGTCAATATCAACAGCTATCCTAGTGCACTCGTATGAAGTTTACTCCTACGAGTCCACTCGATCCGAGCACTCTCTGACCGTGTCAACGTGGCTTAAGAATCGCCTTACATGCGTTTTATTCAAATTAGTGTCGTGAATGATTAATTACGGCAATTCATATTGGGGTAATAATATTTTGGTGTTATAGATATTAATGCAAAGCGATATTGTGAAGTATGAAATAATGCGTTGCTAAATAATAAATGCAATGGAATAAGTTTTTCGCTGCGTATTTGATTAAGTACGTGTCGATCGACAAAAATTCTTTAAACCATTGAACTCGTGCGAATGTGATGCGTTTAGTAGTTGTACGCTTAACAGTTCCTGTGTATTTTATCAGTCGGCGCAGCGTCGCATTCGTGCGATGGTTGCGCAGGCGAGTGCGCCGGGGCGCCGCCGCGCCGCGCAGCCGCCGCCGCCCGCGCAGCAGTAATCTGCCTCCGCGTCTCCAGGAACCCGCGCGCCCTCCAGCACCCTCCCTCGAGCCCTCGCCACACCCGCCGCCTCGCCGGCCTGGCCGCGAGCGGGCGCGGCGCCGACACACTAGACTATAGCTTCACTGCACACTTCTTGCGCGAAACGTAGACCGTGTCGTAACGCTGCACCCGACTACTGCGCAGGCAGGCTTTTGTGTCCAAATGTTGTTGTTGACATAATTATATTATTGTAGTGAATTGTAATTAAATCTATTGATAAATCCATATTTTATCCCGGGAATTATCTATGTTGATGATTAATATTTGAATATATATAACACATATATATAATATTATTCATATACACTATTTTTTAATAATAACGTGATTGTTAAGTTGTTTTCATACCATGTTATTATTCTGCTACCATATAAAGAGTTGTCATAGATTGCAATAGTTAATGATTATGTTCTGTATACTGTTTACAAATGTTAATAGCAGTTTCTATAGTATCGTGCCGTTTCTATATACAAACAATAAGAGCAAAATATGTTTTTTGTTATAAAGTAATAGTTTAATCTGTTAAAATCGCTGCACCATAACTGTTAATGTAATTTTTTGAAGGGTGTGTGGGATACAACTACTAGGAACGGAAATTACACGACGTTGCTTTAACGAGGAGGCTCATTGGACAAACGGCTTTGCAAAGTATATTGTAAGAATATTTCTTGTAACGATACACGGAGTTTCTGCATGCATGCTGTTGAGAATGTGTCGTACAATGGTTTCTATTGAACTGATGTGTGTTGGGTGATAAGTAACTAATCCAAAGAGTGAACGCCGATCGTGTGTCGAATCGGCCTGACGTAGTGACGAGCCTTGACTTGACTAAGCGCTCGCGGCCGGGAACCTGCGCCCCGGCCTGCGCCTGCGCGACGCTCCTATCGACGATATGGAGACGATGATCTACCTAATTATGATGGACAAATATTTTTGATATAATAGTAATTGTTGGAGAGTAAGGAGTAAACTTATGAGTTTTAATTTGTAAGTAACATTTGTTGATCGTTTTCTTTGTAATTTTGTCTTTGTTAGCTTTATAATGTTTTCTTGTATTGAAAATGTAATACAAAAGTTTCGACATGGAACGATACCGTAGCGTTTAATGGTGCGTGTGTAAATGTCGCGTCAGTCGTATTGTTCGGTTCTATCGTGATATGTTTTATTATCCAATTGTGCGATTTGCGTTATCATTGTGCCAAGTGAGATAATTTAAACTATGAGAGATTAAGATTAAGTGAATAATATCAAAATTAATGAAAAGCTTAGATATTTATATGTATAATGTGATAATATATGGAAGTTTTGGCAAAAATGTTACTAAGAATGTTTTACATTCTTATTTCCATTTTCTCATTTTTTAGGTTAGATTATAATAAAATTATAAATTGTAAGTCGTGAGGCGGTAGCGAGGGCGCGGCGGCGCTCCGTTGTCGCGCGCGCGGCCCGCCTGCGCACGCGCCTCACCAGCTGATGTCCCGATACTTCAACACTTGTCTCTTAACATCTCGTCACGTCTATTCCGTGTCCCAAATGCATTAAAATAATTTTCAATTCATTACGGTTAAATGGAGCAATCTTCTCAGTAGCACACATGTTTTAGTGCTGAATGTAAAGGGTACAATACGCATGCTTACCTTATGTTACATATGAGAGATTACCTAATAACTCTTGAACAAGACAAAGTTCTCAGAGACCGCTATGTTGCGTTTTAACCGCGTTTAGTTCCTATAACGGCTGCATGTACGCCGTCACACTTAGATATCGGACCGTCAAGTTTTTATACGGGTCCACTTCTAAGTCAGCCATGGACTTTGCTTTGTTTTGTTACGCTGTTATGAGGTAATAACACTAGTAACATTTCGCATTTATATTAAAGAATAAACATGATTAGATCTTCCGATAGATCTCAATTACCCCATCACCCTGCTGACGATTATTATACACTTGACCACGGCGTCATCATATCTACGCCCATCCACCGCTTTTTCTTTACATGAAAATGTGCATAATGTTGCCTCCCTGAGCTATATTTGTTGCTCTATGCATTTGAGGTAGGTTTCAAATCCTGAAAAATTACTGGTTAGTACCACAAGCGCAGAAAAACTACTATAAATGATTGTCAATACTATCGGAAGATATTTTCTACGCACCAATATCGTGGATCCGTGTCAATAGATCATTATGTGGTTGTAGTACTACAGTATCTTTGCTAATTGGTGCGATCTTGCTTTATTGTTGTAATTTATTTGTATCTTTTTGTTCTGTGCTTTATTTTAATATGAATAAATTTTTTGTGATGAAACTCAAATTTTCTGATGACCCCCTAATACTTCACATTTTGTGATGGTTATTTATTTTTTGTAATTTTGTATTGCTTCCACATATTATAGAAAATAATCTCACATTTGGCAAATAACTCCTTATAGTCAGTCTGAAAACAAGTTGCTGTAGGTGCTTTATAGTAAACGATAAACTAAGAAAGTAACCACTTTTAAAGTACGAGCCGTGGATAGATACAATTATGTCGCCGTTATAATTTTATGATTTAAACTTTTCATAATATAATAGTTTCACGAGTCTACAATTTTATTCTATTGAAATATATACTGCCATGTTAAATACTATTAATAAGTCTCATAATTAGTTACTGTTTATTATTGACCCAGAGATATCGTTGTTATATTACACAATTACATAATAATATTTGTATTTACAATAAAAAGGAAACTAATCGTAAACTTATAACGGCTTAATTTTAATGTGACAATTCCGTCTATTATAATTAACAGTACATTTATGTAGTACGAGAGTATTCACAAGAGTTATGTGCGTGAGTTCCTTTACACGCTACGGATGTGTGTTCTTCTATGGAGAGCACACATGAAGCCATTAATTATGTAAATAACGTATGACATTGTAGAAAACGGACTTCATTTTTACAAAGATATCAGGAAGAATAAACTGCCTATGATCAGAGAGCAGTGAGAGTCCACTTAGTGACACGCGCCACGGATGTGGTGTCGTGTGCTACCGCTACACAATGCGAACACATATTTGGGCCAGGATCCAAGTTTTTAAAAATGAGTGTTTAGTGATTAGAATATCGTGCGATTGACCGCACGCGTCGCTAACTTTGTTACTCTCCACAATAGCTGTATCACTTAAAACTGATAAGCCAGGAAGTAGTGTATAAAGTACCAATAACTATATCTACGTTTTACAATACATAATGGGTTTACTTGCTATAAGGGCTCCTGAATTTATTATTAAACTGAATATGAATTTTTGATGCTAGAAGTGTAATGGTTTATGCGCTTAAGAGCGTGTTTAATATTGTCAGGATGCTCAGAAGAGTCCTATAATATCGGCAAAAAAAAAATATACATTCCATATTTCACGAAATAACACCTATTGCTGAAAGACCGACCACCTTCAATTGAGTATTTTAGAAAATTTACTAAATTATAATATAATTTCGCATTCAATGTTATTACTTATTATACGGTACGAGTGAAAAATATATGTGTAGGTGTATATGCAAGCTAATTATTGTTTCGCTAAAAGAAAATTGTATGCATTATCGGTAATTGAATGTCTTGAATTAATGTTAGAATTCATATTGGTGTAACATTTCCGATCTTTAGTAGATTAACAATATTTTCTGGAAAAAGAAGTTTGCTTGTATTGTGTTCAATATCGGTTGACTACAGCTGTGGAGCTAGTTGACCGACTATTGTTCGACACACAGACAGCCAGATTCCGCTTGCATCGGCTATCAAAATGGAATATAATAAACGGTTACTTTCACTGCGGCAGGAAGAGTGTACATATAGGCATGTTGTTTATTCCTTCCAAATGTAAGCAAGAGAGGGTTACATTATGATTTGTAATGATAGGATGCAGAAATAGTTTTTAGTTGATTATTATTGTATCGTTGCGAAGTAGTTTCAAGTTGATGTAGGCGCGGGCGGCGCGCGGCCACGAGACTGAACTACACCCCTACCGCCGCGCCCCCGCGCCCATTACTTACATATTGTCATTGTCGCTATTGTCATTCTTGTTTGATGGTTCTACTGTTATTTACATTACATTATAATTCTTTCTCGTGTGTGTAACCACTATTTTGTGTATTTACGTGTGAAAGGATCGATTTCATTTAATGTGCATGATTGTAGTTTTGGATTTCATCTAATATGTATGAAAATATTTTACTGAATAATTATTACGACAAATAATAATTATTACTACGAATAATAGTTTTTAAAACATTTTAATTTTATGAAATGATGAAAACCTCGAGCGCACATTGCATTATTATTTTTTCAATAACTTGTTAATTTTATTTAGTGGGGAAATGGAGCATTCATTCTGTTGTTCGTATGTTACAATCCCCTCCAGTGTATGCTATTGAAGTTTACCGAGTCTATAGTAATAGTGTTTATGTATGTCGTATGTATTTATGTACCTTGCTGGAGCATGTATATCAGTGTGTAGCGTGGTCGCGTGGCGGCCGGGCGGGTGTAGGAGCACGTCGCACCAGGTCGGGGGCGCCACCGCCCGGCCAGACTCGAAATTCGTGTCGTCGCGTCTCGTCCCGCCCGCCATGTGATAAATATATTATAAAATAACGGGCGTACATACGCGATCTCATGAGGCGGGACCCACAGTATGCGTTATTTTTGTTTAGGTATAGAGAAGCTGTTGTTGTTGCTTCTCAAATTAATGTATCAAGGTCCAACATTCATTGATATATTGTTTTTTTTCACTATTATTGCAAGACAGGACATACATAGTTCACCGCATTTTCTTTAAATTTTTGCTGTTAATTTTAGAACCATTTTATAATTGGTTTAAGTTCTGAAACTAATAACTACCTCAATATTACTAAATGAATATGATAATTATCTTTGTGCATGTTTTTGGGAACTGAATTTAAAAGAATACGAAAATTCAATATAGTATAAGATTGCTATTTTAAACATAGTAACAGAAAGTTGTCAAAATTAGGTTTCTTAACGTAATAAAACTGGTGAAATTTGATTTTGTTGTTTATTTCCATATCGCCCCTAACCCCCAAGACAAAATTCTCTTCGACTCTACACCAAAACACAGAACGCTAGGACGCACTCATAACACATTTTTTTGTCATCGTTGACGTTGATGTCATCGTTGACGTTGATGGTACAGGTTCAGCACAAATGTGTTCACTTATTGGTTCTTGAATGAACAAATCGATTTGCACGCAGCTTGGCCAGCCAATATTTGCCTGAAGCCCATTACTGTAATCATGTCTAAAATTTTCACTTTTGTGGTGGGATCGTAACTATCTCTTGAACTGTCCGTTTGAACCTTCGACAAAATTCCTTCAGGGTAACACTCTTTATCAGAAAGGCTAGAACCCAGTCGAGTAACAACTGAATTCATTCAACTGAGTTCATTTTTGACTTTGACTTTGACTTTGAATTGAATAATATTTCATGATCATAGGAAGAAGTTTCCTGGTTCCCCAGAATAACAAACAAATCCAAGTTTGTAATTATGGTTTCCAATAATGACAATCACTGATCACACACGGAGCTATCAGATGTTAGCAGTAGAAATGCTCAAAATGAACTAAACTTACGAACCCGATTTTTGACTATTTATTGTTATTGACTAATGAAGGTGCATTGTATTTACCTAATTTCCCTCATTAAGGTGATCCTGCACTAATTGCAAAATTAACATATGCCCTAAACCTAATTATTTTTTCTGCGTATTCTTTTAACTAATTCATTCGTAATGTACATACGTATTTAGACATAATTATGAGGTAATTACCTCAATGAGGTCGTTAGCTAATGATGATAATAATGAGGACTTGACCATTAGAGGAGATTACATTCAAAAGTAAGAAAGAAAGATAATTTATTAATTCATAATGAACAACAAAAAAACAACAAAACACAACACAACACAATACACAACACAATGAACAAAAAGTATCTATGTAGTAAATCAACTATCTGGCGTCCATGACACAAGCTTCGTTGCTTAGTGTGGCACTAGATGGCGCTGTGTGTAATGTCCAGCGATATTTATAATGAAAGGTTTTCTTTTTGAGGTTTTTTAAAAAAAACTTAGTTTCCAAGAACTCTATAGATGGCGTTGAACTGACTACGATAGTTGGTGCCAAAGCAAAAAGGCTTAGAAAAAAAACCATTGCGTCACGTCACATACGCTCGTTGAGTGATATTTTTGTTTGCTTAACCTTCCGAATATAACCTAGTTTTCTCGCGCTTTGTTAAAATCAGTTTTTTTAGGTTCCGTTTCTTGCATTAACGTATTAAGTTCAGCGCCATCTATCCAGCGACTAGGGAAGAGCTAAAAAGAAAATCCCTCATTACCATGTCATTTAAATTTAGTAAAACTAACTTTTGTGATTTCATAAACTGTTTTGGCTTGTAGTGTAAATAAAATATTGTTAACTAGATTTAGCATACTCATATGTAAAGCATATAAGCATTGAAATGAATCATAAACTAAAAAAATATTTTTTAACTGAGGATTTTTTAAAAAAGAAGCGCAAATTGTGCGACAATACGAAGTACTACTCTGTCAAGAAAGTACCGGGAAAAGATCAATAATACACAAAATGTCTGTTATTCATCCAAATTTATTTTATCACCTTCAAAGTATGCTCCTTTAGAAACGATACACTTGCGCCAACGAATAATCCATTCATCAAAACATTTTTTAAGCGCTGCTTCCGGAATTGACTTCAGTTCTCGCCGCGAATTCTCCTTTATATATGTCTTCTATCGATTGAAAACGGGTGCCACGAAGTGGTAATTTGAGTTTAGGAAAAAGAAAAAAGTCAGCAGGAGCCATATCTGGTGAATATGGTGGTTGCTGGATGGTATTTGTTGAGTGTTTGGTCAAAAATTCGTTCACAATGATAGCCTTTTGCGAAGGCGCATTGTCGTGGTGCAAAATCCAAGAATTTTCTTTCCACAAATCTGGCCTTTTTCGTCGAATTTGCTCTCTTAAACGCCGCATAACGCTCAAATAATATTCTTTATTTACCGTTAGACCTTCCGGTAAGAATCTAAAGTGCACAACACCGCGATAGTCAAAGAAAACAGTCAACATGACTTTGACTTTTGATCGACTTTGGCGTGGTTTTTTCGGTTTCGGTTAGTTGGAAGGCGCCACTCCGAAGCTTGTTGACTAGTTTGCATGTCAATCTCGTAAACCCACGTCTCGTCACCAGTAACAATGCGTTTCATGAATGTTGGGTCCGAACTGACTCGTTCTAGCATGTCCTCAGCGACTTTCATGCGATTGAGTTTTTGGAGAAAATTCAGATCTTCTGGGACTAGCCGAGCAGCAACATGTTTCATACCCAAATGATTAGTTAAAATGGTACGGATCGACTCGTGAGATACAGAAAGTTCGGCGGCTATCTCTCTCAGAGTTGAATGGGGATTTTCAGTCACTATTTTCTTCACTTTTGCGATGTTAACTTCAGTTGCAGACGTTGACGGCCTACCAGAGCGAGGCAAATCTTCCATCACATCTCGACCGCTTTTGAACGCTTTGAACCACTCATAAGCACGAGTTTTTGATAAAGTCGATTCACCGTAAGCCTTCTGTAACATTTTCAGTGACTCCGAACACGAAATTCCATTGGCGATGCAAAATTTAAGACAAACTCTTTGTTCGATATTTTTGTCCATTATGAAATTCGCAATACACACTATATAATATATAGTGTGTATTGCGAATTTCATAATTAATATCATATTATGATATTACTAAAACCAGCACTGTATTTAATATAAATAACAGATGCAACTCAAACTCCGCGCCAAAATGGAAAACAGTTGTGCCAATCTAACAACTACAAAAAAACAAAAATTTGAATTTGGAACCATAAACAAATCATCCATTCCCGATACTTTTTTGACTGAATGTATGTCAAAAACATACAAATAAATAATAGTATATCTGTGTGTAAAGATATAATGGCGAACCTTATGATTCCAGAGTTAGCCTCATTTTTCATGTCAATGCCATACAATTTTTTCTTAAAAAAATGATAACTCCTTCATTTGTACATGCAATTGCCTCATACGATTTTTTATAGCATAGTAATGATCAGCAGAATCCATTTCTAGCAATAAAAGGTGTACGTTACCCCTGCAGGAAAGTGTCCCTTAATGTTATATGAGGGGAACGTTTGATTAGTGCCTTATCTGCTGTAAAATGTGTGCCCCCCTGTCGTTTTGGAAAAAAAAAAACGGAAAAAACGATTCCTGCTGGGGTAACGTTTTTCCAGCAGGAAAATTCTAAACGAATGATCGGAGAGAGAAACATTGTGCATTACACGAGTTTTCATCAAACCGCGATAACTTGAAAATTATAAATATTTTCTTAAATCTAATTGGGGCACTAAGGGGGACATTAAGAGCTACTCATGTATGTTTATTCTACGGCGGCACATGCAATGGTTTTAGAGATACACGAATGCAAAACGTTACTCCAGCAGGAAATGCAATATCTCGAAAACCGGAAGGGGCACACATTTTATTTTTGGGGCACATTTTGGCACTAATATAAGCTACACGGCCATGCACAATGTGCCTCTCTCCGATTTTTCTTTTGGAATTTTCCTGCTGGAAAACGTTACCCCAGCAGGAATCGTTTTTCCGTATTTTTTCCAAAACGACAGGGGGCACACATTTTTTATGTGGGCACATTTATAGCAGATAAGGCACTAATTAAACGTTCCCCTCATATAACTCTAGGAGACACTTTCCTGCTGGGGTAAGCACATTTATAGCAGATAAGGCACTAATTAAACGTTCCACTCATATAACTCTAGGAGACACTTTCCTGCTGGGGTAACGTACACCAATGAAAGACTCTTGAAATTAGGGTTCTTTTTTTACCTCTTGAGGTACGGAACCCTAAAGATGACCGATACTAATTACGTGGTTAGTGATAGGTGTTTACTTGTAAGGTTACAGAAACAGTACATACGTACGTACATTTTTATTTTTCGTGCTACATTGACAAATCACATTTCCGTTTTTGTTCAATACTGTTCCGTGTTTTCTAGCAATAAATTTTAGTTACGATTCACAGACGTCCATTGTTACAATATATTTTAAAAATTAAATAAATTATGTAGAGCTACCTTCACTGCATGTATCTGCGTTCAGTGGTACGACGAGGAATGACAATTCCTTCTCGTTCCACTGGTGGAACAAGTTGGTGGCACGACCCAGTAGACCTATAACGTATCTTTCTGATATCTAGTGACTATCAAGCTTCGGTTGTACACCGAACTTTGATAACAATCGAGAATGTCATAATATTAGTATTACGTCATCGATTTGTTGTACACTATGCTTACATAATCGAAATAATATTAGTATCGATACGAAAGCGTCTGTCAAAATGAGTTACGGTGACTATCAGCCACGATGGGCACCAATGACGTCATATTTGATCGCGACTGGTTATACGAAACTAGCCTTTTGACAGTTATTTTATGGACACTGAGCCCAGTTACTATCATTTCAAGCTGTCAACCAAGCCAAGCCAAGCCAGTGTCAGTCCCCTAGTTTTTGAGATTTAAATGTGGCCGATCTGGGGAGATTCCAGATCGGCCGCCTTTAAACCCTTGATATCTTTTTAACCAGTGACCGACAAATTATTATTCTGATATTTAAGGTCTACTCAATATATTTTCCATACTAATTTCGAGGGGTTAATTACTCTACTGTTTGACATGGTACATCTAAATTTAAACATGATATCATTTTGTCTCATTATTAATTGTGTCTGTGCGGAAACAGAATAGTAAAATAAGAAGCCATTCAAAAGTTACGAGCTACCAAAGATTCGTTTTTATTGCCAATTTTAACGCAACTTTGGGCGTAAATTAGTAATAAAAGAAGTGCCAAATTTCCACAACAAAGTCCGTACCAACACAGCACAATTATCGAAGAATTTAATAAAATTCCCCACTGGTGCGGTGCGGGAGTATGACGCTCACTCACTCATATGAACAGTATATTATGTCACATATAACTTTTTTGATAGAAGAACAAGAACTATATTCCTGTCCTTTTCATTTCATGTATGACGTCAGTGACCTGTCATTTGTTTTTCGCTGAAGTTGAAGGACCTGTGTATTTTTATTGCACTCCTATAATGTGTGCGTTTCGATTAACGATTAACAAACAGCTTAGCGTTAGCTTGCTAGCAGCAGGCGGGCTGCGAGTACAGTTGTATGAAAGCGGCAAGTGCGCTGACTGTGCGCCGTGAGCTTTTTCATGATGACATTATGAAATATATTATACGACACACTATTTAAATATGCTCTAATTTGAATGACATAGTAGATTTTACAACAAGAGCACAAAACGAATCATTTTTATCCGAGACTTTTAACAGCCCGAGCGAGCCGAAGGCGAGGAATGTCGAGGATAAAATGGTTTTGTGGACGAGTTATAAACTCTGCTTTTCACTTCGATTGCGAGGAAATATAACAGTCGTATAACATAACATTTCTTTAATTAAAATTCAAAGTAAAATTAGCAGGTACAGTTTTGAACTGAATGAAATTGTTTTTCCCGGCATATCGCCGCTTTATTTTTTTTTAATCTTCCGACGTTCTGACATTGATATTAGGCTTAGGCTGCAGAGCTATACAGCCTAATATTAAATTAATTTTGTAATAATAATTTTCTTAAATTAATTAAATAACCTACCGTACTTGAATTTAAATTTTAATATCTTTTATGTCTTAAAAAACACATAGGGCAAATAAATTAAAGTAAATATTATAAAATAACAAATTCTTTCTATGAACTTCTTATTGTGTTTGGCTATAAGGCTCATTTTCTTTGCCTTAATATAGATACATGTAAGAGAAGATACGTTAATGCACTTGTGCACAAAATTCGATTTTGTGCAGCCTATATCCTGCACAAATAAGCACTTTCAGAGCATGACAAGTGAAAAGTTAATTGCTGGGTTGGAGCGGTGCCGTTGCGGTGCCGGTATAGTGTGCCATGACTTTTACACCCCGCGGCCAGCGCGGGCGCGCGGACTGAGAGCTTGCAGCTCGCCGACGACGCGTAGTTAGCGCGCTAGCGGCTAGCCTTAGCCTATATTAGAGTCGACGCCGCCGTGCTGCAATTGCGGTGCCGGTATACTGTGCCATGACCTTTACTCGACATACGTAGAGCATGCGGAACCCGGTTTCGTGTTCATCGAAACCGTGCGCATGGCATATGCTCCCTCTATAATAGTTACTTTACTCTTTGGCACATGCCAACAAAATCGCATCACCCGGCCGAAATCAGGTTGTGCACATAAACTCGGCTACGCTTCTCTTAGCTAGGGTTGGGAATGTGCTCAGGTATTTGTCACGACACTGCAGCTCTGTTTTGATGTCATTGTATTTGTAGAAATAACGCCAGAATATGTCTCCACAGCGCACCCTGACACGACTGGAATGGGACAGAATGTAGGTACCTAAACAGTCAATAATAATATGAGATAAGCATTTATTAAAATAATGACAATTAAAAGTAAAATAAACTTAACGTTTATGTATTTGAAGAAAACAAAAACGCGGCAAATTCCTAGACTAATATTTTTTTGTCGGAAAAGCAAAGGCATCAAGCTCATACGGCCTCGTCGGTTTTCGTAATTTTATTTAATAATCATAACTGCATAATAAATGCGTACTCAATGGTGTAAACACAGATGTAGTTCAGTATAAATTTCGGTAAGTGTTCCAAATTTAAATCACATTCTCCCCTTAGAGGATAAATGAAATTCAGTACAATTTTCTTTCCCTGTTTTTAACAGATTAAAAATGACTATTGTTATGTTCGCTTTTTGTGGCATAGAATGTCACTTTTTTAGCAAGTGGTACGAAAATAACTTTTTGCTGGCCGAAGCCTCTTTTGAACTTTTTTTTATTTTCCAAATGATTTATTTGCCATATTTTCACCACACCGAACCAACCTTGCTTGACCTTGATGAAGTCCAGAGTCTGATGATGGAGCAGCATAGGAGGGGAGACTAGTCAATGTTCCATTTAGTCGCACTGTAGCCCGATCCACTTCGCCTGTACCACGTATGCTTACGAACCTCAACGCTCTCGTGGAGACCAACCCTGGATTGGACTTGTTTGCTGATGAATGGAAGACGATATTATTGGAATGTTTGTGGTTCTGCGAGAAGACCGAGTAAAAGGATTAGGTATTTAATTTAGTGTTAATGGTTTTAAATACAGTATTAAATAAATAAAATAAATAATAAATAAAATAGGAGTTCCTTTACTAAATAAGATGGCCCCGTCGTCTTTGGTCTCTGGATTCGATTACTCTTGCTGTTGACTAGATAGTGAGTTCGTAATTTCCCATAGCCAAGTGTGGCCACCAGCCTTATGTTATACCTCTTATTTATTTATGTTTTATTGGATTGTCTTCCAAGTATCCTTCTCATCTCAGCTTGATCGCCAGGCTTAGTAGGTTTTGCGCATATAAACTGGTCCCGGTACCCTGTTTAGACAGTCCCGCGACCCCGGCAGTTGCGATAACTCATAAGATATTCGTTTAAATTAAATTGAATAGTGTTTAGGGTAAATACGTTCTAAAATAGATATTGAAGATAATCTATATAGATTTACACCATACACCATAAATAAGCTTCTAAAATAATGCATTACTTTCTACGCAAAACTTAAAAGATAAAATGAAACTGACCAACTGTTACACTGCGACCCCATTTGTTTCGCTGAGAATGATATTTTCAGTCGCTCGTAATTTTATTTCTGTGATATCTTCTAAATTATTCATTTAAATGATATACTGTAAAGGGCCATATTGATCTATATTAAATGCACAATGTATTTAAGGTAATGAATTGGATAAGGATTAATACTGTATTGCTTAATATCGCTTCGTAAATAAGCCATTATTTCTCGTAAAAAGTAAAGGATAAAAAATGGTTATTGTGAGTTATCCCTAAGAGATAGACATATACCATCGCGGACTTTTTTGTAAACCTTTTTAAGGTGTACAATACTGTAGTGCATTATTTTGATCTATCTTGTAGGGTTTAGCCAGCGTTTGCAATGTAAGCGCAAAAAAGAGCCAATAACCCATACCGCCGCCATAGTAAGAGCCTGCGTTCTTCGCAAAACCATGTTCTTCACTGTCCCTCTCACCGCACTGACTACATTCATCGATCATTCTTCATCCAGTCTATTTCTCTGTGGAATGCGCTCCCCCAGGAAATCAGGATGGCAACCAATCGTTTATCTGTTAAAATTAAAGTTCGCGAGTACATTCGGAAGAAGCTGACAGCTTCGTCACAACGGTAATGTTTTCCTCATTGTTTGTCTTTTTATTTTAGTATATCCGCGTAAATGTCTATTTACATTGAAGCCGTTGAACAGCCTAATATAAAAAAATGTTTTTTTTTTTTTGTATTTAGAACACTAATCAATGTTAGTTTGTTAATAAAATTAAATATTAATTTTAAATAATCATGAAATATATGATATTCTATTTATAAACACAATTTGAATACTTATTCAAAATACAGGGTGTAAAAGACCTCATCACGAAGCCGTCAACCAAGCATTCTGTACATCAAACTAAGTAACTTTAGGCAAAAATTATTGCTGGGAAACGACTTTTTTTTTTTGGGGTGAAAATTCATGTTTTCTCGTAGAACTCAATGTAACGCACTCAAAACATTGTGCTGATGGATGGATTGAATAGTACGGGGGTCGTGGAGGTGTTTAAAGTAAAAATCTTACATTAAAAACTTGCATTTAAAAAAAAACTTGTCAAAAAGTTGGAACTTTGACCCCCAATATCTCCGTAACTAGAAGGTTCCCAGATATGGTGTAGAACAAAAAAATGATCGCAATGACGAGGTGTTCTACTTGTACTCCGTAAAGACGAATTATTGCTTTGAAAAAAACATTCACCGCGACTATAGGCCATATCTTGTAGGGTTTAGCCAGCGTTTGCAATGTAAGCGCAAAAAAGAGCCAATAACCCATACCGCCGCCATAGTAAGAGCCTGCGTTCTTCGCAAAACCATGTTCTTCACTGTCCCTCTCACCGCACTGACTACATTCATCGATCATTCTTCATCCAGTCTATTTCTCTGTGGAATGCGCTCCCCCAGGAAATCAGGATGGCAACCAATCGTTTATCTGTTAAAATTAAAGTTCGCGAGTACATTCGGAAGAAGCTGACAGCTTCGTCACAACGGTAATGTTTTCCTCATTGTTTGTCTTTTTATTTTAGTATATCCGCGTAAATGTCTATTTACATTGAAGCCGTTGAACAGCCTAATATAAAAAAATGTTTTTTTTTTTTTGTATTTAGAACACTAATCAATGTTAGTTTGTTAATAAAATTAAATATTAATTTTAAATAATCATGAAATATATGATATTCTATTTATAAACACAATTTGAATACTTATTCAAAATACAGGGTGTAAAAGACCTCATCACGAAGCCGTCAACCAAGCATTCTGTACATCAAACTAAGTAACTTTAGGCAAAAATTATTGCTGGGAAACGACTTTTTTTTTTTGGGGTGAAAATTCATGTTTTCTCGTAGAACTCAATGTAACGCACTCAAAACATTGTGCTGATGGATGGATTGAATAGTACGGGGGTCGTGGAGGTGTTTAAAGTAAAAATCTTACATTAAAAACTTGCATTTAAAAAAAAACTTGTCAAAAAGTTGGAACTTTGACCCCCAATATCTCCGTAACTAGAAGGTTCCCAGATATGGTGTAGAACAAAAAAATGATCGCAATGACGAGGTGTTCTACTTGTACTCCGTAAAGACGAATTATTGCTTTGAAAAAAACATTCACCGCGACTATAGGCATTGAATCAATTTGGACTAAGTATAGGTATAAT
Source organism: Xestia sexstrigata (assembly GCA_941918905.2). Lineage (NCBI taxonomy): Eukaryota > Metazoa > Arthropoda > Insecta > Lepidoptera > Noctuidae > Xestia > Xestia sexstrigata. Next base: position 13,462,376 of record OW799200.2, on the reverse strand, counting down.
TATCTGTAGCAATTTTCATTCCGGCACACGTGTTGGAAAATGAAAAAAATCGCATGCGTGTGAAATACATTGCATGTTGAACCTAATCGTAGTGCGATAAGAACCAGTTTTTGAGGAAGTGTTTTGAAAAAAATATTTACCTACGCCGCGCGCCGTAAAGACGCACTTTGCTTTGCCGAAATAAAAAAAAAAACATTCACCTCCGACTATAGGCATTGAAGTTTGAACCGATTTGAACTTCGTAAAAGTATACGTTCGTTACCTGTGGAATTTTTATTCCCGCACATGTGCGGGAAAATGAAGAAATCGCGTGTGTGTGAAATACATTGTATGCTGAACCTAATAATCGTAGTTCGATAAGAACCAGTTTTCAAAACAGTTGTATTGAAAAAATATTTTGACGTTTTCCCTCGAATTCCCTTTAAAGTTGTAGACTAGAAGTTTTACAAAAAACAAATAAATAACAATGGGCATTTGTCACAGGACTCGGTTAACCTACAGCTTGTAAGTTTGTAACAGACTTTGTATTTCTGCACTTTTGGATGAGCTGACGAACGCTCATTGCAGATTTCTGTTGAAATAAGTACGGTGAAACTATTTATTTGAAATGACAATGTTCAGAAAAAAAAAAGATTTTTAAATAAGAAAACATTAAACTAAACCTGTTTTAATCGATTTATCATTTTGTAATAAGTTTATGATCTGCTGTTGTAGGTAAGTAAATATGTACAGTCACTAATATGTACGTAGTTATGTTTAGTCGATATCGTGAGTCGTGACAGATAGTGTTCACCCTTAATTATTTACTAGTTTGCACCACACAGCGAACTTTCAGGATGAAAATGACAAAATCCGTTGTTTTCAGGAAATGGTATAGGCATCCTGGAACTACCCTTTAAAAAGATTTTCATAGTTGTAGCTTTTTTCCATTTGTTTGTAGTAGACGTGGTAGACTCCATATTGTTCGTCATAATTTTAGTTATTAAGTGTCCCTCTTCTGTGTGCTCGAACTCTTTTTCCAATTCTATAGCGACTTGAGACATTTCGACTTCGCGTGTAGTGATTGTTTCGGTTGTGGCTGTGCCTGCTGTATTTGCCTTGTCAGTCATGTCAGCCGTGTCAACTACGTCATTTGCATCAAGACGCAGGTGGTGATGTCTGACCCTGGGATGTTTCTTGTTGCGCTTGGATGTTTTTGTAGTTCTTGCTATAGAAGAGAAAATAAAATGTTACATTGAAAATCAAATCAGCGTCCAAAATTTAATTCGGTCGAACTTTTGAAAATGAAAAGAATATGTAAGAACAGCCCCATTAGCTACAGCGTGGACCACATTTGATACAATATGAATTCTAAATCGTCTATGAAATAATTACCTTTTGGTTTCGGCACTCGCTTTTTCTGTCGAACCCTTTTTCTAGGTTTGGTTTTCAGGTTTGACGGTTTGATTTTCGGTAAATTGGATTCTTTGGTTTTCGGTCGGATAGACTGTTTAGTGGACTTGGCTGTCGATAAGATGGATTGATTTGTAGAATCTACCGTCGATAACAGGGATTGATTGGTAAGGTTTGTTGCCGGCAGGATTAACGTAGACGGTTGACCTTTCGTTGTTGTTAAAGAGGTCGTTGAGGCCGTTGACTCTTCCGCGTGTAAAGTTGTTGCTTCGCTCGTCACTGATGGTAGGCTGGATGTGGTTTGTGCTTGTGAAGTAGCTGAAACCACATGTCAGCGCAACTCGTCACAATTATTAGTAGGAAAGTTTTATAGAAGTTAACCAGTTATAATTATTGAGTCGCACGTACGAATTGTACTGTCTGAAGCTATTTGAAGCTAAAACTCAGGATCAGCAAAGACATAAGAGATAATTAATGGCGTTTTGTGGTTTGCACAACCAGTGAGCTGACTGTAACCGCATGGCAGCACAACTCGTCACAAATTATTTAAAAGGAAAGGGGTTTGATTATTTTGGTCATTTAAAATTTATTTTCAAAATTGCGGCCACGCTTTTTTTTTAAACAAACAAAATGCCGGATAGTGAGGAAAGCAAAATGCTGCCTACCATACTGAAGTAAGTACTCAAAACCCATTTGTTGATGTATGCCAAATCTTTGAGTGTAGGATAAGTAGTCGTCCGGAATTTGCTTAGAAAATTCCAAATTTACAATTTGATTTGAAAAACAAAATGGCTGCCATTTGCGGGTAGTGGGGTTAAGAGTATTTATAAACGTGTATTTGTCGATAGAAATGAGTAGGTATAAAAATGCCCTTATACTCGTAGTATCGGTAGCGGGAAGCCAAACAAATTGTATATACCTACCTAGGTAGGTATGCTATCAGTGAATGGATTTTAACTTTGATAGCTCATATCTCGGAAACGTGACACTTTAGAACATTTTGTCTCAGACAAAACTTGTTTGTATTGATGCCGGCTATTGATTGATATACGTTTTATTGTCTGATCAAATCAAAGTTGTGCTGAAGATGCCATCAGTGAATGGACTTAAATTTTGATAGCTCATATCTCGGAAACGTCACACTTTAGAACATTTTGCCTTATACGAAACTTGTTTGTATTGATACCAGCTATCGATTAATATAGGTCCTGTGTGACCCATCGCGGCCCGAGATAGGTCACTAATTACTCATTACAAACCTCATATCAATACGCTCGCCAGGTTTTCTTCATGAAAAAGCGAGCCCTAAAAAATAAAGCGTCATGGACTGCGCTAGTTCCCATAGTAGAGCGAGCTTGAAAAATTTTGTGCTTTACTTGGGGCTCACTTATCGCGGTCCGTTAGGTGAAGAATTTGAGGTTGTGCGAAGATTTTGTGGTTATTTTACTCTCCACGTCGGGGACCCTTGTTAGTCGGGGTCCCCGTTTCAATGATACGGCTGATACGGCGGGAGCTAAGCTATATACGCCACTGCATGCTGTGCTTGCAGGGTTACAAGTTATTTTTTTCCAATTAGGTACCTACCTATTGCAATATATTCTCGCAGCTATTCATGTTTAAATTAGTCGTGTGTGGGTTTTTTTATTCTGGGAACTCAAGGACATGGAAATTGACTATTAATAATTATAATACCAGATGATTATTATCTACCAGGTTTTATTATTCAGCTAATTTAACGTGCTAGATATAGTTTGCTGTTATTTCGAAGCAGTCTTTCTGCTTGGATGCGGCTTACCTGAGATGTTACCAAGATCAGCAGTTGGGTCATTGTTAAATCTTCTAAAGTGTCCTAGAAAATAGAATTCTATATTGTCATATATAATATTTTATCAAGTTTAAAGGTAATAAGATTCTTATTCAAGTTAGTTTTGTAGTTTTGGAACTTTTAATCTTTCACTTTAGGAACATAGGGAATGCTCTGTTATGTTGTAAAGTGTGCCAGACTTACCACCACTTCTAAAAGGAGCATCTGAAAAATCCGTAAAGTTATAATTATAGTCTTTTTTTAAAATAAAAGTAACTGAGAAACTGGTGGCCCTGTGGAAACAGCTAACAAAAAAACCACATCTGACCAATCCAGGACCCTGGCAGGGCCTCACCATATACTTTGTTACATCACCACTGCTTTAAAAAATGCGAAAGAAAACATCGTGTGAAATCCGGAGTTTCAAACCAATCAAAACTTAAAGACCTGAATGACTTCGACCCACCAGAACTGTTGCTGGTGAATGGTGATGTAAAGCACCTTGGAACTCTCCTGGCGACTGTTACCGTTAAGCTCGGAAGGCAGCCGACGCAAAGTATGAGCTATAGACCCACTAATACTAAGTCTATGGTGCAACTTGAGTAGCGCCAGTTTATGGCAGGAATGATTTTAGGTAGGTACTGTAGGCAGTTAACGCTAATGTCAACTTACCATAATAATAATAATCAGGCATCATTCGTCGACGGCTGAGTCCTAAAAAATTATCAAAATTTTATAATCTCAGTTCACCAATAAATAAAATAATTAAAAAACGTAAAAAATCCGACACGACAGCGTCAGCAACAGTCGGGACCCATTAAATAATCTAGCCTAAAATCATTACATCCAATATGGGTCCCGACTGTTGCAGTCAATATGATCTGTTTCCTGAACTTGTTTTTTTCTTTTCAGTTTTTATTTAAAGTTATTACTTATTTTTTACGCAGCCGGGTTTTTTATTTTTTTTATTTATTTTTTTATTTTAGACTTTTTAGTTACTTAGATATACCATTTTAGAAACCTCATGTTGAGCCCTTTATCGAGCCGTTTAGGCTGCAGAGCGTGCAAACCTTTGAATTTAGCGCCAAAAATGCGCAATATTTTTTTTTTTACATGCCCAGTGTCACTCTCACATTAAATACAAATCTAACGACACCTCTCAAGCTAAAATCCATCGAGCCGTTCAGGCCACAGAGCGTGCCAAACAATTGTACATTATGGTGCAGTCGGGTAAATAATATTTTACTGAATGTCCAACACATGAATTGCGAATGTTTCATAGTGAATTAATCTTAACGCAACTTCCTGCTTACGATTTACTGACATATGATGACTGACATGGCGTAATTACATTATTTGAGTTCATTTCTCGAGAGGGTGCCATTGCAGCTGGCGTTGGTCCTGCGTCCTTAGTATAACTACTTAATAAGTTCGCTCTGTGCGAAGATAACATTATATACATTCAGTCAAAAAAGTATCGGGAATGGATGATTTGTTTATGGTTCCAAATTCAAATTTTTGTTTTTTTTGTAGTTGTTAGATTGGCACAACTGTTTTCCATTTTGGCGCGGAGTTTGAGTTGCATCTGTTATTTATATTAAATACAGTGCTGGTTTTAGTAATATCATATATAGTGTGTATTGTGAATTTCATAATGGACAAAAATATCGAACAAAGAGTTTGTCTTAAATTTTGCATCGCCAATGGAATTTCGTGTTCGGAGTCACTGAAAATGTTACAGAAGGCTTACGGTGAATCGACTTTATCAAAAACTCGTACCATTTTAACTAATCATTTGGGTATGAAACATGTTGCTGCTCGGCTAGTCCCAAAAGATCCGAATTTTCTCAAAAAACTCAATCGCATGAAAGTCGCTGAGGACATGCTAGAACGAGTCAGTTCGGACCCAACATTCATGAAACGCATTGTTACTGGTGACGAGACGTGGGTTTACGAGTTTGACATGCAAACTAGTCAACAAGCTTCGGAGTGGCGCCTTCCAACTGAACCGAAACCGAAAAACCACGCCAAAGTCGATCAAAAGTCAAAGTCATGTTGACTGTTTTCTTTGACTATCGCGGTGTTGTGCACTCTGAATTCTTGCCGGAAGGTCTAACGGTAAATAAAGAATATTATTTGAGCGTTATGCGGCGTTTAAGAGAGCAAATTCGACGAAAAAGGCCAGATTTGTGGAAAGAAAATTCTTGGATTTTGCACCACGACAATGCGCCTTCGCACAAGGCTATCATTGTGAACGAATTTTTGACCAAACACTCAACAAATACCATCCAGCAACCACCATATTCACCAGATATGGCTCCTGCTGACTTTTTTCTTTTTCCTAAACTCAAATTACCACTTCGTGGCACCCGTTTTCAATCGATAGAAGACATAAAGGAGAATTCGTGGCGAGAACTGAACTCAATTCCGGAAGCAGCGTTTAAAAAATGTTTTGATGAATGGATTATTCGTTGGCGCAAGTGTATCGTTTCTAAAGGAGCATACTTTGAAGGTGATAAAATAAATTTGGATGAATAACAGACATTTTGTGTATTATTGATCTTTTCCCGGTACTTTCTTGACAGAGTAGTATGATTATTAAGAAGAAAAATTAGCTAGCTAGCTAGCTCGCGCAACACATTATATTTTACTATTGAATCATGCCGATCCGAATAGGTTGTTCGACATCTTAGATTAGCTAGGACATGGGCTGCGATTCTCCATAAAAATGTAACGTTTCGTATTCACCTTTTTTCTTCCAGAGCCTCTAGAGTACCTAGAGCAATATTATTTTTTTTCGTATAATCAAGGTCTAGACATGTTCCTGTCATTTCATTTTTTTTCAGTCAACCATAACAATCACAATCACAATTATCATCACATTCACCATCACTATCACAATCGCCATCACAATCACCATCACTATCACTGTCACAATCACTATCACCATCACAATTACCATCACCATCACAATCGCTATCATCATCACAATCACAATCACCATCATCGTTTGCACAATCACTCACTATCATCATTATCACAATCATTATCATCGTAATCACAACCATCACCATCACAATCACTATCACAATCACCTTCACCATCACAATCACTATCACAATCACCATCACAATCACAATCACCATCATCGTAATCACCATCACAATCACTATCACAATCACCATCATCGATATCACAATCATCATCATCGTAATCACAATCATTATCATCGTAATCACAATCATCATCATCATCATTATCACAAACACCATCACAGTCACAATCACTATCACAATCACAATCACAATCACAATCACAATCACAATCACAATCACAATCACCATCACCATCACTATCACAGTCACAATCACTATAACCATCACAATCACCGTCACTATCACTATCACAATCACCATCACCATCACCGTAACAATCACAATCACCATCATCTTTATCACAATCACCATCATCGTTATTACAATCACCATAACTACCACAGTCACAATCACCATCACAATTACTATCACCATCACCATCACTATCACCACGACCATCACTATCACTATCACCATCGCAATCACCATCACAATCACAATCACCATCACAATCACCATCACCATTACTATAACAATCACCATCACCATCACAATCACCATCACTGTTATCATAATCATCATCATCATCATCGTTATCACAATCGTCATCACGATCATCGTCATCGTTATCACAATCATTTTCATCGTAATCACAATGATTATCATCGTAATCACAATCATTTTAATCGTAATCACAATCATTATCATCGTTATCACAATCATCACCATCATTATTATCACAATCACCATCATCGTTATCGCAATCATCACAATAAATCAACAATAACCGTGTAGAAGTCGAATCCGCCATCTTCTGGATCTTAAAATAAATGCCATTTTCGTAATCTGCACCCCTAGTAATCTCGGTATCGACACCCATATTGATTTTTAGACATTTCAACCCCATCGCACCCCAACAGGGAATGAAGGCATTTCAGGTCCGCCACATTAAATCTTAAAATCGTTGTTTTTGTAATACACCCGACCCGATACACCATACAAACAATACCGATGTTGATTTTCAGACTTTGTTACCCCCTTTCCCCCTTTAGGGGTTGAATTCTAAAAAACCTGTAACACAAATGTTAACTCATTTATCGATAGGAGAACTCCTGTGAAGTTTCGAATAAAACAGTCTTACCTAATCTTGTTTCCCCATATAAACTTTTGACTCCCGTTTCATCCCCTTAGGGGGTACATTTTGAAAAATCCTTTCTTAATGCACCCCTTAACCTCATAAGGAATGTATGTGCCAAATTTGGAATCTCTAGACTCAGCGGTTTGGGCTGTGCATTGATTTTTAGACTTTGTCACCCCATTTCCCCCTCTTAGGGGTTGAATTCTGAAAAAACCTGAAACTCATTTCTACTCATTTATCAATAGGAGTACTCCTGTGAAGTTTTTAATAAAATAGTCTAATTAATCTTGTTTCCCCAGACAAACTTTAGAGCCCCGTTTCACCCCTTTAGGGGGTGACTATTGAAAAACCCTTTCTTAGTGTACCCCTAGACCACTTCAGGAACATATGTGCCAAATTTGGGATCTCTACACTCAGCGGTTTAGGCTGTGCATTGATTTTTAGACTTTGTCACCCCATTTCCCCCTCTTAGGGGTTGAATTCTGAAAAACCCTGAAACCCGTTTCTACTCATTTATCAAAAGGAGCACTACTGTGAAGTTTCGAATAAAATAGTCTAACTAATCTTGTTTCCCCCTACAAACTTTGGAGCCCCGTTTAACCCTCTTAGGGGGTGAATTTTGAAAAATCCTTTCTTAGTGCACCCCTAGACCACACAAGGAACCTACTTGCCAAATTTGGAATCTGTAGACCCAGCGGTTTGGGCTGTGCGTTGATAGATGAGTCAGTCAGTCAGTCAGTCAGTCAGTCAGTCAGTCAGTTTCTTCTTTTATATATTTAGATTAAAATAATACCCCAGTACAGATTTTAGTGCATTTTCTTACTTAGTAGAATACCGATCATATTGCGTTCCGAAGCACGCACCAAAGACGCGCCACAGTAGAATGCTGCTATTGCGCTTGCGTGACGCGAACTTGACGCGAGCGTGTCTAACAGCGGTAGAGAATACGAAAAGCGTTGTTTTGATCGAAACTTAACTTCTTTAGTTACGTGAATTAGCCTACAGACCTTCGTTACTTTATAAAACCTGAAAGTTTCTCTGTGTATGTCCCTAATACAGGTATAAACGATCCCCGAGTATGAAGTTTGGATCATGGTTGCTTTGAAAGTTATCAGATACCTAGCAAAGGTGTTTAAAATTGGTCCGCAGTATAAAGCTCAGTTTTGATGTATTTTATTTGGAACAATATTATAAACCACCTCGTCCATTGCGAAAACGGTCTTCGGAGACTATCCATAATTAGTATTTCAGGACTGCAAGAAAATCCTTAAGGAAGCTCTTCAAACTATGTCCTATGAAGATACAGAGAAGTTATTACTTGTGCTAAAGTAAATATTGTCCATATTATTGTTATTTTTTAAATTAGCTTAGTTAAAATAGTATAATTTTATATACCTTTTTACATTGGTACAAATAATATTAATATGATTTATGATTATTTAATCAATTAATGTTACCTCAAAGCGCCTGAAACACAGGATTACCTAGTTCAGGCTCAAAGCATGGGTGAACTTGACATAGATTTAAGAAAAACTACGTTTACCTTATATATTTTTGAATAACAATTTAATTTATTTTATTTATTTATTTATTCGTGTATTTTCGTATAATTAGTTTTTCGTGAAATTATGATCACCAATCACAGATTTTCAAAAAATGTAGAGTTTGCTAGAAAATTGCCATTTTACACAAAACATTTTTTTTAATGAGATCGATCCCGTTTCTTGTACTGATCAAAAACTTCTATGGGACCAACCCTTGTTGGAGTACTAAAAAAGTCAAAATTGCAAAAAACTTTTCCCATACTACATTTTGTTTCAAAATTTTAACCAACCTTACGTCGTAGTATAAAACCTGAATTTCTTAATGCTACTTGAGGAACTGTCAAAAGATGTTTTCTCAGTTATCAGACAGTTTCGATGGTTCTTATGTCTAATCAGTGTCAGACACATTAAGTGTACCGTAGGTGCGAGCGCGAGTAAAGCATCGGTCACACACAGCGATTAATCGCTGCGAATGCCTACTCGCCGCGAGTATTCGCTGTATGTGACAGGCTATTCGCTGCGAATAGATTCAGTCGCCGCGAGCTGAATTCGCCGTGATTTGAATTGAGCATGTTCAATTTTACTCTCTGCGAATGCGTTTTGTCCCGAAAAAATATGGATAGTCTCCGAAGACTATTTTCGTGTAGCTGCAACGGTTAAGGTAGTTCCTCCCTCAATCGCGCTCGCACCTACGGTAGACTCAATGTGTCTGACAAGACGTAAGAACCATCGAAACTGTCTGATAAATGAAAAAACATCTTTTGATAGTTCCTCAAGTAACTTTTATAAAATTCAGGTTATAAACTATGACGAAAGTATAACTATAATTAATCATACTTTATGGGTGTCTGACAGGAGGTTGGAACGGTATTAAGTGTCTAACAATGGACGAGGCGGTTTATAATGTTGTTCCAAATAAGATATAACAAAATTGAGCTTTATACTTTAACGAGAGTGAGGACCAATTTTATACACTTTTGCTACCTCATAACTTTCAAAGGAACCGTGATCCAAACTTCATACTCAGAGATCGTTCATACCTGTATTAGGGACATACACAGATAAGCTTTCAGGTTTTATAAATAACAAAGGTCTGATCGTCGCGGGCTCTTGCTCTATTAAAAAAATACCTATCATTCCTCCAAGAATAACAATTGTTGACTAGGTACCAGACAAATTCAAAAGTTTTTAACTTAAGTAAAAGAAAGGATAGGAACCTAGACATACTCTTTCTTAAATTTTTTATGTCAAAATTATTAAAAACAAAAGGGATACGAAACGTCGATCTTGTCAAAAAAAATTGTGATATAATCGGTCTGAGCTGCTACTGTCCCTATCGCACTCTACGGGGGCTGGCTTGACGTGGTGCGACTGCAATAGTTTCTTCAAATACCTATTTTTCAAATTCCTCGCAGGCCCTGTCCACTCAAACTTGTTAAAATGTTACCAAAATATCAACTATTCCACCTGTTTTGATGTCCCCTTTGTGCCTTTCGGCGGGCAAGAGCGTAGTTTAACATCAGAACAACTTCCGTGTCAGAAGATAATAATGATGAGCAGCTACTTAAGTGTCTATTATATCACTATCTTACTGTACGGGAGTCTATAAATTTGATCCGGAAAGCTTCGTCCGCCTGATCCGGAAGGCAGGTAACCCATAGGCATAGGGGGCCAGCTCGCGTATGGCATCATCGTAGGCGCCCCAGGTAGCATATTGGGCTGCAAAGGTGGCGGCAAAGCTGGCGGCGAATGAGGCGGCGAAGGTGGCAGCGCAGCTGGCGGCGAAGGTGGCGTCGCAGCTGGCGGCACAGCTGGCGGCGCAACTGGCGGCGAAGCTGGCGGTGAAGCTGGCGGCGAACCTAGCGGCGAAGCTGGCGGCGAAGAGAGCAAGGAAGTCGGCGTCAAAGTAGTCGAGACAAATATCCTTTGATGACAAAGCATAGGTACCACTCACTGGAAAATAATTATACCTACTACCTAAGTACCTAGGTATTGCCTACTTGGTAGACTTGCGTCGTGCTGGATGTACCTATTTAGCTAAAAAACCGCCAATGGGTAACGGTAGGCACATATTTATAAACTAGAGCAGCCTTTTTCTTAGCATGTCCAAGGCGATTTAAATTAAATCGGCCCCAAACATTGGCGACGAATTTGGCACTTTCAATAGAGCAGACTGGATAGGTTGTTATTGAATTAGGTATCAATTCAGAAACATCACATAATATTATAATACCTTCTCAAAAATAAATACTTACGAGGATTTGAAATATTCGTCACAGGTGTTATAATATGTAGATTAATTTCAGGAAGGTACCTAAGCTGCAAACCCCAATAAAAAAACGAATACCTGTTACTTCTGTTTCATTCATTGCCATCGTGGAATTGACTTCTGAAGGTAACGAACATGTGCTGTTTGTATCTTCTTCTTCAGTAGAATTTGCCACAATATCATTGCTTGCCCGTAAAGCTCCAGCAAAGTCTTTTCAAAGAGAAAATTAACAGCATTAATCTGTTGAGATCTACCTATTTACATAAAAGTTATGAAAGAAAACATCCTTAAGACTATAATCTTACCTGATTTAAGCAGCTTAACCAAAAATATGGCTTGTTTTAGAGTATCATCGAGATCATCACTTGCTATAGCCCTCTGAAAGCTGAAACTTCCTATTGCTAGAATCCCTATCAAATTCAGTAGCTTTTTACTTGAATTCATAATAGCTATGCAAATTGCTTCCAAAATAAAATAACGACTACCTATGTCGACATTTTATGCCAAAAGAATTCGATGTAATAAAATTTTGTAAGTATTTGGTACCTATGTTTCTAGTTACATAGAGCATATATATTTTGCAAGAAAAACGTGTCAGTTTCTGAAAAGTAGTTTAAAATAAATGATTGTAACAAGGCACATAAAAACATTTTATTTTTTGTTATATAATAAAAGTATGTAGCTACGCATGTACAAAATAAGAAGTTTGAAATATTCAATAAAACTGAAAACGGCAATGAGATGTTATAAATAAATACTCAGACAGGAACTGAAATACTTTGACAACTTTTAAACAACTGTTTTGTTTTTCAGGGAAATTAACTGGACACTTAAGTATTCACTTCACATAGCACTGGCTCTGATGTCACTTGATGTTCTATTTGATAGCCGCTCATCTTTCCTATGCTTCATTTTGCCAGAAACTGCCGACTTCGTTGAAGGGTGACTGTTGTTCTGCCACCTCGTTGCTACTTCCTGAATACTGATGAATACAATAATATTAGTTAGGTACCTATTAGATAAAGATATTAATCTCCTAGTTAGGTTTATAAGAGCAAACCAGGTGTGGTTAAAGGATTCTGCCCTTGGGCCAGTGAAGAACTAAGATAATCTTATAGGTATGCGAGACTTTGTAGGTTCTGGTCTGGATTAACATTAAATTTCTCATTATTAGGCAAGAGAACTTTCATATAGTATTACGGGAGGTCACGACATTTTTTGGTTACGATATCGAAAATGGCCTGCTCTGCCGTGCAAGTACGTAGGAATCGATTCGATAAATCTGACAGTCATTCTCGACATAATGAGTTTATAACAAAGATAAAAAGTCATTTTGTCGAGAATAACTGTCAGATTTATCGAATCGATTCCTACGTACTTGCACAGCTGGGTTGATATGATAAAGCCTCGTATGCACTAGGCAACATTTGGCGCACGACATGTTGCTTAACGTGTTGAAAGTCAGCGCGAAACTTTTGTTTAGCAATTTTAGTATTTAATTGTTTTGTCATGTTGCGCGCCAGCTGGCAACGTCGCGGGATGTTGTGCAACGGTGCCGAACATGTTGAGCACTTGAGCGTCACGTGTTGCGCGTCAATTGTTGCCTACTGGATACGAGGCTTTAAGAGCAACTCTTTGGTGCCAATAATGTCGTTCTGCCTCCGCGAAATGGTTGCGTTTATCGAATGGTGCTTGAAAACTGGTTATTGCGACCAAAACAAACGATAAGGTAAATGGCTGAATTTGATATACAGAATTCAAGTAGGTAATAGTCAAGGTTCTCTATTGTATTACCTAACTTTTTTATTCATAATTTAAAATGCCATAACTTTTTTTTTGTCCTAATCAATATTTGTCCGAATGATAACTTACCCGAACTTAATATCACATGTCATAAAACCGTTATCAATAAAAGTTATAAGTCCTAAGCTAAATTCAAATTATTTAATGTTTATTTAGAATAATAATATTCTTAGAACAAATTTGGATTACAAAACTTTTCAAGAGGTGTAATTTTCACTTGGGTCAAATAATCTACAGACAAATACAAAAACGTGGATTTCAGACATTATACGGAAAAGATGTAGATTTTGCTAATAAAATGAAATGTTTGTTGGCTCTTTCTTACCTGGCAGCAAATGATGTACGAATTTATTTTGAGGAATGGGAAAACACTGTTTCAGATGAAAGTAAAATAATAGCAGAATAGTTCAGTGAAAATTATATTAAGTAGGTACTCGGTAGTTGCAATTCAACGCCTAAATACGATCCAACATTTTGGAGCACAAGAGAACTAATAAATGAAGTTATACTCGAACACAATTGCGCAGAAGCTTGGCTTTAAAATCAATCTTCACGTGAACAAGCCTTATTTTATCATTTTATTTTTTTTCGGATGTGAAATCATCACATGACTCCTCCCGCTCTAGGCGGAGCAGGAGAGAGTGTCAGACTTTTACTGACTAAAACCCAGCCATGTTCCTTCATTGCCCTTCGTGTTCCGGGGCCACGGTATCTCTTTCGAACAGTCCCGCAGCCCCGGCAGGACGTGAATAAGCCTAAATCAGGCTTCTATCATTTATCAAATTATTTAATGATCGAGTTAAAATATTCAATATCAGAAATTGAAAAAAAATTGAACAGCGTTCCCATTCCAAATAAATAAAAAACGACAGAACAGCAAGAATTGATAACATTTAAAAAAAACAATCAGAATATACAAAATGTAATTTTTTGAAGGCAATCGCAGCTAATATAAAATAAGCTTAGAATTCGCCTACAAATTAAATTACGACTAAATTATTTAATAATTATTGTATCTACGTTTAAGTATCTTTATTTTATAATTAAAAATAATCTGATTTTGCATTAACATTATAAAAAATTATAAAGGAGTTGATTGTGAACATGTGGTTTTTATTTCCCCGTAAGGAGCATGCAAACAAGCATACACCATGCATTCAATTTTTTATAAATTTCTGCTAATGAATATTTTAACTCAATCTTACGATCATTTGACAAATGATAGAAGCCTGGTTTAGGCTTATTTACGAGAAGATTTATTCTATTTAGCATGTCATACTCATTTAGGATATCGTTCCAAAAAATGTCGTAACGTCCTTCCTAGTCTAATTAATAGGTAAGACTTATACTGATACTGATACTGTTAGCCCGCTTCATCCCACTGCTGGGCAAAGGCCTCTCTAAAAGGTAAGACTTCTTATGTTACAACATAATCCCAGATGCCTAAGCGAGTTCCATACTCTACAGCCACACCACAGTATACTGTGGCCATACTGACAATGTGTGAAGAAGTAGAATTCATAAAACAAGGATTCCACCCTCGAATCAAGGCCTCATTAGGAGCTCGACTACGGTGAAAAGATTATTATAAATAAATAAATATCGCTGGACATTACACACAGCGCCATCTAGTGCCACACTAAGCAACGAGGCTTGTGTCGTGGACACCAGATAGATGATATACTACATAGATACTTTTTGTTTGTAAATACATACTTATACATATAAACATCCATGACTAGGCAACAAATGTCCATGCTCATCACACAAACATTTGCTCCTACCGGGATTCGAACCCGAGACCCTAAGAACGTAAGGCAGCCTCACCACCGCTGCGGCAATCGGGTCGTCAAAAATTATCAATCAATCAGTATCAAAGCAATTATGCGTATGCTATAGCAAACTAATTCTATATTTAGGTTTGTTTATCTATAGATCTACTGGTACTTGATCACTTAAATCAATAACTGTGTTGTCGCTCCTTACTTTAACGGTATGGCGTGCCGCATATCCCTTCTTCCGAAACGCCACTAGAGTTACTGGCCTCGGTCGTCTTTCAAAGGGTTCGAAGTAATCCTGGAACATTAGCTTAAGTTATTCCGTCAAGCAGTTAGACCCCAGTAAGACAACTAGGTATCTAGTCTTATCTTCACTCTTCTTATCTTCTCTTCTCTTCTTCTTGATCTTAGTCACTAAGTTCGCGGCGGCGGCATTACAAACTCGTCTTTTGTATGGCAGAACCATATTATTATAATAAGTGTTAAAGTACCCTTGACCAAGCCGAAAGGCACTTGTGCTCCCTGTCATTGCGATGATTTTCTTTTGTTTTGGACCATACCTGGGAACCTTCTAGTTACGGAAATACTGGGGTCAAAGTTCCATCGTTTTTTCCAAGTTTTTTTTTAAATACTTGTTTTAAAGGTCTCATAGCCAGTTTATTTTATTTATTTATTTATTTATTTATTAAAACTTTATGCACATAATATACAAAGGCGGACTTAATGCCTTGGGCATTTTCTACCAGTTTTAGTGAGTTTACTATTCAATGCACCCATCAGCACAATGTTTTGAGTGGGTTTTATTGAGTTTTACCATAAAAGTTCTAGAGCTAGACCTTTTATACGTTACGGAGATATTAAGAGACAAAGTTCCAAAAGTCTTTTTTTTAAATAGTAAGTACAAGTTTATAATGTTATTTATCATCATTATCCACAGCGACCACAGCCCGGCTTGACCACACATCCACTGCTGGGTGGCCACTCTTTGCTTGTGCCAGGCTCCACGTTCTTGTGCCAATCTCATCCAGGATATTTACGCGATGGCAACTATGTCGTCTGCCAATCTCGCCGCTGCGCGCCGTATGACCAACACTTCTCTTTGACTTTTTCCCTGCCTTAAACGCCAGTCAGTCACAGGCTCACAGCTATACTCCATCTACCATCACCGCGCCTTACTAGGTGTTAGTGTTATTACGTTACTTACACCAGCCCAGCACAATGGTTTGAGTGCTATACAGAGTGTAAACAACCTCATCACGAAGCCATCAACCAAACATTCTGTACATCAAACTAAGTAACTTTACGCAAAAATTATTGCTGGGAATCGACTTTTTTTTTTAGGATGAAAAATCATGTTTTGTCTTTTGACACCCACTATCTCTGTAACTAGAACGTCCCCAGGTATGACCTGGGAACGTTCTAGTTATGTACAGGCTGCTTTGTTGGCGGTCAAAGAACCCGATTACAACCTGTATGTATACGTCAGCTCAGTAAATGAATTTGGGATTTTGGATAATATTTGGTTTAATTCGAAACTATTGGTACTAGGTCAAAGCAGTCAAACAAACCATGACTTAGATCTTGAAGAAGAATAAAATAACATTTTTTAATATTTAACCAGGAAACGAACCCGTTTCATTTCATCATTAAAGATCATTGTGATTTTGACAGAGAAAAAGCCAGCTGAAAATATCTGTGAAACGTCTGTACCTAGTCAGTATCTAATCAAATCACAACTGCCATATTTTGACATTATTTTGTAAAAAGTAACTTTTATCTCGGCTAATTTTATTAACGTAAGTAGACACCATTTATGGCTTAACA
Source organism: Xestia sexstrigata (assembly GCA_941918905.2). Classification (NCBI taxonomy): domain Eukaryota; kingdom Metazoa; phylum Arthropoda; class Insecta; order Lepidoptera; family Noctuidae; genus Xestia; species Xestia sexstrigata. The sequence continues at coordinate 13,445,729 of OW799200.2, read as the reverse complement.
ATTTATTAATTATGGAGATTATGCGATGTTTTAAAGGGATTTGAATATTTTTCGTCGACAAAATAGAATGGCGAAAATATTGGCGGGCCAGTATGCTTTAAATTATCTAAATTACAATCTATTCATTGATAGCGCCATTATACAAAAATACTCAACCCCCTTTAAAACGCCTAAAGATACGATTATTAAGTAGATGAAGTGCTTACATCGCTTAATCGCTCACCTTACTAAAAGAAGGATCAAATCCTAGAGACAGCGTTTTAGCAAGTTTCGTCAAAGAATGCGGGGCGTTCAGTAACATTTCATATTTCCTTATGTGTTCTCCCCGCACTTCTGGTTGCTGAGAAAAAAAATACAGGTTTTTGGTTTTTGTTATTGCTAATACAGGGTAGCATTGTAGGCAATAAGGGCCAGGTTAGGAGACTAACCATTACTTTTAAGTAATTTCAGCCAATCAATTACAAATTTTAAACTGATATGGTCAATTGGTAACTAAACACTCATTCATAAAACGAATAAAAAATCGTGGTAAATAAACCATTTTAAGTAAGTATCTGGAAGGATATGGGAGAGGCCTTTGCCCAGCAGTGGGACACTCATGGTTAAAAAAAAAAGCTAATGATTCATTTTGATCTGCATTTACAGATTTTAGGAAAAAAAAACAGCAAGAAAATGGCCAATTCACTTAAGGGCTATATATCCCTCAAATGGCTTAGCATGATCCTCCGTTACTCCTAAAATACTGCAGCATTAATTTTGAAATAAATATCCTATAGTAAAGTTGAGGATTAATGCTAAGTCCTATGTGTGACGAAAACACGATTCCATAAACTTTTCTCGATAGAAAAAACCTCCAAAGTTACCTCCAAATTAGCGGTTTATTGTTCGATTTGGAGGTATTCAAAAAGTACTTGAAATTAGATCATGAAACTTTGCATACTAACTGAACCAAACTATTAAGCAGGTCTTATGTGTTTTATTTTTTTAGTCCAATCAATAGATTTTTTGTAATTCGCAAAAAAACACTCATTTCGCACTATTCGGCCGCAGTGACGTAACAACCGCTCTGTAGTGCAAACTGATTAGAACTTTATTCTAACAGTATTTCAAACGAAGTTTGAACCACCACAAATAGAGTTGCTAATGTTAGGGTTACAAGGGCCTTAACATATTATATACAACACATACATACATGTGTTGTATACAATATGTTAATAAATGTTGAATGCTAATAAAATTAATGTTAACGTTCAAAATAGTACATTATGGTACAAGTGTGGGATGTTGGTGATTACCGCTGAGGCGCGATTGAGACCCGAGCCGTCAGGCGAGGGTCTTAAGAGAGCCGAGGACGGTAATCATCAATACACACGTGTGTCATAAGACGTTTTTCAACACACTTGTGAAGAAAATAATACAAAAAAATCATTTAGATAATAGATATTTGTCCTTGGAGTTTTCAGGTAGTAAACTTTCCATAACGCTTCACATCTTATATCGGGCAGTGTACAACATAAATCATTTTCTTCATAAATAGTACTTGTAGACATTTTTTATTCATAAATAACTATAATTTCAACAGTGAAAACGAGTAATGAAAAGTTTTTCGCAATGGCGGGAAAATTTAATCAGTTTTCCTATGCGCGCGCATCTAACAATGGCGATCGGCCATAGACTAAAACAATGAGGTTTGATTTTTTGGCTTTTCGCGGATAGGGAATCCACGTACTAAATGGGGTATTCAAAGTTTTCTATAGTACAGAGAAAACAAAAGTTACATTTCAGTGAAATGAGCAAGCAATAAGTACATTAATTTATTTGTACTATTGAACACGATTTTTTTACATAGAAACTTTTGTAGGAACAAAGCAACAAGCACCTCAACCAAAAAAAAAAAACCCTATAACTCACTTGTAAAATAATAATAGTAATGAAAAAGTCACAGTTTGATTATAGGTGTCATTATGTGCCTAATTGCGGTGAAATTAGAGCCATTTTATGAGCAAGTGTGTTGAAAAGGTATTTAATACCTTCACGGGTCGGACAGGGTATTTTTAACTTTTCATTTTCATAAAAACACCAGACAGTTGATGAAATATTAAAAAATCTGACTCTTTTTTATTACCTAATATTACTCTGTGTCCAGGGATCGATTCCCAGGTTGGGTAAACTATAATACCCTGAAGTCTGAATTGTGCCCAGGCGTATTTAAATCTCATATTAAAATTGATGTAAGTATGTATATCAATCAAATCCAGAAGGGCTAGGCTGATTTTATGTTATCATCCCTTGCAACATTTACTTAGAATATACATATATCCATTATTCTGCCCGCAGTGACCTTTGCGCTGCCACCATAGAGACCACAGGGACCGTGGAGATGGCAACGTGTTGGGCCAATCTTCCTACTTCTATTATTACTACCTGTTGCTCGCGGCTTCGCCCGCGTAAAGTTCGGTAACCGTCCCACTGGATCATATTAAAGGGATAAATAGTATCCTACGTGTTAATCTAGGTTCTGAACTATCTATGTGCCAAATTTTATTTCATTTCATTTTATAATCGCAATTATTATCATCACAACGACCATTATTATTACAATCAATATCACAATCACCATCACTATCACAATAACCATCATTATCACAATCACCATCACAGTCACAATCACTATCACCATCACCATCACAATCACCATCACCATCGCTATCACCATCACAATTATCATCATCATCGTTATCACAGTCCTCATCACAATCATCATCATCGTTGTCACAACCATCATCATCAGTATCACAATCATCATCATCGTTATCACAATCATCATCATCGTTATCACAATCACCATCATCATTATCATAATCATCATCATCGTTATCACAATCATCATCATCGTTATCACAATCATCATCATCATTATCACAATCATCATCATCGTAATCACAATCATTTTCATCGTAATCACAATCATCATCATCGTAATCACAATCATTATCATCGTAACTATAATACCCTCATCATCGTTATCACAATCATATCACAATAAATCAACAATAACCCTGTATAGAAGTCGAATCCGCCATCTTCTGGATCTCAAAATAAATGCCATTTTCGTAATCTGCACCCCTGATAATCTCGGTATCGACACCCATATTGATTTTTAGACATTTCAACCCCATCGCACCCCAACAGGGTATGATGATGGTATTTCAGGTCCGCCACATTAAATCGTAAAATCGTTGTTTTTGTAACACAACCAATACACCATACAAACAATACCAATGTTGATTTTCAGACTTTGTTACCCCAATTCCCCCTTTAAGTGTTGAATTCTGAAAAAACCTGAAACACAAATGTTAACTCATTTATCGATAGGCGTACTCCTGTGAAGTTTCGAATAAAACAGTCTTACCTAATCTTGTTTCCCCGTACAAACTTTCGATTCCCGTTTCATCCCCATAGGGGGTACATTTTGAAAAATCCTTTCTTATTGCACCCCTTAACCTCATAAGCAACGTATGTGCCAAATTTGGAATCTCTAGACTCGGCGGTTTGGGCTGTGCATTGATTTTTAGACTTTGTCACCTCATTTCCCCCTCTTAGGGGTTGAATTCTGAAAAAACCCTGAAACCTGTTTCTACTCATTTATCAAAAGGAGCACTCCTGTGAAGTTTCGAATAAAATAGTCTAACTCTAACTAATCTTGTTTCCCCATACAAACTTTGGAGCCCCGTTTAACCCCCTTAGGGGGTGAATTTTGAAAAATCCTTTTGTTAGTGCACCCCTAGACCACATAAGGAACCTATTTGCCAAATTTGGAATCTGTAGACCCAGCGGTTTGGGCTGTGCGTTGATAGATGAGTCAGTCAGTCAGTCAGTTTCTTCTTTTATATATTTAGAAGATAAATGCGAAAGTTTGTAAGTATGGATGTTTGTTGCTCTTTCGCTCAAAAACTACTAAACGGATTTGGATGAAATTTTGCACACAGATAGTTTATAACCTAGATTAACACATAGGATACTTTTATCCCGGTAGTAACATCCCATGGGACAATTATCATACTTCAAGCGGGCGAAGCCGCTGGCAGAAGCTAGTACATTATAAATGCGATTTAGCATTATAAAGTACTGTGAGGAGGGATGGATGTTCGTTTCTCTTTCACGCAAAATCTTACTGAACGGATTTGGATGAAATTTGGCACATCATCATCATCATCATCATCTCAGCCGAAAGACGTCCACTGCTGGACATGGGCCTCCCCCAAAGGGGGCTTTGCCATAATCGCCACGCTTGGCAGGCGGGTTAGCGATCGCAAAAATTTGGCACACCGATAGTTTATAACCTAGTTTAACACATAAGACACTCGCACTTTATCCTGGTAGTTCGAACCCGAAGTCGCGAGCATAGGCTAGTGAAACTTATCGTACCATCAGTGACACGAAGAAGAACTTAAGGTGGATGCGTGCAAAAAACGTAAGAAAATTTGAATTTCGCGTGCCACCCAGACGCTTTCACCTTAAGTAGAACATACTCACATGGGTAATGCGTGACGTTGGAGTTTTATCCGTTATATATCCTTGCTTAAATAATATTGATGGCACCTCGGATGTGGTCTTGATGGGAGCTTGCCCTGTTGTAGGTTTGAGGGTAGTTTTCGTTTGCTTCATATCTTTTGCGGGTTCCTTAATGACTGGGGAAAACGTTACACTTGATAAATAATATTGGTTTTTATTTAGGTCTGCCTAACTTCTGCCATTTTATTTATTTTCAAAATAGCGGCCACGCATTTAACCTGTATGGTTTTAATACACACAAGTATTGTATGGGACTTCTAAAGGGTCGCGTTTCTAAAGATAGCTATCTAAATTATTGCAAGCTATACGTGGGTTGATCAATAAGTAGATACCAGTGCTATAATATAAATCAAAATTCAAGTATTTTTACAAAATATTTTCTTTAATTTTCAACGTAATCTCCCTTGCCAACGATTCTGCAACTTGTTTAAGCCCTCCAAAAATATGAGTTGTCAAACTTTCGCGGCATCCCTCGTGCGATAGATTTCTTACACATGTCGACCAAAACCAAATTTTACAGGAGGAGGTTTTATTAAAGTACTTAAACTGTTGTTTAAGATATTAAATTGAAATTTAACTTGTGATGACGGTTTTTGGAGCTATGGATTATGATTAAAATTAATTTAAAAAACAATTTTTTTAAGGCTATTTTGGCGCTAACGATATTTTCGCTGTCCAAATGTTACGAGTTCTAATGCGTTTCGGGCTTTTACGATGATTACTAAACTTAACTAATCGTTAAAACTTGTCACACATATTTAACGCATAATAAATATGTGTGACAAGTTTTAACGATTAGTTTTAAATCTAAAAGCATCAATACTTTTAGATAATACTAAACCGCCTTTTTGAATCATTTCAGCCGAAAGACGTCCACTGCTGGACATAGGCCTCCCCTAGCGTCCCCGTGCGTCTCGCATCCAGCGGATCCCGCAACCTTCACCAGGTCCTTCCAGGACCTTCAGTCCACTAGTGGGAGGCCTTCCACGCAATGTCTTCCGGTTCGCGGTCGCCACTCCAGAACTTCTCGGCCGCATTGGCCATCCGTTCTGCGAGCAATGTGCCCTGCCCACTGCCACTTAAATTTGGCAATTCTTCGGTAACCTTGGTTCTCTTGGTCTTCATTTCTGATTCGATCACGCAAAGAAACTCCAAGCATAGCCCTCTCCACAGCCTTTTGGGTGACTTTAAGCCTACTGATGAGGCTCATTGTGAGCGACCACGTCTCGGTCCCGTATGTAATCACTATTAGCAACACACACTGGTCATTGACTTTCGTCTTGAGACACTGCGGTAAGTTGGACGAGAAGATAGCCGACAGCCGAGTCGGATTCGATGATTGACCTCTTTCTCGAAGTTAGACCTACCTAACTGGACCGTTTGTCTCAGGTGCACATAATCGTCTACAACTTCGAGTGTATAGAGTCTTCGATCTTGATAGGCCACTCCTATCAAGTGTTACATGGGCATTCAACATGACAAAACCAAGGCTATGTTGAATGCCCAAGTTCATTTTAAGACCCACTCTTTCGGAAGCTCTACTGTGATCCTCCATGGTCTCAGCCATGACCACTATATCGTCGGCGAACCGAAACCGATTGACGTTGTTGCCTAGCCCTCTCCAGTCCAGAACCTTGAAGACATTCTCCAGTGCAGCGGTGGACAATTTCTGAGAAATGACGTCTCTCCGTCTCACACCTCGCTGCGGAAGGATAGGTAGGCTTGGTCCTGAAGACGGACTGACATAGTGGCGTTTTTTTACACACTTCAACATCTCAATGTACCGATAATCTATTTGGCACCGTTGGAGAGACTGCAGTACAGCCCAAGTCTCGATCGAATCGATGGCTTTCTCATAGTCCACAAACGCTAAACAGAGAGGCAGGTTATACTCTTCGGTCTTCTGTATAACCTGCCGCAGCGTATGTAATATGTGGTCCACGGTGCTAAAGCCTTTTCGGAATCCGCCTTCTTTGGGATGCTGAAAATCGTCGAACCTGCGTACGAAACAATTCGTGATGACTCTTGAAAACAACTTGTAGACGGCTTAGAAGTGAGATGGGCCTTATAATTCTTCAGCCGGGCATTGTCGCCCTTCTTGAAGAAGAGTACCACCACGTCCCTGCACCATGCCTGTGGCGTTTTGCCCTCGCGTATGACGGAGTCAAACAGCTTCTGAAGGGCCTTAAGTACCGGTTTTCCACCCGCCTTCAGGAGTTCGGCCGTAATTCCGTCATCACCCGGTGCCTTGTTGTTTTTGAGCTGTTTCAGAGCCATCCTAATCTTGTACAGGCTGACGTCCGGGATGTCTTCGGTATAGTGTCGGGTCTAGTATAGTATAGTCTAGCTCTTGGGTCGTATGCTAGATCTACAACGGGTTTACTGGTTGACGTGTACAACTGCCCATAGAAGCTCTCGATCTCCCTCAGAAGCTCCGGTTTGGCGGATAAGATCCTGCCACCGTCGGCTCTGCCTAATAGCCAGATCTTTTGTAAATACCTTGGAGCCTTATTATTCCGCTCAATCGCGTCTTAAATACGCTCGGTATTAAAGCGGCGGAGGTCGCTCTTCATGGATTTAGAGATCCGTCTATTGAGCTGCCGGCAATTCCTCGCCTCGTCTGAAGACTGCAGGATCATCTTACGCCACTGTTTCATGAGCTTGATAGTGTGATCGGAGAGTATCTTGTTCTGATCTGTACGAGGTGTCTTGAAGAACTCAGACCCGGTCGTATGGACAGTTTTAACGAACCCATCGTTGTATTCGTCCACTGAGCTTCCTAGGCACTCGAAACGATTCTGGAGTTCAAGCTGAAAGCTCTCGGGGTTTTGGATCTGGATCTGTGCTGGACGGTCTCAACTGATGAAGATCAGTTGAGACCTTTCAAGCTTAATATTGATGTTCTATGTGCCTCTTACCATGCAGTGATTTACCCGGTTTTCACCGAATTGTTCATGGAGACATCATTGAACTTGCTTCTTGGTTGGACATGATGAAGTCAATCTCATTTTTAGTTGCACAATCGGGGCTCTGCCAGGTTCACTTCAGTTATTGCATCACAAACTCACCGTAATTAACTCGTCGTAGCACGTCGCAGCGACTTTATTAAAGTAAACGACGAAAATAAGGAGTAGGTACTGTGTCGGTTGCGATAACAAGAAGGGTTGTTTACGATGCATTCGTTGGACAATAATGTAGCTTACGATAACTATTGATTATGTCGGTTACTCTTAAATTATCAAAATTGTCCTGTTAACGATAAAAGTTGCTTTTGCTATATCTTCTGATTTTGTTTATTGTGGCGAGAAATCTTGACGTGGCTATGTCCGTTATAGTTTAAAAATCGATTGCGATAAAAAACGCTGTTCAGGTAAAATTGTCGCTTACGATAAGTCGGCAGTAATGGGTCGATCTCGATATAAACTTATTCTGTAAAATATTGACTGCCGTTCTGCATGATATGCCTGTGGCCTCGAATCTGCTCCTTCGCGCACTTTAGTTCGTTGATCAGCGAGAATCATTATTGTGTAACCCCCCAGTATCCACCTTTAATTTTATTTCGTGTTGCATGACTAGCCATATTGTGTTATTTCCGTAAGGAAACATTAAATCTTGACCTCCGTAGTAAGTACCTTTATCTTTTACGAGAAATAGCAAATTTAAAAACCGATATTCTCGTAAAAAACGTTTTCTAGGCACTTTCAGATAAGACCTAAGTACTTCGTAATAGTATGACTTCGAAAATACTATGTCCTAGAAAACGACAATCTTGAATCAATTACACAGTAGAAGAAAATCCCTTTTGAAAGTTGCTTCGTGGATGTAATTAGTGCTCGTGACTGTACCTAAGCAAACAAATATCAATGTAGTAGGTAGGTACCTAGCCTAGTTCCTACCTATACATCTATCCTAGCTGTTTGCTAGGGCTACTTTACATAACCATATAAAATATCAGATACGCAAAATGTATACTTACTTTCACATGATACAATGTGTGCCACAAAAGGCAAAACAGCGAGCGTCATGTAAATGTGCATCTTAATGAGTAACTAGTAACTACTATAATCTATTGTACAATAACCCGCGTGTGACTCGCGTCGAGTGTCAGATCAAACTGATAGCTGATTGTTAGCAAGTGTGAAAGAAATATTCCGTGAGAAATGCTTGCTTACCTATACGTGTAAACATGCGATAAGCGGTAAGTTGAAGCAGTTCCTCGAAGCAATGATCCACAATGTATGTCGTAACTTAACACTTGTTGCAAGAACTGAGGGTCTACCGTCTAGGACGAGCGGGCGGCGTAAACGTAAATACGTCGATTTAAAAATAAAAAATACTCGTTTCACATTTAATATTTTCTTAATTTTAAGAATTTATTCATATCTATGGATACTGATTGTGTTTGTGGCAAGGCAAATAATTTAAATAAAATACAGCATAATTATATTTTCGATTCAAAATCGGCTTATTTACTTTACGTTTACACCGCACGCTCGTGCTAGGACTTCTGGCACTATGTTGGACTAGTGGTAAGCGCCCTGTTTAAGGGCCTAACATGCCTCAAATGGCTTAGCATGATCCTCCGTTACGCCTAAAATACTGCAGCATTAATTTTGAAATAAATATATGGTAAAGTTGAGATTTCATTTTCATAAATATATGAAAGAGGATTCATGCTAGGTACCTACTATGTGTGACGAAAACACGATTCCATTAACTTTTTTCGACAAAAAAAAAAATCCAAAGTTACCTCCAAATCGAACAATAAACCGCTGGTATTCAAAAAGTACTTCAAATTAGATCATGAAACTTTGCATACTAACTGAACTAACTATAAAGCAGGTCTTATGTGTTTTATTTTTTTAGTCCAATCAATAGATTTTTTGTAATTCGAAAAAAAACACTCATTTCGCACTATTCGGCCGTAGTGACTGACGTAGGTAACAACCGCTTTGTAGTGCAAGCTGATTAGAACTTTATTCTAAAAGTATTTCAAACGAAGTTTGAAGCTATTAGGGAAGTTATTAGGGCCTCGATCCCCAGGAATTTCGCAGTAGCAGTACGAAGTATGAATATGTCATCGATTACTAAGGGGGCAACTTGAAAATCTTAGCCACGCCCGCGCCACGAGCCTTTCTCAGGTATAGGCTCTCTATTATTTATTTGTTTTTATTCTTCATTGTTTTTTGTGTAGGTATGCGGGGGCGTATTGCTTCAGGAACATCATAAGTTCAACCCACATTCGGGTACAAATTGTTGCAAATTAGTATTACTTACTTATGTCATGGAATGCACCCAATGAACCTCCTATAGGGGAAGTAGATACTACCTACCTCAAGAGGTGTTAATGGAATATACGAGAGTAGTTTGATCCAGTTTGGATTTTTATATATATGTTAGGGAAAAAGAAGGCTATAGAAATTTGCAGTTAATTAATAATCAATTATTTATCGGTCTCGGGAGTGTCATCGGTGATGTTGTAGAAGGCTGCGTGGCAGGGCGCGCGGGCGCAGGGCCGACGCTGCTCCTCGCGCTCACCCGGCGCGCACCGCCCCGCCACGCACACACGGTATCGGGTCACGATACCGTCTCCGCATGTCACTGAACAATCGCCCCATTTGCTCCACCGACTCCATATTTTACGATTCTTCAATGTTTGGTCGTCTTCGGATGACACTGTTTGGACAACAAACATAATAAACAATCAATAGGTACAGACGTGTGTTTCGCAAATGTAGTGTGGCACGTACCTATTCATAGTTTTGAATGGGCGTATTTGGCGGTGTTTTTGGGGCTTGATTTCAATTCAATTGCGTAACGGGGTGGGTCACTCCTGTCTACTCGACTTCCCTCTCCTCCCTCGAAATCGTCAATACCTACCGCGTCTGCACCGTTTGCAACAGAACGAACGTGATTGGTTCAGTGCACTGGAATCATCGAATAATTACCAACTCACGTTTTTAGTACCTACCTACTATAATTTGGTTTAAAATAAGAGGTTTTCTGGAAAGTTTTCTGGGATTTTTGGAAATTGTAGGAGATACTGTCTAGGTCCTTTTTTGAGAATGTTTTTATCGTAAAATGAGTCGGAAAGGCGATATTGTCAAAAAACTACTTTTGAAACGTTGAAATTTAAAAAGAGCACATCGAAATCTAAAAAAAAAACCATTTTCAAAACTCCTGAAAAACTTTCCAGTTAAAACTACTAAATGACTGTAGGTACCTACGTACTATTTGGTGGGCTAAAATATAGGCATCGTCGCGTTTTGTTGATAAATTGCTTGCGCATTTCGCAAATAACTGGCGAATATTTTTATACTTACCTAATTTGATTAATTAAATAGAACCTGTGTCATTATGTGTTTTGTAGGTGTATTTTCTTGTAAGCAGGTACCTACAGTATACCGCAGTACCTACGTCAATGGTAAAAGTAAATGTAGGTATAAACTAAAACCATTATTGAAATTAAAATGGAACTGGGCAAGCCACATCTGCCCCATGTCGCATCAAAATTGGGCCAAAGTGGCAACAGATTGGGTTCCGGTGTCGCGGTAGGCCCAGAAGGAGATGGCGTGACGAGCTGCACTCTAATTTAAAGAATTGGGCCCAAATAGCCAAAGACAGAGATATAAATGGAAAGAGCGAGGGAGTCCTTTGTCCTGCAGTGGCACACATCAAGCTCATAGTAATAAAAACTTTGAGCTGAACTAACGGAAGCACTAGAGTACATTGATTCCATGAAATAAAAGGTCTTATAGTACCTATAGGCTGGTTGTGTTATACTTATCATTGACGTGTAGACCTGTTCTAAAATATTGATTACTAGCAGTTCGGCCGCAAAAATAGTGATAAGTAGCTTTAGACGAGGCAATAATATACCACGAACCTAAATACTTAAGTGTAGTGTACTAGTAGGTACAGATTGAACCAAAATTCATAAGTAGGTAGGTACATAACTTTGTACCTTTGGGAGATACTGGCGCGATATACGGGTACCTATGTGCTACAGCAAGTTGACAAAGTTAGGAATGGTCTCATCATCAACTTACAGCAGTCCACAGCTGCCTATGTCTGGCTGTAGACTGCTGTAAGTTGCTCTTCAATTGCTCGTCACTAGGCACGATTACCGGTAACTCACATCCAAGTGTGTTCAAATTATACCTATCTACAGCTACGGAAAATATGAATAAACGATGAAATTCTGTACAACAGGAACTGGTGCGTGTACTTAGGCTCACATTACAGTCACTAATTTTATTATCTCATACTCACCAGTTACGTCATATTCTGAATTATCCGGCTTCAACGCTTTACTGGTCTTCTCAAAATGCGACACCGTGGCTGTTTCCTGGGGCGCTTTGTTTTTATGCTGTTCTTGTCTCACGAGATCAATCAACTCAATGGGGCTCAACAACAATTTGTCCTCCTTACGGTTTCTGTGAAGTGCATGCGCTAGGCAAGTGAGCACTACAAGAAACACAGTTATTTTATTCATTTTAATAAAAGTTGTACATAAATGGTTCACAACAAGTAGGTTCACAAGTTGACAGTTTATATGCCATTTTGTGACATTGCTGTTCGAAAGAGTTTGTTACCGGTATAGATTTTAAAATACCATAGATGTACCTACTCATACAAGGTGTAAACGGACCGTTCACGAAGCCATCAACCAAGCATTCTGTACATCGAAAGTAACCCTAAGGCCCACACCGCTGGAGGAGCAGCGGAGCGCATTTAAAGACAACAATTTAATATAAACCTTAACTACCATGATATACGGTCGCGCGCATGATCTTGTAGTAGCTTGAGGGCGCTCCGAGTACCGCGTGCGAATTTATTCTTATATTGACCGTATATCAAGGTAGTTAAGGTTTATATTAAATTGTTGTCTTCAAATGCGCTCCACTGCGCCTCCAGAGGTGTGCGCTGGGCCTAAGTCGTCATCATCATACGCCTGCCCTAAGCCCAATTCGTTTGTGGTCGGCGCAGCATGTCTTCTTCTGCCATACTTCTCTATTATTCGTCATCTCAGCATAGCTCCATCTGACGTGCAACATGCGCGTCCATCTTTACAACGACCGCGATTCAGGTGTACTTGGGAATATTGAATTTTGTATTGCTGCAAATGCTATTTGACACAAAAGAAAAAAAAAAGTACACAGATAACAGGGCGAAACTTAATTTAAACGTACAAAAAGCAAATAAATGATCAATGACCCCCATGCTAGGTAAAACCTGTGTTATAGGGGTCATCCATCCGTCGGATAATATAATAGTCGCTTTCAATTAAATAATGTGCACATATGTAAAAATAAACTAGACTAGTACAATTTTATGTTTAGGATAAAAAAGTCGTAGGGAAAAAAAGAAATTGAGTTTAAATGGATTAATAACAGGAAAAAGCGAGTATCTATAAAGACGCGGGGTGTGTGTGTTTTTAAGTGAGTGTGGCTGTGAATGTTTGAGTGTAGATGTGTATAGGTGAGTGTAGGTGTGTAAGAGGGAGTGGGTGCCTGAATTTTTGAGTTATGGTTTGACTAATTCTTCCGAGTCGTCGTAATTTAGGGTGAGCAGATATTCTTTTATTTTTTCTTTGCATTGGTGTTTGTTTAAACAATGGAAGTTCAATGTGTTGTTCAGTTTATTGTAGGTATAGTAAAGTGCTGCATAACGGTTATGCCGACGTGCAAAGGTGGTATTTGTACTCACTTTGGGACAAACGAGTGTAGGTCTCCTTTTGAGCGTGGGGCTTTTAGATCTATTGGGAGGGGAATGTGTACGTGTGAGCGCACGACGCATAAACATTTGACGGACTGTCAGTACCTTAAAGTCAGAATAAACTTGCTGAGTGGGATACCTAAATGGTTTGTTTAATAGGACTTTGATTACTGCACGTAGTTGGGCTCTTTCAGCTGGTATGAGAATCGTTTTGGCGGCACCACCCCACGCAACGATACAGTAACTTATTGTTGATTCACATAAAGCGGTGTATACCATTTTTAGGATATCTTTATGGGCAGATGTTTTTAACTTTTTGAACACGTAAATGAGTTTCCTAGTACACGCAGACAGAGATTCAATGTGGGTCTTCCAGCTGAGACTAGAATCCAGGTATTGGCCGAGGTACTTGACAGAGGAGGCGTCACAGTCTGGCATGAACAGAGCTTTTTACGGTCGCGCTTGACACAAACATGGGCTTTGATTTGTAATGAGAGGTCCGATGGAAGGGTATAGAGGGGTTGCCTATTGTTTGCCCGAAGATTATATGCCATAATCATCATTTTCCCGAATTTCATTTTCCCGAATTTCATTTGCCCGAATGTTTCATTTGCCCTAAAAGACATATGACATACTTTTAATTGCCCGAATTTTAGATACCATAAGATACGAATGCCATAAGTATTGTTTGCCTTATTTTTATGTGTCATAATAATTATTAGACATAATATTTAAATGGCATAATATTTAAATGGCATAACATAATGGCATAGTATTAGACAAATATTTAAGCCCCGTAATAATCATTACACATGATGACATTATGTTTAAGCGCCACAATAAATTGTTTTCGAATCTTTTTCCAAGCGACGCATTTACTCATGATGTTTCTACAGGCGCTTTAAAATGTACTTTAGTTATAAATAGATTGGTGGGTACACGGAACATTTTGTAAGCGATATTTTATTGACAATACCGTAACTGCGTCTAAAGTAGTTCGCTGTTGTATTTGTGTTTTAAAATGGATTTAAATAATGTTTGCCAGTTATTTCAAACAACAAAAGGTGGTGTGAAACTCAATGTTAACCACTGTACTACCTAATTATAATTATATAGTTTGATTATTAAATTGTTTTTAATTCTAATACTTACCTACTTATTAGCTTTCTGGCTGTCGATGTCGATGGGTGCGCAATGTTTGGTATAATAAGAATAAACTTATTTATTCTGTGCATGGTTTTTTTTTCTGTGCATGGTTGATGGTGGGTTAGGTCGACGGAGCCCCGCTTCGCGGGGCTCCTACTTCTGTGTGGTTTATAAAAAAATAACCACGAAGGGGATGGCGGGGTCTATTCGCTCGCTTCGCTCGCTCACACGACCCCGCCATCCCCTTCTAACCTAACCTGTCCGAGTCGGGGTGCCCTAAAGTCCCAATTGCATCCAATTTCTCTTGATATAAACAACCGTTACACACCCGATGTCGATGGCAAATTATGTTATGGCATTTCATAATTATGGCATGTGATAATTAGGGCATGAGATAATTAGGGCTTACAATGATTATGACAAATGATGTTATAGTAAGTGACTTTATGGGAAACAATGATTCTGGCACGTGACTAATATGGCAAATGAGAGTAGGGCAAATGAGTATTATGTCGTATGATATTATGGCTGTTGACTATTATGGCAAATGATATTAGGGCAAATAAAATTCGGGTAAACGGCGGTATACCGTATAGAGGGTCTGGAACCAAAGGTTATAAAGCTTGTTTTGCTGACGTTCAGGGTTAAGCTGTTGTTACCCAACCAGGTCATAACGCCTTCGCCAGTGCATGGTGGCCGGCAATCAGAACCAGACTGGCAGAGGAAAAGTGCCCGGTGAACCTTAGGAGACTAATAGATAGCTACCTGACTGGAAGGAGTGTCAAAGTGCGTTATGCCGGGGCCGAATGTCATAGAGACACGAACAAGGGGTGTGTGCAAGGGTCCATTGGCGATCCGATCCTGTGGAACTTGATCCTCGACCCCCTCTTAAAGGGGCTGGAAGACAGAGGCGTCCACTGCCAGGCGTTCGCCGATGATGTGGTAATGATCTTCGACGGTGAGACAGCGTTGGAAATCCAGAGACAGGCCAATGAGAAACGCCCTCGAGTATGTTCGGGAGTGGGGAGTCGGAAACAAGCTGAAGTTTGCACCGCAAAAAACCTGTGCAATGGTTATTACCAAGAAGCTAAAGTACGAGGTCCCGCTCCTGAGCATGGGCGGGGTTGACATTGGCATGTCTAAGGAGATTAAAATACTGGGACTCACCGTCGACCACCAGCTCACTTTCAACTCCCATGTCGCTAACGTTTGCAGAAAAGCTGTAAACATTTACAAGCAGCTGGCACGAGCGGCAAAAGTAAGCTGGAGCCTTCACCCGGAGATCATCCACACCATATACACGGCAGCAGTGGAGCCGATAATTTTGTACGCGGCAAGCGCCTGGGCGCCGGCCGCTAAAAAGATAGGAGTGCAGAAAAGCCTCAACACGGTCCAGCGAGGTTTCGCGCAGAAGCTCTGCAAATCCTACCGCACCGTTTCGCTGAACGCGTCCCTGGTGCTGGCTGGAATACTCCCACTCGCCCTCCGAATACAGGAAGCAGCCGCTCTGTACGAGGCGAAGAGAGGGGTGCCACAGCCAGCACTGGCGGGCAGGGAGGTAGAGCGGGTGGTGGCATTTGCAGAGACTCCGCACCCGGCAAAACAAACGGCCATGGAGTTCGTGTGCCTGGAGGACCGGACGCTTGTGGACAGCCACAACAGTCAAGCAGTAAGGGTGTTCACGGACGGCAGCAAAATTGAGGGCAAGGTCGGAGCAGCACTGTCTCTTTGGGAGGGTGATGCCGAGACCAAGTCTGTCAAACTTAGTTTGCCTCCGTACTGCACGGTCTACCAGGCGGAACTTCTGGCCATATGCGTAGCCACGCGCGAAATCCTCAAGCGCAAAGAGGGAACCTTCGGTATCTATAGTGACTCAAAGGCCGCACTACAAACAGTCACAAACCAAGGTTCCCTCCACGCACTGGCCGTGGAGGCGAGAGCGAACGTTGCCGCGGCTTTATCCCAGAGCAAAGATGTATCCTTGTTCTGGGTAAAAGCACACGCAGGGCTCGAAGGCAACGAGCGCGCGGACCATCTCGCGAAGGAGGCTGCACTCCGGTCCAGAAAGAGGCCAGACTATGACCGCTGCCCGGTTTCATTCGTCAAGCGACAGATCCGTTTGGGGTCGCTCGACGAATGGAACCGGAGGTATCAGCAAGGTGAAACAGCTGGAGTCACTAAAATGTTCTTCCCAAACGCGATTGACGCCTACAGGATAGTGCGAAAAATAAAACCAGCCGGAATTGTCACACAAATTTTGACGGGGCACGGTGGGTTCGTCGAATACTTGCATCGTTTTAAGTGTAAGGAGAACCCAACGTGCATCTGCGAACCAGAAGCCGTCGAGTCGGTCGCCCACATTCTTGCGGAATGCCCGGTCTTCTGCGAAGAGAGGCCAAAGACGGAGCACAGGATAGAGACAATTATTAACAAAACAAACATAAGCAAAATTATTGGTGACAACAAAACTCGAAAAATATTTTTAGAATTCTGCGTCAAAATTTCAGGTAGAGTAGTAAACAGAAATAGAAAAGCTTAAAACTATGCTTTATCATATATAAATATTTCTGCTAGAAAGGATATACGATCTAAGCATATGGCATAAGATTATTAATAAGAACGTAAAAAATATTGTTTATTCCTAGTACACTTGTAATAAAAAATAAAAATAGTCTCATAATATATTTAGGCATCATAAAATTTATCAAAATTATAGCATCCAAAACAAAACAGAAAAAGATAAAAGTCCCAATAAGGTCTCTGACTATGTCAGGGGGACACGAGTTAAAATAAAAAGAAAAAAAAAAAAAAAAACCAGGTCATAACTTGGGTCAAGGACTTTTCAGCAGCCTCCCTTGCCGTTTTCCAGTCGTGTCCGCTGGACAGTAAGACGGTATCATCGGCGTACGCTATAGTGCGAGTAGAAGGGAGGGTAAGTAGGCAGAGTTCGTTAACATAGATTTGGAAGAGGAGAGGGCTGAGCAGACTTCCTTGTGGCACACCGAAATCTAGCAGTTGTTCACTACTGATATGCTCGCCTATTTTAACGCACTGGTTCCGGTCCGCAAGAAAATCTTTGAGCAGTTTTAGAGCTGGGCCACGTATTCCAATCTGTTCCAATTTTCTGAGTAAAATATAATAAATAATGAAGAGTGGTTGTGTTGTGTTGTGCTATCGCCAAAGAACGAGTGGGTCAACAAAATAAACAAAAATTAAATTGTACACATCCATTAGACACTGTGATAGCTAATGACGATAGGTCGATAGTAGTGCCTACCCTGTTGAATTTCTTACTCCCTGAAGTTAACGGGCTTGCCATCCTGGCAATGGCAAGCTGGAGCTTAAACTTGGCGTTCTAGTTCTGCTGATGCGAAACCTTGATGCACCCAGACTGTGCAACGGCACCGGGCTTCGTATCACAGAGCTGGGCAGTAATATTATAAAAGCCACCATTATTACAGGAGCTGCTAAATGAGAGAGCGTTTTAATTCCCCATATATCCAAAACTTGCCATTCCAATTTAAGAAGTTGCAGTTTCCCTTAAAATTGGAATGGCAAGTTCTTTGATGTTGTTGGTACTGATGATTATCGGATAATGTGTTGTGATCGAAAAATATGCCTTTAAAATATTCAGCTCCATCGGGTTAGGCTGGAAGCTGACCCCAAAATAGTTTCGAAAAGGCTAGACAAATGATGGTCCATAACATATTTAGAACATGGCAATTTGGGTTTTGGGATGGCGAAAAAGAAAACTTCATTAATTTATTATAATTTATTTAAGATATTTCTTTGGTTACACCTTATACATGATCTTTACTACAGTTACTGAATATTAAAGAAAATTATATACAGACGAATTGAGAACTTCCTCCTTTAAACTCGGTTAAACAGATAAAATGATGCTGGAATACAAAAAGTAAAAACTAGGACTTCAATTGTCTTACCATGGCCAGAGATTTCTTGTTATTCGGAGGGTACTTGTGAATTTTACATAATTATACTTAAAAAGGAATCAATAACGTACTGATTGATATTGAAGGATTCGTTTAAGTGTGAAAATAAATTATTTTTGACAACATTTAGATATCATATATTATCACGTTATTATTTAGACGACTAATAATAAGGTTTTGTGAACACATAATTATATTAGAAAGGTTTTCTTTACCCAAATACGTCGTTATTTAAATATATCTCATACCTTAGCTACCGGCAATTAATTAAAATGTATAATTATAACTAAGTAGTAGTTACATGGACAATTACAACACAATTAACCCCACGCCACAAGTTTCGATATTCCCTACAATGCAATCCCTAAAACTCTCGAACTTTCTTTAAAACATCTAGATTACTATTGCTAGCTATATTTGCTCTCATAGCATTTACGAGTTTTTTTCTTGTGTTGTTTTGTAACGAATTGAAATACGAGTATAATATAGATGTCACCATAAAACAATAATTCCCAGACGCCTATCTCTAAAAAAAAACACTTTATTTTGGGCCTGATAACCCGATTTATTTTCAATTAATTGCCAAATTCGATTTTTAGTTGCTTTGAAATCAATAAATAGTTGAGTCATTGGCTTGAATAAACTGTGACGTCACAGTTGGCTTTTTGCCATACAAAATCTATGAGAGAACCGCGTTTTGACAGCTCTTAAAAATTATCTCAATTGGTTGGTGTGTCATCTACCCCATAATACACATGTGATTCTTATCACAATCGGTTATGTGTCTGTCAATTATCACCTACTTGTCACTCGGCAGAAGAGACTTTTGATTTTGTAATATTTATTGTCAATAAGTACTTCGAGTTATCAACACAGTAGGAAAGCATTCGATTTATTGGCAAACCCTTCTTGTGTAATTAAATAACTTCAACCATTAGGTGTACCTGGGCCTCAAGTCTGCTATTACAAGTGTCAGAATGGTCTATCATTGATTTCATAATTATTGTTGACTTTCACAAGTTTGGTAATCTACTAATATGATGGCGCATTATGACTTTCCAACCACTGACACGCCATTGAAAGAAATGGCATAGAATGGTAATGTCGTACCTACATAATGACAAATGACTGACTGGTGCTATTTACAAACTTTTTACTCCTTCAGATTGCTTATAACTAATAAATAATAAGTAAAACTATATATAAATGAAACCTGGCGGGTTTTATAATAATGGCAATACGACAATGTCATTATAACATCTATTACGAGACCATTGACCGACCAATGATCGACCATTATGAATTAAGCAGATCATGAACTTTTAGCAAAATGACAATGGGATCGTGTTGGAATGACGAATTTATAAAAATAGCAGACTTGGGCCTCCGTATAGTTGACACGCGGAGCATTATACTTCGTGAGCTCATCGACACAGGACACAGAGATTCGGTCGCCTGACCCTGCAGCTGACAATAAATCGAACATACTAAAATAAACCCCGAAGATTACAAAACATACTGATTTATATTGAGAACACTTAAGATTTTGACCAGATAATGCGTTTTAACCGCGTAGTTCAAAGCTACTATGCGCTAAATCATTCCGAGCACATCTACACGCGAGTCCAGAAATCGAAACGTCTTGCTGCCTCCAACAAAAGCGCTTATTTGGTTGTGAACTTAATAATGAAAATTGAACCTTTCTTATTTTTAAAGATATTTTAATGTACATGCATTAGGCCCAGATTTGAGTTTAAATATTATGTCAGCCGATAAAATAATAAGTGAGTTAGTTATATTATTACCCTACGCAAAGAATACGTCATGATGACTAAGCGTGTAGATAAACCACGCAAGAGCACGGGACTGCGGACTCCATAAATGCCTGATTTACAATTTTTATATAAGATGAAGAAATCGGCTCGAGCACCGCGGTCGAGCTTAGCTTAGAGTATAAAGATACTCTCTAAAATAGCCAGCATATTTATCAGCCTTTTTGCAAAAGCTACAATGCGCCAGCGTCAACAAACAATATTATTATAGAATAGATATCTTTCAAATGTCACCTGGTTATTAGTGATAAATCCTATTTGAACTGGCTGATCGTGTAAAAACGTCGATACGTGCGCCACATAATATACAATAACGCGCTAATTTCAAGGTTTTAAATATTATTACATTTGAATGCTTTAAAAGCACGAAGGATAAACGATCAATGTACATACATATAATTATTTTGAATTAAAAACTACGTTTAACCATAATATAATAATTTACATTGGGTACGATCCCATTTTGTATATTCAGACTTTTGAGTACTGTCTTTATTTTGGGTTCTAAATAACAATTTATTATAATGCCCAATTTTGTTTTAGATATATTTTAATCTTTTAAATCGAGAAAGCTGGTAACAAGCATAAGTATGACATTTAATGTTACCTATACAATTAAAATTACTTTAATATACATCAATAACAACCGATTTCTGAAAAGCTACAAAAAGAAACACTAAAATTAGCTAACAGGCTAGTAATTTTGTTTTATTCCTTTCAGAAATCGGATATAAACAAGGTAGTTAAAGATTTTATTCGATTCTGTTATATCTAAGGTATTGTAGTAAACACATATTATTGTGTGCATATTATATAATTAATTAATTACAAGAGATCTTTCAGAAATGTTATGTACTAGCTAGTCTTGAGCTATGTATTTCAGGTCTATCTATTCATACACGAAATCTCTTAATCATTGTACTCATCATTATGATCAACTTTTACTATGGGACCAACACTGAAATGCAAAAAAAATAATTTGCTGTTCCTTACGAGTTAAGCGAACATATTGTGGGAACAACTGATTTTTTTTGCGATTCAGGGTTTGGTCCCATAGTAAAAGTTGTTCATAATGATGAGTACAACTGTACAATGACCCCTTAAGAGATTTCGTGTATGAATAGATAGACCTTATAATAACTGAATCTTTCAGACTATTTTCAATACCTCTAATAGTATTAAAAAAATTAACGTCGGGTTCTCATCCTTGCGACTAGGTTCGACTAGATTGACTAGAACGAGTTGCTCTAAGAAGGTACAGTAATTTATTAACAACAAATTTATCAACTACTCAGGTCACAAAGGTAACAAATACAAATTAGCGTTAATTTAATTTTCAAAGGAACTTAAACAAAAATAAATTTGGCTACAAACGACGAAAGACAACATTAGAATGAATACATTATTTCAGTACATTTATTATATTTGATGCATTTTATTACTTATGATAACGAACACTATACTTGAGACATCTAAGACATAATAAAATATGTACGTTTACAATATTAGCTAAAACAATAACAATTACGCCTCAGGGGCCGTCCATAAATTACGGCCAACGAATTTCATGATTTTTACCCCCGCCCTCCTTGTTCTTGTCACTACTGGTCATATTTTGCAATTTTACAAGTTCATACAGATAGAGTTGAAAAAAGATTTTCGCTAATAGTGTAAATTTTGTGTTTTAATACTTAGATATATTAGATTTTGAAATGTGACGTAACGAAATTGAGGACCCCTCCCACCCATTGTCACACTTATTCGATCCCCTCCCCCCTTAACATATGACGTAATTTATGGATGGCTCCTAATACACTTACTTGATAGAATATAATCACTATCGTATAACACCGGGAAGGGTAAAGTAGTGCGAAATTAAAAAAGCTGTGATTTTTATAAAGTACGTGAAGTTCATTAAGGCCTCCTAGTGGGTAACATCAGTCCTGAAATGATTGCGTTTTTTTAGAAAGTGTACCGCACTTATCGCGAGATGATCCAGTTTCTAGAAGGATGTGCAAATTATAGTTTCAATAATTGGGCTATACATAATTATATTTAGACATGAAGTAGATTTTGAAGGCCAAGAAAAATTATTATTCAACGTTTTGATATAATGGGTGTTAACCCTTAACGAAGCCGTAAGGCACTTTGTTCTCCCCGCTACTGCGGTCATATTTTTGTTCTAGAGCGTAACTTTGCGGTTGGTGCAATAGCCGTTTCTGGGGATCGAACAGCAAAGTTAAGTTTGTCCTAGAAAAAGTTTGTACGGAAACCTCGGTGCGCGAGTCCGACTCGGTCTTGGCCGGTTTTTTTTAATAGGAACAAGTTTTTAATGTTATAACTTTACTTTAAATACCTCCACGACCCCCAAACTATTCAATGCGCCCATCAAAACAATCTTTTGAGAGCGGGATCATCATATCTTCCCCGCCCTTGTCCCATTCTACTCGGGGTCGGCGCAACACGCTTCCTCTCCCACTCTCCCCTATCAGACGTCACGGCATCATTTACACCTTTCTCTTTCATATAATTCCTCTCACAGTCCATCCATCTTTTCTTAGGCCTTCCTCTCCCTCTTCATCAACATTAATAATATTCATCACTTTTTAGTGACATGCGTTTCATTTCTCCTCATTACACGTCCATACCAAGATAGACGACTTCCTTTCATTTTTTCTGAAACAGTCGCATACTCATTCCTTACGTTATCCATTCTTGTCACTCCAGACATCCATCTCAACATTCTCATCTCCGCTACATGCAATCGTTTTTCATTCATCTTTTTCACAGCCCAGCATTCTGATCCATAAAGTACGCGTAAACAGTGATTTTATACCTCAAATAAAAAGTCGTTAAACCCAGCAATAATTTATGTAAGTTACTTAACTCGATGTACAGAATGCTTGGTTGACGACTTCGTGAAGGGTTCGTTTACATCGTGTAGGTTAGCAGAAATAGTGAAGAATCTCCAAAAAATATATTGTATGTACAACTTTTATATTTTGAACTTCCTTTTTATATTAAATAAGTAACCCTACTCTTGACCTCAATCTTGTTTTATGTCACCTAATGTTTACCGTAGGTATCACCGTTATATCAGAAAACTAAACATATTGGTATATAAAGGGTGTAAAAGTACCCTTAAAGAAGCCGAAAGGCACTTGTTCTCCTTGTCATTGCGATCATTTTTTTTGTTTTGGACCATACCTGGGAACCTTCTAGTTACGGAGATATTGGGGGTTCCACCAAAGTTCCACCTTTTTTAAATACAGGTTTCTAATGTAAGATTTTTACTTTAAACACCTCCACGACCCCCGTACTATTCAATCCATCCATCAGCACAATGTTTTGAGTGCGTTACATTGAGCTCTATCACAAAACATGATTTTTCACCCCAAAAAAAAGTCGTTTCCCAGCAATAATTTTTGCGTAAAGTTACTTAGTTTGATGTACAGAATGCTTGGTTAACGGCTTCGTGATGAGGTCTTTTACACCCTGTATATCAGTGATAGTAAAGACAGTGCAGTTTTAAATTATACTCAAGCTTAGTCCGAGATATCTTCTATATTCACTGTGTAGTTTCACAATCCTCGCATTGTGTGTGCCGCGAATATTTAGAGGAAGCGAAAAGCTTCGTGTCCAAAACGGAAATAAGGCAGTCTGCTGGCAACGCTATAATCTGTAACTCATTCATTGTTTTCGCGCCGTGTGTGCTTGTCAGAATAAAACTTATTTCTGTTTTTTGAAGTTTTTTAACGCAAGAAATGCCGAAAAGAAAGTGTGAGTGTAGTGAAGAAAGGTACCAAAGGAAGATTAAGAAGTTGAAAAAGAAATTAAAGAAAAATAAAAACAAGTCGAGTGAAAATTGTTCACCATCACCAGGGTTTTCATCGCCAACACCGGTATCGTCGCCCGAGGCAGTCGATAGTGATGTCGATGATAATGAAATACCCGTCACAGCTCCAGAGCCATCAGGCAAGTTTTTTCTACAAGAAATAACCTATCTAGTGATCGCCCCTGTTTTATATGACTCGTGGTACGTGTCACTACAGGCACTCCGGTGGAGTGAGATCACCACGGGGATGTCCCGCCGTGTATAATTTGTTTAGAATAGAACGTTGTTCTTGACTCCGGTGGAGCGAGATCACCACGGGGATGTCCCGCCGTGTATAACGTGTTTAAAATCTTTGTTCTTGACCAAGGAGTTCTTGACTCACAGCCGCTGGCTGTCCTGACTCCTGAGTCGCTCGAAGCGTCTTAAAAACGCTAACAACAGCGCTCACGAAGGGTCAACATACCCACATAAAAAAAAAAAAAAAAAAACTGCCACGGGGTGGCAACATAATACATTTGTAGTATCATAATTATAGTACCAGCTGGTAGCTGTGTTACTAAGTCAAACATGGTTTGATCTTTTTTGTAGGTGCTGAGTGTGTGGACATTGTGGACAACACAAAAGATAACCCTGTGACTGAAGCGTTGGATGATTCAATAATTAGGGCTCTAGGCCAGACTCTATCCACAGAAAGGGAATATGGGCCAGAAATTCATATGGAACTGGTAAAAAGGGTTGAAGGTATTATTACCCAAGGCCTTAAACAGGATGTCAAAGATGAACGTACAAAGAAATATTTGATACCCACTAATATCAAACTTCTAAATGCACCAAAGCTTAACAAGGAGCTTGAGGGCCTATTAAATGATGTCATGAAGGCCCGAGACAAGCGAGTTGAAGAACGCCAACAACAGAATGGTGTTGCCATAGCGGCCTTATTGTATGTTACAGACAAACTGATTAAAGGTGATGTTGATAAAATAAGTATTATTTCAACTATCAGTGATGTCACACGCTTATTGACAGACCTCCATCATCAAGATACAGTCACCAGAAAGAAGCTAGTGATTCCAAATCTTGATAAAAACATAGGAAAGACAGTTGAAAACCAAGATCGTGATGAATTCCTTTTTGGAGAAAAATTTAATGACAATGTCAAAACTGCCACAGCGATTAAAAAATCAGCTGGCACCATCTTAAAGCAAAACAACCCTAATCGAAAAAATACCTCATCTTATCGACCAACCCAGTCTCAAAATTATCCTAAGAAACAGGGAAACTTCAGAGGCCCTCCTCGTACGAGTGCAACTCAGTTCAAACAGGGGGGGGGGGCGATATTATCACCAGACACAACATTACAAGCCGAGACCCCCACAGCGTCCTCCAGCCAAGGCGCCTGTTCGACAATCTTAGAGGTAAATACTTTTGCTGGTAGACTTAAGTTCTTTTATACCTGCTGGTTAAAAATAACCCAAGACAAAGTTGTCTTATCTTGGCTCAATGGCTATAATATCCCCTTTTTTGAAGTTCCTCACCAAGAATGTGTTCCCAAAAATTCAACATTTTCTGAATCAAACAATCTTATAATATTGAAGGAAATAAATAGACTTTTAAAACTTGGAGTACTTACAAAATGTGTAACTGTTAAAGGACAATACTTCTCAAAGATTTTTACTGTACCTAAATCAAATGGAGAAGTTAGATTTATTTTAAATTTAAAAAACCTAAATAGATTTATTTCACCAGAACATTTTAAAATTGAAGACATGAGAACACTTTGTAAATTAATTACAAAAAATAATTTTATGTGTACCATTGACCTAAAAGAATCATATTTCTTGGTCCCAATGGGTGAAGATAAAAAATATCTAAGATTTTGGTTTCAGAATATAATGTATGAGTTCAAATGCTTGCCATTTGGTCTTAGTACTGCTCCTTTCACATTTACTAAGTTACTGAAGCCAGTACTAAATTCTCTCAGAAGAAAAGGTTATAAATCAGTTGTTAATCTCGATGACATTATATGTATTGGTAATTCTTACCAGGAGTGTCTAGAAAACTGTCAGGTGACCATAAGTTTACTAGAATGCCTAGGGTTTATTATAAATAAGGAAAAGAGTATTACTGTCCCAACCAAGATTGCAGATTTTTTAGGTTTTATAGTAAACACAGAGGAAATGTCATTGTCAGTACCTTATAAGAAAAGAGAAGCAATTTCTTTATTGATAAATAAATATGCACAAATAAATCAATGTCCAATTAGAGAATTTGCGAAGCTTATTGGCACCCTTGTAGCATGTTGCCCAGCTGTGTCTTATGGTTTTTTGTACACTAAAATATTTGAACAGCAAAAATATCAGGCTTTATGTGCATCAAACAATAACTTTGATGCAATTATGAATATCAATGATGAATGTAAAAATGATTTAAAATGGTGGCATAATCAAATAAAAATATCAAAAAATCTAATACGACAGTACAATTTTCTTTTAGAAATAAATTCAGATGCATCAAGGACAGGCTGGGGAGCATTCTGTAACGGTAAAATTGCAAATGGATTTTGGACTTCAAAAGATAAGGAAAACCATATTAACTTCCTGGAACTGTTAGCTGCATTTCTGGGTTTGCAATGTTTCGCCAAAGATTTACACTCTTGTCAGATATTGTTGAGAATAGATAATACCACCGCAATTGCATACATAAATAGAATGGGGGGTATACAATTTCCAAAACTTAATTCTCTAGCTAGGAGCATATGGCAGTGGTGTGAGATCCGTAGAATATGGTTGTTTGCCTCTTATATTAAGTCAAAAGAAAATAAAGAAGCTGATCAAGAATCCAGAATACAAAATATAGATTCAGAATGGGAATTGTGTAATAAAACTTTTTTAAATATTACCAAGTCACTTGGAGAACCTGATATGGATTTGTTTGCAACCAGAGCAAATAAAAAATGTCATAGATACATATCTTGGCATAGAGATCCATATGCAGAGAATATTGATGCTTTTACTGTAGACTGGTCAACATTCAACTTATTTTATGCTTTCCCACCATTTTCGTTAATTTCTAAATGTATACAAAAAAATATTTGTGATAAGGCAACAGGTATCATAGTTTTCCCTCTATGGACCTCACAACCCTGGTATCCTTTTATTACTGAATTAGCAACTTCAGAAGTCTTACAGTTCAAACCATCAAAAGATTTGTTACTATCACCTTTCAGAACACTACACCCCCTGCACAACAGTCTTTCCCTGGGAGCCTGCATCTTATCAGGGAAGCATTCCGGAAAAAACTAACTCCTGATGAAACAATAGAAGTTATGGTAGCTTCCTTATCACAAAACACTATTAAACAATATACAACAGCACTCAAAAAATGGTGGTCATTTTGTAATGGGGAAAATATACATGAGTTGTCAATACCTAGAGTTTTAAAATTTCTTACAGAAATGTTATCACAAGGCGCTTCGTACGCTACTCTTAATACATGCCGTTCGGCGCTCTCTCTAATCATCGATACATGTTTAGGAACAGATATTCAAATTAAGAGATTTTTTAAGGAAGTGTTCAGATTAAAACCTTCTAGACCCAAGTATAACGACACATGGGATCCTTCTGTTGTCCTGAATTATATTCAAACTTGGTCACCAAACAGCAGCCTTAGCTTAGAAAAACTAACCAAGAAATTGGTCATTTTGTTAGCTCTCACAACTGCTCAACGCATTCAAACATTGTCGGTTATCCGATTGAGCAACATAGAGTTCACTGACAACGGTGTAAAAATAACGATTACCGATTTTTTAAAAACAACGACTCCATGTAAGGATCAGGTCGTAATAAAGCTTCCTTCCTTGGACACGAATCTGGAAATTTGCCCTGTATCGGCACTTAAACATTATATAGACAAAACTAGGCTACTCAGAAAAGTAGATACAGTTAACTCGAACAAGCTACTTATTTGTTATAAAAGACCTTATAACTGTGCCAGTAACCAAACCATTAGTCGGTGGATAAGGCAAGTTATGGCTGAGTGTGGCATTGATGTAAAGAAGTTTACCCCTCACTCCACGCGTCATGCGTCCACGTCTCTGGCGTGTAGAGAAGGGGTTACATTAGATTGTATATTTAAATCTGCTGGTTGGTCTACAGGATCTAGTGTTTTTGCCAATCACTACAATAGACCCCTAAATACGGAAAATGATAGCTACAGTTTTCCGAAAGCCATTTGTAACATTAAGGTTTAAGTTGGTTATTAGTACCTATGTAACCCTTAGACTAGGTACCTATTGTTATATTGATGTGAAAAATCACAATAAATTGCTGATTCTAAACTTCTGTTTTTTGTTTGTATACTTTAATTACCATTTATTATTTATGATTTCCAACAATTCTCTAAACATCTACACAGTGAATATAGAAGATATCTCGGACTAAGCTTGAGTATAATTACATAATTAAACGAACTTACCTGAAGTGAAGTTCTATTGTAATTATACGAAGGGCTTAGTCCGAGATATCAATCTCCCACCCGCCCTTTCCATAATCATAGATTATAATAACCCTGGAGTAAGGTTGGAAATCATAAATCTTACTAATGCTCTGAAAAGAATGAGTTACAGATTATAGCGTTGCCAGCAGACTGCCTTATTTCCGTTTTGGACACGAAGCTTTTCGCTTCCTCTAAATATTCGCGGCACACACAATGCGAGGATTGTGAAACTACACAGTGAATATAGAAGATATCTCGGACTAAGCTTGAGTATAATTACAATAGAACTTCACTTCAGGTAAGTTCGTTTAATTATGTAATTATATCTTCCATTTCACAACACCAATGGACACACAAACTAAGGTACAGTCACATTTAAAAAGATTTATTGTATTTACACTTAATGTACTTTCGAAGCGTTTTATTAAATTCTAATTTAACTATTTACATCTTATGACACCTGATTAAATAATAGATGGGGCTATACGGGTACTATGTCTTGTGATACCTACAGTCTGATACTGTTGTATTGCGATTCATATTAGGCAGGTCACAGATAACAATAGTTTAAAAGTATTTTTTACGTGCGAACCTCGACAGGTTCGCACTGACGTCACGCAGATAAATTTGACCGCGGTGAAGGTGAAATGCACCTTCATGAAACACATACATAAAACACAATATTTTTTTTCTCCATTTTTTGGATTTTCGTTTACTTTTCATGGACCACCAGAGTATTATTTGTAGATAATTCAATGATAAGTGATACATGTATAACAGTCTGTCTCTAATTAATCTTTAATAAATGATGTATTATTAGATGTATTCGTTAAATGCTATCATAATTAAAAACTATTTATTTAGACGTTTACATTTTAGAATGTTTTCGAACGATCCATAATGAAAATACAGGCAGTCTGTCTTATATATTATATTAAATTAATGTTTTGTCAGAGGTAATGTACATATGGAGAGGTAATGTATGTTAAACATCATAAATCATACTTACATTTTTACAATATTTTACACTCGTCTCTCATACTCATATTAATTTTGCGCACTCATAAGCCATTTTAAGCTATGCCATTAACAGCCGTGTTCGAGGTAAGAAGAATTCAATACCAATCACACACATTTTAAATACGATAATCGGACTATCGGTAAACGAAGACTGCCTGTATTCTCCATGCCAGAGAACCTCCACTTCCACACAACAAAGACAATATTAATTTTAAACGTTATTTACATAGGACTCGTATTCATGCGAAACATTATTCCATTGTCTTAGTCGCGTAAACTTATAATAAAGTTTGGGTGTAAACTATTTATTCGGAAATAACTAATTAAATCTATGGTGTGGTAGTACCCTAAAGTTATGCTTAATCCATCACTGGTTTTTAGAATTAATGTACCTTTAGAAGTATAGAGTCTAAAATACATTGTTTGATAGTCGTTGAGTTCATATTTAGAATTTAAGTGAGTAACACGATACAGTTTGAGCGTGTCGTCAGTGTTTTGTAATTATTATTCATTTGCTAAGAGGCATGCGTATGCGGTCAACAAGTGCAGTCGAGTCAACGCGTGCGCCGCATCACACCACGCCGCCCGGGGATCGTCAGCCCGCGTGCGGACAATCATCTTACAGAATAGTTTATTATCAAAGAATAGTGGGAAATTAATGTATGGGGTCTGGGTCCACCCTACAATAGTAACATTTGATATAGGTACCGTTGGATAGAGATTTTTAAGCGGAACATTGGTTACTAATAAATCTATGGTCAAATGTTAGTACTTTCGGAGATACGCAGTCTTAAACTCGTCTCAGTCTAATATATTCTTTATGGATATTTATATGGTAGAATAGTAATAATACATGTATTTCACTTTAAAACAAAAAATATTTATTATACGTCCTGGACATCAATGACAACTTGCCAGACCCGGAACAATTACTTCTCGTCCGATCACCGAAGTTAAGCAACACCGGGCGCGGTCAGTACTTGAATGTGTGACCGCCTAGGAACACCGCGTGACGTTGGCTTTTTGCTTTTTTTTGTTACTGACCTCTAATAATGCATTTTGTTGTAGAAGTCTTGCAAAACCAGACCCGCTTTGCTTAGTTTGGGATCACTTATAGGGTGTAAAAAAACCTCTTAACGAAGCCGAAAGGCGCCCGTTTTTTGTTCTACGCCATACCTGGGAATCTTCTTGTTACGGAGATATTGGGGGTCAAAGTTCCAACAATTGACAATTTTCTTTTTTAATACAAGTTTTTAACGTTAGATTTTTACTTTAAACACCTCCACGACCCCCCAAAAAAATGATTTATCACCAAAAAAAAAGTCGTTTTCCAGCAATAATTTTTGCGTAAAGTTACATAGTTTGATGTACAGAATGCTTGGTTGACGGCTTCGTGATGAGGTTGTTTACACCCTGTATAAGGCAGTATAATTCCGAGAGTACTCACTGTTAACCTTGGTCGTAATACTAAGTTTTATTCTGCATTAAAATACCTATTGATTCCACGAGTATCTTATTGCTATTGAGAGGTGGGCTCAACATTACTCATTGTCCTATAATTAAATGTTTCAACAATTTAAATCGACTACCACAAAATATAGCTTTGCAGCTTTGTTTTATAGCGTCGTCACTATGGTTGATTATAATAATTCTGTAACCTATTAGTATATGGTATTGTCTTATGTGGCCTATAAATTATTAAGTTTCTTTTTTTTGTCTGTAAGTTTTTCTAGACATTTATATTGATTAAATTAATGAGATAATTGATGTGTCGCTTCGGCCCGAGCGGAGCGGTACAGAGACGTGGAGCTTTCGACTAATTACAGATTAGTCAACAATATGATTGGTCAATTTCCGGACATTTCGTCTCCGTTCCGTGCGTGGCTACTGTGCTGGAGTCCGGGTCAAATAGTAGTAGTCAAATAATATCTTTTTTTTTTCGCTTTTGTATTATTGAATAATTCAGTCTAAAATATTATGTTTAAGGTGTTCTTGTAATCTTCTTCCGTCTTTTATATAATAAATCTTACTTATACCTAATAATAATACTTTAATCACTTGAATGGCGGCTAGTCGCACGTTGGCTACTATCGCAAGTGTCAGCCGCACCTTTGTTTTTGTTGCACAGCTGAAGGAGCTATTCTCCCGGTAAAACACTAGCGCAAACGCAAAAAGGATCAGAGGAACACTGACACAAGCAACCAGGGCAGGTGTGAACGCCGCTGCTGCGTGCATGCGAAACAGCTATTTATCGGTTCCTGAAGTGAACTATTGTTGCATACTTGTGTTTTGTTGTATGAGCATGCGTCTCTATGTGACTGTACGGTTACAGAGCCTGCCAAAGCTATTCTGCTTTTGATTTCCACCGGAAAATTACGAAATTACTCATGGGCTAGTGCTATACGCATTGGATAGCAAACGTATGCCTCACATGTTGTGTGAGCACATGCGGCAACAGCGCAGATTGACTGTGAAACAACTAGGAACTCCTTAGGCAACATGCGACCGTGGCCAAAATGCGGCGGACCTCACACAATAGGGAATATGCAAGAAATACAAAACTCTTTTTATTTATTAAAAATGCCATGTATTGGCGCATAAAAACATTGTGGTTACTTATACTTGTTTAAGTTTCTGGAACATCACTTATTTTACAATTTATTGTTTTATGTAGCATGTATTTGGTGAAACGGAACGCACTCTTACAACGCGTCGTCCTCGAAAACCCGGTAGTGACGTCAGTCTATTTGTCAAAAAAACACTTTCATTTGAAAAGTAGGTAAAGTTTCACTAAGATTTTATTATAATATCGTTATCACAATTTTTGCTTGAAGAAAGCACATACAATTAACAAAATTACTTTATTATGGCCAAAAAAATAGATGTAAACAAGGCAGGTTGAGGTAAATGACGTCAAATCATGGCTGCGATAGTCACGGACGTTTGAACTGTCATAGAAACTTGCAGGATGTTCTATTATTTTTGAGCGACAAGCAGTAGGTAGTTGAACTTAAGGCTGATGCTCCAGCGTAGCCATAATTCTGTAACTACATACGTCTTGCAGCCGCAAATAATATTGTAATCAACATTAACCCTAGTACTGGCCTGCAAATTGCAAAAAACGTAAGAAAATTTGAATTTCGCGGGCTACCTTGGAGCATCCACCTTAACTTTGAATACTTATCTTAAGTTGATAAGTTAGGCTGTATTTTATTGATTTATGTAAAGAAAAAATTACATGCACATTCCCTTTTGTACGAGTACTTACGGCCGACCATTTTAATTAGTAACCCTTCCAAAGGTACAGGGTACCCAATTAATTGTGATTATTGCAAGTTATTTCTTGTATAAATCCAATTAATACTTTCTAATATAATCCCGATAAAGCTTTTTTTTCTTTATACTAACTATAAGTATGAACATCAATAAAGATTTCATTAGTTTTAATTCGTATTGATCTATGCATCATTTGTTGTTTATTTTGTTTCATTAGTAATAAGGCAGTATGCAGGTATTTTGGATTACTTTTACTCGACTAAGACAAAGTAAACACTTTTTTATAATATGATTATTGCCGGCATTGTATAGCTAAAGTCACACTCTTTTATATCTTGTCAGTAATTAATAATATGCAACAGAAGCACGCAAAAACGAACAGTCGCTCGATGAACTTGTTGATGCTCAAAACAACTCTACGATATGAGTTAAACTTCCTTTTCTAAGAAATCACAATAATAAAATACCTTAATGTATTTTGCGAAGCCCTGTTCGTGACAATATAATATTCTATTAAGCAAAAATATATTTAAGGCTTTTCATCTTTAACAAACACTTTGAACAAATTGAAACTTATATTATATTTTTATAACAAAATATTGGGCTAAATTATCCTATTTTACTACTATTTTACATTTGACAATATGTAATAAATTTAAAGGGTTTCGTTACTTGTACATTGGTGCTAAAATTAAACTAGGTATGATTCTATAAACATTTGCGGCGTAGGTTGTACTAACTGTTCAAAACGTTTTGGACTAAAAGTGAGAGATGTTTATCTTACTGGACCCAGGAGGCCGGCACCCACAGGGGCTCGGACTGCACTCGCCACGCCACCTTCAGCAGTTGTGACAGCGCGCTCGGCAGGTCCTCGTTTACAATCTCCTCATCAAACATGTACCCATACAAGAAGTTGATGCGGTTGGACGAGCGCACGATGTCTGAGAACTCTTCTTCCTGTCAATATATTAATGTCTGCTTTAGGAAACTGGGCTTTAGGAAATTGGATGGATGAAATGGCAGCAGGTCACGGGAAAAATCTGCGTATACCGCATTCCCCTTAAATTTAAGAGGAAGATTTATAAAACAATAGTTAGACCTTTTTTTTTTTTTTGACGTCTTATTTGGATCAGAATGTTGGGCCACAAAAGGAATGAATGAAAGGCATTTGCAAAGGAGTCATCTTTGGAGTGGGGCAAAAACAAAACAGTTGTAAGGAGATGATTTTACATTCCGTTGCGACTTTTCCCAAACAACCACAAAACTCCAATTAAAGTACTTACGGGATAATATCCGTGATTTTCTTTTGTTTCTATGAGCTCCCGATATTTCGACACTGTTCACTAGTCTTTTATTACGGCCACTACTGGAACTCGATTGTAACTCGCGACAAAATGCACTCACGATATCACTAGGTTTTTCTTGATAACAGAGACGCATGTTATTTTTTATTAGGTTTAAGACTAAGAAAAAGGGTAGACAGATTTGTCTGCTCATAATAAATAATTTTCGCCCCACCCGCATATCTCTTCAGTATTCCCGCGATCATGATGCTTGCAACAGCGTCGAAATATCGGGAGCTCATAGAAACAGAAGAAAATCACGGATATTATCCCGTAAGTACTTTAAGTGTAGTGAAAAACTGTGAAAGTCAAAAACTGTGAAAGTCTAAACCAGTGAACGACAAAACCAAATAAAAGGAACTTACTATCAGAAATATCGAAGTTATATACCCTCTTAGGTGGCTGAAACCCCTATCTACGAAACTATAACTACACACATCAAAAGTATCTAGGGATCAACATATATTTTTGCAATAACTTTTCTCCTGATTGATATTAATTAAAATTTTCTTTAAGGATTCATCAAATAAAGTGTTTTCGTTTGTCACAGTAACGATAAACCAAGTCACCTTTGCATTAATAAAGAAATTTGCCATTTTCCTAATAAAGGGATTTTTGACATTTGAACCACTAACATTAAAGTTCGAAAAAAAGACTGAAATAACAGTTTTCTTTAAAATTTTATTGGGTAACTTAAACAATTAATAATCCGTGTTTCTACCGCGAACACTAACAACACAAGAACATCGGTTTGGCATACTCAAAATGAGTTCATCCAAATCACGCTGTGGAATGGCCGCCCATGTTCGTTGCAACAACAAAAAAAGGTCTTCTTGCGACTGGATACCCTCCATATTCGGCAGAGCTCTTCTCTGTAGCATATCCCATGCATGCTCAATCGGGTTCAAGTCTGGCGACTGAGCAGGCCAGGTCAGGACATTGATGTTAGCTGCGGCGAGAGTCTGTCTTACAACTCTTGCGGTGTGCGGTCGTGCATTATCATGCATTAACTGAAATAAGGGACCGATTTGCACTTGTAGAGGAACGATGACGTCTGATACAATCGTCTCAGCATAAATTTGAGCGTTGAGGTTGCCTCTGATCCAAATCAACTCAGTTCTTCCGCCGATCCAAATACCCGCCCATACCATGATGGTTCCACCACTATAAGGATGGACTTCCTGGCAGGATTTTAATCGCTGTTGGCGTCCAGGGGTTCTCCAGTGTCGTATACGTCTTGTATCCGGTCTCATACCAAAACGAGACTCATCAGAAAAGCACACGAAACGCCATTGTTCTTCTGCCCAATTTCTGTGTTCAAGAGCCCATTGATATCGAATCCTACGATTGTGCATTGCTATAGGTGGTACCCGTAGCGGTCTTCGGGAATGAAGGTTCACTTCATGCAAGCGGTTTCTGACTGTTTGGTCGCTAATTAAGTTCCCTGAAGAGTGATGAAGCCTCACGGCTAACATCATGGCGGTTATTGTTGGAGCTCTTCGAGTTAAGATTTGAATGTATCGGTCTTGTCTCCGTGTGGTGCAGCGATACCGTCCTCCATGGCGCTCAGCCACGGTACCAGTGCTTCGGTAACGTGTCCAAAGTCGACTGATAACACTCTGACTTGTATTCAGAGCTAAAGCTACAGTACGTTGCCGGGAACCAGCTTCTATCATTCCCACGGCTCTGAGCATTTCTTCCCTGCTTAAATGACGTCGCCGCTCCATAATAACGTTGGTTTTAATCAGTAGTAGGGAAACAGTAGCACTAATAATGTCTTCAATGCGTTGTATGTTTTTATAGGGAAAATATTGACAGCTTATTTTCATCTTTTACTCGAATTTGATTGAGAGTTCCTGATTCAAATTATGAAATGCACCAAAAAGGATCCATATAAATTTATAAAATCATAAATTTATTACAAAGCCACATCTCAATCTCAAGAAATCCGCATAAAAATGCTTGATCCCTAGACATTTTTGATGTGTGTATTATTTCAAAAGTTATGGAAACATGATCTACAGTGGGAAAGTGTCGCAGGAAAACATCGTGACGAAACCGGCATGTAACCGGAATGGAATGGGTCAAAGTCCTCAATGTATATTATGCAACGAGAATGACGTCATCGAACTGCACGGCTATTGTGACGCGTCTGTCGAAGCATATGCCTGCGTGGTATACGCACGAACAAAACATCAACAACAAACCAGAAGCAGTCGCAGCAAAATCGAAACTTATACCAAGTAAATGATAAATGATGTTTATTTTGCAAGTAGGTTTTTACAAACACTTTTAGAAGTCATTTTTTAAAACTACATGGGACCGGTGCGCGGTGTTTCGTACCTGACTACTCTGAGAAGAGACAGCCGAAACAAACTCAGAGGTCATAGTCTCTTTTGAAGTCAGGCATAATCTTGCTCAATTCACATGAGGACCATGCAGATTAGTGTCTGAAATGGTCTTTTGAAGAAAGAACCACACAGATTTGAGTGGACTTGTCCAGTCAGTACAAGCATTTGTCAGTTAAAGTAAAGAGAGCGTAACATTGCCACGGATGGATCTGTGCGGTACTCATCTACTATCTAAGCTCATCGACAAAATCAAACAAAGTATAAATTGTCAATTAGAAATCTATGGATGGTGTGATTCTATGGTGGTTATAAGCTGGCTGGTGGTTATACAAGGAGATTCAGCTCGTTGGAAACCTTTTGTGGCTAATAGAGTTAACGCTATAAAACAGATAATGCAGGAAAATTGCTGGCGATATGTGAATTCGGGTGACAATCCGGCTCGAAGGACCTAAATGTGTCGGGGTACGCAGCAAGGTGTCGGCTGTTGTTGTGTAGAAACCAAAGTTTATGTTAACCACTATTTATTGTCTCACACTCAAAATGTTCTTAATGTTAAAAAGTGAATGAAATGTTGATGTTATTATAATTTTTGAATACACCCGGCTAACGCGGTAGACAAAAGTGCACTGAATATAATATAAAATACTAAGTAATAAATTAAGTCTGTTAATTTGGTTAACGTGTCACGTCGATAGTGCAAACTAAGGTGTTCGGTGAAAACACCGAACACCCAAATGACCTAGTTTCCAAAAAATCTAATAAAGCTGTATGAGGTGAAAGGGATAATAATATGATTGTTGAATACTCTGGCTATTGTCATTCCAAATTAAGACTTTCTGTTCTTAGAATTGATTAATTGTGCTCATGGAATGCGAAAAAATGGCGGGAATAGTTTAGGTGGCGAACATTTTGATCGTTTGATACTATGCTTTATGTCGCCTCCTTACTTCTGAATGTTGTAGGATTAATACATGATTAGAGGAAACCCTGTCATTTTCACCAGCCTGAGTAAATAACTAACCGTGAAAGCTCGAGAGCATTCTTTGTCGAAGGTGGAGCGTGCGTTGGCGGCCGTGCGTGTTTCGACGAGTCGCTCCTGAGTGGGTGGTCTGATGAACACGATGTAGGGCCGCAGGCGCGGAGTGCGCAGCATCTTCAGCGCCTGCCAGTGGGGACTCAGCACACACACGCGACCTGCAAACGTTCAGCGAATTCATTACATAACGTTGTTACGTCAATACGTCATGCCATGTAGTTGTCGCGATCGAAAAGATATGCTATGATATTTATGCGGTCTACCCACATGTCCTTTCTTTGGTATTATTCGTCTTCGTCAAGTCGTTGAGCTAATTATATTCTGAGTTGAGTTACACGATTACTGACAAATGCTTGCACTGACTGGACAAGTCCACTCAATTTTTTGTAGATATTTTCTAAACAGACCATCCCAAAGACGACATGGTTCGTTTCGATACAATTCAATCTATCAGTGTATATTGGCGTGATTTTGACAGATCGAAGCGTAACTAAGTTTCTTCTTTGTGACTTTGTGAGACCCAGATATTTTCGGACAAATCATAGAATGATATCATTTTTATATTAACCTGTTTTGTTATATCAGATCCAAGCAATCGATATCTTATTATATCTAACCGGCTGCAGCTGCACACTGTTTATATTAGTGATTGCGTCATTTGTGAGCCATTTGCTACCCAGTTCCTGGGTAACACGATACATATTTGAATATTCCTATCTTTTCCGGCACCAATCATTCCAAGTTGACTGTCGGCGTATCGACTGGTTGTCAGATTTCGGCAGCTTTGGACACGCTCCGCAGCAACAACATACTACTCTGTCAAGAAAGTACCGGGAAAAGATCAATAATACACAAAATGTCTGTTATTCATCCAAATTTATTTTATCACCTTCAAAGTATGCTCCTTTAGAAACGATACACTTGCGCCAACGAATAATCCATTCATCAAAACATTTTTTAAACGCTGCTTCCGGAATTGAGTTCAGTTCTCGCCGCGGATGGATGGTATTTGTTGAGTGTTTGGTCAAAAATTCGTTCACAATGATAGCCTTGTGCGAAGGCGCATTGTCGTGGTGCAAAATCCAAGAATTTTCTTTCTACAAATCTGGCCTTTTTCGTCGAATTTGCTCTCTTAAACGCCGCATAACGCTCAAATAATATTCTTTATTTACCGTTAGACCTTCCGGTAAGAATTCAGAGTGCACAACACCACGATAGTCAAAGAAAACAGTCAACATGACTTTGGACTTTTGATCGACTTTGGCGTGGTTTTTTCGGTTTCGGTTCAGTTGGAAGGCGCCACTCCGAAGCTTGTTGACTAGTTTGCATGTCAAAATCGTAAACCCACGTCTCGTCACCAGTAACAATGCGTTTCATGAATGTTGGGTCCGAACTGACTCGTTCTAGCATGTCCTCAGCGACTTTCATGCGATTGAGTTTTTGGAGAAAATTCAGATCTTTTGGGACTAGCCGAGCAGCAACATGTTTCATACCCAAATGATTAGTTAAAATGGTACGGATCGACTCGTGAGATACAGAAAGTTCGGCGGCTATCTCTCTCAGAGTTGAATGGGGATTTTCAGTCACTATTTTCTTCACTTTTGCGATGTTAACTTCAGTTGCAGACGTTGACGGCCTACCAGAGCGAGGCAAATCTTCCATCACATCTCGACCGCTTTTGAACGCTTTGAACCACTCATAAGCACGAGTTTTTGATAAAGTCGATTCACCGTAAGCCTTCTGTAACATTTTCAGTGACTCCGAACACGAAATTCCATTGGCGATGCAAAATTTAAGGTTGAACTGCGCAACATATTTTCCATACAAATTTCGGGGGGCTATTACTCCACTGTTTGACATGGTACATCTAAAGTTAAACATGATATCGTTTTGTCTCATTATTAATTGTGTCTGTACGGAATCAGAATAGTAAAATAAAAAGCCCTTCAAAACTTACGAGCTACCAAAGATTCATTTTTATTGCCAATTTTAACGTAACTTTGGGCGTAAATTAGTAATAAAAGAAGTGTCAAATTTCCAAAACAAAGTCCGTACCGACACAGCACAATTATCGAAGAATTCAATAAATTTTATTTTATAATGATTTATGCTGTGGTTTTTTCATAAAATTCGATTTCCCAAAAGCTTTTTCATATTTTTTTACGCGCGCCTTTTACTATGAATTTTCGTGCATCTCACTGAATGTTTCCCCCGGTGCGGTGCGGGAGGGGGACACGCGATATTGACATGTCCTTCGTTTGATAGAAGAACAAGACCTTTATTTCTGTCCTTTTCATTTCATGCATGACGTCAGTGACGTGTCATTTGTTTTTCGCTGAAGTTGAAGGGCCTGTGCATTTTTATTGCACTCCTGTAATGTGTGTGTTTCGATGGCGCGACCACGGCATTATTTTTTTTTTTAACTATGACAAGATTTTGTAAAAAAATTAATTTAAAATTAAATTAATTAATTTCAATTTTAAATTTCACATTCAGAACATTTTAAAGGTTATAAGCGATACCGTACGTATGCTCTTATAATATAAACCTAGGATTTTTTATATTTTTTTTACAAATTCAATCTGTTATTTACCTTAATTTCAGGTCTCTGCAACGCTTAGTTTTTAAGATTTCCGTGGCCGCGCGGTTCTCCGCGTTTCGATGGCGTGGCCACGTTCAAACCCTTATA
Organism: Xestia sexstrigata; assembly: GCA_941918905.2. Classification (NCBI taxonomy): domain Eukaryota; kingdom Metazoa; phylum Arthropoda; class Insecta; order Lepidoptera; family Noctuidae; genus Xestia; species Xestia sexstrigata. The sequence goes on along the minus strand of OW799200.2, from coordinate 13,405,461 downwards.
ACTTTTTAACCATAACTTTGACAAATTTAAGGTTTTGGGAAATTTGAACCACATGCATACAAATTTTTACAAAATCATGGCATAGTTATTTAAAAAAAAAACGCCATGGTCGCGCCATCGAAACGCACACCCTATAATATGGTGTAGCGACCTACTTATTTAGAAACTTTATATACATAAAACCTTCACGATATAATTTTTACTTTTCTTCTGATCTGTCACACCTCTGTCTTGTGTTGATTAAATTTATATAGAATTATGAATTTTTTTAATTTAGTTTAGATAGTGTACAACAACCACTAAATTGGTGACCCCGACTTGATACGCCCTGAAAAGGAAATCCTAAACTTTATCAGGCCAAGGAAATCCACAGTACCACGATGAAAACATAAATCAGTTGCCTGCCGACCAACGTCCAGACTCTGCTGGCTTGACAGCCATTTATTTCTCTCGAGGGATTAGCAGACCTGGCGGAAAGCGTCCAGGACATGGTGACCCCAGGCCAACAATAACAAACAATATAGTTATACAATATTATTGTTGCCACTAATCTCGCGAATTGTGTAGTGACCATGACGTTATAAGTTGATAGTAAAAGTTTTAAAGAAAAAGTTTATTTTATTCTTTTTAGCGCATTTAAATAAAAGGTCAGACGAAAGTATTATATAACTTCGTTTTTGTTCGGAACGGTTCGGAACACTGAGTGTGTGCGTACGAACTAGACGCGCGTGAAGACTAGCGCCTAACTGCTCATCACTGATACTATCTCTGTCGGGCACGATGCCAGGTGAGACAGCGTGCTTTTTGGCCACGCCCACCAAAGAGTTCGAGCCCGTGTGATGTGTCACCTTAAGACAAACTCTTTGTTCGATATTTTTGTCCATTATGAAATTCGCAATACACACTATATACATTCAATCAAAAAAGTATCGGGAATGGATGATTTGTTTATGGTTCCAAATTCAAATTTTTGTTTTTTTGTAGTTGTTAGATTGGCACAACTGTTTTCCATTTTGGCGCGGAGTTTGAGTTGCATCTGTTATTTATATTAAATACAGTGCTGGTTTTAGTAATATCATATATAGTGTGTATTGCGAATTTCATAATGGACAAAAATATCGAACAAAGAGTTTGTCTTAAATTTTCCATCGCCAATGGAATTTCGTGTTCGGAGTCACTGAAAATGTTACAGAAGGCTTACGGTGAATCGACTTTATCAAAAACTCGTGCTTATGAGTGGTTCAAAGCGTTCAAAAGCGGTCGAGATGTGATGGAAGATTTGCCTCGCTCTGGTAGGCCGTCAACGTCTGCAACTGAACTTAACATCGCAAAAGTGAAGAAAATAGTGACTGAAAATCCCCATTCAACTCTGAGAGAGATAGCCGCCGAACTTTCTGTATCTCACGAGTCGATCCGTACCATTTTAACTAATCATTTGGGTATGAAACATGTTGCTGCTCGGCTAGTCGCAAAAGATCTGAATTTTCTCCAAAAACTCAATTGCAAGAAAGTCGCTGAGGACATGCTAGAACGAGTCAGTTCGGACCCAACATTCATGAAACGCATTGTTACTGGTGACGAGACGTGGGTTTACGAGTTTGACATGCAAACTAGTCAACAAGCTTCGGAGTGGCGCCTTCCAACTGAACCGAAACCGAAAAAACCACGCCAAAGTCGATCAAAAGTCAAAGTCATGTTGACTGTTTTCTTTGACTATCGCGGTGTTGTGCACTCTGAATTCTTACCGGAAGGTCTAACGGTAAATAAAGAATATTATTTGAGCGTTACGCGGCGTTTAAGAGAGCAAATTCGACGAAAAAGGCCAGATTTGTGGAAAGAAAATTCTTGGATTTTGCACCACGACAATGCGCCTTCGCACAAGGCTATCATTGTGAACGAATTTTTGACCAAACACTCAACAAATACCATCCAGCAACCACCATATTCACCAGATATGGCTCCTGCTGACTTTTTTCTTTTTCCTAAACTCAAATTACCACTTCGTGGCACCCGTTTTCAATCGATAGAAGACATAAAGGAGAATTCGCGGCGAGAACTGAACTCAATTCCGGAAGCAGCGTTTAAAAAATGTTTTGATGAATGGATTATTCGTTGCCGCAAGTGTATCGTTTCTAAAGGAGCATACTTTGAAGGTGATAAAATAAATTTGGATGAATAACAGACATTTTGTGTATTATTGATCTTTTCCCGGTACTTTCTTGACAGAGTAGTATGATATTACTAAAACCAGCACTGTATTTAATATAAATAACAGATGCAACTCAAACTCCGCGCCAAAATGGAAAACAGTTGTGCCAATCTAACAACTACAAAAAAAACAAAAATTTGAATTTGGAACCATAAACAAATCATCCATTCCCGATACTTTTTTGACTGAATGTACATTTACAAACATAGTGTGAGAAGTAAATTTAGAGGTCTCTTAGGTGAAAAAAATATATTTTTACATTCTTATGATGGTCTTTACAAATATTGGTATTCAGCTGCATTCGGTGAGATTGAAAGCTGACCCCAAGATAGTTGCGAAGTAATTATAAATAACGCGTTACTTGTATATCTATCTACCATCATTGATGTTACTAGTTCATTTTGGCATCTTCACAATACTTGTTTTAGATTGCTTTTTCGTGAGTGTACTCGTTTATGTATCCACTTATTAGTCGACATTTCGTGATCATGCCAATACTTACTGGAGTTTACGATGGTCTCAACGCTCTCCGCCGAAGTTCCGTATAGGTTCCCCTTATATTCGCCATGCTCAATAAATTTCCCATCAGCTATATCTTGTTCCATTTTTTCACGACCAACAAACATGTAATCTTTGCCGTTTTGCTCGCTCGATTTTTGAGGTCGAGACGTAACTGAAAAGATTAGGAGAATCATTGTTATCATTATTCAATCAATCAATTATTATCAGTGCTTAAATAAGTCACAAATTGACAGTGTTTTAAGGGAATTTAAAAATATCTCTTGGGGTTCGCTTGCTAGCCAACATTGACATGTTGGCAAAGCTGCACAATATTTTTATTACTAAGCTTATTTGTACTTACATGGTATAGGTGTAACATATTTTTCAGGATCAGTAGCGATAAGTCTTCTGCGCAATTCATTCCTGCCGACTCCGGGCGCACCTACCAACACAATTGGTCTGACCATTCCCGGGCGCGGATATAACCGTGCTACCTCTTCGTACGTTGGTATCATTTCACGATCAAAATCATCATTCTCTGTAATGTCATATATAACCTTTTTCACTTTAGGTGTGGACTTGCAAGGCAATAATGCGGTGGCCGTCGGCGTTGGGGAGCACGGGGTTTTCGAAGAGCAGTCCGAGGTTGTAACGGAGACACTGCAAAGAGCCGGCTTGCCTGCGCCGAGCATGCAAAATGGGTAAATGATAATGAGCTGACAGTGAAATGACACAACATGCATATGTATTATGTATAATCGACAGAAACATTATTTTTACATAAATGTATATTTGCATTTGTGTACCCGTCGCGATTGCTAACAAGTAGATACGACTAATTACTATTTTTCACCAAAGAACTAAAACGCACCATCCAAAGTTTGCGGATCCGTTTGTCTTTCATGGATGATGCGACCTTCTTGTAGTGCTCTTGACGGTATCAAACCGGCTCTCATTATTCTGTCGCCTTCTCTTCGAGCTTGCCACCTAAACACAGGAAGGCAACCGTTAAAATACGTTTAAATAATGGGTGATAAAATATATCAGTGGATAAAAACTTGCCAATATGCGTCGTCTTGGGACACTATGTGCAGCACGTCTCCTTTCTTGAAGTCCAGGCCCGCCTCCTTGCACGGGATGTACGGATCCTCAGAAGAGTTGTAATTAAAGAGAGCGCGGACTCTCACTTTACTCTCCCGTGAACCTCCTTTGCCAAATGATGGTACTAATTTGAAGGTAATAGTGCCCTCGGAACTTTGCTGTGAAATCAATAGAAACTTTTTAGTAGTCCATTATTATGTAGGTGTTACTGAAAGTGCACTATTACTGAGGCTGGCAATGACGTACCAATATCGACAGCACGTCGGCAGGTGTCTTGTTCTCCACGCTGATACCGTTGACCTCGATCACTTCGTCCCCGGCGTGGATCAACCCAGATCTGTCGGCCGCGCCGCCGTGCATCACACGAGCTATCACAATTTTCCCGGTCTCTTCATCCGTTTTTATTGTTGCTCCCTATCGTACAGAGTGAGTCTAAGTATAGATAGCTCCATGTTAAGTCGATAGCATTATCAAATTATTCATGTTGATTTGTCGGCGTGATTATAATGCCATATAATGCGGCCATGTTCGAACTCTTTGGAAAAACACGTACTTTTTTGAAAAATGCACTTTTTGAAAAGTGGGTGATTTGATTCATATTCATTCTATGTAGGTACTAGGTTATAGAAATAAATTATAATAACAAGACACTATGCAAAAAATCAAATACATTTATAGGTCAGGTTGATATCAAAATAATAAGCAAGATGTATTGTGTGAGGGTAATAGTGTAACAAACAAAATATTTGAAAATGGTGTCGTACTGGACAACACAATACAAATTGCATCGGCATCTAGAGATAGCAGCTAATCATTCTTAAACTTGAAGACACTGTGATGGTGAAGAATAACAAATACAGAAGAACACGAAAAGACAAATGAAAAATAGGTGAATGCGTATACGTACACTATGTGGAAAGGATTGAAAATAATATTGTAAGCATTCAAATGAGTAGCATAGGTACTAAACATATATCAATACTTACCACTATTGGCTCTGCACTCTGTGCTCCACCCTTTCAATAAAAAAATAATTTCAATATACCCTAAATGATGACATGGTATTTTATTCACTAATATTACATAATATTGCTGACATATAGAATATGCAATTCATTTAGAATGACCCATGCATCTGCTTCATACTTTAAAATGATTTTTTTGTTTATATAAAAATTAGCAAACACTTTCACCTATATAAGAATTGAGTTAAAACTATTTGAATATTCCTGAGTATCATGTTCATTTACCACATTTAGCTGCTATTTCTAAATGAATTTACTGGAATTTGTTGTTAAATCTGCTATTGAATTATGGAATAATCGATTCTAATTCTTACCAAAGGCTCGTCACTTTTAACTAATTGAACGATTTTCACAGTTTCTTCTTCATCATCCATTTCCGGAGGAATATCGGGGAGATGCGGGTAGTAATCTTTTTGAGCAACCGCATCATGAGTGCAGAGTACTGCCTGAGGGATATACAACTCTATTATTACCTTTGTGGATCTATAATTATCACCTATACATATAACCTATTAATATTAACATCAATCACTCGAACGGATGCGTACGCGTCTCATACAAAATCGTAGTTTTCTATGAGCTTATGCTGAATAGAGCTGAATAAGTGTGAGTAGTCCCTTATCAATCGACTATGCATACTACAGTCCACTGCTAGAGATTTATATGCATCGCTTAAGGCATACCAAAAAAACACGTGTAAAACAAGTGCGAACAAGTGTTTTTTTTAACGCGATGTGCCACACCAACAATCTATTGCTATACTAAAGTCAGAAATTGACAATGCACTCCTTTTTTTAAACATAACTTCAGAAAATTTCATATGGTATTGCATGCTTCAGGCCAATTCTTACTTAATAGTATGTTGATTTTATCATTATAACAAGGTATGTTGGCAACAACCTTATTCTCCGTCCACAATACTGATCACATTCCATCACAATCATCATCTGCTTCTTCTTAGATTAATTAAGAGTTTTGGTTCTCTTTAAATGATTTCGATATAAACCCACACAAATATGGTTTTAGAGAGTAACATTTGAAACAGAGATCATATCGAGGAAGATCTATCATTTCATGCAATTTAAATAAGAATAGGATGGACCTTTCAGTTGATAAGTATTGGGAAGTGAATTGGTCTATTTTGATGCCTGGAGTTATGGCAGGGTCAGACATTGACATTTAAATACAAGTTCAAAATTAACAAAAGTTTTAAAACTAAACTACCTTATTCCTAATTTACCTAGAAAAAATAGTGAAATATAAACTACTTACTTGAAAATGTGGTTTCTGCAATAAGCTGAGGAGCTCTCCATATTCTTTTGAAACTGATACTACATCATGAAGTAGCTCAAAAACTTCAAAAGTCACTTGCATGGCATTGGATAGAAGAGGATAGAACTTATCATCTTTCCCTTTGGCCACTATTTTGTTATGTACGTGAACAAGAGCATGAAGCTGTTTTGACTGCAGAAATTCTGTTAAAAATGCAACATCTTCTCCACCTGGTTGTACTTCTTTCAATGATGCAAGGAGGCGGGTGAGAGCTATGAATTAAACAAATGTTACATTTATTTTTTAATTGCATTAAGGCTGATGACGGTATTAGAAAAATAATTTATATAGTGTACATAGATAAGATAATGAATAGTAGTATACTAGTCTTCCTGACCATGTTTGCTCTCTTTGGCCAATCTCAGCGGAGAATTAGCCATATACACGGTAGATAATTATAGTGCAAAAGTGTCTATCAAGTTTTACACACATACGTGGATTGCTGTCTTGACTGAGAGTCGGGGAAGAAAGAGTGCACCTATGTCTGCGCAGACACACTATCTCTTCCTTCCCTCTTATAGTCTGATGGGACAGCAAATGTTGAATTAGTAAATGCTGCCGGACGTCCGGCATAACAAACCTAATCCACAACAAAGAATTAAATTCTTCTCTTATTCGAATTGTTGGTACTCTTGACATCAGTTGGGCCCAGTAGGTGGAAGCAATGAAAATTAATTAGTTTACCAATCAAATTGACTCGTGTCATGAATTCATGACTGAACGAAGTCGAACGTACAACTGCAAGCAGTTGAATATATCGACTGCGCGCGGTTGCTGCGATGCAGTCTGTCTGATGGCAGCCTTATCATATCATTCACGACCCGTACAAAAAATACCAAAATTTGAAAGTGCCCGGCCGAGAGAAATAAGTATAGTAAATTACTTGGAAAGAAGGTATTATGACAGTTAAGCTGTACGATCAAGGTAGGTCAGGATCATTGTCCTCAGTGCAAAGGTTATTTATTCTATAGGTATTTTTACCGTTTTTTTTTTCGTATGTGAAATGTTTTCAAGTTGGTCCCATTTAAATATGGTGATGAACTCATTATGGATTCAGGAGATGAAGAGTGGAACTCTTCAGATTCAGGAGATGAAGAGTGGAACTCTTCAACAGATAGTAACTGTACTGTTTATAAACTTAGATAATATTTATCAGAAACGCAATCATCAACGGATTAGAATATACGTAATACGACAGTGTTTTGAGTTATTTTGTCAGGGTAATTGGTAATTTCACCCAATTACCCCGTATTTGCTTTATAAAAGGCGCTTAATTTCTATAGGGAAGATGGACTTTTCTGACAAATTGAGTTTCGAAATTTGCATTATTGTTCATGGAGCTATCAGAAAAGTATCAGTTTAACATCCTGCCTGGTGTAGATTTCTCAAAATCATCAGATTATCAAGTGGAGACATGGATGATTTCCAAAAAAAGTTTAAAAGTTCGATTTTCTCATGCAAATCTAGTATCACCTATTTTAAGGATTGCACCCAATTACCTATCACTCTGACAAGTTGTAATTGAAATACAGTGAAACCTCTTTAACTCAAACCCTGTTAACTCGAAATCCTCTCTAAGGAAAAGGAATTGATTATTCCCCTCCATTGAAGTACAAAAAACCCTATAACTCGAATTATTTAGGTGCTATAACTCAAACTGAATATGACTTCTCTGTGATGTAAGAATAATATCATGCTCTGTGACTACAAATCAAGCTGACTCTATATCCTATAAGCATATGTAAACTTTTCGGCCACTGTAAATCGAAATTCTTTCTGTAAGACTCTTTATCTCACAATTACTTTGAGCCGTATTATTAATTACTCTTAGCTTGAAGTATTATACATAGAACATATGCCTCTAATAGTCGAAATTGACAGTTTAAAAACTCCTTATCTCGAAGCCCATGATAAGTTGAAGAATCTACAACCTCTCCCTTGAAGTTCCAGATAAAGCCGTAGTTGAACTTATCTTTTAATACTTTTCTTGGGTTTGCTCATGACTTTCCTATATGAAAAGAAGCCTTAGCCCAGCAGTAGGACAGTAATGAACTGGTATTGTTATATTTACAATAACATTGTTATGATACCATGTGCATGACCTTTTGTTACATTTTCTTGTAAACATAAATAATTCAAAGTTTGCAAAACTACGTCTGTTTGCAAAATATGAGCTTAAGGTTGTGGAGTTGGGAACACCACCTGTTTTACAAGAACAACATGAGATCACGAAAATGTAGATGTCAAACGATTGTCAACAAAGTCTCAGTGCTTTGGCTGGAATCTCTCAACAATTACCGTTGAGCACCATACGCAAAATACGCGCTTTGACGTGGAGTTGCGGACACCAGGCCACTATACAATACAATACTGTTGAGCAGAGGTCCAAGTAGAAATAAGGTAATGATTGTCACATCTTATGTAAGCATGTTACAGCAAAGACAGTTTCTCTTGTGTGCTGCTTGCTCAACAAGTGGGTGTTTAATGAGATCTATTTAATGAAAATAAACTAGCATTGATGAACAGACCGATCTGGTGCCAAGAGGTGGTTCAGCAAAAATAGCAGAAATATTGCCATTGAATTTTTTCATGAGTCTCATCCAATGCTTGTTGTGATTAGGAGCTCATGATGGACCCAGAGCCAGAAGGCGGGCACAGGGAACTCCATAACATAGCTATGGTGTGGAGTATTGAGCACTTATTATGTACTTCTACAGTACAATGACAAAACAAAACCATCATAACAATGCCACATACCTGGGTCCCAATGCTCAGATGAAGAGTCCATAGTCAAAAAGTTCCACTTTAGCTGGATAGTGAACCTTGGAAAATACAGACATTCAGCTATTGATTTTCACCATGAACACCCTATTTCACATAGCTAACATCGCGTGCTTTCATTAGGATTTATTATGTATAACCGCGCCCTAGATCTTAGGAGTTGACTTTATATAGAAAAAACACTGAAAAATGATATACTTCAAACAAAGTGTTAATTTTTTTTAAACATTATTTTCATCTGCACCGATTCCTCCAACCATTGTTTAAATTTCACTAGCTGTTCGTTTCATTCGGTAGCAAATTTAAATATTATAGGGGTGCATGAGATGCTGAAAATTCAACGTTAGCTATGTATTTTTTTACTGTCTCGGTTAAACTAAAGTCGATTTAAAAATTGTAATCAATGAAAACACGAAGAAAAATAATTTTCACAACTGTTTGAAAAAATATTGAATTATAGAGACAGCACGAGCTGGCCAAAGTAAAACTTGTAAAAATAAGCTACACACAACACATCTATGGCGTTTACGTACTTGAAGTGAAAACTGAAACCGTGAAACGTCAAATGAAAGAAAATCAATATGTACAGGAAAAAAAGATGCGTTCTTAATTAATCATTTTATGAATTGCTTTTTTTTTAAACTATTTTATCTAACTTATTTTTTATCATTGCAAAACGCTTGGTATGGTATGTATTCTTTCCTTTTGGACTTCACCCACTAGCACTACGCACGCGGCCACGACTATTAAACGGCGTCCCCACTCTTGAGTTCAAGGACAAGTCCACACTCACGAGGCTCGGCCGCGCGGGTCGGCCTCACCAGCCGCGCGGCCCTAGTGGGGACACCACTTAATAGTCGTGGCCGCGTAGTGCTAGTGCGTGAAGCGAGAGCAAGTGTGAGCGAGATCTGATCCACGTGGCCTAACAGGGCCGCGTGGCCGGCCTCGCGCAACCCGACGGTTGTCGGTCTACTTCAAAGAAAGCCGCGCGGCTCTGCTGGGTAGTAGGGACGGGCCGCGAGGCCTGTCAGTGCGCTAGAACAGATAATACACACATCAACACGGTCTAGGGATATTTCATACTCAATTAAATAACTCGAAAAGTACTGGCCGCATTGGAATCTTTTATACACCGATTTGTTTGTAATTTATCTCAGACTAATTCCAAATTCAAATTTTTGAAAATTCTTTTGTTTCGGTGGCATAAAAATGTCTTGATGTATAGGAGAGGGAATTTTCATTTGTGCGAAATTTAGAAAACAATACGAATTACGTTTAGTTACAGTTTTTTTTCATTTTTAAACGAAAGATAAAGTTAAAATTGAGGTATTGTAGCCATGCAACGCCGACATTTGACGAGGGCGGAGATGTTACGAGCTGTGGGAATGCTGGAAGCTGGATCTGTTCAGCGTAATGTTGCTGAGGCCATAGGGACCCATCAAAATGTAATTTCAAGATTGTGGACACGCTATCGTGCCACAGGTGAAGTAGCGGAGAGGCACCGGGGGCCAAGTCGCATCACTACCTCCAGACAAGACCGATTTTTGCAAATTACTGCGCGAGCACAACCAAATGCAACGGCGACTCAATTGGTCCAAAGGCTGCGAGTGGAACACCAAGTGCTTGTGAGTGACCAAACTGTAAGAAGGCGACTACGCTCTCGTAGACCACTCCGGGTCCCACCTTTACGGAGAGGCAATCGTGGACGACGATTAGAATGGGTTCGGAACCACGTGGACTGGGGCCGTGACCAATGGTCCAATGTGCTGTTCACGGATGAATCCAGGTTCGGCTTCCATCCAGATTCACGAAGGACGCGTGTTTGGCGAGTTCCTGGACGATGGAGCCGTCTCCAGAACCCTCAGGAAGTTCACCCATACCAAGGAGGAACAATTATGGTTTGGGCAGGAATTCGTCTTGGAGGACGGACGGATCTCGTTTGGGTGCGGGGCAATATGACGGCAGAACGATACGTCCAACAGGTGCTGGGGCCCGTAATCTTGCCCCACAGAACACAAATGGGGCAAGATTTCCTGCTCATGCACGACAATGCCCGGGCACACACGGCGAGAACGGTAGCAGCTTGGTTACATACACATAATGTTAGGGCCTTAGACTGGCCTGCTCAATCGCCAGATCTAAATCCCATTGAGCATGCGTGGGATATGCTGCAAAGAAGAGCTCTGAAGGAAGTTCCTGAAAATCTGGCTACAGAAGATCAAGTTTTTGCGCACCTCAGAAGGACATGGGACAATATTCCGCAGCAAGACATTGACAACCTTGTTCTGAGCATGCCGAATCGTTGCCGATGTGTTATGAACATCATGGGCGCTTTCTCAGACTACTAACTTCAAGTTTATAAACACAAATTAAATGATTTTTCTATTTTTTTCAGTTTTTACTCACAAATTAAAAGTTCATTCATATACGGTTTCCGTCTATGCTTCATTTTTTTTCCATAAAATCCTGAAATTTTAATCTATACCTTAACCATTATTAAAAAATGGTAGAATATTAAATAGCGTATCTTTTAAATATATCCATGTCATATAAATAATTAACACATTGATAGTAATTCGCTTTTTTAAAAATATCCCTAGACCGTGTTGATGTGTGTATAATAGCTAGTGTCCACCACTACAACAAATTGTGTTTTTATTCACACCAAAATGAATTGGACGTACGAGAAAACACTTTTTAATTGAATTGTACGGAGCGCCGGGTGTTATCGGACCGTCTGTCGGAGTTACGTAGTTTTTATAGATTTAAACTATTTATAAACATTTTTCTTATTTTTAGTATACATATTTCTTATTTGCGCAGCGGTGCTTCGTTCTATTCCTGCTGAAGCTAAAAGCACGTCATCTTCTTCGCACATCTCAAAAGAAACTGCCGCCAATATCTCTATATAGTTTGTGGCATCTGTGCAAGACGCGCGGTCGCTAGAGTATAAAGCGTTGCAAAAAAGCACAATAAGCTCGCGAGGCCGAGCCGCGCGGCCCAAAAAGCCGCGCCTATTTATTCAATGTACTTTGTGCTTCTAGTGGGGACGCTGCTTTAGGTATTCTATAAATAAGGTAAAGGAGATTACACAACGTGCCAAGGGATTATGGGATAGTCAGTCGCTATCAGACAATGGCAACACTGTGAAAAAGTTTATAGATTGTTTTCGACTTTCGAGGTTTTCGAGACCGAGGTGAGGAATTGATCATTTGTTGCAAGTAGCGGCAGCGGCTGCAGGAAGTAAATTCGATCGTGATCTATCTTCGTGATAGAAATTGTAGAAGATTGACCAAACAAGTTGGAAATTAAGAAAAGGTTGGTATTGCCGTCGCTTAATCGTGCTGCAAAGTATATAAAGAAAGAAATAATGGCGCTAGTTTGAGATCCTCCATGTAGTTTCATGAACCTAAACAGATACGTTGATGTAATATGTGCCTAGGCCAACAGTACTGTGTGTAAAGAAATCGATTGACCTTTAGTGAAACGCCGATTGTTTACCTAATAACACTTCTTGTAATGAAATTACGTTTTATTAGAGAAAAACTTGACTACGTGTCGTCGAAGTACGCTCCTACAATACAAATTAAAGGTAAGCAATGAGACTTGTTGAGTCCATGGATCATAAAATTGTATTGAGGACAGTGTTACTCGATTTACTACAATGGAAGCCCAAAATAACGTCACCACTAGAATTATTTACATTTCATATTATCTTTTTAGTGCAGTAGATTCTTATTAGAAATATGAACTGGAATATGAAAATTGGGCTAATTTAATCATATATAAGAAACATATTTAAATGAATATAAATGAAAGGTTTTAGTGATAGGCATGCCTTATTACTTATTTACTTGTTATCATTTATTAGGTTGGGGTAGGTAGGTGTAGATTTTTGTTCTTTAAAAACAAATATGAATTTAAATTTAATATTATTTTTATTAAAGATAAATTTTAGTAAAAATTATATTCTTGTCTAATGATTTCCCACCTTACAAAGTGTTTTTTTCATCCCTCATTTGTTTTGTGTTCCACCCCTATTTGTTTTTTTTTAGATACAGTTACCCCATTGCATCAAACAATTCATAGAATATACCTTTCCTAAAAACAACTTTTTTAGGCCAATTATTGTCCCTGACTAAATGACTCTAATATAGAGCCAGACTGAAATTAGGAAGGTTCTGTTTTTGCCATGGCATAAACAATCCCCAATATATTGTATCATACTGCCATTGTCTTTAATATTATGGGTCAGATGTGTGTGATTAGGAAGCGAGAAACTGGAACACAATTTTTTCAGACTTTGGATTTGAGTGAAACAAAAAATTAAATTCGATATGTCATTACACGATTTCGATGGTCAATAGAGATTGTGCATTAACTGAGATACTGTTATCTGGTTGTGAGGTCCTTTGTAAGTATTGACTGTTAAATAAGATGGGCGTCAGGCCTGAGGTGTCAAACAAGTGAGTGAATGGGCTGCTTTCCACTAACCACTTCAATGTCTTATTTTAGTGGTTTGCTAGTAACTGCATTGATTCAAGAAAGTGTCTGCAAACAGATATGTCAATGTATAATGTGTGAAATAGTTGAATGCGTTGTTATACTGAACTGTTTACCATTAACTGTACTCATGATCAAACAAATTCACCAACATTTGGGTAAAATACATACCTATTGAATGTCTTAACATCACAATACTTGAATATAAATTAGCAATAGATGTGTACTAATGCTACAGTGTATGAGCCATTTACTGATGACATTTAAATAGTGAATCTATTGGAAACATGATCTGAATATAAATGAAATAAAATTAAGGGTTCCTTTTATAGCTTTGATTGCATGGCATGTCTTTAAATCACAGCACAGCATATATCATATTATTGAACACCATAGGAAAGTCTTGAAGATTTAATAAAATACTAACTCAAGACTTTTCTTGTGTGTATAATTTATAATGAAACAGGTGGGAATTTAGATTTGTAATTATGCATCCATTATTCTGGATATCACATAAGATAACCCCTCCTAATCCCTGAAGGCCTTAGCAGAGGTGTGCGAAATAGTAAACTGGGAACCCAACAAGTCCCTTTACAGTAATCAGATAGACGTTCTACCATTCCATTGGCAGATAGGTGGTAAGCAGTAGTACGATGATGTTTGGTTCCTAATAGGGTATTGATTGCGCGATAGTCGCCACATGTCTCCATCCGTCATCCTTCTTAGGCACCATGTGTAAAGAAAGGTGATGCCCAAGAGATTTGCGAAGGCCGAGCCATCCCTAGCTTCAGCATCGCTGCGAACTCTTGACTGGGTAGAAAATCTGACTCTATTTAGATATTCCTGATGGAGAAACCCCAAAAACAATTAGCAACCAATGAGGCAATCTTTATAGGGGGACATACTTAAATACTCCAATAAACTTATTTTTGAATATTGTATTCTGTTGTGACTAAAGTGATGTCCACTATGCTTAGAATGTCTGCAGAAGTTTGTATATATGAATTGGTATCATTGAACATTGTCATTCATTATAAGAAACACTGATTGTTTTTTTATTTATTTGCTTCAGAGAAGAGATGCTTGATGCCGGTCACTCAATTGAACCTTAAGCCGGGGCCGGCAGATCAGTTTTCGGCCTGCACAGAGGAGTCACAGCTCGAACTCCACCTCCAGAGGCAACTGGAGGATGATGTTGCGAGGTAAGCCTCCTTTTGAATTCTATAAATTATTTTAGTGTATAGAACTATGGTAATTAGTTAACTGACAAAAAAAGATTAAAAAAAAACACATAGTTTTCAGCCAGTGAAGATGTCCATGTTTCTAACCTGATCCTCTCAACGTTGACTACCATGATACAAAATGTCAATGTATGGCACATAGATTGCTCAGTTACCTGTTACAGTTTGTTCCTTTTAGCAGAACAGAAAGGACACTGAGAACAGAAACTAAACTGATAGAATACATGAGGCATTGAACCGTCATCCTACAATTTATAATGAAGGCAGCTTTTGTGTCCTTCCTATAATCACAATGTTTAACTGATGTCTTAAGTGTAATTCTAGTAATGTTCAGCTTTGTTTACGACATAAAAAAAAACTACCTACATTTTATTCTTATTTATATCTCACAGAGAACGCACGAAGGCGGTGATCCTATTGCCCACCAGGCACATCGATAGTGATTACTTGGTATTATCTTTTTTATGTTTTTTTTTTCTTACTTCATAGGCATACATAAACCTACCTTCTCGTCCTGGAATGCAACATGACTCGGATTATCATAACTTACCCCTGTCTTAGTAACCAATCCAAATCCCTACTTTGCTATTTTAATGTCTTAGTGATTGTTGGTTCAGTCTACTGACTAAAAATTAGGAACAAGTTATTAGATTGTTTTGTATGTTGGACTGGTGTCCGCAACATGCTAAGCGCATATCTTGCGTTTTGAACGTAGAGTTGAGTTAAAGTTCTCTATATTTTTTCCAAGTGAATAGCAGTTATTGTATTTTGAATGAATATTGTCACGGATGTTCGCTCAATAAGGTAGATGTTGAAAAACAATGTTGCGTTTAGTGTTCTTAACTAACCAATATGTACGTATTACATTACCAGACCAGATATATTTATAAATCAATTTACCTTTTCCGTGAAATGAAACCATAGGCATGAATATAACAACATGCATGTTACGAGGTACTAACTGTAACGCCATCCTGTATCAGGATAAGGAAATAATGTTCTGGTAATCCAATATTTTGGATTGGACTACTCTACAATAGTCCAATTAAAAAAAAGTGGATTGACATCTTTATAGCACTTAGTTACTGTGTAAGTAGTAACTATGTGCTTAAGCTGAAAAGCCAATCAGTGTATCAAGATTTACTGAACCAATTGAGATGTAACAGTACCCCTGTTACATCTCAATTGGTTCAGTAAATCTTGATATCTATATATCTTGATGTCTCAGTTAAACATAGAAGGAAAAAACAGACAGACAAATTCTAAAAGCGATTGTTCATGTATCTGTTTTTCCCGCCAATCAGTGTGAAATAATTCTTATGTAGAATTTCTGACCTTAATATTGTAGTCATTGTAAGTAGGTATTTAGATATTTTTGTTGTTTTTTTTTTAATAACTGTGGATTGGCTATTAAGATTGGGAGCTCGTGCCTATTTTTAAATAGGATTATCACACGCTTTTTTGTAACATAATCATTACAAATAAATAACATGTTTGGTGTCCTCGTAAAACTGCAAAAATACAGAATCTGTATTCTGGTTCTATTGTTAATTTTGTATATTATGTGTTCTGTCATAAATAATCTGGGTATGGTGAGGTTATGTAATGTGGGTACTTTGTAGGGCTGCTTATTATTAACAATGCTTCATTACATTTACTTGTTACAGAATTTTTGACGAATCGATTTATTCTGATCTTGAAGTGGTGTGTGGAAAATTAAAGATCCTGACTCATTCTTGCATTTTAAGAGCACGCACTGATAAATTTTATCACCAACTACATACATTTTTGCATGTGAACATTGAACGCAATACTTTTGATGAAATATATTCTTTCATAAGGTACGATGGTCAGTTGGTATATTTATATGATTGTAGTTGCCTTTTGTAATGTAGTTTATGGGCGAGAAGTTACTTGGTGAATTTTAGAAATGGGACTTTAGGGTGAACACATCTTATAGCAGTATTATTTTAATATTACTTCAGTGTGGGAAATAGATGGAGCCCTACGTCACGCATAGCTCGATATTCCCCACCCAGCGCGCTGCAGTAATTTATGGGCCCCAGACCATTCTTATGCTCTGGAAAATTGACAGTTACAAAATTCTATTTAGTAGAAAATTAAAGCAGTATTTATTTGTTACTCACTAAGTAAAATAAACACCTACGTGTTTATTCATGTTCGTGTTCATTTGTACTACTACTAGTACAAATGAAAAAAAAAACACCGTTTTGTTTTAGCTAGAAACACAGTTTTGGTATTTATCAATATCAAGCTCACTTAGATTTCTGTTCGCCTTGAATTCCCATATTTAATTAAAGAAAAACTTGTATAGCATTGATTGTTATTTAATAGTGACCACATAAAGTATGCTTTGCATGTTAAAAGTCATCTATGTTTAAGTATATTAATCACACTTTAATACGACAGCCATAAAGCATTTTTTTTTTTATATACGGGGTGTTGTCTCAAAGCAAGTAAAAAGAAATTAACTTCTTACCCTCGCAATATTACATGCTTATTAAATGGTCGGAAGTACATTATGTTAAGTTCCAGCAGGATGTTAGAACCTAGCCCTGAATTAAATGCTTCCTGAAGAAGTCGGTTAAAAACTCGCTTTACCAAAGCAAAAAACATCATCATGACTTTTTCTGTGGGGAGCTAACTTGAAAATAACGTATAGGTGCAACAACTTTTACAGTGTAACTGCTTCTCTGCTGGAAATGTTGTGGTCAAAGTAAACGTAATAATACTCCGATGTGCTGTTATGTTATAAATAGCATTTCATGCGTGTGTGCAATTAATAGGGCATATTTTAAGCTTTTTTTAATATGTCAATAGCTAAAACTACATACAGGAATAGGAGTCAAGCTAAACATATGAAGACAAACGCCAACTCGCAGCACAACATATTTAGGAAAGTTAATATGTTTTAGATAGTTAGTTTCTTTTTTTTTTGCTTTTCTGTATGCAAAAGGCTACACATGTAAATGTTTGCTGTTCTGGCAACAGCAATATTTTAACGCCTTTTTCTCAAAATTCCCACTCACGGGCGCAGTCTGTATCCACACAGCTTGTGCTCGCATTCTAATTTAAAATATTTAAATAAAACCTGGTACTGCAGTGAGACACCCTGTATATTTGTGGTCCATAATAATACGAAATACATAAAACAGAAACGAATTTCTAAACAAATGACCTTATTGCTGAAGTTTCCTTTAAATGTATTTCTGGCTAAAAATACGCTTACGTTTGTCAACAATGCGCTTACCTTCTTACTACAATACGCTTATAGTCTCTGGTCAAACTTGTCTTACTTTCTGACCACAATATAATATCGTGGTAATAACGGGCTACCTAGATGTAAAATAAGGTTTTTTTGTTTTTACGGAAAATGAACAAAACAAGAATGGTTACCGATCAGCACAATAAAGCTGTCTTGTGAGATAAGAAAATAATGTAGTTAAAACAAGACATGCCAGGGAAAAAGGAACGCTCATTCTTATTCGTTTAGGAAAAATACACACATCAAAAATGTCTAGGGATCAAGCATTTTTATGCGGATTTCTTGAGATTGAGATGTGGCTTTGTAATAAATTTATGATTTTATAAATTTATATGGATCCTTTTTGGTGCATTTCATAATTTGAATCAGGAACTCTCAATCAAATTCGAGTAAAAGATGAAAATAAGCTGTCAATATTTTCCCTATAAAAACATACAACGCATTGAAGACATTATTAGTGCTACTGTTTCCCTACTACTGATTAAAACCAACGTTATTATGGAGCGGCGACGTCATTTAAGCAGGGAAGAAATGCTCAGAGCCGTGGGAATGATAGAAGCTGGTTCCCGGCAACGTACTGTAGCTTTAGCTCTGAATACAAGTCAGAGTGTTATCAGTCGACTTTGGACACGTTACCGAAGCACTGGTACCGTGGCTGAGCGCCATGGAGGACGGTATCGCTGCACCACACGGAGACAAGACCGATACATTCAAATCTTAACTCGAAGAGCTCCAACAATAACCGCCATGATGTTAGCCGTGAGGCTTCATCACTCTTCAGGGAACTTAATTAGCGACCAAACAGTCAGAAACCGCTTGCATGAAGTGAACCTTCATTCCCGAAGACCGCTACGGGTACCACCTATAGCAATGCACAATCGTAGGATTCGATATCAATGGGCTCTTGAACACAGAAATTGGGCAGAAGAACAATGGCGTTTCGTGTGCTTTTCTGATGAGTCTCGTTTTGGTATGAGACCGGATACAAGACGTATACGACACTGGAGAACCCCTGGACGCCAACAGCGATTAAAATCCTGCCAGGAAGTCCATCCTTATAGTGGTGGAACCATCATGGTATGGGCGGGTATTTGGATCGGCGGAAGAACTGAGTTGATTTGGATCAGAGGCAACCTCAACGCTCAAATTTATGCTGAGACGATTGTATCAGACGTCATCGTTCCTCTACAAGTGCAAATCGGTCCCTTATTTCAGTTAATGCATGATAATGCACGACCGCACACCGCAAGAGTTGTAAGACAGACTCTCGCCGCAGCTAACATCAATGTCCTGCCCTGGCCTGCTCAGTCGCCAGACTTGAACCCGATTGAGCATGCATGGGATATGCTACAGAGAAGAGCTCTGCCGAATATGGAGGGTATCCAGTCGCAAGAAGACCTTTTTTTGTTGTTGCAACGAACATGGGCGGCCATTCCACAGCGTGATTTGGATGAACTCATTTTGAGTATGCCAAACCGATGTTCTTGTGTTGTTAGTGTTCGCGGTAGAAACACGGATTATTAATTGTTTAAGTTACCCAATAAAATTTTAAAGAAAACTGTTATTTCAGTCTTTTTTTCGAACTTTAATGTTAGTGGTTCAAATGTCAAAAATCCCTTTATTAGGAAAATGGCAAATTTCTTTATTAATGCAAAGGTGACTTGGTTTATCGTTACTGTGACAAACGAAAACACTTTATTTGATGAATCCTTAAAGAAAATTTTAATTAATATCAATCAGGAGAAAAGTTATTGCAAAAATATATGTTGATCCCTAGATACTTTTGATGTGTGTATAAATGCGATTGAAGGTATTTCACAGAAACCTGCAAAAGTAAAGTGAAAATTGATTGATTTCCTTATAATAAAGATTGGGACGTCTAATTGCCGCCGAAATAACCAAAATTATTGGTGTAAATTACTGTGCAGTGATTATTTTATATTATCTAGGTAAACAATACAAAACCCATACATAAATCAATGCCTTGATCGCACTGAATTGGAGTACTTACGTATTATTTGTTATTTTAGTAAAAGTCAGTTGTTACCAGATATTTTTTGAAGAACTCTGAACATTTCATTATTTACGAAGTAAATCTTAGGCCATGCTATTGGTATAGGTTCCTTTTATGATGTTCATATTCTATTGCAGTGATGTGTACACTGAATGCAACATTCAACATGAAGAAAAAGAAATAATTAAATATCTGAAACGCAATTTAAGTGTTATAAAACCTACCCCAGCCAAACCTAACAAACCCAAGGAGGAAGCGGAAGAACCCGAGGTTTTTTCAACGCCGAAGTGCATTACTCCATACGTAGATAATGACGTCCAGAAAGTAATTCATTCTAGTCCAAGCACTGAGTTAACAAAAGAATACTACGCACTAGTTCCCATTGAAGTAAATCTACTTGACAAGGAACTTATTGAGCAGGACGAACTCTCTAATGCATTTCATTCCATCATAAAAGGTCAAGCAGAAGACTCCAGTCAAGTAAAAAATTCGCAACTCAATAAGCCAACTTCGCTATCCCTTAATTCTAGTCATACTTCCAAAACAGTCAAACATTCCAGTAGTTGTGATATTTTGAATAACATTTGTCTAAAAGATAAAATCTCTCCAAAACACGATGATAATCTAAGCACAGTCGCTGATAAGGACTTTAAAACTAATCAGATATTACCGTTAAGTGATACAACTGGACGTAATACTAGTAGGAACATAACCAAACCTAATCTGGGCACTGATAAATCATTGGATCTTCCATATTCGCCTGACAGTCTAATTACGGATGAACCCAGTTCTTCTTCAGATTATCTGTCTGCCGCATACGCTTGTTCTCCGGGCGTTCATTCGTCTGGTTTCCAACATCAAGTAAATGTTGAAAACATCACTTCCAAGATGGAAAACATTTACACTTTGTCAGATTCAGGTTTGGAAGATACAGCAATGTTGGGTAGCGTCAATAGTCACAAGGACGTTACTTTAACAAATATGTCTTTATCTGAAAGCACGCTCCACGATTTAATTGCTGATGATGCAAGCATCTCTGCAATATCCATACCTAGTTCGTTAGCAGAAAAAAATCACTTACAGCGATCAAAGCAGAGCGGTATATCGTCTGAAAAAGATTGTAATGGTCAAAATTACACCATTACAGAACCGTGTGGTAAATCGCTTAAAGAAGAAAAACAGAGACAAAACGAAGAAATTGTACTATTAGAGTCGTCTTCCTTATCTTCAGAAACGGGTTCTTGGGAGTCAGTTTACCCACCTAAACTAATAGAAAAAGAAATTTGTGAAAAATTTTTAGTCCATGAACGCCGGCAATGTTTGGACTCACTTAGTTTAGTTCAAAACACTCCCTTCAAATCAACGGCCTGTTTCATAGATGCCTCGAGCTTAGTTGATGAAGAAGAGACAACAAAATTTCAAACAACTGATAACGCCCCTCCCTCTAACGTTATGTTAGATATTTTACCTGCGCCAAGTCAACCGGTACCCTGTTCAACTATTAAACCGGACATTAGTCCAGTCGATTGGTCGGAAGGTAACGATAATGAAGATTCCTTAGAACAAGCAGAAAAGAAAGACCCTGATTCTATACAAAAAGATTTATCACCCACTATTTTTGAAATGACTCCGATTACCGAAGACTCCTTATGTACAAATGCATTTGAAAATGCGACTCAAGCAGAGCAAGCTGCAGAAATCGACGAGAGAGCTCACTACATGTCTGATAAAGACGGATCGATTCGAGTTAGTGCTGTTTTCATGTCCACCACTCCAAATAATTCAATATTGTCATTAAAAACCTATAAACAGTACGAGTCAGAAGACAGCGAAAGCAATGCTACTATTGTAGATTCCGACAGTTTTACAATGAAGCAAAGAAAAGGCAGCAATTCTCCACCAATTTTGTCAGGAGGCGTGTCGGTTGAGGATCACTTGCCTCAAGTAGGCAATAGTCACGAAAGTAGTCCATTACCAAAATTTAAGCTGGAAAACACACCTATTGTTACTGGAGCATATTTACCACAATCAACGGACCATAGTCAAGGAAAACCAAGAACAAGTTCTGCTTCAGCTTGGGTGGTTGATATGTCTAGTGATCCAAAAACAGATGATAGTACTTTAGCGAATTCTAAAGCATCCGATGAGGTGGTAAACGAAAAAAAGAATATATTTTCTATGTATATAGATCTAGGTGACAAGTCCACTTTAAAAGACATGCCTACCAGATTGTCTTCTTCCATGAATACCAAAAAGAATTCTGTTAGTGTTGAAAATAAGTCAACCCTGCGGAATTCTAAAACTCCAGCAAATACTACCGAACGTACAGTGAAAGAAAATGATGCTAGTGTCTCTATTTTTGAGAAATATGAATCTTTGTGCAACGATCCTAATATTAGTATTTCAGAAATTATTGCGATCCCGGAGAAGCATGAAGCTCTTCCAGAAATCTTAGAAGATTCTTTTGCAGATCTTACACCTAAAGCAAACCTGTCGCGAGCGCAAAAAGGTGCAGACAAAATGTCCTCTCATAAAGAATTGCCTGAACAAGAAGCTTCAGCCGATGAAGCCAAAGATCTTTTCGTAAAACTATCAGACTTAGATAAGCCAGTGCAAAAAACGGAAACGTTGATCTCAATCGACGAAAACAGAGTTGATGTACGCATGACAAGATCTATTCCCGACTGGGGTGAACAAGCATATTCTACTAACTCTAGATCGATTGAAGTTATTACATCCTTTCACTCTGAAAATGCGCTCAGTCTGAACAGATTGTTTCCCCATTTGAGAAACGAGTTCAGTAGAAGCATGCCTGGTTCGTTGTCAAGCAGAACACGCTCACCATTAAGACTAGGGGCATCTATTACCCTCGGGGATGCCGATGAGCAAGTGTCAGATATGTCTGAAATAAGTAGCATGCAGAGCAGTAATTGTCGTTCGGGATTTGGTAAGATAATCAACAAGTTTTATTAAAATACTGACATAGTCATTGACTGTTTCCCCACCGACCAACTAGATGGTACAACTAGTTGTGCAGTCGGGAACGCAATTGCAAGGTCCTTCCCCACGGTATAACCAGTAGTGTTTTATATTTTTATAGAAATAATGTTTTATTGCGTCCCTTCTGACCAACTACTCGATTAGGAGATATTCCAACGCACACAAAAGTGTGATCATAGAGAGGTACACATTAATTATTAATAAAAATGGTTTGAAACATAATGAGGTGCCGCAATTCAATAAAACATTATTGCTATAAAAATATAAAACAACACAATTGGTTGTGCCGTGGGGAAGGATCTTGCATTAGCATTTCCGACTACACAACTAGTAGTGCCATCCAGTTGGCTGGTGAGGAAGCAGTCCTGTTTTAGCCCCACCTGTCATTGATCAGTATCTGTGAGTAAGCGGTCCTCTGCTGCCATCTTTTACTTGCTTATATCAATTTCACTTAAAGATCATTTTGATTTGGCACAATAGACAATTACATACTAACCCCTCAATATCACTGTAGGAAACAGTACAACAGATAGTCAGACGTCGAGTTTAATAGAAAATTGTACGTCACGGCTTGGTCAAGATCTTCTAAGAATGTTCCTCGAAGAAATAGCGCCTGATGTCATTGTGGAAGTGTCAGGGAAACGATTTAAAGCACATAAGTGCATTTTGTCATCCAGGTAAAATATTTTGTTTTTTTATTCATGTAGGTGTTGGTATTGTTGCATAACGTGGGCAAACTGACCCACATAAGTGCAATTTTGCTTGAAATCTTAAAAAATATTATAACAATTAATACTTTTACCAACATATTCCTCCAGTTAAAAGTTAAACTATTGGTTTTTTTTATTGAAATATTATTGATTGGCATTATCGCGACTGTCTTCGGATTTTCTGAATAACTTCTTTCTGTTTTAGGTGCCAGTACTTTGCCGGTATTTTGAGCGGCGGTTGGGTAGAAAGCTTAGGCAACGTCATTGTACTCCCACCGTAAGTATTTCGAAGATTAAAATGGCGTGCCACTGCAGGATTGGGACTCTTTAAATTGGGATTGCTGGCAGTCACCATGCTACCTGGGCTATTACTTACTAATTAACAGTTTATTCATGACCTAGGTCGTGTGATACTAATATAAGCGCTGAATTTTTAAATAGGCATTTAGATTCTATCAGCCTTATTCATAAAAAGTTAGAGCCTCCTTGAAGGCCCGATGCTAAAAAACATGATTCATAAACGTCTGTTAACGCTAATCAGTCGATCAAGGCTCTGCTAAAGTTAGAGGACTGTTGACCCTCCTTTATCTCCCTGCTAAGTCACAAAATGGTCGCCGCAAATTTGAACAGCTGACTTTGACAAAAGCAAAAAACCATACCGAAGATAATTTTATCGAAGGATAATTTTACGCAAATATTTAAAAAAATCCAGGAAAAATTATTTTCAGGAATTTGTATTTAAAAATGCTCTTAATTAGGTATTTAAGATGATACGTGTACCAACAATAACATGAAAAAAATAAAATTAGGATGATTAACATAGTTACGGCTTTTTGCACTTAGGTACTTACAACATAAACATGCGGATCGGAAATGGCGGGAAAACAAACATCTCGCTTTTTTAAAAGTTGATCTTGGGGTTGTATCGTCAAATTTTATCTTTTCGTGACAATGCAAGCTATCCAGGGGGTAATACGGGCTATAGAAGCTGTTAATTTGCAACCACAACCGCGGCGTCGCAAGGTGTATAATCAAAGGATATAGAATAGAACCGATATAGAATTTCGGCGACGGTCCGGTTTGACAAGGGGACTTTACTTTAAATTGTTCAATTGGTGAGGGCGAACCTCACCAAGGACCGGAAAGGCGCCAGCCTGACACCAGAGCTGCTGGTTCTTACTTCAATAAGATGTTGGGGGCTCAAAGAAGCGCTTACTTCTTCTTACCTTGCTGCTGTTTGTGTATTTTTGTTTTCGATAACTCGCAACTCTCTCTTTAACTAACTCTTGAATTAAGATCTGAAAAGGACGTTTAGTGTATAGGTTCAATAGGAACGTAGGCAAGCAATGATCCACTTCACACATAATACGAAACAAAGGTAAATGAATTTCTGTTCTTACTTTATCCTCCGCTGTCCAATTATCACTCCTTTTTTTGGTGGCATTCATTTTTTAAAATCGCAAGAAACAAAACTAAGCTCGTGCGTCTTTGTAAAAATTTGCGTTTTCCCGCTAATTTTTTGTCACTGCTGTCAATTTCTTTTTTAATTCTCGATGAGGCGATTTTTTGTCTTTGATTTGTCAAGATGGCCAACATAACGCGTCTAATCCGTCTATCAGCAGCTCATTAACTAGCAGACTGCTAGCAAGCGTTTATGAATCATACTTCTTGACAACCGTCTTACAAGCTTAATCAATCTGCTAACAGATCGATCAAACCTCAATTAAGGTGTTTTTATGAATAAGGCTGTATATCGCTAAGCTAAATAAATTAATGTTAACCCAGACAATATGTTTTAAGGTTCTCATACAATGTGGTTTATTTCGCACTGTGTCACATCTACTCTGGTCTGGCCACCATCCCAGACTCTGTGAGCATCGTAGAATTGGCCACAATCGCCGATATGTTGGGCTTAGAAGGGTTGAAGGAAGCCATCATGTTTACGCTTAAAGCTAAATATTGCCATCATTTCCATAAGGTACATTCTTTAAAACTAAATGTATTTTTAGTAATATGATGTTATAATTTCTGCTCGATTTTTAAAATTAAATTGCTATTGTACTAAAATAGGTATAATATTTGATGAGTTTGGCATGACGGCGTTACAAACAAGCTTCCATCACATCGTTCCATTCCATCATACGGCTTGCCCACTGGTTTCTGTGAGTGGATATCGGACTTCTTCCGGTCAATACGAGTAGTTATTGATGGCTGCTCGACTGATGAAATGGCTATAAATGCCGGAGTTCCTCAGGGGTCGGTACTTTCTGCAAGTCTTTTTTTGTCATATTAACGACCTGCTAAAGCCTTTGGGTACGCAAAATACAGGTTGTAGACAGTTACAAATATCCAGTGCACTTGCCAGTGCGGCCGAAATCCAGTCACTCAAGGAGGCCATGGTGGAGCGCTTGAACTTCTCTCAAGGTAGTCTCCGATTGGGGTGATGCCACTCTGTTCAAGTTCAATGCAGCCAAGACCCAATGTGTCTTTTCTTCGCCAAGAAGAGGCCTTTTGACCTGACCCCTACTTTCCGAAACGTATCCGTGCCGATTACTGACCGTTTCGAGCGTCTAGTGGTTACTCTGATCTCGACTCTCAACTTTGGGTCCTATATTGAGTCCAAGGCCCAATTAGCCGCTAGAAAGCTGGGTGTTCTCGCACAGGTGCGAAAGTACTTCACGTCGAAACAGTTGCTCACGATATACCAAGCACAAGTTCTATCGTGCATGGAGTACTGTTTGATCCTTTGGGATGGATCAGCCAAGTACTAGCTGCAAGCGTTAGAAGCTATTGAGCGACATGCCAAGATCAGGCCGCATCATCGCGTCACATGAGGCGAGTTGCGGCCAAACGCAAGCTTATTTAGTAAAATATATAAGTATGATCTTTGGGTAACGGGAGATCGACCTTAATCTAAAAGATTTTTTTTTATTGCAGCCATGTGAAGTGTGCATAGTCGGAGTTTTGGAATGTTTCCCACTATCTGCCGTGTATGGTTTGGATGATTTATATCACAAATGTGTGAAATGGATAACAAAGCACTTTTCTAAAGTTTGGCCAACTAAAGCATTTGCCACATTGCCCACGGATCTCCTAGACAAATGCTACCAGCACCATACTGTCAATCTAACCATTGATAATGTTGTAGAAACAGTATACGGGTGTGGCATCGCTGGTAAGTTCATATTACGCATTGCGGAACATAACGATGAGCAAACTTTGAACATTCAAAGTTGACTTGTTAGTTGTTTTATTTACATTTAATTTATATATAAATAAGTTTCATTCAATATTACAATCAAAGTTATTGTTCTTTGTAGCGGCGTCCTTACAAAATAGCAGATGGTCCGAAGGCGTGGCGCGCATGTGCCGGAGGCTTATAAATGTGGCAGCGCACTTCGCAGCCCCTAAACTTGTTGCCGTGTACAAGGCCATCCCTCCGTTACCCAGCGAGTCTCCCCACGCCGCCAAGCAAGCCCTAGACGATTTTCTCGCGGCTGCGATAGAATGGGCACCTCCCGAAGTAGTCTGTCATGCTTATGGTTACCTCTCAGCGCTTGTCAAAGAAATACGTAACAGCCAGTACTCGAAACCTGATTTAATCAGCAATGGCACTGAAAGCCGCAAAAATTTCGGCCCAGGTAACCTACTGTACACGAACGCTAACACTTGGCGCATGCAATGTGAGGGCGCCTTGGTGCGGGCGTCGCCTCGAGTTGTTGCTACACAAGCCTTTAAGGAGTTACCTTCTGACTTACGAAAAAGATTGCGAGAACTAGGATGTATTAAGTATGGCGCACATGCTATGCCACTGGCCTCTCCTACACATCAACCAGAGAGAAAATCTAAAACCAAGACGGTAATTAAGAGCAAGCCGGTTACGTCAACGGTACGCAGTGTAGATATAGCTCATGTGCGCGCCTCATTCGTACCTTACGCGGCGAAACCTTTGGTTCCGGTCGGTTCTGTTGATACTCTTAAAACCAACAGCAGTCTCCGGATGAATGAATGCAAGAAACCATTTGTCTCTCCTCATACACCGAAAGTGAGAACAACGAAAGCGCAAGAGGAGCGTGCAAAATTTAATAAAACAAAGAAAACTAAATCTCAGGAATTGGTGAATAGCAAAACGAGAGTGCACCGAACTCTTTCGTATGAAAAGACCGCACCGAGATATTTAGAACCGGCACACAAAGAGAAGAAAACGACAGTTGTGAACAAACACTTACCGAAGATTGAATCTTCGAGTGAGTCGTCACGTAACTCAAGCCCTATACATTTGCGGAATATGCGGTCGAGCCCGCAGAAGGGGCGGCGCGGCGAGATGGGCGGGCAGACAATGTCGCAGGACAGCCTAGCCACCAGCTCGCGGCCGCGCACTGCCGAGCCCAGCACGGACTCGCTCAGCGAGTCACAGACGAGTAACAGATATGCCACTTACACCAAGCAAAAGCACACCAAAGGTTCCGCCGAATGTAAGTACTACGTGCTTCAAAATAGTTCGACTTCTCTATTTTTATCATTTGAATTGTATAACATAGCGTAACACCATGTCTCATCCTCAGAAGGGCATGACAGACGTGGACTTTTATATACTTATGTTCATCCACATTCCGCCAGTTATGTACTTTGATATTGTTGTGTATTTGTACTGTTATTCTAGACTATATTGTGGACGCTTCAAAAATATAATTCTCTGTATTTCTTTCTACAGCCATAAAAATGAAAAATGTAGAAACAGCCCCTCTTTCGGTAATAGAAAATAAAATGAAGACGAAGATACCTGTGTATTTAAACCAAGGACCAAAATACAAGGGGCTTGACAATCGGAATTCGAGAGATCAACAAAAGTGGGGCAGGCTTGCCCCCAAGGTGAACGCAATCAATAACAGGTCCAATGAGCGCAAAGTGCCGGGATCTTTGATGAATGCTACAAAATCAAGCTCGGCGAAGATAGTTCCGAAGGTAGGTCTGGTTTGGTCCCGCTTTAATTTTCCCACCTGTATAGATATTATGTTTTCGTGCTAACTTACTTATATTTTTGTGTGTGAATTAAACTTTTAATTCTCAAATCACAGAGAATGGTGTTGCTTGGGTGAGTTTTTTTTTGTTAAAATATGGGTTTAACACAAGAACCCACAGAAGCAACAACCGTTCAGTTCACTGGCAGGTCTGTTTACCAGTATTTATGTGGATAAATACTGGTTAATAGACGTTCCATCGGCACCAATTCTCGGTGTGTTATCCGCTTTAACCAATAAAATTATCTATCACAGGTAGTGAAAGAGGCGGAAACGCCCTGTAAGACCAGTATGTCCCGGAGTCAGAGATCTCAACCCAGCAGGCATCAGTCTCACCATGATGAGAAGGAATCATCTTCCCTCGTCGAGTCGGAGACATCCAGGAATAATATGTCGAAAAGCCAACGCAGTCCCCATCCGCACTCGAGCAGGCAACAGCCTCACGATAAAGAGTCTTCATCGTTCGTGGAGACAGGCTCACACAAGAACCATTTGTCAAAGAGTCGAAGTACCCACTCCAACAAGCCACAGCCTCAAAAAGACGAGAAAGAGGCCCCATCATTCAAAGAGATACCTGTGATGGAACGTTCCGGAACATTCCTTAAAGATGAGCCCACTTTCGGCGACATCATCAATTTAGATATATCACAATAAATATCTTCAGTCTCATTAGCAAATAGTAGAATATATTGAGTAGTGTCTCTATTTAATATCAAAGCACTTCATGTATATTTTGCCTCAGTAACTAAATCTTTTTAGAGTAGTGGAATGCTTTGTGAATGAGCTCATCCGGGGAAGTACTTTTAGTCTCCATTTCTGGCAACGCGTCTTCGCACCTGTAATATCTTTATATATTATCTATATTGCAGATATCCCCGGTAACCACTCTAGGTGGACCGCCAGCATGATTACCATCAGATAGTTCGCAAAAAAAAAACCGTAGTTCTTCTTCTTACTCTTTCATTGTCTCAACTCTTATTCACTAATTCATTAATTGTGCCCTGAATCTCTATTGGAAGTAACTTGTATATGAGTTGCGCTGTTGCCATTTGACTGGTCTGTGCTCAAAACATCGGCGGTGGGTACGGCATATAGTCCTCTTTGCACTCGGTGAGTACATCAATCAGTAGATAACAATAAAGTGGTAAAACGTTACACTTACTGTGTAAGACTGAAGTCGCCTTTTGAACGCTATCGGTGATATTTAGCGACACCATTAACTTCGATTAGTGTTTATAAGCTGTAATGAGCGTTTTTAAGATTCCAGATGAGAACATTATTGTTGCCAAAATGTTGCTTTATGTTGCCGATGGCGTTAAAATGAGAGTTCACCTAAGCATGTGTGACCCAATCAATATGTTCTCAGATCGGTAGCTGTATCACCTTTAACCAACAAAAGTTCTGTTTTCAGGATTCATCAAATACTAAAATAATTGTAAATATTCAAAACATGGCCACATAAAAATGACAGGATGGAAAATCAGGAAACAGCAGAGGAAAATAGTGGCAAGCTTGACAACAATAACAATCAAGGTAAGTTTATGAGTAGGTATCTCATCTTTAAATATGTATAATTTAATATATTCATCCTCATTACCTCAGCATAGACGTAGCTATTTCCGTTTGGATGATATCATAGTAAACTTGTATTCTAAATCTAACTCACGATTGCTCAATAATTTTGCAGTGTAGGAAGATAACGCTACAGTTTTATATTTGCCTAATTTTAGTTTTATGCAAGGTTGTTTGGGACTTGCATGTTATAATGTCTTGTTGTATAAAGCCCGCCCATGTACCACTACTAAAAATGAGTTTAAATAGCTGAAGTACGCAGTTTAAAAACGCATCTTTCAAAGGTGATTGGGGATACCCTTACTTATGAGGAGCTTACTACGTATAAATAGATGTAATACGCGTTTAAACAACTAATCTAAAAAGAATTGATGAGATACTAATTATAATATGTAGGTCTGTACGATAGTAACAAACTAAGTTGAAATCCGTGCAATGTCACAAACATAATCAATAGTATAATGTTGGGCAGTAGTTACAGTCGCGATGCCTCGGGTATGGAGATGCTGGTTGGGATCTAGCCCGTAGGTACTTCCGGATTCCCGGTCGGGCTTGATAGACGTGAGATACCTCTCCACTCCTCCAGCACCTCGGGACAGGTTTCCCCCGGTCGCTACGTCACCTAGTTCTAGCGACAATTTTCCGGGGACCCATTTATTGACAATTGAACATTTATAAAACATTGGTCAGACAGGGCGGGTTAAAAAATCGGGAACCCGACGATCTCATATATTTGGATATCGCCAATAATAGGCCAAACACAACTCACCGACTTCCGAAAGCAAAGTTATTTTCCACTTTTTAGTGTTATCTTGTAGTAAGTGGCTATCTGGTATTTTGCAGGCCCAGGTGCAATCACAGGGAACGGAGATATTCAATATGAATGTGAAAAAGGTGATGACACACACTCACAAGGAGAGGTGCTTCGAGTGCTGTGACAGACCAGGCGGAGCAACTCGTTAAGGTATGTCACCCTTTTTTTCATTTTGTATCTTCATGAAAGCTACCTCTTACTCACTCCCTCTCCTCCACTAAAACACTAGTAAATGCCGAAGGACGTACGGACCTTGGGAGGAAAGTCTTATGTCATTTATGACGTTAAAAAGTGTTGCTCCACTTAAAAACTGTTAAAAAATAATACCTAAATCTTCGTTGAACTACGGCCAAAACGCTTTGTCAAGAATTGAAATGAATAAGAATTGAACATATTGCGCTCTTTTGGCGTGTATTTCGGGTTAAGGGAAGTGGTGAAGGGTCGTCGTTTTGGGAGACTTGAGTCTGTTGGAAAAACAAAAAATGCTGCTTTTAAATCTAATTTTAATAAATGACTTGGATTTATTTGGATTGCCTCAGTGTCGCTTTAATGGAATGGCTAGTATATCTCCCAACTGTAAAAAATAAATAATGCATATAATATGCAATAATAAAATAATGCATACCCTTGATCATTATTTAATTATTGCTATGAAAATTAATGCAGTTCCTATTTTGTATTCACAGCGACACAACAAGGACATCAGTGTTTTTTTCTGAGACAGTCAACAACGAAAAGGGGTGATAATAAATAATTGGTCTCAGATACGGTATTTAACAACTAAAGAGCCTTCCTCGCTAGTAAATTGTAAGTAAGATCAATAGTTGCATCTCATTTTTTTTTTTTTTACTATAATGCGTAAAAAAAATTGTTCATCTTTTAGTGCTTATTCATCATCATCATCAGCCTATTAATGTTTCCACTGCTGGGACACAGCCTCCTCTCTATGAGAGGGATGGGCTATAATCCACCTAACGGGCCCAGTGCGGATTGGTAGATGTCACATACCTTCGAATTTTTTGGTTCTAGGACATGCCGGTTTCGTCACGATGTTTTCCCTTATGCATGGTTAGGCCAAATCGATATCACCTGTTTAGATTGACCACTCAGTGTATGGTATTGAAGTATATCCAATTAAATATAATGTGAAATATTTGTATTTTATTACAGTCATGTGAAGTGTGCACAGTTGGAGTTTTGGAATGTTTCCCACTGTATCCCGTGTATGGTTAAAAATTAAGCCATAAAAAGCAAGAGGCTGAATAATTGGAGTTCAAGAAAGGTACCAGCAGAACTGGGCCATCTTGCCCTTAGGACGAATTCGGCAAATACCAGGTCCGATGACCGCAAAGAACCGAGATCTTTGATGAACATTACAAAGTCAACCTCGTCAAAAAGAGTTCTGGAGGTAGGTTTGGTTCCTTTTTTTTTCTTGCTAGCCTATTCCGTCCCACTCCGGAGTGCTAGCAAGAAAAAAAAAGCATATGCTTTTTTGTACTCGTAACATCTTACGCAGTTCCGTAGCTTTCAGTTTTGACGGAATTTAATCAGTTAAGCTCTCCAGCTGCGACACCTACTTACTGTCTCAGGACATTCTTTACTATTTTACTATATTTATATTTATCATATAAGTATGTATTTACAAACAAAAAAAAAGAAACTATGTAGTATATCAACTATCTGGTGTCCACGACACAAGCCTCGTTGCTTAGTGTGGCACTAGATGGCGCTTTGTGTTAATGTCCAGCGATATTTATTTATTTATTTATATTTGCGCCCGCAACTTTTGAAACATGCGGCTGCTTTAATTCGACGTGTATCTTGTCAGTTATTTTAATAATAAATTTTACACACGCGAATAGTGGCAAATTAAAAGCTCCTTACAAGTTACTCTTAGTTGTTACATTTCGTCCCGCATCTCGCTAGCTATTTGGTCAATTTTGGCCAGAGCTTAAACTCTAAAATGTTGATGCGCTGCACATGTGTGTTGTAATTTTATTTTTCAATTCATTTATTATTCGTTTACATGTTTTAGCGCTACGATGTTTTTGAGCACCGACAACATCAACGGGCAGTCTCCTTTATCCGTAAAGAAACTACGTTGTAAATCTATTCTTCTTATACATCGAAAAAATATAAGTTTATGTTGTAAACATAGGATTTAAAAAACTTCTAAATGAACGTTTGTTTTAAAAACGCGTAATGTAAGCTGTTAGAGATTCCAATTACAGTGCACCTCTGCACTACCACCGTCAAAACATTATTTTTTGTTTTGTAGTCTGCGTTCTTCCTCTGATCGAGCTCTTATGTATTTACCTACATTAATAAGTTACATGTGCCAAGCTCATAATGAAAAACATTTTGCTTTGCTTTGCCACAGTCGGATCAAAAACTTGTTCTTGCCGAAAAAAAAATAGGTGTCTTGCTACTCTTGCTAGTAACATTTGTGTAAAGATGTCTTATTCTAAATCATAAATAATGACAAAATAAAACATAGTGGGCCACCTCAGTCAATAATCTTGATGTTGTAATACTTTATTCTATAAATTATATTCTATAAGTTACCGAGGCTCTTATGTGTTTTCCCGTTATATGTATATAAAGTCTTGTTATCCTTAGGGAATTTATTATAATCCACTTAACCATGTAGTGTAAAAGACAGATTATTTACACTGACTCATTTGTTAGGGGTTGTATATAGTATTATGGTACTGGCATTGTAGGAAGTTTTGTAAGAATATCCAACATGCAGTGCGCTTGCTCCACATCTCACGTAAGCTAAAAGAAAACATGATTAAAACATCATTCTGTCTCTGTCATCTTCAAAGTATTGTCAGAAACGGAAAGATGTTTTAAATAAGTTTAGCGCTAAACGCATTTAGTGATTAGTGGTGAAAGTGAGCCTTATCTGGATGAAGAGAAAGTGTTGGCGCCTGCGCTGTGTTGCCCTCACTCTCCTCGAGCGCCGACACTGTAAGATAGCTAGTGATAAATCACTCATGAATTGTATAGAATGCGTATTTATGAACATTTTATATTGTCAAGTTTACTTGTAATCTAACTATTCAGCAAGGTAATACGTCGACGTATTACCTTGCTGAATAGTTAGATTTTTATGCAACAGATACTTAAGAGAACACCTTATGATTAGTTAAAATTGCTTAGAAATAATACAAAAAAATATATATTAGGTTTGAAAAATCATTACTTACCTATGTTTGTTTTATGTCCAAATTGAATCTGACATTCTTTAATATAGTAAAAATACACGTCAAAAGAGGTGAATATGGGCTATTTTTTTGTAGGTGTATAATGTAAATGCAATCATTTAAAACTCACCCTGTATGAACTTACTGCTCTGTTATCTATCTCTTCGTAGAAATTTAAATGTCTAGCTGGATCTAGAACATAATATAAAATAGAAGTAGCGATTATTAAGATTAAAATTTCGTTGCCATTTAAATTATTAAATATTATTTAGGCTCTAATAGTAATAAATCAACGGCACTGTCTTTTTCATGATAAAATAAATGTATTTTAAAAATAGCGATGTTTTTAAACCACATTTCAAATAATATTTTAGCTTTCTTTTTTTTGTAATATTTCTATACAATAAATGTATAACGTACTTAACATTTTGTAATTTAACATAATAGAGTTCTTTTCCGTAACACATCTCAGCTCAGTATTAATATATAATTATAATAAGACTTCCCTCCGAAAAACGTGAATATAATATTTACTACTACTAGGTACTATTTTGTTATAATTATATGCATGCAAAGGAACTGCTTTATATTTCATAACCGTAAAATTTTCTTACCATAAATTATACTTATGTATGCATTTGTGGAAAACGAACTCCACACCTTAGGGATACCTGTCATTATTATTTATAGAGCGAACATAGTACTATTTGTCTCCTCTTAGTTAAAACTGCTTTCACTGTGTTGACTGCAGTTTGCTGCACTAGGGATCAGAACCGCCACTAAAGCAAAAAAAAAAGTACCTATGCTAATAAAGTGGGTTTTAACTGTCTATTTTTTCTTCCCATTCTTTCCCAAAGCATCGATATTCGAGTTCTCTCTACTGAGACAAAATAAAACGCTATCTGACTAATTTTGCAATTTTGAGACGACCTATGTGCAGGAGCCGGCAATCATACGGCACTGTACTGTGAGTCAGTATAAAAAAAACGGGATTAAGTGATTTTAAAAAGCAATGTTTGAGTAAATTACATACATAACATTGATAACAGGTATTTTCCATCCAC
The DNA here is from genome assembly GCA_941918905.2 of Xestia sexstrigata. NCBI lineage: Eukaryota > Metazoa > Arthropoda > Insecta > Lepidoptera > Noctuidae > Xestia > Xestia sexstrigata. The sequence continues at coordinate 13,370,078 of OW799200.2, read as the reverse complement.
GTGGTGTTCGTTATTTCCTACCGTATATTAATAAAAAAGCTTAATTAATAACGTAAGTGTAGGTGAATATCCATCTGTAGAATATTGTGGTATGGATGTAGGCATTTAAAAATGATACAGCAACATCACATTCTATTTTATACCTATATAATCTTATCTTAATATAATAAAATTTATATTTATGTAAATAGGTTCTAAGTATTTTTTTTTTAATAATGATTGTGATAAAAGTTGTTTCGGTAATTTTACTTTTTTATAAGTACACTTTCAGTGGTCTCATTCATTTACTCTTACACCTGCTTCAAATGAGGTTGGGTATTTAAACCCAAGCAGCTATCAATGTATTATCAAACTTCATATCTCTCACATACATGTCCTTTTTTTTTTAATCGCCTATGTTCTGCCGTGCTATATGAAGACGAGACCACGGAAAATGGTTTTATTTCTATTATATGCGGCGTATTTATTATCGGTAAAACCATATTAGGCTATACTTCATTTAAATGTGTTAATGAAATGTGCTAGCTGTAATTCAATTTATTTTTAAATTATTAAGTTAAAAATATGTTTGTACTTGGGTTTGCTCTAAAACTGATCTCAATGATGCACAGTATTCAATAATATTGTTGGTTTCCATCAGCACCAGGCCATCAGCCGCTGCAATATTAGTTTTTATTTTTATTGACTTTATTATATTTCTTTATACTGCGGCCTGTTCCAGTGTCCGAATAGTGTTAATTGTTATAATTTGTTGTAAATATTTTATTTTACATACATACACAGAATAGGTTTTCATTTTATTACACATTTTTATCACAAATTGCACCATTTGTATGAATTCTAAGTCTGTAAACTTCTAGATTTTAATCATGAATATATTTATTATTGTAATTGTTGATGGAAAATGTTATTTTAGGAAAAAAAGTAATGAAGTTAATAAACATGTGCAAAACAATTTTGTTATTTTATTTTTTTAAATTGACACTCTTGTATGACTCGAACTGTAGATTAGTGTCAAAGTCGGGGGTTATAAAACCCTTGTCAGAATGGTATCATATCTTTTCATGAAAATGTTTCGTTCGTCCACTTTGAAGATAGACTTTTCGGATTGGTGTAGGGATCGCAGCCCTACAGTGGTTTATTGGTATTTATTTCATTTACATGTCTGATCGACTTGAAAGGTGTTGCTATGTATGGCCTGGCCTGCCCAAAGCCGTACGTTAAGACACATCCAAAGGCCCTACTCTATAACGTTTCGTCCGTATATTCCGATCTATACGTCTCTCTCGCGCATGTTTGAAGATAAACGTGCGCGAGAGACGGATAGATCCGAATATACGGACAAAACGTTATAGAGTATGGCCCCAAGTACGTAGCGGACACTCGCGAACGGGCCTAGTAATGTACACTTCCTAACCAACTTTGAAATCTGCTTTATTGTGTGATTAGTGCCTAACCTGGTTAGAGTTTTTTGCCGCCCATGGGCCTCCGACTTGGCTTTACATGCCGTCGAGAAATGTCTTTCAGGCTTGCCGGTTTCCTCACGATGTTTTCCGTCACCGAAGCAAGTGGTAATAACACAGTATCGCACATGAATCCAAAAACTAGGCTATCACTGCATAATTAACATTGAAATGAAGATTGATCAATCCTAATGTTTTGTCCTCTGACATCATGATGCACTAACGAACTGATGAAATAATCAAATAAAAGGGTTACAGCAGTATAAACAACCAAATAGGTTAAGTCAATTAGTCCGTCAGTTAGATTATCAAAAAATATTTGACCCGTGTTTTTTCTTTTGTTAAGTAAACCAAACGACGAAAATATGACGCTTTTAAAATTCTCAATACGTCACGCCTAGGTATAATTTTTACCTAGTTCTGACGTCACGAGCCCCCACTCCCGAGGTTTGATGCGTTTTATCTTTGTCAATATTCATTGATTTACAAAAACAAAAAATAAGTGTCCATTAATTTCCAATACTCTAACTGACGGACTAAATAGATTTGCAATTTTTTGATACTGTCGTCATGATTATAACTCTCAGTAATGGGTTAACTTACCTAATTGTATTTTACTATTTGTCATGCACGGTCGTTCTTATTCGACAATAATGACCACTGTCATGTGAATCGAGTTGCTGCAAAAATAAATTTGCTAAGATTACATCCACTTATGGAGGCACTCCTCGACATTAATACACTTGCCATTTGGTATAGGTACTGGGTGGAAAGGACGCCGACGTAAAAATGCATCACCATCACAACAGCATCACCGTAAATAGGGTGTAAACAACCTCATCACGAAGCCGTCAACCAAGCATGCTGTACATCAAACTAAGTAACTACGCAAAAAATATTGCTGGAAAACGACTTCTTTTTTGGGGTGAAAAGTCATGTTTTGTGGTAGAACTCAATGTAACGCACTCAAAACATTGTGCTGATGGATGGATTGAATAGTACGGGGGTCGCGAAGGTGTTAAAGTAAAAATCTTACATTTTAAAAACTTGTATTTAAAAAAAAGCTTGTCAAAAAGTTGGAAATTTAATCCCCAATATCTCCTTAACTAGAAGGTTCCCAGGTATAGTGTAGAACAAAAAAATGATCGCAATGATGGGGAGAACAAGGGCCTTTCGGCTTCGTTAAAAGGTTTTTTACGCCTTTTATAAGTAGGTACCTACCTACCTTAGATGTGTTTGTTATAGTGTTGTTTGTCAAAACAGTAATTCAATGCTGTTAATCGTTCGTGAGTTCTCACGCATGGAGGCGATCCTGGCAACAGCTCCGAGTCTTGGTATAAGTTTATAAGAGAGCGAGGGCACATAAAAACGGTTAGTAGAGTAGACACCATCCTGGCTTTTTTTTAACTAGCTGACCCGCGCAACTTCGTCTGCGTCACATGAGAGAGTTAGAGAGAGTGTGAGTCAAACTTAAAAGAAAGACATATTATGCAATCGCGGATTTTTTTAGAACGTTTTAAGAGGAACAATTCCCTCATACAAATGATTGTTGCGCAACTTTAACCGTTTATGCAGCGCTCGCAACAGAAGCTCACAAAAGAAATAAATTTTCCCTGTTTTTACAACATTTATCATTGATGCTCCGCTCCTTTTAGTTGTAGCGTGATGTTAGATAACCTACAGCCTTCCTCGATAAATGGACTATCCAACACTAAAAGATTTTTTAATTCGAACCAATAGTTCCTGCGCCTTCAACCAACCAAACAAACAAATTCGACACTCGATGACAGTCTTACTCCAGCTAGGTCGAAAGCTCTCATCAAAGGTGCAAGAAATTAGCTCAAACACGATTTTTCAATTTTATTTGGGACCTACTTTGAGATATACCTATGCTTCTCACAAAAAAGTACTATGCATAAATAACGGACTTCTCTGTACAAAGTTATGCGTGGTGATACATACAATCATAGATTAAAAAAAAATACGCGTCGAATTGAGAACTTCCTCCTTTTTGTTTTGTCGGTTAAAAAGCCACAAAATTGTAATAATAGAACAAGGTTAAATTATTTTAAGGCAGATTACGTGGCAATTAATGCAGCATTGGAGCAGGTCAATTGGTCATCTGAGCTTGATCTTTGCATGACTATAGATCAGATGGTAGACTTTTTTTAAACATATTGTATGGGTTATTAAGCGCTACGTTCCACAAGTACCAATAAAGGAAACCTACTAAATATCCGAACTGGTTCTCTAGACAGCTCATTATAAGACTTAAGGCGACTACAGAAGCTAAATTAGCAAGTCTATTTGTGGTGGTTCAAACTTCGTTTGAAATACTGTTACAATAAGGTTCTAATCAGCTTGCACTACAAAGTGGTTGTTACGTCCAATCACTGCGGGCCGAATGAAATGAGTGGATTTTGCGATTTACAAAAAATCTATTGATGGGACTAAAAAAGTAAAACACTATGATGCTAATATGTTGTTTGTAGAATTATTTGCCAAAAAATCAGAATGATCGCATGTATTTTAGTATGGTTTTTACTCGATAAAATAAATTTTTAGAAATAAGTTCGTGATTTTTTTCTATCGAATAAAATTAGTTGTATTATATGAATGTCATATATTTCTGATTTTATTTATTTATTTTGCAGTTAATCACATGCTTTTTTGCATTATAAAACTCGCGTTTAGCTCATGTAGTCGCCTTAACGAAAAGAACCGCCTACGACTTAGAGTTAAAAAGTACAATAACCCTAGACATTATTGCATTGGATTTACTTGGGAAAAGATGCGACCGTATGGCTACGACTTGTTATAATGCTCTCATTGCCGATCTAAAGGGAAAAATTGCTTCGAACCCAAAATATTTCTGGAGTTACTTAAAAATGAAAAGAGGCGGTACCAGTAACTACCGTACGAGTAGTTCCATGACAGATGGTATCCTATATACCTCTGATAATATAAATGACATATGTTACTATTTCGGTTCCCATTTCTCTAAGGTGTATACTTGTGATAGGAATGGTATGCATGCAATCGCATGCGACACGGATAGCTGCACAAGCAATACCATGTTAGGCCAAATAACTATCACGAGATCAGATCCGCAAAGAACTAATAAAACTAGACGTCTACAAAGGATCTGGCCCTGACAATGGCTTTGCTTTTAAGTAGGCTGGCAGATGTTCTATCACTGCCATTAAGTATTATATTTAATCATTCTGTGCTTCGGGGTACTTTTCCAACCATCTGGAAGGAAACCAAAATTATGCCTATTTTCAAAACAGGGGATCAGACCGATATGAGCAATTACAGGCCCATCATTTTCTTTCCATACTCGCAAAGGTATTTGAAGCCCTCATATGCCCTGTGCTAGGTAGGCATTTATCACAGCTAATAATAGACAGTCAATATGGTTTTATGAAGGGGAAATCGACAGCTACCAATTTGGTGACTTATGTTGAAAGCATTGTTGAGGCGGTTGATGCCAGTGTCCAGTTTGACGCAGTCTATACCGACTTCAGCAAGGCTTTTGACATAGTAAACCATGACATACTCGTCAAGAAGCTTAAAATGTATGGCGCTTCGAACCCACTCCTAAGTTGGTTTCAATCATATTTGTCTGGTCGAATGCTCAAGGTTGTAGTTAATGGCTGCTCTTCTAATTCGTACATTGCAACGTCGGGAATCCCCCAGGGATCTCATTTAGGTCCGCCTATGTTCACTCTTTTCCTAAACGACATACACATATGCTTGCCGAACTCAAATATATTCTTATTCGCTGATGACCTCAAAGCCTAGCTAATAAGAAATCCTGCCGACTCGGTACTAGTGACTTGGACCGGCTGACTGTGGTGTGACAGTGGTGTGAGCACAACAAAATGTCTCTGAACGTAAATAAAAGCCATCATATCAAATCCACAAAAAAAGAAAAATATCATGCAGTCACTTTACAAATTGAATGGTGTGCGGCTTGAGGAGGTCGAAACAATACGAGACCTAGGTGTTCAGTTCGACAAAAAGTTGAGTTTTGTCGAACATATTGACAAAATTATATTAAAATCGTTAAGATGCTTGGCTTCGTTATGAGAGAGCAAAATTTTCAAAAAACCCAGCATTATCAAAATTAGGTATAATTCGTTGCCATCTCGAGTATTGCAGTGTGGTCTGGTCACCTGAGTATAAAGTCCACATCAAGCGCATAGAACGGTTGCAAAAACGGTTCTTGTGGCATCTTACATAAACGAATAATATGGGAAAAAAGGTCAACTCGTACCAAGAACGGCTGGAGTATTTTGGGATGGTATCGCTGGAGAAACGCAGGATAATGCTGGATTTGGTTTTCCTGAAGAAGCTAGTGACGGGCTCTCTGAACTGTCCCGATTTGCTCAGTAGGGTCTTATTCCATGTGCCACGTAATTTGCCAAGAAGTTCTAATAGGAGACTTTTCTGTATGCCAAGATGTCACACCAACTTAAGGCAATTCTGCCCCCGGGGTTGCGGGACTGTTCGAAAGAGATACCGTGACCCTGGAACACAAAGGGCAATGAAGGAAGGTTTTAGTCAGTAAAAGTCTGACACTCCCTCCTGTTCCGCCCAGAGCGGGAGAAGTCATTTGATGAAATCCCACCCGAAAAAAAAAAAAAAAAAGAAGGCAATTCTGTCCACTATCAAGGATGTATGCTGCATACAAAGAGCACGAAGGGGACATTGATCTATTCAACTCTTCGTTACGTGCTCTAAAAAAGGTCGCCCTTGCCATTTAATGGATCTCTACTCTAGTCAAATATTCACGTCTTATACAAAAAAAAAAAATCTATAATAAATAAATCTAATCAATTCTATTTTAATCTAATCTAATTTAATTTAATCTATGTTATTTATTTTAATTGAACTACTTAGAATCAGGTATAGTCCTACCTATCCTTTCCTTTTAGAATGCATTGACTATCAACAGAAGTACGTATAACTCCGGCGAGCGCGGAACTGCTCTCACTGGTGCCTATAGCAGACAAAACAACTGCCACCACAAGACTGATTCACAAGTAATTGAGTATTTCTTGTTTTAATTAACGATTTAATTGTATATTTGTCTGCTCATAATGTAGTGCATGTTCTGCTTTTCTGTAAGTGATGTGGCGCTTAGACTTTAGTTTGTAATGTACAAATTATAATGTAACAGTGTACTCATTGTGGAGAAACGTTATAATAAATTTTAGTACAATAGATGTCGCTGCATCTTACAAAAATCTAAAAAAAAAATCCTATCTTAAATCATGTCGACTAAAAACACGGTGAAGCGCAACGCATATAAACTAGTTTGACATCTCTAACTTAGTTCATTGCTATAGCCGTCCTTTTCTCGTACTGCCTTTTAGTAAAAGATAGCAATAGCCTAAATTAAGTTTAGTTTGTGCACAAATTCTATAGGAACAACAAAAACTTAGGATGCAAGAGCAAGCGAACTGAGCTCAGGACTAGAGGCTTCTCGACTCGGACAGGTTAGGTTCCCTGGGGATGATGGCGGGCTCTAGTGAGCAAGTAAACCCCGCAAACAGAAATAGGAGCCCCGCACAGGCAGTCTTGGAATACGAAATGGTTTCATACATTTCTGATAACATTTATAAAAATCAAGTACTTCCAACCTGAGGCCAAACGAGCGTAATTTAGTGAGTCGCGTAATTTCGGTTTTACGAGAAATACATAGTTGGGCGCATTTTACGTCGTGACGACGCGACGACGTAAAATATGTATGAAACCGAAATTACGCGACTCACAAAATTACGCTCGTTTGGCCTCAGCCTTAGCGACAATATGAAATGGCGTAACAACAGTGTTTTTTTTTATCAATTGGTTCGATTCCTGGCAAGGAATATTGATTATCCAAAAATTTAATGATGCAGTGCTCCCGAGTATTTATTCGCTATTCCTCTTATACTCGAATTAGGCCATCCACACCCACTTAAAACATTTACCCTGTATATTACTTTTTTGTTTGTATTGATGAGAGCTATTGATTGTTTGATTGTTATAAACAGGTAATACCGTGGTCAATTTACAAGAACAAATGGCGAGCGAGTCGACCGGCCGAAATATTCAAACCCCTTCTTTGGTATAGTTATTATCTAAATCTAGTTTAAGTGTGTAGTGAATACTACCTGCCTAGCATTGGTAAAATTATCTGGTTTTGGTTTCGAGATTTAAAGACAGCAGGCGGTTTTCTAACGTAAGGATATTAAAGCAAAGATGCGAGTCATAAATTAAGTCTTTTATTTCAGAAAACGATACAATATAGCATAATAGTACAATATAACAACAATACCATACGGAAATTTAGATGTTTTTCTATTGTTAATTTTAAAATAACCCTACTGCATGCTTGAATCCGTGAATATAAGTTACGTGTACAGATTACTAAGATTACGACACATTTATTGAAAAATTAAACCTCTGGTAAATATTCTTACGCACATTAAGCCTGGAATACACATGCTACGTAGTGGTAGCACAAGTGTGCTAATTTCGAGTAGATGCTACCGTATGCGTAGTAGCATACAATTTGAATGTGTTTATGGGAAGTATGGTTATTTTACACACGCTGAGAGCATGCCATAAATAAGCATACTACTTACTAGCAAACAAACATACTTTTTAATAACACGTGTATTGCAGCCTTCACGTGTTTACATACATTTTATGAAAGGTTTCAACTCAATTTATCAAACTGCAGAACTTTTTCAGTTTGCATGTGACTTAGTATTCTGTTTTAAAGTTTTGAGTGTTCTAGTGGTTAATATGCATTATCATATTAATAGTCTTTAAAATCTGCTGCTCTTGTCTATTAACACAATTACTTCGTGAATTTCAATAAGCTTCTAAATATTTTTTGAGACAAGTTTTCATTACATATCCTTTTCAATTATAGTATTATAATAATAGATAATAGGTGCTGTCATATATCAACTCTTCGGTTTTCTGTACATTTGGTGTTAAGAGTTAGATCTTATCTAGATGATGTAGAGATACATTAAATACAAGTAAAACATTCTGTCCATCGGCAATAATTACAAAAACCACCACAAATGAAAATTAAAAATGCCTTAAACAAGAGTGAAATTCTTCTAAATATACTGACACAAACTACGATTAAATGTGCTATGAAATATGACATGTTGACGCCTATTTTAATATCGAATAGTAGCCGCAGAGATTACACAACAGGGCCACGGTTGTACCTACTACCAATTTATTTACTCGAACAATCCTCACATCGCACCTTGGATCTCAGTCCGACACTAGCTGAGCTTCACTACATTCAACCTACAATATGTATACCACACCGAAACATGATCAGTTACGAAAAAAATATTAGAGTACATAAATTTTTAACAAGTCTAAAGTTGCGTATTATAGCTATATATTAGGATACATGTAAAGCTCAGCTAAGGCCAGACCAGGCCATTTTGTTTACTGGTTTTATAAAAGCGAGTTCCTACCCTTACTGCCTGTCACTCCCGCTGTGCTCTTAAAACAAATGAACTTAATATTCGTTGTAACAAAAATTAATTTTATGGTTTAACCAGAATGTATTTTGAAAATTATACGACGGCCTTTTAACAGATATTTGCAACAAAAAAAATGCTTCCCAAACCCACATGGAAATAAACACTAGATTAGAAAACGGTAGAAAAATTCACCGTGATTCTCGAAACTATTTATAGACCATAATCACGTTTACCTAGGGTTATTATGTTTTCAAATTGTGTAAGCGTATAAATTTCTATCGAATTTTAAGAATTTACATACAATAACCAAATACTTATGCACTTACAATACGCACATTTCAAAAGCCATTATTGTATACAAGTTTAAAAATAATTACGAGACTTTTTATTCAATTTTTACACGAAAATACACAATAAGTATATGAACCTGATATTTTACGCTATTTTTTCCACTTAACACGTCATAACATTAATTCCTAAGTATTCAAGGCTGGATATTGTAAGTATGACAACAGCTACATACCAAAACACAATGACTAAGTTCTATATGTATAATATTTTGTATTATTTTAGGCGTATACCACACTGAAACCAGTACATGTAACTGCGAGCGCGGTATTAGGTCACGCAGTGAAGCTGAGTAGAGCACGCCTGTATTGATGTCTTTCAGTGTGTACAGTACATTATTCAAATTATGCGCTAACACAAATAAATGGTCGAACTTCTGTAAGCTCAGGGCTTCGGAATATTAAGTAAACGTTTAGTTGTAGTCAGACGCGATACGCTAGACATTTCATTATTTATAAATAATAAGAGTAACAATACAAATGACAGACATTTAGATTAGTGCAACTGTTATTTGAATGATAAGATTCCACTTCGATTGATTTGCCATAAGCCAATAATTAGATTTTCGACAACACTGTTTAATTTATTTATTACCCGTGGCTAACAAAAATTTAAACAAACGATTACCCTAAAACGTAGTAACCGAAAAGTTCGTTTTTAATTGGTTATTTCTCTCGCTTGCATATTATCATTGCCGCCAGGTGCTATTTTCTAACGTCAGCTTTCTTTATGTTTTTACAGCAATTTAGTTAAACATAATATATTATATTGAGTATTTTACTAAATTGAAGAAAAAATTACAGCTGCATCCGTAATTACTATTAACGACTTTTAAGATGTTGTGGTCTACACACTGCACTACTGTGTGTTGTAGACGATGATCTGATGACTTGCTGACCACAGCTTTTACAACAGCAAATGTAACGGATAAAATATCCCTCCCATAAACCTTTCAAGTCTCTCCAATTTAGTTGAATGCTCTAGATTACTTGAGGCACCAAACTACAGTTCCAAAACTCTATTTCTGAATACTGTAAAAACCTTGACTACTTCAAAAATCTATGTGTAAGTACCTAAGGAAATGGAGGGTAGCTGACACCAGTCCATATGGAAGAAATGATGGCACTTCACATTAGACACGGATCCACGTTAAGGCTGCACGAAGCAGTGTGACATTTAGCCTATCCGTTTCCACATTATTATTAATTAAGAGACCTTTCTACCACCACGTCACCTGGGACTCGTGTCTGACGCTCAATACTTTGTCAACTGGTTCCACCATTACCTTATTATTTTACATCGAATCGAACCTGTAAAATGTTACTTCTTCACAGAATGTGTAGGTATAATATTACACTAATTTTATAATCATATCATCAATTTAGTATAAATGCCGACAAGCACACTTGGCAAGCCGCATTTAGTAACTCCGTTTTCTTGATAATTTTTGGTAATTTGCCAAGTAATTATTTTGCATTCACGACGATGTAGATGAACATTATAATATAGAAGACCGTATGCGCCTTACTATATAAATATCACGTTTACTATGTATAAGATAATATCCAAGATTTATCAAGAAAAATAGTTACATCTCTAAAGTAGATAAACTACGCAAAATAAATATCTATAATATATATAATAATCTATTGACCAATCTACTGCCCTGACATCTTACCACTCTTATGAAAATGCTTTATTATAATACATTGTACTGATAACGCCTTCGTTTTAATTCAGGATCGAGTTAATTAGGCTTAGTACGAGTCGATCGGAATCAACCTAATTACAGTGAATGGTGAAATAGAAAAAGAAACTTATTGCGGCAGTGAAGCGTCGCAAACTAGATGATAAGAGTAACAGCATTATTAAATATAAACGTAGTGCTACTTATAATGAAATAACATGTCAATTGCTAAGTACTATTGTAAGTTGCATTAATGGTAGTGATAATGACATTGTGTGTTAGTTAACAACAATCTAACACATGTAATTAAATCTTAGAATTTAACAATTAAAACGGAATACCATAAAAGAATTCTCAGGCTGGATTGTACAATGGCCTCGCAAAACCCGTCCCAATCGACATGAACGATATGGAAATGAATACAATGATGTTTTGAATATAATATAAATATGAATATAATATTAAGATGACGATTTAGCGAGTCATTCTGCAAGCAACCGTAAGCGTCTCTCTCACATTAAAGTAACTATAAGGCCCGGTCCCCATGATAAAGCTGATGAACGCGAGCTCGTATGAACGAATGTCTATGGCTCTTTGTCATAAGAACCTGGCCATCACGGGCAGGGCAATGATTGGTTTTAGAAACATGTAAATAATTAATTTGTAAGCTCCAGGGGTCTTTATGTATACATTCGGAAGAATGGCTTGGCATAAATACTAGAGTATTTTTAAGAGGTAATATTAAGAAAATCCTTGTTTAAACTTTTGTGAAAATGAATATAATTACCAAATTCTATGAACTGGTGTGATTTAAAAAGGGGTTTATTTTTTTCGACTATACCATTAAATTAATAAACAACTAACAGGAACACATTGGTTGCCTTGGAATTGGATAGAGCACTTTACTAAGAAATAACAAACATTCTAACAAACTATTTAAAATGGAAACAGTGATTTATTTACGTTAATTTGAAAAGAAAGTAGTTAGTCTTGTCGAATCTAGTGGAGTCAATTTGTGATCGTATATAATCATAAAAGGAAGAATCAGTTTAGAGGTTAGTTAAATAGTTGGGATTATACTGATAAAGTCTTCAAATTCTTAAAGGAACACAAGTACAGCATTTCGGTAGATATGGAGAGGTCGCTTTAAAAAAAATAAGCTGCCTTGTGCGAGAGGGAGGCATCGGGAGCGGTGTAACAGCGGTATCTGAGAGGCGATGTCAAGGTCACCGCGGGGTTTAGTAGAACATTCACATGAGGAACTTGCCGATGATGATGCCGAGAATAGCCATGCCCACGGCGGTGAGCACCCAAGGCATGATCGTGATCTGTGCGTTCTTCTCGGGCCCGTACGAGTGAGGGGTGCGCGCAGCGCGTCCGTCGCCGCCCGCCGTCTGGCGCAGACGCATCAGCTCCTCCTGCAACACAATCACCACTTATGTACTCACTGACTCTAACTTCACACACACACACATATTGGATCACTACTGTAATAATATACATGGTTGCACATGGCCGTAATATAGGGCATTATGCTATGTAAAAATAATTATAAGGTAAACGCGTCTATACATATTTATAAACCGGATCTAAATAAATTACTAGTGGTTTCTTAAGGTGAAAGCGCCAGCTTAAGAAGTTCATTTTGTTTTGCAATATATATTTTTTTATTAATATATTGTAATGGTGGATATATGTAAGGTAATTAAAAAAAATATACGCGTTAGCCGAGTGCAATTAGACAAAAAATACTCAAAAGGTGGAACGAAATTTATAGTGGTCGGATTTTCATGGGACTTTTTTTTTTCCTTTGGAATATTTTTTCTTTCGTTTATGAATAACTTTAAATTCGACGAATTAATATTGTAGCCTAATAGTGTGACCTGCGTGCATCCATTAAACGCTAATTTGGTCTATTTCTTTGTTCATTAACGTTTGTTATGTACTGTATTTCAATTATTTTTTGAAAATGTACTATTTCTTTTGAAATTGTAACTAATACTTTTTTACAGATAACTGGATTTAAAAATATTAGGGAAACCCACTTTTACGAGTAAAGTGACTAAAAATGTATTCACAATTATCAGAAAATCGTCTACTTATATGAAAGTTAATGGCCATTTTTCTCAAAATATTTCTTTGACGGTCAACTTAAATATTAGGTATCTTGAAAATATCCTTATTATATCTGCTGTCCACAGATAACAAAAACTCAAAAAAAAAAATTGGTGGTACTCGATAAAATGTTGATTATTGCTGACAAAATACAAATATCGTAATTATAACGAAACCATTTCTCACGATTTCTATCTAAGATAAGTTGCAAGCTTGGGTCTCTGCGCGCAATTTAATATCAATACCGATACCGATACCACTCCCACTTCTTAGCGATAGAGGCCTTTTGTCATGTTTTACTTTTTCAGCAGTACCTAACCAATATTTAACAAGTACCCTTAGATATGTTTCTAGGTATTATACATATATATTAGGTATTATATATTTAGATAGGATTTATAGTAGGTCTCTCGATTGAACATTGCGTTGAACTGTCCTGTGTTGAGCTAGATAAGCATGTAATTGTGTGTGTGTGTACAGACCCCTATCAAAACTTTTCCTTATTTGAATCAATAATGGAAGATGTGATGGCAAAACTTGCAGCCAGTAATAAATCTACAATTATTTGTGGTGATTTTAATATCAATATTTTAGAAGAATGCTCAAATAGCAGTCGCTTATTAAATCTTTTTAAGTCATTTGACTTGACCAACACTTTTAAAGAACGTACTAGAGTCACTCCATCTTCTGCTACTTGTATAGATATTATTTTCTGCGATTGTGTTTACTTAGATAAAGCAATAGTAAATTGTCTACCTTTAGGTGCAAAAAGTTACCCCCATTGCAAAAAGTTCAAATTAAATTTTGACCTATAACTTCTAGCAGATTAAGGGCTATGTTCACCGAAAAGATAACGGTCTGATTATCTAAAAACAGCTGTTTAAAACACATTTTCATGTTCACTAAAGCAAATCGACCGAAACACGCTAATCAACTGTTTTTTCTAACCGAGGTGGGAGAGGTTGTTTAAAGTCCCGGTTAGTAGTTAATCGGTGTATTTTGACGTTTGTAAATTGCAAATATAACAAATTTTAAGGTTACATCCATGATATCATTGAGAGAATTTAACATGCAGTCTGCTTTGAATTATATTTTGGAAGAGGATAACGATTTGGACGAGTTTGAAACCGTTGAAAGACTTTTGCGAACTCCTCGTTTGTATTCCACCAGACGACACTACTTCACGGAGTTCGGTGCGTTTGTTTTTAATTACGCCTTGGTGCTTTCACTAAATTAGTGTCAATTTTTTTTGTTCATGCGTTAAATTAGCAATGCGCTTCTTATCCATTGTATTTAATTTAAAAACTGTTTCAAACGAACAAAACTTCAAACACAACAGATAATTTGATGGTTATAAAGAACTGTCATCTCAGGTATAATGCAACCATTTTAAGATGTTTCTCATTTGTATGTATTTTTACGTGTTAGTTACCCACCCTTTTTGACTGTATTATAATCATTCGGTCTTTCATTCCTAAAACGCTTGTTTACTTAACCGAGCTAGAATAAGTTGTGGTGAACACCAAAATTCCCACGTCATGTTTAAACAACTGTTTACGTTTAGCGGGCCGATTACGAAACAGTCGGTTATTTTACTGTTGTTGAGCATGGCCCTAAATAGGTATAATATTTCGCTACAGAAAAAGTTAAGTGTTATGAGCCTTGATGATATTAATATAGATCAATTGTATGATCGTTTCTTTTCAATAGTTCACACGGAATTCAATAAACCTTTTGAAAAGAAGACAAAAAGTATTTGCCCTAAATTGATATTTAGTGATTGGGCAACTAGAGGTATCAGAAAAAGTAGGGAAAGACTATTTGAGCTTAATGGCCTTAAGCCTTTTATAAACACTGAAACTTTTAACAAGTATGTTGCTAAGTATTATTTTTTTTTTAGAAATACGTGCAAGGTTGCTAAAGCACTGCACATTAGCAACAAGATCAAAACAGCAAAAAATAAAATAAAGACAGTTTGGAAAGTTATAAATAACGAGACTAACAGGAAGAACATACGTAACAATAGCTACACATTAGATACAGCATGTGGTTCTAAAAGCTCTAATCAGGAAGTAGCTCAAGAATTTGTAAATTTCTTTACCGATATACCACTAAAAACAACGGAGGCTCTTATTTCCTCACCTGAACTCTCAATTGACTTATTAAAAGCGAATGTGTCTGGCTGCCTGGCTGAATTTAAATTTAAACACATTAACCCTATGATTGTTATTAAAACTTTCCGGCAAATAAAAATCAAACTAACCGAAGATCTATGGGAAATGTCTGTCAAAGTTTTTACATCCATACTTGCAATTATAGCCTCTTACTTAGCTTTAATTTTTAATTTTATGTGTAGACCAAGGAGTTTTCCCTGATTTAATGAAATACAGTAAAGTCATACCTCTTTTCAAATCCGGGGACAGAAAAGATACTAATAATTATAGACCTGTATCCGTGTTACCAAAAAGTAATGCTTAATCAAATGCTCTATCATTTTAACACCAACAGAATCTTACATGATCAACAGTATGGCTTCACCAAGGGACGTTGTACAACTGACGCCGGTGTAAACTTATTAAAGCACATATTTACCGCGTGGGAAGAGTCTCAAGACGCCATAGGATTTTTTTGTGACATTACTTTTGAAACTTGAGCATTACGGACTGGGTAACCTTGCACTTAGTTTGGTAAAATCTTATTTGAATGATAGACAACAACATGTTCAAATAAATCGTGTTAATTCACAGGGGTTAAAAGTAAAAATGTTCCACAAGGCTCAATATTGGGTCCTTATCTCTTTCTAGTATATATAAATGATCTATCCTATTTACTGAAAAACCAACCTCAAAATATGGTGTTATTTGCTGATGACATTTCCCTAATTTTTAAGATAAATAGGCGGGCCCAAAATCTAGATAACGTGAATAATGCCCTACTTCAGGTCCAAAATTGGTTCACAGCAAACAATTTGGTATTAAATGAAAAAAAAAAACAAATGCATAAGATTTGCTTTACCGAATGTTAAAAGTAGTGATTGTGATATAATATTTAATAAAGAGAAACTTGAATTCGTAGATAAAACGGTTTTCCTGGGGATTATACTTGCTTCAAGGCTACAGTGGGGTTCTCATTTAACATCTCTTGCGGGGCGGCTAAGTTCAGCAGCCTATGCCATTAGAAAAATCCGTCAGTATACTGATGTAGATACCGCTAGACTGGTTTATTTTAGTTACTTTCATAGTATAATGTCTTATGGCATTTTGCTGTGGGGACCGGCTGCAGATATTGAGTCTATATTTATTCTGCAGAAAAGAGCCATCAGAGCCATATATAATCTTCGTAGGCGCGATTCTCTTAGGGAACTGTTTAAGAATATTGGCATCATGACGGTACATTGTCAATACATCTACGAAAACATAATGTACGTCAGAAAAAATCTGCACCTTTTTGGTAAAAGGGGTGACAGACATAATTACAGTACTAGAAATAGCGACCAACTAGTTCAGCCAGGTTTCAGACTCGCTAAAGTAGACTCATCTTTCATGGGTTACTGTTTGAGATGCTATAATAAAATTCCACAAAGTATTCTTGAACTGAATGAGACGAAATTTAAAACATGCATTAAACGCACACTATGTAAGCAAGCATATTACAAGTTGAGCGATTATATTGCTGATAAAAATGCTTGGCTCAATGCTGGTCCTGCTCCACAAGGACAGGGGCGCATAAATTGATGGCATTAAATTGTATTGTTGGAGCTGCTGAAGATTGTACAACTATCTTTGCATTGTATAGATTCAATCTCTTTACTATTACTTATATAAATGCCCATATTGTGTGAGTACTATGTACTAGAAAGCTATCATTCACTGGAAACCTACGTCTTTTCTTGACTTGAATGTGCCCTGGAGGTTTAGAGTATGTCATGCTCACTCAAATGTCTCGCTGATGGTGGCGTATGTGTCGGATCATTTAGTTCCCTTCAAAATGGTTGAGTTGAATGGTGCTGATCCATGCGTCATGTCCGTGAACGGGCGCTGTCAGTTGTGACTGGTCATCTCTTAGTTGCCATGGCTTATTTGAATGAATTATTTTGAATTGTATTTTTTTGTTTGTGTGTTTCTGCTGTGGACACTTTTAACGTGCACATCTTGCTACATTGTTCTCACATAATATACCAGCTCAACATGAATGATGTAACCAAGATTTTGTAACAATATTCTGATTTAAAAGAGTGTCCATGGAGTTTCTTGCCCGTTCTTCTCCATAGAGATCTACGCTAGAATTGGGCAACTACAGTACTTTCACAGTTTTTATGTCTTGTGACTGGGACTGTAGCTACATTTAATTTTCATCTTTGTTTCGACAATTCAAAAGTGCCTGTAACTGGCTTACTTGAAATAAATGCTTTGATTTTGATTTTTTGATTTTGAGATTGCTAATAAAATAAGGATTTAGGCAATAATAACGAAAAAAAAATATAAAAGCCGCGAACGGCGACTTTTTTTTAACTTCTACCAATGCTAGGAACTCAATAACAAAAGTCCCATGAAAATCCGACCACTATAAACTTCGTTCCACCTTTTTGTCTAATTGCACTCGACTAACTGTGTCAAATGTTTATCTCGAAGTATCATTAAATTCTTCAATACAACTTTCCGAGGTAAGTTACTTGACTGAATGACTATTTTATGAAATCATGACATTTGAGACAAATTCTGATATATGATGCTATTTATTAAAATTATGTTGAAAGTTTGCGGTTTTCCAATATTACTTTCAACTTTTCTAGTACTGTCAACATGAGAACAGAACTTTGATCAAAACATATTTCTATAAGCATCGCTCAGCAAAGTTGTGTCCTTACGAGACAGAATGTTCTGCCCCTAGTACACCTCGCACGCCAATTAAAACAATGGTTTTTTATACGCGCTTTGGACGTAGAGTGCCCTTGATACAAGACAATGGTTTACTAGACAATGGTTCATTATAATAAGATAAGTAAATTTTATTGAAAAGATTATTTCTTCAAAATTTCAAAACACGCGTCGAGTATTTCGCATTCGTATTTAGTGCGTGTCTAGATAAGGAGTTTGTCAACGCGCGTAACATGGCTTATTAGGTCGAGCATTAAGGGATTACGAAATAGAGATGTTAGTAAGGAGCCATCTTCTAAAAACTATTATGTATAAAGTTAGTAATTTTCGCAATGATGATTGATAATGTCAAACACTTATTTTAGCGTTAGTAACTTGGCTCTAAAATAAGATTCCTTGTCGGATATATAAAATGAACGGAATCTTAGAAACATGGAATCGATTGTACGCTGAGCGCATCTACAATTTGTAGACTTCTTTGACCTTGGTGAATCAATTTGAAGGACACTCCAGTCCATATTTATCAATGATATTATACGAACTACATTTGATAATCAATCATGAAGTGAAGTTTTTACATCTCTTTAGAGAACGGTTTAGTCCACAAAATAACGACATTTATCTATTATGTTTTGAATTATTACATTATATATTTTCATTTCACACCCAAAGTTGTTTTTGATTTAATGATACGAATCAACAGACCAAACAATTGAATGTCACTTCGATCATTAGTTTCTCATTGGTTCTGATTTAAAAATTAAAACATGATTCGTCACGAATAAGGTTAGCAGTGACGACCAGTGGTCTACATTAACACTAGATAGAAACAACTGGGGAAGAGGCCTTTGTCCAGCTCTGGGATGACGCAGGCTAACAGTATCAGTAAGGTTAGCATAGCCAGATATCCAACTCAAATGGATGGTTTAATTAGTTACAGACTCAAACTGAAATAACTTATCAATATATTATTTTGCTACATAGTACATTAGTCTATCGCATTGCTGGATAACTAGATAACAACAACCTCCCGAGCAAGCAGCCTTCCGTCCCGGACTTTCTACCACCGACCACTTGGATACAATCAATCAGATTAAAGAAAAATATCTTGAATTTAACATCCCGTTTTACCTTGCATTATTTGTGAACTACTCGAAATCATTCTGAGCCAAGTAGACAAAAAAGTTGCAAGAAGAACGGATAACGCCTGGGAGAGCTACTTTTAATGAAAGAGCACGCAAGCTAATGGACATGTGAAGTCTCCCAATACTGATATATGGTGCACAGACTTGATCTTTGCCTAACATCCAGAGGTCCAAAGTCAAGGTTTATCAACGAGTGATGGAGCGCGGCATACTGAATATTAAATTAAATGCCCGGATAAGATCACCACACTGCGCTCCAGAACGCAAATTGCCGTCGTAGCATATAAAGCTGCGACACTAAAATGGGATTGAGCAGGCAATGTCTGCCAGATCTCGGAACAACTGTGGGCCCGAATATCGCAAGATTGAAGCCATGAGACAGCTACACGGGGTCCCGGCAGACAGAGTAGAAGATGGCGGGAAGCCCTGGATGGGTTTCGCGTGAATTGGCGAGAAGAAGCACACCATCAAGAGTAGTGGAAGGAATGGGCGGACGCCTTTGCCTTAGCGTGAGACAGTACGTGCTAACAACAAAAATACTTCTCAGACAACGCATTTAGGGTGCTTTTATTGTGTTGCTGATTCCTTGCTAAAATTACCATAATTTAAGAAAAATTACGCATGTGGGCCAATCCCAGTCAATGCCGCATGACAGCAAAACGCCTTAAGGCCTTGCACACACAGATGATGCAGTTTGAAAGCACGAGTAGACACCATGCGGTGTAAATATAAATAGAAGCATTGTGAACACATTAAAAAGCATGCTTGATATCTCTTCGTGCTTTAAAACTGAATCATCTAGATAAGACCATAGAATTATTGCCTAGCAAAATTTTGTATTTTGGATGGAAGTGACATTTAGCTCAAAAGAACCATCGCATTGCAGCATATGGGCATAATATAGCAGAACGCGTACATAAAATTGATCCAATTAAGTTATACTATGTTAAAAACAAAAATATAAATAATTAATTCAGTATTTTAACATCGGTAAGTCTCGGTGGACACTTTTCGTTCCGTTTTTCCCTGTACGGTGTAGAAGCAGTGTTCGGTTAATAATTTGACCCGAAGTAAATCTTAACGAATCCCGCATTAGCATAAGATTGATTTCCTCATATTTATTTATTTATTAAAACTTTATGCACAAGTAAAAAACTGTACAAAGGCGGACTTAATGCCTCGGGCATTTTCTACCAGTCTACCATAGTCTCAGATCATGTTTAACATGTGAAATTCCAAGTAGTAACCTTGGTCTACAATTATACATTATAATAATCTGTAAGATTTTTGTGCTGGATATTCCACACGACTACATCAATGCCTCTTCATCGTTTCATCAAATCATCATCATCATTTCAGTCGAAAGACGTCCACTGCTGTAAATGGGCCTCCCCCAAGTGTCGCCACATTGACTGGTCCCGTTCATCATCAAATTTAATACCACTGCTGGACATAGGCCTCCCCCAAGTGTTCGCCACATTACCGGTTCCGTTCATCATCACATCAAATAGATTAAGCATATTCGGCAGTTGCTAACACCCAAATGGATCGCCGAAGCAAACGATGTCATTACAATTTACAGACTCGACAGAATTAGGACAGAGCCTTGTAATGTTTATTATCATGGCTCCCATAGCCTTCTCTCAATTTTTGCCAAGCACCGACAATCATAAGATTGTTGGGAATATTTTTTTATTCGTACAACTCGTCAGATTCGCTTTGTGTGCACAACATTGTAGCCGGAATTTTGCCAATCATTTGTCATTTTAAATTTAAAGGAAAATTCATACACACACATGGTTTTCTACATCGGGCAATATAAGGATATGCATAGATTATTTACAGGAAAAAATAACCCCAGAAGAAAAAACATTAAAAAAAACATAACTCACTTTTAATTGCAGATTTTCATGTCTTAATTTGCTCTCTTCCTCCCTCAAGAGTATAACTTCTAATGTCGCCTTTTGCAAATCAGTTTCCGCGTTCTCAGACTTAGGGAAAGTCAAAGTCTGAAATGACGATAATAAAAAAAATGTTTATACGACTATTCATATGATAGCCTTACTTAAATAATACCAAAAAAATATATAAATAGTACATTTGCAAAAAAAAATGATAAACATGCAGTTAAGGGCAATAGTAGGAATTATACATTGTGTGGAAAATGGGATGTCAAGGATGTTTTGGAAGTATACAAGATAATTACGCTATGCTAATCTATGATATATTTAGCACTAAACTGTCACAGTGCTAATGCATAGAATATTTTCCTTCAAACTTAATGTTTTATTGGAACAATTTATTTTTAAAGGTGCATGTAAATTTTTCGTTTTTATTATATTTTTATGAATGAGTGAGACGCCAAGTAGTACCTAGGTATAGTTTATTTACAACGCACACAAGGCGAAATGACTGTTTAAAAAAAAATGTTGGAGATCCCATGACTTTAGAATAAAAATGTAATGGTCGGGTACCGGTTTCACGCCTGAAGTGAGTTCTTCATCCTTCCGCTTTGCTTCATTCTGGATAAGACCTTCTACGGCATCCTGTAAGACAATCGAAATAACATGCCAAGCTTGGACTAATATTATCCAATGTGGATACGATATATACATAATCATAATTCACTAACGATACATTGGTAATGATTGTCTTAATTACTACAGGTAATACATTATCTAAGCTGAGCGTTAGTCGCAATACTACATGGTTGATAGGCGAAAGGGCAAATTAAAATTGAAAAAGCTCACAAACACAACGAAAACGTAAAGTAACTCGTACAATAATTTCGTGCGCAGTCTCGTTCTACAAAAATAGGTAGAAGAGAACTCCACAAAACATAACATCCATAAAGTTGTAAGTACAAAGTTGGTACATTACCTTTGTCGATGATTTAGCTTCATCTGCAACGGCGACACGTTTCTTGGTCACTTCGTTTTGACCGACGTTGTCACCGGAATCCTGCAAAAAAAAATCAAAATAAAGTATTGTCCAGATACGTATGATTGTTAAGCTAATTTTCGTACTCAGTACTCAGACTAGGTGGGGCGATGGTCTTCACAGGGATGAGAGTTGCCGGAAAGTTGAGTTAACTGGTATGAAAACGGGAAGGCATACGACATAGATCCAGGTAGTGGACTGCTATAGACTGATGATAATAGGTCCAGCACTGCAAGTACGTAGCAATCGATAACGATCGAATCGATACGATTCGATAAATCCGACTTTTCGATTGGTTAAAAACTCATTTTATCGAGAATAACTGTCAGATTTATCGAATCGTATCGAATCGAGTGCTACGTACTTGCACTGCTGGTGCGGTTCCAGGACATTTACGCAATGTTTCAACTTACATTCAGATTGGTTCCGCGCGGAGAATCGAATACGCACTTCAGCTTGTAATCCATCAGTTGATCTGGACTGATCTCCTTCCACTGAAATAGTGATGCATAAAATTGTATTAATACATTGCCAAGAGAACAGTTTTGGGTGGTCTGTGGAGTATATTTTTACTAAAGATTGAAAATCAGTCTCAAAAAATGATTAGAAAATTGAAATGGGCAGTGGTTACAAAAAACTTTTATTTTAGACTTGTATGAGTGTTTCGTATTGGTACAATATTTCTTATAAGTGAAGGTACATACCACTTGATCAATGTTAGTCTTTCCCTCTGGAGCGACCACACTCTGCACCATAAACTTATGTTTATGTTTCTCATTGGGGTCCACATACACCGGCTGTGGAGTAACTGAAAACATTCAACATATTTATCATTATTTTGTTACACACAATAAGTGGATGCGACATTTCTACAGATAATGTATGTACAAACAATGCTGATTAAGGTTGCTCAAGAGACAGGACTAACTTCTTGTGACAGCATCTTTAAAATAACAATACATAACAAAATAGTAATACATTCCTCTTACAGTGTAATCACTTCATAATGAGGATGACTTATAGTGAATATGATACATTGTTTAAACTACACTTACTAGCAATTTCCACTTTGGAATTCGGCTCCAGCACTCCAGAGTTAGGGCGTACACAATACTTCTTTGGTGCAGTTGTTTTTATCTTGAAGAGTACTGTATCATTTGATGGGTTCGTCAGCCGCATGTAGGTCGTGCAGCCCTGCTCGAACAATCCTGAATAATCAACTAAAAGATTCAATTATAATGACTATTTCTTTCGGGATTGGCACAACTAGTAACAGTTATTGTACTTGTACTAAGTAGCATAATGTTACTTTTAGTGCTCTCAACATGGCCGAAAACACTAAGAAAAATAAGAAAATAATAACTATAATACTAGAACACCAGTCTTTTACATTCTGAGTATGTATGTGGGTATAATATACATATAAAATTATTGTATCAATGGATGTGTATGGGCACTATTTTGCTTCAAAATATACTTTGGTTGAAAACGGATTCGATCATGAATATCAAAACACGATTTAAACAATGTGGCTAGATGTAAACGTAAGCATAATCGAAGTAAAAAAACACTAAAGTACTCGGCTGACCGAAAGACTATTAAGATGTAGATCTACTAAGCATTATGTTAATTGATTACTGCATAACATTATCCTCACGGGGAAATTCGAAACCTCACTTCCAGAAAAAATCATTTGCTTTTTTGGGCAATACCTCTACAATAAATTAAACAATTTCCTAAACCTATATGAGAGATACATAGGTTTACAGCTAAAATAGTGCAAAATATATCATGTACCTACATTTTTACTAAAACAACAACAGTAACATAAACAATATATTTGCTTAGTTGTGATTGAGCAGTGTTTTAGTGAATAGGAGTACCACACACCGTAATACACACCATCTCTGGTTTAATGGTACAAAACAAACATAACCTGTATCAAGACTATTTGTGTTTAAATATATAAAAAAAAAAAATTAATATGCCAAAACTAAATCAAGCTGTATTAAAAGAATAAAATGGTAATTAAAAAACCCCGCTATCAAAAAACAGAGAATCTTTTTATCGTTCTCAAATAAATTTAATTCTGACCATCACTATTCTCAGATGTTCCTCACAATCAATACACAATCACTACCTACTATTTGACAGCATCTCACACTACACCTGCTCCACTAAAGTGAACCGCACCCACACACTGAAATAAACACAAGCATATCTACACACACAAATATATACAATCACACTCACACTCTCTCCCACCTCACAACATGATTCAATAATCTCTTCAATAGATAGGTTATGGTATTCACTATTGTTATAACTACTCCTTATAATATTGTATATTATTTTTCTTTTACTCTGACATGGTCTCTTTATAAAAGGTAATTCTATTATAGCTTTGGAACGGATGTGGTCACCTGTAACAGGTTTTTTTATCCAAAAACCTACATCAGGCACCAGTCTCTCACAAAAGTGGAATATAGTTCAAGCATTTGTATATAATATTAACTTTAAAACAACCCTTTGTAAAGACAACATAAATTATAAATCTATTATTTAAGAGTTAGTTTACAAGAGATATTCAAAAGCATCAGAGGAAGTCAAGTGAATGATGATTTAAAGAAGATTTGTGTCAACTAGTTGATGTCCAAAAACCTACAGCTGGTCCATAATGACGCATGTAAACATCAACATGCCATGCTTATCTAAGGAAGTGTATGTTAGGCGTGTCAAGAAAACACATAGGGAGTGATGCTTGTGGTGGTCTTGTATACTAGGTTTTGTTACTGTTATTAGTCATTCGTTTTTTCTTTTAGTATGATGGTCCTAGTTTATCATTTGTGACCTCGAGTTACTGCTAAATATCCAACATCGGACGTGTTAGAGGGCACGTCTTTTATTCCTGGAGGCTTTATTTATGCTTGAGTGTATTTTTTGTTTACTTTGGTTGTGTGCTAGCTGACATGTGACAATAATTTAATTGATTGTATGTTTATGTTACTATCAAACAATTGTATAAAATCAAGTTCTTCTAAGCTAACAGACAGATCGGAGATTGTTGCGCCACTTCTTCTTCGACACTGTCAGAAGTCCATCGAAAATGCCTGTTTTTACATACTACAGTGTTATTTTTTTTTTGACAGATAGACTGAAGAGATTGTCACAATTGTTTTAATTAAACCCGATCATTTTCGATTGGACCCCAAATATGTAGA
The DNA here is from genome assembly GCA_941918905.2 of Xestia sexstrigata. Taxonomy (NCBI): domain Eukaryota; kingdom Metazoa; phylum Arthropoda; class Insecta; order Lepidoptera; family Noctuidae; genus Xestia; species Xestia sexstrigata. The sequence continues at coordinate 13,344,774 of OW799200.2, read as the reverse complement.
CTCATTATGGACACCTCAGATTGCGAGTTATCAATGACTCGAGTAGAAAAACTCATGTGGAAATCCGTTGCGGAGGTTACTCAAAATTCCGTTGAGAAAAGAAGACCGATGTTTAAGTGGACTTGGTGAATATCATGGTTGAGCGGTTTAAATTCGCAGGCTGTAATATTAGCATCAAAATAGAGCTACAGCTACTTTCACCATTTCCAACATAACCTGGGAGACTTAGCGAAGACCAAGGAGAGCAGTTCCATCAGAACATAAAAAAACAGTGAGTTGGTACCAAGAGGTGGGATGCCCATATTTATGTTGGCAGTTACTGTTGCTGGGGACTTATGCGTGATTGTCCAAGCCGAAATCACCCAAAGAAAAGACAAGTTCTTTGTGTAGAGCAGTGTTCCGCAAAGTGTGTGCCGCGGCACACTGGTGTACCGTACGTAGTCATTAGTCGGTGTGGCTCGGAAAAATAAGGTTACAAACGGAAGAAAAATACCTACCTAAACAACCTTAAAACTTTAATAATAAATGTTGATTATTATTATGTAAACATTGATTTTTCATTTACGGTGTACCTCCAAAATTTTCCTATTTCCAAGATGTACCTTGAACACAACAAGTTTGCGGAACACTGCGTGTAGAGAACTAAAATACAGCTGTTTTTATTGAAATCGATTTTTGTCTTTATTTCGTAAACAAGACCTGGCCTAGAAAAAAATAACCAGTTTTAAGAAATACTTAAAATCAGGTCTTGCACCAAATATCATGTATTAGCCTATGGATGAATACCTTTTGATTTTATTTGACATAAAAGTAGGAACTACCATAAAAATGCAATTCTTGCGAGAATGTGCAGTAATTGGATAAAACTCTGAATTAAAGATTGGATTTAAGTTTTAATTATAATTTATGTACGCGTCACGTCCACCTAAACCTAGCAGTACACCAAGATTTGTACCCTTAGTATACCTACATTTCACTTTGCTGAGTAATATAAGGACCTCCCGAGGATCTAGCCTAGTAAGAAACATCCTAGTGATAAACCAAGGGTAATACACTAACGGTCACTACCCTATTCCGGGTAACCAACTCTCGCTTGCGACAAGTCGACAAGTTATAATAATCTCAGCACAAAATGTGCAACTTTTATTTCCAATAAAAAAGATACCAGCTGGCCCCTGCCCACGGGGATTTACGTTGAAATCGAACGCTGACGCAATCGCACGTGTCTGTTAAAAGGGCACGTGGAGGCAGATGGAGGGTGGGTCAACTTCTACTGAAAGTGACGCAACTGTTAATGATCCCGCATCAGTGGACATGGAGGAGCTGGGCGATCCAGTGAGTTCTCGACTAACATTCTAGGTTGAACCCAGTCAGTCACTTAATTCAGTGTGATTTATTATCATCAAAACTTTTTTCAAAAAAAATACGGAAAACATTATACGAGCATATCCTAAAACCGAGAGTTCGAAGTTATATGACATCCTTCAACCGCAATGGGCCCACGTAGTTGATTACGATCCAGGTACTCTGACAGAGAGAAGGCCTATGTCCCAGCAGTATGAACGTTATAGACGGCCAGCATCAGTTCGAAGTCCGTTTTAAGTTTTTCAAGCCGTGGTTAGACCTTAACAGAAAGGATGTTTGAGTCCCTTTCGCCAAAGGCAGCCAGCCACCTAGCTGACTTGACGGATTAAGATTATTTTAAGACCTAATCTATTTTTATTATTATTATTACTAATAAAACGTAAACAGTACATCTTAACTCCATAAGCATTTACCCGCGGCTTGGTCCGCTTATAAGTCGCGACATTATTTTTTTGATTATTCAAATTATTATTTTTTTCATTGTGGGTCGTATATTTGTAAAGTTGTTGTGGGTAGTATCTACACTAATATTATAAAGAGGAAAGATTTGTATTTTTGTGTGTGTGTATGTTTGTAATGAATAAACTTAAAAAACTGACTAAAAAAAAAACGCAAACAAAAAAAAGACACAAAAAGTGAAAACATCCAATCATTCACACATAGGTCACCGACTTCGAAGCTTGACTTTTGTTTGATTGATTTGGTGTTATTTTCACCGGCTTCTGAAACTAAAGTTATTTTTCACATTTTTTTTTCTTTTTTGTTTGCGTTTTTTTTTTTAAGTCAGTTTTATTTTTTCAAAAAAGTTTATTTATTTGTCCATTTTTAGTTGTTCCCAAACAAGTCGCCATGAATTTATTTTACATTATTAACAATACAATGTCATAGTAATAGGCTTATCCCCAATAAATGGAACTTAACATTTATTTATTTATTTAATTACAACGGTTATATTTAAACCAAGAGGAGGAGCTCGTGGCTAAATAAACACAGCCCCTGGGGTCGATCTTTAGGTTAAGCCGTGCTTGCCTAGGTTGTTCTGTGGATGGGTGACCACCCATTACATACCGAGTTTCCTCCGTGCTTCGAGACCTTTGACAGTCGTTACAGGTAGTCAGTGGCCCAAAAAGTCTGACAACCAGTCTTACCAAGGGGTATCGTATTACCCAGTACTAACTGGGTTGTGGAGGTCAGACAGGCAGTCGCTCCATGTAAAATACTGGTATTCAGGTGCATCCGGTTAGACTGGAAGCCGACCCCAACATAGTTGGGAAAAGGCTAGGCAGATGATATTTAAACAATTTACTGTAACTAAAATTAGAACTAAAAGAGTAAGAGATAACATAAAATTATAATATACAAAATAACAAAGTAAAGGTTCACACATTCATAAATTCCTCTCACATTATTTCTGACATGCCAATAAAATCTTTTTCCATCCATCCGCAAACACACCTAACTGTCGGAATCTGGGTGTATTGTACACATCTGCGTACCCCCTCAAATACTACAGGCGTGATGTTACGTCATGACGTTGTATAAACAATAAACATCCAAGCGATTGCAGCTATCACGACAGATTTGCCGTATATTTTTGAAGAGTTCCATTGTACATTCAGTCAAAAAAGTATCGGGAATGGATGATTTGTTTATGGTTCCAAATTCAAATTTTTGTTTTTTTGTAGTTGTTAGATTGGCACAACTGTTTTCCATTTTGGCGCGGAGTTTGAGTTGCATCTGTTATTTATATTAAATACAGTGCTGGTTTTAGTAATATCATATATAGTGTGTATTGCGAATTTCATAATGGACAAAAATATCGAACAAAGAGTTTGTCTTAAATTTTGCATCGCCAATGGAATTTCGTGTTCGGAGTCACTGAAAATGTTACAGAAGGCTTACGGTGAATCGACTTTATCAAAAACTCGTGCTTATGAGTGGTTCAAAGCGTTCAAAAGCGGTCGAGATGTGATGGAAGATTTGCCTCGCTCTGGTAGGCCGTCAACGTCTGCAACTGAAGTTAACATCGCAAAAGTGAAGAAAATAGTGACTGAAAATCCCCATTCAACTCTGAGAGAGATAGCCGCCGAACTTTCTGTATCTCACGAGTCGATCCGTACCATTTTAACTAATCATTTGGGTATGAAACATGTTGCTGCTCGGCTAGTCCCAAAAGATCTGAATTTTCTCCAAAAACTAAATCGCATGAAAGTCGCTGAGGACATGCTAGAACGAGTCAGTTCGGACCCAACATTCATGAAACGCATTGTTACTGGTGACGAGACGTGGGTTTACGAGTTTGACATGCAAACTAGTCAACAAGCTTCGGAGTGGCGCCTTCCAACTGAACCGAAACCGAAAAAACCACGCCAAAGTCGATCAAAAGTCAAAGTCATGTTGACTGTTTTCTTTGACTATCGCGGTGTTGTGCACTCTGAATTCTTACCGGAAGGTCTAACGGTAAATAAAGAATATTATTTGAGCGTTATGCGGCGTTTAAGAGAGCAAATTCGACGAAAAAGGCCAGATTTGTGGAAAGAAAATTCTTGGATTTTGCACCACGACAATGCGCCTTCGCACAAGGCTATCATTGTGAACGAATTTTTGACCAAACACTCAACAAATACCATCCAGCAACCACCATATTCACCAGATATGGCTCCTGCTGACTTTTTTATTTTTCCTAAACTCAAATTATCACTTCGTGGAACCCGTTTTCAATCGATAGAAGACATAAAGGAGAATTCGCGGCGAGAACTGAACTCAATTCCGGAAGCAGCGTTTAAAAAATGTTTTGATAAATGGATTATTCGTTGGCGCAAGTGTATCGTTTCTAAAGGAGCATACTTTGAAGGTGATAAAATAAATTTGGATGAATAACAGACATTTTGTGTATTATTGATCTTTTCCCGGTACTTTCTTGACAGAGTAGTATATCTCCGAAGATCAGCATCAATCTTCATCAAATTTAAAAGGGACCACCTCAGGGGTATACTCTTTCAAATAAAAAAAATATTTTGAGATTCGGCCCACAAATTGGAGACAAATCAGGTAACATAAAAAAAATAATGCACACGAACATATGACCTCCTTTTTTGAAGTCGGTTAAAAACTACTGGACCGATTTAAGATATTCTTTCAGCAATAGATAGCTACATTATCAGCGAGTAACATAGGCTATATTTTATCCCCGTACTCCCACGGCAACGTGAACTACGCGGGTGAAACCGCGTGACGTCCGCTAGTATTTGTTAAGTTTAGTTTTTAAGACAACACTGTTTATGCTTAATATAGTACTGTTTCTTTTCCCAAATGTAGTAAATAAATAAATTATTCCTTGTGTACATAACTACAATACTACCCCAGGACCTACTCCACATTATAAAAGTTTTCTAAACTGGGACATAATCTACTTGTATTCCAAATTTCATTGAAAATACAGTTTTATTTATAATATTACTATAGTTGATACACCTCTGTCTACCCTTTCGGAATACTTAGGTATGATGTTATTTTGCTGTTGTCTTAATACAATAGATACATTAGCATCATTTGTGTTCAAAGTAATAAAGAATTTTCATGAAAGCCTGCCAATCAAAAATGTAAGTAATGCTTTTAGCATTTTATAAGGGCTAACAATATTCTCAAGAGACAAACACTATGCTAGTTAACATAGCTAGCTACAAACTCGAGCCTTTTGTTTGTCCAACAATGAATGATGTGAAAAGGTTATTGTTTAAATATGTATAGTATTCGTAAATTGACGTTATTCATCTAAAGTATTACTGTTTTCGACATGTGGACACTCATTCCAACAAGTATGTTAAAAAATTAGAAAATTATAAAGGCAAATCTAGTTCATATTATAATATTCATTCGAGTTTTTCTTTAAACTAGTATTTTTGCCTACAAATCACCTACACATGTTTTGAAACTATGCCAAAACTCAATTTTTTATGTTTGTCCCCAGAATAATGTTGAAATGAATGCTTAATAACAACTTGTTAATGCTTAAATACAAATAAATCATACTGATGAAAATGTTGTGTTAATATTACCATTGTAACAAACTATCTATACAAATAATTAAAATTGAATGGTGTGTTTGTAATTTCAAAATAACAGCTTTTTACTGAATATATTAAAATATATACATATATTAAAATATACATGGTACTTACATAAAAGATTTTGTTTTTAATTATTTTGTGTGTATGTCTAATTGTTCCGGTTATTCTCCAAAACGTCTGGACCGATTTTGACGGACCTTTTCCAGCAGATAGCTAATGTTTTAAGGAGTAGTATTAGGGTTCCGTGTAAAAAAAAAACCCTTGAAATTGTTAACAAAATACGATTCAAATAGCAAAGTAATATTTTTATTATTATTTCACGTCGACGAAGGTCGCGGTCAACAGCTAGTTAATAAATAAATAAACTGAATAATTTTAGGTCTATTTATAAAATTGAAAATATAAGTATAATATAAATAACCTAGTGATGTTAATGAGCTATAGTCCTTTACTTTACAAAAAAAAAAACCATAGAGAACCACATCTTAAAAGATTTCTCTAGGTTTTAAATTTAATGAACCCACCTCACCAATTAATTGACATCTACATCAATTATTATTGACTAATTTGTTAAGTCTTGTATATAGATAACTAGGAACCTACTCTGTATTTCCAAAACATTACAGTACATAGAAATAGTCTATTGTGTAATTTCTATTGACTTGCCTTCAAGAATCGATATGTACTCGTAATAGTACACACTTTTTCCTTTTCCCCACAACAGTGTAAAAAATGTGTGTCCAGCGTCTACTATTTACTGTATTTATTTACGAGTAGTATTTACCTTCTTCATAAGTAATTGTTAAATTTAGTTTTAAGGTTACCTTGTATTTCTCATATTAAGTGAATTGAATTATTTTTGAGAAATATATGTATTCTTAAACCGAAATATATTAATAATATAATATTATGTTTTCGATAATTCAATATATGAATACTTGTATTCCAAGCATGTAATTTAACCACCATCATATAAAAATAAAAATCTTAACTTAAGATGTACATTAGAACGACTACCGTGTAGTTTAGCTTACCACAGCTCAAATGATGGATGCATCAATGATGCTGGGGATTTGTTACGCCACTTTATCTCCTCAGCTAAACCACTAAGAACTAGGAAATGATGAAGGACGGGCGTTCTGAAGGACTCATATGTAATTTTTGAAGTTCAAAAACTACTCATTTACCGCCAAATTTAAATAAATGACTTTCACAATTTTATTTCTAAGTCAGAAAATGTTTCAGGAATGAAACCTGAAACTTAGTGATGATTCGTCTAAACAACATGAATTTGGTAACAATAAGAAAACTTGTAAATAAATGTTTACTAGTTTTACATCAGTCAGAGTTCTCGCCATCAAACTGTTATATTTGGCGAATAAAAAACTAACTTGTTTTTGTTTAAGAGATAGAATAATAAAACAAAGTATTTTATGTGGCCTCCTTGTGAGCTCCTTGAGGTATGTGTCAAGCTAGACAATAACAAATAAATGCATTTATCCATTAGTCATACAGGTCCACTAAAATCTATGTGGTTGTTTCTTCACAAAACCATCTCAGACACTAATTTGCAAGGTCCCCATGTGACTTTATCTAGATTATGTATAGACTTTAAAAGAGACTATGACTTTGGTGTTTGCTTCGCTGTTTTTTTTTCATATGAAAAATCGGGTTTGTCTAGTTACAAATATTTATTTAGATGTGTCAGTGTTTGCAAAAATCAATAATCAAAATCAAAAATATTTTTTTTTAAATAAGGCTGATAAGCAGCACTTAAAATACAGGTATTTAGCTGCATCCGGTTAGACTGGAAGTCGACCCCAACAAAAGATGATGTCAGCTATCACACACTAATAATAAAAAAAATATATGAAAAAATATAACATATCAAATAAACATCAGCTACCAATTTCATCAACAAATTTCGAAAGTATTTCCATTACCCTATTAAGATTAAAGCTTTGTTAGGCAGAGGTGCGTCTCCTGGTTGCAATTTCATGTTTTCATGAATATAGTATCTCAAACCCATATTATCTTAAAGCTGCAATCTTTATTCCCCAAGTAAATCACTTTACAATTTTGGTAAGTGTGGTGTAAACATTCGTTCTCTGTGTTACTATACATCACTGTTTGTGTATTCTGGTATTTTTTTAAGTTTTTAAATGTCTTATGGCAGATATACGTTGGCATGATTGGTTTTTGTTAATCAATCTAAATACCTAACATGTAACCCAATGTAATATGTTTTGATCAATTTTCAGAACAAATGGTCAAATTAGTCACTCCGCGGGGACTAATTTGTTGATCATTCATTCTGAAAGTAAGTCCAAAGTTGTATTTTATAAAACCTGTTTACTGCTTTAAAATCTCCTATCCTACCTACCAATTTGGAATAATCAACATGGGCAAATCAGTTATCAGGTCAAATAAGACATAATTTATAAGAAACAATTTGTTATTGCAACACTATAAGTATGGGCCCCATCTTCAATAAAATAATGTGATGGCAAATGACAAGCAATTCAAACATTTTGAACAATGGTACCCTTAGAAGACATGAGAAAAGATCATACCAATAATGAAGAGATATTTAGCATTTATGAACAAGTAATGATTCATCCTTGTTAATCATAGTAAACTTGTGTTTGTATAGTTTTATCCAAAAATCGCTTTGACATAGTAAAGCTAAGTGTCCCTACAATGTTCAGTATCTATTGTCACATACTTGTAATTAAGACATTGTTTTATGAGCAAAATGTTATTGTTGTGTAGGTTTAAAAACCATGTAACCAATCTTCTTCTTCTACATTTCGATGATTGCCATTGTTATTTTTTTTATTTTTTTTCGACCACTATGTAACCAATGAAATACACAAACACCATGCAGATTATTGATATTTTTTCAACATCACTGCTCACACAATGTGACAGTCGACATAATTATGTAGATGTAGCTACACATAAAACATGTAATAAAATATACATCACCGATTCTTATTTTATTAAACGCAGTTTTCAAAACCATTATTATTAAGTTACGTGAACGGAACCTTACAGCTGGTCTGTACAGTTGAGTTTCTCTACGACTCAATGGAATCCATGAACATTTTCGAGAATCTCGTTTTTTCCGGATGATCATTCCAACAATACAACATATTGCCATTCATTAATAGTTTAATAAGCTATTCGTAGCAAATAATAAGGAAAATGTAAAAAACCGCACCCTGACAAAACGCCGATATCTGGAAATAGAAACTCCATTTGTCAGCAGCTAGCTCGCGACGTATGTATGCTACCCAAGTTTCAATGCGGCGGTTTTCAACTTGTGCAAAATAAAGAGATAGAGTACTCACCTTTAAATTTTAGTTCGTTTTGGGGCTCTATAGTTAACACCTGGTTGGGCATTTTGTTTTATTATAGGTTTACTAACTCGTTGGCAAAATTTGCAGATCACGAAAAAATGACCGTTCCGCGATGTCGGCCAAAGCGAACGAACGATGAATGACGAATTCGACATGCGCTCTGCGCATGCGTTCTCTTTCTTTTTTCTTGGCGTCTATTCTTAAAATTCGCTCTGAAATGCCAAATCTTTATAAAATCTTTCTGTTCTCAAAAAATATTTTCTACTGCTGCATAAAAATTAATTATTGTTTGAATGTGCAATATCTTTTTAAATAAAACATGTCCGTAAGGTAATATTTTGTTGGAACAGCACTTTATAGAATAACCTCCTTTATGGATTTATAGATATTTGGACGTACACACACTGTGGATGTACCACGGATGTACCCACGTTTATAGTACCCATGTTTATAGTAAAAGGGAAAACCTAACGATGGGTTACAAAATATAACATGCGTCCAATAAAAAGCTACGGTGTATGAATAGATTAATATAGGAGGCCCAGCCATCAACACGTTTTTGATACTCTATGCATCTTTTTCATTGAAGGACCAGGGGGCCCTACTCTCTTACGTTTCGTCCGAATATTCGGATCTATCCGTCTCTCTCACTCGCACTCATCTGCAGACGTGCGCGAGAGGGAGGAATAGATTCGAATATTCGGACGAAACGTTAGAGAGTAGGGCCTTGCTTCTTTCAATAGTATTATTGTTCTACTTTTGTTCGATGCAGTATTTTTATTTCTATAGACACTGGTGTCGATTCTGTTGTGCACAAACTAAACTTAATTTAGGCTATTGCTATCTTTTACTAAAAGGCAATGCGAAAAAAGGACGGCTATAGCTATGAACTAAGTTAGAGATGTCAAACTAGTTTATGCCTTGCGCTTCACCGTGTTTTTAGGCGACATGTTTTTACGTGCACCCTTCATTTGTATAGAAATATTAGTTCCAACTAAATTTGACAGCTCTAAATTACATCCGTCTCTTTCTCGTTTTATTAGAGAGAAAAAGATAGCAATAGCCTAAATTAAGTTTAGTTTGTGCACAACAGAATCGACACCATTACCTGGTTTCTGACGTAATTATGATAGCTGGAGCTGGTGCAGTACGATTACTGACAATATACTTTAATAATATTTAATTTCTCTGAAAGGATGAAAATCATTTTTTAAATCTACATGTGAATTAGGACTCGTTACCATAGATGTATATGTTAACTCGATGCTCGTTGCTAGTAAATGATTCGTCGATTATTTTATTATTGTAGTTTATAGGAAGGCACGTGTTCCTCACGCAGATTGAATTCAGTCAGTCGGCTTATAAAATGTATAAAACACATTTCTCTGGTCTTCTTCTTCGTCGTGTCGATGATTTCCCTTTTTTAAAAATTAAATTCGTTTCGATGAGTACTCTACCATCTCGACAGCGTTGGTGGTGGCCTCGGACAGGTCCCTCAGAATGCAGGTGGAACCACACCTAGTGCAGGACAGTAGGTGAGCCATAGTTTGCGTTGAGGGACCGTAGTCACACATCGTCTTATCTTCATCGGAATACCCCCACTGGACCAGGTTGTATCTGCAGCGGCCCACCTGGCTTCGCAAACGGTTTAGGGTCTTCCAGGTGGGCCATGGCAGTAGGTGTCCCGGTGGAATCTTTTCTGCAACTTCGACATAATATGTCGGGGGGGTAGGGGGGGGTATTTTTAAGGAGTCACAACTTTTGTCTGGTCTTTTCCATAGAGGTTTTATCGTCTCATTCGTGTCACACTCGCAACTTCCGTTTTACTGCTTCTCCGAGGTTATATTGCATCCATGTTAGCTGATATGGCGATTTGAAACCTGGGTTGCATTCCGTATTAAAAAATAATCGCTCACAGCGCTCACATCTAAAATTTGCGTTCCGATTTAGATATCACGATTATGACAGCTAAGAGCTGTCATCAATTCGGAACGCTCGTGAACGCGTTGATAGTGAACATAACCCCAAACCAAAACCTTCCGCAAGACCTAGATAGAGAACGACGATTCGTCCAGTGATGAAAAGGATGACGGATGTGTTTACATTAGCGATAATAGTTCTTAACAAAACAACACAACCTGTCAACACAACTGTCATTTTTGACAGCGCACACGGTGATATTTGTTTGGGGCATAGTCGGTGTAATCGCAAGATGGCGCATGTGATGACGACGATCCAAGGGATCATCGATATCCCGCTCACGGTAATTCGGAACGATCAAATCGATTACAGCGCAATACGGAACGCGGCCCTGCAGTGCAAGTACGTAGGAATCGATTCGATAAATCTGACAGTTATTCTCGACAAAATGACTTTTTATCTTTGTTATAAACTCATTTTGTCGAGAATGACTGTCAGATTTATCGAATCGATTCCTACGTACTTGCACAGCAGATTTGATCACAATATTTAGCTTGTCAGTGATGTACTACCACCAGAACTGGCAGCACTGTAATGACCTTTGAGCTTTAGTATATATTAGTACGATGCATTCGGTTTTGACCGTGGGCCTGTTATTTTTTTGACTGACAACGAAGATTCATTTCAACCAACTTATCTTTGCAGCTGTGCAAGTACGTAGGAGTCGATTCGATAAATCTGACAGTTATTCTCGACATAATGAGTTTTATCTTTGTTATAAACTCATTTTGTCGAGAATGACTGTCAGATTTATCGAATCAATTCCTACGTACTTGCACGGCAGGTGGGAGAAAACTGTTTGACATAATTATCGAAACCTATGACAATAGGTGCCACCTGGGACATGCCTGGAACCTTCCTGGAACTGCACATGCACAATAAAGTGGTCACACACACTTCTATGAAGATGTTATTGACAATAGTGAGAATGAAGCGTGGGCACTGACTTGAAATGTTTGAAGTAAGAAAATACCATAGACATAGTATATATACTACCGGAAAATACACATGTACAAATATGAGGCTGTGTCGATATGACATCGAAATCATAAAATACTGTCATCTCTTTTAAAACTTTTATAATTTTGCGTAAGTGAAAAAGGATGTGTTTTTGACAGTTACTATAGTAGCAACCCTTCATTCAGTGTTGCCAGATGGAATCTGAAGAAATCAGTAGAAAAATTACAGTTTTAGCAGTAGATCGAAGGAAAAATCAGTAGATTATAAAAGTCATACCCACATGAGGTAAAAAGGACAAGAGCTTGAATAGACAAAAAAAATCTAATTAGTCCGTCACTTAAATTTCCAAAAAATATTGAACACGTAAGTATTTTTTCTTTTTTCACAAAAATGAAGACGATACAGTGCGTCGAAAACTCGTGTGACGTCACATTTGAGTACATTTTTTACTCAAATGTGACGTAACAAGCCCCCACTCATGATCTTTGACACTTAATATCTTCGTCAATTTTTACTAATTTGCTAAAACAGCAAAACACGTATCCAATATTTTTCGATAATCTAACTGACGGACTACACAGAATCATATTTGTTTCTTTTATTTGTTTGGATCAGGTCAGTCATCATCCCTATTTTAAGTATGATAAAATACAAACATCTAAATACACATAATCATGTAAATATTTACCTACTGTACTTATAACGTAATCTGGGTCAATGCTTCTCTTTTATTTGCCATGGCTTATTGTACTTTATTATTTTAAATAAATTGTTTTTTTTTGGTTTTATATTATCAATTGATATATATGGGTTTTTCTGTAATCTACAAGCAATGAACTATATTTTGTAATTTTTTTAAAGTGTTAGACTCAGTAGTTTTGGATATGGGGGGGGGGGGGGCTAACACTTTTAACGTCCATGAAAACATAAATGATGTAAATAAGGTTTTATAAAATTATTTTACCACATTTTTTTTTTTAACTGTTTCCATGGTGTTTCATGCTATGTAATGGGCAACTACAGTACTTTCAGTTTTTATGCCTTGTGACCAGAATGGCAGACTCAGTGAGTAGTACCACAGGTAATTTTTGTACCGTCAGTGATTGGTCGGTCTTGCACACACTAGAGATAAAAAATAACGCGAATTCACAAAGTTTTTAGAACAAATATCATGTTATTTAGGCCTATAAGCCCGATGACACGACACGACGACAATAACTAGATGATACGATCTGATTTGAAAAAAAGCAGGTAGATTTCCAATCAAGGCAGTAGAACAGTGCCGGGGTTGCGGGACTGTTCGAAAGAGATACCGTGACCCCGGAAAACAAAGGGCGATGAAGGAACATGGATGGGTTTTAATCAGTAAAAGTCTGACACTCCCTCTTGCTCCGCCCAGAGCGGGAGAAGTCATTTGATGATTTCCCATCCGAAAAAAAAAAAGGCAGTAGAACAGTGGTTTTTTTTTTTAATCATGTAGATCTACTGCTAAATCAGTAGATCTGCCATCACTGCCTTCATTCCTAGCTTTATTGAAATACCAATTTGCGTCCGGGTTGCCATTTTATTTTCGCGCCGTTTGGCTATTGCTATCCTTTTCTCTCTTTAGTAAAACGGGAAAGAAACGGACGTAATTTAGAGCTGTCACATTTAATGGGGTGGGCAACTGGTGGAACTAATGGCGCTAGCATCGTATGAACCAAACATCGTCATTGGTTGAAAATCTGTCAGTCATTTTATATTTCATAATCGTTTGACCTCATTGGTCAGATTGGGTCTAAGCTATGGACACGCCATCTACAATCAGCTTTGACCAGCCATCCCCATTGAACTAATATTTGTTGAAGAGTCTAGCTAGATTGTTTATTGAAACGAATATAGAAACAAATCAATATAGTGTATTTTACACAACGAAAAAACATGAGTGACACAGTCATATTAGTTATAGTAGTTTCAATATCAGCCTATGAAACCTCCTTCAACAATAGTGTCGATTCTGTTGTGCACAAACTAAATTTCTTTCACAATGTGACCCCTTGTTTTAATCTCTTTCAGAACTTGAACAAGTTTATCTGCAACTTCCGATTTATTTCTCATGAAATAGACGTAGCGATATTTGCAATAGTCATCAGGTCAACAAGACAAAGTATCTGTTCTTGCCGAAGGAAGGTGGGAATGGACCACAAACGTCGGTATGTAGTATTTCACCAGGTTCTTTTGCTTGAGCCCTTGTCCCAAATTTTTTACGAAGTTTCTTTCCATATACACCACCAGTACATAATTCGGAATCTAGCTTCACTTTGATACCGAGTTCCTCTTCGATGACCTTCTTTACATGTCTTTTGTTTTGGTGAGCAAATCTTTCGTGGTTGGTCAAATTGTAGGTTGGTCATTACGTTGGCTTCAATGTTGCAAGCAGCTTTATTGACTATTGTCTTCGCAAGTAGTTCATAGAGTCCTCCATTCTTTGAACGTTTTCCCATCAGCAAGACCTTTCCTTTTTCTTTTAACCAACAAGATTCTCTTTCAGATTTAAATTCGCCATATTCCAATATGTCTTGTGCCGCAAGTACCGAAAAAAGGTTTTTAGTAACACCCGGTACATACCATACATTATTTAGTCGAATGTCTTGCTTTTCTTTATGCAGATAGGCAATCAAGTCAACTGTACCTCTTCCAATCACTTTAACAACAGCACCATTTGCGATGGTCAACGTATAATCCGTTGTAGAATCTTCAAAACTTTCGAAAGTTGTGAAGTAGTCACTACGACCTGTGACATGAACTGTCGCACCATTGTGAACATACCAACTCTCGGTATTTGTCTTGGAAACAGCGGCTTTTTTTAACGCTTGGTGACTTTCTGCTGTTATGATTGTCAGGTTAGCTTTGCTTGTAGTAGAAGCTTTCGGTGGTCTTCCATCTGAGATCCACTTTTGACATCTCTTGACTTTATGGCCTGGTTTGCCACAATAACCACATTTTATTTTAGAAAACTTATTATTTTGGTTTGGTTGAACGGTCAATACATCTGAGTTTCCGTTTCTATTACCGGCTAATGATTTTTCAAAATGACACAATTGGGCAGTTAGATTCTATAGATTGCGATCTGACTTTGACATTAGCAACCATGTTGATTTGAAACTGAAGTAATCCTCGGGTAGTGTGTCGAGAATCTTGCAAATTAGGACATCCGGTAGGTCACACTTGTACTCCTTCATCAGCTCTGTTTTCAAATCATGCCATAGATTTTTTACCTTGGAGATATGTGTCGC
The DNA here is from genome assembly GCA_941918905.2 of Xestia sexstrigata. NCBI lineage: Eukaryota > Metazoa > Arthropoda > Insecta > Lepidoptera > Noctuidae > Xestia > Xestia sexstrigata. The sequence goes on along the minus strand of OW799200.2, from coordinate 13,329,762 downwards.
CATTTCATGTGTTGGATCTTTACAATAATGGTAGAAATCCAGCGAGTACGTGTACGTCCTGTCATCAGACGATGAGTCGGTCAGTGGGTCGTCTTAGGGGCGGAGTGTAGGAGTTGGTGTATACGCTTAGGGGCACTATGAGCAGCAAAAAAACAAAAAAAATAAATTTTAAGTTAGAAAAAAAATTTTGGGAATTTTTTTTTTTCGGAAACTCCGTTTTTTTTGTCGAACAGGCGATGTAGCTCGTCCCAAATCTCTTGAGCATTTTGAAGCCTCATGACTTTTTTCAGCGTCTCGTCCGTCATGTTGGCCGTTAACAACAGAACGGCATGCGGCATGGCTGTCAACTTTGTTGTAGTGTTGAGTTTCCTTTTTATACGTACCTAGCCACTTTCTCTACAGTCGCTGCAGACCCTGGGTGGATAGGTTTTGCGAGTTTGCCCTCGACAGCACTCAATCCGCCTTGGCTGCACCTTAAAAGCTGAGTGACTTTGTAGCGCCATGTGGCCCAATTTTCTTTTCCTTTTAGTTGCCCGATGTCGATCTTACAGCTGGTTGAGCCTGATGATTACATTTTAGTCAAAAATTTGGAAAAAAAAAAAAAAAAAGAATTTATTACCTTCAATAATTGTACAAGAAACACTTATTCTAAGTACTATGCAGCATTACAACTAGGGACAAGAGTGTTTACGATGAGCTCTGGCACCCAATGTAAGATTTAACTTGTGTTTAGGGTGCCAGCGTCTTCGCCTATACTTTGAACATGTAACTGTAGTTGTAAGACAAGCACAGTTTATCATCATTTAATTACAATACCATATTTAATGCAACCAAGATATGGCCTATTTATGTTCTTATGTATGGGGGTGTATATGAACGTGAGGGATAGATAAATGTGGTAAAAACTGGAGTCTATGTAAGTCTGTATAAAAATGTAATTATAACATATTACTTTACTAACTAAGTACATTAGGTTAAGCGATAGATATCCGTAGTAAGTCTTCAGTTTCGTGATAAGTTAATGTTAAGAGCCACTTCGTGACCTTGGTTTTGCATCCGTTTAGACACATGGGAGCAATGGAGCAGAGTTTATTTATTTTATTATATAGATGGTTTGACAGTATACCAAAATGACGCTGAGCAAGGGCCGTTCTACATCCGTGGGTTGAGCATACTTCGAAATGTCTGCGCTTTTTGGTAGCATTTGGATAGTATACCACAGAAGGATGCTTGCGCAGAATAGTACTAAGGACAAAGAGCTGTCTCACAGTGAGGACCTGACATTCGGTGTAGAGAGCCGTAGTGGGATACCTAAAAGGTTTCGAGGTCATAACCTTGAGAACAGCTCTCTGCGCTCGTTCCAGAGGCAGGAATATTGTCTTGGGAGTCCCACCCCACACTGTGATGCAGTAGTTTATTATGCTTTGACACAGAGCATAATAAACAGTTTTAATCGTAAGGGGATCTGCGGAGTGCCTTAGCTTTTTAAAAATAAATATACATTTGCAGACTCGCGATATGAGGTTACTAATTTGAGGTTTCCAGCTCAGAGAAGTATCTACATATACACCGAGATACTTGACAGATTCACACCTTTTGATTTGGGGGCAGCCACATTGTGAGGAAGAAAGATCGATTGAGCAAGTATGAGCTTTGAGCACCATTGATTCTGGAGGAGGTAGGTTGGTAGATAATAAGGAGAAAGGTAAGTATACCGTTTTATTTAAATTTAAGGTAAGAATATTATTTGACAGCCATTTCATCACTGAGTTCAGAGCAAGTTCCGCATATTTTACTATTTCAGGCCAGTCATTTCCATAAATTAACATAGCCATAATAAAGCCACATATCATCTGCGTAAGTGAAGATTGAAGAATTCATTAGAGACATTTTGCATAAGTTGTTAATATAGATAAGAAAAAGGGTAGGACCCAGGATTAATCCCTGAGGAACGCCAAAACTCAATGAAATGGTGTCACTAATAACATCATTAATTTTAACGCATTGAGTTCTATCACAAAGGTAATTGGAAAATAATTTTGACGTAAATATTTTTCGGAAATCTTATTACAACTTTCTAGTTTAGATCATTTCTATGATACGTATACGCTATGCTACCATGTTGAAGAATCTGGATAGTTTAATGAAACGAATATAGAAACAAATCAATATAGTGTATTTTACACAACGAAAAACCATGAGTTACACAGTCATATTAGATAAAGTGGTTTCAATATCAGCCTATGAAACCTCCTTCAACAATAGTGTCGATTCTGTTGTGCACAAACTAAACTTAATTTAGTCTATTGCTATCTTTTACTAAAAAGCAGTGCGAGAAAAGGACGGCTATAGCTAGGAACTAAGTTAGAGATGTCAAACTAGTTTATGCCTTGCGCTTCACCGTGTTTTTAGTCAGCATGTTTTTACGTGCACCCTTCATTTGTATGGAAATATTAGTTCCAACTAAATTTGACAGCTCTAAATTACTTCCGTCTCTTTCTCGTTTTATTATAGAGAAAAATATAGCATTATCCTAAATTAAGTTTAATTTGTGCACAACAGAATCGACACCATGATGATACAAGTAAAGCTAATATTAAGAAAAGTGTGTTAAAAATACCCGTTGATAATGTACCGTGACAAAATGACAACATTCTCACAATCTTTTATCGATGTTATTGTAGAGAAATATCGATACGGGTTGCCCTAAGCCGCCATTTTATTTTTCCAGTGGAAGTATCTCTGAATAGTATTCCTACCTCCATGGGAAGTATCCACGTTTTTCTTATAAGTATGCCAAGTCCATAATTATGATTTATACATCAGTAGACAATGACAATGACATGGCTTAAAATTAGATGACAAGTTGACACTGTTGACAGTGACACTGACACTGACAGACGACCGACAGCCAAATTGAAGATCTACGTACTGGTTTGGTTTCCTGACTGTTTCCTTCCTTATTAGTCGATTATACACTTTATAAAAACACTCGAATATGCACGTGCTATGAAGTGCCGGCTAAATCTAATTTTGATTGATTTCTAACAAGGTTACACCTTCAGTTAATCATTCACCTTTTTCACAGTTAATAAGTTTTGACGTCTTGTGGTTGATTGAAATGTCAATCGTTTTTATTTATTTCAAATTATTTGCTAATCATAAAATTGTCTCAGTGAAAATGTGCAGTAATAAGATTCAGGAGATTCATTTGAAAAACTAATGTGCTTGCTTGCTTAAGATAAATGTGCCAATAATTGGTTGGAAAGATATTGTTCACTAAAATGAAATTTAAACATTTGTAATGCTTGCATAACAAGTTCGTGATGCCCGGCTATTGCGGTTAGCCACTTTTTTAAATATGAATAGTTTATATATACATTTTTCTCTGAATACATGTTTAAAATTAAATGTGAACACTAAAGTTAAATTATTGTTGAGTAATATTCTTAGAGATCACTATAAAGTTATCAATCAGAAATGCGGCTTTAGGTCGAGTTCTTATAGTTATTTTAGCACAACAGACGCTCATCATGTGCTCAAAGATGGTATTACAAATTTACCTTCACCACAAGAAGTAAGTTAATTGAATTTTTATAGCAAAATACAGAAGTCATGGTAGGAGAGCTCCGAGGGTTTTTGAGCAAGGATATTCAGTATGAAAACTTGATAGCTGAGTATGTAGGGCATGATAGGAGGATGCTAAAATTGTACAATTTGACCTTTGAAATATAAAATTATAAAAAAATTAATGTTTCCCGCCTGCTTTTCAGTTTAATAATGTGAAAGATTTCACAGACAATGTGAGTTCTTGATTTTTTCACTTTTGATATGATTTGGAATTGGAACAATTAACTTTAAATTATTATAAATCCTAAATGGGCTTTCGAAATGAAAAATGAAATGAAACTTAAAAATGATTTTCGAATATGTATTCAATAATACCCCACTTAACATAGTTTGTTCCTTATACGACTTGATTACTGTCATGAATTGAGTGACACTCGCAAGGTTAAGACAACAGGTTAGGAACAAACATACATCATTATAGGCTGATAAACACATTACCCTCAGTTGGGTAAAAAGCCTCTGGGCTCTCCTACCATCAAAAGTATGAAAGTAACGGCTTAACACTAGCACAGATTTGGTTTCATTTCTAATTCTCATCTTTGAATTAATTTTATAAATTTAATAAGATAAAAGAACAACGACAGTAGTCATTCTGCAATTATAAGTGTGAGGCCACACAATGCATTTACGGTGCAGTGCGGGCGGCGGCGGAGCGGTGGCGGTGCCGCGACGTCATCCTACATACAAATCACTATACGTGTCACACGATACGTTGGGCCGCCGCGCCGTGCGACATCGCACCGGAAGCGCGCCGCGCTTGTGACCTGCTAGACGAGGCGGGGAGGGGTGACGCCGGTGCGGCATCGCTCAGTTGTTTAAGGTGGAACCGACAGGGTAGCCCGCGTACCCTACACACTGGTGTCATTGACACTGGCTTGGCCACCATCAGGGATTTAACAATAAGCGACAATTTTTTTGTGTTATCAAAATTAAAATCCCTGATGCTGGTAAAGCCAGTGTAAATGACACTACATACTGAGTCATTGACGTTGTGGCGCCGCGCTGCACCGCCGTATACAGCGTTGTACATCCTGAAAGTAGTTTATTTTTCATTTGGATACTGTTTATTTTATTCAAGTTGGCGGAATTATTAAATATTGTTTATTGACTTTTAGGTCACTGTCATTCTGCAGAAAAATGAATTCAATAAAGAGTTTACAAAGGGTCCTGTCAAGTCATATGACTCCAACCAGCTTGCTTCGAATGACCCTATTGAAGATACCAGATCGGAAGCTGTCTGCACAATGTCTCCAGGTAGCTAAGAAAATGATTTTATAACAAGTGAAGTTTAGTTAGTTTAGTTTTTTTTTTGTTACATTTTAGCCATACCTTATCATTATTATATTATTATAAGCCTTTATTGTCCCACTGCAGGGCAAAGGCCTCCCTTCCCTCCCACATTTCGCGATCTAATGCGATTGTAGGCCAATCCATTGCGAAAAAGTCAAGCTCCCGCCATCTCCTTCTGGGCCTGCCGCGTTGTCGTTTCCTGCTACTTGGTATCCACTGAGTGGTAATTTTGCACATTGCTCCTCCGACATGCGGCAGACGTGACCAGCCCAGTTCCACTTCAACCTAGCAGCTGTAATGCCAACATTTGGGTTTTGGAGCGAAGTATGGCGTTTATGGTCCGTAAGATTGACACCCAGTATACTTCGCTCCATAGCTCGTTGGCAGACCCCAAGTGCGGACTTCTGACGATTTGTAAGCGACCACATCTGCGCTCCATAGGTGAGGGTGGGGAGAATGCACATCTCCATGAGCTTTCGGTTAAGTGCGAGAGGGAGAGATCCCTTTCATAAGATGTTTCATCGACCAGTAGCAATTCCAGGCATTCTCGGTGCCTCGAGCAATTTCTTTATCTTGTCTTGCCTGGAAAGAGACTATCTGCCCGCGTAGCATGACCACCGTAGAAAAGAAAGAGAATCGACAATCGGGCTGGCCGAGGTATATGTACGGTCGACCAAGCTATTGGTTTATATTTTACAATGTAATTTGCATGTTAAAATGTAAACCAAATAACTTGGTCGACCGTACTCACGTACATATTCAATCACCAAACCCCCAACCTCTATGTTATGCTCTGTGCTGTCGTCATCAGTTTTGTTTTAGTCATACTCATTGAAAGCCCGACTTGTGGAGACTGGCGTGGCTCAGTTGCTGAGGAAGAAAAAGGACAATGTCGTCAGTGAAACGAAGATTAGTTAACCTCTTTTCGCCGACGACAACACCCTTGTCCTACCGTAGTGTGGGTGTATCTCTTGAAAAACCTCTTCCAGCTTAGCTGTGAAGAGTTTGGAAGATGGCGGGCAACTTCATTTGAGTGCGAAAATTGCAGCTGCTGCAATACCATTTGAAGTTTTGTTAATAAAAGTTCTTCCTCAGAATAATATTGTGACTTGACAGGTAATCTTCAAATGTGGGTATGAATGAACTGCCCTGGTGGTCTCGTGCTGGCAAGCGCGACTGCTGAGCCTTGGGTTTCCGGCAAAAGTGCTATTGGGTTTTTACAGGTTTTCCATAACATATTAATTTATTAGTGACAGCCCCAGTTTGGAATGGGTTTGTGCACTATAATATCTCCTGTGTACTTGTAAAATGTTTGTTGACATTTGCCGCCGTGCCCGAAATTCAGTTGGTAGAATATTGACTATTGTTATGATTTAAAATTTTCTTTACGAGTCTGTGTTAATTTTTTCAGGGCTGCTGATGGGTATATTCGATGGACATGGTGGGCCTCAGTGCGCACAGGTGGTGTCAAAACGACTGTTCAACTATATAGCCGCTGCTCTCCTTCCAACTGATGTCCTCAAGACATTCCGAGAGGGTGGACAGCTACCGGAAAAATTGGTTGAAACATTTAACGACAAGGTATTTGTTTATATAGTTCTGCAATACTCCAGTAGCGCAAACGTTATTTTTTAATATAGCTTTGCTTATTTGAAGCCGAATTTAATTAGAAGCATCTGTGCGATTGTTTGTGATATTATTACATACTTGCTGCGAAATCTATTATTGAACACCTAGTCCCCAAAGAGATTAATTTGTCGAGTGTGTTTTGTTTGTGTACTTAAGTTATCTTTTAGAAGTATGATGCTATGCTGCTTTTTGTCAAACAATTAAATGACTTAAAAAAAAATGGATTTCAGGTGCAAATGCTAGAGCTACAGTTAAGAGATAAATACCGAAGTAGTTTCAACCAATATTTAGCTGATCTTGCTCAAGACACTGGGGAAGTAATCGTCGAGAAGTCATTGGAGAAAGCTATATTAAGATTTGATAGCGATATATCAAACGAGGTTCTTGAGAGTTTCAAAAATTACGGTAGAGTAAGTCAAGGTAGTCTGGCGGTTGCTCTGTCTGGGGCAGTCGCATGTGTGACGCACATCGATGGGCCACACCTGTACGTGGCTAACGTCGGCGACTGCAATGCGGTGTTGGGTACTATGACAGATGAGAATGAATGGATAGCCAAAAAAATTACCAAAGAGCACAACGCCGAAAATTTCGATGAGCTAAAAAGAATTTGGAATGAGCATCCTGACAGTGAAAGGAAAACTGTGATAAGAAGGGACAGGCTGCTAGGCGAATTGGCACCCCTTCGTAGTATAGGAGACTACAGATACAAGTGGCCTGCTGCGCTTCTAAAAACCCTAGCCGCACCATATTATGGAGCTAAGGCTGTACCTGCTAATTATTACACTCCTCCATATCTAACAGCGATGCCGGATATCTTCTACCATCGACTAACACCTAAAGATAGTTTTTTAATATTAGCTTCGGATGGTCTATGGGATATGATGACACCATTGCAAGCAGTCAAATTAGTTGGTGAGCATATGAAGGGAAAAATTTTCTTTAATCCGCTAAATTTACCGAAAAAGAATATACAACTAGGCGCCATCGATGAGCTTTTGTCTCATAGGAAAGAAAGTTTGAAGAGTAAGCCCAAAGATAAGAATGCTGCGACTCATCTGATCAGACACGCCATCGGCGGCACGGAGTACGGCGTGGACCACTCGCGGCTGGCGCACCTGCTGACCCTCTCGCCCGACGTCAGCCGCACGTTCCGCGACGACATGACCGTCACTATCGCCTTCTTTGATCCTGAGTTCCTTAGACAGTGTCCATCTTAAACATTTAAAATCCAAATCATGTGCCTTCCTATTTTGGTTATATTTTATCGAGACGCCTCGGTAGCGTGACTGTTTTCGCCCCTCGGAACGACTGTACAATAGAATGTCAATTTGGAGTTTTTAACTAAGCGGTAGCGATGCTACCTGTTATGTTACCACTGCCTTGAGTGCCTTTATTTTACGCTGTCGTGGCGTCTCGGTGACACGTTAACCTCATTGTAATGTTTTTGCCTAATAAATTAAAAGTAATGTTGTTTTTATTGTTAATACGTATTTGTGTGCGTACTCAATTATCAATATATTTATTTTGTGTCACTATTATTGCTAGTGCCCTTTGGAATTAAGTAGGTACTTTATTGAAGCTCTGCTTAGCAATAATTCGTAATTGAATATTAGTCCTGATAAATACAATTGGTGCATTTATTCTAAATGCTGTTTTGTGAAGTTTGACATTACAACTCTATGAAACGATTGGTCGTAATCGTCCATTAGACCCGCGATTGTTAATGTTAGTGAAGCTTTAACTGAAAATATTTTAATAATGATCATGTTAATTAGGTACATAAGTTCTAAAATAATGGATGAAACATCTCATGTTATTTTTTGACAAATTGACACAGAACAGGTAATAAGCAATTGAAAAACAGCCTTCCTACGTTTAAATATTATTACGGGTTACATCGAACTTGTCACAAATTATTGTAATTGTATTTGAACCAAAAATTTTAACTTCTGTATAAACATTGTTAAAATCATGCTAAGAAATACTCACTGCGTGTGATCAATAGTCGTCACATAGTAATAAATAAATTATAATAATATAGCAATATCGGATTATAGATCCTAAGCAGTTATTTAAAATTAACTAACATTTCTATTGAATTGACGCGAGTGTTCTATACATGATTTCTAAAATTATTAATACTGTGCAAAATTATATACAACCATTGAGCTATTACAACTACGTTTAAAGAAGACAGCGCGAACAAAATCTGTGCAACAAGCACAGCAGTGCGGGGCGCGCGGGGCCGGCTAATGAGTCATAGATGCGATGTCATGTCACCGTTATAGACGGGACACTTTGTTTATATTCTGCCTATTTCATTACGTACCCTTTACGTGCACATTGTTTGACTTACAATTTTAATTATAATATTTATTTTAGGTATAAACTGACTTTACTCTGCGGAACAAATAATACATTCTGGCATATATTCCCATACTTACTAACTGGCCAGTAGCCTTTACTTGTACAAACAAGTAATTAATTAAAACCAATTATTCTAAAAATAATAAATTTGGACGTAGCTAATTGATTTTCATCTTTCATGATTTTACTTTCCTTCAATTAATAACCAGTCTATTCTTTTCTAAATGTGTAAGATTATTATTTTCCACTATAAAAATATACGTCAGCTAATACTATCTACACGTCTTGTTACACACCCAATGTTACTTCTTAAATTTTTAGTCTATGACAAATGACGCAAGATGGCGTGCGGGAAATATTTTGCTCATATTAAGTTTTAAAAATGATTATCTAGTTACTTACCGATGGATTTTTTTTTAATTTTATTTATTTTTTGAGTTTTCACGTTTTCTTTCTTTAAAACAAACAAGGACTTAAGCGCTAAAGAGCGAGCAAGCGACTGAGTGAACTGCGGCTGGCCGACCGCAGTTGAACGGATCACTGAGTGATGGGGCCGGCGTCTTCTCGTATCATACGTAGTAGTAATAGCTCAATGTATACACCATTGGTTTTAGTATATATGCGAAATCCGAAACACGTGTCTAGTGTTTTTATGTAAAGAATCTATGTACAAAATTTCAAGACTATCATGAAAAATCACAAAGTTATAAGCTTGTTCTGTTACCTGGTTGTCCGTAAAAAACCTCGTTTTCCACTCCGATCCACTGAACAAATCAACCACGTGGTCACCACGCGGAGAGCGCCCCCGCGCCTAGTGCCGCTATGACCTGTCAGTTGTGCGCGTATGATAGCGGATAGGTACTTTTCTCAAACATGTTTGGAAATTTGAGCATTATTTTGACAACCTTCTTCGAAATAAATCGAAATTGCTGTACTGGCCAGATACATGCGACCAGCGGTCGGCAAAAGTTGTATGAAAATCCATATCTGTCGTGTTTAGCGGCCAAATAAATTACATAGTAAACTCATATCTGTCGTGTTATTTAAAAATGGAACGATCTTTTACTCTGAAACATGGCAACCAAGGAGGTAACTTATCAAAGGTTTGATTTAAATTTTAACTGGCTTGCAAATAGAAAGCAGTTTATTAAAAAAAAAAACAAATGAACTCTTCAACTCGAAAAAAAATATTGTTGTCTGTGTGCATACTTAGATTTAATTTACTCGCATTATTTGAGAAAAGTACTATACAAGCCTTTGCCACAACTAGGCATTGATGTACTTACGTATGGGTGCCTCGGCTTCGCCTCGGCCCACATTTACACGTTCGTCCATCAATGCCTCTGTTGCTAGCCGCTGCAGTAATGTACTATAGTGTCGCTCGGTGTTCAACTTTTTTTAAATATTTTTCGGCAAACATTTATCATGGTGTAAAAATGATTAGAATCGATTCAGTTGCTTATTCTGAACAAACTATATTCAGGTTTCGCATACACTAAAAATAATGTTGTATAATTATATTTTCTCAAACATGCTTGGAAATTTAAGCATTATTTTGACAACCTTCTTCGAGATAAATCGAAATTGCTCTACTGGCCAGATACATGCGACCAGCGGCCGGCAAAAGTTGTATGAAAATCCATATCTGTCGTGTTTAGCGGCCAAATAAATTACATAGTAAACTCATATCTGTCGTGTTATTTAAAAATGGAACGATCTTTTACTCTGAAACATGGCAACCAAGGAGGTAACTTATCAAAGGTTTTATTTAAATTTCGAATTGGCTTGCAAATAGAAAGCGGTTTATTGAAAAAAAAAAAACAAATGAACTCTTCAACGCGAGAGTTTTAATTACCTCGCATTATTTGAGAAAAGTACTATAAATGCAAGATACCGAATTTCCTCCGTCACTTAAGTGTCTCGGAAAGCACGGCCGTTTATCCCGGCTGTCATTAGTAGATCTTTGACAGTCGTTACAGGTAGTCAGTGGTAGTCATGTAAAGTCCTTGTAATAAGTTGCATCCGTTTAGAGTTTAGACTGGAAGCCAACACCAATATTCAAAATTAGCGATATTTTGCCTTATGACATACAAAAATCACTTTTTCTTCCGTGTTGTATAAAATAAATAAGACGTACAAATCTCACGATCAATATTTTTGGACGAAAATACCTTTTGAAATGTAGTCACGACAAAAATGTTTGTTGAGTGGTACCTAATAGTGATATGGGTACTAAAATATACATAAGACCCAATGTATGGTTAGTGTTATAAAAGCGAATTAGATTAAATTCATTCAGCAATAAAGGTAAAATCTCATGTCGCGTATTAATTGGGAAATTAAGTTGCACAACATGTTTTTGTGTTGTTGAAACAAGTTGCTATCAAAATGGGGTGTTGCTGGTTGCTCATTGATGTTCCGTATTCATGGCAAACATAAAAACATCCCGCAACATCAAATGTTTTGCGCTGTTTTTTTTGCTTAGCATTGTTTCCAATCTATACGGCGCATTATTTATTTTTTGTTTTGTGATGAGAGCCACATTTTTGTTTCTGTTAGAATTTAAGGTTTTTGAGTTTAATTAAATGCTAGCTAATTATTTTTTATTAAATGTGTTATATTTATTAGAGAATTTTACAATCGGACAAAGCTCACATTTATCTGCTAGTTCGACGCAAATGTTTATTGTTAGTCATTTAAATGCTAAATTGTATTATTGTATGTTGTTAAATTTATATGATGATTATTAGTATGGAAATAAAGATTTACTCCGATTTTTTCGTTTGTTTTATTACGTACCTACACATCTATAGGTCATATGCGCAACAGATAGCTCACAGTACTGATGGCTGACGGTTCAGCACCGCCAAAAAGTAAAGTTATGTTCTGGGGTAGTGATCGTACCGGTGGCGTAGCTAGATCATAGGCCCTGGTCCGAAGAGGAAATTGGGCATCACTCATCTCTCGGGCGTGTTTCTTTTCATTGATTTTATTGTAAAGTGGCCTATTTTCTGCTATACTTGTATCCTTGTAACTTTGGATCTGTACAAACACACATTTCTGGCAGTGAGGCAACTCTTTGTTCAATACATAATTATGGTCCTCAAGAACTTTAACCTCGGCGACAGGCACTCTAGGCCGGTACCATTGGCTTGACTGAAGTTCTGGCTCGGTGACATGTAGGTTACCTTCCATTATTGTTACGTATGCTAACAATATCCCCACACAGGCACCGCGGGTCCTCATGCACCGCAAGGCCGTAAGTTGGAGTTGAATTTAATGTAGCTACCGGAAGTAGTCCAGGATCTACGATTTTTCAGAACCAGGCAGAAACTTGAAACATTGGCGTGTGGCTGACACTGGCAGAGCCACCATCAGGGATTTTAATTTTGATAACACAAAAATTTAATCGCTAATTAGTCGAAATTAGTCGCCAAATATCAGATTTGGTCGGTCACTGGTTCAAAAGATATAAGGGTTTATAGGTGGCCCTGCTGGAGAGAGCTTACCCCAGCAGGGCCACATTTATATCTCAAAAACTACGGCACCTAGCGAAGATCTATTTTCTCCCATATTTACTCGCTATTTAGTCGAAATTAGTCGCCAAATATCAGAATTGGTCGGTCACTGGTTCAAAAGATATAAGGGTTTATAGGTGGCCCTGCTGGAGAGAGCTTACCCCAGCAGGGCCACATTTATATCTCAAAAACTAGGGCACCTAGCTAAGATCTGTTTTCTCCCATATTTACTCGCTAATTAGTCGAAATTAGTCGCCAAGTTACAGATTGAATCGGGTCCTAGTTCAGAAGATATAATGAGTTCAATTATTAAGGTATAGTCCAAGAGCTAGATCGAAGAGTTCAAAAATTGCCAAGAAAAAATATTGCTATTAATATGTGTAATATACTTCTAGTTTCATCGGTCTAAAGTCCTTAGAAATGACCGAGAGAGATAAATTCTCTATTAAATACATGTTTAATGTTTTTAATTATTAAGTTAGAGTGGCTTAAACTTCTTTGAAACCATTAAACCTTGCTCTTGGTCTATTTAGTGTCAAGATGTACAGTCGCATGCAACTGTTTTACTAATTTACAATGTTGAGCTCTAATTTACGTTAGAATAATAAATACGTTAAAATTATCGTATCTTTAGTAAAATGTAATTCTTAAACGTTGAAAACGTATTGTAAGTATGTAGGTAAGTATCAACCCATTGCTTGAAATACACTACAAAAAAATACATACTTAACTTAAATCAAAGATGTAAATACTTACTATACCTAATATGAGCATTAACGGCTCTAATTAAGGTTTAATAGGTAAGTTTATTTATTGTTCCTTAGAAATACAACATGTTGAACTGTATATAAATGCCGGAAATAATATATTAGTTATTTATGCAACTGTTGTATAATGAGGGGTATTTTCGCCTCGTGTGATAATATCACATGAGTGTTTTAAAACCTAATTATGTACAGTTGCATACAAGACTTTATCTACATCCATGATATGAATCCTCCATAAAAGGTTCTGAAACCATAGGTTGTTGTAGTGTTGTAAGAAGTCTATGTAAATTCATGGAAAGTTGAATTGCTGAGTATTTAATACAAACAAACCATGTATAGGTAATAATATAATTATTTACATTTTGGATTGTACAATTATTAAAATACACAAAGCTTATATCACTCATTTTTGTAAACAACAAAGTAATGCAATACTAATATCGAACAAAAATGGCGGGATTCGACTTGAATTCGAATTAACCTATAAGTTTTTTTTTAATTACGGCGCTGTGGTAGTGAATCGCACGTGCTAGACAATGTTCTTTTTTTAAAACGAGTTGATAATGAAATTTAGTACAACATTATAACACCCGTTTGGGTGTTATAATGATTATTATGACACTGGCTGTTTTAATGTTGGCCATAAGCTAACTGTTTCAGATACTTTTATAGAGGATTTATAGCATGGGTGTAGATAAAAATCTAAATCAAATTATTTTATAAAAATGAATTTCCAAAAAGTTGGTTGGATGTGTGTATTTTGGGGTGATTGTCAGTGTTGCGTTGTGGGTATGTATTGTGTCGTGGTAGGTAGAGCTTTTTTTTTTTTTTTAATTAACTATCCTAATTGTAGCCAAATAATTTAATAATTTTTGTCTGAATGGCAAGGTAGGTGGGATAATTCCATCAAGGGCCGACACCTCCACCAGTTCTTTCCATCCGTTCGTGAACGGCTGGCCAGGACATGGTTGGAGGTTGATCACTGTGTTGCCCAATTTCTCACCGGTCATGGTAACTTTAAGAGTAAATTATTTTCCTTCAAGCTTGTTGACTCGCCTTTTTGTCAATGTTCCACATCTGACTGCGAATATGAACAATCAGCACATCACATTTTATGGGAGTGCAGTCTTTGGCAGAATGAACGCAACATTATGTTGGATAGTGTACAGGTTACATCCGGAGTTATTTACTATACAGACCTTGTGGAAACTAGAACAAATTTCCGTGCGTTCAAGCGTTTTTGCCATACCTATTATTGGAATCAAATATAACAGCTCACAACTTAGGACCCATTAATGTTAATATTTATCCGTGGTGCTAGGCAACTGGGCCTATCCCAGTTGTAAACGTCCCTTTGTGCCTATTGGCCTTGTTTCGTTCTGTCTCCTGCTGAAATGGAGGGAAGTGGAGATTACGGATTTTTCCTACTCCTCCACTATACTTTTCTGATTAATTTCGTTGCGGGATCCAAGACAGTTAAATTCATTCTCTGGGACTTCGTCGAGCTTCATTGTCTCGGCGCTTTTCTGGTGGTCGCCACTGTTGATTCTGGCTTTCAGGAGTTACAGTGGTTTGGGAACAGTGTGGCGGGCTGTAGCCAAATAATATGGACATCGACGGACTACATTGGTAGGTAGCGCATCAGTATTGGTATCTTAGGACGCACACACAAACACGCTAATGACGTGAAAAATCAAGGTAACTTACATAATAATATTAATCTGCACTCATACGGCGTCCTCTTTTCAAAACACTCTCAAATTGTCCACCACCATGTGACATGTCCAATGCACTTAAAAGCCCGTTTTCGTAATTGTTCTTTTAATATTTTACACAAACAAACCTTCTCGTTGTACTGCCGGTGGATGACTAAAGAAAAAATCCTTTAGAGCAAGTTTGTTAATTTACCTTTTGTTTTTAATACTTTGAGCGGCGCGAACACCGCCGACGCGCCGGTGCTCGCTCTGTTCCCCGTTTTTGTATTTGCGGAATACCTAAAGATAACAACATTCGAGTTCCTAACTATTCTTTAAGTTCCACTTTAAACTGGCCGACTTTAACTTAGGTACGTCACGGGCAACTCGTTCTAAGTAGCTCGTCTGTACACGCGCATCTATCTCTTTCTTACTTACCGTGTAAATGTAACGGAGCGCAGCGATCTATCTGCCAGCGACTAAATGCACACATTTTGTTCGATACCTAAATAATTACATATATTTATTGTAGATCTTGTTTTTAGGTAATGAATACTGCTTTCCTTTGGTGGGTTGAAGTTATAGAATTCCTCCAGACGTCGTAGATACACCTGTCTAAAAACTACTTTAAGTATTTTGTACTTGGTTGTACCACTGTATGGGGAAATTGAATTCTTTAATATCTTTTTAATGACACACCGACTGAATCTGTAACTTGGCGACTAATTTCAACTAATTAGCGAGTAAATATGGGAGAAAACAGATCTTCGCTAGGTGCCTTAGTTTTTGAGATATAAATGTGGCCCTGCTGGGGTAAGCTCTCTCCAGCAGGGCCACCTATAAACCCTTATATCTTTTGAACCAGTGACCGACTAATTCTGATATTTGGCGACTAATTTCGACTAATTAGCGACTAAATTTTTGTGTTATCAAAATTAAAATCCCTGATGGTGGCTCTGCCAGTGTCAGCCACACAACATTGGCGCCTCCTTTTCTCAAGATTCAATTAATAATTTGCACTCCTTTTATTACCTGAGAGTAGCTTCATCCGCGTGGATTCATAATATAAGTACTTTTCCCTACGAACTTTGAGACCACATCCTATCGTTCATTTTCCTTAAACTACACACATCAAAAGTATCTAGGGATCAACATATATTTTTGCAATAACTTTTCTCCTGATTGATATTAATTAAAATTTTCTTTAAGGATTCATCAAATAAAGTGTTTTCGTTTGTCACAGTAACGATAAACCAAGTCACCTTTGCATTAATAAAGAAATTTGCCATTTTCCTAATAAAGGGATTTTTGACATTTGAACCACTAACATTAAAGTTCGAAAAAAAGACTGAAATAACAGTTTTCTTTAAAATTTTATTGGGTAACTTAAACAATTAATAATCCGTGTTTCTACCGCGAACACTAACAACACAAGAACATCGGTTTGGCATACTCAAAATGAGTTCATCCAAATCACGCTGTGGAATGGCCGCCCATGTTCGTTGCAACAACAAAAAAAGGTCTTCTTGCGACTGGATACCCTCCATATTCGGCAGAGCTCTTCTCTGTAGCATATCCCATGCATGCTCAATCGGGTTCAAGTCTGGCGACTGAGCAGGCCAGGGCAGGACATTGATGTTAGCTGCGGCGAGAGTCTGTCTTACAACTCTTGCGGTGTGCGGTCGTGCATTATCATGCATTAACTGAAATAAGGGACCGATTTGCACTTGTAGAGGAACGATGACGTCTGATACGATCGTCTCAGCATAAATTTGAGCGTTGAGGTTGCCTCTGATCCAAATCAACTCAGTTCTTCCGCCGATCCAAATACCCGCCCATACCATGATGGTTCCACCACTATAAGGATGGACTTCCTGGCAGGATTTTAATCGCTGTTGGCGTCCAGGGGTTCTCCAGTGTCGTATACGTCTTGTATCCGGTCTCATACCAAAACGAGACTCATCAGAAAAGCACACGAAACGCCATTGTTCTTCTGCCAAATTTCTGTGTTCAAGAGCCCATTGATATCGAATCCTACGATTGTGCATTGCTATAGGTGGTACCCGTAGCGGTCTTCGGGAATGAAGGTTCACTTCATGCAAGCGGTTTCTGACTGTTTGGTCGCTAATTAAGTTCCCTGAAGAGTGATGAAGCCTCACGGCTAACATCATGGCGGTTATTGTTGGAGCTCTTCGAGTTAAGATTTGAATGTATCGGTCTTGTCTCCGTGTGGTGCAGCGATACCGTCCTCCATGGCGCTCAGCCACGGTACCAGTGCTTCGGTAACGTGTCCAAAGTCGACTGATAACACTCTGACTTGTATTCAGAGCTAAAGCTACAGTACGTTGCCGGGAACCAGCTTCTATCATTCCCACGGCTCTGAGCATTTCTTCCCTGCTTAAATGACGTCGCCGCTCCATAATAACGTTGGTTTTAATCAGTAGTAGGGAAACAGTAGCACTAATAATGTCTTCAATGCGTTGTATGTTTTTATAGGGAAAATATTGACAGCTTATTTTCATCTTTTACTCGAATTTGATTGAGAGTTCCTGATTCAAATTATGAAATGCACCAAAAAGGATCCATATAAATTTATAAAATCATAAATTTATTACAAAGCCACATCTCAATCTCAAGAAATCCGCATAAAAATGCTTGATCCCTAGACATTTTTGATGTGTGTAGTTATGGCGTAACTTTCTAGTATTATAGTCCAAAAAGGAAACTGGGCCCCAGCACGCATCTCCCCGTTCACTGCAGTTTTCAAAGTTAAACGATACCACCAGGTAATAGTGTTGTAACACTAGTTAAAACCACTTCTGACAACAACAATTTTATTTAGGTAATCATTATATTAGAACCCTACTACTCCATGAGGCGCGCTCGTTTCACTCGCATGTTAGATAACACTCTTTGACTTTTGTCCCGAAAGTGCCGGGCCTCCGCCTGCCTCCTTCGTCGGCCTACGGCCCGGTGCCCATGCCCTCCATAAATTCTTGTTGTCAGAAGTTGGTTTTAACTGGTGTTACATCACTATTACCTGGTGGTATCATTTACCTTTAAAAAACACCACCGTACCTGGAGTAGGTACGGCCAGGGGTACGGTGGGTCCGAACCCTCCCCGTCGCACAGTGGTCTGAAAATCAAGCTCCATACTCATAGAAACTCAAAATCAGGAATTTAAAAAAAAATTAATGGCTCTGGTATTACGTCATATTAACGTATGGATGGTATTAGTAGCTCCAAGCGTGAGAAAAAAAAGTGTAATTTTTGTATGGGAGAAAACACTTAAAGTAGATTTTTTTGAAACTGAATGGAACTGAAGGGCTGGACCCATGGTTCACTCAATAAGTGAACCAGGGGTAAAGAAAGTTAACCGTGGAACACCTAGGTGAACCAGGGGTACAGAAAGTTAACCGTGGAACACCTAGGTGAACCACTTTGGTGTTCCATGGGTCAGTAAGGCTGGTGCTCATACGAGCTATTGTACAATACACGGCGATTAAGATGACATCTAATTTATGCGCCTCGGGTTGCAGCTTTGCGCGTAGCTATATTTTTTTAATTTTGAATTTTCGACCTGTGATTTTTCAAATCTTTGTCGTGGTTATATGAAGTTGCCAATCAATTTACTTAGGGCTATCGTAAATTTTTAGCCTGCTAATGACTTTTATGATGATGCTATAACTTTTCTCCAACTTATTCATTTCCGAAGTAGTAGAGTCTAACATACATCACAAGTCTGCAATGAGGTATTTGATAGCTGTGAAGTGATTTTGCTATCTATCATGGCCTTAAGCATCAAGTGCTTGACAGCATAGCTTCTCATAATAGAAAGCTGCCGTTCTGCAATCTCAGCTTCAAATAAATTGGTCTATAGTCTGGAAGATGACTTTGGATTCTCCTCTCTCTTCTCCTTTCCATTTTTTCGCCACAAACTAAGCGCAGAGACACAAAAGAACACATAAAAATACTAGCATCGTCGTTTTCCGAGAAAATCATTCGTGAAGAATGTAGCAGATACGGTATCATTAAACTGGTTTCGGAGCATCCCGAAGAGGTTCCAAAGATAAGGAATTGTTAAAGCCAAAGAAAACTGTGCCTATGTATTCCACTGATAAAGCTCTAGATATTTTGACCTCATTGAGGTTTTCGAAGTGGCAGTATGTAACATTAAGATTTTGTGCAAAAGAAGAAGGAATACTACTGTATCCTTTTTATACTGCCATCCATGAGGCGAAGGACTGTTATCCCCCAAAAGATACCATAGACATCACGGAAAGAGAGGTAAACGTAAAGCTCCAAGCAATTCTGGACAAAACTTTGGCTAGGCTTGGAAAATTTCTACGTGTAGAATCTTCGCTAGATGGCAAAGAGTTGACACTGATAATGCTAGTGGGGCTTTGATGGTGCTTCAGGGCAAAGTTTGTATAAGAAAACTTTACTGACAGGCTAAGATATATTGCATAATTGCAGCATAGGTATTTTTATTTGTTCTTTAGTGCCTCTCTCGCTTAGTTTATGGCGGAAAAAAAGTATGGGAGAATCCAAAACCATCTTCCACAATGTTCTATACCAATTTATTTTAAGTTTATGAACGAAACCAAGTTAAACATCGTGGGAGAACAGGCTCTGATTGAAGCTGAGATTGCAGAACTGTAACTAGCTATTATGGTACTAGAATAGGAACATAGTGAGATATTATAATAATTTTCTATTCTTAAAACTAAGGTGTTCCTGGGTCTTACACGTATATCTAGCGAAAAAACAACTTTACAAGCCTATCACGGACATGCAAGATATGGTGCTATAAATGCCAGCAGTATGGCCATGCAGCCAAATCTTGAAGAGAACTAGTTTCTACATGTGGTCACTGCGGTGACGTAGGTCATATGATGTCCGAATGTGCGAAGAAAACTGACATTCCGAGATGTGCGACTTGCTCGGGAGCTTTAAAAAGCCCAGTGACCCCAAAACGGGAGTAGCTGAATGCCCTGCTAGAAAAATAGCGGCATACCGATATATTATATAAACTCCGTCGATTATGAGGGCACCTAGTGCGTCATACTCCAAGCCAGACATCCGTTGATGATCCGTTGATCTTTCGCTGCTTAAGAAAATTGGTGCTTGCTACAAAAATACCTTGACGGTGTTTTTTTTGCAATGTTTACTTGTTTATTTTATTTTATTTTATTTTTATTTTATTTTATTTTAGGAAAGCTTACAGACTAATAACATAATAGTAACAAAATTATACAACTAAATTGCTAATTACAAGCCTCCACAGATAGATACAAAAGAAAATATATTAGTTCCTTATTACAAAATAATCTAACACTATAGTACTGTCAATTAATTATTGACCAATTTCAAAGGTTGGTTGGTTTATTTAATTTAATTGTTTATAACTTAAGCTAACTTGTAAAATAAACGGTTCAAGAGCAAGAAGGTGCCTTCTGTACAAAAAATGGCTTTGCCAATAGTTTTCTTACGGTGCTTGCTTTGGTGCAGAATAGATCAATACCGGGCTCACAAGAAACTTCGTTAAAACTGCGACTGGCTCTTGGAAAGTACGCATTACGCCTATAATTAGTGTTCGCAAAAGGCACATGTAAGAGTGGTCTTTGTCGCAGTCCCATCTGATTAGTGCGCAACGTTAGTTTTGAAACAAGTTCAGGACAGTCGATTGAACCATTTGCGATATTAAGCAAGTAGCATACATCTCCAATATGACGTCTTCGGTCAAGTGGTAGAAAATGGTACCTCCTGCATCGGTGAGTGTAATCAACAGACACTTGCTTTGCCCTGTAATCAAGGTATTTAAGAAATTTTCTCTGGATGCCCTCAATACGAGACTTGTAGATCCCGTATTGAGGGTTCCAGACTTGTGATGCATACTCAAGGTGGCTACGTACGAACGAACAATACAGTACTTTGATCGGTTTTAGCGATCGGAAACATGCTGAGGTTCTCATTATAAACCCAAGTGCTTTTGACGCCTTATTTACTATACTATTAATATGCTGATCGAAGAGTAGCTGGGTAGCTAGCTCTTGTATAATACCAAGATCCCTAATACTATTGACTTTGCCTATATCGATATTGTAAAGCTTGTATGTGGAATCAATTATAGACTTCTGACGGGTAAAAGTCATGTGGAAGCATTTTGAAACATTCAGTTCCAGCCGGTTACGTATACAGTAATCTTCAAATCTATTCAAATCATTT
The DNA here is from genome assembly GCA_941918905.2 of Xestia sexstrigata. Lineage (NCBI taxonomy): Eukaryota > Metazoa > Arthropoda > Insecta > Lepidoptera > Noctuidae > Xestia > Xestia sexstrigata. Next base: position 13,308,639 of record OW799200.2, on the reverse strand, counting down.
TGTAACAAGTGTGTATCAGATATGTTTCGGATAATTTTATGAACCTTCATATCGTCAGCATAAAGTAAAATATAAGAAGTTTCAAAACAGTGTTTCACATCAGCAATAAATAGAGTAAATAAAAGGGATCATAAAATCGAACCCTGAGGAACTCCAGAGGGGACAGAACTCCATCCAGATGTGTACCCCTGAAGAACCACAGCCTGCGTCCTGTTATCAATATAAGAGGAGAACCAACGGTACAAATCTCCGTGTATTCCGGCTTTTAATAGCTTCTCTAAGAGCAGTCTATGGTCAATACGGTCAAAGCATTTACTATAATCAGTATAAATAACGTCAACTTGCGCGCGCTGTTCCATCATTAAACACAATGCGTTCGAGGATTTGGAGAACAGACATATCTTGGATATTGGACGATAATTAGAGATATCCGACTTATTACCTTTTTTGAAAACTGGGGTAACGAATGCCGATTTCCATATTTTCGGAACTATGCCTTCCGAAAGTGACCGCCTGAATAGAATGCATAGTGGTACAACAAGGCTGTCGGCACAATTTACGATAAATACTGGAGGTATAAGATCAGGACCGCCAGATTTGGAGAGATCCAAGGTCTTTAATAACTTTAAAACTTGAGAAAGAGATACATCAATCGAACAGATGCACGACACATCATCTTCAACGCTAATTCCACCGGAAGTAGCGGCGGGCACAGGATCAGGTTCCTGGAAAGTTGAATGGAAATATGTATAATAATGCTGACAATCATATTAGTATTAGCAAATAAGTGCCATAAACTGTTTTCCTTAGATTTATATACATGTGTGACCTTAATTATAATTTTTTGTTCGTATTATATAACAGCGTTTAAGTACACTAAGTATTATCATAATATATTAAATTAACCTCTACTAACTTATTTCACAGTTTCACTATTATGTTTTATATTTTGAAGAAATCCATTGTCCAAATAGTATTGTTTTAGAAACATGCCAGCTGTGATAGATTTAACCTAGTACAGGCATCGAACTCTGTTAAACCAACATTATTTTTAAGATTTAACTTGTATTTTTTGTCATGCAAATTCTAAATTTGAATAATTAATGTATATTATTATTTTCGAACTTAACTAGTAGGTATTTCGTCAGATATTGTTGTTCGTGTAAACGCAAATAAGGTAGGTAACATCAACCACATTGTTGTGGAAATATTGCCGGGCAACCATTTTGTGCATACAACTTTCTTGAGAGGAGACCCCGTCACTCGTGGTGTCGTGGCAGCCGTACGGGTCGACCTTTAAGGTTAAAAAGGCTTAACGAGGTTGGTCCTGCTAATTACATAACGAGACCCCTCGGTGACTCGGAAAGCACGTTATACCGTTAGTCCTGGTGTTTATTAGGAGATCTTTGACTGTCACTATGGGTGCCTTGCGACTTGCGACAGTCCAAGCTTCCAAGAGGTGTCGCGTTACCAAGTAACTGGCTGATGGACATCAGATAGGCAGAACCTCTATGTTAAATATCGGTATTCAGCTGCATTCGGTTTGACTAGATGCCGACACTAACATATTTATTAAAAGGCAGCTAGACTAATGAAAGATTTTCTGCATGCACCTCAAAAATTTTGCAGTGCAGTTAGGTACATTTTGCAGCAAAAGTAGCTATTTCCTGTTTTGCACCTTAAGGCTTAATAGGCACTTTATTAGGAAGTAAACTAGTAACTTACCATCTTAAATTGACCTACTTAACAAGTGAAGGTGACCTTTAGTTAATATTAGGTAAAGTCATCTATCTAGAGTAGGAGCATAGTCAAAATCATCAAAACGACACTGAACATGTTAAAACCATTTTTTCCATAAACTATAGATACAGAGGTCATTCATATACCTACGTATTATTGTGAACTGTTACTGTTGAACTGAACTGTTATTATTACTTATAAATTACTAATTCAAATTTAATTATGTGTTTAATTGTGTGTATTCTGACCATCTTTATCCTAAATGACATTGTAACATAGTAACCTCTGAATATGAATAAATTCTAATCTAATGTAAATGTTGCTAACCTAATGTTCCTAACATGTTTGCACACCTAGCATGGTTATAATACAGTGTACCTTATGAACCCTTTGTAACATCCTCTGAACCTGTGTTATGCAAATAAATGATTTGTATTAAAATAAAGTATACAGGGTGTAAAACACCTCATCACGAAGCCGTTAACCAAGCATTCTGTACATCAAACCAAGTAACTTTACCCAAATTTTTTTGCTGGGAAACGACTTTTTTTTTTGGGGTCAAAAGTCATATTTTGTGGTAGAACTCAATGTAACGCACTCAAAACGTTGTGCTGATGGATGGATTGAATAGTACGGGGGCCGTGGAGGTGTTTAAAGTAAAAATCATACATTAAAAACTTGTATTAAAAAAAAAAACATTTCAAAAAGTTAGAACTTTGACCCCAAATATCTCCGTAACTAGAAGGTCCCCAGGTATGGTGTAGAACAAAAAAATGATCGCAATGACGAGGAGAACAAGTGCCTTTGCCGTTTTCGTTAAGAGGTGTTTTACACCTTTTATGTCAGGGTACGCTTCCTTGAGGAACTCTGTGGGCCATAGAAAGATTGCCACTTATCCAATCACAGACACATTAGGTATATGCACTGGAATCTTTTAATAATGTAGAATAAGAACTATGAAGAGTTCGTATTGTAATTCCCCATTCTTTCCAAGATAATCTATATAGTACCTACATAGGAAGGTAATCTGGGCACTGAGGACTTGAGGAGACTGACATGAGACCGTCGAATGCCTTGGCCAAATCGAGAATAATTGCCAAAACTTAGTTATACCTATAAAGTAGGTATGTTTAGTACGTACCTTCAGGAACGACCTATGTCACTTATATGTTCAAATCTAGGTATGTAGGTTAATAGCGGAAAATATATCAATAACTTGTTGGGGTTTTACATGAAATAAAAAATAACGCCAATTTCAATTCGTTTATTATTAATCATCATTATTAATAAAAGTGAATATTATCATAATATCTATGAAAGTAGGCGAATAATAAATTACTATTTACATAGAAAGAGAATAAGTAGGTATAATCAGTTATAAATAGGTATGATTACAAATCGGTTGATGGCGACTCTACTGCTGAATCTCAGCTTACAAACTTTTTATTAATTCTTTATTCGTAGAATAGGTACCTACATGATTAAAGTTACGTAGGTACAGGTTAGTTAGACATTAGGCACACTTTGCATCTAGCTTTAGGTTCATCGATCGCTGCATTCACGTGACGCTAATCAGCTAATGTCACATCAACAGCCCAGCAATAACAATTTCAAATGTTGCTCCAATACTCAGCAATATTTTCGGTGTGGTCTGGTGCTCTTGCAACTAGATTAATTTATTTATCGAATGCTGCGTTATCATGGCGCTAGTGTCGCATCAACACGAGGTCAACCAAATTCAGATGTGAAGGCAAAGGCACCTATTTCCTCATTATACTTAAATTCAGTCAGCTCGTCGCCATTTTGTTATAACATGGAAATAATGATAAGCTTGCTTTGCTAAGTTTAAGTTAATCTACGTTTATAAAGATACAGTTGACAAAATAAACGCGTGTAACAAACACATCGAATCGTTATTACGAGTACCTATAGGTATATTTATCATATTGTAGGTATATTCATGAACAATTTTAATAAGTAGGTACCAGAAAATATACTTATGTAGGTACGTCTGATGGATTTCCCATTACCTAAATACGAAGAAACGATTACATTTTCAACGTGGAACATGTTTTTAAATACGATATAAACAATAGATGGGGTCTTTGGGTACAACAATTTATACCTAAGCTCCTCTGTGTTAGAATACTGATCTAAATGCCTAGGTACTTTTATTTTATCACTTCTCTCTTTAGCCAGGCACAATAAATTTCAATTAGGCGTCGTAAAAACATAAATTAGGTTAATAGGTACCTGGTCTTAAGGATTAGGATGATAACAATACAACAACAACTATTGTTGTTATATTTATATGAAACAAAAACAAAACAAGTCTACGTATCTAATCAACTGTGAAATAAAATGTAATATAATTCAAAGATTTGTTAAACATTTCTAATTAATGACTTTTCATCCGTGCTCAATCTAAGGGTTCTTACAGACGAGCGGCACGTTGCCGACGGCAACGTTGTCTGCATTTGGCAACGTGCCGTTCGTCTGTAAGAACCATAAGAACCCTTAATATTATTAGGATTAGCCTGATGTCACTCTGTGATGTATCATGCTCATCTTTGTGTTAGTAACTCACCACATTGTTACTATGTGATGTACACCTTAGTTCTTATCTCATGCAGGCGTACCTAGTTCCATTTAGTTCGAGCAAGGAATATACCTACCTGTTCCCCAAAAAGTACACAAGATTGAAGTTCTCAAGCAGTAAAACAGTTACAAATGCATTTGGAGCAGAAAATAGCTACTGAAAAATACTATGTCTATATAAATTTCTTATTTCTTATTAATGTATGATTATTTAATATGAATATTTAAATTTCAGCGTAGGTACCTTTAAGATAAGATCAGATTTTATAGCCATAAGTAACCAGGAGTTTAGACCTATATATAACTCAGTCGTAGGGGAATTTTAAATTTTAATTTTAAAAACCCGTACTGTTAGGAGTATTCTCCATTGAAGAAATGATTATCATTCTGTCCGTCATTGTCCAGTCTTGTACCAACTGTGATATTAATGAAATAGATAGCCATCAATAGAAAACAAATGAAGAAACCAACAACTAACAGTTGAGAATTAACACAAGAGCAAGATCACAAGGAGACAACAATAAGGCAGTTATACAATTTCAAAATGGAGACAAAGTTGAAGTGACAAAAAGAAAACTTAATAGGAAATAAAGTAAGTATCTAAGTATGTAATAGAGTAACAAGCGCTGTAGGTAAGTATAAGATACATTTTCAACAGTCCAACATGAGATCCGCTACTTAATCTACACGAAATGCACAGCCCGCGACAAAGTCATTACACTAGTTCGTTTGAAAAACGCATCTTAACGTCTACAAACACTGTTGAAAGACACAAATTGACACGTGATCCAAAACTACCAATACAAACCTTACCTAATGTTTCAGAACTCCAAACGGACGACGCATCGCAATATATAGCTGAAAGGTTACGAAACGTGAAAGTTCACACCTTAATTAATATAGAATCCATTACCTACATGTATCATAAGAAGTTTAGTTTACTTTATAAGCAAAAGATAACAATTAAGTTCGTATAAAGCTGTAGGGAAGTTTCTTACATGATAAGTAGACTCTTAACAACTAAGTACATTATGTTGAGAATCGCTAAACGGAAATATCCAAAAGTCCTCCAAAAAATATTTATAATTATGTGAAAGAGGATGGAGAGAGAGATGTAGGTAGCCCTGTCTCAGGGAGAAATTTGTATAGATATAGATAGAAACTATATATTTGGCAATGATTATACAAGTAAGATTATTAGTGCTTTCCAAGAAAAGTGCTTAAAGTGCCGCCGAGATGACTCGGACTGGCTGAAACGTTCCAATCGTGCTTTAATATTTCAAAGTTAAAATGTATTACACCAACTACGTCATCTACTACTGCTCTAACACATGGATAATTTGTCATAAACATAGACACAATGAATTAAATAGATTTATATGACCTCATGATAAAACTCGCCGAAAGAATTGCGCTGTAATAACGCATCGCGCTCGTCTCAACAATCATCATTTTTTAACGTTACTTACACTATTTTTAATATTTTTATTACAATTCTGACAATTTCTATAATGAAGAACAATCATTGTAGGTACGACGATTCCTCCTCACGATTTAAATTATCTTTTTTACTCCTAACGAATTGTTTTTTCCAATTTTCTACATATTTAAAATAAATCAACGCCTAATTCTTAAGTTTTAATTTAACTTACGAATTTCATAAGTTCAAAAATGTTGTAGGTGTCTCGTCCTCAATGTAGTTTTCAAACATTGTTGACGAGCATTATTTAATATTGGATAAAAAACGGCACAGTTCGTTTTTGGGTGTGGCTTTGCCACATCTGCACTCCAATTTTATGAGAGTATTTTATATTATAAATATGGGGCAGTAAAAACCCAAAACGCCTGTACGCCAAAATTTTTATATTGTCTTAAAATGCAAATTTAACGTTAATGGGGCGCAACACTTAAAAAACTAACAATTTATCAACAACAACAGTAAAGTGTTAACGTGATTACGTGATCTGACAAAACGCATTAAAATATCAAAGTTGTTAGCGTTATGCCAGCAGGGTGCGCTGTGCGACCCCGTGGGTGCGTGTCTGTGTGTTGACACTTTTAATGAATTTCTCATTGTTTTCAAGTTTTGTTGATGACGTTAAGATTAGGCGATAGTTTAACAAATGGTGTATAATTGCTGCTTTATGAAATGGGTGCCTAGTGCACTGACGACTAGTTTTACAGCCGTCTGCGTGTTCTCCGGTCATTCTCTCGCGCGGGTTAAATTTTGTTTTGACCGAGCAGAAGCTCAGTCTAACAAGTTTCATTATATGAATGGCTTTTATCGAACATTCTTTAATGTTGTTGCATTAATGGGAGTTTAATGATAATCAGCATTTAGTACTTCAGAAAGAGCGTTGTTAAATTTGTCAACACGAAGCGAATGACAAGAATAAATTTAATTTACGTTAATACTGAATGGGTTTAACAATTTTAAAGTCAGTATTTGTGTGGATAACACCAATGCTAGTAATAGTAGGTAAGTTATTGCAATATTATGTAAACAACCGCAAATGAATTCATTCGTAAAGATGTGGATTGAAGGTCGTTAGCATTTTCTTCGTAGGCTTAGCTTGGGTGTTAAACGATGGTTCCAAAGCGAAGTGGGAGATTTGTGTCGATTTCGTTGTCGGATTTTCTATCGGCTAAATGTCAAGGCGGTTGGCACATTGCCCTTTCGTCACATCAAGGCAATTCGTACATTTCCTACCTACCTATATCACAAATAGTTGCGGAAGTCACAAACTTGCTGTACGCACCTACCGCGACGAGACCCATTCATTAGGTGTTTTGTTTTTCAGTACCTACTTTTAATTCATTTAGTTTTTAGGAGAAAATCTTAGTTTATGCAGTATTTAACTTTATGTAAATCAAACATATCGAAAATGTAGAAATTATTACCATTTTTTTTATTGGATATTGTAAGTTACCTTTTGCGATCGAATTATTATGTGAATAATTGTATTGATTTCTAAATGAACCCTGGAACCACTCCACCACCACCACTCCACTCCTGGCCTGGTGTTCTTATTGACAAATAACGAATTAAAAAAAAAAAATCTTGATTAATATTCATCCGTCGCCTATGCAGACACATTAACAACGCTTCAAGTTCTCTAAATTAATTTTAGTTTTGAGAACTAATAGATCAATTGTTTAGGCTGATCTAGGTGTTGCGTCGAATAACTTTATAATAAGTAGTAGTACTTATTGATAATAATTGAAACAATACACAGCAAAATTCAGTTACTCAGTTCATCAAAGGGCTAAATCGAATTAAATAATCTCTAGATCTAAATGAAGACATTACGTACTATAAATGAATACACAAAATCAAGCAGCTGAATGATAGCTTTCTACGTAAATGTGAAGTCCGGCGAGAGGATGACCGTCGATTAATCGCCTCCAAGTGAGAGAGCCTGAACAATGCGTGGGTCTGCCTTGCTGCCCTCACGGAACTCCTCGAGGGTCAGGCGGTCGTCGTGGTTCTTGTCCATCTGATCGAAGATCTTGTCGACGCGCTTCTGAGGGGTGTTGTCGTCCTCAGGCTGCGGGGTTTGGCCCTGGAGGCAGAACAGAGGTTGACATTGAGAAAAGAAGACGGTAGAGACAAAATAATCAAGTGGATAAAAAAATCTGCTGAAATTATGAATTTAAGAAGTATTAGAATGGGGCTGCAAATGTGTTAGAATTTCAAATGCCTTGATTTTAATAATACAGCATTCACCAAATGGTAAATCTTTGTAATTAGTTATGGGCACACCCAACCATGAACAATTTCAAAAGCTTCATGAGGGTTTACAAATAAATTCTAAAGAGTGCAAATAAAGCTCAATTGTAGCGTTGCCTCTTCATTATGGAACGGGCCATTTCGCTGCGGTATTGCATATTAAACACTGGCTTTGTCAATAATAAATAGCAGATTCTGCCATGAAAATAAAAAGACTACGATTTTACAAAGTGAACTTTTTTTAATGTGTGTAAAAAAAGTTCACGTTGAAAAATCGAAATCTTTTTAGTTACGGTAGATTATTTTATTAAGATTCATTATTATAAAATATAGATTTAGAATCAAACAGGGTATTTCTATTCAAAGAAAACACGCAACAAAGATTTCTTCTTGATAAAGTTCAATTTAAAAAATTATATCAGCTTATGCTAGTGATCAAAAACTTTTTTTGATGTGTGTAAGTAGGCAAAACATACGAATACGAATCGAAAGGTAAGGCGCATTTAGGTCCCGTCAACAAAAACTTACTGTTTAAAAGCTTGGCTAAATTATAGCACCAATCTGTTCTATTTTCGCAATTTACTAAATTTCTTCAAATAAGACTGTTGCGTTATTTGCTCGAGTAAAACTTTTCTATCACATAAAATGAAGAAGGAAGTAGATATTTACCGAAGTGTCCTCCGTTGCTATTCGAAAGTGAATCAATCATGATAATATCTTTATTGAAATGACATTAAAGAGGCATTTTTGACGAAAATTCAGGTTCTACGCGGTAAATGTTTCCGCTCTGTGTTCAAAAGTAATGAGTAAAGAAGAGGATGACAGTTTTAATAAGGAAGCTGAGGAAAACAAAAGCAAAGTAAATTAGGTTATTAAGGCCCTTGTAACCCTAAAATTAGCAACTCTATTTGTGGTGGTTCAAACTTCATTTGAAATACTGTTAGAATAAAGTTCTAATCAGCTTGCACTATAATGCGGTTGTTACGTCAGTCACTGCGGCCGAATAGTGCGAAATGAGTGGTTTTTTTGCGATTTACAAAAAAATCTATTAATTGGACTAAAAAAGTAAAACACATAAGACCTGCTTTATAGTTAGTTCAGTTAGTATGCAAAGTTTCATGATCTTATTTGAAGTACTCTTTGAATACCAGCGGTTTATTGTTCGATTTGGAGGTATTTGGAATTTTTTTCTATCGAGAAAAGTTTATGGAATCGTGTTTTCGTCACACATAGTACTTAGCATTAATCCTCAACTTTACATATATTTATTTCAAAATTAATGCTGCAGTATTTTAGGCGTAACGGAGGATCATGCTAAGCCATTTGAGGGTGTATATGCCCTTAAGTTGATGAAGGCTCATTTATACGTACCACCATCTGATAGATCGCGTCGACTATGTTGTACATTTCATCCCTTGTGATGTAGCCGTCGTTGTCAACGTCGTAGAGCCGGAAGGCCCCTGAAATTTATAACACCAATTAACCTGCATACATTTTCACTATACGGGATACTTTAGTTGAGGGATATCATTAATTATTGGGAATCTGCAAGTTCAGTTAACTTGGTATTTGGAGCGAATGCATTATGTTGTTCGTATGGGTATAATATTGAAATTTAAACATTGTGTTTGGATGTAAATTTATAAAGAATTTAAGAATGATAAAGATGGAAACAGTAGCACAGCATCAGTGCGATTGGCGTATCAGTTTGTCAGTAGCATAATATGCATAATAATCAGCCTTTAATGTTCCCACTGCTGGGACACACGGCCTCCTCTCTATGTGAGAGAATGGGCTATAATCCACCACGCGGGCCCAGTGCGGTGTCTTCGAATTTTTAGTTCTAGGACATGCCGGTTTCCTCACAATGTTTTCCTTCACCGTTTTCAGAGCAGTGGTGAAGAAATAAATTACATAAAGTAATGCGCCAGCTTGGGTTCAAACCCACGACTTTGTCATGGTAGCCTACATACAAATTCTATTTAAATATTAATACGTACAGTGCAACTTTTCATCAAGGTTGCCCCGCGACGTCACCGACAAGGCTCGAATGAATTCTTCGAACTCAATCGAACCGTCCTGTAAAGAAGGAAACAAACCATTAGATTCCACGATAGGCTATCTACGGTGTTATAGTGCAATAATGACGAAGATAGGAACCATTAGGAATCAGACGTCTATCCATGATGATGAAGAAATGGACAAGGACTGGTGATTAATCATATTTCATATAGTGTTGGTGATTTCCACATTTAACGAAGCTTCAACGAATCTTCTCGAGTGAGATCTATTTGGAACTGTCACAGACATATCGTCTTATGAATATTAAATACTGTAGTGATCAGTTACCTAATACTAATTAATTAAGGGTCGGATATTCTAATCTGAAGCGTGTGGAAAGTAGGTCGACGTTATTTTTGTTGCAATCTACATTTCTCTCGGACCTCTTTGCCGTCATGATGCTCATATATCATACTAGCTCATGCCCGCGGCTTCGCTCGCGTATCGTTCGGTACTGACCCACGGGATCGTAGTACCGGGATAAAAAGTATCCTATATGTTAATCCAGGTTATAAACTATCTGTGTGCTAAATTTGATTCAAATCCTTTCAGTAGTTTTTGTGTGAAAGAGTAACTAACATCCATCCATCCATCATCACAAACTTTCGTATTTATAATACTTATTAGAAGGATGTAATATAACAAAACAACGCGCCTGTGTTCCAAAGGATTGGCAAGGCTCATGTTGTAAGTAATTAATAAGTTGGCGTTGCCCGTGCACACCAACTTTGTCCAACCTGGGATTCGAACCTAGGATTAAATCTAAATTCAAAGCAGTGGACCAAAGATATTCATCGAAGTCAACTTTTGATTTCATTCCCGAATTAGAATTAGTCATGTAATAGAAAAATTAAAAATATTTGTAGGTATCGTTAGGTAAGGAGATATAAAAATATAATTAATCTTACGTTATTCTCGTCGAAGACTCGAAACACCAATGATGCGAATTTGCTTGGGTCACCTTGCGGAAAGAACTGTTTGTAGATCTTTATGAACCCCTGGAAACATGATATGAAGTCGTTACTATAACTACTTTTGGATATATTATATTATATAGCTTTACATTTATTTGAATGAATAAGATATTAAAATTAGTTTCTAGAGTGGCTTCATTTGAAGGAATGTACGAACAGCAATTATATTATGCAATTGCCATTCATTCAGATCCACTTGTATAATTAGAAAAAGTAGAATAACGAAATTAGTTTTCAAGAAATGGGCATGTGATACTGAGGGATGAAGTTTTGAGGAGATGACCTTGAAGCAATGGATGGAACGTGATCGTGTCGAAAGATGGTTAGGCAATTTAGGAATTTACGGCTAGTAAAGATGTGGGGATGGAAGAAGACGATGTGGAATAGAAATAAATTGGAGAATGGTGTCGATTCAGTTGTGCACAAGTTAAACTTAATTTAGGCTATTGCTATCTTTTACTAAAATGCGGTGCGAGAAAAGGACAGCTATAGCTATAAACTAAGTTACAGATGTCACACTAGTTTATGCTTTGTGATTTACCGTTTTTTTAGTCGACATGTTTTTACGTGCACCCTTCATTTGTATGGAAATATTAGTTCCAACTAAATTTGACAGCTCTAAATAACTTCCGTCTCTTTATCGTTTTATTAAAGAGAAAAAGATAGCAATAAATTAAGTTTAGTTTGTGCACAACAGAATCGACACCAATAACAATAATGAATGTTAATGTAGGTGTAGAGGGAAAAAATAAACACGTTACTTTTGTGAACCGTACCTGTTCGGTCAGGAGCCCGTTCGGACAGTCCTTCAGAAATCCTTTGTGCCTAAAAAATAAACAAATCGTTAATAATCTAATTAGGGCTTAAAGAAACAAGAACACCTTCATGTTCACGCAGCATATAATACATACCAGAGCCGGATCTCCTTTTCCGTAACTGAAACAAGCAAAGAAACAAAGAATTAATTAAATTTATCGAGAAAGGTATGACGAAAATAAATAGTAGGACTGTCCTTTTGAGAACGTATTTCTTTAGGAAACTTTGAACACCATGCGTTGCCGAAGGCATTGTCAGTATCATCAACTGTGTTGGGGTCAGCTTCAGTCTAACCGGATGCAGCTGATGAGCTGAATACCAGCAGGTATTTTACATGGAGCGAATACCCTGACGGTATCTGACCTCTATAACCCAGTTACACGGTAATACAGGTAACATAATTATAAGACCAACAAAGATCAATATTTATAAATCTATTTTCGCATCTATATTGTTCTCCTGTCTAAACGCGAGTGTGCTGCCGCGCAAAAACAAAAAACCATCCATCCAGCAAATTGTAATGAAATGTTTCGTAAAATAACAGCCCGCGCTGTAACGAATTTATGGATCGGGCGGGTCGAAAACGGGAGCTACATGCAATAGCGCTTCAAGAACATAACAACACGCCTGTAATCCCCAAAGGGTAGTCAGAGGTGGATACTATTTAATACACCTGTACAAGAGGTCAGCCTTTTGCCATCAACGGGTACTAATCTCAACTCTGGGTTGGTACTCAAACTCAAAGCATTTTTATGTACAGGAAGAAAATTGCTGTCAGAAAGTCTAGAACCACAATACTTAGTTTAGATAACTTACTTCATTTTAGTTTATCTGACCATGAAAATACTAAGTAAGTAACTATTGTTTTTTAGTTTTTATAATAGAAGGAAAAGATCTGAGTTTTCTATTCACGGTAAGATTATGCTTAAATGTATCAACATTTTTGATTATATCTATAATTGAGTCCCCCCCTCCCGTAGGCCTGGGATTAGGACAGAGATAAAGGCGGCGGGTGATGTTTAGCCAAGAAATCCTAGTTATTACTGTAAATGACATAATAGGAAAAGATTCGGAGTACGCAGTGGCAAAAAGAATTCCCATGAATATTATAAACACGTCCAAGCCGTAGGTAACAATAAAATGTTACAATTCTGCGAAATGTTACAGTGTTGCAAGTAATGTTTACATAACATCTGCAAGCTCTTTAAGGAAACGACTTCCTTATTACCATCATTTTATTATTTTACCATCAGTTTGTTTATTTTCGTAGATTAATTAGATTATAAAACTTCTGTTAGTGAATAAAGGTCTACTTTCTAAGGTCGTGAAATTTTACGTTTTGATTAAAAAATCGGCACGTTTGATTGAGCTAATTTACATGATTACGTGGTAGGTTTATGCTTCTAAATTTTCCACTGCAGAGGGCTTCTATCGTCGTCTATCCGTGTGAAACTGTCGTATCATCGCTCGGTTTTAAATATTTATGGATGTTGGTATCATGGATGAATTTAAACTGTGGATTATAACATTTTAATGGTGAGATTATGAGAGAGCGGATAGCGGATAATCTCATGGGAATACATCATTGGTGAATGGTTGACTGGGGTGAGGTTTAAATGATTAAATGGATTATTTATCGTATTGTTCCTACCGTAATTGGCTCATGATATTTCATAGCTCATTATCTTGGACACAATATGACGCGATTTTATTCAAAGACTAATACATTTCATAGATTCTTTCCATATTCACTGGAGTAAACAATAATGAAACAAAGAATGTTATCTTTTGTTCAAACAAAATATATTTATTTCAAGTTAAGTTCCGCCATCATTGATACAGACACCGCCGCCTTAGTGACTCCGGAAATGTGATCGAATCGAAACTCATGATTTATACAAAATTAGCAAACCTAAGACACATTTTATCAAAGGGAAAGTGTTTATAAATATTGCCTCTGAGCCAATAATCTCATCATTTGGTGTGTGTATGGGAAAACGAAGATGTCATTCGTGCTGGTCAGTCCCTTTAGTCAAATTTTAATAAAGAATAGTTTTAAAAAATTGTGTCAGTGAAGTTTTAGCCATAGTGTTGTGCATCAGATGTGATCTAACAAGTTGCGTTATTGTTCTAGGTTCTAACAGTGGCCAGCTTGGCATTAGCAGACGCAGGTTATGAGTACAATGCGCCAAGTGCGTCCTTCGGTCTGCCTGGTAATCAACCTACAAACTTACACTCGGGACATAGTACACAGCTGCACCCCGCACTACCGAAGGAGCAAGACAGACCGTTAGCGCACTCGATCTCATACAAGGATTATGTTTATTTAAAACAAGATAATATTCAATCTAATGCTGGTAAAAGTTCGAGCAATGGATACGTGAATGGAGGTTACTCGCAAAGCTACGCACCAGCACCGACTGCGAATTTGAACAATAACTACGCGGAGAGCTATCCATCAGTTAATAATCATTTCAACAGCGGCCATATTCAAAGCTTGTTACCAATTACCAGTGGCAATATAAACAGTGGTTATTCATCGTCTGGTTCTAATTCAAACGTGGGTTACTCGCAAAATTCAATAATATCCACCGGTGGTCTGAGTACTGGATATACTCAGACCTCATCAGCATCTCCTGTTAATTTAAATACTGATAACACGCATACTTCAGCACCAGCCGTCGGTAATTATTTTAACGGGGGGACTTTTACACCTTCCACCAACTTAAAAAGTGGTTATTCATATGCACCAGCACCAACCGAAAATACGGGCAAGAGCCACAGTTACGCTAATGCGGTCATACAATCTTCTAGTTCTAACCTAAATACTGGTTACTCACAGACTTTAACACCATTAGGTAGTGCAAGTTTGACAAATAGTTATTCAACATCATCTGATACTATGAATACTGGTTATTCACAATCTTTAGTACCATCCGGAACAGCTGGTTTTAGTAGTAGTTATGCTCAATCTATACCTTCCACTATTAGTTCACTTCCAAATCTTATTAATAGCTATTCCCAGCCTATAGCAACATCAGGTAGTGCTGGTTTGAACCAGGGTTATTCCCAGGCATCAGTTTCATATACTAGTAGTGATGTGAATAATGGTTACTCACAAAACCTAGTGCCATATTCAAGTGCATCTAGTACAAGTAATGGTTACGCCCAAACATCAACTTCATCAGCTAGTGGTAATTCGTATACATTGGTCCCGTATTCTAGCATGTCTAGTACAAGCAATAGTTACGCCCAAACTTCTGCTGGTACGGATAATTTAAATTCTGGGTACTCTCAAACTTTCCCGCTATCCGCTGGTAGCAGTTCAAGTAATGCAGGTTATTCTGGAACTTCTATCCCGAATTATAATACAGGTTTCTCCCATTCCCTATCGTCTGGCACCGCTAGTACAAGTAATGGGTTTGCTAAGAATGTTATAGTATCTGGTGGTTCGGCTCTGAACACAGGGTACTCGCAGTCAGCCACTTTCAATTTGAATACTGGACCCCCACAAAGTGAGAGTTTCAACAGCGGTTTAAGTCAGACAGGTATACCCCAGACTAGTGCACACTTAAATACTGCTTACGGAGCACCAGACAGTTCTTCATTGAATAATGGCTATGCGCAGACATCCTCGGCACCTCTTAAAGTAAACCTTCCAATATCAAATTTCGGTACCTCTATAGACAGTGGTCATACTCAAACTTCAACAGGTGCGGCAAATTTGAACATCGGTTTTACGCAAGCAGGTTCTAATAACAATTTCAATGGAAATGCCAACATAGTTAGTGAGGCTAGCAGCGTAATTCCGGCGGTGTTCAAGCACATTTATTTCCATGTCCCTCCACCAGAAGTTGAAGAACAGAAGGTGATGCCACCACCGTCACCACCAAAAAAGAACCTCAGGATTATTTTTATAAAGGTGCCGTCACAGGAATCTAGGTCGAATTTGGCTCGTATAAAGCAAATAGCTGAAATGAGTAATGCGGCCGCTTCGGTTGAACATAAGACTCTGATTTATGTGTTGGTGAAGAAACCGGAGATTCAGGAACCGGTTGTGATCCCTAACCGAACTCCGTCAAAGCACGAGGTGTTCTTCGTGAAGTACAATGGTAACCCTTTAGATTTAGCGGCGGCGGTCAACGAAGACCTGGATAAATCTGGTGCAGTGCAAAGTATTGTTCCTCTAGAACCAGGTTTAGTGAACGGAAATAAGTGAGACGATGGGACGCTA
This sequence comes from Xestia sexstrigata, assembly GCA_941918905.2. NCBI lineage: Eukaryota > Metazoa > Arthropoda > Insecta > Lepidoptera > Noctuidae > Xestia > Xestia sexstrigata. The sequence goes on along the minus strand of OW799200.2, from coordinate 13,292,486 downwards.
TCACAATGGTCTCGTGTAAATAAAAATAAACATTATTGGCGAAGCGATTGCGTTTTCAATAATTGTATATTTAAAATTAAATCACACAAATTTACACATTACAAGTAGATATTCCAATCTCTTGACAATTCGTTCTGCAATCCGCCAAATAACATTGTTTGCAATCAAAATGAGTTGATGTACAGAATATACTTTATGTTATTGTAAATTATTAATTAAGTTAATTAGCTAGATTTTGTATTCTGTGAATTCCTCCCGTATTTTCGTTTAAAGTATATCGGGATACAAACCACAAATAGTTATATTTCCCGAATGTATGCAAGGTGTTTTATTATTATTTCACTTTTGATTATTAAGTGCGTTAATATGTATAGCTATATTTTGCCTTTATGCGAAAATCCGCCGAGCGAATTGTTACAATTATATTATTTTATGTTCGTGGATGGTTTGTACCTTTAAACATTATTTCCGATTTACTCGCATTTTAAGAATTATAGTATGTACAATGAGGTTTATATGTAACATAGGACATGTCAATTAAAATGATTCCAGGTTTAGCCAAAGTTTGTGTTAAGTTAATTAAGTAATTTATTAGCTGCTAATAAAAATAAGTAGGTACATATTTTGAAGCGAAACTAATCAATCACATCTGCATTGTACTGTAGGTACACGCATCAGACTTTGTGTTTCTAACTTAAGTGTGAAACGAAACCTGATTTTCAGAAATTCCATTGAAACGCAAACAGAATGCATTGTTATAACTTTGTTGAAGGTGAAATTGTATTTGCTGGTTGGTTTAGTGGTTTCATAGCGTCACACGCAACGATCCACGAACAGAATACACCATAAACTTTGGTAAACACAACATTGCACCAATTCGCATTCGACCATTAACATGGTAAATAAAAATGTATGTAACATTCCCAATGTCTTATAACGTTGGTATAATTATCATCAAAATACAAACTAGTTTGTACATAGGTACCATCAATACTGTTATGTAAATTATCTAAGTTTAGTTACATAAATACGTTATGTAATACATATGTGAAACCCAATCATCGTATCGGAATAAATGAAGAAAATTTGATGATTAAAGTTAATGGATTGTTTACATTGCGTTTTTATATAAATATTTATGTTATCGTGTGAATGTTTTATCGACCATGACAGGTCCCCAAACGTTACATTTAATGCCACTACTCAGGTAAACGATAGTTCAGCACTAAGTTAAATAAAATAGTTGTATTAAGTTACATTGAAGATAGTTTGAGGTCCGTTTTTTATGCTTTAGCGTTAAGGCGCCTCCCCGAGCAAATTACCTTGAACGAGCAGTTTTTTGGAGCCTACTCCTCTTTATCCAAAAGAAATATAAATAATAAAAAATACATTAAATTACTACATATTCTTGACTCCAAAATTGTCGTGTCATTTTTTTTTAAGTAGCTTAATGTTTAATAAATCCCCTCACAACGAAACCACAGAAATGAGAAATAATGATTTATAAAACGCTACTCCTCGAAAAGTAACCATTATTTTGATTTGCTACTTATACTAATGGATAGAGAATTTAATAATGAACATAATTGTCGTTTTATTTTTTCCAAAAGACGTAAATTTGATTTTATAAAGAATAAAAACCACTCATTTCGCACTATTCGGCCTGCAGTGACTGACGTAACAATCACTTTGTAGTGCAATCTGATTAGAACTTTATTCTAACAGTATTTCAAACGAAGTTTGAACCACCACAAATTAATAGAGTTGCTAATTTTGCTCGGGGAACCGCCACAAAACAATTAAAAAAATATATCTAAATAATTCTGTCAATTGTGAAACGATGTTTTTAAAACGTTCAGCGCTAAACGCATATACAATAATGTGCAAGCGGTTCTAAAGTCGTACCTACTTAATTATGTTGAAAAAGAATAGGTACGTACAGTCGAGGACTTTAACTGATGAGCCACTAGCCACTATTCGTATTTTAGCAGTGTAATGCAAATCGGATTTAGTCGATATAATATATATTCGTACTCGTGAATGTATAAACTTACAAAATCGGAAAGTAATGAAAGTCGCTTATCAATGAAGTCCTCGACTCTACAGTTTTCTTTTACCGTACCGACTTTGTTTCCACGAAGTAAAATGAAGAGTGGAGCTATGGATCAATTTGTGGCTTTTATATATTCGTCAATACTGCCTGAGCAAGAGTGTACGGCCTCTTCTTCGTCTTACCTGTTTATATATTCGTCAATACTGCCTGAGCAAGAGTGTACGGCCTCTTCTTCGTCTTACCTGTTTATATATTCGTCAATACTGCCTGAGCAAGAGTGTACGGCCTCTTCTTCGTCTTACCTGTTTATATATTCGTCAATACTGCCTGAGCAAGAGTGTACGGCCTCTTCTTCGTCTTACCTGTTTATATTTCTACGCCGTAGATGAAAGCAACCTTACAGAGATTAAATACTTTCGAATTGATTAGGAACTTTATTGCGTTTGTTTATGGCAAATTTTATGTCAATTAGGTACCTACATTTTTACGGCTATTTTTTCATTGTAGTTGTTTTACGTGATTTCAAGTTCATTAATGACTAGCTTCTACCCGTGACTTCACCCGTGTGAACAACACATTTTATGGCAATGCAAAAAGTTTCAGAGATTACCTACCTCCGACATCCAAAATTCCAAACTTACAAAGAATATATTTTATTAAGAATAGAAATAGACTAGATAAAAAATATAATAGAGACTAGCCATTTTAGCATTGCAATTAGCCACGAATACACAGTGATACAGTCCGTGGTTAACATAGTAAATATTGGACGTTAGGTTAAAGTAATCAAATGTCCGACCGTACCGTAAGTACCTCTCTTGACTATTTCAAGTCTTGTCAATATGCTAGCAATGGTCCGACAAGCGATGTTCATGTATTTATATGAATTACGTTTTTTGTAAAATAGCCACAAAGTGACAATTCATAATTTTAACTGCGTCAATGGCCATTTTTAAACTTTTAACGTGATTTATATTACGGTCTACCTATTATGATTCAGCGGCCATTTGAGACCGCCAGTATTAGAGACACTGGCACGAGCGTGCAATGTAAACGTAACGTTAATACGTGCTTTTTAGTTAAATTGTTTGCAATAACAATCAGTATCAATATATTCTTAAAATTATGAAAATATTACTATGTGAAATGAGTATTTTTCATGTTTAAATCGACGTATTTACGTTACGTTCACCGCACGCTACGAGCGTGCTACGGCCTCAGTTCTAATAGGTAGTAATTGACTTCTGTAAAGTGAGATAATAACGTACGCTCCAGTTTTATAAAGACACTAACTTTGCCCGGGTCTTTGCCTGTTATGGGCGGAAATTATCACACGAGAACGTGTCAACAGTTTCCCATTAGTGAAAGAATTCTCGGGATCTGATCCGTAGTACCGAAGATTACCCTCTACATTAAAATTTACAAAACATTACCCCTTTGTAATATTAGTGTAGGTAGGTCAATGATATTCTAATAAACAGATATTTTATACACGTACAAATCAACCAAGAAAAGTGTTCCGCGCGGCAGCGGCAGCGGCAGCTCACGTACACGCAGTGACGCAGAATAAAGGCAATAAATACGACCCAATTGGGAACTTTTCTGAGTCTTCACGATTGCGCGCTCACAACTTATCCGTTTACTAGAATATCATTGAGGTAGGTAGTATGGTGTATGGTAGTCGAATGACATAGGAAGAGTTGACAAGTCGAAAAATGCAAAAGGTATTTTTGTCGTAGAAAAATGTATATTTCCAGTGGACACCATTTGGAGCTCTGAGACTGGCAAAACCAATAAAATCTGATGCTTCATACTGAGGATGTTGTGTACACTCGACTTTTAACAAACCCCTAGACAAGACATGTCATCATCTTTTCAATTGTCCCAGTTACGTTAGGTATACGACGCGAATTCGCAAAAAAAATGGCTGCTAGAATTTGAGTAAAAGTTCGGCTTTGCATAGTCTCGTTCTGAATTGGACTAGATGAGTCTCATTTACATTCAGTCAAAACCCAAAAAGACACGGCTAGGTTGATAAGACAAGTCCATCTGATGTGTGATCCCACTGTTGGGCAAAGGCTTCTCCCATGCCTTCCAGTTCTTTCGATCCAAAGCTAATGTGGTCACGAATTATTCTTCGTTAGGCCCACTGATTTTCGTCCCACATAACAAAATCCTGGTTCGTCCCAAACAATATGTGCTTCCTTCGTCCAAAAACATAATTTTTAGGGTTCTGTACTCAAAGGGTAAAAAAAACGGGACCCTATTACTAAGACTTCTCTGTCCGTCTGTCCATCTGTCCATCTGTGCGTCTGTCCATCTGTCTATCACCAGGCTGTATCTCATGAACCGTGATAGTTATACAGTTGAAATTTTCAGATGATGTATTTCGGTTGCCGCTATAACAACAAATACAAAAAAAAAAAAATTAAGGGGGACTTCCATACAACAAAAGTGTTTTTTTTTGCCGTTTTGTCTAATGTTGAATAGATAATGGTATGGAACCCTTCGTGTGCGAGTCCGACTCGCACTTGGCATGGCCGGTTTTTATTATTTTATTCCCGATTCGTCCTATTTTACATTACTTCTACGGCCCATATTTTTTTGTATGGGCCAAACTTACTTTTTTGTACAATCGGCAAAAAAGGCTTACGTATTATTAAATATTAAACATCAATCAACTATTTAAAACAACCACTCCTCTCTGTCTTCTCCGCGAGAAAATTTACTCGTATTATTTGTCGTTGGTGTTGTTTCAAACTGTCTGATGCAAATACATTTTCAGATTGTAAATTTACCCAGCTCAGGTACCAATACGTATATATCTGCGCATAGAAATAATGCACAGGTCGGTCGTAAGTCGTAAACAAATTAGATTTAGTGGCCTCCGGGACTGACCTTTGCCAAACAAACGGAAATTACATCCTTATCTTATTCATCTCGGCCTATTAATACGACTTATACTTTGCAGTAAACAGGTATATATGTCACAGTCAAACTGTTAATCAGTCAAAACTACTTTTGACCGATGAAAACTAGTCAAAACTAGTTTTGAACGGTTAAAACTATTTTAACAATAACTAACATTGACTTAGAAACTTATTAGGTTGTTAGGTTTTTTTGGTGAACCTTTGAAAAACATCATCTAATTCTAGGACTAGGTAATTACAACTGAGCCGTTCTAACATATTTTTAATGCAGAAAACGCAGTCTTACTTCATAAGGGTTTTGACTGACACCAGTCAAAAATTGTTTTGACCTATTACCAGTTTTGACTGTAACATAAATCATACAATACTGCCGTGCGTCCTTCTTATTGTGAAAATGAACCCCAAGTGCCTGGGGGGTGGCTTTCTGACCGATTTCTGATGTCAAGGTGTTGATCTTATCTTAGTAAGTATACTACTTCGTATTGTGAATGCGAAAGTTTGTGAGGATGGATGAATGTTTGTAACACTTTAAGAGTCCTATGAATTTTTTTTACGCAAATTCATGATTTTTGACGCAGTAATTTTCAGTAGCAGTAAGATATTTGAATTATTTGCTTAAGAATAATGATAGTGTCATTCTCTTTATTGTAAGTTGGAGTTACACATTTGAAAAAAAAAAAAATAGGACTCTTAATGCAAAAACAGCTGCAAAGCTCATCGTGGAAGTTATGCAGCGTTATAACCTTATTCTATTTTTCTTGAAGACATTGATGAGCATAAGGCCGACTCTCGCTCAATATTTGACACCATCCAACTAGGACAGGTCCCAGGAGGCAAACCAAGCAGTCACAGCTTCTGGCTTTTATAAAGAAAGAATAAATGTAGTTTAACATTATCCAGTTATTTATGTTTGTAAGTATACACAATACTTACAAACATAGGTATATGGATAATGTTTCAGGTTTTTTGTAGATTTTCCGAGTATTTTTTTTTACGTATCATTACAGAATTTAATTGTGCGACCACGTTAAAACTCGAACAAGCGAATTTGTGTCTAAAAATAATAGTTTTTAAAGCAAATTCTAAAATGATCTTATCAATAATAAAAAATACACGTGAAGTTGGGAGGGGGAGGAGGGGTACACTAAAACCTCACGATGTATCTCCCAGGGGGTATACAATACAAGTGGCCCTGGCCAATCTAGGGTGGGTCCTATACTAAGGGTTCTTACAGACGAGCGGCACTTTGCCAGCGGCAGATAAACTGCATCCGTCGCCACCCGTCGACGGCTGTCGTCAACGGCTAGCGACGACGCTTGCAGTCAACCCCGACTGCGATAGATTTACGTGCGGCACGCCACAACCGCCGCCACAACCCGTCGACGGCTGCAGTTCATCTGCCGCAAGAACCATAGATTATTTATAAGATAGACAGTCTATTTTGTCTGAAAGTACCAAAAAAATACTATATTGACTATATTGTTAATCTGACATAAGTACTTTATAATTTTGATAATATAATGTTTTGCATGACAAATTGGATGTATTTTATTGTTATATAATCTAAGTTTAATTTTATTTAATTATTTTTTAGTAAGTATTGTATTACCGAACTTGTGTCATGAATTTTGTATACCTCAATGGCGGGACAAAGCAGACACCTGTATTTAACACAACATCTTATGAACCTATGATCCACAATAAACTATTTGAATTTGAATAAAATAATGTCATTGATCTGTAGGTCTGTACGTAATCCTGTATGATTTAACCAGAGAACATTTCTTAAGAAAATTCTCGCCAGAACTTCACGTTATCGTTGATAATAATATATTTGCGTCCTATCGTAACTCAAATACACGCTATAAATTCCATTCTTACAATAAAGTCAGAAAAGTTTCCTTTCTATATGAATAAAATCAGAATAAACCAGCATTGTCATTTGTATGTTATTTATTACATTTACATGTAAATTATTCGGAGTGGCCGGTCATTGCAGCAATGTCTCTGGACTGGACAAAAAAATCCGGCCAAGTGCGAGTCGGTCTCGCGCATGAAGGGTTCCGTACCATCCATCATAGTCGAATAGCCCCCTTTTTTTGTTTTTGTTAAAGCGACAACAGAAATACATCATCTGTGAAAATTTCAACTGTCTAGCTATCACGGTTCATGAGATAAAGCCTGGTGACAGACAGACAGACGGATAGTGGAGTCTTAGTAATAGGGTCCCGTTTTTACGCTTTGGGTACTGCGATTCTTTTATTAGGGTTTACCCTAATAAAAGAATCGCTCTGATTCTGCATACAGACAGACATATTAAACACACGCCTTTTCCCCAAGGGTGTAGGCAGAAACTACAGAAAGCAAAAAAAAAACTAATTATTCCGTCAGATAGACCTGGGGCCCCACTCTCTTAAGTTTCGTCCGAATATTCGGATCTATCCGTCTCTCTCACTCGCACTCATCTGCAGACGTGCGCGAGAGGGAGGGATAGATCCGAATATTCGGACGAAACGTTAGAGAGTAGGGCCTCTGGTCCGGTAAATTTGGTGTGGCAGTAAATCGGAATAAATATCAGGCTATCATCGTTGGGAGTTCTCGCAGTCTGAGCAAGTTGGATAGTAAAACCTTGCCACCAGTTCTTTTCGACGGTACGGTCGTTCCATTTAGCACTGATGTAAAGGAGGAGGAGGCTTGCACATCAACAGCACTATGAAATTGCATACTCAAGTCGCTCGTGTCAGAGAAGGTTACTGGTTCGTTGCGGGATCTCTACCGTTTGAGAAACTTTTTACCCTCAAATACGAAAACAATGCTTGTACAGTCCTTAATTTTTCCTATCATCGATTATGGTGATGTGTGCTACTTTGACCTGAATGCAGATCTCCTCGACAAACTTGACCGTCTTCTAAATAACTGCCATTCGATTCGTTTTCAATCCGCGTAAATATGATCATGTCTCCGAGCACTGGTCACTTCTTAAGTGGTTGCCCGTACGTCAGCGTAGGGAGCAAAGGGCGCTAACCACCTTGTTTTCTTTTCTTATTTCTCCTACTTCCCCTAGTTACCTTGCTCCCCACTTTCAATACATTTGTGCCAACCATAATAGGAGTCTGCGATCATCGCAAAACCGTGTTCACTGTCCCTCTCACCGCACTGACTTCATTCACCGTTCATTCTTTGTGAAATCTATTTCTCTGTGGAATGCGCTTCCCCAGGAAATCAGGATGGCAACCAATCGTTTATCTTTCAAAATTAAAGTTCGCGAGTACATTCGCAAGTAGCTGGCAGTTTCATCACAACGGTAATGTTTTCTCTATTTTTTGTCTTTATAGCTACATTTACACTACATACATTACACATTTTTACTCAAATGTGACGTCTATCCATATAATAATAAACTGCATTAACGATAAATGCATTATGCAGTCGAACTTAAACTTGTAAATAGCTTTAATTTATCACCAACAATTCAAATTGTATTTATTCAAATGAAAGCAGCCAACTTGAGCCCTATTTAAAAGAAAATAAAGCAGAAAATGTGTGAAAGAAACTTATTAAATTTACGAATATTGTATTTCATTTATTATTATTTTTTACATTCACCTGTCTGCTGTCGGTTTTATTAAAGAGGCCTGAGGGTGAAAGTGGTGATAACAATAGGATTGTACCTTTTTTTTTCTTGTTTTTTTTTTTCGGATGGGAAATCATCAAATGACTTCTCCCGCTCTGGGCGGAGCAGGAGGGAGTGTCAGACTTTTACTGACTAAAACCCATCCATGTTCCTTCATCGCCCTTTGTGTTCCGGGTCCACGGTATCTCTTTCGAACAGTCCCGCAACCCCGGATAGGGTTGCACCTAAGCCTAACTATTATGGCGCATATATACAAAGAAAGAAAACAGAGGTAAAGTTTGTAAGGTTGGATGTTAGGGGGTAATCTTGAGAACTACTGAACTGATTCCGCAAATTCTTTCACTAATGGGAAGCTACATTGGCTCCGAGTGTTTTAAGCTATACCGGGTGCAAAAATACGAAAGGCAGTTTGTTAAAACTTTACTTTAAATACCTCCACAATCCCCGTACTATTCAATGCATCCTTCAGAACCATGTTTTTGAGAGCATTATTGCCGTAAAACAAAAAAAAAACTAAAAAAAAAGTCGTCCCAGCAATATTTTTTGCGTCGAGTTACTTAGTTTGATGTACAGAATGCTTACGTGCCGGCTTAGTGAGGGGTACGTTTATACCTTCCCAAAACCTACCCGGGCGATATTTTCCGATGATAGCGCGAGTGACGTCGGAGGCACAAGCTGGTATGGTATAAAGAAAATGTTCTCTTTAGTTAAAATGCAACAACATACTAAGGCATTCGTTGCGAGAAGGTAGATCGTAGCTACTATCGAACCAACAGCTAGAAATACCTCGACTGGAACTCTAACTAAGCCAACTAAAAGAGTTAAAAAAAAGAAACAGTTAAAGGCATTCGGCACTACAGGGCTCCTGCTAAACTGTAGTTTAACTACTTCTCGGCTGCCAGCGTTTGTTAATCTTCTAAATTCAACGAACCAGTTTAACAGTTCGTGGTAGCCCCCGTGGCTAGCTAGGTTCCTACCACTAATGAAGATTTGTTCAGTATTCAGCTTACTTAGGGTGAAAACGTAGAAGTTTTAGATATATGAATGCTTCTAAAATCTTGCAGATTATTTTGCGAACAATCTTGCACTGGTATTAAACTTGCATAGTTGTTGTTCAACTCCTCGAGTAATTTTCCTGAATCCACATATGAAAAAGAAAACACGTGTATGCTTTATTGGAAAAAAAAACTGCCTTTGTATTTTACTTAGTAACTTACGTTACGTAAAGTTTACATGAATGGTACTGCGGGCAATATTGCCTAGAGGCATAAACTTTACCTATCTGTTTATCCACATACGATGTTTTTCTCCCCTTAACAAACCTCACCTAAAGTGTCCTACTCGAGGTTTTATAACCCATAAAATCTTTACTGGACCCTAGATAAAACTTAACATCAAGGTAAATTGCTTGTGAAGTATGTATTGAATGCATCTTCTGAAAAGCTTTTAAGTTTGCTTTCAGATAATCGTTTTTAATACGAGCATTTGTGAATGATTTTTGTTACAGAAAATTCGGTGCAAACACCTCAATAAACTATATGAGAAATCGATTCCACGAAGATCACTATCATAATCTGTTTCATCACTTCTCAAATAAGTATTAAGGCTCGCGGGATGCGGATGAATACTTACTGGTAAGAAAATCAACATTTACCCTAAAAATAAAAAAAAAACACTAGGCCCTTATAAAACATCGAGAAAAGGTGTACGGTTCGGGATGGTCGTTTCCTTTGGAGAAGAACCGGCAAGAAACTTCATGCAAAATGCATGCGATGGCGCACTCCACCTAAATACTCGTAGATTCAACAATCTAAACATATTTGATGCAACGTTAGTGATTCAGGCAACACGTGTTTCGCCTATAAATCTTCACTCAGATAGAAAAATAGCAATGCTTCTGCAATAAATCCGGCCTGCGGGTCGTTGCTGCCTCCCAGGTCCTGAGCCACTTTTTATGCGTTCCCCTACGTTCACCATTTCCCTCGTAAGCATTTCTGATTTTGCTCTATTTCAATTGACTTTATGCCTTAATTCCTAACCGTACGACTATCAGCCACAAAGTTCAGAATTAGAAAACTTTTGATTGGAATTTAGAGTATCAACCTGTGAACTTCTGTGTTGGTTTTTTGTCGCAATTCTATTATTTCTTGTCTCAGCTGTAGGTAAGGTTAGGGTGCTGTGGTTAGCAGCCAACTACCTAGACTGAGCGCTACGGACCCCAAGGCAATAGCGATAATAAATTGAACGAACAACAAACATTATTTAGTGCTATCGAAATCGATCACCTTGTTTTGAACAAAGTACAGTACGAAACGAGGGCAGATTGAAATATGATATTTTCAATTGGAGTGCACTCCCCGTTATTGGAGTAGGTATATGGTATTGTTTACTGTTATTCAGCAGACAATCGGGTTGTATGAAAACGAATCACGACCTCTGCGATACTAGTTCAATGTTTTCACTCAAATTTTTATCAAATTGAAATCTGTAAGTGACGTAAATTGATTGTTTAACGTGATTGTAACCTTTTTTCGACGTTCACCTACGAATTATTGAAATTCTATCTCCAATAGACAATTACTTTCGCAATAAAAAATAAATGAACACATATAAATAGATTTGCGAACATTGCCATCACTAATCCGATAAGTCACACTAGGCCTAGGAAAGAAAAATATTATTATTTAACAATTTAAAGCCCACTTTACAATTTAACATGGCTGATGAGATTAGGTATGGATGTTAATGATAGTACGCAACTTCTTCCGGCCGTACCGGTACCGGCAGGCGGCGCCAACGCACTAGAATATTCTTCACAAAAACTTAGGCACTAGTGACTATATCGCTTCAGGTTTCTTTTCAGTCTTGGTATATTACTCAACATCCTTTAGCAGCCTTGTAACTTGCACGGACTTGTAGTATGTACTCGTATATACTACAACTTTATCTTAACAAGCCCGTACGTGCATACACGCCTTGACCTACCGCCTATTTAATCTGTGTTACCGCCCTATGTTCCTAACCTAAAGCAGTTGCCTGATCAACCAACACTTACGAATAACTGTTGGCTTGGAAATGCGGGATGCCCTAAAGTAGCCGACGGTGATTGGGGAGGAAAAAATCTACGTCGTGAGATGTACACAGGAAATGATTATCTTACTGTTGAGCAGACTCGCTAGACCGATCGTACCTAGGACGGTTACGGGTATCTTTGGTACAGCGACAGGTGCGGGAAAGGGAAGGAGTCACCACTGAAGAAAAACAATCATCAATTGCACGGTATCACTACCGTAAAATCGTTCTCACGGGGTAGTCTGTAATTGGCTTTGGTTCAGCTAGCCTTGACCATCCAAAAGCTACGGTCCAGTCTGTCCCAAATGATCTTCCAATTACCACTTCTGCTGGGCTATAATATGGCCTAGTTGGCTTACACTAACGACTACTCTGATCATCTAATCACTTCGTTCTAAATTAATCCTTTCAAATAGTTTCAATAAGTTTTTCTCTAAATCGGATCTAGTTTAAACATGTTTACGGCTGGATCCTACCTTAAAGATGACCGGCCCTGTATAACCTGCATCCGGGTTTCCCTAACCTTCACTAGGGCGAAGGTAGAACTACGCTGCACGTGTGATTTTGTTAGTGTTCCCCGGCAACGGTACGTTTATTTAAATGCCTTTGCACTAAATGATGCTGACGCGTATAAATGAAGGTGCGCAGTTATCATTGTAGAACTAGGTGTGTTTTTAGTCTTTTTACAGCACTTACCAGAACTCGTGCAGAGTATAGAAGCTTGTAGGGAACTATTAAAGTTTTGTTTGAGTTCCATTTGGAAACGCGTGCCTGCGAATACCGATGAGAGTGAATTACGTAACTGGATTTTGTGCTAACCCTGAACCTAACCTTGGCCTAGAAAAAGGACAGGCAGACAATTTAATAACAAAAACAAAATCTTTCTTGTATTTCTCTTACTTTTTCCCACTAGCCATTTATATGAATCCTGTAATGTGGCAAAAGTTTCACAATTATTAATTATGAGCATTCTTTCTTTATCGTGTGGTTAGAGCCTAACCTGGTGTCAGAGTTTTTATGCCGCCCATAGGCCTCTGACTTGACTTTACATGTCGTCGAGAAATATCTCTCGGACATGCTGGTTTCCCCACGATGTTTTTCCTTTTCCGAGGCAAGTCATAATATTACAATACGCACATGCGTCCGAAAAAGCAGAGGTGCGTATGGGGTTCGAACTTGAGACCTATGACTTGACAGTCCGAAGGTTACACCACTAGGCTATGACTGCTTTTTTATGAGCATTGTACTAAAACAACACGCCGCCCTTCCTTATTGCACAGAACTTCTAACAAACGGAGGAAAGATATAAATTGCTCTCAAACTTTTAAACAAAACATGCTTAAACATCTGCGTACGTGTTTCTTGGGACGCTTTTATACAACAGATTGAAATATTGAATGCCATGGCAAACATCTATAGATGCTTTTGATTACAATAAATGTAAAAAAACACTTTAAGATGTTCTCGGAAGAAAATACCAAAAATCATGAACACGAAAAAGTGGAGATGCTTATGTATTTTTTTATAATAGTAACTATTTATAAATTAGATTAATATTGTATTTACTTTTATTAACTATTTCATAAATTTTAGTTTAAAATATTATAGTTAACAGTTTAAAGGCATCACAAAGGAAACACAGAATTACCTTGTTCAGCCTGACTCGTATTTTAAGAACAAGTTTAGATATTTCTAATCGAGACAATTTTTTCAAATAAAGTTAAAGGTATCTCAAATATAATTTATTCTAATTAGTTCTTCCCTACACCTTGGTTAGGCGGTGCAAACAATATAGCGACTAGAATGCACTGTGAGATCTTGATAGACAGCATATAACTAAGAAACTGAATATGGAGTGTTTTGTCACATGTGGTTTTGTTAAGGTGTTATCGAATATTCAATGTATCGCGGTCTGTGCAGAAACTTTGTCAATATTTACGATGGTAACTCACCGCACACGAATGGAGGAGTTTTACTGTTTGTTGTGGGATTTGATCGAATTTGGTTTTTTTATTCGCTATTTTTTTGTTTTGCTATCACTAATGTTTTGAAGAGGTAATGTTTGTAGGGGTAATCTTTGGAACTACTGATCCGATTTCGAAAATTATTTCAATAACGGGAATCTAAATTATTCCCGAGTGTCCAAGATATATTAAAACGTTTCCGTATGATAATTTACGACGAGCATAAGGCGAGCCAAGCCGTGGGCAAAAGCTGGTTTATTAGAATTACAATTAGGCATAATGAATTAGTTTTTTTACAGCAACAAATACATAATAACTCTTAAGGCGATTACATGAGCTAAACGCGAGTTTTATAATGCAAAAAAGCATATGATTCACTGCAATAAACAAAACGAAATCATATATTTTTCAGGATATATGCTAATACGATAGTGTTTTGAAAACATAATACAACAAATTTTATTTGATAGAAAAAATCACGAACTTATCTCTAATAATTTCTTTTAACGAGTAAAATCCATACTAAAATATATGCGATCATTCTGACTTTTTGGCAAATAATTCTACAAGCAAAATACTAGTATCATAGTGTTTTACTTTTTTAGTCCAATCAATAGATTTTTTGTAAATCGCAAAAACCACTTTGTCGGGCAAGCTGATTAGAACTTTATTCTAACAGTATTTCAAACGAAGTTTGAACCAACACAAATACAGTTGCTTATTTAGCTCATGTAATCAGACATGTATTTACACGATCTATGGCTGCTGGCAGATTCGATGTACCCAGAGTCACCAATTACTTTGGTGACAGAACCCTAATAAAACGAATACCTTATCTATTGAACAGTCTGCCGGCAGGCATAAGGAGTGAAACAAATAAAAATAGGTTTAGAAGTAAATTACAAAAATATTATTTAGATATGTGCTAAGTGTAAGTTATATTATAGATATATATGGGTGGATGCTGGGGTGAGACTCTGCGATCTGGGTGTGGTGGGTACAACTGCACGCAGTCACTCCTTGACTGCGTGCAGTTGTACCCCACACAGTTGACATTCCCCAGAATCGGCGTGCCTCACCCAGCTTCGAGTAAATGCTACTAACACTAGTTTATAAGTTATTGTTACTAACAAAACATATATTCTAATTTATAAATGTTTATAACTAGCTGATGCCCACGGCTTCGCCCGCGTGCAAACGTGATGATTATGCTAACAATACTAACTTAGTACCTAAGCACCACTGTTACTAATACTTAATACTAACAAAAATATGTACTTAGTCGGAAACTTAATGCATCGTATTAGTGTATTGTTTATGTATGAGTGTCTAGAGACTCACCGACCCCACAGTCAAACCATTAAAACGGTTTTGTGGGGCTTAGTTTATAACTTTACTTACCATATTGATTAATAAATAAATAAATAATAATAATAATCGCCTTAAAAAAACTTTATTTTAGATCTATTCCATAGGCTATATTATCATCAGTTATGATTCTATTCAACTGTGTGTTTTTACCTATACCTTTTGATATTCCGTAGATATGCAGTAGTAGGGAATCCGAAAATCTAGGATTTAGGTTTATCGAATGGCGAATACTATTCACATTTCTGTTGGAATAAATTGAATTCTCGCCGCCGTTTGAATCGAAAAATCAAACTACACATCTTCAGAATGACTATCGTAAACCATGTTAGAGGAGTGATTTTATTTTGTAAATATTTTCATAACTATTTTGTTTTCTGAAACTATTTTCTGTATGACTTAAATATTGATAACATAAGAAGCACTATAAATATAATTTTGGATCGATACTGTATTTTAATTGATAGTAAATTCTATCTCAATTATTATAGTCAAAAGGTCGCTTACCCATGAGTGTGCTCTCAGATCGAATTTCACATTTGAGATGCGACGAAGGGTCGCGGTCGCTACGAAACTTAATTTAGAACTTATTCGAATAAATGGGATAGTTAAGCATGTTGCACACGCATCAATAATAAAATGACATTTTGGCTGATGCTCCAGGGTAGCCCGCGAAATTCAAATTTTCTTACGTTTTTTGCAATTTGCAGGTCAGTGCTAGGTTATAAGTTAACATTTTGATGATTATAAGTCTGTAACTACATACGTTTTACTGCCGCGAATAATATTTTAATCAACATACAACCTAGCACTGACCTGCAAATTGCAAAAAATGTAAGAAAATTTGAATTTCGCGGGCTACCCTGAAGCATTCACCTTAACCACTTGGCCACGAGCTACGCGATCCAGCGACACATGTGTTGCAACTGCGGGGATAACAAATGAAAAAAGCATCGCCCGAGTTCCCCCGAACAGGGTTTAAGATATTAAGCAGGCCATAGGCGATAGGTTATGCATGAGCAGTTTACCTGTGCAATCAAACTGTATGCTTGTCCATGCATGCATGAAGAAGATGATGATGAGTTAACAATTTTCTCCCTCTTTTTTGAAGTTGGCTAAGGACATGAAAATTCGTGACGTGAAATTATATCTATTATTATGATACATATGAAAGTATTACACTAAAAAATTTTGTTGTCGATCTTGAATCAGGGCAACACGCAATATTTGGCATTTTTTTTAAATATTTAAAACAAATAAATAAAATAATGTAGAAATATCGGATCACTATCTTTTCTTTTCTTTGCAGTTAGCTTTCAATAATAAAGAAGGTAGAATGATAGAAGATTAAATAGAAAAAATCTGAAATGCGTATTGGAGTAACAATCCATTTGACTGGGAAATATTCAAAGGATTGTTTTTCTTACCTTTTATTGGAAAATAAAACAGTTTTACTTGTTCGCGTTATTGCCTTAACACAGTGGGTGTTCGATCTGGGCACCAGACACTTGTCTGTGGTGCTCTCATGGGAAATAATTTTAATTTAAAATTATATTATTGTTTTTAGGAGGATAACGGAAGGATTGGTGATATAAACGATACATTGTTTAATGACCCATCACAACATGTATGATATAGTAGGTCTAGGTCTATTAGGACTTCGTCAGTATGACGTAGTAGCGATGTTGTGACCTAATAAGATAAGCTCTAGATTAAGCTAGCGTAAAATTTATTAATGTAGACTTCAAATACTTTAGAATCTGCAGATACTATAAAAACTTGGCTAAGTACAAAAATAATCCACCTACCATTTATTTACTTTTAAGCAAACCGGTATCAAACCGACAAGCCGAGTATGCTGCGCTCGGACACCGGACTCAGAAAGATAATGTACTGAAGTACTGGCCACTGCCCGCAGTGCGCTATCAGCTCGCAGCAGTTTGACCCGAGTGCGGGTTAGAAAACGGAATGGATAGATCCGGGCAAAATAGCCCCATACTTTCTGTTTAGACTCGCTCATACTAAACCGGTGCATAATTTACCTGTGTCTTGTATTTATTCTACCCGCACCGATTGGTACAGATGCGTAATGGCGGATTGTCCGACATTAAATTCTCTGAGCCTAAAATTTCGCCACCAACAGTACATCGTCGGTGGCAGCCCAGGCTGCATGTTTGGGGGATCAGTGGGCAGGATTGGAGGTGGACTTTGCGATACAGCTCCACACCCAAATCGTGCCGCTGACCTGTCGAGGTACCCCCACTTCACTTGGTTGGAGTTACATCTTCCAGGTCGTCTGTAGCGGTTTGTCCATCAGTGGGGACCACTGGAGGTTGGACCCTGTAGGGAGATGCTCACTAGCTGGTAGATAGTGAGTAGGAGGGAGACAGGTGAGTTGTTCCGGGTGGTTGGTAACCCATATCCGGGAGTCCAACGGGCATAAATGAAAACGATTTTTTCAAATACAACACCAGTTATAGTGTAGTGTGTTTTTGAAAGACATGGGGTCTTTCAATAGGAATATAGTGGATTAAAAAAACCGACTCCTCAGCAATTTGTCTTTATATGTTAATTGGCTGTAGACCTAGGTCAAGCTAAGCTAGCTGATCGTATTTCGCCTGGATAGCTGCGACAATCACAACTGCCATGATGTAAGGATGTTGTTAATTGCTTACATAAATCGTAAGCCAACATTACACGCAGTTTCAGCACTGTCTAAGATTACAACTCTGTTATGGGTTCTGTTAAATGATGGCCCTCATACGATCGTGTCACGCACACCGGAATGCGACGATACACAATTAGTAATTAAATCGTTGCTCTCACTTTACGCGGTTTGTTCAGTTTGCCAAACATCCGCAGTCAGTGACTTTGTATGTTGTAAACAACACGACAATGGCAACGACTACCGCCTGGGTACAGTTGAAGGTTGGTTACGGAAAGTGATGGTTTTGATACCCAGAAATTCATATGGCGCGTGTGAGTTGAGTTTATATTAATACAATTAAAGCGTGCAATACTTGTATGCCACCGTATACTTCATGTCATTGCAATGCACAGTACATTGGTTAAGATAAAACACCCTGTATTTTTTATTTACAGGTTATCGCACTTCTGGTTATATTCTCAATGAATTTTGCCATTCAAAGTTTTCCTATAGAGAATGGGTTTTCGGTGAAGTTCAACCCCATTTCTACTAAAGAAGAGCTTAGACCGAGAAAGTTCGGTACGTTATTTGCAAAAATTCCACAAGAATTTAAATCCCAAGAGGAAACCAGGCGAGAAGAAATTCTCGACACGATTTTGATTCCTCAGAAGTCCAAAGTGCCGTCAGGATATTCGAATCAAGTGGGCAAATTATTATATCCTACTAAACATGATAATGATGATGTTAAAAATAGTAATAATGAAACGATAGCGCTGGCAACCCAATTCTCGAGAATGTGTCATTTGAATCTGCCTTTAGTGAGGCAGCCCTTAAGAGATTATAAGGTGTTAGTGGCTACTGCACCACCGGACGTGCACCTCGGAGGTGACGATAAGCAGACGTTAATATATGTTGTGTTCCCTGAAGAAGGATCTAGCGAACAGGGAGTCTACAATGTACCTACAGTATACTTTGTTAACGGAAAAACTGGAAAACCCAATGCTAATAAGAAGCAGAGCGAAGATCCGGTAATTATCGTGGACAGCAAGCGGATCGTTACAGGAATAAAGAGTAAAGAAATCGAAAAGTTTGTCAGTTTTAAAAATAAATTGAAACAACGCTACCAAAACGTCTGAAGTACTTTAGATCACATTAATGGTTTAAGATAACGATGTTCAGTAAGTTTAAAACACTTTGAAACACTTTGCTAAGTCTACAACTTAACAACACTATGTTAATTTAGTTTAATCAATAAGAAAGATTCTTAATAAAATTCGACGGTCGCCGGTCGTTTCATTTAAATTGTCACTCACCGAGACAAAAAATTAGATGTTCTGGGCGCCTAACCAGTGGATGCATAGTGTATGTATTAGTCGGGGTATAGTGAGTGCGTTCTTTGAGACTTCATCAATATATGTGGTATTTTCATCTCGAGGTTATTAGAGGAGCTCGAACATGGAATGCAGCTATCAATGTAAGATGTGCGACCAGCCAGCGCATATACGATATCACCGTCTTGGTCGGTTTGCAGCTCTACTTAATATCTACTTATTAAGTAGAGCCGCAATATTAATTAAGATCTAATTATTGGATAATATTTTTTACCTTCTAACTTTAATCGGATGGGACGTAGCCATTATAGTGACCATCTCAGACATCTGACAAAAACAATGTCTGCACTTTAAAAGAGACTGGGAAGAAACAGCCTAAACAAACTCAGAGGGCGTTTGTTTCTACTCTTCTCAGAGTAGTCAGCTAGGAAACACTGACCTCATCTAGTTTGTAAAATCTAGTTTGTAAAAAAAACGACGTGTAAAAGTGTTTTAAAAACCTACTTATAAAAATATATAATTTTATTATGTTACTTCGGGTTTGTTGTCAGAAAACAAAAGACAGTCGAGGTATTCGAGTCAACCAAACGTCAATAAGTTACAAAGATATCGGTCAATGTCGACCATCTAACTAAAACAAGAAAGTTAAATTGTCATTCAAGGTGTCAGTGTAAAGTTGGATACAATTTCAAGTTAAAGTTGGTCCAGCCGTGAGAAATGCCAGCTGCTAAGTTTGTGAAGGTAGGACAAGCCAACAAGGTCGATATTAGCCACGTGCAGGCTATCATTGTTCGACCCCTTTGGGGTCGGCTTCCAGTTTCACTGGATGCAGCTGAATACCAGTATTTTACATGGAGTGACTGCCTATCTGACCTCCACAACCCAGTTAGTACCGGGTAAATTGGTTCTTACCGATACCCTTTGGTAAGACTGGTACACAAAAAAAAAACTATAAATATGCACAGTAATTTTGCTGAATTATGCATTTATGTATTTTCTTTAGTAACGAAAGAAAACTCTATCTTAGAAAATAACTAGAAGGTACCCGTAGCACAGTCCAGTAACTACAGAAACAAAATAAAATTTGCTAAAATTTTTTTTGTGTTATCAATACGTAATAAAAAATCGTTACAGATTTCTCTGAAACGGTTATTTCCAATATTCGAGCCTCGCCTAAGAGACTACGAATTATGTTAGCAAACACCTTGTCGAATGTGCCGCTTTGTATGGCCGGGGGTAAGTCAGCCTTGTAACGAAACCATAGCGCGATTTACGAACGTGCGTTTCCAGTGCCATTTAGTGGCTCCTAGTATGAAATACGAGTACACAGCGTTGACACAGCTACACAGTATAAAGATTGAAATAAAGTTCATTTTGTATTGACTTTAGTACGCATTTGTGCAAATGTCTCTTAATTCTTCAATTACAGGTTCTGATATTAATATTAAGTAGGTATCCATTAAGGAACAAAGAAAAAATCGTGTTTTATTTACACTGTCTTCAAGCAATGCGCGCCATATCGTAAAAAAGTACATTCTCCTAAGAGATGGAATTTTCATAATTCATTTATAATAAAATATTCTTATGACGCAAATGAGTTTTAAGCAAACTTTCGGGGCATGTGCAAATTCTGTTACATAATGTATTTTTCAACACACTTGCTCATAAAATGGCTCTAATTTCACCGCAATTAGGCACATAATGACACCTATAATCAAACTGTGACTTTTTCATTACTATTATTCACAAGTGAGTTATAGGGTTTTTTTTTTGGTTGAGGTGCTTGTTGCTTTGTTCCTACAAAAGTTTCTATATAAAAAAATCGTGTGCAATAGTACAAATAAATTAATGTACCTAGTGCTTGCTCATTTCACTGAAATGTAACTTTTGTTTTCTCTGTAATAAAGAAAACTTTGAATTCCCCATTTTGTACGTGGATTCGCTATCCGCGAAAAGCCAAAAAAACAAACCTCATTATTTTAGTCTATGGCCGATCGCCATTGTTAGATGCGCGCGCATAGGAAAACTGATTAAATTTTCCCGCCATTGCGAAAAACTTTTCATTACTCGTTTTCACTGTTGAAATTATAGTTATTTATGAATAAAAAATGTCTACAAGTTATGAAGAAAATGATTTATGTTGTACACCGCCCGATATAAGATGTGAAGCCCTTAACGTTATGGAAAGTTTACTACCTGAAAATTCCAAGGACAAATATCTATTATCTAAATGATTTTTTTGTATTATTTTCTTCACAAGTGTGTTGAAAAACGTCGTATGACACACGTGTGTATTGATGATTACCGTCCTCGGCTCTCTTAAGACCCTCGCCTGACGGCTCGGGTCTCAATCGCGCCTCAGCGGTAATCACCAACATTACACACTTGTACCATAATGTACTATAACAAGCGACTTTGTCCCGTGACGCACAGGTGACGGAGTTGAGTCCTCCGTTCAGAAATGAAGGCGAAGAAAGAAAATGAATAGGAAGGCAGTAAATTTTAAGTAAGTTTTAAATAAACCAATTTTTTCTATTTTTTTAAAGTTTTAAATAGGCAATTTCGTATTTTTTGGACGACGTCATTATTTTATAAGTAGGTTCAGTTTCGTTCCCACAAATACTTATTTAGGTATATATTATGTTACAGTTAAAACCCGTTTTTAGTTAAAACGCGTTTTTCCTAGTTAAAACTAGTTTTTATTAACTGCCTTAGTTAGAACTAGTATTAACTGCTGTTCAAAAATGAATATCGGAAAACGCGTTTTGTCGAAATGATTCAGTTAAAACTTTTTCGTTTCATTTTATGTATGTTTCTTAAATTATTAAGCTGTTTTTGACTTTTCTTTATTTGATTTTTTTTTTTAGGTACTTGAAATTAATATTGGTGTCGATTCTGTTGTGTGCACAAACTAAACTTAATTTAGGCTATTGCTATCTTTTACGAAAAGGCAGTGCGAGAAAAGGACGGCTATAGACATGAACTAAGTTAGAGATGTCAAACTACTTTATGCCTTGCGCTTCACCGTGTTTTTAGTCGACATGTTTTTACGTGCACCCGAGCGGCTGTTATTATTTAGACAGAGTTTCACCTTATTCGCTCCTGTTTATTAAAATATTTGTATTTATTGATAATTGTAGATAAATGTTAAACAAAAATAATCATATTATAATTATTATTAAATAATATGTATACATATTCGAGAAGACGCTCAAACGCAGAAGTTGATGTTTGAAGTAAAAGTAAATTTTTGAAATCGCTTCTCACTTGTCTAAGTCCGTGGCGTTAACAATCGCAATTTTATAACTCAACATCAAATGTTTCAGGGAAAATATGAAAATGGTTCGACAAGGGTCACTTTTATGTCATAACTGTTTATGTTGAACATTTGTTCTGCGAGCTTATTGTTCGTCCAAGTGTAGTCATCATGATGAAAAGAATCCTCGTCCAACGGCGTGGTTCGCTCACAATATCGGACAATATATTGCCTCTCACAATACTTACTGTTCGGGGTAATATATCAATTTTTATGCCAACCATGAGTTGTTACAATAATAACGAATATCGAAGTTATGCCTCTCGTGGTTTGAAAAGCAGCTTTCAATTTAACTTGCATTCTCTATTGGGTTGTCTCGGAGCTCAGAGCCACCTACTCGTATGTTGGGAAAACGAATAGAAGGAAATGTTCGTAACTTCGTAAGTATAACTTGTGGCTCGAAACTGTCTGATGATATAATTAATAACTTCGAGACATTTTGTATAGATGGCGCAGACGAATTGATTACGTATTCGAGACGCGATGTCGCCTTACGTGCTATAAGGCGCCGTGATTTTTCGTTAGCGATAGAAGTTAACAGAAAAATGAACAGCATGGTCGTGGAAAGATTTCATTTCAAAAGAACTTTATCTACAATTTTTTTATGGAGAGAAATCTGTTTATGGGGTCGAGTTAAGATCGATGTGTGGTAGCTATAAGTCTCTATTGACTGCACAGATCGGAATTTCATTTCTTCTTTTCAATCTTTGGCCACCCAATACTACAAGTAAGAGGTCTCTTCCAAATCTCTCCACTTTTGGCGGTTTTGTGTCATGGTTATCCAGTTTCTTCACTAGCCATACCCTATTTTCTTACCTACAATATAATATTATTCTTGAAGCAATAAAAGTAACGATACAAGTTTTCAATACCTACACTTTATTTCGATAACCTTGCATTTCGAGCGACAGGATTATCTAGAAAGCTTATTTATAACAATCCTGTAAAATGTCTGAAGATAAACAAACCTATTGTTGCTTCCCGAAGCGCGTAAATTCATGCTGAAAGAAAATCAGCTAAGGAAAAACCCGTTGCTAAGAAAATAATTGACAACCCACTCTGCTGTAATACCTTTAGTAGATATATTTTTTGTTTACAATCATGTTCTTGGATAAATAAACAGCTTATACAGCGATGTCGAGAAAACACGGTTACTGTGTTAGGGTTATTTTAAGATAGGGTAAAAAGATATAGCCTGTAGATATATGATACACCGCTTATGCTACATTATTACATCCACCACCACCTCAGCCGAAAGACGTCCACTGCTGGACATGGGCCTCCCCTAAAGGTTTTGCCATAATCGCCACGCTTGGCAGGCGGGTTGGCGATCGCAGTACGGTTGTTACAAAAGCACAGAGAACGCTGCTGCCCATTCTCTGGCATTCTGTGCTCTGGTTTATTCATTATTACATAGCATGCAACATTACGCTTGTGTTTCCCGACGGTACGGCAGAGATGTGCCTAAGTACATCCACTCCACTTTATGGGCTCTGGGCTCTGGGGTTTGCCCTGTAGTGGGAAAGTCAGGCTGGAGTTGTTATTATAGAGTTTACTTTGAATCTAGAGTTTGTGACAATTTCGATCTAATCGCCAGTGTTTACAATATGGAAAAAATTTAAGGAGTACGTACCTATGGCTCATCTACCTCAATCTATATAAGTATGTATATAAAACTCTTGTGTCACGGTGTTTGTGGACGCACTCCTCCGAAACGGCTAAACCGATTTTTATGATTTTTTTATGTGTATTTAGTAGGTATGAGAATATCCTGCCGGGGTTGCGGGACTGTTCGAAAGAGATACCGTGACCCCGGAACACAAAGGGCGATGAAGGAACATGGATGGGTTTTAGTCAGTAAAAGTCTGACACTCCCTCCTGCTCCGCCCAGAGCGGTAGAAGTCATTTGATGATTTACCATCCGAAAAAAAAAAAAAAAAAAGTATGAGAATATGACGTAAAGTATATTATTTTCACACCATAATTTATAAGGCAGATAAACGTAATTACTAGACCTCTGAATCTATATCGTCTCCTAATCCACCATCGTAGGGCCCATAATGAGCGACAGTGCATGCGTTGGCTTGGTATCATCTTAAGGGTGCACAAGTCGTTGGCGGGCGTGGCTAACATGCATGCTATTTAGTAAAGTTTTTAATTTATTTAGTTTAACTTACTTATTATTTATTTATCTCGTTTTTATTTATTAATTAAATATTTATATATTTATTTAGTGAAATATACGACGATTTATAACGAAAATGAGCGCGTAAAATTTCATAAATTGACCTTTGGGCGTATAGATATTATGGAAAAACTCCTGGATCTATCTACTCAAAATAAATTATTTGAACTTTTGAATAAAGTATCTATCCCTGTATGGTTTTACTTGTTTCATTTTCATACTACATAAGTTATTTATTTACGCCCAAAGATGAGCTAAAATTAATGTTGAAATATGAAAGTTTCGACGCTCATAACTTCCAAATCAATATATTTTTTTAATTCTGCTTCCATAAAGGGCTAGATAATTACAAGCTTGTTGATACAATTTTTAGTTTTGAACCTAAACCGTCAAACAGAGGAGTAATCACCATACTACGTTTGTATGGAAGAATGACCGACTTGTGTAACCTTAAGCAGCCAGGCATAACTGGCCAGTCTTTCATCATGAATTAAGCTAGTGAGGTAGTTATGTTATAAGGTAGTTGCACCTACAACTCGTGCCAAAAAGAGATAACAAAGACCACCAAAACGCCCAAAATCAACTAATACAAGAGGAAAAATTGATTTCTAATAAAGAAATTACGAATCACAGATGTCGATGTGACAAAGTGTCAAAATTACTTTGTGAATCCAATTTTAGTACAAGGATTTTTCCCCCTTATTTGTCAATTTTTTATTATCCACGAAGAAAAATGTCGGCTATAAAAGACTGGCAGTAAAAGTCAGATCCTACAGGCGTTTGTACTTCGTTACGATAGAACAACGAAATTAAATTATTTGAAACTTTGACTATTTAAATAGGTGTCGTAAAATTTGAATTCTTCGGCAGCCTAATCCCCGAAGTAATACCAAGTTATGATGCGATTCAACACTAATAGAAACAAAACCTGCAAATCTTCGTGTCTTCGAAGTTCCATAGTGGAGTGAGAGGTTGACGTGTTCATAAAGCAAGAGCAAGAGAGTAGAACCACCTTTGAGTTCCGGCAACATAAAGTTTCATGATGCTTGAAGCGAAGTTCAATAAGCAAACAGTGTGTTCATTTGACGCATGCTTGCAGCATCCTCGAGCAGCATGTTACAAACTTAAAAAACTCCTCACCACTTTATAAACATAAGGAATATCTCGTTAAAATTTTGTGATTAGTAGAAAATCGATATCCTATAATTTCCTGTCCGTTACCTTTTAGGGTTCCTGCAACATTTCTTCTACTTCCATACATCTATTACTCGTATAATACGTAGTTGTAATCTCAGTGTTTACCGTCATTATAACTTTATATACCATCTTTTCACAGAGTCCATCCCTCATTGCCTTGGTAATTCTGCCACAGCTTCACACACACACACACACACACACACACACGGCACATTCTTACTTAAATCTTTCTTTACTTATTTATTATTGTTATTTAAATAGAACGGCCGAAGCCAATTCCACTGTTTAAACAAATAATTTCTTTAACAAATTGTCCCTCAGTCTTCCGCATTGCATACCATAATGACCAATTGAGATGTTAGAAATCCGAAAAAAGTATTACTAAGTAGTACTGTGTTATTGTTATTATTTTATTTAAGTTTGTGTGGACCGGTGCTGCAGAAGGTAGAAAATAAATTTCCGAAATGCTTTTTGAATTTCATACTCCAACTACCAATTACTTTCTTATCGGCTTCTTGAATGTCCAGTGCAATGCCGCAGTGCACCTGTTTAGTGCTATCACTGGCTACATTAGCTGCTAATATAAAGGATATAGCCCGTTTCACCTCTATTTGTATAATGTTAGATAACACAACTCTCGTTTGCCAAATCCACCATAAAATTTTCGAAGCAGGTTAGTTTGGATGTTAAACACAGTAATCGTATATTTCAAACCGTTGAATCTCATATATTTGCAAAGATTACTTTCTCTTTCAATTCTACCAGTTAAATAGGTTTTCCTGAAGGAGCCACGACCAATAGACACCTCAGGCTCAAACAGATTTGAAAGCAAAAGGGGCTGAGGAAACATTTTGGAATTCATTTCCATGAAAATTCGTAGGTTTAATGGACTAGAAGCGTTTGAGCCCTTTCTCCATTATTGTGTTTAATCCGAATAACTAGAAACTGAGAAGTTATCTACACTGAAATAGGATTCTATGCTTTGTGAGCTTGTTTTAAAGTCTCAAATTGAGTGATTGATATCTTTGATAGTGAATTTGCCGGAACTAAAAGTAGGATTACCTACAACTTTTTGATGTCTTTCTCTGTCTGAAGATAAAGTAAGTCGAAGTTGCATTCCGCATTTATGATGACTGATGAGGTTCCGTAATCATTTCAGTGTACACCGAAGTTTGACATTTTTGAGCACAATTTTATTATACTTGGGTAACTTTATAATTGACTAGCGGACGTCACGCGGTTTCACCAGCGTAGTTCCCGTTCCCGTGGGAGTACGGAGATAAAATATAGCCTATGTTACTCAAGGTGAATGTAGCTTTCTAATGGTGTAAGAGTTTTTGAAATCGGCGCAGTAGTTTTTGAGTTTTATCATTACAAACATACGTACACACACACAAAAATACAAATCTTTCCTCTTTATAATATTGTCTTTATTTATATTAGTGTAGATTGATGTAGGTACTGTGGAGGAGGAAGCGGTCATTTCAGTAATCCGGGTCAACTACAGGACCCCTGGAGTTCTGGATGGCCATGTACATTGACTGATGGATGCATGATGGATTAATGTGGATATTGTAGCTAACTTTAGTGATTTATATATTTATATTTCAGGAAGAGGATAAGGAAAATGTACGACCAGGGTTTTGATGGATTTTAATGAATGTCAATAATTAATTGATAGATGTGTTTGAAAACGTGATAGATGTTGACTCCAGTTAACCTAAGGTTGAACTAGGGTCACGTAAGGAGACCTATAAGTTAGTCTAGTAAGTTATAAAATGATTGATTACAAATAAATTGATTGCCTTAGATTTTACGAAAGGAAACGGATCAATTGCGTAAAGGACTCTACGTCATTAGAACTGTTTTTTTTTTCTTGAAGTTTTTGCAATAATTCATTACAATTGTAAAATATTCTCAATCATGGATTATTCTGACAAACGAAGTTTGAGAAGCAATATTTATTTACATTACATGAACATAAAACAGAATATGAATCTAGTGAGTCCGCGTAACGCTGCTCAGTTTCCCTCACTCGTCAATTTATTTAATTTGACAGTGTTATTGATTATTCAGTTTCGCGGATTGGACAGTTGTGTGAATTCGACAGTTGCGTTAACTCGAGAGTTTCCATAATTCGCCAGTTTTGTGATATGTATTGCAGTACCTACCCACCATGAAAATACCATGCAGCTATGGAGAGAAGTCTGAGAGCAGTTTGCCGAACTTGCCGACAAAGTGTAGTTATTGGCTGGTTTGAATTGCACCCAAAGAGTACCTGAAGACCGACAACTTTGCCTGCTCTGGGTAGGCGACCGTTGCAGTTGCAGGTCTATTTCCTGCTTTATTGAAGTTTCGGCTTAAACGCGAGCGTTAAAACCAAGGTTTCGAAATAATCGGATGATTATCCATGCTGATTCATAAATCGATCTCAACCGACTTTTGTCTCAAACCCCTTTTTTGTTTAAACGCACTGCAGTTCAGTCCAAATTTCGTGTTTATTTTTCGGTAATTACCTCTCTGGTCATAAGACATAAAAAATAATGATAAACAAAACCAAACATAAATGTTAAAACAATGTTTGGTGACTAAACACATTGTAACCGGTTTTTTTAAATGACACCGCGTTTGGATACGTGAGTAACCGGGAAATCGCGTTTGGATATACGTAAACTGACATTGACATTAACGAATTGTATTATTGTAAAGACATTATCATGATAACTGGCGAAATGTGGGTGTCCTATTAGGTACACGTTTGCTTACGCTTTTATTAATGCGTTCATTTAAAAGCGCATGCGCTTAACTGTTGCGTTTATAAGTGTGTCTTAGTGTTGGCGAAAAAGTGCATTGATGTAGGAGTGTCCGACAACGGTTTACGAGAAAACAAGGTTAGTATGTCTACGAAGCCCTCGAAGTTCAAATTCTTTTCCGTTTTTTTAAATAAGATTTAGGATTGAATCTAAACGCAAACAATAATCCTTGAGATTGCCCATCTTGGTCTTGTAGCATCTCAGCTCGTTTTCAATCTGAATTGGATATACATATTATTAAAAGGGGCGATCATAATTAAACCTGGCTAATTCATTGGTAGTAGTTTGGACTTATTGTAAAGAAAAACATTTTAGTAAAACGAATATCCGCTTTTACTAAAGAAATCAACACTTAAGGTGAATGCTCCAGGTTAGCCCGCGAAATTCAAATTTTCTTACGTTTTCCTCCAAGTACATAAAGGTGGAAAAAAAACTTTTTCAAGGTCAAAGTACTTAATTCCTGCACCTTTATGAACTTGGAGGGTTGTATTGATTATTTTGATGAATATAATTGTGTAACTACATACGTCTTACATACGCGAATAAAATTTTAATCAACATACAACCTAGCACTTGCCTGTAAATTGCAAAAAACGTAAGAAAATTTGAATTTCGCGGGCTGGTTATAGCAATCACGTTAAATAATAAATGCACTGCTGCACTGTTGGAATTCTTGAGCGTTGAAATTCCAACAAACTTTTATTAAGGTGTTTCCTAGTCTTTGTGAAAACGGGTATTATTGGCATAGGCAATAACACGAAGCAAAACTTGTACAGCAAGAAGTTTATAAAATTCTTGACTCACAAATTTAATACTCACGAACTTGGCTAGAACTTTAAAATTGTGAATAAGTTTATCGCCGCTGTGCCGAGAATGGATTCGTGAGATTCATCGTTGAACAACGGTCTTACACGTACAAGAATTAATCGTGAATATACTTTACAAGTCGGCTAAACGTATTTTTCAGTGGGAGAAATTCTTACAGTAAAATATTGGATTGCCGGTTTATTGCGCAAAGGTTTAAAAAATAACGGAAAATTACATTATTATAATTATTATCATCAGCCTATTAATGTTCCCACTGCTGGGACACAAACCTACTCTCTATGAGAGGGAATGGCCTATAATCTACCTAGCGGGCCCAGTGCGGATTGGTAGATGTCACATGCCTTCGAATTTTTTGGTTCTAGGACATGCCGGTTTCCTCACGATGTTTTCCTCACCGGTTTGAGAGCAGAGGTGATAAAATAAATTACACAAAGTAATGCACCTGTCTGGGTCCGAACCCATGACTTACTGTTCGTAAGTCGGGGCCGCCACCACTGGGCCACCGCTGCTCCGATTATAATTATAATCGCCTTGTATTCCCTGAAGGGTTAGGGAGAGCCATACCTTACAAGTACACCCACATTTCGTCATATTTAAGTCCCGTGTTCTAGGGGGCTAGCCTATTGCCATCAATCGGGCATCAATTCAGACTCAGTGTCTGCTACTGAAAAATTTCTGATGGGAAAATCAAATAACGCTTTGCCCGACCTAGGAATCGTACTCAGGACCTCATGTTTAGCAGTCGTGATTGTAACCAGTGATTGTAGACCAAAGAGATAATAAAAAAAAACCCGGTCAAGTGCGAGTTGGACTCGCGTACCGAGTTTTCCGTATAAACTTGTGGGTAATTGGTTATTAAACTACATACAGGGTGTAAACAACCTCTTCACGAAGCCGTCAACCACACATTCTGTACATCAAACTAAGTAACTTTACACAAAAATTATTGCTGGGAGGAGTGTTTTTTTTTGGGTGAAAAATCTTGTTTTTTGTTAGAACTCAATGTGACGCACTTAAAAGACTGTGCTGATGGATGGACTGAATAGTACGGGGGTCTTAGATAAGTTTAAAGTAAAAATCTTACAATAATAACTTGTATTTAAAAAAAAACTTGTCAAAAAGTTGGAACTTTGACCCCCAATATCTCCGTAATTAGATGGTTCCCAGGTAGGGTGTAGAACAAAAAAATGACCGCAATGACGGGGAGAACAAGTGCGTTTCAGCTTCGTTAAGAGGGTATTTACACCCTTTATTTACGGTTTTCAGATTTTTTCCTTTATACTATATGTGCTGTAAGACACTGCGTTTTGCCAAATTTAATAGTTCTAGGCCAACGGGAAGTACCCTATGAATTTTGATTCCCTGAGAGTTTCGAAATATACGTTGTTTGCGACATAAACGCCCGAATCTATTTTTTACGTTATTTTGGAAAGTTGATTTTGTCACAGCATTAAGGGACCGTAGATTTGAGTAAATGGTTTTAATTTCCCGATACCTCTATGCGTTCCCGAGATAAAGGGTCTTGACAGACAGAAGGATGGACGGACGAACGGACGGACGGACAACAAAGTGTTCCTATAAGGGTTCCGTTTTTCTTTTTGAGGTACGGAAACCTAAAAAGGAAATTATCTTATTCAATTCGTGTCTGAATTGTTATACACAGGTAATCCTATTTATGAAAGGAAATTACATATTTAAACACAAGTTTTTTCCCATGGGGGTAGGCAGAAACTACAGAATGCCTAATGCCACGACCCTTACGAACTTCCGTTGCTCCGTCTACGGTCGCTGGTTGCGAGAACTACCTGACCTTTCTGAACAACATCGTAAATAAGGAAGTTTGTTGAAAGATGAAACTTACAAAAATCCAAACAGTATTCAAAGTCCCTCGTCACGGTAATAATTTACAAGATTACGAGTATATCCGAAACAAAAAAAGTTCATTTGTTTTAATGTTGGTACGTGAGGGTCGAGGGTGTTTTATAATTTTGCATTACTTTTAAATACCCTTTTAGATTTGGATAACCTTTTATTGTAATACTAGCTGTTGCCCGCGGCTTCACCCGCGTAAAGTTCGGTAACCGTCCCACTGGATCATATTAAAGGGATAAATACTCGTAGTGCCCCACGTGTTAATCCAGGTTCTGAACTATATATGTGCCAAATTTCATAATCATCACAATCACCATCACTATCACAACCACCATCATTATCACAATCACCATCACTATCACAATTACAATCACCATCACTATCACAATCACCATCACAATCACCATCATCATTATCATCGTAATCACAATCATCATCATCACAATCTCCATCCTCGGAATCACAATCACAATCACCATCACTATCAAAGTCACAATCACTGTAAACATCACAATAACCATCACCATCGCAATCACCATCAAAATCACCACCACTGTCACAATCACCATCACAATCACTATCACAATCACCATTATCGTTATCATAATCTTAATCATCGTAGTCATAATGATTATCATCGCGATCACAATCATCATCATCACAATCACCATCATCGTTATCACACTCATTATCATGGTAATCACAATCATTATCATCGTAATCACAATCATGATCATCATTATCACAATCAACATCACAATCAAAAATCTTAATAACCATCACAATCACCATCACAATCACAATCACAATCACAATCACAATCACAATCACAATCAATATCACGATCACAATCACCATCACCGTTACCATCACCATCGCTATCACCATCACTATCACCATCACCATCACAATCACAATCACCATCATCGTTAGCACAATCACTATTATCATTATCACAATCATTATCATCGTAATCACAACCATTATCATCGTAATCACAACCATTATCATCGTAATCACAATCACAATCATCATCATCACAATATCCATCCTCGTTATCAAAATTGTCATTATCGTTATCACACGCATCATCATCATTACCACAAACACCATCACTGTCACAATCACCATCACAATCACAATCACTATCACAATCACCATCAATATCACAGTCACAATCACTATCACCATCACAATAACCATCACTATCGCTATAACCATCACAATCACCATCGCTATAATCATCACAATCACCGTCACTATCACAGTCACAGACACAATCACAATCATTATCACAATCACCATCATCGTTATCACAATTATCATCATCGTAATCACAATCATTACCATCGTAATCACAAACACCATCATCATTATCACAAACACCATCACTGTCACAATCACAATCACAATCACCATCATCATCACTATCACAGTCACAATCACCATCACCATCACAATCACCATCACAATCACCATCACAATCACCATCACAATCACCATCACCATCACAATCACCGTCACTATCACTGTCACAATCACCATCACCATTACCATTACCATAACCATCACCATTACCATCACTATCACCATCACCATCACTATCACTATCACAATCACTATCACGATCACCATATTATCACAATCACCATCACTATCACCATCACCGTCATTATCACCATCACCATTACTATCAAAATCACTATCACCATCACTGTTATCACAATCATCATCATCAGTATCACAATCATCATCATCAGTATCACAATCATCATCATCGTTATCACAATCGTCATCACAATCATCATCATCGTTGTCACACTCATCATCATCGTTATCACAATCGTCATCACAATCATCATCATCATTGTCACAATCATCATCATCATTATAACAATCATCATCATCGTAATCACAATCACAATCATCGTAATCACAATCATTATAATCGTAATCACAATCATCACCTTCATCATCATTATCACAATCACCATCATCATTATCACAATCATCTCAATAAATCAACAATAACCCTGTATAGAAGTCGAATCTGCCATCTTCTGGATCTCAAAATAAATGCCATATTCGTAATCTGCACCCCTGATAATCTCGGTATCGACACCCATATTGATTTTTAGACATTTCAACCCCATCGCACCCCAACAGGGAATGAAGGCATTTCAGGTCCGCCACATTAAATCTTAAAATCGTTGTTTTTTGATACACCCGACCCGATACACCATACAAACAATACCGATGTTGATTTTCAGACTTTGTTACCCCATTTTCCCCTTTAGGGGTTGAATTCTGAAAAAACCTGAAACACAAATGTTAACTCATTTATCGACAGGAGTACTCCTGTGAAGTTTCGAATAAAACAGTCTTACATAATCTTGTTTCCCCATACCTTTGACTCCCGTTTCATCCCCTTAGGGGGTAAATTTTGAAAAATCCTTTCTTATTGCATCCCTTTTTTTTTTTTTTTTTTCGGATGGGAAATCATCAAATGACTTCTCCCGCTCTGGGCGGAGCGGGAGGGAGTGTCAGACTTTTACTGACTAAAACTCATCCATGTTCCTTCATCGCCCTTTGTGTTCCGGGGCCACGGTATCTCTTTCGAACAGTCCCGCAACCCCGGCAGGCATCGGTCCTTGCGGACCCCTTCCTTTTTGCTGACTCTCTTTGAGGCGCGCGTGGAACACGAACGCGCCGTCGACACGGCCTGTCGTCATGAGACGGACGGACGGCGAGCTAGCCCATAGCCCACCGTCCACAGGCCCGCTGCCGCCGAACGTTTGTGCCAAATTTGGAATCTCTAGACTCAGCGGTTTGGGCTGTGCATTGATTTTTAGACTTTGTCACCCCATTTCCCCCTCTTAGGGGTTGAATTCTGAAAAAACCTGAAACTCATGTCTACTCATTTATCAATAGGAGTACCTGTGAGGTTTTTAATAAAATAGTCTAATTAATCTTGTTTCCCCATACAAACTTTAGAGCCCCGTTTCACCCCCTTAGGGGGTGACTTTTGAAAAACCCTTTCTTAGTGTACCCCTAGACCACTTCAGGAACATATGTCCCAAATTTAGAATCTCTAGACTCAGCGGTATAGGCTGTGCATTGTTTTTTAGACTTTGTCACCCCATTTCCCCCTCTTAGGGGTTGAATTCTGAAAAACCCTGAAACACTTTTCTACTCATTTATCAAAAGGAGCATTACTGTGAAGTTTCGAATAAAATAGTCTAACTTATCTTGTTTCCCCATACAAACTTTGGAGCCCCGTTTAACCCCCTTAGGGGGTGAATTTTGAAAAATCCTTTCTTAGTGCACCCCTAGACCACATAAGGAACCTACTTGCCAAATTTGGAATCTGTAGACCCAGCGGTTTGGGCTGTGCGTTGATAGATGAGTCAGTCAGTTTCTTCTTTTATATATTTAGATACTGGTATAACTTTAATAGTGATATTGTTTTAAATTGGATTTTATACGTTTTAATAAATACTTTCTTTTACCTGAAGCTTAGCCTGCATGGAAAAAAAGATTAAAACAAAAAAAAACATAAGTCTAGAATCTTGCAACAGCATTGTGGTAAAAGAATCGCTTTGATGTCCCTTATTACGTTATAAAAATGCTAAAGGTTACAATTTGCGTGAAAAGGCTGTAATATTCAACATTTTATTACGTAGTCAAGTGCAGTTTAATGTGTAGGTATAGTAAGCCGAGATTATATTAGAAATCAGGTCACCCAACCGTTGCCTGCTCGTCATTTTATGAGCCTTATGTGAAGTTGGTTGAGCAATAAATTGCTCCGGGAGAGTTCCGACAGTAGACACTAAACTGTGGATTAATTAGTTATATTCCTAAAACTGTTGCTTCAATCATTACAGCGTCGTTGGTATACGCTTACGATGGATTCATTGTCGCATGTCATTTTAGGGAAAAAAATTGCCGACGCGAATCCGGACATGGACACGTAATAAAAATTATATCTACTGGAGTATCTATCTATCTGTCCGCAGCAGATTCTTAAGTTGTCTATAACAGTTTGGTTGATGTTTTAATTTAGAGATACATCAACGGGAAAATATGACGGATCATCGATTTTGTAGAAAATCATGGTCCTAGAATCATTGAATTAATAATATCAGAATACACAATTGACATACGAGTAGAGCGACTGTCTATCTTTCCTCTATACTCCTTCGTCCTCCAGGTTTCCGCCTTTTCGTAGCGACTGTCAAAGACTTGCAAATGACCGCCGGGAGCAATAAATGATCTACAAAATATTAGGCCTAAATTACGTCGCTCAACTTTCGTTTCGTGTAGCAACCAGTGCCAAAACACAGTCTTACTAGGAATAACAAAATTAAGTACATGTATTTTCGCTCCAAATTTTCACTTGAACACCATTTCAAATCAAAAATGACGTTTCATCCCTCGGATTAGGACGTTTTATTGCAAAACGGCAGGTAAGCTGCCATCTTGGTTCACCGCACCCTTTACTCTTTGAACTGAGGATTAAAAATGATAGTAGCGCGCTGTGACGGTAATCTGGGATATAATTGAGAGATTTTACTCCACTAATACGAACGCGCGATGTAAAGTTTTACGACCGATATTAAAATTTAAAAAGCTCGTTTCATTTTTAGTGAATTTAAAGAATTTATTCATATCTTTAGAGACATAAACTAATAGTGTTTTTGCAAAAATAAATAATTACCAATATGTATTTAATTATTTTTTATGTCATTGTATTTTCAGTTCAAATTCGTATTTACGTACAACGTAAATACGAATTTGAACGATAAACATTTAACGTGCACGTCTCAACCAATATTTTGATTTAAAAGAGTGTCCATGCAGTTACTTGCCCGTTCTTCTTCATTGTAATCTACGTTTTGGACTGTGCGTAGCTTCATCTTTTTATTTTTGTCAATGCAAAAGTGACTGTAATCGTCTAATTGAAATAAATTGAGTTTGGGTTTGATACGCGTTTGTGTTTGCCTCTATACAGGGTGGAATTATTCAATGCCTCCTGGAGGGAAGTACTCTAGATAGCAAATTTTACTCAAAGAAAACATTTCTTTTTTTTTAAAAGAAAGAAATCCGCATTCACAGATTTTCGAAATTTCGTTTGCTCAGGAATCGAACCGACTAAAATTCTTTAAAATAACATCCTGTACTTTTTTGACATCAATTGATAGGGTCAATCTAATGGATCATATCTCTTTAACAGACATGATAAATTACATGAAAGGAAATCCATGAAATCTAAAGTTTTAAATTCAATGGGATAAATTCAATAAGTTATAGCTCTTTTATTCAAAGGAAACAACCTTTCCTTTACAATTGAATAAACAAGATTGCAATTTGCACAAACAAACAATTACAATCCTCCTATCTAAATGGTTCTTCGTCATTTTAACAACACAATGACGTCAAAGATATTGTTAATTATAATGTAATCGGATGGACCTATCATATCCAGTGGCGTAGCTAGGCCTAGTAGAGCCCTGTATCAATTATATTTAGGGGCCTTTAAGCCCGAGTGCAGCGCAGCCCAAAAAGAGAAAAAATAATTACTATTAAAGAAATGTTTTTTTGCAAAACCAAGAAAATAGCTGATTTAGGTGTCATTCATTTGAGTGGGAATGTGTGAGCGAGCAAAGCGACAAAAAAATGTGTAACAGCGATCATGACTAGCATAGGTTAGGACTTCAATGAAGAGATAGAAAATTACAGCATCCTGATAGTTATGTTTTCATCGAAAAGCGAGCGAAGCGATCTTGAAAAATTGGTGCTTTCTGGACCGCGATTGGTGAAGTCTTCATCAAGGAGCAAGCGGAGGGAGCTCGAAAAATTAGAGCTTTCTGGACCATGATAAGTCATATTTTCTTTTAATCTTTAAGCAAGCAGAATATTTGAGGTTGTGAGAAAATTTTGTGATTTTTGCTTTGTTACTCGGGGGCCCATCATTGATACGGCTGTAGCTAGGCCCCTGATCATATCCCATTGAATTTATAAGTTTAGATTTCATGGTTTTCCCTTCATTTAATTTATCATATATTTTTTTACAGAGATTTGATCCATATGATTACCCTATCGATTGATGTAAAAAAAGTACAGGATGTAATTTTTTTAGTCGGTTCGATTTCTGAGTGTGGCAAGCGAATTTTCGGAAATCTGTGAATGCAGATTAGTTTCTTTTTAAAAATAAAGGAATGTTTACTTTGAGTAAAATTTGTTATCTCCAGTACCTATTTAGAGTACTTTCCCTCCAGGTGGCATTAAAAATTTCACTCTGTATACTGTGCTTTTAAATCTTTATACATAATATAATGACACAGATTACTTAATAGTCGCCACGTAATCTGATGCAATCGTTAGTGTTTAAAAGTGGTCTAGCCAGGCTGTGGCGCAAAGTTTGACTTTTATTTATTTGGTTATGAGATGAGGTTTATCTAGCTAGTCAGACATGCTGTGGGCAGACACCTTAGCTATCAAAGTCACTGTTACTCACTCTTTTGAAATCGGTCACTTGTTAAGGTCGCGCTAACCCAACGGGGGTTTTGTACTTCTTTATCTTTTCGAGCATCAATAATTCATCACTTACTTCTATTAGTTGGGCTCGGCTTGGGGAGGATTCTTTTTTTTCTTACCCATCAGCCGTCACGGTATAATTACACGACGCGAAAGCAAGATAAGGAGTAGTTTGTATTTGTACCCCCGTTTTCTTTCATATCATGCACTTACTATAAAACAGACTGAATGTACCTAATATTCTCATAATAATAAGTAGCTGGTGCCTATTAATACCGTGATAGCATCGTGTCGAGAGAATTTGATTTTCGTGAGGACGTTGCTTGATGAGCGGGCCCGATAATGAGTACCGAATGCTGCTTAGATCTTGGCCTGGTTTCTACTAAAGTGGAGATGGGCGGAGCGGAGAAGAGACCCATCGTATTGGTAAAATACACATCGCGTCTCTCCTGTGACCGGTCGAATCTTTCACGTCTTCGCTTGCATCACTTCTCTTGGACCATAATCTAAGTTGATCACATCTGTTATAACGTAACATGACTTAACTGCAGTGACATGTGGACCGTCAACACAATCAAGTTCTCCTTGCTCACACTGACACACATGCATTACAATTACTCACAGACTTTAAAAAATGTCTATTATTATATTCCGCTAACAAACTGAGGTCTAATGAACAATGAAATTATTTTGTAATATTAATGAAAATGTGGCCAATAGAAACCTAAATCGTACCACCTAAATAAAGATGAACTCATAAATATTCAAAATAACGCAATAATGACTTTGTATCAGGTCGTATATGTTTACAAAGTACCTACACCACGATACATTGAGAGAGCAGTTCAAGATGCATCACAAATGTCGTGTTACGTTACCACATGTCAGGGTCAACAGTTTTGTTATTTTAATTAGAGAAATAATAACAGGTTTTTTATCATATTAATTAAGTTTTCATGATATCTGATGACGCAATTATTTATTGTAAAATTCTCACGTAACTGTTATATAATAATCCTTTGATATATTCTGATTTAAATCACATGACTATCTTATATCGAAGAATGTGAATGAATTTGTAAAAAGAAATAAACCGTTGGAATGACCAAGTAAAAATACCCATGATAAAATCGAAATAACAGTGCTCGTAACAACGTAATTGAATAAAAACAAAGCATATCGGCTCATGTATGACTGAAGCTATTGTGAGGGTACATAAATAAAACTGATCGTGTTTTGAGATTACTTTTACGGATTACTTTCATCTTTAGAGATACTTTTTATCAGGAATATGCATTACAAAAGTAAAATGTAGGAGAGACGGGCGTTTCATAGCGACACACGAAATTAGTATCGGCTTATCAGTTCAGTTTATCGTCTCCAACGACATTAACATATTATATAAGGTAGGTATGTATTCGGCGGCTGGCGACATTGATAAATTGGTAGTTTGGAACATATTCTACAACGATAGATCTCTATTAAGCAACATGATTTTGAAAATAAGACAGTTTGTGAATTTATGGAGCATTAAGAATATATACTCGTTAGAATTTGTTGGTAATAATACTGTGTTTTAAATCTTATGCTGAATAAAGTTTAGTAAAAGTCGTACTCCGGATCTTCTAACCATGGTTTAAGGAGTTTGGGCCAAGACCAAGTCGCTGTTTCCTGTATATAGATTTATGTGCAAGTAGTTATATAGCATTTGAAACCTAAATAACTCTGTACCTACATCTCTATTTTCGAGGCCAATTGTTCGCGTAATGTCCTTAGAAAGCGCAATACACATTGAATTATTCCAAATGGTCTTAATTATTAGGATCGAACTAACACGCCACTTAGTTTAATGTAGGGAACATAATGGATAATTAAACCGTAAGGGAATATACATGAAACGCCGTCCATTTATCTTTTCGATCGGATTTGGCTCGCCACGTAATTAAATCGTTGATTAAAGTTATGTCATTAATGACACAACATGACTCATAAGTCACGCTTATGAAATCAAGTGGAACTCCAATACATTCCAATCAAAATTATTGGAAACTAACTGACACGCACAACTTCGTCTGCGTATGGAGTTTTTCCCATTTTTGCAACACTTTTCATTGATGCTCCGCCCCGATAAATGGGCCATCTAACACTAACATATTTTT
Source organism: Xestia sexstrigata (assembly GCA_941918905.2). NCBI lineage: Eukaryota > Metazoa > Arthropoda > Insecta > Lepidoptera > Noctuidae > Xestia > Xestia sexstrigata. The sequence goes on along the minus strand of OW799200.2, from coordinate 13,252,580 downwards.
TCAATTCGAACCAGCAGTTCCTGAGAGTAGCGCGTTCTACCAAACAGACAATCTCTTCAGCTTTATAATATTAAGTATAGATTTATATGAGAATTTACAATATTAAGTATAGATTTATATGAGAATTTACAATATTAAGTGTAGATTTATATGAGAATTTACAATATTAAGTATAGATTTATATGAGAATTTACAATATTAAGTTTAGATTTATATGAGAATTTACAATATTAAGTTTAGATTTATATGAGAATTTACAATATTAAGTTTAGATTTATATGAGAATTTACAATATTAAGTATAGATTTATATGAGAATTTACAATATTAAGTATAGATTTATATGAGAATTTACAATATTAAGTATAGATTTATATGAGAATTTACAATATTAAGTATAGGTTTAAATGAGAATTTACAATATTAAGTATAGATTTATATGAGAATTTACAATATTAAGTATAGGTTTAAATGAGAATTTACAATATTAAGTATAGATTTATATGAGAATTTACAATATTAAGTATAGGTTTAAATGAGAATTTACAATATTAAGTATAGGTTTAAATGAGAATTTACATTTAATTAAGTTTTGCACCTTGTCAGAAATAAAACTTATAGATAATGGATATTGAAGGTAAAAAATCTGTCGTCCTTTATTTACTCTGAAATGAGATCAATGTCATAATAATATTGAGCCTTAAATATAAAATATCTTTCCAAGGCACTTAAAGTACTTGATCCCCAATTTTATGATAATTATTTCCGCGCAATTATTTTTTTGACATTAACATTGAGTGAGATAATGGAAACTGAAAAATTAAAAGGGTTTTTAAAACAATTCCCAGTAGAAACTGTAGCAGAAGTGTTTGAAACTAAAAACCTCGGTAACTAAAATGGCCTATGTTTGTACCGATCAATGTTCACTTACGGCCATTTTCAATAACTGACTAACAGGTAACGGAAGGTTGCTATCTCTGTCTGTTTGACGCTTACGGGCCGTTAGAAACAAAACGTCACAGAAAAGCTTTCATTGTTTTTACTATGAATCAAGTGACAGGTGGGTGATGCGGATAGAATATTTCAAGCTAACTTTGTTTATAGAAACACCGATAGCTACGATATTAACTAACAGTTATACGTAAGTAAGTTTTAGAAAACGGCCGTTTAAGATGTTTTTATTTTTCTTGGTAGGTTGACCGCCTACTTTTCTATTCATTGTTAACAATATTTCAAGCATAAAATAACGTTTAGGCATGTGTTAGAAGTGCAATTTCGTATAATAACAGGTATTAGCATAATAACACAATGAGCACTGTTCATTTACATGATATGAGATCTTATTCTGCGCATTTTATTATTAATGCCGAGATAACATGGCCACACAAGCAAACACAATCGAAAGTAACGTCTTAACTTTGTGATTAATGTGTGTATTGTTTGGTTGGTGCAACACTAGTATAACTATGTTTTGTTTAAGAGGGACGTGGTTGGCACTGCTGTGCTTTATGAGCATGGAACTAATAAGTACTAAGCATAGTTATGTATGTCTTCTTCAAACAACTTTTCGTCTTAGTAGCAACGAACCAAATTGGTGACGGTTTTTTTAGAAGTTCATTCAATAACTGTAAAAAGCTCATTATGTATGACGTCATCTCTCGATGTGAACATCTGCCTAAAGATTGAAATAATCAATAACCGTTACCGCAGAAGTCGAGGTGTCCGTTTCTAATAAAGAGCAGCTGTCGGCTGATGAAATTACCTTTCAGGAGCTTCGCCAAATACATTCGTCCATATTCCTTTTAAAATTTCTTAATCAACACCAAAATTAGATTATTTTATTACTTTTTACAAACTTAGAGCATTTTAAAACGGTATCGTTCTATTACATCGATACGCCTAATTTTCTAAATTAAAATAGCAGAGATGAAGTGTATGGAAGTTCATGTTTACATCACAACAGGGGGCCTGTTTGTATTTACGATATCGTTGCGAAATCAGGATGCCCACTTTTACTTTGCTTTGTAAAAATCATGTATACCTATTTATAATAGCATTACAGACGATATTTTTAAATCTAGGTAAAACAGAAAACAAGCTGAATCACATACTTACGTGTTACAAAATGAAGTTATTATGTAAATAGTTATGCAAAGTTTTATATTTTTACTGTTCTTGTATACCTAATGTTACAAACCGGGAAAAAGATTTCGAGGTACTAGGTAAACTACATATTTATGAAGTCAGCAGCGTTGCAACTTAATATTTATAATGTTAAAAATACGACATTTTGTTTTTGCAATACCCACTACATCCCGGAAAAGTTAGGAGATAGTCGTTCCATTTTCCTTTTTCTCAGAATGTGTAGGATTATGGTACGAACGAACCCGCTTAAAAAAGGTGTGAAGCACTATTGGGATGTTATTGCAGTAAGGGGATAGTTAATATAAATAGCATTTTGGGTTACAACCTTGTGTCGACCTTCAGTGGATAGGTAGTGTAGGTACGGACTTCGTAGGACGGAGACAGAAACTGAAATCAAGTCCTCGTTAATATTCTATTCAAAGCTTAGAGTTGATATTTGTATAAGTAAAGATAATGAAGACAATTTCCCAACATTTTTGTTGTTACCTACTTGAATTATGAGTAGCAACAATATTGCTTAGTAATTGTCTTGTGTTCCGTATGGTGTCGGACGTAAGGGATAGCACCATCCCATATCTTCCCGTGGATGTCGTAAGAGGCGACTAAGGGATTACCAGAGAATGGGCAGCAGCGCTCTGAGTCTTTTTGAAAGAACTGTACTGCGATCGCCAACCCGCCTGCCAAGCGTGGCGATTATGGCAAAACCCCCCAAAATGGCTACCGCATTACGAAAATGGCCCCTAGTACCTGGCAGCCCGTCTACCCTCGACTACGGCAGCGGTCGAGGTTACGGCGTGGCAAGGGGTGCGAAGAATTTCCGGATGGGATCCGGCTGCTTATACCAACGACTGGACCTGGCAACATAAAAACACAAGCACACTCCGGACCGACGAGAAGATAGCGGAACTCGAAGAATAATTGAGCAGGCTGAGATGGAGTATTGTGGGATTATCTGAAGTCTGAAGAGAGGGGGAGGACACGATAATCCTCAAATCCGGCAACCTGCTCTATTTCCGAGAGGGTGACCGGCAGTCCCAGGATGGTGTTGGGTTTATCGTTCACAAGTCCCTTGTGAACAACGTGGTGAAGATCGAGAGTGTGTCGACCAGGGTGGCGTACCTTATACTCAGAATATCCTCAAGATATTTGCTGAAGGTCGTACTGGTCTACGCCCCGACCTCGGCACACCCCGACGACGAAGTGAAGACCATGTATGAGAATATCTCTAAAGCCGTGTATGGTCTCAAAACTCACTTCACCGTTGTCATGGGGGACTTCAACGCGAAACTGGGCAAACGAGACGGGGGTGAGCTGCAGGTGGGGCAATTTGGAGTTGGACGTCGGAACTACCGGGGCCACCAACTGGCTAGTTGTAGTATGGAGAAGGAGGGCCTCTATGATTATGATGAACTCCTTCTTCAAAAAGCGTGAGCACAGGAAGTGGACCTGGCAGAGCCCTGATGGTGCAACCAACAACGAGATTGACTTCATCATGTCAACCAAGAAGCAAATGTTCAATTATGTCTCTGTGATCAATTCGGTGAAAACCGGGAGCGATTACCGCATGGTAGATCAATATTTGATTTTTGAACATCAATATCAAGCTAGAAAGGTCTCGTCTGATGAAATCTACGCTCCGTCCAGCACAGATCCAAATCCAAAACCCTGAGAGCTTTCAACTTGAACTCCAGTATCGTTTCGAGTGCCTAGGAAGCTCAGTGGACGAATACAACGATGGGTTCGTGGAAACTGTCCATACGACCGGGTCTAAGTTCTTCAAGACACGTCGTACAGATCAGAACAAGAGACTCTCCGATTAAACTCTCAAGCTCATGAAGGAGCGGCGTGAGATGATCCTGCAGTCTTCAGACGAGACTCAATAGACGGATCTCTAAATCCTTGAAGAGCGACCTTCGCCACTTTAATACCGAGCGTATTAAAGACGCGATCGAGCGGAACAAAGGCTCCAAGGTATTTACTAGAGATTGGGCAGAGCCAGGTCACGAAACTGAAGACCGACGATGGCAGGATCTTATCCGCCAAACCGGAGCTTCTGAGGGATATCGAGAGCTTCTAGGGGCAGTTGTACACGTCAACCAGTAAATCCGTTGTAGATTTAGCAAACGACCCAAGAGCTAGACTGACCAGACACTATACAGAAGACATACCATAACATAAATAAGAAGACATACCGGAGTCAGCCTGTACAAGATTAGCATGGTTCTGAAACAGCTTAAAAACAACAAGGCACCGGGTCATGAAGGAATTACGGCCGAACTCCTGAAAGCGGGTGGAAAACCGGTACATAAGGCCCTTCAGAAGCTGTTCTCTCGGCATGCTGTTCGACTCGGGGGGAAAACGCCACAGGCATGGTGCACCGGTGTGGTGGTAGTCTTCTTCAAGAAGGGTGGCAATGCCCGTCTGAAGAATTATAGGCCCATCTCACTTCTAAGCTATGTCTACAAGTTGTTTTCAAGAGTCATCACGAACCGTCTCGCACGCAGGTTTGACGATTTTCAGCCTGCCGAACAAGCCGGTTTCCGAAAAGGCTTTAGCTCTGTGGACCACATACATACGCTGCAGCAGGTTATACAGAAGACCGAAGAGTATAACCTGCCTCTCTGTTTAGCGTTTGTGGACTACGAGAAAGCTTTCGATTCGATCGAGACCTGGGCTGTACTGCAGTCTCTCCAACGGTGCCAAATCGAAGTGTTTGTACAAAAACGCCACCATGCAAGTTTGACTATAAGACGAAGCCTCGGAACCTACCCTTCAGCAGCGAGGTGTGAGACAGGGAGACGTTAAATTTCCGAAACTGTTCACCACTGCTCTGGAGGATGTCTTCAAGGTTTTGGACTGGAGAGGGCTAGGCATCAACGTCAATGGCGAGTACATCTCTCACCTTCGGTTTGCCGACGATATAGTGGTCATGGCTGAGACCATGGAGGACCTCAGTACAATGCTCGATGACCTCAGTAGAGCTTCCGAAAGAGTGGGGCTAAAAATGAACATGGACAAAACCGAGGTCATGTTGATTTCTCATGTAACACCCACTCCTATTAAAATTGGAGACGCTACACTCAAAGCTGTGGACGATTATGTAAACCTGGGACCAACGGTCCAGTTAGGTAGGTCTAACTTCGAGAAAGAGGTCAGTCGTCGAATCCGACTCGGCTGGGCAGCATTCGGCGTTCGCTGCGCGGTATCTTCTCGTCCAACTTTCCGCAATGTCTCAAGACGTCGACGAAAGTCCATGACCAGTGTGTGTTGCCAGTGATTACATACGGGACCGAAACGTGGTCGCTTATCAGAAGGCTTAAAGTCACCTAAAGGGCAATGGAGAGGGCTAAGCTCGGAGTTTCTTTGCGTGATCGAATCAGAAATGAAGACATCCGCAAGAGAACCAGGGTCACCGACGTAGCCCGAAGAATTGATAACTTAAGTGGCAGGGGGCAGGGCACAGGGCACGCCACAATAGTGGCGGTAAGTCCCCTCTTTGAGGAGTGGCTTGAGAGACGCCACGGCGTCCTCACCTCCCGCCTGACGCAGGTCCTCACCGGACACGGTGTTTTCGGGAGGTTCCTGCACCGAATCGGGCGGGAGGAAACGCCCGGGTGTTTCCATTGCGAGGATCGACCGGAGGACACGGTGGAGCACACGGTGGAGGTGTGCCCCGCGTGGGCGGAGCACCGCCGTGTCCTCGAAGCGGCGATTGGCGGCGGCGACCTCTCGCGTCCGGCCCTGGTGCAAGCCATGGTCCGGAGCGAGACGGAATGGGACGCCGTCACCTCCTTCTGCGAAGCAGTAATGCTAGAGAAGGAGGTGGCGGAACGTGAGAGGGAGAGAACCTCACAGCGTCCCGGCCGCCGCGGGAGACGCCCCGGGCGTCGGGGGCCACCACGTGGCCCCCGGCCACCGTAGGCGCGGGCCTGTGGACGGTGGGCTATGGGCTAGCTCGCCGTCCGTCCGTCTCATGACGACAGGCCGTGTCGACGGCGCGTCCGTGTTCCACGCGCGCCTCAAAGAGAGTCAGCAAAAAGGAAGGGGTCCGAAAGGACCGATGCCTGCCGGGGTTGCGGGACTATTCGAAAGAGATACCGTGGCCCCGGAACACAAAGGGCGATGAAGGAACATGGATGGGTTTTAGTCAGTAAAAGTCTGACACTCCCTCCTGCTCCGCCCAGAGCGGGAGAAGTCATTTGATGATTTCCCATCCGAAAAAAAAAAAAAAAAAAAAAAAAAAGGGGGCAGGGCACATTGCTCGCAGAACGGATGGCCGATGGGGCCGAAAAGCTCTGGAGTGGTGACCGCGAACCGGAAAACGATGCGTTGGAAGACCTCCCACTAGGTGGACCGATGACCTGGTGAAGGTTGCGGGAATCCGTTGGATGCAAGTCGCATGGGACCGGTCAATGGGTGACACTTAGGGGAGGCCTATGTCCAGCAGTGGACGTCTTTCGGCTAAAATGATGATTTGTCTTAGAGAAAACTAATATTTCATCGTGTTCTTCTACTGAAAACCCTTAAAGGAAGAATAAACCGGTATCCTCATGGCATGCTCGTTCCATGGAACCTTATCCATCGCTTTTCATCAGGCATGCTCGAAGCCAAGAGCAGACCATATAACAACAAAAAAACTGTCTTTTAAATAAGTGATGATGACCTCATAACCATCACTGGCGCTACTATTGACTTAGGGCTGGGCCTAACTGATCTGAGGAATATCAACGACTTGGAAAGAATTAGTGATGTAGCTACTAATCGTACTGTAACTAAGTATATTAAGTAGATTTGTTGAGAGTCTTAATAAATTGACGATGTATTACGGGTAGAACAGCGGTTGGCGGGAGCGCTCGTCTGAACGATTCTCTTATTCTTGAACATTGTAGTGATTAAATCGGCGGGCAGCAAACCGGAAAGGCAGGCGACGGAATCTAAGCTAATATTAAAAAGCTGAAGAGTTTGTTTGGTTTACCGCGCTAATATCAGGAAATACTGGTCCGAATTAAAAAAAAAATCTAAGAGCGGAGTATCAATGAAGAATGTTGCAAAAACAGGGAGAATAGTATTTAATAATAATTTCACGCGAACGAAGGTCGCATATCTTTAAAGAGCAGTCATTAAAAAAAAACTTTTTTGCCATTTGGAACGGAACCCTAAAAGAGCTAAAACACTGGATTCCATTTAGTATTCCCACTTTAGGTCAATAATGGGGCGGGGCCCGAGACAGTTAAATCAATTCAGCGAGACTTATGGCGCGCAATAGCCCGGTTTATTGCTGGCTATTCTAGACCCTGGCTTACTAGAGTTACAATGGCAATGGCAATGTATGTGTATCAAGGGTAGTACAGTAATCCAACCGGTTCTAAGGGACGAGTGAGAAGTTCAAATGAAATGAATGAAGTATAAATGAAAGTAAAATGTAAAAACAACAAAACACCAAAGAGAGGGCTGAGAAGTGGAATACCCTGATTTCTGTGTTTAGTATTTCTTCATCAATACTCAAAACAGCAACTGTAAAGATAATCTATAATTTGCTCTAGGTATTTTATTTCTTAAGAAAACTTACATCCAGGATACAGATAGTAGACCGTTAGTGTAAGAACGCCAATTAAAAGTTTTCACTGTCAATGTTAGGGGAGACACAAGAAATAGTAGACTTGCAAGAGAAAGTAAGACGTAAGCACTCGGAGAGAATAATGAAAAGACTGAAAAAGCTTCGGTGATCTTCAAAAACGTTTTATTATAAAACTTTTTTTTAGTGTAGAACACTGGTGGAGAATAAGTGAAGATCGTCAAGACTTTGACATATAGTTGTATGGTCTGCCAGCTCTTAGTGGAATCCCTTAAGGGAGCATAAATGTTCTCGATGTGTATCCATTTAGCTCTACGAGTACACTTTGACTTCTGTTGGTCACATAAGATGGGAGCCACTTACTATATGGCATAGCATGGTCCTAGCGATTAAAACACTTGCTATAATCTGTGTACATCTACTTGTGTGCGATAAGACATTCATTTTGTCAAGTGAATGAGATTGGTGATTGTGAGCCGATCTCGTAGGAAACCATGTTGGCGGTCACTGATGCTTAATTTAAGATCAGGTTATAGATATTTGTAAATTATTATTTCAGGATACATAGTTTGCCCATATGGGCATATAGTTTTCTACGAGGTCTTTAGATCCTTTTTAGGGTTCCGTAGTCCTGACAAGGAACCTTTATAGTTTCGTCATGTCCGTCTGTCTGTCTGTCCGAGGTTTTGCTAAGAGACCGTCAGTACTAGAAAGCTGTATTTTGTCGGGGTATGCAATTACGCCGACAAAGTGGTAAAATATAATTTTAGAAAATATTTTATTTTCGTCGTCTACCCCATCGTGTGGGGTATTGTTGAATAGGTCTTTTAAAATGACCTAGGGATTGTTCATACTATTTTTCGATTTAATGCCCCCCCTCTGAAAACTAAACCGCTGGCTTAAAAAATCTGGAAAAATTCATGATTATAGTGCATTTCATGAACTTTAAAGGAAATTTTGGCGGTTTAGATAACTTTATTAGTTTACCAGTAATAGTCGTTCAAAGAACAATAGAATCGTTCTATATTGTGATAACTGGCTATTACGGAACCCTACACTGCGCGTGGCCCGACACGCATTTGGCCGGTTTTTTTTTTGTGGGTTGGCGTGATTAACGCCGACTTCCAAATTGTAGGTAGAGGTACCTGAGTGGGACTGAGGAATCGAGGACCCAGGTAAGGACCGCCTGAACAGAAATGAAAGAGGAGTAGTCAGACTTTCGCCTCAGAAGAGTATAAAAACTGGCGGAATATTGTCTACAAAAACAATTTTTTTCCGAGGGTAGACGATGATTGCCGAAGCGCAAACTATTTCTGGGAGATTTGTACCTACGTATAGTATCCTGTATTTTTTGGTTATGGATGATTCTCGATTCAGAGACTGATCATTTCCAAAAACATAAAAAAAAGAATGTCGAAAAATTAAGTACATAAGTGTGTCAAAATTCTAGATTTATGTTATCTAAGTAGATATCTCGCATCGATTGCTTTTGAAATTTTTCTGTGAAGGTGTTGTTATAGTGCCGCCATTGTTTTATTGAAAGTCAAAAATGGAAAGTACTCGTAATCTTGAAATGATTACTTGCCATTTTTGACTTTCCATTGAGATATTATGCTGCTTTTTTAAACTCATTAGCTATTTATGTTCCAATATGATTTCGGGTACGTGGCGCCCGCGGCTGGTTTATTTGCGTAAATTACATACTTACTTAATTACTTACATTCGATATAATACCGGAAATGCATAAATTTTCCTACGTTCACGTTCCTATGCTAACGGAAAACTAATAACAAGCGATTTTTCATTTAAAGATTTAAAAAAAAAATGTTTTAATTTGGAATTTTCCAAGTCTATTTGAAGACTTACAAAAGAGATCCATCCCATAATTTTTATGTGGAATAAATCCACAATGTACCTAAGTATCGAAAATACTTTTGAATTTTCTTTCTTGGCTATAATGAATAGCTTTGCAGAGAAAGTTCTTTAGGCGTTGCCATTTATAAGGATTAATTGATTTCTGGAAACTTTTTAAAAAGCAATTGATGGTCTCCTACGCTAAAGTGGCTTTTAAAAGTAATTTGGTGTTAATCATTAAAATGATCTGTTGTATCTACTTCGTATAAGGAACTTTAGCCATCTAAGCTCACAATAAAATATTGTATGCTTACTTTGGCAGGCTATCGTACTACATTCGATGCAAGACACTCCTAGCAACAAGGAAGATGGAACAATCAGTGGTCATATTACACACGTGGCCATGTTCTTCCGAGGTTTTCAATGTGTTTTTGTCAAATAAGGACAACCCTTTATTTTCAGCGAGGGTCGTAAGAGGAAACTACGGGATTATGGCTAGTGGGTGGGATACGGGCTGAACTACGTGAAGGTATAAATTGTATCATAATGAAAACCACATATTATATTATTATTGCGGTAACAAGTCCGCTACACTTGTTGATAGAATTATCAACTCACATCTAAAAGTAAGTCGTGTGGTATCCGGCAGAGTAGAATAGAACCAACCCATTACACTCACGGGTGTCGTATAAGGCGACTAATGTCTGAGGCAGAACACCTTGCGCCTCCGTAGACCAGAGAATGGGCAGCAGCGTTTTCTGTTAGTCTTTCATCACTGCGATCTCCAATCCGCCTGCCAAGCGTGGAGATTACGGCAAATTCCTCCCATCATGGGAGAGGCTTATGTCCAGCAGTGGACGTTATGGGCTGTTGTTGTTGTTGTTATCTAAAAGTATAAGAGCAATGCTATTCATTTCAGCACAAATTATATTTTCGACAAATATTGTGTAGGGAAGCGCAAAATTCAAAGTAATATTTTCTCTATACCCTTCTGCTATTGCTACCAAAAAGATTGATGTCATCGTGCAACTATAATGAACACTTTATCTCAAGTAGGTGTCTGCCAGTCTGTCGCTGACGGGCGTTAATTAAGTTGCATCGTCTTTACACCGCCTAAACTTGAACCTACTTAGTAATTGCTTTTCCATCAGTACCATGAAGCTGCTATGTTGATACTAGATATAAAATAGAATACAGGAAATCATTTAACATCCATTGTATTCGGAAAAGTGTAACGTAACGGCAATTGGCAAACCATATTGCACTAGTGCACCAATTTTGAGGATTCATAATGATAAAAAGTGACCGTATAAACAAAAGACTTGCTTCACTTCCTCACTTCGATGTAGGTTTCCATGTGGAATTCTTACGCAATCATTTTACGAGTGCTCGAATTGCTCTCACACGGTGGAACGCTGCTCGATTGCCGCTTGACTACCGCGGTGACGTCCACATCATTTACACTAACTCAACCGGATGTACAGCATGGCATTAAAACGCCGTAAATTTAACTATCAAACTGGTTAAATACACTTAAATAAAAAAGAGTAACCTATGTTGTTGAACCGCCATAATTATCTCAGTATCGCTGCAGCGGATCGAGGGACCCATGAGAACACTGTTACGTAACCTATGGAGTCTCAGCGCCTGGACTAACAATTAATTAAAGCATAAAGTGATAATTTGTTAAAATCCACACAGCGGCGATATGCAGGGAAGTGAATGGCAGATGCAAATGGCATTAAGCCACTGTAATACAATCTTGCCGCTCTGTTTATAACAATGACCAACATGTAGCTGATGAAACACTTGTTTTATATATATAAATAACTCATAGGTATACACATGTCTTAGTATAAATATTTCAGTATTGGGTACTTGAACTAAATTGCTATTTAGAATCGTCTATTGATAAGAAGTGAAAGGAGACGGGGCATCTCGGTGTTGTCGTCACCGCCGCGGTAAACGTCCGGAGCGATATTAAATGTTCCGTTGTCTCAAAGTGTTACGTTTTATTGGTCGGCTATAACCTGTAATACAGGATTAAGAAACACTGTCTCGGCAAAACCTTCTCAATAATAAATATATTTTATTCTAGACCCGATAAACGAACAATGTAATATGATTAAGATATGTCGAATAAATCGAGATCAAGCTTTCAATTTCGATTGTATTTACAATACAAAGTTCGATTATTGCATTCAATTGATTGCAAAAGTTAATGTTTCAAAATCATAGGTTCTAGGTATTTGAAATTGGTTTATTCGTGTGTGGAAATCTGTTGTAACATACTTAGTAACGGATGACGTCGTTGCCTGTACCTAAATCGAGATCTGAAAAACATTCTCCAGTCTGAAATGAATCATCACTTAGCGAGTGTGCCTTGAATTATAAAGCAGATAGTATCAAGTCGGCCTTCACACTTCTCGTTCGTTTTTACTGAGCAGCTGTTTTATATTTTTGTAGGCACTGCATTATTAAACAAAACATTAACTTGTAATCCCAGTTAAGTTTAATGTTTAAGTCCCATGTAATAGGGTGTGGCCTATTACCATTCATCCGGAAAAATCTAGACTCCGTGGCTGCTCTCGGAAATTATTGATGGAAAAACTCAATAACACCTTCTACAACCTGGGTCTCGAACCCAGGATCATCATACACAGCAGTGGTCCTTGCGACAAACGAGTCAGTCTACTGCAATGTCATATCTGCATTATTAGGCCAAAGTGTCCAAAAAGACGGCCTGGTTCTGTTATGATAAGGTCCAGTATGCTTCCATTTTTGTTCTGGACTTTAGATTAAATATATGGCCCCAAGACGCAGGATACTGAGAGGCAATAAGATTTACAGACACATACGAATTTGAACATTATTCGAATACATTTATGTTTATATTCGCATGACACACTGGCTAACATTTGTTTATAGGAATATGGACATTACGCGGATATGAACCAGATACATATTCGTATGAAGTCAAAGCGTGGTCTTTGAATCTTGCCCTTAGGCTTGGTGTTCTCCTTTGTACTGTATGGACTGAGTTTTGATTTCAATAACATTTCGAACATTTTGAAATATTATTGAAATCAAAAATCAGTCCAATGTACTGTGTACATTTCAAAGTAATAGATCATAGAGACAAGAGAGAGACTACTGAAATATTTCAACTCACCTGCGAGAGGAGAAATACACCTTTCATTGCCTTTTCTCTTTTGTCAATGAATATTTTACATACGCAATAAAGTTTCCAAAACTGGAAACTGTTATTGGAAAAAAAACATCAGTTTGTCTCTCAAATCAAATATCAAAATGTTTTTACGAAATTTCCAACAGTAGGTACGAGTCGTTCTGAAATTAACTTCATACTGCACATAGGCAAAAAGCTGATGTTTGTTTAATTAAGCTTTAAGCAGACGTAAGATCCACAATTAGAAACAAGGATTTGAATATGGAATAGGTATACCAACTCTTTTGTTGTTCAAAAGAGCCTTTTAATGGCCTGACTAAATAATTGGTTTGACTTCGAGTTAAAACCACTTATCGTCTAAAAATTCAGTGAGTACTAATCTAGTTTCGTATACATCCACCGAGGTATTTAATCGTCTAGATCCCGGTAATACGCCTCAGTAATTCAGGAGTTTAATTATTTAGGCGACCAGTCGCAATCAAGGATGGGTTACTTGCCGTCGGATTGTGGCTTAATCGCCCAAAATAACAGCTCCTTCTCAAATGACTAACTGCTCGACTGACTTTGTTTATGCTGATGGCGTTAACAAAGGTTCATACTATTGTTTATACTTATATTTTGGCAGATTTGGACGTTTATGAAAAATATTCCATTTAAATTTGAGCAGTTTTCGCAACAAAAGAAAAATATTGTAAAATACATAATTATGTTACCAAATAACTATAACTGCAAATATTGTAATATGTTTAGTTCAGTCTAAGCTCTAGACTAAGTAAGCCTTAATGAGTTATACAGCAATTTTATCTTCTACAAGAACTAGACGATTTTACGCACAAACTTACTATAATCTTCAATCTGAAGCGGGTAAAGGTTAAAACTCAATTACGTTTCAATCTTAACTTTTAACATGACTTGTCGATAAATCCTGACGTATTCACTAGCTAAAAGTTAAGATGGATCGGTGACCGAACTTCTCGTGCAGAACAAAAGATATTTTACCATAACCACATTACATAAAATTCGTCTCGTAATTATTTTTGTGTACAAATAAGAAACTTAAACAGCAAATGAGGCGAATTTCCCGAAGAAACAAAGCCTAAACATAAGTTTACCAAACAAGACAGACGATAAATTCAGAAGATAATTTATTACAGCGCGATCGAATTGCTCAGAATTCACGATAATATTGTGTACTTGTATCAGAGTAATGTAGCTTCACGAAAACCATTTCACTGGTCTGTTTTTGGTACGATTCCAAACGTCGCCGCGTCGTCTGGTTTGACTCACTTGTATAAGGCATATCTGAGGATCAACCAATACAATCTTTTTCTTCAGAGGCAGAATATCTGGCTGTATCGAAGAGTTACAGCGGATCTTTTTTCAGTTGCTTTTATTCGTATGATAGGAGACAGTAACGGTAAGACGCCCGATGGTACAGCAGAATCTTCGCCGCCGTAAATAAATTATTCAACACGACAGACCCTTCGAAGATATTTCCGTCCCTGTTCCTCCTAATTCTTCGATCAGTGTGCAAAGGGGACGCGTGTCCGTTACATAAACGTGTGAAAGAGCCGATGACGAGTACACAAAGGATTCCATTTATCATTCGCTCGGAACACTGTCATTTGTGAAGTGTTTAGCGAGCGGGAGTCGTGACGCGTCGATAGCTAGCATGTTAATGGCGCTTACCTTCGAAAGATATTAATAAAACGCTTTTTACCGAAAGCCTTCAAGGGGTCGTAGTGGGTGTTAAAAATAGCACTTCTATTTTAAGTTATTCAGGTTCAGTTTACAGTAACCGCAGTCAGGCAGGCAGTCAGAGGCAGTCGCTCCATGTAAAATCCTGGTATTCAGCTGCATCCGGTTAGACTGGAAGCCGACCCCAATAAAACTTGGGAAAAGGCTAGGCAGATAGTTTACAGTAATACTTTTGATTCTGAGCCATTTTTCAATCCATTTCAAAAACGTCGCTACGTCAGCACAGCGCTTGAAGGAAAGGGTACTCCGAAAATTATATTTTATATGTAGGGTTCAAAGCTGTTTTAATTTGTCCCGTAGCCTTTAATTATAAAAATAATGGTAAAAAGGGTGGCGACCTTTTCACCAAGATTTATATGAAGCTATTAACACCTGAGTAATTAAAGGTTTCACAACAGTTTATGGTTAAGGTAGTTTGATTTAAACTATCAACAAATATTTGCTTAGCTATTACAGAAAAGCGGCTATAATAAGATCAAAAAAAAATTACCTTACAGTTTGTTATTTTTGCGCTCGTGCTCACATATTATAAAGGAGGTTTTTTTTTAAGCGGAGAACATGAAATTGAATGAAAACACTGAAAATTGGTTTTAATATCAATGCAATTGGCTTTATTTTTGGTATAAAATATCAGTCATTAAATTGGTTTTATTTGATTGACAAATAAAGTCAATATTAAAGACATTTTTCTGTATTCCATTTCAGTTCAAATATTTGCGACGGTAAAAAAGTTAACCGTTTCGGAGAAATAATTTGTTTTTCTAAAAATTTAGAAAGTTTCAACCCCCTCCACAAGTTAGGGGTTGCATCAAAAATGTTTAAATTTTAAATTGTCCGTATTCTTACTCTGAATGATAAAAATGTTAAACGGTTTAAAAAAATTTCAAAGGAAAAAAGTTATGGCCAAAAAAAAGATTTTCGAAAAACCGCCCCCTCGCCGCCCCCCATGGACGAATTCCGCCCATTCACGAACTTAACCTAAGTTTTGACCCTTTCGATTTTTGAGCCAAACTTGAAAGCAATCGGTGCATACTCGTAATTGCGACCTGTAGAGTGTGGCTAAATTTTGCTTGGCGCCCCACATACATACGTATACATACAGGGTGTAAAAGACCTCATCACGAAGCCTTCAACCAAGCATTCTGTACATCAAACTAAGTAACTTTATGCAAAAATGATTGCTGGGTAACGACTTTTTTTTTTGGGGTTCAAAATCATGTTTTTTGGTACAACTCAATGTAACGCACTCAAAACATTGTACTGATGGATGAATTGAATAGAACGGCGGTCGTGGAGGTGTTTAAAGTAAAAATCTTACATTAAAAACTTGTATTAAAAAAAAAAACTTGTCAAAAAGTTGGAACTTTGACCCCCAATTTCTCCGTAACTAGAAGGTTCCCAGGTATGGTGTAGAACAAAAAAATGATCGCAATGATGAGGAGAACAACTGCCTTTCGGCTTCGTTAAGAGGTGTTTTACGCCCTTTATATATACAAACTTTTTAACCAGCAGTTGATAGGGGCTCTAGGGGGTCATAACTAGATTCCCTATGGTGAAATTTTCGGAAAACTCGATTTTAGGTGCAAGACCATTAGGTAGATTTTTTCTGACGATATCTACCTAAAACACTCGTTACATAGTTGATGTGTCCGGCTTGTTATTATTCCGCTTCATTTATTCCAAGTGATTGTCTCAATATCCATCTATTGTCCAAAACTAAAAGATTGCGATACAGATGCAATGATGACGCACACATTTTGACATTTTCGATGGTCGTGCATCTTTTGCAAACCACATGCTATCCATAAATAATGCGTTGGCTTTCTTTTAATTTATTTGTCAGTCATGTCACACTGCTATGTGGTTGGTTACGTTAACATTTGGTTGCCTGTTACCCAACCTTTACATTTTCGATTGTAATTACAGCACCCATCGTAAAAAGCCTTTTTAGCTCCCGACCAAAAAAGAGGGTCTATAAGTTTGAAGTGTATAATGTCGCATCATAGGTCCTGAACGGATGACGCGATTTCGATTAAGTTTTTTTTTTGTTTGCATTGTCTTAATGACAGTTTTAGCTATGTTTAAAGAAAATCTGCTCAGCTGTTAGAAAATTATCGCGTGTTAAACTTTTCTAGTTGATGAAGAGATAGGTATAAAAACCTTCCACAGGTCTGTCCATTTCGAAATTTGAAATCCTGTTATTTGTCAATGATATTACAAAAGTACGATAACCTAGACCTGATGCGCAGGCGTCACCATCATCGTCATCATGGACTGAGGATATCCAACCCGTCAGAAGAACTCAACGGTGTACGGCATCTACCCTGTGTTTGGGCACTTACGATGCGTTTTGACTTACATAAAATAGTAGTTAAGTAGAAAATAGCAAAATCATAGCGGTTCCCCGGTGCTACGGCGCTTGGATTAAAATATTCTACTTTGAAAGGGTGTAAATAGACCCTAGAAGGCAGTTGTTCTCTCCGTCATTGGGATCTTTTAGGTAGATTTCGTATTATTTCGTATTTCGTTATTGATTTCGTATGTATTAGAAAAAATGTATTAGGTAGATTTCGTCAGAAAAAATGTATTAGGTAGATTTCGTCAGAAAAATCTAATAATAATCTTTAAATATAAACTCTTTTGTAAAAAAAACGGGCACTTTAGATTTTTTTCTCTACTTCAATGAAGAAGAACAAGAAAGAGGTTTTATTATATTGACGATGTATTGGCATGTTATTTGAAGCATCCTGGCATGATTTTTTACGTTCCAAATTTAAATTTTGAAATTAACAAAAGAAAAATAATGAGTAAGTATTGTGGATTATTGTAAAATTGCTTTACTAATGGCGCGAATTGCTGAAACGATTATTTTACTGATTACTAACATTTTTTGGATATTTCTGCAAATTAATCAATGAAGAAGGTTAGAATAGAATAAAATAGAATATATTTATTGTAAAAACATGAGTATACATCAAATAATATGTGCAAGGTCTTAAAATAACAGGTAGATAGCAAACTTTCGTGCCTCAGCAGCTAAATGTGAGTCGTTCTACTGTCCAGCCAGAGGACTTGGCAACGGTATCAAGAGACCGGTTTGGTCAAAAGAAAAAAAAGTTCGGGAAGAAAACGATGCACAAAACCAAGAGATGACCGCTTTTTGGTGAGTCAGGCGTTGAGGAATTGTAAGGCGTCAAGTGTGGACCTGAAGAAGAGCCTTGAAGAAGTAAGAGGAGTAGAAGTTAGCTTGTGGACGGTCAGGAGGAGGCTTTTGGCTGCCAATATCAGGAGTTACCGCCCGGCTCGGGGCCCTAAATTACTCCGTGAGCACCGTGTTGCTCGACTTCAGTTTGCTCGAAACTGTGCTTCATGGACTCTGGAGGACTGGAATCAAGTATTGTTTTCTGACGAACCGACGCCGGCGAGTACTGCGAAGACCACGGGAACGCTATGCAGAAGTGTGTGTTTCGAAAAAATCACTCCTTATGGCGGAGGCTCCGTTATGTTTTGGGCAGCAATGAATTCGACGGAGCGTATGGAGTTAGTTTTCATAGAAAATGGAACATTAAATGCACACCGGTACATAATGTGAGTCCTAATTCCAAATGCACAACCCGCATTGACTGCACTTGGGGAAAAATCCATTTTTATGGACGATAATGCTCGCCTGCACCTTTCTGGTGACGTGGAAGCGCACATGCAAGAAGTTGGGATCCGTCGTTTAGATTGGCCAGCTCGAAGTCCTGACCTCAATCAAATTGAGCATGTCTGGGATGTTCCAAAGAGACGGGTAAGATCAATGCAACCTGCTCCACAAAACATCAGGGAGCTAAAAAGAGTAATTGCAGAAGAGTGGGAACGTATTTCTCAAAACGTGATTAAAAACTGAAATTTTGGCAAGGGGAGGTCACACTCTTTATTAGGTTTTTACATTTGTAACTTTATTTAATTAAAAAAGTAAAAATACTACTTATCTTAATTGCCGACTACTTCTCATTGTTTGGCCGTGTACATCGGTTTTAAAGAATTCGAGACAATTAAAAAAAAAAAACATTTTCTTCACTTCACGCGTATTAATTTACACGTTCACAAGTTTATAGAATACGTCAAACAATTAAATTTCATTTAATTAACTCAAATCGACCTTATAAAGTAAATTTCCTTATGTGGCAGTTT
Organism: Xestia sexstrigata; assembly: GCA_941918905.2. Lineage (NCBI taxonomy): Eukaryota > Metazoa > Arthropoda > Insecta > Lepidoptera > Noctuidae > Xestia > Xestia sexstrigata. Next base: position 13,233,886 of record OW799200.2, on the reverse strand, counting down.
TTTGGCGTTAACTTTTTTCTTTTGGAAAATTTTTGATCCGTTTAACATTTTTATCATTCAGAGTAAGAATACGGACAATTTAAAATTTAAACTTTTTTGATGCAACCCCTAACTTGTGGAGGGTTTGAAATTTTCTAAATTTTTAGAAAAACAAATTATTGATCCGAAACGGTAAACTTTTTTACCGTCGCAAATATCTGAACTGAAATGAAATACAGAAAAATGTGTTTAATATTGACTTTATTTGTCAATCAAATAAAACCAATTTAATGACTGATATTTTATACCATAAATAAAGCCAATTGGATTGAAATTAAAACCAATTTTCAGTGTTTTAATTTAATTTCATGTTCTCCGCTTAAAAAAAACCTCCTTTATAATATGTGAGCACGAGAGCAAAAATTTTAACTCCCTCCCCAAGTTAGGGGACTTGGGGAGGGAGTTAAAATTTTCAAAATTAAACAAAACATTATACGTAAACATTTTTAGTGTCGCAAATATTTTTTTTTGAAACCAAATTGTTTATTCTACAACTTTTACTTCAAAAGTTTAGCGATAAAAATTATAGTTTTCGAAATCAAAAAATAATAACTGAAAAATTAAGGGCGTTTCCATTTGAAAGGATTTTAAAATTTATGATAACCATTCATAACCATTAAGACGTTTAATTGTCAAACGTCAACAAAGTCGTTGCTATGACGACCAAGTCTTTTGGCATCTGACGTATTCATAAAGGAGGTACTGCTAACAAAAACAAAAAAATACTGACAAAAAATCGGCCAGCGCAGCTGTGGGCTAGCTATAAAGGGTGTAAAACACCTCTTAACGAAAACGAAAGGCACTTGTTCTCCTCGTCATTGCGATCATTTTTTTGTTCTACACCATACCTGGGGAACCTTCTAGTTACGGAGATATTTGGGGTCAAAGTTCCAACTTTTTGACATGTTTTTTTTTTTAATACAAGTTTTAATGTATGATTTTTACTTTAAACACCTACACGACCCCCGTACTATTAAATCCATCCATCAGCACAACGTTTTGAGTGCGTTACATTGAGTTCTACCACAAAATATGATTTTTGACCCCAAAAAAAAAAGTCGTTTCCCAGCAAAAATTTTTGCGTAAAGTTACTTGGTTTGATGTACAGAATGCTTGGTTAACGGCTTCGTGATGAGGTGTTTTACACCCTGTATATAGCCTCTGATTTTCCAGAATAAATATAGGTGGAACCTTCTTCGAAATCTACCGCCTCCTGCGGCTTGCCGAAGGGATTTTTTTTTTGTTCTGGACCATACCTGGGAACTTACTAGTTACGGAGATATTGTAGGTCAAAGTTCCTACTTTTTCACAAGTTTTTTTTCAAATACTAGTTTTTAAGGTCATAACTTTTAATGCTTCCATAACCTATTAAATGCGTCAGCACAATTTTTTTTTGAGTGCGTTGTACATTGAGTTTTACCGTAAAACGTGATATTACACCCAAAAAAACAATTAGTTTCCCAGCAATAATTTTTGCGTAGAGTTAGTTTGATATACAGAATGCTCGGTTGACGGCGGCGTGAAGGGTCCGTTTACACCTTGTATTAAACATAGAGGGACAATATTTAGTTTTTTTTTGTTTTCCTCTTTAGAGGTTTTTTGTGTTTTGTGCGGTTTTAATAGTTTTATGGCTACAAAAAGAATACCCAAACTCTATTCTAATGCAACGTTTTAAATGTCATTATCGACGAATGTTAAATTTGGATATTTTGAAATTATCGCAGTATGTGGTCGGATGGAACCAGTAGTGTGGTATGTCGACCACTCACCGATGACGTCACTGAGTGAACGTCGGCTGCGATCATTCTTAAGAAGCACTTATGGTGTAACAACTGGTTAAGGATAGTGATGGACCAATTTATGGATTTGTACCGCGGTCTATGCTTGGATGATTACGGTGAGAGCCAGATCACGCAACGTTCAAAGAAAAACGCCGTGTGAGTTGGGAGGTGACCTTCCAAGGTCATCTATTGAAAACAAGGTCTCGCAACGCTTTGAAAATTCTTTAAAAGAGGTCTAATGACGGGTCATATAGGAATGAGGTCAAATACGAGTGAGCATCCGCGGCGTCCACCACATCGTTATATAAACAATTAGCTGTTTCGAGAGCGTTTGTATTCTTTATTATTTTTTTTGGTTGCTTTATTTCGCGTACGGCACTCATTAGGTGGCGCTATGCGGCGGCGTGTTATTTTCTCGCAGTTTGTGAGTATGTGCCTCACGTGACGTGATAAGTGAAACGTAGTCAAAACACTGCATACAACCGGCCCCGACAGTTCAGCAGAGAGCGAAAGTAGATTTGCTACCTGATGGTATTTTTGAGTCCGCGTCTGCTGTATACAACCTGTTTTTTTTGATATCCCATAACTCTAGGGTTATATTCTGTAGGTAAAAATAATACTAAAACTCCTAGAATGGTCCGAAAATGTATAGTTTCGGAGATATATATCATCAATCATAATTTTAAAATACACACATCAAAAATGTCTAGGGATCAAGCATTTTTATGCGGATTTCTTGAGATTGAGATGTGGCTTTGTAATAAATTTATGATTTTATAAATTTATATGGATCCTTTTTGGTGCATTTCATAATTTGAATCAGGAACTCTCAATCAAATTCGAGTAAAAGATGAAAATAAGCTGTCAATATTTTCCCTATAAAAACATACAACGCATTGAAGACATTATTAGTGCTACTGTTTCCCTACTACTGATTAAAACCAACGTTATTATGGAGCGGCGACGTCATTTAAGCAGGGAAGAAATGCTCAGAGCCGTGGGAATGATAGAAGCTGGTTCCCGGCAACGTACTGTAGCTTTAGCTCTGAATACAAGTCAGAGTGTTATCAGTCGACTTTGGACACGTTACCGAAGCACTGGTACCGTGGCTGAGCGCCATGGAGGACGGTATCGCTGCACCACACGGAGACAAGACCGATACATTCAAATCTTAACTCGAAGAGCTCCAACAATAACCGCCATGATGTTAGCCGTGAGGCTTCATCACTCTTCAGGGAACTTAATTAGCGACCAAACAGTCAGAAACCGCTTGCATGAAGTGAACCTTCATTCCCGAAGACCGCTACGGGTACCACCTATAGCAATGCACAATCGTAAGATTCGATATCAATGGGCTCTTGAACACAGAAATTGGGCAGAAGAACAATGGCGTTTCGTATGCTTTTCTGATGAGTCTCGTTTTGGTATGAGACCGGATACAAGACGTATACGACACTGGAGAACCCCTGGACGCCAACAGCGATTAAAATCCTGCCAGGAAGTCCATCCTTATAGTGGTGGAACCATCATGGTATGGGCGGGTATTTGGATCGGCGGAAGAACTGAGTTGATTTGGATCAGAGGCAACCTCAACGCTCAAATTTATGCTGAGACGATTGTATCAGACGTCATCGTTCCTCTACAAGTGCAAATCGGTCCCTTATTTCAGTTAATGCATGATAATGCACGACCGCACACCGCAAGAGTTGTAAGACAGACTCTCGCCGCAGCTAACATCAATGTCCTGCCCTGGCCTGCTCAGTCGCCAGACTTGAACCCGATTGAGCATGCATGGGATATGCTACAGAGAAGAGCTCTGCCGAATATGGAGGGTATCCAGTCGCAAGAAGACCTTTTTTTGTTGTTGCAACGAACATGGGCGGCCATTCCACAGCGTGATTTGGATGAACTCATTTTGAGTATGCCAAACCGATGTTCTTGTATTGTTAGTGTTCGCGGTAGAAACACGGATTATTAATTGTTTAAGTTACCCAATAAAATTTTAAAGAAAACTGTTATTTCAGTCTTTTTTTCGAACTTTAATGTTAGTGGTTCAAATGTCAAAAATCCCTTTATTAGGAAAATGGCAAATTTCTTTATTAATGCAAAGGTGACTTGGTTTATCGTTACTGTGACAAACGAAAACACTTTATTTGATGAATCCTTAAAGAAAATTTTAATTAATATCAATCAGGAGAAAAGTTATTGCAAAAATATATGTTGATCCCTAGATACTTTTGATGTGTGTATGTATCTAAGTTTCATTGATAGATACGAGTAATTCATTTTAATTCAAACCAATCATTCTTAACCTGTAGTTACCCGCAAATACAGACACAAATAAAATAACAATGTTCTGTTCCCTTTCGGGAACGGCTGGGGACATACTGGTAATTAAAGCTAAGAAAATGCGACGTTGTCATATTTCACGTAAGGGTGTTTTACGTGGCCGTGTCGACGGCGTGTTCGTGTTCCACGCGCGCCTCAAAGAGAGTCAGCAAAAAGGAAGGGGAACCCCTTCCTTTGGCGAGGACCGTTGCCTGCCGAGGTTGCGGGACTGTTCGAAAGCCCCGGAACACAAAGGGCGATGAAGGAACATGGATGGGTTTTAGTCAGTAAGTTTCACACTCCCACCTGCTCCGCCCAGAGCGGAAGAAGTCATTTGACGACTTCCCATGCGAATAAAAAATTTATAAAAAAATGGCATTTTACGTTAATAATCGTGATATTCGTGATAATCGTGACTTTGCCGAATTATTTTTATGCCAGGTGATTCTTTGATATGGTCTCAATCATACCCTAGAGTTATGGGATATCTAAAAAAACAGGTTGTATGTCCAACCCCAGCTTTATAATATGTTGTAAGAGTAAAAAAAATAATAATAAAGTAGGACTTGACTTAATAAATCAATAATCTGCATTATTTTTTTCAAGGTCGTTCACAAAGTGGTTCCCTTACAATTTGTTCCAAGATCATCACGTGACAGAGACCACATGATGAACGGTCTTTAAATGAACGTGGAGCAACAAAAGGTCAAATGAAATTACAATTTCAAACGCATTAGCCATTGAAATAGTTTGAACTGACAGCGCTTTAATGCGTGCTTCTGTAAGCGCGCGCGCAGATTACTGCTAAGATAAATTGATCACGGCCCGCCACTTTGTTGTCCTAATGAAAGTTACGAAACTTGTTCGCTACAGACTGACACTACATACCGATTACTCTCATCGATACGTTTAAGTGGTGATTATATAATGTTTGACTAAACAGGATAACTTCACTCTGTCTAGAATCGCCATATATGAATGCTGATTTGAATGTATGTATTACTTTATCGGATATAACCACTGTTATATTATGATATCGTCTTGCGTTCCCGCGTTCTGAGAAATGCGTTCCTCATGTAAACGCAGTCCGCTCATCTGGAGTCGGCACAGCATGTCTTTTTATTTAGCCGTCATCTCGGAAGTGGCCACCCTCTTTCGGGCCACAAGTAAATTTTGTCACAGTCTATCCTTAACATCCACAACTCCATTGTCCAAACACTTCATAAAAAATAATTTCATTAAATCATCTGCCTAGCCTCTTCCCAACTATGTATAATGGTATCTTTTAGTCTAACCAGATGCAGTGGAATACCAGTACTTCACATGGAGCGGCTGCATATCTGACCTGCGCAGCCCACTGGTTTGATACGCTTCGCATAACATTGTCCACACATATAGGCATTGTATTTGCCCAAGTGAGGACTAATCTGTTCAAACGAGAAATTTCTAAACTAGGTGGATTACTTAATCAAGATTTTTTTTAAATCACAATGCAGAGCACGGTTGTAGCTGTCGGCGTCGTCAGAGAGATGTTTTGAAAGGGGATTTTACTCAGAATCCACCCACACGTAAATATGTAAATTCGTATGCAGTATTGCAGATGTGAAGGCAACACTTGGTGGTCGTATGTGCGTAGATTTGAAAACGTTACGACCTTAAATCGGTCGCCAAGTTTATGCCTTTTAGAGCCAAATTTTGCTTTCTTTGTGTTTATTATGCGTATAGGACCTGAGTAATAAAATGCTTAGACTAGGTCGGCCGTTTCAATTGAATGTTCTTTATGTAAGTACATAGTGTTTTACATACGTAGGTACAAATATCATACGTGTAAGTAAACCTTCAGACGTTACAGTTTATTGAAATAATATTGCGATGTTTCTGATGAGCTGAACGGGGGCTAAGAATAGAATGCAACCAATTTTCCGGTACCTTAGAGATAATTATAGGTAGTAGTTGATTAGTAGAACTAGCTTTATGTATACCTGTAACATAAGTAGAAAGCGACGTTGTATTCAAAGAACTTAAATAAAGTTCTACGGTAAAATATTTTAAATTCAAAGATTCTAGAGTATTTGCAATATCGACTGCAATCTTTCTACTATTATAAATGCGAAATTTTGGATGGATGGATGGATGTTAACGGATCTGGATGAAATTTGGCACGGAGATAGGTTATAGTCTGGAATAGCACTTAAGCTATTTACTAATACTACTTCTCACGAAACACATCAAAATATTTACGCGAACAGAGTCGCGGGCAACGGCTAGTATAACATAAATCCTATTTACTACGCCTCTATGCACTTTACTTATTAACGATCACCCGGCTACTGACGATAGGAACTGATAGCAGACAATGCTTTAGTACTATTTATTGAACCCCGCTCATTTCTTCAAATTACCTTTTAGTTTTTCCAATACTCAGAACCAACAAAAAGAGAACAGTAGCAAGCAGGGCTGCGGGCTGCGGGCTTTGGGTTCCGTATAGCAAAAAGTGTAACTGGGTTGCAAAATTCCCTGTCCTATGCTTGATATTGGATTTGTGCACGATAAATGGGTTGAGACTCGTTATAACGATGCAATCGAGAAATGCTTAAACTGTAATAAAAAAGAGTACTCACAATGTGTGATTTAAAGATGAGATTTTTTCCGCTCTCGAAGTAATGGCATGTTTTGAAAATCTTATCAACATCAAGCTATAAGTACTGTCACGTAGGGCCCTCAGTACACAGCTCCTAAAATTGTATCATTACGGTAGCAGTAGATATTGTTGTGAAATGGGTATAAAACACAGATAGCGTTCAAGAATATTAAGGAGCTCGTCGCTGAATAATAATAATAGCCGCTCGGGTCGATCTTTAGGTTAAGCCGTGCTTGCCTAGGTTGGTCTGTGGATGGGCGACCAACCTTACATGCCGAGTTTACTCCGTGCCTCGGAAAGTAGGTTAAGCTGTTTATCCCGGCTGTCAATAGTAGATCTTTGACAGTTACAGGTAGTCAGTGGCCCAAAAAGTCTGACAACCAGTCTTACCAAGTGGTATCGTATTATCCAGTACTAACTGGGTTGTGGAGGTCAAATAGACAGTCACTCCATGTAAAATACTGGTATTCAGGTGCATCCGGTTAGACTGGAAGCCGACCCCAACACATTTGGGAAAAGGCTAGGCAGATGATGAGCCTTCTCGAATAAAGTTAGGTACATTATTATATCACTGCTACTAAAATACTTTGTCGCGAGATAATTTCCAAATGAAATATTTACTTTTAGAAAAAATATATGCCAAAGATGGCTCTGTTTTATTTATTCACATTTTATTGCACAAGTCAATGTCGTATAAAGTCCCTCATTCCAGTGGTTGTCTGTTGGCACCCGATCAAGTATTGGGCTAACAAAAAACACGACGAATGTTTTCGTAATAAACTTATAGCGAGCCAGTTCTACTTTCAGAAATACCTACAGTAAAATAAAGCCAGATATACAATAAAATTAACTTTTCTAATCGGATTATGGTCTAAAAGAATAGTAGATCCTTTGATTGTATTATGTTACTTAATTAAAAAAATCGGATTGCTCCGACCGTATCAGTCTTACCTCCGGTAATGGGAATTAATTTTCATACTCTCGTTCGGAGAATACTACAGTTCCATAATAACTTGACATTTTAGATTGAACTTTATTCTACCATATTGATTTTCTTGGAAAATACTGAATAATGAAATGTAGTAACTGTAATGAAAGTGAAAGCGTCATGTTTTCATTATTTTGTTTTTGTGAAATAAAATATCTCTAAGATTTCTAGCTACTCGTACAATTCCTATAGAACTGCTCCATATTAAATAAAATTGGAACTGCTTTTAAATAAAATTGGAACTGCAGTTCCTATAAACATTTATCATTCAGGGAGTAGACGATGAGTGGAACTGTCGTGGGAATTTAAGATAACAGTAATAATTTTAGCAAATGTGCTTAACAAGTATTGCGAGCGGTTTCGTCTTGTGGGCTCAACCGGCTGGAGTGCCATTGTGCTCGACGAGCTTGCATACTTCGATAACAAGTCGTGCCCCTTGTTCAAGTTCTGTTTTTTATTTACTGCTGGCAATAAATGGACTTCATTTATTTGTGTGCGTTGTTTTGTTCTATCCATTGCATACATTTCGCCAGTTAAATTAAAGTCGAATGTGATATTGCCATCAACCGGGCACAGATTCAGACTCCGTGTCTGCTACCGAGAAATTCCAGATGAAAAAATCCAATGACAACAGTGTCATTGGGTTTTTCCCAGGTTAGTTAGGACCTGAGAATTAAACCGAGGACCTCACGCTCAGCTGACGCGCTCGCAACCACTCAACCAACAATTATAGAGGATGTTAAAGTAGTCGCGTGCCATAGCTTAGGGGTGAGTTCAGAATCGATAATGGAAAACATAAAAAAAAAAAATTAAAAATAAATACAAAAAAATATTGCAAGATCAACCTAATTTAGTACCTACTAACTTCAAATAGCACAACAACAACAACAACAGCCCATAACGTCCACTGCTGGACATAAGCCTCTCCTATGATGGGAGGAATTTGCCGTAATCTCCACGCTTGGCAGGCGGATTGGAGATCGCAGTGATGAAAGACTAACAGAAAACGCTGCTGCCCATTCTCTGGTCTATGGTGGCGCAAGGTGTTCTGCCTCAGACATTAGTCGCCTTATACGACACCGGTGAGTGTAATGGGTTGGTTCTATTCTACTCTGCCAGATACTACACGTCTAGCAAACTTCAAATAGCAATATAAAATAATTTTAATTCTAAACTAGCTACTACTGGTACTAAATTAGTTTGATCTTGCAATAATTTTTTTAAGTTTTTTATTTTTTTGGATTTATTTTTTATTTTTTACGGGTTTCTTTATCGATACTGAACTCACCCCTAAGCTATAGCACGTGACTACTTTAACACCCTGTATTATGAACTGATTTTATGATAATTTCAGTTGCGATGTAGAAGGGTAATGTTTCTAATTTCGCTTCTACGTCGCAACAACAATTTTATTTACAAGCTAGATTTTCCCTTATTAGAAATTTTATTCACGAAGTATCTTATCCAAAGACTGCATTAGCATCATAACTGGTGACCTTGCTGAGCCATATAAACTCAACAACAAGATCAGTGCATGTTCTTCTAGGACATCCCCTTTCGGCGTTTCCTCGCAAATCAACTTATTTTTGTTAGTCGGCTTTTACTCACCTTTAGATTATTTGTTCATAGCATTTCTCCTGTATTCCTGTAGGTTGAGATCGTCTACATTCTGCCAGTTATGTTTGAGCCCCATGTAATAGGGGCGAGCTTATGAGTATACCAATAATCGGGCAATAGGGAGAATATAATAATAGAAGTACCGAATGATCGCTGGCCCGTATCAGCAGCGACTGCTTAACAAACGACGAATGTTACGGCTTAACAAGTCTGTTCTCCGTCTTCTATTTTTTACTTAAAGCGTAGTAGGTCGTATTTTCTTTCTTCTTTATTATTTTTACCGTACTTTTTCACCATCACCATCTGCCCAGCCTATACCAAAACATGTTGGGTTCGGCTTTCAGTTTACCAGATTCAGATGAATACCCTTATATTACATGGAGCGACTGCCTATCCGCTCTACAACCAAATTACTGGGTATACTATACCCCTTGGTAAGACTGGTTGACAGACTTTCAGGATTCTAACTACTCGTACCTAAAACATTTGCTAAGTTTGATAGTTCTTGTTAAAATTGGGTTAATGACGGTCCTTATAACAGCAGCGACAAATTAAGTTAGCTTATCTCTACAAATTCTCCGTAAACAGTCATTACATTTTTATTTTATCTGTTTCAGATAAAGTTGGATGGAAAGTTTATTTTATAGCATCGCTCCAGCCATTAAAATAAGTAGAATTATCACTCAAAAGTTTCGAACGAGAGCGTTGTAACATTAGTCTGAATTTAACTTTTTATCGTACAAGAACAAAGTGGTATATTATTCACTTTTTTCACCTGTGCTGTGTAAGTAGAAAGAATAAGTTCAAATAAGTGGATTTCTTGCAAGGTAAAGTAACATGTTAGCTGTTTTGTTGACAGTACACTCTCTCTGAAACACTTCTAGGCAGGGTGAGACTCTAAAGGGTGTAAAACGCCACTTAACGAAGCCGAAAGGCACTTGTTCTCCCCGTCATTGCGATCATTTTTTTGTTCTACACCATACCTTCTAGTTACGGAGATATTGGGGGTCAAAGTTCCAACTTTTTGACGTTTTCCAGTTGTCCAGTTTTTAAATACAAATTTTTAATGTAAGATTTTTACTTTAAACACCTCCACGACCCCCCGTACTATTCAATCCATCCATCAGCACAATGTTTTGAGTGCGTTACATTGAGTTCTACCACAAAACAAGATTTTTTACCCAAAAAAAAGTCGTTTTCCAGCAATAATTTTTGCGTAAAGTTACTTAGCTTGATGTACAGAATGCTTGGTTGACGGCTTCTTGATGAGGTATTTTACACCCTGTATATGTTAAGGGTAATGCTAGAAGAAGTCTCTCTTCTTAGTCGTTCACTCTTGACAGAGTGTCTTGGTCATGGGGGGTCGCCTACAACTGTGGTCGCTGCCTTCGTGATGATCTTTTTCCACCGGTCTCTATTGGTCGCATGGCGAGCACATTCTGCTAAAGGGATCTTGGTGACAGATTTGATGGAGTCTGTCCATCGGGTTGGTGATCGACTACGTGGCCCTTGGACTTTGAGAAAAAGAACTAACTTAGATTTATATTGGCTACACCTTTTAGCTAAATAAGACCTAGATCGCAGGCTACGGGCATGTCGGCAACTGAACGCGTACGAAGGTTACAAACATCGTGCAAAATATTATATAAGTACAGAATCCTGACAGCAACCATCAGGCAAAAGACAACACCATCTGGTTGGAAGATCCTCCCTTCTATGGAGGAGAAGGATATTTGCCTTAGCTCTAAAGGGACCGGGACATACTGGATGTAGAGGGTGTTGTCCATGCAGAGGCGTTTGTCCAGCAGTGGACTGCTATAAGCTGAGGTCATTGGTTTATTGACTTGGTGGTGAAAATATTTATTTTTTTGCTTCAAATAATGCAGTGATATGTAGTTGGTATAAAGTGTGAGAGCGGAACTTGACATGATCGGTAAAAAGTAGCTCCGTCACGTTGAAGACTTTGCGCCCGAAATTTAAGTAATACTCGAAAAGCAACATGTTTGTTTATACTTTCGAGTTAAGAGTCGTAATCATTAATCATCGTTAATTGTTAGCTAATTATAATGGAATGTTCTATGGTTAAGATGGTTATTTTGTTACACTAATATAATTTGCTTATCTATTGTTGCTAAATGAAGCATTTTTTGAAGCAGAAATTAATGAAATAAAATGATAACAACAATAATTAGCGAGCTGTGATGGCTTAGTGGTAATGACTACAACTTACGAGTTTTAGACCAGGAGGTCGAATTCAGGTAAGCGAATAACTTTGTGTACTTGTGTAGGTCATTTATTTCATCGTTGAGGCCGAGGAACCAGGCATATCATAGAACAAAAATCTAAGACAATCTTGTGATTAGATATCACATAACTTCGATTTTTCTTACCCGCACTGGGTCTGCGTGGTGGATTACAGGCCACTCTGTTTCGTGGAGAAGACTATTATAGGCTGATTATGATGAAGTGACGAAGACCGACTAGTGAGCGCCTGTGCCTCCTTTGTGACTTAGATTGCAGAGAAAATAATACGTTTAATTAATTAGGCTCTTACACCCGTAACATATTCTAAGGATTACAGAAATAACTTTACATAACCCAAACTTGAGTTTAACAGTTGCTGCGAGACTCATTTAAAGTGTAAAAAGGGTTTGTTTGTCTAATTTCGGAAACGTTTTATAATCCGATTAGGCTGAATTGAATATGGCGCTTAGTGAAATAATTAAAACCCTTGCCAATCAGCCTGATACTCGAAAAAGCTCATTGCTTTCTAGAACATTCGTTGCTGTGCAACATTCTAATATAAAATGATGATTAATTGAATAGGAAGCCACCACCCACTAACGGACTGATGAAATATTCGTGGACAAAAAAATTTTTGCTGCATATGAAAATGTCGCCGTGGTAATGGACGTCTGCATATTTGATGAGTGCAGGAGCTCGATGAACAAATAGCTCATTTTATACCTCTACTTTGTGCAGGGTTTTTAAACTTTTTATCTGCACCGCGATCGCTGACGCCCCGCGCTCCGTCTCCGACATAGAAATTACTTTTGGTGCATTCACTTTAAACTTTGGAACAGGTAGGTACGCTAGATTCGTTCTCATTTTTATAGCAACATCGTCTCAAAACAAGTCGTCTTATTTTAATAAAATGAAAGCAGTAGAAAGGACAGAGGAGTTTACGGATCGCGCGAGTGAGAGATTGTTTAAGAGATGATCAGATTGAGATTTATGTCAGTAAAATTGTATGGGTAATTTTGATTAGCGGGTGAATGTATTGGAAAGGTCGTGCCAAGGTGACCCTGGCCGTCACTGGCCCAGCTTGAGCCAAACGTATGTAAGTAACTTATAGCGGCGGTTGGGCAACGCGACCTCCAGCAATGAGACGCATGCGAGGAGAAAAATAATATCTAAATCATTACCTACATTGCCTACCGCTGACCTCTGTGACTAGCCATAGTTGAAGGTTTCAGTCGTTCTACTAATTGGTGAAATAACGCTTAACGGCTGCGATTATGACGGGTTACAGTTCAGTGCCAAACTTATATTAGTAAATGCGTAATGTTAGTTTTATTGATATAATTTTTGTTGCACAAAACCTCACTAAGTCCGCCTCTACTTGATCGATCTCGTTAGGGGATTTGTTTTATTTATTCTTCTGTTTAAGTTGCTGAGCTGAGGTCATTTCGTAATCTTTTGAGCGCCTTATTACTACACGGATAACGTTGCGAACACTTAAATATTATCAAGACTATACTTGGAAACTATGTAAGTAATCTCTTTCGCCAGTTGTTCCAATATCTAGTGATTCCAACTCTATGAATGGATAATTCATTTACGAATTTCAACTTGATTCGTAAACGAATTATTGTTATCTGAAATATGATGTGCTTTGAAGCGTAGGTGCTGTAGTATGAACTAACCTTAAAATGTTACTTCTTGGTACCTAAAGGCAGAAACTGACTACCTAAGGTGTGGACTGTGGTGTCGCGTCATGTCAGGAGCATATCGCTTACAAACACATTATTACAGTTTGCAGCGCGAATGTGTTTACGCTCCGTAAGAATACGACAAGTAGTTTCTTTGAGCCTTAAGTTTTAATATTAAACAATATTATTTCATTAAGCATGGAATTAAACACTTTCTCATCATTATTACGAGAATGGCCGCCATCAATAGGTTAAATACTAATAATTTGAGTAAGAGGGAAGATACTTTTATCGTAGTCTTACGGAAATCATCAAACGAATTGAATGCCAGAATGCTTTAGTAATAAACTAGTAACTATCTGCAATCGCCGTCAAGTGAATGTCGGCCGATAGATAGAGTTCCGTAGTCCGTCCACGTTGCATCCCGTAAAACTCGTTATGGAATGTTTATTGACCCTTTATTGTCGTAAAAGATTAACTTGTCTCCCGATACAACCTTAATACGAGGACGAAAATATCAATTACTAGCAATTTTCCCGCGACTTCGTCCGCAAATATTGTGATAGCTCGGCTAGTATAAATAAAATTTATAGCATAAAGCACCCATGAATAATGCACCTTTCTGCCAGCGAAAGAATTTTAAGAATTCAAAGAAAGAAAGAAAGAAAAACCATTTATTAGCCCGTACAGGACGATACACATAGTAAAAAATAATGAAATTATCAGTACACTAATAAAAATTAAACAGAAAAAGAAACATAAAAAAAAAACGAATTTAGAAAACAATTTGGAATTGGATCACTTAGTTCCGAAAGTTCTGTACTGATTAGGTTAAATTGACTACACATCTACTATTTTCTGCAATTCACCGTGATTGGAGTCATCTATGTCTAGTCTACCTACTATCTTCATCATCATCATTTCAGCCGAAAGACGTCCACTGCTGGACATAGGCCTCCCCCAAGTGTCGCCACATTGACCGGTCCCGTGCGACTCGCATCCAGGGGATTCCCGCAACCTTCACCAGTCCACCTAGTGGGAGACCTTCCAACGCAACGTCTTCCGTCTTACTACCTACTATGTATAACCATTTCTTTGAAGCAACCTATCAGCAGGAATTATTTGTAACATTACATTTTCTAATCAAGTTTCGATGGCTTCTTCAATAATAAACTGTATACAGCGAAGTGAAGCCATAGACACTATCGTAAATAAAATTTAGTTAGTTAGGTACCTACAGTAAAGACGGTAATTAAATATTGAAAACAACACGAATAACTACAAGTTTGATATGGAATGATTAAGTTAGATAAGATTTCAATCAAAGATTTAGTGTCAAACGCTATTCCGTTACGTCTTTAGATTTAAATGATCCTTATTCTAGTGGTCACATAAGATTTATCGATGCGGAAAAAAGGACTTTACGCTCGTGCAACAAAATCGAAAATGACATCATACGCCTGATTTCGGTTCGAGGTATGGATATATGGTATCTACGAAGTTCTACATCAGATCTTCACCAAATTGAAATGGGACCACTCCAAGAAAGTACTCTTCCAAAAACTACCCAAATCGCTTCAAGTGTGCCTATAAAATTTGAAGAGTTCTCTTTATTTCTCCAGGACCCCATGATCAGCTCCTGATTTATGATCATGATGATCATGGGACCACCTGGGAAGTATACCCTTTCAACGAAGAAAAAAAATTAAAATCGGTCTAGCCATATTCGAGTAATCATACTACAACATACATTAAAAATTAAACGGTTCCGACGAATTGGGAAAGCTTCCTTCTTTTTGAAGTCGGTTAAAAATGTTAATAAGTGGCTGAACTCTGGATCTTTGCGGTTCCCGATGAAAGCGAGCTCTGCACAAGATAGGTATTATTCAAAACGAATTCTATGCTTTCCGAATACGGGAGTATCAAGTTACGTACGATAGCCGTGAGCCGTGAGCGCATTGTTTTTGCGCTGTTTGCTCGTTGGGGACGTCACGTCATGCTGACTGGAATGGATGGCACACAATGAGCAAAACTTTACGCTGTGACTCTGCGGAATGTTGCTGTTCACGAAAATAATTGTATTTTTTAAATTATGTGATGAAAATGGCTAGAAAGGCGCTCATTAGATGATGACTAATAGTCTATAAATACTTATGGAAGAAGAAATCATGCTGCGCCGACCCCAAATAAAGGTGGTTAAGGGCATGACATTGTTATGAAAGGATAATATTCTACGAAAATGCGAAATAGTAGTTATCTCAGCCAGTTTCACTTAGGCATCCTTGACTGCCACGAGCAAGGTAATTGAGGGGCGGCACCCGGGAATAAACTAAGACAAGACCGATTTCTTTTCCGTCCAACAAAGCGTGTATTTATTTTTAAATAAAAGAGCATTCACCATTTTAAGCTCGTGAATGAATATAGCGGTGAAATAATTACAGGTTTATCGAAATCGCAAGAGACGAGATAGCAAGATGTAGGTAATTGATGTAACCAAATGCGCCTCAAGCTATGTTACGTATTTACGTAAATCCGAATTAGAGTTTTAAGACGAGTTTATCGTTACTATCCTTACTTTAAAGTCGATATTGGGAAAGTGTGTATACCATCAAAATATGTATATCGGTTTTATTTTGTAGGCCATGATTATGAAAGAGTAATGCTGGTTTTTCAACGCAAAGTTTTTTTAATTAATAATTTTATATAAATATCTGACGAGTGGTTTATGTAAAAGTTGTCAGCTTGTTCTTAGAATATAATGAGTTGAACATTTAGTAATTAACTCGATGCAATAATGGATTGTGAATAAAGACTCTTTACTTAATCTGTCACCGCGGACCGCAGTCGATGAACAGACGGCACCCATTAATATAATATGCAGCTCGGTAATTCTATTAATTTGCTTATTCAGAACACCGTTTAATGAGACCTCCATCGGGGTGAAGATTTAATTATTGGATTCCTTGTGAGCGGACGAAAATGCAACCAATTAAAGTTTAGGATCGTTCGTTAGAGCCAGCGGTCATTACATATTATACTTGCACGAAACTAGCATCCATTCATAACCGGAATACTTTTAAAAACAGGTTTTATATTAACAAGATGTGTAGAGATGTAGCTGAACTGTCGCTTTTTTAACGCTCTCCTTTCTCTGTAGGCAATAAATTAAATTGTACAATGTTGCAGCATTGTTAAATAAAATAATAAAGGATGCTCTGCTTCCAGATAGCCTAGTCTACATTGAAGCTACAATCTTTTAGAAAGGAAACATTTTTTAGATATTATTATCTCCCGTTTATAACTGAAGCGTTTCAGTTATATTGGTCAATTGCGTCGAGGTGTGGAATGCGTTGAGCAATTTATACTGATCGGGTGTTAATATGATTAACGAAGATGATTTTGGAGGCGACGTCCATTACCCGCTGTTATGCACGTTGCAAATTGACGTGCTAGCTCGTGTGCACAGAGCGGCCGTTACCGAGATCTAACAAATAGTTCTCTCAATTTAATCACCCTAGTAACTACACAACAAGCGAGGTTCAAGGTTATGGATGATTTTAACTAAATAGCTCGCATCGTATCGGATCGGAAAGGATTCGTATCCTTTCCGATCCGATATGATGCGAGCCGTTTTTGATGCGAGTTTTTTCCTCCCCGACTGCTAGTTCCGCTTCCAGATTCAGCGCCAATGGCGCCTGGGTCGTCGGATCCTTGTCGCGCAGTTCGCGGAGGTCTGCTGAGACCATCTCCAGCCAGATGCGGCGGCAGCCGATGTCGTCCGGCAGGATGACGACGCATACGATCGGCTCCGTACCGTTGCTTGCGAACGTATCTGCGCCTAGTCAAATAGTTTCATTCCTACCGTGTTAGACGTGTTCTAATTTTCGTTTTGATCCGATCGGATACGACGACAGGCGAACGGAGCCGATTGTTCTTCGCATCATACTTTCGGCTACGATCGCGTGTCGCGGTCAAACTGCTGTGCGCGGCTTGGTAAATAGTTAATAAGTATATTAATATGACTGGTGTCAGCCAAAATCCTTATGAAGTTAAAATGCGTTCTCTGTATTAAAAATATGTTGTTTTAAACAAAATAAAGTTGTGTAAAACAACATATTTTATAGGTAATTACCTAGTCCTAGAATTACATAAGTAATGTTTTTCAAAGGGTCACAAAAAAACCTAACAACTTTAGAAGTACTAAGTAAATGTTAGCTATTGTTAAATTAGTTTTCTTCGGTCAAAAGTAGGTTTGACTGTGACATATTTACGATTTAATATCGTTTAAAGATTGCAAAATCCGTTCCGATCCGATGCGATGCGAGCCGTTTGGTGGAAATCCATCCTTAAATATCAGTTCGAGATAAAGAAGAAGACTCGTGTCCTTTTCTAAAACCACTTGTATTGTCATTCTCATCAATGCAATTAAACGTATAACTGTCTGGCAACAAGGTGAGGATAACATGCGTAAGTGGATTCCTGTGTATCGCAATTATGAAGCTAAAGTTATTAATTAAATAGGACCGTCACTTGCCGCAATCGATTAAAGGGTAACTGGGAAGCTGTCGCCGGGAATTTGTAGACACCAGCCGTTAGGATCATAGTAAAATACGTTGCCTACATCATTGTAAAATATGCAACTACATATTATAAGAGATTCAGGAAATTACTATGCCTTACACTTAGTCGCTCCATGTGAAATACTGGTATTCAGACAAATCCGACAATAACATAGTTGGGATAAGAATGTCTTACTTAGGCACAAGAATAAAGGACAATAGTCACCTCAAAATTTACCCAAAATTGAAACAGCTGGGAGCAACGGCTTCACATGCCTTCCGAGGCACAGAGGAAACTCAGTATGCAACGGGTGGTCACCCATTAACGGACCAACCTAGGCAAGCGAGGCTTAACCTACAGATCGACCCGAGCGCCTGTTATTATTTAGCCACGAGTTCCACGCGCCGCACCGACTATCTGCAAATGACAGCCAGGACTGACGGTTTAGCGTGCTATAGCTCGTCAAATAATAGTAAACAATCAGGAAATTCTCCGAGATTAGCTGAAGTCTCTTATAATTTCTATGAAGCTGTATATTTTCCTAATGCGGCAGTTCCGGTCGTATACTGTGAACGCAATGGATTTAACCTTTATTTAAACCTTAACATTTTTCAGCACTTGTTATAATATTCACGTACTAATTTTATACTGCAAAATTATTTTTTTTGTATGTACCTATCATCACGCCTGTAATCCCGAAGGTTTAGTCACAGGTGTAGCTAAATGGGACCACATTTGGCCAGTTTTTTAAGTCACATCTATTTCATAAGGTACAGGTTTCATAGTTGATAGCAATAGGCCCAATGCTATAAACCGGCTATAAATCTGTATTTGTTCGAGCTGCTACCGAGAAATCCCTAATGCAAAAATTCAGTAACACCTACCTGGGAATCGATGGATTCGATTCCCAGGTAGGTGTTACTGAATTTTTACCTCATTTGTACCTCATGCTCAGCAAATGTGTTTGCGACCACCAGACCGTCCAGATCAGCTGGACAGTCATGTATTTTTTATTAAAGCGAGCCTGCTTTGTTTATATATTATAATTTATTTAATAGGCCTATGTCGTTACATATGCCTATTAAATAAATTATAATATAATATCCATTTAATTACCCAGTGTATGTATAAAAATGTAAATTTTCGAATCGAAATAGTAATACGATACATAACGAGGTTGTTAGAAACTCAAATATATTGTTTAACATTAAATGTATGTACAATTAAAGAAGTCAATCAGAGTTATATTTTGATCATATTTCAATAACACTAGTCATGTTCAGCCGTGTGGTATCCGGCAGAGTAGAATAAAACCAACCCATTACACTCACGGGTGTCGTATAAGGCGACTAATGTCTGAGGCAGAACACCTTGCGCCTCCGTAGACCAGAGAATGGGCAGCAGCGTTTTCTGTTAGTCTTTCATCACTGCGATCTCCAATCCGCCTGCCAAGCGTGGAGATTCCGGCAAATTCCTCCCATCATGGGAGAGGCTTATGTCCAGCAGTGGACGTTATGGGCTGTTGATGAGTCATGTTAGTTATGTTTGTGGAGTATCCATCAATCTGAATACCTTGTTTCAATAAATCTCTTAACCTTGGTAAATCTATGACCATCACGGTGAGTTTATTCGATAGTTAGGTACGTCCTTAATAATTACAAATGTAAAGAAGCTATGCTCTCAAGTCAGCCTTCCTATATTCCTCAGGGTTGACAGCTTTCACTCCGAAGACGTGGCTTACAGATATGTTCATCGTGTATAAACTAGAATCTGTTTACACGGCATCGCTGCTGACGAGGAGCTATTATTGGATATTGCTAATATTACTTTTTATCCACATATTCTATATTTTCGGCCATTACTTTTTATGAGTATGAACGGAATACTTTAAGACTTTCGGTACATATATTTTGGGTGTGGACCAATCTTCTCGCCCTATTCAGTCTGAATGCCGCCTCAACTATTTATTCTGTTAGTTTGAATAATCTGTGTGAAATTATTGAGGTCATCGAATATTTTCTGGTAGTAATTGGATGGATGGCAATAATATTCACATAAAATGCATTTAGTGGTTGTGAACGATTGTAAAGTACTTTATCCTTGGTTATTACGTAATGTGACACAATATTCCAGGCCTGGAAGAAGGCCTGTCTCTTATACTTAGTAGAAGGAATTCAGGGATAATGTAATTAGCACTTTATTTCTGGGTCAGTAACACACTGCTAATAAAATTAATGTAACTAGGTTTGAATGCGTAACGCAAATTAAAGCAATGAATCGAAGTGATTTGGTCCTTCGGGGTTTTTTTATTACGCAGATCGGTTTCCGAACTATTATGTAACTACCTTATTTAAAGTGGACGCCATAAATTTATATCTAATTAGGATATGTTTCAACCAATCTGACGTTTCACCAATCAGTCACACAGAAGATAGCTTCAAAGGGGAAGAAAAATATATGCTATTTGGTTTATTAAAATGAAGGTACCCGAGATTAATCAAAAGCAAAATACTTGATGTCGCTTGTTGAGGATCAACAAGCTTTTTCTTTTCACTTTGTAATTTATGTTTTTGTTTGACTTAAAACAATGGAATTATATTCCCTTTATTGTGCATAAAAATCTTATATAAAATTCTTGATGGCATGTCATAAATTGTCAATTTATTTTTCTTGGCTTACACTTTCTTTATAATAATCGTAGCTGTCAAAAAACTTGTTTTGAAAGAAATAGATTTAATAAGGATAATTCGTATACCAACTATTTTAGCAAAACACACACACATAACACAACTAACATTTTGCTAAAATATGTAGATAGTTAATTTCTCTGATTTTTCAATTCATTCCAAATTCGCGAAACAACTATAAAATGCATGAAGTTTTCGAAATGAAAGCTTTTATTTTCCCCAATTCAGAGCCATAACATGAATGCAGTCCGACAGTACTTTCAGTTGATTTTTTTGTTACTACATTTTTATTAACTAGTTTAATAATTGTC
This sequence comes from Xestia sexstrigata, assembly GCA_941918905.2. NCBI lineage: Eukaryota > Metazoa > Arthropoda > Insecta > Lepidoptera > Noctuidae > Xestia > Xestia sexstrigata. Next base: position 13,213,002 of record OW799200.2, on the reverse strand, counting down.
TGGTTTGTTTCCGCATACGTATTGTACATAACAGAATAAACAGAATTACTGAACATTGTTTGTTCAGGATCGACCATCGAAATTGAAATCAGACATTTTCAGTTATTATTTTGACTGATAAAACATTGTAAAATTCGAATCCCTGTTTTCTGGTATGGTTCTTTCAATCAGCAACTAGAGCCTAATAACGTCAAGAAAAGCCGAGCTAGATTGCCTATGGCGGGACGACACATGAGTCTTGGAATGGAAGAGCTGGAAATCTAGGCCTGAGGCTTTTGCCATACAGTCTTATAAAAAGGAATAGATTTTCATGGCTACTCAATAACATGTATACAACAAATTACGCAGCTTTTGTTTTAACGAGTCGTTCAACTCGATACAAAAAAATTGTAAATAATTATTGCGATGTGGTTGAAACTACTTCGCTGCTTTGTTTTTAGGGTTTATAATAAGAAAAAATATTAAAAAAAAATGAATACGTTGCCATTTGAATAAGTAATGTTCCCAAAACATAGGCATGTTACACAACAGGCACGAAGTAAACTTAGGCTATGTATACATATATACATACCTATATATAACCGCAACACGTCTCCCAAACATTTTATTAAACTACATAAAGGGTGTAAAACACCTCTTAACGAAGCCGAAAGGCACTTGTTCTCCTCGTCATTGCGATCATATTTTTGTTCTACACCATACCTGGGAACCTTCTAGTTACGGAGATATTGGCGGTCAAAGTTCCAACTTTTTTTTAAAATACAGGTTTTTAATGTAAGATTTTTACTTTAAACAACTCCACGACCCCCGTACTATTCAATCCATCCATCAGCACAATGTTTTGAGTGCGTTACATTCAGTTCTACAACAAAACATGATTTTTCACCCCAAAGTATAGTTACTTAGTTTGATATACAAAATGCTTGGTTGACGGCTTCGTGATGAGGTCTTTTACACCTTGTATAACGTCATCCCCCGGGACACGTGCCAGGCTATGCGAATTCTTACTCATAAACGTCCCCCTAAAATAATATATAATTTAGAACATTCTAGTACAGTAAAAAGCTTTTCATCTACTTAGTGGTTACTTTGTGAAGAGCAATAATTATTTTGTACACGCTGGCCAACAGCGAGAGTGCCCCGTTCGCCTCTCGGTATATTTTTACAGCACTAATGTAATTAAAATGTAACGGAAAACCGGAGAAATAAAAAGGAATCCTCTTCATACAACTCTTTGGAAGAAAACGGCTTTTCAGATTAACATTTTACCTCGCCGTTTATTGACGCTAATTTTAATTTCCAAAAGGGGTGTAATGTCGTGAAACATTTTTCTGGAACATTATTGTAATAATGGGTTGGCGCTGCAATGCATTTTCCTTGTTTGGTTATGATTATTCCTTAAGGCGAGACAGAACACACACAGACAGGAGCTAAATTAGCAACTCTATTTGTGGTGGTTCAAACTTCGTTTGAAATCCTGTAAGAATAAAGTTCTAATCAGCTTGCACTACAAAGTGGTTGTGACGTCAGTCAGAATAGTGCGAAATGAGTGATTTTTTGCTATTTATATAAAGTCTATTGATTGGACTAAAAAAATAACGATCGCATGTATTTTAGTACGGTTTTTACTCGTTAAAATAATTTTTTAGAGATAAGTTCGCGATTTTTTTTTATCAAGTTAAATTTGTTGTATTATATTTTCAAAACTCTATCACACTAGCATATATCCTGAAGAATATCATATATTTTTCTGGTTTTGTTTATTCCAGTGAATCATATGCTTATTTGCATTATAAAACTAGCGTTTAGTTCCTGTAGTCCCCTTAATGATTAGGATCATCATTCTCCTAACCCTAGCCCAATTTATTTTAGGTCGGCGCAGCATGTCTTATTTTATAACTATATTACTCGTCATCTCAGCAGTCACCTCCTTTCTAGCCATATCATCCTTCATATAGTCCATCCATCGTTTCTTTGGTCTTCCTCTACTCTTATAGCCATCCCACATTCATATTCAAAACTCAAAATTCCTCACGTCATTTTTCTCATTCGAATCATTTGAATATGAGATTAAACAATTAGCAGTTGGTACTTCTCAATTTATTTATGTGGATTGTTGGATATTTTATTTTTAAGTTTTTTTTTTTTTTTAAATTTATTCTTGTGCAGTTCTGGGTCTAGTTATTAATTGGCTATGTTTGATTTTCGGTCAAAGTATGGCTGCGTTGTTTAGGGCGTTTACTTTTATATAAGTCGGTATTTAAAAATAGTTAATGATTTAGGGTAGGCATTATACCGGATACCAATAGGTTAAAAAAGTTTTTGAACGATTGTTTCAAGAATATAAATTGTTACCTAAATACCTAATTAGTTTTAAAATAGTTTCCTATTCCTTATACTCTAATTCACAGCATAATTCATATTGTAACAACGAGCCCAATTCAAACGCCAAACCAAGCAGACAACATACTGACCCTGTACTCTGTAACAATACCGACATCTATTCAGTTCAGCTAAATCTGTTTGTGTCAACTTGTACTGGAAATGGTAACAAAGCAACAGCGTTACATTTTCCGTCTCTCACGTTGGATATTGTTTCAATTTAATACTTGTAGTTCAGCATTTGCAGTTTCGAACTCTGGCGTTCGTTGGTTCAACTTTAACAAAGTTGCAAAGAGTATGGTCAAACAAAGTAATTTACCAAGGGCTTTTCGTTTACCGCTAACCGAGGAAATCTGCTAGCCCTGAAATTAACAACAAACAAGTTTTATGATTCAATTTCGTTATTCGTACGGTCTCGTAGCCGCCAACGCAAATAAAAACACGTGCCGCCAACAATGTATCCAGTATCCAGACACATATTTAATATATTTTCTCTAATGCTGATTAAAATCTTTGTGTGGAGCGTAAATTCCCGGCGAGTTATACAACCGGCCAGGTGAGATAGAATTTCAGACGGCCGATGTATTATACGGAAGCCACCGTAGATATTGATTACAAAAAAAACCGATCCAGTTGTACGGGCTGAGCGTCCGCGCCAAAGTAGGCTGTAGTGGATATGGAAGTCGAGCAAGGCGATGCGTGGAGGCGAGCGGTGGTCGCTAAGGCAGCGTATCGAATGCGCCCGCGCCGGCCGTGGGCCTCGGCGAAAAGAAAGGACCGTATACTTGTTAAATAATGACGATAGTTGCATGTTACCGAGTGAAATGCTCGTAGGGATGGAGTGTTCTGACGAGATGAGCACCTTGCTATTTAAGAGCGGGTCGGCATGGCGAATGTCATCAGTTAACACAAGCTCACAGCCACAGGAACATCTCCGAAAAGTGGATTTGTTCTAATCGGTTGCACCATTCGACTTTGGAGTAAAGGTCTTTAACACTCGAAGCCGTCTCACCCAAGCACAATATGCGCACATTTATGGTAAGCAGCTCGCGGCATATTTACTTCATAATTTATTTAATTACTGTTTGGCACATGCGATTAATGACAATTAATTTTAAATAATAATATTTGTTTGAAATTAAATCAGTGTTCCTAATGTGACATTTTATACAGAATATAATCAGCATTTCAGGATGTTTGGAACCCAAGTGAAGTGTTCAGTGATTGGAATATCGCCGTGTGCCAAATAGTGAAAATATATAAGTACTTCAGTGACGTTGAAGTGTTATAGTGAATCCAAATTAATTAGTGTACGTGTATAAAAGTTTGCGCTCAAAACAACAATTAGTGACCTTATCATCATTATTCTAAAATTACAAACTCCAAATTAAAATTAAAACAAATTTTTGGAGCTTTGTATTTAAATTAGATTTTCAAAAATCACATCGGATTTTTTTGAAAAACAAAATATGATGAGAGACAGTTCATTTCAAAACGATGTATTTGTACATTGCCAGCAATAATAAAATATCGACAGAAAAGGGACCAATGGGGGTAAAACAGTCCTAATGGTCCTAATAAGGGCATTAGTTCTCTTTAACAATCGTAAGCATGAATTGATCGGCGCGGGCGGTGGGCAGCGCGATCGCATTTGTTACTCAAGCTCATGAAAGGACCACTCGATCATTATTCACTCCGGGTGCGATCTCCATTTCACTGAGTCCATTTCCACACTTTACATGCGCGCAATGAACGTAACTCATCCATCTGTATGCCACAAACCTAGCACATACAGAAATCAACTGCCGCCGAAATTCCCCGAGTCCTGCTTGCATAATACAAATTATTTCAATTTGTTTACGTCCACCGCAAACGACCCAAACTTACGTCACATCACATTTTGCACAGTTTCTTCAATTTAATCACTTTCGTATTTGTTATATTTATTAAAAACTTATATGGATAATGAAATATATAGGTTAATGATGCTTTGCGAATTGATTATGCTGCGCGTTTGCTTTGTAGTAAGTGTTAGTTAACTGGTGAGTGTGATGTGAGCGTTACCTACTTCTCGGACATCTGTCACTCCGACTCGGCCAATGTGATGTGGTTAGCTAATGGTGATGCTAACTAACTTAAGCAACTAACGGCTACATTTATGTTCCCATACAAATAAGACATTGCTCTTATTACAGTACTTGATTTCAGTGAGTTTACACTTCCGGTGATTCTTGTAAGCGATAGGAAATGAAATAGTATTTTGTACTCAAAATGAGTTCGCACTCGGTACCGCGTAATCGCTTCGTATATCGGACGCAACCGTCTCTTCATCCCCGACTCGCCCTTCGCCCGCAATATACGGAGCTCGATTAGCTGCCTCGTCCTAATCCAATCTTGGCAACATGTCGCCAGCTTGTTCTGTGTTAAATTGGATTCTCTTGTTAAAAATATTTGTTGTTTGTTACAGGTACTCGCCTGCGTGGCGCTGGCTTATGGCCGCCCCGAACCCCCGGTAGGCTACAGCTACTCGGCTCCTAGCTCGGGTGGGTACAGCTCGGGCGGACATAGGACCGTGTCCGTCGGAGGAGGACACTCCGGCGGCGGCTCCTTTGGCGGAGGACACTCAGGAGGCGGTCTGTCCTTCGGTGGCGGTCACTCTGGTGGCGGACTCTCGTTCGGTGGAGGACATTCTTCTGGAGGACTCTCTTTCGGAGGTGGCAGCATCGGAGGTGGCAGCATCGGAGGTGGCAGCATCGGAGGTGGAAGCATTGGAGGCGGAGGTGGATTCGGAGGAGATGATGGCGGATATGCCGGTGGATACAATGGCGGTGCTCTCGTCCAGAAACACATCTACGTCCATGTGCCACCCCCAGAACCCGTTGAGCAGAGACAGCCCCGTATCCCTGAAGTCGCTCCTCCCCAGAAGCACTACAAAATCATCTTCATCAAGGCCCCGGCTCCTCCCACCCCCACCGCCCCCATCATCCCCATCCAGCCCCAGAACGAAGAGAAGACCCTCGTCTACGTGCTCGTCAAGAAGCCCGAAGAACAGCCCGACATCGTCATCCCCACCGCCGCCCCCACTCAGCCCTCAAAACCAGAGGTTTACTTCATCAAGTACCAGACCCAGAAGGAGGGCGGTATTGGCGGTGGTATCGGTGGTGGCGATGCTGGCGGTATCGGCGGCGGCATCGGCGGCGGCATCGGCGGCGGCATCGGCGGCGGTTCTATCGGCGGCGGCATCGGCGGCGGTGACCTCGGCGGCATCTCTCTCAGCGGCGGCTCTGGCTCTGGCATCAGCGGCGGTGCTGGCGGTCACGGAGGACTCGAAATCAGTGGCGACTTCGGCGCCAGCGGCGGCGACGACAGCGGCTCTGACGGACACGGCGGAGCCACCAGCTCCCAGTACGGACCCCCCGGACACGTGGCGGGACCTCTTCACTAAACGAATTATAGCTCGGGTGGTAGGATAATAAGTGGAGTTATTTATTGCTAAGCGAAAATTATGCCAGTCTTCAGTATGACAAGAGATCGCGGGTTGTTGCCGCGCTCGGGAATGTTCGAAAGGATCCTGCCACCGCACGCTCAGCGCGCGGCCGGACGCCCTGCACACAGTCACCTGCTCCGCGTCCGCCCGCGAGCTCCCCTACGACATAACACGACTCATCGATAATCTCATCATCGCCACTCATCTACTTGTTATTAGTGCACAGTGTTAATGTTGTTCGAAAGAGGCATTTTACTGCGACTGTTATGTTATGTATTATAATATAGCTTTTTTTTATTTTTATAATAAAACCAAATGTGATGCTTAATCTGTTTATTGGTACCTGTTGGGGATTGGGAATCCAAAATGGACAATTATTGCATCACTTCCGAGAGATTTGGTGAAAGGTTGCCCCGCGAGAGAAGGCGCTGTGGTGGCGAGTTCGAGCCGGACTGCAATGGGTCCTTTCTCGGGCTACGATTAGTTTCAACATAAAATCGAAATTTGAACAATCAGAGAGGTGTTACGTAACTTGAACGAGTTCGGGCGGCGAGTGGCGCGAGCGGCGAGCCCCGCTCGTGTGTGCACGCCGCGCGCCGGCCCGACTCGCTCTCTTTAAATGACCGCCTTAATGGATCATACGTGTAATTACACTTTCATATAATTTAGTGGATGTCGGAGTGGTTACGTAAAACTATCCGTTTCTTCACACCGCTGGACCATTACTATTTTTATGGATTAGGGCATTCCAACTCTTATGATTTCACAACCCATAAAGTGAACATGAAATGGGTTTTATTATCTTTTTAAAGGTTTACTAAACAAGCTCGAATTAGTTTTGGAATTACTATTAGTTCATTCTGGAAAAGTGTAGTGCCATCAATCACTGACTGAGGTTTGGCAACAGGTATGTACCTACTCGTACAGTAATGAGCTTTGAATTAGTTTATCAAGTTGACTTTGAAAGTTGCCATTATCGATCACAAGAATCAAGATCAAAATATTTTACCGCAGTTTATCGAGAGTTGAAAATCAGAAATAAACTTTATGTTCTAAAACCGTCTGGTAAACTCAATGTTAAAAGCATATAGACCCGCTCTTATAGTCTAGACTAGAGCGAACACCATTTAACACTAAAAGTCATACGAATTTGTAAAAGCACTTGAAAGATTAGCTGAAACGTGTCGTTTGTTTTTATAGTCTGCCGTCGAAAGCCACGAATTACAAAACTGAGTCCACACCGGCCAAACTTAGCGCAAACTAAGGGGAAAACAAACAAATAGGGTAAAACAATACAGCCTACGCACATAGAGAATTCCTTTACTTTATTCCCCTTTCCAAAGATAGTATTTACCGGCATTTGAACGCCCGGGCCCTGCTACCTCCAACAATAGTCGATATTTACGCGGGGATCGCAATAAACTTCTGGCTACCTTTCCCTGGCCAGCAAGAAATGACATTTTGTATTGGCAGTGTGCCCAAATAGCTACGCCCGGTCATAACATTGGATGTGGCTTGCAAACTCGCTCGATACTCGCCGGGGAGATAATACGGTGCCGCGGGCTCTGGTTACGTTGATACATCTGATTTGACACATACACAAGACCTTTAACTCCACATAAGATAAGCAGATCAATAGTGTTGGCAAACGTCGAAGGCCGTGTAAAACTTATTATAGGATTATTTATCCAAATTTACCTACACAAGTAATGGAAAACATTCAGTAAATTGTGTAACAAAGGGTAAATTGTTGCGAATGTGGGGACCGGAAACAACAAACAATCAGGGATCGATTTTTTGTCAGGCGAAACAAAATTTATCGTTGGCAACCTGAATAGTCGATGGAATAGTTAAAGAGGAAGCGAATGCGGCTATTTAACAAAAACTACCGTATATATATTGCAATACCTGTCCAATAGAGGGCTAATACTGGAGGTAATATATTTTACAGAAAAATCCACACTTCCTTAAGCTTACTTTAAGGCGTTTGAGACCGTCCTTGTTACCCGGCCAAGAGGTGACATTGATAAATGAAGCTTTTCTAAGCTTAATCTTAAAGTTGTTCAGGGAGCTGCATTAAACGCGTCTTTCTGTGCTAGTTCGACAAAGTCAATAATGATTTTTTAAGTTTCAGGTAAGATTAAATGTGTTAATTGTTCTCTCTAATCTAAGCCAAATGAAATAACCCAGACAAAAATTACTCCCATTTGCCTATTAATAAATCTAATGAATTTTGATAGATAGCACAGATAAATATCAAATCAACTCTAAGCAAAAGTTTTGAACGAATATTACACTGTTTGTTTTTGTAGATAAGTAATATTATTCTACATTTGGAACATTGGACTAGATTGTCGTGACCAACAATATAAACAGATTATGGGTCGGTTCACGAACCAACACATCCTTCAGGAGAAGTAATATCGGTCTTTGTTTGTGCTCCAGTGACCAGCTCAAACCAGAAACGCAGTCTAATGAAGGCAGCCACACACGTCCTGCCAGGCCCGGACTGGGACCTGAAACCGGCCCGGGAGAAAGGGAAACTACTAATGTAAATTTTGAATCAACCGAAGAAAACATCTAAAATAAAATGAATGAAATGCTAGGCTGCGACTTTAATAAAGAAAAGTCTCGAAGCTAAAAGAATAGTGATACTGTCGTACTAGTTACAGATGCAGCTGAAGTTCTTTTATGAATCTAAAATACTTGATTAAATAGAAGTAGAAGTTACTAATTTTGAAGAGTTATTTGAAAAGTCAAGGAGCTAAAAAAAATTAAGCTCTCCACTCCAGAGATGTTAGCTTTTGTTTAGTCCTTTTATTCAGAAGTAGATGTTACTCGACTTAAGGAGACGATTTAAAAAAAAAAGCAGTAAGGCTCCGAGAGCGAGCGAAGCGAGCTCGGAAATTTTAACACCCTACCTTGGACAGGTTAGAATTGTTTCGACCCTTTATACAAGAGTTAGTCGACTTGCAGACAAAGTCGCAGTCGCAGAAAAGGCCGGTTAGAATGGGGAATGCTGGTCAAAGCTGATTGTAGATGGCGCGTCCATGTGCTTAGTCCCAATCTGACCAATGAGGTCAAACTATTTTGAAATATAAAATGACATGACAGATTTTTAACCAATGACGATGTTTGGTACAAGCGATGCTAGCGCCATTAGATACAGTTGCCTTCCCCATTGTTTCGACCTATTAGAGTTACTTGGTTGGCTTATAATAGACAATGTAAAGATCCAACCTACTTTAAGTTGCAAGAGCGAGCGAAGCGAGGTCGAATATTTTTGAATAAATTCGGATAATAATAATATGTAATTTGAGATCAAAATGTCTACATAGTCCATTTTTTGCAAAATTGTGTATGCATACATGCCAAAATTGCCTTCCAAAAAAAGAACATTACACAAGAAAAAGGAACATTTGTGTTCAAAGAAAGAAGAGAGGGTTCAAAGTAAGAACCGCGCGCGTTGGTTTAAAGAAAATGTGTAAATTTTTAGCGGTAGTACGAGTTCTCAGAGACTAATTTATAGCCTTAAAAATATTTTAATTTGAGAGTGAGAGTACTATTGTACGGTACGGTACAATTTATTACGTACTTACTAATTCTGTGGCATCAGGCAGGAAAATTAAAAACTAAAAATCCTGCCTCTAGAGCAGGGGTGTCCGTCCAACATAATTTTATGGAGGGCTACGTTAAGTATTTTTGTAACCCAGCGGGCCAAAATAAATGCAAAGTGACCTCTAAATTTAAATAAAACAAGCTTTACCGGACTAGACTACGATGAAGCGGTCTGCATTCGCGGGTAGGTGAGATGTGGGGCAGTACCTACGCGAAGTATCTTTTTTTTTTTTTGTCGCGGGCCGGTTGAAAGTCCGATGCGGGCCGGAGGTGGCCCGGGGGCCGTATGTTCGATGGGTCTGCTCTATGGGGTACCATTACTATGGATAGAGTCCAAGAGTAAATTGAATTAGGTCCTCGACTACTCAAGGATGTTATTTTAATTGATGTACCTATTGAGATGCTTTTTTTAATGGCAAAAGAAAGTCGATTGCCAATCGGCCACACCGGCCCATCGGGCATCCGGCCCATCGGGCATTTTCCCGATTTGCCCGTATGGCCAGTCCGGGCCTGTCCTGCTCATTAGAGCAGCCGCAAGCGGTCAGCCACTTGTTAACTATTTTTCATTGTTCATTTTGCTGTTCCAGCGCTTGGCTGCCACAGACCATACTACTGCATACTAGTGTATTGCGCTATTATATATCTTATAACATTTCGGAGATAGAGGCTATTGGAGCACTTGTTGTACCTATTCAGTAACATTACTGGCTAGTACAAAACTACAGCCCTGTGTGTGACAGACAGGCGCGCGGCTCTCATTGGTAAGTAGAGTGGATTATGCAACATAATCAGAAAGGTGTGGTCGTATTTCAGTATGCGGAAATAGGAAAAAAAACAGCTAGCCCTTACCGTTAGGACGATTGGATATTGCAGTTAAATATGGGACAGCTGATAATTTTTTCACGATTACGATATTGGTCCCATTGAAATAGTTGTTTAGTTTGATTATCTGTACCACACCCTAAAATATGATAACACCTAACTCGTACATTCTGTATAAGTAGTATTATGGTCTTCAGCATTTCCCCATTTATGTAACCGCATCGTTACCATCTTCTATGAAAGATTATTATCAATCTTTGGACTTAAAGGAACCCCAGACAATGAGAAGAAAAGACTACGTATTCTTCCCGCATCATTCTATTGTCCGGCCATGCATTCATAAAATGATAGTCGTACTTATAATCGAGATTTTTTTCAACATAAAATGGTAGATTCAAAAAGGCAGGATATTGATTTTGCATAATAATAAAAGTTTGTTAAAAGGATACATTGGATATTGGAGCTTTTAGGATCCTTAACTTACATTGAACCCAAAAGTTATGCTGTTTGATTTTTGGCAAAATTTAAAGTCAAGTTTATTACTAACAAAGACATTCAAATATATTTACGAGTGATAGATGGGACATGACGAAAAAAATCGTAATCGAATACTTGTTACTACTTAGTAACAAATCGTTGTCTACATGTCAAATCCGCCTGACAGTAGCATTCGCGCATTCTGAGGTAGCATTCGCGTGACAAAATCGAAAATCTTCGGGATCATAATTTTTATATGACTTTATTCCCAATTTTATTTATTCATTTTTTTAATTATTAAAAAAAAAAAAAAATATTTTTATTGCTTATTTTGGAAAAAAAAACAATTTTTAAGTCAAGGTATATTGTTTTTTTTTTTCAAATACTGTAAAAAGTGGGGCAGAAATTTAGGCTTACAGAGGGTTTAAGAAGACATAAGGAGGAACAAGATGGTCATAAGCTTGTGGACATAGACGTAGGCGATAGCGCTCATTACCTTCAGAAGCTGCGTTTGTACAATATTAGGGCAGGAACAACTACTGACAAATACATTGTAATAAATTTTTTTTTGATGTGAAACATCTTTAGGCGCGGGTAAAACCAGAAAATGACGTGCCGACGCATGCCGTGGCGAATAAAATCAATATTTGTGTAGTTCCACTGCTACAAAAAGATCTACTCTTATCTTTATTTCTTAGCATTCTTAATATTTCTTGATTAATACAGTCGGAGGAAATCGCCGTCGACGTAGACGGCGCGAAGGCGGTGGGACGGTCCTGATCTCGTTTGCAGGGCGAACATGGCCAGATATTGCACAGGAAGAGGTTTGAAAGGAGAAAGGATAGGCGTTTGCCCAGCAGTGGGACACACAATCATCATCTGCCTAGCCTTTTCCCAACTATGTTAGGGTCGGCTTCGAGTCTAACCGGATGCAGCTGAATACCAGTATTTTACATGGAGCGGCTATGGGACCAACCTTAACGTGCAGTGGTACACACAAATTAAACCCAATTTATTTGGGGTGTTTTTTGCATCAGCAGGTTAAGTAAGTAAGTAATATGCCTAGAAAGGAGGTGTCCTTTCTAGGCATAGTACTTACTTAATGGATAAACCTCGTTAATGAATGTCAATAAAACTCACACGTTTTTACGTTGCAAAAGTTCTTGTGTTATAAAACAACTGTGCAACGCAAACGCAATATGTTCATTATTACTTGCGTTAATAAGGTCCGAATCCCTTTCCATCTGCAAGCCGGATATTGCTTGAAATGTGTACGTTTATAACTTGATTAGTTACAGTTCCAATCAAACGGGATCGGGTACACAATATACATATGTACGAGTACATACATTTACGATATAAACGGGAATATACAACAGGATTTGCTGAGGAAACAAATTGTTTCAGGAAAAATTAATGTGAATGTTGAAAATATTGGAATACAAAACAAGACAATATTCTTTAATTACAAGAAATTGGACTTAGTCATGTGGGGAAGGGTCATCTTGTTCAGAGATGTTAAAACACAAAATGTCTCGGTACTAAGATCAACCATTGTTTGTTAAAAAAACGAATAAATATCATTTTTATTGGTTGTCCTCGTTACGTCACTGTGTATTTTATGTTTGAATAAACTCTTACAGTATTCATTTATGCTACTGCAGGCAGAAAGTATAGTAAGCCGCGATTGGCGGCGGCGACCTCGCGTCCGGCCCGGGTGCAAGCCATGGTCCGGAGCGAGACGGAATGGGACGCCGTTACCTCCTTCTGCGAAGCGAGGGGAGAGAACCTCACAGCGTCCCGGCCGCCGCGGGAGACGCCCCGGGCGTCGGGGGCCACCACGTGGCCCCCGGCCACCGTAGGCACGGGCCTGTGGACGGTGGGCTATGAGCTAGCTCGCCGTCCGTCCGTCTTATGACGACAGGCCGTGTCGACGGCGCGTTCGTCTTCCACGCGCGCCTCAAAAAGAGTCAGCAATAGGAAGGGGTCCGCTAGGGCCTATGCCTGCCGGGGTTGCGGGACTGTTCGAAAGAGATACCGTGACCCCGGTACACAAAGGGCGATGAAGGAACATGGATGGGTTTTAGTCAGTAAAAGTCTGACACTCCCTCCTGCTCCGCCCAGAGCGGAAGAAGTCATTGAATGATTTCCCATCCGAAAAAATAAAATAAAAAAAAGACAGAAAGTATAGTTGTTCGTATCAATATCACAACTACATAATAATATCTAGGTACTTAATTAAAAATAAAGCACGAACTGATCATTAGTTAAAGTGAAATTGGGGTGGGTAACAACTCTACCTAAGTTCCCTTGATAAGACTTCAGCTTACATAAGTAGGTACACAGTCCAGTCGAGAATGCACATTTAATCCCCTGCATAATATTCTCGACATTTACATAAGGCAAAAATGACAATCAAGTATAAATCCTAACTTTATGATTATTGCCCTTTTAGTGCTTTAGTCGATCCCTTTGTTGTTGTCGTTGGCAGGTAGGTACGTACAGTCTTTGATTCTACGACGTGTTTCGTTAACTTCGACCGGCCATTGTACTCATCATTATGAACAACTTTTTCTATGTGAGCAAACACTGAATCGCGAAAAAAAAATTAGTTGTTCCATACATTTTGACGAGTTATGCGAACATAATATTAGGGAACAACAGATTTTTTTTCGCGATTCAGGGCTTGGTCCCATAGTAAAAGTTGTTCAAAATGATGAGTACAATGACCGGTCGAAGTTTATCGATATCGTCCGGAAATCCGGTGTATACATGTAGGTACAGTCGTGACTGTACATGTATACACCGGAGCCCTAATATGTTTGCAATTAGCAGAATTCCAAAGTTTTTCTCAGGAACTTTGAGATAAGCCCTATTTCATTAAAGTATGAGCCTAAAAATGCAATGTTTGTTCCAGGAAAAAAAATACAATAAATAAATCAGGAGAAAATCGCTTTCAAAAGTTGGTGCGTAGGTACATACATAATTAATGCACGTGACTGTACGTCTACCTAGCAGTGATTTCAATGAAGTTTTTCTTATTTCTGATGTGAACTTTTCCTTATCGCTGTCACACGGCCGGAAATAATAGATTTACCCCAATTTCGTTCGCTTGCCGACTCGGTTTTTCTTTACATTTGTAAACAAAGACTGCTTTGTAAACGAGAATACAGTAACATTATGTATTACCAGATTTTTCTCGCTGCCTACTCTTTTTATTTTCTCTGTTTATTGAGATTAGGTTACCATTTGTTATTCTTGTAACGTAGGTAAATCCGCATCTGGCATTAAAATATTATTTTATTTTTGCCGAGACGGTAGTCGACAGAAACTTCTGAACCAATGTAACAAAATGTAACCGTTTACAAAAAAACAAATTTTCATAGTAGACCAGTGCGGATACTTCTGAAAATGGTCAAATAACGAAAAAAAAGTCATAGCAGGATGAAACCCATTGGAAAATAATGAGAAAATAACAAAAATGAAAAGAAAAATAATTTACGGGCGATTTGAGTTTTTTTTGTTTTTTTTTTTTTGTGTATGGCATCTCGCAGTTCAGTCTAGGAGACCGGCTACTGCTTAGCCGAGCTAGTCCTGTGGATGCCTTAAAATAAAGGCCGCCAGCCAGGGGCATAACTAAAACTAAAACTAAGCGACTACGCACTAAGGGCACCCCCTGTGGGGTACGAACGGGCTTAGGGCGTCGCTGGGGGGGCAGCAAGGGGACAGGCTGGATCTAAGTTGAAATTAATTGGGGGCTGGTTTTGAACTACTGTCTCAGCATCGCGTGCTGGCTCAAGCAAGGGTCGGGGGGGGGGGGGGGGGGTTGAACGGGGACGTCGCGCCGGACCTCGGTGGCCAGGTCGGAATGTTGCCGGTCTGTATTTGTATTTTCTAGGAACGGTACTGGTGTCTTTGGCTACTTTCCTGTAAGAGGGTGATAGCGTCATCGGGGGTGACAAGAGTAGGTCTGTATTTGTATTTTCTACGAACGGTACTGGTGTCTTTGCTACTTTCCTGTAAGAGGGTGATAGCGTCATCGGGGGTGACAAGGCCTTGAAGACCTTGAAGACCTTGGACGGCGGACTGAGCTGGGGCGTTTTGAGGTCGGGAAGTGGGAGAGATATATATACCGAGATAAACCGTTTTTTACTCTTAAACCCGGGAGGGGTTTTCCGGCAAAACTGCAAGTGGAAAAAAGTTGAATGGCAAAGTTGTAGGTAATAAAAAGGTCTAAAACTTTTGTATTTACACTTTTTTCACATAACCTCAAAGTTTAGGTGAAAAATTCAAATTTTTCACATAAACTTTGAGTTTTTTATTTTTATCTTTTACAAAACATTTTTTTTTTTCACGAAATTTAGTGGAATCTTACCGTTTTATGTCCCAAACACACTGTCATTTTTTTGATTTAAAATATTTATTTTTTTCACCTTATTTTGACTTAATATCGAAAAAGCACCCTAATTTTCAATCAAAAATTCTCACGTCAAAATATCTGGTTTTTTTTTTAAGTCGGTGGGTTATTTGTTCTTTGAAATCGCTACTTTCTGCTGGTGTAAATAAACTGGCCAATGCGAGTTGAACTCGATTGGAGAGGGATCCGCACAATGCCTATTTTCCGTAAGTGAACGTATTATATTGAGTTTACCACTTTATTTTCAATTGATAGAATTATTATAGTCAGATTCCTGTAATTTACAAGCAATGAACTATATATATTTTTTTTTAATTTTAGGCTCAGTAGTTTCGGAGATCAAATGGCCGCATCGTTAATTTTCGTCTTCTTTCATGAATAAAATCAAAACTATTTATTTTACAATTATAACAAAAATATATTTGAGATCCTCATAACGACCCCTTTCATTTGATATATGATACAGTAAGGTATAAAAAACTTTTTTAAACTCTTTTTATTCCTAATTTTTCCCCGTTATTTAAAAAAAAAATTTACTTTGCACATGTGTGTTTGGGTCATAGGATTACACCATCCTACCAAATTTCACCTGATTTGGTCCAGTAAATTAGGAGAAAATTGGGTGTGACAGACGGACGGACAGACAGCCGGAACCCTCTCCACGGTACAAATCGCACTTGACCGGTTTTTTTTACACCATCAGAAAGTAGAGATTTCAACGAACAAAAAATCCATCATCATCATCAGCCTATTAATATTCCCACAGCTGGGACACAGGCCTCCTCTCTATGAAAGGGACTACGTAGCTAACAGTTATAGACGATAAAAGAAAAAGAAATTAATAACATCTTCAGGATTCAAGCTATGTATTTGTTCGCAAGAGGTCTTAACGATTTTCTTCTGTTTTTAAAAAGCGCCTCCTGGAGGGCGCTTTTATGTTGGTAATAGGCATTCAAATCTCAAGTAAAACCCTATTCAAATACTGTAACTATTGGTCCAATCTACAGTTAGATCCCACTTTCATATCCATGTTTATAGTTAAAGTTATTGTCCTTCTGAACTATGAATGGACAATGGGTCGAGTGGTGCAATACTAAATAAAGATAACTATTTGTCTCCACGGACTCGGCATGATTAACTTTACGTAGTTAATTGGGTTTGTGCTAATTCGCTCAATATATCTTTTGCTTTCACTAGGCTCACTAAATGTTGCTGTAAAATAAATGGAAAGACTCTTTTAGGACCAGTCTCACAATGTTTAGTTTGGTTTAGCGTGGAATGACTTGTTCACATGGCGACTAATCAAGCTATACATTTCCAGTAAAACATGGTCTCGCTTTGTATATGTAGATTTCCAATACAATGAGAACTAGAAATAAACTGGTTATGTACAGCTTGATTGGTCGCCGTGCGTACTCCACATTGAGATAAACCTTCTCAATTGCTATCTAACTCTGTGTGCACACTGGTGGAATATTTACATAAAACATGTTGAAATCTTAACGTCTCTCTCTTCTCCTATTTTTAATCTTTTAGATCACCATACAACCAGTTTTTTATGTGTGCACAAAAACACTCGCAAAATCGCAAGGAAGCCAAAAATGTAGTAAAATAAACAAATAGAGCCGCTTTATGTCACGCGACGCCAAAAGAGCGGAAAGAGGAATGTGTTAGTGCGTGTTGGTAAATTTGTTTTCTCTACAATTCAATACATTTTGAGTAGAACGTTATTTACATACAGAATTCGTCCAAGTTCACGTGACAACAATACCGATGATTGGCGTGACACGAACACCAATCGTGGCTTGAAATCGAAAGTGTCGACGTCATGTTCACCCAAATTAGCTATATATTGGCAATATTTAAATTCGTAATGTGTTTCAAGAAATAAATGTAAAGTTTACGTGAGCACCGGTTATGTTGTCATTGGTGTTGTAAGTACGTCTTACGATCGTATGTAGGTATAGAATAATTATTGATTGCCTATTTTATTCAAGTTTTTCCGATTTATATGTACATGAACCAGCATTAGTGACCGCGCTTTCTGTACCTAATATCAGGTAACGTTCTATTAGTGATTACCAATCAAGCGTTATTGTATTAAGACTGTTCGAGCAGTAATTAGAGGCTCCTGATTTATGTTAGTTCTAACTTCTAGGTAATAACGATAATTCCGCATTCGCGCACACTAATTTGTCTTGTCTGTCCGGTTGGTGGCAATAGGCTCGTCCCCTATTACATGGGACTTAAATGTAACTTGCGAAATGTGGGTACACCTCTGCCTAACTCTTCGGGGATTACAAGCGTGATATTTTGTTATGTTAATACCTACCTCAAAGTTTAATTTTAATAGATTAGGTTGATAAATGATAACTGATACAGGGTCACAGAAAAACATCGGTCAGATACAAAATGACCTCAAACAAGTTTCAATACCGACGGAATTAATAAAATAAGCTTTTTACGATAATAATCAGACACGATTATATAAATATCCGGTTCCATTTCCGTGAATCCTTTGTTTCATGATATGTAATCACCACGAAACAAATATCTTTATTGTTACTAGCCGGGACATAAAACATTACTTAGAAAATGATATTCCAAACTCAGGTTTGGATCTTGTACTAGTATTATATATGCTTTTATACTTTATGCTAATCGCAATGTTTTGTCAAACATAGTAGTTACTGACTTGGAGGATCTCGTCGCTAAATAATAAAAATATGTCATGGGGATTATCTTAATTCTTTGTTTTAGTTTAATATTAACGTCTTCTGCATAAAAATCTTTCGGAAAAAATCTATAAATGATAGTGAAAAACCATAGTGAAAAACGCATGGCGATCCGTCATGTATTTCAATAAATCAATACGGTCACGCAAAGATACACAAAAATCGACTTCAATTTATATGATGTATATTATTTAAAGGTCTGTCATTTATCTTTCTTTTTAGAGCTGCCTGCAAGTTCCCAAATTACAGCATGGAATTATTATCTAGTATAATTTTACTTCACTATAACAATCAAACAATTAACGCGATTAACGTGGCCGCCTACCCAGCCCAAGAAGTCGTATCATCGATACGAAAGAAGAAGCAATTCAAATACATTAATACAAGATCAAGTTGCATCGTAACGGATTGGTAGCTTTTCAAGTCACCAGTGCAATGATAGAACAATTATCTGAACTACACAGTAATTGGTTTCGGATAAACTCTATTGCAATTAGCTGCTGTTACCGTCTGTAGAAATTAGACCCTAGTACCTAAAGTAGACGTTAATTGGGCCACGTGCCACGTGCACTTACCTTAGGATAATGTTGCCAAGGTTCTGTGACCCTACTCCCTAACGTTTCATCCGTATATTCGGATCTGTCCGTCTCTCTCACTCGCACTCCTCTGCAGACGTGCGCGAGAGAGACGGACAGACAGATCCGAATATACGTACGAAGCGCCCTGTTTTGAAAACACGATGATGATTAGGTAATAGCTATAATAAACAAACGAATATACAACAAAGGAGTTAACATTTTCCTTTTATACAACATTTTATTACTACGAGTATAATGGCTTCTAAGTTCTAACCCATATTAACTTTTCAGCCAGTTTTGGTATTTAGTTTTATAAAATAATCGCCGGAACGTTCTAAATTCATAAATAGCTCGACGGTTTAATCCTCGGTCTTAGAAATATAAATCATATCTAATAAGACCGTTAAGTTTCAAGTGTTGACAATCCTATAAACTCCATTTTATTTACATTACAGAGTTTCTTGGAAAGGACGATTTAAACGACGAATAAAATAAATAACGCGTAATAAATCTAAATACGATGCAAATTGACACCCAGCAATATTATTTGATGGTTTCCATTTAGGATTTTGGGAGCAAGCACCGCTCATAGAACCTATAACCATGCTCGAGTGAAGAGGAACAAAGTTGTAAGTCTAGTCAAGGATGCAAGCTAGAATGATTCGTAATAACAGATAGTAGAGTCTCAATTTATTTGAAGCGTCTACATTTACGATCAGTAGATGCTTCGGGACCCAAGATTAAGACCGCTATTACCAGAATGTGTTCGTCTATTAAAGATATGGTACTTACGAATCAAATATTCTGATTAGAATGTGTACGTAGGTACCTACGTATTATTGTTCAAGGCAATCACGAATTCACGACTTAAGTACAATATTGTATGTCAAATCTAAATTCACCTACTTCATCACAAAAGCCACCATACTTTCTAGTGCATTTACCCCAAAAGTTAATTTAAATAAGGTGAAGGAAAAACTCGAAGCGAAGTGAACAAAAGTGATTAGGTACATAAACAAAACAGTATGAAAAATAGTATCATTTCTCCTATTTTATGAAAGCCGTCAATCGTGCAATAGTAAGTCCATTAAATAGCAATATGCAGCAATATCTGCTTTTCTCAGCAAATATAATATTTTGAATCCGTCAGACTTTTATTAGACTTACAGGCATGACTAGATGTTATAACAATAACCTGGCATTTCAAGTTGAAGAAACAAATCAATATTCATTCTAAAAATGTAGGTATTTGAAGTACCAGACATGAGGTCGGTAAATTATTGTTCAGATGAATTTACGTTCGAAAAAAAGCAAATGGCTATCCAATAACAATATGTACATGTCTCCCCAGTCACTACTGCGTGGTTAACAATAGTTTTATAAACATACTAGCTTTTGCTTTTCGCGGCGTCGGTCGTCGGTCCCGTTGTGTCCGGAAATTAACCCACGGGATCGTTTTAAATGTAGGTAGCCTATGATGCTTGGGGTTGGTGATAATTTAAAGCTTCCCGTTAGAGAAAGAATTTTTGGAATTGGTTCAGTAGATTCGAAGATTACACCAAATATATAAACAAATACCTCTTTATAATATAAGTATAGATAAACAAACATACCTACATATTTTTAGGGTTCCGTACATGAAATGAAAAAAATGGAACCCTTAGAGGATCACTCGTGCGTCTGTCTGTCTGTCACATCCAAACTACTCAACTAATCAGGTGAAATTTGGTACGATGGTGTAATCCTATGATCCAAACACAGATGTGCAAAGTTCATAAATATTTTTTTTTGATAAGGGTAATTTTCGGGGGACAAATAAGGAAATTAAAAAAAAAATAATTGCAAACCTTACTATGTCATATATCAAATGAAAGGACTCGTTATGAGAATCTCAAATATAGTTTTTTTTATTGTTGTAAAATAAATGGTTTTGATTTTATTCATGAAAGAAGACGAAAATTGACCAGCCCCCCCTCCTGATCTCCGAAACTACTGAGCCTGAAATTATGAAAAAGAAATACAACATATATATAGTTCATTGCTTGTAGATTACAGGAAAATCTATAAGAATTCTATCAATTGAAAGTAAAGTGGTAAAATAAAAAAATCTTTATTTCAATCACATATAAGGCTTAAATAAACAGGAGATGCTTGTGTTAGGTGACTCCGCTCTTCCGCATTAACATTAACATTATAATGCAATTGAACACAACATTAAAGTCAAGTTTTTAGGTTTCTGTTTTGGTTAAGGTTTAGGTTTAGGTTAGCCCTGGGACAATGTCTTGGGATCGGAAGAAGCCAGGCACGGCTTCCTCCACTAACGATTCCATGACCGCAGTCATATTAACTTATTAGACAAGTTATGGAAGCGACGATATCATAGCCTCAATGTCGTCGTAGGGTTTATTCTCGAGCCAGTCAGTCACAACTAATTTATAGTCACAGAGTTTCAGTGGATGGAAGAGCAGCTCTTTGTTTAACAGGTTGTATAAGTGGGAAGATTGCCTTGCATACTGCCTCTTGGCAAAAACAGATTTAACTTGGACAGTTGCAGCGACTAAGTATCTTCTTCTATTCCTCATACTCGGCTTCTTGGAATCATACGGAAGGTATTCGTATTTTTTCAATATTAGATGTAGAAGGTAAAGTTACCTAACAGACAGAAGGTCAGTGGTTAGGTAAAGGCTTTGGGTTGGGAATCGAATGGGTTTAATAATATAATAATAAAAGAAACTTTCAGTAGCGCTATCAGGATGGAATTTGGTGTGGACAAATGTGCAGTCATGCATGTGAAGCGAGGGGAGATTATGGAATCCGTGGGAACTCAACTCTCGGATTCCATACACCTTTAGAGCCCTCTCCTCAACAGAAACTTACAAGCATGGGGTTTGTCGGAAGCATTAGGTTCATTACTGCCGACATGAAACAATCGTTGAGGGAGCGCTTCTTTGGCCGCCTGAATAAGGTGCTAGACAGTCTTTTGTCAGGCGGAAACAAGGTGCGCGCCTTTAACGGTTGGGTCATGCCGGTTTTGATGTATTCCTTCGGCATACTCAAATGGACTCAGACAGAACTTGATGCCCTGGATAGGAGGGTACGCACACTGCTGACTGCAAATCGAATGCATCACCCACGAACGTCGGTGATGAGACTGTATATCCCGCGGAAGTGCGGGGGTCGTAGCTTCTTAAATACTAAGACCCTACACAACCGTGAGGTATGCAGTCTCAGGGAATACTTTCTGGAAGCCGACGAGGAAATGCACCGAGATGTGGTCTCAGTGGACAAGGGCCTCACACCGCTCTTCCTGGCTAACGAGAACTGGCGCAAGCCTAAAGTATTAGACACTAATGACCGCATAGAAGAATTGCAGGGCAAGGAGCTTCACGGACGCTTTTACCGGGCCCTACATGGCCCCGTTGTAGACTTCTTAGCGTCGGTATCCTGGCTGCGCTTTGGTGACCTCTTTGGAAAAACCGAAGGTTTTGTCTGTGCAATAATGGACGAAGTTATGATGACGAATAACTACCGGAAATTCATTGTGAAAAATGGCACGGTTGACATATGTCGGGCATGCCACCGTCCGAGAGAATCGATCCGACACATTATTTCTGGGTGTTCTAGTCTGGCTAACGGAGAGTACTTGCATAGACACAACCTCGTTGCCAGGATTATCCACCAGCAACTTGCTTTGAAGTACAACCTTGTGGAATCAGAAGTGCCATACTATAGGTATGCGCCCGACCCAGTTCTCGATAATGGTAATATCACGTTGTCTTGGGATCGACCTATCACCACTGACAGGACTGTTGTTGCCAATAGGCCTGACATTGTTGTGATAGATCGATTGGAGCGTCGCACATTGTTGATATAACTGTCCCGCATGATGAGAACCTTGTGAAAGCAGAGAAAGATAAACAATTCAAATATCTAGATCTGTCTCGCGAGGTTGTTGACATGTGGGACGTGAATACAGCAGTCATTGTGCCGATAGTCGTGTCGGCCAATGGCTTAATACCCAAGAGCCTCGAACAACATTTTAGGAGGCTCTCGCTTAGCAGCTGGATCAAGGGCTCGTGGATCTTAATTTGGAATTCGAGCGGTAGTTGCGTGTTTGTATACTTGGTGAAGCATATGAAGTTAGACTTGGAGGCGTTTAGTGTAAGGAGGCTACGATTTAGCCAATCTGCAATCTTTGACCGGCCAGTTTCGGCTGACCTTCTAACTTTTGCCCAAGTCTTATCAGCAAAGACCATGACGGTATCATCCACGTACGAGAAGATGCGACCCCCGTCAATATTTATATTGCATAGATTATTGATAAAAATAAGGAACAATGACAGACCAAGGACACTCCCCTACCCTACACCGTACGAAATTGTTTCCTCTGAGCTAGTAAACTCTCCTATTTTTACTGTTTGCTTGCGTTTGTACAGGTAGGATTTGAATAGCTCGAGAGTAAAGTAGTAAACTCAATACAATACGTTAACTTACGAAAAATTTGCCTTTGGCATAGTACGTAACCCTTTAATCGCGAGTTCAACTCGCATTTGGCCGGTTTTTTTAAGATATACACCGTGTATCGGAATATTCAGGGTGCTACAGACGATCTGATTTGGTGATCGGTACGAGCTGAATGAAAGCCGAATATTTGAGTTTGAAATTGCATCGGCTTAGCTGTGTTGTTCAATACGGCACGGCACCCGCACAGTCATGTGGGCAATACTCTAATGTCAAGGGGACGTTTAAATTTGAACTTACATGTTACGTGCAGTAGGCAAAGTTCAAAGTCAAGGAAACGTTTAAAATGAATGAATAACACGTCATGTTATTGATTCATTTTAAGCGTTTACGTGGATTACCTTTGCTCAGAATGAACATTAGTCTATTATACGTCATAGAACTGTTTGTGTTTCAGATTAAGTCAATCCGCAATTATCAGGTCCTTAGGTAGATACTAAATATGGACTAATTGGATTTTTCATCGCACCTATGTTAAATTGTTCTAACAATATTATATCCCAAAGGTAGGTAGAAAAACATAATCATTTCATTTTGACCGTTAGGCCGTTCCCACTTTGTCGTGACGACAGATAATCGTGTAGTTTTATGTGTCGCGGCCTGTGTATTTAAATGGAGGTGTTAAATTTTAGGTCGACGCGATTACTGTCTTCCACGACTTTTCCCAACTAAAATACCAAGATAAATTAATAGTCACGACATACACTGAGAGAAATTTTAATCAGATTTCATGTTAATGGAATAATTTTTCTGATTAAAATAGCGCCAATCTGCTCTAAGGTTAGAGCTACATGTTACATCTTGTTAAGTCTAACAAGTTGAAATAACAAGCTGCCTAACACTTAACTTCAACGTTATGTTCATGTTGACTATATAGTGTGTAACATTATATAAAATATATCGTTGTTACATGCCTATCACGTTATCGATATACCCACCACTAACTGTCACAAAATTTCGCACCCGAGTTATCCACATAGTGTAGCCAACACGGATTTATAAAAAGGGGTAGGCCAGATCATAAAAGTTCGTAGATCGACATAGGGATAATCGCAGGGGGTCAAACCTAAACTAACCGCAGTTCAATGGAAAGGCCTCGCACTGGGGGAACCACCTACGCCTAATATGATCACGGTTTTTCCTAGCCGGACACGTATGAGTTTACTATAGTACCGCGCAAGTGTCGTTCAACGGCGGAGAATCTTAACACCGCGATTCAGAAACGTGACGTAAATATACAGCGCCATCTAGTTGGCAAATTGTAACGGGGACGCGGATAGTAACTGTGTTTGTTTTTTTTTTAAGTTTGGTTTTGTAATTTAAATACCTATCGCATGAGTGTAGATAAAATAGTGTATGAAACTGTACATAACTATATAAGTAATAAAACGCGTGTGATTAAACTATTAGAAACCTTGCCTGCTGCTCGGTTTTTAAACACACACTTGTATTTTACCTACTATCAAATTTAAATGACGGAAATGTATCTATGCTAATTTCTTCAACAAGTTACGGATATTTTATTTACTATAATATGATAGGCCTACTATGCGTATTGTGGTAAAATAATGTTTTTAGTATCAAAATGTTCAAGATGCGCGTTCTTTCAATCGCTATAACGTTGTTTAAATAAGATATCATTCAACTACACATACAATTTAGTTTAAACCTGACGTACCTACGATTAAGGTAATCACACAATTTCGTTGGGTTTCCTAGATAACAATTAGTTACTGCAATAAGCTTACCTGTTGATTGGTGGTACATGCCAATTTTATTAAATCAATGTTAAGCTTGTTGTTTCAAACAGATTTTTGATTGATCCAATTAAATACCAGCCAACTAGTTTTACCTCGTTCTTTGTACATAACTGACTAATAGAAATAATATTTCATTTGTTTCGAACAACTACAATACTTTTATTTCAAACAGAAAACCATCTAACAAGTCAAACTTGTTTGAAATACAAAGCGGATTTCTCTCAGTGTAGTGAGAACGCGGCCTAACTCGTATTTTGGCTAAGCGTTATTTTCTGTCAATATCGCACAGCTATCAAACTACAAGTGAAAGATACCCTAAAAACAAGAACATCTCAATTAAAAAAATGAACTAAGTAGTTACGTTCACAGATCTCGACCTACGTCTCATAATATAGAGGGTAAGATAAATTCTAATTGTTAATTCAGGCACAACGGACTGAGAAACTCGTGTAAACTTTTGAGACTTGAAAATCCAATCCCACGCAAAGCAATTGACGACGTGAAAACAAGACAACTCTTTGCCAAGCGAATTAAAACTGTAAATACATAATAATGAACGAGGTTTTAAAGAAATAGCGTAAAAACCCAGCCGATGTCTAAACATCGGCTGGGTTTTTATTAGCGCAGATAAAGCTTATTGTTAACCACAGAAAACTTTGTCCTGACAAGTTTCGTATTGTTCATGTCTGCACAGGAGCAGTTTCGATCTGTTTACAGGATCATCAGGATTCCAAGGGCGAGGTTATTTCCGACAACCGGGCGCAAATCCAGATTCTGGGTTGGTACTAAGCAATTCCTGATAGAAAATCTCAATAACACCTTGCCCGATCTGAGAATCGAACTTAACCAATGATTAGCAATAGCGGTTGCTGTCACCAGACCAAAGAGGATTTCTTCTTTATGTAATGATGTTACCTTTGATTGTCACATATTATTTTTTGGCGTGATTAACGTCTTATAAAGCGATGAACACCGGCTGCACGCACAAAAAGTGTCACACCGTTACGCGCGCCGCGAGCCCGCGATCAACGCTCAGCCTAAACCCTTGGACCTAGAAAATTGAAATTTTGCACAGCGGTTCCCTTTATAATGTAGTAATAGGGGATGAAAGTTTGTATGAAAGTCCGTCAGTTTTAAAGTTAGGATCTTAAAATTTTGACTTTAGGCTGACGATTGAAAATTAATTTATAGGTACGTGTCTCAGCGTTTTTAATAGTTCCACCCCCAAAGAGTTAAAAAGGGGATAAAGTTGCGTATGGAGTGTGAGGGAGTTGGGTTTGGTGTCTTTAATT
Source organism: Xestia sexstrigata (assembly GCA_941918905.2). Taxonomy (NCBI): domain Eukaryota; kingdom Metazoa; phylum Arthropoda; class Insecta; order Lepidoptera; family Noctuidae; genus Xestia; species Xestia sexstrigata. The sequence continues at coordinate 13,186,913 of OW799200.2, read as the reverse complement.
TTTTGTGTAAAAATACAAAATTTATTATCTAGGCGTATGGTTGGAAGCTGACGCAACGGTGTTGTTAGAATTTCCATCCTTAAGGGGGTGAAAAGGGGGATGAAATTTTGTTTTTTAAGTTAAAATCACTAATATCATGAAAAATGACGTTATCACGTAAAATTATCGTCCGTAAACCGACTTTACAGACAGCCAGTTTTTTTTAAATAAAATAAAATTATCGTAACCATGTACACGAAACTCCATCACACGTTTTATGGAAAAAAATAAAGTATCAGACGCAAAGGAATGTGAGAAGTAAATGTTTACGATTCTATTGAGGTTTCTATAGTAAAGTTCTTACATTAAAAACATGTATTTAAAAAAACCTGTGAAAAAGTTGAAATTTTGTAAATAATCCCCCAATACCAATCTCCGCAAATAGAAGGTTCCTAGGTATGGTCTAGAACAAAAACAAATATCACAATGATGGGAAGAACAAGTGCCTCTTGCGATTCTATTGATAATGACAGTTGAATAGTATTGTCTCGCTCACTCTAGCAAACTCATATTGACATGTCGTTTATTAGAATAATATTATTGGAATTATATAAAGTAAATATTCGGTATATCCGACGAGTTTTTAGTAATTTCAATTAAAAACTCATCTCACTCATTAAAAAGTCCTTTCCTGCGAGTCAATATTTTTATTATTGTCGTTGAGTAAACTAATCTTTAAAAAACTAAATAGCAATTTTAGGGACAATGGTATCATCGTGGGCGATAGAAGATTAACAAATCTCCGCTTCGCCGACGATATTGTTCTTTTTTCTTCCACGGCAGCCGAGTTAGGCCCAATGCTCGAACAAATGAGCAGTGCCAGCCTCGACGTCGGACTCGCGATGAATATGGTAAAGACCAAGTTGATGACCAATAGCACCAAGCGCAACATTGGAGTTGGGGGTGTGAGGATTGAATATGCTCATGAGTTCATATACCTCGGTCAAATAGTCTCTATTCAGGAAAGACACGGTAAAGAAGTTGCTCGACGCACCGAAAAAGCCTGGAAGAGCTATTGGTCGATGACGCAAATAATGAAGGGAACTCTCCCTCTCTCACGAAAGAGAACACTCATGGACATGTGCATTCTTCCTACCCTCACCTATGGAGCGCAGACATGGTCATTAACCAACCGTCAAAAGTCAGACTTGGGGTCTGACAGCGAGCAATAGAGCGGAGTATCCTTGGAGTGAAACTTACTGATCGTGTAAGGAACTCGATACTGCGTTCCAAAACTCAAATTGCCGATGTAGGTCACACGGCTGCCAAGCTCAAATGGAACTGGGCTGGCCACATCTGTCGCATGCCGGAGGAGCTATGGGGTAAAGCTACCACAAAACGGGTCCCAAACAGCAGCAAACGGCAACGTGGCAGGCCCATGAGGAGATGGCGGGACGAACTCGAGTCCTATCACAAGGATTGGCGCATAACAGCATTGGATAGGAATAAGTGGACGGAGGGAAGGGAGGCCTGTGCCCTGAAGTGGGACACAAATGGCGGATAATAATAATAAAGGTAAACTAAATTACTAAACGCATATTAAGATGGATATTTTTCTAAAGTTTTGTATGGCAAAACTCATTTCTAAATGTCATCTGTCAATGTCATTAAACATTTGTGAATAAACATAGTGAAAAGTTTATTTTAACGACCATATTCTGCCGAAATTTGAGTTTGTTTTTTTAACTACGCCCAGAAAAATTCCTATAAGTATGCGATTGTTTTTATTTCTTAAAATGTAACAAGTGTTATAAATAAGCTATAATAGATAAAAAAACGTATGAAAGCTGTTACGTATGTATTTTTTTCTTGTTCTAAAATAGTGGGAAATTATTAGCCCATGGCCGTGTGTGATAAGTTTAAGTGGGAAATCATTTCCCTATAACTCCTGGGGAATATTTTTTTTTATAATCGAAGATGTTTTGTATTTTATTAATAATTTAAAACATTGATTTCAATTTAATATTATTATTTCTACATAAAGACGCAGCTTTCCAAAAAAAAAGAAAATAAAAAAAGCCGAAGGCAATAGCTAGTCAAGTGGGAAATTATTTGCCACATATGTATAGATCATGGATATAGGGAAATAATTTCCCTTAAAAATTTGCCTTTAATAGGGAAATAGTTTTCCACCGTTAATAAAAAACCACTTCCTACTTGTGTTTTTTTTAATATTCTATTATTTTAATCTCTATTACCTTTGGTTAATTACCAGTTTATTTAAAGTCACAGCGAGTGAGCACAGCGCTTCTGAAAAATACCATATTATTATTGAGTCTTCCAAGTGTCTACTCCTGCGAATTTGAGAAACAAATAAAAAATAATAATCTATACTAATATTATAAAGAGGAAAGATTCGATTTTTTGTTTGTTTGTGTGTTTATTACGATTTATCTCTAAAACTACTCGACCGAGTTACTGAGTAACATAGACTTTCTTATCCCCGTACTCCCACGGGAACGGAACTACGCGGGTGAAACCGCGTGACGTCCGCTAGTATATTATAATTTAATCAAATAACAATATTAACATTAAATAGTAACATTTATAAGTGCACTTGACTTAATGCTAGTTAACAAAACAGGTAGGCGTTGCAAACTGCACCCTTACTGAGTTATAAACTAACTTTAATATGGGCAGTGGTACAAGCTTATACATATTTCAGTTTCACAAATAACCTAACCATGCTGCGTTTAACATAACCATCTATTCAGAGCAAGTAACCTAGCCAGCTATCGATTCTAGCAGATGAAGAGGAATCTCTTGTTCCTTTTTTCAGCTTAAAAGACGAATATGTTTTGTTGAACCTTTTCCTACGTGCGGTATCGAATCGATTTCAAATACGTGGGGTATTCGCACCCCTGAGAGGAAATTGTTACTCAACGTATAACTTATCTATCTACAGGGTGTAAACAGACTCTTCACGAAGCCTTCAAGAAGATCTTTTTGTACACATTATTTGTTTAGAAAGAAGCGCTAGGGTAGCCCGCTAAATTGCAATGCAATTTGTAGGTCAGTGTCAGGTTTTATATTGAACAAACTATGACTCGCGGCCCTAAGGGTTCTTACAAACGAGCGGCACGTTGCCAACGGCAGATAAACTGCAGCCGCCGCCACCTGTCGACGGCTGCCGTAGATGCGCCGGCGGCAAACGCCGACGCTACAACTGCAAGCGTCGTATTCCCTTATACGTATCATATTTACAGAATTATAATCATTAAAATCCAAGTTCATTTAATATCATTAAATGACTTTATCTAGAAATTGTACGTTAAAAAAAAAGAATAAAATATAAAAAATAGAATAATATGTAATATAAAATAGAATAAAATATGTCCGAAGTCCGAACCTAATTTATTTTCATTTTATATATATTTTTTATTATATTTATTCGAGATCTTAATATAAGCGATTGGTTTATCGGAAATGCATTTTTTTTTTAATTAAATGCAATATTATTTTCTTTCAGTCTTTCCCTGGAGCCGAAATGCGCTCTGAATATAAATCTGAAGTTTATGATCATTTTAATAAAATACTTTCAGCATAACTATTTTCAATTATATAAAACTGATTTAGTATTCAGAGTCACGGCATGCAGTAGTTTAGTTTATAATAAAATATGCGTGGACGGCAAACTGTAGTTTATAGATCTAATAAAATGGTACTTAATTACTTACCTATCAACCTTTTTCAAAGGTTTAATAATAATTGAAAAAACGGTGTTCCTAAGTAGAAGAATCTCTTAAGTTCTTCAAATAATCCAGTATGTAAGGCTGACCTAATTTCTAAAAGGCCGACGTACTAGGTTTGAGCTTAATCAACCGTCGTGCATTGTAATTACAATAGGGCTTTGATTCATAGTGCATGCTCCTGAGATTGCTTCATTTCCTATAAATTCTCCGTCGGAGGAGTAGGTCATCTATTAGCGGACCCGTCCTTTACCGGACGATCGATGAATGACAACGAACTTCAACCTATTGAAAAATAGAATCTGCTTTCCCATTGTGTTGGAATTTACGTTTAATCCGCGCACTGCACACGTGAACGGTTGTTAAATGTTCAGACCTGGTGCCCGCGGGAAGCTGATACAAGCTTCCCATTTCTTTTTGAATCCCGCTCACAAAGCTCGTGAAGCAGGTGGGACTGGTTCACTGCGCCATATATCAAGATCTGTCTAAGTGTCTACCTACCAATTTTTCTCGCGACTCGAAGCAACTGTATTCTTAAGAAAACGACGCGGCGCATCACATAAAAAACTTTTATGTTGAATAGTAAGTAGTAAGAGAGGTCGTAAACTTTGTTTTATCCATGGAGTTTGCTGAGATTGAGTTGCGACCTTCACCAAACTAGATAAATATCTTTACGAGATTTTTAGTTTATACTCTTGTTGATGCTATGCTATGGAAATTATCTCTATCGATGTAACTTTACGATACTGTTACTTACGCTAAATCGTTGGACTTTTAAACATTGTTCTTTTACAAAAACCCGCAAGCCTCCTCGCCGTGTCTTAATCAAAATAATATCGTAAAAGACAGTGAAATATTATTTTCTGGTAGGTAATACTTTTGAAGAGAAACTCGCGACCTCGCAGAACTTTCGTAGCTTGACAGTGACTGGGCAAATTAATGTTATGGGTGCGGTTAAAATGATAATATTCTTTTTGTTAAACTCATCCTGTACACGGCGAATAGATCCCTGTGTATATATGCCACCTGCCAACCGTTCTCCGAGCGAGGTAACTCGTGTGAAACATTTTAAGGGGTTATAGGGTTAATCGATGCTATCTACTGTGAGATATGAGGTTTCATGCAAAGAGAGAAACGGTTTTCCGGTTAACGTAAAAACCTAATTACATAAAGCGTGTTAGACCCCCGACACACGGGCACCCGAATATAAAGAACTTGCAGTGTTCGCGTGAATAGAACCGTTAATGGAACTTCTTTATTCGCCATCGGTTTGCACTTTTATTGTTCTCCAGCGATAGTAGAATAATAGGGGTCTTTAGCAAATCTGTGGGTTTATATCTCTGACTTATGTGAAATGCAATTTCACTTGAGGCCAATAATAGAGGGTTTGTATTTGCCGCCCTTAACGTGTTTTGACAAAGAAACTCTAAAATGTTTTAGCTAATTATTCCTGCTATAGATCTACGCCTGACTGCAGTACTATTTGAGGCCCGAATTCAGAAGCAATCTGGAATAGCAGAATACTGTGACCATGCAACGGGTGTTGAATAAAGGGTGTAAAAAGACTCTTAACGAAGCCGAAAGGCACTTATGTTCTCCCTGTCATCGTCATTGCGATATTTTTTTGTTTTAGACGTCTGGGAACCTTCTAGTTACGGAGATATTGGGGGTCAAAATTCCAACATTGTCACAAGTATTTTTTTTTAAATACATGTTTTTAATACAAGAGAAAACCTTCACGACCCACGTACTATTCAATCCATCCATCCATCAATACAATGTTTTAGGTGTATTACATTGAGTCCTACCGAAAAACGTGATTTTGACCCCAAAAGAAAAACGCCTGTCAGCGACTTTGAAAATCAGTTTACTGAATTTAAAAATGAATTAATGAAAGAAATGGCTGGAATATTACAGGATTCTTGTAAAAACCAGAACCAAAATATAAAAACAATATGTGATAATATTTCTTCCATTAACGAAACACTACAAGACATGAAGATAACAACCGAAGAGCTGATAGCAGAAAATAAAAGTCTTAAAACGCAAGTTAGTACACTAACCAACACCGTTAAAGAAAACGAAGAAAAAATAATAATCCTGCAAACTGACGTACAGCAGTTAAAATCTGTTTCTGCAGCGCCAGCTAATCCACAGGCAACGCCACAGCGTTTTTGTGAAGATCTATTCGAGGAATTTCAAGACCGAGCTGAACGTAGTAAGAACATTATTATTGTGGGCGTTCCTGAGAGACATATTAGTAACAGCGAAGAGAGACGTGAAACAGAAAGGAATGAAGCAGCAAGAATTATAAATACTATATACCCGGATTGTCCTAGAGCAGTAAAAGTGTTGCGAGTCGGAAAATATGATGGCCAGAAAATACGACCACTTAAATTATCCTTCTCATCCCAGGAAATCGCCAAGACTATACTGCGAAATAAAGCTAACCTGATATTAGATGGTGTGCGAATTTACTCTGATCAGACTCCTCAACAACAAAAGTTCATGAACAACCTTAGAGACGAATTACAACAGAGGAAAGATAACGGAGAAAAGGACTTAATCATAAAATTTTCAAAGGGAACACCAAAGATAGTTAGAGAACAGTCAAAAAACTAAGTGATTTCGGAGAACTTGTAACAAATAAAAACTCAATTACATACGAACTAACGAATAACTACGCAAATATCACAACTAAAACTAAATCAATAAGCTTTCTTTACGCAAATGTTCGTAGTATTGTTGCGCCTGGAAAACTTGATGAAATACAGTGTATCATACAAACGTTTAAGTGCACTATACAGGTAATATTACTGGTCGAAACCTGGATAAAGGATGAAAATGAAGCCTTAAGGCAAAAAATACCAAACTATACACACTATTATAACTATAGAACATCTTCAAGGGGCGGTGGAGTGTCAATATATGTGCATAACGAACTAAAGCATGAATTAATGGAAGAGCATTGCGAAGATAACAATCACTTTTTATGGATACACCTGGAAAAACTTTCCTTGGATATTGGTGTAGTATATAAGCAGCCTGCAGCAAATGTACAAAAGTTTCTGGAAACATATACAAATCAGTTAATGAAAAGGAAAAGAATTGTCATTTTTGGAGATTTTAATTTAAATCTACTAAGTAAAGAAAAATCGATTAAGGAATATAAGACAGTGCTAAAAGAAAACGGGCTTAGAATACTAAATAAAATTGATAAAACGTACTGCACCCGTATCACTAAAACTACTAAGACAATATTAGATCACGTATGTACAACTCTAAAAGATAATACTTTTCATATGGCTTTAGTGGAAAGCGCCATGTCAGATCACAAACAAATTTACTTCGAGATAAACAGAATCACTCCGGAAAGACCCAAAAAAGTAACATACGAAGCTATTAATTATGATAACCTATATAAAACTATAAAAGATCATACTTTATCTGACATACACAACGATTACACGACGTTCGAAAAATACCTATTGGATGCTATTTCTAAAAATAAAACAAAAAAGACCAAAATACTAAACAGGCCAAGACAAGACTGGATCAACAATTATCTTATAACGTCCATAAACAAAAGGAATATTCTGTGGCATACATTGAAACATTCCTCATCTGAAGACAAAGAGATAGAAGACGAGTTCCTACAGCAAAAGAATTATGTGTATAAGGAAATTCAATCAACAAAGAACCAATACTATTACAAAGCCTTTAAAGATTGTGAAAAAAATCCTCTTAAAATGTGGCAACTTATAAATAGTCTGGCTAGCAACAAAACAAAACATAACTCTACTCTTGTTAAATTAGACACGCCAACAGGCCAAATTACTGACACAAAGGAAATCTGTGAGTGTTTTAACATATTTTTCTCAAATATAGGTGCAGAGCTGGCTAGTAAAATTCCAAAGTCTTATCATAATAATCAAACTTTACAAACACCCGTTAGCAGAATAGACAGTACGGTCAATCTAACACAGTTTGAACCTGCTACTATTGCAGAGGTACTTAAAATAATTGAAAATTTAGATGCAAACACATGCGCCGGTATTGATGGAATAAGTACAAAAATGATAAAATGTATTAAAGATCAAATAGCGGAAAACTTAACACTTTGTATTAATAGGTGTCTAACTGAAGGGTATTTTCCAGAATCCTTGAAAGTTGCAAAAGTCAGCCCCATATATAAGTCGGGAAACAAATCAGATCCAGGTAATTACCGACCGATATCTGTATTACCAATATTATCGAAAGTGTTTGAAAAAATATTACACAACCGAATTAGTGCATTTCTAAAATCAAAAAAGTTCTTATATGAAAAACAATATGGGTTTCGACCAAAGTCAAACACGGTTACAGCTGCAACCGATCTAGTGTCAAAAATCAAATATGACATTGATAGTAAAAAAATCACACTGGGAGTGTTTGTAGATTTAAAAAAAGCTTTTGATACTGTTAGTCACGAAATACTTTTGCTAAAACTAAATCATCTAGGATTCTCAGGATCCGCTTTACAAATTTTAAAATCGTACCTTAGATATCAAATTGTGAAAATAGGTGAAGTCCAAAGTGGACCTCGACAAATCACCTACGGAGTCCCCCAGGGCTCAATCCTCGGGCCACTATTATTTCTTATCTACATAAATAGCATCCATGAAATCGGTCTGAGGGGGGATATAGCACTATACGCTGACGACACGAGTCTATTTTACTCAGGTGCCTCAATATGCTCAATTATAGAACAAGCTCAACATGATCTAAACCTCTTACATACTTGGCTTAAATCAAACTTACTGACAATAAATACTGCCAAAACAAATTACATTATATTCGCAGCAAAAAACAAAAAGCTTGGCCAGCACAGTAACCTACATATTGATGGTCAAATATTGAAGAGGGTTCATCAAGAAAAGTATCTTGGTCTTATACTTGATGATCAATTAACGTGGAAACCACATATAGAGAGCATCAAAAACAAGCTCACATCACTAACAGGTGCGCTCCGTGGCGTGGTGCGTTGTCTACCTAGACATGTGCGTTATACTATATATAACTCCATGGTTAAATCTCACTTAGACTACTTGATTGAGGTCTGGGGAACTGCTGCCAAATCAAACCTAAAAATACTCCAAATTGCCCAAAATAGAATAATTAAAACACTATTTAGATATAACTATTTAACTCCTACTGAAAAAATCTACAAAGAAACACAACTTATGAATCTCCTTCAAATATATAAGTACAACACATGCATACTCGTAAGAAAAATTTTAACTAAAGATATCCATTCTCAGATTACATTTACAAAAAGGGCACAAACTTATAAAATTTTAACAAGACAAGCTAATGACATTTGCTTAACCCAGCCTAGGACTAAATATGGAAAAAGGAATATTATGTACGAAGGAGCCAACTTCTATAACAAACTTCCTAGAGACATAAAAGAAATAAAATCGTCATACATGTACAAGAAAACTTTAAAAAAATATATATTAAAAGATCTTTCCCTGCAAATTTAAAAAAAAAATATATATATATATATGTTTAAGTATAATGAAAAATAAATAGTGATAGTCTATAAGCAAAAATAAATTATTATGTCTAAGTACAAATTTTAACCGAACACATTCTAATGAATCCCTAATGTTCTGCACTGTGTCATGGGCCTTAGTAAACACCCAACAACTATTAAATTGCACCCTACCCTCATCGCCCAAAACTTATGTTCTTTCTTGTGTGAAACCTACCTTCTTCTGATTTTTTATAATTGTTTTGTTACTCTAAAATGATGTATGCTAAGTCGAAGTATAATATTTATTGTAATGGTAGTTTTAGGATACATTTTTATTTTGTTTTTATCTACGCTTACTGGCAGATAACATTGTGAATCTATTTATGTTTTTCTCTGTAAGTGAATTTGTAATTCTTTTGAGAAATAAATATCTTTAACCGTAAAAAAAAAGTCATTACCCAGCAAAATTTTTTGCGTATACTTACTTTTTTTGATGTTCAGAATGCTTGGTTGACGGCTTCATGGAGAATCTCCTTACACCCTGTAGAATCTTGTTTAATTCTACTATCTATAGAGTGTTGTGTAAGGTAGTATGGGTACTGTTATGGCCAAATCTGAGACCCGAGCTCGATTGCGCAGTGTAATCGTAACATCAATTGAAATTCACGTATAATATTTACCTTTGTTTTTAAATTAATATGATCTTTTTGAGCTTGTCGCAAGAAATGGTACCAGAATGCTTTATGATAGTTGCATTTTCAATTTAAAACCGACGTTTTTAAACTACTATTACTCCGGGTGCTCCTGCTGTTGCCTGAGAAATATGAATAAAGGCGTGTGTATGGTGTGTCTGTAAATACGTTGGTAAAGAGTCGGGAGTGGCAGTCGTCTTTGTCTGCACTGTGGACACGTGTGGCGTGGTCTATTTGAAAACACGTCTCTAATGACTATCTCTGAGAGAAGCGTACGTTCGTTCATTTTTACTCTTCAATTTGAAAAGTAATGCCGATTTCGCTAATTTACGTGATTTTACAGTTAAAATACTGTATTTCTAGATTTTCTTGTATTAAAAAAGTAGTTCATTCATTAGATCATAATTGAAATGATCTTTCATGTTGGTTATTCAAACTTATAACTGTAAAATTTAAATAAATATCTACATAGTAAATCAGCAAAATTTTCTCTTAAAGTGCTACTTTTAAAACATTTTGTTTATATTTAACTTCACCTAGGTAGCACAAACGCATTTTGTGAACACGGAATATGTTTAAAATGGAAACGACTGATTTATACATATGTTCTAGCTTACCTTTATTTTAATGAGGTGCCTGTGCCTGTAGCCTATCTGCTTAAACTCTGACATAATAAAATTGATGTTGTTATAATTATATTAAACTTGTACCTACAACATCACCACCTTCGCTGGGTATATAAAAACTCCGCAATTAAGAAACGAATTGCCTTGAATATTTCCGCAGGAACTCTTATCATGATATAAACAAGATCCAAGCATCAAGTCGAAGTGTCAATGAAATAAGTCAAATAAGAGATGAATGTAATAGACATTCATCTCTTATTTGACTTATTTCATTGTATATTGTAATATAATACAAAGATAACAAAATCTGCCATTTTCTTCAATTTATGGCGATATAAATTCGGAGCTAGCTTATGTAACGTAACCATTTTCTTAAGGTCATGCCAACAATTTCTGAAAGTGCCATGAACCATCCAGGTCCATTTTGTGTAGTTTTAGCTTATCACTCTTTGTACGAGGCTCTAGGGATTATTTCCTCCGAGAATTCCGCCCGAGGATGGAAACAAACCAATGAAATCCATAATTCTCCAAGCAGCCAAAACGGCCCGTTCGTGTATACATACCTATAATTACTCAACACAGACTTTTTAACTGAAGTTTAATAGCTTTTGGGACGAGAAGGATTTATAAAAATCGTAAAAAAGTATAATCGTCTTTCGTCGTATCAAAGTTTCCATCAATCAATTGAAGAATAAAGGACAGTGGGAGCATAATCTCAGCCACAAAAAGCTTACTCGTTTCAGAACTATCTTGAACACATTTTAGGCTACCTCGGTGGCCTAGATTCTTCAGATAATTATTAGTGGAGCAATTTTAGTGTAACGAAACCTGAAGTATTCGGAGCATATTTGCATAAAGTCTCTACCATTTTCAGCGATCATTTCAGAATATACTGAGCCGGGAATCGTTTCAAAAACATTCTGAAACGCTACATGATTTTTTTTAATACACTTCCTCGAAAACGGGTTCTTATCGCACTACGATTAGGTTCAACATATATTTTACACGCGTGCGTCTTTTTTCATTTTACCGCACGTGTGCGGGAAAAAAACACAGATAACCATACTTAAACGAAGTTCAAATCGGTTCAAATGTTTTTTTTTAATTTGTGCAATGCAATATGCGTCTATATGGCGTAAATATTTTTTGATTATTTAAAATGTGTTTATAAATAGGATATCATAGATAAACATAATTATTTAAAACTAATATTTACTTTTTTAAACAAATTAACATTTATTTGTGTTCTGGATTCAAAATATAAAAAAAAACTGTTTTTTTTTTAAATTAGGCTGTTTAACGGCTTCATACCTTTGCCTTTCCTTTAACCTGGCGAAAGCAAAGCGCGGAACAAAAATAAAATTTAAATCATAGTTTCCTGTTAATTTAAGTCAAAAATATTTTTCGTTATTTTATTTTATTTCTTCAAAAGTGTATTGAAAAACTATTAAACAAGAATTATTAGGAAACTATGATTTTAATTTTCTTTTTTCCGCGCTTTGCTTTCGCCAGGTTGAAAGAGAAGCAAAGGTAGCCGCTAAACAGCTTAATATAAAAAATGTTTTGTTTTTTAATATTTTAGAATTTAGAACACAAATAAATGTTAATTTGATAATAAAAGTAAATATTAGTTTTAAATAATCATGTCTATCTATGATATTCTATTTATAAACACAATTTGAATATTTAAAATTATTTACGCCGTAAAGACGAATTGCTATGACGAAATTAAAAAAAAAAACAATTCCGACTATAGGCATTGTACTAATTTGGATTAAAGGTTTAGTTATCTCTGGCAATTTTTATTCCCGCACACGTGTTGGAAAATGAAAAATCGCACGCTTGTGAAATACATTGCATGTTGAACCTAATCGTAGTGCGATAAGAACCAGTTTTGGAGGAAGTGCATTGAAATATCTATTTAGTCTCCAAGGGGAGTAAGGCACAGATTACTAATCGAGTGTGCATTTGTGTGACCATACGAGTTTAGTAATCTGTACTTACCCTCGAGTGATATATACTGCTTTATACTACACTTAAAGCACAAAGAAGTAAAAGACAAAATAGCAAAAAAAAACAAAACGTGTTAGTAATGGATTACTACAATGATTTTCAGGGCAGTAATGAAATTCCATACAATATACTACCTAGATTTTTGAGAAGGTTTATTGAACAGCTTTCAAGACTTTTAGTGGGGTAGTATTGGTACACTTACTAAGCAAGTGTAGTATAAAATATTTTTAAGATCTTTATTACATCATTCTTGTTAAGATGAACTCAGGAGAAAGACGTGTATCTATTAATGCACTGGTATCAAGACTGATATTTAATAAATACAAGTGTCATGATATAGAACCAATATCAAATAATCTACAGCTCGGAATAACACTCATCATTATTATCTACCGAGCCTTTTCCAACCAAGTTGGGGTCGGTTCAGAATAACTCAATCGGTTAGAAAACATTCCAAACGGCCACAACTTAACTGAGGGCCGATGCCTGCCGGGGTTGCGGGACTGTTCGAAAGATAACCGTGGCCCCGGAACACAAAGGGCGATAAAGGAACAAGGATGGGTTTTAGTCAGTAAAAGTCTGACACGCCCTCCTGCTCCGCCCAGAGCGGGAGAAGTCATTCGATGATTTCCGAAAAGAAAAAAAAAAAAAAAAAAAAGAGGGTTAAACCGAGGTAGGCCTTTAGTACGCCCATATTTCGTCAGACTCCTATGTAATAGGAAGCAAGTCTGTCAATCAGGCAGACTCTACACAGACATTTCTGGACGAAGAAAACTCACTAACACTTTGTCCGACCTTGGAGTTGAACCCCAGTCCTACAGCTGATGACTAGCGCTTTAGACCAGGTTTACACGTAAATATCATAACTGCTTACACTACTCTCAAAGTAATTCATCAAGCGACTAATTGAAACGCCATCTCCCAAAGTAAATGATATCACAGTCTTCTCTTAATTGGAGAGCCGTTTAGTGATTAGACATTAAAACACGTTTGAACCCCGAGACGCGGGGAGCTCGTTAACTGGTAAGCACCGGATGTCATACGTATATACTACAAGCATATATTTTATCCCCGACTCGACTATACGTTCTGTGAAATAATATGTTTTTGCCCCCAATCCTTTCGATTAGACGACAAGTTATGAAAGTTGTGTTGTGTAAAATAATATGCAGTTTAAGAAAGACGCTTCTATCATGCACAAAAATTTAACTTTTTTGTTTTAATTGCGCACGTCCTTTACCTAGGCTTGGTTACGATATTTCGATCTGGCTCCACAGCACTAAAACCAGTCAAACAAACCCAACACTGAAGAATGCCACTACCAATCTCCTGGTTCCATCATTAGACCCTCGACACCTAGTGCATTGGACCAAGTATATTGGACTCATCAAAAGGAATCGTGTGAGCTAAAGCTCGCGTCGTTTATTAGTAGCCACTGAAGAGTTCCACTAACTACCTCCTATAGGTCCATCATCAGATCAGCTTCAAAATACCAAATTATAGTAGTGTCATCCGAACTACTTAGATATACACAGTTTCATTTCGATGTTACAATTAGAAGTAGGTTAAAATGGACTTCCAAATTTTGATTACATTGTTTGTTACAAGTGAAGCTAATATATACCTACACCTTACATGCTTCAAGAATAATCTGCACTTACAAAAAGGTTTAGTCAAACCATTGCGGAAAAATGGCGGACCGGCTGCGGATAATAAACTCTGACAGATAGTTGAGCAACTGTGACCCCATAAACCAATAATTCCAAACCACAATATCTTAAACGCACTTAATTTTAGACCTGAAAACCTGATTTATTTTCAATTAACTCTAAAATTAGATTATAAGGCGGATTGAAATCATAAATTGATGAATCATTCTGCTGGCAAATAAATGACATCACAGGTTTCTATTGCCATAAAAATCTATGGAGTAACCGCGTTTTGACAGCTAATAAAAATATAAGTCAATTTCTGGTGTCAATGTACCGTATTCAGTAAAGTACGAGTAACTGTCAGTGACAGTTGTTGGGTGCCGCATTCGTAATTTTTCCGTAGCGTAGTGTGACCGAACCTTAACAGCACCTTGAAAGTATTTAAAATGAAAGTTTTAAATTGTCTCCTACACTCCCTAGCTATGAATACCAGCTACCGATTTAATAAAATTCTATATTAAAACGCGCTCCACGCATTCAACTACATTATAAAATAGTTTCTTTACATTGGTACCTATTTTATATAAGGTGTTGGATGTCTAGAAAAGCTGTGTCGTCCATTGTCATCATTGTCAACCCTCGTCAGTTTCAGACGAAGTGTAAAACGGGCTTGATCGATGGTAATCATTAGGTAGTTAAGGGATAATCAATATTCGTGCTTAAATCTTATCTATTGTCCAGACATGATGCTCAGAACTTAAGGGCCTATGGCCTCAAATGGCTTAGCATGATCCTCCGTTACGCCTAAAATATTGCAGCATTAATTTTGAAATAAATATATGGTAAAGTTGAGGATTAATGTTAGGTCTTATGTTTGGCGAAAACACGATTTCATAAAATTATCTCGATAGAAAAAAATCCCAAAGTTACCTCCAAATCGAACAATAAACCGCTGGTATTCAAAAAGTACTTTAAATTAGATCATGAAACTTTGCATACTAACTGAACTAACTTTAAAGCAGGTCTTATGTTTTTTACTTTTTCCAAAAGACGATAATTTGATTTTATAAAGAATAAAAACCACTCATTTCGCACTATTTGGCCGCAGTGACTGACGTAATAACCGCTTTGTAGTGCAAGCTGATAAGAAATTTATTCTAACAGTATTACAAACGAAATTTGAACCACCACAAATAGAGTTGCTAATCTGAGGTAGTATAGGCTCTTAAGAGACCATGTCTCTCATGCACGGGTTTAAATCCGGGCAAGTACCAATGTCAGTTTCTCATTTACACTTCCCAAGTTTGTAGTTGGTGTTACTAATATCGTCGAAACTTGGACGTATAGTTAATATTAGTCTGAAACTGGCATCCTTCAGCAAGCCCGGTGCAGTCTGGCTCATGCCTCCTTTGTATGAGAAGGCCCTTTGCCCTGCAACGAGGAAGTAGTAGGCTGATATCATCTAATATTACATAAAAACATAACATCAAGCCTATAATCTTCAAAGGGTAAGGTGGAGGTGTGCCTAATAGTACCCCCACATTTTGCCATAGTAATGTTTACGTCGCATGTTATAGGGGCGACCCTATTGCCATCAACCGGTCACAAATCCAGAATCCGTGAATTCCTCGTGGTAAAACCCAATAAACTTGGCCCAACATGGGAATCGAACCATCATGCCCTATCGCGCTTGCAAACCGTCGACCAATAATTATACATATTATGAAATTATATTAAATGATAATTTCAGTTGCGATGTAGAAGGGTAATTTGTAATTGTCCTTCTACATTGCAACTGCAAATTCATCCTTCAAAGGGAAGTTGAAACCAAATTGCTTGTTCCCTCATTAGAAATTCTGTTCACGAAGTATCTTTTCCAAAGATTCCATGAGTACCATAATTGGAATTAATATATCGAAGGTATCATGCCACTCACAGTAATTCTTTTGCTTGGGTTATGCTATGTTAAGTAATGTATGTGTTATATATTTGGGCTTGTCCTTATACTGATATATCGATAGGTAATGGTTTTAACATTTTCTAAAGTTTAGTTCAATTGAAAAAACAACTTGTGCTATTGAAAAAATAGAACAAGTCATTTAGAAATTAACTATTAACATTGAAATAAAGTTAAAATTCGTTTCAGTGGTATTATTAAAAGGATCACGGGCACTGCGGCATAGGTTCCGCACCAAATCTCAACGCGTTTCCAATGGGGTTTCTCAACGGCAAATAAAGTCTTGTCTGATCTTACACTTACATACAAACTTTCTTATCTCAACCCAATTTTGAAAGTAAATGTTCAAAAATACTTTTCTGTGCTTAGCTTTCGTAATAAAAGGAACTTGTGACCGTGCGTCGCCGTGTCGGCCAGTGAATTTAGTTGAATTTTTTGATAGCATAAATGAAAACAAAGAGTACCTATCTTGACAAAACTTCTGACCTTGACCTTTAATCCTTACTTCGTTACCTAGGTCCCTAGGTTCGTGCTGAGGCTACTAAATCCGGGACCAAAGGAACGTCACTCTTCGAATGTTCACACGTCAATTGGCCGCTGCTGCCGGGCCCGACAACCTTTTGTTATCAAGGTTAAAGTAGTTGTGTCGGATAGCTCTCTAGCTTATACAGCTTTTCGCAACACCAAGACCTCTAAGACATTGTAGGTATGTGTATATTTTACAGTTTAAACCCGTTTTTAGTTAAAACGCGTTTTTCCTAGTTAAAACTAGTTTTTACTAACTGCCTTAGTTAGAACTAGTATTAACTGCTGTTCAAAAATGAATATCAGTGAAAACTAGTTTTAACTAGGGAATATGCGTTTTGTCGAAATGATTCAGTTAAAACTGTTTCATTTCATTTTATGATATTCCTTATTAAGCTGTTTTTGACTTTTCTTTATTTGATTATTTCAATTAAGTACTTACTTGAAATTAATATTGTCGCAATGGCATTATTGTTATACGTTGATGTTCCTTAATAATGTTCCTATAAGTAGGATGATTCTTCACACATTGTCAGTCTTTTTGGGCCACTGACTACCTGTAACGACTGTCAAAGAACTACAAATGACAGCCGGGACCAACAGCTTAACGAAGAATCATCTTACATAAAGGAACATTATTAAGGAAATGAAACAGTTTTAACGGAATCATTTCGACAAATTGCGTTTTCCCTAGTTAAAACTAGTTTTCACTAATATTCATTTTTGAACAGCAGTTAATTAATACTAGTTCTAAGGCAGTTAGTAAAAACTAGTTTTAACCAGGGAAAACGCGTTTTAACTAAAAACGGGTTTTAACTGTAACATATATATCAATACTTTGCTGAATTCTCACACCAATACCTAGGTACACACGGTGACATAACAAGCTTTACATTAGCAGTATAACATGGCTTCGGTTTGTATAGATTCCAAGTATAGCAAGTATAGCTTGATTGGTGGTCGTGCGTACCTGCTTTCAGGAGTTTTTATTGAAGTCATCCGAGGTCCTGAATCGAGATAACTTCGGAAAATTGCGTAGTAATTTGTTAAGACACAACCATACAATATTCCCCAATCAAACGTAATCAAAGGTCGCAACGTGACACGATTCTGTTTTGAAAATAATAAACAACATTTTATAAGTATTCTGTTTGTGTCGAGGTCTTGTTCATTTACGAATCGGAAGTAACGGCACCATATTTTTTAATACTGTTGCCTGCTACTTTCGTCTTCATGAAATCATTACAAAAATATGTCTTCATTTTTTTAATTGGATTTTGTTAACGATTTCATGGGTTTTCATTTTTTTGCTCGGAAATCTAATCCTTTGTCTAAAATAAGTTACCTAGTTTATAACATCAGCTATCTGATCGGATCCCAAATTAGCCTGAACAAACAGACGGTCAGAAAGACAGATAAAATGGAAATATAAAATAGTTTTTTTTTTTTTGTTTTTTGACTATCGTATACCTACTCGTATACTTTCATATTCATTCTGTAAAAAGCTATTATTTTGAAATTGCAAACAGACACTTAAATTTGTTTGTATGTATCTACAGATTTCAGTGGCTTTTCAACAGTTCCATGCATTTCGCAAAACAGTTTTATAAATATGTCGATCAATAGCGCCCTGAAAACCTCATCCGATCTCCAAAATATAATTGCAGCACTGTATGTGGTTTTCATTTCTGTTCGTATTACCTTAAACTCCACCTGCCACTCCAGCCAGACTGATTCGTGGAAATAAGCTAATCCTGAACAATAACAAACCACAATGATTGTTTTGGTTTGTTAGGATTCTGACCAGGATTAATACTGCTTAGTAAACTATCAGTGGCTGGACTGTTTCCAGGAGTTAGCATTGCAAAAGCTTGTATATTAATTTTGTTTTACTTCGGCACATAATAACTGTTGTCTGAAATGATTTACTTAATTACATTTCATGCTTGATAGTCGTAAGGTAATAACGCTAAAGCATAGCGAACATTTTATACCGACAGTTAAATTGTGGATGAGCGAGTATTGTCGCAAAACAAACTCGGGTGTCAGGAATGGGGTATACCGACACCGTCGGTAGGTAAGTAGTGAAAGTGGCCGCAGGCACGCGAGCCCCCGACCTCTCCACCTCGCAACCCTCAGGCAGGAGCAGGGGGCGACCTCCGCCACTGTCAACCAATGTACGCAACAAACTAACACCCGCAACCTATTATATCCTGGTAAGGTCTTATAATTAGTGGTTCGTCTTTGACTGTTACAAATTAAGCATATACCTTAGGTATATACCCAACCTGTCTTACACGATAAACAGTGACAACTTTATTTGTTAATCTAAAGTTGGAAATGAAACTTCTACCTACATTCGTTACGTTATAAGGAAGATTCAAAGAAGAAACAATAGTAATTTAGCGAACGTTCATGTAAGTGAGATGTGATCATTGGGAGACAGGCGCGCGGGCCGCGCTCGCAGGCGCACAGAATTTCCTCGCTCATTCCGCTTTTTCGGAACTATTTGACATTATAATTATTGTAAACGACTAAAGAAAAGTTTTGTGAGCGAAACAGAGCAAGTTTCAGGACGTTTTTCCTGCTAAAACACGCGAAATATTCATATTTCGCGTGTTTTTTAATTCATAGGTTGTACCTATTCAATTTTGTAATTTGAGGGTTTAGAGTTCTTGTAGTACTGAATGGAGATGTAATATAAGAAGTTGTATATAAACGGATTATGTCTATGTATTATTTCTTTAAGAAAGAATACCTATATTTAATTTAGAAGGATGGAGCTCTTGTAATATTACATACATATGTATGAGGCAGGACGGTGTTATCGGGCTGCAGTGGCGTCTGGCGACTCGTCGCGAGTCTCCCGGCCAGCCCGGCCGGCGCCGCCCGACAAACTTCCTCACTTATCTTCGCCATAAAGCTAAGTTCGCCACTTATTTGGGAAAACTCCGCAATTACTACACAGCTAAGACCCAGAGATCCAGATACTTCTAACTTAGCGTTGTTATTTATAGACAAATAAACTTCAATTACCATCTTCAACATAACTAATTGAAATATCTTGATTAGGGAATTGTCTAGCTGCCAAGGCATGTGAACTAATTTGCTAATAAGCTTACCTATTGCCGGTGGTGGCGGCCGGGTAACCGGGTAACCGGTAGCTATTATTAGCATAAATTCATATGACAATGACGGTACGACTACTGTTTTGGTTTAAGCGCCGCGGCGCCGGATTTTCATATGTTTGTCAATCCACGTGGTTAAACGGATTACACCTTCAATAAATTAATTTATTATGCATGAAATTTACACTTTAGTCCTTTCAAATAATGAATCAGCCACCATTTCTATAGGAACAGATTAAACTTAAAGCTGGTGAATCTGACCACAGTTTTATGCGGTTACGCATAAAACTGGTGATACTCACCAATCTGTGTTCATTGAGCAGGTCTACAATGTTGCTAGGTTTAAAAGGGGATTTATCTGTTTTTCATCTAAGTGATTAAGGTAGCGGCCATGACCCAGTGTCTTAATGATAATTCGTAGCGTGATTAAGAAGTTACGACGACGGGCGCGAGGCGAGGTAGTGGAGCAGGGGCGGGGGCGTGGCTTGGGCTCACGGGCTCACGACACGCACCACATTTTCATGAATCATGATCATGACAGTGTCGCATTCACTTCACTTTGCCATTAATACCTATTTAGGCGCCCAGTCGATATTATGACGACACGGAACTGAATCGCTTCCTCGCGTTTTCGTTCGCTATAAGGGAATTTTTTTAGTTTTAAATCTAATACAAATAGAACATAAAGGTTCACTGTAATATGTAAGTCTTTCATATTACCGTTCTGTTTCGGTTATAAATTATATTAATAGATGTCGAATGCATAATTTACAATTACATCAGTTATTTTTCAGTAGGTACATGTTTCTCAATCAAAAATGTTATTAAGATTATGAAAGCCGTTTGTTATCACTTTTGTTATTTGTAAAGGTAGGTTCGTAAAACGAGTGGGCGGCCGGCACCTTGTGTATTTAATATGCAACGTAACAGGTGGCGTAACGTAGCTAATCTTGGATTACCGGAATACCTCCACTAAGTAGCAGGTAAGAAACGGTCCGAGTAAAAACACAAGTGTAGATAATAAAGATGAACACTGATTTCTCACAAATGACAAAATTATTGGGTACCCGACACACGTAAAATATTGGAAAAGGTTACATTATGACCCACAAAATGTGATTAAACAAAGTCATTGTTTAGGCAGTACCTAAGTACCTATCAAGCGCCATTCTTAAAGGGCTAATCATTAACAGTGACTAATTCTGTTACAGCAACAAAACGTCAATTTAGACCTTTTGTATCTCGTGTATACCGTGCAATAAAATCATCCCAGAACGATTGTTCGTGGTGCCTTTAATTACGATTCGCACGGTTTGCGACCCCTGATGAATCGATTTTCAGTTATGGTGCCACTCGGCAAGGACGGGGCCTTATTGAATCGACTGAATGCGCAACTTAGCCAGCTTAGCCTGAACCGAATCCTGCAGTACCACCAACAAGAGCTTTACTTTAGCTTATTTGGAGGAATTGATGGACACTACTGATGGCGTCAAACTCGAGGGTCGACACTAAGGCGAGGACGAAGACCTAACCGTGACGACTTAATTACTTACTTGCCTAGGCGGCTAGATACAGACGAGCACATCAAGCCACTACACTCTGTCAAATTTCTTCAATAGATTCACAACTTTATTGCTTAAGGATTAGGTTCAAGGTAATTGGGAAAAACTTACAGTTTCGGGTAGCTTGACGTGCTGTTAACACGGCAAAATGTTTACTTAAATATTTCAGTCTCTCACCAGCGTCATTTCATCGATGCCGTTGTCAAGTTTCTGTTAATTAACAAACTTGGGAAACAGAAAGGGTGTGGTTGCGCCGCAAATGAGAACGTTGCGTCGCATGATGCCGCAACTCCGCGCAGGGCGCACCATCGCGCATCGCGGCACGTCCGCACAAAATGACTCGCTTTATACCGCTTTTGTGCCCTTGTGCCCCCTTGCGTAGCTAAGCACAAGATTCGAAGCTGATTACCTACCTACTCTCTGAAAAGGTTCCGTCTATAAAATTATGCAAAATATTCCAGCCTTGTTCATTCGAATTCTATTGAGCCGTTGAAAACAACTTGTTTACAAAACATATTTCCCGTATTGTGTGTTGTGAATATATCTGAGCATAATGATCGTGGGAACAGCTGCTATATTGTCAATCAGTATGATTGAGCAATGACAGATGAACTCAACAATACACTGTTGTGTGCTGGGCACAACACTAGCAAATGCATGCATTCATTACGGACCAGCGTCTGTTGTATCTCTGGTTAAATTTTGTAGGTTTTAAGGCTATAGATCACCGAGAATCGTACCTATTAAAATGTTATCTGGAATGTGTAAGCTCGATAAACTACTTTTTATTAGTAATTTGCTGGGCGCGGGCTTTTTGAAATGTTCTGATAAGATCCACACTAAACCATACAGCTGGGACGTTTAGAGGCTGTTCATCTTGACAACGAAGCCATTGTAGGTACTGTAGCCAGTAACGGACCGGTGCCACAGTTCGAAGCTAGTGCCTATCAACGAGCTCCCCGCATGAGATTAAATTGGTCAATTGATGCTTTCAAAGCTTCAAAGCTTCGAAACTGTGACGAGGCTTTTATTAATAAACACGATTTGTGAAGAGTTTCACTAATAAATGGCGTATAAAGGTAAAGGGTACTCACAGTATGTGGCCGTAGTCAGGCGGTCGATCGTATCTTGTTTTAGTTTTGAGTTCTTCTTACCCATCTTGGCTGTGGACGACTCTGCAGCACCAGGTAGCACTCACACTAAGTCAAGTCTGGTTTTATCACTAGGCTGTGACTTATTACATATTATTCAACTGCGCCCGATTCACTCCACCTGTGAACAGGAATATTCTATATTAGAACGAAGTTTAACAATAACACTTCCCTAAGTATTTACGTGAGGACGTTAGTATTGAGAAATTATAGTTTTTATGACACACTGTGACATAATATGGTCACGTAGTGTCACAATTTGTACGAAGCTGCGTCAACAAGGTCTCTAGCTTTTCTACCTCTCTTTGTCTAACAACAGAACTCCAATATATCCGTCTCGCTCTGTATAAATTATAGCTGTTTTCCTTCTCCTGAATATTGTAGGGTGAGTAGCGAACGGCGGCGAGACGTAAACGAAATACTTATTTTGGCGTATCTTCGGCGAAAACAAGCCATTTATAAGATGGCGATAAATCAACTGTTCTCATGTTACTGTGTGTAGGCAATATTTAGTCATAACTAAAGGTCAAAGGTCATAACTGGTTATTACTTAACTAGCGAAGATAAGGAACTGTTAATGTTTCAAAAATTTGCGTGATTAAGGTCAAAAATCAGAGCCGGTATCTTTTTTTTTCCTATCCTATCTCCCACTCCTGGACAAAGGCCTCCCTCCACTCCTTCCATTATTCCTTGTCATTTATCTTGCATTTATTAAAGTGTTGAAACGTAGGCCTTGGTTTTGTGTCAATATGTAATCACAACAGTAGGTACGTATGTCCATATTAACATTAGGGTAAGTACCTAAATAAGTAAAGTTTAGTCATCAAAAAGTAATATTACAATTGTGGTACATAATTTTGTTAGACGCGGGTATTGCAGACCACGTAGCGACAATAGGCGAGACGACAAAAAAACTAATTAGTCCGTCAGTTAGATTATCAAAAAATATTTGACCCGTGTTTTTTCTTTTGTTACGTAAACCAAAATTGACCCAGATATGACGCTTTTAAAATTTTCAATACGTCAAGCCTAGGTATATTTTTTACCTAGTTCTGACGTCACGAGCCCCCACTCCCGAGTTTTGATGCGTTTTATCTTTGTCAATATTCATTGATTTACAAAAACAAAAAATACGTGTCCATTAATTTCCAATACTCTAACTGACAGACTAAATAGATTTTCTATTTTTTGATACTGTCGTCATGCCTATTGTAAATTATGAGTCGACACTTTATAAAATTATATTTTCTTCTAACTGTATGGTTGCACTAACTAATCCATTATTCAGTAGTAACCTAGACCACCAAGCTCACTTCAGTCAAGCAATATTCGACTTTCTTCAATATTAAAAGAAGAAAAGAATAAACAATTACCAAGAATCGAGAAATTAATTTCAGCTGAAGAACGTAATAAATGGGTCCCCGGCGTTCGTTCTACAGAAAACATTAGGATAAAATATACCTTTCTGTAAGATTTTTTATTACCTTTTAGTTTAACTGTTTAGTAGTTATCCTCCAGGAAAACAGAGCATATTGGCACTCCATCACACTATGACTACCGCGTTATACTCTATTTATATGTTTTCAGTTACATTTACTCTGTTTTCAAGAAGTCCGTACGATATCTGAAACGAGGGAGAAATCTCTCGTTACTATTGTAAGTGGTTTATATTAACAAAGCTAAATATTCGCGGAGCATTTACGCTTTTTCATCAACGCGACGCTCGAAGCAAAGTTTTGTTCGCCAACTCTATTACTTAAAACTTTTCTCTGTATAACAATCCTTCTATTTTAATACTGTTTTCAACAAAGATGATTTATGGGGGAGGAATTTGTAATAGTATGAGTTACAGTCTTACTTCACACGTATAATTTAGGGTGTGTTTTTATGATTAAAAATGGCGCAGAGCGGGGCGGAAAAGCACTTTACGAGATGATTTTTAGGCGAAGGTGTGCCATACCATGTGTGTGTGTGTAAAACGCATTTGGAGTGCATTTCGTTTTAATATAACAAAACAAAACAAAAACAATGCGGACGCGTGTTACATACCTATATCTTACAAATATTATAAATGTGAATGTTTGTGAGGATGGATGGATGTTTGTTGTTACTCTTTCACGCAAAAAATACTGAACGGATTTGGATGAAATTTTGCATTTGGATGATTTTTATCCCGGTATCCCGTGGGACAATTATTATCGGATTCGACGCTAGTATTCATCTAAAAGGTTTCAGTGTTGGTTATAGCGTGCCTGTTTACTGCACAGTTGCAGCTTTACCCTTGAAAGTATGAGTTATTTTTTCAGGTTTAACATAATGGGTTGCATGTAAGCTACAGGTTGTATTGCACGACAGGAAGTGAAACTTCATAACGGTGAAAGTAATTTGGTCAGACTTGTATTGCACGATATCGTATACAATACAGCTTGTATTAACGAAATTGCTGGGTGAGTCATGTCTTATTAGGGTCAATATTTCATAGATTTAATATCGTGTACCGACCCTGTAGCATATACAACGTAACTTCGTGTCAAAGTTAGTGTGGGCCAGTGCGGAAACTAGTTAATTACTTAATGAAGCCATGGTATACCATGTTTTGCTAACTTGTGCACTAACTTCCGTGGTGCAAAGTCTTTAGTCAAGTTACTCTTCCATCTCGTGTACTAATAAGGTTGCACACATCGACCTATCTACTTGTATACACTTTTTTAATGGGTTTTCAGCTATGGCGAAAAATATTTGTTGCCCTAATGTATATCAGAATAATGCTTGATATCACAAGAATATCCTCTAAACTGATTGCTGTTTGCAGTACACATTTAACAGTTAGTCGATATCATTCGTGGAAAAATCTCTTTGAGAATGGGGAAGGCTGGTCAAAGCTGATTGTAGATGGCGCGTCCATAGCTTAGACCCAATCTGACCAATGAGGTCAATCTATTTTGAAATATAAAATGACATTGACAGATTTTCAACCAATGACGATGTTTGGTTCATGCGCTGCTAGCGCCATTAGTTCCACCAGTTGCCCACCCCATTGAGAAACGGTGAAAGACGACAATTTAAATTGTTTAGCACTCTTCGCGCGCTAGTTTGGAGGATACTATTATTCTGGATAAAAAGAATAACAAACTAGTGCAAGCGGGGAAACATGCATCGTTTCTCTATTGTTTAGCTTTTATCTTTTCTGAACCACGTTTCTTTTTTCTTTTGTGCTCGTTCAAGCTACTTTCTCAAACAATTCACGAGTTTTCGTGCAGTTTTGTTTTTTTATGACGTTGTTACAATATTCAATGGCGGTTGGTGTCACTTCAGCTTTACAACGTCGTAAAAGTAAGCGTCAATGCGCACTGAACATTGATTAACAAATGTCATCCTTTGGTTATTTGAGTGCCGAATTTTACGACCGTAAAGCTGCACTAACAAACCTATTTCATTTGATTATTATTGTTCCTTTTATGTTTGAGGCTTAAGTTATTGTTTTAATCTCTCTATTATACATTAGTGTCGCATTGATTTTTTGATATCCAAACACAATTTTTGGTGTTTAAAAATGTGTAAGTAAAAACGTAATGATGTAAGTTTATTTTTTGTTTTTACTTGGTTTGGAACACAATTTGAAATGAATAACGACGAACAGTATTATTTCAAATTTATAGCTGTTTTTATTTTATTGGATTCTTTGTATGTTATTTATTCAAAAGTTTTTATTTCTACTTATCTATTTGTGAACAAGCAATACAAAATAAATAATTTTCTTTCACTTTCACAATATCATGTAAAAAGCTATTAGTCTTAGTAACATTGTGTCATTTATAATTTTATTCCAAACAAAAACTGAACAACAATGCTCATTAATCATTGTCTTGATTATTAATTGACCCGTTCCAGTATTAGAAAAGACGGAATTTTAAAGAATGCCTGTTTCTCTACGGGTAGGATAGGGTTGTGGTACTGAATGAATTTCGCCGATGGAGGTAATGATTCTAGAGCACGAAGTCTTGGTTTCGATTCCTAGGTCTTATGGGGCTTGAACATAACGGACGAATTGTGACCGTACTCTTACGTACAGCTTCCTAGCTGTACTTAATAGTACTGTCACAATACCAATCAATATGTATACACTTTCCTAAATTTAAAAGCAATTATCGCGAGAAATCACGATTGTAACTTGGAGATACTAAATAGGATCTTTTTCAAAAAAATATGCGTTCCAGAATACTATGTTCGTAACAATATTAAATTTGAATCAGAACAGTAGAAGAACAACACTTTTGAAAGTTACTAAGTGTTTACATATTGGTGCTCGTGACTGTAAGATAATAACTGTGAGATAATAATATGTTTTGAAAAAATTCAAATATCTTTCACATATCGATATTTTATTGCTACAGAATGTAAAATGAAATTGTAGACTTATTAACTTGTGACGTAGTTGGTTACGAACGTAGCAAGCATGAGATCCGCTACAAGCTACGACCGGCTACGATATCCGAGCAGATCTAGACTGTATTGCTACGCTCCACATCCGCTACGATAGCGACTCCCGCCGAGATACACATCTAACATACATAATCATACACTGTCGATAATTTTAATGAATTCATAATTAAGGTCATTTTCTTTCGCATTGCACTTTCGCAGGGCGTATTTGATAATAACAAGAATATAAAACGTAATGAGTAGAGACCAGATGATATGCAAATGCATATTTTAGCTAAAATTAGCATAACGTGCACTTTTGGGTCTATTTCCTTTATTTAATTTAGAATCTTTTGGGAAAATACGAAAATGTGCCCAGAGGTGGTCTCTAAAAAACACGTATGTTATATTCAAATACAACACTATAATAACTAAACTAAATAACTCAATTAATAAAAATATTTTTATTAATTGGAGTCTTAACTGTACTTAAAACCTGGAACAGGAATCGGTATTTATGTAAAATAAAAAAACTCTTCGAAAACTTAGGCACCATAATCTGCCTAGCCTTTTCCCAACTATGGTAGGGGCGGCTTCCAGTCTTACCGGATGCAGCTGAATACCAGTACTTTACATGGAGCGACTGTTTATCTGACCTCCATAACCCAACTACTACGATACCCTTTGGTAAGAATGGTTGTCAGACTTTCGAGCCACTGACTGCCTTTAATGACTGTCAAAGATTTACAATTGTCAGCCGGGAGCCAACGGCTTAACCTGCTTTCCGAGGCACTTCCTCCGTGCCTCGGAAAATAAAAAACAACATTATTTTTGGTCATTATATTATTAAATTCTATGTTATTTTTTTTTTTTCATATTTCAAGCATTTAAGATGCATGTTTTGATTTTAAGTTGCATATAATCTGGTCTCTAGTAATGAGTCATTGTAATAAAACAATGGTGAAAGCCACAAAATATTTTAATATCCTCATAAACATTGTATAACTCGTTGGACTGAAAAGATAGGATCACAAATGAGTAAAATATGAATTATTGTTTTTCCGAACGTAATAATTATATTATTATATAATATCCAAAGTTTGTGTTGTTTATTATTTTGTTTGCGTAGGTAGAAAAGGCGTAGAAAAGGCGTATAAAACTGAATTGTATTTTGACATAAGGTGTGAATTTAATGTACCTAAGGTCCGTCAAATTAAACAATGTTAGTTTGAGACTTGAATTAGTAATCGCAAGCGGTTAGTCGGTCATAATTATGTTAGTATGTAGTTCTAAGAGCAAATATAATGGGTGTAAAAGAACCCTTAACGAAGCCGAAAAGCACCTGTTCTTCCTGTTATTACGATCATATTTTGGTTCTAGACCATACCCGGGAACCTTCTAGTTACAGAGATATTGGGGTCAAAGTTCTAACTTTAATACATGGTTTTTGTTAAATACTTGTATTTAACAAAACCATGTAAAAACCACTCAATGTAACGCGTTTTATCGTAAAACGTGTTTTTCAACCAAAAAAAGTCGTTTCTCAGCAATAATTTTCACGTAGGGTTACTTAGTTTGATGTTCGGAATGCTTGGTCGACGGCTTCGTGAAGGGTCCGTTTACACCTTGTATGTTTTATGCCCGTGCCAGACTATTGTAAACAAGCCCTCCACACACCTCCACATCGGTCTCGCCTCACATCGGAGACCGATGTGGAGGTGTGTGGAGGGCTTGTTTACAACAGTCTGGCCCACGCTTTATGTACCAAATCGAATGTCAACTCACATAGCCATCCCAAGACAAACAACTTCAACATATCGAATAACACTTTTGTTTAGACGTACCTAAATAAAACGTTTTTGTGATATAAGCAGAAGATATGTTTGTATATGAATGTATCGTTTGTGTGTAGAGGTGAAATGAAAGGCGACAAGGTTTACTGTCCTATGAATGTGCATGTGAGTATGTGTGTGTGTGTGTGTAGGATCACGTACGTCCTGCCTATCTCCACTAAATTACGTGTGTCCGACGTTATGGGATGCCGCACGTCTCCACACCCTACGGATTATAGCCGCTTGAATTATAGATAGATTCTATCAGGAATCCCTATTTATTTTAAGCTTTGCCATGCACACCTTCAGCTAAGGGCATAGTGTACCAACACCTTTTCTGCGGCTATTTAAACCAGGTCAGACTAATAGTAAAATAGCTTTTTTCCAAGAGGTAAAATCTCGCTAAAAGTCAGGGATCAGAATTGTGCCCAGCATGATAAGCTCCCCCTATATATCATGGGAATAGAGCGACCTAATATCCATGAGCTGCGGTGTTCGACAAAACTGTTCGACGAAAGTTGAACAGACGCGATCATTTGCTATGTAGATGGTCTAAAGTTATGTCCAAGTGCAGAAAGCTCAGTGACACGAATATATTTGGGTGGTAATTGGACCTGCAGTTTTGACGGCAAGAAAAACAGGGTTACAAATACAACAGCTTGTTTTATTTACACACTACAGAGTGCTGCAGTGCAGATTTGATGATTTGATGTTTTTTTCAGTGAAATATTCCTGTAGTTCTCACTACGGAATCAAAGCTAGTCTAAAATTCTTGATTGTTCGATGCGTCTATTTTTTCAATTTTATTTCGTCGATCGTAGAGATTTCTGAGTTATTCTTCGAGGTGCCTCAAAACGCGGTCACACGGTCTTAATTTCTAACCTATTGAACATTCCGTCTTAGGACTAAAAACAGACTAATCTTTACTTATATATGTGTATAATTTCAACACTAAACACCTAAAATTATTTATAATGTTTATAAAAATAAACATCTAATGTCAAAAACGGGAGCAAAATCGGTGTTCTTCGCGGGTCACACTCGGTTCGCGTTCACGGCAAACTTTGATAACTTTTGTATTCAATTCATAAGCATATAATGTTATACATCAAATTAATCGTGTTTAACTATGCATCATAAATTGTAAAGCACATTAATTGTATCTCTTATATTACAATTCTTAATAGACATTGTCTCTGTCACACGATTTTGCTAGTTTCGCAAGCGCGCAACAAAACTGCACCTCTCTTGCAAAAGCGACAAATTTTCGGTACACGTTTTAGCTGCACGGGTACTCTGTAGTATCCCGGGATACTACAGAGTACCCGTGCAGCTAAAACGTGTCAGTGGGGGAGATATGTACGTTTTTCGCTTCTAAACAATAAAAATACGAGGCAAGTTATTCTTTGAATATTTTCAGGTAGCCATGGTCAAGAAACTTTCATGCGTATATTTTGAAGGATAATGGTTTACAATTTTCCAAATCATTTTGAATTAAGGAATAAGATAGATCTTCGAGATTATTTCCAAGTACTTCGTTTGTTAATTTACATATAACTTTAATCGTAATTCACAAAAATGAATTTCATAACTTTCGTGGCACAACTTTCGTGGTTATTTGTCCACGAAAGACAGCGCACCATAGCTATAAATCTTCACTAAATAATAAATTTTCATTTTTTGTGAGCCGTAGATGTACTTACTCGATTGTCGTAAAGCTCAAAAGAAAGGTGTTATGTATTTGTATAAGTATTTATTATACATGCATGTATTTCAATTTTTTCCTTGTAACGACTGGTAGAATGTGTTTCTGCTTGTATGTTTTCTCGAAGCCAGTTTAACAGTTTACCCCACCCCAAACTGCGCTGTTTTGTCGATTGTATCCCTCTTGCTTAAAAAGTTTCGTAACTTTCGTGGGCACCAAAATTTCAAAAAAGGATATCTCTGTAGTTTATACACCGATATACATATAATAAAAATTGTATGTATTGTTGTAGCAGCGTCTTAAATGTGTGTCCATTAGTTTGAAGACTACTCTAAAAACAAAATTCGCCACGAAAGTAACGCGGAGAATACTTTTTGAAGAACTACCCTTCTGTGAACCGCCACAGTCAGAATTTGCATAGTTAGGAAACTGATCTGACAAAGGATTGACGTATAGCCGGACAAAGGACACGTTTCATGGAGCTGGAGAGTGCACAGTGAGCATGAGCGACTGGTGACTGAAACGCAGCAAAAGTAGTGAAGGACCGAAACTGCCGTGCAAGTACGTAGGAATCGATTCGATAAATCTGACAGTCATTCTCGACAAAATGAGTTTATAACAAAGATAAAAACTCATTTTGTCGAGAATAACTGTCAGATTTATCGAATCGATTCCTACGTACTTGCACAGCTGAAACGACTTCACAGAACCGGGTATTTTTTTTCAATGCAATGCGAAAGGCTTATAAATAGAAGAAACAAGTATTCATTCTGTTCGGAACTTTTCAAGAACTAATATTAATGAGTTTGATGCTAAACTCGGAACTCCAAAATCAAGCCTAGACTTGGCTGCTAATGCATTAAAATCATCCTTTATTCAGAATATTGGTTTTTCAGTGCAATCCGTTGACTTGTCCATTGACTTCGTTACTGTCATCATTAAGAGCATATCATTTTAGTTCCACGGCCATTGGCAGTGCTATTTCGCGCCAATGTAAGTGTCACATTAACTTGCTGTCGCCAGACGATAAGAATATGAAAAGTATTATTTGATTAATATACTGATACGATATTCACACAAAGCTTTTAAAAAAATTTCGCTGTTTTGACTAAATAAGCTTTTGAAATGGGTTTCTGCGGTTAATTTTATATAAAATTATTTTTTGCAATCGAAAATAGTCTGGAAAAAAATTAAGAAAGCCTTCGTTTTGTTCAGTTCTGTCTGAATAATGGCCTTTTATATTTTATTGATTATTTTTTTTTAGTTTTAAACGTGACATTAAAAATACAGTTTAGTAAAGTTAGTCGGTCTGGAAATAGTTTGGTCATATTTCGTGGGAATGTTATAATTTTTATTTGTTCAAAATGTGCGTGTTAGATTCGAGGGACGGCGCAGTACGGTACAGATTGTTTAATAATAGCCGTAGACAACCTGAGCAGTACGTAAGGGCTTTTGTCAGATCAGGCAAAACACTGACTACCTGGTATTTTTCGAACCTCACGTTGTTGATCTAAGATTCCTCATTTGTCCTGAGATTCAACCCATCGGCCACGAGTCGCACACTCAAGCACCAAGGGTCTTAAGAAAAAAAAATAAAAGAATCTGTTATGAGCAGACCACAAGACACGGTAGGTACGTAATCCGCCCTAGTTACGCGAAGAAAACAATAGATCACCCCACGCATCACCCTTGACGCAACTTGAATCTCCAGAAGGCAAAAAATATGCAAGTGTTACTCTCTCAATAATGTCAATTTTCAATAAACAAACTAGAACAAGCTCCAAACACTGGTAATTTTTAATTTTTTGTACACACATCAAAAGTATCTAGGGATCAACATATATTTTTGCAATAACTTTTCTCCTGATTGATATTAATTAAAATTTTCTTTAAGGATTCATCAAATAAAGTGTTTTCGTTTGTCACAGTAACGATAAACCAAGTCACCTTTGCATTAATAAAGAAATTTGCCATTTTCCTAATAAAGGGATTTTTGACATTTGAACCACTAACATTAAAGTTCGAAAAAAAGACTGAAATAACAGTTTTCTTTAAAATTTTATTGGGTAACTTAAACAATTAATAATCCGTGTTTCTACCGCGAACACTAACAACACAAGAACATCGGTTTGGCATACTCAAAATGAGTTCATCCAAATCACGCTGTGGAATGGCCGCCCATGTTCGTTGCAACAACAAAAAAAGGTCTTCTTGCGACTGGATACCCTCCATATTCGGCAGAGCTCTTCTCTGTAGCATATCCCATGCATGCTCAATCGGGTTCAAGTCTGGCGACTGAGCAGGCCAGGGCAGGACATTGATGTTGCATGCGTTGATTACGCCATGATGTTAGCCGTGAGGCTTCATCACTCTTCAGGGAACTTAATTAGCGACCAAACAGTCAGAAACCGCTTGCATGAAGTGAACCTTCATTCCCGAAGACCGCTACGGGTACCACCTATAGCAATGCACAATCGTAGGATTCGATATCAATGGGCTCTTGAACACAGAAATTGGGCAGAAGAACAATGGCGTTTCGTGTGCTTTTCTGATGAGTCTCGTTTTGGTATGAGACCGGATACAAGACGTATACGACACTGGAGAACCCCTGGACGCCAACAGCGATTAAAATCCTGCCAGGAAGTCCATCCTTATAGTGGTGGAACCATCATGGTATGGGCGGGTATTTGGATCGGCGGAAGAACTGAGTTGATTTGGATCAGAGGCAACCTCAACGCTCAAATTTATGCTGAGACGATTGTATCAGACGTCATCGTTCCTCTACAAGTGCAAATCGGTCCCTTATTTCAGTTAATGCATGATAATGCACGACCGCACACCGCAAGAGTTGTAAGACAGACTCTCGCCGCAGCTAACATCAATGTCCTGCCCTGGCCTGCTCAGTCGCCAGACTTGAACCCGATTGAGCATGCATGGGATATGCTACAGAGAAGAGCTCTGCCGAATATGGAGGGTATCCAGTCGCAAGAAGACCTTTTTTTGTTGTTGCAACGAACATGGGCGGCCATTCCACAGCGTGATTTGGATGAACTCATTTTGAGTATGCCAAACCGATGTTCTTGTGTTGTTAGTGTTCGCGGTAGAAACACGGATTATTAATTGTTTAAGTTACCCAATAAAATTTTAAAGAAAACTGTTATTTCAGTCTTTTTTTCGAACTTTAATGTTAGTGGTTCAAATGTCAAAAATCCCTTTATTAGGAAAATGGCAAATTTCTTTATTAATGCAAAGGTGACTTGGTTTATCGTTACTGTGACAAACGAAAACACTTTATTTGATGAATCCTTAAAGAAAATTTTAATTAATATCAATCAGGAGAAAAGTTATTGCAAAAATATATGTTGATCCCTAGATACTTTTGATGTGTGTATTTGTATATACCGCTACATCAAGCTTGGGATCGGTGACACCAACGAGAAAACTTTCCAACTTCAAGCAAATTATTTAGACCTATCATATTTTGTTACCGAATACCAACTAACTAAACTAAAGTTGGCACTAAGTGTTTGCTTACTTACATGTGCAGTTTGAAAGAGAAATGAAAACTTGTGGGGAAGAAAATCGGTGTGTAGCGAGTGATTCTAAGGTTGAAGTTGCTGGAGATGCAAAAAACTTTGCTCTCGTGTAACACACATAACTTTTCACTTCAGCAGCGAGAACACTATAAGAGATAAAATAATAAACAGGAATAGATTCAAATAACTATTTATTGTGAATCAAAATAATAAACATTGTAGGTAGAGGTACCAATTCAATAAAATGGAACATTTTAAAAGTTAAAAGTAAAATTACTGCAATTCTGCAAATTAAAAGTAACAGATTTATTTGGCAACGTTGTTTGCAAATTTATTTAGTTGCATTGAGTTGAGTTTGATTATCTGGGGTTAAGGTTTCTGTTTCGGTGGCGGATTGGGAAGGAACAACGGTGAACGTTGGTGACTCCGATCGGATTTCTTTATAAGTACACTGTGCGTCGTTGAAAGTGGATGGGCGTGGGTGAGACCGAGGATCCGACGTCGAATTAACTTATTGTTTCCACTATACGCTTACCGATTTTCGACTTATTTTCGATTGAGTCTTCAATATAGCCTTCTACAACCGTATTGGACTTCCACCCGCTGTGACGTTTTAAAGTGGTGAAATCGGCTCCGGAATCAGCCAAGACCGTTGCCGAAGTTCTCCGAAAGCAGTGACCCGTGTATAGCTGAGGCTCTTCCAGTTTTAAGAAAGTGGCAATTTCTCGCGGTATTTTACCTATTTACCCTATTTTTTATTTCACCTATTTTATTTACTCCCATAGGCTGTCTTGAGCATTTATTATTATGGTATTGTATGAAAAATCGGTTGGTTTTTATATTTGCAATTTTGGTATTTTTCTACAATAGTTACATATTCTTCGCGTACGACAAAAGACCTGTCAAGGTTCGTCTTCGTATTTTTCAATTTTACTAACAGTAATTTATCTGAATGCTTTTCGATATCATTAACTGTTAGCTGTAATAGCTCGTTATTGCGACACGCTCCACTAATTCCTATGATGTAACCTGTAATGAAAACATTACATAATTAATATGCATAATTTAACATTTACAGCATCTTTTACATATCGTAATAAATATTTTAACAGTATTGCTAAGCCAGACTAGGATTCATTACGCCTCCAAAAATTAGTAGTAGGCAGTAAGTACCTTTATACATAACAGTCTACACACAAATTTTAATAACTAACAACATAGATTCATAGGTATCACTTACTTTAGCGGCAAGAAAATTGCAGTCCGGAGCTTCATTAAGAATTTTTTCAAAGTTAAGGGCCGTGAAAATTTTGGACTTTTTAGCCTTATGCCCATAACTGACATTCTTTTTAGAAAAGATAAGAGTTTTGCGTATGTTTCAATATGCACGTTATGTTTTGTTTTTAAAATAGCTTTCAACATTGAGTAAATACTCCACATTGTAGATGATCGCCTCGCCTGTGATAAATCTAAAAAATAAGATAGCAACACCGTCTCCGAAAAACTGCTTGTGCCCCCTTTGTTAGTCTCCATTCATTGAAGACATGGTATGCTTTCAGATATTTCTCGCGAGACTTCTCAGGTTGGAAACTTAATTTTGCATTAATAACTTGTTGTTTTAACTCTTCCGGTGTTAAAATACTGTTCTCGTCGCTAGTTTCACTCATATTTTACGATTATTTTGATATTTTTTAACTTATTAGTTATTTAAATTAAGGCGTGTTCGGAAATAGCACCC
Organism: Xestia sexstrigata; assembly: GCA_941918905.2. NCBI lineage: Eukaryota > Metazoa > Arthropoda > Insecta > Lepidoptera > Noctuidae > Xestia > Xestia sexstrigata. Next base: position 13,151,128 of record OW799200.2, on the reverse strand, counting down.
ATGATATTTTATTATTCAAAATATAATACGTTAAATATATAGTACCATTATTGAAACTAGAAATAAATATTTACAGATTAAATATCAGTTTTATTAGCAGTAAATACTTATTTTCGTTTAAATACAACAATAAGTTAAAAATTCAATAAATTACATTAAAAGATATAATTATCTTTTTTCAAAATTTCTTTAGTTAGTACGAAATTCCGAACGTGTTTGTCTTTGAGGTCGAATTCAAAATCGGAACTTCTAAAGGGCTGGTCTTTGTCTCTCTCTCTTTCTTAATGACGGGAAAGAGTCAGAGTGTGAATGTTTCGAATTGTATGATTAACCCAAGGCTGAATAAGATATTCACGGCTTTCTGAAAACAAAAATTAAAAAGTTACTTTGTCTCACTCAGTGAGCAAAATCGCATTATGCTCACTGATTTGAGGCAGCAAAACCTACATGTTTGAGCTACTGAAGTGAAAATATTATTTATTTCGCTACAAGGTACTGTCAACCTTTCTACATGGTCTAAAATTGTGAGAAGTTACGTCATCAATTTGCCTCGTGTTTTGTTTAATTCAGTATTAGCTTCACGTCGCCCGTTATCCGACAACATAGCCTGTGAGTTACATATGCTGCCCGACATTTGTCTCTGCGAACACAAGTTTGAAATTAACCATTGAACATTTTTAGTGTTATTACTTGCACGTGGATCTTGCACTCAGCTGCAGAAGGTAGAATTCATATAACAATTATAGCTACAGTGTAAAGGAAAGTCACTTAGTTCAGGAACATAGCTTCGAGTTTACGGACCTTTATCTGTATGAAGAAAGTTGTTCTTATTTTATCCTTTATCTCGGCAACCTACTTTTATGTTTGTTTTATATTAGGATTTAGGTATTGGATTGGTGTTACAATAACATGCTGCGTCTTACATACTCGTATATGTTAGATGAAAATGTATTTGTTATAAAACAACATTGTTTTTGGCTTTTTGATTCAGATGGAAAAGTTGGTTGGTTTGGTAGTAAGAATGAATTATTGTGTTTTTATTGCGCTAAATAGTACTCTGAAAGTTTTATCTCTTATAATATTTCCTTATATAAAGAATATCGAAGATCAGGAATAAAAGTAAGCACTAATTCGGAGTCCAAAAAGTCAACTTTGTTTCAAACTTCATCAACATAAAACTGGATCGTCTTTTAAAACGATAATTAGCGTTTTAAAAGACGGCCCAGTTTTACTCTAAAGTTTGTTTTTGACTTGAAAACATTTTCGGTTCAATGAGTGTGACTATCGTTTAACTTGGAGCCGTGTTAGAGCTCACTTTACCCAAAAATCAAGCCGACTGCAGCAGATAAGAAGAAATTTTTTTTTGACCACCGCTGCCTTCGCGTTTGTGCAACAAGAGCCTTTGGTAAGTCTACTTGTCAGACTTTCACAATAACTTGCTGTCTATTCAGACTGCATCGTGAATGTCATATCTGAAATAAATCTCCAGCATAGCAAGAATGTTGGTATGTACGGGTGAGAAAACGATGCAAGTAATCGCCTCGGCAACCTTAGCATTCCCCGAAACGGCACGCACGGTGCATAAATTCCACGAGAGAAATTCTTCAAAATGAAATCACAATTTGTCACAGACTCAGAGCCGATATTAAACGTAGTTTCATTGTTTTATCTCATACATTCAAGTTATCTCGGTAAAGTTTGTTCCAAGGAGATAATTTACTGAACGAAAACTGGCGGGAAAGACTTTCCTTGATTTGAAACGGTGTCTTGTTAACTTGAATTGCTATCTGAAACAGGCTTTGAAGAATGAAACCACCAGTCTTACTGCCGAAATTGGAGGATTACATATTTTCTGGATGAAGACAGTATTGGTTACTGTAACAACAAAGCAATAAATAAATGTAGCTCAGATATTTCTGGTCAAAAATTGGCAAGAAGCACCATTTCCAGTTTTTAGGATTCCGTACCCAAAGGGTAAAAACTGAACCCTATTACTAAGACTCCTCTGTCCGTCTGTCCGTCTGTCTGTCACCAGGCTGTATCTTATGAACCGTGATACTTAGCTAGAAAGTTGAAATTTATACATGATGTACTACTCTGTCAAGAAAGTACCGGGAAAAGATCAATAATACACAAAATGTCTGTTATTCATCCAAATTTATTTTATCACCTTCAAAGTATGCTCCTTTAGAAACGATACACTTGCGCCAACGAATAATCCATTCATCAAAACATTTTTTAAACGCTGCTTCCGGAATTGAGTTCAGTTCTCGCCGCGAATTCTCCTTTATGTCTTCTATCGATTGAAAACGGGTGCCACGAAGTGGTAATTTCAGTTTAGGAAAAAGAAAAAAGTCAGCAGGAGCCATATCTGGTGAATATGGTGGTTGCTGGATGGTATCTGTTGAGTGTTTGGTCAAAAATTCGTTCACAATGATAGCCTTGTGCGAAGGCGCATTGTCGTGGTGCAAAATCCAAGAATTTTCTTTCCACAAATCTGGCCTTTTTCGTCGAATTTGCTCTCTTAAACGCCGCATAACGCTCAAATAATATTCTTTATTTACCGTTAGACCTTCCGGTAAGAATTCAGAGTGCACAACACCGCGATAGTCAAAGAAAACAGTCAACATGACTTTGACTTTTGATCGACTTTGGCGTGGTTTTTTCGGTTTCGGTTCAGTTGGAAGGCGCCACTCCGAAGCTTGTTGACTAGTTTGCATGTCAAAATCGTAAACCCACGTCTCGTCACCAGTAACAATGCGTTTCATGAATGTTGGGTCCGAACTGACTCGTTCTAGCATGTCCTCAGCGACTTTCATGCGATTGAGTTTTTGGAGAAAATTCAGATCTTTTGGGACTAGCCGAGCAGCAACATGTTTCATACCCAAATGATTAGTTAAAATGGTACGGATCGACTCGTGAGATACAGAAAGTTCGGCGGCTATCTCTCTCAGAGTTGAATGGGGATTTTCAGTCACTATTTTCTTCACTTTTGCGATGTTAACTTCAGTTGCAGACGTTGACGGCCTACCAGAGCGAGGCAAATCTTCCATCACATCTCGACCGCTTTTGAACGCTTTGAACCACTCATAAGCACGAGTTTTTGATAAAGTCGATTCACCGTAAGCCTTCTGTAACATTTGCAGTGACTCCGAACACGAAATTCCATTGGCGATGCAAAATTTAAGACAAACTCTTTGTTCGATATTTTTGTCCATTATGAAGTTCGCAATACACACTATATATGATATTACTAAAACCAGCACTGTATTTAATATAAATAACAGATGCAACTCAAACTCCGCGCCAAAATGGAAAACAGTTGTGCCAATCTAACAACTACAAAAAAACAAAAATTTGAATTTGGAACCATAAACAAATCATCCATTCCCGATACTTTTTTGACTGAATGTATTTCTTGCCGCTATAACAAAAAATACTAAAAACAGAATAAAATAAATATTTAAGGGGTGCTCCCATACAACAAACGTGATTTTTTGCCGTTTTATCTAATGTTGTCTATATAATGGTACGAAACCCTTCGTGCGCGAGTCCGACTCGCACTTGGCCGGTTTTTTATTGAAACTTAGAAGTATTTCTAAAAAACAATGAAATTATTGGATTGCAAGACGTTGCCCGCGACTTCATTTGGGTGCAAATTTTGATTTATACTATAGTATCACTGCGCCAAATTTCATCCAGATCCGTTCAGCCGTTCTGGCGTGATTGAGTACTTATGAAATGAAATGAAATAAAATGATATTGAAATGATGAAATGAAATGATGTTTATTTAAGTTTTTAAAGGTGTTTCGTACCTGACTACTCTGAGAAGAAACAGCCGAAACAAACTCAGAGGTCATAGTCTCTTTTGAAATCCATACATAATCTTGCTCAATTCACATGAGGACTATGCAGATTAGTGTCTGAGATGGTCTTTTGAAGAAAGAACCACACAGATTTGAGTGGACCTGTCCAGTCAGTGCAAGCATTTGTCAGTTATCGTGTAACTCGATAACTCAAGGAGCTCAACGAAACGACGAACAATACCAGAGAAAAGACATTTGGAATTTTGAAAGACATTTAACTGCCAGACATCGGGGAAAAAACAAATGTGACCCACATCGTCCTTACATTCACAATAATTAAATAAAATTAATAATAATTTACAAACCGAATGTCAATAAAAAAAACATCATTAAATGACACAATAATAATAAAAAAGTAAAATACTTAACAAACATACATCCATCCAAACTTTCTCTTTTACAAAATTATGTAGCCGGCTTTGTCTTCAGTCAACAGAAAAAGTAAACCGTTTTGATCCCTCAATATCCGGTTTCTATCCACTTAAACTTTCAGTTTCTGTAACAATGTTTTAGTAGAAGCTTATAGCTAATATTATTATGGTTTGAACTGCAAGTACTAACTTGCTAAGAGGCGCAAATAATTAGGTATCAAATTGTCTGAACAAAAAAACTGGCCATGAGCGAGTTGGACTCGCGCACCGAGGGTTCCGTACAAACTTTTCAAAGGACAAACTTAACTTTGCTGTTCGATCCCTAGAAACGGCTATTGCAGCAACCGCAAATTATAAGTTTGTAATAGTAAAATCGTTTTTTTTTGTTATTAAACTACACATTTGCGGTTTTTATATTTTTCTCTTTACATGTGCAGTAATACCTTGCTTTTTGCCAAATTTCGTGATTCTAGGTCAACGGGAACTATATTATAGGTTTTCGGCCCAAAACCTATAGGGTACTTCCGGTTAACCTAGTATTGTCAATGTTGGTAAAAAGCAAGGTCTTACTGCACAAGTAAAGGGAAAAGTCCGAAAAAAAAAAGTGAAAAATTAAGGTAAAATTTGGTACTTACAAGTTTTCGCGAAAACTAAATTTGCCCATATCTTTTTATCCTGTCGACTCAGGCCCTTGATTTTTATACACCTAATAGGGAAACTATACCTCAGTCTCTGGTATAAATTTTAACTTGCTAGGTCTACCCGTTCCTGAGAAAATCGGTGGTGACAGACGGACAGACAGACAAATGAACAGACGGACAAGAAAGTGATCTAATTGTTCCTTTTTTTACCTTTTAAGGTACGGTACCCTAAAAGTTACGTCTATAAGTCCTGTCCTACAAGATTGCTTCTCCCGATGATATAACTTGGTAAATAGCTTTTCTCGTCTTCCGAGTATTTTTTGTTTAATAGCTTGGTGGTCCCGCGGGACGAGCTCTCTACCCCGGGCTAGGCGTTTAACTTGTGTGGACTTATCTGACGTTACGTTACGCCACTGGTTTCGACCTCTGACGGTCTTATTTTGTAATTAATCTTGTTTTTTCTTCCTCGACTTATTTTTGTAGCAATCCATATCAAAAGGTACGCGCGCTTTTGTTACAAAAACATAGTTTTTTTTTTAAGATAATTTCTTTTTACATAAATTCTTTATGCATCCAAAGTAGACCACTTATTTCCTTTATTTCGACACTGAATGCATAAGTGTGCTTATAGAGGACAAGTTTAACCAAACCAATTGTGTGATTCTGTGCAATATAATTTCCGTGGAAGGGTTATTGGACCTCTCTCCAGCCCGTGAAGTGTATAAATTTCCTCGGTGTGCCGAGTGCCGCTAAATTACTTTGCGGGGATTACCATGCATTTATTATTTAAATCGAATGCTGTTTGAAATATAAATTCAGCAATAGGATTACTTTTATTTTCTGTGCCGTAATATTGTGGAATGTTCTAAGCACAGAAAGATATGATTAATGTTGTGTGTCAATGCTTTGAGGTCGTTTTAATTGGCACAACAAGATGGGGTAACCCCTATCTTGACGACATAAAGCTTAAGATTAAATTTTATATTACCTATCTTACTTGATTATAGTCTCGAGATACAACTTTTAAGTTGTATCTCGAGACTATAATCAAGTAAGATAGGTAATATAAAATTACAATTGCAATTGCAATTGCTATAATCGAGTGCTCAAGTTGTTGTAAGACTGAATCCTAAAATAAGTAATCACACTTGTAAATACTGAAATACTGAGAGCTGTAATGGCGGAGGCGGAACGTTCCAAGACGAACGCAACGAGGACCGGTCGGCCCCAATAACACGGGCGTCAGAGGCGTATCACCGACTACTGGGGATTACTTACAACAAACGCCGATAAAATACCGTACCCAGAGGATATATTATATAAAACATGGACTTGTAATTTACGGGACTGTCCCTCGACACAGTGCCTCAGGCAATCTTTATTTAGCTTAACCAAAAATGTAATTTAAGTGCTCGTAATTTGGCTACGAGTTACAGAACTAAAACCCAAGCGTAGGTATTTGAACTATACTTAGTTGAATTCCTGTTTCACAACAGTCACGGTATTGCTATTCATTTGCAGAAAATTGTCGAGCTGAGCAAGCTTATTTTCCGAGTTTGAAATAATAAAAGTGGGAAAAAGTTTCACTTTTACTTACCTGTATTTATTTATTTAGTTCAGAGGGCTGAGCTAAATGGATATTTTATCAGCGAAAAGTTAGCAAGACATCATCTGTCTAGCCTTTTCCCAACTATGTTGGGGTCGGCTTCCAGCCTAACCGGATGCAGCTGAATACCAGTATTTTACATGCCTATCTGACCTCCACAACCCAGATAGTACTGGCTAATACGATACGCCTTGGTAAGTGCTCGTAATTTGGCTACGAGTTACAGAACTAAAACCCAAGCGTAGGTATTTGAACTATACTTAGTTGAATTCCTGTTTCACAACAGTCACGGTATTGCTATTCATTTGCAGAAAATTGTCGAGCTGAGCAAGCTTATTTTCCGAGTTTGAAATAATAAAAGTGGGAAAAAGTTTCACTTTTACTTACCTGTATTTATTTATTTAGTTCAGAGGGCTGAGCTAAATGGATATTTTATCAGCGAAAAGTTAGCAAGACATCATCTGTCTAGCCTTTTCCCAACTATGTTGGGGTCGGCTTCCAGCCTAACCGGATGCAGCTGAATACCAGTATTTTACATGCCTATCTGACCTCCACAACCCAGATAGTACTGGCTAATACGATACGCCTTGGTAAGTCTGGTTGTCAGACTTTTTGGGCCACTGACTACCTGTAATGACTGTAAAAGATCTACAAATGACAGCCGGGACCAACACGGAGTAAATTCGGTATGTAATGGGTGGTCACCCATCCACAGACCAACCTAGGCAAGCACGGCTTAACCTAAAGATCGACCCGAGCGGCAGTTATTATTTAGCGAAATATTTGCAAGTATTGAATAAAAATGAGCTCTCGAAAAACTATGTCAATCCTCCTGGAAGTCATTGTAGAAATAGGGAAGCGTTATGACAGGTATTACAATTTGTCTAGACCCCAAGTACTGAACTCCGCAATTAAATAATCTTCATTGTTGATCTATCAGTCTATCTATATTGTAAACTTAAACATAAGCATTATTGCCCTTTGGCATGAATATGTACTAAGTTATGGCATGTCTGCATAAGCCAACTAATCGAACTTAAACACTGTCGAGACTATAACAAATTACGTATAGAGAAACTTAACCGTCTCAAGTTAAAGATAAGAGAATAGATCTATAAAACCCGGTTATTTAGGGTTTTGTAGGGTCGGGTTTTAATATAAGTAATCGTCTGAACTTGCAAACGTCACGTTCATTTGTTCGATAAACTGGTGGTAATTGATTGACACACGTACAATAACAATAATTCTGACTTCATTCACTATGTTATATAAGGCATAAAATCTCTGACACCAGATTAGGCACTAACCACACTATAAAGAAAAAAAGAGGTACCTAATTGAGGAAACGAATTTTCAAACACATGTAGCAACTAATTAGGAATTTATTTCGGAATCCTTCGAATCGTGATAGAAATCTGTACAATGCAACATGTTGGAGTGCTAAATATGCTTTTTTTCTTTCTGTCGACGGGTGCGGCTATCGCTTACATTAAAACACGGCGTTGTACCAACAAATATCTTTCTGATTGTCAAAGTCATTATCAAAGCTCCGCAATGTAATTACAGCTGTCAAGGAAGCAGGGAACTCCAATTAAGCAACTCAAGCAATAGAGTTTGTGCAAAACCATGTTTGTGAAATTATTGGTTTGGAGGGTTTTTGTGCGAGTATTTGCTTATATTTCCGAATTGTTGTAAGGAAAAGCTATGAGCTTTTAGTACCTTCTTTTGAGGATAACAGTACTTTTCATACATTTCAGAAAAATCCTAAAAGAAATATGACTACTCAAATTCGTTTTATTTACTGAAAAACGTGCTCTGCCACTGATGTAGCTACTTAATAAATATTTCAGTCAGTCCAGTCCCGAGTTTTTTTTTTTTTTTTGTTGACATCCAAAAGTGCCGTAGGTAATGGTCTAATTGAAATAAATGCATTGAGGTTTGAGTTTTTTTTTGTACCAACTTAGGATAAAGCTCAATCAAAGTGTAATAAATTTCATAATTAAAACAAATGACGCTATAATACAATCATAATCAGCACTAATTGTATTAAAATTGTTAAACACTAGGTGCCACCAATAAATTTATAAAAGACGGTAAGTTAGGAACCGAGCGAAGTCAAGACAGGACAGTGTGGGGTTGCGGGACTATTCGAAAGAGATACCGTGGCCCCGGAACACAAAGGGCGATGAAGGAACATGGATGAGTTTTAGTGAGTAAAAGTCTGACACTCCCTCCTGCTCCGCCCAGAGCGGGAGAAGTCATTTGATGATTTCCCATCCGAAAAAAAAAAAAAAAAAAAAAAAAAGACAGGACAGTGTTTTTTTATTGGTAATGCAGAAAAATCGAGGTGAATGTCTACATGCAATGGGTGCTGGGAGATGACGGCGCAGGTCGTTCCAGAGAGAACGACCTGACGTTCGAGGTAGCGCGGGAAAAACAGTTTCAGGAAGAACTTGAGAGAGGCCTTAAGTGCTCCAGTTATACTGGAGCTAAATAAAAAAAGTATTTCAGGTTTTCAATTACAAGATTTAATGGAATTTCATAAATTGAGATGGGAAAAGTCTCCATTTCCATAAAACTTAAAAATTCTACGCTAGACTAAACTGTGTACAGTTATAAACTATCTAGTTTAGGAATTTTTAGTTGGTTAGTTGAAAAAATCTGTATCATACAAACTACACAACCAAAAAATTCATGTGGAACAGCAGATTTTATATAATAACGACGCTAACTTTCAACTCTGGTGCATCTAGAATGATCCCTTCCCAAAACGATTGACCACAGCAATCCAGCTAATTTATTTATTTTTATAGCCAGTCTTGGCTAGCTAGCAAAATAGGCCATCACGGACCTAAATGCCTTATCAGACCTAAATGCCTGCCGAGATAAAAGACAGCTCAGCAGATGTAAAGAGTTTCTTCAACTCGCCACCAATAGGGTCACATCCTTTTGAGGTCACTCAAGGATATTCGTATGATACATTAGTTGCTAAGCAGTTCTAGACTTTAAGAGAACGTATTAAGCCATATGCTAATTCTAGATAAAAAAAGGTGTTGCGTTGTATTAATATCCTCAACGGCCTTTCAAAGAGACTATGAACCTCTGAGTTTGTTTCGGCTGTTTCTTATCAGAGTAGTCAGGTACGACACACCGGTCCTATCTAGTTTTAAAAAATATGACGTGTAAAAGTGTTTGTGTTTGTTTGTAAAACCTATTTGCAAAATAAACATCAATCTTCATTAACGAAGCCCAAATGTACAAGTACCATGCACGTACCTACAGCATGAAGCAAAAATGATGCCTAATTAGGTTTTGTCTATCATAAAAATGAATTGTCACCTAAACCAAAGCTGTGTGCAAAATTTCAACTCAATCGATTGGGGGGAATTGGTTTGAAATTCAGTCGAAATATTTGACCAATACAAACCAACAAACTAACAAGGCAAGTTGAATAAAAGCTTATAATGTAAAAAAAAACACGTGTTATGGATCTATCTGCAGCGGCCATTCAATCAATCCGATAGCGTTTTTCTAAAAGTATTTTTTAGTTCTGGATAAAATTCTCCTGCAGAATCAAACCTATTTAATTTTAATACAAATGCCGAGCAAAAGGTTTTCTATCTGTAAAAAAATATGAATTCCCATCCTCTTAACCCGTTTAGTTTTTAATTTTTTTGTTTACTTACAAGAAAGTCTTGTACAAAATTGTACGATTCTTTGTAGACCCCTCGGTTTAATTATGTGCGTTTCTGTTGGTGCATTTAGGAGATTATTGAGTACATCATAATGTTTGCGTTACATACTTTTGCCATACTGACATTACAGTACTAATTCTAATTCCGCAGTTCCGAAGAGAGCTAAAGTTGACTTGGGTAACAGCTAAAATGTATTACCGTAAGGTGTTAGTTTACCAACAGTTAATATGAAAACTTTTGTTTGCCAGAGCCATGCCCGCGCGCGTGTATTTACATGCAATCATTTTTAATTTACGTGACTTTGAACCCAGTATCCGGACGTATTAAAAGTTACTTAGTTTGCAGTTTTTAATAGTTTTTGCCAGCCCGCTAGCTCCACGATCTCGAAACAACCCTCTAGCTTCTGTTGAAGGCTTTTAATTTCCGCAATAATGTGTTGACCGACTACCCTTTAGAAATATATCGCAATATATAAGTGAACGAGCCTGAATAAAACATTATTCCCCGCCCAAAGGGTGTTTGGTGAAACTAAAATATGTGGCCATCGGCTTACCCAGGACTCGGCTTGTTAATAAGTAACACGCTGTATATAACATTTTGATGGGCTTAAACGTTTTCATAAATACCTTATAGAGGGAAAGTGAGGGAAATAGTTTAGTAAAAAACTTAGCTATGATTATGACGCTACAGAGGACGCTAAGGCCTTGAGGCAAAGACCGATCGATGATGTTGGCCAGATACTGATTGAAGCTCGTTTACTCTGGCTAAAGTTATTATATGTAGTAGGTTTAATAAAGTTTGCTTACCTCGATTAATTTCAAGTTCAAAATAATTATACTCTGCCCTTGAAAATAATGTTAGGTAGCGGTCTTCTTTCAGGGATGTGCAATGTGATAAGCGAACCGCAAACATCGCGAATACACTTTAATTGAGTTTCGCTTCAGGAGATGAAATTGCTTTAAAATCCACCGCAAGTTTAAGTCAGAAGCTTAGTAAATAGTTGTTTTTAACCCCGCTTTAACCCTGGGGGTTAATTCTATTGGTGACTCACCCAGTGGAATTATAGTTACTAACAGTTTAAATAGACTTCATATTACTAGCATAAGGAATATTCAAGGGATCGTTTTTTTTATAACTAAAAAGTTATTACTCGGTAACTTAAGCTCTTGAATTTGAATTTGATAAGCAGCCAAATTGAATCTTATAATTATATAGAATTTGGGCCATACATTTTATAGCTCGAAATGAAGTAAATCAATAAAGTTGAATGGAACCGCCTATACCGCTATACTGGTTGCCTTTCATTCAAAAAGATGTTTTGTACTCCTACTTCGGCCCACGTGACACCATAAACAATTTCTCTGTGACTTTAAGAAATAACATAGCAAAATATTCATTGATTTTGTTATTAGAACCGAAAATAGCTAAGCAGCTCATTCCAACTAAGACAGAGAATCCACTCAGTCTGCCTTCACTACTCGTGCACAAGTCATTAGAATCGCAGTGTAAACTTCACTAGTTATAGAAAATTATAACAACTTTGGAGCTGCAAAATGGATGACGCAAATTCACTGAGCTCATTCCAATCAACCGCTAACGAGCCAACGCGGTAACAAGTTATAGCCTTCGGTTAAGATGAATAGGGAATATGCATACATTTTCTTTTTTTTTATTTCGGTACGGAATGTTAAAGTACTAGAAAAATAATGTCAAAAAGCGAAAACAAGACATAAATCGGCCAAACAACACAAAAGTTATAACCATTTAAACTTTTGTTTCTATCTCTTTCTAGATAAACGGAATTTAGTATGGATTTTCTACGTCGATGCAGCGAATGACGTCATGTCATTCGCTGTATCGGATCTCTCTGTCTAATCAGCAGTTTCAAATGCTTATAACTTAGTATTTTTAATAGACATAAAAAAATAATTTGACTTTGTTATTTCTGATGTTAATACGCTTTATTTAGAGTGATAAAAAAAAACATGTATATACCCTATTGTGCATTCTCTCTGCGCAGACACTCATTTACATAGGAAAGTAAAGAACGCGACTAAAGCGCTGATGAGAGCTACGAAAGTCCCTGATGAGATGCGCAATAACAAATCACGCCTGCAATCTCTAAAGGGTTACTCGGAGGATGATAGTTGGGCCTGATAGTACAGGTACACCAAACTTTTCGCCAGTTATGATTAAGAGCGGCAAATTCTCGCGAAAAGTATGGCGGGTGCCATACTTTTCGCGAGAATTTTGACAAACGCTCGCGCGTGGTTATGAAGTTGTTACACATATATCTTTAATTTTTTTGAACTGATAGGTATTTTATGCACTATATCTAGGCTTCTATCGAAGCAAAAAATAAAAATTTGTAGGAACAAATTCAAAATAAGCCTCCAAAAATTGCTGTTTTTCTCAAATTTTACCTCAACTTTGGCCGTTCATAATGTACTCATAAATTGTAAAACTAAAGAAAATATCCTGATAGAAAGAAGCCTTGCAAATGTAGTGGAGATTTTAAATAACAAATATTTATTTCACAAACTTGTAAGACTTATTCAAAAACACGTATTTCCTGGAACAAGTTTTATAAATTTTCGAACACTATTTTTCGTTCAATGTCCTCGCGTTAGTCGGTATGAGGTGCGCGGGTGACGAGTAGTGCGTTGTCGGGGCTAGGTAAGACAGGGCAGTTGAAAAAATATCGCCGCGATGGCTCTGGATGAAACAACAAGCTTTTCGACCATGCTCGCGTTGACGATAGACGCGCCGGGAAGGGCCCTCTTAAGTCCTGGGGGCGAATCTAGTCATCATCATCATATTCTTCCTCCCCTTATTCCATTTTATTTATGGTCTGCGCAACACGTTTTCTTCTTCTATTCGCCACTCTCTGACGTCACGGCATTATTTACCCCTTTCTCTTTCAATCTATTGCCACAAATCTAGACACGGCTTCCAAGCGTGAGGCCCTCCAAAAGAATGCTGCCAGTTAATTAATTATTAAAAACGTCGACGACGACTGTCCCGCTGTAGCTGATCTTTATTTATGTGACAAGTGTAATAAATAAGCGTCGTCGCCAGCCACTGAATATTATCGAAATATTTTACGCAGCTTGATATTTTTGTTTTATACTCTCAGGATTATGTATCGGGTACGGATATTGAATAATTTTGTTCGTGAATAGAAATTCTTATCGGTATTTTGATCACTCGTTTCGATTGCATAGGAAAAGCATTTAAGTCACTTATTTTTATTGAATTTACTCGAACCTTCGCTTAACGTAAAGTATCTCATTATTAGGTTCAGCTATTAAATATAAAAATGAAGTTCTGTTAATAATTATTATTGTCATTATCCGTGATTGCGCCGCTGCCGTCGCGTCGGTCGAGGGCTACAAAACGCTGCTATTTATCAATGGAATGAATGTATTTAATAGAATGAGCTGGACTGATGGCCGGTTGGCATGATATGATAACTATATAGACGGGAGAATTAATGGACGCGCTTGTTTATGTTACCGCACACGCAAACCTTACTGTGTCAGTGTCGCACCTCTATTTAACAATTACGAGCGAACTTGTATTGACAGTTGGTAAAACGATTGATATCGCTGGCTACGGGTTATCGTTATATAAGTAAATAATTTGATGTTAAATTTAGGCGGATCGATCAAACTCAAATTCAAACTTAAAGCATTTATTTCAATTAGACCATTACGGCACTTTTGAATGTCATAATTACAAATAAAAAACAAAGCTACAGTCCCAGTCACAAGGCATAATAACTTGAGAAAGTACTGTAGTTGCCCATTCCCTAGCGTAGATCTCTATGGAGAAGAACGGGCAAGAAACTCCATGGACACTCTTTTGAATCAAAATATTGTTACAAAATCTTGGTTACATCATTAATTTTGAAATTATACATATATGTGAGAACGATGTAGAAAGACGTGCACATTAAGAGCGTCCAGAGTAGAAAAAGACAACAATTTAACAACAAACGAATTAAAATAAACCCTGGCAGCAAAGAGATGACCAGTCCCAACTGCCAGCGCCCGCTCACGAACATGACGCGCGCATCGGCGCCATTCAACTCAACCATATTGAAGGAAATTAAATGACCCGACACACCCGCCACCATCAGCGAGACATTTGAGTGAGCATGACATTCTCTCAGCCACCAAGGCATATTCAAGTCAATGAAAGATAACTAAATGTAAATGGTGGCTGAACAATACAAAGTACTCACACATGTACTATGCAATTATATAATACTAAGAACTGGAATCTACACAATGGATCCTCAGGTTAAGCCGCGCTTGCCTAGGTTTGTGCGTAGATCTTTGACAGTCGTTACACGTAGTTAATGCATGGCCCGAAAGTCTGACAACTAGTCTTATCAAGGGGTATCGTATAGCCCAGACTAACTGTAATAAATACTTATTTGTACCTACATAAGGAAAAAAAAAACTTACATAAAACACAGTGAATAAAGTTGTGCAGTAAAGACTTATTAATATGCGAACTACGGCCTCCTAAGCTAAGCCAGAAGCCTATGTTTTAGGAGCCAATGTTCCTTCAAATGATTGGCACACTAATGGAATTGTCAGTCATGCCACATCACAACTGGGTTGTGGACGTCAGATAGGCAGTCTCTTCATGTAAAATATCGACTGTTATCCAGCTGCATCTAGTTAGAGTAGAAGCCGACCCCAAAATAGTTGGGAAAAGGCTATGCAGGTGGCAGGCGGAAGGTTTGCAGAATGAGTTATTGTCAAGTCATTTTGTAAAAAATAATTTGGAGTCGTAAGTCAGCTAGACGCAAATAACTTAATAATTATGACTATTTAAGCACCAGGAATCATTACATTAACTGATTTAGTACTCGATTTTAAGTACAAAAACCGGCCAAGTGCGAATCGGACTCGAGGGTTTTGGGTTCCGTCGTACTATCGTAGTAGGGGAACCCCATTAAATTTTTATTTATTTTTATTATTTGCTATTATAACGGCAACCGAAATATTACGGATCATGAGATACAGCCCGCTGACAGACGGACGGACATCAGAGGCTTAGTAATAGGGTCCCGTTGGGAGGCTTAGGAATAGGGACCTTCGGGTGCCTAAACCCCTAAAAACATCTTAACACTAATACAGCAACGTCCTTGAAAACGAACGCAACGACAAGTACAACTCAGCATTGAACTTTTCAGTATAAAATTACCCAAGTCTCAACAATCGCATCTGACATTTGTAGGTCATAAATAACAACTATTTACCTACTTTTCTTCACTTCTTCTAGAAAATAAATAGATTTTCATTTTCAATAAAGTGTAAAACGGATGAAGCCACAACTAGCTTTATCAAACAAGACAAGAGGAAATGCATGTCTCTATTGAAGTCGACGAGACCGAGTCGACAACATATTATTGAACAAAGTACTTTTAACACAAAGATGTTGAATCGAGGGTTCAATTTTGAAAGATGCTCACGCTTTGTAAATAACAACCTTTAGGTATATGGTGATTTAGTAGATATTAAATTAATGTAATAATACATTGGGAGACATCGTTAATAAAATCTATCTACAAAAAATCAATCGATAATTTATAGTTATCGCATAGTCAATATACAAATCCGGGCTGTGACAAAAAGTTTTATGCATTTGGGTGGTCGGCTCTATATTTATTTTTAATACACTTCGTCGAAAACGGGTTCTTATCGCACTACGATTAAGTTCAACATGCAATTTATTACACACGCGTCGCAAAACTAAACGTACAAATTGTTGGTATCAGCCAAAAGTCAGTACTAGGCGTGTGTCCTAAAAAAAATCTAATTAGTCCGTCAGTTAGATTATCAAAAAATATTTGACACGTATTTTTTCTTTTGTTACGTTAACTAAAATTGACGACGATACGACGCTTTTAAAATTCTCAATACGTCACGCCGTGCTATAATTTTTAGTGCGTTGCGACCTCACGAGCCCCCCCCCCCCACTCTCCAGTTTTGATGCGTTTTATCTTTGTCAATATTCATTGATTACAAAAACAAAAAATACGTGTCCATTATTTTCCAATACTCTAACTGACGGACTAAATAAATTTGCAATTTATTGATGGTGGAAACTAGCCTATTAGAGTTAGAAGTAACTTATTAGCAAACTGTCTGACATAGTAATGCGTTCAAATTGGCCAGTTCGCATTCCCACTGGATGTCATGTTAAGGATTCGTATTCACAATTGTTCACAACTTGTTACAGACGTGGCTAATGACTGCTGGCCACATCAGTCTCAAAGATACACTAATGTTCATGTTGAAACTTGCTGTGGTAGCAACTTGATCTGGCTCGGCTGACCTTTTTCGTCTAGGGCGAGCGGACCGCACGTTCTCCTTTAAGGCGCGCAGGATTACATGGACCATAGATTGAACCACAGCCAGATGCAAAAGATCCGTAACGAGTGGAGACGACTTAGCACTGCTAAGCCTAAGCTGAGCAGTCCACCAGCGCAGCGCCGTGTCCTTGGGGCAGTCCATACCGTGATAACAAGCTGACTAACCAGAGTGCCGTTCTATCAGCAATAACCGTGATGGAAAAGTCAAAAACGCATATAACGACAAAAGCTACTGAAAAGCTTTTGTCAATAAAACCGATCGTCACTTGTGTTAACCTTTTGTTTTAAATACATTTGGCTCAGTTACAAATAACAAATAATACGAGCTCAAACTTAACTAAAAATAAAATAATATGTCTAAATAAATCAGTTTAGACTACGTGACTTGAATTTATAAAGCTTAACTACTTGGAAAAGACTGAAGGGACTTTAACACGCTATATGATCACAATATGAACTGCCTTCGCAAATCTTATCAATATCTCCATATATCTGTCTAATATTTTGGTTCATTACCGTAAAAAATCAGGATAAACGGTGTAAATACACTGAAATATTTCTCGCTGTACATCATTTTAGCCTCATATTTGTCCAACTTACATGATCGTTTAAGCTCTTTTAAATCCGCAACGGAAACTATATTCTACCTTTTTTCCTCACCAGTCATCAGCATGTTTCTGTTTCAACAGAAATACCGATTCGTAGCAGTCGGTTGCAATCAGCTGCAGTCGGCGTTCCGCCTTTGCAACGTGAGGACTATGTTACTTTGGCAGGCGATGCACGTTAAAATGATCGTAAAAATAAATAACTTTTTACGTTGCAATCTATCTAATGTTGGCCTGAGTTTTACAAGGTTTTGTTATAATTTAGGCGTCTAATTAAACTTGCTTTGCTCGCAAAGAGATTGAAGATACAATAGAAAAGCTATCAAAACCAATATCATAGAAGAAATGTGATCACATGTCTCAGTATATAAGAAAATGACATAATTGCCAAGTTTGAAATGTTACACTATAACTGACAGGACACAATTGTCTCTTGTTAGTGGTTATTTTGTTCGCGTTGTCTCGTCTTTCGTTAGAATATTCCAATGTCATTTTTATGTTAATCTTCGTGTAGTCCTCAAACCTCTAAAAGTATGGACAAGTACGAATTGGTAAATGTTGCAGGTGCTGGCCAGAGCAATGAATTAATTCTTCCCATGGCTTACATGATTATCCGACCTCAGGTTTGAAGTATCTACACAGTACCTAACCTAAACTTGAACAGTAAACACGCATGTGTGGGAATTTATCGGTAGTCTACATTTTTCAATTCGGTACCAAACTGGATTTGGATACAATGTGTTTAAAGTTTGTATATAGAAGGTACTTATCTGATGTTAAAAAATCTTTTACTGATGGGACACTATTGCCGAATGCCACAGAAATGTTTATCACACAGGCGACGTCTCGGGTAGAAGCTAGTTTTATATAAAATTATTGAAATTGGTTATAGAGTAAGCAGTATTTCGGCGTGTCGAGCGCACTATGTTATTTTTTCCAGACAGAAAGACGCCCTTGTTTGTCCATTTGACGTAATCCCTTAGTCGGTGAGTCGCCTCATACTGCTCCCACATGGCGGGCCGAATTATCCTAATTTTCTCTGGAACTACATCAAAACTATTTGTGTATAGTATATAGCTTGCATTTGTATGCTCTCAATAAAAATGAGGGAAGTTTTAGCAAAACAATTCTGTGAAAAGGCGTTGGCGGCGTAATTGTTTTTAAACCCTTCATTATAAAGTGAATGGTAAAGAAATGGCGAACGTCACTGAGTTTCTTTGCTTTAGATTTAGCTGCGTCATTATGGCGACGTCAGAAACTTTTGAATTAAATTATGGTGAAATATTAAAGGTGAAGAAGATCTACACATCTTGAAGAGTTGTTTTGTTTCTATGTTACAATGGCCCTAATACTATCTTTTTACACCTAAGTACATTATACCTCCTGCCGGGGTTGCAGGGCTGTTCGAAAAAAATAACCGTGGCCCCGGAACACAAAGGGCGATGAAGGAACATGGATGGGTTTTAGTCAGTAAAAGTCTAACACTCCCTCCTGCCGAATCGTGATATTTGGAAGATACCTGGGTTTACTGGTTTCTTCTCTGTAGAAAAAGAGATCTTAGTATAATAGTTGTTGGCTGTGTTTTAGACAAGTTCGTCAAATTTAATAAAGAGTAAAAGCCAAAGCAAATTAAGTAGGTACGAAAGTTCTGAGGGTACCAAAATATAGTATTCATTTAACTTATTTACGAAAAAAAGGAATCATCAATATTTTGTTGACGCTACGGAAAGTTTTCTCTAAACAATCACCCGTTGGAAGGGTGGTTGGGAGGTGCCTTTTGTGCTCAAGCCACAACTTTGGTTGTTGTCAGCTTCGGGACAAATATTACCCATTCTATGGCGAAGGTAGGTTGCCACTTATTTTGTTTAGACTTGGTTTTGCTTTTTGAAAGTTTTCAGCCACAGTCTCTCTGTAAAGGCAAATGCAACTACCTACTTGCCTGTTTTTAAACATCTGTTAGTACTAAATTTTTCGGCGGCTATCATTTCTAAGTTTTTTTAGGTTTTAAATTTTATTGCGTGACGGTTGACAGGGGAGAATGGTAGAAAAAAACGTTTTGCGCCGACCCAATTAACGCGGGGGAACAAGGGAAGGAAGATGACGATGATGATTGAGATTTTTTTGTCAATCAGTGTAGGTAATGGTAAAAAACACATGACTAAAGTGTGGGTAAACTTGCGAAAGACACGTAACCTAAGCTTAAGGGTACATATGTGTAAAACAATACTAAGACTAACAAACGAAACGTCATAACTGCTCCAATAATGTGTTGTATGTTATAAATAATCATTACCCGTCGGTAAGACATACGAATCAGGGCATATCTGTCTACCCCACACGAGTGCACGTCACATCTTCCGAATCCTCCTATTTGGCTGGCTGCTGGCTTCATGCCAGGGTTGGCTTGCCTTGCTTAACGTAACTGGGTTGGTCGCCTGTTAGCTCGCCCACGTAACGTTTTTCATCTTTTGGTAATAGTTATTATTATGACCAATACTCATATCTAGATATCTACACTAGTGAGTTAGTTAGTCTTTTTAGGGTTCCGTACCTCAAAAGGTAAAAAAAAGACGTCTGTCCGTGTGGTACTACCGATTTTCTCAGGAACTGGTCGACCTAGCAAGTTGAAATTTATACCAGATACTGAGGTCCTGGAGGTAATCAAGGTCATGGAGTCAACACGGTAAAAATATATGGGCAAATTTAGATTTTCGCGAAAGCTTGGAAGTACCAAAATGTACCATAATTTTCAACTTTTTTATTTTTCGGAATTTTTCCTATACTTGTGCTGTAAGACCTTGCTTTTAACCAAAATTGATTGTTTTTTTTTTTTCTAGGTCAACTGGAAGTACTCTATAGGTTTAGGGTCGAAAACCTATGGGGTTATGGTACCCTACCTTAAAGTAGTTCCCGTACCCGTTGACCTAGAATCACGAAAGGCAAAAGGCAAGCTTACAGCACATGTAAAGGAAAAAATCTGAAAACCGTAAATATGTAATTTTAAAAACAAAGTACGGTCGAACAAGCTATTTGGTTTACAGTTTAACCCACAAATTACATTGTAAAATGTAAACCAAATAGCTTGTTCGACCTTACATACAAGTTTGTGCGCGAGTTCAACTCGCACTTGGCCGGTTTTTTTAAACTGTTTTTTACTTAATTCTTTATCTCAATAGTAACTAATTCACTGAAAAAAAAACTTCAAAAAAAGGTTCTGTTTGTCATTTTATTACCTCTGAACCAGCTCGGATTATTTAATAAAATATTATGCAACCCAATAAAAGTGGCGAGACTGAAAAATGGCCGAATATTTAATTGAAAGTAGAGTGGTAACACGAAATAAAATCCTGCTTTATTTAAAATTCTGCAACATTTTAGTCCCGAAATAAATGCGGTTGAAAGTGTTTATAAGCTTAAAACAAGTTTATAGTTTATTAGCAGTTTTAAAAACCAGCTTTTAAATAAAGGGTGTAAATAGACACTTAAAGACACGAAAGACACGTCTTGTTCTCCTCATTGCGATAATGTTTTTGTTCTGGACCATACCTGGGAACCTTCTAATTCCAGAGATATTAGAGGTCAAAGTTCAAACGTTTTCGCAAGTTTTTTTTTAAATACTAGTCTAGTTTTTAAGGTTACGGTTAAGTTACTTTAAATACCTTCATGATCTATTTACTATTCAATGCATCCACCAGCACAATGTTTTGAATGCGTTACGTTGAGTTGTACGTTAGTACTTGATTTTTCACCCAAAAAAAAGTCGTTAGCCAGCAATAATTTTTGTGTAGGGTTAGTTAGTTTGATGTACAGAATGCTTGGTTGACGGCTTTGTGAGGGGTACGTATCGACACGAGTTGTGAATACCTCGGAAACGAATACAAATAGGTATAACGGAAATAAAAATCCAGTATCATACAATCGTAAACAATTTCAATATAAATAATTCTTTCCAACAAACACAAACATTTTCTGCGAATATGTCATAAAGCCGATTGTTATCCTGATTCGATTGAAATTCTAAAAATGATACGCTCCATGTCCGCATAATTATAGGAATACGGGAAACAAAGCGCAACTTACGAGTACCGAGAACTGCGACACAATATACATATAATAGCAAATAATAAAATAAAAGCAGAAACTTCTAATTGGCCATCAAATCTGTACTATTTTGGAACATTGTTTATACTAGCTGTAAGTTTCCCGAATAGAATAAAATAAATAAATAAAAAAAGTAAAAATTTACACACACAAGAAAACCATGACCTTAAAGCTATACCTAATCAAAATCAAAGCTTTGATATCAAATAGACTAGTTACACTTTTGAATTTGCCAAAACAGTTTTATCAATCAAATATTAAAACACATGAAGCTGTAGTCCCAGCCGTAAGGCATAATATCTGTGATTGAACTGTAGTTGCCCGTTCCATAGCGCAGATCTTTACGGAGAAGAACGGGCAAGTAACTCAATGGTCTCAATATAAAAAAGAAATATAAGAATGATAGGTCATTCTTTTACTCGTACACGTAGGTAACACCACAAATGCGAAGAGAAAGTCGTCCATTCGAGAGGTTTACGATCCTACGCGAGGACATGAGTCCAATACCCAAGTAGCCCTTTAGAATTTCAATTTGAAATATCGATGCTCAAGTGTGCTTGGATTTAAAACTAGATTTGTTGTAGGACCTCCAGTATTTTGTGAGGCTCATTCATATTCTAGTACGACGGTCAAGCGAATATCAATTCAAAACTCATTAGAATAGAGATTATTACTAACTGAATAGGGTGACATTCCGTTTTCAAAGAGTTACAAGAAACCCACGCGTAGCAATTGGGTTGCAGTTGCTACTTTTGCGCCATCCGTTTAAAAAAAAAGTAAGCACTCTAGGAATTTCTGCTGTATCGTGGGTGCGTTTGCAAACATTTAAACACACAAACAACCCTGATTTGCAACTGCGAGCCCCTACGGAAATGTATTTTAACTTTTAAGGTTGCTAATTTAAACCCATCTTCAAAATTGATAGCAAAACTCTATTTCAACATACAAGTCTGGCCAAAAAATCGACGTAATGTCCATTAAATCCTCTATAGACTAAAATCAGAATACGAGCGCGCTTTTCATTTTATTTCCACGTACATAGGTACCGGGAAAACAATAAAACGTTCGGAATTAACATATAAACGGCAACTTTGAGAGGGGTGTCGACAATTTTATCTCACAATTGTACCTACGGCCAAATGTCCTCCACCCGTAGGGGATGAAATGTATTCCGAGATTTAATGTTAGCTGGTTCATTAGAATGTGGATACGAGAATGTGTTTGGTTAATTAATCAGTTCTATCACGGGATCAGTAAAATGGAATAATCAGGGGACCTAAAATGACTGCTTTAGCAGAATCATAATATTCTGTCCCAGTTAATATTATCGATTTGTTTGTATTATTATCCGATTATGAATCTGCTAATCGGCCATTTTGGACCCCCTGTTGCAGTAAACCTTTACAATAAATATTATGATTACTAGATTTGTACCATTCATAATTCATTCGTTTTGAACTGCCTCGAAAAGAACCTCTATGTGAAAAATTTTTACGTTAGTCAGTTTTCTTTTTCAATGCATCCGTTTGAAAATATGCATCGTTTTTTGTCGTATTTATCAATAGCATATATCGAATGAAAGAGCGAATCGCACATCGTCAGACTATGTGTTTTCGATCAAACTTCAAAACGTGTGACAGTTCACACGGCTAGTTATGTGTGCATAGCACGCAGTGTACCGATTAGCTTTTATTTTAAAATACAGAGGGAATAAGATGGCACACAGAGCTACAAAGATCTTTTACCTCGCTTGAGTGACATTGTGGGGAGAGCTCACATATGTATTTTGTGAAATTGTACTGTAAAAAACAAAATGGCGGCGGTATTGCGAAATTGGCGACTAACCTGAAGTTCCTTGTGTGACTATCGACAGTATCGACAGAGTGTAACAGAATAGGGTTAGTGGTTTTATGTAAGGATATGGTACAGATCATCAAACTGAACTACAATGCCTATTCGACATAAATGTATGGAACAGCTGATTATTTGTTCGTGATTACAATGTTGGCCTCATGGAGAAAGTAATTCAGTTTGATGGGTTGTACCATACCCTTACATATGACTACACCCTTTCTGTAACACGCTGTTCATTGAGCCTGTGTGTCACTCTGGTGTTTATACAGCATCGCCATATTTTCTGGTTAACTTGACTTAGATGTTTCCAGGAAATAATGAGTTATTTCCTTCCGATCTTGAGTTTTCTGGCTAACCATACTTTCAGTTACCTTGTGAACTAGGTATGTAGCGTTTCCACGTCTGTTTATTCTACATTTAATTTCCAGGTCTTTACTAGCGATTATACTTACACTATTTCCAGCATTAAATATGAATAGAATGATAAACTAATATTTTATTTGCTCAAGTTAAACGTTAGAATCCTTTGATCGTGCTGAAGTTGGTATGTTTGAAAAGCAAAAAGCAAATAGGTGCCGTCGTTATGAAGTTGGTGTAATCGCCCGCGGTCGCCTACGCACTGACTAAATATTCTTTGGGTTGTGAACCTTAATATGCTTGATTGAGAAGTTTTTATTGAATGGCAAGCTTTAATAGGCCATTTGCGGTTTAACGGCTGCAGCTATTGCGCACTTTCGGGTGCCGATAACGTGCCCGGATCTCGTAGGTAAGCCGATTGACATGTAGCTTATCCAGTCACCGTTGTTACTGCCCCTTGAAAGTCCAAAGATGGAAACTCAACAAATCTTTTCATTTTGTGTAGGTAGTTACGTGGAAATGAAACTACCTACAAAAATTTGATAGGCATTTTTTTATGTTTCAAACAGATCACTTTGATTAGTCGTAATGTCGTATAGTAGTAGTAGGTAGACCGTCTGATGCGAGATAATAAGGCACTGAAAAAAAAACATTGTGATGTTTTTGAGATACCGGCTTTTGTTTTACGATGGCAGAGTTACAATGCATCTGTATCAAAATCTATAAAATTTCAATCTGATGCTGCATTGTTCTTTGACTAGAATAGAACAAATCCTTTGAAAATTTCATCATCATCATCATCATCAGCCTATTAATGCTCCCACTGCTGGGACACAGGCCTCCTCTCTATGAGAGGGAATGGGCTATAATCCACCACGCGGGCCCAGTGCGGATTGGTAGATGTCACAGGTCTTAGAATTTTTTGGTTCTAGGACATGCCGGTTTCCTCACGATGTTTTCCTTCACCGTTTTGAGAGCAGCGGTGATGAAATAAATTACACAAAGTAATGCGCCTGTCTGGGTTCGAACCCACGACTTACTGTTCGTAAGTCGGGACCGCCACCACTGGGCCGCTGCTCAAAAATATTTGAAAATATACAAGACTTTATTGGAGTATATTGTGTCGCAGTTCTGGGTACTTGTAAGCTGCGGTGTTTCACGTATTCGCATGTATGCGCGGACCGGACCTGTATCATTTACAAGGCATCTGTATCAAAAACTAGAAATTTCAATGTGCTGCCTTGTTCTTTGACTTGAGTGGAAAATACAGTTCTTTATTGGAGTATGTAGCTGCCACACTCTGTCATTGACATAGACCGACGGTGCTAATAAGATTCAATTTGGCACCCTTTGGTCACGGAACCCTAAAAAGTTAGTTCGTTTTAATTAAAATAAGGTTGCATCGTTCCTTTGAGTTTGTCCTGGGGTGGATGTTAAGTGACTGTTGTGGCATACTATTATCTTTTCCGTGGTCTAAATGTCAGCCAACAGTACAGGGAAATACGCTCACAATTATCTTTTTTTCTGTTTTTAATAAACGTTTTTCCTTAAAAAGTCATTTCGTCGAGTTATCTGGGAAAAGTTTTAATTTAGTTGTTAGAGGAATGTTTTAAGCAGGTTGTGTTAAGGGATTTAAAATTCTCTTTAAGGCCAGGCATTCCCTTATCCACGTTCAAAAGTTGTCATGTTTTCATTGATCGGTTTTTTAACGCGGGTATATACACAGTCATAGTGAAATTGTGACCCTGTATTGGCCCTCGCAGCGTGCGACGTTGATAGTCCTAGGACTATGTATACTGTATACTGGCAGAGAAAGTCATTCGAGTTGATAGTGACGATCACTATGGGGTATAGTAATAAGATCAGGAATACCCGACTATAGCCTCAAGTCGCCAATGATCATTCATTGAACTTCATCCATGGGACCTATATCTTAATAGCGAAAAAATTATAAAATCAGCTTAACATACAAAACTTCAATACCTAATGCATGGGACAGTTTATTATTTTTCCTAATATATGCTGTTTCCATTAAACGAAGGTCACAAAAAACAAAAAGCTTAGTAGTACCTACTCTCAACAGCTCTAACCACATTATTGGAAATTCTTGCTAGAGAGAAAAGGTTCACGTGCCCTCAGTTGGATAACCAAACACTACTAATGGATGCTTAAAATAATAATTTTACCATGGTCATCAGTGATGTGATCCATAAAATATTACATCTAGGTATCTACCTATACATATATCGTTTGCACACCGGTGTTAATTAGGGATCCGTGAGAATCAGCCTAATGGAATTGATGTTACCCTTGCTTTCAAATGACCTTGAATTAAGTAGGTAAAATTCCTTTGAAATTCCTAACCGGACCTAAAGAAACAAATTTGTATTTGTATTTTATTTTACTTTAATTAGATTAAATAAAACCAATAGCAGCCATTTCTGATAATTTCGGATGGTATAATATCCGCTAAATAATCAACCAATATTCACCTTCACAAACAATTATTCAGGGTTACTTGAGTAATTTATCTAAAAACTCATATCAGGACTCATTCAATGACTACTGATATGACCATGTAGGAACGCTAAATGAAATCGTTGACCACATACAAACCGGTCCAGCCTTAAATCGTAGTTTCCATGAAATTCGATTTTCAGTTCAACGTGAATTTTCCTCTTGATTTGGTAAATCTACAAAAGGTGTTCGAATTTCGGAAAGCCGGGCTGAAACCTGAATGAAATAGGTATTCCGTATTTCGAAGGAAACCAAACTTATTCACGGCGTTGGATGGCGATTACAAACACTGAGGATATTTATGTGTGAGTAAAACGAAGATGTAAACAAAATAAAAAACGTTTGCCTTGCGTTTGAAGTGGTCACAGTTAAGTGGTTATAAGTTTTACTTAACCCGTCACAAGTTATGCTCCAAGTTTCGATGCACTGTGCGATAAATCTAATATTCTATGTACACCTATGTAGGTAGGTAACTATTTTAATATGTCAAAATCATGTGTCACTATGTTCGTGCACGTTAATCTTCAGAACCATCGAACCGAATTCAATGAAATTTTGTGAATGTGTGTTTTGTGTGTTTTGTGTGTGTGTGGGTCCAGTTTGAAAGAGTTAAGTTTTGAACTCGATAGCGAAGCAGAGCCGGGTCATTAGATAGTACCTATAAACGGTGTAAAAAACCTCTTAATGAAGCCGAAAGACACTTGTTCTCCCCATCATTGCGATCATTTTTTTGTTCTACACCATACCTTCTAGTTACGGAGATATCGGGGATCAAAGTTCCAACTTTTTGACAAGTTTTAATTGTAAGATTTTTACTTTAAACACCTCTACGACCCCCGTACTATGCAATCCATCCATCAGCATAATGTTTTAAGTGCGTTACATTGAGTTCTTCCACTAAACATGATTGTTCACCCCAAAAAAGAAGTCGTTTCCCAGCAATATTTTTTTTCGTAAAGTTACAGTTGATGTACAGAATGCTTGGTTGACGGCTTGATGGTTTTGGGTTTCGGGTTGTTTACGCCCTTTATATAATGTGAATAAGAAAATCATAGGTACAACAAAACCCCACTGCCTAATCTAACTGAACAACGGAAAGTAATTTTGCTAAGCTTCGAACTGAGATTACTCGAACCATTAATTGCTTATCTAGCTCCAGAGATACCCATACTCACTAAAGAAGCAAGTCTGCTAGTCTTACCACAATATAGTTAATTTAAAACTAATTAACTATCCGAAGAACATGTACCCAGAGTTTGATAAAATCTTTAGAAGCAGCTATTTGGATCTTAAGGAAATTATATATAAAAAAAAACTAAAGTTGTCACTCCATCGTTGCGTGTTTCAAACAAAACCTTTACCACTGAAATAATTATATAAAATTACGGACACGCCTCAGCCGCTAAGGTGTCGTGAAATTTTACACAGGAGCTGTTCACGCTCGAATGCTAGTGAATTTTCCACCCCAGACCACGAGAAAAACGCCCCGCACTACCCCCACCATGGGGTAATGGCACTTTTTACGGTTCTGCACTGTAATCAGTAGGAGAACGACTGTTCGTATTATGGCAAAGTGTACATACACAATGCGGAGGTTTTCTCGACATTCTTTTTCGGTTTTCCTCGTAAGCCATGGATTCCTTCCTTCGGAATTTTTGTAGCTGCATTGATGTCTCTCGTGATAACATACGGGACCGAAACGTGGTCGCTCACAATGGGCTTATCAGAAGGCCTAAAGTCACCCAAAGGGCAATAGAGAGCGCTATGCTCCGAGTTTCTTTGCGTGATCGAGTCAGAAATGAAGTCAAGAGAACCAAGGTCACCGACGTAGCCCGAAGAATTGCCAAACTTAAGTGGCAGTGGGCAGGGCACATTGCTCGCAGAACGGATGGCCGATGGGGCCGAAAAGTTCTGGAGTGGCGACCGCGAACCGGAAGACGTTGCGTTGGAAGGCCTCCCACTAGGTGGACCGATGACCTGGTGTAGGTTGCGGGAATCCGTTGGATGAGAGTCGCATGGGACCGGTCAATGATCAGCGGAAAGACGACCACTGCCACATCGACCGAGTGCCAAGTGTCGCCACACTTGGCACTCGGTCAATGTGGCAGTGGACGTCTTTCGGCTGAAATGAATGAATGAATGACGATGTCTGTATTCATCTTGAATATCGAGGGGTGGAGGGAGGGGTTTCAATGCATCTATTTTTCGGTCAATTTTCAGAGAGAGGAGCTCATTCCGGTCAAATACTGAAAAAATCACACTGTATTCTCGTTCCGGTTTTCCGGACTTTTATATTTGTTTAGAGGAAAGTTTAGAACAGGGAATATTTTTTTAAAGCTTACCCGAGTTTGTAGAGGTGAGCCCGTGACCTACGTCGAAATACTTACGTTGTTTAAAACTAACAGCAGGTTTAACCACGAAACTAAACGAAAATGTTCTGAAAGTCCACTGAAGTCGATATTTTAAAAATTAGAAAAACCTATCTAAAATTTTATTGTAGTTGAGATAAGTGCGAAAAATATTGTTATTGAAGCAGCACAGGGATGTAATAACAATATCTTTAGCTTTTTGGTTCATAAAATATGCGAATTTTTACGAAATAGGTAATAATTTTTCTTTATAAGATAATATTTCTGTTTTACCTGCTTCTGAAAGAGGCACAGAGGCCTTTTCTAAAATATTTTCAAGCATCTATTTTATGGAAAAAAGTACCTGAGCGCAAAGGTTTTAAGTTTGATGTATTTTTTATGATTTTTAATAAAATATAAAACGTCATGTTTTTTTGTGGTTAGTAGACAATTTTGGGCCTTACGTAATTTAATTTTATGCTACAGTTGGTGCAAATGCTTTCACGTTTTATAGCACCGCCATAATAACTGGCTTTGTGCAGCTGCAATAAACACGTTGTTGCCGTATTTTTAACATCGCCACTGGGGTTAAGAGCATGCGATTAAAATTTTCTCGTTCGTTTACTTTTCTCACGTTTGCGGCAGAGTAAAATCGCTCTTAAAGCCGAGATACAAGATATGTGGTCATGCCGTAAAAAATAATTAATGCCGCGACAAACTTAGCAATTTCCTGAGTGGCTCGTAAAGCCTGAAGTTTTGCCCGTCAACCCACTGAGTGGCACACAACTTTGGACAATTCCAACGTAATTTCAACGCGTCAAATGACGTCAGGGAGTGACGCTAGCCTAATGGAATATCCTACATTAAATGAATGTCTAGCTACAATATTTCCACACGCTCCTACTACATAATGATGTCGACAAAGCCGAAGTTTCCATCAATTGTGCCGGCTGATTATATGTTACATATAGTTTATTTATACCAAGGCGTTCCCTTTCATGTCGTTTATGATAAGTAATAAATAACGTCATATTGATACAAGTTAAACTGAAGTTCGCAACGAATCACGCAACACGAATGGCTAAATACATAGATGTGACTTTAAACGGTTACCTTAGTAATATTCCTAGTTCAGTTCGTTAAAAAAGCGCCTCCGTTTAGTTAACATTGTTTTCAACTTTGAAGCGAAGCTCCACCACCGGTTCACACCCTCAGGGAAATACGTTATGTTTTTGCCCAATTTACGGTTACATTTTTTGTTCTAACACAACTGTCGTTTCGACACAGGTTTTAGTACACCCGGTTTAGTTGCGTCCTTTTTAGAGTGAGTTACCTAACGAAGAGGATTCAAGCTTTTAAATAAACTTGAAAATAAGTCACGGATCAAAACGTAAGGAATTTTCTAAGCTAACGGACATAAAAAGTCTGAGTGAATAATGCTCACCCTTGATAATAACTCGAATGTTAAGGGGATGTGTGACGAAATTGAGGCTTCGCTCCGTAATCTTCTTATCGAGTAAAAGTCAGGGGGGCGAATGGCAGGCTCACACGGGCTCATATCATTCGTCAGCAGAATCGCACCACGTAACTCTTGGCGGCATAACTTACGTCACTTTGGCTCAAAACTATCGTCTGTTCTCCTGCTATTCTGACGTAATTATGTAATAACTGATGTTGCTAATAAAGGAAATGCTTGTAACGTTATTGTGTAACTTAAACGAAGTTTTCACCAGTAAAGTTGCTGCAAAGTAATTGACATTGTGATAAATTCAGTCTCAACTTAGTAAAAATCAGAAACTACAATTACTAAGTACTATTTACAATTGCATGAGTAATCCGAGCAAATTATATTTGTTTAGATCACACATCACATCATTACTCCAGATCTATGATACAATAAGGTTACTGTAAAAAAACCGAATATTCCTATAACTTTTTTATTGAAACCCTCTTGTCTAACCGGTCTTTTCAGCAGTGTCAGTTTATTATATAGCTGACATTAAATGGATAAGGAAAAAAAGTTTAAATGTGTTGGCGTTTTCAACCCCATCGCGAGGGCCGTCTGTGGGATAGGTACCCACCTTTCCTTTGTATAAAAAAGTAAAGAAGCTATTTATAATGTCTACATACTTACCCCTTTTGTAGAACTGGCTGATTTGTGGGCCCTGAGTAATTATTTTTGTCTTCAGCTTAGTTAAATTTTGCCATTAGATTTTTTTTTGTTGCTCTAAATATCCCACTGCTGCACAAAGGCTCCCCCATATCCTTTAGAATAAGATTGTATAATGACGGTGTGTAATTTATTTGTTTTTTTTTATTTTTTTTATAACAGTTCGACGTAATGTTGATTAGCACTGCACACTTGCACAGTATGAGCATCGATTCAACTCGACAAAACTCCATAAGACATATTACGTAGTCTTAAAAACGTCACGTCCTCGAATCGGGTCCAGCTTATAAAAATGATCCGAGAACGAAGTATTATATTATCTGTGTCCGAGGTAATAATGAGCCCAAGCAGTGTTAATGCGTGCGTTATTCTTAAGTATGAATTCAAACATTAATATTGAGGAATTGAAGTTATTGTTTTTGAAGACAAGCTTTCTAAAGACCTTTCTTTAAATAAAGGAGACAAAAATTACAACGGAGATAAACAATTGCTAAGTGAGTTGAATCGGACCAGAAAGCGTTACCGAGTAGCATCGACGAGCGTAAAGTCACGTACCCCGTCCGACGAGGCACAGAGCGGGACCAGAAGGGACATCCACGACCTGCTATATTAATGTTCCGTTAATGTATCCAGAATTGGAAAAACACTGATTCGTCTTTCAATGTCATTATGATTTAACAGTCGTTTTTATGATCGGTATTTCGAATAGATATTTTTGCTTTATCTACTTATATTGTAAAAAGGAAAGATTTGTATTTTTAAACTACTGGACCGATTTGAAAAATTCTTTCAGCAATGGATAGCTACATTATCAACGAGTAACATAGGCTATAGCCCCGTACTCCCACGGGAACGAAAACTACGCGGGTAGTGAGTAAAATGTTGTGAGGAAAGTTTTAAGTATGAATGCGTGGGTCTATCAGAAGGCTATGAGAGGATAGGCCAAAGAATCGTTAAATGGAGTGTAGCTAAAAATTTTTAGAGACCTTTCTAGCCATGCCATCTAATAAACGAATAATAGAGATACTTATATGGAAGAAGAAAACTGTCTGCGCTGACCCCAAATACCTAATTTGGGATAGGGCAGGAGAATGATAGCTAAGCATGGATAAAGTAGTTTATATACTCATTGTCAACGCAAGTAACAAATAATTGAATTAGAACTATATAATTAGGTAATTGGGGGGTTTCTCAGTTCATAACAACTCTCTCGAATTTTCACCCCTTAATACAAGTGGTTTCCCAACTATGTTTTTTATGTATAGTCACTTAGTTTAGTGTACAGAGTGCTTGGTAGAAGGCCGTATGGGATCCGTTTACACCTTGTATTGTAACTAACTTTTGCCGTCGAATTAGGTCGCGGGGACGTACTACTGGACTATAAACTAAATGTTCTTTTAATGTTACATCACATATACCTTTAAAAAATAATATGGACGTTCTGAAATGAGAGACTGTAACGTGCATAGTGGTCTTTATTCAATTTTCATCGCAAAATCAAGAAGTTAAATCGTCCAATTCGATGGAATTATGAATGCACGTTGTGGTCATAGCGGGGCAAGCTCTGGGGAGGAACGAGGACCGAAAGCTAATGGCTCGCACCGGCTATGAATTGTGGCCACTAGGGTTCTTCCTTGGGAAATTCAATGAGCATAGCCTAACTGTCAGAAACGAACACGTTGATAAATAGTTCCGTACAGCTGGCATTTTTAACCGATTTCAAAAAGAAGGAGGTTCTATGATCGTGTGTTTGTATTTTTAAATTTGTTTCAGAAGTACGAAGGGGTATCGTATTACCCAGTACCAACTGGGTTGTGGAGGTCAGGTAGGCAATCACTCCATGTAAAACACTGTATTCAGCTGCATCCGGGTAGGCTGGAAGCCGACCCCAACATAGTTGGGAAAAGGCTAGGCGGATGATTTGTTTCAAAAGTCGGTGACTACAAAGGCTATCAAGATCACGCTTTCGAATATTATTATCTTGCACTTTTATATTATGAATTAATTAATTTTTGCTATCATCATTGGCTTTAGCAAAGGCCTCTATTAATTCCAACGGTGACGATTCTGTGCCACCTCTTTCCAACTCTCAAGGAAGACATCCAGTTCGTCCCGCCATCTCCTTCCTGGTCTGCCGCGACCCCGTGTCACTGTTTCAGGGCACCAATCCTGAGCCTTACGGGCGCACAGTTCGTTCGGCATGCGACAGTCATGTCTGTCAACTCAACATACCAACTTAAATGGGGAACCATTTATTAAGTTGGGCAGCCTTTTGAGCCACGTCAACGATTTGCGTTTTGGAGCAGTGTAGTTTCGAATTGGATCTGTTAATTTTACACCTAAGATACTGCGCTTCATAGCACGCTGGCAAACCTTGAGTTTGGGCTTTTGGATGTTAGTCAAAGACCAAGTTAGCGCACTGTAGGTCAAGATGGGGAGAATACACATGTTCATCAGCTTTCGCTTCAGAGATATGGGCAGAGTGCCCTTAAAATTTTCCTCTTATGGACCAGTAACTCTTCCAGGCACTTTCGGTACTTCTTGCAATTTCCTTATCTTGCCTTGCCTGGAGAGAGATTACTTAGGCCAAGTAGTTATATTCTTGGACATATTGTATATTATCCCCGCCTACGTGTATGCTCCTCTTGGAGCTGTTGGTCATGAGTTTGGTCTTCGACATGTTAATCTTCAGTCCAAGAATTGCATCGCTAAGGTCTTGTAGCATTTGCTCTAGACCTGTGGCTGTGGGGGCGAAAAGGACAATGTCACGCAGATTATTCAACTTTGGTTCACGGATGACAAGCCCTTTCTCTTCCCATTTGACTGCCAACGTCTGAAAAACTTCTTCCAGGGTACTGGTGAAAAGTTTTGGTGACAGCGGGTCGCCCTGTTTGACTCCCTTGAGAATGTCAAACTTTGGACCTAGACTCTCTAACTAATAGCAGCTGTACTATGATTGTATAATTGCGTAAAAGATGTATGTAGGTGGTTCTATGTCTTGTTTTTAAGGGCATTAAATATTGCAGAATGTGTGATGCTGTCAAAGGCTTTAGAATAGTCGACAAATGCAAGATACAAAACCATACGGAAACATAAAAATGTCTCAGTGAAGCAAATTGATATACCACCATTGCCAATTTTGACACATTCCACTAGAAATAAACAAGCGAATTGTTCCTTATATTGTGAGTACACGGAAATGACTTCGATTGTAAACAACGTCTCTTTTGTGAACGAGTAGACATTGTAGCGTAAGCATTCACCTGACAGACGCCACCGACACTGTTCCAACTGAAAGCAATTATATATTTGTCAAGTGTGGCATTAAACACTGTTCTCGTGTTTCAATATTGGCTAGCTTGCACACATCTATGTGATATTACAACCGAAGCAAACATCAATAGAGTAACTGCTAGGGTTAACTACCCAAGTAGATACGTAGGTAGGTATGTATCTCCTTGGTTGTAAAAATAAAAAATAAAATCTCAACCTTCCATAGTCGTAACCTTGACCAACTGTTTTGTGTAAAAGTCGGTCAAAGTTAAAAAGCCTTTTCAGTGGTTGCGTAAGAAGAGGCGCGGGGGCGGAGTTGGACGGAGATAAGCTTTATAAAAGACTAGCTTTTGCCCGCGACTTCGTTCAATACAAAGTTCAAACCTCATTTGACCCGTTCAGAAATGGACTTTAGGGAAATCATTTGTAAAGGCTTACTACAACAGCCCATAACGTCCACTGCTGGACATAAGCCTCTCCCATGATGGGAGGAATTTGCCGTAATCTCCATTCTCTGGCAGGCGGATTGGAGATCGCAGTGATGAAAGACTAACAGAGAACGCTGCTGCCCATTTTCTGGTCTACGGAGGCGCAAGGTGTTCTGCCTCAGACATTAGTCGCCTTATACGACACCCGTGGGTGTAATGGGTTGGTTCTATTCTACTCTGCCGGATACCACACGGCTAAAAGGCAAAGGTAAAGGCTTACACGGTCAGTAATACCTTCAGGTTTGCCTCTGTTGGACCAAAATCCGTGGCACTATTATCGACTTCGGCCTAGGTAAGTAGCCAAAGCGGCAAGAACGATTTCTTACAATAGAAGCAAATTGAAACCTAGCAGTTCGATCGGTAATCGTTTAGCTATCTGCACGCATCCGGTCAAATTCGTCAGTTGTCAACTAGTCATGTTTTGCTCGGTGTCTGCTAATTGGCTGCGGTCACTAGCAGTGCAGTATTTGTGGGGAGGAGTCCGTGTCCGGAGCTGTGTCTACAATTCCGAGTCATTTTGACCGAACCATGAATCTTTAAATCAAATCGACAATTTTATCTTGTAAATCCTTGTCTACTGTTGTGTTAGTCACACTTATAAATAATAGGGTCATTATCGAAATGTCTTTCTCAAAGAACTTAAAAAATACCAATTACCCACCCACGTGTGAAACAAACGGTTTGTGCAATATTTTCCCACGTTAATAGGTCAGGTGGAAATTAAGGGTTGCACGACATTGGTCAAGTCTGACATTCGTCAAATCGGCAATACGTCAAATTTGATATTGGTCAAAGCTGTACTTCGTCAAATCGTCTGTTTGTCCAATTATAAAATTTGCCAAATACGCTATTGGTCAAGTAATATAAGTACAATCAACTGTAAAAATCAACTGTAACAAAATAAATGAATTCGAATTTGTAAAAATGAAAGTACCTCATGATATTTTTTCTTAACTGCTTTATTTAATTCATACAGCTGTTACTTTGAACGAATAACGGGTACGGTCGGCATCATCAACTGTAGGTTATCGATTTTTTTTTCACGAAAAAATCACCCCCTAAATGTGCTGCACTGGGTGTTCCAAACATACTTTTGCTGGGTATCCGTACTCCGTTGTTGGAGACCTTCCTTCTGATAAAACTCTGACCACACTGAGGGAAATCCCGTGCGGGATACGGGACGCGACCGCACGCCGATTTTGTCAACTAAATTATATGGAATTGAGTGACTTCCGTTACTCGTATACTGACGACCCGAATGAATGGCGCACCGGTAGTGAGGCTGCCTTACGTTCTTTGGGTCCCGGGTCGAATCCCGGTAGGAGCAAATGTTGCTGAGCTTGCTGTGTGCTGAGCATGGACATTTGTTTCTGAGTCATGGATAATAATATTATGTATTTACAAACAAAAAGTATATATATACTATATCAACTATTTGCTGTCCACGACACAAGCCTCGTTGCTTAGTGTGGCACTAGTTGGCGCTGTGTATAATGTCCACCCATATTTATGTATTTTACTAGACTATTATATAACTATTAAAACAATCGTCTCTAGTATTTTAGGAAATGCTTCAGTCTGCTTCAGCGCCTAGGTTCATACCTAGGTGCTTATAATAAGACCCGTACAGACTGAAGCATTTCCTAAAATACTAGAGAAGCATTTATCTGCTAAGCTCATGCTTAGCAGATAAATGCTTCTAGTCATGGGGAAATATATATACAACACACAATTTGTGTCCAGGCATGGGGCAGAAATTTATTCAAAGTTGTTATCGGCGCACCATTATTCACGCCCTGGGTAGTAAGTAAGCCTTTGTATAATTTTCCAATATGTTGCCACTAAAATTCACTAAACTAAAATGGCTAATAATTACAGAATTAACATAACAAAACTCCATACGCTAATACATGGAAATACCTGCATTTACCATACCTCCAATTTGCATATGCTCAATATTGTTAAAATTCTCTGTTTGGCTTTTGTGTAAAATTAAATGATACAAAAAATACTGCAATATGACTATTAATAGAATACACAAAATTCATTAAATACAATATTCCAAATATGATCCTAGTTTACGCACAGAGTGACATTTGGTGGATTTCATTTCGACACAATAATGATAATTATTGGTAGCCAACCTTAAGTAGGTTGTATGAGGTATGACCAAAATTGTCATCACTATTGGAATCTGAGATTGAAATCATTGTCAAATCTAATATTCTGTTTCATGGTTGTTTGCTTGGCATTCAACCCTTTGACCGTTGATGAACGCGAGAACAACTGACTAAGGGCTTGCTGATGACATCTCTCGCTAACTTGCGCCTAGTAATTTGCACGCCAATGCCATTCAAAGCCGACTGTCGGTACTATCCTCCTATCTATGCAATTCAGCTACTCAATGCAGATTGCAGTTTGTCTGCTTGTTGTGTTAAACTCGGCCTTGATTCCTAACTAGTTCAGAGGTAAGTTTATTTTAAGTCTATTTGTTTTCCGCAAAGCATTTTCTTCAAGAGATACCTACGTCATAGCCCATCACGGAACTTTCTATTTCATTTTGCTGTTAAATTTTTGTTGCAAGGTTTTCTTTATTAAAGTTGTTTTTAAAATGTTTACACAGCTCGGTCACGTTAAAAATAGGATGTCGGCGAGGCGTGGCAACCGGCGGGTCACTGCTTGCCCCCACAATGGCAATTTAGGGGTGAACGCTACCCGCCACGACTATTGCAAGACTATAAAGCCTAGCCGACATTATCGCATAAAATTTTATGATGGGTCGTGCAGGGTAATCTTTTTTATTTATTTTGATTTATGACAATTTTAGAAGTGACCTCTCGTTCGAAGCGGCCTCTGGCATTGCTGAACCTTATATTGGACCAATACACTTTGATTTGATTTAAATTAGATCCGTTTAAACTGTGTGCCGTAACTTGGCCTTCTGAAATTTGTCCCTCGAAATGGAACGTGCTTTTCGATAGCATTGAATGTGCCAATATTGATTCACGCACCAGAAACAAACCCGTTTAATGGAATTACCTGAAAGATCATGTATGTTATGTGATTTGAATTTGTTAGTAGACCCTTATTTTGTATCACTAAAAAAATCAGTGCGTCTATTGGTATGCATCTGTTGTTTTTATTGCATTTTTATAAAAAAAATGAGTGTCAGGGTGCGTGCAGGTGGTATTTAGGGCTGTCGGGTTATCATAATTTTGATCATGGTTCGCGCGGCGCCGTGGTTGCGCACAGGTGTTATCGACTTATGACGATAATTTACGCGATGCCTACGCAGTACGCACGACTCCAGCCACGCAGCCCGAAATTCCAGGAAACAAGGGAGTTACGCAACAAATCCTAATCATTCATACTACGACAAAGTTATATTAAATTTGTTTTCGAGAGATTTTTCCGGATTATCCGAACATAACGTCTGTTGCTTTTTAGGGTTCCGTTGCCAAATTGCTAAAGCGAAACCTCTATAGATTCGTGCCAACAGTGTCGGAGTGAAATGGCTGTGACATAATACGGACGGACAGACAGACGGACAGGGCGAATCTATAGCATTCCGTTTTGCCTTTTAGCAAAACGGAATGCTAAAGAACCGTTGTAGTTGGGGAATAGGGAATATGCATGTATTTTTTTCTACACTTAAATCTATAAAGTACAGTACTATCAACCCAAGAAAATAATTAAAAGTTAAGTTCAACTACTGCTTGTCGCTCAAAAAAAATATTAAACTGCTACAATTCAATTCTACGACAATTCTTACAATTCTACGACAGGTTAAGCGTCCGCGTGACTGTCGCGGCCATTCCTGTCAAAGCGGTTGACGTCATTTCCCTCTATCTGCCTTGTTTACATCTTATTTTTTACCTTTAATATAATAATAATTTTACTAAATGTATGTGCTTTATTCAAGCAAACATTGCAATAACAATATTATAATAACATCTTTGTGAAACTTTAAGTAGTTTTCAAATAAAAGTGTTTCTTTGACACAAAGCGTTTGACGTCACAACCGGCGACGATGCGTTTTGAATTTGCGTTCCGTTTCACTAAAAACACGCTACATAAAATATTAAATTGTAAAATAAGTGTTGTATTAGAAAGTTAAACAAGTGTACCACAGTGTTTATATGGGCCAATACAAGGCATTTTTAAGGAATAAAAACAATTTTGAATTTCTTGCATATTATTGTCTCAATACCTTGCCGTGGAGCACCGATACACTACCATACCCCGACTTCTCATAGCGACATCAGGTTCAGTTATTTATTCAGGAGAGTGGTGAAAAGCAAATTTTACACTATTCATGCGACGCCAGCGTTCCTCAGAGACAGGTTCCTTGCCGTTAAACCAAGAGTTATGTATAGACAAGCCAAAGATATTACGTTCACATTTCCTTTAAAACATGGAGCTGCAAAATGGAATCATGTTCACTTTCCGTTTGAAAGAAAGTCGTGTTTCTTTAAAAACGATTTTCGAATTAATTATATTCACACTTAAAAAGACTCAGTTATGACTGACTTAAAAGTGTCCATGGAGTTTCTTGCCTATTTTTCTCCATAGAGATCTATGCTATGGAATCGGCAACTACAGTATTTTCACAAGTTCTTATGCCTTGTCACTGTTTTTTATTTGACAATCCAAAGTGCCTGTAATGGTCTAATTGAAATAAATGCTTTGAGTTTAAGTTTGACTCGTGCAATGAGAGCAGTAAGTTTCTGTCAAGGCGTAACTATTTGTACAGGTAAAGAAATAACTACTGAATGACCACTTCAAGTGTGCAGTTGAAGGTGGCGCTCCTTGTCAAGAAAAAATGCATCAATGGTGTCGATTCTGTTGTGCACAAACTAATCTTAATTTAGGTTATTGCTGTCTTTTTCTTTTTAATAAAACGAGAAAGAGACGGACGTAATTTAAAGCTGTCAAATTTAGTTGGAACTAATATTTCTAAACAATTGAAGGGTGCACGTAAAAACATGTCGACTAAAAACACGGTGAAGCGCAAGGCATAAACTAGTTTGACATCTCTAACTTAGTACATAGCTATAGCCGTCCTTTTCTCGCACCGCCTTTTAGTAAAAGATAGCAATAGCCTAAATTAAGTTTAGGTTGAGCACAACAGAATCGGCACCAATATGTCAAACTTGAACAACAACAAAACAACATTTATTTTAGTTCTGTGTTTTCCCGCCTGCATAGATAAGTTGGTTGAAATGTAAACCCGAAGACGCTTTAAGTCTGAATAAAACATACGCGGTTCCTAAACTTTTAATAAGCAAAGTTACAACCTGAATGTTACAACAATTCGTAGAATTGTACTTACTTACGACTCAAATATTCCCCCGCCCGTCCTATCTTTTTGGCCACTGTGCATTTTATTTCGTTCAATTATGAACAGATATAAATCTACCTTACCTTGGAAGCTTCGGAGCGGTAGGTATGCAAACAAAGGAAATGAACGAACAAAGATAATCATTTTGATAGAAATACGCAAATCCTGCCTCGCATACCGTAGCTGTTAATGTTTACTAGAATCACGAAATTAATCTTTCTGATTTTCAATGAAGTATTCATTGAAAATCAGAAAGATTAAGATTATCTAGATGAGAATTTTAACAGATGAGCTGAATACGGAGCTATAAAACTGTTTATTATAATTATTTCATACTAGCGCACGTCTCGCGGTTTCACCCGCGTAGTTCCCGCTCCCGTGGGAGTACGGGGATAAAATATAGCCTATGTTATTCGCTTATAATGTACCTATCCATTGCTGAAATAATTTTTCAAAATGTTCCAGTAGTTTTTAAGTTTATTCGTTACATACAAAAATACAAATCTTTGCTCTTAATTATATTAGTATAGAAATATAGACTAGGTTTTGCTCGTGGCTTCGCTCCCTTTATGTACAGAAATTAACAAACGAGAACGTTTTAAATGTAGCCTATGACACTCGGGGATAATGTAGCTTTCCGTTAGTGAAAGAATTTTCGGAATAGGATCAGTAGTTCTAAAGATTACCCTGTACATACAAACCTACAAACGAATTTTACCTCTCTAAAATATTATAGTACCTATTAGTATGGACAATTTTTTTCCTAGAAAACTGGCTATTATCGCAATATTATTAGGTTCAAAATGCAATTTATGTCCTGGATTTTTTCATTTATTTCTACAGTGTTTCTTTTTTTTAAACAGAAAAATATAAACAATTGTTCAATTTATATAGTCGAGGCGCATGTTTTTAGGCTTAATATTTAAATTGAGTTTATAAACAAAAATTTCATAAATAAACAATATTATTTATAAAATTATTTGCTTTATCAACAAATTAATTTTTATTTGTGTCCGAAATACAAACATATTTGTTATTTTTGTTTTTAATAGTAGGTTGTTTTGCGGCTTCATACCTTTGCTTCTCCAAAGAAAAAGCAAATTAAATCATAGTTTCATGACAATTTTTTTTTTCTTTTAATTTTTTTTTGTCGGAAGTGTATTGGGAAACGCCGTTCCATTAACGTGGGTGTCACTGCAGTTCTCGGATTGGAATAAATTTCAAATAAGCGATCAACGATTTGTAAAATGACAAATAATTTCGGTATTTTCGCGAAGAGAATAATTGAAACGACGATAGCTCAATTTATCGCATATATTTGGAACCTATGATTATGATATCGCTATGATTAATAATTATGTAGTTCTGATTACTGTTGACCGGATTCAGATTGACTAATTAAACTTGGAAATACTACGAAACATACAAAACTAACTTTCGAAATCAATAAAGCAAATACCGTTGAGAATAAGTACCTATTTCGTCTCCAATATTTAGTGATATTGAAAACCGTTTAGTCACCCCGATAAGGTTCCTTCGTGCATATGTAAAGAATAAAATATGGAAACGTTTATATTATTTTCACAGAAGCATTTCCAGTATTGCCACAATATTTTCCGGCTTTTTACGGCGTCTACGTTCGATTACGAATGCCAATTTGAATTTATGTTTGTATTATAGTCTATGAAATATTATTAGGACCGTACACAATTTGACAGTAAACTCTATATTGGATATAAACATTGGCATCGACTGTTGATACTTGTATGTGGTAACATAAACTGGGGAGTGAAGTGAAAGGAACACACGGTCAACTTCGAAATAAATAGAGGGTTGAAACGTATTTTCGCTTCCATGCTT
The DNA here is from genome assembly GCA_941918905.2 of Xestia sexstrigata. Lineage (NCBI taxonomy): Eukaryota > Metazoa > Arthropoda > Insecta > Lepidoptera > Noctuidae > Xestia > Xestia sexstrigata. The sequence goes on along the minus strand of OW799200.2, from coordinate 13,109,643 downwards.
TGTTTCTTTTTTTAATCTAAACTCGTGCAGATTTTGCTAATGTTTATTTCCGAGCGAGGATCATCAATTCTCGCCGCGTACCACAATGTTCCTTCCATTAGTTTCAACGCTGCATTCAGTAAAATTTTCATTTAAAATCAATTTCCTCAGTAAAGATGCGGAAAAGTGTTATGAAAATCCAATAGGATTACAATATTTCCTCTTCGCATCAGCGCAAAGAGGAGGATATCGGCTGTAATCCCAAACATGGAAGAGATAATCCCATATTCCGATACACACTTGAGAGCCGCGTTGCACGTCGACGACTAGTTTCCACTCACTACTCACATTTATGAGAGTACAATTTTATTCAGTGCCAGGTATCAAATATGTGACTTCTTCAATAGGTACGTTCTAAGCTTATCTTGGATCACTGACTTTGGTGAAGGAAATCCTGGATTTATAGAGTATGTGTTATACGATCAATAAATTGCGGACTGCCTTGAGCAAGCGTGGTGATCAAATCCTTATCTGCATGAGAAGTGACCTCAAGTGGTCACTGTTTAATATATTTCATTGTTTTATTTAAGTACTAGCTGACCCGCGCAACTTCGTCTGCGTCACATAAGAGAGAGAGGGTTAGAGAGAGTGTGAGACTTATGCTATCGCGGACTGTTATTTAAAACTTTTTAAGAGGAACAATTCCGTCATACACATGATTGTTGCGTAATTATTAACCGTGTACGCAGCGCACGCAATTGAAGCACTCAAAAGGAATATTTTTTTTTTGTTTTTTTTTTCCGGTTTTTTGCAGCGTGATGTTATAACGTATACGGTATAGCCTTCCTCGATAAGTAGGCTATCCAACACTAAAAGATGTTTTTAACTCAAACCAGTAGTTCCTGCAATTAGCGAGTAAGCAAACTAACAAACTCTTCAGCTTTATAATATTAGTATAGATTTAAGTAGGTAACAATTTAATTTTTCGGAAAAATTTGCATTATATGCCTAAAAAAATTCTACTTTTGTTTTTCCAAATACTGGCTTCTTTCGACAGCCTTTCGTTTTCGTCATTAGACACTCGATCATAGTCATACTCCAGCTAGGTCGAAAGTTCTCATCAAGGTGCATGAAATGAGCCCAAACACGATAAAGATGCTGTAAACTCTTGAGGACCTCTTGCAATTGCCTTCCGTTTCCATCGTCAAACCTTCGATGAAAGTCATTCTCAAGTTAGGTTTAAAGTTCTCATCAAGATGCATGAAATGAGGCCAAACACATATAGCTCCTGTAAACTCTTGAGGACCTCTTGCAATTGCCTTCCGTTTCCATCGTCAGATCTTCGATGACAGTCATACTCCAGACAGGTCCTAAGTTCTCACCAAGGTTCATGAAATGAGGCCAAACCCAATATAGCTGTACATATAATCTACTTATACTGTGTATGGATTATTGATTATTGCGAATAGCACAGCACAGTTCTTGCACAGCAAGAACACGTGAATGTATCAGGCTTCTGTTCGCTAAACTAGTTTTTGGACAAAACATCAGCATCATACTCCTGCCCTTATCACAATTTATTTGGGGTCAGTGCAGAATGTATTCTTCTTCCATACCTCTCTACTACTTTTGGAAAAAAAAAAATTACGAAAAAAATGAGAAATATAGAAATGAAAACAATTTAAATACAAAAAGAAAGATAGGAAATCTCAGAGCATAAAAAAAAATATTTAAAAAAATCACAAAAAGTGAAAATAATGTTGGGGTTCGAACTTACTGACACGTCGTTTACAGAGCGGTCATGAAACCGCTAGGCTATTTACTTCGTTGAGGTAAAATACAAATAGCCGTTCTCATGTACGTCATGACTGAAACGTCAAACAATTGAAGAATACGGACATAATACATTGCGTTTTGAGAACTATTTTTAATCATTTTTGATCATTGAAAGTTGACGATTCTCAGTTGAGTTTCACTAAATTAATGCTTGTTTTTACCCGACTCCCAAACAAGGAGTAATTTGTCAATTCAGTTGTCTATTTACAATGTAAAATTTATTCATGACAACAATTTGAGTGGTGTATGGTGTACTACAACAATGCGTCGACCAAGATACAAGTAGGTAGGAAACTAATCACGTGGGATGTGTCGCGTGAGCACAGAACCTCATGCGGCGCCGCGCCACCACCGGCACCGCTCTGACTTTTTCACGCATGGTACGTCATCGCGCTAACAGGTGCACAGGAGAAATGTGGTGATGGTCGTATCCTATGTTTATCGGCGCGCGCGCAGGCGGGGGTGCGCGGTGGCGGGAGGGTGGGGTGGAAGCGACACAGAAACACGCCATGTCCTAATTTGTACCTACTATATAGGTTCATTAATTCATTTTGTTTTTGTTAGCCTGCACACATAGCCTGTACACGTACATATTTTCTTTGTACGTAGTTCATATTATATTTCATATAGGTAGTTGTTATAAGTTAAAACTAAAATACGGTACCTATGCCTACTTTATTTTCTGTTCAAAATATTAAGCCAAGAAACTTATCTCTGTTTTTATTTATTGTTACCAGTGTTACTTTCTAACACAATAAAATACTTATTATACTTACATTCTTCCATAACCGAACTCACAAATATATATTTGGTTAATTTATTCGTTATATATTTATTTGTAACCATTTATTTATACATTTTGTTTGAAACTGTTTTCCGTTACTTACCTACCCCCTCAAGGTTCATTGGAAGACCAGCGTCAGGCAGCATCACCTGTCTGGCATGAATGCTAAAATGGACCTTTTTGGCGCAGCCGTGGGGCACACAGCACATACTATGTTTTTTCCTCCATAATTTGTACCTTTTTTTTTATAAATGTGTGTGTGCTTTAATAACTGACGTCGAATAAATCTTTCTTTTTTTTCTTTACAACCAAACGGTGGCAAAAAAAGTCAACGAAACAAACAAAGTCACCAACTTCCGAAAGTAAAGTAATTTTTATTTTGTGTTTTTTGGAAGTCGGTTTTAATGCAAAAAGTTCTTTTTAAATCAGTGTTATTACTTACATAAATTTACGCCTATAATTTGCTACGTAATGTAGTGTCATAAACACTACATAAGTAGGTAGCTTGCTAGAAAATGTCATCTAGTCCTGATAGATCTGGCTTGCTTTCCGGTTTATTAGACACAAGATGACCATTACTTCCTTGGACCATCTGCAGAATGGACGTGATTTATCGACCGACTACAGGAGATAAAAAATTATAGGGTATGCGATTACAAAAGTGTTTTTGGCTAGCTAGCTGCGGAAACTACTTTTAGGAGTTGACCTTGATGACTCTAAAGAAGATTACGTTGTACTTTTTTAGGAGGAAATGATTAGTTTGGAACAAATGTGAAATTCATTTTCAATACATATACCTACTAGTTTGTACATATATACTTAATTTCAAACTCTACACTAACAGTGAGTACTGTTAGTGTAGAGTTTGAAATTATGAAAATATTTGTCACTGTTAATATTTTCTTACAGCTTTGTGAAAACACGTGATTAAAACAATGTTCCCTTGCTATTAATTTGCCAAGTACCGTAAATACTTTGGGGGCAAGCCAATACGAGCCATAAAACATTGTTTTTACAAAAATGTTTAGAAAACTTCATAGTTGCTATTTAGTTTTTTAGTTAAAGTTTAAATACGTAATTTTAAGGTATTTTTTTAATTAATATTGAATGTTTTTGAATCAACAGTTTGTTATTTTAGTATAAAAAGTTAATCCAATCGGTTCATGAAATAAAGTTTCAAAAAACAAAAAATAGTTAACCACTTCATTCTGATAATTGAAGTAAAAAAAAATTGATAAAATGATAAAATAGATATCTGTTTTAAGTATTCCATTTTCTTTTCTTTTTATTAACACACTATGTCTACATCTCTTTTTTAGTATCTCCTTTCGCAGGTATGCTGGAAGAGATTTCTTTAGAAATAAGCATCACCTTTGTACTATTTTCTGTTCCTTTATACTTTTCTTAATATTTAGTGTGTACATAAATTGTCAAATAAATAAATAAAAAATGTATAATAATTGCATTTTCTTTCTTTTTAAAATTACAAAAACGGTTAAATTAAACTCATTTATAAAAATCATTGTTGCGAAGGGTAAGCGCAAAAAATGTTCCCCGTAAAATATCGCTATTCTCAAAGTTGTAGGAAATGCCGGGAAAACAACTTATGATTTTAGTTTACTTTAATATTTCGTTGCCCTACAAGCGGTAAAATATCGTACAGTTGTTATTGTATACAATGATAATATAAGATCGGCTAGTTTCCTGCACAAAAGAATATAGCAATATAGTAACAAAACACGGTCGTACTGTGGCCGCAAAGTCACCGATCATAGATTCTCGACACAGATTGCTCTCCGGCCGGTACACAGAGGTACACGACGCAAGTTAATATAGCAGTGATAGCCGCAGACATTGCCAAGCATCCGTTGTCTGCTTATCATAAATAACTTAACCGGAATACCGCGTAATGCAACTTCGAACCGACAAAATCGCTGCAAGTCCCGGAACTTTTCAAATACTTAAAATTACAAGTAAATATTTTACTATAAAGTATTTTACAATTAAGTAAGTATTTTGTCTGTCGTATTAAAAACTTAAAATGTCGTAACTGCAGCTTTTGTCGGTAACTTTTGCTTTCATTATTTGAACATTTTTTTAAATATTGCCGACTTTTATTATAACTCTGATTTAATGGCGATTTCGCGAACATAAAAGCTGATTTAATTTGAGATTTTTATGAAACGACTTATTCTTGATTAAAAGTATAAGAATCGTCTCCGTTCGGGCAAGTACTGCCTCAACTTTACATATCAGATGTGGCTTTATTTAACGAACGTGAGCATACAATATTTATACAGGTAATGCCGTCCTCGGGTTTAAAGTTACCAGTATATTTGCATGTCTCTATATATCACAATAGTCTTTGCGAATGCTTTTCTTTGTAAAACTACATAATTTCATCACAAACTTAATATCACTATTCAATTAAAGAACATTGACCTAGCTTCTATTTATATCTTATCGTAAAACCTCCAAATCGTTTCAGTAATTATCTCTAGAGCGCACTGACCTACACGAAAGTGCCTGAGTCATTAGGGCAAATGCTCTATATGCTGAAATATTTGTTATTTTACGGAACATGTAGGTTATGAACTGATTTCAGTTTTGTAACAAAACCAGCGACGTAATATCTTTATTATTGTGTTATATCTAAGTTAAATATTAATTGATAATGAAAATAGACGTCGGGGAAACTTCTCTAAATCCATTGTGTTGTATTGAAGAACTATAAGCGGTCTCGCGGAGTACGAAAATTGTATTTGTTTTACACGACGTAAAGCGTAACACAAAATACTGGATCTGATTTTGGATACAAAAAAAAAACAGTTAAATTAATGCAGCCACAAAAACCAACTGACCGTTTTGTAAGCCACTAAGTTTGAATCTGTTGAAAATAAAAGAGTTCATGCTGAATTGGGAAATACAATTCAAATCACAATTGAAGCCATTAGTCGACGATTTTCGAGCAATTTCTACAAATATTTTCAGGAATACGATTGTATTTTTCGACGAATTGAATATTAATTTCCAGCTGCATTTAAACAGTTTGATTCGGCCATTTTTGTAAGTCGTTTATTACACGTTTTTTCAGGTTATTTAAGTATTCACTTGAATTTTAAATGGGATAACCATAAAACCACCATAATCCCGGAAGGGTTAGGCAGAAGTGTACTTTTAATGCCACATTCATCCCACATTTTGCCAGTTATGATTAACATCCGTGTAAAAGGGGGTGAATTGAATTGCAACAGAAAAATATAAGTGTGTGTGTTTGGCAAAAACAACATTTCTAATAATAATATATCCTTAACTAATGCATCCGATCCCATAACGAAATAAGAATTCAAAGACACTCAGTTTATTAACCCCCAAAGCAAAAACGACGGGGTGTTATAAGTTTGACGTGTCTGTGTGTGTGTGTGTCTGTGGCATCGTTGCGTCCCGTACGGAAGAACCGATTTTGATTTTGTTTCAAAGGTGTATTATTCGGGAGTGTTCTTAACTATGTTTGATGAAAATCGGTCCAAGATGGCCGCCGCTACAAAATGGCGGATTACATATTTTTTCACAACTCCTTCAATGTGGGTCTCAAATGAAACGGCTTGACTATATAGTAGAATACTATATTATGATAAATTTCAAATCCAAGATGGCCGCCACCACAAAAGGGTCGAATTACATTTTTTTCACAACTCCTTCAACATGAGTATCAAATGAAAGGGCTTGAATTTGAATAGTAGAATAATGTGCACTATATTGAAAGGGAATGAGGAATACTAACTAACGAAATGAGATGACGAATTATGTTTTATTTAACTTTTAGTACATTATTTACTACATTATTATTACCTTTATTTTTTCAATAAAACCGTTTTATTAAAACATTTTGTGTTATGTATCGGGCGTGTTTTAAATTTGTTATTTTATTTTACTTTTACTTGTAGTTATGTTATGTTATGTTATTAAAAACCAGATTGGTACTTATTCGGATTGCTTAGTAGTGCTCGCGGCTGCAGTCGCTTCTAAAAAGTTTAATTAAAAAATATTTTTTGTTCTTTTTATCTTACAAGATTACCTCTTCGAGGGATTAGTCAGACAGATACGGACAATTTGAGGACCAGCTGCGGACACTAACGTATACCTAATGCAGAAAGTATTTGTATGTCCATGTCCGAAGTCATGTCCGCAATTTGTCCGAATCAGTTTCCCCGAACCTCGACACAGTGCATGCAGCTGTAAAGTCTTGGCAAACATACCGACTAAATTTCAACATGAGTGTTTGTTTCTATGATTAAAATAGCTTTGAAAGCATATTCAGCATTATTAAAGTTTCTCTCGTTGAAAGTTCACCGAACACTTGTTTTGAATTCCATGTTTCCCGGTAATGTTACAATTTGAATGCTACGAGAGCACTCACTGTGAATTAGGCTAAAACAACTTGGTTCCACTTAATCTAGGGCACCACTAACTCGGTTAACGATCAAACTATTTCAAAATGGCTGAATATAATTAGTTTAATTAATTATTATTTATTAGTATTTTTTTATTAGTTTATTTTGGCATAAATATTAGTATGATATTAGTATGTAGGTACCAATTTATGTGTTTTTAATTGATGCTTACAAAGTAGTATTTTTCTTCTTTATTTTTATCGTACTCTATCACAATGCTATCCTACTTGACCCAAAGGTTGACTGGTAGAGAATACCTTGTGGCATTAAGTCCGCCTATGTACCACGTACCCTTGGACATAAAGTTTAAATAAATAAATAATAAATTATCTGCATTTGGGAAAATTTATTATATATTATACATACATTATATGCATTGAATTAGAGAGCAGCGTTGGCCCAGTGGTGGCAGCCCCGACTTACGAACAGTAAGTCGTAGGTTCAAACCCAGGAAGGCGGCATTACTTTGTGTAATTTATTTCATCACCACTGCTTTCAAAACGGTGGAGGAAAACATCGTGAGGTAACCGGCATGTCCTAGAACCAAAAATTCGAAGACATGTGACATCTACCAATCCGCACTGGGCCCGGGTGGTGGATTATAGCCCATACGCAAAATACGCACTTTGACGTGGAGTTGCGGACACCAGCCCGTAATACAATACAATACATTGAATTATTAATGTTACAAATAAACTGTAGGTCGTATGTGAAGAAATAGAACGTGACAGATCTAACTGAAAATGTCACTGAGGTGATCCGAACATCGGCTACGGCCGTAGCGCTTCGTGTGCTGCGAAAAATGATCTCGACCAATCGTCAACGTGGAACGACATGTCAATTCAGACATGTTCCCGTCTCTGTTTTACACTTGTAGTTTGATAAAAATAAACTCTTTTGCAAAAAAAAACGGGCACTTTAGATTTTTTTCTCTACTTCAATGAAGAAGAACAAGAAAGAGGTTTTATTAATTTGACGATGTTTTGGCATGTTATTTGAAGCATCCTGGCATGATTTTTTACGTTCTAAATTTAAATTGTGAAATTAACCAACAAAAAATAATGATCTTCATCTATCATGGGGTTTAGGTTTCCGCACTTAGTCCTTGAAGTGGACCATTGTGCGTGAGCCATGGTGGCCGATTACTACAACCAGCCCACCTCCCTCCAGAAGCAGATCAGACTTCCCGGTCTCCTCAGGGCATCCACAAGGGATCTTGGTGCTCCCAGGGTCTCCTCGCGAATCTTGGTAACGCCTGTGCACTCAAGGAGCACATGCGCCACCGTTTCCTCCGCCTCCATGCTCTGCACAGGGGACTGTCAGTGATACCTAGGGTGTGGAAGTGTTTATTCAGTGAACAGTGTCCAGTGATGGTCCCCGCCACCAGACGCAGGCTATCTCTGTCCAGGCGCAGAAGGCGCCTGGTCAGCTTTGTATCCAGTTTGTATCCAAAATAATGAGTAATGTGGATTATTGTAAAATTGCTTTAGTAATGGCGCGAATTGATGAAACGATTTTTTTACTGATTACTAAAATTTTAAAACTTTTTGGATATTTTCTGCAAATTAAACAATTTAATCTTTCTTTTTACATTAAATACCACTTTTTGATATGAGTGATAAAGCAATAAGGGCCGGTAAAATTATAGCCCTACTTGAAGAAGGTTGTTCGCAAACTTTCGTATCTCAGTGGCTAAATCTAAGTCGTTCTACTGTCCAGAGGACTTGGCAACGAAAGAAAATTGAAAGTTCGGGAAGAAAACGATGCACAGAACTAAGAGATGACCGCTTTTTGGTGAGTCAGGCGTTGCGGAATCGTAAGTATTCAAGTGTGGACCTGAAGAAGACCCTTAAAGAAGTAAGAGGAATAGAAGTTAGCTTGTGGACGGTCAGGAGGAGGCTTTTGGCTGCCAATATCAGGAGTAACCGCCAGGCTCGGGGCCCTAAATTACTCCGTGAGCACCGTGTTACTCGACTACAGTTTGCTTGAAACTGTGCTTCAGGGACTCTGGAGGACTGGAATCAAGTATTGTTTTCTGATGAAGCTAGAATCTCTTTGTGTTGAGAGGACTGACGCCGGCGAGTGCTGCGAAGACCACGGAACGCTATGCAGAAGTGTGTTTCGAAAAAATCACTCCTTATGGCGGAGGCTCCGTTATGTTTTGGGCAGCAACATTAAATGCACACCGGTACATAATGGGAGTCCTAATTCCAAATGCACAACCCGCATTGACTGCACTTGGGGAAGATTCCATTTTTATGGACAATAATGCTCGCCTGCAACTTTCTGGTGACGTGGAAGCGTACATGCAAGAAGTTGAGATTCGTCGTTTAGATTGGCCAGCTCGAAGTCCTGACCTTAATCAAATTGAGCATGTCTGGGATGTTCTAAAGAGACGGGTAAGATCAATGCAACCTGCTCCACAAAACATCAGGGAGCTAAAAAGAGTCATTGCAGAGGAGTGGGAACGTATTACTCAAAACGTTATTAAAAACATCGTGGCAAGCATGCCCAGAAGGATTCAAGCTGAAATTTTGGCAAGAAGAGGTCACACTCGCTATTACGAGTAGGTTTTACATTTGTAACTTTATTTAGTTAAAAAGTAAATAAACTTCTTATCTTTATTGCCGACCACTTCTCATTGTTTGGCCGTGTACATCGGTTTTAAAGAATTCATGGAAAATTAAAAAAACAAATTGCCAGAATTGACTTCACGCGTATAATTTACACGATCACAAGTATACAGACTACGTCAAACAATTAAATTTCATTTAATGAACACAAATCGACCTTAGAACGTAAATTTCAGTCAATAAGTCAACAATACTACCTACGCAGTCTTCTAAGACTGTCTTAGAAGACTGCGTAGGTATAGTATTGTAGTGTATGTACATCTGGTAAACGAGTGAAGAGCGCGTTATTTGCCGTCACTTACTGCGCTCTGTGCTTTCACATAAGGTTAAGGTCTGCGTGTGCAAAACTAGAAAATAAACAGTAAAAACTAAAATAAATCGTGTAGCTCCCCTTTGACTTCCTGCCCTAGTCAAATTATCTGATATGATGCTATAGATGCTCCCCAGGCTATTTGTCGGGCTGACAATTTTCGTGGCCTGGGCCCTAACACGTTAGCTGCGGCACCAATTTTTGAAAACTTTCCGTTCCTGCGGAACGAGGTATTATCGGCCCGCACCGTGACCAGACGTTAGGGCGACACGCGGTCTATTAGACCCCACCTCCTTTAACAGACTAAAATCCATTTTCTGGCGCGAAATCAAAGATAAATGAAAAATTTTAGTCCTTATCGATATAGACAGTGAATTGATGAACTACCGTCGCCCCGGGATCTGATAGCTAAGTTTAGGAATTATTGGCAAAACAAAATATGGGATCTTATACACCTCGTAACGCACTGAAATAGGGTAAATTTTCGCTGAGATTAGTGATGGGAAAAATAATATCGACGCAACGACGTTTATCTATTTTTGTGTGAAAATCTTAATGCGGTTCACAGAATCGAAAAAAAAGAAAACCAGAAGTAGAAAAGAAACTATCTTATGTATTCTGCCTCGGGCTTTAAAAATACACTTATTAGAACTTGAATTAACATAAAAAAACAGTAACAATATACTTTTTTATAAAAAATCGCAATATATATTTTGTACTTATTTATGAGTGTTTTTCATTGAAACAGGATAAACAAAAAAAAAACTGGGTATTTTTTAAAATTAACTTCTTCCGACATCGTTTAGACATGTTCGGCGATGTAAAAGGACGTGCTCTCCAATCGACGTGATGCACAACACTAGTCGCGGGAAGCTTGCGTTGGGTGCGGTACGAGGTCCGGGGGGATATGGGGACGTTTTAGCCTCGTTCCGCACTGCATTAAAATTATATTAATTCAGTGCGGTACGAGGCCTAAGACATCCGGTAGGCAGAAGATTGTAAAAATATACCTACTTGCATTGTGTAGATTCTAGTTCTTAGTATTATATAATTGCATAGTACATGTGTGAGTACTTTGTATTGTTCAGCCACCATTTACATTTAGTTATCTTTCATTGACTTGAATATGCCTTGGTGGCTGAGAGAATGTCATGCTCACTCAAATGTCTCGCTGATGGTGGCGGGTGTGTCGGGTCATTTAATTCCCTTCAATATGGTTGAGTTGAATGGCGCCGATGCGCGCGTCATGTTCGTGAGCGGGCGCTGTCAGTTGGGACTGGTCATCTCTTGGCTGCCAGGGTTCATTTTAATTCGTTTGTTGTTAAATTGTTGTCTTTTTCTACTCTGGACGCTCTTAATGTGCACGTCTTTCTACATCGTTCTCACATATATGTGTAATTTCAAAATTAATGATTTAACCAAGATTTTGTAACAATATTTTGATTCAAAAGAATGTCCGCGGAGTTTCTTACCCGTTCTTCTCCATAGATATCTACGCTAGGGAATGGGCAACTACAGTACTTTCTCAAGTTATTATGCCTTGTGACTGGGACGGTAGCTTTGTTTTTTATTTGTAATTTTGACATTCAAAAGTGCCGTAATGGTCTAATTGAAATAAATGCTTTGAGTTTGAGTTTGGGTACCAAGGTAGGTATACCACCGAGTCCGGGACCATTAGCGCGTCTCAAATATACATTTATCTCTTTTCTATACTGGACCAAACCAAAGCTATGCCCTTCGCACGACAGAGATGTTCACGTTTTTCCTTGCCACACCACAAGGAAGTTGCATGAGGGGTGATTTAGGCCTCGTTTCGCACTTAACGTGTTAAATTGCTACACAACCAAGGTATAAAAATAGAAAATTATAAAATTAACTTCGTCAAAATTAGGAACATTCCAAGAACAATGACGTTACTACCAAGTTAATAGCTGTACTTAATCAACAAAATATCCCATTAAAAGTATATTCACGATTGTGTACGTACGTTGTTTATTTCAAAGGAAATCTTTTAATTATTCACCCTATTTTAATAGTGCACGATTGAAAATTAATATAAACAATAGCGCTGATAATCCTTTTGTGCGTGATTGAAACGTGTTAGCAGAAGCCCAGTCAGAATAAATATTGAAAATAAAAATATGTGATAAACAAAGCTCAGGCAATGAATATTTCGCGGTAGGTTTGCCTGTTAGTTCCATTGCTAAACGTTTGTGAAACTGTTTTGTCAAATATAAATATTGAATAGATAGATGGCAGCATTCGCTACTGGATATTATACTTTCTGATGTGAGGAAACCGACATGTCCTAGAACAAAAAAATCGAAGACATGTGACATCTACCAATCCGCACTGCCCGCGTGGTGGATTAAAGCCCATTCCCTCTCATGGAGAGGAGGCCTGTGTCCCAGCAGTGGAAACATTAATAGGCTGATGATGATGATGATGATGTGTATATTATTATATACATCTCATATGCCTGCCCTATAGACTAAATCGGAAAGGCATGCCCGGTTTCACTGACACTAAGCGGCACATCAACGAACGCCTAAGCAAAAGTGCTCTGTTGGACTTTTAGAAGAGCGCTTCGGAGCGCTTTGGTGCGAATAGAAGCACATCGCAGACGGCAGACCTCGTGCTAGCATCATCGTCTTAGCATCTGTCGAATAACAAAGAAAAAGAGGACAGAGTGGTGCATTACAATGCATCTTATTCGCCTATAATAAATGTTTACAAGTCATGCAAATGTGAGCAGTCATGTCAATTTCATTACGATGCGGTCCGATGCGCGCCGCTGGGCTTAGAAGAGCTCCGTGCGTCGGGCGGATATCGTTAGTACATTTCCCCCTTCAACTCTTATATCGCATAACAAACCCAGAAATAGCAGCGTTATACAGGGGGAATTATCAACCATGAGGGTTCACGGGAAGCGTGGCTAAATGAAAACTGCCGCACGTTCAAGGTGAGCTACGCGCGACGAGTTCGGTTTGGTCCGGTTCGTGAATGGGTGACCATCTAGTAAATACCGAGGAGCCGTCTCGACTGTTATTTGTGAATTTTTCTCTGTCATTTCGGTTAGTTAAAAGTCCGAAACCCTGACAACCAGTCTTACCAATAGGCATCATCGTGCTACCCAGTTTATGGAGGTCAGATAAACTGGACACTCCATGTAAAGTTACAGTATTCAGATACCTGGTTAGACTAAACGCCTACTTCAATACAGTTGGGGATAAGTTATGCAGATCATAAAATAAAGAAGTGTGAAGTAGTGTAAATGAAGAAGTAAAGAAAGTGTGAAGTTCATAAAATAAATCGAAAATGTACTTAGATACGCGAAGGGCACGTTTCAGCTAAAAAACTTTGTCCGCCGCCCGGGTAACGTACTCCTAAATAGGTCTTCTAAAAACTTTTGGTTGTTCATTACAAGTCAGCCACGAAAGGCTCGTGTGTTTTCTGCGCATATATAAAGTACTAGCACTTTGCCCGCGACTCCGTCCGCAAACATTGTGATAGCTCGGCTAATATGCAATGATATAAATATAATGCTGCCAGTGAAAGAATTTGATCATTAGTTCTGAAGATTACCCCCTACATACAAGCAAACAAACAAAATTTTTCCTCTTTATAATATTAACATAGATAGTATTCTTTTACCACAACCTATTTCTGGAATTAGAAAGAATAATAATAAATTTATTGAATCATTGTTACAATCATTTTCTAAGCCTAACTTGGCACTATGACAAAATCGTAACGAGTAAAATTTTAACATAAATATTTAGAAAACGGAGACTGTCCCCAAACTAGGCTGCGCCTGTATCTTGGGGGCCGGAGTTGCGTTTACTTAAAATTAAAACACATATTGTATTGTGTATTGTATAACGGGCTGGTGTCCGCAACTCCACGTCAAAGCGCGTATTTTGCGTATGGGCTATAATCCACCACGCGGGCCCAGTGCGGATTGGTAGATGTCACATGTCTTCGAATTTTAGTTCTAGGACATGCCGGTTTCCTCACGATGTTTACCTTCACCGTTTTGAGAGCAGTGGTGATGAAATAAATTACACAAATGCGCCTGTGAGGGTTCGAACCCACGACTTACTGTTCGGGCCACCGCTGCTCTCTAAAACACATAATTTGTTGTGCAGTGTGTGTACATGCGAGGTATGTAGGTAAATGAGAAATACCTTTTTAAAAAAATAAAATGATATTACCATAATAAAAAATAATAAAAAGAATTCTAATGTCGTGTGAGAGTGAATGTGTGAAAAGATTCAATCGTATGTTTTTCAAAGAATAAACTTGTTATCGTCCACCGTCGTGTTATTAAATTATTACAACTACTAAAAGCTACTTTATCATAACATTGCACAAGTGATAGCACTATCAGTAAATTATTTCAGCGTCGCGATAAAATATAAATAGTTACCGTCACTCATATTCGATAAAAATTAGACTGAGTGATGAGATGCGGCATGATTCTATAGATCATAAGATCTATCCGTCGCTATTATAGTCTGGGAGCCCGATTGTCAGTAACTTTTGTTCTTCAACTACCCTTTTACGGCGAAAACATGTCAGGCACCGCTTAGATTGGGGGCGTCGTCGCGCGTCGGTCGCCCGCAAAATAAAAGAGACGACATAATATCTGTTCCCTCCATTACTTATAGTATATGATGCGACTCTGAGAACACGGTTAAGTAAGTACAATATTTCCAATACTTTAGTAAGTGAAATTTAACATACAAACAGCGCTGAGCTACTACATGCCTTCCAGTTTGTTCCTTTTTGCCGTTTCGTACACTGGATCGCTTTTATAAGCGGGTGACATTAATAAAATATTGTCTGTGAAAACATTTTCAAAGAAGATGATATTTCTAAGCTACATTTTATCCTTGACTGTAGAAAAATGCAATTTATTGCAATTGATATAGAGTTGTTTTTATGAGTCATATTCTGTGCCAAAAATAGAGGTTACTGAACGCTTTAAACGTGTCTAAAGAAAATGAACTCGGAAAATACCTACATTATTCACTATGCACAGAACAGAGTCCTATTGATTGATTTGAGCGCAACTTACACTTGAACGTCGGAGTGACACTTGAGCGATCCATATTTCTCAATGCTGAAAGCGAACTATATTATAGGGATCGCTTTTTGTGAAAAAATCGCGGGATACGCTGTAAAAGGGGGATGAAAGCATGAAGTACGTAGGTCAAAGAGGAGGAGCACATATGGGAACGTAGTGACAAATAGAGGAATACTCGGGAGTACCTACTCCAGATGCGATTTAATCTACAATCACGCAGTCAGCCCATTGTGTTCGAGGCTGAGCCTGTCACCAGGCCGTGATTGACGACACTGTCGACTACCCTACAATTTCTGCTGACTGACCTGACCCCTCCGTTACATAATAAATGTAGAAAAACTATATTTCCTTGGACTTGACGTAACTTTGTTAGAACATTGAGGGCGGTGTTTTGATTACTACTTTATTCTCCTAAAAGTCAAACTGACTTTATAAGGAATCTAATACCTATAACAAATCAGGCTTAATTACCTAATATCAAAAAGAAAAAAAATCCAGAACTGAAAAAAATAGACTAAATCTTGATTTTTAAAAATCAGCACTCAGGCTATAAGAAAAAATTGAATTATTTAGCACCTGTCTAAAAATTCCCCGTCGGCACAAGTTATCAGGTATGCATACGTTCACAGTACACAGTACAGTACTTGATGCTATATATTTTGTTCATATGTAAATAAATAAGGTCTGGCGGCCCTGGGATCTTGCTCTAATACATTAGACAGATGTACCTACAACGACCCCTGTCAATAAGACAACAATTCCATAAACTTATCATTGTAGCTAGCTCTGATGAGAAGAGACGTGGTTGCAATAGCAAAAAAAAAATAAAAACATCGTTACAGTTTTATTATTTTAATGAATACTCACGAATACCTATGCGACGTCATTTAATTGTACGAGTATGCTCTAAATTAATGACATTGTTTTCGTTTTTAGGGTTCCGTAGTCCTGACAAGGAACCCTTATAGTTTCGTCATGTCCGTCTGTCTGTCTGTCTGTCCGAGGTTTTGCTAAGAGACCGTTAGTACTAGAAAACTGTAATTTTGTAGGAGTGTAAAATAAAATTTTGGAAAATATTTTTTTTAGGGTAGCTCCCCTACATGTGAAGTGGGGATGAATTTTTTTCGACGTCTACCCTGCGTGTGGGATATTGTTGAATAGGTCTTTTAAAATCGTTTAGGGGTTGCTAATACTATTTTTCGATTGTATGCTATGCTTGTTTATAACGGGTAAAGACTTGCATTGAAAAACAAAATCTAAAATAAAAAACTATTAAAACATAATAAACTATCATAAGTTTCACAAAGCTGCCGCTAGATGGCGCTGTACCAACGGGTTCGTTCTATATTGTGATATCGTGCTATTACAGAACCCTATACTGTGCGTGGCGAAACGCACTTGACAGTTTTTTTTAAATTGTCACGTTGAAACATATTCCATTATTCATGTCTTAGATGCTGCATTTTAAAAGGAAAGTAGGTAAATAGCGCGTCACTTGTCGATACTTACAGACATTATTATTTTTATGACGTAATATAAGCTCGTTTCTGGAAGGCACCTACAAACGACAGATATGGAGAATTGCCATTCCGAGTAATGTCCACACTTAACCGGGACGACGTTTTTATTGTTATTTATTTATTTAATGAAGTTATTAACCTACAGATTATGACGCAGTTATGGCTAATGTTTAATAATCTTGTCTGTTAAGATTTCTTTCCTATTTCTCAGCAGAATATTACGGTAAAGTTTTTCGTGTTAGCATCGATTTGATGTTCTAGACAAATAAAACTTTCAAATTAATCTATTAAATTATGAATATTTTATTGAAGTCTTTGTTCAAATGGAGAGGACAAATAGTCCAAAACGAAGAATAGATATTTCAATATAAGTGATACTCAAATATTTTCTTGTAATAGTGAGGTATTACTAAAAATACGAATATAAGTATTTTTGTTTCGTATTTAAAAAATACACCGCGTTGGAATATTTACCCAGCTCATAGCATAGCTAAACATTTTGCTTAATAAAACCATCCTATCGCTTTACTGCAATAAACAAAACCAGAAAAATATATGATATTTTTCAGGATATATGCTAGTACGATAGTGTTTTGAAAACAAAATACAACAAATTTTATTCGATAGAAAAAAATCACGAACTTATCTCAAAAAAAATCTTTTAACGAGTAAAAACCATACTAAAATATATGGGATCATTCTGATTTTTTGGCAAATAATTCTACAAGCAAAATACTAGTATCGTAGTGTTTTATTTAGTTTTTTTTTTTTAGTCCAATCAATAGATTTTTTGTAAATCGCAAAAACCACTTATTTCGCACTATTCGGCCGCAATGACTGACGTAACAACCACTTTGTCATGCAAGCTGATTAGAACTTTATTCTAACAGTATTTCAAACGAAGTTTGAACCAACACAAATACAGTTGCTTATTTAGCTCATGTAATCGCCTTAACTAAATAAATACAACTGCAGGGTAAATTCCCATGAAACTGTCATGTAAATATAAATAAAACCGACGTCCATGCCGCCCAAATATATTTACGGTGCATAGTACGTACTTGTAATATTATAAATTCAAGCTATAATACTTATGTAGGAATGGATACCCGTGTTAATAGCGCAAGTAAACAAGCGCAGTGTGGCTGAATGTGTCAAGACATAAATGGCACAGTAAGGGCGCCGCCGAACTAGGACGCTTGTAGGGGTTCAAACATTGCAAATGTAGGTACTTACTCCAGTGCCGTTGTCTACTTGGCTCGCAGTCAGAGCATTACGCGACTATGCATCGATTTTTCAGACGTTGAAAGATACTTTAAAGTGCGCGTCATCTCGCGATTCTGGATGCTAACTTGTCACTTTTCTTACAAATTTTATCCTTCATACTTAAGAATAAGGCACCTGCTCTCAACGAAAGGTTGTAAAGGTCGATGAAGAGCTCTCGGTCGCCTTCAACCAGATTAATGTTTCTTGTTTCTCGTCTAGTAATGACAATAAATGGTCCACCCACCTAAGTATACCTGTAATTAATGGTATTCGGGGTCATAACCGTGCCATCAATAATAACCTTAGAACATGTAAAGTTTTGTTCCAAAATGAAATCGGAACAGGAAAAGCAAAAATATGAAACTTTCTGTCATCATAACAGAATCGACATTTAACTGGTGCATCAGTTGTCACGCATGTTTATACCTACAAAGGGTCCATCAGATTCAATCTGTATACAAAACAAACGATTCGTTGTCATTTTTCAGACTTCACACAGAATGAATGTAAGCTGAAGAATAAATGTACTTAACATTTTTTTTTTAAAGGAAAATATGATAATTAACTTTATCTATCAACATCGAACGCGTGTACAAAGTCTCGCGTCCATGCCATTAACCGTGGAGGGGTTCTCTCATGAGGTGGCCATCTTGGCTGCAAGATGACGTTATGTGTGTCATAAAAATGTATTGACCCAGAAGCAAAGGTGTTTACAAATTTTCTGGGTGGAACTGGTTTTAAATTAAGTTGCAAAAGACTAATACATACTCACTAACTAACAATTTAAGGCAAATTAAATAAAAGCTTATAAAATGACATCGAACTAGAACCATAAGATTCCCACTCGTTCAGGTCTACAATCTTTATATCCAATATCAGTTTCACATTCTGAATAGCAGTTGTTGCAAAAATACGAGTTCGAGTAAGTGAACGACTATTATTGTTGGCAATAACTACTGAATCGCTCGGCGGTGATTGCCCAAGTCGTACATTGCCCAGATCATTCAATGCGCATCTTGTATTTTCCGTTATCGTGCACATAGTATAGACAAATATAAGCTTATACATGTGGCTTCTGTGGCAATAATTAATAGCAGCAAAAACCTCATCATAATCGTTAATATTGGATTATGTCAACATTCACGTCTGTGTGGAGCAACACTACGAATATTATTGTAAAGCGAATTAACACTAACTGTGTTAATTTAATATTAGCATAAATCTAACACTAAAGAGACGAAAACATTTGAAACCGAGTAAAACTGAAGTTTAATTTAAACATTTGCGTTCATTCACGGTTGTTGGTTTTTACAAGAGTTGTTTTCAGATTGAAACACGGACTGAACTGTTTGTTTGTTGGTGTACAAATTGATCCAGTAGTCTGTCTCTTTGAACTATTGTTTTAGACAGACGAGCTATAATACAAGGTGTAAATACCAAAGACCCTTCACGAAACCGTCAAACAAGCATTCAGAAAATATTGCGGAGAAACGACTTCTTTTTTTTTAAGGTGAAAAATCACGGTTTACGGTAAAACTCAATGCAACCACCAGCACAGTTTTGAGTGCGTTGCATTGAGTTTTACCGTAAACCGTGATTTTTATAAAGGGTGTAAAACACCTTAACGAAGTCGAAAGACACTTGTTCTCCTCGTCATTGCGATCATTTTTTTGTTCTACACCATACCTGGAAACCTTCTAGTTACGGAGATATTGGGGGTCAAATTTCCAACTTTTTGACAAGTTTTTTTTTTAATCTAAGTTTTTATTGTAAGATTTTTACTTTTAACACCTCCACGACCCCCGTACTATTCAATCCATCCATCAGCACAATGTTTTGAGTGCGTTACATTGAGTTCTACTACAAAATATGATTTTTCACCCCAAAAAAAAAAGTCGTTTCCCAGCAATAATTTTTGCGTAAAGTTACTTAGTTTGATGTACAGAATGCTTGGTTAACGGCTTCGTGATAAGGTCTTTTACACCCTGTATATACGAGATATAGTACGTGGGTCATAGAGGTATATAAAGTAAAACATCATTAAAACCTTGTTTAAAAAAATTAAAAGGTTCCTAGATTTCTAAAACAAAAAAAATATCGCAATGACAGAGTGCAAAGTGCCTTTCGGCTTTGTTAATGGTCTAGTTATACGTGGTTATACCCTTTAAATCTCCCTTCAATACACGAGTATAATATACGAGTACCTACCTAATACAAACTGCAGACTCAATGGTGTCGATTCTGTTGTGCACAAACTAAACTTAATTTACGCTATTGCTATCTTTTACTGAAAGGCAGTGCGAGAAAAGGACGGCTATAGCTATGAACTAAGTTAGAGATGTCAAACTAGTTTGTGCCTTGCGCTTCACCGTGTTTTTAGTCGACATGTTTTTACGTGCACCCTTCATTTGTATGGAAATATTCGTTCGAATTAAATTTGACAGCTCTAAATTACATCCGTCTCTTTCTCGTTTTATTAGAGAGAAAAAGATAGCAATAGCTTAAATTAAGTTTAGTTTGTGCACAACAGAATCGACACCAATATGGACATAACTGCTCAACTGCTCAAGTAATCTTCCATAAAATTGCTTCATTGCTTTTTCCTCCCGACTAACGTAACAACTTTTCTTGTCTTTTGAAATAAATAAAACACAAGTTTAACTGTACATTTTTAACTTAAAATGTTACCTCAACTTCCGTTGAAAGACACTTTAAGCGGCTTGCAATAAAACTTAGTTTTGAGCATTTATTGAGAGGGACTTTGGAAAACCTATCAATTAAAAATGTAACGACTATCCTTTGGCATTCTGAAAGCAAGAAAAAAGGTGGGTGACAGAAATGTTGTTCTGGCGAAATTTGAAACAAAATACAGCGTAGACACAGCAATTTTCAAGCAAGGAATTTCATCATCCATGACGTCCTCGTAGAAAGGGTTAGCAACCTATACAAGTATCATCTGCCTAGCCTTGTTGGGGTCGGCTTCCAGTCTAACCGGATGCAGCTGAATACAAGTATTTTATATGGAGCTACTGCCTATCTGGCCTACACAACCAAGTTAGTACTGGGTAATACGATACCCCGTGGTAAGAAGGATTGTCTGTTTTTCTGGTCACTTTGAATTGACAGCCGGGACCAACGGCTTAATGTACTTTCCGAGACACGGAGGAAACTCGATAGGTAATGGGTGGTCACCCATCCGCGGGTTTGCCAACGCGGGCAAGCGAGGTTTAACCTGAAAATCGACCCGCGCGGCTGTTATTACAACCTATACAAGTTTAAACTTGTCAGTTGACTGTACGTTGCAGACATGTTCTTACTGTAGGATGTTAATGGTAGTGGCCGCAGTACTGTCATTATTCTTTATAACACATTTGCTTGTAAAGGGTCTCTTATTTCACCCATTTCAATATCGTATTGTATCTCATTACGTACTTGTGCAGTAATGTAATCTAAAACGCACGGTTTATCAAGATGCTCCGTCTAAAACGAACGGTACTTTTTTAAATCTTAGCATAGATAAACATTTAATTCTTTAATTTAATTAATTTTGACAATAAATTACAACCATTTAACTGTAACAAACACACAAAAATATGAATTTACTTTATTAGTAATACTGGCAGTTTTTTGTGTCTTTGTGCGCTGATGCACGCGCATCGCTAATTTGTGAACAATTAACAGATTTAAGTATTCGTTTAGGAAAGTCCGAGTTTTATTTTTATTTCCTCGCAAATATGTTATAAAACGTCGTATGACATACGTGCGCTTTGATAATTACAGCCTCTGCTTTCTTGTAGCCCTCGCCTACGGCTCGGGCTAGCAATATCGCCTCGGCTGTAATTTTCAACTTACCGCACTTATATCACAATGTACTATTAACACCCTGCTTCCTAATGGACATGGCAGCATTTTCTCCTTAACGCGTTTTATATCCAACTTCTGTACAAACTTATTTTTAAGTAGCTACGAGTACCTATACTTCAGTACTTTATTTAAATTTTGAAAGCAGTTACAGTGTTTTATTGTAAATGTTTAAGCAAGCTTCTGTTTCTTTTTTAACTTATGTTATCTTTCATTAACACAGCCGCTAACTTGAATAGTAACTTACTTTGATTGGAAAATTAATCCAGGATGAGCAGGGATCTGTTGTCTGGTACTAATCGAATCTATAATCCTGAATTCCCAGTACCGACAAATTAATATCGCAGCAATTTTTTAGAAACGCGGAGCTCGTGGCTTTTTGAAAGCCAAAGTATACGCACACGCGCGTGACCGCCACGCCAAGCCGCAATTTTACCTATCATTTTGTCAAATATTTGTGTCGTTTGGCGTACAGGTCACGCACTTGCTTGTCACGTATATATGACAATGGCGTTAAAAAGGTTAGTAATAACAGCCGCTCGGTACGAAACCGTGCTTGCCTAGATTGGTTTGTGGATGCGGTGACCACTCATTATTATTATTATTTATATTATTATATATGTTATTGCAGTTATTGCGGCAGTTAGCCGTGTGGTATCCGGCAGAGTAGAATAGAACCAACCCATTACACTCACGGGTGTCGCATAAGGCGACTAATGTCTGAGGCAGAACACCTTGCGCCTCCGTAGACCAGAGAATGGGCAGCAGCGTTTTCTGTTAGTCTTTCATCACTGCGATCTCCAATCCGGATTTACGGCAGATTCCTCCCACCATGGGAGAGGCTTATGTCCAGCAGTGGACGTTATGGGCTGTTGTTGTTATATGTTATTGTAGATCTTTGACAATCGTTATAAGTAGTCAGTGGCCCAAAAAGTCTGACAAACAGTCTTACCAAGCGGTATCGTATTATTCAGTAATAAATGGGTTCTGGAGGTCAGATGCCTATCTGATCTCCGTGTAAAATACTGGTATTCAGCTGCATCCGGTGAGACTGGAAGCCGACCCCAACATAGTTGGCAAAAGGCTAGGCAGATGATGAATTTCTAAGGAAGGTATATTTGAACTACTAAATACATAGAAGAGACATCTAGAATTCTAGTGAAATACTACTTCAAGTCCTTATAACAGCAGCAAAGTTTCATAAAAGACACTTGAACTGCTTCTGCAAACTTTGGACGGAACATCGTTAGCCTTTTTAATTGACGAAATGCAGTTGATTCAAATGTTGTCGTACTATTGTGTATTGACTAATACAATACTGCTCTTTCAGAATGCCCGGAGTGGTTCGCTAGAGTCCTGGGACGTACCCTTCAAAACTACACTGAATTCGTTTGACTAATTAGAGACAGCAAGCTTTTGTCCTACAGCTGGGACGATTCAGACTCGAACATTCAATCCGATATGTTCTGATTATGTCTATTATTGGCATGTTCATCAGTTGTATGGGAAACTTAAAATATGAAATCTGAAAAACTTGCTACCATTTCAAGGGTTTCATACATAAAGGGATAGGCTACACAGAATTATTTATGAGAGATGTCACAATCAATCTGTCACAATCATAGTGAAATGCATCCTTTGCATTATATGGGGTTAAAGTATGAAATTGCCGATTTGTACTGAAAAGTTGAAACACGTTTTTTTCTAAGATATAACATATTTATTTAATCAAAATATTTACCCACATTATCTATACATTGCTGCCATCTAAACGGAAGTTCAATCATGCCTTTGACCATTGCCATTCGACAAACTGTGTCAAAACATTTTGTACTGCACTGAAATTTTTTTATCACGTAGAAAATTGTCCGAATCACGAAACAAATGGTAGTCCGTTGGAGCAAGGTCTGGCGAGTACGGAGGATGACGTATAGTTTCTAACTGGCTCCTGTAGAGTTACAACTGTTTCTCGTGCAGTGTGTTATCATGGAGCAATAATGGTGAAGATCGATCCACGAGTCGGGGCTGGTTCACTGCCAGTTTCACCATCATTGTTCGAAGTACGGCACAGTAAACATCTGCTGTTATTGCCTGACCAGAGCTGAGAAAGCTATAGTGACTAACACCACGAAGAGACCACCAAACAGATACACCTTTTTTTGGTAAGCTTTGCTTTAGGGCTCTGTTGCGGCATTTGACCTGGAGTCAGCCATTGCATTTTTCGCTTACGGTTATCGTAAGCAATCCACTTTTCGTCACATGTCACAATTCGATACAATATTCCTTCATTTCTGTACCGGTTCAACAAACCAACACAAGTTTCAAGATCAGTCAAATCATGAGGCACCCATTTTTCAATTTTTTTTACCTAATTGATTTGATGCAAATGAGTCAATATTGTAGGTAGGGTAACGTTAAACCGTGCCGCTAATTCCTGGGTAGTTTGACTCGGATCAGCTTCTACCATCTCCTTCAATTCAGCGTTATTCACCTGTGAGGGGTCTACCACGTGGTTCGTTCTTCAAGTCGAAGTTTCCATTACGAAAGCGTTTAAACAAAAAACGCACGGTGCATTCATTAGCAGTCTCCTCTACAAACGCAACGTTGATATTGCGAGCCGTTTCTGCCGCGTTAGTTCCGCGTCTGAACCCGTATTCAAAAATAACTCGGATTTTCGAAGTACTTATTTATTTATTAAAACTTTATGCACATAATGTACAAAGGCGGACTTAATGCCTTGGGCATTTTCTACCAGTCTACCTTAGGGTGATGCAGAGACAAAACAGTAGGTGCAAGTACAGAAAATTTTCAAAAAAAAAAGCAATATATTTAGATATAATAAAATAAAACAATAAATACATACATACAAACATTGATGATGAAAAACAACTAATTAATTATGGGACAAGTCTGCCAACTTCTTATGTAAGTATCCATCTTTACGTCTAAGCCGAATAAAAAAAACAATTGAAAGTCGAAAATCGAATGTTGCACATTTTTTAAAAGAAGAACCTCATAGGTAATACGTGAAAAAAGTTTCACACGAAAATCTCACACCTTGAAGATTTTATGTCAATTCGAAGTGTCTATTACTCTAAAACGGCAATTTCATACTTCAACCCCTATTATTATCTTGAAACTTAAAGAGTGCAACTGGAGTGCGTGTATGGGCAGATGTATAACCTTGGATGAACCAAAAGGAATAATAAAATGTACGGATTCTAACAGATGGTGTCCAGTAGTTTCTGCCCTACCAAGACCTCTGCTTGCTACAGGAAGAAGCGTGAGAGTGTTATACGCTTGAATTACTTCAAAAATAAGCCAAGTTTTAAGCACAAATTTAAGCCTGATTTCTAACACTCCCGGCAAGTTATACGGAAACACAACACGCAAATATGAGTCCAAATTGGTTTAATTGCGTCATCTCATTTCTGAGATAAAGTAGGATTAAAGGCATAAACCTTAAACATGATGGAACATGTGCAAACAGATACATTTAATGTTTTCACGAGCGAATAAACCGCACGGGTCAATATGGATGATTTCACTACCGCCTTTGTCTTACAAAGATAAAAAAAACCCGCTTTGTGGCAAAAATAGCTACGCTACGAGATTGCAATTAGACGTGATTACAACCTCCTTCGCCCCGTCTCAGATCTAAAGCCATCTAAAACAACGACAATAGAAACTCGTGCGCTTTGATGCCATTTATAAAGAACCCTATGACATTATTATATAACATTATGTCATTATGTCAACAGTAACTAATGCTAATTATAATAAAATCTTCATGTTAGACAACCGTTAACAATCGGACGATGACATTAAATTGTTCAATTACTAAGAGTTTTAGAGCAAACAGACATTTTTATTTAGTAACGAACTTAAGTGTAATTAGTACTTTTACAATTATGTAGCCCTGGTTCCGATAAACACGATAAATAAAGTTAGGTATATGTACAGCATTTAATTGTATTGAACGTTTTATTGAGTTAGTATTGATTGCGTTACGATCAATCATTCTGGTTTTTTAGGGGTCTAAAGCTTGTGTAATTCACCATTTGGGTTTCCTCCGGCGCCCAACGCTTACTTGCCACTTCTGTGTCATGGAAACACCTAAAATACCCTGCAAGAATCAGGTCAGGTTAAACGTAAAAACTATTTTATCTAGCTAAAGAAAATGCCGTCAATGTTAAAAGAATCGATTAAGGTATTTTATTTTCATCGTGTTTTATTCGGAATAAGATATTACGCTACGAACCATTTTAAACCTTGCCAGCTTATGCCATTGCTGGAATGACTCCGGTTTATTCGAGTGAGTATTTATTTACCTTAGATGCACTAAAGTAACGATACTTGGTGCAAACATATTATTTACTAGAACCCAGTGGCTCCGATCGTCTCTCTTCTCTTTTATTTACTTTCGTATAACATTTCAAGTTCATACAGTTACGAATATCTTTATCTATAAATTCTGGAAATGAAAAATGGTACGTCCAAACTTTGCAGTCCGATCAGCAATATCTCGTTTGCAACTTTGTTACAACTGTTATGTCAGCATTTCGATATTAAGGAGTTGTTGAAATATCTCTATTCGTAGAGATCTGCACATTCTTTTAGGTAGTGTAGTCCTCATGAAAATGATCAACTTTTAATGGAACCAAATCTGAAATCATCAACGTTATACTCCTGTCCTTTTCCCAATTTATTTGGGGTTCTTCCTCTTCTGTACTTCGATAATCAATATGAAAGGCAAAATCTGTTTTTTTTCTTGATGTGTATTAAACTAACTGTTAACGAAGCTAGCACTTAACGAACTAGCTCTTAACGAAGCCGAAAGGCCCGTCCTTTCTCCCCGTCATTGCGATATTTTTTTTGTTCTACACCATACCTGGGAACCTTCTAGTTACGGAGATATTGGGGGTGAAAGATCCAACTTTTTGACAAGTTTTTTTTTAAATACATGTTTTTAATGTAAGATTATTAAACACCTCCACGACCCCCGTACTATTCAATCCAACCACCAGCACAATGTTTTGAGTACTACCACAAAACATGAGTTATCACCAAAAAAAAAAGTCGTTTCACAGCAATAATTTTTGCTTAACGTTACTTAGTTTGATGTACAGAATGCTTGGTAGACGGCTTCGTGATGAGGTTGTTTACACCCTGAATATTATACTACTTATATATGTCCGTCGTTTAACCTAATATAATGTGTATCAGTTTGTGGCGCGGACCTCATAATATTAACCGTTGATTTGCAACCCAGCTTGCAGATGTGAAGTCCACAAAGAGGACAGAGGGTCGCATAACGATATTATGTCCACGTGACTGAGTTCGTGCAGCTACGTCATACATTAATATCACTTTACAAGGACTTGCCGAAAGGCACAGCACATTTTACCCGGAACTTTAAAATATGTGTACAGTTATGCTAAAAGCATTAGAAACATTGTCGGTTAAAAAGTTCGGATACCGGATTACCAGTAAAGTATTTAATATAAGCTGGTTCTTTAACACTGAGCTATTTATAATAAACTTATTAATAAACAAAGTTATTTGAGCTCTAATCAGCTGATAAATTACGAGACAAACTCAAACGAATTTACAAAGACAAATGTACAATGGACTATCTTATCGCTCCATTTGAAACTTCAATTGAATCTCTAGACAAAGATCAAACAGTTACTTGGCACATGGATAGAAAACAAAGCAAAGAAAATAAAATGCTCTGAAAAGTATAAGAACCAGTCTTTTGCGGGGTTAACACAGCAGAAAGGTAGACAGGTATCACACCTCTCACGTTGTATCTTTAAATCTTTGGATAGCGAGCAAAATGGCTCTTTAATTTGGGAATTTTATTTTCAAAGTTAGTCTTATCATTAGTTAAGATTCATTTTACGTTAGAATACCCTTAGTATATTATAAAACGTATTCATAAACTATCCCAGCGTTATAATCTGATGTAATTATTTGTGTTAAGCACCGTTACATTGTTCATTGGCTTGAAATTATTGTTCAGGGAGACGTAGACAAACCCTGTGAACTCAATTTGTATTCCAGCGAACAAATACAGAATTCCGTGTTTCAATCAGGGCAGCACCTGTACAAGATCAAAACATTTCTACAACCCAGCTGTTGGTATCAAAGGAAAGTTTGCCGCTAATTATTTAATTAACGCGAAAAATATCGTGGAGAAATAAAGGATGGAACGTGCCGCGAACAAAACGCTTCGAGAAACTTAATTAATTCGGTACGCAGTCACTAACTACATGCCTTTAGGAATGTGAATTTTTGATAAACGTGATGTTTATAATATAAGGCTGGTGATGACATCTCGCGGTACGGACAAGTACGGCGCATAAAAGAGAGTAAGAGAGAGAGAGTTTCGGCTGTAGGCTGGAGTGGCAAGTGTTGAACGTTCCTGTGCTTATTTGTTCCAAACGAGTGTAAGCCGGTGCAAGCCGTCTCGCGAGCAAAATGGATTGTTGCTCTAATTGGCGCCTGTCCTTAACTACGCCTCTGTGGGACTAACGAGACGTTCTCTCTTCAGAGGCCTTTTTGCTATCAGCAAAAGCCGCTTTTGACCTGCTAGCAGCCAATGAACACGAGCGTTTAGTCTCCATTTTTTTTAAATGTTGCTCCACTCTAGGAATTTCTCCTGCATCTTGGATGCTTTTTACAAACATTTAAACTGACATACACAAATAGCCAGACCCAGATTTAAACGTGTGATGCAATGTTGATGAATAATACAACGGCGTACCTAAATGTTGAGTTTGCAGAAATTTATTATTACAAGCTTTTATTTAGTTTCACCTGTCTCGATGCTTGTTTATTTGTTTGTTTGTCTGTAATCAAATTTTGCAAGTTAAATTTGATCCACTTCCCGGTTACCGATTGAGTTGAAATTTTGGACACATATGTATATCGCGAGGCAATGCAATATTATGATAACATGGAGCTGATTTAATGATGGAGATGGAAGGTGGCCATAGGTACTCTGTAATGAAACGATGCAACCCCAACGAATTTGGACTCGTTTGATTTGTCTTGATGATTACTTTGTCTTTAGATGGTATCTAGGGTCTGATGATGGAGCTAGAAGTTGGCCATAGGAACTCAGTTAAAAAACGACATAATTCGATCTAGTTTGGGCCCGTTTGATTCGTCTTAAAGAGTACGTTTGTCCTAAATAGTAACCAGAGTTTTATGACGAAACTGGAAGGTGGACATAGGATCTCCGTAATAAAACGACGTTACCACATCGAGTTTGGGCTCGTTTGATTTGTCTTGATGGGTGGATCGTTTTTGATGGGTGAGTGGTGGTGGTTTGGTGGAAGTGAATATGCGACCACCATCTTTGGGAAAATAAGTTCATTCGTTCGTTCGTTCAGTTTGTTATGAATGTGGATTCTGTTTTTGATTAGATGGATGACCCAATGCCAAGGTTCGCACGTGCCAAGGGCAGAATGGTATGAGGCTGTATAAATATGTCATATCACTAACGTTGCGCTTGCGCCTCAATGTATTAGGGCGAACACTGTTGTACTGAAGCCCTTATCCCGCCCCTACAATGGACCTCTGGGGGGATGGACCGTTTTTGTCCTATACTCGTGGGAACAACATGATCAAAAAAATACTAAAAAGTTAAAAAAGAATTAACAGAAAAAGAAACTTTTTAAAAACAAGCTTTTAATACTTATTAATAAAAATAACTAAACAGTTAAAAATAATTTAAACCTGATGAGAAAAATAAAAGCGTGTTACATTTTGAGTGCAAAAGAAAAATAATGAATTTGTATATGCTAAAAAATTTAACACGCTTTTATTTTTCTTATCCGGGTTAATAAAATATTTTTAACTTTTTAGTTCTTTTTATTACTTAATAAGTAATAAAAGCTTGTTCATTTACATGCATATTGCATGCAACACCTGTGCTGACAGTTTTTTCAGATAAAAAAAAAGTTTTTTTTTTCAATGAAAATGAAGTAAATATAATATATACTGTTCTTGAGCAAATATCTTTTGAATGTTTGACTTTATTTGGCAAGTGTTTTAGAGATCAAGTTTAAGGGGAGAAATTTAATACCTGTAGCTCGTAAAGTTAGGCTAATTTCTATGGCCTTAATGAAGGCCCACGCAGCTGCTGGATTCTTTAATATGCATCTCATAGCTACAAAAAATTCACACTATATACGTAGACTATTTCTGTCACACAGGATGTAAACGGACCCTTCACGAAGCCGTCAACCAAGCATTCCGTACATCAAACTAAGTAACCCTACGCGAAAATTATTACTGGGTAACGACCTTTTTTTCGGGTGAAAATTCACTTTTTACGGTAAAACTCAATGTAACGTACTCAAAACATTGTGCTGATGGATGGATTGAAGAGTGTGTGGGTCGTGGATTGTTTAATGTAAAGTTTTTACATTAAAAACATGTATTTAAAAAAAACTTAAAAAGTTGGGACTTTGACACTCCCAATATTTCCGTAACTACACACATCAAAAGTATCTAGGGATCAACATATATTTTTGCAATAACTTTTCTCCTGATTGATATTAATTAAAATTTTCTTTAAGGATTCATCAAATAAAGTGTTTTCGTTTGTCACAGTAACGATAAACCAAGTCACCTTTGCATTAATAAAGAAATTTGCCATTTTCCTAATAAAGGGATTTTTGACATTTGAACCACTAACATTAAAGTTCGAAAAAAAGACTGAAATAACAGTTTTCTTTAAAATTTTATTGGGTAACTTAAACAATTAATAATCCGTGTTTCTACCGCGAACACTAACAACACAAGAACATCGGTTTGGCATACTCAAAATGAGTTCATCCAAATCACGCTGTGGAATGGCCGCCCATGTTCGTTGCAACAACAAAAAAAGGTCTTCTTGCGACTGGATACCCTCCATATTCGGCAGAGCTCTTCTCTGTAGCATATCCCATGCATGCTCAATCGGGTTCAAGTCTGGCGACTGAGCAGGCCAGGGCAGGACATTGATGTTAGCTGCGGCGAGAGTCTGTCTTACAACTCTTGCGGTGTGCGGTCGTGCATTATCATGCATTAACTGAAATAAGGGACCGATTTGCACTTGTAGAGGAACGATGACGTCTGATACAATCGTCTCAGCATAAATTTGAGCGTTGAGGTTGCCTCTGATCCAAATCAACTCAGTTCTTCCGCCGATCCAAATACCCGCCCATACCATGATGGTTCCACCACTATAAGGATGGACTTCCTGGCAGGATTTTAATCGCTGTTGGCGTCCAGGGGTTCTCCAGTGTCGTATACGTCTTGTATCCGGTCTCATACCAAAACGAGACTCATCAGAAAAGCACACGAAACGCCATTGTTCTTCTGCCCAATTTCTGTGTTCAAGAGCCCATTGATATCGAATCCTACGATTGTGCATTGCTATAGGTGGTACCCGTAGCGGTCTTCGGGAATGAAGGTTCACTTCATGCAAGCGGTTTCTGACTGTTTGGTCGCTAATTAAGTTCCCTGAAGAGTGATGAAGCCTCACGGCTAACATCATGGCGGTTATTGTTGGAGCTCTTCGAGTTAAGATTTGAATGTATCGGTCTTGTCTCCGTGTGGTGCAGCGATACCGTCCTCCATGGCGCTCAGCCACGGTACCAGTGCTTCGGTAACGTGTCCAAAGTCGACTGATAACACTCTGACTTGTATTCAGAGCTAAAGCTACAGTACGTTGCCGGGAACCAGCTTCTATCATTCCCACGGCTCTGAGCATTTCTTCCCTGCTTAAATGACGTCGCCGCTCCATAATAACGTTGGTTTTAATCAGTAGTAGGGAAACAGTAGCACTAATAATGTCTTCAATGCGTTGTATGTTTTTATAGGGAAAATATTGACAGCTTATTTTCATCTTTTACTCGAATTTGATTGAGAGTTCCTGATTCAAATTATGAAATGCACCAAAAAGGATCCATATAAATTTATAAAATCATAAATTTATTACAAAGCCACATCTCAATCTCAAGAAATCCGCATAAAAATGCTTGATCCCTAGACATTTTTGATGTGTGTAGATGGTTCACAGGTCTCTAGAAAAAATAATCGCAATGATGTAGAGAACAATTGCCTTTCGACTTCGTTAAGGGTCTTTTTACACCCTTTATGTAAACAACAATGAAATGAGCCTTATTTATAAAGGAACAGAGGTTATTATATCTTGTCAAAACGGGATCTACATTCTACAATCATCAGAAGTGACAATGTCTTTGATTGTTTAAATGATCCATGCTACTTCAAGTATATTATTATAACGATTTGATAAATCATTACACTAAATAGATTTACGTCCTTTCCTTCAGTGAATACATATTATTTGTATTTCTGCGACGCGCTCCGTTCGACTCCATGTTACATTTCAACAAATGGCTTTGCCTTCGACATTGCAGACCTTGAATGAGTACTGTCTGGTTTAGTTATGTCAGATCATATCATGTAAATCTAACTTCTGTTCGTTTTCGTAATAATAATGTCGTTTGGGAGAACTTACTTTATTTATTATCAGTTTATGGACACAAAAAAACTAAAGAAGAAGATCGTATAATTTCGCCTTGAGTTCGCAGTTACATTATAAAAATATAATGAAGGTATTCACTGTGAAATTAATATGAGGTGTAATTACAGTTAATTTAACCGCGTCAATGCGCTTATTTCGGGCTTTGCTCCAAAAACTACCACGAAACATGGAAATATTAATCAAGTAATTGGCTCCTGAAATTGATCATTATTTTAGATTAATTAATAATTAATCGCTGTTCATTTAATATAAAATACGTGTGGTAGCGGTTTTATCATCGAAATATCACGCTTGTAATCCCCGTAGGGCTAGGGAGAGATGCCTAATAGTACCCACATTTCGCCAGTTATGTTTAAGGGCGAGCTATTGTCATATTGATATTGTGTTGGCGATTTATATGATGAAATATATGCCTTTACTTATTTTTGATTTACACCTAGGCTCGTGCCGAGGCCGAGGTCACCGGTCGGGCCGTAGATGGGTGATCTATTACATACCGAGACATATCCGTGCCTGGGAAAGCATGGTAAGCGTTGGTCACCTGTGCCATTCGTAAATTGACAGTCGTTACGGGTTGTCAGTAGCTCGAAAGTCTGACAACTGATTTTATGAATGGTTAGTGATTTTGATGGTCAGATAACCAGTCGCTCCATGTAAAAAAAGGTTGACTGGTAGAGAATGCCTTGTGGCATTAAGTCCGCTTATGTACCACTCTTGTACATGTAGCTAAAATAAATGAATAATATTTTAGTATTCAGCTGCAATCAGTAAGACTGGAAGCCGAACCCAATACAGTTTCGTAAAGTCTAGGCACATTATCACCACAATTTTTAAAATTTCTGAAAACTTTATCGGTTTTAAATTGATTGTACATTCATAATTAGCTATTTATGGGTGTATAAAGAGGAAATCTATATTTGGTTAAGCTACTTCGTTGGCCTAGTGTTTACAAAGCATGTAGTCTAGGGTTCGATTCCCAGGTCAGACAAACTGTTAATGGTTCTTTTTTTCATGTGTGCCTAGTTAAATAGACTTGCCCCGTAAGACATGGGACTAAAACGTAACTGTCCAAATGTGGGTGTTGTAAAGTTACACCTCTGCCTAAGCCCACATAAGTTACAGGATACAGGTGTGATTGGTAAGTAACACTAAGTACATACTGTCAGCCCACCAAGAAGGTACTTCAACGTACTTCCACACGCGTAGACCCGAGTACCTTCAGAGTACCACATCCTCTATCCTCCAGCCAAAATGGGAACAATGGGTAATCTTTCAAATTTCCGCTCCTACGCAAACCGCAATATAAGTGGGTATGAGCCAAGTGTTGCCAACTTAAATAAACTCTCGGTGACCTACATGCCATTTCAAGTGAACCGTCGCTTTTTTCTTTAATATTAGGAAATATAACTTCAGTTATTTAGTTAATTCAGTTTGTCATCCTCCATTATAATAAAGTAATTCCGTGATTAAACTTTGTGGTAGGAAACTACTTAATTAGTCTAATTTTAAATAAAATAAGCTACTCCGACCATCGCAGTCCTGAGCTATTATACAAGAAGGACTAATAACTGTAGTCTACAGGAAATTAGCCTGTTGGCGAGAGGCCTACGACAAGCCTACGGCGTAGCCGCGGGGTCTACGAGATTGTTGTGGACACTACAGAAAAGTCAGCGGCGGAGATATCAATTTGCTTTAGAGATTTTCCGCTGAATTTCAAATTCAATTGTGATATAAGTATATTGTTTTGGTGTGAATTAACTTAAAATCATTTTTGTTCAGAACCAAATATTTTACATTATGTAAATATGATATTAATAAATGATGTCTAGCATAAACTGTAACATATAGGTTTTGGCACCGATTTATTTACAATATTGTTATGTAATGGCCAGCAACATTCAATGAAAATAAATCGCATCGGAACGTAATGAGATTGAAGCTTTTAATTATAATTATGTTGTACCTACAAGTTTAATTAACATGTTCACGGTAATGACAAGGTGACCTCAAAAATTAACTTGCGGTTTAAAACAATTTGCTCCTAATGGTTCTTGTTTATTTAGCTAAAATTATTTTCACGTATGAATGCATGCATGCGTTCCTTTGAGCGCAGCGGAAATCAGCAACAGTGCGGAAATCACTTGGGAGCCCCCCAGTAAATTCCAATAAAAACTAAAAAGTTCATGCAAACGCAAGGCTTCTGTTACTACTGACATCTTAAAACGGTAGTAGTGTTGTAAGAAGTCTATGTAAATTCATGGAAAGTTTAATTGCTGAGTATTTAATACAAAAAAAACTATGTATAGGTAATAATGTAATTATTTATTTTAATATTTACAAAGACTTAATGCAATACTAATATCGAACAAAAATGGCGGGATACAACGTGAATTCGAATTAACCTATAAGTTTTTTTTTATTACGGCGCTGCCGCGCTCTGGTAGTGAAACGCGCGTGCGTGATGAAACACACGTTTGGATGATATTATGGTTACTATGACACTGGTTGTTTTAATGTTGGCAATAAGCTAACTGTTTCAGATACTTTTATAGAGGATTTATAGCATGGGCGTAGATATTTTTTAGAAGATTTCTACACCCATGCTATAAATCCTCTAAAAAATATCTACATATTTTTTAGAGGATTTATAGCATGGGTGTAGATATTTTTTTTTATGGATTAGTAGCTTCGGAGGTTATCTCCTTTATCTAAAACTACAAACTATACCTCGTATAAAATAGTGTGGATGAACTAAAACCGGCAAAGTGCGAGTTGAACTCGCGTGGAGAGGGTTCCGTACAATGCCAAGTCTTATATTGAGTTTACCACTTTATTTTCAACTAGCTGACCCGCGAAATTTCGTCTGCGTCACATAAGAGAGAGAGAGAGGGTTAGAGAGAGTGTGGTCAACCTTCAAAGTTAAAAATAGACAATATGCTATCGCAGATATTAATTAGAACTTTTTAAGTGTAACAGTTCCGTTAGACAGCACATACTTTGTGTTTTTATTTTAAAAAAATATTATTGTCTGTGTGCTTAATGCACTGACGTCAAAGAAACATTTTTCTTTCTTTCTTTACATTATTGTTGCGTAACATAAACAGTTTGCGCAGCGCACATCACACAAGCCCTCAAAAGGAATACATTTTCCCTGTTTTTGCAACATTTTTCACAGGTGCTCCGCTCCTATTGGTTGTAGCATGATGTTATATAACCTATAAATATAGCCTTTCTAGATAAATGGGCTATCCAACACTAAATTTGTTTTTCAATTCGAACCAGTTGTTCTTAAAATTGGCGCGTTCAACCAACCAAACAGTCTCTTCAGTCTTAACGGTAATACTTATAGATTCAAGTTGGTACCAATGCAATTTCTCAGAAATGTTTGTATTAATCGCTAAAATATTCTACTTGTTTTTCCAAATAACAGCTTCCCTCGACAGCCTTACGTCTACATCTTTAGACACTCGATGACAGTGAAGTCATCAAAGTGCATGAAATGAGCGCAGAAACGATCTTTCACCCTCTTATTATAAAACGTGGTCTTAAAAAAGTACCGGCTTTAGTACTAGGTTTAAACCATGAACTTGTATAAACGTTATTACAAAACGAAGTTTATCGCTAGTCCTAGAACTATCTATGATACCAAAGTTAGACCATCGTGACCCCTAGTTTAACTATGGTACTAAATTGTCAACTCGTTTTTTAACATATTTATATTGGTTTTCGTCGACTTATCTTCAAGTATTTTAGCCGACTCGGCAATAAGTTGACGCAGTATAATAATATATCCTAGAATGAAGTTTGTATTAATATAAGTAATGTGGCATAGGTACATAGTTTAGCTTATTGCATCATATACTGTGTGTAGTTGTGTACGTAATCTAACTTGTCAGTTATCACTAACCTTTTCTTCTGAACTCCAATTTTCACCTCTTTTTTTTTCTTTTTTTGTTCCATTTTTTTTTAAATTGAATGCACACACGATCTCACCACAAACTTGTATGATTACTCTTGTGAAGTGAAACCGGACATTTAGTTTACTTTAAGATGTAACATAAACATTTCGATAACATTACTCAAATTACGCGCGCCGCCCAGTTCATTCCATTATACGCGCTAGCTCGATTGTTGTTCCAAAACAGAACAATTGGATGCATTCAAAAAAATAGAAGTCGGAATATTTAAATACCTTTAAATAACCAAACCTTATATTTTACCACTACAAATAACAATTTATAAAATATTTTTTCTATAAATTACGTAACAACATTTTGTAAAAAGGAACGGTGCAGAGAGTTTGTTGCTTATAATCTGTGGATAATGTTTAGACCAGGGACTATCTTTGGTACTAAGTAGTCCTTTGTTGGTCTACGATTTGTAATACGAATGAAAGAACTAACGGTAGTACCGTAACAAACCTAGACCTTTTAGTCCTGGTTTAAACCTGGTACTTATTGGAAGTTTTATAATAAGACGGTCAAAGTTTAAATAGGACCAACTTTGAGATATATGCTTCTGACTCAAAAAAATAATCTCTTATTCAATTCTCCGTAAAAAGTTATACGTAGTCAATACATTAAAAAATATAATATACGCGTCGAATTGAAAACTTTCTTCTTTCGTTTCGTCGGTAAAAGAGCAATCTTGAGGCAACTGACAAGGGCGAAGGTATTCTTTCACGGAAAATCTTAACACCGCGATTCAGAAAATGGAGTGAAATGAACAACGCCATCTATCGTTTCAAGAACTTAAACTGCTAAAATGTAATACATGGAGCTATGTAGAATTTCAAAGTAGCGTCATGTAGACTAATCTAGAGTACCTTTTGCTATCATAACTTTTTTTTAAAACCAGTCAGTCGATTTAAAAGTTATCTTGTGAGCTCATTTTTAGTCATTAGTACCATTTTGGTTGAATAGATGTCGCTGCATGTATCTTACATATTGATGAGAAGTTCTTCGTAACACTTTAAATTCATATTTTATTTGAATAAATACACGAAACATATTGGTTATATAATTTACACGTGATGCTGTAACAAAAGAAATACCCGGAGACACTCATATAACTTTTGATAGAAAGCAGCAATTACAATGAAACAACATTTAAACCTTTTCT
Source organism: Xestia sexstrigata (assembly GCA_941918905.2). Lineage (NCBI taxonomy): Eukaryota > Metazoa > Arthropoda > Insecta > Lepidoptera > Noctuidae > Xestia > Xestia sexstrigata. Next base: position 13,072,223 of record OW799200.2, on the reverse strand, counting down.
TAGTTACGAACAATAATTGTGCATTGAATCTAACCATATTGGTTTTATAATTAACACGTGATGCTGTAACAAAAGATCCTGCACAGACATACAGACACACAAACATAGAGACACGCAGACATACAGACAATCATTATAAAAATGGTAGATATGGGTTCTGTTAGTGATCCTTTAACACCCCTACTATTTTTTTTTATATTTTCAATGTAAAGAAACGCCACGTCTACAAATTGATTATATGTAAAGATTGAAAGAATTCTTCAAGCAATGAACTATATTTGAGATTTTTTTTCGAAACTATAGGCTCAGTAGTCTAAGATCAGGGGGTCAATTGGTAATATTCGTCTTCTTTCATGAATAAAATCAAAACCATTTATTTTACAATAATAACAAAAATATATTTGAGATCAGCGTAACGAGTCCTCTCATCTGATATATGACACAGTAAGTGTCTTAGTGTCGAGTTCCAGTAAAGCGCGTAGCAAAAGACAAAGAAAGAGGGTAGACAGATTTGTCTGCTCCTAACATTTTTTTCCATCCACCCGCATTCTCCAGTTAACCCGCGATCATAAGAATAAGATTTAATTAATGATTTAATTTATTTAAAAAGTAGATCATAGCGCTCTATACGCGTATCATGGCGCTTGCAACAGCGTCGAAATATCGGGAGCTCAAAAATAATCAATTATCACTGAAGATATCTTCAGTGATAATTGATATATTATCCATAAGTAAAAATAAACTACAACTTAGCGTAAATAAATGTTGCTGTATAAGTTTTACTAAAAATAAAAATACTATCATGCATCCGTATTCCTTAAATAATGTAACATTAAGAAGAGAAACGTTAGTGCGTGATCTTGGAGTTCTATTAGACGACAAATTACACCTTGACGCTCATATTAATATGATAGTGAATAATGCTTTCCGAATGTACGGATTTGTTATGAGGTCAGCCATTGAATTTGTTCGCCCATATACATATTTATACCTTTACAAATCGTTAATCAGGTCCCAGTTAGAGTATGCTGTTGCGGTATGGAGTCCCTTCTATAGGAAATACTCAAATGCGATCGAAAAAGTTCAAAGCAAGTTTCTGAAATCCATACATTTCCGTTGTTTTCGTACGTATGCTTCCTATAGTGACCTTTTGATTAAGTATAAACTACATAATCTTAAAGCTAGACGTATTATTTTGGAGACAATGTTTTTATATGATTTATGTAATAATGTGTGTGATTGTATGGACATCACTAATAAGATTAGTTACGTAGTACCTAGAACAACTATAAGCCGTGGGGTGCGCGCACGACCCCTGTTTGCCGTATCTGCTAGTCGTACGAACGCAGGCTTACGAGCACCCCTACGTCGGCTATCCAGCCAGTACAACAATCTGTTCGAAAGTGTTGACATCTTTGCTGTACCAATAGGTAAATTTAAAAGCCTTGTTCGTAAGACCATTTTGGATTGAGTGATATTTTTCTTTTAACTAGATTATTATCATTTCATGTATTTCTTATTTATTTTTTCCTTTTAATTTGTATGCCTGCTATAATGAACATTAACACATTATGTCATTTTTGTGTTCGCATTTAATTATAAGCGAAAGTCGCATTGTTTTTATAACTAACTGTTTTTATAATATGTGGAAAATGTCGTTGGTTGTACATTTACTCACACCCTAGATATAATTCTGTTTATGTAATACTGTAATGTGTAACTGTTTGTTTTCCCGAATAAATAAAATAAAAATAAAATAAGTGACATTTTAAGTATAGAATGAACCATGAAAGCTTAAAACTGTGTATGACACAGTAAGGTTTGCAAAACTTTTTTTTTTAATTTCCTAATTTGTACCCTGAAAATGACCCTTCTTTGAAAAAAATATTTATTTATTTTGCACATCTGTGTTTGCTACCAAATTTCTCCTGATTTGGTCTAGTAGATTCGGAGCAAATTGGCTGTGACAGACGGACGGACAGACAGACAGACAGACGCACGAGTGATCCTATAAGGGTTCCGTTTTATTCATTCTTTGTACGGAACCCTAAAAATGGCTAAGACCTGCACTAAATGAAGTAGTTTTAAATGCCATCCCCATATAAAACATATGTTAATCTCGTAACATGTATTCCATAATTGGCAGATTTAATTCATAGGGATACCAGGATATCCCGTACACGAACTACAAATAACATACGGGTGGGAAGAGCACTTGAACAAAATGAACACGGCGAAAGTATTCCAAAGGGTCGCGAAGGGTCTCGTGGTCTCGTGGCCTGAATATATCGTAGCAAGCTGACCATAGCTATACTCGTACACGACGTTATTTTTAGTGTAATGAAAAGCCAAAACACTGAAAACAATGATTTAATTAAAAGATAGCATTTTGTGGAACATTTAAATAAGAGGAAACTTAATTATGAGCGCTGAATGCGGAGCGCACGAATATTAGTCCGTGCTAATATTATAAATGTGAAAGTGCCATTTTTGTGTGTACGTTACCTTATAGATTTATAATGAACTTGTCACACAGGGAGACCATGACCTTCTTATCCCGGTTGTTCGTTTCCGTTTCCATAAATATCACTTCATACTGAAAATCGATTAAAACACGAGCGAACCGCCGGCTTCGCACGGGTGCATTTTACTAATGAAAAACTGCCGTTTATTTTATCTTCTATTTATTAAATTTTAAATGAGCATAAACCAGCTCGGTGAAGGTCATTCTTTAAGGGATCTCAGACTGTAAGATCTCAATTCTGAACAATGAACTAGGCATCAGAAAAACGTAGTAAATGCTATCTTTACAGTAAGCTGAGTATTTGAGGCAATGCCAGTTTCTTTATTACGGACGAACGTTATGGGAAACTATGGCGAAGTATATACGTACGCTACGCCCAGCGGGACGCCAAGGGACCTCCGTTATGGGAATATATGGGGGTACTTTCAAATGTTTGTTATGGACATGGTTAGGACATGTCTGGCTTTAAAAATAAATGGTAAGTTGGTGACTAGGTGCTTACTTACCTTATTATTTTAGAAACTACTAAAGCTACATGGCCATGTAGCTTTTCAGAATATTGATATCAGCGATCAGTGATGTTATCATCATGTTTTCCCGCGAAAGGTTTGTAAAAGGTACAGACGAGCCTATAGCAATTATTTACATAACATCACGACTGTAATCCCCGAAGGGATGGGCAGAGGTGTACCTAATAGGACACCCATATTTTGCCAGTTATGTATAAGTTCCATGTAATATAACCCCCGTGTTCCGTGTATTAATTAATTATTTATCTAATCAAATAACAATGTTAACATTAAATAGTACCATCTATAGGTGCACTTGACCTAACGCTAATTAACAAAGCAGGTAGTCATTGCAAACTGCACCCTACTAAGTTATGAAATAATTTGTATTAGGAGCAGTGGTCCAAGCTCAAACATATTTCAGTTTCACAAAAGAATTGCAGGCAGAACAAGTGTGTTAAAACTAAACTTAACATGAAGCCATAAAAGTGTTATATTTATTTGACATAAAAGTGTTATATTTATTTGACATTTGGATTATTCGTGTTTGTGTGTGTGTGTGTGTGTTTGTGCAGCATGTGTGTTGATGGAAGAGTTTAGGCTGGATTATTATCAGAGAAAAGAAGGCGTTCTGTATCCATGTCGTTATTTGTAAGTAGAAAGATTGTCACAAATTTCTTGACGGATGAGGTAGTATGTGTAGTGATGGTCACATAAGGGGTACATTGGTTTTGTAATAGTACTGTATTAAGAACAAAAAGTTGTCTTAAAGAAAATACTTGCAACGTATATAAATCTTCTGTTGGGACGCAAATAGCAGACAATCGGATTAACCGCGTACAATTACAGATTCCACTGCTACTGACAAATTAATAGTCCCAGTACTGTATATTTGTATTATGATGAAGCGGATATGGAAACATGCAGTATTCAAATTCTGTAAGTACACAAATGTCTTATAAATCTTTATTTATGTTAGGAGGCCATTTGATGTGTAGCTTTATATCCAAGAGGGGCTACGCGTAGGTACTAAAACTCCTCCTAAAATATTAAGGGGACTGTTCGTATTGAATTTTATACTTTCAGCGAAATAACATGTCTGACTTTATGGTGGTTGGGAAAAATACGGAATGCGAACTCATTTAAATGAAAGCTATTGATATTTCTGTGTATCGATATGCTTGAGATATTTATACGCAAAGACATAATTATTGACTTTGATATTGCGTACGTAAAATTCTATGAAGTGAACGTGTAATAAATTGATAAATATATATTTCGTAGTCAACTCAGTATCTTTTCTTGAAATTAATTCCAAAAATTAAACTCAAATTCATTTAAATTAGTGTTGCCCAAAATCGGTCTTGGTCTTGCAGTCTAGGTCTTGTTCTTGGATTTTTGCAAGACCAAGACCAAGACCGACTTATTGCAGCAAGACCAAGACCAAGACCGACTTATTGCAGCAAGACCAAGACCAAGACTGAACCCTGCAAGACTTAAGCAAGAACAAGACTAAGCCTGCAAGACTCTTGCGTCTCGCAGTTAAGTCAAACTGAGATTATGGCGTTATAGTAGGTATTTGGTTTCAATCCTGATTTTGATAGACGTCCCCCAGTATCAAAACCGTATCGTCATAACACTAAAAGGGATTGTATTGATTATTACATATTTCGACTATCTAATAAGTAGGTAGCGTGTTACTTACAAATATGTTCCCATGTGATAAAAATGTACCTAGCATAACTTTCTAGCAAAATTCATTTCATACCTTGTAGGTACCTATAGTATTATATATGCATGTATAAGTCTAATGTGCAGATCTAACGTTAGTAGGTTGGTAAACATTTTGTAGGTACTTATGTTTCAAAGTTTATATTATTCTTCTATTCAGCAAAAATTAAAACTAACAGCGAGTCGAGTAGGTCTAGTACTAGCAGCAGCTTTTAAGCCAGCCGATGTTATGGTACAGACGCCAGCACATCAAGCTACAACAATCTGCCAAATTTCTTTAACAGATTTTCAACTTTATTGCTAAATAATTAAGGTTCATGGTTGATTGGGAAAATTTAACGTTCCGCGAATAAACCGTTGGTCGGTCGGTGTATTACGTACTTACTTATTTGATAATTTACCAACAAAGACGCCGCGGTGTATCAAAGACTGCAACAAGTGTATCACAGACAGCATTTGACACTGTTTGACCGCCGCATTCGCCGCCACAGGGTATGGACAGAAGCACACAAAATTGTTACCTATTTTGGTAGGGTTGGCACAAGAGGATAAAATTAAATGACCTTGAATATGTGTCAGCAGTAGGTATAAATTGAATGAGTTATAGAAGATACATTCTTACAAGAATTCGAACACTACAGCGGGCGGGATAATAATAGCCCTACATAGAGTTAGTAATTACGCTTAGGTACTGAATAACGTGATTTGTTTAAATTATTGTCAAGTTAATTTTATTAATTAGGTGGTTCACTATGCCTACGTCAATTTAAGCTCAACATGTACCTACGTTACGTTGTTCTAAGATCTAACCTAACGTGTTTATTATATAGCAATAGGCTAATAGGTATTTGAAAGTAGTCTAGTCTAAGTAGTAGAGTCATGCAAGACTTGCGAGACTTTTGCTGCAAGACCAAGACCAAGACCAGGTGTATTGACGCAAGCCCAAGACCAAGACTGGCTAAGGTCTCGTCTTGGTCTTGCATTTGGGCAACACTAATTTAAATAGTCTCATTTGCATTAGATACATGTGTGTGAGGGATACGCGTAGGAAACATAACAAAAATGAGATAAAAAAGAGGTCGACACCATTCGGCAGGATTCTATTCAAATCTACAACCCTTTTTTGATTTCTATTTCAAGTAAAGTGACGAAGTGTGAGCACCGTCCGAGTCCCAGATATATCCTTATATACCAATTTGCATGTGCGGAAGATATCACGACAATTGACGGCCACGGGTATATATATGGCAGAATATGTATTGGTATATTTCCTGAACAATTTCCGTAAAACAATTCGTTTGCGTTTGCACGGAACGGAGTTTAGCGAAAACGTTTACATTTACACGTGCCGGACAGATTTCATCTCTGCAATTTTGATTTTAATCAAGTGAAGAACGAACCGATTAATTGTGTTAATTAACTGTATTTAATTGCTGCACTTAGAATGAATTGTATTTAATTTTTAACTGTTGATATTGTGCAGTCAATGTAATAAAATATTTGAATGTCTTGTTAATACTTCTATAACTATAACTACGACGACGACAAGTACGAGTACTATACTATGATAAATGCGAAATTTTGTGAGGGTGGATGGATGTTTGGTTACTCTTTCACGCAAAAACTACAAATCGTGCTTGGATGAAACACAGATATTTAATTTTTATCCCGGTATTATATATTATCTCTTAGGGTTATAACCAAACTCACGCGGGCGAAACCGAAGGCATAAGCTAGTATCAAATAAACTTGATGAAGGACAAAAGTCATAATACATTTAAAAAAAATATTCCATCAGTGTTGTGTATACTTTCCTAAATGGTATTAAATTGCTGTCTAAAAAAACCTTCTCACAAATTCAATATAAGATACAGTGTATCTTTATTGCCTAAACAAGGAGTGAATGGGATTTACAATATTCAATACACCCAGTATTCGATACAACGACGTATTGTATAGTGCAAGAAAAGAGGATAATTCCCACACACGTCCTGCTTACATGTCTGAACAACTTTATTTACGCCTTATGGATTGTGTGTACAAGATTTATATTACGCGAGAAGAAAAGGTACTTAAGCACACCCGAGTTAAGGGTGAGCCCACGTCATCGCACGCGCGGGCAATTATGGACTGGCGAAGTGTTGATGAACAGTAGGCGAATCTATCACAAATCGCGTTAGTTAGTTAGTGCAGTCCGCACTAAGTGATAGCTCATTTCTTCAAGACGCACCAATTAAACAAAACATTTAGATATTGGAAACGTCTTGGTCATTCTAAATAACGATGACGAAAAGTAGGTAGGTACTTAGGCTTCTACAATTTAGTCGCATGTGGCAGAAAATGTGGTGATAAACTTCTTAAACCCAACGAAATGGCCTAAAAGAAAAAAGCATTTGTGAACCAATTATGTACTTCCTGTTACAGAAGTCGTCTATGACAAACAATAGAAACAAACTTGATTCGTAACCTAATTTTTGTCCTGCTTTTTAAACAGGAAGATCGTTTTTTAAGATTATAATAGGTAAGTATGTATGTTTATTTGGCTTCACTTCTTTGGGTAACTTTCTTGCATTGAAATGTGTCGAGAATCGAACTTCGACATCTTCGGGTGCTGCAGGCAGCGCGTGCGAGCCGCTGAGCCAGGCGGTGCGGTGCGTGGAGGAGGCGGCGCGGGCGACGTGCGGCGTGGGACGGCCGGCGTCGCACACTCGCGCTTCATGGTATAATATAATACTTCTCCTCGGGCCACCGCGTTGTATACATGTCGGTTTCAGTTAATAAATTCAGTTTGTACAGCCAGTTATACAGTCCACTTATTCTCATCACCATCATCGAGACCTTCACACTGTACTCAACACTAAGCAAATTCAATGAACGGCCTTATCGATACGCCGCCTAAATTAAATCAACAAAAGCGTCAAGAATATTACGTTAAAAATATTCTCGGTCGACAAAGCCAGAAGATCGTTGTATAAACTAGTCACAAAACAAGGCTATTGTTATGAAAAACAAAAGTATGGCGTTGGCCATGAACAGAGAGTGAGAGGCGCAGAATCGCTCACTCAGTCCATTTCCTATCAATATCCGCCGCTCAAGTGTTAGTACGACGATCATTACATCTGAAAACAAGCCGAATTAACAGACAATACAGTTCGCAAACGTGATTCCGTAAATACAAATCAATTTATGCAAATGTATCACCTTGAGCTCTATGATAAATGAGCGACTTGTCTCACGAAATATCTTCCACTCTGTAATGATTGTCGTTTTTCATTATACACGGCGTGACATAGGGACATGGCGAGGGATATAGTGCATAATATTTAATACATAGGTATAGCGGCGTAGGGTCCCGGGTAGTCCTCACCAGAACTCTCAATTGGTTTATTAAAGGCGAATGTGTCTGGCTGCCTGGCTGAATTTAAATTTAAACACATTAACCCTATGATAGTTATTAAAGATTTCCGGCAAATAAAAATCAAACTAACTGAAGATCTATGGGAAATGTGTATCAAAGTTTGTACATCCATACTTGAGACTATAGCCCCTTAGCTTACTTACTGACTTAGCTTTAATTTTTAATTTATGTGTAGACCAAGGGGTTTTCCCTGGTTTAATGAATAACAGTAAAGTCATACCTCTTTTCAAATCCAACGGCCAGTAAAGACACTAACAATTATAGACCTGTAGGTATCCGTGTTTCCAGTTTTTAGCAAGGTGTTTGAAAAAGTAATGCTTAGTCAAATGCTCTAACATTGTAACACCAACAGAATCTTACATGATTATCAGGGTGTCACCAATGGACGTTGTACAACTGACGACGGTGTAACCTTATTAAAGCATATATTTACCGTGGTAAGAGTCCCAAGACGCCATAGGAATTTTTTATGACCTCTCCAAAGCGTTTGATTGCATAAATCACGACACATTACTTTTTAAACTTGAGCATTACGGACTGGGTAAACTAGCACTTAGTTTGGTAAAATCTTATTTGAATGATAGACAACAACATGATCAAATAAATGGTGTTAATTCACTGGGTTTAAAAGTAAAAATGTGGGTTCCACAAGGCTCAATACTGGGTCCTTTCATCTTTATAATATACTATATATAAATAATCTACCCTATTTATTGAAAAACCAACCTCAAAATATGGTGTTATTTGCTGACGACACTTCCTTAATTTTCAAGATAAATAGACAGGCCCAAAATCTAGATAACGTGAATAATGCCCTACTTCAGGTCCAAAATTTGTTCACAGCAAACAATTTGGTATTAAATGAAAAAAAAAAAACAAAAGTAGTGATTGTGATATAATATTGAATAAACAGAAACTTGAATTCGTAAATAAAACGGTTTTCCTGGGGATTACGCTTGATTCAAGGCTACAGTGAGGTTCTCATTTAACATCTCTTGCAGGGCGGCTAAGTTCAGCAGCATATGCCACTAGAAAAATCCGTCACTAAACTGATGTAGATACCGCTATACTGGTTTATTTTAGTTACTTTCATAGTTCGGTACGGTAGTAAGGTCTTACGGCATTTTGCAATGGGGACGGGCTGCAGATATTGAGTCTATATTTATTCTGCAGAAAAGAGCCATCAGGGCCATATACCGGATGACATTTTATCACTTTCCAAAAAAATGGGTATGTTAGTTGAACGAAGTAGAAGCTTATAGCATACCTAGTTTCTTTTTTCCACAGTTTAGAAAAAAATTGATCAATCATCAAAAAACGCTACAAATTTCAAGTAAACTTTTCATTTTAGAACAAAGCCAGAGAAATTTTGAAAAAGAAGTGAAAAATATCGAATTTCAAATCATACGCAATACGCGTATGATTTAAATTTCGAATTAAAAAAAAAACTTAGTATGCCATTTGCTTCTACTCCGTTCACCGATTATACTCATAGTTTTTGGAAAGTTATAAAAAGTCATCCTCGAGCCAAGCGCCTTGGAAATGATTACCGACACCTAATTATTTGAGCTGAATATTAATATTTGGTAATCCAGCTGAAAGGCCGAGAGAGAAAACACGTGTTAAATGCTAAATCGATCTCTGCCTTAATTTTTTTTCAACCTACCTACAAACATTAAAAAATGAACTTGCATAATTATATAATTGCATACATGCTTGTATAATTGTTTACGTTTTTATATAGTTTTGTTTCATTGTTAATTCAACCATATTTTTGTTTTGTCCAGTGCGAGACTAATAAATACTTTTTCCTTCTTTCCTATCAAAAAATAACCATTGAAGTAGATTTACAATGACGGTCTCAATTTTACATTACATACATTTTTTTTTTCGGGCCATATTGTCGATTCATACTACTCTGTCAAGAAAGTACCGGGAAAAGATCAATAATACACAAAATGTCTGTTATTCATCCAAATTTATTTTATCACCTTCAAAGTATGCTCCTTTAGAAACGATACACTTGCGCCAACGAATAATCCATTCATCAAAACATTTTTTAAACGCTGCTTCCGGAATTGAGTTCAGTTCTCGCCGCGAATTCTCCTTTATGTCTTCTATCGATTAAAAACGGGTGCCACGAAGTGGTAATTTGAGTTTAGGAAAAAGAAAAAAGTCAGCAGGAGCCATATCTGGTGAATATGGTGGTTGCTGGATGGTATTTGTTGAGTGTTTGGTCAAAAATTCGTTCACAATGATAGCCTTGTGCGAAGGCGCATTGTCGTGGTGCAAAATCCAAGAATTTTCTTTCCACAAATCTGGCCTTTTTCGTCGAATTTGCTCTCTTAAACGCCGCATAACGCTCAAATAATATTCTTTATTTACCGTTAGACCTTCCGGTAAGAATTCAGAGTGCACAACACCGCGATAGTCAAAGAAAACAGTCAACATGACTTTGACTTTTGATCGACTTTGGCGTGGTTTTTTCGGTTTCGGTTCAGTTGGAAGGCGCCACTCCGAAGCTTGATGACTGGTTTGCATGTCAAACTCGTAAACCCACGTCTCGTCACCAGTAACAATGCGTTTCATGAATGTTGGGTCCGAACTGACTCGTTCTAGCATGTCCTCAGCGACTTTCATGCGATTGAGTTTTTGGAGAAAATTCAGATCTTTTGGGACTAGCCGAGCAGCAACATGTTTCATACCCAAATGATTAGTTAAAATGGTACGGATCGACTCGTGAGATACAGAAAGTTCGGCGGCTATCTCTCTCAGAGTTGAATGGGGATTTTCAGTCACTATTTTCTTCACTTTTGCGATGTTAACTTCAGTTGCAGACGTTGACGGCCTACCAGAGCGAGGCAAATCTTCCATCACATCTCGACCGCTTTTGAACGCTTTGAACCACTCATAAGCACGAGTTTTTGATAAAGTCGATTCACCGTAAGCCTTCTGTAACATTTTCAGTGACTCCGAACACGAAATTCCATTGGCGATGCAAAATTTAAGACAAACTCTTTGTTCGATATTTTTGTCCATTATGAAATTCGCAATACACACTATATATGATATTACTAAAACCAGCACTGTATTTAATATAAATAACAGATGCAACTCAAACTCCGCGCCAAAATGGAAAACAGTTGTGCCAATCTAACAACTACAAAAAAACAAAAATTTGAATTTGGAACCATAAACAAATCATCCATTCCCGATACTTTTTTGACTGAATGTATTATAATAATACACTTACCCCGTTTCCTACTTTGAATTGGCCACTACAAGACGTTAGGGGTTGTAAGTGGGGAGCTTAAGAATTATATCGAGTGGCTGTGGAGTAGTCGCTGATATTTCTTCATCCCTCCTTGACATTATTCTTATAAAATTTGTATCGCTTTTAAAACAGATGTCTTATATATGCCTACTTAATTTTACACAAATTTCACCGTTAGTTAGATTTATCATATCGTCACTATTCAACTTTAAAGCTAAAATATTAATAAATTAAAAACTTCAGGTACATTATTTTATTCCCACATTGTGCTCTCTTCAATTTCGGAATACATTTTCGTTGGACCTCTAATTTTATAAATTCCTGACTAAAATATTTTTAATTACGAATCTTTTACATTCAGATACTACCTCTTCACATTTATAATAGAACGAGGTCGCTCTAATGAATAAAGGAAAGAGACAAGCGAATTAATTGTGTCCCTTGGCGCTTTTTAGTGACCTAAATTACTAGGCTATTGAAATTGTAAACGTGAAAGCTAGATTAATTCTGCAATAAATTATTGATGAAAAAATCTACAATCTTGAATCTGTATCTATTGTTTGGTTCACCGGAATGTCGAATCTCGGATTTATTGTGGGCGTGTAGTGAACACGGACGAGAACCCTTGTCACAAGTTAGTAACAACAATGTTAAGTCTGCAGCGATTTCGTAACTATGTTGTATCACGTATTAACTATTAATTGATACGACTGATCGCCCAGAGAAATAGTTGCCCTAACGTCTCGCGTCGGCGTCGGGGTGCGACCGGAATGTGTGAATCCAACGACTTGTCAAGCCCCGCCCGGGGCATGCTAACATTCTACAAAATTATCAAGCATTTGATCAAACAAACATTTTGGCCCTAAAAATATTACTGACAGCTCTTCGCGATAAATGGTCGCACAAATATTTGTAATGGAGATTTATATCCAAAATGTAGGCGAAAAACGCCCGTATTTATTAGCCTCTGCAAACTACGGACGAATAAACGTGGGCACTCAACATAATTGTGTTAATAAAACTGGTTTCCCTATAAAAATATGTCAGGCAAAAATACATAATCCATATCATCATTATACTGTACCTAAGCATAGTCTTTACAGTCACAAGACATACGACTAACATAGCTTTCGTTTTATTCACATTCTGTTTTGTCTCATACGAGAAACTTCAACTTCCTGAAACAACGTTTAAAAACAAAATGTTTTTTTACGTATCTTACTTTTTTATTATTATTGACATATGATTTTTGTGATTTTTATTGACATTGATTTTGTAAATTATTATTAATTTTATTTGATTATTGTGAATGTGGGGACCATGTGGGTTTAATTTTTATATATTTTTGTTTGTTTTCTTTTTTTTTCCCACAACTGTCTGGCAGTTTGAGTACTATAAGCGACCTACCCAAATGTCCTTTCTTTGGTATTGTTCGTCGTTTCGTTGAGCTCCTTGAGTTATAAGTCGAGCTACACGATAACTGACAAATGCTTGCACTGACTGGACAGGTCCACTCAAATCTGTGTGGTTTTTTCTTCAAAAGACCATCTCAGACACTATTCTGCATAGTCCTCATGTGAATTGAGCAAAATTATGTCTGGACTTCAAAAGAGACTATGACCTCTGAGTTTGTTTCGGCTGTTTCTTCTCAGAGTAGTCAGGTACGAAACACCGGCCCCATCTAGTTTAAAAAAAAAAATGACGTGTAAAAGTGTTTGTAAAAACCTACTTGCAAAATAAACATCATTTATCATTTATCAGTTTAACACACATTTGTAAAGCATTTAAAAATAGTGATACATTTCACAGGAATATAGTAAAAAAGTCGGCACTTACGCGCCGTGGAGCCCCACGAGCCGTGGAGCCGTGGTGCACCGCGAGTGAAGCTCAATGTCAAGTCGCTTTCAAAACGATGCTTTTATTCGTTAAGCTTCGTTATGTTTCGGTGTGTTTGACCTCAATGAATGTATGCCCGTTTCTTTTTTCCCTCGTAACTTCTAAACGGATGTACAGATTCCGAAAAATTATAGATATTAGTTTCGTCTTGGTGTCAATAGTTACATTACAATTTAAAAAATAAACGTGGCGGATATTGGGCGCCATATTTTGAGGTCCAATATTTCGTTTACAAATCGTGTAAAAGTGAAATCATCCGCGATATGTTTCAATTGTCTTTCTTAAAGATGGAAATAAAAAAGTTATCAAAAAAACTTAAAACCCGACTGCGGTACAAAAACTGAAAACAAGCACATACAAATTAAATAAAATTGGAAGCAGGCGGGACCTTTTCCATTTTTAAATTTTATAAATTAAATATAATTGGAAGCAGGCGGGACCTATTCCATTTTTTTATAAATTAAATAAAATTGGAAGCAGGCGGGACCTATTCCATTTTTTATAATTTTATTAATTAAATTAAATTGGAAGCAGGCGGGACCTATTCGATTTTATAATTTTATGTTTACCTATACGGGAACCGCCTGTTTCCTGCTAATGTGCTTGTTTTCAGCTTTTAAGTTTTTCTACCGCAGTCGGATTTATAGTTTTTTAATTTAATAACTTTTTTTATGAAATATAAATAGCGTAGGCCTCTGCAGATAATGAGCTGGAGTGCAGACTCAACCTTCAGTCGCCCTTTTGAAAGCGAACAATTCTCAGCCATATTTCTTAATTAAACACTGATTTGAGTTATGATGTAGATGCCTTTGTTTTGTTTCGTGGCCCTCTAAGGAATACCTTTAATTTAGAAAACGTGAAACGTTCCGCCTATCTTGAAGGCAGTTTCATGTTGTGTTTCTAATAAAATTTAGATATATATTGTTTTAGATCTGGTACAAAAGGGCATGATAAAAGATAAGGCTTTAGGGGATATAGAGGGAACAAGGGAGCATGGGAGGCGTGATGGTCCGTGTAATTAGGCCGTGACTCGCCCGACCTTTCGCCCATCTGCGCGGCGGGCCCTTATTCTAACTTTATTTCAACTTTCAATCTCTTCTCATCACTTACCCTTTCCCTAAGCAAACCTTATGACTTCCAAATTGAATGGGTTATATTTCAGCAGTATTTAAATAAGAACGGCTACCCAGCAACTTTGTTTCTTCAGCTAAGTGCGAACTATATAACTCATCTCTATACTATTTAAAAGTCGGGAAGGTTCGATAAGTCTATTCGTAGACTTTTTTTAAGAGTATTTTGTAGTGGAATAAAGCTGTTATGTTAACTTCTAATATACCATACTTATATAAATATGAAGGATGAAGGGTGTTGAAAGTAAACAAAGTGCGCCTCACATAATGCATTATTTCAATAGTTTCATAACTACACGCGAGTTGACTAACCGACCTTTCATGTTTCGTGCTCTGTTAAATAATTAAGCTTTTTATATTGAAGACTTATTAACAAACGTGTCTGTGGCAAGACTGTGTGTGGACTGCGGCTTCGATGTTACTTGTGCATGGTTTTAAGAGAATGCACCGTCAATGATACCCTGGTGTCGATTCTGTTGTGCACAAACTAAACTTTTAGGCTATTGCTATCTTTTACTAAAAGGCAGTGCGAGAAAAAGACGGCTATAGCTATGAACTAAGTTAGAGATGTCAAACTAGTTTATGCCTTGCGCTTCACCGTGTTTTTAGTCGACATGTTTTTACGTGCACCCTTCATTTGTATGGAAATATTAGTTCCGATTAAATTTGACAGCTCTTAATTTCGTCCGTCTCTTTCTCGTTTTATTAGAGAGCAAAAGATAGCAATAGCCTAAATTAAGTTTAGTTTGTGCACAACAGATCGACACCAATGTTTAAAACGCTAAACCAGTAAAATTCTATTTGACAATTTGGCATATCACACGAGCATTACATTTTTTCTAGAACTGTGAAACTCGATTTAAAGAGATGAATATTAAAAAAAAGGCATAAAATCATAATAAAATGAAAAAGTTGCATAAAAAGTAACTTGTCTTATACCAAAAGATATAACATTTCCCTGCCGACTTTAAAAGTCACGCGAGTGAAGACGAGGCCCTAAGCCAGTAGTCAAATAAAAAGCTTAACGTTTCAATATTGAGAGACTGGATTACGGAATATAAAATACATTTTGAAGAAAGCAGAAATTGGAAAATATGAGAAACTGGAGGAGGGTAATCATTGCAGTTTTATGGTCGGAGCCATGTGCCACCAGCGGGCTGTGATTTACTAGTCATTCATGATCGGTTGAAGCTGCACGTCTCGGTTGAGAGCGGGGTTAACGTATACATAAAATGAAGCTGGTTCTAAGCAGGGTATATTTTAAAAGGGGGCAGTAAGAGTAGGTCTGAAACTTTTACCGTTATACCTAGCTAGCTACAGAAAATATACATAGAACATAAATAGTATAAAGATTCAGTACTTAACTTTATGCCTGATTGCTAACTACGTTTTTCTGAATTTAAAAACATTTCAACATTTTGTTTATCTTGCTAGAGAGTTAAATCTAAGAGTGTTTTTGCTCGTCATTAAAAACACAGTGCAACATGCACGCAGTGTTGCAAGAATAAAACTTATAAAAATAAAACCAACATACTTACTTAACATTTTTTTATGAGTTTCGTCTGCACTAAATAAGACTAGAGTACTATAAAACAACCAACCATGTAAATAAAATATCAGAAAGTCAGTTAAGTTCAGAAAGTGACGAAAAAAAAAAGCAAAGTAGTTCGAATTGACACTTTTTACCATTCTGTTGCCAAATCCAGCCTGTACCTATATGAAGATAGGAAGGTACCTAATCCATTTATAACCACAGATAACAAATTATCCTTTTCCTCAAAAACCTCAAGGTCACAACTTTAGACATTCTTTGTACAACTTTACGTCAACATTTCTTCTGCATGTCCAAAAGTTGAAATTGAATAAATACATTCACATATGAAATTCATGTGTCTCTGTAAACTTACGGGTGTTGTTGAAATAACCGAAGTCGGCTACATTTTTCACGTTAAATATGGAAATAATATAATAAATATAATATGGAACAAGTTGTAGTTAACTTTTATACCTACGTGCAGCCTGGTTTAAGAATTCCTAACGAACTTAAAAATGTATTCCATCTGGAACATATTTAAAAACATTTTCTGTATGGTTCCTAGCTACCTAGAAGTAAAATTGTTCTGTATACATCATTGTAATGTATATGCAGTCGCAGCCAATTCTTATAACACGCCGTTTTACATAACGGCGCGCGCCGGATTGAAAAACGCCGCCGTTATGTAATACGGCGTCCTCACGTTCAGCCGGATTACAATTCGGCTAAAATAAAGTACGCCACATTGAATGAGACCTTCGCGTTCGTCAAAGCGGTGTAATAACGTGCCGCCGTTATACAAACGGGTGCATCGTCGATACGCCGCTTTGAAAGTTTTAGTTCTATTCATTGTCGCAAGTGGTGCTGCATGATCATAACAAGAAATATGGCGTCGCAATCGACAACGGTGCCACAATCAAATGGCTGCTATTCCCGCTTTTCTGTTTTATTTTTTTACCCACATTTTGAGAATTATTTAGGGGGCAAATTTTTCATTATGTTTGCGATAGGATCCACCGTTTTCGAGATATAAACAAATTTAGAACCTGCTACGACTCCATGACGCGCGTACGTATATACGAATTGGCTGCGACATATACATACAGAACTGTTGTTCAAGAAATCGATTCAACGGAATGTGATTTTTAATTACTTAAATTAAGTGTTAACAATTAAATTTCAGAAATGCGCTTTGTATGTAATGACCGTGAGCCTCTTTTCAAATGTAAGTAAATAAGTTCAAACACGTGTTTGTTCAGACCTTCCTCAAACGAAAACGCGACAATATATCATTTATTTGAAATAGTCTCGGTAAAGTAAGCCGCAGAGAAACTCAAATCCCTAGATTGACAAACAAAAAACCTCATTCAGACTTTGCTAGTAGCTCGTCCATAAAAAATGCGCGTGTCGTCGACAGGTCGGCTTCTATACGTATAGAAGACGAACGCGACCTAATACCGTCTCTGTCCTAATACGGTGATTTGTATGCAAGTCTGATTGCTTTCCTAGACCTCCTTAGAAGCCACCCGACTCTACTGCCCCCATTGCGTACGAGAAACAATATAACTTACTGCCTCACTGAAACTACTAATTTGATTTGAAACTGTGAAGAAGGGTATTCTGTAAACGGCATACATTTTCATTATTTCCTCGACACTACTTTTCCCAGCCCGCCGAACTTTTATCTCAAGATTAAGAAATAACTTATAGCCGTTCCGCGTGCGTGACTCTAACATTATTTATGGTTAATTCTGGATTTGCGAAAAACAACTTTCTTTTGTTATTATACCAACACACAATAAAAGTATACATTTTCAATGTCAACTTACATAACGACCGTATACTCCTGACGCCATATTCTCCGATACTATTTTAGGAACTTTCTATTTGTGTTGTATTTTTTATGTTGTTACCTACTTACACATTCAATGCTTATCTTTCAGCGGCATTGTACCTGCTTTTAGCGTTTTGACTTAGGGTGAGCCCCGGTTTGCTAATATTTTAGTAGAAATACTTAATACTTTACACGTGGAAAAGTGGCTGTCTACATTAAATAAAATACCTTATACTAACGCGACTGAGATGTACCTCACTTAGTATATGTTTGTTTGCTGGCATTCGATGTAGAGGGCCACTATCGTTAACAATCCTAAATATTCCACTGTGTACTCTTTAGCTGAAGCATCCTTTTGTAATTTTAGTGCCACCTGGCATTCTAGAGCTACTTCTAAAGATTGCAACCCACCACCATCCATTACCACATTAACTCTTTGGCCAACCGTTTTCAGGCGAAAGTGACGCTGACCAGAAGGCACCTTAAGAGGTTTGCAAACTAAAGTTTCCAAATTCAAAGGTTTGATACTAAAATTACAAGGTAATTAACTTAGAATGTATCTGTCACCGTAAAATTGTAAATACCGTTAGATTATAATCTATCTCGGCCGATTGTAAACTGTCGAAAGATTGTGAACCGTTACATACTGCTTACAATTTTACGCATTATTTTTCGGTGGATTATAATCTGACATATCCAATGTGTTATGATATGAATTATGCTATGACTGTTTTAAATTTCATTTAGTTTTCGTACATAGTCGATGCATTATGAACATTAATATTCAACGTGATTAGTAGCATTATGCATATTTATTCATGAATTTCGGTTTTCCCATTAGCGACCCTAAGGTAAATATTTAAAATGAAATTAAAGTTTGCCTGACCGATAATGTTTTAAAACGGTACACTACCTCATAGCTTTAATATCACTACATAGTATAAAAAAAGTCACTTCTGTCTGTCTGTCCCTATGTATGCTTTTAGATCTTTAAAACTACGCAACGGATTTTTTAATAGATAGAGTGATTCAAGAGGAAGCTTTATATGTATATAACATGCATAATAGAGAAACACTGATAATTTTAGAGGTTTCTAATGTGATGTCGTAAATAAACATTTTTTTGCGCTTACATTGCAAACGCTGGCAGAACCATACGAGTTAGATCAAAATAATGTACTACAGTATTGTACACCTTCAAAAGGTCTACAAAAAAGTCCGCGATGGTATATGTCTATCTCTTAGGGATAACCCACAATAACCATTTTTTATCCTTTACTTTTTACGAGAAATAATGGCTTATTTACGAATCGATTTTAAGCAATACAGCATTAATCCTTATCCAATTCAGTACCTTAAATACATTGTGCATTTAATATAGATCAATATGGCCCTTTACAGTATATCATTTAAATGAATAATTTAGAAGATATCACAGAATTAAAATTACGCGCGACTGAAAATATTCTCAGCGAAACAAATGGGGTGGCAGTTGGTCATTTGCGTAAAAAGTTATGCATTATATTAGAAGCTTATTTATGGTGTATGGTGTAAATCTATATAGATTATCTTCAATATCTAGTTTAGAACGTATTTGCCCTAAAAACTAAATTTAAATGAATAGCTTAGGAGTTATAGCAACTGCCGGGGTCGCGGGACTGTCTAAACAGGGTACCGGGGCCCTGGAACGCAAAGGGCCACCGAAAGAACATGGTGTCTTAGTCAGTATGGGCAACTACAGTACTTTCTCAAGTTATTATGCCTTGTGACTGGGACTGTAGCTTTGATTTTCTTTTTTGTATTTTTGACATTCAAAAGTGCCGTAATGGTCTAATTGAAATAAATGCTTTGAGTTTGAGTTTGAGTAAGTCAGACAGTCCCTTCCGCTCTACCCGGGCGGCCGGACTCATTTAATGATTTTACCACCCAAAAAAAAATGGAATAATTGGAAAATAAAGGCATTACAAAATAATTTTACAGTAAGCGAACTTCTTTTTTTGTTTTAAATTGGTCCCGAGCGAAGCCGGGGCGGGTCGCTATTATTATTATATGTACCTATGTTTACTGAGTACACTATCACCATGAAAAGATTATTTGTTTTCGTCATTGTGGTGATTCTGGTACAGCGAATATTATAGTCACCCCAATATTCAGTAAACCTTCCTGATGAATCACTGCGTCCATTGGAAAACGTACGAAGATTCGTTCGGTCCTTTTTGAGTTTATCGCGCTTACACAGACAGGCAGACGCGGCGGCCTACTTTGTTTTATAATATGTAGTAGTGTTAAGCCAATTTTTGAGTTTCTTTGTCTAACAGCGGTTATTTTTGCAGGATTAATAATGAGACACTAAGCTGTATTATGGGCTGGCTGAAACTGTGTCCAATGTAGGTAAGTAGGAGTACTCCACTTACATCCTCCCAAACATACTGTTGATTTAGTGTTTCTAATACTCCGGTACGTTGCTAATAATTCATTGCTGGGAATAAATGTCACTGATGCAATGCTGGGTCGGCGCAACACGTTTTTTTCTTCCCTTCTCCTCTGTCAACAGTTAAACAATCATTTACACCTTTTTCCTTCATATCATTCCTCACACAATCGATCCATCGTTTTTTTGGTCTTCCTCTCCCTCTCCATCCATCAACATTTATATTCATCACCCTTTTAGTCACATGCGATCCTCATCACATGCCCATACCAATACAGTCGATTCCCTTTCAACTTTTCTGTAACTGGCGCAACTTCCAAACTTCCTCTAAAATATCTCATTCCTTATTTTATCTATTCTTGTCACACCACACATCCACCTCAACATTCTCATCTCCGCTTCATGCAATCTTTGTCATCCATCTTCTTCACAGCCCAGAATTCCGATCCATAAAGTACGACAGGCCTAATCACGGACTTGTATATTTTCCCCTTTAACTTGAGGGGCATCCGTGGGTCGCAAGTTGTTCCAGTGACCTGTCGCCATTTCATCCATCCTGAGTTGATCCGATGCGTTATGTCACGGTCTACTTTACCATCCCCTTGAACAAGCGACCCGAGGTACCGGAAATCGGAACAGATCGGTATGGGCGTTCCGGCAAGAGTTATGGGCGTAGGACTGGAGAGACCGCCGAAATCACAGAATAAGTATTATTATTATAGTAATTCTGTTTTGGACCTACTTAATTTCAGGCCAACATTCTCCAGTCTTTGCCACCACACCTCCAATCCAAATAAATTGAGATGTTATCAAACAACAAAAATATAAATTTTATTTTCCCGAAAATGTAATTAGGTCTCGTGTCAATAAAAAAAGATACTTATTTTAATAGTTGATCGCTATTTGTTTGGCGAGAACTCTGTCGAACAAATAAAAACTCGTTCTTAGTTGCTAGCTCTACTCATAATTATTTCATGTTCCAGTTCCTGAAACACAGATGAGGGGAACTGGACTATTACATAATCCACCAAGCGGGCCCAGTGCGGGTTGGTAAATATCACATGTCTTCAACATTTAGCTCCACTCGCTCCTCGTTAATCGCCGACTGTAGGAGATGTGCTCAGGGTTACGTATTACGAACTGACTATTGGAGTTAGTAATCCAACACTAGCAATTTAATCGTTTGACAGTAATTCTGGCGCCTGCCTATGTCCATTATGTATTCCATTCTAATACAAATGGTGTTAGTATACATATATAGGTATCATTCTGATCAGACGTCGAGTACAGACTACATAAGTAACTTCTGATTTCCACGTGAGCGAAGCCGCGAGTTAAATCTAGTTTAAATAAAATTAAGGCTGGTTTGAAAGTAGTAAATACGTAGTACTTTCAACAAAAAAAAATCTCTGCTGGGGGGGGATATACTCTTTAAAGCCATTTATTTATTTATTTATTAGTATATAGCCTCTGTATATAGCATTTAGGTATACATAGGTTTTACAGTCTTGGACGTACACAGTCGCCAATTACAGGTTAACCAACATTTACAAAAATAAGTGTTAGCTTAAGAGAGATTAAAATTAAAAATTAAAATGAGTGACTATAGAAATTAAATACAATAGTAGACTCTACATTTAAGAGATTATCTAGCTTACGAAACAATACAAAGAAAAGAAAAACGTATGGTGTAATTTTACTAACTAATTAAAATTAAAAAAAAAGACTTAGGATATGATTATTAGTGTTAGAATAGATAAAATGAGATCAGAACTATGAATAAAAAAAAAATTATTAAGTATAACATTGTTAAAAATAAAGAAAGAAGTAGTATAATAAGGTAAAAAAAAACAACCAAAGGAATCATTAATTAATACTAACATAACAAAACATTGTGTAAAAAGAAACATTAACTTTAAACATTGTAAGCCTTAAGACCCGCGTATTTTTAAAGCTTGCTACAGAGATAAATACAAGTTTTTTCTCTTTCTGCACACGCATTTCGATATGACCCTAGTGTAAAATTTAAACGTAACAGTGTAATACTCGTATTTATTCTGTGGTAAGTGTTAAAAACAAGCTGATATTCAAGTAAATTGAATCGCTTTCCTGCTATAAGATCCCTAACATTAGATTTTATTTTAGAGTTACGTACTTACCGACACGTGACTAAAAATATAAACTCGTTTTTTTACGTAACGAAAAGGATAATAACCTGTTTTTAATAACATCCTTTGATTGGAGGGCAAAAAGCGGACTCGTCATGTTTCATTACCGTTTATTTTATGAAAAAAAAAAATAAAAAAAATTAAATTCTTAAAATGGACTTTATGCTCATAAGCATAAAGTCCATTTTAAGAATTTTTAAATTTTTTAACGTGATTCATATTGCGATTCTGATAAAGCGGCCATTGTGAGTTTCATGCACAATAGGATCACGCAGCTTCGGCTTCGGCTAAAACCTTCGGCCTTAAGAAGCAAATTCCAAGGTTGAGTAGGACACTATTGATAACTCATAAAACCTTTCTATTCCATGCAAATGACTGACACGGGACCAAAATCATAAATGATAAAGACAAATCCTTCAATTTATAATTACTTAAAAGAACTTCATTAAACAAAACATAAAGAATAACACAATAACAATAAGAAAATGTAAACCAAAGGATATTTTAAACATTTGTATGTTCATACAAATTAACAAAATAAAAACCTAATAATACTCATCCATCTTATTGAGGTTTCGCTTGTTTGTCATTAACTAATTTCTCCCATCGTAAATCCGTTTTTGCTACATTGAGAATTAAATCGAATTCCAAATGCATACAAAATGTTTATGGATTTAATATTTGTAATATAATAATATAAATTAAAAAAAAAAGCGAAGCGTCAGGAGTCGCCAAATATTTTTTTATACTATGGGGAGGTTGAAAAACACCGACTTTTACCAACTACCTAAAGAGTTAATAATAAATAAGAGGCAAAGACGAGAGAGTAAAGTCCAAGCAATCACTATTTGAAACAATGATCAAAGCTTTCATAAAATGATTGTACCGTACCTTGGTACAGCTAAAAAAATACCTGAAGGTGACCTAATGGAAAGTTAAGATTCACTCGACTATAACTGCAGCTTTCTGCTGGCATTATAAAGGCGCTCCAGAAGTCATACACTGACTGGTGGTGTTCTAATGAAAGAACGTAGCCGATGGCGTTCCAAAGTGACTGCCTATCCTCATGGGGAAAAACCGGATAAGGTTATGCATCATGTTTGTGACGCATTTGTTCACTTGGGAACACCTGTCATGTTTACACCTGCAAGCTACGTGTCTACTCGCCATGACGTAGTGTCTCATGTAAGTTATTATAGAAAACGGGAAAGCATAATTATTATGCATAAGTACCTATATATTATGCTTTCCCTTCCAACATGTCTTTGAATCGCCTTTTCCCTCGCATCATTTATTATGCAAGTTTCCCTCGGAAATTCTGCGAAGCAAATGTTATACTGGTTTAAATAATAATTGTGTGTTCCAATGAACTATACAAATGTAGGTACCTGTGTCTAATGCAGGTAATCAATTGGCATGACGACAGTATCAAAAAATTGCAAATCTATTTAGTCCGTCAGTTAGAGTATTGGAAATTAATGGACACGTATTTTTTGTTTTTGTAAATCTATGAATATTGACAAAGATAAAACGCATAGAAACTCGGGAGTGGGGGCTCGTGACGTCAGAACTAGGTAAAAATTATACCTAGGCGTGACGTATCGAGAATTCTAAAAGCGTCATATCTTCGTCAATTTTGGTTTACGTAACAAAAGAAAAAACACGGGTCAAATATTTTTTGATTATCTAACTGACGGACTAATTAGTTGTTTTTTGTCGTCTCGCCTATTGTATGCTACCTACCTCTAGTGTTTGACCGAAACTTCGGCCTCGGCCTCCAAAAAAAACCCCTTCGGCCAAAATGGACCAAAGTTTTGGCAGAAGCCGAAGGTACGTATCTAACAAGCGCCACAAAAACTTGTTGCAACTTGCAACTCTTTGAACTGCTTATTTTTGACAAGTTGCACGGTAATTTTAATCATCTCGTGAATATGTTAAATCAGTCAACACAAACTTTTATTTGAAAAGTTTATGCAATCCGTTTTTTTTTTTTTTTTTCGTATTGGAAATCATCAAATGACTTCTCCCGCTCTGGGCGGAGCAGGAGGGAGTGTCAGACTTTTACTGACTAAAACCCATCCATGTTCCTTCATCGCCCTTTGTGTTCCGGGGTCACGGTATCTCTTTCGAACAGTCCTGCAACCCCGGCAGGAAGTTTAAGCAATCCTTAGGTAGGTAAAATACTTATATTATTCTTTAACTGAATTTCTTGGGTCAAAGTCGGTCAATGCGCCGTCCATAGTTGCCCAGTAATATTTAAATCATCAGGAAGCGAACCTATTGGCATCAACCGAGCACAAAAGCAGACTCCGGGCTGATACTAAGGAATTTCTGACGGAAAACACGTTGTCCGATCTAGCAAGCGAACCCAGGAACTTATGCTCAGAGTAAGGCTTACGACCACTACACCAACCCAACGAGGCAGTCCGCTGCAGGGTTAGCAGGTATCAATGATAATGGGGTAGATGACACACAAATCAATTGAGATACTTTTTAAGAGCTCTCAAAACGCGGTTTAGATTTTGTATGGCAATAGCCAACTGTGACGTCACTGTTTATTCAAATCAATGACTCAACTATTTATTGATTTCAAAGCAACTAAAAATCGAATTTGGCAATTATTGAAAATAAATCGGGTTTTCGGGCCCAAAATAAAGTGTTTTTTTAGAGATAGGTGTCTGGGAATTATTGTTTTATGGTGTCATCTACCCTATTATCAAGATAATAATACCTTGATAATTATCAAGATTTTATGGGTTATTGTACATTCGCCACAAAGTTAATTCGTCACATTTTTGTAAACTCCCTACATTGAAAATGTATTCGTCACGTGCATAAAAAAATATGTGTAAATTCGTCACAAGTCTTCATAGGTACATCATCATCTTCCGCGCGTGTCAGAACGCTATGACGTGACGTGTCAATTTAAAAAAAGGTTACAAAACTGTTTAATCAACAAACAGAACTTTTAGTACCTACATTCGTGTTTAATTTTGTATAGGTATCGTTCGAAAAAACGTAAAACGTTAATCAATACAGTAGGAGAAAATCACTTTTAAAAGTTGCTTCATGTAGATATTTGTACATATTAGCGGCTTGTAACTGTACATCCCCGGAGCAGCCCCACAGAGAGCTTACCACTACAGAACTATCTCCTACAACACATAGGTACACAAACTAAATGTGCAATACAGTTGCATTGAATTAATAATTATGAAAAAGTTATTGAATAATTATTATAACTAGGAATAGAAGGACGAATGCGTAAATATAGAACTGAGAATAGGTATTATTAAATTATAAATAAATAAATATTGCTGGACATTATACACAGCGCCAGCTAATGCCACACTAAGCAACGAGGCTTGTGTCGTGGACACCAGATAGTTGATATACTACTTAAATACTTTTTGTTTGTAAATACATACTTATTATACATATAAACATCCATGACTCTGAAACAAATGTCTATGCTCATCACACAAACATTTGCTTCTACCGGGATTCGAACCCGGGACCTTATGAACGTAAGGCAGCCTCACTACCGCTGCGCCATTCGGGTCGTTATCAAATTATTATTAAATACTTAGTTATTCAAAATGTCTAATGTTGTATATAAAACTTACTATTAAAAAAGTCAGGCCAAATGAGAAAAAACACTGCAAAAATTGCCGTTAATATAATACTATATGTCTCCGTTCCACTATCTTAATATTTTTGTCTGGATAACCTTAGAGGCAATCAGTTATTTTGACAAAGGCGAGGAGAGCGACCAGAGATAAGTACCTAGTACGTACCCAACAGACTTTAAAATAATTAAAGTCTGGAATTGACTTTAGTAATGCGCGGGCAACGAAATAATTTTACTGACATGACTCCTGTTTCGTAGTTCGAGCTAATATTTTGCTGACTTAAAGTTGAACTGCAGCATTACTGCTCGAAAATAAATAGCAACTTTAGAGAACATAATATGTGCACTCTGTTGTAATTAATAACATACGTTAGTAAACTGGGTCAAACAAAAATAACATTTGTAGTGTACACTTTAGGAAACAGTGTCCCGGACACCTAAAGTAAATAAAATTCGGCTGCTTCACCACATTCTGGCTTCTGTCCAACATAGGTGCTCATCATGAGAATTAAAACTAGTTCAATCTGAGTAACTCAATTGCGAAGTTAATGTTATGTTCAAGGTACGTGGTTATATCATCAGACGACAGTAGCAATCGCAAAAGTAACATTTATAAGTTTCCCAACATCAAGTTTATCAAGTTGTCACCGCTGAAATGTCACCATCTCTAGGTCACAGCCCAATCTTAAACGAACGTAAAACAAAGATATGGGTGAACGGTTAAAACCAGACAAGCAATGATCGACAGGCGCGGAGAAACAAAAGCCTGCAAAATTAGAAATTGATCGAAACCAACAGATATTCGGGGGAACGACGACGTTGTTTTTATTTTCTATTCTGAAATCTAAGCCCTGAAAGATACGCTTGACGTTTCATTAAGTGTATTTTTAAAGCACAAGTGGCTTTTGTATGTCTCTCCTTGTTTGACCCCACATTCCCACCCGTTGTTTGTCGTGATTTGTATAATCAATATGCAAAAACAAGCTATCTAAAGATTAATCTCTGAGCAGTGTTGCCTGCAATAAATTAGATGCTATTCATATCGAGCGCCCATTATCAAGATGGATGACTACCGGATAACTTACCTAAGCCATAAAATGCCGCGGAGCCGTATCGTTGGCAAAAGATGAAAAGACGGCACAACTAGTCGTTTAAGTTGAAGTTCTTAGAATCAGTCCCATTTTCAGTATTAAAATATATCTCAGCTTACTCATTTGTAATCCACAAAACTTGATAAACTTACCTACCTACCTACTTGTTTAACATATTAAAGTATTGTTGAAAATTCAATAGCTTACAAGACAAAAGCCAATTGTCACAAGAGTGATTTGAAAATGAGTCGCCTTATTACAAGCTTAGCGAAATATTCAAATGTCACTAGGACGGCACTCCAGGTTAAAAAAGGTCCCGGGATCAAAACCGAAGACGCGGCTCTAAACGTGACGATTCAACAAGAAAAACTCACGAAACAACGTTAAAACACTTGGCGAGTAACAACTCAAGTACAAAACTGCTCGACAAACATATTATTTTGCTTAGTATCTCATCGACTAAGCCGTTTTCTATTAGGAACATACCTAATTATTTCGGGATCAGCTTCAAGACTGTACTAGCGGTGAAATCCGTATTTCCACGAACTACCTTCAAGCTGCCACCCGCTATCTGACGCCGAACCGATATTATAAAGGGTGTAAACAGACTCTTAACAAAGCCGAAAGGCACTTGTTCTCCCCGTCATTGCGATCATTTTTTTTGTTCTACACCATACCTGGGAACCTTTTAGTTACGGAGATATTGGGGGCCAAAGTTACAACTTATTGACAAGTTTTTTTTTTTAATTACTTATTGATTTTTACTTTAAACACCTCCACGACCCCCGTACTATTCAATCCGTCCATCAGTACAATATTTTGAGTGCATAACATTGAGTTCTACCACAAAACATGTTTTTTCTCCCCAAAAAAGGCGTTTCCTAGCGATACTATTTGCGTATTATAAAGTAACTTAGTTTGATGTACAGAATGCTTAGCTTCGTGATGAGTCTGTTTACACCTTGTATAATATAGGTATAGTCTAGTAGTAGATATACTCTATGTTTTGGTTGCTATTGGTTATATTTAAGTACCTACGTAATTAGTAAATTATAAATCTAGATATAAGTTCCGTATTATGGAGAATGCTGCACTCGCTGTAGGCGCGATGCCAGCTCCACATTCCTGTTAGTTTTCATTCTTTCAGGGTACATTTTTAAATACTCCACATCTCGTCGAGTAAACTTCGTAATATCATCTTAATATTTCAGATACTGGTTCGGCGCGGTTGCGGTAGAACTTCCTATACCTATTAGGTAGTTTATGACCGTGTAACCAACATCTCTAATTGTCTAGTGCTGCGGTTCTGTCCCGGCCGAGGTTAACTGGCCAATTAATTTCAAATGGGAAGACAATTTATCCAACCGAATAATGATGCATTCTTGATCGTTAGCTCTCTTGTATATTCATTTATTCAGTTACTTTTGAAAACTTCATTCGTTTTGAATTCACTTTATTTTAAATTCAATACTTTCCAATTTCTGAATTTATTTTAGCCGGTGTGAAAATCAAGGTGTTGTAGTTATTTGTTCGGTGGAAGTTCAACACGGAGCAATCCGTCGGGTTTGTTTGAAATGATATATCATCAAAAATGTAAATATAAGTATTATAAAAATTTAAATTATATATGTATACACGAATTCCCCCACAAAACAAACAAAATAATGTCACATTTATATATCATCTTCGCTTGTATTGGATGCGAAACCACGTAATTAGTACCTAATGGATTTATCTGAACTAATGTCAAATATTCAAAGCAATTTTAATTACCTACAAGGGTAAACGTTTAAACCGAACCCGCAAATTATATTAAAATGAGATGAGGGAATACGGTTTAGCCTCTGCTTAATTGCACGAAAAAGCAAAACATCGACGTAAATTTAATTGGAATCCTGCAACGGGATTCGATTTATAAAACTGAAGGGGACTTTAGAAGCAGCGCTCGAAGGGCAAACAGTCATGAAGAGACTTAAACTAACAGCGTCTGGCACAGCGAGCGAGGGTTACTTTCACAAGAATAAACTTTAAAGTGATCCCAAGCGCAGACCTCTCCTGGCCACCCGCATTAACCAATCCGCACAATTTAATTTCTCTCCTTATACGATAATGTATTGGTATAACGTTAACCTTATTCTTGGAGGTTATCGCGACCCCGAATTATGTTATTCATCATCATCATCAGCCTATTAATGTTCCCACTGCTGGGACACAGGCCTCCTCTCTATGAGGGAATGGGCTATAATCTACCACGCGGGCCCAGTGCGGATCGGTAGATGTCACATGTCTTCGAATTTTTG
Source organism: Xestia sexstrigata (assembly GCA_941918905.2). NCBI lineage: Eukaryota > Metazoa > Arthropoda > Insecta > Lepidoptera > Noctuidae > Xestia > Xestia sexstrigata. The sequence goes on along the minus strand of OW799200.2, from coordinate 13,042,752 downwards.
GTTCTAGGACATGCCGGTTTCCTTACGATGTTTTCCTTCACCGTTTTGAGAGCAGTGGTGATGAAATAAATTACACAAAGTAATGCGCCTGTGAGGGTTCGAACCCACGACTTACTGTTCGTAAGTCGGGGCCGCCACCACTGGGCGACCGCTGCTCTCAAATGTGTAGTTATGTTATTAATATTATAATATTATGTTATTGTACATAAGCAACACTCGCTTTTAGTTTGTTGTATACGTGTGCGCAGTTTAGGTTGGCGCCAAAGGGAATGCAATTTATTGCCCTCTGCGGAGACGTAGCGAACTTCTCACAACAAATATTCATTATACTTTTGTGTGCTAAGTGATTCACACACACGCACGTCGCACGTGTTACGGTGTCGCTACTAAACGTCTAGCTCAGTTTGCGGAGTCGTAAACCGTGTATATTCACGCCAGCCTCTTCAAGCTCTCGACCGACATCTACCTATACAATATTACGAGGCACCGACATCCTTACAGAAAACCCTAAACCTAATCTATTTACGCACGATACGAATTACAAATAATTTGTAATTCACGAAATCTGAATAAAATAATGAAATGAAATGAAATTAACAATGAAATGAAAACTCAAAAATATTATTCTTTTAGAATTTTCCATACGTAGATAAGTTTTCCTATGAGCACTTTCTCAATTTATAAATTCATGTAGCGCGTAATTACTTTATTCGAATGCTATGCTGGATTTCCGAATTTGATTCGTTTTACTTTGATTCAGGGCTGCTTGGAATAACCCGATTAGTTAATGAAACGTCGGCGTCAGTTTGAGTGTGACACGCAAGTTCTGCAACAAATAAACGTGACCAAGAAAACGTTGACTGAAAGGATTTTTAACTAATTTTAAACTCCTGAAACATCAACTTATAGGCGAACTTAATATTTATAAAGTGTAACGTCGGCTGCAGCGGTCTGTGGCTGTGGTTACTAGCCGCCTAAAGCCGAACCAAGCCATCGGCTACCCTCAAATCTCTGTAAGCTTGTTGTGGTTGAAGCCATTTGGGTGATACGAGTAGTTTTAAACACAAATTCTGCACGGCAATAATGGAAACACCGTATTGTGGTTTATAAGTGGGAGTCCAGCATAAACATCAAGTGGTGCTTGACAAAACGGAATGAGCAGGAAGCTCTTGAGAAATATATCAACAAGGTATAGCACATAGTGGCGAAAGATAAAATATAAAAATATTTCTTTGAAATGGAACCTATTTGGGACGGTAAATGTTTCCGTGCGTTTCATAAATGTTAAAAAACTGCTGGTAATCCACTCGCTATTTTATATTTAACGTTTATTTAAATTCTCTTTAGATTATGCTGTTAAGGTTGAACTGAAAGGTAACTTTTGCAAAAGAAGTGTTTACCTATCTCTGGTAGAAATGTTAAAATAAATAAAGTTGAGGTGCTTTACATAAAATGCAGTGTCTGGCTGGGGGACTGAAGCGCATAACGGCCACTCTGCGTCGCGTGCTATCTCACTGTTTCTCATTACAGCGTAAACAAAAGAACAAAGAACTGTTACTTCAATAAACTATAATTCACAAAAGTATAGAATACCCACGCGTTTGATAAGCAACCATCGATGCGCTGCACTCACGATTACTGATCAGATATCATTCGATAACTAAAAGCATGTTTATCAGAGCCAGCTACAACATTTTTACAGAAGTTATTTCCATATGCGTAAACAAAATCACATTTGGATATCCCCATATTCATGTCACCGTTTGATGGATTATCTTGACTTGAAACCAAACTGTGATTCCAAAAGCCTACGCGATATAACAATTCGAATAAAATCCTTTTTCGTTGAAAAGGGGTTTTTATTCCGTCTTTAACAAAGCTTGGAACCGTCTCTTAAATTGTACTGCTCAACGAATATAAAAGCTGAAGCACAATGCTAATCTAGTTTTCATACGAACAGACGTAAAGTATTCAATGGGGTCTAGATTAACAATTCCTTTTAGTTAATTTTCGCTATAGTTTTGAATACGGTCGGTGTATACGTTTGCACAAAAAGAATGCACTACTAGCTTTTAGCGTTACTGTAAAATAGAGGAACAATATTGAAATGGGACGCAGCGCCTCTCGGATCAGTATTGAACGTTATGCAGGCTCCATGCGGGCCCTAAATTCTACTTGCAACTTTCTTTCCGTAAAGAGAACAGCTGTGCTCTGAATTAAAATTCTTTGCCTATTGCAAATAAAACACGGCACAGTCGGATTGTTTCCAAGTTTACAATCAAGTTTTATAAAATGGAGATCATGCTGAATACGCACGCGGAATAAAATTCAGGTGTATTACGGAGGCAAAATACGACATTAATATGTATTTATTTTCGTTCATATTTTAGTCCGCGAAAGTAACGAAATATGAAGCATTTTTCTCTTCGGTTTTTACTTTGCTGGTGTCGTTTTTCCCTAAAGAAATTCCTTGGTGGCCGGGAAAATTTTAAAAGAATTTCGAGCAAAACATTTTTCTCCTACTAAAATATATTTTTTAAATACACGTCCGCGAAAACTGGATCTTATCGCATTACGATTAAGTTCAACATGCAATGTATTACACACCCGTGGATTTATTTCTATTAGTGTTTTATTTCTAGAGATAACAATAAATAATTGTTAAATTCCTATAGACGGTGGTGATTGATTAAATATCAGCTTAGGCGGAAAAGGCGCGCATGTTTTTAAGACTTAAACATTATATAAAAAAAAAGAATATCATAAATAAACATTATTATTTAGCATAAAATGATTTCCTTTATCAACAAATAAACATTTATTTGTCTCGGATATTTTATAATATTAAAAATAATTGTTTTTTTTTTTATTTTTAATCTAATGCTGTTTTGCGGCATCATATTATAATACATTTGCTTCTCATTCAAAATGCGAAGACAAAGCGCAGGAAAAAAAAGCCATTTAAATCATAGTTTTATAATGATTATTGACAAAATAAATTTCATTCTGTTATTTATTTTCTTCGTTAGTGTATACGACCACGTGAACGCACGAAAACGTCGTTTGATTCACGTGGTCGTTTATCACTGCAGTTCTCGGCTCCCGTAAATTCTACCTCTGTTGCAATGACAAAGTTTTCTCACTTGTATCAAAATGTAGGTACTATTACCGAAGGGCTTGCTACTTTATTATAAAATAGATTACTCATTTATGACTATTATTATTTTGTTAATATTTAGAGAAGATATCTTATTATAAAATATTAATTACCTTGGACATTAGGATAACAATGAACAAAACGCCCACATAGCTACGACGTTGTACAAATAGCTGTGTATATAATAAACAATAACTGTTGCCTTTACGAGATAATATGTCGTAGATAGATCAGTGAGCAGCCGACAGGCTCGCTGCGAAGCATTAATCAAAGCTGCCTCCATATCCGAGCCGCGCAAAAATGATAGGCGCTTTATTAGACCTCTACGAATTTACTACGGGGCGCTACGAAACTCCGTAGGCCCACGACTTTCATTAACTTTTTCAAATATTTACACGATTCTAATCTTCCGCTTTTCTTCACTTTCAGAAAACGTGACTTCTAAATCATTCTGAATTCAGAAAGTTTTTCTCGAAAATGTAGGAATATAATTTCTTTCAAGGTTTTGTAGTTTATTACACAAATAAAGATAAGGCGCCAAAGAGTTTTCGCCAGGCTTCATAAATATTTTAGCTCACTTTGATATTCCGATAATTATAAAAACTCATTAACTTCTATTGTGTAGAAATATTAAACGTAATTTACACTATCCGGAAAAAAACATGGAGAAATGTAACGCGCGTAATTTGAAAAAGGAGCACTGTAAAGGACTCATTTTTCAAAAAATATTTTTCAAATCAATGTAAAAACATATATACATTGATTATATCCTTAATTACATAAAGGTATCCTTTCGCTGCCAGCTGCAAATTCTAAACAAGATGAAACAAAGATGAGAGCAACAAAAGCGATGACAAATTGTTATATAACGTTAGATGATACAGAGCTGATGAGAAAACAAAACAGTAACAAATAAATGTAAGTAAACAAATAGCTTACCGCCTTAGCTGGGAAGTTTGGAGCCAACTGCCGACGATTAAAGTTTAGGATCTAGACCTTCAAAGTGTTGAGAACAAAGATAGCTAAGTCGGAGGAGGTCGGTACGCGGTTCAGCAGCGGCCGTGGCGACGGTCGGCGCTACAGCGGTAGTGCGCGGCACGCGCGCGGTCGGGGTGGCTGCGAGTGGTGCGAGTGCGGCGAGGGTGCGAGTTCGAGTGAAGCGCGCAACCACGGCAGGTCCGCTCTCCAGGGCGGCTGTACTTGGAATCGGCGTCGCCCTCCGCCACGGTTATGTAACACGCGCGGCGTAGCGCAGCGCGGCCCGGACCCCGCTCACCCCGCTTTTAGGGAAAAGATGAATGAGTAAAGTTTCCTAACGGACGTTAGTCCATGGATCGCGCTCGGTTTTAGATCGGCCCGCGGTTACATAAAGCCTCCTGGCACATGCGCGCTGGCTGCTGAGCGCCGCATCGTGACCACGCGAGTATAATAAGATCGCGCGCGCCGGTACTCCAGCCTCTCCTGAACCTACGCTTTATGGGCGACGCATACATCACGCGCCCACCTACCCTCGCAGGGAATAACGTTTCCTTCCCAACCATGCACACTTTTACAACGTACTACGAACGTACCGTCATATTTCTCTACGGCAACGTAACTATGACAGTTCATTCGAATTCGTACCTAACGATATTTTATGGTCGCCAGGGCCCTTTACCCGCAGCGTTATAATACAAATATTATTAATTAATGTCCTTTTACCGAGGAAAGCCACCTTTATTACAGTTTATATGGATCCCATAGGTTTTTACTATAAGGGACTTATGTAAATCCGCTATTAGACCCTTGAAACATTAAATAGATAACGCGGCATTACTTTTGCTTGGGATTCATGAATTTTTTAATATATTATGTTGATAATAATCTAGTTAGTTATTCCCGATAGCCTAGCAGAGCATATTTGGTCGACGCAACCTGGTGTTGGCGATGGAAGAGTTTGTAGCCCGCTATAGTTGAGATCGTAAAAGGCTTGAACTACTTAAGCAGCTAGAGAAACTTGAATCATTTCTTAACTTTACCAAGTTATACCGCAACAAGTTAACGAATGAAATGCAGCTTTACATTTTTTCTTCTTGTATGAGTGCTCTGAAAAACTCTTGTTTTAAAACATAGATTTAAGCTGAAATACTGTCACACTCGCTGACGGTTGACTAAGCATGGGGTTGGCTCCCTATATAGGGAAAGTGTTATTGGGTTCTTCAACGCAACGGATTCTGGTGTGGTTTTTACTATGATTAAGAGAATTTAATCCATAAGCTATAAGTTTTTAAATAAATTATTTAAATAATTAGCGGTAAGCAAATTCGCTTTTAAAAGAAAAGTTTGTAACCGCAATTTAAGGGCCCAGTCCAAGAAAATTGTCAGTCCATCGAAATATTCTCGCAAGCTTACAAGGTTTTTTGACTTAAGTTGTTAATGAATTGCAGTTATTTTTAGTGCAAAATAATATTGTTTATATTAAGTATTTGCTTAATAACAAGGTATTTATTTTAAAGTTCATAATGCCTGCTCTTTTTGGGTAAATCAGGCGTTGAAAAGAGGTCTCTCGCGCCCAACGTAAATCCGAGTTCTATTTTAGCAGTCCCTACGAAGCAACAGAGGCTATGTTGCAAAATCTATCGAGGCAATAAATACCTTTATAACCTAGTCTTCAAAAATGGCTCATTGGTTTTTTGTAGTTTGGCAAAAAAAACTTTTATTTTCTAACCTTTGTTGTTTGTTTCAAACAATACTTAGTTTCTGTCAATAGATTTTCGTTAATATTTGATTTTATTAAAGGGAAATAAACACATTAAAATTAACGTAAACTAAAAATTATTAGCATACCGAAACGCGCCCATAGAATTAATTTTTTTCTATTTTTCGTCACGGGTGTCATTAACATGGTTATCGAAGGCGCTCTAGACGAGCAAAAAGCTGGCGACTATATACGAAAATTAGCGAATTTTTAAAACCTTAACCTTCAAAAACTCAAAATTCACTACTTTTCACAGCCGAAAACTTTTATGTCGATTTTGACACCATATCTTTAGTACGCCCTAAAGTACCATAAAAATGTCACCCATGACGGAGTTTGATGAAACTTTACAATAATATTATCTTATACTTACATCAGAAAACGCATACGAGTAGGTTGAAATTTATAAATTTTATTGTGTAAAAAAATGCGCGTACAAAGCCGCGGGCATAGTCATGTTGTATTCTTAAGCTGCATTGCCTCGTGAGCTACTCAATCCACGTGTGCCGAGTACTTGCTGAGAAAATGGTGTGGGCGGGTAACACGAGTTAATTCTCGCGTCGTCATAGAGAAATAATTGTTGTGGTGACACGTGGGTGTATTTCTTACCGAGTTTTGAAAATATTATTAAGGAAGCTTTTGTCCCTGTATACGTCTTCTGGAGTGAAGCTATGTTCACGACAGTAACAAGTAAACTATATTTACGAGATTATTTATTAAAAAAAATACCTATCAACAATTTTGGAATGGTATTTTTTTTAATTTTTATTAACTAAAGAACAAAACAAAATATAAACAGAGAAACATCACAAAAACCTCTATAGGTTTGTCCGGATGTTGTGACACTTATAAGCTATCTTAATGCTAAAGCAAATAATCATTGGTATTATTTATGGTAACACATAGTTTATAAGCAAATTGTGAGGTAGTTCGTAGATACTTGACTACTCCGTACGATCACTTACAACTGTGCGAAGCAGAGTATTTTAATCGGTCACCTATAGCCACATTTTTCTACGACATTTCTTCCGATATACTCGAATATATAAAATCCAATAGACAATATAGAATACTCTATCCATCTATGTGAGTCCATTTGCATAGCTATGCGCCCCTGCGCAAGCTGCACTGAACAAAAGCACAAATCAGATTTATTTCTGCATCCCATAAATTCCACAGCGAGGTGAACTGAAAGATTGAAGCGTAGGCCATACCAACGAGATAAGCTAACTTACTCGTCGTTTGGCTCACATTGCTACGGCGAAGTAAGACAATATGGTAGTATGAGATATGGAGCTAATTTAGGTTAGAAAGGTTGAAAGTCCGACCTGAACCATAAACTTCGTTCCATCTCTTGAGTGTTTTGGCTAATTGTACTCGACTAGCGGTGTTACCAGCGATTACTGAGTGGCATGAGCGTAGGCGTTACGCTGTAGCAAACGTAGAATAATGGGCGAGCAGGCGTAGCAGTTCCCTAATATAGTTTAACGTGCGTATAATTCAGATATTTTCTTAAGTACACCATCCGTGTATTGCCAAATAAATTATATTACTTTTTCTTACTAGACGCACCTGGACAAGAAGACCTGTCCCGTAACGGGAAGATGACCAAATACACACATCAAAAATGTCTAGGGATCAAGCATTTTTATGCGGATTTCTTGAGATTGAGATGTGGCTTTGTAATAAATTTATGATTTTATAAATTTATATGGATCCTTTTTGGTGCATTTCATAATTTTAATCAGGAACTCTCAATCAAATTCGAGTAAAAGATGAAAATAAGCTGTCAATATTTTCCCTATAAAAACATACAACGCATTGAAGACATTATTAGTGCTACTGTTTCCCTACTACTGATTAAAACCAACGTTATTATGGAGCGGCGACGTCATTTAAGCAGGGAAGAAATGCTCAGAGCCGTGGGAATGATAGAAGCTGGTTCCCGGCAACGTACTGTAGCTTTAGCTCTGAATACAAGTCAGAGTGTTATCAGTCGACTTTGGACACGTTACCGAAGCACTGGTACCGTGGCTGAGCGCCATGGAGGACGGTATCGCTGCACCACACGGAGACAAGACCGATACATTCAAATCTTAACTCGAAGAGCTCCAACAATAACCGCCATGATGTTAGCCGTGAGGCTTCATCACTCTTCAGGGAACTTAATTAGCGACCAAACAGTCAGAAACCGCTTGCATGAAGTGAACCTTCATTCCCGAAGACCGCTACGGGTACCACCTATAGCAATGCACAATCGTAGGATTCGATATCAATGGGCTCTTGAACACAGAAATTGGGCAGAAGAACAATGGCGTTTCGTGTGCTTTTCTGATGAGTCTCGTTTTGGTATGAGACCGGATACAAGACGTATACGACACTGGAGAACCCCTGGACGCCAACAGCGATTAAAATCCTGCCAGGAAGTCCATCCTTATAGTGGTGGAACCATCATGGTATGGGCGGGTATTTGGATCGGCGGAAGAACTGAGTTGATTTGGATCAGAGGCAACCTCAACGCTCAAATTTATGCTGAGACGATTGTATCAGACGTCATCGTTCCTCTACAAGTGCAAATCGGTCCCTTATTTCAGTTAATGCATGATAATGCACGACCGCACACCGCAAGAGTTGTAAGACAGACTCTCGCCGCAGCTAACATCAATGTCCTGCCCTGGCCTGCTCAGTCGCCAGACTTGAACCCGATTGAGCATGCATGGGATATGCTACAGAGAAGAGCTCTGCCGAATATGGAGGGTATCCAGTCGCAAGAAGACCTTTTTTTGTTGTTGCAACGAACATGGGCGGCCATTCCACAGCGTGATTTGGATGAACTCATTTTGAGTATGCCAAACCGATGTTCTTGTGTTGTTAGTGTTCGCGGTAGAAACACGGATTATTAATTGTTTAAGTTACCCAATAAAATTTAAAGAAAACTGTTATTTCAGTCTTTTTTTCGAACTTTAATGTTAGTGGTTCAAATGTCAAAAATCCCTTTATTAGGAAAATGGCAAATTTCTTTATTAATGCAAAGGTGACTTGGTTTATCGTTACTGTGACAAACGAAAACACTTTATTTGATGAATCCTTAAAGAAAATTTTAATTAATATCAATCAGGAGAAAAGTTATTGCAAAAATATATGTTGATCCCTAGATACTTTTGATGTGTGTATTATCCAAAGCTCATCACAATATAAATTATATTGTATCACAAACTTTCAATGCAAAATAATCTATAACTACATCATACGTTATAGGCAATATTACTACAGTACTGTCAAATTATTGAATAAATGACTTAAAAAATAAATTTTGTTTTTAATTTGAAGAATCAACGACCATCAGTCTTAATAACAAGCCTACCTCATCTTAATAACAGGCCTACCTCAACTTAATAACAGGCCTACCTCAACTTAATAACAGGCCTACCTCAACTTAATAACAGGCCTACCTCAACTTAATAACAGGCCTACCTCAACTTAATAACAGGCCTACCTCAACTAAATAACAGGCCTACCTCAACTTAATAACAGGCCTACCTCAACTCAAAATTGTGCGTCACAGGTGTGTGTTATCAAAACAAAATCAATAACTTTTTGGGGCTGGCGGTCACTAACACGGCTAATCGTTGGAAAATCCTATGGCATGGCGAAGGATGCTCGGGAATTTTGAACAATGACATGAGGCCGGTGCTCGAATTCGTAAGGCCTGAATTCTTGTCGCGCTGACGTCGGTCGCGGGCGTCGTTCGCGCGTACGAGTATACATTGTGTTCTTAGCATCATACTGCGACGCTGACGTCAGCGGCGAGTATTTGCTACTGTTTTTCTCGCTGACGTACGCGACCGACCGTGCGCAAAAGTGTGACCGACTGTAAGCCTGACAGGAATTCAGGCCTTAACCGTAGATGTGTGGAGTTCCTGATCTCTATAAACTAGACTTTGTCATAAGCCTGTTACTCTAGTGAAAGTAAGCGCCTGTACAAAATTTAAAAGAGATCATTTTACAACAGCATAAACTTGTAATAAAAACCGATAGGTTTTTTCAAAACTACCTCTACGACTGTGGATTGAAATATATCATAACATAACATTAATTTATTTTCAGGCAACTTTGGCCCATAGATATATGCCTAACAGACTAATACAAACCGAAATAATTAGAATATTGTTAACAGTATTATAATTAATCAAAATCTGCCACTGGTTTTAAAAGCATAATATTTTGATCAAATGTTCCTTAACATACAAAATGTAATGTTTTAGCTAGGGATTCTGAATTTGTAGAAGGCTGGTCTAGTTTCAACTACGGTCGCTCAAAGGCTCAAGCTTTTTAAAAGTTATAACTTTTTCTGATGCCTGATGCCACAGAATAACTAAATACGTAATAAATTGTACAGGTACTCGTACTACCGCTACAAACTTACACGCGCGCGGTTCGTACTTTGAAACCTTTTTTTTTTTAATTCTTCAAATGACTCCTCCCGCTCAGGGCGGTATCTCTTTCGAACAGTCCCGCAGCTCCGGCAGGCATCGGCCCTTGCGAACCCCTTCCTTTTGATGACTCTCTTTGAGGCGCACGTGGAACACGAACGCGCCGTCGACACGGCCTGTCGTCATGATGCGGACGGACGGCGAGCTAGCCCATAGCTCTCCGTCCCATGCCCGCGCCTACAGTGGCCGGGGGCCACGTGGTGGACCCGACGCCCGGGGCGTCTCCCGCGGCGGCCGGGACGTGAGGTTCTCTTCCTCTCAAGTTCCGCCACCTCCTTCTCAAGTATGACTGCTTCGCAGAAGGAGGTGACGGCGACCCATTCCGCCTCGCTCCGGACCATGGATTGAACCAGGGCCGGACGTTAGAGGTCGCCGCCGCCGATTGTCGCTTCGAGGACACGGCGGTGCTCCGCCCAAGCGGGGCACACCTCCACGGTGTGATCAGGTCGATCCTCACAATGGTAGCACTCGGGCGTTTCCTTCCGCCCGATTCGGTGCAGGAACCTCCCGAAACAGTACTTTGAACCCTGCGAAAAAAGTTTTATAACAAAAGCTTCTTTTTTCTGCCACTGGATTGGCACTCCTATTGGATTTCCCCATGATCGACCGGATAGACAGAGGCTCAAATAAATTAGGAGCCCCTTGCCCAGAGGCCATAAAAGGCATACATACACTAGGTTGCAGAACATGGAGCATGTGGACATTTTGATCTCAAATTACATACATAATTATCTAATTTTGTTCGCGGCAACATATAAAACTTTTCGAGATCGCCCTTGCAGTCTACTTTTTCTTGAATCTTAACTTTCTATACATATATATAACTCGGCCAAGTAACTCCGGTAGGTCCAAATATTTCTAACTTGTCCAGGGTAGGAAGGGTGTAAACATTTTCGAAAACAAGTCTGGAAAATGTAACCAATCCAAGGAGCTAACATATTTGAAGCAGCTTTTGCAGTTTTGATTCTTAGAAGAACTTAACGCTTATATAACTAAGTTTTAACTCGCAACCTTCTACCCCCTTTGCCCGACGAACGAACGAAGCCATTGTTAATTGCGTAACACACGAATTACACCAAACTAAACTTGATCAGCACATCGAAACCACGTTCAAGAGCTGTTAGTTTCAAAATATATTGATATGGGCTATTGACCCTGGATTGCATTAGAATATGGAATGTGTTTTCGAGGGATGTGTTTTGAAAAATGGTTTTTGCTTTCTTTCAATTAATATATTTGAATGGTCCAAACACGAAAGACACTGCCATTGCAAGTGAGTTAGGTAATTAGGCTAGCCTAAGAGCTAGTAATCTTCCAGCCAAGAGTAAATATAATTCTTCTAGACAACCATGCAACATTGCAGTGCTACGGGATCTGCTACGGCGTAGCACACATGTAGCAATGGTGGTCATTCCTTTCAAAACATAATGCTTTGCACGTACTCTCACACGGTATCTCTGTAAAAGCTAATTCTAGCCGTGGAAGGCCTGGTAACATTACATCAGGCACCAGTGTCTCACAAAGGTTAAATACAGCTAAGACATTTTTTGTACACATTAACTTTAAGTAATAAAAGAAGAGAGAATAAATAATAAAAATTAAATTTACGCTTAATAAATCTACGTATTAGTAGATAAAACTTATCAGACTATTCAAAATCTGCCCTATGTGAAGATTATGAGACGCAATCGAGTATTTATACGTTAACTTATCACAGTAAAAAACCCCGAACAACAAATAAAAGCCGACAAATTAATAGATGGTAATTCACACGTAATGTGTTTACGTTGCAAAAAGTTTTACAAAGTTTTCAGGTCCCGGTTATGGCATTAGTCTAGAGAAGTCTAGACTCTAGGTCAAACTATCTTACCAAGTTACATGAATTTTATAATAAACCATTCTCATTTAAATAAATATTCTCATTCTCATATCATTTCAGTTTTAGTCAAATTGTAGATTTTAATTATATTGTACGTGATTTTATTTGTTTGTGTGCGGTTTTCTGCAATGCGGGTTATCCCTTATTTCATGCAAGTTCTCTCTTTTTTAAATGTATCCGATGAATGATGTCCATTTCTATGAATCGTTGTGTCCTTCAACAAGCAGCCGCGATCGTTCTCCTGTATTTTTAAAACTAATTGCGCAAGATTTTAACGCTGTTTTCCTATTAAGGTTTTTCAAAGAAAGGTGCTCGACCGACTTCAGTACAGCTGTACCATATCCTGTATTAAACTTGGTTCAAAAATAAATTATAAAAAAAAGTTCATATCAGTAATTACTGGAAATTGGCACAATAACCACTCCCACATGTTAGCAGTTAGTTAAATACTTGCATTTCGTCGGGTTTTCTATAAACGGCGTTCTATCAACTTGAATAGGGGTACTATGGGTATTAGGTTTTGTAATATGCAGTTCAAAAGCCAGTTTAATAACGATTACTAAGGGATGTTCTTCTTCTTTATCGTGTGATTAGTGCCTAACCTGATGTCAGAGTTTTCATGCCGCCCATAGGCCTCTGACTTGGCTTTACATGCCGTCGAGAAATATCTCTCAGGCATTTTGGTTTCCTCACGATGTTTTTCTTTAACCGAAGCAAGTGATAATTATAATAATGTCATAGGTCTCAAGTTCGATCTTAAGGCACATACCTCTGATTTTTCGGATTTATGTGCTATACGCACATTAATCGTACAAACTAACGCTGTTAGGTTTCTTACAGACGAGCGGCACGTTGCCAACGGCAGATAAACTGCAGCCGTCGCCACCTGTCGACGGTCGCCGTGGACGCGCCGGCCGGCAGCCGCCGAAGCGTCGACGCTTGCAGTTGTGGCATCCCGCGTAAATGTGTGTGATGCCACGACTGCAAGCCTCGAAGGCAGCCGTCGACAGGCGGCGACGGCTGCAGTTTATCCGCTGTGCCGCGAGTGCCGCTCGTCTATAAAAACCCTTACGCAGTGAACGTTTTTTATTTAACGAACGTTAAACATCCCTTAGTATATAGCAATGATAGCCTAGTATGATCGTCGGATGGTCAATTCATAGGCCTCAAGTTCGAACCCAAGACACGCAGCTCTGATTTTTCTGATTCATGTGCGTATTACACGTAACAGCGGGTTTGTTTGTTTTTTCACGACTAAGTAACGGTTGCGTTACGTCAAAAATGGCGTTAACTATCATCAAGTCACAAAAACGTTGTTTTGCAAAATAATAGCATTACCGTACGTTATAAAAACTAGGTTACTGGTTGCCCACTCATTCGTAAATGTTATTTTATTGTCAAAAATCTGCGTCAAACATGCGAAACAGTTCAACATTCTCTTTGCATTCGATATTTTTCGACGATAGTTCGATAAGGGATCGGTAGATGACGCAAATAATAAAAAAAAAACCGGCCAATTGCGAGTTGGACTCGCGCACCGAGGGCTCCGTATAAACTTGTAGGTATTTTGATATTAATCATGATTCTAGGTCAACGGCAAGTACCGTATAAATTTTGGTTCCTTTGAGAGTGTCGAAATACTTATACGTTTTTTGCGGCATAAACGGCCGTATCTTTTTGACTTTGACCTTTAAAAAGTCATTCCTCGACCTTTATGAACTTGGAGGGATGTATTGATGATTATAATTCTGTAACTACATACGTATTACAGTTGCGAAAAATATGTTAATCAACATACAACCTAGCACTGGCCTGCAAATTGCAAAAAACGTAAGAAAATTTGAATTTCGCGGGCTACCCTGGAGCATCCACCTTAACTAAGAAGTTTGATTTTTCACAGCTTCGTTCAAAGGAACTGTAGACCTGATTATATGGTTTTAATTTCAACTCGATACCTCCTCGCGTTCCCAAGATAAAGGATCTTGACAGACAGACGGACATCAATTTGCAATTTCCCATAACACTGATTCATTTTGCACATTCACGGGTACAATACAATACAATTTTAGTTTTGGACAAAGTCGTCAAACTGGTTGGCGCTGTGAAGCGTTCAATAAACCAAGGGTTAGAGTTGTGCAAGGGCTCTCTAGATTGTGTTGGGAGCGAATTACATCGCGCAAGCGTTTGCTTCAAGCGTGTAATGACCGTTCGCCAGACGAACTCGGTAGATATCACAACATCACAATCAGTAGTAACAGTAACTGCTTACTTACTTCCTTTATTTTTGAAAGAACTGTCTAGCGTCAAACGTTGTGGCAGTTTAAAAATACCCTGAATAATAAAAAGAAATGAATGAATAAAACCTTTCTGCTACAAAGGTATTTTTTTGATCTATGAAATAAATAAATATCGCTGGACATTACAAACAGCGAGCCACAACCTGCAACGACTGACAAAAGATCTACAAATGACAACCAGGACCAATGGCTTAGCGTGCTTTTAGAGGCATGGGGAAAACTCGGTATGTTACCGGTGGTTACTGGTTACCTATCTACGTACCAACCTAACCCCAACCAAAAACCATAATAAATTATCATAAGTTTCAGAAAGCTGCCGCTAGATGGCGCTGTACCAACAGGTTCGTTCTATATTGTGATAACGGGCTACTACGAAACCATACACTGCACGTGGCCCGACACGCACTTGGCCGGTTTTTTTGTTTGACGATAGTTAGCTTTTTGACGTATAGGTACGCGTGCGTTGAGTAGATGAGAAACAACCCACCCAAATTTTTCCTTTATGTAAACATCGCTTTACCAACTTGGATAAAGCCATAGTAAGTCCTGTATTATGCAGTTTGAAAGACGTTGCCTAACAGGAAAAACATCCAAGTTGAAACAATGAACGGCAATTGCTTTACAAACTTGAGTAGGTAAACCCATAGTAGGTCCGGTTTAATAATTAGTTCAAACGCAAGTTCCTTACTTCCCCCTTACCCCTTTATCCCTAACTTTTTTGAATTAATCGAAAAATACTTATTAGTTGCGCAAGCAGTCCTGTACTTCCAACTAGTAGGCTTTTAGGTTTACCAACCCGAAGGGTAACCAACGGGACCATATTAATAAGCTTCCGCTGTCCGTCCGTCTGTCTGTCAGCGGGCTGTACTGTATCTCTCTCCCGTAATAGGTAGACAGTTGAAAATTTCACAGAATAAGTACCTATTACAGTTAAAAAAAATAAAGGCGGTACTACGATGGTACGGACCCTTCATACGCGAGTCCGACTCGCACTTGGCGGGTTTTTTTATAAACGTTACTCCAATATCGCTAAAGCCATATATAAGTCCAATGTTGTAAACTTATAACTTGTTCAAAAGTTGTGTCCTTATATAGTCTTATTTAAATCGAAACTATTATTTATTGCACTAGTAGGTCAGAAGTTACGACTAACTTGCACTTAGTCGGGTTTTCTTTAAACAGTACTTACATAAAGATCCATCACGGCGTGAACTAATATTTAAAAGCCATCGGAGATCAAGTGTAACACACGCAAATAGTTCCAAAATTGGAGTCTAAATACAGTCTAATAGATCTCATCATGTAAGCAAGAGCAGTTGAAAAAAACTTCTAACGCCATCTAGGATCGTGTATAGTAAACTAAACTGCCATCTAGTGACTGCTATCACAGTACGGTAATTTCAACTCGCTTGTAAATGAAAGCCTCAACTGAAAGGTGGCGCTTCCTGAAACATGAAAGATTGATGCGGCACAACACAACCTAATTTATCAAGCAATAATTACATATAAAACAGCAGTATAAAAAAGAATCCTAAGATTGAACTAACTGCCATTCAACTCACTGGCTTAAACTTACATTGTAAAAAACACAATTTACAAATTCATTCATTCACTAAGTAATTCATTGAATAACAAGAATCAGCTTAGAGAGCATCTGACTGAAGGGGTCCTGCTCATAATATCGACAGTCACTACATCGACGCTCGCTGTATCGATAAAGTTCCATCGGCGGTTTAATGAATCGACAGTACTCCAAATTGATGGTACCTACGCTACATCGACAGTATACCAAATCGATAGTACGCTGTATCGACAGTATACCATATCGATAATACGTTGCAAGCACTACAAGCAAAAAACTTTGTAATAAGGAGGAATTTTTCAATTAATTCCTTTCTACATAGGGACTGGAATATGGATGCAAGTCCATCATTTATGTCCGTTTCAACCGCGGCCACCTCGTAATATTTGATAAAACTTTGCCAGGAATTAGTGCTAATTTGTTACATTACACACCTCTTTTCGTGAATTTGTTACAAAAAAAACTAAGAAGCTATGAGAAAGAATAGTTGGCCGCTAGAACCGCCACTTGCCGTAGTCATCGCCCGTGATTACACAGAAACTATATAATGCAGATAGACGAATGATGCATCAAAAGAAAGGTCTTAATTTGTTCAATTTATTACAAAAGTAAAAAACATCAAAACGTAAATAAACAAAAAGTTATGCAATATTTAGTTTTCAGGTTATGAGTAGGTAGGTATCTCAACATAAATATCAAATTCATAGAGGCTAATGTGTATGAACAATTAGTTACTGATTTGTTTCAGCAAATAAACAGAAAAAAATACTTGAAAGTAGGTTCAATAATTTGTTAGAGTCGATTTTAGTTGGCCGATCGGACGGTAATACCTATGCCTAAAATACAATGGCGTATAACTCGTAATTAAAGTAGGTTTAAGCTTAGTTATAGTACTAATCGACGGGTAACGTAACCTAGTTTAAATAAATATGGCAAATATAACTGCAGCATTTATATTTTAGAAGATATTTACAAAAAACAGTAGTATGAAACCGTATGAGAGTAGGGTGACCATGAATTTTCATAATAGTATCACATGAGTGTTTTAATACCTAATTATGTACAGTTGCATACAAGACTTTATCTACATCCATGATATGAATCCTCCATAAAAGGTTCTGAAACCATAGGTTGTTGTAGTGTTGTAAGAAGTCTATGTAAATTCATGGAAAGTTGAATTGCTGAGTATTATTTAATACAAACAAACCATGTTTAAGTAATAATATAATTATTTACATTTTGGATTGTACAATTATTGAAATACACCAAGCTTATATCACTCATTTTTGTAAACAACAAAGTAATGCAATAATAATATACTTAGAACAAAAATGGCGGGATTCGACTTGAATTCGAATGAATCTATAAGTTTTTTTTTAATTACGGCGCTGTGGTAGTGAATCGCACGTGCTAGACAATGTTCTTTTTTAAAACGAGTTGCATAATAAAATTTAGTACATGTAAAACAGCCAGTGTCATAATAATCATTATGACACCCAAACGGGTGTTATAATGATTATTATGACACTGGCTATTTTAATGTTGGCCGTAAGCTAACTGTTTCAGATACTTTTATAGAGGATTTATAGCATGGGTGTAGATAAAGTTATTTAAAAAATATATATTCTCTAATTAATACTTAATTGTGTTATTTGAATTTTACATCGTGGCTGTATAGAAAGTTGGAACATGGTTCAATAGCAAAATGGACTATTTTTTTTTATAATTCGACAGCTGTCAGTTGAAAACGATTCTCCCTAGGGCTGAAAAGTATTACTTTCAATCCGCTCCTCAGGCAACTTTAGACCTACTTTCCGAGTATGAGTAATGAAAAGTTCATTTACCGGCTTGTTTAGATAAAACCTGAGTAAAATAAAAGGTATAAACTGCATGGAACAGCAGATTTTTTTTTTTCGCTATTCTGGGTTTGGCTCCATTGTAAAAGATGTTCATTATGATGAGTACAATGACCGGTAAATTTTCAGGTTCTAGAACTATTCACAGTTTCATGAATTAACATATCATCACGTCTGTTGGGTTAGACAGAAGTGTATCTATTGCCATTAACCGGGCACAAATCCAGACTCCGTGGCTGCCACTGAGAAATTCCTAATAGAAAAACCCAATAACACTTTGCCCGACCTGGGAATCGAACCCAGGACGTCATCCTCAGCACTCAGCAGTCGAGCTTGCGATCAAGACCAACGTGTCAGTCGAACGTCATGAATTAATAATTATACCTAGCCGAGTGCAATTAGACTTATAATACTCAAAAGGTGGAACGAAGTTTATAGTGGTCTGATTTTCATGGGACTTTTTTTATCGAGTTTCTAGAGGAGAGGAAAGAATGTTAAAAAAAAAATTTCACCGACTTTTTTTAATTAAATTTAATATCCTTTGGAATATTTATTTTTTGTTTATGATAACTTCAAATTCGACGAATTCATATTGTAGCGTAATAGTGTGACCTGCGTTCATCTATTAAAACCATTGTATGATCTGTGATTAAAACGCTAATTTGGTCTGTTTCTTTGTTTATTGTTGACGATGTAATGCATACCTATTTCAAGTATTTTTTGACAATTTCCTTTTTACTGCATTTATTTCTAAAATATCGAATTTTAAGACCAAGATTTCTTTTGAAATTGGTAACTCATATTTTTTCACAGATGGAATAGAACTGGATGTAAAAATATTCAAGAAAACTGTTTTTACGAGTGAAGTGACTAAATTATCAGGAAATCGTCTATCTAAAAGTTAAAGAAGGCCATTTTTCTCAAAATATTTCTATGACGGTCAACGTAAATATAATCCTAAAAATATCCTTATTTTACCTATCTGCTATCCACTTAAACGAAAAACTAAAAATGTATTTAGTGTTACTCGATAAATGTTGATTATTGCTGACGAAGGTAGAATGGCCACTGGTAAATTGACAAAAAATATCGTAATTATAACGTAACCATTTCTCACGATTTCTATCTAAGATAAGAATAGAATAGAATAGAATAGAATACTCTTTATTATGTACACCATTAAAATTACAGATACAAAATAAAGTAAAACATACAAGGGGTGACACAATGGGCGGTCTTATCGCTAAAAGCGATCTTTTAAAGACAACCTTTGGATGGATTTAAGGGGGAAGGAGAGACAATACTGCAGGTAGCCTGTGGTGTACCATTTACATATATACAATAAATACATACATACATAAAACATATTACACTTATATAAATATTTTCATTTTTTTTTTTTTTTTTTTTAAAGTTGCAAGTTTGGGTCTCTGCGCGCAATTAAATATCAATACCGATGCCGATACCACTCCCACTTCTTAGCGATAGACGCCTTTTGTCATGTTTTACCTTTTCAGCAGTAACCAATATTTAACAAGTACCTATCTTCAAATTTTTTTTTAGTTATTATACCTCATTAGATAGCTAATAAAATGTGAATTTAGATAATAATTTGCACATTGAGTTTCATAGCAGTATTTGGAAAAAAAAATGCTTTCATTACATAAGTAGGTAGACGATGTTTTGACATTTCCGAATGAATTTTAAGTCACTACACTCATGAAAGTGGTCTTCATTAATACTTTCTGGTCCAGTTATCTGTGAAAAAGCATCAGTTACCAATTTCAAAAGTAATTTTAGTGTTCAAATTCGATATTTTAGAAATAATTTCAGAAAATAGGTAATTTTCAAAAAATACTTGAAATATTATTTGCATTACATCGACAACAATGAACAAAGAAACAGAATAAATTAGCGTTTATTGGATGCACGTAGGTCACACTATTACGCTACAATATGAATTTGTCGAATTTGAAGTTATTCATGAATGAAAAAAATATTCCAAAGGAAATTAAAAAAAAAAAGAAGTCGAGAGCGGCAATATTTTTTTTAACTTTATTCTGCCCCTCTAGGAACTCAATAAAAAAAGTTCCATGAAAATCCGACCACTATAAACTTCGTTCGACCTTATTGTCTAATAGGGAATATGCATAATTTTATTTTTTAGTTCTATACGGAATGTTACAAGTACTATTAAAATAATGACAAAAAGCGGAAACAAGACATAAATCGGCCAAACAACACAAAAGTTATAACCATTTAAACTTTTGTTTCTATATCTTTCTAGATAAACGGAATTTAGTATGGACTTTGTACGTCGATGCAGCGAATGACGTCATTCGCTGTATCGGATCTCTCTGTCTAATCAGCAGTTTCAAATGCTTCTATCTTAGTATTTTTTATAGATATCAAAAAAATAATTTCACTTTTCTATTTCTGGTGTTAATAAGCTTTGTTTAGAGTGACAAAAAAAAATCATGCCCCTATTGCACTATCACAATTCGCATAAAATGGAACAAACGATTTTAAGTTACAACACTAACACGTGAAGTCTATCGCACACGCACTTACCTATCCACGGAAACCTATTGTTTGCACTTTACAACAAGGAAACACATTTTTATAACAACATCATGC
This sequence comes from Xestia sexstrigata, assembly GCA_941918905.2. Taxonomy (NCBI): domain Eukaryota; kingdom Metazoa; phylum Arthropoda; class Insecta; order Lepidoptera; family Noctuidae; genus Xestia; species Xestia sexstrigata. The sequence continues at coordinate 13,022,114 of OW799200.2, read as the reverse complement.
TTGAATTCCCCGAAAGCTTAGGCAGAGCGCAAACTAAATTAAGTAAATAGGAACGAAACTATTACGACAATGAATGCACCCATTTTTATTGTAAGGTAGCCAATAGCCACTAGCCAGTTCCAAAAGGTTTGAACAAAGGCCTAGAACTCCTAGTGCTCTACACGATGTAGCACACTTTCATCGTACCTACTTAGTGTACCTACCTCGAATAAAAGACGTGACAAACGGCATCGCAGTAAAGGAGCAATGGGAGGAACAATTTGTGGGGTTTTTCTATCGAATCGTATTTTGCGTGTCCACTAATAATATTTACCACCCGAAATGTAGAACAATAGACGACTAGGGATCGCTACGATCACAAGCGTGGAGCGAAAGGGGCCAAGGGAATCACTCTTATTTGTTTTTGTACAGATTCGATCTGAATTATTTGGACGTTTTAATTAAAGCCAGTGTGATCTAGAAGCGAGAGTGGGGCTTCGGGTCCCTAGGCACTGTTCCGATTACCTAATTGTTTTTTGGTCTTCATAAGTACTCACAACAGTCGCACTCGTGATTGTAGATAATTATGTGTGTGGTACGGAATGAAAACAATATTTGTACAACTACAATATTTGTAACTAATTGAATAAATATTCATTTCTCACATTATTATTATACTTAATTACATATGAAAAACATACCTCATATTAAATTATTGATAGCCTACCTCTAATTGGCAACGCTTTAGAAGTTGTAGCTTTAGGCCCACAAAGCTCAAAATTTCTCGTACTCGGCACGAGGATGTTAACCTTGACTTTTCTACCGCGAAACAGGGATAAATTTTGAGCACTAATAACTTTAGAATATAAAAAGGACGGCGGGCGTCCGGTTCGACGCATCACATGAGACTAATCACTAACGCGTTACGGACCGATTAGGTACGAACTGAACTCTATTCAAATATTAGTGCCGGGAGTTGGGGCTATCAATTATTCAAATAGCCTTCAAGAGTGGCCAGTAGCTTGAGGAGCTCTTACCTAAATATTAACAGCCGCGCAGGCCGATGTTCAATAATTATGATTAAGCAGCGCTTGCCTAGGTTGGTCCGTTGATGGGTAACCACCAATTACATAACGACTTTTCCTCCATGCCTCTGAAAGCACGCTAAGCCGTTGGCCCCGGCTGTCATTTAGATCTTTGACAGTCGTTACAGTTTGTGGCACGAAAGTCTGACAACCTAGGCCTAACCAAGGGGTATCGTATCGTAAGGGGTATCAGTATTAATACTAACTGGACTGTGGTGGTCAGATAGGCAGCCGCTCCATGTGAAATACTGGAAGCCGACCTAAACATAGTCGGGAAAAGGCTAGGCGTTAGGGACAACGCTTTTTGAACACTGTTTTAAGCTTTCACGGCTTAAAACTAAACTTATTGTCACTTACGGGGATATTACCTAGTATTTGTTTTGATGCTCCCGATATTTCGAGGCTGTTGCAAGCGCCATGATCGCGGGTTGATATCGGGAGCTCAAAACAAATAGTACTTAATCACGAAAGATATCCCGTAAGTGACAATAAAGTTCAACGCTTTTTGCACTAAATTGGGTTGGATTTTGCAATTACGTGTGTAGGTGCCTAATGTAACAATTTTCTTGTGATTTTCAGGCGTAAACTAGGTGCGTGCCTTCAACAATATTTTTTAAAGCTGCGGTGGATATGCATATTGACAAACTCGGCCGTTGATTTGTTACAGACAAGGATCGGGATGGTGGTGTGTGTAATGTTTTTTTTATAACAATTTATTTCTAATGCATTTTATAAATATTAGTTATCTGCACTCCTCATATTCCTTCGTCCGCGTATCTATTTATTTTGTTGCAATACCTACATCGTCACATTATTTCAACTATTTCGACGTGTTTCTCTTCATTCAGTAGATAAATAGGTACTTACTCGATAAATACTTTGTTTCGTTGGAATACATGGTCACCCTATTTCAGTCGCCATCCGCCATAGTGCATTTTTATAGATAAATAATAATAATAATAATAAATTTTATTTTCTCCCACAAAGTAAAGTTACAATATAGAGGTGTTCTTGAATCAACGAAAATACTGACACCGTTGCACTGAAAACCTATACACATCAGGGGTTTTACGAGTCTTCTAGGCTTCTTCGTTGTGGAGGAATCGATAGTGTCCGTTACCCAGGCCAGATGTTGTCGAAAATGGTCATTTGAATCTTATAGATAATTAGTTTTACGGCTTCTATAATTGTTGCGCACATTTTTAAATTTGTTGCGCTTATAGTTTTTTAATTATTTCACAAAAACATTTCCTGCTGGGGTAACGTTACCTCAGCCAGACCTTTTTCTTTCTAATGGGAATATTTAAATAAATACTAGCTATAAAATTAGTTGTCTAGATGAAGTAAATGTTGTGCCTTATTTTGTATTTGTTCTTTCATCGGTTGCGAAGTTATTCGAGATTTTGCTGGGGTAACGTTTTTGGTTTTGCTAGATCTTTGAAATGGTTAAGCGGATTCTTATCATATTTTGTACATGACTTCTTAGGAATTAGTTTAAATTTGTTCTGCAATAAAAAAACCAAAATAATGCATAGCTTAAAAGTTATTTCATTAAATAGAAAAACACTTCAATTGGCAAATTCCCAGCACTCTCAATAAGAAATCTAAAGACTTACTTTAAACGTTATTTTAAAGCTTGTAACTGCCTTCAAATGTATGTGAAGTTTCATTAGTATCCTGTAAGTATTTAACAAGTTATGATGATATTCAGTTCTTCACGAGCACGGGCTTCATGCGCGCGGTGTTATTTGGCCACTGGATTGGATATATGAACTGAATGTTATGTCAATTATTAGTTTTTAAGTTCAGTTGTATATCAGTAAAATTTCAGCGTAGTACATTGGATAATTAATGAGAAAATACGATTAAAGTCATTAGGAAGTGAATGACCGTGGTAACCCGACCAAGTTTAGGTGGTTACGAAAAAGCAAAAACGCAGAACATTATGGTACCTTCTAAAATATGTAGGATAGTGTTACAAATTTAGTACAGACATGTACACAAGTTTTAAAAAAAACTACATGATTATTAAAGAATTTTTATTGACAGGTAAAATAATCATTTCAATTGAACTTTTAAAGTATTAATAAACTTATACTTAAAAACAATCACAGATTAAAATAATGTTTAAAGTAAGTTTTTAGACCTCTTATTGAGACCTTATTTGAGTGCTGGGACCAATTGAAGTGTTTTTCTATTTAATAAAATAACCTTTAAGCTACACACATCAAAAGTATCTAGGGATCAACATATATTTTTGCAATAACTTTTCTCCTGATTGATATTAATTAAAATTTTCTTTAAGGATTCATCAAATAAAGTGTTTTCGTTTGTCACAGTAACGATAAACCAAGTCACCTTTGCATTAATAAAGAAATTTGCCATTTTCCTAATAAAGGGATTTTTGACATTTGAACCACTAACATTAAAGTTCGAAAAAAAGACTGAAATAACAGTTTTCTTTAAAATTTTATTGGGTAACTTAAACAATTAATAATCCGTGTTTCTACCGCGAACACTAACAACACAAGAACATCGGTTTGGCATACTCAAAATGAGTTCATCCAAATCACGCTGTGGAATGGCCGCCCATGTTCGTTGCAACAACAAAAAAAGGTCTTCTTGCGACTGGATACCCTCCATATTCGTCAGAGCTCTTCTCTGTAGCATATCCCATGCATGCTCAATCGGGTTCAAGTCTGGCGACTGAGCAGGCCAGGGCAGGACATTGATGTTAGCTGCGGCGAGAGTCTGTCTTACAACTCTTGCGGTGTGCGGTCGTGCATTATCATGCATTAACTGAAATAAGGGACCGATTTGCACTTGTAGAGGAACGATGACGTCTGATACAATCGTCTCAGCATAAATTTGAGCGTTGAGGTTGCCTCTGATCCAAATCAACTCAGTTCTTCCGCCGATCCAAATACCCGCCCATACCATGATGGTTCCACCACTATAAGGATGGACTTCCTGGCAGGATTTTAATCGCTGTTGGCGTCCAGGGGTTCTCCAGTGTCGTATACGTCTTGTATCCGGTCTCATACCAAAACGAGACTCATCAGAAAAGCACACGAAACGCCATTGTTCTTCTGCCCAATTTCTGTGTTCAAGAGCCCATTGATATCGAATCCTACGATTGTGCATTGCTATAGGTGGTACCCGTAGCGGTCTTCGGGAATGAAGGTTCACTTCATGCAAGCGGTTTCTGACTGTTTGGTCGCTAATTAAGTTCCCTGAAGAGTGATGAAGCCTCACGGCTAACATCATGGCGGTTATTGTTGGAGCTCTTCGAGTTAAGATTTGAATGTATCGGTCTTGTCTCCGTGTGGTGCAGCGATACCGTCCTCCATGGCGCTCAGCCACGGTACCAGTGCTTCGGTAACGTGTCCAAAGTCGACTGATAACACTCTGACTTGTATTCAGAGCTAAAGCTACAGTACGTTGCCGGGAACCAGCTTCTATCATTCCCACGGCTCTGAGCATTTCTTCCCTGCTTAAATGACGTCGCCGCTCCATAATAACGTTGGTTTTAATCAGTAGTAGGGAAACAGTAGCACTAATAATGTCTTCAATGCGTTGTATGTTTTTATAGGGAAAATATTGACAGCTTATTTTCATCTTTTACTCGAATTTGATTGAGAGTTCCTGATTCAAATTATGAAATGCACCAAAAAGGATCCATATAAATTTATAAAATCATAAATTTATTACAAAGCCACATCTCAATCTCAAGAAATCCGCATAAAAATGCTTGATCCCTAGACATTTTTGATGTGTGTATTATTTTGGTTTTTTTATTGCAGAACAAATTTAAACGAATTCCTAAGAAGTCTTGTACAAAATATGATAAGAATCCGCTTAACCATTTCAAAGATCTAGCAAAACCAAAAACGTTACCCCAGCAAAATCTCGAATAACTTCGCAACCGAAGAAAGAACAAATACAAAATAAGGCACAACATTTACTTCATCTGACAACTAATTTTATAGCTAGTATTTATTTAAATATTCCCATTAGAAAGAAAAAGGTCTGGCTGGGGTAACGTTACCCCAGCAGGAAATGTTTTTGTGAAATAATTAAAAAACTATAAGCGCAACAAATTTAAAAATGTGCGCAACAATTACAGAAGCCGCAAAACTAATTATCTATAAGATTCAAATGACCATTTTCGACAACATCTGGCCTGGGTAACGGACACGAATCGATAATCCCAATGTTTTGAGGTTATATGTTAAATATTCAATTTATTATATAAAGGGGCTGTCACAAAAAAAAAAACAATAAAGGTTCGTTTCAGTGTCGTCACTAAATCTTTATTGATTAACGGTTTCTCTGGGCTTCTTCCCTGTGGAGGAATCGATAATCCCAATGTTTTGAGGTTATATGTTAAATATTCAATTTACTATTTAAAGGGGCCGTCACAAAAAAAAAATAAAGCAATAAAAAATCGTTTCAGTCTCGTCACTAAATCTTTATTCATTAACGGTTTCTCTTAGGTCCTCAGTTATGGAGATTACGTTGGCCGAACGTCCTGATGTTCCAGGAACCAAAACTCATTGTACTTTTAACCAGTGGCATTACGAGTAAAAGTAAAGCGTTGGTTGTTTGTCACCAAATCGTCACTAACTCTTTATTCAGTAACAGTTTCTTTAAGGTCCTCAGTTATGGAGATGCAGGTTGGCCGAACGTTCTGATATCAGGTCGTTCGGCCATAAATAAATGCTTCTAACTTTCGAACTGTTCTGTCACAAATTCTTTGGCTGGCATCTTTGTGCGTCACATAATCGTCACTAAAAACTGGAGTAGCAGCCAGCTCCCTATCTCGACTGGCCGAACGTTCTGATGTACATAAAAAAACGAGCAAAAAATTACTCTTGTCACTTAGAAATTAAAAGACATAATATCTAACATTTTGTGTGAAATCAACCTTAAGTGGTAACAAATAAAGTACTTTTTCCCGTTATATTACCTTGACATGTCGCGCGAGGGGTGATTCTTCTATCACTTTCGTGTTCTTCTGAAATATTGTCAAATTTAAACTATTTATAATAGCAGCTTTATTAATTATTTGACCGGATATCGTAATTTAAATTGATTATTTATGTCTTTTGTGACAAGCTCACAAGCTTTGACTAGGCTACAAAACTACACCTTAGGTCAGTAAAAAAGGACATACTTTCGAATCAAACTATTTATTTAATTCACATACATTTGCTAATAATTGCATGGAGCAAATAATTCATACCTACAACATAATATTTTCTAAAAATAATTAATATTAAATAAACATAAATCTAAAATGTACAGAATATTAATAAAATTAATGGTTTATACACAAACAAAAATTTAGAAATAAAATATTAGACCACAAGCATGGTTGAGCAGGGTTTTAATAGTGAAATAGCTCTTTCATGAAGTAATTGGTTGTAATTACATATACCTACTTCAAAGCGTGTAATTTTAATGCGCAGGTATATAATGTTAAATAAACGTGGCCACTACTAAACGTGATTAAAATTATACATTTTGCAATGTTTCCACGTTAAATTCTAAACACTGCTAACAGACTTAAGATAAATAATATATAGCTTTTAATATAAATAAATATATCGTATAATACATAATTGTAAGTAGAAATATATACCACATTTTTTTTCCTAACCTGCCCACCTCCCACTGCCTGCCTGTCCCACTTCTAGTCTAGTAAACAACGATCAACTTAGGGCATGCGAACGGCCAATTTGCAAATGCCCTAAAGTTAGATAATTGGCGTTATAACAGAGGGCTAATTCACGTAATTTTATGACGCGCCGATGAAGTTGTAGTGCAGTTGCAGTTAAGTTCAAGTTCGAGTAATAAACGGTATTCTTGTAATCTTTGAACTGCGCGTAAACTGTGCGTGAACTGCACGTCAACTGTACGACAACCAAACTTACTTATGGTGTGGCCATATGAGAGAAAAAATATTACTCACTAAATAATCGAATAGAATCGATTACATTTCAATGAATATGACGTTATTAAAAGATTAATAATACCCCAGCACAGATTTTAGTGCTTTTTCATGCTTACAATACATACATACATATTCTACAATACCCATCATGTTGCGTTTCGAAGCACGCACCAAAGACGCGAAACAGTAGAATGCCGTTATTGCGCTCACGTGACGCGAACTTAACGCGAGCGTGTCTGACAGCGTTACAGAATACGAAAAGCGTTGTTTTGATCGAAACTTAACTGCAACTGCACTTCTTTAGTTACGTGAATTAGCCTACAGGACGCTGATTTAGCGTGGTGGCGGCGATTATTAATCATAATATAACCGCAGCACCCACACTACCAGGAGAGCAGGTTCACTGTTCACCCATCAACCCGGATTAGACAAGCGCGATGGTTTAAATGTCTAATCCCTCCACAAATATGAAGATATACCGAATATATAAAAATATCAATGCTGCTTGCTGCATACTACGAATGCTGTGACTTCTTTTTTTTATTTCTCAATATTAATGGACCGAACGATTAATTACCATATTGTGTGATCAGACTAATCTAGTATCTGTGCTTGTAGCACATAGATGGGACCAATGTGTCATTCATCTCTTGAATTCTATTATCTCAGTAAATTTTGTACTTTATGTAATACAGCAGGCAACAGATTAACACCCGAATGCTGAAACGTCACTCAAAATTTAAGTGGCACTTATATTTAACAGATACTCAAAAGTGACGTTTGGCCATACGAAATTTAAAGTTTAGGAGCTGCTCAAATGTTAAGCAGCCCTTAAATTTTCAGTGATGTTTCAGTATTCGGGGATAAAGTATCATCTGTTTTAATTTTACCAACTTCGTACCTACTACAATTAAATTTATATAAAAGTAGGGCACTTTTCCATCACTCATTTTTTTACGTCTTAGAGACGTAAAAAACTTCATCGTATATTTCTTTTCTATTAACATATGCATATAATAGATGTATATAAATAACATTGATAAACGTTTATTAATGTATACAATTTTGTATAACTTCTGCAACGCGAACATACACGTGTGCTGATCTAGTTATTATAGATATTAAACATTTCGTAGACAGAATGGCGGCGACCATCTGACAATAAATTAAACTGCGTGTAACTAATGACACTCGTTGCCAGCTCGCTACTTCAAAACCCTTTACCAATTTCTATTTTCAGATGCAAATTAATGCAAATTATGCCTGAAGTTAGTGAACCAACATTTACAAATGGTGTTCAATTTTGTTAACAGTTTTATGCTATCTAGTTTGTTTGTTCTTTTTTTTCTAATTTCGGTTTTTTTATTTATTTGTTTTTACAAAATATTCCTATGAATATCACCAGTGTCATTTATTGTTGTATTTCCTTCGCCACCTTGTATATAGAACAGAAATAGTAAGTTTATCTTTAGATTAACATGCGTAAATAGGCAAAAGACTCCCCGACCCCTGTAACATAACTGGCGAAATGTGGGTGTACTGTTAGATACACTTCTGCTTAACCCCTCGGGGACTACAAAGCGTGATATGATGTAACATGCTTAAAATGTTCATAATATTTGCCGGCCGACTTGTCGGTGAAAAGAAAAATAAAATTGAACGAAGGACGACCTTCTGTCTTGTCTTGTTTACAAATAAGTCAGTGGCACTGTATACAGTACATTACATTTGATCACTTAATCTCAGAAAAACAATGTTTGGCTAATAATTTCAAAGAAATAAGCTTCAAATCTTATTTTAAATGATTTCTTTCTTTTTTATTTATCGATAGTTTCGTGGATAAACATGAATAACATCACTAGTGACTATTGTTTAACATCTGTATATTTCAATAGGCTTACCTGAAATAGATCAACGATTTAAAGTTATTTTTATTCAATTAGTGATCTAATATATTGAATATAAATAATTTCCTAAGGAACGCTACAGTGATACAAGTATTTTATTATTATACTAATACTGTTAGCCAAGTGGTAATTTACCAACCCTATTGATAAATATCAATGATATTTATCAATAGGGTTGGTAAATTTTAAGTTTAAGTAGATATTATATTACCTACTTTTTAATCTCATGATTGTATGGTATATGGCCAACTGGTCGTAAGTGTAGAAGACCAAGAAATCTGTGTGTATTTTTACCATAGCTACACTTATAATATAATCTTGATTACATAAGTTACTAATCAATGGCAATAGTAAATAATTAACTCATTTTCAACTACATGAGGATGTCGTTACGTTAGTAAGATACCATATTGGTATTCCAAAGATGAAGCAGTTTGCGACTAACTATATTCATTTACTTTTTTTTATTTTTTTTATCTTAAATAATTATATTTTTAAATCCTCTTAAGTTTACATGATAAGATATTTACTTAAATTTTAAGTATGGTTTCATACTGTGAATAATACGGTCAAAATCCGTTGATTTGTGAAGCGAAATACGTGCAGGAAAGAAACTATGACTAGTTTTGTGAAAGGTGGAACAATATCCTTTGTAACGAGTAATATTGTGTGGTTAAAATGTCTTTGTGTACAGTACGCATTCTTACTTGCTACAAAGTTTGAAAATCTTCTTAAAACCTATTTATAACATCGATTTAAAAAGCACGAGTGCTTCCTAATAACGTTAATATTAATAATGGTAACGTATTAAAATTAAACTAGCAAGACAAATGTCATGAAATATAAAGCGAAACTTAACATAATTTAATGCTATTAAGTACACAAATACAATACTTAATTCAAATAATTACATTATTGTAAAATAATAATAATAAATATATTTATACTGTTAAAATCAAATCAATCAGAATAACTGCAACAAATCCGGTTAGTGACAGTTTAATCTAAATATAAACATGAGTAGAAAAAAACACTTACAGAAATGTTTCAAATCTTAAGTATATTTCTAGAGCAATGAACTATGAGAGCTAAAATACCAGGAACAACAATCAACTTTTTAGGTTTAAACAGATCAAATAAGATTGTCACCGATTTCCGAGTTTAATGATTAAATGACAAATAAATGATGAATACTGCTCTTATTGTTATGAATAATATATAATATAATACTATCAAGAGTTCTTCGTCATCCAACGGCCCTAGGCGGTTGTCTACAACGAGCCCCGAACCCTAACACATTTAATATTTTTAAAGATTAAAGTATGTTAAAGCTTTTCAAAGTCTTTTGCTTCAGTTTTATTGTTTAAATGCTGTATTATTTTTTCACTGTCTGTTTTTCACTTGGGGTTGAATATCGTAGTTATCCGTAACTGAGTTGTTTCCTTTGTAATCACTGGATAAGCTTAGCTCTTAAGCTTACAGAACCGCTTCTTTGCTGGTGCCTCCTAGTATTGGATGCTCCGAGAAGCCTCAGCATCCTGCCGGGTAATGTTGAAAGCCTCCGTTTTGAGGAAATCAACAGTTTTGTATGCATCGGTATCGACAGCAGACATAGACTTTCCGTGAGTGATCTCAACCTTCTTGTTAGCCTTGCTAGGTTCCGGCCCCTGGAATTGTAAAAATAATTGTTAATATTAAAGCCATTAAAAAACAAACAAAAAAAAAGTAAATTTAAAAAAAGAATCAATTGATATGGGGCGATTAAAGTTTCATAATTTTGCTTGGTCATTATTATTTTGTAATAGCTTGAGCAATTCAATAGTTTTATCAAGTTGGTACTTTGCATGATCAGAGAAATAATATAAAACAGTTGTACTGTGATTACAGCACCTTTACTTGTGGAGGTTTTGTTGTGGTGTGAAGATCCAAATCTAAATATTGGAGCACATCAGGTTTGTCCTCACATTGTCCTAGTTTTAGACCCTGAAAATCAACAAAAACGTTTCGATAATAGTCCACGATAGCTTCGACGGCGGTTACTAACACAACCAGGGACCAGACAACGAACAATAATCCTGACGTAAACGTAATACTATGGAATTACAGTTGAAATCAAGACGTATTCGACAATCCACATGCAATTGATTGCCAGAGTGATGTATGGTTCTGTTGGCGCGAGGCCATCGACAAAAACGCGGCCATTTTGTTTTGTCAATACAATTCTCTTTACCAGCAGCGCCCTGATGACAATGATATTCAAGCGCCATAAGGACCATGTGAGTCTTAAAGAAATTGATCTTGAAATGACAGCTGTAATATCAAGTATTATATTCATTTTTTAGCGGTCTGCTATTCCGTTCTGTTAGTCCAGGCGGACAAAACGGCGGACCGTCAAAGGAAAACTGACCAAAAAAATTATTTTATGCCAATATTCTCTGTTCATTTAGTTAGGTAATCAAACTTCACTAGTCAGTGGTGTCGATTCTGTTGTGCACAAACTAAACTTTGCTATCTTTTTCTCTCTAAGGTTGCTTAACTGCTTAACCGGACAATAACTAAAAACACGGTGAAGCGCAAGGCATATATATACTAGTTTGACATCTCTAACTTAGTTCATAGCTATAGCCGTCCTTTTCTCGCACTGCCTTTTAGTAAAAGATAGCAATAGCCTAAATTAAGTTTAGTTTGTGCACAACAGAATCGACACCACTGTTTTCTTTTGTTTGTATTAAACTTGACAGTTTATCTCCTTTTTTACAAATGTACATCATCATTATCATCTTCCTGCTCTAATCCCATGTTACAGACCGTTCAAATAAAGAAGAAACTTGGCGAGCGTCATTAGTGGAGAGCTTGCGCAGGTACTGTCGTGTACGAAATAGCAATATGGTTGAGTTGAATGGCGCCGATGCGCACGTCATGTTCGTGAGCGGGCGCTGTCAGTTGGGACTGGTCATCTCTTGGCTGCCAGGGTTCATTTTAATTCGTTTGTTGTTAAATTGTTGTCTTTTTTTACTCTGGACGCTCTTAATGTGCACGTCTTTCTACATCGTTCTCACATATATGTATAATTTCAAAATTAATGATGTAACCAAGATTTTGTAACAATATTTTTATTCAAAAGAGTGTCCATGGAGTTTCTTGCCCGTTCTTCTCCATAGAGATCTACGCTAGGGAATGGGCAACTACAGTACTTTCTCAAGTTATAATGCCTTGTGACTGGGACTGTAGCTTTGTTTTTTATTTGTACTTGCGACATTCAAAAGTGCCGTAATGGTCTAATTGAAATAAATGCTTTGAGTTTGAGTTTGAGTTTGAGCTATCCATAATTTGTATAATTATGATTATGATTTATTCAGGGATTTTTCGATGACATTTGAAATTAACACAACAACAAAATTCTTAACAATATTTATTAATTTATTACGAAAAAAAAAAGATAAAAAGAGCTGATTGTCCTAGTCACTGTCACTGTCACTGTCAATAAATGATACACCAGTGGGAAGATAACTGTTCGTAACAACACAACTATAAAGGAGAAATTTATTAGAAGAAAAAACACAGGTTGCACTTGTCTGTACTTGCGGAGTCAAGCGGTAAGTGCGCAGGGTGAGGAGAGCGGGAAGCAACTAACTCGCATGCGCGGCTCCGCACAGTGGGCTGAAAATAGGCTTTCATAGACTTAGGGATTACAATTTGCAAATGCCAGATTTTTTCCCGGATACCGCTTCTATCAATCAGTCAGTTTATTTACAAAAAATGACACCCGAGTTAATTCTGCTCAAAAACGAAGGAATTATAATTTTTTTTCGAAAAATTTGTATGAAGCTAGTATGAAAAATCAAATTATCTCTTAAACGGAGAGTTAAACACGGATATCCTTACAGGTGATGATAGTGCTATTTAAAAGTTTTTTGTCGCCGATTTTCCGAAACATTTTATGCAGTTTTTTTTTAAAAAAACGTCATAATATTTTTATTAATTTTTAGATATAAAACGATTCCTTTTAGTGTTTATGTTGAAGAACACAGACTTTTAACAACACGAAACATAAAATAGCATCACCCCTATATCTCCGAAGGAGTAGGCAGAGGTTTATAGTACACCCACACGTAGACAACTATGTTTGAGCTAGATATTTACCAACATAAAATGAGTTTTAAAACTTTGGCTACAACCAAAATACCAAATTACAAATTGTTTAGTCTTCTAATGATTTAATCTTAAAATAAAGTCTTAATCTCACAACAAAGGTGTCGACTCTGTTGTCCTCAACTAAACTTAATTTAGGCTATTGCTATCTTTTTCTCTCTAACAACACGAGGAAGAGACGGACATAATTTAGAGCTGCCAAATTTAGTTGGAACTAATATTTCCATACAAATGAAGGGTGCACTTAAAAACATGTCAACTAAAAACACGGGGAAGCGCAAGGCATAAACTAGTTTGACATCTCTAACTTAGTTACCTTTTTTTGAAAAATAAGCTAATTTGTTGATTAGTTGTGCTATGAGTTCTAAGAAAAGTTTTTGACAATAATAAATTTTTATTAGCACATCTTGTAAAACTAATGAGAGTAGAATTATCGGCTTTTTGAAATAAAAGGGCTAAAATTTTGATTTATTATTTAGATTGTTCACAACTGTGTAACTGCTAACACTAAATCTTTGATCTGCGACTGTACTGTTTATAAAATCTTAGAATAGAAAGTTTAATCACAAATTTAGACTTGTTTGTTCTTCTACAAAGTGAGAGTACTTCATTTAATCATGAAGTATTGTTTGGTGCAGTTGTATCTCACATATTATATCCCGCCTTTCTGCCGAAGATCGTGTAACGCTCAAAAAAATTTGTCGGAGATTTACGCGAGCCGGTTTACAAAGGTGGCAGAAATCCAACCGATTCTTTGATAATTGAAATTATCAAAAAATCGGTCACTTCCAACCAATTTGCGTAAATATTGATTGGCCGATTTGTCTGCAAACTCTAATTAATCAAGAACCAACTATTAATGAGATTCCAAGAGGTCCCTTAGTCTCCAAGATTCCAGTGAAATGGCAAATGCAGTTTTTGCAGGACGTTTAAAAGAAGAAGGGCATGGAGATAACACATCTGTGATCGAATATATAATGAAAAATCCTGAAGCAGCCGTTAAAATTAATGAAACATTTTGTAACTTCTGTTTTACTTAAATTTATGAAAAATATATAAAAACACATTATTTTTTATATTTTTCTTGTTTTAAGTCTTCTTAATATTTGGCTCAATAACATATCGATGTTCTTAACTTAGACCCTAAAGGGAACCGTTTCATATGTAAAAATAAATAAACATATTTTGACGATTTAAAAAAAAAACGGTAAAAATGTTTCGGAAAATCTGCGACAAAAAAAATCATAAATAATTAGCACTATAATCACCTGTAAGGATACCCGTGTTTGACTCTCCGTTTAAGAGTTAATTAGATATTTCATGCTCGCATCATACAAATTTTTCGTAAAAAAAAAAATATATAATAATAATAAATATCGCTGGACATTACACACAGCGCCATCCAGTGCCACACTAAGCAACGAGGCTTGTGTCGTGGACACCAGATAGTTTATCATACTGCGTAGATACTTTTTGTTTGTAAATACATACTTATTATACATAGAAAAAACATCCATGACTCATAAATTCCTTCATTTTTGAGCAGAATTAACTCGGGTGTCATTTTTGTATATAATAATTACTAATAGAAACGATATCCAGCAAAAAAATCTGGCATTTGCAAATTGAAACTCTCCGTTTAAGAGATAATTAGATATTTTATGAATGCTGCATACAAATTTTTCGTAAAAAAAATAAAATTCCTTCGTTTTTTAGCAAAATTAACTCGGGTGTCATTTTTGTATATAATAATTACTAATAGAAGCGATATCCGGCAAAAAATCTGGCATTTGCAAATTGAAATCCCTAAGTCTATGAAAGCCGATTTTCAGCCCACCGTGCGCCGTGCCGTGCCTCACGCGCTCTTGCCGCCGCCCCGATGACGCCCGTTCCCTTAGCGCCTCTTCTTCATACCGCTAGAGACCTATAAATCGACTACTGCGCAAGTCAAACCACGTGGTGTGTCAAGTTTCTTCTTTCTTTGAACGGTCTGTACTTGGGGTCGCACTACACGTTTTTGTCTTCCATTCGTCCCTGTCAACCGTCACGCAATCGTTTACACCTTTTTCCTTCATGTATTTTTTACAAAATGTACATGTTTAGTAAAAAAATTAAAATATACGTGTATTAGTTCTGGTAAATTAAGTAATTTCGGTTTGGGTAAGTCACTTTTTCTCTGGCGCGTCTGAGATGATTTATTTTATACATCATAGAACTGAGTCTAAAGCCATAATAATGTACTATTGAACATTCAGAATATACAACAAATAACGAACACTGTTATATAAATCTAAAATAATAAAAAACCTTTTTTTCAGCTGACACACATGCAAATGTATTACTTATAATGATTCACCTAAATTAACCATTCAACTAAACGACGAAAATATATGGATGTATGAAACGATAAATATGTATGATTATTTAACGCAAATAAAAAAACTAGAGCCGCGACGATTACATGCTCTCTGTATACGAGGTGTCATAAAGTACTATTTATTTCGCAAGAGTGATTAAATGCTGGAAATTGAAGGGATTTTCTTTTTAGCTCTTCCCTAGTCGCTGCAGGATAGATGGCGCTGAACTTGATACGTTACTGCAAGGAACAGAACGTAAAAAAACAGATTTTAACAAAGCGCGAGATAACTAGGTTATATTCGGAAGCTTAAGCAAACGAAAATGTCAGTCAACGAGCGTATGTGACGTGACGCAACGTTTTTTTTCCAAGCGTTTTGGCTTTGGCACCAACTAACGTAGTCAGTTCAACGCCATCTAGAGAGTTCTTGGAAACTATTTTTTTTTAATCCCTCAAAAAGAAAACCTCTCATTAAATAGAGCGCTTTTGTAGCAACTCTAGATTTAAAACCGATTTCCGATTTGAAATAGGCCACTACCGTCGATTCACAGTTATTATGCACAGTGGGTAGGAATACATGTTTCTGATCGATACCTGTTCTGACAATAGGGATTAAGCATGTATTTTTTTCTTTGCTTAAATCAATGAAGTACAGTATCAACCCAAGAAAAGAATTAAAAGTTATGTTCAACGACTGCTTGTCGCTCAAAGAAAATATTAAACTTCTACAATTTTCTACGACAGTTAAACCGTCCGTGACTGTCGCGGCCATTCCTGTCAAAGCGGTTGACGTTATTTCCCTCAAGCATACATTGCAATAACAATATTATAATAACATCTTTATGAAACTAAGTAGTTTTCAAATATAGTACATTACTGCAGCGGCCTGCAACAGAGGCATTGATAGACGAACGTGTAAATGTGGGCCGTGGTACACATAGGTAAGTCCATCAATGCCTAGTTGTAGCCAAGGTTTGTTAGTAAATTTCTTAAATAATGCGAGGAAATTAAAAACTCTCGCCTTGAAGAGTTCATTTGTTTTTTTTTTTTCAATAAACCACTTTCTTTTTGCAAGCTAATTCGAAATTTAAATAAAACCTTTGATAAGTTACCTCCTTGGCTGCCATGTTTCAGAGTAAAAGATCGTTCCATTTTTAAATAACACGACAGATGTGAGTTTGCTATTTAATTTATTTGACCGCTAACCACGACAGATATGGATTTTCATACAACTTTTGCCGGCCGCTGGTCGCATGTATCTGGCCAGTGTAGCAATTTCGATTTATCTTGAAGAAGGTTGTCAAATGTAATGTAATGCTCAAATTCCCAAGCATGTTTGAGAAAAAAGTGTTTCTTTGACACAAAGCGTTTTACGTCAAATACAGATAAATGTTTGTACGTAGAGGCTGTACTGTCTATGAGCAAATAGTTGAGTTGTTGGCCCCACTAAAAAAGAAACAGTTATATTTTGTAGGTTTTTCTTGGAAGGCTTTTTTAGTAAAAATAAATGTCCTATATCCTAATAAAGGACTTTTTATCCCGGTGTCGTTCCCGTCGAATATTTTCGATGATCACACGGGCGAAGAACTCTACAAAACTAATTATTTTAATTTTTTTGCACTTTATCACTCTCTAAAACATCAACAGTAAATCAGACACGTCGTATAATCTACCATTTCACTAACATTTCGACACGCAAAGACGAAGACTAAATTAACAATGTTTTTAATGTAAAGGTTTGTCATTTTGTTTACCGGCACGAGTGCTTGTGCCGCGGGAGGTGCTTCTCGTTCAGGTGATTTTTGGGGCCCAGTAAAGTGCGCCAAATCCGCGTACTTTACAACATTCTCGTATGCGTGGGCATACGGAATGTTTTCGTAGGTGGGGAAATCTCCAGTGATATTATAGTAAGGTGGGGGGACATTTAAGTATTCGGGGATGTAATAATAATGATTGGGACACGTATAGTTAGGGATCTCATATTCGTGCTCCGGTTTTATTTCTAGATACAGGGACGGTTGCGCCGGTACAGCCGGCAGTGGACGCTCAAGCAGCGGTATGGGTGGAAGCGGTCGCTGAGCAAGAGGCGAGGTAGAAAATTTAGAGAGAGCCGGTGACGAGTCTGACGACTCACGATTAATGTAAAGATGAGACACTGACAGCGTCTCTGTCGCGACAGGGGGTAAGCTTTGACTGCTTCTACGGCAGCCTGGGCAATGATTGCTATCACAAGCGCAGATGACTTGATGCACCGTTACGGTTTGAAAGTGAACTTTAACAACAGCCTATAAACAAATAAAGAAAAAATGGTGTTAGTAGATTCTATCTAAAATAATTTTATATTAAAAAGTAAGATAAATATCTACATATTTACAGAAACAGTGTCCCTTTTGAAAGTAACAGGAACTTACTTATTAATATCTATTGAATTATTTACTCGACAGCTAGAGTGGCACCATAAAAAATTTGTTTCATATTAAATTCTAATGAAGGATGACTTCAGGATGGGCTAATTTATTATTATGAAATTAGTTAGGGATCACTTTGTGAGGGATGGTAAAGCACGTGTAACCCAACACGGACGCTTATTACGTTCATCGGTCTTACGCTTTATAAGAGACCATCGATTAGCAAAAACAAAATCAACTTTATTTGCACAGGCTAAAATTCATTCCTATAATAATAATAATTGAAATTTAAACATTTTAAATCGAGCAAGGCTCATATAGGGTTAGTAACATATTCCTTGAAAAACCAAGTGTTAGAAAACAACACGATACGGTGACACATGTAACTGACAGCAGGGAACCACATAAGGACAGTCCGTACTACTTTATAATTATAATAGTTAAGGAGTACAAAAGCTGGCACCCTGACTTCTAAACTAGGAAAACCTGTGACTTAGGAGTCAGTGATCTACTGCCACTTGGACACTATATAGCTTATGAAAATTGAGAGCTGGTAAGCTGATATTATTCGAAAAAGTATATTAGTATGTAATGTTTTAAAAAGAAAATAAATTCGTAAACCATAATAAAAGTTTAAAAAATCAGAAACTTAAATTTAAAGTGACATTTAAAAAGTTAAATTTGAAAAGTATGAAATGACTGTGTGGTGGATTCTGTATGTGTTTGGAAATCGTATGATTTATTTGCTATTATTTGTGTTAATGAAAATATGTTTGACATGTAGGGAATAGCGCAGTGTTTCGTATGGCAAAACATTGCCCTGATTATTGCAGACAAGTATGTACTGGGATTGTATTTTAGAATGCTTTTTGTAAAAATATCGATTGAAACTTTGAGACCTTTGAAACCTATTTCATAATGAGTTTATGAATATTTTTTAATTAGAACATTTTTATTTTTAACTTTTACTCTATGCTTCGTTAGGGAATATGCATGAATTTTTTTTCTTGACTTAAATCAATAAAATACAGTATTATCAAGCCCAGAAATGTATTAAAAGTTAAGTTCAACTACTTGCTTGTCGCTCAAAAATAAATATTAAACTCCTGCAATTTTTTAGGACAGTTCAAACGTCCGTGACTGTCGTGGCCATGATGTGACGTCATTTACTTCAATCTGCCTTGTTTACATTTAATTTTTTGGCCTTAATAAAGTAATTTTAGTAATTGTATGTTCTTTAATCAAGCAAAAATTGCAATAACGATATTATTATAAAATCTTAATGAAACTTTAACTACTTTTCAAATAAAAGTGTTTTTTTGACACTTTGACTTCACTATCGGCGTTATCGAGGACGACGCGTTTTGAGAGTGTGTTCCGATTCACCAAAAACATACATAAAACAATAAATTGTGAAATAAGTGATGTTTTAGAAACTTTAACAAGAAGTGTGTACCACAATGTTTTTATGTGCCAATACAAGGCATTATTAATAAATAAAAAGAGTTTTGTATTTCTTGCATATTCCCTACTGTTCTGCCGCGGAAAAACAACCATTAAAATTTCACGCCGTATGTTTGGAACAGCATAAAACTACAACGAAAACAGTAAGACATCGAGCTGAAGTCACTATTCAAAGTTCTCTTTTTTCTTCGTCGTATCGATGATTAAAAGTAACTATGTAAACATGTTGTTGCCTGTGACTGCAGCACTACAGTAGGGTAGGGAGTAGTACTAAAATGACAGATGTCAAATGTGGTCTATTATATTGATAATAGACCACATTTGACATCTGTCATTTTAGTACTACTACATTTTAAAGTTACATTCCTCCGTACCGACAAAACAAAATTACCGAAGAATACAATAAAAAAAAATAAAAAAAAACGATTTATGCGGTGGTTTTTTCATAAAACTCGATTTTCCAAAGGCCGTTTCGTATTTTTTTACGCGCGTCTTTTACTATGAAATATGAATTATCGTGCATCTCACTGAACTCACTCTTTCGGGCACGATGCCAGGTGAGAGCGTGCTTTTTAGCCACGCCCAACAGTGAGTCTGAGCCCGCGACTAGTGCAACCTTAAGAACGCGCTTTTCATTTTTTCTATGGGATATGACAAATTATACGTAGGTATATTGGGCTTCTAGGGTTAAATATCACAAGTGCGGCCCGCTTTTAGTTTATTTTGCCTTGTGGCCCTTGCCTGCCAAAAGGTTGCTGACCGCTGCTCTAGAGCATAAAAAGCGACTTTATGTCGCCTACGCACGACTTAAAGACGAAGTTTAGAGCATGAGAAGTTAAAATAATATTTTATGCCAGCCGGTTACAAGGTTACGTTGTTGTATTTTGATGAAATGTCAAATGTGGTCTATTAAATTGGCCCTACTGTAAGGCCCAATATTTTCGGTATTATAATGTTAAACTAAACTAATGACTAAAGTAACGAACTACTAGTGCATCTGTCTAGTGGTCGCAATGGCGACTGCTGACCATGAGGTCCTGGGTTCAATTCCCCGGACGAGCAAATTGTGATTGGGTTTTTCCATTAGGAATTTCTTAGTAGCAGCCACGGAGCCCGGAACATTGCCCGGTTGATAGCAATAGGCTCGCCCCCTATTACATGGGACTTCAACATGACTGGTGAAATGTTGGTGTACTAATAGGTAGACGCTGCTGTTCCCGTTCTCTTACAGTTGCAAAGATACATTGTTTCAAAGATTGACTTGACAATATCAGTTAAACTAGCAGTCAAAGACATTCAAATATATTACTAGCTTAGATGGGACAAGACGAAGAAACTGACATTCCAATAACTTGTTACACCTTAGTAGCAAATCGATCAGTCTAGTGAGATACGTCCGCTTGGCAGGTCGCATTCATGTGACATAACATTGAATAGAAGAAAATATATGTAAAAAAATATGCCCTGTTGTGCTTTGCGTTATTTCAAATCTCGATATGGAAAAACGAGTGGACCTGAATTTAGTTCATTTTAGTTAGCATTTTATTTATTTACCCAGCATTTGGGATTTAAAGAATATTTTCTGACAATGTTCTAGAATATTTACATAAATTGCAATAAACGCCCTCTGTTGCTCAGTAGCTGTACCACTACTTTTCTGCTGAGAGTTGTTCTATTATCGATTTTTGCTATTCGATATTTTTTCACAATATGTCGTAAATAATAAATATCAAAAACGTAATTTTACTGTTCTGGTAATCATGTCATGTCGTTGAAATTACTTAAAAAAGCTATCAAAGATAATACTCGCTCAGCGATACATGCTCAGCGATGCTCGCTTGGCAGTCAAAATTCACGCCAAGAGACCCCGCTGTCATTTCTACCTAGGATGCGGATCTGAGTGCACATATTATGAATCAGAACAATTAGTTTAACTACCGGTATCATTGTTGCCGGGAAGGGAACAAGTGCGTAGCACGTGCAGTGTTGCACAGGACTAGCCGCTCTGACCGAGTGGTGCGAGTAATCGCCCGTCGCACCCGCACACTCGCTTATATCCCAGCCACAAAACTATCGGAACTACATACTCGTTTCTTGCTGCTTGCCAAAGCGTTTCTAGTTTCCAGCTCTACTCGCTTCTCGCTCATCGTTGGCGGTGGGACAACTGCCTAATGTCGCATTTAATAGGGGGCGAGCCTATTGCCATCAACCGGGCACAAATCTAGTCTCCGTGGCTGATATTGAGAAATTCCTGGTGGAAAAACCCAATAACAATTTACCCGACCTGGTAATCGAACCTATCATGCTCAGTAGTCGCGTTTGCAGCCACTAGACCAACGAGGCAGTCTCAATATAATACAAATATTTAATTAATCTTACGTTATCGACAAAATTTATCGATAATTTGATGCTATCCTAAACGGTGGCATCCCTATCATAGGTGGTTACAACTGCGATCTACCGTGTAATAGCTGAATTACATTTAAAAAAATGTATATTTGTATTTTTTCTATTCATAGCTAGATAGCGCTACGACGTACGAAATCAAAATGTTTGTATGACATTAGTCCCAATGTCCGCTCTATGTATAAGTCTTTTTAAATCTCTTTGCTAGCCTAGCAGTCATGATTTTTTGGGACTTAACACTAAGATCGTTCAATTCGTAAAGAAGTTAAGGATTTATATGTTTAAAAGCGAATTGATAAGAAAAAAAAAAAACAGTCGCTACACTCTCTTTCGGGTCTGCGCATTCGGCAGTATAATATGTTGAACATCCAAGCAGACCCCTACCAATTACTAGACGAATTTGACTTGTGCTGACGGCAAACTGGGTATCCACGGCATTTACCATCGCTCGGCATGCTCGCCAAATTCAGCGTTTTCCCAAACCTATACAGGGTGTAAACAACCTCATCACGAAGCCGTCAACCAAGCATTCTGTACATCAAACTAAGTAACTTTACGCAAAAATTATTGCTGGGAAACCACTTTTTTTTTGGGGTGAAATGTCATGTTTTGTGGTAGTACTCATTGTCACGCACCCAAAACATTGTGCTGATGGATTGTTTAAAAGGGGTCGTGGAGGTGTTTAAAGAAAATCCTAAAATAAAAACTTGTCAAAAAGTTGGAACTTTGACCCCCAATATCTCCGTAACTAGAAGCTTCCCAGGTATGGTGTTGAACAAAAAAATTATCGGAATGACGGGGAGAACAAGTGCCTGGCTTTGTTAAGAAGTTTTTTACACCCTGTATATTCACATATTAAATTTGGCCGCCCGATTGTATCCAATTATATTCCACCGCATCATATTAAATCTAGTCAAAGTCCCCTATTATTTCTCAAGTTACATTTAATTACTAAGCCCCCAAGAGTCCGAAGACTACCGCTCTTCACGGTAAAAAAAACGCTAACTCTCAACTTTATTTATTGAAATCTTTTTATTTTTTAAATTCTTGACCCTCCCTTTTTCTTCGTTCAGTTGTTTTGGTCTACCAAGTTCTAAATAGACAAACGTACATACCTGTGTCATAATTGTATTAAAATGGCCGATACTGTGGCTTGAGTGGCGGGGTTTTAGGTTGCGATCGACGGCCGGGGGAAGGGATGGCAAGTTGCAGTACTGCATGGACTGTGGACAAATATACATTTATTATAATATTATAAAGAAGTATACAGTACTTTCACAGTAATATGTCTTGTGACTGGGACTGTAGCTACATTTAATTTTCATCTTTGTTTCAATGGTGCCTGTAACTGGCCTACTTGAAATAAATGCTTTGATTTTGATTTTGATTTCTGAAGGCAAATCTATTTGTAAGTTTGTATGTAAGTGATAAGCTTCGAAACTACTGATCCGATTTCGAAAATGCTTTTACTAGCAGGAAGCTACATTATCCCCGAGTGTTTTAGGCTACATTTAATACGTTCCCGTAGTTCATTTCGTAAATAACGGGAGCGAAGCCGCGAGGAAAAGCTAGTTTACGAGGGCTGCACTAAAAGTATCGGGAATGGAATATTTCCACTGTTCCTGTCATATTAAAATCTTTTTAATTGAAAACTCCTTGGTTTTAAAAATCGAATACCATTTATTTATTTAAAAAAAAGATTCTCGGTCTTGTCACAAGGTTTTGTCAAACTTGTTTAGTCGTTGAGAAAATGGAATTGACTCGAGAAAATTCAAGAGCGATGATTTATTATGACTTTCGAAGTGGTTTAACACAAAAACAGTGTGTTGACCGGATGATTTCTGCATTTGGTGATGAAGAACCATCCAAAACCTCAATTTATCGCTGGTTTGCTGAATTTCAACGTGGACGTGTCAAGCTCAGTGATGATCCCAGCCAAGGTCGTCCAAAAACTGCAGTCACCCAAGAAAACGTTGATGCTGTGCGTAAGCTGATTGAGGAAGATCGACATGTGACATACCGCGAGATTCAGGCAACTTTAGACATTGGCATGAGTCAAATACAAATAATCTTGCATGAACAATTAGGTGTAAAAAAGTTGTTTTCCCGATGGATACCGCATTCGCTCTGTGAAGAGCAAAAAGCGGCTCGCGTTACTTGGTGCGTCTGAACTCTCGAAAGATTCCACGCAGGATCCTCACATGCTGTATACAACATCGTATCATGGTGACGAATTTTAAAATTTCTATACTTTCCCTAAAATAAAGAATAAATTGCGTGGACAGAGATTTTCATCACCTGAAGAAGCTGTGGACGCCTACAAAACGGCCATTTTGGAGACCCCAACTTCCGAATGGAATGGTTGCTTCAATGATTGGTTCCATCGTATGGAAAAAAGTGTCAAATTTCGCGGAGAATACTTCGAAAAGCAACAAATACATTTTTAAATAGTAATGTTGTGTCACTTCCTTGATTTCCGAAATTTTCAGTGCCGCCCTCGTATTATAAGCCTGCAGTGTGTGGTAAACGGACAACTTGTTAAGACAACCACTGTGACAGACTGCAGAGCCGCGACTACTTTCTACGAGGTGTAAACGTAACCTTCACGAAGCCGGCAACCAAGCATTCTGAACTAAGTTAAATATATGATTGCTGGGAAAAGACTTTTGTTTTGGGTGAAAAATCACGTTTTACGGTAGGACTCAATGCAACGCGCTCAAAACAATGTGCTGATGGATGCATTAAATAGTACGGGGGTCGTCGAGGTATTCAAACTAGAGTAAAAGTTATAACAGTAACACGTAAAAATGTAAAATCTTTTGAAAAAGTTGGAACATTGGACCCCAATATCTCGGTAACTATACTAAGATCCAAGTGCTGCCAGACCTTACTTATTTTCCCATGAACAAAATGTGTGGCATCAAGTACTGTACTGTGTACTGTGAACGTATGCATACCTGATAACTTGTGCCGACGGGGAATTTTTAGATAGCAGGTGCTAATGTTGAGTAAAAATAATACTATTTTTTCTTATAGCCTGAGTGCTGATTTTTATATATTATTATATTACAGAGAATATTGTTAAAAACTAATAACCAACACTGCCTGACACCACCCGTTGACGGAAATTTCTGCCAGACGCTTTAAAGCGCGGAAAAAATAACGTGAAATATCACGTCAGAGTCAATTTTTTTTATATTCTGATACTCGGAGGGTTTTTTTAATAGTCATTAAACAGTGAGAACAAATGTAGGGTCGCAATGCATCATTTTTGTATGACTTCAATAAACCTGCTTTGAAGTGAACCTGAAGCATTTGGAAGTGTTAATAATATTTTTTAACAATCTTCTTTACAACATTTTAAAAAATCAGCGCTCGGCCTTTAAGAAAAAATGTATTATTTTTACGCAACTTTAGCACCGTCGGCACAAGTTAGCAGGTATGCATACGTTCACAGTACATACTAACAATCCTTGATGCCACCATATTTGTTTCATAAGTAGGGTCTGGCGGCCCTGGGATCTTGCTCTATAAGGTATGGTCTAGAACAAAAAAATATCGCAATGACGGGGAAAACAAGTACTTTTCGGCTTCGTAAAGGATATTTTTACACCCATTATGTAACTCTGTTGGTTGCAATATGGCTACTGCTGTGTGCCACTGGTGTGGCCTACGACACAGCCTTTCCAATAATAGGTAATGTAGTTGATTTTTATTAAACAATTGATTACACTAGTTTACAGCGTTTAACTTATATTGTCACTTACGGGATTTCTTTCGTGATTATTATTTGTATTGAGCTCCCGATATTTCGACGCTGCGCTGTTGCAAGCGCCATGATCGCGGTTTGATATCCCGTAAGTGACAATATAAGTTTCGTTTTAAACCGTGAAGGCTTAAGACAGTGTTTACAGCGTTTTTGCGCACCAGATGAAAATGTGCTTGTGTTTGCGTAAAGGATTGAATGCTTAATTAGATGCTAAAGACAGGAAAATTTAGCACGTTTAATAAAGAAGGTGAGATATGACCAGTAGGCTAATTCACGTAACTATAGAAGTGCTGTTGCAGTGCAGTTGCAGTTAAGTTTCGTTCAAAACAACGCTTTTCGTATTCTCTACCGCTGTCAGACACGCTCGCGTCAAGTTCGCGTCACGAGAGCGCAAAAACGGCATTCTACTGTTGCGCGTCTTTGGTGCGTGCTTCGGAACGCAACATGATCGGTATTCTACTAAGTAAGAAAAAGCACTAAAATCTGTGCTGGGGTATTATTTTAATCTTTTAATAACGTCATATTTATTGAAATGTAATCGATTCTATTCGATTATTTAGTGAGTAATATTTTTTCTCTCATATGGCCACACCATAAGTAATTTTGGTAGAGTTTGGTTGTCGTACAGTTGACGTGCAGTTCACGCGCAGCTTACGCGCAGTTCAAAGATTACAAGAATACCGTTTATCACTCGAACTGCAACTACACTACAACTTCATCGGCGCGTCATAAAATTACGTGAATTAGCCCTCAGACCACCTCTCGTCAACCGATAGCCTAGACCTGAACCCTCCAACAGTGTAATGAGATAAAGCTAGACAAAAACACAATGGACTCTGACATCACCCTGGAATATGCTACGCTTGATCCTTATAGGTTCGCTGTTCGCCTGGATCTGTCGACTCCTGGATAGCGAAGGACCATTCTCCAGTGCCCCATACATGACATCAGGAACGTACGCAGAGTTGCATCTACTTCATATAACTCCAGCACCCTCATGAGTCATGTATGAGGCACCGAAACAAATGATTTTAATTCTTGTGATTATTTTAGTCATTAGATTCACTGATTCGGAGATAACGACGTTTACCAGAATGGGAAGATTAAAATTGCCTGTAACTAGAAATTATTTAAGTAAAGTTATGATTCAAAAGGGTAGGTAAAAGGTATCTTGATTTTTTTATCGTAACGTTATCATTTGAGTGTGCATTACATTCATTTAAAATTCACAGATTTGTTATTTGTCATCATTCGTTAAAATTAATCATGATGGCGGTTATCCAATGATGACGAAAACACTATTCATTCACATGAGTATTTTTAAGGTGAATAGATATTATCTAGAATACCTATCTTAACCGTCGGTTTTGTTTAATAAAATAATTTCGGGGAAACCGTAACAAACATCTCAAATTCTATGAACATATCTGCAGTTATAACAGTTTATTTTACCGATTCGAATCCCGGTTGGAGCAAAAGTTTGTGTGATAAGCATGGACATTTGTTTCCGAGTCATGGATGTTTATATGTATGTTATACCACGGTACCACAGGGGCACCGCCGACGATGCGCTAACCTCATTTACACCTAGCAACACATTTCATCAGCCACGGACACGAAGATGGACCACGAGATGCTGACTTGTTATACCACGGTACAAAGGGGCATCGCCGACGGTGCGTTAACCTCAATTACACCTTACAACAAATTGCATCAGCCTCGGACGGACACGAGGATGGACCACGAGATGCTGACTTCGCGCAACGTAACAACCATCACGCCACTATTTCCAGGGCATCAAAAACGGTCACTTCGGTTCCAACCTCGAACGTAGTCATAGCCTCTAGCCATAGTTAATTAATGTAATTTATCTTTAAATTAAATTCATTATAAGTAAATTGGCTTTCTTTGAATACTCCGCCTGCAGTCTCCGTTAATTTGTATAATAAGTATGTATTTACAAACAAAAAGTATCTATGTAGTATATCAACTGTCTGGTGTCCACGACACAAGCCTCGTTGCTTAGTGTGGCACTAGATGGCGCTGTGTGTTAATGTCCAGCGATATTTATTTATTTATTTTGTTTGTAATAGTTCATGGTGCCATCACGTGCACAGATATGACGGACAAGTTGATAACTTTCCAATTTGATTTCCTCTTTCTTCCGTTAATTATTTGCATAATACCATGACTGTTTTGTTAAGATAATGCTTATTTTAGCAAAAATCAGTATATCATTGTTAATGAGATGTACGGTTGTGGAATTCTCTTCCGCCTGATATCAGACTTGCTTTGCTTGTTTTAATTCCTTTTATTTGTATTATTATCGTGCTTGCTATTTGGTGATCCTAAGGTTTCTACTATCATCTCTGTCTACTCGTGAGAATCTGTAATTGGCTCTGTGTCGCATAAACAATTGTTATTCACTTATTTTAGCTGTTAGTTCTCCTTTTAATAATTAAATAATGCCAGGGACTGTAGCGTCATCTTTTTGACAAATTTCTACGTTTAATTGAGATAAAATGTTTTTATTGAGAGTTGTGTACTTACTGCATGGCCAGGAGAAAACTCCTCCTCCTCCTCAGGGCAACGTACGACGGGGATCAGCAGCTGTCGCGGTGGTGATGGCGCCCCCTGGGACATACGACGCGGCACCCTTAATCTCTGCGAGTAATGCGCCTGAAAATACATACAAACAAGATTTAATTTGATTTCAATTTAATTCTTTACAATACAAATCTCTAAGTAGTGATAGCCTAGCGGTGTGACTGTCAGACTGCCAAGTCATAGGTCTCAAGTTCCAATCCAAGTCACGCACCTCTGATGTTTTCGTATTCATGTGTATTGTACATTCAGTCAAAAAAGTATCGGGAATGGATGATTTGTTTATGGTTCCAAATTCAAATTTTTGTTTTTTTGTAGTTGTTAGATTGGCACAACTGTTTTCCATTTTGGCGCGGAGTTTGAGTTGCATCTGTTATTTATATTAAATACAGTGCTGGTTTTAGTAATATCATATATAGTGTGTATTGCGAATTTCATAATGGACAAAAATATCGAACAAAGAGTTTGTCTTAAATTTTGCATCGCCAATGGAATTTCGTGTTCGGAGTCACTGAAAATGTTACAGAAGGCTTACGGTGAATCGACTTTATCAAAAACTCGTGCTTATGAGTGGTTCAAAGCGTTCAAAAGCGGTCGAGATGTGATGGAAGATTTGCCTCGCTCTGGTAGGCCGTCAACGTCTGCAACTGAAGTTAACGCCAAAGTCGATCAAAAGTCAAAGTCATGTTGACTGTTTTCTTTGACTATCGCGGTGTTGTGCACTCTGAATTCTTACCGGAAGGTCTAACGGTAAATAAAGAATATTATTTGAGCATTATGCGGCGTTTAAGAGAGCAAATTCGACGAAAAAGGCCAGATTTGTGGAAAGAAAATTCTTGGATTTTGCACCACGACAATGCGCCTTCGCACAAGGCTATCATTGTGAACGAATTTTTGACCAAACACTCAACAAATACCATCCAGCAACCACCATATTCACCAGATATGGCTCCTGCTGACTTTTTTCTTTTCCTAAACTCCAATTACCACTTCGTGGCACCCGTTTTCAATCGATAGAAGACATAAAGGAGAATTCGCGGCGAGAACTGAACTCAATTCCGGAAGCAGCGTTTAAAAAATGTTTTGATGAATGGATTATTCGTTGGCGCAAGTGTATCGTTTCTAAAGGAGCATACTTTGAAGGTGATAAAATAAATTTGGATGAATAACAGACATTTTGTGTATTATTGATCTTTTCTCGGTACTTTCTTGACAGAGTAGTATAATAAATAGGCTTGTGTCCTGTCCAGGTTAAATTATCAAAAAATATTTAACACGTATTTTTTCTTTTGTTACGTAAACCAAAATTGACGAAGATATGACGCTTTTAAAATTCACAATACGTCACGCCGTGCTATAATTTTTCATGTGTTGTGACTTCACGAGCCCCACTCTCGAGTTTTGATGCGTTTTATCTTTGCCAATATTCATTGATTTACAAAAACAAAAAATACGTGTCCTTTATTTTCCAATACTCTGACTGACGGACTAAATAGATTTGAAATTTATCGATGGTGGAAACTAGCCTACTGCTGCTTCGGTGAAGGAAAAAATCCTGAGGAAACCAGCAAGCCTGAGAGATATTTCTCGACGGCATGTAAAGCCAAGTCAGAGGCCCATGGGAGGCATAAAAACTCTGACACCAGGTTAGGCACTAACCACACGATAAAGAAAATAAAAAATACAATACTCTCTGTGCAATATTTTACTTGAGTTGTTATTTACTAGTTCATCACATCAAACGTTTTTTACGGAATCTCATGTCCACGATAGAATAATGTATGACATACTAACATATTCTCGCGGCTTCACCTGCGTGGACTCGGGGTATTGCCCACGGGAACGTATGCTGGTAAAATATGAAAATTATAATATTTTATCTTTTCCTTAAATTTGCCGCATGTCATTACTTTCCAAAAATGGTTCCTTAATAGCGACGCTATCGAATGGTGTAATAATACACCAAGTTTTTTTTATTTCGATTTTATATAAATTAATACGAATACTAGCCGTGTGGTATCCGGCAGCGTAGAATAGAACCAACCCATTAAACTCACGGGTGTCGTATAAGGCGACTAATGTCTGAGGCAGAACACCTTGCGCCTCCGTAGACCAGAGAATGGGCAGCAGCGTTTTCTGTTAGTCTTTCATACTGAGATCTCCAATCCGCCTGCCAAACGTGGAGATTACGGCAAATTCCTCCCATCATGGGAGAGGCTTATGTCCAGCAGTGGACGTTATGGGCTGTTGTTGTTGTTGTTGTAGGAATATTGTTTTTTTTAAATCCAATGATGCAGGTTTAGTTTCCATCAAAATTCGGGATTCGGGAACCTTTGAGTATTTTTCGCTATTCCTAATAGTATCGGATTTGGACATCCACGCCCTCTTTAAAGTTTAAGATATAACCATCATATCTATCATCTTAGCCATGGCTACATTTAACCATCGATGGAACAGGTTTCTTTCTCCCGGTTATTAGTTAAAATCACGCCTGTAATCTTTGAAGGGTAAGGCAGAAGTTTAGCTATTAGTAGACGTTTTGCCAGTTAAATTAAGTCTCATGTACAAGGGTGTAAGCCTATTGCCATCAACCGGGCACTAATCCTTTTTGGCTGCTACTGGGCCTTCCCTGAAATCGACTCAATACCTCATGTTAATCAGGCGGGATTTCGACCATTATATTATCTGTGACAAGACCATCGAGGCAACCAATTAATGAACACTTTGTTGTTAACATTTATATGTATCCTCCAGACATTTGCCTTCATCGCTTGAAGGTTGACGTAAACTAACATTATTTACTGTACATTTCCTTCGCGTGGGGATTCCCAATAGATATAAAGAGGTAAACAATACGTTACGGAAGGTAACCACAAAAGTCAGTATTACGCGTAATGTTTGTGTGAACATTCCTCCTGATGTTCATGTCAAAAACTCGACTAGAAGAGAATTGAGGCATATCTATACTAATATTGTAAAGAGGAAAGATTTGTATTTTTGTATGTTACGAATAAAGTTAAAAAATACTGGACCGATTTGAAAAATTCTTTTAGCAATGGACAGCCACATTATCAGCGAGTAACATAGGCTATATTTTATCCCCGTACTCCCACGGGAACGGGAACTACGCGGGTGAAACTGCGTGACGTCCGCTAGTTTTTTATAAATTCTTAATTCCTGGCGTAATGAACAAAAGCAATATACAGGGTGTGGCGTAAGTAGTGGTTCAGGATTCGATGAACCAGATAATTAACTATAATAATTAAAATTTTTAACCATTTTTACCCAAGGGTTCCGAAAATATTTTCTTTTTGTCTTTTATTTACGATAATTCTACCTTGTACTACAAATTTGTTTGTAGTTTCAACAAAACCATTATAGCAACTAGCTAGCAACTTGATGTTGTGTTAAAAATTAGGGTTAAAATTAGAGAAGAAACAACTTTTTCTTCAAAAGAGCTGAATTTACATAAAAAAACAAAATTTATCATGATAGCTCTAGTATTCAGCAGTAATTAACAGAAATCAAAATGAAAAATAATGGTTTTTGTAGAAACTACAAACAAATTTGTAATAAAAGGTAGAAATTTCGTAAATAAAAGACAAAAAGGAAATATTTTCAGAACCCTTGGGTAAAAATGGTTAAAAATTTTAATTGTTATAGTTAATTGTCTGGTTCATCGAATCCTGAACGGTGGACCACTACTTACGCCACACCCTGTATAGCAGTCTGATCATACCGCAGTATGATCTTGTGATCGGTGTCTTAAAAGAAACTATTTTGGAAAGTCATGTGGCATCATTCACTTTACCTCGAATGCATCCACGCCATTTGTAGTGAATTATGTTTTAAAAAACTAGGCAACAACCTGGAAAAACAAAACTTAAAAAAACAACTATCTTATAAAAAACTTAACTTACATTATCATAGAGTTCTACAGGCTCTTGAATTCTCGGGCCTTGGAATGGATCTTTCTGAGGAGCTTCCCTGCTGCGTCCAGCGAACGTCTTCGGTGGACGCGGAGGGACGGGCGGTCCTAAAATACATGTGAATTAACTTTCAATGATTTAATATGAACAAGCACCTACATATTTCTAGTTTTGTTGCCTCTGCAACAAAAGTCCAGGCTGTTACTAAGAAAGTCCAAAAAGGAAAAATCTAGCACTTTGGTCGATCTGGCGATTGAAAGGGGCATAAAGGTATCCCAATCACGCAAATAGAATA
This sequence comes from Xestia sexstrigata, assembly GCA_941918905.2. Lineage (NCBI taxonomy): Eukaryota > Metazoa > Arthropoda > Insecta > Lepidoptera > Noctuidae > Xestia > Xestia sexstrigata. The sequence continues at coordinate 12,989,804 of OW799200.2, read as the reverse complement.
AAGAAAATAAAATATTCATACAAGTTAACATGTTAATGAATTTTAAAATCACTATTTTCGTTCCCAAATTAGCAGAATTTCCCGGAACTGTAACACATTTTTAAAACGCGACCACACCGTAGTAACTATAGTCGTAATAAAAAACATTCAAAACTTATTGTAAAACCATAAAAGCAAACGAGAAAAAAATTGTATCAGCATTTTAATATTGTCAGTTTTGCGTAAATACTCTTGAAATGTCGTGTTAAAATCCAGAATATTTTAACCTGTTAAGAGGGCCCTTCCCGGCCCGAGCAGAGCTACAGCGGCGATATTCTTTCAAGTCCCTTGTCTTACCTAGCCCCGACTCCGCACTACTCGTCTCCTAACGCGACATTTTGCGAAAGGGATATTTGTATTATTGGCAACACAAACTGGTCATAGAGTTTCGCCTTGAGACACTGAGAAGTTGGAAGAGAAGATGCCGCGCAACTTCCCGAACGCTGCCCAGCCAAGTCAGATTCGACGATTGAATATGTTGTATGTTGAATATGTTGATTATATGACGGTTGAATATGTAAACTTGTAAAATTTTAATAAGAAATTGGAAAAAAAACAACATTTTTTTGAAACCTGGCAATTTTTTTTTCCAAGTTACTAACGCGACATTTTGTGACAATAGATATTCTGCGAAAGAGGCATTATGTGAGAAAGCGACATTTTGAGAAGAAGTCATTTTGCGAAAGCGACATTATGAGAAAGAGACATTTTACTACCAGTAGACATTAGGCAAAAGAGACATTTTGCGCCTGAGCCCCAGGCAATACGTGTTTTTGAATAATTCTTACAAGTTAGTGAAATAAATGTTTGTCATTTAGAATCTCCACTACAATTTTCAAGGCTTATAACAGGATGTTTTCTTTACTTTACTTTTACAATTTATAAGTACATTATGAGACCAAGTACATAAGAGGCCAAAGTTGAGGTAAAATTTGTGCAAAACAGCAATTTTGAAGGCTTATATTGAATTTGTTTCTATATTTTTTTATTTTTTGCTTTGACAGAAGCCTAGATATAGTGCACAAGATACATTGTTAGTTCAAAAAATTCAAAGATATATGTGTAACAACGGCATAATCAGGTATGAGCGTTTGTATGAAAAGTATGGCGGCTTGGTCGCTCTTAATTTGTCTAGGCAGGAGCGACTGCAACAGGGAATATGCATAAATTTTCTTTTTATTATTTCGATACCGAATGTTAAAGTACTATAAAAATAATGACAAAACGCGAAAACAAAGACATAATTCGGCCAAACAACACAAAAGTTATAACCATTTAAACTTTTGTTTCTATCTTTTTCTAGATAAACAGAATTTAGTATGGATTTTGTACGTCGATGCAGCGAATGACGTCATTCGCTGTATCGGATCTCTCTGTCTAATCAGCAGTTTCAAATGCTTATAACTTAGTATTTTTTATAGATATTAAAAAAAAACACTTTGCTATTTCTGATGTTAATACGCTTTGTTTAGAGTGATAAAAAAAATCATGCATATACCCTATTATGCACGGTGTCGTCCGAGCTTGCGTTTCAACGTTAGTGAACCGTATGTACTATTACGGGCAGTGTTCACGGTCACGAAACGCATCATGCTGATGCAGGAAGACCGCGAGTGTATGTGCTACAAAACGTCCTTGCCAACCTTGTGCGACGTTGCCAGACCTGGGGGCCTAAAATGGCTGCTTTATTATGATTCTGATAAAGCAGCCAGTTTAGACCCCTGTATCACTTTTGATGGTAGAATCATGGAACGGTCTGTCACCACTGATTTTCTCAGAAACGGGTGGACCTAGCAAGTTGAAATTTATACCAGATACTGGGGTCTATACTCCCTATTAGGTGTATAAAAATAAAGGTCCGTCCTGTAAAATCGTCCGGCCCTTAACGGCCCGTGACTCAGGACCTTTACTTTTAAGGATAAGTAAAGGTCCTGAGTCAACACGATAAAAAGATATGGGCAAATTTAGATTTTCGCGAATATAGTATAGTATATGTAATAGTTCCCGTTGAACACGAAATTTGGCGAGAGCCAATGTCGTAAATATGTCGTTTAATATAAAAAAGCGATTTTACTATTTTAAATGGCGCTTGCAAAAGTGCATGACATCATAGTTTATGACTATGATGTCATGCACTTTTGCAAGCGCTAAAAGCCGAGTAGTACAATACAAAAAAACTCCCATTTATAGGGTTTCTACAGGCTCACATTGGATATCGAGTTTAATTCTGCAAGGACTCAATAAAACATTATTTTTATAAAATATAAAACTACAGAATTAGTTGTGCCGCGAAAAAGGATCTTGCAACAGCGTTCACGACTGCACAACTAGTTGCGCAATCCAGTTGGTCGTCGGGGAAGCAGTCGAAATCATGCCGACTGCTTTATTGACATGCGCCGGGTAAAGCAATAGAGTTTTATGAAAACAACGTATTATGGAAATATTCCTTTTAAAATATTTTATTAAACTGCCTGTGCCTAAGCTTTAAGTATATCTTGTAAGATTAACACGCTAAAAAAACGAAAAAGTATTTATTAAAATTATTTTAAACATATAATTAAGCGCTATTTTGGGGTAAGTAACTATTTACATATCCTCAAAGGAAAAACAAGTTATAGAAATGAACCAAGATCAACGTCATAGATGAAATAATAGTCTATACAAAACGCTACATACCGTCTTCAGAACCATTCTGACTCGGAGCGACGGACAACTTGGTGAAAGTTTTGGTTACAGCCCAGTCTGCTAAAAGAAAAATAACATGTCATTGCACCGTCACCATGAAAGAGAAATCACACTTTGTATTTAATTAAACCCGAGTTTCTGAAAGGCTGTTCAATGTTTATAAACAACATGTTAATTGGCAGTTGTTATATACATGGTAAAAACAATGGGGGCATATGGTAAAAACAATAGGGAAGACCGTTGAAATCTAATTATAGATGGCGCGACCATAGCTAGGTCTCAGTTTGACCAATGAGGTCAAGCTATTTTGAAATATAAAATTACATTACTAGATATCCAACAAATGACGGTGCTTGAAACCAGCTATGCTAGCGCCATTTTTGGCATCATGACGGTACATTAGCAATACATCTACGAAAACATAATGTACGTCAGAAAAAATCTGCACCTTTTTGGTAAAAGAGGTGACAGACATAATTACAGTACTAGAAATAGGGACCAACTAGTTCAGCCAGGCTTTAGACTCGCTAAAGTAGACTCATCTTTCATGGGGTTACTGTTTAAGATGCTATAATAAAATTCCACAAAGTATTCTTGAACTGAATGAGACGAAATTTAAAACATGCATTAAACGCACACTATGTAAGCAAGCATATTGCATAGTTGAGCGATTATATCTCTAATAAAAATGCTTGGCTCAATACTGGTCCTGCTCCACAAGGACAGGGGCGCATAAATTGATAGCATTAAATGGTAGTGTTGGAGCTGCTGAAGATTGTACAACTACCTTTGCATTGTATATATTCAATCTCTTTAGTATTATATAATCGCATAGCTCATATTGTGTATTATGCCCGTATTACTTATGTACTAGAAAGCTATCAATCATTGGAAACCCAAGTCTTTTCTTGACTTGAATGTGCCCTGGCGGTTGAGAGTATGTCATGCTCACTCTAATGTCTCGCTGATGTTGGCGCATGTGTCGGATCATTTAGTTCCCTTCAAAATGGTTGAGTTGAATGGTGCTGATCCATGAGTCATGTTCGTGAACGGGCGCTGTCAGTTGTGACTGGTCGTCTCCTATTTGCCATGGCTTATTTGAATAAATTATTTTGGTTTTTGAATTGTATTTTTTTTGTTTTCTTTTTATTGTGGACACTTTTAACGTGCACATCTTGCTACATTGTTCTCACATAATATTCCATCTCAACATGAATGATGTAACCAAGATTTTGTAACAATATTTTGATTTAAAAGAGTGTCTATGGAGTTTCTTGCCCGTTCTTCTCCAAAGAGATCTACGCTAGGGAATGGCAACTACAGTACTTTCACAGTTTTTATGTCTTGTGACTGGCACTGTAGCTACATTTAATTTTCATCTTTGTTTCGACAATACAAAAGTGCCTGTAACTGGCCTACTTGAAATAAATGCTTTGATTTTGATTAGTTTCACAGTTGCCAGCCCAATCATGTTGTAAGTTGGAACTATCATGGTACAAAATCACCTGACACATCAATTTTCGCCTAATATTGACTAGGTATATGGTTGTTGCCCTAGGTTATGGTTGCCCGAACATTGGTCCGTATTTCAGAAGCCGAGTGTGAATATTAAAAATAAAACTCTTACGTAAGTTCTGGTGACTAGCGTGGAGTGAATGGTCGTCTTCGTCGCTGCAGTTCGAGTCATTCTCGGAGAGTTCCGAGTTGATCCGAATGTGGGGCTGGCTGGTGTACTGCGGTCGTGTATGACTAGCTATTGTTGTAGGCTCAAACGAAAAATGACTCTGGTCGTCCTGCAAGAATGGATTAATTTAAACCCGATGCCTCTGAAACACCTTCGTCAGTAACGTTAGTAGCTAAACATGAGTTTTGAATATATACAAGGTGTAAACGGACCCCTTAAGAAGCAGTCAACCAAACATTACGTACGACAAACCAAACTAAGTAACTCTCCGCAAAAATTATTGATGGGAAACGATTATTTTTGGAGAAAAATTACGGTTTGCGGTAGGACAATGTAACGCACTCAAAACATTGTGATGTTGGATGCATTGAATAGTACACGGGCTATGTAAGCATAACATTAAACTGTAAGCGTGTACCATAAGGTCGTAGTCTTATTTCAGGGTGTGATTCAGACCATCAAAGAGAAAAACCGTACATACCCATACATTTGAGTCGAGAAGGTTTGTACTGAACGGAACGGAAGTTTTGTACTGAACAGCAATTTATTTTTAAATTGTTTGTTACAAATATGACCTGTACACGAATACGATTCCAAGAAAAGAAATGCCCGGTATTTATATCACATTAATTCACATCTCCGGAATTTTATTTATAAATTATTGGAATTCAACCTGAGATCCGCCCTTGCTAAGCACGAATGCAATAACTAAGATACAACTTCTTTTCTCTAAATAATTGTGGAAACCGGATTTAATGCGAAAGAATAAAATACGAAATGAGTATAAAAGAGGAATCGATTGCGCTGCAGTGGGATGAGGACAATGTGGTCGGAAAAGTTTTGAGTATGAATGAGGACATGAGGAGTTGAGGATATGAGTATAGGAACGCCAAAGAACCGATGGATCATCATCATCATCATCATTTCAGCCGAAAGACGTCCACTGTTGGACATAGGCCTCCCCTAAGTGTCGCCACATTGACCGGTCCCGTGCGACTCGCATCCAGCGGATTCCCGCAATCACCAGGTCATCGGTCCACCTATTGGGAGGACTTCCAACGCAACGTCTTCCGGTTCGCGGTCGCCACTCCAGAACTTTTCGGCCCCATCGGCCATCCGTTCTGCGAGCAATGTGCCCTGCCCACTGACACTTAAGTTTGGCAATTCTCCGGGCCACGTCGGTAACCTTGGTTCTCTTGCGGATGGATAGACTGTGTGAAAGATGATGGAGCTAAAAAATAAGTGACTCCTGAAGACGAGTAATAGAGAAAGAAGTATGAAAGAAGAACACATGCTGCGCCAACCCCAAATAAATTAGGATAAGGGCAGGAAAATGATTGTGATTGCAAAAAAAACAGAATCAAAATGCCTTGGTAAAAGGCGCGTTATGCGGTGAACGAAAAAAACATAGAAGCATTCTTAGCACCTGATAATGACCCAACGCAGATTGTGCCTCGGTAGGCGGGGCTTGTCAATTGTGCCTTGAAGCAGTTTAGTTCGGCTGTGACGGCACATGTCGCTGTTCGTATTTTTGTTCAATTTAAAACTGTAAATTATGCTTTCTTGCGCAGTGAAATGGTGCATAAATCGATCTCATCTACATAATAAAAATGCTGGAATTAGGTTATCACCTGTCCCAAGCCCCTAAACTACTACATTATTTTTATATTAATTATAAACATAGATCTTTTTTTTCTATGGGGATGGTGTTATGCCCGATGGACTAAGTAAATTAATGTTGAGTTACAGTTTGAAGTAATAGCTATTTATTCAACAAGGGGAGTAAGGCACAGATTACTAATCGAGTGTGCATTTTGAGGCCCGACGCGAAGCGGAGGGCCGTGAACCACACGAGTTTAGTAATCTGTACTTACCCTCGAGTGATAAATACTGCTTTATACTACACGTATTCACAAAGAATTAAAAGAAAAAAAGGCAAAACAAGCATTTTATCAAAAAGTTATATTGACATTGTTACAATTGTTAAATGTTTTTAATTTTAGCGCGTCAAATAGTTTTCGCGCCAAAAGACGTTAGAGAAGGTAAAAACGCCCTCTTTCGCAGGTTCCAACTTACGCGCATGTTAAAGCGAGAGAGTGTTATAAATCTCTCGCTCTACCGCTTAGAGGTTTGAAGTTTGCCGGCCATATCGGAATGTATGCTACCTGCTTTAAAAGTGCTAGTGGCCACTTGGCCAGTACTTTTTATGGTAAAATTAAATCGTTTGATTCCCAACATCATCAAGACTTTAAAAAAAAAAACGCGTTAGTAATGGATAACTACCCTGATTTTCAGGTCAGTAATGAAATTCCATACAATATAACTGCCTAGATTTTTGAGAAGGTTTAATGTACAGCTTTCAAGCTTTATAATGGGATAGTATTGGTTGGTACACTTAGTAAGCAAGTGTAGTATAAAATATGTTTGTTTTCTTTTTGCTACATTACAAAACACTGCTCCTTTGACAGATGTCAATATTCGGGACACCGGGTCAGCTAGTAAGATAAAAAAAGAAAAAAGAAAGTTAAGTTCAAATTGACTTTTAAGTATTATTACGATACTTTTGTATGGGACTATTTTTTTACAGGCAATTTTTTATTTTTTTTCTCTGTAAGAACCATCCTCGTATTTCCAGGAATATTATCATCATCATCATCATCATCATCAGCCTATTAATGTTCCCACTGCTGGGACACAGGCCTCCTCTCTATGAGAGGGAATGGGCTATTCTCGAGATTTGCGCTTAGCAACACATTCAGCGATTCATTTTTATATTATAGATATATTTGTGTGTGTGTGTGTGTGTGTGTTTTTGAGTACTTTGCTGTGTGCACTTATGGCATGTGCCAAATAAATATGTTTTTCCTTTCTTTCTTTGCATGTACATAATCGTATGAGCCATTTTATGTAAATTTATACGTGAACTATTTGTTCTTATGCATCTACATCAAACGCAAAAGAAATAAAATACATAATAAAAAATATTCAAATCTTTCATTGCTACTTTTAATACACACATCAACACGGTCTAGGGATATTTTTAAAAAAGCGAATTACTATCAATGTGTTAATTATTTATATGACATGTATATATTTAAAAGATACGTTATTTAATATTCTACCATTTTTTAATAATGGTTAAGGTATAGATTAAAATTTCAGGATTTTATGGAAAAAAAATGAAGCATAGACGGAAACCGTATATGAATAAACTTTTAATTTGTGAGTAAAAACTGAAAAAAATAGAAAAATCATTTAATTTGTGTTTATAAACTTGAAGTTAGTAGTCTGAGAAAGCGCCCATGATGTTCATAACACATCGGCAACGATTCGGCATGCTCAGAACAAGGTTGTCAATGTCTTGCTGCGGAATATTGTCCCATGTCCTTCTGAGGTGCGCAAAAAGTTGATCTTCTGTAGCCAGATTTTCAGGAACTTCCTTCAGAGCTCTTCTTTGCAGCATATCCCACGCATGCTCAATGGGATTTAGATCTGGCGATTGAGCAGGCTAGTCTAAGGCCCTAACATTATGTATATGTAACCAAGCTGCTACCGTTCTCGCCGTGTGTGCCCGGGCATTGTCGTGCATGAGCAGGAAATCTTGCCCCATTTGTGTTCTGTGGGGCAAGATTACGGGCCCCAGCACCTGTTGGACGTATCGTTCTGCCGTCATATTGCCCCGCACCCAAACGAGATCCGTCCGTCCTCCAAGACGAATTCCTGCCCAAACCATAATTGTTCCTCCTTGGCATGGGTGAACTTCCTGAGGGTTCTGGAGACGGCTCCATCGTCCAGGAACTCGCCAAACACGCGTCCTTCGTGAATCTGGATGGAAGCCGAACCTAGATTCATCCGTGAACAGCACATTGGACCATTGGTCACGGCCCCAGTCCACGTGGTTCCGAACCCATTCTAATCGTCGTCCACGATTGCCTCTCCGTAAAGGTGGGACCTGGAGTGGTCTACGAGAGCGTAGATTGCTTTCATGCAGTCGCCTTCTTACAGTTTGGTCACTCACAAGCACTTGGTGTTCCACTCGCAGCCTTTGGACCAATTGAGTCGCCGTTGCATTTGGTTGTGCTCGCGCAGTAATTTGCAAAAATCGGTCTTGTCTGGGGGTAGTGATGCGACTTGGCCCCCGGTGCCTCTCCGCTACTTCACCTGTGGCACGATAGCGTGTCCACAATCTTGAAATTACATTTTGATGGGTCCCTATGGCCTCAGCAACATTACGCTGAACAGATCCAGCTTCCAGCATTCCCACAGCTCGTAACATCTCCGCCCTCGTCAAATGTCGGCGTTGCATGGCTACAATACCTCAATTTTAACTTTATCTTTCGTTTAAAAATGAAAAAAAAACTGTAACTAAACGTAATTCGTATTGTTTTCTAAATTTCGCACAAATGAAAATTCCCTCTCCTTATACATCAAGACATTTTTATGCCACCGAAACAAAAGAATTTTCAAAAATTTGAATTTGGAATTAGTCTGAGATAAATATTACAAACAAATCGGTGTATAAAAGATTCCAATGCGGCCAGTACTTTTCGAGTTATTTAATTGAGTATGAAATATCCCTAGACCGTGTTGATGTGTGTATAACTCGTCCACTTTGACAATTCCTGCAGCCCGTCAAATTTATGTCACGTGTTCATTTCCAGCGCCAACGATGCCATTGTTACTATGCGTTGCTTATCGAATTAGAGACAAGGGTTGACAACCTACCCAATCATAACTTCGTGATGTTAATAGAGAACAAACTAGATGTTCAAAGAAAACAAACGTCGTGGGGCCGTCTTTCAAAAAAAATTTGAAGTTTGAAGTTACTCTTCCATGTTTTTTTCGTTCACCGGCGTTAAGCCGGCTGTCGAATTAGTAGATCTTTGACAATCGCTACTGGTAGGTCAGGTAGTGACAATACCGAAAGCCTCACAACTGGTCAATGTGACCGATAGCGGCAGTCGCAAAATGTAACACATTAATCTTCAGCTGCATCCTCATATAAATAGGATTTCCCATCGGCGACTTCGTGGAACATCAGCCGCAACTCCGTTCCGTCCGTTGATAGAAACGAGGGGAATTTGATTATGTAATTTCAAAGCCAAGCGCGAATCCTGGTGGACACCATGGTAATGGGGTCATGACACCCTTCCCCTTCCCTGGGCTAGGTCTAGGCCGACCGGTTTAAATAAAATAAACTTTGCATTATGGCAAACGACTAACTTAGTAATGTAACCTGTTGCCGTATGAATGCAAAAAAGAACCTAATTCTTGCGTTATTTTCCCCTTGAACCTTATGCATTTGTCGTAGTATCTCGGGAATATATCTTTTTCTTAGCGATTCGATAAAAAAACTTGTTTTATAATATAATAATTATACTATATAAAGCTTATTTTATTGTTGCGGCCTAGAACTTAGCTACGTTGTAAGATAATTTTAATATTTCTGCACCAGCAGCGGGCAACTTTGTACCATATGCTCAGAAATAAATATTATTCTATTCTATCCAGCTCGCTTTGCTTGCTGTTGCTTCTTACATTCTCTTAAATCATATGTTTTTAAGCAAATCGACAAACAAAACCTGACAGTCGTGTCCAAAGTGAATTAAACCGCAGCCACCGCGGAGTTTTTTTTTGCTTACAAAACTCTCTTCTTCCAATAAACACATGCAGAAAAGCTTATAAAAATGCATTTTATACGCTTTTCTGCATGTGTTAGCCAACCTACTCTTTGTAATAATGAACAAAAATAAAACAAAAATCTGGATAATCCAAGTGAAGTGCACAAAAATATTTGAGATCTCTTTACGGAACTGAATAGTAAAGCACTGAGGCCGAAGTGTTAAAGCGGCAGTGAGTCCAGGTTTCAGTAATTTCAAATGAATATTGGTTGTGAATGGTAATATTATGTCAATGGAATCGGAATATTCTGATTATTCTAAATGTTGAATTGAATTGTGTTGCTGAAATGTACCCAAACGTAATTGGGGTTCCGTACCTGTAGGGTAACCAACGGGACCCTATTACTAAGCGTCCACGAAGTTCTCTCTCGTGCATAAGGTCCTGGGTTCGATTTACGGGTTGGGCAAATTGTTACCATGGAGTCCGGTTGATGGTTGGGATGGGAGGTTGATTTGTGCCCGGTTGATGGCAATAGGGTCGCCCTCTATTAACTGACTTAAAGATAACTGGCGAAATTAGGCAGAGATGTACTCTGCGTAATCCTTCGGGGATTACAGGCGCGATGTTATGTTATGTAAATCAAATATAATAAAATTTACTAAGTAAGATTTTTTCAAAAGAAAGAAAGGTTTTTCTCATATTATCTAAAACGTTGAAAACAACTTAATCCCTTGAAACTGGGATTAACTTATTAAGGGATTAAGTTATTAAGTTGTTTGTTTCGTGGCTAGCTCTATAAATACGAAATAACAGGATCGATTTACATCAAAAAAATTGTTTTGGTTAAAACTTTCAAACAAAATAAATGTACTTATGGTAAAAGATTTTTGCAATTTCTGACTTTTTTAGTACTCCAACCTGGGTTGGTCCGGTAGAACTTTTTGATCAGTATTAGAAACAGGATCGAATGGGATCAAAAAAACGTAAAATGACATTTTTTTTGCTAACTGTAAATTTTTTCGAAAATCAGTGAATAGGGATCAAAATTTCCCGAAAAATTATGGATAGTCTCCTAAGACCATTTTCGTGTAGCTGCAACGGTTAAGGTAGTTCCCCTTACTGCCCCGTTTACCGTATCCACCCTGTTAACAACATTAGACAAAACGGCAAAAAAAAAACACTTTTGTTGTATGGGAGCCCCCCCCTTAAATATTTATTTTATTTTAATTATTTATTTTTGAAGTGAATATCCGTCCGAATAATCCGTCTGTATGGTGTCGGACGTCGTCTGTATGGTGTCGGAAGTAAAGAATAGCACCATCCCATATCTTCCCGTGGGTGTCGTAAGTGGCGACTAAGGGACTTACCAGAGAATGGGCAGCAGCGTTCTCTGTGTTTTTGTAACAACCGTACTGCGATCGCCAACCCGCCTGGCAAGCGTGGCCATTATGGCAAAACCCCCAAATGAATAGCGCATCACATAAATGGCCCCTAGTGCCCGGCAGCCCGTCTACCCTCGACTACGGCAGCTGTCGAGGCTACGGCGGGCGTGGCAAAGGGTGCGAAGAATCTCCGGAAGAGATCCGGCTGCCAACACCAGCGACTGGACCTGCACCTGGACAACACACGCACACTCCGGACCGACGAGAAGATAGCGGAACTCGAAGAGGAATTGAGCAGGCTGCGATGGAGTATTGTGGGATTATCTGAAATCCGAAGAGAGGGGGAGGACACGATAATCCTGAAATCCGGCAACCTGCTTAATTTCCGAGAGGGTGACCGGCAGTCCCAGGGTGGTGTTGGGTTTATCGTCCACAAGTCTCTTGTGAGCAACGTGGTGAAGATCGAGAGTGTGTCGACCAGGGTGGCGTACCTTATACTCAGATTATCCTCAAGATATTCGCTGAAGGTCATACAGGTCTACGCCCCAACCTCGGCACACCCCGATGACGAAGTGAAGACCATGTATGAGGATATTTCTAAAGCCATGCCTGGTTCCAAAACTCACTTCACCGTTGTCATGGGGACTTCAGCGCGAAACTGGGCAAACGAGACGGGGATGAGCTGCAGGTGGGGCAATTTAGAGTTGGACGTCGGAATCGCAGGGGTCACCAACTGGCTAGTTTTATGGAGAAGGATGAACTCTATCTCTATATGATGAACTCCTTCAAAAAGCGTGAGCACAGGAAGTGGACCTGGCAGAGCCCCGATGGTGCAACTAGAAATGAGATTGACTTTATCATGTCAACCAAGAAGCAAATGTTCAATGATGTCTCGCATGGGCGTGCGCTACGAAGAGGCAATTAGACAAAGCCTACCCTACCAACTGGGGCAATTATTATAACTAATGAACTATGTAATAAAATAACACTTTGTACAAAATATTAAAAAAAGTTCAAACTCCTGTTCGAATATACTTAGAGCAATTTTTCGCGCCCGTGTTACGTAACCAACACTGTACTGGAAGTTGCTACGAAGCTCGACGCTCACCAGCCGGACGCATCTTTTAGGCAAATAGTCTACTGGCCTACAACCCATTGATAAATTTACGCACACAGCGGCAAATTGGTGCATATTTTCGTGTGTATGAACCGCACACATGTATAGATTGCAGCCATTTTTGGGCGGTAACTCCTGCGAGTGTAGCTGGGCTATGATTGGCTGCTACAACACAAGGCCAGGATTCAAGGTGAATGTTCTTTAGCCCGCGTAATTCAAATTTCCTTAGGTTTTTTGCAATTTGCAGGCCAGTGCTAACATACACCATGTTGATTAAAATAATGATTCCTGGGGGTGTTATTATTATAATAGTTAATAATATTATTGATATTATATTTTTCTTCATGGGTGTCGTTTTCGTGGTTTTTGCGGTTGGTTATAATGAAAATGAGGTCAAAATGAAAATCCCAGATGGCGCCGATGAAAATTTTCAGTTTTTTTTTCATGGGTGTCAATTTCGTGGTTTTTGTGGCCGCTGATGATGAAAATGAGGTCAAAATGAAAATCCAAGATAACGCCGATGAAAATTTTCAGTTCTTTCTTCATGGGTGTCGTTTTCGAGGTTTTTGGGGTCCAATCCAAGATGGCGCAGACGTAATTTTTATGCTATCATTATTTCGTGGCCTACCCTTCGTGAAATACCACTGCACGCCACTGATGTCTCGGTGATCAATTCGGTGAAAACCGGGAGCGATCACCGCATGGCACATTGAACATCAATACCAAGCTTGAACGGTATTGACTGATGAAGTCTACGCTCCGTCCAGCACAGATCCAAATCCAAAATCCCGAAGCTTTCAGCTTGAACTCCAGAACCGTTTTGAGTGCCTAGGAAGCTCGTTGGACGAATACAACGATGGGTTCGTGGAAACTGTCCATACAACCGGGTCTAAGTTCTTTAAGGCACGTCGTACAGATCAGAACAAGAGACTCTCCGATCACACTCTCAAGCTCATGAAGGAGCGGCGTGAGATGATCCTGCAGTCTTCAGACGAGGCGTTGAAATACCGGCAGCTCAATAGACGGATCTCTAAATCCTAGAAAAGCGACCTCCGCTGCTTTAATACCGAGCGTATTAAAGACGCGATTGAGCGGAATAAAGGCTCCAAGGTATTTGCAAGAGATCTGGCTATTGGGCAGAGCCAGCTCACGAAACTGAAGACCGACGATGGTAGATCTTATCCGCCAAACCGGAGCTTCTGAGGGAGATCGAGACCTTCTATGGACAGTTGTACACGTCAACCAGTAAACCCGTTGTAGATCTAGCAAACGACCCAAGAGCTAGACTGACCCGACACTATACCGAAGACATCCCGGACGTCAGCCTGTACGAGATTAGGATGGCTCTGAAGCACCTCAAAAACAACAAGGCACCGGGTGATGACGGAATTACGGCCGAACTCCTGAAGGCGGGTGGAAAACCGGTACTTAAGGCCCTTCAGAAGCTGTTTAATTCCGTCATACTTGAGGGAAAAACGCCACAGGCATGGTGCTGGGGTGTGGTGGTACTCTTCTTCAAGAAGGGCGACAATGCCCGGTTGAAGAGTTATAGGCTATCTCCCTTCTAAGTCATGTCTACAAGTTGTTTTCAAGAGTCATCACGAATCGTCTCGCGCGTAGGTTTGACGATTTCCGGCTGGAAATCGTCAAACCTACACCTCCCAAACAAGCCGGTTTCCGAAAAGGCTTCAGCACTGTTGACCACATAAATACACTGCGGCAGGTTATACAGAAGACCGAAGAGTATAACCTGCCCCTCTGGCGTTTGTGGACTACGAGAAAGCCTTCGTTTCGATCGAGACCTGGGCTGTACTGCAGTCTCTCCAACGGTGCCAAATCGACTATCGGTACATCGAGGTTTTGTAGTGTTTGTACAAAAACGTCACCATGTCAGTCCGACTTTAGGACCAGGCCTCGGAACCTATCCTCCTGCAGCGAGGTGTGAGACAGGGAGACGTCATATCTCCGAAACTGTTCACCGCTGCACTGGAGGATGTCTTCAAGGTTCTGGACTGGAGAGGGCTAGGCATCAACGTCAATGGCGAGTACATCACTCACCTTCGGTTTGCCGACGATGATCATGATGATTCATAGTGATCATGGCTGAGACCATGGAGGACCTCAGTACAATGATCGTTGATCTCAGTAGAGCTTCCGAAAGAGTGGGTCTTAAAATGAACATGGACAAAACCAAGGTTATGTTGAATGCCCATGTCACACCCACTCCTATCAAGATCGGAGACTCTACACTTGATGTTGTAGATGATTATGTGTACCTGGGACAAACGGTCCAGTTAGGTAGGTCTAACTTCGAGAAAGAGGTCAATCCTCGAATCCGACTCGGCTGGGCAGAGTTCGGGAAGTTGCGCGGTATCTTCTCTTCCAACTTACCGCAGTGTCTCAAGACGAAAGTCTAGACCAGTGTAGGTTGCAGTGATTACATACGGGACCGAAACGTGGTCGCTCACAAGGGCAATGGAGAGGGCTATGCTCGGAGTTTCCTTGCGCGAACGAATCAGAAATTAAGACATCCGCAAGAAAACCAAGGTAACCGACGTAGCCCGAAGAATTGCCAAACTTAAGTGGCAGTGGGCAGGGAACATTGCTCGCAGAACGGATGGCCGATGGGGCCGAAAAGTTCTGAAGTGACGACCGCGAACCGGAAGACGTTGCATTGGAAGGCCTCCCACTAGGTGGACCGATGACCTGGCGAAGGGTGTGGGAATCCGTTTAATGCGAATCGCACGGGACCGGTCAATGTGGCGACACTTGGGGGAGGCCTATGTCCAGCAGTGGACGTCTTTCGGCTGAAATGATGATGATGAAAGTGAATATACAACTAAATATTCTGTGAATATTTCAAGAGTCTACCTATTGTCTTTATTAATATACAGACAGACAGACGGAAAGTGGAGTCTTAGTAACAGGATCCCGTTTTTAACCTTTGGGTAAGGAACCCTAAAACGACACTCTTTACGAAGTCGAGAGGCGCGTGTTCTTCCCGTCATTGCAATTATTTTCTTATTCTGGATCATATCTCTAAACTTTTAGTTAAGGATATATTGAAGGTCAACGTTCCAACTTCACACGTTTAAAAAAAAGTTGTAATTTTACTTTAAATACCTTTATGAACCCTGTACTATTCAATGCATCCATTAGCACAATGTTTTGAGTGCTACCGTAAACCGTGATTGATCACACCAAAGAAAAAGTTGGCCCTTAGATAGACTAGACACCCTACAGACTAACATGCAGTAACACTAAAACGCACTGAATTTGAAAGACGCCGCGAACGGCTCTATAAGGCTTCAATAAGAGTAGGGTGCATGTCAGTAGCGCAAGCGGACCAGAGGGCTAATTCACGTAATTTTATGACCCGCCGATGAAGTTGTAGTGCAGTTGCAGTTAAGTTTAAGTTCGAGTGATAAACGGTATTCTTGTAATCTTTGAACTGCGCGTAAGCTGCGCGTGAACTGCACGTCAACTGTACGACAACCAAACTCTACCAAACTTACTTAAGGTGTGGCCTTAAGAGAGATAAAATATTACTCACTAAATAATCGAATAGAATCGATTACATTTCAATAAATATGACGTTATTAAAATAATACCCCAGCACAGATTTTAGTGCTTTTTCTTACTTAGTAGAATACCGATCATGTTGCGTTCCGAAGCACGCACCAAAGACGCGCAACAGTAGAATGCCGTTATTGCGCTCGCGTGACCCGAACTTGACGCGAGCGTGTTTGACAGCGGTAGAGAATACGAAAAGCTTTGTTTTATCGAAACTTAACTGCAACAGCACTTATTTAGTTACGTGAATTAGCCTACAGAACCTCAGAACAATAACTAAAGCATTGAAACCGCACTAAAATAACAACAAAGTTACATCAGTTCATACTGCATTTACTTATGGCATTGATAAGTTGTTAGAAAGAGATGCATATGCAGTAGTATATTCGTAATTTAGAAGGTTGTCACTTGTTTTCATAATGCTTGACTTTGACTATTTCCTTTTCTTGATTTAAGACATGGTGCAACAGAGTAAAGACACTCATATATTGCAGATTAATACAAGTTTCGGGCGATCTAATTCAAGAAATACTGTTAAAATATCACATAAAACAGGTAAGGCACTATGGTGGGTGACCTACATTTCTTTTTCAGTTGTCCTTTTGCAGGTCTGCTGGCAGAAATTTCTTAAGAAATAAGCAGTTCCTATGTACTCATATTTTTAATGTATTTTTCTGTGTTGTATACTGTGTGTATATAAATAGTAAAATAAATAAATAAATAAAACAATCGGAGCACCTGACACTTGTACAACTCACACGCGACTATGTCAAATAGTTCAGTGAAAGAAACGTCAGTATTTGAATTTAACATAGACTTAGTAAATATAGACCAACAAAGCGTGCGAGGGAGAAGAAAATGCCTTATGGAAATATAGCAAGATGAAAAAGGATCGCGAATCTAATATCACTGTGACCGGTTTTGAATGACAGGTCTGCACAAGTCGGCACGCGGGGAATCAACTCCTCAGTATTTTGGATTTTTAGCGTACATCGTGGTTTATTTTCAGTGAATACAGTAGTATTAAACAATGGTTACTTGTTCTGTGCGTGAATGTGGTGTTAATCATAGAAATAAACCTGAAAATTGCACATTTCATAAGTAAATACTCAGGACCACTCACTGATAAGACGCGTTTATTTTTGGTTAAAATTTGCCTTTTTACCTGTTTAAAATATAAAATAATACCAATGTTTTTGTATACTTTCATATTTTGTATAGCTAAAAGTCCCTTTTTTGATAATTTACATGATTTTGGTGAATAGATTGTTCATCAATCTATTTTTACATGTACGCTAGGGATTGACTTAAATTTATCGATACTATCGATATTTTATCTTGAATGTTAACTATGAAAATAAATGCTACCTTACGTTTACCGTCTGTTAACTGAACCATTTAATCAGGAAAAAGTTAATTAACTTAACAAATACATAAACTAATTGTTTTGTATAATTTGTACAACAGATTCCCTTTACGTATATATACTATACGTATAATTCGAGGAAAATGGTTGAGATTCATTGGGTGCGTTGGTTGGAATCCAAAGACGTGATACAACTTTGTTTACAGATTGAAAATTTTATTCTTGAAAATAATAAAATCAGTCAAGGTCAAAATTCACAAAACAAATCAACAAAAAAAAAAAGCCAACCACAAAATCGAAACGTTTCGTTGTTGAAATCTACAATTTGCCAAGCTGTACTTCTTATCATATATTAGAAGATAATTTCGGCTTATTTTTGAGTTTGGAGAGCCAAAATTTGGACTAAGATATTTTAAGTGGTCGTAGATATTTAATAATGGAACACATTATAGAAATTTACTTTGACATTCGACTTAAACATGAATGTAAACTTAATAATTTAGGAAAGAAAACTGTAAGGAACCAGTTAAATAAGATTTTTCTGTTTAAAGGTCAGTATTGAGCGATTTTTAATAAAATGTTGGCTGTTTTATTTTTTTAATGTATTTACACTTTTTTAACATAATGTAAAAAATTATAATCTAGACAAAGGC
The DNA here is from genome assembly GCA_941918905.2 of Xestia sexstrigata. NCBI lineage: Eukaryota > Metazoa > Arthropoda > Insecta > Lepidoptera > Noctuidae > Xestia > Xestia sexstrigata. The sequence continues at coordinate 12,971,683 of OW799200.2, read as the reverse complement.
AGCCTATGGAACATCTTCCTCCAAGGGTCGAACTTCAACCACTTATCGATAGTCCTCCAAAGTAAAAGGTACATCGCTAACTAACGCACACACTGACAAATTTAAAGTTCGTCTATACGGCAGTATATACCAAGTCTATGGAATTTAAGTACTTCTGAATTTAGCTGAGTAAATTAGAAACAAATGACATTTCTACTTGTGACAAACGGGATGAAGTGACACAAAGAGCAAAAATTAGTTTTTCCTTTTCTCACTCGTGTTTATTGTCGTATACTAGAACAGTACAATTGATAGTTTCTGAATTCTTATTTTAAGCCTTCCTTCTATGCTTAAACAAGCCCTCCATACACCTCTACATCGGTCTCCACCGGCGGTTTACAACAGCACCCACTGTTCACTGTACAACAGTCTGGCACGGGCATTAGTTATTGTTCTGAGAGCAGAACCCGGCAGCCGCCCCCGCCCGCGCGTGGAAATCATTCGGTTATTGTAATTACACTCGAAAATTGACACATTCAATCCTGTATTGTTCTGTAAACAGTCGATTTGAGTGGACGATTACGGAATCCACTCAAAAATGCAATATAACGGTATCTAGCATTTAGCAATGTGCATTATTAGATTCAAGAACCTTCAGGTTTTCAACAATGTATGTCAATCCCCAATTAACCAGCTCTAAGTCAGAAATACCAGCTATATCTCACATAATAGTACTCGTAACATATTCACAGAATTGTTTAATAATTCACTTAAAATATTATTTACCCGACAAACAATTCATTCTATATTCATGTCATCTCGTAAAACAACGTTTGAAATAAAAAAGGTAATTATTACATTAGTAATAATTTTCCTAAAAATTAAACTCACTAACGGTTACTTTTAATTCATTAAACAAAAACATAAGATTCAAGCTCAGTACTTGGGGCACCCCGACTCGGAAAAGTTCGAATTTAAAGTAACATAACAGAGTAAAAATAGCATAATATGAAACGTTGGTTATAAACAAAAAATTTGCCAAAGGAGTTTTGGTAAAACATCAAAGAACCGATTTTAAGTTAAAATAAAAAATAGGAAAAATTAAAAAGGTAAAATAAAAAAAAACACTTCACCATTTTCATTTTCTCATACATTTCATTTCAAAGTTTTGTTTGTGTAAAATCGTACTTGCTTTTGAACTACAATGGAAATGAAATCGATATTAGAAGACAATTTGCGAATCGGGGTAAATCCTACACAAACAATAACATAGTTCAGTACATCCTACACAATGCTGTAATACAGTCACCCCCGCTCCACTGCCTGCCTCCATAAATCCATAAACACACGCCACGGCCGTCCAAAGTAATTCGACGAACCGATAGTATTGCCGCCGACAGTTCGCCGATAAGAGCTATGCAACATGACGGATTGTTGAAAAATAGAATGGATTGTAATCCCGGAAACTCATACACATGGAAAGGTTGAATTTGAAAACTACATTTTTAAAAACTGTTTTCTTTTCCATTTGTATACGCAAGTAAATTCTCCCTTGAGGTTATTGCGGAATCCAATACAGGCAAACTGAAGTGATGTGAAAGTGAAAGTATATTTCATATTGAATTCACATTATTAAACAATCATGTTGTAGCAAATTTAAATAAGAAATAACATAACATGTATATATCGCGAAAAGCAATACGCAGATCAATTCCAAGGTCTTCAGATTCAAATGCAAGTGGGGACGATGCAATTCAACTGATAGACGACAACAATTGCACCGGAGCACTAATAGAGCGCGGCCACTCTGTACCTCGGTCTATTTCCAGACATATTTTCTTCGATTGATTCGAAGAGGGACTTAAATGGAAACAAACTTTAACTTCGTTAAGAATAAATAAATCTTTTGTGAACATCGAAGACACATAAGTTAAAACTTATAACTTACCGGAGCTCGAACGCCTGTAATGCATTCCGAAATGGGAATGTATGGGCCAGTCCCTGCATCAACGGCTTCGTAGTTTCTATTGCTCATTGCTGACATGGCCGATATATTATTTTGATATGACTCTGTAAGGCAATAAAACACTATGTTAAAAACAGTATGAAGTGTGGTGTGCAGACTGGGTTGTTTTGGAGAAATCGAATTTTAAAGTTTTTTTTGGAAATTTTCCACCTCTCCACAATAACTGCTGATAGTAAGAAATCTACGCCGTTCAGAATGTTAAACTGATACTATCAGCTGAGCTATCAGAATAGTATCAGTTCCGAACGAATCCTCCGAAAACCAATTTGTCCTAACATTTTTTGAAACTTCCCTTGCTTTTCGAGTCAGTTTTCTCAAAATAAATGTATGACACTTCTCGTACATATTTATTACAGGAACGCTCTAGGCTATCACCCATTTCCAGGAATGGACCCAATTACCGATCACCCTGGTTACAATATCGTTGGAAGTCTTCGAAGCCTCTGAATCCTAGGAAAAAACCTGTGTGTCAGGAATCAGCGTCTTCTCCCATATAAAATATCTATTTTTAATGTAAACATAAATCTTACAGAGCTTGTTTATATGGAAAAAATAAAAAAATAAAACCAGGATGAGAGCAAACAGAACATGACATAAAATAAAGAAAGAAAATTATATATGTAATATGGACTTAATTATAATAAATGAAAGCTTATAATTAAATGGACTGCATTTTGACTGCATGTGCTGAACATGTATTAATATCTGAACTATCCCAAATATCTCAATGGATTTTTAAACTGCTTAAAAGTCGAAATACGTTCCATCTACATGTATCCACACGTCGCTAAGAACTCCCGGCGCGGTATAGAGGAAAAGCGAGTTACGAAGAGGTGTTTTGAATTATCAGATTTCGTTTGACTACTTTGTTATTTTATGATTATGTATTTTAATAAATTTGACACAGAATGTCCGATTGACCAAATCGTCTGACTGAAAACAAAAATATAACGTGCCAAATAACAATTTATTTTCCTCAGATATGAGTTATCTGAAAATTAAAAAATAAGTCCTTAAGAAATAAAAGTGTTGTTTACTCACGCAAGAAATTGGGAAACACCCACAAGCGCAAAAGTCGCTGTGTGCGAGAAAAAAGGCAAGCCTCCTCTTGCAAAGAGGAAAATAGTTTTAATAAAAATAGCATTAAACAAAAAGAGCAAAGCAAGTTTAAAAAAAAATACCGCTGCAACACCGTCGAGGCTTAAAACAAAATCATATTAGTGGATCCGTGCGCAGATTTTAAAATGTAAATGTATTCTGCTGAAACGCCGTAGTGAGTTCTTGACGTAAATACATCACGTAGGTGATGATGGCTGACCAAATAAAAGAAACTATAAAAAGAGTTTGCAACCAAATCGCGTTTGCTATTTGCTGTTTGCGGAGCAATGAAATCATATAAATAAAGCACAGCTAATCGGACAGCAGTACGCCAGAAAATAAAAATCGGAATAAAGCATAAAAGTTGTGCAAAAATATCGACTTCAAAAGCTTAACGCAACAGCTATACAAAAACCACGTTATTAGAATGTACACAGTATTGCAGTTGCATTCCAATATTTTAATATAAATATAATTAAACTTTATTTATACGGGTTAATGAGAATTTTGCTAAATATTTAATATTTCTTCTCTAGTTAAGAACTATAATTAATAATCTTACGTGGTTGATGTGTAGGTATTAAAGAAAATAAAGAAAAAAATGGTCCATGATATTTGCATCAAAATATGGATATATAATCCGTCAAATTTCTTTAATAGATTTACAACTTTATCGGTAAAGCATTAGGTTCAAAAGTTGATTGGGAAAATTTGACAGTTCGGGTAGCTTTATGTGCGTCTGTACATTCACTAGCTAAAACAGAAAATAATCTGTAAAAAATGTGTTACTTAATTTTCTATATTTTGATTTTGTCATGCTTTCACAAAATGCAGTACTTACATCACAATATAACTACTTGGTACCTGATTCAAAGCTAGGTCCTGGATTAACCCTTATATTAGGTTGAAAGACTACTACCGAATCTAGGACAAAACAATCGATAAACTAATTAAAGAAAAAACCTATTTAAACAAGTTGCTATTACCGCCTCTTCACCGAAAAGTCTGTTGTATAAATCTAAGTTTTAACTTAAATAACTCCTAAGAAGTGAAAAAAAGAATTATAAATTCCTAAAATATACCTATAACACTAAAGTCCTGCTTCTAACTTTAATTTAATTTATACCATAAGAATCACATCACAGAAAGATAAGGTTTTATAGAGCGCACGCGCAGCGCGGATGGGGTGAGTTTCTCCCACATCAAACTAAAAATAAAATCCAGTTATTATGAAACTAATACGAATTGAAACTACTTTTGATGTGGAACGTCTATATGCGCGCCTAGGCAGTAAAACCTAGTAAAACCGACTCGTATGATGTGACAGAAGATGGCCTGACGCTGTCATGGCGTGATGCCTGCTCTATGCCACGTAAAATCAACCTTCTCCCATTACAATAAAGTTTATTTTGGACATTGTATATTTTCGACATGTATTCCGTTTTCGAAAGGTCGACGCTACTCAATGGGGATGCAAACTGTGGAACTAATGGCGCTAGCATAGTTGGTACCCAAACATTGGTTTGGTTCAAAATGTGGTAATGTCATTTTATATTTCAAAATACCTTAACCTCATTGGTCAGATTGAGACCAACTATGGTGGCGCCATCTGAGATTTACTTTGCCTTAGTACTTTGATTTAATTAATGGGGTGGTAATTATGTAGTTAGGTCATATGCAGATTTGATCGATAGATATCGATAAAGGAAAATACTTTTATGTAAAATTTATTCTTTATTTCACTTCATTCCTCGCTATAGATTTTTTAATTAATTATGAATTCTAATATTAACATAGATGTTTCACATCTGCCGAGCGTCCCGTGACGGCCAATTTTTTTAATGTTTTTACCAATAATTTTATGCTTTTCAGATTAACAACTAAGATTTAAATATTTTATAGCCTACTATCTGTTGCCCGCGACCTTCGTCCGTAGGGCCACCCTTATCACCTTGCTAGGGGTATAAAAATAGCCTACGACCTATTCTTAAACCTACCAAATAAACACAAAAAAAACATAAAAATCAGTCAAGCCGTTTCAGAGGAGTTCGATAACAAACACTGTGACACAAGTTTTTTATATCTTAGAAAATTATAGCTTCTTATCTGAACCAATAGGCTTAAATTAAGAATCATAGATAATTATCATTAATAAAGTTTTCAAGAAAACTTTCATAAATTTGATGTTGAAAACTTTTTTTATCCATGACAAAAAGTTCAAATTCCATTGCAACAAACATTTTATTTTACAAATAGTCACTCAAATCTCAATTGACTATTTTACAACTAATTGAACTTCAGACAAAATAGGAAATTAATTAAGTAAAGTGGCAATGAATGCAAATTATCTATGATTCTTATTTCAAGTGCAATTTTGTAATCAGTAAGTACCTAAAAATAACTTATTACCTACCCAAGTTTTACATCACAGGCAAAAACCACGCAAGAACAAAATATATAAGTTTTTTTTAAATATATTTTTATTCATAAACATACCGCGAACGTTGTGCCTAGGGGTAGTATTAGTGGCTGCCTCTTCAGTAGCGCGCAGGCCGCAAACTTGGCAAATGGCGTCCACCCACCGCTCCATTTCTGCTTCGCAGTCGGCTTCCAGGTGATAAGTTCTACGTTGAGTTTGGATTGTGAACACAGAACCACGGATCTTTGGCTTTAGAGGCGCCTGGCCATGGCGCTCCATATGAAGCCCAGCATCGACCTGCAAACACATTCATTTTAACACTACGTAGACAAAATTTAACCCTAATTCCGTAACACAGTTTTCAATCGCATTCCGAAGGATTTTCAGGAAATGACTAATCAGGGTAAAGGGGGTGCAAGCGTGAATAGGCACAAAACTTTGCAACGGTATTTAAAACGACTGATAATACAAATAAAATTTGTACTTGAGTAAAAATATATTATTGTTCTAATTTAATAAAATAGAGTCCTTTTAGGTTTCCAATAACATATAATTAACGTACCCTACTCAATATTATGTTTGTAAAGTTCGTATGATCGACAACGAAAAAAACGAAATGAATGTTGTTGAATTGTTAAATTGAATAAGCATTGGAAATACGAGTGTGTTATGCTATTAACCCGATGGCCTACCGGGGGACCTAAAATGGCCGCTTTAGCAGAATAATAATAGGATAATAATGTGAATCACGATCAAATTCTGGTAACAAAATGACAATTTACAATATTAACTGCATTTGTAACCATTTTAACAGGACTGATGTTTTGATAGGCCAGTTCTCTTTAACAATTCCGTGAAAGGGCACAATAACTTCGAAAAATTTTACCCGTCTATATAATTTTGGTTCAGGCCCCATAAGGTGAGATGAAAATCAACGTTGCTGAATAGCCCGTTATTGGTTTTTGGCGTGTGCCCGTGCCTGAAGGGCTCCTGTCCGAAAATTTTCATCAAACCAGTTTTTTCTTTGTAAACATGGGTAATCCTGTTTATTGTACTACATAATTATTGTAGCCATTGACATTTGGTGTAATATTACATAGAAAAATGTTAAACATTGTGTGTGTGATAAAAATATATATGATATTTTTATTTTTCTTATTCTCCTTTATTCTATTTTTCTATGTTTAACATTTTTCTATTTATAGTTATTGGGTACATAGAGAAAACAGTTCTTTTTTTTACCATACAAGCTATTTAGCTTAAAATACGGATGCGTCCTTTATTGCACTACACTTGTGACAAATTAAATTTCTTATGAAGGTCACTTGGGTTAAAGAAAAACTTTATTTATTTATTTATTTAAACTTCATGTGCAATAGTGGTACATAGGCAGATTTAATGCCACAAGGCATTCTCTACCACTCAACCTTTGGGATAAAATAGGAAAACATAGTGGTAAGACACAAAATAATGTCTAAAAAAAAAACTAAATTCTTGTTTACGAGAATTTATATACCTTTTTTTTTTCGGATGGGAAATCATCAAATGACTTCTCCCGCTCTGGGCGGAGCAGGAGGGAGTGTCAGACTTTTACTGACTAAAACCCATCCATGTACCTTCATCGCCCTTTGTGTTCCGGGGTCACGGTACCTCTTTCGAACAGTCCCGCAACCCCGGCAGAATTTATATACCTAGATTGATACTAATACACATATACAGATAAAATAAACTAATAGATATTTTATTAAATCATCATGTTCCTTTTCCCAACTATGTTGGGGTCGGCTTCCAGTCTAACCGGATACAGCTGAATACCAGTATTTTACATGGAGCGTCTGCCTATCTGACCTCCACAACCCAGTTAGTACTGGGTAATACGATACCCCTTGGTAAGACTGGTTGTCAGACTCTTTGGACTACCTGTAACGACTGTCAAAGATCTACAAATGACAGCCGGGACCAACAGCTTAACGTGCTTTCGGAGGCACGGAGGAAACTCGGGATGTAAGGGTGGTCACCCATCCACAGACCAACCTAGGTAAGCACGGATTAACCTAAAGATCGACCCGAGCGGCTGTTATTATTAGCATACAATTAACAAACCACCAGATTTAGTAAAATGTAACGGCAAAAAAATCACTTTTGACTGCCAAAATTAGTAAATGATCACCAAAAATAATCCCCATTTTAGCATGAAATTAGAACTAAAATTTGAACCAACCAACTCCAAATTATGATTGTTTAATCCAAAAACTGTTAATGACCAACAAAAATTTAACAGAATTTTAATATAAAATGACTTTTAAACATGTAACATCGTTTTATCCTATAAAAGTAAATTATTTCCAAATAAATCGTTATATACCTAAAATTGTAAATTAACCCCTAAAGTTTAACCCTATGATATTGCAAAATCATAACTGTCTGAGCTTTCTGTGACTTTAATTATTAACCACTTCTAATTAAATTATAGCTATTTCCTATTTCGCGTTTATTCCATAAGGTTAAAAAAAACCTAATAATTATTATTATTATGACTAGACTTCAAATTGAGAACTATTTTTTTACAAGAAACGGAGTGCAAAGCACAGAATTAACACTGTTTAATTAACACAATTTTGAGTATGAATTTATATGGCTATAAGAATAGAAGAAGACCAAAGAAACGATGGATAGACCGTGTGAAGGATGATATGGAGAGTAATAGAGATGATAAAAGAAGAAGACATATGGCGCTGACCCCTAAATGGGTTACGGGGCAACTCTTTGGGTATTTATCATCGTCCTGCCCACAATAGAATTACCCAAAGAAAATATTTTATTACTAGCGATATATTGGAATAAAATAGAGGAAGATAAATTTATAAGTCAATTAAAAAATATTTTAAACTATATAAACAAAAAATATTACAATTTGCTATTATAATTGGCGGAGATTTTAACATAAATGTTTTAGAGAGCAACAGGAAAACTAGTCCATTCTTAGATCTCATGTTAGAGTTCAAACTAACATAACACGTAAAAAATTCAAACGTATTACACAAACTACATCTACATGCTTAGATTTAATATGTACAAACTGTAACAAAAATAAAATATTTACAAATGTTGAAGAATTTGGTTTGTCAGACCATAGAGGAACAACAATACATATCTCTATACCACATGTAACCACATCTCAACCTACATGGTAGGTACGCAAAGAAGAGATTATTTAACGACACCAATATATCAAAGTTTAAGTCTGCATTACAAAATAATTATAGAAGACCAAAACGTGAACGATAACTATGAAGCATTCAATGATACGCTAACTAATATCCTAAACAAATGCACTCCCTTACGAAAAATTAAATTAAAATCAAATTTTACTATAAGAGAAAAAGGTTAACCAAAGGTATAAAAACCTACTGCCAAAATAAGAGATTATTAAAAATACTTAACTTACAACAAATAACCCAATACTATCATAACACTATAAAAAATAAGAAAAAATATTTAAAAAATCAGTAAGTACCAACAGCAAAAAAACTACAATAAAGAGACAAAATAAAAAAATCGAATAATAAAGTCAAAACAATGTGGAATATAATAAACGAGCGAACCAATAAAACCATAAGAAAAGACAAATTTAACATAATAACAAACTATTTGTTAATAAAACAACCTTGGAGCCAAAAGAAGTAGCCAATGTGTTTAACAACTTTTTTGCATCCATCGGTGAGGGAAGTCCATTACGAACAAATGATGAGTCGACAAGATACAATTTTCACATACCGAAAATACATTGTTCCTCACTGCAGCAGACCCTTACGAAATAAATATTATGCTAAAATCAGAAAAATAAAAAAAGTCACGGCATAGACGAACTACCACCCTGTTTACTCAGACAATGTGCTGATGACGTTACACTGCCATTTTATAAATTGCTAAACCACTCTTTCGAAGACCGTATTCCCTGATCAGCTAAAAATAGCATTAGTGAAACCCTTACATAAGAAAAATGACAAAACAGAACCTAGTAATTACCGTCCAATATCTTTACTGCCTACGGCTTCAAAGATTTTCGAGAAAGCAATGTGCAATCGCGTTTACACTTTCTGCGAAAAATATAAAATATTTGATGAATGCCATAAGGCTTTAAAAAAATCGTTAAACAGCATTAGCAGTCTATAAATTTACACACGAAGCCCTAAGCATAATAAATAATAAAAAATACGCAGTAGGGTTAATGCTTGACATGATCAAAGCCTATGATAAAGTTCAATCTTATTAAATAAATTATATAGAATGGGGATCCGCGGTAAATCGAATGGTTCTTATCTGGAAAATAGAGCACAGCTAGTAGAAATAGAATACTTCAATAACAATATAAACGAACTTCAAAAGTTTCGGTCTGACAGAAAGGCGATTAGCGCATTAATACAAGGAAGTGTTATTGGATGTCTTTTATTTCTTATAATCAAAATTTATAGCAGAAACCGGAATTTGCTTTTTGTTTGCGGACGACATCTCCATTCTCACCCAATGTCACAACAACATACAACTTAAACAGCACCCTTAATGTAATTCTCAGCAAAATAATAACCTGGATGAACAAACACACTTTTCAAAGACTAAAGTCATAACTTTCCATCCCCACTAAAAAATCCTCTAAATGTACTCTTTTCTTTTAATAATTATAAAATAGAAACAGTCAATGAATTCAAACTATTAGGCATAACCATAGACGAAAATATAAATTGGAAGTCACATGTACAAAACTTAAAATTAAAAAAATTTATATGCTTTTCCTGATGTCAAAAAAATACACAAATTTACAGACTGCCCTGGTTACATACAACCCCTATGCTTATGCATGGCTTAGCTACGGCATTATAATGTGGGGACACAGTACAGATGCACTTACACTGTTCACCGTTCAAAAGAAATTCATCCGTATCCTGGTAAATATACAACAAACAGATAACTGCAAACCCCATTTTATAGAAATAAATATTTTAACTCTGCCTTGTATATATATATGCAAATTCGCTCACAAACACCAAGACTTTACACTAAACGAGAAGACATACAAACAAGATACACACTCCCGACACAAAACATGACTCAACTTACCACAATCCCGCTTAAAAATACATTCAACAAGTCTTCTGGTTATGTCAATAAAAATATACAACATGTTACCCGAATCCATAAGAGAAGAAAAAAACTCCATATATTCACAAATAAGTTAAAAAGTTATTGTTGACCAAATTTTAATGTTATTAGTGTCGATGAATATTTAAACGATAAACCCTTAAAACTTGAAATATAAATGGTTTTTGGAATGTTAATGTTTTTTAGAATAAGTTAGATTATAAGATACTTAAATGATAAGTCATCTCCACATTATCTTACTTTTGCTGTGCCCGACCCTGTCCACAATTGTTTCCAAATAAATGTTTACCACCTAAGCCTACATTATGAAATGCATTATAGAATTGAGTATTGAGTAGTGAGATTACATTTATTTATTGATTTAATCTAAATGTGTATTAAATAAAAAAAGCATGTACCAAAGTACAGCTATGTTATCATAGCTGTACTTTCCCTGCACATATCTGTGTTGAGTCATGGGTGACAGAACTATGATTGATACCAACATTTTCAACAATAAAATTAAGCTATTTTTCCTACCTAAATTTCAAAGGTTATTTTCATACATCAAATCTTTAAAATTTATAAAAAAAAATAGGAAAAATTCTCATTTGAAAAATTGCTGTTTGTAATGAAACTTTAAACACACATAACTTGATATACATGGTTACTAACAGAATATGGTAAAACTGGTCTTTTCGTTTGTACTGGTACCGTGATTCATGGCTTTTAAAGCCAATCTGAGTACTTAATTATTATTATTTGGGTACAGTTTGATAAACAAATTAAAAGCTATTGCTGTGCCGATTACATTGTTTATTGGTTATTGCCATTCAACCAAGTACTCCTTTAATAACTAATGATGTCAAAAAATCTGCTAAGCTTATTTATTGTTTTTACTGTATTAAATAGTGTTTTAGATACGTTTTTAGATATAAATTCTATTGAATATTCACATAAATACACATACTTGCTCACATAGGTCCAGATCTATAGTGCCCTTGAGACGGCGGCAGTTGCGATCAGCATAATAATCTAGAAAATATTGGCCAGGCAGCTCGCCCGACTGCCGCAAGGCAAACCAGCGCCTGCGCCATCTCTGTAGTAAAAAAACGAAACACTACACTAATTTGTCATGTCACTGTACTAAAAAGCTATCAAGCTGCTACGAATCTGCAAATATGAAGAGCCAATTTTGTCTTACCCAATATTCACTTACTCTGTCAACAAAGGTAAAATGCCAAGCTAAAGTTGAGCTCACCGTTCGCCAAATGCGCCTGTTTGGTGGAGATTTTGTTAGCCACCCTTCGAAAACAATATTCTTTGACATTGTTTTTAATAACTATCAAACTTTTACTATCAAATTAAAATGAGTCACTTATTAATGTTTTGCGATTGTGAAGTACATTCACAAACGTTGAAAGTTCACCTCGCCACTAATATTTTTCTATTTTTTTCTGCAGCGCGTAAGTGTTGCAACAGTTGCAAGCGCTTTTCTTACCACACTACCACAGATGTCGTATTGATCAAATAATCACGTAGCCACTAAATCGACTAAACTATAATTTACACTCATTGTTGGCTTGGTTTCATGGCATGCCTTAGACCTTTTTTTGTTGAAAGAGGTTGAATGAGAATTTTAAAAGAAAGAACTCTTTGAATTAAGTTGTTCTATGTGTCACTCAGTTAACTGTCTGTTCTTGTCAGCCTTTGTACAAAATCTATACTAATAAAATTCAAGTATTTGGATCTCGGATTTCTGCTTATTTTTATTTCTAACATGGTAGCATGACCGTCTAAATATTAACATTTGAAAAATTGTTAATAATGGAAGACGTACGTTAAGCAGTTGGTCCTGGCTGTCATTTGTGATCTTTGACAGTCGTTACAGGTAGTCAGTGGCCCAAAAAGTCTGACAACCAGTCTTACCAAGGGGTATCGTATTAACCAGTACTAACTGGGTTGTGGAGGTCGCTCCATGTAAAATACTGGTATTCAGCTGCATCCGGTTAGACTGGAAGCTGACCCCGAATAAAACTTAAAAAGGGAAAAGGCTAGGCAGATGATGAATGAAAGACGTACGTGGAGCAGTTGGCGATGTTGGCGGTGCGCCGCACCGATCTGGGAGATTAGTTGAAAGCATCGAAAAGCTGGATGGAGCGTCGAACTACGCTACACGGAAGGTGCAAGTAGAACTTTATCTAGTAATGGAAGATCTCTGGGATTTTATAGAAGATACACCATCAACTGCTGCTGGTCTTAAGATGGATAAGAAGGTACGTGCAAAGATGCTGTAGTTACAGCCAAGAAGAGCTGGGGTGCTTTAAAAGCTGCCTTCGAAGACCAAGGAATTAATAATAGATGTCGATTGCTAGGACGGACGACTAGTTAGTCAGAAGCTGAGCATGTATAGTAGCTCACGAATCTACGTCACTAAAATACTGTCGCTAGACAATCATCTAGCAGATATGGGCAAAGAAGTAGATGCACTTATGCTACAAGGACTAGGAGAACAGTATGAGCCGATGAGGATGGCTATCGAAAATAGCAATATAACGTTAACAACAGACTACGTTAAAACTAAATTGCTACAGATTGATGTCACTTCAACACATGAGGATTTGTCGCAGAAACTGGAGGGGCTTCTAAGCGCATGCTTGGAGAGGGGCCAGTTCCCGCTTCGTTGGAAGACGGGGAAGCTGGTCCTCATTCGGAAGCCGGGGCGCCCTGCGGACTCTCCGTCCGCATACCGGCCCATAGTGTTGCTCGACGAGGTGGGCAAGCTCTTTGAAAGAGTCATTGCAAACCACCTCGCCGAGCACCTTGCGGAGACGGGGCCGGATCTTGCGGAACACCAGTTTGGTTTCCGCAAGGGGCGCTCTACGGTGGACGCCATCATGCGCGTGAGAGCCCCCAGCAGGCATCGGTCCTTGCGGACCCCTTCCTTATTGCTAACTCTCGTTGAGGCGCGCGTGGAACACGAACGCGCCGTTGACACGGCCTGTCGTCATGAGACGGACGGACGGCGAGCTAGCCCATAGCTCACCGTCCACAGGCCCGCGCCTGCGGTGGCCCCCGACGCCCGGGGTGTCTCCCGGGGCGGCCGGGACGCTGTGAGGTTCTCTCCCTCTCACGTTCCGCCACCGCCTTCTCTAGCATTACTGCTTCGCAGAAGGAGGTGACGGCGTCCCATTCCGTCTCGCTCCGGACCATGGCTTGCACCAGGGCTGGACGCGAGAGGTCGCCGCCGCCAATCGCCGCTTTGAGGACACGGTGGTGCTCCGCCCACGCGGGGCACACCTCCACCGTGTGCACAACCGTGTCCTCCGGTCGATCCTCGCAGTGGAAAGACCCGGGCGTTTCCTCCGCCCGATTCGGTGCAGGAACCTCCCCAAAACACCGTGTCCGGTGAGGACCTGCGTCAGGCGGAAGGTAAGGACGCCGTGGCGTCTCTCAAGCCACTCCTCAAAGAGGGGACTTATCGCCACTATCGTGGCGTGCCCTGCACAGGGTTGCGACAGTCGCTCTCTCCATGTCGCCATGAGATCCCGCCGGAAGTCTGTCCGCTGAGCGACAATTTGTCGCGGCAGCGGAGTTTCCTCCCGGCGTAGCATGGTGAGAATGGGCAAGGTAAGGCTAAGTTATCTTCCAACGAACGAGATGCCTGCAGATGTTTTTTACGAAAGGGCTTAGCAGAGAAAAGCATGAAAGATGTATGAAAGGAATGCAAGTTTGAGGAGGAGTTGAACTGGATCTAGGATCTCATTTAAGGAGGAGTGTTGAAAGACGTTAAATGAGAATTTTAAAAGAAAAAACATTTTGAATTAAGTTGGTTCTATGTGTCTCTCAGATATCTGTCTGTTCATCAGCCTTTGTACAAAATCTATATTAATAAAATTCACGTATTTGGATCTCGGATTCCTGCTTATTTTTATTTCTAACATTTTTTTGCACCTTTTGGTGGTCTTGGCCTTGCTCTAGTATAAAATTAAAATCTCGAAGAAGTGATAGCTGAAGGTATTAGCTCGTCACCATGGAGAGCACAAGTGCTTGAAACTACAAATTAAAATCATCAAAAAAGGATGTGTATATACTACTCTCAGACAGTAAGTAGATACACGCAACTAAACCACGCAACTACCCTTTACCAAGTATTGAACAAATAGTCTCTAAAGTAGCTAAACATAGTGTCTACAGCAAAATTGACTTGACAGCAAAAGTGCGTACCATCAGATTAAACCATACGCGTACCATCAGAGTACGATTTTTGAAACAGAAAAACCTTATACTAGTACAGCATTTGTAGCAGAAGGTAATCTAGACCAATTTCGAAGCATTCCTTTCGGGGTTACTAATGGAGTAGCGTATTTTCAAAGAACTGACAATAATATGAGCAACTTGAAGGAGTATACGCGTATTTGGATAACATAACAGTCTGTGGAACTACCCAAAAACTAATCAAAAACTGCAGTGTTTTCTTGATATTGCCAAACGGTATAACCTCACACTGAATCTTGAAAAGAGTGAACTTTTTATTGAAAGAGATAAGTATTGGATACTACTATACAATAATTATATACTATAACAATAAAGTAATTAAACCCGACCCGGATCGGCTACGTCCACTATTAGAGCTGCCTCTGCCTTCAGACTCGGCATCGCTCCGGTGCGGGCGAGCATTGGGATTATTTGCTCACTATTCTAAATATGTTCCAAGATTCTCTCATTAAGTTCAGTCCCTAGTTTCGCAAGCCACATTCCCTCTCGATTCCAGTAGCAAGATGACGTCTGCGACGAAATAATGACGTCCAACTTTAGTCATTTTAGGGTCCGTCCTTTATTCGTCGAACATGTACGTAAAACTGACGTTATTCTAGGGTCGATCCATAACCAACCCGTGTTCGTCATAAATGTTACGTCGTAGTAACGTCTATTTAAGATCATTCTGTGACGTCCGGTATTAGTCACGAATGGTACGTCCCGATGACGTCTATTTAGGGTCACCAGTGAGACGTTCAGTATCCGATTTATCTCAGCCCGTGTTGGTCATGATTGGTACGTCCTAGCTACGTCTATTTAAGATCATTCTGTGACGTCCGGTATTAGTCACCACATATATCTTTCTATGAGTTTCAAAAACCAAACTAAATGGCGCTGTACAATTACGTCACAATTCGTAATCGAGGTGTTAAGATTCTCCGCCGTGGAACGACCCTCGCGCGGGTTTATAATGAAACTATAAAAATCAGGTCTTATATATTCACATGGTTTGCCACTCAGATTCAGCCTTTCCCCTTGCCGTCCTCTCCCAGAGACGCCCTAAGCTGAGGTCCGTACCCCGCAGGGTACAGGCAGGTGCAGGGGCAGGTGCCCTTAGCGTGTAGTCGTTTAGTTTAGAAGTTTTTTGCCCTGGCTGGAGGCCTTACACTTAAAGCATCCACAGGATTGTCCGGTTAAGCATTCGACAACCTCTCTACTCTAGATTGAACTGCAAAATACCAAATAAAAAAAAAAATGCCATGATTTGAAATATATCACCTATGATTGTTGTCAGAGCCGTCTCTAACCCATGTAGCGCCCGTGTGCAAAAATAACCCTAGTGTTCCGTAGTAAGCGCGCGGTCAAAATGGAATGGGTACAAAGTACAAGTGGCACATTAAGTTACCACAAACTGACAAATTTCCCCAATGGAAAATAATACTAACTCAGTTTGGAGATTAAATTTCAAGAAGAAATTTGTCGGTTTTGGATACCATGATGTGCTGTTGTCTGTGTTTAGAATTATACAGGGTGTTCTGGTGTTTACCATAACAAGCCAAAACGTACCCATGTTAACATGCCTTGCTTTGCTGTAATTCTAAAAATATAAGAAGAGCTCCAGATGCTATACAAAATGTATGCAAAGCGGAGCTCTTTCGAAAATGGCTGCGAATGGACGTCATAATCACGTCGAAATGCTACCTGGGAGATAGCCATGTCTGCAGTAAACGCGATTGACGACAACATACAATTTGTTGTTAAAACACACGCTTCAGACTATGCTATCGCAGGAACTCTGTCACAAGAGGGCTGTTGCGTTTTCCTTGAGAAACCTTCACAGTAGCAAACGGAATCAAACCCAACGAAACCCAGCCATAGAGAAGAAGGCCGCGGCTATAGTCGAATGTCTTCGAAAATGGAGACAATTCCTCGGACAATCGGACTCGGAATCGGACAAATTCCTCTCTCGAAATCGGACGAGAGTTCAAACTGATAACTGACAAAAAATCGGTCACATTCATGTTCAATCAACAGCATGCGTCAAGAATTAAAAATGATAAAAAACAACGTTGGCGATTAGAACTTTCTGAATACAATTTTGACATAATTAATCGCCCTGGAAAGGAGAATATAGTAGCTGATGCTTTATCAAGAGCCAATGCTCCATTAGTAGCCTCTGTTAGTTCAGAAAATGCACTCAAAGAACAACATAAAACCATGTCATCCTGAAGTAACAAGAATCCTCCATTGGCTTCGAAGCAAAAATTTGCCATAATCCACTGAAGAGATAAAACCTATTACTCCGAATTGTTCCATACGTGCAGAAGTAAAGCCTTGTTTTCAACAAAACATGGGAAAACTAATAAAAGCGTTTGCCCCATTCGAAAGAATATCGATAGATTTTAAAGGTCCACTTCCCTCAGATGGTACTGGGAACAATCGATATATCCTTACGATTGTGGATGAATATTCCGATTCCCATTTGCATATCCCTGCCCAGACTTCAGAGTACAAACACGGTAATTAATAAACTGACTGATTATTTTCTATATTTGGAATGCCAACTTACGTACACTCAGATCGTGGCACTTCGTTTCTTTCAAAAGAGATGTAAGACTTTCTTTACCAGAAGGGCATTGCTACGAGCTACACTACACCGTACAACCTTCAGGGTAATTTACAAACGGAGAGATACAACAGAATTATTTGGTGAACAGTACAATTGGCTCGGAAAAGCCATGATCTACCTATAACCAAATGGGAGTCCGTTTTAACTCAGACTCTGCATTCTTCTTTGCACGGCTACAAACAGTACGCCCCATGAGCGGATGTTCTCTCACGCCAGGAGATCCTCAACTTGTCGTCCCAGGAAAAGTATCAATGCGAAACCATAATCGAGCTAGTAAATATGATCCATTGGTTGAAGAAGTAGAGACTCTGGAAAGTAATGCTCAACATTCTCGTGTGCGTTTGAGTAGTGGTATAGAAGTTGTCGTATCTAATCGACACTTAGCTCCTGCTGGGGAATCTTCTTAGAACAGGATGAAGCTGATTCCAATGATGACGACGAGTACGTCGATGCAGTCGATGGCAATGAGCGTGACACAGAAGGCTAGCGAGATTTCCAGAATGAGATGGTTCAGCCACAGAACATCATGACAGAGACTCTGCGTCGTTCTGAAAGAGTATGACGTCCGCCTGCTCATCTAGCTGACTAAGTAGGATAATAAATAAGCCAAGGAGAATGTAGCAACATAATATTAAGTCCTTGGTCAATATTGAACGTCCTGTTTATAGAAGAAACTGAGTTGTCAGGAATGATAGTGTCATTGTATAAATATGTTGAATTTGGTTAAATAAAACCTAAATATTACAGGTATATTCTATAATACAGTTCGCATGTTATTTTATTTGCATGTCTTCTTCTAGCCATAGCAGTATAGAATAGATATATATACATAGATATTTTGATTTATTTAACGGTATCGCAGTAATGCAATATTAGGACATCCTGGTTTTCATTGCACCCAGGTGACATGAGGAAGTGGGCTGACTTTGACACTTGGCCGCTAACTTCTTCTGACAGATCGTACGTTCGTAGGATGTTCTTTGCATTCACGAGTTTTTTACAAATTACCAGAATTCGTTCTGTTTTTGTATGTTTGCTTGTCGTCGCCCCCGAGTTACGCTTCACCCACTCAACCTTCGTTACGCTAAATTCGAGGTGAATTCTAAGATTTTCGAGCTCGCTCTTCAATCCTACATTTTTACAATGTGCTTCAAGCTTTTCTGTATTAGTCGACAATGTTAGTCTTAACATAAATGGTCAAACGACAAGTAATTCCTAATTCCCCTAGAATCAGTTCCTGGCTACAAACCTGCCCACCACCTATCCCTCCAATGGACAACTGGCCATTGGATAGTTTGTGGTATCAAACGCTAGTCGCTACAACAATAAATATTATATTTTGTCATTTTTCTAAAAGTAAATAATAATATATAATAATAAATACCGCTAATGATCTATAAACGAACTTGGCAAAATAGTTTTTGGGATGTACCCTCTCTGTCTAGCAGATGGCCCCTAGATAGAATTGGCTACGGGCAACGCGCTTGCCTATTCCGGCACTTAAAGTTTTTTAAGTATACATTTTATTTTGTAGAACAGAATTCAAGTAATCAAACTAAACAAATCGAGCTCAATCGAATTGTACCCAGCGGATTTTTGTATATTTGTGATGTAATAAGTTCTATAAAACACTAAAACACTTAAAAAACAACTACATATTTATATATATATATTTTTTTTAGATAAGTAATAAATACTTAATTAAAGTTATGGTGTACATTATATATAGACAACAAATAGAACTGACATAATTATAAAAATATGACTAAAAGTAAATATAAACTTACTTACATAATATTACTTCTCGTATATTTTCAGTAAAATTCACCGGACCTCGCGAAATTAAAACCACGCACAGCACACTGCAGTTTGGTTTTTGAACTGTTTTACCCGGCTATCCCACTTAGTAGGGGAGCCCTAATAGGGGTTTCGGGATTTACAGAAGCTGCCACAGATTAATTAATATACAAGGGGATACCTTGCACCCTAATGAGTACCTCTACCGTTTATGAGCCCCATATGTATGTTCGCGCGCCTTGGAAATAGGATCAGAATAGTAAAAAAAGTTTATCATAAGAAATTCTCGAGCACGTCAGAGTGAGTTAAGTACATGCTTAAAAGTACACATTTCAATTAATCTGACGATTTCAGTGTGACGTAAGATAGTAGAAGTGTTTCAAATTTGTAAAAAAGGCATTCTCTACATTCTCGAGCGTGGCTATTTTATTTTATTTATGGAAAATAATTCAAGGATTACGGAAAACATATAATCTGACGAGTTCAGTGGAAGTCGTCAGATTATATGTTTTCCGTTAACGCGAAATTCCGTTCCGTTTCCGGTAACGAAGCCGTTGCTTCGGCTAGTGAGCCGAAGCAACAACAAATCGTCTATGAAGTTTTTATTGATGTAATAGTATTATAATAATTTCGTGTTACAATGTGCAAACTCAGGATGAAATTGATGATGAAATTGAACCAGATGGAGATGATTTGATGGCTATAGCTATAGATGATGCACAGGTGAATGAAGATGAAGATTAAAAAAAAAATGGTTAAAATACTTAATTTAATTTTTGTAATTATTTTCTTGTAAAAATATGTTTTACTCAGCATAAAGAAATACACTTTTTTATTTGCATGCTATTCCCTGTGCTTTTCAATTGATTAATTAAAGTTCAATGATAAGAAAAAACGTTACTAAGTTTTTTTTTAATTGCCAGATTTATAAAATTCCTCCAAGTAATCCTCAGATTATGGGTCAGCAAGTCTAGGACAAAGATGAACCGTATATATCTTAATCTGACGCGCTCGAGTATTTCAAAATAACGATTTTTTTCTGCATATTTCAATAATCGCCGTGTGTTTGCGTTACGTTCAAATCGTCAGAATATTAAATGATAACTTTTTTGGGTAAGTATACTTAATCCCCTCAAAATATCTGACACGCTCGATTAATTTTTCTTTTTCAATTTTCAGCCCCACCATGCAAACCATCAGATTAACATACCTGCATTACTGAAGATATGCTATCAATGTCTGACGCGCTAGGACATTTACATTTAACAGTTTTTTTTTTTTACTTTTTTGAAAATCTATAGACGCTCTCCCCACCGCACCGTTGGACTAATAATTTTATTTTCCTTTTAACATTTAAACTTCGAAAGCCAATTGGTCTCCACGACGCTCGAGTAAATCCCCATTTAGCATCGTAGGCTCCCCCTACTAACATCATCATCATATACCCAGCAGTGGGTGATTCTGGGCCCCGGAATCACCCACTGCTGGGTATAGGCCTCACCTTTCTTCCGCCACACGTTCTGTGCGTACCTGATCCAGGTGTTTCCCGCGACTTTGACGATGTCGTCAACCCAATCAAATGACACCCCCTTTCAACACCCCTACTAACACTAACCAGACACTAACTAAAATGCGGAGCTTGTAGAGGGACTGTTGCGCGCTACTTCCCACTGTCATTTATTGGTGCGACTAATCCACAGATGATATAAAAAATCGACTAAATGTCTTTGAGTAAATTTATGGCACAACGTCCCTTCACTTCAACCAACTTATCTGGCAAGCGGGAAAGCACAGAATTAACATAAAATGTACCAAGTTTGACATATCGATGCATTTTTGCTTGACAAGCAGCGCCACCTTCAACTACATATTTATAGTGGACATACTAAAAAAGTGCTGTACCTACGAGTTTAGTTCATTTGGCAGTGGACGACATTGACAAGAGAGCTAACAAGACGGTGGCGTAGTTCCACCTACGGCCACGCTTAAAAAACATCAAAAAGAGCCGTCGGTTATTCACGGTTCTTTTCGGTGCTTTTTGGTTCTGTCCGAGGTGCTATAGATAGATCATGGTGTTATGCGTATCATTATTTATTTCTTCTGCGGTCTACGGCCGTTTCTCATAATAAACTGTTAAAGTACTTTCTCAATCAAACAATAAACGTAAGATACGTGGATTGATTCCCCATTTCCTCAGAAATGAAATATCATTGCATGACTGTTTTTATATAGAAAAGTATGTCATTATTTTAAATATCAAATTCCAAGAATAAAATAATGATATTTACCGAACCAGTCAACGGGGTGCCACTGACGGCCACAAACAAAGACATTCAAATAGAAGCAATGCGTTTCAATTAGGAATAGGTCAGCAAAAAAGATATGTTTAAAAAAAAACAGTGAAGCAGTCTTTGGGGACTGCCGATAGAAGTGAAAACTATGTAACTTGTGAATTGTATCGTCGAGCTATTAAATTATTATTTTTGAATTATTTTTGGTTAGTAAAGATTTTTTTAGTTTTCTCACCGTTTAAACCTTCCCTGTACTACGACAAACATTTCAAGGTTAAAATTTCCATTAGTGGACAACGATTTAAGGGGCGGGGGGAGGCAGGAGGGAGGGTGGGGGAGGAGGGGTAGCCCCTGTATAACCCCCACCCCGTGGAGCCCCATGGTTAAAGTTTTGAGCTTAGAATAGCGCTATTTAGTTATTAGAATGAAAAGGAGTAAAAATTTAATATCGTTTGGCAGGAGGAGGGAGAGGGAGGTGCAAAAACAAATGCAATGTTCTTGCATCCGAGTCGAGGGAGAGCCGGTCAACGGAGCCCCGCTTCGCGGGGCTCCTACTTCTGAATGGTTTATAAAAAATAACCACGAAGGGGATAGCGGGGTCTATATTACAGCGGGGTATATTTTGCTCGCTCATTCGACCCCGTCATACCCTTCTAACGTAATCTATCCGTGTCGGGGTGCCCCAAGTCGGCCTAGGCAAAACTGGTTAGTCATCAACCACTTCATTTAAATTTGGTGCTCAATTGACTAAATTTGGTGATCAATTGATATTTTATGTAGATGTTAGTGGTTTTGAAATATTAGCCATTCGTCTGTAAAATCGATTTGGCCCGATCGATCGAAATCGATAATCGTTTTTTTTTTTCATCTTCAACCCCCGACATTTAGTCTGACCTTCTCAAGCCCAAACATTCAATTGTTAAAATCTACTTTTTTACTTAGGTACTACTTTTTACTTTTTACTCCAACCTAAAATTCCTAAAAATCTGACTAGTAGTAGTTATCTGTATTAGAAATGTGAAAATGGCGTGCTATGTTCCAATTTTTATAGAAACTATAGAAAATTAAATCTCGTAAATCGTGGGCGTCCGCGTATTGAAAATTTGTAAAAAGCTTTCTATTTATGTGTAGTAACTACAAAAAAATATATTTACTTCGTAATCGGTGTCTAGTAATGGAAATTTTATCCGCGAAGGTTGTCCCAAAACCAATACAGAGCGAGAGTTTATCGTTACAAATAAAAATAACCTAATCGGTGATTACCTTATAGTATATAATTACTACTGTTCTAAATACTTTAAGAGTCTAAGGTGATTAACTAAAACATAAGACAATAAATTGGTGACTACACCAGTAAGTGGTTTCAATATCGTTTGATTCAACACTTCAACGCTATTAAATACGGATAACAAATTTAATAACGATAAGAAATATCATTAAAATATTTTATGTAAATAATCGACTATTTTTTTGCCAGCTACACTACTACTTTTCTTATCATTTACAAATGGAGATCATCATTGACATTTGACGTTCATTGTCATCATACGCCCGCTCGCCCCACTTGTCAGTGTCAGGAATGTCAAGTACATAGAGAGTATTCACCACGTAAATTTTTGTATGACAATATCCACATCCGTTTGGTATAAAATATTCTACTATTTGAATCCCAATGTCCTCTCTAAAAGTTTTATAAATCACAATTTGTAAATAGACCTAAGTTCCAAAATCTACCAGTGCTTTAGACATGGAAAAAGTAGGCCATCCAAGCTGTCCTCCAAGTAACGTCGCCAAATTCGGTGATTACGATCCAGCCAAGTAATTATAAGCTAAGAGAATTATTTTGTAGCTAGCCTTGAGAAAGTTTGCCGCACAAACGGAGATCCGATCAGTTTTTGGCAAGATTTAGATAGCGGCCGGTTATATGACAAGTCGAGATCGTGGCCGCACGTTATGCGTGAGGTCCCTTTACTTGCAAATATTAAACTGGTTGTCCTAGCTTAAATACTAGCTTGGGCCACCACGGGGTTACTTTTACTCATGGTCTCTTCACACACTCCGGCTTTGCCTCCTGGCAGCTGGAGCTAGTATGGTGGCTCATTGCCTCATTGATACTACTCGTATGTGAACTATATAACAGAATCAATTAAAATACTACATTTTGTAACTGTTGAAACAAAATTAAAAAGCATCTTGCTGATTATTTTCTGTATTAGAAGTTTGAATAACATGAAAGTACAGTCAGCTTCACAATGTGGTACCTTGAAAGCACCTACATTCGATCCCGGGTACTGGGGTACCCAATTGATGCAGCCCACTGTATAAAACTTGGGTTAGACATAGAGTATGTATCTATGAGACCTGCAGATCAACATATCCTATCAAGACAGCATTTCTTTTGGTAATAAAAAAAGAGACTAGACTAATATTTATTCATGGATTTGCAGTTATGCTATTACCAACGTGTCTCGCACTTTGGCCACAAATGAAGCCTTGGTGCCTGGCTGCCCTCCCCACTTGTCGCAGAAAAGCATTGCCAAATATCTGGCACCTCTCACCAGAGAACTCAATGAAGTTCCAGCAAGGTCCTTATTTCGTCTAAAATATTTTAATAATTATTTATAGAAATAAAATCAATTGCTGCATGTATAAATCATCATCACTCGAGCACAGCTTGGCAGATTTATCCTGTGTTGTGTTTGTTATCGTCGGTTTGTACAACAGTTTTATTTGGAAATTCAAACTGAAATATTTGATAATTTGGATGGAATTTTTGTTTTTGTTTTAATTAACTAATGACAAAAATAAGAAGTAGGTAAGCCGGTACCTACTTCTTATTTTCGTCATTAGTTCTATCATGGGGTTTAGGTTTCCGCACTTAGTCCTTGAAGTGGACCATTGTGCGTGTTTCGTCATTAGTTAATTGCATCCTTGCGAAGACAGGGCGGGTCAATAGTTTTCAACCATTTTTAGGGTTCCGTAGTCCAAGGAACCTTAATGGTTTCATCATGTCCGTCTGTCTGTCTGTCTGTCTGTCCGAGGTTTTGCTAAGAGAGTGTTAGTACTAGAATGCTGTAATTTTGTAGGGGTGTGTATATCAATTAGGCTGACAAAGTAATAAAAATAAACTTTTAGAAAATGTTTTTTTGAGGGTAGCTCCCTTATATATCAGGAACCAGGGTAAATTCTCCAAATAAAAGATTTAATTTCAGATCAACACTTTTACTTTTTATCCAAGTTATAACACATCAATTCGCAGTTGGGGTAGCTGACTATTCACCTCGATGGTCTCAGACCGACTCAATATTCGTCATCAACCATTTCATCAAAGCTACCACCTCTTTAGAGACAAAACAACAGTTTCATTATTAACGGAAGTATTGAATTTGTTGAATTATTTATTGAATTAAATACGACTGTTTAAAGATTGATTTTAAACTTACAACTTAGCACAGTACGGTACAAATTCTAACACTTTAATGTGAATTGGGGATGAAATTTTTTTACGTCGTCTACCCCATCGTGTGGGGTACCGTTGAATAGGTATTTTTTAAATGACTTAGGATCAAAGGGGCTCTCAAATTTTCAGCGTGCACACTAACGCCACTTTAGTAAAAAAATCAGAACTCGTTAAATACACAATTAATATAAAATCTGATTGACAAAATCAATGCTTTAGTGTTCAAGATTATTGACGTTAAAATATACTTCACTGTAGTTACAGTTAGAAAAAATTCTAAAAACGGCCGTTTTTTTTTCCATTTTGTATCCAGTAACGACAGCTAGCTATGTTTCAATGAGTTAAGCAGACGTAAATAATTTAGAAGACCAAAAGATTGATTTTGTCAATCAGATTTTATATTAATTAGTGTGCACGCCGTAAATTCGGGAAGCCCCAATGCTCCATTTAGGAAATATTAAACATTAAAGTGCAAATTTTTGTTCTAGTAGGCACCCCTCTCCCTCTCAAAAGCTAAACTGCTGGCTTGAAAAATTTGGAAAAATTCATGATGATAGTAGTGCATTGCATGAACTTTAAAGGAAAACTATAGCGGTTAAGATAACTTTATTAGTTTAGCAGTAATAGTCGTTGAACTTTGGTGTTGGATAATTTTGTACCAAAATCTTTAGAATAAATCCTTTAAAGTGACTAAGATGAAGTAGTTGCTTGTTTATAACGGGTAAAGACTTGCATTGAAAAACAAAATCTAAAATAAAAAAACAAACCATAATAAATTATCAAAAGTTTCACAAAACTGCCGCTAGATGGCGCTGTACCAACGGGTTCGTTCTATATTGTTCTAACGGGCTACTACGGAACCCTACACTGCGCGTGGCCAGACTCGCACTTGGCCGGATTTTTTTTTACTGGACCATACTTATGCACCTTCTAGTTTCAGAGATATTGAAGGTTAAAGTTCCGACTTATTCACACGGTTTAAAAAGTAGGTATTCAAGTTATAAAGGACGATGACCTTACGAGACCCGTCCCCTCCCTCCAACAGATCCTTCGTATGTGTTAGTATAGGTTCATGAGGATCTGTAAAAATACTAGTAACCAGTTTTAAGGTGGAAATGCCAGGGTGGCCTGCAAAATTCAAATTTTCTTACGTTTTTTGTAATTTGCAGGTCTGCTGTGTCTGTTTGTATGTTGATGAAAAATTAGTCGCGCAAGTAACACGTATGTAGGTAGTTACAGAATTATAATCATGAATACTTTTTCATGAAACAGTTACTGAAGAGTTAAATGAACTTGGAGGAAGTTCATTTAGCCCCTTCAATAACTATTTCATGTAAAAGTCATTCAATGGTATTTTAGCTGCCACAAAGGAATTAAAGATGTGATATCATTGGTTTTCGGCCATCTGGACGCATGCATTTCCGAATCTTGAAACGGGCGAATTAGTACGCCACAAACACCCCGACTGCTCATAACTTTTTACTGAATTCTATTATAATTTGTTAATTTTCTATGTAAGGCCAACGATAAACGAACTGCCTGATGCAGTAATAGATCAGATGGTGAAACGAGACAAGGCTTTCTGGGTAGATAAACCAGGAGTCAACGACTACGTTATACACGATTCCTACCATCACTACGGATTAAGCACAGTGGTTGTAAAACCAGGTACCTAAATTATGATTTTATTAACATTAGGTACTAGGGAGTCGCCCCGGCCTTCTTGAACCATCATCAATCATTCTATCTATTGCTGAAAACTTATGTAACTAAAATCCGTTGCGTAATATACAAGATCTCAGCGTACAGACAGCAGGAGCGACTTTGTTTTATACAATGTAAAGATAAAGGATGGCCTATTTCACGATGTCCGAATAGCCAGTAACGTATCGAAAAAATTGGAACAGATATTGTATGAAATTGGTGTCGATTCTGTTGTGCACAAAATAAACTTAATTTAGGCTATTGCTATCTTTTAATAAAGGCAGTGCGAGAAAAGTACGGCTACGCTAGCTAAGAGCGCGAGCGCGAGCTAGTTTTAGATTCTATTTTTTAATTATTATTATATTTTGTAGTTCCTGTGCTTGTCCCAAATCAATATTTTTTATTTTTTTCTTTCTTTCTTTCTAAGAGATGGACGTAATTTAGAGCTGTCAAATTTAGTTGGAACTAATATTTCCATACAAATGAAGGGTGCACGTAAAAACATGTCGACTAAAAACACGGTGAAGCGCAAGGCATAAACTAGTTTGACATCTCTAACTAAGTTCATAGCTATAGCCGTCCTTTTCTCGCACTGCCTTATAATAAAAGAAAGCAATAGCCTAAATTAAGTTTAGTTTGTGCACAACAGAATCGACACCAATAACTGCCAAGTAAGTTAGCGGAAACTTATTCGTAGGTGGTGAAACAGGCCCTAAGTTATGCATGTGAAAAGATCCAACACTAAGCCCAGAATTATGTACTTAGTTGCATTTCTTGCCATCATCGCAATAGTTTATAACATCGCCCCCATTTGTTAGAGTAATTAGAGCACTAAAAGATATTTACTACACTTAACAAAAACCGACTGAATATAGATCATATTGAAATGTCTCAATTTTTAGGGTTCCGTACCTCAAGGTAAAAAAGGAACCCATAAAAGATCACTCTCTTGTCCGTCTGTCTGTCCGTGAATTCGAAAACTTTTAGGGTAGTTCCCGTTGACCTAGAATCACGAAATTTGGCAAAAAACAGGTCTTACAGCACATGTAAAGGAAAACAATCTGAAAAGCGTAAATATGTAGTTTAATAACAAAAAAAGAGATTTTACTATTATTAACTTATTATTTCGGTTGGTGTAATAGCCGTTAAGTTTTTCCTTAAAAATTTTTGTTAACCCTCGGTGTGCGAATCCAACTCGCACTTGGCCGATTTTTTTTACGAAGATATTATTTGTAGTGGCACATAATTATGCACAGTTTTCTACGTTCAACCATCATATAATTGCGCTCTTAAGCGCTTCAGTTTGTGTCATGGCTTGTGGGAACATTCGGAATGCGTAGATTCTACTTTGCTATGATGGCCAGGGCCGCTGGCAAGCAGAGATTGGGGGGTTTAACTCATCTAGAACTTATTTACAGTACATCAGGATCCATTTCCTCGTTCATACCAGTATGACCTGGACTGTGTCCGGTACAGACGTACTCATGCTTGTGATGGTCTGAAGCAAAAACCAGGAGAAAAGAAGGTGGGAAAGAGATTTTTTTAAATTAGAGAAGTGTTTGGTGGTTTTGACCAAGAAACACGGTTGTATGTTCTTCAGTTCAAGTTTGTATTGAAATTGTTTGTTTTTTGTATAAATGGCAAAGTTTACAAATTTGTTGTTTTTGCTTTCGGTTTTTGTTATTAATATCAGTTTACTTAATAATTGTAGACACAGGAAAATGATATACCTAAGGAGACTGACGTTTTGAGCAATTTCGATCTGCGTTCTGGCGTGATTGAATAACAAACATCTATCGATGCATCCATGCAAACTTTCACATATATAATGCCTATTAGTATAGATAGGAGACAATAGAAGATACAAACAGAATTTTGCATGGCGGTAAAGCTCTTTAGACAAGGTGATATGTCTTCTCGTAGGAATAGCAAAGTGGTCAAACGAACCATGATCTTGATTTTGGAGAAGAATAAAACAGCAAAATTCGTTTTTGGAGAAAACGGAACCCTGGGCTGCTATTGTCACCTATATGTGTTTATTTTTTTATTAAAACTTTATGCCATAAGGCCCAAGGCAAGGCATTAAGTCCGCCTTTGTACACAAAGGCGGACTTAATGCCTTGCCTTGGGCATTTTCTACCAGTCTACTACAGTGTACTACAGTACAGTAGATGCAAGTACAGATCATTTTCAAGAAAAAAATATAACAATAAATACACATACACACATACAAACAAAATATACAAAGTCAAGAGAGATTAAAATACATGAAGAAAAACAACTTAATTATGGGACAAGTCTGCCAACTTCTTATTGTAAGTGTTTGCGAGCTTTTACTTTAAATTGAGCCGACTGGTTGCCATCCTGATATTCAGAGGGAGCGCATTCCAAAGGAAAACCGCCTGGACAGGAAAAGAAGATTTAAGAAAGCCAGAGCGGTGAGTAGGAGGACATCGTAGAAGACGATTACTGGAAGAACGAAGGTTCTTGCTGTGCGCGGAGCATAAATATTGGAAGTGAGAAGTCAGATAAAAAGTAGAAGTGGGTTTGTCTACAAGCGAAAACAAAGTTGTCAAGGTCCTTAACGCTCTGCGCTGTCTGATAACCATTAAACTGGTAACCATTTTAAGCGCGACCGATGTGCGGACACATGGTCATACTTACAGAGATTAAAAACGAATCGAATGCAGTTATTTAGAAGTCGGTCAAGTTTATTGAAGAGATCTGCATTCAGGTCATAGTAACACACATCACCATTTTCAAGTATGGGGAAGTTATGGGGCTGAACCAGTATTACCTTTATGTCGGACGGGAGAATATTTTCCAACCGATAGAGCGACCACAACGTACCGGTGACTTTCTTGCTCACAATCGCGACCTGCTTACGCCAGTCAAGGCAGGTGTCAACATGCAAACCTAGATCCTTGACGTCAGAGCCAAACGGAAACACTGTGCCGTCAAAGGTAACCGGTGGCACCGTTAAACCATTTAGCCTTCTCAAGCTATGGGGGCTCCCTACAATGATAGCCTGGCACTTGGTTGGGTTAACGGCTACACCGAAACGATCAGACCAGTTTTTCATCACTGCTAGATCCCTATTCAGCCCCCAATCGCATCAGATAAATTGTCAACACCTGCCTGACTGTAGAGCTGCATGTCATCAGCGTAAAGATAATACGCACCAGTGTGCGTATCATCTTTACGCTGATGACTTGATAACTACCTAGGTTATGACTAGTTATAACCTCGGGAGAGACCATTAGATAGGAGAGGATGGATAAAACGACTTCGTGACTGACGGTATTGAAAGCATTAGAAAAATCTAGCAGCACTAAAACGGAAATTTTAGTGTCTTCCATTCCCCGCCTTATCAGTCACTTTAAGGAGACCGAGAAACGGTACTGTGGACAACGTAGCTATTCACAACGCTTCGAATCGATTTCGATTCGACAAGTCGTATGTCTGTCTTTTCTTGGCATTACGAAAGCGACCGAGCTATACATACGACTTTCCGAATGGAAGCGTTGTGAATAGCTATGCTGGTCTGAACCCAGATTGGAAAGGACTAATGAGGAAGTTATGGTGAATAAAGTGAGAGAATTGTTTATGGACACAGGCCTCGAGTCCTTTAGATAAAAGGGAAGGATGGAAATCGGACGAAAGTGACTGGGAAAAGTTGGATTAGGAATTGTAGACAGTGGTCGCACCTAGGCTTTCCGCCAGAGCGAATTGAAATCACCGGAGTAAAGGGAGCAGTTAACGACTTGGGAGATTGCAGGAAGGAGCTGGTCAAGAGCCGTCACAATCATGTGGTGACTGATGTTATCACAGCCCACGGCTTTGGATTTAATGGAGAGGATAACCTTCTTGATATCTCTCAGGTCAACTGGGGTTAAGGCAAAGGGGGTAAGATTGGGACGCGTCAGACTAGCAAGGTAGTCAATAGTTTGACATTTGGTTTGACTATCACGAGTGGGAACAGTGGCAAAATGGCGATTTAAATCGTCCAAACCAAATGTTTTAGGAAGGTCTGAATGTCGCGATCTGCCGATACCTAGAGTTCCAAGGAACTTCCAAATATCAGCAGCAGAAGAAGAAGTGATATCATCAAGAATGTGGCGGCGTTTAGCGTTGCGTATCATCTGATGTACCTTTTAGTTACAATCAAAACTCTTAATCAGTCAAAACCACTTTTGATTGGTGTCGGTCAAAACCCATAGGAAGTTAAAATGCGTTTTCTGCATTAAAAACAAATTATGTTGTTTTAGAACGCCTCAGTTGCAATTACTTAATCCTAGAATTACATGATGTTTTTCAAAGAGTCACAAAAAGAACCTAACAACCTATTAATTTTGTAAGTAAATGTTAGTTATTGTTAAAATAGTTTGACTACGCAAAAGTTCTTAGTTATGACCGGTCAAAAGTAGTTTTGACTGATTAACAGTTTTGACTGTGACATACTTTTATCCTTTTTTTAGTGGCCGCGAAAAATAAAAAGGCACCAATTTTGGTCATTGCCTTTTACTGAAGCGTTACAGCCGCGCGCCTACTACTGCGCCACTGTGTCACTGAAGTAGTGCTCTATGGTAGCCTCACTGCAGCGCTTCTTCACGAGGCTTCCTTAGTCTCTTGTTTAAGACTATAAATAAATGCACTAACATTTTATATGCTCATTTGTAATATTAATATTCTTCATACTTAAACGCCTGCGCGTCTAATGATCAACCATTTTTATACAGAAACCTATAAGCGTCCATTGTCGCGACTGTACTGACTTAAGCAAACCAGCTCTGACTCCCTTTCAACTGGCATGGGTCAAGGATCCTGGACAGAAGAGGTGGAAGTATTATCCTGACCTAAATGTAACATTGACACGAGAAGAAATAAGAACCTCCATGGATGAGTAAGTGCACTTAAGTACCTATTATCAAAATAATTTGAGGAATTCGTTCGATACGGTTTACTTAATTCATAATTACCTACTTATTAAAGTTTCAGTGTTAGGGTTGAACCCCAAGAAGCAGAGCGCCAATGCACGTGGCAGCATCGACGATGCGCTTTTCAGCACACTCTGTTTCTCGCTCTATCAAATGGGTGGACGGTTCTGTTCTGAGCGACAGAAAATGATAGGAGCATGAAATAATGCGATTCCGTGCTTAGATGTGGTTCAACCCTTAAGCCCCCTCTACACTCGCAGCGCGGAGACCGTGACGGGAAAGCGAGTGTGTACGGTTTCGCGGCTTCGCGTTTGTTCGCGAGTTAGTTTAGTAGTTGTTGTTTTAGTATATTTTTAGTCCTCGGCCAAAAAAGAGGGGTGTTATTAGTCTGACGTGTGTTTCTGTGTCTGTCTGTGGCATCATAGCTTCTGAATGAATGAACCGATTTTGAATTAATGTAAAAAAAATACTTAGATATTCGAAATCGCGCGCGGAATTTCATGCCATTCTTGCCATAGAAAACGAAATAAATGTTGATATACAGGGTGATTGGTAATTGGGTGCCGGCCTTCAAATGGGTGATACTAGACCTTATTTGCTAAAATTTTGACCCAAAATTTCATGTCCAAACTGGGTGGTTTTTGAGAAATCGAACTTAAAAGTTTTTTTGAAACTTTTTCACCTCTCCACCATAAAGTGCTGATTGTGAGAAATCTACGCCGTCCAGGATGTTAAACTATTACTTTTCTGATAGCAGAAAATTACAGCTGTAACTGTCTGATAGGATATGTTAAAATACCCCTGAGAGAGAGAGATTTTACCTGATCTGATCGACCAGACTCCGGCGCATTAAGTCATACAGCTAACATCATATAGCGGTAGCGAGAAAATCTTGCAACAAGGAAGACGTAAATGGAAAAAACTGTACTACCCAGTTTTATTAAAATACTACCTTCTCAGGAACAATCCTTGTTTTTAGGTTATATTTATAGGTTATTCACTTACTAAAAAAGTTACCTACACTCTACACTTTTTTAGTAAGTGAATAACCTATAAATGTGGCACCATTTTGGAAAACTAATGAGACAATGAACGTTCGGTTCTGTAATTTGCACGACAAGTGTCATACATTTATTTCGAGAAACCAGCCTCGAAAATCAAGGGAAGTTTCAAGAAATTTTCAGATCATGACCTTTATGGCGCTTATTTTCCAAAGGCAGATGTACATTTTTGACAAATTGGTTTCCAAAAGATACCTACATTCGTACATGAGCTATCAGATAAGTATCAGTTTAACATTCTGAACGGCGTAGATTTCTCATGAACAGCACTTTATGGTGGAGAGGTGATAAAATTAAAAAAAAACTTTTAAAGTTCGATTTCTCAAAAACCACCCAGCTTAGACCCCAAGTTATCGGGGTCCTTATAAAACAAGGGGCGGCGTATTTCCGGTCGGCCCCAAGCGGCGAAAACCCACGCTACGCCACTGCAATAAGGATCTAGAAAGAAATTTTCTTAACTGAATTGGTGACATATGACATACTAGCTTTCGCCCGCGGCTTCGCTCGCGTTAATTTAGAATTTGACAATCAATTCGGGTTGTGCTCTGTTGTAACACTATGTCTCATGAAGAGAACTGGCCGCCACTCACTACGACAGCAACTTCATTAATTGTCGGTGTATTAAAGCGCCTGCGGGGATCCGCAGAGTCGTCTTTCCATTTTAAAGCATCACAAAACTGTCATTTTTCATTCATCAAACCAACAACAACTAAAGTATGATTTTTGTAATCTACTATAGGATCGTATTCAAATCCAGAATTATTAAATACGGACCAACTGTGACGCATAAAAATCCGTCGGCGTTCGGTTTGCATTTCTGCAAGAGCGGTCCTTCTCGCCTGCGACTGCTGGAGTTTCTGTCGCTCTAATGACTGCTTGCCGCTGGACTGGACTGACTTTCAGCTTGTTCCTCTAGACGCAAATGCGTTTACATGGGTGTCTCAGGTTGCTCTCAGAGAAGCTTGACGGGTGGCTTGACCTTCCAGTCTTTCCTGGTTTTGAAAAGATGTCTCATCAGTTCTGCTTGTCGCTCCGCTTGCCGAATTAAGAAGGCAAGATTCTTAATTCGGCATGAACGGAGGATTCTTGGAATCGAGCAATTTTCGCTGCTCGGGCTCGCGTTGAGCGCTTCCCTTAGTAGAACTACCTTTGCGAGGCATTTTAATAAAGAAAAAAAAATACCAAGAAACCTAACCTAATGAAAAAACATACAAAGAAACCTAACCTATATAAAATTGAAAATAACAAACTAACAAAAACGATGTAGTACTTATTCTACATCGTTTTTCCCTTTTATTATTTTTCGGTTAGTTTAGTTAGTTTGTTGATGATGTCAAAAGTAGAATCTGTCAAATGTAGACTAAACGAATTATAAAAGACATTTATTTATTAATTTTCATACAAACAATTCTCCGCAGATTTAGACAACCAATCCTAGAGAATAATTTTAGGAATCAGAAAAACCAATTTTAAAAACCTTTCTAACGACAATTTCAACACCATAACTAACGACAATTACGAACAAAAAAATCTTCGACGGTCATTCTTCCACAGAAAATCTTAAGGGGCTCCCCCATGCACACTAGCGCCACTTTAGTAAAAAAATCAGAACTCGTTAAATACACAATTAATATAAAATCTGATTGACAAAATCAATCATTTGGTCTTCTAAATTATTTACGTCTGCTTAACTCATTGAAACATAGCTCGCTGTCGTTACAGATACAAAATGGAAAAAAACGGCCGTTTTTAGCAATTTTTTTAACTGTAACTACAGTGAAGTATATTTTAATGAATTAAATAGACGTCAATAATCTAGAACTCTAAAGCATTGATTTTGTCAATCAGATTTTATATTAATTGTGTATTTAACGAGTTCTGATTTTTTTACTAAAGTGGCGCTAGTGTGCCATGGGGGAGCCCCTTAACACCGCGATTCAGAAAAGGCGTCATCAGTACAACGCCATCTATCAAGCAAATTGTAAAACGCTGTATTGACACTCGACTCACAAAATGTATCTCCTATCCTACTATTGTTATTAATTCGAAAGTGAGTTTGTTTAAATAACTGTATCCCTCGGGAACAGTCCTTTTTTCCTAGATGAAAGGTGTAATTTTTTATGTATCTATATGTGTGTATTTCCTTTACCGAAAAAAACAAATTCGCACTTCTCAGAATGTCGTCCTATCTCCATCTTGCCTTTCCTCTCCTAAGTTCTAGAACGCCTTGTCCACAATCAGCTTAATGCTTTGCTTTGTAGGAATAGTCTGCTGAATCTCTTCCCAATCTGGCTTTCGTCCTGGTCACAGCACCACCACAGATAGAGATAACGTTACTAATTAAGATTGTTGATTGTTTGCATACATTATAGTGCATTACGTTAGTCTTTTTAAAATTAAAAAGTAAATTAGTATCATTTGAAGTTGGAACTGTCTTATGTTAGAATTATTAGCTTTGCTTCCTTTGACGGTTCTTACTTCATTATAATTCGTCTATTGCTTATAAGTGATTGCGTATTTAAAGACTAACTCTACTTTAATTTGACTATAGATAGATACGAGTGTGGGTATGAAGTTGAACACCAAGCAGCGCCTTGAGAATTTAACACCTGAAGACATGAGACATGTCTAATGTTAGATCATTTTTATTTCTGAGACGCAATTTATTATTTGCCGCCGGCCGGATGTGCGTCCGCCTTCGTCTCTCCTTGTCTCAGCGCGAAAACCGTCCGTTCTGTCATTTATCTTTATTTTTCGCGAATCGGTTTTAAATCTTAAAAACGAACGCATCCGTTTAACTATCTATGTGAACGGCCAATCAAAACATTCAATACGTTACGTGACCATAATCAAACATTATTTAGCATAGTTTTTAGTAGACTTTTGTAAGATAGTTTTATGTCTTCTCTGTTTTTATGGTGTTACTAATGGCAAATGGTAATCCTTGGAGGAGGCCTTCACCTGAGAGGGGTCCAGGAATATACAAAAAAAAAAAACAAAAAAAATATATATGTATAGGGCTGTATTTGGAATAACATAAGTAGAATATTTAAGGGATTAATGCAAATATTTCCGAAAAATTAAATTGTTGCCTTCTTGAATCTATACTATAATATTATAAAGCTGAAGAGTTTGTTTGTTTGGTTGGTTGAACGCGCTAATTTCAGGAACTACTGGTTCGAGTTACTGAAACATCTTTTAGTGTTGGATAGCCCATTTATCGAGGAAAGCTATACGTTATAACATCATGCTGCAAAAATCCGGAAAAAAATATTTATCTTGAGAGCTTCCGTTGCGTGCGCTGCGTAAACGGTTAATAGTTACGCAACAATTATGTATGACAGAATTGTTCCTCTTAAAAAGTTCTAAAAAAAATATCCGCGATAGCATGTCTATCTTATAAGGTAGTCGCACACTCTCTCTTACCCTCTCTCTCTCTCTCTAATGTGACGCAGACGAAGTTGCGCGGTTAAGCTAGTATAATATAAATCCAAAGATTGTTGCCTTTGTTTCACTTACACCTACTGAAACTGAAAGACCAAACTTTCCAGTGTCCGCAAGTTCCGCAACACAATCCAATCACAAACACAAGTACAGTTTTGACTTTTAGGTTTTATTTTCAGTTTCGGTATTTAGTATTTTTGGGCAGTTGTGTATTTTATTTTGTTCTTTATGTTTATTTTCTTCTCATTTAAGAGAGCCTAAGAAACCTTAGGTTTACACGTGGGTCAGAACCAAGGATGTAAGGTGAAGTTTAGATAAAGAAAGTGGCTGATAATGTAGAAGTCGTAAACTTTCGGGTGATTCGACAGGTGCTGAGAATGGTGGCTTTTAGCATCATGTATTCATCATGTGTATGTGAGTAGGCCTAGGCGTTTGTAGAGTGTTGAGGGTTTGTGTGAGAGATTTTGGTATAATACCAGTTTATTCCAGTATCGAGCGGGAGGAAACGCCCGGGTGCTTCCATTGCGAGGACCGACCGGAGGACACGGTGGAGCACACTGTGAAGGTGTGCCCCGCTTGGGCGGAGCACCGCCGTGTCCTCGAAGCGGCGATCGGCGGCGGCGACCTCTCGCGTCCGGCTCTGGTTCAATCCATGGTCCGGAGCGAGACGGAATGGGACGCCGTCACCTCCTTATGCGAAGCAGTAATGCTAGAGAAGGAGGTGGCGGAACGTGAGAGGGAGAGAACCTCACGTTCCGGCCACCGCAGGAGACGCCCCGGGCGTCGGGGGCCACCACGTGGCCCCCGGCCCCCGTAGGCGCGGGCCTGTTGACGGCCGGCTATGGGCTAGCTCGCCGTCCGTCCGTCTCATGACGACAGGCCGTGTCGAGGGCGTTTGTGTTCCACGCGCGCCTCAAAGAGAGTCAGCAAAAGGAAGGGATCCGCAAGGGCCGATTGCCTGCTGGGCCTGCGGAACTGTTCGAAAGAGATACCGTGGCCCCGGAACACAAAGGGCGTTGAAGGAACATGGATGGGTTTAGAGTCAGTAAAAGTCTGACACTCCCTCCTGCTCCGCCCAGAACGATAGGAGTCATTTGATGATTTCTTATCCGAAAAAAAAAAAATTAGTGAACATTGGGCCATCTATCAGATAAACTGAGTTATTAGTTTTGTCTTGAAATTTGTATGAAAGTCCGTCAGTTTTAAAAGTTATCTTAAAATTTTGTGTTTTTGCTGACGATTGAAAATTAATTTATACGTGTAAAATTATCGTCCGTAAGCCGACTTTACAAACAACAATTTTTAGTGTTCCGTAGTCCTGACAAGGAACCCTTATAGTTTCGTCATGTCCGTCTGTCCGAGGTTTTCCTAAGTGACCGTTAGAACTAGAAAACTGTAATTTTGTAGGGGGGTGTGTATATTAATTACGCCGAAAAAGTGGTAAAATTAAATTTCGGAAAATATTTTTTTAGGGTAGCTCCCCTACATGTGAAGTGGGATACATTTTTTTTTCGTCATCTACCCCATCGCGTGGAGTATCGTTGAATAGGTATTATAAAATGACTTAGGGGCTGCAAGTACTATTTCTCGATTTATTGCTCCATTTACGAAATATCCAACTTTAAAGTGAAAATATTTGTTCCAGTAGGGCGTCCCCGCCCCTCTAAAAGCTAAACTGCTGGCTTGAAAAATCTGGAAAAATTCTTGATGATAATGAATTTCATGAACTTTAAAGGAAAATTATAGCGAGAGATAACTTTATTAGTTTAGCAGTAGTAATCGTTGAACTTGGGTGTCGGATAATTTTGTATTAAATACAAGAACAACAGAATCGTTCTGTATTCTGATAACGGGCTACTACGGAACCCTACACTGCGCGTGGCCCGACACGCACTTGGCCGGTATTTGTCTGGCCTGTTTGAAACCTAGGTATTTGTATGTACTCTGTTCATCCATTGGCTCGACCGATTCTCCTGAAGAAATGTATAACTATTATTATTATTTTGGGCTTTACCATACACTTCTATGTCGTTCTGGAACCGAAAGCCATAAACTCGATCATCGAACTCAAAAAGATTGGTACTTTTTTTTTTTAATTAACTATAAAAAAGAAACATTATAAATTTAATTTGACGTTATGTTTTTTTGTTATTTATTAAAAAAAAAAACCCGTTTCTTTTTTTTTTTTTCTTTTGTAATTTTTTTAAAAAAGCAGTCCCAATCATTCCGACTTCGATGGTCGTGTTTATGGCCTTCGATTCCAGAACGACCTAAAAATAATGGTGTTTATGTAGAAAATTTTACATTTATCTACTCCTAATTTTAAGCCACAAATATCATCAGAAAATGGTTGATCAGCTAGTTGATAAAGTGCTCCTTTATCAGCTGCATATAACTTTATGTCATCCATGTAGGTACATAAGGTGTGTTAACGTATATTGTGCTTTCCAGGTCACCTGGTTTGTCTTTGTTAAACGTGTGAGAGTGTTTAGTGTAAATAATAATAATAACATTTTATTAAAAAAATATAAGATAAACGTTTACAGTTTTTCTTAAATCTATGTCAAGTTCACCCATGCTTTGAGCCTGAATTAGGTAATCCTGTTTCAGGCGATTTGAAGTAACATAAATTTATTAAATAATCATAAATCATATTAATATTATTGGTACCAATGTAAAAAGGTATATAAAATTATACTATTGTAACTAAGCTAATTTAAAAAATAACAATAATATGGACAATATTTACTTTACCACAAGAAGGAAGTAAAGTAATAGGTATCAATGTAAATGTAAATGTCCTGAAGACAAACAAATGCGGAAAACATAGGTCAGTGGTGGTACCAAAATGTCTTTAAATCTTTTTAAACATTTCTTCGAAATGTCCCAGCCAACTGCACAGTCTTCTTTCAAGGTCATGATTATATTATCTACCTCAGTCTCGTCAGTATCAAGCAGCGCGAAGGATGTTAAAGCAGTGTTAGAAGTTAAAGGAATGTTTATGTTTTGGGATTGACCCAGATTTTTTTCTGCTAGAGACTTACCCAAATTAACAAAGAAATTATTTGCTATGTTAGCGGATTCCACTGGTGACGAGTGTGCTTGTAATAAACTTGTGTGAGAGTGGATTGAGTGCCATGCAAAACTACAGAGGACTTAGAGCATCTCCTTGAAAAATTCCGTCTTATACAGATTGCTTCAGTAACTACAGTTGAGCAGGAGGAATTGATTTTAAGAACAATTTGCCAATTCTGCATGGAAATTCCTAAAAATTGTTTAAGTGTAGAGTGAATTTTATAAAGATTTAATAGGTACGTGTAACAACCAAACCGTGCGGAACTGAATCAAAGGCCTTTTGATAGTCTATAAACATTGTATGAATATCCATTCTCCTTTTCACAGCGCTGTTCATAGTAATATGGATACTCCTTACACCCTTTTTATCATCAAATGACTCCTCCCGCTCTGGGCGGAGCAGGAGGGACAGACAGACTTTTACTGACTGAAACCCATCCATGTTCCTTCTTCACCCTTTGTGTTCCGGGGCCACGGTATCTCTTTCGAACAGTCCCGGCAGGACTTCTAACACCCTTGGCTATTCTTACAACAACCCTTTTGCTGTT
This sequence comes from Xestia sexstrigata, assembly GCA_941918905.2. NCBI lineage: Eukaryota > Metazoa > Arthropoda > Insecta > Lepidoptera > Noctuidae > Xestia > Xestia sexstrigata. Next base: position 12,931,816 of record OW799200.2, on the reverse strand, counting down.
CTACTAGAATGTTATTTTTTAAATACTATTATTTCGCTTACGCAGGCTGTTAGAATATTGTACAAGGTTTGTAGGCAAGTGGTTGGCCGGAATTTCTCTAGGTTTTGGTGACATTCGTGTCTTTACGGAGCATTGAGCAAGTAAATGTGGTGATTGGATCAATGTCTTTAAATGATTACCTATGTAGGAAAGATTTTCTTATACCAGAAGTTGTGGATGTTATCAGTGCCACGCGATTGCCAGCTGTGTGTGCGTTTGCTGACATCTATAAATGTAATCTATTGGTATACAAAAATATCGGGCTTCCTCTACCAAATGAAAAAGTATCACGACCACTAATCACGGAGATTCCTACGGTGTACGTACATGAAAATAAAAAGATCCTGACTGAATGCATAACCTCTCTATTATTGAAGCCAGTTAAAGAAAAATAACACCAAGTTTACTATTGTTTCAGGGTTGGACGACCATTTTATAACGAAGCGTGCAATTGGTACTACGAAAACTACCCTCCCGTTAAATACGACTGCATAGTTCGCAAATTTTCAAAATGAATGATATTCATAGTCTATAATAACAACAACAGTGTAATAATTCAGTTTCTAATTAAAAATGAAACTTAGATCATTATAGCCTTTTCCCAACTACGAGTATATTGGGATCGGCTTCCAAACTGATGGCATTGTCGGATGCCAGTAAAAAAAAATACAAGTATTATCAGTGTCACATACTACTGCATCTATTTAAAATAGTACACTTTGTAAGTGGGGGAACTTTGTGATTGCAGCCGGCGGAACTTGTTGTTGGTGTTATCGAGCCGAGAACTGTAGTGACAATTCCCACATTAAAAAAAACAGTAGAACTAAATACATTTGTATGTAGTACATTATGATACAAGTGGAGAAATGTTATTGCAGTTCTCGACTCAATAACACCCTCGCCTACGGCTCGGGTGTTAATTCCGCCTCGAATGCAAAACAAATGTCCACGTGTATCAAACGACATTTTTCAACACTTTTGAAGGAATAAAATAAAAGAACGAAAAATATTTTTGTCATGAAATATTAGGAAACTATTATTTTAATTTTCTTTTTTTTTCAGATTTTTGCCGTAAACACTCATATTGCATATACAGGGTGTAAAAGACCTCATCACGAAGCCGTCAACCAAGCATTCTGTACATCAAACTAAGTAACTTTACGCAAAAATTATTGCTAGGAAACGACTTTCTTTTTTTTGGGGTGAAAAATCATGTTTTGTGGTAGAACTCAACGTAACGCGCTCAAAACAGTGTGCTGGTGGATGGATTGAATAGTACGGGGGTCGTGGAGGTGATTAAAGTAAAAATCTTACATTAAAAACTTGTATTTAAAAAAAAAACTTGACAAAATGTTGGAACTTTGACCCCCAATATCTCCGTAACTAGAAGGTTCCCAGGTATGGTGTAGAACAAAAAAATGATCGCAATGACGAGGAGAACAAGTGCCTTTCGGCTGTTTTACACCCTTTGTATTTCTTTGCCAAATATAAAAAAAAGCATTCACCTCCGACTATAGGCATTGAACCGATTTGAACTTCGTTTATGTACTTATAGCTGCGAAAATTTTGTTTTCGCACTCTTGCGGATAAATTAAAAAAAAAACGCACACGTGTGAAATACATTGCATATTGAACCTAATCGTAGTGCGATAAGAACCCGTTTTCGGGGAAGTGAGTTTATTGAAAAGAAATAAAAAATTAAATCGGTTTAATGCCTATGGTCGGAGGTGAGTGTTTTTTTTTTTTATTTCGGCAAAGCAATACCTAATTATGCGTCTTTACGGCGTAAATATTTTTATTATAGAATATTGAAATTGTGTTTATAAGTAGAATGTCATAGATAAACATGATTATTTAAAACTCATATTTACTTTTATAAACAAATTAACATTTAATTGTGTTCTAAATTCAAAAATATTAAAAAAAAAATAGTCTGGGTAGCGGTTTCATACCTCTGCATCTCCTTCAACCTGCCAAAAGCTAAGCGCGAAAAATAAAGATAATTAAAATCATCACAAAAATATTTTTCGTTATTTTATTTTATTTCTACAAAAGTGTATTGAAAAACGTTGTTTGATACAAGTGGATTTTTTTATTTTTTATTTATCAACTTGTATTTAAATTAACATCATTGCCGTTAATTGAGGAGCTCGTGGCTAAATAATAACAGCAGTTCGGGTCGATCTTTAGGTTAAGCCGTGCTTGCCTAGGTTGGTCTGTGGATGGGTGACCACCCATTACATACCGAGTTTCCTCCGTGCCTCGGAAAGCACGTTAAGCAGTTAAACACACACGTTATTTTAACAGTCGTTACAGGTAGTCAGTGGCCCAAAAAGTCTGACAACCAGTCTTACCATCGTATTACCCAGTACTAACTGGGTTGTGGAGGTCAGATAGGCAGTCGCTCCATCTAAACTACTGGTATTCAGCTGCATCCGGTTAGACTGGAAGTCGACCCCAATTAAACTTGGGAAACGGCTAGGCAGATGATGATAATCATTGTCGTTAATCACAATGAAACTATGATTTACTTTCCTTTTTTCCGCGCGTGGGCTTTGCAGGCTAAAGGTGAAGCTAAGGTATGAAACTGCAAAGCAGAATAATATTAAAATAGAAAATTCAATGGTTTTATTTTAATTTAGAATACAAAAAGTGATAATTTGATAAAAAATTGTGGTTATTTTTGATAATCTATGTAAAAACTTTTTTTTTTTATTATTTGACTTTAAAGTGCATACTTACACTCTTTGCTGAGATTTAAAAAACAATCACCGCCGATTTATTCATTGGAATTGAATTAAAACACTAATATAAAATAAATTAAAAAAAACCACGACTGTGAAATACATTGTGAACCTAATAGTACCTAGTGCGATAAGAGCCAGTATCCGAGGAAGTGTGGTGAAAAAAAATATTTTTAACCAAATAAAATGTTTAAATGAGAAGTGTTTTTTTTTTCTAAGTTAACTCCTCATTAATAATGCTAACTTCTACCAGAATTCTGCACTTAAGCAAAATTATGATGTAGAGTCGAGGACTTTAATTGATAAGCCGCTATCACTACTTTCAAATTTTGCACTTTTATACATTCACTAGTACGAATATTACCGACTAAACCCGATTTGCATTACACGGCTATAAAATACGAATAGTGGCAAGTAGCTCATCAATTAAAGTCCTCGATTGTACATAGTCAAGGACTATCACATGATATTTTATAATATAACATAGGAATAAATAGCAAGTGTGCTGATCAATCAATGCTTGTGCCTTCTCTGTGTGAGAAAAGGCCTTTGCTCAGCATGTGGGACATTAATAGGCTGGTATTATTATTATATAAAACAAAGGAATATACCCCTTATACGTTACAAATTCAGAGCTAATTTTAAATTTCATCTATCCGACTATAACATTGAGTAAAAAAAGGTACCCACCTATTTTTAGCCCGTGAATTCAAATGTGAGGAAACAATGTAAGTACTCACTTACATTGTTTCCTCACATTTAAATTCACTGGCTAGCATTACGATTTAACGTTATTTACACTGTTAAGAGATTTTGAATTAAATAATTCGATTTTTAAAAAGATATCCATATTATCAGTGCGACCGGAGACGCATCGGCGCGAGCGTATTACAGGTAGCAAGTAGACTGATTTATGTCACCTATAAGACTACAGAGAGTAGACAATAGTTAAGGGTGATAGACACGATTTTTTTTGTTTTTGGTTTGCCTGCTCTGATAATTTTTATTTTTAATAATGCATGCGAGCATTAATTTGATGTTGCGGAAAACAATGCTTTGCAAATAAAATATCGATCAAATAGTCCATCGAATTGGTACATTTTGCCTTGCATCAAATAAGGTAGTTCTGATTGTTTTAATAATATGTTGTAGGTGAGGAAGTAGTTATGTCAAATCCAATTTTTCGACCTCCAAAACCTTCCGGATAATTGTTAAATTTTTGAAAAACCAATAATTTTTCGTACTTTTTGACATTTTTTTTCACCAAAGACCTTTGCTACGGTAAAAGTCACTATAAAAGTTTTTAATAAGACTAAATTTGCAACAAAATGAAAGCAATTTGTTTATGTTAGACTAAATAGCTTCTAAGATACAGCTGTTCAAAGTTTGCTCAATTTGTGGAAGAAGCCTCACTTTGTGTTCATGTTTAATAACCAAGCAGCTCACAACTCACAACCGTTGGAAACATCAAAATAAAGCAGCCTATAAATATGCTCTTTTAAAAAACTCTGATGCTTGTTAAGAGTGTAAAAAGCTGTTTTTTTTTAAAGAATATTACAACTCTTCTAAACAGCGATTTTCAGACACTCCAAGCTGCTTTTTATTGTTAAGCTGTTTATGAGTTTAAAGTGTGAGGCCATGGTGTCCGAGGCAGTCGACTGCTTCACCGCATCACAGATACTAAATTAAGTACTTCGACCGCATTGACAGCTACCTATGTGGAGCAGCACAAGGAGGAGCGCGCAATCGCAGGCATGTAACAACCAAGCCGGAAGGTAGTGCCACCTAGAATACTGACTATGTTGGGCTTGGGTGACGTTAGCGCCAGCAGCTTAGCAGTAATAGTGGACGTATTAATAAGATTATTCTGTACCAACCTGCAGAGCGGCTTATCCCACTGTCTCTAAGAAAGACACAACAATACCTACCGCGTATTCCAATACATCAGATCGAACCGCCCCACTTAAAAAAATTTCATCAGGTATAAACATGTATCGGAGGTCAGTCAGACGGGTGACACCAGCAGGTTAAGCCGTTGGTCCCGGCTGTCATTTGTAGATGTTTTTTATTTATTTATTACAAAATCCACAACTCCTTACAATGTTAACCTAAACTATTTAACTAATCCTACAGCCAATTAAGGATTTACAATTTAATATCTGTACTGTGTCTGTACATAGCTAAGAAAATAAATAAATGACTTGTTTGCTGATGAATGGAAGACGATGATGTTTGAATGTTTGTGGTTCTGCGAGAAGACTGAGTAGAAGGATTAGGTATTTAATTTAGTGTTAATAGTTTTAAATACTGTACTAAATAAATAAATAAATAAGAATACAGCGTGTGTAAGCGCGCGGGAGTGTACCTGGTGTGTAAGTATGTTGTAGTGGTGTGTGTGTGTGTGTGTGTGTGTGGTCATTGTCTGTATACCTTCTGTATAACCCTATTTATTTCGTTTAGATGTATGTTCGCCACATACGGACGTAATTAATTGTTTCCTGAATACTTATAAGGTAAAAGTACGTACTCCCGTTAGTGTACCAGTACCCGTTAACATGTCAGTTTTTTTATTATTGCGCTTTTCTACCAATAATAAATTAAAGTTTGTGAATTGCAATACCTTCTCGGTAATATTTTGTACTATTATAATGGCAACATTGTCCAACAAGTTTAATGGCGTCAAAACCATGCGATTACAAAAGTTTGCTCTAAGAAAATATTATGTAAGTTCAAAGTTCTGTCAGTGAACTACGAAACCACCACGTCGCACTGAACAGCTAGCCATACTGCGACGGATAACGTTAGGTTAAGAGTGTTAATTTTCTAAAATATTAGAGTATATTATTTTGCGATATAACCTATAAATTGAGGTGAAACTAATGGAGAAATAAATATTTTTGCCGTTCACATCTATTGGTACCAAGAAACCCCTACTTGACCTAGTGCCCGTTAAAAAAAAGGCTTTAGCACCTGGGACCACATAAATACGCTGCGGCAGGTGATACAGAAGACCGAAGAGCATAACCTGCCTCTCTGTTTAGCGTTTGTGGACTACAAGAAAGCCTTCGATTCGATCGAGACCTGGGCTGTACTGCAGTCTCTCCCATGGTGCCAAATCGACTATCGGTACAATAATACTAGGATACAATGATCGGTTGTGACTATCGGTACAATGATAATGATGATAGGTGTTGAAGTGTTTGTACAAAAACTCCACCATGTTAGTCCGTCTTCAGGACCAAGCCTCAGAACTTATCCTTCTGCAGTGAGGTGTGAGACAAGGAGACGTCCATATCTCCGAAACTGTTCACCGCTGCACTGGAGGATCCTCCTCTCCAGTCCAGAACCTTGAAGACTCAAGGTTCTGGACTGGAAAGGCCTAGGCATCAACGTCAATGGCGAGTACAACACGGATCTTCGGTTTGCCGACGATATAGTGGTCATGGCTGAGACCATGGAGGACCTCAGTATAATGCTCGATGACCTCAGTAGAGCTTCCGGTAGAGCGAGTCTTAAAATGAACACGGACAAAACCAAGGTCATGTTGAATGCCCATGTCACACCCACTCCTATCAAGATCGGAGACTCTACACTCGAAGTTGTAATCGATTATGTGTACCTGGGACAAACGGTCCAGTTAGGAAGGTCTACCTTCGAGAAAGGTCAATCATCGAATCTGACTCGGCTGGGCAGCGTTCGGAAAGATGCGCGGTATCTTTTCGTCCGACTTACCGCAGTGTCTCAAGACAATAGTCTATGACCAGTGTGTGTTGCCAGTGATAACATACGGGACCAAAACGTGGCTCTCACAATGGGCCTCATCAGAAGGGTGCGAGTGGCACGGGACCGGTGAATGTGGCGACACTTGCAGGAGGCCTATGTCCAGCAGTGGACACTGCTGGACATAGGCCTCCTGCAAGTGTCAGTTTCAGCCGCAAGATCGACATCTTGCGGCTGAAACTTATCTGAACTGAACTGAACATCAAATGATGATGAAATGATGACATCTCGAAGAAGCAACTCGAGATCCACGTAGGATTTTTAATTGCGATGAAAGCGGTTTCTTTTTGTCACCGTCTGATAACAGAGTTCTGGCAAAATGAGGCGCAAAAAACGTTCACAACGTTATTCCCAGCGGGGAAAAAGAGTGCGTAACCGTCTTGGTTACGGCTAACGCAGCAGGTGAATTGCCACCTCCGATGGTGTTGTTCAAGCTGAAATCAATACCACACAAAATGTCAAAAACTGCACCGAAGGACTGGGGATTAGGATTTACGCCAAAGGGTTGGAAGACAGGAGAGTCGTTTTATGAGTACATGACAAATGTCTTCTAGTCTGGGTAGTAAAAACTAACATAGATATTCCAATATTTTTTTTCTTAGGTGGACATTGCTCACACACGATGCCGCGATGACACGACGCTGCCACTAAGCAATTTCTGTCAGGGAAAAAACATCGAACTTGTTGCACTAAAATGGTACTACATCGATATCCAAATTAAAAACTTAAGTTTAGTTAATAATAACCAACAATTTAGATAAAACACATTTTAAAATTTTTCATTAATAAAAATGTATTTTCTTTGGATATCCTTACTTACCCTTACCCTTTTTATTTATTTTACACAGAAATGCAAAAACAGATTTTCTGTGAACTTTAACGTAAAGCAATAGAGTTCAAATTCGCGATAGAAATTACCGGATTCAGGGACAATTTAACGTTTACTAGTACAAATCTACCGGGTACTAGTACAATTAGCCCTTTATTTTATTTTTTTGTATTATTGTTAAAGAAAATTTATAAAAATAAAAAATAAAAATTACACTAAAGCAAGTTTAAATTATCTCTAGTCATGTAATTTTTTTTTGTAAGTCTTCTAGTTTTAGCATAGCAGACCTGCAAAGTCAGTGAAGTTCAAAACTTCACGGTTACTGGGCCGTTTACCACCTTTTTTAGTACTTGTTAAATATATCGAGATGAGAGAATCTTTTGTTACTAGCGTTTAGCGTATGTTAAACAGTCATTACAGGAGTAGGTGGCCCGAACGTCTAAAAACCAGTCTTACCAAGAAGTATTATCGTAATCTCGGTCGTGGTGGTCAGAGCAGCAGTCAGTCGCTCCATGAAATATACATTTGGTTTTTGTAGAAGCTTTCTGTTATCCGATATGATAAGGGTGAATTTCCACGTCCATTTTACTTAAGGGATTTTACTTAACTGAGGAAGTAAGTAATAAATAAGTAATCTGCCTTTATCCTTTTCCCAACTATGTTGGGGTCGGCAGTCATCAGAAAACGTAATGTGATAAATGTATGGGACAGACAAAAAAACAAGTGTTCCAGATGATACATCTCGTATTCCACTTTTGTAGGCCAAGTCATAGAATCTCAGCTTTTCTTTTAAGGCCGGAAAAATAACGAAAATGTTATCAAAATGTCACCAGAAAATTAAAAGATAGGTATGACTCGTGGTGGATTTGAACCACCGACCACCTTACCAATAGGATATGTAGGCGTTCTGACCACTGAACTAACGAGCCTGTAAACTGTAGCTGAAATACGCCATCCCCTTCGTCTATGTGACGTCACGGAACGATAGGCGCTGTTGTGCTATAGAATGCAGTTTCAATACGTAGGAGTGCCGTCGCGTCTAACTAATGTTGAAAGTTATCAATATTTCCGTATTATTATTTTAGGCACTTGAGACATTTTTTAAGGGTGTAAAAACAGTTAAGGTAAAACACTTAGTTTTTAGGATTCCGTAGTCCTGACAAGGAAACCTTATAGTTTGGTCATGTCCGTCTGTCCAAGGTTTTGTTATGAGACCGTTATTACTAGAAAGCTATAATTTTATACGGGTGTGCATATCATTTACGCTGACAAAGTGGTAAAATTAAATTTTGGAAAATATTTTTTTTAGGGTAGCTCCATGTGTGTGATCCACATGTGAAGTGGGGATGAATTTTGTTTTCGTCGTCTACCCCATCGTGTGGGTTCCTTATCGTTGAATAGGTATTTTAAAATAACTTGGGGGGATGCAAGTACTATTTTTCGATGTAATGCTCCATTTAAGAAACCGGTGGTGGCCACACTAAGAAAGACGTGCTTAATATTGGCAATTTATTTAGATAATATTATTTGTATCGGCAATAAGTATGAAGACTGCCTTAAATGTCTTACCGATACAAAGGTACTTTTAGAAAGTTTGGGTATTGCCATAAATTTTGGCAAAAGTAAATTACAACCGAAACAATTTCAATCTTTCCTTGGTTTCGAATTGCATTCGCGGAATTATTGTTTAAAATTACCAATGGAGAAACTATTGACTAGTTTCTCCATTGGTTGGTAGGTTGGTAGTTCAGAAGTGTATCGAAAATATTTCTAAGCAAAAACAAATATCTGTTAGAGATTTTGCTAAATTTCTCGGAATACTTTGCTCCTTACGGCTGGGTTTATACTAAATAATATTCTTTGAACGCGAAACGTTCTTAGCTTTGAGAAACACTGACAGCAATAATTATGGTAAAACTATGATGTCATAACCGTTAGTCTTAAACCAGACTTCGTTTGGTAGATGGACAACATTATGCGTACAAAAAATATAATACGCAATGGACATTATGCATTGGAAATATCTTCGGATGCTTCTCGTATTTTGCAAAGGTGAAAAGACAAATGGGTTCTGGAATAATACAGAGATTAATTATCACATAAATGAGTGGGAACTGAAAGCGGCTTTGATAAACAAATACGCAACGAAGAGATATTGCTGCGCATCGTTATTACAACAGCCATATCTTATATAAATAGATATGGCAGAGTCCAATTTTTGAAAATAAAGGAATCAGCTCGCGAAATCTAGCAATGATGCGAAAAAAGGCAATTGCCTTGTATTCGCGTCATATTTAAAGCCCAAAGACAATGTTGAGTCAGATGAGAATATCGATACCGAATGGAGTTTGTCCCTGTTAGCTTTTAAGAAAGTCGTGAAAGTCGTGTCGTGTCGTTTGGCTGTCCTGAAATCGACTTATCTACCATTAGAGTTAATATCAAGCGTGACAGGTACATTTTATGGAAACGTGACCCGGAAGCGTTCAACATTGACGCGTTCACAGCTGATTGGGATCCATTATTTTTCTACTCGTTTTTTCTCCGTTTTCATTGATTTTAAGTATCTACAGAAAATAATCGACGATAAAGCCAAGGGAATAATGATAGTACCACATTGGCCTAGCCAGGCTTGGTACCCACTCTTTTTAAACTGACCTAGTTTACTTTGAACCTGACGTTAATCTGTTACTGTTTCCTTTCAGAACCAGACACCCACTCTGGACACGATTTACCCTGGTGTCATCCCTATTATCAGGGAAGCATAGGCAGGACAAGACTTAACACCTAAAACTATAGAAATTATGATTGCGTATTTGGCAAAAAAAAATTAAAGTAAATAGCTGCTGTGCGTATAAAAAGTGGTGGCATTTTTGCACCAATAATAGTGATATTAGCTGTTAGAGTACAAATATCTCACTAATACTAAAGATTCTAACGGTAGAAAATGAAAAGGGGGCTAGCTATTATATCTTTAATTCTATTCGTTCAGCGTTGGCTCTAATATTGGACAGGCAGTTAAGTAGTGATGACCGGGTTTCCCGGTTCTTTAAGGGAGTGTTTAAAAAGAACCCTACTTTCCCTAAATATCAGGCAACTTGGGATCCAAATCTAGTCCTGGAAAAATCTATCTATCTATAAATCTATCGCAAACTGGTATCCAAACAAAGACTTGCCAATAGAGAAACTCACTAAAAAGCTGGTACCTTTTCTTGCGTTGGTACCATATTTCAGACAATTCTACTATATATTATAGAAAAATAATATAGTACGAAAAATACTATATTTTTATCCCTAATTCTACTGTCGCGTTTTTTTAATTGATTGTGAACGTACCCGCAACGCTGCACGGGGAATATCAGAACGAAACGCATTCGCAGCAACAATACGTCAACTGTCAAATGTTAATAATTTGTATTAAGAAATTATTAATGTAAATGATATTATTTCAAAAATAAGCGGACGAGGTGTTTTCATCGAAAAAACACTGCTGAAAAAAGGCATATACTTTTTAAAAGTACAGATAATTTGACAAATATATTTTAAATCATTTGCTTTCCTTTCTCCATTCCTGCAATTCCGCTTTTACGGAAATATTTTTTTCCGTCATGAATGTAAAATGGAAAGAAGAAAGAAATAATTTTTAATTTAATTAAAAATGAATTGTTAATAGAATCTAAATTGTTCAGATAATTATTTTAACAACCTACCAACCGGTGGCAACCCTAGTCACCAGGCTGTATCACATGAACCATGATAGCTAGACAGTTGAAATTTTCACAGTTTATGTATTTTTGTTGCCGCTAAACAACAAATAAAAACAGAATAAAATAAATATTTAAGTGGGGCACCCATAAAACAAACGTGTTTTTTTTACCCACGACGGAACGGAGACGGTGTATGCTTTTGGGGTGAGAGGATGACTTATGACTTTCGGAATTATTAATTTCTGGATTTTAAATAGAAGACATTATAACTTTTCGGAATTATGTAGGTAATTCGGAATTGTGAGTTTAGGAATTTAGTTTTTCAGAATTTTTGAGTGTTCCTCTACCTATGGCATCCTAAACGCTACATACGTACGTAGTCTGCTAAATTATAACCATCCTTTTGACTTTGCTGTACTGAGGGAGCTCACGCACGACTTGGCGCATGACCGGCCGCTATCGTCGTGCGACCAAACTCCCATCCTGATCGAAGCGTCTGCGGCCAAAAGTCGTGGTCGTGGCCGTGTAGTGCCCGTGATCACGGTCACGGTCGGAATAACCCTAGATGCAAATCTCTGGTCCACATAAATACCTCCTCGGAGTTTACAAATGGACTCGTTCAAATCAGTGTCAAATCTAGAAGACAACTTTTCTAGTCTAAGTCAAATTTACCATTCCATCTTCTTTTGTTTGTGAAAAATGTCAAAATTGTAAATAAGAAAATCCATTGAAAAAAATTAAAGCACAAGATACCCATCCCCTAACAAAAACTAACAATGACGAACGACGGTGGCCTTTTCCTTATGGAGGTACTCATCGACAAGATTACATTTTTGAAGAGTCCCTGTTTTTCCGACAAGGACTTCAGGACCTGCGTAACTATAGCAGCCCCATCGGTGGAGCCGCTGGAAATATGTGACGACGACCCTGGGCAATGTGCCGCTAAAAGCGGAGGACCTTTTGTGAAGACGTTAAACAGCGGAAAGTCATGTCTGTTCTCCCTTAAAGACCAAGATATTGCACAAGCCATGAGTAACTTCCCCGTACAGGTTACAGTATACAAGTCACTTCCATGTGGATGTCTACCAACAAAAATAATAATGGGCGCAGTGACAATAGATTTGACGAAAGAATTTGTTCAGTCACGTAACAAGCATTTGGAAGATCCCGCGAATGTTAGCTGCCAAGCTTTGAAAGATTCATTTCAACTTCTTTCCCCAGAAGGAGTGCTGACGGGTACAATAGTCGTCTTTTTACGCATTTCTTGTTTTGGGAAGTTAATAATTACAAGATTCAATGGTGCAGGCCCACCTACTTTGGGAGCTGATCGAGGGCCTGCTATCGTAGATCGGTCATGTAACCCACCGAGGGAATTTCAAACTTCTACTGATCCTTGTGTATGCGGCGCCGCTCGAGTAGCAGGAGTTGGCAAGGGAGTTCCTGGCACTGGTCCTCCATGCCAGCACGGCGGCGGGAGCGGAGGTGGACCTTGTCCGATAGGTATGAATTTTAAAGTAATACTTTTGGTTTTTTCATCTTTGTTTGCTATGAACTAATACAGAAATCAATCCTTTCAGCTCAAGATCCTTGGAACTCTAAGCCATGTGAAGATCCAGACGAAGATTGCTACTGTTCTGGCCCAAGGCCACCTCCACAACAACCAATGGTCTGCAGAAATATGGATCAGTATTGTTTGCACGTTCCCAAAGGTGAGAATGAGCTCTTTCATTACGCTAATTCATAATTATTGGACCAACGTTTTATTAATCACAGTAACTCAAATTTTGATCCAATAATTATGGAGGTACATTACATATTATTGTTTTCCCAGTACCGGTAGGCCCCGTTAGTATAGGTAATATATTCAAACAAAATTATTTGGTTAGGGTCAAAGAATATTCAGGCCGACATTTGTTTAACCTAAGTATGTTTATAACTTATGCGAGTTCACGAAATCTGAATGCATAAGAATCAATTTGTTGATGGCCAGGTCCCAGTAAATATTTTGAAGAGATAGGATCGGTTTTGGGCGGCAACGAACTAAAGATAAAAGTACCAGCCAGCTCATCCGTCATCAAGAAGATCAGTCAGACTCATTGTGCAATGCAAAGTCCATACATGAAAACGGACAATGAAGGACCCTGTATACCACCTTGCGGAAAAAATAAAATCAGCCTAGCATTTCCGAGCGAGGCTACTTGCTGCCACGGCTTGAGAGCGCAAGGCACGCAGTTCACTTGCACCACTGAGGGATGCGTGCAGACACCGAAGCACGGGCTGCAGGCCATGCTTGCGCGCGGCGATACGAAAAACGACTACCCCGCCAATAAAGATGTTTTCGTTTTGAAAGTAGCAAAAACTGCTGTGGAGGATGATAAAAAGATTAAACTGGAATTGGAACTTGTTACGCCTAAGGGTCCAGACAAAGTGCCACCAGTCCGTAAAGTGAACATGAGAATCGCAACCGATCCGGACTGTTACTGTTGTGGAAAGAGATCGGTTACTAAGGGGAGAAACAGACGATAAATTTCATTAGATTATATCTGTTGCTTTATATCTGTCCTGTATTTTTATTTTTAAATTCATCTGAATAACTTGTGTAATGATTATATATTTTTAATAACATTTTCATAACGATTATTCCCCTGATAAATCACCAAATTGTGCAGATTGCTGCCCGACGGGGAACAAGGTGATATTCCAAATGCCTTCGGATACCTGCGGCATGAACCACAAGCAGCGAGCTCACTTTCACTTCACATCTGAGGGGGTTGGTGACGTGTCCCGGGACGATCCCAGCCAGCTAGTGCCCACCACGGCAGAAGATTACCCCGGGGTTGTGTATGACTTTCCACAACAAGTGATTAAACTACGCATTGGAAAAGTTATAGAGCAACCAGGTCGAAAATCTAAATTTGATTACCAATTCGTCACACCTGCTGTCCCTCAACGAAAAGTTATACCCGTGATAGAAACTCGTACTGTGCAATGTTTACCCAGCTGCCCATACTGTAGTCCATCTCAATCGCCTAAACGTAAAGTTTAGCATTTTAAATTCACGTTTTGTAATAATCTATTGATTAAATGTTTTTTTTAAGTGGGTTTGTTTCTTTTTTTGTTCTATTTATAATCATAGGTACTCGTAACCTACTAATATATTAAGGCCAGTGCCTATATCTTTTACTTTCTTATTGTTTAATTCATTGCTAACATAAATAAAATGTAGTCCACTCGTCCTAGGTGTCCTGCCGAGCTTGCCGATTTATCCAGAATTGATAGAAGAGCAAAGGGATGAAATGAAATCTACAAACAAGGAATTGAAACTACTTCATGTAGAAGACGATTTTAACTTCAATAGTTCCATATCCAGAATATCGATCCCATGGTCTGGAACGGTGAATCTAGTCGATGAGTATTTACAATCATTTACGGATATCATGGAATCCTCAACTGAATCAATACAAACTGAGTTAGATCAAGAAAACTCAATGTGCACCATCGCGTCACGTCACAGGGTATCATTTTCTAGCACAGTAGAATACGTTTCCAAATGTTGCAGCCATTACCCAAACTACCGAAAACTAAATTCTTGTGTTATGCCTAAGGGTTTTTTTGGCAAAATTGAAACGACCGTTTATGTGACTCTGTTTGATAATCTCTGCCGCCGTCGCACATCGGGAACGCAAGCCACAGGTTCCGTAAACAAATGCTTACAAGCTTCTCAAAGTAGATACATCGTCAATTACAATAAAAATAGTAATTTGGTTTGCCACACTAGTAACAGTAATTCTTCAGGCTATACATCAACATTCGATAGCAGTAAATTGTTTGTACAAGATAACAGAGCAATATACTCAGACGTTTACCGTTTTGGTATGAAAAGAGAGGAAAAGGGGATGGGATCTAGACATAGACAGCCTGAGGTATGTAAAAAAGCTTCAAAATCATGTCAACGACCGACGGAAAGTAATTCTGCGACACAAACTTGTTGCAAACCGACCAAACCAAAAGTTAGACTGCCTAGAGAAACACCTAAGAAATCCAAGTGTCAGGGGAAGAATGTTTCAATTAAAGCAGCAAAACCCTGTCCAAGTACAGTTGGCGTCACCAAGGGAGATATGATGGCGACTGTTTCACATATTAAAATCGGACCTAGAGAATCATGTCCCGTGCACGGAAAAGAACCATGTCAAGGGCCTAAATGTATTATTGCTACATCAGAAGCAAATGAACAAGCACCAATTAAGGTTTCTACGGCGGCAAATGCCCGACGGGGTGTTTTTGAATTAGTAATTCGTAGACTGAACGGAGCTCCACTGGCAACGAATGAACTAATGCTGGAGTGGACACCGCCGCCGTGTCGCCCACCCCCCTGTGGATCGCCATGTGCGACACCTTGTACGCTTTCCGGACCTTGCTGCCGACCATCTAAGTGCAAGATGATAGCTTGCCGTCCGTCTCGGTGCGGCAGATATTCATGCGGGTCGCCATGTCGGAAGTGTTGCGGTAAGCCCTGTCGACCTTGCAAGCCCATTAAAGCTTGCGTTCCAGCATCGTCACTAATATGCAGGCCATGCTCGCCATCGCCAAGTTGCAGACCGTGCCCGCCATCGCCAGATTGCACGCCGTGCCCGCCATCGCCAGGTTGCAGGCCGTGTCCGCCATTACCGGGATGCAGTACACGCTGTGCGCATCCACTTAGATGCCGACCGTTCCCACGATGCAGACCTTGCCCTCCGTTCCGATGCAGACCTTGCCCTCCGTCTCCACGATGCAGACCTTGCCCTCCGTCTCCACGATGCAGACCTTGCCCTCCGTACCCACGATGCAGACCTTGCCCTCCGTACCCACGATGCAGACCTTGTTCTCCGTATCCACGATGCAGACCATGCCCTCCGTCTCCACGATGCAGACCTTGCTCTCCGTACCCACGATGCAGACCTTGCTCTCCGTTCCCACGATGCAGACCTTGCCCTCCGTCTCCACGATGCAGACCTTGCCCTCCGTCTCCACGATGCAGACCTTGCTCTCCGTACCCACGATGCAGACCGTGCCCTCCGTCTCCACGATGCAGACCTTGCCCTCCGTCTCCACGATGCAGACCTTGCTCTCCGTACCCACGATGCAGACCTTGCCCTCCACGGCGGTGCAGGCCATGTCCGCTGCAATGCCCGCCGGTTTGTCTACCGGTTTGTCCACCCGCTTGTCCACCCGCTTGTCCACCCGCTTGTCCACCACTACCATGCAGTGCATCGTGCGGGCCACCTTGTGGGACACCACCTTGTTGTAGTTCACCTTGCAGCCCGCCTTGCATAAGTTCACCATGTATACGGCCTTGCCCCGTTGGATATAGGAAACGTCGTAGGATTCGCAGCCAACCGAAAATAAAGGCGCATCGCAAGTTAACATCTCCCTGCGCAAATAAATCAAAAACGTGCCCCATGGTACGCTGTCGTAGCGTTCCCGGCCCGTGTGTTGGATGTTGCAGTGTGCCTCCCTGCCCACCACCTATAAAGTGCTGCTCGGTGCCTCCTCGGCCTCGATGCCCGGTGTACGTAGTACGCTCATCACGAAAATGCAACTTGTCTCCCTGCGCGAATCCACCCTGCGTGCCTTCACTATGCCCGGCTTTGCCCTGCGCACCTGTGATCTGCGCGCCGGCGCCCTGCTGGCCACAGAGGTGCTGCACAAAGTCTCGCTATAGAATTGAAAATTGTTGCAAAACCACCTGCTAAAATAGCTGTGCCTAAGTAAAACACTGCAAGAGTACTTAGTTATAAGACCAATGTATACAATCGATACTATGTAAGTATTATAATAAACAAATATGGCGGGCATGGTGTTGTTTCAACTATAGTACGTTGAGTTAGGATCACTCTTAATCCACTATAAATTAGCCAAGTAGTTAATTCAACTAGAAGAAGTAACTTGTGGGTGAGCACGCTCAGTAGGTGTAGGTGACTCGCTTTCCGAACATCTATCAGAGTCAGTTTACACTGGGACGCTATTCGCGCTTTTATGATAGGTAGTGACACATGAGTTACTCACCGGCCGCGGTGACAAACAAGGCCACGGTTATGGTAGAAAAGTCTATTTTGAACAGTCGAGTTACGAGTTGAGAAATACCTTATTACTTCACGATTTTAAGCTTTCTATTGGCCGGGCTGATAAATACTCGTTCCGGCCCTGAAACTGAAATCCACAAAATTATTAGATTTGATACTAAATTAATTTAACGTTTTACTAACATTGGGATTTATTTAAAAAAAGAACTTTTGCCACTTGTGTGCGCAAGGCTGGTCATTTGTGTAAATGGCTCGGTTAGGTGCACGTTTTGGAAATGGCGGTTGTTCAAGATTTCGCTGACAATATGGTCGAATCCAATGTCTTTCTTGAGGTCGTTGACCTTTAACAGGAGTCTTCGGATGTTGACTGTGTGATACACTGCTGACAGGTCAACTAATACAAAATCTGTCGTGTAATTCGCTTTTAAAACAATATTCGATGTGTTGCGTCAGTTTGAGAGTCCGGTTGAGACACAACTTGCTGGGCCTGAAGCCAGCTTGATCAGTGATAAAATTAGATTCAATGCAAGGCGTTAGATGGTTCAGAAGGAGACTTCAAATGAAGAAATAGGTCGGAGGATATAGCTTTAAGGATTCTAAGAACATTTCCCAGGTTTAAGCAAAACAATCTCTTTTAGAACTTTCCCAAGATTTTGGGGATTTGATTTTTAAACCGACTTCTAAAAACAGAAAAGGTTATGTGTACCAGCCACCTTTTTTTTTCATGTTATTTCGGTTGCAGACCCACCGTACCCCTGGCCCGTACTTTATCGAGTTATCTTCTATAGACAAAGAATAAATGCATTTTATAGACTCTATAAATACTCTTCCCTCCGCGCACTCGCTCGGGTTGGATGCGAACTATTTCGCTATTGATTTTAATTACGATTTTCGTGTTGCGTGATCGTGCCCCGGCTCGTGAGTTGTTACTAGTTGTGTGCTATTGTGCTAAGTGCTGGTATCGTAAGTTTTTTAGTGTTTTAACGTTGATTTTACTGGTACTGGTATTTTAGTTAATTTCGTTTACTTTCGGTGAGTACATTTACTTTCTTTGGTGTGTGGGTACCTCTAAATAATTTTATCGTCCTTTAATTCTGTTACTTTGCTTACGTTCTAATAGTTTGTTTGAATTTCATAATTTATAATATGTTGTCGATTAATGATGACCCGCCTGACCGTGGCAAAGATGCATTCCATACACCCGGGTCGCCGACGACCTCCGCTAGCTCAACAAAACGTTTGTTTCGCGAAATGTCTCCTTCGTACAACTCGCCTGAGGATAGGTCAAAACGGCTTCACACATTCAACTCAATTGAGAAGCCTTCGCCAATATTAAACGTCAGTACTGCGAGCAATGACAACTATTGCGATTTAGTGTCACTGGCGTCTGCATATCTTTCTAAAATTAACGACCTTGTTAATGATCAAGGGTCCCAAATAAATCATTACTGTCGCAAATAAATCAGCCATCATGGACATCACTCAGCGCGTAACGGCCATTGTTTCTTTGTTAGCCATAAAATTATCCTCCAACAAAACCAAATTAGCGAATACGAAACGCGAATTGGATACAATGAAATTAAATCCTAATAATAATATCAATACTAGTGAATGTAACAAATCTTAGTATGCGGATTCTTTGAAACTTCGTCTACCTAAAGTTGCGCCAGCGCGGAGGTTGAGTAGCGCGCCCCCCTTCCGTGCGTCGTCGCCTACCGTAGGGTTTAGCTGAGCAGTTAGCCGATTACTCGTCATCGTCCGCGACTAAACAAGCGCTTATGAAAGCGATTAAGCTTAGTGACGACGGATTTTAAATAGAAGGCGTTAAGAAAACCGCGAAATCTGGCGTTGTATTACGTGTCGCTAATGACAACCAAATAAAAAAGTTGCAATCGGTCGATGCTTTAGGTCCGCCGGCTTAAGACTTGAAAAACCGAAAGGCCGAAGGCCTCGTATATTAGTTAAGGACGTCCCATCCTCAATGGAAGACAATGCTTTTCTGCACGCTCTACACCATCAAAACATTAAAGACCAGCTGCCAATAAATGAGGATGATTTTATTAAGTCAACTAAACTTATTCGTAAGCGTTCCTCAGATAACGGTCGCAAGTGGATAGGCGTTGAAATCGAGTCCACAGTTCGTAAATATTTACAGCCTTATTCATAAAAAGTTAGAGCTTCCTTGAAGGCTCCTTGAAAGCCCGATGCTAAAAAACATGATTCATAAACGTCTGTTAACGCTAATCAGTCTATCAAGGCTCTGCTAAAGTTAGAGGACTGTTGACCCTCCTTTATCTCCCTGCTAAGTCACAAAATGACCGCAACAAATTTGAACAGCTGACTTTGACAAGAGCAAAAAACCACTGATGATAATTTTAGTGAAGGGAGGGTTATGCAAAGATTTAAAAAAATCCAGGATCAATAATAATATTATTATTATTATGTAAATAATATTATAATTATCATTCGTTTATTTTGCTCGGCTAACTAGCTAGCACGGGCCTAAGCCAAGTGATTATCAGCTGGGTTAATAGTAATAGAGGTAGTAGTAGGTACATTACGTAGCTTGGAACAGAGATGAGGGTATGTTTAAGTGGATATGTTGGTGCGGGTTGTCTGATTCACATTGTAGGAGCTTTCTCACCAGTCTACACGTGTTTAGTATCACTGCCTTCTGTAGCAGGTGGTAGGTGTTAGAGGGCAGGTTTAGAGAAGTAAGGGACTGGTGGAGTTGTTTTGGTATTACTCCTGTTGTGGACAGCACTATCGGGACTATTGTTACTTTAATGTTTATTATTGTTGTTGTTTGTTGTTGTTGTAATGTTTATGTTTGTTGTTGTTGTTGTTTATTGTTGTTTATTATTGTTTGTTTATTAATAATAATAAAATAAAAAATATTATTATTAATAATAATAAAATAAAAAATATTATTATTAATAATAATAAAATAAAAAATATTATTATTAATAATATTAATTATTATCATTATTATTATTTATTATCTCCTTTATTCATCAAAACATCTTATTATTTATATATTTTTAAATATTTCTTAAAAAAAAAAACATAAAACACTTAAAAATATAAAAAAATAGTAGTCCGCCGGTGTCGGGAGCAGGGTCCAAGCCACCGGCGGTTAGGGCTGCAGAGACAGGAACCTCCTCACAATGCGAGCCGTATCGAGGAGTACTGCCTTCTGAATCAGGCCCTTGATCCAACCGCCTAAAGAGAGCTTCGATAGATGGTCATCGAAGCTCTTGGCTATAAGGCCATTGGCCGTCACGACAATCGGCACAATGATAACCGAGTTCATATTCCACATGTCGCGAACCTCGTGTGCCAAGTCGAGATATTTTATTTGTTTCTCTTTCTCAGCTTTCACGAGGTTCTCGCCATGCGGAATGGTAACATCGATTATCATTACGCGGCGCGCTGATCGGTCAATCATCACTATGTCAGGCTTATTGGCGACAATAGTCCTGTCAGTAATGATGGACCGATCCCAGTACAGCGTGACATGGTCTTTTTCGAGAACTGGGTCGGGCACATACTTGTAGTACGGTACCTCAGATTCCACAGGTTTATATTTCAAGGCAAGTTGCTGGTGTATAATCCTGGCTACTTGGTTATGCCTGTGCAAGTACTCGCCGTTAGCCAGACGAGAACAACCAGAAATAATATGTCTGATGGACTCACCCGGAAGGTGGCATGCCCGACACACGTCAACCGTCCCGTCCTTCATAATATATTTCCGGTAGTTGTTCGTCAACATAACTTCGTCCATAATCGCACAGACAAAACCTTCAGTTTCCCCAAAGAGGTCGCCGAAACGTAACCAGGACACGGACGCTAGAAAATCTACATCGGGCCCATAAAGAGCCCGGTAGAAGCGCCCGTGAAGCTCTTTGCCTTGCCATACTTGCTTGCGGTCATCGGTAGTAAGTACCTCAGGTTTGTGCCAGTTCTCTTTAGCCATGGACAGCGGGGTGAGTCCCTTGTCCACTGCGACCACATCTCGGTCCATACCCACCTCGGCTTTTAAAAAATATTCTCTGAGACTGCACACCTCGCGGTTGTGGAGGGTCTTCGCGTTTAAAAAGCCTCGACCTCCGCACTTCCGCGGGATGTACAGTCTCATAACCGATGATCGTGGGTGATGCATCCGGCTTTCGGTCAGCAGTGTACGAACTCTTCTATCCAGGGCGTCGAGTTCGGTCTGAGTCCATTTGAGTATGCCGAAAGAGTACATTAAAACCGGCATGACCTAACCATTGAAGGCGCGCACCTTGTTCCCGCCTGAAAGAAGGCTATTTAATACCTTTCTCAGGCGACCGAAGAAGCGCTTCCTCAACGATTGCTTCATGTCAGTTACATTAATGCCTAACGCTTCCGCTTCCTTATTTATTATTATTATTATTTTATTCCTTTATTCATGTATTACATATTTTTAACATTTTTAAATATTTTTATACAAAACACTATAAAAAAACATTTAAAAATATAAAAATAGTAGCCCACCAGCGCTGGGAATAGGGTCCGAGCTGCCGGTGGTCAGGGCTCTTGAGAGAGGAACCTCCTAACAATACGTGCCGTGTCCAGAAGTACCGCTTTCTGAATCAAGCCCTTGATCCAGCTGCCAAGCGAGAGCCTTCTAAGATGTTGGACGAGGCTCTTGGCTCTTATTATTTTATTATTATTATACATACTATTATTATATTTTATATTTTGATTGTTCCACTTCACTGCTGCTTTTTTTTAATTCTCGATGTGGCCATTTTTGTCTTTGACTTTATTTTGTCAACATGGCCAACATAACGCGTCTAATCCGTCTATCAGCAGCTCATTAACTAGCAGACTGCTAGCAAGCGTTTATGAATCATACTTCTTGACAACCGTCTAACAAGCTTAATCAGTCTGCTAACTAACAGACCGATCAAACCTCAATTAAGGATTTTTATGAATAAGGCTGTTAATGTCCACCAAAGATAAATTATTTATTGATTGCGACTTGCCGTTTCATCGATGATGTCGAAGTAGTGCGTTGTTTACATTGCCAACAGTTTGGAACACTGCGTTAATAAATCACCTACCTGTGCTAACTGCTTCGAAGCACATGAAACAAATAACTGCTCGCACAAGGATAATTTAAATTATATACCGACTTGCGTGGCGTGTAAACGTTTTAAAAAACCGTTTGACCATCGTTGCGGGTCTCCCGAGCACCCTACAAACTTAAGCTCGAACAGTTAATCCTCAACACCAACTACTAAAAAAATGGATAGTTTAACTATAGGACGATTAAATCTCCACAACGATAGGGTGGCGACCCCTGAATTAGACAAATTAATTATCGATTATAACTTAGACATAGTACTTGTTCAAGAACAATACTAGAACGCTCGCTTACGTCACAAAGTAGTTCAGCTGGACAGCAAAGCACGAGCCTCAATTTACGTGGCGCGTTGTTCTAACTTTACAGTAACTTCTTTGCGTAACCTCATGACGCCCCACTGTGCCGTTGCGGAGGTCTCATCAGCTTCTTTTAAAGTTTACGTTGTGAGCTGTTACTTTCAATACTCAGACCCTGTTGCTCCTCATATACGTAACCTCCGTCATGTCTTACAGTCACTCGCGCGCTGTAAAGTTATCGTTGGCGCTGATGCTAACGCGTCATCGTCTCTGTGGTATGGCAAGGTACGGATTTCGACCGACGTTGTGCTGTTGAAGATTTTATAGCTGAAATGAACCTATCAATTCATAATTCCCCTGATGCACCTCCTACTTTTTGCTGCCCAATGGGCGAATCTTGTATTGACGTCACACTTTCTAGTGCTGACGTACGCTTGGAGAGGTGGCGTGTCCTACCAGATGCATATTGTAGTGATCCGATGTCTTCTCAAGGTCCATCTCATATCACTGGTCATTTTAGATATAAAAGTAAAGGCGCGAATTGAGAATTCATTAGCTCGCTTTTTGCGTGTCACGCCAAAGACTTCACTCGTGATGGGCTGTCAGCTGAAAAAAGTGCTGAAATTATGTCAGACACCTTCAATTACTGTGCTGACATCGCCATTGGTCGCGCATCTATGACCAACATCCATAGATGTGATTGGTGGTGTGACTACTTAATTGAACAAAGTAAAAGCTATCGCCGAGCGCGTAGACATTTGAACAAGCTTAAAAACAAAAGGTCACCGGAGACCCACTTAATTTTGCTTTAAATGCGTTTAGAGGTAATTTACTGCGAAAAATAGTAGAAAAATTGGATAAAGAAGGTCCGTGGTCTCCTTAGTATCACGAGTTCAAAGCTATTCGATCAGTCGACCTGGCGTTTGTCCAGAACATTAAAGTAAATAATAAACACACCGGCCGGTATTGAGGAAACAACCGAAGTTCTATTAAATAGTCTGATACCTGATGATTCGCCGGTAAATGACAATGACTACCATCAACAGATCAGAGCGTGGGCTGCTGTGCCACCTGAATCACCAGCGTCAGACCTTCCATCCATTGACGAATTCATTAATGTTGTCAGGAAACTGCCTCTTAACAAATCATCAGGTGAAGATAAAATATCTAATCGGATGATAATAGAAGCGTGTAAAACAGCGGGCGACGCCATTCTATCGGTTTTCAACCGGTGTATTGCGGACGGCGTTTTCCCTCGCGTATGGCGACGTGGCTTTATACGAATAAACTTATATTGTCACTTACGGGATATCTTCCGTGGTTGGTAATTGTTTTGAGCTCCCGATATTTCGACGCTGTTGCAAGCGCCATGATCGCGGGTTGACTGGAGAATGCGGGTGGATGGAAAATAAATTGTTAAGAGCAGACAAATCTGTCTACCCTCTTTCTTTGTCTTTTGCTACGCGCACAATTGGAACTCGCCACTAAGTCACGACAAAACACACTGACAGTATCACCAGGTTTTGTGGAGTCCTTATTATAAAACAAGATACGAAAAAAAAACACATTTTATTTAATTTTTGTCTCTTTGTCCGTCTGTTTGTTCCGGCTAATCTCCAAAACATGTCCTTATTATAATTGTAATCGCTCCGTATGTATGGAATTTAGGTTTTGATGATTTTCTCGCGATTCCCCTTCCTCTCGGCTGTTCATTAGCCGGTTACGCGGACGACGGCCTGCTGGTCATTCAGCCGAGTCCTCGGGCTGGTCTCGAGAATTTAGCTGACACTTGCCTACGATTAATATCTCGGGGAGATCGAAACCGTCTGACCTTTGAACCGCAAAAAACTTATCAACTAATTTTAAAATGTAATATTAAATCGTGGCCTAGTATTAAAGTTAATAACGTTCCCGAAAAGAAAGCAATCCGTGTGCTACCTTGGTTCGGTCTTAGGGAGAAATTTTTCATTCGTAGATCAAACATAATTATAAAAACTGTCGGTGAAAAAGCTAAAAAGAACTTTTATGCCTTAACGAGAATATCCAAATCTACGTGGGGTATCTCATTTATAACTTTAAAGACCATTTATGGGGCTACTTACTTGGGGTGTATGTGCTACGGGGCACCTGTTTGGGCCAATAGGGCCACCATAGGAGCGGTACCACGTAAATTGCTTCAAAGTCAGCGTTTGGCTTTGATATTATTATGCAAAGCGTATAGGACGGTTAGTACTGAAGCCTTACCGGTACTTGCAGGTGTACTTCCAGTCGATCTTGAAGTGCAGCGACGGGCTGCAATGTACTATAACGCACGTGAGACCAGGGACGCAAACTTTTTAACCCTACGTAACCGTGATAAGATTTCTAGATTATTCAAACCACAGACCGACGTCTGGGAGGAACTTTTGTCTGAATGGCAATGTAGGTGGGATAATTCCATCAAGGGCCGACACCTCCACCAGTTCTTTCCATCCGTTCGTGAACGGCTGGCCAGAACATGGTTGGAGGTTGATCACTGTGTTGCCCAATTTCTCACTGGTCATGGTAACTTTAACAGTAAATTATTTTCCTTCAAGCTTGTTGATTCGCCTGTTTAGTTCCACATTTAATAAAGTTATTCTTCTGTTTTCGTAAAAAATAAGGACCTGGTATAACAGTAGAAAGTCCAAGCTTAAAGAATCTTGAGGAGGCCCAAGAATATCTCGATAACTTTCTGAGATATTTTAGTTTAAAGCGTAGTGTGGCCACCAAAATTATTCTCTGTCATAAACCTCAATCTCTATAATAAAGCTTGAAAGTAACTTATCTCACAATCATCGCAAGCACTTTATATCTCGACCTGAATGAGGATTCTAGAACCACCTTAACCATCATTTCACAGAAGACCTGTCAAATTTCAGCCAAGATGAAATCGAGGCGGCACTTAGACAGCTTAAAAATAGAAAACCCCCTGATGAGTATGGGATAGCGACAGAGCTCCTGAAAGAGGGAGGAAGGCCTGCAAAAGAGTTTCAGGAGCTTTTCAACTCGGTCCTGTTATCTGGGAGAACTCCAGAAGCGAGGAGAAGAAGCGTGGTCGTTGTTTTCTCTAAGAAGGGGAACAAGACCCTATTAAAGAATTACAAACCCATTTCGCTTCTTAACCACGTGTATAAGCTGTTTTCAGGAGTCGTCGTGCATCGTCTAGCGCAAAGACTCGACAATTTCCAGCCTCCGGAGCAGACCAGGTTTCGAGGATACAGCACCATAAACTACATCCACACTCTGCGGCAGATCATACAGAAGTCCGAACAGTATGATCGGCCGCTCTGTCTTTCATTTGTGGACTATGAGAAGGTTTTTGACTGTCGAGACCTGGTCAGTTCTAAACCTATTTATGTCAATGGCGGTTCTCTCGAAGGTGTTCGAGAATATGTTTATCTCGGGCAAACTCTGAAGTTTGCTAAGAACAAATTTGAGACTCACAGAAGAATTCAGCTGGGCTGGGCAGCATTTGGAAAACATTGTCCGGCCGGAACGGACTATGCGCTTGTAGTCTCTCAACTAGCTTACATGAGGTGAATTGAACACGGATTTTGATGAAAGAAAAGTTGTTCCCCCGGCCAAAAAAGAGAGATTAGATATGAGGTAGGGTTTATCGCCGGAACGAGGTGGTCCGACAGAGAACCAGAGTTATCGACATAACTCACAGAATAAGTAAGCTGAAGTGGCAATGGGCCGGTCGTATTAGGCGTAGAACGGATGACCGTTAGGGTAAACGTGTTCTTGAGTGAAGATCGCCAATCAGCAAACGTAAGATGGGATGCCTTCAGACTCGAGTGACTGGAGTGACGAACTTCGCAAGGTGGCTGGTAGCAACTGGATAAGAGTTGCTGAGAATCGAGTTGAGTGGCGTGCCATTGAGGAGGCCTATGTCCAGCAGTGGTCTGCTGTAGGCTGATAATGAAACATTATTCTTGCTTTTCTTCTTCTTTCATCCATTCTTTTTTTAAGCAGCCTCTTTTCATTGATCTGTTTTGACATTTTAAAAACTTTTTTGCAAAAAATTAAACCGACTTCAAAAACAAAACAAAGTGAAAAATAACTTTAGCTTCAGAAGTCGGTGACATCCGTGTGTTTGATTCAGTTTCTTTGCCACCGACTTCTGAAGCTAAAGTTATTTTTCACTTTGTTTTGTTTTTGAAGTCGGTTTTATTTTTTGAAAAAAAGTTTTATATTTTACCATTTTTAGTTGTAATATCTTATACAAATATTAGACTATACATTTATTTTAACATAACCAAACATCACGCCTGTAATTCCGAAGAGTTGGGCTGAGGTGTACCCAATAGTACCTACACGCACATTTCGCCAGTTATGTTTAAGTCCCCTGTAATAGGGTGCGAGCGCTGGCGCAAATCCAGACTCCGTGGCTGCTACTGAGAAATTCCTGATGGAAAAACCCAATAACACTTGCCCGACCTTTTTTTTTTTTCTTCTGATGGGAAATCATCAAATGATTCCTCCTGCTCTGGGCGGAGCAGGAGGGAGTGTCATACTTTTACTGACTAAAACCCATCCATGTTCCTTCATTGCCCTTTATGTTCCGGGACCACGGTATCTCTTTCGAACAGTCCCGCAACCCCGGCAGACATCGGCCCTTGCAGACCCCTTCCTTTTTGCTGACTCTCTTTGAGGCGCGCGTGGAACACGAACGCGCCGTCCACACGGCCTGTCGTCATGAGACGGACGGACGGCGAACTAGCCCATAGCCCACCGTCCACAGGCCCGCGCCTACGGTGGCCCCCGACGCCCGGGGCGTGTCCCGCGGCGGCCGGGACGTGAGGTTCTCTCCCTCTTACGTTCCGCCACCTCCTTCTCTAGCATTACTGCTTCGCAGAAGGTGACGGCGTCCCATTCCGTCTCACTCCGGACCATTGCTTGAACCAGGGCCGGACGCGAGAGGTCGCCGCCGCCGATCGCCGCTTCGACGACACGGCGGTGCTCCGCCCACGCGAGGCAAACCTTCACCGTGTGCTCCACCGAGTCCTCCGGTCGATCCTCGCAGGGGAAACACCCGGGTGTTGTCTCCCACCCGATTCGGTGCAGGAACCTCCCGAAACAAACGTGTCCGGTTGGACCTGCGTCAGGCGGAAGGGGAGGACGCCGTGGCGTCTCTCAAGCAACTCCTCAAAGAGAGGACTTTACGCCACTATTGTGGCGTGCCCTGCACGGGGTTGCGACAGTCGCTCTCTCCATGTCGCACACTTGCCCGACCTGGGAATCGAACCTAGGACCTCATGCTTAGTAGTCGCCACCAGTAGACCAACGAGGCAGTCATTTATTTCATATTGTTAACAATACATGTCATGGTAACAGGCTTATCCCCAATAAAATGGAACCTAACAGACCAAACTGTCAAAATGTGGGTGTACTGTACACATCTGCATACCCCCTCAGAGCATACAGGCGTGATGTTGTGTTATAATTTTGTGAAAACAACAAACATCCAAGCGATTGCAGTAATCACGACCGATTTGCTGTCTATAATTTCAATTATAGACAGCAAATCGGCCCTGCAATGGAACTCTTCAGAGTTCCATTGCATATCTCCGAAGATCACCACCAGATCTTCACCAAATTAAAACGGGACCACCGCGAAGTAATTTTCTTCCAAACAAAATCGAAATCGGTTCACAATTGGCCAATTGGCTAACATTACCTTTTTTTTATTTTTGGCGCTGGGAAAAAATGCATTACGCATGGGCCCTCCCATCGGGGGACTGGAGGGGTATACCCATACCCACTAAAACGACCCAGCGCATTCCCGCTTCGTCCAAGTGGCGGGGGACTGGGAAACCGGCACAGCCTTTACTTCCAGTCCTCCGCCGACGATTGCAAGGCAGACCCCGAATGGAGATGTCCCGAATGGCGGGACCAGAATGGAGGCGTAGGTCTCCCCTCGCCCCGCAGCCTCCGCGGTGAGCGTCACCACGACGGCCGCAGTTTTTGGGGGGACTAACTGCCCCTTTCCCCTCCCTTTCCCTTTTCCCTTCCCCTTTCCCTTGCCGGTCGTCTGAGACTGGCTGGGAGCGTTGGTGGCGGGGGCGACAGGGACGGCGCCGCCGACTTTTTGCCTTTTCCCTTCCCCTTACGGGCCACTTCCGTCCACTCGTTGGACGGGGTGGTTGAAGGGAGAAGGGCGTCTTCCACCTGGGAGGAGGACGGCCCCGGGTCGCACTGCCTCTTATCCGCCGCAAGCGGCGGTCGGGGGCGTGTCTCCGGCAAGAGCCGGTCCTCGATTCCTGCTAAGCAGGCTCTTGTGAAGGCCCTCTCCTCCATTAGAACCTTGCGGATGATAACCTCAAGGTCGAAGGAGGGGCCCTCTGCCACAGGGCTCGTCTCGGCTTGTTGTGGCCGGGCCGTGGCTTCAGCCAGCTTTTGATGAAGCTGGCTGACCTCCGACTGCAGGCGATCTATCTTCGCCTGCATTTGCCGCGTCTCGTCGGGTGGTCGTCCGCTTCACCAACTCAGCGATGACACCACGCAGGGTCGCGGCCCTGCACTTTATGGCCTTTTGGAATGTGACCTTTAGGTTGTAGGAATTAGAGGAGACCTCCATGATCCTCTCCTCATCCTCCTCCGCCATCCTCTGCAGCTCTTCCAGAGACTGGTCTGCGTACAGACCGCGTGACGCACCGTACCCGGACTTGGCCTGGGTGACGTGCGCACGCTTCTCCTTGGCGGCAACCCGCTCCTCCAGCTCTTGCTGGAGCTGCGCCCGCCGAGCCAAGTCCAACTGGCGTTGGGCGTCCTCGAGCCCAACGACATGGGTATCCGCGGCCGCCGTCGGCTTTTTAGCCTTCGGCAACCTCGTCGACCCCGAGGCCGAGGAGCCCTCGGACCCTCGCTCCAGTGGACCCGCTTCCGCGATCGAGAGCCGCTCGCATCCGACACTCCAACTACCGAGTCGCTGTCAGACGACTCTGCCCCGCCGAAGTAGCTAGCCGCAGACGGCGCGCGGCTAGACTCTGATGCTGGAGCGTCAGGGTGGCCCTGAGAAGGGCCTTTTGGTTGGCCCTGAGAAGGGCCTTTGGGTTGGCCCTGAGAAGGGCCTTTTGGTTGGCCTTGAGAAGGACCGTTTGGTTGGCCCTGAGAAGGGCCTTTTGGTTTTAAAAAGCGCCCGCAGGCGTCCCGCGAGGGTTTGGGCATTCCGCAGATTCGTAGTGTCAAGGCAATTGATAAAATAAGCTACGAGAGCACAGAGCACTTTAGCCAACCCAGTCTGCCACTCCGTTACGGTGGTCAGAACTGGGCTGTTTCGGACGGGAGGGGTATGTGGGACTCCCCGGGTGGACCCGGTATACCCACTAAAAAGACCCAGCGCATTCCCGCTTCGTCCAAGTGGCGGGGGACTGGGAAACCGGCACAGCCTTTAGTTCCAGTCCTCCGCCGACGATTGCAAGGCAGACCCCTCACACCCTCCACACGGCCTCCGTCTTGTGCAGCGCCACCTTCAATCCCAGGCGGTGGATCCTCTCTGCCACCAAGGATCCGCCAGCCGAGGCCAGACAGGCCGCATCCCCGAAGTTCCTCCCCCGGGCAATGAGGAGAGTGTCATCCGCGTAGCAGATGACACTCGTGCCCGGGAGGAGGGCTCCCCGCAAGAGCCAATAGAACCCGATGTTCCACAAGGGGAGGGCCAAGCACCGACCCCTGTGGAACACCGGACTCTGCCCCGTAGCGCCTCACGGTGGCTTTTTTGTCTACGAAGAGGGCCTCTCGGTCCTCCAAGTAGATCCAAGTAGATCGGCCAGGAGATCCCGCAGATATTGGGGCACTCCGTGATACCGGAGCGCCTCCAATATCGTCAAGTGAGGGACGTTGAAGGCGTTGGCAATGTCAAATGACACCGCCAGCACTCCGTCCCCCACTTCCACCGCCTCCTTGACCTGGCCCTTCAGTAGGGCCAGCGCGTCGATCGTCGAACGCCCACGACGGAAACCGTATTGGGCGTCCGACAGATCTGGCCCCACCCCCCGCAAATGGCTGTCCAGCCTCCCGACGACAATCCCCTCGAACAATTTACCGACCTCATCGAGCAGAACGATGGGCCGGTATGCCGAGGGGGAGTCCACCAGGCGTCCCTCCTTTCGGAGGAGGCATAGCTCCTTCCACAGTTTCGGGAACCTCCCAGCCGTAAAACACGCACTTAAGAGGTCCCGAAACCTGTCCTCCATTTGGGAGGCGGCGATCGCCACCACCCGTGCGGGGACGCCGTCCGGTCCTGGGGGCAGTGTTCTTTGCGCGGAGGCTCAGAACCCCGCCCAGAATTCCGCCGCCGTCACCGGGGGGACCTCCGTCTCCAACCTAACCTTTTTTTTTTTTTTTTGACGCTGGTATAAAAATGCAGTACGCATACTCTCCCATCGGGGGACAGGAGGGGTATGTGGGACTCCCCGGGCGGACCCGGTATACCCACTAAAACGACCCAGCGCATTCCCGCTTCGTCCAAATGGCGGGGGACTGGGAAACCGGCACAGCCTTTACTTCCAGTCCTCCGCCGACGATTGCAAGGCAGACCCCTCACACCCTCACGGGTGTGGGGGGGTCGGGAATGACCGACTAAGGTGACGGGTGCAATGCGGGCGAAGGCACCCCGTGCCTGTTGCCCGCCCGTCACCATGAGGAGGGAGGGCTCGACGCCTTCTCCCCCTTCTTCGTCTGCGGAGCGGCGCAGCGAGAGGATCGTCCTCCCGCGCGCGCTCCGCCTCCTCCTTTTGCGAGAGTACGTCCTCGCAAAAGGAGGCTACCGCTGACCAGGCCTCCTCGCTCCCCAGCATGGCGTCGACCACGCCGGGAAGCGAGAGGTCCGGTCCGACCACCGCGGTCAGACCGCGGCGCAGCTCGGACCACGCCGGGCACACCTCGAGGGTGTGCTGCGCCGTGTCCTCCGCCGCGCCGCAGTCGTGGCACGCCGGGGTCTCCTCCCTCCCGATCCGGTGCAGGTGCGATCCGAAGCAGCCGTGCCCGAACAACACCTGCACCAGACGGAAAGAGAGGGAACCGTGGGACCGCTCGAGCCAGCCCTTCAGGACTGGACCGAGCGCGTCCAACGTCCGGCGGCCAAAGTCGGCGTTGGCGAGGTCCTCCGTCCAATGGAGGACGATGGCGTCCCTCGCCTCCTGCCGCACGGCCTCCCGCTCTTCGGCGACGGGGCGCTCCCCGAGCGCCTTCCGGTGCGCCGTGCACTCGTACACTCCGGCGAGCACCCATGCCTCCAACTCCCAAGGAGGGGTGCCGGCCAGAGCGCACGCCGCCGAAAAGCCCACCGAGCGGTAAGCCCTCGCCACCCGCTGTGCAATGGCCCGCTGGGGCCTGCGGATGGCGGTCGCATTCTCCCTCCTATGGAGGGAGTCCACCCAGATGGGTGCCCCGTAAAGGGCCATGCTCCGCAAGATGCCTGCATAAACCTTTTTTTTTTTTTTTTTTGTTTTATTAAGCGGTGAAAAATGCCTAACGCATACCGCACCGTCCGGGGAGACGGTTTGGTTATGTGGGGCTTGCACCCACTAAAAAACACCGCCGTGAGCCTACTGTCGCCTTTGCGGATGGGCCACGAGAACTGCTACGCATGACGTTCGCGACCCATCCAGCGCTGCCCGTCTCCGGGCACCAAACTCCTTTGGCGATGTCTGGGCTCACCTGAGACATCGCCTCCACTCGTGAGGGCCGTGCAAAGCGACGACGATAGACTCCCCGATCTATCGCCCGCTGGCACCTCCTAGGGCGGCATCAGGTCGCCATGGCACCTCCTTCGCCGCCCTGTCCTCCTGCGACGAATCGCGTCAGTGAGGGAGTCTTCCTCCCTGACGCGCTCCGCCGCCTCCTTCTGCGAGATGACATCTTCGCAAAAGGACGCCACCGCCTCCCATGCCCCTCTGCTGTCGACCATGGCCTTGGCCACGGCCGGCAAGGAGAGGTCTGCCCCGATTGCTGCTGCGAGAGCGCGGCGCTGCACCACCCAAGCAGGACAATGCTCAAGAGTGTGAAGCGCCGTATCCTCGGTGCAGCCGCACTGGTGACACACGGGAGTCGCCTCCCGTCTAGCCACTTTGTGCAGGTATTTGCCAAAGCAGCCATGCCCTGACAACACCTGCACCAGACGGAAGGACAACGTCCCGTGTCGCCTCCGCACCCATTCCTCCAGGATCGGCTGGATAGCCCCCACTGTCCAGTGACCTGCACTGGGCGTCTCCAGCCTCACCCTCCAAATCCGCAGGGTTTGGGCTTGGGCCTCTCTACGCCACCTCATGACCAGCTCAGGCGGCGGGCGTCTGCCACTCTCCGCCTGCAGGTCCGCGCCACGCCAATAGACCTCGGCGAGCACCTGCGCCTCCAGATCCCACGGGGGCGTGCCCGCAAGGGCGCATGCCGCTTCCGAAGATACGGTGCGGTATCCGCGTATGACCCTGACTGCCATGACTCTTTGCGGTCTTCGCAGAAGAGCCTTATTTTGGGCAGACAGGGACTCCGCCCACACCGGGGCCCCGTAGAGTGCCATCGAGCGGATCACCCCCGTGTAAAGCCGTCGGCAAACGACGTTCGGTCCACCCAGGTTCGGCAACAGCCGGCTGAGGGCGGACGCCGTGCCGATCAGCTTCGGCGCAAGCTGAGTAAAGTGCTCGCCGAAGTTCCACCTTCGGTCCAGGACCAGGCCCAAGTATCTCATGCTTGCCCGCACCGCTATTGTCGCACCACCAATAGTGAGGTGTGGCCAGCCGGTGGCCGACGTCGGGGCGCATGAAATACCAGGGCCTCCGTCTTCTCGAGCGCCACCTTAAGGCCCAGTGCCTCGATTCGCCCCACGACAAGGGACGCGCCCTCGACGGCCGAGCGTGCCGCTTCTTCGTAGCTCTCTCCCCGGGCCGTGACGAGAGTGTCATCAGCGTAGCAAATGACGCCCTGCCCGGGTGAGAGCAAACAGCGCAAGGCCCAGTCATAGCCAATGTTCCACACAAGCGGACCCAAGACCGACCCCTGTGGAACACCGCACGTGATGGCCCTGCGCACAACTTGGCCGTCGCGTCCCTCGTAGCAGACGAACCGACCCTGCAGGTAGTCTGCTACCAGCTGCCTCAGGTAGACGGGCACCTGATGGTAGCGGAGCGCCTCCTCGATGCAGCTGAACGCGTTGGCAATGTCTAAAGACACCGCCAACAACACCCCACCCTGAGCAACTGCATCCTTCGCCTCGGCCTTGAGGCGCAAGATGGCGTCCACTGTCGAACGCCCTGCCCGGAATCCGAACTGGGCGTCCGACAAGTTCGGGCCAACTGCCTCTAAGTGCCGGACGATGCGGGTAGCGAGAATCTTCTCTAGCATCTTCCCCGCCTCGTCCAGCAAGACCATTGGCCTATACGCTGATGGAGACTCCTCGGGGCGCCCCGCCTTCTGCAGCAGCACCAGTCGACCCTCCTTCCAGGCTTTAGGGAACCGTCTCGACGTCAGACAAGCGTCAAACAGCTCCCTAAGCCTGCCTTCCAAGGCCGCTTCCAGAGCCAGGGCCAGCGCCCTGCCCTAGTTGCACCAAGTAACGTAGTTTACTATAAAAAAAATAAGAATCATCCTATCATTTTACACTTTGATTCTCAACGTGGACACGTAAAATTTGCTTATTTTATATTCACCCATATGTCATGTCCATGGTAATCGAGGGTGCTCTAAATGAATAGAAACTCATATAGGTTCAAAATCAAAGATGGTCCCACCATCTTTGATTTTGAACCTATATGAGTTTGCGGTCGACAAGTTCCATCATGTGGAAGCAAAAAAAGATGTTCAAAAACTCATCATGAATCTCCATCATGAATTTCAATTCATTTCAATTACCTAAAACTATCCGAACTAGGTATATTTTTTTTTTATTACGTCATTGTGATTTGTGTGGTGGTTCCCGGAAATAAGAAAGGGTCGAATTAATAACCTCTTTTTTTTAAGTTGGTTAATAGGCAGGTAGAGCAGGTTTAGCATCATTTCAAATACACACACGATTCGTTTTTCTCTTTGCAGGAAATTTCTGAGTATTGCTCAAGAAGCCTTAAACTAAACAAGAGATCAACTAACTGACATAGGTACATTAATACTATAAATGACATAATAAGTATATATAGACAAAATAACAAAATATCAATATCAAGACTAATTATAACCGTTTAAATGTAGGTTCAAATGAGAGCGCAACAGGCTTTTGAACTAATTAATAATGTTTTAAACTTAATAGTGACTTATCCGTCTAAAGATGATAAAATAAAAAGGAGATGGAGGGTTATTTTGAAAAGCTAATGAATGAAGAGATTGCATTGAGCGATGTGCTTAAAGCGGTACAAATAAATATGGGTTTGGTAAGGGAAATTAGCATGGATGAAGTGAGGAAGGCAGTTCAAAGTATAAAAAATTAGCATGGATGAAGTGAGGAAGGCAGTTCAAAGTATAAAAAAATTAGCATGGATGAAGTGAGGCAGGCAGTTCAAAGTATAAAAAATTAGCATGGATGAAGTGAGGAAGGCAGTTCAAAGTATAAAAAAATTAGCATGGATGAAGTGAGGCAGGCAGTTCAAAGTATAAAAAAATTAGCATGGATGAAGTGAGGCAGGCAGTTCAAAGTATAAAAAATTAGCATGGATGAAGTGAGGAAGGCAGTTCAAAGTATAAAAAATTAGCATGGATGAAGTGAGGAAGGCAGTTCAAAGTATAAAAAATTAGCATGGATGAAGTGAGGCAGGCAGTTCAAAGTATAAAAACTGACTTGCGTGGCGTGTAAACGTTTTAAAAAACCGTTTGACCATCGTTGCGGGTCTCCCGAGTGTACCACGTACAAACTTAAGCTTGAACAGTTAATCCTCAACACCAACTACTAAAATAATGGATAGTTTAACTATAGGACAATTAAATCTCCACAACGATAGGGTGGCGACCTCTGAATTAGACAAATTAATTATCGATTATAACTTAGACATAGTACTTGTTCAAGAACAATACCAGAACGCTCGCTTACGTCACAAAGTAGTTCAGCTGGACAGCAAAGCACGAGCCGGAATTTACGTGGCGCGTTCTTCTAACTTTACAGTAACGTCTTTGCGTAACCTCATGACGCCCCACTGTGCCGTTGCGGAAGTCTCATCAGCTTCTTTTAAAGTTTACGTTGTGAGCTGTTACTTTCAATACTCAGACCCTGTTGCTCCTCATATACATAACCTCCGTCATGTCTTACAGTCACTCGCGGGCTGTAAAGTTATCGTTGGCGCTGATGTTAACGCGTCATCGTCTCTGTGGTATGGCAAGGTTAGGTCTACGGATTTCGAACGACGTTGTGCTGTTGAAGATTTTATAGCTGAAATGAACTTATCAATTCATAATACCCCAGATGCACCACCTACTTTTTGCAGCCCAATGGGCGAATCTTGTATTGACGTCACACTTTCTAGTGCAGACGTACGCTTGGATAGGTGGCGTGTCCTACCAGATGCGTCTTGTAGTGATCATCGCCTGATCGTGTACGAATTTGTTCCGGTGTCTTCTCAAGGTCCATCTCATATCACTGGTAATTTTTAGATATAAAAGTAAAGGCGCGAATTGGGAATTCTTTAGCTCGCTTTTTGCGTGTCACGCCAAAGACTTCACTCGTGATGGGCTGTCAGCTGAAGAAAGTGCTGAAATTATGTCAGACACCTTCACTTACTGTGCTGACATCGCCATTGGTCGCGCATCTATGACCAACATCCATAGATGTGTTTGGTGGTGTGACTACTTAATTGAACAACGTAAAAGCTATCGCCGAGCGCGTAGGCATTTAAACAAGCTTAAAAAACAAAAGGTCACCGGAGACCCACTCAACTTTGCTTTAAATGCGTTTAGAGTTGCCAAGTCCCGCTACAGAGCATCGGTGGAAAAATCCAAGGGTAATTTACTGCGAAAAATAGTAGAAAAATTAGATAAAGAAGGTCCGTGGTCTCCTTTGTATCACGAATTCAAAGCTAATCGATCAGTCGACCTGGCGTTTGTCCAGAACATTAAAGTCAATAATAAACACACCACCGGTATTGAGGAAACAACCGAAGTTCTATTAAATAGTCTGATACCTGATGATTCGCCGGTAAATGACAATGACTACCATCAACAGATCAGAGCGTGGGCTGCTGTGCCACCTGAATCACCAGCGTCAGACCTTCCATCCATTGACGAATTCATTAATGTTGTCAGGAAACTGCCTCTTAACAAATCATCAGGTGAAGATAAAATATCTAATCGGATGATAATAGAAGCGTGTAAAACAGCGGGCGACGCCATTCTATCTGTTTTCAACCGATGTATTGCGGACGGCGTTTTCCGTCGCGTATGGCGACGTGGCTTTATACGAATAATTCCAAAAAGTGGTGATAAGGCACCGGACGACCCTAAGTCGTACAGGCCCATAACCCTACTGCCATCTTTAGAACAACTCCTGGAGCGCCTTATCGTTCCACGTTTGCTGCCAGACGGGCCAAAGTTTTATAACAACCAATTCGGTTTCACCGTGGGAAAATCTACCGTAGACGCGGCACTTTCTGTTAGAAAAATTGTTAATAACTCGGAACACAAGTACGTGGTTGGAATCTTTTTAGATATTTCCGGGGCCTTTGATAACGCATGGTGGCCGATGCTACTAGGCATAAAAGTTCTTTTTAGCTTTTTCACCGACAGTTTTTATATGATCTATGAATGAAAAATTTCTCTCTAAGACCAAACCAAGGTAGCACACGGATTGCTTTCTTTTCACGGGAACGTTATTAAATTTAATACTAGGCCACGATTTAAGATTACCTTTTAAAATTAGTTGATAAGGTCATTTATAACTTTAAAGACCTTTTATGGGGCTACTTACTTGGGGTGTATGTGCAACGGGGCACCTGTCTGGGCCGATAGGGCCACCATAGGAGCGGTACCACGTAAATTGCTTCAAAGCCAGCGTTTGGCTTTGATATTCTTATGCAAAGCGTATAGGACGGTTAGTACTGAAGCCTTACCGGTACTTGCAGGTGTACTTCCAGTAGATCTTGAAGTGCAGCGACGGGCTGCAATGTACTATAACGCACGTGAGACCGCGGACGCAGACTTTTTAACCCTACGTGACCGTGTTAAGATTGCTAGATTATTCAAACCACAGACCGACGTCTGGGAGGAACTTTTGTCTGAATGGCAAGGTAGGTGGGATAATTCCATCAAGGGCCGACACCTCCACCAGTTCTTTCCATCCGTTCGTGAACGGCTGGCCAGGACATGGTTGGAGGTTGATCACTGTGTTGCCCAATTTCTCACCGGTTATGGTAACTTTAAGAGTAAATTATTTTCCTTCAAGCTTGTTGACTCGCCTTTTTGTCAATGTTCCACATCTGACTGCGAATATGAACAATCAGCACATCACATTTTATGGGAGTGCAGTCTTTGGCAGAATGAACGCAACATTATGTTGGATAGTGTACAGGTTACATCCGGAGTTATTTACTATACAGACCTTGTGGAAACTAGAACAAATTTCCGTGCGTTCAAGCGTTTTTGCCATACCTATTATTGGAATCAATATAACAGCTCACAACTTAGGACCCATTAATGTTAATATTTATCCGTGGTGCTAGGCAACTGGGCCTATCCCAGTTGTAAACGTCCCTTTGTGCCTATTGGCCTTGTTTCGTTCTGTCTCCTGCTGAAATGGAGGGAAGTGGAAATTACGGTTTTTTCCTACTCCTCCACTATACTTTTCTGATTAATTTCGTTGCGGGATCCAAGACAGTTAAATTCATTCTCTGGGACTTCGTCGAGCTTCATTGTCTCGGCGCTTTTCTGGTGGTCGCCACTGTTGATTCTGGCTTTCAGGAGTTACAGTGGTTTGGGAACAGTGTGGCGGGCTTGTACAGAATGCTTGGTTGACGTCTTCGTGATGAGTCTGTTTACACCCTGTATAGTATATAGTAGTAGCTGATATGGAACAGTTACTACATTAATTTGGGAATTAGGTATGCGGGGATAACCTGTAAGAAATTGTTACACTAATCTAAAGAGGGAACGAGGCCTGCGAGCAATTTGAAAAATAGGTATTTGAAGAAACTATTGCTGTCGCGCTGCGTCAAGCCAGCCCCCGTAGAGTGCGGTAGGGCAAATAGGAATAGCTACAGCTCAGACCGATTATATCAAAAAAAGGTTTGACGAGATCGAAGAATTTTGTATTCCCCTTTTTCTCCTCGAAAACTGAGTCGATTCAATTATTTTTAGCAGTAAGATTTTAAGAAAGAGTGTGTCTAGTATAAGTATCAATATTTTTATGTTAAAAACTTTTCAAATTTGTCTGGAACTTCTGTCCCTTATTCACGGTCATAAAAATGGGGCATTTTATGTCATTTTTAGAGGGTCATATTTTCTTTACTTATTAGTTGCTGAAAAAAACAGCTGCTGGAAATGACAGGGAAGACAGAGAAGCAGACCTTTTTATTTAGATTTTATAAAAAAAAAAGATTGCTTTAAAGGCATTAGTCAGGAAGAAAAAAGGGGAATACATGCATGAAGAAGATATGACAGGGATGTGCATACAAATACAGATCCCTGTCCCTCTTAAAATATCTTCTTCTCGTTCGTCGTTTCCTCACTGCTGAGGACCTCTAACACTTATGACATGTCTCCGCTATGACACGTCTCCGCTATGACATGCCAACGCAGTCTGAAGGGCTCGATACAACGTTACTTTATAGAAGATCGTAATTTTATCTTCTTCTTGTTCGTCGTTTCCTCACTGCTGAGGACCTCTAACACTTATGACATGTCTCCGCTATGACACGTCTCCGGTATGACACGCTAACGTAGTCTGAAGGGCTCGATACAACGTTACTTTATAGAAGATCGTAATTTTATCTTCTTCTCGTTCGTCGTTTCCTCACTGCTGAGGACCTCTAACACTTATGACACGTCTCCGCTATGACACGTCTCCGCTATGACACGCTAACGCAGTCTGAAGGGCTCGATACAACGTTACTTTATAGAAGATCGTAATTTTATCTTCTTCTCGTTCGTCGTTTCCTCCCTGCTGAGGACCTCTAACACTTATGACATGTCTCCGCTATGGCACGTCTCCGCTATGACACGCTAACGCAGTCTGAAGCGCTAGATACAACGTTACTTTATAGAAGATCGTAATTTTATCTTCTTCTCGTTCGTCGTTTGCTCACTGCTGAGGACCTCTAACACTTATGACACGTCTCCGCTATGACTCGTCT
Source organism: Xestia sexstrigata (assembly GCA_941918905.2). Classification (NCBI taxonomy): domain Eukaryota; kingdom Metazoa; phylum Arthropoda; class Insecta; order Lepidoptera; family Noctuidae; genus Xestia; species Xestia sexstrigata. Next base: position 12,891,964 of record OW799200.2, on the reverse strand, counting down.
CCGCTATGACACGCTAACGCAGTCTGAAGGGCTCGATACAACGTTACTTTATAGAAGATCGTAATTTTATCTTCTTCTCGTTCGTCGTTTCCTCCCTGCTGAGGACCTCTAACACTTATGACAGTCTCCGCTATGGCACGTCTCCGCTATGACACGCTAACGCAGTCTGAAGCGCTAGATACAACGTTACTTTATAGAAGATCGTAATTTTATCTTCTTCTCGTTCGTCGTTTCCTCACTGCTGAGGACCTCTAACACTTATGACATGTCTCCGCTATGACACGTCTCCGCTATGACACGCTAACGCAGTCTGAAGGGCTCGATACAATGTTACCTTATAGACGATCGTAATTTTATCTTCTTCTCGTTCGTCGTTTCCTCACTGCTGAGGACCTCTAACACTTATGACATGTCTCCGCTATGACACGTCTCCGCTATGACACGTCTCCGCTATGACACGTCTCCGCTATGACACGCTAACGTAGTCTGAAGGGCTCGATACAATGTTACTTTATAGAAGATCGTAATTTTATCTTCTTCTTGTTCGTCGTTTCCTCACTGCTGAGGACCTCTAACACTTATGACATGTCTCCGCTATGACACGTCTCCGCTATGACACGGTAACGCAGTCTGAAGGGCTCGAAACAACGTTACTTTATAGAAGATCGTAATTTTATCTTCTTCTCGTTCGTCGTTTCCTCACTGCTGAGGACCTCTAACACTTATTACATGTCTCCGCTATGACACGTCTCCACTATGACACGTTAACGCAGTCTGAAGGGCTCGAAACAACGTTACTTTATAGAAGATCGTAATTTTATCTTCTTCTTGTTCGTCGTTTCCTCACTGCTGAGGACCTCTAACACTTATGACATGTCTCCGCTATGACACGCTAACGCAGTCTGAAGGGCTCGATACAATGTTACCTTATAGACGATCGTAATTTTATCTTCTTCTCGTTCGTCGTTTCCTCACTGCTGAGGACCTCTAACACTTATGACATGTCTCCGCTATGACACGTCTCCGCTATGACACGTCTCCGCTATGACACGTCTCCGCTATGACACGCTAACGTAGTCTGAAGGGCTCGATACAATGTTACTTTATAGAAGATCGTAATTTTATCTTCTTCTCGTTCGTCGTTTCCTCACTGCTGAGGACCTCTAACACTTATTACATGTCTCCGCTATGACACGTCTCCACTATGACACGTTAACGCAGCCTGAAGGGCTCGAAACAACGTTACTTTATAGAAGATCGTAATTTTATCTTCTTCTTGTTCGTCGTTTCCTCACTGCTGAGGACCTCTAACACTTATGACATGTCTCCGCTATGACACGCTAACGCAGTCTGAAGGGCTCGATATACAACGTTACTTTATAGAAGATCGTTTGTTGGCCAATTTCGAAAATGAAAACTAGGTTACCGTTTATCACCGTAGCCGGGTTGCAATGAAGCACAATGCAGTTTTATTGACTCAAAGTAGCGCATCCCTCTTAGTCTAAGGTAATTTTTACGCCATTGACTTTTAATATAAGTTACTACTAACTATTAACTCCAAGCAATAATTGGGACAAAAAGTAGGTCAACATCTCACCTGCCTAGCCTTTTCCCAACTATGTTGGGGTCGACTTCCAGTCTAACCGAATGCAGCTGAATACCAGTATTTTACATGGAGCAACTGCCTATCTGACTTCCACAATCCAGTTAGTATTGGGTAATACAATACCCCTTGGTAAGACTGGCTGTCAGACTTTTTGGGTCACTGACTACCTGTAACGGCTGTCAAAGATCTACAAATGACAGCCGGGACCAACAGCGTAACGTGATTCCGAGGCACGGAGGAAACGTGGTCACCCATCCACAGAGCAACCTAGGCAAGCACGGCTTAACCTAAAGATCAACCCGATTCCTCAAAAAGTCTGCCTCATTTTCTTCGCGCCAGTAGCCGTAAGTGACTATGTCACGTTTTTAGAATTGTCTCCCCCAAGCCCTTTAGTTCGAAACCAGAATTATTTTACTATTTTTTAATAGAACACATTGGCTCTGAACTATTTAAGCAAAATCCATATAGCTAGCTTTTGAGGATACCGAGTGTACCAAAGAAATAGACATATTTCGGGTCGTCAGACATAGTTGCAGGTTTTTTAGAAACTATTTCACGTTTTTAGATGAAATATAATTATATTAAGAAATTTGAATATTTCTATCAATTCAATTTCATTTCATTCGAAAACATCCATCGGGTACTAAGAAATCTTCATATTTACATTTCGACCCTGCTTACATAATTGGTTTGTTTATACTGTAGGAGGGTTCCTACAGTATCCATAGTCCTTCTGGACAAAGTTTTAAAAAATCTGGACTCTTTTACTTTCTGCACATACCTGGGCCTGCATCTATCCCTCAACATCGCACTACTTCGACGTTTACCCTCAGAAAACTTTTGTTTGTATTATACATTAATTCTAATAGACTCCTAGCATCTTACCTACCATACGCCAGAATAGAGACGAAATAGTTATGGGCATGAAATGGCTAGAAATATACGGATAGTGTGTAGATAGTTGATATAAATAAATGACATGCTACGTTGGACTCTCAGAAATCTGTTATGCACTGCACATAATAACAAGTAACCACCGTAAACTAGTAACATATGTAATACACATGTTTCCCATCAACGAGGCAAGGTGTGTAAGGGAGAACAGAAGTGGTTTGGTCAAGGGTTTGGTCCCATAGTATAAGTTGTTCATAATGATGAGTACAATGACCCCTTAAGACAAAAAAACTTGTCAGACGCCCTTGGTAATTTCGCTCTAAATAAGGTCTATCTATTCATACACTCCTTGGTAAGTTCGCTCTAAATAAGGTCTATCTATTCATTACACGAAAGTGTATGAATAGATAGACCTTATTTAGATACACTTTTTTTTTTTTTTTTTTTTTTTTTTTTTTCGGATGGGATATCATCAAATGACTTCTCCCGCTCTGGGCGGAGCAGGAGGGAGTGTCAGACTTTTACTGACTAAAACCCATCCATGTTCCTTCATCGCCCTTTGTGTTCCGGGGCCACGGTATCTCTTTCGAACAGTCCCGCAACCCCGGCAGGCATCGGTCTTTGCGGACCCCTTCCTTTTTGCTGACTCTCTTTGAGGCGCGCGTGGAACACGAACGCGCCGTCGACACGGCCTGTCGTCATAAGACGGACGGACGGCGAGCTAGCCCATAGCCCACCGTCCACAGGCCCGCGCCTACGGTGGCCGGGGGCCACGTGGTGGCCCCCGACGCCCGGGGCGTCTCCCGCGGCGGCCGGGACGCTGTGAGGTTCTCTCCCTCTCACGTTCCGCCACCTCCTTCTCTAGCATTACTGCTTCGCAGAAGGAGGTGACGGCGTCCCATTCCGTCTCGCTCCGGACCATGGCTTGCACCAGGCCCGGACGCGAGAGGTCGCCGCCGCCAATCGCCGCTTCGAGGACACGGCGGTGCTCCGCCCACGCGGGGCACACCTCCACCGTGTGCTCCACCGTGTCCTCCGGTCGATCCTCGCAGTGGAAACACCCGGGCGTTTCCTCCCGCCCGATTCGGTGCAGGAACCTCCCGAAAACACCGTGTCCGGTGAGGACCTGCGTCAGGCGGAAGGTGAGGACGCCGTGGCGTCTCTCCAGCCACTCCTCAAAGAGGGGACTTATCGCCACTATCGTGGCGTGCCCTGCACGGGGTTGCGACAGTCGCTCTCTCCATGTCGCCATGAGATCCCGCCGGAAGTCTGTCCGCTGAGCGACGATTTGTCGCGGCAGCGGAGTTTCCCCCCGGCGAAGCGCCTCCGCGCGCCATTCATGCAGGCGCGCGAGGACTATCGCCTCCAGATCCCATGGCGGCAATCCGGCAAGGAGGCACGCCGCCTCGCGGGCGATCGTGCGGTACCCACGGGCCAGCCTTACGGCTACCACCTTTTGGGGCGCGTTCAGGTAGTGGGCTGCACGCAGCCTCAAGGAACGCGCCCACACTGGGGCCCCGTAAAGGGCCATGGACCGCACGACTCCCGCGTAGAGCCTCCGGCAGGAGGCGTTCGGCCCCCCCAGGTTGGGCAGGAGCCGCCTGAAGGCAGCCCCAGTCCGTTCCAGTTTGGGGGCCAAACGTCGGAAGTGCTCCACGAAGTTCCACCGGCTGTCGAGGACGAGTCCTAGGTACTTCAAAGTCGACTCGACACCGATGGATACCCCTCCTACCGTGAGTAAGGATCCCGGAGGTGGCGCATTCCGAGGCCCATGAAAGCACATGGCCTCGGACTTGTGCAATGCCACCTCGAGACCCAGTTGCCGGATCCTCTCAACGACTATCGCAACCCCGCGTGTCATGATTTCGGCCGCCGCCTCGTGCGACCCCCCCTGTGCCAGCACCAGCGTGTCGTCTGCATAGCAGACCACGCTGACGCCGCTAGGGAGGTCGGCGCGCAGCACCCAGTCGTACCCGATGTTCCACAAGGACGGCCCTAGGACCGATCCCTGCGGAACACCGCACGACATCTCTCGCCGGTACCATTCTCCGCTGCGACCGGGGTAGATGACGGCTCTATCCGTCAGGTAGTCCCCGACCACACGACGAAGGTAGGTTGGCACCCGGTGATACCGGAGTGCCTCCCTAATGCAGCTCCAGGGCATGGAGTTGAAGGCATTGGCGATGTCGAGAGACATCGCCAAGACAACCCCACCCCGGGACACTGCATCCCCCGTCGTGAGGGCCTTCACGCGCATGATGGCGTCCACCGTAGAGCGCCCCTTGCGGAAACCAAACTGGTGTTCCGCAAGATCCGGCCCCGTCCCCGCAAGGTGCTCGGCGAGGCGGTTTGCAATGACTCTTTCAAAGAGCTTGCCCACCTCGTCGAGCAACACTATGGGCCGGTATGAGGACGGAGAGTCCGCAGGGCGCCCCGGCTTCCGAATGAGGACCAGCTTCCCCGTCTTCCAACGAAGCGGGAACTGGCCTCTCTCCAAGCATGCGCTTAGGAACCCCTCCAGTCGGGGCCCGAGAGCCTCCGAGGCCAGGACCCAGGCTTTGCCAGGCAAGCCGTCGGGTCCCGGGGCGGTATTTTTGGCACTAAGCCTGCGTACCGCCACTCTCAGGTCTACCCCAGTCACTTCCGGAGTGTCGTCGTCGTCGTCCTGATGGTCCACTTCCAGCACCGCAGGTGGCAGAGCCATAGGCGGGGGGGGATGTTCCCCCCGCGTAGGGAACAGAGTGCTCACTACGTCCTCCACGAGCTCAGGCCGGAGACTCTGCGTCAGTGGGGGGGCCCAGGTGCGGAGTTTATCCCGCACCATCTTGTAAGGGCGCCCCCACGGATCTCTGTCGAGAGTCCCCAGCATCTCCTCGTGGGCCAGATCCCTGGCCCGCAACACAGCCTCGCGGAGGGCGGTCTTCGCCGCTCTGTACCCCTCGTATAGCTCCGCCTCAATGGCTGCCGCATCCGGTGGGCGGATGCGGAGCCTGCGATGCCTGGCGTACAGGTGTCTTTATATACACTTCGATACACTTTCGTGTAATGAATAGATAGACCTTATTTAGAGCGAACTTACCAAGGGCGTCTGACAAGTTTACATTAAACTTGAGAGGTGAGGGCAAGGTCGTCTGCATAAGGAAGATGCCAGAGTCAGCCCGGACTGACTCTGGATCTGGAAATCGATGTCATATCCGCATTATGTGGATAGCAAGACATTAGAAACCTTGCACTACGCGGCCAAGACCATGACCCATGGCCGTGACCGTGACCGTACAAACTAGAATAAGAATAATTTATTTAAAAAGTATTACAAAAATGTACATTTAGGTGCAGTAGTGTTATTTCTAAAACATATAATTTGTGCATAAAAGTAAACTATTTCTAAAATACATTTAACAATTGCAAGAAACGATAATGTGGAATTCAAATGTTTGTTAGCGACCTGCCCGATCATGGTTTATTAAAACCTGTGTTTCAGGCCATAACTTTACATAGAAAAAATTAACTAGGACAGTCAATGTTATAAAATAGACAAAAACAAAACTATTAACAACTATAAGTATAATCAAATTGGTACAATAAACATTAAAACTAAATTAAGTAAATACATATGTACAATTAGAGACGAGGGAATAACATAATCAAACAAGGACTTCTAGAAGTTGTTCTGTGTCTGTGTAATTAAGTATCGCTAAATAATACGATATTACAAAAAAAACATTTCATAAAACTTAGACTATAGAAGTTTAGTTTCTTGTTGAGTCTATTATACAGAAAAGGTCCCAAAAACACATAAAATCGACTAGCAAAAGCATGTCGTCTAGTTTGGGGCTTTGTGCAAACCAGGTCCTTCCTTCTCCTATCGGAAGGAACTTCGTCATAGGGAAGGGTAGAGTGCTGCTGTAGTATAGTGTGTAAAATAAATAATTGCCGTACTGTGAGCACATTACAAGCTCTATAGAGTAGGTGTGTAGGAAATCTAAACGGACGAAAGGTAGCAACCTTTAGAATTGCTCTTTGAGCACGTTCTAGAGGGAGAAGAATCGAATTTCCCGCCCCCCCCCACGATGTTATGCAATAGGTTAGAATAGACTGACACAACGCTAAATAAACCTGTTTTATTAATTTATAGTCGGCTACATTACGTAAATACTTAAAAACAAATATTAGTTTGCGCACTCTAGCACATAGTAACTCGATATGATTACGGAAATTTAGTTTGGAGTCAATAGTGACACCAAGATATTTCAAATGGTCAGCTCTTTCTAAAGTAGGGCAAGAACATGCAGTGTCAGCGTATGTGCTACAGGTATGCGCGTAAATGATTAGGATCAGGATTTAGGAGAAGAGCAATTCCCGTACTTAAAAACTAGGTACATTATGCTACAGTAGCCGAATGCATAGTTGCGGCCAAACCTCGTTTTTATTTAAGTATGAGCGTCCGTATGTGCTCAACAATGCTAACTTGCGTAGTGTGCAGGTACTGTGACCCATGGCCAATATGGCAACGCAACTCACAGCGTAGGTTTACACGTAGCTGGATAATATTCCCAACACGCGTTTGGCGAGAATGGTATTCTTATCCCGAATCTATAACCTTGCTGGAGGTGTGTTATACAGGGTGGAATTTTGTAATGCCACCTGGAGGGAAAGTACTCTTAATACTGCAGATAGAAAATTTTACTCAAAGGAAACATTCCTTTATTTTTGAATAGAAAGCAAACACAATTCAAAGATTTTCGAAAATTCTCTTCTCCCACACCCGGGAATCGAACCGGTTAAAATCTGAAAAAATTATACCCTGTACTTTTATTGCATCGATCGTTACGGTCAATTATAAGGATGAATTCTCTCTAAAAAACATGATAAATTAAATGAAAGGAAAACCAGGAAATTTGAAGTTACAAATTCAATGAGCCAAGTTAAAGCTCTTTAACTAACATCCATCTTTTGTAATGCAGACTCCTTTGACATACTCGTAGCTGCGTGTATGAGGTAATTTAAATATGGAATGTTAGATTATAATTTGAAAATTAGATTGTCACAGTTGTTATTCACAGTTGATTGTTTTTACAACTCATTTCACATTTTGTCTCACGGCGAAAATGGCTTATCAAGAACAGTTTGATTTAATGGAAGCTTATTTTTTAAATAACAAAAACGTGAATCTAGCTCTGCGGTGGTATGGAGAGAGATATCTAGACCGACAGGCACCAACTCGGTTCGTATTGAAAAGAATGGTAGAAAATTTAAAGAATACGGGTGGTTTCAAGAAGAGACGGCAAACTATTCAGCAAAACTATTTCGATTTTGAACTAGATGTTTTAACATACTTTGAATCATTTCCGAAGGCTTCAAGTAGAGATGCTGCCGATAAATTAGGAACAACCCACACTCGCGTACTTACAAGTGCTGAAAATGTATAAGTATAAATGCTATCGTGAAGGTCGGTTGGTGCAAAAATTGCATATTGGGGATCGTGAGAGACGATTACAATTTTGTGAAAACATGCTTGGAGAAATTGACCGAAACCCTAATTTTTTGAGTAACATTGTATGGTCTGACGAAACCAACTTCAGCAATAATGGCATGTACAATCGCCGCAATAACCATTATTGGTCTCGAGTGAATCCTGTTCGTGTTCATGGAACTAACAATCAAGTAAGATTTTCTTACAAGGTTTGGTGCGGAATTATGAGAAATAATGTAGTGTTAGTCCACGTGTACGAAGGTCATTTAAACACTGTCAAGTATATTGAAATACTGGATCTCTTAAGAAACGAGTTAAATGGTTTCCCCGAGGAAGAGCGAAACCAAATAATTCTACAGCAAGATGGTGCTCCAGCACATAACAGCAGAATCACTACTGCCTACATTAATAACCATTTTAATACCTGGATTGGTACAAACGGCACAATCAGATGGCCTGCGAGATCGCCAGATCTCACCCCAAAAGATTTTTTTTTTGTGGGGATATGTATAAAATCAAATTTACATGAAATCTTATGCGAATGACAACGAGTTGAGAGTTGAAGTTCAGAATACGATTTATAATATTCACCACAACACTTTATTAAAGGTTACTAGAAATGAATTCGTTAAAAGAATAAATTTGTGTATCCAAGAGAATGGAGCCCATTTCGAGCAACTAATTAGTTATTTTACCATTTTTTGTAAATAATTAAATTAATTTAAGATTTCCTGGTTTTCCTTTCATTTAATTTATCATGTTTGTTGAGAGATTTCATCCTTATAATTGACCCTAACGATCGATGCAATAAAAGTACAGGGTATAATTTTTTCAGATTTTAGCCGGTTCGATTCCCGGGTGTGGGAGAAGAGAATTTTCGAAAATCTTTGAATGCAGTTTGCTTTCTATTCAAAAATAAAGGAATGTTTCCTTTGAGTAAAATTTTCTATCTGCATTATTAAGAGTACTTTCCTTCCAGGTGGCATAACAAAATTCCACCCTGTATATTCAAACCATGCAGAAGATAATAAAAAGTTTCGTTACAGGTTGACGATATAAAAATAAAATAGTAAAGAAACCTATTTTGTTTTGCCCATTGACAGCCGTTGACATTCATGTTGTTCTGACGCATCTGTAACTCTAAAACAGTGCCTGTATGGCGCAAAAATTTGGGATAAATTCTTGTGAACATAATGCCTCCCAAAACTCAACAAGCAAAAGGTACGCAAGTGCAGCCAGGAAGTGCAAAACCTCAAACAGGGGCTGGAAAACCGCCACCATCAACCAAACAAAATAAAGGACGAAAAAAAGGGCCTTGCCCATGGCTGTGCAACTTAGTCCCAAATAACGTGCCTCCTCCGGGACCTGCCCAGACTATCTTGCATCCTAGAAAAGACGTTTTCGTTCTAAAGGTAGATAAAACATTATTTGGTATTGTGATAACAACATTGCATTTTCCGGCTGAAACGGAAGACCTATTTATAGACTAGGTGCAGTGAATAGGTAAAGATGTTGAAGGCTGAACCCATTGTATCCCTAGACTCAAGCTAAAATATTGTCTAAATATCCAATAAAGTTAAAAAGCTAGAAATAAATTTAAAAAATATTCACAATCCTCAGGTTGCTAAAGTGGGAGCTTCTGGAGACCGGCGCTGTAAGATGGAACTTGAGCTGGTCACACCGAAGTACCCCGAGAGGAAACCGCTTTGTCGCATAGATACAAGAGAAACACAATGTGATCCCGACCCTCCACCATGCGTCTGGTGCCGTAAATCAAGAAAGGGAAAATCAAAAACTGGATTTTAATAATATTATCTACTCTAAAAATTAAGTCGAGTGCAATTGGTGAACGAAGTTTATAGTAATAGGATCGGATTTTCATGAGACTTTTTTTATGAGTTACTAGAGGTGTGAAGAAAGTAATAAAAAAAATGACGCCACTCGCAACTTTTTATTTCAGAATTTTTGATTTTTGATTTGACCAGCCCCAGCGACACCCAGAGCTCCAGTGCCAGCCACACCAGGAAGAAAGAGTTGAGTCTTATTTGGCTAATTGCACTTGGGGTAATTATTTCTTAATTTTTAGTGCTTTACTTTCTTCATGTTTATTATATTAATTAGAAGAAATTAACCAGTAAGTAAAATTTAATTTGTGTCTGTTTGTAATTTCGCTTTTACTGAATATATACTGTACCTACTTATAACAAAAACACGTATTTTTTTATTTTTGGCTTTCGTTTGTTCCGGCTAATCTACGAAACGGCTGCACCGACTTTGACGGGACTTTTACCGAGTGATAGTGTTATGGTATAGGGAGTAATTTATGGTTTTTATTTTAGAAAAAGCAAGGTTAGCATGAAAATAAATTAAAACCCTTCTAAATCTATACCAATAAATAAAACTGAATTTGTGTATGTTTGTAATTTCGCTTTTTACTGTATATAATAATAATAATATGTATACTGTACTTATATCAAAAACACGTTTTTTTTTTTTTTGCCGGTTATGGCATACCTAGTTTTCTTTTTCTTTTTTCCACAGCTTAGAAAAAAAATATCCATCATCAAAAAACGCTACAAATTTCAAGTAAACTTTTCATATTAGAACAAAGAAAGACAAATTTTGAAAAAAAAAAAAAGATAAATATCGAATTTCAAATCATACGCAATACGCGTATTATTTTTATTTGGTTTTTTTTTTCGCAATAAATGAGAAAATAGAACTAAATATGCCATTTGCTTCTACTCCGTTCACATTTTATCCATTTTTTTTGGAAGTGATAAAATAGTCAGTTTAAAATACCATAGTATAGAGAGTAATATAAGGTGATTTTATTTTAGAAAAAGACTTATGTTACCATACAAATAAATAAATTAGAACCCTTGAAATTGTTAACAAAATCCGATTATTTATTTATTTATTTATTTATTTAGGGATAAAAAACAGCAGTACAAAATCATGTTATACACTATAAATAAACTTAAAATAATGGCACTTATTGCACTACCAACTTCACCACACCATCCACCACCACATCCATCCATCCATCCACTGATCACTACTTACATGATTAAAGGTTATGCTACGTGAGTTAAAATACAATAATGTTATAAAGGTATAAATAAGAAGAAAAAAAAAAGAAAAAACGAAAATACATTATCAAAATAGAAAGGAAAACAAAATTACGTTGCTAATATTGATTCGACTACAAGTACCCTAAATTTGTTAGCAGAAAGGTTAAATATATCTATGCTCTCAAAATTATTGTTATAAGAATCCACAAGTTGACTCAGAGGAGCGCGAGAACCAGCATTAGAGTGACAGACTTGGCTGAAATTCGTAGTCAATAAACGGTATGGGCGCGCTCGTCTGCGTACTACTGTTCTCGGAACAAGGTAACACACTTTATTCGATATTTCAGAGCAATCATATTTATTATGGATAATACACCGTGGAGAAACATTGCTCCAAAAAGCAGCCTTCTAGATTCTAAAGAAATCAGGTTATATTTATTTAACAATGTATCATACGGTGCTTGGCTGTGACTACATCTCCAATGCATGGCTCGCAGGAACTTTCGTTGTACTATTTCGATTTAATCACTATACTTTTTATAGAAGGGGTTCCATATCACAGTTGCAAACTCCAGACATGGCTTAACTAAAGATATAAACAAATATCTATAAGTAGATGGGCGTCTAAGATCTCTACTGTTGCGCATAACAAAACCGTACATTCTAAGCGCGTTGTTGATGATAGTTTCTATGTGCGTGTTAAAATGAAGTTTTGAATCCATTATCACCCCGAGGTCCCGCAGTGAACACACTCTATTTAGTTTTGCGTTAGATAAATAATAGATGTTGTTTTTTATTTTTTGTAAAAGTTATGGCGTTACATTTGGGTAAGCTCAGTAAGAGCTTATTTGTGGTACAATAAGTAGAAAGTCGATCTAAGTCACTTTGAAGTAATAAACAATCTTCGATACTTTTTATAGTTTTGTAAATTTTTAAATCATCTGCGTATAGTAGAAAGTTAGAATGTTTGTGAACAATAAAGGACCCAAAATTGATCCCTGCGGAACTCCGGAGGTGACTAAAATTAGCTCAGATTGATAGCCATTAATCACAACTTTTTGAGTACGGTTTGTTACGTAAGATGTGAACCAACGCAGCAAATTTCCGCGAATACCATTAAAAGCTATTTTTTCTAATAGCAATTCGTGATTCACCTTGTCAAAAGCCTTCTGGAAGTCCGTGTATACAGCGTCGGTTTGTAGACGATTGTCCATGTTTTCAAAAAGATTACCTACGTAAATGAGTAAATTTGTGTAAGTGGATCGTTGTCGGACAAAACCGTGCTGTTGTTTAATTATGGACCTGTGTAAAGTGGGATATATTTCGTTATAAACTAACCTCTCAAAAAGTTTTGACAAGGTGGACAGAATGGAGATCGGGCGGTAATTTTCCACGTCATGCTTGGATCCCTGGAGTCTAATGTGCTAGTTTCCATACATCCGGAAAAACACCGTCTTTAATGCATTTGTTGACAACAAATGCAAAGGATCATACAGTTGATCAGCGACACGTTTGAAAAACGAGGATGGGATACCGTCAGGTCCAGGACCTTTTGTAGAGTCAAGCGATGTGAGCTCACTGTGGATTTTTGAATGGTTTATATAAATATCACTAATAATGTCACTACCGCTATGGAAAGTAGAAGGAGGTACCCAATTATGAGTATCGAGTGTAGATGGTTCATACACGGATTTAAAGTACGTTGCAAAAAGTTCACAAATATCGCGCGGGTCACAGCAGGAAGTGTTTCCCAATTTGACATTAGATGGTATCCCTGAATTACCACGTTTACTAGATACAATAGCTCCAGAATAGTTTGAGATTTTTGTGAACATTTTCTTCGACAGACTTTATGTAGTTGGAGTAGCATTGGTAGCATTCGCTATTGAATCTACGACGGTAAAGAGAAAATTGCTCGAAGTCGGATATATTATTGTAAACTTTCTATTTGATCCAAGCCTTGTTTTTATTTCGGAATAGCCTTATAAGGGGTCGAGTGAACCAAATGGGAAAGTTAGAAGATCGGTTGGATTTTAGGGGAGTATGCTTTCGAATGACTTCAAATAAACAATTGTAAAATGTGTTCACAGCGTCTTGTGCTGAAAGGTGATCGAGCAAACTATTCCAATCAATTTCAGACAAATCAACTTTAATTTGATCGTAGTCACATTTACCTATTGTAATTTAATTTCATTACTGGGCACTGGTTCATGCGTGATTAATTCATGTGAGGGGAGGTCACGGCACAGTAAGGGGGGGGGGGTGATGAAGGTCCACGGGTAGTAAATGATCACTTGGTTGATGAACTTGGCAGTATTCATTGGATATTAATAAGTCCAGCGTTCGATTGTTCGCGTTTGGAAAGTTATGATACTGCGAGGCGTTAAATTCAGAAAGAAAATTTTCCAGATTCCTGCCGATAAATGACCGACTCTCACTGAGCTGGTCACATGCGCTAACACTGGAAGACCAATCTAGTTTTGGTAAATTAAAGTCACCTATCATGTAAAAACAATCCATCACGGGATCTTTTAAAATGTTCGAAAGCATATCCAAGTAAGCAATATAGACGTCATCAGGTGTTTTTAGCGGTATGTAGACAGCACTGATAAGGTGCCGTTTCGCACGGTCACGGCTGGGTAATTGATTAATAGAAATTCTAAATGGCTGTGTAAAGAGTTGCCGAATAAGTTGGTCATATACAAAGGTTGAAGTGCTTTTAAAATGGCAACAAGAACTCCTCCACCCTCGCGTTTACCAGTGGCCGCGCGATCCCGATCACAACGAAAAACGGCGTAGCGCTCGTCTACAACCTCACAATCTGCTATGTCTGGTACAAGCCAAGTCTCCGTTAATACGATTATATCATATGTGTTACTCAAAATATTCATAAAAATCGTCTGAAGTTTGCCACGAATGCTCCTGCAGTTCTGATAATAAATACACAGTGATTCAGCCATTAGGAAGGAGATATGTTATAATATGATGTATGTATAAAGCACAGATACTTAGAGGTGCAGCCAATAAGCCCGGAGCCACAATTAACAGAGAACATAGAAAAATATGAGAAAAATATATTACTGATTCGCATGAGCAAAGAAAGTATGCGTAAAGGGATCTTATGTAGTCGATTGCAACAAAATAAAAAAATAAAGAATTTATGCAGTTCAAAAAATTACAAAATTTTAAAGAATTACATATTGTCTTTAGCGGTAATATCGTCAGCAATATTAAATTTGTGGAAATCCTTACTATTACGAATTGAAAAGATTTTGGAAACATCAGTTCGGCGTACCAGAATCGTGGAATGCTTGACCCAGCAGTGTTTAAACTTGTGCTTATTTGCCTCAAGGCGACATTCACGAATGAACAACTTTTTCTTTAGAGTTAAGTGCTCATGTAGGTATATTGTATGCGAAGTACCAGCTATGCCGACCTGATCTGACTTCATACCCTTTGCCATGCGATAGGCGCTCACTACGTTGTCACGAAACGACACTGAAGAGAACCTCACCACAATAGTTTTGGGCCTGGCTATTTATTTATTTATTAAAAAAGGGAAGTAATATTTTTTTCTAATAATATCACACGAGCGAAGGTCGCGGGCAACAGCAAGAAATGCCAGCTTGTTTTGGCTGACATTTCATTATAATCTCCTGCTGCTGCGGAATTCGGAAAACAAATTACTTTAGAGGAATTGCTGAAAGTGGCCATTTTAAATCCTCTGGTCTGTTTTTTTTTTAATTCGTGTCTGTTTAATATATTATTTAATTTAAATGGATATTAGCCAGTAAAATAGCTGCTCGGTATTATTATTGGGTTTGTTACTTTTGAGATGACGCATTAATTAACATAATATTTATCTAATGTGTCATGTTGCGCCACCTAGTAATATTATAATAGCATCCATAAGTTCTTGAAATCCTATAAAAAATCGTGCGTACTGAAAGCATTTCTTTCTTAGTGAAATGCTCTCTCCTTATAGTTAGGTTTTAAATCTTTCGGTAGGCGAGTAAAAGATGCCGACCGCCGAAAACCAACATCGTTGGCTTGGTCCAATAATGAAGTTGTTTTTCACTTTTTGATTTATTTGTTATTTAATTAGACGTTTTACTTCGCGTGAATAGTGCCGATAAATAGAGGGCAAATAAGTAGTCTTGTTTAATTTCAATCTTTAAAACAAAAATGTACCTGTTGGAATTTTTATAATAAAAGTATCTACTTACATACAAAATAAAAGTTGGACTTGTGCGTAAACTTGTATGAATGTTATAAAAGTTGGACTCCTAAGAAAGTTGGAAACAGAAGTCTAATGTTCCTATGCTACCTATTTTAGAAACTATGTAGTTATAGGTGCGTTATATGTTTAATTAATCAGTTCCCGTGTACCTACGTAGATGACGCTGTCCTCAAAAGTAACACATACTTACAGTCCCTGGCCAAATTATTAGACGCACTACGTAAACCTATACCCTCTAAAACGTGGTCTTAAAAAAAGTACCGGCTTTAGTACTAGGTTTAAACCATGAACTTGTATAAACGTTATTACAAAACGAAGTTTATCGCTAGTCCTAGAACTATCTATGATACCAAAGTTAGACCATCGAGACCCCTAGTTTAACTATGGTACTAAATTGTCAACTCGTTTTTTAACATATTTATATTGGTTTTCGTCGACTTATCTTCAAGTATTTTAGCCGACTCGGCAATAAGTTGACGCAGTATAAATCCTAGAATGAAATTTGTATTAATGTAAGTAATGTGGCATAGGTACATAGTTTAGCTTATTGCATCATAAACTGTGTATTGTTGTGTACGTAATCTAACTTGTCAGTTATCACTAACCTTTTCTTCTTAACTCCAATTTTCACCTCTTTTTTTTCTTTGACTGTTCCATTTTTTTTTAATTGAATGCACACACGATCTCACCACAAAGAATACTGTGCCCAAAGAACTGTGCCTTTACTTGTATTATTACTCTTGAAGTGAAACCGGACATTTAGTTTACTTTAAGATGTAACATAAACATTTCGATAACATTACTCGAATTACGCGCGCAGCCCAGTTCACTCCATTATACGCGCTAGCTCGATAGTTGTTCCAAAACAGAACAACTAATTGTTCTGTTTTGGAACAACTATCATGCATTCAAAAAAATACACGTCGGAATATTTAAATACCTATAAATAACCAAACTTTATATTTTACCACTACAAATAACAATTTATAAAATATTTTTTCTTTAAATTACGGAGCAATATTTTGTAAAAAGGAACGGTGCAGAGAACGCTGAACGAATGAATGAATAGTTTAAATATTTTGTTGCTTATAATCTGTGGATAATGCTTAGACCAGGGACTATCTTTGGTACTAAGTAGTCCTTTGTTGGTCTACGATTTGTAATACGAATGAAAGAACTAACGTAAGTACCGTAACAAACCTAGACCTTTTAGTCCTGGTTTAAACCTGGTACTTATTGGAAGTTTTATAATAAGACGGATAAGATTTTATGTAAAATGGTAATTTAAGCTGATGCTATAGATCTATATTGTTCTTACTAGATACAATGTATATTTTTTATATTATCCACTTAATTATCTACTTTTAACACAATAACATCATTATTTCAGAAAAAAAAATGTAATTATTATTTTTTGCAAAAAAAATCTTGTCACTCCAAGGCCAGAAAAAATTAACGAAAATTTGTCTGAAAAATAGATTTGTTACCACAAAACTGATAACATTGCAACTCCAAGATGCTAATGTGTAACGCTTCTGAGCGCACTGTTCGAAGTGGTAAATTTGGTAAATTAAAAGAATTGGATTTTAAGGTCTGCCGCCCGCCAGGAAACCCAAGTTAACGGCTGCCGCCCGCCAGGAAGCCCAAGTTAACGGCTGCCGCCCGCCAGGAAGCCCAAGTTAACGGCTGCCGCCCGCCAGGAAGCCCAAGTTAACGGCTGCCGCCCGCCAGGAAGCCCAAGTAAACGGCTGCAATGAAAGCAAGCGATGGCCATAAGTGTAGAGTTGTAAACGAACTTTAAAGAAAGGATGTGTGAAGGGTGAAGGACAAAGAGATTTATAAATAATCAATCGCTCGTAAATATTTGAATGTCTTTGGTGAAGGATGATATGACTAGAAAGGAAGTGGCAGCTGAGATGACACCTAATAGAGAAACCTACCTTCTAAAAATACCATCGAGATCCAAAAATGGACTACAGTTTTAGAAATAGTTTAGGAGCGTTGCGTGTGCTATTCCATACCTGCTAATCTTGTCAGCACGTTACTAAACTGTATATTTCGCATTATGGTGGATGCTCCAGGGTAGCCCGCGAAATTCAAATTTTCTTACGTGTGTTAGGTTGTATGATGATTAAAATATTGTTCGCGACTGTAAGACGTAGGTATGTAGTTACAAAATTATAATCATCAACATTATCAATACCTACAACCCTCCAAGTTCATAAAGGTCGAGGAACGACTTTTTCAAGGTCACTCCTTCGTCGTCTACCCCATATCGTGTGGGGTGTCGTTTGAAATCCCACTCTCTCTACTTGCAACAACAACAATTACAATTCTATCAAATTATTCCATTCTGACCGCGGAGGCGGAACCTCGGTCCGCTAATACGGACCCGTCCAGAGGTTGGACTAATGTCCTAAACCGCATGATAGCAACATGCGCCCATGTGCGAGGTTGCTGTGTTGTAAGCTGTAGGCGCGCCACAGCGCTGTTACACAGCGGTGCTTTCTTCACAGTGCCCCGGCGGTCCGTCTCCGCCGGGTGGGACCCCCGGTTACCCGAGGGGAGCCCAGCGGGAGACAACCAGCGACAGAGGCACCGACTTACAGCGCACCTACAGTGGATGTGTGATTCCCGCCCGCCCCAATAACCAGAGCTAGCCGGCAGTGGTTCGGACTGAGCAAACAAAGTGTGTCTGTGGGCGGTATTGTATGTGTAACACCGCCCATGTATGCGTTTTTCGCGGGCCCGAGAGCCGCGTCCACGCGTGTGTCTACGTGAGTGTAGAGAATGCATGTGTGGTTATAGCTGCGCGCCCTGCCTATATTAACTTAGAACAAGTCGCGCAGCTGGGTGTGTGTGTGTGGAGTCATAATTATTGTGCAGGTAAGCTGCGTGTAACGAGGAACAGCTTACGTGGGTCAATCCGGTGGTGACGGGGCGGTGGAGGGGGGCGACCATGCCTTGCCGGGCGCGGACGCTCCACTGAGTCATCCTTGACGGTCTATCCACGATGCAAGGAGAGTAGCGACCAGTTCCACGTCTCGACCCTGCTTGATGGCACTGATCAGTTCAATCAGAAACTGGATGCTGTGTACTCCTTCTTGGCTTAATGGGCCGGCGCTGGTGGTGCCACTCGTGACATGGCTTCCTGTTGATTGTTGTGCCGAGGGCTGCGCCATGCGGTGCGGGCGCCAGTGCCCAGAGTCGAGCCTCGTAGTCAGCGTCGCCGTGGCCAGACGAGTCACGGGTGTCGGGCTTCGGCATCTTTTTCAGACTTCAATTTATATTGCACGAATGTGGGCTCGCGACCGCAGCGGTGCTCAAGGCACCGGGCAGCAGGGATGGCAAAGTGGGTAGATTTGCGGTCCGCGCGAACGGGAGTTTTCGAAATGTACCCCCAATTTGGAGTACAATTTGGCTAGCTTCTTCCGAAATCCATCTGCAGCGCTGTAGGTAGCTGCGTTAGATCTCCGGACCACTGGCAAATCCCGCCACTCTCTCAGCCGAGTGCCATGCTTTATAAACTAGGTACCCCTTCCCGCTACAACATTGACGGTTGGGCAGTGTTGTCATTTCTCAAAAATAAGAATGATTCAATTCTTTAAATCCTACATAATATTATTTTAGATCACAGCAGATCTTATTAATTAATACATAATTAGAAAACATGACATGTTAAATAGGTATTTTAAAATGGCTTAGGGGTTGCTAGTCCTATTTTTTTTCGATTTAATGCTCCATTTACGAAACATTAAACTTTTAAGTGCAAATTTTTGATCCAGTAGGTAGGTTTTTTTTTTTAATGCGCCGGGGTCACGGTATCTCTTTCGAACAGTCCCGCAACCCCGGCAGGCATCGGTCCTTGCGGACCCCTTCCTATTGCTGACTCTCTTTGAGGCGCGCGTGGAACACGAACGCGCTGTCGACATAGCCCACCGTCCACAGGCCCGCGCCTACGGTGGCCCCCGACGCCCGGGGCGTCTCCCGTGGCGGCCGGGACGTGAGGTTCTCTCCCTCTCACGTTCCGCCACCTCATTCTCTAGCATAACTGCTTCGCAGGACGTGACGGCGTCTCAATCCGTCTCAAGGGCGTCCCCCCCTCTAAAAGCTAAACTGCTAGCTTGAAAAATCTCGAAAAATACATGATGATAGTGCATTTCATGGACTTTAAAGGAAAATTATAGCTGTTAAAAAACTAAAACGAAACGTAAACGCGTTACTTATACAAACGTGTAAAATCTGCTAAAACGTATTGATGTCAGCGTCGAATTGTAAAACCCATCAGATTGTAATCTGTCTAGTCAGATTGTAAACTGACAAAATATTGTCAACTAAACATATCTACTGCTTACAATATGACGCATTAATTTTCGGCAGATTATAATCTGTCGAAGTGAAAACGTCAAATTGTGCAATGCGTAAAACGTAATCTAAACGTATTTCTGCTCGTGACTGTAAAAGAAGCCAATATCAAGCAATAGACGCGTTTTTTCGCACTCTTTCGTGACAATAGATAATCGTGTAGTTTTAAGTGTCATGGCTTGTATTTTTAAACAGAATTGTTCACTTAGAGGACGACACGATTACTGTCGTCCACAAGTTTTGCCAACTAAAAACCAACGATAAATTAATCGTCACGACATAGTGGGACCGGCCTTAGAGCTAATTTTGAATTTTGGCGACGTGTACCTTGTTATATTCTTTTCGTTAATAAGTACATAGCTAGGGCTTCACTCGCGGCGCGGCTTCAGTCGCGTTAATTTAGAATTTGACTATGATTTTACTCTAAGTACTTGTACTTAATAATTTAATTCAATCATGAATTGAAATGGTTTTACGTGGCGCCATCTATTATCTTATCTATTATTAGCGTTATTGTTGTTTTCCTCGTGAAAACTACTTTTTTCAGGATGAAAGATACCCTATGTCCGTTTCTGTACACCTGACAACGTACTTATATGCACAATTTCAGGATGATCGGTTCAATGGTTTAGGCTTGAAAATGTAACAAACAAACTTATTTTCGCATTTTAATAATTTAGGATGCTCAGTTCATCGGCTAAGTTTCTTGCTAAACCAGCCCTTTGATCTGTGACTTATTATCAGATCGCTCGCTGTCGCGTGACGAAACAGTCGTTTGATAACGTACCTACTGTATTCTTACCGTGAGCGAGAAGTTGTCGAATACTACTTAATAATACAAATATGGATATTTACATATCTTAATCTGATGAAAACTGGATTTTCGTCTCATTATTATGACTGATTCAAAATTTCCTTTGAGTCCGATGCTGAAGGTCAATAATCTCTGAAGGGTTTAGGCTACAGACACGCCCACATTTCACCAGTTATATTTAAGTCTCAATAAAGGGCGACCCTATTGCATCAACCGTGCACAAATTATAATTCTGGGCTGTTAGTGGAAAAAAATCGAATGGAAAAACCAAATAACATTTTGCCCGAGTTGTAAAGAACTAAAGTAATTATAATAATATAATATATATTATTATAATTACTTAAGTTCTTCAGAGAAATCGCTTGAGGATTTAAATTCGATCTCCGATGAGGAATGTGTACCTACGTATTTTGACTGACACGGACGCGTATCTGCTAGCCTCTTCTGCGAATCATCACCAAACGCAGAGATACAATATTATAAATAATGTAAGTACAATGTTATTGTGGATTTTTTAATTTTTTTATTTATTTATTTAAATAACATGGGAGACTTACAGCTAAAACAAACAGATCAAGAACAGTACAATAGACTGAAAGCCAATTACAGGTCTCCACTTATAAAATACAGAGAAAAAAAAAGTAAATTCTACGGACACTCACACCAAGTTACTATACATATACTACAGCATAATTACTATTTACTTATTACTTTTTCTTGGAGCGGA
This sequence comes from Xestia sexstrigata, assembly GCA_941918905.2. Lineage (NCBI taxonomy): Eukaryota > Metazoa > Arthropoda > Insecta > Lepidoptera > Noctuidae > Xestia > Xestia sexstrigata. Next base: position 12,870,771 of record OW799200.2, on the reverse strand, counting down.
GCGGAGGAGCGCTGGAGCGGTGGTGTGGTAGCCGTTAGCCCAGTGGCAACGAACCCAGCCAGGCACGTTACCTTGTGTATGTACGGTCGAACAAGCTATTTGGTTTACAGTTTAACTAACAAATAACATTGTAAAATGTAAACCAAATAGCTTGTTCGACCGTACCTCATATATTTCATCACCACTGCAATAAAAACAGAGGGAACCACAAATTCAAAATTAGGTAACATCTACCAACCAGCACTGCGTGAGTTATTATGACTGTTTTTGGATTAGATATCCCATACGTATGAGTAGTCTGTGGCATTTTTATTGAGTTACGGTAACCGACTTCTTCATTGCTCTCATGAATGAATGAGTCGACAATCCCAAAAGTGTTACAAGGTCAATTAAATACCTATTATTATTGACACGTCAAGATATATCGACGGGAAAAATGTCAACAATCATCTCGAAATAGAATCATGATTTGAAATAATGCGATTTATTAACCGAGTTTGAAGAGCTTTCATGGGATAGCTGCCCATGCATTAAAAAAAACCGGCCAAGTGCGAGCTAGACTCGCGAACCGAAGGTTCCGTATAATCTTTTAGCTATTTTGTTATTAAAGTAAGTACATATTTACGGTTTTCAGATTTTTCCCTTTACATGTGCTGTAACGCTATAAGACAAAACTTCTCGCCAAATTTCATGATTCTAGCCATTCTAGGTCAACGGGAACTGCCATATAAGCTTTCGACCCAAAACCTATAGGGTACAGCTACTTCCGGTTGACCTAGAATTGTCAATTTTGGGTAAAAGCAAGGTCTTACAAAATAAGTAAAGGGAAAATTCCGAAAATTACTGACAAGTTTTCGTGAAAATCTAAATGTCCCCATGTCTTTTTATCGTGTTGACTCAGGGCCTTGATTTTTATTCACCTAATAGGGACTATATACCTCAGTATCTGGTATAAATTTTAACTTCCACCCGTTCCTGAGAAAATCGGTGGTGACACACGGACAGACAGACGGACAACAGAGTGATCTTATAAGGGTTCCTTTATTTACCTTTTGAGGTACGGAACCCTAAAAAGCAATGTACAATCAGTAGTACCCCACCTTTAGTTAAGTACTTCATATAATGATAATTTTCTTTTTCAACTCTTCCCTAGTCGCTGGATAGATGGCGCTGAACTTGATAAAGTTACTGCAAGGAACGGAACGTCACATCATTTCACTTGGATGCTTGGTTATATTCGGAAGCTTAAGCAAACGAAAGTGACAGTCAACGAGAGTATGTGACGTGACACAATGTTTTTTTTTCCAAGCGTTTTAGCTTTGGCACTTAGTAACATAGTTAGTTCAACGTCATCTACAGAGTTCATGGAAACTATTATTTTTTTAAATAATCAAAAAGAAAACCTCTCACTAAATAATTATTTCGGCTTCCTGGTGACCATGGTTTCCTTATTTTTTGTTCTTATTAGCTGTAAGTCCTCCATGTACTCATCATCATCTGCCTACCCTTTTCCCAACTATGTTGGGGTCGACTTCCAGTCTAACCGGATGCAGCTGAGTACCAGTATTTTACATGGAGCGACTGCCTATCTGACCTCCATAACCCAGTTCATACTGGGTAATACGATACCTCTTTGGTAAGACTGGTTGTCAGACTTTTTAGGCCACTGACTACCTGTAACGACTGTGAAAGATGGACAAGTGACAGCCGGGACCAACAGCTTAACGTGCTTTCCGAGGCACGGAGGAAACTCGGCATGTAATGGTGGTCACCCATCCACAGACCAACCTAGGCAAGCACGGCTTAACCTAAAGATCGATCGGCGTGGCTGTTATTATTTAGCCACGAGCTCCTCCATAAGTCCTCCATGAACTGAAATAAATAAATAAATATCCCATGCTCATGCTAGAACGTATTTACGTACAACGTACGTGGTAATCTGCATTTTTTTGAAATATTAAATGGGCCTGCTCCTGACCTCAATCTAGCCCTGAAGACAGAGATGAGGTCGACAATGCAACAAGCTAACCAAGACAAGCCTATTAAACCGCGACTTAAATAGATAATAATAATTTTGAATCAAATGGTACCAAATGCTGTTAAGTCGTTTGGTCAATCACAAAAAAAGGATCTATGTCGAAATAGAAATCGACTGGAAATCAAAAGCAAGAAGGATTAGAGATGACAGCGATGACAGCTATCAAAGCTGCAGACAGTTTTTGTACAATAATGCCTGTGCCAGACTGTCCGGCTCCACCGGCGCCGGCGGTTTACAACAGCACGCACTGGTGACGCACTGTTGTGAACCGCCGCCGCGCCGCCGCCGGTGGAGACCGATGTGGAGGTGTGTGGAGGGCTTGTTTACAACAGTCTGGCCCACCCTTAACATAAAATAAGGAATTTTCCCCTGACTTTTGTCACAACGCTTCAGTATATATCAATAGATAGCGCTGATCAGCTTTCGGAATAAGTATTTTTAAGCGGCGTTCTAGTAAAAGCCAATGAAAAAAGAATTTACTACGTATTATATTAAAGGTCAATGGTAAAATCTGTCAAACTCATTGTAAGTATAGTTAAATTTCTTTATTATTCATTGCTGTGTATAAAGTGATAACTCTAAAGAACTTTTTTTCTGTCAAACATTTTTAAACTAAAAGCCTACTATGCTTTTGCACCACTGAACTGAACTACAAGATTTTGCATGGTTCTTCTGAGTGTTTTTGTGTTCCGTACCTATAAACTCCTGGTGCCGAGTCGAGCTTAGGTTCCTCCGTACTTCAGTTAAGGCTTTGTGGACATAAAAACGAGCCATTTTATTATTCCCCAAAGTTGATCAGCGACATAAACACGAGCCATTTTATTATTCCCAAGGTTGATCAGCGCCATCTAGTTCGTTCATAAAAAAAAACTGGAAAATTTCTCATAGACAGAGTATTCTATTTCACCAGTCTATAGAATACCCTGTCTACTGTACTCTTTGGTAGGTAGTCTGTCCCGTTTGCACCCGTTTGGTATATTATGTTAATCTACCAAAGACTACAATACAATTTGTAAATATTCTACCCACAGAGCATCTATATAAAGGGGATTCTACCTCTTATTCTTAAGTCATTGGATTCTACCCTTTGTCATTGTCTTTCAAAAGGGCTTTCAAAAATACTCATGAAATTATTCGATAAAAATTTTTGGTGCATTAAGAAATAGTCTAACAGTATGGCATCACCTAAAGATCCAGGTAAAAAAGAAAAAGCTAAACCCAAACCTAAAAAACCATTTGAGGAAATAAGTGCTATTTTTAATGGTAATGAGGTAAGTCAGCAGTTTCATAAATTCCGTGATTATCTCGTATAATAAAATAGATGGCGAACATGGAGATGATGGATAGAGGCCCACCTATTATTAAGTATTTATGAAACTATGTGCTGTAGCATTTCTCGTGGCTAGTTAATTTGTACGATGCAAAATAGTGATTTAGGTACTTTTACGACTTCAGACAGATAAACAATAATTTCATCATCATCATCATCATTTCAAAAGACGTCCACTGCTGGAGATAGGCCTCCCCCAAGTGTCGTCACATTTACCGGTCCCGTGCATCTCGCATCCAGCGGATCCCCGCAACCTTCACCAGGTCATCGGTCCACCTAGTCCTAGGCCTTCCAACACGAGTTGCGACGTGTTCCGGTTCGCGGTCACCCCTCCAGAACTTTTCGGCCCCATCGGCCATCCGTTTTGCGAGCAATGTGCCCTGCCCACTGCCACTTAAGTTTGGCAATTCTACGGGCTACGTCGGTAACCTTGGTTGTCTTGCGGAGGGAAACAATAATTTAATTCAATATTTTATTGCGAGGGTTGATCAGAATCAATCACAGAACCTTCTTTATTTACAGTTAGGTGGTTCCTATTTACCATACTCGATCTGACCCGATACTTTAGACTTTTAGTATCGTCGTTCAAGTTTCTCTATTTATTAAAACGATTTCACATGTCAGGTGAAAATACGAGTGCCAAAGAGCACACACAAGCCGCCTAGGCTGACTCCGTCGCAGGTCAAATTACAGCAGAGCTGTACCTGTGATGACGACGAGTCTGTCTGCTCGGAGACATGCGGCATTGTGTGTGGCGAGCCATCATGTCCCTCGAACAGGCTGGACTTCCAGGTAACAGTGTAGTCTCCTTGTGCCCTGATTTTGTAATTGAAACTCGGTAGGTTTATAACAATTAAATTCCTTTTAAGGCCCTTCTAACCCTAAAATTAGCAACTCTATTTGTGGTGGTTCAAACTTCGTTTGAAATCCTGTTAGAATAAAGTTTTAATCAGCTTGCACTACAAAGCGGTTGTTACGTCAGTCACTGCGGCCGAATAGTGCGAAATGAGTGGTTTTTTGCGATTTATGCAAAGTTTCATGATCTAATTTCAAGTACCTTTTGAATACCAGCGGTTGATTGTTCGATTTGGAGGTAACTTTGGATTTTTTTTCTATCGAGAAAAGTTTATGGAATCGTGTTTTCGTCACACATAGGACTTTATCATTTATTTCAAAATTAATGCTGCAGTATTTTAGGAGTAACGGAGGATCATGCTAAGCCATTTGAGGGATATATAGCCCTTAAGTTTGGATCTCAATTTTGGAATTTGCACTAATCACAAGTTTGTCTCTGCACCAGCCAAAGGTTGACTGGTAGAGAATGCGAACGGCATTTCGGCATTCTGTCGGACTCTGTACATTTATTTACAAAAACGTTTTAGATACCTAATAACACACATAATGGAAGTTTTGGTAAGTTACGCAGCTATTCAGGGTACAAACTGTAGGTTATTAGAAATTGATCACAAATACTATTTATGTCACTGACAGCAGTTGCGCTGGCGACTAATATATTACCACTTCTTTCTTACAACTAATCATGTAATTTCAGGTACCTGACGATATTTGCGAGTCACTCACAAACAGGACAGCTCTGAACTCGGAGATGATTTACTCCAGGACTCCTGGCAATCCAAATCTTTGCAATACATGCAATGTAACGCCTAAAGGCGCTCCCAAAGGTGTGCTGGCGCAGAAAGTTTTACATCCTGACAAAGACGTGTTCGTACTCAAGATTGGGAAGCAAACTGATGAACCTAACCGCACGGGAAATATTGAGGTACTTAACATTTAGTTTTTATTGTTTTCTTGTTATGAATAAACAAACCCTGAAGAGTTGGACATTTGCATTTCGCCCGTTATTTTAAGTCCTATGTAGTCTCTCTATAAAAATAAATAATCTCTCTAATCTATACAAATAAATAAAATTGAAGTGTCTGTTTGAAATATCAAAATAACACCTTTTTACTTTGTTTTAATAAAGCCCAACGTTCAATTAGTCATTGTTGGGGATGTGACAAGACAACGTTATGATAAATATTTGACATTCTGATTCTGGTTTGAAATACTGTTAGAATAAAGTTCTAATCAGCTTGCACTACAAAGCGGTTGTTACGTCAGTCACTGCGGCCGAATAGTGCGAAATGAGTGTTTATTTGCGATTTAAAAAATATCTATTGATTGGACTAAAAAAGTAAAACACATAAGACCTGCTTTAAAGTTAGTTCAGTTAGTATGCAAAGTTTTATTGGTCGTTTTGGAGGTAAAGTTGGAATTTTTTTCTATCGAGAAAAGTTATGGAATCGTGTTTTCGTCACACATAGTACTTAGCATTAAGGTTGCACTACTCAATATATTTTCCATACAAATTTCGGGGGGGTATTTATTACTCCACTGTTTGACATGGTACATCTAAAGTTAAACATGATATCGTTTTGTCTCATTATTAATTGTGTCTGTGCGGTAACAGAATAGTAAAATAAAAAGCCATGCAAAAGTTACGATCTACCAAAGATTCGTTTTTATTGCCAATTTTAACGCAACTTTGGGCGTAAATTAGTAATAAAATAAGTGCCAAATTTCCAAAACAAAGTCCGTACTGACAGCACAATTATCGCAGAATTCAATAAGCTTTATTTGTAAATGATTTATGCAGTGGTTTTTTCATAAAGTGCGCGCGCAAAAAAATACGAAAAGGCCTTTGGGAAATCGATCCCAAAGGCCTTTTCGTATTTTTTTGCGCGCGCCTTTTACTATGAATTTTCGTGCATCTCATTGAATAATGTTTCCCCCGGTGCGGTGCGGGAGGATGACGCTAACTCACACATATGAACAATATGTCACATATAACTTTGTTTGATAGAAGAACAAGAACTATATTTCTGTCCTTTTCATTTCATGCATGACGTCAGTGACGTGTCATTTGTTTTTCGCTGAAGTTGAAGGGCCTGTGCATTATTATTGCACTCCTATAATGTGTGCGTTTCGAGTCAAACGTGTTTCCTGTCAAACAGTGGAGTTATACCCCCCGAAATTTGTATGGAATTTCCATCTGTGGTGCTTGGTAACTGAACTTTTCCCAGTTGTACAGTCACATCAAAATCAAAATCAAAGCATTTATTTCAAGTAGGCCAGTTACAGGCACTTTTGAACTGTCGAAAAAAAGATGAAAATTAAATGTAGCTACCAGTCCCAGTCACAAGACATAAAAACTGTGAAAGTACTGTAGTTGCCCATTCCCTAGCGTAGATCTCTATGGAGAAGAACGGGTAAGAAACTCCATGGACACTCTTTTAAATCAAAATATTGTTACAAAATCTTGGTTACATCATTCATGTTGAGATGGTATATTATGTGAGAACAATGTAGCAAGATGTGCACGTTAAAAGTGTCCATAGTAAAAACAAAAAATACAATTCAAAAATAAACATTCAAATAAGCCATGGCAAATAAGAGATGACCAGTCACAACTGATAGCGCCCGTTCACGAACATAACGCATGGATGGCACCATTCAACTCAACCATTTTGAAGGGAACTGAATGATCCGACACACGCGCCACCATCAGCGAGACATTAGAGTGAGCATGACATACTCTCAACCGCCAGGGCACATTCAAGTCAAGAAAAGACGTAGGATTTCAATGAATCATAGCTTTCTAGGACATACGAGTAGTACTCACACAATATGGGCTATGCTATTATATAATACTAGAGATTGATTCTATACAATGCAAAGACAGTTGTACAATCTTCAGCAGCTCCAACAATTCTATTTAATGCTATCAATTTATGCGCCCCTGTCCATGTGGAGCAGGACCAGCATTGAGCCACGCATTTTTATCAGCGATATAATCGCCCCACTTGTAATAAGCTTGCTTACATAGTGTGCGTTTGATGCATGTTTTAAATTTCGTCTCATTTAGTTCAAGAATACTTTGTGGAATTTTATTATAGCATCTCAAACAGTACCCCATGAAAGATGAGTCTACTTTAGCGAGTCTAAAGCCTGGCTGAACTAGTTGGTCCCTATTTCTAGTACTGTAATTATGTCTGTCACCTCTTTTACCAAAAAGATGCAGATTTTTTCTGACGTACATTATGTTTTCGTAGATGTACTGACAACTCACAAGTACTAAGAGTTGATTATACTATGCATATGGTATCCAGAACAGTTTGATCGTTTCTCTGGAACTGGTTGTGCTTCATCGCCCCGGCGGCGGCGGTCGGCGGTGCTTTTCTCTGTCTCGCTACCTTTGATTCTGGCTTTCAACGATTGCAATGGTTGGGAATAAAAGGTATTGACCTGAAACAAAAAAAGAAACACGAAAAAAGGACATTACGATATAGAGGTACGAGCACGACGCCAGAGCCCAAGCTGCATAACATTACGATATAGAGGTACGAGCACGACGCCAGAGCCCAAGCTGCATAACATTACGATATAGAGGTACGAGCACGACGCCAGAGCCCAAGCTGCATAACATTACGATATAGAGGTACGAGCACGACGCCAGAGCCCAAGCTGCATAACATTACGATATAGAGGTACGAGCACGACGCCAGAGCCCAAGCTGCATAACATTACGATATAGAGGTACGAGCACGACGCCAGAGCCCAAGCTGCATAACCCGAGCATGATCTCCGGACTGTCCCTTGCTTCTGATAACTACTAAACATGGGTTTTTCTATACTGATAGCTTAATAGCTAGCTGTTCCTTATCTTTCATGTATATAGCCAGTGTTTTCACTGACTACAATTAATAGAGAATGATAACCCTTGACATTTAGAATTTACTTACAACAAGTAATATACGATATGCTTTATTGCCATAATAAAACAAAAATTGCCTTCACAACAATTAAAATAATTTATTTTAATATTATATTTTGAGGTAGGTAAACATGGGCTAGCTCGCCGTCCGGCGTCCGTCCGTCTCATGACGACAGGCCGTGTTGACGGCGCGTTCGTGTTCCGCGCGCGCCTCAAAGAGAATCATTAAAAGGAAGGGGTCCGCAAGGGCCGATGCCTGCCGGGGTTACGGGACTGTTCGAAAGAGATACCGTGACCCAAAGGGAACACAAAGGGCGTTGAAGGAACATGGATGGGTTTTAGTCAGTAAAAGTCTGGCACTCCCTCCTGCTCCGCCCAGAGCGGGAGAAATCATTTGATGATTTCCCATCCGACAAAAAAAAAAGGAAGGTAAACATTGCACATTGTCAATTTGTCACTGTCATCCATTGGAGATCTCTCTGTCTGAAGTTCTTCTACAAATCCTTAGACTAGAACAGACCACAATAAAATCAAAATGAGACCATCATATAAGAAACAAATAAACAAAATCACAAGGATTATTGCGTATGCTTTTGCCCGCGGCATCTCGCTATGCTCGAAAATCCCACGGGATTGTTTTAAAATAGCTTATGACACTCGGGGATAATGTGGCTTTCCATTTGTGAAGGAATTCTCGAAACCTGTTTAATCATAGTTTCGAGAATTACCGCCTACATCCTAACTTATTTATAATAATGGATGAAAATTATTGATTGTGTTACCCGCGATTGTCGAAAAGACATTTTTTTCAAACTTATGAAGCAATGAATAAATAATTTCCTTCAAAATAGTTCGGATTGATGTGATCGTAAGTGTGTTACACAATTGAGGCGCAGGTCCTTCTTGACAAGTATTGCAAGTAACTGTGTAAAAATAAATTAAAAAGCTCCTCTTTTTAAATGTCGCTTAATTAAACTCACTGCTATCACATGGTTTATTCGGTTATTTCATGTTTTATTTACGAGGGAAGATACCTTCTCAGGCTTTTTTGTGATTCCCACAAATCGCAAACATGCAGTCAATCCTGTTAACCATATTAGGTTGCAATTACGTGTAACTTCGAGCTTCATCAGAAAGCTGTTCCCTAAGGATCCCTAAGGATTGGTATGAATGTTAGCCCAAAATGGACACAAAGTAATGACTGACGTAAATGAAAATCGAGCTGGATGCAGACATATTGTGTTACAGAAAGAAGTGTCATGGCGAAACGGATACTGTTCTAACTAGTGTAATTAATACTTTACACTGTGCCATTGTGTTGCACTGTGCCATTAATTTAATGACATACAGTATATATATTCCGTTCCGTTCAAGTATTAGATATACAGATACAGTATTTAGATTTAGGCAACATCATAGAGAGTTAAAATATTTGAGTGCAAGTTACACAATTATTCATACCACTCCATACCTAACGTGTGAATACGAATGTAACTGTTTGTCTGTCGTATCGTGATGATGATGATATTGATGAAGAGACTTGTCCAGTTATGTCTGATAACCTACCATTTCTCGTTGCAGGTGGAACTGGTCACGCCTCGCGCGCCAGCCAAAGAGCAGCCGGCGCCGCATGCATGCATAAATATCCAATGCAATGAGGAAGACATAGCCGGCTGCTTCACGTGTATGACCTGCGATAATAGAATCATGCCAAGGAAGCGGAAACCTCGAAAGCGCAAGTGTTGCTATTGATAGAAAACCGTATGCCATTTTATTAAGGTGTTTTTGCAACCAAAGCATTTCTACCTACGTGTAATTTTTGGTGAAGATGTTTGAAAGATCTAAAAAAAAAAAGAAAAATCTTTGTGTTTTCATTAAAATAAAGGCTTTTGTCAGTTTAAGCTTACACCATACAGGTTTATTGACAGTTAACAGAATCACAGTTTTTAGGGTTCAGTACCTAAAGGGTAAAAACGGGACCCTATTACTAGACTCCACTGTCCGTCTGTCTGTCTGTCACCAGGCTGTATCTCATGAACCGTGACAGCTAGACAGTTGAAATTTTCCCAGTTGATGTATTTCTATTGCCGCTATAACAACAAATAATAAAAATAAATTAAAAATTAAAGGGGGCTCCCCTAAGGGATGGTTTATCATAGTTTATCCAAAATCATCCCTTAATATAAAATTGAAAGTCCTGACCGAGACTGACTGAGTCATATTATATTGAAGGATGTTTCTGGTAATATAAAAGAGCTCAGTAGCTATAAACCTGCACGTAGGTATGTCTAATTTAAATCAAACTTTTCCCGTAGCGAATAATTTCCATCACAAATTGTGTAGCAAGTAAAAGTGTGCATTTACTGCTGATCGTGCGCTTGCATCGCTAACATATTACGTGCTCTGTGTAATTGATATTAACGGACAACGCTGCGCTTGTCAACAATCAGTGAATGTTGCATCAGACGGGCTCGGGTGAGGGCGCCCGCGCACAAATGTAGATGGCAATGAACTTGCCCAAACGTGGCCTTAGCAATTAGAGTCTTATTATATTATCCCACTCACTTGCGCTAAAGTTGCAGTCAGACCCTAAGGTCTGGTCGTAATAGTATTTATGTTAGACCAGTTTACGTGACTGGAGTTGCAACCTTCGAAGTTTACTTCTGTTTGTTACAATTTGAATGTGTGATTTTTGCTTTTTGCACGGGGGTTAAGAATTGTTCAAATTTTGGTGGACCGATTTGCTATTGATTTTAACGTTTTTTAATAGTGAGCTACACGTTATAGCTAGTGATTTGGGTAACGCATAAATCAGTGATATTCATTTAATTGTAACTTAAAACCCCTATTTTTGAAGACTTTTTTTATGCCTGGTTCCAATTTTGGTAGCTCAATTTCGGTGGCCTTGGTGGCGTTTTCACATGCTGTTTGTACATAAATAGCCAGTTTTTACGTTGCAAGACTGTTTCTTTAGCAAACAAATAAATGGTATGTACTTGGAAGTAAATAAGACCTATTATTAAAAGGGTAGCATACTAAAGATCAAGTTTCTTATTTTTATTTTGTTGCTTTTTAGAATGTTTAAACAGACCAATGAAAAGAGGCTGCTTAAAAAGAGAATGGATGAAAGAAGAAGAAAAGCAAGAATAATGTTTCATCATCAGCCTACAGCAGACCACTGCTGGACATAGGCCTCCTCAATGGCACGCCACTCAACTCGATTCTCAGCAACTCTCATCCAGTTGCTACCAGCCACGCTGCAAATATCGTCACTCCAGTCACTCGAGTCTGAGGGCATCCCACCTTAAGTTTGCCGATTCGCGGTCTCCACTCAAGAACACGTCTATCCCAACGGTCATCGGTTCTATGGCTAATATGACCGGCCTATTGCCACTTCAGCTTACTTATTCTGTGAGCTATGTTGATTACTCTGGTTCTCTGTCAGATCACCTCGTTCCGGAGATCCACCCCAACTCAGAGAGACTCCAAGCACAGTCCGTTCCACAACCGCCGAGCGACCTTGAATTTATGAACCAGCCGTGCCGTGAACCGTGACGTTTCGGTCCCATAAGTCATAACAGGCAGGACGGGCTGGTTGAAGATCTTCCGTCTTTAGGCACTGTAGAAACGCGACGAGAAGACCGGACGATGTTTCCCAAATGCTGCCCAGCCCAGCTGAATTCTTCTGTGAGTCTCAAAGTTGTACTTGCCAAACAAACAAAGAGTTTGCCCGAGATAAACATATTCTCGAACACCTTCGAGAGGACCGCCCGTGCCATTGACAACAATAGGTTTAGAACTGACCAGTTCTCGACAGAGTCAAAAATCTTCTCATAGTTCACAAATGCAAGACAGAGCTGCCGATTATACTCTTCGGGCTTCTGTATGATCTGCCGCAGAGTGTAGATGTGATCTATGGTTCTGCATCCTTCTCGAAACCCGATCCACTCCGGTGGTTGGAAGTCGTCGAGTCTTTGCGCTAGACAATTCGTGACGACTCTTGAAAACAGCTTATACACGTGGCTTCTGGAGTTCTCCCAGATAACAGGACCGGGTCGAAAAGCTCCTGAAGCTCTCTTGCAGGCCTTCCTCCCGCTTTCAGGAGCTGTATCGTTCTCCCATACTCATCAGGAGCTTTTCCATTTTTAAGCTGTCTAACAGCCGCATCGATTTCATCTTGGCTGAATTTTGACAGGTCTTCTGGGAAATGACGGTTAAGGTGGTTCTGGAATCCTCATTTTCGGAATCAGGTCGAGATATACAGTACACGCGATAATTGTGAGATAAGTTACATTGAGCTTTATTGTTGAAATTGAGGTTTGTGACAGAGAATTCAATTTAGTTGCCACTGATTTTCAATTTTGGTGGGCACTTTCGATTTTGGTGGCCGATTATCAATTTGGGTGGCCACACTACACTTTTAACTTAAATAACTCAAAAAGTTATCGAGATATTCTTGGGCCTCTTGAAGATTATTTCTATTGTTATACCAGATCCTTATTTTTCACGAAAACTGAACAATAAATTATGCCACCAAAATTAACAAAAAATTCACTTTGCTGATATTCACCCAAATCATATACGCCCTGTTTATTTTCCTGTAAGTACACCGCTACTATGCCGCTACTACTATAGCAAAAGTTTAAAAATAAAAAAGTGAGTTTTGTAAGTTCTTAGAGAGTTGTATCAACTAAGTAAGCCAGTGTACTTTTGGTCTTCAATGTTTTAGTTAACTACAAGTAACATTTAATTCAAAGTATTAAAAAATCCGACTACAAATTTATATGTACCCAACTATGTGTATATTTGTAATCTTCATTTTAATACCCTACTTGAAAAAGATATATACTTAACGACTAATATTTACCGCCAAAAATCTACCATTTTGTTTTTTTTTTCTTGAAACACCAATCTAAGGGCACTTGGGTTTTAAGACGAAATTCATCTAGCTGTCTGAAAGATACAAGGTTATAAAGAAATTATATAGAATAATTTACAACAAACATACAAGATACGCGCGAAAAACATCTTCCCAACTACCAACTTCCTTGGCAGTCGGGTAAAAAGTCAAAGTAACTTTGCAGACTTTTTGCAGACATTTCAAATTGAGACCTCTTTCGCATCACGAAAAATTTGTCAACATCTTTATGTACGGTCGAACAGGCTATTTTTTTACAGTTTTACCAACAAATTACATTGTAAAATGTACACCAAATATCTTGTTCGACCGTACATGATCATGTATGATAAATTTATGTAATCTAAAGCTAAACTAAACAGTGCGTATGTTATTAAGAACGATGATGATTGACTAAAAAATATATGTTTCTGTTTAGTCCGTCATGTCAGTTAGATTATCGAAAAATATTGGAACCGTGTTTTTTGTTTTATCAAATTAATAAAAAATGACGAAGATAAAACGTGTAGGGTTGATAAAGATTTTATTAATTGGTTTTTATTTTTGAGAAATGGCAACACTGCCCAACCGTCAGTGTTGTAGCGGAAGGGGGTGTTTTATAAAGCATGCCACTTGGCCGAGAGAGCTCAATTCGGTGGAAGAAACTGTGGTGACTGTATCTCTGAATAAGTGAACAGAAAAATAAAGTATTAAGTCTACATTTAGTGAGTTTTTATTACACTTCAGAAGTGGGATTCGAAAGGTTCAAATCAATTGCAATGAAAAAAGTTAACTGCAACGACCGGTCATTGGATAATGTTTCCCCTGGTGGTCGCCAAGAGAGCCGACGGCGCCTGCTAACTCCAGTAAGGCGCTCGGCGCATCATCGACGTGATATTTCCAGTGCTCGCTGCGGTGGCACTCGAAGTCGCAGCTAGTCACGGAGGCAAAGTTTTCGTAAGAAAGAATTTGAGTTTGAGCAAGAACGGGAGCGGCTACGTGTACTCGAACAGGACCTATGCAGAAAACGTGAGAAGATAACAGAGGCGCACGGGAATCGATCTGGTAGAAGCTACATGAAGAGTACGAGCCGCCATCACTCCAAGAGCCGGCAACACAGCCGCAGCCCCGATGAGCATCAAGCTGCAAGAGCCAAGCGGAGACGAGGTTCACGTGAGCAGAGAAACGATAGTCTACGTGGCAACGGCACATCACAGGATAAAAGGTCACGTTCCCCTTCTTTTACTGTTAAAGATGTTATCGACTTGGTGCATTCTATTAAACATGGTTTTGCATCTCAGCCGTCTACAAGTACAGTTTCGAAGAATATTGACCATAAAAATATTCTCCCTAATTTTGACCCAAATTAGTAAAATTGGAGCACCAAATAAAACAATGTGTATTTCAAGCTCCAGCCCCAACTCAAAATTCATAATGCTGGTTACAGTGAATGATAGGACCGTAGAAGCATTTATTGATTTCGGTAGCGAAGTGACGGTGGTTAGGGAGTCAATAATTTCGAGCCTTAATCTAGTACACGATCAGGTCCCGTCAGTTATGAAAGGATTCGGGAATGAGATGGTCCAATCGCTAGGTAATATATTGCTTGATATAGTGGTAGATGGAGTTGATGCGAGGGTAGATTCTAGAGTTGTCGAAGATAATCTGTTGGACAAACCTATATTAATAGGCCAGTCATACACGGAGCAACCACATATTCTTGTGTTTAAGAATTCCCACACTTTGCAATTTCATCAATTTCACACTGAAATTCCAATGGTTTATCCCGATGCTAATAATAGTCAACTTGCTGAAGTTAAGATCGCTGCTGATGTCGAGCTTTATGGACCTGCATCCATAAGAGCTCGCGTAGATTCCGAATTTAGTGGTTGCTTAATGGTGAGCAATAAAATCGTGGGTGGTCCAAATCAAGAGGTTGTTGTTTATGGTGGAGTTTACCAAGTCCAGTGTGGGAATTTAGACATTCTCGTATAGCCATTTTCCATCCCCTGTAGGCTACGAAAAGATTTTGTTGCTAGTAGGGGAGAAAAGGTAGATTTTGTCCAGAGGATAGTAATACAGTCTCCAGGAATTGCAGAAGCTGCTGATATTCAAGAAAATGACCGTGAACATGACATTCAGGAAAAAGACGGGCGCATAGGTGATTCTGTATCAAAGGACGATAGGACAAAGGCTTATGAACATACTTAAGCAATATAAACATTGTTTCGCTTCAAGTTTGGAAAATTTGGGTTGTACAGATGTTACGCAGATGACAATTGAGTTGAATAGTCAACGACCTATTGTCTATCGCCCTTACAGGTTATCTCATCATGAACGAGAGAAAGTGCAGTCTATGTTAGGTGAAATGTTGGAAGCAGGGATCGTTAGAGAATCGGTCTCGGAGTACGCCAGTCCGATTATTTTAGTTCGTAAAAAAGATGGAAGTTTTCGAATGTGTGTCGATTATAGAATGTTGAACTCTGTAACAGTGAAGGAAAGATACCCAATGCCGATCATAGACGATGAGATAGCAAGGTTGTCTGGTCAATCGTGTTTCATAACGCTTGATTTGGCATCTGGATATTACCAGGTGCCAATTGCAGAACCATGCAAACATCTAACTGCGTTTGTTACTCCAGATGGATTGTATGAATTCAACCGTATGCCATTTGGTTTAGCTAACGCACCAGCAATTTTTCAGGGCATGATTAATAAGGTCTTGGGGTCAGCTAGATTCACTCATGCTACAGCATACATGGATGACGTGCTTGTTTTTGGCAAAAATGCTGCTGAATGTCTTGATAGGCTCGAACAAATTCTCAAGCTGTTAGAACATTTTTTGCACGATAATATTGATTATCTTGGCTATGAGATTAGCTCATCAGGGATTCGGTCCGGTGAAAAGAAAATTCAGTCAGTTATGAATTTTCCACGTCCAGTTAACATTCATGGTGTTAGGCAATTCAAAAATTTTGCTCAATTAGCATCACCAATTATGCAGTTATTAAAAAAGGATTCCACATGGGTTTGGGGCCAAGAACAAGATAATGCATTCCAACTGCTTAAATCACAACTAATAGATCGACCAGTTTTAGCTATTTATGACCACGACGCTGAAACTGAATTGCATACTGACGCCAGCAAGGATGGCGTTGGAGGCATACTCTTACAGCGGTGTAAGGATAGTGGGTTTCTTCGTCCAATCGCTTATTGTAGTAGGCGAACGTCACCGGAGGAAAAACATTATCACTCTTACGAATTAGAAACGCTGGCCGTTATTCGTTCATTAGAGAAATTTCAGGTCTATTTATTAGGTAAAGAATTTAAAATAGTCACCGATTGTAATGCTCTTCGTTCCACTTTCATGAAACGCGATCTAATACCTAGGATAGCGCGCTGGTGGCTACTGCTGCAAGAATTCAATTGTTCAATTGAATATCGATCAGGCACTAAAATGACCCATGTAGATGCGTTATCTCGCAATCCTATTTCAAATGATTCTAGGACTGATTCCTCTAGTCTGTGTCCTCAAGTAATGGTTATTAGTAACAAAGACTGGTTGTATTGTATTGTATTGTATAACGGGCTGGTGTCCGCAACTCCACGTCAAAGCGCGTATTTTGCTTATGGGCTATAAATCCACCGCGCGGGCCCAGTGCGGATTGGTAGATGTCACATGTCTTCGAATTTTTGGTTCTAAGACATGCCGGTTTCCTCACGATGTTTTCCTTCACCGTTTTGAGAGCAGTGTGATGAAATAAATTACCCAAAGTAATGCGCCTGTGAGGGTTCGAACCCACGACTTACTGTCCGTAAGTCGGGGCCGCCACCACTGGGCCACCGCTGCTCAACAAAGACTGGTTACATACCCTTCAGCTGGGGGACTCTGAGTTAGAACGTGTTAAACATGTTTTAGAGAAGGATTTAGACCCCAAGAATCTCCAATATATCAAAGATAATTATGTGGTTCAAGATAATAAGTTATATAGGTATGTTAACGGTGATAAGGGCAATGTTCGGTGGGCAGTCCCGAAGGGGGCGAGGTGGCAAATATGTAGGATGAATCACGACGATATTGGTCATCTAGGATTAGAAAAAACTTTGGAAAGGATTAAAAGTTAATATTGGTTTCCAAAAATGTCACGGTTTATCAAAAAGTATGTGTCCGCTTGTATCGATTGTGCTTACGCTAAGAAGTCCGCGTGTACGAACGAAGGCTTATTACATCCAATCGAAAAAGTAGAGTCACCGTTTCACACCCTGCATATTGACCACCTGGGGGCCCAGGTGGTCAGAAGGGGCCTTCGTCAGATCCAAGCGAGGATACTCTTACCTTCTAATAGTGGTAGACTCGTTTACTAAGTTTGTGTTTATAAAGCCAGTCCGAAACAGTAATACACAAAACGTAATTCAGGCCCTGAATGACATATTCTACACATTTAGAATGCCTGACCGTTTGATCAGTGATCGTGGCAGTTGCTTCACGTCACACTTATTTAAAAGATATTGTTATGATAAAGGTATAAAACACATCTTGAATGCTGTCGCGAGTCCCAAATCAAACGGCCAGGTAGAACGATGTAAGCGAACCATCTTAAATTCATTGAAAGCGCTAAACCTGAGCCATGATGAGCGGGATTGGGATAACCAGTTGGGGAAAATACAATGGGGGCTGAATAACACTGTTCAAAAGACGACCGGTAGGAGACCATCTGAAGTCATGTTCGGTACGTCCATGAACAGTGAAATCAATCCTAATTTAAATGAAATAGCAGACTTGACTAGAGAAAATGTAGATGTGACCACTATCCGAAATCAAGTTAAAGAGAGAATAGACACCGAACAAGTAAAGCAGAAGCTACGTTACGATCAGAACAGACGCCCTGCTAAGATACGGACGATTTAGTCAAAATTACTAAAGTTACTTTTAATAATGGTGGGAAGAGTAAGAAACTTCTCCTGTCCTATATTGGACCATACCGAGTCACTAAAGTTTTAGGTCAATATAGATATAAGATAGCGTCTATTCCCGGTTTCAGTAATAGTACTAATAAACGCACTACCACTGTAGCAGCTGATTGAATGCTTCCGTGGGTACATGTAGCTGCTTTACGCTTTTAACTTAGTGATTCATAGTGGTCATGAATGTACGATTCTACGGTACAATTATTACAGAATGTTTAATATTGTTGTTACAGACCGAACGTGAGAATTGATTGATTCAAGTCATCGGTTATTACTCATCTGGAGGCAAGAATTGATTGGTTTGCCTAGGGTTTTGGAGTCTCTGATCAGGTGTGAGAATTGATTGGTTCACAACCTAATAGAGTACGCAAGTTCAGTAGCGAGAAGTGATTGGTTCGCAGTAGCAACAGCTCAATTATAAACGATTTGAATGATTGATAAATAGTTTATAATCCGATTTTAAAACTAGCCCTATAAAAATACACATTTTTGGCATTCATGAATTGATTGGCTTGCCAAAATTGTTGAAGATTCGTTTTTGTTGTGGAAAACTGATAGTACATCTATTATTATAATTGTTTAAACTTTTATTCAATAAGGAAATGGATTATGGATTTCCTATATGTATTATTTTAGTTAAATCAAATTTAATCATGTTTGTGGAATAATGATAAATGTTTTGTTTGTTTGATTGGAATTGATAAGCTTTAAGTGTTTTAAGGATGAGTGTGCTCTAATTGTTTTTGCTGTTAATGTTTAGAACAAATTTAATTTCTAAATCACTTGGTTGTCTATACATTTTTTTTTCTCTCTCTTTTTCATCATGAGTTCTCTCAGCCAAGAGTGTAGGGTATTTAGTTATCACATGAGGCGTGTATGACACGTCGTCAGGACGATCGAGTGTAGAGTTATAAAGATTTTATTAATTGGTTTTAATTTTTGAGAAATGGCAACACTGCCCAACCGTCAGTGTTGTAGCGGAAGGGGGTGTTTTATAAAGCATGCCACTTGGCCGAGAGAGCTCAATTCGGTGGAAGAAACTGTGGTGACTGTATCTCTGAATAAGTGAACAGAAAAATAAAGTATTAAGTCTACATTTAGTGAGATAAAAACTCACTAAATGTAGACTTAATACTTTATAATACAAACGTGTCTTTAATTTTATTTTATTTCTTTGAATTTATTAATGTTATAAATTCATTTCTTAATTAATTGCAATGTACATAATTTTTATTTTATTGTTGTTGTTATTATTGCAAATCATTAAATTAAATTAATAGCTTTCAATTGTAAGTATCTTTTTGGCTTTGTAATATTGTATTATAGATAACCATAATTGGTGCATGTTGTGTTAGCCTGTAAGTAATTGTTGCACTTATCATAGGTACTATTATGCAAGAATAATTTCAAAAATGTTCTGTGTAAACAAGGCATGACGACAGTATAAAAAAATGCAAATCTATTTAGTCCGTCAGTTAGAGCATTGGAAATTAATGGACACGTATTTTTTGTTTTTGTAAATCGAATGAATTTTTACAAAGATAAAACGCATCAAAACTCGGGAATGGGGGCTCGTAACGTCAGAACTAGCTAAAAATTATACCAAGGCGTGACGTATTGAGAATTTTAAAACGTGTTATGTTCGTCAAATTTGGTTTACGTAACAAAAGAAAAAACACGTGTCAAATATTTTTTGATAATCTAACTGACGGATTAATTAGATTTTTTTTGTCGTCTCGCCTATTGTTGGCTAACCTAAAATAAATAAATAAGTGGGGGCTTATGACGTCACATTTGAGTAAAAAATGTACTCAAATATGACGTCACACGAGTTTTTGATGCAGTGTATCATCTTCATTTTTTGTTTAGGTGAAAAAAAAAACATATGTCTATAATCTATAATATCTATAACATGACGGACTAATTAGATTTTTTTTGTCATCTACCATGTTGCATTTGTGCTTGGGTTCAGCTTGATCTCCGTTTCGAAAGAAACACTCTTTCTTGCCTTTAGTTGTTTGCTCCGTTGGCAAACAATCTGCTATTTCATCATAATCATCATCTGCCTAGGCCGTTTTCCATCTGCCTAGTCTAAATCTGATAATCTCTAAACTCCCAATTTGAATGTTTACGGCTCCGATCATTATTGATCGAAGGTTTACGGTCAATCCAATGCGAATGATCTATCCTCTTCTAGGTACTTTATAAAGGATAGTCATTCACGAAAGAATCTTTGAATAAATCCTGTCAGTGTAAAGTGTGAACAGTACTGGTGAATCGGTTCATTAAAATGCGAGGATGTGAAGCTTTTCTATACATAGCTTCATTTACTAGCAGCACTTTACATAAGAATGTGAGGCCTACTAATATTGGCGCCTAATGTTTCTTTAAGTATTTAAATAGGATTTAGGTGAATGTATTTAGCTAGTGTACTTTGATCTACATACCGGTAGTTTGACGAGCATATAAGAGCCCTGAGGCTCAGAGCGAGTAGATATCTCTACCTTCCCACTTTCTTAGTACCTAGAGAATAAATACATCATCACCTGTCTAGCCTTTTCCCAACTATGTTGGGGTCGGCTTCCAGCCTAACCGGATGCAGCTGGATAACAGTATTTTACATGGAGCGACTGGCTATCTGACCTCCACAACCCAGTTAGTACCCAAATTTGATTACCCCTTGGTAAGACTGCATGGTTCTCAGACTTTTTGGGCCACTGACTACCTGTAACGACTGTCAAAGATCTACAAAAGACAGCCGGGACCAACAACTTAACTTGCTTTCCGAGGCACGGAGGAAACTCGGTATGTAATGGGTGGTCACCCATCCACAGAAAACCAACCTAGACAAGCACGGCTTAACCTAAAGATCGACCTGAGTGGCTGTTATTATTTAGCCACGAGCTCCTCTTGGAGAATAAATACATATTGTTACTTTTCAATCCGAGTACTAAAATCTAAAGATTTTATTGTTAATTTTCCCACTTGCTAGGTAAACAATGTTTAGGGTATAAGGATCAATGTTTGGCTACTAAAATCAGTAAATAATGGATGTTGTTACGAATACGCACATGGTATAGCGACTTGAATAATAAACAAATAATGTACAATATAATTTAGCACAAAAATGACTCATTTAACCTACATTATTTAATTTCACGAATATCCCCTGCGATTCTAAAAATAAATACGAGTATGTACAAGGAAGGACAATTATAATAAAATACGCTGCATGCTGCATAAGTATTCCTTAATACCTACAACGTATTACAAAGTTATGAATTACATACCAATGTATATTTTTATTTAAATAATATTATGTAGTAAGTGCTTAATGTAGATACACGCTGTGTGGGTCTAGCTCTAGTTAGAATCAGGAACTTATATGTAGATACACGCTGTGTGGGTCTAGCTCTAGTTAGAATCAGGAACTTATATGTAGATACACGCTGTGTGGGTCTAGCTCTAGCTAGAATCAGGAACTTATATGTAGATACACGCTGTGTGGGTCTAGCTCTAGCTAGAATCAGGAACTTATATGTAGATACACGCTGTGTGGGTCTAGCTCTAGCTAGAATCAGGAACTTATATGTAGATACACGCTGTGTGGGTCTAGCTCTAGCTAGAATCAGGAACTTATATGTAGATACATGCCGTGTGGGTCTAGCTCTAGCTAGAATCAGGAACTTATATGTAGATACACGCTGTGTGGGTCTAGCTCTAGCTAGAATCAGGAACTTATATGTAGATACACGCTGTGTGGGTCTAGCCCTAGCTAGAATCAGGAACTTATATGTAGATACACGCTGTGTGGGTCTAGCTCTAGCTAGAATCAGGAACTTATATGTAGATACACGCTGTGTGGGTCTAGCTCTGGCTAGAATCAGGAACTTATATGTAGATACACGCTGTGTGGGTCTAGCTCTAGCTAGAATCAGGAACTTATATGTAGATACACGATGTGTGGGTCTAGCTCTAGCTAGAATCAGGAACTTATATGTAGATACATGCCGTGTGGGTCTAGCTCTAGCTAGAATCAGGAACTTATATGTAGATACATGCCGTGTGGGTCTAGCTCTAGCTAGAATCAGGAACTTATATGTAGATACATGCCGTGTGGGTCTAGCTCTAGCTAGAATCAGGAACTTATATGTAGATACACGCTGTGTGGGTCTAGCTCTAGCTAGAATCAGGAACTTATATGTAGATACACGCTGTGTGGGTCTAGCTCTAGCTAGAATCAGGAACTTATATGTAGATACACGCTGTGTGGGTCTAGCTCT
The DNA here is from genome assembly GCA_941918905.2 of Xestia sexstrigata. Taxonomy (NCBI): domain Eukaryota; kingdom Metazoa; phylum Arthropoda; class Insecta; order Lepidoptera; family Noctuidae; genus Xestia; species Xestia sexstrigata. Next base: position 12,848,481 of record OW799200.2, on the reverse strand, counting down.
AGCTAGAATCAGGAACTTATATGTAGATACACGCTGTGTGGGTCTAGCTCTAGCTAGAATCAGGAACTTATATGTAGATACACGCTGTGTGGGTCTAGCTCTAGCTAGAATCAGGAACTTATATGTAGATACACGCTGTGTGGGTCTAGCTCTGGCTAGAATCAGGAACTTATATGTAGATACACGCTGTGTGGGTCTAGCTCTGGCTAGAATCAGGAACTTATATGTAGATACACGATGTGTGGGTCTAGCTCTAGCTAGAATCAGGAACTTATATGTAGATACATGCCGTGTGGGTCTAGCTCTAGCTAGAATCAGGAACTTATATGTAGATACATGCCGTGTGGGTCTAGCTCTAGCTAGAATCAGGAACTTATATGTAGATACATGCCGTGTGGGTCTAGCTCTAGCTAGAATCAGGAACTTATATGTAGATACACGCTGTGTGGGTCTAGCTCTAGCTAGAATCAGGAACTTATATGTAGATACACGCTGTGTGGGTCTAGCTCTAGCTAGAATCAGGAACTTATATGTAGATACACGCTGTGTGGGTCTAGCTCTAGCTAGAATCAGGAACTTATATGTAGATACACGCTGTGTGGGTCTAGCTCTAGCTAGAATCAGGAACTTATATGTAGATACATGCCGTGTGGGTCTAGCTCTAGCTAGAATCAGGAACTTATATGTAGATACATGCCGTGTGGGTCTAGCTCTAGCTAGAATCAGGAACTTATATGTAGATACACGCTGTGTGGGTCTAGCTCTAGCTAGAATCAGGAACTTATATGTAGATACATGCCGTGTGGGTCTAGCTCTAGCTAGAATCAGGAACTTATATGTAGATACACGCTGTGTGGGTCTAGCTCTAGCTAGAATCAGGAACTTATATGTAGATACATGCCGTGTGGGTCTAGCTCTAGCTAGAATCAGGAACTTATATGTAGATACATGCCGTGTGGGTCTAGCTCTAGCTAGAATCAGGAACTTATATGTAGATACATGCCGTGTGGGTCTAGCTCTAGCTAGAATCAGGAACTTATATGTAGATACACGCTGTGTGGGTCTAGCTCTAGCTAGAATCAGGAACTTATAATTATGTAGATACACGCTGTGTGGGTCTAGCTCTAGCTAGAATCAGGAACTTATATGTAGATACACGCTGTGTGGGTCTAGCTCTAGCTAGAATCAGGAACTTATATGTAGATACACGCTGTGTGGGTCTAGCTCTAGCTAGAATCAGGAACTTATATGTAGATACACGCTGTGTGGGTCTAGCTCTAGCTAGAATCAGGAACTTATATGTAGATACACGCTGTGTGGGTCTAGCTCTAGCTAGAATCAGGAACTTATATGTAGATACACGCTGTGTGGGTCTAGCTCTAGTTAGAATCAGGAACTTATATGTAGATACACGCTGTGTGGGTCTAGCTCTAGTTAGAATCAGGAACTTATATGTAGATACACGCTGTGTGGGTCTAGCTCTAGTTAGAATCAGGAACTTATATGTAGATACACGCTGTGTGGGTCTAGCTCTAGTTAGAATCAGGAACTTATATGTAGATACACGCTGTGTGGGTCTAGCTCTAGTTAGAATCAGGAACTTATATGTAGATACACGCTGTGTGGGTCTAGCTCTAGTTAGAATCAGGAACTTATATGTAGATACACGCTGTGTGGGTCTAGCTCTAGTTAGAATCAGGAACTTATATGTAGATACACGCTGTGTGGGTCTAGCTCTAGTTAGAATCAGGAACTTATATGTAGATACACGCTGTGTGGGTCTAGCTCTAGTTAGAATCAGGAACTTATATGTAGATACACGCTGTGTGGGTCTAGCTCTAGTTAGAATCAGGAACTTATATGTAGATACACGCTGTGTGGGTCTAGCTCTAGCTAGAATCAGGAACTTATATGTAGATACACGCTGTGTGGGTCTAGCTCTGGCTAGAATCAGGAACTTATATGTAGATACACGCTGTGTGGGTCTAGCTCTAGCTAGAATCAGGAACTTATATGTAGATACACGATGTGTGGGTCTAGCTCTAGCTAGAATCAGGAACTTATATGTAGATACATGCCGTGTGGGTCTAGCTCTAGCTAGAATCAGGAACTTATATGTAGATACATGCCGTGTGGGTCTAGCTCTAGCTAGAATCAGGAACTTATATGTAGATACATGCCGTGTGGGTCTAGCTCTAGCTAGAATCAGGAACTTATATGTAGATACACGCTGTGTGGGTCTAGCTCTAGCTAGAATCAGGAACTTATATGTAGATACACGCTGTGTGGGTCTAGCTCTAGCTAGAATCAGGAACTTATATGTAGATACACGCTGTGTGGGTCTAGCTCTAGCTAGAATCAGGAACTTATATGTAGATACACGCTGTGTGGGTCTAGCTCTAGCTAGAATCAGGAACTTATATGTAGATACACGCTGTGTGGGTCTAGCTCTGGCTAGAATCAGGAACTTATATGTAGATACACGCTGTGTGGGTCTAGCTCTGGCTAGAATCAGGAACTTATATGTAGATACACGATGTGTGGGTCTAGCTCTAGCTAGAATCAGGAACTTATATGTAGATACATGCCGTGTGGGTCTAGCTCTAGCTAGAATCAGGAACTTATATGTAGATACATGCCGTGTGGGTCTAGCTCTAGCTAGAATCAGGAACTTATATGTAGATACATGCCGTGTGGGTCTAGCTCTAGCTAGAATCAGGAACTTATATGTAGATACACGCTGTGTGGGTCTAGCTCTAGCTAGAATCAGGAACTTATATGTAGATACACGCTGTGTGGGTCTAGCTCTAGCTAGAATCAGGAACTTATATGTAGATACACGCTGTGTGGGTCTAGCTCTAGCTAGAATCAGGAACTTATATGTAGATACACGCTGTGTGGGTCTAGCTCTAGCTAGAATCAGGAACTTATATGTAGATACATGCCGTGTGGGTCTAGCTCTAGCTAGAATCAGGAACTTATATGTAGATACATGCCGTGTGGGTCTAGCTCTAGCTAGAATCAGGAACTTATATGTAGATACACGCTGTGTGGGTCTAGCTCTAGCTAGAATCAGGAACTTATATGTAGATACATGCCGTGTGGGTCTAGCTCTAGCTAGAATCAGGAACTTATATGTAGATACACGCTGTGTGGGTCTAGCTCTAGCTAGAATCAGGAACTTATATGTAGATACATGCCGTGTGGGTCTAGCTCTAGCTAGAATCAGGAACTTATATGTAGATACATGCCGTGTGGGTCTAGCTCTAGCTAGAATCAGGAACTTATATGTAGATACATGCCGTGTGGGTCTAGCTCTAGCTAGAATCAGGAACTTATATGTAGATACACGCTGTGTGGGTCTAGCTCTAGCTAGAATCAGGAACTTATAATTATGTAGATACACGCTGTGTGGGTCTAGCTCTAGCTAGAATCAGGAACTTATATGTAGATACACGCTGTGTGGGTCTAGCTCTAGCTAGAATCAGGAACTTATATGTAGATACACGCTGTGTGGGTCTAGCTCTAGCTAGAATCAGGAACTTATATGTAGATACACGCTGTGTGGGTCTAGCTCTAGCTAGAATCAGGAACTTATATGTAGATACACGCTGTGTGGGTCTAGCTCTAGCTAGAATCAGGAACTTATATGTAGATACACGCTGTGTGGGTCTAGCTCTAGTTAGAATCAGGAACTTATATGTAGATACACGCTGTGTGGGTCTAGCTCTAGTTAGAATCAGGAACTTATATGTAGATACACGCTGTGTGGGTCTAGCTCTAGTTAGAATCAGGAACTTATATGTAGATACACGCTGTGTGGGTCTAGCTCTAGTTAGAATCAGGAACTTATATGTAGATACACGCTGTGTGGGTCTAGCTCTAGTTAGAATCAGGAACTTATATGTAGATACACGCTGTGTGGGTCTAGCTCTAGTTAGAATCAGGAACTTATATGTAGATACACGCTGTGTGGGTCTAGCTCTAGTTAGAATCAGGAACTTATATGTAGATACACGCTGTGTGGGTCTAGCTCTAGTTAGAATCAGGAACTTATATGTAGATACACGCTGTGTGGGTCTAGCTCTAGTTAGAATCAGGAACTTATATGTAGATACACGCTGTGTGGGTCTAGCTCTAGTTAGAATCAGGAACTTATATGTAGATACACGCTGTGTGGGTGTCTATATAGCTCTAGCTAGAATCAGGAACTCATTACTGATGTCCGCTACCTCCACACCCTGTTACAAATCGTCTTACCTACCTACCTACCTACCTACCTACCTACCTACCTACCTACCTACCTACCTACCTACCTACCTACCTACCTACCTACCTACCTTTACTTGAAGCGCTTCGTCGTTTTTTTTAAACCCTTAATAACTTGGGTTTGAATTATATCAGGTAAACAAAATTCTCGGGATATGTTGTCAATGGTGTCGATTCTGTTGTGCACAAACTAAACATAATTTAGGCTACTGCTATCTTTTTCTCTATAATAAAACGAGAAAGAGACGGACGTAATTTAGAGCTGTCAAATTTAGTTGGAACTAATATTTCCATACAAATGAAGGATGCACGTAAAAACATGTCGACTAAAAACACGGTGAAGCGCAAGGCATAAACTAGTTTGACATCTCTAACTTAGTTCATAGCTATAGCCGTCCTTAGTTCATTGCTATAGCCGTCCTTTTCTCGCACTGCCTTTTAGTAGAAGATAGCAATAGCCTAAATTAGGTTTAGTTTGTGCACAACAGAATCGACACCAATTAGCGGACTTATTAAAAATCTAAAGTTTAAATTGCATAGCTCTTAAACTTTAGATTTTATTGATATCTAAAAAACCCTGATTGCGTCACTGACTCACTTATTGATCATCAAAATTCTTAGAGTACTTCCTAATGTCCTAGAAAACTGAAATTAGGTATGTAAGCTTAGTACACAAACAACAACAAAAATATAAAAATTGTAACTTTTATCCCCCAACCCCTTAAACTAGGGGGGTTACATAATCATCAGCTCGTTACAAAATTGTTAAACGACTTGAAATTGAACTTTGGAGGACTTAGCGAGTCTCTTGTTAGGGTTCTTACAGACGAGCGGCACGTTGCCAACTGCAGATAAACTGCAGCCGTCGACACACATTTACGCGGCATGCCACAACTGCAACTGCAAGCGTGGACGGCAGTCGTGGACGCTTCGGCGGGTGGCGACGGCTGCAGTTTATCTGCAGTTGACAACGTGCCGCACGTCTGTAAGAACTCTAGACATTCGATTCGAGTTGATATTTTTAGAAAAACGAAAACGAATTATTGTCGACTGGTTCCATATTGGGAGACGGGATGACGTGAAGTTTTAAAACAAGTTAAAAAATAAAATAAATAAATATCGCTGGACGGCGAGCTAGCCCATAGCCCACCGTCCACAGGCTCGCGCCTACGGTGGCCGGGGGCCACGTGGTGGCCCCGACGCCCGGGGCGTCTCCCGCGGCGGCCGGGACGCTGTGAGGTTCTCTCCCTCTCACGTTCGGCCACCTCCTTCTCTAGCATTACTGCTTTGCAGAAGGAGGTGACGGTCCCATTCCGTCTCGCTCCGGACCATGGCTTGCACCAGGGCCGGACGCGAGAGGTCGCCGCCGCCAATCGCCGCTTCGAGGACACGGCGGTGCTCCGCCCACGCGGGGCACACCTCCACCGTGTGCTCCACCGTGTTCTCCGGTCGATCCTCGCAAACACGAGGCTTGTATCGTGGACACCAGATAGTTGATATACTACATAGATACTTTTTTGTTTGTAAATACATACTTATTATACAATATAAACATCCATGTCCAAACAAATGTCCATGCTCATCACGCAAACATTTGCTTCTAGTGGGATTCGAACCCGGGACCCTAAGAACATAAGGCAGCCTCACTACCGCGCTACCGGGTCGTCAAGTTGTAACTAATCCGGTTATCACCACCAGTCTTCTCTAAATAGTTACTGTACAAGCATTAACTTCGTGTTCCTTACCTACAGAGGTAAGCAGAAACTACTGAACCCCGTCGCTAACATCTTCACTTACTCTTTTTGTTTTATACGCATACAAGTTATAGCTTTCAGAGAAAGAAAACTCCTTTTCACGCCTCAGTCACGTTTTATATACAATTTATTACATAACATTACTTTTCACTGCGTGTCGGAGCAACATCTACGTCATGATCCTGAAACATGCGTCAAGCCATTCGAGAGTGAAATCGCACATTTTTCATAATATCCGTAGTAAAAACGTGAGTTTTAAAGTTTCACTTTCTTTTCGAAGATTTGAAAGCAAATGTACCTATGTCAATAACACGGCAAAACTAACCTCCACATCTGTCATTAGTAACGTTTGTTTTCATGCTCGAAAAACTGAGTTAGAGACCATGTTTGTTTTCAACGTAGCGTATACGTTTTTTTTTTTTTCGGATGGGAAATCATCAAATGACTTCTCCCGCTCTGGGCGGAGCAGGAGGGAGTGTCAGACTTTTACTGACTTAAACCCATCCATGTTCCTTCAACGCCCTTTGTGTTCCGGGGCCACGGTATCTCTTTCGAACAGTCCCGCAACCCCGGCAGAACGTTGCGTATACCTACATTTCGAAAATAGTTGTAAGGTTATTTATGGAAGATTTGGAGATATTGAATTAAGTGGAACTTAACTTACCGTATAGATTACTTAATTGTTAAAATATGTAACCTAAAGTTCGCTAGCTAATTAAAATAATTTTCATGTAAATAAAATAACCTGCAATTACATTAGTAAGTAGGTACTCATTGAGGCAGATTTGATTAAAAAAAAGGGCACACCTTTGAACTAAGAATCTAGAAATAAATTGTTGTCATTACGGTAGATGCGTCTGAACGTTACATAAATACTGTGAATGTATATTTATAACATAGGTCCAATGTGCTCTGGCTTTCTTAAAAAAAAAATATTCTTAATAGTTATTATTTTGTATGAAAAGTTCTTAATGAATATCATAACTCATATTAATTAAGACAGTTTCTTTTTTACTGTTCCTAGTATCAAATTATTATTATTAATTTATAACTGGGAATAATTTGGGGTTCGATTAAATAAATGTCAAAACATAATAATAATTACTATCAAGCTTTTCTCATCGGGGGGCCTAGTCTGCTATTACAATAGTGTAACAATGATCTATCATTGATTTTATAATTGTTGAACGGTGCCATTGTCATTTTGTTAAAAGTTCGTAATCTGCTAACTTCATAATGGTCGATCATTGTTCGGTCAATGGTCTCGTAATAGAATTGTGTTACAATGACATTGTTGTATTGCCATTATTATAAAACCTTTTAATGGAAATGATTTTCGAAAAACTAGAATTAAATTTGAACATTTATTCATGCCAGATTTCATTTATATATATTTTTACATATTATTTATTAGTGTTCTATGCAATCTGAAGTAGTAAGAAGTTCGTAAACAGCAAAAAAACATTAAGTTATGTATTGTATTGTATTGTATTGTATAACGGGCTGGTGTCCGCAACTCCACGTCAAAGCGCGTATTTTGCGTATGGGCTATAATCCACCACGCGGGCCCAGTGCGGATTGGTAGATGTCACATGTCTTCGAATTTTTGGTCCTAGGACATGCCGGTTTCCTCACGATGTTTTCCTTCACCGTTTTGAGAGCAGTGGTGATGAAATAAATTACACAAAGTAATGCCGCCTGCCTGGGTTTGAACCCACGACTTACTGTTCGTAAGTCGGGGCCGCCACCACTGGGCCACCGCTGCTCTCTTAAGTTATGTATAACGCATATTAATATAAAACTATACAATTCAATAATATTTTATCTGTTTAGCTGTCAAAGTCATAGAGTATTCCCTGTCATAGAGAGGAGGCCTGTGTCCCAGCAGTGGGAACATTAATAGCCTGATGATGATGATGATGATGATGATGATGTCAAAGTCAAATGTGACATTACTACTTACTGACGTTTTATCTGTTTTTATTTCTACCGGCCGGTCTTTTGATTTATTTTCATTTATGTGTTTTAAATTATCTTTAATATTTATTGCAATACAAAATGGTGCTAATTGAGCAAATTTCGGCTGGAACTGTCAATTTTTTTACAGATTACCGCGTAAGTAAGTCATTATAAGTAAGTCATACATTTGTCATTGTGTACGAGATTACCATATGATCCGACCCAGCCTGTTGTCCCTTGCTGCCCTCTCATCAATGACGCACTAAGCCGAGGCCCGAACCCCACAGGGGGTGCCCTTAGTGACCGTTCATTTAATTTAAATCCTTAGTTTGTAAGCCCTGGCTGGGGGCCTTAAAGTAATTTTTGGCCACCACAGGATTGTCCGGTTAAGCAGTTAAGCAACCTTAGCGCGTTGCAACTGCGAGTGGTCCCACCTAAAAAAAAAAAAAAAAAAAAAAAAAACGAGATTACCATTCTATGCTATTTCTTTCAATGGAGAGTCAGTGGTTGATGATTGGAAAGCCATAATGACGCCAATATATAGTAGATTACCAAACTTGTCAAAATCAACAATTATGAAATCAATGATAGATCATTGTGAGACTATTGTAATAGCAGACTAGGCCCCCTGGATAAGCAAAGCGCCATCGCCAGGCGAAAGCTATTACAACAACGCCAGCAACGTAGCGTTTTACGAGCGATTACGATAAGGCGTCAATAAAAGGCAATCATACTATGTAGGTACATCTGTGGGTACATTATTGATCTATATATGTACTTTACGTGGGTGAACGACAAACGTATTACGGAACATAGCATATATTATAAGTAATAAGATACACGTTCTGAGAGTAAGAGTGTGAAATGATAATCTCTCTGTTCTGATCTGTTTGCATTTCTAAGGTTATGATTTTAGGAGTCTTACCTATGTATGTTTGTATAAATTACGTATGTTCCTCCGTAGCGCCTAAACTATTTATCCGATTTTGATGAATAAGGTGTCAATTGATTCGTTATTATGGCCCGGGTAACATAAGCTACATTTTAACCGACTCAACAATAGGAGTCGACTTTACCTTGTAACTCTCGAACTTAATTTGAGCGTGATGACCACACACATTCTTGTTGAGGATAGGTACAATTGATAGAATAATATTATTTTTTGCTGATCTGCATACACTTGAACAGTTAGAGAAGTAGAGAGAATCTTTTCTTTGCCTCTTTAGTATTACGTATTACATGGTATTCAGCATCTGGTTGAGAAGTATGGAAGAACATGCTGCGCCGACCCCAAATAAATTTTGGAAAAGGGTAGGAGAATGATGAATACTGATTCAGCAGCCGACCGCAACATTACTAGGAAAACGATAAGCAAGTGATGATCAGAAGCGCCACTCTCTATCACTCTCTCTCTCTCTCACCAAACATTGACATAAATTGTTCAATAAATAAACCAGAGTAGAATTTTAATAAGTTTATCATAGAATAAACACAAGAAAACAACATTATGAGCCAGCTTTGCTGAGCTTTTTATAAGTCAAGGCTTTTCCTGGAACTGAGTGTTGCTAGGCAGATGACAACCAAGAAGACAAAATGTTGTCACTAATTAAAACAATTTTAATTAATTATTTAATTTTAATTAAATTACTTCAATACATGATTGAACATGAATATGTTAAATCATGTATTGAACATTAATAAAAAGTACTTTTTAATGATGGTATTCAACGATTCCCCTTTCCCTTTGCGGAAATGCGGAATACTACCATTATTCATCTGCCTACTCTTTTCCCAATTATGTTGGGGGATAACCGGATTCAGCCAAGTGCCTACCAACATGTCACATGACATGGAGCTGACCTGAAGGTCAGCTCTGGTTTCTGACTGCAGTCAGATACCAGTTACTTGGTGGTAGTACGATATGGGAGTGCCACCCTTAGTCCGACAGCAAAATAAAGGCTCCCCCCTCCACCTATCCCTGTCCAGTCATCATCGGATCATCATATTATATATATGGGCCATTGTAGCCTGAAATAAATGATGTTGTTGTCTTTGTTATAATCATTTCAGCCCGGAATCATACAGGCCTCCCCCTCCCCTGGTATTTTTCATCAATCAAAACCTTACTCCATCGGCCATCTCCAGGTCTAGCCAGATGTCCTGCCCAACTCTACTTTAGTCGTACATAAACGTCCATGCAGTGCTAATTTCGCTACCTACGTGCACCGATGCTTAGCAGTGCACAGAATACTTTCCAATTTTCATTGATATTGTGCCAAATAGTCTCCGAGTGAAACGGCTGAGTGACTGATATCCGGACGGACAGGACAAAATTATAAGGGTTCCATTGGCTACGGGACCCCAAAAAGATTTTGTAGCAACAATGAGCCTTAGCCCGCTAAACTACAGCGGAGAAATCTGTGTTCGTTTCGTAATACTAGGTACAAGAGACGAGCTATTGTAGATTGTAGCTCAAGCTTTTCACATAGAACTTATTTTAATCCTTATAAATATGTGTGGACGTATTGTTTTTCATGTTATCGATTAGACTTTTGATGTATAGTCATACATCATGTTAACAGAATTTTTTTCACAATAAACAATAATTTCAGTGAAATTTTCAACCTAGCATACGGCAGGGTTTTAAAAAAAATCTTTTTAGCTTCTTGAGTTGGTAAAACTTTTGGGACCACAAAGACGCGTAAAGGGGAGATATTATATTTAAAATAATATTTAGGTATATTTCGAATTATAGTTTGTATACCATTATCCCGTTATCGTGAAATAACCGCACGCTCGCGCTGACATTATGTATCTAAATATTTATAATATACTGGAGCCCACGCTTTTAGAACAAGGATGATGAATATTTTTACAAAATACCTTGAGGCTGATGCAACATAGCTCGCAGATTTCAAGGCCTCTTTCTAGGCAGTTGGAATGCAATAACTCTGATTTTAATGCCACGAGACTTAAACAATACCAATAGCAATGTAGGTTGTAGGTGTGCCAACTGAACATTTACTTTTCGTTTAAGTATAGTTGTGGTTCTGATCATTATAAAATATGACCAAAAATGCATGTATGTTAGAACCATCAGTTATAAAAAATAAATATTATACAGGGTTTCTATATATGTCTTGTACTTATTAGATCATCTTAATGACGAGTACTCTAAATACATTGATGCGTAACGCCAACTTCCCTTTTTTATTCCGGCGTTAAAATTGTGCCAGCTAAATTAGCACTTATGAATCATGACACAAAAATGAATGGTTTCTATGACAACTGCGTCAACAAACAAACCGCTCTTAATAGTAAAAAACGGGACTATAGTTAGGTACATCATTGACTTTAAAAACTTGTGTACGATTTTTACGTGGCAAAGCGAATTTTGTTAGGCAAAACGTCACGGTGTAACTGTAAACAGAATTAAGTATAGCATTTCTACGTACCTTAAATGTCGAAGACGCGTAAGATACGCATAAGTTGGTAAAAACAGGGGGAATTGAAAAGGGGAGTGTGATGTAGGGCGCCACGCGGGCAAGCCGGGCGCCGCCACTCGGCCGGGTAGTCGCGGGCACGTTGGCATTGCTCGCACACTCGTACAACAAGACGCCGACGCTCCCCAGTACGCTGTGTGTGACGCAACAATCGGTCTCGCTTGCTTGTACGGTGAACTGCCATGCGTATTGCGTACGTTTGCTCTGGCTGGCATCGTTCATCGGTTCGGTTCTCAATTCTCATTCTGATTTTAACTCGCGAGTCGGCTGGTCGCGTTCCGCTCGCTAAATATAAAGCACGTGGCCCCGTGCTTCAGTTGTTTCGCTATAACCTATAACCCGTTGCTCGGCAGCCGGCGCAGACTGATACACACAGGTGAGTACCGTATAAACGTTGTTTTATTCAGTAAACCGTAACGCGATGCTTTGATTGTGTTGACGCGTTTTTCCATTCCAAGTATTCTAGTGAAGTGAAATATACCAGAGCTTTTTATCATCACATATGGATGTGTACACATTTTCGAATTCCGTTTAATTTTTTTGTAAGGAATTTCAGTGCTGTGTAACTAATTTTAGCCAGAGTTTTCGTGTTATTTTATGTGAAACTAGTATCTTATACCGTTATCGGTAGCATCTGGATGCAACTAATTTACATTTGCATTATCTTGGTATTGTAAAAAGCAAAAAAATAACGTGTCAATAAAATGAAAATGCATGATTAAACGCGTGTCAAATAATGTAAATAAAAGCATATTGTGTTCGTACGTTATCTGTACTAAATTCTTATCTGCGATAAATCACTCTCAATCACTCTATCTTTGTCAATATTCGGGGAGAATGTTGAACAAAAGGCGCGAACAGCCGAGGGCCAAAGGAGCATTGTTGATGAGCATCAAACAAACTTCATTCAGTTTAACTTGACATTCAAAGTCTTTACTTTGAATGTCAAGTTACAACCAACCGGTTGTGTGTGTGTGTGGCAGTCGCCCAGTGGCATGTCGGATAGCCCGTCAGCCCGTCTGGGCGCAAACAGGCCGCGCCGAGCTCACATCTGTTGCAGTTCCGCGCCACATAAATATGCACGTTTACGAGCTTACTTGCAGCCGTCTGTTCCTTGACATTAATACGATAAACCTATTTTATCTCTTACATAAATGCTTTACTTACCACCTATATGTTTTCATTCATGATACCTGTAAGTATCTTCTATGTTACATTGGAAAAGATAATTTAGTTTTTTTTTTTCGGCTCAGATTTATGTTACAAACTGGTACAGTTTTTAGCTGTACACGTGTATTATTATGTAAACTAAGTTCATTGTATGTGTTAATCAAAGTTAGTCTACGTTCTGTCGAACAGCGTCAGAATTGACTTGTAATATTATAATGATGCTCAATGTCGTAAAATCTTGAGAAAACCGTTTATTCAGGTGTTTCAGCGACCTGCTGACTTGACTGACCCGTTTGTAGTAAAATTTACTATAACTTTACGATATATTTTATTCGTTTTCACAAATATCAACAGATAGGCGTTGTGTTTAGTTTATATGGCAAATAAACGTAGGTACTAAATGTACTTTAAATCTTTGATAAAAATGCGGGTTTTTAAACTTCTTACACTTATTGTTTTGCCACAAGTTACCTACTATAATCTTGGTAAATCTTGGCGACTCAGTTCTACTTCGTCAACGCAAAATTAATGCAATCTAACGTTTACCATTTTTTTGTACGTATCGTAGGTATCGGGTTACCAATGAAGTTACCACAAAAACTGGCAACACTGTTCATTGCAATACTGCAATACTTTTTTACGATATATAACTGAAAAGTTATAAAAAAAACCGATCAAATTTTTCGTCAAAATTAATGAATGTACTTAAGTATGTTCTTAAATACCTAAAGTTTCGCAGTGCGTGGCTAGAGCGAGGTCGTTGCTTCTTGGCTCAGTACCTACTCGGTCAACTGATTACCTGTCATGGCGTATATACTTTCATTTGTCTACTTTTCACTGTACTAACAAAACCAGATTGGACCGGATAAAAGCGGCGTTATCAAAAAAAGTAAACGCTATATTATATACCTACTATGTAGTTGTTAGTGTAACGGTGTTTTACATTTACTAACTTTTTATTAGCGGCAATTATTAATCCACGTTTTAAGTAATGTTAGTTGTATACTTACAGACTGTATTATATTAAGAGATATCTTTACAGTTATTTCTGAATCTGTATAATTAGAGTAGGTCTTCAACATTATCACTCTTCTGTCTTTATCCCAATTTTTCTCACGGCATGTTCCTCATTTCCCAGAACTTTATGTCCCTCCACTGTTCCACGTAGGTGTATGTATTACAGGAAGATCTAAAAATATTTAATATTTATCAAGTCTTAAGTTAATCATTTGTAATATTCTAAGTTAATAATTTATAACATTCCTATTATCACACATAAAATTATTATTTTTCAACATTAACCATTATAATTATAAATGACCACGTGTCCAGTAGAGTAAAATGAATGTCTTATAGGTACGCCATTTTGTTTATTGAAGACACTGCGCTACACAAAAATCGTTTTGTTGTAAATCACCCTGTATAAAAGTTTGTACAATCTGACTCAGCATTCCCGTTATATTCTCGTGCCTAGATTGATAAAAAGCAGTAAACAAGTTATTGCCACTTCGTTAATTTTTTTGCATAGCCTAACAGTTAAAAAATGCTACCAAAGTATGTATTAAAAGTTAGGTACCTACTCTGTGGATTTAAAGTGTGATGGAATATTTCATACGAGTACCATGCGAAACTAAATAATCTATGCCACATTTCATTTACAAATTAAATTATTGGCTTATCTAAGAGAGAATAGGTACAATAATATTTATTATATTTATTTATTATAATATCCAACATACAAGTAACTTTCTTATAAGAAAAAAAAATCACACAGGGCGCCACAATAGGCATGACGACAGTATCAAAAAATTTCAAATCTATTTATTCCGTCAGTTAGAGTACCTATTGGAAATTAATGGACACGTATTTTTTGTTTTTGTAAATCAATGAATATTGACAAAGATAAAACGCGTCAAACTCGGGAGTGGGGGCTCGTGTCGTGACGTCAGAACTAGGTAAAAATTATAATTAAGCGTGACGTATTGAGAATTTTAAAAGCGTCTTATCTTCGTCAATTTTGGTTTACGTAACAAAAGAAAAAAACACGGGTCAAATATTTTTTTATAATCTAACTGATGGACTAATTAGTTTTTTTTTGTCGTCTCGCCTATTGAAGGTCTTATCGCTAAAAGCGATCTTTTCAAAACAACCTTGGGATGGATTACAGGAAGAGGGAGAGACCTAGGACCTATTTAATTTCAATAAATGACACTCTGGTATCATAATTATTGACTATAGATGGTGCCAGTTAAAGATCGCAAAAGCGGTCATTGACCCACCTACATTTATTAAAGTTCTTAAGGAAAAAGAAAATTTGAATATCGCGGGCTACCCTGGAGCATTCAGCTCCAGGGTAGCCCGCGATATTCAAATTTTCTTACCTTTTTTGCAATTTGCAGGCCAGTGCTAGTTTGTATGTTGATTAGAATATGTAATGATGCAATGACCGCTATTGCGATCTTAACTAGCACCAACTATACATATATTAATTAAAACTTTGGTTATGCGGTGTCTAATTACCACGTGCCACCATATCTAGTTGTGTAGTGTAGTGTAGCAGGGTAACTTTTTAAGACTAGAGACCACCCAATATTTTGTGTGGACATCGTAAGATGAGATCCATGTAATGCAATATGTAACTACCAGTAGCGAAGGGTCAATTTTTGTAAGATAGCCGGAGTACATGTCACATTAAAGACACATAAAAGTGCATTAAAGAAATACAGTCAGTATTCTAGAGACTATAGAATACTGACTGTGCCATTTTTCAAAGGGAAGCCGGTAGGAATCGAGTTGTATAAATCCTTTGCCACTGGTAACTACTCCTATTTAGAGAGATTTGTTGCCAACTGCCTAAAAGTATCCACTTTGCCTTATGATTATGATACTGGTGCGGTAAGTTGTAGTAGTGAAAAATAATTTACTGCATCACTGCACTGACTGACCCTTTATTGACCATATTTTCATAACGTCCATATTTCCAACTCACCCCCTTTAATTATGTCATTGACTGTACAAGTTCTGTCCAGTCGCTAATCTGTCCAGTTGCTGCGAAGGCGATGAAACATGGGTACCACTTCTGCCTTCCCCGTCGAGTAATACGGGCGTTCTGTTATTATTATGTGCATTGTTTAAGCACGTCATAATAGCCTCTGGGTTCTGCATCTCCATGTGTAGTGTCGCATAAATACGGTTCAATAAGATTGATTGCCTGATTGATATGGCCCAAATAAGTGGACACATTGATGCGCTTGCGCCGCAATATATTACCACCTCATATCATGAATTTGCATCTAATCATCTGCAACCATGATAATATATATCTACTATGCGATAAGATGTGACATCTTTTAGTTGACGTCTTCTAACGTAATCTTAAATGTTGTTTAGTAAATGCCGACAACGTGGACAAGGTTCTCAATTTATTCATTAAATAAATAATAATAAATTTATTTCATAAAAAGGAGATTGTAGTTCATGAGCATACACAGAATTATACATAAAGGGTTTACACCCTTTCATGTATAATTATGTGTCAAACCTCTTAACGAAGCCGAAAGGCACTGGTTCTCCCCGTTATTGCGATCATTTTTTTGTTCTACAGTCTACCTGGGAACCTTCTAGTTACGGAGATATTGGGGGTCAAAGTTCCAACTTTTTCACATTTTATTTTTAATACAAGTTTTTTAATGTAAGATTTTTACTTTAAACACCTCCACGACCCCCGTACTATTCAATCCATCCATCAGCACAATGTTTTGAGTGCGTTACATTGAGTTCTACAACAAAACATGATTTCACCCCAAAAAAAAAATCGTTTCCCAGCAATAATTTTTGGGTAAAGTTTATTAGTTTGATGTACAGAATGCTTGGTTGACGGCTTCGTGATGAGGTTGTTTACACCCTGTAAAGGTTTGTACCATGTCAATCACAATCTGGTGGGTGAAGTTCTGCTTTCCTAGCTAGGATAGAGAATAACCTGTGTTAAGGATTAACATTTCCTGTCCCTTACAAAAGTTACAATAAACTAGTACAATATTATTCATTGGTTTTAAAGTTTTTTTTATATGACGATGTTATTAGTAGTCCCTTCCACAAATTGATCGTGACCGATCCATAGTCACACCAAATTTACGTGTTATGTTATGAACTTATGATCATACCAGAACCAGTATTTTAAAATAAGTAATTAGTAATAAGTCATTTTTAGTTGAAAGATTGCAATAAAAGTGTACTCAACAATCCTCTATTCGTTCTCACGTCGTTGTTTCACCCCAAATAAATACCACTAATTCATGTGCCACATCACTAGCACTTTTTTTCTGTCGTATTAAAATTGTATGTATGAAAGTGGTAGAAAATCTTGATTCGTTCCTTGAGAGCTTTCGCTCGGAGAAAGTCCGTAGCTTATTCCTCTATGTTGGATGTTTTCCTTTATTTTCCTTTGTTGAAGTATCAACCGGAAAGCCGGAAAGTCGGAAAGCCTTTTTTCAAAAGCTGGTCAGTAGACCAGCTTTTGAAAAAAGGCTTTCCGAAGCTGTCGATATCGCGGTGCAGTACAATTTTTTTACGACCACTTCCTTCAACTGATGCGAGCTAACTAATTAATATTTTTCCCACTAAATATCTATGGTTATCTACCATCGATGAATTTAGAACTCTACCAACTATTTAACGCGATTTGTAAATCTTTCGTAGATAGTAGTTACTGGAAAAACACGTTTGTTGATGATCATAATCTCGTAAGTACACACATCAAAAATGTCTAGGGATCAAGCATTTTTATGCGGATTTCTTGAGATTGAGATGTGGCTTTGTAATAAATTTATGATTTTATAAATTTATATGGATCCTTTTTGGTGCATTTCATAATTTGAATCAGGAACTCTCAATCAAATTCGAGTAAAAGATGAAAATAAGCTGTCAATATTTTCCCTATAAAAACATACAACGCATTGAAGACATTATTAGTGCTACTGTTTCCCTACTACTGATTAAAACCAACGTTATTATGGAGCGGCGACGTCATTTAAGCAGGGAAGAAATGCTCAGAGCCGTGGGAATGATAGAAGCTGGTTCCCGGCAACGTACTGTAGCTTTAGCTCTGAATACAAGTCAGAGTGTTATCAGTCGACTTTGGACACGTTACCGAAGCACTGGTACCGTGGCTGAGCGCCATGGAGGACGGTATCGCTGCACCACACGGAGACAAGACCGATACATTCAAATCTTAACTCGAAGAGCTCCAACAATAACCGCCATGATGTTAGCCGTGAGGCTTCATCACTCTTCAGGGAACTTAATTAGCGACCATACAGTCGGTAACCGCTTGCATGAATTGAACCTTCATTCCCGAAGACCGCTACGGGTACCACCTATAGCAATGCACAATCGTAGGATTCGATATCAATGGGCTCTTGAACACAGAAATTGGGCAGAAGAACAATGGCGTTTCGTGTGCTTTTCTGATGAGTCTCGTTTTGGTATGAGACCGGATACAAGACGTATACGACACTGGAGAACCCCTGGACGCCAACAGCGATTAAAATCCTGCCAGGAAGTCCATCCTTATAGTGGTGGAACCATCATGGTATGGGCGGGTATTTGGATCGGCGGAAGAACTGAGTTGATTTGGATCAGAGGCAACCTCAACGCTCAAATTTATGCTGAGACGATTGTATCAGACGTCATCGTTCCTCTACAAGTGCAAATCGGTCCCTTATTTCAGTTAATGCATGATAATGCACGACCGCACACCGCAAGAGTTGTAAGACAGACTCTCGCCGCAGCTAACATCAATGTCCTGCCCTGGCCTGCTCAGTCGCCAGACTTGAACCCGATTGAGCATGCATGGGATATGCTACAGAGAAGAGCTCTGCCGAATATGGAGGGTATCCAGTCGCAAGAAGACCTTTTTTTGTTGTTGCAACGAACATGGGCGGCCATTCCACAGCGTGATTTGGATGAACTCATTTTGAGTATGCCAAACCGATGTTCTTGTGTTGTTAGTGTTCGCGGTAGAAACACGGATTATTAATTGTTTAAGTTACCCAATAAAATTTTAAAGAAAACTGTTATTTCAGTCTTTTTTTCGAACTTTAATGTTAGTGGTTCAAATGTCAAAAATCCCTTTATTAGGAAAATGGCAAATTTCTTTATTAATGCAAAGGTGACTTGGTTTATCGTTACTGTGACAAACGAAAACACTTTATTTGATGAATCCTTAAAGAAAATTTTAATTAATATCAATCAGGAGAAAAGTTATTGCAAAAATATATGTTGATCCCTAGATACTTTTGATGTGTGTATTTGTAAAAAAATATCTCTTCAAGAGCCATACATTTTGTACTATCTTTTGCTAATTGCTCACAGAGGTACAAAGACTGACAGACAGGCTGACCTACTTAGCAAATCGTAGGCAGACATCGCGTATTTAAAATGTACCTGGTAGGCGAAAAATACTTTTTCATTATTAAATTACAATAATTTGCAAGTGCTTTTTCAAATTATAACGGGTATTCGTTTGTTAGTTCAGTTTCTGTGTTCACATACCTACAGGACGACACGATTACTGTCATCCTATATGTGAACACCTCCATTTAAATACACAAGCCACGACACTTAAAACTACACGATGATCTGTCGTCACGACATAGTGGGAACGGGGCCTTAGGTGTAGTTTTTGTCGTAGCGTTCTTCGTAGTAAGCGCTGTAGTGTTCTGGGTAGCGTTCGGTATAGCCTAAGGCGTTGGTATCTCAATTGCTGAATACAGAAATCCAACATTATGAAAGGCCGATCAAGACTAATACTCGTAAAATTATTACCTCCATCTTTTTATGCTATTTATCCGAATATGGCGAAACCAAAAGGAGGTTTTGATTTTAGCCGTCTATAATGTATTTACGTAAGTTCGTCCGTAGCGCCTAAAGTTTTCATCCGATTTTGATGAATAAGGTGTCAATCGATTAGTTATTATAGCCCGAGTAACATAGGCTAGATTTTAACCGACTTCAACAATAGAAGGAGTCAATTTTACGTTGTTAACCCCGAATTTCATTAGAGCGTGATTTTTCAGTAGTCGGGTTTTTTAGTTGTAGTACACTACACAAATTCTTGTTAAACATACCAGCTACTCAAAATGAAAACAGAATGGCCATATAGCTACGTGCAACTGTAAAACGGTACTATGAATAAATGCCCACTTTAAATAAATGTCCAGAACAATCAGGATCGATACACAAATTGCACTGCTACTACGCGAGGTACTGGCCGCTGCAGAGTTGACCTAGCAGCGTAGCGTAGTGCCGACTGAACGTCGGGAATAGGGGAAGGTAAGAAACAATAATCATGGCTGTAACGCTGTTTGCTCAATTATTTATTGTTTTACCCTTGGGTTTTTCCATCAGAAATGTATCAATAACCCGAAGTATAGATTCGTGCCCGGGGCATGGCATAGGCTTGCCCTAGTTTAAATGATACTCAAACAAAACTGGCGACATGTATGTGTATACCTCTGCGTAACCCTACACATATTTCAGGCGTGAGGTTGACGTTTTACTCATACTGGCTACGACATGGTCACATTAGGCTAGAAGTAAGACTTCGCAGGTAGCATTCCCATTAGATTTAAGTACATAATTATGTCTTAGGTAAATAATTAATGTGTTTGTGTTGTGCCACATGACAATTAAACGAATCAGGTGGTTTATAGTGCAGAATTGTGACATTGTCATCGTCATCTGTCATTACCTTCCAGGATTTACCAAAGCGTAAGAATATCAGCCTATACAAGGTGTAAACAACCTCATCAAGAAGCCGTCAACCAAGCATTCTGTACATCAAACTAAGTAACATTACGCAAAAAATAATTTTTGTGGTAAAACTCAATGAAACGCACTCAAAACATTGTGCTGATGAATGGATTGAATAGTACGGGGGTCTTGGAGGTGTTTAAACTAAAAATCTTACATTAAAAACTTGTATTTAAAAAAAACTTGTCAAAAAGTTGGAACCCCCAATATCTCCGTAACTAGAAGGTTCCCAGGTATGGTGTAGAACAAAAAAATGATCGCAATGACGAGGAGAACAAGTGCTTTTCGGCTTTGATAAGAGGTTTTTTACACCCTTTAATATCACAGTCGGCAAATAATTACAGCCGCTCGGGTCGATTTCAGGTTAAGCCGCGCTTGCCAAGGTCGGTCCGTGGATCCAACGGCTTAAAGTAATTTACGAGGTGCGATTGAAACTCGGTATGTGATGGATGGTCATGTCCATCCATCACATACCGAGTTTCCTCCGTGCCTCGGAAAGCTCTTTAAGCCGTTGGTCCCGGCTGTCATTTGTAGATTCTTTACAGTCGTTACAGGTAGTCAGTGGCCCGAAAGTCTGACAACTAGTCTTACCAAGTAGTTACCCACTACTAACTGGGTTGTAGACGACAGATAGGCAATCACTCCATGTAAAATACTGGTATTCGACTGCATCCGGTGAGACTGGAACCCGACTTCAACATTTCGGAAAAGGCTAGGCTAAATCCGCCTATATTGTTCTCACTGCTGGGACTTAGGTACTTTGTAAGGGGTTAATGCAACCAAAATAATTGTACATTAAATGCTCATATTAATATGACAGTATAAACTTGTCTTGCTTACTTTCTTAATACCTCGTTTACCATTTAGTACCTGTATTCGACGTGGGGCTAGGTAAATGTGTACATAGTTCAAGGTGTAAACGGACCCTACACGAAGCCGTCAACCAAGAATTCTGCATAAATATGTATACATCAAGTAACCCTACACAAAAATTATTGCTGGGAAACGACTTTTTTTCACGTTTCACGGTAAAACTCAATGTAACGCACTCAACACATATTGCTTATGGATGCATTGAATAGTAAACAGTTCATGGAGGTATTTAAAGTAGAGTTATAAGTAACCATAAAAGTAGTATTTAAAACTTGGATTTTTTTTCAACTTTGACCTCCAGTATCTCCGTAACTACAAGATGGTATGGCCCGGAACAAAAACCAATTATAGTGGAGCATATTTAGCCGGACTAATGGAAAAAACATGAGTTTACACTACCCTACACTACAAGAACCAAAGACGTTCTCTTGTTTGTTTGCTAAAAACTCTTAGGTATGTTTGGATTACAATTGTTGGGTTATTAACTAGATACTTCATTCGATTAGTTAGACAATTGACCACTCAAGTGTTTTCACTCAAACTTGATCCTTTATACTTAATAACAACAGTCCTTTTAACGGTCAATGCCTTTTTGAAAGCTCACACACAAGTCTTATCTCAGGTTTATTTAAGTTTGTAATATGTATTTAATTGACTTCGATGTCCACGAATTAAATTATAGCTATGTATACGACCGTTGATTTGTTTTATGGAGTGGAATTAACAGTTTAAATTATTAAATTAGAACCTGAAGGAAAACGTGCATCAAAAAAACTGTACTACCCAGTTTTATTAAAATACTACCTTGGCAGGAAAAACCGTTGTTTTCTGGTGATTCACTTACTATAAGAGGTTACTGAGGCACCATTTTAGAAAGCCAATGAAAGAAGAACGTTGTTCCTGTCAAGTGTCACACATTTATTTTGCGAAAACTGCATAAACTTCCGAACATGTCCTTTATGGCGCCTAATAATGTACAAAGATACGCCCAAAGGCCCAAAGGTAAATTTTTGAATTTTTTTTTTTTGCGAAGGATTCATCCTTTCGCTTGCCAGAAAAGTATCAGCTTAACATCCTAAACGGCGTAGATTTCTCACAATCAGTACTTTATGGTGGAGAGGTTTAAAAGTTCGATTGCTCCAAAACAACCCAGTTTGGACTGCGTAATCGGACTAAAAATGGTTGAAAATTACTCGTTACAAAGAATGCACCCAATTATCAATCACCTTTTATTAAATAAAAAGATGCTAACCCAAAAATCGATCATCGGAACTTGACAATTTTATGTAATGACCTCTACAGAAGGAAGTTAAGAAATATTAGTCGATAATAATTATTCAATAACTACAATTGGATGAGACGGTCACCAATTTGAGCTGAAGTACTTTCGACCACATCAGTGGGTGGTCTACCAAAGTTTCACTTGAATACACTTTATAACCGAATGCTGTTAAAAAGCCTCGTTGCTCAGGTGATCAACGGGGTATCCTGACTATAGAACCACTGTTACTATGGCATCCTGTCTGGGTACAATCTTCAGAAGGATTTGTAACCTATTTCTACACAGACTCTCAAAGAGGATTGACATGGGCTGTTCTGTAGTTTAAGTCAAGACCTTTTTAGACTTTTCCATGGCTTAAATCTTTGATAGTATCGCTTTGTCTTACAGTTGAGTATCATAGGAAAATTAACCTTCTAACATAAACTAATCTAAGGCTATATTTGTTTAACGTCTGTGTTTGTATTTGCTTCGTGACAAGCGCTTGTCGGAATTTTCACATCTTAATAATAATAATTAAAAAAAACCTTACTTTCTACTTTAGCCCATAGATAAATACCTTACAGACTAACATATATATATCATAATAGTACAGTGTGTTAGTGTATAAACTTAAAACTATGGTAGTACGCAGCTGACGGGTAAGTTGGGCAGTCGGGCGGGACTTACGTCTTTCTTTTTAGAACTTCTCAGTTGAACCCTTGAGTCCAGAATGATGCCGTAGACGGCCCCTTTAACATAGGCTTAAACATACTTAAATGGTGAAATGTGGGTGTCCCAATCTACTAATATCTCTGCTTACACCTTCGAAAATAACGGTCGTGATGTCATGTAATGTTTGATCATATAATAAATTGTCGAGCACGTTTACTTTAATGTCCATGAAATCGACAAATCATGCACAGACGCTTCAATTTGAAAGAACACAATCTCGATGACGCGACTTTGCGGAGGTTGAAATTGAAGCATTACTTCGCGAAAATTCCAATTTAGTTACACTAATACCTACTGAGAATCCAGTTTTGGAAACCCAATTTCGCAATGCAAATTAGGTATTGATCAATTTCAGTTCTTTTACGTACCTACTGAATTGAAGAAAATAATTTTATTTATCTTTGAGAAAATGAGCATTACGGGGCATTTCCGATCGAGTAGTGAAACTTACTGAAAATATTGCCATCACAGTGGCCAGACAATAATGATAGTTATAGCAAGCAATGTTACTTCATCATCTGCCTAGCAATGTTACTTACGGGTATTAATTACTAGCTGATTACTTTATTATGCACCTTTTGTTGTAGGTACCTACGTTAATTTATTTACTTTCTGATTACCATAAATACAAACCTGAGTCATTATTGTCAACTAAAAGTATAGTAGATTAACGTGTTTTTTTAATGAAATTACTATCATTCCCATCTGTTTTTTGCACGGTCTTCCACATAAACTAAATTTTATGTATGCATTTTTTTAATGTCTCTTCCAAAACAAAATTCAGTGTCCGCCTTTTGATTGCCCCAGGGCCTCCACACATTTAAATCTGGCCCTGTAAATGCCATCTTATGGAAACCTTTAGTTACTGGTTTATTTCATATAATCATTAGTTAGTTACTATTTTAGTTGTAAGTACATAGAAGGTACTATAAGAGTCATTATTTGGAACGCTTGTTTAACTAAGCAAAGTGTTTGTTTTTTATTCTATAAACGCCATTTAGGTAGTCTTCATAGCTTCATGACTACATCTATGTATAAATTTATGTATTACTTCATCTTTCGGAATGTGAGCTACTGTTTATAAAACGCATGACTAGTAAAACACCGATAAGTGGGAATGACTTGTACAAATATAAATTTGTATACTTACTTACTTAATAATAATAAAAAAAACAAAATGTCATGGTTATAGGTACCGATATAGGTACCAATATGTGATAAGCATTTCCATATGTTCCGGTATGCCTGTCATGTGGTTTTCATTATCTTTTTTTCTGATAAAGAGAATGTTTTAGTGTCGGTTATTTTCAGTCAACTCACTTTGTCTATAATACGAGTACGTCAATCCACGTGCTGTTAAGTTTTATATAAAAATAAATAAAAACAAAGACGTCATGACCTTTTTCGAATTAATTGCATTATCGTTTTTTTTTTATATTTCTGTTATATACCTAGTGTCCCATATACATATGACATAACCTTGGGAATCAGTAGCCAGTAGATACTACAGACTTTCAAAGAAAAGCAATCTAAAGCAACAGCGAATACTTTCTATAAATAAAGGAATTTACCTCAAACAAAAGCTGCTATTTTTCCTCAGAGTCCTTTGTTTCAACTGTTATACATTTATATGCTCAAAATAACTCACTTATGCGGCTCACATATGCACAAGACAGGGATAAATAATGTGTTCCAATACTTCCACTTGCGGTCAAAAACATATTATTTAATCTTTCGGAATATTTTTCTGATCAGGATTTGGTTGGATGAATCTACCAAAAAAAATATATTAAAATAACTAGCTGTTGTCCGCGACTTTGTTGCGTGCAAATGTGTGAGTCTAAAAAATAGGCTACGCCCTAGTCTCAAATGTACACAATTAAATAATAAAATCAGTCAAGCCGTTTCGGAGGAATTCGATAACAAACACTGTGACACGAGATTTTTATAATACCTATTAGTAGATTTTTTCTCAAAATAATTTTTTCGAAATAATCCAGTGTTCTGAAAAAAAAACCAGTTGACAGATACTCCCTCTACCATTACTAGACCACTAGACTGAACACAATCTATGGTGTAAAGTTCCTCAAAGCATGAAACCATGTAAAACCATGTACAACACTTCCTGAGTACAAACGGAGGATATTTGAAAATTCTGGTTTAATATAATGGTCATGTTTTGTCGCTGGGAAATCGCATCAATCTTTACTCTCTAGGTTGGAGACCAAACAGGAGAACTATTACGTTCTAGTGAATTAGAGTAACATGTTATACCGACGTGCTGTATGTCATAAAATATGTATGTATGCATTCGGTTGTTTTGGCGTAGCGCCCGATACGATATTATTTCAAAAACAAACTTTCTTTGTCTTATCTCGCAC
Organism: Xestia sexstrigata; assembly: GCA_941918905.2. Classification (NCBI taxonomy): domain Eukaryota; kingdom Metazoa; phylum Arthropoda; class Insecta; order Lepidoptera; family Noctuidae; genus Xestia; species Xestia sexstrigata. Next base: position 12,822,767 of record OW799200.2, on the reverse strand, counting down.
ATAAAACATTGTCTATGCACCATTCATATCCTTGTCACTGCAGATAAACCATACCTACCATAGTTGTCTGATGCCTTATTAAATATATGTGTAAATATGTGACGCCATAGTAAAAATATCAAAAATACTTCAGGAATCCGTAGAGATAAGTCAAACAAAAACGGCGTTGCACGTGCGTATTGCAGTGAAATATTTCTCTTTTTATTTGGCAACAACGGATTACTTTATTCAGACATTAAAATTATGGGTCTGATGAACTATATAGGTACGGGTTAAAGCATCAATTAAGTACTAAATTTAAACGGATAATTTCAGAAATTTTAATTGAATTTTTTCATCCCCTAAGTAAGCAGTACATCTGCACACACTTATCGGATTATGGCCCACCGTCTCTAAGCCTGTCTGTCTCTCAACAGTGAAAACTTAATATATGGAGCATATCAAGGTTATGCTATTCAAGAATTTACTTCGTCGGTGTTCCCGAGTAATCCCGAATTCATAGGAGCCCAATCTATTTAAGTCCCGAGTTAATAGGCTGTTTTTGGGTGAGCTCGTTCCATCGTCGACATGTCTGATAAAAAAAGAAGATTTATGTAGTATTTTTAAGGTTTTTTTTTAATATTCTCACTCCACTTGTTATATTTTTGCTAAGCTGTTTTGGAAAATGAAGTCCTGAACCAAATACAGATAGGGATAACAAGTACTAGTAACTTAAAGGTGGTCCCATTAAAAACTACGGCTTCACTGTGTAGTGTAGAAGGTACCGTTGTTAACGTCACAGCGTTGACAGGTCGCCGCGCGCCGTTTAGCGAGCACGTGTGTTATCAATAATATTTATTTTAGTCACCGTCTGATCGTCCCAGAGATATAGCTTAATAGCTATGATTTGTTAGAGGAGATCCAAAGCAAAATGGCCATTCGATTTATTTTTCATAAACCGCGCATTTTCGATTTGTACTTACTACACTAGTGACTAATAGGACGTTATTCTTTTTAGAAATTCATTTTACATATTTTTTGTGAACCGCTACGCTTTTGTTCCGACGCAGAATAACGGATGATTTCCACCAAACGGCTCGCATCGCATCGGATCGGAAAGGATCAAAAGACACGAATGGATGCGGAGACAGCCGATCGTGTCCGGCAAGATGTCGACCTAAACGTTCGGGCTCCGTACTGGCGCTTGCGAACGTATCCGTTTCTGCACGTAGTCAAATAGTTTCATTCCTACCGTGTCGGATACGACGACAGGCGAACGGAGCCGATCACGCGTCGTAGCATACTTTCGGCGTGTCACGGAAGATGCCCGCGCTCAAGCTGCTGTGTGCAGCTTGGTAGTATAAACTTTAACTACTGTGTAAAGTGGACACAATTTAATATCATCGTTTAAAGATTGTAAAATCCGTTCCGATCTGATGCGATGCGAGCCGTTTGGTGGAAATCATCGTTAAGTCATCTTCCGTCACTAGTTGCGATAATTAAAATCGCAAGTATTTTATTGCAACGAAGGTTGCATTATAATCGAAAAAATATAACTAATAGTAGAACTTTAAACAGAGGCTTAGAGGATATGGGGCGAAAGTACCCACTGATATTACAGAACCACACATCAAAGTTCCTTGCTGATCCGACAGACACATCCTGTCTCCCAAAACAAGCAAGGGTGCAGCCATAGCGACTGTACACGCGGCGACACATCAAGCTATACATATCCAGCTTAACCTAACCTCGTTTTGTATGAGCTTCCCGTATAATGAGTGATCAGCTTAATTTGGTTTTTCAGAACTTGATGGGTCGTCGTACGTACCATAAAGAGGTTAATTATTGAGTAAGGAATTCAGAACAACGCGACGATGTGTAGGTATTTGTATGTAGTGTGTCCGGATGGTGGATTAGCGCCTTATTCTGTATCATATAAGGGCAAGGGGTACTAACTGGGCTGTGGAGGTCAGATAGGCAGTCGCTCTATGTAAAATACTGATACCCAGCTGCATGTGGTCCGACTGGAAGCCGACCCCAACATAGTTGGGAAAAGGCTAGGCAGATGATGACAAATTCAGAACAACGCGCCGATGCGTAGGTATTTGTATGTGGTGTATCCGGATGGTTTATAGAGCCCCATTTATCATCGAATGGAGGCCTGTGTCCAGGTGATAGTTTGTAAGGATGATTAAATTAAAATCAATAGGCTGATGTATTAGGCAATACGCGTGTTAAAAACTATAGTAGCATTCTCATCGCTCATCTTGTTTGGACTGGTGAAGTTTATTTTTCTAACTGTAGCATTAATTTTAAAGCCATCCACGGTGAACTTAACCTTGCTGTCTTATTAACTGAAGTTGATTAATGAAGACTTTCAAAAACCAACCAACCAAGTTAATCAAGTTATTAGCTAAACTTATACCTAAGAAGTTGTTCAGAAGCCTCACCGCGAACTTTCACCAAGTTCGCACAGTCTCAGAGTATCACGTTTCATGAACTGCGCAGTGAATTGTAAGAAAAAGGAAAATCTTAATACAACAATTATGTGGTCACTAGTGTTACTGAGTTCTTCCACCAGAATCGTCTCATCTGACTGAATCCGTAGCGCCGGTAGGCATTAAGATCGATCACAGCAATTAGACTATTAGAAGTTGACCATTGATACTAAACAGACACACATCCGCATCTTTGTAATCAACAGGAACAGCCTATAGCAGTCCACCCCTGAATATAGGCCAAACTTAGCAGCTGCTCACAGCACTCCGCCTTCTGCGGTCCCGATCCTAATTCAATGCTTTATTACAAGCAGATGAGTTTGCAAAAATTGGAGCAAAGGTATTTAATACACTAAAATCATGAACTTAAAAAACCCAAGGACTGCATCTGCGACAGAAAGTGTAATAACAAGCTTCCAGTTCAACAGACAGTTGAGTGGCTTATTTATTTGTAGAAAAGTGTCTCGAACTATTTGCTTTCTTTATCTTAATAGCTCAAGAGTCTGGTTATCGATTATTTAATAGTCCTCGCGAATTGTTTACGATTCATGGCCATCTTGCCAACAGCCACACGTTTAGTCTTCGGTTGTCTGTCAAATCTTTTATCAACATTATTTTTGTTGTCTTATGTGACCCGGTTTTCATCACTCGTTCGCCTTGGCCAGAACGTTTTTATCGGCCTAATCAAATATTTTGTTTTCTTGAGAATTTAATATGTATTTTGTAGTAAGATATGGTATGTTTTGTTGTGCTTGTATGGCTTCCGCTTCCCTCCTTCCACTTACCTGTAGGTATAATTCGACTCTTCTCTTCTGATTGATCACAATATTGAAAATTCCGCCTAAAATTCCACGCTTTCCCATAACCACAATTCTACAGCGCCCTACTATACTACCTCTACTAACACAGGTCTCAACTCACCACTCGTTAAGATGTGACATCCTTAATTCATTTAATAAGTCCGTACCCGAAGCAGATATAAATAGCCGAATATAAAGGCGGCGGCGCCCCTTTATGTCCGGAACATAGGTTGAATTTTTCAACAGTCTTTTGGACACTACATTAATTTCAGCCTATGAAAGATTTGAACAGTTAAATGAGTACTCGGAATCTTGGTCTTTTTTGGACAATTTATAACAGATTCCGGAAAACCCGACCTTGTCAAACTCTGTGGTGATCTCCAATTGAAATTAACTGTAGACTTTTTATCAGATAACAAATGGTTGTATGTTGTATGATGAACTCGTAAGTCTGAAATCCTTTTTGCCTGATCAGAATGTGGTTACTCCTGTATGTTTTAAATGTTATCAAAGATCGCAACGTACAAGAACTGTAACTATCCTAATTAATGGATAGCATTGCGAATATTACTGACTATACCTGTAACGGTTGCTAGTGGGGAGAGGAGTTTTCCTAAGCTTAAGCTAATAAAAAACTTTCTGCGATATTGCGGTCGACAATATCGTCTAACTAGATTAACAAACTTGGCAACATTGTCAATCGAAAATGAAATTGCTGAAAACATCGACTTTGATAACTTACTAAAAGAGTTCGCCGATAGAAAGGGTAGAAAAGTTATTTTTTATTCATCATCATCATCATCATCAGCCTATAATGTTCCCACTGCTGGGACACGGCCTCCTCTCCATGAGAGGGAATGGGCCATAATCCACCACGCGGGCCCAGTGCGGATTGGTAGATGTCACATATCTTTGAATTTTTGGTTCTAGGACATGCCGGTTTCCTCACGATGTTTTCCTTCACCGTTTTGAGAGATTTTTTATTAGTTAAAAAAAAAGCAATTCCTTACAGCACATGTAAAAGGAAAAATCTAAAAACCGTAAATATGTAGTTTAATAACAACAAAAAAGCGATTTTACTATTACAAACTTATTATTTGCGGTTGGTGCAATAGCCGTTTCATGGGATCGAACAGCAAAGTTAAGTTTGTCCTTAAAAAAGTTTGTACGGAACCCTCGGTGCGCGAGTCGGCCTCGCTCTTGGCCTTTTTTTTTTCGTATGGGTTTAAAATTGCAGTTAGGGGGCGCGCTAGAAATCTCGCCCAGGGCGCTGGTAGTGTTAAAACCCTGTCCTGTGGGTGAACCTTAAGTAAATAAATAAATAAGACCAGTAGTACATATCAGAAGAGTCGAATTTGACCCATCATCCCGTTGGGTCTGCTGCGTTGATATTTTAGTTGTTTTTGGGATCCAATTAATACTCGTATTTAAGTGGTTGTTTTCGCCCATTGCTAAGAACGATGTGACCAACCCCGATTAGCCTACTTATAAGTTAGGTACTTAATAATTATTGTTGATACGCTGAACGACTATGTTATCGCAATATTTCTAAAAGAAATTGCAAAGTAGACCGTAAAGTTTTATAACACCGTTGCCGTTGAAGCGCAGTTTGTAATAAAAAGCAATGTAAACAATATAAACTTACCTACAGTACGTCATCTGGGGGTGACATCTGGGGGTGGTTTTAAAACGTGAGGGGGTGTATCTCTGAGGTGTCAGACGCAGCTGTTTTATTGTATTCTGCAACAAACACCACGCAATACAATCATGCATGCAATCGTCAGTCAGTATTTTCTTGACACAATTATTTCTGTCTGCTTAGCTGTTGGTTGGGGCACTCATAATAAGTAGAAAACCACTTTTACGACATTGTGAATTCGGTATGTTTTTTTTAACTTATTGCCAAGGCAGGCAGAGCCCGCTTGGTGGATTGCCAATCCTCCTCACAGACAAAAAGCTTGTGGCTGTGTCCCAGCAGTAGGACATTTAGGCTGATTTTATTTATGTAATACGAATGACCAGGTTTGAGTAATCTATTTTGTAACGATAGCCTATAATACCTAATGTAGTTTAACATTTGAGAAAAACAGCTCTGTGCAGACAATGCCTCTACGTAAATAACTGTATTGTAGCAAAAATTTTGAATAACATTGACGTACACGATAACACTGTCTGTTGTAAACACACTACCTTCTCAGTTACAAAACACAATTATTATTGTGTTAAATCTATGTATTTATTTATATACATTAATTATATCATTATTGACTCCTATTTTCACGACCGGAGCCATACCTACTTATGCATCAAATCTCTCAAAGAAAATACGTAATCATGAATAAAATGCTGTCATAATGGGGTAGATGAAACACAAATCAATTGAGATACTTTTTAAGACTACCAAAACGCGGTTCTCTCATAGATTTTGTATGGCAATAGCCAACTGTGACGTCACTGTTTGCTCAACTCAATGACTCAACTAATTATTGACTTCAAAGCAACTAAAAATTAAATTTGGCAATTAATTGAAAATAAATCGGATTTTCAGGCCCAAAATAAAGTGTTTTTTTAGAGATTGTTGTCTTGGATTTATTGTTTTATAGTGTCATCTACCCTATTAGAGGTTTAAGTATGTAAAATTCTTTATAATAAACCAGGCCGATTGTACTCATAATTTAAATGACCTAATAACGGTGAGATCTATAAAACGGCACTCACTTTTCCACGTGCGAAACTACCAACGTCGTGTTTTTTTTTTTGGGTTCAATAAACTTGTTGGCTCCTAAGTGATGATTGATATTCGAAGCACGGTGCGTTCAGGTCGCATTTAATACCGTGTCATGCGATATAGTAACGTAAGTAACGGTGCCTAGAGTTATTTGTATGGCTTCCCTTCACTGCAGGGTACAGGCCGTCAGTCCGTGTCGGATTTCGCCGCGATGAGTGAATGGTAAAACCGTGGCACGTTTTGTACGTCATTAGCCAAGAAATACTATATTAATTCGGTGGTATGTCGACGTACTCACAGTCAGCGATAAAAATGCATACAACGTTATACGCCTGTCGTTATACCTACGCATATATGTTTCAGTCGCTTTTTGAAGAAGCCTGAATAGAATTGTAAATTTAGAATAATATTTATTATATTCAGCATGCAAATTAACAGGTACCTATAAAATATACCTATCTGTTATAAGTACTTACATATTAAAAACTGCAAAATGTAAGCGACTTTACATCTGACGATACTTATTGATTGGGCACTACAAAAGCCAATAATAGGTAGTAGGTAGGTAAGACGATAAACGTTTCAGTAATCGGTCACACTCAAACTTTGTTTATTAATTCTTTCAACTATCGTTTAATTAAAGGCTATAATTATACATTTTGATATTACCACTTATGTTCTATTTCACTCAATGAAATATTATTTTATTGAAAAGTTCTTTAGAAATACTGCCACTGCGTCGTCGTCGTTCTAGTGGTCGCGAACAAGCTAGACTGCTGAACATGAGGTCCTGAGTTCGATTCCCGGGTCGGGCAAAGCGGGTCGGGTGTTATTGCGGTTTTCCATAGGAATTTCTCAGTAACCACGGAAAAAAAAGCCAAGGTGTCTGGATTTGCGCCCGGCTAATGGCAATAGGGTCGCCCCTTGTTAAATGGGAGTTAAACACAACTAGCGAAATGTGGGTGTTCTGCTAGGTATACCTCTGCCTAACCTTCGAGGATTACAGGCGTGATGTTATGTTATGTTCTTAAAAATTCTGAATAAACCAAATTAGGCTACACCCTTTTTTTTTTTCGGATGGGAAATCATCAAATGACTCCTCCCGCTCTGGGCGGAGCAGGAGGGAGTGTCAGACTTTTACTGACTAAAACCCATCCATGTTCCTTCATCGCCCTTTGTGTTCCGAGGCCACGGTATCTCTTTCGAACAGTCCCGCAACCCCGGAATTAGGCTACACCCTAATAACTGATTTGATTTATATACTAATAAATAATTATCATTATCACTAAAACAGGTTATTTACTGTTGTTGTGTTATGGTATGTCCATATTATGTCAGGTAAAAACATATACTTAATAAATAATTGTTTAAGTAATGTGTTGTTTCCTATTTCATATTATAAATAAACTTATATTTTACGTATTATATTTTATATGAATGAGATTTGAGATATTATATTTAAAAATAGCTACAGTTATTGTATTAAGGCCGTTGATAATAAAATAAACAAGGAAATCATTTTAAATTGAAGATTGATTGATTATTTATTTAAATAATACTTAATATTGTACTCACTGGGTTTTCCTTTAGTTCGTGCCCGAAAAAGGTAATCAAAATTTGGCACATGATGTAGGACTTAAAGTGCAACATAATAATTTGTTTTTAGAATTTTCAACATTTTCCTGTAGGCATTGGGAGACTTACTACCATTGGCGTACGTTTTATTAAAATTCCAAACTTCTAATATAAATGCCAAAGTATGTATCTACTCAACTCAGTTACTCCGTCTGTTATATACATCTAAACTACTAAACCGGTCGTTATGAAAGACACATGGATGGCTTGGGACTTGAAGCTAAAAGGACATGAGGTATTTTTCTTTTAAAATCGCAAACGGAGTCGCGGAGCAGCTAGTAACAAGCAAATTCCAACTCCAGTGGGATCCGGTAGATATAATTACACATTGTTATTATCTCACATGGCCTATCGGTTGAAGGATAAAATAACTAGTGATACTGACATAAAATATTATAAAACAACAATGACACAATTGCTACATAAATTGTCACTGAAATATTTATGGCAATGTAATTAAGTATACGCGCATGTGTTTGTGTAATAAAACATGATGTACTCATCAGACTAAAACTGGAAGTGCGACATCGACACTTGCAAACATACAAATAAACTGACGCCATGTTCCCATGGGTGTATAGGCACCGACCATAGAACACCACTTGCTATGATCCTTAACCTCTTCTTAGCGTATCGATGACAATTTCAATTGAGTCAGCCCAACTAGCGACGAGTTTGGCACTTTCAGTAGCGTTCATCAGCTCCAATGATATGCAAGTACAAGCAGACACGATATCGTGTGTGGGGCAACACCACATTTAAACTCCAGGGCAGAAACATCTATGAATCTCCACCTAAAGACGTTTTCTTTGCTTCGGCCAACCTGTGTCTATTCAGAGACTTCCAGCAGGCCTATTACTTATCTTTCTGATATCCAGTGAATATCAAGCTTCGGTTGTACACCGAACTTTAATGACAACCGAGAATGTCAAAACATTGGTATGGTATTACACAGAGTGGATATCACTTTACGGTGACTAACAGGCCGGGTACGGTGTAACATCTTTTACGAAAGTCACTTCAAACTCAGTTGTCATCAATTTGATGTCCACTACGCTTACATAATCGCAATATTAGAAGAATCGATACGAAAGCGTCTGTCAAAATGAGTTACGGTGACTATCAGCCACGATGACAACCAATGACGTCATATTTGATCGCGACTGGTCATACATAATACGAAACTAACCTTTTGACAGTTAATTGTAGGACACTGAGCCCAGTTACTATCATTTCGAGCTGCCAACAGAGATACGTAATAGCCCTACAGGTCAGCCATGGCAATTCGGGTCTATGTAGGAGATTTTCTGTAAGTGGCACAAATGGGTTGGGTAGGGAAACGCTTTCTCGCCACCGCTTGAGTCTTTTGATGATCCTTATAATTATGTTTCAGTCTTGTAGTCCTTTCGCCTACGTCCAGCTCCTTTTGATGATCCTTATAATTATGTTTCAGTCTTGTAGTCCTTTCGCCTACGTCCAGCTCCTTTTGATGATCCTTATAATTATGTTTCAGTCTTGTAGTCCTTTCGCCTACGTCCAGCTCCTTTTGATGATCCTTATAATTATGTTTCAGTCTTGTAGTCCTTTCGCCTACGTCCAGCTCCTTTTGATGATCCTTATAATTATGTTTCAGTCTTGTAGTCCTTTCGCCTACGTCCAGCTCCTATTATAATATCGTAAATGCGAAAGAACTCTTCGGTCTGTTACCTGTTCACGCCTGAACGGCTGCACATAACCTAGGCTAGGACACCTTTCGTTACTGTTCTGTAGTTGGGACATAAGATAGGTACCTACAGCTATTCCTATTTAGGGTGAACTTTTCAAGTGGGCGTGGATGGCCAAATCTGAAACTATGAGGAATAGCAAAAACTACTCGAAGTAGTATCGGGCCCAATTTTGAGGAAAACTAAAACTGCATCATTGGTTTTTTGTTAGATCAGTATTCCCGGCCAGTAATCGAACCCGTTGATTTTGAAAAAACACACTGTTCACTTATCATTCGATAGTGTTGTTTGCTCGCTAATATTTTTCAAATTCTATTATTTTTATTTCTATTAATAATAATGTACTTCGTAAGCTTCGTGTAAAAACGCTGATCTCTCACCTTATCACGAGTTGTTTCAAACTTTTATGTACTTGGGCTTTTTCTTTTTCCTCTTACGCGTGTCGGCGAAGACATTCAACCTAGAGTTAGTAGGTACTTAAGTACTTAGTGACGAAAAAGTTCCTAAAAATTTTGTAAACGAAGCCTATGAAAAACCTTTATTATTATTTTTTTCGGGTAGTCATGCGAACGTAACTCACATTTGCTTTACCTCCTTGGCAACACAATTTAAAAACTTGGTCAAGTCAAAACAAAGAAATTTAAGCTGCAATAAGAATAATGCCATGGTTTTGTAATGAAAACTTTATGTAACCAAGTTCGTCTCAAGGACACACACAACTGCTTAATTACTAGGGCGGCAATTATATTAATTAAGTACTATGTATGTACCTGTACCTACCTTTCAATGTTTGTTCAGTACAAAGTGATAGTGTATGTGTATTCATTGGTAGGTAAGCAGTCACACATTTTATGATGTAGGTACTATATGAGGTATTGGCTTAGGTATCATATCGTAATGAGTGTCATCATCTGACTAGCCTTTTCCCAACTATATGGGGCTCGGTTTCCTATCTAACCAGATGCAGCTCAATATCAGTATTTTACATAGAGCGACTGCCTATCTGACCTCCACGACCACAACCCAGTCTAGGTTGAGACTGGCTGTCAGACTGTCAAGCTCTGGACTACCTGTAACGACTGTCAAATATTTACAAATGACAGCAGACCACCGGCATATCATTAGTGAACGTAAAATATAGTAAACCGCAAACCGCTTTTATGTCCTAATAATGACAAACAATGAACCGATTTAGGTTACCAATACGGTTGTTATTTACAAAAGTAGGGGAAACTTGTATTGTATTGTATAACGGGCTAGTTTCCTCCACTCCACGTCCGAAGTGCGTATTTTGCATACGGGTGGAAAAATCGATCATTCGATCCACCCCAGTTATCCGAAGGCCCAGCTACGCCTTGGTGTTGCTGACGATAGTGTACAAGATGACCCGCGGATCATCTTGCACACCATCCGTGCAGACAGCCGTGAGACATACAATACTATTTCTGTCCGTCTGTCTGTCTGTCACTAGGCTGTATAGAATCTCATGAACCGTGATAGCAAGACAGTTGAAATTTCCACATAATAATATGATGTATTTCTGTATAACAACAAATACTAAAAATAAAATAAAAATTAACCCCCCCATTAAACCCCTTCTACGATAGTACGGAACCCTTCATGCGCGAGTCCAACTTGCACATGGCCGGTTTTTTTCTGTTTAGTTTTAAGTTTTTTTATTTTATTCTTACTTTTGTTTGTTGTGTGCACTTGTGGCTAGGGTTGCCACCCGTACTCTAAAATAGAGTATTGTCCTCTTTTTCATGTAGGCGTATATAATCGTTTATAATCTACAACACCAATAAAGTACGCTAAAATACTCTATTTACGTAAAACTGATTGTTACTGGTTATGAGTACTTATGAGACTAAATAAACTGGTTTTTCATTGCAAATAGGCTGTAATAGGTTAGATGACACCATAAAACAATAATTCCAAGACACCAATCTCTAAAAAGAAAACGTTATTTTGGGCCTGAAAACCTGATTTATTTTCAATTAATTGCCAAATTAGATTGTTAGTTGCTTTGAAATGAATTAATAGTTGAGTCATTGAGTTGACCAAACAGTAACGTCACAGCGTGCTATTGCCATACAAAATCTATGAGAACCGCGTTTTGACAGCACTTAAAAAGTATATCAATTGATTGGTGTGTCATCTTCAAGAAAGACAAATATTTGTTAAATGTCGCAAAGAGCAACAAAAAATACGTTTTTAAAGACAAATAATGAAAAATAATAATAAATACTCTTTTTTTGCTGTGTACTTTATTTTTGTTCTACCAAAACGAAAAAATACTTTATTCGTCCTAAAAAAAAGTGTCAACGCTACTTGTGGCATGTGCCAAAAAAAAACGTTTTCTTTATTTTCTTTCTACACGTCATTTATATATACCCGCGCCTTATTCAAGGTGCGGGGATATCTAAATGACGTTTACCAGTTCCCATAATGCAATAACTTTAGTACCTATCCAGTCAGCGGAAATAAGTTTATTGATTCCACACGTTTAACTATAAGGTTAATAGGGGGCAGATAAAGTAGATAATGTCGCATAGACAGTTGTAAATCGATACACATGAATAAATAAACTGATCGAGCGCTACTTTTTAACCGACTTCAAAAAAAGGAGGCTTCTTAATTCGACCGTATAAATAATATACAGGGTGTTACCAACCTCATCACGTAGCTATCAACCAAGCATTCTGCAAACTAAGTAACTTTTCGCAAAAATTATTGCTGGGAAACGCCTTTTTTTTGGGGGTGAAAAATCATGTTTTGTGGTAGAACTCAATGTAACGCACTCAAAACATTGTGCTGATGGATGGATTGATTAGTACGGGGGTCTTGGAGGTGTTTAAAGTAAAAACTTTAGTAAAACCTGTATTTAAAAAAAAACTTGTCAAAAAGTTGGAACTTTGACCCCCAATATCTCCGTAAGTAGAAGGTTCCCAGGTATGGTGTAGAACAAAAAAATGATCGCAATGATGGGGAGAATAAGTGTCTTTCGGCTTTGTTAAGAAGTATTTTACACCTTTTATTATATTTTTTTTAACAGGTACGAACTTCTTTATGACGTACATTTTGATTTCCCTCCACCTCCAGACGTCGTATCTGTATCAGCATGATTTCGACCGAGAGTCGTCCACTGTACTGGACAAATACCAACTACCCCCGTCCCAAGCGTGGACCGGTCATGTCCTTCTCCCCCCTCCCATTTGATTCTTGTGGCCTTCACAAGGTCATCGGTCCGCCTTGCGGGATCTACATAACACGAAGAAACGGCATTAATTTTATTATAAGTTAAAAGTCGAATTTAATTTGCAATCGAAGGTAGCTATAACTACATACAATTGCCCTAATTTGACAGTTGGTAATGTAAAAGTGCCTACCTAAGTCTAGAATCAGTAAAACAAACCCATCTCCACATGGAAGACAAAGTCATGCTGCGCCGACCCTAAATAAATTGGGATAAGGGTCGGAAAATAATGATGACGATGACTGGAGATTGAGATTAATATTACTACTCCCGACTTCATGAACACTTCACTAGCATTTCACCCAGACGCTAAACATCAGCTAACAGTAACATTTCTGTCAACACCACGAGTGTCCATTCAATAAACCGATACCAACGACGTTGCTGTGTGGGTCCCGACTGCATCACTCCACTAAGGTTGAGGAGATCGTAGAGTACCTGAAGGTGAAGACCAGCTGGACCTTGAGGGTCGAGAAGTTGGAGCCGTGTCACAACACCAACTTCAAGTCGTTTGTGGTGCGAGTTCCGACACAATATCTCGACAAATTTCTGAAGGAAGAGTTTTGGCCGAAGGGTGTAGTCTACCGGCGTTTTCGCGGCTGGCTACGTGACGACGCCGCCACTTCGTGTGTCAATTTAGTTGTTTAGTTCATAGTTTAGAAGTTATATTTTGTTTGTATTAGTGTATATTTTTATGTTGTAATGTAATTTTGTGTATTTTATCTATGGGCCTTAAGATGCCTGATAGTAAAATGATTGATTGATTGACAAAGTTACGTCAGGAACGTATTGCCACTGAATAAGGCTTCTTAAATTACAACATGGTTACCCTACATCTATCAACTGTTTGTTGCCACGAGTTAATTGATTGCTTCCTTTGTTTGTAAAAGGAGAGACAGCCGATGCTCTGTGGATCACTGAGGCAGCAGATCATCATTATCACTTAAACGCGTTAACACCAAAACAGTGATAACACGAGCGTACTGTCAGACGATTCATTAAACTTGCAGACAACGAGCTGTGTGCTCACTTCCTTTACGATTGTTGATGGTACCCTTATCGGGGAAAGTGCCAATGTTTCTTTTGTTTTCACAATTGAAAAACTTGTTGTTTCGTTTAATAAAAGATGTATTAATTGTTGACCTATTTGAAAGAGTTAATATGTATTTTATATTATCATTCCATGTCTTCTTCTTCTTCCTAATGGTGTGGTTAGTTCCTAAGTCAACCTTTACGCCACCATAGGCCTCTGACTTGGCTCTACATGCCGTCAAGAAATATCTCTCAGGGATGCTGGCTTCCTCATGATGTTTTCCTTCACCGAAGCAAGTAATAAATATCTATACAATATGCACGAAAATCGAAGTGCGTGTCTTGGGATAGAATTCGAGACCTACGACTTGTCAGTCTGACGCCGACGGTCACGCCACGAGACTATCTCTGCATTCCATGTCATGCTCACAAGCGGCACGGTACGGTAGCTAGCTGCATAGATATAGAATAAATCCAGACTAGAAATAAGGTTCTATAGTGAAACTGTTGGTGTGATGGGACACAAAATCAAACTGTTTAGCTACATACGCAAGTTCATCTAATGAAAATTAATTAAGTAAATTCATTAATTCGTCCTGTTTACATAAAACACAACTGAATGAAATTAAATTCAATCAAAACGTTACTCATTGTATCGAATGGTTATCATTTAGTTTAATTATATTTCTAAAATTCTTAACTGCTAGTTAATGATGCTCATACTAATTAAGATAAAGAAAAATCAAACAAGTACTCGTTATTAGATGCGTACGTTAAACGTCATTATTTAGCTAAGCACGAGTTGGTTTACTTACGTCATCACACCAATCTTTTTGTTACGGTAGATAATATTATGCTTTCCTCTTCTTTTTGGATTCTTTATTTAAAAATTAATAAATAGATTTTTATTTTTTTATTTCAAACAGGGTATTTCTATTTAAAGAAAACAAACATCAAAGAATGTTTCTTGATAAAGTTCAATTTAAAAATTATATCAGCCTAAGCCAATGATCACAAACTTTTTTTGATGTGTGTATAGCCAGAATAAACCCATATGTCAACTTTGCGAAAGTCATAATGCTTGACAAATGGAATAGTGACCACTGGTTGCACTTAGTACTTTTTAGTTCCATGCATGCCCAAGAGTCATCCAATAGCAAGAATCAGTTACAAAGGAAGTCGGTTAATTACCCTCACAGTGCTCGTGGCTAAATAATAACAGCTGCACGAATCGAACTTCAAGATCTATCACCGCTTGCCAAGGTCGGTCCGTGGATGCGTGAGTCCCCGCTGTCATTTGTAGATCTTCGACAGTCGTCGCAAAGTAGCCCGAAAGTCTGACAAGTGACAACCAGTCTTACCTAGAGGTATGGTATTACCTAGAGGTATGGTATTACCCTAACTGGGTTGTGGAGATCAGATAGGCAGTAACGTCACTCCATGTAAGATACTGGTGTTGAGCTGCACCTGGTTAGATTGGAAGCTGACCCCAACATGGATGGGTAAAGGCTGGGCAAATAATGGTGTTAGGAAGGAAGGTACCATTTACAGGAAGAGGAATGGTCGTTTCGTCGATTAGAATGCCAATGACGTGTACCGTCGAACAATGCCTAGTTGTTCGATAACGTTGTAGTAATATTTGGTAATACTATATGAATGACATGTCACTTTCATTGATTCACACAATCAAATTTATTCATAGCGGGCGTTGATCGATTTAAATTAATTATGTGATAAAAATACATAATGCTAGTATCACTATGTATTTTTATCATTGTAGCAAGAATTTTATGTTATGGTATGTTGTACAAAATGTTAAAAAAGCCCTGTCCTATCCGTGAAAGTATTATTAGGTATCGAGATTTGATTTGATGTTATTCTTTTTAGGTAACAAGTAAAAAAATTACCCCGATTTTGAATAAAATGTACTAAAATGAAGAAACTTACTTGGTAACGCAGAGTGCGGACGGAGACACCCCGATCGCTTCTCGGGTATTGACGTCATAAACAAACAATTGACGATCGAACATATCAACATAGTATCACCCAAGGTGTTGTCACGTTTTAAAAATTTAGATTTTGGGACCTATTTGTCCCAAAACCTAACACATTTTTTTATTTTTTGTAATTTTGGCACAATATTCAAGCATATTTTAAGTTTCTTATTTCTAGAGTCCTTCATTTCTTTTAGATCGAACAAGGTTTTTAACATATTGGCTTTTTAAATTGATTTACGAAACTTCAGAGAGTTGTCAGTTGTCATCAGTTTGTAATTTTTATGAAAATAATAAAAACATCGTTGTTTTATTTATTTTAGATTAATAAAATTAATTAAAAAAAATGGCTTTTAACATCTGGCTAGTCGTGTACTACCTTAATTTTTATGAAAGTCTTGAAGTTTATGAGCAACCAGTGAGCGACTTATTTTTGTTAGACTTTTTAGAAGTGCTATGGAAACGGTTCCGTTTCGTCACGAACTCACGACATTTTAGGCCACTTTTCACATCGACAAGCCAACGTATAAGAATAAATTTATCGGAGCGTAAAATATTTGTGACAAATATCTTATGTTCGTGTAATACAACAAAAAATTTACCACAATTTCAGAATCTCTCGCAAACCTTTTTTTCTGGAAACCAGTCATCGATATCTGTTTGAATTTCCTTTTTTATATGTAAGGAAATGCTGAAAAAGGTTTGCGAGAGATTCTGAAATGGTGGTATTTTTTTTGTAAACCTAATCAGAACGTGGCAAATATTAAAATCTCGATAAATACGATAAATACTTATTACGTAAAGAAAATTGCAGTGTTATTTGATTTTATCGTAAGTAATTAAACTCTTTATCTACTTCATTTTATTTTCGCATGAACAGCAGTCTAATCCATTGTTTATGATGCAATATTTAAACAACTCCTTACTTCAGTTTAATAATTAAAAGTAATATTATTTATTGTATGTACTATCGGGCGTTTTCTATAACCTACTTACGTATTTACTGTTAGTTGTATGCCTACGTCTCGCTCGTAGCTATAGGTGTTTCCATAAACAAACTTAGCTTAAAATATTCTCTATCCTATGCGCACCTACCTGTCACTTGATTCATAGAAAAATCAAAGAAAGCTTGTCTGTGACGTTTTGTCTCTAACGGTCCATAAGCTATAGTCAAACAGACAGATAGAAACCTTCCGTTACCTGTGGGTAAGTTATTGAAAATGGCTGAAAGTACAGACGCCAGCACATCAAGCTACTACAACCTGTCAATTTTTTAAAATAGATTTTCAACTTTATCGCTAAAGCATTAGGTTCAAGGTTGATTGGGAAGATTTGACAGTTTCGGATAGCTTTATGTGCTGGCGTTTGTACATACGTAATAATAAACGTATCAACACTAGAACATTCATTGAAGCATTCAAAGAACCGATGCAGAATTTCAGGTTCGAAAAACAATACCTAATTGCAAAGCTTCAGACTCACCTACGGGTAGGTACATTTGAAGGAAGCAGCAATATAACTGTCTCTTGTAAGTAAATAACAAGTATACACGCTATATCGACTAACTCAAGCGAGAGTTAAAGGTTACACGAACTCATACCAGCCCAGCAAATCCTTGCAACTGGCGCTAAAAATAAGTGGGAAAATAATCGGGAAAATGGAAGCCTGTATCGCCTCCCACAAAGGCCCACAGTGCTAGGTTGTATGATGATTGAAATATTGTTCGCGATTGTAAGACTTAAGCAGTTACAGAATTATAATCATCAAAATCATCAATACAACCCTCCAAGTTCATAAAGGTCTAGCAATGACTTTTGAAAAAATCGTTTCTCGACCAATGAATGATGATGATTATAATTCTGTAACTACATACGTCTTACAATCGCGAACAATATTTTAATCAACATAAAACCTAGCACAGGCCTGCAAATTGTAAAAACCTAAAGAAAAATTGAATTTCGCGGGCTGGTTGGAGCATTCACCTTAAGAGAATATTTTAACACGTTAACATATCGACTGAATGGCCTAGTATCGTAGCAGAACTAGCAGACGATCGCGAACGAATGTTTTGAATGACAAAACATTACGGTTCAATCAAGGTGAACATTCATATTGCGCTATTATCGATCAACTTCGCTGAACTCCATAGCTTTTTTTTACTGATGCAATCTGACAAAGCAGTTTGCTTTGTTAGACTGAGAATGCATTAAGATTTAAATACTGTGTCCGTGCAACTCTGAAGTCAGAAGCCAGGAAGTATGACAGCCACCCTTGGTCCCAACTGTCATTTCTAAGTCTGACAGTCCTCAGGGGTAGTCAGGAGCCCAGAAGTCTGGCACCAGTCTTAACAAGGGGTATCGTGTTACCCGCTAGTAACTGGGTTGTAGTGATTTCGGCAGTCGGGTCTTATCGAATTCTGATCTGTTTGCTGCATCTTCTTCGACTTGAAGCCAACCCCTAACAAAGTGGAAAAGGCTACCCAAGTAGCACACAAGCTCTATAACAAGCCGTACTCCGGCCGGTTAGAAGTTTTTAATAAGGGCATAGCCTCCATAAGTAAGTTCTACAGTAGATGTACAAGCGGCTACAGCGCCGCTGTACCCCCGAAAGAGGCCCCGATTCATACAGCCTAAGGTTCTACAATGTTCGTAAATATGTGTTAGTACGGAGATACAAAGGTGCTATGCGAGCGGTAGTGTGCGCCTCATTATCTAAAATAAGTTCTTGTAGCGCGAATATAGCGCTCGCATCTTATTTAGACGCGTCTGTATCTCTGAATTGGAGTTTACAGATCTGTACTAGATATACAGTAGTGATATTTTGGGGAAATGAACAAAACATAATTCAAATTTTAACAAAGACGTCTACTTATGTGATTGATGGAAGACTTAAAATAATTGGAAAATAAACAACAGGTGAGAAGTGTTAATTTTTCCTTTTATGCATGCAAAGTAACAGTGCCAATGCACTGTGAATATATACATATATTTCAGCAAAAATTTTCACGCACCTGCCATATATGCAGTTTTTTGGATAAAAATTACATTTGATTAGAGGGTGTGAATTTTAAATTTAGTTTATATATGACAGTTTAGCTTACTAGGTAGTTTCTTTAGAATTCTGGGTGAGAAAGAGTGATGTGAATTCGGTTTTTATATTATATAAGATATAAATAAATTATAAAAAACATGAGAATTGCTTGTATTCAAAACTATAATGGCGTCTCGGTTACCTTTTGCCTTCAGAGTATACTAGAACCATTCAACCGCTCATCATCGATTTAAACCGCTAGTTTCCACCATTGTAGACCTTTCGGTTCCATGATTGTGGCATTGACGCTCTATTGTACTTTATTAGGTGTACATCGGTAATTAATATATTATTTTAAGAGTCGAAGGTTGTACAAAGGACTATTGATATAAGGGTAATATCTCCATACTAATATCTCCAAATGCTTTTATTATACTATTTATCATCGGAAATATTTATTTTGTAATAAATTCTACAGTTTGATGACGAATATAGCCATTAATGGTATATTTTTATTTTTAGAAAGCCTTTCAAAATTGTGATGACAGTAGAAAAGGGGAAACCAGAGTGTAAATTCAAGTGATATATTTTTAAATTGTAGTCACAATAAAGCAATTAAATTAGTTCAAAACACTTTTGTCTCACTTCAGCCGCTATATTGGCCCTAGAGACGAATTTTTGAGCTTTTAGCTTTATAAGGCGTAGTTTTCTTGCAATACCCAGCTGTTTACCATACAGTTGCTGTAAAATTCACCACTAAAACGACCTACGCGCCATTATAGAATTTTGTTTCTCCGTAGATATAGAGTTGCAAAGGCAGTAAAATAACTATTTAACAGCTTGAACATTTAGAATTATGCAATATACAAACTAAAGCGCTCTAAAGGAACATTATAACTCCATTTAAACACTTTTAACTATTAAAGCCCTATAAAAGACCAAGCGATGTTTTAAAAGGTTTTTTAACTCTGCTTTATATTAAATGCTCGTACAATAACTCTATAACACTCCTTTGTTTCTTCATTGTGATTATATTTACTGTTGTACGGCTATTGTACCACATGCCTGTTAAAGAGCTATTAAATACGCTACTGAACTACTTAAGTATTATAGTAAACCCCTTGAACAGCTATTATAGAACATTCAGGTTGTAAAGAAGTTATTTAAGCAGCTTGTGTGCTAGTTGGGTAATCAGATGATGTCATTGCAGTATTACTCCACAACAAGGGACCTAAACCTTAAATATAAACTACTTAACTTACTTAAATAATAATACTTAATGTGGCCCTGGAAGACCGAGCTTGGCAGCAAGCCACACGTCCCATTCGCTTGGGAGGTCTCGGCGTCCGCAAAATTTCAAGTATAAGTTTACCAGCCTTCCTCTCCTCGGTCTACGGTACCGAAAAATTAACCATGGATATTTTATCTTTCTCACTGGTTGATGTTGAGGTGCCGTACTTGACCGATACGTTGAACTCTTGGAAAATAGCTTGTCTCAATACGGATTTGCCCGACAACCTGACCTCCCAGAGACAATGGGACATGCCGCTCTGCAGTATTGAACGGAATACCCTTTTACACACGTCAATCAATACTGTGGAGCGTGCCCGTCTGCTGGCTGTGGGGGAATGGGAGTCGGGCTTGTGGCTTCAGGCACTTCCGTCATTCACCATTGGCACTATGATGGACTACGCATCGTTCCGGGTCGCTACGAGTCTACGCTTAGTCTACGTTCACCTTGTGTTGCTCCGCATCGGTGTCACTGCAGTTAAGCTGTCGACAGCCTCGGACACCATGGCCTGTCCTGCTACAGGAGCGCAGGTCGCATTGCACGTCACGCCAGCATTAACGACATTATTCGTCGAACTCTTTCCATCGCCGGCGTACCAGCGGTTTTAGAACCAAACGGCTTGGTGCGTGACGATGGCAAGAGACCGGACGGCATGACGTTAGTGCCTTGGAACGTGGGTAGGCCTTTGGTGTGGGACGCAACCTGTGTCGACACCCTTGCGGCTTCTCACGTTGCAAGCACGGCGGGCTGTGCAGGCGCTGCTGCTGCGGCTGCTGAGATCCTCAAACGGCGCAAATACTGTAACCTTATTGTTAACTACAGCTTTGAGCCGTTTGGGGTCGAGACGCTCGGGTCATGGGGTCCGAGTGCGCGTCTCCTTTTTAAGGAAATCTCTTACCGACTGGTCGACACTTCGCGTGACCAGAGGGCTGGCTTTTTCTTTGGCCAAAGAATTAGCATTGCCATTCAACGTGGCAATACTGCCAGTCTTCTGGGTACGTTTCCGAGTGACAGCGATGCGGAGGAATACTTTGACGCCTATTGACGTCGTTGTATATATGGAGGTACTTACTTTTAGTTTTGTATTTTTGTAATTATATATAGTTCTAGTTGTAGTATGTATATAATAATTTTATTGATCCTTTGACTTAAATAATTAACTTACAAGCCAAATAAAGCCATTCCATCAATCGTTTTTGGTACCTACATATACCTACTTTTAGCATTTCCTACATAAAGTGGTTTTCCCTATATTTTGCTTTAACCGTCATAAAAATTCCAGGAAATTATATTTTATCATTAAACTTGATCCATCAAAGTAAACGCAGCATGTAATTAACATTGCCAAACAAAACCCTGTAGCCAAAATAAAACAGTGACTCTAACCCATGCATACAATACAATAGATATTTGAATGGGAATTACCACCCAGCCGACAAATAGGTCATCTGGGTTGCCACTACGTACTACCAGCCTCTAGGGTCTTGTCTCGTTAAACAAACACAGGACCGACCTAAATAAAGAGATATTCGTTATTTTTGTCAGACGAAATCTCAGTGATGTCGAACAAACGGCTCTCAAATCCTAGTCGCACCGGCCCGATTTAAATCGAAAATAGAAACATCTGCGTTACTTTGTCAGGTAGGTAATATAATTATATTTGTCTGAGTACCGATAAATTTAGTGTCGAGGTCTCGAGTTTACAGCGTGTAACAGAAAAGGCTATACCCTTTATTTACAGACGATCAAACTGAACACTTTCCCCACTATCCACTTGTCCCATACATTTGGGTCATTATGGTATTAATTGTGCATGGGCCGCTGATTATTTTTTGAGATCTGATACACTCTTGTTTTCATGAAGTTCACAAAGTAAAAAATATCGAACAATAAAATAGGCAACCGGTATAATTTAACGAGCCGAAGGCATTGCCTCCAGTCTAATGCCAATGACCGGCCCGTAACAGGTTTTTTTATGTATCAATTATTCACACAATCACACGTTATTGTTCATATTACCTACCTTTATGTAAAGTTTTCATAACACTATTGATACGGTTTAATTTTCTACAATATAGACTGGAAACTGCTGGTGTTTGTCGCGTCTGCGGTGATAATCAAACTAGCTTTACTGAACACTTAAAAACTGAAAAACATTTTGTTTTTCTTATGAATTAAGAAGTCGCTTGATAGCAAAATAATAAACAAACGTAAAGCAAAATAATAATACGATAGGTACCTATACAAAGATACATGGAACTGTCAACGACTATCTTAACTTCGATAGCGATGGATCAACCTACAATAAGTAAATTCTGTATGTATTCTGTCCTTTTGCGAATACTTATATTTTAAATTGGTATTAGTAGGCATTATTTTCCTTATCACTTATACGAGGAAAATAATGTCTAAAATATCTTTAAAAATCCCATGGGTAAAAAAACGAACGAAAAAAACGGTAGGTAGCGCAAGCTTTGTACTAGTTTATTGTACTTGACATAAACTTGATAGCCGGCGCCAAAGTGCACACGAGGTATATCATCACTATTATCACGAGGTCCGCGATTGACTCGCTGATATATCTGTCAGTCGATATTGGAGGCTATACGGAGAGTATTATCAGTCGTGACCGAACTATTGGCAAAGCAACACGTTCCTATAACAAGTGCAAGTTACGTTATAAACTCGTAAAGTTCAAGTAAGTCATCCAATACTGAAGATTAATTCACACTTGTGTTTTTTTACTGTATTTTTATCGTAATATTCGCGCTAACTCGTAAAAATAAACAGCTTTGCGTTAAACGTTTTTTTAATTATCACGTTTGGGATATTTGCATAGTCATCTTCCACCAATTTATTTTTCTAGCTACTCATTTTTATTAGACGACTAACAGTATTCGACTTTCATAACATGGTGTAACATTGAAAAATGAAACCCTTGTAAAATCAAAGAATGTCTTTTTTTTTTGTAAAACAAAAATAGTCATGAAGTACGAAGGTTTTATGCATGTTTATATTATTCATGAAATGGTTGAAACCTGATGTTTATATTATTCATGAAATGGTTGAATGGTTGAAATGATATGTGTGTGTGATAGTGTGTTAGCTAGTGGACGATAACAGGGGCATCGATAATATATACATATGTTTAATTAATGTTAGTTTTACACGCTGCCTTTTATGGTAAAAGAAATAAAATACATAAACGTTTAAAATCTTCTAATCAAAAAAACTTATGTTCTTAAATAAAAAATCAATAGTATAAATAAATAGAACAAAAAGTAAACGTCACATCAAACCAGAAATGATTATTCTAAATTAACACAATGCCAACTAATATTTTATTATGAGCCCGTCTGACTAATTCGTCGCTTCATAATACAGATTTGCCCACGCGTACGCGCAGCCAACCTTGATCTTCGTAAACTCGTACAGTATTTGTGTTTTAAGCATGACTCGAGATATTTTCTCGCACATTTATCCGCTTCTAAACTAACTTACGCAATAATCGACAAATATAAATAGCATTACGAAAAGAATCTGCATAATTTTGTTTTAGAATAAATTTAACTTTTTTTGCAAAAGCAAGTTTTGATAAAATGAAAAGAAAATTAGGTTTATCTACATAATACATTGAACGCGTATACAAAGTTTCGTGTCAGTGCTATTAAATGTTGAGGAGTTGTCTCGTGAGGAGGCGATTCTGGCTGCACGAGCAAGTCATGTCTGTTATAAAAATGTATTGTTACCACAACCGAAGATTACCAATACGTAGTCGAAAAATGGTTTGCAAATTCTGAAGTAGGCAACTGACATTCTTTAAAAAAAAAAACCGCTTGTAAAAATTAAAAGGCTAGGCTAGGCTAGGTAAAATAAATGTAGTTGTTCTTATTATTTGCAATAGCAAAATTTTAATACTTAAGTTCATAGGAACCAGACAGACGAACACTAAACTCCTAAACTACTAAACCGATTTTTGAGAAATTTTGCACAGTTGTTCTACATACCTACGCCAACCCAAGGAAGGTTTTAATTTTTTTATTTCTTTATTTAATATTAAGCCTTTTTTATTTCTTCATTACGGTATTAATTAATGAAATAAAATGTGATAATTGTATGTGTTATAATGACTGTGTCAAAATGTCCAGTTCCGACCCGACTGAACATTTTTCGTCAGGAAAATGTTTCAAACACCTGCAAAAAGAAAAGCAACAAATCAAAACTTATATAAAACTGCTTTGTAGATTCTACCGAATATGATTAACCACTAAACATTTACGTGTGTCGAGTAATTATACAAAAAAAAAATGTTGTTGTAATAATTTTTGTTGTTGTTGTTTTTTAATAATTGTTATATAAAAATAATTCAACTAACGTAGTACCAGTTTCTTGGTACACATAAGAATAGTGTATCAATCAGCTTCGGATCGTAAACCCGTCGCTTTACATTACAAAGCAATGATGCTTTTCGTTTGAAATACCTTTATAATAAATAACTTCTATGACTTTATGGCATGAGTGATGATTGTAGCTACCTACTGCCATTATTTTCATAATAATGAGTAATAAAATATGTTTTCTCAAAAATGGTATGTAATGTTGCCATAACATCTCTAAAAAGTATCCAGAAAGTGAACTCTACCGGAGACTTATTCACAACTGTCCAGCAAGAAGCGAGATTTTAAATTTGGAATCTACTGTCCAGTAAGTAAGTATGTAATTTACTTACTGGACAGTAGGTCATCCTCTTTAGATCTGCTTAGAAAGAAAAAAACATAGTACCAGACACAGATTAGAGTTTAGCCATTATAACATGGTTATAATGGCTAAACTCAAACTCTCACTCAAACTTATTATTTTTACCCGACTCCGGCGAAGTCCAAAAGGAGGGATATGTGTTTGACCTGTATGTAGGTACATTATGTGTAAGTTCCCCATCCGTTTATTACGAACATAATGCAGTTTAGTAAATAGTACGATAGGGAGATAACGAATGATTAGTAAATAAATAAGTAATCGTTAATTCGCTATTAGCAGCGTGTGTATGATTTTATGATAACTAATGGTTATTATGTTTATTTTGTTGACAGGCGCCGACGAGAACATCTTTATCACTATCCACTAACGGCTGCTAACAACACATCAAAATGGTGAATGTGAGTATATATTCTTAAAATACATAATACCTATATCCTAAGGAGAAGATTCTTTTTATCTGAAGCTTCTACATTAGACATCATTCCGTAAACTGTTGACCTAAAAAATGGCGTAACACTAAATGTTAAATCCGCAATTTTTACATTATTAACGTAATTGTTCACAGATTTACCAACTTTCAGGCCCAAAAAACGTATTTATCGATAAGCTATATAATACAGCGATTCATAAAATCTAACAATCACAGTAGCACGTCGGTTTTCAATACTTAGGCAATCACCCATAGTTAACATGTCGATGTCATTTAATCATTTCTAAATATTATGTAGTTATAAAATGATATAATAGGTACTGTAATACTATTTTTCTCAAAAATGGTATGTAATGTTGCCATAACATCTCTAAAAAGTAGAAATCTAGACAGTGTACTCTACCGGAGACTTATTCACAACTGTCCAGTAAGAAGCGAGATTTTAAATTTGGAATCTCCTACTGTTCAGTAAGTAAGTATGTAATTTACTTACTGGACAGTAGGTCATCCTCTTTAGATCTGCTTAGAAAAAAAAACATAGTACCAGACACAGATTAGAGTTTAGCCACTATAACGTGGTTATAGGAGGGAGGCTCCAAATATATATCTTTCGCGCACGTAGGTCGGTTAACTAGTGTCGACGGTATGGGAATCGCAAAATAAGTACTTGATTTACTTAGTGATGGAGTAAGTTTATTAAAATTAATTACAAGGAGCAAGAATGCCGACCGACCGAACCCGGAGATGAAAAGCTACTGACTGAATTCTACATTTGAACAATTATCTAAAACGGGTCGGTAAATAGGGTCGGAGCGGCACGTTACAAACTAAAAACTGTAAAAAAGTTTCTATAGCTAGCTAACACAATAAAAATAGTTAAACAATAAACACATTACAAACAGAACCGTCGTCATCTCAACAAAAATATCAAAGGCTATTATTACTCTAAATTCTTAAAGCTAATATGAACAATAAGCAAAATGGGCAAGGCCCTACCATAAACTATTGTTATCCTTACATAGCCAAAGAACAAAACCACCCGCAATAAAACATCTACGGGCTTGCCGTGAGAACCTAAAGCTAATGGTACGTAACAGTTAACTTAAAATACTTACATACTAATTTCACACTAATTTCACTAAAGTAATACCTAAGTATAATATTAATACATAATCAATGAAGACGCTACATATCTATCTCTCTTTTTTGTATGACATTTTATGAGAAAAATATATTTTGGAGCCATAAACAGCCATTTTATAGTCTGTGACACTTAACGCGACGCAGAAAAATAAATATATATCAGTATTTATCAGTAATTGCCCTAATATGAATGTAACCTTCAATATCAATTACACGAATTTGTTGTTAAACTTTCTTTCATTTTTAAGAAAAGCATTATACAAACCTCAACCAGTAAGAAAGCCATCCTGGGCTCGTATATAACCGGATCTCACGGATCTCACCTGGCGGTTTGATCCGGTTAACTCATACTTGGCCAGGAAGGCTTACTTACTTGATTCTGCAGTAATGTACTATTAATAACCGCAATGATGAAACGATGCGAGTAACTAATGTATTGAAATGGTGCCCGACCAACAACATTATTTACTTAACTAACAAGCTGTACGTTAGTTACACTTTATTAAAGCATCAGGCGTCCAACCAGTATAAGTCACAGTGTCAACTGCCCTAATTAGGGAATGCCGTCGATGAATAGGTTACTTAAGGTTTTTGACATCATTACTTTACGCCTGGAAGAGAATACAAATTGATAAAATAAAGATGAACGGGATTCGTTGATAATATTTGTTGGAACAGGTATTACAAGCATCTTTAAAACGTAGTTGTCAGTACTTACCGAATCTACGTATAGGTACCTAAGTAATAAGAAACTCAGCCTTAGAGATAATTTGTTTGTCTGTCAGGCACTTTTTTACGACTGAACGAATTTTGATGTTATTCGGCACATACGATAACCTGAGTTAGGAAATAGGATGCGTTGTATCCCGGTCATAAGACACCAATTGTCCAAAATCTACTACCGCTAATGCTACTTAGTTACATATGTACGAGTAAAAACGACGAATCTATAGTCTCGGGTGAAGATATTTCACGCGTCGCAAGTGGAATACGCACCTTGTAGATATGTACGTTATCGTTTTTCACACGACTTGTCGTTCAGTCCGCGTTACCGAGTAAATCAAATAACTAAACAAATAATTATCTTTTTCAAGGCTTAGTGCGCTATTCTAAACAATCTTGAAAAGGTTACGACGAAGACTTGTTTAAAGGATTTTCCTTAAATATTATGCAGATGCAACTGAATTTAGTAACTACCTGCATTATAAGTACCTACCTAGGTATAATATAAGTATAACAACTAGGTTTATTTAGAGATCGTTTCAGCGCTTGATTTTAATAAAAATAAACTCAATGATAGTAATAAAAATGAATCCACGTTTATTTGCTATTTATCTCTGTTATCTTATTTGATAGACTACCTATATTTATACCACACGGTTAATCAACCAATTTGATTGAAATACAAAACCTGCGAAATGCTTGTTTTGATACTGGCTATTAGTATTATCTGAATTTACCTATCTCTGATTGCCATCGAGGCAATATCTTATCTTACTTTTTTCACGAGATAATATAGGTACGCAGTAACACTGTTTCGGTCCACCATGGAAATCATTTTAAGCACATTTTCTTATAACATACAGAAACCCATACTACTTAGTTATATTTATAACTGTCAGTGATTTCTTTCTTTTATTATTTTACCTTCAAACATTTTTTTTACCATTTAAAGAAGCCGGTGACAAAAACACCAAATCAATCGAACAAAGGTCAAGCTTCGAAGTCGGTGACCTTTGTTCACATTGTTGTGTAATTTTTTTATTTTTCCATTTTTAGTTGGAATATCCTATACACATATTTGCTATGCATTTATTTTACATGTCATGGTAATAGGCTTTTCCCCAATAAATGGAACTTAACATACGTAAACTGTCGAAATCTGGGTGTATTGTACACATCTACGTACCCCTCACAGCACACAGGCGTGATGTTCAGTCATGATGTTTTATTAAACAATAAACATCCAAGCGATTGCAGCAATCACGACCGATTTACCGTCTATTTTGGAAGAGTTCCATTGTATAATCTCCGAAGATCAGCATCAGATCTTCACCAAATTTAAAAGGAACCACCTCAGGAGTATACTCTTTCAAATAAAAAAATATTTTTGAGAATCGCTCCACAAATGGGGAAGAAATCGGTGAACATACATAAAATTAGACTACACGACTGAAGTAAAAATGTTCATAAAATGAAAACTACTGGGCCAAACTATGTTAAATTTTTATGGGACCAAATTGCAACTATTCCGTATCGAACTAAAGAAGAATCACGTAAATCGGATGACAAATCTCAGCGTAATCGGTGTAAAAACACACAAAAAAAACTATACCAATCGAATTGAGAATCTCCTCCTTTTTGAAGTCGGTTAAAAATAGAAACCTAAAGATCTATGTAGGTATTTATACCTACATATACTCGTAGTACTCGTATATAGGTACATATCTATCCGGATCTTATCTGAAATCTAAGAATGACGATATGTAAATAGAGTTAATTAGAGAAAAACTAAATGAAAAACCTACACTTCATATATTTTTTAGCCAGTTACTAAAACTGGAAGCTTCTCCCAGAAAGTGAGAGTATTTTGTTTCCCAGTGTAGTCACACGCAAGTATGTGTGTCATCTAAAAATATGTCTAATTCTAGGAAGCAAATGGCAATGCGCCTGCGCCGCAGGAGCTGGAGACATTCCTGTCTCAAGATGAGAAGAAAAATGAGAAAATCGTCAACAAGTAAGTATTAAATTTATAACATAACAGAGCATATATTATAACTGTAACATCATGCATGTAATCTCCGGAGAGCCAGGCAGACGTGTACGTAATAGTACACACATTACACACACACATTTCGAAAATAGGGGGCGAACTTATTGCCTTCAACTGGGCACAAATCCAGTCTCAATCCTCTCACTGCCGAGCATGAGGTCCTGGATGCGATTGCGATGATGCGATGCGATTCGGGCAAAGTGTTATTGGGTTTTTCCATCAGGATTTTTTCAGTAGCAGCCACGGAGTCTGGATTTGTGCCCGGTTAATACCGTTGATGCCAATAGCAAGGGTATGCCCACTATTACATGGGGCTTAAAAAATAACTGGTTAAATGTGGGTGTTCTATTAGGTACACCTCTGCCTAATCCTTCAGAGATTACAAGCGTGATGTTATGATGTTATTTACCAATCATTTGAAAATTACGTCATCGACGAAAACTAGTATTATTTCGGGAACTCGTAGTTTTTGAGTGTCGTAACGAGTAGTCAGAAGCCCAAAAGCCACCAGTGTAACCTTGTTTAACACGATACCTCGTGTTAGGCCTCATTCACGAACTCAGCGGCGACGGTGTTAATGAGGCCTTCGGGTTGAGCCTCCTCTATCAGCACGGAATCGTATTTTCCATGTTCCTATCCTTTTCTTTCGGTCAGAAACGTCATTTTTTGCTAGAGCGAGAAGCAGAGCTTGCTGCCAAGTGCATCGCTGATACTGCCGCGTGCGATAGCACTCCCGAAGCTCAACCCTTAGGCCCGGACTCTATCAAAGCAGAGACGAGCAGAACGAAGATTACGGAGAGGAGACGTGCAAATTTCGACTAATCACAGGAGAGTCGAAATACGAAATATATAATTCAACCAACGTGATTAGTCGGTTTCCGCTCGTCACCTCTCCGACACTCTCCGTTCCGCTTGTCTCCGCTTTGGTGGATACGGGCCTTACCAAGTAACTGGGTTATGGAAGCTAGATAAGCAATCGATCCATGTAAATTACTGGTACCTATTCAGTTGCATTTGGTTAGGCTGGAAGCCGACCCCACCATAGTTGGGAAAAGTTTTGACAGATAAGTAGTTTGATTAGTTGGCTAATTTCACCAAAATAATATATTTTTAGGTACAACATGACGAAAGATCCGGAGGCCGCCGATTTCGACCCGTTCGCCGAACGAAAGCTGGAGAATCCCACTTCGTAAGTATTGTTTGCTTTTTATCACGCCTTCGCAACTCTTTCGCTTTAATGCTCGACAGAGCAGAAAGTGAAACATATTCCTTCCAATTTCATTTTTCCCTTTTTATTTTGCTTTGTTGTTGTTTAAGTAGGAAAGTTGTCAGGTTGACTCCCGAACCCACGATTAGACAGAAGATTAACACCTGTGTTCACAGTTGAAATATAATCGACCCGCCTAAATTAATGCGAAATGATAGACTTTCAAAGTTTTGTGCCGAGAGTCGGCACAAATTCAGCAGCCTTTATTTAGTCATTGGATTTAGATGTCACGTACTGTAAGTGAAAATGCCTAGATAGCTGCAATGCTCTCACCTCATCCTCTTTTATCATTCTCTTCGACGTAGTTCAATTCTAATCCTACTAATATAACCAGTATATCTGCGTAGGATGTTGGATGACTAATACCTAACAACTAACAAGCACTTACACCTTTTAACCAAATGTTGAGGTTACCATGAAATTAAAGCTATTTATGTAGGTCGATATTTTTAGAAGGTATGCAGTTTTTATACCCACAGTGACCTAGAAACCCATAAAAATGCAGGCCACTATTACCGTAAATGCCTACAGAATAGTTTTATTTCTGCTACGCGAAATATTTACACATAGGTACTTCACTGGCTAATGCGAATTACTAATAAATAGCTTAGCTCATTTTAAAACAGAGAAGCATTTTCCAACGAACAAGATTCCCAATGAAAATGTAGGGTAGGGACTGATTAAGATCTTCTGGATTACCCAATAGATTTTCTACCTCTGGGCGGTAGTCCATATCATTTGCATTTGGAACAGTTAGGTACTTATATAATTATGTATATAATAGTCACACTACGTGTCTTTAGATCACGAGGCTATGACTCCAAGGCCTCCTCTCTGAGAGAGTGAGCAAGCCTAGTGTGCTTTTCCCATGCATAAATCAAAATCCATCAGGATTACCTACTAAATATTTTGTTTAGTATTGCTAAGCGTGCCTAATAAATACTTATAGTCGTAAGTTATACTAACAGTTTTTGAGTCATGGATACCTTCTGCGTCAAAAATATTTAAAAACAGAATGATGTATATCCAATGTTATGCTACTGAACAAAAAAATACTGTCCTCGTGTAATAAAAACGTATACTTACATGAGATTCCTACTAGAGAACCTATATTTTATACTCAAAGTTTTTACAGGGTGAAACACCGACGCTAAAACATTAGCAGTACATCAGTCTGAAGCCCCCCCCCTCCCAACATACAATTTTTCTCGTCGGATATTAAAAAAAACAGGTGTATCCTTCAAAACTGCAATACCTACACGTTCAAAATGTATGGAACAGCTGTTTTTTTAAACTACCGATGATAAATGTCTATGTGGTGGGGTTCAGAATGACGTACTAAATACGTGGTTACCGTTTTAGCATCGGTGTCACATGCACCTTATAGCTATAAGTACACGGTTCATTTTAGGTCGTTCTGGATCCGAAAGCTTCGATCATCGAACTCAAAACGATTGGGACGACTTTTTTCAAAAAATAAATAATTATTATAAATTTAATTATTCGTGATTTTTATTTAATTTATTATTGTTATTTAAACAAAAAAAACACTACAAATTTAATTTTTTCTTTTGTTATTTTTTGAAAAAAATAGTTTCGTTCCGAGTTCGATGATCGAGTTTATGGCTTTCGGTTCCAGAACGATCTAAAAATAATGGTGCATAATGTAACGTAACATGAATAAGGCGAGCAGAAATAGACTGTTTTTCCAGAATTCTATTAACCTGAAGACAATCTTACTATTCTTCCTTAGAGCAATTATTCAAGACTATCGACATGCATCTTCCTTTCCTATCTCCTTTCATGATCTTGCGATGTTCAGCTCCATAATCTGCATCGCTGCAGACAATACAAAGTTACCTAGGTACACATACCTAACTGATTTATTTAAATAAAATACATTATAGTTCCTCTCTTTGACAAAGCAAAACAACTCCCACACCCACCTCAGTTATTTGTTTAGAAATAGAAATATTGGAGCAGTCGTCTCGTTGTTACCGAGGACTTCTCGTGGTGTTACAGAAACATGGACACCTTGACGCATCTGCTGAAGGCGTCCCTCGGCACGGGTATCCTGGCCATGCCCAAGGCGTTCAAGTGCGCTGGCCTGGTCTCCGGAATCTTCTTCACCATGCTGGTCGCGCTTATCTGCACTCACTGCTCTTACATCCTCGTAAGTATAATCCAAAGTCACTGCTATGCAATTTGTAGATACCATTTGCGTCTTTTGCAACAGTCCATTGCGTGTTTTCGATATGTTCCATAACTTAGTTTTCTTCTATTATGCCGTAACATGCGTGTGTATAAAATGCCTAGCGAATCCGCAGAGCAAAAACTAAAACACCTAGAACTCAATACCTTTTACATTTACGCCTGTCCATTGCCGCACAATTAGGCCTCCCCGTACGCTTACACATTACAGCTGGTCCTACACTCCCCGCATTCACTGTTTTCCGCTACCTCAACGTCCAGTTTTCCGCTACCTCAACGTCCAGTTTTTCGCTACCACAACGTCCAGTTTTTCGCTACCACAACGTCCAGTTTTCCTAGTTGTTGCGGAGAAAATCAGACTGTGCCATAAGCATGTTTGTTCAAACTTTTGTTAATTAAAAATGTTTTTGTCAACAGATCAAATGCGCCCACGTATTATACAAGAAAACTAGAAAAACTCATATGACTTTCCCAGAGGTGGGCCAGGCAGCGTTTGAGAATGGACCTCAGCGGCTTCGACCGTGGGGAAATGCTTTCAGGTAAATTTAAACTTGGTACCTATACAAAAAATAAACAATGAGGAACGTATAGATTGGCTTAAACGAAGGGAAGCCTGGCTTGTCCTGATTTTACGCCTTTTTAAAGGACAAACTTAACTTTGCTGTTCGAATCCCAGAAATGGCTATTGCACCAACCGCAAATAATAAGTTTGTAATAGTAAAATCGCTTTTTCTTTGTTATTAAACTACATATTTACGTTTTTCAGATTTTTCCCTCAACATGTGCTGTAAGACATTGCTTCTCGCCAAATGTCGTGATTCTAGGTCAACGAGAACCACCATATAGGTTTTCGACCCAAAACCTATAGGGTAGTTCCGGTTGACCTAGAATTGTCAATTTTGATTAAAAAGCAAGGTCTTACAGCACAAGTAAAGGTAAAATTCTTAAAAATAAAAAAAGTTGAAAATAAAGTAAATTTTGGTAAGTAGGTAGGTATTTACAAGTATTAGCGGAAATCTAAATTTGCCCATATCTTTTTATCGTGTTGACTGACACTGATAACCAAATCATTTGCAGCGCTGATTGACTGAATTTGTTTTTTTCAGAATCTTCATTCTAGTCAGTCTCTTCCTGACCTACTTTGGAACCTGCTCAGTGTACACCGTCATCGTCGCTAGGAACATTCTGCAGGTGAGATCTTAGATACCATATAAAATAACCTCAACCTATTCAGGTACTATTTGAACTGAACTGTACTACTTATCATTATGAAGACTAATTAATAATGACTGCTAAAAACTATATCCTTAAAAACATTGGACGCAACAATAAAACCATTTTCATAATTATTATGTCATTGTTTCAGGTCGTGGCGTACCACATGGGCGAAAAAGAAGAAAATGTGGAAATAAGAATATTTATCATAGCCCTATTACTGCCTCTCATCTTCATGGCATGGATCCGCAATCTCAAGTACCTCGCGCCGGTGTCCATGATCGCTAACGTGTTCATGGCTCTCGGTCTTGGAATCACCTTCTATTACCTGGTCGGAACTGGGGAACTACAGACTGATAAAATTCAAGATATGCTTTTTAAACCACCTGTACAATGGCCTGAATTCTTTTCACTGAGTATCTTCGCGATGGAAGCCATCGGTGTCGTCATGCCACTGGAGAACGCTATGAAGACACCTCGCTCAATGCTCGGCACATGCGGCGTCCTGAACAAAGGCATGAGCGGCGTCACCATGGTGTACATCCTTCTTGGTTTCCTCGGATACCTGCGCTTCGGGGAGGATGTCAGTGACTCCATCACCCTGAACTTGGAAATATCCGATATGTAAGTATTCTACTATTTCTACTGATTTATCTTTGCTCATCGTCGTGCCATAGACAAATTAAAATGCTTTTAATAACCCTTCCAATTTGGCTTCGCCGTAGTCGGGTAAAGAATCCGGTCCCATCAAAACAGGATTGCGGGTTTAAGGTTTATCTTATCATTTCTTACTTTTAAACGATGGTTTCTCGATGTCCATTTGTCCACTTGTCCTTTTGTCACTGTCCGACATTGATGGACACAGAATAAGTAGATTTCATGTTTAAAATTTTGTCGCTGTCCTCCAGTCGTGCAAAAGGGAATTATTTTTAAAAGGTTGTCTCACTTTCTACCACTGATGGACAAGCAGGTGGCAGGAATCATCGCTTGAAAAAGGGAACACTGTGAATTAAATAAAATAATTATTTGTTTGATGGTGTGAAATTGGTCGTTCATGTTGCGAGAAGCGACTAACGGCCGTTTTTTATAACTTACGTAGGTATAACTGTTAGTTAATATGCCTACGCTCATAGCTATCTGAGTTTCTATAAACAGAGTTAGCTTGAAATATCCTATCCGCGTCACCTACCTGTCACTTGATACATAGAAAAATCAAAGAAAGCTTTTCTGTGACGTTTTGTTTCTAACCGTCTGTAAGCAAAATGTCAAACGGACAGAGATAGCAACCTACCGAAATCTGCTAGTAAGTTATTGAAAATGGCCGTTAGAGAACCTATGCAAAAGTGAAAAAGTTGAATAATGACCTACCTATTGTTACCTATTTCGTACTGCAAAAATTGATTCGAACATGTCTTATTGTTTACAGTAAAGCTCAAGTTGTCAAGATTGCTATCGCCATTGCCGTATACTGCACATATGGACTGCAGTTCTTTGTGTGCGTCGAAATCATGTGGAACAGCATTAAAGACAAGTTCACCAAGCGCCCAGACCTCGCCGACTATATCATGAGGACCATCATGGTCACTGCTTGCGTGCTGCTGGCCGTGGCTGTCCCTACCATTGGACCTTTCATGGGTGTCATTGGTGCTTTCTGCTTCTCAATCCTCGGACTAATTGCGCCTGCCTTCATCGAAGTTATCACCTTCTGGGATATTGGTTTTGGACCTGGCAAATTCCTGATCTGGAAGAACGTAATCGTGCTAATCTTTGGTCTCTTCGCACTTGTATTCGGCACTAAAGATGCCATTATAGAAATTATACGCGTATACAGTAGGCAACACTAATTGTGCACAGCCTTTCATTCAAAGATTCTGTGTTAATGTGTGATAGATATTGGTGTCGATTCGTTGTGCACAAACTAAACTTAATTTAGGCTATTGCTATCTTTTACTAAAAGGCAGTGCGAGAAAAGGACGGCTATAGCTATGAACTAAGTTAGAGATGTCAAACTAGTTTATGCCTTGGGCTTCACCGTGTTTTTAGTCGGCATGTTTTTACGTGTACCCTTCATTTGTATAGAAATATTAGTTCCAACTAAATTTGACATCTCTAAATTACGTCCGTCTCTTTCTCGTTTTATTAGAGAGAAAAAGATAGCAATAGCCTAAATTAAGTTTAGTTTGTGCACAACAGAATCGACACCATTAGCGTACAGCTTAGTAATTAGAATAGGTAATTGTATACCAGTTTTGCGTGTGATACTTTGAGTCGTTTAAAATAGTCAAGTTTCGAGGTCGTTATATTGTTTCGTTACCCAGATACTTGTAATACTATTTCGACCAAATGTCTCTTGTGAAACGGACCTGGAAATTCTGTTGTATTGGTAACTATGAGTCACGCTGCTAAACGAATGGTGCTACTTATTGCATGTCGTCAATATTTCCTGCACATCATTAATTTGAAACTTTATAAGTACTTGTTATTACTTTATACTTTAAGTAGGTATTGAATGTTGCCTTTTATTCTGCTGTATTTTATAAAATATATTTTATAGATACAAACTATAACTGGGCATGTTAAATTAAATTATATAAAATCGCTATTACATTCCCAAATCAGAACTGAATACTGTTGAATGGTGTACTTAGAAATGGGTATTTGAGTCAACATGTAGTTTTGATTGTGTGATGTAGGCACGATTATGTTGTAACAATGATTTGTTGGTCCCAAACAAATGAGCTACCATGTACACGATAGATTAGTATTTGTAAAATTAACAAAGACCAAATAGCGATCGAACATATTGTCATAAGAATACCTAGTGTTGTCAGTACTTAATATCATTTCGTTCAAATGTTTTCAGTGTATATGAACAAATGCTTTCATTAGTAACTAATTCTTCTCCATTAAAACTGAACATTTCTATCTTATATTGGTGACTGGGATCTTGCATTTAGTGTTTGTAAGGTTAAAATGTTTTATACATAATTACTATAACATTATTTATAAATATATGTGTGTATTTTATAAGTGCATTGTACGAATTTCGATAAAAAAAAACTGCTGCACTTATTAATAAGTTTTTAAGATACTTATATACCGAAGAACTGAAATTTCAATAAGTACATGCAGTCGCTTGTGATAAATAGACGAGAAATATCAGGTACGAGGCCTTTCTTAGTATGATCAGAACAGTGATCGAAATATCAATTAAATAAGTCCATTTTGACTTTTTACATTCGTCTCGATCAAAAAGTCTCGAGAAATATACAACGACCATTATTTGATAGTGTATTTTTGAAATGAGATCTATTATTATGTAAATCAAGTTGCTTTTGTTATGAATTTTATGACGGTATCTAATAAAATTTTATGAATCAACTGTAATAATATGTATACACTTTTTACAAAATTTATAGGCGTAATGACGCAACAAACCCAATGAAGTTCCTATTTGTTCTTAAATTGTGTAGAAAATTAATTTTAGGTACTTAAACTAAATTTTGTTTTGTTCATAACCACAGCGCACCAAACATTGATAACAATTTATTTGAAATATTATCAGTTGTATGATATTATTTTGTAATTTAATTATAACTTAAATTACGCGAATAAACCATTTATAAGCTCTGCATGTTCATTTTATTTAAAAATAGCTCCAAGTAAATGCCTATCGAACCTTTCTGGGTAGAGACAACATGTAAGGTGCTGAAATAAAACCACAATATCGAAAATTATTATATTTATTATGAACAGTGTCTATTCCCGCTAATATTTTTAAGAGAGCTCACTGCTAGCTTATTAATTACGTTATAATTTTATAGACGTTCTCCTTCCAAAGTGGGCTTAACGATAAATCAGCAATCAACTAAAGACTTCTATGAACATGCATCAAGTTCGTATGAAATAATATAATACACGAATGACTTACTTAGTTTTGGAGGCGGTAACCTTATGTTGACGACACAGAGTCAATAGATTCACAAAAATGTCGAAGACACATACGCCCAAGATTCACTACCCCATCGAGACCCTACTCGAAAAAAGCCAAGGACATTTTGGCGCTTGAATGAGTCTGAAATGTTCAGTTGGATAATATTTTCTGTGGAAACTTGCCGCAGCGTTAGTTCCGATAATAGCCGCTCGCCAAAAGATCCCTAAACTGCTTACAGTGAAATCAAATTCCTATATACGCACAAATCAGCATGTTCCCTATAATTCTATCCCGTTCTGTCTCAGAATCGTACCTAACTCACTAGAGCGAGAAGTGCATTAGGTTTGTGTTAAGTGTATTTTATGCTCTTGCAATGTAGGTATACCAGGTTCAAAACCTGGCATACCTACACCCACATTACCCTTATACAGGTTGTGTAACAAAATAAGCGCGATACCTCTCAGGTGGTGATTCAGACCAATGTTCCTAAGGGAAAGTTGTTCAGTTTGATGGTTTGAATTACGAGCTAAGAGGTTTAGAGTTTAGTTTTTTCATACGACATGGATGCAATAAAATACATATTTTAATTTGAATGAAGCTCTAGAGATACCGAATACTGCTAATTCGTGCGTTGTATCATTTATCCTTAGTCGGGTATCGATAGGTTTTGTGAAAATTAATCAAGGTACAGTTTACTTAAATTAAAATTTGAAATATAATTTCACTTGCTATAAGTTCGTTACTTTTTATACGACTTATTGAAATTGACTGAAGTTTGATGTAGTAAATTTGAAATTGACTGTTTTATCTAACTATTTAACTAATTCCAATGATAGGGTGCTTGCATAAAGATACCTAGGTATAGGTTTCAGGTCTTCGCACACTGCACAGACTCGAGGCCGTCATCTCTTCTCTGACTCGACACACAATAAAGC
The DNA here is from genome assembly GCA_941918905.2 of Xestia sexstrigata. NCBI lineage: Eukaryota > Metazoa > Arthropoda > Insecta > Lepidoptera > Noctuidae > Xestia > Xestia sexstrigata. The sequence goes on along the minus strand of OW799200.2, from coordinate 12,784,134 downwards.
ATTGAAATGTGAGCTTTATATCGTGTTGTCTATGGTATAAATTTCAACATTTTCTTGGACTTCCACGCGTGGTCCGGTACCGTAAGGAACACGACATAAAGTTCACATTATTTTAAGTCGGAGCGGTAACTTTGTGCAAGTACCCGTGGACTAAACCTATCACGATTTCATATCATATAGATCTAATAATTTATCGTAATAATTAGCTAACACTTAATGAGTAAAGTCGTGAGGGCCAGGAGTTTCAGTGATGTTTCTCAAGCACGAGGATACAAGGTCGAATCTGGTAAGTACCAGTGATTTAAAACTTCATGAAGATAAAATTGAATGGTCTCAGAGGTGCTACATCAGTGTTCTGGACGGCGCATTCAAAACTGTAGTAAGTATTTGTTGAACAACAAAACCGACAAAAAGTAACAAATACCGGCGTTTAGATGGGTCGTGCATTCGGTAAACTCCGTTCGGCGTCTACTATCGAAGCCTTGTTCGGTTCGGCTAACAGTCAGAGCGAATCTGTGGCGGTTTTTCCAGAAAATATAAGTGTGAGTTTATTTTCTATTTTCCCGCTCAGCGTGACGAGTCCTGCCGATCCGAGCACATGTGTAGCACCACTCGTGCATGAATGCTAGTACTTCCACTGTGCGAGAAGAGGTCATGGCTCTGCAGTGGCACATTTATACTGACTGGAACTATTACCCGTAAATTATACAGCGTGTATAACAGTATAACAAGGCCTTGCTTTGAATAGATTTCCAATACAATGAGAGATCCGCATAAACTGCAACTATATCTTCATTGGTCGCCGTGCGTACTATATAGGCGTGATCATATTTAAGGGTAAGGTACAAACCATCAAACTGAACAGCTTACTTAATGGGACCAATATCGTGATCTGAGTGAAAAACACTATACCAGACCCTTAAATATGGCCATACCTTTCTGATACACGCAGTAGTATTACTACATGTAGGTATCTACCGATTCTGGCTGAACAACGTCAACCCTGAGGATACGCTCGCCTGCTACATTACAAGGCAGATCAGGAAACTAACTTTCAAGAAGAAACCCCCGTTTGATACACTAGCATAATCCCACTGAACAAATGCAAAATGAGCAAATTGATTAATCTTACCTATTTTAAAAGACTGCTCATATGGAAATGGACATATATTATTTACAGAAATCAAAATAGCATGTGAAATTATACCAACATTCATTTAACATTAGGTTCAAATTCAAGGCAAGTTTACATCAGATTTATCGATGAACGAAATCACATTTTCACGCAATTATCAACATTATTCCTGCTTTTACGTGACTTTAGTCGCGTTAGTATGATGATTATTTGTGTGAGATTGATGCGCACGTAGACATAACCGAACGTGTTCAAGCGTTTTAAACGAATATGAACATTAACGTATACGAATAAGATTCCCATGCGTATGAAACACTTTAAGTAGTGGTAGTCAAATCGAAGTTTATGGATCTCAGCATGAGAAATGGAAAAACATAAAATATGTTGATCCTTGCGTGTAAATATGGCAGTGCCCTCTTACTAAGCGTGCTGAGCGTGTGTTCACTAACATTGACAAACTGTTAACGTCAGCAACGCAATGTGACCTTGCACAAACATTACACTTATAATAATATTGACTCTCAGTTGAGACGTATTGCTGCGACACAAATACACGATAAATGCACATACATAAACAACACTCGTTTTAAAGACCATTGCATAGTCCCAAATTCAAATATAAACTAGCTCCAAACTAGTTTCGACGACACTACAAATAACACCTTATCTATGTGCACTTTCGAACGAGCTTTCAGCACCTCTTATAAATTAAAATTATACAGGCCTTCCATTTCAAACATTTATAAACTAACTCTACCGATTTGTTAAAATTAAAAACATGGACTTACAAGCTAAAGCAAAAAAATACAATTTTTAAAATAAATATGATACGAAATAATACTTAGTTTACACGTTCTTTTGTTATTATACCAAATGACAAGCATTCCTGGTGTTTAACAATAGGCAATATTGCAAATGCTGACCACATAAAGTCTAATAACTATTAAATACGATAGTTCAGGTAAAAAGTTAACAATTTTATCATTATTTTTTATATTAAAACACGATAAGTCATGAGCTAAGAATGTAGAGTAACAACGTAATTCGTGCAGGCACAATTCTCACTGTAGTTCTAATAACAGACGTAAACGTAGGCGGAGAGGATCTAACGTTTGGACTTCGGTAGTTTTGAGAAATAAGGTCACTACTTTAAACAGACAAACATCCGTTTCAACGATTTGGCAGATGAGTTACAAACTATTGCTTTGAATACGCGAAGCCCGCGACTCCAAACGTTACAACGTCTCCCATGCGAGTGACAGCCACGCATACAACGGTAGTGTGCCAATCGTCACAAACGGACTCTAACTATAGTAAATATTAATTTCTTAGATTAAAACAATTCCTGATTTCATCTCTTTAGTAAATTACAGATTATTCCCGATAGGTAAGTTTATAGCGATTACTTGGGACTAACCGACAGCTCCTAAAGTTGCGACCTTATCTAGATATCTAATACGTAACTCAACGAGTGCTAGCCAACTATCAAGACTTTACCTAAAATCCCAAACATTAATGACCCCATTATCTTCGATTTAATAATAGGCGAAACGACAAAAAACAACTAATTAGTCCGTCAGTTAGATTATCAAAAAATATTTGACCCGTGTTTTTTCTTTGTTACGTAAACCAAAATTGACGAAGATATGACGCTTTTAAAATTCTCAATACGTCACGCCTAGGTATAATTTTTACCTAGTTCTGACGTTACGAGCCCCCACTCCCGAGTTTTGATGCGTTTTATCTTTGTCAATATACATTGATTTACAAAAACAAAAAATACGTGTCCATTAATTTCCAATACTCTAACTGGCGGACTAAATAGATTTGCAATTTTTTGATTCTGTCGTCATGCCTATTGTATATAACGAAGGGACACTGAAACACTGAAAGATCTAATCGTTTGCTATAACATTTATTTTTTAATCCGATAATATTCCCCAGGTTCAAGCACCTTCAAATAACAAATCCGAAATTCTAATGAATATCATAACATATTCAGACTGTGACTGCAACAGTGAATATTTTATTTAATATTTTATTCTTAAATTGTCGCTTGATGGCAATGATACCTTAAAGTTTTTGTTTTTGTTTTTTTTTTTATAATAATTTAACTCGACACAACATCAAGAGTAATCTAATTATACCTGGGGATATAAAATGTCTTTTGTCTAATTAAAAAAAAAACAATTATGCAGCTAATAACTTGAGTGAATAAAAAAGTACCAAGCAAGGAATATGGACGGGGTCAGATTAAATTAGCTGTTGAAAAGTGAAGTTAGCTAGCTATAGAATTAAAAAAACTAAATACTGCTGTTCTTCGTTTGTATCCCAAATTACGCGAGCTCGGACGTTGCTTACAAAACTTGCTGCCTAGCTAATATCCCACAATGCGAATAAAAGGTCCACACTTGCCACCTTAACAAATAACGCGGAAAACAGCACAATTTTAAATTATTCACACAAAATATATTTGACATTATTACTTTATATATTTTTTAACTTATGGAAATTAACTAGAATTTACTAACGACGGCGTCGTGTTAAATTTTGAAATTAAAATTGAAGCTTATTTAATTTTCATGTATGAAATATTTCAGTCTAGAAAATAACTGGACGGACATCTCATTTGAGGTTTCCAATTTCGATGCACCAGAAATCAATTGAAATATCTAAAAGACACGGACAGTATTATTGCGGTTTTTTTTGTGGTACCCCGTTCATCATAGAGATTCAGTCGAATATCAATTATCTTGTTTGTTTTATTCAATCACTTGATCGTTATCAAACCTTCTCAGTAGCTTCAATATTATATATTATTTTATAGTGATTCTAACGGATTTGTACAAAGCAAAAAGTCATAAGATTTATATTCGCTGTCTATTGTCTTAAATATTACTATCAATCAAAAAGGATATCAAATAAAGCGTACGTAGCCGATGCTACACTACAATACCGATATGTAATTTTGTAAACATTTACAAAATTACTTTTAAAAAAAATGGTTGTCTGTAAAGTCGGTTTACGGACGATAATTTTACGTGATAACGTCATTTTCCCTTCGGCCGTTTTCGCAATTGCGATTCGTAACCAGTTGCGAATTAGGAATTTTTATTCTTTTTTCGCAACTAGTTGTGAATCAAGAAAACTTTTTCCTAATCCGCAACCAAGCATCCTGATGATTAAGTTTCGTAACCGGTTGCGAAAAAGGAATTTGTTTGTCTGTTCGTTGACACTCTATTTGGTTGATTTGTATAAAAACTTTTCAAAAGGTTTCGGCCACTACAATAAAAAAAGAAATAGTAAATTAAGGTAAAGTGATTAAAAAAAAAAAAAATACTTAGTCATCATCATCATTTCAGCCGAAAGACGTCCACTGCTGGACATAGGCCTCCCCAAGTGTCGCCACATTGACCGGTCCCGTGCGACACACAATGCGATGCGCAATGCGTGCGATTACATAGTAATCTTTAAAAAAAAAAATGTGTATTATATACGAGTATATAAATTCGTATATAAAAATTATTAATTATTTTTTACAATATTTTAATATATTATCAAATAATAAAGTGATAGTGATAAAATAAAAGTAAAGAAAAATCAAGGAAGTATGATTACAAAAATTAGATTACATTTTACTAAGAAGTATAATAACTTCTATTCTGCATGGTTTAGGTGGCTGATTTTTTTTTTGAAAACGTAATGGGTTTACTATAGGGAAACTAATTTCAAACATTTCGTTGCTGTTGATTCTGGGTTTTTGTCTATGAACTTTTGGCCAAGTCCTTTGCAGGTAAAAAAGATGAATGGAAGTTTCATTTCGTTAATTTTTTGTTTTTGTTCAGTAAAATATATTACGTAGATTGACATTGTGATTTTTCATTTTAATTGTAGTTTTTTTATTCAATACCTTAGCTACTGGTCGCGAATTAAGAAACGCTTTTCTTCCATCGCAACTATGTATGTTCGCCAAGTTTTAATTCTTTGTTCGCAACCAAGTTGCGGGTAAGGAAAAATTTTTCTTGATTCGCAACTGGTTGCGAACAAAGAATAAAAATTCCTAATTCGCACCTCACGAATCGTAGTTGCGAAAACGGCCGAAGGGGTAATTTTTCATGATATTAGTGATTTTAACTTAAAAAACAAAATTTCATCCCTCTTTTCACTTCCTTAAGGATTGAAATTGTAACAACACCGTTGCGTTAGCTTCCAACCATACGCCTATTTAATAAATTTTGTAATTTTTACTTCGAAAATTGAGGACTTTCCATACATAACTTCATCCCTTTTTTTAACCCTTTGGAAGTGTAATTATCAGCAACGCTAAGACACGTATAAATTAATTTTCAATCGTCAGCCTAAACACAAAATCTTAAGATCCTATCTTTAAAACTGACGGACTTTGATACAAACTTTCATCCCCTATTTAACTCCCTTAGGGGTTGATTTTTGAAAAATCCTTCCTTATTCCATGTCAACATAATAAAGGGGGAACCATTGACCAAAATTTGCGTTGATCGGATCGTAACGTTGTGACACTTTTTCGTGCGTGCAACCGGTGTTCATCGATTTATAAGACGTTATCACGTCAATAAGAAAATAAACAAAATGGTAGCTTGACTAATTTAATAAAAAGGAATAATATCCTAAATTTAATAATGGCACAAGTATTTTTGATCTCAAATGTGGACGCCTGTGTTTCCTAATTGCGCAGATTTTTATGAGATTTAATAAAATTGTCTAACCTAAGTAACTTGTAACATTATAAAGTGCCAGATAGTATTCATTTATCACAGGGATACCCAAGACCTTATCAAGGTAAAATTGGAAGTTACCTACAGTGTCTTATTGATACTTGTATTCCAAGAATCCAGAAAACTATTAACTTTTTTATACAAGGCCCTAGGAGATTCGCCTCTGATTCGAGAATTGCTACTACACAACTAATTTTTGTCACGATGTATACCTCCGTACCGGTTTATGTAAGATACTTAATATCAGTTATTGCGGATGAGTTATTTTAAATTCAATTACTATAGATTAATTAGAAAAATGTACCACTACAAGGCTGGCGCGAATACGTAACTATTATTAGTTTTTAAATAGCATGACTTTTTTTCGCGTTATGAGCCACACAACACTTAGTTTCTAATACGCAATAGGTAGATTTATTAAAAAATTTCAAAAACAGTCACTTGGAACATGTATTCTGCGCAAGCCTTCAAAGAACATTCTTTAACAAAATAATCTAGCTAAACTAAGTATACAAATATAATCTAAGTTTATAAATCGTACATTGAAAACTAAATTATTGAAAAACTGTCGATTTAAAAACGTTTAAACAGTGTTCTCTTCAAAGCGTGTAGATTAATGCTAATTTACATGTACATTGACCAAAAACATGGTTTACTTTACAAAGACATAGGTATTATCTTAAAACTATTTATATTAAATATTCTCAAGTTACAATTTAACTGAAATTATTGCGTTTCTCACTTAGTTTTTTGAAAGGAATCTAGAAACTATCGTATCATTAACACTGTCTACACATCTAAAGTTTTAGATTCTGGCGTTATAACTAAATTGGATGAAAGATGAAATACAAAATACGAACGACACATCGTGAAATACTTTGAACGGTAGAGGCAACAATTGTAATCTCCTAAACAAGGGAAAAGGTTTCTAATTCAAGTGTCATTATCAATTTATATGGGTGTAAAAATACCCCTTAACGAGGCCGAAAGGGATTTGTTCTCCCCGTCATTGCGATCATTTTTTGCTCTGGACCATACCTGGGAATCTTCCAGTTACGGGTCAAAGTTCCAACTTCTACACAAGATTTTTTAAATTCAAGTTTTTAATGTTAACTTTACTTTCAATACCTCCACGACCCTTATTCAATGCATCCATCAGCAAAATGTGTTCAGTGCGTCACATTGAATCCTACCGTAATACGTTATCTTTTACCCCAAAAAATATTGTAGTTTCCCAACAATCATTTTTGGGTAGAGTTACTTAGTTTGATGTACAGAACGCTTGGTTTGACGGGTTCGTGAAGGGTACGTTTGCACCTTGTATTTTAAGTATAAAGAAAAACCGTTCCTTTTAAAATCCGTTTACAATTACAACAATAGCACTATCTAAACGCACTGTACTGACTCGAAGAGAAATTCTCATTAATACTAACATTATAGTAAGCCTAGCCGAATCTATCCATCGCTGTGTTTCAGCTTTCCACTATAAACTTTTAATACACCCACAAAATACCCTACGAATTCTAAATACATACTGCAATCTATTGCGATTTAAACTTCAAATATTTGTACATACATAATAATATTACATTTATGGCAGTTTAATTATTATTTATAGTTTAATTATTTGTATTATTTATTATAATTTTGACAACATGCGATGTAAAATTGAACATGGTATATAACAAGCGCGTTTATTAAGGTAAGTACACATAAGGCTGCAGAGTATATTCCCAACGTATTTATTTTAAGCACGACATCAAAACTGGTATATTTACTTTTTTGGTGTGCGGGCTGCTACCAAGTTTACTTACGAAATAAAGGCTCTTCAATAAATAATGCTTGTATTTTTCGATAATGTGAACTATTGCATGAAGCTTTTTAAGTATTGTCGATTTGTGTAAAACTTGTTCGTAATTTTATTATTGCCGTGTTTATTGTAAATTAATACATTACCCTTCTACATAGTTAAAACCTTTCGCCAATTATAAGAATACTTAGAAAAAATACTGTGTAAGGGTAATCTGGCCACATTGCTAGTTTTGCTATGTACTCCCATAGTTATTTGCTTTAAATGAAACATAATTCGTGTGATTCGCTTGCGCAAGGTACCAATGCTTGCCTTATTTTAGTGTAGTATATTGAGCCAAAGTTAAGCTTGAGACAAAAAAAAATACGTGTATTTGCTACAAAATAACAATTCCTAACCTAAAACTTTAAGACTGAGATTCTACATTAATACAGATAAGAGTTCAGAAATATAATGCGTAGATACTGCAAAGTTCAGCAAATTATACAGCAAGCACGTTATTGCTTCATGTCTTTTAAAATAACTCCCTAAAACAGACCCCTACTTTGTACAAAAGTTTGTGTTAAATAATAGCGAGAATCATTGACTTTAATTATAATAATTTAAAGTTTAGTTAAAAAGTTCAAAAATAAAGTTATAGTGTTGTAATGATAAAAATAACTGGCCATTACGTTTGAAAAAAGATAATAAAGGTTAAAAAAATATATTCTATTTTAGATCGTACATTTCCGAATGAGATTCAATGAACCGTGGCGTGATGATTCTCCCGGAGTCAACGACGGGCGTGAGGAGTTCCTCGGATGGCACTTGGATACGGATCCTATTGTCTGACGGTAGGTTGGTGGAACCGTTGCTGGCGTAGAATCCGAGGGAGACAGGTTTGTGGTGTTCCTCGTTGTTGTAGGCTTTGTACTTGGAGGGGCTGATGGGGTGGAGGTGCGGGCTGCCGGCGAGCGGGTTGTACGTCACGTGGATGCGCACCACGTCGTCCGACATGGGCGACACGGAGGGCGGGTGCGGAGTCGCGCGCGGCGTCGAGTGCGCCGTCGACGGCGCCCTCTGGATACTCAACCCGCATATCCCCGAACTGAAATAAACAAAACACACCTATTAACATGACTAATCAATTGGTATTGTATCGATCAAGGAAATTGATGCATTTCTACAGAGGAAAACAGTTAACAAGGTAAATAACTACATTATTACACCGTGTATGTGCAAACTAAGTGAAAATTAGCATAGCCCGCATTAGCCCGTATTAGCTATCAAGATTATGAAATTCAATGATATGCTAGATCCCGTCAAAATGTATTCATAGTATAATATCTGAATCATTTTTCTAAAATTAACATGGGTAGCGCTAGCGTAGCTGAAAACCAGGCTTAAGCAGAATCGGTAGAGAATGATCTCGGTACATACAAGTTATGCCTTGCTTCAACATTAGTTGAAAGAATGACAGGAAGCCGCCGATGTCCGGGGGTGCTACTTACAAACCAAATAAAGTATAAAGAGTTTTTTGACTTTTCTTGGTCAGTATTTGTCATGTACTTCTTGATAGCATTACAGGTCTCCATTAGAAATTCTCATTTCAATTTGTTGCGTTTTGTTACTTTATTATATTGAAGAATTTGGAGAGTATTTTCCTTATTGATTTATTGGACTGCAAGCTTTACATGTTTACACGAGTAAATAAACTGGTATAACCACTTCTGGTCAACCAAACAATGTATTATTGATTGGGTGACCTTACGAATAAGTTGATCACTTTAGACTTAATAATAGTCACAATAAACTCGTTTCTCAATTCACCTTCTGCGTCATTTAATATGACAAGGTAATAAGTATGATCAAAGTTTGCATTATGTATAAAAACGTCGAAATATGAAGGTCTTAAATAAAAATGAACTAAACAATGATTTAAACTGTATCCCTATTGAATTAATTAAAATACACGTCATCTGAACAGTTGTTTTGTTTCAGATTGAATAGTGTTTTTTCATTCTGGAACACCTCTTGAAATTGATACACAGTTTACTTTGATTAGCTAGTCAGCGCCAAAAAGATAGCGACGAACAATGACGAACAGTCTGTTCGTCGCTTAATTTTGGCGCTGACTATACGTTAAACATTTTAAAGGTACAACTAGTTTGGGATTAAACGACGATGACCAGTCGAGATACAAGGTGACATAAGAATGTCTCAAGATACATTCAGCGGCAGAAAAAGCGGGCTAAGTGTTAGTTATGGGATATTTTGATGTCGGGTAGGTTTCAAGTCACCTGTTCAGATTTATTTAAATGACTTTCTATCAAATGTTTGCTAGAATTGTTTCGAATGTGATGTAATGTAAGTTAAAACAATGTTTTTTATCCTGATTTTTTCATGATTTTTGTTCACGCGGTCTTGTTAACCGATCAAGGACGAACTCTACGTGAGGTGGCTGCATCTCTTAATGTATACCACCCTCAAGGGTATCGTGAGACTGGCGACATAGCGACCTGCCCGCGTAGTATGACTACAGTAGAAACAGTGGTCATGCTACGCAGGAAGGTAGTGGCAGAGTAAAGCTCATAGCCCACATAAACGACTCCGCTCCCTCCCAGCAAAAAGAATATAATTCAAATATGGGCTTTATGTATTGCTCTTAAGATATACTTTACATTTACCTTTAGGTGTACCTCCACCCGCGATGACCGATTTTTTTTCCTAAAAGTGTTAAGAAATGCCTTCCTAACCGCAATTGTGATAAGGCTTCGGCTTTAAGCTGCAAGTGGTGACGTTGTCAGTAAACGGGCCATTAGGCGAAGGATGAAGCAACGTGATTTATGTAACAACAAAGAGACCGACGCGAGGCCCAGAGCTTGAGAGACATCACCGAGTGGCACGATTGAGATTTACCTGCTAATTGGACTATCGACCAATGGAGCAAAGTTTTGTTCACCGATGAGTGCACAGACAGAGTGACAGAGTGTATAGGCGCCGTGGAGAGCGTTTTCTTCCATCACGACACACCTGACAGTCAGTTATCAAGGCGGGTCCGTCATGGTGTGGAGAGATCTTACTTTGGGCCACTTTTTCTGCCGCTGAATGTGTGTCATACATCATCGATCGACCGCTCTAGTTGCAATCCAAAGCTACTTTTTCACACACGTTTATTTGGGCGGTTTCTACGTTAACGTTCTGCTCTTATTTGTAACGTAAGAACTACAGGTGTGAACAAGAGGTATTATATCATTGGAGCGTTATTTGTGTGATGAGTGCAATCTACATCTACAAAAGATCTCACCCATCTGACCCAGTGGCGTCGTCGCTGACGTTCGAGTGCGTGTCGAGCGAGTTGTCCATGGCATGCGAGCGCCCGCTCGAGAACACGCTCAAGTCGGCCGTGCTCGTCACGCTCGTGTCGGCGAGCGAGCGCCGCGACCCCAGCGCGGACACCGAGTCGTCGCACCGGATGCCCCCCGCTACCCCGCTGTGCTCTAAACAAACACATGACGATTGCACAAAAATAATAAACTGAAGACCTTCCGCTGCGTTAGGCAGACTTCATAAAACTTCTTCGAAAGTCAGCCAGCACAACGTAGCGGTGGGCTTTGGTTTTAGTAGAAACAGATCCGAACGCGGACCGTCCGACGCGGACGTTTACCTTCCGCAGCGGATGGTTATACGATTAATTTTTAATCAATACAGTCATAAACCGCGAAAAGTACTTAATGCTTGGTTATTCACTTCCTTAAAACGCGACTAAAACAGTCACGTTTTAAGTAGTTATTACTGCCTAACATGGCGATATGACACGCGTTTACTAACTTTCCAGGTAATGAGCTAATTCGGTAATAATAATATGACTGCATAAAAATATGGTAATTCTTCTTCTTCTAATTCAAAGCCACTAGCTTTATACGCATAGCGAACAAAACACAAAGCAAAACTTTCATGCAAAATATAAATAATTTAGTTCTTACCTTATTGGGCACACAACGTCAAGCAAAATCAATGTAATATGTAGAGTAACACAAAACCCACATGCAAGATTTCGAGTTTTCAAATCAAATCTCTGCTCGTAGCTCTATCAATGAAATCAGAAATACGTTATGAATCTCCCTTATTTATTCAGTACATACTATTACATATTTACATTAACATGATAAAAAGGAAGATTTTAGGAATTAACGTCTTCGTCTTCTTATTTTCTTACATTTCTTATTTACAAGGTAGCTGTGGTTACGAAGTTCGCTTCGTTGCGTGTCTACTGGGGAACCTAGGTGTATGTCCATTGACGCATGGGACGTACGGAGTGGGACGCCAAATTGAGAATTATGATCTGAAGAAAAACGTTTAATGGTGTTATCATTGTATTCACAAGGAAAGCCTCCGACTTAATTACTGTTAATGACTCACAATGAAGGCTCAGTAGATAAGTTGCCAAATTACCAATCTTATCAATTGGCAGTCCAAGAAATAACAATTACCCAAATACATTTTTACCTGAAGGGCCAAAAACATAGAGTGAACTAATTAAAATGTGTGGTAGCGTGCACATTTATGCAGCAACTTAACTTTGAAAATGTATGACTATACTGTACCCTTTGGGGCCGAAAGCATTAAGACATCGAGCGTACCACAATTTATTAAAATATCCATAATCTTGGTTTTAATGAACTGTGAGATAATAACAACAGCAAAGTTTAAATTAAAACCCAGTAAGTAGGTACATGTATAACAGCGTGAAGGACAATAAAATGAAGTACCAGTATCATATTTCGGTGTTGAGATATTTTTGTTTGGTGTCATTTATCTACTGTAATAACGTACTGAGAACAAAATCATTTTAAATGTGATAATTTAAAAAACAACTAAAAGCAACACTGATAAGATATACAATGTGTGCTGTGTCTACGTAATGCACAGTATGTGATGTTTAAATATACGACTATAACGTACCATTCATTACAGTTTTTTAAGTGTTTTGATTGTTTTATTTTATTTTTTGACGTTCCTCATACCACCACAGGCGGCAAAACTAAAAATAAAACGATATAGTTATGTTTTTTCGGGTTATTCAATATGTTGCCCATTGAATGTAATCGACATTTTATTATGATTAAACTCCAATCATGTTTACACGTCGTCCTCGAGGAAAATTTTGATGTTTGGTTCGCTCAATACAAAAAAAAAGCAAAAACAAACAATGAGCAAAATCCGCATATCCAATCGAAAAACTAAAATACTCAGTAGGTTTGAATCAGTTTATTAATTTACTAACTAACTTTTTGATCCCATGGGTTAAACTCAGGTCATATTGTGGAGGTTTCTGGATCTTAACTTAAAACTAAAGATAATTAAATAAGTTTTACTACTGTACCCAATAATCAATTGAAAACATCGGATGATAGGGGTGGGTTTATGCAAGAACTGAAATCGAAGGGTGAAACGGAATCATCGATAAACACTATTGAGCAGAGATTCATTTGAAGCAGACTGTACGAGGTGGTAGTTTTGAAAATACGTCTTGTAAGGCACATCAAAATGTTGCACGAAGTGCGTTTTGGGCGGTAACGCAAACCCGACGATTTGGTGTTATTGTAAAAATAAAGTTATTAAGTTTGTAAGTAGTATTAAAGAGAATACACAGTGGACGTAGCGTTATTTTATGAGAAGTAGCACAGACAATGCAGGAAGCCGGGGATCGCTCTTAAGATCTGAGGAGTAAGTAGCCTAATCACATTCAAGTATTTTATTACAACATTAACTGCATAAGAATTAAAATTAAGGGACTCGGTCCAAAGATTTGTAACTCAAGCTCCTCAAATCTTAAGATATGCCATGTTAAATGCATGTCGTTTTAATCGTGTTAATCATGACATAAACCCACCTCCATACCACCAACTAACATGCTAGTGCAGAGTTCCAATTACATACTCTATGACTAAATCTAAAACAAAATATGATTAATGGCTTAAATTAAATGCCATTATTTTGAATAATTATTCGTGTAAGTGAAGTACATAAAAACCTGCAGTCAGAGCAGTGTCAAACTCGTTTGTAGTAGACGCTGTGTAAACAGAGATCTAGATCGATGCGGGGCTTAAATAAATAATAATCGAGTTAAGTTTTTTTATGAATCTAGACCATGGACATTGTACAGTAAACTAGGGACGAGTTCCACACTCACAACAGCAATGGATGCAATAAGGTGTGTCCACATCCGTGCACTGTCATTTTCACCTTGTAGATTCAACTTCCCACGCATGTTGTAAAATTTCATCAATTACTGAAACTTTAGATTTAATCAGCCCTTTCGGCAAAGAGCAGCTTTATGTATGAGTTTTGCGCAAAGGCTACATTGAATCTCCATTGGTCCTCGCATCAGAAGAAAGCGCAAAATGAAAGTGCACGTATGTACACATACATACGACAGGACAAAATAATAAGTAAGTACTAAAAAAAATTGAAAACATTGCGTATCTAGCACAAAAATCTTTTCAATAGAGAAATCAAACATGGCAATATTTATGTACTGAAAGCAATAGGTTACAAAAAAAGAACTACGGGATCAAATGTGGAATAAATTATCATGCTTTTCTGATATTAAAGAGCAAAGTAACTACTTACTTGATACTTGAGTGTAAAATTTGTTTATTAATCTATGTTTTGGTGAAATAAAACAATATCCATATAGTCGAAATAATTTTAAAACTAAATACTGGAGAAAACATGAAGTACCAACGGCTAACGTTGCCGTTGGTACACGCGCAAGACTACGTATCACATTCTATCTAATAAAAAGGGCGATGGACAAAATACAAATCTCAAGGCAAACATCATCTCAACTCATGGGATGCAGAATTCGAATGTCAGTTGAAATCTACCTTACACGAAGGCCAAAAAGAACAGACTAATCTGCGACAATATGACAACAAAATCAGGGTTGTGTTTTTGACCTATCATAATTATTAGGTAGCGAAAATCGATTGATAGAAACTATTTTAAAAATTCAAACAAAGTAGTCGTTTTTTCTTTAGTGACAAATTATTTGAATGAACTTTATTTTAATTTAAAATATAACGTTGTCCATTGCCCTCCTGGACTCATCCTGCTTTCAAAAATAACTATCTAAACTGTATTCGATCAAATAAATTAAACTATCTAAAATAAAAATTCGGACTAACAACGTAATAGAATCGCCACATACATTTGAATTTTAGTGAGTACCTACTAATTTAAATGGACCTTTAGAATAATCCATGTTTATTATAATGTCTTTGATTTTAAATTTTCTATTATAATAACCTGAGATTTATTTAAAACAAATAAGGTGGCACAGCTACTAAAATTATTGTAAATATTTCTATTTTCATCAGACAAACTACCTATATTATAAGTAACTCCCGTGCGAAGAAAGTGTGGTTTTTATCATTGATGGTTTAGTAACCACTCGCATATCTGTCAGTCTTCATCAACCAACTTGCATAGTTACTCATGTAAATTCATATTTCAATTAATTTGTACTTATTAGGTCAAAATACTACATCATGATTTACCGAAAAAACCTAAGAGTAGTATGTACAACCTAAAGTTATGACAAACATTACATTACTTTAAAAGCATTGGGCTGCTAGCGCTACCTGTCAAAGACAAAATACTGGACAACAGAGCACACCAGTGCAATGGTCTCAAACTGTACATCATAAGAGTAACTAAACAATCGTTTGTGACATGGGTT
This sequence comes from Xestia sexstrigata, assembly GCA_941918905.2. Classification (NCBI taxonomy): domain Eukaryota; kingdom Metazoa; phylum Arthropoda; class Insecta; order Lepidoptera; family Noctuidae; genus Xestia; species Xestia sexstrigata. The sequence goes on along the minus strand of OW799200.2, from coordinate 12,768,709 downwards.
TTTGAGTCATTTTCACTCGTAATGCAACCGCAGTCTGAACCTAATCCACGGCCAAAACAGACCTTATTGCTACAACTACACATTTTTATACCCTGGGTAGTCATGGACCATGACTGTTCACGATTGTGCAAAAATCAGTCAATAACATGCATCAATGATTACCATTAAAACAATGTGAACAACATGCAAATGTGATTTATGTGAGCCATCCAAAGAGCATGTCGAAAAAATATACAGCCACAGAAAAGTAGCTATGAACAATCTGAACGAAATCCTGAATGACATAAGCGAATGAACTAACGAATATAATTAAACTTGCCCAAATGCTATTATACTATACACTTGCTGATTTCACATTGGCGCAGGAGTTTAGGTACAGTTCGTGATTAAATTCAACGCTATATTATCAGATAAAATGTAAAGCTCTCAAGTATTCATGGTTGTGCTTCAACAAAGTGTGCCAATGTAAACGAGCAAGGTTTATAAATGCGTAAAGTGGTCAGAACCAAGGCTCTCGTCGGAGGTGGTACGCGAAGTGGGTAGAGATGCTTCCAAATTACCTGACACTGTGTCACTCTGTGAGACCCGAAGCTCCTGCAATTCCATTGCAGCCTTCTCACGTCTGAAACAATACAAGAGCTATTGAAGAACAAGAACAACGAAATAAATGTAAAATAAATTTCAGGTTTTTGTGTGCTATGGTTTGATCTAATAATGCTAATGATCTTTGATTTTGTACTAAACATATAGAACGCCTTTTCTAAACTTGTAAGCCAGTCATTGGCTATTTTGAGTTTAAATGCAGATTGAAAACAATATGTTAAGATTTTCACACTTAAATTAATTATTGCACTATTCAATAGTACTTTGGAACCTTACCTCAATATCACAGTTGCTCTAGCCTGTTTTTCAGTCTCAGAAAAATTTTCTGCCCGCTGTCCGATCTTCGATTTTTTGTCAGGCTCCACAAACATACCAAGCTGTCGTTTTGGAAGCTCGTTGGGCGGTGGTGGGCCGGGGTAGTCAAGCTTGGCTCGCTTCAATTCTTCCATTGATCGTTCCAAATGATAAATTACTATGTCGTCCTCAAACCCGAAGTCTTTATGTAGCTTAACCTAAAAATTTAATATCTTATTCACTTACAACATACAATCTTGTATTAATATCCGGCTTGGATATTAATACAAGATTGCAAATGCTAATTTAAATTTTACACAGAAAATCAGCAGACCTGAATATAATTTACTATAAGATCCATATCATTTAACTTCATGATTGCTTTCTTGTGCAGCTTGAGTATTGTGTAAGCCATTGCAGTGACGACTCTTTCTCCATCTAACAGATATATATCCCAGACCCTAAGGCATAGGCTAAATGGCACCCTTTCCACAAAACAAACAAAGAACCACTTGAGGGAATAGAGAATGGCATCTAAACCGAACTTGTCAAAATGGAGTTTCAATTTTGGCATAAATTTTGTGAGTATTTTGTCATGGTGCCCTAGGAACCTTGTTAACTTCGGAAATCCTTCTATGTATAAACCATGCATGGCATACTTCTTATCGGAAAGTAGTACAACCAAGGCCCAGAACGCATCTTCTTCATCCATATACATGAGCAGTACGCCGGCCAGGCCGGACATACCTTGACAGTAACCTACTTCAGAGTTATACATGCTATAAGCACAAAGGACATTGAATAATGAGCATTGTTTTTCTGAATATCGTTCTCTATAAAACTGATGTTCTCGAAACTGTCTGTTCACATCTGAATCTATTTGTCTTACATCTGTGGACCACAGTTTTGCTAGTTTCAACATTTCTTGAAATTTTCCTGGATTGGCAAATTTAATTCTGTTGACATCCATCAACTTGCACCAAACTTTTATTCGAAGTGAATTTGGAATGCCTTTGTATATTCGCCTATGGAGTTTCTCTTTGGTAGTTGGTGAGTCCCAATTACTAAGCATTTTGACCCATTTTTTCTCCCTCTCCACTTCAATGTTGACTTTTTGGGGCCCTGTTTTCTGCGGCAAGCGCTCATCATGTATGAATCCATATCTGGAAATATGACAATCTTTATACATAAAAGGAAAATTATTACACATCATTTGTTATACTATGTGTAAATAAATAGCCTTACAACGATACTTTAGCATTTAGCTTTAATACTTTACTTTTAAAACACAAGAATTGATAATACTTTACTTTTAAAATACAAGAAATGAAAATACTTTAAGTACTTTTAAAACACAAGAATTGAAAATAAAATTTGCCATGCATCACTTAAATAAGCAGGGCTAAAGTTGCTGAGCAATATAAATAATTTTGCAATTGTTAATATAGGTAAGTTTTCAGTCTTAAAACTGGGCCAGCCAATAACAATAATAAAATTAAGGTATTGTTAGGAGTTTCCTTTCTCAAGAGCCTTGACCAGCTTGGACCCTATTCCCAATGCTGGAAGACTACTACATTTTTTTTATATCATTTTTGTTTTTTAAGAAATATACATAAATGTGTGCAAAGATATATAATTGTGAGAAAATTAACATTATAATGACATTTATAGTTCATTAGATTTGGCTAGCAAATTGTTTGTTTTAATCTTATCAACATGTCAATTACTAACACACTGGAGAATGATTTTTCCAATGAGTGGTAAATGTTTACTCTGTTAGCATGTCTAAATTATATTACTTCATACAATTTTTTTCTTTTTTTTTATATATTATTTTCAGCTCAGCCTTTTTACAAACTATTATTGTACATCTCTGCTTTATAAATTCCAATTTTACCGACATGTTATGTTTAAGTATGAACATAACATCACTCTCAACCTAAAGTAAGAACTTTCCTTTGACGCCATTGGTTGTTTTAAATAATGCTATGCCAAATAACATCTAAATACTTATTGCAACTAGCATAGACATTAAGCAGCGCAACAGCATTAGGTAGCACGGCTATAGAGACCCTGGTATTATCTAATATATAAAAATCTCGAGTTTGTTAGCGAACTCTTCCCAAACGGCTTGACCGATTTATATAAAATTTGTTGTGTATATTTGGCAGGTCTGAGAATTAGTCGTAGACTATTAATTTATGTGGCAATACAACGTCAACTAGTAAGTATTATAATAAGACCAGGGTGTATAGAGTAATTTGAAGAAAGTTAGTGAGTATGACTAACATTAGTTTTGTATCAGCTGATTTATTCCCTAAACACAGCGTGTATACAGTGTATGTATAACAATCAGTTCAGACAGAACAGAAACATCCTCATGCAATTACTGGCTGCATTGAAAATAGGACCCTTGTTTTAAGAAGAAAATTGTGTGAATATCAATATAAATAATTGTATAAACAATAAACAAGGCCATATTCAATGCAGTAATTATAGACAGTAATTTACTCATGTATTTTTCTGTTCTGTGTTTACAGAACACAAAAATTTTATATATATAGGTAGATAGTGTTTCTGTAAGGTTCTGGGACTGTCAACATAGATGTATAGAAAAATTCAAGAGAATGATAATGCATGGATTTGAAGATGTTTAGATATTATACTGGGGTCATACATAGAAATATGTATCCCAAGTTTAGATGACAAATGTGACAAATGATAAATTAAACAACAAAACTAAAGCAGGAAGTTCAATATTATATACTGTGAAATTGGTGTCAAATATTTTAGGTAGTTATAGCACTCAAAAGCCTAGTTTAGTCATTTGTAATGCCATGGAAAATATCATATATCACAAAACTGACGCTATAAGCAGTCTTTGTTATTACTTATCAAATAAAATCCAACTTAAGATCATTGTTCCCAAGTATCAAATCAGTTATTTTTTCTTTATTTATTTCAAGACATTGATGAGTATATAATCAGTTACAAGGCGAATTAATCCTTATATGATTCTAAACTACTACTACAAATTATATTTTGGATCTTCATTGCTCTTGTTAAAATATTCATCAATGTCGAGAACAAATATAAAAATTACTACTAATTGAGTTTCAGTTGGATCTACTTTTAAAACATGTTAACTGTTTAGGCTAAATGTGTACCAATAAAACATTCACAAGAATCTAGTATTGTGTCTAATAAAATAAAGGGGAACATTATAATAACATTTTTATGTAATAACAGAATATTCTTGCAATAAAGTGAGTTTTAATGACTTTAGAGAATGTTTATCTCAATCAATCATTCATTATTGATACTATAGGCGAAACACATTTATTGCACACAAAGAAAATGTTAAAAACATAGCTTTACTGAGAACAATTTTAGGTAGAGTTTCATTTTGCTATTCACAGACTAAACTGCTAACAAGGAAAGGCCAAATAATAATTGAATAAGTGTACATTATATCATCAAACAATATGCAAATTCGCTATACATGAATGTCATACCGATCTGTTTTGTGGTACTCCTCGAACTCTGGGTCTTCCCAAGGGTCTATTTGTCCAACGAGGTTCTCCCGGCCCCTCTCGTATCGCTGGAAGATGCGCTCCCGCTCTTCGGAAGCCCGTGCCAACAGTGCCTCCTCATTCATAACACAGCCTGCTCGTACCACATACCGAAACACCTACACGACGTCAGATCTTTTCACCGACCTACAAAATACTTCGCTCACTTATGACTATGACTAACCCGTCTACAGGGTAGCCCTCAAATCATAAACTACTATTAAAATCATCACGCCCTTTTCAATTGTAAATTCTTACGACGCTAGATTATTTGACGTGCTCACTGCTGTCATGTCATAATTGCTACCAAAGACCAAGTTATCGTTTGGAGAGTTATCACAATTCACACGGAGAAAACAGTTTTACATATATTTTAACAACGAAATAAATCCAATAGAAAGTATATAACAACAGGCTTTCGTAAATAAAGGGTATTTAATATTCAAATAAGAAAAATACGCCCTCTTTTTCAATTAGAACAGGAAAATTACGAAAACAAAACTAATAGCAGACATTCCTACTCGTCGCTACTCGCCTTGCGTATAGTTTTTACTCCAACTTTGCCTTGCTTGTCTACAACATATTGAACGAACGAAGGATCAAAGCTTAAGTGCAAAAACTAAACGTAACGACTTGTTTGACTCTGCCCTGTCTCTACATCACAGAGTACACTGTATATTTAATATGCTCTACATTAATGAGGTTTAGTCGACACAGTGCTTAAAAGCCACAAATGGAAACCAAAAATATGTGAAAGTTACAAAAGTTGAAATATAATAAGTGCATTACTTTAGCGGCCAACAACAGAGGCATTGATGGACGAACGTAAAAATGTGGGCCGAGGCGAAGCCGAGGCACACATACGTAAGTCCATTAATGCTTAGTTTTGGCCAAGGCTTGTTTAATACTCTTCTCAAATAATGCGAGAAAACTAATACAATAACTTTTCAAAGTCAATGATGCACACAAACAACAATAGTTTTTCTCGCGTTGAAGAGTTAATTTTGTTTTTTTTCCAATAGACCATTACTATTTGCAAGCCAATTCGAAATTTAAATAAAACCTTTGATAGTAACCTCCTTGGTTGCCATGTTTCAGAGTAAAAGATCGTTCCATTTTTAAATAACACGACAGACTGACTGATACGGATTTTCATACAACTTTTGCCGGCCTGTGGCTGCATGTATCTGGCCAGTACAGCAATATCGATTTACCTCGAAGAAGGTTGTCAAAATAATGCTCAAATTTCCAAGCATTTTTGAGAAATGATACTTTCAAAAAAGCCTCTTATAGAATATAAGCCTCTTATATAAAAATATATGCCTCTTATATAATATATAGAAACGTGATTCAGACTGGCGATGACGACGGCGGAAGAATAAGATCTAGAATTATTGCACTCGACTACTATATTTTGTGGACCGAAGTTAAAGTAGTCGGATTTTCAAAAAATGAGAAATTTCAAGAACTCCACTAATGCCCACGTATATCAAACGACGTTTTTCAATACACTTTTGAAGAAATAACATAAAATAACGAAAAATATTTTTGTCACGATTTATTATAAAACCCAATGATATTCTAATAACACATACAAAACCAACGAAAAAAGGGTTCCGCGGGGCAGAGCCACCTCACATACACGCAGTGACGCAGAATAAAGGCAAAACGGGTTTTCGAGTCTTCACGATTGCGCGCTCACAACATAGAATATCATTGATGAAACCTAATGCTTTCGCCAGGTTGAAGGAGAGGCAAAGGTATGAAGCCGATATACAGCATAGTAAGTTTTAAATAATCATGTTTTCTATTTATAAACACAATTTGAATAATCAAAAAACATTTACGTCTCTAGAGACGCATATTGCTTTGCCGAAATTAAAAAAATTACATTCACTTTATGCATTGAACCGATTTGAACATAAGCTCACCAGATGGCGCCACTGTCGAGTAAGGTCTTGTCAATAATTCTATTTTATACTTCAAAGTACCAATAACGTCATAAAAAGTTCAATACGTATAACAACATAGAGTAAACTTCAGACACATATTTACACTATTCTCCCTAAAATTAGCAATCATGAAACATTAAAAAATCATTCTACCTCCAAGTAATAACAAATAAGATCCTAAGTTGCTACTTAAAATCTTCAAGTCATAATTAATCAGGAATGGCTCAGTCTAGAACACAATCGTGAGTATTAGTATAAATACGTGATAAAAAAGTGACCACTGTATGACTTCTGACCTTTCGGAAGACCTTAGTCTACACGAACGCCTCTAGCGGAGAATTCATGAGCGATAGCCCCCATTAACCTGTGATAGTCTCTGCCATTCCTAAACTAACAGTTCATCCACATTGATAGAAGCTGGGATTCTGGATTTTACTCTTCGTTCCTGCAGGTCCCCAAACGTGTTCTTTCAAATTCATATCCAGGTGAACTCGCCGGCCACTGTTTAACTATGATATCGGGGGGCACGGCAGTACCCCCGCCAAGTCGAGCGCGAAGCAAACACTGCCGTACCATCCTTTACTGGAACCATTTCGCCGCATTTTCAGGCCCCTATTTGAGAACCTCTAGTTATGACCAGAACGAAAATTTTCGACATCCAGCAAGCTATAATCACATACTTAAAATTTCAAGTCTGTAGGTCATTTAGTTCCGAAGTTAAGCGAAAGTAAAGTTTCGTATTTATGACACTCACTCACTCACTCATTCATGATCATCAGAATAGAACTAGTACTTCCCATAAACTCAGAGAGCTGAAATTTCAGACAAATTTCAAATTTTTGACTGATTATTGAATCAACGTTTTCCAAGTGGCAATTTTCCATCGTCAATGGGTAGCGGTTCTGGCGACAGATTGATGCAATGGTGTCATGGAGCACCTGGTTTTGTACCCTTGTGTACCCTTCAACGGCCAAGTCACACAACATTAACTATAATAATAAAGAAATCGCAGTAAGGAACCTTAGACTTGGCACGACTTTGTCTAGATTTCATTACTTTTTAGAGATAAACAAGCAGCTCCATCGAGACTTGGCTAGTTTTTTACAGAATGTTTTTGGTGGGTTCACATTGTTAAGATATGCTTGGGTTAAACGAGCAGTATGTGGCCGAGCAATATCCTACATCAAAAAGAAGTCGTCACCGCTAAAGGGGGGCAAATGGTAGGTTTCACATTTTCTTCTCTAATTCTAAACAGTGCCCCCGAAAAAGTTAGTCTGTTTCTACGATGATTCAGCTCAACTTTTGGAACCTTGGCGGGCAAAAACAGACCAAAACCACCTTAAATCTTCTTACAGTACGTTCGCTTACTGTTACTGTTACACCCCGAACTTCCTCAAGCTCATTTCGGGCTTAGGCGGCCTTTAGACCGACGTGGGTTCCGGACTACGTACGTGAAGCTGAATGAAACAATCGTCCCTGCATGAAGTACGTCTTTTTCTGCCTTGTCCCGGTGTTTTCAAAAAAGCATTCGTATTCGTTTCGCTGAATCGTTGGATACTGCAATAAATTGTTAAAACTGACCGGCGAAGAATTATTGAGATCATTCTGTAAGTTTGATCATTTCTCCTCATTCTAATTCTCCTCACGCTTAATTTAGGAAAATTTTTGCGGCACGCCAAGTGGCACGCCGCCGGCAGGACCACGCTGTAAACTTTATCAGCAGCCCGTGTGGTCCGCTGTGACCCGACGAATTCATACAGATTTTTTGGCTTTGGTTTGCCGGATATGGAGTCAAAAACAACCGTATTGAATAGAGTATCCAAAAACCTACCTATGAAAAAAAGAACGAGGAAAATCGGACTCTATTGCCATGACCGTTCAGCTGGTTATTAATTAAGAAAAACTAGTTTCCAAAGAAGACATTTATTAATATTTTACTCAAAAAAATTAAATCTGCTTAGAATCAAATAGTGGTACAACACTTTTCTTTTATTTTACATGAATTTCTGCGTAGCATTCCGTACAAACACTAGGTTGTGATGGGCATTTCAGACAGACAGAGTTTACTTTCTTCGTCCTGTTCCTGGCTTCTACTTCTGGTAGACCCTGAGTTCGGTACCTTTCGTAACAATGAATGCATCTTCGACGAACTAGCCGTCCTCTATGACCACTGAGTGACGTTTTGCTGAATTTGTGATCTGACTGCCTATTTGAGCTCGCTTCTGAACTTTGCCTAGAGGTCATTCCCAACATCTGTAGACAGAGGTTTTCTCTGATTTTAGTCACAGTATATTTCTTGCTACTAAGCCGCTTGTGCTGTTTAAAAATTATGTAGGCATTTGTAACAGCTGTAGAAAACAACAGATCTATGGCTAGTTTCTGAAACCAACGAATACTTCTTCGGGCAGGACTTGAATAACTTGCTAGTTGATCCGACAAATCAATGGAGCACTTGTGTTTATTGTATTCTGATATCGCAATAGGTTTCACAACCTTTTTGTTTGGGTTCCTTTTGCTCGTGACAGTAACAAAACCATTAGTATGTTTTGTGGATAAAGCAAAAACGTCACGTTTATCTTTCCACTTAAATAAAAGAATGCCATTTTTGTTTTGTAATGCAACCATTTCACAAGTTTTCAGTTTTTCTTGTATGACTTCTTTCGGCAATCCCTTCCGGTTTTTGCGTAGAGTTCCTATTAGGTGTGTTTTGTTTTCCAATAATTTTTCCGCTAGGTCGACGCTGGTATAAAAATTATCTGTTACCACACTCCTGTCCACGCCTAGGTATAGTTGACAGAGCTTCATAACTACATTCGAAGCCATACTGAATATGTACCCTCACAGCCTTTTTGCCTTCGTAAATGATGAGATCATGAGTGTAACCATCATCATCACATAGCTTAAAAAGTTTTATGCCATATTTGTGGCGTTTTCCAGGAATATACTGCATAAATAATATGCGTCCTCTAAAAGCAACCATGCTTTCATCCACAGTGACATATTCACCCGGTGTTTTCGCATTTTGAAATCCTTTTGTTAGAAACTCCACTAAACGCCTTATTTTTATTAGTCGGTCAGGATTGGATCCTAAAAACACGGTGTCTTCAAAATGCCAACATCTGAGCAACAGCTCGAATCTGTTCCTGGTCATAGGAACGAATAGACCTAGGAATTTCCACATTTCTTCAGGAGTGCAGTTTGTCCATTTAGCGATTCTCATGTTGCGTGTGACGACATTGAGCAATGTTGTTTTGTTGGCATATGAATTAGTCATTTGAACCATAAGATTTATAATTTCGTCGGTAACAAATAATCGGAAAATATCCAATTCCGTTTCACAGTCACTAGGAACATTGATACCTGGTTGTGTATACCTGTCGTGAATCCTCAGGATAGTGCCACTCCGAAGTCAGCAACTGCGTTTGAAGTCCACGCAAAGGGATATCGTCGTCAGACGATGACGAAGTTTCATCATAACTTGATTCAGATTGCGATGAACCTTGTAATAACACTGGTTGATAGTCTGGATCGGTTTCGGAATCCGACATGTTGAATGCACGTAAGAAAAAGTGCGCGAAAACCCTTTACCGGCAGGCTACGTGGGCGGCGCGCGGCTAACTGACCTAATTACACTGATGGCCTGCCTTTTATTGACAGTTAGTAACAGACAAAAATGTAAAAGTTTTAGCGCGCAATTTGTGGGGCGCCGGCCGCCCCACATGGCCTGCCGAAACTAATACAAAAATCAACAACAGCTTGCTGCACTAGAATTTGTGTGGGCGGCCGGCATACCACGTGGCGGTGAGAGTGTTAAGTTGCTTTAACCACTAGACCCGTTATTAGTAAATTATTAACCAAGGGGATAAAGCAGTGTCTTCTGTCGCGGGTGACGATTTAAATCGCGAGCGTAACGAAGGACTCGAGGTTTACTCCCGAGCGTAGCGGGGGTGTTAAAAACTTAAATCACGAGCGAAGCGAGGGATTTAAGACGAGTCCTGAGTGTAGCGAGGGATTTAAGTTCACCCAAGACTAAGACAGCTTTATCACCGAGGAAAATACTCTACTTTTCGAACTTTACTTTTCCATTTGCGAAAAAATTAACACAATAATAATATAAGATAAGCATTTATTAAAATAATGACAATTAAAATAATTTTCCTTGGGTTTTGTTGGAAGCAAATTATTTATAATTGCGGCAGCATTTGCACTGATGGAATCCGACAATTCACTGTCACTGTCGCTTTGATTTAACATCGTAACTTATTTTTAGAACATTAACTTATTTATAAAAATAAATTAAAATAAACTTAACGTATATGTACACACATCAACACGGTCTAGGGATATTTTTAAAAAAGCGAATTACTATCAATGTGTTAATTATTTATATGACATGTATATATTTAAAAGATACGTTATTTAATATTCTACCATTTTTTAATAATGGTTAAGGTATAGATTAAAATTTCAGGATTTTATGGAAAAAAAAATGAAGGATAGACGGAAACCGTATATGAATGAACTTTTAATTTGTGAGTAAAAACTGAAAAAAATAGAAAAATCATTTAATTTGTGTTTATAATCTTGAAGTTAGTAGTCTGAGAAAGCGCCCATGATGTTCATAACACATCGGCAACGATTCGGCATGCTCAGAACAAGGTTGTCAATGTCTTGCTGCGGAATATTGTCCCATGTCCTTCTGAGGTGCGCAAAAAGTTGATCTTTTGTAGCCAGATTTTCAGGAACTTCCTTCAGAGCTCTTCTTTGCAGCATATCCCACGCATGCTCAATGGGATTTAGATCTGGCGATTGAGCAGGCCAGTCTAAGGCCCTAACATTATGTGTATGTAACCAAGCTGCTACCGTTCTCGCCGTGTGTGCCCGGGCATTGTCGTGCATGAGCAGGAAATCTTGCCCCATTTGTGTTCTGTGGGGCAAGATTACGGGCCCCAGCACCTGTTGGACGTATCGTTCTGCCGTCATATTGCCCCGCACCCAAACGAGATCCGTCCGTCCTCCAAGACGAATTCCTGCCCAAACCATAATTGTTCCTCCTTGGTATGGGTGAACTTCCTGAGGGTTCTGGAGACGGCTCCATCGTCCAGGAACTCGCCAAACACGCGTCCTTCGTGAATCTGGATGGAAGCCGAACCTGGATTCATCCGTGAACAGCACATTGGACCATTGGTCACGGCCCCAGTCCACGTGGTTCCGAACCCATTCTAATCGTCGTCCACGATTGCCTCTCCGTAAAGGTGGGACCCGGAGTGGTCTACGAGAGCGTAGATTGCTTTCATGCAGTCGCCTTCTTACAGTTTGGTCACTCACAAGCACTTGGTGTTCCACTCGCAGCCTTTGGACCAATTGAGTCGCCGTTGCATTTGGTTGTGCTCGCGCAGTAATTTGCAAAAATCGGTCTTGTCTGGGGGTAGTGATGCGACTTGGCCCCCGGTGCCTCTCCGCTACTTCACCTGTGGCACGATAGCGTGTCCACAATCTTGAAATTACATTTTGATGGGTCCCTATGGCCTCAGCAACATTACGCTGAACAGATCCAGCTTCCAGCATTCCCACAGCTCGTAACATCTCCGCCCTCGTCAAATGTCGGCGTTGCATGGCTACAATACCTCAATTTTAACTTTATCTTTCGTTTAAAAATGAAAAAAACTGTAACTAAACGTAATTCGTATTGTTTTCTAAATTTCGCACAAATGAAAATTCCCTCTCTTAAACATCAAGACATTTTTATGCCACCGAAACAAAAGAATTTTCAAAAATTTGAATTTGGAATTAGTCTGAGATAAATTACAAACAAATCGGTGTATAAAAGATTCCAATGCGGCCAGTACTTTTCGAGTTATTTAATTGAGTATGAAATATCCCTAGACCGTGTTGATGTGTGTATTTAATTAAAGAAAACAAAAACGCTACAAATTCCTAGACTAATATTTTTTGTCTGAAAAGCAAAGGCATCAAGCTCATACGGCCTCATCGTTTATTTAATAATCATAACTGCATAATAAATGCTTAATCCTTTTTCAAAAAGATGTATAATGCTTTATATACAAACTCAATGGTGTAAACACAGATGTAGTTCAGTATAAATTTCGGTAAGTATTCCAAATTGAAATCACATTCTCCCCTTAGAGTTGAATGAAATTCAGTACAATTTTCTTCCCTGTTTTTAACAGATTAAAAATGACTATTGTTATATTCGCTTTTTGTGGCAATGTGGCATAGAATGTCACTTTTTTGATCAAGTGGTACGAAAACCATGCGAAAACCTATGTACTTGACTCTTTTACTTTATGGGAGTATAGGCAGGCAGACTAGGCAGTACAAAACAGGACGTTTTGTCATAGTAAGAGTAACGTTCAAGTCGTTCAATAAATTTCAATTTGGCGCCGGCCGCGGCCTTGGATTGTTTATTGTATCAGAAAGTTGTTATCATGAATGAAATAATGTAATGTAACTGATTGTCTATAGAATAGATAATTATCATCGATTACGTAAACACAATGACCTGGAAAAATATTGAACAATACTTTTGGAGTTTGATTCTTGGACGTTTGGACAGACAGCTGCTCCCGCTGACTTTTGTAATAGTTCAAACTGATAACAATATAACCTAAAAAAGTGTGAATTTTCTGCATTTAAAATGTTTAAAGTAAGTTTAAAGCTACAAGTAACCTAAATCGATGAAAGGCAGTGCCGAATGGGTAAATCGGAATAGTAATACGTACATATTATTTTAAAAACAGTGCATGTACCAACTTTACTGAATGATTTCCGAATGAACCTTATAATCAGTTCTCGAACGGTAAAAAGTAATAAAAACATATAAGGTCCAAAATCAATAGATTTGACATTCATGATATAATAATGTAGGTAGGTATGTGCATGTAACATTGCATTACTTTTCGCATTGCGTAGTAAGATTTATTACTTAACTAGGTTATGGAACATTAATAGGCTGATGGTGGTGGTGGTGGTGATGGTACTTTATATGGAAATTATTGTGTCCAGGTGTTTTTTTAAATCTCATTTCGGTGAGGGCCTCTTACTAAATTGGCTATTAATACCTATGCTAGGGTCTAGTTGGTTTAGTGACCGGAGGGGCATCGGGGCTGGGACGTGCGACCGTCGAACAATTACTGAAGCAGGGTGGACGAGTAGTGATATGTGACCTGCCTACAAGCACTGGACAAGACACTGCAAAACAGCTAAAGGAAAATGTTGCATTTGTACCAATTGATGTGAGTATTAGCTGTGTATAGGCTCCTACTAAAGGATAGATTGGATTGTAAAAGCTTTGAATTGAATGTAACTGTCAGCCTGCAACATCTCACTGAGAAAAGGCCTCTAACCATGACATTCAGTTTTCAGGCCCAAAATAAAGTGTTTTTTTCGAGATTGGTGTCTTGGAATCATTGTTTTATGGACAAGAAGTATGGCAATAGAATGGGGGTCCTTTACCCAGCAGTGATCTCAAGTGTTTTCAAGCTAATGTTAAGGATATAAATTGATGGGGAGTGAAACTATATCATCATCACATGATGATATAGACCGGCTTGTACCAAATCTAAACTTTATGCTGTTACTGAGAAATCACAAATGGAGAATCTCTAAAAAGTACTGCCCAACTTGCTGATTGAATTATACCCATTATTATTTTTTTAGGTAGTGAGGCTGCCTTATGTTATAAGGCAGCCTCACTACAGGCCCGGGTTCGAATCCCGGTAGGGGCAAATGTTTGTGTGATAACCAAGGACATTTGTTTTCCGAGTCATGGATGTTTATATTTAACATAAGTACGTATTTACAAATAAAAACTATCTATGTAGTATATCAACTATCTGGTGTCCACGACCCAAGCCTCGTTTGCTTAGTGTGGCACTAGATTGTGGTGTGTGTAATGTCCAGTGATATTTATTTAATATTTACTTATTTCTCTACAGTCATGGGTACATAATTACTTTGATTTTCTTCTAGTAATAACTGTGCTATGGATTGTATTTTACAGGTCACGTCAGAAAAGGATGTTAAGAATGCCCTGCAGACCACCATAGATAAGTTTGGCCGTTTGGATGTGGTTGTGAACTGCGCTGGAGTGGCTACTGCATCAAGGGTCTACAACTTCAAAAAGGACCAGCCCTTTGATTTGAAAGCTTTTCAAAGGACTATTGAGGTATGTATACCATCAACACACTAACTGGTGTTCTTTTCTATTGATGGAATTAAACATCAAATTATTAAACAACAAACATCCAAGCGATTGCAACAATCACAAACGATTTGTTGTATATAATTGAAGAGTTCCATTGTATTTCTCTGAAGATCACCATCAGATCTTCACCAAATTTAAACGGGACCACCGCAAAGTAATTTTCTTCCAAACAAATAAAGAAACATCGAAATCGGTTCACGATTGGTGGAAAAAAAGGCTGAACATACACACAAAACAAAAATTAGACGAATTGATAACCTCCTCTTTTTGGAAGTCGGTTAAAAATAATCTTGCATGATATATTATCAGTATCCTTCAATAATGGGTGGAGGTCCATAAATACCTGCCACATAATGTATTGAGTTATTTTTGAACTATGTAAAATTTTCTGGCTAATGTTCAAAATTCTGGTAACTTGAAGCTTTGTCTAATGAATTAATGATCTAATTTAAACAAAATGGATCTGCTGAAATGAGCCAATCCACAATATCAGACAAATGTGTTTAACTAATCCAAAATTCTAAATGCGACAATGATTTCGGAAACTGGGAGAAATTTTGATGTGGGTTGGTGCATTTTGACAGGAGTACGCTCAAGTATGATGAAACCTTTTATTTTGTCATTGCAAACATTTTATATCAGAATTACTTATTTAGAATTCAAGTATAATGCATTTTTCAAGTATAAAATAGTTTACATTTTGTTAGTTAAAAGGTGCAATTTTGCTGCTCTTTGATATGACATGCATCATCCATTAAGTAGTGCTGACACAAGAAATTATTTCTGGAAATAGTTTCCATTATTAGAGGTAGGTACTGCAGTAATTTGGATAAATATAAGGAGCCAGTTCCAGTTGTCTCCCACTTTCCGGGGTGCAGCTGTAGCAGTTACTGACCGCCTACAGCTTTTGGGCATGGAGTTGACATCGGATCTCAACTTTGGCGCAACCATCGAGTCAAAAGCTCAGACCGCAGCTAAGAAGCTGGGCATCTTGAATAAGGTGAGGCGATACTTCACAACTGGACAGCTTTTAAGTTTGTACAAAGCACAAGTCCGTTCCTGTATGGAGTATTGCTGTCAGTTATGGGATGGCTCAGCAAAATACCAGCTTGCTGCACTTGACTCGGTGGAACGCAGAGCCAAAAGGCTTATTAAGCGACGACCGACGAGATGTTGGTAGCTTCGCCTCACAGCCTAGCTCATCGGCGTAATGTTGCCTGCCTGACGGTCTTCTACAGACTGTAGTTCGGAGAGTGTGCGCAGGAGCTCCACGACCTGATTCCACCATCATCTTTTTACCACCGGACTAGCAGACGTACTGTGGCGTACCATCCGCACTTGGTTGATATCCCGATGTGTCGTACTAAGCGCTTCTCCTCCACTTTTAATATGCGCACAGCCAAAGTGTGGAACTCTCTGCCTGCGTCTGTGTTCCCGCCTGCCTTCAAAGCAAGAGTGGACAGGCATCTTTTCATCAGGCACCTTCAGGCACGCTCGTTCTATCATAGATCTCATCCATCGCTTTCCATCAGGCGTGATCGAGGTCACGAGCAGGCCCATTTTGTAATAAAAAATAATAAAAAATTGCTCTCAAAGTCTTTAAGTTGTCAGGTAACAAACAGCTTATTAAGTTGGTGTATATCGATCCCATACCTCCAAGAAGAAATAAAATCCATTGTTGTATCTTAAAATGTATTGACATGTAGATAATATTTTCTCGGACTTTCACCTGTTAATTTCTTTATCAGATGTTATTGCAATCCTGTACTAACTCTTCACAATAGTAATTAATTATTGTGAAAGTAGGCAGATCATTGTAATGAATTATAAATACTTGTAAATGTTGCATTACAGGTAAACTTAGTAGGAACATTCAATGTGATCCGTTTGGCAGCTGGCTTAATTGGAAAGAATGCTCCAGATGCTGATGGACAGCGCGGAGTCATTGTGAACACGGCTAGTGTAGCAGCTTTTGATGGACAGGTAAGCTTTACTAATTATTGTTTGTGTATGTTTATAATGTGTGGGGCTAAATAATAACAGCCAGAAGAGTCGATCTTCAAGGTTAAGTATAGCCTCTACCCAGAAACCGGTTTGTGGAGCTCAGATACACCGTTGCTCCATGTAAAATACTGATATTCAGCTGCATCCAATTAAAGTGGAAGCCGATCTCAACATAGTTGGGAATTCGGAAGTGCCTTACTATAGGTATGTGCCCGACCCAGTTCTCGATAATGGCAGTATCACACTGTACTGGGATCAATCCATCATCACTGACAGGACTATTGTAGTCAATAGGCCTGATATGGTAGTGGTGGATCGATCACAGCGGTGCGCAATGATTGTTGACATAACGGTCCCGCATGATGAAAACCTCGTAAAAGCCGAGAAAGATAAACAAATCAAGTATCTTGACTTGGCTCGCGAGGTTGTCGACATGTGGGAAGTGGACTAGTGGACTCAGCGATCACTGTGCCGATAGTCTTATCAGCCCATGGCTTAATTGCCAAGAGCTTCGATCATTACCTGAGGAGGATCTCGTTAGGCAGCTGGATCAAGGGCCTGATTCAGAAAGCGGTACTCCTGGAGACGGCTCGTATTGTTACGAGGTTCCTCTCTCTGAAATCCTAACTGCCGGTAACTTAACCCTGTTCCTGATACCGGTGGGCTAAAATTTTTGGTTTCTGATAGACATTTATTAAACTTTACTGAACTTATTACACTTAACTTTATTGAACTTTGATAATAACGTATATGTATGTGAGTACAGCAGTCATTGTGCCGATAGTCGTGTCGGCCAATGGCTGAATAGCCGATAGCCTCGCACAACATAAGCTCTCGCTTGCTGGATCAAGGGCTTGATTCAGAAAGCAGTACTTCTGGACACCGTGCGTATCGTTAGGAGGTTCCTCTCTGAAGAGCCTTGACCACCGGTAGCTCGGACCCTGTCCATCAGCCAGGGTTGGACAAAGAGGATGTTTGGTGTAAATGTTTGTAAAAGTCGTAGCCGTGTCCACCAGCGGTGGCTACAGTGACTTAATTTAATAATCATTCTCACTGGCCACCCCCGGGGACAGTGGGAATTATTTTTAAAAGATGTGACACTGTCCACCCCGTCGCCCCGTTGACTTTGTATAGAAATCGTAAAGAGAGGGTTTTCCAACCAGGCAGATGTTCTTGTCTGATGAACAACTCCTAGCCCCGCCCCGTTGAGTTTGTATAGAAATAATTAATGAAAAGATACCGATCGACCGAGCGCACTGACGACGCACGCTAAGCGAGAGTTATTGTTATTTTGCGCGCCAAAGTTGACGCTTTCTTACTAGGCCTTAACTTTAAGGGGGCGTGGCTCGGCTTCTCCCCATGATTTAAGCGAAAAAAAAATTAACTGATCAGGCGGAAAAGAACACGACTGTAATTACCTGTCGAGGCACCATCTCGGTTTGATCCATTTCATCACCCATCCAAGAACCGACCGTGACAAGCGTAGCTTACTGCTTAACCTTTCGCTTGAATTAATCCAGGGCCCTGTAGAGTTCAAAATTACAGACTTACTTTTTCCTTGCAGATTGGCCAAGCCGCTTACTCAGCTTCGAAAGCGGGAGTCGTGGGCATGACGTTACCCATAGCCAGAGATCTTGCCAAGCAGGGCATCAGAGTAGTCACCATTGCTCCAGGTTCCTAAAATATTTTGATATAATTATTGTGAATAATGACAGGGAAATATATAGGGGAGATCTTTCGTAGCTGCATTTCGAAACGGGCCTGTTGCTGACGCGTATTAAATATTGTAAACGTGGCGGCGCAATCCGTCGCTTGTAATTTTAATAGTTATGGGTCAAAAACTTGTGGCAAATGAATTGCTGGCTTTTCTGCAACAGAAGTTGTATGTGATGGACAAGGTGTCCGCAGACCAAATCTGCGCTTCGAACTTCAGTGAAGATGACATCGCTGCTACCAAGCTGATGTTGTACCGGTTGCTCAACAAGAGTGACCAGATGGTGTCCCGCCGGCGTGACGGGACTAAGAGGAGCATAATTATATACACGCTGGTAAAGGACACTGATCCTGACGACGCGCCGACGTTTGTGGCGAAGGACTTGCACAAGCTTTAAGAATGTGACGGGAGGGATTCTTCAATAGGCTCGCAAATTAAGAGCCTATTGAAGGACTTTTTTCTTAACGGGAGGGATCTCGTCTCTCACATTTTTCAATAGGCTCGTAAGGCTCGCAACTTAAGAGGCTATTGAAGGACATTGTTCTTCTCAAGGCAGTTTGTTGGATGTGAAGACGAAATTAGATACGTCCCGAAATACCGTCACTGATTTGTGCAACGAACTCAACGAATGGCGTCAAAAGGAAATCTGGCGAAAAAAAGCGGTATCTGGGTCACCGTCGGCGTCGGGTGTATCGAACGTAAATACACGTTTCGGGGCTCGATGTATCAGCGTTCTAGTTTCACGTCATCCATGAATGTTGTCCTGCAAAGTGCTCCTCACTGGCGCTGCGCCGCTCCAGTGGCGCGTTCCCCTGACGCAGCACGACCACTGCCCGTTTCTGCAGGGTCCGCAGAATCTCAACGTGTTTGTGGAGATTTTGCTAGCGTAATCACGGGCATAATAGCTCGCGTTGGGAAGCACTTGCCTGAAATGGCACCGATTCGGGCTGATGATGGTTTCGTGACGGTGTAGAGGAGGAAGCGCCGTCAACTTACCAACAAGTACTGCTGCGGCACGGCTCCGTTAGGGCCCAACGTGACTATAAGAGCCGCGAAGCCGAATACTCCGGTGTACATACATCTCCCGCTTTCACCACTACGGCGGAGAACATCGTAGATTACGTGCGTCACAAGACCAAGTACGTGGCGACTTGCCGTGATGGCAGCTGCTGGAGTCACGCCACAACTTTAAGGCGATCGTGGTTCGAATACTAACGTGTTGTTATCTACAACTTGGTTCGGAAGGACTTTTGGCTGCAGGGAGTGATGTTCCGACACTTCTATTGGCAAGTGCCATATGAACACACAGTGTCATAGTGCAGTAAAGTGCAGTGAACTAATATAGTTGTAATGTTCTATTTACTAACACAGTTTTGTAGTTTTGCGAGTTCTCTCCATCATTGCGATCATTTTGTTTTGTTTGAGACCATACCTGGGAACCTTCTAGTTACATTGTTATATTGGGGTCAAAGTTCTAACTATTTCACAAGTTTTTTATTTAATCATCATCATCATCCAGCCTATAATGTTCCCTCTGCTGGGACACGGCCTCCTCTCAATGAGAGGGGATGGGCTATAATCCACCACGCGGGCCCAGAGCGGATTGGTAGATGTCACATGTCTTCGAATTTTTGGTTCTAGGACATGCCGGTTTCCTCACGATGTTTTCCTTCACAGTTTCGAGTGCAGTGGCGATGAAATAAATTACAACAAAGTAATGCGCCTGTCTGGGTTCGAATCCACGACTTACTGTTCGTAAGTGGGCCGCCACCACTGGGCCACCGCTGCTCTCTCTCTCTGTCTTTTTTTGAATACAAGTTTTTAATGTAAGAACTTTACTTTAAACACCCCCATGACCCCCACACTATTCAATTCATCCACCATCATAATGTTTTGAGCGCGTTACATTGAGTTTTACCGTAAAACGTGATTTTTCACCCCAAGTAAAAAAGTAATTTCCCAGCAATAATTTTTGCGTAGGAACAGAATGCTTGGTTAACAGCTTCGTGAAAAGTCTGTTTACACGCTCTATGTTAGTCTGTAAGGTCTATCTATGGGACAAAGTTACCTGAAAATAAATGAATGCACAGCACCGAGACGCCTTGGCGGCCGCTAAGGGGCGGCATTGCCAACAGTTTCCACACAAACTAAGCGTATCACCGTTTACTAACAATGTGAACAGTGACTGAAGTTGTAGGTTTAACACAAAACTGACAATTTGATTGTCGTGTTTATATGCTGCAGGCGCGGTGATTCCGTGCTCCTGTAGGGAGAGATTAACTGATATCTATGTGATATCAGCTATATTTATTCAAAGTACGTATAAGTATTGGAGTCTAATTTATTTTCCTACAGAGATTTATTGAATTATGTAGCAACCATTAAATTGTGTAGCACGCCTTAGGGTTCTTACAGACGAGCATCAGCACGCACAACGGCACAACTGCAAGCGTCGCCACCCGTCGACGGCAGTCGTCGTCAGGTGGCGACGGCTGCAGTTTATCTGCCGTTGGCAACGTGCCGCTCGTCTGTGAGAATCCTTAGGTCTAATTTCAACTGAACCCGATTAGGATTTTATGTCATCTGAACTGCGTTCAAGAGCTGTCAATGTCAATTGTTGGATAGATAATGGATGTGACTTTTGACTTCCAGGGTTATTCCGTACGCCGATGATGGAGATGCTGCCCGAGCCAGCCATCAAGAGCCTGGAAGCCACCGTGCCGTTCCCGCCGCGGCTGGGTCACCCTCACGAGTTCGCCCTACTTGTCCAGAGCATCATCCAGAACACCATGCTGAACGGTGAGACCATACGTCTCGATGGCTCGCTCAGGATGCAGCCCTAGGTATCGTACTCTTCAAAACTCTATGTAGATAATTATAGTACCAACAACTACACGTGATTTTATAGTTTACTCCCATAATATATCTATATAATAATATATTGTATTTTCTACATAAATTATGGTATAAATAAACACTTGCTTTTATTAGTTTTGTTTTTATATGTTTTGTACCTACCGTCTTTTTAAATATATATATTTATTATTCGGTTGTATCTGTTTGTTTGGGTTTATTTGGTTTAGAAGTAGCAGGTTTAACTTTTTAATGTAATTTCTAATTAATACTAACTAAATTTCTAATAGGTACTTCCGATTTTTATATATGTTGTAGGTGATGAAGTAGTTATGTCAAATACAATTTTTAGATCCTGAACACCTCCGGATCATTGTAATTTTTTTTTAAAAACCATTAATTGTTCGTCCTTTTTTAATTTTTGACATTTTTTTCCACCTTTGATGGACCAGGCTGATTCTCTAAATCCACAACGCATTCTTCATCGACCGGCTCAGGTAGGTCGAATTCGTCATCTGATGATGGGTCATCGAAAAATGGTTCCTCAATATCATCACACATCAGGTCTGGTTTGTTCTCGCAAGATTGGCCGCTGCAGTGGTTGCAATCAAACTTTGAACAGCTGTATCTTAGAAGCTATTTGGTCTAACATAACCAAATTGTTTTCATTTTATTGCAAATTTAGTCTTCTAGAAACTTTCATGGTGACTTTTACCGTAGCAAAGGTCCTTGGTGGAGAAAAATGTCAAAAACTAAAACAAGTACGAAAAATGGTTTTTTAAAAATTTAACAATGATCCGGAGGTCGAAATATTGGATTTGACATAACTACTTCATCACATACAACATGTAAAAAATCAGAACTACCCTAATTGATGCAAGACAACCCCCTTATATGGTACGATTTCCATGGACTAAAGTTAAAGACCAATTAAGTAATAAGCAAAATACGCGCTTGGACGTGGAGTTGCGGGTGACATCAGCCCGTTATACAATACAATACAAGTAATAACGAAAGTTTAAGTCCAAATAAGAAATTTAGAGAGTTGATTTCCGTAAAAAAATTGACAATTTACTACTCATAAACAGACTATTCGTTCGGCTATGGTTTCCATAAAATCAATCGAGTATTAAAATTTATTATTGTAAAATACAAAAAAAATGTGAATATGTATTTTCCTTTGAGATTTCTTAAACCTAAGGAACATTTATAGTTAAATCAAACAATAACTTCCTATTAATGATTTTATAACAAAGCCTACAAGCCTTTATTGTAAAATCAAGGTGTAAACGGACCTACACGAAACCATTCTGTACAAAACAAAGTAACACTACGCAAAAATTATTGCTGGTAAACGACTTCTTTTTGGGGAATAATCACGCTTTAGGATAGGATTCAAGGTAGGTGCTGATGGATGCATTCAATAGTACGGGGATCGTGGAGATATTTAAAGTAATGTAACAACATTAAAAACTTGCATTAAAAAAAACTTGTGAAAAATTTGGAACTTTGATCGCCCTGTATCTCTTCCCTCTCATAGAGAGGAGGCCTGTGTCCCAGCAGTGGGAACATTAATAGCCTGATGATGATGATATCTCCGTCACCAGAAGGTAAGTAAACCAGAAGGAAAGGATGGCCTAAAACGAAAAAATTATCGCAACGATGACGGGGAGAATAAGTGCATTTCGACTTCGTTACGGGTACCTTTACACTCATATGTATAAACAGCATATTACCGTTTATTGGCTATAATGCTCTAAAATTCGCATTTACTACTCATACACTCATCTGCTTAGCTTTTCCCAAATATATTTGAATCGGCTTTCAATAAAGCGAGGTACCTACTCAAAGTTTTAGCATGTAATGGATCTGATATTTTGGTAAATATGGGCCGTCCCTTTGTCAGCTTAACCTTTGGTGTGAATCCGCGCAATCCTGTTATACTGCCGGAACGCGGATCCAGGACAAAACGAAATTACTCGTTATTTTTTTAGATGACTAGTTTAGTTGGCGGATTCACGTTTCGGCCCATCTGCTAGTCTGCGTATCCGCACTGCAATCCCCCTTTTAGTCGCAGTCAAACTTCCATCGGATCCCTGCGATCTATCTCCTCTTCTTTACTCACAGTATTACCTACATTACAGAAACACATCTGAGTTCTCGGCTCAACGCAAGACAAGTTTGAGTTTATTGGCGACGCATTATAAAATCAATTGCACTATAAATATAAAATATATCTTAGGTCGTTTTAATAGGCACTGATTTGGTTGGAAAGGAGGTGACGGCTGAGACGAGTAATAGAGAAGTATGGAAGTAAAATACATGCTGCGCCGACTTCAAATAAATTGGAATAAGAGCAGTTGAGTTATGGTGATCAGCCCTCAAAACATTTCTACATTAAGACCGAGATCTGGAAGGACATGGGGCAGTCCTTTCTTCTTCTCTTCTTTCTTCCCAGCAGTGGGGTGGAAAAAAAAACGAGATCTATAAATGTTTCTAAGCGCGTGCTTAGGTTTAAGCAGGTACGCAACTAGGTGATAATCTGAACCAGAGTAACTTGACTTCATGTGGTCTAAATGTTCAGCTTTTGCGTTTCATATTTTCGCTTCTTAGTCTAAATGAGCCTTGGAGCCAAACAGACGTCTTTCATGTTTATTTGCTTGCTTGTTTACTGAAATTTTTTATATGTTTAGGGCCTTTTGGCCTAGTACAGGACAAATTTCATTACATTGTTTTTTTTTTTCTCTTTTTCTAATTTTTATTAGTTGTAGTGTTAGTTTAACCATTTTTATTTCTGTGTTTTGTCCCGTGCGGGGCTAATAAATGCCTTTTCTTTCTTTCTTTATATCTTTACTTGTTTACTCTTTCTGTTTAAGTATTTGATTACATGGTTGATTATCTGCTCAATGTTTTTTTTGTTTTTTTTTTTTAATGCACGTTGCTTGCTAGCTTGCGTGTTATTTCGTTATCTGTGTTTACTACTTATCCTGTGTGCTTTTAATTTCCTCTTTATTTGTTTGCTTGCATGTATCGTCTAGCTCTATAGTGATCCTATTGACGTATCTAGATTTATAAAAGTCTGGAATAGCTTTGCCCGCTGCTCTGTCGATTAACCACAAACTACTCAACAGCAATTGTATTTAACTGTTTTCATTTTATAACCAAATACATTTAAACATACACTTAAATCTTTTTACCCGACTACGGCGAAGCCAAAAGGAAGGGTTATGATTTTAGCAGTCTATGTATGTATGTTTGTATTTACGTATGTCCCACCGTAGCGCCTAAGCTACTGAACCGATTTTAATAAATGAGGTATCAATAGATTCGTAATAATCGCCCGGGTAACATAGGCTATATAAATTTTATATGACGGAATTTAAACCTAAGATTCTGACCTCGAAAATATTAAACTGAGATGTAAATATATCATATTTTTTAAGTCAAAATATATGTTTAAAATGCGGCCGTACAGTTCGCGCGGTCCAGTCTTTTCAGTTCTTTACTACGCGGTCTAAACCCTTTCTTAGAATGCGACGATATAGATATATACCCGATCGGGAAACGGAAAACTATTTCCCGACTACGCCAGGGGTCTAAAAATGATAAAACAAAAAAATAATTCAAATAGAAATCAAGAAATCATAAAAATGGCCAAGTTTTACCTACTATGATTAAATGTAGGTGCCAGGAACACCTCCATTACACAGACATAAAGTGTGTATAGTATACACTGGGTGCGACCACGGCTCTACTTTGACCATTTTTGTACCTATGCATTTCTTGATTTCTATTTGAATTATTTTCTTGTTTTGTCCTTTTTAGACCCCTGGCGTAGTCGGGTTATAGTTTTTTTAACTTTTCCAATTGACTCAACACGACATCTATCACCAGCAGTCACAACCTCACAACCCGCACAGTTATGGGCTATCGCCGTTTACCTGTTATCATTGTTACCACCCGAATTTGTAACGGCTTCTTCGGGTCGCTACTTACCTGCCTTTGGGCGCTTCTTGCGGGACTCCACATCACTGTCTATGTGGTGAAGCAGTCGGCAGCTTCGGACACCATGGCCTTTCCTGCAGTAAGCGCAGGTCGGAGAGCACGGCACGCTAGCATTAATGACCTCATTAGGGGTGCCAGCTGTTTTAGAACCCAATGGCTTGGCACGCGACGATGTTAAGAGACCAGACGGTATGACTATAATGCCTTGGAAGTTAGGTAGACCGTTGGTGTAGGATGCAACATGTGACGCGCACTTGCGCCATCCCATCTTCCTAGCATGGCGGCTGCTGCCGGTGCTGAGAACCTCAAACGGCGCAAATACAATAGCTATGTGTTTGGGGTTGAAACACTAGGGCCATGGGGTCCGATAGCCCACCTAGTATTTCGGGACATCGCCAAGCGTTTCGTTGACTCTTCCCATGTCAATGGATCAGCATTGCCATCCAACGTGGCAATGCTGCCACTCTTCTGGGAATTATTTCTGTTGACAGCGATGTGGACGAATTTTTTGACGCCCTTTAATGCTTTTCTTCTTTTCTAAATGTACATATTATTATTCCGTTTTAAGTTTCGTTATAGATAATTATGTAAATTAGAAAAATAATAATTATACATAGATAAATAAAAAAACATGCGGGGCAGTCTTTGGGACTGCCGATAGAAATGAAAACTAAGTAACTTGTAAATTGTATCGTCGAGCTATTAGATTATTTTTGAATTATTCTGGTTCGTAAAGAAGTTTTAATGACCAATTTAAACTTTGAATACTTAAGCGATAATCCGAGTAATGTGGATATGTGTTGTTGATTAAAAACCCTTAATACGTGCTTCAATTCGAGTGGACCCGAGTCTACCGTACCGAAGGGACGAACCTCAAATGTTTGACAGGAAAGTTTGGTAGAACAGTTTATATGGGAAAATGAAATAGTTGTTTTTACTATCTTCTCACCACCATTTTCTCACCGTTTAAACTACTACGACAAACATGACAAAATCAGCTAAATCGGCCCAGCCGTTCTCGAGTTGTAGCGAGACAAACGAACGATGACGCGAGTTCCATGATTTTTGTACACCCAAAAGTGTTCAACGCGCCTAAAGACGTTTTCATTTCAAAAATAAACACTACTTCTACTTCAATATTGAAATCTAATATGTAAAAATATCGTGTCACGGAATTTTTTATCTAAAGTCCTCCGAAAGGGTTGACCAATTTTTATGAAATGTTTTGTGTATTTGGTAGGTCTGAGAATAGGTCGTAGGCTATTTTTATACCCCTAGGTGATAAGTTGATACTATCAGGGACCTCGGTGTTTTAGTTGATAGTAGTTTAAGTTTTTTAGTAGTATAGGCATCTAAATTATCGGGTTTCATCGTCAGGGAAATGAAAATTTTTAAAGAACCAATTCTGACTATTTCCATCTACAACAGCGTTATTCGAAGTATTCTGGAGTATTGTAGTACGGTGTGGAACCCGTTTTATCAAGTGCACTCTGATCGGATTGAACGTATTCAAAAAAGGTTCCTATACCACTTAAGTTTCTCGGATAACAAATGTCGTAGCCTGAACTCGTACAACTCTGGGCTGAGTCACTATAAAATGAAACCTTTAAGCGCACGAAGTAAATCTCTGGATTTCATGTTTCTGTTCAAACTAATAAATGGCATAATTGATTCTCCTGAGCTTTAAAAAGAGTGACATTTAGTATCCCACATAGCAGTAGCCGCTTATTTAACCGAAGGACTTTCGTTCTGCCCCATAGTCGAACTAATATAGGTAATTTTTCGCCCATTTACCGCTTGCTCTCCCTAGCGAACTCTATTCGTACTGAAATAGATGTCTTTGCTGGTTCTGTAGCCTCGGTTAGGACTAAACTTAGAGTCTTAATTGTATAATATGTCATTGTTTTTTGTTTTTTTTTTTTATATATTTCTTGTTTCATTTTTCTCTCCCAGAACTTTTTCATAATTGTTGGAAAAGTTCACAATTTGTACATTTTATTTAATTGTCATACATATACATGCTAGATTCATATCTAGTAGATGTCAATCAGAAATATTATGTTGTAACTTTTTATTGCTTTTGTGATTGTACATCAGTTTTGTGAATTAAATAAAAAAAAAAAAAAAAATGGTGGCCCTGCGGAAGACGGTCGCGGGCTGCAGCCATTAATAATATAATTTAAAAATTTAGTAGGCTGTTTTAGCGCAATGAGTTAACAAACAAAATATGAGAACACGAAGACCGACGTCGTCGTCGTCTTACAATTTAATAAGTTATATGGAAAAACGTTGTAGTGTTGCATGTTTTCTGCGTAGTTGATAACTGAGCACGAATCGATCCTACTAATAATAATATTATAAATGCGAAAGTTTGTGAGGATGTCTGAATGTTTGCTTTGTTACTCTTTCACGCAAAAACTACTGAACGGATTTGGATGAAATTTTGCACACAGTTGAATACCTGAATTTAAACATAGGATACTTTTTATCCCTCTAGGAAGATCCCATGGGACAATTATCAGCCTTCACGCGGTCGAAGCCGCTGGCAGAAGCTAGAATTATAATATATAACAAGGACCTATAGCATCATATTACTTAACATAGCTTTGGAATGAAGATAGAGATAAATTAAATTATCAATGATCATCCAATATCCATTGCCTAACTATGTTTAAATTACGTAGGTATATAATTATGTAAATTCAAAGTAAGTTGGTGTCAAAAGTACCATAGTCTTGTTTTTTAGTATCAAAGCTAGATGGCGCTCATAGAAAATATTTCAATGCTCAGTTAGTCACGTGCAATCTTTTTTGGTTTAATTTTATTACGTCTTACTATTATCTGGACTCCGAATTCTTCGGAGATCTTACTGCTTCAATAAAATTCCTCGTCATAAGTGACACCTCCAGGTTGCTACTTACATGTCATTATGGTTATTCGATAATAATAAAAGAAAGAAATGATTTATCGACTCATGGTTCACGATCAAGAACTTTTTGAGCCTAATATTTAGCCTATGATCTGTATACCCTTCGCTCGACAACACTAGGCAAGTAGACTGGTCAAAATGTATTTGTAGGCAAACATTTAAACCAGGCAATAATTTTTAGGCAAACATTTAAACCAGGCAATAATTTTCTTTTAACCGTTTAGGCCAGGCGGTAGTTAAACTGTTGGGTAAATTACCGTGTGACGCCTCTTATTACCTTGCTATAACTAACTACGCATTTGGAGTAGATAAGGATGAGGCATGACCTAGTTTTAAATGATTACTAAACATTCAGATTGCCGGAACAGCTCTTTGTGCGCTGTATACAGAGGCGGCGTAAAGCGTGGGCGGTGTGGGCCACCGCCCACGGCCTCGCGTTGCAAAGGGCCTCGCGCCTCACAGCCTAAAATATGTTTAAATAAGTATGGAAAATCATAAAATACACGCCACAAGGTTCAGTATGAACTTATGAAGTAGAACATTCCAAGTCCATGCATTTAGAATAGTTCGTACTTAATTTCCCCGTACATCGATGTATGACAACCCTAGAAGCGACTCGTCTATGATTTTAATTTGTTTTTATCTGTGACTATTTTGTTAGTATGTTTATGGCGGTCGTAATGGCGCATAGTATGAAAGTTTGGGAGAAAGTTATTGAAAGATGACTGAGAGAAGAGAATGAAATTTTACGAAATTCGGTTTTATGCCTGGTTGGGGATCGACGGATGCCATTTTTGCCATCCGCCAGCGGTGCGAAAAAGACAGAAGTGCGCACAAAAACTTGCAAACGGTATTCATCGACCTCGAAAAGACCGTGAGGTTTTGTGGTGGGCCCTGAAAGAGAAAGGTATGCCTGGGAAGTATGTGCAGTTGTTCCGAGCAATGTACAGTCGATGTAGTCCGGTCTACAGCGGGCACTACTGGCAGCTTCAATGTGGCTGTCGGCTTACACCATGGGTCGGCTCATCGGACATCCAGGAAGAGGCTCCCTGGCGTATGCTATTTGCCGACGACATTGTGTTGGTTGCCGAGAGTGCAGGCCTAGAGGTCCAGAACAGATTGGAGGTGTGGTGGCAAAGACTGGAGAATGTTGGTCTGAAAGTAACTAGGACCAAAATAGAATACAGTTTATTCTGTGAATTCGGACGTCTCTCCAGTCTTGTGCCCAATAACAACACACTTGCCGGAACGCCCATACCGATCTGTTCCGATTTTCGGTATCTCGGGTCGCTTTCCCAAGGGGATGGCGAAGTAGACCGGGACGTAAAACACCGGATCAACTCAGGATGGATGAAATGGCGACAGGTCACTGGAATAACTTGCGACCCACGGATGCCCCTCAAATTAAAGGGGTAAATATACAAGTCCGTGATTAAACCTGTCGTACTGTATGGATCGCAATGCTGGGCTGTGAAACAGATGGATGAAAAAAGATTGCATGTAGCGGAGATGAGAATGTTGAGGTAGATGTGTGGTGTGACAAGAATGACTAAGGTAAAAACGAGTATATTAGAGGAAGTTTAAAAGTTGCGCCAGTTACAGAAAAGTTGTAAGGGAATCGACTGACATGGTACGGACATGTGATGAGGAGGAATGAATCGCATGTAACTAAAAGTGTGATGAATAATTATAAATGTTGACGGACGGAGAGGGAGGGGAAGACCAAAGAAACGATGGATGGGTTGTGTGGAATAATATGAAAGATAAAGGAGTGAAGGAAAGCGTGACGGTTGACAGAGGAGAATGGAAGAAAAAAACGTGATGCGCCGACCCCAAGTAACATGGGCCAAGGGCAGGAAGGTGATGGTGTTTGTGGCGGTCGTAAAAGTTAAGTACTTCTTGCACCATCAGAGGGCCTCGCGAATTGTACCTTGCCCACATTAAGTTTAGGTCTTGCGCCGCCACTGGCTGTATAATACAATCATTTATTCAGACCAATAAATGTGGTACAAAAGATGATAAAAATAATATGTAGTGCAATGTCACATTTCGCCAAATGACATTCAAATGGCATGAAAACATTAAAATAATTAGATGCTAATTTTATAACACAATAACTATATTATACTAACTAATTTAAGAGGCGAGTTTTGTCAGTTTGTGTGTATGCGGTGGGGAATCTCCGACCACGGCACCTAATTGGAAAAAAATCTCACCATTTGGGTGGTACATTATAAACATAGCTCCTTTTTATCCGGGTTTTAAGAGGGCGAAATCGTGCAAAGCTATATCCCACTCCTAGAGGATTCTCACAAGGATTTTCACACTGCAGAGTCGTAATTTGAGGTGAGGCATGAGGGAAGGGGACTTTACCGTTGCAGCAACACGTAAACGTTTTTAGGAGATCATTCATAGCATACCTGAGGGGTTAGGTTGAGGTGTAGGTGCCTAATACCTGGTACTTACCCATATTAGTACCACCAACGACCTGGCACAGAGGCCCTACTCTCTAACGCTTCGTCCGTATATCCGGATCTATCCGTCTCTCTCGCGCACGTCTGCAAATGAGTTTGAGTGGGAGAGACGGATACGGACGAAGTGTTAGAGAGTAGGCTCTCTGATCCAGACTCCGTTACTGCTACTGAGAAATTCTAGATGGAAAATCCAAAATCACTTTGCCCGACCTGGGAATCAATCCCAGGTCCTCAAACTCGGCAGTAGTGCTTACGACAGCTAGACCAACAGGCGCAGTCAATATAAATATTTTATGTAAGTATAAATGTCCCACTGTTGGACAAAGGCTTCGCCCAAATCCTTTCCTCATGTACATGATTTAGAATTTATTTTAGAGGGTTTGGGTGGAGCATGAAGTGATGCAGAGCTACATTACCGTTTGCAGTTACAGGTAGGTAAACGTTTTTAGAAGACCAGCCATATTTAAGATACTGGCTTATGCCCGTGGGTTCGCCCGCATGGAGATTCGGATCGTACTACCGGGATAAAAATATCCTATGTGTTATCCACGTCATAAACCATCTGTGCTCTCAATTTAATCCAAATAAGCTCAGTAGTTTATGCGTATGCATTTTCGCATTTATAACAGTACGTATGATCCACTAACTGCATTCACAGATTTTAGAAAACCGGTTCACTCAGCTTAGAAAACAGACTTGATAAAGCCAATCAATACACTCCTGGATAAGGGTTAAGAGATCAACTAGTATCTAAAGCTTACACTATGTTGTTATACGTAATAAAATGTACTTTTTTATGAAGTTATTGGTACTATAGGGATAGGGTAATAAATAGAATTATTGACAGGACCTTACTCGACAGTGCGCCATCTGGTGAGCACAAAAACGATAGCCCCCATTATACTGGTGCATTTGGACAATAGATGGCGCTGCTATGACAGTTCGGGACACATCTTTCTCAGTATGAGTGCATGGAAGTGTATGACCTGTCTGGGACAGTCTTATTTATTTATTTAACACTTCAAGCACAAAGTACAGAGGCGGACTTAATGCCATAGGCATTTTCTACCAGTCAACCTTTGGGTGATGCAGAGACAAGCAGTGGTAGGTGTACATCTGAAAATAATTTAATTAATACTAAGGTAAACTACAAGGATATATAAAATACTATAAATATATATAAATACTATAAATATATATAAATACTATAAATATATATAAATACTATAAATATATATAAATATTTAAAAATACTATAAATATATATCAAACTATTTATTACTGTAAATAGATATTTTAACAACGCGGATTAAAATAAAAAGACAAACAATAGAAAAACATTACCGCTGTGATGAAACTGCCAGTCTCTTGCGAATGTACTCTCGAACTTTAATTTTGAAAGCTAACCGATTCGTTGCCATCCTGATTTCCTGGGGAAGCGCATTCCACAGAGAAATAGATTGCACAAAGAATGAAATGAAGTCAGTGCGGTTAGAGGGACAGTGAAGAACACGGTTTTGCGATGATCGCAGAATCCTATTATGGTGCGCCCTTTGCTCCCTAGTCTTCTGGCGTTCTATTTGCAGCCATATGCAAGGTGGCCTCGTGGACTAAGTGTTACGTACCACCAAAAATATAATATTTAGTTGGATTTTTTTCCAAAACTGGAGTTATAGTTCTACACATTCAGTAAAAAAATACGGGCTAGCTTGTCATCATCTGCCTAGCTTTTTCCCAACTATGTTGAGGTCGGCTTCCAGTCTAACCGGCTGCAGCTGATATGGATATTTTATATGGAGTGACTGCCTATCTGACCTCCACAACCCAGTTAGTACTGGGTAATACGATACCCTTGGTAAGACTGGTTGTCAGACTTTTTGCGCCACCGTGCTTTCCGAGGCACGGAGGACACTCTGTGTGTAAGGTTGGTCACCCATCCACAGACCAACCTAGACAAGCACGGCTTAACGTAAAGGTCAACCCGAGCGGCTGTTATTATTTAGCCACGAACTCCTCTGCTGGTATACTGGCTAGCTTTTATGGTTCTAATAATACCTGTCATACAGACCGACAGACTGTCGGCGTAGGTTTACTTAAAAGGACCTATTGACACCCTCTGGATAAGGAAACCTTATAGCAGGAGCAGTGGGTTCAGTGGATAAGTAACAACTTATCCATGAGGACTTTCCAATCCCGGAAATGGTTTTCAGGTTCACAACACTTACCTAAGGAGGGAAGAAATAAAATGAGAATTATTTAAACGAAAATATCATTTATTTCTACAATAACGGCGGCGGCGCGAGCGCACGCCCTCGCCGCCGGCGCGTACGTGCGTCTCAATATTTATTAATCACCATGAAAATAAATACATTGAAGATGCTCGGGCGACATCTCACACCGCCTTACATATCATCTATGTTGCCATCTAAAAATAGATCATCGTGTTTTAAACTTAATGACACCGCTAAACAATAATGACAATAAAAATAAGTTTAAAGATTTAGCGACAACAATAACTATTATTTTAAATTGTATAAAAGACGCAAACGTGAGGTAATGACACGGTACATAAGTATGTGGTTGTGGTAGCTACTGTCGGTTGCTCCACTCTAACTGAACTGCAAGGATGTTGCGATTGGTGACATTCTCATTAGTCATCGATTTAAGTATCAATATTAAGTCCTTAGAAGGAAATGTGTTTTAATAGTCGTGCCGTGACAAGTTCACATTTTATAGTTACATCTATTATATGAAAACATTAAGTATTTCTAACAATAAGTGATGTTAGCAGTGATGTGGTGTTTAAACGTGTGACGTTTAAATAGAGCTAAGTTAAGTTGCGAACACTCGTTCAGTTAAAATAGGAGCAGCCTCACAATAAGCCTTCGTGGCTGAACATTATCGGGTGTATTTATGATAAGTATAACAGAGGTCATTGGAGCGAGTTGCGTGGGTCGTGTTCCACTCGCGGCGGCTCTCCTGTCCGGGACCGGGCTCGTTGTGCGTGACCGGAACAAGCTGTACTCGTATACCACTACAAACTTAGCTAACAGCTCAACCGTTGGCAAACCCCGCTCTCGACTCCTGACCTCACCACTAACTATAACAGTAACATAAATAGCCATACATCTAAGATGGTATCAGTTTAAGATTTATTTGAATTTGCATTTGCAATTGCATTGCATTGGTATTTGCCAGCCCCATTTTTTTCAGATACAACAATAACCATTTAAGACGAATGAAAACTGTATACCTCGCCCTATCTATATGTACAATTGATAACGTAGAACTAACACGGCGCGCGAAACAAAGTTAGGTGCAACAGAAATTATCGTTTAGGTACTTAAGATTTACAGCTAGTATGAACCCTTCAGGTTGAGGCCTGTCGATTCGCTCAAATTCACATCCTCACATAAACTTAACCACGAGAATACTATACACAGACTAAAGTTAAACAACATCGACTGAGATTAATCCTAACTTATCGTTAATGAACAACAAAGTGGTAAACTTACAAATTGCAACGCTTTGTCTATGCGCGTCATTTAGCGTTACGTTAGCGATATTTTGGAATGTGTGCGACGCGTACATAGTCATCGGCAACCGATCACCTAACATAGTTACTATCAAGCAAAGCACGTGATGATGAAACGATTAGATGCGAGTGAACCGAACGCGCTACTGTCTGTACACCGTACACCGGGTACGATACGTTACGCTGCGCGAGCGAATCTGAGCGAAGTAACAGTGCCCGACTCGGACGAGCGTCGCGCCTCGGTGCCCGCCACGCTGCGGCGACGCGGGACGCGATGACCCCGCTGCGTAGTTTGTTACTATCTATCACTTACAATCTAGTTGAACTCAAAATTTACATTTACATAGAACACTCATCGTGTACCTTAACATTAAAATACTTATAATTTTAAGTCATAAATATAGATATTACTTACATAACATACGCTTAGAAACAACTTTACGTTGTACATTACAACCTAAACTTAGACGTAAATAGTAGGTTTAGATTTTTATAGATTTTATTCAAATCTATTAAATATTTAAAGGATAAAATTATAGTTGATTAAATCAAATGAAGCGAATGACCAAAGATGTGATAGCAAATTAACCGACTAACAAAAAACTATTAATGAACACTGGCACCTTAATGTTGAACCGTTTATGGGATGTTTTTAATAGCACTTTAAAAATAATGTTTCACACTATAATGAACTATTTAAAAAATAATTAATGAACTCTAAAATAATGGATAAATATGCTTAGCTTTAAAATTAATTGAATGAACTACAAAAATAATGGTTTGCACTATAACTGTATAGAAACCAACTCCGAAACCAGAAGTCGCCTAAAAAGCGTAGTCGAAGGTGTAGTCGACCTACGTTACGCGAGGCTCCTGTTTCTGTCTACAGGGTTTAAAGTAACCTAACGTTGGGGTGCCCCAAGTCCAGAGCTCGCTTCGCTCGCTTTTGCATCCTAAGTTCTCCTGGTAATATTGCCATCCACTATTTTTATAGTTCATTCAATTAATTTTAAAGCTGAGCATATTTATAGAGGAAAGCATTATTTTTATAGTTCATGAATTAATTTTTAAAGCTCTAACATTTTAAAGTGTGAAACATTATTTTTAAAATGCCTTTATATATTCCCCACCGTTTATAGTTAAGACAATGTAGCCTTTGTTCGTGGTCAAGAGTTGTACTTAAAAGTGAAACGCGTTGGGTTTGGTAGTAATTAGGGGTGAGCGAAGCACTGGTTCGAGTGAGTTCGCGTTGGATGATCGCTATCCTGAAACAGGTCAACCCCAGCGGCCACACGAATGGCACACGTCTCTCTAACATTGCGGCTAGCCGCCACTGACGGGTGACTACGTCGATATGCACTTGATTACTTATTACAATACATAGTATAATATTTGAAACATACAATATTTTATGCTGTGACATTAGGACAATATAATGAGTCAGTTGAGTTATACATAAATACATTTTATGGATGTTAAAATACTATTTAATGTAAACGCACACTTATCAAGAGCCGAAGGAAGCCAAGAAGCCGAAAGAATCGAATTTTACAATTACTTGTGTGAAATACTATGAAACCTCCGCGCCGAATGCGACGAATAGGTAACGTTATACGTATAATAGAACGTTTTGTTCGGTACGAACAAGTGTGCGGTTACCTTAATATAACAACCAACTGTGTTCATTTAATTTCCGATGTGAAAAGGATTTAATTACTTCAATGCATAATGTTTATTCATTTTATTGGATTCATAGAACATTCACAATGATAAGACGTATGTTTACGCATTTTACATTCATTGGCAGTACACACGCACTGTTTAAAGCAAATAGGTCCCAGAAAATACAATAAATACTTAAAATATTATACTATTTGTAATAAAATGTATGCAAGTAGCTACTCGTATTTGCCCCGAGGCAATAAGATGAGACTCCTTAAATTAGAGATGTGAATGTTGCTTGAATAATATATCTATCAAAATAATACTGTATATATCTAAGCAAAAATATCCATGTGACTGATGATAAAATATTAATATTTAAAATGGTAACATGTTTGGTAATAAATTCACAGATCTAATTAAAGGAGTCGAACATTGAGGTATAAACGGCTTCCGACCTAGTTAGTGGTGCTAATGTTTTGTTTCTAACAACGATAGTATTAAGTAAGATTCTTAGTTCACCGACTTCAACCATGAGCCTGGTCGAGAAACGAGGTCTATATTAAAGCTGCACTGGACAAACGGGTGTTTTGTTTAAAATTGGTCGCAATCGCTGAACGCGCTGCCATGCGAGCGACATAAACCACGCCGTCTAATGTACTTAACTATGTCATACCATCACAGATCAGCTTTGCCTTCGATAAAGCGCCTAAATTTGAGAAGCTGCGAGTTACTTTAATTCTTTTCAATTCATCGTTTGCGATTTAGAATCAAAGTGACGTTAGCGAAGAATACTCTGGATTAAGGACGATTTCAAAAACGATCACAGGAAAAAGTGCTCATAAAAGTATCTAAAATCACTGAATGAAAACATTTTTATGAATGAAATGAATATTACAATCAGTACGTGCTTATTCCAAACAGTTTCTTCCTACATCGGAGCTTCTTTATGTACCTATTTTAGCGTTAAACTTATAACAAGACGTTAACATATGTGAAGATTTGATATTACGGTTCTAACTATTTACATTAAATATGTGGTCGTCGATTAAAAAAGTGTAGACGAAATGTTATAATGAAAATGTATTAAATATGCTGTTATTAAACACCGCAAATAACTTAAAACTGTTACAGTCTTAAATAAATGGTTATAAAACTTTCAACAGTGCTCATTCAAGAAATTCAAGAATATTGTGTATATTTTAAAAATTGTACCACAACAACGTTTATTAAGGAACTTTTTTGCAGTTGTTTGTTTATTCATCTATACAAGTACTACGCTCTGTATCTATTGTACCTTCGCATTCCAATTAGTATCACTTCTATCTATAGAAAGTCTAATTCGTGAATTTGTAACACAATATCATGACGATACAATTACAGTGTTATGTTGAGTGTTGACTGGACGGTTTTGTAGATAAAATACGGTGCCATAGTATTTTTGTACACATGAGAGCTTATATAAGAACAAAGCTTAGCCAAAATGAATAACCATCGTAATTTATTACCATAATCTACTCGTTGACGCAACCTACTACCTAAACATTCGCACTTGGTGCATTGATATTACGTTAAACAAAATTTTGAATTACAAACGTTTACTTTAAACACAAACCGTCAAATCACAATTTATAATTAGTTAAATGATTCGTTAGATTACGTAGAGGTGTTTAGCGCCTAGCGCTCGGTCTCCCAAGCTCCGCGGACTACACTTGCATCCATCAGCTT
Source organism: Xestia sexstrigata (assembly GCA_941918905.2). Taxonomy (NCBI): domain Eukaryota; kingdom Metazoa; phylum Arthropoda; class Insecta; order Lepidoptera; family Noctuidae; genus Xestia; species Xestia sexstrigata. The sequence goes on along the minus strand of OW799200.2, from coordinate 12,731,157 downwards.
CCTATGCTCAGATGTCAAAACAAACAAACAGTGCTCTAATGGGCAGTATTCTTTAACAAATTGACACCGTAGTAAAAAGAAAACGTTCTCAAATTAAATTTGTAACGCAGTTATGACAGTTTTAAATACATATTTGATAACACTTTATATTCAATATTATGTATAATCACTTCCACTTTAAAAGTAGATCTTTATATTTCACTTGATTACGTACGCTACTATATTATTTGTTAGAAAAATACGAAATCATGTACTTTCAGTTAACATATTATATATGTTAATAAAGAACAATATGTTTTATATAAAAATACATCGCCTTCCTCGGCCATTAGCCGATAGACGCTAGTACCCATATATTTTTAAAAATCTATGATTTTTAAGGCTTCTTGCACGTATGTTGAGAAATATTTTACATAATTACACAATCATAAGTAGGACACATCACTGTAAATGTGTTTATGTTATTTACAAGGATTTTAATTTGAGTTTGTACTGGTATGGCCGATAAAAACAATACTTCATTAATTTATACAACATTCAGATAAACATTTTTTAAGGAACAACTGTAAAATTTTAAAATTGATTTAATTTGCGATTAATTATTCATTTTTACATTATATAATACACATAGACCAATATCAACATTCGATAAAATTTCTTTCATATCTCAATCAAGCCCAATATCTATACTTAAAGTAGTCGCTCACTGCAACATTCTCACTCCGTCAACAATCACTCGGCGCGACACAATACAAGCTATAGAACACAACGTATTATAAGATATCAGTGAAGACAATTTAATATACATTCAATTGTAAAGTGCTTTATAGTCTTAAAAAGAAGATAATCCGTAATTTTAATAAGTAACGTCAAAGAAATAAAAAATCGGGCATCGCCTGTTGCGTTGCGCGACCACAATATTATATTGTATGTACGTATGGTACTGAATATAACTAACATTTATAATTATATTACACATAATGATCATTTCAACTAACATTAAAAACGGTTTTCATCAAATTTCTTCGTTTATAATCACAGACACTTTCCTAAAATATGTATTGTAATATTTCCCTTTACTTACGCACCGGAGTTAAAGAGAACCTAGTTATATAATGTACTTACTCAATTTTGAAGTAACACGATATAGACTGCTAAATAAATTAACCATAGCTACACAAGACTGGTGTATAATATTTGTATATTATTTTACAGACAATAGGTAGATAAATATTTGTTTTATCTGTATCGGACTAGGCACGCACGGCACCGCCGGCCGGCGCTCGGCGCAATAACTTACATTTGATAATCACACACCAAGTTATAAACTAAAACTAACTAATAAGTAAAGTTTGTTGCATATTCTATCTGATGTGGTGTCGGGAGCGCTTGGCGCATTTGTGGTCTGTTTCTCTTCACTGACACTTCAAGATCTGGAAACGGAAATTGTCTTGCGTTATGAACTGTGTCACATAAGAACATTAACACATACCGACCCAAAAGGAAACTAAGTCACCGAGTCGTGATGTCCGTACGTACTTTTAAATTCATGTGCATTTGTGCATGTGCGTCCTGAATAAATGCGTTGCGTACGTACATCAAGGTTCGGCATTCTTAGTAAGTTCTTAAAGCCAAACAAATCATAAAACTAAAACCCAAACTCAGATAAAAATAATTTAAGATACAAAATTAAAAGTGGTAAGGCAATATTAGTGAAAAAGAAGAAAAATAATAAATGCTGTTTTGTTTGTCTGGAATCATGTACACAGATGAGTTTATGAATTAGCACTTCAGGCCGAAATCCGAAACCAAGTAGATCAAATATTAAAGTTTTCTGGTATGCCACAGCATAACTACATTTTAAAGAAAAATAACCCAGGATATTGATGATTTTGATGAAAATGTGAAACAACTAGACTTTCAAAAAGATTTATTTTATTAAAGTACTATTTCATTAAAGCAAACGTTTTTTTTTTAAGTATAAATAGTGTTCATTTGCTGCCAAAATCATGATTTCCTTGTCTTCTCTATTTTCCCTTAATTTCAACTTGAAATACTATATGAAAAACTCATCCTGTGTAGTCGATGTTCCATTTTTTAATACACGCATCAAAATAGTAACTAAGCAACACGCAACATTTTACAGAAACTGCATGTTTTATTAATTGATATAGTCTAAGATCCTTACAGAACGACCTTCACCGAGCTGGTTATTGGATGAAAAGTATTTTATATCAAATTAAATATGTCAATAAATATATTGCAAATGGGTTGACTAAAAAAAATCAGTCCAGAGTATGATAATTAGCAATTTAAAAATATTTTTTTTTAACCATTTCTCTGGTTTGGTTAATAAAACGAATGATATAGGGAACACTTGACATGTCCCGGTTTGGATTTAGGCTTGATACGAGAAGGGTAAGAGTGTATCGTCATCCTGGAAATGCTGCACGACTGAGATGCGTCCAGGAAGCGCACCCTTACAGTGGCTCCACCGTCATGGTATGGACGGGTATTATAAAAAACAGACGAACTGAGCTCGTTTTTGTAGATCGCAATATGAACGCTGAAAGTTACGTTGAACATGTCTTCGGGCATTATGTTCACCCATTTGCACAAAGTCTTGGCTCAGATTTACCGCTGATGCATGACAATGCGCGTTCGCACACAGCTCGGAGGACTAGAGAGTACAAGGCATTTCAAAACATCTGGGTATTGCCGTGGCCTACAGAATCGCCAGACTTTAATCCCATCGAGCACGCATGGGACATGCTCCAGAGAAGTGTTCTAGAGAACCTGGACTGGAGTATCGGCAACCCAACAACTGAAAGACTTGTTAAAATTCCATTGGGCGCGATTTACGCAGGATCAGATAAACAATCTCATAAATTCAATGAAAAATTGTTGCCGACAAGTTTTAAACAACAGAAACGGTCACACTTTGTATTGAATTACCAAATAATTTAAAAAAATGTCGGTATGTCATTTTGTAAAATATAATCTCTTTTTAACCTTTATGTTATACTACGTATGTTACGATACACACAATTACCGATAAACACACGTTACACGTTACAAATGAACAATCGAATGAAGAATTTTGTTGCTTTAGTCACTAATGCATCAAAAAATGCTTATTATTATTTATAAAATAAATATAAATATAAGTACAATAGTAAAAATCGTTCAAAAGTTCAAAACCGTACGTACATGTTGCTTAGACTTTTTTGATGTATTTGTGGTATTAATAGGTATTATGAAATGCGCGTGCGATCAGTATTCTCGTGACGTTATTTAAAATATAAATTTAATTAGTTAAATCTATTATTATTTTGTTATCCATTAATTGTTAATCCTTCCACGTAATAATTTTATAAAATTTATTTTTATTTACAAATTTGAGATTGAATTTTAGTAAGATATAATAATACTTAATTACATTTTAAATTAGTATTTTGTAAACTGTGCTTTCATTATCGCTAAAATATACATACGTTTTTAAATTTTGTACGGTATAAAATCTTCAAACAATACAAACGCAACAATGGCGCGGTGTTACTTTGCACGATTTCAAAACCAGCCAATGGTTAGTCAATGTATCCTAATCCTAGCAGTGACTTTAGCAACTCTAGCAACCCACAACTCGGTTATGTAACCTGGACGGTCAGTGTCGACGTCAGTTCGTGTGTATGCCATAAACACGTTAATCAATACGCACTCCGAATAGTGAAGTAACGTGAATCTCTTTTGGTATTGCCGCCCAAACATAATCGCGCGCGCATTAAACACAATTTTTGCCAAACAGTTCTTTCGAAACTTGACAAGAATTTACGTATAACCGAGATAAATTCATCATATTTTTTTTTTAGAAGTATGCCAATTCGCGTAATAAGAAATAATATATTATTTGGTTTATTGTTGGTATAAAAGTGATAGTGCCTGTTACCATACAATAGACTAAAAGTAAAATGATAATAACTTGCAGTGAAAAAAGTGCCAGAAAATCATAAAGGTAGAATAATATTATTTGAAATGTGCAAGTAGTAAGTGCGAGGATGGTCTCGATGTGTTCGTTTATTACGAGAATGCTTACTCTATATAGGCGATTGTTGCTCAATCGCGTCGCTAGGCAGGAATCCGCACCTGATACACACAGAGCAATTTCTTATAGTGTACACATCTTTACTACAACGCTTTCTTTAAACACGTAAAACCCCTTTTGTAACTATTCGATAACTATAAGATATCTTCTGGTGTTTACAACTTCGAATATCTAGATTAATATAACTGCAGAAAATAAACGTTCATATTGTGAGTATGTATGGTCTTTTATATCAGATTGTCTGATATGAGACCATCCTCATTTTGATCCTCCTGTTTTATCAGCACGATATTGTAATTAGAAATGGGTCTACGGATACGATAGCTACTACAACAACTTATCATTTAAACTAGGATTGTTCCTAACAGTGTCATTTTTGAATATTTTATACTGGTACGGCTATATTCACACAATAATACTGCGGGAATACTGATTAGCAAAATTGATTCACAATTTTTTTCACGAGATGGCATACTGGCATAATATTATAACTGGCTAGATTAGTTTTATAGAAGCTGACAGAATGGTTAGTGTTAATTATCTGATTTTCTCACTAAAAGTGTAGTTATAATAAACTCTAATAAAATTAGAAGAAAATATCCCAGTATAGTTAGTTGGCACCTTCTTAACACCATAATTTCTTTGTTTCTCTATATTTTTATTTTACAATTTATCTTCGTCAGAGTCTTAGATTCGATAAGCAGATTGAAACAGTAGTTTAAAATGTACAGTAAAATAATGCTTCATTAGTTGTCTTTAGCCATCATAATTGGGTGTCTTCGAATTCAAACAAATAAACGACTCACTCTTAAGTGGTTGTTGATTGGTTTCATATGCTGAGTGGCGGAAAGAAACATAAGACTGAATTTAATTACTATTTTGTTCTTATGAAGAGGCTTGATTTACTCAGACCAGTAGACAATCAAGTCAAGGTCACCTCCAAAAAGAGTCGTTTTGAAAATTAAAAAGTCAAGTGTTGGGGTTTGTTTTGCGTTTTGGTCATTTGAGGCATAGATTGGATTGTTCGTAATAACTCATAATTATTGACTGAAAACTATTTTCAAGGAAGGAGTCGCTCTCCAAAAAGAAATTGTCCCATTTAATGCCCATTAAAAAAATAACTACCAGTTAAGATATAAGAAGAAAAAAATATTATAAACTAATTACTATATTCTAACTACTCTAATGAGTGAACTATGTACTACTATTGTACCGCCAGCAACAACCAAATTTACTACGACTAACAAGAATGTTATTATTTATATCCTACTAATTTAATAAAACCATTATGTACCTAGCGCTTTATTAGATTAGTGGTGTTAGCTACTTCGTGCGTACTCTTATAGCCTTTGTTTTCATTATATATGTTATAGTTAAAACCCGTTTTTAGTTAAAACGCGTTTTCCCTAATTAAAAATAGTTTTTACTAACTGCCTTAGTTAGAACTAGTTTTAAAACTAGGGAAAACGCGTTTTGTCGAAATGATTCCGATAAAACTGTTTCATTTCATTTTTTTTTTTGTTTCTCATTAACCTGTTTTTGACTTTGCTTACTTTGATTATTTTAATTACACTCGAAATTAATATTGTCGCCATGGCATTATTGTTCGTTGATGTTCCATAATAACGTGCCTATAAGTAAGATGATTCTTCATTAAACTGTTGCTCCCGGCTGTCATTTGTAGATCTTTGACAGTCGTTACAGGTAGTCAGTGGCCCAAAAAGACTGACAACCAGTCTTACCAAGTGGTATCGTATTGCCCAATACTAGCTGTGTAGGTCACTAGTGGAGGTCAGATAGGCAGTAGCTCCATGTAAAACTGATATTCAGTTGCATCCGGTTAGACTGTAAACCGACCCTAATACAGTTGCGGAAAGACTAGGCAGATGATGATGAAGTAAGATGATTCTTCCTCAGCAGCTGAGCTAGGCCTAATGCTCGATCAACTGAGCTGCGCCAGTGTCCAAGTCGGGCTTTCAATGAATATGACCAAGAAAAAACTGATGACGAACGGCACAGAGCGTAACATAGAAATAGGCTAGTTTTCACCATCAATAAATTGCAAATCTATTTAGTCCGTCAGTTATGGTATTGGAAAATAATGGACACGTATTTTTTTTGTAAATCAATGAATATTGACAAAGATAAAACGCATCAAAACTCGGGAGTGGGGGGCCCGTGACGTCAAAACGCACTCAAAATTATACCACGGTGTGACGTATTGAGAATTTTAAAACCGTCGTATCTTCGTCAATTTTGGTTTACTAACAAAAGAAAAAATACGGGTCAAGTATTTTTTGATAATCTAACTGACGGCCTAATCAGATTTTTTCAGTTGAAAAGCCTATTGGGGGTGTGATGATTGAATATTATGTCCATGAATATACCTCGGCCAGATAGTCTCTTTCCAGGCAAGACAAGAAAAAGAAGTAGCTCGGCGCACCGATAATGCGAAGAGCTACTGGTCGATGACACAGTTCATGAAAAAAAATTAGGAAAATTAAGAAAACGACAACGCGTCAGGCCCAGAAGAAGATGGTGGCATGAGCTGCTGGACTCTTTCTCAAAGGATTGGCTTACAATCAGGGCTATCGTTTTTGAGCTCACCCGATGGCGCCACTGTCGAGTAAGGTCTTGTCAATTATTGTATGTTATACTTTAAAGTAACACGTATAAAGTATCACATAAAACATAGTGTAAACTTCAGATACATATTTACAATATTCTCCCTAAAATTAGCAAGCATGAAACATTTACAAAATCCTTCTACCTCCAAGTACTAACAAATAAGATCCTAAGTTGCTACTTAAAATCTTCAAGTCATAATTAATCAGGAATGACTCAGTCTAGGAGACAATCGTGAGTATTAGTATAAATACGTGATAAAAAGCAAGCAACACTGTATGACATCTGACATTTCGGAAGACCTTACTCTACACGAACGCCGAGCGGCGAATTCATGCGCGATAGCCCCCATTGCACTAGATCGCGAAATGTGGAAGGAGGGAAGGGTGGCCTTTACCCTGCAGTGGTTTTTTTTTGTTAATCTTTTTGAGTGTCGCGCTACTGGGCAAAGGCCTCCCCTTTATCTTTCCAAACCTCTCTGTCCTGTGCAATATCTGGTCATGTTCGCCCCACAAACAAGGTCAGCATAGCTATTCACAACGCTTCGATTCGATTTTCGATTCGGTAAGTCGTATGTCTATCTCGCTCGATTTCGTAATGTCAAAAAAAGATAGACATATGACTTTCCGAATCGAAACGTTTTGTATAAGGGGCCAATTCGTCACACCACCTTCGCCGTGGTCTACCAGTGACGATCGTTGCCCATCTGCCATTGTTCTGCGTAGCCACACCCATTTCAGTGGGACTATATAGGTTTATAATAATTATAAAAGTAAGATGATTATTTTTGTTTAACCTTTAAATTTACCTAGAATTATTAATAAATATTTTAATTAACAATATCCATATTTTCAATTCCCAACAAGTTTCTCTAATACTAGTTTTAAGTGCGACAATATTAATTTCAAGTAATTAATAATCAAATAAAGAAAAGTCAAAAACAGCTTAATAAGAATCATACATAAAATAGAATAAAACCGTTTTAACTGAATCATTTCGGACAAAACGCGTTTTCTCTAGTTAAAACTAGTTTTCACTGATATTCATTTTTGAACAGCAGTTAATACTAGTTTTGACTAAAAACGTGTTTTAACTGTAACATATTATACACTAAAACCATACAGTTTTCTTTACTAAAGGTAATTTCCTCAGTCAAATCTACCTCTAATTTCAGAAAATTCATATTATCGGCTGACTTAATATATGTGGATGATGTGGGTTTTTTTTTTCCTAAAAATGAGACCTAGCTAGATCGATTTATCGCCCCCGAAACCTGAAATTTCATGAAAATCATTGGAGCCGTTTCCGAGATTCAGATTGCATTTATATGTACAAGAATTGCTTGTTTATAGGTATTAGATAAATATGCATTCATCAAATTTTATTTGCTTCAGAAGACTCTAAGTAATGTCTGTGACTATCTACCATGGTTATAAATTAAGGTATATATTATATTGTGATGAGCTATAAAAGCGTGGTGCAAATATAAATAGTGGAGCAGAGTTGCCAAGCAAGTATAGCATTCATATTATTATTATTTTAAATAAGGTAAGATTATCAACATATTAAAATAATGACTTTCTTTTCAACATTGGCAACTCTAATCCAAACATTGATATACACAAAAGATTCTGATTGCTGTAATAGCCAATATTGTTGGAACTCGGTAAAATACGCGTCTTTCGAAACTAGTTTCTTATATTTTCGCCAGTGTAAGTATGTAAGGATTAAAAAACAGTAGTAAAATATAGAGTCTCAAGTAGTAAGTTCAATACAATAGCTATGATTTGTTTCGATTGATTTTACCACGTCCAGTTTGTTTAAAATTATCGGCATTCAAGTTGTCTATGTAATTTTATTTGTATTGGCATAAAATAACTTAGGGTCTTTTATCTTTTTACGCTGTGTGTGTACTTAATCATCGAAATAGTTATTCACAAAAACATATAATTATATAGTATGTGTAATCAATTGAACGATGTGCACGTGTTTTTTAAATATTTTTATTTACTTTTAGAACCTTAGTGGCAATGTATTAAACCTTATCTTTTATATTTATTTAAGTAGACCACATAGAGACTCGATATTTTCAAGATCAAGCTGTTACCAACATTATTAGCTGATCCTACTTTGAGGCACTAGTTTAATGCATAAATATATGGTATATAAATATATTAAAGTATGATATGGTATAGAATAACATACAATCGGTCAAGTGTCGACGTGTGCTCGGCATTCCGGTTAACCATTTCACCTCCGTTCGGCCTAGAACGAGATATATGTTGCATTTCTCATCTGCTAACTAGAGGAAAATGCCTTAATGATAATGATCCCCATTTGGAAAATATGCTGAAAATATAGCCGGAATAACTTGATTGATAGACAATGAACGCCCAAACGAAACTGCAGGTTAGGAAGTATTTGGTTCAGGATGGAAATTGAAAAAAAAAGACCCCGTCGCTGTACGATGAGTGTGGACGTATACAATGTATGTCAGTGATTGAATGGGAGACTCACTTGCGCTTCGCGTGCAGCATCTCCATGAGAAGGGTCTGTGTGGGCGCTTGGCCGGCACAGTGCCGCTGGTATAGGTGCTCCTCTCCTCGAGCCGCTAGGGCGTGGATCTCAGGTACAACCATTACTAGTTTGCCGAATTTGTCCTGAAATATTAGGATATTATACTTATTAGGGGGACCGTATGTTTGAAGATAAATTCTTCCTTGTCTAATCGAAATTAGCTTAATGATGAATTTTCAATTTAACGCCTAAAGTGCGTAAAGTCAAATGACTCTCCGTTAGGTTTTGTGAATGTGTTTTAAAAATTGAAACTACAGAATGTCGTAGTGTAGTAGTATTAGCATTTAGCAGTCTAATTTGGGTAGATCTACATTATGAAGACATGGCGTTTGGAAAGTGTGATGTTTTTATCGGAAGGGCTTTGCAGTAGTCGAATTAGTGTCCTCTAATCCAGGAAACTGTTCTACTAACCTGTATCGTAGGATAACAGGACAGCGTGTAGTCGAGTAGTGCGGCTTGAACTGTTTGATAACCGTCTCGGACGCACTTCACATTTACGATGCCTCTCACTTCTGAAACGTCAATAAAATCCTTCAAGAAAAAAAACGACATTGTGTAGTGATTGATGGACGAAATCGTGCCATAACACAATCTTACGGACATCGTATAAACGAGAATTACATAAAACAAAACAAAAACACTTAACAAATCATTCGCATTAGGGGCATCCGTAAAGATTTAAGATAAAAAATAAAATATAAATTAAACTAGATAAAAGATATTACATTTTCTAAATACTAACCAGGGTTTAATAGAAGCAAAAATTTGACGCATATGTAGTCTGGGACATCGAATTTGAGCTCTGCTAGTTTGTTCTGGAGCTCGTTGAAGTGATCAGCCAACGAGGGGACGCCTAGGAGTCCCAGGCAAAGAAGGTCGAACTTCTGGCCGTTGTGAAGAGTAGTCTCATCCGGCAAGCCATTGTGCATTCTCTGATGCAGATGATCTAACACCAACATGTCGGACCATGAATGCTGCAACAGCTTCATCTGATCATCAACCTGCAACAAATCAAAACAGCATTGCTACACACGCAGGGCGATATAACCGACTCCTCGCAATCGTTTGCGATGTAGCTCTCGAGATGTTTGTCGTCACTAATGATATATTACAAAAATAGAATATGTTGAACTTTTACCAAGTGTATAAAGTAAACACTTCAAATAATAATATAGAAGCAGTTCTAATAGTTCGCTTTAATATGGTTAGTTTTTCGCTGAGCATAGTTAAAAGGACAATATTAGTAACTGCTCCTATAGTACAATTACAAAAATACTGTTATGAAAATATAATTTCGTTGTAGTATACAATATTAGTGACGACAAAAATTCGCAGATAGGAGTTACGATGTGGTACGATTTTTAGGAGTAGTAGATGCTTCTTATTTTTCTTTTGTTTAAGTTTTAAACTATACTTTTCTTGCTGCTTTTTTATAACATATTCTAACGATAGGGCTTATGTTTTCCTTTCGTTACCGCGTCATTCCTAGTATCTAACTAATTCAGGTGTCGTGTGTAATCAGAATATTATCTGACAGTCGCAACCGACGACGTCGTTCTGTGACCTACATTTTATTGAGTTGCATTAGAAAACACGGGGCGGAGCTCGAGCGCGTTAAATTTGCCGTTTACGAAATGTTACAACTGAATTTTAGGTCTCGAAGGCATTGCCACACCGCAAGCTGCTTGCTCAACACGATGGATCGAGATCGGAACGATGAAATTCAACTAGCACTGAATAAACATATTTTTTTCGGTCAAATAATGGCATTGACATTAACTATAATTTAATGATGAAATTAACGATATTGATGAATACAAACGTTTATTAAATACTCGTCACATAATCGTTTTTCTTTTTACCGTATTTGCAAAGAAAAATGTACCTTTGTTCAAACACTGGCTTCAAAATTTTATGAACCCTAAGAATACGTGTGTATTAAATAAACGTTTCTATTTTCATTGCTGTAAAGCAGAGTATTGCGGAGTGTGGGAGTGAGTCATTTAGCCGTTTCGGATCTAGTACAACAAACACTCCCTTTGGTTGGGCGGCCATCTTGAACTGAGTTGTTGGTTATCGGTAGTGCGCGAAGTAGGTCAAAGTCGTCTTGAATTGCCGCGTGCCCAAAACTTTAGATACCAATGTCGGGAGTCTTATTGAATCTACGAATTATAGTTAAAGATAAATTCTTATAATACTATGTTTAACGATAGTCGGCTGTAAACTATTCCACGTAATGTAGATCTACCATTTTAATGGTGAGTAGAGCACTTGTAAGATTTCATTCGATTATACAACTGCTAATAATACACATACGACACCAGTTAATTACAGTGTTTCACGAGTTTGCTAGTTAAGAGAAGAATATCAAAAATTGTCGTGTTAAATCCTATTTCATCTGGTCTCGGTTCTTTTATAACTTTTTTTGTGAAATAGTACGATTTTTTATCAGTACTAGTTTTAGTTTGGTTACACAATTTTTTTTCACAAGTAAATAAAATGCCGAACATGCACCCGGTCCAGTATACTAGCAATCGTTATTGACAGTTTCGAAACTTAAGACTTGGCTAATGTCTAGACCGCAGAAGATCGAATCGTAATGAAAGTGAAAGGCTAATCGAATTTTTACCAAGTTTGTGGCCCCACCTAATCATTTCAAAGTGAACTATTTAAAATATTAATTATCATCGTTTAAAATAATTTAAAAAAAAATGTTTTGTTCTTCATTGAAGTCTCGTAACCGTATTAACTGAGGTAAACCATGCATACTATTTTTAATATTCAAATATGACATTAAACCGATAACCTAAAAAAAAATCTACAAGTTCGATATCACTATGGAAATACGCGGCAGCTCAAGTTCATCGCGCTGTTATGTGACTAATCGCAATTAGTATTACGTAAGAGAAAGCGAAGAAAGGCCACAGAACTTGTTACGTCTCCGTTACGGCGGTTACGCGTCGCGGTAAAAAGTGCTTTCTCGCGGCAAGTCGGCCACGGGCAGTGTGTCAAGTGCGGCGGCGAAAGTGCAGCGTTGCCGCCCCGCGTGCCCGCACCGTTACATCACATCCGTCTGGAGAAAGTTTAGGTCATCAACATCTCTCCCACCCGTACATGCGCCCTTAGCGCTGCAGAACAGTTACAGAACCGTGTGTGCTCAACATAATGTGGCTGTTTTATCAAAAGAAGCCAAAAAATATTAATGAGCTTTGTGGTGACCTATTTACTAATAAATTGTGTAATAAAAGGAGTCATTTTAAAATGATAGGATTTCCGTAAACAGTCTATGTACAGTGAAATATATCTTCGTTCACCACCGTCCTAATTCCGAGAATGTGTCGTAAATACGTCGCGTCATTTTAGCACAAACAAAAATTGCTAGTTGTGAAGTGGAGGCTGTCTGTGGGAGTGAGACGAAGCGATGAGCGCAGAGTGGCAACGTCGCTCGCCCACATGACCGACCGCGGCTCTTGCGTAAGCGTACGACGACCACGGTGCGGCGGCCGCCGCCACCACCGCATCGGCTTGCTCCCGCTCCGCGCCGATTGACTCCTGCTGATTGATTGAACTCCCGGTCGACACGCGTTATTAGGCACCGCGCGTATTAACATTCCTTTTTTTTTGTTTTTATCGTAACAACCCCATCTATCTGCATTGTACTTTTCGGCAGTTTACTCAAATATTCTGATAATCTGAGTTTTCGAGGAAAATATTTTCATTAGTAAGTTCCATGTATTTAGAATTTTCGTTCTTTCATCCGGCAACTCAATTAATTATTTTTGTGTTTAGTTTGTTTAGTACATAATGGAATTGAGTGTGGCAGTGGCAGGCACACGCTCGTCGTGGGAACTTGACCCAGTTGGTGCGGCGCGGCGCGGGCGCGGGCGGCGCGGCGTATCGATTGCGAGAGGCACCGCGTCGCCCGCTGCGTCACACGCGCCCCTTACACGCACACGACCACATCGTAACTAGTCACTATCTGTTAGTACGCAAATCACTATAACCATCGCAATGCGTTACAATAAACTATAATGAATAATAGACAATGCAGCAGCGCAATAGCGTCGCATATACGCAAGCTGGTTTGGTGTACACCAGGACAAGGTTGAGGGATTCGGGACAGGATTTTCATACTTAGCTATTAATTCACCTTTAAATACTTAAAGAACACGGTGTTTCTCGCCCAATCCACTTGTGAAAATAAGTTTTGGTCCAATACTTTGCACATTAACTCGAAGAGATCGACCTCACACTGATTGTAAGTCTGACTCTGTAAGAGCCCAAATAGCGAATTCTGCCACTCGCGATCATCAATAGTTTGTACGAATTCGCGTATCATGGGTGAGACTCGTAGGGTTTCTGTGCTTGTGGGTTCGGTGCTCGATGGCGTGGCGGCTGCTGTGGCTGGGGCGTCAAACGCGAACGCGTCCGGCGATGCCGAATGCGGCGAGTGTGCTTCCCACTTGTCGTGGGCGGGTGGCGGCGGCGGCTGGGGTGGCTGCGGCTGCGCAGCCAGCAGGGCCGGCCCGGGTGATGACTCTGGCGATGACGTGAGAGACGACACTTGTGGGATCTGTATCTCTTGCTTGACTGGTACTGCGGCGTAAGGAGAACCGAAGCCCAGTACCAGGCCGCTGTCACCAAGGGAGCCACGCAATGTCTGTACTGCGATTTGTCGTTGTCTCATCATCTGTAGTTTTCGGGCGCGATCTCTTTTGTACATGGGACCAAACTTGTTACGACCACCCCGCATGCGGTCAGCTCGCACGGCTGGAACAAAAAGATAATTTATTAAATATGTGATTACTCATTAACTGTAGGATTTTAATGAAATATAGTCATTTGGATTCTGCTTTAGTAACCAGTAGATACAACAATGACATGACAAAACTAGAAACTACCAATGTCACCATTTCATATAAGCCCTTACACATTTTTGTTCAGAATGTCTATTATCAATTTCACCATTTCATAAAAATAACCGTTTTTTTTTTTATATTTCGCGATTTTCACAGTTTCCTGATTATTACTACTTGTATATTATCTTAATCAGTATTACTTTGCTCTAGATAAACACGCTTTTCAGACAGCGGTCTACCTTATTTTGTAGAATACTGGTACTCAGGTGCATCCGTTTAGATTGAAAGACGACCCCAATATATTTGGGAAAACGCTAGGTATAAAACTTATGGTTGTCTACAAATAATCGCTCCTAACTACTGCCTTTATAAGGTGTTTTAAAAAACCTTAGGACCCTTATTTATTTAAGTAATACAATGGCTAGGCCGTAACTTTTATACTAGTGTATATGTATAAAAATTTTAACATAAAATATTGGTTTAGGAAATGCATATTTTGATCATAATACGTTAAATTTGATATAGTTTGGTAGTTCTATTAATTTTTGTTAGTGTAACTGTGTGATATTCTTTCTTACATCATAGTTTACTGCCGCAAGTAATTGTTTGGCATTCAATAAATATTTAATAACTTGGGCTTGAAATTTAGGACGGTGGCCTCATAACACACGCGGAGTCGACCGCTCTTTATGATTCTGGCTGAATTCCAAATTCCGAACGGCGCTCCTCGCGAATCGCGATACCAGCACTTTATGTTTGTTCCGATTCTTTGTACACGAAACTGACTGACATCTTTGTAATCAATGTTATAATTTAACAGCAACTAAACTAATTTACTTAAATAATAATTTTGTTTTATAAAAGTACATAGCATTTGCTTTAAATGAGTTCAGGACATCAGAAATGTGGGTTTACTGCATCAAGGCAAGTTATCAATTTTTGTAGTGTAGGAACAGTATACTTTTGTAAAGATACTTCATTCAAGGAAGTCATTGTACCATGTGTGTGCCTGTTACCCATGTGTGTACCCATGAATATTTAAAAAAATATATAAATACGAACATACATACTTGTCTATGTCTATTATGGGCAACAACCGCCTAAAGGGAAACCTTTGGCTTATTTTGTTGTTGCTGTTGCGCCAGTAACATTCTTAGATGCTTACAGATCAGGTATTGAGTACTAGTATTGTATCTTCATTAAAATGTTTAATTTTCTTGTGAGAAAAAGGATCTATTCAAACGAGAATAATACAACCAATTAGGTTAAAAAGTTATAACAAGTAAGGCACAAAATAAAAAGGAATAAAAAAAACTGATTAAAATTATGGATTGAGTGCCTGTGTTAGTACGCGAGGGTACTAAGAGCTCCGCGTTCTGTTTAAGAGGGAACAAAGGCTCCTATTCTCATGTATTCCTCTTTTTTCTTCCTGAATACTTAGCCCCTAGAATAACCTTTTTGGGGTTCCGTACAAAAAATGAAAAAAAAAAAAACGGAACCTTTACTTATAGGATCACTCGTGCGTCTGTCTGTCACATCCAATTTACTTCGAATCTACTGGACCAAATCAGGTGAAATTTGGTAGGATGGTACAATCTTATGACCCAAACACAGATGTGCAAAGTAATATATTTTTTTTAAATAAGTGTCATTTTCTGGAAACAAATTAGGAAATTTAAAAAAAAAGTTTTGCAAACCTTACTGTGTCATATATCAAATGAAAGGACTCGTTATGAGGATCTCCAATAAATTTTTAGTTATTATTGTAAAATAAATAGTTTTGATTTTATTCATCAAAGAAGACGAAAATTGACACCCTGATCTCCGAAACTACTGAGCCTAAAATTTTGAAAAAAAATGTAAAATATTTTTCATTGATTTTATTCATGTAAGAAGACGAAAATTGACCATGCTCCCCTGATCTCCGAAACTACCGAGCCTACAATTTCGGAAAAAATACAAAATATAGTTCATTGCTTGTAGATTACAAGAAAACCATAAGAATTCTATCAATTGTACGGAACCCTCTCCACGCGAGTAGGTACAACTCGCACTTGACCGGTTTTTTTTTTCATAATATCGAGGTCTGCACACGTCATTTCCTTTTCTTCAGCAACTGATAAATAAATAAAGTATAAACCTCCAAAAATGACAAAAAATGCCCCATTTTTACGGCTGTGATTATAAGACTACCAGACAAACTCGGATAGTTTTTAACATAAAAGATAAGGAACCTTGACATACTCTTTCTTAAAATGTTAATGTCTAAAATAATTGAACCGGCTCAGTTTTCGAGGAGAAAAAAAGAGGAATACGAAACGTCGTTCTCGTCAAATTTTTTTGTGATAAAATCGGTCTGAGGCTCTGAGCTGCAGCAGTCCCTATCGCACTCTAGTGGGGCAGGCTTGACGTGGCGCGACGACAATAGTTTGTTCAAATACCTATTTTTCAAATTCCTCGCAGTCCCCGTTCCTTTGGTGTTGACTTGTGACCACATAATCCCCTGACTCTGTATGCTCTCGCTTTATACTGACTATATGAAAGGCACCCAGGTAGATAGTAGATCCTGGCGACCAACCATGTACCAGACCCCTCAGAAAGTATTGCGAAATAGTACATTTTGATAAAAAATGTCCACGTGTAGCAAACGACGTTTTTCAATACACTTTTGAAGAAAAAAATAAAATAACGAAAATTATTTTTGTTATGAATTATCGAGAAACCATGATTTTAATTTTCTTTTTTTTTCCGCGCTTTGCTTTCGCCAGGTTGAAGGAGAGGCAAAGGTATGAAGCAGTTTAACAGCCTAATATATATAAATAGATTTTTTATATATTGTATTGTATTGTATAACGGGCTGGTGTCCGCAACTCCACGTTAAAGCGCGTATTTTGCGTATGATTTTTTATATATTTTTGAATTCAGAACACAAATAAATGTTAATTTGTTTAAAAAAGTAGGTAAATATTAGTTTGAAATAATCACGTTTATCTAAGATATTCTATTAATAAACACAATTTGAATAATCAAAAAATATTTACGCCGTAAAGACGCATATTGCTCGGCCGAAATTAAAAAAAAAACCGGCCAAGAGCGAGTCGGACTCGCGCATCGAGGGTTCCGTACAAACTTTTTAAAGGACAAACCTCCTATCTGTGTCTCACCTCCGACTATAGGCATTGAACCGATTTGAACTTCGTATAAGTATCTTTGGACTTTTATATATCTTTGGACTATTTCTTTTATAAAAAAAAAAACGCACGTGTGAAATACTTTGCATGTTGAACCTAATCGTAGTGCGATAAGAACCCGTTTTTGAGGAAGTGTATTGAAAAATGGTTTTAATGCATGAGAGACTGGCCAGTTAAAGTCTAGTTTGAAAATATGATTATATCAAAATTTCCCTCCACAGTGTTTGCGAAAAAAAAAACGTGTCTTATTAAAAAATGGATCTGCGCCGAGAACATTTTCGCGCTATGATTTTTTACGATTTCAAGTGTCGGCTGAAACCGGACGAATCGTACGATATACTTCAAATGGCATTCATGGATGAAGGCCCTACAAGATAACCGTGTATCGTTGGTATAACGAATTCAAGCGCGGTCGACTAACTTTGGGGGAAGAAAAAAAGAAGTGGTCGCTGGTCGCCCTTTGACGGCATTTACGGAAGGAAACGTGTTAGCAGTGAAAAATTTAAACTAAGACAATAGGCGAGTTACGTATCAACAGGTTGGATCGGGAAGCCTTTACGAAATTCTACACGTGCATCTTCGCGTGAGGAGAATAGTTTCACGCTGGGTGCCGCACAATCTCACCGATGCTCAGAAGCAGGCCCGGGTGAAATGGTGCCGTGATATGATAAACAAATTTGAAGCGGGTTCGTCTCGGCCAGTTTACGACATCATTACAGGTGATGAGTCTTGGATTTATCAATACGATCCAGAAACGAAGCGCTAGTCGACGGTTTGGGTGTTTCAAAACGAATCAACGCCTACCAAAGTGAAGCGATCTAGAAGCGGGGGAAGATTTTGATTGCGAGCTTTTTCAATTTGACTGGCTACTTGGTGTCAATTCTTTTACGGGACCAAAGAAGCATCAACGCTGAATGGTATACTACCAAATGCTTGGCAGAAAGCGGCCAAACACAGGGCTCCGCGGGCTACTGTTCCACCACAACAACGCACACGGCGCTCAAAACAAGGGACTTCCTGGACAACACGCCGGTCAAACTCCTGAGTTACCCTCCTTACAGCCCTGACCTAGCATCGTGTGACTTCTTTTTATTCCCGAAAATAAAAAAATCAGCTCAAAGGGATGTAATTTTCGTCGCTGGAAGATGCGCTGACAGCGTTCGAGCTGACAGAGTTGTAAACGAGGTGTCTACGGCGGACTGGAAAAAGTGTTTGGAAAACTGGTTCAGACGCATGAAACTTTGTATAGAGGCTAGTGAAGAGTACTTTGCAAAGATTCACTAAAAAAATCCCTTCGGCAAGCCGCAGTAGCAGGTTGATTTCGAAGAAGGTTCCACCTATATTTATTCTGGAAATTCAGAGGCTATATATATAGCTTGCCACATCTGCATTAGCTGATTTTTTGTTTGAAATGTTTTGTTTTTGTTAGAAGTACTTATCTCCTTTATGAATACGTCAGTTGTTAAAAGACTTGGTCGTCATAGCAACGAATTTGTTGATGTTGACGAATAAACGTCTTAATGGTTATCATACATTTTAAAATCCTCCCATAAGAGTTTAGCATGGAAACACCCTCAATTTTTCAGTTATTATTTTTTATTTCGAAAACTATAAGTTTAATCGCTAAAACTTTAAATTAAAATTGTAGAGTAAACAATTTGCTTTCTAAAAAAATATTTGCGACGGTAAAATATTTTACCGTTTCGGAGATATAATTTTTTTGTCTAAAAATTTTGGAAATTTCGACCCCCTCCCCAAGTTAGGGGTTGCATCAAAAAAGTTAAAATTTAAAAGTTGTCCGTATTCTTACTCTGAATGATAAAAATGTTAAAAGGTTCAAACATTTTCCAAAGGAAAAAGGTTATGGCCAAAAAACTGATTTTCGAAAAACCGCCTCCTCGCCGCCCCCCATGGTCGAATTCCGCCCATTCACGAACTTAACCTAAGTTTTGACCCTTTCGATTTTTGAGCTAGGTTTGAAAGCAATCGGTGCATAATTGCGACCTGTAGAGTGTGGCTAAATTTTGCTTGGCGCCCCACATACATACGTATACATATATATACATATAAACTTTTTAACCAGAGGTTGATTTGGGCTCTAGGGGTCATAACATGTCGACATTTTCGGAAAACTCGACTTTAGGTGCAAGATCAATAGGTAGATTTTTTCTGACGAAATCTACCTAATATTTACACAACATTTATTTTTATTTTCGCAAAACTTTCTGAGTGTCGCACGTATAGTACTTTTGAATCGCTTTCATGTCATCGTGCTTTTTTCGAGCCGTCTATCAACGAGGGATGTTGTCTAATTTTAATTTTGTATTTGAACAAGTGGATTGTTAGGGTCAGATAGGCAGTCGCTCCCGGTAAAATACTGGTATTCAGCTGCATCCGGTTAGACTGGAAGCCGACCTCAACACTGTTGTGAAAAAGGCTAGACAGATGATGATGATGATTTGAGCAGGTTAATAGACGCGTAGGCATAGGGGGCGCGTTGTCTCATTGTCAATTTAAGATTCCTTTAGTTGCATTATTTAATTACCGCCAAATTGTAATATTGAAATCTGCAAATATATACTTAACACTAAACCTAGAACGGAAAGGGGCTTTCAGTAAGTTGCCGGTTCGCCCAACTCAAGAGTTAAAAATAACAACCAGTTTTTATTGTAGCCAACGCGCCACCGAGCGATAAAGACAGACTTACAGAGTTTCGTAAAGGGTTCAAAAGAGACGGCAAGCGTAACGGATTTAAGCATTGCTGTGTGCAATTCCAGCAGTTTCGTATTGCAGACCGGGTCGTTTCACGAAAGGATTGTATGCTTTCGTTCATAACGACTAAAGCAGCAGTTTATTATTATGTAGTAAAATTCACTCTACATTTTCAGTAAATAATGCATGAATCTTTTGTCCCTTTACCGACTTGAGGCCAAATATGTAGTTGCAGTTTATTCTGATATATCAGAATATACCGTTAAAATTATTTGGTAAATGCTATTGATTTTATGGAATACCAAACCTACATCGATAATGCTAGCATTAGAATCATTGGTACAATGCCAAATATTGTTTTGTGATCAAGTTACATACTTTACAACAAGTGGACTGTTGTATTTATATCAAAACTTCTTGATAGAACCTCAAAATAGCTACGCAATGACTTCGGAAAATCCTGAAAAGGAGAACCTTATTTTGTTTTATTGTCATTCGGAAGATCCTGAAAAGGAAGAGCCTTATTTTGTTTTATTGTCATTCGGAAGATCCTGAAAAGGAAGAGCCTTATTTTGTTTTATTGCTACGCAAACAGAAAAGCATGATGCTTAATGTATTAGACCTGTGAAGGTGACTTTATTTAAGGCATATTGTCAGTCGTCTTCCGCGGTTTTGTAGTGCTTCGACTATGTTTGCTGAGGTTCGGACCGATGATTTTTCGCGTACATGAGGAAGCGAAGCGCTTCACTATTAAGTCGCCTACGAAAAGCTCGAACAGTCTCCTGAGGGTTTTGTCCGAGCGGTGGAACCTGTCCCTGATACAGAGGTGGATGCAGCTTCATGTTAGCGCCTCTCCTCGTTTTATTTGACATACGTGTATGACTATTTTGTGTATGGTTAATTTTGTTATTGATATTGATTGTATAATGTGTATTTAATTCAATTGATTGATTATGTAATTCTGAAGTGAACATGTACATGTCTTTTTAATTTTTTTATATTCTGTATGGACCCATGTATGAAACAAATTAATTCATAATAATTAAGTACATTGACTTCTAACATGAAAACGATTACCAAATGATCAGCCTCTAATGCCATAATATGCATTTTATCGTGAGACTCTTTTTGGACATCAAGTGATATCTCTGTAAATTTTTCGAATATAATCTTAGGTTATTTCTTGGCTGTTCTTCTCTAGTCTTATTTTTTCTAGAGAAAAACTAGATGCTAGAGTGTCCAAGGTTTTCTTGTAAACTGTTAAGTTCATGGATGATCTGTGAGTATAATCTTAGGTTAGTTCTTGACTGGTCTTCTTTACTCAACAAGTTTTAGTTTTAGAGAAATACTAGATTCTAGAGTATCCAAGGACTTCTCTAGTGAACAAGTTTTCTAGAGAAAAACTAGGTTCTTGAATATTCAAGGTTTTCTAGTAAACTGTGAAGTTCATGGATGATCTGTTAAGTTAGTCGTTTTTTCTACCGCTGCACTTTGTTTTGCTCTGAAAAGTTCCTAGTTTTTAGTTTCGAAGGAAACTTGAATTGTCTTTAGCAGGCTTAATACCGTTTAACTGAAAGAAAATTCAAGGTTCAGTTGTTATTCAGTAAGTTATCTCAGAAATTCGAACTTTTATGAAAATAGACACCACGTTGTTTTGTAAAGGAATTGCAGGAGCAATGCAAGCATGGGGTCTTATGTACATAAAAGTATAACTGGAATCACGCGGACATCTATCGAATAAGAGCATTATCATTGTGTCGCCGTAAGGAGTAAGCTTTTGATCCGACAAGTGTTTTGCTTTTCCTTCTCTATTACTTCTTTCAAAGGTGTATCGTAGCAGGTGGTTCTGTTATTTCTGCCTACCCGTATGGGAAAAGGGCGTGAATTTAGGTAAGTATGTGTGAACTTTCACGATAGTGGTTACTTGTTAAGTCTACAATTTTATTCCTTAGGTACTCGGCATAGCGTTGAACTTTGAATGTCATTAATGATTTAAAATTAGTCATGTTAATAATCCTTTAACGACTTTAGTCGTTATCTCTCTCTGCCTAGACCTATCCCATCTCATTTGAGGTCGGCTTTCCTTGTCATACTTAGCTAGACGTGTCTGTACGGGGTCATCGAAATATTCACTCGTACCTTGTTCTGGTCTGATATGCTACACCACATACATGATTGGCAGGTGTTATGGAGTAAGGAATGTCTTAAAACCTTGATGATTCGTTTTTGCTACCATAAGCAGCCATCCAAAAATTGTCTTTTGATATTTATGGTCGATTTAGTTGGAATGGGCTTGACTCTCGTAGTAAGGTAACTAATTCGAAGTACCTGTTTTTCATCACGTTCATGTATTTCATACGTGATTCGAAATTACAAACTTAAAATCCTGGCTACCTTAATTCACCAGTCCACAGATTTCGAGACATCGCAGTCTGCAGTATATCTCCCGCAACCAGCGAAACAAAGCTAACTCAGGCTGAGTTAGCTTCATAAATAGGACGAAGCTTGATAACAAATCAAACTCAGATTAAGCTGATAACAAATCAAAGTCTTTTCTTTTGTTATACATGTATGTTTTATATCAACAAATATGTTAGACTGAATGAGGTTATCGACAAGTCTTGACACAGTATATTTAACAGCTCGAAAAAGGCGTTACACAGATGTTAAAAAGTTTACTTATAAAGGGGTGCGTGCCTTGATTGAATAATTTTAAATCAATCTTGAAAGTTTCTCCTTAGGAGTTCAGATTTTTATCACAGTGCAAATTTTGTACGGAAATTAGCATATAAACGGGTCCATTGAGAACTGCTTTGATGAAGGAAGGCGGGGTTGTGACGTGATAGGGGGGGTGGGAGGGGTTTGAGAAAAAATGTTTAAAAGTTAAGTAGCTATCCAGAATGACTCGCGTATGCAAAAACAATCTTCAATGCGTTGATTAAGTATCTAATGTTAAATATAATGAGCACATAGCGTATAGCAGCCGATAATGCGGTAAACGAGGTCAGTTGTTTATAACACTACTAAACTAGATCAAGGTCAAGGTCATTTTTACAAATCAAATACATACGTCGGTGTGACAAACAGCCGGTGTGCAGAAATAGATACATACGTCTGAGTTCACCTCGGATTCTGAAGTTATTTGTAGAACTGCCCCAGTTGTAGATGGGTCAAGGTCGACCTTGGGAAAGAGGTCATGGAAACGCATCATATTGTCTCGGTAGCATCATCTGGATGTGGGAACGTTTGGGACAGAAACGAAGATACCTTTAGCCTCCTACAAAAATATCACTACCAAAGTTTCGACCTTGGCATACGCGTCAGGGCCGTCAAATGAAGTAATCGTGTCAACGAGATAAAAAGTAGTATGTACCGAAAGGACGGGAAGAGGTGGGGATCGCTCCTTGTACCGACGACTCGGTGAAACTTGGTCAAGGCTGGCAATGCCCCTCTCCTCCCCTGTCGTCCCCTCCCGTCCGAGTACCGGCGGAACTGGCCGATCGCATCCGAACGCCCGCACGCACTCGATCGCGCGCCCAGATAGCGGCAGCGATGATCGTTACACAACCTAGATAAATCACCCGCGATGATCCGCCGAACTGTGTCAAGATCTCATCAATACAAAGTAGAATTTAGCACCAGTCAGAATCCGATCAGATTTTAATGTAGTTGTAGAGAAGAACCTCACCAGACAACTGCAGCATGTCCAGGAGATCCATCTTTCCAACTTAACACGCTCTGTTTGAGTCAAATATAATATCATACGAATGCGGTTATGAACGTTGTCATGATAGAAGCTGTTACGCGCATACTTTTGTAACATGATTTTACGCACCGAAACCGGTTTTTGCGCCACGGAGGCGTGCTTGAAGCGCCTGCGCACCAAAATCCTTCCAAGATGGCGGCACTGGTAGAACTGTCGTAATAATACGACAGGTAATGCCTAAAAAATAGAAAGGCCCGGTGTACGAGGCCGCTCTGTCGAAACACTCGATTCGGGTCAAGGCAGCGCGCCGAAATAGTCGGCTGGCGCGCGAGTTTTTACTGTGATCTAACATCTGTCGCTGCCCGCGGTCGCGGCCGTCCAACCCCCTGCGTTAGCGTTCCGCAACTGTTACATGCGTCTTATGTTTTCCGTATGATCTTGAGGTCTTATTAACATGGTCTGGACCGCCTACAATTGATCAATAACCAATTGGAATATACCTCAAATCATTCCAGTTGGAGTCATTTTTCAAATTAGATCAATTGTGCCAACATGCGATGTTGTTGTTGTAAATATGAGATTTGTATTTCAGAAAAAAAATGCAAAATGTGAGTCATGCGCATATACTTTTAGGAACAACCTGTATCATTTAAAAAACTTCCTCCACCACTTCTGTTTTTTATGAACGGGCGGTCGGATTTGTCACCGAGGTTCGCTCGTTAAATAGTTTTAGATATTATTTCGCCTACTACCCGTTATAATTTCAGTTGTTGTTTCTTTTTAACTAAGTACCTACTTAAGTGGACCTAATCCTCTTAATTATGTAGTCGATGATTTTGGTGCACGGTCACCGAGGTAAAACTTTAATGAGTTTATGTTGGCATCAGAATGAAATGTATGTGTACTACTGTAATTATGTTATGTTGTATCCTTAAGTTCCTTTCGTTCTGTTTAGTAAGTAATTGAAATGTCAACCATCCTAAATACCATTGCAGGTATACAACATAGTGGTGGTAGCCTATAATGGGAAAAATTGGCGACCGACTTCCTATCAGTTTGGCGTTACAAATTCATTATTTTTTTTATTTTATATAGCTTAACAGTGACATTGTTGTGATGAATTAGGCTTAGGGAATAACCATCCCTCCTAAAAACAGCGATCGCGTTTTTCTATCTCTCACGGGCATGAAAGGGACGTAAAGTATGATGTTGTGAAGCAGACAAAAACAAAAACTAAGCAGGTTAAGGAACAGTTTCAGGATGCTGATGTGGCTGCCTCACTATTGTAGCGCATCTCGTAACTTTGTGGAGCGGAGGCCCGAACGGACGGTTTTCATGCGATTGTGCGCATAAGGGTAGCCTCCTTGCCACAGCTCGTGCGACGCAGTAGAAACCACATTCTGCAGATGAGTGTATCTCGTGCGCATTGCCCTGTCTAAAACGAATGGATGCGCTTTGTTTTGGGCGCTCACTAACATAGGTAACGAATACTAAAACAATTTTGTTTTTATTGCAAATTATTTTATAAATTAATAATATTAAATATCTGGCTTGCGAGGTTGTCGACATGTGGGATGTGAGTACAGCAGTCATTGGGCCGATAGTCGTGTCGGCCACCGGCTTCATAGCCGAGAGCCTCGACCAACATCTTAGGAGGCTCTCGCTTGGCAGCTGGATCAAGGGCTTGATTCAGAAAGCAGTACTTCTGGACACGGCACGTATTGTTAGGAGGTTCCTCTCTCAAGAGCCCTGACCACCGGTAGCTCGGACTTTGTTCCCAGCGCTGGTGGGCTACTATTTTTTTATATATTTAAATGTTATTATTTAAGAATATTTAAAAATGTAAATTATGTGTAACGAAATGATTATTGGAAATAAATAAATTAAAAAAAAACTAAATATTCGCTTTTCTAGATGCAACCAACTAATTTCATTATAATTACTGCATACCGATATATTTTCATAAATACTATAATCAATCAAGAACTGTATCTAGATTATTACGCAGAAAAAAAATAAAACATGAATAAAGCGATGGTTTTATTACGTAAAGTAGTGTGAACACTAAAAGCAGCAGGCCGTGTAACAACCATCATTATTCGTAGAGCGAGGTCCGTTGCGCCGTACTACCGGCCGCCGCCGTCGTATCACTATACGGGGTTACTAATTAGCCTTTATGTACTATCGAGGACATTCCCGCCTGATCACCACTAAGCTATTTTTGCTTGCACTTACAACATAGAAACGCTCTCTAGCCCCGCCCCGTTGACTATAGAAATAATGAATGAAAAGATACCGATCGGCCGAGCGCACTGACGACGCACGCCAAACGCGAGTTATTGTTATTTTGCGCGCCAAAGTTGACACTTTCCTAATAGGCCTAAACTTTAAGAGCCTAACATGCCTCAAATGGCTTAGCATGATCCTCCGTTACGCCTAAAATACTGCAGCATTAATTTTGAAATAAATATGTGGTAAAGTTGAGGATTAATGCTAGGTGTGTCTCCAATCAATAGATTTTTTGTAAATCGCAAAAAAACACTCATTTCGCACTATTCGGCCGCATTGACTGACGTAACAACCGCTTTGTAGTGCAAGCTGATTAGAACTTTATTCTAACAGTATTTCAAACGAAGTTTGAACCACCACAAATAGAGTTGTTATTTTAGGGTTAGAAGGGCCCTAAGGGGGCGTGGCTCGGCGCCTCCGCATGATTTAAGCGAAAAAAAAAATTTTACTGATCAGGCGGAAAAGACCACGACTGTACCCTATACAGGCATTTCTAGAACGTTATAGTTGTCAAGGGAAATTATTATTAACTTGTCTATGAAGACATTGTTGATATAGTTATTACGAAGTTACAAAGCCAAGCTGTCTGTTGGAAAAGCCAATGTCAATTTCTAAGCCCCTCACTCGTACTTGTTCCTTGTTACGACTAACCTATAGCTGACCCTGTACCGATTGTCTGATCTGCCTGTCTGTCTGTAGGTAACAGAAATTTAATCGTAGATTCTAATCTAAACAGACGGGGACTCCCCACACAACCTCTGCCTTTTTCAACGTTTTTTTCTGCCTTAAAAACACTGCTGCGTTTAGTTGAGACAGCTAAAAATAAATTAACTGCCCGCTTTTAAATTACCATTTGTGATGCAAACCGTCATGTCATGTCATAAGCGAGGCGGTAGTAACTCGAACGTAATTCGTGATTCGTGCAAACTTATTAGAATTACTTATACCACGGATTATACTGTCCAATTTCACATGCGCACTCCAAATATTTAATATCTTTCATCGGTAGAATTATTGCCAATTTTCTGTCAATGAATCTACTACAATTTAAATTTTCAGTTTCAGGTTGCTATAATTGTTGTTTGTTAGAAATAAGTTTAGATATCGCTTTGTGATTTACAGTCTGTAAAGTTCATTATTTCTCTCCATCTTCACTCTCCCAAATTTACACATAGATACATCCAATTTGCAATAATTAATTAAATTCGGCATATACACGGAAAAGTAACGTGATACGTGTCCAGGTCACATTTGGGTAGCCCATTGCGACAGGTCTACCGAACGTCTTGTGAAACGGCGCTTGCGCAGCGCACCCCACCGACGACGGTCGATTGTGTCGAAACACACGATACAGTCGCCGCCGGCGCACGCCCGATCCACATCCCCCACTAGACTCTGAACTACACAAATCGGATATAATGCAACTTTATGATAAAATATGAAATACATAATGTTATAAACATCTTGTTAGCATTTCCATGTTAGTATTATTTTTTTGCTAGCTTCATTGTGAAGCAACACCTTGCAACTCATACATTTCGCGGAGGGACTGTTCTGAAAGGAAACCGGCATTCTTTTAGGCTACACCGACACTAGTCGAGACAGACTGAGGATTCGATTTTCTTGGTACCATATTACAGAATGCTCTACAACTCAACTACGGGTACTACTCACTTAGAGAATGTTTTATGGAAAATCGTGGCTGCGCAAGATCCGTTTGTAACGCTTTGTTGATTTGGCCAATGGCTTATAGTACTTTTTAAGGAGCTCGTTTTATATTCAGTTGAAAACGACGCATAGAATCGTTCTGGATTTTCCAAAATGCGCTTGTTTTACGTAACAATTTTTTTCCATCATTTTATAATTCTTGATAGCTACGATAGGTACTAACACAATTTATGAAAACAAGTTTCGCGTGTTTATGGAAACTTTGAAAGAAAGAAACTATGCGCGGAATAAAGAGCCTTTTAGAGTCCATCGGTTTGGTGCTGTAGCGGTGGCATTGCACAAGCCTTGCTGCAGGTCGGGCAGGCGGTGCGAGGCTCTCGCAACACCCATTATTCGGGTCAGGCAACTATTTGTGTGAATTGTGTCATTTGACATATTACTCTTGCGATAAATATTCTTTGTTTACTTTTGTAATCATTAAGTTTGACGTTTTTTACGAAGTCAATAATGCCATAATGCTCTAATTTACGAGCATTAAAGCATTATTGACTTCGCAAAAAACGTCAATCTTAATGATTACAAAAGTAAACAAAGTATATTGTCGCAGTTATTTTTTAACTGTTTGAAAGACTAAACATATCTAAGTATACCAATTCCTGAAATACTACCTACTTATACTACTACTATTATATTTTATCCCTTTTTGCCCTTCCGTTTCAGTTCTCATTTTCTGGGCTATTCAGCTCGAATCGGCTGATAGATTTGAGTAAAATTATAACACAAATTACGTTTTAGTTGACGTGTTTCAAATTGAGTGTCGATGAGAATTTAATAATAATTACGTCTATAATTACTAGGAGAAGGCTGTGTAAGTAAGTATTTGAATAGAATGGGGCTTGTTAGGATTTGTATTGTACTAAAGTTATGGATTAATTCAAAGTAAGCTGGATTCTTTACTCAAATTTTAGACTATAGATGTTGCAAACATCACAGCATCTGGCGAAACGCGCAATGGCGAATGTCTCACGCACACAGCAGCGCATTAACGTAGCAGTACGCACTAACACAGTCAGCGCGCGCGCCGCATCGCGGCCCCGCTCGCGCAAGTAGGTCAGGGCGCTCTGCGGCCGCGCGCGTTTTAAATTTAGAACGATCCGCACTTCAAGCTCCGCCCCACGCGATCGCCTAACTACAAGTTAATGTGTAAATTACCTTCAAAACATCCACATGATCCACCTGTAACCGCACCCTTTTATCACAGCCAACTCCTGTTACTAATAAATTTAATAATATTTACGCATTAAACCCAAAACTACCTATGATTTAATGACAATTATTTAGGTGCCCACTTGACTGACGATCTTCCAATTATTATTCAAAATTAAACAGACATGTGGTAAGTATTCCTAAATGTCTTAAGCTAAATTAGTACACTTCAAACAATTAATTTCGTGTACATTATTTTAAAGTGAGCCTTGACAAATTGGTGTCACAAAATAGACTGTTAATCGATAACGTTAATTAATTGTGTTAAGCAATTATGTTTTTTTTTTGTCAGGCAACAGTAAAGTAATTAGTAAGTACCTAGATACTTATGCAATTATTATATTGGCATAAAGTATTTTCCGGAAATGACCGACTATAATTATTCTGAAAGCATCAACTAAATTATACTTGTTCGATATGGTAAATTTTCTCCATAAATAGGTTACCTATATTATTTAAAATTAATATGAATTTTTCAACAATAGCATATTTTATTTAAAAAAAACAAAATTTTGTCCTAGCACAAAAATGTATTATTTAAATTGATTTTAACGATAATTTCTGAATTTAACTGCTAATTTTAATTGAGGTTTGATGGGATAGTGTATGTCGATTTTTTAACCGTTTACTGTACCGCTGATTTTGCTTTTTATTGAGGGGGTTCCGTCTCAGTTTCAGACACCCTGCAGCGTCTCAGGGTCGACCTCTACAACTAAGTGGGTGAAGGTCGGCGGGGGGAGTCGCCGTATTTGTTACATCTATATTATGGCATAGACGAAGCACTATTTCCAGGTCTTATTGTATTAAATTGGGTTTTATGATGTAATCCTATTTAGGACAATAGTTGCGACCGATCGTCGGACATGAATTGCGATAGACGCACCCTGAAATGACGATGTGAATAAGCGACATAAAATCCATAATAAAGAAAACGATTTCACTGACGAGGTGATAGATGAAAATATACAAAAAAGTAGTTACTCACCTTCGAGTTTCATGCCAACGTCAAGGCACTTTTGGAAGCGACAAAATGGACAGCGCTTCCGTTGTGTTTTGTCTATGTGGCAGGCTCGTTCAGCGACGCACGTGTACACCTTCTTGTTTTGAACGGTTCTTTTGAAGAAACCTTTACAGGACTCGCACGTTAGTAGTCCGTAGTGGTAACCGCTAACTTTGTCTCCGCAGACGGGACAAAGTTCTTCGATTACATCCTTTGTGTCAGTCTGGTCGCACACTGTGCCGGCTGCTGGTAAATAGGCGCCTTGTTCACCACCGGCGCCTGTTGGAAACAGATATGAAGCATCCAGATTGGCGTATCCGAAAGATTGTTGCTCGGGAGGGCATTGATACGCGGCGCCTTGCGGCACGTACTGTTGCGATGCACCCGAGGGACCACCACCTGAGCCAGATCCTTCAGGACCTGGGCTCAGGTCAAACGGGGACATATTGAGGGACATGAGGCCTGTCTGCTGGTCCATCGTCATGCTCGGCCGCTCAGTGCGGCTGTTTATTACAAATCCCTACGGCGGCGTTCAACCGCAACAACGTTCACACAGTCACCGAGTTCACTAGCGGTCTGGCCGCAACACTAGCTACCGCTCGCGGGCTGCACCTGTTCAAGCACTATAGTAGGAAGCACATAAATCCAACACATTTTGTTCAGTACGAGCGGAGTAAGAAGACAACAGGCGTTAAGCGTCTGTTTCAGTCACCAAAGTAACTATTACTACTGTTCGGACAAGTGTTGACAGCGCGTGGTATGTTACGATCGCAAAGAGTATTATAACTTCAAGCGGCACGCGTGCCGCTCGGTAAAGGTACCGCGATCGACTGACGGGTAGCCGGCCGGCGACAACGGCGCGCGTGCCGGCGCCTCCCGCATGCGCGCCCCGCCGCCACCCGCAGGCCCCTGCTCGCTCGCACAATGGAAAACGATTAGGAGCCCATGTAATAAGTGAAAGTGAGTCGGTGACCCACTTTCCCGCGATCCAGGTCTATGTTAGTGCGCGTTCGCGCGGTTGCGCCACCGAGCGGGCAGAGGACGGCGCGGGGGGCGGCCCACTGACCCAGTTGCGCGCAGTGCCGCAGCAGGGCAGGGTTGCCGCGAACACCGAGCTAATGTTTACGTTCGCACTGCATTCGATTATGAGTAGTGTTCGCTATACGCATACGTAACTGCAGCAACACACGCGTACAAGTGTAACGCCAAATGCTTATCCGACTTCAAGACCAAGCGTGATATCGAAGATGTAGCTGTGGTCAAATTAAAAAAATACTTTTTAAAAGATTTTATTATGTTAGATGTTATTTACATCTTAATTTTTCTACACATAAATACAACGTGACGAAAACTTCGACATCCACTGCCCCATTATCCATCAATTTATCGTTTATTAATATTTTAAATAGAGAGAAGAGGTTTTTTTGGTGTTGAACAATTCTACTATTACCTACATTAAATATCGTAAATTTTTATTCCATGTCCCAAGGATGCCCCAGAAGAAGTGAAGTGAGACCACATAATTTAAAAAACGGTAGCCATATAATTTCGTCCGGTTCCTCTGACTGCCCATCCTAGTATCACATAACCACTAGAAGACTTGTCAGTACGGAACTATTTCAACCCTACGGTATTTTCCACGAACAGCTAAAAACAATAAGGGGTAGTGGGTGGTACTTGCCATAAATGCAACTAAACGAACCTATGTGACGAGTAGTCGGGCCTTTTTCAAAGTTTAACACTATACAAGAAAACAGATTCCAGCTACATTTGAGAATTTTGAGACATTCGTGAAAGATAGGCAAGATATCTTCAAGAATTGCACGTGGGGCTATGCCTAGATCCAGACTATGTCAAAAAACGGACACACAGTTTCTTTTTTCATGTTTCATTGTAGACTACAGACGGAGACAGACCACCTAGATATCAACAGCGTACTTGTTTCTATCAGGAATATAACACAGTATAATTATGCTAGTAAAATATAACATAACGCTCTTGAGGACCTTAAATTATCATACCTACATCGAGAATAGGTCCACTTTTGTCTAACTCTTTTTCGTACGGACTAAGCTGCAACTTACATAGACTATTGTAAATGCGAAATTTTTAATGGAGTTCGTTCCTCGATCACGCCAGCAAGACTGAACAGATCTGAAATTTCCCACAGAGATAGATTATTGTCTGGAATAGCACATAGGCTACTTTTTGTCCCGGAAATACGATCCCGTGGGCAATTCCCGAACTCCACGTGAAATGCGGGCATAGGCTAGCAATCCATAAAGCTATTTGAACTAAATCTAGTAAAGTTGTAGTGACAAAAAAGAAAGAACCTTGGAGACCAGTCTAACAGGAAGGCAGATATTTCTTCAGTGATGCTTAACAGTATTCTCAATAAAACCATAAATATACTCATCAAATTATTTTATTGTATCCATTTGTGTGTTCTATGTATGATTAATGACACACACCCACGTCGAATGGCAAGAATATTTTGTGAATAAGCAATTACGTATTCGAAATTTACGTAGGTAATTTCCGAGTCATAACGAGAGCCATTCAATATCAAAAGCGAAATAAAGATCTTGACCTGGATTTTGTTAAAATCAGTCAACAGGTCACGAACGAGTGACTGTCTGTGACAGCCTTGTATTCGCAATGTAATTTGATTCGACGTGTTCTACAGCACTAAACAGAAACACATCGCAAACAGACGAGGCTTGACTTCACTACGAACTATGATGTGCCCTACTCTTCTAAGTTTACGCATCCAGTTTTATCATTTGAAGTTGCCTTCGCTCAGGACAGAAAATGCTAAAAATAAAACTGCTATCAAAAAGAGAAAATATTTAAGGATTAAACCGTCTTCCCTACTTTGAACAATTTCACAGGACACTAGTGTTGCTGCCTGACGTCTTCAAACATGACAAAAGGCTACCAAAATGATCAAAATTAAATAAACAACGAAACTACTTCGTCTTCACAAACACAAAACAACATGAAACTACATATCGTGCATAATAAGCCACAATGACTCAATAGTTTCGATTTCATAATCAAGACCTGAATACCGGATGAAAAGCGACGGCAAGGTAGGTATACCCGAAGTATGCCGTTTTCGCTATCGCACAGACGCCACGGCCTCCGACGAAAGCAAGAGTGCTCGCAGAGTCGCACGCGCAATGCTTTCTTCATGCGCGCAACTGACGTCACACTTTCTCCGCACGATGACGCATGTTGATGTAACGCATCGTAATACTGCGGTAATAGCACTGCTTTAAAAGCATTAGTATGTCACGACGATGTATTTATTGATCCGTTTAGTTGGACGATGTAAACATTGATTTCGTACCGATTGGAACATTTATGCGAGCTATTTACCTCCATATCCATTTTTTTTTACGGGATTTGTCCTATTTAAGTTTTAAGAACATCGAATGACTACTTGTAGTTGTATCGACAGACTATCTAGTTGAAATAAACATGAGAGCGCTTTATTTTTAAATGAAAATGAGAGCTGGAGTTTTTTTTTAATGAAAATGATTTCGAGTGGTCATTATGGGAATGGGACGTTTTGACCGTAATAGTTTCGCATTTAGGAGGTAGAGACAGCGAAGAGTATTTTCTAAACAGACAAGTGTATCGCAATAGTACTCAGAATGTGATACCCAATAAGTACCATCCTACATAAAAATCAACAGTCTCCGTGAAACCCTAGTCAATGTTTGCAGTCATTTACATACATCTTTAATCTGCTAAGGGACAGTCCTCTTTATGGTCTCTATGGGATTCCTACCCACAATACATGTATACGGGTTTTCTAGAAATACAAATACCGGTTCATATAGGTAAGCTTAGCCCACGTTATTCGCTTCAAGACTGAGCTGAATTTCTAATGGTATCGACAGGAATTGCGTCAGCAGACTGACTATCACGTGCACTATTCGATACACGCAGATAGAGAACACAAAGTTAGATAAAAGTAATGGAGCTGGTGCTGGAGAATATTGTAACACCTTTTGATGCACCATTTCCTAAAATCTGTTTTTTTTTTCTTCTAAAGAAATCACTGCCATTAACTAATTAAGTATTATTATAAGACTCAAATGCCTGACATTTTTGCAAGAAATTGCCCCTCGGATTTCCTACTTTTTATTTCCATTCTTATATCTTACTGAAATCTGAGAAAAACCCGGTTCTATTTCCAGTACGGTACCTAGTGAGTTGTAACTTTTTAAATTAATAAAGTTTTCATTAAACTTTGCTTTACAGGTATATGAACGAGAATAGGTTTCCCGGAGCTATACAAACTTTTACGGATAAAATGGCAACCTTAACAAGTAAGACAGTTCAGAACTCCGGTTGCGAAATACGAATGCATTTGGGCGGCTTTTAAATTTTCTTAAAACCCAACACGCTCTTTAACGCCTTTTGGAAAAATACAGGGTTAAAAGATAGGGAAAGGCTTTAAGTTAACACTTACATTTTTATGGTCAAAAATACCAATACATATTATAATTTACGTACTATTGCTACGGGGTGTACGGGAATTTACAGCGGGCGTTTAAGGGTGGTTCAAGTTGGTGGGGTTGAGTAGAGGGCCACGCAATCGGGGGCAAAATGTAGGTTTCGGAGCCAAGTGCATTGGGTCACTGGGTCAATGATAACGTTCGTTCCTAGAATACGTACGAGTTGCAGACTTCAGTAGTATTGAGCAGAAATATTTGCCCTACAAACATTTTCTGTTTAATACACGTGAACTTCATTAACAAAAAATTTAGAACCTTTCCTAGTATTTTTTGTAGTTATTTCCAAAATGAAATACTTTGATAGGTATTTGCTCAGTTTTAGTTACAAACGCATGACAAAGTTTGTCGTACATCTTGATTTGATCTACTTAGATATAAAGATTCTTCTCATATGCTTTGCGTTCTAATCCACTCGACATGTAGAAAAAAGGTGAGGTATTTGGAAAGTATTCCGAAGTTAACGGAACTTTCATACGATGTTTGGGGGTAGAAGACTATCCTAAGTTATAGACCTCGTGGACTGTGCTAATTAGGGGATGGGGGGGGAGAGCACTTTAGTAGCCACTTTGGTGTATATTATAATATATATTTAAATATAATCTTTATCTTTAAATTGACTTTAATTACTCCAATTATTATTTGATTTTAGCAAGATCTTCGATTCTGAACTCCTCCCATGAAAAAATATTCATCGGTAATTTAAAATTTAAATCTGTTGTTTACTTCAAAAGTGCAAATTTTCTTCAAAAAACTCAACACGGTCTAATTGTATCCATGGAATAGCTGAATAAAAAAAATTACCGATGCTACATTTCTTTGTTGGGGGTACCTACTGAGAGTACGTGACTTTTTGTGCGTCGTTGTGCCTCCTTCCACCCCGTATATCGTATCCAAAGGCAAACAGGGCTCATGATCAAAAGTTGTAAAAAGGCGTTTTCCTTAAAATTAACGATTGATGCTCGGTAATATTAAGGAAAAAGAAAAATATCCTCCTTACGAAAATAAACCGCCACGTATTTACATGGGTAATACTGAGTTTCCGCAATTTCCCTGATTAAAGAAATGTGGAGACAGTTCAGTGGTGCTATCAAACACCTTCTTTTGTACTTTCTATTGCTTTTATTCAACTTGCCTTGTTAGATAGTATACGTATTAGTCAAATCTTGCGACTGAATTTCAAACCAGTTCCTCCCAACAGTCCTAACCGATGTGAACTGAAATTTTGAACACACCTTTGATTCTCGTGACAATTACATTGACATTGTTATGACAGACTTGACTTGATCCTGCAGCCAAGATCGCCAGCTCACTTTGTATACGCGTTCAATGTTGATAGATAAACCTAATTTTCTTCTTTTCATTTTTTAAGAAAAGCTGGTTTAAAAACAAATAATATATGTAGGTAAAAATGTAAAATGTAACATTTTGAGTAGTTAATACTCTCCGTATATAGTTGGTACCAGTTAAGATAAGAATTGCGGTCATTGCCCTTTCCCTAATATCTCTTCGTACGAACCAAAACAAATAAACCATCCTATCGTATTTCATTACAAAAAATGATGAAGATCACGATAGATGACGATTCCAGACTTGAACGGGCTTATTTTTGGTTTTTAAATAAATGTAGGTGGGTCAATGACCGCTATTCTCATCTTAACTGGCACCAACTATAGTACTTACTTCTAGTTAAAAGTAACAAACTTTAAGTAATTTGTATTACCAATATAGCATACAAAAGCAGTACTGTAATGTTATTCCGTAAACACAAACCGTATATAATGTGCTCCAATATACATACAGATGCTGGGAATAACAAATTAGGTTACCTAACCCGATAGTTGAAAAGAAACGGGCGACCTGATTTTGAGATGAGACGATTTCACTTCATTTCGGATACATTTCGTAATAATTTAAACTTTAAGATATACCAAAAGGTTGAATCGTGATTGACAGAAATATATTTCA
The DNA here is from genome assembly GCA_941918905.2 of Xestia sexstrigata. NCBI lineage: Eukaryota > Metazoa > Arthropoda > Insecta > Lepidoptera > Noctuidae > Xestia > Xestia sexstrigata. The sequence goes on along the minus strand of OW799200.2, from coordinate 12,694,668 downwards.
TCGGTTTAGGGGTTTTGTTTTTAGAGTGCTAATGAAATGTTATAATGTCGCTATACACTGATCAAAATATATTAGCACCGTTTGTAAATACTATGAAATATTACGTTTCATATTTCACGAATAGGTTACTTGTACTTAACTGTTTTTTTTATGATTCCTTGCTCTGAAGACTGCCCGTTTGAAATAATTTATACTAACATAAAATTCAAATCAAAGAGTATTTTATTCAATACCGATGAATGCTACATCAAGTAATTGATAATAAGCTCCGAGAGTCACTGATTGGTTCCCGACACGAGGCCATAGTAGTTGGGGTTCTTACTTAGGTCTTTAAACAGGAAAAGGAACTATTTCATTAATTTGTAAAGAAAAATCCAGTCTTTGATTAGGAATCATGTAGAGTTGACAACCGTCTTTACGGTTCAAGAATCTTGAATCTACCCTACCTAACATAATGTAAATAGCATTGTTCTGCTGTTGTAATACGTACTTTGATAATATTATCAGGTCGTGCTTTAATTCAGGTCATCACACAGTAAATAATACATTGGGTTAAATAAGTTTCTACAGGAAAACGAGGTAACGTTGTTGGCCTAATTCTGCCCCGCTGAGGCCTGATTGGTTGCGAGTTATCAACTTAAATGCAGATCATGAAATTATAATTTCTAGGGTTCCGTACCTCAAAAGGTAAAAAAAGGAACCCTTATAAGATCACTCTCTTGTCTGTCTGTCCGTGTGTCACCACCGTTTTTCTCAGAAACGGGTGGACCTAGCAAGTTGAAATTTATACCAGATACTGAGGTCTGTAGTCCCTATTAGGTGTATAAAATCAAGGTCCTGAGTCAACACGATAAAAAGATATGGGCAAATTTAGATATTCGCGAAAACTTGTAAGTACTGTACCAAAATTTAGCTTTATTTTCAACTTTTTTATTTCTTGGAATTTTCCCTTTATTTTTGCAGTCCCCGTTGACTTCAGAATCATGAAATTAGGCGAGAAGCAATGCCTTACAGCACATGTTAAGGGAAAAATCTGAAAACCGTATATATGTAGTTTAATAACAAAATAGCTAAGTACAAGATTATACGGAACCCTCAGTGTGCGAGTCCAACTCGCACTTGGTCGGTTTTTGATGTAGTTAGCTGTTGGAATATAGTAATGTTTTAATAACAACTAGGCAATAATCCATTAAAGAAAGGAACATGCGCCGCCTGCGCAAGAAATTCAGACGAAGCCTCTGTCTTGTCTTATAAAGCGCCCGCGCTTCTTGCGTTCCTGAAATGACACCATGGTATTCTTTTTTCGCTCATGCTATATGCCAACAACTCATAAACAAGAGCAAAATAATCCTACCCGTCCGTACCTACTAACTTAGTCGGCATATTCAAAACAGAGAAAAAGACAATAGACCCAAAAATAAGCCCATTCATGATCCATTGTCAAAGTTACCGTTAGATTTTCTACAAACATTACAAAAGAATGTTATAGTTATAAGATGTCTCTATCGTAAACGGACGTAGGGTCTTAGGTAACTTTCTTTTTGAAATAACTTTTTTATTACATTACTTTTTATTACGTGTTCTAAGTACAAGCTTTACGATTGAAGTTAAAAGGAGATTTGCAAACGCCCATATTAAGACGGGCCCAGTTTGTATATGGTCGGCGAACAACAATCAAAATTTAATTAAATTATTGCAAAAACTAACGATTAGTGCATTAAAATGTATATTTATTAAGGAAATAAAATCTTATAAGAATAAATATAAAAAAAAAAAATTATAGGATAGTTATAGGATATTATGTAACTTTAACCTTGGTTATTTATTTAGGAATTAACTCTGGCACGTGTTGTCGTACAATAACGTTGAAATTAGAATAAGAAAACTTTTTCCAAAAAATAAAACCGACTTCAAAAACACAACAAACTGAAAAATAACTTTTGCTTGATTTAGTTTCTTTGCCACCGACTTCTGAAGCTAGTTATTTTTCACTTTGTTGTGTTTTTGAAGACGGTTTTATATTTTGGAAAAAAGTTTTTTATTTTTGGCTTTGTAGTTGTATTATCCTATACAAAAATATTAGCTAAACATTAACATAACATAACATCACGCCTGTAATCCCCGAAGGGTTGGGCTGAGGTGTACCCAATAGTACCTACACCCACATTTTACCAGTTATGTTTAAGTCCTATGTAATAGGGGGCGAGCGTGGGCGCAAATCCAGACTCCGTGGCTGCTACTGAGAAATTCCTGATGGAAAAACCCAATAACACTTTGCCCGACCTGGGAATCGAACCCAGGACCTCGTGCCCAGTAGTCGCCACCACTAGACCAACGAGGTAGTCATTTATTTTATATTGTTAACAATACATGTCATGGTAATAGAATAGGCTATCCCCTACTGTGCACATCTGCGTAACCCCTCAGAGCACACAGGCGTGATGTTATGTTATGATGTTGTGAAAACAATAAACATCCAAGATATACAGATCTTAGCGGTTAGTTTTCTTAAGAAATAAACTAAAATAAAAGTGGGAATTGTAAAAAGGTAATTTTATTTTGTATCAAAATAAGTATTGAAATCTGCCCTAAAACGTCTTTTATTTATGCACCCAAATACTAAATCCACATACAAACGAACGATACAGTACTGTTTTGTTTGTTGTTTTTTGAATAGCCGAGCTTGCCATGATTTGCGGGGTAATCAGTATCGACAGCGCACGAGTGCAAAAGCGAATAAAATCATTTTTGACATTTGTTTTTTTTTTGACATCCAGCCTTTTGTTTTGACACGTAAAAAGATGCATGAAAATGTTTGAAAATAAAGTAGGAACGATAAATGGTCAAAAATGTATGCGTTTCTTTGGTATAAATATATGTATGTCTTCATTTCAGACCGCTAATGGGCCGATTTTCGCCACGGCCACACAGCGAATACTCGCTGCGAGTGCATTCGCTGCAAATAATGATTGCAGCGACAATTCGCTGCCTGATTGTCACACACAGCGAGTTCTACACGAGAATTTCGAGTCTGTTGGTGCGCAAATTCAAAATGTCGTCTGCTCGTCGCACACGTCAGTGTATTCGGTTGGCATGTGCAGAGTTAGTAAACCAAATCCTGATTAAGCTCACAACCCACAAGAAGAAAAAGCGAAAATGGGTTCGTAAATGGATTGAACAGTTTAGGGCTTCTAATACCCTTTTAAAACGACCTGTAGCACAGACGTGTCTAGTCTAGTCTAGAGCGGCACGCTGAGCGGAATGGCTATTCGCAGCGAGTACCCTGTCACACACAGCGACTACTCGCGGCGAATACGCATTCGCCGAGAGTAAAATTGAACATGCTCAATTCAAATCGCGGCGAATTCAGCTCGCGGCGACTGAATCTATTCGCAGCGAATAGCCTGTCACTCGCAGCGAATACTCGCGGCGAGTAGGCATAGCGATATGGCGCAGCGATTAATCGCTGTGTGTGACCGAGGCTTCAGGCGGGGGATGAAGATAATCCGTTAAAATGAAAATTAGCCTTTCATTCGTTACTTTAAAACTGTGCACATATTCGACTTATTACTTTTTTTAAATAATATATGATGAAGCTCTCATAAATATGAAGATTTCTGTGAAAAGACTTGATTTCTTACGTAACTTTCGATGACATCGAAGACTGGAAATTTAGTAAAATTAAGGAAAAATACTCTCTAGTATGTATTTCTAGTGGCTGACTCAGCTCAACTCAAACTCTCGCCTAAATTCGCCATATTGAGAGTAACAGTTAGTTTACAAATTGACATAAACGGTTCTCGATAGTTTTCCTAAGGAATCGTCTGTCAAATTTAAAGTTCCGGAAAACTATTAATTTGTGTAAACTGTGCTAACGGTGTTTGTCCATCGCCACCGTCACCGAACGCGATTATTCGAACAGAAAATGTGTACTTACAAAAAAATTACGTTTTAATAGACTTTGAAGTTGACTGTTCCAAATTACCAATGATCTTTTATCTTTTCAATAATGAATAATGAATTAAAACAACGATTATTAAAAGAAAAACAATATGATGTAAAAAATTGATTTCAAACTGGCTGTCGAAAGAAAAAGGGAGTTACTTACGGCATTATTATCCATTTAAAAAAAAAAAGTATCTAAACAGGTAAAAAATAAAAAAAATGTATATTACTTCACATCCAATTATATTATTTATTATGAAACCGTTTACATTGCATACAAGATATAGGACAACAGTTGTAAGCAATATTCGATGTAACCGTTAGATATGAATAACTTACAAGATGACAAATGTAATGTAATGTGGGATTTGTAAACAGGTAACGATCATTTGGACTTTAAAATAACTGTTTGTAATGCTGAAGAGTGAAGACCTACTTACGAGTACATTTCAGTTTTGTAATAAGTAACATGATAACAGTAAAATCGATCTATTTGGAAATGTAGGAATATTAACACTCGTGTTTTCGTTATCCTAGCCTTATATTAACACTGTTTCAATTTCGAGTAAAAACTGTGCTTTCTTTCGGTGCAGGTAGGCTACTGGTTTTCATTATTTATGACATGCGGCTCACCTGAGGGTAAGTGCTCACGACTTGCTAATACGAGTATATAGGACAAAACGTAAACAGGTAACGATCATTTGGACTTTAAAATAACTGTTTGTAATGCTGAAGAGTGAAGACCTACTTACGAGTACATTTTAGTTTTGCAATAACATGGTAACGGGCAAATTGATCTACTTGGTAGTGACAGGGAAATATAGGAATATTAACACACTTTTTATCGTCATCCTAGCCATACATAGGCTTATAACACTGTTTCAATTTCGAGTAACAACTGTGTTTTCTTTCGGTGCAGGTACTGGTCTTCAATATTTATGACATGCGGCTCACCTGAGGGTAAGTGCTCACTGAAAGACGCCATATGCAATACCCGAGGCATCGCAGGTGTGTTGCTACCCCAAAAACAAAGCTGTATTTTTCGTGCCAGTAATTACACCGGCACCCAAACCGGAATACGGCAACACTGGTTGACGGCAGATGTAGGTGTGGTGGTAGTAACTTTCTGGATGAGCTCTATTGCTACTAAACATACGTAGCAGTATTTACCTATTGGTTTTATTTAAAGATTCTTCATTTATAAGTTTTCTTTCTTATTGTTGATTTATACAAGTTCATTATTCTAAAAGATCTTAAATACTTATAGTTAAAACAGGCGTTCAATTATGGCTGAAGGAAACAAAATCTAAACTGCTGCAAGATTAGTGCAGGGCGCGCCGGCCATAGATCTGCATAGCTATTCACAACGTTTCGATTCGATTTCGGTTCGGAAAGTCGTATATCTATCTCGCTTTCATAATGCCAAAAAAAGACAGACATACGACTTTTCGAATCGAAGCGTTGTGAATAGCTATCCTGTACTGTATTGTGGCAGTGCAGTGAAAATAGAGCGCCGATACCGCTCATGTCCCCTCGGTGGTTGCAATTTGCAATGCAAGTCTCCCAGCTCAATTTGTTATTCAGCTGTGCCAATTTTATGTTTTAACTTGCTAATTTATCGATCAGGTAGTTTCAATCCGATGTTGTTAAAGTTGTTCGTTTCCTGCAAAGAGCTTTAAATACAGATCACTACATAGTAAAACACCCAGTCTATAGAGTCACAAATATTAGTCAAACACTCTGTACCAGAGGACAATATAGAATCTATCTATGTTTTGTGAATTTAATTGTTTCTATCCGCAGAGCAACAAACTTCCGCTTGTCTCTGGGTTCCTTATTAATTTCCCTGTACTGGTACATATAAATCATGTTCTATATGCGTCAACTTTTCATTCTCTCTACCTGCTTTGCAAGGTCAACAAGTGCTGCGGTTTGTGCACGGAACAATTATTATTTCATTGGATGTTTTTATACGTACTTATCGTATACTTTTATTTCTTACTCGTTTTTCTCAGCACAGAAGCATTCAGTAGGTACAATTCTAAGTAATTTAGATATTTAATCAGTAGCTACCAACACATTTGCTTTGCAGTTTATTTTGATTAGGTACAATTATAATCGCAATGCGTATGTCAGTTCCATCCTACCCTAAATACACATTGCCCATATCCTGCACATGCCACGGACCTTAACTAACCTAACCTAACAGACTCTTCGTATCAACGCCATTTGGTTGAAACAGTATTTTATGGAATATGCCTACTTCAAGTCAGTTCAACCTCAAGAGTCTCAAGACCCTAAACAGTTCATTTTTCCCAGACTCATACCGAACACAGTTCATCAATTAGTGGTGTAAGTCTTCAACAACGCCACACTCCACACAATGCGACGAGTTCGTATTTTTCATCATGAACGCAAACTTATTAATGTGTCCAGACCTGAATCTATGAGCCGTAACAACTAATCATCGCACACAAAAAAGTTGTCCCTGCATGGTTTTATACCAGATCTCTTTGTCTAAGGAGCGCTTTTCAATATATTCCTTCCAATCAACATAGCACTTTTAAACTTAGGTAAAACTTCTGAATAATCCAAAATTATATTAGTTCCTTTCCATTTTTTGCCTTGGAATTGAGTTTGCAATGCAGGAAAGGTCAGTTTATACTCTAGTATAGGTATCATATTTATTATTCAGATTGAAAATACAAACATTTCTTTCAATTTCTGTTATTGTTCTTTTGCCACGATAGCCTATGATAGAGAGGGACAGAGTTAATTCACTTTGAAATCAATACAGGTGTACACAATTGTTGGGTGACTACTTAAATATAGCCTTTCTAGAATAGGGATAATTAGGTCGACCTAGTGAACTCAAATAAAAATCATTTCATCATAATGAAACATATTGAGTACTATTTCATACTATTAAATGAGCAATATTTGTGTAGGTATATGTATTTGTAATCACGTTTTCGGAAACGGCTTTTACGATTTCGATGAAAGTTGTATTATAGAAGTTTACGGGGGCGAAAACTCGATCCAGTAAGGTCTCATATCTGGGAAAATTCGTTTTCTCTATATTCACCCGAGCAGAGCTTAGCCGCCCAGACACTACGTCCTAAAAAAGGAGTACGATTGATATCACATGTAGAAAACTCATACTGGTCACTGACGTTCCGACGCAGTTTTCACTACATATTGAAGGTAGTCCCCCAGCTCAACCGCGTATGTCGGTCTGTCTGTCTAAACGCGATACACTCAGAAATTACCGAACGGATTTTCACACGGCCAAATAGCTTGTTCGACCGTACATAGTAAAAAGATAAAGAACATTGATGGACACAATATTATTAGGTACAGGAATACCAAAGGCGATGGATGGTTTGAGCGAAAGATGATTATACACCGTTAATTTTAGGTTGTTCTGGAACCGATAGCCATAAACTCAATCATCGAACTCGGAATAGTTTTTTTATTTTTTTCAAAAAATAACAATAAAAAAATGAAATTTACTTTTTTCGTGTATTTTTTTTTAAATTACAATAAAAATTCACGATAAATTAAATTTATATTTATATTTTTTTTTTTAAGTTATTGATTGATGATTGATTGAGCACCACACTTAGCCGTTAAAAAAAAAGCAGTCTCAATCGTTTCGAGTTCGATGATCGAGTTTATGGCTTTCGGTTCCAGAACGACCTAAAAATAAGCGTGTATTATCGCCAAAAAATGAAATCAGGACTGAGGAATGGATGAAAGTGACTACTGAGATGTATGGAAGGAAGAGGATGATGCTTGCTTAATACAACGAATAGTAGTTTTAGAAGATATTAAAAAATTGTCCCAAACTATCAAAGGACACTGCAATGATAAAGGAATAGGCATGACGACAGTATCAAAAAAAGTGCAAATCTATTTAGTCCGTCACTTAGAGTATTGGAAATTAATGGACACATATTTTTTGTTTTTGTAAATATATGAATAATGACAAAGATAAAACGCATCAAAACTCGGGAGTGGGGGCTCGTGACGTCAGAACTAGCAAAAAATTATACCAGGGCGTGACGTATTGAGAATTTTAAAAGCGTCATATCTTCGTCAATTTTGGTTTACATAACAAAAGAAAAAACACGGGTCAAATATTTTTTGATAATCTAACTGACGGACTAATTCGTTTTTTTTTGTTCTCGCCTATTCAAGACACATTGCCAAATGAAGATGATCCAGCTTCCATGAAATGAAGAATAAGAAAGCCAGTGATTTAACTCACATGCGGTGTTCTTAACCCATGTTTTAGTATCTCAATAGACGATCCCCGCATGCGCATTATCGAAATGAATTGGAATTACGGCAGGAGGACGATGATCTTTATAACTAATAGAAGATATAGAAGACATTGAAATATCGTCCAAAAACGCACCGATGAAGGAATCCAACACAATGCATCTATGAAGATTTACCAGCTTCTAATGAAACTTGTAGTGTTAACTCGCACGTGGTCGCCTGAACGCTTGTCTCAAGCGAATACGAGTGGGAAAATATTTCCAGTTTCTGGTCTACAATCAAGTCTATTGGAAGAAGATTCACCAGACGACTATCAAGATTACTCGTTTTGTATGTGTCACGGAAGAGCCAGTCTTGTTCCAAGCGCTAGAAACATGCAACTTTGACGGTGTGCCTTAGTTTTAACCGATTTCAAAAAGGAGGAGGTTCTCAATTAGATTGTTTTTTTTTTATTTATTTGCACCGATTACGCTGAGAATTATGATCCGATTTACGTGATTCTTATTTAGTCGGATGCGAAATAGTTGCCATTTGGTCCCAAACAAATCTAACATAGCAAAGGCCCATTCGTTTCATTTTTTTACTTCAGTCGTGTGGTCTAAACATAAGAGTATATAACCAAAGAGCCATCAACGCGGTATAATTTTTTGTGTCATTTTATTACTTCATAATATGTAGTGATAGTGATCATGACGTAACATCACGCCTGTATGCTCTGAAGGGTACGCAGATGTGTACAATACACTCAGATTTTGCCAGTTCAAGTTCCATTTATTGGGGATAAGCCTATTACCATGACATGTTGTATTGTTAACAATGTAAAATAAATGGATAGCAAATATTTGTATAGGAGTTAGGATAACAACTAAAAATGGAAAAATAAAACTTTTTTCAATTTTTTTTTTACTTTTATTTGATTGATTTGGTGTTTTTGTCACCGGCTTCTGAAGCCAAAGTTATTTTTTACTTTTTTGTGTTTTTATTTTTGTTTTTTTTTCATTCGAAGAACTGCTTAGTTTTACTTAAGACTAATATTGTATATTGAGGACACCAAAAAGTTGAATGGGTTCTATGGACACCATTTTGTTTTTATAATTACTATTTTATAATATTTCTTTCATGACGAATGTGTTGATTTGAGTATTGATGTAGATGAGATGGCCAAAGAAACGATAGATGGGGATGTGTGAAAGATAACACGGTTGGAAAAGGGTTAAAAACTGACCTTTTCGGGCAGACGCATTTTTATAATAATCAATGCAGGAGAACGATTATCTCTTTCTTTTGTAAATTAAAATGAATATTGGAATACAATTTAGTGTTATTATTGATAGGTTAACTTCCTCGTATAAAGTATGTAAGTACATTCACGGCACTCCTTCATAAATAAATAGGCTCAATTCATGACATTGTTGTTGTGAATCGTAAGCGTTGAATGCAGTGCTGGAATACAATCAGCCAGCAGCATGCATTAGCATAAATGCATCAGAAGCGATATGCATAACTTGGCACAACATTAAGCATAATTAGGCGGTGACCCACTTTTTTATCAAAGCTCGTCGTCGATGCGCGGCGCGAGCGCATGGCACACACGCGCATTGCCAGCGCGAACACGACGCACGCGCACAACACACCTACAATACAGCGCTCTATACCTTCAAGCCATTCAGATAAACATTTATTTATATACATTGTTTGTAATCAAACTTTAAATAGATAACGTGTGATAACCGCATACCTACTAGGTAGGTATTTTTATTATTCCTTGTGATATGGGTATTAACAAAAAATCTTTAACAAAAGATCTTTTGTTGCAAAAACGAAAAGGCCTCTTAAGTTGCATTTATATAACTTTGCTGTTTCAGACAGACAACAAGTACCCAATACCTAGTAACCCGTCGTACCGTAAGAAATGCTATGAAAACTCAGTAGGAACTAATAAATCTAGACACGATGTGACAGACAATCGACATCTCGCAATAAATAAAAAATCCTTGTGGTAAATCTAAATATTGTCTTTTTTTTAGAATCCAATCATTATAAAAAAAAAACTATTCAATTTAACAAGCTAAAACAATATAAATTATAAGCACCATGTGTCATTTAAATCAGATTACAAAAAGTGTTCATTAATAGTACAGTTTTGTAATCTGATTCAAAACATATACATTTATTCTGTACCTACATACTATATGATTATATGAATAGTGAGAACGCTATTTCTCACATACATGTAAATAAGCGGAGCCTTGGCCTGGTTACCACGATTTTAGCGTTATTACAAAATACTCAAGTGATGCGGCGCGGCGCCCGCGCAGCGAAGTGGGGACTACGCACACACAAACCTACGGCCACGGTTCCAAATAAAAATATTTCACTGTTTATAACGTATTTTGGTATCTTATTTTTAAATAACTAGTGGAATTTTCCTTTTGTTCAGTAAATTTTGGAGAACATTTCGATTACCTCATTGTATAATAATAGAATAACACCATAATTATCGTTGTAAGTATAACCGGTTCCGTACCAAAAGGATCCACACCATCATTTAGATAGGAGAAAATTAATAAGTTTAATCGATCTGGAAGAGTCTACGATCGCATCGCTCGAGAACTCGAGGTGAATCAACATTATTTTCTACATAATAGTAATTAGTGTCAGTAAACGAAGATAAAACTTTTATTAAAAAGCTTGTTGATTTCAATCCAACAAAACACCTACGTGAGCTCCTGCATATAGTAGGTATAGCCTTGCTTTCTAGAATGCAATAGTAAACAAATTAAACACATTCAAGAAGAAATATAAAACCTCGCGAAAAATGCTGAAGGCTCTACTTTGTGGTAAATAGTTCGAATTTTATGGACTCTAAGAATTAATATATAATCAGGGATAGTTTTATGACCTGAAATTACTAATGCAGGAATTAATAATATGTAATAAAAAAAAAAACTAATAGAGCCTTAATTCAAACGTCTCTCTGCAGTTACGAAAATCTATACTAACTTACTTATAAATGCGAAAGTTCGGTTGGATAGATGTTTGAACTAAACGGATCTGGATGCAATTTGGCTTAGCTAAATTATAGTTTGAAATAGTGCTTAGGCTTTTTTATCGGCAAAAAACTATCAAAATTTTCCACGCGAACAATAATAATAAATAATATCTGGGTTAACAGACCTACAGCAGTATCAAATATGAACAAGTGATTTAGTCCTCGTGTGGACAAGGTACATCAATAAAGAACAATTAATATAAAATGTGCAAGCAGACATACATAATTATGAATGTGCAGCATATGTGGAAGTGGCACAAGGTTGTCTGTAGAAACGGTTGCGCGGGTTGTAAGGAAACAACGGATACCGATCATTTGCCTGAAAGCACCAATTTTGATGAATCCAATCTTCATCACGTCAACTGGGTTTAAAGAGTTTGTCGAGGTTACGCGTAGAGTTTACTCCACAAAAATCAATCACAATTTCCCACGAACGACTACTTTAAGTCCTGTGGTATTCAAAGATGACTGTTACCTGTCCGTCTTCAATATTACCAACAATAAAATTATGTACAAGTATATTAAATACATACATATTGATTGTGTTCATGTTTGGACGAGTTATGAGTTGTAAATAGGGTTGCCTAACTTGGCAAGGTCATACATGCAGTGATTGGGTAAAGAACGTCAGTCACAGAATGATGTTGATAATCCAATACAATGTTAATTGTATTTAATTGTGAATTGTTTAGCATTAAACATATTGTGCAATTTGACCAAGTTACACACCTTATTATGAGTCTTTTCAAATATCAACGCTTTCGGTGGAAATAATGCACATTTTTTTTTTATTGTCTTCTTGTGGCTTGAACCACAAACAGTGACACGCATTTTACTGATGTTACATTTATAAATGAAATGGGTAACAGACTCCTTTGTGGGTAGCCATACTACAGTGACGTCTCCACGGAACACGTTCATTGGTACGCGTGCTGCAACATGCGCGGCCGCCGCGCCGTGTCCCACATATCAAGATAAATTCAATTTCGCCAAAGGGCAATAGTTGTGAGAGCAGAAGCTGAATCTTTATGCACTATAGGTACATAAAATATTTGCAAAGTCAAAATTAACCGTTACATATTTTTGACAAAAAGTAGGTACCTAACTCTAGGGTGCGTGGTAACGATTCTGAAACGGAAAATATGGTTATTAGCATGTTTGTCTGTATATATTTTTAACTTGTTTTATTTTCGATGAGATCGTTTCGATGGTGTCTTGGTAAATTTTAAGTTAAAAAATCATTAACGTTTTGCATATATGATACCTAGCCACGCCTAGGTAGTTTTGACCATCGCATGGTTACAAAACTAATTATTTAGTCGTAAATGCGCGCTAGAAAACAAATAAAATGACGTATTACCGAAATCCTTTGTTCTTTGGATATTCTGGTTGCACATCGGAGTCGACTCTTGCACAATCAAGTAACCTTCGAAATGGAAAAGAAACGCACGGGCGCACCGCCCCCCCGCCCTTCCTCCCCCACGTCTCGTCGCGTCGTCGTTTGCCATATTGAAACTACTTCAAAATCGTTGGAAGTTTTTAAAATTTTTCAGGAAACAATAATTGTTTAACTCGTTCATTTCAACCGTTTCTACACTAAATGAGAAGTACCAAACTCCATAGAAACTTGGGCCTGGCCTTACAGGTTTAGAATTTTGCCATAAATTAGAGCACTTGGGAAGGTTTCACGAGCCAAATTATCACGTCTCCCAGCAACGGCCAAATTGGTAAAATCAGACAATGTTAACATTTTAGGTTATTTTACTATTTCAGTTATTGTGATATAGTTTCTATGAGTCATTACAAAATGACATTTTTAATTAATAGAGATATTTTAACGAAATTGGTGCCCAAAGGTAGGTCTGTATTTATAAAGGATTCACATAGATAACTTCATTAGTTTAGGAAATATAGAAAAATTTTAGTGTTTCATCCAGATTAAATTTTTAAACATTATGTTCTAGGAATTTTTATTGGTTTCGAGGGTTGACAGACTTCTAGCTTTACCCAGTAGGTAGAGTACCTAAAGTAGTTTTAGGAATTTGCTGAAGTGTTACTGTTGACAATCTCATCTGAGTCCCCCCCCCCCGGTCCTAAGTTTAAAACTGCTTATTTTACACTCGAATATTGTAATTGAGGCTAAGATTTAAATGAGTTAATTAAGCAAAATAGTAGATTATTTTGGTACATATCTGATTCGTGTAACGGCTAGGCCCATAATGGGGGATCTCCTTTCTCTTTTTGCAGTTCTCAATGTCAAAAAGTTTTAAATAAATAAGTACCTATTTGACTTTCCTATTTGATTTGCTTTGCTTTGCCTTTTTGAAAACGTTCACGCAATGTCTGCATTGGTAATTGTTATAGGACTTTTAAACCAGGACGCAGCACTTGAGTCGCTTGACAATGCCAATTCTCAGAAATGGCCTGGAGTTCAATCAATTGTAACATTCATTGCTTCAATACCTATCTCTTTGAAAGGAAATAAGAATATAAAGATACTTACGTATTGAAAGTAAATAGGTAGGTATACCTGTTACTTCGGTATTAAATTATCAATACCTTCAAAGGAAATTCAATCACATAGACGTTCATCTGCAATTTCTTAGCAACGATGGTAGCAATTTACCGAAGGTATGTTTACAAGATGGTTGTATAACCAATTCCGACATAAATTGAAAAATGACTTGGGCTTCTGCCTGTTTCTTTGGTAAGGCAGGGCAGCACTGAATCAGTTTACTTAGGAATCGATTCAAGGTTCACTTTGACAGTCTTCGTCATTAAAACCTACATTATACAGCAATTAGGGGAACTATAATAACCGTTGCAGCTACACGAAAATGGTCTTAGGGGACTATCAATATTTTTTTTTTTAAATTTCGTTCCCCATTCACAGATTAAGTATCAAGAAAATTTATAGTTGGCAAGAAAATGGCAATTTTACACATTTTTTTGATCCCTTAAAAGATTTTGATCAGTATTAGAACAGGATCCATTAGCATCAATAAAAAACAATGTGTGAAATGACCACTTTTTTGCTGTACCTAATTTTTTTTGAAAATCTAAAACCGTTAGTCCCGGCTGTCATTTGTAGATCTTTGACAGTCATCACAGTTACAGGTAGTCAGTGGCCCAAAAAATCCGACAACCAGTCTTACCAAGGGGTATCGTTTTACCCAGGCCTAACTGGGTTGTGGAGGTCAGATAGGCAGTCGCTCCATGTAAAATACTGGTATTAGCTGCATCCGGTTAGACTGGAGGTCGACCCCAACATGGTTAGGAAAGAGGGAATGATGAGTAATTGCACAAGTAATTCTATAGTAAATTAGAGTTAGTGCATGTGACGTTCTCAATTACTTACGCACGTTCACCTCGTGTAGTCTATATCGATCCCTCCGTGACGTTATTTAGTCAGCGCCCTATTACCTGACCCCACTTACAAAAGGAGAAGGGGTAAAAGGGGTTATACTGCAAGGGATGAACTGTCCATTGACTAAATTCTCTGCGCACATCACTATCACCCTATGCAGACCAGAGACCACTGCTTTACTCCAACGAGTCATGTTGAAAAAGATTTGATACAAGAGTTTCTTGTGCGTCATTGTATTCAATGACGCACAAGAAACTCTTGTATCAAATCTTTTCGATCTTCGATGGCTTTGTAAAACAAAAAAGCTTTAGAAGAATATATAAAATATTTTGAAGAGCAATAAACGCCCAAAAAATGACATCTTATTTGTCAAAAATGATTTGTTTTTTATTGTAGTTATTAAGAACTCTCGTCAAAGAAGAAGTATAGTCTTATTCCCAATGTAGATACATAGTACCAAATAATAATGGCATATCAGTCTGAAAACTTTCAAGTACATTGAAAATTAAAATGAGCATCGTTATGATGTCAACTATGATGTTGCATGCAGTAAATTATTTAAACCAAAGTCCTTTATTTATATGTCAGAGTGCTCTGAGAAGTGGGTCATGCAGACTTGCCCAGACAACGGCCTTGTACCAGGTAATTATTAGTCTATAATTGCAATTTTATTACAACATCGCTGATATATATGCAGATCATATGAATGAAATCCACATGTTTGTTGAAAAGTTGAATTGGCTACAAAAACTACGTCTGACCAGTTATACCCATTAGAACAACGCACGCTGAATGAGAAAAGTTTGTTCCAACATGAACAGGAAAACCAATCAATTCAAAAAGTTTGTTCGGTGTTCCTTCTCAATTGCCACAAAAGGCTAGTTTCCACCATCAGTAAATTGCAAATCTATTTAGTCCGTCAGTTAGTATTGGAAAATAATGGACACGTATTTTTTGTTTTTGTAAATCAATGAATATTGACAAAGATAAAATACATCAAAACTCGGGAGTGGGGCCTCGTGACGTTACAACGCACTAAAAATTATAGCACGGCCTGACGTATTGAGAATTTTAAAAGCGTCGTATTTTCGTTAATTTTGGTTTACGTAACAAAAGAAAAAATACGTGTCAAATATTTTTTGATAATCTAACTGACTAATTAGGTTTTTTAAAGGAAAATAGCTTTAGGTACGTTTGGGGAAGGTAAACACTTATAATGGTTGAAGGAAAGTTTTAAATAGTGTTTTGCATCTTATTAGCATTAGTAGGTAGGCTTCTTATTCAATTTACAGTTAATGTTTAATTTATTTTTGGGCTTCGCATAGTAAGTTGTACTTCACACTTCCAAAGGCAATTCAAATCGGAACCGCGTAAAAAAATCTAATAAAAGAAATAAACACTAAAGAAAATCCATGAAAAATTACTGATTGTATAAAACCCTTTTGGTATTCTTTTGCTTTTAATTGTCGAAGAAAAGCTTGTTTCAAAGGAGAATAATGGGTGGCTAACGCTACGGTCAATACAGGGTTGAAGAAATTCACTCAAGAAGGTTACTGTTAGCCTGTGTCATCCCACTGCTGGGAAAAGGCCATGACTTCCAAATTCTTCGATCCAGGGCCAATGTGGACCACCCACTCAAGAACGTAAACATTTTTAGTTGTTAGGTATTGTTTTATTTTTATTTGTTAAACAAAAGTTGGTGTTCAAAGCTATTTAGGGCACGTATATATTTTTTTTTAGTGTAGTATCCCCACTTCATGTGAAGTGGGGATGATTTTTTTTTTCGTCGTCTATCCCATTGTGTGGGTATCGTTGAATAGGTCTTTTAAAATGACTTATGGGTTGCTAATACTATTTTTCGATTTAATGTTCCATTTACGAATGATTAAACTTCAAAGTGCAAATATTTGTTCCAGTTTTCGGCGTACCCCCCCTCTAAAACAGGAAATCTGGAAAAATTCATGATGATAGTACATTTCATGAACTTTAAAGGACCCACGTTGGATAATTTTATACAAAATCCTAAGAATAAATTTTTATAGAAATAATGTTCTACGTAAACTTGACACTCAATGCACCCGTGAACGGTTTTCAAAGTTTTTTATAGAAATATTGTTCTACGTAAACTTGACACTCAATGGTCCTGCCCGTGAACGGTCATGAGTTCATTTGTACGGTGTATGGACTGAACTAAACTCCAGGAAGTCAACAGTTTCCGTATTGTTTCCCTTTTAATTGTTATGGAATAGTAGATTGTACATCAAGTGCATAAAACGCACTCTACTTTAAGCGCCTCTACTTTATATCCATCCTCGCTCGCAAGCTCGCTCGGATGGTTTTATCCGTCTCGCGTAAAATGGGTTTTATGGACGAGTTGTACACACTACTTTTCACTTCAATTGCGAGGAAATGAAACAGTAACATGTAAATATTATAAATTTAATTCAAATTGAAAGTTACGTTAATGAGAAATAATAAATGGACGAAATAAAAAATATAAGTTTATTTCATGAAGTTTTATTGTGTACTTTTGCTGTTGGTATCCTTGCCTTGTTCTTAGAATACTAACGAAACGAATTAAAATAAAGAGGTTATTCTATGAAGTTGAAGTTGTTCGTGTGGCTGTTGGACCGATTGCCTTGGTCTACGACGAAGATTCTACTTTATGCTCTAGCTAGAGCATAAAAAGCGACTTTATGTCGCCTACGCACGACATAAAGACGAATTTTTAGAGCATGAGAAGTTAAAAAGTATTTTTCAAAGATGTTTTATTTCATTGGCTTTGTTAACTTAAGGTCCAATGTTCACGCTAGCATTGCGATGGGGGTGTTTGAAGTACAAAAACCCAAACCAAGATTGATTGTGAGTAAACTAGAGTTGTGACCGCTAACTACGAGACCGTATCCGCGTCCGCGACGGCCGTATTAATCATCACTATCAGGATATGTTCTTGGTAATGGAAATGCTCCTATTATTCACTGTCATTCTATATCTATGAACAGACATTAAAGTTGAAAGCAACTCGAACTTAATTATTTGAAATGTAAACTGTTTGGCGGTTATAATGAAATTATTATGTTGGTTTAAATAGGGATTCAGTTTTGTCAAAATTTATGTTGGGAAGTTTTTTTTTTATTGTTGCCACGTGCTTTAACGCTGCAATGATTGCGTGTATTTAATTAAATAAAACGTGTATTGAAAGTTTTTGCTTTGCAAATATTCCATAACCCTTTGCCTTATTTAGAAATTGTTGATTTGTTAAATAATATGAGCTGCTGTGTCTCAGGACCTTGGATGGCAGGAGAGGGGGGCGCGCGCGCGAGGGAGGGGGGCATGGTCGCGGATGACGCGCGCCCTACTGGCACACTGACACACTTACCCAGTGACAGTGGTACTGCTTTTGGTCTGACGAGGTCGATGCGTCCTACCTACGTGTAATCTTATGTATATGTACACAGATAAACTTAGCTCATAGTAAACGTAGTCCCGATTGAAGCGAACGAAACTGCTGGAAACTCCGCGCTACGGCTTGCCTGAATGGGTATGGCTCAAATATTTTTGTCAGACAAACGTTACATGACCAGAACACGTTTCTTTAGCTGTAGATGGTGCAGCAACCTACGCAGACATTTATGTTTTCTCAATGATTTTTTATTGACTCATAATCTGTGTAGGTATATAAAAATATTGCAGGAGCGCTGTATTTAATAGTACTTATTGATATTAAACTAACGTTATTAAATTAATAAACCACTTAATATTTTATAATACTGCAATTACCTTTATGTTTTTTTTCATAATGTAAAAAACGTCTTTATTGCATAAAACCATTAAA
Source organism: Xestia sexstrigata (assembly GCA_941918905.2). Taxonomy (NCBI): domain Eukaryota; kingdom Metazoa; phylum Arthropoda; class Insecta; order Lepidoptera; family Noctuidae; genus Xestia; species Xestia sexstrigata. The sequence goes on along the minus strand of OW799200.2, from coordinate 12,676,185 downwards.
TAAAAAAAAAACGAAAATATTGCAGAAGGTACCTGCAGTATTGCAGCTATACGCTAAATAACTCAACAAACTAGGTACCTACGTATATAATTGTTATTCTGTAAAATTGACGACCTTGTAAAATTGCGTTTTTGTACACAACCTTGAGTATATAACTACATTCATATCTGTTATTAAACGTTAATTCAATTCACCAACAAAATAAATCTCAATTTCTATTAATTGACGAAACATTTCTGTGTCAAGGTAGTGTGCATTGCACAGAGTTGAAAGGTAAAATCTACATAGTTACTTTAACCTTGCTGAATATGTACATATTTAGCAATTAATTTTAAATAAATATATCATTAGTCAATTATCTTCACTGGAAATAGTGATGCGTTATTAAAAACAATAACAAGGAATTCAGTAAATTCATAGGTAAACTGCTAATGTTATAACTTATTAAGCCAATAATAATATTGAGATTGAGAGCGAAAAACCTCTGTTATAGAGATTTTTCGCAAACTTCCTTGCCCCTAAGTACCTACTTACTTATAACTTTTATTTGCAATTTAGTATAAACAAATAATATACGAGGTGGATTTTTTTACATGCAATTAAAAAAAAAACGTTTTTCCTACAAAAGTGCAATGCCTACACGGTCAAAATGTCTGAAACAGCTGGGTTTTTTTTGTACACTGAATACCATCCTGTATACATAATCATATATAAAGAAAACATCATATATTTTAATGAAACCCAAAATAAGTTCAGAGAGACATGCATAAAAACAGGAAATTTTCCATGAAATTTTCCCTTGTTATTATCGTTTCCTCTCTACGCCGTAGCACCTCTTAAGAGGGGTTTCATTTATGTAATCCCTGTGTTACTTGCTGGCAAAAAAGGACAGGAAGATAAATTATTTTGTGCTCCAACATAATTTCCGTCTTTGGAAAGAGTAGGTACGAGAAATAAAATATTAATTGTAAATATTACGCATTCGAATTACACAGGAAATATGAAGAATCCTTCATGTAGTCCCGGAATCCGTAACATGCGTAAAGCTTATTTCAATCTTCACAAATTTATGATGACGACATGTCACGGTTTTTGCAGTTTCGTGGATAAGAGTTTAATACGAAATGTCTGAATTCCCACACTTTGTTATTCAGCATGCCGTTACTTACGTAGCAATTTTTTTTGCACCACTTGCGAGTTGGCAAGCTACAGATACTAACTGAATATTGCTGCAGATAAAACGACTCTGTTACGTAATAATTTTATCAGGTTATTCAGACAATGACACCAAAATTAGGCAGCATGGGTAAACAATCTACTCGTAATTTTTCAATCAAGAGAGTGATGATCGTAACTTAGTTTCAACATACATGTGTTGGAACCGTGATCCCAAGAGGAGCTTGCTACGTTCCTGATCGGCCTTGACACGAAATAGCGGGAAACTAGGAATATCACAGCTTTCACAAGTTTATTTATTTATTTAAATTAAAATCCGATGTTTCCATGGTTACTAACAGTTATTTTCTCACTTCAAGTTAAAGAAGGTATAAAAATATAAAATATTTAAGAAAGAACCACAAAGCTTTTCTCAAATTTTATTACAGGCAAATTGGCAATGCTGTAAAGGAAATGAATAAAATTATGTCAACTGCTATTCCGAGCGATAAATTGTAAGAGTTTTATTTGAATACGCACTTACAAATAAAATGGGTCAACTAAATTGTCAGATCTAGAGCTATCACGTACTGCAGAGTTTTTTTTTAATAAATATAGCTCTACAATTCAATCACAAACAAGTCGAGCCCCTGTATCACACGGCAGCATCTTCTCTCCCCAAAAATATTTAAACCATTCATTATAATTTGACTACACCCGTTTGGTAGGTAACTTCCCGATTTACAAACTAAACAAAATACTATCACAACAGTGCCGTTTCGTAAATATTTTGACCTCCATATATATTCAGTCTCGTTTCGCCAACTATTGAGTATGCGTGGAATCATTCCCGTTTGGTAATCTTTCTGATTGGCAAGTACAGTTAGGATTCGGGAGAACTACTAGGAAATCGCATAATTAATATTCTGTAAGCTCTTATTTATTTTAACGTTCTGTTAATACCCAAACAAGTTAGGTGCACAAAAACAAACCTACCGTGTTTAAGAGAAGAAAAAAAAACACTTACTTGAATTATTATAACTAAGTAAACAAATAATCCCAACAATAGATACAACGTGTTTCGCCGACCCTAAGTACTCTTAAAATGGGACGGAGGCAGGAACATAGTGATAACTACAAACTACCATCATATATTTACACACCACATTAAAAAAAAAAACATTTAAAATAAGTCATGAATTGTAACAGAACAGTTTTTTTGGTGAATACCCAACAAAAAGTAATGAATTCCAACACACAACCACTGGAAGATCTGAATAATTATGAGATAGATCTTACCATTTAGCATATTATATCAAACTTTTCTTTGACACAGCCCCAAATATTATGAGCAACGCGTACTCGTGCATGACAACCGATTATGTGGTTTAATAATAATTATTCTCTCCATAAACCTAGGCAGAGGAGGTATGTCATTCATTAGTACATGCCTAAACTTTAGGATATAAGGGGACGTCTTACAGCTTCCAAATCTGCATTAGGTTCGATCTCTTTCTAGGTACCTTACTCGTCCTCGACACTTTCTGCAACAGTCTTTTTCTTATACGAAGATTTAATTTTTCGTCTAACGAGATATCTCTGAAAGCGCGGGTTTTCATCTCATTTTTAATTACATTATTGTGTTGGTGGTCTTTCCTTTTACTTTTTTATTTACATCGTATGAACATAATTTAATTAGAAACGACGAGCAGAGATACGGCGAAGCATCACCGTTATATGGTTCAAGTCCACGGTCCCGAACAAAGCGCCATGCTTCCATATTTAAGCGCAGACCACACTGCCCGCGCTTTATAGTGGAGGGCGGGTTTTTATCTCGCTTTTAATTGCATTATTGTGCAAACCACCAGTTTGTGGAATTCACTACCCGCTCCTCTGTTCCCTGATCATTATATTCTGGATCTAAGTATTCAAAGTTCCAGTTCAGTTCCAGTGAATCGGTTTCTTTTAGGCATACGTACTCCACCCTAGGCCACATCATCGCTTCACATCAGGCGAATTGCGGCCAAACGCAAGCTTCTAGAAAAAGAAACCAGAAACTGGAATTCCTTTACGCGTGGTGATATTTTCAGGCTTGCACTGGTCGTTGTTCCGAATTTGATTGCTTATTGCAGGGGTAGCGAATTTTTATGGATCAACGTGCCATTTTTTCTAAAGAAATGTTTAAGGGGCCCTAGACGTCCTGTCAAATAATTTTTACTAAGTGATTATTAGTCAAATAATTACACTAAATAGGTAGGTACTATCAACTACAAGTCCAACCAATTATTAATGAACGAGTTTGAGTGCGCCTGTTTTCGGACTAACTCGTCCGGCTTCATCGTTTCGAGTAAAGGTGTTAGAATTCGAGTCGTCTTCTTTCGTATCGAAGGTACAACTTATTTTCTTGGGCCTAGTTCGAGTAAAGTCATTCGAACACCCGAATACGGGCTAACGATCAAGTGTGATTGCGCCATTCCTCACTCCCATAGATGAATATAACCTGATATTTTCGTTTTTAGGCTTCTGTACAAAAAATGAAAAAAAAAAAAAGCGGAACCCTTATAATAATAATAATAACGACACCCTTCGGCCAAAAGTCCTCTTTCAAGCAGGCAAGCAGGCTTATATAGGATCACTCGTGTGTCTGTCTGTACGTCTGTCTGTCACAGCCAATTTGCTTCGAATCTACTGGACCAAATCAGGTGAAATTTGGTAGGATGGTGTAATCCTATGACCCAAACACAGATGTGCAAAGTAAATACATATTTTTTAAATAAGGGTCATTGCAAACCTTACTGTGTCATAATCAAATGAAAGTGGTCGTTATGAGGATCTCAAATACATTTTTGTTATTATTGTAAAATAAATGGTTTTGATTTTATTCATATAAGAAGACGAAAATTGACCATTCCCCCCATGATCTCCGAAGCTACGGAGCCTAAAATTTTGAAAAAAAAATACAAAATAATATCTTAACTCTCACTTGGCCGCTGCACACGTGCCCTGTGATTGTTACGTTTTATGATTCACTTTAGAAAACTGTCAGTTTCAGAGAATCTCTGATAACGATTTTTATTGCAACCTTAATTGGGATTTATCCAATTACTTGGTTTCTAACAACATTCGTTGTTTTAGGCAACTATTTAACAGGACAGCATTTGTGCGTGTCATAACGAGAAAAGAAGTTCTTGGGTACAAATCTAGCTAGAAAATAATCACACACTTCCTGCGCATTTTAGTACCTACCAGACGACTGTGCCAAGGATTTTCTTGTTGTTGTAAGACTACCCGTGAAACAAATAATTCAATAGTATCAATCGATCTTAACTATTTAATTTTACTATTGTTTTAAAGTTGACCTTTCTATGTAAGGCTGCATTGTTTTTGTCATTGTTTTAGAAAAAACGAACAATCTGTCCTTGTCATTGCGAGTAGCTGAGCCGGAAAAAAGTGATTTTAATTAAATATAATTACTGAGATGATAATGATCATATCAGATCTGTAATGTCTAATAATAAGATGATTGCAAGTAAGTCATGAGCACCTTGTAGATATGCCTGTTCCTAATGAGTGTCAGGGCTGTGAGCATAATCAGCCTGTACCGTTTCCACTGTTGGGTCACAGTTGGTCACCCAAGGCTGGTGAGATGTGGTGGATAATACTTTTTTTTTGGTTTTCGAAAATACAGGTTGTCTCACGATATCTTTCCCCGCCGCCGTTTGGAGAACAGTAGTGATGAAATTTTTGCCATTTCAATAGGTTCTTGGTATTATACATACAAATAAAAGAATAGTAAGTAATAAAACAGGGAAAATAGTCGGTTGATAGCAGTCAGTTACTATTTACTGCTTTCCTGTAAGAGAACAGGACAATATTTAAGTGGGTCACGCGAAGCTTAGTAAATAAATTCGATTTTCTCCGTACCTAATGAATGATTTAACACATATTAGCTAAAGTAGTTATTCCTTACAAAACGATTATAAATTACAATTATTTAAAAAATATAACTCTATGATTGTGAGTTATCAAAGCACAGTTATATATGGAGGTCTCAAAATTGCTAATCGTATTTAATTGATGAATTCCATGACAAGACTTTAGCTATAAAATAAAAATAATTAGAGTAACCACCTGCATATTTATGTGTTAGATACAACAGATAGGTACGTATACGCAGAAACTGGGTTTTGTGTGCCCAAAGTGCAATAGAGGGGTTTTATTATAACATCGGTATCATCGGTATGAGTAACGTGGTCGACGTGAATATGGGCCAAGTTTACACAAAACTAGGTCAGGGGGATTTAAACAACTGGGAGTTAACGATCGTTCCTGAACGGATATTTCTGTACTCACGTTTCGAAATTGTTGAATGTCTTATGTACAAGATCTTGTATTGATGTATTCATCTTGAACACGTTCAAGAGTTTTTTTTTATGATTTGGCTTAGCTATATCTACTTATCCAGTCCAACCCCAACCCCGTTTTTACTATGGGACCGAAACCGGCTTCCGCATGCCCTAAGTCCAACAATTCATAATGGTAACTGCATTTACTGTGTGACGTTGGTAAGGGAGGCGTATAACGTAAATATTTAATTACGCTCCAGATGAGCACGGCGGTCGGGTCATGATCATTTTCAGAAGTAGGTTAGAGGGTATCGCATTCATGCCTGCCTCCCCGCTCGGCTGGGGAATGGGTAGGGTGGCGTCGCCGTCCACGTCGGCTGCGAGCTTAGCCCTGTCCTTGCTCTACCATCTATCCAGCCACGGCTTTAAAATAGACTAGCTATATCTCATTGACTAGACTGCAGTTCAAAAATGGTATAGACACTATTTATATACTGCACTCTAGTCAATGGGATCGTACTCTACCTTTTTGAGTAACAGATACTTCGTGCGGCTTTTTTGACATCGCGTTCATTTATGAATATTTTTTAGTTTTCAAAAAGCCTATGCCTGTTTGCGGCTAATAAATAACTAGTTTAATAAATCATTCTCAAATATTTCCAAGTGTTACGTAGAAGTACCTATGTACCAGAGTGGAATTACTGCATTTTGCCTGTATGCACTTACTTAGGAACCGTTATTTCAGCAGTGTGACAAATACAGTTTTTCGCAGCATTCGTGATGTTAAAACATCGTAGATAACTAGTATAGGTATAACGCATGGCCACTATTATGCAGCCGCGTTACCCTTGACGTAACCGTGAATGCGTCGCCTGCACTAGCACACTAGCACACGCACTGCATACGCATAATCGTGTTTCCACCATTTAATAGTGCATTCATGTACACTGTTTATATCATTTAAACATCCATATATCGTCGCAAGTAGGTCAAGTTTATAAAAACCAGGACAGAGGATAACAGAAATGCAGTGGACAGTATAATGTAGGTCACGCAACACTATACCTGTGTATAGACATAAACCTTCGATCAACAATTACTAATTGTTGATCGGAGACAAACACGTGGATATGTGTAATGAATGACATTCGTGTTACGTGCACTGATATTTTTATGTCTTAGGCAAATAAACACTAATAAATTAAATAAGTCTGGGCCAACTGTTGAAAATAAAAGACATTGTTATGTCACGTACATACATCAATAAAATTACACCTATGATTTCTCACGTGTGAACTAGGCGCAAAATTGAATTTGCCTACATGCTTATTAAAACTACATTTGCGATATAATGGTGGCTGAGTAAGTCGTTACTAATGCATTGTATTATAGTATCAGCACATGCCCTTACAAGTGCAGCATTAAATTGGTTACGCTAATTAGGCAGGAAGATCTAAACTACACACTGGCTTGTTATTTATAATAACACGTATAAAATCTGTGGAGCATGATGAGTATCCACAGATGATGATGGGCCTTCACCGTAGAACACCATGAAAGAATGGCGGCGCTATCACGCTATATATAAAGGATGTAAAAAACCTCTTATCAAAGCCGAAAAGCAGTTGTTCTCCTCGTCATTGCGATATTTTTTTTGTTCTACACCATACCTGGGAACCTTCTAGTTACGGAGATATTGGGGGTCAAAGTTCCAACTTTTTGACAAGTTTTTTTTTAAATACAAGTTATTATTGTAAGATTTTTACTTGAAACACTTTCACGACCCCCATACTTTTCAATCCATCCATCAGCACAATGTTTTGAGTGCGGTACATTTAGTTTTACCGTAAAACATGATTTTTCACCCCAAAAATAAAGTCGTTTCCCAGCAATAATTTTTGCGTAAAGTTACTTAGTTTGATGTACAGAATGCTTGGTCGTCGGCTTCGTGATGAGGTTGTTTACACCCTGTATACTATTATAAATGCGAAAGTTTTTATGTGTGCATGTTTGTTACTCTTTCACGCAAAAAATACTGAACGGATTTGGATGAAACTTAGCACACAGATAGTTTATAACCTGGATTAACACATAGTATACTTTATATCCAAGTAGTATGACCCCGTGAGACAACTATCGAAGTCGACGCGGGCGAAGCCGCGGTCATAAGCTAGTTTGATATAATTAGGCTCCTCGCTTGACAAACCGATTGTATTGGTGTTATTACTCACGTAGTAAGTAACTAGTACTACTTAGTACTTGCTGCCCGTTCACCTGAAACATAATCCCTTTGTTGTCTCTGCAGAGCTCAGACGCGGAACGACAGGGAAATGTCATTGCCTATACTTAGTTGCGCCTGTGCTTCCCTAACCACAAAGCAGGACGTCGCGCGTCACCTCATCGTATGTTTTATTTTATTGCTTACTAGCTGATGCCTGTGGCTTCGCCCGCGTGGATGTCGGTTATCGCGACCAAAAGTAATCATGAAATTTTGATTCCGTTCCTGCAACTCATAGGAACCTAGTCCAGGGATAAAAAGTAGCCTATGTCTTATTCCAGGCTATAATCTATCCCTGTACCAAATTTCAGTCAGATCCGTTCATCCGTTAGAGCCTGATTGAATAACAAACATCCAAACATCTTTACAAACTTTCACATTTATTATATTAGTAGGAAGTAGGATAGGATTAGGAGGTAGGAGGATGGGCTTGAGAAGCGCGGCGCTTGAATTTTATTCTCGCGTCCGTAATTTTTTTGCGATTACTCCTAAGATATTTGTTTAAAATATATGGTGCAAAATATCGTAATATCGTATTTGTGTAAATAGCTTTCGAATCACCGCTTTATAATTGCCCATTTTTTAAAGTATTAATATGGATATAGTATGTTATCTTTAAGAGATAGACATATGCCATCGCGGACTTTTCTGTAGACCTATATAAGATACACAATTCCAACATACATTATTTTGTTATATCTCAAAGGGTTTACGCAGCGTTTTCGTTGAAAGCTCCCAGACGGCTTATTTTTTTCCGACACCTCCAACAAATATCATTATATTTTAGCCAATGTATACAAAACCTTAACAAAAATCTTGAATCACTCTATCTATTAAAAAAACCCGCATCAAAATCTGTTGCGTAGTTTTAAAGATCTAAGCATACGGGACAAACAGACGCGGCGGGGGACTTTGTTTTATAATATGTAGTGAGTAGTGATGATAGTGATTGACTGCACCATTCACTATAATTACGCGACAATTTCTTCTACAAAATTGCAATTGAATGACCCCTTTGCGTTTTCCTGTGAATATGAAATTATATATTATATTTCCTCTGTTCTGTCTCCCATAGGGTTACAGTTTGCAAATATAATCCTATACTTACTATTAAATGAGCAATATTTGTATTCAATCGCGTTCTCGAAAACACTACTAAACGAAACGAAATAGCTACTTTTCATATGTGGGAAAAATCGTTTTTTGTATTTTCAGCTAAGGTATGTACTTACTAGACTTATTATTAGCAACCAGTATTTTTCAGTTACTTTGTAGTCTATTAATGTATAAGCATAGGACCTTAATGGAAGTTATGCAATATACGACAGTTTTTTTCTTTAATTGAACCTAAGTACAACCTGTTCTAAGGTACTTTCTACACAGACACTAGACGGTTAACGTTTTCCTATATCTGATTTTAAGAATCAATCAGTGTTTAAAGTTTGTATAAAGCTATTTACAGCTTCACAGTCATAGTCCCCGCATCCGAATATGGGATTTTACCACAATACGTACGCGGGATCCGATCACCGTCCGAGCAAGCCTTTTAGCTTTTTTATTTGTTACAAAACGAAAGTTCGCGACGGATACGGGAACATACTACGCAGTTCTGGCGCAAAAAAATGGTTGCTATATTTTAGCACGGCTCACATCTCTATACTATACATGACAGTCAAATTATACCTCTAGCAACAATAATTTAACCATGAACATATTAACCCAAGCGTGTGTGAACATGTAGTACATCACCGACAATTTTGTAACACATATGGTATTACACAGTGATGTGTAATAACCTCACTGTTAAAAATGAGGGAAAGAGACAGATATAATGTTTTGAAAAGATTCGCCCAGTAGCTCGATCCGAACGAGCGAATAAGTAGGCGAAGGTCAAACGCCATTGTAGTCGACGTGAATATGGTGACGTTACACCTTGAGACAAGAGATAAGCTGTAGTTGTTGCGTGAAGCTGTGGTGCTGAGCCATACCCAGTCAGCAACTGTACTTACAATATACATAAAATTACTTTTAAAACACTAAAGAATCTGAAAGTTCAAAAAAGGTTCGTCAAGGTGACAAAGATTTTACTTTTACAGATTTTCTTTAGGAAAAATATTTTTTGACTCTTCGGTGCTTCGTCAATTTCACAAGAAACCTTGAATAAGAAAATGTGACGAAAATCCCTTGACCTAATTTTGAAATAATAATACCTACCTACTAAAAAATGTATTTACCTTAATTAGGTTAGGGATAATCTGGATTGTGGGACCTGTGCCTTTCAGGATAGGCACACATACAAGGCTAAAGCTATAGACATAATAATGTCTATACACTTTAACTGAAATATTACCATCTAATCTGTAATACTACTATTGTAGTGCTACAGGTTTAGATGGTAGTATTTTAATTCTCATTTTTTGTATAATTCATTTTACAAACTTGCTTCTAATCTATTTCACCTATTGTGTCTACCTATATCGTACTCCTCACAACCCACGAACACCAGTTTACGGGAAAAAGTCGAGGATCGTGTGTCCCAAAAGTTAGAAGACGTATCATCATGTACCGACGTAGAGTCGGTTGGCTCCCAAGACGGCCATGTAAAGCTAGGGGCTAGTAGGGTTTCCGTTTCTAGAGTAGAGATGTAGAGATTTTTCCATCTGCCTTTAAAGCAAGAGTGAACAGGCATCTTCTGGGCACGCTCGTTCCATCATAGAACTTATCCATCGCTTTCCATCAGTCGTGATCGAGGTCGAGAGCAGGTCCATTTTGTAATAATTATAAAAAAAAAGATTTGACAAAAAGCTCATTTTTTTTTTAAATTACCAGACATTTTACCTACCCCTATCCGGCGGACAGATAAAAGTCGTCTGAGTGACCAAAATGCCGTACATGTTAGGATGTAATATACGGATGGTAACCCTAGTTACGAATCTTCTTCATGGGTATCAATAAGTATATTTAAAGCTGGGATTTTTCATTAGTTTAAATAACGAAAATGATGAAATCGAACTATGAATAATAGATTGTGGGAAAAGTGCATTTACCTTTAGGACAGGTGGCAAACTGGCTATGGTGGTGGCGAGGGGATTCTATTTAAGGATTGATGTTTGGTTAAATGGTGGAGTATCCATTAACTACTGTTCTGTTCAATGAAAGTAGGTAGTAGTAGTACCAATGTATTCGTATTTACCTATGTATGTAGTCACAAAGTATTATTGTACACGGATCTTTTGGCGTGTGGCCAAAATTGGAAGTAAGGCCGACATCTGTTTTTTTAATACATTTCACTAAACAATGAACACAGCTCCCTTTTCTTAACGTCGTTCCTGCATTTCGGGCCCCACATGATCCTTGCACGACTAGCATGCTCAACAGTGCAATTCAATTTAAGTTCTTATTATAAGCTCCAGGAATGGATTTAGAAATAGTTCTTGTTTCCAAAATATGCCTTTTATGGCCTCTTATAGGAAGGAGAGAAAGGAGGTGGGCAGTGGGGTAGCGGGCGAAGGACGAGAGCGCACTCACCAGTTTATTATAGCGACACCCTGTAAATAAGCCGAACAATGAGTTCACGTGTGTGCTTTTTTGTTGCGTAGTTCTACGATTTTCAGCAAGATTGACACAATATTTTTCAGGAGCTTAAATGCTAATCCAATACAGTTCGGACGTATCGTTATAGCTGGTACAATTTCACTTTTTCTTTATGCCCTTTGTTTCCAGGCTTCTGTTACAAAAACTAAGACTTCAGCATTTTCAGAGGTTTGTTAATCAGTGACAGATAATAATTATGTGAACCAATTAGTTCGCCATACCCGTAAATTATTATGCATTGAATTTTGATTCGAAATAGAGATTTTCTCGTGGTGAACTGGTATAAAACAGAGGTCTTTATAATAACAGACATTTTACCTTGAATCAACACGTTAGGCTTGTGCGAAGGTTATGTTATGTTGGTACACAGATCACACGCTTTAGACATTTCTGTGTGTTTGTAAAAGAAAGGACTCGGTATCCAAGTCTCTCATGCGCATTACTTCAACTCACTGAATACTTTACTTAATTCGGTGGCTAAATACGGATTTACAATTATTGTAGAGTATTATAAGTTTTCAGATTTTTAAAAACTATCGGCGCTTTGATCTGGTGATACCTACCTTCTTAGAGCGAAAATAATGAGTATACTTACCTTGAGTCACGAATATCCTTCGTATCTAGAGATTTTGACGAAAATTGATAGAAGCGTTCTATCTGAGCTTAATAGTAAATAATGTTTATTTTTTACCGTTGGAATTACTGCAGGTTACATACCACTTGATATTTTTTTTATAATGGCGATATCATTTATAAGATTTAACATTTCTGACATTTCGGGTAGGTATATTATAGGTACTTCAGTTTTTGGCGGCCATCAACGTAAACAACTTACATAGTACATAAAGCAATATGTGTCTGACAGTCTGACCACACATTGTGCCTTTTACCATCAGACCGCCTTTAGGTAAAGATATACGATAATTAAAGTTAAATGCTGTTCAACCTTCGTTTTATTTCTAAATGTTCGAGAACGAAGTCAGTAAAACAAGCGATGGATATGGTACTATGGACAGGTTCGCGGAGTAAATCATGACACTGACATCGTAGTCGCTCTCCTCGACCTAGTCTGCTGGTGAGCCATCTAAGGAGAACTATCGAGAGCAGGGCCATCGAGCTCTTAAGGAGGTATTGTTGACTGCTTATTTATTTTAACAGTAAGCAAAACAAATATCGATCAATATTTATCTTTGAAGCTCGGTATATTGACGTACAATATTTAGATTAGCGGAAAATCCCCTTTTAAACAACTTTTACGATAATTGTTGTAATTTTTAGATTGGTTAAACTTTTAAAATATCATTTACACTTCGAAAAGCCTTTTCGCTTTTTATAGTTACTCCACGAGGGTTTGTAATTTCGTCACGGAAAGATAATTTAATTAGTTTGGTAATCACCGCCTGGCAATATACACGACGTACGGTTACAGACTTCAAGTTATACGAGTATTATAGCGTGTCGATGCGTTAAGTTGGATGCCGCTGATGTCATCATTTATATCTCTGTAGCACGCCATGACATCAAGTAGCTGAGTAATGCACTCAAGTGTTGGCGAGCAAACGTACATAATATACAATTATTTACAAAGTTTCAAAACTTTGAAGACGATTTTACAAAAAAATATTTTATATATACTCGAAAACTACGAGTATCGCTCGTTGCGACACTGAATCGAATTAATTACCTCGCAACCGGGCGTAGTATTAAAAAACGGTTTGCGCAAGAGTCGATCCGCACCTTGACACAGATAGCACTCAAACTGTCGTTTTGAATACACAAAAACCGGACGCTGCCTCACTATTTTAAAGTTACTTGTGCACAGTCAGGCTCGCACAATACCTATTACACTCATGCACTTGTCATAAGCCTAAGGAGAAAGTAATTTCATAACTAAATATCGGCGCAGACTGAATTGCTCAACTCAGCATTTACAAACCGAAACTTGAGGAGAATAAACTTCATTACAAAATAGGTAATTTTAACCCGATTCTTATTGAGAATGACGAAGGTAGAACTGTCATATTTTTTCATAACTGCGTATGGATAAATAAAAACAGCAGCCCTAAATGCAATGTTAAAAAAATGGCTATTTTGAATTGAGGTTAAGACATGCTAAGTTATTGGCAAACTCCGCGAGACAAAGAAGCTCATACAAATAAGACGCTACACGTGTCGTTGCGTTAAAAGCACTCTGTTTAAACGTGCTTATCTACGTATTGGCAGGAGTGGACAGGGAACGAGGACGATTCCGAAGACGAATGGCCTCCAGGTGCAGATACAAAATATTACAGTAGATTTTTTGTTTATGAAAATATTAGTAATCATAGATATAATTTCAATAATTTTAAGTGACTCATAATGTATGACAACAGAGACTCGGTTGTATTGAAAATCATGCAAAGAAAGATACAATGGGATATGGTAGATTGTATATGTACATGAAAAATCAAATTATGGACTGTAACGAGGAGCGCTATTGGCTATATAGGGCGTTGTTAAAGATCAGTATTGAAAAATATGAATATATTAGAAATGTACCCACTCAAGTCCACGCTATTTAAGACATCATGGTCTTTCTGACATTTTAATAAAAATGAAAACTTCTTAAGTACATAAAACATCCGTCTCACTTTATTAATTGATCCGTATTTGGAGCTAACAGCAGTTCAATTTGGGGCATCTTCAAATATCCAACAGCTGTAAACTACACAAAGAAAACATGAAGTCGATTAATAAAAGGATTGGTTGCTCTGTCCGTTTGCCTTACAATTTCTTTGCCAATTGATTCATTGATTGGGACTAAAGTGGGCATCGCCGTGACGTTCGTCTGCTTGCTCTCATCTCTTCACTTTAATCATTAACAATTCCGCAGTGTTGTTGAGCAATTCGGGAGATACCTATGACCAACAGAGGATAGATTGAGTCGATTTAATTTCGCAGTCACTTTATTGACTCATCTCTCATAGCATTTGATGAGATGGCTTGGCCCATCTTAGTGGACACATTAATATTTGATTGTGAACATGAAAATAAATAGAATAGTGATAGCTTTTACTCCACCACAAATACACACATCAAAAATGTCTAGGGATCAAGCATTTTTATGCGGATTTCTTGAGATTGAGATGTGGCTTTGTAATAAATTTATGATTTTATAAATTTATATGGATCCTTTTTGGTGCATTTCATAATTTGAATCAGGAACTCTCAATCAAATTCGAGTAAAAGATGAAAATAAGCTGTCAATATTTTCCCTATAAAAACATACAACGCATTGAAGACATTATTAGTGCTACTGTTTCCCTACTACTGATTAAAACCAACGTTATTATGGAGCGGCGACGTCATTTAAGCAGGGAAGAAATGCTCAGAGCCGTGGGAATGATAGAAGCTGGTTCCCGGCAACGTACTGTAGCTTTAGCTCTGAATACAAGTCAGAGTGTTATCAGTCGACTTTGGACACGTTACCGAAGCACTGGTACCGTGGCTGAGCGCCATGGAGGACGGTATCGCTGCACCACACGGAGACAAGACCGATACATTCAAATCTTAACTCGAAGAGCTCCAACAATAACCGCCATGATGTTAGCCGTGAGGCTTCATCACTCTTCAGGGAACTTAATTAGCGACCAAACAGTCAGAAACCGCTTGCATGAAGTGAACCTTCATTCCCGAAGACCGCTACGGGTACCACCTATAGCAATGCACAATCGTAGGATTCGATATCAATGGGCTCTTGAACACAGAAATTGGGCAGAAGAACAATGGCGTTTCGTGTGCTTTTCTGATGAGTCTCGTTTTGGTATGAGACCGGATACAAGACGTATACGACACTGGAGAACCCCTGGACGCCAACAGCGATTAAAATCCTGCCAGGAAGTCCATCCTTATAGTGGTGGAACCATCATGGTATGGGCGGGTATTTGGATCGGCGGAAGAACTGAGTTGATTTGGATCAGAGGCAACCTCAACGCTCAAATTTATGCTGAGACGATTGTATCAGACGTCATCGTTCCTCTACAAGTGCAAATCGGTCCCTTATTTCAGTTAATGCATGATAATGCACGACCGCACACCGCAAGAGTCGTAAGACAGACTCTCGCCGCAGCTAACATCAATGTCCTGCCCTGGCCTGCTCAGTCGCCAGACTTGAACCCGATTGAGCATGCATGGGATATGCTACAGAGAAGAGCTCTGCCGAATATGGAGAGTATCCAGTCGCAAGAAGACCTTTTTTTGTTGTTGCAACGAACATGGGCGGCCATTCCACAGCGTGATTTGGATGAACTCATTTTGAGTATGCCAAACCGATGTTCTTGTGTTGTTAGTGTTCGCGGTAGAAACACGGATTATTAATTGTTTAAGTTACCCAATAAAATTTTAAAGAAAACTGTTATTTCAGTCTTTTTTTCGAACTTTAATGTTAGTGGTTCAAATGTCAAAAATCCCTTTATTAGGAAAATGGCAAATTTCTTTATTAATGCAAAGGTGACTTGGTTTATCGTTACTGTGACAAACGAAAACACTTTATTTGATGAATCCTTAAAGAAAATTTTAATTAATATCAATCAGGAGAAAAGTTATTGCAAAAATATATGTTGATCCCTAGATACTTTTGATGTGTGTATTTCTCCCGGATACATTCATAAAAACTTAATATGTTAAATCAACATTCATTAAGGTGGAATTGCTAGGGTAACCCGCTGTAAGGTTGTATGTTAATGAAAAATGAGTCGTGCTAGTAACACACGACGTATGTAGAGTTACAGAATTATAATCATTAAAATCATCATTAGAACCCCCTAAGTTCATTTAACCCTATTGAATGACTTTTTCATGAAATAGTTGTTGAAAAGCTTCCACCTAAATAATCAAACATTGTTTTAAGCTTTCACGGTTCACAAAAAGAAAGAAAGAGGGTAGACAGATTTGTCTGCACCAAACAATTTATTTACCATCCACCCGCATTCTCCAGTCAACCCGCGATCATGACGCTTGCAACAGCGCGCAGCGTAGCGTCGAGAGCACAGAATAATTGATAATCATGGAAGATACCCCGTAGGTGACAGAGTAAGTATATTCAGTAGTAGATCATACATCCATTCATTTTATATGCCATGAACATAGCAGATAGTAAAAAGAACCCCTTGATCTTAGGATTTATGAAGTAATAAGCTGTAAATACTAAACTTGTTGAATGCTAATTTTGTAAAGTAGTTGGCACTGTCAACTTAAAACTCTAGATTTTTTTCAACTCTCAACTAGTGTAGATAAAAGTTGTCTGTGTGGGTTAGCCCAAAAATATCACTAGTGGCCTTTATGCCCAAATTGTACAACTACAACGCTAAGTATCCCGATTAAGTGTAGCCCAAATTACGATAACCCAAACAACTTTTATCCGTTAAAAACCCTATCACTGTAAATTTCAGCTCTAAATATATACCATACCATCAATTCAGGCAGGTATAACGGCTAGGTTCGATTCGACAAGTATGACGGGGACTAGTTACAAGGAGGAAACCCACTACCTATACCTACTATCTATACTATACCTACATTTCATTTCAAATTAATTCAAATGAAAACGTTATTCACATTCGTAGTTCTACCTCAAAGTATGATTTACATTTCAAATTTCTAGTGAATAAAATTTCTATTTCTAGAGTTCAGGTAAGTGTAGGGTCTTGTTTAGGGCTTACAAATCATAATGACAATGTGTTTTTGCAATTAAATTTAATTTGTACTGAATATAACTAACCTTCTAAGGCTTTCCTACCAGCACGTAATAATATTTTTAATGGAGCTTACCGCAGAAACTGTTTACTTTATATCATAGCAGAAACACATTATTCCTGGAAATCACGTCTGTGAGCAAATGTAGAACAGGCGGCCTTATGGCACAACTGCACAAGCTTCAAAATTAATTAGTGGTATGACACGTGCCAGACTGCCAACTAATAAGAAAATGTTGTCATTATCAATATCATGCATCATCCGGCCAATAAGATTCTTAAGTGCAACAAATAATAAAATCCCTCTAGTGAATGCAAAAAAATTGAGCGTAGGGTCTTTCATGATTCAATTGAAAATGACCGACATCCCGCACTTAATGTCGTTAGACGTAGCTGGCGTAAGAGGATGGTCCATTTCACGCCAGCTAAACGGATTACCGACACTTAGCTGCGAAGTAAATCAATATACTGAAAGATGAGTAGGTATGCTTTGTGTCCGTCAATTGATATGGCAACATATTTTGATAGTAGTCCAAGCACCTTATAATAGCTACAATTAAAACATCATACTGCTTTTTTTTTTGGGTCGGCTTTAAGTCCTTACCTCTTCTTGTTAATCATGGACGCTTTAACGTCGGTCATCCAGGAAGAGGCACCCTGGTGCATGCTGTTTGCCGACGACATTGTTCTTGTTGGTGAAGATGGACCGAATGACGATGACGATGGATGAAGATGGAAGTAAAACTGAATACATGTTCTGCGATTTCGGCGGTCTCTCCAGTTCTGGAGCCATAGCGTTAGATGGCGCGCCTCTTCCTGTCTGCTCCGACTTTCGGTATCTCGATTCACTCGTGCAAAGCGATGGCGAAATAGATCGTAGTGTACAGCACAGAATTAACACGAGATGGATGAAATGGCGGCAGGTCACGGGAACAATCTGCGACTCCCGCATTCCCCTTAAACTTAAGGGGAAGATTTATAAAACAATGGTTAGACCTGCTGTCTTGTATGGATCAGAATGTTGGGCCACAAAAGGGATGAATGAAAGGCATTTGCATGTCGCGGAGATGAGGATGCTAAGGGGGATGTGTGGTGTTACTCGAATGGATAAAGTAAGAAATGAGTATATAAGAGGAAGTCTGAAAGTGGCGCCGGTGACTGAAAGGTTGCGTGGTAATCGATTGTCGTGGTATGGGCATGTGATGAGGAGGAATGACGAAAATGTCGTGAAGAAAGTTTTAAGTATGAATGTGGATGGGTATATGAGTAGAGGAAGACCAAAGAAACGATGGATGGACTGTGTTAAGAATGATATGGCAAAAAAAGAAGTGTCTGATAAGATGACGAAAAATAGAGAAGTGTGGAGGAAGAAGACATGCTGCGCCGACCCCAAATGAATTGGGATAATGGCAAGAGAATGATGACTGCTTATTTATTTTTATTTTTTTCGGATGAGAAATCATCAAATTATTCCTCCCGCTCTGGGCGGAGCAGGAGGGAGTGTCAGACTTTTACTGACTAAAACACATCCATGTTCTTTCATCGCCCTTTGTGTTCCGGGGCCACGGTATCTCTTTCGAACAGTCCCGTAACCCCGGCAGGCATCGGCCCTTGCGGACCCCTTCCTTTTTGCTGACTCTCTCTTCGGGACACGAACGCGCCGTCGACACGGCCTATCGTCATGGGACGGACGGACGGCAAGCTAGCCCATAGCCCACTGTCCACAGGCCCGCGCCTACGGTGGCCGGGGGCCACGTGGTGGCCCCCGGCCACCGACGCCCGGGGCGTCTTCCGCGGCGGCCGGGACGTGAGGTTCTCTCCCTCTCACGTTCCGCCACCTCCTTCTCTAGCATTACTGCTTCGCAGAGGGAGGTGACGGCGTCCCATTCTGCCTCGCTCCGGACCATGGCTTGAACCAGGGCCGGACGCGAGAGGTCGCCGCCGTCAATCACCGCTTCGAGGACACGGCGGTGCTCCGCCTACGCGGGGCACACCTCCACTGTGTGCTCCACCGTGTCCTCCGGTCGATTCTTGCAGTGGAAACACCCGGGCGTTTCCTCCCGCCCGATTCGGTGCAGGAACTTCCCGAAATAACCGTGTCCGGTGAGCACCTGCGTCAGGCGGAAGGTGAGGACGCCGCGCCGTGGCGTCTCTCAAGCCACTCCTAAAAGAGGGGACTTACCGCCACTAATGTGGCGTGACCTAACATCATACTGCCTTAAACGTGCTCAAGATTCGTAATTTCAAAATTGCATGTAGTAAGATTCTCAGATCTCTAGTGGGAATTGTTTGCAGAATGTGACTCTTTCTGTTTGGACATGATAACTCTTCAGTGGCCTACAGGATTTGATTTGTAAGTTTTGGTTTGATTTTTAGCAATAGTTACACTGATTCTTATCCTAGTCCTTACGGTAATATTCTCTCATTGGAATTTAGTAGGTAGGCTCTATCACTTCTACCTGTATTACTTTACCACAGATGACAATTTAATTAATTAATCAGGCAATTTAGGTTTACGGCAATTCTAAATTAATCAATGAACCAGGCAGGTTTCGGCTGGCCGCAAGTCTCCCCCAAGTTGCGCCACAACACCGTGCGCCGTCTGCAACCACGTTCCTTCGGCGCATTCAGCCGAGGGCAACCCAGATATCTCCATCTTTTAAGTTTGGAAAATGTTATTTATATCTTACGCAACCTATTCTTACCTTTTCATATTTTATTGTATGTGCATATAAAGAAGTCCCATCCGTGGTTGATGTTTTAGTGATGGACTGATAGCTGCTAACTTATTACCGTTGATGAACACCAACCCGTTTGCGAGTCGTATACATTATTCAAAGCGATTATAGTGAAAATATTAAACAAGCAGTGCTCATCCCACTTTTATCCGTGTGATCTGATCTGATTTGGGCGATTACAATCCGTCATGAAAAACTATGCTTTAAAATTGATATTTAAATATTAACTTTAATAAATATCATATAAGTATAATATAATAGCTTGAGATATCCGGTTTAACCTGCACCACGTCCTTCCTATCTTCATGAATGTTTCAAAAACTCGACGCGTCAGTGCGGTTATTGGTTGATCGATTACATTTAATTCGTTACATAATATTAAAACAACAAAACCCCCACGTACTGCTGTTCCAATATACAGGATTAAAACTTTCAGCGAGGCAGTAAGGGAAACTACCCTAACAGTTGCAGCTACACGATCCTGTTTACGATTTTTTTTTCTATTCAAACCCAGTCGAAAGTCGCGTGTTAACTGCAATTTTTTTTTCCAATATGACTAAGCCGGGGACCGTATTCGATAAAAGATACGAGTATATGTATGCAAACGCTGAAGATACCGTGTTTTATGATCAATATGCAAAAAAAAATTGAACGCACCTAGAACAGGCGAGACGACACAAAAAAACTAATTAGTCCCTCAGTTAGATTATCAGAAAATATTTGACCGGTGTTTTTTCTTTTGTTACGTAAATCAAATTGACGAAAATATGACGCTTTTAAAATTCTCAATACGTCACGCCTAGGTATAATTTATAGCTAGTTTTGACGCCACTAGCCCCCACTCCCGAGTTTTGATGTTCATCTTTGTCAATATTCATTGATTTACAAAAACAAAAAATACGTGTCCATTAATTTGCAATACTCTAACTGACTGACTAAATAGATTTGCAATTTTTCGATACTGTCGTCATGCCTATTATATGTGTCTAACTGGAGGGCAGGACACATGTAGCTTGTCATGAAACTTACTAACGATGTAGAATAGAGTTCAAGACCTCGGGGTAAAGCTTCTATTCTTAGATGAGCTGGTCAAGTAGATACTGATAGTGGGTACTTAACCCATTGATGAATGAAGCATAAGAAAATCTAAAGATAATGATAAGCAGGAAATAGAAGACTATAGCTCATTCCCAGTTGGTCTGTTAACAATTTTAAAAAATTTTAAAAAAGCAAAGAGGACACAAGAGAAATGTGATACAAAGCTGGAAACCCCCTGCCAAGAAGTCAGATAAATACTGGCTTCTTTTGGAAATAATAAGCTGGAATATCCACTATCTTAAACGTTCGCGTTTTAAAATCGTCATCATCATCATCATTTCAGCCAAAAGACGTCCACTGCTGGTCATGGCCCTCCCTCAAAGGGGGGTTTTTGCCATAATCGCTACGCTTGGCAGGCGGGTTGGCGATCACAGTGCGGTTGTTACAAAAGCACAGAGAACGCTGCTGCCCATTCTCTGGTAAGTCCCTTAGTCGCTTCTTACGACACCCACGGGAAGATATGGGACGGTGCTATTCCTTTACGTCTGACACCATACAGAACCGTAAAACCGTTTTAAAATCGTATTTTAATGTAAAGCGTAGATTCGCTTGAAAAAAGGTTACTGTTACACTGAATATTTTATGCTGAATCGTTCGAATGGAACTGTCTTTTTGCCTATCTACTTCGACTTTGTTTTTTACTCCAATTTGTTTTCGAAGCAGGATATATTCGTAGTAGTAGTAGTATTCGTAGTATAGTCGTATATTTCTCGTTTTCACCGAATTAATTCCTTTACATTACTGATGGGTCTACATTTTTTTCGCAAATTTTTGATTTTTACTTCCTGGATCAATTAGTTCGATCGGCGTACACGAGTTGATAATAATAGCGATCTCCGGACGATTGTAGATTGTTATTGACGAAAATTAGAGACGAGACTAACATGAGACTGAGGAGCGAGCTGAATTGACGCAGAATTATAGTACTTTAATTTAATTTATTGTAATTTTGTCTTATTATATTGACAAACAAAAATTAATGAAACGTTGTAGATCAAAGTTTTATATCATATTAATTTATTTGATAAAATTGAGTTTATTTGGAATATAATGGACGCTGAATCTATACATTGATGGCTTAAATTACGCTTTTTTTCCGATTTTTTCCGTGAAAACTCAAGGAGTTTAAAGAAATTATAGAACTCCAATAAACAAGTAAAAGATTTAACTTATCTTTCAGTAATTTTAGCTTTTATAAGAATTGAATATAACAATGTGAATTTGAGCGTCAAAGTTCCATCGCCGACGGTTTTTCTCGCAAACTGATTTCGTAAAATATTTATAGTAAATTACACGAAAAGAAAAATGAAAATGTGTAACTCCAACTTACAATAAAGAGAATCGCACTGTCGTTATTCTTAAGCAAATAATTAAAATATCTTACTGCTGCTGAAAACTACTGCGTCAAAAATCATGAATTTGCGTAAAAAATGAAATGGGTCTCTTAACATACGTAGCCGTACCTGAAAATGTTGATATACATAGTTTTGCTGTTTGTTATTTACAGGTGTTTTATTGACGTTATGAATTTATGGTAATTTAACAAACAAATATATTGAGCGGGGGTTACTGGCCGTCTAACAGATTAATTTCAATTTCTTTAAATACGTAGCTTCGCAATTTTAGAAAAGTCGGTAAAGCTATGATATTTTACTATGTTGTTACTGGTACATACCTACTCTTCGACAACGAAAAACACTTTTTGTTATTAAATTCAAATATTGATTGTAATCGAGCATAGTTTTTACAAGGCCAGCACCTGACATAAACCATTTACTTATTTCTTCCTCATTTCACAAGTTAAGCGGTGCTGAAGTGCTCCTATTATTTCATGAAGATCATGATTTTGTTCACGGGTTCGCTCGCTTTATGGTCGTAAATTATCCTACGGTAACGTTTTAAATATAGACTATGACAATCGGTAACAAATTAGCTTCCCATTATTGAAAGAATTTTCGGAATCAGATCTCTCTATATAATAATATAGATAGTATAGATGAACATCGGGCTTCGACATATTGTGTTGTGGTCTTGTGGATAGTAACAGAGTAACCTCGCTTTTTTCTGGATAAGATCTGGTAGATCTCAGGTTTAAAACGGAGACACGTTTGAATGTTTTTTTTATTCAACTAACCTATTTTGTGAATACTGGTTAATAGTCACAAAATACTTTAGAAAGTTAGCAAAGTTCTCTGATAGTAACATACCGTAGGTAATTCATCAAGTATCATCTCACTCATCTCGCTCATGAAGTATTGTTAGAGGCTTAACCTTGGAACTAAAAGCTTGTCTCAATACCTTTACACGTCTATACAGCCCACATCTTTGTATTTTTTTGACATTCTCTCAATGATAGCTTAGTGCTCGTTACTATGCCATCTTTAAACACCGTTGTTTTCGCGTCCTCGCCAACAGATTGTTTCCTATTATCTACCTAAGTACCCACCTTTTAATAACTTAAAGTACCTAAGTCAACTAAAACATGGTTTTCTGGTTGTTAAATACGATTAAGAAAACCAGTCTGGGTGTACACGAGTCTCTGATTACGAAATATCAAGGACATAGGCCCACCATTACATCGGGAAGCCGTATTAACTTTTATGTAAGGTACCTATACCTACCACCTAGCAACAGGAAGTGGTGGAACTTCTCTAAATGCGACACTCTATTGTTAATGATCGTGTGGGTTTTCTGTTTTCAATTTCATCTCAATTTTTTATATTTCTTCTTTGTCACATGCTCCTTAGGAAACTCCGCTAATACCGACCAATTGATTTCTAAGTAAGTATTCAGAGTAACTGGCATGTGGGTGTACTGAGATTTCTTATAGACTATTAAACAAATAGGTCCTTTTGGTCTAATAACAAAGACTAGTAAAAGACTACAAAGATTCAGGTTAGTCACAAAGATTGTTGGTTTGGAAAATATTGTAGGTTTGGGTGTCTTTTCATATTTGCTATTTGCTTTATTTATTTTATAGATGTTATCAATAAAGCGGTTATTAGGTAACCGTTAACGAAATGGTTTGGCACTTGGCAATCTCTCTTCTACCCTAATATTACAAAGAGGAAAGATTTGTATTTTTGTATTATATTTGTAAATTGTAATGAATAAACTCAAAACTACTGGATCGATATCAAAAATTCTTTCACCATTAGAATGCTACATTATCCTTGAGTAACATAGGCTATATTTATTACTAGAAAAAAATAGGGGGCGGGGGATTAGGAGAAAATCAATGTCCACCGCGCGAAACACCAATATCAACACTATTCCACCACTTACCACGAACTTAATAATTTAAGCAAAAACTGTTATTATGGCTTAACTATAATAGTTAGGTATATACGAAAAAATAGGGGGCGGGGGATTAGGAAAAAATCAATGTCCACCGCGCGAAACACCAATATCACCACTATTCCACCACTTACCACGAACTTAATAATTTAAGCAAAAACTGTTATTATGGCTTAACTATAATAGTTAGGTATATACCATCGCGGACTTTTTGAGAGCAATCATGAGTACTATTAATATAGGTAGGTACTACAGAATACTATTTTATATCGTCAGTAGATTTAGCAGCGCACGCAAAATAAAAATAATGACTTTTATGGGCAACATTTTGATACCTTGGGTTACATACATTGTTTCATTTTAGGATCTCAATTTTTTTTTAAAATACAATATTACCTATGACACTCGGTAAAGATGTAGCTGTAGTGTTTAATAGTGAAAGAATTTTTAAAATCGGGGAGTGGTTTTTGCGTTAAATCGTAACAAACAAACAAAAAATCAAATCTTTCCTCTTTATAATATTAGTGCAGTACACATAATATATTATTTTGTTAGTTTGTTGTTTGTCATAAGATATCCACAATACTAAAAAAAAGTAGACGAAAAGGAGAATGGACATCTGCCCCAAGGTCCAATAGCCATAAGATAAGTATACATAATTGAAAAGAGCTTTTTAAGAATAACCTTAACAAAGGTTATTCTTAAAAAGCGCGCGCGCGCGCTTCGTGTTAGTAACAACTAACACGACTTTTGGCAATTCGCAGTCCGTTCGGAGTTATTGAGCTAAAAGGTTAACTAGTTGGAGAACGAAGTTAAGAATGTCTTGGCAACAATTAAGGTTTTCAGTAACAACATATCCATTGCATATAGCTTTTTAACGAGAACCTTTGCCAGTAACACTACTTACGCCAATTCGTTGTACGTTAGAAGTTATTGACCTAAAAAGGTGACTATTTGAGCACCGAAATTAAGATTTTCTGGGTGACTAATAGCAATAACGTGTACTACTCTGTCAAGAAAGTACCGGGAAAAGATCAATACTTCACAAAATGTTAGTTACTCATCCAAATTTATTTTATCACCTTCAAAGTATGCTCCTTCAGAAACGATACACTTACGCCAACAAATAATCCAATCATCAAAACATTTTTTAAACGCTTTTCCCGGAATTGAGTTCAGTTCTCGCCACGAATTCTCCTCTAAGTCTTCTACCGAATGAAAACGGGTGCCACAAAGTGGTAATTTGAGTTTAGGAAAAAATAAAGAAGTTAGTTGGACCCATAACAATGCGTTACATGAATGTTGGTCGGAATTGATTCGTTCTAGCATGTCCTCAGTGACTCTTATGTGATTGAGTTTTTGGAAGCTTTTGGGACTAGCCGAGCGGCAACAAGTTTCATACCCATGTGATTATTTAAAATGGTACGTAACGACTCGTTCGGCAGATATCTCTTAAACTTGAACGAGAATTTTCAGTTACTATTTCCTTAATTTTTGCGATGTTAACTTCAGTTGCAGACGTTAATGGCCTACCAGAGCGAGGCAAAACTTCCATCACATCTCGACCGCTTTTAAACACTTTGTTCCACACATAAGCAAGTGTTTTTGATAAAGTCAATTCACTGTAAGCCTTCTGTAACATTTTCAGGGACCCCTAACACGAAATTCACAAAATGAAAAACAGTTGTATCAAACTAACAACAAAATAAAATTGAGTTTGGAATCATAAACAAATCATCCATTCCCGATACTTTTATGACTGAATGTATACCATTAGAGAGAACTTTTCAATGACAACTTTTGCTACTAACATAACTTACGCTAATTCGCAGTTCGTTCGGAGTTATTAACATAATTAGCTGACTATTTCGACACCGAAGTTAAGACTTTATTTGAAACCAATTAAGATTTTCTTTGCATCATTACATAGAGCTTTTTAAGAAGAACCTTCACCTTTTACACGACTTTCGCTAATTCGTGTTCCGTATGAAGTTATTGACCATAGCTAGCTATAAGTTATGATTTTCTGGGTAACCAATAGCAATAAGAAATACACCATTACATAGAGCTTTTCAAGGACAACCTTTGCCATTTAACGATTTTCAACAATTTGTATGCCGTTCGGAGTTATTGACCTAAAAAGGTGACTATTTGAGCACCGAAATTAACATTTTATTTACAACCAATTAAGAGTTTACGGGCAAATAATAGCCATAAGATATACACCATTGGATAGAGATTTGCAAAGAAAACTAAAACTTTTGCTACTAGCTAATTTTGCTAATTCGTAGTCTGTTCGGAATTATCGACCTAAACATGGGTATAATTGGGCACCGAAGTTTAGATTTTCCGAGTAACCAATTGCAATAAGATATACACCATTGGAGAGAGCTTTTCTATGGGAACTTTTGCTACTAATATAACTTTCAAATCCACAGTCTGTTCGGAGCTATCGGTCACCGAAGTTAAAGAGTTTATTTAAATTACAACCAATTAAGAGTTTACGGGCTATTATTGGTCAAAAGATATACACTATTGGATAGAGCTTTTTAAAGAGAACTTTTGCTATTAGCACCACTTTTGGTAATTGGTAGCCTGTTCGGAATTATTGTCCTAAATGTGTGTCTATAAATTGGGTACCGAAGTTATGATTTTCTAGGTAACCAATGGCAATAAGATATACACCATTCGAAAGAGCTTTCAATGACAAAATTTGCTACTTTACAACTTTTGCTAATTCGTAGTCTGTTCGGTTTTATTTAAATAGGTAGTTGATTGGGGATCGACCTGTAGCTTCTTTCTGTCTGTGAGTCGTGAAAAGTGGTCAAAGCAATAAATATTCTTCTTGAGGAGATCAATCCATTAATTACTACATATTTTAACGCTATTGAACGTTAGGGTAGAATTAACGATCTGTCCAACCTACTGTTACGGGTTACCGTAAGGATTGGTTCCTGAAACGGCATTGCAGATGACAATGTTTTTGAAAAGGAAGTTTATCAGGCTTATAATATGATGTTTTAAACGTACAGTAACATGAAAGTTAATAAGTTGACGAAATACCAGTATTTAATTTAACTTAATTTCTCATATTTAGAGCTCTGTAGCTCCTCTCTGACTCGGAATCGAGAGAAATCACCATAATAAGAAATGCTATTGGACGCAAGGGCGATTTTGCCTAATCTCCTTTGCCATTCTTTTTTTTTTTTTGCTAAGCCTTTTTTTTGAAATTATTTCGGTGAACCGTAACAAAGGAAACGAGTTCGAGTTTTGTTTGAGAACACTAGCCGGTTGCTTCCAACTTCTGGAGTTGAGCGGACACAAAATGTACTCAAACTTTGTCCCACTCAACTTCTAACAATCAAAGTTTCAATAAAGTTGGCCCTAAAACTTTAACTGTCTAATTAAATAAAATTCATTGTTGATGAGTTGCAGACAAACTGCGAAATCCTTGTAATTATTGCCCTTCTTTTTTTTCTCCGGATGGGAAGTCAACAAATGACTCAGGCATCGGCCCTTGCGGATCACTTCCTTTTTGCAGACTCTCTTTGAGGCGCGCGAGGAACACTCCTGCGCCGTCGACATGGCCTGACTTCATGAGACGGACGGACGGCGAGCTAGCCCATAGCTCTCTGTCCACAGGCCCGCGGTGAAGTGTACCCTTTAGTAAGCGTAGAAAATGATTTAGCTGGAACAAAGTCTTGAATCTACATATAAATAAAATAAATATCGCTGGACATTACACACACCGCCATCTAGTGCTACACTAAGCAACGAGGCTTGTGTCGTGGACATCAGATAGTTGATATACTACATAGATACTTTTTTTGACGTGATCACGTCTTATAATCGATGAACACCAAGCACGAAAAAAGGTCACAAAGTTCCGCGCGCCAGTCACGTTTCGTCTGACTCATCAACGCCCAGCCCAAACCCTTGGACCTAGAAAACTTAGCCTTTTGGTTGGTAATTAATAATTATATGTTTCAGGGTTTTTGAAAAATCATCCTAGAAGAGAAATAGTGATAACTTAGTGATAATAATTTGCCTATGGCATTAAGTCCGCCTCTGTACTTTGTGCTTGAAGTGTTAAATAAATAAATAATTCAATTCAATTCATAATATTTTGCAGTTTTTCATCAATGTCTTCTTATGACGTTATCACGTAAAATTATCGTCCGTAAACCGACTTTACAGACAACCATTTTTTTTTTGTAACTTATAAGTGAGTTATTTCTACGTATGCGAGTAAGTGGTGGTGTGGAGAGGAGCTCACACTTAACAAAGAATGTATAAGGTTAAGGATGGCGATTCTGCTAAGAAAGATCAAAGAAAACACCTTTATACGAGTAGTAAAACACATGGAAGATTTGCATTCGATAAAAAGGGGTTTGTCCAAAAACGTTGCGAGAAAAATCTCCATGACAAAGGTGAAGCCACGCATTAAGGTTGCACTAGTCGACGACTCAAACTCGTTGGCGGGCGTGGTTAATATGCATGCTATTTGGTAAAGTTTTATACATATTATGTATAAAGTAGATATGTCTAGTGGAGCAGAATTTAAGAAATAGGGGCCTGTCTAGCTCACTATTTTCATTTTTTATTCATTTATCTACATTAAAACAAAAACATATTTTAAAAAACATACAAACATATTAAAGAAAATCAGCCAAGTGCGAGTCGGACTCGCGCATGAAGGGTTCCGTACCTTTTATTATTTGATGATATAGCCGCAACAGAAATACATCATTTTCTGAGAAAATTTCAAGTGTCTTGATACAGCCTGGTGACAGACGGACGGACAGTGGAGTCTTAGTAATAGGGTCCCGTTTTTACCCTTTGGGTACGTAACCCTAAAAATAGGTTTCCGCCGGTGTCGTGAGCAGGGTCCAAACTACCGGTGGTTAGGGCTCCAGGGACATCTAACAGCCTCCAACCGCCTAAGGAGAGCCTCGAGGCTCGGCTGTTACGACAATCGGCACAATGATAGTCGTGTTCACATTCCACATGTCGGCAACCTCGTGTTCCAAGTTGAGGCATTTTATTTGTTTCTCTTTCTCAGATTTCACAAGGTTCTCTTCATGCGGGATGGTAACACCGATTATATCATTATGCGGCGCGCCGATCGGTCTATCACCTCTATTTCAGGATTATTGGCAACAATAGTCCAGTCAGTAATGATAGACGGATCCCAGTACAACGCGCTATGGTCTTTCTCGCATGAGCTGCTCTCGAGAAAGACCTCGACCTCGTACTTGTAGTACGGTACCTCAGATTCCACAAGTTTATATTTCAAGGCAAATTGCTGGTAAATAATCCTGGTTACTTGGTTGTGCCTGTGCAAGTACTCGCCGTTAGCTAGACGAGAACAACTAGAAATAATATGGCTGATGGACTCACCCGGATGGTGGCATGCCCGACACACGTCAACCGTTCCTTCCTTCATAATATTTCAGGTAGTTGTTCGTCAGCATACCTTCGTCCATAATAGCACAGACAAAACCAGTTCCCCAAAGAGGTCACCGGAATGTAGCCAGAACACGGGAGCTAAAAATCTACTTCGGGCCCATGACGAGCCCGGTAGAAGCGCCTTGCCTTGCCATACTTCCTTGCGGTCATCGGTAGTAAGCACTAGAGTTTTGTGCCAGTTCTCTTTAGCCACGGACAGCGGGGTGAGTTGTTTACTGCGACCACATCTCGGTGCATCCCCACCTCGGCTTTTAAAAAATACTCTCTGAGACTCCTCGCGCTTGTGGATGGTCTTCGCATTTATTATCGTTATTTTTTAGAATATCAAAAATTGCAGTATCTGGAGATGATCGATGTTCTTGATTCTTACACCATGTATCAATTGTTGGAGTACTTCGCACAATTTTTTTTAAATATGTTTACCAAACATGTAAAACTTTGTGTGTTGTGCCAGCGACACGAAGAAGATTGTTTCATAATTTACAATTTTGGGAGATAATCGAGTTTCGCTTGTATACCATGTTGAATTAATGAATTCTAAATTGCTTTTCGGACATTCTGTCGCATCTAAAGTCATACGTCGAATTTAAGTCACTCTGCTTGAATGCATTCAAATCAATTGCCTATCTTGGCTTTACCGGCTACACTAAAATCTTAATACGGCCAGAGGTATTTTTTAATAGGTGTAAAAACTATGAAAATCTAACTACAGCTTAAATATTCATGTTGCAACAATAATAACTTTTGTGAATAATTACTTTTTATTTTTTATAGCTTGCCTTGAACTACTTTGAAATAATGAAATTGAATTAAACCTGAAAATATGAACACATTGCAGGTTAATTTAAACTAGAACGTGTTAAATTCTCAGCGAGCGAAGCATTTATAGATTGAAAATAAAAAGAATTAGCGCAGTCTTGTACTAATACTCAATATTAAAGTCTGTATCTAAGGTGTTTTGATAGCATGTTTCGCGTAAATTAGGAATTTCAGCATGAAAAGTATGTCGCAGTTGTCGGCGCCTACTGATGTAAGCCAGGTCACGAGGGCTAGGCGTCATCCGTATTATTTTTACTGGCCCATCAGAATGTAGCCCGCTTTAAGCGTTTATTAATTCGCGTTTACGTATTATGTGGTTATTTTAATACCCGTTATATAGGTAGCTATTACAAAAACTATGCATGAGTAGCTTTACAATTATTTTCTCCGACATTGCAACGTATGACCTAAATTACCTACTCGTCAATATGATTGCATAGGAGTTACGTGCAATAATTACTATTAAAATTACTATCAGAAATGTGTAATTAATTGGAAATAGTTTAAATCTGTAGTTGTGTAGCATACCTACATGATAAATGTAGTTAAATTCATCATTGTTTATGTGTGTGTGTATTGTTGTGTATGATTGTGTGTATTGTTGTGTATGATTGTGTGTATTGCGTGTTTGAGTGCGTGTGTGTGTGTGCGGTTGTGGACGATACAAGCGATTGCTACTCTGACGCGTAACTGGGTCACTAGGTCACAGACGAGGTCCACTGATAGTAAAGAGCTGTTGTTTCCCAAACTACTTACAGTTTTATACAGTCATCATAAGAAATAAATGCTGACCGTATGGACACTGATCAGCAGAAAAAAATACTGACCATAGACACCATACCGCTCTTAGTACATATTAGCTGTATCCGTTTATTAAAATTCCTATGTAGGCTAATATCGAATATAAAACAGGTGTACATGTAGGCTAATATCGAATACAAATACATCTAAACGAATTTTAGTGTAGTAGAGTTAAATCTTCGTACATTCCTAGTTCTAATTAGTTTTTAAAATATTGCTCGAAAAAAATCATGATCGTCTTGTTCGAAACGTGATCAAAGTACTTGTAAGACCTCCATAGGATAATGTAATTTATTGACAGTAAATGAAAATGAGATAAATTAATAAATTAATTAAACAGTGGAGCAGTGAGCTCGAGCGCTGTGTACATTGAAGTGTGCGTGCTGTAAGTTATTTGTTCTATTTTAATGTTAGTCGAACGCACCAACCTTGCTCCACATTCAAGATTACAATTAAATAAAAAACAGCTAAGTACGAGCCGCGTTTCTTGTAATCAAACTATTTTCATAATGTTTTTAAACCAATTTATAAAACATTAAAAAAATACTTTTCCTATAATATTTTTTTGATTGCTGGTATGTTATTACGAGTATTAGTAATGTAAAAGCACTAATTGTCTTTTCTTCATAAAATTTTCATTCATAATTGAATACTTTTAAACAACGTAAACTAAAAAACTTTACATTGTTTCAATAAATTTTAAGAGGATAACATATTAACCACTAGATGCCAAATACCAAGATATCAACAAAAATGTTCGAATGACTATTCTCGTAGGCGTGGGTTTTAGATTAGGTCGAGCAATTAGACAAACGTGTTCTATTAACTTGATACCTCATACCGCAACATCAGTCAAGACTGCCTCATCACCTACCAACCTAACTACAGGTATACGTGCTAATAGAAGGGGCTATGACCCATCATTTACTTATCACAATCAGTCTATTATTTTTATTAGAGACTATTTTTTTTTCTTGTGAGGGGAATTTATTTGAATTCAGTATGTACATTATTTACAAATCTATTAAAATAAAACTAAACTTACTTAAAAATGGCGTCAAAAAACTCCTCCTCAACACTGTTTAAATTAGAGATTGTTTAGTTCAGAGCTAAATATTGAACTAAACAAATAAGCAGTTTGCATCATTGGAAACCGTCAGTGGAAACACTTATGCTGTCTCCGTTCATCATGCTGACAGAACCTTGTTGCCACCCCAAATATAACACCCTACTTCACGTTAGATAGACACAACATAATTACTTATGTCGAGTTTCAAAAATGCATAATGATTATGCAATCGATTGTCTTCTGTTGTTCAGTGGGTCGTTCGTTTTAGGGGCGGATTGCAGTACTTACACCAAATACCTATATTATTCTCATTATATTTTCGGCACATTTTCCACAAAAACAACCGACACTATCGAGAGACTTACTGACATGCATGTGGTGAGGATACCTCCAATCTTGTGTAGAGGAGGTACATGCACACATGCACATGCCCAGCAGTCACGGATTGAGGAAGGAACTGAGAAGAAGTGAAAATAAAGATAGAAATACCAACAAAAAAAATGGTAAAACAGCCAGATTCTGAGAATAATGTGAAGTAGTCAGTCCCTTTTACAGTAAGGGCTCAAATAATGAGTCCTTTTTGATAGATTCCAACTATAAACTTTTCACAAAGAGTACCTACTGACATAATAATAGTGATACTGCGTTCACGAGAATTGCCTTGAAATAAACACTTAAGAATATTAGGCAATGTGATGGCCGCTGGTGGTGCAACGTACATTGTTTTGCGTTCTTTTATAAAACACGTCCAAGGACCTCCAAAACTTGACGGTTTCAACTTTAAAGCATCTAAGGGTTCTCGTAACTCGTAGCGCTGAAAACAAATGAATAGTAAGATCGTAGCACATGCCAGCATAATTTCTGTGACTCACACGAGGGGGGGACAACGTTATGATATGATACATATTGGATATATATATAGTTCAAAACAGCCACTTAGAGATGTTTTTTTTTTCTTGGAAAAGGTACTTTACAACAATAAAAAGTGTAAGTGCTAAAAACTGGTCCCGGATATAACTATATTACTAGTTGTTTCCCGCGACTTCGTCCGCGTGGAGCCCTATGTGCTATTCAAGACTACAACTTATCTTGGTGCCATATTTCATCCAAATCCGTTCAGCCGTTCTGGTGTGATTGAGTAACAAACATCCATCCGTTGAAACTTTCGCATTTTTATAAAGATGTAGTAGGCATTTAATACTTACGCGTGGGTTTTATATGTGGTTATAGAAACCGATTTATCAGTAATGATTAATCAGAGGAGCTCGTGGCTAAATAATAACAGCCGCTCGGGTCGATCTTTAGGTTAAGCCGTGCTTGCCTAGGTTGGTCTGTGGATGGGTGACCACTCATTACATACCGATTTTCCTCCGTGCCTCGGAAAGCACGTTAAGCAGTTGGTCCCAGCTGTCATTTGTGATCTTTGACAGTCGTTACAGGTAGTCAGTGGCCCAAAAAAGTCTGACAACCAGTCTTACCAAGGGGTATCGTATTACCCAGTACTAACTGGGTTGTGGAGGTCAGATAGGCAGTCGCTCCATGTAAAATACTGGTATTCAGCTGCATCCGGTTAGACTGGAAGCCAACCCCAATAAAACTTGGATAAAGGCTAGGCAGATGGTGATTAATCATTCGTTATGTTTGAACGATTTGCACCATTTTATTTTAACGCGTTTTTCAGATACGTTTTTAAAGTAGAAAAAGAGCTATTTATCTACTGATCTGATAGCATGGTGCTGATAATTCCTAGATTCTTTAAAGATTACTAGTAACCTTCAGCAAAATTTGTTAAGCCTGCTCTAATCAAACTAGAAAATATAGGTCAGAGGAGACCGTTTGGTTTAGGATTGTAGCACTAATTGCAATTAGTATGGTAGAGCTGTTGATAAACCGAATTTATTATTGAAAATTATTTGTATATTTAGGCGCAGACACTCAGAAATGCAGTGGACTGGTATATAAGTTTTGTAAAACAAAAACGTCACCAAGACAATAGATGCATGCCTTTATATGTAAGTCGATCGACACGTTCGCACTTCAAGCAACATTTGGGGCAAGTCGCAGTCACGTATGCTGCCTTTCGACACACATTTATTCTCGAAATTAACAACTGTCACTGTTTTGTCATCGGATGGAGAATTTAGACATGTTTCATGGCTACTACGTTTACAATACTAGAATTACACTACAATTTGACATCATGCACCTAGACACTATTCCTTTTTACATTTTGAATAACTCAAATCTTGTTTTAATTATCCACTAGGAAATATGTTGATATTTATACTGCATTGGATCACTAGAAGCATGCAATAATTTGGGTGACACAGAAGTTATTTCAAAGTATGGGACATAGTCCCGAGCTTTCCCTTTACATAGACATTGACAACAAATAATTAATGCCAATCGCAACCATCGCAAACTGGGTAAGGAAAATAGACAAAATGTGAGAATGTACCTACTTCGATACTGGGAGCCCTCGGAACCTACTAATGTATCACTATCAATCCATAAATTATAATTATATTGTACTTCCGCAAGCACAAGAACCTTCCCTCTCCTTCCAGAAAGAAAGCACCTCATAAGTATTCTGACGTCAAACGCTGTGCTACCACAAGCAGCCTACGTCGCCTGTCAAACATGAATACAACGGTCTTTAGAAATGTGCCTATTAGTTACAACACCCAAAGGGGTTTGCCACAGCGCGGCGTTGGCAAACTAAGGGGCCGTCTCCACGAGCGAGAGAATCGCTATCGTCGCGCCATACATTCTCTACGTCGCGATTCTCTCGCTCGTGGAGACGGCCTCTCAGAGATAAACTTCAAATAGGTTTCTCGTGTGCCTAAAATCACCACTAATACCTTTCAAACTGGATTATAGCAATGCTGCGGCGCAGCGGAGAATAGTTATGGTGTTAGTTTGGTGGGCAGGGCCCTTCTCAAGGAGCTGGTTCTCAAGCCTGATTAAGACTTAATGTTTCAAGTTAATCTCATAAACGAGAGTAGGAACAGGATTTAGTCACTTGTCATAATGTCCTCCTCAGCAATACAAAGCGGATATCCAATCATGCAATAGTTATATGCACGTGTTCAATTGACTGAGGGGGACATTTGCACATGACATGCCTCATGCCTAAATACACGTAGCCCGTGGACTAGATTCGCACCTAGCTTAGAAGCAATTTCTCTGTAACCAGAGCGGCCAAGTTTAGTGCGCGTGTACGTAATTTACTGACCGATGCGCGATGGCCTATTTGTTCCAGCGAATGCGACAATTTCGATTAATTTTTACTTATTGTGTATCGAGCTAGTGTCCGCAACTCCACGTCTAGAGTGCGTATTTTCAGGTTAATCCTAGTGTCCTTTGTGTTTAAGAGGATAGCTATAACCTCTATCTACCTACTGGGTAGGTTTCTTCCCTCTTCAGACTATTATAATAGATTATTACACACAGGTACTACCGTACTTACTACTTTATTTTATGCAATTCTCATGGAATTTTACTCATATTACCATTCTAACAAGTTCAACTATTTGATGTAATTGCAATATAAATCAAATGCTACTTCGTATTTGGAATCCAGGAACTTCCTTTTACCTACCATTTCTATAATAACATACAACTGCAATCAAAAATTTCTCTTCATCGCTTTTCGGTAGTTTTCTTCACTGCTCTGCCTCAGACAGTTACGCGAATACGAACAAGGAGTGAAGAGAGTTTGAGTTCTTTCCTGAGTTTTGTCATCATCATAATAATGCATTATATTCTCAAAAAAAGCAGAAGAAATCTGACTCGTCATGCATTACATAATATCTCGTTTTACTGAAAACGCATCCATATCCTTTACAAAGATGAATCATACAGTACATATAAACAACAGAACGCATAAAGGAATAAGTATGTGGGATGTGTGCTGATTTCGAAGTAAAAGATTTACTTATATTTGTCGTTAGTACAGGTGGGATGTTGGTATTTTTAATGTCTAACTATGTATGATTTCTTTTTACGAAACGAACATAAACTGCTTTAGATTTATATTTTCTTTTGGATATTACCTAAACCTATATTTTTAAACTCTTCATTGACTAACTCAAAGAGAGTCAGCAATAGGAAGGGGTCCGCAAGGACCGATGCCTGCCGGGGTTGCGAGACTGTTCGAAAGAGATACCGTGACCCCGGAACACAAAGGGCGATGAAGGAACATGGATGGGTTTTAGTCTGTAAAAGTCTGACACTCCCTCCTGCTCCGCCCAGAGCGGGAGAAGTCATTAATTTGATGATTTCCCATCCGAAAAAAAAAAGGTAGTCTACATCAACGGTGTAAAATACCCTTAACGAAGCCGAAGCACTTGTTCTCCCCGTCATTGCGATCAGTTTTTTTGTTCTGGGGCCTTACTCTCTAACGCTTCGTCCGTAATTCGGATCTATCCGTCTCTCTCGCGCACGTCTGCAGATGAGTGCGAGTGAGAGGGACGGATAGGGAGTAGGGCCTCTGACCCATACCTGGGAACCTTCTAGTTACGGAAATATTGAAGGTCAAAGTTTCAACTTTTTCACAAGTCTTTTATTTATAAATTCATGTTTAGTCATAACTATACTTTAAAATCACTCCATGACCCGTTTACTATTCAATGAATCCATCAGCACAATGTGTGCGTTACATTGAGTGTTGCCGTCCGTAAAACGTGATTTTTCACCCCAAAAAAAAAATATTGGGTTACCTACTTAGTTTGGTGTTCAGAATGCTTCGTTGACGGTTTCGTAAAGGGTCCGTTTACACCTTGTATATTTGGTAAGTAAAATTCAAATCACTACCTTTGTACAGTCAAGAAATGTAGGTATACATAATGTACAAATCAGAAATGAACTCTGTACTAGTCAGTGCTCATTTTCTTTGAAGTGAATTATAATAAGCATAATAATTATTGTAGTTTACGCCTTGGTAAAAATATTACCCAGTCAGCAAGTTATTTGCGGAGCCGACTGCAAAAATCAATACACGTGGAGAATTTATATGCAATCATTATTATAGCGCGCTTAATAACAGGGTGACATAAGGTCACGGCACAGTATTTCGGAGCCGCGCCGCAACTGCAGAGCTGCAGCACGGCGTTGTCGTCGCGTCTGTCGCGTCGAATTGAAAGGCTACGGCTAGCAGCTAGCGCGCTAACAGCGCGTCGTCCGCGCGCCGCCGCCGGTGGCGGCGAGGTGTAGCGTGCTGCCATCGCGAACACAATTATTATTGATAAAGCATAGGTATTTGATCGACGTTGTTTTTGTTTGCTGGCGACTCGGAGTCGGCGCGCTGTAAGCATGCAGCCCGCTCGCTTGCAGCGCGTGGGCTGCGAGTCGAGTTGTATGGTAGCGGCAAGCACGCTGACTGCTCGCCGTGGGCTTTTTCATATTCACATTATGAAATATATTATACGACACACGATTTAATGCTCTAATTTGAATGGCAATTAATTGTAATTGCTGGGTTGGAGCGGTGCCGGTATAGTGTGCCATGACCTCTCACCCTTCGGGGAAACAGGGCAGTGTTTTTTATATTAAATTTTTAATTTTAGATATCAAACGTAATCAGATAGACTGACTACTCGGCAAGCTCGCGCCATGGGCTAAAACTAATTGAAGTAACGTAGTGAGTTACCTACTTCTGTTTGATTTCCATTGACTGCAAAACTCAAGGCTACACTCATGGGCAATAGAATATACTTAATTCTTGCATTGTTTAGGAATTTCAATAAAATTTCAGACAGTAATACCCTAGTTGTTAATTAGGGTCGAAAAACAAGTCAAACAACAAGCTTTCCATGGGATAATAAGGCCATCATCGGAATGGCCTATTAAATTAAGATAAAGTCTTCAGTGTTAGGCGATTTTTGGTAACCTAACATGTAGATAGATAGGCCTATTCTCAAAACTGGGAGTTTCTTTAAGATCTCTACCTAAACGAATAGAGTTAGGTTAGATCCATAATTAAGAGGTGGGCAATACAATTATTATTTACCTCCCTCTCTCTTTACTCAAATAAGTTTTCCGCCTTTTTGTTTGCCCTGTCGATTCTTGACTCTAC
The DNA here is from genome assembly GCA_941918905.2 of Xestia sexstrigata. Taxonomy (NCBI): domain Eukaryota; kingdom Metazoa; phylum Arthropoda; class Insecta; order Lepidoptera; family Noctuidae; genus Xestia; species Xestia sexstrigata. The sequence continues at coordinate 12,637,713 of OW799200.2, read as the reverse complement.
CTTCTCTAATTCTGACATTGGCCACGATAGATTTCGAACTTATATAGTCATTATCTTTGTTCGAACTATTGTAACTTTGGAACCTTTTTTTTGCCGCGTCTTCCTCGTCCGAGTCAGTTCAAGAAATAATCTTTAGAAGCTCATTTGTCAGATTCCAAACAGGACTTCATTCGCTCTACTTCCAAAAATATCCCAAACATTCCAACAACGCGTCATTATAACAGGCAATCTGCAGAATATCTGAACGAATATCAACCGAGTCCGATGGTTGGCTCTGCAGTAACTGGTAAGTAAGTGTATCACGTCGAGACGGTTATTTCATATGGTGTAACAACCGGAGTGCCATGCTCGAGCTACTGCAGCTCGTGTCGAGTAAACGTGCCCTACTGACACCAAATGAAATTAAAATGCGACGCCGCGCCACTCATTGAATACAAAACCACACAGCCGTTTGACAGTGTACTTGGGTAGATACCTACATTTAGTCACTGTGATGTAGTTTATTATACAATCAAACTATTCTCGAAACACGTTCTATGTGCCACTATTATTCAGTAAGTCTTAAAACACTATTTCACACAGCCAACTCTATCGCAGGATAGCGCGAAAAAACCAAAGCGACGTTGCCACACCGTGCAGCCGAGCGTACGAGCAGGTAGACTCCACAATGCATATACATAATGTAGCTATCTAATCTACGTGTTAGGCTAGTATTATTATACAACGTCTTCTTTGAATAGCTAATGATATTCACTAAGTACAGGTATTTATCTCATAGACCTCATGTCCCCAATAATTAATCTTAGTAGACTCCAATTTGAATTATATTTAGTGACAATGAAAACAACACTAAGTTAAAAATTAATACATTTCAATAACTAAGCATTAACAATGATGCTTTCAGTTATGTTGTCACTTTATTATTCAAATCTTAGTTAACATGCTCGATTACTTCTTCAAGTCATTTCCATGGCGTTCACCAAATAATGGAGCATCTACAAGTCTTGTGTAATACAACATAAGAGCATGGTGTACTTACCGTTAGTCGGGTTCACATAAGCAAGTTTTAAGTCCATTTCAATAGTTTGAGTCGGTTTGAGTTCAACAGAGTTAATTTCATAGTCCACGGGGACTTCAGTCACGATCTCACTCTTCGCCTGACTCGTGGAGGCGGCTAGACTTTGCGCTACACTCATTTTTGGAGCGTCTTCGTGCATTATCCACAAATTATTAGACAGGGCGACAGAATAATGCCGCCCAGACGACTTTAAGTATTTCACCTACGCCGTATATGTATATGATTTATCTCAAAAATCACGCAAAAAAGCGCTAATACGATTTAAAAACAAAATGTAGGTCTCTAGGCCACTTCACTTACACTTTGATATTCCGACCGACATAACTCAGGTTCAATGGAGCTACCGTACTCATGACTGACATTGAACTAAGTCGGTAAAGGGCAGTGAGAAAATAACCCAATTACCAAAAAAACTGTGTCATGACCTATTTTGCAAATAAATTATCTAAAATGATTTCTTTGCTCGTCATATATGTTATTTTAATTTTAGCAATGTTAAAATATGGTATGGAATAATGAAAAACAATAAATAGTTCTTTTGCGCATATATTTCAAGTAACTCCTGCACTCCTGTCCCTCCCACTTTAAAAAAACATGTAAATGATGCAAAATGACTACGTTTGCTTATGAACATGCCGTGTTGTGTAATAAATGACCGTTTCTATTGCACAATCCTTTCACAAGGGCTTCGAATGTAGGTCAATCTTTATGAGCATGATTGCAATGTTATATCTTTATAAACGAACGTCTTGTTATACATTATGATTTAATTATCATTAATTTTATTTATAATTTTAATAATCTTTTAATGAAAATGTATTATAAAATTGTGCTGCATTATTAAAAGTAAAGCTAAATATAGGAACGTTTCCGGTGCTCTGTAGCGCCATCTGAATTGTATTTTGGTTTATCTTAAGATTCGGTAGTGGTTTCGGCAGTAATCAATAGATGTCGTTTTTCGTGAGCACTCACTAAGTTCACCATGATTGTAACAAATTAATTGCCACCTAGAATGTGTAGTTTCATCGGTTTCATGTGGTAGTTAATATTTTTGTACACCAATTCTAACGTGACTAATATTTAAGCAGTTCATGATGACAGCGACGCGACGCCAAAGCTTCTTAAACGAAACAACAGTAGGTAGGTATCATACACAAACTGCTAACTGTTCGCGCCTGGTCGCACGGTAGAGTTCCGACCACAGACGATAGTTCCAAGCACGTATTTCTGTACGAATATAATCATTTCATTTATAACTAGCGATAGGAATGCCTACGTTTTAAAAACACTACGCATCTCATTCCCGGAATAAGTTACTAACTAGCTTATGCTCGCATGGAGTTCGGGAATTGCCCACGAAATCGTACATTTAAGTTTAAAAGTTGCAGTACCAAGTATTCCAAACTATACCCTATCTCTGTACCAAATTCATATAGACCCGTTCAACCATTGTGGCGTGTTTGGGGGGTAACAAAACAAACATCCATCCGAAGGATTTACTTCCTCATAAAAGGAGGGAATTTAAGGATATCCGCCGAGCGGTAATTTGAATTGCATTCCAGCAAAAAGCAACTACTGAAGTGACAGGTTAACGATTGTCTTTTCCAATAGAGTTTTGCAGGCAATAGCATCTTCCAACACTAGGAGATAAATTACTCCTTGTGCAATACAATATTTCTTTCTAGTGACCCGAGGTTAGTTACGAGGGAACAAGTAGACGGCTTACGATAAATAAACAGTGTTAAGATAAATAAAAGTCAAATTAATTAAGTACCAAGAAATTTATTAGGTACCTACTCATTTCTTTAATGTTGCGTATTTGCTGTTCTTCACATAAAATGCTCTAATTTTAACATACATTGAGCACAGATTGAAATTACTATTTAGAAAACACTTACGTATTCTAACATTTATTATAGTTGAAATAGCAATCCAGAAACTTACACTCATGTACAATATTTGTTTACCAATAATTATGATATAGGATATAAATAACGGCAAATCATTACAAAAAAAATAACATTAAATAATAATAGAAAGATTTTTTTAAATAATTTTTTACTTGATTTACATAGTGAACATTATTGTAATAATTACATCTGTTACATACAAGTCTTAATTATAAAAACAACTTGGAAATCCTTACAAAAAGCGATAAAAATAAAGGGTGTAAAAAAACCTCTTAACGAAGCCGAAAGGTACTTGTTCTCCCCGTCATTACGATCATTTTTTTTGTTCTACACTATGCCTGGGAACCTTCTAATTACGGAGATATTGGGGGTCAAACTTTTTGGCAAGTTTTTTTTAAAAAACAAGTTTCTAATGTAAGGTTTTTACTTTAAACACCTCCACGACCCCTGTACTATTTTATCGATGCAAAATTTTTTGCGTAAAGTTACTTAGTTTGATGTACAGAATGCTTGGTTGACGGCTTCGTGATGATGTTTTTTACACCCTGTATAAGTTTTATTTAGTTGGATTGCATGGCCTGGGTGATGATTTCCCTGGAGATGATGAGTCTCTGGATCTGTGATGTGCCTTCGTAGATCTGGTAGATCTTGGCGTCTCTCATGAGCTTCTCGACGGGGTACTCGGTGTTGAAGCCGTTGCCTCCGAAGATTTGGACGGCGTCGGATGCAGCCTTGTTAGCGATCTCAGAAGCGTGGCACTTAGCTACCGAGGCGAGGACCGTGTTCCTGATACCTGTACCAGAAAAACTATATAAATAATTGCTGCTGCCTTAACCTTTAAACTAAACCAACAATTTGTTAAGTAAAATTCGCACTCGATAATGTAGTTTATTCTTTCAACATTTTAGATCACAAAGGAGTGAGGGCCGTAATATGTTATGTACTACATGAAAAATCCAAATACATAATTCATCATCACCATATTTGCACACTTCGGCTGCGGCGAAGTTAATCATTTAATTATTATTATTATTAAGTTAATTATGTATATCATATTATTATATACATAATTATATCGTCGTTGATATTGCAATGTTCTGTCAATTTTTCATGTTTTTATTTTTATTTTTCGCGAATCGGTTTTAAATCTTAATTATGAACGCATCCGTAAAACGTTATTTTATGTGAACGGCCAATCCGTTTAAATATTACCCCTAAAACTATATGCAATAGGTTCTATGTCACATTATATCTTGACAGAAATTGTTGTAGTACTTACGAGTATTATGTATGATCTAATTTCAAACCATGAGAAACTAAGTTACATAACAAACAAATATTGCCGTAACCCAATAGTTTCAACAAGAAAGTGTTTTTCTCCTCTCCTCTAAAGAGCGTCAAAACTGACATGAAACGTATTGCAATATCAACGACGATAATATATATTACATTTATAAATGACTACAAATACTCTATCCTACTTATTCGTACTGGCCTTTTAGGTTGATGCATTTCGTCGCGCTTGCAAATAGATATTATTGATCGAGACATGGTACAGAATAAGAACAGATGCAGGCCTGCTCAATATGGGCCTTTAAGAGCGGCCAACCCGCCATACTTTTCGCGAGAATTTTGACAAACGCTCGTGCGTGATTATGAAGTTGTTACACATATATCTTTAAATTGTTTGAACTGATAGGTATCTTGTGCACTATATCTAGGCTTCTATTGAAACAAAAAACAAAAATTTGTACGAACAAATTCAGTATAAGCCTCCAAAAATTGCTGTTTTTCCGAAATTTTACCTCGACTTTGGCCGTTCATAATGTACTCATAAATTGTAAAACTAAAGAAAATAGCCTGATAAAAGCCTTGCAAATATAGTGGAGATTTTAAATAACAAATATTTATTTCACAAACTTGTAAGACTTATTAAAAAACACGTTGTTCCTGGAACAAGTTTTATAAATTTTCGAACATTATTTTTCGTTCAATGTCCTCGCGTTAGTCGGTATGAGGTGCGCGGGTGACGAGTAGTGCGGGGTCGGGGCTTGGTAAGACAGGGCAGTTGAAAAAATATCGCCGCGATGGCTCTGGATGAAACAACAAGCTTTTCAGGTTCAAACTTATACAGGGTCTAAAAATGCGCGTATGTTGCAATTCTAAGTGCTAATGCACGTACGTACTAAGTTTATTTTGCGGTTCATAATTGTCGGAGTTCCCTAATTTTATTAATGCGACCAATTTCGGCGTATCTTGGCGTAGTTGGTCATAGTTCTAACCTAACCTATTTTGTCGGAGTGGTAATTCGCTCGCTTTCTAGACCCCGCCAACCCCTTCGAACCTAACCTGTCCGAGCCGGGGTGCTACAAGTCCCGAGCTCGGTTTGCTCGCTCTTGCTCCCTATGTTCTCCTTTCAAAGAACAAGCGATTTTGCTTGCATTAACAGTGGTATTATAAATAAATACCTACTGGAAAAATAACTTAGAATCTTATTTTATTATTTTTACTAACGAGCGTAGTAAATTATTAATAATAACTGCTAAGTGTTAAATTTCTATTTTATATTCATATTTACCAAATCACGAGGTAATTATTAATAATGACCGGTAATCATTACATGTATAAAACAGAGTCGCTTCCCGCTGTCTGTCTGTCCCTATGTATGCTTAGATCTTTAAAACTACGCAACGGATTTTGATGCGGGTTTTTAATAGATAGAGGGATTCAAGAGGAAGGTTTATATCTACATTGCACCCGTGCGAAGCCGGGGCGGGTCGCTAGTTATTAATAATTTTCAATTGATCACATTTACCTTAACATATACAAGGTTCAAACAATGATGTTGCATGGTATATTTCTCAAAAATATGTGACAGTAAGTTTATTATAGAAAAAAATGCAAATTAATGTTTGATGAAATTAATTTTGTTTTGTTCCAAAAACAGTATTTTTCCAGAACGTTGGCTCCACAGACATGCCGCTTCCAAAACCCTTCACTGATTACTACACTCAAAACCATATCTATTTTCAGAAGTGAGAATGCTGTAAAATTTTATGTGAATCTTTGTGTGGTGTGGCCCATGTAATTACACCTCAAACTACCATACTACAAATTCACTACTGCACGTTGTAGATATAATGTAGTTTTGATAAGCGATCCAAATTAACCAATAGTAAAAGAAAAGCTTGTGAAGTACGGCCTACTTCACAGGCCAAGACGTCCTACTACCCCCATTTCTGTCGACTGTTCTGATATGAAGGGCTGGTACAATACAGGCCCATTCTATTGAGATGAGACATTTCAGGTTTGTCTTCAGGATGGCAACGCAACTGTGGCTAGTTGTCTTTGGTATTGCAAACAGCATATAGCAATATTTATAGTTGACTGGTGTGTAATGCAGATTTCCCTCGATGGTAGCAGTAACTTTACGTTGACCATCAGATTGTACATACATACACAAACTCACTCCTTTTTACGATGGGGGGAGGCCATAATATACAGAAAGCCACCTACTACAATCCTTACATACTCTATTTGCTTCGTCCACGTGCATACATCTGGTCATGCACGGACGACGGTTGCGCGAGTACTACGCATCACCAATTCGGCCGTCCTTCTAGGAACAATAGATGCGAGTATATGCCGTATAATTAGTTACCATGATCAGCCATCCAGGCAGCCTTCATCCAAGCGAGACGCGCGGTCTCGACGCCGATGGCCATGTCAGCCAACATGAAAGCCACGGCTTGGTGCCGGGCGATGGGCACGCCAAACGTCTTGCGTTCGAGCGCGTATTTGGTGGCCTCGGTCAGGGCACGCTGAGCCAGACCTGTGGCTCCTGCGGCTACCTACGAGTTTGTATGACGGATTAGAAATGGAAAATAACAGAAGTAGTGTTGTCAAAAAAAAAAAAACAATAGTTTCTAAGAGTACTGCACATCATTGTGTTCCAACTGGCGAAATATTTACATAAACAAGTTCAAATATATCTCTTTCCTTTTAGGGTTCCGTAGTCCTGACAAGGAACCCTTATAGTTTCGTCATGTCCGTCTGTCCGTCCGTCTGAGGTTTTGCTCAGAGACTGTTAGTACTAGAAAGCTGTAATTTTGTAGAGGTCGATTACGCCGACAAAAAGGGTAAAATAAAATTTTGGAAAATATTTTTTTTAGGGTAGCTCCCCTACCTGTGACGCGGGGATGAATTTTTTTTTCGTCGTCTATTCATCGTGTGGGGTAACGTCGAATAGGTCCTTTAAAATGACTTGGGTTGCTAATTCTATTTTTCGATTGAATGTTCCATTTACGACATTTTAAACTTTAAAGTGCAAATATTTGTTCCAGTAACTAAACAGTTAAAATAAACAGTTTGTCCCCTCTCTAAAAGATAAACTGCTGGCTTGAAAAATCTGGAAAAATTCATGATGATAGTACATTTCATGAACTTTAAAGGAAAATAATTATAGCGGTTAAGATAACTTTATTAGTTTAGCAGTGTCGTTGAACCCCAAGTTCACGGTCCAAGGACATGGCTTCTTACAATCATCATATTTATTGAAAGATGTTCCTATTGTAACTTTATCGCGATTCACGATAGACAAAAAACAAAACATGTATTAATATATCGACCAACTCCATTGCCGTAAAACAAAACAAACGCAACTGCAGGGACATATCGACAGTATCATGACTGGACAACTTGTCGACCGCCTGTTATTAAGCCTCGATCGATTCCTTCTTTTAAAGAAAATAAAAAATTAAATAATTCTCTATAACGTGAAGGGTTGAAACTTTACTATATTCGTCTGCAAGGACGTTCTTTGTGAGGTAATTACTTGTCTTTTTTATTGGTAGTCCACTAAGTGGCGTAATAATGTCTGCAATGGCTTTATCAAAGAGCCATTGCAACCTTGAATTTACCTGTCACAACAAGCTGCAATGTTATTAAGGAAATGATGTGGTTGTTACCGGTGGGCGCGTCTTGTCGAAAGCTCCCATGGCGATCTTGAAGCCGGCACCTTCCTCAATCAGAACATTCTCTTTGGGCACACGCACATCTTCAAACGTGATACCGCGAGTGTCGGAAGCACGCTGACCCATGTTTTGTTCCTAAACGGAAAAAAACAAGCATTTTAATTAATTTACATATGGCATTAAGTCAGCCTCAGTATATTTATGTCCTTCAATTAAAGCATTAAATAAATGGTCGCCAATTCTGAATAGTTAAATAAAAAACTCTGAAACTGGATTTTTCCCAATCCAATCAATTAAATGTAATTAAAACCTGCAGTCTTTGTATCGATACATGTTTTCAGTTTCACGAAAAAAAATACGCCAATCGCCCAAAGCCGTATAATTTGGATCCGTATTAGTATACGTAGAGTACCTAAATGTGTGAATAAATAAAATTCGACGTAGCCAGTGGCGATCAATCAAAGCTACGTAAGTAGCAATCTGGGAGTAAAAGAGAGCAATTGAATCTGGGTACCTAGCACAAAAGCAAAGATGGATCTAAGATGTTTTTTTATCAATCCATCTTTCATGTACTAGAGTTATTTTCTGGTCGTAACATTAATTATATGTTTCTATGTCTTCATAATGTTGACGCATTTTACTCGTGTTTGCCCTAGGAAAATGAAAATTCACAAAAAATAGTTGTAAAGTTTCTCTATGGATTCTCGTTCTCGGTTAATTTTAGCTGTTCTCCCATATTAAACAATGCACTCTTAATAGTTGCCAGGACAACCATTCAAACTTAGTGCATATTGATCAAATATAACTGCAAGATGTAGAGTTAGCTATTAATAAACTTAAACCTAATTATGTTGTAGGTTCGATCAGCATTCCCGTATACATCATAAAAGGATGTAAAGAATACTTTAGACACCTGCAGTTCACATTTTTAATTTAGCTCTCTCTTCTGGGCGGTATCGCGGTTTACCTAAAATTTACCTAAACTTTAAAAAAACTTAGGGAACTTCTCACGTAGAAAAATATTGGCCTATTGTCATCACTTCCTCAACTGTTTGAATCTTTATTACACAGTGAATTAGCTACCAGATCCAACTATTTATTTGAGACTCAGCATGGTTTCCGATTGAATCATTCAGTTACTACAAACCTTTAAACGCTTGTGCAGCACTAGGACAATGGCATAGAGGTTGATGTTGTGTATTTCGACTTCAAAAAAGCTTTTGATCGCAAAGACAATGACGTGTTACTACAAACAGTAAGATAAACGTTCGAGTTTGAGCGAATGAAAACCAAACTTGTGTAGCAATTTAGCAACACGAGGCCATGTTGTTCAACAAATACTGCGGAATCGGATGTAGGTGACACTGAAAGTTCTTAGAAAATAAAAAAACTGAACAAACTAGCAAGTTATTAGTTTTATTATTTCTTTTAAAAATAGTGTCCATTTACATCAATACATCGCTGCATCCGATGGAACCACTGAAAAAAGTATTTTGCCCACTCGTCCTTAGGGGTCTCTTCGACGGCATTTTGAAACGCAGCCACAGCTTCCTCTGCGTCTATAAAACGTTTTCCTCGAAGTTTTTCTTTTATTTTCGGAAATAAATAAAAATCGCAAGGTGCGAGGTCGGGGCTTTAGGGCGAGTGACCCAGTAATTATACGTCTGACGTCGCCAAGTAGTCGATTGTTTGCTTGGCGGTGTGCGACGGGGCATTGTCGTGGTGAAGGAGGATCCTACTGCGAGGTCGTTTCTCCCGAACTTTTTCCAAGACAAGTGGCAAACAATTGTTAATGTACCACTCTGCAGTAACTATTTTTCGATCCTCTAAAACAATTGTTGCGTAATGACCTGTCCTTCCGAAGAACAAGGCCACCATCTTTTTTCCCACGCTTCGACCTCTCTTCACTTTAGTTGGCAACTCCTCGGAAGGAAACATCCAGACACCAGACTGTCTCTTAGTTTCAGGATCATAACAATAAATCCAGCTTTCGTCACTCGTAAGTATGTCGAACACAGAATTTGAGCAGCGCAACAGCAGCACCTCCGTTAAATCTTTGAACCATTTCAGGACACCAATCGACACGACGGAATTTTTAGGCCTCTGTCAATTTATGAGGTATCCACCGGGCACAAAGCTTCCTGGTCGCTAAATGTTCATGGAGGATTTTGTGCACTTGACTCATACCGATGCCTGCGCTTGTCCGAATCTGCTGATAAGTCACTCTTTTGTCAGTCTCTATCATACGCCGCACAACACTGATGTTATCTTCAGTCGTCGCCGTAAATGGCCGTCCGCACGCAGATCATCGGTGAGATTAGTGCGACCAAGTTTTAACTCATTAAACCAGTTGTAAACAGTGGCACGAGATGGTGCTTCATCGTGAAAGGCCAATCGAAGTCTATCATAACTTTCTTGTTGACATCGGCTTTTCACCAAAAGTTTTAAATTAGTAAATTAATAGTGAGTTATATGCGTGGCTGTCAACAGTATGTTAGACATGGTTGTTTTGTTTTGGAGCCATATCACACGCTACCTGGCGTAAGCCAAAGGTCCATTTTGGGTCTTGTTTTTCGAAATCATGGTTAATGATCTTGAGAAGGTTCTCTTCTTAAGCTGCTTACTTTACGCTGATAATCTCAAGTTAATTACGGTTTTGAGGAGATGGCTGACACAGCTACTTTTCAGGAGGACATTAATTCAGTGTTCCAATGTAGCATTTAAAACAAGCTCGGCTGAATACAGTGCCATGTCCTATAGTCCTGCTCAATACTCTCGACTTGTGCAATATTTTTTTGAAACATTTTTTCATGTAGGTTTTTTCTGCGAGAGGATGCACGAAACATGACTTTTCTTGTTATTTTTAAGTGTTTTATTTCATGTTTTTATTATTCCTTACTGTAAATATGTTTCTTTTAATGTGTGTTTTGTCTGTACAATCGCTTAGATTTGTCTGTCATATTGTACGGGTTACATGTATTTTCCAATAAATAAATGAAACCATTGGAAAAACTTTTCAAATGTTTTTTCTCTTGTTTAACGTTTGAGGTGATTCCGAAAGTAAGTAGTGGTAGGTAGTTTTCGTAAAGCCATAAAAAAACGTCTTTTTTGTACACTTGTTTGCACAAGGTAAGAAATGTAAAATAAAACGTGGTTACCTTGCGTCCAGGGGAGACTCCGGGCCAATCCCTTTCTACGATGAATCCGGTGAATGCCTTGCTAGCAGGGCACTTGGGGTCGGGGTTGGTTCGTGCCAGTACGAAATACCTGAATTGTAACGTGCCTAATGTTAATAGAAAATACTTTTTTGTCATCCCTATCTGCATAACCTGACCTCGAAACGTTTCTTAATAACTTCGTCTTTTGCCTCTTTGTGTTGAATTCCTTTGGAGCTATTGATATTATTTTTAGGACATACCAGTTGGCTACCCCTCCGTTGGTGATCCACATTTTCTGTCCGTTGATGATCCACTCATCGCCTTTCTTCTCGGCTCTGGTTTTGACACCGGCGACATCGGAACCCGCGCCCGGTTCGGTCACACAATACGCCTGAATAATAAAACAAACCCTTTAGCTAACTAAAAAGGTGTAGTGTCTTTAGATATGGACTATATTAAGCACACCAGTTTGAAATTAGAATACTGGAGTGTATTTTAAAATGTTTCCTCTGAGAAAGATTTGTTCCCATGGTTTACTTACAGCAACAATGGGTTCTTCCACGAGTCTACCCAGGTACTTCTTCTGCTGTTCTTTGTTGCCAGCGATAATAACGGGCATTTGCTGAAACACAAGTTTAACGATATACCAAACAAATTTTTCGTATTTATCCCGTTGTGTATTAAAATCCAATAAAAATAACTATCTACTTCAATGAGATGCCATAACGTATATTAGTTAGAAAACTGAAAATAGTGGAAATGTTACAATACAAATTAAAAAGCTAGTACTATAAAAGTAGTGCTATGTTATACCTGTAAGTAAATGAAAAAATCATACTGCCAACATGCTGAACATTGAAAGGGTAGTGATCATATTTTTGTTTTTACTGTAATTTGTGCACCTGAATTTCATGACCTTTACCGTCCTGTTTCATGTCTGATCAATACTACCGACACTACCTTTCAAGTTTTCATGGAATAGATATTATTAATGCTTGTTACATGATAGGAAATGAAACTATAAAAACACACGTGGTGCATGCTGGAAAAAAGGTCAGTAAAGGAATAGAAAATCCTAACTACAAGCTAATGAGTCGTAATGCGATGTAGATGTTATTGGGACAGAATGTCATGCATACGTAAGCTAAGCATGGTGCACGGGCCACTCACTCCGAGGCCACTGGCTTCCATTGCAGTCATAATGCCAGTACACCCGAACGCCAACTCTTCTGCGACCATACACCCGTCAAACACATCCATATTCATACCACCTGAAGGGAACAACACTGACAATAAGCAACATGGATAATATGAACTCGAAATGACAACGACACTGGACATTATTTCATTACACCATTTTTTTTTTATATTAAGCCCTAGTAATTTCCTTTAGGTATCGTAGGTGCATTAACAAAACACAAAGCTCACATTGAAATGCATACATAATAGTACATTATGGTACAAGTGTGTAATGTTGGTGATTCGGGTCTCAATCGCGCCTCAGCGGTAATCACCAACATTACACACTTGTACCATAATGTACTATTATTTAATAGATAATAGATATTTGTCCTTGGAATTTTCAGGTAGTAAACTTTCCATAACGTTAAGGGCTTCACATCTTATAACGGGCGGTGTACAACATAAATCATTTTCTTCATAACTAGTACTTGTAGACATTTTTTATTCATAAATAAATATAATTTCAACAGTGAAAACGAGTAATGAAAAATTTCGCAATGGCGGGATAAATTAATCAGTTTTCCTATGCGCGCGCATCTAACAATGGCGATCGGCCATAGACTAAAATAATGAAGTTTGTTTTTTTTTGGCATTTTGCGGATAGCGAATCCACGTACAAAATGTGGAATTCAAAGTTTTCTTTATTACAGAGAAAACAAAAGTTACATTTCAGTGAAATGAGCAAGCAATAGGTACATTAATTTATTTGTACTATTGAACACGATTTTTTTTATATAGAAACTTTTGTAGGAACAAAGCAAAGAGCACATCAACCAAAAAAATGGCCTATAACTCACTTGTGAATAATAGTAATGAAAAAGTCACAGTTTGATTATAGGTGTCATTATGTGCCTAATTGCGGTGAAATTAGAGCCAGTTTATGAGCAAGTGTGTTGAAAATAGTATTAAATGATCCTATCGCTCATAGTTCCATTTGTGAGAAGCTCGGATACTACATTTGTAGAGCAATTCACGTACTTAAAAATGCCGGCCAAGTGCGTGTCGGTGCACGCCCAGTGTAGGGCTAGGGTTCCGTAGTGGCCCGTTATCACAAGCAACTACTTCATCTTAGTCACTTTAACAGTTTAAAGGATTTATTCTAAGGATTTTGTATTTGGTACAAAATTATCCAACACCCAAGTTCAACGACTATTACTGCTAAACTAATAAAGTTATCTTTACCGCTATAATTTTCCTTTTAATTTAATGAAATGTAGTATCATCAAGAATTTTTTCAAGCTCGCAGTTCAGCTTTTAGAGGGGGGGGGGGGGAGGGGACTTTAACAAATATTTGCACTTTGAAGTTTAATATTTCGTAAATGTAATGTAATAATGATAAATGAGGAAAAAATTCATCCCCACTTCACATGTAGGGGAGCTACCTTAAAAAAAAAGATGTTTTCCTAAATTTTATTTTACCATTTTGTCTCCACTACATGTGAAGTGGAGATAATTTTTTTTTCGTCGTCTACACCATCGACTATCGTAGCATATCGGGGTATCGTTGAATAGGTCTTTTAAAATGACTTAGGGGTTGCTAATACTACTTTTCGATTTAATGCTCCATTTACGAAATGTTAAAGTGTACATTTTTGTCCCCCCCCCCCCCCCCCCGCTCTAAAAGCTAAGCTGCTGGCTTGAAAAATTTGAACTTGGGTGTTGCTGTTGGATAATTTTGTACCAAATACAAAATCCTTAGAATAAATCCTATAAAGTGACTAAAATAAAGTAGTTGCTTGTTTATAACGGGTAAAGACTTACATTGAAAGACAATCTAACCAAAAATTATAATATTACATTATCATGTTTCACAAAGCTGCCGCTAGATGGCGCTGTACCAACGGGTTTGTTCTCTATTGTGATAACGGGCTACTACGGAACCCTACACTGCGCGTGGCCCGACACCCGCACTTGGCCGGTTTTAATAAAGAGCAAGAGTCATTTTTGTCATTGCATTATGCTCGTTTTTATCTTTCTTTCGTTCTGTGAATTGTTATAACTCGGAAGTCTTCTAAGAGAAAATCTTGGTGATACGATCTTAATGGCAAAATAACAAGATAGTATTTTTTGATAAATAATGCAGTATTAAGCCTTACTAGAAATATATAATAAATCATCTTTATCATTTCCCTGTCCTTATCCCAATTCATTTGGGGTTGCCGCAGCATAATCTATTTGTCATCTCAGCAAGCCTTAAGCATCGTTAAGCCAAACAAAAAATATATTTCCTAGAAATAATTAGTTATGTTTTAAATGCGATTTAGGTATTTAATTTAGTATTTATTAGCAGTTAGACCAGTTCTTTTTGTTGAATATTATTAAGGAATATTTTTAAACGGGAACATTTAAGTTTTAAACCCCCTATCCCACAAGCCTGTCTGTGCACTGTTCCTGAATATTGTTTTTTTTAAAGCATAATATTCCACATTTCGAAAGTGCATAGATAAATATTTGAAACGGTAGTAAGCGACGTTCATGGCACCCCGGAGGGCCTAGACAAGTGGCAAACGCTTTCAAAGTGATTCGTATTGCTATTATGACTTTCAACAGGATTGAATCAAGCTTTTCGGTAGCTTACGTCAACCAATTTTCTTTTCTTGCTGATAGAAAGTCACATTGTCTAGGAACTCAGAAATTTTGAATAGCTAATTGAACGGGGACTCACTCCCAAGTTGGTACCGTCAAGTGCGGTAGTAATGCCTGTGCATCCGAATGCCATTTCTTCGACTGCTAAGCACTCGTCCATCACTCCAAAGAGTCCAAAGCCCCTGATAATGAAATGAAATGCCTCTAGATGCTCAAATGCTTGTTTAGTCAATAAAATTCACAAAAAAATATGTACCCCTCTCTAACTTTCAACTAAACGATGAATAAATGGTTTAACCTGAAAACACTATCTACAGGAATTTCTTTGAAGAACATAGATTCGTAGTGTAATTTTAAGATATTTCTTAGTTATTTTCGCTAACATGGTTTTCCAGAGATTTTTAGATTATTATACGCTTTTTGGTAAGATTTTTTAGACTATTATAAGCTTGTTTTTTAAGCTTATTTTTGCTGTCTATAAAATCAATGTTTTTATTCGTCCCGACGATGGATGGAGCTCACTATGCATGGTCCGACACGCACTGGGTCGGATTTTTGGTTATCTATTTCGATACATTTTTCTCCTTAGAATAACTAGTATGGGTCACCGACTTCCAAATTTGATTAAATATTTGTATTAAAAAAATCATAAGGGGAATGTAAAGTGGGCACCTTTGTAAGTAGGTATTCTAAAGCTATAATTTAGTTGTAAAATATTTATTTTTGTGATTGATCGTATTGTTTTGTTATTAATAATATCCCATTAAGGCATTAATATCCCATTATTGCTTTATTTTTTATTTTATTTTATTTGGAACAACAAACAATTACATAATAAAGCATAGATACATAAAACTTAAAATTAACAATTATGTAATCAGCAGCGTTATTCACAGAATACAAGTAAAATATTAATAACACGCTTCAAAGAGAAGTTAAAAGTACTAAAGATATCAATGAAAATAAAACAGTTATTTTAAACTTTTGAATAATTAAAAGTAAGTGCACTGATTATGACACATATTAACCTACAATAATCTAAGAGTTAAAGGACCAGATGTCTAATTCTTTGATTGCCTCGTGAGTCGAGTTTCGGAATTATACACGTGTTGCACAGAATAAATCGATGTCAAGAAAGTGTTTATTATAATAATTGTCAACAAGACGTCGCAACGGTGCTCGAACACCAGCTTTTGTTCCACACGCTTACACTGCAAACAACGGTTGCTTACGCACTGCACGCAAATGTATTCTTCTGGGAACTAAATAACAAATTCTGTTGCAAATATCAGAACAGTTGTACGTGTTTCTGCAGAGGTCGTACAGGAGCACGGTCTCCAAAAACAATTTGGATTTGGATTGGTTGTAACTTGAAGAAGGTTAAGTGAGAAGACCTCTCA
This sequence comes from Xestia sexstrigata, assembly GCA_941918905.2. Taxonomy (NCBI): domain Eukaryota; kingdom Metazoa; phylum Arthropoda; class Insecta; order Lepidoptera; family Noctuidae; genus Xestia; species Xestia sexstrigata. Next base: position 12,621,366 of record OW799200.2, on the reverse strand, counting down.
ATTTCCACAAGTTGTGGAGATCTGCTTAAACCAACATTTTAAATATTTTTCCCATACCATGCATGATGTCATAGAAAAAGTTTTGTTAACTTCTATATTTTTAGTCAGTGAGCGATATTTTTGTGTGCAGCTAGCTGGAAAATCTCTCATAGAATGAATTGATTTCTACGAATATTTAGAGCGTGATCTAATATATCTACTGTGAATGTGGGCCAAATAAAAAATGTGCGTGCTTTCGTTTTGGAAAAGGCCGAAAAACTGATCCTGCTGGAGTAGTTCCATGAGGAAGATTCAAAGCGAATGACCGGAGAGAGTAAAAAAGTACAAGAACATGGGCAGAAAGCATATATGCGTGCGTAAATGTGTAGGTCATTCGTTATATGGCGCCCATTTTCAGAAGATTATGGTGTAATTATTCGCAGAACCCAATTAATTCTAGAAGAGATTTCCCTGCTGGGGTATCTCACACGATTTTTTTGTTACGTCCTAATTTGATGTCGTTGTATTGAGCCACTGATTTGTCTCTCAACTTTGTTTTCCACAGGGTGGAGACGACAAAATGACAATAAATTAAACTTCGTATACCTCAAGATGGACCGATACACGAAATTAGATATAAGTAAGAAAATATATACATAATATGGTTAGTTAGATTTAATGTTTGTAGGTTTAAACAGCAATAAAGGCTAATTTAATTTTTTATTTATACCTCAAGATGTTCCCAGTTTGCATACAAAAATTTAATCGAATATTTCCAGTAGTATAGTCACAGGGCATTCTTTTTTTTTTGTTTTTTGTTAAGGATGTATCTGTTAGTGTTGATAGGTTAGCACCGATAGGCTAACGAGTCCCCCATCGATACGATACACATGTACCAAATCGCTACCTCAAAAACCACCAAATTAGTTCGTAAATTATATATGTCCTGATGCGAATTAGTGAAAATTATACTGTAGTCGTAGGGACCTACATAATAGGAGCATATTTGAGTTTCATTTCTCATTAATAGTCCAAGATCCCAGGACCGCCAGACCTTATTTATTTTCTTATGAACGAAATGTATAGCATCAAGTAGTATTAGTATGTACTGTAAACGTATGCATACCTGCTAACTTGTGCCGACGGGCAATTTTTAGATGTTGATTGCCAAAGTTGCGTAAAAATAATACTATTTTTTCTTAAAGCCCGAGTGCTGATTTTTACATATGTTACAGAGAATATTATTAAAAACTAATAACCAACACTGCCTGACACCGCCCGTTGACTGAAATTTCTGCCAGACGCTTTAAAGCGCGGAAATAATAACGTGAAATATCACGTCAGTCTGCCGACCTGAAGCATTTGGAAGTGTTCATAATATTTTTGTAACAGTCTTCTCTACAACATATTTAAAACTCATCACTCGGCCTTTGAGAAAAAATTGAATTATTTTTACTCAACTGCACCTGCTATCTAAAAATTCCCCGTCGGCACAAGTTATCAGGTATGCATACGTTCACAGTACACACTAACACTACTTGATGCCACACATTTTGTTCATGGGAAAATAAGTAAGGTCTGGCGGCGCTGCCGCGCTCTATAACCTCTAAAATACTTTATGCCTGTGACCAATATGGTGTTTTCAGTTATTGCTAATTAGTTATTGTCGTCTCCACGATGTATATTTGATATTGATACCCTCTACAGATGGCCGGTAAGTCCTAAAATATTTGTTGAATATCGACTGTGGGAGTTTACAATAACGTAAAGGACATTGAGCATATTATTGGATACTCAACGTTCAGCTTAGTGCCGAAAGGTGACAATACAACAGCAGGCTGATTGTTCCTCACGGCATATCAACTCATTGTCGATATATCTCTCTCGCTAAAGTAAACCTCACCAAGTAGTAGAAGTAACATTGTAGGCAGTAAACGTACGAGACGTTGATGGCACCTCAGGTAGAAGTTATCATAACCGATTGTAATAAGACTCACTCCTAAGTTCGTGCTTCCTACGGCAGTGGTGATGCCTGAGCATCCAAAAGCCATCTCCTCGCCCGTGATACATTCCTCCAGCACTCCGAGGGTCCCAACGCCCCCTGAAATTACTCTAGAAGCTCAAACGGACTGTTCAGAGTTGATTCTCTTTCTTCTCAATAGCTTGTGTATTGTTTTAAGCTTTAAAACTAAACTTATATTGTCACTTACGGGATATCATCCGTGTTTTTTTTTTGAGCTTGTAAGTGACAATAAATGTTTAGTTTGTGTATAATATAAAAAAAATAATGCGATAGGTGTACCTACTCGATTTTGTTTTTCAATTTAGGTAATAAAGTTCCCATCAATGATGGAATGCCTATTCATTACATAATTATCTATTCATAATAAAATTAATTCATAAAAATAATGATTGATATGACGGCTGCATCCGGTTAGACTGGCTGCCGACCCCAACATAGTTGGAAAAAGGCTAGGCACATGATGATGACTTAATGTCCTTTCCAAAGTTTTGAAATATGGCATGACTAAATACTGCCCAAACCATAAAACTCAAAATTCTACAATCATGAAGTCAAAGGACAGAATAAGGTCCACGTCCACATGCTATCAGCGATATGAATGATCCACACATTAAAGTAACTTGCTTACTCCGACTTCGGTGATAGTCATCGCCGCCATTATTCCTGAACAACCGTACGCTAGCTCCTCGCACACGAGACAGCCTTCCAATACTCCTAAACCTAAGCCTCCTGCAAATTGTCGTCGACGACGTGTCAAATTAAACCTCATAGAATCAAACCTATAAAATTGGCAAGTTAGAAGCAGTTAATTCTGAGGTAAAAGCTTTATTCCATGAAAACCTTCAGCCGGTACAGGTACAAAGGTACGTTTTAAAGTGTACATGCCAATGACTTACACCGATGGAACTGGTCGCAATGGCAGCGTTAGTGCCAGCGCACCCGAACCCCAGCTCCTGGGATATAAGACAAGTTTCTAGTACGCCTAGCTCCATTCCTCCTGGAAGGTAGTTATCAGTACAGTAGGCCTTTTATGATACACATAGTGCATTAATAAAGTTCACTAGACCTCAATTTGTCAGATTTATGCCCGGTTTACCTAATATGGAACGTCAATGGTTCACCTGAAACGCACTGTTATTTGGCGCACGTATTGTATTGTGTATCGGGCTGGTATCCGCAACTCCACCTCCAAGCGTGTATTTTGCGCACGTACCTTATAATTTAATAAACTGGAATAACATTGTCCCAACATTGATTGTGCTATTTTAATAATTATTCTTTCAGATTAATTAACAAATTTTAAAACTACCGAGGAATTATTAAATGCAAATCTTTCAAATATTCATTACAAAAGTCGCATCAATCTACTTCTTTTCAAAAGAACATTTTACTTTAGGTTATCATTCCAATTAATTCAATATTTCTTCAAAAGGCAAATTTAGAACAAATTTCTGATTTTCCTCTTTCATTGGACAGAAACTAATAAAATACAAGGTGGCCTTGTGTACTACTTTACTCACTATGCAGATGAAAGCTTTGCTTCCGTTTAAATTAAACTTTATAAGCTTTCTTCTTTAAAATGTATAACACATATTACATTTTAAATGTTAGTCTTGAATAAGGCTTCGTTCGTTATAAAGCAAGTCAATTCAGAACTAAACTTGTGCGCTTGGTCTACATTGAAAGTAACTTCGCCATCTTGTTTATCGATACGAGCCACAAAATAATATTCACCAACAAACAGCGTTTGGTCTACGTCAATCAAGCCCCGAAAGATCCTTGTATCACTCACTGTAGCTTAGATGTGAGCATTGAATAGTAACTTAGTCTTATTTGTCATTTAAGGCTAAAGTCTTCGTATGCAAAACTAGAAAATATAGTACTCGTAAATAAATAAATATCGCTGGACATTACACACAGCGCCATCTCACACTAAGCAACGAGTCTTGTGTCGTGGACACCGGATAGTTGATATACTACATAGATACTTTTCTTTTGTAAATACATACATATTTATTATAAATATAAACATCCATGACCCGGAAACAAATGTACATGCTCATCACACAAATATTAGCCCCTACCGGGATTCGAAACCGGGACGTAAGGCAGCCTCACTACCGCTGCGTCAATTGACTCATCAATCAAATATAGTGCAAAAACAAAAACAAATCGTGCGTGCGGGGGGTCCCCTTTGACATCCTGGCCTACTAAAATAATCTATGATGCTAAAGATGCATACGCTGTTGTCCTTAAAACATATTCGCAGTAGGCTAGCATTCGCGAATTTTTTTATCAGGCGCCAAGGTAACCATGAAAATGACACCCAACGCGGCGTATTTGGACTTATTAGGTATATTAATTCTTTTGCATCTATCTATCAGACTAGAAGGTAAGCTGGTGTACGTAAATAAGTATGTGGGAGAGCAAACAATTTGATATTGAGAATTTTCTAACTATTAATTTAATTACGTTTCTAGATTGAGTTGTTTTTAGAGAAATCACAATAATTACATTCGGAACAAAAATATAGTACAGAAACATGTTTAATCTAGTGACTTTTTGGTTATAAACACAATATTTAACCGTTGCTCGATAAAAAAAAAAACAGAAGTAACGTCGATTTTGAAAGTATTTTAAGTTGTATGAGACTTGGGGGAACGCAATTTTTATGAACATTTTACATTTCATTTACTAATCGGGTTTAACAGGGATATTATTGGATAGATTAATAATATGGCAGTTATTTATTTTTATATATAATATATTTAAATAATATATTTAATAAAGCATAAGTAATTGAAATGTGGGGCCTAAAATGGCCACTTTACCAGAACCATAAAAAAAAGTTTGCAAGACAGAAGTGAATTCAGTCGAGGAACTGTGTGAACGAGTGCGAATCGCTGTTCAAGACATCAGGCTTTGCACGTCTGATCAAACGGTCGTTTATTACGAGTAGGCGGTGCAGACCGTGTATCGCAGCAGGTGGTGCCCATTTCGAGCATTTTGTGTATTCTTTTTCCGTGTTTTTTGCTATTAAAACAAACTTTTTCTGCTTTTCTTACTCTTAAACCTTTAACGACATTGAGATCATATTACAAGTTGTGCATTGCTCAAATTAACGACTATTAGGTTGAATAGCAAAAAAAAAAAATAGCTCCTTACTCAGTTTTATAGCAACAACTTTGAATGTAAAAAAGAAATGGAATATTGATATACCATTTTGGAATCTGCAATAAAGGGACAAGTTTACAAAAATATGGGCAGCTGGTTTCCAAACATTTTTTTTACACCAGACGAAGTCAAACTTCGGAGAAGTTTTTAAGAAAAGAAATCTGTGTCAATTTGCGTATACCCATCGACTCCGGGGTTTGTCAATTTATTATTGTATTGTTCTTGGGGTCCCCCACCTGCTGGTACAGGGTTATCCACTAATTACGCTACACTCTGTATGTATAAAGCGTTATAAATGGCGCTTTTAGAGGGCCATTTCACTTTGAAGTATTTTACAATTACTATTTATTATACCTGGATTTCTAGAAGTTAATTCTTAAACGCTCATGTATGATACACAGTAGCCAATCAAGCAGCGTTTATGAATAACCATTGTCCTAGTCATTCATAACACTAATGCGCCTTGAGCAGGCGCGGTGCTCGTAACGTGACTTCTCTGTGTCAGTCTCTGACGACTGTCGCACTGCAAACAAAGACCTGTCTTTGTTTGCAGTGCGACAGTATCAGGATGATAAGATTAGATTATTCAATGCAATTCTTAACTAACTTTATGACTTTGCTGTCGAAACAGTGAAGGAAAACATCGTGAAACTGGCAAAACAAAAAATTCGTGGCATGCGAAATTCACCAAGCCGCAATGGGCCTGCGGGGCTCATACCGACCCACTCCCTCGCACAGAGAAGAAGCCTATGTCCCAGAAGTGGGAACGTTACTTCAGTTCGATATCTAGCCACGTTATAAGGTACTGGATATCATTACCGCAGTGCTCAGGGATGTGTCCGTTCATTAGTCCGATCTCCCATGCCTTCTTTAAGATGGGCCATGGGTACTCCCCGGTCTTGTCGTATTGGGCCGCTACTGGCACGATCTCCTCTCGGGTGAACTTGCGAGCCAAGTCTTGTAAGGCTTTCTGTTCCTCGCTAAGCTCTGAAAACAAATGGAAAAAAAAAGTTTCATTTTTATATGAAGCGTTAAATCGCCTTACGTAGTCGGTCAACGCGCGGTTATAAGCATTGGGCGGGATCATTAATCGTCTCAACTCGATTCGTTTGGAGTTCTCTCTATGAAACTCCAGACTACAATGGACACTTCAACCATATCAAACTTGTAACAATGACGTGAGATGATGTATTATATCCTCCATACAGTGCATTGCAGATAATTAAGTCTGTTATGAAAATATTATGAAAATTAAAATAGTAGTAAAATGATCGTCATCGTGCCTTCATCTACTTTCATATAGCCATGGCGTAAAATCTCATTTGGAACTTTACCTACACTTAAAATAATAACTGCCCTATGTCTAAAGTGTCAAGCTGCATTAAAAATATTTTGGGTTATTTTGAAAGAAAGCATTTAGCTGCTTACAACTGCCAGTGCTGCCACCCTTCACTTAGTGGTTTCTTTAAGTAATCGCAAAAAGGCAATTATCATGTTTTTATCCAGTAGTAGCAGCAGTTGTATTGTTTTTGCTAATTTGCTCATCGACATTATTATGAAAGATAATAATGTCAAATTAATATAATATTGATAAATACTCAGCATCGAAAGAAATAATTATAATAAGTTCATAGAAATTGTTTAATATCTCTTAAAAGATTTATTTATGTTATAATTCCGCTGTTGGGAAGTTTTTGACCTAATAGTATCATCAAAACAGACCCAATGACCGTGTTTATTAAGGCGACTACAAGAGCTAAATTTGCAACTCTATTTGTGGTGGTTCAAACTTCGTTTGTAAAACTGTTAGAATAAAGTTCTAATCAGCTTGCACTACAAAGTTGTTACGTCAGTCACTGCGGGCCCAATAGTGCGAAATGAGTGGATTATTGCAATTTACAAAAAATCTATTGATTGGACTAAAAAAATAAAACACTATGATGCAAATATGTTGCTTGTAGAATTATTGCCAAAAAATCAGAATTATCGCATGTATTTTAGTATGGTTTTTACTCGTTAAAAGAATTTTTTAGAGATAAGTTCATGATTTTTTTTTATCGAGTAAAGTTGGTTGTATTATGTTTTCAAAACACTATCGTACTAGCATATATCCTGAAGAATATCATATATTTTTCTGGTTTTGTTTATTGCAGTGAATCATATGCTTTTTTGCATTATAAAACTCGTGTTTAGCTCCTGTAGTCCCCTTAAGGTGAATGCAAATTTTCTTACGTTTTTTTGCAATTTGCAGGCCAGTGCTAGGATGTATGTTGATTAAAATATTATTCACGGCTGTAAGACGTATGTAATTACAGAATTATAATCATCAATACAACCCTCCAAGTTCATAAAGGAGTAGGAACCAAAAAAAACAGAAGAAGTCTTTTCTACACATTCGGCATTCGGAACTTAGCTGGAGTTGCTTAAGAAATGTTCAATGACCAGTTGTTAATTTAAGTATAATAGTTATCAACAAAATTTATTAGAAAATGATCCAGAATGGCTGCTGTACTTTGTATGCACGTGCAAGCCGCGGCAACACGATAGCAGTCATGGCGTTTACTTATGTCTGTGGTTTGTACTTTGAAATTCTTGTCATTCATACCTATATATATAGTTAAAATATCTAATAATGATTTATTGATAACAAGGTAGAGGAAATAAGCCGCTTGGGTTCAAGTGTGGCACAAAATTCACATAATACGCCGACAATATAAATGATAATACCGTGGTCTTGTGTCAAGTGATAAAAATAAAGTTTTGTTATTGAAATAGATACTACGCTTACGCTTATATTCAATTGTGAAAGATTAACATTACAAATATGTGAATTTAAATGTAATTATGTGAAATATGTGCATACATATACTACGAGTACCTACATAATAGAATTGTGGCTTTTGAATTGACATATCTATGTCGGCTACTATTGAGTTTCCTCTAATAGGAAACGACCTGAAAATGGCAGCAGACTTTTGACCCACTTTAAATGGGCATTCAGGCAAGAATACATGGTCGCAAGGTTTTATTTATTTGATGGGTATTTCCTGGTGGTTGATCTAATGTTCTTACCGAAGCACATTCCAGTGGTTGGCAGGGGTTTGGCAGCTGCGACCGGGGCCGTGGTAGACAGCTTTCTGTAAATAGGCCTGGTGGCGCGTATCACCTGAAAATTGAACATATGGATTTTAACATGACGTCTTTTAGTTCTAAGTGGTGCTTTATAACAATTAAATTCGCTATGGTAAATACAACATCAGTGGGTAAGCAATAGCAGCAGACTTAGGGTCAATTCACACCGAGACACGACACGACGCTGCGCGAAAGAATAGAGCGACTCAAAATATAACTTTATTTAAGTACTACACGAAAAGATACACATTTCATTGAGATGTGCAGCGCGAAATCAGTTCCAGCACCGTCGCATAGCGTCTCGGTGTGAACTGACGGTTTTTTATTATAAAAAAAAATGATTCTGTGATTTAGATTCAAATGCTTTCGCATTATGTGTTCGTATTTTATTTTCTTTGTCTATAATCTTAATAAGATTGCGTGTTTTCTGGCTGTTACCAGATACATATTAGTGTTATCTAACTAAAATGAGCATAGGTCTGTAAGTACTTACAGTAATATAGATCTTTCTTTAAATGTTGATTAAACAACGAGATTTTGAGTAAACAAGTAGGTACAAGGTTAACTCTTAAACTCGCATAGCGTAGTACCTACCTACCTATTTTTTTTGTTTCGTGATGTACAGTCCACCAAATTGTTGGTAGGTATATTAAGGCCAATTAACTCATAAAAGATGATTAGGTATCTATACCTTAAACATTTATAGAGACTTGTGATCATGATTATTAGATAGATAGTAGATTTAATTATTAAGTATACTACATGGTTGGGTATCAAAGTAATATACCTACTCGTGTAAAATGTATTTTCCTATGACTATAGGTATAGGTACCTGCTTTATGACTTTCAATAAACATCTAATTAGCTAAATAGGTAGGTAATTGGTTTCTAAGTGCCGATTATTCTTTCGGCGCTTGAATGAATGAGAGCGCTGTTGTGAGATTGTTGCGTGAAATTGTATTGAAAAGCAAGATGGCGTCGGTCATCTTATATGCCTAGCCTTTTCCTAACTATGTTGGGCATAACAACAGCCGCTCGGACCGACCACCCATTACATACAGAGTTTCCGCTTCATCCGGTTAGACTGGAAGCCGACCCAGATGATGGTGGGGTCAGCTCCCAGTCTAACTAAGTCCCAGTTAATACTGGGGGGTAATACGATAAGTCATCATCATCATTTCATTTCAGCCGAAAGACGTCCACTGCTGGACATAGGCCTCCCCCAAGTGTCGCCACATCGACCGGTCCCGCACGACTCGCATCCAGCGGATTCCCGCAACCTTCACCAGGTGGCAACCTTCACCAGGTAACCTAAAGATCGACCCGAGCAGCTGTTATTATGTAACCATGAGCTCCTCAAGCAAGATGGCGCGATGGCGTCGTCGGTAGTTTCATAAAATGCCACGCGTCGAAAGATTCACGTAAGTACAACTAATAAGTAAGTACTTGGTTTTCGAATCTTATCAAGACGAACATGACATGTCATTAACAGTCTTGGTTTTTGTTTCAAAATCATCGTTCTTTCAGTTCTTTTGCAGCGTTATGAAGATAGACTTTGAACATAATTAATAAAATGTTGTTTGGATGAAGAAATTAATGCCATGACGTCATCAGTCTACTCTAATAAGACATTTACATATTCACACAATAATTTTGAGCTGTTTGAGTAGGTATGTAATCGGATCCAATACAAAGTCCATCAAATACGAGGCACACCTACTTAAAGACACGTAAGAAATATCATATTTTAAGCATTTAAATTGTGTAGTTAGGTATTTTAATCCTACTTGGAGTTAAATAAAGTTTCCAACAAAAAATAATAATTCACACAATTCAATACTGCTATGGTTATTTATTACCATACCATTATACTGTTATTACCCACAGTCTGGTGGTTTTCTATTTTTAAAATGAATTGTTATTAATTAGGTTAGATAATAATGATATTTCGTCGAAGTAGGAAACGATTTTTGCTTATATGGTGCACAGACAGGCGCATCAGCTCGAATAGAGTCGCAATAGTAGTTTTGAAAATGATATTAACAAGCAGTGGCTTGAGCGAAATCTTTGATGGACATTCGCAATCGTTGCTTTTGTTCATGTAAAAAGTTGCAAAACATTGTTAACATGAATATAGCCAATATTTTTTTGTTGCCATAAACACAGTATATAGTTGTGTGCGAAACATAGAACAGAATGTTGCGCAACTTTTGTTTATTTCGTTTTACGCTCATTTTCACTGAAACTAAAATACCTATGGCAAAATATAAAAGCATGATTACTGAGCTGAGCATTGAAAATTCAACGGAGTGTTTTTATTTAAGCATTTATTTAGATATCTCCTAGTGTTAGTGAAAATGAGCAGATATTGAGATCTTAATAAGTCTAAGTAGGTATAAGTTTTTTACTGTTTTTTAATGTTTTACTGATTAGCTTTGTCAGTATGATTACATTCAGACCCTTGACCAGGTTTTTAGTTAATTAATGGTCATGTATTTTATAAAATATATAGACCTACATTCACGCCTGAAATGTAGGTAGGTATTAAATGTTGTTGTATAATTTTAAAACCGTGATATAATTGATACAAAGCTTAGAATATCTGTATAGTAGGTATTAGTTTAGTACGGTCATGGCCTTGATTTGATTAGAAGATGTCAATCTAATGACCATGGATAAAGATAATTCTTTTTTATATTGTGTTCTGGCCCCACATAGACATACAGAATGAAAAGGTGGCAAGGGCCTTGGTAGGGACTTCCCTAAGGGTGGGGGGCCCTGCCTTGCCAAATTAAATATTTAATTTAAATCGTAGGACTAGTGGGAACAAAAAGTCCCATTAGTTCTGCAATTTACGGTAGAACTAATGGGAATTTTTGTTCCCACTAGTCTTACTATACTATAACGTGGTACAAAAACGAAGAACTGGTGGGACCAACAATTCCCATTAGTTCTACCTGTTCTACCACACAGTTTACGGTGGAACTAAAGGGATTTTTTGTTCTCACTAGTCCTATGTTTAGATACTCGTATGTTCCAGAGTAGTAAAACTACTGAGTGTGGTTTTTACTTTGGTTCCAAGTAGGTCTAAGCAATCAAATGGTACCTTTATGTACTTGTTTTATCTCTATATTGGTAACAACAAAAAGTTGGGTGTTTAGTCTGGTACAGCACTTTGAGCAATCTTATTACTAACTATTTTATACAACTAACTATTATTACTTGTATATGGATAAAGAAACAAATACTTTACACAAATAAAATTATTCTATTCTATTCTGAACATAATTTGTTGAGAAAATTGTGACGTGGTACGTATTGTCAAACAACATATTAGACACATTAATTAATCAAATACTGGTTTTTAATCGCAGCTTCGCCTGTCCCAGGGAAGCGTTTAAAATAGAGCCTATGACAGTCAGGGATAATGTAGCTTCCCCATTAGTGAAAGAATTTTCGGATCGTAGTTCCGAAGGTTACCCAAAACATCCAAACTTTCCAAAATATCCAAACTTTCATAATCACTATCCACAGCCTGACTTCACCCACTGCTGGGGATGGCCTCTTTACTTAAACTCCACGTTCTTGTGCCAGCCGCAGCAGTTTTTCCAGGATACTCCCGTGATGGCAATACATTTCCCCATCCATGAATCCATTCATTTCAATTTTCCATTTCACATCTTTGTAATATAATAGAGGTGAATTTTACACTTCAGGTCGGGTATTTCTTGGACCGGTCGTGTACATATGCATGTATAAATCACAATTACCAAATTATTTCCAAAAAGTGCCTCACACTGATTACGCCTGTTATAAATTTTGATTGTGCTTTTCGACGTTTTGGTTGTGAACAAAGACGCAAAGACGACATCATTAAATCATCATATAAAAAGTGTAATATTTACAAAATATTGCCTTGGTTTTTATTTATTTCGTTATTAATGTTCTCTAATAAATTATTTATTCATTAAAAAACTATAAAAGGAAAACGGGCAAAAGCAATATTGTTGAAGTTTCCCTTTAGGGGGTGGTATCTGCTAACGAGAGGTTTTCTTTTGCCCATGTAACTCCTCTTTGACAAGTGAATATAAATGTGCAAAAAAAATATGTTTCTTATATTAGACTCTAAACTTTAATTTGGTACAATTTAAATAATTCTAACTTTATTATTACTAACTAAGTATTTGAAAAAAATATTCAGAGTGAAGCATTTTTTCTTCGAAATTTCGTAACTACTCCTAAACGGCATTAAGTATTAGAAATATTTGTCACTTTTTTCTTCTCAAAGTGTACAGTTGGCATTTTGACCTAATGATTTATTAGGCTACAATTAAATAAAAACCACTAATTTCGCACTGTTCGGCCCGCAGTGACTGACGTAACAACCACTTTGTAGTGCAAGCTGATTAGAACTTTATTCTAACAGTATTTCAAACGAAGTTTGAACCACCACAAATAGAGTTGCTAATTTAGCAGATACCCCAGCCTTAAGCCTGATATAAAGATAAAAGAAGCATAATATACATTTGATTGCATAGAACTACAAGTATAGTCGAAGAAGTTTCATGAAAGCTTTGGACCTTACACTGATTGAACATCATTTGCAGTCAAGAAAAAACCACAATCGCCTTTCTACAGATCTTCGCAAACGAATAGGTAGCCATTTAGGTACCCAAGAAGGCACACAATTGAAAAATCAACTCCTGGTATAAAACGTAGATGCTACGTATACTCAAGAAAGATCGCAAAACACAATAATCTATGAGAACTGTAAGTCACTTATGTCTGGATCATGCAATTTTCCAATGTACCTAACCCAGAGCCCTGTAAAATTTTGATAGAATTTTTGAAGACTGAATATTCTTTAGTTATTTATAAGTACATAGGAATGCCTTTTATATAGTTTGATATCTCAATCACACTATATTTCTTTAGTAATTAATAAGTAATTTATAAGACCAAATAAGGTTTTTTTTTTTTTGTTTAAAAGCACTACTTATTTTTAATTGAAAAAAAAAATGTTGTTTATTTTTGTATTTTTTTTCTAATATACACCCCTACTAAAAATATAAGTACATTATAATAACTTATTTATCAAAAATGATTTGAGAAATATGTTAAAAATTTGGGTCTGACAAACCTACCAGATAGACATACAGAATGAAAAGGTGGCAAGGGCCCTGGTAGGGACTTCCCCACCAGGGCCCTTGCCAAATTGCTACTTTAATACCGTAAACTGTGTGATAGAACAGGTAGAACTAAGACTAGTGGGAAACAAAAAACCCACTAGATCTACCATAGAACTGTGTAGTAGAACTAGTGGCAATAATCCTAGGAGAATACTGTCATAATAAAATTGTCTTGCTTGGCAACCAGATTGGTATTTATACCTGTGGTGTAATACATTATCTAAGTAAATATAGGTAGGAAAGTAGCAAAGACAATTACAGTGTGACATTTGTATTTACCGCCAAAATCAAACGTCTCAAGTGAAGTGCAGCAACTGGGCAGCAGCATCTTGCATTGCACCAAGTGAGTACTTAACAGTGGCGTACGTTGAAAAATCGTGAAAGAATTAATAAAAGCAGTGAATTATTAGTGTAATACAGTGTAAACAAATGGCTGATATTAGGTTTGAACAGTTTGATATAAAAAGTGGGGATTGGGAGTCGTCTAGAGAGAGATTTGGATATTTCTTATTAGCACATGGGATAACGGAAGCAAACAAACAAAAAGCCGTATTTTTCGCATCGTGTGGCAGCGATCTTTATAATTTAGTCAAATCGTTAATATTTCCCAAGACTGTGGGCGAGGTTAAGTTAGTTGACGTTGAAAAAAAACTAGATGACCATTTCAGCCCACAACCAAATGAGATAGTAGAATCTTATAAATTCCACCATAGGAAGCAAGGAAAAAACGAACCGATCCAAGATTACATCGCAACGCTTAGGAAAATGTGTAGATTTTGCAATTTTGTTGATTTGGAAAGGACCTTACGTGATAGGTTAGTCTGTGGGGTAAGTAATGTTAAATTACAAGAGAGTTTGCTAAAAAAGTCTAATCTGACGTATGCAACTGCTGTGGAGTTGGCACTGCAAGCAGAAAGGTGTGTAGAAGATCTAAAAACACTTAAAATACCGGTCACTGAAGAACCATCGATTGCATGCACTGCGGGCACCAGCAGTAGTGAGGCGGAACCAATGGAGGTAAACGTTGTAGGAGAGGATAAGAAGAAGTTATACTGCTACAGATGTGGAGGAAGCCACTTGTATCACAAATGTAAGTTTATCACTGCTAAATGTAATGCGTGCAATAAGTCAGGCCACATAGCTAAAATGTGTAGAAAAAATAATACTCGCACTGGTGATGTCAAAGAGATTCAAGCAAGGGAAGAGGAATTTATGAATGGAATATATTGTATGGGAGGTGAACATCGTGAACCAGCAATATTTACAGAGCTATTTATGAACAAGAAGTTAGTCAAGTTTGAGGTTGATTCAGGGTGTTCTTATACCATTATGTCACGTGAGCAAGCAGAATTAGTTTGGCCCAATGGAGTGCAGTTACGAGAGTGTAAATTAAACTTACACACATGGATTGATGCTAAGGTTAAGGTGCATGGCAAGACCAATGTTTTTATTGAACATAAAAACTTCAAAGGTTACTCGTAAATAATTATTGGACAGGGGCGAGGTAACCTCCTTGGCAGAAACTGGTTTAAGCCTCTGGGAATATCAGTTGAAGGTGTAAATTACATAAATTCCTCACAAAGTATGGATGAATCTCTGAATGGATTGCTAGAAAAATATAAAGAAATTTTTGAAGGACTTGGGGAATACAAAGGACCTGAAGTGGTAATCAAGTGCAAGAAAGATATACAGCCAATATTCATGAGAAGCAGACCGGTACCATTTGCGATAAGAGATAGAGTTTGTGAAGAAATAGATAGGCTAGTTAGAGTTGGAGTACTGGAACCAATATCATATTCAAGCTGGGCAACACCTGTAGTGCCAGTAGTGAAACGTGACGGGAGCGTTCGGTTGTGTGGAGACTACAGATTGACTGTGAATTCGGCTTCTGAAACGGATACCTACCCTCAACCAACAATTAACGAGTGTTTATCAGAGGTGGCAGGTGGAGTCATTTTTACAAAATTAGATCTGAAAGAGGCGTACACACAACTGAAAGTCTCGGATGAAACAGGTATGCTTTTGACTATTAATACATTAAAGGGTTTATATAAAATGAAGAGATTACCTTATGGTTTAAAGGCATGCCCAGGTATATTTCAAAGGGTTATGTCAACAACATTGGCAGGCATTAAAGGAGTAACTGTCCTGCTCGACGATATCTTAATAAGTGGTAATGAGAGACAGCATAACGAAAGACTGGAAAAGGTATTAATGTGTCTTCGAGTTGTGGGACTAAGGCTGAATCGGAAAAAGTGTGAGTTTGCAACAGATAAAGTGGAATACCTAGGATATGTGGTGGACAAAGATGGTATTCATCCAAGTGATCCAAAAATCAGATTAATTGCAAATGCTAGTTGTCCTAGGAATGTTAAAGAGTTGCAAGCTTTTTTAGGATTGTTGAATTTTTATGACAGGTTTATGAAGGACAAAGCTAAGTTATTAGAGCCTTTATATAGACTTCTAGATAAGGGTGCCTTATGGAAGTGGGGAAAGGTAGAAGCAGAAGCATTTCAAAAGGCCAAAGCCTTATTATCAAGTAAAGACACATTAGTACACTTTGATAATAGCAGAAAGGTTACATTAATTAACATGTGATGCTTCAGAATATGGGGTAGGAGCCGTTTTATCCCATACCATGGATGATGGATCCGAAAAGCCTATTGCAAAGGGATCTAGGACTTTATCAAAGTCAGAACGTAACTATGCTCAAACAAACGTCTCAAGTGAAGTGCAGCAACTGGGCAGCCATCTTGCATTGCACCAAGTGAGTACTTAACAAAACCAATTTGTTTTCATTTACTAATTTAATTTGCTTTATGTGCTGTTAGCGGCAGCTTAAGTACTATTTAACAGTTATCATCAGCACAGATAATGTAGGCCACCTCAATTTATTACTGAAAATAATAATCCTTGTTTTGGCCGGGTTTAATAGCAATTATAAATCTTATTTGTTTATCTACAGGTAACACCAGTAATCTTATCGCAAAATAAAATTCATCTTTACTACAGCCCAAGGGCAATGAGCAACTATCATATTTTTCATGGGGACTAAAGGCTCATTTTAGAAATATTTGGCCATATTGCAAAGAAGTTTGGATATTGATTAAACTGTCTCCAGAAGTCGCTCAGCATTGTATTAAGTAAAATATTAGGTAATGTTTGATTTAGGGTAACTTTTTATTAAATTTAAATATTTTCTTCTAGGATTTTTATTAATATCTCACATCTAGACATACTTTGAAATAGATATTAAGATTTGCATGACCAATCCATAGTCACACCAAATTTTGGAGTGTCAAGACCCAGCCAACCTTAACCCAAAAGAAAAATAAAACAGGGGTTTTTATCCTTCCATTAATCAGTCAATGTATTTTTGTTTTTATTTGTATGTACACATAAATATGTAGAAATGTTATTGTATGTCATTCCCAATAAATTATGTAGGAAAAAGTCAATAAATAATTAAGTACAGTAACAAGATTAGTACAGGACCTCTGTTCTTGTTAGATAATACCGTTTACATGTTAGTGTCTAGTACAGAGGTTGAAATGCCAACACTGTTAAACTTGTAATGAGTTCGAAAGTAGATGTAACTGTTCAATGAACTTTGGACTTTGGACTTCAAACTATATCAGGGCCGTTGCGAAGTTTTCCACTGATGTGACATAATAAAATGTTGTAAAGTAACAGTTAATATCATGCTTTCGCTTAAAAATCATCCTGCTATTTATAGAACATATATTTAAACACGTAAGTCTGGTTTAAAAAAAAATACGTTTACTTACTTGAGTAATCGGATTCATTTCGAGTTTGTTTCTTTACGATACTAACTATAAAATCTCAAAATCTTCAAGATTATTAGGTTGTTAGACTTTGAACTACGAAATTGAACTATGCCCTTGTTATTCGTGAAACATGAAGACAAACAAACTCGGTACTCCTGCGCCGAGTCGACGTAAATGACATTTATATATAACACGGACACAGATAACAAATAAATACCAATCTCGGTTTACTTGGTTTGAATATAAGTCTTTTAGCCACCGTTATTTTTTATATTATATTCTCATTATGCTAATAAGTATTAGTAGTAATTAGTACGAGTCATCATGGTCGCCAGAGAGGGGCAGGAAGGGGAGGGGGCAGCTGCACCCACCACGCCGCGGCCGCCGCCGCCGCCGCCGCCTAGAGAGTCAGGTTTTTTTTAAGTTATAACTTTTCCTGCCGATGCTATAAAATTAGGAAGTACCTACAATAATAGTAAATTATGGTACAAGTGTGTAATGTTGGTGATTACCGCTGAGGCGCCATTGAGGTCTTAAGAGAGCCGAGGACGGTAATCATCAATACACACGTGTACCTTAGGACGTGTTTCAACACACTTGTGAAGATAATAATACAAAAAAAAAAAACATTTTATTTAGTAGTTAATAGATATTTGTCCTTGGAGTTTTCAGGTAGTAAACTTTCCATAACGTTAAGGCTGATGCTCCAGGGTAGCCCGCAAAATTCATATTTTCTTATGGTTTTTGCAATTTTCAGGCAAGTGCTAGGTTGTATGTTGATTAAAATATTATTCGCGGCTAAGACTAACTACTCGGCGGTAAGACTAGCTATAGAATTATTATCATCAAAATCATCAATACAACCCTCCAAGTTCATAAAGGTGTAGGAAACAAAAAAAAAAGCAGAAAACGTCATTTCTACACCTAACCATATAATATTATATATGCGAAAGTAAGTTTGTTTGTTACCTCTTCACGCCTAACCCACAGAACCGATCATCCTGAAATTTTGCATATACATTTTCAGGTGTACAGTAACGGACATAGGGTACCTTTCATCCCGAAAAAAAGTACTGTTCCCGAGAAAATCAACAATAACATGCTTTTGGTAGTAGGTGGCGCCACGTGTCTAACGAATCATGATTGAGTTTTTTTTATATTGAAGTACCCCTTTTGTTCCACATTTTGTGAGTCTAGATCGGTTTTTCATCTTCCTAACTATAACATAGATAATATATTATAGATGCGAAAGTATGTTGCTTTGCTTGATACCTTTTCACGGCCTGACCCGCTGAACCGATCATCATGACATTTTGCACATAGGTACGTTGTAAGGGATACTTACATAAAAATAAAAATGACACCTTTCAACCTGCCTTTTGTTGTAGCAGCCAATCACAGCCCAGCTACACTCGCAGGAGTTACCGCCCTAAAATGACCGCAATCTATATATGTGTGCGATTCATACACACGAAAATATGCACCAATGTGCCGCTGTGTGCGTAAACTTATCAGTGGGTTTTAGGCTAGTCGAGTGTTTGCCAGTCCGGCGGAGCTCCAAACTTCGTAGTAACTTCCAGTATAGTGTTAGTTACGAGACACGGGAGCGACAAATTGCTATAAGTATTCTAACAGGAGTTTGAATTTTTTTTAATATTTTGTACATTATGTGTTATTTTATTACATAGTCAATTAGTTATAATAAATGCCCAGTTGAGGGTATGGTTTTGCCTTATTGCCTCTTAGGAGCGCACGCCCATGCTAACGAGTGTAAAAAATAAACCCTTAACGCAGCCGCGTCACTTATTAAAGAACAGGACAGGAGACAGACAATGGAAATTACAGGCCTATCTCACTGGCAACGGTGATAGCTAAAATATTTGACAGTGTGCTTGACCGTCGCCTCTGTGAGTAAGTATACAAACAAAGCTACATGACTCACACACGGTTCGGTTTTCGTGCTGGGTGGAGAGCGTATTTTTGCATTAAAGCAAACGCTTAAGAGTACATAATAAAAGGATAGGAAAACACCCGTGTATGACTTCTTATTTTGATAACACACATCAATGAGAGCATGTACTTACACTTAGGTTCCATTGAAGAAGAAATTATACATGCATGATATTGTTATCAGCACAATGGAAGCTGTATGTTTATAATTCGATTCTAAGTTAAACACCAGTCACTTTCGATCCGATCATTACATTGATGTGATGCTCCCACACAGGACGGGCATCATGTGGTCGAATATAATTGTAACAGTTTCCTTGTTTTATATGGTGACGGCTAAAAGACATCCTACGAGAAAATCCACACACGTTAATTTTGAGATTCCAACGACAGGCCGGCCACAGGCAAGAGATGTGCTGCACCGGTCAACTATGGGAGACCAAGTCGTGGTCGAGAAATTCATCGATACCCTGGCGTCAAGTGAGAAATATTTGAAAATGATCGAATCTGTGGAACGCAGACTGTCTCATTTGGACTTGACGTACCATGAAAGATCAGACAGTGTTCTCAAATATTTAAATGAAATACTCAGATTAACCAAGACATCATCTACTGGTGATGCAGAAAATATTTTAAAAACTATTATGGTAGAATTGGACAATTTGAAGGATTCGTTGTCAGCGCGAGTAGACCAACGCCCTAAAACTTTGTTGCGAGGTAAGTTCATTTTTTATCGTTATTCTATTAACCTCTATTTTTTTATTTATTATCGCAGAGCATAACAATCCTATCGGAATAGACGCGACGCTATATTCAGTGTTTTATTTATTATCGCTGAGCATAACAATCCTATCGGAATAGACGCGACGCTATATTCAGTGTTTTTAATGAATAGTTAGTTGCATAATTAGAATTCATGACAAAAATATTTTTCGTTCTTTTATTTTATTTCTTCAAAAGTGTATTGAAAAACGTCGTAGTTCTCGGCTCAATTCGAATGCAATAACAAAATTTCTCTACTTGTATCAAAATGTACTATT
This sequence comes from Xestia sexstrigata, assembly GCA_941918905.2. Classification (NCBI taxonomy): domain Eukaryota; kingdom Metazoa; phylum Arthropoda; class Insecta; order Lepidoptera; family Noctuidae; genus Xestia; species Xestia sexstrigata. Next base: position 12,601,091 of record OW799200.2, on the reverse strand, counting down.
TCTTTCTGTCAATAGATATTTCACATTGGTCCATTTTATTTATTTTGCCAAAACCTGTAATAATTAATTTTAATACAAAAGTATTTTTAGTGTATTTCTATTTTTTCTATCACACAATACTTGTTTGTATTGATGCCAGCTAACGATAAACGGGTAAGGAAAAGCCGCAATGTCGAAAATAATGGTGTTTGAGTCCCAAACGCCAATATACTCAAACCCGTTTGCCATTTTCCACTTGATGCGGAATCGCACTGACAAATGCTCACATCTGTCAACGGGGGTAGATATAGTCGAGTGCAATTAGACAATAAGGTGGAACGTAGTTTATAGTGGTCGGATTTTCATGAGACTTTTTTTATTGAGTTCCTAGTGCAGTGGAGAAGAAAGTTAAAAAAAAATTTCGCCAATCGCATTTTTTTATTTTTTTTCTTTTGGAATATTTTTTTTCGTTCATGAAAAACTTCAAATTCGACGAATTCATTTTGTAGCGTAATAGTGTGACCTCCGAGCATCCATTAAACGCTAACTTGGTTTGTTTCTTTGTTCATTGTTGTCGACGTAGGTGCATATTTGTCGTATAAAAAAAAAATCCTATTTTCTGCAATTATTTCGAAAACATCGAATTTTATTACCAAGATTTCTTTTGAAATTGGTAACTGATACTTTTCACAAATAACTGGATTTAAAAATATTCAAGAAAACCATTTTTACTAGTGAAGTGACTAAAAATTTATTCACAATTTTCAGGAAATCGACTATATAAAAATTAAAGAAGGCTTTTTTCTCAAAATATTTCTATGACGGTCAAAGTAAATATTATCCTGAAAATATCCTTTTCGTACCACTTGCTCAAAAAAGTGACATTCTATGCCACAAAAAGCGAACATAACAATAGTCATTTATAATCTGTTAAAAACAGGGAAAAAAATTGTACTGAATTCCATTCATCTTCTAGGGGGAGAATGTGATTTAAATTTGGAATACTTACCGAAATTTATACTGAACTACATCTGTGTTTACCCTATTAAGTTTGTATATAAAGCATTATACATCTTTTTGAAAAAGGAATACGCATTTATTATGCAGTTAGGATTATTAAATAAAATTACAAAAACCGACGAGGCCGTATGAGCTTGATGCCTTTGCTTTTCCGACAAAAAAATATTAGTCTAGGAATTTGCCGCGTTTTTGTTTTCTTCAAATACATAAACGTTAAGTTTATTTTAATTGTCATTATTTTTAATAAATGCTTATCTCATATTATTATTATTGTGTTAATTTTTTCGCAAATGGTAAGAAAAGTAGAGTATTGTTACGAGCTGGGTATGGGATAAATTAATAACCACTGAAGAAACAATTTATAACTTTAATAATCACAAAACACTTAAAACTTAATCACAAGTACACTACTGATCACTATTCACTTAGATATCGCACTTACTAGTTCACTTCGATTCGCTTCGTACTGTAGCCAAAATAAGACTGCCTGCTCCCGCAAACACGTCGACTATTTATATGGCGATCGAACGTTCGAGAAATATCCACGACTTCCTAGAATCTTCTAGACAATTCCACAACTTGTATAAAGGAAAGGAGTAGGTACTTTATGCCCTCGGCGTACGGTCGAAATTACAATGATATTCTTTTGTAGGTAGTTTGCGAATTTGTACCTACATCATTCGGGACTCGTTTTACCTACCTACCTACTATTACCTACCTACCTACTATTAGGTACCTACTACCGTAACTGTAGGTAAGTACGGGTACGACGTAACACTGCCCCCTCCTTAGACATGCTCGTCCCGAGCATCATTAGCCCCGTAGTATCGCGCCAATCGGTCTACATGGACAATCTTAGGCGCACCTCGTGGACCCTTCTGTATTCGGTAGGTGACATCGTTGATCCTAGTCACGACTCGGTATGGTCCATCCCATTTTGCTTGCAATTTCGGAGACTTCCCCTTGCTCCGTACTGGGTTATGCAACCACACCAGTGACTTTCGTCGAAACCCCTACTATTTGCCTTCCGGTCATAACGGGTCTTCATCTTCTCAGACATCTGTTGGCCGGATTGTCTGATATGCTCATAAACATCATTCAACTTGTTACGCAAGTCAATCGCATAATCTGTTACACTACGTGGAGCATCAGGGGGAGTTCCAGTGATTAAATCAGCAGGCAACCGTAATTCCCTTCCAAAGTTCACGAAGGCTGGCGTCACAGTCGTACTTTCGTGGACGGCGCTACGGTAGGACAGAAGAAATGGCTGTATATGCTTGTCCCAATCCCTTTGTCTGCTTTCCACGACTTTTGTCAGATATCTTTCCAACGTTTGGTTGAATCGTTCCACCATTCCATCAGATTGTGGGTGGTAGGAGGTGGTTCTGGTTTTGTGGGTACCCATTAATCGACAAGTTTCCTGAAATACTTGCGATTCAAAATTCCTTCCTTGATCGCTGTGTATTTCTAAGGGTACTCCAAAACGACAGAAGACTTCCTGAACTAATTTATCTGCGACAGTTGTAGCTTCTTGGTTAGGAATAGCGAAGACTTTTGGCCACTTTGTGAAGTAATCCATGACCACCAGGAAGTACTTGTTTCCGCTCTCACTTTCTGGAAATGGTCCCGCAACGTCTAGTGCTATCCGTTCCCAAGGGGCTCCAACGTTGTACACTTTTAATGCACCTCTACTGCGTGTGTGGGGTCCTTTCACGGCCGCACAACTGGTACATTTGCGACACCAGTCCTCCACATCATCTCGACAGTGGATCCAGTAAAATCGTTCTCGAATTCTTAGTAGAGTCCTTTTTACCCCCATATGTCCTCCTGAACATCCATCATGGTAGAGCCGTAAAACATCCGGTACCTTAGCTTTAGGGACAACCATTTGTAGATGACAGCTGTCCCCTCGAGCGTTTTCCCATTTACGGCACAAGACTCCATCCTGGATCACCAAGCTGTTCCATTGTGCCCAATAACTCTTCGTGATGGAACTCATTGCAGCCACATCACTCCACTTGGGTTTAGGAGCACCAGCTTTGATCCACTCGAAGATCGGTTTGATGTCCGAGTCATTTTGCTGAGCCTGCTGTAGGGTTTCTTTCCATTCCTCGCTGAGATCCGTTCTAAGCATCCTCACGGGCACTACTTCCTTAGTCTCTTGCCTGGCACAGTGCTTACAGTCTTCAGGACAAGGTCTTCTTGACAAGGCGTCTGCGTTACCGTGGGTTCTCCCACTGCGATGTTCAGTTACGAAGTCAAACTCTTGCAGTAGTTCAATCCATCTCGCCACTTGCCCCTCTGGATTCTTGAACTGTAATAGCCACTTCAATGCAGCGTGGTCAGTTCGTAATTGGAATTTACGTCCCAACAAATATTTACTGAAGTGCTGCAATTTACTACGGCGAGTAGCTCCCGTCTTGTAACGCAGTAATTTCTTTCTGGTTTGGATAAAGACTTGCTGAAGTAAGCTATCACAACCTCTTGGTTTCCTTTCCGTTGAGACAGCACGCCCCCAATTCCAGTATTACTTGCATCTGTGTCAACTATGAAGTCATTTTCAGTGTCAGGATATCCCAAAATAGGCGTATTGCACAGACGTTTCTTTAATTCCTGAAATGCGACGTCGCAGTTCTCGTCCCAACAGAATTGCCGCTTTTCCTCAGTGAGTTTGTGCAAAGGTTTTGCAATGTCGGCAAAATTCTTGACAAACCTTCTATAGTAGGAGCACAAACCCAGAAATGCTCTGACCTTGTCTTTCGGAACTGGCCAATCCTTGACGGCGACTACTTTTTCTGGGTCTGTTTGAACACCTTCTCCCGAAACTATGTGTCCCAAAAAGTTCACTTCTTGTCTGAAAAACGAGCACTTTTTCGGACTTAACTTGAGATTTGCTGTTTGGATTTTCAACAGCACTTGGTTGAGGTTTTTAAGGTGATCTTCAAATGTACAGCCCACGATGATTATGTCGTCTAGATAGACAAGACATGCGTCTGCAATCAATCCGGCGAGTACTTGCTCCATCAGCCTTTCAAACGTCGCAGGAGCATTGCACAAACCGAATGGCATAACTTTAAACTGCCACAACCCTTTTCCTGTTGAAAATGCAGTTTTCTCCTTGTCCTTGGGGTCTATTTCTACTTGCCAGTAGCCACTTTTCAGGTCAAGTGTGGTAAACCACTTCATACCAGTCAGCGTATCCAGTGTGTCATCGATCCTAGGCAGCGGGTAGCTATCTTTTTTCGTGACATCGTTCAGTCGTCGGTAGTCCACACAGAAGCGCATGCTGCCGTCCTTTTTCTTTACCAGGACCACAGGAGAACACCATGGACTGGATGAAGGCTCTATAACACCGTCCTTCACCATTCCCTCAATCATGGTTTCCACCTCTTTTTCACGTGCAACTGGCAGTCTTCTTGAGTCGCTGACGGATTGGTAACTCGTTGCCTGTATTAATCTTGTGCTGAACTAGTCCAGTTCTCCCTATGTCAGCATCATTTGAAGAGAAAGTGTCGGCGTACTGAAGTAACATCTTCTTAGCCTTGTCCATTTCTCCTTTAGTTAAATCGCAGTTTTCCAAAAGCGTTGTCACGTCAAACCTTGGACTACGAATTTTATTGCCGGTAGGCAGATTTTGCAATTGACGCATCCAAGCTACTTCCTCGCAAGTGCCGATCAAGGTGCCCTTCTTAATCACTTGCTCCTTGTCACTTGGATTCAGTATGCGTACTGCCGAGACGTTGATGGCCTTGACCAGAGTCCGTGCCATCTTCCATGGAAAGTCATTGTTCACTCTTTCTATCAGAACACTTCGATCTTTTTGTCCAGAATTCCGTGGTAGACTAATTGGCACAATCGTTTCTGATCTGCGAGGGAGAACAATCTCCTTCAAGCAGTATACTTTCCCTGATGGTGCACCTTCCATGAAGACTTCCTCTGAACCACATTTCAGTACTCCTTGTTCAACGTCGATCTCACAACGATATTTCCGCATAAAATCCAAGCCCAAGATGCAATCGTCCACTATGTCGGCCACGATGACATTGTGCTTGTAAAATCTGTCACCCAATTTTAACTCCACCTCCTTCTTGCCTCGGACGATTATGTGCTGACCGGTAGCTGTTAGTAATCGTATACGGTCGTGGTTATCGAAGTAGTCCCCAAGAAACCGACTTGCTAGGTGAGAATTGAAGACCGTGTGAGAAGCTCCAGTATCCAACGTCAGTTTGCAAGGTGTTCCGTTGACTTCGCCTTTGATGGTCAGGCTGTTCCCGTCATGTGCTTGCGAGATCAAGATTCTCGGGGCTTTTTCAATACCAGCCAGCACTCGCCCCCCAGTCCTGGCATTTACTCGTTTCCCTGCTGTGGCTGGGCAGTCACTTCATCCACCCTTCCCTGCTGATCTTCTCTCGGGGTGCTGCGCTTAGGACAGCTTGACCGAAGATGACCCCTTTCTCCACAAGTGTAGCACCTAGGACTGTACCCTTGCGGGCGGTCGCGTACAAGTGTTGCTACAACCTCCCTGACGCGGTGCGTTCGGTGGTCCTGCCTCACTGCCTCTACTTCTAAGGCATGGGCCAAGGCGTCTTTCAGCGTCTCATGGTGCCCAAGTCTCACAGCGGCTCTAACTTCCAAGTCACGTATTCCATCAACGAACGCTTGTACCAGATTCCCATCGATAAGTGCAGGGGCAGACTGATATGCTTTTCGAACCAGCTTTTCAACTTCGAGGGCCCACTGCTGCAGGTTCTCGGCACTACGTTGAACACGATCCTTCAACTTAGCACGAAATACGTGCTCCAGGTGCGCGTCGCCGTATCTGGACTCTAACGCCTCCAGCAGCTGCTCGTAGGTTACATCCTTGCCGAGCGCCTCAAGAATGTTTAAGGCCTGGTCTCGAAGGCCCAAGGTGAGCGCGGTCATGGCTTGCGGTTTTGTCCATCCATTCGCCTTCATAACGGCCTCAAATTGAATTTTATAAGCCGACCACGAAGATGTTCCATCGAATGGAGGCACCTTAAAGCCCCGCGCTGAAGGTGCAGCAACTACTGAAGCCACAGTCACGTCTCCAGTCTTCAGTTCTCCCAAAGCCTTTTTCACCCCAGCGATCTGAACTTCGGCCTCTGAGATACGGTTCTCGTGCTGGTGAACCTGATCCTTCATCACTTTCAGATCTTTGCCAAAAGTTGAATGAAGATCCTTTATGAGGAGCATCTGTTCATCCTGGCGGCGGGCCTGCTCCTCTTTATCTTGCTGCAACTGCTCTTCCAACCGGCGAGCCTGCTCCTCTTGACGGCGAGCCTGCTCCTCTTGACGGCGAGCCTGCTCCTCTTGACGGCGAGCCTGCTCCTGTTTATCTCGTTGCAACTGCTCCTGTAACTGGCGAGCCTGGTCCTCTTGACGGCGAGCCTGCTCCTCCTTATCTCGTTGCAACTGCTCCTGTAACTGGCGAGCCTGGTCCTCTTGACGGCGAGCCTGCTCCTCCTTATCTCGTTGCAACTGCTCCTGTAACTGGCGAGCCTGGTCCTCTTGACGGCGAGCCTGCTCCTGCAGCAGCGCCATTAAAGCTGACAAGTCTGGCGCCACTGATGCTGGAGAAACTCCGGATGGGCCAGCGACTGGCACTGACGTAGGCTGGACACCACCCGGAGAATCTCCAAACCGCCTTTGGTCCATGTTCTGCTGTCGCTGACTCCTGGTACGGATACCGTCCGTGTCGTCCTTTGGTAGAATTGGCATAATTTATCCCTCACTTCTGACACCAAATTGTTACGAGCTGGGTATGGGATAAATTAATAACCACCGAAGAAACAATTTATAACTTTAATAATCACAAAACACTTAAAACTTAATCACAAGTACACTACTGATCACTATTCACTTAGATATCGCACTTACTAGTTCACTTCGATTCGCTTCGTACTGTAGCCAAAATAAGACTGCCTGCTCCCGCAAACACGTCGACTATTTATATGGCGATCGAACGTTCGAGAAATATCCACGACTTCCTAGAATCTTCTAGACAATTCCACAACTTGTACAGAGGAAAGAACTAGGTACTTTATGCCCTCGGCGTACGGTCGAAATTACAATGATGTTCTTTTGTAGGTAGTTTGCGAATTTGTACCTACATCATTCGGGACTCGTTTTACCTACCTACCTACTATCACCTACCTACCTACTATTAGGTACCTACTACCGTAACTGTAGGTAAGTACGGGTACGACGTAACAGTATTTTCCTCGGTGATAAAGCTGTCTTAGTCTTGGGTGAACTTAAATCCCTCGCTACACTTAGGACTCGTCTTAAATCCCTCGCTTCGCTCGTGATTTAAGTTTTTAACACCCTCGCTACGCTCGGGAGTAAACCTCGAGTCCTTCGTTACGCTCGCGATTTAAATCGTCACCCGCGACAGAAGACACTGCTTTATCCCCTTGGTTAATAAATCTACTATTTTATAACTGCTATCCACAGATAACAAAAACTAACAAAAATAATTGGTGGTACTCGATAAATGTTGATTATTGCTGACGAAGGTGGAATGAGGCCGCTGGTAAAATTACAAAAATTATCGTAATTATAACGTAACCATTTCTCACGATTTCTAGATCTAAGATAAGTTGCAAGCTTTGGTCTCTGCGCGCAATTGTATATTAATACCGATACCGATACCATTCCCACTTCTTAGCGATAGAGGCCTTTTGTCATGTTTTACCTTTATAACAGTATCTATTTTTAATAGTAAGTATATATATTTAATAAGTATCTTTAAATATTTTTCTAGTTATTATACCTCAGTAGATATCTAATAAAATAAGGATTTTGACAATAATTTGCACATTGAGTTTTATAGCAGTTTAAAAAACAGAAAAAAACTTTTATTGACATAGACGATTTTCGGAAATTTTCAAATGAATTTTAAGTCACTACACTCATGAAAGCTGTCTTCATTTAATACTTTCTGGTACAGTTATCTGAGAAAAAGCGTCAGTTACCGATTTCAAATCTTTGTCTTAAAATTCGAAATTTTAGAAATAATTGCAGAAAATGGGAAATTTAAAAAATACTTGTTATATGCATTACATCGACAACAATGAACAAAGAAACAGACCAAGTTAGCGTTTAGTGGATGCTCGGAGGTCACACTATTACGCTACAATATGATTTCGTTGAAGTTCGTTTGAAGTTATTCATGAACGTAAAAAAATTTATTCCAAAGGAAATTAAAAAAAAAAAATTACTTTGTTCTCCACTCCTCTAGGAACTTAATAAAAAAGTCCCATGAAAATCCGACCACTATAAACTTCGTTCCACCATTTGAGTATTTTTTGTCTAATTGCACTCGGCTAATAACAGAGATTCAAGATTCTTAAGTTGTTTGAAATATGGTAGGTACATTATGGTCATACAAATAAAAGACGATGACTTCGATTTTAAATAAAAAAACCGGCCAAGTGCGTGTCGGGCCACGCGCTGTAGAGTTCCGTAGTAGCCCGTTATCACAAAATATTTTTAATTTTAGATTTTGTTTTTCAATACAAGTCTTTACCTGTTTGCTCTTGCGCTTGGTGAGCCAATTCCACGATTTAAGTGGCCCTGTTTAATAAAAAAAACATTGTATAAAATTTAAAAAAATATACTATTGGAAATTGCGGTGAAAATTATGAGTAGAGTTTATGCCCGCGGCTTCACCCGCGTGGAGTTCGATAATATTCCCACGGGATCATACTACGAGGATAAAGCGTATCCTATGTGTTAATCCAAGTCATAAACTATCTGTGCGCTAAATTTCATCCAAATCCGTTCATAAGTTTAAATTAAACAGGGCCACAATAGATCGTGGAATAGGCTTACCGGGGTAACCACGTTAATAAAAACACGCCAGGTACCTACACCACTTCGCCGGTGGCATTTGATTATTATGAAGAACACAACTCTATCATCTTTATGAACAGCTCCTAACTCAGAAATGGTGATTTTCAGAAAAAAGTATAAAATCAGTTTTATAGATAATTGTACGATCTACAATTTTGTGAAAGATATTTTTATGATATAACTTATCGATTGGCTGAAAAATGCAAATAACCCATTTCCACGACCTTTGACCTTGAATATTTTTTTTGCAAAGGTCGGATCGATGGGGACTTTTGATGGGGACATTTCATTTGTAATGGTGTTCCCAACTTTCATTCTAATTTTTAGCTCTATGCAAATTATTGAAACCTTGCATGTCCAATTTGACTGGGTTAAAAGTAGGTAAGGTGCATTGGGGCTATTTCGAAAATGGGGTTATTCCAAAAGTGCAAAAAATCTCCCAAACGCAGCCATATATTCCTGCTAGCAACATAACGCAAAGCGCCATCTTAGATTTACTTGTCGCGACAGACGTCACGAGTCTCTCGCGCTAACATTTATTTATTTATTTATTAGTATAGGTTCACCTACAGCGTCTGTGTATAGCATTTAGGTATACATAGGTTTTACAGTCTTGGACATACACAGTCGCCAATTACAGGTTAACCAGCATCCACAAAAATAAGTGTTAGCTTAAGAGAGATAACATGACGCGAGTGTCGTCAAATTATTCAAGAGAAGTGATTTCGCGCCGAATTTTGGTGATTCGTAATAACCCCAAGATAGTTTTCTCGGAATCCTGTTAAGTTATTTCAATGGTTGTTTGTTTTTATGATAGGTTTTTGTTTTGTGCTTAATTATAATAGGGATATAAGGTTCCAACTGTGTATTTTTTATTTTTTTCTGATTTACCCCGCCGGGTTTCTTCGATATCATTATTTCGCAATAACCCCGCTTACGTTTTCCTACTGTAATTGCCAGTAGTTAAAAGACATTAAGAAAATAAGTAAGTACCTAAACATAACGTTGTTTATCCATCGTGCAGTTTTAAATTCTATAAAAAGATATGTTGAGAACCACTGTCACATATGTCTGAACATCAAGGTTTTTCTGGGGTAATTCCGTAATAGGTACAAAGTTATAGGAATTAAAAATAACGGTTATTATTTAAAAAAACTTACAATATCAAAATCTATGGGGTAATTACGAAAGAAAATGAAATGTAAACTCTGGCTGAAATGCAATAACGGCGATTTTTAGCTCTTCCGGAATTCCCGCGATAGTTTGCAATTACCCATATGACCCGAAAATATAGTTCAGTATTTAAAATACTTTCTTTAGCAAATCCAACGATATATTTAACAATCTAATTTATGTTTAACAAAGGCTTTTCAATATCTATGCAGATCTTAAACAGTAAGACTCGTAAAATAGAGCATTCCTGAATAATCAACTGAAATGTTCACCTCTAGTCATCTCGCAGAAATTTCTATCGGAATGGCCCCAATGCACCTTATTACGGTTTTCGTTTAAAATAATTACTAAGAATACACTTCTTAGTAATTATTTTCAACGAAAACCGTAATTATCTAATTATTAGTCTATAATTTTTAACCGAAAAGTGCCCGTGAAATTTTGTGATTTCAGGTATTTAGAATGAATAAAGTTACTAATTTTTTATGTCGTGTTTTATTTGAGATGCCAAAGAGTATAAAAACGTCCATTGAAGGAGGCCGAATAATACAGATTACCAAATAATCTATAGGGAAGACCTACGTAATAATAGGTAGTCGGCATCTGCCATTATTACCCGCTACGTAATATAGCGTAGTTGGCATTCAACGTGTTAAGTTCTTCCCATTCGCGAAAAGTTTTAGAATCCAACTTATTTGGAACTATAGGAATTAAGAGCGTGTCCCAATGATCTGTAGGTTCTCCTAAATGTCTCATATTATGGTAACTGTACCTATTAAATAAATCATTTAAGAGAAAAAGGGATGAATGTAACACGACGATACAATAATGAATGAATGAACGCTAATGTGAACAAGACGAAGGTTCTGGTGTTTGAAAGAGAAGAGGATGTATCGGTGTGTGATGTGAAAAGATAGGGCGTAAAAAACCTCCTAACGAAGCCGAAAGGCACTTGTTTCCCCGTCATTGCGATCATTTTGTTTTCTACTTCATACCTGGGAACCTTCTAGGTACGGAGATATTGGGGGTCAAAGTTCCAACTGTTTGACAAGTTTTGTTTTAATACAAGTTTTTAATGTAAGATTAAAATTTTACTTTAAACACCTCCACGACCCCCGTACTATTCAATCCATCCATCAGTACAATGTTTTGAGTCCGTTACATTGAGTTCTACCACAACACATGACTTTTAACCCCAAAAAAAAAAGTCGTTTCCCAGCAATAATTTTTGCTTATAGTTACTTAGTTTCATGTACAGATGCTTGGTTGACGGATTCGTGATTAGGTTGTTTACATCCTGTATATGAGTGTAGAGCCGAGCAAACGAATGATTTTGTACATTTGGGCAGTCTGCAGGTAGAATCTCTATCTACAAGAGATGAAAAGATAGATGCAGATGCTGAAAAGAGAGAAAATCCACCCGTCAATCCATCCGTTCGTTAGGACCGTTGGGGGTTTCCCTATATCCAGAATTATTTAAATACAATACGTTCAGTGATTTGAGAGCTGTATTTCGTACAAGACAAAATAGAGAAGAAAAAACAGAAAGTCAAGTACTAAGTGGTAGGTACATACGAATACTTTTATGCAGTGAGACGTGTTGCATTATTGCTCACTAAATTTAAGTAGGCGATTTAGTATTCTAAACAGAACGCAGTACCCACCCCAGTCAGGAAATGAGGATAGCATAAGTATTCTAAACAGAACGCAGTACCCACCCCAGTCAGGAAATGAGGATAGCATAAGTATTCTAAACAGAACGCAGTACCCACCCCAGTCAGGAAATGAGGATAGCATAAGTATTCTAAACAGAACGCAGTACCCACCCCAGTCAGGAAATGAGGATAGCATAAGTATTCTAAACAGAACGCAGTACCCACCCCAGTCAGGAAATGAGGATAGCATAAGTATTCTAAACAGAACGCAGTACCCACCCCAGTCAGGAAATGAGGATAGCATAAGTATTCTAAACAGAACGCAGTACCCACCCCAGTCAGGAAATGAGGATAGCATAAGTATTCTAAACAGAACGCAGTACCCACCCCAGTCAGGAAATGAGGATAGCATAAGTATTCTAAACAGAACGCAGTACCCACCCCAGTCAGGAAATGAGGATAGCATAAGTATTCTAAACAGAACGCAGTACCCACCCCAGTCAGGAAATGAGGATAGCATAAGTATTCTAAACAGAACGCAGTACCCACCCCAGTCAGGAAATGAGGATAGCATAAAAGAGAAGTCCTGGAAAGGCTGATCTGCAAGAGAGTGAAAAACTGTATGTGGGGGGTGATTTCCAGAAGCAGCTCGTAGCACGACTCGCCGTCAGTGTTCGGTCTCCGTACCCCAACCGACATGCACTTTCTATCTTGTCAATATCCTTCATTCTCCTTTCATCACTCCCGTTCTGTTCTCTGTCTCGCTCTAGCAAATGACGGTTCTGAGCGACGGAAAGGATAGGACCATAGAAAAATGCGATTCCGTGTTGATTAGGGATTGGGCATCAAAAATAGTCCATTTTTGGAACTGGTTTTCGGTTTCGGTTCTGATGCAGAAAATGCATGGTAGTATGGTAAGTAGTTGTTTTTCGGGTTTTTTGCTCTATTCATTAACAATTAGGTACAAAGGTTGTACTACGTTACAATGCTGAAAAGGAAATTAATATGCGGATAAGATCTAGTAGGATACATAGGTACTAGAATTCACAATGACAAAAAGAAATGAAACAAACTTTTCTTTTTTACAGTGATCGGATCCTATGGGGCTTAATTACTATGTTTAAATAACTTAATTACAATTATTCACTGAATGTTAATTTCTGTTGCCGCTATCGCTATAACAATTAAAATAAATTAAAATTTAAAGGGGGCTCCCCTACTACGATGGTAGGTACGGAACCTTTCATGCGCGAGTCCTATCACGTTGGCCGGTTTTTTATAAAGCAAAGTTATCCATAAAATAAACTTCAAATCGCTCTCCTGTAAAGTCAGCACTTCAAATCGCTCTCCTGTAAAGTCAGCACTTTCACTTTCTATAGTTTACCTAGGGTTCACACATCACAGGGGTTTGGCACAGATACATCGCCAACCGGCGAAAAATTAACGGCCGACCAGTTAATGCGCACTGAGGCCCTACTCCCTAACGCTTCGTCCGTATATTCGGATGTATCCCTCTCTCTCACTTGCACTCATCTACAGACGTGCGCGAGAGAGACGGATAGATCCGAATATACGGACGAAGCGTTAGAGAGTAGGGCCCCTGGTCCGTGGTTGTCTTTATGGGTCTTAGTAAAATAAACGTAGACATTAATTCTTAACCTACAAAGAGGAATTTGATTTAGAGGACCCGCAACCTTCAACAATCAGACAGTGTCAGTGCTCACTTAGGGGTTTACGAGAATTAATAATACTCTAAACTTCAACCCCTTAATCTATAACATGTTTGTTACGGGGCGCATCGCGTCATGTTTATTAAGGCGCACACCCACGGCGGCGCACGGATGGGCTACGCACGTGAGCTATGCTGCGAGGATGTAATAGCTAAGCTGTGAAACTACGTGACCGTTTCCACTGATACTAAGCTATGTAGCGGTGCGAGTAAGATATGTGCAATGAAGATGCGCCGCCGCAAAGTAGCTGCGCGAGGATGATGCGCAGCTCGAGCTATGCGATGTATCGATAGAAGGGACAAACGCTGGCCTACTGTAGGTACTCTGCTCTGCAAATAGCTACACCACTCGCGACCATCCTATAGCACGCATCCTTCCATATAAAAAACATATCTTAGTTGAATCCGTTTCCACCAGTGCTAAGTTATGTCACCAATGAATATGTTTGGTGGATATCAAACGCATCCAAAGCAATGTAGCATAAGCACATCTCTGGTGGAAAAGCACCAAGAAAATGTATGTGATTGTGTCCACAGCAACCCACGGACACGCCATGCTTGAATTGACATCAGTAGTACATGCGTGGCTTGCTTGAATAAGGCGCTCACATAGCTCAACGTTTTCAACGCCATGCACGATATGTATGAGGTACCTACACGCTACACACGTAAAGTATTGGCAAAACCACGTGTTTAGGCTCTCCATGCGCTGCGGTGGGCCTCGCAGCATATGTACTGCAGTGGAAACGTAGACCCACGTTGTCAAACAAATCAATCCACGCAGTTAAAATGCGTCGCGTGCACCGCGGTGAGTTTACGCATTTACGGTGACATATCCCCGCCCCCCCCCCCCCCGGTCGGGCCGGGACGGTCCTCGTCATAAAATCACGTACAATAAGGCGTTGCGGTGATAATATTATTAAGCATCCTGCCATTACACCTACCATGAGCTAAGCCATTATACCGTTTAGTGATATTAAACTGAATGGTATCAATGGTACAATGGCATATTATTCGTGATTATTCTTACGAAGTCGATATGAAAATAAGACAATAGGCTTGTTTCCACCATCAATAAATTGCAAATCTATTTAGTCCGTCAGTTAAGAGTACTTATTGGTAAATCAAAAATAAATCAATAAAAAAAACCTACATTATTAAGGAATAGGTGACTTTCGGTCAAAAATGATTTAATAAACTTGAGTGAGTTTTATGAAACGAATTTAACCAGGGGTCAAAACTGGATAGTTACCGAGCTGTGTCGGTTCTTCGATTTTATTGAAATTTTCTGACTTGTTACCAAAAACGATTAATTATGAAAAAACTACTCCACTTAGTATAACGTCATTCAAGGAATAGGTCGAGTTGTCACCCTGTATACGTAGATTATTTTTTCATCCTTCAGTTACATGTATGGAGGACAACCTTAATTTTTTTAAATTATATTACAGTCAAGGAGTAAAATGGGCGTGACATACGGATAAACAGACAGATAGGACAGAAGGGACAGGTGCATAAAGGTTCTGTTTTTGCCATTTAGCAACGGGACCCTAAAAAGTGTATTCGTGACCGCTACATCAATGGTACCTATAGCACGGTAATATTATAATACAGTACTCCAACTTCATACAAACGGACGAAACGCGAGCTATACCTACGCGCCTCGATCTCGGGGTACGATCGGGGCGCAGAAAGTCACGGCTGTACCGCAGTGTCGAACGGACGGTGTGTTGTTTTTTTAACAATAACCGCGCGATTTTTTTTTCGCGCGAGTAGGAATATTGTGCTGTTTTTGGTTGTATGAATTCGTCAATAACGCATCCAGACATAAGTTTTTTTAAATTACCTGGAAACTCTGAAAGGTAAGACTATAAAATAATTTTACTTACTAGTAGGTAGGTACATAATGTGTGTCTTTTTAATGGATAAGTATTTCCTTTTATCTCACGAAAAAAAAGGTGTTTGGATTAATAAATAAAGCGAATAGAGTAACATGATTTTTTAATTAAATCTACCAATCAAAAAACAACACGCATTTTTATTGAACACTTCCTATTCAATGTACAAAGTATTTCATTTATTTATATAAAAAGGATACTTACAATCACAAAACTAAATAGAAACAGAAAGTAGGCAAATGTAATTAAAATGCTGGAGACGGGCAGCCCTAACGCATGTTTACGTACCGCGCGGCTGTAGGCAATTATTTCTATCATGCATGCGGCCGAGTTACACTACTGTATTATAATATTACCGTGCCTATAGTCTGCGCGCTAACTCCGAGGAATCGGTGGCTTAGGTACATAAATATATCATCGGTGGTTTTATTACATAATTTGAATGATTTCATAATTTTGTTCGCGCAGAGTACTAAATTATGAAATCATGCTATGAGGGTATTATGTACTTGAAATAAAACCACCGATGATTTATGTAAGCCACCGATTCCTCGGAGCTCGCGAGCGGACTATAATATTATATCACGTATTTGTATTGGGGGACTCACAGTTCTCACACGACTCCGCGTTCGTCCGTGCGGTCGGGCGGTGAAGCAGATCGCTCATCGCATTGGCTTGCATTCTCATCTCTTCTGCATGCAATTTTGTTCATCCATCTTCTTCACTGCCCAGCATTCCGATCCATGAGTACGACAGGTCAAAATCACGGACTTGTATATTTTCCCCTTTAACTTGAGGAGCACCCATGGGCGGTGGTCGCAAGTTGTTCCAGTGACCTGTCGCCATTTCATCAATCCTGAGTTGACCCGATGCGATATGTCCCGGTCTATACTTCGCCGTCATCTTAGATAAGCGACCCGAGGTACCGAAAATCGGAGCAGATCGGTTTGGGCGTTCTGGCAAAGGTTATAGGCACAGGACTGGAGAGACCGCTGAAATCACAAAACAGGTATTCCGTTTGGTTCTACATCATTTCAGGCCAACATTTTCCGGTCTTTGCCACCACACCTCCAATCTGCTCTGGACCTGTATGTAGGCACCTGCCTAGAAAAAATAAAAAAAAATGGAAAATCCGGAATCCGGGAAGTCCGGTGTGGTGCCGAGAGTGCTCGGCAACTAGCATAATGTCGTTGGAAAACAGCATACACCAGGGACCCTCTTCCTGGATGTCCGACGTAAGGGCGTCCATTATCAACAGGAAGAGGTTACGGGCTTAGAGACGACCATTTGTGCAAGCTTACTGCCACATTGAAGCTATCGGTAGTCAGGCGTGATCCCAGCCAAAGACTTTGGGGGGGAAGGGCTTTTAGCCATGAATTCGGCTTACCCCGAATAAAGAACCGGCCAAGAGCGAGTTGGACTCGCACACACAGGTTTCCGTGGCACCAAACTATACTATAATTACAATAGTTTAATGTTTAATCATAATGGGTGTCAAAGTACCCTTAACGAAGCTGAAAGGCAATTGTTCTCCCCGTCCCCGTTCCCAGGTATGGTCCAGTATAGGATCACTCGTGCGTCAGTCTGTCTGTCCGTCCGTCTGTCACAGCCAATTTGCTCCGAATCTACTGGACCAAATCAGGTGAAATTTGTCAGGATGGTAAATCCTATGACCCAAACACAGATGTTGAAAGTAAATATTTTTTTTTTTTAAATGAGTGTCATTTTCGGGGGTTAAATGAGGAAATTAAAAAAATAGTTATGCAAACCTTACTGTGTCATATATCAAATGAAAGGGTTCGTTATGAGAATCGTTCTTTGGGAGCGATTTGTAATTTAATTTAGGAGGACTCCTAAACACCGACTGAGCTCTCGGCTCTCGACTACAACTTGTGAACAGCATCAGATTCATCCGTCACATTAGTTTTTATATTAGAATCGATTTTGTTTGTCTTATTTTGAATAAAAGATACTCTGTCTGAATACTATAAAGTTGCGTTTCAATAATTATTCTCATTGGCAGGTGTAGCCTGTAAGAGTTAACTTGAGACATGAGCGCCGTTGTGTACTACCTACTGCGCTCAGGCCTCAAGTTAACTCTTGTTAGAGTAAAAGTCTCGTTTAGAATGAATGTGTAATCTCCGCTAATATAGCTCACAAAAATTAATTTAATTTGTAGTTTGTTTTTTAAGTAGGTAAAAAATGGAGGCGCTAAAAATAATGTATTCTCAAAGTGGGCAGTAGACAAAATAAGTTTGGGAACCCCTGTTCTAGACCATACCTGGGAACCTTCTAGTTACAGAAATATTGGGGGTCAAAATCACGACTTTCTCAAGTTTTACTTATTAAACAATTTCTTATGTTATTTAACTTTACTTTAAATACCTCCACGACCCCCGTAACGTACTATTCAATGCATTCATTAAGCACAATGCTTTGAGTGCGTTACAAGCAGTCCTACCGCAAAACGTAATTTTTAACCCCAAAAATAAAAGTATATTCCCAGCAATATTTTTTGCGCTCAGTTTGTTGAACAGTGCTTGGTTGTCGACTTCGTGAAGGGTGCCTTTAGACCCTGTATGTAAATTTACTTAGTAATTTTCATAGTATGTTAATAGGTTGGATAGTTGATGGGGTTGGCTGGGATGTGGAGGTCAGATAGGCAATCGCTCCATGTAAAATACTGGTATTCAGCTGCATACGGAAGCCGACCCCAACATAGTGAGGAAGAGGCTAGGCAGATGATGATGATCAGTATGTAAATAGAAAACAAAGTTATTGCTGCAGTTTGATAGTCCCATAGGCCGAGATAGGCTTGTGTCCTGAAAAAATCTATTTAGTCCGTCAGTTAGATTATCAAAAAATATAGGACACGTATTTTTTCTTTTGTTACGTAAACCAAAATTGACGAAGATACGACGCTTTTAAAATTCTTAATACGTCACGCCGTGCTATAATTTTTAGCTAGTTCTGACGTCACGAACCCCCACTCCCGAGTTTTGATGCGTTTTATCTTTGTCAATATTCATTGATTTACAATAACAAAAAATACGTGTCCATTATTTTCCAATACTCTAACTGACAGACTAAATAGATTTGCAATTTATTGATGGTGGAAACTAGCCTATTACCTATAATCTCAAAAACTGAATATCAAACAAATCTTATTCAAACTAATTTTCGTAGAAAAGTTCTATAGAGGTTCTACAAGCCTTTTTTTTCAGAATTTTCCTCCTCTTACTTTAGAAATTAAAAGGGCACAATTTTACGGCTTTAGAAGCAAATATCGTATGAACCATTGACTTAAGAAAATATGTATCTAACCCTCATCGTTTCAAGAGCTGTCGATAATCACCCCTCGCAGTTATATGCATTGAAAAATTTGTTTTCAACCCTCAGTTACATGTATTGGGAGACCGTACTTTTTTTTTTTAATAATTTCACAATAACACAAAAATAGCGGTTCATAAAATGACACCTACTCTCCAAGTTACAATGTGTAGTGCCAACAGATTCTGAGAAATCGGCTAAGTGCGTGTCGGGCCAAGCGCAGTGTAGGATTCCATGGTAGCCCGTTATATTTTAGATTTTGTTTTTCAATGCAAGTCTTTACCCGTTATAAACAAGCAACTACTTCATCTTAGTCACTTTAAAGGATTTATTCTAAGGATTTTGTATTTGGTACAAAAATATTCAACACCCAAGTTCAACGACTATTACTGCTAAACTAATAAAGTTATCTTAACCGCTATACTTTTTCTTTAAAGTTCATGAAATGCACTATCATTATGAATTTTTCCAGATTTTTCAAGGCAGCAGTTTAGCTTTTAGAGGGTGGGCTACTGGAACAAAAATTTGCAATTAGGTTTTTTATAATTAGCTGTATTTTTTATCTCATATGTAAATTCATCCCCTAATTTAATTTTAATTGAACAAGTCTGCTTTTATCCATTTATTTTGATAGGATCAAGTAGATTTGTTACAGTTTAAAGTTTAATATTTCGTAAATGGAGCATTCAATTGAAAAATAAGATTAGCAACCCCCAAGTCATTTTAAAAGACCTATTTAACGATACCCCACACAATGTATGTGTGTAATTAATTAACATTTTCTTATTAAATGTTTCTTTTTAAGCGTTATTGTTTGTTTTACTGAAGTAGTTTTCGCGACCTCTTACTACCCTACTATCGAGACTTCGTTACCCCCTAGGGGTGTTGAATTACACTGCTATAAGGAACAACTTTTGAAAAATCGGAGTTATTTAGCTCGTTTTCTTTTTTAGATTTTCCTTAGTCTGTTTAGACGTATAGAGAAATAGGACTTAAGGCGATTACATGAACTAAATAAGCAACTGTAATTGTGTTCAAACTTTGTTTGAAATACTGTTAGAATAAAGTTTTAATCAGCTTGCACGACAAAGTGGTTGTTACGTCAGTCACTGCGGCCGAATAGTGCGAAATGAGTGGTTTTTTGCGATTTACAAAAAATCTATTGATTGGACTAAAAAAGTAAAACACTATGATACTATTTCACTTGTAGAATTATTTGCCAAAAAATCAGAATGATCGCATATATTTTAGTATGGTTTTTACTCGCTAAAAGAAATTTTTAGAGATAAGTTCGTGACTTTTTTCTATCGAATAAAATTTGTTGTATTATATTTTGAAAACATTATACCCTCTCCCTCGTTATTTTGATACCCTAATCCCCATGCAGGCTTTCATAATTCCCTCATTCTTCTTAAAATCACCTCCAACTATGTACTCCTCATGCACCGAGTTGTTCATCAAAACGATGTCTAAATCCCCCCAAAACTTTTATTTTATACTTACTTTCATCACATCCCACTTGCGATGCTTATGCATCGTGTATGCATCGTTTTCAATAACACCTTAATTTCCCACGCTACTCAGTTAACAATGTGTACCTCCATGTGGGACATTTCTCTTGAAATATTCAACATAGCTGTTTGCTCAGCAAGATAGAATATACAATTATCAGCATTGTTCATTCGGATTAAATCGTGGGATAAAATTGTTATCCAAGGGGTGAACGTAGCTTAAGCAAGAGCGCCAATAGTTCGAGGGACTAAATAAATCTTTAACCCGAGGTAAACACTGTGCTTTTCATTACGAATTAACAAGGAAAGTAAAAACAAAACATGAATTAGCTAAAGAAAAAATGAGTTGATACATTTTATTTTACTTAAAAATTAACAACTTTGGTGAGATATTTATTTAAAGTTTATGGTAAAATTAGAACAATTAGTTAAAGTTAGTGAAAGGTTTTTTCCGGAAACAAAAACCTAAATTCCGAATTTCGATTATCAAAAGTTCGAATTTCATTATTCCGAAAAATTATAATCCCGAAATTCATAAATACGAATTGAAGTCCAAAGAATCCATTCGATGGATCGTTAGTCCGAAAAACGATTATCCAATACTTCGAATAAACTGCTAAAATTGTCCTAAAAGTCATGTTAGCTGGCATGAGGGGCGTACGCCAAAGGCGACGACGACATTTCTGACAGAAAGTGGGTATGTATTGTAAAATGCGAGCATAGCGAGCGCGCGTCATGGAGTCGTAGCAGGTTCTAATTTTGCTTATATCTCGAAAACCGTGCGAACTATCGCAAAAATAATTATAATTTTGCCCCCTCAATAATCCCCTTGAGGAGCTCGTGGCTAAATAATAACAGCCACTCGGGTCGATCTTTAGGATAAGCCGTGCTTGCTAGGTTGATCTGTAGATGGGTGACCACCCTTACATACAGAGTTTCTTCCATGCCTCGGAAAGCACGTTACGCTGTTGGTCCCGGCTGTCATTTGTAGATCTTTGACAGTCGTTACAGGTAGTCAGTGGCCCAAAAAGTCTCGATATTTTATTATAAAAACCAACCACACTCAACACAAATGAATCTGCAATACAGGAAATATTGTTGTAACAATAGCCTCGATATTTTATTATAATAACCAACCACACACAACACAAATGAATCTGCAATACAGTAAATGTTTGTTGTAACAATAGCCTCGATATTTTATTGGGAGCGAGCGCGGCTTTTCTCACTTTAAACTAAATAGTGACTGAGTGAGATACGCCGTACGCGGAGGACACGAGCGGGGCGGGGTGTTAGGGGCAGGGCGCGAGGCGAAGCGGGGTGGCGCGGGTGGCAAAAACAAACAATGTCAAAAACACCAAATCAATCATAGGTCAAGCTTCAGAAGTCGGTGACACGGAAGCTGTGCTTGAAAGCCTACTATCATGTTAACAACTATCTCGAAGATAAAAAGGCTTGGGATTAAGCTGCTCCAATGAAATTTGCTCTGTGAATGTCGAAATTTCGGACTTAGCTTGTTTATTATTAATTCCTTTCTTTTATACACTCTGACATTGAATGATTTGACATGAATACTTATTTCAGTATTTTTATTATTTTTTTACTTTTTTATTTTATTTTATGTTACATTTACCTACTGACTTGACAGGAATATTTACGTATCTTACTTTTTTATTATTATTGACATTTATGATTTTTGTGATTTTTATTGACATTGATTTTGTAAATTATTATTAATTTTATTTGATTATTGTGAATGTGGGGACCATGTGGGTTTCATTTTTATATATTTTTGTTTGTTTTCTTTTTTTTTTTCTCCCACAACTGTCTGGCAGTTTGAGTACTCTAAGCGACCTACCCAAATGTCCTTTCTTTGGTATTGTTCGTCGTTTCGTTGAGCTCCTTGAGTTATAAGTCGAGCTACACGATAACTGACAAATGCTTGCACTGACTGGACAGGTCCACTCAAATCTGTGTGGTTCTTTCTTCAAAAGACCATCTCAGACACTATTCTGCATAGTCCTCATGTGAATTAAGCAAAATTATGTCTGGACTTCAAAAGAGACTATGACCTCTGAGTTTGTTTCGGCTGTTTCTTCTCAGAGTAGTCAGGTACGAAACACCGGCCCCATCTAGTTTTAAAAAAAAACATGACGTGTTAAAGTGTTTGTAAAAACCTACTTGCAAAATAAACATCATTTATCATTTCATTTGTTTAATTGATTTAGTGTTTTTGTTACCGACTTCTGAAGCTAAAGTTATTTTCACGTTTTAGTGTTTTTCTTTTTTTTGTTGTTATTTTTTTTGGAGTCGGTTTTTTTTTTTTGCTAAAAAGTTTTTTATTTATTTTTCCATTTATAGTTGTTCCCAAACAAGTCGCCATGAATTTATTTTACATTATTAACAACACATGTCACGGTAATGCTTATCCCCAATAAATGGAGCTTACAATTTATTTATTTAAACCAATTACTGTAACTAGGTAAAACTAGAACTAAAAGAGTAAGAGATAACATAAAATATAATTATACAAAATAACAACGTAAAGGTTCACACATTCATAAATTCCTCTTAATAACCTCCTCCTTTTTTGAAGTCGGTTAAAAATAAGAATTTTCCTTTACTTTTTCTCATCTATTCAAGTTCTTTCATAATAGAAGTTCCTTAGAGAGCTGTTGAGGCCGTGTCATCTCTAATGGCTTTACAAGTGATATTGTGTTTAATAACGTGAAATATTTTTTTTTCGGCTGTATAACAATATGAGGGTCTATAATATAAAGGGTGTAAAAATACTCTTAACGAAGCCGAAATGCACTTGTTCTCCCCGTCTCATTGCAATCATTATTTTTTACTAGACCAGTGTTTTGCAACCTTTTTCATGACACGATCCCCTTTCGCTTTTTTATTCATTTATTTATTACAAATGTTAAATCCATACAATTTTGTTTATGCATTTGCATAATTAGGATTCAGATAAATATAATTATGTAGGTAGGTATTTAACACATTTTTTTTTGGAAGAAATTAGTTAATGACAAACAAGCGAAACCTTAATAAGATGGATGAGTACTATTAGGTTTTTATTTTGTTAATTTGTATGAACATACAAATGTTTATATCCTTTAGTTAACATTTTCTTATTAAATCTATCTTAGAAAGGCTTAGGCTTTGTTGTTTTATTGTATTTGGTATTTTGAAATTCGGAATTGTGACTTTTGGAATAAAGTTTTTCGGACTTAGGTAGTGTACCCGTTTTTTCACTTGATATTTTCTGGGAAACTTGAGTTTCTACAGTATCCAGGGATTCGTGGGTGAATGTTGGGGACATTGATATTGGTCTATTTTCTTCAGCTGTTAGGTACAGCAATATTTTTGGATTGAACCGGATAATCTTTTGAAGTGCTCGGTTCTGGAGAGTCATTGGAATGCAGATTTATCATTTCTGTTATTCTGTGTGATATTTTAGTTTTATTTTTCACTGACTCTTCTATGAAGCCCTTAGCTACTTTACTCGACTTCCACACCTCGAGAGGACCGCCATTGACAACAATAGTTCTGGGAAGAATTCAGAACTGACCAGGTCTCGACAGAGTCAAGAGCCTTGTCATTGTCCACAAATGCAAGACAGAGCGGCCGATTATACTCTTCGGACTTCTGTATGTTCTGCCGCATAGTGTGGATGTGGTCTATGGTGCTGAAACCTTCTCAAAAACCCGGTCTGCGCCGGTGGCTGGAAGTCGTCGATTCTTTGCGCTAGACGATTCGTGACGACTCTTGAAAACAGCTTATACACGTGGCTAGGAAGTGAAATGGGTCTGTAATTCTTTAATAGGGTCCTGTTCCCCTTCTTAAAGAAAATAATGACCACGCCCCTTCTCCAGGCTTCTGCAGCAGGCTTTCAGGAGCTCTGTCGTTATCCCGTTATCCTCATCGGGGACTTTTCTATTTTTATGCTGTCTAAGAGCCGCCTCGATGTCATCTCGGCTGAATCTTGACAGGTCTTCTGTTAAATGACGTGTTAAGGTGGTTCTCGAATCCCCATTTTCGGGATCAGGGCGAGATATATAGTACATGCGATGCGTATTCAGTTTTGGTGCCACTGATTTTCAATTTTGGTGGGCACTTTCGATTTTGGTGGGCGATTTTCAAGTTTGGTGGCCACACTACACTTTAAACTAAAATATCTCAAAAAGTTATCGAGATATTCTTGGGCCTCTTGAAGATTCTTTAAGCTTGGACTTGGGGCTTGGACTTGGACTTTTGGCTTGGGCGTTGTATTGTTATACCAGGTCCTTATTTTTCACGAAAACTGAAGAATAAATTTCGCCACCAAAATTGTCAAAAAATGCATTTTGCTGATATTTACCCCTAAGTGACATGAGCTTTATTCTCCGATAGTTGTTGCAGTCCTGCACATCACCTTTAATCTTGCGGGCACTAGCGAACTATTGCACCATTCTCGTGGGAACGCTCCTTCATACAACAACAACTACTTATTGAAGAATAAAGTCAGCCACATACATCCGTCTTCTCTTAAACACTTCCATACTTCTACTGGTATTTCATCAGGGCCCATGGCCTTTAAAATTTTTCATACTTTAAACTGCCTTCCTCACTTCATCCATGCTAATTTCCCTCACCAAACCCATATCATATATAACATTTCAAAACATGAATAAGGTGTGCTTACGTATATATTAATGTTTAATAAATATTATCATGACATTATGAGAAGTATCAACATTCTATTTAGTACGATACATCTGTGCGAATCATCGCGATTGTCGATTCACTGCACAAGCATGCATTTGCGGTTTGTTTTATTTGTGTTCCGTTCTGTGGTTATCGGACAAACGATTAAGTCAAGCCAGTCGTTTCACATCACACTTGGGGGACACACCGCATGATGTTACCAAAGTGTACGCTTCTCCAAATTGTGCTATTCGCTATTACCATAATATCCGGTGAAGTGACAAGGGACATAGGGGAGAAGCGAAGTCGGCGGAAAAACGAAGATGACAAATCTTTATGGAAGAAGGAATACGAGGACGAACTAACCGATGCTATACTTACCAAGAAGCGGGAAAATTACACCCGTTCGGCCGGGCCGGAAACTGGCAGCTTTGACAACGACGCTGTTATAGAAAAAATATTGGATAGTATAACCTCAAGCGAGAGATATCTCAAGAAAATAGAGGCAATCGAATTTAGATTGAACAGGCTGGACATTGAAGTTCACGAGAAGACTAATGCCATAATGAAGCTATTAAATGCCATTTCGAAATCGATTAAAACTGATACTTGCTCTGAAAAATTAGAGTCCTCTGTGCATGAACTGGTAGCTGATGTGAATTCTATCAAAAATACTATGGAAAAGAATCCGCGCACCAATTTAGCTAGCCGAGGTAATGTAGCTGTTTTTCCTTAATGCACTTCTTGCATTTTTTAACCATTTTGTCTAAAATAAAAGTGTTATATATTATAATGCTTTATTACATTCAATTTTTAAATTGATGTAAATTAAAAAGCTCATTTTTTATTGATGAGATACTATTTCTGTTTTTTTCTTCTCACCATTTCGAATTCATAACCGAAAATATTCTTTCTGTGAATGCCGAAGTGGTGGGAATAGAGAGCAGGAATAAAATTACACGAATATGTTTAGCTTGTAGTTTCGTCAGTAAACTCAACAATCTTTTACGTTTGACGAATGAGTTCGAAATGGTTCGGATACATGACATGCAAAGCAGAGCAGCGGTGACCCAGTGGTGGCGGCCCCGACTTACGAACAGTACTTTGTGTAATTTATTTCATCACCACTGCTCTCAAAACGGTGAAAGAAAACATCGCGAGGAAACCGGCATGTCCTACTAGAACCAAAAATTCGAAGACATGTGACATCTACCAATCCGCACTGGGCCCGCATGATGGATTATAGTATACTTACCCTTACGCAAAATACGCGCTTAGACGTGGAGTTGCGGACACCAGCCCGTTATACAATATACATGCAAAGCCATCAGTTAAAGAATGAAATGTAAAGGCACGTTCATATTTTTTAAATGAAAGATTTGATTGTTAGATTTAGGTGTTGAAAATAAAGTATTTATGCGTGATATATATTTCTTCAACAGTATATAGTACGCAGACAGATAGTACAATACTACTTATATATTATAGTACAGTTGGCAACCCACAATATCTAACAAAAATCTGTTGTTGGAAACAGGATGTAAGGGGAACATCGACGCACAAACGAAGACTAGGTATTCAGATCATTCTGCACCACATACTTAGAATGTTTAATCGGTAATAGGGATGATGACTTGGATTATTTTTATATTATTGGATATGTGGTTTTTGTTTTATCAAATTAATAAAAATTGACGAAGATAAAACGTATCAAAGATCATGAGGGCTTTTGACGTCACATTTGAGTAAAAATGTACTCAAATATCACACGAGTTTTCGACGCACTTTATCGTCTTCATTTTTTGTTTACGTGAAAAAAGAAAAAATACGTGTCCAATAGTTTTTTGTAAATCTATCCGACGGACTTTTTATTTTATTTTTTAATTTGTTATCTACCCTATTTAAAAAAAACAGCTATTGCGTACAAAAGTGCAAAACCTACACGGTAATTGTGATTTTTTTCCCACCCTATATGTATATTATTGTTTTAACAACAAATTATGAATAATTTAGTATTCACATAAAATTTCTGAACGCTAAGTTTTAACTCCCGACCAAAAAAGAGGGATGTTATAAGTGTGAAGTGTGTATATGTGTGTCTGTCTGGCATCATAGCATTCATAGCTCCTGAATGGATTACCCGATTTTGTACCTATATTTTTTCGTTTAGAAGTGTCTTAATCGAAAGTGTTCTTAGGTACATTTCAAGAAAATCTGCTCAGCCCTTAGAACATCACCACTTCTTTTTTAGTTGATGAAAAGTTATAAACAACTTAGACAGGTCTCTTTGATTCGAAATTTGAAATTATGTCACTTGTCAATGATCTTTCAAAAGTATGAAAACCTGGAATTGATGCACTGGCATCACCCAACCCGCCAGAAGACCTCCTCAACATTGTACGGCATCTACCCTTGTATATTTGGGGTTTGGGCTTACACGATGGTTTTGACGAGCACATGCTAATTAATACAGTTGGGCGGTTAGGGTTCTAATCTACAGGTTACTCTATCCATTTTCCATTTTACATTTCCACAGTTTACATTATTGACGTAGGATACTGTTTCTGTCTTTGCAATTCAGCTAAAATCGATCTGTCATGAGGATTATTAAACAGCTTTCTTGATGGAATCGATGGTAACGAGTCTACTAATAATATATATACTGGTTTCAATAGCATGAAATAAAAAAAATAAAAAACCCCGACACAAAAAACCTCTAAAAAGTAAAAATTATATCTAATGCGAGGCGCAGTGGCCGACAAACGTTATCATATTGCTAGACTAGGCTGCGTTTCCACCAGAGATGAGCGAGGCGAGGATGCGTAGTGAAACTAATTAATAATATCGCTTCTTTGTCACAGCTTTCGCGTTCTCTCCTTATAAATTTTTTGTCGAAAATATTTCCCCAAGATCGCCTATTAATCTAGTTAAATAAAAAATACAACCATTTTCTAAAAACAACTCTGATCTTCTCCAAAAGACTTCCTGTCACACCAGCCTCATGATGACGGAGATGAAATCTACAAAGCCGATTTTTTCCTAAAACTCGGTTATTTTTACATTTCTCACACTTACCTGTTTTCAGGCGATCAAGATTTCCATCTAGATTCTGCGTTGGATACACGACTCTCGGTTCTGGATAGCCACTTGAAGACCGTGCAGAGTGGCGTGGACTCCATCGTGGCCACTATATCGGAGGTCAAGAACAGACAGTACAACAGAGCGTTCCCGACCAAGTAAGTTAGTTATCTGTAGCTGACGAGACAAACTTGCCAAGCCCAAAAGAAACTAAAGGCATCCAAAAGCGCGTTGGGTTGACGATATCATCAAAATCGCGGGAAACACCCAGCAGTGGGTGATTCCGGACTAAGTGATGAATATGATGAAGGCATGTTGAAAGAATGAGCCATCATACCTTATCAGTTTATTTTGGGGTCAACGCTGCACATTTTCTTCTTCCATTAGCAAGGCGATGCTTAATTGCGTATCAAGCACCCGACCTCGTGGTTTTTTTTTACATCTTATTCAGCGGCATTCAAAGTTATTATATATTGGATACCCGCATAAATGCCAAAGGTTAAAAAAATAATAATTCAAAAATGGTTAAAATGAATGTGCTCCAGTTCCTATGCAAATATTGATATTGGTTGGTAGTACTGATATAACACCAGTGTTATGGGGAACACAACACAACGCGCCTCTTTAGAAGTAACGGGGAGAGTTTTTCACCTCACTCCCCCCGGGACACAGTGTAAACTGTCAGGCCCGCAGGTCAAGCGGCCACTAGTCCGGGGCAGCGGAAGTCGCATCATATCCCGCTGCCCCCCGACGCAAGTATGCGAGGGAACACCGGTGTGGTTTTAGTCAGTACGAGCGAGTCTGACAGACGCTCTCCCCAGGGCCGGAGGACATCGATTGAGGATTTCCACATCTTAGAAAAAAAGAAATAAAAAGAAGCCGATCCTAACATAGTTGGGAAAATATTGGCAGATGGTGATGATGGTCTAGCTCCTCGTAACCTGAACTTGTAAGGCTTTTATCGGTAATACCTGGTAAATAGGCTTACTGCTGATCGAAACATGACTAAGTACACAATATGTGAATGAGATTTACCTCAATAATAAGGTAATGAACGTGAAGTCTAGGCGTGCACGGAACAAAAGGTGTGTAAGGACGGTAGCAAGAGCCGTTTTGTAGTTTCTGTCTACCCTATGTGAAAAAGGCGTGAGATTATGTAGGTATGTCGTCATGTAGGTATCTATGTTATAAATATAAAATAATAGGCGTTTTCAGATAAATTATCAGCAATTTTACATGATCGCTATTACTTGAATATGTACTTATTTTTTGTCACACGAATGTAGCGTTCTTGTGTCAACAAAAAGCGGGCGACATGACACTAGACAGGCCGACATATTTCGATGGATTATGATTTTCTTCGTTTTGTCTCGTCTATCGTGTTGTGAATTCGCAATCCGAAGCACTAGGCCCCTCTTACGAGCAATGGTATCATCTAGTAGTTTTGTTCTTTCACAAATTAGAAGGACTAAGTTTTTGTTTAAAATCCGAATGCCGAACTACCTGTTTATGAAACTAGACACGGACAGAAACACTATCATTACTTTGCTACAATTTCATGTTTTAACAGCTCTAGTTGGTGAGAAAGTCTAGCATTACATACATGTCTGTATCAATATCGGAATGTTTGACTGTATATTTGATTCTCTCTTCCGTGAGATAATGTAATTCAATAGGATTGTCGTCCGTTGTCCGACAAGGAGTGAATTTGTTAATTCTGTGAATGCCAAATATGCGATATCATCCCCCTAGCGTGTCAACGGGAATCTAAATTAAATCTTCCCAGAACTGAG
Organism: Xestia sexstrigata; assembly: GCA_941918905.2. Taxonomy (NCBI): domain Eukaryota; kingdom Metazoa; phylum Arthropoda; class Insecta; order Lepidoptera; family Noctuidae; genus Xestia; species Xestia sexstrigata. The sequence continues at coordinate 12,571,358 of OW799200.2, read as the reverse complement.
CCACGATAGTTCAGCGGTTTCAGTAGTGTACATCAGTTTATGTAGTGAATCAATCAACAGTGATATAAGGTTTAGTGTATGAATGTGGGTGAATAAAAGAGTAGAGAGAGAGAGTAACGAAAGATGGACTGTGTGAGAGATGATATAGGTAGTTAGAAAGACGGTAAGGCGAAGATTAATAGAGTGGAAGAAGAAGCATTCTACACCAACCCTTTAAAGTGGAAGCTCCACGGTTGCCCGCGAATTTCAAATTTTCTTACGTTTTTTGCTGAACAGTGTCAGGGTGTATGTTGATTAAAATATGATTCGCGACCGTAACACGTATGTAGTTACAGAATTATATTATTATAATCATTAAAATCATCAATGGGTTGTATTGATGATTTTCTAAGTTCATGTAACTGACTAAAGTAATTCTTGAAAGTTACATGAACTGAATATGAATGTTTGATGATTTTAATGATTATAATTATAATTCTGTACGGAGGAACGATTTTTTAAGTCATTCCGCGAACTTTATGTACTTGGAGGTTTGTATTGATGATCATAATTCTGTAAAATAACTACATACGTCTACAGTCGCGACCAATATTTTAATCAACAAACAACCTCTAGCACTGGCCTGCAAAAAAACGAAAGAATTTTTTTATTTCGCAGGCTATCTCAGATAACTTAACGGCTGAGCTAGTGAGCTGAGACGACGATAAGTATATTTTATGTTTAGAGATATTTTAATATTCTAGTCTAACTTAGGAATACCAATGTTATAATTTTGTAAGTGAGCGTAGCTTATGTAGGTGAATGTACTTAACTTAATTGATTGTTTTGTTTCAGGGAGAGTTCGACGGGAACTTTTCTAGACCCCGTGAATTTTATCAACGAGTTCAGAAAAACGATTCGTGAACAGAAAAATAGCAAGAAGTGTGACTGCAGGTAAGTTTATCATGTAAAAAATAAAATCAAATATATACCTACAGAACCTCCTCCTTTTTTTAAAGTCGGTTAATTACAAACAATAACATCTAAGGTACCGTAACGGTTCTTATAATTATTGTCACTTACGGGATATCTTCCGTGGTTGTTAATAGTTTTGAGCTTCCGATATTTCGACGCTGTTGCAAGCGCCATGATCGCGGGTTGGTAACTATAAACAATCACGGAATATATCCCGTAAGTGACAATATAAGTTTAGTTTTAAACCGTGAAAGCATAAAACAGTCTACCATAAGATGGCATTGCTTGTGAGAGGTGAAAACTTAAGGCGTTACCTATCATTACCTAGGTAGGTATATCATCTACATATCAATTTATTAACACAAATTTATATTATAGGTAGGTACCACCTATAACATTTTCACAACAATATTTTGAAATAAACAAATACCTATGTAAGTCACTTAATACATAATTAATTATGTTTACTTCTTATCCCACAAATAAACAACAGATTCGAGATTATTTACTTTGTTGTTTACATTGCAACTCGCAAATATTTTTAAACAATGTCTTGGAACAGCATTTGCAAAGTTCTTGGTCATTTAATACACCAGTACATTTCGCTTTTGGTGGCAATTTCAGAGCACGGTCTCTGAATCTCTGCCATGGAGTTAGAGATCCCAAACATCAAGTAGGTGTTGTTATAGATGTTAATAGTCTGTTAGTTTTCACGCCTGCTCTGTAACTACACATCCGATCGTCATGAAATTTAACATAATAGGTAAGTATATCGAATAGACCATGACCTGAGTTGGACGTACTTAACATTTTTTTGCCTTCCCGCGGTTAATTTTCGTACTCTATGATGGCTGAAGTCGCAAACAATAGGCTCCTCCAATAGGCTTGTAGAAATGTGTTAATGATCATTGGCATATTGGCAGGACCGGCGCTAGGGTGGACCGATCAGAGCGGTACCCGACAGACTGCCACGAGATCCAGGTGCAAGGCTTCAATGTCTCCGGCATCTACAAAATCAAGCCGGACGATATGGAGCCCTTCTACGTGCTGTGTGACCTCACTACCGCGGGAGGCGGCTGGACGGTAACTATAAAACTTTCAACTTTCACTTACTATTACCCCAACAACATTTCTAGTGCTAGGTGATTGTAACTCGAGAGGAATCTCATGGGTTCCATGTAATGATATCTACAACCCAGTGCTGGATTTACACATTTGCCGCCCCAAAACTATACAATTTTTGCCGCTCCTACTGACTTCTAAAATTAGATACACTGTTCACAATAAAGTTAATTCCTTTTTTGTATGGAATAATCTAGTTTCTAGATTATTTTTACAACTTTTTGGGTATATTTTTTAAGCTAAGAAAAGCAAAGCTTTGTTTTTACTGCACTATCCTAAAAGGTGTGGTGGGGTAAGGAAGATAGGTAGGTAAGGCCCGATACTGCTAACCATGCACCTGTCAACTTCAAAATACCCAAAAGTTGGCAGTACTTAGTCGGCGGCGGCGGGGTGCGGATGAGGTACGCGAGCGGGTGAATTCAAGTACTGCCAACCGACACGACTTAGCTCCAGACCAGATGCACAGTTACCAATGTCGGGTAACTGCTAAATCAAAATAATGCACATTCGATAAACGTTATTAAATGATTTTTTTAATACACTTCCTCGAAAACTGGTTCTTATCGCACTACGATAAGGTTCAACATGCAATGTATTTCACACGCGTGCGATTTTTTCATTTTCCAACACGTGTGCGGGAATGAAAATTGCCACAGAAAACTATACCTATACTTAGTCCAAATTGGTTCAATGCCTGTAGTCGGAGAAGAATGATTTTTTTTTTAAATTTCGGCAAAGCAATAATGCGTCTTTACGGCGTAAATATTTATAATATTCAAATTGTGTTTACAAATAGAATATTATAGATAAACATGATTATTTAAAACTAATACTACTTTTTAAACAAATTAACATTTATTTGTGTTCTAAATTCAAAAATATATAAAAAACACTATTTTTATATTAGGCTGTTTAGCGGCTTCATACCTTTGCTTCTCTTTCAACCTGGCGAAGGCAAAGCGCGGAAACAAAAAAATTAAAATCATTTCATATTAATTCATGACAAAAATATTATGTTTATTTCTTCAAAAGTGTATTGAAAAACGTCGTTTGATACACGTGGACATTTGTTATTGCAGTTCTCGGCTCAAAAACACCCTCGCCTACGGCTCGGGAGTTAATTCCGCCTCAGATGCACTATCAAACTTTCTCCACTTGTATCAAAATGTACTATTTATTGCACTTCAATTTAACACAAATTTTAAAAACAATATTGAATTGAAATTAACAATCATTAGTACGTCACGATCAATATCTCCATTTGAATTAAATATATTTTCAAAAAACGTTACTTTAAGCATATATTTTTTCCGTGATTTGGTATCAGCAAAATCATCGGTGATATCGTCGTACGAAATCCTATTCATGAATTCCGACTCTAAGGATAAAAGGGCTAAAGAATTTAATTTTTCTTGGCATAGAGAGGATCTTAGATAATTTTTTACCCGCTATAAGCAAGAAAAACTTCTCTCACCAGAACAATTTGTGGCTGGTGTGCATAATGCCATTCGAAGAGCTTTATCTAAGTTCGGGGAAACGTTCTCTAAATTTTGCTTTAGCAAGAACGTGGATAGACCTATTAAAGATGTTGTTGAGTCCGGTTTATTCAAGTTTTTTTCTGACTTAAGATAACATTGAAAATGTACACATTCCTGTACGAAGTCAGATTCTAAATCATTAATATAGGTTTTTTCCAAAATATGTAGTAAGTAGCTTGTTCTTTAATAAGAGTCGCCGGGCCAATTTGGCCGCCCCCGTAATTTTGCCGTCCTAAGCTTCAGCTTTTTCATCTTCTATGGTAAATCCGGCACACATACATCCACAAACACATGAAAGTATCCGCATGAATACATCCACATTCTCAAAATTCATTCATTCATCTACTGGATATTCTTAGCACGATACGTTTACAACAATTAACGAACGGTTTTTTTTACATACTCGTAACGTAAAACTTCTTTTCATCCAGGTATTCCAAAACCGTTTTGATGGCTCTCAAGACTTCTACAAAGGCTGGTCTGATTACGAGAATGGTTTCGGTAACCTTGCTGGCGAGTTCTGGCTGGGATTGGAGAAACTCAGCTTCCTGACTAATCAGAAGCTGTACGAACTGCGGGTCGAGATGGAGGTGCACGATCAGGAGGCATACTCTGGCTACTCGGTGTTCACGGTGGGTCCTGAACATGAGGGGTACAGAATCAGCACGCTCGGCACCTACTATGGAACGGCAGGTGCGTATAGTGGCTTGAAGCGATGAGAACTTATAATTTACTTAGCAAAATTCTTAGGAACCGGTAATGGGACAGAAACATAACTCTGTCGTGGAGGGTAGGTACTGCCGTACCTACTGGTATGATTATATGTTTAAAATTATTTATATATCGAGCTTTTACCATCAAATATCAACTTCTGCCTCGATCTGGTGGGACTGGTGGTCACAAACGCTACTGCCGAGGTCTTTGGATCGGACTGTTTTATTGGATTTTTCCACCAGGAATTTCTGCATCATCAGGTTTGGATTTGTGACCGGTTTATGACAATAGACTTGCTTGTTCTAGTGAAATGAGGGCGTTCCTAGGATACACCCTTAACCTAATGCTTAGGGATAATACCGCTTGATTTTATTTTTTGCCTTTCACAACAAATAAAATGATTGGATTTCAGGCGACTCTCTATCATATCACGCCGGACAAAAGTTCTCGACGTTCGATGCTGACAATGACGAGTGGAAGGATGGCGCCTGCGCAACGGAGCACGGAGGCGCTTGGTGGTACAAGGAATGTGACAAGAGGTAAATCACCCTATATAAACATAGAAAATTGAATTTGAAATGGTCCCATTGCTTCTTGCTCCGATTTGAACACGAATCTGGTGCATGAGATGCCAACAGCTTACATACAATGTTAGTCGTTATAACATAACATCACGCCTGTAATCCCCGAAGTGTTAGGCAGGTGTACCTACCTAATAGTACCTACACCCAGGGGGCGAATCTATTTGCCATCAGCCGGGCACAGATCCGCACTCCGTGACTGCTACTGAGAAATTCCTGATGGAAAAACCCAATAACACTTTGTCCGACCTGGGAATCGAACCCAGGACCTCTTGCTCAGCAGTCGCGCTTGCGACTACCAGACTAAGAAGGCAGAAAGTTGTCATAATGATAAAATAATGTGTTTCATCTCGAAATAGTACAAAAAGGGCTTGTTTTAGCAAATATGAGATCGTTTCATTAGATTCGTCGTTTAAAAAGCCGAGACCAATTTGAGGAATGCTCCGTTCTCCACCTCATCCTGGGCCTAGGCAGTCAGTTAGTCCCACTTACACCGAGGTTGATGTTCGTCTTTGCCTAGGTACTAAAGTATTTTTATATTTTTTCCAGTAATCTCAACGGAAAATATTCAATGACGAGTGAGGAGAACCGAGGACAATCTATTTACTGGATATCATTCAAGGGTCCTAATTTTCCACTTTCTAAAACAAAAATGATGATCAGACCCCTGCCTGCGAGCAAACCGACTGATTACGCGGAGGGCCCCAAGGTAATGTAAACCTCATAATAAACATCATAGTGTGGGTTGTGTTTTATGATACAATATCTTTATCCATAATATTCTACTGGGTGTATCGTATATTTTAAACTAACTATAATGCTCATAATTAATTAAAAACGAAGAATTAAATAAACTTAAATAAATAAACTAACAACAAACTATAAAAGGTCATCGAAAAATTCCTCAACGCTGTCAGCTGGTAATGTGCCCAAGTGACTCGCCAGTCTCTTGGGCACATTACCAGCTGACAGCGTGGCAACACTTAGCCTCTAACCAAGGTAAAAGCCAGCCCTTGGGTCACGGGAAGCGTCAACTAGGCGTTTTGAAAGTTCCTTGAACAGGCTATGGGCACTCGGGCCCCACAGCCCCAGAGTTTCAACCCCAAACGGCTCGAAAATATAGTCACCACAAATATAGTTTCTATATTTACGCCGCTTGAGGTTCTCTGCAGCTGCAGCGGCAGCGCCAGCACAGCACGACCACGAACTTGGAAGATGAGAAGGCGCAAGAGTTATATCGACGCAAGTTTCGTCCCATACTAAAGACCTACCCATCTTCCAAGGAAACAAAGACATGCCATCGTCGCGTGCCAAGCCATTAGGTTCTAAAACAGCTGGAACGCCGACGGTGACAAGTGATATTTTACTTATAAGGTACTTGTAGCGAATAACGCCTAGCAGATTTGTATCACACAAATTAAACGAAACGGGCGAACATTAGCTTATTTCTTAATTTAGGTAGATCATACATACATGAATTCACACTTTTTTCCCATTTAACCTAATCCCATTATTTCCGTTTTTGATACAGCTACTCCCTAACCGTAGACGTAAGCAGTCAACTGAATTAACAGCTTCCATATTAAAGCATAGGTCTTATTTACTTCAAGTACCAGTTATACCTGCAGCTCATATTAGCACCATTAATGAATTTATTTTATTAGCAAAATATCTATGTACCTACTCATATTTTAATAGGGCACCCGTACCCGCGGATTAGTAAGCAACACAAGACACTCCTATGGCACCTCCGGTCACCATACCTCCAGAACTTCTTGGGGGCACTAAGTACCTATCTAGTTGTGCAACTGAAGAAACATACTACGTGTGCATGGCTTGGATATTTGCACATCCTATTTATAGCACTTTACACGGAAAATAAATAATAAGCCCAAGAAAGAACAGCTATTGTTATTTTCAGAAACTTTTAGAAGGTTTGCATTTAGGACCGCCTCCTACTCTGATCGTAACGCCCCTTAAGACGGGACGACGAACACGGCCCCAGATGGGTCCCAAGCACAGGTACGAGAATTACTTACGTAAGTCTCCGAACAACGGCTTCTTTCGAAACCATGAGTGAACCTCCACAAGCAGCTGTCAGCCACAATACCACGTGTGCACATCCCCATGACCTTGGTTGGTTTGTGATTACATTTTTAGTCAATGTAAATAGCCAAGTCGAACGAAACAGGGGAACTTCATTATGGGTGTTTCTCTGCCACTGATCCGGTGGGATACTTATTTGACTGGGTTATTACATTAGTAGGTACTTCTTTCTCTCAGTTTAATACTTAGTACTTTATTATAAGATATTGCGAGTAGTGTTTTGTTTTAAATTAGATTTAATCACCCAATGCAATACGATAAACTTTTGGATTTGGCAATAAGATCTGTAAATCTGTTTCAAAACCTTGCTGTACTTTTGTGACTGTGTTCTACTCTAAAAGCATCCAAGTTCTTTTGTTTGTTACTAAAATTTAGTTTTGCCATCAGAATGGTTTGCCTAAAGCATTTCTTTCGTGTAAAGGTATATAATAAGTGCCTTGTATTGATTATTACAGAAATGGATTTGGCCCAAAATTGACGATGGATTGGATTTTTAATAGAAATTAGGCTTTATTATAATTTTTGTAAATGCAGGTATACTTTAAGCTTATCAATTTGTTACAACCTTTTAGGCAGGTTATAAATATAATTAAACATTGAACTAAGCTAATAATTTGCAATATTTTGAATAATTTTGTTATAAATAAAAAACATACATCAGTCTCATTTTTCTTTATTTTTCTTATTGAACCAAGAAATTAGATCCTGCATATTTTTGAGCAGTGTGTTGGACGAGAAAACGTTCTAATTACTTATTAATATTGTGTGTCGAATAGCGTAGTCACATCATAAATACTTACAATATTTAAAGTTCAAGATACTATTTATCGATATAACATTTAGACATCCACTGAATGGATACTTAAGTAGTATTACTTATAAAAACCGGCCAAGAGCGAGTCGGACTCGCACACCGAGGGTTCCGTACAAAAACAAACTTAACTTTTCTGTTCGATCCCTAGAAACGGGCATTGCACCAACCGCAAATAATAAGTTTGTAATAGTAAAATTGCTTTTTTTTGTTATTAATCTACATATTTACGGTTTTCAGATTTATTCCTTTACATGTGCTGTAAGACCTTGCTTTTTGCCAAATTTCGTGATACTAGGTCAACGGTAGGTATATAGGTTTTTGACCCAAAACCTATAGGGTACTTCTGGTAGACCTAGAATTGACAATTTTAGTTAAAAGCAAGGTCTTCCAGCACAAGTAAAGGAAAGAGTCCGAAAAATAAAAACGTTGAAAATTAAGGTAAATTTTGGTACTTATATCTTTTTATCGTGTTGACTCAGGACCTTGACCTAATAGAGACTATAGACCTCAGTATATGGTATAAATTTCAACTTGCTAGGTCCACCCGTTCCTGAGAAAATCGGTGGTGACAGACGGACAGACGGACTTAAAGTGATCTTATAAGGGTTCCGTTTTTTCCTTGTGAGGTACGGAACCCTAAAAATAGCAGTATTCATAATAGTGACTACACTAATGTACATGATACTTCATCATGACAGTGCTTATTTGCTGAAGCAGACTGTTCGTTATACATACACAGTTAATTTACTTACATTACATTATATAAACAAAGTGTTATGATTAATCTACAACACTGTACTACCATCGCTACATTAAATTGTGTTGAAACAAAATTAATAGAGTTTAACGATGTATTGTTGGTATAATATTAAAACTAATAATATCCTATTATAATACAAATCATCTTACTACAGCTCTAATCGACAAAAAACAAAAATAATTATGTTGTCAGTGAATTCATGCGGAACAAAAATATATGAAATAAAAATTTGTGTTTTGTAAATTAGCATTCTACTTAACGTTATTTCCGAAGCGACATTTAGTAAAATAAATTCCCAGTTTGAAATCACCAAACTATTACATAATACGATACTTATCCATTTACTGACCTCACATTTTGGTAAATGCCTAAACCTAACAATAGTAATATGTACAAAAATGACGAGACAACTGCATATCTGCCTACTGCTGAGTTATATCGTTTAACAAACAAATATTTACATACATTGGCCACGATATATAACGTGTAAATAGTTAATGATTTTAAAATTGAACATTTATCTTAATGCTAAATAGATATTCGTTTTAATATTATACTATAATAATAATTTCAAATAATCGCTGTATCGTTTTACGTGTAAAAAATATCTACAAACACATAATATACACGTATTCCTAACAAAAACGCGAGAAAAGCAACATAATACAACTAAGTAGCACCACAGCTGTAAAAGCTGTTTGCTGAGTTAGTGAAAGTGTTTATATAAATAAATCTCGCGAACATAACAAACACTAACAAACCGAGGGATCATTTAAATTATAATACACCAGTTTTAGATCGGTAATTGCACTGAATTGAACACGAATTAACTATTTAAGCGAATATTCACTATGTTATAAACTTTAAATTACAACAACTAACTGTTGAAACATAAAAATGTACATTAATCTTAGTACGACGTTAACATTATTCATAAATACAAACGTAAACTACACTAACTAATGAACGAAGTGTCTGTGTTGTAACGTAACGACCATTCAACATTCGTACTGTACAGTAACTTAAGACTTGGGCAGACCATCGAGTTCAAGTCTAACAATATTTTCGAATAGGATATCTTATCGATACTAATGATAACTGTTTATAAATAAACAAGAGCCTTAATTATCTTCTCGATTATAATTTGTTAAAAACTATCAATTTCGTCGATTATTTGACGACATAATATCGATCGTCTGCCGAAGTCGAGTATCATCTATGACGTAAAATCTATACATTGAATTACTTTCCTAACATGTTGACAGTAGAATTTAAAAAGTTTTCTTCACACACATCAGCCGATTGAAATGTTTACCCTTTTATAATTTTGTTATGATAAGATATTAAGTGTGTATACTTTGGAAAGCTTGAAATCGGTCAACGGTGTAGGTGTCAGACTGAAAAGGCGGAAGGTCGGTAGTCTGACGCCCACCCGTTTCATTAAGGACGAGAACCCACTTCTAGTATAATCATTTTAACTTAGTCAGTATGGCAAACAGGATGTCTTCCATGCAACCCAAATTGATATAAATCCATACAATAATAAGTTAAAAAAGAAAAGTTCATTCGAAAAAAAAGTAGGAGGGAAGAGAGAGACAAAGGTATTATTAACTAAGTACGTGTTTAAAGTCAAACTTAATACTAGATAGGCGGAACTTTCGACATTTTGTCCTAAGTGCACCATAACATTATCCGAATTTACATTGAAACGCGTTAATGTTTCTGGCCAATTACGAGTAATGTTAAAAAAAGCTTATAAAAAATGGGTGACGGCTAATAGGGTGACAGATATACCGAGGCTGTACAAGGTGTAGCTGAACGCAGCTACGGTGTGTGAGAAAGAGCGAGAAGACATACAACCAACAACTACGGGCTTACTTTTAACAGTAAAGTATATAACAGGAAACATTGAAGATAGTACCTAATTTGTTTAGGGCTCTATGTCATTATATACACACATCAAAAAAACTTTGTGATTACTAGCATAAGCTGATATAATTTTTTAAATTGTACTTTATGAAGAAAAATTCTTTGTTGTGTTTTCTTTAAATATAAATACCATGTCTGAAATAAAAAATTATAAAATAAATCATAATGTAGTCTACCGTAACAAAAAAGATATTGATTTTTCAAAGTGATCGCAAACTTTTTTTTGATGTGTGTATGTCTGCTGCAGAAAACCACGAATATAAATAATGTATGAGGAACGGATCGCAGGATATCTCTAGTACCACAAGGTAAACGAGAGTTTGAACCTTATATTTAACAAGGGTAAAGCAGTACTTGCTTTATTACAAATATGAATAGGGATGCTATTCGTAAAACTCTCAATAGGTTAGAGGACGCTAGAATGGGTTGGAAGCGGCTTCAGCCTTAACGGGAAATACATAGTCGCTTTGCCGCATTGTCTTAAGTGAGCAGTCGCAGAAGGCTAGAGGATGTAATGGCGCAACTTGGGAGAGGCCTATGTCCAGCCGTGGGCAGAAATCGGTTTGACTGCTAACTGAAATGTTTATTAATTTTCTGCTCAAAGTAATGGCTAAAGCTCTGGTTATGCGAAACCTGTGCGGGAAGCGGGGTGTCATTCGTTATCGCCGTCGCCGACTGTGTGAGCCTACTTGTATGGAGATGTGCACACTGGCGTGAATAATCGCGGGATATCGTGATTATTAAAACAAATCACGCGGGAAGTAGTCCCGCGTCCCGCACGGTTTCACCCCAATGTGGCCACAGCTTAAGAGGGAACAGGGGCTGCGACATTCCATACAAATGTATTTCTCTTTTTTCTTCCTTAATAATGCCTTTAGACCAATCTTTTTTTTTTTTCATAAAATCAAGGTCTACTGTAGACAAGTCTCTGTCATTTCCTTTTTGTCAATAATTAAAACAAAAGAAAATAAGACCCTCCAAAAATGGCAGTGATTAGAGGACTACCACACAAATTCGAAAAGTTTTTAACTTAAAAGAAATTGATAGGAACCTGCATACTCTTCCTTAAAACTTTAATGTTAAAAATAATTGAATCGAATGTTTTAGAGAAGAAAAAGGGAAATACGAAACGTCGATCTCGTCAAAATTTTATGATATAATCGGTCTGAGCTGCAGCTGAAACTGTCCCCGGAGAGTGTGATATCTCTATCACACTCTCCGGGGACAGTTTCAGCTGCAGCTCAGACCGATTATATCACAGTTTCTTCAAATACTCCTATCCTCTTACTTTTAAAATTCCTCGCAGGCCATGTTCCCTCTTAAATCCTCAACCAATGTAAACCTAAAGAGAATATAGTAAATATAGAACGATATGCGCGCACGCATACTATTGTATCTGAGTGAATCAAACATGTATTTCTAATTCTACAAAGATATATACGGGAGACAGTGGCGTAACCCGTGAGCTTACAGAACTAACAAGTATACACCAACTACTACAATTATTGTTCTACACTGATAATAACTGTCCGTACGTGCTTGCTTCTATGTTCGTGTAAACGCAGTCTTCAACTCAACAATTTACAAGTTGTTTGCGAAGAACGCGTTCAGTAAGTCTGCAACAAGGAAAAACTTATGTTTAGTAACGACATTTTGGATAGCTTGACCATACAGTGCTGCTACAAAGATGTTTTGGCCGTAGCTGATACTGAACTGGTATAGGTGTTTCATGAAATTGTACTGAGATACGAAATGGCGGCGAGAGTTCCATTTAATTTTTATTTTTTTGCTTTTCCAAACTTTAATTAATAACGTAAAAAAATAAAAATGTCAAAGACAGCCACATCAATTGACAAATAACGAAATTTATGTGACAAACTAAAGATCACGTGAAACGCGTATTTTTAATGTTAGGTATATTAGATGTTTGTACAAGGTAATCTCAAGATACACTGATCCAACTACAAACAATATTTCACAGAAATAAAGCTTTTTTGTTATTGACTCAAACTCAAACTCAAAGCATTTATTTCAATTAGACCATTACGGCACTTTTGAATGTCAAAAAAAACAAAGCTCCAGTCACAAGGCATAATAACCTGAGAAAGTACTGTAGTTTGCCCATTCCCTAGCGTAGATTAGATCTCTATGGAGAAGAACAGGCAAGAAAATCCATGGACACTCTTTTAAATCAAAATGTTGTTACATCATTAATTTTGAGATTATACATATATGTGAGAACGATGTAAAAAGACGTGCACATTAAGAGCGTCCAGAGTAAAAGATTAGATCAACAATTTAAAAATAAGGTATTTAAAATGAACCGTGGCAGCTAAGAGATGACCAGTCCCAACTGACAGCGCCCGTTTACGAACATGACGCATGTACCTATTCATAGAGTATCGCATCATTAGAGTATTTTGCGTCTACAAATTGTTGATAATTACCTCAGTCATGATCATGCGACGACGACTGCTCGCTCTCAGGTCGCAGCGAATCAATACAGGCGACGATCTTGAGCGCCGGCCCCAGCTTCATTGAGAGAGCCATCACGAGGTGCTCCGGTTTGATCAGCAGTAGGGCTTCGCCATCGACCTCCTGCATGAGGAAGTCGTCGGCATAGCTCGCGCACCCCGGTATGTTGCTGATGAAATCGCATACTTCGGATACCTGTGGAAGATTACGTTTTCTTTAACTTGTTTCTGAGCAAATATCGGTAGTTTTTGCCCCACCATGGGAACAGGCCACGTCAAGCAATTATTTAGAATGAGATTCTCTAGTTTTAGGAACTTGGAAGTGTAATAGCCAGTCTTACCAAGGAGTATCTTGTTAAGCCAAACGCATATATAATCAGATCGAGAACAAACCATTATTTTGTTGATATTATCGTATCAAAAGACCAACGAAAGAAAATCTACCCCTGTGTAAACAACAAAAGGTTGGTATGTGATTTCGCTCGTTTGATCCAAACTAACTTACAACCAGTAAATGGGTTGTGGACACCAGATATGTAGTCGTTTTTTGTAAAATATTGGTTCAGCTGCATTCGGATAGATTGGAAGCAATCTCCAACATATATACATTTTTTTTATATCGCTGGATATTAACACACAGCACTATCCAGTGCCACACAAAGCAACGAGGCTTGTGTCGTGGACACCAGATAGTTGATATACTACATAGATACTTTTTGTTTGTAAATACATACTTATTATACATATAACCTTCCATGACTCGGAAACAAATGTCCATGCTCATCACACAAACGAACCCGGGACCTTAGGGCCCGGGCTTGCCTTACGTTCTTAGGAACGTAAGGCAGCCTCACTACCGCTGCGCCATTCGGGTCGTCTAAATATTGTCTGTTGATATTGATATGATGATGCTACTTACGCTCCACTTCGTAGCGTTGGGTATCTTAGGAGTCGACGCTGCGTCAGCGCTGGCCGTGCTGGCGGCCTCCGCAGTGCTCGTCGCGGCCGCTTCGGCCTTCGCGATGCTGCTTGATTGCGTAGAGCTGTGAGAACCGCTGTCAGCGGACGACGACGAGGAGATGCGTGCTACGCTTGGACTGTGCTCCACCATCTGCCTTTTACCTATTAAAAGAAAATGTTCAGTATAGCCGTGCATCCACAGCGAAGTTACTTTTTGTTGAATGACATTTTGCAACACTGAATAATTTTATGTTATTTTATTTAGGTAGTATTCTGAAAATATCTTATCGGATCAGCACTGCAAGTACGTAGCAATCGATAACGATCGAATCGATACAATTCGATAAATCCGACTTTTCGATTGGTTAAAAACTCATTTTATCGAGAATAACTGTCAGATTTATCGAATCGTATCGAATCGAGTGCTACGTACTTGCACTGCAGGTGTTACGCGTTCAAAAGCTGAGTGTCAATCGATATTCCATAATTATTAATAATGGCAATAGCAGCGGCTATATTCGGTTAACATGTTACGATAACGTTTAGCTTCAGTGGTAAAGTTCCCCATAAGACTGTTACCGAGCTACATAACAATACATGTATGGTTACAATACTTACGCGGCGGTCCAGAGTCATCTGAGGAGGGTAGTTTGTTCTCCTTGTTCTCCTGTTCTTTGTCCACCCAGTCGCGGAGAGGACGGTTCACCTGCACCAAATTACTCTACATATCATTTACCTATAGCGTTCAATGACGGATACAACCAAATGCCAACTTCAAGTACAGTCGCGGGCTAAAAATGTGGGCTTAATTTCACCGGCGTTCGTCGCAGGCGAGCTGATAAAACGTAGGAAAGCGATGACTCTACACTTAGTCTATAAATTTCTCTTGCACGTTGTATGTCTCTGTATTCCTCTAGGCCTGACAGGCCACCAAAGACCGTATTCCTACACAGAGTGAAATGTCGCATTCGAAATCTGACAAACATTTTTAGTCCGTGATTGTACGGTCAGAGATTGTCAGTGTTGGGAGCACTTTAAGATTTTACATTTCTGGGCAGATTTATTTCAAAGTCTATTTATCGATGTTTGACAGTTTAGGGATCCGAGGGGTCAAAATATTATGATTGATATAAGATGAATGATGAGAAACAAATGACGCCTCGTTAAGTTACTCACGACATGAAGTAACAAAATACCAGTACCTTATAATAAACCTCCTGATGCCGTAGAATGAAACAAATAATACGAAAATTTTAGTTTTAGATCAATGTGTGTTTGTCAACAACGCCAGAATATCGTATCTTGCGTACCCTTACACGTTATAGAGAGGGACTAATAAACTTCTAGCTCTGGACTGCCTCAATATAGATAGTCATCGACATAAATGCCAGAATAGATAAACGAACTTGAATAAAGTAAGGTAAAAATGCATCTTATAACGGGTCATCTAAGATCAATTTACTCTGACAGGGTCGCGTTGATAAATCAAGGAACATGAGACTTACTGCAAATGGTTCGGCGGCTTCCTGAATGACGTAACCCTCGATGACATGTGTCAGTATGTTTGGCTTCACCATCGCTTTCGGGAGCCCCTTGTCTGCAAAATAGTTAATCATAGCACCTTTGTAGTTCGTTTATGGAGATAAAGTAAAGCAACAAAAATTCAAGCATAACATTCATGTCACGATTGGGTCACCGTTGATTATAATGCCGACGAATTGTATTTTAGAAATGGAACCAGCCATTTATTTACGGACAACATATTTTTATTGATAAGTTTGACGAATCAGCAACGTTTTAATATCATATTAGAATAGCCGCAGAATATCATATTATTAGTATTTCTTGGTATCATAGACGGTAAATAACTTAAGCATGCGCGAAAAAAGATATGCCGATCTGCCGCAGTCGGTGCCATTGTTTTCAAGTTGTTTGTCAGCGTATAAAAATGTATTGCAGGTGTTAAATTCAAAACATGTTTATTAGTAAAATTATTTATGGTTTTTTTTTTAACATGATCCTTTAATAAGTTAAACGTGTCATCTCCACTAAAAATGTTTTCAAAAAGTTCGCAATGAGCCTACCCACTTAATAAGTTTCTAACGGAATGTTTAAATTTGTAGTTGCCGGTCAAAGGTAGGTTGGACAGTTTTTTACAACCAAAGGAATTTTCGACTACGGCCTGGACAAAGAAAGTTGCTATGAAAAGAAAAGCGACCCAATCGAGCCAGAACTGGCGTAGTTCATAAAGATGTTCATACAATACTGACCGTGGGCCGCTTGACTCATGTGGCGGGGGGTGCACTGCGTGCTCTTGAACAGCGCCGACGACCCCGTCGACCCCGACGACCCCGACGATACCGGCGCGGTGATGGCGGCGGTCATCGTGGACGACAATGATGTCGACGAAGCTACTGTAGTCACCACCTGGAGTTGACTTTGACGTTATAGGTATCTTCGAGTTTGAATAAACAAATTCAAAGTATGTTTAATATAATGCCGCATGCACTCTCATGTGCCATTATATTATAAACTATCGGACGACACGCGGTTTCACCCGCGTAGTTCCCGTTCCCATGGGAGTACTGGGATCAAATATAGCCTATGTTACCCGCTGATAATGTAGCTTTCTAATAAGATTTTTTCTTGCGGTCCAGTAGTTTTTAAGTTTACTCGTTACATACAAAAATACAAATCTTTCCTCTTTATATTAGTATAGATAAATAAATAATAATAAACCATTTATTTCAGGTAACAAAAACCCATATATGAATACCTTTAACCTAAATTAAGTATACATACTTAAAACATTTAGAACAGGTAACTACTGATCTTTAATTTTTCAAAAACACATTTTTGGAAATTAAATTCCAAACGCAATATTCATCTTTGATTGACGTTTCAATCTTATTTTCTCAAGTGTCGTATAGTCGATAAATGATCAGCAGACAAATAGGGAAAATGAATTTTTTTTCTTTACTTAAATAAATAAAGTAAAGTACTATCAACCCAAGAAAATAATTAAATGTCGCGACATTTAATTATTTTCTTGGGTTGATAGTACTTTACTTTATTTATTTAAGTGAAGAAAAAAAATGCTTGTCGCAAAAAAAAAAATATTCTTCAAGTTTCTACACAGTTCAAACGTCCGTGACTGTCGCGGCCATTCATGTCATAGCGTTTATCGTCATTTCCCTCTACCTGCCTTGTTTACATCTAAGTTTTTACCTTTAATGTAATCATTTTACTAAATGTATGTGCTTTATTCAAGCAAACATTGCAATAACAATATTATAATAACATTTTAGTGAAACTAGGTAGTTTTCAAATTAAAGTATTTCTTATCGCGTTTTCAGTTTGCGTTCCGTTTCACCAAAAACACGCTACATAAAATATTTAATAATTGTAAAATAAGTCTTGTATTAGAAAGTTAAACAAGTGTACCACAATGTTTTTATGGGAAAAAAAAGTTTTGTATTTCTTGCATATTCCCTATTAGTGACCGGGATCTAAACATCTTCAGCATTCTCACCTGTGGTGCAACAGGCGTAGTCTGCTGCGCACTGCTGGGCACGGGGGCGGTGCTGGTAGCCACCGACGAGGCCGCGGTAACGGCCGGGCTCTCCGTCGATGTGCTCTGGCTCTCGGTCGTCTTCGATGGACTCGGCTTCGATGTCTCCATGGGTGTCACTGCTGCTGTAGTAACGATATCATTATGATACTTGGTACTCGATGAATACATTCACAGGCGTAAGTACTACAGCAACATATATCAAAAATTACTACAGCGCCATCTACGACATAAATGATGAACTAAATAGCGAAATACGTCAAAATCCTACATCGCGCAAGCAGAGTTATCCGCGACATAAGACTATTTACAAGAACCCAACAACTACTGTCGGGCAGTGGCTCAACAGACACAACACCCGTCTGGTCGGAAGATCCCCCCATCCCATCCTTTCTATGGGGGATGAAAAGCTTTACACTCTGATCTTCATACTTCCAAAATAGTACACCCACATTTCACAAGTTTTGTTTAAATACCATGTAATGGGGAGGCGATCGTATTGCTATCAACCGTGCTAAACGACTCCATGGTTGCCACTGAGAAAGTTCTGATGGAAAAACCCAATAACGCTTTGCCCGACTTGGGAAACAAATGCAAAGCTAAATGTGGTCCCTAGGGGCCCACATTTAGCAGTCGTTCTTGGGACGTTCTAGCGAGGGGTCGGCTCGCTATTTAACACCTTTTCAAACATTCTTGGTGCTCACAAGGAACTTTTGGGCAATATTATTGACGCAGCTGTCGAAGTGGTGCGTTGGCCAAGAATTTATTATATTTGTCTTGTCTATTGATAACCTCGACAGCTAACGCACTCGACAGTTTGTTATAAATTTTTTGTAATCTCTCTTTTATGTATCAAATTATATGAGACTGTTATTTAGTGACCTGCACAGCTCTATTATTGATGGTAGTTAGAGAAACCAGAACCAGCTCGTAGCTAAATAATAACAGCCACTCGGGTCGATCTTTAGGTTAAGCCGTGCTTGCCTAGGTTGGTCTGTGGATGGGTGACCACCCTTACATGCCGAGTTTCTTTCGTGCCTCGGAAAGCACGTTAAGCAGTTGGTCCCAGCTGTCACCTTTTTGGTAAAAGGGGTGACAGACATAATTACAGTACTAGAAATAGGGACCAACTAGTTCAGCCAGGTTTCAGACTCGCCAAAGTAGACTCATCTTTCATGGGGTACTGTTTGAGATGCTATAATAAAATTTCACAAAGTATTCTTGAACTGAATGAGACGAAATTTAAAACATGCATTAAACGCACACTATGTAAGCAAGCATATTACAAGTTTAGCGATTATATCGCTGATAAAAACGCTTGGCTCAATGCTGGTCCTGCTCCACAAGGACAGGGGCGCATAAATTGATAGCATTCAATTGTATTGTTGGACCTGCTGAAGATTGTACAACTATCTTTGCATTGTATAGATTCAATCTCTTTAGTATTATATAAATGCATAGCCCATATTGTGTGAGTACTATGTACTAGAAAGCTATCATTCACTGGAAACCTACGTCTTTTCTTGACTTGAATGTGCTCTGGCGGTTTAGAGTATGTCATGCTCACTCAAATGTCTCGCTGATGGTGGCGCATGTGTCGGATCATTCGCCATGCGTCATGTCCGTGAACGGGCGCTGTCAGTTGTGACTGGTCATCTCTTAGTTGCCATGGCTTATTTGAATGAATTATTTTGAATTGTATTTTTTTGTTTGTGTGGTTTTGCTGTGGACACTTTTAACGTGCACATCTTGCTACATTGTTCTCACATAATATACCATCTCAACATGAATGATGTAACCAAGATTTTGTAACAATATTCTGGTTTAAAAGAGTGTCCATGGAGTTTTGAGATCTACGCTAGGGAATGGGCAACTACAGTACTTTCACAGTTTTTATGCCTTGTGACTGAGACTGTAGCTACATTTAATTTTCATCTTTGTTTCGACAATTCAAAAGTGCCTGTAACTGGCTTACTTGAAATAAATGCTTTGATTTTGATTTTTTGATTTCAGTTGTAGATCTTTGACAGTCGTTACAGGTAGTCAGTGGCTCAAAAAGTCTGACAACCAGTCTTACCAAGGGGTATCGTATTACCCAGTACTAACTGGGTTGTGGAGGACACGAGGATACGCAGTCGCTCCATGAAAAATTCTGGTATTCAATTGCATCCGGTTAGACTGGAAGCCGACCCCTACATAGTTGGGAAAAAGCTAGGCAGAGGATGATAAGTTAGAGACCCCAGGCGTTGTGAATAGATTGCTTACCAATGGTGGAGGTACAGGTGGAGACGGCGGCGTCGGCTGTCGTCGCGGTGGTGACCGACACGGATATCGTGGTGGACGTCGCGTCGGAGGTTTCCGGAACGGTCTGAGTCGACGGCTGGATTTGAATCACCGGGGCCTTTAAATAAAATAATGTTTATTTCGGACAAGCAACAAACAGCCTTAGATTGGTAAAAGATAAACTTTTAATCTTTGTTATATTGTATTATTTGAACACAAGCTTGTTGTTTGAGCTACATCTACGAAATACTGAGCAAGCGCACCTCCCTGCTATAGTCTATAATAAATAAGGTATCGTTTTAGAATTTCAGTCATAGATTCTAAAACTAGCATTGCGGGAGCGTCGTGTTTTTTTTCAAAGAAATATGTAAAGAAATTTATTTGATTTCAATTTTTTTTAGAATATTATTTTGCCGTATTACTTGTTAATATCGTTTAAGCTAAATAAGCTTTTTATAGAAAATGTAAAAAACAGAGTGCAACTAGTTTGCGGTCAATTGCAATATGAAATGTTGACTAACAGGTTTTTAGAACTTATTAGTTTAAACTAGTGATGGGTCGTTGACGGTTTTTCCGTTAACGAAACGTTAACGTTGATTTACGTTTGTCAACTGGTTAATCAACTAGTTAAATTCGTTAATACGTTGACAGGAGATTAACGGTTGATTCAACTAGTTCGTTGATTCAACGCCCATCCCTAGTGTTAACTGTGTGAACTTATTAGGGTAGATGACAAAAAAATCGAATTAGTCCGTCGGACAGATTTACAAAAAATATTGGACACATATTGTTTTTTTTTCACGTTAACAAAAAATGAAGACGATACAGTGCGTCTATAACTCTTGTGACGTCACACTTGAGTACATTTTTTACCGTAACGTGACGTCACAAGCCCCCACTCATGATCTTTGACGCGTTTTATCTTCGTAAATTTTTATTAATTTGATAAAACTAAAAAACACGTATCCAATATTTTTCGATAATCTAACTGACGAACTAAACAGAATCATATTCTTTATAGTCGGGAATCATCCCTATAAACTGACATCAATAGGAAGCATTGTAGTTGCATCAAACAGTAGCATATTTATGAACATACCGGTGTAGACGAGATCTGCTGTGCCTTATCCTCCTCAGGCTTGACATGTGTGACGATGGTCGCAGGAGTCGGCAGCGGAAGCACGGAGGCCTGCACCGGCGCCGCGATCAGCCCCACCGTGCCCTGCGCGGCCTGCAGCGTCAACTGCGGAATACTCAGGTTGCTTGATACCTGTACCAATCGACATTTTAGACCCACAGGTCACAATCGCATATCGCTGTTTAACTTCTAAAACCACAATTTAATACGGTTTTGACATTTTGATGCCGTTTGCAATCGAGCAAGGAGAATCGAAAGACGCTTTTGTTTCAGCTAATAAGAAACAAGCAATGTCTCTATCTAATTTGAAGTGTACAAAAAATTATAAAATCGTATTGTAGGTAGGGAATACAATCCGGACTATCCGTAATCCGAAAAATCCGGATATCCGTAAGCGCCGAATCAGAGCGTGCTTTTTCCGCAGGAGAAATTATGTGTAACCGAAATCGCAGCAGGTTAAACGACAGCACTTTAGATGCCTTATTATTTTTGAGGTCACATTTTATGTCCTAAAAAAATAACATCGTGTATTTTATTGTTAAGATTGAAGATTTTTGTATGAAGCCTCGCGGGACTAACTACCGTGATTTTTTTTTTCAAAGTTGTGGCCACGTACTTAAAACCTACATTCATCGATAGCTGGTATCAATACAAACAAGTTTTGTTTAAAACAAAATGTTCTAAGTGTCACGTTCCGAAATATTTATCCGTTGTGATCGCTACCTGGCCAACTTTAAATATCTGATATTCCTGTTTTTATTTAATTTTCCGTAAAAATCCGTAAAATCCGGATTGGACCAAAAATCCGTTCTTTTAAATCCGGATATTTAGAAAGCGCGGATTTGCATTCCCACAATTATGCAATTTTTACTCTCCTGTAAAGTTGCTATTTTTGACTTACCATTGGCCCACATTAGCCCTGGACAGAAACAACTGGAAGTCATGAGGAGAGGCTTTTGCCCAGCAGTGGGATAACGCAGGCTAACAGTATCAATATCAGTGTCAGTGGTTTTAAAACTTAAACGACGATATCTCTTTTTCTTCTACTATGATACTCGAGCACTTGCAATATTACTCCACTAAAAGCGTTTTGTCACTTCTCCAATTCTGATCCATGCGTCTCATTTCTCCTACTCATATTCTAATACACGGGGAGAAAACATAAATACCTACCTACTTGAACAAATACATCATGCATTTAATCACGATGCAAAGATAGTGGTATACTAGTAGAGCTGTTGATTTAAAAATATGAATGTATGGCGGCGAGGCGGCAACGAGTATATTGTACTGGGCCCATGTAATAAGATTCTCAACATCGTGTTATTTACCTAAATGTTCAACATCGTTAATTAAAATCCAGAAAGCGTATGACGCTCACCTACCTGCCACTGCTCATATAAATGCGAAAATATTTCACATGTACTACACAGCATGCTTACAGTTGCAGATTTCTTCAGAACATAGATAATATTGCCTATGGTATGTATATCTAACGAATATGACATCATATTTCTGAATGATCTCTTTTGCTATACATGCATATTAATATTATGTAATACTTATGAGTC
Organism: Xestia sexstrigata; assembly: GCA_941918905.2. Classification (NCBI taxonomy): domain Eukaryota; kingdom Metazoa; phylum Arthropoda; class Insecta; order Lepidoptera; family Noctuidae; genus Xestia; species Xestia sexstrigata. The sequence goes on along the minus strand of OW799200.2, from coordinate 12,548,843 downwards.
ACAAGCAACGTTTCGTTGAGGGACAGGTCTATTTTAGGGTCTACACTAGAACTATATGTGTTTCAATCAAATAAATCGTAACGGCGCTCCCCTCACCGGGAGCATTCTATGCCGATTACCTGTGATGATAAAATTCACTTGTTTATGTACAAAATCGAAGCATTGTTGAATGCTCCAGGTAAAACGAGCACCGTTAGTCTAAAACTAGGCGTACTGAAAACATATGTCGAATTAAAAATATCGATATGACATATTTCCAAGATTTAAACCAAATACCAGTTGTATTAATTTACTGAGAAACTTCACTTATCACGGAAATCATCTTGCAATATCTGATAACATGCTTCTACCCAAACCTGAAAATATGAAATCGATCAATTAAATTTGGACATGCTGATGAAGCCAATTCTGATGATTTCACCTTCAAGTTTTGGGAATCTAAGAAATTATGACATTAAATAATAACACAACAATGGCAGCACTATAGTATGAAAATGAGAACGGAAAGGTATGCGCATTAATAATATTTGTGTTTTTCAAATTAGATAGATGGATAAACCATTTATTTAGTGCACACAAAAGACATAGCACAACACAGAAGAATCGTTCGAATTTCAAAAGATAGCCGATGACTCCGAAACTCAATAGATCGATACATGCGATAGTGTTGCCATCAAATCTATCTACCTTATTTTAATGAATGTAAGACAATATAAAGAGATAATTGAATAAAAAAAACGATGACTTTCAATGAATGGAGTAACGTTTGCGAGGTTCGTGAGACTACCTCGTGGTGCAACAACGGTGAAACTTGCACGAGGGGTGAGCTCAGCAAGGCCGTCCCGTCAAGCGCGAGCCCCGGCTGCCAACGTTTTCACCACTCAAATATACATACATAATATACATAAACATAGGTCTGTCAATAACCTAGTGACCTACAATAATTGGTACATATTATTATATAGATAACGACAAGATATAATATAGAAGACTATATAGGAAACATTAGAATAGATCAATGAACTTGGTAATTATAACAATAGAGTCCAGAGACTCATACCAAGCAACTGGTTGTGGAGGTCAGATAAGTAGACGCTCCATGTAAAATACTGGTATTCGGCTGCATCCGGTAATACTGAAAGCTGACCCCAACTTAGTTGGGAAAAAGCTTGACAGATAAATAACAGCTTTGCGGCTTGCAGACCGAAAACTAAGCTAATTTCGTGGCTGACGCAATATTTTATACTTGTGTGCAGACTGCAAACTAAGCTATGTGTTTGTGTTTTCTATGGAGTGCTATTTATTAGTTTCACTCACTAAAGTAATTCTTAATTTCACTTGCAGTTTTAGTTCTAACCTAGAACAAACCTATATCTTGTTTAGTTTCAAACCACACCCTTTCAGCTATCAACCATGTTAGTCAAACCAATGCATGCCTAGCGGAGTTTTAACGACCAAGGCCAGACAATATATCATGGGATATGTTTTTATCTAGAAGAACTATGACATAGAATAATTCACTACTCTAGGTGGAACAAAGAAAACTATTAAGTTAATCGTACTTTTAACGAATTTAAGGCCTGAGGTAACTGCGTAACGCACTTACAACGGCACTTTAATGACACCGTCGAGCCGCCTAATTTTTTAAACATAATGAAGAAATAAGAAATTATGTTACCCGATTGGTTTACTGTACGAGTGAGTTAAAAATATATTTAATCCTTTTGTGTTATTTGGCTTTATCGCAAAAACACCGCAAATAAAAGTACGGTTAAACCTATACGGACAAATTTTGAACAGCGCTTCTGGTCCGTACCGGTTTCACCGAACCTTGTAGAGATCGTATACTGGAGTGGGGACTCACCGTCTGCATGGACGCGGAGTGGTTCAGAGCAGCTTGTTGTTGAACGGCCATGCCCACGGATGTCTGGACCAAGCCGCTGCCTACCAGCGTCTGGAAGTGCCACACATCAACATTGTTATTTATTTTTCTTGATACACATTTAATTATTTTATTATAATATACAAGTTACACTTCTTCCATGCCTTCGGAAAGCACGTTAAGCAGTTGGTAGCGGCTGTCAGTTGTAAATCTTTGACAGTCGTTAGGTAGTCAGTGGCACAAAAAAACTGACAACCAGTCTTACCAAGGGGTATCGTATTACCCGGTACTAACTGGGCTGTGGAGGTCAGATAGGCAGTCGCTCCATGTAAAATACTGGTATTCAGCTGCATCCGGTTAGACTGGAAGCCGACCCCAACATAGTTGGGAAAAGGCTAGGCAGATGATGATACAAGTTACACTTGTAGCGAAATTAACGAGTTAGTTTTGGGAGTAGACGAGGATGTTCTTCGTTTTTCGCATCACGTCAGTATTATGTGTTTTTGAATAACTTTTATTAAACAATTATTTAATTAGTACAGCAGAAAAGTTGAAGTGTTTTATTTAAAACTAGCAGATGCCCGCGGCTTCGCCCGCCCGCATGACCAATTATATACTTAAATCTTCCTCGAGAACCACTCTATCCATTGGTGAAGACAGCATGAAAATCGGTGCAATAGTTTTTGAGTTTATCGCAAACAGACAGACAGACAGACGCAGCGGAGGACTTTGTTTTATAATAAAGGGTGCAAAAAACCTTTTAACGAATCCGCAAGGCACTTGTTGTTCCCGTCATTGCGATATTTTTTTGTGGGAACCTAGTTACGGAGATATTGGGCGTCAAAGTTCCAACTTTTTTAACAAGTTTTATTTTTAATTACATGTTTTTATTGTAAGATTTTCACTTTAAGCACCTCTACGACCCCCGTACTATTCAATCTACCCATCAGCACAATGTTTTAAGTGCGTTACATTGAGTTCTACCACAAAACATGATTTTACACCCCAAAAAAAAATTCGTTTCCCAGCAATCATTTTTGTGTAAAGTTACTTAGTTTGATGTACAGAATGCTTGGTTGACGGCTTCGCTTCGTGATGAGGTTGTTTACACCCTGTACGTAGTGAAGCTTCGCCCCCTATTACATAAGACTTAAACATAACCTCTGCTGATGTCATGCATTGTTCTTACCTGTGGCTGCTGCAAAGTCTGCACAGTTTGCGGCTGCGAAGTGCTGAGCTGGCTCACCAGCGTGCCAGGCTGCCCCATGCTGCTCAACTGTAAAACAGAAACGCACCAAGTTAGCATACAAACCAGTGTATAGAACATTTAATTAAAAGCCATATAACAAGGACAGAATTTCATGACGTCCAAGAGAATTTTGCACTGTAATATCCAATAATCGACTCATCGAGCCCGTAAAATTAGGGTTTTGTTTTACTTAAAAACGTCACAAAATGACAATAAAAGCTCCACAACGTTGATAATTAGCAATAGTTATTACCGTCATAATACTCACGGGATGTATTTGCTGCACCATCGAAATGGTTTGCGGCATACCTGCCAAGGGTAGGGTTTGGGCGACCGATCCTACCGGCATGGTACCTTGCTGCATGCCCAACGACATACCTGTGTATGGAAAAAAAACTGACTTTAATCTCCAATCTTGTAATGTAAGCTCGCGGAACGAAAAGGCTCAGCAAAATAGGTTAATGTGCTACATGGTCTTAGATGTAGTAGGGGTCGGAACGAACGCCGCCATCTTGGTTTAGGGTTTCGTGCGTCACAATAAATCGACTGTCGCTAGGTAAACTAATAATAATGTGAAAAATGCTTACTTTATTGGATAGTGATTTGAAGATAAACAAAGGCATGTATTTAACGCGGCGACAAACTAATCTGATTTAGGGTTTTAACAATAATTAAAATGGGTAGCAAAAATAATAGGTTAGCAGCTACGGTGAAGTAGCATTTTAAGTATAAAGTAGCAGCTTTATTTTGAGTTGTAAGCTTTGTTTAAAAATAAATTGGCAGTAATTTTTTGGTGTGGCAACTGAATTTACTGTTTGGCGACAACTTGACGGCGGATAAAAAGTAGAAAATAGGCTTTCATATATTATACAATGAGGTTGTTTATTATAAAGTTAACTGAGATTTAGAACCTGCTACGACTTCATGACGCGCGCTCGCTTCGCTCGAATATTCAATAACACTCTTTGACTTCTGTCCCCGAAGTGCCGGGCCTCCGCCGGCCTCCTTCGTCGGCCTACGGCCCAGTGCCTATGCCGCCCATAAATGATTACTTAAATGAACATTTGAAATATTAGCCGCCAATTTTTAATACCTCACCTATTATTTCATTGGCCCTGTTTAATATATTTGCTATCTTATTGTAGCAGCCATTATTTAGTTTTTATAGATCCATGCCTTTTGTAGCTCATTTATAATATAATTGTTCTAGAAATATTTAATCGCAACCAAGTTATTTTTTTTGTAACCAAGTAGTTAGTCGCCTAATGAGTAGTTATTCGCCTCAAAAATAATTAGCCAAATAATGACAAAGTTATCTTATGGATAACTTTGTCATCCATAAAATAAACATCAAATTGCTTTCCTGAAAAGTAAACACTTTTCAAATTCAATAGTTTACCTATGGGACAGTCGAAATATGGGAGAGCATGTTTTTTAACAACAATGTTAGGTTTATTCTCGGGATGAATTATAGAATTGATCACCCTGATTACGGAAATCTCCACTGTGGGAGTTCTACTCAAACTTGACCAGTTTTAAATACATTTTCCCAAATGTTTACCAACAGAGACCTCTGTCTTAACAAAATCATCAAGCGCCAAAAGAACTATGGAGCACTAAACATTCACAGTGATATGTACTTATGTCTTTTTTATATTTTTGTCGTCCTCGGAAAAAACAAGGTGCCACTTCAAAATAGCCTGAAGTTGCGTAACCTTTTCATTCCGCGACTGTGTGTTAGTTAGTATCGATGGTGTGGTGAATTCTAAAGCACATTGTGAATATTTGTACCGGATATTACTGGGGCCTGATTGATATATTTTTGAGACCAGCTTGTCGATCTAAAAGTTATAAAGGACATCTAAGTTAAATTGTGAGCTCAATAAATTGTTTTTTTTTTGTTGACCTGGTTTCTGTAAGTATGTGCCTTATAATTATACTTATCTTCTTTCAAAAAAAATGTTTTTGTGTTGCCTTCGATATTTTTGCGGGTTTTTTTATTTATATCATATAACTTAAGAATAACGTCATTAGTGTGCCAAATCAGGGGCTCAAGTCTGCTATTTTTATAAAATTCGTCATTCCAACACGATCCCATTGTCATTTTCCTAAAATTTCGTAATCTGCTAAATTCATAATGATCGATCATTGGTTGGTCAATGGCGAGACCATAATAGGATTGTGTTGTAATGACATTGTCGTATTGCCATTATTATACAATCCGTTAGTAGAAATGATTTTCGAAAAACTACTATTAAATTTGAAGATTTATTCATGCCAGATTTCATTTATATATTTTTACTTATTATTGTTTGTATTAGTGAAGAGTTCGTTTGTTTTTTTTTTCAATAAACCGCTTTCTATTTGAAAGCCAATTCGAAATTTAAATAAAACCTTTGATAAGTTACCTTCTTGGTTGCCATATTTCAGAGTAAAAGATCGTTCCATTTTTAAATAACACGACAGAATATGAGTTTACTATGTAATTTATTTGACCGCTAACCACGACAGATATGGATTTTCGTACAACTTTTGCCGGCCGCTGGTCGCATGTATCTGGCCAGTACAGCAATTTAGATTTGTCTCAAAGAAGGTTGTCAAAATAATGCTCAAATTTCCAAACATGTTTGAAAACAGTTTTATTTATTTTTTACTTCTCATGCTCTAAAGTTTGCCTTTATGTCGTGCGTAGGCGACATAAAATCGCTTTTTATGCTCTAGAGAATAAAGTAAAATCTTTGTTGAAGACCAAGGCAATCGGTCCAACAGCCACACGAACAACTTCAACTTCATTGAATAACCTCTTTATTTTAATTCGTTTCGTTAGTATTGTCTGTCTGTCCATCTGTATGTCCGTCTGTCTATACGTCTGTATGTCCGTCTGTTTGTCCGCCTGTCTGACTAAATTGACTATTTTTCTCGCACTCAAAGTGAAAAATACAGTGAACACACGGCGCTAAAATCCCATTATAACTCGGTTCCTATCGACTACCTCGCTAAAGCTCTGGAGTAAAACTACCTCGTATTATAATGGATCATTTTAGCCCCTTGTACTACAATGTACTATTAATTCATGTTTTGTGCAATACTGTGGTCACTTTAGATCTGTAACAAAGAGTTAAATAATTTTATTAATACATAGAGCATTTTCGTACTTCACTATAATTTTGGGGTGGTTTACATTACAATACCTGCTAATTAATTTATGCATTTCTGCAGTCTGTCAATCATCCCATTCATATCATCTTTCTCTAGCATCCACTGCGTTGGCTAGCTCGAGAATATTTTGTTCGTAGTGAATTCATTATCTCCATTCAATAATTCCACAAACACGATACTCGTATCGAATTAATAGCAATGACTGTACAATGCCGTTACAATGGTAGGTCAATAATCAAAGGAACGTCAAAATTTTAGCAGATTACCGCTTATGTCGGCCATTCATTTGTCATTATGTACGAGATTACCATTCAATGCCATTTCTTTCAATAAGGTATCAGTGGTTGACCATTGGAAAGTCATAATGACGCCATTATATTAGTAGATTACCAAACTTGTCAAAATCGACAATTATGAAATCAATGATAGTCCATTCTGACACTATTGTAATAGCAGACTTGAGCTCCACGCTATTACACCCAGCTCAACGATATTATAATAAAATCTTAGTGAAACTATAACTACTTTTCAAATAAGTGTTTTTTGACACATAGACTTTGACGTCACTATCGGCGTTATCGAGGACGACGCGTTTTGAGAGTGCGTTCCGTTTTACCAAAAACATGCTACATAAAACAATAAATTGTAAAAAAAAGTGATGTTTTAGAAACTTAAACAAGTATACCACAATGTTTTTAACAGACTTCAAAAAAGGAGGCTATTTCGTGTGTGTGTATTATTGTAGTATGTTTTTTTTTGTATGTTACTCGATTATCTCCCCCTTTGGGGACGGATTAACAAAATACTTTTTTTATTTGAAAGAGTATATTCCTGAGGATCTTCACCAAATTTAAATGGGACCACATTTAAATTTGATGAAGATCTGATGCTGATCTTCGGAGATATACAATGGAACTCTTCAAAAATGGACGGCAAATCTGTAGTCAATGCTGCAATCACTTGGATGTTTATTGTTTATACAACATCATGACGTAATATCATGCCTGTATGCTCTGAGGGGGTACGCAGATGTGTACAATACACCCAGATTTCGAAAGTTAGGTATGTTTGCGGATGGATAAACAAAGATTTTATTGGCATGTCATAAGTATTGTAAGAGGAATTTATGAATGTGTGAAATAAATAAATAAATGTTACGTTCTACTTATTGGGGATAAGCCTATAACCATGACATGTATTGTTAATAGAAATAAAGTAAAATAAATTCATGGCGACTTATTTGCGAACAACTAAAAATGGAAAAATAAATAAAAAACGTTTTTGCCATATAAATAAAAAATAAAACCGACTTAAAAAAAAAACATAAGCATAAAAAAATAAAAACAAAAAAAGTGAAAAATAACTTTAGCTTCGGAAGCTGGTGATAAAAACACCGGTGACCTTTGATTGATTGTTTTTTTTTCTTTCTTTTTGTGTTTTTTTTTTATGCCCCAATACAAGGCATTTGTAATAAGTAAAAAGAATTGTGTATTTCTTGCATATTCCCTATTCCTGGGTACAAGGCGAACCTAAAACCGCTTTCATATCAAGAGCAACAAAACCACTGTAGTTACTTAAGTAGCGTCATTATTTGTGCTGTCTGCTACGCTTAATGTTTTTTAATGTGATGTGGCGCATTGTGCATACTTTATTCACGGCGTAGCATAGTACGGATGACATTAGATGACAAGATAAGTTTAGTTATGGGATATTTCTTTTACAGAAAAAGAAGACATTTTGCAATTCAATTTTATGTGTAACGATTCTCACACCAAAAATCTTCTTACTTCGTTTCTATAAAAACATTAAAAAAAAAAACAAATTCATAGCATCGATTTATTTTCGGTAATATTTTTGCCGTGTATCGTGGTGCGTCGACGGCCATTTTGCGTCAGTGCGAGTGCTAGCGTCTTGTATGCGTCACGTATTGCATTTTACGTCAGTACGAATGTTAGCGTCTTGTATGCGACACGTATTGCATTTTGCGTCAGTACGAATGCTAGCGTCTTGTATGCGACACGTATTGCATTTTGCGTCAGTACGAATGCTAGCGTCTTGTATGCGACACGTATTGCATTTTGCGTCAGTACGAATGCTAGCGTCTTGTATGCGACACGTATTGCATTTTGCGTCAGTACGAATGCTAGCGTCTTGTATGCGACACGTATTGCATTTTGCGTCAGTACGAATGCTAGCGTCTTGTATGCGACACGTATTGCATTTTGCGTCAGTACGAATGCTAGCGTCTTGTATGCGACACGTATTGCATTTTGCGTCAGTACGAATGCTAGCGTCTTGTATGCGACACGTATTGCATTTTGCGTCAGTACGAATGCTAGCGTCTTGTATGAGACATGTATTGCATTTTGCGTCAGTATGAGTGCTAGCGTCTTGTGTGCGACACGTATTGCAATTTTCCATTCCGTTCGCGAATGCGCAACGAATTCGCTGCGCATTCGCATTGCAACGCAAACTCAATTTTCAACGCTAGGCTTTGCAGCCTAACGTTGAAAATTGAGTGCACTTTCACGCTGCTATTCGCGGCGAATTCGTTGCGCACCCGCGGCTCCGCTTTGAATCCGCTCGCAATCCGCTAGTGTGATAAGGCTCTTAATGTTGTTGAATTTAAATAATGTGCTTTTATGTATGTATGTAGGTATTACGAGTTTCTTGTTCGTGTTACGTTTAAACACTTACAAACACATAATGGGTGTATAAAGACGCTTAACGAAGCTGAAATGCACTTGTCCTCCCCGTCACGGCAATATTTTTTTTGTGGACCATACCTAGGAACCTTTCAGTTATGGAGATATTGGAGGCCAACTTTGTTACACTTTTTTTTTAACTACGAGATTTTAATGTTTTTTCTCTACTTGAAATACCTCCATGACCCCTGTACCACTAGTCAGAACAATGTTTTGAGTGTGTAACATTGAGTTCTACGGTAAACTGTGATTTTTCACCCCAAATAAAAAGTCGTTTCCCAGCCATAATTTTTGTGTAGTCAACTAGTTTGATGTACAGAATGGTTAGTTGACGGCTGCGTGAAGGGTCTGTTTACACCCTGTATTATACCTACATACACGAACACTGACAGCCGGAGCAAACTGTCGTTACGGGAATCGAACCCGCGACCCATATCAAGCCGTCATGGTAAACTAGGACACACATAATAATTAATGAACTTACGTGAATTATTGATACGATGAAAAGTAGGTCCAACGACCTACTTGTAGAATATTGTTGTGAGTTTACCTTGTTGCTGATAATGCACCATTTGCTGAGTTTGTTGTTGCTGAAGCAACTGCTGTTGTTGTTGTTGTTGTTGTTGCTGCTGCTGTTGCTGTAACATAATGACAATTATGTTAACACAAGTTCGAATTTTTCATAAAGGTGTAACTAGATTGCGGTAGATCGCATAATTATGCTCTATCGATAAAGATTGCTTAACAACTAACAATAGATATATAATAACATAGTGACCTGCATAGCTTGTTGCTGCAACAAAACCTGTTGTTGTGTATTCTTAGACTTGTCCTGCAGACTCGTGATCTGAGTCATCTGGCCCGAGTTCATCAGCAGAAGCCTGAAAGAAGCCACGAATATGTTAGTAATATACCCAGACGCGCGAAACTAATAGTAAATAAAGTCATTAATACCATTTCTTTTTCCCGGCGCCAACATCTCTGCTGGGCCGGCTCACCGAGGCAGTAAAACAAAATTAATACTCAATGGTGGTAATAAATGAGGTTTAAAGTGAGTATAGAAGCACATGCTGGGAACACAACACTGCGTATGAAAATACAGATTCTTGTGTGACGTCAGGTATTATGGCAGCTAACATTTTACTGCGACTTAGGAGCCAGTGACACTGATCCAGAACCAAGGACGACGACTTGGCTTGGTGTTCTCATGTCGGGCCAGACAGCCAGCTGAGCGTCAATCGTCAAAGACAGCGAGCGATCGTCATTACGCCAATCATAGATGAAGGACATTTGTCAAAACCGTCACACATAGACCATCGGTCAGAAGCCAATCGATAGAGGACCACTGCAGGTCATAAGACCGTTGGCCAGTAAACCAACTGAAAAAGCGTTGGTTACAAAACCACTGGTCATAAGACCATTGGTCGAAAGAAGTTACACAAAAGCGGGGAGCGTGTGGAGCTAACCAACAATCATTGGGTAGATTACTTACTGTTGTTTTGGTTGTTGTACTTGATGCTGCATTTTATTAGTCTGATTCGCCGCATCTTGCTTAGCGGCCGGTGCAGGCGCGCGCAAGCCTGGTTTTCCGCGTTGCTTTGCCTGAGACAAGTACAGAGTTACGATGCGATATTCTTTTAGAGCCTTATCACTCTAGCGGGTTGCGAGCGGATTCAAAGCGGAGCGGGCGCGCAGCGAATACACCGCCAATAACAGCGTGAAAGTGCACTCAATTGTCAACGTTAGGCAAGCGTTGAAAATTGAGTTTGCGTTGCGCAGCGAATGTGCAACGAATTCGCTGTGCGCCCGCTCCGCTTTGAATCCGCTCGCAATCCGCTAGAGTGATAAGGCTCTTAGTGGAAAATTTGGAAGCCATAAACTGAAGTTAGAAATAACTACGATGTTATTTTGAACTTGGAATATTGGATTTCAGTGTCAGTCACAGCCTACCATGCCGTATTTTAAGATGGTTTCTTTGGTAAATAATTTTCAAAGGCTGGCAATAGTTTGTCTCACTTACCGTTGTATTCTAGAAAAATGAACCACCCAATCAAATTTGAGTGAGTTTCTTAAGAAGCAGTAGGTATGACTGATATTACAAGTAAGTTATAAATAAAAAAGCCAACCGACCTGGGCTTGGTTAGCGCTGGTCTGCGTAGAGACGGAGGACGCTGGGCCTGGTCGGATGCTGCTGGATGGCAGAATGTTCGAGAGCGGACGTGGCGCTTTAGCGAGGCCATCGGACGAAGCACGAGGCTTTGATGTCGTCGACGTAGCACAGGCCACACTCACACCTGAAAGTCATAACCAAATTGTAAATATTATATACGGTGCAAAGTTTTAACGTGCAGTATTAACAATTATGTTATTCAAAAGTACAAGCGTGGAAACTACTGATGTACAAAAAGACAAATACATAGTTCATAATTAGCAATGCTAGCAATGCTTGCATGCATGCGCTTAGCAATGCAAAAGCAACATTCGCAATTAAAATCAAGGGAAGCACAACACAAAATTGTTTACGCCAAACGACTTCAAGTTTACAATCTAACAATACGACTAAAAATACACACAAGAAAACACAAATTGCTTTATCAAGTAGATAGGACAAAGAAACTACAGGGGTTTTACTGACCTGTGTGCTGCACGGTCTGCGGCGAGTGCTGTATGAACATCGACGGCGGGGCGTCGGGCTGCGTGCCCCGGATGAAGATAGGGTTGGGGGCCAGTAAGCCGCCCGCGGGCAAAGTCCCCGCTTGCAGCCCTCCGGCCCAAACCTGAGGCAGCGCCCCCGAGATCTGCCACGGCGCGAACTGCATCGTCTGACCGCTCTGCGGAACAGACCACTTTGTTAGACAATAAATTTTATATTCATCAGTTCATAGAATAATATACATAACAGTTTATTTTTAGTAGAACAGCTAGTTTTGAGGGTCTAAACATATCATAACCACGGGCAGACCAAAGTACTCGCGTGTATATATATTTTTCTTTTAAGATTAATAGGCTCACGTTTGGCTACCATTCTAATAGGTGTTTTAGTGTCGTCCGCAGTTATCATACAGTGTCATGTTTCTAATTATTTTCTGTCGTCACCACACTGTCGGTAACTAATAGAAGTGAATGGTGACAAAACTTAGAACGGTATGTTACATCAAATAATATTCTGAGCTATACAAGCGCCGCCATCTTTCTTTTCGAATTTATTTTAAAAACATTTAACTGTACTAATAATATTATAAAGAGGTACAATTTGTTTCTAAGTTTGTATGTAGGGGGTAATCTCCGGAACTAATGATCCAATTCTAAAAGTTCTATAACTGGCAGAAAGCTACATTATTCGTGGGTGCTATAGGCACATATAAATTATTCTTATATCATGCATATTAGCCGAGCTATCACAATTTTTGCGGACGCAGTCGCGAGCGAATTGCTAGTTAATTATAAAAAGCCTATTCAAATGCCACATCAGAAAATGTCGTCCATATATCAAACTAAATCTCTTATTGAGTAATCACAAACTCGAACTGATACCGACCACATTAAATTGTTTATTAAACGCGAGCAAAGCACGTTACGTCATGTTTCTAAACATTTTCCCGAAAAACAGTGGCTGACACAAGCAGTGAAAAGAACAATTTGAAATTGTGCATACATTTTCTGTGGACGTTTTAGAGACGCTGAGTATGTATCTTTAGGTTTCTTATATTTTGACTAGCGACCCGCTCCGGCTTTGCATAGGTTTAATTTAGCATATACATATAAATCTTCCTCTTGAATCACTCTATCTATTCCTGAAAACTACATTAAAATCCGTGGCGTAGTTTAAAAGATCTAAGCGTACAGACAGTAGGAGCGACTTTGTTTTATTCTATGTAAAGATAAAAGATGACAATCCATACTTCCATACTAAGAAAGTAAGTTTGTTTGATAACTTATCACCTTTTAAATAAACCACTGAACTGGTCATACTGAAATTTTGCATATACGCGAGTGAAGCTTCGGGCAAAACCAAGTAGCCAATAATATTTTTCAGTTGGCCATTTGAGTACTAAGAGATCCTTGTAGCACGATATAATTATAATTTCATATGCTTTGAAATAAGACACTGTGCCTAAGTTACAAGAGAGTGCCTGTTTCACCACCTACGATTAAGTACCCGATAACTTACTTGGCCGATAATTTCATTCAAATTCTGTTCCATTTTTGAATTTATTCAGTAAGTAGTGGCTATTCGGACATCGTGAAACAGGCCAGCTCTGATTCTAAGCCTCAGATTATGGTTTGATGTACGTAACGTCAATAAAATTACTGTTATGATCAATTTATCTCGAATCTTGTGGATAAAAATATACTACCCAATACGCAAACCATAATGAAGTGTTAAATCAGGGAGGCTCTTAATTTTTTTACTAACCTGTTAATATTTAATATCAGAAAACTACATTTTTTATCATGAAAAGGCTATTTGTAACGTATAGATATGCAACTTAAAATCGCAGATTATGCATGCAAATACGCATCTTAATGAATACGCTCGAAATATGCAAAATAAAATTGAAATGTGTACTACAAAAATAATGTTTTTATTTAAGTTTTATACGAGATATATACATTTTTGTTCTTGAAAACTTTGATAATCGTGTACTGTTCCAAATTATTAGTAGGACGACGGTCTTTATTATGAAACGATCGCTTTACATCAATTTAATTGAATTTGAATTTACGTCTTTGTGCGAATATCGTCTCTCGCACATTTTTTCCAGATACTTACAATTAAAGAAAATCTGATATGCCCAAAAAATTAAAGATATGCCTATTTTATCATGAATAATATGCATTAACTTAAAAAACAGCCAATATTTCATATTGCAAGCACTTGCACGTACGTAATCCTTCCTGCCATCATTCCTTGAATGTACATTAATTATTTTACGGTAGAGAACCGCGAGTATGTTTAAGATTAATAAACGGTATTTGATCGTTTTTAGTGTATATATTTTAATGTTACTTTGTTAATTTGAAGTAATTATAGCAAGCTTAAACAGAGTTACTCTTATTTAGAACTCTTTGATCGCTGACTTAAAAAATGTTGATTTTGCAGAGGACAGCAACAAACCTAAAAATGTAAGATATTTCATTGTACATGTCACAAAATGTAATATATTTCATTGTACATGTCACAAAATGGAAGATATTTCATTGTACATGTCACAAAATGTAAGATATTTCATTGTACTATGTCACAAAATGTAAGATATTTCATTGTACATGTCACAAAATGTAAGATATTTCATTGTACATGTCACAAAATGGATTTCTCGGACCATTTTATTTTCTTATAATTATTGTATTGACAAAAATGCATTTATAATAAAATCGCTTTCTGCACCGCAATGCATAAATATTCGCTAATGCATTAAACCAGTGATTTTCAACCTGTGGTTCGCCAAAGGGGTCGCAAAGCTTTTATAGGAGGGGAGAGGTCGCGAAAGCTACTTCAGTAAAAAAAAAAACAATAAAGTTTAAAAATAATGATTGAATAAGAAAATGATAACTAAAGGATAAACATTTGTATGTTCATTCAAATTAACAAAATATAAACCTATGAGTACTCGTCCATCTTAATGCCAAGGTTGCGCTTGTTTTTCATCAACGAATTTCTCCCATCGTACGTCCTTTTTGCTACATTGAGAATAAAATCGTTTTTCAAATAAAAAAAAGTGTTAATTATGTTTTTATCCGAATCCTAATTATGCATATACATAAAAATGTATGATGTTTTATGGATGGAATTTTTGTAACATAATAAAATACATGAAAAAAAGCGAAGGGTCGGGGATCGCCTAATATTTTTTCATACAATGGGGGTCGTGACACGAAAAAGGTTGAAAAACACTGCATTAAATTATCATAAAACAAGCTTAAATCATATTTAAAGGTTCATGAAGTATTTATCATAAAACATGCTTAAATAATAAACTTAATATGCATTCGTCAATTTTCCCAAACATTACAATTTTAATATTTGTATTAATCCCACATTCTCACATAATCTAAGGGAAAATTGACGATGTATTAAATACCTAAAAACTAGAAATTCATAATGTAAGAGAACTAAAGACTAGAAATTCATAATGTAAGGGAACTAAAAACTAGAAATTCATAATGTAAGGGAACTAAAAACTAGAAATTCACAATGTAAGGGAACTAAAAACTAGAAATTCATAATGTAAGGAACCAAAAACTAGAAATTCATAATGTAAGGGAACTAAAAACTAGAAATTCATAATGTAAGGAACTAAAAACTACACATTCATAACATTTTTCAAGGTCTACAAACGTTTCTCAATAACATTTCACAATGTTGTATACTGAATACTACATCCACAAAAAAGGCTTATTTCCACAAAGAAGGAGAATAATAAATACGTTGCGTCCCCAACTCGGGCGGTTACCCAGCTCCCCTATTAGATAGGACTTAATCATAACTGGTGAAATGTGAATTTAATATAGGTACACCTCTGTTTAACCCTTCCGGGCTTGCAGGCGTGATATTGTTATGTAAATGCGATATAGTTAAGCCCACAGACTTTTAGATGAAAAAAAACAAACAGTTGAAATAGCAGGTAATTGTGTAGTACCTGCAACGGGCTGATGATTTGCGCCTGTGTCGGTTGCTGAGTCCCCAGAACAGGCTGAGAGACCTGCACGCACTGCGCCTGCACAGGCACGGTCTGCGTGCCCCCAGTCCCTGCCTTGCTACCGACCCCCTTGGCGCCGCACTGACGGTATGGAAAGTAAGTGGTTAATTCACGAAGTGGTTTACGAAAAATGAGGTTATAGAAGGACCTTACTCAGAAGCTTCTTTTCTCCTTTGCCATATTATACGATGACGATGTCAAAATGGGAGTATCAACGACGTAAATAAAACATACAGTGGATTTAATTTATAACTGTATCTTTTGTAACGACTTCCGGATATAACGACGAAATTAGAGTGGTCCCTTCATCGTCGTTATACCCGAAATCCACTGTAATTGACAAAGACTGCTACAGCTAACATGGATTCTTCGGCAGATAGTTAAAATAGGCACTAACGGGGCCGTCTTGTTTCCTCATTACATTTACAAAACCCTTTCGCATATGCTCATCATCATGCGAGCGACAAAAGATCCTTCTCACACTGTACTGCCAAATTGGCAAGTAACAAGTTTTTCAACACACTTGCTCGTAAAGTGAGCCTTATTACATCGTTCTTAGGGCCATAAACCGAACTATAACTCACACGTGCATAATAATATTACACACTAGTGTTTTTTCGTCTCAATGAAGACGAAAAAACATTTATTATTATCAAATTATTTATAATTCACAATAATTTGTTATAAAATATTTGTTTTTTATCACTAAAATTATAATTTTGAAGTAGGATGTATGTAATCAATCACCTTACATTTGGCGAGTGCAAAAAAAAAACTTGCGCGTCTATTCACACAATTTTCATATTTTGTTTGTATCGCATTTGTTGCTGTGTGGTAAAACAATTTATGCAGTACAATGGTTTGTTTTTTCCTCACAAGTGTGTTGAAAAACTGCGTTAGCAACTCGTGAGCAACGTGCTCATTAGAGACTCGGCAGATTTACGCCCTCGCCTTCGGCTCGGGCTGCAACCCACAGCCTCGTGCATAATGAGCAACTTTGCTCACTTGTATCATAATATACTATTACAAAGTCGAAATTAGATCAACGTTGTCCTAAGGAACATAAATGTTTGGTCCTTGATTTTTTTTCCAAGAAAATGTGGAGCGAATAGCAAGAGAGTAGCTTTTATTTAGAAAGGATCCTGGCTACTCTTCGTAATTATTTGATAATGTATACGGAAAGCATTTTAAAAGATTCCTCGGACTCATGTAGCTTGCAGGTTAATTTATTGTTTATAAATTCACAAAATTATTGTACTCTGTTGTTTATAGTATACGAGTAGTTTACTAGTAAATTTATTTGGGAACTTAGTAATAGGTTAGTCTCCACCACCAATAAATTGCAAATCTATTTATCTATTTGTCCGCCAGTTAGAGTATTGAAAAACAACGGACACGTACTTTTTGTTTTTGTAAATCAGTGAACATTGACAAAGATAAAACGCACCAAAACTCGGGAGTGGGGGCTCGTGACGTCACAACGTACTAAAAATTATACCACGGCGTGACGTATTGATAATTTTAAATGCGTCGTATCTTCGTCAATTTTGGTTTACGTAACAAAAGAAAAAATACGTTTCCAATATTTTTTGGAAGTCTATCTGACAGACTAATTAGATTTTTTTACTCATCTTGACGACCCTATTGGCATCGAAAGCTTTCAACATAAAAGTGCACTCTCAATCGGTTAAACCGAATCAGTGAACGTACAAAATTGAAAAACAAAATTTACTAATGAAAACGGACGGACATAATTTAACGATTTTTTAATAAAAGTTTTAACAAAACGTTTCATGAAAACGTCAATTCAGTATTTACTCGAAACAAAACTCACATAAACGAGTAGTCAAACGTCCGGTCAGCGGATTTGTTGCATGTTTTAGTAAAATCCGTATTCGCTAAAAATGCGCTCTGTCCTTTCACGAACTACGAATAAACTTTTTTGATATAAATAGGTGGTGATTTTAATAACGTTTCAAACTGGGTTTAGATATGATTTTTATATTGGGAAATTAATTACATAGGTACTGTAAAAGCACGAGGCACTTTATAACGCACATCAGATTAAGAACAACTTAGGCGCTGTCGACTCTCGATCTTCTTGAAATTTGTTAAATATATTAAGAGCCGGACACAACATAATATAATTGAGGTATATAGGATCACAAGTAAGTAACCATGTTCGCTATTTTGATTTTATATATATACATCATGTACATGTAAAATCGTACCTTATGCATGTCAGTTTGTTTCTGCTGCCCGATGCCGGACACGGTGGACTGTGAATGCGCGGGCAGGATGCTCGGCTGTGAGTTGATCACACCCAGGGGACTGAACACGAACGTCTGGTTCTGCGTCGTTGGGATAGCCGGGATCGTTGTGTACCCCGGGAACGGCGCTGACGACACAACAACACAACACTGTACTACACTACCCTTTATATCCTCACACAAATTCAACACTTCACGTTACGACTAATGATGAGCACGATTGAAAACCGTGTAAAGCAAAAAATTATTTAAAGAGAACATGAAAGATAAACCGTCACACAATATAATAGCAGCAGTAACAAATATGTAACTCTAGTATTATACAATGCGTGGGAAGCTAAATAAAAAGCTGCACTTGCAATGTGATCCATTAAAAAAGCCTACGTCTGCATTGAGCATTAAAATGAATGTTGCTATAAATTTTGAAAAAAGTTATGAAACAAATTCAGTGGAATTGCCAATCAAAATTACTGCTCAAACAAACTAAACAAACGAAAAAATGATCCCTCAGGAAATAAATGTACATTCACATCTTCAACCACGAGACTCATAATAAAACATTTTGAAAATTTTATAAACCTTGTTCCTGATATGTAGTGAGACCTGTAAAATTTACTGAAAAACTAAATAGTGTAGAAGTTCATCTCGGCACGGCACATTACGACTGGTCGTATTCATACATATTACACGGGGATTTTATGGGTTAAGGATGGCTAGAAATGTGCGCTAAAACATAACGTTACTGGCTAAGTGGCGTGCGGTGAGCCATGATGCGATGTATCAGGACTGTGTACTGTAAGTTTTATAGCTTACAACCAACCCTTAATTAGGCAGGGTGCTTTTAGCTGCATTCGGATTCTCAAAGGATTTTGAATTACGAGTAATTAAGGAAAATAATAGTTTTTTGATATGGCACTGATTGTCAATTGAGTTTTATTCTTATAACAGTGTCCATGTCCAAAAATATAAGCTAAAGTTGCTGAAAGGCTTTTATTTAAAGTCGCTTACAGTACATAGCGGTTTTTATTTAGCATTTAAGCTGCAGTTGTTACAGAGAAAAATGAATATTTTGAAGTTTTTACGCCTGAATCTACTGCATAAACCGCTACATGTTATAATACTGTACGTCAAGAGTGTAAAATAATGGAAGCACGTGGCTGGTGGGCTGGTGTTGAATCGGTTCAAGTGCGCATCAGTGGTAACACTTGCAATATGAAGCCCGCCCTTAGTTCTATGACAAAGCCGTATATGTAGGCTGTACGGCACAGAGCCGGCTTGGTCAGTGGGTAAGTACATTATGGAAGCTGCGCGGGCTTAGTTCAGAATGATCTTATTTTTAACCGTGTCAGTTTGCAGTGAGCTCCGACACACGCCGCCAAAGTGGTTTATTAATAAAGTGACGTCGGTCTATGCCACACAGAAGCATTCAATTTAGTGTTAAACAGTATGGAGTCATCGATCGATTGTCTTTAGTGGAACATTTCATACTCTCGGACAAATTGCCGTCGCGGCTCTGGACACCGGACTTTGACAGATACTACTCGTATACTAAGGTATTCGTCAGTGTCCGCCGCACGCAGCTAGTCCGCACTTTGTTTGCAGGAGTCTGATCCTTTATTTTGTGTGAAGGTGTCAGCGTTTCTTTGTGAATTACGTGAATAAAATTATTTAATAGTCTACGGTCCAGTGCGTTTGTATAGCGTACATTAAATCATATCAATTACACATTATGCATAGAATAGTAGAAAATTTTCAGTCGCTCCATGTAAAATACTGGTATTCAGCTGCATCCGGTAAAACTGGAAGCCGACCCCAACATGGTTGGGAAAAGGCTAGGCAGATGATGAATAGAAAATTTTGATAAATATAGGGGAAAATCAAAACATTTAGTTTTTATTAATATTTTTTCTAGCTGGGGTAAATAAAATAGAACCCATGCGCCCTTTAGGACTATCTAGAAGTATTCTAAGCCTACTGGAGTAGGAACTTACCGGCCTGTCCCTGCAGGACTTGTTTGCCCTGCGTAGTTAGCATGTGGGGAGCTAGTTGGTTACCCTGGAACGGCTTCCCGGCGGCGATCACCTAGACGACAGTCTTTAAGTTACACAAAGTACCACAAAAAGGAACGTTCTTGACTGCCACTGCAGAGTATCTTCAAGATATAAACATAATATTATAGTTTTAGTAGGTACGCTGCGCTCACAACTAGTTGGTATGGTGTCTAACGGAAAACTGTATAAAATGCGTCTGAATAAACTCATTCACTTTAATGCTATTCGAAGTGACTTTAAATAGGTTACAAGCGCAACGTCATAGAAATAAATCAAATACTTCGCGACCAAGCGACTGTTCCGGTCAAAATCTTCAGCAGGTCGTGTAATACGCCAAACACTTGAATGTGAAGTATTATTATTTTCTGTGTCTAGTTTTAGAGATAAAAAAGTCTGTTGCGTTTTGTACATATACCTGTATTTGCTGTGAGTTTAAACCAGGATGCAGGGCAATATTGCCTGGCATCAGCAAGGGACCCTGCGCATTGTACAGCTGTTGCAAGTACGTGCTATTCTGCAGAGGTTGCTGGATCACCTGCACGCTTCTGTGGCCCCATTCCGCGCTACACAAAGTATTATACAGGGTGTTAACATTACAATACAAGACTGATGATTATTTGTTGCATTACGCCGCATTCGATCAGTGCGAACGTCGGGCGAACCCGTGACCGTTGCTTTCATTTTATTTGTCGACTCCAAGCGCGTGGCCGGGGCTACAAAGGGCGCATCTCGGTTCTCCGAACAAAATTAAATGAGTGACACGAATGCGCTGATTTCGCCAACCGGTCGCTTTAGTACGGTCGAGGGATTAATTTTGTTTGAAAAGTAGGTACACTGGTTTATTATTAATATTAGGTACTTACCTAAGTATGTCTTATCTTCAAAATACTTAACCGAGTTTATTTTTCGCAAATAAGGTTAGTTCAAAGGCCTATCTCAGAGAAGGCACGAGCATTGATTAACAACCTTGCTCAAGACTGGTTGGCGATTTCAGACCTACATACATTAATATTAAGACGAGGTTTCCTGACGATGTTTTCCTTCACCGATGTCAGTGATGCCCAAGATAAACTTAGAAACAACATATTATATTAATTGAAAAAATCACACTGAGACGCCTTTGCCCAACAGTGGGCTAATAATTGGCTGGTATTATTATTGTATTGTATAACGGGCTGGTGTCCGCAACTCCACGTCAAAGCGCGTATTTTGCGTATATATCCACCACGCGGGCCCAGTGCGGATTGGTAGATGTCACATGTCTTCGAATTTTTGGTTCTAGGACATGCCGGTTTCCTCACGATGTTTTCCTTCACCGTTTTGAGAGCAGTGGTGATGAAATAAATTACACAAAGTAATGCGCCTGCATGGGTTCGAACTCACGACTTACTGCTCGTAAGTCGGGGCCGCCACCACTGGGCCACCGCTGCTCGGTATTATTATTAAAGTAAGATCAAAATTACATAACTTTGAGTGACGAAGTTAATGAATAATAACTCTTTTCAACTCCATTTTCAATAAAATGAACACATTTCACTTCTATATTAAATATACCTATACAGATTTTTCTCATAAAGTGTAACTACGGTAAATTTTACAAATTCTACGTATATAGTTGCTGCCAGTTAAGATGTCAATAGCGGTCATTACCTCGCCTACATTTATTAACGTTCTTAACTTTAAAAACCAAAAATAAGCGTGTTCAAGTCTAGAATCGGGTTGTACACTGTTTTTTATACAAAAGATTTATAGAATTTCGTTTCATATATTTTTTTCTCATTATCGTTTCACAGAATAATCAATACGCAGAATATTTACTTCGAAAAAAATTAAATCATATATTTTTGTTTCGAATAAAATATAATGTTTCGATAATTATTAATATCATAGAGAATAAACAAATTTAATCAAATATTCTTTAAACTTATATTGTTTAGTTAATATAAAACTTATTACCAAGAAAAACATTTAATCAAGTGACAGTTTCTAAATGTTTCAATTTACACAAGAAGAACTAAAATCTGTAGCAATAATAATTAAATAAATAAATAATAATAAATATCGCTGGACATTGCACACAGCGCCATCTAGTGCCACACTAAACAACGAGGCTTGTGTCGTGGACACCAGATAGTTGATATAATACATAGATACTTTTTTGTTTGTAAATACATACTTATTATACATATAAACATCCATGACTCGGAAACAAATGTCCATGCTCATCACACAAACATTTGCTTCTACCGGGATTCGAACCCGGGACCCTAGGAACGTAAGGCAGCCCCACTACCGCTGCTCCATTCGGGTCGTCAATTAAAACACTCTTGCACACCTATGAATACAATTTTACTTGATCAATTTTATAATTGATCAAACTATAACCGTAGTATAGTTATATATGAAAGCGTTTTACAATTGTCGCAGGGTCCTAATTTTGTTATTGCGACTAATTTCGATGACTAACGCTCGCCGGCCGCCGCCACGGCACCGCTCGCTTCGCTCGCTCGGCTCGCGCGTAGTTGGTCACAGTTCTAACCTAACCTATTTGGTCGGAGTGCTACGCAGGGGGCTCCTATTTCTGTCTGCAGGGTTTAAAGTAACCTAACACGAAGTAGATGGAAAAATACACCGAATAAACTAAGTATATTCGTTAAAAAAATATTCTAATGTAAGTACTGTAAGTTTGTTTAATTTTTTTTTAAATTTAATTCACAAAACTGCTGTAAAATCATAAAAGAAATAAAAAAGTTAAGTACCACACAATATTTCTGATTGACATCTACTAAGATAGACAATTAAATAAAACTTACAGATTATAAAATTCATTAAATTGTATTTCTGTGAAACATAGTTTCATTGAAGTAAATAGTCGTTGAAACCATAATATTAGAAATAAAAATACAAGGACCAAACATTATATGAAACATTTTCTGCGAAACAAAAATCTATGAAATTGCTGTCTGTGAAATAAGGGGACAGACACCCTTGAATCGTCATCTATCGTGATCTTCAACATTTTTTCTAATGAAAAACGATACAAGGTTCATTGTTTTGGTTCGTACGAAGAAATATTAGGGAAAGGGCAATGACTACTATTGACAAGATAAAACGCAACAACTATAGAATTATGTTTTCACATAATAAATAAATTGTGGAGGACATCGGGATGAAATGTTTACACACACAAAACAGAGAATAAACAAGATAAACAAGGTACACAGAAACTGTTGGTAAACGTATATTAATAAATAAACAAGGAAAAAATATTGCGCAAAATGTGTCGAATCGATAACGCTATATTTATGTCCTTATTCTCCACGCCTGTAGACTTCTAATTTTATATTCATATTAACCTGTCTGTCTTCCTGATGCGTAGGTTCAGGAAAAATAAGAAAATAGGTGTAATACATACATAAATACATGTGTGTATCTATAATGTCACGTTTAGCAAAGGCTAATCCCAGATTGAGGTAAGTACCTCAACAATAATGTTTAATTTTAATGTTAACAAGATTGAAAGATGCTTCTAATATTTATGTTACATACAGAGATTTTTGGGTTTTGATTTATTTCACCCCAAACTCCTAGATAAAATATCTTAGTAAATATTTAGATTAGAAGTCTGCTGTTCCCCTAACATGCATAAAAATATACGCTTGTGAGTTAATATGTACTACCACCAAATATACACAGTGCATAGAAAATTCAACGCGCACTATATTGGATTACGCTACCACGAATTCGGCATTTCATTTTAAAGGTGAACGCACACTAATCCGCGCCGAAAGAACCGACCGCACCGAAAGAAACATTTTCTCATCCGTATAACGTTATCTATTCGTCCGATTCGACGCGAATGAGTGTGCGAGGTTTCATAGGATTCCATACAAGTAATTTTAAAATCGATCCTTTCGGCTCCTTCGCTTCCTTCGGCTTGATAAGTGTGCGTTCACCTTAAGCTGGAAGCGGCTAATATCAAGTGCCGAATTTGTGGTAGAATTTTCTGTCAGATATTGAAAAAAGTTAGCTATTCCAATCTTTTCGACCTATTTAATTAAAGTCGAAAAGGATGGAATAGCTGACTTTTTTTACACACTATAAAATTTCAATGAATAAAAATAGAGTAAAGTAAGTGTTACCTGATCTGCTGAGGATGCTGCGTGTTCGGAGGCAGGCTCTGCAGCGGTGGCATGGTGGAGATGCCCCCCGCCTGCTGTTGGATCCCAGCGCTGGCCTGCTGCTGCTGTACCTACGACAGGTAGTATTGAATCATTCAATGTCCATTTAACTTGGGTATTGTTCTCATGAATACTCGCTCAATTTCTTCGAGTAATAGTTTGATATGAGGATTATGAAGGGAACTGACACGATATCAGCACCTTTCAGGTCAACAAAATCAAAAGGCGACTGCCAAACTTGAACTTGAACTTAAAACTTTTTTTGTGACAATAACTGAACTTTTTAGGATAAGTTTCAAGAAGAATCAAAGTACCATTTTTGGTAAAGATATTTTGTTGTTTTTAAAACTAGCACTATACACAACACTGTGGGCGCTTATCGGTCGGCGAGCACAAGGTGACCCGATCAGACGATACAAATGATCTAAGCAGTTTGTAGGTGTGATGATATACATGCACATGATTTTATCTGTTTTAGTCTTTTTTGTCTTCGCTTGAAGGTTTTCTTTTTTCCGTCGTCATCAGTTCGTCATGTTCAAAAAAACGGTTTGTATTGCACTTTAGTGCTTTTGGTTACCAAAATGTCGTGAATATGAACGTGGATGGCTAAAAGAGTAAGAAAGGGATAAAAACGATGGATAGTCTGTGTGAAATATGATAATTATGGCTCATTAGATGATCCTAATAAAAAAGTATGGAGGAAGAAGACATGCTGCGGCGAACCTAATTAAATTGGGATAAGGGCATAATGGTGATGAATACCTAATAATATAATATAATATATGTATAATAAAAGGCCCTATCACAATAACAACGTGAAATATTTCACGTTTTTGTAGTACTCATGAAAATTACTGCTTGTACTTACAATATCAACTATGAAATATATAAAAACGAAACACTTTTCAATGGGATAAAAAATTAACAGCTGTTCGGTAACTTACAAAAGATTAAAACCAACAGCTGATATAGTATTTAAGTTAACTTGTATTGTCCAATATCTTTATCCTTATTGAAGAAGATATACTGCACTATAGATCCCAAATAAATTGGGATAAACGCTGGAGGATAGTGTTGATGATGATGAAGTTCTTACCTACGAAACTTTGATATGGTTAAAATGAAGGTGGTCTAAGGTGGTTAAAATGAAGGTGGTCTAAGGTGGCCTCTTGTCCAAATCCGTTTCTCCCGTGAACGGGTTTAAACTTTGATAGGGTTAAAATGAAGGTGGTCTAAGGTGGCCTCTTGTCCAAATCCGTTTCTCCCGTGAACGGGTTTAAACTTTGATATGGTTAAAATGAAGGTGGTGTAAGCCCCTTGTCCAAATCCGTTTCTCCCGTGAACGGGTTTAAACTTTGATATGGTTAAAATGAAGGTGGTTTAAGCCCCTTGTCCAAATCAGTTTCTCCCGTGAACGGGTTTAAACTTTGATATGGTTAAAATGAAGGTGGTCTAAGCCCCTTGTCGAAATCCGTTTTTTATTTTTCTTTTAAATATTTTCGTATAATGCCTGGCCTGCCTAACTTTCACCATTTTAATATTAGTTTCCAAACATTAAACTTGCATTAATCATTAGCTAATGAGACAAAATCTTCTATATGTGTCACGTTTCCGAGATATGAACTATCAAAGTTAGAATCTATTCATTGATGACACCATCAGTACAACATTATTTTATTAACCACACACACACCTTGTATTAATCGATAGATGGTAACAATACAAACAAATATTGATTGAAACAAAAAATTCTAAAGCGTCATATGTCCGAGACTAAAGCTAAAAAAGTTCACTGATGGCATCATTACTACAACTTTGATATAAATTTGGAAAAAGCGTCGAAGGAAGAATTCCAAATGCCAAAATATTCTCCCCTTTATGCTCGTCAGTGTCACGAAGCTTGTCATGGACACGGTGCCGGCGCGGCGCGGCAGTGCTCTCTATCAACAAGTTACCACACAGTGATCCGACCACCGGCTCCGAGACACGGCGCAGCGGATCAAACGTAGATTTTCACTGGAAAAAACGTGAGGACAAGAGGCCTTACTCTCGAAAGTAGTCAATAAGTCACTTTTGATGACAACTCGATCCATTTTACAAATCTTGAGCCAATTGAAGTCGACACCAAGCTCGACTTACTTGAGTGTTATCAGCGTCGTTTCAGTTTCCGGTTGATTACGTCACAATCACAATCAAGTGCTAACAGACTGGTTACATTCTATATGGTCGGATATTTTTAATATTCAAGTATTTTGCTACTTAAAAAGATAAGTTATGTGATATGATTTTGGTTTATTGTCATAAGTATAGAACATCTCGTACCTTTTATTTAGAAAAGCTATGAACTGTAAAATCTACCGTCAAATGCGTACGGCGGCGTGGCGTTTAAAAAGCACATTGTCTCACTGACACGTCGAAACATCCATAAACGTAGTTAAGAATACTCACCCGACTCGTATTCTTCATGGACGAAGATACTTCTTCTAAATCAAGCTCAAGCACTCCGCTTTCCTCATCAACACCGATTTCCCGGATGTTGTAAAGACTTAATATGTCTCGCCCTTTCCTTCTCGTACGTACATCGACACGGATTCCCTCCTCGAGATCATTGAAATAGAACGCCAGGCGAGCCATTACAAACCAGACTTACCTAACTTTATCTTAATAGCCTTTTTCACTACGATTATTTTGACAGTTCTATCCCAATGCGATATTCGATATACTATTTTTGTGAAGATAACAAGTGCGAATCGACACTAGTTCAATCGATGCTATAAAACACGAAGCTGTAAGGAGTATCTAAGCCCCCACAATCTTCGCAAGCTAGAACAAGGTGAGCGGAAAGTTATAAGGCTGGCGGCACATTACCTATCTATTACTTGCCCGTGCTACTTATCTCTTAAGCAACCAAGAACCAACCCGATACTTGGGTGATACGATCGCGCGGGCTACTATCGTGTCCCACGGGAGACCGCATCCACAACGCTAAGTCCTCGAAAAGGGCAGCTGCGACCGCGAGGAGGTCGATAGAATGCAGCTCTATATAAATATAGGACCGAAGGCTTCTGCAAGTAACTAGGGCAGACATCAAACAACATTTAAATTGCGCTCGTTAGTGGTTTTCTAGGACGGAGCCAATACAAAATCGAGTAAAACCAGTAGTTGGTCACGCGATATAGTAACCAATGTGCGACCAGCTTCATAAGTGTTAGGTTATTAGTAGATAGACAAAGCCAGTATCTGTTATAAATGTATTATAAACATGTTGCGGTCCTGCACTGTTTTCCCTTTTGACAAACCAATTACAAGTGTATTGACCAACACAACTTCAGACGTCTGGATGGTCTGCTTGCTATGAAAAGCATCTTCCACTCGTAAAATATACATTTGAACAGTAGTTCGACACTCCACCGCGTCTCAAGATATGTTGGTCAAGTTACACGTGTGTTCCCTGTAAGAGAGCGAAGTGTACCTGGTGGGACATGCTGCTCGGCATGGAGGACACGACGGTGACGGTCTGGTGGTGCTGCTGCGACGGCTCGTGCTGAGCCATGCTCATCTGCTGCTGCACCACTTGCGTTTGCCCGTCTACAATCTGTGTATCAAAATAATGAGCGTCAGTTGTTATTCTTGAAATGCATTTCTCTGGATACTAACTGACAAGACAGCGGTGTTTCAAAATCAATAAGTATCAAAGCATATATTTCAAGCAGACCCGTTACAGGCACTTTTAATTTGTCGAAACAAAGACAACAATAAAATGAAGCTACAGTCCCAGTCACGAGGCGTAATAACTGTGAAAGTACTGTAGTAGTCCATTCCAAAGCGTAGATCTCCATGGAGAAGAAAGGGCACGAAACTCCATGGACACTCTTTTAAATAAGAATATTGTTACAAAATCTTGGTTACATTATGATTCATGTTCAGATTGTACATCGTTCTCACATAATGTGCGCGAGAACGATGTATAACGTGTACGGTAAAAGTGTCAACAGCAAAAAAAAAAACAAATAAAATAATTAATTCAAATAGGCCGTGGCAACTCTGAGTTGACCAGTCACAACTGATACGAGTATACCACAAAGGCTCATTTATTTTCGAGAGTAAATTAAACAATATCATTTCCAAAGCAAACTAGATTTTGTGGCTTTTGGAAAATGCCGCGTTGGAATTTAATTAACCGACTGCCGGGAATCATAGTATCATCAATTCTCAAAGTGGGAATACGATTAGCATATCGTGTTCAACTGTACCCACACCACCGTCCACCACGCGTGGGGAGTGGTCCCATAGTAACACTCGCGACAACCCGCCCGCCATTCCATCGGTTAACATTGATATTTCACTAAATACCTCCCAACCTCATGGCTGATCAATGTTCACAGAAATGTATTGTAATATTCCGTTGTTCATTGCAGTTTGAAGTATGTTGTAATTAGTAAGTTCGATGTAATTTCATTATGGATTAAAGAGAACATTCTAGTATCGCTCTTCGAT
This sequence comes from Xestia sexstrigata, assembly GCA_941918905.2. Classification (NCBI taxonomy): domain Eukaryota; kingdom Metazoa; phylum Arthropoda; class Insecta; order Lepidoptera; family Noctuidae; genus Xestia; species Xestia sexstrigata. The sequence continues at coordinate 12,520,145 of OW799200.2, read as the reverse complement.
GAAGTTATTAGAATTGACTGAGTTTAAACCTACACGTATAATTTACATTATTGAAACAGTTTCCATCCAAGTATGTATTTGAACGGTTACAAGTTTAAGGTGGAAGCGTCCGGGTAGCCCGCGAAATTCAATTATTCTTATGTTTTTTGCAATTTGCCGGTCAGTGTCAGGTTATATGTTGTACAAAAATGATTTGTATTTCGTTTATTCATCTTTACACATATAAATTACATTTTTATAGGTATAAAACGTACGGCAGCAAAGAACAAACAGTTATCTACAACAAAGCTAGCTTCTTCAAATTTGCAACAGTTCATTAATATGGCATTTCAAAGAAAATAGTGAAGGTCAGTTACCTTATAAACCGTTTTTTTTTTTTTCGAAATACGGCAGATGTCTTTATCTACTTCTATAAATAACTAATTGAGTCAACTGCCATAATTATGTTCGCTTCTACGTAGGACTTTCTAATGACTGATTCCCAAATAATTTTACCAATAAAAGGAGATATTACTACTCTTTTTTGAAATATATATCTGACTACGACAATAAATAAAGGGTAACTATGATAGACACCGAAATATTGTAGTTGTCTCAAATTACTTCGAAGTTCTAAAAGTTCAGATATTGATATTGCATATATACCTACTATCGATGAGATGAGCTTTTGAAGGTCAAGAAAATAATTAAGTTAAGAGATTAAGTTTTAATCATGTTACAAATGAACAAAAATGCAATATTTGTAGAGTTAACAACATTCCCATGGTATGGTTACTGTCTTTAAAAATAATTAAACTTTTTAATCAAATCTTTTAAAGCTTTAGTCACACAAAGAAATTGAACCCGTTTAATACACGTAAGTAATGCTTATTTTTATCACAATAATCAATCTTCTAACCAAAAAATATTACGTACTTCCTTTTCTTTGCAATAATAATAAAATTCTAAATAAGCCTTAATGATCTTTAGACTTAAAGAACATAAAAATGATCGCAATGACGCATGACGGAAAGAACAAATTCCTTAAGGCTTAGTTAAGGGTATTTTTACACCCATTATAGCATAGTGTTTTTTTGTGTTCCATGTCAAATATTGTGAATTAAATTCTGGTAACTTGCACTTATAGTAAAAATAACTAGTTTCACCATTAGGGATTGAAAATTTTGTTTGAAAAACAAATGTTGCGGCTGAAATTTTACATGGGCACATACACCTTAAATTACAACATCTGTAAAACCACCCGTGACAAAACGGTCATGTGACTGATATCTTTGTTTATGACATGCGACGCGCGTAGTAAATACGACGCTTTCGTGTGTACTTCGTTACTTTGTAAAAATAGGTGTAGTTGTCTTTATATACGCAACAAAATACAAACAAAAATGAGCTTTTTTATGAAAAAAAAAAATATCTCTAGATAGAATATAGAAATGTGAATTCAATTATGTAAAAAGTGAATTTCGCAAAAAATACAGTTGTCTGTTTGTTCTTTGTTAAAGTCGAAACTATCTTATAACATTTAAAAAATATCCCTTTGGCGATGATGGTTTTACAGCTGGAAAATGGTTTTCATAAATTTTAAAATCCTCCCATAAGAGTTTAGCATGGAAACGCCCTAAATTTTTCAGTTCTAATTTTTTATTTCTAAAACTAAGTTTTATCGTATCGCTAAACTTTGAAAATAAAAATTGTAGTCAAAAACGAGATTTCAAAAAAAAAAAAATTGCGACGGTAAAAATGTTTACCGTTTCGGAGATATACATTTTTTTACCCCCTCCCCAACTGACTAACTTGCATCAAAACAGTTTAAATTAAAAATTGTCCGTATTCTTACTCGTACTAATAATAAAAATGTTAAACGGTTCAAAAAATTTGACCCTTTCGATTTTTTGGCCAAGTTTGAAAGCAATCGGTGCATAATTGCGACCTGTAGTGAGGCTAAATTTTGCTTGTCGCCCCACATACATACCAACATACATACGTGTACTTATATATTTAAGTATAACCCAGACAAGCGCATTACTTTGTGTAATTTATTTCATCACCACTGCTCTCAAAACGGTGAAGGAGATGGTCTCACATCGTGAGGAAACCGGCATGACCTAGAATCCTAGATAGAACCAAAAATTCGAAGACATTTGACATCTACCAATCCGCACTGGGCCCGCGTAGTGGATTATAGCCCATACGCAAAATACGCGCTTTGACGTGGAGTTGCGGACACCAGGCCGTTATACAATATAATGAGTATATAAACTTTTTAACTGGCGGTTGATTTGGGCTCTAGTGGTCATAACTAGACCCCCTATGGTGAAATTTTCGGAAAACTCGACTTTGGGTGCAAGACCAATATGTAGATTTTTTTTCTGTCGAAATCTACTTGATGTAAAAAATAGTAGCCCACCAGCATCAGGAACAGGGTCCGAGTTGCCGGTGGTCAGGGCTTCAGGAGTACTGCTTTCTGAAAAAACCCTTGACCCAGCCGCGCAATGAGAGCCTCCTAAGGTGTTGGTCGAGTCTCTTTGCGTATATATATAGTCTTTTATTGTATTTCGTTTGAATCTCCTGAAAGCTGAGAATGATAAAAAAAAACAATGTAAGTACATAATTATCTTGATTTATCACACGAGGTGGTCGATGCTTTACGTTTTTAATTTGTATTTATTATTTACGGGTTAAAAAAAAACCGTAGAAATACAAAGTGATCTAGTAGTACCGGGAAGTGTTTTTTACTCGTGTTACACTCGGGTTTGGTATTTATGATCAACAATCATAATCTCAACATCTCAGAGGCCCATAAGCGGCATAAAACTCTGACACCAGGTTAGGCAGTAACCACAAGATAAAGAAAGAAGAACATTGAAAATCACCATAAACCACCAAACCATAATCTCAACGATTTAAAATCTCAACACTTTAAAATATCAAACGTTTAATATCTCAATATATTAACTTATAATAAACATTAATCATTTATTTATTTTTTCGAACTGTCAAGGCTGTACCTCACAGGCGCGTTATTATCGTTCGATAATATCGCATGCATTATTGTGATATCTGTTTTTATTACATTATGTATTAGGACGGCTACGAAGTTACACACTTTTTTTTCGGATGGGAAGTCATCAAATGACTCCTCCCGCTCTGGGCGGAGCAGGAGGGAGTGTCAGTCTTTTACTTTTACGTTTCTGCGTCCTGCGATATTCCTATTAAAAGATGGCTAATGTACCCGACATTATGCCAAAAACACGAATACGAAATAAAATTATCGGACTATAATAACGCAGTTGTGTGCAAGGAATCGGGATGCATTACCACAATAACGCATGCGATATTATCGAAAGATAATAACGCGCCTGTGCGGTAGAGCCTTAATTCTACCGACAGGGTTATGAGATTGAAATTGGTACTTGTAGTACCACGGGCAACAAACGATTTTTACAAGTACTTACAGAATTATAATCAAAATTTGAATTTCGCGGGCACCCTGGCGCTTCTTTCAGTATAAGTTTTTTATAGTTTCGTGTTTTACCCTCCTACATGCGGGTTGATTGGAGAAATTCTCGATGTTTCCCCAACAAAGAAGTATGTAGGTAACTTGAGTAAATCCTTCTTGATTTTTATATTTTTAAATTTAAATAAAAAGACCCAAATTCACGTTGTTTAAAATTTAAAATATGTTTCCAGAATACAAGTTTTTCGCAATAATGCACATTACTTATTCATTCCCTGGTATCTTATGGGACTACATTAATTCGGGATCACTACATTTATGTATTTGTTATATTTATCATAAATAACACCCTGAAGTCATCTATTACGCCGTTAAAATAATGCATTTCGTTTTTATAATCATTCCTAAATGCGTTTTTTTAGGGTTCCGTAGTCTTGACAGGGAACCCTTATAGTTTCGTCATGTCTGTCTGTCTGTTCGTCCGAGGTTTTGCTAAGAAACCGTTAGTACTAGAAAGCTGTAGTTGTTGTAGGGTGTGTTTAGCAATTACGCCGACAAAGTGGTAAAAAAATTGTTTTTTTTTTAGGGTATTTAAAAAATTCATCACCAACCACTTCACATGTAGGGGTACATGTGAAGTGGGGATGATTTTTTTTTTCGTCGTCTACCCCATCGTGTGGAATATCGTTGAATAGGTCTTTTAAAATGACTTAGGGGTTGCTAGTACCATTTTTCGATTTAATGCTCCATTTACGAAATATTAAACTTTAAAGTGTAAATTCTTTTTCCAGTAGGGCGTCCCCCCCCTCTAAAAGCTAAACTGCTGGCATGAAAAATCTGGAAAAATCCATTAAAATTATAGCGGTAAGATAACTTTATTAGTTTAGCAATAATCGTCGTTGAACTTGGATTATTTTGATACAAAATCCTTAGAATACATCCTTTAAAGTGACTAAGATGAAGTATATGCTTGTTTACAATGGGTAAAGCCTTGCATTGAAAAAAAAAACAATAATAAATCTTTACCATTAATACATTCAGAATAAAGAACAACAGAATCGTTCTACAATATTGTGATAACGGGCTACTACGGAACCCTACACCTAAGCGTGGCCCGACACGCACTTGGTCGGTTTTTTTTATTCGTCAAAGACTTTATTGAAAGTCTTGAAGATGTTCACCACATCAAAGTTGAGTTTTAGTGCCCACCAAAATTGGTGGTACAGATCTCGATCACACTGACCTCATCCACGATGTTCAATTGGAGTTGCATTGCGATGTTTTTCTTCAAATATACAATTTTAGAAGTCATATTATTAAAGCAAGTATTACGGTAGCGGCTAGCGCTCGGCGGGAAAAATGAATCCGTGCGGCGGCGGCGCACTGACAGTACTGAGACACGACCGGATCCGAGCTCGCATCGCAGTGCACTACCGACAGCGAGTGGCCCTACAATGGTACTGCGTCCAGCAGACTCACTTTCGGCGTAGCCTCACCGAGTTCGAACATTTTAATATGTTCCGATCTAGCCTCCCGTTTCGCGTGGGTGGAATAGTGACATGTCAACTGTTACTGTGCTATGTCAAAATTAGAAAATATATTGTATATCTTTACCGTCGCGGAAAAAGGAAAACGTCAAAACCCTTTGTGTAGGGAAGATCTAAGTGGTCAGACAAGAAATGCTAAATACACTAGTATTTAGCCTTGCAGGATGAGTTTTCGATATAAGAAGACTAACGGAATGGAAAACTAATGATGTAATACAGAAACACCCTCGAATTAGTTGTAATATTTCTGTATGACTAGGAATACTTAAAAGATTACTTTATGCTGGTAATATAAACCAGGCTTTTTTGAAACTAAGTTGACCTACAAACAAAAAAGCTTTGTTGAAAAGGTTTTTTTAGTTTTCTCCAAAACCTAACAGTCTATATACACACATCAAAAATGTCTAGGGATCAAGCATTTTTATGCGGATTTCTTGAGATTGAGATGTGGCTTTGTAATAAATTTATGATTTTATAAATTTATATGGATCCTTTTTGGTGCATTTCATAATTTGAATCAGGAACTCTCAATCAAATTCGAGTAAAAGATGAAAATAAGCTGTCAATATTTTCCCTATAAAAACATACAACGCATTGAAGACATTATTAGTGCTACTGTTTCCCTACTACTGATTAAAACCAACGTTATTATGGAGCGGCGACGTCATTTAAGCAGGGAAGAAATGCTCAGAGCCGTGGGAATGATAGAAGCTGGTTCCCGGCAACGTACTGTAGCTTTAGCTCTGAATACAAGTCAGAGTGTTATCAGTCGACTACCGAAGCACTGGTACCGTGGCTGAGCGCCATGGAGGACGGTATCGCTGCACCACACGGAGACAAGACCGATACATTCAAATCTTAACTCGAAGAGCTCCAACAATAACCGCCATGATGTTAGCCGTGAGGCTTCATCACTCTTCAGGGAACTTAATTAGCGACCAAACAGTCAGAAACCGCTTGCATGAAGTGAACCTTCATTCCCGAAGACCGCTACGGGTACCACCTATAGCAATGCACAATCGTAGGATTCGATATCAATGGGCTCTTGAACACAGAAATTGGGCAGAAGAACAATGGCGTTTCGTGTGCTTTTCTGATGAGTCTCGTTTTGGTATGAGACCGGATACAAGACGTATACGACACTGGAGAACCCCTGGACGCCAACAGCGATTAAAATCCTGCCAGGAAGTCCATCCTTATAGTGGTGGAACCATCATGGTATGGGCGGGTATTTGGATCGGCGGAAGAACTGAGTTGATTTGGATCAGAGGCAACCTCAACGCTCAAATTTATGCTGAGACGATTGTATCAGACGTCATCGTTCCTCTACAAGTGCAAATCGGTCCCTTATTTCAGTTAATGCATGATAATGCACGACCGCACACCGCAAGAGTTGTAAGACAGACTCTCGCCGCAGCTAACATCAATGTCCTGCCCTGGCCTGCTCAGTCGCCAGACTTGAACCCGATTGAGCATGCATGGGATATGCTACAGAGAAGAGCTCTGCCGAATATGGAGGGTATCCAGTCGCAAGAAGACCTTTTTTTGTTGTTGCAACGAACATGGGCGGCCATTCCACAGCGTGATTTGGATGAACTCATTTTGAGTATGCCAAACCGATGTTCTTGTGTTGTTAGTGTTCGCGGTAGAAACACGGATTATTAATTGTTTAAGTTACCCAATAAAATTTTAAAGAAAACTGTTATTTCAGTCTTTTTTTCGAACTTTAATGTTAGTGGTTCAAATGTCAAAAATCCCTTTATTAGGAAAATGGCAAATTTCTTTATTAATGCAAAGGTGACTTGGTTTATCGTTACTGTGACAAACGAAAACACTTTATTTGATGAATCCTTAAAGAAAATTTTAATTAATATCAATCAGGAGAAAAGTTATTGCAAAAATATATGTTGATCCCTAGATACTTTTGATGTGTGTATATTCAATACGTAAGTATCAAAACTGAATGCAGAGGAATTTCCAATTTCCATGACAATGGTAGAGGACAAAGTCGATCGACTACGCCAATGGTAGAGGAGTCCGAATTCATACTTTACCAATCAATACATACAGATATTAATTAGTAAATGGAAACTTTGTAAAAATTGGCTTGCGATATTCCATTACAAACACTCAAGTTCGCATATAGAGATGAAAAACAACTAATGGGAGCCCATGGGCAAACCGTAATTAATTTGAGTTCTCATTCCTTACGTTTTTTAATATACACCGTGTTTCCGGACGATATCGATAAACTTCGACCGGATGTACTCACACCGGTCATTATAAACAACTTTTACTATGGGACCAAACCCTGAATCGCGAAAAAAAAACAGCTGTTCCCTACAATTATGTTCGCATAACTCGTCAAAATGTATGGAACAGCTGATTTTTTTCGGGTTTGGTTCTATTGTAAAAGTCAAATTAAGTAAAATTTGACGTGTACGATTTGGGGGGACCGCGCCTGACCAGAGCATTCCCTGTGTACCTTAAAATAGTATTTTTTTAAATTATTACCTTCCTGCTTAATCGTTCAGATTAAGTTATTATTAAAGACAAGAGAAATCAACCTTTCCGGGGCAAATTGAAAAAAATATCAAGCTCGCTTCGCTCTAATGCATCCTTGTCTTTTCAGTTCTGTATAAGTTGCCGGAGTTACTCCTATTCTCATCTCTGTATGACTAATGCTAAAATGTTGAAGCTCACTTCTCTCGCTCCTGCATAATAGTATAAATGCCGAGGGCGTAGTGACATGGGCATCGGCAGCAGGGTGCAAGGGGGTGATCTTGCACCCCCTGTCGGAGAAGAAAATACTAAGAACTTTTTTAGGTCGCTGTCGTTTGTTCATCACCTTGTCAATATTTTTTTGTCCTCTACTCTTTTCCTGGCACAGGCAGGAGTATTATATAGGAGTTCAAACCTCCCGAAATCTCGGGCAACTATAGAGAAATCAACCTATCCGAGCTGGAAAGCTAAAAAATTCTAGAGCCACGCGGCAATGTTATCCCGAAACTCCACCAACAATACATGTGGCTCGCGAACTTACGGAAACTTTTTCACGCGGTCGTTTAGGAAACAAGGAGCAAAAATTAGGGAGATTATAAATATATATGTATACATCTTAAAAAACTAACTCAAGTACCGTAACCTGACTGAAACGTGACTCATTTTTTTTACAGGAATTAAGACACCGGAATTACGCCGTATGTCACGGAACACAGAAGAGACTCTCGGAAAAAAGAGTATGTATATTCCAAGATCTTCTAAAAAATACTTTAAATCAATACGCACATTAGTTTTCCGAAAAAACCAGAGCATCGAGTATTGCGACATTGTGAAAGACATCTCAAGTTTGGCACTAGCTGGTTGCTATGACAGTTCCAATGGGCTTCGTCGCACTGTCCAATCCGATGTTGGTCAATTAGTTTGGATCGCACTTACACCCGGAAGTAATCAGTTCACTCGGTTTACACGATCAAAAGGCAAATTAAATTTCAGATAGGTTACTTAACGTTACGGGATATTATTTCAATTTACAGGATAAGGAGGCCAAGTGGTGCGACACTCGCGATGTCGCGATGCATGTGCAGGAGACCTCGATGACGACTGACCACAATTTATCGATGCACCACTGTAATTTGTGTCATGATACGGACATTTATATGCCAGTTGTAGACCCATTGAGGTGGCAAGGTTTATTTATTTTTAGGGTTTCGTACAAAATTTGAAAAAAAAACGGAACCCTTATAGGATCACTCGTGCGTGCGTCTGTCTGTCTGTACGTCTGTCTGTCACAGCCAATTTGCTCCGAATCTACTCCACCAAATCAGGTGAAATTTGGTACGATGCGATGGTGTAATCCTATGACCCAAACACAGTTGTGCAAAGTTTAAAACCTTGCTGTATCATATATCAAATGAGGATCACAAATATAGTTTTGTTATTATTGTAAAATAAGAATTAAGATTTTATTCATGAAAGAAGACGAAAATTGACCATTACCCTTGATCTCCGAAAACACTATAGTAAAATTTTGTAAAAAAAAAAAAAAAATACAAAATAGTTCATTGCTTTTTGAAAACCTATAATAATTCTTTCAATTGCAAAACAAGTGGTAAATTCAATATAATACGTTCACTAACGGAACATTTGACTTTGACATTGTACGGAACCCTTTCCACGCGAGTTCTACTCGCACTTGGCCGGTTTTTCAACTATGATTGGCCGTTACTATTCTTAGGCGAAGTATCGATCGCTTCGCAAAGGAAGGGTAAGTGGATCTATTGATTGCACTCTGCAAAAGTATCGTATCATAAGTAACTTGTTTAATATTGTTTCATACGGTTTTTTCTTCCGTGACTTTCCGAGCTTTATAAATAATCGCTTTATCTTGGAAGAGCGAGAATAACAAAGACATAAAAGATACCTAACGAACTATAATGAAGCTCGCTCAATTGCCTCTATTAATCGCTTAGGAAGAAAGTAATAAATGAAGCTTCATTTTTCTACTTCTAACAATTCATAAGAATTTTCTTTTATTGAAAGGTTTCTGTTGCATGTTGCTCTACCCGCGATTGGCACTTATTAAATGAGGTAGGAAGTCAGTGGAACACGAACGCACCGTCGACACGGCGTCTGACACTCCCTCCTGCTCCGCCCAGAGCGTGAGAAGTCATTTGATGATTTCCCATCCGAAAAAAAAAAAAAAATGAAAGGTAGGAAGTCAGTGAGCCTGTACTCAACCAAAGTTACGTTATATAAAATGTACGTACGCATGTTGTAACGATATTATGAAACGATTAAACTAATTATAAAATAGAAGATCATTATTATAAAAATCATCAATTATCATCCACAGCTTAAAACTATCCACTGGGTATACACCTTACATATTCACAACAAGACTCCTTGACTGGTTTCTAGACGTTTCATTTTCGTATTCAAAACAAAATGCCAATTTTGCGCCTCCTAAAAATATGGTTTGTATTGGTTGGAACCGCTCGCTTGGATCAACTCGCCTCTTTTAGCTTTTGGGTAACACCACAGAATACAATATTACAAGTGTATCACTGGATTAACCGCGCTTCTTATATTATCAGACTATTTTAAAGGAGCGTAAACTTCGTTCGTCAATCAAGAGGTGACTTACTTGTTGCTGCTTGGTATCTCCACTCATTGTTTTCTGGTTCTTGTCAAAAAGCAGGTTGCTCTGTGGTGCCAGAAAGCTGACGTTGATCTCGCCGATGCCCGGTACGTTGAACTGCACCGGCTAAATACCAAAAAAAAACACACTCAAAGCGATGAATACCTGACATTCCTCAGCAGCCAGTCCCTGAACTCCTACACGCTAAAACAGAATATATTACAACAGCCACTTGAGTCCACTGCTACACAAGACTGATACGATATAAAATAAGTGGCTGACATAGAGACTCGTGAGCTGACTGTGTTGGTCCACGCTCAGAGAGCGAATGAGTGCCCGAAATCATTTTCCACTCTTTCCCGAGTTTCTTTGTGTCGTACGTCACGCGTTAGCAAGACCCGCAGGTAGAAAGCGGGGCCGCTTATATAAGTTAAAAAGATTCTCTAAAAACCAGAAAACGAGAAAACAACTTAACAACCTTTCGTAAGGATTACGAGTTTCTGTTGTGTTTGCTTTGTGTTAAAAGTTTCCTACTCTTCTGACTAAGAAAGACCCACAGACCTCGAGTCGACCTAGATTGTAGTGTTTCCTTTCTGATGTACCTACTACCTACTTACTGTCATTCAGCCTAGCAGGCTTACGTGCGCTTATTGACTGGGATAATTTCCTACGTCTAGCACATACGTAATATTATATGAGTACGATTCGTGGATGAGATAAGCACGGGACCGATGACAGTGGCGAAAGCAAGGGGTCGCCTACAGCAGTGGGTTAGAGTCGGGCTGTGAATGATGATCATGATAATAATAAATTACCTACAAGCTATTATATGACTGACGTATAAAACGAAACACACAAGTTCACGAGTGTGTGCGACGACGAAACACACAAGTTCGCGAGTGTGTGCGACGACGAAACACACAAGTTCGCGAGTGTGTACGACGACGAAACACACAAGTTCGCGAGTGTGTGCGACGACGAAACCTACTGACAAATGTTTCGCACCATTCCAACACAATTCGATAGTACAAATGAACGTAAGCACGCAACGCCAGACATGACCTAAGATTTCGTTCAAAAAACATATTTTGCAGCATGTTAGAAAATTATGATTGACATTGTCAGATAAATACACGATAACATTTTTAAATTTCTCGATTGTAATAACTCAAAAAGATTGTCAATGATTATTTATCTATGCGTAGGTACTTTACCAACACACTACTACACAAATAGTAGGTACATTGAGGCGTTAGCGTTAGCCATTTTTCTAACACAAAAAAAACCTTCTTTTACCGTTGGACATCTGTCATTTCCAGCTGTTCTCACTGAGAGTGAGGCCACACGATGCGTTTACGGTGCGGTGCGGCGTCGGACCGGTTCTGCAAAATCATCCTACATACAAATCACTATACATGTCACACGATGCGTTAGTCCGCACCGGAAGCGCGCCGCGCTTGTGACCTGCGAGACGAGGCGGGCAGGGGTGACGCCGGTGCGGCACTGCTCAGTAGTTTAAGGTGGAACTAACAAGGTAGCCCGCGTACCCTACACTGAGTCGTTGCGGCGCGGCGCCGCGCTGCACTGCGGTAAACAGCGTTGTACCTAATGCGGTGCCGCGCCGCCCGTGTGGCACCCTATAGCTCGAATTAATTGCGCTGCGGTGTGGCTACCGTATCGTGTGGCCTCGCTCTTAGTCGTGACAACAGGAAATAATAATAAAAATATTCACACGCATTGTAAAATTTTCGTGCAGTGGTATTGGACCATCCTTTGAGCACGTGAGGGTTTTTAGGCCAGGCTGCGGGACTGTTCGAAAGAGATACCGTAGCTCCGGAACACAAAGGGTGATGAAGGAACATGGATGGGTTTTAGTCAGTAAAAGTCTGACACTCCCTCCTGCTCCGCCCAGAGCGGGAGGAGTCATTTGATAATTGCCCATCCGAAAAGAAAAGGGTTTTTAGGCCACTTTTATAACAACGGAGGGAGTGCAAAAGTGGTGATGCATCGTAAGATCTTAGGCTGCCCCACCTACGTCCCAGCACCACGTGTATTTATTTTTAATGAAAATATCAGGTAGTTTTAGAATCTGTTTTTATAATAATTACACAAACAAATTTTGTTTCGTATATTTTCATAAATTCGTTTGTTTAGTTTTAAATTCATTAAAGGTACAAAATATTTTACATGTCACACATTAAGTTACATTTTCGTCATAAGAAAAAATTACACGTGATTTTCCCTTTAACACCCCCTACCCCCACACAAGATTAACCAAACATGATTAAAGGACGACCCCTAAGTAACAACACTAAGTTTAAACAGTCAGACCTGCATTGCAAGTACCTAGCACTCGATTCGATACGATTCGATAAATCTGACAGTTATTCTCGATAAAATGAGTTTCTAACCAATCGAAAAGTCGGATTTATCGAATCGTATCGATTCGATCGTTATAGATTGCTACGTACGGTCGAACAAGCTATTTGGTTTACATTTTACAATGTAATTTGTGGGTTAAACTGTAAACCAAATAGCTTGTTTGACCGTACTTGCAGTGCTGTCGTCACGACAAAGTGGGTACGTTCGCTTAGAACATGACATATGCTTGTGGTGATGAGCAGATGATGAAATGATGACAAATCGTTTCAAATACACATGTTACATTGATAAATACCTGTAAATACTTCTGCTGTTGTTGCTCTCCTCCCTGCTGGGTGACCTGAATCAACTCTGTCTTTTGTTGCTGCTGCTGCTGTTGTTGTTGTTGTTGTTGTTGTTGTTGTTGTTGTTGTTGCTGTTGCTGTTGTTGTTGGAATTGCTTCTGCAGCTGTGAGGACGAAAGTCATGTCAATCATGTCATCAATAAGTTTCTTTTCAGTGTGTTCTACATCTATACTTAATAATTTAAAGAGGAAATATTTGATTTTTTGTTTGTGTGTTTGTTACGATTTAGCTTAAGAACTACTCAACCGATTTTAAAAATTCTTTCTCCATTAGAAAGCTACATCTTTACCGAGTAACATAGGCTATAAATTATATTGATGTCATGCAAGTTAGCCCAGCTATCTCAATTTTCGCGGACGAAGTGCTAGTTACATAGATAAACTGACGCCTTTTTACCAAGGAGTACTCAGAACCTGCAGAAGCACCACCTGCTAAAATACTTACATACTCCTTTCGCTTCGTCTATGTTTACCAAGTCATACAAACGCCGGTTGTGAGTATTAGGCACCTGACCTTTCTGATGAATATCACCAATAATGTTGGTGAGAGTGTCCATGGAGTTTCTTGCCTGTTCTGTTCATATAATATACCATCTCAACATGAATGATAAACTAAGATTTTGTAACAATATTTTGATTTAAAAGAGTGTCCATGGAGTTTCTTCCCGTTCTTCTCCATAGAGATCTACGCTAGGGAATGGGCAACTACAGTACTTTCTCAAGTTATTATGCCTTGTAACTGGGACTGTAGCTTTGATTTTCTTTTTTGTATTTTTGACATTCAAAAGTGCCATAATGGTCTAATTGAAATAAATGCTTTGAGTTTGAGTTTGGTGTAGGTATGCCCTTCTAAGGTATTTAGCCGTGCTACTCACAAGAATAACCCCATGAAAACACTGGCATAAGTACCCAAGATACCCATACACATTTACATCACATTTTTTTTTAAAACGTTTGCCCAAGCTAGGAATTTCTCCTGTATCGTTGGTGCGTTTACAAACATTTAAATTCGCATACACAAACAGCGAGATCCAGAACAAGTTCCTGTAGGCCATACAGTGTTCCGTGCGAGAATCGAACCCACGACACACAGACACTGCGCCAACTGCGTCGAAAATTAAATGTAAGGGTATCATGTTTATGCCAGTGTTTACTTATGACTAACTAGCGCACTTCACCCGCTTAGTTCCCGTTTCCGTGGGAGTACGGGGATAAAATATAGCCTATGTTACTCAGGGTGAATGTAGCTTTCTAATGATGAAAGAATTTTTGAATCGGCGCAGTAGTTTTTGAGTTTATTCATTACAAACATACAAATCTTTCCTCTTTATAATATTAGTGTAGATAACACAATCTAGTTTTATGACCATAAAACTTAACTTCAGGATTTTTTAAACTAGTTTCAATAATAAAGATTTAGTAGTCGGAAGTGAGCATGCCTGGTAAGTATCTGTTTCTTAGAAAAACCTTGCTATGTGTTTAGTCACTAAAGATTTGTTTTCAAATAATCGGACAATTAAGTGTTATGTTTTAACAGACTGCCTCGCTGATCTAGTGATCGTAAGCGCGACTGCTGAGCAAGAGGTTCAGAGGTTCAGAGGTTCAGTTCCCAGGTCGGGCAAAAGGGTTTTTCCATCATGAATTTCTCGGTTGCAGCCACGGAGTCTGGACCGTTTGATGGCAATAACTCCATAGACAAGCAGATAAGGCTAGGCTAGTTTCTATTTTGAGAGCAGCGGTGGCCCAGTGGTGGCGGCCCCGACTTACGAATAGTAAGTCATGGGTTCGAACCCAGACAGGCGCACTACTTTGTGTAATTTATTTCATCACCACTGCTCTCAAAACGGTGAAGGAAAACATCGTGAGGAAACCGGCATGTCCTAGAACCAAAAATTCGAAGACATGTGACATCTACCAATCCGCACTGGGCCCGCGTGGTGGATTATAGTCCATATGCAAAATACGCGCTTTGACGTGGAGTTGCGGACACCAGCCCGTTATACAATACAATACAAGGATAGGCTATCCTAGGCTGGCTATGGGACCAGGCGAAATGTAGGTGAACTATTAGATACACCTCTGCCAAACCCTTCAGAGATTACAGGCGTGATTGTCACAGTCAAAACTACTTATGACCAGTGAAAACTAGTCATAAATACTTTTGACCGGTGAAAACTATTTTAACAATAACTAACATTTACTTAGAAACTTATTAGGTTGTTAGGTTTTTTTATGTGACCCTTTGAAAAACATCATGTAATTCTAGGACTAGGTAATTACAACTGATGCGATCTAAAACAACATATTTTTAATGCAGAAAACGCATTTTAACTTCATAAGGATTTTGACTGACACCACGCAAAAGTGGTTTTGACCTATTAATAGTTTGGACTGTAATATATATTCGGAAATTAATGTATGTACAGTCGTGGTCTTTGCCGCCTGATCAGTTAATTTTTTATTCGCTTAAATAATGCGGAGGCCGAGAGCCACGCCCCTTTAAAGTTTAGGCCTATTAGGAAAGCGTCAACTTTGGCGCGCAAAATAATAATAACTCTTGTTTAGCGTGCGTCGTCAGTGCACTCGGCCGATCGGAATCTTTCCATTCATTATTTCGATACAAAGCCAACGGGGCGGGGCTAGAGAGTGTTTCATGTAGTGTAAGTGCAAGCTAAAATTAGCTTAGTGGTGATCAAGCAGGGGTGTCCTCGATGGTACATGCTTTAAATATTTAATACCTCCATCCTTCATCATTTAACTTACCAACTCCTGTTGATCCTGATGATTCTTGATATGCTGTTGTATAACTTGCTGTTGCTGCCGCTGCAATGCCTGCTGTAAAGCCTGTTGTTGCTGCAACTGTTGTAGCTGTTGCTGTTGCAACTGTTGCAATTGCTGTTGTTGCTGCTGCTGGATTATTTGTTGTTGGATCTGGTAGAATTAATTGATCTTATTATTAAAAGAACATTTGTCAATGCAAAACCTATATTTTCCTTCTGGTAGATTTGTTTGATCGAGGTTCAATTGTGAGCTTACCTGTAATTTATCATCATCCTCTTTTGGAGTCCTATATCTATATTCCTCTTGCTGATTATGAGTTTCAGGTTCAGACTTAGGTGGCTTTAACTCAGGCAGTCGTCTATTAGTGGTATTCTGTTTATCTAGAGCTAATAGCGTGTTTGCTGCTTCGTATTTATCCTCGAAAGTTATACCAGCCTTCTCAGCAAGAGTCTCTAGGTACTGAAGAGGCCTTTTGGACGGTTTGATCTGGTTTTTCTTTTCTGCCTGACTGCCACCAGGTGGCTGCTTCAGACCAGTCTTTGTTATTGTAATACTGTGTTTATTGTTGACATCATCTTTTTTCTCATTTTTAGGTTCCAATGTGAAATAATTTTTATGATAGGTGTTGTCTTTGTCTTTTTCACCATTTAGGGTACCGTTTTCTATTAAAGTTATTGTTGTTGTATTTGTAACCTTTAAAGATTTATCTTTCGAGTCTTCTTTAACTTGCACAGACTGGCCCAAAGTGTGTGTCGGGGACAACAACTGTTGGGCTGGGACATGCTGTGTTACCGGTACATTAGTATTAGGAACCTCTGCCGCGAGTAGTGAACTGTCAACGGGCTTCACAAGCTGCGGCTGGTAGTTTTTGACCTGTGATTCCTTCTCCTGTTCCTTTTTCTTTTGTATGTCTAGGAGTTCAGACCTACAAATAAAAAAAGATCTTAAAATACATTTGAAATATAATTATATGGTGTTTTTTTAGTACAACATTAATAAAATAGTAATCCAAATTAATGATAAATGATTGCACACAAAAATCTCAACAGGAAAACACATTTTAGGTAACATTACAAAAGTTAACTAAAATAATTACTTAATCAGAACGTTTTATAACTTTACATGTTAATAATATGTAACTTGGCATCCCTATTTGACAAAACTTTATTTGTATTCTATTATTTTCACTGAAGGACTTTGTATCCACGGTCATGAATGTGCTGCCCCATGAAGATTTATGGTTACCTGTACAGTTGTGCCATCTAATTTGTAACAATCAATGCTTGTTTAAATAATGCAGCATATAATATAATACTGTAAAAAGGTAAATTATTAAAATAAGATAAATAAGAGTCCAGTGTTCGAAGCGTCTTTTGTTTAGCACCGATAATTACAGAAGATAACTAATTTTTTGAATATACTTTGCTATTACACCATCGGGTGAAGAAAAGAACACTTCGTACTGAAGAAAGAAACTGAATTTCATTAATAAACTAAGCTTAATCTTAAAATAACAATACCAAAACTTCATTACAACCTAAAATGACATAGAAAATAGAATGTTGAAGTTGAAGCACTGAGTTGAAGTTAGTCAACTTTGTGACATTGACAGTTCAATTCAGTTGCCAGTGTGGCAAAAATGTTTTCCACATCACAGTTGCCTGTATATTAATGGGGAAAAATTAATTAAGCTAAAGTTATTCACACTGATTTACCATATTTTATGTACATAAGGGATGCTCCAGGGCAGCCCGCGAAATTCAAATTTTCTTACGTTTTTTTGCAATTTGCAGGCCAGTACTAGGGTTAATGTTGATAACAATGAGGGTTGTATTGATGATTTTGATGATTATAATTCTATAACTACATACGTCTTACAGCCGTGAAATATATTTTAATCAACATACAACCTAGCACTGGCCTGAAAATTGCAAAAAACGTAAGAAATTTTGAATTTCGCGGGCTACCCTGGAGCATCAGCCTTAAATACAGAAAGACCGCGCAGAAAATACTTTAATTTGTATCGTTTTAAATAAGAACGATCGTCAGTTTAGACAACACGTTTCTTTTACTGCAATGTCATTTTTAGGGTTACGTAACTTAAGATCGAACAAATTTTTAACGAATTTCATTTCACCTAAAACTTTTCAACTACTATCGTTTGGGGGGTGAAGGGTGGTGGAGGAGGAAAAGGGGTTGCAGATTCGCCCCAGACTTCCCGGCCCTGCCGGAGGTGCGTAGTTTTTTTTAATAATTTTTAAAGTTTACAATTTATAATGAATGATTGGTAAAAAAAACAGTATTGTTTGGCAGGCGGAGGGGGTGGGTGGGGAAGGGAAGGAGGGGGTCACCCCTTCTAGTTCTACCCTGGGACCACTCCCATGCAAAGGCAACGCACTGTTCATGAGAAAACCCAATTTTTGTAACCTAACCTCAAAACACTTTATATTCGCTTAAAAAGCGTAGTCGACGGAGCCCCGCTGAGCGGGGCTCCTATTTCTGTCTGCAGTGTTTAAAGGTACCAAAGGTACCACTAAGGTACTAACCTAACGTCGGGGTGCCCTAAGTCCCGAGCTCGTTTCGCTCGCTCTTGCATCCATCGAAGTTCTCCTAGTAGCGGGTTTGAAGGAGATGTCGGGGGACCTCGCCATCCATCCAAAGGAGTAGCCAACTCGTCGAAAAACAGGAGGAGGCAGATAAAAACGTTAGGGAGTACATTCACGTAAACTCGGAAGCAACGGAATGACGTAAAGTATATCTGTCACTGTCAACAAAATGGCCGGCCTAGCGATTCGTTTTACGTATTTTGAGATGATTTTAACAGCTGCAACGTCAAAAACGTTAGAATTTTGTAATATGCACGGTCGAACAAGCTATTTGGTTTACAGTTTAACCCACAAATTACACTGTAAAATGTAAACCAAATAGCTTTTTCGACCGTACGTTCTGTTTTAAGTTTAGTTAGCGATTTACCAATATTTTTAGATAATATTTTTAAATACTTTGACGCTGCTCCGACAGCTAAAACCACATGGGGGCGTTTTAGATAAACCCCCTTGACCCTCAGAGTGACAGGATCCTCAAAATCAGGCGACTCGATTCTAAACCCAACTCTTATTAGCGTAACGTTTTATTTACTTCATCGAAATAACGTCTGCCACTGTAACAGTTGACCATTCGATTTTTTTCATTACTCCGACGTTTCATTTGGTCGAAAAACTTTTTACCAAAGTTACACTTAGCCGAAATAACATTTGTTCGAAGGTCTTCGAAGTACTATATGTTTCATGCATGCAGCATTCAAGCAAGCATGCAGCGTGCTAACAAGCAGGCAAGCCTGCTTGCATGCATGCAACATGCAGCAAGCATTGTTTCTGTCACGGCTCCGGCGCTGCAGGGTTTGGGTGGCCCCACGCGAGCTTATCGTCGTAGATGGTTGTAACGCTCACTACCTGCTCCTCAGTGGCGGCCCTCCCCTCCGCGCCTACGCGGGCTTAAATTACACTCTAGGGGTAGAGCAGACCAGGCTGCGTGAAGTCGGTTTTGCAGCGATTCGTTTCAGCCGTGCAAGTACGTAGGAATCGTTTCGATAAATCTGAGTCATTCTCGACAAAATGAGTTTATATCGAGATACTTGCACTGCTGTTACTAAATTTCGTAGCACAACATATTGATTTTTCATGACACTATTTTGGTTTTATTGAAAATGCTATAAAGTAACCGGCTATACATTTTTGACAAATATTTCCTAAAATGTTGTTTCGGTGTGGTGAAAATATGGCAAATGAAGGTGAATTAAAGTTCGGTAAAATAATACTTAGGACAGAATGATACTTCGATGATCTAAAAATATTATGTCAAATAATGCTTATTAGCAAAAAAGACGTTGGTCAATAGTTTTTGGTAAAATGAAATTCGAACACAAAAAAAAAAGGGAAAAGTGATTGGTTTCCCCATTTTTAATGCTTCAGAGGTTCTTTTGGCGAGTATAACATGTCTTATAGGATAATAAATTTTCCCAGCAAAGTAAGTAAGGACTTCATTGGCATCCGACATGCATGGAAGCGACAGTGGCATCCTTACCTACTCACATCACAGCACAGATAATAATCGCAGATAGGGCGACCGACATTCAAATGCATGGAATTATTAAGTAGCATAATTTAAGAACGCAGTTGAAACTAAACAACCTCTGCACATCAAGCCACTACAATCTGTCAAATTTCTTCAGATTTTTGCGTTTTTTCTTTCAGATTATCAATTTTATCATTAAAGCGTTAGGTTCTAGGTTGATTGGGTAGCTTGAGGTGCTGGCGTCTGTACATAAAAATTCCATGGTCAAACCTTAATCTACCCAATATTTTCAGTTCTGTTGCTTTTGTATAACGAACCCGGTAAACGAAGGTGATAATTCATTGGATTCAGGCACAGGAATCCATGGGCCCAGTAGGTACATAATAGTACATTTTATTTGTTCCAATAAATAAATATCGCTGGACATTAACACACAGCGCCATCTAGTGCCACACTAAGCAACGAGGCTTGTGTCGTGGACACCAGATAGTTCATATACTAGATAGATACTTTTTGTTTGTTAATACATACTTATTATACATATAAACATCCATGACTCGGAAACGAATGTCCATGCTCATCACACAAACATTTGCTCCAACCGGGATTCGAACCCGGACCGGGTTCGAATCCCGGTTGGAGCAAATGTTTGTGTGATGAGCATGGACATTCGTTTCCGAGTGACCGAGAAACAAATGTTTTAACGTATTACGTTCTAAGGGTTCCGGGCCGGAACCCTTAGAACGTAAGGCAGCCTCACTACCGCTACGCCATTCGGGTCGTCACTCCCACACAATAAATTAATGAATTTTGATAATTGTGTGTAGTCAATTTTTTTTAGTAAGTAGGCATTTTCTTTTTCCATCCAACTGCATCGAAGGGCCATTTTTTTTTAAACCAGTGAAATGAGATTCTGAATGCTCGTAGTTATGGCAATCCTTCATATATCAGTATGTTTATTCTATAAATTGGGAGATCATTTTGATTGGAAAGTTATAAAGAAATTACAAAAAATTTCAAGACAAATACCTAATAGTACCAACCTACACCAGTCATCATTTTGCCAGATAAGTTTCCAGTTTCTTATCCTGTCTGGCTTGGCATAAACTATTACGTTTCTATCTACCTAGGTATGGTTTAACTTTACACGAATTAGGTCTTACTGAAGTAATTAACATTAGAGGATATTCCGTATTCGCAAGTTCATTTACAGTTTCCCTAATATATGCCTCGGCTTTTAAAATTCGATAGTTTTAATAGTAAGTATAGTAGTGAGCCAGTAACGACGGACGCCAAATATAGTTTTCAAATGTAATTTAAAATTAGTTCGTTCTTTGTTTTAATGCTTTGCAAGTGTTGTGTTGTTATCGCACAGATACAAGCACATCAAGCTACCCGAAACTGTCAAATCTTCCCAATCAACCTTGAACCTAATGTTTTAGCGATAAAGTTGAAAATGTATTTAAAAAATTGACAGCTTGATGAGCTTGACATAACCTGCAGGTAATAGCCTCGCAGATCCACAATAAAGCTGAGACAGGTACACGTAAAGTGACGGTGGACTGAACTGTTCCAAGTTTCGATAGTAGGATTCAAAACTTTAACTAGGCATACGAAATAATTCCAGTATAATAAGAATAGTTAAGGTAACATTTTACAAATTAGTGTCCAGTTACAGGGGTTTTAGCAGTTGTATTATGTTATGGGAAATACATCAGGGTAGCACGCGAAATTCAAATTTTCTCACGTTTTTTTGCAATTTGCAGGCCAGTGCTAGGTTGTATATTGATTAAAATATTGTTCGCGACTGGGTTGTATTGATGATTTTAATGATTATAATATGTCTTAC
The DNA here is from genome assembly GCA_941918905.2 of Xestia sexstrigata. NCBI lineage: Eukaryota > Metazoa > Arthropoda > Insecta > Lepidoptera > Noctuidae > Xestia > Xestia sexstrigata. The sequence continues at coordinate 12,498,574 of OW799200.2, read as the reverse complement.
ACATACAATCTACCAACGAATTTCACGGACTACCCTGAAGCATTTGCCTTAACACAATACAACTGCTAAAACCCCTGTAACTGTCTCTCATTCGTACACTAATTTGTAAAATGTTAATAGGTACTTATCTACCTACTCTAAATAGACGGGTTGTCTGGAAACCACTCTCAAGAAAGATTCCTTTCTCAAAGATTATAAATCCATGGCAAAAGACCACTTCCACGTTTCTTTTAATGTGGTTAACCCAGAGTTCAGACTCAAGACATATTTATGCAGAATACATGCAATAAACAAGGATCATTGACATCTTTCAAATAGAATTCAATCAGATGAAATGATTGCATCTTGACTTGATGATATCCTTATCGAGATGCAAGAGTTAACTGAGGAAATTGGGTTATTGTGAACTGTGGGCGATACACTGTCACTCCCAATTTACAACTTGACTTGCACTGGTCAACTTGAATATCAATGTAGCTCATTCAGTGCATTCACCTCTCGAGTGACCTCAAGTTATTACATTAAGCACGTCTTACGTGATGATATGATATTACTACAATTACCATCGTCTTTGTATATTAATTGCTTATAATTCTCCCCGGATGATTCAATCAGAGCATTACATGTCATTATGTACTTGGGTACCTACCTATTCTGCCCACGTGCAATATTGTTAGGTTCAAAGATTTATTGGTTTAATGAATTTGCTTTAGTGGGTAGGTACTTATATAGTATTGTACTATATTTCAGTCAATTGTACTATCTATTATAGAAAAATAATATAGTACGAAAAATACTATATTTTTATCCCTAATTCAACCGTCGCGTTTTTTATATTAACTGTAACTGGATGTCTGGAACGTACCCGTTGCACTGCACGGGGAATTTCAGAACGAAACGCATTCGCGGCAACAAAACGTCAACGGTCAATAATTCGTCGATGAATGCCACCCGATTTTTGTGTTTATTTTCTGCTGTTAAAATAAATAAAAAAACATGGATTATGATGGTTCTTGCACCGCACTCAAGAAAAAGCAAAAAAAGATAAAGGTAGATATAGAGCATATATTAATTTAATTAAAAATCAATTGTTAATTTATTTTAATATGAATCTACTTAAATTGTTCAATTTCTATATTCATTATTTATTTTTCCATAAAAAAAATAAAGAAAAGAAAAAAAATGTTTAAACATAAATGTCTACTTTTTTTTTCCTAAATTTCCCAAAAGTACTATATTTTTGCAGCTTTTTTGGGAAAAATACTATATTTGTTCAAAATAAAGGTGGCAACCCTAGTAGGTACCTATCTAGTAGTGTCTTGTGCAGAATGCTCATTTCAGGTTTCTTAAAATAGAATCTCTATTTTGATGATCTTATGTCTGTCGCTATCATGGTCACTGCAGCCTGTAAGTAGTCTAGGAAATCAGTGTAGCGTAGAAAAATATACCAACTACCAACTTTATAGGTGATTTCTAACTGTGTATTGTCTCCTAACAGTAGAGAAACAAGTATAACAGTACCATATTGAGAGTGCCAACCAGTAACTGATTATTTCTTAGCTAACAAGAGGCAGTGATTTGTTAACGAAGGTGTCAAACTCACAAATCGGATACTCAAGAAGCCCCTTTAATGAATGTCATTTGTCGCACGTGCTAGTCGAGGCCCCAAGCCGCCCGCGTTGTAATGTAGCCAGTAGCCACCAAGTAATTTAATGTCCCATGTAACTGTCTTGAATGTCTATATAATTCCACTTAGTACTTAAAGCGGACCACATCTGCTTTCTTCAAGCACTAAAGTGAATGAGTTGATTGAATTCAAATGGCATAAATTCATGGATGATTTGTGAGAGCTCTTCAGACTGGTCACTCACACATCTGTCCGACTCTCGGACAACATCAAGTTTTACGGATGCCGTAAACTTTGATTTCATCAGTCGCGCGTAATTTTAGGTTTTTTTCACGTAACTGGTTAGCAAGAACCGAGGTATAGCTGTGCCGTGAGAAACTACAAGGAATTTGCCTAGCAGCTCTACCGTGACTTATTAGATAAACTTTTATTGTCAATATCTTTATTCTACAAGGATTCCTCCCTAGCCTAATTAACAATTTCGTCGCTTTGAATCAAACGAAGTTGGTAACAATAATAATGAATTGTTAGTTACTAAACGCATGTTTTTTTTTTTACAAGAATTTATATTATGTTAGGTCTAAAAATGAATAAGTTGTAAAAAAAAAAATATTATGAAAGATATAGTTTAGTTATATTTAAGCTTCTGATATAAAATATAAATGTCTACCTCCTACGTTAGGTTACAAAACTATTCTACGAGATGTCTGACTCACAAACTGGGTACTCGCAACTACTCAGTATAGCTACGTAAGCATATAGCGATCAACAACCATAAAATACATCAATTACATTAAGCGGCAAAGCTGTTGATCTAACGAAAATCAATCGCTTTACTCAAATTCTGAATTTGATCCCTATTGATTTGCTCCTTTCAACTTAGGGGAGTTTATATTGTAAGAGGGAACACTAAAAATATTATTATTTAACACACAATAGGTAGTTCCATAATACTTCGTGACTGTATTTTTCCCATCGACGGAATAAGGGTGATAGTCCCCATTACAGACTTTCTCCTATACCTGATATACTTATATACATTTATATTTTATTTTTCCTAGGGTGTGATGGGAAATCTGAACCCACACACTCGGAATGAGAATTCCTTTCATTTTGTCGTTGCAAAAATATCCATTGCGTAATGTGTTGTAATTACTATCGAGCTACCTAATGACTTTGTCAAACAAGAAGCAATGGTAATAAGGGTGCAGGTAATCCTAATCAGTATTTTATTTGTGCAATGCTAACTACCCATCGATTGAATCCTCAATATGTATATGTACTGTAGATTTAGTTCATTAAATCAACAGGTGCAAAAGTAGTACTTAGTCGTTTACGAGCGGACGATAAATACCTACAATAATTAATCAATACTTTTACTTGTTTTGGAAACTTTCCCGCGTAATCATACGTAAAGGAAAACAGGTTGTTGGGGTTGGATGTAAGATTTAGAATTGAAGCTCTGGAATACTCTGGATGTCGTAAAGAATGGCATGATTTAGGTAGGTACATGGTCGGGCAATAAACACTACGGAAAATTAATCTATGTACGTATCTCAGCGTTTTTGATAATTCCACCCCCAAAGGGTTCAAAAAAGGTATGAAGTGGTTTGTGTATGGAAAGTCCTTAATTTTCGAAGTAAAAATCACAAAATTGATTACCTATCTAGGCGTATGGTTGGAAGCTAACGCAATGGTGTTAGAATTTCAATCCTTAAGGGGGTGAAAAGGGGGATGAAAATTTGTTTTTTAAGTTAAAATTACTAACATCATGAAAAATGACGTTATCACGTAAAATTATTATCGTCCGTAAACCGACTTTACAGACAACCATTTTTTTTTTGTTTTGAGTTCCATTATACATAATATAGGTATAATAAGCATTCAGTAAAAAGCTGTTATTGAAATTACAGACACACTTCAATCTTCTTTGATTTTTTTTGTATGTAGGTACCTATGTACCTATAGATAAAATAGAAAGATGGATATGGTTGCAATAACCTACCAAATCACAATGTAGGTCCAAAATATTCATCATTATATTAATCATCATTAGTATGATTATATGATCCTAGTATGTAGGTATCCAATGTTGTAGTGTAGAAACTAATTTTGTCCTTACAAATCCAGCTTAATGACCTAAAAGATTTTTGAAGTGCCGAGTTTGTCAACATTAAAAAAGTACCTACCTACTCTTTAATTTTAATAACATCTTCGTACTTTCAAATTATTTTTAAGATTGATTTTTAGATTGAAGTAAGTACCTATTTCGCAACTACGTAAGTAGGTACTTCACTGAACGTTTTTAATTAGGTATTGTACCTAATAAAAGTTTGCAAAACTTTAAAAGGACGTTGGAGGGGCAGAAACCGTTGAGGTGCCGGATGTGTCAAAGTCAAATTGCAACTTCCGACGAAGTCTTTGAATAGTGGAGCCAAGTTATCGTGAAGTTAGATCTAGGTACTTAAGTAATTAAATTAGCTTAGGTCCTGCGCAATTCAGAATTTCCGATATTTACCAATAGCACACGTCACAATTCCACAAAGTGCAATATTAGGTGTGTTTGTTATTGACAACCGAGCATGCCACGTGTTTTTGTGTTACTTACCATCAGTGCCAGAGACATTAAGCTCTAGACCTATTTAGGAAAGGAACAGACACCTAAATAAAAACGGTCCGTCTGGTATTATTTCACAAGGGGAAGCAAAAAATAATGAAAACGTGCGAGCGAGAGAGCGTTATGCGAACGCGTGTGGCATGATAAAGAAAGAGACCACAAAAGCCCACTAGGGGAGTCGGAGCGCGAACCGGTTCTGCATGTGTGCAGACAGACGGCGCCCTCCCTCCCCTCGGCTGTCGACCCTCGAGTGCGAGAGCCTCACAATGTCGGCTTTCCCCCGAAGCGTTGCAATAATAATAACCACGAAGCTTCTCCATCAGTTTTACAACAAAGCCTCGAGACTGTTATGTCGTTTTCAAAACAATGGTAGTATATTATAATAATGTTTGAGATAACATTTTGTGAGTTATTGTGTTAAGATTCTATGGTGAACTAAAGAATATTGACACTGAGTGGCACCCTTTCTCCTTCACTTGCGCGTGTTTTACGAGCCGGAGTCAACTTTGTTCGCTAATATTGGATCAATTTATACGGCTCCATTCCTCTGTGATGACTGATGACGAGCCATTGCCTAGGCAAGTCTGCTCACCATTTATAGCCACACGCGACGCACTCACTCACAACAGATCGCAACTATAAATTAAATAAATAACATAAAATACCTTTTGGTGTAAAAACCATAAGAACAACGTTCCATCGTTTCAAAATAAAAGGTTAACTGAAACGTAAGCGCCGTCCCATGCGGCAATGATTAAAAGAAAAAAACAAACGAAAAGGTGAGGATCGAGACATTCGCACGGGTGAAAGTAAACACAACACTGATTATCGACGAAAACGACATACAAACACACTTTATCGATAGTCCGGTGCCCGTGTCATTGTAACAATAACCTTCTTTTCGAATGGCGAAACACGACTGCGGCTGTCTAATGTACGCGCTACCGGCGCGCCGCGCCGCACCCATGCCCCGCGCTGCCCATGGCTGCCCCGCTCAGCCCCGAGCTGCACCGCTCTCTATCACCCGTCACCAATGGTACGCCTGCTGCGATCCTTGGCTGCTCATTGGTCCAACCGTTTTACGGCCGTTCCACAAACAAAACCGGTTGCCAAGAACGACTCGAAAGGGCGCGAGGGACGAAATTAGCGTATGCGCGATTATTATTATTGTTACCTGTTCTTTCTCTTTCTCGCTTGATATTAAGAAAGAGATAGAGTTAGTAAAACATTAACTCGTCGTTGCATCGCATCTTTTCATCCTCTCACCGGCCGTTTTTTTAAACAGTTAGCTATTAATGGTGCTTATAATTACTAACCTTAGCTGTTTTATTATGTTGACCCTTAACAGTTTACTTCCATCTTTTACAGTTTATTAATCAGCAATAATAATAAAAGACACTGTGCTATTAACTGCTTATACTGAATTCATTTAATGCAAATTAGATAAAGCAAGTGGTGGGAATAACACATATTGCTTTATTTCTCAATACAATTAGAATTTCTCTACACAACTACTCAAGTAGTATCTAAGGTACCTACCTAGGTAGTACGTATTTATGTAGCTGGACTATGTTAGCTGTTTGGAATAGCCGGGCTTCAATTCACAACCCCAAGGGTTTCCCTGCGTTTATAATCTCACCCGCTTGTTATTGGGGTTTAGGGCCCCCTTTCTCCACCGTTCACAATCATGGTTCCCCTACCTACATACATCACCTAAGCGTAAGTCTATTTCTTGCAATTGTGTAAACATAATTACATTCATAAAGCAGGTGACTATTTTTGTCGTAATCATTAGCGGAGATTGATTCCTTGAAAGGAAGACCAAGCTAAAAAAAGTGAAATATTTTTAAGTCGTTATCAAATAAGTAATAAACCAGTACCCGTTTACAACTATTTGTAGTCATTAATTTTCGAAGTAAAAATCACTAAATATAATAAATCTAGGCTTATGGTTGGAAGCTAATGCTAATGTTGTTAGAATTTCAACCCTAAGGGGGTGAAAAGAGGGATGAAATTATGAACTGATTGATGAGATACTTTCTAATAGTTTATTTCTAACTATAATAATTATTAATTACTTGACACAACGTCCCGTGAGAAATAGATAGCGTTACGATACGACTCTACCACAAGTCCGCAACAGCGAACATGTAATAAACACGTGCGTTTAAAAAAGTGGTTTTAGAAAAATGGCGACGAAATATTTTTGTTATTTGCCTCTCTCTCACTCACATTACGTGTAAACGACAAGAAATGAGTACATCCGCCATTATTATATTTACCTACAGTACTCAATTACCTACCGAATTTGACAAAAACAGAAACTCAAAGAAATAGAGTCCTTCCTAAAGATAATTGTCTACGTCATAAAAATAAAAAAGAGCAAGATTTATTAAAATTTTATTTTATCAATGTCTAATGCAGCGCCATCTGTGGTAACCCTTACTACTCGGTGGATCAGCGCGTCAGCGCCATCTATGACTCCTACCTCAAAACTCTGAAATCAAAACTGGATACGAATCGTTTTCCCGTCGAGAAGAGTATCGTCCACTAAAAAGCTAATCACAGCATCAGAGCGAATTATGGCACAAAGTAGGTAAACTCATGGATATCAGGAAGTCGACACTTCGTGCGAAAACCGAAATAACGGACATACTTAGGTAGGTACATACCTACTTCCTGCCAACATTGATTATATTCTTCGGTCAATTGCTCGGTTCGGTCTGCTGTACAATTTGTCGTACTGGGTCGGTGGGGGTCTATAGTGCTGTAAAATGTTGATTCAATAATATTATTTGGAGTTTACTCCAGAAACAATGACTGAAGACTGAAGACACTAAGTCCAGAGGAACAGCACAGCAGCACTGCAAAAATAAGCAACGCAGGCAGTGGCCTATTCTTACATTTATAGGAAAAATTATAAAATCACGAAACTAAAATTTAACAAAATATGCCGAAAGTAATAATCTCAAAAAAGTTTAAAGAAAAACGGATCATTGATAAATGAACTCTATTATACCAACTTTAAAGTCTACTTTACGATGTATCTGCTGTTAATTAAGACGCAGGTAGCTGCATAGTTCCAGTGTAAGTATAAACCTTATATTGTTGTCTACTTTCAGAAACTATTCGGTGATTGATTAGGATACGATGGTCACACGTTCGCGTTGATGGGACGGTGATTGTCATAATAAATTCGAAACTCTACTACCTTAGCCCTTTTCAATTAATATAAAGCAAGTCGTCAAGGTTAAGGGCCTATACCCCCTCAAATGGCTTAGCATGTTCCTGCGTTATCTATGCCTAAAATACTGCAGCATTAATTTTGAAATAAATATATGGTAAAGTTGAGGATTAATGCAAAGTACTATGTGTGACGAAAACACGATTCCATAAACTTTTCTCGATAGAAAAACAATCCAAAGTTACCTCCAAATCGAAAAATAAACCGCTGGTATTCAAAAAGTACTTCAAATTAGATCATGAAACTTTGCATACTAACTGAACTAACTATAAAGCAGGTCTTATGTGTTTTTATAGTCTTTTATAGTCCAATCAATAGATTTTTTTGTAAATCGCAAAAAACTACTCATTTCGCACTATTCGGCCGCAGTGACTGACGTAACAACCGCTTTGTAGTGCAAGCTGATTAGAACTTTATTCTAACAGAATTTCAAACGAAGTTTGAACAAATAGAGTTGCTAATTTTAGGGTTAGAAGGGCCTTAAGTCTAATTTGCCCCTAATTAAAATTTCCCTAATTTGTGTAGTTAATTTCAGCCTAGGGGTGTTGATAGAAGGCGTCGCCTGGAACCTCTATAAATTACAAGACCCTCTTCGAATGCAATGGAATACATACAATATAATTATGTATGATGGTGCTATGGGGATTCTATAGAACGTTCACCTAACTACTGATTTATGGTAAGTACGCGAGACCATTTGTGGCAAAAAGAAAAGGAAAAGTAAGTTTTGTTTATTTCTACTATGGCTTATACTACGGCTTCTCAGCTATGCCTAAATAGTACCTAACGACAGTTAATATTACAAAAATATAAATCTCGCGAAATAGACAAAACTGGCAATGTGTTGAAAAGAGAGAGAAGGGAGACAGGAAAAGAGACAAAACATATTATGAAATGTTGAGAGAGAGGGAGAGATGGAAACAGATGCAAAGGGTTCCACACAAATTAAAGAGTGAAAGAGAAACCGAATATATCAGCTGTTTTACCCCTCGAACCCTTGCATGTTGTAGCTGTAATAGAAGTAAGAACTGAGGACACTCAACTCAATTGAAGTTAGTAGGTAGGTACCTTACAGTTACAACATTTTTAAAGGGTCGGGGTGTGTTAACCATTGACATAGGTGTAAGATTTTCGCGCCAAAATTAACAAATAATCATAATTATATAGGATAAAAATTTATAAAAAAAATACAAGTATTTACATATTTAAGTAATGTGTATTCTGTAATTTTGTACTTTATTTTAGTAGTTTATGGACGGTAGGAATCTTAATCAATAAAAATACAGACGCCAAAATCAGTGAAAAACTGCAAGAGGTTTTAGGTAGGTTAGTACCTATATGGGGAACATTCTGTCGTGTCCACAAAGCTGTTTGTCTTTTTGCTTTTCAAAAAAGAAAAAGACGAAAAGAAAGACGAACATTTTGTTAGACGTCATTTGAAAATCATTACCAAGATAGGGTACACTTCGAAGACTAGAGACTACATTTGAATGCTGCTGCGGTGCTGTACGGCAAAACAGCACCGTGCTCACTGGTCAATTCATCTCACTGGTCAATGCTCAATGCTCTTTGCGTACGGGTTGCGAATGCACCTGTAGTTAGGGCTTCCGTACAAACAGGTTCCGTTATAGAGGAATAAGTAGAAGTAGGTTGTACCAGTTCATGATAGAATGAGACATTATGTGTAGCATCTAAATAACGAGTTAGGCTGGCAGGTAGCTGCAACGTTGCTAACCGATTATATTGCTCAAATGACAATTTGATCAACATTTAAGGGCCTATACCCCCTCAAATGCCTTAGCATGATCCTCCGTTACGCCTAAAATACTGAAGCATTAATTTTGAAATAAATATATGGTAAAGTTGAGCATTAATGCTAAGTACTATGTGTGACGGTCTTGTAGTCTTCTCATTAATCGGGAAAACAGGTCAATTTTGGATACTTAGGTACTTGTTTGTATTCAATATTATCTGTTAAGTTCTTACCTATACCTAAGTACAGTAGGTACCGTCATGTTGTCGGGATGGGGACAACAAAGGAGGGGGCGATGGCGCCCCAACTAACGGCAATGCAAGCGGAATTCCTTGTAGAATTCCTAAGCCGCGCCGCGCCGCCGTTATTGCATAGCAGAGAATACAGTTCTTACGTAATTCCGCGGAATCATAAGAAAATAAAAAAATAATAATATTCGCACTTGCATTTAATTGATCCAGCGTTAGTCTTCGAGCTCGTCGATAAAGATGGAACTTGTTGGTGTGACATGCACATCCGTTGGCCGTCAGGATTGTTCTACTTTATTTTCGCACTCTGTGGCTAACCTATAACAGTAAACACGTTTAGCTCGATTTCCAGATTTTGATTGATGTAAAATGTAGTCAGCATTTTTTTCTATGTTACAAGAAATCTTAAATCCCGCACACGTGCGGGAAAAATAAAGAAAATGCACGTGTGTGAAATACATTGCATGTTAAACCTAATCGTAGTGCGATAAGAACCCGTATCCAGACCCGTACCCAGAGAATGTTTAATGAAAATAGTACATTTTGATACAAGTGGAGAAAGTTTGTTATTGCATTCGAGGCGGAATTAACACACGAGCCATAGGCGAGGGGTTTTTTGAGCCGAGAACTGCAATAACAAATGACCACGCGTATCAAACGACGTTTTTCAATACACTTTTGAAGAAACAAAACAAATGAATGAAAAATATTTTTGTCGTGAATTATTATGAGACTATGATTTTAATTTTCTTTCATTTTCCGCGCTTTGCTTTCGCCAGGTTGAAGGAGAAGCAAAGGTACGAAGCCGTAAGCCGTAATTTAGAACACAAATAAATGTTAATTTGTCTATAAAAGCAAATATTAGTTTCAAATAATCATGTTTATCTATGATACTCTGTATATAAACACAATGAGGGATTTTCTTTTTAGCTCTTCCCTGGTCGCTGGATAGATGGCGCTGAACTTGGTACGTTACTACAAGGAACGGAACGTAAAAAAACTGATTTTAACAAAGCGAGAAAAGTAGGTTATATTCGGAAGCCTAAGCAAACGAAAGTGTCAGTCAACGAGTGTATGTGACGTGACGCAATGTTTTTTTTCCAAGCCTTTTGGCTTTGGCACTAACTAACGTAGTCAGTTTCACAGTGTTTTATGAAGCCCGATTTTCGGACATCCCATTTTTATTGAAAAACCAGACAGAAATGTTCATTTAAATGCAAGATTTCGTATCCCCATTTAGCTACTAAGTCTAGTTTCTGAGTGATAATTTTTTGAAAATCGAACAAATTCTATTTTGATTTTCAGAAAAAAAAAATACATATAAACTAAGCGTCATAGAAATAACGATGTTAGGTACATTGATGGCGCCGAGATTTCCCTGGCGGCATCTGCCATCTTAGCCAGGAAGGTTGTGGACCACTCAATTCGTATACTCTCAGACAGCATGGCTGTACTGCTAGCACTAAACAACCACACAGTCAACTCTGGGTTAATACACGAGTGTCACCAATGCCTGAACCAGGTTGGTAATCTCAATAATATAACCATCCAATGGATTAAGGGACACAGTGATTCCCGTGGCAATGATGCGGCGGACGTACTCGCTAGAAGGGGGTCGAGCATGGCAGCGGTGGGAACCGAACCTATCGTACCATTCCCTTTCGGATACCTACGCACACTGGTAAGGAACCGAACTAGTGAACACCACCACAAGCTATGGCTAGACCACGGCGAGTGCAGGCAGGCCAAGGAAGCACTTCCTACTATCGACGGCCGCCTCACCAAACGCGCGCTTCGGTTGACCAAACCGCAGCTGAGCACAGTTACAGCCACCATTACTGGACACGGCTCTTTTAATAAACACCTCTTTGTCATAGGAGTCACGGACAGCCCCCTGTGCCGTGCCTGCATGGAGGAAGACGATACAGCAGCCCACGTGCTTCTGCACTGCCCAGTGGTTGCAACATACAGGGCAAAGTACTTCGGTAACCCAGGTACTCTCCGCGAGATTGTCAGCAACACCAAGGCGCTGCTGGCCTTACTCGGGGAGTTAAGGTGGATCGAGTAAATTTCCCACCCGTACGCAAAATACGCGCTTTGACGTGGAGTTGCGGACACCAGCCCGCTATACAATACAATACATTGATGGCGCATCTTATGCCGAGTATTTTAGTGCATAAATGAACCTCGTAACTTTGCTTGATCCAGATATATGTATACGTGTTTTTTGGTTTTAAGTTTTTCTTAATTTTCTCGAAAATTGCGCCGTTTCGGGAAAAGTTATCTATACAGAAATAATTCTATTTACTTCCCCAATACCCCACCGCTGCCATGCTCGATCCCCTTCTAGCGAGTTCGTCCGCCGCATCATTGCCACGGGAATCACTGTGTCCCTTAATCCATTGGATGGTTATATTATTGAGATTACCAACCTGGTTCAGGCGTTGGTGACACTCGTGTATTAACCCAGAGTTGACTGTGTGGTTGTTTAGTGCTAGCAATACAGCCATGCTGTCTGAGAGTATACGAATTGAGTGGTCCACAACCTTCCAGCATCAACCGTGACCAAGGGCTTACTTGGTTTGGTAACCCCTTTGGCCTTTGTTTACTTACACTGGCAATTAAATTAAGGGTACTGTTCGATTTTATACGCTCGCTCCAGCTCAGAAGGTTGAAATTACAACAGACCAATAATATTTTGCCATTTAGGTGCAGGTCAGTTTTATTGAAAACTAGCTGATGCCCGCGGCTTCGCCCGCGTGAATGTCGGTTATCGCGACCAAAAGTACCTTAAGCTCCTAGACGGTTTCATTTTTTCCGACACCTCCAACAAATATTATTATATTGTATATTGTACTTAAAGAAAAACTTGACATATTATATACTAAAACCTTCCTCGAGAACCACTCTATCTCAACACTCTATAATGGTGAAAATAGCATGAAAATCGGTGTATACTTCCCAGGTGGTCCCATGCTCATCAAGTCAAGATGAGATCCTGAAGAAACAGAGAGACCTCTTCAAATTGTAGAGGCACACTTGAAGCGATTTGGGTAGTTTTTGGACGAGTACTTTCTCGGAGTGGTCCCTTTTCAATTTGGTGAAGATCGATGAAGAACTTCGGAGATAGGCAACGGAACTCCTCCATATATGATAGCAAATGGACTGGGATTGCTGAAATCTTATGTCTGTCTATTGTTTACACCGGTTCATAACTTAACATCACGCTGGTACGCTGTGAAGAGGTAAGCACATGTGAACCACCAAAAAGTGAAAAATAAAAACTTATTTGCAAACTTTTTTCTGAAGCTAAAGTTAATTTCATTTTTTTGTGTTTTTTGAAGTCGGTTTTATTTTTTGCAAAAAAGTTTTTATTATAATAATATGTAGTAACTGGTATCAGTCAAGAACTTATATAATACCTTTAAATACCTTTGTCTGCCGGTAACAACTTTATTACGACACAAAAACTTACTGGTTCAGTTTGCAATGGGCTAGCAAATTAAATGTTTCAGTAAATTGGGACATTGTTTTTAATTGTAACGACAGATAACTCTCAGCAATTTTTTTTCATGCTTTTGTAATACATTCCAAGTTATCTTCAAGTTTAAGAGACTCGGTTTTGTCTTCGCGGTAAGCGCAGGTGGGAAGGTCAGGATGACCTGGACGGATAAGCATGATCAACCTACACTACAGTTGAGACACAGCTCAGACAGCTTGCCTCGGTGTGAGGATGGGCTGTAGATGACCACGTGGGCCTTTGCAGACGGTTCCCTATCCATTTGAAAAAAAAAAAAAAAAAATTTATAATTTTACGATCTAATATAACTTAGCATACTTTTGTTACTCCTAATTATACTTTCGCATAACATTTTTTACGCATAATTTTTTTAAGCATAATTTCTCTAATCATAGTAATGATTAGCATAAATTTATTTACGCATAATGATTAAAACATATTTTTATAGGCATAACAAAAAAGCATAATAATTAACTCCTAAAATGTTAGACATACCATATTTGGTAATATCAATTTACTTCGACAATTGGAAAAACCGGCCAAGAGCGTGTCGGACTCGCACACCGAGGGTTCCGCACAAATTTTATTGAAAGGTAAATTGCGGTTAACGATTTATGACGAAAAAAACTACTACTATCTCGTTCAAACCAATTTTCAGTAGAAGTTCACATGGTAATGTACATCATATATATTTTTTAGTTTTATCATTCTCTTATTTTAGAAGTTACAGCGGGGCGGGGGACACACTTTTTACCACTTTGGAAGTGTCTCTCGTGCAAATTATTCAATTTAGAATAAAATGAGATTAGAAACCTCAATATCATTTTTGAAGACCGATCCATAGATACCCCACACGTATGGGCTTGATGAAAAAAAAATTGAGTTTCAGTTCTAAGTATAGGGAACCCCGTAAGGGGGTTCACAGAATACGCCTACTTACCAAGTTTAAACAGCATAGTTCTTATAGTTTCGGAAAAAAGAGGCAGTGACATACGGACGGACGAATCCATAAGAGTTCCGTTTTTTGCCATTTGGCTACGGAAACCTAAAAAACCATATCTCATGAAGCAGGATACATAACATATTTGTTTTGAACATAGTTGATTGTGAACATATGTGCACAAGCATGCAGCATGCAAACAAGCAAACACCATGCATGCAGCAAGCGTGCAGCATGCAAGCAACTTGCAGCAAGCATGCAGTATGCAACATGCAGCAGGCATGGTTTGTGTCACGGCTCCGGCGCTGCGGGGCTCCAGCGGTCCCACGCGAGCTTATCGTCGCAGATGTGTTTTACGCTCACCACCGCAGCTTCGGCTTGCTGGCCGGCTTAGCTGGCCAGCCTCAGTTGCAGCCGCGGGCGTTAAAAGCTCGCAGGCCGCCTCACTTACAATTTATGCCAAAACAAATTAGCCTTCAAGATAATTATGCTTACCTGAACTGTATGCCAAAAATAAATAATATGGCAAAGTATTATTATGGCAAAATAAATTATGCCAAAATAGTTATGCCAAAGTATATTGGGAAAAAGAAAATTATGAACAGGGATGATAATAAGAAGGGATCCCTTTGCGGACTGGTAGATGTAATGTCACATGGCTTCTTATTTGGTTTCCGTCGGATGAACGCACTATTATCCAATATTTATATATTTCCCGTATTTGTATGGAAGTTACACAGTTAAGTTGTCTGTACACCTATACAACTTGCTGTCATTTAGACAGCAGTTGATAAAGGCAGAAAAATAAATCAAGCCTTAAAGTTAAACCTGATTAATAAATCAGTTATTTTAAATTAATTACTTTTCGAAGCTTCTAAGTGTCGTTATTAAGAAACATTTTTTGCAGAATACGAATTTCTATAGCAAGCGAAGCGATTACTGGTATCCAGCTGTGCTTATGATAAATGCCCATCTGACAAAAACAGGACAAGGATAACTATATAGCAAACAATAGAAAGCTTAGAGAAACTTTTCTTTTTAACCAACTTCAAAAAGGAGGAGGTCTCTCAATTCGACCGTATATTCTTTTTTTATGTTTGTTCGCGGATAACTTCGTCGTTTATGTACCGATTTAGATGATTATTTTTTTGTTGGAAAAGAGATATCCCAAGAGTGGTACCATGATAAGAATATTATATATTACTATAAATAATCATTGCCATGATTATATAATAATATATAATATTCTTATTCTTCCTAGAGAAATCAAGAGCAACCTTCAAAAATCGTAGTGCGACGTTTGCGTTTGTTATTTTTTTCATTAAATATTTTAAAGCATTCATTTAATGAAGATCTGCAGTTGATCTGATGATGGAGCCGAAAGACAGTCGAGGGAATTCCTCAACGATTTACAGCAATTACCTGGTGTTTGGGCTTGATTAATTTGTATTGGTGAGAACTTTACATTTAGATGGGTTGTGACTGTCATTAGGGGTTTGCTGATGAAGACGAAAGACAGTCAAGGAAACTCCTCAACGTTTTACAGTAGCTAAGGTAACTACTGTAAAACGTGTTTGGACTAAATTAATTTCTATTGATGAGAACTTTGCACCCATATGGGTTATAAGTGCCATTACAGGTCTGATGATAGAAGGAAACCATAGACAGTCGAGGGAATTCCTTAACGATTTACAGCCGTTACCTTTTGTTGGGCTTACTTCAAACGGTTCAATATGCCAAAATGTTCAGTTCGTACAAAAACAATACCTTATTAAGATGAAGTCTGCATAACAAATATTTGTATAGGATATTAAAATAAAGGACAGAAAAAAAAATAACTTTTATGTAAAAAATAAAACCGACTTTAAAAACCAAAAAAGTGAAACTTTAGCTTCAGAAGTCGGTGGCAAAAAAAAAACAATCAAACAAACAAGTCACCGACTTCTGAAGCTAAAGTTATTTTTTGGATTTTTGTAAGTAGTGATAATATGGCAACGAGCAGCGAGTCGGTTTACTTTTTAATTATAGAAGGTCTACCTATTGAAACTCGAAATATTTTCAGAGAATCATCTAACGGTTTTATCGAAGCCATGGCAAAAAAAAGGAAATTTTTAGATTTTTCTAAATTATTTAATTCCACAATTGCTTGAGACTTTTTGCATAAAAACCTTTACTACGACGTAGTATGACGTATACGACGCGGCGACGTAGCTGTAGTAAACTAGCATACTTAATGGATGTTGAAAAAAAAAGAGTCAGTTTATATTTTGTGTTTTTTTTTTTATATAAGGTATATATATGTAGGTGTATATACCTATTGTACTCATCATTACGAACAACCTTTACTATGTGAGCAAAGCCTGAATCGCGAAACAAAATCAGCTGTTCCCTACAATATGTTCGCATAAACTCGTCAAAATGTATGGAACAGCTGATTGATATGATGCAGAAAATGAGGGTGTACTTTGCCTAACCCTTTGGGCACCACAAGCGTGATGTTGTTTCAGACTCGAATGTTTTAGGTTATGTTTTACTCACGGTTTTTTGTAGTTAGAAGATAGTAGTTTTAGTGATCGGTCTCCGGATGGCCTGCAAGCAAACAAATCAAAATATTACTATTATGAAGGTACGTATTCTTAGAGCTTTTTCTGCATAATAATGGGATTCCTTCCGTTTCAAAATTGATTATTTTCCATGACCGTTTACAAGTAGGGTTGCCGTACATAATTATTTATGTAATGTTTGATGTAAAAATATACTAGTACAGTACTCTACATTACTTAATACCACAATGCATTCTCTACTAGTCAACCTTTGGGTTAATGATGGAGTAGGTACCTATAAAAATAATACCTAAATAGTAAAAAATATCTGTACGACAGACTAATCCATTGTCTTTGTAAAGAAGACTAGTTATCGAAAGCCTAGAATTATATTTACCAAACAATTAAAAAATCTTTTAAATAAACAAAAACCCAATGACAAAGAAAACGCTCAAGTGCGAGTCGGACTAACGCACTATGTGTTCCGAAACTGAAAGATTATTAATTAATTTTGTATTTTCATTTTCCATGGTTCAATTATATTTTCCATTTAATGAGCTTCTCGCAATTTTAAATAAGTACTGTTGTTTTGCGTCAGCGACGTGAAATACCAACTGACCTACACACATCAAAAATGTCTAGGGATCAAGCATTTTTATGCGGATTTCTTGAGATTGAGATGTGGCTTTGTAATAAATTTATGATTTTATAAATTTATATGGATCCTTTTTGGTGCATTTCATAATTTGAATCAGGAACTCTCAATCAAATTCGAGTAAAAGATGAAAATAAGCTGTCAATATTTTCCCTATAAAAACATACAACGCATTGAAGACATTATTAGTGCTACTGTTTCCCTACTACTGATTAAAACCAACGTTATTATGGAGCGGCGACGTCATTTAAGCAGGGAAGAAATGCTCAGAGCCGTGGGAATGATAGAAGCTGGTTCCCGGCAACGTACTGTAGCTTTAGCTCTGAATACAAGTCAGAGTGTTATCAGTCGACTTTAGACACGTTACCGAAGCACTGGTACCGTGGCTGAGCGCCATGGAGGACGGTATCGCTGCACCACACGGAGACAAGACCGATACATTCAAATCTTAACTCGAAGAGCTCCAACAATAACCGCCATGATGTTAGCCGTGAGGCTTCATCACTCTTCAGGGAACTTAATTAGCGACCAAACAGTCAGAAACCGCTTGCATGAAGTGAACCTTCATTCCCGAAGACCGCTACGGGTACCACCTATAGCAATGCACAATCGTAGGATTCGATATCAATGGGCTCTTGAACACAGAAATTGGGCAGAAGAACAATGGCGTTTCGTGTGCTTTTCTGATGAGTCTCGTTTTGGTATGAGACCGGATACAAGACGTATACGACACTGGAGAACCCCTGGACGCCAACAGCGATTAAAATCCTGCCAGGAAGTCCATCCTTATAGTGGTGGAACCATCATGGTATGGGCGGGTATTTGGATCGGCGGAAGAACTGAGTTGATTTGGATCAGAGGCAACCTCAACGCTCAAATTTATGCTGAGACGATTGTATCAGACGTCATCGTTCCTCTACAAGTGCAAATCGGTCCCTTATTTCAGTTAATGCATGATAATGCACGACCGCACACCGCAAGAGTTGTAAGACAGACTCTCGCCGCAGCTAACATCAATGTCCTGCCCTGGCCTGCTCAGTCGCCAGACTTGAACCCGATTGAGCATGCATGGGATATGCTACAGAGAAGAGCTCTGCCGAATATGGAGGGTATCCAGTCGCAAGAAGACCTTTTTTTGTTGTTGCAACGAACATGGGCGGCCATTCCACAGCGTGATTTGGATGAACTCATTTTGAGTATGCCAAACCGATGTTCTTGTGTTGTTAGTGTTCGCGGTAGAAACACGGATTATTAATTGTTTAAGTTACCCAATAAAATTTTAAAGAAAACTGTTATTTCAGTCTTTTTTTCGAACTTTAATGTTAGTGGTTCAAATGTCAAAAATCCCTTTATTAGGAAAATGGCAAATTTCTTTATTAATGCAAAGGTGACTTGGTTTATCGTTACTGTGACA
This sequence comes from Xestia sexstrigata, assembly GCA_941918905.2. Classification (NCBI taxonomy): domain Eukaryota; kingdom Metazoa; phylum Arthropoda; class Insecta; order Lepidoptera; family Noctuidae; genus Xestia; species Xestia sexstrigata. The sequence continues at coordinate 12,480,013 of OW799200.2, read as the reverse complement.
AACGAAAACACTTTATTTGATGAATCCTTAAAGAAAATTTTAATTAATATCAATCAGGAGAAAAGTTATTGCAAAAATATATGTTGATCCCTAGATACTTTTGATGTGTGTATTTATTTATTTGTAGGTAATATTTTCATGTTCTCCTTGAAAATCCTGATTACCATGATTAACAATTTCCACGAATATTAATTTGGAATTTGCCAGTAAAATATCAAACAAGTAGTTCTAAAACTAAAACCCTAAGGTTAAAATGTAGCCCTATGTTACCCGGGCCATAGTAACGAATCGATTGACACCTTATTCATCAAAATCGGATGAAAAGTTTAGGCGCTACTGAAAAAAAAAAAAAAAAAAAAAAAAAAACACTACAAAAAAAATACTTTTTTTTTTCCTATTCAAACCAATTTATACGTTTTTTTTTGTCAAAAAAAGTTGGCAACCCTAGCCTCTTATCGCCTACTACATTACCTTTAAGTTTACTAGCAGGTTTACTTGTTTTTTTTTTATATCTTTTGTTTTATTTCCACAGAATAATATTTAAAAGTAGGTAAGTAACGTAAGTAGTAGTCATCATCATCAGCCTATTAATGTTCCCACTGCTGGGAATGGGCTATAATCCACCACACAGGCCCGTGCGGATTGGTAGATGTCACATGTCTTCGAATTTTTGGTTCTAGGACATGCCGGTTTCCTCACGATGTTTTCCTTCACCGTTTTGAGAGCAGGGGTGATGAAATAAGTTACACAAAGTATTGCGCCTGTCTGGGTTCGGAGTTCGGACCCACGACTTACTGTTCGTAAGTCGGGGCCGCCACCACTGGGCCACTGCAGGCTGCTCTCCGTAAGTAGTAGTGGTAGTAAGTAAGTCCAAAATGGTTGATTTCATTTTTATATAGGTACCTTTAAGCGGGCGAGTGCTTTTTTTAAACTCAGCAAAAAGCGTACCTACCTACTACCAATGGAGGCCAAAATATTTAAATTGTGTTTACAAATTAATAGAATAAGTATATTAATTTGATTCGTTTATTCATTTTACAACATATTTAACAATATAAATAAAAACATTTAAAATATATAAATATACTTTAAGTATTTACATTTGACAATTGACAATTTGACATTAACATTTATTTGTGTTCTAAATTTAATAATAAAATTAGTTTCGTAGGTATTAGTTATTCTTACCTAATGACAAAAATACTATTCGTTAAAATGTTTTGTTTTTTTCGTTAAGTGTAGCTGTATTGCAAAGCATCGTTTGATACGCGTGGGCATTTGTATTTTGTCACTGCACTTCTCGGCTCGATAACAATTCCGCTTATTACGCCTCGGCTGCAATGACAATGTTTGCCTACTTGTATCAAAATGCACTATTTATGTCCACCGGATGAGCCATGTACAGACCTACGAATTGTAATTTAGAATAAAATTCGCCTCCAAATCGGCAGTACCGTCTTCTAATTTTTGTCCACAGTATAAGTCCTGATTATTTAAGGTTAAGAAAAGTGTCTCTCGCTCCGATACCAAAGTGACAATTAATTTGTTCAGTGTTGTGTCTGCTCCCGCCAAGGCGTAAATCGCGGGCGTCTCAGCACGATCACGCACTAACGCGACTTCCTCCTAACACGGCCTTACTACGTTACTTATTGTTATTCCGCACCAACCAAACGCAACATTTTTTGTTTCATCTTCACTCCTCCAATGTTCTACTCCTGTCTCGTCCTTTCTTAGCCAGTTTTGTGTGTTCGTCTCGCTCACTCACCCGCGTGGGTGTCAGCCCAACGGCCAATGAACCCGACCGACACAGCTGTTTTCGTCAAAGAATAATTATAAAGGACGCACTAATTGAGTAAAAGTTGCCTAAAAGTAAGTTGACACATAGCGGGGCGCTATCAGTGATATACATATTGTGAACAAATACTGATAAGGGGCACCACATGTTATCAGAGTACCTACGTGACGATATTCGGTTAAAGCTCGGTGGTACAAAATTGTAGACTAATAAAAAGTTTCCTTAGGATAATAATATGTAGGTATGCACAGTTTGTAGCCACGGTTGAGTGTGCTGTAAACAGAGCTCAAGCTTTTATGATCCACAGGAGATAATAGAGTTGATTGAAATTTTAGTAGTGATCTGAGAAACACGATGTGTAGGTACCTTCCGGGGCGGGCAGGAGTATTTTTTTGTAAAAGTAGAACTTTCGGCTTTCGGTGACTCCCGCGAGTGGAGAAAATACTTTTTATATATTATAAATATACCTACTTAAATCAATATTGTATACGTTTTTATGTCGATAATTATATTTTGATAACACTTTCGGTTCTTTGGGCATCGAGAACAATAAATTGTGACCTGTGATTTTTTTTTTCGCTGATGCAGATAAATTGTAGTCTTACTTTTGTTTTACAATGTGCATGCAAATGTGAGGTGAAAACGAGACCCTTTCTAAATTCCAATCTGGTTGCATGTGCATCATTAAAAAACAAAAGGACTATAGGTACTGTACTATGGGCACTTTTCTATGAAATCCAGTGTCCTAATCGACAAAATGAGGGATTTTCTTTTTAGCTCTTCCCTAGTCGCTGGATAGATGGCGCTGAACTTGGTAAGTTACTGCAAGGATCGGAACGTACAAAAAAACTGATTTTAACAAAGCGCGAGAAAACTAGGTTATATTCGGAAGCTTAAGCAAACGAAAGTGTCAGTCAACGAGCGTATGTGACGTGACGCAATGTTTTTTTTTTTTTCAAGCATTTTGGCTTTGGCACCAAGTAACGCAGTCAGTTCAACGCCATCTAGAGAGTTCTTTGAAACATTTTTTTTTATTCCCTCAAAAAGAAAACCTCTCATTACAGATTACCTACTTTTCACAATCTGTCATTGTGTCGATTCTTCCGTCGACAAGACACGTTTCTACGGTTTCTTCATGCGTGCTACGCGTGCTGTGCGTAACTTCAACAAAATTTAAATATACAATATTTAAATATATCTCAATTTTTATTATTATTATTAGGACTTCACTTCATTGTAAATCAACAAGCAGGTACCTAAGTCACCGGAGAATGAAAATATAACCATTTATTATGAGTATGAGCCATGATTGGACATATATATTTCCATTCTGTTAGACTTGAGTCGCCAATTTGTACAGAACCTTTCAATTTGAAAGCATTATAGCTTAGCCGTCATGGTAACCCCTTTAGGAGTCAGGGCCTACTAGATCCTGGGGGGTTACCATGGCGTCTTATGGCAGTACCTACCTATTGTTTGAATGTCCCTTAAGTGTGGGAAAGAGATGGGACTACACAAGAGTCTAGCTACATCTCTTTCTACACGTCATGACTCATCGTAGGCCACTTGATATCAACAGTTGTGCTTGTGATAGGCAGACAGTCGAAGTCTCATCAAAAGGCTTCTTTCTGTACCATTTTGTACCGGAACCCTAAAACAAAATATGAATGAACGAAGGTAGGTATGGGTTACGTTTCGTATTAAAAAAAAAACAAATCCGCCCAGAACATTCAAATATTTTTGAATCCGGTAATATACCTACCTAGTTGATGATACGACAATGGAAAGGTTTCTTTCTTTACCATTTTGTACCGGAGCCCTAAAACAAAAGATAAATGAGCGAAGATAAAACAAACAAAAAAACAAATTCAAATTTTTTGTCTGATCTAAGTAACTTCCGATTATAAATCCGGTTACACAATTATTGAACTTACAACATTGGTTGTACGGTCGAACAAGCTATTTGGTATACATTTTACAATGTAATTTGTGGGTTAAACTGTAATAGTACATTGTTCACCGAGAGGAGAAAGTGACCAATTACCGTCGAGGGTGTCGTTTGGCTTTAAAACACCCGAGATCGGGAATCGCACTTTCTCTTGAGTGATACATAGTGCTTTATACTACACCTACGAGGAAAATAAAAAACTAAATCTTTACTAATTGAAATTTATATTGAAATTGTTGCAGTTAGTGAAGCTTAATGTAACACTTTTTCCATTAATGTTTGATTGAGATGTTTGCGACAATGTAGGAGGAATCTCACATGTTCTTTTTTCAAATTGTTTATCCTGCCACCGCAGGGTAACACTGCCAGCCCGACACCATCCAACACACAGCTAGTGGCCAGTGTCATTTTGCGAACTTGGAGATAAAAACTCACTGTAAAAACTTTTTGGCTTTTGATATTTAGGTTACCGGCGCATAGTCTTACCCAAAATTAAAAAAGAAAAACCACGTAAGAAATGGATTTTCATACACTTTTCTCTCCCGCTCAGATGCGTTTTCTCCCCGCATATTTGTTCGATATGCAATGACGTACTTTCTACCGTAAATTTGATAAAGTATCAAGATCCAAGCAGGTGTATTATAAACCAAATAGCTTGTTCGACGTACGTATGTACCTAGGTACTATCAATAATTGCATTATTAATTATTACCTATACCTAATAAACATTTTTGAAGGCGCCTGTCATCGCCGCGCCGCGCCGTCGGCGTAGCCTGTGCTTAGGGCAGCAGGGGCGAACCGCGCTGAATCGATCGTAGGGTTGGTCGACCTCTCATCGCCACCTTGCTGCCTCTTCCCAAGTTCGGCGCACCCACACAACCACACAACTTCGTGAATGATAAACTTTCGGTCTTGAACTCATAAAATGACGTAAACGACATTGACCGAGGTTATCAGACGACTTTGAAAGTTTCGCCGACGAAGTGACGCATCCCGAACTTTTGTACTCTTATTGATAGCTTCGAGTATCGTAAAGTTTTTTATAGTACAGGAGTTTGGAGGCGTGTAGCAATTTTGTATAAATAATTGAATTTCCAAATAAATATTACACCTTTGGCAGCAACTTTGTATCAACAAATAGAGTTTTAAAATCACACCTGTATACGTATAGCTGTTTCTTTCAAAAGTGCCATATTATTTATTAGTAATATACCTATATTTTTTAATAATATAGTAGGTATTATATATTTATTTAATTTGACAACTTTGGTCCACTGTGTAGTACAAAAACAAACTTATCAACTAAGTGTTTATACTAATATTAAAAAGAGAGGTAAAATTTGTTTCGTATGTAGGGGGCCTAGGGGGTAATCTTCGGAACTATTGATCCGATGCCTAAAATTCGTTCACTAACGGGAAGCTTCATTATCGCCGAGTGTCGTATGCTACATTAAAAATATTCCCGTGGGTTAATTTACTCAAATAACGGGAGCAAAGCCGCGAGCCAGAGCTAGTTAATTAATAAAGTACTGACACATAATACTATTCATCCGTGCCGCACGAGATATAGGTAATAAACACGGCCAAATGTATGGAAAAGCTATTTTTTTTAAATTACCGATGAAGGTTGACTCGTAGAGAATGCCTTGTGGCATTAAGACCGCCTGCCTATATACGAGTAAAAGGTTTAGCCTACACCTAGCTGTAGAATGCCAACCACAAAACACGCTGCAGCACCGTGGATTTAAATTGTTTTTTTTTTTATTCTTGAATCCAAAAGTATGGTTTTTTTTTAACACCGTTCCTCGTAAAGCTGATGTAATTCCAACGGTTTTAAATATGTAATGCGGGTCATAAAAAACGCGTGTGTTACCAAAGCAAATAGTTAAGTTATAGTCCATACAAATTCCATAACAATATTATTTGCCATTTCAAATATGGAACTGATCGCCGCCGCACGACTCCAGCGGTGCAGCGCGCTGTTGCTATTCAAATTTCGACCTAATCGCCGCGCGGCGCCAGTCAGTAGGCAGCGCTAGCGCGCTGTTAAAATGGCGGGAAAGCAACAGTGTGCATTCACAGATTGAGTTTATTTAAAATAAAAAAATAAAACAGTTTATTCGGTAATTTAAAAACTTGGCTGCATGCTCTAGCGTCTTTGCCAACATTTTCACGCAGCCACGGCAGAAAGTAATCCTCGCGCCATTTTTCTCAAATTTTCTTTTCTTTGTACTTGTATTGTGAATATCTAAAAATGGCAACTTTCAATAATGAAGATGAACATGATATATTACTTCAACTCCACCGGATATACTAACAGAAGCGCGAACCGCATGCGACAGCTTGTTGCCGTCAATATCCAAGGACAGATAGTACAGATACATAACCACGTATGAAATAGTAGATTGTTATACAAGGGTGGAAAGAAATCAATTCCCATACGAGGTATTTAGACGCACGAGCGAAGCGAGGGCGGCTATAGTCCGAGTGGGAATTGATGACTTTCACCCGTGTTAAACAAATAAACACTCTACTTTTCATTTCAAATATAAGGAAAGTAAAAAATAGTAGTTTTTCTAAAATATTTATTGATAGTAATAACATGAGTAGTACCTATTTAAAATTAATTGAGAAGTTAGAACAATTTGTGAAATTCTTTTTTTTTAATTAAATTAAATTTTCTTTGAAATCCCGCCAAATTATACATAAATAGTCTTTTTTAATTTAAATTTCAAATATGGAACGCACCGCCCGCGTCACCGCCGCGGGCCATCCCACTTTAATAGGTATTTTTTTTAATTTACATTGGCCGTATACACTCACAAGACCGCAGCATTTTTTTTAATCGATATTTTTCTTAATTATGTAAAAAAAATTATAGCCGACTAAATAACCAACTTTAGTTCTATTTTTAAAATTCATTCCCGCCCTAGGGAGGGAAGCAATTACTATGAGTCTTTCCCGCCCAAGGGAGGGAAGCATCGTTTTCGACCCGCTGCTCTGATCAAACAAACACTACTTTCCGAGTATGAGAAATAAAATAGTAGATTTTTTCTGTTTCCTCGCAAATGTGTTAAAAACGTCGTACGATATACGTGCGTATTGGTTATAACATGCTCGGCTCAATTCCACCCTCGCCTTCGGCTCGGGCTGAAATTCCGCCTCGCATGTTATAACCATCTTAACGCACTAATATCGTAATGTACTATTACATGCTTAATAAAAAAGAAAACTAGAGCCAATTTTAAAATTGTTTTATCAAGGGCAACAAAAAATCACTGTTGACTAAGTGATATTCATACATAAATTATGTAGGTATGTGATAACGTGCCAGTTTGCCTCAAATGGCTTAGCATGATCCTCCGTTACGCCTAAAATACTGCAGCATTAATTTTGAAATAAATATATGGTAAAGTTGAGGATTAATGCTAGGTACTATGTGTGACGAAAACACGATTCCATAAACTTTTCTCGATAGAAAAAAAAATCCAAGGTTACCTTCAAAACGAACAATAAACCGCTGGTTTTCAAAAAGTACTTCAAATTAGATCATGAAACTTTGCATACTAACTGAACTTACTATAAAGCAGGTCTTATGTGTTTTATTTTTTTAGTCCAATGAATAGATTTTTTTTAATCGCAAAAAAACACTCATTTCGCACTATTCGGCCGCAGTGACTAACGTAACAACCGCTTTGTAGTGCAAGCTGATTAGAAGATTATTCTAACAGTATTTCAAACGAATTTTGAACCTCCACAAATAGAGTTGCTAATTTTAGGGTTAGAAGGGCCTTATAAGAAATCTGCAAAAAAAAAGACCGCCGACCGACATAAAAAAATGCGGAAACATGACCAAAATAAGTACCTACATTCTGAACAGTAACGAAAGGCAGATTGCAAAGTGTGAGACTAGCGCCACACACATTAAGTAGAAAGGAGCCAAGGCAGCCGAAAGAATGCTGACTTGGGCTTGTGACTAGTTGAGCTTGAGTCTTCCAGGAATCGTTAGACCCTTCGGCCAGAACAAAACAAACAAGAAAACGAATTATTTCTTTGAACAGAAGATTGTTGTTAGGTGTTGTTAAAAGCCATTATGCTGGTTCCGTTCGGGGTCATGGTATTTTTTAACCGGTAAAACAGAAACTTGCCCGTGGAACTTTAATTTACTATTCTTATAAATATCAAATCTACAATTTGTAATCCATGTTTGTAATCCATGTTTATCTAGCAAATGAGTATTATTTCATAATTTCTTTTAAAACTGTCTAATTTTCCGCTTCTCTTTCTGCACCACACTAAAGCACAAATGGAAATACTACTCTTCAATCCGATTAGCAGTAACATCACTTTGCAAAATAATTTTCCATTTTATTAGACCTCAAGCAGTCTGAGTCTGACCAGATTGATGGAGTTTAACCCTCTTAGTTCGCAAAATGATTAAATTGAAACCCCAAGGACCACAATCCGATAACCGAAAACGACTCCGGTCTAGCAGAGTTGCAAAGCAAACGTTGGAAAGTTTAAACTCAAATCAGTCTTATTACAAAAAGCGGTTTATCTAAAAAACCTGGTTTAAACTTCTGTATGCTTCTTTGTCTAATTTGTGAAGGTAAACAGCGGGACATAATTATGCGAAGTTTGAGTACTTGTACCAGCTATTTAACATAAAATGTATGTATCAAAAACCTTTGATACATCTGACAAGATTCTTGTCTGATGTCTCATAGGTTTTGATTGTTTATCTTGTCACAAGATAGAAAATCAATACTTTTTAATTAATTAAGTAAAAGTTCGAAGACGCGGGTCCTCCTGATTCGATTTGATTTTCGATCCAATGACGTCACTTTTATGACTTCAAGCTCTCTCAATTAATTTTCATCATCATCATCAGCCTATAATGTTCCCACTGCTGGGACACGGCCTCCTCTCAATGAGAGGGAAACCAACTAATTTTTAACCGACTTCCTATTATCGACTAATTAATAGACACAATAGTTAAACAATTGACATAAATCTCCTGGAGATTTAGGGCCATGTTCACCGAAAAGATAACGGTCTGATTATCTAAAAACAGCTGTTTAAAACACATTTTCATGTTCACCAAAGCAAATCGACCGATTAAACACGCTAATCAACTGTTTTCTTTGACCGAGGTGGGAGAGGTTGTTTAAAGTCCCGGTTAGTAGCTAATCGGTGTATTTTGACGTTTGTAAATTGACGGTAAAAAATTTAAAATTTTAAGGTTACATCCAGATATTATTCTGAGAATTTAACATGCAGTCTGCTTTGAATTATATTTTGGAAGAGGATGATGTTTTGGAAGAGTTTGAAACCGTTGAAAGACTTTTGCAAACTCCTCGTTTGTATTCCACGAGACGACACTACTTCACGGAGTTAAATTAGTGACAATTTCTTTTTCGTCATGCGTAAAATTAGCAATGCGCTTCTCATTGTATTTAATTTAAAGACTACTTCAAACGAACAAAACTTCAAACACAACAGATAATTTGATGATTATATAACTGTCATCTCAGGTATAATGCAACCATTTTGAGATGTTTCGCATTTGTACGGTTTTTTACGTGTTAAGATGACTATTATTTTGACTGTATTATAATCATTCGGTCTTCCATTCCTAAAACGCTCGTTTACCTAACCGAGCTAGAATAAGTTGTGGTGAACACCAAAGTTCCCACGTCATGTTTAAACAACTGTTTACGTTTAGCGGGCCGATTACGAAACAGTCGGTTATTTTACTGTTGGTGAACATGGCCCTTTTTTTTTTTTTTTTTTTTTTCTGATGGGAAATCATCAAATGACTTCTCCCGCTCTGGGCGGAACAGGAGTGAGTGTCAGACTTTTACTGACTAAAACCCATCCATGTTCCTTCATCGCCCTTTGTGTTCCGGGGCCACGGTATCTCTTTCGAATAGTCCCGCAACCCCGGCAGGCATCGGTCCCCTTCCTTTTTGCTGACTCTCTTTGAGGCGCGCGTGGAACACGAACGCGCCGTCGACACGGCCTGTCGTCATGAGACGGACGGACGGCGAGCTAGCCCATAGCCCACCGTCCACAGGCCCGCGCCTACGGTGGCCGGGGGCCACGTGGTGGCCCCCGGCCCGCGTCCGCACACGACTCGCCCCGCATCCGCACACACGTGGGGGTGAACATGGCCCTTAGTAAGAGACGGGAGGTTATAGGAAATATCGGAACACTAATTAATCTATGGAATCTAAACTATGGAATGGAAGCACAAACGTGTATGGGCACACGATGGCAGTGAAAAATAATCAAATAGTAGTTTTAGAGAAGACTGCTAAAAAACGGAGGGGGTTCTTTTATGTATGTACACCGATTACGCTGAGATTTATGATCCGATTTCGCGATTCTTTTTTAGTTTGATGCGGAATAGTTGCCATTTGGTCCCATAAAAATTTAACATAGTTTGGCCCAGTAGTTTTCGTTTTATGAACATTTTTATTTCAGTCGTGTGGTCTAATTTCAACATGTTCACCGATTTCTTCCCCATTTGTGGAGCGATTCTCAAAATTCTTTTTTTATTTGAAATAATATACTCCTGAGATGGTCCCATTTAAATTTGGTGAAGATCTGATGGTTCTTTTATGTATGTACACCGATTACGCTGAGATTTATGATCCGATTTCGCGATTCTTCTTTAGTTTGATGCGGAATAGTTGCCATTTGGTCCCATAAAAATTTAACATAGTTTGGCCCAGTAGTTTTCGTTTTATGAACATTTTTATTTCAGTCGTGTGGTCTAATTTCAACATGTTCACCGATTTCTCCCCCATTTGTGGAGCGATTCTCAAAATTCTTTTTTTTTTTTAAATAATATACTCCTGAGATGGTCCCATTTAAATTTGGTGAAGATCTGATGGTGATCTTCGGAGTTATACAATGGAACTCTTCAAAAATAGACGGTAAATCGGTCGTGATTGCTGCAATCGCTTGGATGTTTATTGTTTATACATCATGACGTAACATCACGCCTGTATGCTCTGAGGGGTACGCAGATGTGTACAATACACCAAAATTTCGACAGTTTAGGTATGTTAAATTCCATTTATTGGGGATAAGCCTATTACCATGACATGACATGTATTGTTAACAATGTAAAAAATGCATAGCAAACATTTGTATAGGATATAACAACAAAAATGGAAAAAAAAAAACTTTTTTGTAGTAATAAAACCGACTTCAAAAAACACAAAACACAAAAAAGTGAAAAATAACTTTAGCTTCAGAAGTCAGTGACAAAAAAAAAACGAAATGTATCAAACAAAGGTCACCGACTTCTGAAGCTAAAGTTATTTTTCACATTTTTGTGTTTTTTGAAGTCGGTTTTATTTTGTTCCCAACAATTGTTCGATCGAACGAAAAGCTTACCACTCTACTCTACGGCTATCGGAAATTGTTTATTTTTAAATGGTGATTATTTTAAAATAAAGTGATTGTCAAGTCATCAAGTGTGACCGATTATAAACGCTTAACTTACACGCATTTAAGCTTTATAATGACCGCTCAGTAATGGGCTTTTAGGGGCACATATGGTGGACTTATCACATTGTCCGGGAAGTAAAGAAAGGGGCTTCTTATGTTGATAACGGAATCCAATGTTTGTTAGAGGGTATGAATTTAAGGGCAATGCCATAATCGGTTTAGTAGGCAATAAGATTTGGTCGACTTGGTTGTGTTTTGTATTGAACTAAATAAACGTTACTGAAAACTTCATTAACGCCTTCTGTTAATAAAAAAAATAGGGTTAGGTACAATTTTAAAATTCTAGTTGTGTTCAACCATTCCCAATGGCAGCGTGTAAAGATCAGTTAACAGTAATCTACTCTCTATTTTAACATTTATGTCGCAGATTGTACTACTTTTTTTAAGTTAAACGTAAAATTGATCCGTGATAAAATGAGGAGTGTCGATAGTAGCCGGTGCTGTTTTAAGGCGTAAGTAGACTTGTTCCACAACTGCATTTTCGGACTAGGCAAAATTTCGAGGGCGACAGTTAAAACGGAGTGCGGTGTCCCTACGGAAGTGACTGCCATGGGCTGTTATTAAAACTCACGCTCAGTAGAGAACAACTTAGTGCCGTGGCTGGCCTTAAATTCATTTGAGGCTACGGAATAGGCGAGACGACAAAAAATAACTAATTAGTCCGTCAGTTAGATTATCAAAAAATATATGACCCGTGTTTTTTCTTTTGTTACGTAAACCATAATTGACGAAGATATGACGCTTTTAAAATGCTCAATACGTCACACCTAGGTATAATTTTTAGCTAGTTCTGACGTCACGAGCCCCCACTCCCGAGTTTTGATGTGTTTTATCTTTGTCAATATTCATTGATTTACAAAAACAAAAAATACGTGTCCATTAATTTCCAATACTCTAACTGACAGACTAAATAGATTTGCAATTTTTTGATACTGTCGTCATGCCTATAGTCAGGTTGAGCAGTATTGCAAATTGCAACCTTATCGATATGAACTGGGAGTGGCCATATAAAAAAAAAACAAAAGGAAACAACCATATACAGTGACTGATAATTCAGGATGTAACCTGAAAGGTGGTGATTCCCCACCAAACTGTACAATATTCATAGAGGAAGAACGGGTAATACATTTTTTTTCGAAAACAGAATATCGCATCAATTAATTATAATATACTTAATATTAAAAAAGACTACATTTTTTGACCTCGTTTTTGAAAGTTGTTCGGTTTGAGGTCCTGTATCACCTACGAGGTATTGTGCTTTTAGCGTTACACCCTGTAAAAAAATTACAATGGTGGTGACTACAGCGTTAGTTTACCCCAACGCAATTTGTCGCCATAGTGTTAATTTCACCAAACGCGATAAGCACATTTAAACTGAGTTCAAGAGCTGTCAGAGTGTCAGTGTCATTCTAACTATGTATTATAATAAATACAAATTAATTGCCACATGTATGGCGGATCATCACTTGAGGATGGCTCGACCGATTTGCCAGTTTTTTTTGTGACAATGTTTGTATGAATGAAAGGTTTTTTATTTTTTGCTAAATGCACTTCTCATCTTCTTCATCGAATCGATCTGGAAGATACATACTTACATATTATATTTCTTAGTCCTCCAAAAACCTAGTCCCTAGTTTCGGAAACATATTTGGTAAGTAAGTCTTGTTCTAAACAAACAAAAGATAAAGGATAGAAACAGAAGCCTGCTTTGAACCTAATAGAAAGAATCCTGACTTGAAACAAAATACATAATAATAAAAAATAACATGAAAAATTCACAGATTTCGTGCCTCACACGACTATCGAGCACATTGGAAATGAATATACGGAATTCGAAAAAATATTGCCGCTGAGCGACGAGAAAGTCGGGATAAGGAAAAGATTACAAAATTAAACTACAACGTTGAATGATAGTTATTTTATTCTTAGGTTAACATAAGTATCCTCGACACAGATAACGAACTCTGCGAAACATGAAGTCATAAATTTCATGTGAAAAATGTTGTTCTGACTTTTAGACTTTTTTCAAATTTTTGATATCATTCTTCTTTTCCAAAATATCGAGCGCCAAAATGATTTCTTTTTCACTATTTCGGCCATAACTTTTTTAGTTTTTGACTTTCTCGAATAATTATTTTTGCATCTTACAGTTCTCGTAAATACACGTTTTTTGAATATCATATCTTCACAACTCTCCGAGATATAAGGAAATCACACTTTTTCGTGAAATCGGACCTACACTGGAGCGAACGAAAAGACATTTCTAATGTCAAAACTGGTTTTGAAGCGGACCGTGGTGGTCCAAACGGTTCAACTGTGCGAGGATAAGAAATAGCGAAGACAGGACTTGTTATTTTTATTTATTTTCGTACCACAGATTATGTTCATTAATATCTGTACTGAACTAGCTTTAGCCTGTCGCTTCACCCGCATGAATTTCGTCTCAACTCTCATGGGAATATTCTACTTCTAACCCAGGGCATACTTAGGGCGTGCATGCGTGTGCCAAATTTGCTTAGATGTGAAAAGGGAAGCAAATTAGTATTGCAAATAAAAAGCTGTGTCACAAATTCACAAAATTATGGCGTGGAATAAAGTACACTCTGTCTATCTTTCTAATGGATAATGTGGATAGTATGGATTCTGTACACATTGTGGAGCTTTCGTTCGTTACCGTTCCCCCCGCAATGCTGCGTCATGTTACCCGCCGAGCCGAAAATAATTGTTTCACCCCCAGGCGCAAATCATTCGGGTTCAAAGTACGCCGAGCGCCTCAGGCTTTAGATCAAAGCACTGGGTAGATTGTACGTGTACGTTACATAAAAACATTTTGATGGTTATACCTAAAAACCTGTCATGCCTACAATATGCAGTGCTTGTACTGATACTGATACTGATATTGCCATTTCCTTGCTTACTTTCAAATTTACCGCAATTTATTCAGCAAGAACTTCGGGTAATGAGAACATTACCCGAAGTTCTGTTGTCAATAGCGATAATCATAATTTTATTTCGTTACGGAATGTACTATAAAAATAATGACAAAAAGCGAAAACAAGACATAAATCGGTCAAACAACACAAAAGTTATAACCATTTAAACTTCTGTTTCTATCTCTTCCTAGATAAACGGAATTTAATGTGGATTTTGTACGTCGATGCAGCGAATGATGTCATTCCCTGTATCGGATCTCTCTGTCTAACCAGCAGTTAAAAATCAAATGCTTATAGCTTAGTATTTTTTTAGATATTCTAATAAAATAAAAATGTCACTTATATATATTCATACGCTTTGTTTAGTGATAAAATAAAATGATGCATAATACCCTATTCTCATTACCCGAACTTCTGTTGTCAATACAATAAAATTAAGCTTTTTACAAATGCTCAAAAGAGCTTCTTAACTAAGCAGTGGATTTTTTACAAAAAAAGCTCTTCTTGCTTCTTTAGCTGCTCTCTACAGTATTTTTTATATTTTTTTGGGACAAGTCTGCCACACTTTTCCCAAACCACTGTAACTCCTGAAAGCCAGAATCTACAGTGGCGACCACCAGAAAAGCGCCGAGACAATGAAGCTCGACGAAGTCCCAGAGAATAAATTTAACTGTCTTGGATCCAGGAACGAAATTAATCAGATAAGTATAGTGGAGGAGTAGGAAAAAACCGTAATTTCCACTTCCCTCCATATCAGCAGGAGACAGAACGAAACAAGGCCAATAGGCACAAAGGGACGTTTACAACTAGGATAGGCCCAGTTGCCTAGCACCACGGATAAATATTAACATTAATGGGTCCTATGTTGTGAGCTGTTATATTTGATTCCAATAATAGGTATGGTAAAAACACTTGAACGCACAGAAATTTGTTCTAGTTTCCACAAGGTCTGAAAATAACTCCGGATGTAACCTGTACACTATCTAACATAATATTGCGTTCATTCTGCCAAAGACTGCACTGCACTCCCATATAAAAAACTTTTTTGCAAAAAATAAAACCGACTTCAAAAACACAACAAAGTGAAAAATAACTTTAGCTTCAGAAGTCGGTGACTTCTGTGTGTTTGATTCAGTTTCTTTGCCACCGACTTCTGAAGCTAAAGTTATTTTTCACTTTGTTGTGTTTTTGAAGTCGGTTTTATTTTTTGCAAAAAAGTTTTTTATTTTACCATTTTTAGTTGTATTATCTTACACAAATAGTTAGCTATACATTTATTTTAACATAATATAACCTCACGCCTGTAATTCCGAAGAGTTGGGCTGAGGTGTACCCAATAGCAGCGGCGTGCAGTCGTCCACCAGGGTGGGCAGGCCACGAAATAATGATAGCAAAAAAAAAAACGCGCAACTCCACAACGTCTGTCGCTCTACAAAATTATGATGGCCCTCAAAGTAGTCACATTTATTGATTTATAATATTTGAAAATAAGCCTGTAAAAACAAAAGTTATAAATACAAGAAGTAAAGAACTCACCACATTATTCAAGGTTTAACTCACGATTTTCTAACGATGCAAACAGAAGAAAGATTCGGCTACCTCTAATGTCTTATCCAAGTGAGTGGGTGATAGTTAGAGAACACGTCAGTTAATTACCATATATTATTTTTAGATTAATTCTCGTAATTCGGGTACAAATCTACCTTTAGACACAACTTGAAGCTTGTCATTATACGATAATAGAGAAAACTTATTGCCTTTAACTTCTAACAAACACACATTATCAGCACAAACTTCACAAGTAAACACCATTGTTAGGTGAATAAACAATTAATACACAACAAAATTAATATTTTTACACTGCTGTTACTGTTAAATGTACGTTTTTTGTTTCAAAACAAATGTGTAAATAACTTAAAAAACTTAAAATTAAAACGTTCAAGATCGCGATATAAATTGCTTGTCACAATGAAACAATAATGGCTTCCTTCAGTAAAATATAATTTCTAATTTGTCGATGGATAAATAAAATTGCATCATTTTCATATCGAGTTGCTTCACAAGAGTGATCAACAAAATTTTGCAGGATAATACGAAATTCCACTAATTTATATTTAATTTGGAAATGAACCGGAACCAACCCTGCTTAGTGCATTGCTGCACGGTAGAACGCGAAATTCAAATTTCCTCACGTTTTTTGCAATTTGCAGGCCAATGCTAGGTTGTATGTTGATGATTATATGATTTGCGGCTGTAAGACGTATGTAGTCATATTTTAATTAACATACAACATAGCACTGGCCTGCAAATTGCAAAAAACGTAAGGAAATTTGAATTTCGCGGGCTAAAGAACATCCACCTTGAATCCTGGCCTTGTGTTGTAGCAGCCAATCATAGCCCAGCTACACTCGCAGGAGTTACCGCCCAAAAATGGCTGCAATCTATACATGTGTGCGGTTCATACACACAAAAATATGCACCAATGTGCCGCTGTGTGCGTAAATTTATCAATGGGATTAAGGCGAGTAGACTGCTTGCCTATAAGATGCGTCCGGCGGGTGAGCGTCGAGCTTCGTAGCAACTTCCAGTACAGTGTTAGTTACGTAACACGGGCGCGAAAAATTGCTATAAGTATTCGAACAGGAGTTATAACTTTTTTTTAATATTTTGTACAAAGTGTTATTTTATTACATAGTTCATTAGTTATAATAATTGCCCCAGTTGGTAGGGTAGGCTTTGTCTAATTGCCTCTTCGTTGCGCACGCCCATGCCCAATAGGACCTACACCCACATTTCGCCAGTTATGTTTATGTCCCATGTATAGGGGGCAAGCGCTGGCGCAAATCCAGACTCCGTGGCTGCTACTGAGAAATTCCTGATGGAAAAACCCAATAACACTTTGCCCGAACTGGGAATCGAACCAAGGACCTCATGCTGAGTAGTCGCCACCACTAGACCAACGAGGCAGTCATTTATTTCATATTGTTAACAATACATGTCATGGTAATAGGCTTATCCCCAATAAAATGGAACCTAACAGACCGAACTGTCGAAATGTGGGTGTACTGTACACATCTGCATACCCCCTCAGAGCATACAGGCGTGATGTTATGTTATGATTTTGTGAAAACAACAAACATCTAAGCGATTGCAGCAATCACGTCAGATTTGCTGTCTATAATTGAAGAGTTCCATTGCATATCTCCGAAGATGACCATCAGATCTTCACCAAATGTAAACGGGACCACCGCAAAGTAATTTTCTTCCAAACAAAAAAGAATCATCAAAATCGGTTCACAGTGCGGCGAAAAAAAGGCTGAACATACACACAAAAAAAAATTCTGTCGAATTGATAACCTCCTCCTTTTTTTGAAGTCGGTAAAAAATGTGATGTGCTGATTGTTCATATTCGCAGTCAGATGTGGAACATTGACAAAAAGGCGAGTCAACAAGCTTGAAGGGAAATAATTTAGTTTTAAAGTTACCATGACCGGTGGGAAATTGGGCAACACAGTGATCAACCTCCAACCATGTCCTGGCCAGCCGTTCACGAACGGATGGAAAGAACTGGTGGAGGTGTCGGCCCTTTGAAGGAATTATCCCATCTACATTGCCATTCAGACAAAAGTTCCTCCCAGACGTCGGTCTGTGGTTTGAATAATCTAGAAAACTTATCACGGTCACGTAGGGTTAAAAAGTCTGCGTCCGTGGTCTCACGTGCGTTATAGTACATTGCAACTTGCATTGCTCTCTACAGTATAACAGTACCTACACATTGATTATCGTTATAAGCCGGTACGAAGAAACTTCTAACAATAGTTGAGGCAGGTAAAAAAGGGACGCTCCCAACAAAATCCCAAATCTAGCATGGAGCATTTTGTTCTGCGATTTGGCAACGTTGCTCTCACATGTTAAGGGTGATAAGTGTGGCAACGTCGCCTGCCGTTACGATAATATCTGGCGTCACATTAGGATAGGTCTACAACTGAGGTAAAATTTTCAATAATCATTGGTCTTCTCACGAATATAGGCTTTATGATAGCGAGTGTGAATTTGATTGAACTTACTGTGTAGTTTTAGGTTAGGTTTCAAAATTAGATATTTAGGTACTTTCAATTTTAAAGGTATAGACTACGACAAAAATTTCGACATTAATGTCTGTACTGTTTATACTTGTACGGATTTTTTGTGTCTACGTAGGTACTTAGTGTTTATTTGTAAGTTTACGGAAATTTTGTCCGAGCTGTTCACACGCAAACTGTTAGTGATGCTCGGTCAGCGCACAATAAACGATAAACGATAAACGTCGTGCAACCGCTATTGCTACTATTGTGATAAAAAATCGCAAAAGACGAAAACCTTAGAGTATATATTACATGAGTAGGTGGGACGAAAAGATTTGAAATATTTATTAAAAAAAGTTACTCCTCTATTACAAAAAATACTACCCACAGTGTTATTTACATTCGTAGACCCTCTGCGAAAGTAAATAACACTATAGGTAGTATGTATATTCGTTAAAAAGCCACAAAATATTCCCAAGTACTAGTTTAATTTTCATCACTTCCTTGTTCTTTTTCTTTTTTTTTTCATTATGAGTTGTGTCCTTAAGTTATGAATTTTTCTGCTTATTTCTATCTACCAAAGTAGTTTTAAAATCTTCTGCTCTTGTTTACTTTATTTTTAAAAGCACTGGATAAATAATAAAAATCATTTTTTAAACAGATCATAAAATCCAATTTGTTAGTAGTACATACCTACACATCTTAAACACTAGTGTTAGTACATAATTATATTTTGTAAAATTTTGTTAATAATTACTAATAATGTCAAAATAATTAATAATAAAAATGTCAAAATCATAAAACAATAATGTCAAAATCATAATAATCATAATAATTAATCATATCAAAATCATTAATAATACAGAGTCAGGAAATAAAAAGAAATAAATAAAGGACAATAATCAACTAAGCAATAATTAAAATAAACCTTATTTCAAGGAACGAGTAGAAGGTAATACTTGAGTTGTGGTCCAGTCCCTCAGAATTAGTTTAGTTTAGTTTAGTTTAGTTAACCCTTCCGCCCTATCGGCCACAGTGACCAAGAGGCTGTAGGCGCTGACCCGCACTCGCCGCATCAAAGAGTCGACACGCGAACGCATGATTGCGTAAAAATCGTCTATAAGTGCCTCTGCGAACATCCCTGATGCGCTACGGTGTCGTGGCAACCCCAACAACGCCCTCTATGCGTTATTGTACTGGACGCGTAAGGCGCTGTAAGCCTTTTGCGTGTAGTCGACCCATAGACTGCTGGTTTAAAAAGATTGGCAGAATGCCTTAAACAGAGTAGTTTTTAAACCCCTCAAACACTTTGCAAACCTATGGATCAACATATTGCTCCTGACTAGCAGCGCCCTACGCTCCCTCTCCATGTCAACATTGTCCGTCTGCGTTGCAGTGACCCAGTGCCCCACATATTTAAACGATTTGACCCATTGCAATTCCGTCCCAGCGTGATATGCGTTTTTTTTTTATATAGGAAAATAAAGTGGTAAACTCAATATAAGTTATACGTTCACTTATGGAAAATAGGCATTGTACGGAACCCTCTCCACGCGAGTTTAACTCGCACTTAGCTGGTTTTTGTTACACCCTCAGAAAATAGAGATTTCAACGAACAAAAAGCCCACCGGTTTTTTTTTGACGTGAGAATTTACGATTGAAGATTAGGGTGCTTTTTTTAATATTAAGTCAAACTGTGTGAAAAATTAAATATTTTAAATCAAAAAAATTACAGTATGTTTGGAACATAAAAATCCCTTCGGCAAGCCGAAGGAGGGGGTAGATTTCGAAGAAGGTTCCACCCATAGATATAATAAATAAGGAGATATGCCCGCTAGACGAAAATGTATCGGAACCCTGTGTCTCCACTTTGCCCCTACCACACGGTGACACGGCAACTACTACACATGCAGTTCAGTAAAAGCAATAGATACGCAGTCGCGCGCACACCCGCTTTTCTTAAAACTGAACGTACTACACAATCAATTATAAACCTTATGCCATCAAACACAGCGTGTATTTACCATGCACCGTACAATTTACCTACACAAAAACATCGGTCGCTATCGTTGCGCTGTGCAAAAGCATAGGTAAACTAGTGATTGACAAAAGTGTGTGATTCAAATCGGAACGTTATCGAATCTTACATTTATTATTGTACATTTTTTTTTGGGGTCCTGAAAATAATTAAGTAGAAATATTATGTCCAGAATATAATATTATAATAAAAATAAACAATATGTAGCTAAAACATATTTTATTAAGTAAATTAAAACAATAAAATATCCTGTTACGTTGGTTAAGGCTGTTCATAGCCTATTGAAACAGTAGTTAGTAACACGAGGATAAGGCATAATATACGATAATTCAAAGCCAAAAACACTCCACCGATTTAACCTGAACTTTAATTAACTTACTTTACGAAAGTTGGTAACGCGTTTCTCTACTATGATGTAAAATAATCAAAATACGTAAAAAACATTATTTCAAATCGATCTTCCAACCGGGTGTTAAAACGGTTGACAAATTGAAAAATAAACTATAATAGCAATATTTCATTTGTCAATCAACAATGGTGTCGATTCTGTTGTGCACAAACTAAACTTAATTTAGGCTATTGCTATCTTTTTCTCTGTAATAAAACGAGAAAGAGACGGACGTTATTTAGAGCTGTCAAATTTAGTTGGAACTAATATTTCCATACAAATGAAGGGTGCACGTAAAAACATGTCGACTAAAAACTCGGTGAAGCGCAAGGCATCAACTAGTTTGACATCTCTAACTTAGTTCATAGCTATAGCCGTCCTTTTCTCGCACTGTCTTTTAGTAAAAGATAGCAATAGCCTAAATTAAGTTTAGTTTGTGCACAACAGAATCGACACCATTGTCGATAGCCTACGTTAGTGGATCTGCACAAACACATCACTAACTTGTCGCAAGAAGCAGCGGCCGTACTACGCGATGCATCCATCCTCTGGATACCAAAACTGTCTTGAGACAGACTATTTCCCTACTAGCGCGATCGAGAGATAAATAGTCTGTCTCGTTCACACTAGTAGGGAAATAGTCTGTCTCAAGACAGTTTTGTCTCAAGTGTGCGGTTGCTTATTAATGATTTGCCTATGACATGGTCAGTTGACCATGTCGCGCGGTAACGAACACGCCCGTGCCACACGTTAGGGGTTGCATTAAAAAAAGTTTAAAATTTAAGACTTGTCCGTATTCTTACTCGAAATATAAAACTGTCCAAAAATTTTCCATAGGAAAAAAGATATGGCCAAATAACAGATTTTCGAAAAACCACCCCCCGATTAAGATATTTATATTATGATATTTCCCGAACTTAAGTTTTGACCTTCTCGATTTTTTGGCCAAGTTTGAAAGCAATCGATACATACTTGCGACCTGTAGAGTGTGGCTAAATTTTGCTTGGCGCCCCACATACATAGACGTTTATATTTATATCATCATCATTTCAGCCGAAAGACATCCACTGCTGGACATAGGCCTATGTCCCCCAAGTGTCGCCACATTGACCGGTCCCGTGCGACTCGCATCCAACGGATTCCCGCAATCTTCACCAGGTGATCGGTCCACCTAGTGGGAGGTCTTCCAACGCAACGTCTTCCGGTTCGCGGTCGCCACTCCAAAACTTTTCGGCCCCATCGACCATCCGTTCTGCGAGCAATGTGCCCTGCCCACTGCCACTTAAGTTTGGCAATTCTTCGGGCTACGTCGGTGACCCTGGTTTTCTTGCGGATGTCTTAATTTCTGTTTCGATCACGCAAAGAAAGTCCGAGCATAGCTCTCTTCATTGCCCTTTGAATTGGGTGACTTTAAGCCTTCTGATAAGGCCCATTGTGAGCGACCACGTTTCGGTCCCGTATGTAATCACTGGCAACACACACTGGTCATAGACGTTCGTCTTGAGACACTGCGGTAAGTTGGACGAGAAGATACCGCGCAGCTTCCCGAACGCTGCCCAGCGGAGTTGGATTCGACGATTGACCTCTTTCTCGAAGTTAGACCTACCTAACTGGACCGTTTGTCCCAGGTACACATAATCGTCTACAGCTTCGAGTGTAGTGTCTCCGATCTTGATAGGAGTGGGTGTTACATGGGCATTCAAAATGACCTTGGTTTTGTCCATGTTCATTTTTAGCCCCACTCTTTCGGAAACTCTACTGAGGTCGTCGAGCATTGTACTGAGGTCCTCCTTGGTCTCAGCCAGACCACTATATCGTCGGCAAACCGAAGGTAAGTGATGTACTCGCCATTTGCTATTGCCGTTGATGATGATCCTCCAGTGCAGCGGTGAACAGTTACGGAGACGTCACCCTGTCATACCTCGCTGCAGAAGGATAGGCTCCGAGGCTTGGTCCTGAAGTCGGACTGACATGGTGGCGTTTCTGTACAAACACTTCAACACCTCGATGTACCGGTAGTCAATTTGGCACCGTTGGAGAGACTGCAGTACAGCCCAGGTCTCGATCGAATCGAAGGCTTTCTCGTAGTCCACAAATGTACACTTCGGTCTTCTATATAACCTGCCGCAGCTTATGTATGTGGTCCACGGTGCTATTAAAGCCTTTTCGGAAACCGGCTTGTTCGGGAGGCTGAAAATAGTCAAACCTGCGCGCGAGACGATTCGTGATGACTCTTGAAAACAACTTATAGACATGGCTTAGAAGCGAGATGGCCCTATAATTCTTCAGACGGGCATTGTCACCCTTCTTGAAGAAGAGTACCACCACACCGCTGCACCATGCCTGTGGCGTTTTTCCCTCGAGTATGACGGAATTAAATAGCTTCTGAAGGGCCTTAAGTACCGGTTTTCCACCCGCCTTCAGGAGTTCGGCCGTAATTCCGTCATCACTCGGTGCGTTGTTGTTTTTAACCTGTTTCAGAGCCATGCTAATCTCGTACAGGCTGACGTCCGGGATGACTTCGGTATAGTGTCGGGTCAGTCTAGCTCTTGGGTCGTTTGCTAGATCTACAACGGGTTTATTGACGTGTACAACTGTCCATTGAAGCTCTCGATCTCCCTCAGAAGCTCCGGTTTGGCGGATAAGATCCTGCCATTGTAGGTCTTCAGTTTCGTGAACTGGCTCTGCCCAATAGCCAGATCTCTAGTCTAGTCTCGAGCCTTTGTTCCGCTCGATCGAGTCTTTAATACGCTCGGTATTAAAGTGGCGAAGGTCGCTCTTCAAGAATTTAGAGATCCGTCTATTGAGCTGCCGGTATTTCAAAGCCTCGTCTGAAGACTGCAGGATCATCTCACGCCGCTTCTTCATGAGCTTGAGAGTTTTGGCACAATGTCTGGTCTTTTGCTGGTACAATCTGGTCAACCTTAGGCATATTGCGACTTTCTACATTTATTTTTAAATAAAAATAAACCTAACAGCTATTAAGAAAATCGAATTAAGCTACGAGTACACGATTCTGTGATAGACAAAGAGTACGTTATTCTTTTTTTGCAATGATTGTTGTAATAATTGAGTCATAATATATATATATTGTGACTCAATATATATATATATATATATGTTATATTGAGTTTGTACTTTCAAAATGTCGCTTAATCGGTTTGTTACTGGTGCACCTGCCCTATACAGGGTGGAATTTTGTAATGCCACCTGGAGGGAAAGTACTCTTAATACTGCAGATAGAAAATTTTACTCAAAGGAAACATTCCTTTATTTTTGAATAGAAAGCAAACTGCATTCAAAGATTTTCGAAAATTCTCTTCTCCCACACCCGGGAATCGAACCGGCTAAAATCTGAAAAAATTATACCCTATACTTTTATTGCATCGATCGTTAGGGTCAATTATAAGGATGAAATCTCTCTAACAAACATGATAAATTAAATGAAAGAAAAACCAGGAAATCTTAAATTAATTTAATTATTTTCAAAAAATGGTAAACTAACTAATTAGTTGCTCGAAATGGGCTCCATTCTCTTGGATACACAAATTTATTCTTTTAACGTTTTCATTTCTAGTAACCTTTAGTAAAGTGTTGTGGTGAATATTATAAATCGTATTCTGAACTTCAACTCTCACCTCGTTGTCATTCGCATAAGATTTCATGTAAATTTGTTTTTTTACATATCCCATAAAAAAAATCTAATGGGGTGAGATCTGGCGATCTCGCAGGCCATCTGATTGTGCCGTTTGTACCAATCCAGGTATTAAAATGGTTATTAATGTAGGCAGTAGTGATTCTGCTGTTATGTGCTGGAGCACCATCTTGCTGTAGAATTATTTGGTTTCGCTCTTCCTCGGGGAAACCATTTAACTCGTTTCTTAAGAGATCCAGTATTTCAATATACTTGACAGTGTTTAAATGACTTTCGTACACGTGGACTAACACTACATTATTTCTCATAACTCCGCACCAAACGTTGAAAGAAAATCTTACTTGATTGTTAGTTCCATGAACACGAACAGGATTCACTCGAGACCAATAATGGTTATTGCGGCGATTGTACATGCCATTATTGCTGAAGTTGGTTACGTCAGACCATACAATGTTACTCAAAAAATTAGGGTTTCGGTCAATTTCTCCAAGCATGTTTTCACAAAATTGTAATCGTCTCTCACGATCCCCAATATGCAAGTTTTGCACCAACCGACCTTCATGATAGCATTTATACCATAGACTTAGTAAATATAGACCAACAAAGCGTGCGAGGGAGAAGAAAATCCCTTATGGAAACGGGGAATCAACTCCTCAATATTTTGGATTTTTAGCGTACATCGTGATTTATTTTCAGTGAATACAGTAGTATTAAACAATGGTTACTTGTTCTGTGCGTGAATGTGGTGTTAATCATAGAAATAAACCTGAAAATTGCACATTTCATAAGTAAATACTCAGGACCACTCACTGATAAGACGCGTTTATTTTTGGTTAAAATTTGCCTTTTTACCTGTTTAAAATATAAAATAATACCAATGTTTTTGTTTACTTTCATATTTTGTATAGCTAAAAGTCCATTTGTTGATAATTTACATGATTTTGGTGAATAGATTGTTTATCAATCTATTTTTACATGTACGCTAGGGATTGACTTAAATTTATCGATACTATCGATATTTTATCTTGAATGTTAACTATGAAAATAAATGCTACCTTACGTTTACCGAACAGATTCCCTTTACGTATATATACTATACGTATAATTCGAGGAAAATGGTTGAGATTCATTGGGTGCGTTAGTTGGAATCCAAAGACTTGATACAACTTTGTTTACAGATTGTAAATTTTATTCGTGAAAATAATAAAATCAGTCAAGGTCAAAACTCACAAAACAAATCAACAAAAAAAAAACCAACCACAAAATCGAAACGTTTCGTTGTTGAAATCTACAATTTGCCAAGCTGTACTTCTTATAATATATTAGAAGATAATTTCGGCTTATTTTTGAGTTTTGAGAGCCAAAATTTGGACCAAGATATTTTAAATGGTCGTAGATATTTAATAATGGAACACATTATAGAAATTTACTTTGACATTCGACTTAAACATGAATGTAAACTTAATAATTTAGGAAAGAAAACTGTAAGGAACCAGTTAAATAAGATTTTTCTGTTTAAAGGTCAGTATTGAGCGATTTTTAATAAAATGTTGGCTGTTTTATTTTTTTAATATATTTACACTTTTTTAAAATAATGAAAAAAATATAATCTAGACAAAGGCAGCCTATGGAACATCTTCCTCCAAGGGTCGAACTTCAACCACTTATCGATAGTCCTCCAAAGTAAAAGGTACATCGCTAACTAACGCACACTCTGACAAATCAAAATTGGTCACGCTTTATCGAGCTGTCAGTTCGTCTATACGGCAGTATATACTAAGTCTATGATTTATACTTATACTTTTTCAGCACTTTAAGTACGCGAGTGTGGGTTGATCCTAATTCATCGGCAGCATCTCTCAATCAATCAATCAATCAAAGCATTTATTTCAAGTAGGCCAGTTACACGCACTTTTGAATTGTCGAAACAAAGATGAAAATTAAATGTAGCTACAGTCCCAGTCACAAGACATAAAAACTGTGAAAGTACTGTAGTTGCCCATTCCCTAGCGTAGATCTCTATGGAGAAGAACGGGCAAGAAACTCCATGGACACTCTTTTAAATCAAAATATTGTTACAAAATCTTGGTTACATCATTCATGTTGAGATGGTATATTATGTGAGAACAATGTAGCAAGATGTGCACGTTAAAAGTGTCCATAGTAAAAACAAAAAATACAATTAAAAAATAAACATACAAATAAGTAATGGCAACTAAGAGATGACCAGTCACAACTAACAGCGCCCGTTCACGAACATGACGCATGGATCAGCACCATTCAACTCAACCATTTTGAAGGGAACTGAATGATCCGACACACGCGCCACCATCAGCGAGACATTAGAGTGAGCGTGACATACTCTCATCATCTCTACTTGAAGCCTTCGGAAATGATTCAAAGTATGTTAAAACATCTAGTTCAAATTCGAAATAGTTTTGCTGAATAGTTTGCCGTCTCTTCTTGAAACCACCCGTTTTCTTTAAATTTTCTACCATTCTTTTCAATACGAACCGAGTTGGTGCCTGTCGGTCTTGATATCTCTCTCCATACCACCGCAGAGCTAGATTCACGTTTTTGTTATTTAAAAAATAAGCTTCCATTAAATCAAACTGTTCTTGATAAGCCATTTTCGCCGTGAGACAAAATGTGAAATGAGTTGTAAAAACAATCAACTGTGAATAACAACTGTGACAATCTAATTTTCAAATTATAATCTAACATTCCATATTTAAATTACCTCATACACGCAGCTACGAGTATGTCAAAGGAGTCTGCATTACAAAAGATGGATGTTAGTTAAAGAGCTTTAACTTGGCTCATTGAATTTGTAACTTCAAATTTCCTGGTTTTCCTTTCATTTAATTTATCATGTTTGTTAGAGAGATTTCATCCTTATAATTGACCATAACGATCGATGCAATAAAAGTACAGGGTATAATTTTTTCAGATTTTAGCCGGTTCGATTCCCGGGTGTGGGAGAAGAGAATTAACTAAAATCTTTGAATGCCGTTTGCTTTCTATTAAAAAATAAAGGTTACCTTTGAGTAAAATTTTCTATCTGCAGTATTAAGAGTACTTTCCCTTCAGGTGGCATTACAAAATTCCACCCTGTATATAAATATACTTTTTTACAGGCGATTGATTTGGCCTCTAGGGGGGTTATAACTATACTATATTATGGTGAAATTTTCGGAAAACTCGACTTTAGGTGCAAGACCAACACGTAGATTTTTTCTGACGAAATCTACCTAAAAGGTAAGTTTTCAGTAAATTTCGTAAAAAAAAAAAATTGTTTTTTGGAAAAGATAAAAATAAAAAATCCAAAGACTTGGTTATTTGAATTTTTTACATAAATTTTGAGGTTATGTGAAAAAGTGTTATGCAAAAGTTGTAGATAATTTTATTCCCTACAACTTTGACATTAAAGTTTTTTTCATACGATTTGTACTTTTTCCGGAAATCGAGATAAACCGTTTTTTACCCTTAAACCTAGTTCCCGACCTCAGATCGCCCGTAAATTATTTTTCCTTTAATATTTGTTATAATCTCTTCCTTTTTCATTGAGTTTCATCCTGTGTGTGGTGTGTCTTATGTGCCTAATGTCGTGCGTGAGTTCATTGATACATCAATCAATAAGGGACCATGGGCACTACTTTGGCTAAATGATTTACTTATTTCCTATCTCTAGAAATGAAACCTAGGTTATAATTATATTATGTTAGAGGACATTACGAGAAATCAATAGTAAAAAGAACCACCGAACCGAACAAAGATACCGAGGGAAGTATTGCTAGTATCTTTTTGTCAGGCGTTACCTATTTTTTACCCGACTGCGCCAGAAGGAGGGTTACGTATGTATAATTGTTTGGCACGCTCTGTGGCCTGAATGGCTCGATGAATTTTAGCTTGAGATCTGTCGTTAGATTCGTATTTACTGTGAGAGTGACACTGGGTATAACAAAATAAAAAAATAAACAAAATGAAGGTATTTTGGAGACCAATTCAAATATTTGGCACGCTCTGCAGCCTGAACGGCTCGATAAAGGGCTCATCATGAGGATTTTAAAATGGTATATCTAAGTAGGTAACTAAGAAGTGTAAAATAACAAAAAAATCATTAAAAAAAAAAAATTAAAGAACCCTACTGCGTAAAAAATAACTAATAACTTTAAATAAAAACAGAAAAGAAAAAAACAAGTTCAGGAAACAGTACATATTGACTGCAACAGTCGAGACCCGTTAAATAATCTAGACTAAAATCATAACATCCAATCCAATATGGGTCCCGAGTCCCGACTGTTGCAGTCAATATGTCCTATTTCCTGAACTTATTTTTTTCTTTTCAGTTTTCATTTAAAGTTATTAGTTATTTTTTACGCAGTCAGGTTTTATAATTATTTAAATTAATTTTTCTTATACATATTATAATTAAATGAAAATACAATCATACCTGATATTTCGAGGTTTGTATTGATAAAATAGATTGTTACTGTTATATTTTTTTCTCAATGGCAGTTTTTATCACTAAAACTATAAAAAAAAACTGATTTAAACTGATCGCGGTATTGGACACGCGCTGGTGTCGCAATTTAAAATATCTAGATTAAATTATTTATGACGCGGAATGACTCATTGGAGTTGCCGGATAGTATGTATCATTGGGAAACTTAAAATATTACACATGGAGTATTTTTATTTAAGAAAAATAGCGCCTGATAAAAAACTGACAGCAATCTACTAAACACTCTCTATCATGGTTCGGTTACGGTTGGTAGAGCTAGTTCTTTTTGGTATTGATTTCTCATACAGTCCTCTAACGTATATGGACTAGGTTTCATCTTTGGCGAAAAGAAAAAAAAACATGCCAGTTACGTATGGCAAAAGTTGCATTGCCCAATTGCTTCAACACTTATGACAGTGACGCCAAATTATAGGTAATAGTGTGCAGGTTTGCCATTTTATAGTAAAGTATGGTGTTATTGTTGGTTTTTTAATTTAGAAAATATTAAATAAGTACATGACACGTTTATATGATTTACTGAACTAAGATATGCGTACACGCAGTCGAACAGACATGACACTTCATTTAGTGAAGGGTTTTTGTTTGTATATTATATACTTACTTACTTTTTTTTTGCAAAAAATAAAACCGACTTCAGAAGCACACGAAAGTGAAAAATAACTTTAGCTTCAGAAGTCGGTGACTTTTGTTTGTTTGATAATTTTTTTTGTTACCGACTTTTACAGTTGTAATACTTATCTCATATAATTAATATTTTCAATGCATTTATTGTTGTAAATATATGTCATGGTAATAGGCTTATCAGCAATAAAAAGGAACTTAACGTAGGTACCGAACTATCGAAATGTTGATGTACTAACTGTACATATCTGCGTACCCCCTCAGACCATACAGGCGTAATGGTATGTTATGGTGTAGTCTAAACAATAATCATCCAAGCGATTGCAGCAATCTTGACAGATTTGCTGTCTATTATTAAAGAGTTCCGTTCCATGTTTCCGAAGTCCATGATCAGATCTAGACAATATTTATATAGGACCAACTTCAGGGTATACTCTTTCCAAAAAAAAAGAATTATCAAAATCGGACTACTCGGTAAAAAGTTATGCGTGGTCAAACTTAAAAAAACCGGCCAAGTGCGTGCCGGGCCACGTGCAGTGTCGGGTTCCGTAATAGCCCATAATCACAATATAGAACGAACCCGTTGGTAAAGCGCCATCTAGCGGCAGCTTTGCGAAACTTATGATAATTTATTATGTTTTTTTTGTTGTTTTTTTTTTTTACTTTAGAGTTTGTTTTTCAATGCAAGTCTTTACCCGTTATAAACAAGCTACTTCATCTTAATCACTGTATAGGATTTATTCTAAGGATTTTGTATCTAGTACAAAATTATCCAACACCCAAGTTCAACGACTATTACTGCTAAACTAATAAAGTTATCTTAACCGCTACAGTTTTCTTTTGAAGTTCATGAAATGCACTATCATCTGAATTTTTCTAAATCATTTAAAAGACCTATTCAAGGATGGGGAGGCCGACGAAAAAAAATTCACCCCCACTTCACATGTAGGGGACTACATGCTACCCTAAAAATAAATATTTTACAAAAAAAAATTTACCACTTTGTCGGCGTTATTGATATACACACCTCTACAATATTACAGCTTTCTAGTACTAACGGTCTCTTAGCAAAACCTCAGACAGACAGACAGACAGACAGACCGACGGACATGGCGAAACTATAAGGGTTCCTTGTCAGGACTACAGGAACCATAAAAAAGTTAAAAATGGGAGCAAAGTTGGATTCATGTAATTTCATGTTTATAATATTTCTTTAGACACGGTGATTTTTAATTCACTTTTCAGACAGTGAAAGTATGGTGAAAGTACTCATAGTTATAAACAACTTTCAATATACAACGAAATAGCAAAAAAAAAACATCTGTTCCATACTCTTTCATCGGGTAAATATTGTATATATATTGTACGTATAATACGCCGTTTTACATAATGGCGCGCCGTATTGAAAAACGCAAGTCACGTTCAGCCGGATTACAATTGGGCTGAAATAAAGTACGCCGCATTGAATGAGCCCTTCGCATTCGTCAAAGCGGCGCAATAACGTGCCGCCGTTATACAAACAGGGGCATCGTCAATACGCCGCTTTCAACGTTTTAGTTTCATTTATCGCCGCAAGTGGCGCTGCATGCTCATAACAAGAAACATGGCGTCGCAATCGACAACAGTGTCGATGGCCGCTTGTGTTTTTATTTAATTTTTTACCTGCTTGTTGAGAATTACGTGGCAGGGTCGCAAGCACCGTTTTCGAGATATAAGCAAATTTCGAACCTGCTACGACTCCATGACGCGATAACACACCCACTTTCTGTCACAAATGTCGTCGTTGCTCCGCTCCGCTCCTTCGGTCTTCGCTCCTCATGCCTGCTAGCAAGACTTTTAGGACAATTTTAGTAGGCTATTTGAAGTATCGGAATTGCTGACAATACGGCTGAACGCTAGACGCCGCTTTGTCGAACGTATCGCCACCACAATCCGGCTGACCGTGAGGACGCCGTATTACATAAGGCGGCGTTTTTCAATCCGGCGCGCCATTATGTAAAACGGCGTGTTATAGGAATGGGCTGCGACATCAACATTGAGTTACCAACTTAGGGGTTTTCCCCCCAAATTTAGGGGTAAATAAGAGGGATGTGATTAAATCAAATAATTGGCCGGGGGCCACCACGTGGCCACCGTAGGCGCGGGCCTGTGGACGGGGTGCTATGGGCTAGCTCGCCGTCCGTCCGTCCGTCTTATGACGAGCCGTGTCGACGGTGCGTTCGTGTTCCACGCGCGCCTCAAAGAGATGTCAGCAAAAGGAAGGGGTCTGCAAGGACCGATGCCTGCAAGGGCCGATGCCTACCAGGGCTGCGGGTTGTTAGAAAGAGTTACCGCGGCCCTGGAACAAAAAAGGCAAAGAAGGAACATGATGGGTTTTAGTCAGTAAGAGCCAGAGCGGGAGGGGTCATTTGATGATTTCCCATCCAAAAAAGGGGGATTTTCAAGTAATTGTGGATATTTGACTTAGCTTGAGGGGTAAATATTTTTGGGAGTTGGTAACCCTGGGGAGCCAGGGTTACCAACTCCCACCACACACGCACTTGCCGCCCGCGCCCTCACTGCGGCCACTTGTATGAACGAGCTATGGCTTGAGCTACACGCGCGCGATTCGCGTGCGGTCCGCGCCAACTAGTCCGCGCCGCAGACCGCACCCGCGTGCCCTCTATCGACACTCCAATGAAGTTCATACTCGTATGTTTGAGCTCTTCGCACCGCGCCCGCACCGCACCCGCGTTTGCAGTCTGGCCGAGCACTGAACTTCACGCATATTCTTAATTCCGAAGGTGGTTATTAAAATTGATAATCTATACATAGTAAGTTTATAAAACAAACTGCGCAACGGATTTTAATGCAGTTTTCAGCAATAGATAGAGTGATTCAAGAGGAAAGGACATACATTGCTAGTTCGAAGCCGGGGTGGGTCGCTAGTTAGCTATAAAATAAACAAAATCATAAATAATCACTACATAATAATACGGGGTTGGAAAGAGAATGATTCCAAAATTTTCACACGAACCGTAAATATTGTTTTACTACAAACAAATCTGCACCCTCTATGACGTTTGTTGGCCGGTTGAGGAGAGAGAGAGAGAGAGAGAGAAAAAGACAAATGAGACGTATATAGACGGGAGCAGATGATGGTAGCGCCACATTTAAGTTCATACGCCCACATTGAGCATTACTACTACATACGTACGCACACTATAATTTAGATTTTCTTTCAAACCGATGGTAATCAGAAAAATAGCATAGGTACTTTATAGAGTTATTGTTTTTTATTGTAGTTGTAAAAGTTGTATTTTTAATGTAGTTTCTCATTATGGTTATTTTTTTTTAATTTCGGTACCGTATAGATATTTGTGATAAAAGTAAATAAATGTATAATTTGGGAAATTAGGAAATGGTCACCGAAGGAAATAACAATTAGCTTGTGTTATTTTGACTTGTAAATATTCCATGCATGTAAGCACAACTTGATTTTGTTTGTAATATGCACGAAAATTAAGAAACAACCATGATCCGTTATTAACATGCAATTGCGGAATTTAGGTGAATTATATTCTTAGATACTTACTGTCTTGAACATTGTTTCCATGCATTATGCCTGAGCTGTAACAAAAGAGACATATTTGGGATGAATCATGAATGAAATTAAACTAATTTTAATGACGATGAAATGATGACAGTTTTGATTTGAGAAAGCCTTTTGGCTGGAGAAGGTCAGGTTACCTTAAATAGGCACTAGATTCTAGATCAGCGGTTCTCAAACTTTTTTAGCAACGGAATCCTTTTGGAAACCTAAATATTTGACGGAGCCGGTTGTTGCCAAAATTATAAAAAATAAACAAGAAATGGAATTGACAATGGATTACTGACAATGGACAATGGACAACTGATTCAAAGCTAGATTTCGCGGTTTTACAATTTACTTGGTTCAAAAAACATTATAATTTTAGTAACTGTCATAATAACTTAACTTTCTCTGCAACCTTATTTTTCTTTGGTATATTTTATAATTTTTACCAGTATTTTCGTGGAGCCCCCCTACAGAGGCTCCACGGAGCCATAATTTCTAGGTTCCGTTCCGGGTACACTTTAAGAAATGCTGATCTAGATGATGAGGTTTTAAGTACAATAGTTATAAAAATTTATCTGCGAATACGACGAAATGAGACGAAAAGCTAATAATGGCAAATCTGCATAGCGCATTCGCAGTTACTAATAATAATTGATGGATCAATAATTGACCTACATGCTACTCTACAGGGTGTAAACAGATTCATCACGGAGCCGTCAACCAAGCATTCTGTACATCAAAGTAACTTAAAAATATTGCTGGGATACGACTTTTTTTGTGTTAAAATCATGTTTTGTGGTAGAACTCAATGTACCGCACTCAAAACATTGTGCTGATGGATGGATTGAATAGTACGGGGTCGTGGAGGTGTTTAAATGACAGGGACAACAAGTGCCAAGTGCGTTATGTGTCTTTTTACACCCTTTAAGTATACAGGATGGACATGACACACAATTACCACGTCTTCAGTACTTACATCATTCTGAACCCCTCCATAAAGAAATTAATCATCGGTAATAAAAAAAACGGGTAATATTTAATAGTAGATTATGCACCAAGGGGATAAAGTAGTGTCTTATGTAGCGGGCGCCGTATTGAATCCCGAGCAAAACGAAAGATTGTAGCGTTAACTCCCGAGCGGAGCGAGGGAGTTTAGATTTAACTCTCGGGAGTTAGCAAAGCGAGGAAGTTAAGCCAAGAATCCTGAGTGCAGCGAGGGAATCAAGGTTGCCCAAGACGAAGGCACCTTTATCCCCAAGGTGAATGCTCTACTTTTCACACCATCTACGAGACAATAAAACCAGTAGTAGAGAACAGGAGAGAGTTTTGAGAGTAGTAGAATCAAAATATTTATTAAAATAACTATTACAGTCTGTTAGTAGACCTATTTAAAACAATTAAAAGTTAAAGGTAACGTTTGATACATTAGAACAGTTGTGGAAAGACAAAGTTGTGTTTTTATTCGGTACATTTATTGAAGTGGAGGAGGAGTTTATTTTTTTAAGTAAAGTTTCAGAAACTTGGGTCTGCTGAGGACCATTTTGGATCGTGAAAGTTGGTGAAGCTGGTGCTTGAGGTAGCAGGCTAGATGAATAGTGTTTTGATGTGTAAGGTTGTGGTGACAAAGGTGTCCAAGGATCAGTTATCAACGGTGTTTTTAGTTTGATGTTGTCACTAATGCGGCAGCTAATTTTATCCTTATTTCCGCTGTTACTACATCAGATTTCCAGGCACCGTGTCTTTTAATATAGGTCATGTCTGCTCCCGAATCCGCCAGTAGAGTAGCCGATGTTCTCCTGAAACAATGGCCCGTGTAGAGCTCGGCATTTGTCAATTTCAGGTATTTCGCAATTTCTTTCGGCATGCTGCTGATCTTATTTTTTCCAATGACTTGCCTGGTGCACTTACCATTATTATAGCTATGAAAAATCTGTTAGTGTTGTGAGAAGGGCGTAGAGCTTGGTACTTTTCGATAATTCTTACGTATTGTTCACGGACTACGAATGACCGTTCTTTCTTTGATTTTGTATCTGGCAAGTTTACCAGCAACAAATCTGGATGTTTTTCGATATCTTCGATTTTAATGTTTACGAGTTCATTTCTACGACAAGCGCCATTCACTCCGAAAATCAATGCCACCTGTAACAAAAATAGGTAAGAAGGTTAGTATTTAAGTAGGAAGGTAATTTACGTAATATATTATTGTTTATGTATTACATGTCAAATACTATCTTAGATTTGACTGACACACTCGTGTGTGTGTCTGTCTAATCTAAAAAAGTTTGTTATTTTTAATAACAACACATAAACCTTACGAAGGTTTACAATAATAATTATTATTCAACTTACGAGTTAAAACATCACAATCATTAGTACATTGCACACAAGCGATCGATTCATGAGCGGGGTAGCTACCTATACTTATATATAGTAAGTAGTTATGTAGCTATCTCAGTTCAAAAAATTTAATAGGTACTTACTTTTGTGGCAAGAAAGCTGTGGTCAAGGGCTCCATTTAGAAACGTTTCCACATTTTGTGCTGTGAAAACTTTTGATTTCTTAGGACGATATCCTTCTGATTTCCTTTTTAAAAATGCTAGTAATTTGGTGTATGTATTCATTTTTATATTATTTTTGATGCTTATTGTTGACCTGAGCATCGAATAGATGCACCATAGGCTACTTGGCTTCTTTGTACATGATAAATGCTGGAAGTAGACTAAAAGCACTGATTCAGATACAGATTTGACGCCCTTTGTAGTTTTCCACTTGTAAAAATCGTCGTAGGCTTTCATGTACGATTCCTTGGACTTTTCTGGGAGCAGATTGTTGGTAATGTCAATGGCTTCGGATTTAGTGTACTCCGGAGTCAAATTACTATCATCACTCGACATTTTTGTGAAAATTTGCAATATTTTAAGTAATTTGTTTTGTGAAAATTTGCAATTCTTTAAGTAATTTGTTGTATAACAATGAACAGAGCAAAGCAATTTTCAGTATTCGCGCCTCTTTTTAATTTGTGTTTTATTTTTCTTTTAATTATATTCTATCTCGTGGTGGCCACTTCGATTTTCGAACAATTCATTTTTAGTGCAGATCATAATGGTGAAAGTTTGTACCTACTAGGTACCTAACGTAAATATTCGTATGCGATGTTCCAAATTCAAATCACATTACTGACCAGCGGGTCATAATGAAATTCAGTACAATATTAATGCCCTGCTAGACATCAGGTCGTAATTGTCTTACTTTAGGTTAGGTTTGCATGATATATAATTTGACATTGTCGAGCAGGTGGTGTGTAAATACATGAAGGCTCTTGCCTACCCTCATCAGAATCATCCATGATAATGTGAGATAATAACGATTGATGTTCGGATTAAACAAACCTTCTTTTGAGTAAAAGTGGGTGTTACATGGGCATTCAACATGACCTTGGTTTTGTCCATGTTCATTTTTAGCCACACTCTTTCGGAAGCTCTGCTGAGGTCATCGAGCATTATACTGAGGTCCTCCATGGTCTCAGCCATGACCACTATATCGTCGGCAAACCGAAGGTGAGTGTTGTACTCGCCATTGACGTTGATGCCTAGCCCTCTCCAGTCCAGAACCTTAAAGACATCCTCCAGTGCAGCGGTGAACAGTTTCGATGTTTTGACAGTTTCAGATATGACGTCTCCCTGTCTCACACCTCGCTGCAGAAGGATTGGTTCTGAGGCTTGGTCCTGAAGTCGGACTGACATGCGTTTTTGTACAAACACTTCAACACCTCGATGTACCGGTAGTCGATTTGACACCGTTGGAGAGACTGCAGTACAGCCCAGGTCTCGATCGAATCGAAGGCTTTCTCGTAGTCCACAAACGCTAAACAGAGAGGCAGGTTATACTCTTCGGTCTTCTGTATAACCTGCCGAAGCGTATGTATGTGGTCCACGGTGCTAAAGCCTTTTCGGAAACCGGCTTATTCGGGAGGCTGAAAAACGTTAAACCTGCTCGCGAGACGATTCGTGAATACTCTTGAAAACAACTTGTAGACATGGCTTAGAAGTGATATGGGCCTATAATTCTTCAGACGGGCATTGTCACCCTTCTTGAAGAAGAGTCCACCACACCCCTGCACCATGCCTGTGGCGATTTTTCCTCGAGTATGACGGAATTAAATAGCTTCTGAAGGGCCCTAAGTACCGGTTTTCCACCCGCCTTCAGGAGTTCGGCCATAATTCCGTCATCACCCGGTGCCTTGTTGTTTTTAAGCTGTTTCAGAGCCATCCTAATCTCGTACAGGCTGACGTCCGGGATGTTTTCCGTATAGTGTCGGGTCAGTCTAGCTCTTGGGTTGTTTGCCAGATCTACGACGGGTTTACTGGTTGACGTGTACAACTGCCCATAGAAGCTCTCGATCTCCCTCAGAAGCTCCGGTTTGGCGGATAAGATCCTGCCACTGTCGGTCTTCAGTTTCGTGAGCTGGCTCTGCCCAATAGCCAGATATCTAGTAAATACCTTGGAGCCTTTGTTCCGCTCGATCGCGTCTTTAATACGCTCGCTATTAAAGCGGCGGAGGTTGCTCTTCAAGGATTTAGAGATCCGTCTATTGAGCTGCCGGTATTTCAACGCCTCGTCTGAAGACTGCAGAATCATCTCACGCCGCTCCTTCATGAGCTTGAGAGTTTGATCGGAGAGTCTCATGTTCTGATCTGTACGACGTGTCTTGAAGAACTTCGACCCGGTCGTATGGACAGTTTCCACGAACCCATCGTTGTATTCGTCCACTGAGCTTCCTGGGCATTCGAAATGATTCTGGAGTTCAAGCTGAAAGCTCTCCGGGTTTTGGATTTGGATATGTGCTGGATGGAGCGTAGACTTCACCAGTCGAGACCTTTCTAGCTTGACATTGATGTCCAATGTGCCTCTTACCATGCGGTGATCGCGTTTTCACCGAATTGATCACGGAGACATCATTGAACATTTGCTTCTTGGTCACCACGTTGTTCACAAGGGACTTGTGGACGATAAACCTAACACCACCCTGGGACTGCCGGTCACCCTCTCGGAAATAGAGCAGGTTGCCGGATTTCAGAATTATCGAGTCCTTCCCCTCTCTTCGGACTTCAGATAATCAACACAATACTCCATCGCAGCCCGCTCAATTCCTCTTCGAGTTCCGCTATCTTCTCGTCGGTCCGGAGTGCGTTTTACGTTGCCAGGTCCAGTCGTTGGTATAGGCACCCGGATCCCATCCGGGGATTCTTCGCACCCTTTGCCACGCCGTAACCTCGACCGCTGCCTTAGTCGAGGGTAGACGGGCTTCCGGGTACTAGGGCCCATTTTTGTAATGCGGTATCCATTTTGGGGGGATTTGCCATAATCGCCACGCTTGGCAGGCGGGTTGGCGATCGCAGTACTCTGGTAATCCCTTAGTCGCCTCTTACGACACCCACGGGGACGGGAAGATATGGGATGGTGCTATTCTTTACGTCCGACACTATACGGACACCAACCATACGGACTATAATGACTGAATAGTAATAATATACGATTACTGTTACTTAATTTATCGTATTTGTTCTCTTCAGATGTACGAGTAAGTGTGAAGACCCTAAGAAGAATTAAAATAAATTGATTAATTTTGTATTAAAAATGTTAAAATTCATGGTCTTCCTTTTATTTCTGACACTATGTTATTTAGCAAAAAATAATCCTTATGATGAAGCCTTTTGATCGGTATGATAAAGCTACAGGGTGATTATTTTTCTCGTGTAACGGGTTCGATTCCCGGTTCAACCATGTAATTATTTAAATATCTATGAATGCAGTTTAAATTTGTTTTTTAAATTCAAATAATGTCTTCTTTCAGTAAAATGTTCCATCTACAATATTCAAGGTACTTTCCCTCCATGTGGCATATCCGTGGGACGCCCTGTATAGACAGGGTTAACAGCTCTTGGTTTTTTTTTAATTCCCGCCTTTTTTCTTTCGTTGGCCAGACTCTATTAGACCATAAAGTATATAAGTGTTATGAGCCTTGATGATATTATTATAGATCAATTGTATGATCGTTTCTTTTCAATAGTTCACACGGAATTCAATAAAATTTTTGAAAAGAAGACAAAAAGTATTTGCCCTAAATTCATATTTAGTGATTGGGCAACTAGAGGTATCAGAAAAAGTAGGGAAGGACTATTTGAGCTTTATGGCCTTAAGCTTTTTATAAACACTGAAACTTTTTAAGTATTTTGCTAAGTATTCAATTTTTTTTAGAAAAACGTGCAAGGTTGCTAAAGCACTGCACATTAGCAACAAGATCAAAACAGCAGAAAATAAAATAAAGACAGTTTGGAAAGTTATAAATAACGAGACTAACAGGAAGAAAATACGTAACACTAGCTACACATTAGATACAGCATGTGGTCCTAAAAGCTCTAATCAGGAAGTAGCTCAAGAATTTGTAAATTTCTTTACCGATATACCACTAAAAACAACGGAGGTTCTTATTTCCTCACCTGAACTCTCAATTGGCTTATTAAAGGCGAATGTGTCTGGCTGCCTGGCTGAATTTAAATTTAAACACATTAACCCTAAGTATGATTGTTATTAAAACTTTCCGGCAAATAAAAATCAAACTAACCGAAGATCTTTGGGGAATGTCTGTCAAAGTTTGTACATCCATACTTGAGACTATTGCCCCTTAGATACTTAGCTTTAATTATTAATTTATGTATATACCAAGGAGTTTTCCCTGATTTAATGAAATACAGTAAAGTCATACCTCTTTTCAAATCCGGGGACAGTATAGATACTAATAATTATAGTCCTGTATCCGTGTTACCAGTTTTTAGCAAGGTTTTTGAAAAAGTAATGCTTAATCAAATGCTCTATCATTTTAAAACCAACAGAATCTTACATGATCAACAGTATGGCTTCACCAAGGGACGTTGTACAACTGACGCCGGTGTAACCTTATTAAAGCACATATTTACTGCGTGGGAAGAGTCTCAAGACGCCATAGGTATTTTTGTGACCTCTCCAAAGCGTTTGATTGCGTAAATCACGACACATTACTTTTGAAACTTGAGCATTACGGACTGGGTAAACTTGCACTTAGTTTGGTAAAATCTTATTAGACAACAACATGT
Source organism: Xestia sexstrigata (assembly GCA_941918905.2). Classification (NCBI taxonomy): domain Eukaryota; kingdom Metazoa; phylum Arthropoda; class Insecta; order Lepidoptera; family Noctuidae; genus Xestia; species Xestia sexstrigata. The sequence goes on along the minus strand of OW799200.2, from coordinate 12,439,815 downwards.
TCAAATAAATGGTGTTAATTCACAGGGGTTAAAAGTAAAAATGGGGGCTCCACATGGCTCAATATTGGGTCCTTTTCTCTTTCTAGTATATATAAATGATCTACCCTATTTACTGAAAAACCAACCTCAAAATATGGTGTTATTTGCTGATGACACTTCCCTAATTTTTAAGATAAATAGGCGGGCCCAAAATCTAGATGACGTAAATAATGACTTCAAGTCCAAAATTGGTTCACAGCAAACAATTTGGTATTAAATGAAAAAAAAACCAAATGCATAAGATTTGCTTTACCGAATGTTAAAAGTAGTGATTGTGATATAATATTGAATAAAGAGAAACTTGAATTCGTAGATAAAACGGTTTTCCTGGGGATTACGCTTGATTCAAGGCTACAATGGGGTTCTCTCTCTCAGTTCAGCAGCCTATGCCATTGGAAAAATCCGTCAGTATACTGATAGAGTAGTTTATTTTAGTTACTTTCATAGTATAATGTCTTATGGCATTTTGCTGTGGGGACGGGCTGCAGATATTGAGTCTATATTTATTCTGCAGAAAAAGAGCCATCAGAGCCATATATAATCTTCGTAGGCGCGATTCTCTAAGGGAACTGTTTAAGGATATTGGCATCATGACGGTACATTATCAATACATCTTCGAAAACATTATGTACGTCAGAAAAAATCTGCACCTTTTTGGTAAAAGGGGTGACAGACATAATTACAGTACTAGAAATAGGGACACTAGTTCAGCCAGGTTTCAGACTCGCTAAAGTAGACTCATCTTTCATGGGGTACTGTTTGAGATGCTATAATAAAATTCCACAAAGTATTCTTGAACTGAATGAGACGAAAATTAAAACATGCATTAAACGCACACTATGTAAGCAAGCATATTACAAGTTTAGCGATTATATCGCTGATAAAAACGCTTGGCTCAATGCTGGTCCTGCTCCACAAGGACAGGGGCGCATAAATTGATAGCAATAAATTGTATTGTTGGAGCCGCTGAAGATTGTACAACTATCTTTGCATTGTATAGATTCAATCTCTTTAGTATTATATAAATGCATAGCCCATATTGTGTGAGTACTATGTTGTGACTAGTCATCTCTTAGTTGCCATGGCTTATTTGTGTGTTTTTGCTGTGGACACTTTTAACGTGCACATCTTGCTACATTGTTCTCACATAATATACCATCTCAACATAAATAATGTAACCAAGATTTTGTAACAATATTCTGATTTAAAAGAGTGTCCATGGAGTTTCTTGCCCGTTCTTCTCCATAGAGATCTACGCTATGGAATGGGCAACTACAGTACTTTCACAGTTTTTATGTCTTGTGACTGGGACTGTAGCTACATTTAATTTTCATCTTTGTTTCGACAATTCAAAAGTGCCTGTAAGTGGCTTACTAGAAATAAATGCTTTGATTTTGATTCATATGTTAGATTATGTTTTGTCATAGGTTGTTCAGAACTTGCGTGCATTCCGGTTTTATTATCGTCGTAACAAATCATTCTGGAATTACTTACCAAGCAATGACAATCAGGCCTACAACCGGGGGAACAACTTTGGTGGGGACGGGGCGTACCCCAAAAATACGGTCTAAAAACAGCCATGAGCCAATGTGCTACAAAAAGAAAACATGTGTGAGATTTCGCGAAACTAACTCACTCCTTGATTGACTGATAACTTTCCCATTACACTTTGAACGCTCCTACAATACCTACACAAGACAAAACCAACCGACCCATAGAAATCACACTAATGGAGAGTGTGTTCAAAGCTGAGTAGTCGGAGATTCAACTTCATTTGGATGCAGGTAGATAGGGCTTTTATTCTAGTGAATGACGAGATGTACAAAGCGTGACAAAGCAGAAGGAGTAGTTGGATCGTAGTAGTTGGCGATCTGTTGTTTCAGCCTAACCCATGACAACAACGCGTGAGTTTGAGTACAAGTACATGTAGTTTTGTATGAGGTGTCCAAATGTGCGCTATGATGTACTACAAAAACAAGCAACTTTGTATGCAAATAATGTGTGGGAATATCCTTGGAAAAATGTAACTCCGCTTTGATGAGTGAATATAAATGTGCAAAAATTTGCTTATTAGACCTTAAACTTTAATTGGTTCAAAAATATTTTTTTCTTACTTTATTATTACTATTATGAAAAAAAAAATTCAAAGTGAAACATTTTTTCTTTGAAATTTCGTAACTACTCTTAGTACTCGGCCAGACTGCAAACGCGGGTGCGGTGCGACGAGCTCAAACATATGAACTTCATTGGAGTGTCCATAGTGGGCACGCGAGGTCGGTATGCGGCGCGGACTGGTTGGCGCGGGCCGCACGCGAATCGCGCGCGGGCAGCTTAAGCCATAGCTCGTCCATACAAGTTGCCGCAGTGAGGGCGCGGGCGGCAAGTGCGGGAGTCAGGGTTACCAACTGCCAAAAATATTTACCCCTCAAGCTAAGTGAGTATTCCCTCAGTTACTTGAAAACCCCCCTTTTTTTTGGATGGGAAATCATCAAATGACCCCTCGTCCGCGCGTAGTAGCCCGCGCAGCTGCCCGCGCCTGCAATCCCACTATGGACACTCCAAGTCTCCAATGAAGTTCATATGTTTGAGTATGCCGCACCGCGGCCGCGTTTGCAGTCTAGCCCAGCACTAAAAGTACCCCTAAAAATAGAACGCCCCTAAAAAAATCACATCCCTCTGATTTACCCCTAAACTTGGGGGGAAAACCCCTAAGTTGGTAACCCTGCAGGGAGCGGGGATCTCCGAACCTGCGCCGCTCGCCGCACCGCGCTGCCAGTCTGGCCAGGCAAACCGCGCAAGTTAGCCGCACCCCGCACCGCACTGCCAGTCTGGCCGCACACTTATACGGCATTAAGTTTTAGTACTTCTTATTCACACAAATATTTGTCACTGTTTTCTTCACAAAGTGTACAGTTGGCATTTGATCTACTTAATGATTTAATAGACTACAATTAAATAAAAACCACTCATTTCGCACAATCGGCCCACACTGACTGACGTAACAACCACTTTGTAGTGCAAGCTGATTAGAACTTTATTCTAACAGTTTTTCAAACAAAGTTTGAACCACCACAAAATTAGAGTTGCTAATTTAGCAGATACCCCAACCATAAAAGGATATTACACACGCCATATTAAACCGGCTTCCAAAAGTCTTTCTTTTGGAATGGGTTATGATGGGTTATGTTATCAATTCATCAGATTTTTTCATTATATTATTATGAATGGTTTTCTTAATAATTATGTATAACTAGCACTTCGCCCGCTACTTCGTCTGCAAACATTGTGTTAGCTCTTTCGCCAATGTGCATGAAATAATGTATAACTTAGACCACTCACGATTAATGTATCTATCAATCAGTGAAGAAATATTTAGAATTGGATCATTAGTTCCGGAGAGTACCCCCTACATACAAACTTAGAAATTAACAAACTTACATACAAATTTTACCATTTATAATATTAATTAAGTAAGTAACTAAGGTACAAACAATTTAATCTCTTCTGATTATTAGTTTAGAAAACTATTGGAAACAAGCTTTCTCCTAAACACTGTCACAGTTCTATATCTCTTCCAGTTTATTGCATGCACTAGCAACCCGCCCCGGCTTCGCTCGGGACCTATTTAGAACAAAAAAGAAGTGCGCTTACTGTAAAATTATTTTGTAATTTCTCAAATAATTCCATTTTTTTTAAATATATGTATATAAATATCCATTTTTTTTGGGTGGTAAAATCATTCAACATTTCTCCCGCCCTGGTTTGAGCGGATGGGACTGTCAGACTTACTGACTAAAACACACTGACTAAGACACCCTGTTCTTTCGGTTGCCCTTGGGTTCCAAGGCCCCGGTACCCTGTTTGACAGTCCCGCGACCATTCATTTAAATTGAATAGTGTTTAGGATATATACGTTGTTCGTTCGATTTTGAAGATAATCTATATAGATTTACACCATACACCCTAAGTAAGCTTCTAAAATAATGCATTACTTTTTATGCAAAACTTAAAAGATGAAAATGGTTAAAGTGACCAACTGTTACACTGCGACCCCATTTGTTTCGCTGAGAATGATATTTTCATTCGCGCGTAATGAGAGGTTTTCCATAAATGAGGGTTTAAAAAAAATAGTTTCCAAGAACTCTCTAGATGGCGTTAAACTGACTACGTTAGTTGGTGTCAAAGCCAAAACGTTTGGAAAAAATAACATTGCGTCACGTCACATACGCTCGTTGACTAACACTTTCGTTTGCTTAAGTTTCCGAATATAACCTAATTTTCTCGCCCTTTGTTGAATCAGTTTTTTTACGTTCCGTTCCTTGCATTACCGTACCAAGTTCAGCGCTATCTATTCAGCGACTAGGGAAGTGCTAAATAGAAAATCCCTCATATTCATTCTGTGATATCTTCTAAATTATTAATTTAAATGATATACTGTTAAGGGCCATATTGGTATATATTAAATGCACAATGTAAGTATTTAAAGTAATTAGTATTTAAAGTACTGAATTGGTTATGGATTAATACTGTATTGCTTATAATCGCTTTGTAAATAAGCCATTATTTCTCGTAAAAAGTAAAGGATAAAAAATGGTTATTGTGAGTTATCCCTAAGAGATAGACATATACCATCGCGGACTTTTTTGTAGACCTTTTTAAGATGTACAATACTGTAGTACATTATTTTGATCTATCTCGTGAATCACTCTATCTATTAAAAAAACCCGCATCAAAATCCGTTGCGTAGTTTTAAAGATCTAAGCATACATAGGGTCAGACAGACAGCGAGAAGTGACTTTGTTTTATACTATGTAGTGATACCTCTCTTAACTCAAATACCTACGTGCGCTGAACTGCGAAATCATAATATCGGCATCCATCCACGTATAGCTTGAATATGACACTATATAAAGCTCAATTACCACTGACTGACTGACTCACTCACTCACTGACATAATTGTCTCCCAGATGGTGGATGGGGAGGGGGGTATATTTTGACAGATTCGTAAACAAGTAACTCTCACGAGTATGGGAAAAGTGCCAAACCTCCCCTTTTCGCCCACCTTCCTCCTCCTATCGTATCTCGGAAACAAAGAGAGACATGTGTTTTGTTTTTTTTACAGATTAGAGGAGGCTCGGAAAAGTAAAAACCCGTTTTAAAAGTTGCCCGCCCCCCTTCTCCCCCCTTTAGGCGGATCTCGCAAGTTAAGAGACTTGGAATATTTTTTTTCAGATTCATATAAAGGGGCAATGCGTTAGTAAAACTCATTTTTAAGTACTCCCCCCTCTCCTCCCCTTCACCCCTCCCCCCATCGTATCTCGGAAACTAGGACACGTAGCGGCTTTTTGATTTGTACTATACTTTATTATTGAGGGGCGTATAAATTAGTATACCCTTTCCTCCCCTCCCCAACCTCCCCTAAAATCGAAAGAGCTATAACTTCATAACGGTTAGAGATAGCCATTATGTTTGAACAAATATTATAGTAGGCGTCGAAAGTTCGAAACCTGACCGGTAGTGGTAGGTCCAAGCAAACTTTAGGGTAATGTTGTTTTTAATGGGAAAAGGTCAGTTTTTTATTAAATAAGGTTTTAGATTGTATTTTTTTTTTTTATAGAATTAAATTTTAGAATGTTTTAGGGGTTCTTAAGGATTTTCATACTGATTTGGGGGTAATTATAACGGATTTTTCAATTTATTTAAGGATTTCTATGGATTCTAAAAATTTTATAAGGGTAAGGAATACTTCTCAAAAATCCGAAAGCGCGAATAATTTTCACACGTCGAATGCGTCGAGAGGCTTTTTACAATCTGTTGTAATACCCAGGGCTATGGGTTACCATCCGGCTAGGATTCCCTATATTTGTCCTAGTTTAGAAGGTGCATACTGCACTTTTTTGTGAAACTTTCATTACAAAACCGTCTGAATCCAAATTTGATGAACCGGTTAGCAAACATTTTCAAGTTCGCTTCGCTCGCTCCTGAACCCTTCGACATTTCCTCTCTCACGTAATTAATCAATTTTCCAAATTTTGTAAGCCAGTAAATAAAGGCATATTTTTGTATGGAAGGTCAAAAGAAAGTAAGTTATCCGAGACCTGGTGCAAACTTCGAAAGCTAAAGTTTCATCTGTTGCGATGAACCGTATCCAAGGCAAGTCTGGTAATACGGTGGCGGTGCTGCAAACTGCAAAGTAGCCGATGACCGAAAGTTTCCCGCCGCGCCCTCACTTCTCGTTTGGATTCACGAACTAACTATCTCTTGCTGTGCATTGTGCGATGTATTTTTACTAAGTAGGGTGTCCGGCAAAAAATCTCTATTTCACCTAAATTCCGGGGTTTTTTTATTAGTGTCCGGCATCGTGAGTTTAGTTTAGGTGATGGCAAGCCTATAATACTAGGGCTATCATACTTCTTAATTTTTGACTCCGGACTTTGTCTGGATTTGTCGTTTCCGGATACTGTCCGGACTTTTCAACCTAAGGGGCTATTTTAGGAAATAAATAAGTAGAATTATTATTATGCTAATAAGCTAAGACTACCGAACAATAAGGAATAAAAATAAAATGACCGGACTTCTCTGCAAATATCTGGCTTTATGTCAGGACTTTAAAAATTTCGTAATGGTAACCCTAGTTGTACCTAGCCAGTTCAATCTTCTTATCGGACTCTCGGAATCTCGAAACATTTTTTCGATATTGTCAAGTGACGCTTGTGTAGTACAAGCGTCACTTGATATCGAGAAAAGTGTAGTTTCGCAGTAAGCAAACGTGATACTATGGAGTATGCAGCTTGTTGTAGAAACTTCAGCATGCAAGGCTATTCGATATTCTAATAAGATTCAATGACTAACTTAGTTTATACTTAATTATGGATTTATTTGTAAAACTGTTGTTTCGTTCTTATTGATATTTATTTCTGTTAGTAGGTTTGTACGAGTACAAACACTTTTTAGGGTTCCGTACCTCAAAGGTGAAAAAAGGAACCCTTGTGTATTGTATTGTATTATATAACGGGCTGGTGTCCGCAACTCCACGTCAAAGCGCGTATTTTGCGCATGGGCTATAATCCACCACGCGGGCCCAGTGCGGATTGGTAGATGTCACACGTCTTCGAATTTTTGGTTCTAGGACATGCCGGTTTCCTCACGATGTTTTCCTTCACCGTTTTGAGAGCAGTGGTGATGAAATAAATTACACAAAGTAATGCCGCCTGCCTGGGTTTGAACCCACGACTTACTGTTCGTAAGTCAGGGCCGCCACCACTGGGCCACCGCTACTCTTAAAGGAACCCTTATAGGATCACTTTCTTGTCCGTCGGTCCGTCCGTCTGTCACCACCGATTTTCTCAGGAACGGGTGGACCTAGCAAATTGAAATTTATACCAGACAGTATCTGGTATATAAATTTCAACTGGTCTATAGTCCCCTATTATATGTATAAAAATCAAGGTCCTGAGTCAACACGATAAAAAGATATGGGTAAATTTAGATTTTCGCGAAAACTTATAAGTACCAAAATTTACCTTAATTTTCAACAATTTTTATTTTTAGGATGTTTTCCTTTACTTGTGCTGTAAGACCTTGCTTTGAACCAAAATTGACAATTCTAGGTTAACCGGAAGTACCCTATAGGTTTTAGCTCAAAAACCTATGTGGTAGTTCCGTAGTTCCCGTTGACCTAGAAATCATTTTACTGATACAAACTTAATATTTGCGGTTGGTGCAATAGCCGTTTCTGGGGATAGAACAGCAAAGTTAAGCTGTCCTTTAAAAAGTTTGTACGGAATTCGGTGCGCGAGTCCGACTTGCTCTTCGCCGGTTTTTTTTAAGTCTGTGAGATTTGTGTTGTCAGTTGAACTAGTCTAATATCTAAAGTTATTACATTACAACCTAGCTTATGGCAGGTATTAGGAACTAAACTATTTTGGAATTCATTTGGCGTATCCTCTCGTGTTAGTGAAAACTGGCATTAGACACAATTTCAATAGGTACTTACGTATAGTTTTTAGAAAAGGTAATCTCTGGAATTGATTTGGAAATAATCCGATTTTTTTTCACTAATAGAAAAGTACCTAGGTACTAGTTTTCGGAAGTCATTTGTCTTTTTAGCCTTGGCCCAGCATGCAGCAGTAGGATGACGCAGGCAATAACAGCAGGAAAACTGCCATAGAATATGATGTAGGTAGAAAAAGCCAATGGTGTCGATTCTGTTGTGCACAAACTAAACTTAATTTAGGCTATTGTTATCTTTTTCTCTATAATAAAACGAGAAAGGGACGGACGTAATTTAATATTTCCAACTAATATTAACTGTTTTTTTGAACTAATATTTCCATACAAATGAAGGGTGCACGTAAAACATGTCGACTAAAAACACGGTGAAGCACAAGGCATAAACTAGTTTGACATCTCTAACTTAGTTCATAGCTATAGCCGTCCTTTTCTCGCACTGCCTTATAGTAAAAAATAGCAATAGCCTAAATTAAGTTTGGTTTGTGCACAACAGAATCGACACCAATCTCGAGATTGGCTTAGCCAGCTAGGATAATAAAAATCCCAGAAATTTCCACAGACTAATCCCGCTGTGAGCAACAAAATGTGTATCTTAGTGACTTTGGGTGTTTCTCAACTGCGCTTCTTTTTTATCGTGTGGTTAGTGCCTAACCTGGTGTCAGAGTTTTTATGTCGCCCAAGGGCCACTGACTTGGCTTAACATGCCGTCGATAAACTTCTCTCAGGTATGCTAGTGTCCTCATGATGTACCGTGTGGCCTGAATTAAAACATTAAATACTTTTTATCTGAGAATATGATTGTAAATATTACCTGACTCGGGATGCGTACGAGTGAAGCCGCGGGAAGCAGTTTACTGCGTAGTCTGGGTATTGTTTCTCAAATGAATGATCGACTCAACCAATTAGATTCATAGCCTAGGCTGTAGAATCAGTCAATCGTTAATACCCTTGACAAGTTTGTGAAGCTCAGAGCAATGCTCACTAGCACTAAGTTAATTCAAGAGACTATTCCTGTGAGACCCCTTTACACAGAATACACAGATGGTAGCATTTGAGAGGAATCCCAATTAGTTCAGTCCTGCTTCATGCAGTACGTTGCTGTTTGTGATTTTAGTGTATAGGTACTGCGGTAGCCATACATGGCGGCTTACGTAGCGAATTAACGTAGCTTTGAGGCAGTTATCGATTTGTTGCCTTTGAGCGTTGTGTTAGCTATATTAAGATAACAAATATTTTGTGGGGTCTTATTACCATTTAAATCTTATTTCAGTGTAGGTAAGAGCTATTCGTACGTCCTGTAGAGCTCGTATCTTTTCGCTCTGTAGTAGGTAAGCATGAGACATAAGTAGATAGGTACTTATGTAGTTATTATTAATACCTGTACCAGTTATACGCTTCATCCCTACTTGGAAGGAAGATTGAAGTAAATAATACAGGACCTACTGCTATAAAAGTTATACAATCCCTGGTCCAGCTAACATTGCAGTTGTTACTTTTGGAAATTTCTTAGTAGTACATACAGATCTAATATGAAGGAGATCAAATATTGATTAATTAGCACAGCATTGGTGTACAGCACCCGATTTTGTATTCGGCAAGTATTTCTTTGGTATATACAACCTTGTCCAACAATTGATTAATTAAAACCTGTTTTAGCTGTATCTTCGTAGTCGTAGTACCTTTTGTTGTTATTTAAAAGCATCATTGTGATTGACGACGACGACGACGACTCACGACTCGACGACGACCCACGACTCGACGACGACCGACGACCGACGACCGACGACCGACGACCGATGACGACGACTCTAAACAATTTACGTCAGCTACCTATACTGTAACATGAAATGCTTATGTGTACCTTCACACGAACGTCCAAATATATTACTTCCAAAGCCTTCCGGCTTGGCAGGTCTGTTGGGAGGAAATATTACTCACTGAACGAAATGAAAACTATATAAAAAAAATCGGAATCGGAGATGATGAGGAAATGGCAGAACAAATCCAGTTATTGCCTGGCTCAAGCGGCAGCCGGAAGGCGCGGGACCCGCGAGCACCAGACACGGCCCGCGATAATAGCGTCCTTAATGAAATTTTGAAGTAAATGTCATTAGTTTGGTATCGACAGGCACGCATGGATGCGCTGCGCAATTATATACACCTAATATAATTATATTAGGTGCTAGGTAATTGAGCCTATCGTGTGCGTTACCCCAGCCAGATATAGTCGAAAATCGTCTTCTAAGTGCACTAAATAATTAGCAATACAGCTTCTGTTATCGGTATGTACATTTTATAATTTGGTAAGCTGATCGTTTTTTAATTATTTGATAAAAACACTTCCGGCTGGAGTAACGTTACCCCAGCCAGATCTTTTGATAAAAAATGGATATTTTGAAATAAATCTTATCAAAATACACACATCAACACGGTCTAGGGATATTTTTAAAAAAGCGAATTACTATCAATGTGTTAATTATTTATATGACATGTATATATTTAAAAGATACGTTATTTAATATTCTACCATTTTTTAATAATGGTTAAGGTATAGATTAAAATTTCAGGATTTTATGGAAAAAAAATGAAGCATAGACGGAAACCGTATATGAATGAACTTTTAATTTGTTAGTAAAAACTGAAAAAAATAGAAAAATCATTTAATTTGTGTTTATAAACTTGAAGTTAGTAGTCTGAGAAAGCGCCCATGATGTTCATAACACATCGGCAACGATTCGGCATGCTCAGAACAAGGTTGTCAATGTCTTGCTGCGGAATATTGTCCCATGTCCTTCTGAGGTGCGCAAAAAGTTGATCTTCTGTAGCCAGATTTTCAGGAACTTCCTTCAGAGCTCTTCTTTGCAGCATATCCCACGCATGCTCAATGGGATTTAAATCTGGCGATTGAGCAGGCCAGTCTAAGGCCCTAACATTATGTGTATGTAACCAAGCTGCTACCGTTCTCGCCGTGTGTGCCCGGCATTGTCGTGCATGAGCAGGAAATCTTGCCCCATTTGTGTTCTGTGGGGCAAGATTACGGGCCCCAGCACCTGTTGGACGTATCGTTCTGCCGTCATATTGCCCCGCACCCAAACGAGATCCGTCCGTCCTCCAAGACGAATTCCTGCCCAAACCATAATTGTTCCTCCTTGGTATGGGTGAACTTCCTGAGGGTTCTGGAGACGGCTCCATCGTCCAGGAACTCGCCAAACACGCGTCCTTCGTGAATCTGGATGGAAGCCGAACCTGGATTCATCCGTGAACAGCACATTGGACCATTGGTCACGGCCCCAGTCCACGTGGTTCCGAACCCATTCTAATCGTCGTCCACGATTGCCTCTCCGTAAAGTTGGGACCCGGAGTGGTCTACGAGAGCGTAGATTGCTTTCATGCAGTCGCCTTCTTACAGTTTGGTCACTCACAAGCACTTGGTGTTCCACTCGCAGCCTTTGGGCCAATTGAGTCGCCGTTGCATTTGGTTGTACTCGCGCAGTAATTTGCAAAAATCGGTCTTGTCTGGGGGTAGTGATGCGACTTGGCCCCCGGTGCCTCTCCGCTACTTCACCTGTGGCACGATAGCGTGTCCACAATCTTGAAATTACATTTTGATGGGTCCCTATGGCCTCAGCAACATTACGCTGAACAGATCCAGCTTCCAGCATTCCCACAGCTCGTAACATCTCCGCCCTCGTCAAATGTCGGCGTTGCATGGCTACAATACCGTATTGTTTTCTAAATTTCGCACAAATGAAAATTCCCTCTCCTATACATCAAGACATTTTTATGCCACCGAAACAAAAGAATTTTCAAAAATTTGAATTTGGAATTAGTCTGAGATAAATTACAAACAAATCGGTGTATAAAATATTCCAATGCGGCCAGTACTTTTCGAGTTATTTAATTGAGTATGAAATATCCCTAGACCGTGTTGATGTGTGTAATTAGAAATAAATGGTATAGCTTTATTTGTATTTGTATTTGCTATGGTTGCGAAGATATTTAAAATCCTGCTGGGGTAACGTTTGCACGATAGCTGTATCTCGGAATTGACTATACAGATGATTGTAATATTTGTACATGAGATCTGGCTAATTAGTTATAATTTATTACGCAATAAAAGAATCCACTATAATGCACCGTTTTGAAGTTATTTTAGTAAATAGAAAATATGCTTTAATAGATCCTAGCACTTCCAATAAGCGCCCCAAAGACTAAATAACTTAAACGTTATTTTATAGGTAATTACCGTCTTTATATGGTACTAAAGTTTCATTAGTATCCTATACGTAATTAAAATTACGGAGTTTGGGCTGGCAACCCCGCCCAAGGAAGAGCCAAAACAAAGTACCTACTCGTCGAATTTTTATTAGAAATTACCTAAAAAAGTGCCTAAAACTGCTTAAGTGCGAGTGTCGACGGCGTCCAACAACATAAACTTTGCGACGCAAGTATTTACTTACTTTTAAAGGGCGATTTTTCAACTTGGTCCCATTATCCATCGGCATAATTGGTGGTTGAATATTTCAAAAACCACGCACACACGCACATCGGGCACTTATCTCGAGCTAAACAATTTTATTCCACCAACATCTTCGAAAAACTCACACTACTGCGCCGGCGGCGCCTTCGTTGTTTGTTTGGATTTTATAAAGAAATACGCCCGTTTTGCGACACATCCCTCGGGGCGCGCGTAGTTTGGTGGTGGAAAAACTTTCCCAAATTATTAACAGCTGCGTGGATAACAATGGCGTTGAAGATTGGTACTCTCTCCTTACCTTCTCTTTTAAAGCATTAAAGACTCCAGGCAGATCGGACAAGGGTAGCATGGTGCAGAAAGTTAAAAATAATATCGGTTCCTTTGGCCATTGCTGCTTGGAGTCGCCGGAAATAGATGAAGGGAAGTCTTTTGGATCCCACTCTATCTCGAGGGCAACTGAGACAGGTCCATGAGGGGGACCTAAGAGGAGCAGTTCGTCTGTTAATGTCTGACGATACCATGGGTCAATCTGCTTTTGAGACTCTTGATGCTTTGAAATTGAAGCACCCCGCGCCGGCTCGTCCTCTTGTTTTTCCAGATCCCCCTGATCAGTCATGTTTACCGCTGACTGTCACTGTCGAGGATGTGTTCCTGGCTCTCGGCTCCTTCTACAGTGGTTCGGCTGCAGGGCTAGATGGAATCAGACTGGCCTACGCCTTCTGGAGTCATTGTGCAGGCTGTGCAATTTCTTGCTTAGCGGTCAGTTAAATCGAGAGGTATGTCCATACTTGAACGGGGCTTCTCTTTGCGCTATCGCTAAGAAGGATGGGGGCTTGAGGCCAATTGCCATTGGTAGCACCTTTCGGCGCCTGACAGCTAAGCTGGCATGTCAAGCCGTTAAGGAAGAGATGCTTATTTGCAGCCTCATCAACTCGTGCCTCGGGTGCGAGGCTGCCATACATGCCACTCATGCTTTTGCGACGGGGCCCGAAAACGCACCTGCATCATTGTAAAACTTGATGTCAAGAATGCGTTTAATACCTTGGAAAGGGATGTTCTCTTAAGGGAGGTGAGGGGGAGGACCCCATCTTTATACCCGTTTCTCCATCAGGTCTACGAGGCACCTTCCAATTTTTACTTTGGTGATTCTTTGATCAAGTCTCAGGTTGGAGCTCAGCAGGGCGACCCTCTTGGCCCGCTCACTTTTAGCCTGGCCTCAATCCAGGATCTAAAATCACCCTTGAACGTGTGGTACTTGGATGACGGTACCATAGGCGGCAAACCTGAAGATGTGGAACAAGACATCCGCACATTAATTCCACGTCTCAGGGAGCTCGGCCTCGAGGTAAACTCAGCTAAATGTGAGTTCTTCCCCTGTGGTCCTGAGGCTGTGCCAAAAATTCTCGCACTTTTCTTCGTTTTTTCCGGGTCTCACTATGCTTTCACCTAACTCTTTCAACTCTCTCTTGGGTGCCCCGATCTTCCCTGATGCGGTCCCTGAGGCTCTAGAGGATCGCAAGCGTAATCTTCTCGACGCCCACAGAAGGCTCAAGAATCTCTCTGCCCACGTCGCTTTGGTACTTTTGCGCATGTGATTCGCGGTAGCGAAGTTGACATACTTTTTACGGACTGCCCCGACGTGGTGGTTCCCACAGTCTCTCTCATCTTTCGATGAAGCTCTTAAGGAGACGGTAGAGAGTATTTTGAACGTTTCACTGAATGAAGCTCAATGGGCGCAAGCGGCTTTGCCGATCCGGCATGGAGGTCTAGGGGTTCGTCGTACACAGGATGTCGGCTTGCCGGCCTTCTTGGCGTCTGCGCATGGGGTTACTGACTTGGTCGCTCGCATTCTATCTCTTGATGGCGAACAAGTCAGTATCCCTTTCGCAGCTTAGGCTCTGGCGGCTTGGTCAGGCCCTTGCCCTGGCGGTATCATCCCGGAAGAACCTCAAGTGCAGCGCTCTTGGGATGATGTAGGAGCGAAGGCGGTTCTAGCTGGACTTAGAGATCGGGCGGAAGGGGTTGAATTGGCGCGCTTAAAGGCAGTGTCGCGGTCAGAATCAGGAGCGTGATTGCAAGCGCTTCCTTCACCTCACCTAGGCACTTAACTTGACGGCGACTCTTTGGTGGCGTTGGCTCTCCGCCTGGGCTGCGATGTCTGTGAACCACATATATGCATCTGCGGGTCCAGAGTGGAGGCCAATGGCCACCACGCGTTAAGTTGCTGTCGTTGCTCAGGGAGGTTTCCGCGGCACCATGCTCTCAACGACATTGTCCGGAGAGTGCTGATTGGCGCCAATATCCCTTGTGTTCTGGAACCGCCGGGTCTCTGTCCTTTGGATGGCAAAAGACCGGACGGCCTGACTTTAGGACCCTGGCAAAAGGGTAAGTGTCTACTTTGGGACGCAACGTGTGTTAGCACGTTTGCCGCCAGCCATCTCCCTCGTTCTGTCGGGTCACCCGGTGCCGCGGCTGAATCAGCCGCTCTCAAAAAGCTGGCCAAATATGCAACCTTGGAGCCGAAGTATTATTTTGTCCCAATGGCTGTGGAAACCACTGGTTGCTGGGGACCGACGCTATTAAATTTGTGGCCGAGATCGGCCGGAAACTTAGAGCGCCCACGCTCGCGCGCCACGCTCTGGTTCTTTCCTGGTGCAGAGGCTAGCCCTGGCAATTCAACGCGGAAACGCTGCAAGTGTCATGGGCTCCTTTGCGCCGGGAACGTCTAGGGACTGTGGATTTCTGACGACTTAAGGTTTTTTGTAAACCGGTTTAAATTATTCGACATGAGTGTATTAATAATTTATTGATTAGGATTTAAGATGTTTCTTAAATGATAACTATTAAATTAATTTGGATTAAAATTAAATTTCTTAGATTGTTGTCACAAAATAAAAATAAACAAATTATATATTTTATTTCAAAATATCGATTTTTTAACAAAAGATCTGGCTGGGGTAACGTTACTCCAGCCTGAAGTGTTTTTATCAAATAATTAAAAAACTATCAGCTTACCAAATTAAAAAATGTGCATACCAATTACAGAAGCTGTGTATTTCTAATTATTTAAAGCACTTAGAAGACTATTTCTCGACAATATCTGGCTGGGGTAACGCACACGAGCCTATCACGAGATTGTAAACTAAATGTTGTAGGTAGGATGGGGGTAATGGGTTCGAAAAGGGGGGAGAGGATCAGAAAAAAATCACGACGAGGAGGGTGGGGTGCGATAGTATGACAATCACGCGTATTTTTTCGTGTGACGTGTATAATATACTTAGGTACTTACCTACCTATAAAATTTCTTACCAGTGAATGAATTTCAAGATATTTTTAATAAACTAGCGGTCCGTTCCGGCTTCGCAGGGATGGACATTTTGTTTTTCTAGTAAAAATATATAGCCCACTCAGGGATAATATAGCATTCTAATGGTGAAAGTATACGTCGACGATTCTTTACTTACAAACATACAAATCTTTTCTTTTCAAAATATTAGTGTAAGTAGATAGATTATACAGATTCGTAAGCTGTCTGATCTTATTAATTAAAAACAAATACGTATAATGGTAGGTGATGGGTGCAGTGGTAAGCTAAAATCTCAGGACAAATCCCTAAGGGCGAGGGGAACTAAAGTATGGCCACATTATTACGAATTGTAACGTTTACAACGCAAGGTCGTGCACAGATCTCGGGTAGTACAGCTCGACGTTATATTGATTTTGTTTCTGTTTAAATTGTCGGGATGTTATCGATTCTAGAGCTCTCTTCTATCTCTTTCATCACTTACAGCAAAACTAAAACTAGTGATTCCGCAGAGTGGTTTTTTGCCGTTAAATCTTAAATACCCGAAATTTTCCGTTCTCAAATCTTAGGTGATGATTAACGCCAGGTGGTTTCTCTTTATATTACATAATGAACATATCTTGTCAGGCTACAAGAGAGTGTGCTTATCTATTTAAACAGTTTTAGAACAAATAATTATATTTTGAGGAATCACTTTATTCAGTTAACTTATGACTTGAAACTGTAATCAATCTGATGGCTATGTGTGTTTTGTTAAAGGTACAAAGTTACAAACACAAGAATGTGTAAGTGTATGTAGGTGCATTTAACGTCGTCGGGTCAGGTGTCAGGTTGAAACGACAATCTGAAATTAGAAGCCCCACGGCCCACGGTGGGCCCTCTGTGTGGTACGGCTGCACAAATATATATGCATAAATACACAGCCTATCTGCTCATCTGCTGTGTTTGACGAGTTACAGCTAGGTTGCCACCCGTACTCCAAAATACAGTATTGTCCTCTTTTTCATGTAGGCGTATTGTATAATCTACGATACCAATAAAATACGCTAAAGTACTCTATTTAGGTAAATTTAGGTTACTGGCTCGTTACTGGTTATGAGTACTTAAGAGACTAAATAAACTGGTCTTTGATTGCAAAGAGGCTGTAAATATGTTCGAGAAAAACAAATATTTGTTAAATGTCGCAAAGAGCAACAAAAAATACGTTTTAAGGGCAAATAATGGAAAATAATATAATAAGTACTCTTTTTTTATGCTGTGTAGTTTATTTTTGTTCTACCAAAATGAAAAAATACTTTATTCGTCCTAAAAAATGTGGCAACCCTAGTTACAGCGTAACGCGTGTTGCATACTTGCATGGAACGATCCAGTGAAACAACACTTGATAAAAACACATTTCTTGTGATTTGTAAGACGAAGTCAAAGACGAAATAAAGTAGTTACCTATGTATATTAAACACGAACGGGTTACAAGAAAACAGAAAGTGCTACATAACGAAAATATATCAAGAGAAAGACAAACATAACTAATTGAAAGCTAAATGAAGCAATTAAAGCTCGACGACAGAAAAAAAAGAAAGCAGAAAAATCAACAATAAATATTGGTTACTTTTAACAAAAGCACAAAATTTTCTAAGATTTCTCTATTACCAGATACCTCTAATAATCTTGATCAGGTCGAGCCAGCGTGCGCCATGGTACGAGTAACTAGAGCCCCAGACGGTATCCATGGCAATAATAATTAATTAAATAGCTGCAGGCCGATCACTTATTACGTGTAGGTGGTCCCAGTACCGGTGTTAGGGCCACTAACACCCCGGGCAAGAATATTGTGGCACCCACAAGTTATGGAAATCATTATCAAAGTGTTAATTTGTTGCTGAACCAATGTGGACGTAAATATATTGTAAATTTAATCTGTACGTACGTAATGAGATACAATACGATATTGAAATTGGTGAAATAAGTCACCCTTTACGAGCAAATGTGTTATAAAATATATAAATACGTTATGCACATTTATACGTTACTAGCTGTAGCCCGCGGCTTCGCCCGCGTGAAGTTCGGTAACCATCTCACTAGATCATACTAAAGAGATAAATAGTGTCCTACGTGTTAATCCAGGTTATGAACTATCTATGTGCCAAATTTCATAATCATCACAATTAGTATCATCACAACCACCATTATTATCACAATCATTATCACAATCACCATCACTATCATAATTACCATCATTATCACAACTACCATCAAAATCACCATCACTATCACAACCACCATCATTGTCACAATCATTATCACAATCACCATCACTATCACCATCACCAACACCATTACAATCACAATCACCATCATCGTTATCATAATCTTTATCATCGTAATCACAATGATTTTCATCGTAAACACAATCAGCATTATCACAATTACCGTCATCGTTATCACACTCATTATCATCGTAATCACAATCATGATCATCGTATTCACAATTCTGTTCATCATCATCACAATCACCATCACAATCACCATCATCGTTAGCGCAATCACTATCATCATTATCAGAATCATTATAATCGTAATCACAACCAATATCATCACCATCACAATCACCATCACAATCACAATCACCATCACCATAGCTATCACCATCACAATCACTGTCATCATTCATTATCATCGTAATCACAACCATTATCATCACCATCACAATTACCATCACAATCACTATCATTATCACAGTCACAATCACCATCACAATCACAATCTCTATCACAATCACCATCACTATCACAGTCAGAATCACTATCAGAATCACAATAACCATCACCATCGCTATCACCATCACAATCACCGCCACTATCACAATCACCATCATCGTTACATAACCTTTATCATCGTAATCACAATGATTATCATCGTAATCACAATGATTATCATCGTAATCACAATGATTATCATCGTAATCACAATGATTATCATCATAATCACAATCAGCATCATCACAATCACCATCATCGTTATCTCACTCATTATCATCGTAATCACAATAATTATCATCGTAATCACAATCATGATCATCATCATCACAATCACTATCACTATCACAATTACTATCTCAATCACCATCACAATCACCGTCACAATCACCATCACAGTCACAGTAACAGTCACAGTCACAATCACTATCACCATCATAATCACAATCACTATCACCATCACAATCACCATCACCATCACAATCACCATCACCATCACCATCGCTATCACCATCACAATCACCGTCACTATCACCATCATAATCACAATCACCGTCATCGTTAGTGCAATCACTATCATCATTATCACAATCATTATCATCGTAATCACAACCATTATCATCACCATCACAATTACCATCACAATTACTATCACAATCACCATCACCATCACCATCATAATTACTATCACAATCACCATCACAATCACAATCACAATCACCATCATCGTTATCACAATCACTATCATCATTATCACAATCATTATCATCGTAATCACAACCATTCATCGTAATCACAATCATTATCATCACAATATCCATCCTCGTTATCAAAATCATCAATATCGTTATCACGCGCATCATCATCATTATCACAAACACAACCACTGTCACAATCACCATCACAATCACAATTCCTATCACAATCACAATTACTATCACAATCACAATTACTATCACAATCACCATCACTATCACAGTCACAATCACAATAACCATCACAATAACCATCACCATCGCTATTACCATCACAATCACCGTCACTAGCACAATCACCACCACCATCACAATCACAATCACCATCATCGTTATCAAAATCACTATCATCATTATCACAATCATCAACATCGTAATCACAACCATTATCATCGTAATCACAATCATCATTATCACAATATCCATCCTCGTTATCAAAATTATCACTATCGTTATCACGCGCATCATCATCATTATCACAAACACCATCACTGTCACAATCACAATCACTATCACAATCACCATCACAATCACCATCACAATCACCATCACAATCACCATCACAATCACCATCACAATCACCATCACAATCACCATCACAATCACCATCACAATCACCATCACAATCACAAGCACCATCATCGTTATCACAATCACTATCATCATTATCAAAATCATCATCATCGTAATCACAATCATCATAATCAGTATCACAATCATCATCATCGTTATCACAATCATCATCATCGTAATCACAATCATCATAATCAGTATCACAATCATCATCATCGTTATATATTCATCACAATAAATCAACAAAAATCCTGTTTAGAAGTCGAATTCGCCATCTTCTGGATCTCAAAATAAATGCCATTTTCGTAATCTGCACCCCTGATAATCTCGGTATCGACCATATTCACTTTTAGACTTCAACCCCATCGCACCCCAACAGAGGATGATGATGGTATTTCAGGTCCGCCACATTAAATCTTAAAATCGTTGTTTTTGTAACACACCCGACCCAATACACCATACAAACAATACCGATGTTGATTTTCAGACTTTGTTACCCCATTTCCCCCTTTAGCGGTTGAATTAAAAAAAAAACCTGAAACACAAATCTTAACTCATTTATCGATAAGAGTACTCCTGTGAAGTTTCGAATAAAACAGTCTTACCTAATCTTGTTTCCCCATACAAACTTTCGACTCCCGTTTCATCCCCTTAACGGGTACATTTTGAAATATCCTTTCTTATTGCACCCTTTAACCTCATAAGGAACGTATGTGCCAAATTTGGAATCTCTAGACTCAGCGGTTTGGGCTGTGCATTGATTTTTAGACTTTGTCACCCCATTTCCCCCTCTTAGAATTCAACCCAATTCTGAAAAACCCTGAAACCCGTTTCTACTCATTTATCAAAAGGAGAACTCCTGTGAAGTTTCGAATAAAATAGTCTAACTAATCTTGTTTCTCCATACAAACTTTGGAGCCCTTAAAAAAATCCTTTCTTAGTGCACCCCTAGACTACATAAGAAACCTAATTGCCAAATTTGGAATCTGTAGATCCAGCGGTTTGGGCTGTGCGTTGATAGATGAGTCAGTCAGTCAGTCAGTCAGTCAGTCAGTCAGTTTCTTCTTTTATATATTTAAGATGCATACAATATACATAGATACAAATACACATAAAATACTGTTTACTTACTATTACCATGTTGACAGAAAATGTTCCCTTATTCTTTTCTTGAAAACATCTAACGAAGATTTATCCCTCAAGGAGTGTGGAAGCGAATTCCAAAGGCGTACCGCACGAACAGTAAAATGAAGAATAAGAATTGTGTTTCCATCACTTCCGTGAACTTTGTCCAGTCCGTTTTTCGACGTGGCGCTGGAGGCGAGTCTGGTAACTGAGTCTGGAAACCCTCTGATATGACGACGAGTCAAGTTGATGGTCCGACTGCATCTCGTCGTCTTTCAACTGTTGGGGGATCTGGCATCACAGGCCTCTGTGGATCACGATGGCCAGCTCGTCCGGTGCCTGTGCCTAGTTATCTTGTAGAAAATCGGTGTATGAGGGTCGGACACCGTGTATCAAAAGTATGGAAGAGCGTAGGCAGTGAATTCCGTCTGGCGCTCCTCCTTCCTTGGCATCGCCAGTGCATGGTGCGCGGCGCCGCTGCTGTTCACGTGCGTCGGCTTGTGGTTTTGTCACTGCTACTTGTGCGGCGACTGGGGTCATGTCTGTAGGTATGTCCATGTGTGTGTGCGGGCGGGTCGTCGGCGATCCAGTTCCCGCTCGCCCCAGGTCACGCTGCGGCAGCAGGTGGACGATACAGACTCGCTATGCGCTTCTTGGATGGCGCTGGACTCTGGCATCGTACTGGAACTCGACTTTGGAGGGTGTGCGTTGCACGGGAAGCGCGGGCGCCACGCGGGGCGCGAGCAGCGCGGTTGCCCGTATGGCCAGCGCAGAGGTGCGCACGGCAGGGGCGGGGGCGCGCGCAGCGGGTGCGCGGTTGTAACTTCCGGCGGGTCCCGGGACCTGGGTCGGCACGGGGCGGAACTTCAAGGGGCGTATCGGCACGGGTGTCTTGCGGTCTGTTGGAGGCGCTGGCGATGCAAGTACAGTCGCTAGCAACGGTGGGCCGGTAGCGGCCGGTATCGCTGCCGTTGACGTCGGCGACAGCATGCATAAAGTTGATGGTGTCCGCATAGTAGATGATACTCTTCGTCTTCCTTCGGCGGCGCTGACTGGTGGAGCACCGGACGGCGCGTCCCCGACGAACGGGAGCGACGTCGCCCGGTCCCCCATCTGTCAATCCGCCGGTGGTGATTCTCCGGGCATCTTCTCGTAGGCTTCCGCTGTGTAAACCCCGGCACTAGGCACTCATGCGACCATAGCGAAAGGTTCCTTTTTTCGAAGTCAGCGTCCAACGGTTTTTCTAATCTCTTTGTTCTTCGTCTTCAAACAAATTACGCGGTCCGGGCGGTAATAAGTGTTCGCGGTTTTGACGTCTCCAGGATCGGCCAAATACGACAAACGTATATAATTATGGTCGCGTACACTAATGTTATCGAACCACTAGCTAGTCCCCTGTCGTTTTATTCCTTTGGCGTTATACGATCTAGACGTCTCTTATGACAACGGCCCTCTTCTGTCACACCAACCCCCGTTCCTCCCCTCCCCTCGCCCTCCATCGAGATAATGTCTTTCCTGAAAGACAGCTTTACGATATTTGCCGTCATAAAAGTGTTCGTGATTTTTCTCTACTTATTTGTTTTTTTCCTTCATGATCAAATCTGATGATAAATATAGATAAACTAGCTGACCCGCGCAACTTCGTCTGCGTGACTTAAGAGAGAGAGTGGGTTAGAGTGTGAGTCATCCTTAAAAGATAGACATATATATGCTGTCGCGGACTTTTTTTTTGAACTTCTTAAGAGGAACTATCCCGTCATACATGATTGTTGAGTTACTGTAACCGTTTACGCTAGAAGTTTACGTTGCGCACGCAACGGAAGCTCTCAAAAGGAATACGTTTTCCCTGTATTTGTAATATTTTTCATTGATGTTCCGCTCCTATTGATTGTAGCGTGATGTTACATAACGTATAGCCTTATTAGCCTTACTAGCCGATAAATGGGCTATCCAACACTAAAAGATGTTTTTGACTCGAACCAGTAGTTCCTAAAATTAGCGCGTTCAACCAACCAAACAAAGAAACTCTTCACGCTTTATAATACTAGTATAGATTCAAGTAGGTAACAATTTAATTTCTCGGAAATATTTGCATTCATCGCTAAAATATTCTACTATATTTTTTTTCTTACCTTTCAGCAGACGCCTACATACTGAAAAATACTGGCCACCTAGAAATTGGCATTAAAACTTTAGAACGTTATAGAACCTCATTTCATTACCTTTCAGCAGACGCCTGCATATTACTGAAACATACTGGCCACCTAGAAATTCGCATATAAACTAAAGATAAACCTCAAGGAACTTCCAAACTCTTATTTCAATGTAAAATATGCATTAACGCGTTGCCGTAAGATTAAATTTGGATCTTTTAACTTTTTTCATACAAACATTAAACACCCTTATTTATACCTATAAGGGCCGAATTTCGTAAAACCTTTTCTTAGTGAGCACCTAGAAACCGAAAGGAACTTTCAGGCCCACATTCATGTCTCTATAACTTTAAAAACATAGGACCTTCATACAAACTTTGACACCCCTTTTCAACCCCTTGAGGTGCGAATTTTATAGAGAGTGCTTGTGCCAAATTTCAGACCTCACGGCCCAGTAGTTACCGAGATTTTGTGATGAGTGGTCAGTCAGTCAGTCAGTGAGTGGACTTCTTTTTTATATAAATAGATATCGTTTCTAGTCAAAGAAACGATACGTATTTATCTTGAGGTATGGAATGAAGTCTACTTCTATTTACGTTTCCACTACCTTCTAACGCTACACTGTACTTTAACGTATCCTGGTAGAAAATCTGATGGTTGCAATAAGTTTTTGAAGTGGAAAAAAATTACCCTAGCAACTGTAATTCCATTATGAAAGACACATAATAATAGAAGACACGACAAATAATAGAGTACAGAACATCGACGGAAAACTCATGCTACGCCTATTAGACAAAATTCAATTTGCTGTGAATGGCAAGTGAGTGCAACGGGCGGCGAGCAACTGTATTGTTCTGCCACTTCCGCCCTCACTGTTGTAATCTGAATCCTACCTTTATTTGTGCAAAATCCAATTTGCGAAACATTTTCCTGCTGCACATTACACCTATTCAATCATGAGAGTCATTTAATCCGTTGATAAAGCATTACAATATGATTTGTGTAAGAGCTTAATTTAATTGACACCTATTTGCTAATTTAATTTACGCATCATTTTCTTGCCACATTATTACTCATAATGATTCGGACATTCGTGATTTTGTGGCTGTTGGTAATTAGCGATTATCACACCTGTAATTAACCCTGCATATTCCTTTGGTTTCCAATGCAAATATTAATAAAAACCTTGTTCATAATTTGAACTATAACTAGGTTAGAATTTGAATTTTCAACTAGAATTTGTGATGCATTCATTGCACTGTATATTTGAGTAAAATAACCTACAATTCGTCCCAAATTCGAAGACCACCCTTGCTTTTGCATAATAGAGTGAACGTGTGTGTTTGAAGTCCCCTGCAATACGATACGACCCTATCCCACCGCAACACAAGTCTCCTCATTACGACGAAATGAGTTGAGCGAACCCTAACACTGCTCCTTCCACCGAGCGATCAGTCAAAGAGTCGTATGCTATTTGCTTTTATCAACTATCAATGTTTGGAAATCACCTGCATCTTTTTAAACGTCATATTTATAAAAGCGAATACAACCAAAATTTAATTTGTGGATTATGCTATGCACCACGGAGATAAAAGCAATGCCTTACGTCAGGGCAGTATTTTTAATCCGGAACGCGGCGAAGGATTCTAGGGCTCCCGAGCGGAGCGAAGGAGTTTGAATTAAGACTTGAATCCTGAGAGCAGTGAGGGATTTAAGCTCGCCCAAGACGAAACGTACTTTTATCCCCGAGGAGCATAGTATACTTTTCACACCTAGGTACTGCGAGGAAATAAAAACCAATTCCTTTTTCGAAATATTGTGTCGCGCACCATTATTCTAAGGCGGAGATGCGTCAGTATTGTTAGATTGAATTGTTTTCCTATTTTTAGGGAAACATTCGTAACTAGGAGAAAGCAGGAAGTTACAACACTAAAAAACGTAAATTTAAGAAAACAAGACACATTTTACAGCATAATTTGTAATAATAACTTGCGAATAATAAGCCGATTGCAGCGTCAGACAATACATACACAGGCACAAAATTCGATACCAAGTGCTTCGATCAACAATTAGCAAAGAGATATCGGGTCGGCGCAAAAAACCGTCCCGGTAAATAACAGCTCACTTGAAAAGTGAGATCTTATTTTGTTTAGTTGGCTTGAAACACAGCCAATGTAAACACGTCTCACAAATCCGCAGTGTGTTTTCAAAAGTTGCAAAAATAATGCCCGAAAAAGCAATTTAACGGCCGGAGTGTCTTACTTTCGGTAAGTACATGAAGAATAAATTATATTTTAAGCTTTAAACTAACAAATAACGTTAAACTGAACAAAATTACCGATTTTAAACCACCGCTACAAATTTGCCTTGGCCGTGGCCAAAGGCTCGCCAACATAGGCACAAACTTTTGTTTAACAAAACAGTAGATGCATGGAGTAGATTTGTGTTGTAATAATTTGTTACCAGAACTTCAAAATTGGTTGGTTAAAATTGGTTTATGCTAATTTTGTGTCTGTTTGTTGACTCTAAAAATTAGATACTTAGCTTTCCCTTTTTATTTTAGCTTTCCAAGCAATCCGTTTGCGTGTGCAGAATGGATCTCGATTGTTGCCAAAGAAAAAAGAGATGATAAAATTGGTAGTTGAAAAATTTATTGACGTAAGATACATTACATATTATGTAAAAAAAAAACGGGAGATATCAAAAACAAGTCCAAACGTCAATTGTACGAGTATAACAAGCTCACCATATTTAAAGGACATTATTAATTCAGGTACGCAGAATGGAAAAATGAACTGCACTTGTATTTTAACCCATGATCTGTCCAAGAGCCACTGTGGCTCCCGAATCTATGGTTTCGTTTTTGACGTTAATCTGTGATGCAACTTGTTCCTATCTCGCTCAAACTTGCACAGAGTGTAGTAGAAAGAACAAGAAAGACATTTTGCCTCAGTTCAACAACGAACGACGCTTCTAACTGACCAAAACACCGGGCCCCAGTTGAGAAATCAGGCGCGCGCCGACCGTTCGCCACAGAGAAGAACAAAAAGTTTTCTGTGTGCGTTGTGTGGTGTTTTCGTCATGCCTGGGTAAGTGATAAACATTTTTGAATGTAGAAACAGTCTATTTGTTAAAGATTTCGCCCAGAAATAGTCATTGTGAAAGTGCGAATTCGTTGCGGATCCGCGGCGAATTCGTTTCGCGCCCGCAACGAATTCGCTGTGCGCCCGCTCCGCTTTGAATCCGCTCGCAATCAGTTAGTGTGTTATGGCTCTAAGCGCGGCGGGAGAGACTTAGGGTTCTTACAGACGAGCATTAAGTTGCCAACTGTATATATATAAACTGCAGGTAGCGACGCTTGCAGTTGTGGCATGCCTCGGCCGTCATTTTGTTTTTCATCTTGGAGTTGTTGCCCTAATATGTTTTTTAAATAGTTTTATGTACGTTGTTGATTGTAGATTAAAAAAAAACTTAATTATTTTAATCGTTGTTTATGACATAAGAAAATTTCAAATGTAGAAAAGTAATTTAAGTTGTAGTAGGTAACACATTATTTGCTACTTCTTTCTGGATGAGATTAATGTAAATGTTGCCCAAAGTGATATTGATTTGATCTCATTAAAGAAAACAATG
Organism: Xestia sexstrigata; assembly: GCA_941918905.2. Classification (NCBI taxonomy): domain Eukaryota; kingdom Metazoa; phylum Arthropoda; class Insecta; order Lepidoptera; family Noctuidae; genus Xestia; species Xestia sexstrigata. Next base: position 12,412,986 of record OW799200.2, on the reverse strand, counting down.
GTTACAAAGTACCTATTTGTAAAACCTCTAACCTTAATGTCATGGCCAGTCTTTGCTCAGCTGATATGATTTTCCGCATTACGACGGCGTCTTGGCGAGATATTGAGACTTTAAAAACTAACTCTTTTGCAAAAAAAACGGGCGCTTTAGATATTTTTCTCTACTTTAATGAAGAAGAACAAGAAAGAGGTTTTATTAATTTGACGATGTAATGGCATGTTATTTGAAGCATCCTGGCATGATTCTTTACGTTTCAAACTTAAATTTAGAAATTAACAAATAAAATTAATGAGTATTGTGGATTATTGTAAAATTGCTTAACTAATGGCGTGAATTGCTGAAACGATTTTTTACTGATTACTAAAATTTTAAAACTTTTTGGAAATTTTCTGCAAATGAAACAATTTAATCTTTCTTTTTACATGAAATACCACTTTAACTGATATAATATCACTTACACTGAAGAAAGTTTTTCGCAAACGTACGTGTCTCAGCGGCTAAATGTGAGTCGTTATTCTGTCCAGAGGGCAACGAAGGCAGAAGGCAACGGTATCAAGAGACCAGTTCGGTCAAAAGAAGACCCGGTTCGGGAAGAAAACGATGCACAGAACCAAGAGATGACCGCTTTTTGTATGAGTCAGGCGTTGCGGAATCGTAAGGCTTCAAGTGTAGACCTGAAGAAGAGCCTTGAAAAAGTAAGAGGAGTAGAAGTTAGCTTGTGGATGGTCAGGGCTTTTGGCTGCCAATATCTGGAGTTACCACCCGGCTCGGGACCCTAAATTACTCCGTGAGCACCGTGTTGCTCGACTTCAGTTTGCTCGAAACTGTGCTTCATGGACTCTGGAGGACTGGACTAAAGTATTGTTTTCTGATGAAGTTAGAATCTCTTTGTGTGGATAGGACCGACGCCGGCGAGTGCTGCCAAGACCACGGGAACGCTATGCGGAAGTGTGTTTCGAAAAAATCACTCCTTATGGCGGAGGCTCCTTTATGTTTTGGGCAGCAATTAATTCGACGGAGTGTACGGAGTTAGTTTTCATAGAAAATGGAACATTAAATGCACACCGGTACGGCGGCTGCAATCGACCGGTAGCGATGGCTGCAGTTTATCTGCAGTTGGCTACGTGCCGCTCGTCTGTAAGAACCCTTAGCGAGTGTAAGTAGTTATCAAACGTTCCTATCCGCGCGTTATGGCTATCGTGGGGTATCAAACCAATTCGATCTTGTCGCCCGGCGTAAGCGCGTCTTGGATTATTTTGTTGTTAAAATTACGATAAATACTGAAGTGCGATTCAATCTAAACCAGCTATAATTATGGCAAAGTAAACATCCCAACTACTGTGATCTCACAATTACAAGAACATTATGGAGCGAATTTTGCAATTTTAACCGACTTCAAAAAAAGGAGGAGGTTTCTCAATTCGACCGTTTATATATTTTTTTATGTTTGTTTGCGGGTAACTTCGTCGTTTATGAACGGATTTTGATGATTCTTTTTTTGTTTGGAAGAATATTATTCTGTAGTAGTCTCGTTTAAATTTGGTTAAGATCTGATGCTGATCTTCAGAGAAATGCAATGGAACTCTTCAATAATAGACAGCAAATCAGTCGTGAATTGCTGCAATCGCTTGAATGTTTATTGTTTACACAACATCAGAACGTAACATCACGCTTGTATGCTCTGAGGGGGTACGCAGATGTGTACAGTACAACCAGATTTCGACAGTTATGAGGTTAGTTGATCAGATCCGAACATTCCATATTTATATTGTGCTCTCAGTGTGGACGCACACCTGCGTAACTGCGCACCACAGCAGCCGATCAGCCGTTGTGCTGACTTGGCTTGGAATTAAGCTGCTGCAATTAAATCTCATGAATGTCGAAATTTCGGATTTCGCTTCGCCGACAAAGTGGTAAAATAAAATTTTGGAAAATTAATTATTTTTGGGTAGCCCTCCTGGAACCAAAATTTGCACTTTAAAGTTTAAGTTTTCGTAAATGGAGCATTAAATCGAAAAATAGTATTAGTTAGCCCCCTAAGTCATTTAAAAGACCTATATCGTTGAATAGGTCTTTAAAGTGCAAATTTTTGTTCTAGTAGGGTGTACGGTTCACGTACAGGTAAGTAATTTGCTGACGCCGCGACGTACTTTCCGTAATTCATTTTATATTTATTTCTTAAACTAAACGTTAGTTGACCATTAGCTACCTTAGCGATAATAGCATGGATTAGCATCCAACATAACTTGTGAGTAACTTTACAATAAATTTGGGATCGTGAAGTCTGTGGTTTTCGTTAACTCACCTCACTGCAACTTGACCACACTGAGCCGTACATAAAAAAGTGGTCCTTCGAGCCGGTTATAAAGTGTCTCTATTACTATAACGTTAGCAAATCGGTCTAGTTGGTCTTCCACAAGCGGATCGCCCCAGCTGGATTGAGAAGGCGCACATAGCGTTAGTACAGTGCGAACACACTTATACACAACTAACTATCTGCGAACTAGTACCATTGGTGACACAACTCTGAACTACCAACGGTCGAAGCTATAACTAAAATAGTTACAATGGTTCAGAGTTCTGCAGAACTGATCAGCCGTCAAGAAACTATCTTCAATAACTTGAAGCTTATATGTACAAACTATAAGCAGGATTGCCCCACCAGGAAGAATTTGGCATACCTGGAGGAGCGTCTCTCGCGGCTTAACAACAACTGGGAGAAGTTCATTCACAATCATCAACTACTGGAGCAACAGACCTTCAATACTTCAACGACGACGTTTTCAACAATACCAAAAAGATGTATGAAGATGTCCTACAAGACATGTTGATACGAAAGTCGGAACTGCCGTCTGCATCTACTAGTAAGACGAAAGTACCACCCGCGTCACCCCCGCAGGGTAAGGGAAATACAACATTTTCCTTCGAGGATATCAAATTCCACGTGCCACCTCGTGAAACGAACGAGACGACGGAAAAGCAACAAGATCTTTTGCGTCAGCAATACTGCAACTTTAGAGTTTTCGAACGCATGGAGAAAAGATAAACTTCGCACTGGCGGAGTCGATGGCAAAATGGGAATAAGACCACAGTCTAAACACCCTGACAACTAAATGGGAGCATGTCGAAAAGTCAAATTGGGAACTTGACTACAAGATGAAGATTCGGTTTACAGACAAAAATATAATTCTGCGGAGAACATTTATGATGACTTAAGAAATAAACTACAAAACAAGATCTGGAACAACGCGCACTATAAGAAACCGACACCAAAAATATCAAACCTGAATTTCAGGGCAACTACAACCAATGGCTGACTTTTAGAGACCTCTTCCTCGAAAGTGTACATAATAATCCGGTCCATTCCAAAACTCAAAAAATGCAACACCTGAAAACAAAACTAAATGGTGAAGCTGAGAAACTGACAGACAAATAAACAATATCATCTCTACAAGTTGCTGGAGTTATGTGAAGTCGGAAGATAACCCCGCTGACTGCGCAACTCGAGGACTTTCACCCACTCAACTTCTCAATTTCAAACTGGTGGTGGGAAGATCCTGGCTGGTTAAAAACTCACATGGCTAATAATAGTCTAGAAAATTGTTGGACCTACACTACAAACAATGGACTTCAACCAACAAAATGCTGACTGCGCAGCTAGCCAACGTGACCTCATAAACAGATGGAGGCTTGTAGAGCAAATGAAGGTGCATATCTGGAACCGTTGGTCGAATAAATATCTGCATCAGCTGCAAGTCTGAAGCAAATGGCAGCATCCGAAAGACAACTTGAAACAAGGAAACCTAGTTTTGGTAAAAGACGAACACCTACCGGTCTCTGGGCTCTTGGCAGAGTGCAGGAGCTTCATCCCGGCACTGATGGTCAAGTTCGAGTGGTAACTTTGAAAACTAAGAGAGGCTAACTCAAACGACCTATAACTAAACTTTCGCCATTACCACTGAAACTGGAAGAACATAAAGGTAACGAAGAGGAACAGAAAAACTTACCTAATTCAGAAACTAAAAAACGGGGAGGTTCAACCGGTCTACAACTTGCACGATAAAAGTCTTCAATCAACAAGCGACATTATCATGTATCCTCAATGACGTAGTATGCAAAGAAACCTGGACTAAGTTACATAAACCAAACATGTGGTTATTCACACTTTGCGGAAAACAGTTGGTGCGCGTCATATGTAACGATCAAGTTACGCCAGCGGTCATTGACGGGACTGGAGTGATTTCTTTGAAAAAGGACGCCACAATATTTACATATAATCAACTGGGCAATAATTTAAACATGAATGCGGATATTGAGTACCAACAATAAACTCTACGATTAACAACAAAGTCGACCGGCAGTTGGAAGTTCTGAACAGGAATGACATCTCACGACATAATAATATACTTTATTCGGTTACTTCTTTGTTCTTAGGAGGATTGATGCACTTGCCTTCTATACCTTTCCCTTAAACGATGGTGCAAGAGAAGCAACATTACCAAAAGTGGACCTTAATCAAAAGGAAGGGACTACGTTGGACGAGACATCGAGTTGCTAGAAATACGAAACTCAACACAGAACCAACGAAAATATGCCACTTTGAGCGATCATTTAGGGCTTGAATATCGGACGCTTTTTCAATTCCGGAATTGGGTTTCGATATTTAGTATTGCAATTCAGGAATTCCGGAACTGAAGTGTCTTTTTGTATAAAATAGTGATACGTAAAGGTTTAAAATGACTCGTAAGTATAATAAATCTGCAAAAATGCCATACCTAATATTATTATTATTAATTAATTGTATGTTTTCTACCAAATACTATTAATTTTATCGATTTATTTATATTTTTCTTATTTACTTTTATGGATTTATTTATTTTAAACGTCATTATCATTTTTATTTATTTTAAATGATTAAGTACTTGAATTATTATATATTCTTTCAAAAAATAAATCTGGTTAGGTCATTATTTTTAAAGTGCGTTTATATTATTCCCCTTTAAGAATCTCAAGAATGTAACCCATTTCCGATCTCTCTTTAGGAAATGTATAGATATCTTAGGAAAAATGCATATTAAAAACATAAAACGATTTTATTATTCTTATTCGTTTATTCATTTTACAACAAATCGTAACATTTTTAATCAATCATAATAAAAAACAATATAAATAAAAACATTTACAAATATTTAAATATAGTAGCCCACCAGCGCTGGGAACAGGGTCCGAGCTGCTGGTGGTCAGGGCTCTTGAGAGAGGAACCACCTAACAATATGCACCGTGTCCAGAAGTACTGCTTTCTGAATCAGCCCTTGATCCTGCTGCCAAGCGATAGCCTCCTTAGATGTTGGTCGAGGCTCTTGGCTATTAAGACATTGGGCGACACGACTATCGGTACAATGACTGCTGTGCTCATGTCCCACATGTCGACAACCATGCGAGCCAGATCTAGATATTTGAATTGTTTATCTTTCTCTGCTTCTACGAGGTTCTACGGGACCGTTATATCAACAATCATTGTGCGACGCTCCAATCGATCTACCACCACAATGTCAGGCCTATTGGCAACAACAGTCCTGTCGGTGGTGATAGGTCGATCCCAATTCCCAACACAACGTTATATTACCATTAAAGAGAACTGGGTCGGGCGCATACTTATCGAATGGCACTTCTGATTCCACAACGTTGTACTTCAAAGCAAGTTGCTGGTGGATAATCCTGGCAACAAGGTTGTGTCTATGCAATTACTCTCCGTTAGCCAGACTAGAACACCCAGAAATAATTTGTCGGATTGATTCTCCCGGACGGTGGCATGCCCGACATATGTCAAACGTGCCGTCCTTCACAATGTATTTCCGGTAATTATTCATTATCATAACTTCGTATATTATTGCACAGACAAAACCTTCGGTTTCCCCGAAGAGGTCACCAAAGCGCAGCCAGGATACGGACGCTAAAAAGTCTACATCGGGGCCATGTAGGGCCCGGTAAAAGCGTTCGTAAAGGTCCTTGTCCTGCCATTCCTCCCTGCGGTTATTAGTGTCTAATACTTTAGGCTTGCGCCAGTTCTCGTCACCCAGGGAGAGCGGGGTGAGACTCTTGTACACTGAGACCACATCTCGGTGCATCCCCACGTCAGCTTCTAGGAAGTGTTCCCTGAGACTGCATACCTCACGCTTGTGCAAGTTCTTAGCATTTAAGAAGCCTCGAACCCCACACTTCTGCGGGATATACAGTCTCATCATTGACGACCGTGGGTGATGCATTCGATTTGCGGTCAGCAGTGTGCGTACCCTCCTATCCAGGGCATCAAGTTCGGTCTGAGTCCATTTGAGTATGCCGAAAGAGTACATTAAAACCGGCATGACCCAACCATTGAAGGCGCGCACCTTGTTCCCACCCGAAAGAAGGCTATTTAATACCTTCTTCAGGCAACCGAAGAAGCGCTTCCTCAACGATTGCTTCATGTCAGTTACGTTAATGACTATCGCTTTCGACGTACCCAAATACTTGTAGGTTTCTGTTGAGGAGAGGGATCTAAGGTGTATAGAATCCGAGAGTTGAGTTCTCACGGATTCCATAATCTCCCCTTGCTTCACTGATTTCACATGCATGACTGCACATTTGTCCACACCAAATTCCATCCTGATAGCGCTACTGAATGCTTCTGTTACCTTCAGTAGCTTCATCAGTTTCAAATTGTTGGGGGCAAAGAGTTTCAGATCATCCATGTTAAGGAAGTGAGATATGACCTAACCGTCTTTCCTCAACCGATAGCCTTGATCTGAACCCTCCAGCAGTGAGCTGAGAGGGTTCAAGGCCAAAACCACAATGGACTCAGACTATCACCCTGGAATATACCGCGCTCGATCCTTATCGGTTCGCTACTCCCTAGGATCTGTCGACATCCTGGATAGCGAAGAACCGTTCTCCAGTGCCCCATACATGACATCAGGAAGGTACGTAGAGTTGCATCTACTAAATACAACTCCAGCTCCCTCATGAGTCATGTATGAGGCACAGAATCATAAGCCTTCTATTCTAATCTATCCAACATGTAGACAGATACTTTCGGGAGCGGTGAACCTGTTGGCTTATGGTCATATCAATGAAGAGCAGCTCCTAAGTACCGCGGGACCCGTTCCTACTCCTACATCCATTCTGAGAGCCAGACTCATTATTATTATTCTAATTCCGGAATTTTGCCAATTCCGGAATTCCGGAGCTCAAGCCCTAGATCATATGAACTGATGGTGTTTGTTATTTACTTTCAATTACTACATTTACTTACTTTTGATTTACTGTCTTTTACACATATACTATAGTTTACTATTTACTTTACATGAATTGTTTACTTTTACATTTATTTTTTAACTACTGTTTATAATGGATGCTCATCCCACTTTTCCCTCGGGAGCATGTACGGTTCACGCACGGGCAAGTAATTTGCCGATGCTGCGACTTACTTTCCGTAATTAATTTTATATTTATTTTTTAAACTAAACGGTAGTTGACCATTAGTTAATTTAGCGATAATACCACGGATGAGCATCCAACATAACTTGTGAGTAACTTTACAATAAATTTGGGATCGTGAAGTCTGTGGTTTTCGTTAACTCACCTCACTGCAACTTGACCACTCTGAGCCGTACAAGGGCGCTCTCCCCCCCTAAAAGCTAAACTGCGGGCTTAAAAAAAATCTGGCAAAATTCATGATGATAGTGCATTTCGTGAACTTTAAAGGAAAATTATAGTGGTTAAGATAACTTTATTAGTTTAGCAGTAGTAGTTGTTGAACTTGGGTGTTGGGTGTTTTGTACCAAATACAAAATCCTTAGAATAAATTCATCAAAGTGGTACAGACTTGCATTGAAAAACAAAATCTAAAATAAAAAACCATAAATTACCTATCATAAGTTTCACAAAGCTGCCGCTAGAGAATCGTTCTATATCGTGATAACGGGCTACTACGGAACCCTAGACTGCGCGTGGCCCGATACGCACTTGGCCGATTTATTTAAATACAATTTTCTCTATGAGTATACATTCTACACATTTATGATTTAAGGATGCTTTAAGAAATTCTCTTAGTCACGGACACGAATACCGATTGTCAGATAAAGACGGATGTACAGATCCTCAAAAATAGTACTACTACTAGGTAAGTAGGTACTAATGCTACCCTACCGTCTTCTTGCAGCACTGCCGGTGTCTACTCCAATCATTATGGATACCTCTTCGAGAAAAACCCAGGTGCAAACCTGCAGAAGTCCTGGAACAGTCACACTCTCACAGTCACACTGGTGTGACTACGGCTAATTCGTTGGCACACTAGTGTGACTACGGATAATTTTACGTGATCCGTAGTCACACCATCACACCATTGACCAAATTTGTGTCTTTTATTTGGGTTATTTTTTTTTCCCATAAAACACAGACAAACACAAACTAATTATTTACACACTATAACTCTATAGTTACCTAATAGTAAAAATGGGTTTTTTTTTTTTTTTTTTTTATATTAAGTATAATTATTAAAGTACAATTTGATACAAGTGGAAAAATGTTGTTGTGTTTTTGAGCCGAGAACTGCAATAACAAATGTCCACGTGTATTAAACGACGTTTTTCAATACACTTTTGAAGAAATAAAATAAAAGAACGCAAAACATTTTTGTCATGAATTATTAGGAAACTATGATTTTAATTTTCTTTTTTCTGAAATCACACTACGGATAAATAAAATTAACCATAGTCACACTGGTGTGGAAATTTGGTATGACTATGGATCAAGCACGGAACTTTCCCTTTGTTGAAGAATGCAGCCTAGTCGCAACCCGTGTATGCGTGAAAAGCGGGAAGAGCAAGACATAAAGTTGCGCCTAATTTTATTGATAAGTCAGTAAGTTTATGTAAACTTCGTCCTTATTATTTTTTTTTATGTACTGTTTGCCAACCAAATTTGCAAATTAGGAAATTTATACATATTACTAAAATTATTAAAACGTCAGTGTCTGCTGTTGATAATTTTTTTTTTTTTTTTTTTTTTTTAATTTATATTGCATTATCAAAGTCGAGTACCTACTTACTTAGTATTTTTTTGTGTTTTTACTTTTTGTCACATAGAAAACACGACTTAATCTTCATCAATTTTATTTTACGTTAATTAATTTGATAATACCTAGATGCACAAATAAAACAACAGCGACACTGAAACTTTTTAGAACTGGCCACTTGTAAACAATATAATAAAAAAATAAGTTCAAATTTTGAAAATGGAACTCTTTGCCAATGTTATTGTGTTTGTATTTTATTCATTTGTCATTTGTTTACGATTTAGAGCTCGTAGCTAAATAATAACAGCCGCTCAGGTTGGTCTGTGGATGGATGACCCTTACATACCGAGTTTCCTCCGTGCCTCGGAAAGCACGTAAGCAGTTGGCCCCGCCCGGCTGTCAATTGTAGATCTTTGACAGTCCCAGTCGTTATAAGTAGTCAGTGGCCCAAAAAAGTCTGACAACCAGTCTTATCAAGGTTTATCGTATTACCCAGTAATAACTGGTTTGTGGAGGTCAGATAGGCAGTCGCTCCATGTAAAATACTGATATTCAGCTGCAGCCGGTTAGACTGGAAGCCGACCCCAACACAGTTAGGAAAAAGGTAGGCAGATGATGCACATGATGATTTGTTTACGATTTAGCGGCAAATAGAAAATTGTCTGTGGTAAATTAAACACTAGCATTCGACGCATGCCCAATGGCTTTTTTCACAGCGTAGCAAACCACGCTGACGCCGCTTGGGAGGTCGGCGCACAGCACCCAGTCGATCGATATTCCACAGAGGTGGCCCTTGAACCGATCCCTGCGGAACACCGCACGACACCTCTCGCCAGTTCCACTCTCCGCTGCGACTGGGGTAGATGACGGCCCTGTCCGTCAAGTTGTCCCCGATCACACGACGGAGGTAGGTCGGCACCCGGTGATACCGGAGTGCCTCCCTAATGCAGCTCCAGGGCATGGTGTTGAAGGCGTTGGCGATGTCGAGAAACACCGCCAAGACAACCCCACCCCGGGACATGTTACATGTAACATGTTGAAAAATTACTTATAAAAAATGATGATAATGATAATGATGATGATGATGGTGATGATGATGATGTTGATGATGATGATAATAGAGGAAAACTGGAGTTAACAAGACATGGAAAAATAAGAAAGTTGTATTTGTTGATTGTTTTTTATTGATCTTATTATTTTATTTTTTATTAAAACATTAATTCACTATAATAAGATTTTTATTGTTATTTTATTTATATTTGGTTCTGTAAAAAAAAATGGTGTCAAGACTTTCTAATTTTGGTGACAGAAATAAATTCTGGTGTCAATATTTCTAATTTTGTTGTCAGCTATCAATTTTGGTGTCGTAAAAATGAGGGATTTTCTTTTTAGCTCTTCCCTAGTCGATGGATAGATAGTGCTGAACTTAGTAAGTTAATGCAAGGAACGGAACTTAAAAAAACTGATTTTAACAAAGCGCGAGAAAACTATGTTATATTCGGAAGGTTAAGCAAACGAAAGTGTCAGTCAACGAGCGTATCGTATGTGACGTGACGCAATGTTTTTTTTTCCAAGCGTTTTGGCTTTGGCACCAACTATCGTAGTCAGTTCAACGCCATCTATAGAGTTCTTGGAAACTAAGTTTTTTTTTAATACATCAAAAAGAAAACCCCTTATTCTGGTGTCGACAATATATTAGAAGCTTTCAGGAATAAATAAATTTCTCTCACGTTTTATGTCTGCCTGAATACGTATCTCTTGCTTATCAATATCTTAGATTATTAAAAAAAAACAGAAACGAACTTTTTTACCACCAGGTAAAAAATAAAAAAAAAACATAGTTGTTGAAATTCACTCATATCATCCGACGGGCTCTTGTCACCATCGGTGTTCCGGCTGTCTTAAAGTACCCTGTTAAGTAGCTTGGCGCGACGATTGCAAAAGACCCCGGCATGTCTTTGTTTCCTTAAATGGGTAAGTCTTCGCAACATGTGTCGATACTCTTACTCCATCACATCTTCCAAGCTAATCGTGCTATGCTGCCGCTGCGGCGCCGGCGGCGCTGAACCTCAAGCGGTGTAATATTCTTTGTGGAAACTATATTTTCAAACCGTTTGGGGTTGGAACTCTAGGGCCGTGGAGTCAGCTCTATTTGTGGTGGTTCAAACTTCGTTTGAAATACTGTTAGAATTAAGTTCTATTCAGCTTGCACTACAAAGTGATTGTTACGTCAGTCACTGCAGGCCAAATAGTGCGAAATGAGTGGTTTTTATTCTTTATAAAATCAAATTAACGTATTTTGGAAAAAATAAAACGACAATTATGTTCATTATTAAATTGTCTATCCATTAGTATAAGTAGCAGATTAAAATAATGGTTACTTTACGAGGAGTAGCATTTTATAAATCATTATTTCTCATTTCTGTGGTTTCGTTGTGAGGGGATTTATTAAACATTAAGCTACTTAAAAAAAAAATGAAACGACAATTTTGGAGTCAAGAATATGTAGTAAAATTAATGTATTTTTATTAGCTGGTATTTCTTTTGGATAAAGAGGAGTAGGCTCCAAAAAAGTGCTCGTTCGGGGAGGCGCCTTAATGCGTAGTTGAGGCTTCCCGTGATCTAAGGGCTGGTTTTTACCTTGGCCAGAGGCTAGTGTACGGCCAGAGTGCGCGTTCAATGAGTGGCCATAGTGCCGCGAGAAATAAGTATACGACAGGAGTTTTCAACTACTTTTGGCAAAATAGAATTAATTAAAAACATTTGTCATACATATACCTAACCTAGCCTTGTTATGTACCCTACGTTTTCTGTTAATAAATCGATTTAAGTATTTACTTTCAATTCCCAGTTTTATTGCTAGTTCTTTCCACACTCTTGTTAAAATAAAAAAATAGAATAGTTACTATTCTATTTTTGTATAAACAGTGATTATATAACCATATTTCGGGTTTATTTTGTATTCATATTATAATTTCTTCAAACGACGACGCGCACACGCTCGTGTCGCCGCGCGCCGCTCCGAAACAAACAGGTTTGAACACGCACGCGACGCGCAGCCGGACGCGCCGCAAGACGCAAACACGCACGCTGCAGCCGCGGCGTCTATTCAGGCCACTCACGTATAAATGCATGTCAGCATGTGTTTGACATGAACGCTGCACCACGCTCCGTCCCGCCCGCTGCCGCACGCTCGATACGAGCGGCCAGTCTGGTCGTACACTAAGGGTTACCGTACAACGTGGAACCGTCGCGCCGCGGCCACTCTCTTGGGCACATTACTAGCTGACAGCGTTATTGAGGGGTTTTTTGATTCCCTTTTATAGTTTGTTGTTAGTTCTAGTCATACATTTTATAATGTTATTGAATTATTAGGCTTACACATTATATTATAACAATTAAAAACGACGAAATAAACAAAATAATAACTATTTTGTTTATTTAATCGTTTTTAGGGTTCCGTCCGTGCCTCAAAAGGTAAAAAGGAAACCTTACTTATAGGTAAGATTACTTTCTTGTCCGTCTGTCACCACCGATTTTCTCAGGAACAGTTGGGCCTAGCAAGTTGAAATTTATACCAGATACTGAGGTGTATAGTCCCTATTAGGTGTATAAATCAAGGTCCTGAGTCAACACGATAGAAAGATATGGGATTCAAATTTAGATTTTCGCGAAAACTTAATTTACCTTAATAAAAAACTTTTTTTATTTTTTGGAATTTTCCCTTTACTTGTGCTGTAAGACCTTGCTTTTAACCAAAATTGACAATTCTAGGTCAACCGGAAGTACCCTATAGGTTTTGGGTCGAAAACCTATATGGTAGTTCCCGTTGACCTAGAATCACGAAATTTGGCAAAACGCAAGATCTTAAAAGAAAAATCTGAAAACCGTAAATATGTAGTGTAAGGTGAATGCTCCAAACCAGCCCGCAAAATTCAAATTTTCTTATGTTTTTTGCAATTTGCAGGCCAGTGCTAGGTTGTATCATACAACCTTGTATGTTGATTAAAATATTATTCGCGGTTGTAAGACGTATGTAGTTACAGAATTATAATCATCAAAATAATCAATACAACTCTCCAAGTTCATAAAGGTGCAGAACTGACTTTGAGTTTGAAAAAGTCATTTTTCCACCTTTGTACCGGATGGTGGTAAGAATAAAAAAAAAAAGTGTTTACAATTATAATTAATCTGGTGGGATGGTCTTTTAGGCCATATTATTATATATATATTACAAATTTATTTCAAGCAAACAAGACTCAATGGTGTCGATTCTGTTGTGCACAAACTAAACTTAATTTAGGCTATTGCTAGGGGGGGGGTCTGTATTTATGCTTTCGCGGTTGCACAACGACATGCTTTGCTTATGCTTTGCTTGGTAGTATAGATGCAGGCCTACCTTACTGCCTCCCTCAGAGGCGGTAGGGTGGCGGGGTCTTGAGGGGGAGCGCTACGGTCGTGTAGATCCTCAAGGCAAGTCTGGGGGATTCACCTTCACGAGGTTGCCACCCTGTTCTTGGTCTAATTCCATAAGAAGTAGACTCAACCAAAACCCCCGGGCGCTTTTTCGCTTTTTCCCGAAAGCCAAAATCCCGGGCCCAGGGGAATCCTACACCACACTCCCATGATCCTACGCCCAGTCTCTCCCTCCTTTTCCCTTTTCTCCTTTCGGTCCATGAGGACGGGTAACCTCAACTCCAAAAAAGCCCACACACCCTACAACCATGTCGCAGAATGGAAAAAATTATATTCCCCAGGTGGGTCCCGGCAATGCCGGGGAATCCCACACCGACTCGTCGGTCTGCCTCCACCGTAATCTGGGGGGGGGCACCAATCTGCCTAGTAGCGCCGCGCCTTCTGCGCGGCTAGCCGCTTCGGCGCCAACAACATCGGCTGCGACTCACGCGCCGTCCGACACAACCATGGCTGTGACTTCTGCGCCTGCTGACTCTAAGACGGCTGCGACTCCCGCGCCGATCACTTTGACGAATGTTACACCTTCCACGAGGGCCTGGCAACAGAGCATCGTACGGAACAGTGTGACAAATAATCCTGACAACGACAGCAACAAAGCTCGACTCTCCAGTCTTAGCAGCGAACTTCGCGCGCTGGCACTCCAGCGCGAGAAGATCGAGGCAAGGCTGAAAGACATGAACTCTCTCGGGACGGGAAAGGAAGCGGAATCTGGTGGTTCTGGTTTCATCTCTGTGGACGAAGTACGCATGCTGAAAACCAAGCGCGGAAAGATCCGTAACAGAGAGAGAGAACTCAACAACCGTTTGCGCAAAATCCGCGAAGGCAAAAGCCAGCGCGAAGCACAAACGGTTAGTTGTAAGGGAGTACGCGACCGGCTACAGACACGCGAAGGGGAAACCCAGCGCGAAATGCAGTCGGACGCGGAAACGTGCGGGCAGGGAACAGTACGCGAAGGGGAAACCCAGCGCGAGAAGTCACTGCCCGCAACAGGACCATCCGGAGGAACCGACCGGAACCGCGACGAGACGACCGAAGACCGACACCGAACCAGACAGAAGCGAGGCAAGCGGTCTGGGTTCCTACGCCGGGTGTTCCTGGCACAAAGCACTGTGCCAAGCCCCTCAGAACCGCAACCCGGCCCAAGTGGACAGGGAGCGGCGAAGAGGGAGCGCCCGGACGACACGGCTTCACCAAGTACGCTCCAGGGGGACGCCAAGCGTGTTAGAACCCAGGCCGCTCAAGGGGAGCAGAGAACCTACGCGCGGGCCACTAAGGATATCCCTGCGCGACTCGCCGTAGCGATCTGCCTCTCGCCTCCGTCCCGTGATATGACGACTGACGAGGGCGAGCATATCAAGCTCAGCCTCGAGGACCTTATTGTGGAAACGTGTCGAACCAACCCCTCCAAAGTCCCGGCCTTCCGTGGTTACCCAAGGGTAGCGGATGGCACGGTTCATATGTGTTGCGAGGACGACAACGCCCTGACTTGGCTGACCCAGAACGTGCCTAAAATAAGACTGCCGAACACTGACGCGACACTGACAGTTATGAAACAGTCCGACGTACCGACTCGGGTTCGAGCGGCGCTCTTCGTACCCAGGTACAATGGGGACATAGCGCTGCTCCAGACGGTTCTGACCTGCCAGAACCCCTGGTACGACATCGGCAGGTGGTCCCTGTACAGGGCGACATCGGTCGGTGGTGATAACTACGGGAGTTATCTAACCCTAGGTATCCCACCGGACGAGGTCGAAAAGGTCTTGGGGAGGGAGCGACGGATATCGTTCCTACTTGGGTCGATATACGTGCGTTTCTTCCCCAACACCCATCCCTCCGACACCAAGACTGACACTGAACGGACGAAACCGGCTCCGACTGAACTTGACCTGACGATGACGCAACTGGAGGAGGAGATGGCCAAAACGGCGATGGCTGATGCTGACGCTGTGAGGATGCCAACCTCACCACCAGGGTGGACGGAGCAGCTGCTCTCATCATCACCGGCACTCAGCGAAGTCCAGCATGGGCTGGAAGAGGGGGGGGAATCATCCGATGGATCAATCTCCTCCTAATTCCACCCCACTGCCGCCCCCATCCCGTCCCGTAAATATCATCCAGACCAACCTCCAGCATAGCCAGACGGCTACTGCCTGCCTGCGCAGGGCACTGGAGATGGAACCTCGAACCATTGCACTCATCCAAGAGCCGTGGATCCGAAATAACAGAATATGCGGCCTTGGTAACATTGGAGGTAAGCTGAACCTCGACACACAAGGCACAGATAAACCACGAACCTGTGCCTACATACCCAAGGATGTACCCACCACCACACTCACGCAATTATGTTCCAGAGACCTAACAGCCGTCAGGCTCAAAACCGACGGCGACGCACCCGATATCGTCCTGGCCTCGGTATACATGCCTGGCGAGGATGAAGACTGCCCACCAAAAGGGATGGCCGACCTGGTAAGGTATTGTGAAGACACCAACCTCGACCTGGTCATCTGCACAGACTCAAACGCCCATCACCCGCTTTGGGGTTGCAACAAAGCCAACACTAGAGGTGAGGTACTATGCACATACTTGTTCTCAACTAACCTTAACATCGCAAACCGCGGTTCGGAACCCACTTGGGTCACATCGCGCGGACAAACAATCATTGACTTAACGCTGGCTTCGGAAAGCGCGGCAAAACTTATTTCTGACTGGCACGTATCCAACGAGCCTTCCTGCTCTGACCATAGAAGGATTCGCTTCTCATTAGTGGCTAACCTAAAAAAACCCGGACCTAGACGCAACCCACGCCGTACCAAAGTACCCG
The DNA here is from genome assembly GCA_941918905.2 of Xestia sexstrigata. Lineage (NCBI taxonomy): Eukaryota > Metazoa > Arthropoda > Insecta > Lepidoptera > Noctuidae > Xestia > Xestia sexstrigata. The sequence goes on along the minus strand of OW799200.2, from coordinate 12,396,634 downwards.
GCTACAAACGGCTGTTGGCCTCCCTACTAACGCAGCACCAAACGCCTCAAATTCTAATAGACCCCAAACAACTTGAAGACATCGTAACAAAACTCTCGGAATTTATAATTGAAGCGTACCACGCCTGCTGCAAACTAAAAGACCCAAACACCAAGAGCAAGGGTAACTCCTGGTGGAATGCGGAACTTAGTAAGCTCAGGCAAACCATGCGCAAACAATTCAACAGAGCCAAAAACTCCAGATTACCAGAAGACTGGGACTCATACAAGAAAACACAATACACTTTCAAAAAACAAGTCAGGAATGCCAGCAGGGCAGCCTGGCGGAAATTCTGCGAAGAAATTGAATCGAACAGCGAAGCCGCGCGTGTGAGAAAGATCCTATCTACCGATCAAGATCGCACCCTCGGGTCGCTGAAAACCCCAGACAACACATACACCAAGTCGGATCAGGAAACAAGTAAAGTCCTTTTGGAAACCCACTTCCCAGACTGCAATCTCTCCGAGGACAGAACCTGGGCAAGTGAGCCAACGCACACACCAAATGACCAAGACTGGGCCAGAGCCCGCACCATAGTAACCGCAGAGAGAATAAAATGGGCAATAAAGACTTTTAAACCATATAAATCCGCAGGCTTAGACGAAATTTTCCCCGCCCTGCTACAATGGGGAGTAGACATTCTAACGCCATGGCTGATTGTCATCTACCAAGCCTGCATAGCACTGAAATATATACCACTTGCATGGCGTGAGGTGAAAGTCATTTTCATCCCTAAACCAGGCAAACCAGATTACACACAACCAAAGGCGTACAGACCAATAAGCCTAACATCTTTCTTATTGAAAACCCTCGAGAGACTCTGTGACCGGCACATTCGGGACGGACCTCTCCGGGAGCGACCACTCCACAAACAACAACACGCGTATTCCTCAGGAAAATCAACAGAATCAGCGCTGCATAGTGTGATCTCCAAGATCGAATGTGCAGTGGACCACAAATGCTCTTCACTAGCTGTCTTCATTGACATAGAAGGCGCTTTTGACAAAACCATCTTCCATAGCATCAACGCAGCCCTCGAGGAACACGGTGTGGACCCGACCCTGCGAGGATGGATCACAAATATGCTCCGACTGAGAGCCGTACAAGTTACGGTAAATGACACCACTAGAGCCATAGTGGCGAAGGGCTGCCCCCAAGGTGGTGTCCTCTCACCACTACTATGGAACCTCGTAGTAGACAGCCTCATCAAACGTCTCAACAGCAGAGGCTACTACACGGTGGGTTATGCTGACGATCTGACCATAATAATAAACGGCACACACGAAAACACACTATGTAACCTTATGCGCCAAGCTTTAAGAATAGTAGAAGACTGGTGCAAGGAATACAAACTAGCAGTGAACCCTACCAAAACCGAACTCGTCCTCTTCACAAAGAAAAGGAAGCTGGCAACGCTACAATTGCCAAGCTTTTTTGGGACAACCCTAAGCCTATCGACTGAAACCAAATACCTGGGTATCTTTTTGGACAAACAGCTGAACTGGGCAAAACACACTGATTACATCATCACAAAAGCCAGTATAGCCCTATGGCAATGCAAGAGACTCCTCGGGAGAAATTGGGGCATAAGCCCCAAAATCACCTACTGGCTATACACCACAGTTATCCGACCAATTATTACATATGGTTCTTTAGTTTGGTGGCCCAGGACCAACCTAAGTACAACCCAAAAGGATCTCGAGAAACTACAAAGATTTGCCTGCGTAGCAATCACCGGCAGCATGAGAACTTCCCCCACTGCTGCCTTACAGGTGATGCTGGGGCTGCCTCCCCTACACCTAGTCGTAAGAGAGGAGGCGGCCATAGCGACTTTCAGACTAGAAGCATCCGGCACCCTAAGAAATGACTCCAGGATTAAACACACACGCATCAGAGAAGATGCAATCAAAGAACAGCCGATGATGACATCACCCATCGACAGAATCCTGAAGACCCACTGCTTCCAAAAACACTACAACATACAGCTCATAGAGGAGTTGTGCGACTACTCAAGTACAAGAGAGTTAAGGATTTATACTGACGGATCAAAAACCAACGATGGGACAGGCGTCGGAGTGTTCTCCGACGACCTAAACATTAAGATATCCAAACCACTTGGAATGTTCAACTCTGTTTACCAAGCAGAGTGTGTAGGTATTATCCAAGCGGCACACGCTATACAGGCCAGGGAGGTTACGGATACCAATATTCGAATACTCTCCGACAGTGCCTCTGTTCTTCAATCCCTAAAGAGTAACCAGATCACGTCGAGACTAATACTAGAATGCCACAAGGCCCTAGAACGAATCACGGTACTAAATCACAACACGGTAACGCTACAATGGATTAAAGGTCACAGTGGATCACTTGGAAACGATGCGGCTGACGAACTTGCCAGAAGAGGATCCAGCACAAAACCCTACGGACCCGAACCCATTGTGCCAATTCCTTTCAAGCAGCTGAGAAGCTGGTTAAAGGATCACACTCGTATACAAGCAGAGAAATGGTGGACCTCGACACCAGGATGCAGGCAATCCAAGGAAGCTATGCCATTCCTGGATACAAAGCTGACCAGGCGCCTTCTGCGCCTGGACAGAGATAGCCTGCATCTGGTGGCGGGGACCATCACTGGACACTGTTCACCTAATAAACACTTCCACACCCTAGGTATCACTGACAGTCCCCTGAGCATGCATGGAGGCGGAGGAAACGGTGGCGCATGTGCTCCTTGAGTGCACAGGCGTTAACAAGATTCGCGAGGAGACCCTGGGAGCACCAAGATCCCTTGTGGATGCCCTGAGGAGACCGGGAAGTCTGATCTGCTTCTGGAGGGAGGTGGGCTGGTTGGAGTAATCGGCCACCATGGCTCACGCACAATGGTCCACTTCAAGGACTAAGTGCGGAAACCTAAACCCCATGATAGATAGGCTATTGCTATCTTTTACTAAAAGGCAGTGCGAGAAAAGGACGGGCTATAGCTATGAACTAAGTTAGAGATGTCAAACTAGTTTATGCCTTGCGCTTCACCGTGTTTTTAGTCGACATGTTTTTACGTGCACCCTTCATTTGTATAGAAATATTAGTTCCAACTAAATTTGACAGCTCTAAATTACGTCCGTCTCTTTCTCGTGTTATTAGAGAGAAAAAGATAGCAATAGCCTAAATTAAGTTTAGTTTGTGCACAACAGAATCGACACCATTGTGTTAGTAACGATGTACTTTAAAACTATGTTAGGAATACACTCACTCGTACAAAGAGAAAAACAAAACCTACTGGTGGGTGACAGGGAAACCTTGCAGCAGTGGTTCACAAACGCACAATCAAGCCTGCTTGCTATCATTTTAAAATTGTAATATGATTTTAGAGTGTCATCCTGAACTTCGACACTTGTTTATTACGACACGGTACCAATTTCGAAAAACAATAGTTCGACCATCATTGCTTAGAGTACTCATTGAGTTTTCCCAAAGTCACTTTTCCAAAACTTTGTCTAGATCTAGTTTGTTTCTGCACCTCTATTACACGTTGTTTGCGTATTTTATTCCCGACATAGTATATTTCATTACAAGTGCGGAAAGGCTGTCATTGCAAAGAGTTCCGACAAATGTCTACCCGAGCCGAGGCGCAGCCGAAGGCGAGGGTTGACAGTCGGAATAAGTTGCAATGACGGTTCCGCAGGTGTACTGAACGACTATTTCTAATACAGTTGCGAAAAAATGAAGCAATTTAATAAAATAATAAAAACACAATAAACTCAACTAACTAATCATTTATTAGAGATGAAATGAAATGAAACCTAACCTAACTTATTCAATTAAATCATTAAATCTGATATTGAAATAAATTAGTAGCTTCTTTTTAGAAATATACGTATTTGTATGAATCACAAAAACTCTTTAGTAAAAACTTCATAGTTGATTTTTCTTTTTAATAGACATTATTTTGACAGTTGGGAAAGAGAACGCACGAGTTCGGGAAAGGTAAAAAAAGCACTAGTATGTAATGCCCACATCCCGAACGCTATACTACTCTGTCAAGAAAGTACCGGGAAAAGATCAATAATACACAAAATGTCTGTTATTCATCCAAATTTATTTTATCACCTTCAAAGTATGCTCCTTTAGAAACGATACACTTGCGCCAACGAATAATCCATTCATCAAAACATTTTTTAAACGCTGCTTCCGGAATTGAGTTCAGTTCTCGCCGCGAATTCTCCTTTATGTCTTCTATCGATTGAAAACGGGTGCCACGAAGTGGTAATTTGAGTTTAGGAAAAAGAAAAAAGTCAGCAGGAGCCATACCTGGTGAATATGGTGGTTGCTGGATGGTATTTGTTGAGTGTTTGGTCAAAAATTCGTTCACAATGATAGCCTTGTGCGAAGGCGCATTGTCGTGGTGCAAAATCCAAGAATTTTCTTTCCACAAATCTGGCCTTTTTCGTCGAATTTGCTCTCTTAAACGCCGCATAACGCTCAAATAATATTCTTTATTTACCGTTAGACCTTCCGGTAAGAATTCAGAGTGCACAACACCGCGATAGTCAAAGAAAACAGTCAACATGACTTTGACTTTTGATCGACTTTGGCGTGGTTTTTTCGGTTTCGGTTCAGTTGGAAGGCACCACTCCGAAGCTTGTTGACTAGTTTGCATGTCAAACTCGTAAACCCACGTCTCGTCACCAGTAACAATGCGTTTCATGAATGTTGGGTCCGAACTGACTCGTTCTAGCATGTCCTCAGCGACTTTCATGCGATTGAGTTTTTGGAGAAAATTCAGATCTTTTGGGACTAGCCGAGCAGCAACATGTTTCATACCCAAATGATTAGTTAAAATGGTACGGATCGACTCGTGAGATACAGAAAGTTCGGCGGCTATCTCTCTCAGAGTTGAATGGGGATTTTCAGTCACTATTTTCTTCACTTTTGCGATGTTAACTTCAGTTGCAGACGTTGACGGCCTACCAGAGCGAGGCAAATCTTCCATCACATCTCGACCGCTTTTGAACACTTTGAACCACTCATAAGCACGAGTTTTTGATAAAGTCGATTCACCGTAAGCCTTCTGTAACATTTTCAGTGACTCCGAACACGAAATTCCATTGGCGATGCAAAATTTAAGACAAACTCTTTGTTCGATATTTTTGTCCATTATGAAATTCGCAATACACACTATTATATGATATTACTAAAACCAGCACTGTATTTAATATAAATAACAGATTCAACTCAAACTCCGCGCCAAAATGGAAAACAGTTGTGACAATCTAACAACTACAAAAAAACAAAAATTTGAATTTGGAACCATGAACAAATCATCCATTCCCGATACTTTTTTGACTGAATGTACGTCCCTGCAATACACCACTTTTTGAGCAACTCTATTAAAAACGACTTTTCAAACGTATGTAGATCCGATCAAAGTTATTACTACATTGAGCACTGCTTTGTAACGGTTTTATAAATACTTGGAGTACCTATTGCCCGCGTACTGTAACTCTTTTTCCTTTGAACAAAATTTCTAGGTTGGTATCTTTTATAAATCTTTATGCCATCACCAGGACCTACGCCAGGCAGGCGGAGCAGTCACAAAATCACGGTGGGCCGCAGGTGGAGTATCACAGGTCTGGCCCAAATATATAAAGGGTGTAAAACACCTCTTAACGAAGCCTTTTGTTTGAAGAATTTTGAAGAATTGAAGAATTTTGTTGTTGTTCTACACCACACCTGGGAACCAAAGTAAAAATCTTACATTAAAAACTTGTATTTTTTTAAAAACTTGTCAAAAAGTTGGTACTTTGACCCCCAATATCTCCGTAACTAAGATTTTTACTTTAAAGTTTTAAACACCTCCACGACCCTCGTACTATTCAAACCATCCATCAGCACAATGTTTTGAGTGCGTTATGTTGAGTTCTAACACAAAACATGATTTTTCACCCAAAAAAAAAAAGTCGTTTCCCAGCGTTAATTTTTCCGTAAAGTTACTTAGTTTGATGTAGGTACAGAATGCTTGGTTGACGGCTTCGTGATGAGGTTGTTTACACCCTGTATAATGCTACCTTGGGGTATACCTACAATAATATGTAAAATATGCTGGTCTCCTCATTGAAATAAGTAAACAAGATTAGAAGAGAAGATTGAAATAAGTATGCTTTGTATGACTATTTTTTGAACGGGTAACGGAATGGATAAGACTGAAATCGACACAATAGGCTTGTGTCCTGAAAAAATCTAATTAGTCCGTCAGTTAGATTATATCAAAAAATATTTGACACGTATTTTTTCGTTTGTTACGTAAACCAAAATAGACGAAGATATGACGCTTTTAAAATTCTCAATACGTCACGCCGTGCTATAATTTTTAGTGCGTTGTGACGTCACGAGCCTCCACTTTCGAGTTTTGATGCGTTTTATCTAGTTGTCCATATTCATTGATTTACAAAAACTAAAAATACGTGTCCATTATTTTCCAATATTCTAACTGACGGACTAAACAGATTTGCAATTTATTGATGGTGGAAACTAGCCTATTTAACTACATAACTGGATTGTGGAGGTCAGAGCGGCAATCGCTCCATGTAAAATACTGGTATTCGGCTGCATCCGGCTAGACTGGAAGCCGACCCCAACCTAGTTGGGAAATGGCTAGGAAGATAATGAATTTATAGAATTAAAGAAACAACAGGTCATATTGTGTGCGTGTATACAAGTCTGTTTGCAGAGTGTAGAAACAATGAATACCTACTCTTTGTTGACGTAATAATATGAGCATGCAGGCCAGGCATTATAGGCAGGCGATGAAGTGTCGTTGCTTCACTCCACGGATATTGACGGAAACCCGACCGTGTTATGTCGCGCTCTCGCTTGCAACAAGACTATTGCGTCTCAACACTGACACGAAACACAATAAGCTTTACAATGCCGGTTTAATTGAATTTCCAACTAGTTAGATTCCTATCGGACCAGCAATGGATTTAGTGGGCAACTGTGGTTTAGAATAGTGATCGGAATCTTGGTACCTAGGACAAAATTCCGTTCCGGTGGTTAACGATGTTTATTCCTAACTTATAATTTGTGATGGTTATTTTACCTTATATACCTAGGTGAGGATAAGAGTTTAGGAACGTTGAGGGGCATTCTGTGGTAGAATATTGAAAACCGGCAACCAAATCTGTGTTGATAGATTACCCGTTCTACCTGTTCATAAACCTATCGTTATTATAATTATGCATCAATGAAATTAACTGCAGTATGCTGCGGTTTTAACATTATTATAAGTTACATTTTCTTTCCTTCTTCAATTTAATAAATATATTTACTTAAATAATAATTTTAGTTGGTAACATTGCTCACCCTCACCGCCGTCAGTCACCCATGTCATAAATAGTAGTAGTGCGTAGTTGTCTGTAGGTGCTTTTAGTCAAACATATGTTTTATCTTCTTACACATTTGAAAAACCCACACATGATAGCAGCTTGAATTCACGCGCCACTAACGAAGTAATGAGTCACTTTTTGTAAGAAAACTAATAAATAAGAGTACACGAATTATGATAAAGGTTGACACATGGTTGACACACACGATCACAATAACCTAGTTCAATGACACGGTCGTTCAACGCGACACCTAACGCCATCTTTTGTCACAACGAAGAAACAAAACAAAAAGTGCTTAAATACTCACTGTTACACACAATCTAGAGTTTAGGTGATCCGTCTCCGACATCCGCGCTAATGACACACGCAATCCAAAATCACTTTGTTGACAAACAATCTTCAGTTGATGCAAATCGCATCAACAACACGATCCTTCGCAAGGGCCCGGGACGGACTGCCCGAAGTGCCCGAGCGTCACTGCGATCCCTTTCGTGAGGGCAGACGGCAGACGCACCGGCCGCGCACATTGGTTACGCCGCCGACCAATCACGTCGCACACCGCGCTCCTTTGCCACTGGCCGACATCTTCACAGCGGAAAAAGCGGTGGGGAAAACAACTGACGAATTCGTCTGCACTGACTAACTCTTCTCCCGTCTTTCGTTTTCACACAAATTGGTGTGCGAGGCCATACTGCTCTAAGGCGAGACACCAATCGGTTGTGTGTGACCGATTACCAGCCGATGAGATCTCACACACAATCAATGTCACTAACCGCCAGATATCGCCATCGCATCGCCAAAACCAACTCAGTGAATTATTTTAAGTCATGCGTAAAAAAATCTTTGGTTAAATAATCCGGGTTTACTTCTGACATCTAATAGCATCGACACGTATGAGTAACGAGATATTATATTCATGCCCCAACCGCAGCGATTCACTCAACGAAACTACAAAAAAAATATCACACACGCAGAACCTAGACGTGTCGATATCGTTTTGTTTTAAATCCACACAGAGCGCTTACAAGTGTCTCAATCGTCACGCTTTTGAAAGTGTGGTTACACTGTATTTAGACAACACGTTCCTGATGCCTATACGTTAGACAATATGTTTAGTTAGCTTCATGAGACACACGATTTCTTTAAAAGACAGTGCGTCGGATGAAAGATGCGAATTGTGGAGGAACAGACACCCCACAACTCCTCACTTCATCAATCCAGCAGAACATCTTCCTCCTGGACAGAAACTGCAGTGGCCAATCTGGAAATCTCTTAAACGTTTGCGGGCACAGGGTGAGCGCCAAATCTGGCCAAATGGGGTATCACCGACCCGTCCCATATACAATGTCAGTGTGGAGCCCCTCTGCAGGATTTGCCCCACCTCCTTTCTTGCTAATTTTGCGCAGCCATTTGCACCTTCCAGGATTTTAACGAAGAAAACGACAAAGCTGTGCAGGTGGCAACATACTGGTATTATTTGAGTCTATCGACACGCAAAGAAGAATAAAACACGTGTTAGCCTATCGTTTATTCGAACGTGGAGATGTAAATTTAGGTACTTGCACCAGTTGCACCGATTGACGCATTTGTTCTAGAGATTCTGATGACGATACTGAAGTCATGCTCATTAATGACCGACGAAAAAGCAGGGGGCCTAAAATTGCTGCTTTATAAGAATCATAATTTGAATCACGTTAAGAATTTAAAATTCTTAAAATGGTCGTTAGAGTCATAACCGTAAAGACCATTTTAAGAATTTTAAATTTGTAACGTGAGTCATATTATGATTCTGATATGGGTGGGGCTCACAAAATTTGTACCATAACGCACTAGAAATTATAACACACAAGTTCGTATGCAACACACGGGAAATATTGTAACACGCTGGAACTCTATAAAGGCAGGATTACAGTACCAACATTTACTAAAAAATCTTACCACAATTTACGACTAATGATGACCATGTGTAGGATATCAAAATAAAGGGCTTGAGGAGACAATTGCAAAAATATAAGCCACTGTTAGGTTTTTAAACCTTAGGCGAGTTTTTTGCACTACTTTTTTTTTCGTTTGTATTTGTTTTGTTCCTACTCAAATGGAAATAAATCTCACTAAAATTGATATAATTATGTTTATAGTTAAAATTAAAGAGGAACTTGCTTTTATTAACGTTAGAAATATTATTACAATCAATAACAAATCTAAAATCTCTAAAAAAGCCCTCTGATTGTAACTCTGTTGCTGTTTGTAATTCTCGATTTGAATCGATTGAAATTATATTGTAAAGTTTACGATTTCAATCAACTGAAAACGAGAATTGTTAGCATCAGAGCTTACATAATCAAGGTACAGGACAACTTTCATCCGTATACAAATTCAAGATTTTAAATCTGTATCTATGGAAATGACACCTATCTAATCACGGTTTCATCTGAGTTTTAGAATATACCGTAATTTTTCTCATTACCTAAAAATATAAAAATTCAGTTATAAATCTTAATGCTAAATGTTGATTCATGTTCCATAAATGATAAATATTGATTCAAAATTATAATTACCTACATTCTGTTACAAAATTATTTACGTTATTTTATTGAAATTGCATGACGTAGGTACTATTTTTTTCTTGAAATGTTGGCAAAATACGATCTTTTCTAGTTCATGGTACGATCTTCTAAAAAATAAAGTTGGCAACACTGATCGTATTTGCAAATTGCAAAGCGTGTCAGTAGATGCTTGTGTCAGCTTTGCTACTGTATCGATGCGGACGTGCGACTCACAGAGCATCTAAAGTACATAATGTGCGACTGCTTTTGACGAATCTTTCTTTCGTAAATAGATGCATCCGATATTTACGTTACTTACGGACCAATGTTATCTCAACGGAGTCCATCATCGTACTGTAGCGTTGTCGGGCGTTTATAGACAATTACTAGACGTTCCAAGAGAGGCAAAATCAGTGAATAAAAGGATTGCAGAAAACATTTTTATTGAATAAACTTTTATAGGTCAAGAAATAGCAATGTATGTAGGTACCTATATATATCAATTTAGTTGTCGACATTTATGCAAATATCGTAATATTAAATACTAACTACTTACCTAACTAGGCACTCAGCCGTGAATTAAAAACTACAAATTCGCTATTGTTTCCACATTGGATCATAGTAACATTAAAAATAAACGCTTTGGCATAGGAAAACAGTCAAATATTGAGTAGATTTAATTTGTGGACTCTGGAAATTCGGGTGCTGAGAGTAAGGTAAGCCTTAATTTGTGGATCATGGAAAACCATGATTCTGTAGCAAACTAACTAGAAAATATATTAGAAAGAGCCATGGACATAAACAAATGCCAAATCAAAGAAACGATGCCATCGATCCTTTTGAGTCCTTTATTTCACACGCACAATGGTCCACTTCAAGAACTAAGTGCGGAAACCAATACCCCACGATAGATAGATAGAGTCCTTTATTTTGTTAAAATAGAACGAAAAACTAACAAGTAAACTAAAAAACGACTTAATGCTCACAAGAACCTATCTATGAGAAAAGAACCTTTCGTCACGAGGCAATCTGCCTATGGCTGGTGACTGGCATGACCTTCAGGGTTCCCGTTATCGCTGCAGACACACTTCATCTTCCTCCGTTCAGCCCGGGTGACCGCCTCACCGGTCGCGTAGTTGACGTCCCACCATATCGCGCCACCGAGAACGTTGCGGTAGTATGGAGGCACGCTACCCTCGCGCAGAAGGTACCTGAACGTATCACAACATTAATGTCCACTCTTGTTACTAATATGGCCGAGGCGCCTGGCACGCCGCACCGTCCCAACGCCGACAATTATTGCAAAAGGGAATAGCAATAGCAACTATAGTTGCTGCCAGTTATATGACATCAGCGGTCATTGCCCTTTCCCTAATATCTCTTCGTACGAACCAAAACAAACAAACCATGTATCGTTATTCATAAGAAAACGTACTTTATATTTTTGGTTTTCAAAGTTATACAGAACTTTAATAAATGTAGGTGGGCCAATGGCCGCTATTGTCAACTTAACTGGCAGCAACTATAAGAGTATAAAAGTGTTAGTGAGCAACGAGCAGCGAGTGTGTTGTAGTTCTGAATGTTCTGATCGATTAACGCTGGGCTATGAGCGCGTGAGAGCGACGGGCGATTTCTGACTGAATGACTGCCCAGTAACTTTTTGGTATGCGAATGTACTAAGAAAGATTCACAGCGAGTGATCTCTCGGCCAAGTGAGCGTTTCTTACGTCGTTGAGGGAGATTTCTCTTCGATAGCTCTTTTCTCTGCAGTATGTCTGCGACATAGTGTGGAGACAGAGTTGTCACCGGCAGTGTGCGAACCGTCTGAGATCAATGACTTATTTTTGTCTCTTTTACTGACAAGAAAGCTCACAGGAGCTTTCATTTAGCATCGATGTTTGTAGGTACGCAGAATTTCAACGAGCGCGTTTGGAAATGACTCGTAAAGCGTTAAACAACATCACAGTCCTATGTATGACTCTTCTGCTGTACGAGTGTGCACTCCTGCCCGAGCCGAGCCTTCACCATCTTCTATAGTTCGAACCTATTTCTGATCTTCTAACCTAACAAAGAGTTCAAGTGAGGGACTTACCTATAGAATTGTTCTTCCTTATACTCCTCTGCCCTCCGGCGCCAGTACCTTCGCAGGGCTGGGCTCATCATTTCGGCAGACTCGGCCTCCTTAAGTAAAATGTCTCGCTCTTCCTCTAAAACTTTCAACTTTGCTTCATCCGTTTCGTCTGTGCCGATTTATTTAACTTTGTAATTATTTTTAGTAAGAGAGATGGTCATGGCTTCGAAAACTAGTTGGGTCTATTGAAGGTTTAGCTAAGTTTATCAGAGCGTCTGTGGATGGGTGACCATCCGTTACACATTAATAGGAAATTATAAGTCATAAGCCACAACGTTTTTGGTTCATGGAACCCTACCTCTGATTTTATATGTAAGCACCGGGAAAATATAAAAGGTTCTGATAAAATAATTCGTCTTTCTTAGAACGCCTCTAAATATTTCAAAGAAAGCGTCACAAGCATAAAATACTTTTACTTGTCTCATTGATTTATACATCACCCTCTAATTTACTGAGTCAGCCACGGATTTTACAACTCGCCAACAATTCACGTACAGCATCGACATTATGTTCCTTTAAAAAAATGTTCAGGCATCAACTCGAAAACTTCATTAATATTGCTTAGCTTGTAAAATAATAACATCGTATTCTTCTAACATGAAAATAGCAACTGCAACGATAGAGCGACACGGGCGCTACTGGCCGCTACCACCAATGAGAGCGCGCCATTCGATTTATCTGAGGACGAGTCGTCACGTGTAGTCAGAAAAGTAATAGTCCGCTAGATTGTTGATCCTATAATAAGCTAAAATAAACACTAACACTAAAAAAGTAATTTGTTATGGATGAGCGAGCTGAGCGAGCTCGGGACTTGTGGCACCCCGACTCGGATCGGTTAAGTTCGAAAGGGATGACGGAGTTTAGTGAGTGAGCGAACCAAGATCAAGAAGAAGATTTTAGGTACATGTTATGATCAATAAATTAAGTACATACAGTACGAGTTATTAATTAGTCATACTTAACTAAGTTTTAAACGTAGGTACTAAGTTATAAAATTAGAAGTCTATAGAATTACTTTATTGGCGACTGGCGTCACAAATAGTTATTTTAGAAGTTTACTGCTTGAATATATGTCACAAATATAGATGCTATAAAATAAAAACCAGCCAAGTGCGAGTCGGACTCGCACATGAAGAGTTCCGTAGCCCCCTTTAATTTTGATTATTTGTTGTTATATTGGCAACAGAAATATGTACTACATCATCTGTGAAAATTTCAACTGTCTAGCTATCATGGTTCATGAGATACAGCCTGGTGACAGACAGACAAATGGAACCCATTGGTTTTTGCAGCGGCGGCGCGCAAATATATATCATGATGACTAAGATGTTCAATATTTACCTTCTTCAAAAGATTCTCCTTCGAGAGACAATTCTTCTGGTTTCATTGGAGGTTTGGTAGTGATGCCAAGCTTTGCACGGGACTGGATATCGTCAGCTATGTGACATTTCAGGTCTTCGTATATTCTGTTAATAATGTAGATCATAATATTATCGGAATGTTTCCAACATAGTTGGGAAAAAGCTTGGTAAATGATGATTAAGAGAATGTTCATTGTTCATTTAAAAGTACTGGTAAACGTACACTTCCGAATACGACGGCAGACCCAGAGACTGCCTAGTAGTCAAAAAGGTAACTTAGGCGATTTTTTTAAATCAAAAAGTCAGTAAAGTACCTATGTGCTAGAGCTTGTATGATGTCATCAATCCGTCGCTCGTCCTCAGGCCTTGGGTCGATGATGGGTGCGTTCAGAAGGGTCTCGCTGTCCGACTGCATCACATTTCGGTAACGCAGCAACGCAGTAAGGAGCTCCCTCGCACCCCTTAGCTGTTTTCTTTTCTCCTCATCCCATTCTCGTTCTAAAGTCCTGTTTTGATGCGGTTGAGCTAATTTCAATGCTGAATAATAAACAACTACTACCAAATGAATTTCATTCGGTACAAAATGGAACGTAATAATTGCACAATATCTTGCGAAGCAGTAAGTATCCTAAATATTGATGCAGCTTGCTTCCAATGTTTACTCAAAAGAAAACATTTGATATATTTTTTTAGGAATACTTAAAACCGGGAATCGAAATACTGTGAGCCCAGAGGGGTATTCCACATAAAAACTTGATATCTGATTAGGTATATGCGTCTTGATAGGGTATTTTAAGCTACTATTTATACCAAGTAATGAGTGGCATAATGTCGGCCAATATAACGTTGAGTATATTTTTTTCAGTAGGTCCAGATACAAACGCTTAAAATTGACGCTTAAAGCTTAGAATTGACTAAATGCCGATCGAAGGATATCGAAGTATCTCTAACCATAGATTTGGAAATATAGCGTACCTAAGTATGTAAGCTCTTGGCAGCCTCTCTGGCAGCACATTATCCGGCTTTAGAGGTTGAGGCTCATATCTCTCATAAGGTCTCATCCAATGGTAGAAACCTTTGCCAGTATCCGGCTTTAAGTCCTTATACTTCAGAAACTTGGGCTTGCCGGCCTGTTTCGAGTCCATCAGCCATTTCTGAAATATTAGGTGTTTAAGTAAACAATCCCCTTAAGCTTACCCGTGAGGCTATCTCCCCTACCTACCTTCCTATACAGGGTGTGGCGTAAGTAGTAGTCCACCGTTCAGGATTCGATGAACCAGATAATTAACTATAACAATTAAAAAATTTAACTATTTTTACCCAAGGGTTCCGAAAATATTTCCTTTTTGTCTTGGACCACTACTTACGCCACACCCTGTATAATATTAAATTCAAATTGTCAAACCTCAGTTTCCGTAAGATTTATTGGAGTGAGAATAGAAACCAGATTCCGATGATCTCCGAAAGTGTCGTATTGGTTGATAGAACACCATGGCTGCCATCGACAAGCACGCTTGTATTCGTCCACTAGGGCTCGGTGAAGGAGCTCAGCACAGTTCAAGTCGCTAAACGAATAAATTAAAACACATATTTAATAGATGCCTCGCTAGTTTATGTGTTTTTGATGTGAAACATCTATAGGCGCGGGTAAAGCCAAAAAATGGCATGGCGACACGTCGCCAACTGTAAAGTTGTCAACCTGGCCCGAACATTACCGACCTGTTGAAGCAGCATAACTCAGCATAAGATCTACATATTCGCTACGGTTTACAATAAGTCAGCTGGTCTCGGGGCACAGCGCTGGGTTACAATCTCGTGACTTCGAGTTCGATCCCAACTTAAGGATTTTCTTTTTGTGAATCGAGTCATTTCGTTTTTATTTTATTTTATGTGTTTGTTTTTGGGTAGTATTTAAACGAGTGACTGTAAATTAAAGTTTTAAGAGACAAAAATAATTAATTTACATCACTCGCAGTCAGTCAAGTAATAAAACTTAGTAATACAAGTGAATGAGTGACTGCGAGTGACGAGAAATCAACAGAACAGCAACTTACAAACATTAAAGATAAGGGTTCGTAAACCCGCGCTCGCTTCGCTCGCATATTAAATAACACTCTTTGACTTCTGTCTCCGAGGTGCCAGCCGGGCCTCCGCCGGCCTCCTTCTTCGGTCTACGCCTACGGCCCGGGCCCGTGCCCATGCAGCCCATAAAGGATTAAAAATTTTAATATCTGAAGTGGATTAACACAACTCACTTTTAGTAAGCTCGTTCTGGATTTTATTATTAATTAATATTTGTCGTTAGTTTAGTTAATTTTTCGCTTACTCAAATTCATACCGCTCAAGTTATTAAAACAGTATAGATCTCATTATCAGTCGCTAAGTTTTTTTTTCGTTCGTTTTATAATTTTCCTGTGTTTTTTATATTGACTTTTTATACCGACTTGGGGCACCCCGACTCGGACAGGTTAGGTTAGAAGGGTATGGCGTCGAGTGAGCGAGCAAAGCGAGCGAATAGACCTCTCAATTATACCCTTTGTGGTTATTAACCCCCAACGCAAAAACGACGGGGTGTTATAAGATTGGTGTGTCTGTGTGTGAATGTGTGTGTCTGTCTGTGGCATCGTAGCTCCCGAACGGATGAACCGATTTTGATTTTGTTTTTTTTGTTTGAAAGGTCAATCTAAAATCTCCCGACTAATTAGTCGGGAGTGTTCTTAGCTATGTTTGATGAAAATCGGTTCTAGATGGCTGCTGCCACAAAATGGCGGATTACATATAATATTTTGTTCACAACTCCCTCAATCCCTATTGAGGGAGTTGTGAACAAAATATTAATTATAGAACAAAGTATCAAATAAAAGGGCTTGACTAGTAGAATAATGCACACTATATTGAAAGGGAATGAAGAATATTAACTAACGAAATGAAAACTAAAAACATGAAAATATTATTTTTTTCTTATCAATGCCCTGTGATTGAGGAGGAAAGTGGAGTGAAGGCCGGCGGTGAATGCCCAGATACTGTACCTGACATTACCCTAAACGGCTTGAACGTCAAAAGAGTGACAACATTCAAATATCTAGGGCATTTTCTCACTGACGACCTCAAGGACAACGTTGATATTGAAAGAGAGTGTAGGGCACTGGCGGTCCGAGGTATCATGTTGGCCCGAAGATTCGCTCGGTGTAGCAGTTTAGTAAAAGTAACACTGTTCAAGGCATATTGCCAGTGTTTTTACACGGGGAATCTTTGGGTCAACTATACTAAAAGGACGTTGGATGGCCTACGCGTACAATACAATAATATTTTTTCACACCACCTGCTCGAAAATGTCAAATTATATGTCAAGCAACCTTAACCTAAAGTGAGTCATTAGTGGCCGGGGGCATAGCCGGTCAATAATGTTGTACTGGATTTCATTATGACCCGCTGGTCAACAATGTGATTTGAATTTGGAATCTCACATGCTCAGCTAAATTGGCAGTATAGTACTAACAAACACCCTTTGGTGCCAGAAAGAGGAAAGCTATTCTCGATACCCTTACTACGCGTGAATGATATTCTCGATTTCCTACAAAATCATAACGACTGCTTCTTCATATCGTTGCCATGTTTTCGAAGACATAATATTGGAAGAATAATTAGAAAACTACGAACCATTTTTTAAAAGGAATGGAATAACATTAAAACTGGCATTAATAATAACAAATACCGTACCGCGCCGTAATACCGTAATAGTAATTGGCTGTAACATTAGTTAATTTATTTATTCTTACTGTTTGTTTATTTAATAAATACTTTGTTTTTCGTACTATGGCTATTATTTTCTCACAGTAGGTGTAAAAAGTAGAGTATCCTCCTCTGGGCTAAAGGTGTCTTTGCCTTGGGCTAGCTTGAATCCCTCGCTGCATTCAGGATTCTTGTATTAAATCCCTCGCTTCGCTCGTGAGTTAAATCCCGAATCCTTCATTGCGCTCGAAATTCAATATGACGCCCGTGACATAAGACACAACTTTAGCCCCTCGGTGCATAATCTACTATTAGGATGCTGTTGGGACTGCCGCGATGGTACAGCGCTTCTGCTGTTTGCGCAAAACCGAACTGACGGCTTCCACGCCGTCATTCGCAAGAAAACCGCGTCGCTGTTATCAAGGTTGCGGGCGAGTAGCAACAACATCCTAAAAACTATAGCGGAGATTATTGACTCTCCGATTATTAAAAGTTTTGTGAGAAGGACAATCACTGAACATTAATATGGGGATGTCCTTTTCACAATACTAGATATTCTGTCTTCTCTATTGTATTTTTAACACTAGAAATAAGTTATTTTGTTTTGCTTACTACTCGTAACACGATGGATCAGTGTTGTCCGAAAAATAAAGAATATTATTATTATAATAACACAATGCAATGAAATAAAGTTATTTCTATGTAGAATTATTACAATTTAAGTGCAAATTTACGAAAATATTGAACAAGTTTATGTGAAAATGTGTACTTAACGAGTTTATGAGCATTTACCTTTGTTATCCCTGGGTCGATATGACCAAAAAATGCAGTAAATAGTTGGAATATTTGAAATAGGTGGCCTCACTTACCCGCCGCCGACCAGCTCTACGCCCAAGATCCTGGATGATGATGCTGCTCCGTCTCGTCCCGGGACGGGCTGATGGTTTTAGGGTTTTACAAGGTTTAGGCCGTGTTAGGGAAATTATTATTGTTCAGGAACTCGATTAGGTATTAGTTGTTTATAGGTTTTGTTAGTTTTTGAGCGCATGCAATTGACGGCGAGACACGCTCGGCTCTTTCGGTGAACCGACTGACATTAGCGCCGCGCTCTCCGGCGTAGGCCCGTCGGGAACTTTTTCAAACTGGCGCGCGTTGTTGGCGCCCAGATTGGGTCGCTGACGGTTTGGCGGGAATTATAGTGAAAGCCACAGCAAAACCCAACAATCGTTGATGCCCCGGAGAAGAAGAGATCCGATACGAAACGTTTGTAACTCGGCTAGGCCTGCTGATATACACTTATGTAATATATAGGTTACGTACCGCTTTAAGATGAAAAATCTTATATTTTTCGCTAAGTACATCTCTCTACATTTTCCATGAGATACAAGAGAACTCTCGGATTTGACATCCGGCTCTTTTTCTTCGCTGAGGTTTTTGTCACCATTTTCCATATCTTCTGAAAGCGGGTCATCATATAAGTTTATAGCACCTTCATTGGTGACGACGACTTGTGTATTGAATGAGTCCTTCATTTTCAACCACAGGTCCGATTCAACACCTTGTGTTGTAGTTGAAGTGGCTTCTTCCTTGGTCTTCATTATTGTTATGTTACAGTTTGTAAAAGCACGGCATTCAGAGCAAGCTTCATATGAGATGTTCAAGGTATGCCCATCAAAATTTGCCGTAGTTACACTATCCAGGATAAAATCATAATTGTTTTTCTTATCGACAATAACCGCCGTTTCATTTGGAGATTCCACAGATATTGTTCCATTGACGTTGTTGATTGAGATTGTAGAAAAATTTGGATGTTCTATTGTGTATAAAATATGAATGAAAACGTAACCATCAGTTCTTTCTTTTTCTTTAATTTCCTCCTCTTCCATTTGTTTCATTACTGAAGTGCCACTGCTTGCGTTAGTTCTTTGCGATGCTCTCGAGCCTCTGGAACGTACACCTTCAAACGTCTCAGGTTCAAATGATTCAAAATATTCTATTTCCTCTTCCGTCCATTCCGGGTATATTTCTATATCATCAACTACAAAAGATGTAACAATTCTAGTTTTATCAGGAAATGTTACGCAATGAAGACCATTTTTATTCATCAAAATATTAGTTCCATCCATGCGTTTAGAAAAAACTTCTCCTAAGCAGTAGTCAGTTGCAGTTTTCATAAGTAGTTTTTCTATAGTAAAAGGAATATTTTCAACCCACTTTTGCCTTAGACCGCTGGGTTCTATAATTTCGAATTCATTTATAACCACCTCATATTTAAGTGGTATATCAATGTTTGTTTCCGGCTCCAAATCTTTAGAGGTTTTTTTGTTTGTTTTGTTTGAAGGTTTGCTTTTTTTGCCTTTATCCGATACTTCGTTTATTGGAGGTTCTACCAAATCACTTGGAATAAAAACAACTCTTTTATAGTATTTGTCTATTTTAATCCAAGTTCCATCAGGTTTAAGTACCTCAATATCATTGGAAGGTTTAAAAATAATAACTTCACCGTTTAAGCTTACACATCGCATTTCCTCATCAAGATCTGGCTTTTGACCGGAATGATATTGCTTGATGTGTGAAATAACTGGTGAATTATTCTCGTATACTGTCTCTGTGATCATGCCGTTGGGCCATGTAACAAACAGAGAGTGAAAATATTTTTTCTCATCTGTTTTTAATTCTACTTCTACTAATGACGTATCTAATTTATTATCTTTTTTCTCTTTTTTATCTTCTTCTACGTCTCCAGTAGAAACATCTTCCAAGGTGACTGTGTACATCTGTTTTATTACATTTATCAGAACTCGATCTTTACTTGTTATCCTAAACGACTCACAAGAGTCTTTTACCTCTGGTTTTATAAAATCCCCTAAACCTTTATGTACCCAAAATTCATTATAACTGTTACCCGGTAAAATATTTAAAGCAATGTATTCCAAGTTTATTGGAATTGTTAAAGTGTACAGACTAGTGACTTTAGTGCCGTCTCGAGAAAAAAACATCGCGTCTTTACCAAATACTTCAACCCTTCTATCTCCCAAGTCATAACCTAAGAAAGGTTTTGCAGGTAGTTCCATAGATTCGTATTCTGTATTTCCATGGAACGACTGTTTGTATTTAGGTTGTTTTTGACTGGCAACTGCAGCTTTACCTTTTTTAATCGTTTTAGAATCCATATCAAACGATATTGGTGACTTTGTTAGGAGTTCCTCTGTAATTGTCTCCGGGGAAACCGCCATGATTTTTTCAAATTCTTCATATTTTAAAGAACCCTCCATGAGAAGTTCTGTTTCGACATCAGTAGTTTCTATACAAGATTGTAATGCAAGTGGATCAACAAAATCTTTAGATACCGACCGGGACGCCGCTAAAAGGTTTTCATCATAAGCTTTTTCTTCATCTTGTATCCAGGCATATTGCTCCTCCAAAACAAAATCAAAAAAGTCTTGCAAACAAAGGGGCGTTGCCAAATGACTGCGCCACTCCTCTCGTGCTATACCTTCGTTATTGTGGCTGTTATAAAACATGAGTATGAAACAATCTGTCACTTCACAATATTTATAATCGACACAGTTAAATTGATTGAAAGCATCACGCATAATCTGGAAAGCGCAGATTCCGGTAAGATCTTCAAAAAAGTCAAAATCGTCGATCATATTATGTTTAATAGGTTGGTCATTTTCTATTTCCGCAGCTGATACTAATTCACTTATATCCGGGCAATCAAACAGTAATTTAATACGTTGAACTTCAGGATCTGGATCTGATTGAGAATATGCGCATTCGTATTCATTGTCGCTTTTTGTCATTGATGGGAAAGATGCGGACATCATATGGCCGCTGGCAACTATCGACGGACATCTAGCCAGTGGCTCAGCGAGTACGCTACGCTTCAAGTATCTTTTCTTAAAATCAGAGATGGTCGTGTTTGGTAAGTGGCGCTTCTTTAATGAACTCCGATTGTTATACAATTTGCGACACGCTAATATATGAATTAGTCTATTTAACTCAGCCGTTTCAACGTCAGGTCTATCAAAACATGACAATAGAACATTCACATGGAAATTAATTTTCGCCTCAAGCTCATCAGACGGACGAGGTTGACTTTGCCATAAATTGTGAATGGGCATGCTAAACAGAGATGAAAATACGATGTTGTCTAAATTGATATCTCCTAGCTGAAAGGTATTATATTTAGCAAAATCTCCATAGTCAAGCACAATTGGGTCTTTATTTTCCTCATATTCTTGTCCGTATGTAAGACGATATTTTTTTTTCATAATTTGTGTATTGCATAATGTGTTAAAAATTTGTTTAACAAGATTAGCAGAAATTTCTTCAGCCGTTTTAGGTTCATTGAAAGTCATTGCAGACGACACAGACGTTTTACTGAGCATATCAAAATCTAGACTAAGGCACGCTGTTTGAAGAATACTGTCTAAAATGGAATAAATAGTAACACACTCCAATGGCAAATCATGAATTATTTGCTTATAATGCCCAATAATAAACTCGTTGCTAACGTCTTCGGATATTTCCATAATACTCATATTTTCCAGGTAATGAAGGTGCTGCCTGGATAAGTCCTGGATATCGTACATGAGGAAACAGAGCTCATCGTAAATTATATCAGGACTCCCGGAAAGATCACCTGATTGCCAATACGGAGGATGAAATACAATAAAAGCAGTGCCCTTGAAATCGTCTGCGGTACTCTCATGTATTCGCAATTGTTGTACAGCTTCCCAAAATTGCATGGATTTTTCAGCTAATAATTGAGTGACACTTTGACCTCTTTTTGTAGGTCTAAATAGGGTGGATGGCACTGAAGTCATTATTGGATCGATTCTGATTTGTACAACGGCTGTTAAAGGTATACCAATTTTCACTAGACTGCCTGCTAAATTAGGTTCCACAAATCCTGTTACAGCGACGTAGAGATTTGGTCCATCAGTAGGATAATCATCAACGTAAACTTTGTCTCTCCATTCTTCACCCCTAACTCTGAGTTGAGTACTGAATTTCTTTCCTTCATCTTTTACAGGCACACTTGCAGGTTCTCCATCGCCCTTTCCTTTGCCTTTACCTGAGGGCGGAGGAGTAGGAGGTTCGTCCACTTTCACACATACAGTGCCTTTTACTTCTGTCCTGTTAAGCATGGTAGAAGATTCCCTTTGCATACCTTGTTTTACTTCAAGTCTTTGCCGCCTAATATAGAGGTATTCATCTTTCATCTTCAAAATAAGATGTTTAATGACCAAAGCTAAAAAATCTGCCGGAATATCCTTCTTATCTGATAAGTAATATTGACACTCTTCAAAAACTCTTAAATTAGGATCTTTAACTTTTTGATCGGTTCCGAGTTGATTGATCATAAAAATTGTCTCCGTTTTGCAGATATTTTTAATGACAAATCTTTTTTCTTCGGCAGCAAATATTTCGAATTTGTTAAGATATATCCGTTCCTGTTCGCCTGATGCAGATTCGATAAGAATTACTTTTACTTTCCAATTTTCTTCATCTAATGGCGCTTCTTCGATAGTTGTTCGCCAAATGTTTTCTTCGTCTTCATAAACTTTCTTCTTAGGAGCCATGGAATAAGTTTCGTATTCAATTTATTATGTAATTATTATTTTGATGATGTCTTAAACAACCTTTTGAACGAACAAATCAATAAATCAGCACTATAGAACGTAGCCACTAGTTGACACTGACAGGCAAATTGGGAATAGCCACAGAGCATGATAATAATATTATAAATACTGGTACTAATGGCAGTATGGATGGGGCGGATAAGGTCGGTTTAATGATATGCAAAAAGTATGGTAAAATATTTAGTATTCAAATAAGCCTCAAATGCGTAAAATCTACTATTATATCTCTTTTTGCCTTTGACGCCGGGACCAAGTATTTCCCAGGTAGCAAGATGACGTCTGCAACGAAATAATGACGTCCCACTTTAGTCATTATAAGGTCCGTCTATTATTCGTCGAACATGTACGTAAAACTGACGTTATTTTAGGGTCGATCCATAACCAACCCGTGTTAGGCATAAATGATACGTCGTAGCAACGTCTATTTTAGGTTAATTTTGTGGCGTCCGGTATTAGTCACGAATGGTACGTCCTGATGACGTCTATTTAGGGTCACCAGTGTAACTTTTTGTGTCCGATTTATTTCAGCCCGTGGTGGTCAGGAATGGTACATCCTAGCAAAGTCTATTTAAGATCATTCTATGACGTCCGGCATTAGGCACGAATGGTACGTCCTGATGACGTTTATTTAGGGTCACCAGTGTGACGTTTTATGTCCGATTTATTTCGGCCCGTGTTGGTCACGAAGGGTACGTCCTAGCTACGTCTATTTAAGATCATTCTGTGACGTCCGGTATTAATCACAACATATATCTTTCTTTGAGTTTTTTTTAAGGGACAAGCCCGCCACACTATTCCCAAACCACTGTAACTCCTGAAAGCCAGAATCAACAGTGGCGACCACCAGAAAGACTGAGACTGAGGACATCCCATGCTTTGACATAGAATAATGTCCGAGTTTGAGTTTCGCGGAACCATTTAAAAGGTATGAATAAACAAGATTATAATACCTATATATATGAATAAACAAGATTATAAACAAGATATATAGGATTATATATGAATAAACAAGATTATAATTAAACATATTAATAATATGTTTTTATAGTAGCCACGATTCTTCAGTTTATGTAGTATTATCGGCCACCATGCGTTATCAAAAGCCCCGGAAATATCTAAAAAAATTCCAACCACGTACTTGTGTTCCGAGTTATTAACAATTTTTCTAACAGAAAGTGCCGCGTCTACGGTAGATTTTCCCACGGTGAAACCGAATTGGTTGTTATGAAACTTTGGCCCGTCTGGCAGCAAACGTGGAACGATAAGGTGCTCCAGGAGTTTTCCCAAAGATGGCAGTAGGGTTATGGGCCTGTACGACTTAGGGTCGTCCGGTGGCTTATCACCACTTTTTGGAATTATTCGTATAAAGCCACGTCGCCATACGCGAGGGAAAACGCCGTCCGAAATACATCGGTTGAAAACAGATAGAATGGCGTCGCCCGCTGTTTTACACGCTTCTATTATCATCCGATTAGATATTTTATCTTCACCTGATGATTTGTTAAGAGGCAGTTTCCTGACAACATTAATGAATTCGTCAATGGATGGAAGGTCTGACGCCGGTGATTCAGGTGGCACAGCAGCCCACGCTCTGATCTGGTGATGGTAGTCATTGTCATTTACCGACTATTTAATAGAACTTTGGTTGTTTCCTCACCGGTGGTGTGTTTATTATTTACTTTAATGTTCTGGACAAACGCCAGGTCGACTGATCGATTAGCTTTGAACTCGTGATACAAAGGAGACCACGGACCTTCTTTATTTAATTTTTCTACTATTTTTCGCAGTAAATTACCCTTAGATTTTTCCACCGATGCTCTGTAGCGGGACTTGGCAACTCTAAACGCATTTAAAGCAAAGTTAAGTGTGTCTCCGGTGACCTTTTGTTTTTTAAGCTTGTTTAAATGCCTACGCGCTCGGCGATAGCTCACGTTGTTCAATTACACACCACCAATCACATCTATGGATGTTGGTCATAGATGCGCGACCAGTGGCGATGACAGCACTGTAAGTGAAGGTGTCTGACATAATTCCAGCACTTTCTTCAGCTGACAGCCCATCACGAGTGAAATCTTTGGCGTGACACGCAAGCACACACGCAGCGAGCTAAAGAATTACCAATTCGCGCCTTTACTTTTATATCTAAAATTACCAGTGATATGAGATGGACCTTGAGAAGACATCGGAACAAATTCGTACACGATCAGGCGATGATCACTACAAGACGCATCTGGTAGGACACGCCACCTATCCAAGCGTACGTCTGCACTAGAAAGTCTGACGTCAATACAAGATTCGCCCATTGGGCTGCAAAAAGTAGGTGGTGCATCGGGGGTTCAGGGGTATTATGAATTGATAGGTTATCATATTCTTTTATTAAACTAGTAGTATACGATATAAACTAGTTGTGGGAGATTAATCACTACATAGTAAACAAATAAGTTTTTGTAAATGTGTTACATAAAGTATCAATAAGAAAAACTAGTCTATTTTAACATGTATTCAAAAATGCCAGGGTGTTATATAAGATGGTAAATAAGGCGACTAAAGTCTTAGATATTTGCGCGAAAAATGTGAAATGGCTCTTAAGTAGAATATTATAAGCCTGTGATTATCATGATTCGACAATATCCGGCCATATTTTAGTGATGTGATAATAATTAAGGCGCATCCCCGAGCAAATGACCTTGAACGAGCAGTTTTTTGGAGCCTACTCCTCTTTATCCAAAAGAAATACCAACTAATAAAAAATACATAAATTACTACATATTCTTGACTCCAAAATTGTCGTTTCTTTTTAGTGATGTGATAATAATTAAGGCGCCTCCCCGAGCAAATGACCTTGAACGAGCAGTTTTTTGGAGCCTACTCCTCTTTATTCAAAAGAAATACCAACTAATAAAAAATACATTAAATTACTACATATTCTTGACTCCAAAATTGTCGTTTCTTTTTTTTTTACGTACCTATTTTAATGTTTATTAAAGCCCCTCACAACGAAACCACAGAAATGAGAAATAATGATTTATAAAATGCTACTCCTCGTAAAGTAATTACATTACATTACTCTATTTTGATTTGCTACTTATACTAATGGATAGACAATTTAATAATGAACATAACTGTCGTTTTATTTTTTCCAGAAGACGTAAATTTGATTTTATAAAGAATAAAAACCACTCATTTCGCACTATTCGGCCTGCAGTGACTGACGTAACAATCACTTAGTAGTGCAAGCTGATTAGAACTTTATTCTAACAGAGTTTCAAACGAAATTTGAACCACCACAAATAGAGTTGCTAATTTTGCTCGGGGAACCGCCTTAAACGTATTTCTACTTCAATTATTAGGGCCTGCACACGCAGACGTTTCATGCGAATAGAAACATTAGGCATTCTGACTACAATAATGTTCATATTCGTATGATATCACACTCCACTGAGCAAACTAGCAAAGCATAGGCTTCAGAACCAATCTTTCTTATCCTCCACTAGTCACCGCGAGGAGCCTGTGGGAGCCGCGCATGCATCCCGACGAACCGCGCGAGGAGCCTCGCGCTGTCAGAATAAATTGTCCAAAACTTTTAATAAAATATCGACTAAACGGGCTCTGACCATGTATTCAATGCTTTATTTCCTGCTTTATTTGCTATTTAATGACGGTCATTTTATTACCCATTCTTAATAAACATTTAAACCGTTATCTTTTGCCATGTGTCTAACTGTAGTTTATCAACTAAGAACCAAAATCTGAATCACTTTTGACCATAAAATAATAAAACAAGCGAACGATTGTTGACATCAACCATACAGCTGGTCCTTACTTGTGTGTAATTCAACACAAATTTAACAACAAAAAAAAGAGAAGGTCAGTCTGTTCGATAAAAACTACACTATATATAAGTAAACTTTGAGCCGAATGTCAGGGGATTTCGGACCAGCGTTCAGCACAAGTTGAATTTATTTCTATTTGCATTAAGTTTATATTCGTATGAATGGAACAAAACTGAACTAGGCTAGTGAACTGTGAAGTGCATCATTCTTCTTAACTTGTCAATCACACTCTCGCTCATCTCGAACTATCGACTCGTTCTGATTCACTGAACTACGAAGTATTATATTATCTGTTACTGAAGGGTAACCCGCGAAATTCAAATTTTCTTACGTTTTTTGCAATTTGCAGGCCAGTGCTAGGTTGTACGATGATTAAAATATTGTTCGCGATTGTAAGACGTACCTATGTAGTTACAGAATTATAATCATTAAAATCATCAATACAATCGTCCAAGTTCATAAAGGTCTAGCTATGACTTTGACCTTGAAAAAATCGTTTCTCGACCTTTATGAACTTGGAGGGTTGTATTGATGATTTTGATGATCGTCACGTCATCTTAACTTCATCCATAATTGCACAGACAATACCTTCGGTTTCTCCGAATAGGCTACAGACGCTGATAGGTTTACATCGAGCCCATGCAGGGCCCGGAAAGAGCGTCCGTGAAGCTCCTTACTCAGCTATACTTCACTGCACTACAGGTTTGCGCCAGTTCTCTTTAGCCAAAGAGAGCGGGGCGTGGCCCTTGTCCATCACGACCACATCTCGATGCATCCCCACGTCGGTTTCTAGGCAATATTCCCTGAGACTGCATATCTCGCGAATGAGAAAAGTCCTAGTCCTAGTCCCAACGACGAAAACCTGTTCACATTAGTGGCCAAAATCGGAGATGTCATCAACTGTCATATCCCAAGAGAACAGATCAATTACATAGCCAGGGTGCCAATGCGCAACGACAAGCAAAACAAAAATATAATTTGTTCGGTGCACAACAGCTACATGAAAAATGATTTTGTGGCTGCCGCCAAAAAGCATAAGACCCTGAAGACTGGTGACCTGGGACTGCGTGGCGAGAACAGGATCTATGTTAACGATCATTTAACATTTGAAAACAAAATCCTACTCAATAAGACCAAAGCCAGAGCTAAAGAACGTGGTTTTGAGCATGTTTGGGTCAGGGGATGCAAAATAATGCTGCGGAAAAATGAAACTTCCCCAAAATATCACGTCAAGTCTGAGCAGGATCTAAATAAGTTTTTAAACTAATGATGTCGATTCAACACTCTGGCGAGTTATTTGTTTACATTGGTTCAATAAGATCAAGAAACACATGTACTCGTTTTTTCTACGCATTCCTGTCTCACCGGCCCTTTGTATTCAACCCACCGCTTGGTATGAATCATTCCACATTACTTTTATTTTTCAATTTTATTTGCTATTCATATACTCCTAAGGATACTTTTCACTTGTTAATTCAACAACACCGAGTTTTTTGTGGCTATATTTTTGATAATTATCTTTTCTACTTTTGCACTGTGCTAACCGTACCCTATGTACTTGCCGTTAAAGTGCTTTTTTGCACACTCATAGAAATCGATCTAACCTTTGGAAATATTTGTTCGGACGATTTGAATGTACCTTAAATTTTTACTATTTATATCATGCGTATAATTTTTATTGTATGTTATGATGGCTCCCCTTAGTATTTACTACCAAAACGTGCGGGGACTACGAACTAAAACTGAACTTTTCTTTAGAAATGTATGTGTCAATAGTTTTGATGTTGTTTGCCTGACTGAGACATGGCTAAATGACGGGATATCTGACTCCGAACTGTTTGACGACAGATATCTCATATGGAGACAGGACCGTGACTATGCGAATACTAATCAAGGTTTAGGAGGAGGTGTCTTAATTGCGGTTCGACGTGAGCTAGTGGTGGATTCTCGCAGTGAGTGGTGCTCGAGTGCTGAGGACTTGTGGGTTACGTTAACACTATCGCGAAAAAAACCGCGAGCTGCGTATAAAATGCACATTTGCGTTGCTTACATCTGCCGCCAGAATCTAGGAAACTCTCTAGCAGTCCAGTTGGGCATTTTTTCAGAGAACCTATCGGATATTGGTGTCCCTTCGTCCAGCATACTCACCATGGAATCCTGATATTTCATGAATGTCAAAAAACTGTTCTGAAATAGTGCTAAATAGTGCCCAAAGGAAAAAAATAGTGCTCTTGTACTTGCGAAGTTATAGCCATAGTTCGATGAGTATGCTGGACGAAGGTTTCGCCCAGCATACTCACCTCCGTCCGGAGAATCTGTATACGCTTCAAACATAATTCATACTTCAAAAAATAGTTCCCAAATAGTGCCAAACGGTGCCCAAAAAGAAAAAACAGTGCTCGAATAACTTCGGAGTTATAGGCTTCGTTCAGTGAGTATGCTGGGCGTAGGTTCTACGCCCAGCATACTCACCTCAGTGCGCGAATATCGAACGAGCTATAGGTACAATTTACGTCTCAAAAAATCGTGCTTGAAATAGTGCCCAATATCAGTCCAATTTTTGCTTGACTTTTGACCTAGAAAACCATTAAATTTGATTGTAAACTTCTACATACATTACATTGAGTACAGTCGAATACAATATTATTAACTTTCTTTCTAACAATTTTTGTCTTGTGTAAATTATTAATTGTCTATGTAAGGGAGTATTTACTTTAGAATCGCAATATTATTAATTACACATTATTTTAATAATACTTTATAATAATATGATTAAGCCTTCGCGCGTCGCATGGGACCCCGGTAGCTAGGAACAATGATTTTATATATTTTGTCTAGATCACGGCGCTTGAAGGATTAAGATATCAAATGAAGTAAATCATGCATGAAAAATAAAGTTGCTGTTATTAATGCTTACATTACAACTGACAAAATTATTCAAAATAATCATTTTCCGGATCAAGGACGGTACCACAACGTTTACGGAATTGACCTGTATTCCTCATGTGATAAAGTTCAATATAGTGTGGCAGTAATGGATGCACGTACGGTCAATAGGTATGGGGCTTACGACGCGCGGCGCCCGCGACGCAAATGAATATGTTTATGTTTAAATACTAGATGGCGCTGCCCTAACATCTTACGATTATTAGACAAGACTGATCTGTATTTTGAAGGTGATAAGGGTCCATTTTGTGTCACAAAGCGACGCGCGGCGCCCGCGACGCAAATGAATATGTTTATGTTTAAATACTAGATGGCGCTGCCCTAACATCTTACGATTATTAGACAAGACTGATCTGTATTTTGAAGGTGATAAGGGTCCATTTTGTGTCACAAAGCAATCGAAACGAACAAGCGCTTCTCAGTTTCTTTGTTTGTTTACTTCGTCGCACATCATTATAATAACGCCGGCTTTTGAGTTTGACTACATAGTGGGTTGCAAAACCAAACAATGTGTTGGTGATGTCATTATTTACCTATATAAAATTGTGTATCTAGTACGTAATCAATATAGGAGCTGCACCCAAATCAGTAAGTATATTTCAATTTATAATAGTGGCATTTAACTAAATTGATTTTACACTCATTCATTAATTGCACTGTAAAACTAGGTAGCAAGCGAGTTGTTTTTTACAAAAACACGTTCATTTTTTCGTTGAATATGACACTGTACACTTAAAATTAAGGACATGCTTAAGAAGTTTTAAAAATGGGTACCTACTTAGTTACTTTTTTAAAGGTTTGATGTAGGTAGGTACACACATAATAACGTAATGTAACTTGTTTGTTTATCTAATTGGATCTCAAATACCTATTTATATACCTACTTCTGCGGAGGCCTGGTTTTATCCTCCAATTCTACTGGAAATGAAACACTGTCTTATTTGCTAGGATATAATTTACTTTTCTTCAATTTTTTTATTACAAGCTTGTCCTCGTTACCCGTCAGGATCTGTTCTCGTCTTAAGTTCACGTTAGTTACATTTCAATATCGAAATAGGTAGAATCAGTCAGCGCGAGCGTCGGTAGTAAGTATAAACGTAACTATAGAATTAACACAGATGTATTTTTTAGATAATATGACGTGAAGTGAAGACTATTACCGATTGTCATCCGGCGAATGCACTTAAACTTTTAAGTGTCGTCAACCTATTCATCACATTTTCTATGGGAGTTGTGACTTCGGGAAATCGTCTTCAGCCTCGTGTTTTGCCCCTTCGCTATTTATAATAGAAATCACGCTAAAATAATGGAAAACACGTAAGTGCTTAAGTACCTTTAGAGGAAGGCTGGAGCCTGTCATACCTATATTAAATTATTTAAATACGTGTTATTTTCAGATTATCTTGAAGACACAATGTTTACCACGTTAGAAGACAACTTTTTCTGACTCGTACTGCGTGAGCGGTGGGGCCCGTTATGTTTTTTACATCTATAGTTGGTATTTTCAGGTAATATAGGTAGTATAAGTACACAAGTGTTCATAATGTTATTGATGTTGATTTATATGTTAGTTAGTTAGTTGTTATTTCATATTATGTTAATATTGAAAACAAATGGCATAATAATTTGTGATAATTCTTGTGAATCTAACGACATGGATCAGCAAGGAAAACGAGGGCCTAAACCAAAGGTTTCATTAGAAACGCAAAAATTAGTAATTTCAGAATTCAAAGATGACTTTTTTAAAAATATTCCTTCCGCAAATGACTCAATTTATAAACAAATTCAAACACGGTTAAATTACAAAATGAGTATTAAATCAATCATATTAAGCATAAAACGAAATTACGAATACTTTTTTGGTGTTGATAAAAAAGAAATAATTCGTAATAATGATTCTAATTTGATAAATCAAAAGTCTACATCGTCATCAAACGAAAGCATTAATAGTGTTTCGGAGAACACCAGTACGCATACATTTTATATGGATACAATAACTTGGGATAGTATTAAGCCTCAAAGGTATTTTTATCACCGAAATAGCAAAATCGCCCCTGGTAGTCTGTATAATGTCAGACGTAAATTAAAACCAAACCAATGGACTAATGTAATTCAAATGCATCTATGGAAAGAAATAAGATCTTTATGCACTTGGTGTTTTAAAAATAATATTGTGAAAGACAATTACGAAATCAAATGCACAGGATATTGTAATCAATGTCACGCAAAAATAATTATAACAACTAACTTAGAAACGGAAAATTTAATTAAACTAGAATGTTGCATAATTAATGAAAATAAAAAGTACTCTCATAACACCAGTAAAAAAAACCGATTACGGTATTACCAAATAAGGGAATTAGGTGAAAAATTACAACACGAAGCAGCAGCTTCTATAAGATATAAATTAGCCTCAACTTTAATGAAGAAAAATGACAAGGAACCTCCAGTATTGCCAAAATTACAAACACTACATCGAATTAAACATGAAAATAAAAAAGTTGATGTTTTCCATCCCAACCCAATATTGTCACTTACTTGTATGTGTGTTTCACCACCTTTTGATAAATGTGTTAGATATGTTTCTGCTTTTCCATTTTATACATTTTACTGGACGGACGATCAAAAGAATTATTATAAAAAATGCCAAAAAGAGTTTAATTATATTAGAGTTTCTATAGACGCAACAGGTTCTATATTTAATAAAAATCTTCGGCCTGTCGTCAATGAACACACACAACTATCTCAAGAGTCGCAAAGTCCTATATTTTTGTATGTTATGATGACAGATACAACCGTTAAAAGTAGCGTGCCAATTTCACAGTGTATATCAGAAAGTCACTCTTTAGATACTATTGCTAGCTGGTTACAATCTTGGTTGGCTAATGGAAAACCTCCAAATGAAGTAGTAACTGATGATTCCGCAGCTTTAGTAGGTGCGGTGGTAAAAGTATTTTGTGGTTATAAATCCACCTCTGACTACTTAAATACATGTTTTAATATTTTAGAAAATAGAACCAAAAAAATTCCAACCTGTTATGTTCGCCTTGATACTTCGCATTTCATAAAAACATTGTACAATCAAAGTATTTTCAAAAATATAGACACTAGAGTAACAAAATTTTTTGTTGATTGTATGATTCTGATTAAAAAATGTGTTTCATACGGAGAGGTAAAGAAAATTATAGAAAATGTTTATATTATAGCAAATAATAAACACCGCGGCAGTAGAAATGGAAATTTAACACGGTGTGAAACGGCGATTTTAGAATTAAAAAACCGGATCAAAACTAATTTGCAGGAATGTGAAATACAAAATGTAGATTCGGAAAATCACGTTCCAATTAAACATTCTTTATGGGAGGGATTAGATAAAGAAGAAAACCCGCTTCTGAAAATGTATAAAGATCTTGAGGAGAAAGAAGATTTAATTAAACAATTGTGTGATCAAGAAACTGAAATCGAAAATATTTATTACTTGCCGGAAATAAAGGACACTTTGATTAGGATTCTTAAAAAACTTCCACTATGGGGAAATATAATGATGACTTATTTTAACAGTAATTATTGTACTCCAACCAGTTCAAATGTAGAAAGTTATATGAAAGACGTAAAAAAGTTATTTTTTAAAACAAATTCAAATAAGTACCGCGTAGATGAGTTTATTATTAAACACGAGCCTTTGATAACCGGTTCCATACGCTTAGCCAAAAGTGACTTGATTGATGTTCAAGAAGGAACTGAAAATATTGTCGATGAAAAAAATGAAATAAGTGACCATAACACACCACAAATAAATACTCTCGTCAATGATGAATCATTTTATGAAAACTCAATTTTTAGGAGCGAACCAAATTATATTGAAGACTGGCGGGGACTGGTGTCTAAACAGAAGAAAAATAAAAAACGAATCAATCGTCGTACAAAATTACATATTTTACAAAACGGCAGTGTTTCTACTTCAGGAACATACAGATTCACGTTTATTAATACGTGTGCTTTTGATTCCGTGGTCCAAAGTTTTTCAATTGCATATTTAGATAGACCTAATATTAGAAAATATATCAATGATAAAAAAAACGATCTTTCACAACTGACCAGAAGTTTGATCACGTATGACAATCTAAAGAAAATCACTAAGAAGGCTAGAAAACCAAAAGATATTTACACTACTCGTTCTAAGGTATTGGCTAAAATATATGATACTGTGGAATCCGATTTTAGTAGTTGCAAAAATTGTGAGTGTAATGTAACTTTTATAATAGATAACATACAAAGTTATGGTTTTTATAGTGCTAATAGATACTTAAATTGTACAAACCAGAACTGTGAAATCAATAAAGGTTCTGGCACAAAATGTAGTTGGATTCCAATAAATGTAAACATATTGACGACTCAAGGTATTGGAGCCCTTAATGAAGCTCTATTAGTAAATGATACTGAAAGGAAATGTAAATACCAATTATGTAACGGTAAAAACGCATACAAATATGAAGTACTAGACTTCGTATTTATTGAAATTAATACTTCAATTGAAATAGAAATTGATGAAATTCCTAAAGAGATCATAATAAACGGTGACACCTTTAAAATTCTGTCGGTAATAGATTTTACAAATGGTGAATCAGGACGCATGGGGCATTACAAGTCAAAGTGCTATCGATTGCTAAAGAGAACTTGGAACTGCTATGATGACCTTAGTAAAAAAGTTTGTAGTAATTCCCAATATACTGTACCACACTGCATTATTTATACGCGAATGTAAGATGAAGATCGGTCCTAACTTGTTAGTTCCTATTTTGTTATTGTTTGTTTGTTTTTTTTTTGTTCTTGTAAAAGTTATTTTATTAATAACTTACAGAAATGTGATTATAAACTGTGATTGTTAATTTGTAATTACTATAGGGTATTTAATATTAATAAAAAAAACGTGATTATAAACTGTGATTGTTCAATTTATACTTATTTGTAAGATAATTTTATTGTGATTAAAACGTTGTAGCAGTAAAACAAAGTACAAGTGCCTACGTGTTATATTTTAGAAAGTTTTACCAATATTTGGCTAAACATTTTTTTATATGTATATTATATACAATATTAAAACTACATTTTTTTCTATTTACATTGATTATATTATGAATGTTAACAAAAGCTGTGAACTAGTTAACTAGAATTCTGATTACTTTGGCCCTTTAAATAGTAATAAATAACGTAAGTAATTAAAAATGTTTTTTATTGCTAAACCTTTCATTGATGAAACTATTGGAAAGAGTTTTAAAAATTTGTATAACTATGTCACAGTACTAGTTTTGACTGGTTATAAGTTTTGCCTGCAACATATATACAAAAAGAAACTGTATAATTTCCTTTTTACAATTTTTCAAGATATTAATTTTATTGGCTGCAAATGACTGTTTTTATTCAGACAAACACACAATGCAATGAAGTAATAGACTTCATTTACGCTTAAAGTTTCATTCATTTATTATTATTTATAAAATATATAATAATGCATTTAATCGAAAGTTTTTGACATGTGAGAAAATACCATAATTATTTCCAATAACATGAAGTCTACAATTAGAAAGTTTAATATTTTTGTCCAAAAACATGTGTCGACGACTGTACCCCATTTTACGTTAGTATGTAGAAGTTTACATTAAAATTTAATGGTTTTCTAAGTCAAAAGTCAAGCAAAAATTGGACTGATATTGGGCACTATTTCAAGCACAATTTTTTGAGACGTAAATTGTACCTATAGCTCGTTCGATATTCGCGCACTGAGGTGAGTATGCTGGGCGTAGAACCTACGCCCAGCATACTCACTGAACGAAGCCTATAACTCCGAAGTTATTCGAGCACTGTTTTTTCTTTTTGGGCACCGTTTGGCACTATTTGGGAACTATTTTTTGAAGTATGAATTATGTTTGAAGCGTATACAGATTCTCCGGACGGAGGTGAGTATGCTGGGCGAAACCTTCGTCCAGCATACTCATCGAACTATGGCTATAACTTCGCAAGTACAAGAGCACTATTTTTTTCCTTTGGGCACTATTTAGCACTATTTCAGAACAGTTTTTTGACATTCATGAAATATCAGGATTCCATGGTGAGTATGCTGGACGAAGGGACACGGATATTGTCCTTAAGCATTCTGCTGACAAGTATGTGATCCTGGGAGACTTTAATCAACCCAATATAACGTGGCTGCTGGCTGCCGACAGTCACTCTTTATATCCTACTGGGCTGTGTGGAGATGCGCAAACTAACTTTATTGACAATTTCAATATCTGTAACCTAGTACAGTATAATTGTCACTTAAATAAGAACAATAAGATTCTGGATCTGGTGCTATCCAACGATGAGGTTGTAGTCACACGTTGTGGGGATCCACTGGTGCCTGAAGATTCGCATCATGGGGCATTGTGTGTTTCTGCGGACTTTGTTGAATTGCATAGTCTTCCAGTTCGTCCCTATGTTAAGTTTTTATATAATTTGGCTGACTATGCAATAAATGACGAACTTAATCTGGTGGATTGGCAGAATGACTTGAATCTTCGGCCTTTAGAAGAGGCCGTTAAATATTTCTATTCCATTATTGATAGACTGCGTAACACCTACATACCGAAAAAAACAGTGCTTTCCCAATCGAAATATCCGCCTTGGTATAAAAGCCCGTTGGTCAAAATTATTAAAGAAAAGGCTAATTGTCATGCTAAATTTAAAAAATATGGAAACCTTTCTGATTATCAAAGTTTTGTTTTACTACGACAACGTGCTAAAGACTTAGAAAAAGTAATGTTTGAAGACTACATGAAAAAAATGGAAACAGATATATCTAAGAATCCTCGAGCCTTTTGGAGTTACGTTAAGTCAAAAAAACAGTCGAACTCTTATCCGTCAGTACTACACTCTGGGCAGCTGTCTTCTGGTGACGGTGACGTAATCTGCAATATGTTTGCTGACTATTTTCAGTCCAACTTTCTTGAAAGCACTAGTACAGGTGATAGTGGTTTTTCTCGTGATGTGGGTCACAGTAGTGCGGCGCAGAATACATCAGATATCAGTACTATTGAAATAAATGAGCATGAAGTTCATAGGCTACTGAAACAAGTTGATGTCAACAAGTCCGCTGGACCAGACAATATTCCGCCGTTATTTATAATGAACTGCGCCAAGAGTCTGTCTGTCCCGCTCTCAATCCTGTTCAAAAGATCACTCGACATTGGTGTGGTACCCACGATCTGGAAGTCGGCATACATAACACCGATACACAAAAAAGGACCTAAAACCTCTGTTAACAATTATAGACCGATCTCTAAATTGTGCGTGTTTGCAAAGATACTGGAGAAACTAGTCCATAAACAAGTCTATTCGGCTCTTCAACATAGTTTTTGCGAACATCAGCACGGTTTCTTAAGAAGTCGGTCTACCACGTCTAATCTGATTCTCTGCAGTGAATTCCTGTCAGAATCTATGTCTCACCGGTCCCAAGTCGATGTTATTTATACCGATTACAGTAAATGTTTTGACAGAATAGATCATGTTATCTTAATGCGTAAACTTTTATCGATGGGTATCAGGGGTAACCTCTACAGGTGGTTCATGTCATATGTTGAGGGTAGATGCCAGACCGTGGTGCTGAATGGTTACTCGTCTAGAGTTATGCGTATTCCCTCGGGAGTTCCCCAAAGATCGTTATTGGGGCCGCTCTTGTTCAATATTTTCATCAACGACGTAATTTCCTGCTTTCAGCACTGTAAAATATTGTTGTATGCAGACGACATGAAGATCATGAAACAGGTTACTACCCAGGCAGATGCTCTCTTACTACAGGCGGAGCTAAACGCTTTTCAAAACTACTGCAAATTAAATAAGTTGGACTTAAACGTCTCCAAATGCTATGTGTGTACTTTCACCCGCAAACCACAACCTTTATATTTTTCCTACAAACTTATGGATACCCAAATAGAAAGGGTCAGCGTAATCAGGGACCTAGGGGTTACTTTTGATTCGAAGCTTATCTTTGACACACATATAAATAATATTGTCAGCAAAGCGTCGAAAGCTCTAGGTTTCATCTGCAGGGTCTCATCAGAGTTCAGGAACATCAAAACTATCAAGATTCTATATTGCGCATTCGTTCGTAGT
Source organism: Xestia sexstrigata (assembly GCA_941918905.2). NCBI lineage: Eukaryota > Metazoa > Arthropoda > Insecta > Lepidoptera > Noctuidae > Xestia > Xestia sexstrigata. The sequence continues at coordinate 12,358,865 of OW799200.2, read as the reverse complement.
CACCTCGAGTATGCCTCTCAAGTCTGGAACCCTAAATACAACGTCTATATCTGTCGATTGGAGGGCATACAGAGAAAGTTCTTAAGGTACATTCAATTTCGTTCCAAAATATATTTACCAAATTATTTTAAACGGTGCAAAAGATTTCATATTCTTCCTTTGCATGAACGAAGGAAAATCTCAGATTTGGCATTTCTAATCAAAATTGCAAACGGATCCAGCGATGTCCCTGAGTTGCTAAGCAAGATTGGGCTGCGGGTACCTGGTTCGTTCCTGCGTAAATCTCGTTTGTTGCACATACCAACGACTAGGACTAATTATAGACAAAACTCGTACATGATTAGGGCGAGCCGTGAGTACAATGCGACTTGCCGGGAGGTTGAGATCGACATCTTTAATACGAGCGTGTCTAAATTGAAAAAGACCCTTTGCAACCACTTCTTCGACAACCTTTGAATTGTCAATTTGTGTTCATTTTTTATTTTTTTACAAAAATATGACATTCTGTGGACGTCCTACTACCTATACTAATATACTGGTGTACTTAGTATTTTTGGTTACTAGTCGCCTCTTACGACACCCACGGGAAGATATGATGGGATGGTGTTTACGAAAGTACTGTGTCTTTACGTCCGACACCATACGGACAACAATCATAGGTGATATATCTCAAACCATGTGAATATAAAAGACCTGATTTTTATAATTTCATTAAAGACCAGCGCGAGGGACGTTCCACGGCGGAGAATCTTAACACCGCTATTCAGAATGGGGAGACACAGGCAAAGATGATCTAAGATGGCGTCACCATAGCTGGTCTCAATCTGACCAATGAGGTTAAGCTATTTTGAAATATAAAATGATATTACCACATTTTCAACCAGGGACGATGTTGGAAACCAGCTATGCTAACGCCATTAGTTCGTTTCCTTCCCCATTGTGAACTAATCTAATTGTACAGCGCCATCTAGTTTGGTTTTTGAAACTCAAAGAGAGATGATCTTAAATAGACGTAGCTAGGACGTACCACTTATGATCAATACGGGCTAAAACAAATCGAGAGAGCGTTTGAATTCCTCGCATACCCATTATTCCAAATAACGTGCCATTTCAATGGGGTGGCTAAGGCAAAGTAAATCTCAGATGGCGCCACCATATTTGGTCTCAATCTGACCAATGAGGAAGCTATTTTGAAGCATAAAATGACATTACCACATTTTTAACCAATGACGATGTTTAGGGTTTTAGGGGTTTAGGGGTTTAGGGTACCAACTATGCTAGCGCCATTAATTCTACAGTTAGCCTCCTTATTTAAGAGGTTACAATTTCCGTTAAAATTGGCTTTTACAATGACGATTAACAGATCCCAGAGCCAAACCATAAAAGTGACATGCATTCAATTGTGCACTCAATGCTTCTCACACGGTCAATATAAATGTTGGTTGTTCAGTGCTCAAAAACTTCAAAATAAGTAAATCAAAACTCATTTAAAGTAAACAGGACGGTATTACAATAAATAGTACCCAACAAGGCGTTTCATGGTTCATTTTGAAAAGAAAGTTGTATCGGTGGGTTATCAAGCGGCCCTATCGTCACCTTAACGCCATTTAATTTGGTTTCGGACCTCTGCCGCCCAAAATTACAGCACCCAAAAGGACGCCACATTTACTATCATTACTATCACATTTTGATCAGGCAGTCAGTTCTCACACATAACTTCTTCCAAGCGTTCTTCAAGGACAGGAAAGGAACGACACATTAAAACACAACTAATACGTATAACTAGACAATGTACAGCCATTTCACAGTTATTTTATTTTAGGTTTATTTTTGCATCACTATCCAAATCAAAGTGTCTTGAAGGCTCTTGGAAATAAGATCGCTGGTGTGTTGCTCTTGCTCTAAGCTGAAATGATTGAAAAAAAAAGTTTTGAAAAGAGCACTACTTTGTGTAGTTCATAACGTTATACTTGTGACCAGTTATTAGTAGATACTAGTAGGTAGGTACTTGTTGATATGAGATACCAAGACCCTTATTTTTCTATTTCTTCTTATTTTTTTTTTGTAGAAGTTTAATGTTAGTTAAATTACGCGGAATAATATAATTTATGTAAAAATATCCTTAACGAAGCCGAAAGGCACAACTTCTCCGGTCTCCCCATCATTGCGATATTTTTTTGTTCTAGACCATACAGCTAGGAACAGTAGGAACTTTTTAGTTCCGGAGCATCCATCACCACGTTTTCAGTGCGTTAGGTATCTTGAGTCCTACCGTAAACCGTGGTTTTTCACCCCAAAAAAAAATGTCATTTCCCAGTAATCATTTTTGAGTAGAGTTACTAATTTGATGCACAGAATACTTAGTTGATGGCTTCGTGAAGGGTCTGTTTACACCTTGTACACAGGGTGATTGATAATTGGCTGCATTCCTTGAAATGGGTGATACTAGACGTAATTTGCAACAATTTCGACCCCGATAACTTGGGGTATTTAAAGATTTGAAAAAAAAACATGCAAGAAGCATGTTAATTTTTAAATTAATACCTCACAAAATTTGCCATCGTTTCAGACGCTTAGTTTTTATGCACGACAGTTTTTCAAACGACATTCGATCTGATGTTCTAACTGAAGAAAATGACTGCGTTGACTGTGATAGGTGAATAGTGGTAACAAGAAAATCTGCAACAAATAAGACGTGCATCGAAAAAATTGTACTGCCCATGCCCAGTCTTAACTACCTACCGATTTTTACTTGTCTTCTACTTAGTAAAAGATACTATGGCACCATTTTAGAAAGCTAATGAGACAAGGATGCCTGTCCTGTCATTTGCACGACAAGTGTTTACATTTATTTAGAGAAACCTGCCTCTAAAAACAATGGAAGTTCTAAGAAAATTTCAGAACCTGACCGATAAAGCGCTTAATTTCCAAAGACACACTCTTTCATTCATTCGTTCATGAGCTATCAGAAAAAAAACAGCTTAACATTCTGAACGGCGCAGATTTCCCACAATCAAAAGTTTATGGTGAAGAGATGGAAAATTTTCAAATACTTACTTTAAAAAATCGATTTCTCAAAAACAACCTAGTTTGGACCCCAAGTTATCGGGTTCAAAATTATTGTAAGTAAGGTCTAGTAACATTGATTTCAAGGAATGCCAACCACACAATTACCAATTACCTAATCACCAATGTAGGTCCTACTGGCGGAACTGGTAGGCTCAGAACAATAACTAAAGCATAGAAGCCACACTAAAATAACAACAAAGTTACATCAGTTCATACTGTATTTACTTATGGCATTGATAAGTTGTTAGAACGAGATGCTTAAGCAGTAGTATATTCGTTATTTAGAAGGTTGTCACTTGTTTTCTTTGACTATTTCCTTTTCTTGATTTGTGGCGGTATTTAAAGTAAAAATTGTACATTAAAACATGTATTACATATAATTAAACATTTAAAAAAACCTGTGGAAAAGTTGGAACTTTGACCCCCAATCTCAATTTCTAAACCATACCTTACATACCTTCTAGTTATGGAACTAGAAGGTTCCCAGGTATGGTTTAGTACAAAAAAAAAATCGCAAGGACGGGGAGAACCTTTCGGGCCTTTCGGCTTCGTTAAGAGTCTTTTTAATACAGTTGCTCAAAAAGTGGTGTATCGCAGGGACGTATAGCTTTCGGGATGTGGGCTATTACATACATTCAGTCAAAAAAGTATCGGGAATGGATGATTTGTTTATGGTTCCAAATTCAAATTTTTGTTTTTTTTGTAGTTGTTAGATTGGCACAACTGTTTTCCATTTTGGCGCGGAGTTTGAGTTGCATCTGTTATTTATATTAAATACAGCGCTGGTTTTAGTAATATCATATATAGTGTGTATTGCGAATTTCATAATGGACAAAAATATCGAACAAAGAGTTTGTCTTAAATTTTGCATCGCCAATGGAATTTCGTGTTCGGAGTCACTGAAAATGTTACAGAAGGCTTACGGTGAATCGACTTTATCAAAAACTCGTGCTTATGAGTGGTTCAAAGCGTTCAAAAGCGGTCGAGATGTGATGGAAGATTTGCCTCGCTCTGGTAGTCCGTCAACGTCTGCAACTGAAGTTAACATCGCAAAAGTGAAGAAAATAGTGACTGAAAATCCCCATTCAACTCTGAGAGAGATAGCCGCCGAACTTTCTGTATCTCACGAGTCGATCCGTACCATTTTAACTAATCATTTGGGTATGAAACATGTTGCTGCTCGGCTAGTCCCAAAAGATCTGAATTTTCTCCAAAAACTCAATCGCATGAAAGTCGCTGAGGACATGCTAGAACGAGTCAGTTCGGACCCAACATTCATGAAACGCATTGTTACTGGTGACGAGACGTGGGTTTACGAGTTTGACATGCAAACTAGTCAACAAGCTTCGGAGTGGCGCCTTCCAACTGAACCGAAACCGAAAAAACCACGCCAAAGTCGATCAAAAGTCAAAGTCATGTTGACTGTTTTCTTTGACTATCGCGGTGTTGTGCACTCTGAATTCTTACCGGAAGGTCTAACGGTAAATAAAGAATATTATTTGAGCGTTATGCGGCGTTTAAGAGAGCAAATTCGACGAAAAAGGCCAGATTTGTGGAAAGAAAATTCTTGGATTTTGCACCACGACAATGCGCCTTCGCACAAGGCTATCATTGTGAACGAATTTTTGACCAAACACTCAACAAATACCATCCAGCAACCACCATATTCACCAGATATGGCTCCTGCTGACTTTTTTCTTTTTCCTAAACTCAAATTACCACTTCGTGGCACCCGTTTTCAATCGATAGAAGACATAAAGGAGAATTCGCGGCGAGAACTGAACTCAAAATTGGAAGCAGCGTTTAAAAAATGATTTGATGAATGGATTATTCGTTGGCGCAAGTGTATCGTTTCTAAAGGAGCATACTTTGAAGGTGATAAAATAAATTTGGATGAATAACAGACATTTTGTGTATTATTGATCTTTTCCCGGTACTTTCTTGACAGAGTAGTACTAGTGCTTTTTTTTTACCTTTCCCGAACTCGTGCGTTCTCTTTCTTAACTGTCAAAATAATGTCTATTAAAAAGAAAAACCCACCATGAAGTTTTTACTAAAGAGTTTTTGTGATTCATACAAATACGTATATTTCTAAAAAGAAGCTACTAATTTATTTCAATATCAGATTTAATGATTTAATTGAATGAGTTAGGTTAGGTTTCATTTCATTTCATCTCATTAAATTTCATTTTCTTTTCATAACAATAAAAAAAAATCTACTGAAGACTAAGCTGTAGGTATGGATAGATCTCTTTGCCTACCAAAATGGGTGAAGAAAAAAAAATACTCTGCTTATATTCTAATAAATTCCTTGTATTCTACGTGTGGCGCCATTTTCCAGAAATTTTCTTAGTTTATTGTGTTTTTATTATTTTATTAAATTGCTTCATTTTTACGCAACTGTATTAAAAATAGTCGTTCAGTACACCTGCGGATCCGTCATTGCAACTTGTTCCGACTGTCAACCCTCGCCTTCGGCTGCGCCTCGGCTCGGGTAGACATTTGTCGGAACTCTTTGCAATGACAGCCTTTCCGCACTTGTAATGAAATATACTATTTTACATCCTTTATATATACAGTGTCCAGTAATTAATGGCTTATAGTAGAACTTATGGCCATTTAGAAAGAAAATACGAAAAAAAAATGTATAAGTAGTACCTACCTGTAAGCAAGTTCATTTATTATGGAAAATTAGTATGAATTAATTTTTAAATAAAGTTTAAACATCTTGGGTAAAAAAAATGTATGCTTAAAAAATGAGTGACCAATAATTTTAAAATAATGTCAGCTTCAAGTAGATTTGATAATGGTACAATTCATAATTGTATCTGCCTTAAATAGTGAATTATTGCTACTCATGTAGAAAAGGAGAAAAAATAGGTACTGAAGCAAAAAAAAATAATATTGCCCCCCATTCTTATACAGGCCCTACATCTGCGGATGATTTTTTTTTATAAAATGGATTTTTTTCGTTTTTTTTTCTAAATGGCCATGGGTTCTGCTATGCGCCATTTCAAGGTTATCCCGTCGTTGCCGGACACCCTGTACATATATAATACAAAAGGTACCTACTGCAAGAGAAACACTTCATATTTCTGGCAAATGTTTGTCAATCCATTCCTTGATCAATTTCGTGCCTCGTTTGTTTAGCGAGTGCCCCAGTCTCTCCATGACGTAGAATTCTCCTTGAACTCCAAGCTCTTTTAGAGTATTATATGATTCCTTGCTCCATTCTAAATCCACCAGATCATCTTTGTCGCCATGAATTTGAAGTAACGGTGGCACTGTAATGATTAACAAAAAGCATGGTTACTTGACGAGTCTCTCCCTTTTTATATGAGTTTTGTTACGGCTATGTGGTCGAGACTAATAAAATAGCACGGTGAGCATTAAATATTATATACCAGCTTTTGGTCGTGGCTTCGCCCCCGTTATGTATGGAAATTAACACACGGACACGTTTTAAATGTAGCCTATAGCACTCGAGGATAATGTAGCTTCCCGTTAGTTAAAGAATTTTCGGAATCGAGTCAGTAGTTCTGAAGATTACTCCTTACATACAAACAAGTTACATCGTTACCTAAATGACTAATGATTTACTTCTAATAATCTACTTCTGATTAATTTCCCATCAACAGCTTATCACGATGAATCTGTAGATAATATCTAACTACTCACTAAACTCCTCTTGATTAAAATGATTGGATTGGGCCACGGCTAAAAGTAGGTACCTTGGTAGCAAAAACTTAAGTGCTCTTATGACTAAGTTTTGAATAAGACAGCCTGACGAGGAGTTAAGCACGCGTTGTTTACCATCAAATTTCTCCATGGCCAGAACGCGTTTTCGCACGCTCTGGGCAATGCAGGAAAAAGAGCGTTTTTAAGACTCCAGAACAAGTGATGGTGATTTTGGCCCTTTACTGTTAACATAATATGATTTAGGATCAGGCTGTCTTAAGGCTAAGGTAAAGCTACACATGAGTTGGTAATACATACCTACTCTTTGCTCTCTTCCATTTTATAATTTTCCTTTTCATGTGTAGTCTAAATAAACAATAATAATGTTAAATCTTGATTTATGACAAATTATAGAATTAAGTTTGCTGTACCTTCAGTTTAGCTGTGCAGCTCACACCGTAGCTAGTTATTGTAAAAGTATACAGGATGCACAAACGCATGAAAGGGCAAATTAAATAAACGATAGGTCAAAAGCAACCTTAGGTAATTATTAGGTAGGTGTCTAGCAACTCTAAAAAGCTTGCAAATGTAACTTTTCAAACCAAAAATTAGTCGTAAAACTCCATATTGCCATGTTAAATGTACTGAAAACTTACACCGAACTCCGGCAGATTGTTTCAGCTCACTATAAACAGCTGAATTGAGATTTAAGAATGAGCTGAACGCAAAAGCTGCAGCTATATTTTTTTCCCATCTGTATGCAGTATGGAATGCCAAAGCACCACCCATGGAAAAGCCACCTGAAAATAAAGTTGACAATTTACCAATTAGATATTTATGTATTGTCACAAGCGCTTATAATTATGTTTCCACTTAGCAAAATTCAATTGTTTTTTCATAAGTAAGCTATTGCCCGCAACCTGCGTACCTACGCGTGAAATTATTATTAAAAAAATAAGTAGGTACTTCCCTTTTTGAGTGGGATTTTGTTAACAATTTCAAGGGTTTAATTCAAAGGTATTTTTTTGCATGGAACCCTAATGTTTTTTGTAAAATAAAAGTCCCGTCAAAATAGGTATTAACTTCTTAACACAGTGTTGTGCATGGAGATCTCATGATCTTAATGGCTATGGAGGTATTTAAAGTAAATTGATGAAAGAAGTAAATTTTGCAATTTGCAGGCCAGTGCTAGGTTGTAAGTATGTTGATTAAAATATTGTTTGCACTTTTCCAAGGTCCATTCCTCGACCTTTATGAACTTGGAGGGTTGTATGATGATTTTGATGATTATAATTCTGTAACTACAGTCGTACCTACTCTGGAGCATCCACCTTAATAACTAGTATTTGAAAAAAAACTTGTGCAAAAAGTTGGAACTTTGACCTCCAATATCTCCGTAACTAGAAGGTTCCCAGGTATGATCCAGAACAAAAAAAATATCGCAATGACGGGGAGAACGAGTGTCTTTCGGTTTTCGGCTTCGTTAAGGGTCTATTTACACCCTCTATACCTACTTCATTTGCATTCAGTAAAAAGCTGTTATTTAGAATTTCCAAACTGACACTTCAATTTTATTATATATCAGCAGCATTGCATTACCTTGAAATTATAAAACTGTAACATAACTAAGGAATTGGGGGAAGGCCTTTGCCCAGGAGTGGGACAGTACAGGCTAAAAAAAAAAAACCTAAGTAACTAATGGGGTGGGCAACTGGTGGAACTAATGGCGCTAGCAGCGCATGAACCAAACATCGTCATTGGTTGAAAATCTGTCAATGTCATTTTAAATTTCAAAATAGATTGACCTCATTGGTCAGATTGGGTCTAAGCTATGGACGCGCCATCTACAATCAGCTTTGACCAGCCTTCCCCATTGTTGTCAAAGATCAAAAAAATATTGTCTGTCACAGATCACAGTCATCTAACCTGACAAATGTGTGAACTAATAAATAGATAAATAAAGCAGTCAAGCACTAAAAACAATGCTAATAACAAAAAGATCATAAAGATTGAAAGGTAATTTCAATGTTAATTCAATGTTCAATGCAAATGATCTCTTTTCTCACAAGAACCCTTTTTTTTTTCATTTTATAACCATAACCATATCACACAATGGTTAAAAATTATTGAAAATTATCTAGATCTGATAATTAGACTATTTTTTATGCGTGAGAATGGTTTCTGCACTTAAAAGCTACCTATGGCTGCCGTTGCTGGCCCAGCAACAGATTATGTCCCAATAATCACTCTAACTATAATCGAATCTGATAAATAAGATTTTGTGAGTACGTACCAACTATTATCCTATTAGTAGGTATCCCAGCATCATTTTCCTTTTTAATGAGATTCTTTACCTCCACTTCTATATTTGCAATGGAATCCAATATTTCAGGCACTTTATTACTGATATCAGCTCTGTCAAACCAAACTTGACTCATTTGCCCCCCGGCTGGAGTGTAAGGCTGCAGTGGCGCAGTTGGGTACATCACTTTGATATGAGGAAATGAGAAATTTGATACCATTAATCTTACCCATTCTTTCATATCAGAACCTGAAGATCCTGAAATCAGAAATTTGTTTCTAAAGACAAGCACCAACAGGCTTTTAAATAATCTACTATTGTTTCTATCGTTTATCTATAGTCTGCGCCAGATAAGTATGAATGAAAGTTCATTAGCCCGCATATATAATTCCGAAAACAGAAATAATGACATAAACTTGTCCCGAAACGACCTTTGTCGTGATCCTTGACTTTTTCTAGTAATAAAAAACGATTCATAATGTATTGTCAGGGTACCTACGCAGAAAAATTAAGGAAAGAGCAATGACCTTTAATTCCTACCCTAGAGTAATGTATTGAATTTTTGAAGATTTTACAAGATTAATGCAAAGATTTGTGTGGGGTTGGTCTCCGACGCAACGACGCAGCCGTTTGGATTAAAATATTCTACTTAGATTAAACGTAAAGGGACAGTCAGGATGCCTATATTTTTTCCCTTTTTAGAGGTTTGAATGGTGTTATGGGATTTCTATATGTTTTTTTATTTAATGTTAACTTCATGCTTTTTAAACTATTATTACTAATTTTCAATTCGAGTTTCTTTTGTATTACTCGGTATTACAGGAATGCTTAATTTCACCTTTCCGGGTGCATTTGTCCAATATAGCTAGCTCACTCCAACTTCAGCCTAAATATTATTCTCCATCCATCATGATCCATTACCTACTTCTTAATATTTTGAAAGTCAGTTTGTTGAAAAAAGCGTTGCCCTATAATAAGACTTTCTCCTGTATCGTGGGTGCGTTCACAAACATTTAAACCTACATACTCAGACCAAGTATAAAACCAAGACAGAGCGCTGCGAACAATAGTGAAGCCAGCGCAAATTACGCCTCGCTCTGTTCATACACGCTCACACGCACAGGCACACATTCACATCCAACTACAATTAAACTACGCCTCAATAAATGCACAACATGTTTACGAAACCGGCTTCACTTCTCTGTTCGCAGAGTTCCGTCTTAACTTTTTTTTTTCTGAGTGTACAGGTACACGGCGAGACGTAATTTGACGGCCTCACTTTGCTGTTTGCAGGACGCAGAGTTCCGTCTTTACCTTTTTATTCAGTCTGAGCTTACATACAAAAAGTCCCTTCGGCAAGCCGCAAGAGGTAGATTTCGAAGAAGGTTCCCCATATTTTTTTCAACCCCTTGTTAAAATCCTCCCAGTTTAGCATGGAAAAAAAACTTTTAATTTAAAATTGTTGAATAAACCATTTGCTTTAAAAAATATATATATATTTCCGACGGTAAAAATGTTTACCGTTTCGAGTTTGTTTTTTTTTTCAAAAATTTTTGGAAATTTCAAACCTCTCTCTTATATGATGCATCCCGCATCAAAAAAAGTTGTTGTTGTAGTTTAAAAGTTGTCTGTATTCTTACTCAGAATTATAAAAATGTTACGGTCCAAAACTATCCCATAGGAAAAAAGTTATGGCCATAAAAACAGATTTCCGAAAAACCGCACGCCTGCCGCCCCCCACGGACGAATTTCGCCCATTCCTGAAATTAACCTAAGTTTTGATCCTTTCGATTTTTTGGCCAAGTTTGAAAGCAATCGGTGCATAGTTGCGACTTGTAGAGTGTGGCTAAATTTTGCTTGGCGCCCCACATACATACGTATACATATATATACTTTTAAACTGGCAGTTAGTTTGGGCTCGTAGCTCTGCGTCAACTTGTGGATTCTTATAACAATCATTTTGAGAGCATAGATATATTTAACCTTTCTGCCAACAAATTTAGGGTACTTGTAGTCGAATCTATACTATCATCGTAATTTTGTTTTCCTTTCTATTTTGATAATGTATTTTCGTTTTTTCTTTTTTTTTTTCCCTTTTATTATAACTTTATAACATTATTGTATTTTAACTCACGTAGCATAACAATTAATCATGTAAGTAGTGATCAGTGGATAATGGTGTTGGCAGTGCAATAAGTGCCATTATTTTAAGTTTATTTATAGTGTATAACATGTTTTTGTACTGCTGTTTTTTATCCCCAAATAAATAAATAAATAAATAACTAGACCCCCTATGGTGAAATTTTCGGAAAACTTGACTTTAGGTGCAAGACCAATAGGTAGATTTTTTCTGACAAAATCTACCTAAAATAGCCAGACCCGGAACCAATACCTGTAGGCCATACAAATATTTGTTCTGTGCGGGAGTTGAACCTGCGACATGCAGTGCTAAGTTTAACTTAGAGGTTGGGATAGGCAGGATGCATATGCTTCCGTGCTACAGTTAGCACCAAAACCATTCTATCTGATCTATTATCCTATTCTGTCCCACTGAGAGGCAAAGGCCTTCCCCATTCCTTTCACCAAAACCAGCTGGCCACCAAAATAGGATTATTTAAGACGTTGAAATTGAGGTGAGCTGCCCAAGTTTGGAATCATATTTGGAGTAAACTTGGAAGACAACTTAAACAAAGAAATCCAGTACCAGCTAACTTAGCGGACCACAAAAGTGCATTGATAGAAGAATGGAATCTAATGCCACAAAGTTTTATTTATGATAAAATTTGCCCAGACGGATGTTACAGGCAGTCTTGGCTGCAAGAGGTAACTAAGTTCTGAGTATACCAAACATTAGGAAAAAAGCATAAGTTTGAACAATTTTCAACTTCCTCAAAAGACAAAAGCGATAATTTTAGAAAAGTTCGAAAAAAAAAAATTTGTCTCTTAAAAGGCAAGACACGCTGACTTCCGGCCGTCCGAGTGCGCGCCCAACGTGGAGCGCTAGGCCTTCCTCCTGGGAGCCTCGCCCACCGCCGCTTTGTTTATTTTTTTCAAACATATCTATTATGTTGTGTTCAACAAATAAACTTAGCTTTATTGATTAATTTCTCAGACCAACAAAAGAACGACCTTTTTTGGTTGGTAAGGTGAGGCTCGGCGCAAACGGGCTACCAACCACAGCCACCGGTAGCCAGCGACAAGCAGTTCACACGCTTTTTCATACATTTTGTTGAAACTCGCCGCACACGTTTGGTCGGTGGCGGCCACTCATTACAGCAGTCGACAAACAAACCACAGCCACCTGGCCCGTTTGCGCCGAGCCTTACTAGTAAAATAGCACAATTCGTACCCGATCCATGGAAAAATATAACCGTTCCAGAATGTTTTGGGCCGGTATGGTGAGTCAAATGCAGAGCACCTAATCGTGACATTTTACAAGAATTTTCATGTATACTAAATAATATATTTAACAATAAGCAACTTTAAAGAATATTTGTTTTAACTTAATAGAGAATTGGCACAAAACAGCATATAATCCGGTGAACAATCGCTAAAATGTCAGCTGCTTTATGTATAGTAATATATAATTACATTGGGAAGTCAGCTGTCAGTCGATCAGTCCATCCAATGCACAGATTAGATATTAGTAGCTTGATTCAATGCATGTCCAATCACCGGCCGCGTTCCGAATTGCGCTGTAATCGATTTGATCGTCCATAAACCCGTTCCGAATTACCGTGAGCGCGATATCGATGTCCCTTGAATCGTCGTAGATGACGTCATAACATGCGCCATCTTGCGATTACACCGACCACGCCCAAACAAATATCATCGTGAGCGCTATCAAGCAAGGTTGCATTCCGTATTAGAAAATAATCGCTCACAGCGCCCACGGCTATAATTGGCGTTCCGATTTAGATATCACGATTATGACAGCTAAGAGCTGTCATCAATTCGGAACGCTCGTGAACGCGTTGACAGTGAACATAACCCCAAACCAAAATCTTCCACAAGACCTATTTTTGAAAATGGAGGTTATGTTGGTTGATTCTATCAACACTGATAACTCAGATTTTGAGATAGAGAACGACGATTCCTCCAGTGATAAAAAGGATGACGGATGTGTTTATATTAGCGATATTCTATTCTATTTTTATTTATGGCAAATGCTGTCGATGCCAATGTCGACAATTCTGCCAATGTCAGAAGTGAATGAGAAAGCAAGTGATGTTTAGAGAACAGAAAAAAAAAGGAGAGAAGTAATATAACAATTAAATAGCTGAACTCATTGCAGAACTTGTTGTTGGGTTAGTAGGACAGCACTGAAACAAACAAGAATATATAATTATATAAATTAAAATTAAAATTGTTAGTAACATGAAAATTTTAAAAACATGTACCACACCAAATTTAGATAATTTCTATGGAATAAAAACATTTTTACAATTTAATATTATTAAGACGGATAAAAACCATCAGCATCTGGAGCAGTTCTGGGGAGGAGTATGTTAAAAGGGAAGGGAAATTAATTGGCACAGGAATCTTTAATTTGGGGAGACGACTATATAAGTCGTAGGATGGATCATTGTTGATGCAGTCAAAAAAGATGTGATCCAAGCTACCCTCATCCAATCCGCATTCGCATAGGGACGAGTCCTGCACACGAATTTTACGAAGGAAAACTGGAGAACAGCAAAAGCCTAGGCGAATTCTACAAAGGACCGATACGACACTTTTAGGTACCTTCTTGTATTGGTAGAACCATGGTTTCGGTTTTATCAGCGGTTGGACCGCGTAGTAAAAACTACCTTTCTTTTTGCTCGAGCTGTTCCACAGTTCCTGCCACGAGCTTTCCAAATCCGACTTGGGAAGGTTTAGTAGATCATAGCCTTGGTGATTAAGGTGTTTAAGGTCTGCAGTTGGGGAGGTGCATGCGTCTTTAGCCAATGTATCAGCACATTCATTGCCTTTAATGCCACAGTGGCTGGGTATCCAAAGTAGATGAATGTTTTTTTGCTGATTGGCACAGGATAGGAGTGTCTTTTTAATATTTAAAATTAGTGGGCTATGTAATTTACTTTTGAAGGGATTCTGGGATAGGGATTGAAGAGAGCTGAGGGAATCCGTAAAAATGACACCAGAGTTAATATTGTGGGATTCTATGAAAAGGCATGCTTCCAATAAAGCCACACTCTCGCCTGTAAATACAGAAGATTCCTTTGGACATTTGAATTGCAGGATAATTTTAGAATTTTGGTAATAAACAGCAGCACCCGTATAACTGTTACTTGCTAACTTAGAGGCATCCGTGAAAAACCTTTGAAACCCATTCCATCGCTCACACACCACCGCATTAAAGATCGAGTTTGCCGAAGGGGACTTTTTGGAAATACCAATGTTGTAAAATATTTGGGGTTTGAAGCAGAGTACTTCATACGGGAAGTTAAACAATGGTAATCTGGGATATTGGACAATAGGACAATCTAAATTTTGGAGCTGGCAAAACGCTTTTAATATTAGCGGAGATTCCTTGCATTTCCAATATTTTGAATTTCTGTACAGAGTATCTAATTCTTTCAATTTTGGAATAAGAGGATGTAGAGTTTTGGGGATAACCCTAGACAGGAACCGGGACGCCAGATACTGCCTCCTCAGGGCTAAGGGAGGTTCGGCGCATTCGACCTGCAAGGCGTTAATGGGAGAGGACTTCATGCAACCTGAGATGATCCGAAGGCATTGAGACTGAACCCTATCTAATCCAACTAAACCGCCTTTGTTACATGGAATCAACAAAAATGAGCCAAAATCTATAATACTACGAACTAAAGCATTATAGATTAATTTCATAGTGTAAGGATGGGCACCCCACCAGACACCAGCAAGGACTTTTAAAATAGGGATAACCCTTTCGCATTTTTTAACTAAGTAATTAATGTGGGGTAAACCAGATAATTTGGAATCCAGATACACGCCTAAAAATTTTGCTTTATTAACTACTGGAATACCTTGATCTTCAATGCTAACTGAGACTTGAGGGATCCGTTGTTTCCGGGAGAATACGACAACCGAACTTTTCGGAGGAGATAGGGAGAGACCATGGTCTAAAAGCCATTGATTTAAAGAGTCCAGAGAGAGACAGAGAGATGTAGCAGCATCAACAACTGATGCATTGGCTACATACAGGACAAGGTCTTCGGCATACTGTAAAAGATGACAGTCAGTATTAAGACAGGAGCCAATGTCAGCTGTGTATAAATTGTACAGTAATGGGCTGAGGACAGAGCCTTGGGGAAGACCCTTCCACGTCTGTCTTTCCTCAAATATCTCACCCTGGACTCTCAACACCAAAGAGCGGGATATAAGAAGCCCGCATATGCACTGTACCATCTTCGCCGGAATACTCAGCTGTTGCAATTTTTGCCTGAGAATGGGAAGAAGGACATTGTCGTATGCGGAAGATATGTCTAGGAAGGCGGCTACAGCAGATTCATTTTTGGAAAAGGCTGTACGTATATCCGTAACTAACGTTGCCACGCTGTCCATTGTACTAAGTCCCTTCCTAAAGCCAAATTGATGGCTGGGTAGTAGATCCCGAGACTCAACAAACCACTCAAGTCTATTTTTAATTAGATGTTCCAGTAACTTGGCCAAGACGGACGACAAAGCAATTGGTCTAAGTCCATTCGGGTCATCGGCATTCTTGCCTGGTTTCAAAAGAGGAATGACGATTTGTTGTTTCCACTGATCCGGTACCCAACCAAACCGATAACAGTAATTCACAATTTCGAGAAAATAGTTCTTAGCGTTGGTACCAGAGTGGACTATAAAAGAGTATTGGATGCCATCCTTGCCAGGGGCAGTATCCCGTACATTTCGAAGCACCGTATTCAATTCCTCCATTGAGAAGGGGTAATCCAGCGGATCATCCGCAGTATTTACAGGCGTGAAAAATAATTCTGAAGATAAGGGAACATAGGGTGGAGCAATTTTATCGAAAAAGGATTCAGCAGTTTGTCTGGTGATGGGGGAAGAAATTGACGGGGAGCAACCACGCCTAAATCGGTTTATACTCTTCCAGACTGCTGATACGGGAGTGGAGGGGGATAGAGAAGTGCAAAACTTAACCCAACCTGATCGTTTCTTCTTACGAAGAAGACGTTTAGATTGAGCATACACTCGTCTATACTGTAGTAAATTGTCGTTATTCATCGATTCATGGAATGACGCCGAAATACAGTACACTGTATTTCGGCGTCATTCCTCGACTGTATTGCTGCTGTGCATTCATGGTCCCACCATGGGGGTGATGGAATCTTGTTTCTAGCACAGTTCCGTAACTTAAAGGACGAATCTGCACTTGAAATTATGGCCGAAACAAAGCCTTCATAACAATTCTTAACATGGCAGTGCCCCAAAAAGCCTGAAAATGCTGAATTTAAATTTGGGAGTTCACTAATTTTCTCCTCCAGTAATGATGAAAACTTTGTCCAATCGGGTTTGGACAAGTTGTACTTCAGAAGTGGGGGAGAAGTTTTTTCTAAAAAGGTCTTATTAATCAGAGATATAACTATAGGGTAATGGTCACTACCATGCGTCAGAGTAGTGCATTGCCAATGAATCGATGCCGCCAACTCCACAGAACAGAATGTGAGATCTACACAACTCTTTTGCTGCCCAGGAAGAGGTCTCCGGGTCGAGCAACCGTCATTTAGGACACAGAGGTTAAGGTCATCTAGAATTTCTACCAAACCTTCCCCGAAGGAATCGCATCTATTAGAACCCCACCTAAAGTGATGGCAATTGAAGTCACCCATGACCAAAAGGGGACCTTGGATACTACTAAAAATATTTCTTAAAATGGTTAAAAAGTTATGATGAGGATGCGAAATGTATACGGAGAGGACCGTGATCCCCTCAACAGTCCCTCCAACAACATTCACATCACCACCAAGCGCAGGTAAGGATAGGTAAAAGGGAAAAGTGGGACACGGTTATTGAAAAGGAGGGCCGACCCTCCATAGCCATCAGATCTATCGCATCTAAGAATATTAAAATGTGGTACACGAAAGCTAAGACTTGGGGTAAGCCAAGTCTCAGCAATGGAGCAAGCCAAGGGCTTGTACTCATTCAGGAGGGATATGAGGTCGTGCTTTTTATGCCACACGCTCCTCACATTCCACTGAAGGAATACTTGGCGACCCGCCATTTTTAATGTCTAGAAGAAGAGTAACAAGTTGGTGGGCAACGTTGGACGGTATTTGTGAATTAGAAGAAGACATTACAGTGGTTAGGAGTTTTACGAGAATTTCAATAGAGGAAATATTATTACGGTCGACGTAGGGGTTATTAAGTGTGCAGCCATTAGGCTGTGAAGATTGGGGAGAACTAGTTATTTGCTCATGAGCAACTCTATCGTATGATGGGGAAAGGGGGGCATGGGTCTTAGGCTTTAGAAAAACTGTTTTGCGATATGATTGGGGTTGGGATTTTGTTATATTGGCATAGTTACGGGAAGCAGCTGGGACAGTTTTGCTTACTTCAGCATAGGACAAGGATTTCTCAGCCATGATAGTCTTTATAGCTTTCTGTCTACCAAACTCCGGGCATGACCTGCTATTAGCAAAGTGATTCCCTGAGCATAGTACACAGAAAGCTTCAGCCTCAGAAATGCTGCAACCATCACCAGGGTGATCATTACCACATTTACTGCAGCGTGGTTTTGACCTACAGATTGATGCAATATGTCCAAATCTGCAGCATTTACGGCACTGAATTGTAGGGAAGACATATTGCTGTACTGGGAGAGATGTGTAGCAACAGTAAATTCTGTTTGGTAAAACCTGTCCGTCAAACGTGATCACGCAAGTTTCTGTGGGTTTCCATTCTATAGCCCCGTCATGAAAATTCTTTTTGTTTATACGTCTGACCTTAAGAATTTGTCCACAGCCAGATGGAACGGATAAATAACTTTTACACTCCTCTTCTGACATGTCGTGGGGAACTCCTTTTACAACACCCATACGGGTAATGTTAAATGTGGGGATACTAGCGATATAACCATTTTTTGACAAAATACTGTTTATGATAAATGCATTCGCATCCTGAGGGGAAGTAAATTCCACAGAAACTCGGTTACGACCAACGCGTTTAACTCCGTCACGAACTACGTTACCAATGTTATTATTGAAAAGAAACATGCCGAATGTAACGGGATGGAGTGTTGTATTAGCATTCGGTTGGGATTCCGTGCGGGATACGTGGACTAGGAAAGGCGCTTTATCTGTCGCTGAGTACTTAGTACGACCAACTTGAGCTCTTTGTTGCTTCGTAGGAGGGCTTGTGATATTAACATCGTCAACTGGGCGTTTGCGTGACGGATTGGTTGAAATTTGCGTGTCTGCTATGCTGCAAGCAACATTGGCAAGTTGGGATAGCGGGGAGTTCGGTGATAGAGGAGCATAATCGGAAATTGAGGAAGAAGACATGTCAGGTGGAGGAACAGGGTCGGGAGGTTTATTTCGCTCCATTATTACAGTAAAAACTACTATAACAAAAAATAAACAATACAAACCCGATTAACGACACAAGGACAACACAAAAATACAAAAACAAGTCACAACAAGTCACTTTTTCACTGAAAACAACTTAAAATTCAGGACACACGTGCTAACCAAATACACTCTGTGGCGAGAATCCCACACAGCTGTCGTTTCACCTTATATTAGCGATAAATTCATAACAAAACAATACAACATGTCAACACAACTGTCATTTTTGACAGCGCTCACGGTGATATTTGTTTGAGGCATAGTCGGTGTAATCGCAAGATGGCGCATGTCATGACGTCATCGAGGACGATTCAAGGGACATCGATATCGCGCTCACGGTAATTCGGAACGGGTTTATGGACGATCAAATCGATTACAGCGCAATTCGGAACGTGGCCTAAGTGACAATTGTATTGACAGGTTGCGTTGTTTTGTTCCGAACTTATCGCTAATATAAACACATCCGTCATCCTTTTCATCACTGGACGAATCATCGTTCTCTATCTCAAAATCTGAGTTATCAGAGTCGATAGAGTGGACCAACATAACTTCTATTTTCAAAAATAGGTCTTGTGAAAGATTTTGGTTTGGGGTTTTGTCACGAGCGTTCCGAATTGATGACAGCTCTTATCTGTCATAATCGTGATATCTAAATCGGAACGCAAAATATAGATGTGTGCTGTGAGCGATTATTTTCTAATACGGAATGCAGCCCAAATGTCCAATGTCTGATTGCTGTCTGTCATTTTAATTGTCAATGTCATTCAAGTTGACAAAGTGCATGGACTTTGGTACAGTACGGACCTAATAGGTACCTACTAACTATAAAAACAACTGGAAATCTCGTGTCCTAAGAACTCGGTGTTTTTGGCGCATAGAGATTTGGTGAGATTGACATTTGAGATTTTCGAGATCATGAAATTACCTACTTGTATTTTAAGGTGAATGATCCGGGGTAGCCCGCTAAATTCAAATTTTCTTACGTTTTTTGCAATGGGGAAGGCTGGTCAAAGCTGATTGTAGATGGCGCGTCCATAGCTTAGACCCAATCTGACCAATGAGGTCAATCTATTTTGAAATATAAAATGACATTGATAGATTTTCAACCAATGACGATGTTTAGTTCATGCGCTGCTAGCGCCATTAGTTCCACCAGTTGCCCACCCCATTTGCAGACCATCCAAATTCCTTAAAATGACTTTTCCAAGGTCAAAGTCATTCCTGCACCTTTATGAACTTGGAGGGAGGGAGGATTGTTTTGATGAATATAATTCAGTAACTACATGTCTTACAGTCGCGAATAATATTTTAATCAACAGACAACCTAGCACTGGCCTGCAAATTGCAAAAAACGTAAGAAAATTTGAATTTCGCGGGCTACCCTGGAGCATTCACCTTGAAAAATGTTTACTATAAAGGTGTAAATAGACTCTTAACGAAGCCGAAAGGCATTTGATCTCCTCGTCACTGCGATAATTTTTTTTTCTAGACCATACCTGGAAACCTAGTTACGGATAAATTCCAATTTTTTCACAAGTTTTTTTTTTTAATCCTTTGTTTTTAATGTTATTGTTTTTAATGTTTTAAATACCTTTATGACCCGTTTACTATTTAATTCAACCATCAGCACAATGTGTTGAATGCGTTAGGTTCATTGAGTTTTACTGTAAAATGTGTATTTTACTCCAAAAAACATGTCGTTGCCCAGCAAAAACTTTTTTTATATACAGAATGCTTGGTTTATGGGTGGTTTACGGCTTTGTGAAGAGTCTGTTTACACCCTGTATAGTAAGCAGTACACACAAACGAGAACTACATTGTCTTAGGGTTTTTTGTAAAATCGTTAGGCTTTACAATAATTTAAATAGTCATCTGCAAAACGCAATGCAACAAATCAGAACGTACACATAAACTGGCTTCTCAAGAAGTATCTATACCTACCTACCTACCTACTAATAATATAAACCTGAAGAGTTTGTTTGTTTGGATGCGCTTATCTCAGGAACTACTGGTTCGAATTGAAACATTCTTTTAGTGTTGGATGGCCCAATAATCGAGAAGGCTTTAAGCTATCTAACATTAGGCTACGACCAATATGAGGTTAGGAGCATTTTTTATTGATGCTACATCAATCAAAAATGTTGCAAACACGGGTAAAAAAATAAAAATTAAAATAAAGGGTGTAAAACACGTCTTAACGAAGCCGAAAAGCACTTGTTCTCCCCAATATTGCGATCATTTTTTTGTTCTACACCATAGCTGGGAACCTTCTAGTTACCGAGATATTGGGGGTCAAAGTTCCAATTTTTTTTTAAGTTTTTTTTTAATACAAGTTTTTAATGTAAGATTTTTACTTTAAATACCTCCACGACCCCCGTACTATTCATCAATCCATCCATCAGCACAATATTTTGAGTGCGTTACATTGAGTTCTACCACAAAACATGATTTTTCAACCTAAAAAAAAAGTTGTTCCCCAGTAATAATTTTTGCGTAAAGTTACTTAGTTTGATGTGCAGAATGCTTGGTTGACGGCTTCATGATAAGGCCTTTTACACCCTGTATTTTCACGTGGACGAATATTGTGGGTTCACTTCTTGTCATGGCAAATCTTGATAATTCTTGTTCAAGAACTTTTTTTTTCTAGATTGCCGTTGCCAGATCCTAACAGTATTATAAGAATGGTACTTTTCCACGAGCTCTCGAACGAGATTTTTTGGTTAGAGGGTATCTCGTTCTCTCGATTTTTAACCTTAGATGTTACTTTTCCCCCGTTTTAGTGGTGTGATGTTATCATCGGATTGAACATACCACAGACAGAGACATATCGACTTACTGTAGTCTAAGGGGCAACCTTGGGGGCAACAGAAGTATTGACAAATCATCACGTTTATGAGATTTAAAAAATATCATCGACACGAAAGTAGAAGAAGCATATCCCATCCTTATCCTTTTGCCTTCGATACCGTAGATTGTCCACCTAAGTTATCGAAGGCAAAAGGACAAGGGTACATCTTAAAAAAAAAACAGTTCGAAATCTGGTGACATGGTTTTGAAAATTATTATTTTAAACAAAAGATGGTAAATTATGGGTATACATAAAATATCTCAACATTTTTGGTTTCTGGATCACTGAGACGGCCTTCTCAGGTGGTTTCTCAACTTTTACTTTATCCGTGTCCAATAATGTTATACATTTCTGAATCATGAGTTTCTCTCGTTCTTCAAAATTCAAACCTTCCCTAAGATTTTCTTTTGCCATCCATTTAAATGTATGCTGATTTTTAATATTATCCTTTAATTTGTTGTTATGAGTTGCCAAAACTGTTTCAATGCCATTACAAACTTTATATTCATTCGGTGGAGGACCTCTAGGAGAAATATTTGGAAAACGTTTAGCTCTAAATAAAGGTCCACGTTTAAAAGCCGGAAAACACTCTGGTTTTTCTAAGCAATAATAACCAGGTCCAGGAGTATCTAACATCCCATGCACAGGAATCGAGGAGAACCAAGGCATAAAGCGCCCATCAGAAGAGAAAAATGGGACTTCATGTTGTAATTGGGCAGACCTTCCTTCACTAGTTTTAGTTTGAAGCATGAAATCTGCTGGGCTTGGCTCATTATGTTTTTTAACTAAAGGTTTCATTCGAATAGTTTTAGATTTGAATTGCCACGTTGGTAAAATACA
The DNA here is from genome assembly GCA_941918905.2 of Xestia sexstrigata. Taxonomy (NCBI): domain Eukaryota; kingdom Metazoa; phylum Arthropoda; class Insecta; order Lepidoptera; family Noctuidae; genus Xestia; species Xestia sexstrigata. Next base: position 12,336,580 of record OW799200.2, on the reverse strand, counting down.
TGGCTTTGCGTCGTTCTCTGGTCCTACTATTTCGTCATCATCGCTTTCTTCGTTTATTTCTTGTTTAAACCTTTTAGCAGAAGTCCCAAAAGGCGCATCTGAGCAGTTAACAAAATAACATACTCTAGTATTGACATGATAAGAAGCTGGACTTGGTCCCTCTTCTCGTTGAGGTTTAAATCGCTTTCCTTTCATACCGAAACAAGCTGGTTCCGGAAGATTAGCATGACACAATACATCAGGCGGTTTTATTGCATCAAAATCTCTTCGCAACCAATGATCTGCTGGACCCGGACAGATATCATAATTTGATTTAGGATTAGGAAACCTTTTAGCTTTTGCTCCTAAAAATTTAAGATTTGTGCCTCTGGGTGATTTAGGACTATATGTTGCAGGGCAAGGAAGATTTTCTCTTAGATTTTTTTGTTGGACCATTTCAATAAAACGCAGTTGCCTTGTTGTTTTTCGTTTCAACGCGCGAACTTTTTCTGCACAAATTTCTTCTTTAGTAGGGTCCCTTTCCAGATAATAGTCTGCAGGACCAGGTCTTGCTTCAATTTTTTTTTTATCTTTTGCAGTTCTATTACTCCATTTGCATCCTTGATAAAAAGCTGTACTTTCCGTCACTTTAGTATTATAGAACTGTGGACTTTCGTCCTTATTCTCTTCCCTGATTCGATATTGACCATTGTCAGATAAATCAAAACCACGATCATTTCTTGACGGAGTTGATAGGCCTCCATCGAAAAAGCACCGAGGCGTGGGACCTTTAAAAAGTCTTCGTCTAACTTTACTTTGGCATACAACATCCGATTCTATTTCTTCTCCTGTGGGACATTCACATGGAGATGAAATCCCACATCTACACAACATTTCTTCCAAATCTTCTGAACTGAAGGCTTCATATGGGAATCTTGGCTTTTGGGAAATCATTGAAGCACAATTTTTTAGATTACTAGGCAAACTCTGGTCATAAACTGCTTGAGTCCATATTTTTGCACCACCTTCCATTTTACGAGGTAATTTCGAGAGAAATGGAAATGCATTCTGTTTAGTTTTGACGACATTTTCTGGATTATAAGAACCAGGATCAAGAAGGGTAAAATATTTTGGTTCTGGTGGAAATCGTACAGCTAAATTGTAGGCCATAATTTATATGGCCCTGCGGGTATTATTACCACTGCTAGGAGTGGTCTAAAAATAAATACTATCTAAAATAAATGCGTTACAAACATAGTACAATAAAATTATGAATAGGTCCAGTAAAAATACGATTCAGAGATACATATAATTATTACTAAAATAATGTACCAATGACTTAAAAAAACATTGTTATTTACAATATGTCTACCATCTGTCAAGTTTAAGTTTAACGGTTTGCTTTAAAAAGGCTTTAAATGTCTAATAAGTTCTGAGCATGAAGGACAACAAAGACTATGAAAGTAATGGTGTGATACCACATTAATATAGTTTTTTGCCTTTTTTGCCAAGTAATTTTACTCAGCAGAGTATAGTATTAATAAAACAATGAGATGATGCTGAGCTGAGGCCCTTTTGGCATTATTAGTTTTGTTTGTTTTTAAAGCCAAATAAACACAATTTTCTTTCTGTCTTTCTTTCAGAACATTAAAAAAAAGTTTACAATCTCAATTACACAGATTACAATCTGACGGGTTTTACAATTTGACTCCAGCGCGGCAGCGTTACCAGATTGGGGGTTTTTTCGCAATTCTGTGGAAAAAACTGACTCTAGGCGAAAATTTTGGGAAGTAGAATCTTTGGAGAAATGTTTGGGGAAAATAAATACACTATATGGGGATTTTTTGGGGCTAGCACAACTAAAAACCATAAGACGCCCCTTCTTCAACAGCGTCTCTATTTTAAGAGTTTCAAGTTTCTCTCTTTTTTAAAATCAGGTAGATCTACTGCTAAAGGTGAACGCACACTTAGCCGCACCGCAGTCGTCGCATTCCAATGGGGTGGGCAACTGGTGGAACTAATGGCGCTAGCAGCGCATGAACCAAACATCGTCATTGGTTGAAAATCTGTCAATGTCATTTTATATTTAAAAAAAGATTGACCTCATTGGTCAGATTGGGTCTAAGCTATGGACGCGCCATCTACAATCAGCTTTAACCAGCCTTCCCCATTCTTCGTATAAAGTTCTATGCAATCTGTGTCTGTGTGCAATCTGTGTCTATGTGTGTGCGAGATTGCATAGAAAAATTTGAATGCAGCGACTGCGGTGCGGTAAGTCTGCGTTCACCTTAAATCAGTGGATCTGGCGGATCTGGCATCACTGAGTAGTAGGCATGGGCGAAAAATATAGATACGTCAGCGTCAAACAGGGTTGCCAAATGCAATTTTATGATTTCCCCCAAACTGACATTAGTCCATAATGTGTTAGTAAAAAGACTTAGAAAACTGTGTTACATTGAAATAAAATAAATCATTTAAAAAATTAAACAATGGGGAATATTCCAGTGTTTTTATGATTGAACTAGATGGCGCTGATAAACCTTGGGAATAATAAAATAACTCGTTTGTATTTCCGCAACGCCTTAACTGAAGTACGTAGGAACCTAAGCTCGACTCGACGCACCAGGAGTTTAGACGTAACGCAAAAGCACTCAGAAGAACAATAGCAAAAACCATGCAAAAACTTGTAGTTCAGTTCAGTGATACAAAAGAACACTTAGACTGACTAACTAGACTAGTAGTAGACTTTTAAGGTTAAAAATCTTTGACAGAAAAAAGGTTCTTTACCAGTTCTCACTTTATATACAACAATGAACAATTAAGAAATTTTACTATACAATGAGTTTGACATGTGTCTAGGAAAGTTTTTTTGCCCTGGTAAAATATTTTAAAATTGATCTATAATATAATACGTAGTAAATTCTGTTTTCATTGGATCTAAAATAGTAAAAATATTAAGGCTCCAGGGTAGCCCGCGAAATTAAAAGTTTCTTATATTATATGATTATAATTCTGTAACTACACACGTCTTACAGCCGCGAATAATATTTTAATCAAAATACAACTTAGCACTGGCCTGCAAATTGCAAAAATCGTAAGAAAAATTAAATTTCGTGGGTTGATTGGAGCATTCACCTTAGGTAAAAATATTAAGTACTTCTTCAGTCTCATTTTCCTCTGTAATTTCGTCTGTAAATAAACGTAAAAAAGTAATTTTATTTTATATTCGGTTTTTTCTGTAACTTAGCGATTGGGTTTTTTTTTAACTTATCATTTTGGGGAAACATAAAGTACACAAGCGCACTTGCACTTGTGTACTTTATGTTTCCCCAAAATGCGGCGGCGGCGGCGGTAGTTGTACTTGTGCACTTGCATAAGTGCAACTACCGCCCGATTTCATTGCTACAACCACAGTTAAGGTGCTTGATGGCCTACTTGAGAGACAGCTTAGAGAACACCTAAATTTAAATGACGCACAATTTGGATTTAGACCAGGACTTTCGACAGAATATGCGGTTATGTCTCTCAAGCAGACTGTCAGGTATTACACAAACAGGAGCACGCCTGTGAATGCAGCCTTTCTTGATCTCTCCAAGGCTTTTGACTTGGTTAGGTATCATATTTTCTGGCGCAAATTGAAGGATACAGGTGCGCCGGGTGAAATAATTAATATTTCTAAATATTGGTATGACCAGTTGACCACCAATTAACTAACCAGGTCAAATGGCTTGGCTTGCTTTCGTACGAGTACGGGTTGGAGTGTGGAGTGAGGCAGGGGGGGTTAACATCTCCTTCACTCTTCAACTTGTACGTGAACGGGCTTATTGATGAGCTGAGGGACACTGGATTGAGATGCTCGATTGATGGTCACTGTATCAACAGCATTAGTTACGCAGGTGATATGGTGTTGCTAATAGGCGTGTGTGAGGAGTATGCGAAGTATGCGAGGGTACACGGTCTCCTGTACAATGTTAGCAAAAGTGAGTTCCTGGTATTTCAAGCCAGGGGTCGTAAACTAGAGGATGTGGCACTAGTGCTGCTTAACGCCGTCGCTCGTCGAAGAGTGAGGGTGTTTAAATACCTCGGCCATGTGGTCACCAAGCGTTTAATAGATGATCTGGATATAAAAAGGGAGAGGAGGACGATGGCGGGCCATCAACGCTCTCCGAACACAATATAATAACGTGTTCAGGGTGCTGGTGGGGCTCTCCCGCTGCTGTAGTGCATCTGCGATGTTTGCGCACGAATTAAGTGGTCGACACTTGATTAGTTTAAAAAAACTTTATTTTAGTCAAGCAGAGTAACAGTATCAAGATAATAATAATCATTCTAATAATTACACATGTATTTATATTTACTTATTGCTAATTTGACAATATTCTTATAACTACTTAAATGCTATTGTGCGTGGAGGGGGATTTGCTGACGAAGCGAATAGAGTTGGGGTCATCACACTTAACTCCTCCCTCCCTAAGAGAGAAATTATCTAAAGGTAACTCTGTAGTCTTTAGAGAATTTCGTCTTAATCGCTGAGTCAACAGATCTCGTTTTTGAAACAAAAGTCCTATGACGAATACAATTATAATGGCGTAAATGCTTATGGTCCATACACTGATTTTATCACTGACTATAATCGTTTCACCATCACTGACACTATCACTATATTTTGCCTGGTTCAGCAGTTCCTTGATGTCGCCTAGATCTATTCCTCTGAGGTCCATCTGCTTGGCTGACGGGGTGACATCTCTGCGTAATTCTGGCATCTGCACTGGTGGCAGTCTGAAGGAGACTGAGCTGGTATTCATGGGTGTTGTGATTGTTATATCGGCAATCTGTAACGTACATTGCTGACTTGGCACTAATATGTATGTGCCTCGTAGATTGTGTCTACGGGTCTCATCTTCGCAGTGTTCCGTTGCAGCTATTTCCTTTTCTGTGTATATCAACCAGTGGGTGTTAGATATGGGCTGCACCTTAGTTTCTTCAATCTGCACCTGGTGTTGCTGGCAATTACTGAAGTTATGTTGTACTAGCATGAGTTGCTGGATACATGTTTCCTCCGCGTACTGTACCACGTTGTCATCAGAACAGAGGTATGTCAGGTCTTCTATTTCATTACAGCCATTGACTACGGATCTGTATTTCGACTTGTTCACTATTAGGTAAGGGTATTGGGGTATAATGATATTAGGTTTTTGGGTTATCTGGTTGTAGATTGGGATAGGAATAACTTTATAATAATTGTATGTGTTTTTGTCTATAAGTGGAACTTCTAATATAAATATAATTTTACTATTATCTATATATCCCTTAATTTCTATGTTTCCCTCTAATTTTACTAAATTATCTAATGTTAATGGATAAATTAAGTTATGATGTTTTCTTATGACATTAAGAATATTGAATAATTCTGTGGTATTTACTATTGATGGGTGTAATATATGCATTTTACTGAAAGTAATAGCAGTTTCCAATTCGTAAATAATAGAGTAAATAGTACGACAATTATTTAAAACTTGGTTCATACTATTCATTACGGTTAAAAGGTTAGAGTACTTGGTTTGATTTTGAATAAGTGTTTGGAATTGTTTTATTTTGAAGTTCAAATGCTTAGTATTAAAGTTAATGTCATCAGAAACATTGAGAAATTTATCAAAAGCCTTCTGCATCAATGATACTTTTCGTTCTATTGAATGTTCTCTATTTCCTAGATTACTAATCTCTAAATTATATTTCCTAGCATCTTCGCTATCCAAATTTCCTGTTATTACCTTTATGAGAGACCCTAGTGGGTTTAAGATTCCTCTTTTAGTTCTGCTAGAAGGTAGAATCTGCTTTAACCTATCTTTTGTCAGTTCTATAAATGATTCTATTTGTATTGTCAACCCTAAAAGTTCCCTATGTATTTCACTATTACTGTGACTTATGATTTTTAACTTATTATATTCTTCTATATTATTTTCTAATTGGATATATAATGAATTTAAATCTATAGTTTTAATAATATCCCAATGATTAGTCCTCATCAGAGCCGTCCCAATCCGAATCGGAGCTATTCCCGGATTCTGGTCCATCCTCTGGATATTCAAGGTCGTCCCTTGATCCGCTAGGGCGAGAAGTATCAACCACCATCTGTGAAGGGCGTTTGACATTTTTTAATGCTACTTTAGTGTTTCTATTTTTAAGCTTAACTGGTACTATGTTACGTTCGGGTTTTCCAGTGACAACAGCTTTTTCGTATCGCGGTAACTCTTTTGCTTTCCTAGTCCTAGTATTTTTCATAAAAATCGTGTCACCGTCCACTATTTTTGGTGGGTCCTCACCTCCTTTCTTGACCCTAACTAAGCTTTTATGTCCGATCATTTGATCACTTAAATGTTCATAAAGGATTTTCAATCGTTTACGATGATCCTGTAATATTTTTTGCAGTAGATGTTTGTCCCTGTCAATATCAAAGGCATTTCCTGATTCTGTGTGTCCAAAAACTACTTCATGAGGTGTAAAATTTGTCGCGCTATGTATAGTATTGTTATAACCCATGATCGCATACGTCATAACAGAGGTTGCATCTAAACTAGATTGATCGTATTTTGCTAACCTATATATTTCGATAATTGTGGAATGAAATCTTTCCACTATTGCCATTGAATTAGGGTTGTTAGGTGTCCCTATGTGTTGTTCAATTTTGTATAAACTTAGCATTTCCTTGAGCAATTCGTTATTAAACTCGGTACCTTGGTCACTACTTATTTTTTTGGGTATTCCATACATACTAAAGTATTTTATTAGAGCTCTCACTACCTCGGGTGTACTTTTATTGGGAATGTGTATTGCTTGACCTAACTTGCTGAATGAGTCTACTACCGTTAAATATTGATTTTTTTCTATATATAATAGATCTATAAAAACTTCTTGAAGTGGGCTGTCTGGGGTTTGAGTTAATTGTATTAATGGTTTCAGAGGTTTTCTGTCATACTTCGCTTTCTTACATTCCTCACATGCGTTAATAATAGCTGTCACTGTTTCATTCATATTGCTCCACCAATATGTTCTTTTTAATTTCTTTATAGTCTCTCTAATACCTCTATGACAAGTCTTTCCATGATGATATTTGGTAACTAATTCTTTCTGGTCACTTTCATCTGTAATGTTCACCATTCTTTCAGTACATTCGACAAAGTTTTGGGTTCCCTTTTTGTAAAGTGACGTAATTACTTTAGCAAATGTTTTTCTATGCTCATGGTCTTCAAAGTAAATGAAGTACTTATTTTTGTAATCTATATATTCTTTAAGAAAATTTTTGACTAAGTTTTCGCTGTTTTTAAAAGGCAGGTGGACTTCTAAAATTTTTTGTTTGTCGTTTGAAATATCTTTGACACAGATATCATCCCTGTGCCAAGTGAAAACGTGAATTTGCCTATTTTTTGTATCAACCGCCTCATTTAGGATAGGAATACCTTCATGTTCCCTATTTGATATTGAATGTGCTGTGGCAGCGTCGCTTTCGGAATCCGATATTTCTATTGTCTCTATTTCCGGTTCTTTAACGCTTAGTTTTACGATTTCGTCAGTAATATCTTTCAAATGCTGTTGCAATCTAGTTTCCTTTTCATCTAAGTTAACTATCAGTGATTCTGAGTCATCTTTCGTTACATTAATTTTAATTCTCGATAAGGCATCTGCGTTTGTATTTTGTTTGCCTTTCTTGTAGTGTATGTCGAAATTATAGTCTTCTAAACGTAAACGCCATCGGGTTAGTTTACTGTTAGGTTCTTTTAATGAATTTAACCATGCTAAAGGTCTGTGGTCGGTATATATTATAAACTTTCTGCCATATAAATAGGGTCTGAAATGTTTGACTGCCCATATTATGGCCAATAACTCCTTCTCTATCGTACTATATCTGGACTCTGTATCACTAAGTTTTCTGCTAGCATATGCAATAGGTTTATCTGATCCTATAGTGCCTTGAGAAAGTACTGCACCTACAGCGAAATTGGAAGCGTCAGTTGTGAGAATGAACGGTTTTGTGAAATCAGGGAATTGTAACAAAGGTGCATGTGTCAGCAACTATTTGCAGATTTCAAAACTTTTCCTATATTCGTCATTTATCACGATGCCTTTTCCTTTTTTCAAGCATGCTGTGAGGGGTGCGGTTATCTTAGAAAAGTCTTTGATAAACTTCCTATAATAGCCTATTAACCCTAGGAAACTCTTAATTTCTGTCACTGTTTTGGGTAACGGATATTTCAGAATAGCCTCTATTTTGTCATTGTTAGGCTTAAGACCATCCTTAGTGATTGTATGCCCTAAGTACATGACTTCCTTTCGTAAAAACTCGGATTTATCGAGCTGAACTTTTAAGTTAGTTTTTCTGAAGCGCTCGAAAATAGCTCGTAATTTATCTATGTGTTCTTGCAAACTGGTAGAAAATATGATGACGTCATCAAGATATACGAGGCAATGCAAGCCTTGTAGACCTCTGAGAACGTTATCCATTGCACGTTGGAAGGTGGCTGGCGCTGTTTTCAAACCGAACGGCATTCTGTTGAATTCGTATAAGCCGAATGGTGTTGTAAACGCGGTTTTCTGCCTGTCGTCTTCCTGAACTTGTAATTGATGGTAGCCAGATGCAAGGTCTACGGTAGAGAAGTACATACTCTTTCCTAATTTATCAAAAAGATCATTGATGTTTGGCAAAGGGTATTTATCGTCTATGGTTATCTCATTCAAACGTCGATAATCTACGACCATCCTCCACTTCTGTTGTCCGGAGGCATCTAACTTCTTTGGAACAAGGTGGACTGGTGCACTCCAAGGAGAGTTTGATTCTCGGATTACATCGTCCTTTAGCATTTTATCTACTTGACGCCTAATCTCGTCTGTTTGAGCGGGCGGCAACCTATATGCTTTAATATTTATAGGGTCTTCGTTTACCGTTCTAATTTTATGTTTAACTTCGTTAGTGAATGACAGCGGTATGTCCTCACAATAGAAAATATCCTTATATTCTTCACAAATTTTCTGAATCATCGTTCTTTCTTCCTCATTCATATGGTCTAGCCTTATTTTCTTTAAGTTGTTTGATAATAACTCATCCATTCTGTCTGTGTCGTTTAATTGATTAACTAAGATCTCGCGATGGTTGTAAGGTTCTACCTGAAACGGGCTAGTGACCTTGAGGGTCATTTCTATGTCCTTACAGTTCTGTATGACTGTATACGCATAACCGTTTACACAGTTGACTAATGCACAGGGCATCCGAATCCCCTTAGTTAATTCTTTAAAATCTAAAATAGCCTCGCCATTAGTTAAGTTTACAGGAAGTTTTACCCTTAACTCACTACGTGGCGGTAAAATGTAAGTATCTTTCATTGCCGAAGGATAAACAAAAGGTATGTCAGTATTCCTTGTACACAAAGTTAATGTTTGGTAATCAATTTTTGCATCCAATTGCTTTAATAAATTACTGCCTAATAAACCGTCATAGTTATTGTCAACGTCGTAAACATAAAACTTATGACTTTCGGGGCTTTTAAATATTTTAGGCAAGGGGGTTAAAACAACTTCCGTATGCATACTAACACCATGGGTACTGACTACTTCGAAAGGCTCTCTATAAATATTATTTTTAAAATAGTGGTAAGCGACACGCTGACCTATAAATGATCTAGAACTGCCAGAGTCTAACATAAAAACTGCATTATTTAGCTCTGGAATTATAATGTGAGGCAAAGAACGGTAATTAGTACAATTTAAAATTATTTTTTCTCTCTGTACGAGGCCCTTAGGTAAAAATTTTCAACTTGTTCGGGCTCATATGATGTGCTTGGTTGTGATTCGTAATCAAAATCATTTTCTTCGTTATTATCGTATGTCATAAATGAGTCATTATTCGTATAATTTACGCGTCTAGAACTTGCAGTTCGCATGGTAACGTCGGTGTTTGAACCCGAGTTTGCTGATGTTGTATTATGCTCAGGCGTTGTTCGCGTCGCGTTGGCCTGCTGACTTGGCCAAGGCGTTGACCTACTTTGTTGTGGCGGCTGGTTATGAGTGTTATTTTGGTTTCTAAAGGAATTTCTAGATTGATTTAAGTTATTTTGATAATTTGTATTTTCTGTCAAACTATTTTGTGGTGGAGTACTAGATTGTTTTTGTGGGTTGGGAGTACGCTGAGAATTTCCATTGTTGTTAGCAATTTTCCCTTGGGGTTTCAAATTATTTTTGTTTCTATTACTTTTAGATTCGTAAACTGCCTGAAAGTTTTGTTCTTCCAACACTACCTTTAGGGCATCTTCTAAGGTGGTCACATTTCTCAACCGTACTAATCTAACTAAATAAGGGGGTAAATTATATAGAAAAACATTCAATGACGAATTAGTATAGATATGTTGTTTGGCCTGACGTAAATTCGCATCGTCTACTGTTTCAATTATTTTCGCAATCAAGACGCTACGCAAGTTTTGAATCCTATGACAAAAATCTAAATAACTTTCATTAGAATTTATTTTCATAGACTCTAACTCCAATACTAAGCAATCTTCGGTTCTAGGGTCACCAAAATGTTGAGCCAATAATGTTTTCAACTCTAACCAAGTACCAATACTATCTCGTTCCCCCACTAAGTTCGCGGCTTCCCCTGTTAACTTACTAGTAAGAACGTGGAATAGATATTCATTTTGGGCTTTTCCACCTTGAAATGTATTTATTATATATTCACATTTCTTTATAAAAAGTGGAAGCTGTCTAGAATCGCCACTAAATTCTGGAATAATGTTTGCCATTGTTGACGGGACCTGCATGATTTGATCCATTTTGAAAGAACAAAGCACGAAAAGAGAGAGAAAAATACACTAAATATCTAACTAAAATTAATATTATCACGCTAGTTATATCGTAATAAAATAAAAGAATGTTATCGCGGTATTGCTCAACCCTCAATAACACAACACATACAATTAAAACAAAGAGGAAAACGATAAAGGAAAATAGAAAGGATAGTGAAGAAGTTTTACTCACAGTCCCGTAGTTACTCCCATCTCCTCCTTGTGACTATTATTGAATACTGCTCCCGCCGATGTGTCTGGTACTCAATGAATTTGTTTGTTCGGAGATCCCTGTTGAACTGTAGAAACAGACGTCCAGCTGCTTGTAGAGTTTTATACGTCGCAAACTGACTACAGAGATCCTACCGGCTGCGCCAATTAAGTGGTCGACACTTGATTAGTTTAAAAAAACTTTATTTTAGTCAAGCAGAGTAACAGTATCAAGATAATAATAACCATTCTAATAATTACACATGTATTTATATTTACTTATTGCTAATTTGACAATATTCTTATAACTACTTAAATGCTATTGTGCGTGGAGGGGGATTTGCTGACGAAGCGAATAGAGTTGGGGTCATCACACTTAACTCACGCGCACACAGGTTGCTTTCATACTGTGCTGCGGCGCCGCATCGCTTCGTTGATGCTCCGTACGCGTGGGAGCGCCAACACCATCCTGAATGTGCTCAGCCACAAGCTGGACAGCCCCCTTCTCTGGCACTGGGTTCAAGCACAAGTGCGTGTGCCCGGGGCCCCAAAGGGTGGAAAATACTTAAATTCATTAGATTTTAATAATTTAATGTAATTTTTAATTTATAATTAATGTAAATTTTTCAATGTATTATTAATTTAGATGTATTTTTCAATATTTTTTTAATGTAATGACGAATTTTTCACTGATTTTTTCACAACGCTTCAGTATATATCAATAGACGGCACTGATTAGTTTTGGAAATATTTTAAAGCGGCTTTCTAGTAAGATCCAATGAAAACAGAATTTACTACGTATTATATTATAGATCAATTTTAAAATATTTTACCAGGGCAAAAAAACTCTCCTAGACACATGTCAAACTCATTGTATATTTCTGGTGGCAAAGCCGGTGTCTTAGGTAGTTCATATGGACCTCCTCCATGTTTCACGCACCTTGCATAATTGTTTAGAACCCTTCGGATTTGCATTCTTCCTTGAGGAATCCAAAACTTTTGTCGTACAAGACTAAAGAGTGTGAGGTACTCCCACGTGAAAATTTCTCTCATGAATCTCTTTGATAATTCTATCAGTTAATTCGCTGTTCTTAGGTAAAAGTATAGGATGCTTAGCGTCGTACGATAGATCAGAATTTGTAAGCCTTCCTTGACATCTTAACATTCCATTTGTATCAATAAATAAACCAAGGTTTTTGGATAAATGCGTTATCTTTCCTTTGTATTCTTCTGGAAATGATATTTTTTGTAAATATTTTATTTCTTGTAATTGTGAGTCTAAAACCTTGTCTTGGTTCAATCCTTCATCCGATAATTTGATTTCAATTTCTTTTTCTGTGTTTTACACACCCTCCCGCGACAGAAGAGAAGTATTTCTTGGTGAACCTCTGGGCCAATGCTTTGGATCTTGTTTTAAAAAACCAGGTCCATCCAACCATGTCTTCAACTCCGCCTCTGAGGAAGTAGGACGTGTAGCTACGTCTGCAGGATTAAGACCAGATGGTACATATCTCACAATCAGATTTTTGTTCTGTTTTATTTCTTCCAATCTTTTAGATACAAACGGTTCAAGTAATTTCTCTGAATGATACCAATCAATAATTATTTGACTGTCTGTCCACAATGTCATTGACGTTACAATTAGTTGTAAAAATCTGAGTACGTATTTAATATATATATATATCAGCACTCCCAATAACTCTAACCGTGGTATTTTCAAATGTTCTTGATCCTTGATAGGAACTAGTCGTGATTTACCTATTACAAAATTAACTTTGTTTTTCTGTACCAGATAAATCACAGCTGAATATGCGACTGTAGATAAGTCAGTAAAGCAATGTATTTGAACTTCCTCTTCATTGGGTACAGTGATATTTCTTGGCAGACATATGGTCTCTACTAGCTTTAATTCTCCGAGGATAATTCTCCACTTGTGAAGTAAATTTTTAGGCAATACAGTGTCCCATTTAAGTTTTTCTTTCCATAGTTGCTGTAATAGCAGTTTTGCTGGTAGCACTATAGGTGCGCTGAATCCGCAAGGATCGTAAATTGCAGCTATGGTTCTTAAAACTCCTCTTTTGGTATTAGCATTATTTTCATTAATCTTGCATCTAAGCTGAAGAACATCGATCCAATCCAGACCAAGTGTCTTTACAATTGGTTTTTTAACTATGTCAGGTATTTGATCTGCAAATTCTTTGGAATTCGAACTCCATTTTCTTAAGTTCATCGATATTTCAGCGAAAACAACCTTTCCTTCTTTATAAAGATTTAAAGCTTCTTCAAGAGAGTCTACACCTGTACGCACCAGTACGTTATCTACATATATGTCATTGGCTAATTGTTGAGTATATTTTCATTTGACTTTTGTAGGTGATGTTTAACTGTAGCATTCAAAAGAAATGGGCTACAAATAATGCCGAATGGTACTCGTGCGAATCTATATTGAAGCTGATTGTTTTTAGTTAACGGTTTATTTATATCCTTTAGCCAAAGAAATCTCGTAACATCTCTATCATTTTCATTTAAAGCAATTTGCAAAAAGGCTTTTCCACATCTGCCGTTATACCTATGGTATGACATCTAAATTTCATAAGTAACCCTGTCAAATCTTCCAACATCATTGGACCACAGTATAAGCACTCATTTAAACTTTTAGTATCCTTTGTACATGCCGATGCATCGTAGACAATTCGAAGAGATTTGCCAGGTATTATAACTGGATGATGCGCAAGAAAATGAATAGGATGATTCCCTGTGACGTCTTCTGATACCACTTCTATGACACCACTACGTAACTGATCCTTCAGCGTTTGATTATAGGTAGATAAGGTTTCTGAATCTAACCTCTTCAAAAGCCCGAGCAAACGACCATATTCTAACCCGTAGTTGGTAGGTAGTTTAGGTGGATATTCTCTCCAAGGCCAGCTAACATGATATCGCCCTTCTTTGAACTTAGTATTCTCATTGAAATGTTTAATAGCTTCCAGTTCTCTTTTAGTATTTGGAGAGTCGGTAATTCCAATGGATTCTAAGTCCCACAGGACTTTCATAGACCCCTTATCCAAAGGTAAGTCAGGTTCATTTAATTTGGTATCATATGACGCTTTGAAAGGATGTGAATACTGATAACTCGTCTCTATATTTTTCACTAGTCCTGCCAGAGAGTATCCATCCTAGATTAGAATTTACCAGATTAAGATTGTCTCGTATTTTCACCTTTTATTCAGCCATAATTGAATGATAATAATCATTACCAATTAGAATATCTACTCTATCTGCTAGAGAACAATCATCAGCCAAAATAAAATCCTCTTTATATTCCCACTCATCAAGTTCTTTGCTATGAGATGAGATATCACGTGTAATAGAAGGTACAACATTCGCATATATTATCTTCTGCTTATTAAGCCTTGATCGAATATGAAGTTTAACTATCGAACTTTCTATCTCTTGCGGTTTATCTGAGCCAAACGTAAATACTATAAGATGACAGCTTTCTTCTGTCTTCAGTTTAAGATGTTTAGTAACGTTCTCCGTCACATAACTTCTCATGCTACCGGAATCCAATAACAAGCGACACTTCATCGTTGTATCCAAGACGTGTAAGACCTTTGACATCGACAACAGCTGTTTGTAGGATTGTAGATTCTCTTCCATGCACATGTAGTGCGCTAGTAGATTCACTGTTAGATGTTTCCCTTTTAGGGCAAAGACCTCTAATGATGACCACTCTTACCACAGTAACAACAGGTTATGTTCTTTAATCTGCAGGAGTTCACAGTGTGATCCTTGCCAAAACAAAGATAACAACGGCCTTTCAATTGTAACTTTATCTGTCCTAGAGTTTTACTACTTGTACATTGATCGTTGAAATGACCAAAAGTTTAGTTGTGTCTTACAAAAGACACAACTAAGCTTAGTTCTTTTTTGACTAGGACCTTGCTCATTCTCCTCCTTGAAATTATGATACCTCCTATTATTTTGAGTTTTATTGAAAGCGGTTACATTTGGTTTAAATCGTTTGTTAATTGTCTTCCTGACAGTATCTCTATACTTCATCTTTTGTATTTTAGGGTTTTTTCATAACTCTCTCTTCTTTTACGTGAAGTGACTCTGTTGAGTAAGTAGAATCTTCATTGTTCCTCTTTTCAAAGGTTCTTTTAGCATCATCTCTAGCTGAGAGTATATTATGAAGTTGTCTTCTAATTTCTTCAACTGTGTCATCTTTCAATTTCAATTTCTATTCATATATAATTTCCTCCGGAAATTTCTCCATTATCACAAATCTAAGATGGTTATGTTCAATACCTTCTCCTAGTGCACTTAATACACGAAGATGTCTTTCAATCTCGTCTAACGTTTTCATACACTCTTCTTGTTTTTCTGCTCTTTTAAGTTTATAGAGTGTCGAGTAATGCGCATCAATAATTTGTATCTTTTTTCCATATCTATCTAATAAGGTAGTTACAGCAATCTTATAGTTGTCATTAGTGGTCTGAAGACCTTCTAAAATTGTTATAGCCTCACCCCTCAAGGAAGCTTTCAAATATTGTAGTTTTTCAACATCTTTCATTTCCCTTTCATCAATGATAGAACAAAATTGATCCCAAAATTGCGTCCATTCAAGAACATTTCCTGAAAATGTAGGCAAAGCCAATACTGGCAATTTTCCTCTATTCATAAATGACTGACTTGAGCTGGTAGAAGAAGAAGATACAACCTTTTCTCTATTAAGTTGTAATCGAGCATTTAATTCAGCTAACATTTCATCACCTGTCAACTGTTCAGTAGTCATGTTAGATATTTCATCCGCATTAGGTTCTACAGAAATGTTAAAATATTGACACAATTCATTGTTGAATCGATCAAGCACAGATTTTAATTTTGATGACAATATCTTTGCTTGTTCTTCTTCTTAGGATGACCATGACTTTAAGTCGCAAAGAACACGAGAGCTGCCTGACAAGCTTTTAATGCTTGTCACAATTTTATTAAGTCTAAGTAGATTTCCTCCATAATTGCATATACAGGTATAGGTCTGAAATTATCATAAATATCTCCTTATTACAATTGTTTATATCATTTATAACTTTATTGGTTTATCATAATGAATAATTATTTGTTTGTTCTGCATGAAGTAATACTCACTTCTTTTAAGTACTCACTTAATACTCTGCCATTACAGTAAATATTGTGACATAATATTACGTCAGACTATACCAGACCAGACTTTAGTTTTATACCATTATGTAGTTTCTTGTTTCAATATTGTTCATTAACCAACTTGCACAAATCTTGTACATTGCCAACACTAGCCAATAACCATTGCTCTAGCGGCTATGTTCCCTCAGAAACATTTTTAATTTTCATTTACTCAACTTGGTCAATGCACTACCATGCATTTCCATTTTATCACATTGAACCACAAGAAAGAACACTTAAATTTTTATTTGCTAAGAGTATTATATCAATTGAGTTGAACAAATAAATAATATCAATATTTCAACCAAATATTGCGATAGGCATCACCTAGCCTTTGTGACTTTAAACATCATGTGTGCGTGTGTGTGTTTACTTTTTCAGCCGTGTGGTATCCGGCAGAGTAGAATAGAACCAACCCATTACACTCACGGGTGTCGTATAAGGCGACTAATGTCTGAGGCAGAATACCTTGCGCCTCCGTAGACCAGAGAATGGGCAGCAGCGTTTTCTGTTAGTCTTTCATCACTGCGATCTCCAATCCGCCTGCCAAGCGTGGATATTACGGCAAATTCCTCCCATCATGGGAGAGGCTTATGTCCAGCAGTGGACGTTATGGGCTGTTAACAACACAAAAACTCAATTTAATTATTAATACACATTCCCGTTACGCTCCTGGTCATAGAACGTCAAATAAGATTTATTATTTGTTGAATTTAATTTTACTTCGCATTAACTTCACAAATCCCAGCATCTCCATCAAATTTGTGCAGCATCTCTCATAGTCTACGCTACGTACACAAATGTTGATATCACAGTGAAAACATTCTGGATGAATGAACTCACGGAGACATCCTTATACATCGGGTTCTAATAGAATGTAACTCCAATAATTTTACCAATATGTATTTATCTGCTTCGCTTATAATGTTAAAATGAGTAATGTGACCAAGAGACCGATCGGGTGTATTAATTTTATGTTGATTGGCTTGTCTTACCAAATTGAAGTTGATCCTCTGCCTGTCTGCACCTGCCACGTGCTTCTCATCACCGAGATTGCATGCACCTCCTGTTTGATTAGTTTAAGATTCAATTTAAACGGATTTAAATCTCTAAGCACCTAGATCAACACATTTAAATTGTGTACCAACCAATATTAATTACCAAACATGTTATTATGCGTTTAATTCTAGTATGAATGTATGAATCCCATGATTAAATCATTCATGTCCTACTGCCATTTGGTTACCAGTTCGGACAGCATCTCAGAGGCCAGTATCGCTTCAAAGGTCTGCGCCGACCTGCGACTACTTTAAGCTTTAACAGTTTGACAGAGTCTCCAAGACCTGCATTCATACCCCCAAGCAATCGTCCACTTGAGCCAAATCCACCAGATTTGCTTAATACAGTGGACCGCTATGAACATAACCACGCCCAAAGATTTATCATCGATTAGTACTAACATTGCTATACGCATGATAAATTAATAGGCGACTTCAAGCAAGTCCCTTCAAAGATTTAATTGTACCACACTAAATTACATGTGATACAGAATAAAGACAAAACCAAAGGAAATCTTGGTTTTATTCAACAATAAAATTACATAGCGTATTTTAGACAAAGAAATCGTTTGTCACCACGATTTGACATTACTACGACAATCTCCTTATTAGATAAGGTTTCATATCATTCACCCATGCTCTATGAAGAAACGTAGTCATGAAGATAAGCCGGAGGCCTTCTTTCTCGAGTAGAACTACGAGGAACTTCTACGTCTTCAACTTCAGCTGGCCCAGCTGCTTCAAAAAATTCTTCTGGTTCATCGTCGGAGTTTTCTTCGTCATCTACTGTATATGGAAGAGGCGCCAGGGATCTATTCGAAACAGTTGTCTCACGGCCATCAGGTAGGCGTACATAAGAGTATTCAGGGTTGCATTGTAGTAGTTCCACTTCTTCTACCACAGGCTCATATTTGGAGTTTCGTACGTTTTTCTTCATGAAGACTGGCCCTGGAGAGTGGAGCCATGTCGGTAGTGATTGTCCATTTCCTGAGCGACGAGGATGATTGAACATGCGCTCGTGAGGAGTGGCGTTAGTTCCCGTGCAAAGCAAGGATCTAATAGAATGTAGGGCTGGAGGCAAGCCCTTCTCCCAGTCACTAATGTCAGCGTTGTTGGAGCGAAGATACAGCTGAATCGTACGCCACAAAGTTCCGTTTAAGCGTTCAACCAAGCCATTCCCTTGTGGGTTATATGGAGTAGTGCGACTGCATGCAGTACCAAGTGACGTCAGGTACTTTCTGAGCTCATCCGATAAGAAAGACGTCCCTCTATCGGAATGTATGTATGCTGGCGTGCCAAATGTGGAGAACAGATCAACTAAGCATTTTATAACCGTTGCCGACGTCATGTCTTTACAGGCATAAGCAAAAGGGAACCGACTAAACTCATCAATTATGGTTAGAATGTACTTATTTGAAGTTTTTGAGGGTAGTGGGCCTTTAAAATCTAAGTTTAATCTCTCGAATGGTGATGTAGCTTTTATGAGGCGCCCTTCATTTCTTATGTAACGGGGTTTGATTTCGGCGCATACTGGACAGGCAGCGGTCATTCTTTTGATGTCTTCGATTGAATAGGGTAGATTTTAGGACCGTACCCAATGAGTCATGCGTGAAATACCAGGGTGGCAAAGAGAGTTATGTAGAGAAATGAGTTTGCTTGGAGAGTTGCTGTCGATGTGGATGCAAACTCTTGATAAGGCATCAGCAGCAAAGTTCTGGCTGCCTGGCCGATAGATTATGTCGTACTTGAAACAGGAGAGCTCCAGGCGCCATCTCTCGATTTTCTCGTTTTTTATCTTATTAGAGTGCGTCTGGTTAAACATAAATGCTACAGATCGTTGGTCTGTGATTAGTACGAAATGTCGTCCAATCAGAAAGTGCCTCCATTTTCGAAGTGCTTCAACAATGGCGCAGGCCTCCTTTTCTATTGATGGCTGTTGCCTTTCTGTATCATTTAGCGACCGTGAAAAACTTGCTACAGGTCTTCCTTTTTGTGAAAGTGTCGCAGCAATTGCAAACTCCGATGCATCGGTTTCGACCGAGAATATTTCCTTCTCGTCAATTCCAGCCAAGGCAGATTTAGCAATGTCCTTTTTGAGGTCGTTAAAAGAATTAATAGCGTCTTGAGATAAGGGAAATATTGCTTCGACCAGTGGTCTTAATTTGGATGAGAAGTTTGCTACCCATTTCGAATAGTGAGCGAATAGGCCAAGGGCTCTTTTCAAGGCTACTGACTCAGTTGGAACAGGAAGATTCATCAGGGGTTCAAGACGGTTCTCGTCTGGTTTGACAATGTTTTTTTGTATGTTGTAACCAAGGAGGTTGATTGACTCCGCTTCGAACGTGCATTTGTTAGTATTAAGCGTAAGTTTGTACTTTCCAGCAGCTTCCGTAAACTTGCGAAGGTTTTCGTCATGGTCCTCTTTATTTACACCACATACAGTGACATCATCCAGGTAAGCGAATGTGCCTTTGAGGTTCTCCGAATCGATGATATATTGTAAAGTTCTCTGAAAAGCTGCCACGCCGTTCGTTACTCCAAAGGGAATCCGTGTGAACTGATATAGGTTCCCGCATGCTTCAAAAGCGGTATATTTTCGTTCTTTGGCCAGAATGGGCACCTGGTGATATGCACTTTTGAGGTCTATTTGACTAAATAAGTTGTACTGTGATACTCGCGTTATAATAGAATCGATACTTGGAAGAGGGTATTTTTTTTATTGGGACAAGCCCGCCACACTGTTCCCAAACCACTGTAACTCCTGAAAGCCAGAATCAACAGTGGCGACCACCAGAAAAGCGCCGAGACAATGAAGCTCGACGAAGTCCCAGAGAATGAATTTAACTGTCTTCGATCCCGCAACGAAATTAATCAGAAAAGTATAGTGGAGGAGTAGGAAAAAACCGTAATTTCCACTGGAAGAGGGTATGCGTCAAGTTCCGTAAATCTGTTTATAGTCTGTGAATAGTCGATCACAAGACGTTTTCGATGGTGCCCTCCTCCAGCGACAAGAACCTGAGCCCTCCAGGGTGACACACTGGGCTCAATGACTTTATCCTTGATCAAATTGTTTATTTCGTTCGATATGAAATCTTGATCTTCTTGTGAGTGGCGTCTTGAGCGGATTGCGATTGGTTTGATATTTGGAGAAAGATTCGTAAATACTGATACAGGCGGAACGGAAGCCTCTAGTACGTTGCAGACTTTTAACGGTTGTTTATCACCTCCAAACTGAAGTTCAAGAGAAGAATGCTTTTGGAGTAGGTCATGTCCAATAATAACGTCGGCGCAAATATTATTGATGATCAATAAAGGCTGGTTTCGGTGTATATGGCCACCTATTTGAATCGTCGCGTAACATAATCCATCGACGTAGGAAACGTTGTTGAGAGATGCGAGTGTTATAGCTTGTCTACAAGGCTTAAGTTTGAGTTTCAAAATTTGAGCGAGATTTTTGTCAATGAAGCTGATGGAACTGCCAGTATCGACGAGTGCATCAGCGCGGTAGTTGTTTAGAGTAATGGGAGTTGTTGCTTTGTTGAGACTAGAAGGAGCAGCGGCAGAAAATGCTGATAGTTAGGAGCCGGCAGATTGTACTTGCGTATCATCATCTGTGACAGCTGCATTTGTAAAGTTATTAGTAGAATCGCGGTTAGAGCTTCTGCAGACCTTGGCAAAATGACCACGCTTCGAACAGAGTTGGCATTCCACGTTGCGGGCGGGGCATTTTAATCTTTGATGAATATTGCCTCCGCAAAAGAAACAACGACGGCGATGTGTTGTTGCTAGGTTCGGCTGCGTTCGTGTTTCTGCCTCAGTGGCAGCATTAACGGAATTAGGATTGAAGGAAGGAGATTGTACTAGTAGTTGAGAGGTGTTTCTCGGCAGTTTCCAAGGTAATCGCAAGGTTCAAAGTATCTTCTAGTGTCAGAGATTTTTCTAGAAGCCGTTCCTTTATTTTGGTTGATATGATCCCACTTATAAATGTCCCACGTATGGCTTCGTTCTGGTGTTCTTCCGCTGTCACTGCTTTAAAATTACAGTCATGAGCAAGGATATTAAGCGCTCGAGAGTATTCTGCGATGTTTTCTCCAGGCTGTTTCCTAGTCGTAAGTCGATGCCTTGCCAAGGTTATGTTCTGTTTCTTTTCATAGGCATCATTAAGTTTGCTTATTGCGTCGCTGTACTTAGTGCAGGAGCGGATGTTGTTGAAGATTGTTGGCGAAATGTGGTTGACAAGTACCTTTAGTTTGAGCGATTCATCGGGCGATCCTTGTTGTGCGATGAAGTTCTCAAAGGTGTATTTCCAGTGGGCCCACTTTAGATCGGCACCGGGTGCAGCAGGCTCCATGTCAAAACGATCGGGTCGAAGATATTGAGTTACTTTCTCTTGAGACATCGTGCTTGATATTAATAGGCGATAACAATTATTGTTGAATAAATTGATACAGAATAAAGACAAAACCAAAGGAAATCTTGGTTTTATTCAACAATAAAATTACATAGCGTATTTTAGACAAAGAAATCGTTTGTCACCACGATTTGACATTACTACGACAATCTCCTTATTAGATAAGGTTTCATATCAACATGTAATCCCTGTGATTATTGCCAATCAAGGGTAATTTGTGCTAATGCACTGTGACAGAAGCGCAAGGCACATACAACCACAGGGCTTTGCCAAACTTCACGCCTCTAACTCTGAATTCAAGTAAAATAGATACGTTTGACTTAATTTAGGTACTTAGCTTTCATTTATTGCAGTGCAGACCAGGTTTTGAGGAATCACCAACATTATCACATACATTATATTATATATATAGTAATTATTTTCACAAAACAAATCTTACCACAAATACTATGGATTTTATTTCCATGGAGATTGCAAGTTCTTACTTGGTTTATTTATTATTCGCGAACCTCCTTTCCGCGACAGGTGCCATTGAAGATGGCTGCCAATAAGACTATTAACTGACCGGGGAGAAGTTTGAGCACCTTAAGTTACTGATTCCGTCGGAGCCGGGTGCTTTACGCGGTTTAAGCCCTTTAATGATGTCGTACACTTCGTCTGGGGTGACTACAGGTATAGGATCATCAGGGTCTTCAAAGGGGGGAAGGGAGGCCCTACGTTCGAATTCCGCGTTTACCATGTCGAGGTGTTGACTATCTACCGGTTGCGTACTGGGAGTGCACTGAGATTCTAAACTGGCGGCTAGGCATTCGGCCTTTTCAGAGTCTTCGAAGGCGAGGCTCTTGTCCGGACGAGTGAGAGGAGGCATCGAAGCCTCTTCGGAGGCACATAACTTCCGTTGCAGTTGCCTGAAAGCTAGGTGGGTGGGCTCGAGTTCGCTGAGCATCTTGTCCCATTGATTCGAACGAAACCCACTGGTGCGCTTCTTTACAGCGCGCTGTAAGTAGCGCATGTGAGCTTTGTTCTAGTCACAGGGAAAATAGCTGTAATGCGGTGCGGTACTTGGAATTCACTGCTTCGAATACGGAGCGAACGCGGAGGTGCCGAAGATGCTGCGTACTTCTGGCGTCCTGCTGAGTACGGCGTGGAACACACAACCGGGACGTCCCTGACTCGCCTTTATATGGCGAACGTATTCCGGTTGGTGCCCCATCGCGCGGAGCTCGTCCTCGATCTCCTGTGGAGTGGTGTCAACGGGCCCCCTGATGGGCACCTTGCAGCTTCGCTCCGCCGGCAACGAGTAGGCAAACCATGAGGTGCCGTCCTCCTTCTCCAGGCCAGTGAAATAGCTCTGGACCACCCTATATTCGAGTTCACTCTCTGGAGGGAACCGAAATCCAGTGCCAAATGGTTGGGCACTGGGGGGGTGGCCCAGCTTTTCTTTGAGGGCCCTGAAGTGGGCGGCCCATCCTGGCAGCTTATCCACCACCAGCGGAGGATACCTTGGCCGCTTCTGCGGCTTTGGCTTTGACGGCGGGTCGAGGCAGTGTTGCTTCGCCTCCTGGACTCCACGGACTCGTCCGTGCTGCGTCGGCGTCGCTGGGGTCTTGACTCCGACTGGGAGTCGGAGCCATTATCCCGCAACGACGACGGTGCTGCTCCTGGAGTGCACCTCCCCAGTGCACACGGATCCGAGACCTCCGACCCTGCAGACTTGAGCGACATGCTCGAGCCGGCTCGCGACGAGCATGCCGACCGTTCTGCCAGTGAGTCGTAGGCTGAGGCACGGGGGGGGCGCCGGCGATGCGGGCACCTGAGGCGCTAGGAGAACTTGGCGCGCTCCCGGTGCCAGCCTGGGGTCACGGTTGTAGGCCCTCGTCGCGGACGCAGCCGTGGCAGCGCGGGGTTGCGCAGCGGGGCGCACAGATGGCGCTGGTGTCGGCGCTGGTGTCGGCGCTGTGGGCGCCGGGACATGAATGGTGGCCGCAAGAGTGCGCGGCAGCGGCGCCGGCGCACGCCACGGGATTGTGGCGGTTTGCCCCTGCGGCAAGGAGTCGCGCGCAGCCACATGCGCGGCGGCGGGGGCCCCCGGGTCCTGTGTTGGAACCAGGCGGAGCGCGGACGGGCGCGCAGATACGGCGCACGGTCGGCTCGGCGGAGGCACCGGCACAGCACACCGCGCCCCGTCTCGCTCCGTCCTCTTCCTTCTTCTCCCGGGCTTCAGGCGTCTTCTTCTTCTTGGTCTTCTTGGTGTCTGCCACCTTGCTGGACGACTTCCTCTCCTCACTTGGAGGGGGGGAGGGTCCAGGCGGCGCCGGACCTAGAATCGTGAGGTCGATGTTCGGCATCGACGACGACGACTCCCGGCCCAACCCCCAGTGACGACCCACCAAGTAGTCGTCGTCTACGCCATCACGGCGAGACGAGGTCGGCTTCGGCATCTCTTCGGCTTCCTTCTGGGTAGTGGGCTCGCGAACGCTTCAGTGCCAAGGCACCGGGCAGCCAGGGGCTCCCCCTGTGCTCGCACCAGTGCTAGGCACTTGTACGAACACAGGGAAAGAGACTGTGGTTGCGTTCCGCGCGGGCGGTAGTTTTCGACCAGTACCCCCGAGATGGTTCACTTGTCGAAAAGCTTCCTTCGATAGCCGTCTGTGGCGCTTTTACGGTAGCTGCGAACGTCTGCTCTGGACCACTGGCCGACGCGCGGTGCGGCTAGGTGTGCGTTCACCTTTATACTACACTGACTTAACCAG
Source organism: Xestia sexstrigata (assembly GCA_941918905.2). Lineage (NCBI taxonomy): Eukaryota > Metazoa > Arthropoda > Insecta > Lepidoptera > Noctuidae > Xestia > Xestia sexstrigata. The sequence continues at coordinate 12,312,135 of OW799200.2, read as the reverse complement.
TGTTGCCACCTTTGCCCTTTTCGGGCTAGATCTAGCACTTTTTACTGTGGGTAAACTCGATTTTTCATGCTTTAGCTCTAAAGAGCAGTCTAGTCCTTTCCAAGCGATACGAAAACTTCACACAGCGATTACCAAGTTATGAAACAATGCGCGCCATGTAGTATAGATTTTGTCACTTTATAATCACTAATTTGATTTATTATGGTTTTGTTATGGTAACATCATGTGTCATCATTTTGGAAGATTCTGAGATTAAACAATTTGATTTTATTAGATTTTGCACTTTCTTAGATTACTTTACTTATTACGTTTCAAATAAACATATTTGAATCCTTTGCATTTGTATTTATGTTTTTAGCCCTTTCTAGCACCTCTTTTGATGGCTAAAGCTAAATCTAGCTCATTCTAGCTTGTCCGACTGTCCCTTTTTTTTCAAAAACCAAGGTGGCAACACTGGACTGAACGCTTCCGCTTCTTGCTTGGCGTTTGGCGATCCGCCATCTTATTTTATTGATTGACTTGAAGTTATTAAATTGACGCATGCATTCATTGATCATTCATTTGATCATTTCGTTGCACTCTAATCCATAACATTGCGCACAGGCATCGAGCATCATAATAGGCATTGCGGCATTCCGTATTTTCGTTACAAACTGAGCATCACAGAAATTGATTTTTCGTAATTTTTCTAAAAGTAGAGTGCTTCAAGAAAACTTTCAACAAGGCAACGGAATGGCGTACAACAACAAACAATGTGAGTTAGAAATATCAATTGAAATATTCAAAACGTATTTTTGAAACTTGGTTGGAAAATATTAGTTTAAAATTATGTTGTAAATTGTATTTTTACGTTACAAGGAGTGTTAAGCCTTGATTTATAAATGAGTAGTACCTAATTAAATGCCCTATGATGCGAACTCGGGAGTCCTATGACTTCGGGCTCCATTTTGAGAGTATGACTAACGATCTTCAGTCGCAGATCAGAATCTCTTCTTCGCCAGCCGCCCTGCGCGCTTTTGTGGTTTTTGCGGCTTTTGCAATATTTTTTTCTAGAAATATTCTTTTTACGTGTCGGTGAACTCAAATTGTGTTAGGCCATTATGTAGCCACCTGCACAGCTCTAACATTTGTTTCGATTAAGTCTTGATAGGTGCAAGTGGTTGTGCAGGATGGGCAGGACATGAGGTGGTATGCTCCACCTCCTGCAGAGGGGCTCCACACTAGTAATCTGTTTGGGATGGATCGAGGATATCCCATTTAGCCAGATTATATCTGCAGCGGCCAATTTGGGCTCTCAATCTGAGACTTACAGATTTGTCACTGTAGTTAGTATCCGGGGTTTGGCAAACAAAATTCTATGAACTGCTACATGAAAGGGACGTGAAATTAAGAAAAACAAAATATAGATGTAGTCTTCCTTACATGTTTAACTAAAGGTTAAAAATACACACATCAACATGGTCTAGGGATATTTTTAAAAAAGCGAATTACTATCAATGTGTTAATTATTTATGTGACATGTATATATTTAAAAGATACGTTATTTAATATTCTACCATTTTTTAATAATGGTTAAGGTCAAAAAAAAATTAAAATTAAAATTAAAAATTAAAATTTCAAGATTTTATGGAAAAAAAATGAAGCATAGACGAAAACCGTATATGAATGAACTTTTAATTTGTGAGTAAAAACTGAAAAAAATTGAAAAATCATTTAATTTGTGTTTATAATGAGAAAGCGCCCATGATGTTCATAACACATCGGCAACGATTCGGCATGCTCAGAACAAGGTTGTCAATATCTTGCTGCGGAATATTGTTCCATGTCCTTCTGAGGTGCGCAAAAAGTTGATCTTCTGTAGCCAGATTTTCAGGAACTTCCTTCAGAGCTCTTCTTTGCAGCATATCCCACGCATGCTCAATGGGATTTAGATCTGGCGATTGAGCAGGCCAGTCTAAGGCCCTAACATTACGTGTATGTAACCAAGCTGCTACCGTTCTCGCCGTGTGTGCCCGGGCATTGTCGTGCATGAGCAGGAAATCTTGCCCCATTTGTGTTCTGTGGGGCAAGATTACGGGCCCCAGCACCTGTTGGACGTATCGTTCTGCCGTCATATTGCCCCGCACCCAAACGAGATCCGTCCGTCCTCCAAGACGAATACCTGCCCAAACCATAATTGTTCCTCCTTGGTATGGGTGAACTTCCTGAGGGTTCTGGAGACGGCTCCATCGTCCAGGAACTCGCCAAACACGCGTCCTTCGTGAATCTGGATGGAAGCCGAACCTGGATTCATCCGTGAACAGCACATTGGACCATTGGTCACGGCCCCAGTCCACGTGGTTCCGAACCCATTCTAATCGTCGTCCACGATTGCCTCTCCGTAAAGGTGGGACCCGGAGTGGTCTACGAGAGCGTAGATTGCTTTCATGCAGTCGCCTTCTTACAGTTTGGTCACTCACAAGCACTTGGTGTTCCACTCGCAGCCTTTGGACCAATTGAGTCGCCGTTGCATTTGGTTGTGCTCGCGCAGTAATTTGCAAAAATCGGTCTTGTCTGGGGGTAGTGATGCGACTTGGCCCCCGGTGCCTCTCCGCTACTTCACCTGTGGCACGATAGCGTGTCCACAATCTTGAAATTACATTTTGATGGGTCCCTATGGCCTCAGCAACATTACGCTGAACAGATCCAGCTTCCAGCATTCCCACAGCTCGTAACATCTCCGCCCTCGTCAAATGTCGGCGTTGCATGGCTACAATACCTCAATTTTAACTTTATCTTTCGTTTAAAAATTAAAAAAAACTGTAACTAAACGTAATTCGTATTGTTTTCTCAATTTCGCACAAATGAAAATTCCCTCTCCTATACATCAAGACATTTTTATGCCACCGAAACAAAAAAAAATTACAAAAATTTGAATTTGGAATTAGTCTGAGATAAATTACAAACAAATCGGTGTATAAAAGATTCCAATGCGGCCAGTACTTTTCGAGTTATTTAATTGAGTATGAAATATCCCTAGACCGTGTTGATGTGTGTATTTAATCAGATTTTAATGGAAATATGTATAACTTTTATTGTTAAACGTGTTTCGGTATTACAATCATTCAATTCAATTGAAATATTTTATTTGTAAAACAAAAGTACAGATGTCAATATTAATTTTTGCAGACAGTTATTTGTTTTCAGACAAGAGAAGTGACATGACACAGCATCACGCATATTACAGTTTGGCTGCTGAGAGAATGCGTTCCAGACAGGTCGCGAGTATTAGTATTATTGGTGATGTTATATAACTTATAGCTTATATAACTTACCTGTTATTACCGTTTATGCCTTATTAACAAATAATATAATTAAAAACGATATCATTAAATCAAGTAACTATTCTAATTTAATAATCTGTAACCATACCTATGTTTCACAAAATAAATGATTGATTGATAACAATAAATGTTATAATTTCGCGCTAAATTTATGTAACAACTGAAAGACGTCAGGAATGCACTCTCTCAGCGGCCAAACTGTAGAATGTCAAATAACATAAAAATGACAAATAAAACTACCCTAAATTATATAACAAAAAGACCAGGTATTTGAAGTTAAGAACCTTTGTTTAGCACCTTTAGTCTAAATTCAATGTAAGTGGTTTTGATGAAGTCTTAATCAAACCATTGAATTTTAATCCAATAAAGTGAGCTTTTGAAAATAATCATGGGAGAAAGTGTGGTTTTGTTCGAAACTCTCTATTTCAAATAAAAAATTATAAAAGAAAAGAGGTGTTTTTGATAAGGTTTTACTTAAGTATTTGCTCTAAGATGAATGCTCCAACCAGCCCGCGAAATTCAACGTTTACTTTTACATTACGTTTTTTGCAATTTGCAGGAAAGTACTAGATTGTATAATGATTAGAATATTACTCGCGGCTGTGAGACGTATGTAGTTACAGAATTATAATCATCAAAATAATCAATGCAACCCTCCAAGTTCATAAAGGCGCAGGAATGACTTTGACCTTGAAAAAGTCATTCTTCCACCTTTATGAACTTGGAGGGTTGTATGTATGATATTGATTGGATTATATTTATGATTTTGATGAATATAATTCTGTAACTACATGTTTTACAGCCGCAACTAATATTTTAATCAACATACAACCTAGCACTGGCCCGCAAATTGCAAAAAACGTAAGAAAATTTGAATTTCGTGGGTTGATTGGAGCATTCACCTTAGGTAAAAATATTAAGTACTTCTTCAGTCTCATTTTCCTCTGTAATTTCGTCTGTAAATAAACGTAAAAAAGTAATTGTTGTAAGTGCTCCAGGCACTCACCATAATCAATTTAACATTTTTTTGCACATAAACTAAATAAAAACCTTTTTTTTTAATGGAAAAGTGAGGTTGTGTTCTTCACCTCCTCAGTTGATTTTGAAGTGTTGATTTCTTGTATGAGCTTAGACTTGACTGAGTCTGCACTAGTTTTGATGCGGGAGTTCTCGAGCTCCAAATTCATGCAATTGTATTCATATAGTAAGCCAGCCAGCATTAATATCCCGAGCCATTCTTTAATTTTTCCTTAAAAATCAAATGCTATGAGCTCACCAATACAATAAGTTTTTTTTATGATCCACAGATAATACTAGATTCTCCGGGCGCAACAACATATCCGGACATTTTGTAACATCTGGGGAGGTAAATTTAATAAATTATAATTATTTTATGCTGACATTCGGGATGGTAAAAAAATATAGTAGAAGATTGTATTATTGGTGTTTATTGAATTTAAATGTATAAGAATGTGCACATGAAATTTTGTCAGCATAGGAGAAACTGTTTGCTCCTTACAGGACCTTTTTTTACTTCCCGGGTACCCAGAATTCTATTGTGTTTTTAAGGAAAATCTCATTTAGCAGACTAAAAGGAGAAACCCAAACTCCATAGAAACTTGGGCCTGGCGTTACAGTGCTAGAAATATGCCATAAATTTGAGCATTTGGGAAGGTTTCACGAGCCCAGTTTTCACGTCTCCCAGCAATTGCCAAATATTACTTTATTTTACTATTTCAGTTATAGTTATATAGTTTATTATTAGCTTTCAAAAGAGTTACTTCTAGTTGTTTTTCTTATTAGAGTCATTACAAGACTGATCTATGTTCATTTAAAAGGAAAAAATCGATTTCATTTAATAAGGTTGATGACTAACTAAAAATAATATGATTCTGTTTAGTCCGTCAGTTAGATTATCGAAAAATATTGGATACGTGTTTTTTGTTTCATCAAATTATTAAAAATTTACGAAGATAAAACGTGTCAAAGATCATGAGTTAAAAATGTATTCAAATGTGACGTCAGAAGAGTTTTCGACGCACTGTATCGTCTTCATTTTTTTGTTTACGTGAAAAAAGGAACATATATGTGTCCAATATTTTTTTGAAATCTATCTGACGGAATAATTAGATTTTTTTTTGTCATAATATCCTATTACGTAGTTTGAAAATGACATTTTAAATTAATAGATATATTTTAACGAAATAGGTGCCCAAATGCAGGTCTACTTTTAAAACCACACAACACAAAAGGATTCACATAGATAACTTCATTAGTTTAAGAAATCTAGTAAAAATTGTAGTGTTTCATCCAGATTAGATTTTTTAACTTAATGTTCTAGGAATTTTTATTTCATTGTAATTTTGATTGGCTTCGAGGGTTGACAGACTTCTAGCTTTACCCAGTAGGTAGAGTACCTAAAGTAGTTTTAGGAATTTGTAGAAGTGTTACTGTTGACAATCGATCATCTTGAGTGTCCTGTCCTAAGTTTAAAACTGTTTATTTTCTATTGCCATTGTAATTGAGGCTAAGATTTAAATGGGTTAATTAAGCAAAATGGTAGTTTATTTTAGTACATATCTGATTCGTGTAACAGCTAGGCCCAGAATGCATGACCAATCCATAGCCACACCAGTGTGACTATGGTTAATTTTATTTATCCGTAGTCACACCAGTGTGACTACGGACAATTAAACCTGATCCATAGTCACACCGACACCATCACACCATTGACCCAATTTGTGTCTTTATTTTAGTTGTATTTTTTTATTTCCCCGTACAGGTATTATTTCTTTTAATATTTATACTGATAATTAGAGTTTGGAACTTATACCTAATAAATAATTACCTATAAAAGAGTTTTTAATCATAAGTAGAAAGTTCTAATATCAATGAAGTGTACAGGGTTGATACGGTAAATAGGGCAGTAAGGGGAACTACCTTAACTGTTGCAGCTACATAAAAATGGTCTTAAGAGACTATCCATAATTTTTGGTGAAATTTAAATCCCCATTCACAGATTTTCGAAAAATGTACAGTTAGCAAGAAAATGGCCATTTTACACAAAACATTTTTTTTTATACCAATCGATGCTGTTTCTAATACTGATCAAAAAGTTCTAAACGACCCACCCCGGTTGGAGTACTAAAAAAGTCAGAAATTACAAAAAAACTTTCCCCATAACTCAAACTCAAAGCATGTATTTCAATTAGACCATTATGGCACTTTTAAATGTCATAAATACAAAAAAAAAAGACAAAGCTACAGTCCCAGTCACAAGACTTAATAACTTACATACATTTTGTTTGTAAGTTTTAACCAAAAAAAAATTGTTGATGTTAATTGATCCTGTTTCTCATCAATAACTCACTCCAAATGATTGCAGTTCAGAATTTGTGAATCTGAGATCCAAAAACACAAAATAAAGAGAAAAGATCACGATAACGGTATGTAACTTTACGTTTTTGGCGATTTTTGACTTTTTAGTACTCCAACCTAGATTTTTCCTTGGAACTTTTTGATCAGTATTAGAAACAGCATTGATTGGCATCAGAAAATGTTTTGTTTAAAATGGGCATTTTCTTGCTAACTGTACATTTTTCGAAAATCTGAGAATGGTGGGGGGATTTAAACTTATAACGTAATAAATAAACACGATAAATTACGGATAGTCTCCTAAGACCATTTTCGTATGGCTGCAACAGACAAGGTAGCTCCCAAAAAAAGGAACCCAAATAAAAGTCACAAATTGGGTCAATGGTGTTATGGTGTGGCTACGGATCATGGGGTATCTCCTTTTAAAGTAAGCTGATGGCATAAATGATAGAATGTAATGAGACTAATTGACATTTGTGTAAAATGTTTTATTTTAGTTAGAGCAATTGATTGAATCAATTTTATGCAATGTCAATCTAACTGCCACTCAACAAGTAATAAAATATAATATCTGTTACCACAGTGCTTTGGCGAGCCCCGAGAGCCCTGGTACTGGCCACCACCACTTAAGTCTTCATTTACATAACCACCAATAAAGTCTTCAGTTACCCTCTGACTGATCTCATGTCCACACATTCCCAACGTATTGATTGAATGACGTGCCTGCGGTGAGGTGTTTGCACAAGATGTGGACGCGAGACTCGGAGGATAGCTCTGTGGTTTGAGAAACTAGTATGGTCACGGAGCTCACAATTCGTAACCATACAGCATTCTCTAGACTTAAGTAGACGTTAAGCTGCTCCAGATTTCTAACATGAGTTAACCCTCTGAAATTGTAACTACAAAATTTCTTGATGCAAAATGCCATGAATTCCCATCTGTAATTGGCGAAACGATGAGGTTGCAATTTTACTGGGTGACACATGATAGGAATATGGATGTTGATGGGTGATGTGTGCCCACCATCACTGTATGAGATGACGAAAGGTTGGGGACAACTCCGAACTGTGCCATATTTTACAGATTATATTTGCTTCTTACATGCCAAAGCGGTTTTTTTAGTTTTCCGCATACTCCATACACCTCTTGTCATTTCGAGCTCTCATTAGCTACATTTTCGGCAGCAGTATGCTGTTTCCTGTTTCCGTTTTAATTTGCTGCGTTTGAATGCGTGAATGTGCGAGCGAGCGAGTGAATGGTGGAGCGCACCTCCCACTTGGCTGAATGACGCCAGTTTGTATCCGGGACGGACATACCATACGGACAACGATTTACAACAGTGAGTAGAACCCACTCCCAGCTAGCAGTACTCACTAATGTAATACGTAAGCGGTTCATATGTCCTGCATCCGATTGGAGACCTATACTTGTAGAAGTTGCGAATGCTCGGTGTTACCATAATGTACTATGTCGATAGCCGTTCGGGAAATCGCCGTGCAAACAGCAGCAGCAGCAAAACCTGCATCCAGTTAAGGTGAGCCGATTGTGTTAGTTCTGCGACACAGGCGCGACTCCCGACTACGAGTGTGAGTGAGAGTGATGTGACACTTAGCTTCATTAAGACCTGACACATCAGTCCCCACGCCACTCTTGCTCGCAGTCTTTCCGAACGGAAGCACGATGAGACACGCAGTGTTTAGTTCAGCTTCTTATTTTAATAAATCTGACGTGAACTTATAAAGCGCAAGCAACACCGTCAGCTAGCGAGCGTTCATACTTCGTTTCGGCTCTTTCGTCGTTCGCGGTGCAAACCAAAGTGTTAAAAGCGATGAAACGATGCCTCACCCGCCTCGCTAGCTGGCGGTGTGGCCTGCGCTTTAGGTAGCTCACCACAAAAGAGCCATAGGATCAAGTCTTCGGCGTTGCCATATAGTGCGTGCGGTCCCTAATGGCATAGAAAAGTCCAATTATAATTCAGAATTTTGATATCCACTTAAAAAGCTCAGCATAATATTAACTTATCTTTACAAATGAACGTGACATAGGAATTAATATTGGTGTTGCGTCAATTGCGTTTAAAGGACGAGGATGTGCAGATGGAAGAATCGGGCGCCAGCTCGAAAGGGTCCAGAGACGATGACAGCGGCAGCGCGCCGGTTCGGCCGCACTGGATGAAGAGTAAGCTACCTGGAGGTGAGACCTAGATACCTAAGGTGTACAAGAATCTTTTGGCGGGATACTAACTCCGCCATATTTTTTTTTAGTAGGTCTCATTTCAAAATTACACATGTAGTGACTTCTGTCTCTTCAATAAAATATCGGGGTATCTTAAAGTCACAATAAAGCATCTTTGAACGAACATGCTGCTGTGCAAAAAGTAGCTCCTCAATCCTTACGGACATGTTTAGTAAGCTAATATTATGTACATCAGAACCAAAAAAGGCCACCCTAGTCTGCCGTCGAACAGTTTATAACTGAAAGTACGGAGGGTAGTTATCTCATTTGTGACTGTATTGGCGCTCCCTCACCGGGAGCATTCCCCTGTAATGTAACAATCCAGGATTTGATTTGTTTGTCATTATAATAGCCAATAAGTTACAAATACCTTCAATTGCAAAATTGATACTATAAACGCGTCATAAACATACAAGTTGTTGTAAACAATGGCTAAGTCCAACGGAAATAAAAGACATTGCTGTCGATTCTGTTGTGCACAAACTAAACTTAATTTAGGCTATTGCTATCTGTTACTCTCTAAAACACGAGAAAGAGATGGACGTAATTTAAAGCTGTCAAATTAATTCAATTGGAACTAATATTTCCATACAAATGAAGGGTGCACGTAAAAACATGTCGACTAAAAACACGGTGAAGCGCAAGGCATAAACTAGTTTGACATCTCTAACTTAGTTCATAGCTATAGCCGTCCTTTTCTCGCACTGCCTTTTAGTAAAAGATAGCAATAGCCTACATTTAGTTTAGTTTGTGCACAATAGAATCGACACCATTATATTGTAATTTGTAAGTACTATTTTTGCCATTTTGTTTTTTTTTTTTAAGAAATCTATTACTTTGCTCCGTAGACAGAACTTGGCACATCCATGCGTATAAAAAAATATGTCTGTTCGAAACCACAGTTGTCCTACATAAGCCAGGGAAAGTTTTTTTGCACTTCACGAAATGATGGAGTAGTTACTATTTTCTTGCGCCTACCCTTTCTGTAAATCCAGTCGTAATGTTATGTTATTTCGCTCACAGTGAAGAAAGTGAGCAACAAGGAGCGTCGTCGTCGTCAGAATGAGAATCTGCGGAGACTGCTGACGCCCAAGAACGCGCTCATGGTGCTCAACGAGATGATGCCGAACGAACAGGTGGCCAATGTAGGTGTTCTTATTATAAACGGCTGTCATGGTTGGCTGGCATGTGATGCAGAAGTATGAGTACGTCGGTCGTGAGGAAAGTTTTGAGTATGAATGTGGATGACTACAAGAGTAGTCCATGGTCAAAGAAACGATGGATGTACTGGGTGAAAGATGGTATGGCTAGAAAGGAAGTGACTTATGAGATGACTATGGAAAAAGTAAACATGTTGCGCCAACCCAAAATAAATTAGAATAAGGGCAGGTAATTATGATGTTACAAGGCCAAAGGCCATTAATATTTTCATAAATGTCATGTTTAGAATATAAAGTAAAACATACAGCTAAACGTACAACTGTACATCGTAATCTGGACATACAGGCATGCTCTTGCATTTGTCACTTACAAGCAATATCCCCCGTACGAGTTCCCCGTGATAACATTCGCATTCAAGAAACGTAAACATAACGATAACTGTATGATTACTTTCGTCTACTGTCTCACAGCAATTCAAAGTGGAGCCTTCGTCGAACGCGCAGGTCGACAAGACGACGCACGCACTCACTTGTGGAGGGTACCACAACTTTTGCGCGGACCTCACCATACATGGAAGCAACTACAAAGGATACGGTACACAACACTCCATAACCTAGCCTACCCTTGCGAGATTATTAAGATTGAAAAGCAATGTTTTCGTGAAATATGGACATTGAATGGTATCGTATTAAAATTACAATCAATATATGTGGATATGTGTATGACTATGCATATTAGTACTTAAGACTGTACAGGCATGATGTTATATGCTAAACGTATAGTCATCCTCAGTAAATGAAGATGAATAACATGAATCTGTTTGGTTCCCTAGGTGACAATAAGCTGATGGCCCGCAACGCAGCGGCTGAACAAGCGATTCGAGACCTAATCATAAAAAAGATGAGCAAAGTTGAGAGTAGTAAGTTACTTTAACATCTTCTAACTATGCAACGTTAACTTTTCTATACGGAAGTATGGAAGAAGTCCAGTGAGCCAATTTTAAAGCGATATTATGATTATGGAATAAATTAACACATTAATTTATTCCATAATCATAATATCGCTTTCAAAGCATGGTATTTCTACGACTTTCAACAAGATAGACTTCATACTTTTCGGTAACGTATGTAACTAAAAAATACATTAAATACATTATTTACTTTTTAACCAGTTGCTAAAAAATGAGGTTATGTATTCGGCTGGCAGCGTTTTTTTGTTTTCATTTTTTACATCGTTTACTTCGCGATTACCGGTCCGATTTATGTGATTATTTGTTTTTATTTGGCAGATGAAGCCCATGTGGTGGTCCCATATAAATTAATACCTCTGCTTCTGTATTTTATGGCTTATCTCCTCTATTATGTATGTGTTCTTGGTCTATGTGGACGATCTCTTAATATCTTATAGTTAAAATTTGTGTGCAATGCTACAATTAAAAAGGGAAATTATTATTTTTTTTTTTTTTTAAAGAGGAGCTGGCTGCCACTTGTTGGACAATTTTTTTTTAAACACTTGAAAACTGGTTCTTATCGCACTACGATTAGGTTTAAACATGCAATGTATTTCACACGCGCGCGATGTTTTTTCATTTTCCAACACGTGTGCGGGAATGAAAATTGCCACAGATTACCTAGATATACCTATCTTAGTCCAAATTGGTTCAATGCGTATAGTCTGAGGTGAATATTTTTTTTTAATTTCGGCAAAGCAATGCGTCTTTACGGCGTTAATATTTTTTTAATATTCAAATTGTGTTTATAAATAGAATATCATAGCTAAACATGATTACTTAAACCCGCGAGCCTCTGACCTCCTTGGAGTTATTGTGAAGAAGGCTCACTGCATCGACTGTATGGATACACATGGGTGATAGTGAGGTCTTCTTAAAAAACTAATATTTACTTTTATTATCAAATTAACATTTATTTGTGTTCTAAATTCAAAAATATAAAAAAAGAAACGGTTTTTTATATTATGCTGTTTAGCGGCTTCATACCTTTGCTTCTCTTTCAACCTGGCGAAAGCAAAACTCGGAAAAAAAGAAAATTAAAATCATAGTTTTCTAATAATTCATGACAAAAATATTTTTCGTATTTCTTCAAAAGTGTGTTGAAAAACGTCGTTTGATACGCGTGGACATTTGTTATTGAGTTCTCGGCTCAAAAACACCCTCGCCTACGGCTCGGGAGTCGATTCCGCCTCGGATGCAATAACAAACTTTCTCCACTTGTATCAAAATGTACTATTTTCCCATCGTCGTGAGTGCTGATGGAATGTCACTTTGTCCAGCCCTTCATTCTTTTTAATTAAAGGAACTGACAAACAATAGTGACGGAAATAACGAAAGATCATGGGCGAAACATTCAAGATGATGTTCCATATTAACAGGTCCACTTCCAGTGAGCGACGGGGTCGCGGACGGGGAGGCGCTGCCCATGATCCAGCTGGCGTCATTCGCGCTTCACAAGCTGTTCTCCGAGTGGGAGTACCACGGACACAAAGTGCCGCAGCTCAAGCCGACCTCGCTATCGGTAACTGCACCTACACTTGCATCATTTAAGTTGGACGCACACTTATCCGCGCCTAACGAATCGAATTTTAGAAGAAATCCTATGAAATGTATCTTTCGCCGCCGTCGATTCTTTTGCCGCTGTCGGTTCGTTCGGCGTGGATAAGTGTTCGTCCACCTTTATTAATTGACTTAAAAAAGGAGGTTCTCAATTGGTTGTTGGAACATTTTTTTTTATATGTATGTTCCCCGATTACTTGAAGATGGCTGGACTGATTTGGATTTTGTTTTCTTTAAAAGGGTATACTTCCCAGGTGGTCCCATGATCATCAAGTCAGGATCTGATGATGGGATCCTGGAGAAATAGAGAGAACTCTTCAAAATAGTGATTAAATTATTTCACTAGTCAGCTAAACATATCAAAGCAATATTATTTTATAGCAAACAAATTTTTAATTCAATTTCAAATTAAAGAACAATGTAGTGTAAAATGTATTTAGTTATTGTGGTGCAAGCAGGCTTACATGCGTTTCACCAGACAAAGAATGTTACCGATATAGAATTATGCAGATGTGTATGTTATTTTATTTTTAATCACTTATTAAATACGGTGCAGCTATTTGACAAATGTTCACCTAGTGACTGTGACGCCATCTAGCGATTTTCACACACATCTCTGGCTACGTACACTCGCACATCTCTGGTAGAAACGCAGCCGTCTACACAAAATGATCTGCCGAAATGTATACCGTCATCGATGTTTGACACAGACATCAGAAAGTCCAGTGGAGCCAGTCAGCAAGAAGATCAAGGAGCTCCCCGCCAACGCCGCGGAGTTGCACCCGTGCATGCTGCTGACGTACATGCGGCCGCACGTGGAGTACCGCGAGGTGAACGTCGAGGGCGACCGGCCGCAGAACATTATGTTCACCATGGGCGTCGAGGTCGACGGCTGTACCTACTTGGGCAAAGGTAATACTTCTGTAAATCCGCCAGAAAATGTACACTCAAATCAATACTGTCCCATAGTGGACTGTCTGCGGACATTGGATTTTGGCAGATACTTCATAACACGTTTACGGGGAGGACACGGTAAACCAGCAGTAAGGGGAACTACCTTAACCGCTGTAGCTACACGAAAATGGTCTTAGGAGACAATGACTATCGATAATTCTCGTGAAATTTTGAATCCCATTCACGGAATTTTCGAAAAAAAAATAACAGCAAGAAAATGGCCATTTTACACAAAAAAAAAAAAATCATGTCAATCGACCCTGTTTCTAATACTGATCAAAAAGTTCTATCGGACCAACCCAGGTTGGAGTACTAAAAAAGAGTAAGTAATTGTAAAAAAACTTTTCCCATACATTTTGTTTTGAGAGTTTTAACCAAAAAAAACTTTTCGTTAAAACTCTCAAACAAAATACTAATACGTGAGTTCGGATGAATGAAAGAAACGCGCGTGTAGGTTAAGACATGATAAAAGTATTACTAAACTTAAGAGAGGTTCGATCGATATAAAGAATGCATATGAATACACACACATCACATACGCTTTAAAACATAAGTGCACGCCCCCGAATGAAATTAAATAGAACATTTTGTGTTGTTATCGCAGCATCGAACAAGAAGGAGGCGCGCAGGCTTGCGGCCAAGTCGGCGTGCGAAGCAGTGTACGGCGTCAAGTTCGAGGTGGCGCCCCTGGCGCAGTAGAGCGCACTCGATGCCGCGCGCCTCTACTCCGACTGGTCAAGCGACTTTCATCCTTCATACTCGTATTGGAACTCGTCCATCGGCACAAATCATTCATTATAAAGACATTTTACACCCTCACAATTTTCTAAGTCTTCTCAGGATTCAACTTGGTTACGTCATTGAGTTAAATAAACTAGAGATACAAACCTCATTAAAATGGGGAAAAATAAGTGTAACCACTATTTAAACGCGATTACGCGACGACGCGCAACGTAGCTTTGAAACCACTAAACATTTAAAAGTAAACATATATTTTGCCTCACTTACACAAGTCGCAAGAACAATACCATCGCTTTGATTAGACAAAGACCGCAATATATAAATGCAATGGCGGGTTGGGGTTGCCTACCCATGTGAAATTTTACCCAACTTTGCAAGCCATAAAAAACATTATTAACTTTTTTTTTAATTTTTTCAAAAAATAACATTAGATAAAACAGTGTTTATGGCTTTCGGTTCCAGAACGACCTAAAAATAATGGTTTATACAGGGTGTTAAAGTAGTCGCGTGCCATGCGCGTGGGTAGGTTCAGTATCGATAAAGGAACCCAGGAAAAAAAAAAAAACAAATAAAAAAAAAATGCAAGAAGAACCTAATTTAGTAACTACTAACTTAAAATAGCAATCGTTTAGAATTTAAATTA
Source organism: Xestia sexstrigata (assembly GCA_941918905.2). NCBI lineage: Eukaryota > Metazoa > Arthropoda > Insecta > Lepidoptera > Noctuidae > Xestia > Xestia sexstrigata. The sequence continues at coordinate 12,297,134 of OW799200.2, read as the reverse complement.
TTTTATTTGTTTAAATGCTTCAATTACTTACCTAGTATCGAACGTGTTGTCATTTTGTCCTTCACTTCACGCCGTGCGATGCCGGCGCATTATTTGCTCCTAAAAAGGGTCGAGCGCGCGCTCGCTCTAGCGACAGCTGACTGCGGCGCGGTTGATGACCCCGAGTGCCCACCCGTTCGGCTGTCAGCTGTTTCCGAGCGCATTAGGGTGAAATGATCTTGAGGAAAATAGTCGATATTCTTCAAAAAAAAAAGGTTGCTTTTTTTTATGTTGTTTAGGTTTTAGGTTCTACTAATGAAACTAAACCACTGGTTTCAAGGATAACGGTGTTCACACTAACACCCTAATTTTAGGTATAAAAAAAAAGGAATTTTATTTTTATTTGTTATGGGTTCCTTTAGCGATACTGAACTCGCCCCTAAGCTATGGCACGCGACTACCTTAACATTCTGTATAAATTAACTTTAAAATATTTGAATTATATATTTCTATTTGGATGTATTAGAAGTTTAAGTATAACTAATTAAATAAATAAGACGTTTTCTTTTTGAATATTTTTGTTTATTATTATTGAAATCATACTCCTCCCACTCTCCCACAAATGTGGGAAACTAAAACTAGGTTTTTAGTGGTAATATTGAACCTAATTTACAAAATTCTACATTTGAAACAATAAATTACGGGTGAAAAGTATTTCCGGTTAATTTATTGTTTTTGTGATCTTGAATAGCACTCTTTCATTACGCATTTTGGAGATATTTCTTGTCGCGTGTCAGTCGGTCCACTTCGGTAGGCGTTACACAGAGCACTGGTGGCCTACCATGACGTCTTATAACAGGATCGTTTTAATCTTGTTCCAGTGTGGGAAAGAGATTGCGCTAGACGTCCTCTATAGCTCCGACTTTTATCCACACTGGAACAAGATTAAAACGATCCTGCTTTAAGACGTCTTGGTAGGCCACCTGAACTGATGTTAGCTACGGGTAGGTACACTAGAAAAGTCCGAACAACTATATTCCGAAAGTCAAAATTCCGAATGAACAACTCCGCTAAGGGCTTGTCCAGAAAGGGCGAATCACGCGCGAGTCGAGGGTCTGGCGTTATGCACGCGATTTACGCGCGTATTTTGAATTCGCGCGATGCTGGTGGACGCGATGTATTCGTGCCTAGTATCTCAATAGCGCGCGAATGAATTCGCGCGAAACGTTTCGCGACGAATTCGCTTCTTCTGGACAAGGTCTAAATCATTAATCCTGTTTTCATAATTCCTAAATTTCAATATTCCGAACGTTCATAATTACTATTCTCAAAATCCGCGTGTCTCGGTAGTTCGGTTATTTAGTCCGGTCCCGGACTTTTCGTCTCATCAGTTCGGTGATACAATACGACCGGACTACAGAGCCTGATAGTTCGGTATCGATAACGGACCTGCACTACTAAGGAAAGACTGAAAGGTCGACATTATCGCTCCGGACCCACCATACCCCTGGCCATGCCCCTGGGGGTAGAAAGAGACTGGACCATACCACCATAGAGATGTGCCACCAGAGATATATGAATAATCCAAATATACTATTAAACATAACAGACTAACCTATCTGTTTTGTTATCAGTTCTCTTTATTGACGACCTAACAACGTTTAGAAGGTAGGTATGTAAACTTTTTTGTGTTTTGTTATGGAATGGTTATGGGTTATGGACACTCATGATTATTATGATTGACGTTTGTGAATCTTTCCCTAATTTATTACGTTTAATAAATAATAATTAATAATTTAACAAATATTCAATTCCTTGCACGGACGATGGATTTTGAAATACTGAAACGTGGGCGAGGCAGAGTTTTATTATATAACGGTTACCAATTTTATAGGAATACGGTTTACAAAGCTGGGAGTTATTGGAGGTGCAGAAACTATAAGAATGATACCAAATGTAAAGGATACCTCGTTTTATCCAAAGTAAGTCGGCTTTTACTACTCAAGACTGTCTCAAGTTTCAGCTTTTAAATATAACATTGTATTTTAGGAAGAAGACGTGATTACAAAGGATAGTACTGACCATTCTTGCGAACAGGACAAAACTCAAAATCAAATTGATATATTACTCAATCAATGTGTTGATGAGGCAGCACAAGGACAAGAAGCTGCTCCAAAAGTATTTCGGAAATTCACTCTCAAAATTAAAACAAAGGGATTAGATTTAGCTGCAAAACAACCTATCCCTAATTTTAATAATAAAAAAATGACAATATATCGAAAAATTCATTCTTGTACGGAAGTCACTAAAATACATACTAACAATTATGAAGACGTTGAGGTGCCAATTCAATTTCAAGATTTTTTATTAGCAGATTTCTATGACGGCACAATCAAAATTTTAATATTCTGTAGTAAAGAAGCACGATTACTTTTGACATCCCTGAAACAATTTTTCATGGATGGTACCTTTCAGGCATCACCAGATCCTTTTCCGCAGCTATACAGCATTCATGGAGACATGGGAAGTGGCATTGAAAGCACGAATGTCATTCCATTAGCATACATCTTCATGTCACACAAGAGTGTAAAAGCTTATGAGATTGTATTTCAATTAATACAATCACAGGTTCCAGGTTGGGTACCAGAACAAGTTCATATCGACTTTGAGAGCGCCGCCATAAAAGCATTGCTGAAAACTTTCAAAAATGTGACCATTATTGGTTGTTATTTTCATTTTCGAAATGCTTTATATCGAAAGGCAAAGGCAATTGGACTAAACTCAAGAAATTATAGGCGTATCATCAGTTTGTGTTGCATACTGCCATTGCTACCTGTACATAAAATACAGGACGGTTGGAAACATATTTCATTAAACGAAATGTCTATTCAAGATGAAAAATTAATTAAATTCAGAAGTTATTTTCAAAAAACATGGATGAAGCCTGATTTTATAAATAAATGGTGCGTATTTGCTGAGCGTCATCGCACCAACAATGTTGTAGAAGCCTGGAATTTCACACTTAAGGTGACACATCACACGGGCTCGAACTCATTGGTGGGCGTGGCCAAAAAGCACGCTGTCTCACCTGGCATCGTGCCCGACAGAGATAGTATCAGTGATGAGCAGTTAGGCGCTAGTCTTCACGCGCGTCTAGTTCGTACGCACACACTCAGCGTTCCGAACCGTTCCGAACAAAAACGAAGTTATATAATACTTTCGTCTGACCTTTTATTTAAATGCGCTAAAAAGAATAAAATAAACTTTTTCTTTAAAACTTTTACTATCAACTTATAACGTCATGGTCACTACACAATTCGCGAGATTAGTGGCAACAATAATATTGTATAACTATATTGTTTGTTATTGTTGGCCTGGGGTCACCATGTCCTGGACGCTTTCTGCCAGGTCTGCTAATCCCTCGAGAGAAATAAATGGCTGTGAAGCCAGCAGAGTCTGGACGTTGGTCGGCAGACGACTGCTTTATGTTTTCATCGTGGTACTGTGGATTTCCTTGGCCTGATAAAGTTTAGGATTTCCTTTTCAGGGCGTATCATGTCGGGGTCACCAATTTAGTGGTTGTTGTACACTATCTAAATTAAATTAAAAAAAAATCATAATTCTATATAAATTTAATCAACACAAGACAGAGAAGTGACAGATCAGAAGAAAAGTAAAAATTATATCGTGAAGGTTTTATGTAAGTATATAAAGTTTCTAAATAAGTAGGTCGCTACACCATATTATAGGGTGTGCGTTTCGATGGCGCGACCACGGCGTTTTGTTTTTAAATAACTATGCCATGATTTTGGAAAAATATGTATGTATGTGGTTCAAATTTCCCAAAACCTTAAATTTGTCAAAGTTATGGTTAAAAAGTTATAAGGGTTTGAACGTGGCCACGCCATCGAAACGCGGAGAACCGCGCGGCCACGGAAATCTTAAAAACTAAGCGTTGCAGAGACCTGAAATTTAGGTAAATAACAGATTGAATTTGTAAAAAAAATATAAAAAATCCTAGGTTTATATTTTAGGAGCATACGTACGGTATCGCTTATAACCTTTAAAATGTTCTGAATATGAAATTTAAAATTGAAATTAATTAATTCAATTTTAAATTATTTTTTTTACAAAATCCTGCCATAGTTTAAAAAAAAAATAATGCCGTGGTCGCGCCATCGAAACACACATTATAGGAGTGCAATAAAAATGCACAGGCCCTTCAACTTCAGCGAAAAACAAATGACACGTCACTGACGTCATGCATGAAATGAAAAGGACAGAAATATAGGTCTTGTTCTTCTATCAAACGAAGTACATGTCAATATCGCGTGTCCCCCCTCCCGCACCGCACCGGGGGAAACATTCAGTGAGATGCACGAAAATTCATAGTAAAAGGCGCGCGTAAAAAAATATGAAAAAGCTTTTGGGAAATCGAATTTTATGAAAAAAAACACTGCATTAATCATTATCAAATAAAATTTATTGAATTCTTCGATAGTTGTACTGTGTCGGTACGGACTTTGTTTTGGAAATTTGACACTTCTTTTGTTACTAATTTACGCCCAAAGTTACGTTAAAATTGGCAATAAAAATGAATCTTTGGTAGCTCGTAACTTTTGAATGGCTTTTTATTTTACTATTCTGATTCCGTACAGACACAATTAATAATCAGACAAAACGATATCATGTTTAACTTTAGATGTACCATGTCAAACAGTGGAGTAATAGCCCCCCGAAATTTGTATGGAAAATATGTTGCGCAGTTCAACCTTAATGGTCTGATCCATAAAAATCCAAGTTTGTTGCGTATTTTGAACGTGCTGAAGGATGATGACAATCTAGCAAATTTCAAGGTCGAACAAATGAAAAGATTTGGAACAGCAATGTCGAAACGAAGCAGAGTAAATATAGAAAAGGACGATTTTATTCAAGAAGTTCAGATGCAGTTAACTTGTGCCGAAATCGATGTATCAATTTTTTTGTATAAAATTGCGTTGTACTTGGCTTGTTGGAAAAAGCAGATGTTTGGCTGAGATATTTCAAGTAAAAGATATTTCTTGACATGTCGACCTTTCAGTCTTTCCTTAGGGCCCCCACACATTTGTCAGTCCGCTGGCAGTCCGCCGGCAGGCGATCATACATACAGTTTTTGACAGTTTTTATGAATGACCGCCTGCCAGTGGACTGTGTAATGTGTCCCTTTACTAGTGCAGGTCCGATATCGATACCGAACTATCAGGCTCAATAGTCCGGTCGTATTACATCCACGAACTGCTGAGACGAAAAGTCTCACCAGTCCGGTGACCGGACTAAATAAACCGAACTACTGAGAATAGAACCTCAAAATACCGAATCTCAATAGTCCGACTTATTGTCATCATCAGCCTATTAATGTTCCCACTGCTGGGACACAGGCCTCTCTATGAGAGGGACGAAGGCGACTTATTGATATTATAGTACAAAACATTAAAAAAAAAGGAATCCATATTTATTTTTTCTTACCTTCATGTTGAGAATTACGCGGCTTCGGACAATTTTAGCAGTTTATTCGAAGTATCGGAATATCATTTTTCGGTCTAAAGCTGAACGCAGACCGGGACGGGATGGCAAGGGATTTATTTTTTTACCAATGGACAATCAAACGTATTTATATAGAAATACGACAAAAATTGCTATGCTTTAAAATTATCCCGTGGCATCGAAAAGGATTTGTATTGAAACACGCGCCACGGTCGTATTTCTATATCAATACGTTTGAATGTCCATTGACAAAAATTTAAATCGCTTGCCAAGCATGCCTTTATTCGCAGAATATTAGATTTTCAAAATAGCCGAAATTGTACATTTTAACTCGAGAAGTGCATTTTATTTATAATTAAGTTTTTGTGATTCGTTCGATTAAAATATCCGGTCAAAATTCAAGAGGCGTCCGTATACATCGGCGCGGCGCCGCCGGTGCAGCGCGGAATAGGCGCACTAACGGTGTCGGAAAGGCGAGGCGCGGGCGGACACAGGGATGCATTTGGGGAATTCTATAGTGTTTAAAATTCTATATTGTCGCGCAGGTGCAGGTGCAAATGGAACATTTGATTATCCAGACATGAAAATCAGACAACAAACAATTCGTATTTATGACTTTCAGGATTTTAAATAATAGACATTATAATTTTTCGGAATTAAGAAATTCGGTGTTTTGATAATTGGAATATCCAAATTCGAAAGCTAGTTATTCGGATTTTTGGGTTTTCCCATTAGCTACACAAATGCCTCTGGGCATATGCCCAGTGGCAACGCCTTGACGCGGTAATTACTAATCTAGTGAAGTTTACGTTGTAACGTTACATTTTCCCGGTAGGATCCAGAAAATGTAAGGTCACACTGAGTACTCACCTACCTAACTTTCAGTCTGGAGGGGAGCACTGTTAAATGAAATAGTCAAGGGGACAAGTTGTAAGAATTTATTAATAAAGAACCTAGGGCCTACCTATTTGGAGCTAGAAGATAACTAAACTAGGTTAGAGAAGCGGGTGGATGAAAAGGAAAATAAATATGAGATGAACTGGAGAAAGGCGGGCCTCTGGGCTGTAGCAGTGGCCGAGGGACGTCAGGCTTCAGTCTTCCTTCAAGGATTCTGGTCGAGGTTCGTGGCCGAGGGACGTCGGGCTTCAGTCTTCCTTCAAAGATTCTGGTCGAGGTTCATCATTCTTCGTCATTGCAGCCGAGGAAGAGAAGGCAGACTACCTTCCTCCTGGAGAGGCCGGAGGACGTCAGTTTTTTCCTTTCTCCTGAGATGGAAGACGTCAGTTTCAACAGATCGTAAGAGAGGATGGAGGGACGCCACTCCTGTAGCCTGGGCCACAGATGCTAAGTCATGGCACAGGTACACATTAACTTATAAATCAGTAGAGGAAAACTTCCTCTGGTCACTCTTCCAGACTTGTGTTGCCTTTCAGCTCCTGACGTAGACTGAGAATTCCCTCACCAGGCTCCTGTCATCTCCAGATGATTGACATTTTATAATTTGGAAAGAATTTCTAGAACATAATAAAAAGAAAAGATAATGAGGTCGATGTGATTTACCTATACGACCTACAACTAGCTCCAGCAATAAATAAAAATAAAACTAGGCCTGTCACTAACTGACATTACAAAGGTAAACAAAGATACAAGAGAGATAAAAATCTTCAGAAAACCTTAAATAACATGAATTACATGGTGCAGCATGAAGCTACCTAGGGAGGAAGAGTGCTTAAATTTTCAGGTTAATAATATTCAAAATCAGATCCAAATCCAAAACCCCGAGAGCTTTCAGCTTGAACTCCAGAACCGTTTCGAATGCCTAGGAAGCTCAGTGGACGAATATAACGACGGGTTCGTGGAGACTGTTCATACGACCGGGTCTAAGTTCTGTCGTACAGATCAGAACAAGAGACTCTCCGATCACACTCTAAAGCTCATGAAGGAGCGGCGTGAGATGATCCTGCAGTCTTCAGACGAGGCGTGTAAATACCGGCAGCTTAATAGACGGATCTCTAAATCCTTGAAGAGCGACCTCCGCCGCTTTAATACCGAGCGTATAAAAGACGCGATTGAGCGGAATAAAGGCTCCAAGGTATTTGCAAGAGACATCACCCACCTTCGGTTTGCCGACGATATAGTGGTCATGGCTGACACCATGGAGGACCTCTGTACAATGCTCGATGACCTCAGTAGAGCTTCCGGAAGAGTGGGTCTTAAAATGAACATGGACAAAACCAAGGTCATGTTAAATGCCCATGTCACACCCATTCCTATCAAGATCGGAGACTCTACACTCGAAGTTGTAGACGATTATGTGTACCTGGGACAAACGGTCCAGTTTGGTAGGTCTAACTTCGAGAAAGTCAAAGAGGTCAATCGTCGAATCCGACTCGGCTGGGCAGCGTTCGGGAAGTTGCGCGGTATCTTCTCGTCCAACTTACCACAGTGTCTCAAGACGAAAGTCTATGACCAGTGTGTGTTGCCAGTGATTACATACGGGACCGAAACGTGGTCGCTCACAATGGGCCTCATCAGAAGGCTTAAAGTCACCCAAAGGACAATGGAGAGGGTAATGCTCGGAGTTTCCTTGCGTGATCGAATCAGAAATGAAGACATCCGCAAGAGAACCAGGGTCACCGACGTAGCCCGAAGAATTTCCAAACTTAAGTGGCAGTGGGCAGGGCACATTGCTCGCAGAACGGATGGCCGATGGGGCCGAAAAGTTCTGGAGTGGCGACCGCGAACCGGAAGACGTTGCGTTGGAAGGCCTCCCACTAGGTGGACCGATGACCTGGTGAAGGTGGCGGGAATCCGCTGGATGCTAGTCGCACGGGACCGGTCAATGTGGCGACACTTGGGGGAGGCCTATGTCCAGCTGTGGACGTCTTTCGGCTGAAATGATGAATGAATGATGAATATTCAAAAATGTAAGTAAAAAAACCATGTAAAACACACATTACGACGTAAAGCTTCCGCCGCGTGACCTCACGCTGCCGCATGATCCCTCGCCGCCGTGTGATCCTTCACCGATGAGGGTTCACACACCCTCCCGCGTGTTGATTCACACATGAGAAAACCCATCACCCTCTCGTGATCCTTCTCCTATCAGAGAAGTGACCCATCACCTATGCGGGGCAACCTGCGAATTCCCTCAGTTCCCGTGATCCATCACTATTGTTTGTTAAAAGGAGGTCCATTTGCCGCCATCTCTATGCCGAGTTAATGACGAGCAGACCAAACCGAATATAACAGTTTTGCCGATATACACGCATTTAAAATACATGAAATTTGCAATTTTTAGCATGACTGAAACCCGAACTTAATTTGAATTGATATTTTTTCATAACTATTGTGTGTTAACTACATTTAAGTGTAGGTAATAATGTAATGTTTAGCATTCATTTTATTATAGTATATTCGCAGCAGAAGTATGTCGACGCCTGCACAGACGATGGATAATTGACAGTACAGGGGGCCTAGTCTGCTATTACAATAGTGTCACAATGATCTATCATTGATTTCATAATTGTTGAACGATGCCATTGTAATAAAATTGTGTTACAATGACATTGTTGTATTGCCATTATTATAAAACCTGTTAATGGAAATGATTTTCGAAAAACTAGAATTAAATTTGAACATCTAATCATGCCAGATTTCATTTATATATATTTTTACATATTATTTATTAGTGTTCTATGCAATCTGAAGTAGTAAGAAGTTCGTAAATAGCAAAAAACATTAAGTTATGTGTAACGCGGATTAATGTGAAACTATACAATTAAATAATATTTTATTATTCTGTTTAGCTGTCAAAGTCAAATGTGACATTACTGCTTACTGACGTTTATCTGTTTTTTTATTTCTAGCGGCCGGTGTTTTGATTTATTTTCATTTAAGTATGTGTTTTAAATTATCTTTATTTAAAGAAGCTTAAATTTATTACAATACAAAATGGTGCTTAGGCTGGAACTGTCAAAATTTTAGCAGATTACATGAACATGGGGTTAGGGTTACCAGGGCCTCAAATCGGAAATCCGGTCTCGGAGGATGAATAATCCTGATTTTGGACAAAAAGTCCGGTCTAGCTGTTTACCTACGAACCATTTTTTTTTTATTTTACTGGGACCTTCAACGTTATATAAAAATAAAACAATCATGTTAGATAATCAAAAATTAAACGTAAATGTAGATATTAATTAAATTTATAATTACTAGAAATAGCTTTTAAAATTTGGGTTTGACCGCAAATACATAAGATTGAAGAATTGCTCACAACTGTAATATTTCTAGTTAAATACTTCGTAAGTAGGATGGTTCTAATGGACTCCACTCTATCAGTGTAGTCTGTTTCTTTCTTTCGTCCATTGTGCAGTCAACGATGAGAAAATAAGTTCGAAGTTTGGATTGTAGTACGAAGTAATTCGGAAATGCGACTTTCGTCATTCACTTCAGCAAAGAAGGCAACCCATCTTTTCTCAGTTGTCTCGTAATCGTCGTCGAAAAACCGGTCTGCCACAAAATCCGGACGAAGTCTGGTTTTGGCATTAAAAATCTTGACCGGATTTATCCGGTCAGATGGTCTCTAGCAGTGGAAGGAAGGATCCATACAACTCGATTCCTACCGGATTCCCTTTGAGAAATTGCACAGTCAGTATTATTTTGACAAATAATATAATCACATTAAAGATGTGTACTCAGACTTACCTCTTACAAAAATTGACTCTTCGTTTTAGTTCGTTCAATCAATGAGACGTTCATTATGGCACAATGTCGTGCTCCTGCTCCATAATATTAAATCCCAGAATTCACGATGTCTGTAACCCTTTATTACCATTTAAAAATGAGTAGCCTTAGCCCTTAGGTAGGTACCCTAAGAAATAACTGGTATCAATCCTGTATAATATGTATTCAGGTTGCCATAATTTCATTAGAAATAACGCTTCAGTTGCCCTAGTCGTGAAATTACATAAAATCATTTTCACTAATTTCTTTGGTCATAATCGATCAAGTGTCATAATAATTTTAAATCCACATTTTTCAATTTATCAACATTTTTGGTCAATTCTTTTAAGTCATTCGCTCGCCCCAATTATTATATTTGTATCATCTGCAAAAACAACAAGTTTTACATCAGGCTGTATATAATGCATACAGTTTAGCAAGTCATTTGTAAATAAAATAAAAAGTATAGGTCCTAAAATAGAGCCTTGGGGCACACCGTGTTTAATAGTAGTAATTTTAGAGGTGTATATGACTTCATGATTACTTTCATCGATGCTTTTTATTTCGACAAACATTCGTCTATTTTGTAAGTAGGTTCTTGAAGTTGTAAGGACTTGCCTCTGATTCCATAGTATCCAAGTTTTGTCAGTAATAAGTCATGATCAATCGTATCAAAAGTGGAGCTAAGGTCGATAAATAGCCCTGCCACTTTCCTTTTTGTCATTTAATTGATTAATTATGTCATTCTTAATAATTGTCATAAATAAGAGTGTTTATTGCATCTGAGCAACCGACGCCTTTCTGATACACAAATTGTCGTAAATTAATTATTTTATATACAGTTAAGTGTACCATCAGCCTAGTTTTGATGATTTTTTCAAATACTTTTAATAAGGTTGGCAAAAGGGATATAGGTAATTTTTCGGATCAGTCTTAATACCTTTTTTGAATATTGGAACTACTTGAACCAATTTCAACTGGTCTGGAAAGACAGTCTTCTAAACATTTATTAAAAAAATCAGAAAGAGGGACAGCCAAAGTGTCTATATTTTGCTTCCAAATCGATATCGGTAAATCATCAAAACCACAAGATTTTTTATTTGCCATTTTGCTAATTAACTTTGTAATTTCAGATGGTGTTGTTGTTTATAAGGTTAAATCACTTTCTACTCTTTTCATACTTTCTAATAGAAAAGTCATTGCTAGCGAGTGACGATTTGAGCACAAAACTGTCAATGAATTGATTTGCGACCTGCTGGGGGTAGATATCACTTTATTGTTCACTTTTAGGCGCGTCGCTCACTGGTAAGTCGAGGCGGCGGCAGCGGCGCGGCGCGGGCGTCGCGGAAACCTTAACTACCTTGATATACGGTCGCACGCATGCTCTTGTAGTAGCTTGAGGGCGCTCCGAGTATCGCGTGCGAATTTATTCGTATATAGACCGTATATCAAGGTAGTTAAGGTTTGCGCGACGCCCGCGCCGCGCCGCCACCGCCGCCTCGACTTACCAGTGAGCGACGCGCCTTAGGATTAAGTTTTTAGATTGCACAGACAAGAAGACAAAAATTTTAAAAAGTCACTTTTTGCCATCAGTTACGTTGTTTTTTCTCGAAAATTCTCAATGTACAATTTTTCTTTCGTTACTGTTTTATTATATGTATAGATGATATGAAAAACCTAAGTATGTGAATATGGTGGAGTCGGGTGTAAGACGGAACAATCAATTGTTTGCTTGGTGTACAGACTGTGTTAGGTACGCGTTTTGTATGGAAAGTTGTGAGTTATGTGTTAGTAGTTAATAGTTCCTTAGTTTGAGCGTAGTCTAAGAGGTACAACATGTCTTTCAAATTAGTCCTTGCTTCGTGTTTGCTTCACCTTGCTATTTGGATGGTCTTAATATTTCTGAAGATAAGATAGCTCAGCACATACTGCTGTCTTCTGGCGAAGGCAGTTCTATGACCAGGAATTGGGCAAACTATTCTTTGACCACGTTTGTTTGAGTCTGGGAGAGGAACTTGGCTATGTTTCAAAAGAGTGGTTCTGAGTACAATTATCTGTCTCACGGTTAAAAGTTTGAGCTAGGTATGTATGTGTTTTAAGAGTGAGCGCGATTGACTTACACTTTTATGTTTTAAAAATAAAAAGTATAAAATAAATAGTAAAAAATTTAAATTTATATTATGAGTGTTATGAGTCCGATAACGAAAAGGCTTTTGCAACATAATCTTAAGTACCGCCCTTTGCGCACGCTCCAGCTCAAGGAACTTTGTTTTGGCCGATCCACCCCAAGCTAGAATACAATAGCTGATGATATACTGGCAAAGTGCAGTGAAACCATTTTTAGGGTGTCACCAGAATGCCTTAATGTCTTGAATGGATTGTTTTCCTGATTTTGCTGGCAGTAGACTCAATATGCTTTTTCCATTTCAATCATCGATTATTACGCCCAGATATTTTACCGATGTCACTCAGGGGAGCGCTATACAAGAGCAAGTTGCAGTGTCCAGGCAGGTGTGAGCTCTAATTGACTATATGCTTGGGGGTTTCGTGCTAGCATGAATAGAAAACGGGATGAAGATAGTTTTTTGTAGGTTCAGGGTAAGGAGATTTTTGTGAAGCCATTCCATGACTATTTTCAGGGATTCTTCAGCATTATTTTTCACCTGGGCACCAGTTCTTCCCGTGTACTACAATGGCTGTATTATCGGCATAAGTAAATATATTAGCAGATGTTAAAGTAAGAGTGCACAAGTCATTGATTAGATCAGAAAGAGCGTTGGGCCAAGAACGCTACCCTGCGGGACTCCGTATGATATTATCTCATCAGCACTAGTATATGATCATATTTTCACACAGATTTTTCGGTCTATCAAGGAACTATTGAAGATATCATGAACAATGCCTCGTATGCCGATGCTATGCAACTTGGACAAAAGGGTGGGAACAGAGACTGTGTCAAACGCTTTTGTTAAGTCGAGGAATAAACCCAAGCATTTATGTTGATTATCTAATTTCTTTGCTACAAGTTTTATTAGGTCTAGCACTGCATCTTCAGTAGATACTCCTTGTTTGGATCCTTACTTATGATTTGCTAGTATGTTGTGCTTTTGAAGGTTTTATTATTTTACTAGTTGTTTGTATATAATTTTCTTCATTATCTTCGACATAACAGGTAGTACAGCAATGGGTCTATAGTTATAGGGGTACGTATCAAAATCCCGAATTTTAAAAGACCGAATTTTAAAATACCGATGGACGAAATCCCGAAAATTGAAACACCGAATGGTTGTTTGATCGAAAGTTTAAAATCCCGAAAGTTCATTTGCCCGAAAGCTTAAAATCCCGAAGTTCAAAATCCCGAAATTACATCACAAAGCCTAAAATCCCTAAAACAATGACAAAAAAGGAGCCATAATAGGTATGTAAGTATGTATGATACCAATAACATAATTAAAACAAAAGTTTAAATTATAATCATACGTATAATTCTGCTCTTGCATCCGAGTCGAGGGAGACCCGGTCGACAGAGTGATGAATGGTCTGTAAAAAAATAACCACTAAGGGTATGGTGGGGTCTATTCGCTCGCTTCGCTCGCTCATTCGACCCTTCTAAAATAATCTATCCGTGTCGGGGTGCCCCAAGACGGCTAATGCAAAACTAGTTTCGTCATCAACCACCTCATTAAAATTTGGTGCTCAATTGACTAAATTTGGTAATCGTAATCGCGGGAACTATGCCGCCGCACTTTGTGATTTCATCCATCGATATTTTGCCCATTCGGGATTTCGTCCATTCGGGGTTTCATCCTTTCAGGATTTCGAACATCGGTATTTTGTGTTTCGATATAACGACTATCGGCATTTAAAACTTGGTGTTTTGGACGTCGGTATTTCAATCATAGGTATTATGAACTTTCGGGATTATTTTAGCCACTCGGGTCGATTGTTAGGTTAAGCCGTGCTTGCCTAGGTTGGTCTGTGGATGGGTGACCAACCCATTACATACCGAGTTTCCTCCGTACCTCGGAAAGCACGTTAAGCCGTTGGGACGTCCCGGCTGTCATTTATATATCTATGACGTCGATAGGTAGTCAGAGGCTAAAAAGCCTGACAACCAATTTTACCAAGGGGTATCGTATTACCCAGTATTAACTTGTGGAGGTCAGATAGGCAGTCGCTCCATGGAAAATACTGGTATTCAGCTGCATCCGGTAAAACTGGAAGCCGACCCCAACATAGGGGAAAAGGCTAGGCAGATGATGAAGAGGCCAATATTCGCAAAGTAGTTACAGACGAGGTTAGCTGCATCGCGTTTATCATAGGCTGTACTTAATAACTCATGAGGAGGGTTGCTTTGCATTTGGTGTATGTAATTTCTTTGATTTTATTCCACAGTCTTTTAGGGTCGCGTTTTGCTTTGTATAGTTCATTTTTTTCGTGTATCCTTTTAAGTTTTCTGAGTAGGCTATTACAATAGTTTCTATATACACACATCAAAAATGTCTAGGGATCAAGCATTTTTATGCGGATTTCTTGAGATTGAGATGTGGCTTTGTAATAAATTTATGATTTTATAAATTTATATGGATCCTTTTTGGTGCATTTCATAATTTGAATCAGGAACTCTCAATCAAATTCGAGTAAAAGATGAAAATAAGCTGTCAATATTTTCCCTATAAAAACATACAACGCATTGAAGACATTATTAGTGCTACTGTTTCCCTACTACTGATTAAAACCAACGTTATTATGGAGCGGCGACGTCATTTAAGCAGGGAAGAAATGCTCAGAGCCGTGGGAATGATAGAAGCTGGTTCCCGGCAACGTACTGTAGCTTTAGCTCTGAATACAAGTCAGAGTGTTATCAGTCGACTTTGGACACGTTACCGAAGCACTGGTACCGTGGCTGAGCGCCATGGAGGACGGTATCGCTGCACCACACGGAGACAAGACCGATACATTCAAATCTTAACTCGAAGAGCTCCAACAATAACCGCCATGATGTTAGCCGTGAGGCTTCATCACTCTTCAGGGAACTTAATTAGCGACCAAACAGTCAGAAACCGCTTGCATGAAGTGAACCTTCATTCCCGAAGACCGCTACGGGTACCACCTATAGCAATGCACAATCGTAGGATTCGATATCAATGGGCTCTTGAACACAGAAATTGGGCAGAAGAACAATGGCGTTTCGTGTGCTTTTCTGATGAGTCTCGTTTTGGTATGAGACCGGATACAAGACGTATACGACACTGGAGAACCCCTGGACGCCAACAGCGATTAAAATCCTGCCAGGAAGTCCATCCTTATAGTGGTGGAACCATCATGGTATGGGCGGGTATTTGGATCGGCGGAAGAACTGAGTTGATTTGGATCAGAGGCAACCTCAACGCTCAAATTTATGCTGAGACGATTGTATCAGACGTCATCGTTCCTCTACAAGTGCAAATCGGTCCCTTATTTCAGTTAATGCATGATAATGCACGACCGCACACCGCAAGAGTTGTAAGACAGACTCTCGCCGCAGCTAACATCAATGTCCTGCCCTGGCCTGCTCAGTCGCCAGACTTGAACCCGATTGAGCATGCATGGGATATGCTACAGAGAAGAGCTCTGCCGAATATGGAGGGTATCCAGTCGCAAGAAGACCTTTTTTTGTTGTTGCAACGAACATGGGCGGCCATTCCACAGCGTGATTTGGATGAACTCATTTTGAGTATGCCAAACCGATGTTCTTGTGTTGTTAGTGTTCGCGGTAGAAACACGGATTATTAATTGTTTAAGTTACCCAATAAAATTTTAAAGAAAACTGTTATTTCAGTCTTTTTTTCGAACTTTAATGTTAGTGGTTCAAATGTCAAAAATCCCTTTATTAGGAAAATGGCAAATTTCTTTATTAATGCAAAGGTGACTTGGTTTATCGTTACTGTGACAAACGAAAACACTTTATTTGATGAATCCTTAAAGAAAATTTTAATTAATATCAATCAGGAGAAAAGTTATTGCAAAAATATATGTTGATCCCTAGATACTTTTGATGTGTGTAGTTTGTTGGAGGTTTGGATTATTAGGTTTTCAGGTGATTTTCTTGCTTTTTTGTGAAGTTTATCACAGTGGCGAATGCACCGTAGTAAACCGGGTGTAATCCAAGGTCGAATATTTCTGTCTTTTTTAGGGATAGTTATTATTTTTGTGTGGCTAATTAAAGCGGTGTGTATTTTTTCCGTGAGTGTGTCAGATGCTAGGTTAGGATCATTTGTTTTCAGTACTTCCGAGAAATGTAGGGCTTCGATTATGATTTGTTAAATTGGTGTAGTCAGTTTTAGTTATTTTGCAAGCCGGCACAGATCTCCCTGAAAGCTGCTCGTTATTAATAGTTAGTAGAATTGGGAGGTGGTCCGTAACATGTGACTCGATCACAAGTAATGTGGCTGTCTTGTCCGTTTTGAGCATCACATGGTCTAGGCAGCTATCATTTCTTGTAGTTATCCGATGGGCGGGTAACAGGCCGTGTGTTGCATTTAGTGTTAATTATTCGGTAGCGCGTACCTCTAAATCAATAGGTCGAATGTCTATGTTTGTGTCCCCGATTAGGCTAGTTTATGCTATCCGCTGTTATCCAAAATAATATTAAGACATAAAAAGTTCTGCTTTTTAGGGCAGACCCGATACTATACATTGCTTTGATTACAAAAAAGATTAGCGAAGTACTGATTAGTAACGATGAGCTGTGGTAAGGTCATTCCTGTGGGTCTACCCTTTATAGCAGAACTTTTTATGTCATAATATTACTTTGCATAACAGTAGATAGCATAAACTTCATTTCGCAGAAAATCGTTTGGCAGACACTCATTTATCATACATTCAAAACTCATAATTTTGTAAGTCAGAATCATCTTTAGGCATAAATTTTACATGCATAAGAATTAAAAGTAGAACCATCTTATCGCAGAAAGTTCACAGTCAGAATCTTCTTTTGGCATACATTTCGTATCGATAGTCATTAAAAGGCAGAACTATCATATTCCAGAAAGTTTACAGTGAGGTTCATCTTTGGCATACATTTCATGATGCATAATAATGGAAAGCCTCATCTATCACATTACAGAAAATTCATAGTTAGAATAATTTTGTATTTCTTACCTTAAGTAATAATAAAATTGATTGAACATTATTTTTTTACGCCACAAAAATACGACGATAATGTTAATTGGTGCATATTTCTGATCAGGCAAGCATACATCATGCATGCAGCAAGCATGCAGTTTGCAAACATGGGGTTCCTTCTATCTGGCAGAATCTTGATGCTCCGAAATTTATTTAGCATAACACACTTGGCATAATCTTCTATAAATGAATATTTTTAAGGCATAAAAAAATAGTTAATATAGTTATTGCTTGGCCGAATGTTTATATGCCCAAATTTACAATGGCATACTTTTAAGATGGCAGAATTTTATTTGGCATAATTACCTTTGGCAATATTCAAATTCCGCATAATTTTGTTTAGAATAACGTTTATTTAGAGCGACGATTATTTGGTTCAATTTCACTTGGCATACTATGAAGATGGCAGAATTCCATTTTGAATAATTTTATTTGGCATTATTGTCATTTCTATAAAATAGCATTTTTAACCATAAATTAGAATTAAAATATTGTCTTAACATGTAAGCGCGGGAAACTTCCACCTTGGCGGACCCAGTATAATCGCATTCAGTAGCTTGCTGCCTGAATGCGATTGACTAAATTCAGTAAGGACTGAATTAAGACGACTAAATTCAGTCAATTGTAATTAACGCTCTACCCTTACCTATGTATAAATATACATTCAGTCAAAAAAGTATCGGGAATGGATGATTTGTTTATGGTTCCAAATTCAAATTTTTGTTTTTTTGTAGTTGTTAGATTGGCACAACTGTTTTCCATTTTGGCGCGGAGTTTGAGTTGCATCTGTTATTTATATTAAATACAGTGCTGGTTTTAGTAATATCATATATAGTGTGTATTGCGAATTTCATAATGGACAAAAATATCGAACAAAGAGTTTGTCTTAAATTTTGCATCGCCAATGGAATTTCGTGTTCGGAGTCACTGAAAATGTTACAGAAGGCTTACGGTGAATCGACTTTATCAAAAACTCGTGCTTATGAGTGGTTCAAAGCGTTCAAAAGCGGTCGAGATGTGATGGAAGATTTGCCTCGCTCTGGTAGGCCGTCAACGTCTGCAACTGAAGTTAACATCGCAAAAGTGAAGAAAATAGTGACTGAAAATCCCCATTCAACTCTGAGAGAGATAGCCGCCGAACTTTCTGTATCTCACGAGTCGATCCGTACCATTTTAACTAATCATTTGGGTATGAAACATGTTGCTGCTCGGCTAGTCCCAAAAGATCTGAATTTTCTCCAAAAACTCAATCGCATGAAAGTCGCTGAGGACATGCTAGAACGAGTCAGTTCGGACCCAACATTTATGAAACGCATTGTTACTGGTGACGAGACGTGGGTTTACGAGTTTGACATGCAAACTAGTCAACAAGCTTCGGAGTGGCGCCTTCCAACTGAACCGAAACCGAAAAAAACACGCCAAAGTCGATCAAAAGTCAAAGTCATATTGACTGTTTTCTTTGACTATCGCGGTGTTGTGCACTCTGAATTCTTACCGGAAGGTCTAACGGTAAATAAAGAATATTATTTGAGCGTTATGCGGCGTTTAAGAGAGCAAATTCGACGAAAAAGGCCAGATTTGTGGAAAGAAAATACTTGGATTTTGCACCACGACAATGCGCCTTCGCACAAGGCTATCATTGTGAACGAATTTTTGACCAAACACTCAACAAACACCATAACCACCATACAGCCATCCAGCAACCACCATATTCACCAGATATGGCTCCTGCTGACTTTTTTCTTTTTCCTAAACTCAAATTACCACTTCGTGGCACCCGTTTTCAATCGATAGAAGACATAAAGGAGAATTCGCGGCGAGAACTGAACTCAATTCCGGAAGCAGCGTTTAAAAAATGTTTTGATGAATGGATTATTCGTTGGCGCAAGTGTATCGTTTCTAAAGGAGCATATTTTGAAGGTGATAAAATAAATTTGGATGAATAACAGACATTTTGTGTATTATTGATCTTTTCCCGGTACTTTCTTGACAGAGTAGTAAGTGTAGCGGATCGTTGCACTGTTGGTTGTGTCAAAAAGGAAACTACGAAAATATTGCTAACACGGGGTATCTGCGCAGACGTGTACGGTGCGCATACGATTCCGCCCTCACGTTGTCGTGTCTAGCCGGCGACTCTCGGTGTGGCGCGTGGCGCGGGCGCGGGTGCGAGTCGGATCGCGCTCGATTCTGCCTCGCGCATTTAAAAATTATTTATTATCTCTATCGCGACGTTGGCAACCACCCCGCCTTTATTAGAATAGTATTCAAAATGTTACCACATCAAATTTATGATTCAGAGGAACACGATAATAATTATGACATATAGGTACACATACACAAACACAGACAGTAAAATCAATTATGGATTCTTAATTAAGTTTTAGTTACTTATATTACTATCTTTCAAAACAATGAGCCGTTCAGCATCGCTAACAATAAGTATTTATAAAAATGTTGTACAAAATGTCTAAATAAATATTTTTGAACAAAAAAGCACGCCTTTCGTCTGATACGTTTTACGTTTTTTTTTTACGCGTTTTTTTTGACACTCCAAAAATCAAGCCGCAAAAGACGGTCTGTGAAACTTACATGGGCTGCATTCCGTATTCTATGTTCCGTATTAGAAAATAATCGCTCACAGCGCTCACATCTCCAATAATTTGCGTTCCGATTTAGATATCACGATTATGACAGCTAAGAGCTGTCATCAATTCGGAACGCTCTTGAACGCGTTGACAGTGAACATAACCCCAAACAAAAACCTTTCACAAGACCTATTTTTGAAAATGGAAGTTATGTTGGTGACTCTATCGACTCTGATAACTCAGATTTTGAGATAGAGAACGACGATTCGTCCAGTGATGAAAAGGATGACGGAAGTGTTTTTAATAGCGTATTTTGCTCCCGGCAAAGATTTACCCATTAAAAAAACCACGAATTACAAATTACATAGTTGCAACGATAATTAAATATAATGTATAGTTAGATGCGACTCTTACGTTCTTATCAAAACAACACAACCTGTCAACACAACGTGTCATTTTTGACAGCGCTCACGGTGATATTTATTTGGGGCATGGTCGGTGTAATCGCAAGATGGCGCATGTCATGACGTCATCTATGACGATTCAAGGGACATCTATATCGCGCTCACGGTAATTCGGAACGGGTTTATGGACGCTCAAATCGATTACAGCGCAATTCGGAACGCGGCCATTTTCTTCTTTCTTTTTTTTCCATTTCGCCTTAGCCTGCCCTACTCGGGCAGGCTAAGGTCATGGACCATACCGCCTCGTCATCAGTGCTTACATCCTTGTCTAAAAGTAAGGCCGAAACCTTGTCTTCAGTTTCATCTTTCTTGTCCAAAAGTAAGGCCGAAGCCTCGTCTTCAGTGTCATCCCTCTTTTCCAAAAGAAAATAAGGCCGCAGCCTCGTCCATAGTATTAATACCTTGTTTTAAATTTATTTTAGGCCAGAGTCATGTCTTCAGTATTCATTATTATATTAATTTATTTTATTGAATTTTTTATTTTAAGGAACAGCAAACAGTTACATTATGTTAACTTAAAACTAGTATAACAATATTTGCAATTTGCTAATAATGTAACCCACAGCACTGTCCACGGGTTATCATAATAATATTAAAAAAAAAACAATAATAATCGCCAGGGGTGCCGAAGTAAAAAAGAGTAAAACCTAACAAAATACGAAAGATGACAAATAATAAGTATACAACCAAGACAGAATTCAAACAATAATTTGAAGATGATTATATTTATATACTTTAATTACGTATTAATTTTCTTTAATTTGTTTTTTTTTCTTATTTTTTTCTAGAGTTTTGAAGATAAGATCTTTAGCTAGATTATAAAGTCAAAATCATAATAATATGGTGTCGTATCCGTGTATTCGTTATTCATGTTGTGAAGTATGGTCCTAACCGGGTCAACGGTCAAATTACATTTTCTTCTATTTTTTTAATCTGACACAAGGCTCACACCATAACAAAAACAGCGATGTGGTAATATTTTATTATAAATTCAAAAATATTATTTCTGTTACCCTGTAACCGTTTTTGATACTTGTACATATTTTAAGGCCGCTTTACATTTGGCTAAATTCAGTTAGCTAAATGAATTAGACTCTGAATTTAGACAAGTGTAAAGACATTCAGACTGTTAGACACACTAGTTAGACAAACTTAATCGTGTCTGCCGATCTAAATCAGTTAGCATGCTGAATTTAGCCAAGTGTAAAGCGATTTAGACAAGAAATGCGTTTAGTTGTCTGCTACTCTCAGCGGAGAAAACTATGAATTCTGTAGTGAAAATTTTCTCAATACTTCCTCATCAACTAAGAAAACGTTAGAAGGCATTAGGTGCATAAAGGTGTAGAAATGACTTTTTCTGCCTTTTTTTTTTTTCCTACACTTTTATGAACTTGGAGGGTTGTATTGATGATTTTGATGATAATAATTCTATAACTACATACGTCTTACAGCCGCAAATAATATTTTAATCAACATACAACCTAGCACTGGCCTGAAAATTTGCAAAAAACGTAAGAAATTTGAATTTCGCGGGCTGCCCTGGAGCATCAGCCTTAAAAGCAAATATTTTTCGTCCAACACTTCCTGCTTCTTTTTTTAGTAATTAAAATCGAGCTCGACGCAATCATAGTTAAAACGAGCCCTATCCTTTTACACAGCCTTTAAGGTTTTGATGGTGCCATGCGAGTGACAAAGACACGCTTGGAACTCGCTGTTAAACTGATTTAGCTAGCTAATTAGATCAAGTGTAAAGAGCAAGCTATTTTTCGCCAACGCTCACTGTCTGAATTTAGTGAACTAAATTTAGCCAAATGTAAAGGCCGCTTTAGCGTGTAAATAATACTGTGTTATATACAAAGTTATGGAAACTAATATTTCCATGGTTTGCCAAACAACACTGTTGCAGTATCTTTTGTCACTGTCAAACCATTAGTGAAAAGGGCGGGAAAACGTGAAAGAGTGAAGGCGCGCTTTTTTGATTTAAAATTTTTTATTTGTAAATTTTTCACAATTTTTCTGTAAATATTTATTAATAGTTAGTGTTAAGCGTTAGTTATAAAGAATAATTAGATATAATATATAAAATGGTTAAGAAGAGAAAAAGGAAGGAGGGGGAACCGCCTCCGGATCCCCAGCAGGTATTATCCACCGATTCCGACTCAGCGGAATCGGCGGTAACTTGCTTTTCTTTTAAGGAAATGATAGCAGAAAAGGATCCAAAGGAAAAGTACAAAATTTATAAGGTAAAGGGATACACCCGCAACTATCCTGAGGATATTAATCAACAAAAAGAGCTGGTTGTATTCCTCAATCATACTGAAGAAAATAAACCTTTTAGTGATAGGGATCGTATGGCTATATCTAAAGGAATACGTGAGCATGGAGTTTCAGGAGTCATGCATTTGCGCTCCATCAATAAATACAAGGTCGGCATCACTTTTGATTTGCCGAATAACGCTAATATGTTTATTAAAAATAAAAAGTTATTGGATCAGTTATCGCTAAAAGCATCCATCCCTGCTGTAGACACAGAGGTAACTGGGGTTCTCACCTCAGTCCCTGTCGACATGGCCAATAAGGAAATATTTTCATTGATCGGCAGCTCTAAAAATGTAATTCAAGTCAGGCGCTTCATGCGCAGGGTAAATGGTTTCGCCGGCGGTTTTGAATTTGTACCAACACAGGCAGTTGCTGTTACCTTCGCCTCCACCATTCTTCCTCCTTATATATACCTAGACTCATGGCGCCACGAGGTAAGCAAATATATTCCACCGGTAAAACAATGTCTAAAGTGCCTTCGGTACGGACATATCGCTAAATTTTGTCGCAATACTGAGGTTTGCTCAATTTGCACTCTAAATCATAATTTTAAGAATTGTCAGGTTAACCCAAAAGATGCTAAGTGTGCAAACTGCAAGGGCGATCACATAGCTATCTCCTCATCTTGTCCTATAAAAAAACAAAAAATAGAAGAAAACAAAATAAAGTCAAGAAGTGCCACATACTCTGATCTTTTTAATAGTAATGCTTTTCCAGCTCTAACAGCAAAAAACTTAGATGTACAGATTAATAATTTAATGAAATCCGATAAATTTTTAAATATTTTAGTAGAAACAATTACCAAAATAGTTAGCAATAAAGATGTCCCTATAAACACATCATCAATTAAAGAGGTTTTAAAAAAAACTTTAAGTACTAAAATTCCTTCACCTCCTTAATGGATATTTCAAATTTAAACATAATGCAATGGAATGCACAAAGTCTTAATAGCAACAAACATATATTTACCAATTTCCTCTATACATACAATATTCACATTGCAATAATTAGTGAAACATGGTTCAAAACTGATCAAAATTTTAAAATAAAAAATTATAATATTGAAAGGAATGATTGTGGTAACAAACACAACGGAGTTGCCATAATAATTCATAAAAGTATTATTTATAATAAAATCAACACTTATTTTGACAATTCTTTACAAAATATTTGTGTAAAAATCACAGTTAATAATATGGAGATGAGTATAGTCAGTTTCTATAGTCCCTTAAATTCTAATCCAGCTTTCAATAAGGATAATTTTGATTCATTGGTTAAGTCTATCCCTGGTCCTTTTATATTTGCTGGGGACTTTAATGCTCATCACACATCTTGGGGTTGTGGCTCTGACTCTCCACGTGGTCGAAATGTCTTAGAAGTCATTGAAGAAAATAATATAATTTTGCTTAATAATGGTCAGGCAACAACTGTTGGTTCTCTAACATGGCGTCCTAATGCACTGGATTTGTCTCTAGTCTCTTCATCATTGGCACTTAATTGTGAATGGCAAGTACATGATAGTCCTCTTGGTAGTAGTTATCACATCCCTGCAATTATAAAAGTAGTGTTTAGTAATAGTCAAAACAATGATTCTTCTAGAAATTCTTCAAGCACTGAACATTTGCCCACCTACCCAAATTACAAAATGGTAGATTGGCAAATGTATAGTAATAATGTGGATGAATTGTTAGTTGATTTCAAAACAGTTAATATATGTCCTCTTGATTCATATCATCATTTTTGTACAATTTTACATACAGCTGCTGCTAATTCCATTCCAAATTATAAGGTCAATAAAAATACAAACAATCATGCATGCCCTACAAATAGGATTAGAAGAAATTCCCTTCCTTGGTGGAATCAAAAGTGTACAGAGGCTGTATCAAATTTCAAAACAGCTTACATAAATTTTAAAAATAATCCATCAGAACAAACTTATATCCAATTCAAAAGACTTCGAGCACTTAAAAAATTAATTATAAAAAAGGAACGTCAAAAAAGTTGGATGTCTCTATGTGAAACTTTCAACAGATGCACGCCAATATCCATCATATGGAAATTCATGCGCAAATATAACAAAACATACAATTTTAATAATCATGAAAACGACGCATGGATTTTAGATTTTTTGAAGAAATACACTCCAGATTTTGTGTCACATGCCCCAAGATCTTTGTTTAATAATAGTACTAACTCTAGTCATAGTTTTCTACTTAATCCTTTTACAATCAGTGAATTAATATCTGCCATCACCTCTCGAAGAGACACTACTTATGGTCTTGATGGAATGCCATACATACTTTTTAAAAAACTTAGCATTACTGGTTTAAAAACATTCCTTATAGTTCTGAATATGTTATGGGAAAATAATATTATACCCCAAGAGTGGAAAGTGGATTGTCTTGTACCAATTTTAAAACCAGAAAAACCCAAATTATGTCCCGATTCTTATCGTCCCATAGCACTTACTTCTTGTGTTGGTAAACTATTTGAGCAATTGTTGAAGCAACGTTTAGAGTTTTATGTTGAAAAAAATCATATTCTACCGTCGAATCAATTTGGTTTTCGTAGAAATCGGTCTGCTAGGGAAAGTGTCTGTCAATTGCAGCTTGATATACATAACTCTTTATTGGCCAATAATAATTTGGTTGGAGTCTTCTTTGATGTGGCTGGGGCTTTTAATAGTTTAAATATAGATATTTTATGCCATGAACTATTACAAATAGGGATCCCTGCAAAAATTATAATATGGGTTAGAAATTTTCTGAGCAATAGAAAAGTGTTCGCTAAATTTAATGGACATCTTTATGGTCCTAGACTTGCTTCAAAAGGAGTTTGTCAAGGAGGTATATTATCTCCCTTATTGTTTATATTGTATATACGTAGATTAAATTTAATTTTAGGATCTCAAGTAAAAAATTTACAATTTGCAGATGATTTAGTTGTTTATGCTTCTGGAATCAATTTATCACAGGTTGTTCATACAGTCAATGATGCATTGTCAAATCTGTGTAAATATTTCTCTTACCTTGATCTGAATATCAATCCATCAAAGTCCAAAGTGGTTGTGTTTGGTAAACAGTGTCATAATATTCCTCCCGTGCAATATAACAATTGTGCATTGCCCAATTCACAAGAAGCAAAATTTTTAGGGGTCCTTTTTTCACATAATTTAACCTGGAACAATTATATCAAACAAATAATTAGTAAAGCAAATAAAGCTTATAATATATTGAAATCTTTGGCTGGTTCATACTGGGGTGCAGACGCAAAAATTTTGCTATTGCTGTATAAGTCTTTGGTTCGTAGCCATTTTGAATATGGTTTTTACTGTTTTGCTGCAGATACCAAAATTGTAAATAGTCTAGATGTTCTACAAAACAAATGCTTGCGTGTCATAACTGGGGCATTCAGAAGTACTCCTATAAATGCAATGCAGATTGAATGTAACATTCCACCATTAAGAATCCGGTTTGATTACTTAAAAGAAAGATTTATACTAAAACTTTTTAGTGTAACTAATAATAGTCTCTTGGACAATTTGTTGCATTCCAATTCTAGATTAGGAATAAAGCCATTTTATATGTTACAAGATATTCATAGTTTTATAAATTTCATTAAAAATATAAACATTTATCAATCATCTCATATTTTGCCCTGTTATCAAGGAGCCTATAATGCAAAATTTCCAGACATAAATATAATTATAAAAAATAAAAAGGACCTGTCCTCAAAAGAGGAAGTTAATGCATTGTTGTCAGAGTGGTCAGATCATAAATTTGTATATAGTGATGGTTCCAAAAATGATAGTGCAGTGTCTTTCGCTATTTATGAGCCAACCTCAAATATAGGTCTTGGTCGAAAAATTGATAAAAATGCCAGTATTTTTACAGCTGAAGCTGTTGCTATTTTAAGTGCTTTGAAACATATTAAAAATTGCAATTCAGGTCACAGCAAGTGGGTTGTAGTAAGTGACAGCATGAGTGTTCTGAAAAATTTAACTAATAATAAATTACATGCTAACACTAACTACATAATCTATCTAATAAAAGAACTATGGATCGAATTGACTCATTCCAATATTGAAGTTAGATTTGTTTGGGTGCCTTCACACATTGGCGTTGCAGGAAATGAAAAGGCTGATTATCTGGCCAAAAAAATTGTTGATCTAGGTGAACTAATTCCAAATGCTGACGCTGATATGAGTGTTTCCATACCGCATACAGACGCTGTTAGTCTTATAAGACAGCGTATGTGTCAATCGTGGGGGAGACATTCATATCAGTCCACACAGATTGAAAATAAAGGCACTTGGTATGCCTCTTTAGATAAACAAATAAACTCCACACCTTGGTTTTGCAGAAATAGTAGTTTTATAAATAGAAAATTTTATTCTTATATTTGCCGTATGCGTTTTGGTCATTGTTGTTTAAATTATCATCTTCATCGTCTTAGAATGGTCAACTCTCCTTATTGTGAGTACTGTCAATCGCAAAAAGTTCAATCTTTACACCATATCTTCTTTGAGTGTTCGTCTTTCAATATTCAGCGCCTTGTGTTGTCGGATGAGCTTCTAAAAATTTATAAAAAACCTGATAAGGTCCCGCAATGCATTAAGGAGCTACTTAGGAATGCCTCAACTTATCTATATTTGTACAAATTTATAACAGAGACTGTAAATAACATTTAGGTTACATTTCGTGTTTTTTTTTATGTTTATATATTATTTATTAATTTTGATAATATTGTTTTTCAATCATAGTATTTTGTAGGTTATGTTTTTTCTATGAGGAGATAGCTAATTTCAATTTTATTTGACAAGTATGTTCAAGTCATTTGACTTGACAGTAAAAACTAAAATGACGTTTACTATCTTGGATTTGACAAAAATGGATATGACAACTTTCACGGACTTTTATAGACAGTTTAAAAAAAAACTAAAAAACTAAATATGAAAATTTAATACGAAAGACGTTATTGTATAAAACCTATTACGAAAGAAAATACTTGGACGTTAGACTAGGCAATATGGTCGAAAGACTATAGCCTTCCCTTCGGGGTAAAATTAAAAAAAAAAAAAAAAAAAAACAAACCATTAGTATATACTTATTTAGTCTATGTGTCAAACATTGCGTCAAAAACTTTGACATTCGTTTCGCCCCATGATCGGTTGGGTTTACAAGTCATGAAGACAGACTTTTTGTAACTTTCGTTCGAGTTCGGCTTGCAGCAGTTGGAAGTGGTGACTGTTGAGCCATCGAAATCTTATTTGGAGTACATGTATTGTTGAATATATATACCTGTAGCAGGTCTAAGAGTTTGTGAGTGAATTAAGTTAAAAATGCACTTATATCATACCATTCGAGCGGATAATATGCGTCAAACATGGGGTTGACCCGAATGAAGCTTTACATTATTTTATTTGGTCTCAACTTACTGCCGTTAGCGTTCGGTGATGAGGAAGGAATAAACATAGATTCTGTGTGTAATTCTACGGTATCCGAGCGAGTTCACTACGAGTTTAATTCAGATGTAGTGAGTAGTGAACATATAATATCGTACAAGGGTTACTTCCCGCGATCGACACGAGATAACTATGTCAGCGCTGCTTTGAAGAATGCAGGGGTGAGTTTATTTTTAATAATATTGCATAATACAGAAACTAAATTGAAGATAAATCTGTAGTAGGCCCAGTACCCATAATCATTAAATTTTCCTTTTTTACCTGTTTTCGCTGCTGATGTGAATTTACTAATCTAAAACCAAGACTGTACATCCTATAATAAATTGGTGATGGTTGGTGCCCATTACTTCAATCAGATTTCTGTAATACAAAGTGTATTTTGAACCACTACTCTTTACGTATAATAATTTTATTAAACAATAAATATTATATTCTATCTAAGATTCTTCTGTAATAATGGCATCTATGGTACTTGATAAATAAATTGTACAGTTAGTGTGCCTTGAACTTGAACCTTTCAAGACCCCAATGGACTTTATCTAAATTTTAGTCAATTTCTAACCTTTTTAATTCTCTTGCCCTTATCCCAATTCATTTGGGGTCGGTGCAGCATGTCTTATTCTTTCATACTTCTCTATATTTTGTCATCTCATCAGACACTTCTTTTCTTGCCATATCATTCTTAACACAGTCCATCCATCGTTTCTTTGGTCTTCCTTTACTCATATACCCATCCACATTCATACTCAAAACTTTCCTCACGACATTTTCCTCATTCCTCCGCATCACATGCCCATACCATGACAACCGATTACCACACAACTTTTCAGTCACATCATCAATTATTATTTTTCAAATTTCATAAATAATTTTGATATTTTGACTTTGCTATGCATTTGCAATTACTCCATCCAGAATTAATACTTAAGCACTTCTTCCTTTATTATGTGGTTAGTGCCTAACCTGGTGTCTGAGTTATTATGCCGCCTATGGGCCTCTGACTTGACTTTACATGACGAAGAGAAATATCTCTCAGGCATGCTGGTTGGCTAGTTTCCTCACAATGTTTTCATTCATGAAAGCAAATGATAATTAGCACTGCACACCACAAATAATAATTTTGTTTAGCTATCTGCTATTTATATAATTCAGTCAAATGTTGGAAGATGATAAAGACAGAATGATATTTTATGTGCCTTAAATCACTAAATGTGTCTAGCACTAATTATATTATGTAAACACATATTATACTTGAATTGAGGTGTAAGCAGGTCTCGGATGGGCAGCTGATGACAGCTAATAATTAGTGTTAGTAATAATCAGGTAATTTTTCATAGCTGGGTATGAACCCAGCTATGAAAAATTACCTGATGCTAAGTGATGATGATTTTGGTGACAGTGCATGCACTGTAGAAGTAATGTCACTGTAGAATAAAATTGATATCACTGAGATGTTAACTGTTCTTCAGTATTAAATACCATTGCTTTGCTGGCTAGTCTTTTCCACATTTATTCCAATTTAACAGTCCTTGTTGTATTAGAGTGATTTGTTTCATCTTTTACACTCAATGGAAAGTTCCAGTTGAAAATCAGCATCGGACACTTGGTTTTCTGATATTTTGCTGATTTGGGCCTATAAGTCATACCTATAAGGCACACAATATGTATAAAAATAAATAGTTACTGTAAAAACCCCAACTAAATTCTAACTAGATCATCCAGTAAAACTTAAGATTTACCAACTCTTAATGATAAATGCCCAAACTATTGTTTAATAGTCGTTCATTTCCATTGAGCTATTACTACTTCATATAGAGAAGACAGCGAGTTTCCCAAAACTAGCATGATGTCCCAAACTCTCATGGTAAAAACCTGAAAAGTTATACCTTCTTTATAAAATTTTCTAAAGTCATTTACTAAAGAAGGTTTTACAACCTTGTAGATAGATAGATTGACACTAAATATCCTGATATGTAACTAACCCTGGCTCATGTTTTCATGCAATGAGGGTTTTCTCTAATATGATCCATATCTGTCAAAATACAAGAGCGACATTAATTTTTCCATTTAATTATCTATTAAATCATTAACAGAGGAATATTATTTCATGAAATGCGACAGTGTTGTGCTGTGCCTGTATGTGCAAATAAAATAGGAGGGCATAAGTTCCCCTTAAGAGTTAAACTTGATTAAAACAGTGCCTCTTAGCCATTTGCAGATCCAAGTTTACTTCAACAAAGAATACCTAGCCTCGTCTGTAAATCCAATTTGTTTTGGAGACTCTTAGAAATCTGGCCTTGCAAAAAAAGTAAAAGAAGTATGTTCTATGTATGATACATAGCACATACTTCTTTTACTTTTTTTGCATACACTATATTCAGATTTTCCTTAAGAAAGGTTAGCTGATTTCTTTGGGGAAACATTAACTTTACTTTTTATAAGTGCATGCAATATTTATGTTTTTGTGTTGGTGTCTGTTTTACATCTATTTTGCTCTCGGTATTTAAGTATACCATAGCATAAAACTGGCACATGCTTGTATGAGCCTTTCCCTATCCTATATTACAACCATTTTCATTACATGACAGCAAGCAAAGCAAAATAAGTCAGGCATCTAGTGTTTCCTAAATTAACTTCAAAGAATGTATGTGCTAGTACTTGTTGTCACTAATCATGTAGATAGTTTTTGTAGCTTATTAAAACCTGTTTCATGCCCTGCAGAATAATCTGACATACCATTGTCTTCTTTGTAATATATTCGAGTGCAATTAGACAATATATATATATATATATATATATTTTTAATTTCCTTTAAAATATTTTTTTTCGTTTATATATACCGAATTCGACGAATTCATATTATAGCGTAATAGTGTGACCGACTGCATCCAGTAAACGCTAATTTGGTCTGTTCCTTTGTTCATGATTGTCGATGTAATGCATATTTCAAGTATTTTTTTTAATTTTCCTATATCTAAAATATCGAATTTGAAGACCAAAATTTCTTTTTAAATTGGTAACTGATGCTTTTTCAGAGATAACTGGACCAGAAAGTATAAATGAAGAGCACTTTCATGAGTGTAGTGACTTAAAATTCATTCGGAAATGTCAGAAAATCGTGTATGTTAATGAAAGCAAAAATGCTTTCATTAACATACAACATACGTATTTTCCCAAATACTGCTATGAAACTCAATGTGCAAATTATTGTCAAAATCCTCATTTTATTAGTTATCTAACAAGGTATAATAACTAGAAAAATATTTAAGGATACTTGTTATATATTGGTTACTGCTGAAAAAGTAAAACATGACAAAAGGCCTCTATCGCTAAGAAGTGGGAGTGGTATCGGTATTGATATTAACTTGCGCGCAGAGACCCAAGCTTGCAACTTATCATAGAAATCGTGAGAAATGGTTACGTTATAATTACGATAATTTTTGTAAATTTACCAGCAGCCCCATTTCATCTTCGTCAGCAATAATCAATATTTATCGAGTACCACCATTTTTTTTTTGTTTTTTTTTTTTTTTATCTCGGGTAGCAGATATAGTAAGGATATTTTCAGGATAATATTTATGTTGACCGTTATAGAAATATTTGGAGAAAAACGGCCTTCTTTAACTTATAAATAGACGATTTCCTGATAATCTGAATGTGCCATCACGTCATTCTCGCTTGAGAAATCTTCTTCGTGCTCCTTACGCTCGCACAGTTTACCGTAGCAATTCTTTTTTGCTGCGTTCGATCAAAGCATTTAACCAAATTGAAATGAACGAACACCCATCAATTGATTTGTTTGCAAGCAGCTTAGCGACAATTAGTACAAAAAAAAACATTGTTGTTTGTGAAAATTTATAATTCATTAGTTAAATTTAGTAGTATTTTAGTTATTGGTTTAGTTATTCTTTGTAAGTATGTTATGCTTAGTTATAGCTTAGTTATTAGTTTGTGCAACATTGTTTATTGCTAACTGTGGAGGCTTGTAAATGGCTTTTCGTTATTTGTATCATTATAATTGTTTGTATTGTTAGCTGTAAGCCACCCAAATAAAATAAAATAAAATAAAAATAATTGTGAACACATTTTTAGTCACTTCACTCATAAACATGGTTTTCTTGAATATTTTTACATCCAATAATCTGTGAAAATGTATCAGTTACCAATTTTAAAAGAAATCTTGGTCTTAAATTCGAAATTTTAAAAATAATTGCAGATAATAGAAAATTTTCAAGAATTTTGATCTTGAAATATTGCATTACGTCGACAACAATGAACAAAGAAACGGACCAAATTAGCATTTAATGGATGCACGCAGGTCACACTATTACACTATGAATTCGTCGAAGTTAAAGTTAGTCATAAACGAAAAAAAAATATTCCAAAGAAAATAAAAAAGTCGCGAGCGACGAATTATTTTTTTAACTTTCTTTTCCACTCTTCTAGGAACTCAATAAAAAATGTCCCATGTAAATCCGATCGTTCGAATCCGAACTTCGTTCCACCTTTTGAGTATTTTTTGTCTAATTGCACCCGGCTAATACATAATTCAAGAAAATATGAATGAATCATAATAATATCGAAATTGGTTATTACTGTTCTTGAATCCACACTGTTGTCTAAACTTTCTTCTGGCCACTCTACATTATAATTAATCTCACTTGGTAGGGCAATTAATATTAGATTTGGTTTAAAGTTATTTTTTCTGTCAAAGACGTTGAGCCTGAAATATAAAATTATCATCATCCACACCCCTAACTGTATTAGTCCTGCTGGGTATACTATAGGCCTCTCTTTTCTTGTACCAATCTCCACGGTCCTGTGCCAATCTCCACGGTCCTGTGCCAATCTCCACAGTCCTGTGCCAATCTTCACGGTCCTGTGTAGGGCCTGCAATCCGGATATATATACGGACATCCGTATTAGCCGGATCATCAAATCCAGATTTTACTTGAATCATCATCCTCATATTTTGGATGTTACGGATAGTTGTATTGTTTAATAATTGAGCTGATATGCCAAGGAAAGTGATATTTGTATTTAATTATTATGTTTTAAATAGGTTGATTTGATTAGGATTTTGTGATAAATGTAAGATCTCATTTTTAATTAGAATTGTTTTAAGTATGAGAAGAATAGATACAAATTATTTATGCGGTATTGTACATTGTATAACGGGCTGGTGTCCGCAACTCCACGTCAAAGCGCGTATTTTGCGTGTGGGCTTTAATCCACCACGCGGGCCCAATGCGGATTGGTAGATGTCACATGTCTTCGAATTTTTGGTTCTAGGACATGTATGCGGTATCGGTGTTTTATTGTATAATTTTAGAGAGTGAACTAGGTTTCTTATGTGATTGTTACTTGGAATATTGGTATAGTTTATTATTTCTTTGTCAGTTTGCTTGAGAGACTAATTAAAATGTGTTACAAAAGTTTATTAGTTTTATTTGGAATAAAAACTATAAAATATCCGTATTATCCGGATATTCCGGATAGTAAAAATGAATGGATATTGCAAGCCCTAGTCCTGTGCCAATCTCCACGGCCTTGTTCCAGCCTCATCCAGGTTTTTTCCCCGATGGCAACTATGTCGTCTGCCCATCTCGCCGCCCGGACGACCCTCACTTCTTTTGCCAGTTCTTGGACGCCATTCGGTGACAGCCTTACTCCGCCTGTCATCACTGCGCCTAACTAGGTGTCAAAGTCAAAGTCAAAGTCAAAATTGTTTATTGCTAATCCATAATGTACAATTACAGGTGGTAAATAAAAACATAGAAACAATTATGGACCCTGTCGGGCACAGCAAATTTAGTAAATCTGTAGTGTCCTGCCCAACTCCATTTGAGTTCCGTAACGCGATTTCCAATATCGTAAACCTTAGTGCGTTTTAAATATAAAATAACCAGTGCTAATTATAGCAACTCACAAGAATATAAAATAATTGTTAGAGAATCCAAAGCAAATTGTGAAAACAAACATGGGCAGGATAAGTTACCTTTTTAAAAGTTTTTCCTTGTTACCAGTGACTTGCATCTCTTACAGAACTGATAAACTTCCATGCTAAGTTATTTTTTTTTACTTGATCTGAGGCTATGTTTAACTGTTTATGAGATAAGTTGGCAAAAAGAGGTATTCCTCAGAGCGCACCTATTTTTAAGCGTAACCATCTAAGCGCAACTATTATAAATTATTCCTCGAAGCGCAACCATCGGTTCCATAGTGCTCATTTTCGTTGGAAAAGGAACTCATGTGCAAAATTTCATCCTTCTACACTACTAGTTTATGCTGTGCGTTGTCTGACAGTGAATGAATGTATTTAAGATTTCAATTAAACAGATAATAGGTACATAGTTATTATTCAAGTGGCAAATTAAACAAAACCCGTAGTGGTTTTTGCTGTGCGTCGTCTGACAGTGAATAAATGAATTTTAGATTTTAATTAAATAGATAATACATGGTTATTATTGGCATACAATTATAGAACCACCAGACTCATCAGAATCACCAAAATTAATCCACATTTTATCGTGAAATCATCAATAGGAATCATCATAAGGTCATTAACCAAAAAATTTTTATTTTTGTTAATGTCCGCCAGAAATTATGTTATGCTCTTGCATCCGAGTCAAGGGAGCCTCGCTTCGCGGAGCTCCTACTACTGAATGAAAAAAATATGGGGGTGTCTATTGGCAGAAGGGTTAGAAGGGTATGGACCCTTCTAACCTAATATATCTGTGTCGGGGTGCCTCAAGTCGGCCTAGGCAAAACTAGTTTGTCATCAACCACCTCATTAAAATTTGGTGCTCAATTTACTAAATTTAGTGATCAATTGATATTTTAGGACTTTAGGTGATAGATGTTAGTGGTCACAAAGTTATTTTTGGTGGTCATTATATTTTCCCCGTTATTATTCAAGTGGCAAATTAAACAAAACCCGGATTGTTTCAGATATCAAATTGGACCCTGCTGCGACGTAACAACCCTGCGAAAGAGTATCCAAGTGACTTTGATGTGATCATTCTTGAAGATGGTGGGCGAAAAGCACTGGATGCTCTGAAAGACCATCCTGCAATTAGACGTGTTACGGCGCAACGGCAGGTCACACGTACCATCAAGTATATTCGTGAGGTAATAGAATAATTATGCCCTCAGTATCCGGGGTATGGTTACCATTTTGGAATTTTAAAACTGCTGACGAATAGCTGAACATTTCCAAAAAAACAAAACTTTTTTTTACTACTTAAATCTTCTTATTTCAGTAGGTAGGTGCCTACTATAGTAATTTAACGTGCTGTATTTTGTAAAAAAAAAAAACTCCTTTTAGTCGCACAGAGGGCAAAACAGCCAGACAAATTCGGACGCATGGTAACCATACCGGGCGGTTACTAGCACATCGTATTTTGGTAAGAGACTCGCACAGATAGACTATAAACGAGTCAACCAACAAAGCCAATTTTTTTCTAAAACTCGTAGCGCCAGAAACACAGTGGTGAAATATCGGGAACTCAATATAAAAACGTGGTAAATATCCCGTTAGATTCAATAGCCTTTGTTTTAATAAATGTTTACTCAAATAGTTACCGCATGAAAGAATTGTATCTAAATACTTTGAAATCACAGCTGTGTTCATTTGTTCTTAGTCAAATACTCGGTGTTAGTTTGAAACGCTATAAAGCGGTTGTTATACTCTTTTTGTAATTAAGGATGATTGCGGGCCAGCTGGGTGTTTGTATGCGGGCTGGCGCAATCATCGCGGTCGAGACCTGCACTCCTTGAGGCAGCCGCGAGAGGTAAGGAATCTGTTTTATTTATTCCTGCCTGCTTGCACCACATCACTAAACACGCTAAACGAATTTAAAACACCGATCGTTCTGTTCTCGTCAATCGTTTAAAGATGAAAGAGACATGGTGATGTTTAAAATACACAGACATTACAGGCTTTCAGCGATTTGTAGTGCAAGGAAGCATTTGCAGGTAATACAAAACATTGGGTTGTTATACATGTTTTCCCGGTTTCACTAATGCTAGGTTATACCTAAATACTTAAATAAAAGTGCACTGTTCATCGCTCAGCGCCTACAGTCGAAAATCCGACAGGACAACAGTAAGTATTTAGGTGTTTCTTAGTGTTAGTGTAAACCGGCAGTTATGTGTGTGTTTTTGAGGGTGAACTTGTATAATTCCTTAGCAGAATGGTGGCTACACGTCACGGAAGTTATTGCGGACTGTGCCACGTCAAATAACATCAGTGTTAAAGGCGGACCTTCTTTGGTCTCTTGGTGTAACTGGTGAGTACCTCATGTGACTAATTATTGCGTAGTAAGAAGTATTGTGATAAAGGTATAATGGCTAACAGGACTTTTAAGAGTGCATGGTTCTTGACTAAAATGTATTGTATTGCCACCATACATTAATTTTATTACTTCATCGTAAGTACGTCGTAATCGTGGCGGTGTTTCCTCCGCTATAATTAATATTTTATTGTTTTTATCAGGTGAGGGTATAAAAGTAGCAGTATTCGACACGGGGTTGGCTCGCAACCATCCTCACTTCGGGCGAGTTCGAGAGCGTACGGACTGGACGGGAGAGAACACGTTGGACGACGCGCTGGGCCACGGGACTTTTGTAGCCGGCGTCATCGCCTCCCGATCTGACTGCCTCGGCTTTGCTCCTGATGCGGATCTACATATTTTCCGGGTCTTCACTGATAATCAGGTATGTTGTAATTGTCACGCGAAAAGTCAGCCTTTAACTTTCGTACTGATTGAACGCAGGCCACGTCTAGCAAGAAGAATATAATTATATACGTTCTACGTCAATCTTTCTAGAATACATAATTATGTTTTGAGCAAGGTGAGTCGTACTCATTCATTTCATTTTAACTAAATAACGTACTCGTAACATTACGTCAAGTACCTACTTTATAATTAAGCGATAAAATAGAAAAAACCTAATAAAACTAACAAGTAAATACAGACATAAACAATTATTACAATCAGAAAACTCGAAGAAATTGACGGAAGTGGAGTCAAGGATTGATGTGTCGGCGTGATTTATTTAATTAATTAATTGATAAGATAATGGTGAAGATAATGTTGTGAACTGTCGAATATGAGCGCTACAAAGTTCAGCTAGCCCGATATAACTGTTATGATAAGGAGATATGCGTATTGCTTGTGTTTAATTAAAGATTACATTTTTGTATTTATATTAATACACATCTTTCTTTATTTTCTTGAAACATTCGTCTGCTCGATAACATAAACAAAATAATGAATATGGTTCAATTCATTCATTTAAATTCAATGGTATAGGCCTCTCTTTGCTTGTGCCAAGCTCCTCGTCCTTGTGACCATATTCAAAATTAATGGCAATGGGATTATGCTATGTACTTTTTAATATATATTTTTTTAAAGATATTTTGTCAGTTTTGCCAGTTTTTCTTGTAGGACAAAGTAAGCAATAGTCTTTAAAATTTTCTGTTCACCATCATATAGGCATTAAATTGCACTTAAATAGTTTACTTTTAATTGTTTTCAATGTAACGTAAACAAAAATAATTATAGTCATACTATACACTTGAGTTCAAGTGTTCATATTATAAGTAGTACTTTTATTAATGAACAATTGGCTCTTCATTAACATAATTGTAGTATGTATAATGAGTTATATACTTTCTATGCCGGTATAAGGCAATAAAATACCGAATGTACAATATTTATTAAAAGTATACAGACTCGAGCGACAGCCTGTTTTTTTTTATTTCGGATGGGTAATCATCAAATGACTCCTGCCGCTCTGGGCAGAGCAGGAGGGAGTATCAGACTTTTACTGACTAAAACCCATCCATGTTCCTTCATCGCCCTTTGTGTTCCGGGGCCACGGTATCTCTTTTGAACAGTCCCGCAGCCCCGGCAGGCATCGGCCCTTGCGGACCCCTTTCTTTTGCTGACTCTCTTTGAGGCGCGCGTGGAAGACTCCTGCGCCGTCGACACGGCCTGCCGTCATGAGACGGACGGACGGCGAGCTAGCCCATAGCTCTCCGTCCACAGGCCCGCGCCTACTACCTGCTACCTTATAGTTATAAGATACTCCTGTGCTCTATCCTTCGAGGATTGCAGGCGTGATTGTGTTATTAAAAGTATAGGATATATCCAGGTGTCATACACATCGTGGTTCTTGGACGCGTTCAACTACGCCATTATGCGTAAGATTGATGTGCTGAACCTGAGCATCGGAGGACCTGACTTCATGGACCATCCGTTTGTAGATAAAGTGTGGGAGCTGAGTGCTAACAAGGTGAGTAAGACCATTGCCTGTACATACCGCCACCTCCTTTAGAAGTATGTATTACTTTAATCAAATGTCACTTCAATGTAGTAAAAAGATACAAACCAAAAGGGTGTAGACGTCACCGTTAACAAAACCGAAGGGCTCTGGATCGTCCCGTCATTGCAATATTTCGTTTGTTTTGTGGTTTTTGTCGTTCATTTCAAAGTGTAAAATATTTATATTTTGTGTTGTTATTGCCATCGGTACGCTAGAAGAAGGTCGTGCACAAATACAAGTGCAATACAATCAGTTTCTTTGTTTGATGGTGTTCGTTATTGTGGGAGGGAACGGGCCAGTGTCCGCAATGCAGGCTCAGTGCTTGTTGGTGGATGATATGGAACTTTCCCGTGGTATAATTTGTGACCCTAAGACGAGCAAAACCACAGGAAAAAGCTATTTTACTTCTACTTACTACGACCAGCCCGCGTAGCATGACCACCGTAGAAACGGATTTCTTAGAAGAAAGAATCGACAAAATGACAGATTTATTTTTTTCATCTGTCATTTTGGCGATTCCTTCTTCGAAGAAACCCGTTTCTACGGTGGTCATGCTAGGCGGGATGTAAGCCACTTAAAAAAAAAACTACTTTTGCGGACTGAACTCAATTAGTACCGGTTTCTATTCCAAAATGGTTTAAATTTCCAATCCACGATTCGATGTTCCCGAAAATATCCTTAGCAATTCCTTACATGATAATTATAAAGGGTGTAAAACACCTCTTAACGAAGCCGAAAGGCAGTTGTTCTGCCCGACATTGCGATAATTTTTTTGTTCTACACCATACCGGGGAACCTTCTAGTTACGGAGCTATTGGGGGTCAAATTTCCAACTTTTTGACAAGTTTTTTTTTTAATACAAGTTTTAACGAGAAACGTCGTCGTCGTCGTTTTATACGATTTTTACTTTAAACACCTCCACGACCCCCGTACTATTCAATCCATCCATCAGCACAATGTTTCGAGTGCGTTACATTGAGTTCTACCACAAAACATGATATTTCACCCCAAAAAAAAAAGTTGTTTCCCAGCAATAATTTTTGCGTAAAGTTACTTAGTTTGATGTACAGAATGCTTGGTTGACGGCTTCGTGATGAGGTCTTTTACACCCTGTATACTAATAAGTACCTAGTCTTTTCCACTATGACCATTATCCTGTTAGCCATTGGTAACGGTAGTGTGATGGATATCAACTAAATACTAAAGAATGGCTATTTTTTGTTATAGGTTAACAGTAGTTTTGACCGTGGTTTACAGCATTTAGTCATGCTTTGCGAATAAAGAAACAGCGTTCAGTTTGTAAATTGATGTAGCAAGACATCAATTTACAAACTGAACGCTGTTTCTTTATTCTTACATTGTACAAACAATCGACCAAGCATAAACGATTAAATACGTGTAGTTTTGAATTTCACGGTAATACCGGATAACTTGTACCCCCCACATTAGATAATCCTGTTAGATACGAGATGTTTGAGGTGTATTTTAAAGGTGCATCCACACCAACTTTTTAACCGACTTCAAAAAAGGAGGAGGTTCTCAATTCGTCGGAACCTTTTTTATTTTTTCATGTATGTTCAGTTTCACCGATTATTCGAAGACTCCTGAACCGATTTGGTTTTTTTTTATTTCGAACGATATAGGTACTTCCCACATCTTCCAATTTAAATGGGATCTCCATTTAAATTTTATCGAAATCGGTCTAGCGGTTTTTGAAAAATGAACAAAAATCTAAAAATTGATCGATGTTTTCGTTTATTCCAAAACCTCGCTGTCTCATTGAAGCAGTGTGTAAATATTTGAATAGGAGATTAACAACTAAAAATGAAAAATAAAAAGTTTTTTTATTGTAGAGCAATATGATAACATTAAGTACCTTTCTATAACTTTTTGACATACGTTGTTGCTCGCTAACATTTGCAAAAGTTGCTCTACAAACTGATTGCCGAAACACAATTTACTTTGTCCATTGATATTCGACTGAGAAAGATGGTCATTTGAAATTCAGTTCCAATACACTACACTAGATCAACTTGAACAAATGATAATATAAATACACCTTTACTGTGTTGCAACTGAAACAAAATCACAAAACAATCTGAAACAAATCTTCCTTCTAGGTGATAATGGTGTCGGCGATAGGTAACGACGGCCCCTTATACGGGACCCTGAACAACCCAGCAGACCAGATGGATGTCATCGGGGTAGGCGGAATCGGTTTCGACGATCGAATTGCCAAGTTCTCATCCAGAGGCATGACTACCTGGGAACTGCCGCATGTGAGTATTTTGATCGAATAATATGACTGTGCCCTATTTCCCAACCAAAGTGATTTAAGATAACGTTCAGAAAGCGTTGACGTTCGTTCAGACGCCATTTGAAGGTATCCCCCCGAAAACGAAAAAAGGTATCTAATTGAGTTAACGTTAGTGAATAAAACACGAGACACGTGAATAGCACTGTGACACTGTCTGACCACTAAAACAAGACTTCTAAATTCTACTTTGAACAGTCTCAGTTCCTGTTTTAACTGAAATTTGGGCCGTTATATTTTCCTAACGATTATAGTTTAGTCTCGTATGTAGGAAATAAAGACAAGAAATTTTATGGAAGCGACGCAATAATTCCGCATATCAAGCGTTATGCGCCTCTGTTTTTATTCTGTTTACGAATGGTTTATTTTTAGATTATGTTTACAAGTCGTTTCGTTTCTTACGTCACGCTTGCATCTCTTAATGAAGGGAACTAACTATTAATAAAGACAACTATTAATACTTATAAAGACAATTAGGCCTTTTTTAGTGTTCCCCATCCGAAGGGTAACCAACCGGACCCTATTAGTAAGCCCCCGCTGTCCGTCCGTTCGTTTGCCTCTGAGGCCCTAACGTTTCGTCCGTATATTCGGATCTATGCGTCTCTGTCACTCGCACTCATCTGAACGTTAGAAAGTAGGGCCTCTGTTAGCGGGCTGTATCTCATGATCCGTAATAGATGGAAGTTGAAATATTCACAAAAAATGTTTTGTGCCGCTATAAATAATAAATTAAAAATTAAAGGGGACTCGCCTGCTACGATGGTACGGAACCCCACATGCGCTAGTCCGACTCGCACTTGACCGATTTTTATGAAAACGTGGATTGTCGAGTGAACTTTTGGTTATGTTGCACTACACACATAAAACATAACCTCTTAAATCTGGATGCGACAACCCCGACTTACTCACGTGTAAGTACCTAAAGCAAGCTTAGAATTCGTGTAAAAGCATAAAATACTGTTAATACTAATGTCTACTGTAACATGACTTCCAAGCCAACTGGTTGTCTGTTGTAGGGTTATGGGCGCATGAAGCCGGATATCGTGACTTACGGAAGCGGCGTCAGGGGCTCAAGTGTGACTGGAGGATGTCGCTCACTCAGTGGTACGTATTTTTTTTAATAGCCTTGTATTTCCCACTGCTGGGCAAAGGCCTCCCCCATATCCGACTTTCAGGTACTCTTCTCTACTCTCGCGGGTTGTGGGGTTAGGAATATTTATAAACGTGCATTTATCGATAGAAATAAGTATATAATATGCCCTTGAAAGTATCGGTAACCGGTAGCCAAACACACTGTATAAAGATGTAAAGTTGTAAATCTAGAGGTAAACTGGTGCCGGTTGATGTGTGTTGTATGTTTGGATGTACAAGGTTAGCTTCGGAAATACTGATCAAATCCCGAATATTCTCTACGCTACATTATCCTGGACTGTCAGAGGCTTCACGCCAGAAGCAGATATTTCAAATTTTCCCGTGGGATAATTACCACACATAACGCGAGTGAAACCGCAGGCAAAAGTTAATATTAAATAAATAAACAGCATATTACTGTTGCACAAGAAACTGTCTGTCTGTCTGTTGACTTTTCAAGTTTTAAACTAATACAACCATTAAACTAATTACGAAATTTAACAGATAGGTAGCTCTGGCTCTGGGACCTAGAAAAAGATTAATAAAATAATTTCAGACTGGGTATTTTTATTAAAAGTACTGAAAAACAAAATACACGCAAAAAATTCTACGAGACATTCTTGTGCAAAACTATTCACCAAATAGAAATAACTATTCTTAGCCGTGTGGTATCCGGCAGAGTAGAATAGAACCAACCCATTACACTCACGGGTGTCGTATAAGGCGACTAATGTCTGAGGCAGAACACCTTGCGCCTCCGTAGACCAGAGAATGGGCAGCAGCGTTTTCTGTTAGTCTTTCATCACTGCGATCTCCAATCCGCCTGCCAAGCGTGGAGATTACGACAAATTCCTCCCATCATGGGAGAGGCTTATGTCCAGCAGTGGACGTTATGGGCTGTTGTAGTAGTATAGTATTCTCTCTCCTTATACGATGTGCCTCATAATTAACGATGGTGTCACTCTCAATGTGTATTATGAAAACATGCTTCTTAATCAATTTCCTACACGCAGCCTAACCAAACAGGTCATTCACACGATATCATAACAACTTTTTATCTTGTTGGCGTCGTCGTTTATATTTTGATGGTACTTTGCTTTAATTGGCATTTGTTTTATGGACTATTTATTATCCTCCTTGATTCACGTGATATTCCGTAATGTGTGACAATTTAAGAGTTGGAAGCTTGAATATACCTATTGTATGCTTGCTCTGTAAAACTAAAATAGTAGTTACAATAAGCTCACATTTATGCATTACTAGCTTATGCGAGTCCGGTAATGGTCCCACGGGATCGTACTATCTGGAAAAAAAATGACCTATGTGTTAATCCAGGTTATAAACTATCTATTAAAAATTAATGGAATGACTTTGACTTTAGGTACGTCAGTAGCGTCGCCCGTAGTAGCTGGTGCCATAGCTTTGTTGGCAAGCGGCGTACCCCGACACAACCTGACCCCAGCAGCGGTGAAG
This sequence comes from Xestia sexstrigata, assembly GCA_941918905.2. NCBI lineage: Eukaryota > Metazoa > Arthropoda > Insecta > Lepidoptera > Noctuidae > Xestia > Xestia sexstrigata. Next base: position 12,253,658 of record OW799200.2, on the reverse strand, counting down.
CAAGCTCTGTGTATGACGGCGCTGCGACTATCCGGCCCGAACATGTTCGAACAGGGGCACGGGAAACTGGACCTTATTAGTGCTTACCAGGTACAGTAACTCACAGTAATGGTTTCCTCCGGCAATTTCTCTGTAACAGCCACGGTGTCTGGATTTGCGCCTGGTTGATGGTATTAGATGGGACTTTGACATAACTGGTGAAATATTGGTGTACTAAAGGTACAATTCTGCCTAATCCTTCAGGATAACAGACGTGTAATTAGTATAGTGTAGACTTAAACATGTCGAGGAGCTTGTTGCTAAATAATAACAGCCGCTCTTGTCGATCGTTAGGTTAAGCCGTGCTTGCCTAGGTTGGTCTGTGGATGGGTGACCGCCCATTACATACCGAGTTTCCTCCGTACCTCGGAAAGCACGTTAAGCCGTTGGTCCCGGCTGTCATTGTAGATCTTTGACAGTCGTTAGGTAGTCAGAGGCCCAAAAAGACTGACAACCAGTCTTACCAAGGGGTATCGTATTATCCGGTACTAACTGGGTTGTGGAGATCGGATAGACAGTCGCTCCATGTAAAATACTAGTACTCAGCTGCATCCGGTAAAACTGAAAGCCGACCCTAACATAGTTGGGAAAAGGCTAGGCAGATGATGATGATCAGACTTAAACATATGTACTTACTGTCTCTCTCTCAAAGGGTGGACACCCTTTGAGGAAATACAGTCACCATGTTTCATTTTGTTCCAGTTCCTCCGCAAGTACGAGCCTCAAGCGTCCCTGAGCCCGAGCTACATCGACCTGACGGAGTGTCAGTACATGTGGCCGTACTGTACTCAGCCGCTGTACTACAGTGCTCAGCCGACCATCGCTAATGTCACCGTCATCAACGGACTAGGCGTATCTGGGAGAGTGGTATGTGGGACAATACTTATAATTAAATACCAGATCATACGTTATTTAAAATCGTCGAAATATGCAACAAAAGTACCAAAAGTGCAACATAAAATTGAAAATACGTAGTACTACAAAATATTTTTTTTGTTCCTGGAAATTTAATTGAGTACTATTTCTAATTATCAGGAAAACGATTAAGCCTTCTATTATTTAAAATATTTTGATAACTTAAAACGATCGTTCCACATTCACTGAGGTCAATGGGCCCATTTGAATTTAGGTGTTTTTTTGCGGGTATCACCTCTGACACAATAGGGAATATGCATACATTTTGTTTTTTTATTTCGATACGGAATGTTAAAGTACTATAAAAATAATGACAAAAAGCGAAAATATGACATATTAATAAATAATGTCGTCATTCGCTGGATCGGATCTCTGTCTAATCAGCAGTTTCAAATGCTTATAACTGAGTATTTTTTATAGATATTAAAAAATAATTTCACTTTGCTATTTCTGATGTTAATACGCTTTGTTTAGAGTGATAAAAAAAAATCCTGCATATACTTTTGTATTGTGCAGTTTTCCAGTTAGAATTACAACCGCTACACTTAGTTACAGTATAGTTAAAATTAGAGAAAACGTGCCCTAAAAATACACGATCGCCCGATTTTAGCTAAAATATGTAATAACTACAACTAAAAAACCCGACTAAAGAAAAATCACGCTCTAATTAAAATTGGGGTTTACAATGTAAAATCGACTCTTTCTTTGGTTGAAGTCGGTTTAAATGTAGCTTATGTCATTCAGGCCGTAATAACGAATCGATTGACACCTTATTCATCAAATATTGGATGAATGGTTCAGGCGCTACGGAGGAACATACGTAAATACAAACATACATACATACACAGACTGCTAAAATCATAACCCTTCCTTTTGGCTTCACCGTAGTCGGGCAATGATCATGCAATTAGGGAATATGGACGTAATTTTTTCGTCACGTAAATCAATAAAATACAGTACTTTCAACCCAAGAAAAGTATTAAAAGTCAAGTTCAACTACTGCTGGTCGCTTAAAAATAATATTTAACTCCTGAAATTTTCTACGACAGTTCAAACGTCCATAGCTGTCGCGGCCATGATGTGACGTCATTTACCACAATCTGCCTGGTTTACATCAAATTTTTTGCCCTAAATAGAATAATTTTACTAATTGTATGTGCTCTAGTCAAGTTAACAATAACAGGTAACAATATTATAATAATGTCTTAGTGAAACTTTAAACACTTTTCAAATAAAAGTATTTTTTTTTGACACATAGATTTTGACGTCATTACCGGCGTTATCGAAGACGATGCGTTTTGTGAGTGCGTTCCGTTTCACCAAAAACATGCTACATAAAACAATAAATTGTAAAATAAGTGATGTATTAGCAACTTAAACAAGTGAACCACAATGTTTTTATGGGCACAAGGCATTTTTAATAAATAAAAAGAGTTTTGTATTTCATGCATATTCCCTATTATAATACATGCAAATCTGCATCTGCATATTATCCGGTCTCTATTTATCATCATCAGAAAAGCTAGTATTATATAAATCATCATCTGCCTAGCCTTTTCCCAAGTTTTATTGGGGTTGCCTTCCAGTCTAACCGGATGCAGCTGAATACCAGTATTTTACATAGAGCGACTGCCTATCTGACCTCCACAACCCAGTTGGTACTGGGTAATACGATACCCCTTGGTAAGACTGGTTGTCAGACTTTTTAGGCCACTGACTACCTGTAACGACTATCAAAGATCACAAATGACAGCCGGGACCAACTGCTTAACGTGCTTTCCGAGGCACGGAGGAAACTCGGTATGTAATGAGTTGTCACCCATCCACAGACCAACCTAGGCAAGCACGGCTTAACCTAAAGATCGACCCGAGCGGTTGTTATTATTTAGCCACGAGCTCCTCTCTTTATTTATTACATAAATATATGTATACATATATATTTATCCTTGAATCCATCCGTATTTAATCTTGTCTTCTTTAGGTCGTATAGCCATAATACTCAAAATATTCTCACGACATTTCCCTCATTAATAGGCATGACGGCAGTATCAAAAAATTGCAAATCTATTTAGTCCGTCAGTTAGAGTATTGGAAATTATTATTATTATATTTATAGACACGTATTTTTTTTTTAAATTAATTAATATTAACAAAGATAAAACGCATCAAAACTCGGGAGTGGGGGCTCGTGACGTCAGAACTAGCTAAAAATTATACCTTGGCGTGACGTATTGAGAATTTTAAAAGCGTCATATCTTCGTCAATTTTGGTTTACGTAACAAAAGAAAACACGGGTCAAATATTTTTTGAAATTCTGACTGACGGACTAATTAGATTTTTTTTGTCGTCTCGCCGATTATAATATCTAGTCGCGTAAAAACTTTATCACCATATTTTTATTATTCTATTTGCTTTACTGTAAAGTTGTAAATATAAATACCTACATAAAAGTAAGCTTCATTTTCATGCTAATTTAACCGTTTAGACACACTGATTTTCCATCTGAAATGAGTGTGTTTGAATTATAATTTTATATGTGAAGGCATCTTATTGGTTTATTAAGATCTAGGTAAAGTTACGTCACAGAATTAACAGAACATATTTTCTCTGAACATATTGAACCAACAAAAGCAGATAACATGAATTTGCACAAGGTCTTGGGCTAGGCTCTTGAGAAACAAAGATTTCTTCACTTGATTATCTTTATTTAATCATTGTAAATACACCATGCGTTTGACGATTTTCGTGTGCAATGAAAATGTCGAATGCCGAGGTAGAAATTACAGAACGCTGTCTGCTACGATTATTAATACTCTTTTTCTCTGCGTCCACATTTTATAATATCTGGTTACGTATGCATGCAGGTTGAGAGTACTATTCTATATATAGATTTATATATTTGTTTGAAAAAACTTGTATAGCATAACAGATGCATCCTCTCACATAACTAGCACAAGAAAAAAAACCGGCAAAGTGAGAGTTGTACTCGCGTGGAGAGGGTTCCGTACAATGCCGAAATCTTATTTTTAGTTTACCACTTTATTTTCAATTGATAGAATTCTTATAGGTTTTCCTGTATTCTACAAGCTATGAGTTATAATTATCTTGTATTTTTTTTTTCAAAATTTTTTGCTCGGTAGTTTCGGACATTAGGGCGGAATGGTCAATTTTCGTCTTCTTCTATGAATATAATCAAAACTATTAATTTTACAAAAATAACAAAAATATATTTGAGATCCTCATAACGAGTCCTTTCATTTGATATAATTATGAGACAGTAAGGTTTGCAAAACTTTCTTTTTTAATTTTCTAATTTGTCCCCCGAAAATGAAACTTATTTAAAAAAAAAATACTTTGCACATCTGTGTTTGGGTCATAGAATTACACCATCCTACCAAATTTCACCTGATTTCCTGATTTGGTCCAGTAGATTCGTAGCAAATTGGCTGTGACAGACAGACGTATAGACAGACAGACGCACGAGTGATCCTTTAAGGGTTCCGTTTTTTCATTTTGTGTACGGAACCCTAAAAACATGTTTCGTTCATCCTCTCACTGAAACTCAAACATCCACAACATACGTCCACACATCTCGAGGATAATAAATTATACTCCGGTGTCGATGTTAGTAGAGCATTCAGCATAAATAAACTTACTCTTTTTTATCTTCTGTTTCCCAGCTTAATCAATAGAAAGTTTTAAGGAGGGGGCGTTTTAGGGCTGCATTTCAATTGATGTTGATAAATTACCTACTTTGACTAGAGCCTTTAATAGTACCTCTGGTCAATGATCTTCTAACTTTTTTGTTCTCAATACAGAAAGATGTATCATGGCACCCTCACCTACCCCACGGCGTGCTTCTCTCGGTGGCGGTGGAGTACAGTCAGATCCTGTGGCCCTGGTCCGGCTGGCTTGCACTCAGCTTCTCTGTACTCGAGGACGGCTCGGATTTCGATGGCGTTATCGAGGTAACTGTATTAAAAAAAAACCGGCCAAGTGCGAGTTGAACTCGCGTGGAGAGGGTTCCGTACAATGCCAGTCTTATATTGAGTTTACCACTTTATTTTCAAATGATAGAATTCTTATAGGTTTTCCTGTAATCTACAAGCAATGAATTATATTTTTTTTTAATTTTAGGCTCAGTTGTTTCGGAGATAAGGGGGGGGATGGTAAATTTTCGTCTTTCATGGATAAAATCAAAACTGTTTATTTTACAATAATTATAAAATATATTTTTCCTTTTTTTTTTTTCATTTTTTGTACGGAACCCTAATGAAAGGAAAAAATAGTTTGGCCGGATACTAGACATAAATCTTACGATCACGTGGACATACTGATACAATTAAAATGAAGTAAATGAGTAACGAATTACGACAGAGTTTCTTGCCCATTCTTCTCCATACGCAACTACCCTTGCGAATTGGTTATAGAATCAATTGTATTAAAGTTTGTCGTTTAAAAGTGCTCCTTAATGGCCTAACTGGTATAAATTCTCGTAGTTGCCCTTTGACTTGTTTTTGACCAACACAACAAAGTGGACAACTCACACCAAAGTGAATAAAGCCGCTTGACTTCTCGCGGCGACACGTACATCCGCGCGTCCAACCCACGTAAACATAATGCTTGAAACGGTGTGACAGTGAAACGGCCGCCGCGCTGAGTTGAGTCTTACTATTCTATCCAGCCGTTAAGGCCTTGTAATTGCCGGCTATTCGTTTTTATCTAGTAACTATTACACGACCACTTAAAGTACTTGTACGACAGAAAAGGTTTGGTAAGCCGTCGATCCTGTGCCTCATATTGTCGTCATGGAACTATGAGACTGAGGAAAGAAATAAACAAACGCAGCAAACTAACTTGTGCTGCTTCTTCAAAGCCAATTTTATTAAGAAAAACGACGGTTTACAAAACAAAATGCCTCCTAATGGGGAAGGCTGGTCAAAGCTGATTGTGGATGGTGCGTCTATAGCTTAGACCTAATCTGACCATTGAGGTCAAACTATTTTGAAACATAAAATGAAATAAAAAAAAATAAAAAAAGAATGAAAAAGTAATTAACATGAAAATTCTACCAATGACGATGTTTGGTACAAGCGATGCTAGCGCCATTAGTTCCACAGTTGCCATACCCATTGGTTAATTGGCCGTAGAGCGTCACGGTGAATTAGAATTGTGCATAATATTGTATGTCCAATTTGACAGGGTCACGTGAACATTACGATCGAGAGCGACGACGACACCGGGGAGAAAATTATGAGGAATGCTACTCTAACACTACCCATACGGTAAATATACACATGAATATTAAATAAACATAGTCAAACACATTGTTTAATCGCCAAATAAAAATAAAAACCTTGCACAATAGGGAATATACACGTAATTTTTTCTTCACTTAAATCAATAAAATACAGTACTATCAACCCAAGAAAAGTATTAAAAGTTTAGTTTAACTACTACTTGTCGCTTAAATATAATATTAAACCCCTGCAATTTTCTATGACAGTTTAAACGTCCGTAGCTGGGACGGCCATGATGTGACGTCATTTACCACAATCTGCCTTGTTTACATGATTTTTTTGGTTCTTAATAGAATAATTTTGCTAATTGTATGTGCTCTAATCAAGTAAAAATTGTATTAACAATATTATAATAAAATCTTAGTGAAACTTTAAGCACTTTTCAAATAAATGTGTTTTTTTGACACATTGACTTTGACGTCACTACCGGCGTAATCGAGGACGACGCGTTTTGAGAGTGCGTTCCGTTTTACCAAAAACATGTTACATAAAACAGTAAAATAAGTGATGGATTAGCAACTTAAACAAATGTACCACAATGTTTTATGGGCCAATACAAGGCATTTTTAATAAATAATAAGAGTTTTGTATTTCATGCATATTTCCTATTCAAGTAAGATACAAATAAGCAGTGAAGATAGTTGCAATTTTTGTTTGTTATGTACAGGTACTTATTATATATTGTTAGCACGGAACTGATTCCCTCTGTTCCCCTTACTGGTATAAACTGCTTTACGGTAGAACAATTTTGCCCTGTGTGATTGGACTTATGGTAGCACACTTGTAACAAAACAATATTTGATAGGTTAAATCATTTAAACACAGCAAAAAAGTAAAAATAACGTTAAGAGCGGCCAACCCGCCATACTTTTCGCGAGAATTTTGACAAACGCTCGTGCGTGATTATGCCGTTGTTACACATATATCTTTATTTTTTGTACGTGCACTATATCTAGGCTTCTTTCACGGCAAAAAAAATTGTAGGAACAAATTCAGTATAAGCCTCCATAAATTAATTAATGCAGGTTATCCATAAAATTGTTAGTATTCCTCTACCTATGGTAGTATAATCAACTAAAACACACAATAGATAGAAACAATATGCTTTTAACTAACAATATTTAAATACGCCAACTTCTGGAGAAACCTGGCAACAGTACATGAACTGTGAACAGTTGCCCTACAGGTGGCCTTCAGTCTTGGCAACAATGCTCCGAAGACTGACTCTGTCCTGCAACCGACGCAGTAGTGATCAGAGGCCCTACTCCCTAACGCTTCGTCCGTATATTCGGAACTATCCGTCTCTCTCACTCGCACTCATCTGCAGACGTACGCTAGAGATACGGATAGATCCGAATATACGGACGAAACTTCGTTAAAGAGTAGGGCCCAAGGATCTTTTACGAATGATCGCAAAGAAATCATCTCAAAACCAGCGTCGGGGCATAGTAGCAGCATTCTGGAATTGGGTCCATTTGGCGCAGCCGTGAAACTACAATATTTTATGTTTTTTAAAGATTACGTTTATTTTTTATTTATTTTTTATTTTGGTTCACTTGTGGCATGTGCCAAATAAACGTATTTTTGAATACACTTCCTCGAAAACGGGTTCTTATCGCACTACGATTAGGTTCAACATGCAATGAAAAAAAAAGATCCACAGGGTACAAACGAAGTTCAAGTCGGTTCAATGCCTATAGTCGGAGGTAAATGATTTTTTTTTAATTTCGGCAAAGCGATATTATGCGTCTTCATTGCGTAAATATTTTTAAATTTTCAAATTGTGTTTATAAATAGAATATCATAAATAAACATGATTATTTAAAACTAAAATTTTATTTTATAACAAATAAACATTTATTTATGTTCTAAATTAAATAATACAAAAAAAAAACAATTTTTTACGCTGTTTAACGTCTTCATACCTTTGCTTGCTCCTTCAACCTGGCGAAAGCAAAGCGCGGAAAATTAAAGTCATAGTCTCATAATGATAAATGATGTTTGTTTTGCAAGTAGGTTTTTACAAATACTTTTACACGTCATTTTTTTTAAACTAGATGGGGTCGGTGTTCCGTACCTGACTACTCTGAGAAGAAACAGCCGAAACAAACTCAGAGGTCATACTCTCTTTTTGAAGTTCAGACATAATCTTGCTCAATTCACAGGAGGACCATGCAGATTAGTGTCTGAGATAGTTTTTTGAAGAAAGAGCCATACAGATTTGAGTGGACCTGTCCAGTCAGTGCAAGCATTTGTCAGTTATCGTGTAGCTTGACTTATAACTCAAGGAGCTCAACGAAACGACGACCAATACCAAAGAAAGGACATTTGGGTAGGTCGCTCATAGTACTCAAACTGCCAAACAGTTGTGGGAAAAAACAAACAAAAAATAAATATGTGACCCACATGGTCCCCACTTTCACAATAATAAAATAAAATTAATAACAAGTACTTTTCAAAATGAATGTAAATAAAAATCATTCAATGTCAGAGTGTATAAAAGAAAGGAATTAATAATAAATAAGCGAAGTCCGAAATTTCGACATTCACAGAGCAAATTTCATTGGAGCAGCTTAATCCCAAGCTTTTTTATCTTCGAGATAGTGATTAACATGATAGTAGGCTTTCATTAATTTATGACGAAAATGTTTTTCATTCTTCTAAAGTGTATTGAAAAACGTCGTTTGATACACAGTTCTCGGCTCATTAACACCCTCGCCCACGGCTCGTGTGTTAATTCCGCCTCGAATGCAATACCAAACTTTCTCCAATTGTGTCAAAATGTTCTATTCTTTCTTCTTATGATCTGCATCATGTTTTCGGTCAAAAAGAATGAATGAAATGTTTTTTCTTTAACAGTGCTCGCGTGATCCCAGTCCCTGTGCGCTCCCGGCGCCTCCTGTGGGACCAGTTCCACAGCCTGCGCTACCCGGGCGGGTACTTCCCGCGCGACGACCTGCGCGCTAAGCACGACCCGCTCGACTGGCACGCCGATCACGTGCACACCAACTTCCGCGATATGTATCGCCGCCTTCGCGAACATGGCTTCTATCTCGAGGTTATGGGTGCGTTTTTATTCTGCCATCTTCTTCTTCTGTCCTAAATCACATTCACAAGTCACGTGCGAGTTGGTATTTAGGTACCATGACTGGAAGAGAGTTAGCAGATGTTGTTAAAAGGCGACGGATGAAGATAGCGTGTCTGCAAGAGACTAAGTGGAAGGGTGAGAAAGCATGAGAGATATAAGTTTTAACTGTGGTATCGATGGGATGCGAAATGTTGTGAGAATAGTTTTGGTCAGTGAGTTGAAATAATGCGTGGTGGACGTTAATGAGCGAAAAATATCCATCGCTGTAAAACTAAGAGTCAAGACTTTGGTTTTAAATATAGTTAGTGTGTATGCATCCACCAGTCAGGAAATGAGAATAGCGTAAGAGAGAGAGTGAAAAAGTGTATGTGTCGGGGGAAGAGTGAAGGATGGGTATGAGGAAGTACATGTTGGCTGAGGGTATGGAAACCGTAACACTGACGGCGAGGCACCGCTACAAGCTGCTTCTGCCTCCGATCTGGCAATTATGAAAACGTAGTTTAAAAAAAGAGACGAACATCTCATAATATCTATACTAACATTTTTATAAAGAGGTAAAATTTAATTGTAAGTTTGTGTGTAGGTGGTAATCTTCGGAACTACAGAACCAATTCCGAAAATTATTTTACTAACGGGAAGCTACTTTATCCCCGAGTGTCATAGACACATTTAAAACGATCCCGTGGTTTAATTTCCGTACATAACGGGAGCGAAGCCGCAAGCAAATCTAGTAACTTATAAGAGTGGCCTCCACGCGACACATATTAACTAAATAGTCAAACGTAAGCCTCAAATGCGTTAAAACCTAAAAATTGCTGCCAGGCGAAGACTAAAGGTCCGAGCAAGCCCAGTTACACGACTCCGCTCCCACCCGTCAAAAAGAATGTAATTCAAATATTATGGGCTATTAGTATTTCTCTTTAGATATAGTTCACATTGGCATTGACGGCGGAAGGGCCGCTGACAGTCTGTAAATCACTACATATTATAAAATAAAGACCTCCCTTATGGGCTAAGACCTTTAGTCTACCAACACAGATTGGTGACTGACTTTTTTTTTAAGTTGTTGTGGGAAGAAGCCATCCCACAATAATGGTGCAGTTCGCTAGTGCCCATTTTCAAGAATAAAGGTGATGAGTATGAAAGTATAGGAGAAAATAATAGAGAAGACATTGCGAGAGAAGAGTGGGATTACTCAAAATCAGTTTGGGTACAAAACAGTAGATACGCACGAACGATACCGATTTGTGTCAGGTTGACAGCAGTAGTGTCACCCACTATTACATGGGACTTGAACATAAATGGCAAAATGTGGGTGTAAAGTCACGAGCACCGATATGTATGCAAGCTGCTTTTAAAAGTGAACCTATCTGGAATTACAACCTATTATGTAAAACAGAACTTAAATCAAACTTTTTCAAATCCAGGTTGTCCCCTAACCTGCATCGACACGTCGCTTTACGGCGCTTTGCTACTAGTGGACCCGGAAGACGAGTACTTTCCCGAAGAAATGGCGGCGCTGAAGAAAGCCGTCAACGCGGGGATGTCGCTCGTTGTGTTCGCTGATTGGTACAACGCGTCGTTGCTGCGACACGTCAAGTTTTATGATGAGAATACTAGACAATGGTGAGTGTTTTAAAATTAATCAATTTGTTTTTTGTATTTTCTCGTTTCAATCTTCTTTCACGTGCCTTATCCCTATTTATTTGATGTCGCCGGTCTTCCATACTGCTCACGTGGTGTTCATCATCTCATGAGTCAGCTCCTTTGTAGCCATATCATCTTTCACATAGTCTATTCATCGTTTATTTGGTCCTCCCCTATTTTTACAGCCATCCGTACGTTCACACTCAGAACATTCCTCACAACATTAAACTTTTCCTCAGCATCACATAACGGTGCTACTTTCAGAATTCCTCTTATGTACTCAATTCTTACTGTAACTCAAGAAACAGCGTCAAATTTGAATAAAGAAAAAAACAAACGACTATCCAAATTCAAAGTTGCGACAAATAAAATGTATTGTCATAGTTCCCATTTGATTTATGCTAAATTTGTGGGAAAACGACTCATCTATACTAATATTATAAAGATGAAAGATTTGTATTTTTGTATGTTTGTAATGAATAAACTCAAAAACTACTGGACCAATTCCAAAAATTATTTCACCATTAGAATGCTACATTATCCCTGAGTAACATAAGCACCCGTGCGAAGCCGGGACGGGCCGCTGGTTAATTATAAAACGTTCGTTGTATTTCAGGTGGATACCGGAGACGGGTGGCGCTAACGTGCCCGCTCTGAATGACTTGCTCAGCATGTACCAGGTGAGCCTCCCCAATGTCTCGTTGACCTGGTCTCGAGCGACATTGCTTCTAGCAGCCCAACTATCTGATTGAGAAATAGGGAATATGCACATAATTTTTTCTTCACTTAAATCAATAAAATACAGTACTAGCAACCCAAGAAAAGTATTAAAAGTTAAGTTCAACTACTGCTTGTCGCTTAAAAATAATATTAAACTCCTGCAATTTTCTATGACAGTTCAAACGTCCGTAGCTGTCGCGGCCATGATGTGACGTCATTTACCACAATCTGCCTGGTTTACATCAAATGTTTTGCCCTTAATAGAATAATTTCACTAATTGTATGTGCTCTAATCAAGTAAAAATTGCAATAACAATATTATTATAAAATCTTAGTGAAACTTTAAGCACTTTTCTAATAAAAGTGTTTTTTGACACATAGACTTTGACATCACTACCGGCATTATCGAGGACGACGCGTTTTGAGAGTGCGTTCCGTTTCACCAAAAACATGTTACATAAAACAGTAAATTGTAAAATAGGTGATGTATATAACTTAAACAAGTGTACCACAATGTTTTTATGGGCCAATGCAAAGTATTTTTAATAAATAAAAAGAGTTTTGTATTTCATGCCTATTCCCTATTGACCACACGACGAGTCACCTGGACCCGGTTAAAAAGAGCTCTATGTCCATGCAATAAAGTCGAATTGTCCGACGCAAGTCGAGTCGCGTTGTTGGAACCAAAACCATGTGATGCCTTTGTCGGTCATGTTGCATGGACATTAAGGTCTTTGCGGCGCATGCCTGGGTTGGTCCGTGGATGGGTACCCATTATATATCGAGTTACCTCCGTGCCTCAGAAAGCACGTTAAGCCGCTGGTACCGGCTGTCATTTGTAGATCTTTGACAGTCGTTACAGGTAGTCAAGTGGCCCGAAAGTCTGGCAACCAGCCCTACCAAGGGGTATGAATAAAATGTTGTCACTAACTAAAACTATAATGCTACCATTCATGTTCAATCATGTATTGAACAGCCCGTAAGTCTGACAACTAGTATTAACAAGTGGTATCGTCTATCGTATTACCCATTACTAGGTGTGTCATGGAGGTCAGATAGGTAGTCGATCCATGTAAAATACTGGTATTCAGCTGCATCCGGTTAGAATGGAAGCCGACCCCTTGGGATGACGTGACCAGCCCAAGCCGATTCAGCGTAAATAAGTCTAGTCATTCCGAAATTGTGATGATATCGTATGTCACATGATTTTTAGAATACAAATGCCTGTTCTGCCTTAAGCTAGCTTTCCACCAGAGATGAGTGAGGAAGTAAGTGTGTAAGCAATAGTTTTTGTATTACTCTGGTGGAAAGCCATCCTTAGCGTTGGTAAAGTACAGCTGGAGACGTTACGTTGGATTATAAATCGTAGAATAAGACTGATTCCTCGCTACGTATCTCTCGTGGAAACGCAACCATAAAGTAGAAATTTTACATAGGGTGACACAATGAGCAGTTCTATCGATTTTGGATGGATACAAGGGGAAGGAGAGGCCTACTAATAGTCTGACTAACTGTGGGTAGAGTAGTACACCATTAACATAGTTTAATGCTTTCAATGTTTTTCGTCAGGTTGCCTTAGGTGATCGCGTGTTTGAAGGCGCGTTCAGACTGGGCGGTCACCCGATGTACTACGCCAGTGGTACTCATATCCACAGCTTCCCGGAGCATGGGATCCTGATCACCGCCCCCCTCAGTGACCAGGGACATCAAGTGAGTAACGTATCATATCTTGTTTTTTTCTTAACTGTGATAAGGTAGGTTTCCTATCCAGCAGCGACTGCCTATCTGACAGAAACTGGGTAATACGATACCCCTTAGTAAGACTGGTTGTCTGACTTTCGGACTTATGTTTACCTGTAACGACAGTCCAAGATTTCCAGTAAAAACCAATGGCTAAACATGCTTTCATGCATCATCATCATCATTTTAGCCGAGAGACGTCTTCTGCTGGACATAGGCTTCACAAGGACCGGTCTACCTTGTGGGTTGTTCCAACGCTGCATTTTCCGATACGCGGTCGCTACTCTAGAGCTCTTCAGCCCCATCGGCAATCTGTTCTACGAGTAATGTGCCCCGCCCACTGCCACTTTAGTTTAATAATTCTGTGGATTATGTCGGTCCCTTTACCTCGACCGCGATTATAGTCTTTCTTTTCATGTCGTTTTAACTGCATACTACGCGATCACGACCAAATGGCAAACGGTAAGAAGCTGGTCGCGGTAACCAAGTGGGCAGGCGGGCTTGGGCTATCAAGAGGTCTGCTATTCCAACTAGGGCATGAAGAATCGGTTCCGCTTCTACATGCCCTAACCTCCATACGATAATCACCTTATAAAATTCCCACTGCTGGGACACATGCGCATGCGTCACCGTGAGAGGGAGTGGGTCATAATCCACCACACACAAGAGCCTAATCCGGGTGGGTAGAAGTCACATGACAATGAATTATCGTGTCATGACGGTTTCATTATCATTTCTTCATCGGTTTCAAAGCAGCGGTGATGAAATATATTACACAACGTCAAACCCATTGATTGTAAATCTAACATGAGTCTGTTGCATAGATAATGTCTGGCGAGAAGCCGGGCGGGGGGGGAGGCGCGTCGGGCGGGGGGAAGACCGTCGACGTGCCAATACTAGGACTACTGCAAACCGATGGTGAAACGAAAGACTACACCAATGACACCAGCGAGAAATTACCCAAGGTCAGTAAAAAAAACGTTTATTTAGCCTATTATGGGCAAAGCCCTCCCGTTTCTCTTTCCAAGTCTCGCAATCAAGATCTTTAAAGATTTATTATATACTACCAAAAACTTATAAAGCTTAATTCACTACCCGCTGATATACCTTGCGTTACTAACACGGCCAGACGACACATCAGTGGAAGAAGAAAAGTGAAGCCTTCAGCGGAAGGCACTAAAAAAGCTAACATAAAAAGGAAATGGCCTTGCGTTTAATGGGGAAGACCACTAAAAGCTAATTGTAGATGGCGCGGCCATAGCTAAGTCTCAATCTGACCAATGAGGTCAAGCTCACTCACTGATGACGGGTATAATTTGACGGATTCGAAAACAAGTAATTCTCACGAGTAGGGGAACAGTGCCAAAACCCTCCCTTTTTGCCCCCTTCCCCCCTCCCTATCGTATTTCGGACACTAGGAGACCCGTATTCTGTTTTTTTATTACGAATTCATATAGAGGAGGCTCGGAAAAGTAAAAACCATTTTTTAAAGTCGCCCCCCTTCTCCCCCTCCCTTAGGCGGATCTCGGAAGTTAAGAGACTAGGAACATTTCTTTTTTCAGATTCATAAAAAGGGGCCCAGAGTTAGTCAACATCATTTTTCAAAACTCAAACTAGCTTGTACTGTCGGCTCGCTTTACGAAATAATAGCATAAATTATTATTTAAGTTAGATCTTACTAATCACATAATTATGTTATGCAATAAAGAATTGAATAGAATTAAACACCTAACCGGTTTACACATACTATTTACGATAAATGGGCCAAAATGAATGTAATGTTGTCGTTTAGGCCGGCCGTCTGGTGGTGTACGGTGACTCTTCGTGCCTAGAGGGCGGAGCGGCGCGCAACTGTCACTGGCTCCTGCTGGCCGCGCTTCAGTACGCTCTCGTGGGACATCTGCCCTCCTCACTCAAGGACGCCGCGACTCCGCACCAGCATCGAGTGCGAGACGTACATATTATACCTTCAGGTAGGTTTATACAATAGGGATGACGACTCACTAAAAAAAAATGATTCTGTTTGGTCCGTCAGTTAGGTTATCGAAAAATATTGGATACGTGTTTTTTGTTTTATCAAATTAATAAAAATTTACGAAGATAAAACGTGTCAAAGATCATGAGTGGGAGCTTGTGACGTCACATTTGAGTAAAAATTGTACTCAAATCTGACGTCACACGAGTTTTCGACGCACTGTTTCGTTTTCATTTTTTGTATACGTGAAAAAAGAAAAAAATATGTGTCCGATATTTTTTGGAAATCTATCAGACGGACTAATTAGTTTTTTTTTTGTCATCTACTCTATTGTGTCTCGCAACCTAGCCAGAAGCGACGAGGAGAAACACCCTGTGGTTTTAGTCAGTGGGAGTCTGACGGCCCCACGGCGAAGGTCATTCATTAAGGATTAATAAAGAAAAAAAAGGTATAGCGTGTGAGACTGCACTTATCGACACGGAAATGGGCTTGAACCGATCGTTTATCACAACATTTGCATTTGTCGCAAAACGTCGTAAAAGGAAGCGAATGATGTCATTTTGGCTTTTATTACGTGGACATCAAACTCCTTCTGAACGCCTAAAGCATATTCCGCATCGATAACCGTGTTCACTCATTAATTTTACTTCCGATTATTAGGTAATCGACAAGAATAAAGAAAAATGGAAACCTTTTGACCACCATTGTCACATATATGTGACAAGCAAGCGCGTGTCCTGTACGCAAAATAACAAAAATATGTGACAAAATGATAGGTGAAAGTGTGGCTTGTCGTGGACGGCACGCGCGTGCGTATATGCATTAGCGGTCAAAAGGTTAAACTGTCATAATTTGGTGGTGCTGTTCAATTGGTTTTGGGCTGTCGTCTCTGAGTGTGCAAAATGTGTCTACATTGTTTTACTGGGTTTCCGTCAATAAAAACAAATGTAAGTGGTAATGTTACGGTTTACAGATTTTTTCCTTATGTGCTGTAAGACATTGCTTCTTGCCAATTTTCATAAATCTTGGTCAACGGGTCAAACCCTATAGGTTTGAATTCCTTTGTGAAATCGCAAAATATGCGACATTAACGGTCATATCTTTTGATCGCGTTGACTTACAAGTTAGATTTTTCAGTTTCATTGGGTAGTAAACCTGAGTATTTTATATTAATTTTAATCAGCTTGATATCTCCATGTGTTCCTGAGAGAAAGGGTCTTACCATACGCACAACAAAGAGATCCTATAAGGGTTCAGTTTTTGCCGACTGAGGTATAACGGAACCCTAAAAAATAAACAAAAAGTAAAAAAAAAAACCTGGTAAAATAACAAAAACCTGGTCAGCAAGACGACCAGTCAGCACAAGCTGCACTCTTCACGAGCATAACGCGAAGATCAGCCATTACCCCCCTCGGCATGTTCGAGGGAAGGAGGTAGGCCGACCCCCGACGCTACCGTAATGGACTAGTATGACTTTAAACAAAGTTTACATTGTACTTTAGCTTTATGTGCATTAAGGCCAGGATCTTTCAAATCGGCCTGTTTTAGGTTGTCTTAAGGGCTATATCCCTCAAATAGGTTAGCATGATCGTCCGTTACTCCTAAAGTACTGCAGCATTAATTTTGAAATAAATATATGGTAAAGTCGAGGATTACTGCTAAGTCCTATGTGTGACGAAAACACAATTCCATAAACTTTTCTCGATAGAAAAAAAAACCAAAGTTACCTCCATTTCGAACAATAAGCCGCTGGTATTCAAAAAGTACTTGCAATTAGATCATGAAACTTTGCATACTAACTGAACTAACTATAAAGCAGGTCTTATGTGTTTTATTTTTTTAGTCCAATCAATAGATTTTTTGTAAATCGCAAAAACCACTCATATCGCACTATTCGGCTGCAGTGACTGACGTAACAACCGCTTTGTAGTGCAAGCTGATTATAACTTTATTCTAACAGTATTTCAAACGAAGTTTGAACCAACACAAATAGAGTTGCTAACTTTAGGGTTAGAAGGGCCTTAAGGTATGAAATAGTCGTTGTTTTAATCCAGAAAAAATATATTAGGTTGTTGTTCATGCACAGTCCTTGATTATTCGTAGGCTCAAATCACGATCGTTACTACTTCTCTCGCTCATAAAAACACGCAAAGATAGGTAAGTTTATGACTATTTGTCAAGTTTCACTTAAAGCTTATTAACACTATCATCATCTGCTTAGCCTTTTCCCAACTATGTTGGGGTCGGCTTCCAGTTTTACCAGATGCAGCTGAGTACCAGTATTTTATATGTAGCGACTGCCTATCTGATCTCCACAACCCAGTTAGTACCGGGTAATACGATACCCCTTGGTAAGACTGGTTGTCAGACTTTTTGGGCCTCTGACTACCTAACGACTGTCAAAGATCTACACATGACAGCCGGGACCAACGGCTTAACGTGCTTTCCGAGGCGCGGAGGAAACTCGGGATGTAATGGGCGGTCACCCATCCACAGACCAACCTAGGCAAGCACGGCTTAACCTAACGATCGACCCGAGCGACTGTTATTATTTAGCCACGAGCTCCTCTATTAACACTATAAATAAAAAAAATACACTGAAAACTAAGAAATTACATTGTCTTCATTATTCTGACATTACTTTTTAAAAATATGTGTAATTTTTAGTACTTATAACAAATTAAATATCACTCATTTCGCACTATTCGGTCCGCAGTGGACGACGTAACAACCACTTTGTAGTGCAAGCTGATTAGAACTTTATTCTAACAGTATTTTAAA
Source organism: Xestia sexstrigata (assembly GCA_941918905.2). Lineage (NCBI taxonomy): Eukaryota > Metazoa > Arthropoda > Insecta > Lepidoptera > Noctuidae > Xestia > Xestia sexstrigata. The sequence continues at coordinate 12,235,453 of OW799200.2, read as the reverse complement.
CGAAGTTTGAACCACCACAAATAGAGTTGCTAATTTTGGGGTTAGGCAGGGCTTTAAATGGCAAGTCTAAAAAGAAGAAGGTAGCTTGTTGTAAAAAGTTATAAGGACCAAGCCCTACGAATGAATTATGAACCTTATGAAGCCGGTGAAAGTGAGCACGTAGCTTACATTAACAAAGCTATTATCGCTCCCAACTTGGATGTGGCGCTCGCTCGGCTTGCGCGTTTCTTACGCACTGTTCTTACCTAAGCTAACCCATTTAGACTGGGTGCGAGGTTGGCCAGTAATATTAATCACTACATATTGTTAGACGGAAGAAAACCTACTCAATCGATACAGCACAGCACTACGTGAGGATGCTATGTGGGACATCACTAATCTTTTCGCTTGACATTTGATGTTTTTGGCGGTAAAAGTGTCTCCAGTGTATTAGAGTGTTTAGATCTAGATTAAATGATTAAAACCTATTTTAAATTCTAATAGATTCAGAAGCGGGACATTTAAAACTCCCACAAAGTGTTTTGATAAGTTAAATCAAAAGATTAAGGTTTCGTTCGAACATCTTTGATAAAAGTTTTGTTTGCGGTAAAGACGCTTGGTGTTGGACACTTATTATAAGTGCAGTGCATGTCGCTAATAACCCGAATTAATGCTTCGTTGGACGCTTTTGTGACTTCTCTCAATGCTTTCGGTCAAGTTTCGCATGTACGTTGACCTTGTGCACAACAAGAACAAACTTGGAAGTGTTTTTGGTGAACTTCTATGTGTAAGCTCATCTTCCCTCTTGGTCAAAAGAAGGTGGTCAGTGCTCTAAGCATACTTCTTCACGTCTGCACGTATGTTGCACATTACCCGACTATTTGGTGAGATTGTTTCATACTTAAACTTGACTTCAGTTTATTCAGGATGACCTTTGTAAAGACTCATAATTTGTAATCTATACTGTAAATAACTAAGTGATCAAAGACATTGTGAAAGTATTGGACTGAATAGACTGAAAGTGAATTGATTATTTGCCGATTTTGCTGCTAATGACAACTTAATTTATATTATTTTACTGTGAACTGTACAAAGTGTAAATAAAAGACAATTGTTTTATGATTAAGAGGTTGTGTGGTTACTGTTACATTTATTAATTTGAATCTAATTGTGTTCTAAACATGGGTCGGCATAAAAAGAGAAATAGGTCTCAGAGTTCTTCGTCTTCAAGTTCTGATAAACCAGTAAGATATTCTAAAAGCAAGAAGTTTAAAAAAGAACTAAAAAGGAAAGACAGCCGTATTGATGCCTTAGAAGGGTTAATAAAAGAACTTAGAAAGAAAAGTGATTACCATAGTGGAACTGTATCAGAAGCTTCAACAACTAGGCCACCAGTCGTTCGATATGTGGGCCGAAATGATTTTATTCCACAATTTGACCCACAAACCTCTCCTGTTTCCATCGAACATTGGATTCGTAATTTAGAAGGTACAGCTAAAATGCATGGATGGGATGAATATACTTTAATCTGTAATTGTACTTCAAAATTAAGTGGTTATGCCAAAGGATGGTATGAGCAACAAGCTTCATACGAGATTAGTTGGGACGAGTGGAAGCAAAAATTGATTAAAGCATTTCCATTTACTAAAAATAAATTGTCTCAAATTAGAGAACTTGTAAACAGAGTCAGATTGCCAGATGAAGATCCAATTGAGTTCTATTACACCAAGTTAGGTATAGGCATGTCTTGTCAACTGAGTGACGACGTTATTACTGAAGCTGTGATTGGAACTCTTGGCAACAAACTGTGGGAAATTGGTGCTAAGTCTGCAGGTTGTCGTGATACTAGCTCTCTTTTACAGTATCTGGCTAGTATTACTTCTGCAGATTTAGGCAAAGAGAACAACCAACCAGGTACCTCCAAGCAAATCGACCAGAAGTCTGATAAATTAAGAAAATGTTTCTCGTGTGGTAGAATTGGTCACAAGGCTAGTAGGTGTTTTAGGAGTGGAACAAGTACCAAGAAGCCAGCCCCTATTCAAACCAAAAATAAGGTGGACAAAAAGTGTTCATTCTGTGATAGGGTTGGCCACACCGAAGCTGATTGTTATAAGAAAAGACATCAGAAACATTGTACATTCTGTGATATTAAAGGTCACACATTAGAAGAATGTAGGAAACGGTCAAGAGCAAGCCCACAAAACAAGTTGGTGCGTAAAGTACAGACTGTGTGTTGTGACCTCTCAGACAAGAAGTATTTTAAAACCGTGCTTGTCAATGGGAGTCCAGCTGAGGCTTTTGTAGACTTTGGTAGTTCATGCAACATAATGAAACAGAGTTTTTGTGAACAGCACAACTTAGAGGTCTCTGCAAGTGACGATATTGTTATAAAAGGGTATGGTGATGCTCTCACCTTGCCACAAGGTGTAACTGGAGCTGTGTTGACTGTAGATGGAATTGATATGGAGACAAAGTTTTATATAGTACCAGACCAATTACAACATTTTGATGTTTTAGTAGGCCAGCCGTTTACTGAAGCTGAAGATATTGTCGTCCTTAAAACTGCTACGCAACTCAGTGTATTCAAAAAGGATATGTCTATGGAAATTGCAGAGCTGTGTGAAGACCTTGAGAAAATGTGTCTGTATCCTCAGGTTGATGTTATGCTAAATCCTGGTTTGAATAAAATTGTTGCTAGAACTGAGCCTGTGGTCAGTGGAATAATGGCGGTGAAGCACAGTGAGCAGAGAGAGCCAATGAAAGAGAAGGATGTATTAAGCGAAGAAGTAGAGGGTAAAGATGGTTCAGTTATCATAAAACTTGTAAACAGGACGAATGGACAGATTGCACTTAATAATGAAGCATGTATAGCTCGAGCAGAAGTAAAGAATTTGAATGAAGGAACAGCTAACACCCCTAAGATAGGTGATAATTTGACAAACTCAACGAGAGGCTTTAGACTCTCTTCTAGATAAACACAGTGGATGCTTCGCTAGCAATGGCATGGAGTTAGGAAATTGTAATATTGAAATGAATATTAAACTGACTGAAGACAAAGTGATTAATTATAAACCATATCGAATGTCTTTTCATGAAAGAAAAGTAGTGAGGGACATTGTAACGGATTTACTTAATGCTGGTATAGTAGAAAGATCAACATCGCCTTATGCGAGTCCGGTGTTACTGGTGAAGAAGAAGGACGGGGGTTATCGCATGTGTGTCGACTACCGGGCACTAAATAAAATCACAGAGAAAGAAAGAATCCCATTACCAGTTATCCAAGATTTGTTGGACAGACTCGTAGATCAGACTATGTTTTGTTGCTTGGATTTAGCCAATGGTTATCACCAGATTAAAATAGCAGTAGAGTCAAAGCCATACACGGGATTTGTCACACCTGATGGCCACTTCCAGTACCGGATGATGAGTTTTGGTCTGTGTAATGCTCCTGCTGTGTTTCAGCGTGCAATGAATGAGATACTTGCCCCTGTTATTCATGAGTGCGCAGAAGTGTACATTGATGATGTGATCATATGGGGATATGACTTTTCTAGTTGTCTGAATAATCTTAGAAAAGTTTTGGAGTTGATTGATTCCGCCGGTGTGAAACTGAAGCGCAGTAAGTGTACATTCCTTACCAACACTGTTGAGTACCTGGGACATGAGATTCATGAAGGAGAAATACGTCCATCTTCGCACAAAGTGACAGCTGTTGTAAACTTTAAAACCCCGAGCAATATTCACGAGCTTCGTCAATTCCTGGGATTGGCGAGTTATTTTCGTAAATTTATAAAAGGATTTGCGACTATCGCGAAACCACTTACCATGTTGACCAAAAAGACTTCTGAGTGGTGCTGGGGGCCTGAACAGGCTGAAGCTGTGGAACGTTTAAAACAGGTACTTACCTCGGATCCTGTTCTAGCGATTTATAGTCCAACCCGTGAAACGCAAATCCACACAGATGCTTCGAAATTGGGTCTAGGTGGAGTGCTGTTACAACAGGAAAACAATGAATGGAAGGCTGTTGCTTATGCAAGCCGGCAAACCACAGCTACTGAAGTGAAATACCACAGCTTTGAGTTAGAGGCGTTAGCTGTCGTATTCAGTATCCAGAAGTTCAAAGTTTACTTAACTGGAATCAAATTTCGAGTTGTGACGGATTGTTCTGCTTTACGCCTAGCATGGTCAAAAAGGGACTTGTCGCCGCGTATAGCACCCTGGTGGCTCGATTTGCAAGAATACGACTTCGACGTAGAGCATCGACCTGGGACTTCGATGGTACACGTAGACGCCCTCAGTCGAAACCCAGTCTTCGTTCAACATATTGAAGAAAAAGATTTCATCAATACCCTCCAAGACGCTGATGAAGAAGTTCAGTCCACTATAACTAATTTACAGTTGGAATTAGACGCTAATAAGCACAAGAAAAATGGTTTGTCTAAAGACTATAAGGTGGCGAATGGATTATTGTGCCGTGTAGTAAATGGTGCTAATAGACCTGTTCTACCTAAAAATGCGAGATGGCACATAATGAAGACCTATCACGACGATAATGGCCATTTGGGTGTCGAAAAGTGTCTGGAAGCTATTCAAGCCAAATATTGGTTCCCAAAAATGAGGAAACACGTGGAACGATACATTTCTAGCTGCATTGGGTGCCAGTTCACCAAAAAGCCGACAGGCAAGCAGCCTGGGCTTTTGCATCCTATTTCAAGACCTGCTATACCATTTGATACATTGCATGTCGACCATTTGGGGCCATTTTGCAAAAGTAATGCCAAGACATATATTTTTGCTGTCATTGATGGGTTCACTAAGTTCGTTTGGCTGGAAGCTGTAGTAAGTGCCAATTCAAAGGGGGCTATAGTTTCATTAAAAAGACTAGCTCAAGTGTTTGGGTATCCCTCACGAATAGTCAGCGACAGAGGTACGGCTTTCACTGGACGAGAATTCAAAGACTATTGCAGTGAGTTGGGGATAAAGCATGTCTTGAATGCCGTCGCTACTCCACGCGCAAATGGGCAGGTTGAGCGCCTAAACCGCACTATTTTGAGTTCGTTAACTGCTCATATGGGCGAGGAGCAAAAGGGCTGGGATAAATATTTGCCTACAGTACAGCTAGGCATTAATTCGACTGTGAGTCAAGGGACGGGCAAATCCCCTTTAGAGCTATTGTGTGGGTCGAGGCCACGTTTAGCTGGAGATATACGAGGAGCGTCATATGCGCCCGCAGACATTACTCAAAACAGAGAGGAAGCAACTCAGAGGATTGTTGAGAATGCATCACGAATGAAAGTGCGATATGATAAAAATCGCCGAGCCACTCTTCCCATTCCGGTCGGTAGCCTAGTAATGGTTGAGCGAAAGATTTTACGACCAGGTTTATCCAGTGGTAAGTTGGTTCCTAAATACGCGGGACCTTATAAAATCACTGCCGTTCTGCCTAATGATCGCTACGAAGTGACATCGGCCGCGAGGGGCAAGAGGGCCCATAAAAATATTGTAGCACGAGACAAGTTAAAGGTTTGGAATGCTCGATGTGACTCGTCATCTGACGAAGACCTATAATATTGATATCATGCTCGCCTTCGGGGCCCTTTCATGACGGTTGATAATAAACTTAAGTTGGTATTATTATACTACTTGCCTACGGGGCCTGATGTATTTATAACGCTTGCCTTTGGGGTCTGAATGCGTTTATAAGACGAGCCTATGGGGCTTAATGAAATTTCTATTGCTTGCCTACGGGGCCAAATAGCATTTACAAGCGTTGCCTGTGGGGCTTGAAGTTATTTTCTGAGTCTACCTGTATGACTTATAGTGTTCGACATGGTGTTCTACATTAATGAAGCTTGCCTTAAGGGCCTTGGCAATCGTCAAAATTTATGCTTGCCTTAGGGGCCTTAGCAATTGACAAAATGTATGCTTACCTTCGGGGTCTCAGCATAATATCCATCCAAGTCTATGCTTGCCTTAGGGGCCTTGGCAATTGTCAAAATTTATGCTTGCCTTAGGGGCCTTAGCAATTGACAAAATTTATGTTTACCTTCGGGGTCTCAGCATAATATCCATCCAAGTCTATGCTTGCCTAAGAAGCGACAGCAGTAATGACTGAAATTGTTCTTGCCTTACGGGCCTCAGTATCATCCACTAACATGCATGTGCTGCCTCAGGGGCCTCAGCAACTTTATCTGTACCTGTCCTTGCCATAAGGGGCCTTAGCGGGGTTACCTACAATTAAGCTTGCTTTAAGGGCCTTAGCTATTACTCTACGACCTGGAGTGCTGTTCCTGAGCAGCTGACAAGTCTTCCTGGGAGTTCCAGGATGTTCGTCGCGCTACTTAGCCTTACCTTCGGGGACCGAAGGATTGCAGGATGGCCGAGCTGTTAGACGGAAGAAAACCTACTCAATCGATACAGCACAGCACTACGTGAGGATGCTATGTGGGACATCACTAATCTTTTCGCTTGACATTTGATGTTTTTGGCGGTAAAAGTGTCTCCAGTGTATTAGAGTGTTTAGATCTAGATTAAATGATTAAAACCTATTTTAAATTCTAATAATATAATAAAACAAAGTTGCTCGCCGCGTCTGTTCCTATGTATGCTTAGATCTTTAAAACTACGCAACGGATTTTGATGCGGGATTTTTTTAATAGATAGTGATTCAAGAGGAAGGTTTTAGTATATAATTTACGGGCGGGCCAAGCCGTGGGCATCGGCTAGTAGTAAATAAAATATTGTAACACTGCAAGGAAAATGCCTTTTATCTCTCTTCTCTACACGCTTTTCGTCTGCTATTGTAGTCTAGTCCTTTCGGTTGAACTTAAGTTCGTCCCTGTACCGTCGTCTGATCTTGGACCTGTACTGTTTAATTTATCTATCAGCTCAATGTTTTGAGTCCGTTATATTGAGTCCTATAGAAAACCGTGATTTTTAACCCCAAAAAATGTCCAGAATGCTTGGTACATCTTGTATAATTATACGATTTCGTCTATGACCATATAAAAAATTAAATCGTGCATCGTTAAATTGTGGTATTTTTCTAAGTGTGGTAGGAACTACCACACTTAGAAAAATACCACAATTTGGTGACGGAAAATGAATCGACGGAATGCGAAAAAATCCTCTAAAAAAGCTAATTTTTAATCATAGTCATAACGAAAAAAATATGAACTAAATAACTCCAATTGATCAAATCAACAAACTGCATTTCTGTAGTCGACATAACCGGATCTTCTAAAGTGAAAATGTAAAATCCATTTTCCAGAAGTTTCTAGCTGATTTTTGCTTACTGATGAAGGAAATGGTGTATTGATGGAGTAACTTTCTAACTCAGCGGTATAAAAATGCTTAGAGTATTTTGTTTGTTTCATTGTTTTTTTTTATGCCACCGACTTCCGAAAGTAATATAATTTAGACTTTTTTAGTGTTTTTTTGGAACTCGGTTTTCGCCTATAGCTAATCTTACATTTCTTTCTTTAGAACTGCCGCAGCGCGCAGAAGGCGGTCGCTTGCACGTGTACTCTAGGGTCCTATCTCCGGACGGCAGTGGACCCCGACCTGTGCCAGAATGCGTTGTTCCTACGCCTGTGGAGCCCCATCCGATACACGCGCCCCCATCTGCAAGGACTCTCGCACCGAGGCACCAGCCTACCGACCCCAAGAGTATCGGTAACTACCATTTATTTTTTTCGCAATCGGGTATAAAGGTGCAACCAGACCGAGATCATGTCGTGGCATATAATATTATGAAGTGACTAAGTAATAATGGGGTTGAAGTATGAAATTGCCGTTGTATAGTAATAGACACTTCGAATTGACATAAAATCTTTATGGTGTGAGATTTTTGTGTGAAACTTTTTTCACATGACACCTATGAGGTTCTTTATTGAAAAAATGTGCAATATTCGATTTTCGAAAATATGAAAAATGGGTGCCCCATGATTTGACTGCAGAAAGCAATGCGTGTTGAAACTTGTGTTGCTTTATTGAATCGGTACAGAAATGAAGGAATATTGGATCGAATTGTGACATCTGACGAAAAGTGGATTGTTTACGAAAATCGTAAGCGAAAAATGCAATGGCTGACCCCAGGTCAAACGCCGCAACAGTGCCCTAAAGCAAAGCTTACCAATAAAAAGGTAATGGTAAGTGTTTGGTGGTCTCTTCATGGTGTTATTCACTCTAGCTTTCTCAACTCTGGTCAGGCAATAACAGCAGATGTTTACTGTGTCGAACTTCGAACAATGATGGTGAAACTGGCAGTGAAACAGCCCCGACTCGTGAATCGATCTTCACCATTATTGTCATCCATGATAACGCAAGACCTCACACTGCACGAGAAACCGTTGTAACTCTACAGGAGCTGCAATTAGAAACTATACGTCATCCTCCGTACTTGCCAGACCTTGCTCCAACGAACTACCATTTTTTTCGTTATTTGGTCAATTTTCTGTGATAAAAAAATTTCTTCCCAGGAGGCAGTACAAAATGCTTTCACACAGTTCGTCAAATCTAGATCCTCAGAGTTCTATCGTAAAGGCATAAATGAACTTCCAGATGGCAGCAATGTATAGCTATTGAGGGTAAATATTTTGATTAAAAAAATATGTTATATCTTAGAAAAAAATAAGTTTCAAATTTTTCAGTACCAATCGGCAATTTTATACTTTAACCCCTAATATTACCACACGGGTCAACCAAAGTGAAGCTACTTAGGGCTAAGTTCACCGAAAAGATAACAGTCTGATTATTTAAAAACAGCTGTTTAAAACACATTTTCATGTTCACCAAAGCAAATCAACCGATTAAACACGCTAATCAACTGTTTTCTCTAACCCACCTCGGAGAGGTTGTTTAAAGTCTCGGTTAGTAGTTAATCGGTGTATTTTGACGTTTGTAAACTGCAAATAATAACAAATTTTAAGGTTACATCCAGATATTATTGTGAGAATTTAACATGCAGTCTGCTTTGATATATTTTGGAAGAGGATGACGTTTTGGCCGAGTTTGAAACCGTTAAAAGACTTTTGCGAACTCCTCGTTTGTATTCCACCAGACGACACTACTTCACACTAAACTAGTGACAATTTCCTTTTCGTCATGCGTAAAATTAGCATTGCGCTTCTTATTCATTGTATTTAATTTAAAAACTATTACAAACGAAAATAAACAACAGATAATTTGATGGTTAGAGAACTGTCATCTCAAGTATAACCTTGTATTAAGCCTCCTCTACACGTCTGCAGATGCGACCGAAAACCTTTGATCTGTGCCAAAAAACCGACAACAATCGGATTAGAGGCGAACGCGTCTGCGGACGTTAAATGCCATCAACCGATGCACAAATTACCCCTTCTAAACGTCGGCGGACGCATCCGAAGACGACGTAGTGCAGATGCATCTACCGACGTGTAGAGGAGGCTTTATTATATGGTGTATTATCTATGGGTATAACGCAACCATTTTAAGATGTTTCACATTTGTACGGTTTTAACGTGTTAAGTTACCCACCTTATTTGACTGTATTATAATCATTCGGTCTTTCATTCCTAAAAAGCTCGTTTACATAACCAATGGCATCTTCGGTGTTGAATTGGTAGAATAAGTTGTGATGAACACCAAAATTCCCACCTCATGTTTAAACAACTGTTTACGTTTAGCGGGCCGATTACGAAACAGTAGGTTATTTTACTGTTGGTGAACATGGCCCTTAAAGTGAGAGCAAATTAAACCTCGATTTCAGCTGTTAATTAATTGACTGTTAATACGGACCTTAAAAGTCAGAAAACTAGTCCACCAAAGGGTACCCAGCTACTGGATTGTGAAGGTCAGAAAGGCAGTTACTCCATGTAAAATTCTGGAAGTCAGCTGCATCTGGTTAGTCTGGAAGCCAACCACCATAGTCGGGAGAAACTGAAAAGGCAGGTGGTGATCACGTCGACCGCCCGCGGTCTGGTTGCAGTCTTTTGACTATTTACGTCCATTGCTTTATTGCTTCCATGCTTAGTAAGTATGAAAGCCACTCCACAAAACTCATAGGGCAGTTTGATACCTCAGATCATTGAGCTAAATATACTAGAGATGCAAACCTCATCAAAAAAAGTGTAACCACTATTTAAAAGCGACAACGTAGCTTTGAAACCACTAAACATTTAAAAGTGAACATAATGTCTGTCTCGCTTAAACAAGTCGCAAGAACAATACCGTCGCTTTGATTAGACAAAGACGGAAATATCAACTTGCAATAGCAGGATGGGGTTGCCTACACATGCGTAATTTTACCCAACTTTTGTAAGCCATAAAAACATTTGATACATAATTATAAATTAAATTAACTTTAAAATATTTGAATAATGTATTTCTTATTGGATGTATTGGAAGTTTATAACTAATGAAATAATTAAAACATTTTCTTTTTGAATATTTTTATTTCGTTTATTTAATTATATACAAATATTATTATTATTTTTTAATATTCCAATATTAAAACAATTTAGAAAAAACATAAAAAAAATATTAAAAATAAAAAAATAATAAAAAATCGCTTATTTGATAAATTAAAAACTCCCACAAATGTGGGAACTAAAACTAAGTTTTTAGTGGTAACACTGAACCTAATTTCAAAATTTTATTTAATTTATTGCGTTTTTACGTTGATTTATACCACTATATAAACACAGAAACAATAAAATTACGTGTGGAAAGTAATTCCAGTTAAGTAATTTATTATGTGTTTGTGATCTTGAATCTTACTCTTTCAATACGCATTTACACATTTTTTGTCGCGTGTCACTTCGGTAGGCGTCAAACTTCTCAAACAGAACACAGAACTGACGTTAGCTACGCATATGACCCTGGTTATATGACCTGTGGCAACGCCTTGGCGCGTTAATTGCTAATCTAGTGTAACATATATATCTATCCCTCAGATAAACAAATTGGTACTTAACAATTCGTATTCAAATACGAATTTGTGTAAGCCAGGATTGTAAACTATTCCTTTTTGCTACCTAGCAAAAAAATCTGACACAATAAGGCCACCTGAACGCGAACCCCACTGCTATTCCTGTGACTTTTTAACATAATTGTACTCTTTGGACAAAATATAGCAAGATCTCATTCGTGACTAGATTTGCTTTACATATTCCTCTTTGTTACGATTCTATAGATCAACTGTATTTTGCGCAGAAGTCAAGACAGACTTGACCCTTATCCTGAAATAGTTTTGTTAATACTTTGTAGTAAATGGTTTTATCTTTTTTTGCAAAATTGAAAAGATCAGCAGGTTCCAGCAACTTTGTACTAATGTAACTTAGAAGAGAAATCCCACCAAAAACGTTTTCATGTAAAATTTTGCCAAGACGAGACGTTTTGTTACTACAAGAACTATTGTGGATATTTTTTTCACCTTACGCGCATGTGAATTTAGCGAAATGGCGAAGCTACATATTTTGTGTTTGTGAAGCTATCTTGTAAAGTTAGGGCGTGTGAGTTAGAAGCTTGGCTCTACAGTTATGTTTCTGGTCTATGTTTTTGGTGGAATTTCATTTCTTTTTGTAAGTTGCTTGTGACAATTTTTTTTTGGTGTTTATTTCTTGCACATGAGAGGTGCCAGGAGTCCCTATATATATTTTCAAACCTCCAGCTCATCAATTTTCAGACCTCTAGCGTCAAAATTGCGGAAGTCTCATACAAACTTCCATCCTTTAGTTTAAGGGGTTGGGGGATAAAAGTTACAAGTATTATAATTTTTTTATTGTTTGTGTACTAATAATAGTTTACATACAAAATTTTAGCTTTTTAGGACATTAGAAAGTACCCTAATAATTTTGATGATCAATCAGTGAGTCAGTGACGAAACCCGGGCTTTTTAGATATCAATAAAATCTAAAGTACAAGAGCTATGCAATTGAAACTTTATATTTTTAATAAGTCCGCTATTGACAACATATCCCGAGAATTTTGTTTATCTGGTATAATCCAAACCCAAGTTATAAGTTATTCAAGTTAGTAAGTGGTTCAAAAAACGCTTCGCTTGGCTCGTCTTGGCGTATTATCCACATGATACTTATTGCCTTGAAGTTTAAATTATTAACATATTCCGATCTCTGGTTACGAGTATGGAGAAGATACTGCTCTGGTTACTGCTGCTACTGATTATATAAATTCAGCTAGTACCAAAAAATGTAGTAGTTTAAAGAGATTAAACGATTACGGAAACTATGTTACAAGGACAAACAAACAAAACAATAGTATTCTACTGCTTTGAGAAGACAAACAATCTTATGTACATCGGATGAATACAACATAGTAACGGCGGATATAAAAGATATTTTTTTCCAAAACTGGTATTTCTAGGCCACTCATTAAAAATAACGCACATGTTATTTTCAATAATTAAATGAGATAAAAGACCTCCTTTGATATAATAGGATGATATTGCAGTCCGTTACGTATTAAATAATATATTCAAATGGTCTCGCAATTTCGGAGGAGGAATCAAAGGCGACTCGCAAGCACAACAAAAGGGGTACCGCTAATATGAATATGTTGAGAGAGGCCGCCCTCCGAGGGTCAGGATTGACCTTGGAGCTTGGACAGCCCCAAGGTCAGGTTCCGAAGGGTGCGTAGTACTCGCGACCGGTTTGCAAATATGAACAGATCGATGAATGGTTCTAAATTAAAAGGGGTTGCGTAATCAGGTCCGTCGAATGTAGATAAATCTACTATTTTCAATATTACTTTTTAATCCTTTCGCCATATTAGTCTCTTTGAAGATTTTTTTAACCGTCTTCCAAAAAGAGGAGTTATCAATTCGTCTGAATGGTTTTTTTCTTCTTGCTTTTTAGTTTGTTTGGAAAAACATTTTTTAATTCCATTCTTAGGATTTATTTGATGTTAGTGTTTCCATTTATTGTATTGTCGTCACCATCTTGTATAAAGGGTGTAAAAAACCTCTTAACGAAGCCGAAAGGCACTTGTTTTCCCCGTCATTGCGATCATTTTTTTGTTCTACACCATACCTGGGAACCTTTTAGTTACGGAGATATTAGAGGTCAAAGTTCCAACCTTTTGACAATTTTTTTTTTAATACAAGTTTTTAACTTTTTAGTGTAAGATTTTTGCTTTAAACATCTCCACGACCCCGTATTATTCAACCCATCCATCAGCGCAGAGTTTTGAGTGCGTTACAATGAGTTTTACCTCATGAGTATTCACCCCAAAAAAAAAAGTCGTATCCCAGCAATATTTTTTGCGTAAAGTTACTTAGTTTTATGTACAGAATGCTTGGTTGACAGCTTCATGATGAGGTTGTTTACACCCTGTATATGTTAGTGAGACTAGAGTTGAATGAAGTTACTTTTTGCAGGCGCCCCGGAAATAGAGGGTACGGAAGCAGCGCCGCGGACTTGGCGTGGCGCTGGGGCCGCGCCCTCGCGCGATCATGGTGGGGCGGAGCACCAGAGCCCGAGTGTGACTAGCCGGGCCATGACCCTGCTGGCCATCATAGCCATCGTGTACTGCCTCACCGCCGCGTGGAAGCGCTGCGGCCGCAAGCTGCGCCGCCGGAGACTCATGTCCCTCGCCACCTAGCATCGACTCAAAAGTGATGTGAGACACAAACGATATCAAGTGATAAAGACTTAAACGTGGGGCCAAATGCATGTGTGATCGAATGTTTACAACGGTAGTAGGGTATATTTTCAATTAACAAACTTGATTGCAAACCAAATTGACGGGAACACCCAATAATTCAGAATTTCAATATTCCGAAAGATTATAATAATGTCTATTATTTAAAATCCCGAAATTCATAAATACGAATTGTTTGTTGTCCGAAGAATCAAATTTTCGATGGATCATTAGTATTTTCATTTTTATTGTATTGAAAAACGATATTCCGATACTTCGAATAAACTGCCGCGTAATTCTCAAAATGTAGGTAAAATAAAAATGTAGATTAGTATTTTTAATGTTTTTGTATTATTAATAAGTCGGACTATTCAAATTAAGTATTTTGAGAATAGTACCTAATTATGAACATTCGGAATATTGAAATTTAGGATTTATGAAAATAGGAAAAATGATATATCGGAGTTGTTATATACGGAATACTTCGATTGTTCACTTGTATTCCAAGTCCAACCGTGACCACGATTGACAGTTGTGACTTGAATGTACGATTTGATAGTCAGTTTGCTTATCAATCAAGTACCCTGATTTCACAAGGGAACTACTTCTTATGAGGTTATTTTTAAGTGGGTCAAAGAGGTGGATAACTCATAATCACAATATATTTATACCTAGTAGTTGTTTTCAATCACATCATCGTTAGACAATACACTGTAAGTAGCTGATTGTCGTCACAATTTACATAAATATTTCGTAATAATTTATTGACGACGATGTAACGTCACAATTATGTAATTACTTTATTTATATCAATTGCAACATAATAGACTAATTTTACACTGGCTTTTCGTGCTTTAGGATAACAAGATAACTTAATATTTTTGGAACAAGTATTATCGCGCGCAATCACACATTTAATTAGGTGTTGCCAAAATAGCATCAGTACTTTGTTACTTTTCCGATATTACAAAGATCTCGTTGACGTATGACATCGTGTGCGCGATCATCGTAAGGCACACGGCGTTTGTAGTTTTAGTTTTACAGGACTTTTTCAAACCTTTTACCTTACATTGGTTTGTAACTGTATGAACATTGCGATTTTGACGTATGATCCCAACTATTTGCTGTAAAATATTACGCAGGACAGCGTCGCCGTGTGAAAGGCCGCTAATATTATCGCGACGATTGGGATTATTATTATTATAGGTTTATATTATTCTTAAAAGATGAACTCACAGTTTATTTATTTTAAAATATATGTATTAACTAAGTACCCAATATTTTAAGTTACCAAAATGTACCTCACTGCACTGGGACTAATTTATCAAATCTATTTATTACCCACGTTTTACCTGTTATGGATATTAATAGAGGAATTAAATAGAGATCGTGAAACTTGTAGAGAATATTTCTTATAATATAATATATTCTACGAATAAGTGAGTAGTTTTATAATATACATAATGGTATTTTCTACAGCGTAAAGCTCGGGTATATTGTTCGTCCCATTTATAGTCTGTATATAAGTATTGTTGCTTAATGTTATTATAGTCTATTTATTCTATGGAGGTAGAGAAAACCATATTTAAATAAACGTATTGCTTTAACGGTTATAGTTTAGCTGTTTTAGTATGCAGTTAGATTTTAAAAGAGATCGTAACGGTATCCTAAATCGTTGGAAAATCTAGGAAGTTTTTGTGTATCACAGGATTGCTTATTGCGACTGTACGAGTAGCAGCTTTATAAGTTGCAGCAGTTGCGCTTCTTTATCTTTACCTAACTCAGATAGTGATTATAAGACGTCGGATTATATGCACGCACTATCAAAATGCCAAAATATACACTAAAAAAGGGCGAAAAATGATATTATTTTCCTTCATTTACAATATAAAAAACCGGCCAAGTGCGAGTCGGACTCGCGCACGAAGGTTTCCGTATCATATCTAAACAACATTAGGCAAAACAAACAAAACAAAAGAAATCACGTTTGTTGTATGGGAGACGCCCCTTTTTTTTGGATTGAAAATCCGAAATGTCAGACTTTTAATGACTAAAACCCATCCATGTGGCGTGCCCGGCACGGGGTTGCGACAGTCGTTCTCTCCATGTCGCTATGAGATCACGCCGGAAGACTGTCCGCTGCGCGACAATTTGTCGCCTCAAGGAACGCGCCCACACCGGAACCCCGTAAAGGACTATGGACCGCACGACCCCCGCGTAGAGCCTCCGGCAGGAGGCGTTTGGACCCCCCAGATTGGGCAGGCGCCGCGAAGTCAGCCCTGGTCAGTTCCAGTTTGGGGACCAAACGTCGAAAGTGCTCCACGAAGTTTCATCGGCTGTCGAGGACGAGTCCCAAGTACTTCAGCGTCAACTCGACGCCGATGGATACCCCTCCTACCGTCAGTGAGGATCCCGGAGGTGGCGCATTCCCAGGCCCATGAAAGCACATGGCCTCGGACTTGTGTAATGCCACCTCGAGACCCAGTTGCCGGATCCTCTCAACGACTATCGCAACCCCGCGTGTCATAGTTTCGGCCGTCGCCTCGTGCGGCCCACCTTGTGCCAGCACCAGCGTGTCGTCTGCAGAGCAAACCACGCTGACGCCGCTAGGAAGTCGGCGCGCAGCACCCAGTCGTAACCGATTTTCCACAAAGACGGCCCTAGGACCGATCCTTGTGGAACACCGCACGACATCTATCGCCGGTTCCAATCTCCGCTGCACCCGGGGTAGATGACGGCCCTGTCCGTCAGGTAGTCCCCGACCACACGACGAAGGGAGGTCCGGCACCCGGTGATACCGGAGTGCCTCCCTAATGCAGCTCCAGGGCATGGACTTGAAAGCATTGGCGATGTCAAGAGATACCGCCAAGACAACCCCACCCCGGGACACCGCATTCCCCGTCGTAAGGGCTCTTATGCGCATGATGGCGTCCACCCTAGAGCGCCCCTTGCGGAAACCAAACTGGTGTTCCGGTTTGCAATTACTCTTTCAAAGAGCTTGCCCACCTCGTCGAGCAGCCCCACGGGCCGGTATGCGGACGGAGAGTCCGCCGGGCGCCCCGGCTTCCGAATGAGGACCAGCTTCCCCGTCTTCCAGCAAAGCGGGAACTGGCCTCATGGAAGCCCCCCCCTTAAATATTCATTTTAATTATTTATTTTTATAGTCAATATACAACTAAATATTCTGAGAATGTTTAAGCGTCTACCTGTTGCCGTAATTAATATCGAGAAAAAATCGGCAATAAAATTCACGTTTGTTGTATGGAAGCCGTGTTTTTAGTATTTGTTGATAAAATTGCAACAGAAATACATCATCTGTGAAAATTTCAACTGTCTAGCTATCATGGTTCATGAGATACAGCCTGGTGACAGACAGACGGACTGTGGGCTGTGGAGTCTTAGTATTATGGTCCCGTTTTTACCCTTTGGGTTCGAAACCCTAAAAATGCTATTTATTATTAGAATTTCCGTTTATTGTCACAAAATAATATAATTTAAATGAATAATCAGTAATTCTCGCAATTTTATATATTAATGAAAAAAAAACAATCTAATATTTTAAATCTAGATTATCTTGAGCAAACTTGTGACGGTTGACACTTATATTAATAGGTCTTAGGATATACTAAACTTATGCCTTTTCTTTCTTTTTTCTTTAAAGACTCCGGTTTACATATAACAGCGTAATGCAACGCGCTTAACACATTACTAAAATAAGCACTATCGATGAAAATGTACTAATACTCGTATATATGCAATAACGATATACAAATAGCATTTTACTAATTTGCATATGCAATCATGCAAATGCATATAATCCAATGTTTAGTGATTATAATAGGAACCCAGATCGGGAATTATATTTATTACAATAGTGATTTTTATAAATTTTATTTAGCAAATAATTTTACAGTATTTTGCTTCTTGTACGCCCTGTTACAGTTCGGTTACGTACAAAACATGAGAAAGCAACATACAAGTTTGTTATCAACAAAGTCTCAAGTCGTGCTTTCGACAAACTTGCTTAATTTAGAGATTGATTTACATAATCCTAAAGTTATGTATTTCATGGTAGCTTACACAAGAAAGACTGGTCATCACGTACGCTTTAGATTCGCGATTTAGTCTCTAAGTAAACAAGTAAGTTTTTGTTAATAAAGAATCATCAACTGTTACGTCAGAAGTTTTATTTAAATATAATCTATCTTTTATTTTATTCGATAAACTTATTTTTAAATTCTAAAAATAAAAATTTTGACCCTTAACCTTGCAACCTTCATTTCAGGAAAACATTGATATAGAAATTATTGTGTAATTTTGCTACATATCAACGTCATGGGCAGTCTCTCAGTCTTAACCGGATGCAGATGAATACTAGTATTTTACACGGAGCGACAGATAGGCATCTGATCTCTACAACCCTGTTTATACGATGTAAGGCTGGTTGTCAGACTTTCAGGCCACTAACTACCTGTAACGACTGTTGAAAATCTACAAATGACAGCCAGTTTAACGTGCTTTCCGAGGCACAACATGTTACAATAATAGGTTTTATTTTTAATCACGTTAATCTCATAGTAAATAAGGTCGGTTATAACCAGAAAGTTTACTGTATGGATGGACCATTCCAGCAATAATGATGGTGTTGTCTCCGATTCTGCTTTTGCACGCGTTTAGGGCCTTATGTCGTGTAATTAATGTGCCAGAATTTTTGATTCGTGCCTCAGTTATTCACAAAAATCAGATTCTGCTGGCATGATTTTGAAAAGGTCACAGCAGTAGCCAGAAAATCGAATTGTTGGGGTTAGGCAGCCATAAATAGTAGCCGATAGATTTGTGCTGATTGTCCCTCCAAAAAATCCTCCTAAGGCTCGAAGTTATTCCATTTTTTGCTGCGGGAAAGTTTTCATTGAATATTTATTTTTGCAATATCTTTGAAACTGTAAAACGTACAATCATAATTTAGTCATTTATTGTACGAGTACAGGTGGCAATATCTGACAATTTGTAGATAGTATGTTTTGCAAGACATTACTAATCCTCGAATAAACCCTTTTTTGCTCCCGCAGGAAGCATGCCAGAAACGAACATGACATTTGCAGTAGTTTGTACTTATCAGTTGACCAAAATATCATCTTCCAAAGTGTTGAAAGCCGAACGAACGAGTATACAAGGTGAAATTTTGAGATGCGCGCAGTAAGGGTAGGTACCCGTCACAGATACAAGAAAACGATCTTAGGAGACCAACCTAAACTTTTTGAGAATATTCGAAGTTTATCTTTTTTTTTGTTTATTTTCTGCCAGGATTTGTTGTAGTGGCCAGTCTATCTATCATAAATAATAAAGTAAATTGTTGCTCTTCTTAAGCAATGTATTTTATTTTGCAATTTTGACTTTTCTAGTTAGTCTCGTAGAGTTTTTGTATTATTTCTTATAAGCGACCGGACCGGCAGATGATGAGATGATGATGATAAGCGATCGGATCGATTGGCATCAAAAAAGATTTTGTGAAAATTGCCCATTTGTATCTGTGACAGTTAAGGTGTAACCAGTATTTTTTTTTTTTTTTTTGTACATGCTGGCAATTAACAATATGTGATGACACTTTGCATGTTACATAGTTATCCAATGGGGAGGCTAACTGTGGAACTAATGGCGCTAGCATAGTTGGTACCCAAACATCGTCATTGGTTGAAAATGTGGTAATGTCATTTTATATTTCAAAATAGCTTAGCCTCATTAATCAGATTGAGACCAAATATGGTGGCGCCATCTGAGATTTACTTTGCCTTAGCCACCCCATTATTGGGTAATTAACAACATTGGCCATAAATAATGCCTAAAAAAAAACAATCCTGATAACCCAATTACTTAGGTACTTATTTATTTTCAATTCACCGTAAAATCAAATTTTTATTTACGTTAAATTCAATAATATTAACACTACTCAAAGTCTATGGCAAATATGCCATAGTTTGCGTGTTTTGTTTTTAACAATTATTCCTTTTGAAGATATAATTATCTAACAAAATTCTTCAAAATAAACTTTGGAGTGAAAGGAGTGAAAAACGAACTTTGGCATTTTGTAATGTAAGAACGCAGTGGGGTTTGTAAGTGGGTATTGTACATACTTACCTACTTTAAAAAAAATAATCTTTACTTCTTTTTTGTAACTTTTGTGACTCTGAACGCTATGTAACGTCATAATTTAACGCCGGTAGAGATTACTTAGGCGCGGTTTCCACCAAAGCGGAGACGAGCGGAGCGGAGAGATTGTGAAAACCGACCAATCAACCAACATTGACACTCCTGTGATTGGTCGAATCTCTCCGCTCCGCCCGTCTGAGTTTCGAGCTTTATTGCCACACAAAACTCTGTTTTTGTTATTTTCTCCTAAAAAGGGTGCAAATACACCCTTGACGATGCCGAGCGGCGCGTGTTCTTCCCGTCATTGTATATTTTTTTTGTTATGGTCCATACTTGCTAACCCACTAGCTAGTATGTTGAAGGTCAAAGTTCCAACTTCCTCACACTATTTTTTTAATAAGAGTTTGAAATGTTAAATTATGACCCCTGTCACGCTGTACTATTCAATGCATCCATGAGCACAGTGTACAGTATGTTATTTTTTTGGTCATGTGCTTTTCAATGAGTGTAAACAAGCGGCGCGCGGCGGTATGATACTTCGCGGCTCCTACTTGCGTTATATACCTTTTCTTGATTGGATTGGACTTATGAGCTAATTTTAAGCTTTCGGTTATATTACCTGAGTTCACCTACTACACCCAGACATTCAATTTTCATCTGACTTTTCAAAAGTCATCCCTACAGAATCGTTTTCGTGAATATCTTGAGAACTTTTGGAGGCACGAAGGGGTTTAAGTATTTTGGTAAACCAACCGCCATTTTTTTTCGAAGTTCGGGCTATTCTTGTTTTTTTTACTATATTATAGGCTTGCGTTTGAACGCAACTCGCCTGTTGTGAAGCGATGAAGCGACCTAGGATGGAGCACGCTTGTCTAGAAGAATCTTAAGCTTATTACCCATGCCAGCTAGTGATTAATTTGAAACAGTCCTATTTCTGTTCTATGAAAATAAAACAATATGTCGGTCAGTTATGCAGGCCAGGATCCAGGACTTTTACATGTGATAAAGCACTATAAACCTTTAAGTTGAATCTCGATTCGAGACCATTTGCTGACATGACCGGAGTGTTTTGTTAAGCACAAAATTAACACTGGATGAATGAAATGGCGGCAGGTCACGGGAACACTCAAGGGGAAGATTTATAAAACCGTGTCTTGTATATGGATCAGTATGTAGAGCCACAAAGAGATGAATGAAAGGCAATTGCATGTGGCTGAGATGAGAGTGCTAAGGGGGATGTGCGAATGTTAGTATAAAATAAAGAATGAGAACATAAGAGGAATTCTGAAAGTGGCTGAAAAGTTGTGTGGTAATCGGTAATCTTGGTATGGACATGTGATGCTAAGGAATGAGGAAAATGTTGAGTATGAATGAAGAGGGAGACCAAAGAAACGATGGACTGTGTGAAGGATGATATGGCTAGAAAGAAGGTGACTGCTGAGATGACGAGTAATAAAGAAGCATGAAAGAAGACAAATGCTGCGTCGACCCCAAATAAATTGGGATAAGGGCAGGAGAATTATGATAGTCATAGTTTGTAATAAACTGCCTGCGCGATACGAATAGCCACCATAGCACTTGCGCGACAGAAAGTGAGGGACAGGCATAATGTTTTAAAGTTTTGATCACATCATGAGCAAAATGTTTTATGTGTACTTTGGGTTTGATTTACTTACTTATATGTCATGTTAACTGGCAACTACGCCCTAAAATATTTCTAATAATTTTATACCTGCCTTAAAATGACAGTTTTAAAGAGTGCCTAAAATTGAAATAAACTCTTTAGTGCTGCTTGGCGTGGGTTTTGTGCGTTTGAGCTAAGCGCGCAGGGACCGCGCATGCGCGCTGCATGCGTGCGTCATCTCGTCGCGATTACGAGCCAAGCGTTGGGCAGCAGCACTCGCCGGATCGACCGCACGTCAGTCGGCATTCGGTTGGAAACCGCGCGCCCGCGAACACGCCCGCTCACGCGTCTCTCTGATCTCAGCGCGACCGCACACCGACTTTATCCGCGATGTCGACGCGCGTATTTCAACCGACCGACCATGTCGTCGAAAGATCTCGCCTGCCTTCCTTCGAGCAGTACCAGAGCATGCACAAAGAATCGCTTGAAGATCCCGAATCGTTCTGGTCGGAATTAGCGAACGAATTCTATTGGCAAACACCATACCAGCGCGGAAATATTCTGTCTTACAACTTTAATGTAAACAAGGGGAAGATCTTCGTGAAATGGCTGGAGGGTTCCAAAACCAACATCTGCTTCAACGTGCTCGACAGAAACGTGAGGAACGGCTTCGGAGACAGAATTGCATTCTACTGGTAAGTTATTTTCTGTTAACATAGCTTCCAAAATCGATAGACAGCTGAGCGGCAATGCACTGAGACGGCGCGCGCGAAGTTATTGATTTTTCTCCACAGGCTAGACAGGCTCCAGAATACACCAATGGAACAAGCTTGTTATTTGTTAATACTGAAAATATAATACCTTTGTGTTATGTAATACGTCAAGCTAAGTGCACAGCGAAATGTTAACATTGTCCATTGATGACATTTCAATGAGTGTAAATTCGGAAACCTTTATTGTAATCATACCCTGAATATGACTGTCCTATGATTACTAATTTTTTTAATATCAATATTTTTATTTATTAAATAATTACTTACCGAAGTATATAAAAAACTATTTACTACCAATGATTTTCAGGTTGCAAATTAGGTGTAGTGGTTTAGTTAGATGATCCACTATAACAGTTCCCTACCGAATTACAATCAAATGGACGTAATTAATACATATTAGCATGTATTAAGTACGTAGCCACATAGTTGTGGTTACATACATACATATGTATATGATTATCATATGCGCTTTTCCTTTTACATTTTATCAGAATTAGAAGCGGTTTAGAAAACTGTAAAAAATTGGAGTCGTGAAGTCGTTCGATTATTTTTAAAGATTGCTCTACCTAGATTTTTACTTCTCTTCCTTGGATTCCTCATTACCAGCTCCAGTTCCTGAAAATCTTTCTAAATATATAATCTACATATAAACGCACACTTAAATTTTACTCAAGGTTTTAGAAAATTCACATAGACTAACAAATACGTAAACGTCATAATATAAGGCTCGAAATGATAACCTTGTCGTTTTGAAGTCGGCCAAATGACATAATTTAATTTGCCTGTGTTAGGTTTTACATCAATAGTCCAACGGGTTTCGAACTTACGACCTCTCCCCTTTCTGCACCACCTTTCGGCCTTTAGTGGCCTCTGTGTTAAACCATCATAGCTTAATTAAGACCTTATTGTACCATAATTCTTTCAAATAAAGATTACTTACTTTACCGCTTTTTAATCATCAAAATTGTAATTTTGTATCTTTGTTGGCCAGAGTGATCGTGATATCTGGGGTTCTAATCCCATCTTATACTTTTGTCGTGTCGATGATTCCCCAATTAAGTTAAATGAGCTTCAACCAAAACTTGTGAAGTTCATCATATTGGTACGCGTCGTGTGGGAAATATGCATGTGTACTATCCAACACCACATTTAAAAAACGAACATTTATCTTGCTCGGCTCTCTTACAAAGTTACTACTTGTGAGCTCAATTTACCAAATTTAAGTAATGTTATTATAAAATAATGTTATACGCGGCGCAGCCTATACTATTCCCAGTGCTGTGACACAGGCATGAGAGAAAGTGGGCTGTAATCCACTCCACCACTCAAATGTTTGTTTCCCCACAATGTTTTCCATTATCGTTTTGAGAGCAGGAGAAAAAGGTGGTTATGAATCATCCAGTCCCAACTCTTTAAACTTCCTCATAACCTCATGCCTGTAATCCCCGATGGGATAGGTAGAGGGGGAGGTTTCGCCAGTTATGTTTAAGAATGCTACAATAAAAATAGATCCCTGGTACAATGTACCTTAGATATGGCATGCAACTATTGTTAGTAATGAAATTGTTAATAACTATGACAAAATTAAATTGTGGTGGAGGTATTAAAAACTAAAAATACAATGCAATAAAAAAAATACTGGACATTACATTAACACACAGCGCCATCTAGTGCCACAATAACCAACGAGGCTTGTGTCGTTGACACCAGATAGTTGATATACTACAAAGATACAAAGAAATAGAAATAAAAAAATGTAAATAAAAAGAAACAAAAGTAAAAGAAGAAGAAGAGAAAGAGAGAAGGAGGGACAAGTAATAGTCTGTATAGTACATTCATGGTATAAACACATGGTTTAAGTGATAAGGGGCCTATTTGCCGTCTAAACTAAATGTCTCCAATGCAAAGGGGTCCGGATGCTAACAGCTACTACACCACGCTCTTACTCCTCGTTAAATTCTGATCTCTCCCGTTGAGTATTGAGTTCCTGCATTTCCGCTGATTGATTTACCGTACCGGGCCCTAGGCGCGCACAAATTAATGAAGTTACGGCGTTGGACATACTAAATGCGTTTCACCACCCCCTGCACAGGCACACCTCCCCCGTCTTCACCTGTCCCCTTCCCTCAGGTGTCTAGGCAACCTGCTCTTAATCGATAAGGGAGATACAGCCTCGCTTGCCCAGGCAGCTTACGAAGCCATCCAAGCGACGACAATTTGTCGTAAAATTTTCATAAGGTTGTTGAGAGATCGTTTAAGTTCATAACATTTTGTACAAGAGTTTGCGAAAAATTAATCACACAGCACCAATTAAGAATTGTTTTTATAATCACAAATTCAGTATAAATTATAAATGTTTTGTTAAAAGAGACATGGGTACACATCTCACCTTTTCCCATCAAGATAACAATGCAAACAAGGTATCATCTATAATGCTGAAGCATACTAGCTACTTAAGGTCACTGACGCATGCACTGACGGTTGTGCATACGAATGCATTTCAAAGCAGACGATCGCAATCAATAGTCAAAATTACTTCGTATGTTATGAACCTATACAGCTTAATCAGCCTATAACGTTCCCACTGCTGGGACACTGGCCACCTCTCTTTGAACCAGAGTAGGCCATAATTACCACCACGCGGGCCCAATGCTCGAAGACATGTGACTCCTTTCATTCCGCAATTGGACGTCGTCACTTGTCGAACTTTTTGGTTCTATGTCTATGACAGATTCCTCACGATGTTTTCTTTTATACCATTTTTAGAGCAGTGGTGATGCTATAAATTACACAAATGAACGTCCCTGCCTGTTTCAAAGTTTTGACTTCCGACACATAAGACGGGGCTGCTACCACTAGGTGAGCCCTGCTCTACTTATAGGTACAGCATCTAAGTACTTAGTTTTACTCGACCATTTCGATTTTAGTATATTTTGGGCTGTCTACAATTCGGTCCAGATATTTCCCGACTGCTACGCATTTTTGCACATTTCGGCCTTTTGCTATTTTATTTCCGTTGTTAGTAGCAGGCACTGTATCAACCTTTGCTGCATGTTTGTCGGTTTCCCATTCCATTGCATTTGGTGCTCCCAAACGGTATGGAATAACTCTACAAATACGTGGTCTACATACCTACTATAGTTAGCTTGACGCATTACGCTTCCATTCACAATTACCTAATTTATGCAAATCGATGCTTATTGCTTATCTTTCTTACTTCTTTGCGTGTCGTTGGCAATCTCAATTGAATCGGCCCAGAATTTCGCGACGGGTTTGTCACCTTCTGTAGCGTCCATCAGTTTCTGTCACGTGCAGAAAACAAGACACGTTGGACCCGATGTTGAGTGTCTCCTGACTCCTGATTCATGGAGCAACACCATATTCTCCCTCCAGGGCAGTGTCATCTATGAATCTCGATGCCAATGTTTGACAAATCTATGAATAAATAGAAATAGGTACAGGTTACATCTAGATAATATGTTACATAACATATTCAACAAGAAAAAGTCCGATAAAGAGATTGTTTGCCTATGTAGGCAAACAATCTCTTTATCGGACTTTATCTTGTTGATATTTGGGAACTTAAGTCGTCAAGTTCCTGCCTGCCAAGTTAATAACATTTTCTAATGTACCTACCATCAGTTGTTAAAGACGAACTGTTTTCACGCAGTGACCTTATGGATGTGACAAATTATCAACAAGTTTGATAAGCTGTACATTGCATAATTATTTCCTATTGTAAACAATTCATCATATGTATTTGCAATAGATTCCTAGATAATACTAACTATTAACGTACCTACTACCTTGTCGTTCTGATAATATTATACAGAAAACGTGGTACACGAAGATCTATTACAAATATCTAGGCTTTGAATAGGTGAAACAAAATGTTTTACTTATGAGAGGTGATGCTGTTTGTATTAAAAGATAAACAAAATTTTATCTCAATTTCATGCAAGCAAACTATGAAAATTTAAAAGTAAAATGCCTGTTCAAAATACACACGTTTTATGCAAATAACCCACATTTGAATTTGAACAAAATTCAAATTCATTAAAATTTTGTTTTGAACATCCTGGTTTTAGAAATATTACGTCCTATATTTAAATGATAAAACAAGCAGAACCTTAAGGGTGCTATACACATTTTCGGCTCACAACCTACCCGAATCAATGACTACTCAATTATTCATATGCGGACTTCTGCCAATCGGCGTACTGCGTGCTGCTGCTGCCTCTACCATCGCTGAATTATGTTTGGACTGGCTCGGCACAATTCGAGGTAAGCCTAGCGGCTATTTCCCGAACATATTTCTTCATAAATATTCGATTTTACCGCGCCCGTGCCGAATGCCGATGAAATGAATGCCGAATATGTTTGTGGTACCCCTAAGTCCAAAGTTGGTTTAAAAATTCGGATTTGTAGCCACCACTATTTTATCTGGTTTTCTGCGGTTTTATTAAACATTTTTATGTCCTTTACCATGAAATTTCATTCGAATCTGATTACTGATCATGTTCGGGAAACCCATTAATACCTAGGCAGGTACCTATGCCCCTTACCCCCACCTCCGGCAAAGACCTTGCGCAGACGCAAGTGCCACATAAGGCGGAGATTCCGAAAAAGTGGTTTTTAAAAGCAGTGTATCTCTTAAACCGTAAATAATTTTGACAAATAAAAAATAAAAAAATATTTCAAAACCTTTTTGCATACAGTGATCGAACTCAAAACATAATTTAACAAACTTTAATGCATCAAAAACTTTTCAAACATACCTCTTAATTTTCTTTAAAAGCAGTTCATCCCTTTTTTTTTTTTTTTCGGATGGGAAATCATCAAATGACTTCTCCCGCTCTGGGCGGAGCAGGAGGGAGTGTCAGACTTTTACTGACTAAAACCTATCCATGTTCCTTCATCGCCCTTTGTGTTCCGGGGCCACGGTATCTCTTTCGAACAGTCCCGCAACCCCGGCAGGCATCTGTCCTTGCGGACCCTTTCCTTTTGCTGACTCTCTTTGAGGCGTGCGTGGAACACGAACGCGCCGTCGACACGGCCTGTCGTCATGAGACGGACGGACGGCAAGCAGTTCATCCCTTCATTAACAATGATAATTATAATTCAAAATATACCATAAAATTTCAAATGCTAAACTATATCCAGTGATGGATTTATTTTTTTAGTGCAATCAATAGATTTTTTGTAAATCGCAAAAAACCTCTCATTTCGCACTATTCGGCCCGCAGTAAGTTGACTGACGTAACAACCACTTTGTAGTGCAAGCTGATTAGAACTTTATTCTACTGTTAGAATAAAGAAAAGAATTTCAAACGAAGTTTAAACCACCACAAACAGAGTTGCTAATTTTTCGGGAATCTCCGCCTTAACGACGCGACGTACTCAAGAGTTTACTTTTTACGTAATTTACTCGAGTCTATGGTTACGACGCCGACGCTACGAGTACCTATTTATTCAATGTACTCTATGGCTAAGAGGCTTCACGGAGTGAACGCCTTGCTTGCATTTGTATAATGTCAAACAAATAGGTAAGCAGCCATAATGGTGCTAGCTTGCAAGGTCGTTATCAAGGTCTGATAAACAAGCGGAACTTATTACTAATGCTTACTGACTTATGAATTTATTTCACACCAATATCCGCATCTCAGGAAAATCGGAAATGTACTGATTCGTTCCCTGGTCGGGCTAACACTTATATCTATAGGTAGTCGTTAAAGTAATAACATGAGTTTATTAAATAATTGCATGTGCATCCATTTTTATACAATAGACAAGAATTTTAACGAAATTAGAACCAAAAGAAAGCAAAGTTATGAAAGAATTCTGACTTTTGACAGTTCTTACTTCAAGCAATTACAGACTAAAAATCGTATTTTTATTAAAGTACTTTAGCACGTTGACTTGTTAATATAGGGTGTAAACAGACTCTTTTCCTAGTATTACGAAATTTCCGCTGCCGCTTACACCCGTTATGTACGGGTGTAAGCGGCAGGGAAATTTTCCATCAGTAGTTTCTCATTAGCAGCCAGGAGTCTGGATTTGACAGGCTCGCCCCTATTTGACCCCCCACCGGACAATCCTAACTAGCGGGATGTATAGTAGATTTAACAACAAGTGCACAAAACGAACCATTTTTAACCGAGACTTTTAGCAGCCAGAGCCGAAGGCGAGGGCTGATAGTAATGTCGAGGATAAAATGGTTTTGTGGACGAGTTATAAACTCTGCTTTTCACTTCGATTGCGAGGAAATAAAACTAGTATAAATTTAAGAAATTAATAAACGCAAGAAAAAACAAGAGCTGTTTCCCGCCCGCCGCTTTATTTTTTTGAAATCTTACGACATTGATATTAGGCTTGGGCTGCAGACCTATACAGCCTACTAATAAATTAATTTTGTAATCATAATTTTCTTAAATTAATTAAATAACCTACCGTAGGTACTCGAATTTAATTTTTGATATCTTTTATGTCTTAAAAAACACATAAGGCAAATAAATTAAAGTAAATATTATAAAGTAACAAATTCTATCTATGAACTTCTAATTGCGTTTGGCTGTATGGATCATTTTCTTAGCTTAATATAGATACATTTATGAGTAGATACGTTATTGCCCTTGTGCACAAAATTCGATTTTGTGCAGCCTATATCCTGCACAAACAAGCACTTTCAGAGCATGAGAAGTGAAATAGTACATTGTTACCCTAGGGGTGAAAGTAACTTATTTAGTCCCGAGACGGGGTTTGGTGCCCGAGCGAAGCGAGGGCGCTAATAGTTCGAGGGACTAGTCTTTAACCCGAGGTAAACACTGTGCTTTTCATTACGAATACAAGGAAAATAAAAACATTAAATCAACAAATGATGATCGGACTACGGAAGACCGCTTTCCCGCCTATTTTGCTTTTTTTTCTGTGACCGGCCAGCTATTCAGCCATTACCTATTTTTCATTTCCATCATCGAAAAAATGGTAAATATTTTGCCCAAATCTATGTTATTTTAAAGAAATAGTTGAAACTTAATTATAATAAAGTTATTTAAAAAATATATATATTCTCTAATTAATACTTAATTGTATGTTATTTGAATTTTACATCGTGGCTGTATAGAAAGTTGGAACATGGTTCAATAGAAAAATGGACTACTTATAGTTTTTTAATAATCTGTCAGTTGAATGAAAACGATTCTCCTTAGGGCTGAAAAGTATTACTTTCAACCCGCTCCTCAGGCAACTTTAGACCTACTTTCCGAGTATGAGTAATGAAATAGTAGATTATTAACCAAGGGGATAAAGCAGTGTCTTCTGTCGCGGGTGACGATTTAAGTTCACCCAAGACTAAGACAGCTTTATCACCGAGGAAAATACTCTACTTTTCGTACCATTTGCGAAAAAATTAACACAATAATAATATGAGATAAGCATTTATTAAAAATAATGACGATTAAAAGTAAAATAAACTTAACGTTTATGTATTTGAAGAAAACAAAAACGCGGCAAATTCCTAGACTAATATTTTTTTGTCGGAAAAGCAAAGGCATCAAACTCATACGGCCTCGTCGGTTTTCGTAATTTTATTTAATAATCATAACTGCATAATAAATGCGTATTCCTTTTTCAAAAAGATGTATTGCTTTATATACAAACTCAATGGTGTAAACACAGATGTAGTTCAGTATAAATTTCGGTGTAAGTATCGTTCGTAAGTTCGGTGTAAGGTGTAAGTATTCCAAATTTACATCACATTCTACCCCTAGAGGATGAATGAAACTCAGTACAATTTTCTTTCCCTGTTTTTAACAGATTAAAAATGACTATTGTTATGTTCGCTTTTTGTGGCATGAATGTCACTTTTTCGTACAACTTGCTCAAAAAAGTGACATTCTATGCCACAAAAAGCGAACTTAACAATAGGCATTTTCATGTCAAAAAAATATTAGTCTAGGAATTTGCCGCGTTTTTGTTTTCTTCAAATACATAAACGTTAAGTTTATTTTAATTTATTTTTATAAATATGTTAATGTTCTAAAATGCTTATCTCATATTATTATTGTGTTAATATTTTCGCAAATGGTACGAAAAGTAGAGTATTTTTCTCGGTGCTATAGCTGTCTTAGTCTTGGGTGAACTTAAATCCCTCGCTACACTCAGGACTCGTCTTAAATCCCTCGCTTCGCTCGTGATTTAAGTTTTTAACACCCTCGCTACGCTCGGGAGTAAACCTCGAGTCCTTCGTTACGCTCGCGATTTAAATCGTCACCCGCGACAGAAGACAATGCTTTTTCCCCTTGGTTAATAATCTACTATTTTGACAAATAAAAATCAAACTAACCGAAGATCTATGGGGAATGTCTGTCAAAGTTTGTACATCCATACTTGAGACTATAGCCCCTTACTTAGCTTTAATTTTTAATTTATGTGTAGACCAAGGAGTTTTCCCTGATTTAATGAAATACAGTAAAGTCATACCTCTTTTCAAATCCGGAGACAGTAAAGATACTAATAATTATAGACCTGTATCCGTGTTACCAGTTTTTAGCAAGGTTTTCGAAAAAGTAATGCTTAATCAAATGCTCTATCATTTTAACACCAACAGAATCTTACATGATCAACAGTATGGCTTCACCAAGGGACGTTGTACAACTGACGCCGGTGTAACCTTATTAAAGCACATATTTACTGCGTGGGAAGAGTCTCAAGACGCCATAGGAATTTTTTGTGACCTCTCCAAAGCGTTTGATTGCGTAAATCACGACACATTACTTTTGAAACTTGAGCATTACGGACTGGGTAAACTTGCACTTAGTTTGGTAAAATCTTATTTGAATGATAGACAACAACATGTTCAAATAAATGGTGTTAATTCACAGGGTTTAAAAGTAAAAATGGGGGTTCCACAAGGCTCAATATTGGGTCCTTTTCTCTTTCTAGTATATATAAATGATCTTCCCTATTTACTGAAAAACCAACCGC
Organism: Xestia sexstrigata; assembly: GCA_941918905.2. Classification (NCBI taxonomy): domain Eukaryota; kingdom Metazoa; phylum Arthropoda; class Insecta; order Lepidoptera; family Noctuidae; genus Xestia; species Xestia sexstrigata. Next base: position 12,204,307 of record OW799200.2, on the reverse strand, counting down.
AAAATATGGTGTTATTTGCTGATGACACTTCCCTAATTTTTAAGATAAATAGGCGGGCCCAAAATCTAGATGACGTGAATAATGCCCTACTTCAGGTCCAAAATTGGTTCACAGCAAACAATTTGGTATTAAATGAAAAAAAAAACCAAATGCATAAGATTTGCTTTACCGAATGTTAAAAGTAGTGATTGTGATATAATATTGAATAAAGAGAAACTTGAATTCGTAGATAAAACGGTTTTCCTGGGGATTACGCTTGATTCAAGGCTACGATGGGGTTCTCATTTGACTTCTCTTGCGGGGCGGCTAAGTTCAGCAGCCTATGCCATTAGAAAAATCCGTCAGTATACTGATGTAGATACCGTTAGACTGGTTTATTTTAGTTACTTTCATAGTATAATGTCTTATGGCATTTTACTGTGGGGACGGGCTGCAGATATTGAGTCTATATTTATTCTGCAGAAAAGAGCCATCAGGGCCATATATAATCTTCGTAAGCGCGATTCTCTAAGGGAACTGTTTAAGGATATTGGCATCATGACGGTACATTGTCAATACATCTACGAAAACATAATGTACGTCAGAAAAAATCTGCACCTTTTTGGTAAAAGGGGTGACAGACATAATTACAGTACTAGAAATAGGGACCAACTAGTTCAGCCAGGTTTCCGACTCGCTAAAGTAGACTCATCTTTCATGGGGTACTGTTTGAGATGCTATAATAAAATTCCACAAAGTATTCTTGAACTGAATGAGACGAAATTTAAAACATGCATTAAACGCACACTGTGTAAGCAAGCATATTACAAGTTGAGCGATTATATCGCTGATAAAAATGCTTGGCTCAATGCTGGTCCTGCTCCACAAGGACAGGGGCGCATAAATTGATAGCATTAAAATGTATTGTTGGAGCTGCTGAAGATTGTACAACTATCTTTGCATTGTATAGATTCAATCTCCTTAGTATTATATAAATGCATAGCCCATATTGTGTGAGTACTATGTACTAGATTCACTGGAAATCTACGTCTTTTCTTGACTTGAATGTGCCCTGGCGGTTTAGAGTATGTCATGCTCACTCAAATGTCTCGCTGATGGTGGCGCATGTGTCGGATCATTTAGTTCCCTTCAAAATGGTTGAGTTGAATGGTGCTGATCCATGCGTCATGTCCGTGAACGGGCGCTGTCAGTTGTGACTGGTCATCTCTTAGTTGCCATGGCTTATTTGAATGAATTATTTTGAATTGTATTTTTTTTGTTTGTGTGTTTTTGCTGTGGACACTTTTAACGTGCACATCTTGCTACATTGTTCTCACATAATATACCATCTCAACATAAATAATGTAACCAAGATTTTGTAACAATATTCTGATTTAAAAGAGTGTCCATGGAGTTTCTTGCCCGTTCTTCTCCATAGAGATCTACGCTAGGGAATGGGCAACTACAGTACTTTCACAGTTTTTATGTCTTGTGACTGGGACTGTAGCTACATTTAATTTTCATCTTTGTTTCGACAATTCAAAAGTGCCTGTAACTGGCTTACTTGAAATAAATGCTTTGATTTTTTGATTTTGAGCAAGTGGTACGAAAAATATTTTATAGATAGGTACATAAACACCTCTGCCTTATTATACATTCGTGATCGTGTAATTTTCACAATAATTGGAAATATTTACTCCCGACTATATCGTTATTTATCTACGCGTGTGCTCAATTTAATTCTCGCACGTTTTTGTATTATTTTATTTGACAGCTCCAAGAAAAAATAAGGAATGTTTAAAAAAGTTACAACAACCTATCTATAGTATAATAGGTACTAATATTATAAAGCTGAAGAGTTTGTTTGTTTGTTTCAGGTTTGTTTGAGGTTTTCAGGAACAACTGGTTGGAATTAAAAAAAATATTTTGGTTAGTCCATTTATCGAGGAAGGTTATAGACTATATGACATCACGCTACGACCAATAGGAGCGGAGCATAAATGAAAAATGTTGCAAAAACGGGGAAAATTTCTACCTTTTGTGAAATTTTTCTCTCTTTTTGTGTCGCAGACGAAGTTGCGTGGGTCAGCTAGTACAATATAAAGGACCTATCCCTACCTATCTTCTTATTTCGATTCATCCCTTCGACTATGAAGCCCGACCGAATCGGCCTGACGCCATTGATTAACTATTGTGTCTTCTTCGATAACAGATGAAGATTTTCGTCATTTTCCAATGCGAGATGGAACAGCTCAATAGCACTTGTGATTTCGATCCATGCCGTGATTTACCTACGAATTTTTCTCAACCAAGACCTTTTTGATCGACCAACACCGTGTTCCCGCGAAACACTTACTATACTTAAAAGAAACGAAAATCATTTTTATTGTTTTAGGCGTTTCTGAACCGATATCAGAAGCTTCCCTTTTCATATAATAGTGCTCAATCGAAGTAAACTTAAAACACTAAATGAATCAAAATTGAAAAAAGATATCCAATTACTCATGTCGAATCTTTTGCTCTATCGTAAAAGTAAATGAACGGAACAAAATAATGATCGCTAATATTTATATTACTTTATCTCAAACATGCTTGGAAATTTGAGCATTATTTTGACAACTTTCTTCTAGATAAATCGAAATTGCTGTACTGGCCAGATACATGCGACCAGCGGCCAGCAAAAGTTGTATCAAATTCCATATCTGTCGTGTTTAGCGGCCAAAAAAATTACATAGTAAACTCATATCTGCGGCATATCTGTCGTGTTATTTAAAAATGGGACGATCTTTTACTCTGAAACATGGCAACCAAGGAGGTAACTTATCAAAGATTTATTTAAATTTAGAATTGGCTTGCAAATAGAAAGCGGTTTATTAAAAAAAAAACAAACGAACTCTTCAACACGAGAAAAATTATTGTTGTTTGTATCGTTGATTTTGAACAGTAATTGTATTAATTCCCTCGCATTATTTGAGAAAAGTACTATACAAGCCTTGGCCACAACTAGGCATTGGTGGACTTAGGCATGTGTGCCTCGGCTTCGCCTCGGCCCACATTTTTACGTTCGTCCATCAATGCCTCTGTTGCTGGCCGCTGCAGTAATGTACTATATCGGTGTTGACTGTTTTGTTAACGTATAGGTAATGAAACAAAAATTAACAATCGCTCGAGTGACGACTAATGTCGGCTAATACAACTTCAGGTTACCTATGGGCTGTACATTCAGCTATTCATTTAAAACTAACGTAGAGTGACCTTCAACTTTGACGACCTTATTAAGATAATAGTACATTGTAATACAAGGGGCTAAAATGACCCATTATATACGAGGTAGTAAATAACCGAGTTATGATGGGATTTTAGCGCCGTGTACTTTTCACTTTGAGTGTGAGAAAAATCGTCAATTTAGTACAAAAACATTTATTAAATATTACTTAATAAAATAAAAATCACGTCAGATTCTTTTACTTCAAGCTAAATGTGCGCATCACGCACCAGCAGGTCGCGGCAGCTGGGTGAGAGCACGTCGAGGTACCTACTCGTGGCTCAACAAGTCATGAGTACGAGATTTACTTAACGCCCTAGGGCCTAAAAGGGCCACTTTAGGCCCGCTTCGTAGGGCTATATTGGCGTACTTTAAGAGATTGTATGAGATACAAAACATTAAATAAAACTTTTGTCAATTTTACATTCAACTAATTGAATAATAGAGAAATAAAGTAAATTCATGACAAAAATAATTAAAATGTAAGAAACAAATAAATGTCAGATCAAATCAATTAATGTCAAAGGCACAAAACAAAATTAAATATAAACACTAAATTAAAAAAAAAAAAAAACCATTTTTAGTTGTAATATCCTATACAAATATTTGCTATACATTTATTTTAACATAACATAACATCACGCCTGTAATCCCCGAAGAGTTGGGCTGAGGTGTACCCAATAGTATCGACACCCACATTTCGCCAGTTATGTTTAAGTCCAGTGTAATAGGTGGCAAGCGCTGGCTCAAATCGAAACTCCGTGGCTGCTACTGAGAAATTCCTGATGGAAAAACCCAATAACACTTTGTCCGACCTGGGAATCGAACCCAGGACCTCATGCTGAGTTGTCGCCACCACTACACCAACGAGGCAGTCATTTATTTCATATTGTTAACAATACATGTCATGGTCCTAACTGTCGAAATGTGGGTGTACTGAACACATCTGCATACCCCTTCAGAGCATACAGGCGTGATGATATGTTATGATGTTGTGAAAACAACAAACATCCAAGCGGTTGCAGCAATTACGACCGTTTGCTGTCTATAATTGAAGAGTTCCATTGGTATTTCTCCGAAATTCAATATCAGATCTTCACCAAATTTTAACGGGACCACCGCGAAGTAATTTTCTTCCAAACAAAAAAAGAATCATCGAAATCGGCTCACAATTGGCGAAAATAAGGCAGAACATAAACAAAAAAAGAATCTGACGAATTGATAACCTCCCTTTTTTTGGAAGTCGGTTAATTAAATATAACAATGAATTAAATTAACGAATTAAGTTGAAGTCAGAAGCAAAAAATATAATTTATTTATCTATTATTACTCGGTCAGATACACAATACCGAAGTATTATATTATCTGTGACAATACTTATCAGTAGCTAAATCTCGTGACCGTTCACTGCCGTACTTCATATTCATACTGTTTTAGTCCCATAACAAAATCTAAAGGTAATGAATTAATAATAAACTTTTTGTCGAGTGGTTTCGGGAGAGCTGGTGGTCCAGTGGTGGCATTTCCTGGGTTCGAACCCAGGCAGGCGCGTTACTTTGTGTAATTTATTTCATCACCACTGCTCTTAAAACGGTGAAGGAAAACATCGTGAGGAAATCGGCATGACCTAGAACCAAAAATTCGAAGACATGTGACATCTACCAATCCGCACTAGGCCCGCGTGGTGGTTTCCATTCCTTCTCACAGTGAGCCTCATTTGACTAAGCAGTGGGGAACTGGGGACATTATACTTTACAGATAGCTGAACAAATTAAGCAGAGTACTCAATTCAAATGCATAAGTAACAACATTCATGAGACTGCGTTTGACAGCGTTTGCTATATGGGATGCCGCATGACAATTATTATTATTTAGTTTTCCGGATTGTAAAAGACAGTAACAAATTACGTCGATCTTAAATGCAAATATTTTCGTTAATATCCATCTCTTAATATATATAAATCTCGTGTCACAATGTTTGTCCTCAATGGACTCCTAAACCACTTAACCGATTATAATAAAATTTGCACACCGTGTGCAGTTTGATCCAACTTGAAAGATAGGATAGAATAGAAAAAAATAAAAAGTCCACCCGTGCGAAGCCGGGACGGGCAGCTAGTTATAATATAATAATGACGAGACTCGCGAACTCTACGTCTATTGTTGTAATAAGTAGACGGTTTTCAATAGCTTCAAGTTGCTGTGTTTTAAACAGCACAGTGGTTGAAGCCGAGATTGACAACCTGTAATGGCTGTAATTCACAAGAGAATTATATTCATAATTTGTACCCGCTAAACAATTGTATTTAAGTAAATAGGTTTTGGCACTTCGTAATTCATTATCAAAAAATATTTTCCAAAAAAAAAAAAACTACATAAAAGGTCACTTTTGTATGTTTGTTCACACCTACAAATGTTTCGTTTGCGTAAGACCGTATCTTGAAAACTACTGAACCGATTTCTATGAAACTTGCACTTTTCCCCATACAGGGTGTAAACTGAGTAACTATGCGCAAAAAATATTGCTAGGAAACTATTTTTTTTTGGGGTGAAAAATCATTCTTTACGATAAAACTCAATGTAGGTAACGCATTCATTCAACACATTGTGTTGATGGATGCATTGAGTAGTAAACGGGAGAGGATGGAGGTATTTAAAGTCAAGTTAAAACATTAAAAACTTGTATATAAAAATAGTATATTTTGATAAAAGTGGAGAACGTTTGTTATTGCATTCAAGGCGGAATTAACACACGAGCCATAGGCGAGGGTATAACATAACAAATGTCCACGTGTATCAAACGACGTTTTTCAATACACTTTTGAAGAAATAAAATAAAACAATGAAAAATATTTTTTGTTATGAATGATTAGGAGACTATGATATTCATTTTTTTCTGCGCTTTGCTTTCGCTGGGTTGAATGAGAAGCAACATCAGCCTAATATAAAAAGTAGATTTCTTTTGTATTTTTGAATTTAGAACACAACTAAATGTTACTTTGTATATAAAAGTAAATATTAGTTTTAAATAATCATGTTTATCTATGATATTCTATTTATAAAAACAATTTGAATATTCAAAAAATATTTACACCGTAAATACGCACATTGCTTTGCCGAAATAAAAGAACATTCACCTCCGATTATATAGAGGCATTGAACCGATTTAAACTTCGTATACGTTAACTGTGGTTTTTTTTTGAAAATGAAGAAAACGCACGTGTGTGAAATACTTTGCATGTTGAACCTAATCCCCGTTTTCGAGGAAGTGTATTGAAAAAATAATACATACCGGCTAGAACTCTCCTATTTTTTGAACTAGTAAAAACGGAATAAACCTATAACTAGATAAAAGAGATTCATACATAAGTTGATGGTAACCGATGTCTGTCGCGGTCGACAATGTTTAAAAAAAAAGGTGTAACAGAGCATGAGTGAATAAGATAGTAAAGCAAACAAAAAACACATTCACTACGTAAGGCAGTTGTCAAAATCTGATAAGATCTTTCTAACGCTGCTGGACCTGCACCAATTGGAACAGCCTCTAACAATCTGTGACGTAACATTACTGCTCAGAATCGACAATCAGATTTTATATGGACCAAGCTGTTAATAAATGCTTTTCATTCATGTATAACACAAGGTGACCACTTGACCAGTCGTGGACTTGACAGAGCTAGGCGAACTAGTATTGTTAACCTCGACCATACTAAGTTCCCTTCTTAAATCCTTTCAAAGAATGACATGATAACACGATCACGATAAACAATCGAATGAATCTTACAATCATCCTCGGATCTCTTGAAACACAAACCTATGTATTTATGTATTTTGCGTCATGAGTTCGACAATTTCCTAAAGATACAAGTTATCGAGATAATGTCACATCGATGGTTCGGTTCAAATAATCGCATGTCGTTCAGATAAATAAACACACGATCCGATTGTAGAGATATATTTAGCGACGTATGAAACACTGCATTGCGACAATACAACACGAGGGTGAATTAAAACGGGGAAATTCTGCTCTTCTGATTCAAATTGCAGTTCTCAACCCCTTTCATCTACCTATCCCGTTAGGCAGAGCTAGCACTACAAAGAGTAACTCCCGCGCCGGGACATCCCGCACGCGCCTTTGACGGGTGCCAGATGACATAAAACATTCTCATTTGGCGGAATGAAAATTGAAATTTTACAGCCCCTATTCTAATTTAGAGTGACGAAGGTTGCACTCGAAAATATAAATCGTTGTGCGTCGGATTACCAATGCTTATATGTTTCTGTTTATTTAAGCCTACAATATTGTGAAACTCTATCATTATTAACACTGAAAACGAGATAATTACCACGTTTACTGTATGTTTTTTTGTGTTTGTCTGCTAATAAATAATTAAATAATAATAACTTCAGTTTATGCGTGATCATCATGGTGCCTTGCAACAGCGCCGAAATATCGGGAACTCAAAACACGTTTTCAGTGTTAATAATGTTTAAGATATTAAGTTTTTAAACTGACATGTCTATGTCAGTTTAAAAACTTAAACTCTATCATGTATAAGTATATTACATAAAACATAATTATTTGCAAAATATCTGCCGTCATATATATATGTCCTCTTACAATTCATAATGCATCAGTCTATTACTTCATTTTTATGAAACAGAGCGTGTCCAATTAGTTTTTACAATACATTGTCCAAACTTCCACCGTCTCACGAAATCACTTTTCTGTTTTTCTTGAGCAATCGTGTGATTAATTACTTCAAGGTTACTAACAGCGGTCTATGCGTGAACGTACATTATAGGTACTGTTTGTATGTCTTGTCTAGCCTGGAGGTTTCTGCCACCTTCGTATAATACTCCTAATGTTCTATCTAATAATTCAGCTTGACCTTCAATTAGCATTTGTTTGATTTAATGTTCTTTGCAGGGAAGGCAACCACCCAGAAGACTACAGCCGTATTACATACATGAAATTGATGGACTTGGTGTGCCAGTTCGCTAACGGCTTGCGCGAGCGTGGCATCGGCAAGGGCGATAGGGTCTCGATCTACATGCCTATGATCTTGGAGACGATTGTTGCCATGCTGGCCTGTGCCAGGATCGGGGCGGTTCATTCCGTGGTGGTAAGTTTTGAACACCTCAGATACAATATGATTTGGAGTTCGTCACCGTAACTTGCTTCGTAATAGTTTTTATAAATGTTTAAATTAACAAAAACCATGTATGTTGGTATAAATATAAAAAGTACCTCAATATACTAAGATATTTCTATTGAATAGATGAAAAGTTTTTATGCCCCTTTGCTTTCAACTGAGACTAATAGATATTTTCAGTTCGGGGGTTTTTCTGCTGACTCGCTGGCAGAACGCATGTCTGACTGCAAAGCTAAGGCTCTCGTGACGGCTGACGGTGCCTGGCGCGGAGAGAAGCTGCTCATACTTAAGACCACATGCGATGACGCTTTGGACAAAGCTAGGACCAAATACAACCATTCTGTTGAAATGTGCATCGTGGTTCCGCACTTAGATAGAGTGACTCCTTGCGGTCGGCTTCCCGATGACGTCAGAGCTCTCGTAAGTATAAGTCGTAGTATTACTAGTGGGTTGCGTAGTTTGTAGTATGTCGTATACCTACCTATTTCCGATGTTATCGTGAAGCCAAACTCCTATAAGTCTTACGCCTTTCCGTTTCTTTTCAGTACAAGTTTAATGAGGATGTTGATGTTTGGTGGCATGATATTCTGGAAGGGCAGTCGACCATCTGCCCACCGGAGTGGATGGCTTCCGATGATCCTCTTTTTATGCTATACACCAGGTAAATATTGATTCAGTGGAAGAAGTTTACAGGAGCTTTTTTAATTATGACTAATAATCTTAGTTCCTCTACGGCCATCTACCATATCATATCATCTCGGTCGTGCCCCTCCCTCTTATAGCCGTCCACATAAACTTTCTTCACGTTTTCTTGTTGGTAATCATGATTGTCTGGTGCAGTGGTTCCACTGGCAAGCCCAAGGGGGTGCTGCACACGACTGCCGGCTACATGCTGTACGCCGCGGCCACGTTCCGCTACGTGTTCGACTACCGCGACCGCGACACCTACTGGTGCACCGCGGACGTCGGCTGGATCACTGGACACACCTACGTGGTTTACGCACCCATGGCCAATGGTGCTACTTCGGTTATGGTAAGTTGCTATTTTGTCAAGCCCACTTTAGCTCTGGACCCGGCCAGAATACGCCTGTACATCAAACCTGGAGAGAAATTGCTGATGGCTGAAGTGGAAGTTGAAAAGCAAAGGCAAAGTTATCAGGATGAAAAGGGGAACTAGTCTTGATTCCAATTGTGGATACTTTACCTACCCTGAACCTGACTATCAAAATACTCCTGACAGAGTCAAGTCATGTTCAAACCTAGTTTATTTACACGCTGTCGTGCACATTTGCACAGTTACAAAATGACGAAGTTTTCCAAAACTGAACTAGGATAGTCGAAGCAAGGGGGTTAATGACACTGATCATCGTTAGTAGTTACAATAATTATCACTTATTAATTAACGTTATTATTTCAGTGTTACCTTATACGTTATCGTATTTTCTGAATAGCAAAACATCATATAGGGAACATACCGCATCAATTTATATGTTTACAAATTATGTAATTGATTAACTATTTTATTTAATTAGCAAGACTAACCTCATGATTATATAAACAATGTATTTTGACTTTAAGGTCACCTTCACTGGACTTACTTCAGATGATGAAGTGGCTGACGTTTCTTTGCCTCGTTTATGGACCTATAGCAGTGTTTCTGAGAACGTAAAAGCACGTGTTTAGAACGTTATCATTATTTTGTAAACAATTAAGTAGGTATATGGAATTATTTTCATTTAGGTACCTACTTATTTATTTATATCTACTTATATTTTGTTCAAATTATTTTTTCACGGACGCTACTATTAGCAAACATTTTCGTGTTTTTTACAAGCATTTTTTTTATGTTCGACATGAATTATTCGAAATTGACATAAAGTAACTTGAACGATAAGAGATCCGTTAAAATAATTGATTTGATAAGCTCGAAGGTTAACCCGAAAAGGCTCGACTAGCTCGACAGCGAGTTTAGTAATGAATGGCATTATTATTAGCCAAGAACTTGACATTGATGGAAAGACAGTTTGTAACCTTGCAACTTGGTTGTCGAGGACATTACCGACGCGTAATTATTAGAGAACCAATGTAACTAGGAAGTAATAAACTGGATTTAAAAATCAAACGATTCAATATATCGATTCATTCAAGTCGTCTAATATCAATACTTCAATGGATCTAGCTTATTGGCAGGACTTAGTATTATGCGAATGACGAATGCTGTTGGATAGTAGCACAGCTAATAGGTAGGTTCTACAGTCGGATGCTACTTACAGCGAGGAGTAACAGTTTGGTTACGTTCCCGATTTTATATTTCAGTACCTATTGGAATTCAGTAGATCAATGACAAAGGATATAATGCAATTAAAATGTACAAACTTTGTACAAAAATGATACTCACGGCTTTTCTAATAAACCTTTAACCACTTTTGAATGCCAAACAGACAAACTGCATGAGCATTCCTGTTTCAGTTCGAAGGGACTCCGTTCTTCCCCAACCACGACCGCTTCTGGTACGTTTGTGCCAAGTACAGGGTGACCCAGTTCTACACGGCTCCTACCGCCATCAGGGCACTCACCAAGTTCGGAGACGATATTGTCAAGAGGTAATAAGTTAAAGGACTAAGCAGCGTTTAATGATGTGTGTTTTTTATTGTTATTTATTTACTGGTTGAGCGTTGCAAGGTTTTTTTTTCAGTGTTTTAGGGTTTCTTACAAAAAATGAAAAAAAACGGAACACTTATAGGATCACTCGTACGTCTGTCTGTCTGTACGTCTCAAACTCAAACTCAAAGCATTTATTTCAATTAGACCATTACGGCACTTTTGAATGTCAAAATTACAAATAAAAAACAAAGCTACAGTCCCAGTCACAAGGCATAATAACTTGAGAAAGTACTGGTTGCCCATTCCCTAGCGTAGATCTTTATGGAGGACAACGGGCAAGAAACTCCATGGACACTCTTTTAAATCAAAATATTGTTACAAATTCTTATTTACATCATTAATTTTGAGATTATACTTAAATGTGAGAATGATGTAGAAAGACGTGCACATTAAGAGCGTCCAGAGTAAAAGATTGGATCAACAATTAAAAAATAAAGTAATTTAAATGAACCGTGGCAGCTAAGAGATGACCAGTCCCAACTAGGGCATGCAATATCGCCAGGTTCTCAATTCCGGAACTGAGTTCCAATATTGGAGATCCGATTCCGGAATTCCGGAACTGGTAACATTTAAAATTTTGTTTCAAATCAAACAAGATATAAATCTTGTTTGATTTTTAAATTATATTTATTTATTATTTTAAATTATATCAATCTTTTAATTATTTTTTACCCGACTGCCAATTAAGAGTTATGTTTTTCGCGCGTATCTTGTACGTTTCTTTGTAAATTTCTTTATTATCTCGTATGTTCCTCGTATCTGCTTTTGAAAAATAAGCGTCAATAAGTCGTAATAAGTCATGTTCTGAAAATTTCTTGAAACTTCTCTTGTTTTTCGAGGCAAGTTTCTCAACTTGTGCTTCCACTATGTGATGTTAGCTGTTTGACTTTATGCGGCGGTCTTGGTCGATCAGATCAGGTAAGATCTGTCTCTATCAGGTGTATTTTAACTTATCCTGTTTATCCCAGTCAAAGCAATCATTTTCTTCTGTTAGAACATCGCTTATTTTCCAAAGGCAGACTATGTATTTTTTCGTCAAATTGGTTTTCGAAAGATACATTCGTTCATAAGCTATCAGAAAAGTATAAGTTTAACATCCTGGACCGCGTAGATTTTTCACAATCAGCACTTTATGGTGGAGGTGGAAAATTACAAAAAAACTTTAAAAGTTCGATTTCAAAAACCACCCAGTTTGGACCCCAAGTTATCGGGATCAAAATTGTTGCATTATTTGCAACAATTTTGATCCCGATTTCGGTCTAGTATCACCCATTTCAAAGACTGCCCCCAATTACCAATCAGCCTGTATATGTAAAGGTACCTACATAATACAATATGTAGTCGGGTGTTTTGATACTGTTATTTAAATGTTACTTTTAGTAACAAATTAAACATATTTGGTCACCTTTCTCCCTTATTACTCTAATTAAACATTTTAAAACGTAAAATCAACAAGGCTTATTTATCACACAATTGAATTAAACATTAGCAGGTAATAAGAATAAAGAACATACGATATTTGGATCGTAGTATGTATCACGTTTCACGTACATTACTTACTTCAGTCTCCTCCTAGTCTTAACATTTTCAATATAGAAGTGAGATAGCATAAAACATTATAAGCCTGGCCGGTTAGCGGCTTGTGGAAAGTTCCACATAATAGTTTGGTTGCGTTCAGAAAAATAATAAAAATAATCAAATAATCAAAAAAATATGAATATCGTAATTCCGATATTACTCCTCTCAATTCCGGAATTGAAATAGAAAAATTGTTACGGAATTCCGGAATTACGAAATTCCGGTATTTCGAAATGCTTGCCCTAGTCCCAACTGACAGCGTTCGTTCACGAACATGACGCACGATGCCATTCAACTCAACCATATTGAAGGGAACTAAATAACCCGACACACCCGCCACCATCCGCGAGACATTTGAGTGAGCATGACATTCTCTCAGCCACCAAGGCATATTCAAGTCAATGAAATAACTAAATGTAAATGGTGGCTGAACAATACAAATGACTCACACATGTGCTATGCAATTATATAATACTAAGAACTGGAATCTACACAATGCAAGTAGGTATATTTTTACAATCTTCTGCCGCTTCCACAATACATCAACATGGGAATCAATTCTTCTTCTTCTTTGCGTGTCGATAGACTCAAATAATGCCCGACCAGTACAATCAATTTAGTTTGCCCCTATGGTTGTGGAGCAGGACCAGCATTTAGCCAAGCATTTTTATCATCAATGTAATCCCCCAACTTATAATATGCTTGCCTACATAGTGTGCGTTTTATACAAGATTTAAATTTCGTCTCGTTCGTCGTGAAGAATGTGGGGAGGTATTTTATTGTAACATTTCAAACAGTACCCCATGAAAGATGAATCTACTTTAGCAAGCCTGAAACCTGGTTGAACTAGTTGGTCCCTATTTCTAGTGTTATAGTGGTGTCTGTCACCTCTTCTACTGAATAAATGCCGATTTTTCCTAACGTACATGATGTTTTCATAGATGTATTGACAAGGTACTGTCATGATATTAAATTCCTTAAACAGTTCTCTTAGAGAATCGCGTCTACGTAATTCATAAATGGCTCTGATGGCTCTTTTCTGCAGAATAAATATAGACTCGATGTCTGCAGCCCGTCCCCATGGTAAAATACCGTATGATATAATACTATGAAAATAACTAAAATAGACTAGCCTCGCGGTATCAATATCAATAAATTGACGAATTTTTCTAACAGCATAATATGCTGCTGAGCTCAGCCGTCCTGCAAGAGATGTTTAATGAGGACCCCATTGTAATCTTGAGTCGAGCGATTCCCAAGAAAATTGTATTAAGTCACAATCACTACTTTTGACATTTGGTAGAGCAAATCTAATGTACTTAGTTTTTTCCCATTTAGTACTAAATTATTAGTGGTAAACCAATTGTGGACCTGCAGTAGGGCGTTAAGATTAGTGGAGAAGTATCGTCAGCAAACAACACCATATGCGGATGGTTGTTAAATAAATGAGGTAGGTCATTAATATACACTAAAAAGAGGAAAGTGTGTCTGTCACAGCCAATTTGCTCCGAATCCTATGACCCAAACACAGATGAAGATTAAATAAGGGTCATTTTCTGGGGAACAAATTAAGAAAAAAAAAAAAAAAGTTTTGCAAACCTTACTGTGTCATATATCAAATGAAAGGGGATTATGAGGATCTCAAATATATTTTTGTTATTATTGTAAATTAAATAGTTTTGATTTTATTCATGAAAGAAGACGAACAGTGCGCGAGTCCAACTCGCACTTGGCCGGTTTTTATTTTCAGATACGAGATCCAAAACATTTGAATCTTTCCTCTGCAAAAACTCTAATTAATTTCGCAACAAACTTTCATAAATATCTCCATGTTTTTGGAAGACACGTGTACCTACTTCCGGTTCACGTTCACGTGGACATCGGAACACGCGCGCTGTTGAGTTGAGCAACCGATTTCCATAAGTGTTGATTTTAGGCAAGGCACTTGTTGGTTCTCATTCAAAGTACTTTTGTTTTTTTTAACTGTTTCCTAACACACTATTGTGTAAACATTTTCCTCGTTGGTCCGTGGTCGCAAACGCTACTGCTGATCATAAGGTCCTGGGTTCAATTGCATTCAATAAATTGTTATTGGGGTTTGTCACCAGGACTTTTTACGTAGCAGCCTGGAGTCTGGATTTGTGCCCGATCGATGATAATAGCCTCGTCCCTTAATGTTTATTGTATAAACTTTATGCAATAAACCATAATATTCGTCATACCGTAAATATTTGTTCGTCCGATGCTGTCTCAAGCGTGTAAGTGTGGAGTGCAGTGTGCAACTCCCCGCGACATGCACTTATTGGCATTAACACATCCTGATTCACAGGCTGAGGGTAACAAGTATTGTTAGCAGAGGTCGACGGATCCGTAACATTTGTAAAGTTCGACCTGGTTGCATATCGAGTAGGTAACTTTAACACATGGAAGCATCTCTTAAAAAGGGCAAGAAAATCTCTTATTCCAAAGAGATTTAAAAGATATGATCTCGTAAAAGAATATTTTCTTTGTTAGAGCCTGTATAACCCTAAATTACGAAATTGCCCTTATTTCATGTTACTTGGGGTCGGCGCAGCACGTTTTTTTCTTCCATTCCTCTTTCAAGCGTCACGCTATCATTCACTCCTTTTTATTTTACTAATAGTCATGGTGAAAATAAGACTACTGAAATGAAGTTAGTTTAATTAAATTTGAATTTGTGCAGATTTTGATCACGATCGCAAGTCGTGAGAGCGTTAGAGGAAGGTGTTTCAATCACCATGGCCTGTGACAAAGACAAACAGCCGTTGTCCTTGCAAAGAAATTGATAGATTAGCTATAGTAATCAATTCATTATTCATCGATGCATGCTCGTGCTCGCTCTAGTGTAATTTAAAAGCACATAAAAGTCATCGCGAAGGTCTAATAGACGTTTACTTAACACAATTGAAGGTAGCTGCAGCCAAGGCATTATTTATTGACGAATGAAAGTTTATTTGCGTAACCCACCACTAACTCGATCGATGCAATAACGTAGTTAACAAGAGCTGGACCTGGTAGGCTCAATTATAACATCGATTATGGGGCCTGGCAGGGCGCACAATGAAACAACTTTTTCAATATTATGAATAGTCTTATTGAGCAAGCGTGGCCATCAATGCTCAGAATGCTCGTGGCTTCTATCATTTTCTGTATGAGAAGAGACCTTTGCCCAGCAGTGGGGCAGTAATAGGTTATACCGTTTAACTTCTAAACGGTTCTACGCTTTCGTTTATACTATAATATCCATACCCTCACTGACACTGTTTAAGAGATTACGCATACGCCTATTTCTTTCATCCATTGGCGATGATGAAATAAAACTACATACCTACATGGTGGTGCTAGTTTACCATGATTTATATAATTTACGACACATCGCATTACTTAACGCACGTGTGTTGTAGACATAACCTGGATTCTCTGCGCGTGCTGGGCAGCGTGGGCGAGCCCATCAACCCTGAGGCTTGGCTCTGGTACTACAACGTTGTCGGCCAAAACCGTTGCTCCATCGTGGACACCTTCTGGCAAACGGAGACCGGTGGCCACGTGCTCACCAGCCTCCCGGCCGCGACTCCGATGAAGCCTGGCGCTGCCGTAAGTTCTTTACACAAGAAAACACACTCCTTATATTTACCTACTCCTAACAACAGAATTTGAATCTTATGACTTTTTTCACAGGGTTTCCCATTCTTTGGCGTTGACCCCATCATTATCGACGAGGACGGCAAAGTGATTGAAGGCCCCGGCGAAGGGTACTTGGTGTTCGCTCGCCCGTGGCCCGGCATCATGACCAGCCTGTATGGAGACCACAGCCGCTATGAAGACGTTTACTTCAGGAAGTTCCCTGGATACTACTGCACCGGCGATGGTATGAATACAATTGATATGATGCTTTTACTACAATTACATACACGGCCTTATTATACAAACCGCTTACCCTAACCATTTGCAAAATATTTCTACTTTTCTTTCTTTCAAAATATCTAATCATATAAAGTCACTAAGAATAGGCTTTTATCTTACTTTTAGTGATAAAAAGGAAGTATTCACCTTACCCATACGGTAGAAAACGGTACGAAAAAACTATAAACTACGGTAGAAAATAATAAATATCTACCTTGACCACAATAACGACAGTTCTATATTGTCATATCTCACGTTAACTTTAACGTCTTCAATTGATTGTCTAATAGTGAATGAGTAAGAACACATGTGATGTTTATAATTTGCAGGCGCCAAGAGGGACAAGGATGGGTTCTTGTGGGTGACGGGTCGCATCGACGACATGCTGAACGTGTCGGGACACCTCATGTCTACGGCCGAGGTGGAGGGCGTGCTCACCGAGGACGCGAACGTATCCGAAGCCGCCGTCGTGTCCAGGCCTCACCCCGTCAAGGGTGAATCCCTCTACTGTTTCATAAGTCTAAACGAAGGTGCCAAATACGATGCTGCTTTAGTCGACTCTTTGAAAAAACGCGTCAGGGCAAGGATTGGGGCTTTTGCGTCTCCTGATGTGATCCAGTACGCGCCCGGCCTGCCCAAGACGCGCTCGGGCAAGATCATGCGGCGCGTGCTGCGTAAGATCGCCGTCGGCGACAGGGACGTGGGAGACATCTCCACGCTGGCCGACCCGTCCATCGTCGAGACACTCTTCCACACCCGCCGTGTCTAAACATTCAGATAATAGCGAACACCTGATTTCTACGTTCCTATTCAATTGCATGGCCTTAGCCGTATTTTATTGTGAACCCAATTATTTTTAGCTTTCCTCCAGTCTAGCTTTGAATATCCGTCCGCAACTGTTTCAATAAGGCCCTGTGTTTCACGGTCATTCAAAATGTTTGCTTATATGTCACCGGTACATTCATTGCTTACCTATATGTAGTCTTGATTGAATGAGGTTTATACATGGGTTAAAGTAGGTATCATATGCCTTGAACACATACTATGTGCAGGTATTTGTGTAATATATTTGTCGGCGGCATATTGTAAAACCCGCCATTTTGTAATCTGCTAAGTCAGATTGTAAACTGTCGAAGTGAAACCGTCAAATTGTCAAATGCATGCAACGGAGCTCACCTCGCGCGCAGTGGAGGAGGGGGGAAGAAGGAGTGTCCCCCTTGCCCCCTGGTACCACTCCCATGAAAAGATAGGTAATGCACCATTCCTGAGAAAAACCGATTAATGTAACCTAACCTTTATATTCGCCTAAAAAGCGTAGTCGCGGATTGGAAATCATCAAATGACTCCTCCCGCTCTGGGCGGAGCAGGAGGGAGTGTCAGACTTTTACTGACTAAAACCCATCCATGATGAATGAATGATGAAGGGATTCATCGCCCTTTGTATTCCGGGGCCACGGTATCTCTTTCGAACAGTCTCGCAACCCCGGCAGGCATCGGTCCTTGCGGACCCCTTCCTTTTTGATGACTCTCTTTGAGGCGCGCGTGGAACACGAACGCGCCGTCGACACGGCCTGTCGTCATGAGACGGACGGCGAGCTGGCCCATAGCCCACCGTCCACAGGCCCGCGCCTACGGTGGCCCCTGACGCCCGGGGCGTCTCCCGCGGTGGTCGGGACGTGAGGTTTTCTCCCTCTCACGTTCCGCCACCTCCTTCTCTAGCATTACTGCTTTTCAGAAGGAGGTGACGGCGTCCCATTCCGTCTCGCTCCGGACCATGGCTTGAACCAGGGCCGGCCGCGAGAGGTCGCCGCCGCCGATCGCCGAAAGGAACCTAACTGACCTAACGTGGGGGTGCCCCAATTCCCGATTATGGAGGAAGAGATACTTTGATCGCATGCATTGGACAATTTGAAGGTTTCACTTCGACGGTTTACAATCTGACTAGGCAGATTACAAAATGACGGGTTTTACGATATGACGCCGACATATTCATCATTGACTTATAGAATCACTCGATAGATATAAATTAGCTAGAAATATAGCAATTTACACAGGGTGTGTCTACCAATAAGGTTCAAAATCTCGAATTTGTCTACATATATTATCTTTGATCGTATATTATCGGTGCACTTTATATAGGTATCGAATAGTGATCGGATATCTATTTAGTGATACAAAGTCAATGATATCAATTTAACTACACTATGATATTTAGTTACTAAACACTTTAAGGTGTTCTCGTACATTAACTTTAAGTACAGAACTTATAATATTTGGCATTTATATTTTGTCAAAAATCGATAGGATATCGGTTTTCTTTGAATCGGTTGACTGATTGTGATATAACTTAGGCGGGTTTGGCTTCAAAAATCAAATTCTTATTTATATTTGCGGTAGTTTGAAACAAAGAAATTATATTTCTGACTTATGTTCATCTTGTATCATTCAATGGTACTTTATAATCACCGCAGTAAGTATACATTTAAAATTGGATTAATTTAAGAAGCATCCTTATTTATGCAGATATAATGATCACAAGTTCAAAGTAAGTCTGTAGGCTGCTGGTGATGTTTGAATATTGGTTAATGATATTCAGTCATTCCATAATACGTAAAGTTTACTATAGTATATCTTTTGCATAATAATATTATGTCTAAATATAACCCAGTGTCGAGTGTACAAGATGCGATCTCGCGTTTACTTGCTTTAGAAATAGGAATCATATTTAACCGCGTAATCATATTTTAGTAGTTGACTGCTCACGTTTCATTACTTTGTGGATTACACGTAGATGCCGATTCATAATTATTTGAAGTATTCATGTAGTACCTAACTTTTTATTTAAACTATTCAATCATTATTTATTTACAATAGACTGATCATATTTCGGACATAATCTTACGTTGCTTTAATTTGCTGCAGCCCCATAGTTTTTAGTATTTATTGCTCATATGTGATGTAAGTTATTTTTCGGGTTTATGAGATGAAATGAGATCCTAGATTTTAAGGACTGGAAGATCAATAGTTGTGCACAAACATGTCTACTGTCCACTACTGTCCGTTGCTACGTCCCAGCCCATCTTATACTAAGTATAATCTGCCTAACTTTTATTTCAGTGGGTTGTGACATTATTTGTTTTTTTTTTTTTAATGATAGGCTGTCTTTTTTTTGTTCTGCACAAAGATTTTAAATTCGATTAAAAACAAAAAAAAAATGTTAGAATTAACTTCTGATGGCACTTATTTGTGATGCACAATGTTGAAATAATGTAAGGAGTAGTTTAACAAGTAAACCTACCTATAGGTTAGGTTCTAGGTTTAAAAAGCGTAGATTTATCTATGGCCTTTTGTGGATCAATTATGATTAGTTACCTACCAGGTTCTTTAAATTTCATGTTTTTGTTTTAGTGAGTATACGTTTTAGTCATTAGGTATTTTAAGTTTGGGTTTATTTGTTTGCAAGTAATTAATGAAGCACCACATAAGTACCTAGGTACTTGTGTACCCAGTCTGTTGTCTGCAGGAAATGTATTAAACAACAAATAAACACATACAATAAATTTACACAATGTATAATTTGAAATTCCTGCCAACAAATTAAAAAAACAACGATTTTGCCATCGAAACAATTTATTATTTTATTTATTTTGTGTAAAAATAGAGAAGAGCTGATATTCTATTTACCCAAATATTGATTTCCTTAACTTTATTCAGTAAAACTTATTTTAATTTGAACGAGGTGTACGCCATTTAGTTGTTATTTTTATACGTTTTGACTTGGTTTAATATTCTTACCTATAGTTTGAGTTAGACTCTCAAGTCACTCGATATAAAATAGCAAGTAAGGGAATTTATGTGATTGCATGTCATATCATTAAAGTGATTAAATGATATTCGAAAATTGGTTTTCAATCATTATACTTACAATAGTACCTATTATATGAACTCAGAAATTGATCACACAAACAAAAACACATGCCAACTACTGTTTCATGAACATGCGTCGACACAGTGAAATTTATTTTCATACTAGCTGACCCGTGCAACTTCGTCTGCGTCACATAAGAGAGAGAGGGTTAGAGAGAGTGTGGTCAACTTTAAAAGCGCTGATATTTTTTTTTAATTTTTAAGCGGAACAATGCCGTTTTGCAGCGTTTTTTAATAAGGCTCCGCTCCTATTGGTTGTAGCATGATGTTATAACAATGTCAAGTCTCGGAAAAAAATATTATACTAATGTTTTTCCAGCTTCCCTCGGCAGCATTTTTTTTTTTTTTTTTTTCTGATGGGAAATCATCATATGACTTCTCCCGCTCTGCGCGGAGCAGGAGGGAGTGTCAGACTTTTACTGACTAAAACCCAGCCATGTTCCTTCATCGCCGTTTGTGTTCCGGGGCCACGGTATCTCTTTCGAACAGTCCCGCAACCCCGGCAGGCATCGGTCCTTGCGGACCCCTTCCTTTTTGTTGACTCTCTTTGAGGCGCGCGTGGAACACTCCTGCGCCGTCGACACGGGCTGTCGTCATGAGACAGACGGACGGCGAGCTAGCCCATAGCCCGCCGTCCACAGGCCTCCCTCGACAGCTTTACGTCTTTATCCTTGACATCTCGACGACATTCATCAAGGTGCATGAAATGAGCCGAGACACGAAAGCTGCTGTAAACTGTTGCGGACATCTTCCAACTGCCTTCCGTCTCCATTGTCAGAGCTTCGATGACAGTCATACTCCAGGCAGATTTAAAGTTCTCACCAAGGTGCATAAAATGAGCCGAATAACAATATAGCTGCTGTACTTTTGCGGACCTCATGCAACTGCCTTCCGTCACCTTAACCCGAAACCTTCAATGACAGTCATACTCCATCTAGGTCTAAAGTTCTCATCAAGCGAATGCTATGAGCCCAAACACGATTTTTCAAAAATCATTTATTAGCCCGCCCAGGACAAAACACAAAAATAAAATGGACCGGACTTCTCCGTAAAAAGTTATACGTGGACAATAGGTACGTAAAAAAGTATATAATATACGCGTCGAATTGAGAACTTTCTTCTGTCGTTTTGTTATGGTTTCGTCGGTAAAAAAACCAAACTTGTGGCTACTGAAGTACTGACAACACGATTCAGAAAATGGAGTGAAATGAACAATGCCATCTATCGTTTCACGAAGTTAAACTGCTAAAATATAATGCATGTTCTGTGTAGATTTTCAAAGCAGCGACATGTAGACAAATCTAGAGTACCTACCTACCTTTTGTTACCATAACTTTTTTTAAAGCCGGTCAGTCGATTTAAAAGTTATCTTGTGAGCACATTTTTAGTCATAAATAGGTACCATTTTGGTTGAATAGATGTCGCTGCATGTATTTACATATTGATGAGAAGTACTTCTTGAACACTTTAAATTCAGATATCGTTTGATAGGGATCACCGATTACAATGAAACAAAAACTAAAACCTTCTATAAGTTATGCACAATATTTGTGCATTGAATCTAACCATATTGGTTTTATAATTAACACGTGATGCCATTACAAAAGATCTTCTAAAAATAGTAGAAATGGGCTCTATTATTGATCCTTTAATTAACACCCCTATTTTTTTTCCAAATATTTTCAATGTTCAGAAACGCCACGTCTACAGATTTATTATATTATACCTAGGTATAGATAGGCACTTCAGGCTGCTGATCAAATCTAAAGTCCCTCGCAGGCTATAGTAGGTAGGTTACTGCGTGTGGCGGATCAGTAAGTTCTAAGAAACCTATTTATACATGCATCCAAAATCAACCAAAATACCTATTCGTTACAGACACCCACTCCTCATGAAATCACCGAAAAATGTAGATACCCACAATATATTCTATTCTGCAGGATACAAACATATTCCCCCCCATTGTTTTACCATATACCTATATGATTTGCGTTTATAGCGAAATCGACAGTGTTGGAATTGATCCAAGTAGGTAGATACCTACTATTATACCTATACCTAAATACATTGCACATTTGAAATATTTTCATAGTAAAAGTGTAGCAACAGTCAGCCATTGACCGTATCTTTTGTCGTTAGGAGACATCGCTCAAATAAGTAAGGTATATAGGTACCACCCAACACTTGAAATACGAAAGATTTCAAAGCGAAAATGGTATGAAAACTAGAAAAGCGCGCCAAGCGGTAAGTTTGGTTCTGTCAGCAGAAGAAGACTCATAACGCCTGGTTTCTCAGGATCTGATTCAAAATTTTAAAATAACAGTAATTAAATCTATCTAGGTTTGCAAAACCCATGGCAAAAATAGAATAATAGGTACCTACTTACTACGTAATCAAAAATATATTGTGTGATTCAATAACTCATTTAATGATTTTAAAATTGAATTTAAAAACATAGGTACAGTTAATTAAAGAAACATTACAACATAAATTAACACTCGCAGACATAATAATTATAATTGTGGATTTTATTAACAAACATGAAACACTCTCAAAACACACTCAAAGCATTTTCATTCTTTTACCACTTCAATTAAGACTTTATTCAGTTTACCTATTTCTTCTTCAGCTTCTTAGGAGGAACCTCTGTGCCTCCACCAGTCTTAAAGTAGAGACTGTAGAAGACTCCGGTAGCCACCACCAATATCGTGGACAGCACAGTAATGTACTCAGCGCGGTTTCTGTTAAACGAGTTTCATGTACAATTATACTTATGGCGGCCCACGTTTTCCCGCCGAGAATGTGCTTACATTTTTTAAGTAGCTACCTACCTGAAGGTAAGTAGGTACCTGATGTAAGTATACCAAACCAACACATAAATTCAAAATTAATGGACAACACGACGAACCTGTGACCACCGTTCTCATAATTAGGAACTTTTATTACATAAACAAAACAAAACATCACGCCTGTAATCCCCGAAGGGTTTAGCAGAGGTGTACGCTAAGTACATAAAATACCGCCAGTCAGGTTTTTAAGTCCATGAAAGAGGAGGCGATCCTATTGCCATCAATCGGGCACAACTGTGGCTACAAGTGAGAACACCCTGATGGAAAAACCTAATACCACTTTGCCTTCAGTCGCGTGTGCGACCACAAGACCGACTACCTACTTTACCGTTACTTAAAGAAGGTTAGCAGGCATAAAGGCAATGGGAGATACTTTAATGCTATTGGTAGGTACTTACTCGAAAGGAGTTCCGCACACGACATACCAGGTAGCACCGTTTCTTGGCAGTTCCTTTACGCAGTGGAAGTCGAAGTAGTCCTCGTTGTAGTCGGTCGGACAGAAGTATTTACGTTTCTCCAATACCTGAAATTTTACCAATAAACTATTATTCCTCCAAGGAGCCGGCACAGTTGAATACTTACTCACATGTTGACACTTACTACCTATATAACCTTTTGAACGTCATAGCATAAAGGCACGCGCGTGCCCTCCACGCCAAGCCACAATTTGCGTAATGCCAACACACGTTTGGCGTACTTACAGAGCACACGCTTGCATAATTGTTACGTATAAGTGACAATAGCGTTCAAAAGGCTAATTTTCCACAAATGAATGAGCCAGCTCTTGACCGAGCTGCTACTGAGATATTCTTTGACTAGGCTGAATCAATTAATATTAGGCGAGCTCTTCCCGGAGACTGAAGGCTTCATGTTCACAATACAGGACCAAATAATTGAGACTAAAAATTATAGGAAGCACTGCACATTATTAAAAACTTAAGCACTTAGGTATGTGTGCCGAAAATGCAATAGTTCACCAGAAACCATCCAGCATATCACAGGCGCATGTAGGTAAATCAATAGCCCAGACAGACTACAAACATAGACATGATCAAGTCGCTAACGTGATACATCAGAAACTAGCACATCAATACAAACTAGGTAGACTCCATCGTGCCCTACTACAAATACTCGTACATCCCCGAACCTGTGCTGGAAAACTTTTCGACAAAATTATATTTTGACCGAGGGATTTTTACAGACCGAACCATTCACTTTAATAGACCAGACATCACATTAATAAATAAAACAAACAAAACTGGATATCTCATCGACATAGCTGTACCAAATACACACAACTTACAAACTACGATTGCAGAAAAATTATCGAAGTATATTGAATTAAAAGACGAAATAACCCGCCTCTGGCATCTACAAAAAGTAACAATAGCCCCAAAAGTGCTGTCCACAACAGGAGTAATACCAAAACAACTCCACCAGTCCCTTACTTCTCTAAACTTGCCCTCTAATACCTACCACCTGCTACAGAAGGCAGTGATACTAAACACGTGTAGACTGGTGAGAAAGTGCAAAGAAGAATGTTGGTGCGGGTTGTCTGGTTCCTACAATGTGAATCAGACAACCCGCACCAACATATCCACTTAAAATAAAAATCTCTCTTCCAAGCTACAACGCAAAACCGTAATGTAACTACTACCTCTATAATTTAGCCCAGCTGATAATCACTTGGCTTAGGCCCGTGCTATCAGTAATTTCCGGCTACCCGGTTAGCCGAGCAAAATAAACGAATAGATATAATAATAATAAATCATTTATTTCGAGCAATAAGACTCATAGTGTTAGTACAAATTAGGTACTTCCAAACTATGTTAGGTAGTAATACACTTACAAACAAAACAAAACAGAAAACCGATTGTGACATCATTCACCTACTCGCAATCATAGACAGGATGCTGTTGGCGCTGCCCCGCACCCTACGGACCAGGGCTGCGCAACGTTTCCGCATCACCGTGTAGAAACAGTCTACGTGAGCTTCAGCAAACATCCCTGATGCGCTGCAGTATCGAGGCAACCCCATCAGTACAAATGCGTTATTGTATTGGACGCGAAGGACGCTGTATGATTTTTGAGTATAATGACCCCACAGACTGCAAGTGTAGAACGACGTGCAGTAAGCACTAAATATAGGGCGCTTGACCTCAAGTGCAATTTAGTGTTGCAAGTCAGTTAGAATGATCTATCATTACCACTATTAGGTACCAGCGCCATAGATTGATCAGCATTACGAAGATTCGAAGAAGGACCTATAGCCGTATTCATTTTATCATAATAGTCGATCTGCGCAAACCTAATCAAATTAATGGTCTGCATAGTTACAGCCATTACAGGTGTTTACTGTTAATTAGTCACAACAATCATTTAGTATTACGTGTTAATGAATCCTCACGACCACGATATATCTTTATCGCGTAAGACGATAAGAAATTATACTGACGATTTTAAATAAGAACATCAAGCTGATTGTCTCGTAGGTACCTTATTAGGTATTGTTAGTACTTAATATTTGTAGCTATAGCTTGAAAAGACTAGTAGGTATCTAAGTGAGACGGTGTAGCAGCATTTTTGACTGACCTTTGATGTCAAAATAATTAATAAATAACAATAATAAATATCCCTGGACATACACACAGCGCCATCTAGTGCCACACTAAACAATGAGGCTTGTGTCGTGGACACCAGATAGTTGATATACCTACTACATAGATACTTTTTGTTTTGAAAATACATACTTATTATACATATAAACATCCATGACTCGGAAACAAAAAGTCCATGCTCATCACACAAACATTTGCTCCTACCGGGATTCGAACCCGGGACCCCAAGAACATAAGGTAGCCACACTACCGCTGCGCCATTTGGGTCGTCAAAATCCTCGAGACACCACGCACAATGGTCCACTTCAAGGACTAAGTGCGGAAACCTAAACCCCATGATAGATAGATCCTCGAGACACGTTACGAATAATATTATTTCGATGTAGAGCAGATACCTTGTTCATGAAATAATAACTTACTTTTTTACTTGCCTATCTACATTCCATAGCTGCTAATTCCTAATCCACCAAACCATTATGAAATGCTTCGAGTTGAACTTGAACCTTTCTGTCTAGACTAGTCCTTCTAACGGAGATTCTCAACTAATAGAAGTTTTTATTTATAAACATGAAAACTTTTTTCAAAGATATTATTTTCACCTGTCCAAATGGTGTGGTGAGTGTTGCGACTTCGTTGCAAGGTCCAACCGGCTCATGCAGCCCCAGTGACCACTCCTGCTCAGGGTTGAAAAATATTGTGAAACTAAGGTACAGCAAGTAATGTACCGCCAGCTGCAAAATCAGTACGTAGTCGATCGTCGTCAACCTAGGGAAAATCAAAATACTGTGTCAGAATCAGAGCTCAAAGGCTCCAAGTAGGCTAATTTATTTTAATAAGTAATTTAAACTTACTTTCTGCTGCTCTTCTCTCTGTCGCTCAGGAGTCCAGTTAGTACGATGACGGAGAAGATAGCGAAGAGCAAGAAGAAGGTCACTTCCGAATGGATCTTAAGAACGTCGTGCAGCGGGTGGTAGATGGGGACGAACAGGAGCACGCCTCCGGGCATGCCCAGCAGCGATGCGATCAATAGCGACTTCCATTCTGACTTCTTGCTGTAAGGTAAAGAGATTTAGGCTGAAAGTTTCAGATCGAATTTCATTTTTTAGGACACAGGGGCTCAATTTTTTTTTTTATTTGAAAGATGCACTTACTCAGCTGCATCCCACTGCACAACTTTCGGCGCAAACCAAGACCTGCTGGCAGTAAAGAAGTAGTAGAAACTGGCAGCAAAGGCAGCGTGGAAGTAGTAAGAGTTCCATGGTACCCAGTAGTTTCGTTCGTAGATATTGGGGTCTGTGTCATGCCAGGTCCAGTGGACAAACTTCACGGCCGTGATGTCGTACGGAATGTCTACCAGAACTGTTACTAAACCCACTGCGAAAGGCTCAGCGTATTTAGGGAGATTCAATCTGGACAACGCGTATACGGCGTGGTAGATAAATGCGGGATCTGAAATCAATAGGTAAGCGTTAAAATTATTTAAAACATATTAGGGTTTAGTCAACGTAGGAAGCATCTGTCCCAAAAGATGACAAAGAATTGTCGGAAATGATATTAGAAACTGATTCCCGAGTCTGTTTAAAAATTATGATTTGTTGACATCGTGCCGGTGTCTTTAGACAGTCAATAGCGTAAAGTATGAAAGAACTTATAACAAAAAATATAACTTCAATTTACGTATAAAGTCAACCGCATCAATACTTACACAAAAGAATGATGTGAAGAGGCAATCTGGCTCCCAAAAAGATGATGGGGGTTTGAGAATGCCAGAAGTTGTCGTACTCTGGCAAAACAAAGTGCCAGAAATTGTCGGTCCAGAGTCCATGAAGGATCGTCGCCAACCAAAGGTACGGCCACCTACCACCTTTCCTGAAAGCTGAAATAAATCACGTGTAGCTGAGCCTACTTTCTTACCTTGATTTTATCATGATTCAAGCTAAAAACCTCCAATGATAGGCAGGGGCCTATCTATCTACGTATGGTAGGTATCTACCTGCTCTTGACCATAGTCAAGAGCAGTTGTTTTCTAGATCGGTAAAATAAAGGAGTTTTTAATACACCTGACGAAATTAGTCATCCATGGAATACTTAATTAAATTCACTTGTAAGTACCTACTTATCAAGCCACCAGTGGCGGATTTAAACATTTGCCGCCAGTTGGCTTTTCAAATTTTGCCGCCCCTACTGACCTCTAATTGTTTTAGATCCTTTAGGATTATTTATGCAACCCAAAGATTTTGTTAAGATTCACCAAGAAATACCTAGTTTTAGGTATATTTCTGTAATAAAAAGAAGACAGAAATTCGTAAACATGGGCAACAGTCATCAAACCTACGGTAGAAGCCAGAATTTGAACCTACGCTTAATTTATTCTTTCTAAAAAAAAACAGACGAATTTATTACCTCCTCTCGGTGAAACTAAATGTTTCGCCAGTTAGATAATTGAATTGTTTGTGTGGACCAAATAACATTTAAGAATATAGGTATTAATTTCTGTAAGACATAAAAAGAAAATTGGCCCATATTTGCCGACCATAAAATCTGCCGCCCTAAGTAATGTTTGATAAAACATAAATATAAGGACGTATTATGAATTGGTACATCCTAAAGGCACATCCGTTAGACATGGGAATCGCAGGACCGGTCGTCCGGCGGTCCTAAGTCCAGCAATAGACGTCATTCGAGATGATGATGATCAAAGTCATATCATATAGTAGATTGTATGGGTACCATCATACCATGTATCAGCGTCACAAGCCCTGCTAGTGTGTAGACAGCTTGTGAGAGGACGTACGTGGGCTGAGCCGCCCACAGCGTCTTGACGTCATTGGTCTGGACCAGCCATTGCAGCCACTGAGGACATACACACCGGTTTACAGTTATCGCCAAGTGAAGAAGAACCTAAACGCACAAAATTGGACTTACAGATTTGCGTGGGTGGAAAATATTATTTTATGTGCTAGGTTCAATAAACACCATGATTGTCAGTTCGCGATATGAAAACATTTCCAAAGTCCTTAACAGTTAAGGAAAAATGCTCAATTAGAAGAAGCTCGAAATTTTGGAACAATGCCGGCAAACCACCAGCTGATATTGAAAATTAAATACCTAAGTACCCATGTAAGTATTTCAAATAACAAAATATACATTTGCATAAATTATTTCATAGAGATCAATATAATGTTTGAAACTAGAATTAATAAGGTGTTACCGTATCGCCTCCGCCGGCTTTGGTTGCCATGTCGATATGCGCGCGCGTCGCTTCCGAACCTTGTCGACTCAATAATTAAACCTAAAATTGTGAGACTATCAATTTGAATATAGTGTTGTATCGATATAATTCGGGTTTGTTATCGACTTTTTTCTGAAATCTCTTTATAGTTGATACCAGTTTAGATCGCAATAGCGGTCATTGCCCTTTCCCTAATATCTCTACGAGTACGAACCAAAACAAATGAACCATGTATCGATTTTCATTAGAAAAATGTTGAAGATCACGATAGATGACGATTCAAGACTTGAACAGGCTTATTTTTGGATTTCAAAGTTAAGAACTTTAATACATGTAAGTGGGTCAATGACCACTATTACGATCTTAACTGGCAGCAACTATAGGTACCTACTCATACACAGTTACACACAGCTATAAAAGGTTGAAGAGAGGCTCTTTGGTATAATGATCGCAAGCACTACATAACATCTGATCGGGTCCAACATTCCAAAGTTGGACAAGGGGTAAGTGTTACTGGATTTTCGGCCGGCCTACCTTTAAAGACCACCTGCTTGTGTCAAAATACAGATTTAAAAAGAATTCGGTACCTATTATAGTTGTCAACTTGTCATTGTGTGTTTTTAGGGTTCCGTACCTCAAAAGGTAAAAAAAACAACCCTTATAAGATCTTAGAAGATACTCTCTTGACCGTCTGTCAGTTCGTGTGTCACCACAGATTTTTCTCAGGAAAGGGTGGACCTAGCAAGTGGAAATTTATACCAGATACTGAGGTCTAAAGTCCCTATTAGGTGTATAAAAATCAAAGTCTTGAGTCAAAACGATAAAAAGATATGGGCTTTAGATTTTCGCAAAAACTTGTAAGAACCATTTACCTTAATTTTAAACATTTTTTATTTTTCGGATTTTTCTCTTTACTTGTGCTGTAAGACCTTGCTTTTAACCAAAATTGACCATTCTAGGTCAACCGGAAGTACCCTATACCCTGGTCCTGTACCCTGTTTAAAACCTATCTATAGGGTAGGTACTTCGAGACGACAAGCAATGTCTTACACCACATGTAAAGGGATAAATCTGAAAACCGTAAATATGTAGTTTAATAACAAAATACCTACAAGATTATACGGAACTCGCACTTTTTTTTTTGTTTGTTTTTGTCCATCTATTCTATACACTTACTGATATCGACTTATTCAGTCGACACTTGCCATCCCTCAATGTTATCTACGTCGTGTAGTACCTACGAGCTACGCTACGTGTCTACTAAATGTGCCAACGCGGGTGCCACATAGATTTGTTTTTTTTTTTCGTGTAACTTCTTCGTAACACCTGCGTAAACTAAACATATGTAACCCCTGCCATGACCGTGTCGACCTAGATATTGCCTAGAATGTAGAGTACCTACTGTTAGTTAGTATTTGGTTTGCACTTCAAAATGTTATCTCCGTTATTTTATTTTCTTGTGATATTGATAAGATTTTTTACCAACTTGAAATATTGTCTTTTAGCGTTATGTTTATAGTTGCGTTGCGGTCTGTTAGGCTTGGGTCTGGTCTGGATAGAATGAGAGCCTCAGTTTACCAGGAAGTACACCATTACACCCTTATAATTGGCAGCAGGCAGACCAAAGCAAACGGTTACACACAGTGGCGAGCGATAGGGCAAAGTGGGGCACCCCGGTCACATTTATTGTTCCTTGACTAATCTATCCCACTCCTGGGCAAAGGCCTCCCTCACACTCCACTCTTTCCATTCCTCGCGAACCCCTTCCAGTTCTGACTGAACCTGTCCAGTTCGTCTCGCCATCACTTCTTCGTGGCCTGCCGCGACCCCGCCATACTGTCAGGACTGATAGGCCACCAATTTTTTTTTGATAGATTCAAAACTTTGATCAACAATTAGCTAACAACTAGATTTCGGGTCAGCGCAAAAAAAAACCGTCTCGGTAAATAACAGCTCACTTGAGAAGTGAGATCTTATTTTGTTTAGTTGGCTTGAAACACAGCCAATGTATTGTTCACGTCTCACAATGCCGCAGTGTGTTTTCAAAAGTTGCTAAAATAGGTAGGTAATGCCCGAAAAAGCAATTTAAAGGCTGGAGTGTTTTACTTTCGGTAAGTACATGAAGAACAAATTATATTTTAAGCTATAAAGTAACAAATAAATAATATTAAACTGAACAAAATTACCGATTTTAAACCACCGCTATAAATGTTGGCGCGTGTGTTGGCAAGCCTTGGCCAAAGGCTCCCAACATAGCACAAACTTTTGTTGAACAGAACAGTAGATGCATGGAGTAGACTTCTGTTGTAATAATTTGTTACCAGAACTTCGAAATTGTTTGGTTAAAATTGGTTTATGCTACTTTTCTGTCTATTTGTTGACTCTAATTAGATACTTATCTTTCCCTTTTTTATTTTAGCTTTCCAAGCAATCCGTTTACGTGTGCAGAATGGATCTCGATTGTCACCAGAGAAAGAAGAGATGACATTTATAAGCCAGCTAAGAATTCGGTGTTATTTATGTTCGGATCACTTTGATAAATCGGATATATCCGGAAATACTAATAATACTAATCTGCATAAATGAATTTGTGACACGATAAATCATTGTTGTTGGAATTTGTTAATCTATTATTTTAGTCTTTTCAAAAACACAGATAAAAATAGATACTTAACTTTTTTTTTTATCCTGGTACAGTAAAGATACCAATAACTATAGGCCCGTATCCGTGTTGCCGGTTTTCAGCAAGTTGTTTGAAAAGATAATGCTCAATCAAATGCTTAACCATTTTAACACCAATAAAATCTTACACGAGCAACAGTACGGTTTCACCAAAAGACGTTGTACGCCTGACGCCGGTGTCACTTTATTAAAACACATATTTACTGCGTGGGAAGAGGCACAAGATGCCATAGGAATCTTCTGGGACTTTTTGAAGGGATTTGATTGCGTAAATCACGAAACCCTGATCTTGAAACTTGAGCATTACGGTTTAGGTAAACTTCCGCTCAGTTTAGTAAAATCGTATTTGAATGATAGACAGCAGCATGTACAAGTAAATGGTGTAAATTCAATGGGTTTAAAAGTAAAAATAAGTGTACCACAAGGTTCGATATTGGGTCCCTTCCTCTTTTTAGTGTACTTAAATGACCTACCCCATTTATTTAACAACCACCCGCAATTGGTGTTGTTTGCTTACGATACTTCTTTAATATTTAGGATAGACAGACGTGCCACAAATTTTGGCGACGTAAATAACGCCCTACTGCAGGTTCATGATTGGTTTACCGCTAATAATTTAGTACTAAATGGGCAAAAAAACAAAGTGCATAAGATTTGCTTTACCAAATGTCAAAAGTAGTGATTGTGACGTAGTATTGAATCAAGAGAAACTAGAATTTGTCCATAACACGGTTTTCTTGGGAATCACGCTCGACTCAAGGCTACAGTGGGGTCCTCATTTAACATCTCTTGCAGGACGGCTGAGCTCAGCAGCATATGCTGTTAGAAAAATCCGTCAATTTACTGATGTTGTTACGGCGGCGAGGCTAGTCTATTTTAGTTATTTCCATAGTATTATGTCATACGGTATTTTACTATGGGAACGGGCTGCAGACATCGAGTCTATATTTATTCTGCAGAAAAGAGCCATCAGAGCCATTTATGAATTACGTAGATGCGATTCTCTAAGAGAACTGTTTAAGGAAATTAATATCATGACAGCACCTTGTCAATATATCTATGAAAATATCATGTACGTTAGGAAAAATCTGCATTTATTCAGTAAAAGAGGTTACAGACACTATAATACACTATAATACTAGGAATAGGGACCAACTAGTTCAGCCAGGTTTTAGGCTTGCTAAAGTAGATTCATCTTTCATGGGGTACTGTTTAAAATACCTCCCTACATTCTACAACTAAATGAGACTAAATTTAAATCTTGTATAAAACGCACACTATGTAGGCAAGTATTGATGATAAAAATGCTTGGCTCAATGCTGGTCCTGCTCCACAACCATAGGGCAAAACTAATTGGGAAAATTATTATGACAGCTGCAGAAGATGTAAAAATATCCTTGCTTTGTATAGACTCCATCTCTTAGTATTGTATAATTGCATAGCACATGTGATGACATGTGTGAGTACATGCACTGTAAAGCATTTGCATTCTGTTATCTTTCTTTGACTTCAATAAGCATTGGTGGCTGATAGAATGTCATGCTCACTCAAATGCATCGCTGAAGGTGGCGGGTGTGTCGGGTCATTTAGTTCCCTCCAATATGGTTGAGTTGAATGGCGCCGATACATGCGTCATGTTCGTGTACGGGCGCTGTCAGTTGGGGCTGGTCATCTCTTAGCTGCCACGGTTCATTTTAATTCATCATCATCATCATTTCAACCGAAAGACGTCCACTGCTGGACATAGGCCTCCCCCAAGTGTCGCCACATTGACCGGTTCCGTGCGACTCGCATCCAGCGGATTCCCGCAACCTTCACCAGGTCATCGGTCCACCTAGTGGGAGGTCTTCCAACGCAACGTCTTCCGGTCTTCCATCGGCCATCCGTTCTGCGAGCAATGTGCCCTGCCCACTGCCACTTAAGTTTGGCAATTCTTCGGGCTACGTTGGTGACCCTGGTTCTCTTGCGGATGTCTTCATTTCTGATTCGATCACGCAAGGAAACTCCGAGCATAGCCCTCTCCATTGCCCTTTGGGTGACTTTAAGCCTTCTGATGAGGCCCATTGTGAGCGACCACGTTTCGGTCCCGTATGTAATCACTGGCAACACACACTGGTCATAGACTTTCGTCTTGAGACACTGTGGTAAGTTGGACGAGAAGATACTGCGCAACCGAACGCTGCCCAGCCGAGTCGGATTCGAAGATTGACCTCTTTCTCGAAGTTAGACCCACCAAACTAGACCGTTTGTCTCAGGTACACATAATCGTCTACAACTTCGAGTGTAGAGTCTCCGATCTTGATAGGAATGGGTGTGACATGGGCATTCAACATGACCTTGGTTTTGTCCATGTTCATTTTAAGACCCACTCTTCCGGAAGCTCTACTGAGGTCATTGAGCGTTGTACTGAGGTCCTCCATGGTTTCAGCCATGACCACTTTATCGTCGGCAAACCGAAGGTGGGTTATGTACTCGCCATTGACGTTAATGTCTAGCCCTCTCCAGTCCAGAACCTTGAAGACATCCTCCAGTGCAGCGGTGAACAGTTTCGGAGATATGACGTCTCCCTGTCTCACACCATTTTAATTACTTTATTTTTAAATTTTTGATTTAATCTTTTACTCTGGACGCTCTTAATGTGCACGTCTTTCTACATCGTTCTCACATAATTATATGTATAATCTCAACATGAATGATGTAACCAAGATTTTGTAACAATATTTTGATTTAAAAGAGTGTCCATAGGCTAGGGAATGAGCAACTACAGTATTTTCTCAAGTTATTATGTCTTGTGACTGGGACTGTAGCTTTTTTTTTTTGTTGCATTTTTAACATTCAAAAGTGCCGTAATGGTCTGAAATAAATGCTTTGAGTTTGAGATATAGGTCTCTAATTATACTAATAATTATAGACCATATCCGTGTTACCAGTTTTTAGCAAGGTTTTTGAAAAAGTCTTCTCAAAATCTTTACTGACACCGGATTTGAAAAGAGACATGACTTTACTGTATTTCATTAAATCAAGGAAAACTCCTGGGTCTACACATAAATTAAGCTAAGTAAGGGGCTATAGTCTCAACTATGGATATACAAACTTTGATAGACATTCCCCATAGATCTTCGGTCAGTTTGATGTTTATTTGCCGGAAAGCCTCTACACGAAATTAACTATTTTGAACATTTTTGATCACTACTTGTGAGAAAGGCAAAAAGAATTTGAACCTTTTTTGTTGTTATTATAAGAGTCAGGTTCTTAATCTTGTCGACTGCGGAAACAGTTTTTTAAATAATGTAGATATTAAGGCAATCACCCATATTCAAAACCCCTTTTCCTCAAAAGTAACAAGCGAGTGATGTTTGGGGTTCGCTGAACAAAGAACTACAAAATATTCTGAACATTAAAAAATATGAGTAACATCATTATATGGTCTACTCGTAAAGTAGCAGAAAACATTATTGATTTCAATAGGAAATATAGCAGAAAAAAAAATGTTGAATAAACCTAATTTATGGAAAACGTCGGGACAAATAAGTATTTTTTTCTATACCTTAGAATCACTGTAAAGAAAATTTAAAAATTACTCGTAAATCTCAACCCTTTAATAGAATCTGAATTTTCAACAGCACGTACTGTTGTCGCCGGTGGAGACCGATGATGTGGAGGTGTGTGGAGGGCTTGTTTACAATAGTCTGGCACGGGCATTAGGGTGGAATGATCTTGAGGAAAATAGTAGATTTTCTTCAAAAAAAAAGGTTGCTTTTTTCTTTGGTTTTAGGTTCTACTAATGAAACCAAACCACTGGTTTGAAGAATAACGGTGTTCACACTAAAATCTAGTATATAAAATGTTTATTGCCCGAATTCGTTGATTCCAGAAAAGCACGGTCTATGGATATTCGTATATATATATACGAATACAAAAGTATCTAGGGATCAACATATATTTTTGCAATAACTTTTCTCCTGATTGATATTAATTAAAATTTTCTTTAAGGATTCATCAAATAAAGTGTTTTCGTTTGTCACAGTAACGATAAACCAAGTCACCTTTGCATTAATAAAGAAATTTGCCATTTTCCTAATAAAGGGATTTTTGACATTTGAACCACTAACATTAAAGTTCGAAAAAAAGACTGAAATAACAGTTTTCTTTAAAATTTTATTGGGTAACTTAAACAATTAATAATCCGTGTTTCTACCGCGAACACTAACAACACAAGAACATCGGTTTGGCATACTCAAAATGAGTTCATCCAAATCACGCTGTGGAATGGCCGCCCATGTTCGTTGCAACAACAAAAAAAGGTCTTCTTGCGACTGGATACCCTCCATATTCGGCAGAGCTCTTCTCTGTAGCATATCCCATGCATGCTCAATCGGGTTCAAGTCTGGCGACTGAGCAGGCCAGGGCAGGACATTGATGTTAGCTGCGGCGAGAGTCTGTCTTACAACTCTTGCGGTGTGCGGTCGTGCATTATCATGCATTAACTGAAATAAGGGACCGATTTGCACTTGTAGAGGAACGATGACGTCTGATACAATCGTCTCAGCATAAATTTGAGCGTTGAGGTTGCCTCTGATCCAAATCAACTCAGTTCTTCCGCCGATCCAAATACCCGCCCATACCATGATGGTTCCACCACTATAAGGATGGACTTCCTGGCAGGATTTTAATCGCTGTTGGCGTCCAGGGGTTCTCCAGTGTCGTATACGTCTTGTATCCGGTCTCATACCAAAACGAGACTCATCAGAAAAGCACACGAAACGCCATTGTTCTTCTGCCCAATTTCTGTGTTCAAGAGCCCATTGATATCGAATCCTACGATTGTGCATTGCTATAGGTGGTACCCGTAGCGGTCTTCGGGAATGAAGGTTCACTTCATGCAAGCGGTTTCTGACTGTTTGGTCGCTAATTAAGTTCCCTGAAGAGTGATGAAGCCTCACGGCTAACATCATGGCGGTTATTGTTGGAGCTCTTCGAGTTAAGATTTGAATGTATCGGTCTTGTCTCCGTGTGGTGCAGCGATACCGTCCTCCATGGCGCTCAGCCACGGTACCAGTGCTTCGGTAACGTGTCCAAAGTCGACTGATAACACTCTGACTTGTATTCAGAGCTAAAGCTACAGTACGTTGCCGGGAACCAGCTTCTATCATTCCCACGGCTCTGAGCATTTCTTCCCTGCTTAAATGACGTCGCCGCTCCATAATAACGTTGGTTTTAATCAGTAGTAGGGAAACAGTAGCACTAATAATGTCTTCAATGCGTTGTATGTTTTTATAGGGAAAATATTGACAGCTTATTTTCATCTTTTACTCGAATTTGATTGAGAGTTCCTGATTCAAATTATGAAATGCACCAAAAAGGATCCATATAAATTTATAAAATCATAAATTTATTACAAAGCCACATCTCAATCTCAAGAAATCCGCATAAAAATGCTTGATCCCTAGACATTTTTGATGTGTGTATATCAAAAAGGATGTTAAAGGTACGTACAGATTTGGGTACACAACATAATTCCGAAAGTCACAATTCCGAATTTCAAAATACCGATTTTCATAATTCCGAATGGTTCAAAATTCCGAATATAATATAATAATTCCGATTTATCATTAATCCTATTTTCATAATTCCGAAATTTCAATATTCCGAACGATCGTAATTACTATTATCAAAATACCGAATTTCATTAGTCCACAACCATTTTTTGTTTACCTAAATGTTGAGAATTACGGGGCAGTGGGTTTAAAACGGGGCCAATTTTTCATTATTTTCGCAATAGGATGCACCGTTTTCGAGATATAAGCAAATTTAGAACCTGCTACGACTCCATGACGCGCGCTCGTTAGGCTCGCATTTTACATCACACACCCACTTTCTGTCACAAATGTCGTCGTCGCTCCGCCGCCTACCTTCGGCCTACGCTAGCTAGCTCCTCATGTTAGCTAGCAAGACTTTTACGACAATTTTAGCAGTTTATTCAAAGGATTGAAAAAAAAAACCACACAAAAAATAATATATACCTACTTACTATCACCCAACCTTCTATACATATTTTATTACCTGAAATATTATTTGCTTTCGTCTACTCATAACTTTCCAATTTTTTAAATATATTAAGATATAAGTAACATTATAAAATAGCAGCATAAATGCAAATTTCATTTCCTATATTACGGTTAAGGCCCAAGATTGTTTGTTCCCGCTGCACTGCATGAGACTGCGCACACTACGATCGTTAGCGATATTTCGAGCGCTCACACGCGCACAATGCTCCGAAATTACCTAAACTAGTACTGCGACGAAATTGAATTGGACTCTTAATAACTATCATAGGGTTAATGTGTTTAAATTTAAATTCAACCACACAGCCAGACACATTCGCCTTTCGCTCAGGTACGCAGACTGGAAAAATTTATTCAATATTGAATCGATATTATACATTTTTTATTTATTAATTGTACTGAACTGCACTTGTATTAATATGAAGATTGTAAAGATGATTATAAAGATGTGGAATTAAGTAAGTGATATTTTTATTTGCGACATCCAGCAATAGACACCTTGGCCAGCCCGGATACATTTGATAACAACAAGCGTAAGTACTTACATTTTTGTGTACGACACATAAAAACACTGTTATAGCAAATAAACATATTACTACGTTTACAAAAAAACGGAACAGTAATAAAATAATAAGTAATTAACAAACATAGATGCCCAAAACATAAAAGTATTATAACATTTTATTACGTTCATATTATAAATTATTTTAGTGTATAACGCGACTCCATCATAGCTGTTCACAACGCTTCGATTCGATTTTCGATTCGGAAAGTCGTATGTCCATCTCGCTCGATTTCGTAATGTCAAAAAAAGATAGACATACGATTTTCCGAATCGAAAATCGAATCGAAGCGTTCTGATTAAGGGGCCATACCTCCTATAGTAAAATTCGAATAAGCAACTTTGTTCTTTTTTTGAAGTTTCTTTATACGAAACAATACGATGTAGCTCGCAAGTCAATTTAACGAGAAAAAGTACTTTATTTGTTATCACTAAAGATTGATTTCACAATAAATGTTGTTTAACTTTCGTCTTTTCATTTACAGACAGGAGTAATGTATTGAATGCTCTGCTCGTTTTTTTGTGACGAATGATCGTAAGTTTTAGATAATATTTTGAAGATTTGTGACTTTATTATAACGTGCAATGGTTGCAATTAATTATGTAGTGATCGTGATATTAATATTTAGGAATAGGAAGATTTGGATCAATGTTATTCTAATAAAAAGATATACACCTACAAAACCACCGAAAAAAGTGTTTCGCGGGGCAGAGCCAGCTCACATACATGCAGTGACGCAGAATAAAGACTTTCGAGTCTTCACGATAGCGCGCTCACAACATATCTGTTTATTAGAAAATCATTGATTTGGTTATTTAGGAAGTTAGGATGGTAAATATGCCTTGACTTGATCTTGATAATATGTAGGTACCATAAGAAAAAGGCCTCACTAATAGTAATGAGTCTTCGCCCACGTCTAGATTAGTCCACGCAACCCCGCGCCACTAGACCTAAGTATTTTTATTTTTATTTTTTTATTTCTCCATATTACGACTATCTTTACAGGGTTACCTAATGCGATAGTGTACACAATAACAATATTAAATTTTGTAACTAATCACAAACAATAAATTTTTTGTGAACTCACTCAGAGAACAATTGAATAAGTCAACGTCTATGAGGTTGAGAGTGCGGAGCGCACGCGTCAGTGGCGCCTCCCCTAACACATTTGTCCAGTAGGTACACAAATTGGACAAGTAGATACAAGTAAACTGTAAAATAAACTTTAGCAACATAATTTGGTAATCGCACTATCGTGTAATTTTTCTTTATCGAAACGTTTCTAACAGAACAACTTTTCGATCCAAGCAGAACAGTTACCTACTTCACAATGTCAAAATATTGTCTATCTGTCACAAATGTCAATGTCAAGTCAAGCTGTCAATATTATATTTTTCTATTATAAAATCGATGATCAAGAACTGAAGTTCAATGGGAGGGAGTCGACATTTAACTTAAATTTTATTATTAAAAATGTCGACGCTTTTCCGAAACCTCTATAGAGGTACGAGTTATTTGGTGAACAATTATTATAATTTTTGCCCTCGCGTTACATTCAGGATAAGAACTACTATACGGTGCAATACGACTGTGGCCAATGCATTTAGGTCACAGAGAGTTAGACCTAGAAAGGAGCCTGGAGAGATTTTCAAATGGATACTACTGGTTGGTATAATAAAGCATACTTACAAAGTGCTACACTCCTATTATTTATAAAATAATAACCTTCAATTATTTGTACTTATCTTTTATAACTGTGTGAC
Organism: Xestia sexstrigata; assembly: GCA_941918905.2. Lineage (NCBI taxonomy): Eukaryota > Metazoa > Arthropoda > Insecta > Lepidoptera > Noctuidae > Xestia > Xestia sexstrigata. The sequence continues at coordinate 12,164,042 of OW799200.2, read as the reverse complement.
GGATTTACCAATAGGCTGAGTAGGCTGGAGCCTAGGTCGCCAAATATGGGGTAAATTTTGTTTTATGTCTTACAGAAATGAATAAAGTCATATTTATATTCATAGATGTTATTAGGTCCACACAAACCATTCACTATGTAACTGTTTCACCAGTTAGATGATTTTTCTACATCTTATTATATCGCGGTTATTGAAAAGAAGCAACGGGAATATTTTAAAATTTAGATAAACTGGAAACTGCAGTAATGGTTGGTGTGGAAGGTGTTTTTGGAAAAATTAAACTGTGTGAAGGTTCAAGGTTCAAACTAAGGAAAGGATCACTGATGCCCATGTTTACGAATTTCCTTGCAAGTTTCGTAGCTGAATGAGAAAATTTCATGTATTTTGCGATGAAATCCAGTGTGTCGAAGCAATAGGTATCATGGGCGTTGCCAGGGAGTAGCTTTTTCCTGCCTGATGCCACAAAATTGGTATTGAGTGTAATAAATTGTAGCTTACAATAGAATTACTCATACTAAAATATGTTTTAAGGTTAAAAATGAGTCTCTGAGTACTTTTACTAACGCTACAAACTTACACATTTTCATTAAACCAATGCGCGCAGTTCATACTTTGAAACCTGCAAAAAAAAAATTATCACAAAGGCTCCTTTTTTCTGCCTCTGTATTAGCATTCCTAATGGATTTCCGCATTATCAACCGGTATAGACAGGCTGAAATAAATTAGGAAGACCTTTCCCCCAGTGCTTAATAGAAAATAAATGGAGCATGTGAATATTTTGATCTCAAATCACATCTGAATTTATCCAATTAAAGAGTATTTTTTTTTTTGTAGTAATGACCATATTTGCTTGATTGCGGTTTTATTAGGTCAGGAATTTACCCGAAAATTACTTCTTGGATACTCTTAACAAAAGCATTGGGTTGTAAAAATAATCTTATACAAACTAAGACAATCTGTAGACATCTGTAGGGGTGGCAAAATTTGAAAGCCTACTGGTGGCAAATGTGTAAATCCACCACTGAAGCTTTAACTTTGGCTTTCTAAACATTTGATGATCATACTGTCACTTCGTGGTTTATATCTAGTTTAAACTGAAAAACATATAGGCCTGATAAAATATAAAATTAATTTTGTTACCAACACTTAGTAAGATTTATTGTTTATTTTAGATGATCCCAGTCAGCTCTTTCGGATTGGGCTGTTGGCAGGCGTACCGCCTGCAGTGGAAATTGGGACTCATAGACATGATGCAATCTAAAACAAATGCTACACCTGTTGAAATTCCAAGCGAGTAAGTATTTCATGAAATATTGTGTATTTTTCAGAAGAACTTTAATAGTAAAATATCATGGACATAGAAAACATTGTCCACTGAAACTGGCATGTCCTAAAATTATTAATTCAATGGTGTGACATCTACCTTTCAGCACAGGCAAGCAGGTAGACTACGGCTCACACCGTCACAGAAAGGAGACCTGTGTCCCACTGGGATTGTTGTAGGCTACTTAATAGTAAACATTCATATCTGTAAAGTCATCTGTCTCACAGCCAACAGTTACCAAGTCCATCTATAAACTATCTACATTGGTGAGCAACAACCATGTATCTGATTTCCTGCTCAGCAAAGTTTTTGGCAATGTAACTCTTGAACAGTCTGCGATCAACCATAAATAAGTATCCATTAAACATACATGCAAGTCATGGGACCATCAATATTCTGTTTCTTTTGCCATGGCCTTGCGGGACTTTTTTTAAGGAGTTAGACGGGCCAAATGATCAAGCTTCCCACCCAAATGCATTAGGGCCCACACTCGATAAAACGAAACTATGATCCAATGATTAGCAAAGTTGCAGACACCAGCCAGATACAGATATAGCTGGCAAGTGTTGTTGCTTAGCCAGTGCATTACTACCGTCCAAAACTTTGGAAGCGGTAATGTAAAATCAAATAAAATTAAAAGAATGCCATTTGTGTGTACATGCTTCGGAAGCCCTTTCTTTCCCTTTCGTTTTCCTTTTTTCTTTTGAATGTGATCCGAATATCTCAAACTTTGATTCGTCACTCCAAAGGACATTTTCCCATTGATCTATTGTCCAGTTTTTGTGCTCCTTTATTCGTTTTTTTTTTAAGTCGCATTGTTAGGTAGTTTTTGAGTTCTAGCTGCTGCTAGAACTCAAAAACTACCTAACAATGCGACTACTACGACTAACTAAGAGGATGTATTGCTATACATCCTCTTTGTTACTGAAATGGATGTTTATCGCGTTTTTTTGGAAGCTGGGGTAATTTGAGGTGCCGTAAAGCGTCGATTCCGCAGAAAGAACTCGAAGTTATTCTCTAGATTTGTTAAGTATCGCGCGGGATCTTTGATTCTCTAATTTTTCCCAGTTTCTTGTTTCCTAGCAAGGGTATAGTGGGACAACTTAACAATAGAGTCTGGGCTTTTCTGCGAAGAATACAAATACCACTTCGCTGTTCAAACGTGATTTGCTTGCGTTTTGCCAATTTCAGAATGAAAAATACGGTTAAAACAGTAGTCAAAGTCTTTCGAATACAGTTTCAATTCCCGTGCCGGCCGTGCCAATGCTCAAGTACGAGTAAATAGGATCTAAAACATTTAAAAAAACACGTCATTGCATAAAAGCAAGTAGGTATTTGACGGATGAATCTGAAAAACGTGTATCTGAGATTTGAATAGGACAATGCCTAGTTTTGATTGAATCATGGGTACATAAATTATTTAAATATTATCCATGTAAAAAAAGAGTATTTCCGTTCTTTGTATGTAAGCATGTCTAAATGAGCACTTTAAATGTCGGTATTTCTCCAATGCACATTCTGCCATTTGAGAATTATTATTAATTATTACAAAGGAGGGTGCTCCTTTGTAATAATTTTGCATATAGATTATATTTGTATTGTAAGTATGGTAATGCTCTTGGTTCTTGCTTTATAGTTTTACCAAACTGGAGACGATGGAATACTCGCCAGTAAAAGTCAAAGGACAGTTTCTTCATGACAAAGAAATTCTCATTGGACCGAGAGCATTGATTGACATAGACAGTCCAATTCCTAGGTCAGGCTCTTTGGTATCTGACCCTAAGAGGAATCAAGGATGGCTTGTGATAACTCCATTCATGCTGGCTGAAACAGGGTAAGATATTTTATTTCATATATTACTAGCTGTATAAACTTTAGATTTCATGGTTTTCCTTTCATTTAATTTATCATTTTTGATCCATATGATTGACCCTATCCATTGAGGTCAAAAAAAATTCAGGATGTTATTTTTTCGAATTTTAGTCGGCTCGATTCCCGAGCATGGCAAGTATTAGTGGCTAGTATTCCAGTGTTTAGAGAACTTTCCCTCTAGGTAGCATTGAAAAATTCCACCCTGTATATAGAAGAAGATAGGTAATACTTGTACTTACTGCTAATTGTATGGTATGTATTTTGGGTGATTACTTACCTAATATTGGGAACAGACAAATACACTATGAAGGAAGAACTTATGTCACATGTTGAAGGCTTACTTGAACAAGCTTTTAGACTGAGATTTCCTAAACCCTGTGCAGTTTAGCTCCATAAGAACACAATCGGGTTCACCACTATTCAGTGTCTGTTGACTGCTATATCACAGAGAATTCGCCTTTCGTTGGTCAAAAGCATCAACATATCGGGCGTTACAATCTGTGTAGTCAAGTTTAGATTGACATCTGGAGAGCAAACCCAGATTGAGTCCTAAATGCTCGACAGAAGTTATCACTGTGTCTCGTTTCAGAGAAATTATTCTGGTTAACCGCGGCTGGATCCACCAAAATATGCGGCCAAAAGAGAAACGCGAGCCTTCTATGGTGAAGGGGGAGGTCGAGTTAGTTGGCGTTGTGAGGCTAACAGAAAAACGAGCACCGTTCATGCCCAAGAACAATCCAGAAAAGGGGTCTTGGTTCTCACGGTAAGTTTTAAAATTAAACGCATGAGTTTGTTCATCTAAATCCGGATCGAGGTGATACGTCAGAGAAATATAGTTGTCGACATACATAGCTCATAGAAAAATCAACCTGAAGCCATGGAACAGATAGAGCAGACGTATTCTTAGTGAAGACCGTAAATCGACAAACATTAAGTGTGTCACCCTCAACCTAGGAGCAGCAATGGTCTTCGCAGGGTGGTAGCAGGTAGATGTTGTTGCCGAGAATAGAGTGGAGTGGCCTGCGACTGCTGTAGGATTGCTAAGTTGAGTTAGAACAAATATTTGTAATAGGTCATCCGGATAAAGGTTTCGGTGAACTGGCCTAGCACGCTCAGCCAACCCTCGTAAGGATGGGCGAATGCACGTTAAAGGTCATAGCACACATATCAACTCGGAAAGGGATCGTCACCGTATCGCCTTTCGCTTCGTCCTTCGACAGGCGTCAACCTAATGAAAGCACGTAAGCAAAGCGGGTCAGCAGGTCTGCTACGTCGAATCGGTTACGTCTAGGCGAGGCGCCGCGCTTACGGCTCGCCGACTGCTGCTTGACCTGGCTGTGAAGTGTATTAGCGTACGTTATGTCTCGGTGCCCTATACGTGAGATGGCTATCATAACCATAGCACTGGACGAAGAGGAAAAAGAACGTAGAAGAGACTTAAGCGCGGGAACTGCAAGTTGATCACGCACCGCATCGCAGTTTGTGAGCACGTCCCGCGGCGAGGCGATAACGTTACGACTCCGATTAGTGTGCGATGCAATTCCGTTTTTAAAAAATAATACTGGATGGCTCGAGTTGATACTGTGACGATCCCTTTCCGAGTTGATATGTGTGCTGTGAGTCTGTGACCTTAAGAGCGGCCAACCCGCCATACATTTCGCGAGAATTTTGACTAACGCTCGTGCGTGATTATGCCGTTGTTACACATATATCTTTAATTTTTTTGCACTGATAGGTATCTTGTGCACTATATCTAGGCTTCTATCGAAACAAAAAATAAAAATTTGTAGAAACAAATTCGGTATAAGCCTCCAAAAATAGCTGTTTTGCACAAATTTTACCTCAACTTTGGCCGTTCATATAGTACTCATAAATTGTAAAAGTAAAGAAAATATCCTGATAGAAGCCTTGCAAATGTAGTGGAGATTTTAAATGACAAATATTTATTTCAAAAACTTCTAAGACTTATTCAAAAACACGTATTTCCTGGAACAAGTTTTATAAATTTTCGAACACTATTTTGCGTTCAATGTCCTCGCGTTAGGCGGTATGAGGTGCGCGGGTGACGAGTAGTGCGGGATCGGAGCTAGGTAAGAAAGGGTAGTTGAAAGAATACCACCGCTGTGGCTCTGGATGAAAAACAAGCTTTTCGACCATGCTCGCGTTGAAGATAGGCGAGCCGGGAAGGGCCCTCTTAAAATCTCCCTCTCCCACAATGCGAAACATATCCAAAAGTGCACGCTATATTTTTATTCTCTGATGAGCTCGCCTCGTTTGTTCTGCTGCGACCACCATCAGAATATGTTATGTTCTTCTTTTTATGAAATCTGCACTTACAAATAATTATTCTCTTTTTCCAGAGATCTAGACCAGATGAGTGCCTATCTGGGCTCCGCTCCTGTCTGGCTTGATGCTAGAGGCATACCAGACCCGCCACAAGGATGGCCTATCCCTAACCAGACAAGAGTCACTTTGAGGAACGAACATCTTTCTTATATTGTCACTTGGTGGTCACTTTCAATAATAACAGCAATCATGTGGCGTCGTTTTTTTATTAGGAAGTTACCATTACTGTAAATAGGAATGTGTTACAGTTGATTGAATTTTTAAAATGCAAACTGTGCGCATTTAAATCTATGAAGGTAGGATCAGGTAGATAAATATAAAACTAGTCATTAAGACTCATTTCATCATCAATCTGAATGTTTGTAATAGAACTAGTGTGTAACTTGTTGCATAATTGATTTTTTCCAACAAGCCAAGTGGTAACTAAGTTTTGCGATTGCCGATACCACGGCGGCGTATAGGTACACTCGCTGTACCGAGTTTAATTGTTGAGACGCATTTATTTTATTACTGTTATTAAAAATGTTCCAAAAACAACGGGTATGGTGTGTGCGGTGATGCGGTCTGAAGAAGTCAATACGAAAGTTGTTCAAAGCATGCGAACCCCGCTTGGAGTAGTTGGAGCAGTGAGGAAGTTACATCCAGCCAGCTAAGCTTATCCCGTGTGGCACACCGCTTAAGGCTTCAAGGTAGCTTTCTAATATAATTTGTGTTAGAATGCGCTTCGTGTCTTGTTATTAAAACTTGTAATAAGATGACATTGTTAATTTTACCGATTATTAAAGTATGATCCAAAATGTCTGATGTGTCTATTGCATAGATGCGAGATCGGAAAACTTTCGTACAAAGCCGTTTCCAACTGGAGTATAATTGCAGTTTCATCTAGTGTGTCGCAAGCAGCACAAACAGTAAATAAGTTTTTCCTCATAGCATGTCAAACAATTAGTAATTCTTTGAAACCTCAACTTAATCAGTGTACTGTATTGCTTGTGTTGATGGCGGCTTCTATCGACCTTGTTTAAATACTGTCCCATTGCAACAATTTCGCGCAGCTTTGTTACATTGACTTAGCCAACGAAGCGAACATCCTGATGATGCTAAAAAAATGTTCGCTCCAATGGGGTAGTCCAATGTTGTTCGCACAAATGTACCGGCCTACATTATGTGTCACAAACTACTTCTAGAACTTGAGATATATTACTGTACCTACGATGTTATGCAAAATCTATCAAATTATTTTTAAACTATTTAAAGTCTGTCTTTAAAATGTAGTGTATAGTTTATAGATACATTTAAATAAATATATGTGTAGTGATATTTGTTTGTGTTATTTGTTGGGATAATCAATTAGACACAGCTTTTGATTGAGATCTAATTGGACACATGAAAGTTTAATTATTATAGATTGACGGTTAAAATACATAACTCATTATTCACAAATAATTACAATAATTAATAATAAAATAGTCAAGCAATTTAGAGATCTTAAAAAGATTTCGTGTCTTTATATTTAAAAATGATTTCGAACCAGACATTCTTTTACAAGTTACAATCACTGTTGAATAATACAATTATTTATTGAATATTATCACTGCATATAAGAAAATTGTATGTGACGACCCCAAGTAATATATAAAGAATCTATGGCTGAAGATGATGATGATTTACCTAAAGTACGTTAGTAAAGATAGTATGGATACGGCTACTTAAAATAATTTATTCCCGGAATTCCACAAATAAACCAGTATTTATGAAATGCCATTATAAATATTTTTTTATCTATTTAAAACCAGGCAAAAAAATTGTAGAAAACACGAAATCTAAATATGAAGGCCTAATTAATTTGAAATAAAACAGGTAAAGTGATAAGATAACAAATTATTTAAATAAACCAGGACTCATCCCCGTAATGACGCGCACTCCATACCAGTCCACTCTCAAACTTTAGGTAGTTATACATCCGAATATGCGATCCTTAGATAAGGAAAACGTAATTAACGAAAATAATATACATAGTAGCTATGATACGTTAACACTACAGTGTTACACACTACTGACATTTAAGATATATCTATCCAGCAGTGTGATTTTGGGATGATTGTAATGAACATTTAAGATGTATTTGACAGAATGACATGATTTCTAAGACAGTCTACTTGATTCTTATTGAACTTAAAATCTTACAACTTATGAAGGATTAAAATCTTACAACTCAAGAAACAAAACCTAAAACGAAAATGTTACTTAATATTATTTTCTAATAAAATTTGTATATTACGAATCTTAACATAAGATATCAAATAAACTATTCATAATTCATTAATTTCGTAAAATTAAAATATCTAATTTCTAAAAATTAACCATCACATAATCGAAATTATTTAAATACCAAATTTAAAACGAATTATAACTTACAATTATATAATACAAAAAATAAATTTTAACAACATGCACACACACAAATATACATAAAGGTGTCCTTGCACACTATACACATTGTCAAAACAATATGTTTACTCTCTGCATTATAAAGGCAAATGCCCTAGTTAATATTAAGGTAGTATGTGTGTAAAGGACACCTCTACATTCATGGGCAAGGACAATTCAAAAATATAATTTATATAATTTCTTATATATTGTCCTTGTGATAGCTTTACAAAAATAAAATTTAGATTTTCGGCCTTCTCCCGATAACAGGTTATTTATAATTTATGCGTAAAGGTTGTTATCGTTATAAGTGTCAAGTAATTAATAACAAGTTATCGGAATTGGTGCGCGGGAGAATAGAAGGCTCAACAAATGTTGATAATTTAGAGATTTAAAATCCAATTTTGTAGCTCCGCTTGATTCTTATTACCAATTGATGTTATAATTTCATTAGATGATTAATAAAAACTTAACTACTTACTAATATTTATGCCAACCCGATAAACGTGAAGGCCTGACATATGAACACAGGCAATATGAACTTAAATTCAAGCGGGCAAGTCAAAATTTGAAACATGAATTTGTGGCACATGCACCGGATCAATTTTGGGCGTGGTTTTGTAGTCACAAATGCCACACTCCTTTAGTTTCCATTCCCATCCCATGATCTGGACAGCATGCAGAGTTTGTGCCTCCGTGTGTTGACGCCGAAGCATACCTTCCTGTAATTTAAATTCATTTTATTTACATATAATAAATATACGTTTTTATGCAATTGTGTAAAAATGAGAAGAATTCATGAATTACCTTGATCTTTTCCCATTTATCATCGACTTCTTGAAGCCAAGAGTTTATTTGTCTGCCGTTGCAGCGAGAGCGCTGCGCGTTGCGTTTCTCTTCCTGCTCCGGAGCCAATACATTGTAGACTTCCTTGTCTCGAAGTATCGTGCACACGGAGAACGGGAGTGACTATAGTAAAAAGAACATTAAGATCAAAAACGACGAAAACAAGGAATATTATTTTATATGGATAAAACGCATCACATTAAAATAAAGAAATGGATTCTGAACAGTACTGTAATAGGCATGACGACAGTATCAAAAAATTGCAAATCTATTTAGTCCGTCAGTTAGAGTGTTGGAAAGTAATGGACACATATTTTTTGTTTTTGTAAATCAATGAATATTGACAAAGTTAAAACGCACCAAAACTCGGGAGTGGGGGCTCGTGACGACAGAACTAGCTAAAAATTATACCAAGGCGTGACGTATTGAGAATTTTAAAAGCGTCATATCTTCGTCAATTTTGGTTTACGTAACAAAAGAAAAAACACGGGTCAAATATTTTTTGATAATCTAAATGACGGACCAATTAGTTTTTTTTTGTCGTCTCGCCTATTGGGTAGTTGCACCATTAATCAATAATTCAACTTTTGTAAAACAAAAAAAAAACTATATTAAGTCCAAAAACCCGAATCATTTTCAATTTAGGTACTATAAAGTTATTTTTTTATTTACCTTGAGGCCAATGAGTCTGAGTTGTTAAATTAGTGACGTCACAGGTTGCTATTACCAAAAAAATTTATGGGAAACGTGTTGGCAGCTCAAAAATGATTGGTGGTGCAATATCCGTAATATTCCTGACAAAATTGAACAAAATATGGTCCCAGACAGACCATGGTTAGGTTAGGTTAGTAACGACTATTTAGCTATGCAACGATATTACAAAGTAATAGGCGACGTATTGCTATCGATGTTATGGTGAGCTATCGGTTTCATGATGGTTGAACTTTACCTGGTTTGCCACAGCGCGTTCGGCGCGCCCGTGAACGCGCAATATTTCTTGTTCGACGGCCAACACAAGCTTCTCTTTTTCTACTAGATGTTGTATGCGTAACCTGGTTCTGCAGAAATCAAGCAAGTTTATGCAAATGCAATACAAATCAAATCAGAAAAAGGAAATAATACTATTATGTGAACTTGACATACCTCTCCTTTTCTTGAGCAATAAACTCATTAATCATCTGGGATGGTAAATTAGGCGGTATTTCCACTTGAGGATCAGGGTTTACATTACCCTGGAGAGTGTATGTGCACCGATTCATCAAATATTTGTTAAAATCTTTTGGAGGTTTCGGTTTGACCGGGAATAAGCTCCTCTGGCGACGATCAATCTGTAGAATAATAGAACAAAAATAGTTCGTAAGTTTTCTCCGTCAGAATAAGGATTTACTCCTAAATATCATTAGAACTAACCTGCTTCCGTATGTGAATGTACATTTGATACGGATTGGAGTGAGTGATGTTATGGCTGGCGCTGGATTCATGCGACTGCTCATTTTTGGATTGATCACGAGAGTGTCCATCTTTTGACGCTTTAATTTTCCTCTTTCGTGGATGCAACTCCACATGGCCTGAATTAGCTGTTAATGATAGTTAAATGTTAGAATGAAAATTATTCTTTAGGGGAATAACGTATGTATTTTTTAAACGAGACTCAAAAGGCTTAAAATCCTACGCGCGTTAAATTTCTGGCGCTACACGATACCTAGCGCACACCATTGCGCATTCCGAAAGTTAGAACATAACCTGAGTGGGTTGTTAGTAGTGTATATAGTTACAACTTACATTCTGCCCTTGAAGAACTTGATGAGACAGTGTGGTCGTGATCCTGACCCTAAAATAAAGAGCATTTCAGTATTAATATTGTGTAATCATAAGATTGTTGCATACAATATAAAGGAATGTAACATTTTCAAAAGGATCGTGTGAGTTATATTAACTACTATTGTTAAAAAGTTGAACTACTCATGTACTTACAGAGCCCGAAGGTGTAGGACTTTTATTGTAATTCAAGTTAGCTTGAGCTTGTCCCGCCCCGGAGCGGCTGTCATTCCCTGTCGGAGGGGACGTCCTCTCCTTATCTTTATCCCCGTCATTCGTCCTATGAGAACGGAGGACTCTCTGTCCAGCCTTCGGACGAAAAGTAGGTTTATGAGCAATATGTTAGTTCAGGTATTTAGAATAATCATTCAATTCTAGTTAAAATAAAAAGTAGGTTTTACATTCAGTAACACTAACACACGAATGTTTTGTAAAATTAGAAATGTCCAAGAAGATGTAGGTTTTAATTACCTTTCCGCCTTCGCTTCTCTTGTCGTCCGAGGTGCCGTCGGAGCTGTCTGAAGTCTGCCCAGTGTCAGTACTCGTGCACGGAATGACGTACGGCAGCGTTGATGCATTACCGCGTCCCTTCCCGCTCCCTCTTTGACCTGTTCCACTGTATAATTAGTTAAAGGCAAGAAGAAGGGAATAGTATCGTAAAACGCGAACGTACAATTTAATGGTTTCACAAATTATTTTTAGTATAATGCCTGCACATTTAAAATGTTTGATGTATGAGTTAAGATTGGCGGAATCAATAAATAGGATAGTCTTACCGTCGCCTTCTTGTTCGTTCCTATTGCCGGAGCCCCCTGCGCCACCTGGTATCACAATCTTGAGCGGCGGGACTTTGGGTGCCGCCTCGTGGGTCTTCGTGTCCTCGTCGCCATCATTATTGTCTTTGTTCTGGTTCGGCTTCGGACTAGCAACTGGGCTTTTTCTGTCCTGTTTGCCTACTTGCAATGACCCGCCCTTTCCTCCGCCTGACTTGCCCTAAAAACAATAATATTTTTGTTGGAAACTGCATATAACTATGTAGGAATAAACATTTACTATTCTGATTGTTCTCATAAATGCTTGTAAATGAATTTAAGGTGATAATGCGCATGCACATTAAATAAACAAATTAACCATTTTTTCGTCTAAGACATGGGGGATGCCGCGTAAACATTCGGTATACACGGAAAGAGTCGCGTACTCCATAATAATAAATTAACATGAACATTATTTAATACTTTATCTAGGCTCAATACCTGATGTGAGCTTTGCGCATTAGCCTTAGAGCCTCCACCGCCTCCTTTCCCCTGCGCTTGCATATTCCCCTTCCCGGAGGAACCCGCTCCTCCCTTGCTTACATTCTGTCCGCCGCTGTTCTTGCCCAACGGTATAGCGCCTGTCTTACTTGCAGGCCCCGGTGGTTTACTGCCGGTAAGGATACTGTAAATACGCAAAATAAGATATGTAGGACAATTTTCAGATAAGAAACATTTACTATTTCATTTTATCCTAATTGATAGGTCGACTATCGTCGACAGTCGTCGGGTACTGACGAGGATAAGCCTATGATCATGTCTTACCGTCCAGGTCCCCCGCGCGCCACCGGAGCCGGTTTGCCCATTGGCTCCTTCTCCTCATTGTCCTTGCGTTTCTTCCGTTTAGAAACGTCATCTTCGGCCGTTTCATTGTCTGCGTCGTCATGCGGCCGTTTATTGCAGTCATCTTGAGTCGATGAAACCACTCCGCTACTTAGCTGATTACCATCTGAAAGCAATATAAATCGTGCACTGAAAATTTGCTCAGAAATAGGTAGTGTCATGGACACGCGTTATCTTTGGAAATTGTCATGAGTGGTTTTAACAAGCTTATTTGTTAAAATCATACCTGAGATTAACAGATTAGCTGATCTAAGCAGGGACACAATACTAGGACAGACAAACCGACGTGTGTTACTAAAAACCCTAACATGGTGTTCTTCACAGGTAATGCAATATATTTTTTAATAATTATATTGAAGTGACAACACCTCATATTTTAACAATGCTCACAGTTTTTTTCTTTCACCTGTATTTTCCAAAACCGAAAGAGATAAGAGTATGTAGGTCTGGCCATTAGCTGCATAACGTAAGTGGCCATGCTCATTTAATACGCGAAAAAACAAACATACATTCATACAGAGTCACACAGATGGACAGACCATGGTTCTAATCTTTTAATTTAAGTAATTAATAAGCCAGAAAAATAAAACATCCTAAATTAATAATAAAAAAAAATCTGTTGGTATTTAGCAGTTTTGATATTGTGAGCATGTAAGTCAGTAACACGACGTAGGCGTCTGGAGGCGTTTTGTGGCGCCGATCGATGCTTTCAAAATACGAAAGTTTGCTTTTTATGCCTCTAACCGTCACGGGTCTCGGTTGCGCCCCCTTTTTCCTGTGCGGTGACGTCCTTGCCATCGAAATGTTCCCCCTGGGCTAGGGTCTCCATGTTGTTCCGCTTACTGCAATCGCTGTTACCACTGGCATTGCAACCTTTTTTGGTGCTGTCATCCCTTGCTCGACTGACGTGTGTTGCTCTCGCGTTATTATCTGTTTACATAAACCAACATGTTCCACATAAATAGGAACTTTTTCCTGTGTAAGTATTTACAGTAGTTATAAAACACTGAAATGAAAGTTCATCTAAATCGGTATGTACAAATTTTTGCAAGATATAAAATATGTATTTGTGTTGAATGTATTTGATTTTTGAATGAGGCAAAATATGCTTTTCTTCAGTGCAGTAAATATGGAGCTTATGGCGAAACTTCAATTTCGTTTATTTATTTGACAAATTTTAATTTTACACAATTATCAATGGAAAATGGGTGCTTAGAATGGCTGATTTTGCAAAAAAACATATGTTAAAATATTCTTGTAGTAAAAATAGGCCAACATAAATAAAATATCAGGCCCTTGAATTTAATTGAAATCTGAGCACAACCAAAAATAATCACAAAAAAATACATTTCACGTAACAGAAATATCAACTGTGTATTGTATTTTTGTGTCAATGAGTATGAGTATTTTCTAAAAAAAGGGAAAATGGTGAAAGGTAATAAACTATATTTCATCTAATCTAGACTTAATCATAATCTAGACTATTCCAAATTACTATCTGAATAACATAAATTATATTTACTTGCCTTGTTTATCACGTAAATGACTGTCTTTCAACTGCCATTAGAAATACATGTAACAGCAATTTTGTATCACATATTTTGTCTCAGCAATATTATACATAAATAGATAACAAATGAGTTTCTACTTTGCTGTGGAGCCTATTTAATAAATATTTTTATACTACATATTTAAATTATTACCAATGACAAACATGGCAGTTTTAATGTTTTGAAGGTTAAGTTTAAATAAAGATTATTCCATTATCAGTAAAACAAATTTATAATATGACAAAGTATAAATATTGAATTTTAAGTGAAACAATCACTAATTTAATAAATAGTTAAAGTTTTCATATCAAAAATATCCCGGACTACAAAATTAATCCTGATATGCAACCAATGAATAGCTATAGTTATTTGACATTGAAGTGTAAATATCCTTACATAGGTCACTTAGAATATACTTAAATATAATATACTTACTGAGGGATTAAATAATGTAGGCAAAATACTAAATCAGCATGTAGCTTTGCTAATGATGTCAAGTTTCAATTATTTTTCCTCATTCTGAATTTATTGAAATATAAGCATATTTACTTGGCTTCAATGTTAATGATTTTTATTTACATAGTTTATTGTCAGAATTGTTATTAGAATATTCATAGAATTATACTAGGAGCTTAATCCCATAATGTTGATAAGACAATGGAACACTGCTATGGCAGAATGTTAAAGAAATATACTATGTATTGGATTATTTAATATATAATGATACACTGAATTACGATTATCTCCCGAATCCCACGGAAATTACTTACTTACCTGCAAATACAAGGTATTACTAATTTGTAATGACACTTCGAAACGTAATTACCTCAACACCTCTGCCGTTTATTTACAAAGGTTTTAAATAAAGCGTACTACGACTGGTTATCACTGTAAGTTTGACAATCCATTAATCGAGTGTTTCTAAAATAATCATATGTCAGATCATCAATATGAGTTTACGCAGGGGTCACAGCACGATCGCGACTGATGTGCGGCGTGCATCATGATTTTAATATACTCTCTTTGGCGAATAATGAGTAAACGTAAACTCCCCTTTGTTGTGCGAGAGCGTCCTCCTTTGCATTTCACGTAGTCCGACAGTTTGATGAGTTTATACTCGTCAGTTAGCTGAAATTCTTCCACAATAAAAACTTATGCTAAATCGGTCCGCAAGACCGCCACGAAGTTGGCGTCAAGGATCGGCCATCATTCGACAGCCCAAAGTAACACACCCCAAATCGCTCCTTTCCACGAACTAATTTTAACTAAACATCGGTAGTCTACAGATTATATTTAATGTTACCTATATATTTAGCGCATATTATAAAACAAAAGAAACCGTTGCGTACGTATATTTATAAAATACTGTCAACTTCTAATTTAGAAATTAAATTAGTAACATTTTCTTCAATAAAAAAAATGCAAAGAAAGAAACAATGCCGTCATCGATTCCGGTTCTCCGAGCGGACCGAAAACGTACGAACTTCACATGGTTACGTTACTCGGTCGCTCAACGTCAGCGTCGTTCCTTTACGCGTTAATCGCGTTTACGTCGTCGTAACATAATATCTATTTATTAGCTAGTACAAAATTTAAAAATCTTCTGCGTATGCGCAGAATATGTTATTAAATTCTATGTATATATTTGTTTTTTATTCTTGGCGACTAAAAACTAAAGTCGTGACGTGACGGTGATGCAACTATGTAATATGAAAATTAACTAGTTGTTGCGTTGCAATACTTTTCAAAATTTCATCAAAATCGGTTCAGGAGTTAAGCTACCAACAGACGAAGAGATATTGATTTTAGGAGGTGATTGAATTTTAGGCTCAGTAGTTTCGGAGACCAGGGGGGGGACGTGATCTCCAAAACTACTGAGCCGAAAATTTTGAAAAAATTACAAAATACAGTTCATTGCTTGTAGTTTGGCCGCTGAGGGAATGCGTTCCTGACGTCTGTCAGTTGGTACATAAATTGATTGAATGATTGATTAAATGATATCGTTTTTAATAATATTATTTGTTAATGCCAGTGATTACATACGGGACCGAAACGTGGTCGCTCACAATGGGCCTCATCAGAAGGCATAAAGTCACCCAAAGGGCAATGGAAAGGGATATGCTCGGAGTTTCCTTGCGCGATCGAATCAGAAATGAAGACATCCGCAAGAGAACCATAGTTACCGACGTGGCCCGGAGAATTGCCAAACTTAAGTGGCAGTGGGCAGGGCACATTGCTCGCAGAACGGATGGCCGATGGGGCCGAAAAGTTCTGAAGTGGCGACCGCGAACCGGAAGACGTTGCGTTGGAAGGCCTCCCACTACGTGGACAGATGACCTCGTGAAGGTTTCGTGAATCCGCTGGATGCGAGTCGCACGGGACCTAGGCCTATGTCCAGCAGTGGACGTCTTTCGGCTGATATGATGATGATGATTTGTTAATAGGGCAAAAAGGGCAGAAAGGGTAATAATAGGTAAGTTAGATAAGCTATAAGTTATCATCACCAATAATACTAATACTCGCGACCTGTCAGGAACGCATTCTCTCAGCGGCCAAACTGAATTACAGGAAAACCTTGAATTCTATCAATTGAAAATATAGTGTTTCTCGGGGGACAAAATAGAAAATTAAAATTTTAGAAAAACGTTCCCTGCACCTCCTAGGTTCCCCTATTTTAGAAGAAAGTTTTTCATCTCTCATCGACCACAAAATTAAACATTTCAATGATATTTCGGATAGACTGTCCAAAATTAATTTACATTCGGCATTCACCATTATCAGATATTGCTGTTTTGGTCCAAATTTTATGTATTTTCTCCGTTGTTCTCCTCTTTGGAAGAAACCACAACTTTTGGACAAAATTGACCAAATTATTCGCAAAACATTAACATCCATTCTTAATGTGGCCCTGGACGACCGAGCGTGGCTGCAAGCCAGCCTACCAATCAGGCCCGGACTAGGACCCGAAACAGGCCCGGGCATTTGAGAGACGGTCGGCCCTCTACTCTCAAGAAAAATGAAAACCTGCACTAAAGTAAATTTTGAATCAATTGTAGAAAACATCTAGAACGTTGGGCTGAAATGCTAGGCTGCGACTTTAATAAAGAAGAGGCTCGAAACTAAAAGAATATCGACGCTGTCGAACAAGGGCGTCGCATGCTTTTGAACCAGGGAAGGGGAGGGGGGGAGGGGGGGGAGGAAACGGAATTAAACGGATTTGTAAGGGTTAAGTTTACTAGTTCCATAAGCAGCTGAACTTCTTCTAAGTATCTAAAATACTTGATTAAATATAAGTAGAAGTTATCTACTCATTTTGAAGAGTTATTTGAAAAGTCTAGGAACTAAAAAAAATTGAGCTTTCCACTTCACAGAAGTTAGCTTTTATTTAGTCCTTTCATTCAGAAACAGATGTTACTTCATCGACTTATAAACGCATTTTTAAAAACACAAAGAAGTAAGGCTCCAAGAGCGAGTGAAACGAGCTCGGAAATGGGGAAGGCTGGTCAAAGCCGATTATAGATGGCGCGTCCATAGCTTAGACCCAATCTGACCAATGAGGTCAATCTATTTTGAAATATAAAATGACATTGACAGATTTTCAACCACGTTTGGCGATGACGATGTTTGGTTCATACGATGCTAGCGCCATTAGTTAAACCCGTTGCCCACCCCATTTGAACACAGAACACCCTATCTTGGACAGGTTAGAATTGTTTCGACCCTGTATACAAGAGTTACTTGGTCGACTTGCATTGCAAACAAAGCTGAGAAAGAGGATGTAGCTTGCAAGAGCGGGCGAAGCGAGCTCGAAAATTTTTTGACATCTTGCCTGAAACAAGTTAGAATTGTTTCGTTTGGTATTACTTCGTCGAACTTATAATCGACAGTGTAAAGATCCAAAAGAAAGTAGATTGCAAGAGCGAGCGTAGCGACCTCGATAATTTTTACATCTTGCCTCGAAATTCAGATATTAGTAATATGAGATCAAAATGTATAATGCTCTACATGCACCATTTTTTGCAACATTGTGTATGCATGCCAGACTTGCCTATTAAAGCCTCGGGGCAAGGGACTCCTAATTTTTTTCCTGCCTGTTTAGACAGGTCGATTATGCAAAAATCCAATAGGAGTGCCAGTCCGGAGGCAGAAAAAGGAAACTTTGTGTTAAGGGGCTACCTCCACGAGCGAGAGAATTGCGGCGATATTATCGTCCTTGCCACGTTTTTCTATACACTCTCTTTTGGGCCGTGTCCAAAAGCGAGAGAATCGCGGCGATATTTTCGTATAGAAATACGTTGAATCGCCGCGATTCTCCCGCTCGTGGAGGCGGCGGCCCCTAAAAGTTTTATCGCAAGGTTCAAAGTATTACATTTCAATATTTTCGTTTTAGAGTGATTCTACACAGTACAGTACGCAGTTCACACTACAGTACGCTACAATTTATTACGTACATACTAATTCTGTGGCATAAGGCAGGTTTTTTTTTTTTAGTCCAGAGCCTCTGGGGGGTGTCATTACTACAGAAAGAGTCTGAGTAAATTGAATTAGGTCCTCGATCACGAATCGGCCACACCGGCCCACCGGGCATCAGGCCCATCGGGCATTTGCACGATTTGCCCGTATGGCCAGTCCGGGCCTGCTATACCAATTCGTTTTGGTGGCACTGGCGTCCGCAAATTTTCTAGTGTTAGCTTCCTGTCTTCTGTCCACAGCACTGAAAAGTTAACCAGGAAAATTTTAACTCTCTCCCTGGTTAGCTCGGGAAGTGCCGTGCTTGACCGACGCAGAGGACGCCTGGAAAGTGGCTTGCCCGGACATGGATCGGTTTTCCCAGAGACAGTGGGATGAGCCGCTCTGCAGGTTGGTACGAAATAAACTTATTAAGACGTCTACCAATACTGCTGGGCGTGCCCGCCTGCTGACTGTGGGTGAATGGGAGTCGGGCCTCTGGCTTCAGGCACTACCGTCACCTAATACAAACACAGTACCTAATACAGTGACAACCTAACATAGTGCTTATATTAGCCAACCTTCCGGCTCGTTACATGTTTGCGTTTGGGCGCTCCTTGTGGGGCTCCACATCGCTGTCAATGTGGTGAATTTGTCGACTGCCTCGGACACCATGGCCTTTCTTGCAGTAAGAGTGCAGGTCGGATAGCGCGGCACGCTAGCATTAATGATCTCATCCGTCGTGCTCTTGCCACCGCCAGGGTGCCAGCTGTATTAGAATCCACTGGCTTGGCACGCGTCGATGGCAAGAGACCAGATGGTATGACCATAATGCCATAGAAGTTGGGTAGGCCTTTGGTGTGGGACGCAACTTGCGTCGACACCCTTGCGCCATCCCATCTTCCTAGCACGTGAGGCCTTTGCCCAGCAGTGGTACACTTGACAGCTAAGAAAAAAAAAAGAAAACGTATGATGTACAGACGCCAGCTATATCAAGCAAGCTACCCGAAACTAAAATATTCCCAATAAACCTTGAACCTCATGCTTTAGCAATAAAGTTGAAAATCTATTAAAGAAATTGGACAGATTGTAGTAGCTTGATGTGCTGGCGTCTGTACTGAACACGTTTGTGCGTCGATGCCTTCCACCCTGTATTAATAATGTTGACTAAATTAATAACAACAGAAACCGTCAATATTATTTTTAACATCGCCACTCGAGAAAAGGCCTATCGATAACAGTGAATAAAACGGTCTTGTAATCACTAGGTGAACAAAAACATTTTAAAATTAGAACAATAAAACGTGAAGAACACAAGTACATAAGAATATAAGTGCTGAATTTCGACAATTGCTTTGAGGAAACAACAAAAAACACGGAGGAAACTCGGTATGTAAGAATTAGTGGTCACCCATCCACAGAACGACCTTGGTAAGCGTGGCTTAACCTTGAAGATCGACCCAAATGGCTGCTATTATTAACCCACGAGAAAAATAAATACTATACTTCATTTCTTTTCTCGCAGTCAATGGTAAAAAGAGTACAAGCACAACACGTGGAAAAAAAAACATCTGGGTTCTTGTATCCCTCGCTCCGCTCAGGATTCTACTCTAGAATGATTCGCTGCTATCGGGATCCAACTTAGTCCCTCGAATTAAATTCCGTTTTTCACTTGTATATGGTCGACATCAGACGTCACGTACCTACGTGTTGTGGTGGCAGCTGTTGCTTTTATACTTACTCATATAAATGATGATGATGATTGTGATAACGATGATAATGATTGTTATTACGATGATAATGATTGTTTATCACAAACATTATCATTGTAATATTATCTATCACGATGCTGGATAAGATTAGGTATATAAAAAAGAGAAGACAAAAAAAAAGAAAAACCCGCCGGTAGGTTTTCAAATCAGGAACATCATTCATCTTGCGGCTAATATTTAACCAGGCATCTTGTCTAAGCCCTCTGTTTGTATAGTTAGGATCACTAGCGTTCCATAGCCAGATGTTTGCACTTTAATGAGATATTAATTTCAAACACTGATCTTTATCCATTTGATATGCTCGAGCGAGGCACGAAACAAAATGCATGCGTCTAGAGTGCGTGCGGCAAACGACTGAGGCGCCTTTGAGCAAAACAAAAAACCGACACTGTGCTTGGTGGCTCGGCCGCTCGCCCGTGGCGGCGCGCGCGCTTGCCTAGGCCGAGGAACGTCCACACAGACTAGGCTTGCCACCTTTATTTTGAACAAATATAGTATTTTTCCCAACAAAGCTACAAAAATATAGTAGGTACTATTGGAAAATTCACGAAAAATGATTTTTTTCCATGATTTATTTTTCCATACTTATATTTATTTGATATTGCTCTTCGCTTTGGTACATCAATGATCTATTGCATTTAAAATAATTATAGGAATCTGAACAATTTAGATTCATATAATAAAATAAATTAACAATTCATTTTTAGTTGTAAATTAATGGATGGATGCTCTATTTCTTTCTTCTTTCCATTTTACATTCATGACGGAAAAAATCTTTCCGTATAAGCGGAAGTTGCAGGAATATTGGTAGTCAAACTCCCATAAAATTCGCACTTATATTTTTGAAGCCTTTTATCTTTTTTTTTTTGCTTTTTCTTGGGTGGCGTGCAAAAACCATCATCACTTTCCATGTTTTTTTTTTAATTTTATTATAACAGCAGAAAATAAGCACAGATAATCGGGCGGCATTCATCGACAAATTATTGACAGTTGACGTTTTGTTCCCGCGAATACGTTTCGTTCTGAAATTCCCCTTGCAGCGTTGCAGGTACGTTCCAGACTTCCTGTCACAGTTAATATAAATAAGCGCGACAGTTAAATTAGGGATGAAAATATAGTATTTTTCGTACTATATTATTTTTATATAATATATAGTACAATTGACTAAATCACCTAAAATCCTAATCGTATCGTAGTCGGTGACCTTTGTTTGATTGATTTAATTTTTTTGTCAACAACTTCTGAAGTTAAAGTTTCTTTTTCACTTTTTTGTTTTTTATGGCGGTTTTATTTTTTGCAAAAGAGTTTTTTTATTTTCTATTTTTAGTTGATCCCAAACAAATATTTGCCATGAATTTATTTGACATTGTTAACAATAAGTACATACAACTTAGCATACCCTTTTTTTCGGATGAGAAATCATCAAATTACCCCTCCCGCTCTGGGTGGAGCGGAAGGGAGAGTCAGACTTTTTAACTTAACCTAACTGTCGAAATCTGGGTGTATTGTTTCAACTCAAATTGTCCTCAGAGCATACAGGCGTGATGTTACGTCATGATGTTGTATAAACAACAAACATCCAAGCGATTGCAGCAATCACGGCAGATTTGCCGTCTATTTTTGAGGAGTTCCATTGTATATCTACGAAGATGTTCACAAAATTTAAATGGGACCACACGGGAAGCCCCAGCTTTCAAATAAAAAAGAATCATTAAAATCGGTTCACCCAGTCGAAAACTCTGAGGTAACAAAAACAAAAAAAAAAAAAAACAGTCGAATTGATAACCACCTCGTTTTGGAAGTCTGTTGACAAGTACGCGTACGAGTACCCTGTTGTGAAAATCTTACTCCATGTTTAGTTATATTACTTAGTTCATAGTAGGTACCCAACAACCCACCAAAAAAAATCTCAATTACAATTTAAATACCTAGGTACTTTCCAAATACCTATACTAATCATATCTAAACCTGACCTTGTAAACAGAACTTGTAAGTACCTAACTATTACAATCATTAATATTGTACTTTTTTGGCATACTCAAATGTACTCGGACTGAACGTGATGCCCCGGATAGGAGAGTCCGGACTGCAAACCGGATGCATCACCCACACGCAATCATCGGTGATGAGACTGTAGGTACATCCGGCGGAAGTCCGGAGGTAGAGGGTTTTTAAATTCGATGACAAACCTCACAACCGCGAGGTGTGCAGAGCACACCGAGATGTGTTCGCAGTTGATAAGAGACCCACCCGAGTCTCTATGGCTACAGAGAACTAGCGCAAACATGTAATACTTACTACCGATGACCGCAAGGAAGTATGGCAAAGCAAGGAACTTCACGGGCGGTTCTACCAGGCTCTTCATGGGCCCGATGTAGATTTTCTAGCGACCGTGTCCTCGGTGACCCTTTTGGGGAAACTCAAGGCTTTGTCTGTGCCATTATGAACGAAGTTATGTTGACAAACAATTACCGGAAACATAAATTGTGAAGCTGGAGGACGGGATGGTTGTGTGGCGGACAACTCGGACATGCCGCCGCGCGCCGTCCGAGTGACTCCATCAAACATTTTATTTCTAGTTGTTCTCGTCTGGCTAACGGCGAGTACTTGCACAGACACAAAAGTAGCCAGGATTATTCACCAGCTACTTGCCTTGAAATATAAACTTGTGGATTCTCTCAAGAAAGACAATGTCACGCTGTTTTGGGATAAGCCTGACATTGTGGTGATGGACCGAACAGCGCGCCGCGTAATGAAATATCTCGACTTGGCACACGAGTTTGTCGACATGTGGAATGCGAACTTGGCTATTGTGCCGATTGTCGTAACGACCAAGGTCTTTATGGCCAACAGCCTCGACGACCATCCTTCGAGGCTCTCCTTATTCGGTTGGATCAAGAGCCTGATTCAGAACGCAGTACTCCTCGATACGGCTCGCATTGTAAGAAAGTTTCTGTCTCTGGAGCCTTAACCTAAGATGTTATGGATATGATATTTCGGATCTGGATACGGATATGGATATAGGAATAAAATTATATCGGATATATACGGTTACGGTTATATTTCTATTTCAGATATCCGATAGTTTCGATTACGGCTACGGAGCTCCATAACATCCCTGGCCCTAACCACCAGTAGCTTGGACCCTGCTCCCGACACGCCGGTGTCGGGAGCAGGGTCCAAGCTACTGGTGGTTACTATTTTTTATATTTGTAAAATGTTTCTTATATAGGGTGACTGGTAATTAGTGTACGATACTTAAACACGTGATTGTACTCATGGTAACAAACAAGTTTTACTATGGGACCAAACCTGAAATCAGCTGTTCAGTACATTTTGACCAGTTAGGCGAGGTCACAAGTCACAGTGGCCAGTGTTTCGATGCACGTCTTCCGATTGCAGATTTTCTTGTTACCACTATGTGATATTAGCTGTTTGTGTGTAGTAAATAGTACTATAGTAGTTAGTTCGGTTTCTCCAAACAATCCAGTTTGATCCCCAAGTTGTCGGGGTCAAAAATGTAACAAATTAGATCTAGTACCACCCATTTCAAGGAATGCATTCAATCACCAATCACCCTGTATATGTATATTGCACATATAAAACTGAAGAGATCATTAGAACGTGGGCGGGGCAGAAACAGATTCTAACAATCAATAACGTGCCCCCGGGAAAGCCTGGAGTGACCGCCCGTGAAGCACTATACTCTGCCATACATCCCTGTGGTCATTCGTATCAGAAACTGGCTGTTTGAGTAGTCTCCGTAAGGCGGAACGTCGACCTGGTGAAGTTCACGGCATAAGTATAGGACCGGAAGTTGTTGGCGATACTCGGGGGCGGTGGCGATGTCTAGCGGATGATGTGATACGGCATGATGTTGACCACTAGTTGACGCCAGTTCTCGTTATCCCAGGAGAGCCGGATGGGAAAAGAATCACGTATAACCCAAAACTAATATTACAAAAGCGTATGTACGTATCTGTCAGTCGATTTAATGGCTGAACGAATTTCGCAGCTAAACCACGATCGTCCAGGTATATTACAGAAACAATAAACTTTTTATCGCGGCAATACGTTCCCGAGAAATAATTTCCGACCTCCATGCGAGCAAAAGCTAGTCAACTCGATAAATCTCGCGGTAGGTAATGCACAAAATAACCTCAACTCTATTTTTTTTTAACTTTGGTACGGCTTTTCTTAAAATGCATCATAGAGTACGTATACATACTTGTTTTACTCTATATTGATGGATGAGTTGCATTGCTGTATTGTATTCATTGAGTAAAGGCAAGCAGAAGACGTCGGGCACTGCCGATGTCCTTTAAGAATGAGAAAGGTTAATTTAATAAAAAGTAAGATGTTAACCGCGTCTGCAGTACAAAACACTACGGGTATGCTTCATCGAACAATTGATGAGCACAAATAATTATATTTTCCTTTCTTTCGAAATAAGTTAGCCCACCATTGGTCCTAATAGGACCAATGGTGGGCTAACTTATAAATTTTAGGTCGTGGGTTCGAACCTGAGCACTTTAGGTACCATAAAAATTTAACATAGTTTAGCGAAGTAATTTTCATTTTATTAACATTTTTTTACTTCAGTCGTGTGGTCTAAACATAAGAGTTTATATAACCTAAAAGGGACTTTCAAAAGACATCAACGCGATATCATTTTTTATGTAATTTTATTACTTCAGTGTGGTCTAATTTTATGTATGTTCACCGATTTCTCCCCAATTTGTGGAGCGATTCTCAAAATTATTTTAATATTTGAAAGATTTTGACATTTTAGGAATGTTAAGTTCCATTTATTGAGGATAAGCCAATAGGCTAATAACCATGATATGTATTGTTAACAATGTAAAATAAATGCATAGCAAATATTTGCATAGGATATTCAACTAAAAATGGAAAAACAAAAAAAACTTTTTGCAAAAAATAAAACAGACTTTAAAAAAACACAAAAAGTGAAAAATATCTTTGGCTTCAGAAGCCGGTGATAAAACCCCGAAATCAATCAAACAAAGGTCAAGCTTCCGAAGTCGGTGACAAAAACACTAACCCCGGAATACTGAAACGTCACTCAAAATTTAAGTACTAGTACATAAATTTAACGGATACTCAAAAGTGACGTTTGGCCATACGAAATTTAAAGTTTAGGAGCTGCTCAAATGTTAAGCAGCCCTTAAATTTTGAGTGACGTTTCAGTTTTCGGGGGTTAATCAATCAAACAAAGGTCAGCTTCTGTTAAGTTAAAAATAGCCAAAGTTATTTTTAACTAATTTATGTTTATTGTGAAGTCTGTTTTATTTTTGCAAAAAAGTTTTTTTCTTTTAAACGTTTATTCAACACGGATCATTCACGCTTCGGTATAAAGTAGGTAGGTACAGTACCAACTAACAACTCCGTTTAGTGATTGTTACACTTAACTGGGGGGCCACACGTTGTAAATTGACTAGGCACTAAACGTCACTCAGCATTTATTTACTAAATTGTTCAAAGAACTTCGAATGTAATATTAATTATAATAATATTTTCATAAACCATAGAGCTTAGTGCACACAGAACAGGTTATTTCTATCGCCAGATAGCTTTACACCATCCAAAACTTAAAGGAGTTTCGGAGTGATGCTGATGATTTCCTAATTTACTTTGTCATACAACGTTTACTCTTAACAAGGGCGGCCGGCGTCGCTAGCTTTTGCCAGGGGGCGAAGGGTGCGAGTAAAAACGTTTTTCCCATACTTGTTTGATTTCGAAGAGTAATTTTAAAAGACTAGGAACCAAAAAAATAGCGGTGGTACGAGTACTCAAGAGTGTCAGAGGCTCATTTTTAGCGGTACAAAATATTTTAGCTACAATTTATTACGTATTCGTGGCATCAGGCAGGAAAAGTTATAAATTTTAAAAATCCTGAGCCTCTAAGGGGGGCAGTCCACCTGGCGCAGCCCATGCTTATAACTATTTAATGCCTAGCAAAATATAAATGCTTCACTAAACCAGCGCCGCGACATTTTATTGCTAACTAATTGTGCCCCGCGACCTTCGTCCGCGTCTAATTATTATAGAAACAGACCCTAATCCTCCTAAAATTAGCCTTAGTTACTCCTTATAACACCAGCTATCTGCCACTAAAAGTCCCGTCAAAAACTGTCTTTCGGAGCCGGTTCGGAGAAAAAAGAAAATGTTGTTCTTGTTCTCCCCGTCATTGCGATCATTTTTTTATTCTACACCTGGCAACCTTCTAATTACGGAGATATTAGGGGTTCAAAGTTCCAATATTTGACAAGTATTTTTTAAATACAAGTTTTTAATGTATTTTTTTTGTAAGGCTACATTTTTACTTAAAACACTTCCACGACCCCCGGGTACAACTCGTATTCAATCCATCCATCAGCACAATGTTTTGAGTGCGCTACATTGAGTTCTACCACAAAACATGTTTTTCACCCCAAAAACGAAGTCTTTTTCCAGCAATAATTTTTGCGTAAAGTTACTTTAAAGTTTGATGTACAGAGTGCTTGGTTGATGGCTTCGTGATGAGGTTGTTTTTACCCTGTATACAATATCAACATGGCTTTGAGAAAAAAAACACAATATTCCTTATCTACTGCGACTTTTAGTAAAATAAAATATATCTTTGTCAAAAGCAAAAAAACACACATTCATTCAAAATAATATTTTTTAGCAACCCAAATGTGCTAGAAACACCACCCTGCGCTCCATCCATCTTGATCTTGGAGTTAAAACAGCCAAGCTAGAGGGAGTGGCCTGGCCATGTTGCACGGATGCACCCGGAGCGGTAGGCAAAGATCGTCACTCACTGGACGCCAGAGGGTGGACATCGCCGACGAGGTCGACCGCGGCGAAGGTTGTGTGACGATCTGGTCATATTCGCAGGACAAACTTGGCCAGAACTTGCACAGAATAGAGAGGTTTAGAGAGAGAAAGGGGAGGCCTTTGCCCAGCAGTGGGACACAATGTAGGCTAACAAAAAAAAATTGTCCCAATCCCAAAAAATGAGTAAAATAATTTTCTTGAACTTGGGTCTTCGCAAAAAATGATTATGACCACACTGATATACCATAAGCATTTATTCATTTAATCATTTTGTACAACAAGTTTAACAAAATATCTTGTTTATTGTTGTGAAGTGAAGCTCTTTGCTATTAATGAATCATACATGGGGGAGATTTCCCCCATGTATGTTTCTGTAATCATTCTGGTATAGTCAAAGAATTTATCGGGATATTTTCTCTGTTCTTCATAATTCCGATGAAACTCGCCTTTTTGCTTCCTCGCCCGGTTGTAGGAATTTATATCTTCTTTTGCCCACAATGAATCAAACTTTAGGAAGGAATTAGAATCAAAAATATGTTGTCGTCGCTGTTTAGACATTTCGTTCGCGAATAAAGATAATTATTAATTTCTCTTAACACAAAACTACGCCGCTCTAGCGCCGCACGGTGGATCGAAAATCGGCTGTAGAAGACATAGGATCTCGATGTCTTAAATGTTATTTTTTTTGCTGGAAATGACTTCTGCCGATCATTACTGTTCTATAAAATGTCATATGAAGTAATTGTGTGCACAAATGGAAGAGTTATAATTTTTATAAGAAAAAAATGTATGGAGCTGACATGAAAAATGAGGATATCTCTGGAATCGCAAGGTTCGCCGTTATATCCTTGCACACTGTTATAGTACTATTTATTTGTGAATTTTTGACATACTTAATATCGCGGCATCACTTGCGATTTTTCTTTTAAAAATCGTAAAAATTAAAAAAAAAAGTATATGATACATTTTAATGCTTAAATATGGCTATACCAAGTGTAATTTACAATATTTTTTATGCTTAGACCAAAACATTCTAAGAAATCACAAAGTCGTATTACCTACTTTGTGATTTTCAGTTGAAATGACATGGTAATTATGAATTACGTAATACGTAATCTTGTCTAATGCTTCAAGTCCACATTAGCTAATGATTAATAAAACTTAATACCTATATACCTGTTAAAAGGATACGTACCAAAATAATTTGGGGTACTCGCTAATTTAGTAATTAGTGCAGGATTAACTTAATGAAAGTAATTAGATAAATGTGATACCATCATTAGTCAATAACAATAAATAGTCAAACATTGGATTCACAACTTCAGTTCATTTAGAGCATTTCTAATACTAACATCTATCCTACCGTGTTTTTCACCAGAAAAAGCACTGGGTTTGCTACTTTCATTAAAACTATCGAAATGGCAATATATCACATTAAGGGAAACGACTATTCGAGAAGGTTCAAAGGAGATATATCCGTCTTACTATAAAGTGCAAAAAGCTAAGCTACAGTGCTACCCTCCGAAGACATTTGTGACTGTAACGGATTCATCTGCTAAGATTGCACTACAAGCGTTACTAGATTTAACAGTGAACAGAATTTTTGAAACTATTCGTAGTCCTGATGCGATACAAGATAAACAATTGATATTAATATCAAAGTGGGGATTTGACGGTACAACTAACCAAAGTAGATATAAGCAAAACATAGAGAGTGGTCAAGATGATTATAGCATATTTATGACCTCTTTGGTTCCATTAAAGTTGACAGCTGACGGTGATGCCGTATGGGTGAATCCAAAACCCTGCTCACCTATGTATTGCCGTCCAGTCCAGTTAAGTTTTGTGAAAGAAACCAAAGACGTTGTCATAAATGAAAAAACTGCAATGGATAACGAAATTGATGCTCTCGTTCCCTCAAAATGTCAAGGACATGAAATTAGTCACAAATTAATGATGACGATGATTGACGGCCAAATTTGTACATATCTGTCTGAAGCTAAGTCAAATGCGGCCTGCTACCTGTGTTTGGCTAAGCCTACAGAAATGAATAAGTTAGATGTCATTGCGTCAAAAACCATTTCTTCTGGTGTGTATGAGTTCGGATTATCATCACTTCATGCCCGCATTAATGTGATGGAATGTCTTCTACACATAGCGTATCGTCTCGACTTCAAAAAGTGGTCTACAAGAGGAGAAGGTCATCAAGAGTTATTGCATTCACGAAAAAAACTCATTCAAGATCGATTCAAAGATGATCTCAACCTTTTGATTGACATCGTTAAGCAAGGATCAGGCACAACTAACGACGGGAACACAGCAAGGCGGTTTTTTGAATTTCCTGATAAAACTAAAAAACACAAGACCATAATTAGATGCCCACAAGAGGCAGACATACTTTAAGGAAACAGTAGAACTACTGAAACTTCAGGATCAGGAAGCTCCGACAGAGTTCTTAGAAGTTATATCTATTGTAGAGCCTGATTCTGAAGTGGATTCTGATGGTAACGAAGTATAAAATAAGTTAACTTTTATTGTTTATGTTAGGTTAGGTTAAGTTAATTTTTTTTTTTATAATTTGCTTTTATTTTTAATCATACAATAGTTTACCATTTATTGTTATTGACTAATGATCACGTTTATCTAATTACCCTCATTATGGTACGTATCCTTTTAACAGGTATATAGGTATTAAGTTTTATTAATCATTAGCTAATGTGGACTTGAGGCATTAGACAAGATCGGGCGGGAGGAAACGCCCGGGTGTTTCCACTACGAGGATCGACCGGAGGACACGGTGGAGCACACGGTGGAGGTGTGCCCCGCGTGGGCGGAGCACCGCCGTGTCCTCGAAGCGGCGATTGGCGGCGGCGACCTCTCGCGTCCGGCCCTGGTGCAAGCCATGGTCCGGAGCGAGACGGAATGGGACGCCGTCACCTCCTTTTGCGAAGCAGTAATGCTAGAGAAGGAGGTGGCGGAACGTGAGAGGGAGAGAACCTCACAGCGTCCCGGCCGCCGCGGGAGACGCCCCGGGCGTCGGAGGCCACCACGTGGCCCCCGGCCACCGTAGGCGCGGGCCTGTGGACGGTGGGCTATGGGCTAGCTCGACGTCCGTCCGTCTCATGACGACAGGCCGTGTCGACGGCGCGTTCGTGTTCCACGCGCGCCTCAAAGACAGTCAGCAAAAAGGAAGGGGTCCGAAAGGACCGATGCCTGCCGGGGTTGCGGGACTATTCGAAAGAGATACCGTGGCCCCGGAACACAAAGGGCGATGAAGGAACATGGATGGGTTTTAGTCAGTAAAAGTCTGACACTCCCTCCTGCTCCGCCCAGAGCGGGAGAAGTCATTTGATGATTTCCCATCCGAAAAAAAAAAAAAAAAAAACAAAAAAAAAAAAAAGGCATTAGACAAGATTACATTATTATGTAATTCATAATTATCATGTCATTTCAAATAAGTAGGTAATACGACTTTGTGATTTCTTAGAATGTTTTGGTCTAAGCATAAAAAATATTGTAAGTTACACTTGGTATAGCCATATTTAAGCATTAAAATGTACATATCATAAACATTTTTTATTTTTGACGATTTAAAAAAAAAAATCGCAAGTGATGCCGCGATACTAAGTATGTCAAATATTCACAAATAAATAGTACTATAACAGTGTGCAAGGATATAACGGCGAACCTTGCGATTCCAGAGATATCCTCATTTTTCATGTCAGATCCATATTTTTTTTTCTTATAAAAATTATAACTCTTCCATTTGTGCACACAATTACTTCATATGACATTTTATAGAACAGTAATGATCGGCAGAAGTCATTTCCAGCAAAAAAAATAACATTTAAGACATCGAGATCCTATGTCTTCTACAGCCGATTTTCGATCCACCGTGCGCCGCGCGATATGCCCGCTAACTTCGAGAACACTCAGGGGGGGGGGGACACTGCACTACTTGACGTAGGCGTCCAATTTTTGACGAAGATACTAGCACCATCACATACGAAATCCGAGTAAACTTGAGAGATTTAGTACGTAAAATGACATAGATGGTGCTTACGCCAATTGTCACCAGTTTGCTTAAAACGCCTTGTTGATTTTAATGAAAATTAAGTCAAAAATAATAAATATATATTTCAAACAAGAATAATCATTTATTCATTTATTTATGCATTTTGCAAATTTTTTTTTTTTTGGTTTGGCAACATTATAATCACAGCATCATAAAAAACACTGGTGTTTATTGTCTCAGAAAATGCTCATTAATTTCAGCGTGTGCGCGAATTTGTAAATCTCTTCTATTTTGTGTAATTTAAATGGTTTGTCGGTTCTATTAAAGCTCCAGAAAGTGGAATTGAGTCGAGTGGTAGTCCTCCTCCCGTCTTTCTTGTCTGTTTTACATCCGGAAACCTCATTAATTTTAGTGCTGTGTTTTGCGAAATAGACGCTTTCAGATCTTGTGTTATAGTTAACTGTTAAAATGAAAAATCTAAGAAGACAGATGTATCGTCTTAAGAAGCGGGCAAAGGGTTTAAACTCGCGACTGGAAAATGCTGAAAAAGCTATTCACACCTATAGTTTTTGGGATTAGTTCAGCGGATATAGTATCAGATGGCGACACCGTCCACTATAGGTGTCAAAAATTTTCGAGAGAGGGCTCTCTATTCCATATTTTTATTACTATACTCTTTGAAAACACTAGAGCGCGCAGCGGCACCGCCCCGCTGACTTCGTGTATGTATAAGGCCTCCGACGCACAACGTATTCAATACATCACTCCGAATCTCCATAATAGAAATTTTTCTCAAAAATCAGTCGTTCGTTACATTTTGACCGTGTAGATGTCGACTTAGCCGTAAAAATGTACCCCTCTCTTTAAAGTAAGAGGAAAAAAAAACTGAAAACATGATGGCTGGGGAACGTAAAGAGAACTTTGAAAAAGTAGTTTGAAAAAAAAAAATTATACCTATGTATGTATTTGGTTTCTGAGACATGGAAGTTTTTCGTGAATTAGCAGCAGTAACTTTGTTTTTCATTACAATGCTAAATGAAAAACCGTTTAAGTTTGCTGTTGAGTGAAAAATGGACAATGAGACAGACAAAGATAGATTAATGAATGAGTGTTAAAAATATTGTTTATACCTTTGTACACGAATTCGAGTCGCACTTAGCCGGTTTTTTTCACATCTCAAATACATTGCAATGCAAAGTCATACAAGGCACCATTAATATAAGATTATTTACATATACAGGGCCTCACACGGGTATGCCACACGGAAGGAAAGTACTTCCCTTAAATATTGTGTATAAAAATAATTTTAACTAGTTTCAAAGATTTTTAAGGTTCCGTACCTAAGGGTAAAAACGGGACCCTATTAATAAGACTCCACTGTCCGTCTGTCTGTCACCAGGCTGTATCTCATGAACCGTAATAGCTAGACGTTTGAAATATTCACAGAATATTTAGGTGTATATTCACTTCGATAAAAAAAAACTTTTTTGATTCAGTTTCTTTGCCACCCACTTCTGAAGCTAAAGAGATTTTTCAGTTTGTTGTGTTTTTGAAGTCGGTTTTTTTTTTTGCTACAAAGTTTTTTTTTCCATTTTTAGTTGTAATATCCTATACAAAGCTATACATTTATTTTAACATAACATAACATCACGCCTGTTATCCCCGAAGAGTTGGGCTGAGGTGTACCCAATAGTACCTACAACCACATTTCGCCAGTTATGTTTAAGTCCCATGTAATAGGGGGCGAGCGCCGGCGCAAATCCAGACTCCGTGGCTGCTACTGAGAAATTCATGATGGAAAAACCCAGTAACACTTTGCCCAACCTGGGAATCAAACCCAGGACCTAATGCTGAGTAGTAGCCACCACTAGACCAACGAGGCAGTAATTTATTTCATATTGTTAACAATACATGTCACGGTAATAGGCTTATCCCCAATAAAATGGAACCTAACATACTCGTCTATCGAAATGTGTACAGTACACATCTGCATACCCTCTCAGAGCATACAGGCGTAATGTTATATAAATGATTAAATAAACATCCAAGCAATTGCAGCAATCACGACCGATTTGCTTCTCTGTCTATAATTGAAGAATTCCATTGTATATCTCCGAAGATCACCATCAGATCTTCACCAAATTTAAATGGGACCACCGTGAAATATTTTTCTTCCAAACAAAAAAAGAATCTTCGAAATCGGTTCACAATTGGCGAAAAAAAGGCTGAACATACAAAAAAAATAAAAATAAATCAGACGAATTAATAACCTCCTCTTTTTGGAAGTCGGTTAAAATAAGTCAATAATTAATATAAAATATTTATTTAAGGGGGACTTCCATACAACAAACGTGTTTTTTAAGTTTTGTCTAATGTCGTATAGATAATGGTACAGAACCCTTCGTCGCGAGTCCGACTCGCACTTGGCCGGTTATTAAATAATCGCCTGCCTGAAATCTGTATACTACAGAATGAATCACATTTTTTAAGCATTAAATTTGATAAATTAAATTGATTGTAAGTTGAACATAAAATGGTTTTCCTTTTATTTAAGATGCTATGTTATTTAGTAAAAAATACATCAATATCATAAAATACATGTGTTTCACAATGGGTTCGATACCCAGCTCACGCAGTTCAAATTATTTTTACCGACTTCAAAAAAGGAGGAAGTTAATGTTCATAATTATGTATGTTATTTTTTTTGTATGTTGCCTGATTTCTCCCCCATTTGTGGACCGATTCTCAAAATACTACGACGACTATATACCTGAGGTGGTCCCATTTCAATTTGGTGAAGATCTGATGCTGATCTTCGGAGATATACAATGGAACTCTTCAAAAATTGACGGCAAATCTGTCGTCATTGCTGCAATCGCATGGATGTTAATTGTTTATACAACATCATGACGTAACATCACGCCTGTATGCTCTGAGGGGTACGCAGATATGTACAATACACCCAGATTTCGAATGTTAGGTATGTTTGCGGATGAACGGACAAAGATTTTATTGGCATTTCAGAAGTATTGTGAGTGAGTTTATGAAAGTGTGAACCTTTACTTAGTTATTTTATATATTTTCATTTTATGTCATCTCTTACTCTTTTAGTTCTAGTTTTAATTACAGTAATTGGTTTACTGAAAACCAATCACCAACTTCTGAAGCTTGACCTTTGTTTGATTGATTTGGTGTTTTTGTCACCGACTTCTGAAGCTAAAGTTATTTTTCACTATTTTGTTTTTCTTTTTGTATTTTTTTTGTTTGTTTTTTTTTTTTTAAGTCGGTTTTATTTTTTGCAAAAAAGTGTTTTTTAAATGAAAATGAAGTCTTCTTTCGGTTTATACAATATTGAAGGAACTTTCCTTCCATGTGGCATAACCCTGGGACGCCCTATATCCTTAAATCAGAACCATCAAGATTTTGGACAGAGTTAATGAGCAAGACAAGATGCATCTTAGATATTCAATTTTATTATTTTAATGTAAAAAGTCAAACACAATAACCAGTGGTCAGGGAAGGTAAACTTCAGGTTAAAATATATGAATGTCAAATTCAATCACTTCTAGTCTAGCACACACTTTATAACTTACCATGGAGTTAAACAATAACAGACTGTTATTATTGTTTCAAATCTTATCACATCCTTAACAATCAACTTCCATATCACAAAATACTAATTAATCTACATATTTCACAATCAACATGCAATGACTATGGGGCTAAAATTATCAAAATATTAGGCTGTTTGATATTTTCTCACCCTATAAAAACTATTCTAGGTAAATATCAGTCTACTAGGATTAACTATAACATAACATGCCAAGTCTATAGACATACAACACTAAATGACTTTATGAGAAGAACAGTCATCGGTTGAGGGATGTAATCAAAAGCTTCTAATTATATGAAGCAAACATTTAGTGTGTTCGAGACAAGCATGACTAGTTCTTGATTTATTTAAATGAAAACAATGTCCATTTGTGTAAATTACATAGTATGAGTCGACCATTTTGTTACCCTTACAATATTTTGTTAGTCTGTTATTTTGAGGAATTGCGTTAACAAGTCCCTATAAAGCGAGTCCATATTATTTGTGGATTGTCTAGTACAAATTAAAATGCAATTTTACAGTATATATAACAAACAAGTAGACAAATACATCAAAAGGATTAAATCTATCTAACTCTTAAAGTGATGTCTGGTTTGCTTATCTCAGAGATTTGACGTGTTTTATAGTTATACACAATTCTTGCTAAATGAATTATAAGCTCATTAAAAACGCAATAAATAAAACCTAGGTAGTGCTAAGATCCCTTTGTAATATATGATACCGCTAAACAAGTTAATCCATACTAGACAATCAAATAAAAAAAATAGTTGGAATTAGAAAAACATACCTTTCAAAGACTGCAGGTACTCAAAGATGTGCGGTGCAGCATAATCTGATGGCATTTTCCCCTTGGTATTCTTGACAAATGGATCGGCTCCATGCTCAATGAGAAATTTGACCATTTTGAGATTGCCAGAAGTTGTGGCATCATGTAAAGGAGTATCATCGTCTAACCCTTTAGCATTGACATTAGCCCCACCATTCACAAGTACCACTACGACTTGATACCACCCATAACTGCAAGCTTCATGAAGTGGTGTCCACCCTATGATTTAAAATTTTATTTAGTAATATAAAATTTGCTCAAACCAAATAAGCTAAATCCTTTCAATGGTGAACGCGCTACAATTTTTGCTACCTGTTGAGTTAGTTCATTCCTAAATCACTTAAAATATAATATTGAATGCTAAAATGTATTTCATAAGTATTTGTAGCTACAAATCCAACTTGAAATTAAGAGCACATTTTCAAATAATAATAAAAGAACCATAAGTTTGACCAAGCTAGGTCATTTTGTTTTGGTTACTACTACTTTTAAATTTTAATATTTATTTATTTTTCAATGCTAGAAATGTATTATTTACATTACTAGTTTCTTTATTAGCCACCCCATACAAACTAATCATGCTTGTGCAAGGGGAGGATTCATCAAAACATAGTTAAATTCAAGCTTACAGTGTAAACATTTTAAACATTTTATGTTTGATATTTTTACATTGTAGTTGTTTTCTGTTTAGCTTGAACTTAATTTTAGTTTACTGTTTGTTTCTATTTGCGTATGTGAACATATATGAACTAAACATCAATACAATGTGAGTGAATATGACAACAAACATTGACTTTGAAAATTCAACATCCAACATGTATATTCCTTGATTTCACAGAAGCAAATAAATTTCATACTAGTAATTGAAAGCAAGAAAGTAGAAACATGGATAAAATGGAGGAAACTAATAGAACATTGACAATTATTTATAGAGGTAAATAATAATATGTTACCAGCAAAGTCAGGCACATCGGGATCTTGTCCTTGAACGATCAGCTTTTTTACTTGTTCATGATCTCCTCTGATCGCAGCCACATGCAGGGGGGTCTCACCGCGCTCGTTACGCTGCTGCCTAGTTCGCTTTCTCTCTTCTGCTGGGGTCGGAGCGGCTGAAAATGAAAATGGCGGGAAGTCAGATCAACCAGCTCAACATTTGTCAACTTTACGATGTTGTACAGCAACAAACCTGGAGGGGCGTCTTGTGATGAGATCTGCATCACTAGAGCCAGCTGCTGCCGCTCCGACATGGGCGCTATGACTTGGGCCCGTGGCGCGCCGTCCGGCCCGCGCCCGGAGCCCCTCGACCGCGACGTCGATGGCATGCTTCGGGCATAACCAGACCTCTAAAGATATAACGAAATTATTTCTCACATCGCACTTGAACGCACTTCGTCAATATTTCGGAATCACTACCTAACGCGCCAATATCGTAGATCAAGATGTGAAACGAAAGACAATTACCTTACATATGGCGCGAGTAGTCTACCGCATCAAAAACATCATTAAAACTTGTAGCACATTTTCATTGAAGACAGAAAGTAAATAAAACAAATCATTTTAAAATTTCACAAAATTCTACAAAATCAGCTAGAAGGTAATCATAATCACTGGCTAGCTCGTACAACAGACATAGCAAGACATAGCGACAAACCGAAACGTGAAAATATTGTTGTGAATACAAGCTTGTCTATGATACTTTCTTTGAATCGATTTTATTCGATCGATCAGTAAATGTGATTTGAAATTTATGAATAATTACCAATCATTTTCAATAATTACCGAAAATCGAAGTTAAAGTAAGAAATTAATCACTTTTATCGGTAATTATTAAAAATGTAACCTTATTACCGCTAAATGAAATAAATAACTATAAAAATGCAGAATAATGCGCGTTTGTTGCAATTCCAACTTTTCAAGTGCTAATCATGGACTTTTATAAAAAGGGTGATAATGCTATTTTATTTTGTGTTTGTTTTTTTAATTTACTTTTTATACCGACTTGTGGCCACGGACATTTTTATAGGTCCATGCTTGGGGCACTCCGACCGACTCGGACAGGTTGAATTAGAAGGGCATGGCGGGGTCGAGTGAGCGAGCGAATAGACCAAGCCATACCCTTCGTGGTTATTTTTTTCTAAACCATTCTCCACCACCATAATTCGAATTTCACATACAGATACAGGATGCTATAGGGTGTAACCTTATTGTTTGAAAAAAAAACCGGGGTAAGACCGTGGGTACAGTTTGCTATTTACATATTATTTTAGACAGCTGCACCACCCTGAGCCCCTGGCGAGCCAGTGCATGTTGTTAATGATTACTAACGACATTGAAACATAGTCACTGGGCCTCATTAGAAAGTAAGAGGGTTCTAGGAGGTAACAAAACCGAAAAGAAGAGATTCATAAAGAAATTGCCAAGCTTATTTTGCAGTACCTACACAGGGCCTCTACAATGCTCGCTGAATGGTCGACGAGGCTGGAAGGTTTTAGAGGCAACCACCAACCAGAAAGCTAAACCAGGGCTAGGTCTCCCCATAACTTGATGCGGGGAATCTGCTGAATGTTAGAAGCAAAGCTTCAAGTTGATAAATATTGTCATAAATTAAATTATTTCTTTTATTTTTTCAAAGAATCAATTTGTTGTTTCCACTAAATTATTATTTATCATTTATTCTCTCTTCACAAAGCTGATTAAGGCTGATGCTCCAGGGTAGCTCACGAAATTCAAATTTACTTACATTTTTTGCAATTTGCAGGCCAGTGCGAGGTTGTAGGTATGTTGATTAAATTATTATTCGCGACTGTAAGACGTATGTAATTACAGAATTATAATCATCAAAATCATCAATACAACCCTCCAAGTTCATAAAGGTCGAGGAATGACTTTGACCTTGAAAAAGTGGGCTACTCTGACGCTTTCACCTTAAAGTTAATGTGTACAAAATAATGTTTTAGCTGCATTCAACCTTTGTGAAAAACTCGTACCTGATGTAGGTTTTTGGGAAAAACCTATGTTACAGGTCTCCACACCAGGCCCCTTTCAGGCTAGAATAAGCTTTTAAGAATTAAACTACATTCATAACAAAATTAAAAACAGAGTCTAGGTTAAACAAAATGAAAAACAAAAACTTAGGAAGAAGTAGTATTACCTACTTCTTCCTAAGTTTTTGTTTTTCATTTTGTTTCCAATAAAAAAAATGCCTACTATTAGGTAGATATGTTTCTTGCGTGAAGTGTCAGACAGACTTGTAGGAGATGTATGTGTGTAATTCAGATGAGCAATGTAAGAGTGAGGGTGAATTTTGTGTAGTAAGAGTTGTTTTTAACTATACCTAAGCAACTTCGATCAATAATGATCGAAGATAAGCAATAGGGAATATGCATGAAATAAAAAACTCTTTTTATTTATTAAAAATACCTTGTAGTTGTATTGGCCCATAAAAACATTTTGGTATACTTGTTTATGTAATGTAAGCAATGATATTCTATTTTATAGATATGTTGTGAGCGCGCAATCGTAAAGACTCGAAAACGGGCCAATTGGCTCGTTTTGCCTTTATTTGCGTCACTGCGTGTATGTGAGCTGGCTCTGACACTTTTTTCGGTGGTTTTGTAGGTGTATAACATATCTGTTTATTAGAATATCATTGAATGTAAGTGTATAAACGTTTGTCTAACAGTGAGCGTGTCCCACTCTTTGTACAAGTCAGTTAGTTAATAGTTGGATAACGAAAAGGGAGACCAGCTCCAACCTTAAGTATGGCACGCTGTGCCCTTTCTACTTCGATGACGTGTGTTTTTGCGGCACCTCCCCTTGGTGTGATGCAGTAATCAATTGGCGATTGGCACAGTGCAAAGTTCAAACAAAACTAAATTAATGGTATGAGCAGAAAACATACTTATAATATATGAGTACCGTGTTAGTAAGCACCTATCTATTAACTTCATACACATGCGATTAAGTACCTACTACCTGTACGAACATACTCTTTTCGGCCCTTGGGGTCACTTTCATACAGCTTTTAACGTACCTACTCGCTTCGAATGCTTTGTCCATGAAATGGCCGGCGGCGAAGATGGACACTGTCCATCACCGGTCCACCGCCGCCCTTGTCTAAATTCACTGGCGAAAAACCCAGCCAACTTATAACACGTTGAAATATCTATTTCTCTATTTCCTCTTAATTTAAGTATTTTATCTCTATAAACAACCATGCCCTTAGTGAAATAATTCGCATTTATTCCTCTAGCATTATTTTCCCAATTTCCTTTCATTTTTTGTTTTATGTTCCTATCGATTAAAACATTGATATTCATATAAAAAAAAAAAACAATTTTATGAAATCGCATCTCTTTATTTTTTATGTCTGTGGCAGATAACCAACGACAATTGAGCGGATCATAGTGATGCACGTTGAAAAAAGAAATCGATGTTTTGTGCATCGCACGGTGGCATCATTATTACATCTATTTATTAAAAAATACAGCGACGTTTTCTACAAATCGGTTCTTTTTTTTAACATACTAGATATAAATTTGAAAGAAAACTTGAATCTACGTATCAAAAAGCTTTATTACGTTCACACTTTTGAAACCAACAATAAATTTTAAAGACAAAGGTTAATTTATTTTCTAGCTGATTTCTGTGGCTTCGCCCACTTGACAAATTATTCATTTTCTAAAACCTTCCTCTTGAATCAAGCTATCTATTAAAAAAAACCGCATTAAAATCCGTTGCGTAGTTTTAAAGATCTAAGCATACATAGGGACAGACAGACGCGGCGCGGCGGCGGGGGACTTTGTTTTATAATATGTGTTTTGTAATAGTAGTGATATAGCACTTCAGGGACTTAAAAAAACATACACAGAAATCAACGACAGTTTTAGGTCAAGTGAATTTGTTACAAGCACCCGCAGAATAAAAAAAGACAAGTAAGATACCGTTACAGAACTAAAGTTATTCAATAAACAGATAATTAATAATTGAAAAACCGGCCAAATGAGAGGCTTCACTCGCGTGGAGAGGGTTCCGTACAATGCCAAAGTCTTATATTGAGTTTACCACTTTATTTTCAATTGATAGAATTCCTGTATTCTACAAGCAATGAACTATATTTAACAGTAGTTCGGAGATCAGGGGTATGGTCAATTTTCGTCTTCTTCCATGAAAAAAATCAAAACTGTCTAGTTTACAATAATAACGAAAATATATTTGAGATCCTCATAACGACCCATTTCATTTGATATATTATTATGACACAGTACGATTTACCAACCCTTTTTTTTAATTTCCTAATTTGTCCCCCGAAAATGACCCTTATTTAAAAAATATTTATTTACTTTGCACATCTTTTTTTGGGTCATAGGATTGCATCATCCTACCAAATCTCACCTGATTTGGTCCTGTAGATTCGGAGCAAATTGGCTGTGACAGATGGACGTACAGACAGACAAACGCACGAGTTATATTATAAGGGTTTCGTTTTTTTTATTTTTTGTACGGATTCCTAAAAATGGACTGTTCACATTAAGCCGGTGGAAAATACAGAAACGTTAAACATAAAACAAAAACTTTTCAGAATTAGGGCGCCGATGTCCATCCATGATAATTATGTCCATGTTAGTTATAAGGGCGAATATTTGTAGGCGATTTTATGCAATTCAGAACACTGTTTTGTAATCTTTTTTTCTTGTTCAGTCTACCGACACTACCGACAGTTCTCAAATAAACTGAAAGTTCGTCAGAAAATATATCTTCAGATTGAGTATGTACCAGTTTATTCATTTTTTTTCCATAGATGTCGATGCAGATTTTTTATTTTCTGTTCTATGATTATTCGCAAAGTGGCGCTTATAATAAACCAATAGTATCCTAGCAGTGC
The DNA here is from genome assembly GCA_941918905.2 of Xestia sexstrigata. Lineage (NCBI taxonomy): Eukaryota > Metazoa > Arthropoda > Insecta > Lepidoptera > Noctuidae > Xestia > Xestia sexstrigata. The sequence goes on along the minus strand of OW799200.2, from coordinate 12,122,805 downwards.
GGCAGATCTTAAATAAACAGAAACCCCTCTAGAGGCTCTGGATTTTTAAAAGTTATAACATATCTTGCCTGGTGTCACAGAACGTACGTAATAAATTGTAGCGTAGAATAGAAATACTAACACTTAAATATATTGTGGTTAAAAATGAGGCTCTGAGTAATTTTACTACAGCTATTACTATTTTCTTTAAACATACGCGCGCGGTTCGTACTCTGAACACTGCGAAAAAACTTAATTAAACTGCGAAGAACAAATTAATTAATTAATAAAAACATTTCAAAACAAAAAAATAGTATTTAATTTTTTTTATTTTAAAATCTAATTATAATTGATTTTTATGTTCAACCTCTAACTTGTATGTGTGGTACATCACAATATAATAATCTTTTATACTAAACACGTTATAAACACATTAAAATAGTCTCATATTTACAGTTTACAAACTGCAGTTAGGTTGATTTTAAGTAAATAAAAAAGAATTACGATTTTTATCGACATACGTATAGTGCCCATCACTCCGGATCGTCGAGGACTTTTGCGTTGAACACACGAACACAGCGTAACGTAACCATAGTATACTTTGTTTCCATGTGATCTTCTATTTAGAAATAAAATGTGGAGGCCGACATTTACAATATTACAAAAAGTTGTGTTGCCTTCACTTAGAGAGAATGTGAATTTGTCGAAATTATTATTCTCTACTAAAAGCCGGCTGCCTAAATCGACATCAAAGCTAACCCTCGTCAGTGCTAGTATCGGTGTCCTCCTCGGCGCTGGTTATGGAGGTTACACGCATTACAAAGTGAATGTTAAAAAGACTTTCAAACCGGGCGAGACTGAGGAGTATGCTTTTCTGAAGGAGGTTCCCGAGTACGGTGCTCACTACCGAGTAAGTTTAGCATTGTTTAGTATTTTATTGTTCTTAGATTATGTTATGTTAAATTTTTCTTGTTGTATTATATAATATTGTTCTTCATTGTTTTACAACAATGTTATAGAACTACAAAAAAGCTTACGATTAGTTTACACTAATCGTAAGCTTTATTAGAACAGTCGAGCCACCCCCCAAACTTTGCGTGCAGTATTCGAGTATAATTTACTAAAAATAACAATAAATAAACTAGTGCCATGTGCCCTGATAGGAAAACAAATTTAAAATTAATCTTAATAGTAGCTAACCTACAAAGCAAACAAGTGATGTAAAGAGAGCTGTCATAAATTCTCATTCGTACTGAAATAGAGTACTTTGACACACCAACTCTGCTGTTATCTGATCTAGGTTAACAGGAGATTTTGAGTTGTATTTAAGAATTTGAGTCTTTTATGTTATATCTTTATAAAGACTAGCGGACCCGGCAGACGTCGTCCTGCCTGGAAAACCAGCGCCACATTACCACTTTAAATTTAACATTATCATTTCAGGGTTCCTTACCCGAAGGTTAACCAACGGGACGCTATTACTAAGCGTTGGCTGTATCTCATGATCCTTATTAGGTAGATAGTAGAAAGTACACAAAAAATATTATTAAAATCATCCCTGTCATTTAGGAGAAGTCAGTGACATACCGACAGCAGAAACCATCCAGATACCCATTGAAACATACACTCATTCATCTAAATCGGTTCAGCCGTTTAGGGAGGAGTTAGGTGACAAACACATGTACAGAAGAATTATATAAATATATATCACAGCAGGGAAAGCCTAAATGAACACTGTGCCCATATTGTCTTTTAGTCATATTATCACATCGCCTTGCGATACGATTCTTGATTGTTGGTAGATAGGTAGGTGGTTAGTTGAAATCACACACAACACTTGACTAAAGCTCCAAACGTTTATTTCTATTAAACCATTTGGTACAGGCACTTATTAACATTTTATAGTTGAGCCGTCCATTCGCATGTTGTTGATATGGAGGAGAACGAACGAAGAAACTCGATACACTCTTTTAAATTGTGTTACTTTTCTCATTTACACAACTTAATATTGTTTAGTATTGTTGTAAGCTAACGAGACACATTGTTCGTTGCTCACGCGTCTGCCCTGAGTGCGCAGAAGTCCCCCACTCAGTACAGTTTACTCATTACATAATAAGTTCATTAAACATACAAACAATACTAGAATAATTCACAATTAATCATTATACTAATTAAACAATACAAATGCAAAGATTTTATCTAGTTAAAGCTAATTAGTCGCTTCATTACTTTTTACAACAATATTCGATCTTGCTTAAAACCATTTCCGGCGAATCAAAAATTTAATGCAAAGAAGACCTAAGAAGTCTTTCACTGAAGTTATTTTAAATGAAATGCAGAGCTTTTACTAATCAAGCTGTTTTATTTTATCCGAACACTGCACCGTTACAAGTATGTGACAGAAGAAAAAAAAGCATAGACAGGAATCATAACCAATAGCAACTTAGCGATATAAAACAAATAAAAACAGTATTGCCAACCTAGACAAATGTAGGGACATTGTACATCTTATTTAACACCCTCTCTCATTGTTATACATTTAAACAAAACAATATTCTAATACTAAACAACATTAATCATTAAATGACAAATAATTTATATTTGACAGTGACAACTGTTGTCAGTGTCACGTCACGTCACGCCACAGGATAGTGTTGCCAGAGCTCGGAAAACTTGTCACAACAATAAAAAAAAATTCTACCAAACAGTAGAAAATGGACAAACAGATGGAATTATTTCTAATGAAAATAGATGAGAAGATTGACACGAAGATGCATGAATTAAAAGAAGATTTCATGAAACACACTAGTTCAATAACCGCAAGTATTACAGCAACAATAGAAGAGAAGCTGAATCCACTGGTTAAAGAGAACCTTAAACTGAAAACTGAGGTTTCGACACTGAAAATGAAAGTCAGTAAGTTAGAAAGGGAAGTTAAGAGAAATAATATACTACTGCATGGCGTAGAAGAAACCGAGGAAAATAACAAGGAACTTATGAGTTTGGTCGTGGATTTCATAAACAAGATAGTAACTGAGAGAGGAATACGAGAATTTGATATGTGGGAAATCAGTGAGGTCCAAAGGTTAGGGAAAAAAGAAGACAAAAAAAGGAGACCGATATTAGTCAAACTTACTTTGGCTTGGAGAAAACTTGAGATATTAAGAAATAACAAATACTTTCCAGCATCTACATATGCCAGTGAAGATTTTCCCAAAGAGGTCTTGGAAATAAGGAAAGAGCTAAAACAACAACAGCAACAAGAAAAGAAAAATGGAAACTTAGCAATCATCCGTTATGATAAATTAATAATTAAAGGGACAATAAACCAAGACAAAGGCAATGATAAGAGGAAACGGGCCCCGTCAGACACACCACCTCAGTCTAACGGTGATGATAGCCCACAACCAAAGGCTCCAAGTAAAATAAATAAAACAAATGCTTTCGAATATATGAACCGCTCCAGACACAACTCACAAACCGGAAACAATAAGCAATAGCAATCAATCAAAAACTACCCACAACAGCCGAAGAAAGGAAAAAACACAAAAACAAACAACAACAACAACAAATCACATTCCCCAAGCCGGCTGGTCCCCGTGGGGAATAACGACCACCACCCTCCATCTATTACAAGGAAGACAAAAAGTGAATCTCTACAAATATGCACATATAATGTGAGATCCCTGTCTACAACTGAAAGATATCTTCAACTTACATATGCTCTTGAAAATATTAACTTCGACATTTTGGGTCTTTCCGAAGTCAGAAGAACAGGTTGCAATATAGAAGAATACAAAGACTACATTCTATGTTACATGGGAGAAACCAAGGGAAAACACGGGGTTGGCTTTTTACTGAAGAAAACATTTAAAAACAAAATAATCAACTTCACAGGACTGTCAGAAAGGGTTGCTTTGCTACAATTGAAACTAGAAGACTTGCACCTCTCACTTATACAAGTCTATGCACCCACTGAGAAAGCGAGTGAAGAAGAGATACAGAAATTCTACAACACCATCACAGAAGCACTCTCCAAAGCTGACGACAAAGTGATACTAATGGGCGACTTTAACGCTAAAATAGGACACCCCAAGGAAGGAGAAAACTTAATAATGGGTCAGTACGGATATGGCGAACGAAATGACCGGGGTGAACTACTGTTAGACTTTGCTTTCGAACACAAGCTTTCTATTATGAACACATATTTCAAGAAAAGAAAAAACAAACGATGGACCTGGATTTCACCAGATCAGAAAACAACAAATGAAATAGATTTCATACTAACAAGCCACCCCCAACTCATCACAAACACAGAAGTACTCAACAATATAAAATTCCCTTCCGACCACAGACTTTTAAGAGCCTCTCTCTATTTAAAACAGCCAAGGAATGATAGAAAAAACTACAAACCTACAGCTACAAATCTAAAAACTGACAATGAAATTAAAAGTTACGTGAATAGCCTGCAATCACATCTAGAAACCAATTTTAAAGAGACCCCGAGCATCCAAAACTACTACAACACTTTAGAAGAATCCGTGATGCACAGTCTAAACACAAGTAACCAAGAGAAAAAACAACAAAAAATATTTAGTAGAGAAACTGAGGAACTAATAAAGAAACGCACTGAACTAATAAAAACAAAACCCAAAGATAATATCATAAGAAAAGAGCTAAGTGAAGTATTCAAGGTAACCAACAAATCTATTAACCAAGACTATAAAAAGCATAGACAGGACATAATCACAAGAAACCTTAAGAATCATAGAAGTACAAAAAGAGCCTTTAGAGACCTGAAACTACAAAAAAACATGGATACAGAAGTTGGAAGACAATACAAGGGAAACAAAAACGAGAAAAGATATTATTAACCACGCTACAAATTTTTACAGAGAAATGTACAAGAGAAAGATACATAACGACACCCCACAAACACAAGACCGTAATGATTCTAGAACAACAATAAACCCAATAACGGAAAGAGAAGTATATGACCACATTAGAAAGCTAAAAGATGAGAAAAGCCCAGGACCCGACGGTATAACCAACGAAGCCATTAAATTAGGAGCACCTGTTCTACTCCACCATTTCACCAAGCTCTTCAACATGATATTAGATGCTGAGATAGTGCCACAACAATGGTGCACTTCAGAAATAACACTAATTTATAAAAAAGGAAATCCATTAGATATAGGCAACTACAGGCCAATTAGTCTGATGGCAAGTATTTACAAATTGTTTGCATCTATCATCCTAAGTAGAATAGCACCTACAATTGATGACTCACAACCAATAGAACAAGCAGGTTTCCGTTCGGGTTTTAGTACAACTGACCACCTACAGGCACTGGAACAAACAATGGAGAAGTACAAAGAATTTAACAAACCTTTATATCTAGCATACATTGATTACAGTAAGGCTTTCGATACAATTAGTCATAACTCAATCTGGGAAGCACTGAAACTCTCCAACGTCGATGAAAAATACATAAACATTCTGAAGAACATGTATGCTAACAGCACTAGTAAGGTAAAACTAGAAACAATAGGGGACCCAATCAAGATCGAAAGAGGCGTGAGACAAGGAGACCCCATCTCACCTAAACTCTTCATAGCTGTTTTGGAAACTGTCTTTAGGAAGCTAGACTGGACTCACAAAGGTATTAAAATAGGCAAGAGATACCTTAACCATCTAAGGTTCGCAGACGATATCGTCATACTGGCCGAAACACCACACACTCTAGAGGAAATGATTTGTTCATTAGCCACGGAAAGCTCCAAGGTAGGTCTGGAAATGAATGCAAACAAGACTAGAGTAATGACGAATAGTTATGAAAAACCAATATGGGTCAAGGGAAATCACATAGAATATGTAAAAACTTATACATACCTAGGAAAACAAGTGACATTCAGCAAAACAAATAATGAAGAAGAAATACTAAGGAGAGTAAACATCACATGGCAAAAATATTGGTCACTAAAAGAAATCCTAAAAGGCCACTACTCCTTGAATCTCAAGAGAGTAGTAATGGACACTTGTATACTACCCTGCCTATTATACGGCTGCCAAACATGGGTCCACACCGAGAGAACCAAGAAAAAAATTACAACCACCCAGAGGGCAATGGAGAGGAGCATGCTAGGAATAAGAAAGATTCACAAGGTGCGAAGTACAAAAATTAGGGGAAAGACTATGCTGACAGATGCTCTAACACAAGCACTAGCACTAAAGTGGCGGTGGGCAGGACATATCGCAAGGCTCACTGACGACAGATGGACGATACGAGCCACTAACTGGAAAGGACCACCAGGGAAAAGAAAGGTTGGAAGACCATACAAACGATGGGCAGACGACATAGCCCAGACTGCCGGCACAAACTGGCGGACCCTTGCCAAAGATCGGGAGACTTGGAAACGGATGGAGGAGGCCTTTACCCGATATGGGACTACATCTCCAAAAGATACCCAAACAAATAACACTACTAACTAGAATAAGACAAACACTAACACAACTAACACTTATTGAATTTAAATAAAGTAGTACTTAATATAAAATGTTAAATATTGTGAGATGAGAAATAAAAGGCTTATTATTATTATTAAACAACATTATAAACAACAAATAGTGGTTTTAGTTTATCATTACATTACTTACACCGCACTCTTTCAGAAACTTTACAATTAATTCTTTGCTAAGAGATTTCGTTAACATATCTGCTGGTTGTTTCGAAGTGCATATGTACTTAAGGCTAATTTTATTATTTCTAATTAAATCCTTGACAAAGTGATATCTGATATCCACATGTTTCAAGCGTTTCACAGACTCTGTGCTTGCATTCAATATTGCTGACTGATTGTCACAAAACAGATTTACTGGACAAACATTTTGAAAACCAAAATCATGTAACAAATTAACCATCCAGCATGCTTCACTAGCAGCCATACTCATTGAAATATACTCAGCTTCTGTTGAAGACAGACTTACAGATGATTGCTTCTTTGAACACCATACTATTAAGCAATTTGCAAAAGTAAACAAGTACCCTGAAGTAGACTTTCGGTCTCTTTGGTCACCTGCCCAATCAGCATCACAAAACCCTTGCAACACTGTATCATTACATTTGTATATTATGTTATAATCAATAGTATACTTTACATAACGCAACGCTCTCTTAAGCGCACTCAATAATTCACTATTGGCCGAATTCTGGAATCTACTTAACATAGAAATGGCAAAACAAAGGTCAGGTCTAGTGCCTGAAATAGCATACATAAGACAGCCAATTATTTCCCTACAAGTTTCTTCAAACTTTTTATCACATTTAACATCAGAATCAAATATCTTACTATTCAAATTTTTATCCATAGGGGTCATCATTGGCTTGCAATTTTCCATATTAAATCTTTTTAATACATTTACCAGATAATTTCTTTGTGATAATACAGTTGTGCCATTTTGCAAATTTTGTTTTACATTTATTCCTAAAAAATCTGAAATGAACCCCAGATCCTTCATCTTAAATTGCTTATTTAAAACAGTCTTTAGATTTGTAATCTCCTGTTCATTTGTGCCAGAAATTAACATGTCATCCACATAAATTAATACAAACATTTTATCTGTGCCACTATACTTTCTATACAAACATGAGTCACACTTGGATCTCACAAAACCTTCTTTTGTTATTACTGTATTAAATTTTTGATTCCAACACTTAGGAGAACTTTTCAAACCATATAACGATCTCTTTAATTTAACTGTATTATTATTTGCTGAATAGGCCCCTTAAGGTAAACTAACATACACTTCTTCTTTTATCTCCCCATATTTTTTTTTTTTTTTTCCTTTTGATCTGCAATCGGCTTTTAGCCATAATCAGATGTTTTCTGGGATTAATTTGGATTGGGTGCGATTCCATTAAATAGCACCGTATGAGTGGGTAGATACTAAGCAGTTAGTTTCTCTGGTCTATGTCTAGTATTTGCCATCTTTTCAGGCGAGTCACATCTTCATGTCGGGTTAATAGGTTCTTAGCCAGTTCATTTGTGTGCTTATTGAGCCTCTCCTTGTATCTCTTGCTTATTTTACAAGCTTCTTCCTTTACGGTCGGCATCTCCAGGTATTCATGTATTCCCGTGTTTCTCACGAACCAGTGTGCGCTTGAAATTGTTCGTAGAGCAATGTTTTGAAATCTCTGGAGAATCTCGATATTGGAGTTGCTAGCACAGCCCCAGAGCCCCGTAGGTCCAGATCGGCTTTATGATAGCCTTGTATACAAGTATTTTGTTTCCGAGGGACAGCCGGGATTGACGCCCTAGTAACCAAGATAGACCTTTGAATTGTAAGGTGGCTTCTGTTTTCTTGGCTTTAATGTGATTAGCCCAGGTAAGTCTTCTATCCAGGTGTAGACCAAGATATTTCACACTGTTATTGCTTGGTAACGGTTTGTCTTCCATAAGCACAGGTGGACAGTCGCCTTTCCGGAGTGTGAATGTTATTTGTGTCGATTTAGTTACACTAGGTTTAATTCTCCACTTCTTAAGCCATAAGTCAACCTTATTAAATTGTTCCTGTAGTATCAGCGATGCGTTGTTCGGGTTTGTATCGCTTGCAAGGCATGCGGTGTCATCTGCGTAAGTTGCTGTTACAACGTTTTCAGTCTCAGGCAAGTCTGCCGTATATAATGAGTATAGCACCGGGCCAAGCACCGATCCTTGTGGAACTGAGGCGGTGATGTAGTACAGAGGTGATAGCTCTTCTTCGTATTTTACTTGGAATCTTCTTTGATCCAAGTAAGATTTTAGGATCATGTAGAACGAGTTTGGTAGGAGTGTTTTTAGCTTGTACAGCAGTCCTTTATGCCAGACTCTATCGAATGCTTGTTGGATGTCGATGAATACTGCAGAACAATACTCCTTTTTCTCTAGCGACTGTCTAATTTTATGAACCACACGATGAACTTGCTCTACAGTAGAGTGTTTTTCCCGAAATCCAAACTGGTGATCAGGTATAATCTTGTTTTCGTCGAGAACTGGTTTTAGTCTTAGCAATAGAATCTTCTCGAATACCTTTGATAGAATAGGGAGAAGACTTATGGGCCTATATGAGCTAGGTTCTGTTGGTGGTTTCCCTGGTTTTGCAATCATACAGATTTGGGATATTTTCCATAGCTTTGGATAGTACTGTATTCTAAAGATGGCATTAAATAGCATTGTTAAAAATACTATTGCTTTTCTAGGCAGTTGCTTAAGGACTTCACCCGTTATTAGGTCGAAGCCAGGAGCTTTTTTTGTTTTCCAAGTAACGAATTGTTCGTGCTAGTTCCTTTGGAGTGACAAGTTTCAGCGGTGGTGATAACTGCTGGTCACTATTGATCATTCGATCAACTTCCTCTTCAAATTCTGTCATAGATGACTGGTTTGGACTGAAAACTTTGCTTAGGTGTTTAGCGAAGAGCTCAGCTTTTTCGCTTCCACTTCTAGCCCACGGATCGCTAGAAGAGATCCTTAGGGGTGGAACATGGCTAAATGGTCTTTTAAAGTTTCTCGTTATTTTCCATAATGAGTAGTTGTCTTTCTTTTGAGTTGAAAGCGTGGATAGTTTTTCTTGAAAAGAGGTACTCTGATTTTCTTTGATTAGCTCTTTTAGTTCTCTAGTGATTCTATTGTATTCTGCCCTGTCTAAATCGGACCTGCTCGTGTGTAATGCCTTCGTTGTCTCCGTTTTTCTTCCAGTTTATTGCGTATTTCCAGCGGTATATTGTTTTTATGGGTGGAGAAGCTTAATGTCGGGGTAGCACGCCACGCAGCAACTTGTATAAGGTTTGTAATATAGAACGTTGCTTCATCTATACCTCTTCTGTTTTCAGTTTGATCTTTAAGTTGACTTCATCTTTCAGATATTCAGTAAATGCATCCCAGTCTGTTTTGTGATTATACAATGCTGGCCTCTGTGCTCTGTGTATTGCCGACACGCTAAATGTTGCTATGATAGGTGTGTGGTCAGACACGCTATCAAGCGATGATTCCACATCAAAATATACATCAGACAGTCCCTTTACAATGAAGAAATCTACTAGATCGTTATCTCCCCATATAAGAAGGCCCCCGTTACGTCCATTTGATATATAGGCACATTTAATTTTGTTGCCACAGCTACAAATAGTCTAAATGTGGACAACTTCGCAACTGGAGCATAAATATCACTCAAATCAAAATGAATCCTGTTGTTCAAACCCTCGGGCAACAAGTCTAGCTTTATAGTGTAAAACATTATTTACATTTTTTATCTTAAAGACCCACTTACTACTAACTGTTTTTCTATTTACTGGTACATCACAAAAATCCCAAGTGTCATTGTCTTTAAGAGTCTGTAGTTCCCTAGCAATAGCTTCACTCCACTTACTTGAATCTTTTCTGTTCATAGCCTCAGTGTATGTAGCTGGTTCACACTCACTCTCATCCAACTGCACATTATTGCATTTATAGAAGGATGTTTGCTTTCTTAGCCGCTGGCTTCTTTCATCTATGGGTAAATCACTTTTATCCAATAGATGTTCCTCATCACTGCATCGTATGTACTCACTGTCACAGTCATGTTCTGATCCCTCCTCACCAACACTACTTGTATGAGTCACCTCCATTGTTTCATCTAGGTTAGTAGTTAGCTCATTCACAGGGTTAGGTTCTGTCTCAGGGTTACTGTCTACCACAGGTTCTTCTTCCAGGTTTATTGATGTTGTAGATTCCTTTTCTTCGCCTTCCTTCACTTGATGTTTCTCATCCTTACCCTTTCGGTTTAGGAATACAACATCTCTCTTTGTCTCCACTGTGTTTGTTTTTGGAAAATAAATTCTATACCCCTTCACATCTTCTTCATAACCCACCATTAATCCCTTTTCACCTTTCTTATCCCATTTCCTCCTTCGTTCCTTCGGAATGTGAGCATACATTTCTGTGCCGAAGACTTTCAACTGGTGAATGTCAAATCTTTTGTTTGTCCATACTTCAAATGGTGACCTTGTATTTTCATGACCCAGTTCCCAGTTCTATTCAACACAAATACTGCTTTATTAACTGCTTCCGCCCACAGTTTCTTTGGAAAGTTTTCTTCATGTAACATTGTCCGTGCTGCTTCCACCAATGTTCTATTTTCTCTTTCAGCCTTTCCATTCTGTTCTGGGGTATAGGGTACAGTGGTTTGGTGTGTTATCCCACGTTTTGAAAACAGATCTTTCACTTCTTTGTTTAAGAATTCTGAACCATTGTCACTTCTAAACATTTTCACTCTGTTTCCTGTTATGTTTTCGGCCTTATTAATGAAGTTCTCAATGCAGTATTTGATCTCATATTTTGTTTTAACAAAATACACACTTCTGTAATTCGAATAATCGTCCTTCAGTAGGGCATGTAATATCGGAAGGTTTTCAATTCCGATACTGATTTCCGATATTCGTTCTCAATATCGGAATTCCGATATTAATATCGGAATTTCGTTTTTTCCTTAGAAATTGCACAAATTCGGTATGAGGTTGGATTGAGTGCAATAAAAAACATTTTTAAATCGTATTCTTTAATTTGGTTGGAACATTGGTTGTTTTTAAGTATTTATTAAATCACATATTTCTCATTATTTTCCTGAACTTATTACTAATTAAACTACCTGACTCAAAATCAACAACTTCTTATAAGTAATTTAAAATGTGCAAGCAAAATCAACAATTAGGAACAATAATTAGGTATTAGAAATATTTGTTTACAATATTTCTCATTATTAAATCATATACTTATTACTAATTAAACTACCGAACTTCGAGTCAACAAAAATTCTTATAATTTAAAATGTGCAAGCAAAATCTACAATTAGAGGAACAATTTTTGGAAATATTTGTTTATCATTTTTCTCATTATTATCTATACTTACTTATTACTAATTAAACTACCGAACTCAGAATCAACAAAACTGTTATGATTTAAAGTGTGCAAGCAAAATCAACAATTAGAAACAACAATTATTGGAAATAAATGTTTATCAAAATATTACTAATACTACTACTACTACTATTACTTATTACTAATTAAACTACCGTACTCAGAATCAGAATGAACAAAACTTTAAGAAGTTTTATTGATTCTGAGTTCGGTAGTTTAAATTATAATATAAGTAACTTGTACTAATTTAAATCAACAGAAATAAACGACTAGGTATGTTTATATTTTAAAATCTCGTTTTTCTTGGTAATATGTTCTCAAGAACAACAAAGCATCAAGCATTTTGTCGGATAGTGAGCTTCGTATTTTATTGCAAAAATATCCGGCCGACGAAAAAACACGCTCACTTTCAACACTGGTAGGCAAAATTGATGTGAGAAAAGTGTATGCCTGTGTCAAATAAACTCCTCTTTCACCTCTATTGTCGTATATTGCTTTTTCAGTCATTACAAATCCCAAAAGATCAAATTCGTCGGACGAAAGCACTGCCTTCTTCTTTTCTTTGCATTTTTCCATTTCCTTCTCAAATTCTTGTTGCAGGGTCAGCTCACTCGCAACGAGACTAGCTGCAGCTAGTGGTTCATCATCTTCATCGGAAGATAATAAAACAGCTGTCGTTGCTTCAGTTTCTCTTTCTGTGACGCTGAGACTGCTAGTAGGGTTTTGTTTATATTTGAGGCGTTTTAACAAGCTTACAATAATATCACATATTTCTTCGCTTGTGGGTTTCGGAAATGTATTGTCATCTGAAGCACTGTAGGTGTTGTTGTAGAAGCTTTCGGAATCATGGAGGTAGTGTAATACTCCTGCTATTAATAGTCGTCTTTCTTTTATTCGTCTTCGTAAGTTTACAGCGAGACTTGAACTCACTGAACTCTGATATGTGTTTTGCTGGTCAAGTTTATTCAGCATAAATTTCAATGCTGTGTCTGCTGTATATAGTGTGGCATCACGTCTGCAAATAGATAGTACAGTCATTTTGACCACTTCCAAACTACGATGGATATCGGTTAATGTTTGAATTTCCACATCTGTGAAGGATATATCTGATTTAATGTCAATAAGAAGTTTGAAAATGCAGTCCTTCATTTTTAGGAACGATCCTATCATGTCATTCATGCTGGACCATCTTGTTCGACAGTCTAACTGCAATTGGATGTTTTCACTAAACTCTTTACTGACGTAAGCTCTCAGAGCATCGGCTTTAAGAGGTGACTTTCTTATTGATCTCACCAGATTTCGTACTTTGCCAATCACCTCTTTGTAAAGTCTTGGATCAGCTGTGCGAGCTTTTGAGCTTTCTACTTCGAAGCCATCACACTCTGTTGACGAATCATTATCATTGTCGCTTTCTGAGTCTGAGCGGTTTGTGGCTTCCATTTCATATTGGAGGGATGGTTCGATTTGGGCTTCGGCAGTAATCGTTGTCTTATATAAGCTATCTATGACAGCGAGCTGAACATCGTGGGCGAGGCAGAGTTGATGATGGGCGGGTATGTACGAACCCATTTTTTTCATGACACTGGCAGCATCAGTCGTATGACTAATAATATCTTCCTCAAGTACGATATTGAATTTGGCAAGGTGCTCGCGCATTATTGACAGAGCTGATGTAGCTGGCATGGACCCCGTTATTTTGACGAGTCCAAGATTCTTGAATTCAAAACCTCCAAAAGCTCTGCAATGAAGGTTTATGTTCATATATCTCCTGTTTCGAAGAGAGGTCCACTCGTCGAGAGTCATTGTAAATCTTTCTCCATTTTCCTTCATGAGGGTTATGGTTTTTTCACTGTTTCACATTTGACTTGTTGGCGTGTTCAAGAACCATTTTCGCAATAGTATTTGGCGTTTTCGGTAAGTCGTATCCACTTTTTTTGAAGAGTTGCCGGAGATCTTGACTTTCAGAAAATAATCTGAAACTTGCACCATTTAAGGCGGTCATTCGAGAAACAATAGCTTCCATTGATTCTGAAGACCTGAAGTATTCAGTCATTAGTTTCCGTTTCTTGAGCTTGGTCGTCTGCTCTTGTGATGTTGTTGTTGACGTGCTTGGAGTACTCTCCGTTGAAGGGGTTCCAACTGCAGTGATGTTTGAGTGCACAGTTCGTAAATGTGTGTGCAAGCCTGTAGTAGACCCACCAGTAGTTTTTAGTTTTTTTAAACATATCTGGCACTTAGCTGTTTGGCCGTCATCCGATCGATGAAAATGATCCCATACATTTGATAAGCGTTTGTTGAGAAATTCTGAGTACATGTCTTTCTTTTTTGATGAGGCCCTGCAAAGAAAATAATTGTTTTTTGTAATGTAAATATGTAAATTGTACGGAAACTTTGACTAGTAATTTTAATAGGTACCTAACCTAGGTACCTGGGCCTGGAATATACAAGCAAATTTACCTATAGCAGGTACCTAATATTAAATATTAGGTACCTTACATACGTAGGTTTCATGACTCTCTACGTAACTTAATATTACTTTTCTGCTTTATTTAATAAATTGTTAACCTGTTTACGAAACCGTCTTTTTACGATCTAATACAAACTAGCAACTTAAAAGTCTACGAACGAAAGAATCACTTTCGGCGTTTTTTGTTTTATTTTGAGCTAGCACAATTATAAAACCATTTAAACACAGTAGTTTATACTGAATTGAAAAAGAACAATTAGATAATAATTTGTACTTACATCTTTTAAAGCGACGTTGCACGTAGCCACATAAAACACAAACACGTCTTAACTTACACAGTAAAGTTCTTGAGCGCAACTGATAGACAGGATGTTTTGTTCGCTTGTGCGAATAAGCAAGACGTACCGCGCAGATAAAGAGTGAGCGAGACAGACAACACTATTATTGTTCTTGTATCGCATGCTTAGCGAGCTGGCAACAGAAAAATGGTAGCGCGTCACACAAGGATCTAAAATATAGGTTTAGTTTAAAACTCAAAATTTAGAAAAAATTGTCCGATTTCGATATTGGATCACTCAGTATCGGAATTGTAATATCGGAACTTGCGTTCCGAGATTCCGATATTTCGATATTCCGAGATTCCGAGATTCATGCCCTATCCTTCAGTATAACAAAATATCTCGCCCCTCCAACAGATGCATCTTCCATTGGGCCGCACGTATCCGCATGAATCAGCTCGCAAGTCCTTGTACTCACGTTCTCACTTTTGTTGAACGGTAATCGATGTATCTTCCCAGCTAAACAGCTCTCACACTCAGGTTTAGTGGTTTGTTTAACATCAACATTATGTTTTTGCAGAATATCTTTCACGTAAGTAAAGTTTTGATGCGCGAGTTTTTTTGTGCCACTCATTTAAGTCATTCTTCACTAGTGTTGCAGAGCTTGCAGTCTCGTAATTATGCATAAATCGCAATTCCAAATAGTAAGAATTACCAATTCTTTCCGCCACTGCACAAACTTGGTTGTCTTTGTAAAATTTGCATGACCTGTCACCTGTCATCATGGCGTAACCTTTATCTGTGGCGCGAATGACTGAAAACAGGTTATTATTTAGTTCCGGAACGTATAGAACGTTGTCTATGACCGTACCAATCCATTCGGTCCCGTTTCACACTTGCACCGCCACCTGTCCGCAGCCGAGGACACTAATTGTCGCGCCATTACCGACAACCACTGATTGTTCTGTGGTACTAGTGAATGATGTAAACAATGCGCGATTTCGACACATATGTTCACTAGCACCAGAGTCCACTAACCACTTTGATTTATGCAGTTCATGTGACGAACTAGACACTACAAACGCATTACTCTTCGTTTTGTTCTCACTCTCAGTCTTACTAACTTTTTGTTTACGAAACCTACACTGCGCCTTGAAATGTCCGAACTTTCCACAATAGAAACACTTTTTATTATTTTCGTTTTCTTCACTGCCGTTTTTATTTTGTCTGCAATCACTTTGAAAATGTCCAATTTTGCCACACTTGAAGCACTTTACTTGTCTTGTACTTTTAACAACGAGTGCAGAGGATGAAGATTGCTGAGACTCTTCAATCTTGCCTTTCACCCTCTCTACTTCAATTAATAATCTGGCCACCAAGTTATCAATGGTTTGCTTATCATCAGGTGCCTTATCATCAGGTGCCGACTCCCACGCCGACACAAAATGCTTATATTCGTCAGGCAACGACATCAATACTTTTGTGATAACGAACTTATCAGAGATCTCCTCGCCCATCTGTTTTAACGAGTTTCTCATCTCCTGGATTTTGGACAAGAAAACTGACATATCGATGCCCTTTTCGTATTTGTACTGGAAAAAACGTTGTTGTATTATGTGTATACTAGTTTCAGTCTTCTGTTCATACACGCTTTGAAGTTTTCGCAACATTTCAGCAGAACTCGTGCATGTGATGATGTGTACATGGCGTCTTCCGTCATCCGCGTGACCAACATCGTTTGCGCCTTAGCATCTTTAGCTTCCCATTTGGTTATTTCAGCAGGAGCTTCGGGCTTAAAACATTTTCCTTCCACAACGTCCAGCAAACCATGGCCTCTCAACAGCACAGTAGTCTGAAATTTCCAGATATTCCAATTTCTGGAACCCTCCAGCTTAATCACGTTCTCGTTATTGTTACTCTCCATTTTCCGACCTTGTTCACAATCCAGAACAAGTTATCGTTGGTTGGGAATACACCGCGCCACACCAAGCGCCGCGCGCCGCCTCCGCCGCCGTGAGACTTAACCTCACTTTCTTTCCCACCGATAAGTAACAACTGACGCCGAACTTTTCTTGATTCTAACTATCTCACGACACAGGATTATGTGCCTGGGCCCATAACCTGAAGTTATTTTAAATGAAATGCAGAGCTTTTACTAATCAAGCTGTTTTATTTTATCCGAACATTGCACCGTTACAAGTATGTGACAGAAGAAAAAAAAGCATAGACAGGAATCATAACCAATAGCAACTTAGCGATATAAAACAAATAAAAACAGTATTGCCAACCTAGACAAATGTATGGACATTGTACATCTTATTTAACATTCACTAATAAACTGTTATGTAAAATAATCTTGTTACTTTTTATTTTAGTAAGAGAAACTGATTTTGTAGTAGTTTCGAATTATAAATTGTAAGAGAAACTGATTTTGTAGTAGTTTCAAATTATAAATTGAGCTATTGATCAAATCGTATTCGGCGCCATCTTCCACCTTAATGTGGAGTGTTGCCACATAAACAAATCTAGTGTCAAATGAACAATGATAATTACAAATCCCAATTGTCTTATAATACGTGCTTCGTGCTTATCTTAATTTAACTATGGATCTAGCTAGAGACTTTTGTTTAATAAATTACTATTTGAAACCACGAACTATCTAAGTACTATTTAAGCCAATAGATGGCGCTTAATTCATCTGTCAATTAATGTAATAATTGTAATATCAAGCAGAGAAGGCAGGTTCATCAATATTAACATGGAATAGAATTATGAGTGTTACTAATTAGATTAAATCTTAGCTTAGGCGACACGGCCATTCTGATCAGCGGTGCGCGCTCTGCACCTGCCGTCGCCGTCAGTATGTAGAGTTTCGTCGTCTGAAATAGTGGAGATAAATTTTGTCGGCAGATTATTGTTGCTTTTATTATTATCCTACAATGTTTATTGAATTGTAGGATTTGGTAACAGAAACTTTCAGTCAACATAGAAAGCTTGTAATAGATCTGACGTCTATGCAGGTTTCCTCGTATTAAAAAGTAAATGCGTTTAATGTGTGTTAATGTCCAGCGATATTTATTTATTTATTTATGTATCACCTAGCTAGACACCACAGAGCATCTATATATACGGGGAATAGAAGGCCCTCTTTAGGGCGTTTTTTGCCAACCTGTCGCGAGTAGCGCCCTATGGAAATCTTGCCCCGCAACTAACGTACACACTACACACATACATACACGTCCCACACACATATACGCATACTTTCATTTCTTTACTTTTGCATATTTTTTCCATAGTTACAGATTGATTTATGTAAAAAAACCACATTTGGTAGCATGAAATAGTAGTTTGAAAATAAAAACAACTCCACATGAATTGCAATCAATCTATAAGAACGGAAAATGTGCACATACACATTATTATTTTAGATAGTTCGTAAAGGGTTATTTAGTTTTGAATGAAACAAGCTTCTTGAATAATAAAGACATAGATTTATTTTTACGTTTGCTATAAACTTATGTAGTCTTGTGCACATTTTTCACTTCAAGCATGTCGACATATTTACATAATTATTCACTACTTCCTGGGGTTCAAAATCTACCTGGACTGAGTTGCGGGCAAAAGCTGGTACTAAATAATATGCAAAAGGTTTTTCCACTAAGTTGATTTGCACATCGTTTCTTATAAGACAGTATGTTAGTTAAAGCAGTATACGTCCAAATATCGCAAACGGTCACGGAACACCGAATTCAGTCGGCCTTCACCCAATTTTCTTGTAGAGTTTTGCGCCAATTTCTTGAGTTAACAGTCAACACAACGCAGATAATGGCTTTGGCTCAGGTTTAACTTGGAAATAGGAGTGACAGATCAACTAATTTGCAGCAAAGAAAACAAAAATCAACACGAAAATATGCAAAACGTGGTATAACAAGTTTTCTTTTGACAGTTTTGAATTTTGACCAAAGAGTATAGGAAGTTTTTGTTTTTTTTTATTTGTGTTTTGTCTATAGCATCCGATTAAATAAATCGATTAACTCAAAATCTAATTTTAGCACGTAACTTAAAATGTTGAAACGTTTTAAAAATTTAACTAAAATAATGGAAATAAATTAGAATTAATAGAGCAATTTTCAACAACTATTATGTCGAAGTAGATTTGTAGAGACATCTAGTACGTCATTATGTGAATTAAACGTTGTAGAGACATCTAGTTCGTCTTATGTGAACTAAAAAACTTCGGGGCAAGAATCATAGATAGCGCATCCTAAACTACTACTGTGTACGTGAAGGCGAGTTTCCCCCCCTGCTAGACACATACACACAGTCACAGAGTTAGATCTGTTTAAAAATTTGTATTTAATCTTTTAATAGTGCTTAGATTGAAGCTGGTATAAGCGGTTAGCTGAATAAAATGTTGTAGCCTGAATTTTCCAATAACATTAATGGAATTGAGGTTATTGATATTGTTTGATCAGCTATTAGCTGAATAGAATATTGTTGTTTCAATTTTCCAACAATATTCAATGAATTGTTGTTTTTAGTATCAGTTAGTTTGCAAGCAGTTTTGCAACTTGTATTTGAATTTGTTGATATTAAATGGTTAGCTATTTCTTAAAAATAACATTGTCCCTTGAGCTATTCAACATGTTCATAAAATTGTTAAGCTTAGTATAAGTTAGGTTTTTAGTTAACATTATTCGTCTTAAATAAAATTATTGTTTGCTTTAGATATTCTGTAATTTGTATTTGGTAAGTGTAGTGTAAGTAACATGTTGATTTGTTCATTCCCATGTGAAGGTAATGCTCTGTGATAGACACAAAGTCTTGGATTTGACAGGATAAAAGGATAGGATCAGGAACACCGCTCTGTGATGGACACAAAGTCTTTGATTTGAAGGATTTAAGGGTAAGGAGTTTAGGACCATTGGTCCGTGACAGGCACAAAGTCTTTGATTGGACAGGATATAAGGAACCAGGCTCTAGGCGTTAGTACGCCGTGAACCCAGCAGGATAACATGAGAGTATTGTTTATTAGATGCCTCCATAGCTGCTAATAGTTAGTTATTTTCTTTATCAGTTGCCTCCATGGCTGTTGATAGGATCATTTGTAGTGTTCATTGTCAGTGGCCTCCACGGTACTATTAGTATTTGTTGTGAGTCAGTTGCCTCCACGGCTGCTGATAGGATTATTTGTAGTGTTTATTATCTGTGGCCTCCACTGCTGCTGATAGGATTATTTGTAGTATTTATTAACAGTGGCCTCCATAGCACTGATAGCATTTGTTTGATTTGTTGTGAGTGTTTGTATTACTCATTGAGTTTGATGTGTTTGATGTTTGAAGTTCCTCCATGGATACCAATAGCTTGTTAGTATTATTTTTTTACTTTATTAGTTACTGTTAGGAGTACTAATGTTTCGTTATTATTATTGTTAATAGTTGCTTACAACTCGCAGGATTACAAAAACTAAAATAAATGTGGATACATGATACTCATAAGCACATGAGCCACATGTAGGTTGGTTTGGCCATTGTATTAACCCTATTGATGTAACACTAGGTATCAATGGGGAAGTGTAGGACTAGGAAGTAGTTTGAAAACTTCTCACCTGTTATGTTAGTTTATTATGTGAGGACACTGTAACAGTCATCCCTGGTTGGCTGTTCTCATGATGTTCCCCATTTTATAGCTCCATAGCTGGCGACACGGTCATCTGTTCACCAGGCTGAAGTCCATGAAGTTGTTCATTTTTGAAATTGTTTGTTGAGACACATTTTTAAGTGACCTTGCTCAATTATCATATGCTGAGGTAGCAGTCAATGGTTGGAATGTTAACACTTAATTGAAATTTGTCTGGTTGTATTGGTTGGCTAAACCAATATTGTGATATGCATTGGTTAGCCAGCTTATTCTTGAAGGTATTCTTATCGACGGTGGGTCTATACTTCCACACTTGATGTCATCACTATCTTGGAGTGACAGGGTGTACAGAGTTTTAGAAGAACTTGAGTCTTCTTTATAGTTGCTCTCAATTTTGTTTCAATTTCTTTGATGGAAGATATCATTTCTTCTATGACAAGACAATTACCTGAAATGTGAGAAGTCATGCAGGTAAATAACATAACATCATAACATCACGCCTGTTCTGAAAGTTTAGGCAGAGGTGTACCTAATAGTATGCCCACATTTATGTGTAAGTTCCATGTAATAGGGGGCAAGCCTATTGCTATAAACCAGGCACAAAACTGGACTCTGTGGCTGCTACTGAGAAATTCCTAATGGAAAAACCCAACAACACTTTGCCTAACTTGGAAATTCAACCCAGGGCCTTATGCTCAACAGTCACGCTTGCAACCACTAAACCAACAAGGCAGTCAGTGCAGGTAAATATTAGTGTAGTGTAATTTCTACACTAATAGTGTAGTGTGTAGGTACATAACATCACCACTGCAATCCCTGCAGGGTAAGGCAGAGGTGTAAATAATAAATCTACACTTTGCCCAAGCCTCTAGTTTAGCGATATTGCTATTTGCCATTCATATGATTATCTGGCCTGCTACTGAGAAATTCTCGATGGAAAATCCCAATAACACTCTGCCAGGCCCAGGCTATTGGGATTTTGTTAATCGAATCCAGGTCCTCATGCTTTCATAACAGGGCTCAGGACCACTGGACCAACAAAGCAGTCCTACTATTGTTTAAATTAGTTGGAGCGATAAGTTAAAAAGTCTGTAATAAATTGTTTTGAAATAGTTATTTAATTAGATTTAAGTTAATTAAACTAAGATGGGAAAGTTAAACTGATCAGAACTACTTTTAAAACACTATTGGTTGTGTAGTTGCACTGACAAAACATTCACATTTTATTAACACATCGAAAGCTTTGCTTGATTGATTTAGCACACTAAGATTTCATTGTCATAACTTGTTGAACTGAAATTTGTTTGACATGTCATTAGTTGTCTTGTTTTATATTATAAATCAGTTTCATAACAAAGTGTTTTTGTATGAATCTTGCAACATGTCCAATACAAATGTTTTCAAATTTGCATAATTATTTGAAAAGCCCTCAACTTTGCACTTAACGCAAACAATATCTAATTATGAGGTATAAACCTATAGTGGGAATGAAAAGTCATTAACAACAAGTCTTAAATTTGTTACTACTCAGGTATTTAATTAGTAGTAATTAAAAAGTTAAATCTGATTCATGAGTTTAGTTTCTGTCACATCATTACTGGTTATATTTCATAACATTGAACTCATAGTGAGTGAACTAAATGGAGTGTTTTTATTTCACTTCCACAGGTGTCAAGCTGCCACACACATCTCATCACCAGCATGGGATGTGTTAAGTTAAAAATGATGTTAACTGTAAATATTCTCTACAGTAACAAAATACTAAAATAAATAAAACAAAGTACTTCCCGGGATTGATGATCCATTAGCAGCTTTATTCGTTGATATGCTTTCCCGGAGTCGAATCTTTGTTTATTCTGCTTCGGTCATTCTGTGCTGTACATATTGGTAATTTTGATGAAGTTTTCCATCACATACAACTTCATTGTTTGTTTACCAATGAAAATTGCATTTTCATAGTGTGTTCCTAAGGTCTGACCTGGGTCATGTGTGTTGAACTTGCAATAGGTTGGTATCTGTCAGCCACTTGGATGAAAATGGAGCCAACTCTTTATCTATCATAGTCTTAGGTATCTTCTTGTCTATTAGTTCATTGCCACCAAAGAGTATAATAATAATAAGGGAGAAGAGTGCCCTCTTGTGCCATTTTGAAGCAACCGATTTGAAGCGCCATCTGGATTTCTTAACGAGAACCAAGGCTCTAGTAGCTATAGGTAGATAAGAATGTATGTATACCTTCTTACGTATAGATTAATATTTGTTTACATAAAGGTGATCATTCAAATTTTCTTGTTTTTTTTGCAAATAGCAGCTGTTTTGTTTATGTCGTATGTTGATCATAATGAAATTTGCGAATACATAACATAATGATGATACGTTATTATAATACGAGCCATCATTTTATTCGCGAATTGCATTTTGATCAACTACTTATACGATGTAAACACAGCTTCTATTTGCAAAAAACAAGAAAGAATTTCGCCGGCTACATTCATATTTGAATAGAATTATTGACAGTTACACAGATAATTTATAAATAATTAAATATAAGATGGACTAACGAAACACATTCAAGCGCAAGCGCAAGTTGCGGCGGCCATAATATGATGTTGCCAGTTTATGTTACACAAAAAGGATTTCCGAGACAAGGTACCACAACCTTGTCTCGGAAATCCTTTTTGTTTTTTAATTGATAATACGAAACAGCCATGAAATATAAAAACGTGATAATTTTGATGAAAAATGTAACAATTATTCTTTAAAAAACTACTTAACTTACTTACTAAGCTAACGAGACACTATATTTGTTGCTCACGCGTCTGTCCTGAGTGAGCGAAAGTCCCCCACTCAGTACAGTAGTATACTGTACTGAGTGGTCGACTTCCGCTCACTTTACACATCAAATAATACACATACTACACCTTCAGGTCACTCCATCAAGACCGGAGGTAAGGTCTTATCATATCTAACAAAACGCGCCCAAAATCGGCTCACTTAGTCCAACACATCGGAGAGTTCCAGTAGCAGTCACCGAAGTACACCTTCAGGTCACTCGCATCAAGACCGGAGGTAAGGTCTCATCATAACTAACAAAACGAGCCCAAACTCGGCTCACCTAGTACAACACGTCAAGGAGTTCCAGTAGCTGTCACCGGTTTACACCTTCAGTTCACTCCATCAAGTCCGGAGGTAAGGTCTCATCATAACTAACAAAACGAGCCCAAACTAACCTACCTAGTAGGTATAACTCGTCGAGGAATTCCAGTAGAAGTCACCGAAGTACACCTTCAGGTCACTCCATCAAGTCCGGAGGTAAGGTCTCATCATAACTAACAAAACGAGCCCAAACTCGGCTCACCTAGTACAACTCGTCGAGGAGTTCCAGTAGCAGTTACCGAAGTACACCTTCAGGTCACTCCATCAAGTCCGGAGGTAAGGTCTCATCATAACTAACAAAACGAGCCCAAACTCGGCTCACCTAGTACAACACGTCGAGGAGTTCCAGTAGCAGTCACCGAAGTACACCTTCAGGTCACTCCATCAAGTCCAGGACGAATAGGCATTTATAAACCCTACTTACATACTTTTTTATAGCGAAATAAAATAGAATAAAAATCTTACCTAGTCAAGTATCAAATTTGGTTTATCGTATATTTTGTGTTTGTACAGCGATCTTTTTCAACTGGAGCCGCTCCAAATAGGCGATACGTGTCCACTCTTGACGGCGGCCGTGCGCATACTAAAGTTTCATTCAAAATGCTTGTGCAATAAATCAAGACGGGTATCAAAAACTAAATAACCCTTATTGCAATCAGTCAAGATTCATACAGAATAGGAAAAAATTTGAAAAAATAAGTTTCGGTTTTCATTTTTTCTGAAACTAGCATTTAGATAAAAAAAAAATCCTTGCATTAAGAATTGAATGTGTTTGCCTACGTATAGTATTCTTAGATAGTAGTAATTATGTTAATAATAGCACAAAAAATGTACCTAAACTCAACCCGGTTTCGTTAATTTTGTGGAAAATGGCAACGAAAGATCGATTTAACATTACAAAAAATTGATTTTTTTTCGAAAAAATTAGGTGTGCTTTGTCAAAAACGGTAGCGTCTTCTATTCTATTAACAATGTCCTGTTTCCTTTCGGGAACGCCTCAGGACATACTGGTTAAATACATCCACGACCCCCGACAACATTCTGCTGATTGATGCAATGAATAGAAGTTTTCATTAATAAAGTACCTTTCATTTGAAGATGAAGAACCCATCATACGAGGTAGCTATTTGTTATATTGGATTTTGTTTGGTTATGCCATAAAATGTACCTAAAAACAGCATAATTTTGCCTGATATGCAAACGCGCCCTTAATGAAATAATAATAATATGTGGTACCTACAAATAATTTATTTGCATGTAAGAAAACCATCCATTATTAAGAACTCTGCACACTAAATAATAAACAAGGTAATTTATAGTAGGTCTGTACCTATGAAGTTGAATTTAAAATGTAATTATTTATGTACGGTTGGCATAGAATTCTAAATTCAAATGAATTTTGTTAAAAAAATGGAATGCTGGAAATATTGATCTATAACATGAATTCTGTGATCGCCTGAAAACTAAAGTCAGTAGTGGGAGCTGACAATATTCAATCTACAGCAGCTGAGTTAGCAGAAGCTTTCAATGTTAGCATCAAAACAATATTGGCCCATTTAAGGAGATCAAAAAACTGGTTTAGTCTACATTTGACAGATTCTTCTTTTGACATCATGTTCTAGATTTGACAGATTCTACAATCGACAGATTCTATTTTTGAGCGATTCTACAATCGACAGATTCTATGTTTGACCGATTCTACAATCGACAGATTCTATATTTGACAGATTTTGAATAAGTTGTTAATTAACAGGCAACAATCATTTTTATCACATTTATTATAAGTATTATTTTGTAACATAGTTACATAAGTATTTATACAATTACATGGAAAAAAAAGAAAAGTTATAGGTACTTATTTGTAATTTAAAAAAAAGACAAAAAGTATGGATAAGAAAAAAAATTACAGGAACAGTCGGATTCGATTATTTTCTTAGAAAAATAAAAAATGATACTTATTTGTAATTAAAAAAAAGGAAAAAAGTAAAGAAAACAAACGGTTAAAAGATTAAAAAGGGAAAAAATAAAAAAATAAATAGTTTAGTCTACGTAACATAAGTATTTAAACAATCACATTGAAAATAAATAAAATTTGTACTTAATTGTAAAGAAAAAAAAAAAAAAAATACAGGAACAGTTTTACAGGACATAAATTATTTTCTTTAAAAAATCTTGTGAAATAGTTGGAACTTTTTTTCAGTTATGGTCTAGAACAAAAAAATATCGCAATGAACAGGGAGAACAAGTGCCTTTCGGTTTCGTTTAAGGGGTCTTTTTACACCCTTTATATTTGACAGATTTTGAAAAAGTGAGATAAGTAAGGGACTCTTTGTGGAATCAAAAATAACTAAGCATATTTTTTTTAACTATACAGGGATACAGTAAACACGGCAGTAAGGGGAAGTACCTTAACCGTTGCAGCTAGGTGCTGTCCACGGTAAGTAAGTGTACTTACCTACCTGCATAATCTACCTGCTCAAACAAAACAGGATATTTACAACATTGTAGAGTAAATGCGCTGGGACACGGCTATGTCCAAAATGCTTTAAAATAAATAAGCATTGAGTCAATAGTTTGATACCATTTTATAGGTTGACTCAAATACTTATAGTCCATTCACCCTTAGCCTGGCTGACCAGATTCTGCGCCAGAACGAACACATTGCATCATCATCCGGCAGGTGCGTGTCAGCCACACCTTGGTCCAGTCGCTCCCAAGCCCTATAAACCCGCCTTTCATCTCTGGAATGTGCGATTCTGAGTTTATCGGTCCACCCGCCGTTTAAACCTACGAATACGGTTTGCCCATGCATACACTTTCTGCTTCAGGAAGTCGATGCGCCCTGTGACACGGGACATGTAGTCTCGAGGACTGATATCAGTCCCCGAAAACGGATTTTAAAGAAATGCTGATCTTTATGTGAATTCATTCATTCATTCATTTTTTATTTGTGAACAATTTACATTGTGTTGAATATACATGCAATACATAAAATTGTAAGAACTGTGAATTATTAAATAACATTCCAAGAAATTTAAAATATAGTGCCCAACAGTTACAAATATCATGTCTAAACAGTTTTAAAATACTATTATACAGTTCTAAAATAATATAATTATAAAGTCAAACAATTTTAAAAATACCATGTCAAAACAGTCGTATAACAATATAATTAAAATGTCTAAAATAATATAGTTCTAAAATAATATAATTATAATGCCAAACAATTAAAATACCATGTCAATACAGTCTTAGAACAGTATAATTAAAATATCAAACAGTTAAAATGTCAAACAGTTTTAAAATACGATGTCAAAATAGTTGTAAATATGTATAATGTCAAACAGTTTTAAATATGATGTCAAGAGATTTTCGATTTATAAGTAAAGTCAATTTTATAGTTCATTCGTAGAATTTGTAGACATGAAATCTTGCACAAAAATTATTCCACAATAATAAGTATAATATACAGGGTGTAAAAGACCTCATCACGAGGCCGTCAACCAAGCATTCTGTACATCAAACTAAGTAACTTTACGCAAAAATTATTGCTGGAAAACGACTTTTTTTTTGGGGTGAAAAATCATGTTTTATGGTAGAACTCAATGTAACGCACTCAAAACATTGTGCTGATGGATGGATTGAATAGTACGGGGGTCGTGGAGGTGTTTCAAGTAAAAATCTTACATTAAAAACTTGTATCTAAAAAAAAACTTGTCAAAAAGTTGGAACTTTGACCCCCAATATCTCCGTAACTAGAAGGTTCCCAGGTATGGTGTAGAACAAAAAAATGATCGCAATGACGGGGAGAACAAGTGTGTTTCGGCTTCGTTAAGAGGTGTTTTACACCCTTTATATAATACTCGTTTTTAATAGTGTCTGATTGTAATTTTGATTTCCCGTTCTTCTTCTTCGATCTTTGCACTATCACACACTATCCTGTATTTGGTTACATGTTGTGCCAATTTGGATAGTTTTGGAAATGATTAGCCCACCATAATATCTGTGACTCTAAATCAGAGCCTCAATGTGTGTTTGACTTTGCCGAGTCGCTATGAACACAAATTTGTATGATGAAATACGCATCTAAAATAATAAAATATTATTTAACTGTGATTCTGTAGGTATAGGTTATAACAACCCTAAGATTAGAGGAACATCCTTTAGCTCACATCTAACACATAATAAACATTCAACAGTAATCTCTCCGATCTCTATGATAGTAATTTCAGGTCACTGATCTTAATCACTTCACTTAATTACTATTGTGCTTAATGGACTGCCACTGCTTAAAGAGTCCCAGACCTTTTCCTTGCTGAATGATTTATGTTAGAAAACACTGTTTACAAGGGATTTAACTAGATAATTATGTCATACATTTTATTTTCGCGAAATAGGTCCATAAAATGTCGCCATATTTTGAGACTCAATTGGCTACTTAAAGATTTGTCTAACGAAACCTTAGTTATTTGAACGGTTTTTCCGTGATGACATTTGAGATGTGAATCTATATTAAAATTATATGTGTGTTCTATACTAATATTATAAATCTCAAGAGTTTGTTTGTTTGAACGCGCTAATCGGAGGCTAGGAACTACTGGTTGGAATTGATCTTTTTTTGTGTTGGATAGTCCATTTATCGAGGAAGGTTAAAGGCTATATAACATCACGCTACTACTAATAGGAGCGGGGCATAAATGAAAAATGTTGCAAAAATGACCTTTTGTGAGCTTTTTTTCTCATGTGACGCAGACGAAGTTGCGTGGGTCATCACAAAATGTTGGAAAGTCGACAACACTTTCATATTATTCATGCAACAAGTGCCTACATGAATGAAATACACATATCAACACGGTCTAGGGATATTTTTAAAAAAGCGAATTTAGTATCAATGTGTTAATTATTTATATGACATGTATATATTTAAAAGATACGTTATTTAATATTCTACCATTTTTTAATAATGGTTAAGGTATAGATTAAAATTTCAGGATTTTATGGAAAAAAAATGAAGCATAGACGGAAACCGTACCGTACACAAATTAAATGATTTTTTTCAGTTTTTACTCACAAATTAAAAGTTCATTCATACTTTTAATTTGTGAGTAAAAACTGAAAAAATACATTTAATTTGTGTTTATAAACTTGAAGTTAGTAGTCTGAGAAAGCGCCCATGATGTTCATAACACATCGGCAACGATTCGGCATGCTCAGAACAAGGTTGTCAATGTCTTGCTGCGGAATATTGTCCCATGTCCTTCTGAGGTGCGCAAAAAGTTGATCTTCTGTAGCCAGATTTTCAGGAACTTCCTTCAGAGCTCTTCTTTGCAGCATATCCCACGCATGCTCAATGGGATTTAGATCTGGCGATTGAGCAGGCCAGTCTAAGGCCCTAACATTATGTGTATGTAACCAAGCTGCTACCGTTCTCGCCGTGTGTGCCCGGGCATTGTCGTGCATGAGCAGGAAATTTTTCCCCATTTGTGTTCTGTGGGGCAAGATTACGGGCCCCAGCACCTGTTGGACGTATCGTTCTGCCGTCATATTGCCCCGCACCCAAACGAGATCCGTCCGTCCTCCAAGACGAATTCCTGCCCAAACCATAATTGTTCCTCCTTGGTATGGGTGAACTTCCTGAGGGTTCTGGAGACGGCTCCATCGTCCAGGAACTCGCCAAACACGCGTCCTTCGTGAATCTGGATGGAAGCCGAACCTGGATTCATCCATGAACAGCACATTGGACCATTGGTCACGGCCCCAGTCCACGTGGTTCCGAACCCATTCTAATCGTCGTCCACGATTGCCTCTCCGTAAAGGTGGGACCCGGAGTGGTCTACGAGAGCGTAGATTGCTTTCATGCAGTCGCCTTCTTACAGTTTGGTCACTCACAAGCACTTGGTGTTCCACTAGCAGCCTTTGGACCAATTGAGTCGCCGTTGCATTTGGTTGTGCTCGCGCAGTAATTTGCAAAAATCGGTCTTGTCTGGGGGTAGTGATGCGACTTGGCCCCCGGTGCCTCTCCGCTACTTCACCTGTGGCACGATAGCGTGTCCACAATCTTGAAATTACATTTTGATGGGTCCCTATGGCCTCAGCAACATTACGCTGAACAGGTCCAGCTTCCAGCATTCCCACAGCTCGTTACATCTCCGCCCTCGTCAAATGTCGGCGTTGCATGGCTACAATACCTTAATTTTAACTTTATCTTTCGTTTAAAAATGAAAAAAAACTGTAACTAAACGTAATTCGTATTGTTTTCTAAATTTCGCACAAATGAAAATTCCCTCTCCTATACATCAAGACATTTTTATGCCAACGAAACAAAAGAATTTTCAAAAATTTGAATTTGGAATTAGTCTGAGATAAATTACAAACAAATCGGTGTATAAAAGATTCCAATGCGGCCAGTACTTTTCGAGTTATTTAATTGAGTATGAAATATCCCTAGACCGTGTTGATGTGTGTACATTGTATTTCCACAACAGGCGACGAAATTAAAATCTTCCCTGGTCGTAATTACACGACCAGGAAAGGTTTTAACTTAATTTTGTTGTGAAATTCGTCTGGAAAATATTATGCAAAACAGATTAAGGAACGGAAACGGAACGCAAGTTTTCTTCGAACCAGATAACCGCGCTGCCGTGATGTGATTTTATTAAGTAGGTATTTTGATTTTGAGCGCATAAAATTATTCACCGACTCGGAAGCGCTACAAGTAAAGCGTGAAGTGACATAACCTTTGTTGTTGACAGGAAATGTTCTCCTATTTCTTTCCTTCAGATTCTTACGAAATAAATATTAAACGGGGGGAGGGGCCTATTCTTATTTTTTCTTTTATAGGGGAGGGAAGGGGGTCAAAATTAGCAACTGACTTAATAAATAAATGGCGCCTCGGCTGCTAAAATTTCAAACACTTTTCGCTCCCTCTTAGATTCTAGTTCATTTTGTGAAATAAACGAATTGCGCACATTGTGCGGTTGCCTAGGACTGAATTTCGGTCAGGTCTGAATTCAGTCATAACAATAGGGAATATGCATATCTTTTTTTTATTTCGATACGGAATGTTAAAGTGCTATAAAAATAATGACAAAAAGCGAAAACAAGACATAAATCGGCCAAACAACACAAAAGAGTTATAAACCTTTGTTTATAATGTCCTATAACTTTTGTTTCTATTTCTTTCTAGATAAACGAAATTTAGTTTGGATTTTGTACGTCGACATTCGCTATATCGGAGCTCTCTGTTATCTGTCTAATCAGCAGTTTTAAATGCTTATAACTTAGTATTTTTATAGATATTAAAAAAATAATTTCAATTTGCTACTTCTGATGTTAAGACGCTTTGCATAGAGTGATAAAAAAAACATGTTTTTACCCTATTGTGTGCACGTCTACGATTATCATGCATCGTTGTTGCTCTGTGTTGCTATGCTAATGAGTTTTATATCTTTAGATGCGCTTCACGACCAGGTTCAATGATACTAGTGACTGTGGATTAAAGGGACGATGTGGATAAACTACGATTACACAGTAAAAATGGAAAGGCAAATTACAAGCTTAGCGAGTAGAGTGCATGTGCAGGTACAGAACAGTTGTGCATGTACGGTCGAATAAGCTATTTGGTTTACATTTTTCAATGTAATTTGTGGGTTAAACTGTAAACCAAATAGCTTGTTCGACTGTACAATAATTATTAGTTTTTATTTTTCTAGCAGATGTAACTTACTACTAACTGGGGGAAATCCTCTTACTAGGCAACATTGCTTGAAAAGCGTAGGTGTAAACAGAACATGGGTGTGGCGTGCGTTCCATGTTGTCGGGGCATGGAACGCAAAAGTTGTCTTATTTTTATTTTATTTTATTTATTAAGGGACAATAAACAGCTACAATATGCGTTGGAACAGAGTAAAGATAATACAAAACATTAACAATATTGCAGCCCACTACATTATCCGCATATTAACATCAGAGAATATGATAATGAGTGCCACTAGATAGGTAAGAGAAAAAAAAAATGATAATAATTACATCACATTATTAAAAAATAATTATAGAAATAATAAATAATTGTAGAAATATCCATTAAAGTAATTATTACAAATTAAACTAAAAATTAAATAAACAAAATATTAATTACATCATGCAAATTAGAAATTCAATTTGATTTAATTGCTGGCAACAGAGTAATAATAAAACTAAAAACAAATAAATAATGAAATCTAGACTAGCTTACATTCCTAATAACATTATTGTCTTCTCAAGTTAATGCCTTGCCTACACTGTCGCTCCCGTGCGATGCTTGCTGCGAATGCTGCGATGCGATATAATTATTACCGTTATTGTACCTATGCACTTTGTCCTGCTACCGCAATATTATATTAGCTCTAAGCAGTGATGTGCCGTTAAAGCAAATGTTCCTTCTTTTCTTATCTTAAGCTTTGCCTTGCCTACACTGTTGCTCCCGTGCGATCCTTGCTGCGAATGCTGCTATGCGATATATTATTACCGTTATTGTACCTATGCACTTTGTCCTGCTACCGCAATATTATATTAGCTCTAAGCAGTGATGTGCCGTTAAAGCAAATGTTCCTCCTTTTCTTATCTTAAGCTTTGCCTTGCCTACACTGTCGCTCCCGTGCGATCCTTGCTGCGAATGCTGCGATGCGATATATTATTACCGTTATTGTACCTATGCACTTTGTCCTGCCACCGCAATATTATATTAGCTCAAAGCAGTGATGTGCCGTTAAAGCAAATGTTCCTTCTTTTCTTATCTTAAGCTTTTTATGACTTAATACTCAAATATTGACTTAAGAGCCATTTCATAAAATTTCAAGGCTCGAGTTCAGGTTAAATAACTAGAATTAACTCGCAGATACAAGTTGCACAAGTTCACCGAAAAGATAACAGTCTGATTATCTAAAAACAGTTGTTTAAAACACATTTTCATGTTCACCAAAGTAAATCAACCGATTAAACACGCTAATCAACTGTTTTCTCTAACCCACCTCGGAGAGGTTGTTTATAGTCCCGGTTAGTAGTTAATCGGTGTATTTTGACGTTTGTAAACTGCAAATATAATAAATTTTAAGGTTACATCCAGATATTGTTGTGAGAATATAACATGCAGTCTGCTTTGAATTATATTTTGGAAGAGGATGACGTTTTGGCCGAGTTTGAAACCGTTAAAAGACTTTTGCGAACTCCTCGTTTGTATTCCACCAGACGACACTACTTCACACTAAACTAGTGACAATTTCCTTTTCGTCATGCGTAAAATTAGCATTGCGCTTCTAATCCATTGTATTTAATTTAAAAACTATCACAAACGAAAATAAACAAAACATAAACAACAGATAATTTGATGGTTAGAGAACTGCCATCTCAGGTATAATCTTGTATTAAGCCTCCTCTACACGTCTGCAGATGCGACCGAAAACCTTTGGATCTGTGTTAAAAAACCGATAACAAATAGATTCGAGGCGGACGCGTCTGCGGACGTTAAATACCAACAACCGATGCACAAATTACCCCTTCCATACGTCGGCGGACGCATCCGAAGACGACGTAGTGCAGATGCATCTGCCGACGTGTAAAGGAGGCTTTATTATATAGATAGTGTATTATCTATGGGTATAACGCAACCATTTTAAGATGTTTCGCATTTGTACGGTTTTTACGTGTTAAGCTACCCACCTTATTTGACTGTATTATAATCATTCGGTCTTTCATTCCTAAAACGCTCGTTTACATAACCGAGCTAGAATAAGTTGTGGTGAACACCAAAATTCCCACGTCATGTTTAAACAACTGTTTACGTTTAGCGGGCCGATTACGAAACAGTCGGTTATTTTATTGTTGGTGAACTTAGGGCCATGCGCCGTGAAGTAGCGTCGTCTGGTGGAATACAAACGAGGAGTTCGCAAAAGTCTTTCAACGGTTTCAAACTCGTCCAAAACGTTATCCTCTTCCAAAATATAATTCAAAGCAGACTGCATGTTAAATTCTCACAATAATATCTGGATGTAACCTTAAAATTTGTTATATTTGCAATTTACAAACGTCAAATACACCGATTAACTACTAACCGGGACTTTAAACAACCTCTCCCACCTCGGTTAGAAAAAACAGTTGATTAGCGTGTTTAATCGGTTGATTTGCTTTAGTGAACATGAAAATGTGTTTTAAACAGCTGTTTTTAGATAATCAGACCGTTATCTTTTCGGTGAACATAGCCCTTAGCCCTTATAGTACTTTAACATTCCGTATAATAATAAAAAAAAGAAAATTTATGCATATTCCCTATTATGACATGACCAGTCACAAAGACAGCGCCCGTTCACGAACATGACGCATGGATCAGCACCATTCAACTCCACCATTTTGAAGAGAACTAAATGATCCGACCGACACACGCGCCACCATCAGCGAGACATAAGAGTGAGCATGACAAAAACGAAACGCCAGGGGGCACATTCAACCTGCACCGAATCGGGCGGGAGGAAACGCCCGGGTGTTTCCACTGCGAGGATCGACCGGAGGACACGGTGGAGCACACGGTGGAGGTGTGCCCCGCGTGGGCGGAGCACCGCCGTGTCCTCGAAGCGGCGATTGGCGGCGGCGACCTCTCGCGTCCGGCCCTGGTGCAAGCCATGGTCCGGAGCGAGACGGAATGGGACGCCGTCACCTCCTTCTGCGAAGCAGTAATGCTAGAGAAGGAGGTGGCGGAACGTGAGAGGGAGAGAACCTCACAGCGTCCCGGCCGCCGCGGGAGACGCCCCGGGCGTCGGGGGCCAC
This sequence comes from Xestia sexstrigata, assembly GCA_941918905.2. NCBI lineage: Eukaryota > Metazoa > Arthropoda > Insecta > Lepidoptera > Noctuidae > Xestia > Xestia sexstrigata. The sequence goes on along the minus strand of OW799200.2, from coordinate 12,088,558 downwards.
CACGTGGCCCCCGGCCACCGTTGGCGCGGGCCTGTGGACGGTGGGCTATGGGCTAGCTCGCCGTCCGTCCGTCTCATGACGACAGGCCGTGTCGACGGCGCGTTCGTGTTCCACGCGCGCCTCAAAGAGAGTCAGCAAAAAGGAAGGGGTCCGCAAGGACCGATGCCTGCCGGGGTTTGCGGGACTGTTCGAAAGAAATACCGTGGCCCCGGAACACAAAGGGCGATGAAGGAACATGGATGGGTTTTAGTCAGTAAAAGTCTGACACTCCCTCCTGCTCCGCCCAGCGGGAGCCCCGCGAGCGGGAGAAGTCATTTGAAGATTTCCCATCCGAAAAAAAAAAAAAAAGAAGGGTACCCCAAAACGACAGAAGACTTCCTGAACTAATTTATCTGCGACAGTTGTAGCTTCTTGGTTAGGAATGGCGAAGACTTCTGGCCACTTTGTGAAGTAATCCATGACCACCAGGAAGTACTTGTTTCCGCTCTCACTTTCTGGAAATGGTCCCGCAACGTCTAGTGCTATCCTTTCCCAAGGGGCTCCAACGTTGTACACTTTTAATACACTTCTGCTGCGTGTGTGGGGCCCTTTCACGGCCGCACAACTGGTATATTTGCGACACCAGTCCTCCACATCATCTCGACAGTGGATCCAGTAAAAGCGTTCTCGAATTTTCAGTAGAGTCCTTTTTACCCCCATATGTCCTCCTGAACATCCATCATGGTAGAGCCGTAGAACATCCGGTACCTTAGCTTTAGGGACAAGCATTTGTAGATGACAGCTGTCCCCTCGAGCGTTTTCCTATTTACGGCGCAAGACTCCATTCTGGATCACCAAGCTGTTCCAATGTGACCAATAGCTCTTCGTGATGGAACTCATTGCAGCCACATCACTCCACTTGGGTTTAGGAGCACCAGCTTTGATCCACTCGAAGATCGGTTTGATGTCCGAGTCATTTTGCTGAGCCTGCTGTAGGGTTTCTTTCCATTCCTCGCTGAGATCCGTTCTAAGCATCCTCACGGGCACTACTTCCTTAGTCTCTTGCCTGGCACAGTGCTTACAGTCTTCAGGACAAGGTCTTCTTGACAAGGCGTCTTGTAGGGTTATTAAATAAAAAAAATCTTGATAACACCACAAGAATAGAATTTAATGGAAAATAATTATTTAAATAGATCAAATTAATATTAAAGATTAACACGACTAAAAAAAAACTAGAAATAATAAAATTTAACAAACAAAAAATAAAACATTCTCTAGGAGACAGTATGAGTAAATTTTGATCCCTAGCCTGAAGCTTCAGACGAGGTTTTAAATCTTGAATTTCTTATGCGGAATTATAATTTAAAATGAGGTTTAAAAGGTTTAATTTTACCACAAATTAAAATTTAATTTCAATTAAAAAAATATATGTAACTAATTACGCTCTTAAAGTTAATGGTTTTTGGGATCTGATTAAATAATCTTCACGCGCCACACGCCGTTTGAACCGGATGACGAAACAAGTTTTCAAGCGTTGTACGTAGATTACTTATTCGTAGTTAATGATCCTCATACGTAGGATTGACATCATTGTGGGATGATTAAACTGCGTTGTGTATCAAACCTTGATAGGGGTTATCCGTAGAACGATCGAGGAATCTTTTAAATGTATTAGCAGGATAATAATACATTACGACATGCTGACATCAATGATACATCATCATATGGAGCCTTCGGGGTATCAATAGAGGGCGAAATAGCCCTCTGTCACTGGGTTGAATCCAGGATAAATAAAAAGATAAAATTTTCAACCAAGATGGATCAAAGGTGGAAAACACAATGTAAATTAAACCCGCAGAACATCCGACACCATACAATTTTAAATATATTAATCAAAAAGCATGTCATAGTATGGTTTCACAAAGGAACGTTGTACAACTGACGCCGGTGTAACCTTATTAAAGCACATATTTACTGCGTGGGAAGAGTCCCAAGACGCCATAGGATTTTTTTGTGACCTCTCTAAAGCGTTTGATTGCGTAAATCGCGACGCATTACTTTTGAAACTTGAGCATTACGGACTGGGTAAACTTGCACTTAGTTTGGTAAAATCTTGTTTGAATGATAGACAACATGTTCAAATAAATGGTGTTAATTCACAAGGTTTAAAAGTAAAATGGGGGTTCCTCAAGGCTCAATATTGGGTCCTTTCCTCTTTCTAGTATATATAAATGATCTACCCTATTTATTGAAAAACCAACCTGAAAATATGGTGTTATTTGCTGATGACACTTCCCTAATTTTTAAGATAAATAGACGGGCCCAAAATCTAGATAACATGAATAATGCCCTAGCATAGGGCATTATTCATGTTATCTAGATTTTGGCAAAATTGGTTCACGGCAAACAATTTGGTATTAAATGAAAAAAAAAAAAACCAAATGCATAAGATTTGCTTTACCGAATGTTAGTGATTGTGATATAATACTGAAAAAAGAGAAACTTGAATTCGTTGACAAAACGGTTTTCCTGGGGATTACGCTTGATTCAAGGCTATAATGGGGTTCTCATTCAACATCTCTTGCGGGGCGGTTAAGTTCAGCAGCATATGCCATTAGAAAAATCCGTCAATATACTGATGTAGATAACTAACTAATGTCTTATGGCGTTTTGCTATGGGGACGGGCTGCAGATATCGAGTCTATATTTATTCTGCAGAAAAGAGCCATCAGGGCCATATATAATCTTCGTAAGCGCGATTCTCTAAGGGAACTGTTTAAGGATATTGGCATCATGACGGTACATTGTCAATACATCTACGAAAACATAATGTGCGTCGGAAAAAATCGGCATCTTTTTGGTAAAAGGTGCAGACATAATTACAGTACTAGAAATAGGGACCAACTAGTTCAGCCAGGCTTTAGACTCGCTAAAGTAGACTCAGCTTTCATGGGGTACTGTTTGAGATTCTATAATAAAATTCCACAAAGTATTCTTGAACTGTGAGGCGAAATTTAAAACTTGCATTAAACGCACACTATGTAAGCAAGCATATTACAAGTTGAGCGATTATATCGCTGATAAAAATGCTTGGCTCATTGCTGGTCCTGCTCCACAAGAACAACGCGCATAAATTGATAGCATTCGATGGTATTGTTGGAGCTGCTGAAGATTGTACAACTATCTTTGCATTGTTTATTTATTTTTATTTCTTTGATTCAATCTCTTTAGTATTATACACTCTTTTGCAAAAAAAAACGGGCACCTAAGGAAATTTAGGTTATAAGGTCGATTTGAGTTAATTAAATGAAATTTAATTGCTTGCAGTAGTCTGTATACTTGTAATTGTGTAAATAAATAGGCGTGAAGTGAATTCTGTAATTTTTTTTTAATTTTTATGAATTCTTTAAAACCTATGTACACGGCCAAACAATAAAGTGGTCGGCAATAAAGACAAGTAAGATTTTTTTACTTTTTTAAATTAAATAAAGTTACAAATGTAAAAACCTAATAAAGAGTGTGACCTCCTCTTGCCAAAATTTCAGCTTGAATCCTTCTGGGCATGCTTGCCACGATGTTTTTAATAACGTTTTGAGAAATACGTTCCCACTCTTCTGCAATGACTCTTTTTAGCGGCGTCGGTCCTCTCCACACAAAGAGATTCTAGCTTCATCAGAAAACAATACTTTATTCCAGTCCTCCAGAGTCCATGAAGCACAGTTTCGGCCAAACTGAAGTCGAGCAACACGGTGCTCACGGAGTAATTTAGGGGCCCAGGCGGTAACTCCTGATATTGGCAGCCAAAAGCCTCCTCCTGACCGTCAACAAGCTAACTTCTACTTTTTTTTTTTGGATGGGAAATCGTCAAGGAAAGGATCAGGAGGGAGTTTCAGACTTTTACTGACTAAAACCCATCCATGTTCCTTCATCGCCCTTTGTGTTCCGGGGCCACGGTATCTCTTTCGAACAGTCCCGCAGCCCCGGCACACTTGAAACCTTACGATTCCGCAACGCCTGACTCGCCAAAAAGCGGTCATCTCTTGGTTCTGTGCATCGTTTTCGTCCCGAACCGGGTCTTCTTTTGGCCGAACCGGTCTCTTGATACCGTTGCTGCATTCGTTGCCTTCTGGACATTAGAACGACTCACATTTAGCCGCTGAGACACGTAGGTTTGTGAACAACCTTCTTCAAGTAGGGCTATAATTTTACCGGCCCGGATAGCTTTATCACCCATATCAAAAAGTGGTATTTAATTTATAAAGAAAGATTAAATTGTTTAATTTGCAGAAAATATCCAAAAAGTTTAAAAATTTTATTAATCAGTAAAAAATCGTTTCAGCAATTCGCGCCATTAGTAAAGCAATTTTACAATAATCCACAATAATCATTAATTTTCTTTTGTTAATTTCAAAATTTAAGTTTGGAACGTAAAGAATCATGCCAGGATGCTTCAAATAACATGCCAATACATCGTAAAATTAATAAAACCTCTTTCTTGTTCTTCTTCATTGAAGTAGAGAAAAAAATCTAAAGTGCCCGTTTTTGTTGCATAAGAGTTTATAATCGAATAGCCCACATTGTGTGAGTATTATGTACTAGAAAGCTATCATTCACTGGAAACCTACGTCTTCGACGTCTTTGGCGCATGTGTCGGATCATTTAGTTCCCTTCAAAATGGTTGAGTTTAATGGTGCTGATCCATGCGTCATGTTCATGAACGGGCGCTGTCAGTTGTGACTGGTCATCTCTTAGTTGCCATGGCTTATCTGAATTAATTATTTTGGTTTTTGAATTGTATTTTTTTGTTTTGTTTTTACTGTGGACACTTTTAACGTGTATATCTTGCTACATTGTTCTCACATAATATACCATCTCAACTCAAGATTTTGTAAACAATATTCTGATTTAAAAGAGTGTCCATGGAGTTTCTTGCCCGTTCTTCTCCATAGAGATCTACGCTAGGGAATGGGCATCTACAGTACTTTCAGTTTTTATGTCTTGTGACTGGGACTTAAGCTACATTTAATTTTCATCTTTGTTTCGACAATTCAACAGTGCCTGTAACTGGCCTATTTGAAATAAATGCTTTGATTTTTTGCACTCGACTAAGTAACGCATCTATGATTTATGTTTTATAAAAATAATAGCTATTTATTCACCAAGGGGAGTAAGGCACACATTACTAATCGAGTGTGCATTTTAGGCCCAACGCGAAGCGGAAGGCTGTGAACCACACGAGTTTAGTAATCTGTACTTACCCTCGAGTGATATATACTGCTTTATACTACACTTAAGCACAAAGAAGTAAAAGACAAAATAGCAAAAGAAGCATTTTATTAAAAAGTTATATTGACATTGTTACAATGGGGGCTATCGCGCATGAACTCGCCGCTAGAGGCGTTCGTGTAGAGTAAGGTCTTCCGAAATGTCAGATGTCATACATTGTTCGCGCATTACGTGCTTTTTTATCACGTTTTACGTTACACAGATTTTAAGTAGCAACTTAGGATCTTATTTGTTAGTACTTGGAGGTAGAATGATTTTTAAAAGTTTCATGCTTGCTAATTTTAAGGAGAATATTGTAAATGTGTACCTGAAGTTTACACTATGTTGTTATACGTAATAAAATAAAAGTTTTATGACGTTATTGGTACTTTAAAGTATAAAATAGAATATTGACAAGACCTCACTCGACAGAGGCGCCATCTGGTGAGCTCAAAAACGATAGCCCCCATTGTTACAAACTTTACCAAGAAAATTGTGACTACAAAATACGTCAACCAACAATAAGTTTTTTTTATTTTTATTTTAGCGCGTCAAACAGTTTAGCGCCAAAAGACGTTAGAGAAGGTAAAAACGCCCCATATCGCAGGTTCCAACTTAGGGTTCTTATAGACGAGCGGCACGTTGCCAACTGCACATAAACTGCAGCCGTCGCCACCTGTCGGCGGTTGCCGTCGGCGCGTTGACGGTAGCCGTTGACAGGTGGCGACGGCTGCAGTTTATGTGCAGTTGGCAACGTGCCGCTCGTCTGTAAGAACCCTTACGCGCTCGTTAAAGCGTGAGTGTTATAAATCTCTCGCTCTACCGCATAGAGGTTTGAAGTTTGCCGGCCATATCGGAATGTATGCTACCTGCTTTAAAAGTGCTAGAGGCCAGTACTTTTTATGGTAAAATTAAATCGTTTGATTGCCAACGTCATCTAGATTTTAAAAAAACGACAAAACGCGTTAGTAATGGATTACTACCCTGATTTTCAGGGCAGCAATGAAATTCCATACAATATAGCTGCCTAGATTTTTGAGGTTTAATGAACAGTTTCAAACCTTTTAGTGGGGTAGTATTGGTACACTTATTAGGCAAGTGTAGTATAAAAGATTTTTCTCAAACATGCTTGCATTATTTTGAAAACCTTCTTCGAGATAAATCGAAATTCTAGTACTGGCCAGATACTTGCGACCAGCGGCCGGCAAAAGTTGTATCAAAATCCATTAATCTGTCGTGTTTAGCGGCCTAATAAATTACATAGTAAACTCATAACTGTCGTGTTATTTAAAAATGGAACGATCTATTTACTCTTTGGATCTATTACTCTGAAACATGGCAACCAAGGAGGTAACTTATGAAAGGATTTATTTGTTTTTTTTTTTAGAAGGTTGTCAAAATAATGCTCAAATTTGCAAGCATGTTTGAGAAAAGTACTATACAAGCCTTGGACAAAACTAGGCATTGATGGACTTACGTATGTGTGCCTTGCCTTCGCATCGGCCCACATTTCCTCGTTGGTACATCAATGCCTCTGTTGCTGGCCGCTGCAGTAATGAATAAATAGAATTTTTGAAGGATTAAAACATTTTAAATTGCAACATCTGTAGCTTCGCGCGAGTGAGGCGCTGGCTCTCGGCGGAGCAAGGCTGTTTCCACAGAAATCTTTATAATATTTTATTAAGATTTCTGTGGCTGTTCCATATAATTTTAGGATGCGTTTGTACATATGACAGCCGGGACGGGTTGAGTGTATATCAACTACATGTCACTATTGACATTAGGTTACAACTTTAGTGTTTAACTCTTATCATCTCACTTTGCTAAGGCGTTTTAGGTATCAGCTAGTGTTATATAAGTAATGATGTGCAATGTATTTGTTTTTAGATAGTAAATGATGCGGACACAAGTGACCTGCAGCTTACGCTGTTCCAATACCGTACCTGCCCGTTTTGCTGCAAGGTCCGGTCTTACCTGGACGCTCGCGGCATCAGCTACGAGATTGTGGAGGTAGATGCTGTCCTTCGCCAGGCTATCAAGTGGTCTGGATACAAGAAAGTGCCCATAATACTTGCCAAAGTTGATGGCGGATATCAGGTAAATAACATCAAATCACAGGTTATTTGAGAACACTACTTAAATTATACGTATACAAAGTAGAAATTAGACTAAGAATTTGCACTTTTAGAACGTAAAATGATATAAGCCAGCCTTTCACCACTTCCTAGTGTTTTAGCTAGGATTTTAGTGCTAAGTCAGCACATGGACATCAGGTGGCCTACCATGACGTCTTATAGCAGGATCGTTTTAATTTTGTTCCAGTGTAGGTAAGAGACGGAACTATAGAGGACGTCTAGCGCCATCTCTTTCCCACACTGGAACAAGATTAAAACGATCCTGCTTTAAGACGTCATGGTAGGCCACCTGGTCAAGTATTTTTGTTTTACCGTAAATACTTCCCATTCCGTAAAAAGCTGTTATTTTGAAATTACAAACAGACACTTCCACTTTATTTATTTGTATAGAAATGAAATAGTGGGAAACACTGAGGGCGAGAGAATTGAAAAATAGGTATTTGTAAAATGTATTGCTGTCGCGCAGTGCCCAAACGACAGAGACATTAGCAGAAAATACTAATAAAAAGTACATAAATGCAACGTTTCGTAGTTCCCTGATTACTTCTTCAAAACTTGACCGATTTAACTACTTTTTGATTAAATAAAGAAAGGTTTTGGCCGTGTCCCTATGTTTTCCTTTTTTTTTATATATATAATCTAGTCAAATTTGTTTTCTGGATGTTTGAACATAGTGGAAATTCTGGCATTTTTTTTTGGTTTTTGAGGGTTCATATCTCTTTTAATGAATCATTTATGAAAAAAAAGAAAACTTAGGGACATGCCAATGGTCATAGATTTTTTGAAAAAGAAAACATTGCTCTACTGGCATTAGCCAGGGAGGAAACAGGGGACTACGTTTGTATGAAAAACGACCGTGCTGTTTCCTCTTAAGTAACTTTATAAAATGACTGCGGATGTTACATCTCTACAGTACGAACCTATAATTTGATTTCTTAAGAAGTTCGTGTAGTTAAATGTGTAATTGGTATTTCAGCAATTGTTGGACAGCACAGCCATCATATCCGTCCTTGAAACGTACTTAAAAGACAAGTCGGTTGGTCTGCGGGAGATTATCAAGTTCTATCCCAACACGAAGTTTGTCAACGACTCGGGAACTGAAACATCCGACATTGCTAACAAATACTTCATCATGCATCAAGCTAATGTACCTGATGCAAAGGAGAAAGCTCTTGAAATGTAAGTGATGCCTAAACGCTTTCATAACCACAAGTAGTAAAGTGCTATTCTTATTTAGTAAACGAAACAAACACAGTTCGAAAATCTCCTGCTTTTGTTTATCTTATGTTAGACGTTTTGATCTTTGCAAGATACAAGTGGGATCGTAAGTAACATCAAAACCTGTTGATACATATAAACACAATTTGTCAAAATCGACAACTTAGTATGATGTATTAAAAAAGATAAACAAACTGTAGTTTTTTGTGGTGTCGTTTGACTCATGCGTAGTAGAGGCGAGGGAAATGACAAAACACCTCGTGTTTCCACTCGACTGCCTGGGGACATACGACGCGCACTTATTGTTTTGCGTACATGCGAGGAAACTTTGTCGAGCGAGCACGGCCAAGGTCACGCTTGTGTACACTCGCTTACAACATGTTCACAATGGAAATACAATTTAAAACTTTCTGGACTCGTGCCACGATATCTTTGCGCTGTTTATAAACTTTTGTAATTATTGAAAAGCTTAGTTTGAATGTAGAAGTAGCCTGGCGTCAAAAATTATAACTTTATCTTACAGTGAAGAACGTCAATGGCGTCAATGGGCAGACCGCGTCCTCGTCAACACGCTGTCTCCCAACGTATACAGGACTGCGGGCGAAGCCCTAGAGACTTTCCAATGGTTCGAGCAGGCCGGTGGCTGGAGGCAATTCTTCCCGGCTTGGGAGTGCACCCTTATGGTCTACATTGGAGCCGCCGCCATGTTTATGATTTCGAAGAGATTAAAGACCAGGTATTGTCTCATTTTTTGTTCACACTTGAGGATGCTTTATGCTGGACCCTGCTGAGTGCGAGCCGCACCACCTTGGAAGCACGGACGAGGCACGAATCTAAAACGGTACAGTTCATAGTAAACCGTACGGCGTCTGTGTACTTAGGCCCTTCAAATAGAGCGGATACGCACCCGGATCGCGCCCGGAACGGCCAAGCATAAAAATATCCCTTACGCGTTTGAAATCCGATCTGCCGTTGCCGTCTCCAGAGATATCGCGCGACATCGGCATGGTGCAGGTATTGTATATGTAGGATAAGATTTTAAAAGGAACGTATGAAAGTGTGTGGAATGGAATGTTGCGGTGTGACTGAGAGGAACATAGTATGAAAGGGAAGAAAAAAGAACAAATGAGGAATGACAGAAAAATGGACGACGGTTAAAAGAGTAGAAGTTGATATAAGACGGAATTTATTTAAGAAGCTATATTAAGTTTTATTATGTGTAAAGCGTATTAAAAAATAAACTACATTGATCAAGACCTAAGAATTTTAATACCACGGTCCCGAATCTACATAATTATGATTGAAATAGCTTGTAAGCTTGGTAAAAAATATTGGTTATGTCTAGACAGCAGATAGTAGTGTTTTTAGGTGGGATTCTAGTGTTAATACATTCGCGGACAAACGGGTCAGTACGAAAAACTAAAATTACTATCAAAATAATAGAGCTAGCAGCATGAATGAAATTGTATGTTGTAGATAATTTACCAATGAATAACACCCAAATGTTGGAAACATTATTAATTAAAAAAAATACATTGTAACCGACAAAGTATAGCCTAAATAATCCCCTGGGTTTACAAGCATGAATTTGGCATTTGTTTTTTTTTTTTGTAAAATGTTCATTAGGCTTAGGGAAGGAATTGTGAATCATTCCCCTTATTGGATAAATTAGGGTGAATAGTTTGTATAGAAGTTCGCCATTTTTACAAGGCAGCATAATGTATACCTGCGAAGACGTGGGTCCATCGTTAACATTGAATACAACAACTTTCAGGCACAAGATCAAGGAGGATCCTCGCGAGTCTCTCTACGATGCGGTCAACGATTGGATGGCTGCCGTCGAAAAGAAAGGAACCCCATTCCTCGGCGGCGATAGACCCAACCTGGCTGATGTTACCGTCTTCGGAGTCCTCAGCAGCATCGAGGGCTGTGGAGCCTTCCAAGACTTGAAGAACAACACGGCTGTCGAGAAGTGGTACTATGATACAAAGAATGAAATACAGACACGAATGGGGAAAGTTATCGCCGTGCATGCTTAGACGTCTACGATTTAGGGCAGTTTCACACAGCAAGCGTCAGTTAGCCGCGCTTCAGTCACCAGACGTGCGCGAGAGAGACGGATAGATCCGAATATACGGACGAAGCGTTAGGGAGTAGGGCCTCAGATCTAGGCGCTAGCTATCTAATTACCTGTGCTAGCTCAATGCGATCGCGCGTTAGTATCGTCGCTGTGTGTAACCGCTTTTAATTTCGTGTTTTGGTGTTGATACATTCAAAACCTTCGACATCTGTTGTTCAGATTTTTTTCTTTAAATCTTAAGTCTGTGACTCAGTTCGGCAATATTAGGACTAGTTAGTCTTAATCTGTTAGAGATTATTTGACTTACCTTACTACGTTTTTGCATAGATATGGACAAGTTGTAGTACACTGGTTGCCAGTATTATGAATAATCCAGGATTTTTAAGGGCTAATGGGAATTCCTAAGAAGTCGTGTTTCGTAGAAGAGCTTAGACAAAATTGTTATACTATAGATTGACTTAAAAATCTTGTCGAGATTTAGAATAGTGACAAACAACGTGATTTGAATTAGAGCCGCGACTTTTACTAATTAGAATACCTTTAGTCTTTACCTTTACGAACTCCGTAGTTTCTGTAACACTTTCTTGACACTATTTGTAAAATAAAGTATTGTATTATTATATCATACACATAGTGTGATTTCAGATAACACTGCGTTTATCTATAATTATTTATTGATAGAAGAACTTGCAATAATAATGTGGTTCCTATACATGCCTATTTAATAGAACATAGCATAAAGAATAATATCACCTTATAAAGAAATGTAGTCCAGAAACAATATTGAGTACCATACACAAATAAAACCTATTTACCATACTTTTTAATTAAACACAAATAACTTCGATCCACACTACGCAATGTGCTTATTTCTAAAGAGTTAGATTTGTACATTTTATTTATTTCATGGATTTATTTAGGACCCTTGTTACGTTCGTTTCTACTTCAGATATATATTTCAGACATCTAGCCAAATTGTTAACAATAAAAAGTACATGGTATTGATAGGTCAGCACTTATTTTTGCCCTCGCATTAAGATTCGCTTGAACATTAGCCAATGCATAAATACTGAAACGTCAATCTCAATTAAGGAAAACAGAGTTGATGTACGCATGACAAGATCTTTTTCCGACTGGGGTGAACAAGCATATCCTACTAACTCTCTTTAAGACTAGGGGCATCTATTACCCTCGGGGATGCCGATGGACTTTGTTTTAGACTGTTTAGTAGGAGTTGAGTTGCCATTTCTCTGAGTATTCCTCGTAGATAATAACACGCCAGCTAAAGTCCCGCATGACCATAAGTGATATGATGATAAGTGCTTAGGTACATACGTAGACTCCCGCCTTTTCCCTTGGGTGTAGGCAGAACGGATTGTCATCTGCGTTTATTGATCTGGTCATACACGCACAGCGGTTATGTGATAGGCAGAGTTAAAGCGGAATAGGTAGAGTACATTTACCTAAATTCAAGGAAATAAGTAACATGTGGATAATACACCCCTCTAATTTAAGTTTTGTTTCGGAACTTGATAATATTCTTGGATTTTAACCTATTCCGATGTGACTAAAGATGATTTCTATTTTATTAACATTTTACATGCTTCAAATTTCTTGACTTTCAATAAGAAGGGAACAGACTAAAAAGAAGCAAACATTATGTTTTAAAACAATGCAGAGCAGCAAGTTGAAAGATTCGGTCTGTGTCCTAAAATGATTAAAGTAGAAAAAGATGGTCAGCAGAACAGTAGCCTCACAGTTTATCTTGCTTATTCATTTTTTCAATAACTCTTAAAGTCTGCCGTGCGCTGTTTTCGTTGTTGGGTATACGATTTAAACAGGAAGCAATGTATTCCTCTTACTCTGCCTTCAATTTGAAAGGGATTGCGCGGTAGTGAGTAGCCTAACGCAATCGGGGTGCCGTCGTGCCGATATTCTTCAAAACCGGTGCGTGCAATCACAATTATTATTATTTCAAACGGTATGAAAGGGATTTCTTCGAGAGAATCTTCGACAATCGTTTGTTCAAAGACCACCGCGAAAGTGTGACTAGTTCTTACCAAAAGTTATCGTGTTACGCTATAGCTGGGTTATAGAGGTCAAATAGGTAGTCACACTGTGTTAATTACTGGTATTCATCCGCACCCGGTAAGACTGAAAGCTATACATATCGATTACAATATACTTGGGAAAACGCCCAGTCTGCTAACGATGTTTTAGAGGCTTTCAGTTCGCAGTCTACTAATGATGTTTTAGAGGCATTCAGTTCGACTCAATACAATATTTTAGAGTTTGAAATGAATAGGTCCAATCCAAAGTGTGAAAACGTATTAAGGTACTAAATAGTTTATATTTTCACATTGATCGCAACATTATTTATCTGTTGTATAAATATTTGAAACGTGAACTGTTTGTTATAAAATTTATTGTGTATTTGCCTTTTATAAGATTCTGTGCCTTCCATGTAATATATTTCCCAGTTAGTTTCCTATCATAGTATAAATGTTTTATGGAAACAAACTTTAAGTCATAGACAAGAAGCCTAATTATTACATATAAGCTATCAGCACCACTTCACGTAACTTGGAAAAAGTATGTAGTTTTGGGCTTGTTTCAAAAATATCTGTATGAAGAGTTTAGAGCAATATGTTAACATGTGATTCTATTGTTTAGTTAAAGTTATTAAATACATGATTATTTATTTGTGTTGTAATTTTATGCGATTACGAACGTACTTAGACACGGTTAATGGCCTCAATTTATGTATTTTATTTTTTTGTTAATTTCTACATTTTTACATTTTTAAAAGACATGCCTTTAAAAAATATTAAATGTAGTAGCCCACCAGCTATTGTTAGCCCCACCAGTGCAGTAACCTAACTACTCGATCTAATGCGAGTGAAGACTAGTCCTTTAGAAACGAGTCCTTCTTATCTTGACATCTCTGGGCCTGCTGGATTGACTTTTCCTGCGATAGTTGTTTTAAGATTCGGCCATGTTTGGGCTCCATAGGGGAAGGTGGGGAGAAAGCACATGTCCTTTCGATTAGGTTAATTTATAAAAATAAAGTTATAATTTCTTTATTTCGAAAAGAAAACGATAACTTGAGCTTCGTCAGTTCACTTAGTTGAAGTCTTCTTTTCAAATCAGCCTTTTATATTTTATCACAAAACCTCCACCAGTTATAATTATTAAGCTTGAATAAATCTTAAAGCTAATCTTCGTTTAAATAAATATTAACATGTGTTCTTTCTGGCTCCTTTTAGGAGAACAAAACATTGCCTTTAACATTATTGGTAGGGTTTGTCTGATTGACTACCGGTACCATAATAATAATCTTTTTATAAAAGTGAGTTGTATACAGTATGGCCCAGCGCACACCGCTGGAGGAGCAGCGCAGCGCATTTGAAGACAACAATTTAATATAAACCTTAACCACCTTGATATACGGTCAATATAAGAATAAATTTGCACGCGGTACTCGAAGCGCCCTCAAGCTACTACAGGAGCATGCGCGCGACCGTATATCAAGGTAGTTAAGGTTTATATTAAATTGTTGTCTTCAAATGCGCTGCGCTGCGCCTTTGTTTTTGTTTTCTAAATAGGACAAATTTTATGTGGCTTGTGTGCTCCGCTTGTGTATCCGTCAGCACAATGTTTTGAGTGCGTTACATTGAGTTCTATCACAAAACATGATATTTCACCCCAAAAAAAAAGTCGCCCAGCAATAATTTTTGTAAAGTTACTTAGTTTGATGTACAGAATGCTTGGTTGTCGGCTTCGTGATGAGGTCTTGTACACCCTGTATAATCATACCTAATCTGGGCCCCCAAACATTTACGTGTGTATTTTGAACAACAAATGAGATGTATTTGAAGATAGAACTGACCACGAATAGTAGCCTAAATATAACAAAAGTATGGTAAGAATGCCACGATAGCCGATCAGCAAGCAATTTGAGTATATTGCAGCGAGAATCCTCGGTTGGCGATGTCAGGTGGACTGACAGCCGTCGCTCCTTCGTTGGCGTTTGTCACCACGTATAGAACGAAAGGCTTGGCTCCGCCTGTGAAGCAGAATACAGAAACATATTTACATACCTACATAGACAGACAACTTTTTTATAGGGGTAGGCAGTAACTACAAAAATGCTGCTACAACATTATATATACTTCTTTTGTTACGTTCAGGAGCCAGAACGCTACCTGCTACGATCCTTGCATACTCCCTTTGCTTCACCTTGCGTTGCGTATTTTGTTGAAAACAGAATACAAAACTGGAATAATGGGAATATTTGGCATAATGCATTATAACCAACTTTACTTCAATAGGGCATTTAATTTTCCCGAGGCTCAAGTAATAATATTATGAATCATTAATAGACTCATCCAAGATAATTACTCAGTATAGTAGCCCCAAAGAGTGGATTTTTGTCAATATACCTGAGGCTTAAAATTCACTGGCACATAATATGGGTGTAATATAAAGTAATGCCTCTACTACAACTACACTACTACAACAGCCCATAACGTCCACTGCTGGACATAAGCCTCTCCCATGATGGGAGGAATTTGCCGTAATCTCCACGCTTGGCAGGCCGATTGGAGATCGCAGTGATGAAAGACTAACAGAAAACGCTGCTGCCCATTCTCTGGTCTACGGAGGCGCAAGGTGTTCTGCCTCAGACATTAGTCGCCTTATACGACACCCGTGAGTGTAGTGGGTTGGTTCTATTCTACTCTGCCGGATACCACACGGCTAAATGGTAATGCCTCTATTTAACACCTACGAGTATGGATTACCTACAGGAGTTAGGTTACAATATAGGTAAAAATACTAACTTTGCACTGGAACGAATCCGAGACCACAAAAACGGTCTGTGCCTGCTCCCAAAGCCGTGGCTACCACCGTAGGATTAGGTATCACCACGAAGTCTGTCAGACAGTTGGCACCGTTGACAGCTCCCAAGTTTGTGCCAAGTACAGTGTTGTCAGCACCTTCCACGTCGCCCGTCACGGTAAAGGAGAATGCGTCACCAGCGACCTTGCATGGATAATGATATCAGGTTATTAAATTAGAATTACTTCTGTATGATTGTGAGCTGTGATGTCAATCTTGTTGATCACAGTAGTGCGACTTGTTTGATGCGTTCTGCGAAATTGTAGATGGAAACTCATTTATATACCCATGTTTAGCGAGTGGCTGGCTACAAGTTTGAGGACAGCTCCATCAAAATATCAGAAACGTGGCTATAGCTGAAAACTAGGCAAAAAACATATAAACCTTAAGATTGGATTAGACGTATATTCCCGGTTTTACCATCAAAGTATAACCACTATCTGATATAGGTAGGTAAAGTATCTCTGGCTGGGTGAGGTCCATGTGCATGTGACATGGTTTTATGATTTGTGAATAAAATTGTAAATGTCTCACCTGAGCATACTGTATGGCACAATAGCCGGCTTCCATTCTAATGCAAATGCCGTAGTTCATGTTGACAATTTGCCTGGTGCCGGTGACCAGGGACGCACTGAGGACTGTGTTGGCAGCAGTCCCGTAGTTGAAGCTGTTAATTCTTCCCGTTATTCCGGTGTAGTATTGAAGGCAGCCGTTCGGCGCTGTAAATAATAGTTAAGTCTGAAATTGGAGCCGGTAACCGAGAGGGAAAACAGTGTTTTTGATGGAATCGGTTGTCATTCATGTTATGGCCATAGTGGCCATGCGGGGAAAGTTCTGAGTATGAATGTCGATGATAAAGAGTACCTAGCAGATTAACGCTTGTGTGGAAGATTACACTAGAAAAGGGGTCACTATAGAGAATGTATGGAAAAAGACATGCCTCGACGTGAAATTAGCACAAAAACCTGATTGTTGCTGTTATTTTGTTGGAAAATATGAATTACTTACCAATTCCAGGACAGTCACATCCAAGCTGGATGAGCTTAATGTTCCACCTTCTTGCGAAGGTTGTGGCCAAGGTCGCCGAGACTATGATAGTGATGGCTGTGTTCCCGTTGAAATCCACGAAGATTGATTGACCAGTGAGGTCTCCGCAGAGCAAGGGGACGATAGTGTTCCCTCCTGTCACTGATATGGAGTCTGTGACGCAGTTCCCGTCACCGTCGGGTTGTGCTAGCACCAGGTCCAAGAAGTCTATCCGGAGCTAGAGGTATAGATACTATCAGGAAAATATTCATATGGGTTTCGCTTGGGTAGTCAAAACTATGATAGCTGGCCTGAGTTTTAGCTAATGCGTAGAACAAATTAATGTTGTGAAAAACACTTAGCAGAACCCTAAATATTTATTTTTATAGATGTTGTAATTTCGGTGACATAGATATCTATCTACCAATAATTTTTGTTCAATAACGCATTATTATGGAAGAACGTAAAATTACAAATATATATACCATGATAAAGTTTTCGATTATTATTCATTCCCGATGTAAAAAATTATGTAAGCGGGTTGGCTCACCTGACAACCATTGGCATTACAGCGGTTCACGATCATGGAGCAGGCCGGGCCGCCGGCGTACGCGGCTGGATAACCGGGGCTTGTGAAATACGTGTTGTTTACGTTTGTTGTAGCACCACATGTTCGAGACACTGGAATGTAAGCAGTTTCCGATATTGAGTGGTTCATCCCAAATTGTTTTGGCAAACCTAATGGTTATGACTATCCCGTTTTGGATCCGATAATTTATCGGTATAGTTTTCTGCACCTATTTATTCGATAGCTTCGTAGTAAAGAGAAACGACATGAAACTCATTCGTAGGTATCTATGCAAGTACAACAAAATATTTTTGCCTGTTAAGTGCCGAGAAATATACCTAATATATAGCTTTCGGATCTTAAGTATTACCTATATTCCTCAGGTTCATCAGTAGTAGGTATATATACGTACAGACTCTACCACCCATAATAATCCTGTAAGTAAACCAGGAGAAATCTGTGATGCATGATTATAAAATGCATTTTTCTTTATTCTTCATTTTCTCCGTGTCGGATTCTCTCTCAGACTCTATCACCTCAAATTCGTTTATAGCGGACAGGTCATGAGGTCACTCAAGGTGCACCGTGCAGGTCGAATTACACGAGTAATTATGCAAGGGATGTGCCGATGTGGTATCGTCTGCGATGCGGCTCTGCAATCACATTTTATTTCATCGGAGTACCCCTTCAGACTCAATTGCACCTGCAGCGGCTCACCTGGCTTTGTAGTTGGTTTATAAGTTTCTTGGTGGGCCATGGCAGTTGGTGGCCCGCTGGGAGCTTTTCTGCAGGCTCTTCATAGTCAGCCACACTAAGGCTACTTTTATTTATTGAGATGGATGACTTGAGGAAACTTTGACGGCTCGTTAGCATATAAGTAACTAGTACTTACCGACGCAGCACCGGCCTCTCCTCGTGGCACAGACCCCCGTGATGGTGCCGTTAAGATTGTTGCACTCCCGCCGCGCCAGACACGTGCCGTTCATCGAGTTAGCGGTGGAACACTCCGTGTTCGCGAACCGGACGATGCTCACGAAGGGAAATACTACAACAAAAGTATTTAAGTAAGTATTTATCACTAGCGATTCGTCCCGTGGCGTCGCACGGGTGCAATTTACTAATGAAAAAAATATAATAAACAGACGCAAAAAAAAATCTGAAAATTATCTTTCATACAAAGTACGTAGGTAGGTCAAACCTTGTCCTGATAATTTACCTACGAACTCAACAAATATAAAATCAGTCTAGTCGGTCGGGCCATCGTCAAATGATACAATATGTTGCGCTCCATGATGCATGTGGCAATGATTTAGTCCTGCAGTAGGCAGTGGTACCCATTAATACTAAATTATGTTAGTCCTTCATCTCACAGAACCGCAAACATTCTATCATTGATTGATGATTAATTCGTTTTTTTAACCGACATCAAAAAAGGAGGAGGTTCTATGTTCGACTTTATTTTTTTTCATGTATGTTCACTGATTTCCCCCCATTTGTGGACCGATTCCCAAAATTCTTTTTTAATTCGAAAGTCTATAATCCTGAGGTGGTCACATTGACACCAAGTTAGAATCTGACAAGGGGAACGAGGGCAACCCTCAAACTTTATAGGTTTAGGTATACAATGTTTTTCTACTAATAAGCTTTCTACCAAGAGCGATTATAATTTTTGCGACACAGCTCTGTTATCAGAACTAGATTGGTGGGCAAGTATCCACATTATTTGCTGTATAAAGAGTATACTAAGTAGTTTAAACGTAATAATAACTAATCGAGCTTAGAAAGCGACCGTCTTGAGCAGGTAAGTACAGACGCCAGCACATCAAGCTATTACAATCTGTCAAATTTATTTAATAGATTTTCAAATTTATCACTAAGGCATCCGGGAAAAATTTACAGTTTCGGGTAAACTAATGTGCTGGCGTCTGTACCTATGAATGACAGAAACGACCCTACTGCCTATCTAATGTTAAATTGTTGTGCTGGTTGTTTCTTAGTTTTACAACATTGTTAACTTCTGCCTGATTACGTGTAAAAACGAACGTTTTGTTGGATGAATCACTATCTGTTGATGAAAAAAGCATGAAAATCCGTTTAGTAGTTTTTGAGTTTATCGCGAATAGACAGACAGACAGACGCGGCAGAGGACTTTGTTTTATAATTTATGTAGTGATGAAGTTTGTTAGTATTTTCGTAGGTACCTACGATTTGTAATAGTTAATAAAATATGCCGTAGATTGCAGCCTGATTATTAGGCTATTTAAAGTACCACCTACTTAACATTAGCAACCTAGGTATGTACAATAAGTCTATAGTGAGGTCTACTACCAAGCAATCGATTTTTATCAATCTCCTACAGTATGTTCTATCTACTGTTGGACAAAAATCTCCACCATAGAGCCATATACAGGTTCCCTGCCACATTTATATCATCTGCTTTCTCTAGTTAATACCGAATGCGTCATAAAATAAACGAATCGTAGACATGTTTCAGGTCACCACTGAATTGTGTGGTACGAAGTACGAACCCTGGCCCATCTGTTTAACACTACGGATATAATTTTATTGGCATTGAATCGCAAGCAATAGAGACCTAAAGCCTAGCTGCCTTTGTACAGTAAATCTTCATCTGGATTTACGAACCTGCTATAGTCTAGTTGAACTTGTTAATTGTTGGATCGCGTCTGACTGGAATGTTCTTTCCACCGGAACCTTGCCTAAGGAGGTCATAGTCACAGTGCTTACGTTGGACGTGTAAGCATCCCAAGACACCTGAGTCTAGTTCAACTTGTTAATTGTTGGTTCGGGTCCGACTGGATTGTTCTTTCCACCTGAACCATAAGGAGGTCTGTCTAGGCTTACGTTAGACTCGTCGGCATCCCAAGACACTTGAGTCTAGTTCAACTTGTTAATTGTTGGACTGACTGAATTGATCTTTCCACTACTACAAAATATGGAAAAATTGCGAGGAAGATAGTAAAAACAACAATTTAATTTTCCCATATAAACTGATGTTCTACCTACTTTCCTGTCAAACATTTGACGTTCGTCCCATCGGTACGGTAGACTCGTGTCCACTCGAATTGAAGCACGTATTTAAATTAAGGGTTTTGAATCGACAACATAGGTATATTCACATTACTCGGATTATCGCTTATTGAAAGTTTAAATTGGTCATTAACACTTCTTTACAAACCAAAAATAATTCAAAAATAATAATCTATTAACTCGACAATACACATAGTTCACAATTTACTTAGTTTTCACTTCTATCGGCAGTCCCCAAAGAATGCCCCGAATATATTTTTTTTATTGGGACTAGCCCGCCACACTATTCCCATACCACAACTCCTGAAAGCCAGAATCAACAGTTGGGACCACCAGAAATGCGCCGAGACAATGAAGCTCGACGAAGTCCCACAGAAACTATATCTGTCTTGAACTATATTTGTCTTGTCTCTGTCTTGGATCCTATGCTATGCGCTTTGAAATTAACCAGAAAAGAATAGCGGAAGAGTAGAAAAACTACAAACAGCTGTAAGAATAGGTACAGTTGGATGTTGCCATAAGTTTCTTGTATTGCGCAGATGTCTTTTACATTGAATCGGTAAAGAAAATAAAATGAAATATTGCCGGTGCATTATCATAACAGAATTCGCGTAGCGTTGAAACAATTATTAGGTCAAGAAAAATAAGACACAGAAAAAAGAAAACCTGGGAATAAACAAAATGCACAGTGGACACTTACAGATCTTGCCCTTCCTTCCTCCGAGTTCAGTCACGTTGTTGCTTTCTGGCTGGTCGTATTCGTCGAAGCCGTCGTCCTCATCGAATCCATCGAACTCGTCTTGGTCGAATCTGTTGATGTTGGTCGCAGCAGCCACTACCACTAACGCTGAAATAACGAACCACCACTTTCTGGAGCCCATGTTTTTCTAAGTTTCTGCTCTTCGCGAGGACCCCAGCACAGTAACGACAGTAACTAACCGACTAAAACAACCTCTTGGTCATTTGTAACTACTGAAATGTGGGTATCCGTATCACTGGGCCTGATCCCAATAGAAATGGTCACGAAATGCGAGTAGACATGTCAATCATGTATAAATAAAGTAGGTGATAACGGTTGTCTGTTTGTGCAAAGTGTTAAGGATGTTACCGTTTTCCTTTTAGCGCCTGCTGACAGCCTATGTGCTAAAATGACGCTGTGAGTGGAAGAATTAGAACGATTTAGGTAAAAAGTTTGCTTCGTATGTACCTATGTGTATCGTGGCCTTTTTGTGCATACCTCATAGATAATACAAAGTGTTTTATTTTAAGATCTACTTACATTACGTTTTAAGTACCTACTTACGGACATTATGAATATTATGATCACTTACTATAGAAACCAGATGGTAATGGTAGATTACCCCTGCCAATATTAAAGCTGGTGAAAATATGAGGTGTGGCTACCCACAGCTCATAGTTTCACCAGCAATACTTTAATATTGTTTACCTACCTACGTAAACAATATTGCCATTTGGTATAGGACTGTGGTTTGAGTAAGTTTCTACTCTTGATATTGCCAAAATAATCTGTCACGTAGGTACCTACCTAGGTAAAGGGCATTTAATTTTGCAGCGGCATTCACAAAAATAGAGCAAGGTCTGAGGAGGCTTTTGTCTCCAGAACAAGCTGGTTTCCGAAAAGGCTTTAGCACCGTGGACCACATACATACACTGCGGCAGGTTATACAGAAGATCGAAGAGTATAACCTACCTCTCTGTTTAGCGTTTGTGGACTACGAGAAAGCCTTCGATTCGATCGAGACCTGGGCTGTACTGCAATCTCTCTAACGGTGCCAAATCGACTACCTATCGGTACATCGAGGTGTTAAAGTATTTGTACCTACAAAATCGCCACCATGTCAGTCTGACTTCAGGACCAAGCCTCGGAACCAATCCTTCTGCAGCGAGGTGTGAGACAGGGAGACGTCATATCTCACCGCTATATATATATTTCACCGGTGCACTGGAGGATGTCTTCTGAAGGTTCTGGACTGGAGAGAGCTAGGCATCAACGTCAATGGCGAGTACATCACTCACCTTCGGTTTGCCGACGATATAGTGGTCATGGCTGAGACCATGGAGGACCTCAGTACAATGCTCGATGACCTCAGTAGAGCTTCCGGGAAGAGTGGGTCTTAAAATAAACATAGACAAAACCAAGGTCATGTTGAATGCCCATGTCACACCCACTCCTATCAAGATCGGAGACTCTACACTCGAAGTTGTAGACGATTGTGTATACCTGGGACAAACGGTCCAGTTAGGTAGGTCTTCAACTTCGAGAAAGAGGTCAATCGTCGAATCCGACTCGGCTGGGCAGCGTTCGGGAAGTTGTGCGGTATCTTCTCGTCCTACTTACCGCAGTGTCTCAAGACAGTGTATTTACGTCTCAAGACGAAAGTCTGCGACCAGTGTGTGTTACCAGTGATTACATAGCATACGGGATCGAAACGTGGTCGCTCACAATGGGCCTCATCAGAAGGCTTAAAGTCACCCAAAGGGCCCAGAGGGCTATGTTCGGAATTTCCTTGCGTGATCGAATCAGGAATGAAGACATCTGCAAGAGAACCAAGGTTACCGAAGTAGCCCGAAGAATTTCCAAACTTAAGCGGCAGTGGGCAGGGCACATTGCAGAACGGATGGCCGATGGGGCCGAAAATTTCTGGAGTGGCGACCGCGAACCGGAAGACGTTGCGTTGGAAGGCCTCCCACTAGTTGGACCGATGACCTGGTGAAGGCTGCGGGAATCCGCTGGATGCGAGTTGCATGGGACCGGTCAGTGTGGCGACACTTGGGGGAGGCCTATATCCAGCAGTGGACGTCTTGCGGCTGAAATGATGATGAATGATTCACACAAAAAAATATAGGTACCTTAAGTTCTTAATATTAATTTAAGTGCTTAATCTTAAATTGTTTATGAATTAGCAAGAGGCATTGTAAAATTTCCTAGACAGTGCCGATAAACATAGCCGCTAACATAGCTGGCTCGTATTTCTGTATGCAAGTGCATCAGGAAAGTCGAGCCAGCTATTTATCGCAGTTCCATTTCACTTCGGTATTTCCATTTTGCCGCATTCCTGTGATTCACACTTTCGTTTGTCAGCCGGTCGTGGTACCTACTTACCTAATTCATTTATCTACCTACATCTAGATGTTAAACTTTTGCGTGTAAATAAGTACATACCTTTATTACCTACTGCGAGTTATATAGTGAAAATTTTCCAAGCAAGGGATATTTTGTTTTGCATTTGTCTTGGCTGCTTTTTGAGTTACGGCAATTTGTGTGTTAGACTTTAGACAGTTAGACTTGGAGCGCTACACTGTGTTCCTAACGAGATCTCTGTTGCTCGGTGGCAAACCTCAAGCTTGAACTCCTACTGAACTGTCAAAGACCAGGTCTCAACGCCGCGCCGTAGCACATAAGTCGAAAAATTATTTTTATGACAAGGAAATACATTTCATGAGGGTCATTATGGACCAATAGCTCTTCTATGCGTTTTATGTGCGTCCAACAACTTCTTTTGCCTGTCTGCCTGTGGCATTAAGTCCGCTTAAGTAGGTACCTACCACTATTGTACATGAAGTTTAATTAAATAATTAAGTTAATGAGAGTATATGGCTAAGGTAAATGTATTTTGGGACATATGCTCTACGCCCTATACTTACAGTTTCTGTTGCACGCTGCTAAGACATTGGCTTGGTCCTTGACATGTTCAATCAAAGGCGACCCTCGAGCACAGTCCAAGCTCGAGGCTCGCCTTACTGAGAGCACCTAACTCGTCCGCCGAAGTTGAAAATAGGTAGGCGGTTGCAATGACGGTTCCGCAGGTGTACTGAACGACTATTTTTAATACAGTTGCGAAAAAATGAAGCAATTTTAATAAAATAATAAAAACACAATAAACTCAACTAACTAATCATTTATTTCTTATAAAAGTTATAGTACACATGTGCATTGAAAATTTTCTGGAAAATGGCGCCAACCGTAGAATATAAGCAGTTTTTTTTTTCCTTACCCATTTTGGTAGGCAAAGGGAACTATCCATACAGCTTAGTCTTCAGTAGATTTTTTTTATTGAAATTAAATGAAAATGAATTTAATGAGATGAAATGAAATGAAACCTAACCTAACTCATTAAAATTAAATCATTAAATCTGATATTGAAACAAATTAGTAGCTTCTTTTTAGAAATATACGTATTTGTATGAATCACAAAAACTCTTTAGTAAAAACTTCATGGTTGGTTTTTCTTTTTAATAGACATTATTTTGACAAATGGGAAAGATAACGCACAAGTTCGGGAAAGGTAAAAAAAAAGCACTAGTATGTAATAGCCCACATCCCGAACGCTATACGTCCCTGCAATACACCACTTTTTGAGCAACTGTATTAAAAAATAAATTTTCTTGTATTCTCCAAAGTCTTTTAAATCTAAATAAATGTTATTTTGATAGAACTGGTTTCAAGAAAATTTCTTACGAGCTCCCAAAGTTATTTGGTTTTTTAAATGTTTGTAATTTTACAACTTCTAAATTCATTGTATAAAAACAAAAGCCATTTTGAACTTAGCTTTATTTTAAAAAGTTCTTTAGTTGATACCCTTTCTAACGGTATGCTACATGTAAAAAAAAAACAATTACCTAATTAGTTAGGAGAGTCAGGGTTAAGAAAAGACTTATTATGGTTATTATGTTTTTATAAACTAAAGTTATAAATCTTATTCAAATTTGATTCAAATGAACAAAATATTAATTTTGTGTCGTTACACCCACAAACGAAAAAGTTACTTCAGATTAAAGGAAATATTTCGGGTATTTTATTCAATAAAAAGAAATGTAACCAATGGTGACATTTGTGACAAAGGATGTATGGGTAAACCTAGCTAACAAATGACCTCCCAAACCCTTGAAAAATTGTGTCGGTCCATACGTCAAACACCCTGTTTAAAATATTTGTATCTCATCTCATGATTAAGTTATAAATTACGTTACATAAAAAAATATTTTATTTATGTAACAAAAAAAGCGCACATGCTTAAAATCAACGGTTATTCCTTTCAAAATTGTTTATAATGATGAGATCTGATATTAAGAGTTTTAAGATAAACAAATATTATGCTTGATAAAGTTTGTCTATGACCAACTTTTTAGATCATTCCTTATTTTCGTAAGCTCATTCATTGTGGTCCATCCATACAATTATAGGAATATTATTAATTGGTCAAAGTAATGTATCACCATCATCACCTACCTCCCCTTATCTCATGTTACTTGAGGTCGGCGCAACAAGTTTTTTTCTCCCATTCTCCCCTGTCAACCGTCACGCAGTCATTTACACCTTTGTCCTTCGTATCATTCCTCACAAAATCCATCCATCGTTTTCTTGGTTTTCCTCTCCCTCTCCATCCATCAACATTAATTTATATTTATCACTCTTGCAGTAGGTATGAATAATAACCGTTATATACGCACCTACTAATAATAAAAATAGCAATTGGTAAATGTTTCAATAGACACGATAACACTCACCATTAACCGGTAATATTAATTTCATAAGAAGTTTGGTGTAATGTAACAACGTGTTTGGTGTGTGTTATTGTTGTAGGTAGGTAATTGTTTAAAAAACAATTAAAATTCTTCTTAAGTCAAACGAAAATCTAAAACCAAATGAGATAAGTAGGTACTCAAAACAAAATGACTGTTGTTTCAGTTGTTTGAACTATTCCCGCAAGTCCCACAACCCTAATTGGTATAAAAATCACATTTATAATGACATGGCATTAATTTAATTGAACCCCAAAAATCTCCTATTTTGTTTATGTAGGTACATAACTACACAAAAATATTATACTTTATAACAAATGCTTCTGTTTTTGTGAGTCCGAAATAATGGCCATTATAAATAATTAATCACATTGACCGTTACATCGGATCTTTACAGTATCCTAAGTCTTATAAACTACACAACGGATTTTAATGCAGTTTTCACTTTTAAACTAAGCAACGGATTATAATGCAATTTTCACTTTTAAAATACGCAACGGATTTTAATGCAGTTTTCAGCAATAGATAGCTTGATTCAATATGAAGGTTTATATCTACATTGCACCCGTGCGCTAGCGATATTCTAGGTACTTTTTAGGGTTCCGTACATTTATTGAAAAAAAACGGAACCCATACAAGATTACTCGTGCGTGCGTGTGTCTGTTACAGCCAATTTGCTCCGAATCTACTCGACCAAATCAGGTGAAATTTGCTACGATGGTGTTATCCTATGACCCAAACATATTTTTTTTAAAATAAGGGTCATTTTCGGGGGACAATTTTTTTTTGTTAGCCTGTACTGTCCCACTGCTGGGCAAAGGCCTCCCCCAATTCCTTCCATTTGTTCTTTTCCCGTGCCTTCTCGGACCAACCCTCGTGGTACGCGTCCAAATTGTCTCGCCACCTTTTTCTGGGTCGGCTTCGCCGTCGCCGTCCGTCTTCCGGCAACCATCGTGTGGAGGCTTTTGCCCAGCGGTCATCGTGCATGCGACTGACGTGACCCGCCCAATCCCATTTTAGCCTAGCAGCCTTCTTGCCAACGTCCACTATGCCCGTTTTGGAACGCAGCGTGGTGTTTCGAACCCTGTCTTGTCTTTTGACACCCAGAATGCTGCGTTCCATTGCCCTTTGGCAAACTCCAAGGCGTAGCTTCTGAGACTCGGTGAGCGACCAGGTCTGAGCACCGTAGGTTAGGACGGGCATGATGCACATGTCAATGAGTTTGCGCTTCAGGGAGATCGGAAGATCACCCTTCATTAGCGTCTTCATGGACCAGTAGCTTTTCCAGGCATTTTCGATTCGGCGATCGATTTCTCTTTCTTGTCTATTATCGAAAGATACGTGTGCGTTACCCCAGCCAGATGTTGTCGAAAATGGTCATTTGAATCTTATAGATAATTAGTTTTGCGGCTTCTGTAATTGTTGCGCACATTTTTAAATTTGTTGCGCTTATAGTTTTTTAATTATTTCACAAAAACCTTTCCTGCTGGGGTAACGTTACCCCAGCCAGACCTTTTTCTTTCTAATGGGAATATTTAAATAAATACTAGCTATAAAATTAGTTGTCTAGATGAAGTAAATGTTGTGCCTTATTTTGTATTTGTTCTTTCTTCGGTTGCGAAGTTATTCGAGATTTTGCTGGGGTAACGTTTTTGGTTTTGCTAGATCTTTGAAATGGTTAAGCGGATTCTTATCATATTTTGTACAAGACTTCTTAGGAATTAGTTTAAATTTGTTCTGCAATAAAAAAACCAAAATAATACATTGCTTAAAGGTTATTTCATTAAATAGAAAAACACTTCAATTAGTCCCAGCACTCTCACTAAGAAGTCTAAAGACTTACTTTAAATGTTATTTTAAAGCTTGTAACTGCCTTCAAATGTATGTGAAGTTTCATTAGTATCCTGTAAGTATTTAATAAGGTATGATGATATTCAGTTCTTCACGAGCACGGTCTTGATGCGCGCGGTGTTATTTGGCTACTGGATTGGATATATAACCTGAATGTTATGTCAATTATTAGTTTTTTAGTTCAGTTGTATACCTATAGGTAAAATTTCAGCTCAGTACATTGGATAATTAATGAGATAATACGATGAAAGTCATTAGGAAATGAATGACAGTGGTAACCCGACCAAGTTTAGGTGGTTACGAAAAAGCGAAAACGCAGAACATTATACTATCTTTTGAAATGTTTAGTATAATACACCTTACAATTTCGGTACAGACGCGTACACTGTTAAATACATAATAATATCTGTACTATGAAAACATTATTATTATCTTCCAGTTGCACAAACTTATCAAAAATCACCGATATAACATGTCGTTCGGTGGGACGCGGGAGGGGTGGGTTAAGGGGTAATACATTGTTTGCAATTGCATAACGCACTAAACATGCTCCATAATCACATAATTCATCTTGTAGAGTGCGCGTGCGCTTCGGCAGTTCCGTTTCCTGTTTTTGCAAATATTTATCGAGTGCGTGAGAGCTATTATATAATAATAAGTGTGGCGAATTACTGCTAATGTGGAGTGCTTCTATTGATGATCATAATTATGGTGCGGGCTGCTTGATGAATTCACTAACAAGGTAGAAGGAAGGCATAATGTAACTACAGAAATAGTAGCAAAATTATTATTAATATGTACATGTTGTAAGGTGTTTATCTAAAACTGTATTTTTTTTAAGGCTTAAATATTTGAATTTAGGAACTTACTTATTATTTTCTTTTTTTTCGTACTTAGTTATTACCTGGACTGGAATTCTCAACAATGATAACGACATATTTATCCTTCGCTACATATAGTACCTATAAAACAAAGTCGCTTTCCGTTTGTCTGTTCCTGTTTGCTTAGATCTTTAAAACTACGCAAAGGATTCTGAAGCAGTTTTTTTTTAATAGATAGATTGATTCAAGTGGAAGGTTTTTGTGTATACATTGTCAACATATGACTTGAAACTTGATTAATGAAATTCATGACTTAGCGACCGATTTTTATCGTTATCAATGTCGGGAGTCGGGACTACCGCAACAGGTAGGTAGGTATTTATTTCCACAAACTCCTTGGACACGTAGACTTTAAGAAATCCATAATTACCTTGTTGCGACACTCGCGTTGATATAAACTCGCAAATAGATGACGATTCGAGTTTCAAATAAGTAGAAAAACTACAATTGAAACCCCATTAAGGATTTAGACAAAAAAAATGTACTCTTACTTTTTATTGTAGGCATAAACAGAATGGCAACATAGCAATAGCCGTGGGCCGCGATGATGGACACGGTGATGGCGAAATAATACCTACGTATGAGTGTGGTGGCGACTATGGCTGCGTGGTGAAGTTGTAAAAAATATCGTTTGACGTCTCTACGTCTCTACGTCTGTAACTCAGAAACTCTCAATCTATGGTGAGTACGTACTTATATCTTGCTAGGTATACCTATACTACTACGATTTGTGAAATGTGATATTTGAAATAAGACAACAAAACAGTAGGACTAACTGTGAGCATTTTACTACATTGTGATGTCATTTAATATTACCATTGATCTGTGATTTTAATTGATATAAGTAGGTATTAGTAGACAAGACATCAGACATACGTAAGTTTAGTGTTAACTGAAAAAAAACATTGTATATTATTTATTGTCTGTGATCATTACACATTCCAATATGTGTATATTTAAATAAAAACTGTAACTGTGTACTGTGTATAATGAAATCTATAATTTAAATAAAAAATAATAGAAAATTTCAAAAAAGCAAAATTACTATCTGTAATTTTAATCTGTGATTGTTTTTAAGTATAAGTTTATTAATACTTTAAAAGTTCAATTGAAATGATTATTTTACCTGTCAATAAAAATTCTTTAATAATCATGTAGTTTTTTTTTAAACTTGTGTACATGTCTGTACTAAATTTGTAACACTATCCTACATATTTTAGAAGGTACCATAATGTTCTGCGTTTTCGCTTTTTCGTAACCACCTAAACTTGGTCGGGTTACCACGGTCATTCACTTCCTAATGACTTTCATCGTATTATCTCATTAATTATCCAATGTACTGAGCTGAAATTTTACCTACATTCAACTGAACTAAAAAACTAATAATTGACATAACATTTAGGTTATATATCCAATCCAGTGGCCAAATAACACCGCGCGTATCAAGACCGTGCTCGTGAAGAACTGAATATCATCATAACTTGTTAAATACTTACAGGATACTTATGAAACTTCACATACATTTGAAGGCAGTTACAAGCTTTAAAATAACGTTTAAAGTAAGTCTTTAGACTTCTTATTGAGTGCTGGGACCAATTGAAGTGTTTTTCAATTTAATGAAATAACCTTTAAGCTATGCATTATTTTGGTTTTTTTATTGCAGAACAAATTTAAACTAATTTCTAAAAAGTCATGTACAAAATATGATAAGAATTCGCTTAACCATTTCAAAGATCTAGCAAAACCAAAAACGTTACCCCAGAAAAATCTCGAATAACTTCGCAACCGATGAAAGAACAAATACAATACAAAATTAGGCACAACATTTACTTCAACTAGACAACTAATTTTATAGCTAGTATTTATTTAAATATTCCCATTAGAAAGAAAAAGGTCTGGCTGGGGTAACGTTACCCCAGCAGGAAATGTTTTTTTGAAATAATTAAAAAACTATAAGCGCAACAAATTTAAAAATGTGCGCAACAATTATAGAAGCCGTAAAACTAATTATCTATAAGATTCAAATGACCATTTTCGACAACATCTGGCTGGGGTAACGCACACGAAAGATACTAACTGGCCCACGTAGATATACTCATCGACATACTGTATTTCCTGCCCATCTACCTCAACCCTACGCTTAGTGCTGTTGGTCATGAGCTGTGTTTTAGAACGATTCATTACGAGTCCCACCCTGAAGCTTGCTGTGCTCAGTTCTTGGAGCATGGTCTGTAGTTCTAAGGCTGTGGGGGCAAAAAGGACTATGTCGTCAGCAAATCGGAGGTCGGTCAACCTCTTATTACCGACTGTAATTCCTTTGGTTGTCCATGAGGCTGCTAGCGATCTAAATATCTCCTCAAGAGTGCTTCTAAAAAACTTTGGAGAGAGCGGGTCACCCTGTTTAACACCTTTTTGTATACTAAACGAAGGTCCTGCAGTATTCAGCTTAATGTTTGAGGTGCTGTTATGGTAGATATTTTTTAAGAGGTCTATATGTTACTGTTCTAGTTCCTGATTTTTTAAAGATTTGAAAATTTCGGAGTGTTTGATGCCATCGAAGGCCTTCGCATAATCTACGAAGGCTAAGTATAGTGGTTTATTGTATTTGGTATATTTTTCTAGGACTTGGTTCAAGGTGGTAGGTGGTCGGTTGTTGAAAAACTAGGGCGAAATCCGGCTTGTTCTGGTGGCTGATGTTTATCCAGTTTCCCGTCTATGCGATTGTGTATCACTTTAATAAAGGTCTTGTAGATGTGGGATGTTAAACTGATTGGACGGTAATTGCTAATGTCACTTTTGTCGCCTTTTTTATATAGAAAAACTATATTGGATGTACACATTGATTTTGGAACCTTTCCTGATATCAATATGGTGTTAAACAGGTTAGTAAGGGGGACAAATTAGGAAATTAAAAAAAAAAGTTTTGCAAACCTTACTATGTCACATATCAAATGAAAGGGGTTATTATTGTAAAATAATTTTGATTTTATTCATGAAAGAAGACGAAAATTGACCATTCCCCCCCTGATCTCCGAAACTACTGAGCCTAAAATTTTGGAAGAAATACAAAATATCGTTCATTGCTTGTAGATTACAGGAAAACCAATAAGAATTCTAACAATTGAAAATAAAGTGGTAAACTCAATATAAAATCAAAATCATCAATACATCCCATAGAGGGATCATCATAGGAGGGTTGTATTGATGATTATAATTCTGTAACTACATACGTCTTACAGCCGCGAGTAATATTCTTATCAACATTCAACCTAGCACTGGCCTGAAAATTGCAAAAAACGTAAGAAAATATGTATTTCGCGGGCTGGTTGGAGCAAGAAGGCGAAGTATGTATTTGTGTACCTATCTATTGAAATAGTTGTTATATACGTAGGTACCTAAAATATCACTAATCCAAGACCAGACACATTGTACTTATACTATTAAGTAGGTACTAGCATTACAAATTGTACCTCTATAATATTAGTACTCGTATTGCTAATTATGTTAATGTAAGTAAGTAATTAATAGAGAGCAAAAGAACAGTGATGTCATAACCACCTATCCAATACGTATTACTAAAACAATAAAAGGTGTGTTAAGACTCATAACGATGCCAAAAGGCACTTGTTCTTTGTATAAATAAATTACTTATATAAAAATATCTTAATGACGGGGAGACGTCATTAAGATATTTTTTTTGCTCCAGACCATACCTGGGAACTTTCTAGTTACGGAGATATTGGGGGTCAAAGTTCAATTTTTTTTGTAATAAGTGTTTCTAATGTATGATTTTTACTTTAAACCTTCACGAATCACGACCCCCCCGTACTATTCAAATCTAATCATCAGCACAATGTTTTAAATGCGTTACATTGAGTCCTACGCAAAAACGTTATTTTTCACCCCAAAAAATATCGAGTTACTTAGTATGATGTACAGAATGCTTGGTTGACGGCTTCGTGAAGAGTCTGTTTACACCCTGTATAAATTACAATTTTACCTTCTTACTTAATCAAGGATATCCCCTCGGGATTACGTACATTCAGTGTTGGGCACACAACCCATATAAGGGCAATCGACAATACAGAATGAGGATCTATCGATCTATCGTTTTAGAGCTCACCAGATGGCGCCGCTGTCGAGTAAGGTCCTGTCATTCACTCTAATGTATACTTTAGAGTAATAATAGCTTCATAAAAAGTTTATATTATTACGTTTAACAACATAGTGTTAAACTTCAGATACATATTTACAATATTGTCCCTAAAATTAGCAAGCATTAAACATTTAAAAATCGTTCTTCCTCCAAATACTAACAAATTAGATCCAAACTTGCTACTTAAAATCTTCAAGACATAAATGATCAGGAATTGTTCAATCTTGACCACAATCGTGAAAATTAGAAAAAATCCGTGATAAAAAAGCGAACACTATGGCATCTGACATTTCTGAAGACCTTACTCTACACGAACGCCAGCTCTAACGGCGAATTCATGCGCGATAGGCCCCATTGGTATAGTACCCGTAATCGGTATGAGAGCAAAAATGAGGCTACGAAATCTACGAGGTTAGTTGAGACAGAAAATGTCACTGTAGCCGTTCGATATGAGATAATATTACCTTAACACTAAACACCTATTTTATTTTTGTGTGATATCAACAAAAATAGAATCAATATTTATATATATCAATATTTCTATATGATCAACTTAATCTGTGTAATCAAAATGTCAGAGGTTTTATGTGATTTTATTTGACATGTCATATAAAATCACATAAAACCTCATATCCATGCTTCATTGCACCCTTTTGTGATTTGGTGCATTTAGCAAGTTCACTCAAACAACACCACTAGGATCCCACGCATACTTCACTTTGTCTTCTGAAAGGTTGTTAAGTATCTGCATATCTTCGGGAGAAATATTGAAGTTGAGAGAAATATTTTGTTTCATATGCAGGGGGTTTGTTGATTTAGGTATGACAGCAATATCTTGTTGCACTGCCCATTTTAACAATACTTGAGCATTGGTGATGCTAAGACCTTTGGCTATTTTTGTAACTGATGGATGGCATAGTAACTGATCATTGTTGACAGATTTTCCTCCAAATGAACAATATGCCTGTAGTACAATATCAGTTGCCTTACAATAATCTAGCAACTCCTTTTGATAGTAAAACGGGTGCCACTCCACCTTTAAAAAATAAAAAACAATTACTTATGACATGATCAAAATTGTGGTAAAATTAAGTTTTAGTGTTGATTTACATGAAATATACCTGATTTACAGCAGGAACAACACCATGATTCATTTTCATAAGAAGATTTAGGTGGTAAACATTGAAGTTAGATACACCAATGGCTTTGACAAGGCCATTTTCATAAAGTTTCACCATGCCTTCCCACGTTGCATGCCGAAGCTCTGTATTTTTTTTATCAGTAACTGCAATTCTCTGTGTTCCAGGGAAATGAATCAAATACAAGTCTGCAAAATCCAACCCCAAATTATCAATTGATGCTTTGTAGGCTTTCTTGACCATTTCTGGCCCTCCATGATCAGCAGGTGCTGTAAATAAATAACTACTTTGAGCACATACGTATACACAACACATAAAACAACACACGCACAAATAAAATAACTAAGGAGTTGTTATTTATTTGATTTTATTTAGCATAGTTATGAAAACTGATTGTATTCTCCCCCGCTCAGTATAATATTATCCTGTTTCATGCAAATTGAAAAATTATCATCATCTGCTTAGCCTTTTCCCAACTATGGTAGGGGTCGGCTTCCAGTCTAACCTGATGCAGCTGAATACCAGTATTTTACATGGAGCGACTGCCTATCTGACCTCCACAACCCAGTTAGTACTGGGTAATAATATTACTTTATAATGGCCCATCCACAAACCAACCTAGGCAAACACGGCATAACCTAAAGATCGACAAGCAAATTGAAAAATGACCTACCTAAAAACAAGTACATCTTCATAACTTGCTACTATTATTAACGCGAAAGTTCGTGAGTTTGTTACTCTTTCATGCAAATGCTTCTGAACGGATTTAAATGAAAGTGCACACAGATAGCTTATAACCTCTTTTTTTTTTCGGTTGGGTAATCATCAAATGACTTCTCCCGCTCTGGGCGGAGCAGGAGGGAGTGTCAGACTTTTACTGACCCATCCATTGTCCTTCATCGGCCTTTGTGTTCCGGGGCCACGGTATCTCTTTCGAACAGTCCCGCAACCCCGGGGAAAGCAGTGAAGCTTATAACCTTGATTAACACAAAGGATACTTTTTATCCAGAGAGTATAGTGTGATTCCGTGTATCATTTACCGAACTCCACGCGGACGAAGCCGTGGGCATAAGCTAGTTACTACATATTATTTTAGCAACCCGTATTTGCTTAGAATATCTTTTTTTAAATGTATCTATATTGTACATGTATTGTGCAGCAATAGTAGTAAAAGACAAAGACCCAATTATATTACAGTAACAGCACTTACAGAGTTTAGTTGTAATGAAAATATCATCACGCTCTAAGTCATGTCGCGGGAGCAATCTGCGGAAAGCTTCCTTCAAGTATGGTTCATTGCGGTAGACAGCAGCTGTATCTGTAATTATTTTAATAAAATGTTTGTTAATATCATCATCTGCCTAGTCTTTTTTACTATTTTGGGGTCGGCTTTCAGTTTTACCGGATGCAGCTGAATACCAGTATTTTACATGGAGCGGCTGCCTATCTAACCTCCACAACCCAGTTAGTACCGGGTAATACGATACCCCTTGGTAAGGCTGGTTGTCAGACTTTTTGAGCCTTTGACTACCTAACGACTGTCAAAGATCTACAAATGACAGCCGGGACCAACGGCAGACCAACCAATGCAAGCACGGCTTAACTACGATACCGATAAACTTCGACTGGCTGATTTTTTTCGCGATTCAGGGTTTGGTCCCATAGTAAAAGTTGTTCATAATGATGAGTACAATGACCAGTCGAAGGTTACCGATATCGTCCGGAAACACGTTGTATAGAACGTGTACGTTACCCCGGCAAAAAAGTGTCTCCTAGAATTATATGAGTGGAACGTTTAATTAGTGCCTTAGCTGCTGTAAATGTACACACATAAATACCACATAAAAAATGTGCCTCCAAAAATAAAAACTGTGCCGCTTCAGGTTTTCGAGATATTGCATTTCCTGCTGGAGTAACGTTTTGCAGAATCTTATATCTCTAAAAACATTGCATCTGCCCCTGTAGAATAAACATACACGAGTAGCTCTTAATGTGTGCCCCTTAGTGCCCCAATTAGATTTAAGAAAATATTTATAATATCCAAGTTATCGCGGTTTTATGAAAACTCGAAAAAACATCGCAGCACCTAAATGAGACCAGGTATATGCTCGCTGAAAACTGTATTCGGTCCGTCTTGACACTAATAATAAATAACCATACAAAGTTTCAAAACTGTTCTTGCATGCGTTTTTGAATAATCTTGCTAGAAGTCAAAACGATGGTGTCATAACTTTGACGGCAAAATACAAGGAACCAGCTCAATCCCAGATGAGTAGGTGTAAACCAGTAACTGGTGAATTAGTCAAAAATATATGGTGTAAATATACAGCTTGGAATGTTTCGCATTAAGTAAATATAAACAAAAAACAAAACGTAAACAACGGCTGGTTATCCGAAAAAATTCGAATGAATACAATACTAAAAAGCGACGGATTCATAAATAACGATGACCTTCTTTATTGGACATATTATACACAAGCTGTTGTCCCATACCACAGTATAAATATGGATAGTACCGAAACTACCTACAAACGCTCGAAACCGCACACTCACACAAACATGCGTGTCGACGGGGCCCCCAAGCGGACGTTGCGGTGCTATCAGTAGTGCGTGCCGTGCCGAGACGATTGGTCATAAAAGTATTGCGCGGTAACGGCTGTTTGAACTCGGCTTCATCAAAACCGGAGCTATCGTATTTTAAACTTCCTGCTGATTTTGAAAGGTAAGAATGATTTTATTGTTATAAATGTTATCGTCTTTGTGATCGATCATAATGAATTCGTGAACTTGGTTTTGAGGGTATTTAAAGCTGATAGTGGTAACAAAAAGTAAATCCAAGATGGTGGTTGCAATAATTAGTAACTGTTTTGGTGTCATTGACACTGGCTTGGCCACCATCAGAGATTTTAATTTTGATAACACAAAAAAATTGTTGCTAATTAGTCGAAATTTGTCGCCAAATATCAGAATTTGTCAGCCACTGGTTCAAAAGATATAAGGGTTTATAGGTGGCCGATCTGGAGTGTCTCCCCAGATTGGCCACATTTATATCTCAAAAACTATGGCACCTAGCGAAGATCTGTTTTCTCTCATATTTTGTCCCCAATTAGTCGCAATTTGTCGCCAATTAGTCGAAATTTGTCGCCAAGTCACAGATTTAATCGGGTCTTAGTTTAGAAGATATAATGAGTTCAATTAGTAAGGTATAGTCCAAGAGCTAGATCGAATGAACTCTCTAAATTCTTAGAATCTAGCTCTTGGACTATACTATACACACAACAAAACAATACACACCTCGGTTAAAGGATAGCTATTTAATACTTCCATACTCCCTATCCTAACATAGGGATGCCAGACTTGGGCACTTATTAAATCTCAGCAATCCAAATTTCAAACTTGCCAGCGAAGCATGGAACGAAGCATGATGGGGAAAAGGAAAATAGATAAAATCAACCACAGCTAAATTAGCAAAGCTACAAGGGCCCAAGATGTGGTGTTGAAATTAAGAACACTAAAGTGGAAATGGGCTGGCCATGTAATTAGAGGAGAAGAGAAATGGAGCAAAGTAGTAACATTGTGGTACCCAAGAGAGGGAAAGAGAATAAAGGGAAAACCATTCAGAAGATGGGAAGATGTTGTGGTTAAAACAGCTGGAAAAACCCTGGACCTGTTGGAGGAGGCCTTTGCCAAAGGGCACACAGAACAAAAACAAACTTATATATAAAAACAATTGTTTAAAAAAAAAAATGTATTCTTTTGTCTGAAAAAGGCCTTTAAATAAATAAATAAAATAAGCTACAAGGCCATGCACAATGTTTCTCTCTCCAACCATTCGTTTAGAATTTTCCTGCTGGAAAGACGTTACCCCAGCAGGAATCGTTTTTTTTTTTACTTTTACAGCAGATAAGGCACTAATTAAACGTTCCACTCATATAACTCTAGGAGACACTTTCCTGCTGGGGTAACATACACGTATAGAACACCAAGAAACAATGTTCACCTTTTGTTACCGACCCTTTTAAAGTGGAACTGCAGACAATGATTGATGCAAATAGATTTCAGTCAACTTTCTTTATCCTAGCCTATCTTTAGCCTAGTTGAAAGCTCATGAGCTTCTGTGGTAGTCACCATTACTTTTTGTTGATAACGAGTTCCAAAAGTTGCAATGTGTCTTTAAATCCCGTCCCTTAGACATTAGAAACAGGTTGAGAAAAAAAAATGCTCTGATTTTGTTTCCCCGTGAATACATGGTGTCCGTGTTAGAGACTTACCAAACATGCGGTACCCTGCTGACAGAGCCTGGTCCACTACTTCCATGACCTCACCTGGATCACGAATACGGAAGGTGCCCACTAAAAAAAACGAGAAATTTTAATTAATTATCATGTCAGTTATGCATTGGTAGGTACTAATAGGTATCAACTGTTGAAATATTTTCAGTAAATAAACCTTACTACATTAATTGCTATTCTTTGACACTAGTTTTAAATGTTTTCTTTGGTCAAAAGTCCAACAGAATTGAAATATAGCTCAAATCAGAGCTCAAAATTAGTTCTCCAATTCATACTATAATGACAAATACCAAACTCAATGAAGACCAGTGCTACAGCAAATTGAAAATGTTGCAATATGCATGACGACAGTATAAAAAAATTGCAAATCTATTTAGTCCGTCAGTCGTCATTGGAAATTAGTGGACACGTTTTTTGTTTTTGTAAATCAATGAATATTGACAAAGATAAAACGCATATTTTAAAAGCGTCATATTTCCGTCAATTTTGGTTTTCGTAACAAAAGAAAAAACATGGGTCAAATATTTTTTGATAATCTAACTTCGATTTTTTTGTCGTCTCGCCTATTATCAATATTTTGCTGACTACAACAGTCAATCAAATTTGATCTGAGCTGGGCCGGCAAGGTCCTAGAATCAACTAAAGACTGTAGAGTCTGTTATAGAAACCCCTAGTTAATCTAGGTTTATTATTAGTTCGAATAATAGGTCAAATCTTTGGCAAAATACAGAAAAAGGCAACATATTTCAAGATGCTCTACTTTGGTAAATTTGTTTGCCATAAACCAAATTTACATAAACATTTATTGTGTGAAAGAGTTTTGCAAGGGCCAGGGTAAGAACTTTGAGAATAGTGTTTCTCTCAGTATCCTAAAGTAATAACAAAGTGGGGTAGTCCCAGGTATATCAGTACCTACCTACTC
The DNA here is from genome assembly GCA_941918905.2 of Xestia sexstrigata. Taxonomy (NCBI): domain Eukaryota; kingdom Metazoa; phylum Arthropoda; class Insecta; order Lepidoptera; family Noctuidae; genus Xestia; species Xestia sexstrigata. Next base: position 12,049,555 of record OW799200.2, on the reverse strand, counting down.
ACCTGAAATGTTTTCATAACGTTTCCAGGATGTAGGCTATCAAATTTAGAATCTATTCTCATAAGGCACCCTCAATACAACTTTAATTTTATTTGCCACATTTAAATCGTTTCAATGACTTTGTCCGATACAATACTCGTTTGTATGTATGTGTGGCTAATATATATAAATCTAAGGTGATGTTGAAGATTGTAACTTATAACTTGGAAACAAATTTTTTGACAATTTTGTCCGCTACATACAATATTAGTTGGTATTGATACAAGCTATTGATTAATTAATACAGATTGTATGGGTGGCTATATTAAAATCAAAGTTGTACTGATGGAGAAGATTGTAATTTTGATAGCTATGTCGGAAATATAACGCTTTGGAAGATTTTGCCTCCAAAACTTATTTGATATCAGCTATAGATTAACACAGGTTTAATGCGTTGCCGCTATTTTGAGAATGAAATAAAATGGCGAAAGTTATGCAGGTTAAACTATTCAAAGCCCTAGTAAATAAACTTGAAAAAAAAAACAGGAACCATCTGCGCTGGCTCGGGGGACGCTGGGTGTAGGTGCATAATGTAAATAACTATTGTAAAATGGTTGAAACTATAGACTAGAATATGTATGCCATTCTATGAAATTGCAATTAAATGTACTTACAGCCCACGGAAGGCATAATATTTCCATTGTTCAACGTAAACTTCTTAATCGCCGAAACCGAGTCAACAGTTGCAGCCATTTTTTCCTATACCTTTAATTCAGGTAAGTTTAGCTGTTTCAGTAAGCTCTAGCTCAGTGCAGCAGAGATTACCCGTAATAAGCCGTTCTATTTCCCAACATGAACTTTTTAAGCCCTAAAATAATGCTGCAGCAGATGCAACATGACAATGACAGATAACAGAACGTGTACAATATATACATACATTGTACTTTTTTTTTTTTCGTTCGCCCTATAATAGCAGGCATCGATCTATAGACCATTCAGCCTATTTACATTGTACATAATTTGACATGCTACATAATAAGAGTAGAATTTAGGACTAATAAGTACTAACTGTCATGACGAAAAAAATATTATTATTTTACTGGTAATGAATGAGGCTATACACATTTATCTAACTACAGGTAAACTATTTGAATTAAGTAAAAAAAGAACTGAAATAGAAAAAGTAATAAGGAGAGACAATAGATTATTGAGAAAGGAAGAACGGATAATTATAGGACAGGAGAAAATAATGTGTTTCAAGTCGCCCACATCTGCCTGCGTAGCATGGCCGCCGTGGTGGAAACGGATTTTGTCGACTGACAATCGACAAAATGACAGATTTTCGAAAGACTTCTATCGTCCTATGCATGGCGATGTTTGACATGTGGAAAAGAAAGATTTCTATTCTTTAGCGACAAAAGTCTCCAATGTCGAGCATGGCGACAATTTTTTGGCTACTTTTGACACTGGTTGTAGGAATCGTTTCTTGTCAACAAATGTCAAAAAGTCTACAACACATCAGACATAAACAAGATTATTTTTATGAGCGTGAACACTACAGCGCCGCCGCACCGCTGCCCGCGCCGCACAGTGGGCTGGGATTACAAGGTTGGGTCTTAAGAGATCAAATGTATTTTTTTGGTATCTAGGCATAAATTTAAAACGTTTTTATCCTTTGACTTTTTTTAATTTAACGAGTACTTTCGGAGATATAGCCATATCAAATTTGTATGAAGAGTCATGTTATTTTAGTCAAGCAATTTATTCCAATTAAATTGAAATTGAAAATGATGTATGCTAAACGGCCTGAAAACCTCAATACCTACTTAGTTCTTTAAAAAAAAAAAAAAATCGACATTTTCCACCACCTTATGTAGGTATGACGTAATTTGTTTTGAGACTTATTTCCGGGAATCAAGGGATAAGAGTGCGCGAGCGTAACTACAAGTTATGACGTGTCGTAACGTGATTGGTGCAACGATAGGGTATCTACGGAATGTTCGGTTGCATTCAAACGTACTTCAGTGTTCTATTAACCACGAATGACGGAAATACTGCTAGAAGATTTTTTGCAAATCCAAACATGACTGCTGAGATAACTGGTGTTAGTGAAGAATTAATAAGGCGATTTGCAATCATTTTAGAGGCAATTTCATCAGGTTACCACATTGACACAGCGAAATTTCACGAATATGCTCAAGTGACCATGCAACTGTATTTGGAATTATATAGCTGGTATTATATGCCTTCAAGTGTTCATAAAGTTCTTATGCATGGTGTAGCTATTATTGAAAGTTTTGATCTAATACCAATTGGACAGCTATCTGAAGAAGCTGCAGAAGCTAGACAGTGATTAAATTAAAACAGTGCAGTGGCCAGTAGTGATTGTGATTTTTACTTATTTATTTATTTATTTTATTAGTCCTTAGTGGATTAGGTCTAAAGGGGAGACCACTACATAAAAAAAACGCGCCTAGTTCTTAACCTCTATGGTGGTGTGGAATAGAGAACAAAATTTGAAATTGCGACCAAATCGCAGAAAATCGCAACCCGAGAATAGGCGCTAAAATAGGACAAATATACGTCCTATGCATACGTAGAGTCAATTCTTTGAGAAAATTTGAGAATTTCGAGATTTTCACATTTTTTTCTTTTGCTTCATACAAAAATTACTTTGGATATTTATAACTCCGAAAATACTAAGTTATCTGAACGACCCTCATAGAAATAATTACTTATAATCGATAGATAAATCCAACACAATATTTAAAATTTCAGAAAAAGAAACTTTTTTTTTTTAAATGCTAAGTCCTTTACCAGCCCGTTTCAGCCCACTGTGCGCCGCTGACTTCGTGAATGAGGCCTCACAGCGACTGCATTCGATGGCTTTCTAGGGTGGTTGTCGTTGTTGTTGTTGTGGTGGTTGTTGGCCTTTCAATAAAAGTAATGGCAATCACACGATGCGTCCTATGATAGCTATAATAATCTAGAGTGCGCATCTTTTTCCTTTCAAACAAATTGTAATGTCATCGTCCACCTTGCCTGATATTAACCACCGCCCGTGTAACATTATGGGGAATAACGTCATCAAGTAATCAAAGGGCGAATACGTCGTTAGCCAAGCTTGAACTAGTTTGACGGAATTGAAACTAAATATTCTAGTTGTATAACTTGTCATGGGCGGCGACAGGAAGCAGGCGCGGATCCAGCCTTCAAAATAGGTTGTGGGCACGGCCCTAAAATCAAAGTGACGTCGAATATATAAATAGAAAAATCTTATTGGAGTGATAATAGTTTAGATGATGTTTTTTTTTTTAAGAAACTAAAATAATATGCGAGGCCAAGATTTTCTTGCACCCGCCTCTGATATGTTAGATTTTTAGAATAATCAACAAACCTTGGAATTCAGGAGCGAGCGCAGCTCTAAAATTTTATCCGCTCTCCTCCGATTCGCAACACTTTATCTAAACCTACCATTATAGCAATAATGAAATGATTTTACCGACTTTTTTTGCACCCGCCTTACTTTGCTGACCGCATAACAGTGTCAGAATGAATATGTAAATTGGACTCCAGAATGTAAGAGCGAGCGAAACAAGCTCGAAAAACTTAGCAGTCCTTCTTGGATTTCTATAGATTTTATTTTTACCATTCTAGAGGTAATATTGTCGAAATAAGTTTCAATAGGCATGACGAAGGTATCAAAAAATTGCAAATCTATTTAGTCCGTCAGTTAGAGTACCTATTGGACACGTATTTTTGTTTTTGTAAATCAATGAATATTGACAAAGATAAAACGCATCAAAACTCGGGAGTGGGGGCTCGTGACATCAGAACTAGGTAAAAATTATACCAAGGCGTGATGTATTGAGAATTTTAAAAGCGTCATATTTCCGTAAATTTTGGTTTACCTATCAAAAGACAAAACATGAGTCAAATATTTTTTGAAAATACAACTGGCGGACTAAGTAGATTTAAATGTGAGGCGGCAGGCTAGAAAATAAATAGTGCTTCAACAAGTTAGGGCAGGTCTCGCCGCCCGCGCCTCATGGAAATAAAAACACCATTGCTTGTATCTACAGTGTACATTCAGTCAAAAAAGTATCGGGAATGGATGATTTGTTTATGGTTCCAAATTCAAATTTTTGTTTTTTTGTAGTTGTTAGATTGGCACAACTGTTTTCCATTTTGGCGCGGAGTTTGAGTTGCATCTGTTATTTATATTAAATACAGTGCTGGTTTTAGTAATATCATATATAGTGTGTATTGCGAATTTCATAATGGACAAAAATATCGAACAAAGAGTTTGTCTTAAATTTTGCATCGCCAATGGAATTTCGTGTTCGGAGTCACTGAAAATGTTACAGAAGGCTTACAGTGAATCGACTTTATCAAAAACTCGTGCTTATGAGTGGTTCAAAGCGTTCAAAAGCGATCGAGATGTGATGGAAGATTTGCCTCGCTCTGGTAGGCCGTCAACGTCTGCAACTGAAGTTAACATCGCAAAAGTGAAGAAAATAGTGACTGAAAATCCCCATTCAACTCTGAGAGAGATAGCCGCCGAACTTTCTGTATCTCACGAGTCGATCCGTACCATTTTAACTAATCATTTGGGTATGAAACATGTTGCTGCTCGGCTAGTCCCAAAAGATCTGAATTTTCTCCAAAAACTCAATCGCATGAAAGTCGCTGAGGACAAGCTAGAACGAGTCAGTTCGGACCCAACATTCATGAAACGCATTGTTACTGGTGACGAGACGTGGGTTTACGAGTTTGACATGCAAACTAGTCAACAAGCTTCGGAGTGGCGCCTTCCAACTGAACCGAAACCGAAAAAACCACGCCAAAGTCGATCAAAAGTCAAAGTCATGTTGACTGTTTTCTTTGACTATCGCGGTGTTGTGCACTCTGAATTCTTACCGGAAGGTCTAACGGTAAATAAAGAATATTATTTGAGCGTTATGCGGCGTTTAAGAGAGCAAATTCGACGAAAAAGGCCAGATTTGTGGAAAGAAAATTCTTGGATTTTGCACCACGACAATGCGCCTTCGCACAAGGCTATCATTGTGAACGAATTTTTGACCAAACACTCAACAAATACCATCCAGCAACCACCATATTCACCAGATATGGCTCCTGCTGACTTTTTTCTTTTTCCTAAACTCAAATTACCACTTCAATCGATCTTTTTCAATCGATAGAAGACATAAAGGAGAATTCGCGGCGAGAACTGAACTCAATTCCGGAAGCAGCGTTTAAAAAATGTTTTGATGAATGGATTATTCGTTGGCGCAAGTGTATCGTTTCTAAAGGAGCATACTTTGAAGGTGATAAAATAAATTTGGATGAATAACAGACATTTTGTGTATTATTGATCTTTTCCCGGTACTTTCTTGACAGAGTAGTATACTGTATAGGTCCACGCAGGTAAAACCGTGGGATGAACACTAATAAATGAATAAGAAGCCTTTAAAATGTTAGGCTGCTTTATCACGAAAATTACAAAAGTGTGTTTGTTTGAACGCATATTCCACCGATTAGAAATAGCAAAATATCATTAATGAAAATGATCTCTCCGCTCTCCAAAAATTTGAATGCTAGGGTAAACTACCGTTTTATGTTTTTTGCTTTATTGAGTCCTTGTGTAGAACATCAGACTATTGACCTCAATTAGGGTCGTGTCCCATTGCCCATCGTGCCCACAACGATGTATCCGCGCTTGCTAGGAAGAGGCAGCTGCCCCTAGAGGCTCAGGATTATTAAAAGTTATAGCTTTTCCTGCCTGATGCCATAGAATGATATTTTACGTAATAAATTGTAGCGTAAAATGGAATCACTCAAATTAAAATATTGTTTAACTCTGCGGAAAAACATTTGCCAAAAAGGCTCCGCTTTTCTACGACGTCATTATTTTTTCTTTGATCCACCAGATCAAAAAAAAAATAATGACGTCGAGTCTCCATCACGGCAAACTGAGCCAGTACCAGATGTTAGCGTGGTGTGGTCTGTAGACGCGGTTAGCGCACCCTCCTTATTTTGTCCTGACGCTTGTAGAGGCGTCGCGTCGGGCGGAAGTAAGATCCAGCAGTCGCCTGGAACCAAATTCAAATTGCGAATCCAAACTGGTGACAAGCTAGCTAAGCTAATAGGCCTGCGGCCCATTGCCATTTCAGTTGTCGTTGTTGATGTCGATGTCGGTGACTTGGTTGCGTTTCCGAATGTCTTCATTTTTAACCCCAAGGCCTACGCCACACTTGACGGAAATTCTATCGCGGATCTTCCGCGAACGGAATACATGTTATTGCATATAAATGACTAATAACGGGTACACTACGCGAAACATGAGCCCTACTCTCAACGCTTCGTCCGTACATTCGGATCTATCAGTCTCCCTCATATACGGATGAAGCGTTAGGGAGTGCCTCGTTCGTTAAGTGTGACGTAGGTAATAGGCCATAAAGTTGTTAATAATACCTACCGGTATGTCGAGTCCGCGTAACACTGGTCAGTTTCCCTCACTCGTCAGTTTATTTAATTCGACAGTTGCGTTGATCCGTCACTTTCGCTAATTGGACATTTGTGTGCATTCGACAGTTGCGTCAACTCGAAAGTTTCCATAATTTGCCAGTTTCGTCAATTCGTCACTTTTATTCAATTCGTCAGTCGAAGTACAGTCGGTAGGAAATTGTCTGTCAATTTAAATATGTATTGAGATCTATTTATTAACTTTACTATTTAATTATATAATATATACATTGCAGTTTATTTAAGTTTTAAGTAAGTAAGTAGTTAAGTTTTTTTTATATTAATATATACCTATAAAACTTTGCCAGGAAAGTAATTTGTTACTATACACACCTCTTTTCGTGAATTTGTTACAAAAAAAAAGACAAAAATGCTGGAAACGCAATCCTATGAGGACACACAACGGCCGTTTTGACATTGGAAATGTCTTTTCTTTCGCTCCAGTGTAGGCTACGATTTCACGGAAAAGTGCGAACGCCTTTTATTTCGGAGAGTTGTGAAGATAAGATAATTATGATATTAAAAAAAACCTCAAAAGACGAGTATTTGGGAGAGCCGTAAGGTGAAAAAAAAAATAGACGAGAAAGTCAAAAATGATAAAAATTAGGATGGCCGAAATAGTGAAAAAAATTGAATTAGAATTTTTGATTTTGGCGCACGATATTTTGGAAATGAAGATTAATATCAAAAATTTTAGAAAAACTCCTCTGGACAATTTAGGGCCATGTTCACGATACGATCGGGTCAAGGGTTTGCCCTGGCGCCTAACCTTTTTGAAAAAAGTCAAAAAGTCAGAACGACATTTTACACATGACATTAAAATTTATGACTTCATGTCGAGGGTACCTACGTTAATCTTACTTTGTAGTTTTATTTAATTTTGCAACCTTTTCCTTAAAACCCGACTTTCTCGTGGCTCAGTGACAATATTTTTTCGAATTCCATAAATTAATTTCCAATGTGCTCGCCTCACACGTGTGAGGCACGAAATCTGTGAATGTTTCCATACAAACGTAGTCCCCTGTTTCTTCCCTGGATAATGATATCCAGTAGGCCTATTACGTACCTTTCTGATACCCAGTGACTATCAAGCTTCGGTTGTACACCGAACTTTGATGACAACCGAGAATGTCATAATATTGGTATTACGTATCGCACTGAGTGGATATCACTTTACGGTGACTAACAGCCCTGGCACGGTGTAACGTCTTTCACGAAAGCCTCTTCAAACTCAGTTGTCATCAATTTGTTGTCCACTATGCTTACATAATCGAAATAATTTATGTATCGATACGAAAGCGTCTGTCAAAATGAGTTACGGTGACTATCAGCCACGATGACAACCAATGACGTCATATTTGATCGCGACTGGTCATACATAATACGAAACTAACCTTTTGACAGTTATTTGATGTACACTGAGCCCAGTTACTATAATTTCGAGCTGTCAACAGAGATACGTAATAGCCCTACAGGGAGGAAACAGGGAACTACGTTTGTTTTTGAAAAAGATAAAGATTTTTTTAATCAGGGGACTACGAAACGTCGTTTTTGTGTACTTTTAATCATTGAGCTATCTATTACTACTACGTCTAATAAAAGCTCAATACTTTTATTTGGTATTTTCTGCTGTTCTCTTTCGCGCTCTGCGCGCGGCCGTTTGGGCACAGCAATACATTTTATAAATACCTATTTTTAATTTCTCTCGGCCGTTATATATCCTCGCAGGGTCGCTTTCAATCTGGGGTCGAAGGTATTCGGGAGAGAAATGATAAAAAAGAGTAATCTGATTTTATACTCACTTTATTTTTAAAAATTACAAAATGTGACATTAGTAAACTGCACGCTTCAAATAGATTAATTTCTATAGGGTTGTGTGAAATTACTGGGGAGAGGGAAGAAAATACATAAAAAGATTGCTAACAAGTTACTGTTAAATAAATCGAGGTGTGGGGGTGGGGAGTTAAAACAGTAGGTAACTTAAAAAAATGCCCCCCATTCTACGATCCTGTGAATGATTGATCGATGATACAGCTAGGTTAGCTTTTATTTTACATTGAAGCTTATCCTAATAGGTAATAAAAAACTGAGATGTCCCAGCGTCTAGGCCAAATTATGACTAGATAAAACATGGAAATGTGTATTTATATTTGCAATCATTTAGATGCAGTGGTTCACAGTAATGACTACACACACATAATAATATGGTTATGTTTAAATTAAATTGAAATATTTGATTAATAATTTAGATGCAGTATAGGTTTATGGTGGTGATTACACATAATATGTAACATTCAAATTGAATTATTTAGTTGCAATAGACGTTGTTCACAGTAATTACTACACATTATATTATGGTCTTGTTTATATTGAATTATTTGATAGTTTAGATGTGGTATGACCCTCTCGCCTTGTTCGCTGCTGTACTCAACAGTATCCTTCGTCCTCCGGCGCGGTGGGCTGCGCCGGATATTCGGCGGGCGCGGCGGGCAGTAGGAGCGTCGGGGGCCTCTCCCCGCCGCGTATGCGCAGCGCGTACACCGCCATCTCCACCTTGTTCAAGTTGGCTCGCGTTACTGGGAGCTTGCGGATTAGCGGACGGCAGCCTGTTATACCTGGAATGAGAGGAGTGGCTGTCTTAGTAACTTATTATTTAATACCAGGCAGCCAGTCGAGACAGCTGACACAGCTTGTATCCTGTTGTTCCCCACTAGATTTTCTTTTCTTATCTTAATTAGGTAGGTTAGATAGCTGGAGTACAGAAGGAGAATATCTCGCATTTTCTTCACCACTTCTACAATATACAGGTTGGAAGTGACATCGACGCACAAACCGTTACCACATTCAGAACATCATTATTTGTCAAAAACAAAACAGCTGTTACATATAATATATTTTGACCGAGTATGTATTGCACTTTTGTAGGAAACCGTTGTATTTTATTTAAATTGCCAATAGGGTATTACACCCATTTTTGAAAAGTGTCTCTATTAGATTCTATAGTACTAATGAACCACTAAAAAAATCACAAAATTTTTATTCAATCGTGCCATAAAAATGCATTTAAATTTTGCATTTTTATATTTCGTGCGTAATATTTGAAGTTGACAGTTGACACTTTACATACTCTTTGTTTATTGGTGTATTGGTGTTAAGAAACAGATTTAAAAAGCTAAAACTAAATTTTAAAATTAAATTCAAAGGTTTCCCCTTTTTTTTTTTTTTTTCGGTTGGGAAATCATCAAATGACTTCTCCCGCTCTGGGCGGAGCAGGAGGGAGTGTCAGACTTTTACTGACTAAAACCCATCCATATTCCTTCATCGCCCTTTGTGTTCCGGGGCCACGGTATCTCTTTCGAACAGTCCCGCCACCCCGGCAGGCATCGGTCCTTGCCCCCTTCGTTTTTGCTGACTCTCTTTGAGGCGCGCGTGGAACACGAACGCGCCGTCGACACGGCCTGTCGTCATGAGACGGACGGACGGCGAGCTAGCCCATAGCCCACCGTCCACAGGCCCGCGCCTACGGTGGCCGGGGGCCACGTGGTGGCCCCCGACGCCCGGGGCGTCTCCCGCGGCGGCCGGGACGCTGTGAGGTTCTCTCCCTCTCACATTCCGCCACCTCCTTCTCTAGCATTACTGCTTCGCAGTAGGAGGTGACGGCGTCCCATTCCGTCTCGCTCCGGACCATGGCTTGCACCAGGGCCGGACGCGAGAGGTCGCCGCCGCCAATCGCCGCTTCGAGGACACGGCGGTGCCCCGCCCACGCGAGGCACACCTCCACCGTGTGCACCACCGTGTCCTCCGGTCGATCCTCGCAGTGGAAACACCCGTGCGTTTCCTCCCGCCCGATTCAGTGCAGGAACCTCCCGAAAACACCGTGTCCGGTGAGGACCTGCGTCAGGCGGAAGGTGAGGACGCCGTGGCGTCTCTCCAGCCACTCCTCAAAGAGGGGTTATTATTATATAGGGCTTATCGCCACTATCGTGGCGTGCCCTGCACGGGGTTGCGTCAGTCGCTCTCTCCATGTCGCCATGAGATCCCGCCGGAAGTCTGTCCGCTGAGCGACAATTTGTCGCGGCAGCGGAGTTTCCCCCCGGCGAAGCGATTCCGCGCGCCATTCATGCAGGCGCGCGAGGACTATCGCCTCCAGATCCCATGGCGGCAATCCGGCAAGGAGGCACGCCGCCTCGGTTTCAAGGTTTCCCCTTGAGTTTCAAATATACAAACCTTTACATTTATATTATTAGTAATTTAACCACACGGACTAATAATATTTACATTATTTACACACTAACTCTATAAAAACAAATAAAAAATATTTTACAAATATCAAAAAAAAAGGTTACAGGGCGTCGAAAAATTCGTCCACATCGCTGTCAACAGGAAAAGTGCCCAGAAGGCTGGCAGCATTGCCCCGTGGATGGCAATGCTGATTCTTTGGCCAAAAAATAGGCCCGCCCTCTGGTCACGTGAAGAGTCGACCAACCGTTTGGCGATTTCCCGAAAAACTAGGTGGGCACTCGGACCCCATGGCCCTAGTGTTTCAACCCCAAACGGCTCAAACACATAATTACCAATTAAATTATTGTATTTGCGCCGTTTGAGGTTTTCAGCACCTGCAGCAGCCGCCCCAGCGCAGCACACTGTGCTAGGAAGATGGGATGGCGCAAGGGTGTCGACGCAAGTTTCCCCTTTGAATTTAATTTTAAAATTTAGTTGGCTATTTTATGAACTAAAACTAACGTTTTCAGACTGTTTTTTGCTAATGCTATCTCAATGAAATATTTTTTCTCATATAGAGTAAAATACCCTATTAAAAATAACTATGAAGTTCGCAGAATGGTGTAATTAACACAGGGTCACCGTTAGTGCATCAATGTGCATTCCACCTTGTATATTGTAGACATAGCAAATTTGGTGCTTTGGTAACAAATGGGTATGTTGTCACAAAATATGTAAAAGTATTCCTGCTGTGAATAGTGATGGATTGAAAAGATTAGAAAGAAAAAAAAATCCTTTCAGTAAAGACGGTTTTTCCTCAAATTATTATTAGATTCCTCAATAATGTCTCCTTTGTGTAAAGTTACATATTTTCCAGCATTTATCTTAGACTTTCTATTTCCAGCAACTCTGATGATTAAACAGTTAACAAAATTAGTGTCAACTTACTTAGATAACCAGTATACAGGTGCCTGATAACATCACAAGCTCGAAAGCACTCTTCAGTATCCCCACTAGATATACTATTAATGGCCTTCCTCATCAGTTCACCTGTCAGATCAGCAACGCCCAACATATAGTCAGTTTGTGGAATAACTGTAACCAACGCCCTTTGAATATCACCTTCTGTTATTAAACACTCAAACTCTGCCTGAACTTGGTGGTAAGTGATAACCCTTTTCTCTGTCACTAAAGATAGAAGGGTCCTGGCTTCAATATACTCCTGGAAACCAGCTGTGACTGCCTTGGAATGCAAGTGTGCTGGGCTGTGCTCAAGCTCAAGCCCAATGCTTTTGATTGGCTCATTGAGTAGCTTTTGAATTCGTTCCGTGGCTTCTGCGATAATACTCGCAGATGTTTCTTTTCTGAAAATGTATGATTTTTAATTATAAAGTCCTGCAATGATGAAATTAAGGTTTGCACCCCATCTAATATGTTTGATTTTCTTTTTACAAGCTTTTATTTAACTTGCAATGTGTGTATGTTTGTTTAGGTCAAATCTCGCAACTGTATTTTAAAACCTTGTCCCCAACAGATTGAGCTGTAATTTTGCTTAAGGCGACTCATCTTCCTGCCCTTATCCCATGTTACTTGTGGTCGGCGCAACACGTTTTTTTCTTCCATTCCCTGTCAACCGTCAAACAATCATTAACACCTTTTTCCTTAATATCATTCCTCACACAATCCATTCATCGTTTGTTTGGTCTTCCTCTCCCTCTCCATCCATCAACATTTATATTCATTACCCTTTTAGTCACATGCTATTTTTCCCTCCTCATCACATGCCCATACCAAGACAGTTGATTCCCTTTCAACTTTTCTGTAACTGGCGCAACTTTCATACAGTACGACAGGCCTAATCACGGACTTGTATATTTTCCCCTTTAACTTGAGGGGCATCCTTTTTTTTTTTTTTTTTTCGGATGGGAAATCATCAAATGACTTCTCCCGCTCTGGGCGGAGCAGGAGGGAGTGTCAGACTTTTACTGACTAAAACCCATCCATGTTCCTTCATCGCCCTTTGTGTTCCGGGGCCACGGTATCTCTTTCGAATAGTCCCGCAACCCCGGTTGAGGGGCATCCATGGGTCGCAAGTTATTCCAGTTCCTGTCGCCATTTCATCCATCCTGAGTTGATCCGATGCGTTACGTCACGGTCTACTTCACCATCCCCTTGAACAAGCGACCCGAGGTACCGGAAATCGGAACAGATCGGTATGGGCGTTCCGGCAAGAGTTATGGGCGTAGGACTGGAGAGACCGCCGAAATCACAGAATAAGTATTCTGTTTTGGACCTACTTAATTTCAGGCCAACATTTTCCAGTCTTTGCCACCACACCTCAAATCTGCTCTGGACCTCTAGGCCGCTCTCGGCAACTAACACAATGTCGTCGGCAAACAGCATACACCAGGGAGCCTCTTCCTGGATGTCCGACGTAAGTGCGTCCATTATCACCAGGAAGAGGTAAGGGCTTAGAGCCGACCCTTGGTGCAAGCCAACAGCCACATTGAAGCTGCCTGTTGTGCCCGCTGTAGACCGGACTTGGGTACTACATCGACTGTACATCGCTCGGTTCAACTGCACATACTTCTCAGGTATACCTTTCTCTTTCAGGGCCCACCACAAAACCTCACGAGGTACCCGGTCGTATGCCTTTTCGAGTACAGTAGCTAAATTAGCAAATCTATTTATGGTGGTTCAAACTTCGTTTGAAATGCTGTTAGAATGAAGTTCTAATCAGCTTGTACTACAAAGTGGTTGTTACTCACCTCAGACCTCCCCACTCAGGTAAATAAAAAATATCCATGCATCCCAACCTCTAAGCACCGGCTTCCCAAAGTGGATTCCCAGGTCCACATAAACGAAAACAGATTTTGGGGGTCGATGAGGTCTAAAAATGGACCCCTATTTATTAATACAAGTTCCTTTTTGAAACTTTCAAGATACTGTATTAGTTGTGTTAAGTTATATTATTTTTCAATACACTTCCTCGAAAACTGGTTCTTATCGCACTACGATTAAGTTCAACATGCAATGTATTTCACACGCGTGCGATTTTTTTCATTTTTCAACACGTGTGCGGGAATGAAAATTGCCACAGATAACTATACCTATACTTAGTCCAAATTGGTTCAATGCCTATAGTCGGAAGACAATGTTTTTTTTTTATTTCGGCAAAGCAATAATGCGTCTGTACGGCGTAAATATATTTTTAAAATTCAAATTGTGTTTATAAATAGAATATCATAGATAAACATGATTATTTAAAACTAGTATTTACTTTTTTAAACAAATTAACATTTATTTGTGTTCTAAATACAAAAATATAAAAAAATACTATTTTTATATTAGGCTGTTTAGCGGCTCCATACCTTTGCTTCTCCTTCAACCTAGCGAAAGCAAAGCGCGGAAAAAAAGAAAATTAAAATCATAGTGTCTTATTAGTTAATGACAAAAATATTTTTCGTTCTTTTATTTTATTTCTTCAAAAGTGTATTGTAAAACGTCGTTTGATACACGTGGACATTTGTTATTGCAGTTCTCGGCTCAAAACACACTCGCCTACGGCTCGGGAGTTAATTCCGCCTCGGATGCAATAACAAACTTTCTCCACTTGTATCAAAATGTACTATTGTTAAATTTTGATGAGAAACTGATGTCAAGTTTACTCACTGCTTTACCAACTGCAAAGTTTTTAAATTGTTAAGTATTTGTGTCATAACGAAAAAAAACTAGAGATAGGATTGGCTATGGGGGGTCTGAGGTATTAGTTTATTTTGGAAAAGGGGTCTCTTGCCAAAAATAGTTCGGGAATCCCTGCTCTAAACTTTACTAAGACTTAGATCTATACTCACGTTATTGACGAATGCAACAAGAATATTATCCTTTTGCTTTCAATAGTGATATCGCGCGATAATTTTATGAGCCGCTCGTGCTTGTCCTGCCGTTCAGTCAGTTTCCTAGCAGCATCTTTAAATACTGCTAGTACTGGGCTGTCTGCGGCAAAGGCCATCGCAACTTCACTTCCAACGGAAGCTAGCGTGTGAGCAGAGGTGTTACCTCTGCGATTGCCGCGGTTAGGCCGTCCTGAAACATTAGAGTTTAGGTGTCTTATGCAAAACTCAAGAGAATTAAAATATTCAGTAAAATCGTTGCTTAATGCTCATAATATTTAAGCAGAAAAAAAGCCAGTAACACTTCTACAATCAATATGCAACATGCTAAAAAAAAGTTAGTTAAATAATCGTACCTGGTGGTCCAGGCATTGTTGTTATAGATGTAGAAACAGACTCTCAATTGTTTAAACAAAAACAAGTTTTCGTTTTTCTTATGGCAACATAGCAAGGTGAGCACCTGGTAGTGTCAGTAGCTGAAAGGACAGGACAATTTTTATTAGTTAACATAGAATATTTTATTTAAATATGTTAGAGAATGTTATACATACAACATCACAGATATTTACAATGGTGTCGATTCTGTTGTGCACAAACTAAACTTAATTTAGGCTATTGCTATCTTTTACTAAAAGGCAGTACGAGAAAAGGACGGCTATAGCTAGTTTATGCTTTGCGGTTCACCGTGTTTTTATACGACATGTTTTTACGTGCACCCTTCATTTGTATGGAGATAATTAGTTTCAATTAAATTTGACAGCTCTAAATTACGTCCGTCTCTTTCGCGTTTTATTAGAGAGAAAAAGATAGCAATAGCCTAAATTAAGTTTAGTTTGTGCACAACAGAATCGACACCAATGTTAAAATTACACGCACTTCTTTTAATACTGTTGTTGTTTAAAATTTTTGACATGATTCATTAGTTTAGGAGAAAAGTTTGTCAGGCCTGTAAAGGACATTGGAATAAAAGCATAATTCTCGAGTTCTGAAAACATTCCGAAACACCTCTACATCCTGTGATCGATAACTTAGGTGCGGCTGTATAAAATAAGTTCCAACCCTCCCAATATCTTTTAATGGTCTAATCAAAGTCGCCTTTGACACTTGGGATGCCAAGGATTTTTTGGAGATATGTACTGTATAATATAATTATGGAATAATATATAGGGTGTAAACAGACCCTTCACAAAGCCAAGCATTCTGTACATCAAACTAAGTAACCCTACGTAAAACTTCATTGCTGGGAAATTACTTTTTTCTGGGGTGAAAAATCACGTTTTACGGTAAAACTCAATGGAACGTACTCAAAACATTGTGCTGAAGGATGGATTGAATAGTGTTGGGGTTGTAAAGCTGTGTAAAGTGCAGTTCTTACATAAAAAGTTTTTTTTTTTTTTTTGTGAATATGTTGGAACTTTGACCCCCTATATCTCCGTAACTGGGTTCCTAGGTATGGTCTAGCTAGAACAAAAAAATGATCGCGATGACGGGGAGAACAAGTGCCTTTCGGTCTTTTTACACCCTTTAGTGTCAATGCCAGGAATGTGAAGGGGGATAATTCATTAAGTACCAAGATTTTAGTTTTTTATATGACCACTCGCATAGATTTTAATTACAAATTTCTGCATTAGGTACCTAGGTACACAGTAGGTAAGTACTGCATTAGGTACCTAGGTACACAGTAGGTTAGTACCTAATTAAGTTTCGAAATCTAATTCTACAGTAGAATCTATTAGCGACTTTCTGACACAACGTAATATCATAATAAAAATGAATAAATAAAAAAGAAATTCATTCCACACAATCGAACAATACTCAAATTACAATCAAATAATAACAATAAGTATTAATAATAATCAGACAATAATTAAAAATAACCTTAATTTTAAAATCAACAAATCATCATCATCATCATCAGCCTAATTATAGGCTGATGATGATGATTTGTTGATCCAGCAGTTGTCCCAGCAGTGGGAACATTAGTTCCCACTGCTGGGACACGGCCTCCTCTCAATGAGGGAATGGGCTATAATCCACCACGCGGGCCCAGTGCGGATTGGTAGATATCACATGTCTTTGAATTTTGGTTCTAGGACATGCCGGTTTCCTCACGATGTTTTCCTTCACCGTTTGAGAGCAGTGGTGATGAAATAAATTACACAAAGTAATGCGCCTGTCTGGGTTCCAACCCACGACTTACTGTTCTTAAGTCGGAGCCGCGACCACTGGGCCACCGCTGCTCTCAACAAATACATTACATTAAATCAAATATGTTCATTATTATTTCGATTAAAAAAATACTGTACCTACATTAATGAATTTCATATGATAAAATTATAAATTCAGATATACGTTATTTTGATATATGATCACGATTAGTAGTCAAATAATAACAATAAATAAGTACAATAATCGAATAAAAACACAATTAAAAACAACCGTACATTATAAAATCAACAATATAAATGACATTGAATTAAAAACATTCAGTAAACTAAATCAATTTAAATTACTTAAGATTATTGAATTTCTCTTAACAAAATTGTAAGTTGAAAATTAATAATGTAATTATGATAATAATATATCATGATTAACAATTATAAAACACATTAATTTTATTTTTATAGTATTCCTTCGGGTAAAAGCCTCCTCCAAGTAATTCCACTTTTCTCTATACGAAGCGGTGGCTATCCAGTCTCGTCCAGCAACGTAATATTATACTGCGGTAAATTCAAAATACGGAGCAGTTAACTTTTAGGCACATTCAGTAAGTACACACATCAACACGGTCTTGGGATATTTCATACTCAATTAAATAACTCGAAAAGTACTGGCCGCATTGGAATCTTTTATACACCGATTTGTTTGTAATTTATCTCAGACTAATTCCAAATTCAAATTTTTGAAAATTCTTTTGTTTCGGTGGCATAAAAATGTCTTGATGTATAGGAGAGGGAATTTTCATTTGTGCGAAATTTAGAAAACAATACGAATTACGTTTAGTTACAGTTTTTTTTCATTTTTAAACGAAAGATAAAGTTAAAATTGAGGTATTGTACACATTTGACGACATTTGACGAGGGCGGAGATGTTACGAGCTGTGGGAATGCTGGAAGCTGGATCTGTTCAGCGTAATGTTCACGAAATGTTGCTGAGGCCATAGGGACCCATCAAAATGTAATTTCAAGATTGTGGACACGCTATCGTGCCACAGGTGAAGTAGCGGAGAGGCACCGGGGGCCAAGTCGCATCACTACCCCCAGACAAGACCGATTTTTGCAAATTACTGCGCGAGCACAACCAAATGCAACGGCGACTCAATTGGTCCAAAGGCTGCGAGTGGAACACCAAGTGCTTGTGAGTGACCAAACTGTAAGAAGGCGACTGCATGAAAGCAATCTATGCTCTCGTAGACCACTCCGGGTCCCACCTTTACGGAGAGGCAATCGTGGACGACGATTAGAATGGGTTCGGAACCACGTGGACTGGGGCCGTGACCAATGGTCCAATGTGCTGTTCACGGATGAATCCAGATTCGGCTTCCATCCAGATTCACGAAGGACGCGTGTTTGGCGAGTTCCTGGACGATGGAGCCGTTTCCAGAACCCTCAGGAAGTTCACCCATACCAAGGAGGAACAATTATGGTTTGGGCAGGAATTCGTCTTGGAGGACGGACGGATCTCGTTTGGGTGCGGGGCAATATGACGGCAGAACGATACGTCCAACAGGTGCTGGGGCCCGTAATCTTGCCCCACAGAACACAAATGGGGCAAGATTTCCTGGTCATGCACGACAATGCCCGGGCACACACGGCGAGAACGGTAGCAGCTTGGTTACATACACATAATGTTAGGGCCTTAGACTGGCCTGCTCAATCGCCAGATCTAAATCCCATTGAGCATGCGTGGGATATGCTGCAAAGAAGAGCTTTGAAGGAAGTTCCTGAAAATCTGGCTACAGAAGATCAACTTTTTGCGCACCTCAGAAGGACATGGGACAATATTCCGCAGCAAGACATTGACAACCTTGTTCTGAGCATGCCGAATCGTTGCCGATGTGTTATGAACATCATGGGCGCTTTCTCAGACTACTAACTTCAAGTTTATAAACACAAATTAAATGATTTTTCTATTTTTTTTCAGTTTTTACTCACAAATTAAAAGTTCATTCATATACGGTTTCCGTCTATGCTTCATTTTTTTTCCATAAAATCCTGAAATTTTAATCTATACCTTAACCATTATTAAAAAATGGTAGAATATTAAATAACGTATCTTTTAAATATATACATGTCATATAAATAATTAACACATTGATAGTAATTCGCTTTTTTAAAAATATCCCTAGACCGTGTTGATGTGTGTACTTGTCATTGGGGGCTATCGCGTGTGAATTTGCCACTAGAGGCGCTTGTGTAGACTAAGGTCTCCCAAATTGTCAGATATCTTAGTGTTCGCGGGTTGCGTGTTTTTTTATCACGTATTTATACTACTAATCATGATTGAGCCGTTCTAGATTGAGCCATTCCTGATTAATTATGACTTGAAGAATTTAAGTAGTAACATAGGATCTTATTTGTTAGTACTTGGAGGTAGAATGATTTTAATGTTTCATGCTTGCTAATTTTAGGAAGATTATTGTAAATACGTATCTAAAGCTTACACTATGTTGTTAGACGTAAAATAAACTTTTTTATCAAGTTATTGGTACTATGGTATTAAATAGAATTATTGACAGGACCTTAGGTACTCGACAGTGTGCCATCTGGTGAGCTCAAAAACGATTCCGCCAGCTAAATCAAGAATTCACTTGTCACTGATTCTTCAATTCATTTACCCATTTTGTAAGACGATTGGTAGAAAAAATATGATTAAGTTGATTCAATTCTAACGAAATTGCAGAATAATAACATAGTATTACACAAAAACACATAATGTAATAATTTCGATAATAATAACACGACGTACGAGACTAATAGAATAAATAAGACGCCAGAATAATGCGCGTAAGTTGATTCAATTCTAACGAAATTGCAGAATAATAACATAGTATTACACAAAAACACATAATGTAATAATTTCGATAATAATAACACGACGTACGAGACTAATAGAATAAATAAGACGCCAGAATAATGCGCGCGCATACTGAAATCAATAAAACTGGGACGACATTTTGAAGTATTTTGACGTTTAAGGGGCTCCCCCATGCACACTAGCGCCACTTTAGTAAAAAAATCAGAACTCGTTAAATACACAATTAATATAAAATCTGATTGACAAAATCAATCTTTCGGTCTTCTAAATTATTTACGTCTGCTTATCTCATTGAAACATAGCTCGCTGTCGTTACAGATACAAAATGGAAAAAAACGGCCGTTTTAGCAATTTTTCTAAGTGTAACTACAGTGAAGTATATTTCAATGAATTAAATAGACGTCAATAATCTAGAACTCTAAAGCATTGATTTTGTCAATCAGATTTTATATTAACGAGTTCTGATTTTTTTTACTAAAGTGGCGCTAGTGTGCATGGGGGCCCCTTAATTATTTCGTTTAGTCATCTACAACTTAGCGTTTACATTTTTAAATATTTCTAATTATTAAAATTAACAAGAAATATAGATCACACTAATTTAGTTTTTACGGATAAAATCGATGTAGGTATTTTATTTTTAAGGTGGATGCTCCACGGAAAAGTTGAAAGGGAATCCACTGTCTTGGTATGGGCATGTGATGAGGAGGGAAGAATCGCATGTGACTAAAAGGGTGATGAATATAAATGTTGATGGATGGAGAGGGAGAGGAAGACCAAAGAAACGATGGATGGATTGTGTGAGGAATGATATGAAGGAAAAAGTTGTAAATGATTGTTTGATGGTTGACAGAGGAGAATGGAAGAAAAAACCGTGTTGTTAAGTAACATGGGATAAGGGCAGGAAGATGAAGCTCCACGGTATCTCTCAAAATTCAAATTTTCTTACATTTTTTTTTTCAATGTGCAGGTCAGTGTCAGGTTGTATGTTGATTATAATATGATTCGCGGCTGTAAGACGTATGTAGTTACAGAATTATAATCATCAAAATCATTAGTACAACCCTCCAAGTTCATGTAACTCGATTGAATTACTATTTCATGAAAAAGTCATTCAATCATATCATATTTTAATCGACATACAACCTATGGCCTTAGGTGGCGCTACGTTAAAACAATAAAATTCAATCAGCTAAAGGTCTATACATTTTGCTATTCGTATGACCAAAAGTTTTGCAATACTGATCAGTTGTCTATAATAATATATCTATACCTATACTAATATTATAAATAGGAAAGATTTGATTTTTTGTTTGTACGATTTAACTCTAAAACTACTCGACCAATTTTAAAAATTATTTCAGCAATGGATAGCTACATTATCAGCGAGTAACATAAGCTATATTTTTATCCCCGTACTCCCACGGGAACGGGAAATACGCAAATGAAACCGCGTGACGTCCGCTAGTCATTAATAAAATGTGTTGTTGACAATTATTCAACTATAATTTGAATATTCTGATGCAATTTAATTATTTTGCGTTGGTCAAGACGAAGGTTACTTTGAATGCCATGTTTTGTTCTTAGTTCTTAATATTTCCATGGATGCTAATGACGTGACAGTTCTAGCATGATTTAAAAAACTTAAAAATCGAATTATTACCCTACCTACCTAGAAACCAATAAATAAAATTGAAGTGTCTGTTTGTTTGTAATGTCAAAAAACAGCTTTTTACTGAATGCACATGAAAATTTATATATGTCACATGTTAACAAAAACACACTTGCCCTAGCTAGTTTGTTGTTTGTACGGGGACGGGTTTATACTGGCAGATAGCTGATGTTACAAGGTTTAACATAGGAAAATTTTATTTTAGGAAAATAATTTAGGTTCTGTGCAAAAAAAAAAAACCCTTGAAATTGTTAACAAAATCCTATTCAAACGACTAATCTCCGAAACGACTGGACCGTTTTTGACGAGACTTTTACTGGCTGATAGCTGATATCATAAGCAGTAACAAGCTATTTTTACTTTAGAATAAGAATTAGGGTTAATAATAAAATAAATTAATACCCTTGAAATTGTTAACAAAATTCTATTCAAAAAGGGAAGTTATGTTTTATAGGTAGACTTTAGAATTAGATCTTATTATTTTGAAACTGTGTTTTACAAATAAATAATTTTAATTTGAGGTTGCGAAGGACAAACATGTGTGACCAAAACAACAACAGTAATAACATTGAATAAAGGGGTAAATAATGTACATAATATTTCTTTCTACCAAAAGAGCTGAATTTAGGTAGGAGTTGCCAAAAAAAGAGCAAACCACGGTTTTAGTTGGTTAGCGCTCCATAACACCTAGAGAAGATACCTTTCCACTTATTATACTGGCCTTTTTAAAGGGGACACGTCTATCATGAACCATGTTGTTCTGAATGACCTCATCTTCAGTCTATTCGGTTTGCAATTCTCATAAAAGACCCAAGTACAGAATGGTAGCAAGAAAGTTATGTTGGAGTAACTTAACATACAACTAATTAAGAAACTCAGAAGCTGAAGTGGCAATGGGCGGGCCACGCCACAAGATACGCAGACAAAAGTCGGACCTAACAGTCAATAAAGTGGTCTGGCTAACTAGGAAAAAGAAAAGTGGCAAGACCAAAGAAACGGTGGGCAGACGATATTATAGAAGTTGCAGGCAGGAACTTGTGGAATCTCAGAGCAGAAAGAGAGGACTGGAAAAGGATGGAGGAGGCTTTTACCGAAAAGGGATCCATTACAAGGGCAAAAAACATAGAAATACTTGAATAACATAATTATGTATACACCTATTACTTTGAAATGGAATAAAAAGCTTTTTATTATCATAATCTATATCTATACTAATATTATAAAGAGAAAAGATTTGGATTTTTGTATGTAACAAATAAACTTAAAAACTACTGGACCGATTTGAAAAATTGTATCAGCAATGGATAGCTACATTATCAGCGAGTAACACAGGCTATATTTTATTCCCATACTCCCACAGGAACGGGAACTACATGTGACGTTTGCTAGTATTCGTATAATTAAGAAACTGTTTATAACCTGCTAAGAGCGAAGAGAGGTTGTCAGGGTAGCTTATATAGTTTATAAGCTACCCTGACAACCTCTTTTCGCTGCAGACGCTCCTTCTTAAACATATTGCACTACCTTAAACATATTACCCGATTTTTGATGTAATTTGATTAATAATATATTACAAATCAGAGACCCATGGGCGGCATAAAAAAAACTATGACACCAGGTTAGGCACTAACCACACGATAAAGAAAGAAGATTAAATAACCAAAAACATCCCGAATTTATTCGAATACAGAACAGTACCTGGGGTCTGGCCATCTATCAAAGAAACGAATATGATTGCCACGCTGTTTCTTTTTTTTAAATAATTGTGATCTATCTATTATTTACAATAGTCGGGGGTGTTATTAACTAACACAAGCGTGTTTTGAAAGGGATCAGAGGGATCCAGTGGTTTTTCGGCGTCCATAATGGATGCCTAATCAATACTTACTATAAGACACGTTGTTTTTAAAAATAAAGTAAAAACAACAAGATATATCAATCCTGATGCACCACCAATGAAAAAAACTAATATCGATTGACAATATTCGTCACGAGAACAAATTAATACACAAGCGCGATCTTTTGCACCTTCACCTTCATTTAGAAATTTGAATTGAATAAATATAATTGATCAGTAATTTCTCGTTAAACCTTTGTCAATGTCACATTGTTGGTTGTCAGTGTCACTTGTCAGTGACTCAGTGTTGTCATTGTCACCAGAGGTTGGAATTTCAGAGGTTGTCTCCTATCTTGTTTTATAGTGGTTGTCAGTGTCACTGACAAGACAGTAAGTTTATAAAGTACACACATCAACACGGTCTAGGGATATTTCATACTCAATTAAATAACTCGAAAAGTACTGGCCGCATTGGAATCTTTTATACACCGATTTGTTTGTAATTTATCTCAGACTAATTCCAAATTCAAATTTTTGAAAATTATTTTGTTTCGGTGGCATAAACATGTCTTGATGTATAGGAGAGGGAATTTTCATTTGTGCGAAATTTAGAAAACAATACGAATTACGTTTAGTTACAGTTTTTTTTCATTTTTAAACGAAAGATAAAGTTAAAATTGAGGTATTGTAGCCATGCAACGCCGACATTTGACGAGGGCGGAGATGTTACGAGCTGTGGGAATGCTGGAAGCTGGATCTGTTCAGCGTAATGTTGCTGAGGCCCTAAGGAACCATCAAAATGTAATTTCAAGATTGTGGACACGCTATCGTGCCACAGGTGAAGTAGCGGAGAGGCACCGGGGGCCAAGTCGCATCACTACCCCCAGACAAGACCGATTTTTGCAAATTACTGCGCGAGCACAACCAAATGCAACGGCGACTCAATTGGTCCAAAGGCTGCGAGTGGAACACCAAGTGCTTGTGAGTGACCAAACTGTAAGAAGGCGACTGCATGAAAGCAATCTACACTCTCGTAGACCACTCCGGGTCCCACCTTTACGGAGAGGCAATCGTGGACGACGATTAGAATGGGTTCGGAACCACGTGGACTGGGGCCGTGACCAATGGTCCAATGTGCTGTTCACGGATGAATCCAGATTCGGCTTCCATCCAGATTCACGAAGGACGCGTGTTTGGCGAGTTCCTGGACGATGGAGCCGTCTCCAGAACCCTCGGGAAGTTCACCCATACCAAGGAGGAATTATGGTTTTGGCAGGAATTAGTCTTGGAGGACGGACGGATCTCGTTTGGGTGCGGGGCAATATGACGGCAGAACGATACGTCCAACAGGTGCTGGGGCCCGTAATCTTGCCCCACAGAACACAAATGGGGCAAGATTTCCTGCTCATGCACGACAATGCCCGGGCACACACGGCGAGAACGGTAGCAGCTTGGTTACATACACATAATGTTAGGGCCTTAGACTGGCCTGCTCAATCGCCAGATCTAAATCCCATTGAGCATGCGTGGGATATGCTGCAAAGAAGAGCTCTGAAGGAAGTTCCTGAAAATCTGGCTACAGAAGATCAACTTTTTGCGCACCTCAGAAGGACATGGGACAATATTCCGCAGCAAGACATTGACAACCTTGTTCTGAGTATGCCGAATCGTTGCCGATGTGTTATGAACATCACGGGCGCTTTCTCAGACTACTGACTTCAAGTTTATAAACACAAATTAAATGATTTTTTTCAGTTTTTACTCACAAATTAAAAGTTCATTCATATATGGTTTCCGTCTATGCTTCATTTTTTTTCCATAAAATCCTGAAATTTTAATCTATACCTTAACCATTATTAAAAAATGGTAGAATATTAAATAACGTATCTTTTAAATATATACATGTCATATAAATAATTAACACATTGATAGTAATTCGCTTTTTTAAAAATATCCCTAGACCGTGTTGATGTGTGTATTTTCCTGTGTGGCAATTCGTTTGAACATGGACTGAAATTTATACTGATTATATGTCAAACACCCCGTTCAAGCACACCGCCAGGTGAAAAATTAAACTGACAAAAATTTAATCTGCCCCGTTCACGGTCGTCCGCTGGTATAAGTTTTCGCCTGACTAGGATAAATTTTAGCGACCTTTTTACCTCGCTAAATTTTAGTCTGCTGTCAGATTGACATTGAGCTGTTTGTTGTTTTATTTGCTCGATTCGCGCCCCACAAACGAATATTTCTACCGAGTACTTTAATTCATCGTCTCCGTGAATTTTATTTGTGGATCATGGACTGTTGAGTTGAATTGATAGTTGATACTTCTTGTTTGACAAGCTGAGCTGTCAATTGAATTTGATAGCTAACATTGATTTAGACCATAATAAACCTATGACTCCGTTCAGCGAACGCTTGCTAGTTTAATTTTTCCTGGCGAAAATTTCGCCGGCTTACTTAAACGTACCCCTGCAGGCCTATTACGTATCTCTGTTGACATTTCGAAATGATAGTAACTGGGCTCAGTGTCCATCGAATAACTGTCAAAAGGTTAGTTTCGTATTATGTATGAACAGTCGCGATCAAATATGACGTCATCGGTGCCTATCGTGGCTGATAGTCACCGTAACTCATTTTGACAGACGCTTTCGTATCGATTCTTCTCATAATGCGATTATGTAAGCATATTGTGTTAAAGAAGTTGTATGCTGGATACATTGGTTGTTATGTAACTTTGTTTATAAAAAGATGTATGTCACATTGAAAAATTATGAATGAATAAAAGTCAACCATTTTTGCGTGTTTTACTAAACTAGCTCTGTTAACGAGATACTTCCAAAAGGTTATGGGCCCAGCCCGTGCCTCGTTAATGCTAAAATTGTAGGGCAGTTATATATTATAGTAAATTCGACTAGGTATAACGAGTGGAGCTCAACCAAAGACTCTTCATAAAGAAGGTCCTCCGAAAGTATAAAATGGAAGATTGCAAAGTTGTCGCGACTCCCACAGAGACTAATCTCAGATTGGAGAAAGGCGATCCAACTGGAGATATGAGCTACCAGGAGATTGTGGGTTCACTCATGTACCTGTCCTGTGGCACACGACCTGACATCACATTCATAGTGAGCTACCTGAGTCAGTTTAATTCTTGTCACTAGAGAGTGTTGAGGTACCTAAAGGGTACAGTAGATCACAAATTGGTCTACAAGAAGACTGGCAATCCTCTGGTTGCATATGCCGATGCGGACTGGGGTGCCAACGCTGATGGACATTCGTTCACAGGCTATATGCTTACCCTTGGCAGTGCTGCGGTTTCCTGGCAGACCCGCAAGCAACGTTGCGTCGCACTCAGTACGGCTGAAGCAGAGTATATAGCTATTTGCGAAGCAGCGAAAGAGGTAGTTTGTGCCAAAGGTCTCTACCATGAACTGACAGGTCAGAACAATACGATTGATCTGTTCAGCGACAGCCAAAGCGCTATAAAATTAGTGTACGTGCCATGCCAACAGTCGGTAAGAGGTCTAAGCACATAAACATCAGATACCATTATGTGAGGGAATTGGCCGAGGCAAATGAAATTTGTATCAAATATTGTAAGACTGATGAAATGCCCGCTGATATCTTCACAAAAGGACTTACTAGAGTTAAGCAGGACTACTTTAAAAAATGTATAGGCATACAGTGGGGGTGTTAAAGAAGTTGTATGCTGGATACATTGGTTGATCCAACTTTGTTTATAAAAAGATGTATGTCACATTGAAAAATTATGAATGAATAAAAGTCAACCATTTTTGCGTGTTTTACTAAACTAGCTCTGTTAACGAGATACTTCCAAAATATTGGACATCAGATTGATGACAACTGAGTTTGAAGTGGCTTTCGTGAAAGACGTTACACCGTACCCGGGCTGTTAGTCACCGTAAAGTGATATCCACTCTGTGTAATACGTAATACCAATATTTTGACATTCACGGTTGTCATCAAAGTTCGGTGTAGGTACTGTTATAATCTATGGTCTTTATTTGATAGTTTTGTCTATGTATGATAGTCATCGTTCTTTTGTTATTTTCTTCTTGTCTTCATGTCTTGACTAAGTATATATTTTTAATAAACTATGGTCCGTCTACGTAATGGTTTTCATTGAAAGTCCTTAAAGCCGCCTTCCGACAAATAAATAAACAGGTACAACCGAAGCTTGTTATTCACTGGATATCAGAAAGGTACGTAATAGGCCTGCAGGGTCTGCAAATTGCCAAAAACGTAAGAAAATTTGATTTTCGCTGGCTACCCTGACGCTTTCACCTTAAAATGACGAATAATTATGTAGATAGATGACTCATAGATGCTCTGTGAACTGAATTGACGTTATGATGACGGCTGTACAACATATTATTAACTATTGTGCTGTACAATTTTGAATTTTGTCCGGGTCATTGGTCAAGTCTGGGTGCACGGTGCACAGCTAAGTTGGTGGCCACAGAACTTGGTGGCACGTAGCGTTATTCATCTAGTCAACATTCACAGAGATTATTTTTGGTTAGGTATTGTAAATCTTAACTTTGATCGGCAGTGTCGCTCGACCAGACAAAACGCTTTCGACCAAATAATCAATATTATTTGCCACGCTGTTTGTTCACTCTTTTCTATTTTGTCTTAAAATCGTGCTGTGAAACTATCGGTACTTTTTAGCAGTTTGCATCTAAGGGCGAAGAAAATATGGAGAAGGACTTGGATGTATATGTTAGTTACCGGAGGTCTAATGGATCGCAACTGGCTAGTTTACTCAAAATCTATCTACAGTTACGGGGGTTCACGGTGTTTATGGACTTCGGACGGCTAGAGGCTGGTAAATTCGACAACAATCTACTGCAAAGAATTCGGCAGTCAAAACACTTTTTGCTGGTTCTCACGCCAAATGCACTCGACAGATGTAAAAAAG
Organism: Xestia sexstrigata; assembly: GCA_941918905.2. Taxonomy (NCBI): domain Eukaryota; kingdom Metazoa; phylum Arthropoda; class Insecta; order Lepidoptera; family Noctuidae; genus Xestia; species Xestia sexstrigata. Next base: position 12,021,452 of record OW799200.2, on the reverse strand, counting down.
ATACTGAAAGAAAAGACTGGGTTCATAGAGTAAGTACTATCTTGATGAAATTTTATTAGACATGTCAGCCACTTTTAAAAATGAATTTACATTGCCAAATGTTTTTTGATTCATATGTGACATTTTTTTTCGTGTTAAAATTGCATTCCAAAATTTGTTTTACAGGAGATAGTGGCAGCATTGGAATCACAGTGCAATATTGTAACAGTTATTGACAACTTTGAATGGCCGAATGCTGAAGAGCTGCCAGAAGACATGCATGCAGTTTGCCATTTCAATGGTGTGAGATGGATACATGAGTATCAAGAAGAATTTGTTGACAAGTTAGAAAGGTATGTAATTATTGTATGCACTGTATCTGATACTTATTAGAAAAATCGCAAAACTAAAGTTCCCTCCCAAAATGATTCAATGTCAAATCACATCTGTATTTTTCCTCTGCTTATGTACTTATCAACTTTTCAGCTTGCTTCGTGGTGACAGGCAAACACACTGCCTAGAACCACCATCCTACCAAAGTATGGCCTCCTACGAGAGCAGAGGAAGTCATAAGGCAGATTGACTAGAGCCGCCTCTACACACACTGCTGCCTGTTAGATGTTATTGTATTTTATTTAAACTAGCTTAGGTCTACAGTTTCCCCTGCTTGGAATTCAATAACTGTTCCACAGGAACATACTACCAGGGTAAAAAGTACCCTATGTGTTAATCCATATGAGGTAAAAACTATCTGTGTGCCAAATTTCATACAAATCTATTAAGGTTGAACTACTTAACATATTTTCCATACAAATTTCGGGGGGCTATTACTCCACTGTTTGACATGGTACATCTAAAGTTAAACATGATATCGTTTTGTCTCATTACTAATTGTGTCTGTGCGGAAACAGAATAGTAAAATAAAAAGCCATTCAAAAGTTACGACCAACAGAAGATTTGTTTTTATTGCCAATTTTAACGCAACTTTGGGCGTAAATTAGTAATAAAAGAGAGAGTGTCAAATTTCCAAAACAAAGTCCGTACCGACACAGCACAATTATCGAAGAATTCAATACATTTTATTTGTAAATGATCTATGCAGTGGTTTTTTCATAAAATTCGATTTCCCAAAGGCCTTTTCGTATTTTTTTACGCGCGCCTTTTACTATGAATTTTCGTTCATCTCACTGAATAATGTTCCCCCGGTGCGGTGCGGGGGAGGATGACGTTCACGCACACATGAACAATATGTCAAACGCGATATTATTGACATGTCCTTTGTTTGATAGAAGAACAAGAACTATATTTCTGTCCTTTTCATTTCATGCATGACGTCAGTGACGTGTCATTTGTTTTTCGCTGAAGTTGAAGGGCCCGAGGCCCTACTCTCTAACGTTTCGTCCGAATATTCGGATCTATCCGTCTCTCTGACTCGCACTCATCTGCAGACGTGCGCGAGAGGGAGGGATAGATCCGAATATTCGGACGAAATGTTAGAGAGTAGGGCCTCTGTGCATTTTTATTGCACTCCTATAATGTGTGCGTTTCGATGGCGCGAGCACGGCGTTTTTTTTTTTAAAAAAAACCATGGCATGATTTTGTACAAATTTGAATTTAAAATTAAAATAATTAATTAATATCAATTTTAAATTAATTAATTTCAATTTTAAATTGCACATTCAGAACGTTTTGAAGGTTATAACCGATACCTACCGTACTACAGCTCCTGAAATATAAACCTAGGATTTTTTGTGTTTTTTGACAAATTCAAATCTAGGTTTTACAAAAACTTCAGACCTCTGCGATGCTTTTTCAGCGAGATATCGGCGATAACGTGTTTTTCACCGTTTCAATGGCGCGGACATGGGTAATTAGTCTTACAGCTCCTAAAATTATAAACCTAAGATTTTTTTTCAATTTTTTTGCAAATTCAATCTGTTATTTTCCTAAATTTGAGGTCTCTGCAACGCTTAGTTTTTAAGATTTCCGTGGCCGCGCGGTTCTCCGCGTTTCGATGGCGTAGCCATGTTCAAACCCTTATAACTTTTTAACCATAACTTTGACAAATTTAAGGTTTTGGGAAATTTTAACCAAATTTTACATATTTTTACAAAATCATGAAACAGTTATTTAAAAAAAAAAAAACGCCGTGGTCGCGCCATCGAAACGCACACCCTATAATATGGTGTCGCGACCTACTTATTTAGAAACTTTATATACATAAAACCTGCACGATATGATACTTTTCTTCTGATCTGTCACTTCTCTGTCTTGTGTTGACTAAATTTATATTGAATTCATGATGAAAAAATTTAATTTAATTTTTTCAACAACCACTAAATTGGTGACTCCGACGTGATACGCCTTGAAAAGGAAATCCTGAATTTTAACAGGCCAAGAAAATCCACAGTACCGCGATGACAATATAAAGCAGTCGTCTGCCGACCAACGTCCAGGCTCTGGTGGCTTTACAGCCATTTATTTCTCTCGAGGGATTAGCAGACCTGGCGGAAAGCGTCCAGGACATTGTGACCCCAGGCCAACAATAACAAACAATATAGTAATACTACTCTGTCAAGAAATTACCGGGAAAAGATCAATAATACACAAAATGTCTGTTATTCATCCAAATTTATTTTATCACCTTCAAAGTATTCTCCTTTAGAAACGATACACTTGCGCCAACGAATAATCCATTCATCAAAACATTTTTTAAACGCTGCTTCCGGAATTGAGTTCAGTTCTCGCCGCGAATTCTCCTTTATGTCTTCTATCGATTGAAAACGGGTGCCACGAAGTGGTAATTTGAGTTTAGGAAAAAGAAAAAAGTCAGCAGGAGCCATATCTGGTGAATATGGTGGTTGCTGGATGGTATTTGTTGAGTGTTTGGTCAAAAATTCGTTCACAATGATAGCCTTGTCCGAAGGCGCATTGTCGTGGTGCAAAATCCAAGAATTTTCTTTCCACAAATCTGGCCTTTTTCGTCGAATTTGCTCTCTTAAACGCCGCATAACGCTCAAATAATATTCTTTATTTACCGTTAGACCTTCCGGTAAGAATTCAGAGTGCACAACACCGCGATAGTCAAAGAAAACAGTCAACATGACTTTGACTTTTGATCGACTTTGGCGTGGTTTTTTCGGTTTCGGTTCAGTTGGAAGGCGCCACTCCGAAGCTTGTTGACTAGTTTGCATGTCAAACTCGTAAACCCACGTCTCGTCACCAGTAACAATGCGTTTCATGAATGTTGGGTCCAAACTGACTCGTTCTAGCATGTCCTCAGCGACTTTCATGCGATTGAGTTTTTGGAGAAAATTCAGATCTTTTGGGACTAGCCGAGCAGCAACATGTTTCATACCCAAATGATTAGTTAAAATGGTACGGATCGACTCGTGAGATACAGAAAGTTCGGCGGCTATCTCTCTCAGAGTTGAATGGGGATTTTCAGTCACTATTTTCTTCACTTTTGCGATGATAACTTCAGTTGCAGACGTTGACGGCCTACCAGAGCGAGGCAAATCTTCCATCACATCTCGACCGCTTTTAAACGCTTTGAACCACTCATAAGCACGAGTTTTTGATAAAGTCGATTCACCGTAAGCCATCTGTAACATTTTCAGTGACTCCGAACACGAAATTCCATTGGCGATGCAAAATTTAAGACAAACTCTTTGTTCGATATTTTTGTCCATTATGAAATTCGCAATACACACTATATATGATATTACTAAAACCAGCACTGTATTTAATATAATTATCAGATGCAACTCAAACTCCGCTCCAAAATGGAAAACAGTTGTGCCAATCTAACAACTACAAAAAAACAAAAATTTGAATTTGGAACCATAAACAAATCATCCATTCCCGATACTTTTTTGACTGAATGTATAATATTATTGTTGCCACTAATCTCGCGAATTGTGTAATGACGTTATAAGTCTGTTGATAGTGAAAGTTTAAAAAGGAAAAGTTTTATTTTATTCTTTTTAGCGCATTTAATTATAAGGTAAGACGAAAGTAATAAAAGAAAAAGTTATTTGTAAAGATATTATATTGTTGGCGAGTGTTGAGCGGCGTCGAATAGCATTATGTGTGCATGGTGTAACTTCGTTTGTGTTCGGAACGGTTCGGAACGCTGTGTGTGTGCGTACGAACTAGACGTGCGTGAAGACTAGCGCCTAACTGCTCATCCCTGATACTATATCTGTCGGGCACGATGCCAGGGGAGACAGCGTGCTTTTTGGCCACGCCCACCAATGAGTTCGAGCCCGTGACTTGTGTAGTTTTTACATGAAAGTGTAATGAACATCCATCATCTTTTGCATTTATAAATAGTAGTAAGAATAGTCTATAACAGTATAGTAACATTTTCTAATTGGTATTTATTGCAACATGAGGATCGCCAATCCTCCTTGGGAAAAGCTTTATTAACCTCCTCACAAAGCTGCAAAATGATGATTTATTTGTAGATGATTTTTTCACAGTTGTGACTTTTGTCCCATGGTGAATGTTCTTCAGTGTTTTGTGAGAGTTCCTAACTTAATTTAATGAAGTATTAGGATTAAACATATTATATTATACTACGTCTAGCGTGTATTTATATAGGTACTAGCCTAGCTCTGACCATGAAATAAATGGCATTTTTAAAGTACCGAGTTTTGTTTTATTCCAAGAGATTGAATTTTCACAAATATCTATTTATAAAACAAGATAATATTTAGAGGATCACTAGCTATGCCTGGTGTGCATTGCACCTATTCCTTCCTTCTTGTAAATATTAGGTACCTACTTAAGGGGGTTCCTTTGATCATCCCGCCGCCGTTTTTTCAATAGATGGCGTTGTAGTCTCGCATTTGGGTATTATTTATGTTTACGCCTAACTTAAATAACTAAGATAGACAATATTCTAATTGCGCGAACTAGCCTTTTGTCTTGATTTTTCCACATAAACAGTTTACTTGTTAACTCTTCTCAAACGGAGATTTGGTGTCAAATCCACCAGCCGTCTCCACTTCAAATCTGTACACACCATGCACACACACAAGCACACGTAAATAGTTTACTTTCTGAACCGCTTGATGGCGTTCTCATCAAAAACGTTTAATTAGGAAAGATGCAGATATCATATTTATCAATATTTTGTGGCTAAAATGTAAAAAAAACATACAAGAAGGGCCACTGCAACGTTTTTATTTTAGTTAATGTGAATTTTTAACAATAATTACCAATCAAAAGTACCAAACTTGAAACGGAACGTGTTTTAATCAACCAATCAGCATCTAGTACTCGAATCTACCGAAAGTTAGTTAGTGTTGACATGGTTGTACGGACTAAACTTCTAGAAGTAAACATCAAAGTTTTAATACCGTACCTAGGTTCTTTCAACAAGGGAATCTTACGGTGACAACGCAATCGGTTATGTCCAAAAGTTGAGTTACTCTGGAGCATAAAGTTTACGTAAAGAACTGTTTGTCTGATGACTATAGCATGATTTAATTTTGTTCCACCACCAAACGTCAAAGTGATTCCTCATTCTGTACATAACAAATTCTAAATTCATTGTGTTATAGATTAACTAACTTCTAAATTAGTTGTGTTATATGTGTTGTGTAGTATGTGCCATTTGATAAAAGTACTGCATCTGTTTTTAATGCCGCAATGAAGTTCTGTTCTAACAGAATATGAATGTAGTTTTGTTGTTTTACACTAATTATAAAATTAACTATTGTAAGTAATGCTTTTTATTCAAGTAGTATTAGTATTCATTTACCCAAAATAAAGAGCCTGTCAGGGTTTGAACATACAACCTACACATCACTGCCCACCCTTCAACTACATTAAACAATAAATTGTTGAAGGCAAAAAAATACAATTGATACAAACTCAAAGCATTTATTTAAATACCATTTACAGGCACTATTGAACGACGATTGATTTCAAGGACTCAGTCTCTAGTTACACATGGACCCTTTTTTAAAAACAGGCTGTTACAAAATCATACAAAATGTAAAACAATTCAATACCTACAAAGATTAACAATGTGACCTGGCAGCTAAGAGATGACCAGTCTCGAATAACGGCGGCCATTCACGAGCATGACACGTGCATCAGCACCACTCTGCTCAAACATTTTGAAGGAAACTATGATCCAACACATGCACCAACATCAGCGAAACAGCATGTCAAATTCTCAACTGCCATGCTCGTTCATGTCACAAAAGTACATAAAATATACTAAATGGCCACATGGTGCTCACATTTATAATGAAATTAGTGTACCACAATAGGTTAAAAGAATAAAAAATAAAGCAATGACATAAATTAATTATGACTGTGATGGATAGGTACATGGTGCTCACATATTTACAAACTTGGGGATTTCAAATAAAAACTCCTACTGGCTTGAAAGCTTATTTAGTTCTTATCTTCACTTTATACATATACAAAGCCTTGGAACACTTGTTAGTACAGTACAGTACAGCTGGGCCGGGTCAACTATTGACCCGGCCCAGCTGACAGGTACATAAGGTAGGGGTCGATGAGCTGGTTACACATGGGTGGAGGTTCAGAGGTTGGTGACCATGGACCAGCTGGTTCGTACTAAGATCAGGGGTCATGACCTGGTCAGCTGATGAGTACTAGGGTCAGGGGGTCAACGATCTAGGTCAGCTGATAGGTATATGGGTCAGAGGTCATGACCTGGTCAGCTGAGGGGCTCTCTGGCTGAAGCTCTCTGTTTAGTTCTCTGTCCGAATCTCGGTGAATAATGTTGAAATCAACAGCTGGAAGCCGATGTAGAAGCACGAGTTTGCGCTAGAACAGATAAATTGACACGGTTTTGTTAGACTATCGTATACTGAACTCAAAACCTCAGAGACTCAAGAAAAAGGCAGTCATCCACTAGGACTAGACTAACCAAGTATTGTAATGTATTTGATATCAAGTTATTATGTTAGTAAACAAGAAAGTTTTATTTTTATTACCTTCTAATTCCTTGATGTCAATACATTTAGCATTCTTCCGGACTCTTCTCAAAACAATTTCAGGTAGTACACATGTTTTGAAAAATGTTACCAGTTTTGGCATAATAGTACTGATAAATTCCTCATTACGGTCGACTTCTATGACAGTCAAAGGTTGAGTGACAGATATGAAGCAAATGAAGTAACATTTACTCATTTTGGTGATTCGCAATTGACCCTGGACCTAGAATCAAAATAATAATAGCAAATAAACACAAATAGAAATATATAAAAGAAGAAACTGACTGACTGACTCATCTATCAACGCACAGCCCAAATCGCTGGGTCTACAGATTTCAAATTTGGCAAGTAGGTTCCTTATGTAGTCTAGGAGTGCACTAAGAAAGGATTTTCAAAATTCACCCCCTAAGGGAGTTAAACGGGGCTCCAAAGTTTGTATGGGAAAACAAGATTAGTTAGACTATTTTATTCGAAACTTCACAGTAGTGCTCCTTTTGATAAATTAGTAGAAACGGGTTTCAGGGTTTTTTAGAATTAAACCCCTAATGAGGGGGAAATGGGGTGACAAAGTCTAAAAATCAATGCACAGCCTAAACCGCTAAGTCTAAAGATCCCAAATTTGGCACATATGTTCCTGAAGTGGTCAAGGGGTACACTAAGAAAGGGTTTTTCAAAAGTCACCCCCTAAGGGGGTGAAACGGGGCTCTAAAGTTTGTATGGGGAAACAAGATTAATTACACTATTTTATTAAAAACTTCACAGGAGTACTTCTATTGATAAATGAGTAGACATGAGTTTCAGGTTTTTTCAGAATTCAACCCCTAAGAGGGGGAAATGGGGTAACAAAGTCTAAAAATCAATGCACAGCCCAAACCGCTCGAGTCTAGAGATTCCAAATTTGGCACATACGTTCCTTATGAGGTGAAGGGGTGCAATAAGAAAGGATTTTTCAAAATGTTCCCCTAAGGGGATGAAACGGGAGTCAAAAGTTTGTATGGGGAAACAAGATTAGGTAAGACTGTTTAATTCGAAACTTCACAGGAGTACTCCTATCGATAAATGAGTTAACATTTGTGTTTCAGGTTTTTTCAGAATTCAACCCGTAAAGGGGGAAATGGGGTAACAAAGTTTGAAAATCAACATCGGTATTGTTTGTATGGTGTATCGGGTCGGGTGTATCACAATAACAACGATTTTAAGATTAAATGTGTCGGACCTGAAATGCCTTCATTCCCTGTTAGGGTGCGATGGGGTTGAAATGTCTAAAAATCAATATGGGTGTCGATACCGAGATAATCAGGGGTGCAGATTACGAATATGGCATTTATTTTAAGATCCAGAAGATGGCGGATTCGACTTCTATACAGGGTTATTGTTGATTTATTGAGATGATTGTGATAATGATGATGAAGGTGATGATTATGATTACGATGATTATGATTGTGATCACGATGAAAATGATTGTGATTACGATGATGAAGATTGTGATAATTATGATAATGATTGTGATAACGATGATGATGATTGTGATTGTGATGGTGATGGTGATTGTGATGGTGATGGTGATTGTGATAGTGATTGTGATTGTGATTGATTGTGATAGTGATGGTGATTGTGATAGTGGTGATAGTGATTGTGATTGTGATTCTGATAGTGATAGTGATTGTGATGGTGATGGTGATGGTGATGGTGATTATGATTGTGATAGTGATGGTGATTGTGATTGATTGTGATAGTGATGGTGATTGTGATAGTGGTGATAGTGATTGTGATTGTGATAGTGATTGTGATTGTGATTGTGATAGTGATAGTGATTGTGATGGTGATGGTGATGGTGATTGTGATAGTGATAGTGATGGTGATGGTGATTGTGATGGTGATGGTGATGGTGATGGTGATTGTGATAGTGATAGTGATAGTGATGGTGATTGTGATTGTGATTGTGATGGTGGTGATGGTGATTGTGATAGTGATGTTGATTGTGATTGTGATGGTGATTGTGATAATGATGGTGGTTGTGATAGTGATGGTGATGGTGATGGTGACGGTGACGGTGACGGTGACGGTGACGGTGACGGTTACGGTGACGGTTACGGTGACGGTGACGGTGACGGTGATGGTGATGGTAAATGTGGTAAAGGTGATTTTGATTGTGATGGTGATTGTGATTGTGATTGTGATTGTGATAATGATTCTGATAATGATGGTAATTGTGATAATGATTGTGATAATGATGGTGGTTGTGATAGTGATGGTGATTGTGATGATTATGAAATTTGGCTTATAGATAGTTCATAACCTGGATTAACACGTGGGACACTATGTATCCCTTTAATATGATCAAGTGGGACGGTTACCGAACTTTACGCGGGCGAAGCCGCGGGCAACAGCTAGTAATTTTATAAATAAAAAAAAAACAATTTATAATATTACTTGTAACTTACTTGATAGTAATAATTATGCTATATAATCATAACCAAAACATGTATTTTCCAAATGCAAGGGAAAATTTCTATTTTCTGATGCTTGTATTTTGTATTTGTATTTGTAATTATTTATTTGTAAAACATAGGTGAAGAACATATATACATTAATCATACATGTCAAGGTCTTGAATAGATAAGTGTTGCACTATGCTTTGTCATTGTTGACATACAAATATTAAAGTCAGGTTCATCAAAGTTAACAAAATTTTCTATCAATTTTATACAAATACATTAAAATAATCAATTTAATAATGTCCACTACAAGAAAGAAAAACAAAAAACACACACAAGAAGATCATAACAAAAGAACATGCGAGAAATTATTCGTCCGTTACATTAATAAAAAATATATAAAATAAAAAATAATAATATATAATAATAATTTATAATATTTTATATTCTTATTTTATTATATGTGTATGTATTTGTATGTATGTTTATTATTATAATTATAGTTTTGTTTTAAGTTTAATTTTTTTTTTTTTGTCTAACTTTTTTACACACTGTGTCTACATTTCTTATCCAACTTTCCTCTCGCAGGTCTGCTGGAAGAAATTTCTTAAGAAATAAGTAGTACCTTTGTGCTCTTCTGTGTAAATATATTGTCCTGTAAAGTATTTTGTGTGTACATAAATAAATAAATAAATAATAATAATATGAATTAATAAAATTACAGAATTTAATCAAATAGTCATCCAAAATTAAAATAGTCATCCAAGTCAACATTAATAATATAGATTTATAAAATTACATAATCTCATAATTCATCATATCATAATTTAATCAAATAGTATTATCATTAAAATAGTCATCCAAGGTATAATAACATTTCTCAACTAATAACTTGTGAAGACACTTTTTGAATTTCTTTAATGGCATACATTTTATAGCATCAGGTATTTTATTAAAAATATTTGGTGCAACACCAAAGAAGCTCTTTTTCATTAACGCAGTATTACATTTCAACGTACATAGTTGATTTTCATATTGACTCCGAATGGGGGTCTTCTTAACTGTTGAAAATTTTGTAAATAAATGTGGATTTGATTTTATAAATAATGCAGTTTCTAATATATATATATAGCTGGTAACGTTAATATTTTTAATTTCTTGAAGTAGGGAACGCAACTATCTGTTGACTTTAAATTACACATGGATCTTACACACCTTCTTTGCATCCTAAATACCAGTTCCCTATTTGTTGATTGCCCCCAGAAAACAACACCATAACGGAGAATAGAGACTACAAGTCCATCGATAGGCTGTTAACAGTGTCTCAGAATTAACTCTCTTAGATAATTGAAACAATAGATACGCAGATTTACTCAGTCGTTTACAAACCACTTCCAGGTGAGGTTTCCAAGTCAACTTATGGTCTACAGTTATGCCTAAGAATTTTGCACTCGTAACTTCTTCTATTTTACACTCATCGTAGGTAATATTAAGGGGCGGATTCTCACGTCGTTGATGAAACTGTATAATTTTAGTTTTATTCAAATTGATCACAAGATTATTATTATTTAGCCAATTAATAATGTTATTCAGCGAGTTATTGATCTCATTTCGATATTCGTTTGGATCAGTGCATTCTATGATAGCCGTGCTGTCATCTGCAAAAAGTACCATTTTGTTTCTCAAATTTCTTGGGAGATCATTGATATATATTAAGAAAAGTGGGGGCCCGTGTACAGTGCCCTGAGGCACACCATACTTCACGGACCTCGCTTCAGAGACATATGTAGTTTCTAATTTGCTTATAGGACAGATTCTGGAAATCTCAGTACACTGTGTCCTATCACTTAGGTATGATTCTAGGAGTTTATGAATGTTTCCTCGAATGCCGTACCCGTGTAACTTTTGCAGCAAGATCTGATGATCTACGAAGTCAAAAGCTTTTGACATATCCGTGAAGATGGAGCACACAGGATTTTTTTTATCCACAGAAGTCATTATACTTGATAGCAGGTCAAATAGTGCCATATTAATATTAGTATTTTTCCTAAATCCTTTTTGTTCATTGCAAAATAACTGAAACTTCTCGAAATACGTGTAAATGGAATTATATATATAATTTTTTCAATAACTTTTGCAAAAACTGGTATTTTTGCAATAGGCCTGTAATTTTTAACATCAGTCTTGTCATTATTTTTGTAAATGAGTTTAATAACTACCTTCTTGAGACTAGTAGGGAATATACCATCGGAAATGCAAAGATTAATTATGTGCGATAACGGTGTCGCTATGACCTCCTTAACATCTTTTATTACTCTATTTGAAATACCGTCGTATCCTACTGTACTAGTATTTTTAAGCTACTTATCGCTTTTATAATGTCACTAACTGAAACTGGTAGCATAAATAGAGACTGCGAAGTTGAGTTTTCAATAACATTTCTACACGAATTTGTTAATGGGGTATTATTAAGGTTTGTTTTTGAATTATTTTCTATAATCTCTACAAAATATTTATTGAATTCATTCGCAATGTCAAGGGGATGTGTAAGAGTTGATTTATCATTTTGTATGGTCAATATTGGATCTTGCGGCAGACATACTTTGGATTTGTTATTATCTTGCCAAGCAGCTTTTGATTTATTTTGAGACGTCTTTATGAAGTGGTTGTTTTGGGCCTTCTGGGTTAGATTTACTATTCTTCTATAAAGCTTGGAATACTTTTTAAAAGCAAGTCTATTTTTTGTGTTCGGATTATGCCTATATGTCCAAAGTAGCTGCCTCTGTTTTCTGCTACATATTTTTATCCCATTCGAAATCCATTTGGTTTTTTTACAAGTAGGTTACTATTTTTTTCGATGCTGCAATTATATTTAGAAATTTCAGTGCTAAGGAAGGAAAACATTTTATCTCTACAACCGCATTTTCCTCATTATAATACCTGTAACAAAGTAAAAGTTTGCAACAAACATTTGATTACAAGTGAAGAGGCATGAAACTTCGTTTTTACATAATGTAGAATTATTACACAATACATGCTACATTTAAATGTTAAAACACTATGGAATCCTTTCTGATGTTCACAAACATACTCAATTACAGATGATTCACACGACTGATAATGAAAAATGAAAAATGAAAATCTTATAAGAAAAATGGCGGCAAACGAAGAGAATTTTATGGCGATCCAACTCTTTTAGACTGATATTTATCTTATTAGAGTCTGATTATCTCACGGTAGCCCTTGTAGAGTTAGACCAGCTTGTATTTTTTTCTTAGATTTCCGTGGCCCCGAATACTGATGTCGCTTGTACGATTTTATGTTCGTCTTTGACGCAAATTATTTTTGTACCTGAAAAATAAAGAGAAAATGGATCCTATAACAAAATATTAAAAATTGTATTAGTTGAATTGAAAACCAGTAAAAAGCAAATTTTTTAAGTAGGTATTGAGTTGAGCAGTGGAGCGTTTTGTTTATCTCGACAAGTCCAAGTCAAACGTCAGAGTTGTCAGCATAGGGTAAGGTTGGTAGTTGTCAGTTTGACTGATCGTGACACTAAAAGTAAATCACAATAAAATAAGTGTTTGCAGCATACATAGGTAAAATCACTTACCGATGACTGTCCACAACATGTAATATTTTTTTTTTATGTTTCATTACGTTGAAATCTTTTAGAGCAGAAAGTCGTGAAAAACTAATTTCAGGAAGCACTGTACAATAGCGCCCATCGATTTTGTGATTTTGATTCTTTTAGGATGTGGAGGAGGCGGAGCGCGCATCGACCGCAGATATTTTAGTCGAATTATACCCAAGTGAAGCACAGGTAATTTGTCAATATCTAATTCTGCTAATTTTTGGCATAGGTTTTCTAAGATTTTGCAAAAATCTACAATTCTTTCAAAAAATCCCTGAATTTAGGGAAAATACCCTAACGTGGAAACACAAACAATTACACAAATAGCTCTAGTTCGCGTAACTTCGCCACTTCGCCTTTGTTACAGTCCGGTCAACCGATTTTGACTTCTATTCCGTAGGCATAAGAATGGCATTAAAAGCAAAAACGTGGTTACAATACCAACTGTTTACTGCAGCAGCAACCTATTTGTAGAGCAACGCAATAGAAGTCAAAATCAATTGAAAGGACTGTATGGTTTGTGTTTTTCATTGTGTTCATTATTATTAGGTATAGTTAGGGCGTTTATTTTATAGATACCTTACTTTCAAACTTTGGTTTGGGTGAACAACATGACTAGGTAATAAGATTTTTCCTCAAACATGCTTGGAAATTTGAGCATTATTTTGACAACCTTCTTCGAAATTGCTGTACTGGCCCGATACATGCGACCAGCGGCCGGCAAAAGTTTTATGAAAAAATAAAACCCGACTTCATTGTAAAAGTTTTTAATTTTTCCTTTTTAGTTGTTCCCAAACAAATATTTGCCATCTCTTTGAGGCGCGCGTGGAACACGAACGCTCCAACTTTACATACCTAACTGTCGAAATCTGGATGTATTGTATACATTTGCATACCCCCTCAGAGCATACAGGCGTGATGTTACGTCATGATGTTGTATAAACAATAAACATCCAAGCGATTCCAACTATCACGGCAGATTTGCCGTCTATTTTTGAAGAGTTCCATTGTATATCTCCAAAGAACAGCATCAGAGGTTCACCAAATTAAAATGGGACCACATGGGAACCACCAGCTTTCAAATAAAAAAAGAATTGTCAAAATCGGTTCACCCAGTCGAAACACAAACGAACAAACACAAAAAAAAATATAGTCGAATTGAGAACCTCCTCTTTTTGGAAGTCGGTTGAAAATACATATCTGTCGTGTTTGGCGGCCAAATAAATTACATAGTAAACTCATATCTGTCGTGTTATTTAAAAATGGAATGATCTTTTACTCTGAAACATGGCAAGGGCAACCAAGAGGTACTAGAGAACTGCACTAGAGCTAGTGCTGCAGGCTGTGGCTTCATAACGAACTGTTGGGATTCCCCGCGAATATGTTTTTATTTTGGGCGTATCTTGAGGTGTGGAAAGGTTTGGCAGATGATGAGAATCTTGAGTTGTGGGTGCACTATAATAGAAGATAAATTATGTAGGTACATAAAGAAAATACAAAGTGTTGAGGTTGAGAGCACTTGAGAGAATAATACCTATCCCTAGTAAGGCAGCCTAAAGTTTGATCCAGTTCACCATGTTCCATGATCTCCAGCTTTTCGTTACGCCATGCTTGCGCCCTGTTGGTGCTGTAATCCGATAGTAAAAATCTTATAAGAAAAATGGCGGCAAACGAAGAGAATTTTATGGCGAGCCAACTCTTTTAGACTGATTATAGTTTATCTTATTAGTCTGATTATCTCACGGTAGCCCTTATAGAGTTAGACCAGCTTGTATTTTTTTCTTAGATTTCCGTGGCCCCGAATACTGATGTCGCTTGTACGATTTTTTGTTCGTCTTTGACGCAAACATATTTTTGTACCTGAAAAATAAAGAGAAAATGTATCCTATAACAAAATATTAAAAATTGTATTAGTTGAATTGAAAACCAGTAAAAAGCAAATTTTGTAAGTATTGAGTGGCGCAGTGGAGCGTTTCGTTCGTGTCGACAAGTCCAAGTCAAACGTCAGAGTTGTCAGCATAGAGTAAGGTTGGTAGTTGTCAGTTTGACTGATCGTGACCACAGACTGCAGTGTGACCAGATTTAATTAGAACATTATGCCAGCTGCTTGCCCAGATTCTGCTAGTCTAATAATGTTTTTAAATCACAATAAAATAAGTGTTTGCAGCATACATAGGTAAAATCACTTACCGATGACTGTCCAGAACATGTAATAATATTTTTTTTTATGTTTCATTACGTTGAAATCTTTTAGATCAGAAAGTCGTGAAAAACTAATTTCAGGAAGCACTGTACAATAGCGCCCATCGATTTTGTGATTTTGATTCTGTTATGATGTGGAGGAGGCGGAGCGCGCATCGAGGTCCACAGATATTTTAGTCTAATTATACCCAAGTGAAGCACAGTTAATTTGTCAATATCTAATTTTGCTAATTTTTGGCATAGGTTTTCTAAGATTTTGCAAAAATCTACAATTCTTTCAAAAAATCCCTAAATTTAGGGAAAATACCCTAACGTGGGAACACAAACAATAACACAAATAGCTCTAGTTCGCGTAACTTCGCCAGTTCGCCTTTGTTACAGTCCGGTCAACCGATTTTGACTTCTATTCCGTAGGCATAAGAATGGCATTAAAAGCAAAAACGTGGTTACAATACCAACTGTTTACTGCAGCAGCTGCCTATTATAAACAACGCAATAGAAGTCAAAATCAATTAAACGGACTGTATGGTTTGTGTTTTTCATTGTGTTCATTATTATTAGGTATAGTTAGGGCGTTTATTTTATAGATACCTACTTTCAAACTTTGGTTTGGGTGAACAACATGACTAGGTAATAAGATTTTTCCTCAAACATGCTTGGAAATTTGAGCATTATTTTGACAACCTTCTTCGAGATTCGAAATTGCTGTACTGGCCCGATACATGCGACCAGCGGCCGGCAAAAGTTATATGAAAAAATAAAACCGACTTCAAAAAACACAAAAAAGCGAAAAATAACTAGCTTCAGAAGTCGGTGACCTTTGTTTGATTGATTTAGTTTTTTTTGTCACCGACTTCTGAAGCTAAAGTTATTTGTCGCTTTTTTTAATTTTTTTAAGTCGGTTTTATTTTTTCATAAAAAGTTTTAATTTTTCATTTTTAGTTGTTCCCAAACAAATATTTGCCATCTCTTTGAGGCGCGCGTGGAACACGAACGCTCCAGCTTTACATACCTAACTGTCTAAATCTGGATGTATTGTACACATCTGCATACCCCCTCAGAGCATACAGGCGTGATGTTACGTCATGACACGTCACGTCATGTTGTATAAACAATAAACATCCAAGCGATTCCAACAATCACGGCAGATTTGCCGTCTATTTTTGAAGAGTTCC
Organism: Xestia sexstrigata; assembly: GCA_941918905.2. NCBI lineage: Eukaryota > Metazoa > Arthropoda > Insecta > Lepidoptera > Noctuidae > Xestia > Xestia sexstrigata. Next base: position 12,005,041 of record OW799200.2, on the reverse strand, counting down.
ATTGTATATCTCCAAAGAACAGAATCAGATGTTCACCAAATTAAAATGGGACCACATGGGAACCACCAGCTTTCAAATAAAAAAAGAATTATCAAAATCGGTTCACCCAGTCGAAACACAAACGAACAAACACAAAAAAATATATAGTCGAATTGAGAACCTCCTCTTTTTGGAAGTCGGTTGAAAATACATATCTGTCGTGTTTAGCGGCCAAATAAATGACATAGTAAATTCATATCTGTCGTGTTATTTAAAAATGGAATGATCTTTTACTCTGAAACATGGCAAGGGCAACCAAGGAGGTAACATATCAAAGGTATTTTTTAAATTTCGAATTGGCTTGCAAATAGAAAGCGGTTTATTGAAAAAAAAAAAAAACAAATGAACTCGATTCGTTTTTCCACTTGTCCGTTGAAGTTACACTTCTAGTATGTGGCCCAGCACACATTTCTTTTTTTTTTGCAGGTTTTCTGCAAACTATGATTTGGTTAGGTATAGGTAAGGTACTTTTAAATGAATGAATTTTTAATTAAAAAAATATATATTAATTTTGACCTAACTTTCAATATCAGATATCCTATAAACCACGAAGACGACACCCATGAAGAAAAAACCGAAAATTTTCATCATTTTCATTTTTTACGTAATGTAGAATTATTTCTTGTAAGTCTACGTTGTTAGTGTCGCATGTATCACCGGGTCTACACATGCGTAGACCAATATTGCAATAAATTTACCGTCAGGGCTAGTTGCTAAGAATCCAAATTCTTCAAACGTGGTAACACACAATAACACAAACAGCTCTAGTTTGCATAACTTCGCCTTTTTACAGTCCGGTCAACCGATTTTGACTTCTATTCCGTAGACATAAGAATGGCATTAAAAGCAAAAACTTGGTTACAATACGTCATATTGTTCGTCGTGTTTGCAGTAGCTACCTATTTACAAGGTAACGCAATAGAAGTCAAAATCGATTGAACGGACTGTAAGGTTTGTGTTTTTCATTGGGGTTTTATTCATTACTATGTAGATATAGTTGCGGCACTTATTTTTCTCCCATCATGACCTTGACTGCGTCGCGTAAGTTTTAGTAAGTAAGCAGGTAGTAGGTACCTACCTTCATAAAAAACCTACCAACTACCTTCATGAATAGTGTGATGAATGAATGTAATGTTACTTATATAATGTAAGTACCTACATTATTAGTTTATTACATAAACCGCGAAAAGTCCACGTACAAAACTAAAGTTTATAGGTATGTCTGAATACCTACTTGTTAATAACTAATAAGTTCTATCACAATAAAATTAGAACCAACTCCGAATTACCTACACATTTCATCCCTAATAGGTACTTTTAAACTTTGGTTTGGGTGAACAACATGACATAATAAGAATTTTTCTAACTTCAAATCATTCATAATAAAATGATAAATCTGATTCACCCAAACAAAACCGCTGCAGCAGTACCTACCTACCTACTTGTTAGACGAACGAAATGTGAATTTGAATTATTCGCGAGTCAAAACTCCCGCACGCACTTACTTGATCACCTTACAATGACAACGCCACGCCATCTAGTAATCAGCAGATAATTATTTCGAGTTTTGTTAAGCAAGAGGTTCGATTGTTCTTTGAAAATCCGATAGATGGCGTGACTCCAAGCACGCACACTTGCAAAGATTTTTCGTTTTTTTTCGGCCCTGGAAATCCTACAATCCTTGTTATTTCTTTATGTTTGAAGGGGTTTGCGACAACACTAATTCGTAATGATATCAAGTTGTTTCATTACTTCTACAAAAAGCATATAAGTATCGAGAATTTATTTCAAAAATAATGTATGGGAAAGCGCGTTGAAGCAACCACCTTAGTACTGAGGTGTATTTTCAATGTGGAGATAACAAGACCTACACAATCTCACTACCTACTTATTGTAGAACTAGCTGGTTGGTGTCCGCAACCATTGAATTACGTGTCCAAAGAACGTATTTTACATATGGTGGGACACACAAGAACTACCTATTAACCAAAGCGGTCACGTCTGTTCAAGATCTACTAAGATATAAACTGATGTTTAATATCCTAGAATAAGTACCTATTGTGGTATTTCCCTCCATATTATCGCCTCTCAGACGCGCGCACGTCCGTTCACTACCGCAGCTCAAAGCTAACCATAAATGCCCTATAGAATAGAAGCACTATATAATACAAGATAGATGTGCAACTGAGGTTTTCGTTTTAAAAAACTGTGTACCCCAACTGTTAGATGGCGGTACTTGTCTCAATGTCCCTCCGCTTACGCTATCGCTCACTAGATGGCGCTTTTAGTTTTTGTTTGTATCCTTTTATTGAAAAATGATTGTTATTAATTTGTGTGGAATAAATGAATCCATAAGTGTATAAAATAGACTATGATGACAGCATCATAATTATTCTAGTCTTGTCTTAAAGAAAATATAGTGTTCGAAAAATACACCTAATAAGAATTCACTTAATTCAAAATAAATAACAATCAGTCGTCAATAAAAGGAAAATCATTCTTCAGAGTTTGAACTCTTAAGCTAGAAATGACATCATTATTATCAATAAATGAATGATAGATAGAAATAAAAAATTACTTATTTAGTTTTTTAAAGAATTTATTTCCTTTTTTTACAATGCAACTAAACAAAAAGAAAATTTTTCAAGTTTCGTCGAATTCAAATCAAAAAGGTAAAATAGAGATCCAGTTTAGTGTTTTTTGTTTTTTTCACGGCGTTTGTCAATCGTTTACGTAACATATCACAGGGTCCAAGGGAGAGGGTCCAACGTTTATATTTAGCAGAGATCAAGAAAACAAGCACAGTATTAGGTCGTAAAAGAGCACAAAACAGATCACCAGAGTACCACGAAACAACAAACGTACCATAAAAAAGTTTTCAAATGTACCTACCTACTGTTACTAAGTAAATAAACTACTTGAAGTGAAAACGAAAAGGTGTTATTTATTATGCTATATTTTTTAATTTATTTATAATGTAAAACATGTTGAAATAATAATAATAAATGATACGTTTTTTATTAATATTTTAGTATTACTTTTTTATCAACTAGCTCTATCTATTGGCAAAAGTATAAAACTATGGCCAAACTAGCGTACCTAACCACACAGATGACAGCAGTGCTTAGGAAAATTTTGTTTGAAGCAAATGTATGGAAGTTTCAGCCCCCTGAAGCTAACTGCCGCCCTTCCATCGTACGCGCGCTAGAGACGACATAATGCTTCCCTCTCTTTCACTCACAGACACTACACCTATCTAAGTAATTATGTTCTGTGAAATTAAATATTTATATGGAACCTCCGGCATGTTGTATGGCAGTAATTTTCCGTTTGGTAGTTCTTAGAATCAAACAAACCTTTCTACGGAACTTTGACGGAACTGTCTAGCGAGATTAAAATATTGTCAGAAACTCTGAAGATAACCTACAAAAGTACAAATGAAATGCAAAGTTGCAAACTGACGGTGACGCAGTGTTTCCAACTTTAGTTTTTAGAAGATCGTACCATGGACTAATATTGATTGTATTTTGCCAATATTTCAAGGAAAAAAATAGTTCGTAATGAAATAAAACAACGTAAATAATTTAAAAACAGAATGTAATTATAATTTTGAATCAATATTTATCAATAAGGAACATGAATCAACACTTAGCATAAGATTTATAACTGAATTTTTATATTTTTAGATATGAGAAAAGTTACATAAATACCTTTATTCTAAAACTCAGATTAAACCGTGAATAAGTGTCGATTCCACTATACAGATTTAAAATCTCGATATTTCACGGATAAAAGTTGCCAACCGTACTTTAAAATGAAACCCACATGAAACCAAAAACACTAACACATTCAATAATATAAATCAATCATTAATAAAACTCTTTATCAAACGAAAAATTAAAACGAAACAAAGTTGTCAGCGTCGTACGGTTCGTAGTGTAATGAGAGGTTTTCTTTTTGAGGTATTAAAAAAAACTTAGTTTCCAAGAACACTATAGATGGCGTTGAACTAACTACGATAGTTGGTGCCAAAGCCAAAAAGCTTGAAAAAAAAAAACATTGCGTCACGTCACATACGCTCGTTGACTGACACTTTCGTTTGCTTAACTCGCGCTTTGTTAAAATCAGTTTTTTTAAGTTCCGTTCCTTGCATTAACATACTAAGTTCAGCGCCATCTATCCAGCGACTAGGGAAGAGCTAAAAAGAAAAGCCCTTATTATCCATATAGATTGGCTAAAGGTGAACGCAGACTTAGCCGCACCGCAGTTGCAGTCAGTTCTATTTGATCGTCATATTTGATCGCGACTGGTCATGCATAGTACGAAACTAACCTTTTGACAGTTAATTGATGGACACTGAGCCCAGTTACTATCATTTCGAGCTGTCAACAGAGATACGTAATAGCCCTACAGCAGGCCTATTACGTATCTTTCTGATATCCAGTGACTATCAAGCTTCGGTTGTACACTCAAATTTGATGACAACCGAGAATGTCATAATATTGGTATTACGTATCGCACTGAGTGGATATCAGGTTTACGGTGACTAACAGCCCGGGTACGGTTTAACTTCTTTCACGAAAGCCACTTCAAACTCAGTTGTCATCAATTTGACGTCCACTATGCTTACATAATCGCAATATTAGAAGAATCGATACGAAAGCGTCTGTCAAAATGAGTTACGGTGACTATCAGCCACGATGGGTACCGATGACGTCATATTTGATCGCGACTGCCCGACTGGTCATACATAATACGAAACTAACCTTTTGACAGTTATTTGATGGACACTAAGCCCAGTTACTATCATTTCGAGCTGTCAACAGAAATACGTTATAGGCCTGCTGGCCGCGCCGCAGTCGCCGCAGTCCATGAAGCGGCCGAACTCCCCAGCCGCAGCTGATGACGTCATCAACGCCGGCTCGCCCGCATCGAACGCTGCGGAGTGAGAGAGAGAGTATTAATGTTCTGTGGTGCGAAGCGTGCGGCGACAGGAACGATTGCGGTGATTGCAGTGCGGACAGGTGTGCGATGCCATTAACAAAGGCGATGACTGCGGCGCGTGCGGTGCGGCCAGTAGGCCCAAGTGAGAGGGCCCTAAACCAAACTATAACACACACGTGCATAATAATATTACACACTAGTGCATAATAGAATCATCCCTACTAAGTTAAGTTAGTACCTAACTTCAAATTATATGCGAGTAAACATTTTCAACATTTTCAATTTAACCGGGTAATACAGTTTTTTTTTGTAACAACAAAGAGGTTCTAAGCCGCTGAAAATCCATTTACATTTTTGGGGCTAAATAAATGATGTGTCCATAATTAAGACGACTGTGTGGGACCAGTTTACTAAACACCCAACTACATTTATTATTATCAAATTATTTATAATTCACAATAATTCGTTATAAAATATGTGCATTTTATCATTAGAATTATAATTTTGTAGTAGGCTGTATGGCTATAAGTAATCAACCAAATTACACTTGGCGAGAGTAAAAAAAAAAAATCGTGCGCGCCATTTCGCTTATTTTTCATAATATTTTATTTGTATCGCATTTGTTGCTGTGTGGTAAAACGATTTATGTAAAGGCACGTGGATACCTGTATCAGAACCACTCATAAAAATTACACGAATTAACTCGGATGAATATTGGATTAAGATTCAGGACGTAAGCGATCCGTCGTAACCGTCTGGCCTACGCCACCGTTCGATCCAAACTGTAGGTAGAGACGGTGGTTGCTTGACGTTATTGACGATTCGCTAGAGTGACAACATCGTTGTCACTCTCGTCCGCATGATGTTCATTTGTTAAATCAATCAGTCAATGTCAAAATAAGGTCTTCAATTAATCGTACTAGATGGCGCCAGGGCCGCGCCTTCACGGCCGGACTGACAATCGACCGTCCTCGGGCGCATCAATTTGCAGTCCTGTAACAATCTCACAATCAATCGAACGGGTATCAGTCTACTAGTCGGATAACCCGCTCGTCCAACCTGACATAACACTTTTCTCATTCTGATTGTAGGCTATATGTCTCAGAACAAAAGAAAGCGTGTGTCCTTTCGAATGCATGGGCCGGACGACACCTTTCTCTAAACAGTTAACAACAATGCACTCTGAACTCGATCAGATCGATCAATGTTGATCCCTACTATTGGTGTGGTCGACACAAACTGTAACCCCAACCTGATTACATACCCAGTCCCTGGCAATGACGACACTCCAGCCGCCATAGAACTATACTGCAAATTATTTAAAGCTGCCATACTTAGAGGCAAAGAAGAGAGAATGACATTTTTGCAAGAAAATAACCATCCAATGTCCCTTCAACCAACCCTCAGGTTTGGCCCGGACGATACCGTCGTACTACGATCAACTTTTCACACAATAGTAACGTGGACCGGACGGGTGTGTCCTTTCGACCAACCACTCGTGCATGGCCCGGACGACAAAGTCCCTTTCGACCACCACCACACACAATAGTAACGTGGACCGGACGGGTCTGTCCTTTCAACCAGCCACTCGTGCATGGCCCGGACGATACTGTCCCTTCGTCCACCACCACACTCAATAGTAACGTGGACCGGACGGGTGTGTCCTTTCAACCAGCCACTCTTGCATGGCCCGGGACGACACTGTCCCTTCGACCACCACGACACACAATAGTAACGTGGACCGGACGGGTGCGTCCTTTCAACCAGCCACTTGTGCATGGCCCGGACGACACTGTCCCTTCGACTCGCCATCACCCATGTCAACGAACTAGACTCATACGTCCTTTCGACTAACATCGCTGAGCCCGGACAATACTATCCATTCAAAACTGCGAGCCGACATAGTCTCAAAATCGGTATCAATAATGCCTTCTGACTGCACATCTACCGCCTTCACGGCTTCCTGGTCACTCATAATGCCTTCAGCTAATTCCATTAAGCCCTCGTGACCTCCCAGCGAGAAACGCAAATTTTCGTGCGAATACTTTAACATACGACAACGACTTTAACTCATTGCGGTCATTTTCCAGTGAAATCTATGTGCAGCGTGTACCAAGGAGTTGTCTCTTTAGAGGTGGGATGAAGTATTACTGGTTGGGCACCTGACGGACCTTTCGAATTTTTATAAGCATGAGTCGACATACCGGCCAACACTTTTCGACATCTCGGGGAACCAATATAGCTCGTAAATTTTGTCGAATCTTTTCGGGGCCTAAATGTTGAATTTCCGAATGAATGTGACTGATCAGTGTCCATACTAATGAGTAGCCAGGAAACGGTTTTATTGCGGTTCATTTTCCGGTATAGAATATAATGTTTTACCTGAAAATAAAACAGTTATTATATACGGAACCTTATTCTAGACCTATACAGTGAGACAGCATCTTTCCGGATCTGACGTCACGACCTCTCTTGTTCCCCCTCCCACCCGGCTCCGCCCCGCTGTGGCCGGGGGGAGGGGGCGTGGAGCTTGCCCGAACAGTCAGGCGCGCTCTTCACATTGCATCTCACTTTCGGTGGATTATGAGTCCACCAGGCAGGATTAAAAATATAGGTCTAGAATAAGGTTCCGTATATAATAACTGTTTTATTTTCAGGTAAAACATTATATTATACACTATGAACCGTTATTCTAGACCTATACAGTGAGATGTGTTTATTATCGCCTGGTGGCAAGCTAAGTACATGCCAATGTGTGAAAAAGATATTCAAAATATAACTGTGTGAGAACATTATTATTAGAAATGAAAGTTACTCAAATTGCAAGGAATATTTTTATAAAAATAAAAACTGTTTAATTATGTCTAAAACACACACACACACAGTAATAAGAACTTACTCATACATAAGTCTTGCTATTCACATAACATAATTAGTACCACAATATATTCGAAGAATTAAGATTTGCTTTGAACTAAAGTTACATTAGTTATGCTCTAGCATGCCTACTTAGATTAAATAAATCAATTTAACTTAATGTAACAATATGTATTGAATTATTTATCGAAATTACATTGATTAATAGGTAGGTAATCATATATTATTTAGAATCTACACAGCTTCAAATGTCAGATAAATTGTTACGACTTTGCGATGTGTTAATTTCGGCTGAATAGAACCGTGCAAATGTGTTGGGGACACGCCAGTTCCCTTTTGCCATGATCTCGTCAATATTGTGGCACTCAAGCCAGTTAAGAGATGCTGCGGCACTTCGAGTACTACCAGGAGTAGCCTCTACTCCTGCCTCCTTAAGAAGAGTTTTAACCCAACCTCCAATCACTGTTCGGGAGGCTGGCCTGACTCTGCCACGAGTTGATATAAATAAATGATTAATGTCATTGTTAATTCTACGTGATGATGATGCTTCTATCAACTTACGTATCCACCATGCAGGGCATATGGATTTATCTGTATGAGTGTGCAATTTCCATGATGATTGTCTGTGTGTATAGCTATCGGTCTTTGAGCCAAATGCTGGATGTAAAACAATATGATTAGAATCGTCTTCAAAATGTGCACTATCAACCCGTAACAGTGTCAGGTCATGGACTCTACGACTAGAAGCGAGTAGCAAAATCAGTGCTGTGCGACGAGATACTTGGAATAAACTTGCATGAGGCGGCTGGTTAGAGCTGAGCCATTCTACCACAATACGTGGATCCCAAATGAAATAATTTTTAGGTTTGGAATCAACATTAGCAAGTGAAATAGCTTTTAACAGCCTCTGAACGATATGATCACTGCTTATGATCTGTCCGTTAGAACAGGCCAAAGTGGCAACTGTAGATTTATAAACTAAAATAGTTTTATATGACAGTTTAAGAGTTAAGTGCAAGTATGCTAGGTACTTAGCGACTTGGGCACCAGAGGGGTTTGTATGGTTGAAATTATTTTGAGTACACCAGTTCAACCATTTTTTCCAAATACCAGCATACATTTTCTTCGTAGAGGGTCGCCAGCTAGAATTAAGTAGGTCTATTTCATTTTGAGACCAATTTGTTAATTCGGCACACCACCCTTCACTAGCCATGCCTCTAGATACATCTGGTCCACGTGAACCGGAGGCAGATAAGTCCGTGTATCTAGTAACCGCCGATGAAGATTGAATATGGGTAAAGGAGCGCTCACCGCTCTCCTCTTCAGGTCTGGCCGCCAAAACACTTTGGACCAGCGCGGTACTATTAGGATGTATCGACCTTTGCACAGGTTGAGGTGTGACAGAACTCGTGGAATTAGGTGTGGTGGTGGGAATATCCACGCTCGACGGTATGACCACCTTCTGCTGAAGGCGTCGTGAAACTCTGCGTTCGAGTCTTTGCAATCTCGTGAGACGTAGCGCACAAGCACGTGTGCGGTTTTCGAGGCGAACAAGTCGATTTCGGGCATTCCGAACTTGCAAAATACCTCTTGACATGACTCTCCCATTAGGGTCCACTCCCCGGGTAATTTGAGCCTTGACAGCATGTCGGCCTCTGTGTTTACCTGACCGGGCAGGTACTGAGAGACCAGGTGAATCTTGTTCTCGTCCGCAATCTCGAATAACATGCAAGTTAGCCGATAGAGGTTCTGTGATCGGAGACCCCCCTCGTTCCGCATGTAACTCACCACACTCTTGTTGTCTGACTGAACTAGCACGGTTGAATGACGTAGCGATTGCTGACGATTGGTTAAAGCCTGTATAACTGCCCACATTTCCTTTAAATTGCTGTGCCATTTTTTCTGCTCCGGGGACCATAATCCGCTCAGACAAGCGTCGTCTACTATGGCACCCCAGTCTCTGGCAGATGCGTCTGTCGTTACATAGTGTGAGACAGGATCTGGATGTATCGCTGTTCCTGTAGACAGAGCTCGTAACCACCACATTAAGGTCGTCGACACTTCCGACTCGAGTGGGCGTTTTACGTGTGCTTGGTGCTTTGGAAGCCGATTGCAAGCTACTTGTAATGGGCGGCAATGTAGCCGACCTCTGGGCACAACGAAGGCTGCAAAGTTTAGCATGCCTAGCAAGCATTGCGCGTCGTGCAAACTCCATCGATTTGCCTGTAGTATGTGGCGTATCGTATTGGAGATTTTGGAAACCTTTTCCTGGGGCAAATACTTGGAATTCAGGGCGAGATTCCATTTTATGCCGAGATAGTCTACTGCCTTGGTAGGGATCAATGTGGATTTTTTGTAGTTGATTTCCATCCCAAAGTTGTTAGGACTCTTATAGCTTCCGCAGCATGGTCCATTAGGGTTAATCGATCTTGGTTTACGATTAAATAATCGTCCAAATAGACGATAACTCGCATGCCCTTCTCGCGCAGCACGTCTGCTACCCAATTTGTCACTGTCGCAAATGCCCTGGGTGCTGATGACAGCCCGAATGGCAGACAAGTGATTTGAAAGAGCTCCGGGCTCGACTTCTTTTCTGTTGCGTATAATACTCGCAGAAATGGGTGATGACTGGGGCCGACTGCTAGGTGAAAAAAGGCCTGAGAAAGGTCTATTTTGATTGCCCAGTCGTTCGGTTGCAAGAAATCCGGTACACGGTACATATTTATTAATCGAAACTTTGTTTGCATAACATAGCGGTTTAGATTTTTTAAATTGAATATTGGGCGATTGCTGGTATGTGACTTTTGCACTAAAAACATCGGACAGACATAACTTGGAGATGGATCTACTCGAATCAAGATTTTCTGTTGTTTCAAAATCTCGATCTGTTCCGACATCAATAAGCTCGTTGGAGTTTGAAAGCGTGTTAATAAGTCTGGACTTTGAAGTGGGGTATTTTGAAAAAGGGAATTCGGTAACCAGATATCATTTTTATAATGTTCTCTGGAGCACCGTAATTCTTCCAAATTTGAAAGTAATTTTTTAACCGCCCGCCATAAAATAAAATTTCTTGTGGATACGACTTACGATACTGATCGGATTTACGATTGAAGGAAGACCGTTTTTTGTTTTCATTATGCCTTGTACCGGATTTATTGTTTCCTGACTTTCGGCCTCTACTTTTGGGAGGCGCTTGAAAGCTCGTGGATGGCTGGGGATCGAACCCAGGGTTGTCACCGTGAAAGGGCTTGCGTGTTCGCTTAGCTGGAGGGCCATCCTGTCTATTCCGCATAGACATGGCATGAGGCTCTTCCGCAGAGCGCTTTTGGGCAGAGAACAACTTACTTGTACCACCAGCCTTTTGTAAAAAGGTGGTTAAATCCTGTGGATTAAAAAGGTAATATTCTGTTGGGGGGATCCTTTGCATGTCCACCTTTACATATTTGTCCTTGACACCCGACAAAATGCAGTCACGACGTCTTTGAATGATATCAGCACGTCTCCCACAACTCATTTGCAAGAGATCCTCGGACACTTTCATGCAAGATGAGTTTTCGGAAAAAGAAGCATTAATCTTTTCAAAAAGCGTGTCAGCGTTAAGTACACAGCCGGGCGATTGCGCCCATTCTATGATTTGCTGAAAGTTGTTTCTTAGCAGCTCATTTTGTTGTATAAGCCCATGAGTTAAGGCTCCAAACGATCTATCAAGTAATCTAAGCCAAAAAGAATTTGTATCACAATGTCCAAGTTCAGTATTAACATCCGAGTTCGTAAAAACCTGGCTTAGCGACATACTTTTTCTCAGTTTCTAGGTATCTAACCCTTTGCCAATCATGAGTATCAAAATGATGTAGTTTATTAAGCACATGTAATCTACCGTCAGAAGCATTTTCAACAGTAGGTTCTTTTAGGTTAGTGGATACCGGAAATTCGAATACTTTAGCCTTCTGTGGTTTACTGAGAAGGTGATTATTCCCAAGAGAAACCCTCAAGCCGTCAGATGGATGTAAGGAAATATCAGAATCAGATTCGGGCTCGGTTTCTCGGTTTGAAAAGCGACCGTTATTTTTTAAGTAGGATAATATTTCACTCACTTGATTTGACAGCATGTCTAACCTGCGCTCGTCAATTTCTCGGGTTTCCTGCCGCAGCTGCCGGCGTCTCCGAAGTGGGGCGGAGCTGCTCGACGACGACGAAGAAGATGCCTGCGGTGATGCAGGGGGAGGCGGGCGACTCCCGTCACCCTCGGCAGGCGCTTTCGTGGATTTTTCCATTACGTATACAAAACACACACTCAAAACGCGCACTCAAAACACTAATAGTACTCGAAACACTATTAGCGAGTTTTCAAATAACCACTGAATAAAGTTTTCCACGAACTAAAAATGTAGGTACTTTTATTTAAAACTAATAATTTTAAACACTAAACAGCAGCGCTGTTGCCCGCACTAGAAGAGGTGTGATCGCACCGAAAAACGATGCCAATGTGAAGAGCGCGCCTGACTGTTCGGGCAAGCTCCACGCCCCCTCCCCCCGGCCACAGCGGGGCGGAGCCGGGTGGGAGGGGGAACAAGAGAGGTCGTGACGTCAGATCCGGAAAGATGCTGTCTCACTGTATAGGTCTAGAATAACGGTTCATAGTGTATAATACCATTCCTAACGTTATAAGTTTGTGCAACATTATACGGTAAATCACCGTCCGAAAGTTTCTTAATCATCTCATGAATTTTAGCATCACGCTTTTGCTCGACAGACAACCAACCTGTTAACCAACCAACCACCTACCAACTTAACAGTTTTCTTTGCAGGAGAGAACAAGGAGAAGCTTCGAACTTATCTGAACAATGTTCTGCAGTTGCGATCTCAGGTAGGTGATTTTGCGATAGATAATCGGCGTGTTCCATGCTTTTCCCCTGACGATAAACAATATCAAAATCGTAAGCTTGAAGCATGCCCCCCACCTATGAACGCGGGGTGTCAAATTGACTTTTGATTTAGACACCCTTATCGAGTTACAGTCTGTATAAACCATGAAAAGAAAAGTTTAAAGTGACGTCATCAATTTCGACACAGGCTCGAATTACTATTTACTGCGAAGCTTGACTTACACCAGTCATAGTAACGACAGCATAATTACGTTCACCCTTAAGTCTAGACGAAACGGAATTAGCACTCTGCTCCAGAGTCATAACAAAATGAAAATGACTTACCAAAGTGACGAAAACTCTCAGTAGGTGCGCAAGTGCTAATCACATACATGTCCATGCGACATTGCTCAAGATTTGCGCCCGCTGCACCACCGCTGCTAGTACCGCTATTCAAATTCGGGTAGCCTGATGTCCTTACTTGAACCTCCTGGTATGTCCTCGTGTCATGGTTACCTGAAAACAAATAGCCCACGACAGAATCTTGTTCCACTCGGTCACTCCTAACCAAACTCTAGATTCATTGGGTCGGTGAAAGTAAAGAACTTTACTCTTTTATTTTAACCAAATCCTAATAAAATCAAATATCATAACATCACACCTGTAATCCCCGAAGAGAGGTGTACCTAATAGTACACTCACACTCCGCCAGCCATGCCTAAGTCCCATCAAGTAATAGGGGCGAGCCTATTGCCATCAACCGGGCGTAAATCCAGACTCCGTGGCTGCTACTGAGAAATTCCTGATGGAAAAACCCAATAACACTTTGCCCAACCTGGGAATCGAACCTGGGAATCGAACCCAGGACCTCACGCTGAGTAGTCGCCACCACTAGACCAACGAGGCAGTCATTTATTTCATATTGTTAACAATACCTACATGTCATGGTAATAGGCTTATCCCCGATAAAATAGGACCTAACAGACCGAACTGTCGAAATAAGGGGTACTGTACACATCTGCATACCCCCTCAGAGCATACAGACGTGATGTTATGTTATGATTTTGTGAAAACAACAAACATCCAAGCGATTGCAGCAATCACGACCGATATGCTGTCTATAATTGAAGAGTTCCATTGTATATCTCCGAAGACCTAGCGCCATCTAGTAGGGTTAATTGAAGACCTTATTTTGACATTGACTGAACGGTTTAACGAATGAACATCATGCGGACGAGATTGACAACGGGGTTGTCACTCTAGCGAAACGTCAAGAACGTCAAGCAACCACCGTCTCGACAGTTTGAATCGAACCAAAGAGTATAGTAATAAATATGGAATAGAAAGCCCTCTCTCGAGAATTTTTGACACCTTTATTGGACGGTGTCGCCATATGATACTACACACATCAAAAATGTCTAGGGATCAAGCATTTTTATGCGGATTTCTTGAGATTGAGATGTGGCTTTGTAATAAATTTATGATTTTATAAATTTATATGGATCCTTTTTGGTGCATTTCATAATTTGAATCAGGAACTCTCAATCAAATTCGAGTAAAAGATGAAAATAAGCTGTCAATATTTTCCCTATAAAAACATACAACGCATTGAAGACATTATTAGTGCTACTGTTTCCCTACTACTGATTAAAACCAACGTTATTATGGAGCGGCGACGTCATTTAAGCAGGGAAGAAATGCTCAGAGCCGTGGGAATGATAGAAGCTGGTTCCCGGCAACGTACTGTAGCTTTAGCTCTGAATACAAGTCAGAGTGTTATCAGTCGACTTTGGACACGTTACCGAAGCACTGGTACCGTGGCTGAGCGCCATGGAGGACGGTATCGCTGCACCACACGGAGACAAGACCGATACATTCAAATCTTAACTCGAAGAGCTCCAACAATAACCGCCATGATGTTAGCCGTGAGGCTTCATCACTCTTCAGGGAACTTAATTAGCGACCAAACAGTCAGAAACCGCTTGCATGAAGTGAACCTTCATTCCCGAAGACCGCTACGGGTACCACCTATAGCAATGCACAATCGTAGGATTCGATATCAATGGGCTCTTGAACACAGAAATTGGGCAGAAGAACAATGGCGTTTCGTGTGCTTTTCTGATGAGTCTCGTTTTGGTATGAGACCGGATACAAGACGTATACGACACTGGAGAACCCCTGGACGCCAACAGCGATTAAAATCCTGCCAGGAAGTCCATCCTTATAGTGGTGGAACCATCATGGTATGGGCGGGTATTTGGATCGGCGGAAGAACTGAGTTGATTTGGATCAGAGGCAACCTCAACGCTCAAATTTATGCTGAGACGATTGTATCAGACGTCATCGTTCCTCTACAAGTGCAAATCGGTCCCTTATTTCAGTTAATGCATGATAATGCACGACCGCACACCGCAAGAGTTGTAAGACAGACTCTCGCCGCAGCTAACATCAATGTCCTGCCCTGGCCTGCTCAGTCGCCAGACTTGAACCCGATTGAGCATGCATGGGATATGCTACAGAGAAGAGCTCTGCCGAATATGGAGGGTATCCAGTCGCAAGAAGACCTTTTTTTGTTGTTGCAACGAACATGGGCGGCCATTCCACAGCGTGATTTGGATGAACTCATTTTGAGTATGCCAAACCGATGTTCTTGTGTTGTTAGTGTTCGCGGTAGAAACACGGATTATTAATTGTTTAAGTTACCCAATAAAATTTTAAAGAAAACTGTTATTTCAGTCTTTTTTTCGAACTTTAATGTTAGTGGTTCAAATGTCAAAAATCCCTTTATTAGGAAAATGGCAAATTTCTTTATTAATGCAAAGGTGACTTGGTTTATCGTTACTGTGACAAACGAAAACACTTTATTTGATGAATCCTTAAAGAAAATTTTAATTAATATCAATCAGGAGAAAAGTTATTGCAAAAATATATGTTGATCCCTAGATACTTTTGATGTGTGTATATCCGCTGAACTAATCCCAAAAACTATAGGTGCGTATATAGGTATACATCTATATCTTAATGAACAGGTTTTCTATGGCTAGGCGGGTAATTTGAAATGTTGGTCATATAAAAACCAGTTTTGTAAACATTTTGTATTTATTACATAGCGATTCGTGCTTAGTTCTTGATCTTTACAAACTTACAAAAAAAAAAAACAAATACAGTAAATGTTTGCAAAATTGAATGTTTTATAGAGCTAGCACAAAATAAAAACGATGATTATGTTAATAATTATGTCATTTATTGATTTTATTATGGCGATGTTTACTATAATAATCTTGAGCATACATTTTAGTTTCATCCTCACCGTCGAATGTAAGCTTCCCTGCTAAAATCCGGTTTATTGACTCTGTGCTTGCACCAACTATATTAAGAAACTTGATTTCTTGAACAGATTTTCAGCATTCCTCTTTCTTTTCCCCGCTTCTTAAGACGATACATAAAGATCAGTCATACAGATCTGTCTTCTTAGAATTTTCATTATAACAGTAAACTATAACACAAGACCTGAAAGCGTCTATTTCGAAAAACATAGCACTAATAATTAAATTAATGAGGTTTCCGGATGTAAAACAAACAAGAAATACGGAAGGAGGACTACCACTCGACTCAATTCTACTTTCTGGAGCTTTAATAGAACCAACAAACCATTTAAATTACACAAAATGGAAGAGAACTACAAATTCGCGCACACGCTGAATATATGACCATTTTTAACCGACTTCCAAAAAGAGGAGGTTGTCACTTTTTTTTTTGTTTTTATGTTCAGCCTTTTTTTTGCCAATTGTGAACCGATTTCGATGATTCTTTTTTTGTTTGGAAGAAAATTACTTCGCGGTGGTCCCGTTTAAATTTGGTGAAGATCTCATGGTGGTCTTCGGAGATATACAATGGAACTCTTCAATTATAGACAGCATATCGGTCGTGATTGCTGCAATCGCTTGGATGTTTGTTGTTTTCACAAAATCATAACATAACATCACGTCTGTATGCTCTGAGGGGGTATGCAGATGTGTACAGTACCCCTTATTTCGACAGTTCGGTCTGTTAGGTCCTATTTTATCGGGGATAAGCCTATTACCATGACATGTAGGTATTGTTAACAATATGAAATAAATGACTGCCTCGTTGGTCTAGTGGTGGCGACTACTCAGCGTGAGGTCCTGGGTTCGATTCCCAGGTTGGGCAAAGTGTTATTGGGTTTTTCCATCAGGAATTTCTCAGTAGCAGCCACGGAGTCTGGATTTACGCCCGGTTGATGGCAATAGGCTCGCCCCTATTACTTGATGGGACTTAGGCATGGCTGGCGGAGTGTGAGTGTACTATTAGGTACACCTCTCTTCGGGGATTACAGGTGTGATGTTATGATATTTGATTTTATTAGGATTTGGTTAAAATAAAAGAGTAAAGTTCTTTACTTTCACCGACCCAATGAATCTAGAGTTTGGTTAGGAGTGACCGAGTGGAACAAGATTCTGTCGTGGGCTATTTGTTTTCAGGTAACCATGACACGAGGACATACCAGGAGGTTCAAGTAAGGACATCAGGCTACCCGAATTTGAATAGCGGTACTAGCAGCGGTGGTGCAGCGGGCGCAAATCTTGAGCAATGTCGCATGGACATGTATGTGATTAGCACTTGCGCACCTACTGAGAGTTTTCGTCACTTTGGTAAGTCATTTTCATTTTGTTATGACTCTGGAGCAGAGTGCTAATTCCGTTTCGTCTAGACTTAAGGGTGAACGTAATTATGCTGTCGTTACTATGACTGGTGTAAGTCAAGCTTCGCAGTAAATAGTAATTCGAGCCTGTGTCGAAATTGATGACGTCACTTTAAACTTTTCTTTTCATGGTTTATACAGACTGTAACTCGATAAGGGTGTCTAAATCAAAAGTCAATTTGACACCCCGCGTTCATAGGTGGGGGGCATGCTTCAAGCTTACGATTTTGATATTGTTTATCGTCAGGGGAAAAGCATGGAACACGCCGATTATCTATCGCAAAATCACCTACCTGAGATCGCAACTGCAGAACATTGTTCAGATAAGTTCGAAGCTTCTCCTTGTTCTCTCCTGCAAAGAAAACTGTTAAGTTGGTAGGTGGTTGGTTGGTTAACAGGTTGGTTGTCTGTCGAGCAAAAGCGTGATGCTAAAATTCATGAGATGATTAAGAAACTTTCGGACGGTGATTTACCGTATAATGTTGCACAAACTTATAACGTTAGGAATGGTATTATACACTATGAACCGTTATTCTAGACCTATACAGTGAGACAGCATCTTTCCGGATCTGACGTCACGACCTCTCTTGTTCCCCCTCCCACCCGGCTCCGCCCCGCTGTGGCCGGGGGGAGGGGGCGTGGAGCTTGCCCGAACAGTCAGGCGCGCTCTTCACATTGGCATCGTTTTTCGGTGCGATCACACCTCTTCTAGTGCGGGCAACAGCGCTGCTGTTTAGTGTTTAAAATTATTAGTTTTAAATAAAAGTACCTACATTTTTAGTTCGTGGAAAACTTTATTCAGTGGTTATTTGAAAACTCGCTAATAGTGTTTCGAGTACTATTAGTGTTTTGAGTGCGCGTTTTGAGTGTGTGTTTTGTATACGTAATGGAAAAATCCACGAAAGCGCCTGCCGAGGGTGACGGGAGTCGCCCGCCTCCCCCTGCATCACCGCAGGCATCTTCTTCGTCGTCGTCGAGCAGCTCCGCCCCACTTCGGAGACGCCGGCAGCTGCGGCAGGAAACCCGAGAAATTGACGAGCGCAGGTTAGACATGCTGTCAAATCAAGTGAGTAAAATATTATCCTACTTAAAAAATAACGGTCGCTTTTCAAACCGAGAAACCGAGCCCGAATCTGATTCTGATATTTCCTTACATCCATCTGACGGCTTGAGGGTTTCTCTTGGGAATAATCACCTTCTCAGTAAACCACAGAAGGCTAAAGTATTCGAATTTCCGGTATCCACTAACCTAAAAGAACCTACTGTTGAAAATGCTTCTGACGGTAGATTACATGTGCTTAATAAACTACATCATTTTGATACTCATGATTGGCAAAGGGTTAGATACCTAGAAACTGAGAAAAAGTATGTCGCTAAGCCAGGTTTTTACGAACTCGGATGTTAATACTGAACTTGGACATTGTGATACAAATTCTTTTTGGCTTAGATTACTTGATAGATCGTTTGGAGCCTTAACTCATGGGCTTATACAACAAAATGAGCTGCTAAGAAACAACTTTCAGCAAATCATAGAATGGGCGCAATCGCCCGGCTGTGTACTTAACGCTGACACGCTTTTTGAAAAGATTAATGCTTCTTTTTCCGAAAACTCATCTTGCATGAAAGTGTCCGAGGATCTCTTGCAAATGAGTTGTGGGAGACGTGCTGATATCATTCAAAGACGTCGTGACTGCATTTTGTCGGGTGTCAAGGACAAATATGTAAAGGTGGACATGCAAAGGATCCCCCCAACAGAATATTACCTTTTTAATCCACAGGATTTAACCACCTTTTTACAAAAGGCTTTGTACAAGTAAGTTGTTCTCTGCCCAAAAGCGCTCTGCGGAAGAGCCTCATGCCATGTCTATGCGGAATAGACAGGATGGCCCTCCAGCTAAGCGAACACGCAAGCCCTTTCACGGTGACAACCCTGGGTTCGATCCCCAGCCATCCACGAGCTTTCAAGCGCCTCCCAAAAGTAGAGGCCGAAAGTCGGGAAACAATAAATCCGGTACAAGGCATAATGAAAACAAAAAACGGTCTTCCTTCAATCGTAAATCCGATCAGTATCGTAAGTCGTATCCACAAGAAATTTTATTTTATGGCGGGCGGTTAAAAAATTACTTTCAAATTTGGAAGAATTACGGTGCTCCAGAGAACATTATAAAAATGATATCTGGTTACCGAATTCCCTTTTTCAAAATACCCCACTTCAAAGTCCAGACTTATTAACACGCTTTCAAACTCCAACGAGCTTATTGATGTCGGAACAGATCGAGATTTTGAAACAACAGAAAATCTTGATTCGAGTAGATCCATCTCCAAGTTATGTCTGTCCGATGTTTTTAGTGCAAAAGTCACATACCAGCAATCGCCCAATATTCAATTTAAAAAATCTAAACCGCTATGTTATGCAAACAAAGTTTCGATTAATAAATATGTACCGTGTACCGGATTTCTTGCAACCGAACGACTGGGCAATCAAAATAGACCTTTCTCAGGCCTTTTTTCACCTAGCAGTCGGCCCCAGTCATCACCCATTTCTGCGAGTATTATACGCAACAGAAAAGAAGTCGAGCCCGGAGCTCTTTCAAATCACTTGTCTGCCATTCGGGCTGTCATCAGCACCCAGGGCATTTGCGACAGTGACAAATTGGGTAGCAGACGTGCTGCGCGAGAAGGGCATGCGAGTTATCGTCTATTTGGACGATTATTTAATCGTAAACCAAGATCGATTAACCCTAATGGACCATGCTGCGGAAGCTATAAGAGTCCTAACAACTTTGGGATGGAAATCAACTACAAAAAATCCACATTGATCCCTACCAAGGCAGTAGACTATCTCGGCATAAAATGGAATCTCGCCCTGAATTCCAAGTATTTGCCCCAGGAAAAGGTTTCCAAAATCTCCAATACGATACGCCACATACTACAGGCAAATCGATGGAGTTTGCACGACGCGCAATGCTTGCTAGGCATGCTAAACTTTGCAGCCTTCGTTGTGCCCAGAGGTCGGCTACATTGCCGCCCATTACAAGTAGCTTGCAATCGGCTTCCAAAGCACCAAGCACACGTAAAACGCCCACTCGAGTCGGAAGTGTCGACGACCTTAATGTGGTGGTTACGAGCTCTGTCTACAGGAACAGCGATACATCCAGATCCTGTCTCACACTATGTAACGACAGACGCATCTGCCAGAGACTGGGGTGCCATAGTAGACGACGCTTGTCTGAGCGGATTATGGTCCCCGGAGCAGAAAAAATGGCACAGCAATTTAAAGGAAATGTGGGCAGTTATACAGGCTTTAACCAATCGTCAGCAATCGCTACGTCATTCAACCGTGCTAGTTCAGTCAGACAACAAGAGTGTGGTGAGTTACATGCGGAACGAGGGGGGTCTCCGATCACAGAACCTCTATCGGCTAACTTGCATGTTATTCGAGATTGCGGACGAGAACAAGATTCACCTGGTCTCTCAGTACCTGCCCGGTCAGGTAAACACAGAGGCCGACATGCTGTCAAGGCTCAAATTACCCGGGGAGTGGACCCTAATGGGAGAGTCATGTCAAGAGGTATTTTGCAAGTTCGGAATGCCCGAAATCGACTTGTTCGCCTCGAAAACCGCACACGTGCTTGTGCGCTACGTCTCACGAGATTGCAAAGACTCGAACGCAGAGTTTCACGACGCCTTCAGCAGAAGGTGGTCATACCGTCGAGCGTGGATATTCCCACCACCACACCTAATTCCACGAGTTCTGTCACACCTCAACCTGTGCAAAGGTCGATACATCCTAATAGTACCGCGCTGGTCCAAAGTGTTTTGGCGGCCAGACCTGAAGAGGAGAGCGGTGAGCGCTCCTTTACCCATATTCAATCTTCATCGGCGGTTACTAGATACACGGACTTATCTGCCTCCGGTTCACGTGGACCAGATGTATCTAGAGGCATGGCTAGTGAAGGGTGGTGTGCCGAATTAACAAATTGGTCTCAAAATGAAATAGACCTACTTAATTCTAGCTGGCGACCCTCTACGAAGAAAATGTATGCTGGTATTTGGAAAAAATGGTTGAACTGGTGTACTCAAAATAATTTCAACCATACAAACCCCTCTGGTGCCCAAGTCGCTAAGTACCTAGCATACTTGCACTTAACTCTTAAACTGTCATATAAAACTATTTTAGTTTATAAATCTACAGTTGCCACTTTGGCCTGTTCTAACGGACAGATCATAAGCAGTGATCATATCGTTCAGAGGCTGTTAAAAGCTATTTCACTTGCTAATGTTGATTCCAAACCTAAAAATTATTTCATTTGGGATCCACGTATTGTGGTAGAATGGCTCAGCTCTAACCAGCCGCCTCATGCAAGTTTATTCCAAGTATCTCGTCGCACAGCACTGATTTTGCTACTCGCTTCTAGTCGTAGAGTCCATGACCTGACACTGTTACGGGTTGATAGTGCACATTTTGAAGACGATTCTAATCATATTGTTTTACATCCAGCATTTGGCTCAAAGACCGATAGCTATACACACAGACAATCATCATGGAAATTGCACACTCATACAGATAAATCCATATGCCCTGCATGGTGGATACGTAAGTTGATAGAAGCATCATCATCACGTAGAATTAACAATGACATTAATCATTTATTTATATCAACTCGTGGCAGAGTCAGGCCAGCCTCCCGAACAGTGATTGGAGGTTGGGTTAAAACTCTTCTTAA
The DNA here is from genome assembly GCA_941918905.2 of Xestia sexstrigata. NCBI lineage: Eukaryota > Metazoa > Arthropoda > Insecta > Lepidoptera > Noctuidae > Xestia > Xestia sexstrigata. The sequence goes on along the minus strand of OW799200.2, from coordinate 11,982,866 downwards.
GGAGGCAGGAGTAGAGGCTACTCCTGGTAGTACTCGAAGTGCCGCAGCATCTCTTAACTGGCTTGAGTGCCACAATATTGACGAGATCATGGCAAAAGGGAACTGGCGTGTCCCCAACACATTTGCACGGTTCTATTCAGCCGAAATTAACACATCGCAAAGTCGTAACAATTTATCTGACATTTGAAGCTGTGTAGATTCTAAATAATATATGATTACCTACCTATTAATCAATGTAATTTCGATAAATAATTCAATACATATTGTTACATTAAGTTAAATTGATTTATTTAATCTAAGTAGGCATGCTAGAGCATAACTAATGTAACTTTAGTTCAAAGCAAATCTTAATTCTTCGAATATATTGTGGTACTAATTATGTTATGTGAATAGCAAGACTTATGTATGAGTAAGTTCTTATTACTGTGTGTGTGTGTGTTTTAGACATAATTAAACAGTTTTTATTTTTATAAAAATATTCCTTGCAATTTGAGTAACTTTCATTTCTAATAATAATGTTCTCACACAGTTATATTTTGAATATCTTTTTCACACATTGGCATGTACTTAGCTTGCCACCAGGCGATAATAAACACATCTCACTGTATAGGTCTAGAATAACGGTTCATAGTGTATAATATAATGTTTTACCTGAAAATAAAACAGTTATTATATACGGAACCTTATTCTAGACCTATATTTTTAATCCTGCCTGGTGGACTCATAATCCACCGAAAGTGAGATGCAATGTGAAGAGCGCGCCTGACTGTTCGGGCAAGCTCCACGCCCCCTCCCCCCGGCCACAGCGGGGCGGAGCCGGGTGGGAGGGGGAACAAGAGAGGTCGTGACGTCAGATCCGGAAAGATGCTGTCTCACTGTATAGGTCTAGAATAAGGTTCCGTATATAATAACTGTTTTATTTTCAGGTAAAACATTATATTCTATACCGGAAAATGAACCGCAATAAAACCGTTTCCTGGCTACTCATTAGTATGGACACTGATCAGTCACATTCATTCGGAAATTCAACATTTAGGCCCCGAAAAGATTCGACAAAATTTACGAGCTATATTGGTTCCCCGAGATGTCGAAAAGTGTTGGCCGGTATGTCGACTCATGCTTATAAAAATTCGAAAGGTCCGTCAGGTGCCCAACCAGTAATACTTCATCCCACCTCTAAAGAGACAACTCCTTGGTACACGCTGCACATAGATTTCACTGGAAAATGACCGCAATGAGTTAAAGTCGTTGTCGTATGTTAAAGTATTCGCACGAAAATTTGCGTTTCTCGCTGGGAGGTCACGAGGGCTTAATGGAATTAGCTGAAGGCATTATGAGTGACCAGGAAGCCGTGAAGGCGGTAGATGTGCAGTCAGAAGGCATTATTGATACCGATTTTGAGACTATGTCGGCTCGCAGTTTTGAATGGATAGTATTGTCCGGGCTCAGCGATGTTAGTCGAAAGGACGTATGAGTCTAGTTCGTTGACATGGGTGATGGCGAGTCGAAGGGACAGTGTCGTCCGGGCCATGCACAAGTGGCTGGTTGAAAGGACGCACCCGTCCGGTCCACGTTACTATTGTGTGTCGTGGTGGTCGAAGGGACAGTGTCGTCCCGGGCCATGCAAGAGTGGCTGGTTGAAAGGACACACCCGTCCGGTCCACGTTACTATTGAGTGTGGTGGTGGACGAAGGGACAGTATCGTCCGGGCCATGCACGAGTGGCTGGTTGAAAGGACAGACCCGTCCGGTCCACGTTACTATTGTGTGTGGTGGTGGTCGAAAGGGACTTTGTCGTCCGGGCCATGCACGAGTGGTTGGTCGAAAGGACACACCCGTCCGGTCCACGTTACTATTGTGTGAAAAGTTGATCGTAGTACGACGGTATCGTCCGGGCCAAACCTGAGGGTTGGTTGAAGGGACATTGGATGGTTATTTTCTTGCAAAAATGTCATTCTCTCTTCTTTGCCTCTAAGTATGGCAGCTTTAAATAATTTGCAGTATAGTTCTATGGCGGCTGGAGTGTCGTCATTGCCAGGGACTGGGTATGTAATCAGGTTGGGGTTACAGTTTGTGTCGACCACACCAATAGTAGGGATCAACATTGATCGATCTGATCGAGTTCAGAGTGCATTGTTGTTAACTGTTTAGAGAAAGGTGTCGTCCGGCCCATGCATTCGAAAGGACACACGCTTTCTTTTGTTCTGAGACATATAGCCTACAATCAGAATGAGAAAAGTGTTATGTCAGGTTGGACGAGCGGGTTATCCGACTAGTAGACTGATACCCGTTCGATTGATTGTGAGATTGTTACAGGACTGCAAATTGATGCGCCCGAGGACGGTCGATTGTCAGTCCGGCCGTGAAGGCGCGGCCCTGGCGCCATCTAGTACGATTAATTGAAGACCTTATTTTGACATTGACTGATTGATTTAACAAATGAACATCATGCGGACGAGAGTGACAACGATGTTGTCACTCTAGCGAATCGTCAATAACGTCAAGCAACCACCGTCTCTACCTACAGTTTGGATCGAACGGTGGCGTAGGCCAGACGGTTACGACGGATCGCTTACGTCCTGAATCTTAATCCAATATTCATCCGAGTTAATTCGTGTAATTTTTATGAGTGGTTCTGATACAGGTATCCACGTGCCTTTACATAAATCGTTTTACCACACAGCAACAAATGCGATACAAATAAAATATTATGAAAAATAAGCGAAATGGCGCGCACGATTTTTTTTTTTTACTCTCGCCAAGTGTAATTTGGTTGATTACTTATAGCCATACAGCCTACTACAAAATTATAATTCTAATGATAAAATGCACATATTTTATAACGAATTATTGTGAATTATAAATAATTTGATAATAATAAATGTAGTTGGGTGTTTAGTAAACTGGTCCCACACAGTCGTCTTAATTATGGACACATCATTTATTTAGCCCCAAAAATGTAAATGGATTTTCAGCGGCTTAGAACCTCTTTGTTGTTACAAAAAAAAACTGTATTACCCGGTTAAATTGAAAATGTTGAAAATGTTTACTCGCATATAATTTGAAGTTAGGTACTAACTTAACTTAGTAGGGATGATTCTATTATGCACTAGTGTGTAATATTATTATGCACGTGTGTGTTATAGTTTGGTTTAGGGCCCTCTCACTTGGGCCTACTGGCCGCACCGCACGCGCCGCAGTCATCGCCTTTGTTAATGGCATCGCACACCTGTCCGCACTGCAATCACCGCAATCGTTCCTGTCGCCGCACGCTTCGCACCACAGAACATTAATACTCTCTCTCTCACTCCGCAGCGTTCGATGCGGGCGAGCCGGCGTTGATGACGTCATCAGCTGCGGCTGGGGAGTTCGGCCGCTTCATGGACTGCGGCGACTGCGGCGCGGCCAGCAGGCCTATAACGTATTTCTGTTGACAGCTCGAAATGATAGTAACTGGGCTTAGTGTCCATCAAATAACTGTCAAAAGGTTAGTTTCGTATTATGTATGACCAGTCGGGCAGTCGCGATCAAATATGACGTCATCGGTACCCATCGTGGCTGATAGTCACCGTAACTCATTTTGACAGACGCTTTCGTATCGATTCTTCTAATATTGCGATTATGTAAGCATAGTGGACGTCAAATTGATGACAACTGAGTTTGAAGTGGCTTTCGTGAAAGAAGTTAAACCGTACCCGGGCTGTTAGTCACCGTAAACCTGATATCCACTCAGTGCGATACGTAATACCAATATTATGACATTCTCGGTTGTCATCAAATTTGAGTGTACAACCGAAGCTTGATAGTCACTGGATATCAGAAAGATACGTAATAGGCCTGCTGTAGGGCTATTACGTATCTCTGTTGACAGCTCGAAATGATAGTAACTGGGCTCAGTGTCCATCAATTAACTGTCAAAAGGTTAGTTTCGTACTATGCATGACCAGTCGCGATCAAATATGACGATCAAATAGAACTGACTGCAACTGCGGTGCGGCTAAGTCTGCGTTCACCTTTAGCCAATCTATATGGATAATAAGGGCTTTTCTTTTTAGCTCTTCCCTAGTCGCTGGATAGATGGCGCTGAACTTAGTATGTTAATGCAAGGAACGGAACTTAAAAAAACTGATTTTAACAAAGCGCGAGTTAAGCAAACGAAAGTGTCAGTCAACGAGCGTATGTGACGTGACGCAATGTTTTTTTTTTTCAAGCTTTTTGGCTTTGGCACCAACTATCGTAGTTAGTTCAACGCCATCTATAGTGTTCTTGGAAACTAAGTTTTTTTTAATACCTCAAAAAGAAAACCTCTCATTACACTACGAACCGTACGACGCTGACAACTTTGTTTCGTTTTAATTTTTCGTTTGATAAAGAGTTTTATTAATGATTGATTTATATTATTGAATGTGTTAGTGTTTTTGGTTTCATGTGGGTTTCATTTTAAAGTACGGTTGGCAACTTTTATCCGTGAAATATCGAGATTTTAAATCTGTATAGTGGAATCGACACTTATTCACGGTTTAATCTGAGTTTTAGAATAAAGGTATTTATGTAACTTTTCTCATATCTAAAAATATAAAAATTCAGTTATAAATCTTATGCTAAGTGTTGATTCATGTTCCTTATTGATAAATATTGATTCAAAATTATAATTACATTCTGTTTTTAAATTATTTACGTTGTTTTATTTCATTACGAACTATTTTTTTCCTTGAAATATTGGCAAAATACAATCAATATTAGTCCATGGTACGATCTTCTAAAAACTAAAGTTGGAAACACTGCGTCACCGTCAGTTTGCAACTTTGCATTTCATTTGTACTTTTGTAGGTTATCTTCAGAGTTTCTGACAATATTTTAATCTCGCTAGACAGTTCCGTCAAAGTTCCGTAGAAAGGTTTGTTTGATTCTAAGAACTACCAAACGGAAAATTACTGCCATACAACATGCCGGAGGTTCCATATAAATATTTAATTTCACAGAACATAATTACTTAGATAGGTGTAGTGTCTGTGAGTGAAAGAGAGGGAAGCATTATGTCGTCTCTAGCGCGCGTACGATGGAAGGGCGGCAGTTAGCTTCAGGGGGCTGAAACTTCCATACATTTGCTTCAAACAAAATTTTCCTAAGCACTGCTGTCATCTGTGTGGTTAGGTACGCTAGTTTGGCCATAGTTTTATACTTTTGCCAATAGATAGAGCTAGTTGATACAATAACTCTATTTTATACTTTAAAGTACCAAAAACGTCATAAAAAGTTTATCTTATAACGTATAACAACATAGTGTAAAACTTCAGATACATCTTAAATATATAAAAAAAAAAAATTGACTGACTGACTGACTCCTCTATCAACGCACAGCCCAAACCGCTGGGTCTACAGATTCTAAATTTGGCAAGTAAGTTCCTTATGTGGTCTAGGGGTGCACTAAGAAAGGATTTTTCAAAATTCACCCCCTAAGGGGGTTTAACGGGGCTCCAAAGTTTGTATTGGGAAAGAAGATTAGTTAGACTATTTTACTCGAAACTTCACAGTAGTGCTCCTTTTGATAAATGAGTAGAAACGGGTTTCAGGGTTTTTCAGAATTCAACCCCTAAGAGGGGGAAATGGGGTGACAAAGTCTAAAAATCAATACACAGCCTAAACCGCTGAGTCTAGAGATCCCAAATTTGGCACATATGTTCCTGAACTGGTCTAGGGGTACACTAAGAAAGGGTTTTTCAAAAGTCACCCCCTGAGGGGGTGAAACGGGGCTCTAAAGTTTGTATTGGAAAACAAAATTAATTAGACTATTTTATTAAAAACATCATAGGAGTACTCCTATTGATAAATGAGTTTCAGGTTTTTTCAGAATTCAACCCCTAAGAGTGGGAAATGGGGTGACAAAGTCTAAAAATCAATGCACAGCCCAAACCGCTAAGTCTAGAGATTCCAAATTTGGCACAAACGTTCCTTATGAGGTTAAGAGGTGCATTAAGAAAGGATTTTTTAAAATGTTCCCCCTAAGGGGTTGAAACGGGAGTCAAAAGTTTGTATGGGGAAACAAGATTAGGTAAGACTGTTTTATTCGAAACTTCACAGGAGTACTGCTATCGATAAATGAGTTAACATTTTTGTGTTTCAGGTTTTTTCAGAATTCAACCCCTAAAGGGGGAAATGGGGTAACAAAGTCTGAAAATCAACATCGGTATTGTTTGTATGGTGTATCGGGTCGGGTGTATTACAAAAACAACGATTTTAAGATTTAATGTGGCGGACCTGAAATGCCTTCATTCCCTGTTGGGGTGCGATGGGGTTGAAATGTCTAAAAATCAATATGGGTGTCGATACCGAGATTATCAGGGGTGCAGATTACGAAAATGGCATTTATTTTGAGATCCAGTAGATGGCGGATTCGACTTCTATACAGGGTTATTGTTGATTTATTGTGATGATTGTGATAACGATGATGGTGATTGTGATGGTGATAGTGATTGTGATAGTAATGGTGATGATTGTGATGGTGATTGTGATTGTGATGGCGATTGCGATGGTGATTGTGATAGTGATGGTGGTGGTGATAGTGATGGTGATAGTGATTGTGATAGTGATGGTGAATGTGATGGTGAATGTGACGGTGATTGTGATTGTGATGGTGATTGTGACTGTGATAGTTATGGTGATTGTGATAACGATGATGATGATTGTGATACTGATGATGATGATTGTGATAACAGTGATGGTGATTGTGATGGTGATAGTGATTGTGATAGTAATGATTGTGACAGTAATGGTGATGGTGATTGTGATTGTGATGGTGATTGCGATGGTGATTGTGATAGTGATGGTGGTGGTGATAGTGATGGTGATGGTGATAGTGATTGTGATAGTGATGGTGAATGTGATGGTAATTGTGATTGTTATTGTGATGGTGATTGTGACTGTGATAGTTATGGTGATTGTGATAACGATGATGATGATTGTGATAAAGATGATGGTGATTGTGATTCTTATGGTGATGGTGATGGTGATTGTGATAGTGATAGTGACAGTGATTGTGACGGTGATAGCGATGGTGATGGTTATTGTAATGGTGATAGTGATGGTGATTGTGATAGTGATAGTGACGGTGATTGTGATGGTGATAGCGATGGTGATGGTTATAGTGATTGTGACTGTGATAGTGATGGTGATGGTGATTGTGATTGTGGTTGTGATGGTGTTTGTGATAATGATGATGATGATTGTGATTACGATGATAATGACTGTGATTACGATGATGATGATTGTGATAACGATGATGGTGATTGTGATAGTGATTGTGATGGTGATAGCGATGCGATGGTTATTGTGATGGTGATAGTGATTGTGACTTTGATAGTGATGGTGATTGTGATAGTGATTGTGATTGTTATACCGAGGATGGAGATTGTGATGATGATGATTGTGATTACGATGATAATGGTTGTGATTACGATGATAATGATGATGGTGACAGTGATGGTGATTGTGATGGTGATAGTGATGGTGATTGTGATTGTGATAGTGATGGTGATTGTGATGATTATGAAATTTGGCATATAGATAGTTCAAAACCTGGATTAACACGTAGGACACTATTTATCCCTTTAATATGATCCAGTGGGACGGTTACCGAAATTTACTCGGGCGAAGCCGCGGGCTACAGCTAGGTATAGTATATATACGTGACAAAAAAGCACGCAACGTGCGAACACTGTAAGACATCTGACATTTCGGAAGACCTTACTCTACACGAACGCCTCTAGCGGCGAATTCATGTGCGATTATGAAATCACACACATTCGTGTCGTATTTATGTGCGTCTTTCGTGAATGGTTTTGCCTACATTGAAAGTATCAGTTTGAATTTTTAATCCTTACTTCCCTTATTGATTTTAATCAATGGAATATAAAGTAATATCAGTGGTCAGCCAGCGGGAGGGTGGGTCATAACTCCTATGAACCCCCCTGGATTCGCCCTTGTTCCTGTAGCTAGTTTTTTTCTGCCGGTTTGCATTTATCTAGGGCGAATCATCCACCAGTTCCTCGTTGGTGATTTGAGCTCATATCACGTTACTTTATAGTAGCGTCGTGGACGATAGGCCTAGGTAACATCGGAAAGAGAAAAGGTAAACAAATAATAAACCACTTTAAATGTGACTAAATTTAATTTGTTCTGAAACGTGAAGCTTGCTGTAATTTCCGTTACTCTCATGGTGGTATCATACAAAGTGGTTAATAACATGCAATAAGTATGATTACAATTAGCTTGTACCATTGACATCAGTGCATAGTAGTCAGCTTTTGTTCTTCTACTACAAGTTGTTACAGTTTTTATAGCTTGCAAGAAGTTCGATGAGGAAAAATATATTTTTCATTATAACCGTTTCCAACCTCCTTTTGGATAAATCATAAAATTAACCGGCCGACATTCAAGTTTTACGGCCATTTTCAATAACTTACTAACAGGTAAGGGACGGTTGCTATCTCTGTCTCTTTGACATTTAGCTTACGGACCGTTAGAAACAAAACGTCACGGAAAAACTTTCTTCGTTTTTAGGGATCCGTACAAATCATTAAAAAAATTGAAACCCTAAAGGATCACTCGTGCGTCTGTCTGTCTGTCCGTCCGTCTATGACAGCCAATAATCCTATGACACAAACACAGATATGCAAACTAATCATTTTTTTTTAAATAAGTGACATTTTGGGGGACAAATTAGGAAATTAATAAAAAAAATTGCAAACCTTACTGTGTCATATATCAAATGAAAAGGCTCGTTATGGGCATCTCAAATATTTTTGTTATTTTTGCAAAATAAATAGTTTTGCTTTTATTCATGAAAGAAGACGAAAATTTACCATTCCCATCTGATCGCCGAAACTACTGAGCCTAGAATTAAAAAAAAATTTTGTTCATTGCTCGTAGATTACAGAAAAACCTATAAGAATTCTATCAATTGAAAATGAAGTGGTAAACTGAATAAGACTTTGGCATTGTACGGAACCCTCTCCACGCGAGTTCAACTCGCACTTGGCCGGTTTTTCCATTAATCAGTCCTCCGAATGACAGGTAGGTTAGGATATTCCAAGCTAACTTTGTTTAGAGAAACACCGATAGCTACCAGACGTGGGCATACCTATTAACTAACAGTTTTATGTAAGTAAGTTATAAAAAACGGCCGTTGGTAACTTTAAGGTTTAGCGCGTTTACATTGAGTGTTGTTGTAGTGCTAGTGTAGGCCTCGACTCTGCTTTGGCTTTACGTCATTGTACTCACCGAATTTGTTTTTTTTTTTGTTTTGTGATTTCAAGAATAGTATTTGACCATTAACTCCAAAAAAAGGGAAGTGCCGTGTCTAACATTTTGTCTTCCTTTGGATATTAATAATTATAGCAGCACAGTAAACACAAGTCGTTCTTGCGATGTATTTCAATTAAGTAGGTACGGTAAGCGTCTCTAGTCGTAACCGTCAAAGAAAGCACACAGCGTCTCGGCAGCGCCTACGCCGCGCTACGAGGCTCCTAGGACGGGCTACGTTGTTTCTACGCCGCGCTACGCAATGCCTACGTCGTGCTACGGAGCGCGTCCGCTACGCTGGTAATTATAATGAAAAAACTGTATTTTGTCCGAAACAAATGAGCTTTATCGAATAATGGACATCAATGGTACAATTTTTTCGTCCGAATATTACATAATTTGATACATTTCATGGCAAATAGGCAATTCGGCTTAATCAGCTGTTGAATTAAAAATAATAGTTACGGTATTTATCACACCTCATGGTACATTATACGAGGTAAACTGAAGGAATGGCGGTGACCGTGGCTCTAGAAGATAGGTGTAGAAATTTAATCTGGAGGATATTTTGATGTTGGAACTTAAAACTTGACGGGTGCTAGGGATTATGAGCCGAGTAATTATTAACAGACAATTTTGTGGTAATAGTATCGTTTGGGGTTTATTTTGAACCCAATGCAGCCTGAATCAACAGTGCTAGCCGCCTACAAGAGAGGTAGGTAGAACTAAGAAAATAGATGTGCTCCTCATGGAATTGATAATTTAACATTATTAATGTGACTTTAACGGTACTTTCGTAGCATACGAATCTTTTATTCATATTCATTAATAATTACATTTTACTGATTCGGTCTGGAGGGAGGGTCATAAATACTGCAAAGTTTACTGTAACGGTGAACAAATTAATTATGACAATATAAGTGGCAAATAACAAACTGTTAGTAAATCACACTTCTGGCAAAATCTACAAACTATGTATTTAAACACATTAAATCCATTTCTATTTCTTCAATATAATATATCTCAACTTTTTACACTCAACTATAAAAAATAGGTATATAAAAAAGAATTTAAAAACACGTCATTGGTAATAAATTATCTTGTGACTTAGTCCAACATACTTAACTATGCACTTAAAAATAAACATTACACGTGAAAAGATACAAACATGATCGCATAATAGATACTGAAACAATAGTAAGTACCTATAAGAAATAAGCAAGAACAGAAAATAGTGAGGTACGATTTTTATACAGAAAACGAGCTTACGACTACAGATTTTCCCTAAGAACTAAAATTAAGTTTTAATTAAAAATATGGCATCTACCGACATGTATATGGCAATTATTCGGTTCAAGAAAGTCAGCACACTGACGAACTTAAGTCTGTACAACACCTAACTTCAAACTGTGCCCAAACAGAACTACATGTTGTTCTTGTTTTTATTCTTTCTAATATTAAAATTATCATCTACTCCCGTAAAGTAAGTCATTAAATTTAAGGCCTCATTTAATTTTGTAACGGTTCGAAAGGCATTACGACTGTTGAAGTCATTCTCTAGTCTATTTAAAAAGTTTCTCGTGAAACAACTACACTTCAGACTAGAGGTTATCTTTATACGACAATGGCTGTTTTAAAGTAAATGCACACGTATAAGCACGGCATGGGGTCAGCTTCTCGCCTCAATTCGTGGATTTCGTTCAATACTTACTGCAATGCTCGTTTATAAGCATCTTGACGGAATCGGCTTGACTCGGGTTCAGCTAATAAACAGCAGTCATCCAGCTTATTTAAGTAGGATTTGGTCGCGCACGTGCTTACGTAAAGCCTTGTATCCACTTGGCAACAATTGACGCGAGACGCGTGACGCTCAACATGTTCTGCAGCGTTTCACAACATCGCGCGACTTTGCCAGCTGGCGCGCAACATGACAAACCAATACAAAAGTCGCTAAACAAAAGTTCCGCGCTGACTTTCAACACGTTGAGCAACATGTCGTGTTAAGTTGCCTAGTGGATACGAGGCTCTAGGACTAGGTGGACGCCTGTCGCCTGGCTGACGACGAGCCTATCATGTGAGGTGATGCCGATCTCGTGCAGAGTTTATGCGTGAGCGTTGACCTTTAATTTGTTTACAACAGCATAATTATGTTGTAGAATTAAATCATAGCACAAAATATACCTTTTGGTTCCATTTTCATAAAGTTAGAGAGTTTGCGCAAGTTAAACACATAAAATTAAATGCAAGAAACAGTGGCAAGATACAGTGCGTCTACACTAAGTGTTGGTATGACAGTCAGCTCCGATATATGAATGAGACACTACACGGTACATGAGGGGTGCTTGTTACGATGCAATTTGTCGAATATCTTAGTTACACTGGGGAAGTACTGGTAACTGCCGAAAAATTTAGTTTTAAATTTAGTTTATTTTTGTAATTACGTATCTGTTTTTCAGCCACTTTTAGCAGTTACCTGTACTTGTAAGAATATTACAGCAAGGCAAGGAGGTAATACAATACATTCTCGATATATATTCAAGTACAATAATACAGCATTTAATACAAGTTAAATGATAAATGTGATTGATATTTTATTTACAGGCTTTGTTCAGTTACAAAGTGAACTATAAATACAGAGACAATAAGCGATATCAGAATGAAACGATATTTTTGCAAACATAGGCGTTAATATTAATTAAATACTACATTTTGAAAATACGTAATTAGGTAAGTATAACTTACAGTAGCACAAAATTCTAGTGACTATTTAAGATGGCAATTGCGTTATAGTAAATATTAAAAGATTTAGTTATAAAAGTGTGAATGTGGTCGGTTGTGCTCCCGCGCAGGAACGCAGGCGCAGGCGAGCGCACAAGCTGGACGGAGGCAATAAGGCTGATTCAAGACATTCCTCACTAAACTGCCTAAACCATTTTGTAAGTTATACGCTAACATTATATTAGGCGCTACATTATTTTTTCCTATAATATTTAAATTGTTATCATAATAGAAAGTACAATAAATATATATTATCAAATATAAAATATATTAAGCACGATGAAACATGTTGGTTCACTTTGCCGGACAATTGTTAAGGCAATCTGTTGGTGATAATATGACAATGTGAAAAAACAAACTTTAATAAATCGAGACTAGAAAGTGTAAAATTTGAACGATCCAATATTACGACCTTAGAATCTTGTGCACGAAGTAATCAGGTTTGATTGATTTAGAATGTTTTTAGCTGAAAAAGGGAAATTTGTAAGGCATGTTTTCCAAATTACATAATTTTAATGAATTCCTCGATGAAGTCGACGACGACTACAAAGTACATTTTGATACAAGTGTGTAAAGTTCATCACTGCACTCGAATCTCCATATTATGCAGCCGAAAGTAACGGTGCGTTCACACATGGTCTCCGTTTTACTGGTCTATCGGATACTTTTTTTTCGTCGATGGATTATGGAGTTGTATGAGCGACTTCACATATGACACAGTATTCAGTATACAGTAAAAAATATCGGTCCGTTCCGTTTTGTGATCGAATACTGGATGATCGGATTACGTATCCGTCATGTATCCGAACAACTTTGCCGGATATAAACTGTGTATGAACGGGCTGTAAGGCTTTCGCCCTGCAGCAACATTTATAACAGGCTGACGTTTAAAATATTTTATTGAAATTACCATCGAATTGAAACTAAGATCGTACCATTGAAACAACGTCCTTTCATTAACGACTAACATACATCTACTTACTGATATTTACGCAAAAATAATATTAAAAGATAATATCTTGGATATTCCTTGCTCTCTTATTAATTAACTTACGATAAATTAACTAATCATATCTAATGAATACTTAGAGCTTTTAATTCACGAAGTTTTTTACCGACACCATTGCTGTTGTAGTGAGCAATTTTTTTAGGAATCTTTTACGTTCAGTTCTGGATAAATATTTACTGGAAATTTTATCACTTGACTATGGACAAAGTTTATAATTTGTGTGTGGAAATTTACTTTTTCTTGTAAATGACATTTTAGTCATTTAATTAAAACAGGAATGTCTGTTAAATCACTGGTGAAAACATTAAACAGTATTTAAGGTCAAATAGTGCTGTAACTTGAAGTCTTTTTAAGCATTTACACGATGCACAAATCTGAACCAGTTAAAAAATCTGTTCAAGAGACGGACATTGTTGTAAAATAGTAAATCGTGTATTTCTTAAGTTAATACAGAAGATATTGTTCAGGAGCTAAATTAAACTAGAGCATCTAGCAACGGTGTCACAAACCCCGCTGCATTAAAATATTTGTCATTTTTAATTTACATCATAAAGTTATCTATAAAATACGGGTGTTTTGGGTTCTGTATCATGACTAATTGAGTCATTTACAATTAATAAGGTATATATTATGTAAAGCGATTTCCTTGGTAATGCTGTTGTGTTGTACGTATTGTGACTTTATTAGCGAGAATCGTATAGTAATGGTTAACTGATGGTTTGTGGGCAAGTACTAATAATACTTGACCACGTTAAGTTCCTACCACTGTGTGAGAATGGGAGATTTTTGAGTTACTATTTTTCGTAAATTCACTGGGAACTTCACAGTAGTGACACTTGAAGAGGCAGAAACTGGGTTGTGTAGTCAGCTTCGCTTTTACAAAATATACAATAAGCATGGTTCACTTGTCGTGGCCGGTGGCGGGGCGCCGCGCAGTCACAGCACGCCGTAGAACGTGTCCATCAGGGTAGTGTCCAGGTCACACTCCAGGAAGATGCTCTCACTGCATTCCTCCTGAAAAAGGGAAAAAGTAACTGGAATTAAATATCTTCTTGATTTATTTACTGGAATTAAACATCACTCGTCAAAATGTTCGTACACTAGTCTCGGAAACCACCCAACCAATTTCAATGTTTACGAATGTGTATGGTTAAACTTGATCGATATAATTTTGGACGCGATAGAAATTGTACCCATGCGAAACAGGGACGGGTAGAAAAGGTTTCAAGGAAAGGATTCGTTATAGCTGACGAACTTTAATAAGAAGTATAAAATCAGATCATGAGCTTGATGTTGACCACCAGTAACGGTAAACAGACTGACAGCGATGATGACGATTAGAACTGGAAGTGCAAATGTGTGCCATTTTACACAAGATGTGAGTGGGACATTTGAAATCTATCCTGCATGGCTTGTGATATATGTATGTTCCAGGAACAAGTAGAGGCAGTGAATGAAGAGGGGTAATGCTAAACTCGGGTTAAAGGTCTGGGCTGAAATCATTTAGATTGACATGACACGCTTACAAGAAGAGGAATAAGAAGAATAGGTGTGTTGAGTATAATAGTGTCATTTGTAGGTCTTGGGTAGGACATACATGGAGGAGCAGGAAGTAGCGGGCGGCCGTCTCTTGCGGGGCATATCAAGGAAATCTACCTACCAAGTTATCATTGGGGTCGCAATCTAGATAGTGGAAATGCGCCTGGACCAAGAGTAAAGTACGTGATTCATACCTGAGTGCTGTGTGGAGCGGGCGGCTGGTCCCCGCCCCTCCTCGCGTGTCATTTGGACGTCTTGGGCAGGTGCCTCTTCATGTGCAGCGCCAAGTGGTCGGAGCGCGCGAAGGAGCGCTCGCAGACGGCGCACTTGAACGGCTTGGCGCCCGTATGCTTGCGGTAGTGGCGCGTGAGCTCGTCGGAGCGCGCGAACCGCCACTCGCACTCCGGCCACTGACACGTGTACGGCTTTTCACCTGGGGACATTGGGCACTTCACTGTACCACTGCTGACTCAAGCTAACCATACGACCGCAGGCGATGCGACTTGTGCTGCGCGTGTGCTTCATTTGTTTCTTCGTGTGAGTCGAGTGACCATCGCGTCATGGTGACTCCTAATAAATTTGGTCTAAGCAATTTCTTTCATTTGTTTCCTCGGTAGTAGTTGCCGCAAGAATATGTAGCTCGATGTCGAGCGGTTGGTCATGCATGACGGTTATTGCTGCGCCAGCAAACAGTTCATTGTCATGATTCAAATCGGTTCGACTAGTGGCAATCACATCGACAATCAAAGCTTTTGGTGTTACTACAACCACATTCAACGGGAACGAATTAAGCTTTCGGTAGTTCATGTCTTTGTTTTTGACTTATCTATTACCGTTATCGCTGATTGAATCGAATAACTATGATCACAAATTCATGTTAGCGTGTATTGGATGACGTTCATGCAAAACCCTCATGCATAACCTAGCGTGTATGGTCGGCGCTATGGGGCAAGGGTCTGTATATTGCATATTTAGATGTACCACTTTGGGACCATAAAATCAAGATTTAAGCGGTTTAAGTGTGCAAACCCTTAATATTTCACAATTTACAGTTACGTTTTCATAAAATATGGGACACTGTATAAAATCCGTAATGCAATCCGTATCATGCATAGGCACCGAATCGTGTCATGGATGTAATAACATTATCGTAACACTGCCAAAACGTCAACAAGTAATTTTTTCAGAAACTGGGAGGAAGTAATTTAAAGTAGTACTTAATTTGCCTAATCGGCAAGCTTTGTTGACTTTCATAATTTCAGTTTGATGTCAATGAACTCTACCACGGGGTTCAATTTTGAACTTTGAATAAAATCCTAAGTACAAAGTGATAATTAACGTTTTAGAAAGCTAGGTAGTAAACAAGTAAAGTCTGTGTTAAATAAATTGGACAAGTGACAATATACCTATTGAGGTGAAATTTAAACGATACTCGTAACACAGTACTTAGGTACATTGTTGTCATTAGGTATATCTGTTACTTTCGCTAGGCCGTTGAGTAGTCTACGTACGTATTAAGGAGTTTGTCGAGTTACATTAAAATGCATGACTTCTTTAAACACGTGTAAATTGATGTATTTAGTACAAACAGTGGATATTCGCAATGCCACGTGGGTCACAGCTATTTCGCAGTGGCTCAGGTAAATAAAAGTGCAGTTAATACCTGTGTGTATTCGCTGATGCGCCTTTAGATGCGAGCTCTTCGTGTAGACCTTGGTACATCCTGCAATAAATAGTTTGGGTTTTAGATATCTTGTGAGTTTCTAACTTTACCTACTTGTCACTTGCGAAACTTGGATTAGTAACAAAACTCTAAAAAACGGGATGTTATATTGTTACACATACGGGAGTTTACTGGCTTATTACGCTACTCGTTGAATGCATACGAGTTGAGGCCATCGACAGATCGGATTTTGAAACCCTACGTTTTGTTGCCAGTCCATCGACAATAGCGTGTGTGCCCAGTGCCCAGGCTGACAAGATTAATCTCCAAAGTTCAGTCAAGGTCAGTGGCACAATTTGACCAATCAGGTCGTAAACCTAAGCTAGCAGGCTAATCTATTTCAGGAGTAGTTCCTACTCTACTTTATTGTTTCGTCTACTCATCCTACACAGTGTTTCTGGTGACAGTGAACTAATATGTTCCTTCACAACAAAACTCTTTTGACTGTCATCCTACGAACGCTATCACGAATAAACTAACACGTACATACTCGTATTATTGCTAGTGAGTGACCTAGACAGATTTAACTATAAGTCCGACTAATGAGATGCTCAGCGGTCTCCGTTTTAAAAACTTGGGTCGGGCCCTAGAGCGCAGTAAGCTTACTTTTTAAATCAAATCTTGGGCTCTATAATAACCCATTACAGAAACACAGACCTGCTCTTTGTAAGAGGGAGTGCGCCGTAAATCACCACGCTGGCCCAGTGCGGGTTGGTGCTCATCATCTTCGATCGAATTCTCACTCTATCGGTTATCTCCACGTCTACCTAAAATTACTGGCCCGCCACTTGATACTTATCCTGTTATCGAAGTCGTAATCTTTCGTCTGACAAAAAAAATCAGTTTTAATCGGTCTTAGTAGATAGCCTTTAACTGGATTCGGAGGGCGGAGGAGAGGAAGTTGCGGTGCAGCTAGGGAAAAGCCTACGTCCTGCAGTGTACTGCGACAGACTGAGTTGATTCCTTTATTGAGTAATAGCCCTAAAGACAGCGTTGCACGGCTCTTTTGCCTTTTGAATGACAATAACATGAGGGCGTGCTACTGATAAGCATTGAAAAATCAAAATGGCGGCTTTAGCTTTGATTATGGCCACGTGCCGAAAGAAAACAAAGTATTACCTATAAAGTCACAGTGGTGCACCCTCCTTTTCTCAAGCTCGGGGTTGTTCCGCCGGTTGTACTTGACGTGATGCGGATGCGCCAGCCGCGAGTGCTGCATGGGCGCGTGGTGTGGCGGCGGTGGCGGCTGCGGCGCGGGCTGCGGCATCTGCACCACCTGCGGCATCGGCTGCATCGGAACGAACTACTTTATTCATTTATGATTATCGATCTGTTCACAGTTAAGGTTTAAGTAGGTATAGTACATTACTGCAGCGGCCAGCAACAGAGGCATTGATGGACGAACGTGTAAATGTGGGCCGAGGCGAAGCCGAGGCACACATACTTAAGTCCATCAATGCCTAGTTGTGGCCAAGGCTTGTCTTGTATAGTACTTTTCTCAAATAATGCGAGGAAATTAAAACCAAGTAGTACTAATAGCAGAAATTTTATTTAAAAATACAGTCAAACCAAGCATGTTTAACAAAATACAATTACTTTTCAAAATCAATGATGCACACAAACAACAATATTTTTTCTCGCGTTGAAGAGTTCATTTGTTTTAATTTTTCAATAAACCGCTTTCTATTTGCAAGCCAATTCGAAATTTAAATAAAACCTTTTATAAGTTACCTCCTTGGTTGCCATGTTTCAGGGTAAAAGATCGTTCCATTTTTAAATAACACGACATAGTTTACTATGTAATTTATTTGGCCGCTAAACACGACAGACGCTGGTCACATGTATCTGGCCAGTACAGCAATTTCGATTTATGTCGAAGAAGGTTGTCAAAATAATGCTCTAATTTCCTAGCATGTTTGAGAAAATATTGTTCTCAAACTCTGTCGTGTTATTTAATAATGGAACGATCTTTTACTCTGAAACATGGCAACCAAAGAGGTAACTTATCAAAGGTTTTATTTAAATTTCGAATGGGCTTGCAAATAGAAAGCGGTTTATTGAAAAAAAAAACAAATGATTTCTTCAATGCGAGAGTTTTAATTTCCTCGCATTATTTGAGAAAAGTACTATACAAGTCTTGGCCACAACTAGGCATTGATGGACTTACGAATGTGTGTCTCGGCTTCGCCTCGGCCCATTAATTCATCGTTATTAGCTCAAACCAAATAAAAAAGTTAAGACGGAACTCTGCGATCAGAGAAGCGAGTCCGGTTTCGTAAACATGTGTGCATTTATTGAGACGTAGTTTCATTGTATTTTGATGTAAATATATGCGTGTGAGCGTGTATGCACAGAGCGAGACGTAGCTTAGCGCTGGCCTCACTTTATTGTTCGCTGCGTTATGTCTTGGTTTTTTATTTGGTCTGAGGTTATTAGTATGTGAGAAATATGGGACTAGTTTAGTTTTCGAGATGTACTAGGACATGTTGTGGAAGAAATGTGCGTTTTTATAATTCTATAGATTTCGAGATTAGTTAGGTCCTGGTAAAAAGTATCTAATAGTTATAACCCTCCCAGTAACGAGTATCTTTTAGGTGTGATGTGTAGTGGTAGGCACCTGCGGGTGATGGTGCGGATGCGGGCCAGGATGCGGCGGCGCGTGCGGCGCCCTCAGCAGCGGCGGCGGGTGGTACGGCGGCGGTGGAGTGCGCCGGCCCGCGCCCTGCGGATAACACGCACATGTTGCTGCACTCATCATACTAGCCAATGTCTCTCATCGGCAGGTATCAAACCAACGTCATTAACACACATACATTAGTCAGGACCTTACCGCTGCCCTGATTACAATCGTTATAACGCACGACTTCCGACTGCTCTTAGCCTTCCAGTCTCTACTGCAAAAGAATAAACGACAGGACATAAAAAGATCGCTGAGCAAAAGATGGTACCATCTGTCGCGTACGCAAGCACGCGAGCTCACTCGGGTGGAGGTTTACCTGCATGGTGTTCCCGGGGCTGCCCTGCTCGGAGCTAGGTGGCGTCAGCGGGGACATGTACACGAGGCGCGAGGGGGGGTACTTGGCGAAGGATGTGTTGGGCTGGTGCGGCGGCGGGTGCTGTGGCGGCTGCGGGTGCGCGTACGTAGGCGGCGCGCACAGCCTCTCCGTCTTGATCTCGAGGGGGCTGAGTAGCGGGGTGGCGCACTCCTCCAGCAGCGCCTCGTCAGCCTCCAGCTTGACGTGCGTGGAGCCGAGCGGCGCGAGCATGTTCGCGTTCTCGGGGTCGATGTTCCTGATGGAGGACGCGATGTCCTCCCACAATGCGGGCCGGAGGAATGCATCATCGCGAGAGGAGGTTCCACCGTCGAATAGGTCCATGTGGGCGGGCGCGATTGAGGCGCCCTCCTGCTTACACAGCAGCGACTCTAGCTCAGATGTCTGCAACAAAACAAACACGCGTCGTTTGGTGATTTGCAGATCCTTATCGTGCCGGTATTATGAAAATCCTATTCACAATCTAATAGCACATTAGAAAGTTCTCTTGATTTAATGTGTAAAGCTTTTGACAACAAAGAAGTCCCTGTAGCTTTAGAGGCAGTAAACATATGAATTTATAAACGTCTTTATAAACCTGCAGCACATTATCACGTTGTATGACAAGTGGCCGGTTGCCATTGGTTGAGAAGTGGCTTACTGCTGTGTTATTCAATTATGAAATATTTTCATATAGTTCAAGAAATTAAATAGAAGGCTCTTCAGCAACTTAATGAGTACACTCATTGACTTGCTGGGGCTCAGGCTGCTGTTAGTAGGTTTTACATTACTTATGATTATTTTTTGTGCTAAAACTTTTCCTTTCATAGAGTAAAGTTTGTAGGTGTAGGTACCAAAGTATACCAATGTTATAGCTTTGAAATAAGCAGTAAAATAAATAGCCAGAATGAATTGTCGTAACGCATTGCTGTTTATATCAAATAAGACACGAACAACACGCATATTCTCGGAAACTGATTGGCTGCATCAATCATACTTAGAGGATTAAAGCTACGATTAACATTATGAATTTACACAATTTTGAACAATTTCTCCGTGCTAGGTGGGCAAGCGTTGTTGCGCTGGCGCGCCGTGTGATATTAGCATACAATGGCTGCGGCCCACGCGCGCGCGCAGGTGACGAGCAAGAGCTTTCATATCGGATCAATTCATACATAGACATTTGGGGATGAGATAAAGCTAGCATCGAAATTAATTTAAACTGTGTCGACAGCGACACATAATGTCAAGATCCTTTGGTCAGACGTAACAAAAGAGAGAAGCAATGAATACATTTTATAGAAAACAATAAAGTTGCGTAGACCGTAGACATTTAGAAAGTGTTTAATCCATCAACATATTTTGCTGTAGGTATACTTATATACTAACCTTAAATTACTCTACGCCGTTTACGATTGACAATAAAATAAATGTAGTTGCAGTAAAACTTGTACAGTGATAGTGTTGAGTGTAGTACTAGCTATATGCGCTTGTACACCTGCGCTGTTGCTGCGCCCGCGTCGCCGCGTCGTTCGTCAACGGAGCAGTGTCGGACCAATTTCTTGATAGCCCTTTGAAAGGTTCTAAAGCTGTACTTTCATAAAATATTCATTGGTAATAAGCCGCATTCGAAGGATGTTTATATTTTTATTGTGGCGACAACTTTATCAGAATTAAATTTTCAAAGACTTACAAAAAAAAAAATGATCCTGAAACCCCAGTATTAATACGAAACTACTAAGACAATTTAAATGGAATGCTTGTTGAAAGACAGTTCAGCACCTCATAAAGTACATCAGCATCATCATCATCAGCCTATAATGTTCCCACTGCTGAGTGCTGGGACACGGCCTCCTCTCAATCAGAGGGAAGGTAAAGTACAAGGTATAATTAATTGACCTACGGTAAGTTGAGAGCCAGTATATTCCTATATGTACATTATTATATGTAGATTTTATGGGAAAAGCCTGCTACCTAATATATAATAACTTATAAGTAATAACTAGGTGTCAAAATTATCTGACAACTATGTATTTGCTTAGTTTTCAATCACCTGTTGCTTATCTGACAATACTTAGTTTGATTAAAAAAGTATCTCAAGTTAGAAATAAGAGTTTTTTTTTGTTAGAAGGTGTCATTATAACTCGTAACTGAATTAATATACATACTTTACGAATAGGTACTATAAGTACGTACCAACTGATGTACTGACTATATAGGTAAAGATAGTGAAGTAATGTCCTATTAGTTCATGTTATGATAGAATATGTAAATATTGATAAGTTTTATGTAGTGTTTTATCTGTTTGCTTTTCTATTGTTTTATGACGACAGCTTCAACTAGTCATATCTATGATTAGGCGCACATACCTTACGTATGTGTTTTTACTAGTTACTTGAAAGTAGTACGCCATTTATTTGTGCATACAGTTCGGTAATTAGATTCGTTTTTACTGGCGAACAGGTGAAATAGAGTT
Source organism: Xestia sexstrigata (assembly GCA_941918905.2). Taxonomy (NCBI): domain Eukaryota; kingdom Metazoa; phylum Arthropoda; class Insecta; order Lepidoptera; family Noctuidae; genus Xestia; species Xestia sexstrigata. Next base: position 11,961,010 of record OW799200.2, on the reverse strand, counting down.
AAAGTAATCGGTGAGTTGGGTCGGCAGCGGTCGGAACACTCGGAACCTCTTTGGAGCAGCGTGGGGTGTCGCAAGAGCGCCGGACCGCGCGAATTCCTTCCATGACCTTTGCGGATCGAACGATTGCGCAGTGGCTCCTCCACCGCGACTAGACGAGCTTGAGCAACAACCACATAGACTATACTGGTGCAGAACAACACTGGCCAACCGTGAGCTTTGATACTTATGTACAAGCATTACACTTTTATGTTCCTTAGGTCAATAAGGCTTTGGAAGTCTTCTGCTACAGACCAAATGTCAGCTGCAAACTTTAGTTTGATGTACAATTTTACTGTAAAGCATTTATGCACCTGCATTTTTTTCTGTAAAACTAAAACATCGCGTGCGTTTGTATATTTGTCCAACGATTTTGCACAGGATTGACGTAAGTTTTTCGGTAACTTATGTCAAGTCATTTTTGACTTTTCCATCATCGTCATCGCTGGTAGAATGTTACTGTGACAAAGCACTCTGGATGAACTTAGATGCAGGTTATAATTTTATTATCTGTTTGTATAATCCTTCTAACTCAATCTGTTTTCTTATTAAACCTAAAATCATCTTAGTTTTCTCTGAGTCGTAAAAGCTGCGACATATCTGTGTGCAAATTTAATTTTATTCTATGCGTTGGGTGGTACGCTAGGCACCGTATTCGCTTCGGTTTAGCTCATTTACGAAGCCAGCTAAATCAGTCGGCTTATAGCGAACAGACAGCTATTGTGAAATGAAAGAACCTCCCGCGGATTTGCACCGGCCAGTGATGAAACACGCACTTGCACTAGATTATATCTCAAATCTAATAGATTGTTGTTGTTATTTATTTCGACCGTTGAATGAAGCAAGTGCCCAAGCGCCCAGCGCCGATCTACTTACTGCTCTCAAAGTTCATATCAGTGAGGTCGCTTGCACCATTACCAGGATATTGTATTTATTCGAGTAGGTATTTATTCCAGTTTATGGATCTAGATCTCTACTGATACTACGTATTTTTGGCAAGCACTTCTTACGTTTATGATAAGATATTTCCAATCTCTTATTATTTTTCTGCCCACGTATATAAACATCCGATCATCTCTATCAATTAATCATATCAGCGGCAATACCAGCGCTATCTACTGTTCATGTGAATGGCTGAAAATGTAGGCAGGTATTTAATAAATCCGTGAAATACACACTCTCGTCAGAGTTATCAACAATACATTTATTGATAGCGATTACAAAGAAAATGTGGAGGTGGTACAACCACGAACATTTGTGTTTCCTATCAATTAAACATGTACATAAATACCGTTATCTGTTTTATATCTCTGACGAATAGTGCGAAACTGAAATCATATTCGTGTAATAGGTATAATGAAATGGAATGGCGGTACATAGGAAACTGTGCGGAAAAAAATCACGTGTTGTGATTGGTCCTCTTTGAGATAATGATGTTGATGGCGGGCGCATTCATAAATAGAATGGTTGAGCGTCGCGACGCGCGACGGTGCGCACGTGCTACGCACCCGCCGACCAATGACGGACACGCTTACGTCGCTTAGGAAATTACTCGCAATTATGTTTTGTGCCACATAACAAAATGACACTGAAACGATTGAAGCGTAGGTACATTTTTTTTAGGTTCGTAACACAGACTTATGCATCTTTGCGGCTACAACAAAGCGTAGCGAATGTAGCGGTGGCAGATGTTCCATTACGAAGCAGAAAGGACCCCCCTTTGAATTTCATATCAGCTGGACAAGTAAGGAACGGTAGTAATACTTCGATCTTAAAAATACATCTCGAGAAAAAGGGTAGAACCATTGTAATCATAAGAGGAGTGCTACAAGTTGATACTTTCTCCAAAACGGTTTTCGGTAGTTCTGGAAAAAGTCTTTCGCAGATTGAGCTGAGACAGCGCGGAGATATGAATCGATGGAGCCAGGTTCGCTGATGACGAAATTCAACGAAATTATAACAGAACTAGCTTAAAGCAGCGAGTTAGTTGAACTTACTATGCATACCTACAAAACCAAACTACTAAACTAACTATCAAATGCAAGAAATCATGGTCAAAATTTAAAGTCACCGAATATTAACACAATTATGTTTATTTAGGACAGATAATTTCCAACACTACCAGTCCGAAAAAAAAACAATGAGTAGCAAACGCATGGAACAGGTATCAGTCCCTGAAATAAATGATGACTAGTCCTGATTTCAGTCTAGAATTACAATGGAAACTATTTGATTTGTATGCTTGCTTACAAAGCTTGGGCTTTACAGAGTCACAAACTCACAAATTAGCGGTGTCCCATGGAAGTATGATGGGAGTAAAAATAAAAGACCGTATTCGAGACGAGGACATAAGACAGGCAACGCGATAACTGACGTCACGGAAATCCAGAAGGCTTAAATGTAAGTGGGCTGGACACACCATCCAAGGCCCAGACAAATGGAGCAAACGACATAGAGGAAAGCAGAGTAAACGCTGGAGCAACGAACTGGAAAGAAAGAGAGAATTTCTCTCAGACAAATAGAAAGAATTGGAGGAAGCGTTTACCAATAGACAGCCGGCGGCGTCAGTAATAAAATTAGTGTAAATTATTGTTAATATTATTTTCTTACATGTTGATAATTTAATTTTAGTAGAGTAAGTTTGTAAATGATCTGCATTCTGATTCATTCATTCATTCTAATTCGTAAATTGTGTTCTTTATCTATCGTAAAACAAACAGGGTTTTCTATTCGTTTAGTTTGAAAATTGTAATAGTGCATTTCAGCAAATTAAAAATAATGACAAAGGTATGCCTACTAAAACATAAAACAGGTACAAGCATTTATATAGGCGGCCCTGCGTGTTGAACCGCTATTCGCGAAAGCAATTCTATTTTCTCTTGCATGGACGCCTACCTACTTCATAAAAGATTACTTAATAGTCTATAAACCAGAGATAGCAGCTTAAATTCAATGAAGAATAGCAATAATATCCATAGCTAGAGGCATTCATGTGCTGGAATTGTTTCCCTCTACCATATCTACATATAAAGCATTCAATGTATCGTAAGTATGTCACAATTTCATTGTAAAACAAAGTGTTAATGTGTTGTATTAATAACTCGACGACAGACGACAGTCAAAAGTATCGACGTCTATAGACGTGTTGCCAAGTCAAAACTAAAAGTAGGATCCATCTAGAAAAAATACCTACTTACGTTAGTCAACTTGATATCTATAAAAGTGATAGTAAAACTAGTTTTGTTAACAAATTGAACTTCGAAACACTAAAAATAATAATTAAAATCATGAAACGCGTCGCAACATCAGAAAGCTTTTTAGTGTAGCAAAAATATTATAATGCGCTTCTATGAAACAGCCGCTAAATGTTAATCTACATGGGCACTACATTTATAAATGTCTGATAAGCGTTTGTATGTAATGCGCATTATACTTATTGCAGAATTAATTACGAAAGTTTCAACATCAATATACCTACGTCATGAAAACTATTCTGAATGAGAAACTGTCGAGCGGCGATAGCAGGAAATGTAAAAGGTCAGAGGAGGTCAGGCCACGCTGTGTACGTAGGCATAAGGCAGTACACATAAACCTTCCAGTCGCGACCCCCGGGACTGTGTGCTAATTAGCTTTAAGGGGACGCCTATGACAATCGACTGTTTGATCTGTCGATCAAATTGTTATGACCATTGGCCTGTTTTATGACCTAAGTTTTATAACTGGAAGGACAACTATCGAAAGAGGGTTAAACGCACTCTTTATATTAAAAGATTTTCGTTAATACTTTTTAATTTACTAAATTATTACTAAAACCCGCGGCAAACATAATCGCCTGCCAGCGTAATACTCCTGACTGAAATATATTTCGTGGAAACACGTTCGCACTTTCGGCGAAGCGAAGTCGCCTTAACTACCCCCCAATAGACAACATGACCTTTTCAATAATGTATCCTCATATGAAAAGAATTAAAATTGCCATCTCATACCGTTACGGCATTGTTTGAACAGCGCGTCTCGTCGACTGTCGTCGCTCTATTTCCATAATTCAACTGACGCCCACGATGGTTCATTCTTCCATACGCACACAAAACTATATGTAAAACAATTAAAAGAGACACGTAGCCGTCTTAATGCAAAGTCGTAAAGTTCAAATTGCAAACAAAAGTTCTTGGCTAACAGTAAACTGGGCGCTGATGTAGGTAATCGGCATAATACACCAAGTGACGATTATCATGATTGTAGTCTCATGGCAGGCTGGGTGACGGTGACGATCGTACAATATGGTCTGCTGGTATGAGTACTTCCGATTCTTTTGTCTTTTGACAACATTGTGCACGCAGTTTTTAAGTGGCCACACTACAGACGACTAAATGATTGCCATTTTACAAGCAAGATAATGCGAGTGGTGAAATGGGTTGTGACCTTTATCCGGTACTATCATTTTCAGTAATGCTGTGAAAGCTAACATTGCAGCAACACCTAAACTCTTCGGGAAAACCGCCCACTCAAAGTAAATTCCATGTTCGCTTTTAGTTGTCACATACAAAGTAAGGCTTTTATCATCCAATAGGTACCCCTAAAACTTATGACGACAATAACTAATAGTAATAACATTTTATAGGCAGTGAGCTCACATTGCCGCGGAGTCGGGAGTCGTATTTATCGGTTGGGCGGACTAGGGCGGGCGGCGTGAGGCGGATCGATAAGATCCGCCCACCGTAGTGGGGGTCGCAGTTGCTTAGAATATATTTTAATATAAAACACCATGCTGTGTCCTGTCGCAGTTTTTAATGACAAATAATAGTAGTTGTTGACGGATTTAAGTAATTTTGTGGACTTTTAACTAGTCTTAAAGCGGAAACTCGGCTAAGGCAGCAAGTCATCCGCGAAAATTGTGATAGCTTGGCTAATTTGCATGGTATCAATATAGTTTATAGCCTATGTTACTCGGTAAAGATGTAGCTTTCTAATGGTGAAAGAATTTTTAAAATCGGTTGAGTAGTTCTTGAGTTAAATCGTAACAAACACACAAACAAAATAATCTTATCTTTCCTCTTTATATTATTCTAAGTATATAATATAAACAAAACGGTAAATCTCTGATGGAGTTTCTCAAAATTTCCTGCTTCGAATTAACACTACACGAGTTTATTTGCCGAAATAATAGTAAAATATAACTCATTGTAGTGAAGGGGAGTATTCCGAACTTGTTGAAACAGTACGTGTCTCACGGTGGCGCTTAATAGACGAATAAAAAATGTAATTTGAGTAATGTTTGTTTTTCCCATAATTTTAGCTAAATGCCGGGGCCGGGGGCGGCTGGCAGGGGCTCTCGCCACCAAACACACCGCCAATGTACTCACTAATTATGTACCTACTGCTTTAGGGCGATATTTTTGTGTATTGCCGATTTAACTTTTTTCATGAGGATTAATATTCTCAGAAAAAATCTTATTTTACATGAACGTAGTCAAAGTCAAAATTTTTTATTTAATGATGGCAGCACGTGGCTTTCTCTAGTTTCTGCCCACCCACTGGTAATATGAGTTTAGGTTTAGAAATTAGTAATATAATGCGTATTTTGTTTTAAAGTTTAGGTTCCATCTATTGAGTAGTCTATTACCGTAGAATTGCGTGGATGAACTGTATCACAGTCTATACAATATAAACACAGTACCTATTTATGCATTTTCACTGACACGGGACTACCTTATCAGGACATAAATATATTTGGAAAGGCTTATTAGCAACATAGGATTCAGTTATCGTAACCACCAAGTAATAACAAGCAGCGCAGGAAACAACTAGAAAGAACCAAGGAGTACTCAGAATTCCACAACTAGGTTAAAATCGAAATAAGTAATGTAAATTTATAGCTACTACGCTCATAAGTGTGTTCGCATGTAAGTGATCATAAAAGGAATGTATTACTGCTAACAAATGCGTAAAAACGGCGAGTGCTCACAGAGCGTGTGGCGCGACCGAGCAGCCGGGCCCGCGTGCCGGCAGCGCGTGCCACTTCATGTAAAAACAACATTACTATTATAAACTAGAATAAAATAAAACACAACAGTACATACGGCACATACCTACCTCTTTTAAACATAAAAATATCCATCTAAATAATGTTAGACTTAAAGTATTTCCTGCATACTTTCATTTCCTTCCGCATACATTTCTTAATGTTGCGAAAGCAGTGAAGCACGTTTGAACATTCGCAGTCAAGAGCAGTTAAAGGCATATTACATTCGGCTGCAAAGTTAATGAAAATTAGTTTCCCACGAGCGTTGTAACGAACAGAACGCTATTGCCTGTGTTGCACAAGTGGCGTACTGGCCTGACGCACGCTGGATCCTATCTTTCATGCAATCAGTAATCAGATTGTGCGGCGAGCAACGTGCGGGAGCTGCGCACAGCTCCACACATTAGGACGCTACTAAAGTTGACATTACTCGGTACACGTTTTCCTGCATTACTCACGCCAGTTAGCTTTCATGTTATTACTAAGTGAATTCGTCGAGAAAGCGCTTGAATCATATCCCATCGTCGACATGTAGGACGCGGTGGAAGATTTACTGTGAAAACATTTCTGGGAATGAACGTGTGCCTGCCTGTATTATCACGATTATCTTACTCAAAGAATAATGCATGATTTGCGATATACCTACGAGTATGTCTCCAAAACTCTGTTAGACCCGCTGTTCTTCGTGTGCCAAGATGTAACAGTCCCGAATATCTGGGGCGAGAGGTTCCACTTGTCTGTAGGCTCATAGTCTGTGACTCTGCAATGTCGTGTAAGTCACCCTTGACAAGTACCGCGGCGGCGCTATTAACAAATCACCGTATAAATATTCATGGGTCATCCCCTCGCCAGCTAGAGGGATGAGCAATACGTATGGTTTTAATAATAAAAACATATTAGCCGCATCGCATGTCTGTCTTTCCGTGACCGGGCAGTTTTACACCTGGCCAAGTGGGGAGACGGGGAGATGGAAGGAGGAACGTGGGAGGGTAGACAGGGTTTCAAGGGGATAATGGGGTAAAGAGGAGGAGGGGGCAGAGGCACCGTTTGTCAGCGGCCAGCGGTCAGCTATTAATGAATGTGCCCATAATGTTTATTGTGCCCGCTGAGCAGTTTTAGGCATTGCTTGTAACTCATCGTTTTATAAATTAACTGTCATGACTATCGGCTCTATCGGTACGCTACAAGTACTGATGTAGTTTTTAAATTGAATGTCGGCGTGTTGCGTACTTACCTTTTATAGATTTGCTAATAAATATTTGCATGGTGTTTCATATTTAATCTAGATACAGATTGACTGTGTCCAGATAAAATAAAAGTGACTATTAGATATTCACCTTAGATAAGAAATCAACAATAGTATTTAGCAGCGGTCTAAGTAGACATGTTTTTCCGAACGAAAGTAACTGACGATGATTCAAAGTTGAAAGGGCAAGCCGTCACAATGATCAGTAGTTAGAGGGTCACGGTAATCACGTAACCTCGTTTACACGTTTGACTTCGTTTTATTATAATAATGAAATTATTAGAGAGCGGGGGCCGCTCGCGTGCCGACCACACGACCCCTGTCGGATTGCCATTACCTCATTAAAAGATAGTCTGATGCTACGACTGCGGGGGTAGTTTAACTTTTTAATTTAATGTATTATGCTTGCGGTTAAATACTTTAGTATTGTGAAAAGGTGTGATTTTATGAGGGGTCCGCTGCTATTGATTATTCATTTACGGCGCGACGACGCCGACGTCAGCTACGCGTCGAACATAGTGCGTCGTCTACAGTAGACATCAGTTATAGTTCGGTTCACACTTAATGGCGGCTCGGAAGTTAGCTGTGAGTGACGGTCTGCGCAGGAATGACGCTTTAAACTTTATGGCTATTCAGAACATCTAATGTAAAGCTGCGCAGACAACAATTTTAGGTATCGACGGGGCGCAGATGACGCATCGTTTTGTCTGTATAATGCGCAGACCGTCACTTGCAGCTAACTTCCGAGCCGCCATTAAGTTTGAACCAAACTATACAGCCAGGGACATGTAACTCCTTTACCTGCTTACTAACATTAAGTTCGTAGTATACTGTAACGTATTGTATGTGTGCGTCTAAAGCCAGATGCCAAGTAATCTCGTTAGGATATAATTTTCAGTCTTACGACTTAGTCATCTACGCATATAAAGTAAACAACTTAAACTGGCCAAATATTTTCTTATTATGACTGGAGTGCAATTACTCCCTATCTCCATGCTTACAATTAGGTACATAATTCTCCGGAGAAAATAACTAAACTCATTAGGGATCGACAATCCAGACAATCTCTATAAATAAAGAGTGCTTTGGTAAAACCAACATGTTTTTAGTCGCGGAAACTGATATTTAAATTGAATGTAAAAAGTCGGGTGTTCTGTTCGTTATGGAAGTCAATTAGACAGCAAAGAAGGTAACAATCTGGCAAGAAGGGGGTCGCTGGTGGCCTGGCGGGCACCGACAGCGAGCTACTAATTAGCTAATGGCCGGGTCGCCCCTGCCCGTGCCTACTGGCTCCACTCCGTAATGGATTGTGGCACGCTCGCGCTCGCCACCTCGCTGTGGTCACATCTCAAATTTCGCCCGCGGTACCTTCCCGTTATGGAAAAATATGGATTTTTAATAATGACTTGTAAAAGTGTGGGCACACGCGCACATTAACTATGATTACTCAGTGAACGAAAGGTATTTATTCTACTAAATTCAGGGATAAAGGAAACTTTATTACTAAACTGAAAATGTCTCTCTTCGCTAGTCCTACCTAACTATCATTAATGTAAAGTTTTCGCCGATTGCCTCGTTTAATGAACTTTTTACAGTTCGTTTTATGTACAAATGATTGATGAAATAAATCAGTGTTGTTGAATATTTTCACGCTTACCATGGGGTCAAGAATAAAACTTTATAATACCGAGTAAACGAACAGATAGACAGTTCATTGGCTAGACAGTAACTATGACTTTCCAATTGTATCGATGAAGTCGTTAAGGTAAAACTTTTACAGCAAATAATAATTACTATGTTGTAAATTTAATTTTATACTCAAGTAACACATTTATTTCTTTGAATAGAATGATTGTATGGCCCAATGTGCGAGTCAGATAATGGTGTCGATTCTGTTGTGCACACACTAAATTTAATTTAGGCTATTGCTATCTTTTAATAAAAGGCAGTGCGAGAAAAGGACGGCTAAAGCTATGAACTAAGTTAGAGATGTCAAACTAGTTTATGCCTTGCGCTTCACCGTGTTTTTAGTCGACATGTTTTTACGTGCACCCTTCATTTGTACGGAAATATTAGTTCCAACTAAATTTGACAGCTCTAAATTACTCTTTCTCGTTTTATTAGAGAGAAAAAGATAGCAACAGCCTAAATTAAGTTTAGTTTGTGCACAACAGAATCGACACCAGTATTGCTTCCCTTACTTGTTATTTAAGCTTTTATAAGTTCAGATAATCTACAAAAAGTAATAATACTAAAGAGTGATGTTTATTAGTACCCTTTTGCGGTAATTAGCAAGGGTAATTGGCACATAACGCCTGATGACATTTCTGTTAATGACCGCAGCGCAGTTGCAATAAGTTATACCAGCCCCGGGTGGCCACTTCAGATCTTATTATTGGGAACTTCTTCAGTAAATTGGTTTAAGAGAGTCTATTGTGATTTAAATAGGTTTGTTTGTGGATTAGTAGGAAATTAGTTTGTACTCAACATATCACCTAAAATATATTAGTTTACCCAAACCCCAATTGCTGATTAACAGTAAAATAAAAAAGTAGGTACATTAGTTGCGTTTAACCAAGGCTGCTAAAACCCAGGCGCGCGGGCCACAATATGGCCCGCCAACACATTTGAATTGGCCCGCCAAAAATGGTCTGCTGACGATGGTCTTTTGAAAATTGATTTCAGGATTTCAAACCAGGTCGAGGTGTATTTACAGCCTTAGCAGTCATCAAAAATCGGTTCAAATATGTCACTATAGGCAATTTTATAGGAAGACATGCCAAAGACTAATCTCATGACAAACAGCTTACCTATCAACGGGGACGGGAAGAAAATACACTATATCCAAGAATACCATCTACCTGGGCCAAATAGCCTCCTTACAGGCGAGACAAGGAAAAGAAGTGGCAAGACCTCACGGAAAACGCCTGGATGAGCTACTGGTCCATGAAAGAGCTATTCAAGGGCGATTTACCCAACCCCTTAAAACGCAAGCTTATGGACATGTGTATTCTCACCATCCTGATATATGGTGCTCAGACTTGGTCTTTGACTAACGTCCAGAAGTCCAAACTCAAGGTTTGCAAAACGAGCGATGGAGCGCAGTATACTGAATGTAAAAATAGAAGTGGAAGGAAGGAATTAAGGTCTTTGCTCAGGAGTGGGACAATACGGGCTAAATAAAAAAAAGACAATTTTTATTTACTAGAGAGCCCGCCGATTGACACGGTATTTGAGTGGTGGAAAGGTTGAGCAGCCTTACGTTAAACGGTCGATGACAGGGTGGTTTTGCAGGGGATATAATATTAATGCTATCTGATAAGCATGGGAACTTCCCCCACTGCTGCCTTACAGGTGATGCTGGGGCTACCACCCCTACACCTCGTCGTAAGAGAGGAGGCGGCCATAGCGACTTTCAGACTCGAAGTATCCGGCACCCTAAGCAATAATTCCAGAATCAAACACACACGCATCAGAGAAGATGCAATCAAAGAACAGCCGATGATGGCACCACCCATCGACAGAACCCTGAAGACCCACTGCTTCCAAAAACATTACAACATAGAGCTCATAGAGGAGTTGTGTGACTACTCAGGTACAAAAGAGCTAAGGATCTACACTGACGGATCAAAAACCGACGATGGGACAGGCGTCGGGGTGTTCTCCGACGACCTAAACATTAAGATATTCAAACCACTTGGAATGCTCAAATCTGTTTACCAAGCAGAGTGTGTAGGTATTATCCAAGCGGCACACACTATAGAGGCCAGGGAGGTTACGGATACCAATATTCGAATACTCTCCGACAGTGCCTCAGTTCTTCAATCCCTAAAGAGTAATCAGATCACGTCGAGACTAACACTAGAATGCCACAAGGCCCTAGAACGAATCACGGTACTAAATCACAACACGGTAACGCTACAATGGATTAAAGGTCACAGCGGATCACTTGGAAACGATGCGGCTGACGAACTAGCCAGAAGAGGATCCAGCACAAAACCCTACGGACCCGAACCCATTGCGCCCATTCCTTTCAAGCAGCTAAGAAGCTGGTTAAAGGATCACACTTGACCAACAAGCCACATCAGCCATTTCTCGGCTTGATACAAGCCGAGAAATGGTGGACCTCGACATCAGGATGTAGGCAATCCAAGGAAGCTATGCCATCCCTGGATACAAAGCTGACCAGGCGCCTTCTGCGCCTGGACAGCGATAGCCTGCGTCTGGTGGCGGGGACCATCACTGGACACTGTTCACTGAATAAACACTTCCACACCCTAGGAATAACTGACAGTCCCCTTTGCAGAGCATGCATGGAGGTGGAGGAAACGGTGGCGCATGTGCACCTTGAGTGCACAGCCGTTATACCAAGATTCGCGACGAGACCCTGGGAACACCAAGATCCCTTGCGGATGCCCTGAGGAGACCGGGAAGTTTGATCTGCTTCTGGAGGGAGGTGGGCTGGTTAGAGTAATCGGCCACCATGGCTCACGCACCATGGTCCAGTTCAAGGACTAAGTGCGGAAACCTATACCCCATGATAGATAGATGCTATCTGTTATGTTAAGAAGTGGAAGTCTTTCGGCTGAAATAATGATGCACCTAAAGTCGAGTTTTCCGAAAATTTCACCATAGGGGGTCTAGTTATGAGCCCAAATCAACCGCCGGTTAAAAAGTTTATATAAATATATATGTATATGTATATGTATTTGGGGCACCAAGCAAAATTTAGCCACACTCAACAGGTCGCAATTATGCACCGATTGCTTTCAAACTTGGCCAAAATATTGAAAGGGTCAAAACTTAGTTTAAGTTCATGAATGGGCGGAATTCGTCCATGGGGGGTGGCGGGGGGGCGGTCTTTTGGCCATAAGTTTTTCCTATTATTGCTAATAATCATTTAGGTACTTTTATAATTCTTTGTTGATCTGCTCAAATGCCTATAACGAAACTAATATTGAAATTACGGACACTAGCGGACACAGGATGCCAATCAACCTTAGGCGTTAAACTATTGAACTATTGTGGGATTGTGGCATTATTCTGACTTAACGTTATTACTACTTGTCCATAAACAGGTATTGAATAATAATGGTGGTGCCTACTCATTACTCTATCTGTCTGCTTCACTTTCTATCCGCGAGCGTAGGTAACAAACAACCCTAAGTTATTGAACCTTGCGCTCAATTGTAAAGTGTTTACTTTACCTTTCAATTTTATTTTCAGGTACACTGGGACCCCGTAGTAGGACCGACAGTGATAGTTATCGACTTTTATATTATCTTAAAAATAATTCTTCATAATAATCGAAACGACTGTTTTATAGTTGGCTGCAATAAAAAACGCATAACTCGTGTTCTGGCGCAAATTGAATGGACTCAAGGAGGTGAGAGGTGGTGGGTCGCTGCTGACACATAATACACCTACGATGTGAGAACATTTAGTTCATTTTCCCTTGGTTATGATGTGAACACAAAGCAGTATGGGGTGGTGGGAATTATTATAGAGTATATAGATGGAGGCGAATAGTAGTAATACAGCGATATCAGATATGGACGCGACAGTAAACGGTGAAGTAGAAGTAAGTAGTAGTGTCGGTAGTTTACGGCCCCATCTTAAATAAGTTAACTGTTTTATATTAATCCGAATGACTCGGACATCGATAAATATGCCAGTTGGTTCTCTTCCTTAGTAAATATGTAAATGTTACGGTCAATGTTCTAAATGCATGCAGTATTGCCACTGTTCAGGCGACTTGTAGCTGTAGAGAGTATATTAGAAGCAGGCAGCTGGGAGGATTGCTAGACCTATATTTATATGTACAGCGGAGGGTTAGGGGCCTTTCATTTTCATTACAGAATGAGTGGTGAGGTCATGTACTGATGTGGTACGCGAGTAGGAAGTAGTCGTGTGCTGCTGTCATTAAGATTTTCATCTGTACGACAATACCGAACTTAACAATAGAACTAAGTTATGCGCTTAATTAAACAAACACACATGGACTGAGAGCTTATTAATTCAAATTAGCAGTATCGATACAACATTCAGTTCGAGTCGAAGTTTTTACTTCTAAAATAAATAATTAATTATTCAATGACGTCAGCAATGAGTCATCCTTAGCAGACACTGTGTCTAAGTCGTTGGTATAATTATAAATTTGAAATAAGCAGATATAAAATGGCCATCTCTTGATGTAGCAAAGGTTCTAACATTATAAGATTATTTGTGAATCATCGGTATGTTTCTATTTCAATAACATCACGTAACGTAATAAATAGGTATATATATAACAAGTTGTTTTACATAATGAACTATGGGTGATATTCTGAGTTAGTTTATGAGACTGTAGGATGATTCATCTTTGAGACAGTAAGAATTATAGAATGAAAACATTGAATATAATCTATCTGGATTTTATACCAATACATCCAGAATGGATCACTTGCTTAAACTATTGAATAATGTAGGCTAAATGATAACTGTGCATCCCTGTAAGCCGAAGCCTGTAAGATTCATACACACATCAACACGGTCTAGGGATATTTTTAAAAAAGCGAATTACTATCAATGTGTTAATTATTTATATGACATGTATATATTTAAAAGATACGTTATTTAATATTCTACCATTTTTTAATAATGGTTAAGGTATAGATTAAAATTTCAGGATTTTATGGAAAAAAAATGAAGCATAGACGGAAACCGTATATGAATGAACTTTTAATTTGTGAGTAAAAACTGAAAAAAATAGAAAAATCATTTAATTTGTGTTTATAAACTTGAAGTTAGTAGTCTGAGAAAGCGCTCATGATGTTCATAACACATCGGCAACGATTCGGCATGCTCAGAACAAGGTTGTCAATGTCTTGCTGCGGAATATTGTCCCATGTCCTTCTGAGGTGCGCAAAAAGTTGATCTTCTGTAGCCAGATTTTCAGGAACTTCCTTCAGAGCTCTTCTTTGCAGCATATCCCACGCATGCTCAATGGGATTTAGATCTGGCGATTGAGCAGGCCAGTCTAAGGCCCTAACATTATGTGTATGTAACCAAGCTGCTACCGTTCTCGCCGTGTGTGCCCGGGCATTGTCGTGCATGAGCAGGAAATCTTGCCCCATTTGTGTTCTGTGAGGCAAGATTACGGCCCCAGCACCTGTTGGACGTATCGTTCTGCCGTCATATTGCCCCGCACCCAAACGAGATCCGTCCGTCCTCCAAGACGAATTCCTGCCCAAACCATAATTGTTCCTCCTTGGTATGGGTGAACTTCCTGAGGGTTCTGGAGACGGCTCCATCGTCCAGGAACTCGCCAAACACGCGTCCTTCGTGAATCTGGATGGAAGCCGAACCTGCATTCATCCGTGAACAGCACATTGGACCATTGGTCACGGCCCCAGTCCACGTGGTTCCGAACCCATTCTAATCGTCGTCCACGATTGCCTCTCCGTAAAGGTGGGACCCGGAGTGGTCTACGAGAGCGTAGATTGCTTTCATGCAGTCGCCTTCTTACAGTTTGGTCACTCACAAGCACTTGGTGTTCCACTCGCAGCCTTTGGACCAATTGAGTCGCCGTTGCATTTGGTTGTGCTCGCGCAGTAATTTGCAAAAATCGGTCTTGTCTGGGGGTAGTGATGCGACTTGGCCCCCGGTGCCTCTCCGCTACTTCACCTGTGGCACGATAGCGTGTCCACAATCTTGAAATTACATTTTGATGGGTCCCTATGGCCTCAGCAACATTAAGCTGAACAGATCCAGCTTCCAGCATTCCCACAGCTCGTAACATCTCCGCCCTCGTCAAATGTCGGCGTTGCATGGCTACAATACCTCAATTTTAACTTTATCTTTCGTTTAAAAATGAAAAAAAACTGTAACTAAACGTAATTCGTATTGTTTTCTAAATTTCGCACAAATGAAAATTCCCTCTCCTATACATCAAGACATTTTTATGCCACCGAAACAAAAGAATTTTCAAAAATTTGAATTTGGAATTAGTCTGAGATAAATTACAAACAAATCGGTGTATAAAAGATTCCAATGCGGCCAGTACTTTTCGAGTTATTTAATTGAGTATGAAATATCCCTAGACCGTGTTGATGTGTGTATTTCCTAGTCTTTCCTGGAGCTTTGCCATACGAGACGGTAAATAAGCAAAGGGTCTTGCTCTGAGAAGCAAAAACATTTTAGTTTTCAGTACCTTTTCAGTTTGCCTTCGTCTACACTATAACTCGTAGATCGCAGTCAAAGTCACGCTAATAGTTTTAAGTGCCCTCCGAAGGGCCTATTCACGGCGTATTACGATTTAGCATATACATGCGAAGCCCTGAAACGTCAGTGCCGATGCCGTCAAGAATGTCATTTGCATGTAAATGACATTCTCTGTCGTAATGCGCGCGCAGTTATCGACGTGTCACTGCATACACCCCCGCCCTAGCCGCCCGCCCTGAGCCGTGATTGGGCCGCGAGGCGGAAATCGTCAAGCGGGCACTTGGAAGTGAATAATTATGAATACATAATGTACGCACATAATGTACCGCTAGACGCTACATTGTTAGATTTAAGGCCTATGCCTCTGACCTTTGCGTTAATTGTAAAATGTTGGCAATCCCAATGCATGGTTATGACTTTACTGCGGCGTGAATTTACTACTATTTGCCAGATTTATATTGTGAATAACTTTGTCATTTTCTTCCCTACTCGCTTTAAGCAAAGAATAACTATATTTTGTAAAAATAAATTAGAAAGAATTGAATCAATTAGAAAGGAAAAAAACCAGCAGCAATATTTTTTTGGGCTAGATTTAATTCAAGTTGAAGAAATTACATAAATATTAAAGATTGATGTTTATGAGGGTTTGAAAGCCATTAGTAATAATCTGCCTGCACTAATGCATCCTGCATTAGTGGAAGGGATTCCGACGCAGAATTCCTGTTATTTATTAGCCATACACATGTAGACATCAAATAACGCGATTTAGTCCAGATTAGAATAGTATAAAGTTTCCTTTCGTTCTGATAGTAGGGGGAGCGATATTGTATAGTTAGTGAAAGTAGTTGTAGGGCACTGGGGAAATAGCTCGAACAATGAAATGCATGTACATTTGGTATTAGCGCCGGACCTAACGACTTCATTATGTTTCCATACTGCCTCTTTATATTCCTATTACACCGAAGTGTCACGCCTCTAATTTTCTAATAAGGTACGTACTCATAATTCGTGTTAATTAAAAGTTAACGTGTATTTTTTATTCGTATGCGGATAAAAACACAACAAACTAAGACAAAAAGATATAGGTAGACAAATAAACGGCTCGAAGTCTTTGAGTATGTATGAATGAGTACGCGAAGGAATGCGGCGCACGCGACTCACACACACAAACCCGCTCACATTTACATACACAAACTAAGCATAAAACAAGATTTACCACACACAAACGCACGTCGTCAGAAAGTCTACATATACTCACACACAAGCAATGTATACTCACCAACGAAATACTTTTTAAGTAGGTGTATTGTTATTTTATTCAAATTGTTGTAATTTATTTTGATTTACGTATTTTTGCCCGTGTCACTAGGCTTTTATTTAATTAATTAATAATAACCAATTCTGAATTTACAGTACATTACGTTGCTAATAATCTTGTTAAAATTATATTCTGCATTAATATGCAAAATAAATAAACGTGGTGTATATAATAAATAAATAAATGTAGGATTATTCGAGTATCGGTACCTACACACTCATAATAACACAATAATTTAGTCATAAATCAACATCTACGTACCAGTAACTAAGGTTTACCAAAGTTCTTATTCAAGTTTAAAGCTGTTTAAATTATTTATATATATAGTACCAAATTCCAAATAATTAATCAACTTCTCGTTTTAATGTAAAGATTTTCACGTCGATGGTACCTACGCGCTCTCTTGAATGGCGTTGCCAAGACGCGAGATTACTATTAGCCCGTTACTTGTCTCAATGAATGGTGTTTCTCTCAATAGCACCCAAAAAGTCTTAAATATTCTTCACATTTCATATGAAATTGTGCCTAATAGCATATATTATAAAGTTTAAAATGATAAAAATGCTACGTCTAAAAGCCTCATTCTATGTAGGTTTTAAGATTATGATCCCATGTTGAGAGGAAGTGAAGTGAGGTGCGTAAGAGTGTGCGAAGTTATTTTTTTCGACAAATTTTGTCTCGGGAACAAACCTGTGACGCCCACGCATCGCCGGAAATATCGTACAGATCCTAATCGAGGTCTTAACTCAGTATGCTGTGCACGATTCCGTCATTAGTAGGAATTGTGCATTTTTGCCTTTCAAGAAAGGAAGTTGAGATTTGATAAGGTTAAAAAGTTTTGAGCATGTCGTTGACCTCTGGATTAGTGTAATTCGAGTTTTATTTTCGTCTTCAGTGATCTGTGAATATTAAACGTAGCCTGCGCCCGTTCACATCATGTTCTACGTCACTACAACGCGTATCTTGTTACGAATGTGATATTAATTAAGAAAAATCTATCCTTATTGGCAATTAACTTGGTGCAATCATTATTACAATAGAGTTATCACGGCTTCCATCACGACGCTTAGGATCTCCTAATGATTAGTAAACAATTCCTTCTTAGGAATAATATACATAAATCTAAGATAGGAGTTTCTCGCAAAATATGTTAATGAACAGGTACCATTACAGTCAAAGGTTTTAATGTGAACATAGTCGAGACAAAGTATTCAATGTTATTATATTAGAAGTACGAGATAAGGAATTGAAGTGTCTCTAACAATATTGTTAGCAGGTAGACAATGGTTTCACAGTGTGACAGGCGCAGGGCCGGGCTGTCCGTCCGTCTGTCTGTCTGTCTATCCGTCACGATACACAACTGATCGCTTAATCACGAGAATGAATTTCATTTAGATAGGTATTGTTTAATTATTTGATAGTAAGCTTGTTATACCTTCCACGATAGAAAATCAGTATCCAGTTCACTGAAATATATCTATCTATAGGTCGTTAGAATTGAGTTGCACAAATTGTGTGGATAGGTAAAAAAAATATATACGACAAATTTAACTTATAACAAAATATATTTTCGCTTGGAGCT
The DNA here is from genome assembly GCA_941918905.2 of Xestia sexstrigata. Lineage (NCBI taxonomy): Eukaryota > Metazoa > Arthropoda > Insecta > Lepidoptera > Noctuidae > Xestia > Xestia sexstrigata. The sequence goes on along the minus strand of OW799200.2, from coordinate 11,942,604 downwards.
ACATTAAAATTCATAAGTTTTGATGTAGGTAAGTCATAATGGGTCGTAACTTATATTCTTAGTAAAACCCACGTTAGATATTGGCATGTGTGAGTTTATCAATCATTTTTCAAAGTGTGCCTGTAACGTTTTTAAGTGCATATTCAGGCTTTTTATCAGTAGGTCACATTAAGCAGTTTTACTGTCAAAATAACTGTCTGATTGGTGTCATGATGAAATTGGACAAGTTTACGGAGCCGTCAACTATAACTGGTTGTAAAGCAAAGTGTCTCATTTGAGCTGATGACACACGGGAGGAGTAACCGCCGAGCACACCTGTAACATTCCGCGCCAACACAATAAATACTACTTGAAACAGTTAGAGGCAAGAGACACCAAGAACAAACAGAAATTCTATATAGATATTGCCTTTATCAAAAACCTAATTATCCAAGTCAAAAGAATCAAATATAAGATAAAAACTTACATTTTAGTCGGCCAGACAGCTAGAGAGATTGCGCGCCCGCGAAATAGTTATGAATGGACATAACGGCACCGTGGCTATTGATACCTCATTAGCATGGGGTCATAAATTACAAGAACTTTAAATTTGGAGGCTTGTTGGTACTTCAACGGATTAGAAGACTCGACTGGATTGGTTGGACGAACGTGTCTAACGTACACAATAAACTGTTGTATATTTTTGGCGATTATGCCATTGTATCGGGAAATATTTCTTCAAAAGGTGCCAAGACGATTTAGAACGATAATTTAGATTTGGTATTTGGATAAAACTATTTATGAATCGATTGTCTTCTATAAAGAAAAACAGATACCTAACTCAAACCACAAGCTAATAGAAGATTTAGAAATCACATCACAACGGACGTACGAAAATCACAATAATACTAAGTGCACATTCCGACGCGAACGGAAACGGCAATGGTTATCCCACTTCCAAGATTAGGGTTTATAGGTGTAGCGGGATGCGCCGATATCTTTAGGTAACTGCTTATTCTCCATACAATTCGTAGTTCTAATGACAATAACGCACCGTGTATGTAGGTATTGTGGAGTATTAACATGGCTGCGTGGTGATGTCACCGACTCACCGACTCCGCGGCTGAGGTAACGGACAGCCGGCACTGTCAGAAGCTGCTATGTCCGACATTTCGATTCTCGGGACAATTTTTGGCAATCGGTGGTCGTCCACGTAATTTGTAGCCCTGTTATGGGATTCCTTGGATTTTTATGGACTATTGAACTCCTGGAGGTAATTATTTGGAAGAAACAGCTGAGAATTTATGCTTATTTGACCGAGTAGTTTTAAAGGTTTTTGTTTATTGGTATTGTTTGTTAATTGATTGGATTGGTTACTTTACTGGATTCGATCGTACCGATGACAATCTACTATGATTAATTTAGTATGTAAATTCTATTGGATAATACTCGTACGTCATAATAATACGGCATAATTCAGAATATCGATTGAGATACGATTACGATTATCTCGTCTACTACCTATAGTTATCCCAAAACCATAGCTGAGACGTATCAGCTATGGTTTTGGGATAACTATAGTAGACGAGATAGAAAACGTGATTATTAAGGCAGTTTTAGAATGAATTAACAATAACACACCACTTATTGTTATCAAACAGGCTTTGGCTCAAAACTTTAAGCTTTCGTGTATATAAGAGTTTAGGTCACTAAAATATGAGTCAGGGTTCCCAGTACACTGCATCTTTGTTCATGCTGCCAGACCACCAAAGTGCTTAAAATTAACCGAAGAAAATCAAATTACTAGGTGCTTGTAAGTAGAGGCTAATAACTTGTAATTACTTGTGGATTATAGCGGTCGTTAACCTAACTCATTATTGCTTTACATGGATTCTAGGGCCAACTGTCTAAGGTGAGACCCGCAGCCCTGATCAACACCAGGCGAGTGACTTTGTGGCCTCTGTATGTATGTACATACGATAAGTACGAACCTGCACGCTATCCCATTTAGCTGGTTCAGGAGATGTTAGTGTCTTAAGAGCTTATTAGTCCCTAATCGTCATCTAAGAAGCCGTCAAATATTTAGTGCAATGAATGTTGTTGAATTGTCAAAAGCCGTTATGATACGCGGATCATTGAATGTATCCAAGTGATTTATCATCCCCTGAAAAAATAATTTTATATTTATAAATTAATATGCTTAGGTTGTCTTTAGCTAACCATCGCTTTTAGCGATAAGACCGCAAAATGCGTTTATAAGTTCTATATTTTCTACATACAAGGGCAAAAAACGTATATTTCAATACTCTCAAGGGAATCAAAATTCTTAGGGTACTTCTTGTTGACCTAGAACTATGAAATTTGGCAAGTAATATCGTCTTATACTACAAATACAGGGAAAAATCGAAAAACTATACATTTGTAATTTAATCGTTAAAAAAATATAGTCTTTATTTAAAGTACGCCATCTGTCGGTCAAGACTCTTTATCTCGGGAACACGTAAAGGTACCTATCGAGTTGAAATTAAAACCATATACTCAAAGCTACAATCCCTTGAAGCTCTAAGTTAATTTTAAAAAAAGATAAGGGCGTTGTGCCGCAAAATAAGTATTTTTCGTACCTACCTCCCGTTGAACAATGTAGTTTAATAACAAAATACCTACAAGTTTATACGAAACCCTCGGTGCGCGAGTCCAACTAACACTTGGCCGGTTTTTTGTTTAAAGTTCATAAAACTCGCGTATGGTTGGTAAACCAGGGGGCACACCCACCCCCACCCTTCTTAGTAGTTTTAAGATACGAACATAATTTCGATAGTGAAATTTGACTTTGCCATGATTCTACTGTCCATACAACCCAGGGTCAGAACTAAGTATTATAGAATAAACCCAACTTTACAATAACTAAACAATTTGTATCCGTATGCATTAAACGCAGAACAGTGACTTTTAGCCTATAGAAGTTAATAGATGCAATAATTTCATTTAAATTATCCCGTGGCCTGCAATCGACCCACTCAGAGCTAAAGGATTTCTCACGAACCGAACAATATTGCGTAGGACAAGTGGCCGGCACTACGAACTCCGAACTATTGGCTAATAAAACATTAGTAGGTACTGTGTCCTTCAAAATATTATGAAGTCTATTGATTTTATTACCTTAAAAGCTGCTATCATAAATGCATACAATAATAGATAAGTTTTATTATTGAAAGGTGCTTTTTACGATTAACTAAACTACTTATTAACGCACGCACAATCTGCCTTATTCGTATTTATTGCCTTTTAGCAGAATAAGCATTAACAGTGTAAAATGCGATGAGCTGAAAGACATGGAACGGGCACAAAAACTTGCTAAATGAATACCGAAGCGCATTTAATAGCTATTAATGTTATTGTAAGTCTTTCTCGATAAATATTTGAGCTACAATTGAAGAGCACTCGAGCCTCTTGGCTGTCAAGTGGAAATCTGAAGTTCTGAACTGATTCACATGGCAAGCCATGTCACAGGGGTGCCACACTGCCACTCTGTCTAATTAGAAAGTTTAAACGTTTTATAGAATTATGTACTTAAGTAGTTCTTAACCTTAGTTCTTGTTTCAATATTAGAATTAAGATTATAAAGCAAAATAAATATTTTGGAAGATGGAGAACTTTTAATGAAAAGTAATCAATTAAATTGTACCTTCAATTAAGTACTTAAGTAGGAAAATGTGTGCACAATATTAAGAGAAAACAGCACGGCCGTTTTTCCATACAAACGTAGTTTCCTGTTTCCTCCCTGGATAATGCCAGTAGAGCAATGTTTTCTTTACAAAAAATCTATGACCACTATTGGCATGTCCCTATGTTTCCTTTTTTTCCATAAATTATTTATTAAAAGAGATATGAACCTTCAAACATCCAGAAAACAAAAACTATATTATATAAAAAACTAGCTGATGCCCCTTCGCCCGCGCGGATGTCGGTTATCGTGACCGAAAGTAATCATGAAATTTTGATCCCGTTCCCGCAACCCATGGGAACCTATAAATAGTAGTCTATGTCTTGTTCCTATTCCTGCACCAAATTTCAGCCAGATTCGTTCCAGATGGCTCATTTTTTCCCGACACCTCCAATAAATATCCCAAAAACTTGACAAATTATATACTTACCTACTAAAACTTTCTTCGAACACAAACCACTCTACCCATTGGTGAAAACAGCATGGAAATCGGTACAGTAGTTTTTGAGTTTATCTCGAACACACAGACAGACAGACGCGACGGAGGACTTAGTTTTATAACATCTAGTGAAGGAGAACACGGCCAAAACCTTTCTTTAATTTTTAATGAAAAGTTAGTTAAATCGGTCAAGTTTTGGAGAAGTTATCAGGGGACTACGAAACGTTGTTGTTGTGTACTTTTAATTGGTATTTTCTGCTGTTGTCTCTTTTGTGTGTCTTTTGGGCACTGCGCGACAGCAATACATTTTACAAATACCTAATTATCTACTCTCTCGGCCGTGCTGATCATCTGCAGACGTGCGCGAGAGAGACGGATAGATCCGAATTACGGACGAAGCGTTAGAGAGTAGGGCCCTGTTTCCTCATAATGACATAGAACTGCGTTTGTCTCGTCTATGTGAATCAAATTATCAATCTGTGATTTGATTGAATGTTTGGGTTACCTTAAACTGTTTGTATATATATTTCTTACTTTACTTCGAAGCGCCAGAAAATCTTGAAGGAAATTTTAAACGGAACTCAAAAAGATGGTATACAACAGCTCAAAAGTACTAGTCAGTCAGAATGTATTTATAGACGAGAAAATCCATGAAAAGTTCCACAGCTAACCCATGCCCACAGCCCTAACAACCCTAGAGATCTATAACGACATTCCTAATTTAGTATTAATTAATTAAATGGTTTTTGTGACATTCTGCAAATGCGGAGAATAAGGGAAGACACCGGGATTTGAATTGCTAATGTAGAACTGGGTTTAAATAGCTACGATTTATGTACGTATGGTGAGTGGAAGAAGATTGGCTATTTCTATTTCACTTTTCTATTGCGATACTACGAGATCTAGTAGCGAAAAGGACGGTGTCGTTAAATGTAGTACAGTACAAGCAAAATTGCACGGGGTTTTAAAAATATTAAAGTTAAAACTGATGTTATTGACAGTACACATACACATTGTCTACACAGGTAATGCAGTAGTGAAATATCACACACGATCGTCGTCAAAAAATATTTATATTTATTTTAGTGATATCTGCGAGTAGCATGTAAGTAGCGTTCGATATGTAAGCCATCGGTCTGTATTATTGATATAACTGTTTGGGTCGCGGGACATGGGAAAACGATGCTGCCGCCCACGCGCGACCAACCGGTGCCGCGGACAGTCGCGCACGGCGGTGCTTGCGGGTTGCGAGGTTGTGACACTCTTCAATTAGTGACGCTTGCCTTTGATAGACAGATAGGATTGTAAATTTCATAATTTTGACAGGTTAAGGTTTGAATTGGAAAACTAGTGAACTAAGTACATATATTAATGAATGAATCCTTTTAATATGTTTGGGGGAACGTGGTCATAACGAATGATTTAACATAAGTAGCCATCATCCATATGGAGGTATCGCACAGAACAGCACACTCAAAACAGCTACCTATTATTATATGCGTACTTATATGCTAAACGCGTAGCCGTACTTGCTACGTGCTACAGAACCCTACACTGCGGGTGGTCCAAAAGGCACCTGGCTGATTTTTTCGCATAAAATCGTGGGCCATTCCGACTTGTGAAGATCATAATGAGAGGAGAATACGAAAAAGGAAGTTTTTAAGTGGAAAGTGTCTAAATCATTTCACTTTTGTGTGCGACGATACATGACATCATCTGGGGTATAAGCGCAAATTAAAATGCTAGTTTCCTGTTTATATCTTTTCATTTTGTATTTATTTTATGATTAGTCAAATGGTAAAATTGGTCGAATCAAATTACTTAAACAGTTTGTGTTCGTGGTTAAAGGAATAATTCGGAACTGTTAATCTATGATAACTTTATAAGGTGATTTAGGCTTCGTTTTAAAGGAAATTTTATAGACAAATATAGACTTTTGTAGGCGGTCTAATTAAAGGTTATTAATAAATAACTTAAAATATATATGTGAACATCTTAATTTGAGAGAAAGTGTTAGGAAAGGAAATATTTAGGTGTTATGGTTGCTACGAGAGTTAGGTTCAATATAATTATCAACCAGACAAATTATTATTAAGAATTCAAAAATACTTCTCATGTTTACATTAATAATAATAAAAGCGGAATTAAATGCGACAGTTTGCTAATAAATATGGCTTAGCCAGATTCTAATGGAGTTACCACATCTCTTAAATATTTTCTTCGCCGTCCATTTGAAAAATATTAGAAAATGTTTTCTGATTGGGTAGTGTTCAAAAATACATCAAACGTAAGTTCATGACAAATTATCTTCAAATAACTGGTCTTATAAGTATTAATTCTTTAATTAGTGAGCAGAGTTTTCGTGAAGTAAATCTCTGCGTTGCCGCGGGGCAGTGTTATAATTATTATTATGTAGGTAGTTACTTATCGGAACATATTGATTTGTTACTATTATCAAAAATATTGAAGCGTAGAGTGAAGAATGACGTCAATGTAACCGGTTGCCGTAACATGTCTCGGCACCATTTCTTTTGGCTACATCAAAAGATTTTTTGGAAATTTCTAATTTTAAAATACTTTTTTATAGAGGCAGTAGATAGTCTCAAGTTTCCTAGAAATGTATCTTTAAGTGATTGTGTAGGAAGATATTTTAAAGCCAAGATGTTAGTTTCAATTATGTAAGTACTTATGTAATTCAGCTATATACGCAAATTTACATGTTACTATCGTAAAGGATGCCACTCATTAACGAGATAAATCTACAATTTGATTGGAATGTAATAACCCCACATAAAGATTGAACAGGCATTTCAAATGATAGGCAATGCTAATAGCAAATTACGATATTGCCGGACAGTAAAATTTTATTCGTTTAATTAAAAACCTATTCCATAAAGTGTATTTATTATTGACAAAACACAAGTAAGGGCAATTGAGTAATGTATAGATTTACAGTTTTCTAGTCTCAAGTCTCAGTGATTAGTTCTGTAGATATGGGGTGTACAAAACATAGAGTTGCTATCCATCAAACTGGTTGGCTGCGGAGACTGACTGGTGCGTCATTAAATGTGACCGAAAAGGATTTAGCCGAGTCTTAATAAGGAGGCTTTAGTCGAGTCGGTAAAAGTGGCCGACAGTAAGTATTCGTGCTGTTATGTACTGTTTCAGTTATTGTTAGTGGCGTCGTCATAATGTGCTTCTAAGGGTTGGCTATACTTTATTTCTTCATACATAATTGGTAAAAGATGAACGATGATTTCCACATGATTAGTAGGTCTTTCTCTGTTCCATAGTTTACACAACTACCCAACAGATGCACTTCAAAGTTCAGTGCCCAATAGACACATAATTTCGAGCTTTAATTTTTAAATTTAAAGTCTACACGGCAATATTTTATAATAAAAATCATCAACAAAAATAACAGCCGTACGGCGGGGCCTAAGAAACATCGATACATCATAATTACATCGGTTTGTAATCGTTTCTACAAGAAGATCGATTTCAAGCTCGCAGCTATAGGTAGTATGGGTACCTACTAGTCGGCTTGTAACAGTAAATTGGTAAAAAAACATACAATAATGAAGATTTACTGCTGAGCGGGCAGGTGGCGAGATTGATCGACAGATAACGCAGTTATTCCGATCAGCGGGCTGGTCTACTTTTTTCATTAGATGTTGTGCCTAAATGAATCAGATGGCGAACCTGGAAGTTATTGTATCGTCGCCATGTTGTCAGATAATTTCTCTAAAATTAATGTTGGAGTCCAACAATGATTTCAAAAAAAAAAAATTAGACGAATTGATAACCTCCTCTTTTTGGAAGTCGGTTAAAAAAAAAGTGTGAATTTCCAATCAAGTAGCATTCCTATTATATAAGTTTTAATATCTTATGTCTGTTTAGTAGGTATAGTTTACTATCTTGCCTATCAGGACTAACTATACTATACGCAGTTAACGCAGTCGTTAAGTAGGTGTAGGTACCTACTATAGATTTATGCCATCAGTATGCAGGTAACCTGAAGTTATAGATACGAATGTGTATACAGTATAACCTAGAATAATTATATACCCTTAGAATATATATACGAAATATTTTTGGAAGCATACAGGACGACAAGAACTAGGAGTAAAATAAATGACGAAGAAATACACTGGCCTGCAAAACTAAGTACCTACTACACTTTTAAAATTTCATTTTTATCTAAATTATAGAAGTTAGAGATTTAAAATAAAAAATGTTTTATAGCAATTTTTATCAGCTTTATTAGTTTTTATGTACAAACTTAAACTATTTTTTGAGTCCTTTTTGTTTAGAAAGTATTTCTTAAAAAGTTATTGCAATTTTAAAAGTGTGATATAGTTTTGCAGGCCAGTGTATATCAGCTAGCTAAATAAAATGATTTAGATAGCTTTAACACTGTGCACTGAACAGAGAATTAAGGGTCAAACAGATGACTGTTTAAAATTACATTAAGTACATAAATTATAACAGAGATTACATAAATATTGAAGCGTGACAGGATAATTGGAGGCACGACTTCTAACTTGTAAGCTCTCGCTCTTATTGATACAGCTTAACAACTAAACAGCTCAACACTCGTATACCAGTTGTCGGTAATTCTAATTAGTATTATTGGTATTTATTGCAGTAAGTAATAAAATATTTAGTACTTAATGTCGATTTATTAGTAATATACTTAATGAGGGATAAATTATACTCCATTTCCTTTACTTTTCAAGCAACATGTCAATAATATTTATGTACTATGGTTCATTATTATAGAGGTACTGTCCATTTTACCCAACTTATTTTTTCATATAATAAGTCTGAAATCGCAAATCCAATGCTCATGCCTTCTCTGTATGAGTTGAGGCCTTTGCTCCGTAGTGTAACGTCCGTAGTAACAGGGCGGTTTCTAGCAACAAAAAGTTACACAATCCATTCAAATGAATATGAATAAGTGATAGCCTGTGGCGAGTCTGTGTAGTTGAACAAAACGCATTACTTAGCAGAAGCTGAAAGCTCAAAAAGCGAGTTTGACAGCGATAGCTCACGGGCTGTGGGCCTGTGGGCTGGCAGGGCCGCGATGCGACTGCGACACGTTGCGTCTGTACGACTGAGTTGCGGGTGTACTTTCTATGCCAGTCGTGATCGATGCGCTCACACACACGGTTCGCCAATATGAAGCCCACCCTGCCTTTTAAAGTTCTGACAGCAGTTTTATGTGGATTTGTGAAACGGTTCTGAACTGTAAATAAATTATTAAACGACGTGTTCTATCGTTTTAATTATAATAAAATTCCCTTAAATATCGCATACAATAAGTTTGTAGTCACAATATCATTTACCTTGAAAGAAATTTGCGCGCCTCTCGTTTACCCACCGTTCGGACGACTTTACAAACGTGTCTCAAATGCACGTACGAGTCAACAATCTGCCAAGCATGATGGCAATACCAATGGTGCCTTGTGATCGCTGTTCTACACTTCTGCAGTCGTTAATAGCTGGCTACAGATCGCACGCTCGCGTGAAATACGTGTGTGGCCTATCACCTCCCGTAAGCCTGGCATGCCAGTAAACGTTCGGCCCACGCGTAATTGCGGTGAAAACTCCGATGATTTCGATCCCCAATCACCTCTCAAGTAATTGTATTTATGCTGCAATTACTGTTGTTTAAACCACTGCTGGCTGAACGCGAGAAACTCATTTATAGTTTCAGTCATTTTTATGAATCTCTTTTTCATATTCGGTTGCGGCGCGTTTTTTTTTTGATATTATGATAAAGATGGTAAATTACTTCTAGTTCATCGATTGTAACAGTTAACGCAATTTATACGATTTTAGGACACTGACAGCCTTACCAAACAAAATACTATTTGATTTAAATAATTGCGTATTTATGTTCACGCAGCTCGTAAGACGCCAACGCGCGCTTGTAAATATATTACACTTAATTTTGTTTGTTTTTAAAGAAAATATTCATCGACTGCTCATGTATTGGATAAAACGAAATATAAGTTGCTTGAAATACCAAATGATGTTTTTAAAGCACAATTTAACGCCGTTTAATGTTATTAAAATGCCATCGACATAATTTTGATTACTTAATGAAGTCAACACGACCGAAATATTTTATTGAACGGTCGTGAGGGATCAAAATAAATGCCTATAATTCATAAACGCTTGGCAACAAACTGATTACTGATGCTACAAATTAAAAAGTATTAGTATTATAATAAGAAAATAATAACTTTAACATTTCGGAGTCAAATTTTCGTCTTGTATCAACGTGGCAAGGTATGTGTCAACCGTGTCAACTTAAGTTTCGTTCTTTTGGAATTCGAATTGTATGCGCTTAAGCACACATTTAAATTTTGATTTAGCATCACCATCACGCATGTAACTTTATCTGTCCGATCTAAATCGGCTTTACCCTTCACTTTGACAATCGACACAGCCATTCAAATCTAGCTATTTACATCGTCGTGTTCTCCTTGCGACTTCTTACACATTTGTTCAGTGACACGGCAATGTATAATGCGCTTATCTAAAGTTTCGTTCGTGCACTGCTTTGAGACTGACGTACAATGATACGCAGAGTTTTGAGCTCATTTGTCATCGAAAAGATAATAGTCAATGTTCCTTGAATCGACAATGGGTCATATTTTCTTCTTGTTGTGTGTGTTATGTGCATAAATGCGAGACAGCGCTTTAACTTCAAGCAGACATTTAGTATGAAGGTCTCATTATGTGCTGGTCTACAATTTATGATTTGATGTGACTAAAACGAGTTTTTGTAATGCCCATACAGTTGTCGCTCGACCATTGCAAAAAATTGTTTTTATGTGAATAAAGAACTGCGAACGACTTTAAATCGTCGAATTGACGATGTGCAATAATCGTATGTCATTGTTATGGGATATAAAAGCATCGTGACTACCAGTGTTTAGCGGGGGCTATAAAATGTCCAGTTTTGTGACCCATCTTGGACATCCTACGTTTATCAGAATCAAGTTGTAAAATTTTAAATACTCACATTCAGTTGTGAGATTGTTTGCAACACCATTGTGTCATGTAGGGTATAAATAAAATTATATCGATTGTTCAAGTTGATATAAGAGATATGTCTAGTAACTTTCTAGATAAAGTTAGTGTTATAGTTATAAATCTTCACAGGATACAGCTACGGAACTGAGTGTACAATCTGGCGCTCTTATGATTACTCCATCATGAGTGGCTGTAAATCTTCGCCACTTTGTCAATAACTAGGAATGTAAAAGCTTCAAAGACAAACATTATCAAGCATAAGGACGAAAGGTTTTATCCTCATGTCAATTTACGTAGTGACACTGGTATTACTTCAGAACAAGAAGAAGAACAGTCGGAAAAATACTCAAAATCTTTTAATCATCAGTATTGACAAACACAAATGAACAGAGATGTGGTGTTAAACTGTTCCAATAATTTGATGGTTCACTCAATAAGTTAACATAACAGCAAAACGTTATCACACAGCAGTGAATTTGAAGATATAAGGCTTGATGCAGATACATGAACAACCAGTTGCAATTTCGAGCTAACAACTTGAAGTACCTACGGCTAGGTTATGTATGTTTCGAAACGCGTTTCACCTGATAGAGTGAAAAGCTTTGAATTATCTAGGGCTGTCAACCGGTTACGATGTTAGATTATTATCAGTGCTGAAGGTATTTGCTTTGCAAAATCATTGAGTTTTGGGTATCAACACTTTGAGAACGGGTCCCTATTTCTTATTTAAACTTGTTCGAAGATTGTTGTGATATCTTGATACGTGTTACTTTTTAGATAGTCGTTTTCGCTGTGGTCTTCTTTTTCATAACGATAAAACAAAGTGTGAGTGCGGAGCCACATCACAAACAATATTCAACCTCCTGACCCGTTCTTTGTGCAACATTAGAATCTGTACGATGCAACTTAATTAGTTAACTTAGAATAAAGTCATCGATACGGCGAAAATATTTTGCTTTCTGTCTTTCACGAAAGTTTTATTTTTCAAAGCTCGCAGTCTTAGGAAGCCACTTTTGATGTGTAGAATGACTAACAAAAGTAAATGTTGTATAAAAATCCTAAAAGTATTTGGTTGTTCTGGATTCAAAACACTTAAAAAACTGGACTCTCGTTAACTATAAGCATCAGATATAATATTGAGTACGTGTTGTGTGGGAATGTTTTTTGAGAACACGTTTGTTTAAAAAGTAATTGATTTTTAATTTTATTGAAATATTGGTGAAATACATAACACCATACCAGGTTTTTGGTAATAAAATGGTTGAATTTCATGAGTACTAACGAGTAATTACTTTACTCGCTTATTGGTAGTATCTAGTATTTAGATATTATAAGCGGTAAAAAGTTGTAAAAATCTTCTATTCGTAAGGAGGTGGTCCTTACGAATAGAAGATTTTTACGTATTTCTGTTATATACTCTCTCTAGCTGACAGATCTCTATGACCCTACACTTCTATAAATGTTTTATTGTCATTTTCACTTTCTATATGTTTTTTTAAGTTCCTTTTTACTTTATTCATATCTTTATTTGTATTGTAGTAAATAAATATTATATGAATAAAATTGAACTTTGTCTAGTCTTATTATGTCTGTAACTTTTTCAGAACACATGGTAACGCTGTCGCTGCCAAACTGATTTACATTACCATCTATACAAAGAAATAAAATTCAAGTGTCTGTTTGTAATTTCAAAATAACAGCTTTTTACTAAATGCATATGAAAGTATATACGGTATAAGCTTGTAACGAAAAATCATTTTTCTAATTTGTCTGTCTGTCTGTTTTTTGGCTCCGAAACGGCTGGGCCGATTTTGACAAGACTTTTACTGGCCGATAGCTGATTTAAGGAAATTGTTAACTAAATCCGATTCAAATATTTTTATATTAATTTCACGTGGACGAAAGTACGGGCACCAGCCTGTTAGTCAAATATATTTCCCGATGGGTATGGCAGGGTGTACTTTAGTGAACCTTTCATCGAATATTTTGCCGCAGTTTAAGCCCCATGTTGTAATATAGGGCGAACCTAATGCCATCATCCGGGATCGAATCTAAGATGACTTCTTAACTGCTAATAAAATAATAATGGTAAAGTTGACGTTAAAAAGGTTAATGAACTAAACTTTAACGCTTCAGTTTCAGTTGTTACGTGGCTTTCTAGAAATTTCCTGGGGTCCGAGCATTGAGCAATTCTAAATTCTCTCTCTCTTATCGAAAAAGATCTTGGACGTCTTCTGTATACTTGCGCGACTGCCTGTACCGGCGGCGTCACTTATTAAGCAAACAGGCAGACAGCGTCTTATTAGCTGATTAATTAGTTAATACATAAGCACCACTATGTTTAATTATCGACCTTGCTTTCACATAACATTTATGTGTTAATCCTAGGCTGCCAAGTGCCAGGCTGTCCGGCGGGCGTTTTCACACCGAACTGTGATAGCGAATATCTAACACAGCATGGTTCCGTACTTTATAAATCTTACTTTCGAATAAATAACGAGCTAGGAGCTACCCCAGAGAGCCTATTTACTACTGCTATTCAAATATTCAAAGTGTTTCCACTTTGAATGGAGATATCTTGATAACCGCATTAAAGTTCACTGTATGTACATAGGTATCTATATCTAAACCTTTTCATTATGTATGTACAACCTCCATTAATTGGGTATCTCTCGCTTGTACTTTGTACAATAACCAAAGAATAGGTGGTAATCAATTTTCAGAGATGCGAACATATTGTAAGGAACAGCTGTTTTTTTTTCGCGATTCAGGGTTTGTTCCGGTATATATTCAGTACTGTTTACTTGGATTATTTGCAATACAGCTTGTTTTAAAGTAAGTAGTCACAATTTGGTTACCAATGTCAAAATATTTCCAAATATTTTTTTTTTCCCACTACAAAATTTTACAGAAAGAAGAAGTCGCTTTGTTAAAAGGTGTTATTGACCGCTATGTCCACCACCAAGCCTACGTATAATAAAAAAAACGAATTATGTAAATTCAAAAACCTGCGGAAAAATGAACGATATCGTTCCGTACAGGACTCGCCGGTACTGAGATTAGCTAATCGGTCCAGCTACTTCGGATAATTAATCGATTTACCGCGGTGGCCACATTCACCAGTCGATACATTAGGTCATAGGTCGCCGCTACGCTAAACAAGGACAGCTATCGGTCCCTCCGTTGCACCGCGTTATTCGGCTTGAAATAGCAAATCACGCCTCCCACGTCAGAGTAGGACAGCATTATCGATAGTGAAATGTTAAAATGATAAACGTGCAATGCAAATGTAACTTTATTAACATCACTTACAGCTCTTTATAGTGCAGCCAGCGCCACAGTCACGATTCCAATATTCTCTTCAGAGGCATTCGGTATTTCACTTCATTGTGTTTGTTATTATCATTTATACCTCTAAAACGTATTATATGATAAATGAAATAGTTTCATAGACTATTTACATAGCTGGTTCAGTAACTATGGTGTTTAGTGCCAAATTGTGGTGACAAATTAAAATTGTTGTTTTAGGGAATTATCATAAAGCGATTTAATCGATGCTTTCCTTAATTTTTACAGATAATACATATTTTCATTTCTTCAGTGACTACTTTTAGGTACTTGTCAAACCTAGGCTTATGACATAATCAGATCTTGAAACATTTTATTATTCAGCATACCTAATCTAATCTAAAATTACGAGTTGGTTAAAAACACCTGTGTAATACCTAAAAGGTATCGATGCTAGTTGTAACATGAAAAGAACATAACACTTCTTAACAGAAGAGGAAAAGCCTAATTTCAAAGAAGCCAGTTAGCAAGCCAGTTTTTCAGTCGGAAATCCCTGGCTCCACTTTCACTGTAAACTATTAGTACTTACAAGATTTAAAAAGAAAAACCCCTTTGGATAGTGTGTGAGAGGACAACAAAGTGAGTTATCCCTAAGTATCCTGAAAAGAAGTTCCCATTTATCTTACTGTTTAAGACAGTTCACAAATGTTATAATTTAGTTAAAACTTAATGGAAGACGTTCTTCCTATAGTGTGAAAGGTTTGTTTGCCAGCACTGTAAGTTGCTTCGCGATTCTATCAGTCAAAATCAATAGCAGGCCGCGTCACCGACTTAGCGTAGACTGTTTGTATAAGATACATAGTCCGATAACAACATACGACTCTACTTATAAGGAGGATTTTGTAAGCGGTCGTGAAATGTGTTCCCCATCATGGTTATAATGTTCTAGAAACTAAGGAGAATATTTTGTGAGTTTATTAAATTTGTTCTCAAAACTTTTAATTGTTTTAGAGAGAGTATATAGCATTGTTTAAATTGTACAGTCAGAACACTTGGGATACCCACACTTCAAACTTAGCAAAGTATTTCCCATCATGAATTACTTACCTATATTTTACGAAATAATACTATCATTTAATTATTAAAGTACGACCAAATCTAATAAGGAGCGCAAAGTGAGCAATTTCATTTCGTATCTATCGTAAACCGAATTACAGAGATTAGAGATTAATCTTTCCCGCGTTTTTCCTTTACGAGGTAAACGATCTCCAATAAAGATAGCTTAGCGGGCGACGGATTGATTTAAAAATTGCAAACCTGAGCGAGCAACCACGTTGACCTGGATCGGTTATGGTGTAGTCACCATGACCCATTTCCTAGCTATCACTAATTCTTATAGCTAAGTTGCCAAGCAGATAAGCAGCTAACAGTTACACCGTTATTTTGATGCCAGCATATTAGTTTGCGTGGGTGTTGAGGTCAGATGGGCGAAAGAATTCACCTGTGCATCAATACAATTAAGGTAAAAGCGACAAAAGAATCGTCAGTCAACGGAAAGTATTTAAGCTCGTGTTGAAAACAAAGAAAGAAATGAGTTTCATGTATTTAAATTAAGTATTTTCTTACAATGCCAGTGGTAGTTAAAGCCATAAAAGATAGGATGAAAACAAAATATCGTCTGATTCTGAATTTCTGATAAAATCTGTTAGATATAGGTAGTACCTATAATCACAATCGCGAATCAGATATAGAATCATATGTAGTCATTGCCACTTTTACACAAATTGTTGAAAAATTGCGCCTCGCTGAAATCATAATCATTGATGATGTTTATGTGTAGTATATTGTATACGCTTACCCACTGCGTTATCCGTGGGTGTTTATCTTACGATTTATGTAGCTGTAGTCGGTGAATATGAATTGCATTAATAAAAATACATTATATTGAATAGTATCGGGTGGTAATCTGACGTGGGGCCGTCGCGCGGCGTCAAGCGTCGTCACCCAACGTGCGAAGATAAACGTTCCGTCGATAATATTGCACTTACGAGTAAACACATAATATAAAGATTAAATAACAAATATTACACGATATAGGTACTACAATTTTTATATCATGTTCGTTTTAACTACTTTACTGGATTTTTACATTTGTATAGTTTAAGTTTCTCATGTTAGCAGCGCCACACAGCGCTTGTTCTTGTCATGTTAAGAGATACCAGTCACTTTATAGTTCCCGGTTTCGTTTCCCAGCTTCCTGGTCAAACAATCTTTATCTTTTATCACAGCAGATAGATATGATGACAATGACGAGCATGCATTCCCACACATTTATTTTCTAAAAACATAGTAGTCTAGTCTGTAGAGTAGAGATTGACTATGAAAATCTCACAACCTGCATTTCATTATTTGCACCATAATATTCAATGGGTCATTACTACAAAATAATTGTATTTTCCAAATCTAGGTATATTTTCCGTTTGATAGACACATAGGTGTTTTGGAAGTCATAACAAGGTGTCAAGTTGTGTTATCAGCGCCACGGGTTTAAAAACGTGGCCACGTGTATGAAAGTAAAGTTAAAAATAATTAACTAAACCGAATGTGGGTCATCAAACAAAGGTGGGGTTCGCAAAATAGTTGATTTTAACCAGTTTATCTGGCTTCGGTACATTGCAGAAATATTGATAAGATAAGTTGACAGATAAAAATGTTTGTGTAAATAAAAGATGCATATTTTTCACTGATATCGTCTTTAAACCACTTGTCGAACGGCTTTTGCATTTCCTAGTACTTGCCGAAGACCTATATTACTTTATGCGTTGAAGGAACATATTTCAGTTGTTAACGAGTACTATTGTCGGCTGTGTGGCATTGCTGAACTATGAGAGCTTATAGTTCACGGGCGGTCGCTACTGCAGTGCTTTATTCATTTATTGAAACGTTACGATGATGTTTCTGACTTCATTCAACTTGTTTATTGTAAACGCTTCAACGGTAGATACTGTTGTCGGAAAACAAAGCATTTTATGGAAAAAGTATTTATTTTTGAAGGGAAACTGCTTTTCCTTTTAACTATGGGTGAAAATTATTTAAGTAGGTACTCACAAATACCTAGACTGTACGAACATAAGCTGTAGACAATGTATTAAACAATTATTAGGTATAATAAATTATCATAACTGGCCTTACTTAGGTATACCTACATAGTAAAACTTTTTGAATAAGCAATAAAACGCATTTATTCTTTTTTAAATATGGTAGGATCATGCTTGCACTCTCATTAGTCTGATAGTCTATCTATTGTTTGATGTTTCCTTTCAGAACTCGCCATGCAAATTCACAGTACCTACAAGAAATCGAACTTACAGCGCATACTTATCGAATGCAATCAAAACAGTATTTCTTATTTACATATTTTATCGTAGTAAATAGAGTCATCTAAGCGTAAAATGTGTCGTTGAAGTATAAAATAGGATAGATTGTGGTTATGATCGCACCAGTCTCGCGTGAAACAAGAAAGCCTTGTGGAAACATTAGCTACAAGTGGAACGAGTCCGAGCCTCGTATCGCAGCATAAGTGAAACTGCAGCAAGTTTATCAAATGCAATTTCATTATCTCGCAGACACCTGCCCGGGGAGCTATTCTCCACACTAGGAAGACCATTACTCTATGATAAAATAATATCGATTGTAATTTTCACTTAAACATGAAGTCACGTGGGGCTTTCTTTAGCTGTGATTGTTGCTTCTACGGAAGGTTTTATCAAAGTTAGAAAACAGAGATGGTCTGTTTGCTGTTGACATAATAATAAGTATTAGGCTGAAAAGGTACTTTTGATTTTAGTAAGTTACTCACATTACTTTTCCCACTGTTGAAAACGTATTCTGCAACAGTAGCTAGGAGAAAAGTAAAAATTAGCAACGTTTAAGTAAAATAATTTGATAAAATGTTACTGTTTCCACATCCATAGATATTCCATAGAGTTTATATTGTGTGCTACAAATTATACAAGTAATTTGATTAACTCAACTAGCGTAGATTTACGAACGAAGAATTATATAAGAAAACATTTGATTGAAGTGAAGTGTATTAAAATACATATTAACTAGATATTTTCTACTCCTATCGATACCAAATCTATGATATGTATTCTATCTGTAAGTATTCGCAGTACCTAAATTAGTATGTACTATGTGTTGAGATAAAAGAAAGGAATTCACGTCTCAATAGTTACCGCTTGTTGGACGAGAGAACAGTCCAGTGGTACGCTGAAAATCTACAAGATGAAAGAGATTCACCTTGTAGATTTTCAGCGTTGTATGCACAATTGGCGCAAGCAAGTGCGTGTTATGCGTTCCTACATAAACTTATACGAAAGTGAATGAATTTAATGCACCTACTTATAGCTATGTAATGGGATATGCTACTCAGCTACCAATGAATATTCTGCATCTTTATTTATTTATATATTTAAACTTCACTTACAATGGTGGTACATAGGCGGACTTTATGCCACAAGGCATTCTCTACCAGTCAACTTTTGGGTCAAATAGGATAGCATTGTGATAGAGTACAATAAAATAAAATAAAAAAAATACCATTTTATAAGCATCAATTAAAAACACATAAATGGGTACCTACATACTAATACATTTAATATTTATGCTAAAATAAACTAATATATATTAGAATACATACAAGAATACATCCGAAATACGAGTAACCTTATAATAATTACTACGACACTAGTAATGACTGGAAAATAAACAATTTAGTATGACTTTAAATAGAACTTCCAAACTGCTCTTTTGAAAGCCAATTACCAATCTTTGCCAATCTTTGATATCATAATCATATTATCTCTGAAAGTTAGTTAGGTACCTATTGTCTTTTCTCCGGTACAATCATGTTGGCTAAGACTGACTATTTGATGACATACTTCAAACACTTCTCAGTGAACTGTAATTCATTATTCTCAACCATGGTGACTTGTGAAAATACAGATGACAATAATTGGTGGCCGAGGAGAATTCATATTACAGTGATGCTCGCTAAAACTTTAGGGGTAGGCACACTACTGTTTCTGCCGCACCTGGCGGTGAGCGGGGGAGCACTGGGGCACATGCTCGTATACGCGGTGGTGTACGTGGTGATCGGGTTCCCGCTGCTGTACATGGAGACCGTGGTAGGGCAGTTCACGGGACGCGACTGCCTCGAGGAGTGGCGCGCGCGAGCCTGCCTCTCACACGTTGGATACATTCAAGTTTTCTGGCAACTCCTCTATATTATCTACCTTCACTCCGTTAGTGCGTTGGTCATTATTTCTTGATAAGCTTCGAAAACCCTATTCCTTACTACGTTTGTGGAACTGGAGCAAGCCTGATTGCAACATTTTAAACCACAACTTATCCGTGAACCAGCAATGCATGAAGGTAAATGATCCTCTGCCGTATTGTAAGGATCTGTGCCACACATTTCCAGATTTTCAATATTGGAGATTTTATTTATCGGGGTTGGATAAAGACAGCTACATACTTGGCCTGGCGTGGCGGGTCGGTCTTGTTTCTGGATTGGTGGCAATCGCTGAGTTTCTCAGTTGTTTCAAAAGAACACGATCACTGCATTGTTATTTGTTTTTTGGTACGTTATTTCCAATTTCCGCTCGTTTTGTATTCATGATAGGATCCATGCTGCAAAAAGGAGTAGTGGTGAAATATGTAGATGCCCTAGACGCTGATTTTAATGTATTCACTCAGAGGTTTAGCCTGGCAAGTACAATAGCCGAGGTGCTGTACACTCTCCACGTCGGCACCGGCCTCTCGTTCGGCTCCGCCTGCAGGAGTACGTTTAGGGCTCCGTGCTAGTCCAACACTGTTATCGTGGTCGTCATCACCTGCTGCGTGACAATCCTCGGGGCCTGCTCAACCGTCATGATGACCTGCCCATACGCCTTCAAGAATGATATCAGACCAGGTCTCATAATGAGATACCCCATTTCAAATTGTTTTGAAAAGTTACGTAAAGTTAAGTACGAGCACACATCTTTTTGGTTGATTCTTTGTTACAGTTTTATCGCAATATCAGCAATAACTCTAAGCATATATGTATAATTTCAGACTTAATAGAGATGTTGTCAAAAAGATACTCCGCAATAGACAGAAGTCCGGGTCTAATAACTTTTGTATTTGCAATGTCTCTTTATATTATTGGGGCGGCGCCATTATTGGGCAATATGACTTATTGCTTGATAGACGATAACTTACTTCTGTTGGAGAACTTTGTGTTTGTGCTATGGATGGTGTGCAAAGGTTCTCTGAAAACGTTTACTTTATGGAAGGCATCCCGCCGAATACTGCCTTAAAGTTGGCTGGTTGATATCTAGCATCGTTCTCGTTTATGTGTTTTTTACGGAATTCCATAGACTACATCAATCTAGGGCGAACTTAATGGGTTTCTTAGCGGGGTGGTATATAGTAGCACAAAACTGCATTATAGGATGCCACATACGGTCCACATCGGTAAATTTATCATTTATGAAGATTTATCAGAGTTCACTCGAACTGCAAAAGCTAAAAATTACGCTTTCGCCTGTTTATACTGACTGACAATAGTAACAACAGAAATAACATTGTAATGTTGCGAGCGTTAATATAGGTGTTCAGGGCTGTGTTAATCCGCATTCGGCAATCAATAGCACTGTCAGCTACAATATAACATTTTTGTGGACCTGAATGTAGCTATATTCTGAATTGAAGGCCGCAAAGTATCATAAAATGCTGCAATCAGTTATTATAATTAAATAAGTTATTCTGTGACTTCACTATCATCTTAGTGAAGTCACAGAATAATTTGTTTTATTCTATAAATTTCAAGTAAAAAGTCATATTTTGAGAGCGCGTGAAAATTTTCACCTATAGGTAGGTTTTCATACGATATTTGACAATAAATTTGCTTTATACTACACCTGCTCGGAAAGTACCTTGATACTTTATCAAATCTACGGTAGAAAGTACGTCATTGCATATCGAACAAATATGCGGGCAGAAAACGCATCTGAGCGGGAGAGAAAAGTGTATGAAAATCCATTTCTTACGTGGTTTTTCTTTTTTAATTTTGGGTAAGACTATGCGCCGGTAACCTAAATATCAAAAGCCAAAAAGTTTTTACAGTGAGTTTTTATCTCCAAGTTCGCAAAATGACACTGGCCACTAGCTGTGTGTTGGATGGTGTCGGGCTGGCAGTGCGACCCTGCGTCGGCAGGATAAACAATTTGAAAAAAGAACATGTGAAATTCCTCCTACATTGTCGCAAACATCTCAAACAAACATTAATGGAAAAAGTGTTACATTAAGCTTCACTAACTGCAACAATTTCAATATAAATTTCAATTAGTAAAGATTTCGTTTTTTATTTTCCTCGTAGGTGTAGTATAAAGCACTATGTATCACTCGAGAGAAAGTGCGATTCTCGATCTCGGGTGTTTTAAGCCCTCGCCGACGGCTCGGGCTTCAAACGACACCCTTGACGGTAATCGGTCACTTTCTCCTCTCGGTGAACAATGTACTATTCCCAATCAAATTTTACGCATGTTAAAGAAAAAATCAAAGCTTTTTAGCACTCTGATTCAGCCGATCAGTGATTACGCTGATGCCTGCTATTTGGATGCCACCGAGGAGCTGTTAAACAAGCTTGAGCGCTTACAAAACCTCTGCATTCGTTTTGTGTATGGTCTGAGGAAATATGACCATGTTTCTCACTTCCGCAAGGAACTCAAGTGGCTCCCTATCCGTCTTCGCAGGAACACTCGAATATTATGTCTCCTTTACAACATCCTTTATAACCCTGCATATCCCAGCTACCTGCGCGATCGTTTTTCCTTTACCCGTCCTCCTGATGCTCTGTGTAGATCCCACCTCAGGCATCATCTTAATTTCCCTTCCCATAAAACCGAACTGTATTCCTACTCCTTCTCTGTTCACGCTGTACGTTTGTGGAACTCACTTCCGCCTAACATTCGAGATTCTAAAACTTTATTTCTCTTTAAAAAACTAGTCAAAGAGCATTACCTCTCTTCTCAGTAATATTCTTCATATGTATATGTATGTATATGGGTAGATATTTACAATATATTCTTATTTTATTATATGTGTATGTATTTGTATGTATGTTTATTATTATAATTATAGTTTTGTTTTAAGTTTAAATTTAATTTTTTTTTGTCTAACTTTTTTTACACACTGTGTCTACATTTCTTATCCAACTTTCCTCTCGCAGGTCTGCTGGAAGAAATTTCTTAAGAAATAAGCAGTACCTTTGTGCTCTTCTATGTAAATATATTGTCCTGTAAAGTATTTTGTGTGTACATAAATAAATAAATAAAAGCTTTTAAAAACCTAGGATTTGTTCTTAGGTCATGTAAGGTGTTAAAAATAATGGAGCTCTTAAATCTGTATATTTTGCTTACGTGCGCAGCGTTTTAGAATATGCGTGCCAAATTTGGTCCCCACAATACATAATTTATAAGAGCCAAATAGAAAGGATTTGAAGAAAACTTATTAACCATCTTAATTATCGCCTGCGTAAACCCCCAATGTCTTACGAAGATAGCTGTCGAACCTATGGTCTGCTAACACTCGAAGAAAAGCGTAAAGTGATAGACATGTTTTTGCTCTATGACACTCTCAATATACGCCTTGATTGCCCGGAGTTGGTCGCACAGATAACTTTTAACACTCCCCTGTGTTTTGACTCGCATTTATAACTCGGAATTCTCTGGAGTTGATTTATTTAACTGTAATAAACCAACATTCAAAAAACGAATTGTGAACATTATAAACGGAGATAAAAGACAAACAACCAATCTTCATCTTCTTGTGCTAATTCTTTTAATCAACCTTTTTGTTTTAAATTTTTCAAAATTGTAATCTAAATTTAACTTAAAACTTATTTTGTAATTTAATTTTTGGAAATATCTGGCATTAGTCCGTTCGGATGTGTTATTCATATATCCCAGTTATACAGGGGAACCTATAATTGGCCATAATAACTGCAACTAGCATATTTTGTCAAATATTATTATGGTTCGCTGTTGGTTACCTAAATAAATAAGAATAAAAAAAAACGAGTACTTTTATTTGACCACAAACTCTGATCACAAAATCAGCTGAAGCTTTAAACATATCCACGTCTGTAGTTTGTGCTAACTAATAGAGAACTCACATCTAATAATCAGCCATTGTGCTGCATAATAGGTAGCACCCACTCTAACAATCAGCCAATGTTCAGCTCTTGGGGTGACTGTTACCCTTATAAATGCTTAAATATGCTAATATGGAGCAGTAATTGAAACAGCGCTTCTAAACCTCTTATTCAGCATTTTGTACAGCAAGCTTGTACAGCTTAAGATTCTATGGTGGACAGTGTTTCAGCTGTTAAACAGCACTTCGGTGTTACTTGGGATATGTTAGTTTTGAATATTGTCCCAACGGCACTCGTGGTCATTGTTGGAGTATTAATATTTTGTATAAAAATAAATTAAATGAAGAACAATGACCGACTGAAGCGGAGTAGATCCATGTTCAGTGCGCAGGCGGTGACCAAGGAGTACATGTACCGACAGTACCACTTGCAAGCAGGAATACTGAAGAGACAGAAGCAATCTAACGTAAGAGGTTGCTACAAAGTAGCATTTGTTCCAAAACCAGTAAGTGTAAAGTTTGACACTTAAACTTGGAAAAATTCGATTTCAATAAAAACAAAGCGCAAGCAGTTGCAAGTGTTATCTTTGTGTTTCTTTTAAAAAATAAATTATTCGTTATTGTTGTTAAACAAACATTTACCATTTTCTTCTATTAAAAATCTATTCTTCAATGAGTGTTTTTTATCGATAGTTGAGTCACTATATTATGTTATAATCTATGGCTATTATTGTAGAACAAGTATTGGATATTGCGTAATAGGTACGCTAAGTTCGCGTGAGTCATCGCCAAAAATATTTAAAATACATGTATAAAATAGTATATAATAAATTATTACTTTTTTATGTATACATAATTAATTTATTCCGGAGAGCATATTTAGTGACTCATTGATTTTGTGTCAGTAAATCAATTCAATCAGACATGGGATAAGAACAATGTAAATCAGGTGAATGAGTACCTACTGTTTGAAGTAGGTAGTCATTATTCAAGAAATAATATTAATATTTATTTATGTACCTTATCATTCAGAACACAATATGGTTTTAGCAAGAATAAGTTATTATTCTAAATTTTGATTTAATAAAATATTATTATGCTTGCCGTAGAACATTCATTTCTTATACAGGGTTATTGGTTAAGTCGACCTAGATCCGTTAACGGGTTGTAGTGTGCATCATTTCTGACTGATTTGACTATCAAACACCATATCCCAAACTGAACAACTTTTTAAGACCCTTCTAACCCTAAAATTAGTAACTCTATTTGTGTTGGTTCAACTTCGTTTGAAATTCTGTTCTGTGAATAAAGTTCTAATCATCTTGCACTACAAAGCGGTTGTTACGTCAGTCACTGCTGCCGAATAGTGCGAAATGAGTGGTTTTTTGCTATTTACAAAAAATCTATTGATTGGACTAAAAAAGTAAAACAAAATAAGACCTGCTTTATAGTTAGTTCAGTTAGTATGCAAAGTTTCATGATCTAATTTCAAGTACTTTTTGAATACCAGCGGTTTATTGTTCGATTTGGAGGTAACTTTGGATTTTTTTTCTATCAAGAAAAGTTTATGGAATCGTGTTTTCGTCACACATAGGACTTAGCATTAATCCTCAACTTTACCATATATTTATTTCAAAATTAATGCTGCAGAAGTTTAGGAGTAACGGAGGATCATGCTAAGCCATTTGAGGGATATATAGCCCTTAAGAAAGAAATTTAAAGTTTTTTCATAAAATTGACGAATTTTTGTCTATTGTGAAATTATTTTGTAATTTGTGCCTCTAATTTATTTGATTGTGTAGTAGATAAGTTGTTTTATTATTCTCAACACGAACATTGCAAGTAACTAAACAATCTGGGTCGTATTCGTAGATTGAAGGTTAGAAAGAAAAAATACTTTTTACGAATTGATTCCTTAATTCGTAAAAATATTTTTTTCTTTCAGGAATATTAAAAAAAACGTCTACTAGTGCTTGTAAATACTTAGGTTTCTTCAGCTATCCAACAAGGTATAACACTTATAGGTATTATAATAATTAATAGAAAAAAAATAGATAAAAGGCTCCCAGGTAGGTAAACGTTAGTACTGTACGGTAAGGGCTCATTTACAGAAACGCGGCAGGTCGCGCGTCTCGTCGGGCGGCGCGGGCCTCTTAAAATTCAAACATATGGCAATGTATGAGAACGCTTACGGAGAAGCGTTTTTACGCGCGTTTGCTTGAGGTGCAGCGTTGAACACCGCGTCGGACGCGGCGGTGAACGCAGCGGGCAACGCGTGCATAAACACACAAACACTAGATAACAATGTTATTCGTAAGTTGCACTATAAGAAGTATTTATTCAATAAACTTATGCGAATTAGACTGATATTTTTATTTATTCGCGAGAGGAAGAACACAAAGAGCTTATGGCCGTTTGACATAAGTAACGTAACATAATGACAAAACGCGACGCGCGATGCGCCGCGTCTCCAGAAATGAGCACTAAAGGTTAGTACTAAACGTAATCATTAACGTAGTAAAGTTCTTAAAACAACGGTTCAGTTTGGGGTATGGTGTTTGATAGTTAAATCAGTCAGAAATGATGCAAACTACAACCCCTTAACGGATCTAGGTCGACTTAACCAGTAACCCTGTATAATCAGTGTTACCATGGCAAAGCTACCTACGGACTAGGACTATTTTAATACTTACATTATACTATTAAATAACACTACATAAAACAAAAAAATGTGTTTTAAAATTTTTGTCTGTGTGTTTGTTCCGGCTAATCACCAAAACGGCTACACCAATTTTGGAAAAGAAAGTTATCTTAAAAAGTTCCATTTTACCATTACAGTATGGAACTTTGAATATTCGATAGCTGTCAACCATCGTTTCTGAGACAAAGATGGTTTTACGTATGCAGGGTGATTTTTACAAGTGGGTGTTTTTCGTATAAGCCCTGTGTATACAGAACGTTCATATAAACGCAATAGTGTAATTCTAAACCTTTTACACGTCTAACAGTCATTCAATTTATTACATTCTCGGAGGCTATAAAAAAGAAAGTCAACGATTTCCTCTTCAGCCCCCGCCTGGCCGCCTCTGGTGTCCGACTTTTGTCAAGAAAAAAGATATTATTTAAAAAAAGTGGCGCGCCAAGCTGTCTGCTACCAGCGCAGCGTAGTGTTGCAATCGTGAACACGGCCGCGACTACTTCACAATGATACATGTCCAGTGACTCTGCGGCACGACAACACTCGCGACTGATTAGTGTTGAGCTAGCAATCGACGTCGAACTACAACAACAATCCTGCAACAACAATTAAGTATCCCGCGATAGTAACTTGAGTCAGTAGTTAGCGCTTCTTGTTCAAAGTTATGAACGAAAGCAGGAATTCCCAACTTATAAGAGGAAAGTGACGAAAGAAAAGCAGTTTTTTAAAAACGTTTTTCTTTTCCGAAGTCAGGCAGTGACTTTGTTCTTGTAAGATGTTCCATTTTATTTCAGGTTAATCATTTAATAATAGACAATCAAATAAGGATAATTGAATCGCATTCGAGTGGACAGTTTCGCAGGGCTTTAACGAATTAACAAATTACGTATCTTTATATAAGTAGAAGGGGAACTCGAGTAAAGCACGTCCTTATTTATATAGCGGTTGGTATTATAATATACGAATGTTGGTAAGACGAGTGCAAATCCAGTCCGAGGCACATTGCGTCATACAAATGGAACATTTAGAATGTTTGACCCGACGTCAAGACCGACCGGTGGCGGCGCACTGGCGACGAGTCTCGTGAATTCCGACCATTGTCACGACATTACACCTATCTACTCAGTACTCAGCTACCAAATACATTAAGCACAAAAGCTGCATAGCCACTTGCTTGTCATTTAGTTTCAGTATTGCGAAACTCAGTTTCGATTTCGTTTGCGACCCAAAATCTTAGTTATCAATTTGTTTTGTGCTCGATTTGTTTACTAACTGTATGATTTACGTCACGGTGCTGCGTAATAAGGTTTCATTTCTGATTAACATTTCCAGATTCGCTCGAGACAACTTTGACATTTCCGAAGGTAAGGTAAGAGCGTATATACAAAAATGCTTACACATACAACTCGTTAGGTAAGTCCAAGTTAACAAAGAACTTTCGATTAATACTTAAGAAAGATGTTCTGTAAGAATTTCTGAACCTGTAATGAAAACTGATTGCTGAGGTGCTTTTCGCTAGCAAAACCACTATCGACTTCTAATGAATACCTATGATACGTACGACGCAGGCACAACTCGTTCGCTTTCAAGTAAATGGAGTTCAAATTCTCCAGAAGTTTAAGCTTCAATAAATAATGCGATGATAAGTTTCGTAATCGCTAAATACGTTAAGAGTGGAATTCCATGACACCATCAGCTTACGTCTGCCGCTATCTGGCGGCGAGTCGGCGACACCTACACTTTGCTTCACTTACACTAACTTAAGAACACCGTTCGCAATTGCACAACATTGCTTAGGTGCTTTTCGAAAAAGACACCGTATCTGGCGTTTAAGTTATTGGTTGCACGCTGTCTGTCTAAAAAGGCTGTTAATTCTTGAATGGCATTACCGCGGTGTTTCTGTTTATCAGGCACGAACCTGTCGTGTGCGGTCCGCCTGACCAACATTCGAGCCGCGGCTTCGGGGGCGGGCGTGCGCATCCAACTGCAGACGCGTCACTCCGGCTGTGTTTGTTGGGCTTAAACAGCGACCGACCCTAATATGTATTTTTGTAAATTTACTTGACCGCATTAGGGAAAAGAAAGGGAAATATTTAAAGTTAGTGCCTTTTATGCGCAAGTGTGAATCAAATGTCGTTGAGTGCGAGGACTTATTAGATGGATACGTGTTTGCCTGGCGTTGTACTTGTATTTAATATCCACTTGATACAAGCAAATCGGTCTAGTGTTCAAAGCCGACATACGACCAATATTGCTGTTGGCTTTTATTAAACACAAAAGCTCTCTTGAGCTTTTCCTGTAGCTTTTCTATTGTTTGACTTTGGGCTCTAATATGTCTTATAAGGCTTATTAGCATAAAAGCTGAAAAGTTGGTATTATTCTTATTACATAACTCTACTGAGTTTTGCACATTGAGTGCGGTAAAAGTAAATAGCAGTTCTATCAATCTAGATGTCATAGAAATTATTATTTGACAGTTGGCTGGGTAATTCAGAAACAAGCATGATCGTAATAAGTTGTTCGTCAAATACAACATTATATTACAACCGCAACTTAACATGAACATTATAAAGCTTTGTCATATCTGACAGGTGACTAGTCTATAAAATAGTTGCCGCCTGATCACTTTCGTGGAGTCGCGCGCGCAGGTTGCGGGCCGGGCCGGCCCGCGCCCGCGCACTGCACGCGACACGGCAAGGCACGGCAGCCGCAACACGGCTCGCGTAACGGTGTGTTTTGTTCAAGAAAAGTCAACAACACACCCGCACGCTGGCGCTAACGCAACCAATGACCGTTTAAACAACGGAAGTTTAATTGCTAATGTCTTACCCTCTCATTTAGATAATTTCCCGTCTACGTAATTAATATAATATATAGTTATTAATTTCCGAATGTTGAGATTGAGGGTTAACTATACCTACTGTTGCAAAGGCCAAAAGATTTTGCTAAAACCAAAATACTTCTCAATGAAATAACTGAGGAATTAAAATAGAGCTATAAATTAGATGAACAAAAAACACATTTGAATGTGTATTGCAAAAGATATAATTATGTAGATGACATTAGCATCGAAATAAATAAGATAAGAAATAATACTGCATCTTGTTCGTAAGATATTTTATGCCGGCTAATATTTTTCTTTAAACACGACGAAAATAAAATCAATGACGGTGTGCAAAAGGAGACATGTTGTAGCTTGTGAAACGGCATTTTGGAGACTTGACTCGACCGATAAGTCGTTTGAATGTGTCAATAAGAGATAACCAAAGCAAATAATAGAGTAAAGGCACAAAGTCGATGACACTGTTTAACTGTGACGAGGAAGGAAACTTGTCCACTATCGCCACCAATGAGACAATGTTAACAGTTACAAATAGAAAATTTACAATTTAAAATAATCTTAACTAAGGTTGAAATAGATTTTATATTATCAACTTCAACCCAAGAGCATGTCTATGTGTGACAGCATATCTTTCACGAAATAACAATAACAATTGTTGCACTGAACATAATTGAATGATACAAATAGAGAAGAAAACATTTGAATGCAGGCGTTCCTATATAGCCATACTAATTGCTGGGGTCTGTGAACAAACATATGAAGCGCATGTGAGCAAACATGTTAGCATTAACTGAGACATGTATCATACAAATTCAGTATCTTACTAATATAACATTACTCCTGGAATCCTCAAGGGTTAGGCAGAGGTGCAACTAATAGTAATAGTAGTATTTTGACAGCTATGTTTGTCCCATGTGATAGGAGGCGAGCCTATTGCCATCAACCGGGCATAAATCCAGCCTCTGTTATTCAGTATCTGTAGATAAGAATGTCGTTGGCGTTATTACTACTTTTCATAAAATGAGTGGAGTTAACCAAGGGTCTACCCCAGGCCCATTTGTGTCCAGCGTCGTGCCTGATGTAGTCACACGACTGGACGATGATGGTCTGCCATAATGTATGCCACTCGATCATACAGAACCAAGGTTTATGACGAAAATGAATAGAACCTAGATAGTAGAGTAAAAAACGATAATTTGTTGGATGTGTATTTATTATTAGAAATGTTTTAAAATGGGTAGTATTTAAACGAGCGAAAATGAATCCAAATTAAAGGTGTCAAAAATACTGAATATGGGCAACTGAAATGCAGGGTATAAAGTAACCTAAAATGAAGGGATCTTAGTTCGCGCGCTTTGCCCGCTCACTAGACCCCGACACCGCCGTCGAACCTAACTTTTCCGAGTCGGGGTGCCACAAGTCCTGAGCTCGCTTCGCTCGCTCTTGCTTCACATGTTCATGCTCTCCTTGGCGCAATGGCCGGTTAAATAGTTACTTACTGGGTAAAATATTTAGCATATTTGACATTTAGTATATTAGTCGTCCATTATTTTTTTATTCGCCCGATTAATAATTTCCCCTAAAATCCACTTCAACTAAATTTTGATCCAGACTCAAAATTCTGTTTTCCCATAAATCCATCGGGGATATACCACGTAAAACTCACTAAGCGAAAATGACATTCCAAAAGTTACTAAGAATAATACTAATGTGTACATCCTCCACAAACATATAAAAGACCACCACTTTCTCATTATCACGATTCTAATTTCGAGGCTCACTTCGTTAGCGATCGATCATTAAATCAAAGCTGTTTGATTCGATTATTACGATTCAATTTCCCAATAAAAATTTGAGACATTAATTGTGTATCAATAAAAAGTTGTTAGCTGTGTCCGGTGGACTGTGGAGTAGTATCACAAGACCGCAAGTCCCATTCTGCTTCATTCCACAAGTTGCGATCGACAAAAAAACGACACGTGCTCCACATTACGATAGCTTAAGCCCAGCCTCCATTAATATACAACAGAATAGATCATAATTCACTGCGCACATTATGTCTAAGTGTGCTGACTTGTGTGTTTTATTTTATTGCCACCTTTTTAATTTCAATAATTTATTTAGAGCTGCGCTTGGCGCGTGTCTTGTGGCTAGTATTAACAATAACCTATTTAGTAGATATTATTTGATGCAACATAGGGTTTTCTCTAAAATTTTTCATAGTTTTGATTACGATGAGATTCATCAACATAACATTTCTCGTCAATAAATTTCTCGTAAATAATATTACTCGTAGTGGTTCATTTACGGATTATTGATGATCCTTGTATGAAGCGTTGCACTTAGTTAATTACTGGACAGATGAGCAGATGGTAGTGTTTGTCGTCTTCCAGTGTTCGTATGGTTGGTGGTCGGGTCGGTAGTGGTCGGCTTGGCGAGGCGTGTGTGAGGCTGCCGCGGGCGCGGAATGTGGCAAGTAGTGCCGCCGCCAGCGCCGCGGGGTAGAAAGCGGCCGCGCAGTCCCCGGCCCTTATCAACACTTCAACGACACTAAATTGTTATGTTACACGCTTATTTAGGACGAGAAACCGAGCTTGCCCATCCTAGACATGCTTTTTTGATTTTGAAAGAAGAGCAATTAGATTTCGCACTTTCGCATAATGACATGTTTCAGCAATGCTAGGATTCTTCTTTGACCATACATTCTTTACTGGTAAGACTTTGGAAGATCAAGGTTACTTAAATGAAAAGTCTCGATAGTTTCAATGAAATAGGCAATGGCGGTCATTAATAGACGCCTATGTGGCTAGCCGACTGCGACTGGTTGGCTATTTGTTAAGGAGGAAGAAGTTGATAGCAATTAATATTGACGAAATAATCATTACAACTAAATAGCTAATCGTTTTAGCTCATATAAATTATATGTAGTTTGGTGTTGTTGGTAGCATTAGCTTAACGCACAATTTAAATAGCTAATTAGGAAGCGGCGAGCTTAACCGGTAGTATCTATTACTAGATAGACAGTTTCCGCAGATCAGAATGCTTGATAGACTTTGCTAATTTATATTGAACCGAGAAAAAGTACTGAAACATTTTGGGAATTCACAATAAAATTATGGCCATGATTTCTATAAACAGCCATGGCAAGTTGCTAGCCTGTCTTCTTACTAATGCGTGCTTACAGATAAACGCACATGGCTTTACAATTATTAAAATAAAAGTGGATAACCCGTTGATAGATGAACGACAAAAAATCCCCGAATGCCTGTCTGTAACATGAGAAAATTTTAAAATCCCTAAAAAAACAACCGTTGGCGGAGTATACGTAGAGCTTTCCATTGAATGGAAAAATGCACCGTGAAGCCGGTTTCTTCATACCTTCCGGATTCCCAACCTGCTACTCTAGGTCAGCAGTCAGCGCGCGCCGTCTCGCTCGCACTCGCTCGCCTCGCCTCAGATTGCAAGATCGATTTGGGGTCGCGGCGCGTCGCCCTAACCTAGATTGTCTGCGCTCAGTAGACTTTGTAATAAAGCCTGCCTCGACTTCGCGGCTGGTCTTTATTAAGATGCGAACTCCTATTTTCATGGTTAAAAATCAGAAGTACCTAAAAGCTTTTGTACTGACTTAAAAGCTTAAACTGGGTGAGGATAATGGATTTTTTTGTTTGAATCCGACGTAAGTGAGCGGTCTAAGCTCCGTGCGTCCAGTGCACGTATCCGCTGCACGGGTCAAATTAATCTGTAGGTATCTTACGGTCGAGCAGTCCGACTCAGACCTAACAAGAGTGATCTTCCGCATGTCACTGCGCAAGTACGAATGCGCTTGTTTGTCGTTAGTGCCTGTCGAAATCAGCTCTTTTATGTTTATAGAATAATACATAATATTGGGGCATATAGGATTTGTAGAATATAGAGTTATATATTATTGATTGCACGGGATTGCGAATACATGCGACTTCCGTTTAACATACCATCAAACGCGCACATAAAGTTTTCACTGTAATAACGTTCAATAATAAACATCACACGTTTAAAGCAGGTAAATATAATACCTACATAAGTCACATTAAAATGCAAGTTAATAAAGTCCATAGATATTCATGAACTGTACTTTAGAGATGGGGTCCTAATAAGGCAGCGCACCTGTGCGGCGCGGCGGCGGCGGGCCCCGAACGTGCCCGAACGGGGACAAGCGGTGAGCGCGCGCTTTGTAATCATTCAACTGTTCCGACACAACCGACACCATCCCGTGCCTCCGCTCATAAATACTTACAAAACGGTATTTACAAAAAAAAAATACTACAAGACATAATTCGCCTTCTGTGGATAATTGAATCCAGAAATGAGAATATTCCACATATGAATTCAATTATAGTTAATCGATGTTGATAGATTAACCGTGATTACATTTTAATATTTAACTAGGATCGAACTCTATGGGTAAAGGAATATTGATTGGAACTTAATTACGATATGAAGAGAATTATGAGCTAGGCGCTACATCAAATTCAGACAATAATTATTAGAATTTAATCAGTGTTCGAAAATGCAGTTAAGCCAGACATCGATCACCGATATTTTTTTGTGAAAAAAAAAACGAAAGATAGAAGTTTTGATCGTAAATAGAGTGACATGAAGTTCTCTACATCTAAATCCTGCTCTTGTACCCGTAATAAAATAACAATAAAAATGAATGACAGTATGTAAAAACTAGAGTCTACTCTAAACTGAGTGAGTCAGAGACAGATGATGTAAGTTTATGAAGTACATTCGTATGACATTTGAAGCTGCTGTCTCGTTAGTGAACAGTTATACAAAGATATTCTTTTTCTAATGAGCTACTGAACATATTTAGCAATTAAATAATATATCGGTTCTATTTAGTGAAAGCTGTCCGTACAACTTTTACTAAATAAATTCCATTTTTCAAAATGTTATGCATTGTTTATTGTCCCATTCGTCTTGTTTTATAGTTTCCGCGATAAATAATTAGACGTATCCGAGCATAGTTTATGTTTTGTTTAAGCAAAACTAATTATCTCTTTCAAGGCATTGTTGATACCTGCCATAAATTGTGTTTACGGGACTCGGAACTTTTGTGATTAACAGCTATCGACATTCGACCCGGAGTTTTTCTAAACTCATCTGACAAAAGTGTCAGGGCGTTTACGAACCTGCCGCGTGGACTACATTGGAAGTACATACGACACCTACACACATTACGAGGTGAAAAACGCTACTCAAAAATAGTTTTAAACATATTTCTTTCTTTTGAGGTTGGCCAATAGCATTCTTTGAGGCATGAATCAATCGGTAAACAGGCCACACTTAAACTTGTAACAACTACGTGTATTTACTGCGATAAATTTTCTAAGTAACCGAGGCTAACTTGAGTTTACTTTTTGATATAGCGATATCTACCATACCTTCATATCGCTTAATATGGTGAACGCTATGGCATGTTTTCGCGGATTTTATCTGTTTATCAATAGATTTATACTTGTAGGTAATCAAGTAGGTACTTACGAGCACAACTTGAGTTTGGACGTAAGTTTAGGAAAATGCACATGAAAATGTATCGCCATCCGCTTACGCCCTGAAAGCCGTTTAGCAAATGTGATGTGTGCATTAAATGCATGCCACTACCGTAAGGAAAATTTTAGAATTGTATATCAGTTACCGAGCATGAAAGTACGTGCCTAGGTGGATTCCTATAACATTCACTCGGCGTTTGTTATTTAGATCAATACTGCAATTGTCTGCAATGCTTACCAGATAAGGATGGAAAAATAGAATCACATTATAGAAAACGAAGTGATTGTGAATTGTTGTTGTTAAATGTACGAGTACGTTATCAACATACATCATTCGAATAGCAAGGATGACAATACGCAAAAGAACGGAAATCTTGAAGAATTCTCTGAATATTAGTTTAGGATGAACGGCAAAATGTCGGAGCAGTGTTTTAGACGGAATAATACTGAATTCAGGATGATGTAGTTATACACATAGGTTGGAGAATAATACACGTTCATCGATGTGTATACGTAGCTACACATAATGGCATAATCGATCACGTATTGAGCGCGATCATTGTGCTCGTCAGTTGGACCGTGAATCCTGTCACTACATCCCCGCCCTCCGCGCGGCCGCGTCCCGCTGGACCCCTCGTCCCCATCATTTGAATCTCATTTACGTTGCGCTTACGCAACTGAGTAAAATCGCTGAAGTGTGAAATGTTATTAATATGTAAGAGATAGTTTTATTGCATTGGTTCGGGGGAATGTTTAACGTTTGTTTGGAAATAATGAGGTTCGACCGATCACTGTTTTAATTTTAAATGTCATCCAAGAACCTTTAATCTACATCTACACTAATATATACAATATAATAACATTTTAAAGAGGAAATATTTGTATTTTTTAGGTAACGAATAAACTAAAAAACTACTGGTCCGATTTTAAAAATTCTTTCACAGTTAAAAAGCTACATTATCACCGAGTAAAATAGGTTTTAAATTATATTGATATCATGAAAATTAGCTTAGCTATTGCAATTTTCGCGGACGAAATCACGGGCGAAGTGCTAGTATATACTTACATATATACCTATTAAAATAGTTTGATAGCCCGAGACTTCGCCATAACACTGCGCACTTGAATTAATTCAATCTAATTGGACAGTTTCGGTCAGTTTAGTTAGACTTTGATATTTTTCAGCAAAATGTCTTTCAGGATGTCGCCAAGTGGTTGGTCGACTCTTCACATCACCATGCTATATTTTGGCGAAAGAATTAGCATTGCCATCCTGCCTTCTGGGCGCTATTCCTGTTGACAGCGATGTTGACTCATCTATTTCTCAATTGGAAATTCTTTCTCCTCTTGATACTTGTTTTGTTGATCATATAAATATATTTATTACCTTCAATAATTGTACAAGAAACACTTATCTAAGCACTATGCAGCGTTACAACTAGGGACAAGAGTGTTTACGATGAGCTCTGGCACCCAATGTAAGATTTAACTGGTGTTTAGGGTGTCATCATATTTTATTATATATTTAAGTTAGTTTATAGTTTGTAAATACAATATCGCCAATCGCTATACAGGATGTTTTTGACCACGTAATAAAGTAATCGCTGAAATAAATTATGAATAATTAAGTGTGAGTAAAAATTCCTTTGTCAAAATCAATTGAAAATAAAAACTTATGATACGTCTGGCGGGCACAATTACGTATTGGAATAGAAAAATCATAGAGTCGAGCCGCAGAACAGAACAATAGGCGATGTCACAGTGCGTGCGGCTCTAATGGTGCGTTTAATATTATTTTACACACGGTACCGACGGAAAAAAACGTCAAAAACGAATACGATTTTATGACTAAGGTTCTCTTGTGGAGGATACATTATAGCGAGTGCTTAGGTAAATAGAATTTAATAAGATTTTTCTGTATAGGTTTTTATTAATATTTTAAACCGAGTTTATTTTAGAATAACGCAATATTTTTAATTCTTATAAAAAAAATCCATGAAAATGTTTCTGGGAATACCTAGCTAGGCATGTACTAAGACATCATAGATAATCGGAAACAAAGCCTTAAAACAATTTTCATAAAATAACCAAATTAAAGAATACCGTTCGTAAATGAACTCATACATATTTTTTTGTGTGTGCATGTGTATTTGTGTAAACTACTTGGCGCTGCGCATGAGTGGTCTCGTACTAATAACGACAAACTTGCGACTTCCTCTGCACACTCCAGTGGGCTTTAATATCCCATAGTACGGATTTTATATAAAACAATCTTATTCACCCACCATGGCCACCATGCACTGGTACATAAAAATGATTGTCTTTCTGAATGTGTGCCTTTAATGTTGTCGCGACGAGGTCGTAAAAAAATTAGTTTGGCATTGTTTTTTTTAAATCAATGATGTATATTATCTTTATATTTTGCTTTTAAAAAACAACCAATAATATCATCATCAGTCTATTAATGTTCCCACTGCTGCGACACAGGCCTCTTCTCGATGAGAGGGAATGGGCTATAATCCATTGGATTGGTAGATCACAAAGTAATGCGCCTCTCGCCTCTCTGGGTTCGAACCCACGACTTACCGTTCTTAAGTCGGGGCCGCCACCACTGGGCCACCGCTGCTCTCCACCAATAATATATAAAATAGATAATTTATTTCGCTGCGCTATGCAATTAAGATGATCGGTAAAATGCATTATTAAGCGGGTATAATTTAGTAATGCTTTCACAGTTTTTCCCTTAGAATATACTGCTTACATAACAGAATAATTATCACGCATGTTGTAATTCCGAAATAGTTAGCCTAAAGTGTCGCTATCCACATTTTGCTAGTTATGTTTACGTTGCTTATAAGATATCAATTTAAACCGATTATAAGTACATCATATTCAATGAGCTACCACTATATGTATAGTTGTTATCAGGTTTGAATTATAACGCAAGCGTTACGTTTGGCGAAGGAAAGTCGAACTTTCCATTTTACGTTTACTTTATAAATAGCCGTTAAAAAACGGTGTTAGTGGCCGAACGGTCTGTAATCAATAGTACTGATAACAACGCTGCCGCGCTCCGATACTCCTTGGTATTTCCTTACTCACTAAGATCCATTCGTAACGATGTAGTTTAATTTAATAAATTAATGTTTTTTATAAAGAAATATAGGGTTTTTGTTCTGTCTGTACTGTATTTAGGGATCCCTTCTTTTTGCATAATGTTCTTTTTCCTAATATACTTTGGCATAACTGTTTTGGCATAATTTGTTTTGCCATAGTAATACCTTGCAATTTTTTTTTTTGGCATACTGTTTATGTTGGCATAATCATCTTGTAGGCTAATTTGTTTTGGCATAAATTGAATTAGCATAATATTACTAGGCATAATGACCATTAGCATTATAGTATTTAGACATACAATTAATATAAATACCGGAATCAAATTCGAGCTATTTTTACGTATTTATTTTGAAATAAAAATTCGTTAAGTTGTGCTACAAAAGTTAGTGACAGAAACAAATCGCTGCAAATCCGACTCCACGTAGTCTTTTCTGCCTTACCCCTAGAGTGTAATCTAAGCCCGCGTAGGCGCGGATGGGCGTGGTGGCCCGCGAGCTGTGGAGCAGGTGGTTTAAAAGCTCGCCGCCGTATCTGAGGCTGGCTGGCAAAGCCGGCCAGCAAGCCAAAGCTGCGGTGGTAAGCGTAAAACACATCTGCGATGATAAGCTCGTGTGGTACCGCCAGAGCCCCGCAGCACCGGAGCCGTGACAGAAACCATGCCTGCTGTATGTTGCATATTGCATGCTTGCTTGCATGCTGAATGCTTGCTGCATGCATGGTAAATGCTTGTTTGCATGCTTCTTACAGGGAAAAAACTCACATATGTTCACAATCAACTATGTTCAAAACATATATTACCTGTTTCAGGAGATATGGTTTTTTTTCCAATCGTCAAATCGGCGTGTATCCAATTAGGTTATATCTAACATTTTAGGAGTTAATTATTATGCTTCTTTATTATGCCTATAAAAAATATGTTTTAATATTATTATGTGTAAATAAACTTATGCCTAAGAACGTTATGCCTAATCATTATTATGATTACATAAAGTATGCTTTCAAAATTATGCGTAAGCTGTTATGCGTAAATAATGTTATGCGAAAATATAATTAGGAGTAACAAAAGTATGCCAAGTTATGTTAGGTCTTAAAATTTTATGCAAATGGATAGGGAACCAAACTTTCTATCTCTGTCAACTCCCAGCGATTGACAGAGATGTAAAGTTATCGATATTTTTAACTACTTACTTGATGTGTGCGTTAATTGTTTCCAATGAAACTTACCCTGATTTTTTCTATAACAGATATTCATCTTGCTGTCCTTATGTTTAATTGTTGTTATTTCGTGTTCATCATTCAACTTGACCCTTAAATACAGGGTTCCCCTATCCATTTGCATAAAATTTTAAGACCTAACATAACTTGGCATACTTTTGTACTCTATGTAGTGAACGCTACCATCAAAATTATTTAATATCTGCGATCTCTAATTTAATTAAAAAATGATAGCTCATAAAATAAGCCGAGTTGATAGATTTGACCTTAAAACATGAAGGGGATGTGTCAATGATGAGTTGAAACACGTGTCCTTACAAAAGAGACGTTCGCCCCAGGGCCACACGATTCATTTTTAAAGGTCGTCTTTGTGTGACCGACCATAATTGGGGTTTACACCCTTTGTATGTGCCCACTGGGAATACGACTATTTTGTATGTACTTTTTTAGTTTGCTTACGGTTTGAGTTATACAACGGTTGTTATAGAGGGCTGGATTGTTTAATTTAACGGTGTCTTTTGCAAAAAAAAAACTTTTTCCGGTAATTATGTCTAAATATAGGGCATAAGACTACAATAAATTACAATCACGGCTGGGGGTAACAAACTTTGTTCCGCCAAAGTCTGCCCGCAACTATTGTCGCACCGATTGTAACCTACAATTAGGTCCTAGTAATTAGACCGTTCAACCCGCTAATTGCGAACAGGACATTGGATTCCCACTCTAATTATTATTAAAATACCCATTGTCCATACGTGTGTGTGTACTTTAAATAAACTGGTATTGTCCGTGTCACTGGTATTGTCATTTTATTATAATTTCTCACCCTATTTCCTCGTTTAACTTGTAAAAGGCATTAAAAAATAGCACATTTTGATACAAATGGAGAAAAGTTTGTTATTGTATCCAAGGCGATACAGCCGAGAACTGCAATAACAAATGTCCACGTGTATCAAACGACGTTTTTCAATACACTTTTGAAGAAATAAAACAAAAGATCGAAAAATATTTTTGTCATGGATTATTAGGAAAATAAGATTTAAATTTTCTTTTTTTTCCGCTCTATGCTTTCGCCGGGTTGAAGGAGAAGGAAAGGTATGAGGCCGCTAAACAACCTAATATGAAAAATAGAAAATTCAAATATTTTTGAGTTTAGAACACAAATTGGTAATTTGTTCATAAACGTTTTTTTTTATTTTAATAATCATGGTTTTTGTGGAGGAGGTAGAGGAGGAGCTCGTGGCTAAATAATAACAGCCGCTCGGGTCGATCTCTAGGTTAAGCCGTGCTTGCCTAGGTTGGTCTGTGGATGGGTGACCACCCATTACATACCGAGTTTCCTCCCTGCCTCGGAAAGCACGTTAAGCATTTGGTCCCGGCTGTAATTTGTGATCTTTGACAGACGTTACAGGTAGTCAGTGGCAGAAAGTCTGACAACCAGTCTTACCAAGGGGTATCGTATTACCTAGTACTAACTGGGTTGTTGAGGTCAGATAGGCAGTCGCTCCATGTAAAATACTGGTATTCAGCTGCATCCGGTTAGATTGGAAGCCGACCCCAAAAAAAACTTGGAAAAAGACTAGGCAGGCTAGGCTAGGCTGATGAATCATGGTTTTTGATGATGAAAAAAATTTAAAAAAACATAATATTTTTTTATTAATAAACATAATTTAAATATTAAAAAAATATGAACGCTTCTTACAGACGCATATTTATTTTCCAAAATTAAAAAAAAAACAATCACCGCCGACTATAGGCATTGAACTAATTTGGAGTAAGTATAGGATTAGGTTATCTGTGGCAATTTTTATTCCCGCACACGGTGTTGATAAATGAAAAAAAAAAAACACACGGGTGTGTAATACATTGCATGTTGAACCTAATTGTAGTGCTATAAGAACCCGTTTTCGAGGAAGTGTATTGAAAAACAATTTATTGTTTATTTCCATTTGAAATACGGTTAACATTATGACTGCTAACTTGTAAAATATAGGGCAATTAACACTTTTGATTGAAAGAGTCAGACTTTTAAAACAGTGGCATGATTTTCACCCGACTGGTTATGATTATGAATCTATAATATAATTTATTTTCTAAAAGTTTTCTCCTTTTTCTTCAACCTTTGGACACCCAATGCCGAGTGTAGGTCTCTTCCAAATCGCTCCAGTTTTGGCGGTTGTGTGTTATGTTATGTGGCTATCGGCCACTTTAATAGCTCTCTGAGTGGCTTGCATGCGGGGGATAGTTGTAGTAGTAGTATGATGAGCGTCCAAGTTTCAGCCCCGTATGTCAGGTCTGCGAGGGGAGACTGCAGGCTCGAACATGCGACGCTTTAGGTTCCTTTCGCTTTAGATGCCTAAAATTTTCGTAGTTCACTTAAGTATTATATATTTTTAAATAATAAGATCGTAATGTTGAGTAGCAGTAACTTAACATCTATTAGGCAACGAAATGCAAAAAGTGGCTATAGCGCACCTACAAATAATGATAACTGCTTCATAATATTTATAATTTTGTCACGTGATAACGTCTTATAAATCGATGAACACTGGCTGCACGCACGAAAAAGTGTCACGAATCCTGCGATCAACGCCCAGCCCAAACCTAGAAAACTGAAAATTTGCACAGTGGTTCCCTTTATAATTTAGACAAGGAATAAGGAAAGATTTTTCGAAATTCAACCCCTAAGGTAGTTAAATAGGGGATGAAAGTTTGTGTGAAAGTCCGTCAGTTTTAAAGTTAGGATCTCTAAATATTGTGTGCAAGCTGAAAATTGAAAATTATTTTTCTCTTGTCTCAGCGTTTTTGATAATTCCACCCCCAATGGGATGAAGTTGTGTATTGAAAGTCCTTAATTTTCGAAGTAAAATTCACAAAATTTATTATTTTTACCATAGTCACGAGTTTGTAAATACCGATTTCTGCACGTGTGTCATACAATGTTTTTCAACACATTTGCGAGAAAACGGTACAAATGTAATGAATAAACAGCGACCCCAAAAACCTCAAAAACGACACCCATGAAGAAACAGCCGAAAATTTTCTTCGGCGACCTCTT
Organism: Xestia sexstrigata; assembly: GCA_941918905.2. Lineage (NCBI taxonomy): Eukaryota > Metazoa > Arthropoda > Insecta > Lepidoptera > Noctuidae > Xestia > Xestia sexstrigata. The sequence goes on along the minus strand of OW799200.2, from coordinate 11,900,462 downwards.
GGATTTTCATTTTGACCTAATTAAAAAAAACCGTAAAGAATACGCACTGTGTTATACAACGGAGTATGCGGTAAAATAGGTACTTAGGTGAGAGTACCTATTTTACCGCACGTTCCGTTGCGTAATTTTCAACTTTCCAACAATGTATACATGCTTCGTAAATGCATTTTTTGAGCAAATGTGTTGGAAACATTTTTTACTTATTTTTAAGGTCGTATCTCAAAGACAAAAAAACGGAACACTTATGTTTTACTACACACATCAAAAATGTCTAGGGATCAAGCATTTTTATGCGGATTTCTTGAGATTGAGATGTGGCTTTGTAATAAATTTATGATTTTATAAATTTATATGGATCCTTTTTGGTGCATTTCATAATTTGAATCAGGAACTCTCAATCAAATTCGAGTAAAAGATGAAAATAAGCTGTCAATATTTTCCCTATAAAAACATACAACGCATTGAAGACATTATTAGTGCTACTGTTTCCCTACTACTGATTAAAACCAACGTTATTATGGAGCGGCGACGTCATTTAAGCAGGGAAGAAATGCTCAGAGCCGTGGGAATGATAGAAGCTGGTTCCCGGCAACGTACTGTAGCTTTAGCTCTGAATACAAGTCAGAGTGTTATCAGTCGACTTTGGACACGTTACCGAAGCACTGGTACCGTGGCTGAGCGCCATGGAGGACGGTATCGCTGCACCACACGGAGACAAGACCGATACATTCAAATCTTAACTCGAAGAGCTCTAACAATAACCGCCATGATGTTAGCCGTGAGGCTTCATCACTCTTCAGGGAACTTAATTAGCGACCAAACAGTCAGAAACCGCTTGCATGAAGTGAACCTTCATTCCCGAAGACCGCTACGGGTACCACCTATAGCAATGCACAATCGTAGGATTCGATATCAATGGGCTCTTGAACACAGAAATTGGGCAGAAGAACAATGGCGTTTCGTGTGCTTTTCTGATGAGTCTCGTTTTGGTATGAGACCGGATACAAGACGTATACGACACTGGAGAACCCCTGGACGCCAACAGCGATTAAAATCCTGCCAGGAAGTCCATCCTTATAGTGGTGGAACCATCATGGTATGGGCGGGTATTTGGATCGGCGGAAGAACTGAGTTGATTTGGATCAGAGGCAACCTCAACGCTCAAATTTATGCTGAGACGATTGTATCAGACGTCATCGTTCCTCTACAAGTGCAAATCGGTCCCTTATTTCAGTTAATGCATGATAATGCACGACCGCACACCGCAAGAGTTGTAAGACAGACTCTCGCCGCAGCTAACATCAATGTCCTGCCCTGGCCTGCTCAGTCGCCAGACTTGAACCCGATTGAGCATGCATGGGATATGCTACAGAGAAGAGCTCTGCCGAATATGGAGGGTATCCAGTCGCAAGAAGACCTTTTTTTGTTGTTGCAACGAACATGGGCGGCCATTCCACAGCGTGATTTGGATGAACTCATTTTGAGTATGCCAAACCGATGTTCTTGTGTTGTTAGTGTTCGCGGTAGAAACACGGATTATTAATTGTTTAAGTTACCCAATAAAATTTTAAAGAAAACTGTTATTTCAGTGTTTTTTTCGAACTTTAATGTTAGTGGTTCAAATGTCAAAAATCCCTTTATTAGGAAAATGGCAAATTTCTTTATTAATGCAAAGGTGACTTGGTTTATCGTTACTGTGACAAACGAAAACACTTTATTTGATGAATCCTTAAAGAAAATTTTAATTAATATCAATCAGGAGAAAAGTTATTGCAAAAATATATGTTGATCCCTAGATACTTTTGATGTGTGTAGTAGGCCCGTTTTCTATAATTTACTTACGTATAACTGTCGGTTAATATGCCACGACTTGTAGCTATCTGTGTTACTATAAACAAAGTTTGCTTGAAATATCCTAACCGCGTCACCTGCCTGTCACTTCATTGATACAAAAATCAAAGAAAGCTTTTCTGTGACTTTTTGTTTCTATCGGTCCGTAAGCTAAATGTCAAACAGACAGAGATAGCAACCTACCGATACCTGTGAGTGGGTGTGTCTCATAACATATCAAGTTATTTGGTATATTTTCATTTCAATAACGTTCACAAGATATAATAAACGTGAGTTATACCAAGTGTTGATATAATTTCTTTAGGTATAACATTTATACATAAATACTCTATAACGTTATTGGATATAACGTTTATTTAATCGAAAATCATTAGGCCTATCGTTTAAAACATATAATATTGAAATAACGTTTGTTTAATCGAAAAGCGTGACAGAAACGAATCGCTGCAAAACCGACTCTAAGTATGTCTGCCCTACCTTTAGAGTGTTATTTAAAATCGCGTAGGCGCGGAGGGGTGATGCGGCCCGCGAGCTGAGAAGCAGGTGGTTCTAACACTCTCGGTGGTGAGCGTGAACCACATCTGCGACGATAAGCTCGCATGGGACCGCCGGAGCCCTGCAGCGCTGGAGCCGTGACAGAAACTATGCCTGCTGCATGCATGGTGTATGCTTGTTTGCATGTTTTTTACAGGGAAATAAAAACCCACGCGTTTTATCATATTAGACTAAATAAGTTTTATGTCTTTTGAGTGGTATATCAAATGATTTTATATTCAATGTAGGTTATTCTTATAAAAATTAGAAACTTTAAGATTATTTCAATCTTTTATTATAGGTACTAAGTGATCGTTATATCGAATAAAATTATAGATTCAGTTGTTATGTCTTGTAAATATTAGAGATTTTGTAATGATATCATATATTACTTACCCTCCTCAACTACATACATAGGCAGTGTAGGCATCCCCAAAGATCGAGAAGCGGGTTTTAACAATCGATGCACTTTAGCAAAAAACTAAAAATTATTTCAAGCGTACAAACCGAAATTGCCATGCTCTATTAGCCCCCACATTACACAATATAGATTCCCATACGTTGCACGGTGCCTGCGCCCTGACAATGGTGTCTCCACACGTTATGTTCCGTGTAAATTGCTGTAATCTGTCAGTTAGTTGCTTTCAAACATTTTGACTCCACTCAACTGTGTATTCCAAATACAACCGTGTCTATATATTGACTAGCCTAATAACCCTGTATAAAAGCCGATTTAACAAACGAATAGACGCAAATTAAGCCGTGACAACGTAATTGATTATTTGTTTGATGTTGAATTTAATTCCTACAGAAACTAAATTAATGCTCAAAATTAAAATGGCATTGTAATAAAGCTTACTCGATCATCCACAGTTATTAATTAACGCCCAAAGTTTTACGAGTCCCTTGACAATGTGTGACGTTCATGAACATTTTGCAGGCAACAAGACAAAAGGTAGTACCCAAATTTTGTAACAACAGAACATTGAAGCGCGGCGGCGGTGCGGCGCGGCGGCGGCGGCGCTACAGATTTGGATGACATTCATTTGATTCATATTTGATTCATTGCAATCATAAACATTAACCATGCTAGATTAGCACAGATAAATCTTTATCCAGAAAATCTACGATTGGTTTATAAATTAGAGATTGAAGCAGCCACATTCAATTAATTTCCTTTACTTTAAGGACAGAAACCTACCAAGCAGTAAATTCTGCATAGATCAGATAAAGCAGTTGTATCGTACAAGAGATGACCGCAAAACATGCAAAGATATACTTCTGTTGAATTGTTAAGATTGTGCGGAAAATTCAAGGACAAGAATTTTCCGCACAATCTTAACAATTCAACAGAAGTATATCAACATCAGCCGATCGCAACAAACCGCTAGAGTACGAAGGCACTGCAAAGCTCAAACACTGACGACGCTAGATAGATGATAAGCCACAGTGACGCATTCTTGTGATACAAACACATTTATTATTATTAGATCTATGTAAATAGATATACACACATGTCGTTTATACGTGACAATGTCACTGCCGTGTGCGGCATAAAAATTAGTCCTCACTATTACCGATACTGAAGCGGCAATTCAAAATTAACCTTAAATTCGCAGTATAGGGTACAAAATCCAGCATCAACGCCATATATTATGAGTTAACCGTAAAGGTAAAGTGTGCTTATTCATTACGTTTCCATTCTATTGGCGTATTCCTGTCGGTTCTTCTGTGCTCGCCTGTTGAATTTTTCTAAGGATAATACTTTATTTATTCAATAAATTTTATAGTAATTGAAAGACAACCAAGAGTATTTAAGGCAAATTGCAAGTATTTCTTTGTATGCGTTCCTAATATAAGAGTTATGTTGAATAATAATTTATCCTGATTTTAATATACATATGTAATACGTGAGTTACATTCTACAGACATTGCATTAATTTGAGGCGTTTTTCAATAGCGGCACAGTCAGCATAATAACTATAAAGCTTCGATTCCAACGTTAGGATAAGCAGTTCCTTTATTATTTGTTTGTTTCCTTATCATTAGCATGGCTAAACCCAGTCAGGTTATCTATCAGGGAATAAAGGAAACATAAAACAAGACGAAGTAGATTTATTTCGCGGATAGTAGTTATTCGAAACGAAATTGTCCGTCTCAATGACTTTTTATAGTTTCAGTAATTGTGCTTTTTTTAATAAGACCAGATTCAATTTTGACGATTCCAATAGAATAATGATGAACTTCAGACGCGTTCAAGAACTGGCAATTTCATCATGGTTGTGGAATATTGACGCTGACAGTTGTTGAAAGCGATCAGCACATCTGAGTGTGCTGATCGCTTTCAGTTTCATTTCAGAAACAGTGTAAACTTTATCGTCTATTTTTTTCACTCAAGTCCCGATTTTGCTTGAAAGCTTCTACAGGAATGAACGTACGATGCATATTATGACCATTATTTATAGTTAACAGTGTGTCAACAATTTGTAGTTGGCTATTTGGTTTAAATTTGCGAACATTGGTAAACTTTCTTGTGTGTCCTGAATTGACCAATTTGAATATTTAGAGTGTAAGTAAGTAATCCTTAATAGCTTCTTAACTTTTTACTATAATAACACCACGTGAAACGAAATTGTGAGTGAATTAAACGTGTCTACTAACCTGCATCTGAAACCAGGAGTCGAGAAGGCCGGCGGCGTGTGGAGCACCCCAACGACCGCCGCCCGGGACAATCTGAAACACACCCACCTCCTTTATTTAACCGACTGCATTTACAAGGAAAATTGGTCGCATCAGGAGAAGGCAGACAAGTAACATTCTAGCAATAATGACGAATAGGCTAGTTTCCACCATCAATAAATTGCAAATCTATTTAGTCCGTCAGTTAGAGTACTGGAAAATAATGGACACATATTTTTTGTTTTTGTAAATCAATGAATATTGACAAAGATAAAACGCATCAAAACTCGGGAGTGGGGGCTCATGACGTCAGAACGCACTAAAAATTATACCGTGGCGTGACGTATTGAGAATTTTAAAAGCGTCGTATCTTCGTCAATTTCGATTTAAGTAACAAAAAGAAAAAAAAGGGATCAAATATTTTTTATAATTCTAACTGACAAACTAATTCGATTTTTTCTTGAGGAGCACTCTTATCCTAACAGAAGTCTAGATCACCAGTTAAGATTCAAACTTTTATCTTAGCATATAATAGTGCGTTATCTTAGTATGGACAAAGTGACATTGACATTTTATAAGCAAAAACGATGATGAAAAGTAAAAAGTGTGATGGATTGATTTATGCTACCAAAAAGTGTGTTGGATTGATATAAGCTACCAAAAAGTGTGGTAGATTGATATAAGCTACGAAAAAGTATGGTGGATTGATATAAGTTACCAAAAAGGGTGATGGATTAATATAAGCTACCAAAAAGTGTGGTGGAATGATATAAGCTACCAAAAGTCTGGTGGATTGATATAAGCTATGAAAAAGTTTCATGTCCTGTTGAAAGATGTTGCAGAACTACACAAAATTGAAAGACAAACCGGCAAGATGTGCGTTTTTATAAGCTAACAAAACGTTGGATTGATAATTTGGCATAGGTGACCAAAAAGTTTGGTAAATTGATACAAGCTACCAAAAAGTGTGGTGGATTGATATAAGCTACCAAACAGTCTGGTAGATTGATATAAGCTACGAAAAAGTATGGTGGATTGATATAAGTTACCAAAAAGGGTGATGGATTAATATAAGCTACCAAAAAGTGTGGTGGAATGATATAAGCTACCAAAAGTCTGGTGGATTGATATAAGCTATGAAAAAGTTTCATGTCCTGTTGAAAGATGTTGCAGAACTACACAAAATTGAAAGACAAACCGGCAAGATGTGCGTTTTTATAAGCTAACAAAACGTTGGATTGATAATTTGGCATAGGTGACCAAAAAGTTTGGTAAATTGATACAAGCTACCAAAAAGTGTGGTGGATTGATATAAGCTACCAAACAGTCTGGTAGATTGATATAAGCTACCAAACAGTCTGGTAGATTGATATAAGCTACGAAAAAGTATGATGGATTAATATAAGCTACCAAAAAGTGTGGTGGAATGATATAAGCTACCAAAAGTCTGGTGGATTGATATAAGCTATGAAAAAGTTTCATGTCCTGTTGAAAGATGTTGCAGAACTACACAAAATTGAAAGACAAACCGGCAAGATGTGCGTCAAATGTAATGGGAATTCGAAAACTAATCCTCAGGGGAAGTAGTAACCGTCTCCAATGAAGGGCCACACGGATTACCCATAGACAGCCTAGAATTTAAAATTATTTACTTATGATACAGTAATAATTGGGGAAAATCTAATTCAAAATGTTCTTGTGAGAATAGCTAACGAATAATTATGTCACACAACTGTAGTAAAGGTTAAGCAGAGATGCACCAATAAAACACTAACATCACCAGTTCTTTACGTTAAAGTTATCAACCGGGCACAAATCATAACTAAGGGCTGCTACTGAGCCGGGGTTGCGGGACTGTTCAAAGAGATACCATGGCCCCGGAACACAAAGGGCGATGAAGTAATATGGATGGGTTTTAGTCAGTAAAAGTCTGACACTCCCTTCTGCTCCGCCCAGAGCGGGAGGAGTCATTTTTTGATGATTTCCCATGCAAAAAAAAGGGCTGATACTGAGACATTCTTAATGGAAAAACCATTGTAAACCACCTCATCACGAAGCCGTCAAATAAGCATTCTGTACATCAAACCAAGTAAGTTTGCGCAAAAATTATTGTTAAAAACGACTTCTTTTTTTGGGGTGAAAAATCATGTTTTGTGGTAGAACTCAATGTAACGCACTCAAAACGTTGTGCTGATGGATGGATTAAATAGTACGGGGGTCGTGGAGGTGTTTAAAGTAAGTTTAAAAATCTAACATTAAAAACTTGTATTTAAAAAAAACTCGTCGTAAAGTTTGAACTTTGACCCCCAATTTCTCTGTAACTAGAAGGTCCAGGTATGGTGTAGAACAAAAAAATGATCGCAGTGAGGAGGAGAACAAGTGCCTTTCGGCTTCGTTAAGAGGTTTTTGACACCCTATAAAAAGCCAGTCAGCAAGTGTGCTCGAAAATACCCAACGTAAGTATTCACACATGATTATTAAAATGACCTTTACCTAGACAGTGCACCATGAAACTGTAAGATATAATTATATTGTGACGCCGCAGATGGCCTAACTTGTCTTGCGTATATTCGTCAACGCGGATCAGTATGCTGTCATTTGTGCTCTTTACATTATAGGATGATACTACCTCATTTGACGTCGTGAATGTAACAGTTTCATTTTTCATTTGGTCGCAAGCGCTGATTTTGAGCATGAGGCCCTGAGTTTGTTTTCCATGGCGGGAAAATTGTTATTTAGGTTTCCATCAGGAAAAGCTTAGTAGCAGCCCGGTACTGTCAGGGATTGTGCTCGTTTGCTGGCAATAGGCTCGAACCCTATTATGTACAACAGGCTTGTGTCATGAAAAATTCGAATTAGTCCGTCAGTTAGATTTAAAAAAAAAATTAACACATATTTTTTTTTGTTACGTAAACCGAAATTGACGAAGATACAACGCTTTTAAAATTCTCAATACTTCACGCCATGCTACAATTTTTAGTGCGTTGTGACGTCACTTCGAGTCCCCAATCCCGAGTTTTGATGTGTTCTAACTTTGTCAATATTCATTGGTATAAAAATCCGTGTCCATTATTTTCCAATACTCTAAATGACGGACTAAATAGATTTGAAATTTATTGATGGTGGAAACTATCCTATTGTACATAGGATGTAAACATACGTGAGTGTAAGAGTATTTAGGGTTCGCGGAAAATGTAATATTCATATTGTAATAAGCAAAGATTGCAAGCACCTACCGCCTGTCCAGATTGTTAAATAATTATTATGCTCTGTTGACGATAGAAACAATCCATAAATGCTGTAAAACAAGAAGAGGTTCTACTACTATACATACTACTCGTTTAAATTAACATTGTTTAGAACAGATATGAGAATAGAATAGAATGGTAATAAGTTTATAACTATCATAACTATAGTAGAAACATGAGCTACTACTGTACACTACTAATTTGTTTATCTATATCTTAACATATTATTAATCTGTCGTGTTTGTGTATATGTGATCGCGTTGTGCTTCTGAACTGCGCAACGGATTTCGATGCGATATTTTACCATTATTCAGAGAATTCATTCCGGAAGGTTTACCGTGTTTATTAATATTGAATTCAAATGTAAAAAAGCCATCTGTCAAGGCATCAAACGCGTGTGAAGCAAGGGTGGGTCGCTAATAGGAGAATACATTGATTATATGATATCAATCACATGTGCATCTAAATTGATTAGGTTACTATTAGTAGTAACAATGGATGGTATCTCTACTCCGGTGGTCACCTTCTTTACATTTAACTCTTCATTGCTTATTAGTATTTCCGAGTGTCGAAGTAAAATTGCAGCAATACAGGTGGTTAGTTTAGTAGTGGTTGTAACAGTAACGTTACTACATAGTAATTATAATTGCTGCCGAAGGCAGTGCGGTCATGTGCGCACGGTGCCTATATTCACAAGAGCATTTCGTTTGTTAGGATGGACACTTTGGTACGGTTCCAATCCGACGGAAACTTGGATCTTCCGAGGTATCAGATTCTCTGTCCGGACCGATCTGTGAGCCACCCGGAACTAGTGAGGGTAATTCTAAAGGGCTTTTTTCCGTCTCTCCTTTGGAACTACATAGATATGATAGCTCCTGCTCTCTTAGCAATATTCGCCAGTCAGCACGGTAGCATCGAGATTTCAGAAACACAGAAAAATGTAAAACTGTTTTCGCGGCAGAATTAGGCGGAAAAGTACGTCCAGTACAACCACATTTCGCCAGTTGCGAAGAGTCTTTTGCCGTCAACCGGGCGCAAATCCAGACTCCCGTCTGCTACTGAGAAATTCAATTATTATTGAATTGAAAAATTGAATGAGAAAAGTTATTACAGAAAACTCTTTCAATAGTTTATAATTATTCTAGTCCACAACTCAAGAAACCAAGATAAGCTCAATTATCGTGAAGTCTAATAAACGTTGAAATATAAACCTAATTACATTTCATACACATAAACTCTTGGAATAGATAGGTAGTGACTGTAATATTTAATTACTGGGAGGTTCATATGCGACTTAGAAAGCGCCAACCAGATCTTATTATATGTAAACGTTTAATGGCGTGTGTAAAACGGTCTATATAATAAATAAGAATGGCTACAGCTTAACATAATATTATTGCGATAAGCCTACAAGTTATAAGTTAGAAGGTGGCTAAGAAACATGTTATTCACATACACTATATAGGCACACCCGGCGGGCGGGAATAAAAGCTATCCTAAGGGCAAAGCTACACAAAGATGATGATGTGCTTCTATTGACTTTAGGAAATAAGATGGGACACCAAAGCTTTTGACATGATATTGCCAATTACAAAGACATTCAGGGCTTCTAATGTCACCGATGCTAAAGAAATAAGTAATAACTTATTTAAGTAATAAATAAGAAATAACTTTCAAAATTATAACTCCTTTCTGTATCTCGTTTGCCAAAACGAGATAACCAGAAGAAGGACATCGATAAATCAGCCAGTGAACGCCAATCGGCTGGTATGATTCGGATGATCACGGAGAACATTTGGACAGGCAATGCAATATGTTAATAAGAAGTTTCGGAGCCCATTGACAGTCGCACACGACAGGCAGACGACGCTAACTGTATTTTAATCTATTGAAAAATCGGATGTTCCGTTTGCTACGAGTAAGTTCGGTTTGAAAAGTTGCGGGGCCGGTGTACCGCGGCCCGCGGCCTATCAATAAACTCTTTGTTCGGACACAAACATGAATATTTTGTATATTTTGTTTTTTGTAAAGAATTTAAACGGACGTTTTATTGTGACGGATGACATGATCTTTGTGAAACATACGCAGAGTGTCCTCTTTTTTTGCTAAATGTAATACGCCGATTCTTTAATTGATTCAAAATGTAACTTGAACGTCTAACATTATATTGCTTATTTTGATCGCTGACTCATAAATCGTTCTATTGTCCAACTTTAAGATCTGTTTTGACAAATGTAACTCAATTTTAAGTACTGCTAATAATGGACGTAGTTTACTGCAGGCCTGCAAAATTATGGCATTCAATATAAATAGATATGATTCTGAGAGAGGCACGCGAAAATTGTTAGCTTAAATACCAACTATAATTAAGATAAATTGTTAAATAATTAAGTACAAAAGTGGATTCGTGATACTCTTTTCAAAATCAGAATATTGTTTTTCCGACGAATACGGAACGAAAAATTTAGTTTTTTTGAAGTTTGAAGAGTATGAATGGATGTAAGTTGAAAGGTAAAGCGATTGCGCTAAAACATTTTGCCGTCGGTCGGCGTTGATGTCTTTTGTAAGCAGCCGCTAAGACTATTGTGTTCTGAGCTAAATACAAACAAACAGAATACCGCGCATATAATTAACACACACGTGTTCATTTTTATTTAAATTACCTAGTCTAAATAAGTAAAAATACCTTTTTTATTTTTTTTAATCGTCGTTTATTTAATATTTAAACGCTTATTTCCATGTATTAGAGTGATTTTGAATTTCATGTTTTTTTTTATTAGAAAGCAGTTTTTAAAGGTGTTTTTAATATTAACAACATTTATTTACGTGATGAGTGGGGTGGGGGTTGAGTGGGGGTTAAACAGAATTAAATTTACCGCATCTGATAATGAGAATCTAAGTATAATAAATTATAATAGGTATCTAATACAAACGTGGTGTTTTCACCACTTTAATATTGTCTAAACTCGACTTATTATCAATATTATATTTAAAGTTTGTATTGTATAAACTGAAATTCCAATAAGTATGTAAAAATTAACCTTGAAATGCGTAGAATAGACGTTTTTAAATTTATTATTAATATAAAAGACAAATATCAAATATTTCCTCATAAACAAGAATTTCTTTAGTACGCGCCTATAATAATACACACTAGTCACAGTACACAAAAACCAATAATAAACGTTATTTAATATGCTATTTAGTTAATATTATATTTGTATTTCAAAAGGAAATCGACGCAGGTGAGCTGTTGCTCTGATTTAAATTTATATATATAATTACTTTCTGTACCTAGCTGGAAACTGCGTTTTCAGTGCTATCACTGCTTTACGGAAGTGTTACAGTTCGAGATTTAGTTGCATTTATAATTTACTTTTGATATTGTAAAGTTTTCTAATAAAAAGAAACAAATAAAAGTAAGCGAAAGAAGTTTCGGGAAATCGCTCAAGAAATGGGTTTTCCAAAAAAGTAAACCTTTTCCCGCTCAACATTTATAAAAAACAATCACGAACGAAAGCAATTGTTGTTTTAAGAGTGTTTCTACAAACCAAGTCGGATCGCATACGGAGCAGGACGGGGCGGCACAAGTTATCTCGTATCAAATGAGCACTAGGAACTACGGAAACACTCAGTCACTGGAGCACGGGCCTGTACCTGGTCGCCCACTACGTCCTCGGCAGCTGTGATCGCGCAGCAGGCCTCCATTCCCGGCTGCTGCCGGGGTTCGCGTGTGTCGCCTGGGCGCCTGGCTGTGTCGCCTCGGTCACGGCGCGGGGTCGTGTCTGTGCCGGCGCGGGACTGTCATGGCGCACGCCTGCGCGCACCCAATGCGCGCGACGGACTGCGTGTGTGATAGCGCGCGGCCTGCGACCTCCTTCGCGGGGTTGCAATGAAAGTGATTAGGTTCTTGCGCTACTGATAACGAGGGCTAGTTTACTAGTTTCCGTTTCCAAATCATTTATTCTACGATTGAAGTCTATTATCTGTGTTATCGATCGCGTGTGAGTACTAGTTTTTTTTAATTGTTGAGGTCAATGAACACTTGAATCTTTTGGTGAAATATAGGTATTATGTTTTTTTCAATTCTTTAGTATTTTAAGCTTAATTATGTTGTGTTGGCACTAAACTTTTTATTTTCCGTTAAGATTTTATTGGTCTACTGATAAGGAAATATGCAGAATTAATTTACCAATATCAATTTTAATTTCGAGGCACTCAGGTTTTAAATAATGCCTACGTAGGTACTGGGACCACACACACACAATCACACAACAGAGTTATTTATATCCAAGAGAGACAATATCTAAATCTCTTTCAAGTTGGAAGTACGGCGGTTATCAGCCGATGGTCGAGCAGGTCGATGCGCGCGCACAGGGCCCAGGTGCCCAGACGCGGGCGCAGCGGCACGGCTTTCACTGGCAGCACGCGATTTTTCTTCATATCCCATATTAAAAGGTTCACTTTGAATAATATGATATGATTACTACGATTTTCTTGTACGTGTAGCTCTGGTGTTTGATTAGGTACAATTAGTTATATACGGTAGCGGGACTTGTTTTTGTAAAAACAAACAAAACTAAGCTAAGTACATTTCTTGCAATTTATAAATAATCCGCAACATGTAGGTATAGGTGCCAACAACACAGCTCTATTAGTACCTAAGTACAATGAACTACAACTCCATGGTAACAATTTGACATTGATAGCGCCTTAATTTCGTAGCAATAAGTCCGAATTTCGTAATACACTTAGGTACCTAATCCTACTAGTATTATAAATGCGTAAGCTTGTGAGGATGTATGGATGTTTATTACACTTTCACGCAAAAACTACTGAACGGATTTTTATGAAATTTTGCACACAGATAGTTTATAACCTGGATTAAAACATAGGATACTTTTATCCCGGTAGTAAGATCCCATGGGACAGTTATGAAACTTCACGCGGGCGAAGCCGCTGGCAGAAGTTACAAATGATTACACAGGTGTCATGCAAGGCCAGTTTTCTCGCTTGAGCGTTTTACAGTTTTTGTCGGTAAAACTAAAAGATGTATGACGCAGTTAGTTTTTTCAATAATACTTGCGAAACTTAAATATACTTAACTCACCCAAAAAGAAAAATACAGCCCTGTTTTTTTGTGCCTCCAATTTTCAGTTTCAGGAAATCTCCAGTAGAAATGAACGGTGCCAAACGACTGTGCCGCTGGCAACAGCTGGCAATGCTTTGGGGACAATTCGAGGATAAACCTAATTATATTAGGTACTTTAGAGATGTAACCGCTTCGGTTATTTATGAAGTTACTGGCACATAATACATATTTATAAACAGATAAACAAACGTACTTAGAAGATAGAAAAATCTGTGGCTGTGATTGTAAATGCATTAATTGTTTAATTTAATATCAATACCGTATTTTATTTAAAACGTTCCCGACAGTAGGTTCCTTTCAAAATACGATTAAATAATAAGTAAATATGTTATTCGTTATTTATTTAGGAAGTAGTTCCTGAAGTCCGGTCTTAGGACAGCTGACAGGAAGTTCAGTTCTTTCACTTTTTCTGTAGGTAACAGGCGCCACTTTCAAACTTCCTTCAATATAATATACTCATTCTTTATTTTATCCATTCTTATCACTCCACACATCCGTCTCAACATTCTCATCTCCGCTACAATCGTTTTACATCCACCAAATATTGCACTCAAATATCGAGTAAATCAGTTTGCGTTGGTCATGAATGAACTTCAAGTAGGTTTGGTTTTTTTTTTGTTTAGAAGTATAAATTATTGTAACGGGTTTCAGTTCTTTGATGAAAATAGAATAATTGTTTTCACTTACCTACTATCTTCTAGGACAACAAGGAACACCGTCTTGAAAATTGCCAGAGACCGGAGGACACCACAATTCAAATGATTCTTTCTAAAATATACGAACATGACGTTTGTTAAATCGAAAATTAAACGTAGAAAAATTACCTGAATGTATGCTATAAAACAATTGACAAGCGTAACTATTCTTTTTTTAAAACTGTTATTTTTCCGAGAAAAAGCTCTTCTATTTCAAAAAAGGGTTTTATTAGGTACTTTTTTTATAACTGGCCAGCAGTGAAATTTTGCTTTTGTGAAACCTTCTTGGTAACCGAACGTCATCGAAAGGTAAATTTAATATTTTCTTTAATTAATGACGTGTTACTCGTATCGTCTCATAAATCGATGAACACCAGCTGCACGCACGAAAAAGTGTCACACCGTTCCGATTCTGCGATCAACGCCCAGCCCAAACCCTTGGACCTAGAAAACTGAAATTTTGCATAGTGGTTTCTTTTATAATGAAGATAGGAAGGGAGTTAAATATGGGATGAAAGTTTGTATGAAACTCCGTCAGTTTTAAAGGTAGGAACTTAAAATTTTGTGTCAGGCTGACGATTGAATAGTTATTTGTTATACAATAGTGCAAAGTTGTTTTTTAACCGCGTACTCAATTTTGATGACCGAGCAAGCGAAGGATTCTAAAATTAATTCACGAACGCAGTAAGAAGGTTCCGTGTCTTAGTTTTTAACAAATTAAAATAGGTTTAACGATAAATTCGGCACCATGGAGGTAGAAGTCAATAGGTTTAATGATGTTTTGAATTCAAAAACTTAGTGCACACGATGTTCTTAATTCAATTTACTTTATCCTCTAGCGGATAAAAACGCTCTACACTCAGATATCGAAGAGAAAAAATACTCTTTCCGAGTTGGGGGATGAAAAATTACTTGCCATTTTCTTTTCAAGTCATATTGTTAAAACCTTAGGTTAAAAACAAGAAACTTGAAAACAAGTGATTAACCCAAAATGAGTGGTTCTAGCAACGAGGAAGTTTATTTGACGCCAACCGAATTGACTGAAACTGTTAATACTTAATGCGCAAATGAGCTTTCTCCCTCAACAATCACGCGAGAAGTATTTGAAACAGTACGATGTGTTTAACACGTGGCGACTAGCTAAAGGAGCGAAAACTTTCTCAGAAGACGTTTTGCTGGCACATTTATGGAATTATCCGAGACCAAGAAATCAAGCACTCTATGGAGTACGTATTCAATGCTAAAAGCAACAATAAATATGAGAAAAGACATACATATCGACACCTATCCTAAATTAGTGGCATTTTTAAAAAGAGCCTCATCTGGTTATCAACCAAAAAAATCGAAGGTTTTCACAGCACCTGAAATTGAAAAGTTTCTTAACGAAGCACCTGATTCCGTATATTTGACGGCAAAAGTAAGACAGTTGCACATTCAGTATCTACTTAAGTATATATTAATCAACTAGGTACCTAACATAATTTAATACGTACTTAGTAAATGTTGATAGGCATAATTATGCATGCATATCAATTTTATTAATTTATCTACTACAATACTTTTTACGTTACAAGTTGTTCTTATTATTGGTATAAACGGAGCGTGTAGTCAACTCAATATAAAAACATTGAGAAAAATTCTAATAAATAATAATTAATTTACCTAATACAAAGTAAAAAAAAAACTTTTTTTCAAAAAACCGACTTCAAAAAACACAAAAGAGTGAAAATAACTTTAGCTTCAGAAGTCGGTGACAAAAAAACTAAATCAATCAAACAAAGGTCATCGACTTCTGAAGCTAAAGTTATTTTTTCACTCTTTTGTGTTTTTTGAAGTCGGTTTTATATTTTGCAAAAAAGTTTTTTATTTTTCCATTTTTAGTTGTTCCCAAACATATATTTGCCATGAATTTACCTATAAAATAAAATCTATTTACCTTAACAGTAATAGGCGTATCCCCAATATATGGAACTTGACATATCTTTTTTTTTTCGGATGGTATATCATCAGAGCGGGAGGGATCTCCCGCTCTGGGCTGAGTGGAAGGGAGTGTCAGACATTTACTAACTAAAACCCATCCATGTTCCTTCTTAACCCTTTGTGTTCCAGGGCCGTAGTATCTCTTTCGAACAGTCCCGTAGCCCTGGCAGGCATCGGACCTTGCCCCTTCCTTTTGCTGACATCTCTCTGAGGCGCGCGCGGAACACGAACGCGCCAACTTAACATACCTAATTGTCGAAATCTGTGTATTGTACACATCTGCATACCCCCTCAGAGCATACAGGCGTGATGTTGCGTCATGATGTTGTATAAACAATAAACATCCAAACGATTTCAGCAATCACGGCAGATTTGCCGTCTAATTTTGAAGAGTTCCATTGGATATCTCCTAAGATCAGCTTCAGATGTTTACAAAATTTAAATGGGACCACACGAGAAGCATAGCTTTCAATAAAAAATCATAAAAATCGGTTCATTGGTTCACAAGTTCTGAGGTAACAAACACAAAAAAGAAAAATACAATAGAATTAAGGACCTCCTCTTTTTGGAAGTCGGTTGAAAAGAGTCTGCAACATCGTCATTCGCATTGAATACGCAGCAATTGTTGAGAAATATCAAGCCTTACGCCTTAAACTGAAATAAAAGTATCTTGTGATTGTAAATGTTTTTTTTTTGCATTTAGTCATTTCTTCGCTGAGGTGGGATGAAAGTTACGTGTTGAATTCGACTGCAAAGATTTTTCACCTTGTGCTGTTTTGATTCCCTCTAGGATTCTAATTTTTTAATCACTCGCTGCGCTCGCGACTCAATTTCAGAATCCTTCGCTTGCTCGGTGATCAAAATTAAGCACACGCGGTTAAAAAGCAACTTTTCACTCTTGTATAACAAATAACTTTTATACGTTTCTCAGCGTTTTTAATAATTCCACCCCGAAAGGGTTCAAAAAGAGGATGAAGTCGTGTATGGAAAGTCCTTAATTTTCGAAGTAAAAATCACAAAATTTATTATCTAGGCGTATGGTTGGAAGCTAACGCGACGGTGTTGTTAGAGTTTCAATCCATAAGGGCGTGAAAAGGGGGACGAAATTTTGTTTTTAAGAGCGGTCAACCCGCCATACTTTTCGCGAGAATTTTGACAAACGCTCGTGCGTGATTATGCCGATGTTAGACATATATCTTTGAATTTTTTTAACTAATAGGTATCTTGTGGACTATATCTAGGCTTCTATCAAAGCTAAATAAAAAAAAAAAGAGAAACAAATTCAGTATAAGCCTCCAAAAATTGCTGTTTTGCACAACTTTTACCTCAACTTTGGCCGTTCACAATGTACTGAAATATTGTAAAAGTAAAAAAAGCATCCTGATAGAAGCCTTGCAAATGTAGTGGACATTCTAAATAACAAATATTGATTTCACATACTTGTAAGACTAATTCAAAAACACGTATTTCCTGGAACAAGTTTTATAAATTTTCGAACACTATTTTTCGTTCAATGTCCTCGCGTTAGGCGGCAAGAGGTGCGCCGGAGGCAAGTAGTGCGGGGTCGGGGCTAGGTGAGACAGGGAAGTTGAAAGAATACCACCGCTGTGGCTCTGGATGAAACAACAAGCTTTTCGACCATGCTCGCGTTGACGAAAGGCGGGCCGGGAAGGGCCCTCTTAATTTAAAGTCACTAATTTCATGAAAAATTACATTCTCACTTTAAGTTATCGTCCGTAAACCGACTTTACAGACAACCATTTTTTTCAAAAAAAGCGAGTTTTGAGACTACGATATCTTTTGTCATTGGTAACTGAGACATTTTCACAGATAACTGGGCGTAAAAAGGTCCAAGAAAACCACATTTACAAGTGAAGTGACTAGAAATTTATTCGCAAATCAAGTATATTATTCGGAAATCGAATATAAAAATATACTCAAAAGGTCGAACGAAGTTTCGTTCCACCTTTTGAGTACATATTTTTTGTGTAATTGCACTCTGCCATTATGTACGTATAGACTTATTAAATACCTAATACATAATAGTATGGTGCTATAGTGTTGCATGGTTCTTTGGCGCATGAATGACATTGCCTGGAGGGCTCTGTTGGCACCTGTTGGTAAACATCTGTGAAATTTGTATTGAAAGAACAAGATGGCAGCTTTAGTTCCAACCATGTCCGCGCATCAAAAACCATGCAGCACTGATAGAGTGCGAACTACTTATGTGTCTAAGTGCTAGAAAATTAACTTCTATAATTAAAACTTAGATTTCATAATAAGTGTAGGCCTTTGTTTATATTTCTACGCGCGACATCCAAATATCGGTTTCCTTACTTGATTTCCTCGTTGAAAAGTATTTTCAGTAACCTTGTGAACCCTTACAAAAACGACATAACAAATAAATATTATATTAGTAGAGTCATTGATATAAATAACACGTTATTTATTTAAATTGGAAATATGTAATTGTATTATTATGTAGATATAATAAAATGTCGATTAGCATAACTCCTATTATTATATTTCGCCCAAAGATTGTGACTCATAGCATTTTTAACAATTTTAACTGTGGGGCGGGGTTTGTTTCTATAGTTTTCCCTTCTTTATACCTACTTACCCTCAAAGGTCATTGAGTCACAAATTACTGTGAGTGAATATTTATAAGGTTAAAAGTTCGTTACACTGAACTCGATAATCATAAATCAATATACCTAGGTACGTGTCTGCTACTAAACATTATTTAGTAATGAAACACAAAATGAGATAAAATAAATATTTTGTAAATTTGCATATCGAAAGCTGTTGAGGAATGAAGGATGACAACACTTATATTACGACGAGACTGTGATAATAGGTGACGGACGAAAATTATGTGGTATTGGTATTGGAAAAAATTGTGTGCAAGCCTTTGATGGTAAAAATTATGTTTGTAGTTCGTTTAATAATGTCTTATATGTTCCCGAGTTAAAGATGAACCTGTTCTCAGTAGGAAGTGCAGTTAGTAATGCATATATATATATATATATATATATATATAAGTCAGAAACTTTAGAAAAAGTAAAAGAATTTCTTATGAAGGCAAAAGTGTTGAACAATGTTGTATGTACATTTAGATCTGATAATGGAACAGAGTTTGTAAACTCACAAATGAAAGCCTTATTCATTGATCATGGGGTGACGCATGAGACGACTGTGCCCTATTGTTAGGAGCAAAATGGCAAAGCAGAAAGGGACATGAGAACTTTAGTTGAAGGAGCAAGAACTTTAATATAAAAGAATGAATAAAGTTTTATGGGCTGAAGCGATTAACACAGTTGTATTTACTCTAAACAGAACTAGTCAAAATAAAGCAGATGGAAAGACACCCTGTGAATCATGGTTAGGTAAGAAGTTTGATATTAAAAATCTAAATACATTTGGAAGTGATGTGTACGTACATATACCGAAAGAGAAGAGAAAGAAATTTGATGCAAAAGGAGAAAAAGGTATCTTTGTTGGATATGGTGAATGTACAAAAGGTTACAGGATTTATTTTCATGATAGAAATGTAGTTGAAATCATGCGAGATGTTATATTTGTAAAGAAACATGACAAGCCTGAAAGTACAGAAGGAGATGAAGAAGTAATATCTCTAGATATCGATAAAACAATATATAATAAAGATCATGGAGAAGATACATCAGAAACAGACACTGAAGGTAGTATTGAGTTTCAGGACTGTCAGGAAAAGGAAAATAAAATTCAAGAAGAGGAACAGGAAGAAGTAAATGAGGAAATACCTAGAAGCCCAGAAATATCAAGGGCAATACGATCAAGAAAAATTCCAAATTGGTTAAAAGATTATGAAATTGGTCTAATAAGTATGCATGATGAACCTAGCACTTTTAAGGAAGCTATGGAGTGTGAAGATAGAGAAAAATGGATAGAAGCTATGAATAAAGAAATAAATACCTTGAAAGATAATAATACATGAACAGTTGTGACTCAGGTGCCTGAAGGAACAAAAATAATAAATAGTAAATGGGTGTACAGAGTAAAGGAAGATCCTAACCAAGAAATAAAGTACAAGGCTCGCTTAGTTGCTAGGGGATTCGAGCAGACTAATGTAGATGGTGTAGAAGTCTATGCCCCTGTTGCCAGTTTGACTACCTTCCGTACCATGATGGCTGTGGCAGTCAAAAAGAAACTCCTAGTTTATCAGATGGATGTGACAGGAGCCTTTCTATAAGGTGAAATTGAAGAACCTGTGTACATGAAGCTACCAGATGGGAAAACAGGTAAATTAAATAAGTCCATTTATGGGCTAAAGAAAAGTCCCAAATACTGGAATAAAAAATTTAATGATTTTATGTGTGATGATGGTTTTGTAAAATCTAAAAATGATTCTTGCCTGTATTCAAAATGCTGTGATGATTATTTTATGTATGTTCGTATCTATGTAGATGATTTGCTATACTTCAGTGATAGTAACAGTCAAATAATAAAATTCAAAGAAAAGTTGTGCAAGAATTTTGCCATGAAAGATTTAGGTATTGCATGTAACTATCTAGGTATAAGTATCAAGCAGGATTTAGTAACTGGAAAGACTGTTATAAATCAAAAAGAATATTTGTTAAAAGTTTTAGAAAAATTTGGAATGTCTGATTGTAAAACATGTAACACACCTATTGATCAGAACTTCAAATTTGAGTTATTAGGAAGGCCAAATTCTGAAAGTAAAGAAATAGAATTTAAGTGTAGACAGATAATTGGAAATTTATTGTATGCTTCTAATGCTACAAGACCTGATTTATGTGTAGCTGTTGGCTTCCTAAGTAGATATCAGCATTGTAGCAGTGTGTTGTTATTAAAATGTTTACAACGTGTATTAAGATATTTATAAGGTACGGTTGATCTTTGATATATTGTTATAATATGAATGAAAAATTAGAGGGTTATGTTGATGCTGATTGGGGAGGGGATGCAAGAGATAGAAAATCTACTTCCGGTTATGTGTTTAAAGTATTTGATTCTGTAATATCTTGGTGTACTAAAAAGCAATTGTGTGTTTCCCTTTCCTCCACTGAAGCAGAATATGTAGCACTATGTTTAGGTGTTGTGGAATCCTGTTGGTTAAGAAAATTATTAATTGACTTTGATTATAACTTAAAGGTGATTGTTTATGAGGATAACCAAAGTGTAATTAAAAGATCAGAAAATAACCATAGTAAGACAAGGCTAAAGCACATAGATGTAAAATATCATTTTATTATTGATAAGATAAATACAGAATGTGTAAAACTGTCTTATGTAAGCAGCAACAACAATCTTGGAGATCTATTTACTAAAGCATTGGGAAAACAGTTGTATGAAAAACATAGAAATTGTATTATAAAGTAAGTTAGTATTTGTTCCAAATAAAAGGTTGTTTAAAATTGTTAAGGTGGTTTAGAAGAAAAAGAAGTAATTTTTTTGTTTGTGAGTAAAATGTTGAGTTGTGAAATAATTATTTTGATATTATAAAATAAGTGTTGAGGGGGTGTGTTGAGGAATGAAGGATGACAACACTTTTATTAGTTGATGTTTATTTTTAAAAGTTGGCATCTCTCTCTCTTGTACTAAACATGAAGCATAGTGGCTGTCTCCATATTTTCATAAATACAAATTTAATTCTGCAAGCGTGACTTTACTTATTATTAAAACCCAAAGTCCTAATAAAAGCTACAACTTTCTTGATTAAAATATGGTACATAGCAACTGTAGGGACACGAGCGTCTTGCTATGCAATTGATGTTATTAGTTAATTCTCAAAAAACTCGTGATGCAATAAAAGGAACATAAGAACAACGACATCGAGGGTTTATAATGTTATTTTTAACCAGCAAACCTGTACGTAGCGTACCTACTCGGGGACAAACTTGCACATTGCCGTAAAAAAAGCGCCTGATGGAAAGTAAATCGCAACTAAAGTCAAATGAAGGGATTGTACATCGGTACGGAAAGGCAAGTCTGTCATTGAGCAACCTGAAAAGGTTTCAGAATTCCGTGTTCATAAATACGTTCTTGTTGGTTTATAGTTTTCAACTTCATTTTTATTTCAATTATTTTAGGTTCATTGGTATAACATGTGACTGTGTGTTACTTATTTTTGTGAATAAATTCAGAATCTTCTCCCCTTTAATTTGCTGTCCTATTTTGCATTGACAGGCAAAATAAATGTAGAAATAGATACAATAAATAGAAATAAAAAATTTTGATGGCTTACAATGTAGCCTTGGTCACCCGCGCCATAACAGCGAATTAATTAACTCCGCATGCGTGAACATTGTCCCAGTAGTAAGTCTATGCGCTGCGGTCGAACATAAAAATGCTACAAAAAACATATATGTATAGACTACAAATATCATCTTTTATTTTGACTTTGCCGTAGTCAGGTAAGTAATAAAGATTTTGACGGTGATGCAGTCATAGGAAAAAAATAAATGTAAAAGGGGCTGCACTTAAGTAGGTGGTGGGATCTATTCTGTTGTGCACAATCTAAACTTAATTTTGGCTATTGCTATCTTTTACTAAAAGGCAGTGCGAGAAAAGGACGGCTATAGCTATAAACTAAGCTGGAGATGTCAAACTGTATGTATTTTTAGTCGACATGTTTTTACGTGCACCCTTCATTTGTATGGAAATATTAGTTCCAATTAAATTTGACAGCTCTAAATTACGTCTGTCTCTTTCGCGTTGTATTAGAGAGAAAAAGATAGCAATAGCTTAAATTAAGTTTAGTTTGTGCATAACAGAGTCGACACCATTGTATTATACATGAAGTTTCTGAAAGGCAGGGAGGCTCATGTCAACTGAATTGATTAGCTGTTGTTATTTTACTCAGCAGCAATTACCAAAATTTTTAAATTCTTTCAAAGCAATTACCAAAATTCTGTCATATATTTTTTGGTACAAATTGTTTTTCTTACACATAACTTATTTCATATCATCGGAATCTGCATTGCCAAATATGGCAAGTCACTGAGGCAGTAGATCGACGACCATACAACAGATCACTGGCCACGTGGTAGCAACATGGTCCAATTAGATGACCTTCTATTCAAATATTTGTAACACTGAATACTTTATTTGTCGTGACAAGTCCCACTCTACATTACTAGGTACCTATTTACAGTCCCACGTGACTGAAAATCATTCGCTTTACTGCTATAAAATCTGAAAATCCAGAATATTAAATAAGTCTAACATTACTTACTTTTATTAACTGGGACCTACCTGGCATGATTTTCGCGAAACACATCACGGCGCTTTTCAAACTACTCGCAATATAACATCACGCATGTTTGTAAACCCCAAAGGGTTTGGTAGATGTGCACCTAATACTATACTCACACCCATATCTTGCCAGTTATGTTTAAGTGACATGTAATAGGGGGCGAGCCTATTGCCATCTACTGGGCACAAATCCAGACTCCTTGGCTGCTACTGCGAAATCTCTAAAAGAAACAGCGCCGCCTAATATAAACCTGGGTCAAGCAAGTCAAATCCATCCATCTTTACATACCCTGCAAGACTCAAAACCCTTTGACTTGCGATTTCCCGATAGCAACAAAGCTTCAATATAAGAACAATAATTTAGCAACAATGTCATCTCATCTTAACTGGCACCAATAAGCGTGGTCAGTGCAACCTCTTGATTGAACAAAGTGGAAATGAACGTCACAGGCCGTCGCGTCATGTATTAAAACATGATTGAAACGGTTTGCTAATAAATATATGTGTCTTACAGGTTAAGAAAAATAAATGTTGTTACATAATATACAGCGTGTACCTAAAGGATGATTTCTACCAAGTGGCTCGCATTGCATCGGATCGGAAAGGACACGAACGGATGCGGCGACAGCCGATCGCATCCGACAGGTTGTCGACGCAAACGATCGTCTCCGTATCGTCGCTTGCGAACGTATGCCTTTCTGCGTCTAGTCAAATAGTTTAATTTCAAAATGGTTGAGGTTGACGTAATATTGTTGGCTATTTGCATTAAATGACGAAATTAATCGTAAAACGCAGAAGACGGCCACGGCCCGGCCACGGCTTTGAACGCACGCGAAGACAGCAGAAAGGATCCGATCATTCCGATCGGATACTACGACAGACGAACGGAGCCGATCGCGCGTCGCAGCTTACTTTCGGACACAATCGCGTGTCGTCGAGGACGCCCACGGTCAAACTGATGTGCGTGGCTGGGTAATATAGACTTTAAATACTGAGTATACAATTTAACATCGTTTAAAGATTGAAAAATCGTTTGGTAGAAATCACCTTTACAGTCAGTTGTCTGTCAGTTGGCAGTTGATATGAGTTATATGCCCGACTCGTCACTGTTCCTACTCGTCATCAAAAACCAAAGATCACAATACACAACTGTTTCAACAATTTTTGCTTTTGTAGTACCGATTTGTCATCGATGCTAAAATATCATCAAATGAACAAACATTACAATTCGTATATCATTGGGTCCGGACCCATCATATCAACGGTCATGTTCGTATAGCGACTGTGTTTATAGGGATAGCCACTGTGAGATTGGTTAGCTGTAGATAATACGGAAGCGTTTAACGGAGAGGTTTTATATAATACTGTCCAATATGGTTGGTTGGAAGGCCTCCCACTAGGTGGACCGATGACCTGGTGAAGGTTGCGGGAATCCGCTGGATGCGAGTCGTACTGGACCGGTTAATATGGCGACACTTGGGGGAGGCCTATGTCCAGCAGTGGATGTCTTTCGGCTGAAATGATGATGATGATGACTGTCCAATATGAAGACTCTGCTATCTTCTAATTTCCCATTTAGCATGTTAACCTAAGAACAAAATAAACGACCCCCGTTCTGACGTCTTGCAATTGATCGTGCCTACATACTATCATGGACTCTAGACTAGCGGCTCGGTACTGAAAGTACTGGTAATTGAACAGGGCGTGAGGCTGTCGCCACACAATTTATTATAAATTAACATGCACACACACAGACAACCGTCGGATCATTATGTGCGGAGCCGATGTAACCGTGATTTGCTTGTTTCTGATGCTGATCGAGAGCTTTTACTGGTGATGGGAACAGGCTGGATTCAAAAACCGCTCTGGTGTACCCTGGACAGTCGGTTTCTACCATATTTGCCAAGTGGCAAGCCTGAACTCGCTCCGCTCGTGACAGATTATCTGCCGTGTCGAAGGCCAGTCCCTGTTGGTATAGGCCGCCTTACCCGAATGAATGTCGGGAGGACTATATGTACTAATCATTGTTTGACTACTATTTATATGGTGTTAAGGGTAAGGTACAACAGTCTTGGCATCGGTGCTGGTAAAAGCTGGACGAGATATGCAAAGAATTAAGACGAATAGCAAACGCTATAGAGTATGACGTGTGTGAGGCGATGTTGAGTGAAAATTTTTGTATATCTGTCTGTCTGTTTGTTCCGGTTAATCTCCGATTTAAACCGATTTTAACGGGACTTTAACTGGCAGATAGTTGATGTTATAGGAAGTAAGTACTTTTAATTTAGAAAAAAAAGATTAGGATTCCGTGCAAGAAACAAACCCATGAAATTATTCACAAAATCCGATTCAACAAGGGAAGTAATTATTTTTACATTAATTTCACCCGGACGAAGATCGCGGTCAACGGCTAGTGACATTATAAAAGTACCCAAACAGCTGACTAACATGATGTTTGTATCCAAAAGTCTAACTCAAATCCAAGCTTCTCATTAAGGTGACTACAGGAGCTAAATTAGCAACTCTATTTGTGGTGGTTCAAACTTCGTTTGAAATACTGTTAGAATAAAGTTCTGATCAGCTACAAAGTGGTTGTTACGTCAGTCACCGCGGGCCGAATAGTGCGAAATGAGTGTTTTTTTGCGATTTACAAAAAATCTATTAATTGGACTAAAAAAATAAAACACTATCATACTAATATGTTGCTTGTACAATTATTTGCCAAAAAATCAGAATGATCGCATGAAAAAATATTACATGCAAAATTTATTTTAACGAATAAAAATTATACTAAAATAAGTATAATTTTTATTCGTTAAAATAAATTTTTAGAGATAAGTTCATGTTTTTTTTTATCGAGAAAAAGTTGTTGTATTATGTTTTCAAAACACTATCATACTAGCATATATCCTGGAGAATATCATATGTTCTTCTGGTTTTGTTTATTGCAGTGAATCATATGTTTTTTGCATTATAAAACTCGCGTTTAGCTCCTGCAGTCCCCTTAAGTTATAGGCGTACACGAACACCCACGACCGCAGCTCGTGGTGGTGATCGGCCACGTGGTTGTGGTCGTAGCTGTGAATACGGAAGCTGCCCTCAAATAAACTGACCCTCTCACCAATTACAATACGTATGGCAATAGCAAATCAGTAATTTAACAACGTGACTCGACAATTTAATGATTTCAAAGCCTTCTGGGCACTTTTCGTGTTGACAGCGATGTGGACGAATTTTTTGACGCCCTGTATCCCTTTTGATACTTGTATGCAAATAAATATATCTTATCTTATCTTATCTTATGTACATATTGAAAATAATGTTAATAAAAGGAACCCTTTAAGTTGTAACCCAGTAAATTGAAAATCAATCGGGTTTTCAGGCCTAAACCATTTCTTTTTTAGTGAAGTTGTCTTGGAATTATTGGATGCACGTGCAACATTACAATCGAAAGTCTGTTAAATGGACAAACCAGATGAAGCGTAAGTATCTTCTCAGCCGGCTATTCACAAATGCTTCGATTCAATTTCGATTCGAGAAGTCGTGAGCCTATCTTTATTTGGCATTACGTAACCGTGCGAGATAGGCATAGGACTTCACCTGAGAGGGCCAGTTTATTTGGGTAAATAGCACACATGTAAGACAGTTATCGCACAGCCTGATAGAATATAAAGATGATGAGCACTGAGAAAGGATCCTTCCCTGAATGAATAGGAAGAACAAAAAAAACATATTTAGTAGTAATATTAGTCCTAAATTAATGTATAAATTTTTTGAAACAAAGAAATCTGCGTAATTCATAGAGCACACTATAAATGCTCTAACACGTTAAGATAAAATTACATAATTTGTAATTAAACGGCTGATGAGCCTTCGAATCGCATATAACAGAAATGTGAAGTCACAGTGCAGCATTGTCTAACATTGCCCGTGCGTGCAGTAACATCATAGTCAGTCATTTCTCAGCTCAGCTTCACAGGTCAGTCACAGCCAAACGCGTATTAAGTATAAAAAAATTCTATATCAAATAACTGTTGAATGAATTCATTATCGCACAAGTTTGTTATTAGAGCAGCTTATAATATTACAACATAGTTGACGACGCTGTGTTTTAATCTCTTTACGACTATAAACGACTTTAGTATTACGTATAGACGCGAAGTCACGAGCACGCCTAACAGAAGTAAATAAAGATGATTCCCGTCGCGGTCGACGTAAGTACTGAAAGATTCAGGAGCGCGTTTCAATTGAAGTCGGGCTTTCGTGGGAAGTGGACGCGTCCCGACTCACGCCCGCTCACAGCCCCGAATTACTTACAAACTTCGCAACAATGGGCTCAAAAAAGAAAAAGGAAACGTAAGTCTTTCATTTTTTCATTCATTGCAAATTGCGATCGATTTATACAGGCATTGTTATTGTATTTACGAATGTTTATATTATGATTACAATTTATTAACCTAAGCGAATGTTATCGTGATTAAGCTTTGATTTCTTCAACATATTGGAAGTAGTTTGATTGAGTCGTTTCGCAGAATCTTTTGGAATATTTCTGGATGATAAAATGTGTTCAGAATAACTTTAATCATGCTTACCTTCTACGTACGTAGGTATGTATTGTGTTCGATCATTCCATAGACATTACATTTAGAAAATAAATAAATTACTGATTTAAATAGAAACGTTCTAGAAACATTTTCATACGATTTTCACAACGGACATCCAAAAATGTTGTGTTAAAACTACACGAGCTTGTCTGGCAACTTTGTGAGTGGGTTCACAACCGTTTTATGTGTTATCACCGCACGAAATAAAATGCAGTTTGTCATAGACCTTACGAATTTTAAGGTATTTGAAAACAACGGCAAACATAAAAATAATTGTAATGCATGTGCCGAGGTGTCGTTCTACCATGTATTCTGAAATCCTTCCAAAAGAATCCAATGAGTTTTTGTTTTTTTAGTTTGTTATATTTTACCTTGCATAGGCCACCTATTAGTTACAAGCAGAGGCGTAGCTACTGCCGTATCAGCCGTATCAATCGGGACCCTCGAATAACAAAAAAAATGATGAGAAAAAATATCACAAAATCTTTTCCCAACCTCAAATATTCTTTTTGATAAAAGATAAAATGAAAACATAACTTATCGCGGTCCAGAAAGCTCCAATTTTTCAAGCTCACATCGCTCGCTCTTTGATGAGCTTCACCAGTCGTGGTCCAGAAAGAACCAGATTTTCGCACCAAACCTTGTCAGGATGCTGTAATTTTCTATTTTAGCTTTTCATAAGCCATAACCTATGCTAGTCATGATGAACATTCTCTTAGTAAAATGAATGACAGCAAAATCGATGCAAGTCAGGGTGCTATTTTCTTAGTTTTGCAAAAATATTTTGTGATTGTCTTCTTTTTTTGGGCTTCATCGCGCTCGGGATCAAAAGGGTCTCACAAAAAAAAAATACTTCGCCCTACTAGGACTAGCTACGCAACGGGTTACAAGGAACACAATCTCCATCAGTGCAGCAGTTTCAATTGCTACATCTACGTAATAATATAATTTATAGCAATCGCTATAAATCTCGCTATGTTTGTCCTCTCAGTCTCTCTGTAATGCGCATCCATTAACCTGCCGAAGCACGCTAATAAATTTCAAAGCGATACATTTATATAACTCTATAATTGCCTTCATAATATTACATTTGTTGTGTTCCTGCTGAGACCAATAAATTAGTTTCAAGGACGAGTTGATAGTCATAAAAATCGGATGACGACGAGTCATGGTTGCACTTGCAGTAAAATTGTGCTCTTAAAAAATGATGATATGATGATAATAAAAGACAAAAGAAAACTCATCAATTGGTGGTGAATGCTAAAATTTTCGAGCACCGTTCGCTCATCAATCCTACGTTTTCTCAATTGGTAAGCTTTTCTGTGTAAGTCCATACAGTTATTCACTGCATAAATGGTCAAACGACGGTTACATACATCAAAAGCTACAACAATTAACATACATTTTTCTAAAAGTTAGCTCCGGGCACGCCGCTAATTATTTGTGAAGGTAGTTGGCAAATTATTTTTTGGGTAGTACCCTCCCGGGCAATTTAAGGACCTCCCACTGGGATCAAGACGCACACTATGAGACCTTTAGAGATGAACCCATTATAAAAATGCCGATCTGGTTCCAATCCTAAGGGCAACATGTCTAACAACGTACTATTTGTTACAGAAAAAAGGAGCCGGAGAAATCTTTACGCTACTATCAAATTGTAAGTACTTAACTCATATTTTCTGACAATAGTTTTCGTTAGTCCTTGCTTAAAATTTGGAAACATTGTGAAATCTTAAAACGTATTATTAGTAAAATAAAACCCAATCCACCTGTGAGGTCATTTTCCTATAAAGTTTATTTTTCTCAATTATGTGGAGTTTAAACAGTAACTACTCAATTGGTAATTGTTGTATGTTTTTTTAAACAGTAACCTACTAAACTTAGTTATAAATTAATATCACAAATCCATAAATACATGGACATCATCATCAACATCCTGCCAATTTATTGTGTCTCCTCTTCCACACTCCAGAGATCGTTTCCACATCTATTTTCAACTTAAATCAATCCAATTCATGTGTGCATTTTCCATTAACATGTTCAGGAACATTTATTCTTGTACCATATTACTGTATGAAGTCTTCTTTTATTTGTATGGTACCAGAAGACCCGACCATATTGTATGTTCTTCCTCAGTTCCGCTACGCAACATGTTCGGAACTCATGGCAACTATCATGGGCATTATCTTTGGCATGGCTAGCGGAGGAGGTGTCTGCTTCATGTTGGTGCAGATCGGAGAGCTCAGCACCGCCTTCGTCGAGAGGACCACTTACCGAGAGAGGCTTACTAGCTACCTACCGGTAACCGTTGCGTTTGGAGGAGGAAGGAGGCTGTAAGTGACTTTAAATTCTATACTTATCATAAATATTTCATATCATGCCGTAGTCTACAAAGGGAGATGTAATACTACCTATTAAAGCGAAATAAAACCCCGGGATCTGCTACTTGTGAAAGATATATAATTTGCATTAATTAAAAATAACAGTTTTAAATGAAAAGTATAATAAATAAAAAAGGTATAAAAAGTAGAGTCGTGAAAATTATCCTCAAGCACCATGATGAGAAATTCTTTTAGGTGGAATGATAAAAAATCTTCGATTTTATTAACCTACTGAGCTCATATCTCCAAGCAGTGAAAGTAATTTGAAATACTACTCTGTCAAGAAAGTACCGGGAAAAGATCAATAATACACAAAATGTCTGTTATTCATCAAAATTTATTTTATCACCTTCAAAGTATGCTCCTTTAGAAACGATACACTTGCGCCAACGAATAATCCATTCATCAAAACATTTTTTAAACGCTGCTTCCGGAATTGAGTTCAGTTCTCGCCGCGAATTCTCCTTTATGTCTTCTATCGATTGAAAACGGGTGCCACGAAGTGGTAATTTGAGTTTAGGAAAAAGAAAAAAGTCAGCAGGAGCCATATCTGGTGAATATGGTGGTTGCTGGATGGTATTTGTTGAGTGTTTGGTCAAAAATTCGTTCACAATGATAGCCTTGTGCGAAGGCGCATTGTCGTGGTGCAAAATCCAAGAATTTTCTTTCCACAAATCTGGCCTTTTTCGTCGAATTTGCTCTCTTAAACGCCGCATAACGCTCAAATAATATTCTTTATTTACCGTTAGACCTTCCGGTAAGAATTCAGAGTGCACAACACCGCGATAGTCAAAGAAAACAGTCAACATGACTTTGACTTTTGATCGACTTTGGCGTGGGTTTCGGTTCAGTTGGAAGGCGCCACTCCGAAGCTTGTTGACTAGTTTGCATGTCAAACTCGTAAACAATGCGTTTCATGAATGTTGGGTCCGAACTGACTCGTTCTAGCATGTCCTCAGCGACTTTCATTGCGATTGAGTTTTTGGAAAATTCAGATCTTTTGGGACTAGCCGAGCAGCAACATGTTTCATACCCAAATGATTAGTTAAAATGGTACGGATCGACTCGTGAGATAAAGAAAGTTCGGCGGCTATCTCTCTCAGAGTTGAATGGGGATTTTCAGTCACTATTTTCTTCACTTTTGCGATGTTAACTTCAGTTGCAGACGTTGACGGCCTACCAGAGCGAGGCAAATCTTCCATCACATCTCGACCGCTTTTGAACGCTTTGAACCACTCATAAGCACGAGTTTTTGATAAAGTCGATTCACCGTAAGCCTTCTGTAACATTTTCAGTGACTCCGAACACGAATTTCCATTGGCGATGCAAAATTTAAGACAAACTCTTTGTTCGATATTTTTGTCCATTATGAAATTCGCAATACACACTATATATGATATTACTAAAACCAGCACTGTATTTAATATAAATAACAGATGCAACTCAAACTCCGCGCCAAAATGGAAAACAGTTGTGAAAATCTAACAACTACAAAAAAAACAAAAATTTGAATTTGGAACCATAAACAAATCATCCATTCCCGATACTTTTTTGACTGAATGTATGTATAATAGTTAATCTGTGTGAGCGTTCTGCAACTACATACTCCAACATCGACAACAGTTTTTCCTGTTTCCTGACGTATGTTCACGAATTCTCGGTTTAAAACCAGTTGACAAAGCCGTCTTTCTTGGGTATTTCCCTAACCCTCAAGAATAGCCATACCGAACGTAAAGTTTGAGTGCCATTCCATTTCACGGTGCAACACTAGGCCATGAAAGTGATCCAAGGAGTACCCTAGATAATAAATCGCAAATCTTCTTCTTTTTAGCGCGTCGACCTCAATTTGGAATGGTACAGTCCAAAATTTGGCAACGATTAATTTATACAAACTGTAAAGGGTGTAACAGTTCTCCGTCCGTTTACACCCTGTATGTGTTTAGCAAGTAGCAGATCCTGGAGTTTTATTTCACTAGACCAATAAACTATGAATTTTAAATTCACATATCGTCAGTTTTGTTTTTAAGTCCAATGTAATTAGGAGCCTGTTGCCTTTAGCCAAGAATTTTCTAATGGAATAACTCCTAGTAGTCGTCCTTGAGAATTCTCCATGTTTTATTTTATAATAAAGTGTGTTGACGTGCCTTTATTATACAAGGATATAATTTTGTCAAAGGTCTACTTTGAGAAAATTCAAAATCAAAAGACTTAGAATCAGGACTCAGGACGACGAATCAAAAGACTTAGAATCAGAACACAGGACGACGAATCAGTTACACAGTTATGAATTGCCTCAAAAATATTAATGTGTCCATTTTCTTTTTTCCAGTGCAAACGCATCTTATGATGAGAACATGGCAGCCCTGATCGGGGACGCGAAAGCGATGGCCATCGGCCTGTTCCTCAGTATCGGCATATCACTCGTCTTCTGCATGCTATCCGTCGGTCTCATCAGTTGGAGTGCACTACGACAGGTATATTATACTATTTTAGTTTCGTTGATCGCTTGGGCAGTTGTGAGCAGGGCACATTGCTCGCAGAACGGATGGCGGATGGGGCCGAAAAGTTCTGGAGTGGCGACCGCGAACCGGAAGACGTTGCGTTGGAAGGCCTTCCACTAGGTGGACCGATGACCTGGTGAAGGTTGCGGGAATCCGCTGGATGCAAGTCGAACGGGACCGGTCAATGTGGCGACACTTGGGGGAGGCCTATGTAAAGCAGTGGACGTCTTTCGGCTGAAATGATGATGATGATGATGATGATCGCTTCTTGTCGTGTTATTTGCGTTCGCAGATCGTGCCCGTGGTGCTACCAACGCCAGTAGAATCACGGGTAAAAAAAAAAACTCGTAGTACTACCAAGCGAACCAGTAGTACAACTGGAAGTTTTTTTTTACCCGTGTTACACTCAGGATTGGCACATCAGATCAAAAATCTTAATCTCAACATCATTTCGACGATTCAAAATCTCAACACTTTTCAAGTTAAGGATTTTTTCACGGCCAGAACGACCTCCTTGCAAGACGATGCGTCAGTTGAGAGATGCGAACTGTGGAGAAACAAACATTCAGAAACAAACGGTCAGGAGAATATTTTACAGCTTCATATTTTATATTTATTTATATTAAATGGGCCTATTCTCGATCTCAGTCTGGTCCTGAGGACAGAGATGAGTTCGACGATGGAACGAGCTAACCCAAAAGAAGATTATACACTGGCAACTAAAATAAATATGTATTAAGTTTCATTGTCACGCGAAAAGCCAATGACATATTGATCTATTTACATGATGGCGGTACTTCGATCAACAATAATTGTTGATCGAAGTGGTCGTACAAGCACACTGAAGCTATCAAAAACGACTGCAATATATAATTACAATTTACAAATACAATTTTGGCTTTGAATGATGGCAATGGCCTTTGGAGGTTAAAAGTTACAGAACAGCCTCAAAACAAAACTGTTCACTGCAGAAACACGTCTCTGTTTGTTTCGGTACAAGAACGTATAAACTTAAGGCCAGGATCTTCCAAAATGAGCAACTCTATTTGTGGTGGTTCAAACTTCGTTTGAAAAACTGTTAGAATAAAGTTCTAATCAGCTTGCACTACAAAGTGGTTGTTACGTCGGTCACTGCGGGCCGAATACTGCGAAATGAGTGGTTTTTAATTTTTTATAGTCATATTTTAAAAAAGTAACCTCAGAATAATGCAGACAATGTAATTTCTCATTTTTCAGTGTATTATTTTATTTATAATGTTAATAATCTATAAGTACAAACTTGAAAGTAGTCATAAACTTACCTATCTTTGCATGTTTTTATGATCGAGAGAAGTAATAACTATCGTGTTTTGAGACTAAGAATAATCAAGAACAGTTCACGAACAATAACATTTATTTTTTCTGCATTTAAAACAACGACTATTTCATACTTTAAGACTCAACCAAAAACAGGTCGATTGGAAGATCCTTGCCCTAAACTTATCACTGAAAATGTCTGAAATAACCTGAGTTGAATTTAAACATTAAACAGTTGGTTTCCTGTAGGTAATAATGACCTCGCCTGCCTCGAGTTTTTCGTTTTCGAAAGATTTTTTTTTTTCGATTTTTACATACATTTCGAACATTATCATCAGTGTGTACCGACGCAGACATGATGTATTCCGCCGAGCGGTAACTCAATCAGAAGTCATCAAGAGTGGACTCCGAGTGACATGCCGATCGTTTTGCTTATGTGCCAGTATTTAAAGATGCAATTGTCTGTATCAGTCTAGTACTGCTCAATCAATGGGCAACATTTGTTTTAAATTGGTTGATTGGTGCATGTAGCTAATAGCTAATAACGTCATAGGCATTGGTAAAAGCTTGTCGAACTTAAAGCCTACTGTGTAGGAATTGACAGAAAAAGCGTCACAGGCAAGTTCAACTTTACAAAAGATACACAGAGACACACTATAGTGTCCGCTTTAAAACAAAAAAGCCTGGACAATGTTGGAACACCAAATCTGTACATTCGCACACTGTGCGAGCGTGTGAGCGAAAAAACATGAGGAAGTGGAACATACGTAGAGCCCATTCTTTATAATAGACATGATGTTTTCGAATGTGTTTGTCCTTTATTAGATTGATATCAAATTGGCAAATGTAAAAGCCAATTTAGATGGAATTCACAAACTCATCGTACTACTGAACACAGCTTGTGAGTTGTGGCCATCACTTCCTCGACAAACAATTCGTTCTCGTGCCACTGTTGGAACAAGTTGGTGGCACGACGAGGAAGAAGGGAGGACGCTGCCTGATACCCTGGCTACTGGCTGATAGCTGTTCAGCATCCTTCTAATGAGCGATAATATACAATGTGGTGATAGCCTTGAACTTGACACATGTTACTAGATTAATAAGGTTCAAACTATCATATTATTATTGTTTGCGCTTCTTAGTTATCTTGGTTGTAACGCGGGTTCTTACTTATTTGCACCATTAAGAATTAGATACAATATTCTGGGTGCCGCCGAATGGTAACAAAAACGTCTGCAGGTGTTTAAAAGTTACTATCAGTTCCTATGAGCATGAAATTGATGAAATTATAACTTCAGAACACGTGCTAATTGTTTTGATCGGAAGTTTTTCCTGCGATTCAGAGAACAGGTTCTGTGGCTATAAAGCACGTGTATTCTCTTGTCTAGAATCGTAACAAACCTGCACTGTCGTATCGTGCGTAGAATAATCAGTTCCATTGTATAATATATTATAAGTATTACGACATAAAATGCCTTATATATTTCTATGATATAATAAATAACGGGAACAAATTGTACAAAGCACAAACGAAATCAATTGCTTTAAATTGATGACCTTACTGCTGATTGACTCGCAGAGCTTCACACTATAAACGCAAACAAAATAATGCCTACTTACTGATAAATGTCACCTTGGCGACACGATATTGGGGTTTAGCGCATCATGATCAAACCGTGTCAGCTGTTTAACTGCCGTTAAACATCTGACACGTTTATCCCAATGCAGTTGTACTCAGTAGAAACCTGCACGTCACATATGGGAATTCAGAATTTTCTTACTTAGTTTTCCTTATGATATCACATGATGCGTTATGTCGGGAGTAGTCACATAAGGACATTATTATAATATAGACTTTGTGCTGCTTCCTTACGCGAGGAAGCTTTGGATCTACTTTCGGATGCATTTAATTTTCAATTGAGTTTTAGAACAGACTCGCACCATAATTAAGTAGAACCATTATTTAGACAGTTCTGTTTTTTTAAAAAAAGCAAGCCTATATATATACATCGTGTGAGTGCTGCTGAATTTGAAACATAATGAAAATAAATAATATTACATTGTTTTACAGATAACTCGGATACGCATGAAGTTCTTGAAGGCAGTGCTGCGACAAGACATGTCCTGGTTCGACACCGACTCGGAGTTTAACTTGGCATCCAAGATGTCTGAGTAAGTAACTTATAAATTTCTACTTTTCACGAAATCATGAACAAATTAACTGAGTTTGATATATAAATAATTTCACGCCTGTTTCCCCGAAAGGTTAGGCAGTATGGGGTGGGGGGGGGGGTAGGTATGAAGAACAGGGTGTATAGTTCTTTATCCCTCGTGGAATTAGAAAAGGGACGATCTTCCGACCCGACGGATGTTTTGTATGGTGGGCTAACTGCCCGAACTTAAATAGCGCGATTCCTCCTATAAGGATATCATCTTTTTATGTTTAAGTCTCGTTATGTTTAAGTCCTATATGCGATAGGATCGAGCTTATTGCCATCAACCGAGTGTAAATCCTTAGTCCGGGCAATGAGACAGTCACCTTATTACTGTAGTTAGTCTAAGACGTATCACTTGTACACGACCGCCCCGCTCCAATATTGCACGGATGGCCTTCAGAATTAATAGAAGACATTAACTTTTCTAAGAGACAAGAAAACTTAGTTATGTTTCATTTCATCCAGACATGACAAGAGCCTTGACAAAAAGCAAACATTTTGTATTTTATTATTGTATAAGTTACTTACCTTGTTAGTTATTATGTATTGACCAAATCGACCGAAACCGATTGTGCTGAAAGGCACAAACTTTTGGTTTTGGTAACCAAACATGTTTATGACAGACGTTACAGTCGTTACAGGTAGTCAGAGGCCCAAAAACTCTGACAACCAGTCTTACCAAGGGGTATCGTATTATCGAGTACTAACTGGGCTGTAGAGGTCAGATAGGCAGTCGCTCTATGTAAAATACTGGTATTCAGCTGCATCCGGTTAGACTGGAAGCCGACCCCAACATAGTTGGGAAAAGGCTAGGCATATGATGACACATGTTACTATGTTTATGACAGACATGACCTGGTAACGAAATCATTTTCGTATCTTCACGAGGGAACACCTCAACGGTTTCTAGCACGGACACGAAACTTTGTATACGCGTTCAATTTATATAGTTCAACATTTTTATTTTTTAAATGTTTTATTTTACTAATCAATAAACATGTTTACAAATATTTTTCAAAACTTAAACATACCACACAAACCATCGTGGGTTTGACATAATTTTCTTTTTATCATTTTAATAAAGTATGTTTTTATAAATAAATAAATGTTTCCCTACGACATTCAACAGGGTTGAAGAAGCTTTTCTGTACCTTAGGCCAATCAAGAAGATTCCGACATCGCTATCGCTGAGAACATCACTATGTCATGTAATAGAACAAAATCAGTAATCACGCTTTAATATTAAAATTCACTTGTTTTTGTTTACTATCTTTCGGTAGTACCGACTCCGATTTGACGGGTGGCAAACAAGCAACCATCCGGTTTCGTCAGATCAGCTCATATGCGATCGATATGCGTGATAAGTTAGGAGTCAATGAAGACATAGATATAGAGCGCCCGATTAAAAAATGTCTCGCGTAATGTTTGCAAATGCGAATGTTTTGTACAAACAATACCGTAGAGTATCTTTAGTAACAAAAAATTGAAGCTTACGCCACTCATCTTGCCAATGTTCAAACCGAACGGATCTAGATGCCACTACGAACTGTCTAGAATGTCTAGATTGATATCTGTGAGGAACTTCCAAAAGGCAATCTTCAATTGGATTACCCCGAAAAGGATCGTCTTCATTAATGCCTTTCCCAGATCCATGTCTCTGGTCTCGGAAAGTATCAGAAATCATAATTCGATTCATAAGCCTGGATAGCCGGCAAACGAAGTTTCGACTTACTGCTAGGGAACGCAAATCCGTTCTGTTTTGAAATCCGGATTTTTAACAACGAATTTTTGGTCCAATCCGGATTATCCGGATTTTACAGATTTTTCGTGAAAATAAACAAATCTACCCATATACAGGGTGGAATTTTATAATGCCACCTGGAGGCAAAGTACTCTTAATACTGCAGATAGAAAATTTTACTCAAAGGAAACATTCCTTTATTTTTGAATAGAAAGCAAACTGAATTCAAAGATTTTCTAAAATTCTCTTCTCCCACACCCGGGAATCGAACCGGCTAAAATCTGAAAAAATTATACCCTGTACTTTTATTGCATCGATCGTTAGGGTCAATTATAAGGATGAAATCTCTCTAACAAACATGATAAATTAAATGAAAGGAAAACCAGGAAATCTTAAATTAATTTAATTATTTACAAAAAATGGTAAACTAACTAATTAGTTGCTCGAAATGGGCTCCATTCTCTTGGATACACAAATTTATTCTTTTAACGAATTCATTTCTAGTTGTGAATAAAGTGTGTTAGTTTTGGTAAATATTATAAATCGTATTCTGAACTTCAACTCTCAACTCGTTGTCATTCGCATAAGATTTCATGTAAATTTGATTTTTTACATATCCCCACAAAAAAAAATCTAATGGGGTAAGATCTAGCGATCTCGCAGGCCATCTGATTGTGCCGTTTGTACCAATCCAGGTATTAAAATGGTTATTAATGTAGGCAGTAGTGATTCTGCTGTTATGTGCTGGAGCACCATCTTGCTGTAGAATTATTTGGTTTCGCTCTTCCTCGGGGAAACCATTTAACTCGTTTCTTAAGAGATCCAGTATTTCAATATACTTGACAGTGTTTAAATGACCTTCGTACACGTCGACTAACACTACATTATTTCTCATAATTCCGCACCAAACGTTGAAAGAAAATCTTACTTGATTGTTAGTTCCATGAACACGAACAGGATTCACTCGAGACCAATAATGGTTATTGCGGCGATTGTACATGCCATTATTGCTGAAGTCGGTTTCGTCATACCATACAATGTTACTCAAAAAATTAGGGTTTCGGTCAATTTCTCCAAGCATGTTTTCACAAAATTGTAATCGTCTCTCACGATCCCCAATATGCAATTTTTGCACCAACCGACCTTCACGATAGCATTTATACTTATACTTTTTCAGCACTTTAAGTACGCGAGTGTGGGTTGTTCCTAATTCATCGGCAGCATCTCTACTTGAAGCCTTCGGAAATGATTCAAAGTATGTTAAAACATCTAGTTCAAAATCGAAATAGTTTTGCTGAATAGTTTGCCGTCTCTTCTTAAAACCACCCGTATCCTTTAAATGTTCTACCATTCTTTTCAATACGAACCGAGTTGGTGCCTGTCGGTCTTGATATCTCTCTCCATACCACCGCAGAGCTAGATTCACGTTTTTGTTATTTAAAAAATAAGCTTCCATTAAATCAAACTGTTCTTGATAAGCCATTTTCACCGTGAGACAAAATGTGAAATGAGTTGTAAAAACAATCAAATGTGAATTACAACTGTGACAATCTAATTTTCAAGTTATAATCTAACATTCTATATTTAAATTACCTCATACACGCAGCTACGAGTATGTCGCAAAGGAGTCTGCATTACAAAAGATGGATGTTAGTTAAAGAGCTTTAACTTGACTCATTGAATTTGTAACTTCAAATTTCCTGGTTTTCCTTTCATTTAATTTATCATGTTTGTTAGAGAGATGTCATCCTTATAATTGACCCTAACGATCGATGCAATAAAAGTACAGGGTATATTTTTTTCAGATTTTAGCCGGTTCGATTCCCGGGTGTGGGAGAAGAGAATTTTCGAAAATCTTCGAATGCAGTTTGCTTTCTATTCAAAAATAAAGGAATGTTTCCTTTGAGTAAAATTTTCTATCTGCAGTATTAAGAGTACTTTCCCTCCAGGTGGCATTTCAAAATTCCACCCTGTATATAATTAATATTCAAATTAATACCATAATTTTGGTGTTATAGCCACAATTAGCCCAGTAGCAATCGACGCTAAAAAAGGCTAAAATCGCAAAGCATGATGTAGAGATGTATTTTTTTTAAAGTAGTTTCATACGAGTATAGGGTGTTAACAACCTCATCACGAAGCCGTCAACCAAGTATTTTGTACATCAATCTAAGTAACTTTACGCAAAAATTATTGCTGGGAAACGACTTTCTTTTCTGGGGTGAAAAATCATGTTTTGTGTTAAAACTCAATGTAACGCACTCAACACATTGTGCTGATGGGTAGATTGAATAATATTACGGGGGTCGTCGAGGTGTTTAAAATAAAAATGAGATAATGTAGTGAGAAAAAAAACTTGTCAAAAAGTTGGAACTTTGACCCCCCCCCCCATCTCCGTAACTAGAAGGTTCCCAGGTATGGTGTAGAACAAAAAATGATCGCAATGACGGGGAGAACAAGTGCCTTTCGGCTTCGTTAAGAGGTTTTTTACAGAGTTTTACGTTAGGCGTGCGGTACTATTACTTCCTTTAAATCGGTTTAAGTTAACATTTCATTGGGTTTTACTTTATGTTAATTTTAGTATTTTTTGCGCAGGACCCTAATCTTTTTACAAAAAAATAAATAAAAGTATCCTTCATTATTTCTTACAACATCAGCTATCTGCCAGTAACTGTCACGTCAAAATCGGTCCAGCGAGTCCGAAGATTAGTTGAAAAAACAGACAGACAAAAATTCAAAATATGTTTTGTTGTTATAAGTAAGTACTTTCAAAATATTATTATTTTTTTATTTATTTGGGACAAAAAATAGTTACACGTTGCAATATTAATAGTTAGCTTAGGTCTAACAGTAAACAAACGCATAACCCACACTATTGTCCACGGAATCATATCGATTTAAAAGAAACAAGGAAACGGACGTATACATACAGAAAGGGACAGTAAGCAAATAAAAATAAAAAAGCTGAATGGTCCCACAGACCAACTCTAGACAGCGCTCCCCGTCCAGATCACAACATCTCGTCAGCAAGAATCAGTCATCGTTAAGGATGACCAGAAAGTAATTCAATAGCAATTTTTCTAAATTTGTTCTGATTAAGAGCGAAAATATCTAAATTTATAAAATGTGAGTTGTACGTTACTA
This sequence comes from Xestia sexstrigata, assembly GCA_941918905.2. Classification (NCBI taxonomy): domain Eukaryota; kingdom Metazoa; phylum Arthropoda; class Insecta; order Lepidoptera; family Noctuidae; genus Xestia; species Xestia sexstrigata. Next base: position 11,859,183 of record OW799200.2, on the reverse strand, counting down.
ATAATCGGCGGAGTGGAGCTCTCTCCTCAGCATTTGTTCTACACTTCTCTGTGTAGAACAAGCGGGTTGCCCGCACTTCTCGCCGATTAACAGTCCTAGGTACATAACATAGTTTATTTGAAAGTTCCATACAATTAAACCTATTGTTGCATATGCCGTACAGCATCATAACCATCAGCAGTGTACGCCTGTGCTCCAAGCTCATTATGTTGTACTGTTTCATGAGATCCGCATAGGAAATCTTGGTATGGTAACACTTATAATGAGTAGTGCGAAGAAATTTTTTCTGTACCATTTCTAGTCTGTGCTTATATTTTTCGTAAAATGGGCTCCAAATGGGCACCGCGTATTGCAACTGAGACCGGACTAAGGTTTTATACAAGAAGAGGAAAGTAGAAGTCTTTTTAAATTATTTACAAGACCGCGTTATGAACCCATACATCTGAAAGGCTCTATTAATAATGTTATCAATATGTATATCAAAATATAACTTACTATCAAGTAGTACGCCAAGATCACGCGTACAGTCGGTTTTATTCAAGTTTATGTCATTTAGTGTGTAGGGAAATTTAATACTTGTTTTATTTTATGGTAAAAGAAATATAATGACATTTTGGTAAACTGAGGTAAAGTTTATTCTCAAGACAATATTGCGAAAGTCTGCATAGATCATCTTGTAATAGCAAGCAGTCCTGCATACTTGTACAGGATTTAAAAATGTTGATGTCATCGGCATACATGAGGAATTTAGAGTTAACTATACAGGACTTTATGTCGTTAATGAACAAGATAAACAATAAAGGACCCAAGACTGAACCTTGGGGCACGGATTCGACAACTGTGTAATATTATGTAATTTATATTATGCATTTAGTCAAAACTGTTGAAATTTATAAATTACAAACGGACACTTCAATTTTATTAATTGTTTAGATAAGTACCTATGTAAAACAAAAAAGTGGTAAATGTTTATTTACTGACAATAACGAATAATTTACTATTAAAAGGAAAGAAAAAGATAACACTTGCAATTACATGCTTACGGTTTATTTCAAGTGTCAAACTTTACACTTACTTGTTTTGGAACAAATGCTACTTTGTAGCAACATCTTACGTTAGATTGCTTCTGTCTCTTCAGTATTCCTGCTTGCAGGTGGTACTGTCGGTACATGTACTCCTTGGTCATTGCCTGCGCACTGAACATGGCTCTACTCCGCTTCAGTCGGTCACTTTTTGGCCCCCATGAAGGATCTAAGCCGATTTCTTCACTTAATTTATTTTTATACCAAGCTATTAATACTCTAGCAATGACCACGAGTGCCGTTGGGACAATATTCAAAACTAATATATACCACCCCGTTAAGGTACCCATTGACTTTGTCCTAGATTTATATAGTCTATGGAATTCCGTACACAACACATAGACGAGAACGATACCAGAAACCGACCAGGAAACTTTCACGGCAGTATTCGGCTGGATGCCTTGCATAAAGTGAACGTCTTCAGAGAACCTCTGCACACCATACCATAGCACAAACACAATGTTTTCCAACAGAACTAAGAATATAGTGAGAAGATTCATCACATCTTTAGCGTCTATCAAATAATATAAAGTCAAATTGCCCAATAATGGCGCCGTCCCAATGTAAAGAGACATTGCGCATACAAAAGTGATTAGACCCGGACTTCTGTCTATTGCGGAGTATCTTTTTGACAACATCTCTATTGAGTCTGAAATTATACATATGCATAGAGTCATTGCTGATATTGCGATAAAACTGTAACAAAGAATCAACCAAAAAGATGTGTTCTCGTACACATGTAACAATCGAGGAATCTTTTCAAAACAATTTGAAATCGGGTATCTCATTATGAGACCTGGTCTGATATCATTCTTGAAGGCGTATGGGCAGGTCATCATAACGGTAGAGCAGGCCCCGAGGATTGTCACGCAGCAGGTGATGACAACCACGATAACAGTGTTGGAGTAGCACGGAGCCCTAAACGTACTCCTGCAGGCGGAGCCGAACGAGAGGCCGGTGCCGACGTGGAGAGTGTACAGCACCTCGGCTATTGTACTTGCCAGGCTAAATCTCTGAGTAAATACACTAAAATCAACGTCTAGGGCATCTTCATATTTCACCACTACTCCTTTTTGCAGCATGGATCCTATCATGAATACAAAACGAGCAAAAATTGGAAATAACGTACCAAATAACAAATAACAGTGCAGTGACCGTGTTCTTTTGAAACAACTGAGATACTCAGCGATTGCCACGAATCCAGAAGCAAGACCGACCCGCCAGGGCAAGTAGTAGCTGTCTTTATCCAAGCCCAGTAAATAAAATCTCCAATATTGAAACTCTGGAAATGTGTGGCACAGATCCTTACAATACGGCAGAGGATCGTTTACCTTCATGCATTGCTGGTTCACTGATAAGTTGTGGTTTAAAATGTTGCAATCAGGCTTGCTCCAGTTTCCACAAACGTAGTAAGGTATATGGTTTTCGAAGCTTATTAAAAAATAATGCACTACAAATGCACTTCCGGAGTGAAGGTAGATAATATAGAGAAGTTGCCAGAAAATTTGAATGTATCCAACGTGTGAGAGGCAGGCTCGTGCGCGCCACACCTCGAGGCAGTCGCGTCCCGTGAACTGTCCCACCACGGTCTCCATGTACAGCAGCGGGATCCCGATCACCACGTACACCACCGCGTATACGAGCATGTGCCCCAGTGCTCCCCCGCTCACCGCCATGTGTGGCAGAAACAGTAGTGTGCCTATCCCCAAAGTTTTTGCGAGCATCACTGTAATATGAATTCTCCTCGTCCCACAATTGTTTTCATCTGTATTTTCAAAAGTCGCCATGATTGAGAAAAATGAATTATTGCGCTGGTTTGAATTATGCCATAAAATAGTCAGAATCGTAGCCTACTTGATTGTACGGGAATAATTACATAATATGTGCCTAACTTACTTTCAGAGATAATATGATTAGGATATCAGCAGATGATATTCTTTGGTAGTTGAGCAGCATATCTTTACATAGCTTTACGTAGGTGTATTAAATTCATTAACTTTCGTATTTAAAGTTTATGTACGAACGCACTTGCTTGCGCCAATTGTTCATACAACGCTGAAAATCTACAAGATGAAAGAGAAGATACTACCAAGTACGCCAAGATTTGTCTTATGTTAATGTTTGATTAGCTTGTCCCTTATCTGAAACAGATCTTTATTTGCTTTAAATGTAGGTACATGTATTAATAAGATGTTGTAAAAAAGACAATTAATAATATTATAGTCAAGTACACAAGTCTTACATGGTCTAATTAGAATTAAAAACAATCATAATCTGGATCAACTCATATCATTTAAATTATAAAGTCTTTCAATGAGTAGTATCTTTGCCTAAAAGTAGTGCAGTTACCTTATAAGTATAACCTAGTACTCTTCGCTTTCCCAACAAGCGGTAAATTATATTTATACGCAAATTCCTTTTATTTCAACACATACAGATTAAGATACTGCGAATACTTACATCTGTAACATACCTACCTATTATAGATTGGATATATCACTAAGATTATAGTATTATCTAGTTAATATGAATTTTAATAATGTCAAACTTCACTTGAATCAATTGTTTTCTGCCCTGCTCGTAAATATTCGCTAGTTAAGTTAGTCAAATTACTTGTATAATTTGTAACACACTAATATAAACTCTATGGACAATCTATAAATGTGGAAACAGTCACATATTTGGATCAAATTACTTAGACGTTGCTAATTTTTACTTTTCTCATAGCTTCTGTTGCAGAATGTGTTTTCAACAGCCAGTGGGAAAAAGTAGTGTACGAGTATACTTTAAGGTTTTTTCTAATTCTAGGAACCTGATGGCTCTGAAGGAAGGTATGGGCGACAAGTTGGCCGTGGTTTCCAACCTGGTGGGGACTGCCATCATCTGCCTGGCAACTGCCTTCCCTCTGGGCTGGGAACTGACCCTGGCATGTTGTACTGTCATGCCGTTGTCCATAGCTGTCTCTATTGTTTTAACTAATGTGAGTAAACTTAGTAGATGATGATTTTTACTGTGGCAGTTTTGTTTATTATTGTGAATAGTTTGGCATTATCATAGTCTTATAATTTGTTATAAGATTGTGTTCTATGAGGTTCTCCACACTTACACAACTTTCGAAAAAGTTTACAAACACCGCAGCTTTAAAATACACCTGATGCATGTGATCTGCTTCACTCGGTTCTGTACAGTTATCAGTAAATATTGATATTATTGCGAAATCCTTCCGACATTTATTGATCGAATGATTTAGAATTGTATTGTTCTATGTTAAGTTTCTTTGACAATTATAATCGAACCAGCTTGAATTAATTATTTTATAATTTGTTTCTAGTATCAAACCAAGTCATCGATATTAGAAATGGAATCGTACAGTCAAGCGGGCAAACAAGCAGAAGAAGTATTTAAATCAGTAAGAACGATCGTGGCTTTCAACGGAGAAAACAAAGAAGTCGACAAGTATGACAGTTTATCATATAAAATCATCATTTTTTAACCGACAAAAAAAAAACCGGGACTCCCTTGTTTCATCGAAAAAAAATTGCCAAATCATCACTTTCTAAATAATTTTCCGCATAATTTCATTGGCTAAATGATTACTTAGCAAATAAACTGTTCAAAAATAATTGTAACGCAAACCTAATGATTGGCAAGTGAACAGTAAGTGATAAGTAGGAATTAAAGGTCAATAGGTAATTGTTTGACTAATTTTCAATTAGTCAAATATTTGGGTTTGTCTCCACCGATCACAGTATCAGATCACGTTAGCCACGGATCACGGCGAGTTGTATCCACTGATACCGTTATCCGTTTCCCTCGTTATCGTGTTACCCACTGATCACGATATCCGTGGCGACATGAAAAAAAAAACAAAACAAAATCGAAACAGATCACGGTGTACAGAGACAAGAAATAAAAATTAAATATTTTTAGGAACTGTTTTTTACCTACTTACCCAAACAAAAAGTAGTTATATTATAAAAAATTGCGTTTGTAATTATCGTCATTCGGAGAATGAATCTTGTTTATGTAAACATTTTAATAAAATAGATGGAAAAAAAAACAATTGTTTACGCTCTATTGATCATTTGATGTCTACAATCGAAAATACTCCCTAGTTTCACAATTAAACCTGGACTCTGCTTCCTGAAGTGGTTAACAAACAGAACAGGCATCTGGGAGAACCTCAGGTGAACGGTAGAACTTCATAGCTGGTGGTTGTTGTTGAGTATTTAAATATATCCTAAAAGTAATAGGTCGGGGTAGAAAGCCTTAAGCAGCTTTCACAACTGGTTTTTATCCCATACGAAAATATCCAATTCCTATGCAACGGCACTTTGAAAAACTAGAACTGAGGCTAAAACACTTGGCTTGGCTTATATCACATGTAATTAAATTTTAATTGATCTATCTGTAATGGTTTTCACTTACATTATAATTTGTTTTAGTGGTTTTAAAGAATTTCGCCCCGCGACTGAAAAATTCACCATCAAACAATGTCAATTTTTTCTCATAAGTCCAACATCAAATTATAAAATTTGAAAGTTTAAAAAAATGTTACACACTGATACTTCAATTTCATTTATTTGTGTAGAGGTATTAGGCAAATTAAATTATACGAAAAATTGTTTGGGAAGTGATAATTTGGCATTTTTTTTCGATGAAACAAGGGAGAACCATAAAAGTAGGTGATCAAAAATTAAGCATGTAGTAGGTAATTAGTAGATTGAGAGGAGGCCGTGTCTCAGCAGTGGGAATATCATAGGCTGATGATGCTGATGTAGATTACAGCCATAAAAAATATAAAATTAAAACTTTTTAACAAAAAAATTAAACGGCCGAAAAAAACGGAAAAGCAAAAAATAATAAACCTTTTTTAATTAACCTTAATAACTAAGTTCTTAAACTAATGTAAGGTTCACTAAAGTTTCGCCAAAACTCCACCGACAAATTTTTATTTTACAACCAACGTTTCGTTTTATACTATTTATTTCGGAAACAACTTATTCCGCAAATGTTTTATCTTAAAAACACTCGTTTTGCAAACATTTATTTGACAAACACTTGGATGGAGAGGGAGAGAAAGGCCAATTAAAAGATGGATGGATTGTGTGAGGAATGATATGAAAGAGAAAGGAGTAAATGATGCCGTGACGTCTGAGTGGAAAAAGAAAACGTGTTGCGACGACCCCAAGGGAATGGGACAAGGGCACTTTTATCAAATGCGTTAGATGATATTTAATCATTTATACATTTTTCATTTCCTAGATACATTTGGATAAATCACGTTTCTACAAAATAATTTACAGGCCAGTATTTTTTTATTACTCTTTTTAAGAAAAGTTTAGGAGATGCATAGTATTTTGTGTTTTTTCACAACATGCAAACAAGCATACATGCATGCAACAAGCAAGCAGCAAGCATGCGACAAGCAAGCAGCACGCGTGCAGTATGCAAGCATGCAACATGCAGCAGGCATGGTTTCTGTCACAGCTCCAGCGCTGCGGAGCTCCGGCGCGGCGGTTCCTTGCGAGCTTATCGTCGCAGAGGTGAGCGGTGAGCGTTAAAACCTTTAACGCTCACCACCGCAGCTTCCCGCCTCGCCCCCCGCGCCTACGCGGGCTTAAATTACACTCACTCTAGGGGTAGGGCATAAAAGACTACGTGGAGTCGGTTTTACAGCGATTCATTTTTGTCACTAAATTTGTGCTTATAGAAAACAAAATTCATTTATTTTCGGTTTTTAGAAATGTCACAATCAATATGTGTAATGTCTATATTCCAAACGTTGTTTTATGAGATAAAATTAATAATAATGAATTGTTTGTCAAATAATACGTTATTAAATAAAAGTTTATCGGATAATTATTTTGCTAAGTGCATTATTTTTTAAACTTGTTGTTGTATTTAATGATGAAATGTTTTTGCCAATCGTTGCTTGTCAAGTAAAACTTTTTGAAATAATGTTTGGTGAACTGACCGGTCACCCTAATGTAAGTACCTATACCTAAGTAATTTTGATTCGGCGTTTTAATTTTTTTGTTACAGAGTTTTTGTCGAGCTATGTGTACACAGTCGTATTTATCCACGGTTAATGCATAATAATGCCTACAAATGCAATACCACCAACCCCTAATTTATTTTTCTCCAGATACACAAAACTGCTCCAACCGGCCGAAAAGCAAGGCCGAAAACGAGGCCTGTACACCGGCCTGGGCAACGGCTTCAACTGGGTTCTCACCTACTCGCTCAATGCTATCGGCTTTACCTACGGCACCAGGCTGGTCTTCCTGGAGTGGGATAATCCAGATAGCGAAAGGAAATATTTAGTAGGAGTTGTGTACAGTGTGAGTACTTATATTAATATTGTAACATATTGAGAAACCTCGTACAAACTACACGACGACTATTTCAATGTTTATTATCGTTAGCGAGCCCTAGGAAAAATTTGTTTTTGACATTTGAGGCCTGAAAGGTCTTACAATTTTGGGCGCAAGTATGGTTCAAATCTTTAGATCTAGTATCGAAATTAATGTTACTTATAATCATACCTTTGAAAAATGCAAGTCAGACGCTTGTCATAAAGATGACATAATATATCTCCGGAATTTCTGTCCTGAAAATAATATTTGTTCTTGTAAGTATAATTTTTTTTTCAGATTTTATTCAACGTGTACATGGCTACTCAGTCGATGACTTTCTGTGTGCCTCACGCAGAGATGTTTGCAGCTGCTCGAGGTGCAGCCTCATCCATATTCCAGATGATTGATCGAGAGCCTTTAATCGACAGTCTTCAACAAACAGGCTTGTCTCCTCGAAGAGTCATCGGAGAAATAACTTTAGAGGATGTTAACTTTAGTTATCCATCAAGACCTGAAGTAAAGGTAAGATACGCATCATCTCCGCTTCATTTTCTTAATAGTGTAATAAAAACTCACTAAATGTAGACTTAATACTTTATTTTTCTGTTCACTTATTCAGAGATACAGTCACCACAGTTTCTTCCACCGAATTGAGCTCTCTCGGCCAAGTGGCATGCTTTATAAAACACCCCCTTCCGCTACAACACTGACGGTTGGGCAGTGTTGCCATTTCTCAAAAATAAAAACCAATTAGTAAAATCTTTATAACCCTACACTCGACCGTCCTGACGACGTGTATGCCCTCATACACGCCTCATGTGATAACTAAATACCCTACACTCTTGGCTGAGAGAACTCATGATGAAAAGGAGAGAGAAAAAAAAAATGTATAGACAACCAAGTGATTTAGAAATTAAATTTGTTCTAAACATTAACAGCAAAAACAATTAGAGCACACTCATCCTTAAAACACTTTAAAGCTTATCAATTCCAATCAAACAAACAAAACATTTATCATTATTCCACAAACATGATTAAATTTGATTTAACTAAAATAATACATTTATGAAATCCATAATCCATATCCTTATTGAATAAAAGTTTAAACAACTATAATAATAGATGTACTATCAGTTTTCCACAACAAAAACGAATCTTCAACAATTTTGGCAAGCCAATCAATTCATGCCAAAAATGTGTATATTTATAGGGCTAGTTTTAAAATCGGATTATAAACTATTTATCCATCATTCAAAACGTTTATAATTGAGCTGTTGCTACTGCGAACCAATCACTTCTCGCTACTGAACTTGCGTACTCTATTAGGTTGTGAACCAATCAATTCTCACACCTGATCAGAGACCCCAAAACCCTAGGCAAACCAATCAATTCTTGCCTCCAGATGAGTAATAACCGATGACGTGAATCAATCAATTCTCACGTTCGGCTGTAACAACAATATTAAACATTCTGTAATAATTGTACCGTAGAATCGTACATTCATGACCACTATGAATCACTAAGTTCGTTCTCATCACTAGATTCACTAGAATCAGATTTGTTGAGTTGTAAAGCAGCTACATGTACCCACGGAAGCATTCGATCAGCTGCTACAGTGGTAGTGCGTTTATTTGTACTATTACTGAAACCGGGAATAGACGCTATCTTATATCTATCTTGACCTAAATCTTTAGTGACTCGGTATGGTCCAATGTAGGACGGGAGAAGTTTCTTACTCTTCCCATCATTATTAAAAGTAACTTTAGTAATTTTGACTAAATCGTCCGTATTGTATATCTTAGCAGGGCGTCTGTTCCGATCGTAACGTAGCTTCTGCTTTACTTGTTCGGTGTCTATTCTCTCTTTAACTTGATTTCGGATAGTGGTCACATCTACATTTTCTCTAGTCACGTCTGCTATTTCATTTAAATTAGGATTGATTTCACTGTTCATGGACGTACCGAACATGACTTCTGATGGTCTCCTACCGGTCGTCTTTTGAACAGTGTTATTCAGCCCCCATTGTATTTTCCCCAACTGGTTATCCCAATCCCGCTCATCATGTCTCAGGTTTAGCGCTTTCAATGAATTTAAGATGGTTCGGTTATATCGTTCTACCTGGCCGTTTGATTTGGGACTCGCGACAGCATTCAAGATATGTTTTATACCTTTATCATAACAGTATCTTTTAAATAAGTGTGACGTGAAGCAACTGCCACGATCACTGATCAAACGGTCAGGCGTTCTAAATGTGTAGAATATGTCATTCAGGGCACGAATCACGTTTTGTGTATTAGTGTTTCGGACTGGCTTTATAAACACAAACTTAGTAAACGAGTCTACCACTATTAGAAGGTAAGAGTATCCTCGCTTGGATCTGACGAAGGGGCCCAGGTGGTCAATATGCAGGGTGTGAAACGGTGACTTTACTTTTTCGATTGGATGTAATAAGCCTTCGTTCGTACACGCGGACTTCTTAGCGTAAGCACAATCGATACAAGCGGACACATACTTTTTGATAAACCGTGACATTTTTGGAAACCAATATTTACTTTTAATCCTTTCCAAAGTTTTTTCTAATCCTAGATGACTAATATCGTCGTGATTCATCCTACATATTTGCCACCTCGCCCCCTTCGGGACTGCCCAGCGAACATTGCCCTTATCACCGTTAACATACCTATATAATTTATTATCCTGAACCACATAATTATCTTTGATATATTGGAGATTCTTGGGGTCTAAATCCTTTTCTAAAACATGTTTAACACGTTCCAACTCAGAGTCCCCCAGCTGAAGGGTATGTAACCAGTCTTCGTTACTAATAACCATTACTTGAGGACACAGACTAGAGGAATCAGTCCTAGTATCATTTGAAATAGGATTGCGAGATAACGCATCTACATGGGTCATTTTAGTGCCCGATCGATATTCAATTAAACAATTGAATTCTTGCAGCAGTAGCTACCAGCGCGCTATCCTAGATATTAGATCGCGTTTCATGAAAGTGGAACGAAGAGCACTACAATCGGTGACTATTTTAAATTCTTTACCTAATAAATAGACCCGAAATTTCTCTAATGAACGAATAACGGCCAGCGTTTCTAATTCGTAAGAGTGATAATGTTTTTTCTCCGGTGACGTTCGCCTACTACAATAAGCGATTGGCCGAAGAAATCCACTATCCTTACACCGCTGTAAGAGTATGCCTCCAACGCCATCCTTGCTGGCGTCAGTATGCAATTCAGTTTCAGCATCGTGGTCATAAATAGCTAAAACTGGTCGATCTATTAATTGTGATTTAAGCAGTTGGAATGCATTATCTTGTTCTTGGCCCCAAACCCATGTGGAATCCTTTTTTAATAACTGCATAATTGGTGATGCTAATTGAGCAAAATTTTTGATAAATTTTCTAAAATAACTAGCAAGCCCAAGGAATTGCCTAACACCATGAATGTTAACTGGACGTGGAAAATTCATAACTGACTGAATTTTCTTTTCACCGGGCCGAATCCCTGATGAGCTAATCTCATAGCCAAGATAATCAATATTATCGTGCAAAAAATTGCATTTCGACAAATTTAGCGTGAGATTTGCATTTTCTAACAGCTTGAGAATTTGTTCGAGCCTATCAAGACATTCAGCAGCATTTTTGCCAAAAACAAGCACGTCATCCATGTATGCTGTAGCATGAGTGAATCTAGCTGACCCCAAGACCTTATTAATCATCCTCTGAAAAATTGCTGGTGCGTTAGCTAAACCAAATGACATACGGTTGAATTCATACAATCCATCTGGAGTAACAAACGCAGTTAGATGTTTGCATGGTTCTGAAATTGGCACCTGGTAATATCCAGATGCCAAATCAAGCGTTATGAAACACGATTGACCAGACAACCTTGCTATCTCATCGTCTATGATCGGCATTGGGTATCTTTCCTTCACTGTTACAGAGTTCAACATTCTATAATCGACACACATTCGAAAACTTCCATCTTTTTTACGAACTAAAATAATAGGACTGGCGTACTCCGATGCCGATTCTCTAACGATCCCTGCTTCCAACATTTCACCTAACATAGACTGCACTTTCTCTCGTTCATGATGAGATAACCTGTAAGGGCGATAGACAATAGGTCGTTGACTATTTAACTCAATTGTCATCTGCGTAACATCTGTACAACCCAAATTTTCCAAACTTGAAGCGAAACAATGTTTATATTGCATAAGTATGTTCATAAGCCTTTGTCTATCGTCCTTTGATACAGAATCACCTATGCGCACGTCTTTTTCCTGAATGTCATTTTCACGGTCATTTTCTTGAATATCAGCAGCCTCTGCAATTCCTGGAGACTGTATTACTATCCTCTGGACAAAATCTACCTTTTCTCCTATACTAGCAACAAAATCTTTTCGCAGCCTACAGGGGATGGAAAATGGATATACGAGAATGTCCAAATTCCCATGCTGGACTTGGTAAACTCCACCATAAACAACAACCTCTTGATTTGGACCACCCCCGATTTTATTGCTCACCATTAAGCAACCACTAAATTCGGAATCTACGCGAGCTCTTATGGATGCAGGTCCATGAAGCTCGACATCAGCAGCGATCCTAACTTCAGCAAGTTGACTATTATTAGCATCGGGATAAACCATTGGAATTTCAGTGTGCAATTGATGAAATTGCAAAGTGTGGGAATTCTTAAACACAAGAATATGTGGTTGCTCCGTGTATGACTGGCCTATTAATATAGGTTTGTCCAACAGATTATCTTCGACAACTCTAGAATCTACCCTCGCATCAACTCCATCTACCACTATATCAAGCAATATGTTACCTAACGATTGGACCATCTCATTCCCGAATCCTTTCATAACTGACGGGACCTGATCGTGTACTAGATTGAGGCTCGAAATTATTGACTCCCTAACCAAAGTCACTTCGCTACCGAAATCAATAAATGCTTCTACGGTCCTACCGTTCACTGTAACCAGCTTTATGAATTTTGAGTTAGGGCTGGAGCTTGAAATACACATTGTTTTAGTTGGTGCTCCAATTTTACTTTCTTTGTCGGATTTAGTAAATTGCGCGCAATTATCAACCGTATGACCGATCTTGTTGCATTTATTGCATTTGATTAGTGGCTTTGGACAACGTAAGTATGGATGACCTCGCTCCTTACAATTAAAACAGAACACTGAACCCTGAGGCTGGTTGGATTTATTTTGAGTTGTTTTAGAATTGGATTGGTTGGAATTATTTTTAGCAAAAATACGATCTGGGTTTTGACTTTCCTTGTTGCTCATTAAGAATTGGAGAAGCTGATCAGGTTGAGAACAACAAAGCGCCAACGCACTCGATTTCATAGTCCTATCAGAGATACCGTGGATAATACAATCTACTGCGCGTTTACCCGAAATGTCACACTGAGTTAACAACGCAAGTTTTTCATAATAATATACTTCAATTTGTTCGCCAAACTTACTTCTTCTCTTAAGCATATCTTCCAGGATTTGGCCATAGTTTTGCTCGCAGGGAAAAGCACTCATTAACTTAACTTGCCATTCTTTCCAAGTATGTAAAATTGTGTTAAGACCCTCATACCAAACTTTGGCCAAACCCTGAAGTTTTTGCATTGCAAAATGTGTTGTTGTAATGTCATCCCAGCCGTATACAGTAGCGCATTCATTAACTTTACGAAGCCAAATGTCAATACGCTGGTTTTTCGCTGACGGGTCAAAATTAGGGAGAATATTTTTATGGTCAATATTCTTCGAAACTGTACTTGTAGACGGCTGAGATGCAAAACCATGTTTAATAGAATGCACCAAGTCGATAACATCTTTAACAGTAAAAGAAGGGGTACGTGACCTTTTATCCTGTGATGCGCCGTTGCCACGTAGACTATCGTTTCTCTGCTCACGTGATCCTCGTCTCCGCTTGGCTCTTGCAGCTTGATGCTCATCGGGGCTGCGGCTGTGTTGCCGGCTCTTGGAGTGATGGCGGCTCGTACTCCTCATGTAGCTTCTACTAGATCGATTCCCGTGCGCCTCTGTTATCTTCTCACGTTCTCTGCGTAGGTCCTGTTCGAGTACACGTAGCCGCTCCCGTTCTCGCTCAAACTCAAATTCTTTCTCACGAAAACTTTGCCTCCGTGACTTGCTGCGACTTCGAGTGCCACCGCAGCGAGCACTGGAAATATCACGTTGATGATGCGACGAACGCCTTACTGGAGTTAGCAGGCGCCGTCGGCTCTCTTGGCGACCACCAGGGGAAACATTATCCAATGATCGGTCGTTGCAGTTAACTTTTTCCATTGCAATTGATTTGAACCTGGAATTGACCACATTTAAGGACATAAATGTTCGATAAAACAAATTGAAAAGTAACCTTCATTATGTAGTTGCATGGTGCGTGTATATTAGGGTGCGGCCTAACCAGATAAAACTGCCACTAAAGGTTACGACAGAAGCATGCTATCACTTAATGGTACCTAACAAACCTTGCTTAATTCCAATCTATTTAAAAAAAACTCACAATAAATATCACAACCTCATCTCACAGTCGTATTATCGGGGAGTGCCTCGATCGCATAAAACTGCGACCCAAGGTTGCCTTAAATGTATGCCATCACTATTAAGAAGTACCCTAACCAAGTGGTAATAAACAAACTTTAATTTCCAGTTCCAATAAGTAAAAGATTTACATTAGTCATTTAACCTTATTTTGCAATCGTATTATCGGGGGTACCCCGACCATATATAATCACACCATAGGCAATCATACATGTTAGAAACTCAATATGCCTTGTAACATTATCAGGGAATATCCCAAATAAATGAGACAGGCAGACAGCTTCAGGTTTTTCACTCGTAAATTTTAAGAAATACACAATCATAAAATCATAACCTTATTTTGTAATCGTATTATCAGGGAGTACCCTGACCAAATAAAATCACACCACAAGGCTATAGAGCATGTTAGAAACCTAATTTTCATTGTCTTATTATCGGGGAGTACCCCGACCAAATAGGACAGCGAGCTTTAGGCTCATCACTAGGTTACAGAACATGTTAATTTTAGAATATGGAAATTCAAATAACTCACCTTTCGAATCCCACTTCTGAAGTGTAATAAAAACTCACTAAATGTAGACTTAATACTTTATTTTTCTGTTCACTTATTCAGAGATACAGTCACCACAGTTTCTTCCACCGAATTGAGCTCTCTCGGCCAAGTGGCATGCTTTATAAAACACCCCCTTCCGCTACAACACTGACGGTTGGGCAGTGTTGCCATTTCTCAAAAATAAAAACCAATTAGTAAAATCTTTATAACCCTACAATAGAATATTTTTGGCAAGTAGCTTCATCTCCTGGCTTTAAAATAAAACCGACTTCAAAAAACACAAAAACGTTGAAAAATAACTTTAGCTTCAGAAGTCGGTGACCTTTGTTTGATTGATTTAGATGTTTTTGTCACGGACTTCTGAAATGCTTCTGAAGCTAAAGTAATTTTTCAACGTTTTTGTGTTTCTTGAAGTCGGTGTTAGTTTTTCCAAAAAAGTTTTTTGTTTCCATTTTTAGTTGTTCCCAAACAAATATTTGCCATGAATTAATTTTGTATTGTTAACAATACATGACAAGATAATAGACTTATCCGCAAAAAATGGAACTTAGCCTAGCTGTCGAAATCTGGGTGTATTGTACACATCTGCCCCCTCAGAGCATATAGGCGTGATGTTACGGCATGATGTTATATAAACTATAAACATCCAAGCGATCGCAGTAATCACGGGAGATTTACCGTCTACTTTTTAAGAGTTGCATTGTATATCTACGAAGATCAACATCAGATCTTCACTAAATACTCTTTCAAATAAACCAAGAATCATTAAAATCGGCTCATAAACGACGAAAGTATCCGCAAACACATAAAAAATGGTAAATTCGGTCGAATTGAGAAACCTCCTTTTTTGAAGTTGGTTAAAATACTTGGAAAGTACTGTAGTTCCCATTTCAAAGCATAGATCTCTGTGGAGAAGAATGCACAGAAAGCACATCAGAAAGCATGACACTCCATGGACACTCTTTTAAGTCAGAATACTGTAACAAAACCTTGGTTACATCATTCACGTTGAGATGGTATGTGAGAACAATGTAGCAAGATGGACCCTTTAAAAGTGTCCATTGTAAAGACAATTCAAAAATAAAATAATTCATTCAAACAGGCAACTACAATAGCGGAGAACCCAAATGTCAGTACATTAATGAAACACACGTTTCATATGATATGATTTATGATAATATCATATATCATGTCATATGAAACGTGTGTTTAATTATTATGAATACCTAAAATAAGTCGATTTTGCCACTGACTCACCTACTCACACACGTACCTAGAATACTTCAAGAAACCAAGCCGTACTTTTTGACCAAGAGATAGGATTTGTAGAGTTACTTCTTTTGGAGGGATGGTCTTGGCTTTTCATAAAACCTGTTAATTTTTTGACGGCGAAAGTGTTATAAGTTCGCGGTCTGTTTAACCTATTTTACATGAAATGTTTTTGGCTGGGGTTAAGTTATTCTCACTCACAATAATATTCACCTCCGCTAACCATGACCATGCGTTTTGATGATCTCCATCATTATTTACATGCATAGCCAAATATCAAAATGTCGCTAAACTATCAGCATTATGACTCTTCTAAGCAAACTCAACATTCCGCAGGTCCTCAACGGATTTTCCATTACAATCAAAGCAGGTGAATGTGTAGCCTTAGTTGGATCTTCTGGCTGCGGCAAAACAACAATATTACAATTACTTCAAAGACTTTATGATCCTCATTCCGGATCAGTGAAGCTTGATGGAAAGGATGTTAAAAATCTGAATTTGGGATGGCTACGGTCTTGTCTAGGTTCGTATGCTAAAATGTACATCAATCAGAATTCCTGTTGTAAGTATCGATAAACTAAAAAATAATTGTTTATCATATATATTCCAGGTGTGGTAGGGCAAGAACCTATACTGTTCCGAGGTACCGTTTTTGATAATATCGCCATTGGTTTCCCTGAAGCCACGAGGGAGGAAGTGCAGACTGTAGCTGAAATGGCATATGCTCACGACTTTATCACAAACCTACCCAACGTAAGTTATAGTTACGTAAGAGTAAAAGGGCTAGTAGTATTTTTATTAAGGCTTACGTTACAGCTTAAGAAAAAGACTGTCATGCAGTAGTGTAACGAGTGATAAAGAAGACGCTCTATTAACAAAGCTGATCGTTTTTATCAACAAGACATACCAGATGTACAGTCGGAAACTGTAAGGATGGAACAAAAGGGAGGAAGGTCTATATTCAGCAGTGGATGTCACAAGCTAAATAAATAATAATGATAATGACTAAGTTTTTATGCTGGAAGTATAAAGTAACGAATTGGTTTGATCTCAGGGCTACGACACAGTGATAGGCGAGCGCGGCGCGTCGCTGTCAGGCGGGCAGAAGCAGCGCGTTGCCATCGCCCGCTCGCTACTCCGCGAGCCGGCCGTGCTGCTTCTCGACGAGGCCACCTCCGCACTCGACCCTCACTCCGAGCGGCAGGTCCAGGCAGCCCTCGATCGTGCCAGTGTTGGCAGAACCACCATCATGGTGTCCCATCGGTTGGTTTAAATTTTTAACTGGTGGAAACGATGCAAAGCAATACAAATCGTCTAGAGATGGACATTGTAACAAATCTACTTGCTCCTATTAAATAAAAGGATAAGCAGACTTGTTCAATTAAAATTTAATTAGGGAAAGATTAGCATTAGGGATAAAACAATACAGCTAAATATTAAAAACCTACCTAGCACGCACTCTAGGATTGTATTTTAGGTCACGCACTTGTTGGTTAGGAAGTTCAGCACTGTAGGAGAGACGGGAACAGACGTCAGGGTAGCAGGTCAATACCTGGGCAACTTCGAGGTTCAGCTTCAGGAAACCTCTGCAGGAAGGGCGTTGAGCAGATCTCAGAGTCCACCAGGTCAGCTCTGTAGTAAGGCGGGCGAGGTGAGACAAGTAGCAAGACAGCTTCAGAAGATCGGGAGTAGAGGTCCCAGATCCGTAGATAGCTTCCGAAGATCGGGAGAAGAGGCACCAGGCGGAATCTATAGTGGAATCCCCTGGTAATGTAGATATGTAACAGCAAAAACCAAACTGTTTTCTGATGCTTCTTATCTCAGATTCAATGGATTCAATTCTTCCTTTTTTTAAATTTTCAAATATTAGCTTTCTTGTGGCCATCATCTCATCTGACAAGTGTAGTCGGCCAGGACATATTCATGAGTGCATAAAGAATTTTATTAATATAATTTAATTTTAAGTTATTTAGTAAACACATATTGATAAAAATAATTTAAATTTTATAAACCGAAAATCATCATAGACTAAGGTAGGAAGAGAATTAAAAAGTAATTGACAGTTTGACAATTTGGCGTGTCATAACACGAAAATTATGATAATTTTATTTCAGCAATTTTTAAGTTAATGAGTCGTAATTACATCGATTTGTTGAGTGTAAAAATATAAACAAATAAAAAGGATGATAAATAGTATTATAAATGATGAATATAAAGTGTAAGTATAGCATAATACTATAACATCCATGCCCCTCGACAGTCAAAACACTCGACACACAGCTGTAAACGAGACTAAACCGCCAGAAGAACATTTTGATTACAAGTTCTTACTTCAGCATCCAAAGTACAAGTTGTTACCTAATCAGTATTTACTAAAATAGTCGGGGTATATCCCTGACTATTTTGGACAGGAGAATCGTGTGCAATATTTACAGTTATAACTGATGTATGCTTGTTTTAGGTTATCAACTATCACCAACGCTAACCGTATTATCTGCATGGACCAGGGAGCTATCGTGGAAGAGGGTACGCACGAAGAGCTGATGAAAACGAAAGGTGATTTCAGTTTGACCTTCGTACATTAGTTCAAAGATGATTGTACAGTTTTTTAGCAGGGTGTACACCTTTACCTATCCTGAAGTTTTTAGTTAAGGTTATGTTTGCTCTTATTTATCTTACTCAAGTACATAATCCACTTTGTCTTCGTTCTGTGTTATCACTCGGAGCGGGCCACAACCTCCCTTTACTTCTCTTTCTTGATCATTCTAGGGTTCTACTACAAGCTAGTGACGACAGGTCATGAGATGAAAGAACCCGAAGAAATTGAAACACTACCTGAAGAAGGTGACGGTGAGGAGAACGGAGAACCAGTCCTAGCTCCTCGGGCTGATATCAAGCGGAAGTCAAACCGACGTGTGCACAGACGTCACTCGATAAGAAGAGGTTTGAACAGCATGATAATAAAACCAGTCAGCCTAAAATAAACAAGAACTAAAGAAATAACGTAGCAAAATCTTGAAATAAGAAAATACAGAAAACTGACTAATTTCTTTTGTTGAAGTCCTATACGTCTAACATTTTTAGATTTTGCGTAGTAATGTAACTGTCATCTGAATCTTATCACGAGTCTCGATCTTATCACTAAGTTCTTAATTTAGTTTATGAATGGGTTTGGGTATCCAAACATAATCGAATGCTTTTTGTTGACAGATTCTCATGATTGGATGACTCCTCGTGGCTCCATTTGCTCTGTCATGTCTACTGGTCTACAAAACTTCGTGTATAATGCTGATTATGAGTCGGATGAAGAAAAGGATGAGGAGGAAGTAAGTAAAACTGTTCACCAACTGTATGAGATTTTCTTGTGTTTTGTGTGAATCTTCACTCTTGGTCTACCAATGCTAAATCTGGGAGAGGTAGACATTACAGATAGGTACACAATTATACATACATCGTCATCAAATATGCATATCCTATTTCCTCTATGTTGGGGTCGGCTTTCGGTCTAACCGGATGCAGCCGAACAGCTGTATTTGACATGGAGCGACTCCTGTATGACTTCTCACAATCCAGTTACTGGGTTAGGTTTACGATACTCCTTGGTAAGACTAGTCGCCAGACTTCCTGGCATCTCAGTACTTGTAACGACTATAAAACACGGACGGAACTCATTATGTGACGAATGGTTGCCTATCCACGAACCGGCCTCGGCAAGCACTGCTTAACTTTGAAGGTCGATATGCTTGGCTGCTATTATTTTGCCAAGCCTACAGATACAACCACATTCAATTACTTTAAATTATATTTTTCGTTCTCAGGAAATTAAACCAGTGAGCGACTGGCAGATCTTGAAGCTAAACGGACCAGAATGGCCACTCATTACTGTAGGATCTATTGCAGCCTTCACCCAAGGTGCTTGTTTCCCTGTCTTTGCCTTGCTCTTTGGATTTTCCAGTGGCGTAAGTACAATTTCAAGAGTTTGCCATGTGCAACTACCAAATCCGAAGCTTGTTTAAAGTAAGCGAAAAATGCTTCAAACTTTATTTATTTTTTCAGATATTCGTTCTCGACGATAGAAAAGAGATCCTTTACTTGGCGGATCTGTACTCGGGCATGTTCATAGTGGTGGCTGCTGTTGCCGGTGTGTCCATGTGTCTGCAGAGCATTACCTTTACCACGGCTGGTTTGAGGATGACCACTCGATTGCGGCAACAGTACTTCTCATCTCTACTCAAACAGGTAACGAGTTTTTTTTTTCAAGTATCAAAATTAAGTTAAATTGACCAGAAACAAAAATTACTAGCAGTCCACAGCTGAATAAAGGACATTCTAAAGTGGCGCTAGTTCATTCGGTTTTCTTGCTACGTTGCGTTTGTCAGTGCCACCCAAGAAAATTACAATTATTATTACATTCGACCCGAGTGGCCGTTATTATATAGCCACGAGCTCCTCCGCATAAGTACTTAACAACCTAGTCAAAATAATAGTAATATCGTAAGTCGTTAAGTTTGTAAAACAATTAACGATTCAACATTGATGGATTCTAGGAAATAGGATTCTTCGACAAGGAATGCAACACGGTCGGTGCAATGTGTGCAAGACTTAGCGGAGACACGGCAGAAGTGCAGGGCGCTACCGGACTCAGGATAGGTATCATACTGCAAGGAATAAGCTCGGTGCTAGTGGGCTTCCTGATGGCGATCTGCTATAACTGGAAACTCACTCTAGTTGGGACTGTTTTCTTACCTCTGGTCAGTGGATTTCTCTAAAACTTTGAAATTGCCAACTACACATCAGTATATGTTTTGGAGCCGTTATTATGGCACATTCTGGTGTTTAGCAAAAGTATAGTTTTGCAGAACGTCTCTATTGTTCTGGCCTCTATTGTTTTGTTGTTATGTGACAGTAACATTCTAATGCTAGATCTGCCATAATCTGCTTGTCACTTTAACTGCACTGTGCAAAAAAACTCGAATCATAATGTTTGTTATTTGTATGTGCTAGTGTCTATCAATTTTCCTAATAGCTTATTTTGTAGTATTTACAAGTAACTTCTACATTTCTAGATGGTCGGTAGCATCTGGTTGGAAGGGATGGTCTCGCAGCAGTCCCAGATCGATGAACGTTCGGCGATGGAGCAAGCCACAGCTATCGCCACAGAAGCAGTCGTCAGCATCAAGACAGTTCAGAGCTTGGGTAAGGCAGATTGTGCAACAAGTGCTATGGGTTGGGTGGTCCTGGTATACTGTGGTAGAAATGATTACCTACGTCTATAATGGCACTACCATGATTAAATAGGTTGTTGGGTCAACTCTCGAGATGCCATTTGCTAACTTGTTGCTGGATACATAAAAAATGCATTAATTAAAGCGCGCTGTCTAATTTATAACGGTCGGGTCAGCTTATTGAAAGTCATTTAAAAAAATCATTTACGCATCACCTAGTGTTAGTGAAAATGGGCTTTCAACTTAACCGTCCCACTAACATTAACCAACATGGCCTACTCCTTTCCTGCGTGTACATATACAAACAACACGCAACTAAGTAATGCTAACCATATCTTTTATGCAGGCGTTGAACCAATATTCCTGAAAAAATTCGAAGAAGCCCTAACTGAAGCCTGTGCCGCTGTCACCAAGAAGTCCCGCTGGAGGGGTCTGGTCCTCGGCTTGGGGGTCTATGTGCCGTTCATGGCGTTTTGCAGTGCCACTGTGTACGGTGCCGTCTTGGTGGCGTACGGGGAGATCGAATATAAGATTGTGCTGCTGTAAGTACCACCGTTTCCCATACACAATAATTAATGGTAAAATTATTGCACTGATGAAATTTCAACTCTTGGCTCTGTGCAAATTCACCAAAGGCCTGTAGCTTAGGTGTCACCTAGTCTTAGTGAAAATGGGTTTTAAATACCTTCCCTCTAAAGGTATACTTTGGTTCAAAAGTTATAATCAGTCGTCTACCGGAAGAATTGACGATTGTGACAATTATTTTGTGAAGACAGTGACGAAAGTAAAATCAAGCGTATGTGAAAGACGTACGACGTATTGCTTTTGTTGTGATATTATTGCATAATAATCGCCTTTCTGCTCTAGCCTCGATGATATTGATTATACATGATACTACTGCTTCTCGACGGGCAAGAAACTCTCTTCGTGAAAAGAGGCTGGAATTTCACGAAGAGAGTTTCTTGCCCGTTAAATCATTGGTAATTAAGCTCTATTTTTGTTGCAGGGTTAACGAAGCCATCATGTATGGAGCCTACATGTTGGGTCAGTCGTTGGTATACGTGCCTAGCTTCAACTCAGCCAAGACCTGTGGAGCAAGGATCCTATCTATCATCCAAAGAACGCCCAGGGTCAGGACAGAAGACGGAATAAGGGACAAAAAGGATTGGGTAAATTAAACAAACACTCCAGCACAATTTGGCTGCGTCTGTAGTCTAGTGATCGTCAGATTATTCTTGGGTTTGAATTCCGGGAGGACAAATTCTCTTGAATCGCCGGGTCGCCGGCATGGCAGCCAGTTGGTCTTTTTCGCGTTAACTTTCGTTCAGGATTTTTTCTATTTAACTCCATACTACTAGGAATATTTATCAAAGTACAGAAATGCATCATGCATCATCTCGGATCGAGATCAGCTAGTGAAAATTAGGTCAGATGATGCCGATCCGGTACTTAAAGGTATATGCTATGATCATCCCACGGGTCAGAACATACCTAACTATGAGTAGATTCCCTCTTTAATATTTCAACTCCTTGGTACATTTCTAGACTGCTACTGGTAACTTCAGCGTTCGAGACGTAGAGTTCAGTTACCCCACCCGTCCGCACCAGAGGATTCTGAAGGGTGTTGATCTGAAGGTGGACGCTGGCAAGACAGTGGCCTTAGTTGGCTCCTCAGGCTGCGGCAAGTCTACCATCTTGCAGCTGATACAGAGGTTTTATGATCCTGATTCCGGTAACATTGTGAGTAAAAGTTTAAAATATTAGTTATAAGTAGGTACCTAATACATATATACCTACGCACTAATCACGACAGTTTTGGCGATCTGAAAAACCGTATGTTTTACAAACTTGATATCCTCAATTTGATTGTCTGATTGAAATAACAACAACTAACCGAATCACCTTACTTTCCTATATTTTCGCTATGAGGTTGAAAGTCAATGTAAACTTCTTGCACATGACTGTGCATAAAACGTTAATTATAGCATTACATCTACTATGTTTTACTATATAGAGACCACTTACACATACTGTAACATATACGGCAGTACATGAGTAATGGAACGCACTGAAATATACTTAGGTTTAAGATGTTACGAGGGGGAGCGCGGGAACGCGCCACACAGCCAAACGAGACACTGGCTGAGGCATACAGGAAAATTGTAAAAGATAACAATTATAGATCGTATGATGTCTTGGATAATAAAGAAGGATGTGTGTACACCAGGACCTCATATCATGTTCGACCTCAATAGTCTGCTGATTAACATGGGCTGAGTGTGGAGATTCAGTTGCTATAAATTTTTTACTATACTAACATTTTACTGTAATACTGCTTGAAAATTGATAATGGAATGTTAATATAAGTATGAAAGTAGTATGTGCAGGCTACAATGCTAGTTGCAATGTAATAATTAGTTTGTAAGGTATAATTTAGAAATAAGTTAGCAGTATAGATGTACAACAACAACAACAACAGCCCATAACGTCCACTGCTGGACATAAGCCTCTCCCATGATGGGAGGAATTTGCCGTAATCTCCACGCTTGGCAGGCGGATTGGAGATCGCAGTGATGAAAGACTAACAGAAAACGCTGCTGCCCATTCTCTGGTCTACGGAGGCGCAAGGTGTTCTGCCTCAGACATTTATTTAGTCGCCTTATACGACACCCGTGAGTGTAATGGGTTGGTTCTATTCTACTCTGCCGGATACCACACGGCTTCTAAAGTATAAATGTAAAGTATAAAGTATAGATGTAAAGCAACATAAGTAAGGAAATAAGTAGTTGATTGTAAAGTAAAAGTATACCTAAATTAGAAATAAGTAGACATGATAGATGTAAAGCAACACAACTAAAGACAATGAAACATTGTTAAGATTGTTCTTTTTTTTTTTGTTTGTGTTAAAAGGGATAGATGTAACATATACGGCAGTACATGAGTAATGGAACGCACTGAAATATACTTAGGTTTAAGATTTTACGAGGGGGAGCGCGGGAACGCGCCACACAGCCGATCGAGACACTGGCTGAGGCATACAGGAAAAATTGTAATTAAAATAAAACAATACACATACAGACGCCCGGACGCTCGACCGTGCGTTCAAAGCAATACAATCCTTAGCGTGCCTATGCACTTATGATCGCTTACTGTATTCTGCTTCAGCCTATGACCAAACCAGTCTATAACCCTTGTTATGTAATGGTTGTTTACAGGAGCTAGACAGTCGCGACATCAGGTCATCTCTAACCCTGCCACGCCTCCGTCGCCAACTTGGCGTGGTGCAACAAGAACCCATCCTGTTCGATCGTACGCTGGCCGAGAACATCGCCTACGGAGACAACAACAGGAAGGTTACCATGCACGAGGTGGTTGCTGCTGCGAAGGCGGCCAATATACACAGCTTCATCGTCTCTCTGCCTAAAGTGGGTTTAAAATATGATCCGATGAGTCTCTTGGAACAAATCATTTGGGAAGATGCCTTTTCTTCCCAGTCATTCTTATTCTTCATGTTGCTGACACGACAGTATTTCAAATTGTGTTGGCCCATAACTTCCACGGAGTCGTCGGTGGCGGTGCAGAAATAACTTTTAATGCATGTTTTAAGCTATGCCTTAAAACATGAGATAAAAAAGGCAAGTTAGGAGGTAGAACATAGTTTGCGAAACAGTTCCTCGTCCACCCGTGTTGTTGTTTACTAGGTTGCAATACATCTTCTATGGTTCAGAGACCGTTAAAGGACTTAAAAGTGAACTACGGAAGGTTTTTGAGGAAGATGCTCGCTTAGCGGCAGGTAGTGAATAGAACAGGTATGGGTATTCCGCCATGATTTATAATGGGCGTCTACCAGGATCCTGGTCAGAATGCTGCCGATTTTATGAAATTTTGCCAGCTGACAGACTGTGAATCCTGTCCAAGATTAATGGAAGTCGCGAATGTTGGATCCAAAGGAATCATCACTTATAACCTATCTTAATAGGTACTTAGAATAATAAATAAGCCAACCAAAGAAACAAACCTAATATCCTCCTGCTCCTTTTCCGTGGCACTTCGGGGTCCTGTACTTTATTACAAATGAAACTATTTCCAGGGTTACGACACAAACCTAGGTTCTGGCGGCGCTCAGCTGTCGGGTGGTCAGAAGCAGCGCGTGTGTATCGCGCGCGCGCTCATCAGATCGCCGCGACTCTTGCTGCTGGACGAAGCCACGTCGGCGCTGGACGCGAACAGTGAACGGGTAAGACTTAACTATTTTTTGAAGCAGCCATACCAGAGGCAGATTATAATTCCGCATAAAATATGCATGATAAATTGAAAAAAAAGAGAGGTTTTCTTTATTTGCACTTTATAATCGTGCATTCAGTACATGCGGCTGAAAACTTCAGGGCTTAAAATCTTCTAACTGTTTTGTGTATTGTAATTTGGATAGTGGTGAAGTGTAAACTGAAACCTGGTTCATTAATAATGTAATCACAATATTTGCAGGCCGTATCGGAAGCTCTGGAGAAGGCAGCCAAGGGTCGCACGTGTATAACAATCGCTCATCGGCTCTCCACCATCAAAGACGCAGACCTCATCTGTGTCTTAGATAAAGGTATTAATTAACTTTTTGTAACATGTTGTAACTGTCAAGAGTAGTGCAATGCCTGAAGGAATTTCTCAGTAACAGCCCGGTCAGCGTCTGTATATCCGGTTGATGACAATAGGCTCGACCCCTATTACGTGGTTTGGGGCATGAACTTATAAGCGAAATGTGGGTCATTCTATTTATAGGTACGCAGAGGAGTTCCTGTATTTCCCGATTGCAGGTGTCATTTTGTGTATAATTATTTAAGCTATAGCACAATGACTTTGTAGCGATTTTTCCAAATGGGGATCTTAAACAAAAATTTGTTTCAGGCAAAATTGTGGAACGTGGATCCCACGCAGAACTCTTCGCTCAGCGGGGCGCCTACTGGAAAATGTGCAAAGGACAAAACATAGCTTAATTTCTCATTGTGTGTTCAACTTATTGTACAACTATAAGTACAGCATACATATTTACATCACGAAATGTCGACCGTTGGAAATTGACAAAGATTTAAATCGCTGGATGTGCTTTCACCGTACTTAGGTCGCACGAGAAAGTGTCCATATTGGAAAGAGAAGCTCACACATCCCGCATGGCATTACGTTACGAACAAACGGTTCTGGTGAGAGCATTCGCTTGTAATGCGGTGCGAGACCATTCGCCTTTAATGTAACAATGCAAGTTGCAATTTTGGACAGAATCAAGCGACTGTTACAAATTGTTTCGTTACAGTACGCAACCTGTAATGATAAAATTTATAACAACGACTTTTAACGTAATGATCAAAATTGAATATTTTCAAACAAAATTTTTTGATGAGCTATACGAGATACACGAATCTTACGATTATTTTTTTGTAAATTAAACTTTCTAATACATGTCAGTAATAAAGATCGCGTCACGGAAGCCAAATGGAGTTAGGCAGAACACCTAGCAAGGCACAGCGATGATAGGTGGACTAGTGCTTTCACCGAAATTCGTCCAAAAGCTTGGAAAAGAAGTGTGGGTCGTCCGGCGGCGAAATGGGCAGACGATTTAGTTGCCATCGGAGGAAAAACCTGGATGAGGCTGGCACAGGAACGCGGAGATGGCACATCAAAAGGAAGGTCTACACCAACAGGCCGTGAATTCAGACTGTGCATGATGATGAATAAAGATATTCTGTTGAAAATTACATTTAAGAGTATTTTTTGAATTAAGGGCATTTCACAAGTGTACAATTTCGTCAGTTTTACACCAAGCAAACCGTATTGCATTTGTATTGTAATTTTAGGTAAAAACAAATATTAGGGTCTATCACATAAAGATCATCTAGATATTATATTTTATTATTGTTGCTATTTTTAGAATAGTAGGTATTTTTAGTTAACTTCAGTTGTTTTTTTTTTTTTGGAAAATTTCATTAGTTAAGAAGTTTTTTCTAAATCAGTACATAAACATTTCAACTTTGAAGAGTTCATTCACGAATGTTGAATTGTGTTTAGTTATAGGCAAGGCAAACTTTAGCCCTTATGTGCAGGGCCGTTAAGTATGGTTTTGAGTGAATCTCCACATTATTTTACAAGGTATTTGTAAAAAAAAACATTGTCCAAAAGCAAACAGTGGCACATAAAACTTTCTCGGTACTTATTACTCGGTCCTATTTTGCAAATTAAGAACCTGTCAGGGTTCTTATTAGTATGGGAGGCAAGCAGTGAGAACATTATTGTGGTTTCCACCATCAATAAATTGCAAATCTATTTAGTCCGTCAGTTAGAGTATTGGAAAATAATGAACACGTATTTTTTGTTTTTGTAAATCAATGAATATTGACAAAAATAAAACGCATTAAAACGCGAGAACGCACTAAAAATTATAGCACAGCGTGACGTATTGAGAATTTTAAAAGCGTCGTATTCGCCAATTTTGGTTTACGTAACAAAAGAAAAAATACGTGTCAAATATTTTTTGAAAATATAACTGACGGACTAATTAGATTTTTTCAGGACACAAGCCTATTGTTTGTAACAAGTCAAATCCCAACTACGATACAAGTTGCAATACATGTTGCAACTTAGGCCTACTGTCCACGGAGTTTCTACGTAAGATGCAAGTAAGACGCAAGCAATAGTAAAATTAGATAACTAGCGTCTGACGTGCAGCTTAGGTGGTCACTAGGCTCCGGAAAATTTGCCACAGTGTCACATGTGCCCAAGTGGGGACGCCACTATAAATGTATTAGGAAAATACCTATAGTATCTTCCATTGGCGTATAAGTGTAAGTGTATAAGTATCCTTTTACGTTAAGTATTAAAATATGTTGAAATTATTTAAATACTTGTTTTTTTTTTGTACATGTGTAAAAATGAAGCCGTTATGCCTTCTTCGGAGCAACACACCTGCTCATCTCCTAGCGAATATTCCGATTGAATCGGAAGGGGTTCAAACCCCTAAATTACAATATAGTTAGGTATGGATAATATTCATATAATATAATATTTTAATAAAAGCTAACACAATATATGCAGGTATAGGAAATATTTAGGTAAGTATTTTAATAAAAGCTAACATAATTTAGTCGTTCTTAAAACTAATTTCAATAAATTACTTTTAATTTTTTTTCCAGAATACAATACATTTTGATTTCTATTCATAATTACCAATATGGTTTATAGTTAAGAGGAAATACATAATGAATAAATACTATAAAACCACAATCTACAATCAACTATTAGCTTATTATGACAAAGTTTTAATGTCATCGAATCATAAGACTTAGGTCCTTTTGTTGTAAGTGCGTAGTGTGGTTTCATTGTTATAGTATTAAAATATTATAATTTTCCTTCCGTAAATACCAATGGAATCATCAATGGCTGCAATTGTGATTTACTATATTAACTTTTTAGGATCGTTTTGATTCCATTTAGTGGGTTTCACTATTTAAATAAAGTTTCACTATTTTTTTTTTTAATTTTGTTTGTTTACGAGAAAATCAACTGTCCAGTTGGATTTTTATAGAACAGTATATTTGTGAATATCAACAAAATGCATTTTTTGACAATTTTGGCAGCGATATTTTAGATTAAAGTGTTGTGTCCAAAATTGAAAACCGCCCACCAAAATCGAAAATCAGTGGCACCAAAATGAATTCTCTGTCACAAACCTCAATCTCAATAATAAAGCTCAATGTAACTAAACTCACAAATTTTCGGGAAGTATCAATAACTCATCCGGAATGACTGGAAGCCGACCCCAATAAAACTTGGGAAAAGGCTAGGCAGATGATGATGATCAATAACTTTCATCGGTTAATAAAACTCTCAGTTAAAAAATATTTACTATTGTTTATCTGATCTCTCATTAACAATTTATGACACAAAAAAATTAAAACGAAAAAAGCATTAATATTTTATTGTAAACAAAATTAGTGGAAATAAAGGTTAAGTAGAAATAGACCAAATCAAGCGAGGATATCGTCGTTTCGAAGCCGGAGATTCTTTAGGAAATCGAAAACTTCTACGGCCAGTTGTACGCATTGCATGTACATAACTCAAGTTAAATTGTTAAATTTAATAGAAATACTTATTTAGAGACACAAACTTCAAAGTATCAACATACAGGTGTTGCGTAGCAATGTAGTCCATAGAGTTTCATGAAGGTGTTTTAAGAAGGTGTGTATACTTCACATCCTATCACGTTTTTAAGAATTTATAAATAAATTCTTGAGTCCCATTCTGGAACTTAAATCTTGTAGGGCCAAACAGTGGCTTCGTTAGCACTGCAACTCCGATGGAACGTGTTGGACATTTAAGTCTCCGTTGCTAACACATTCTCTCACAAAGAAATGTTTTATCTTGATGTGCTTAGTCCGTTTGTGATATTCGTATTGCGGATTTTTAGCAAGTTTAATAGCTGACTCATTTTTACTAAGAGCATATAAGGCTTATAGCTAGGACACAATAATTTTAATTCCCTGACTCCTAAACTAGGTGTATGTGCCTGTGTCTTAGGAGTCAGTGATTCTCCATAACTAACAAGACAAAGCCATAGTATAATAAATAAATAAATCAGGACTTTAAAACAATAAGCAATTGGTGTAAAAGAAAACAGGATAATTTTAAACTAATGTAGAGAAAAACACAAAAAGGAAAACGTATAAGTGAGTGGTGAGGAGAATAAATGTGGGGTCCGAGTGTGTGTGTGTGTAGTGAGAAAGTGTAGAATGTGTGTGAATGCGTATGTGGTGTGTAGGTGTAGGATATGTGATGTGTGTAGTGAGAAAGAATGAGGTGTGTAACCATCCGTCCGTCAGTACACATCCGTTTTGGTTGGATTGGGTTGGTTGATGTATAGTATCTTATCATTGTAAATTACCCAGCAGAAGATCCTCAGTGTCATCATAATTTAATGTTTGGAGATAATCTTTAAGTAAATTTTTGCATTTATATTTAGGGCATGAATAAATTTTAAACTTTTTATTTAGGAGGTTGTACATATTAATGCTATTAACGTAAAATTGGCGTTTGGCAAAGGCAGTTCTATGGCGTTCGTGGGGAAAAACGTTATGCTTAAGCCTACCAGTCGGTTCCTTTGGAGGGCGGGCAGAGTGTTTGCGTAGGGTCGAAAGGAGCACATAAAGTTGCCTGACGGTGAGTACCTTACTGTCGGAATAAAGCTGCGCAGTGGGATACCTACGTGGAAGAGAGAGCATTACCTTAAGGATAGCTCTCTGGGCTCTCTCAAGGCGGATAAATACATTTTGGGTGGCACCACCCCAGACGGGCAAGCAGTACGTTAGGACAGAATAGGGCAAAATATACTAATTTTAGGGTTTCATTATCAGCAGAGTTTCACAACTTCTTGAAAACATATATTAGCTTACGTATGCGGGACGTGACTTTGGCGATATGGGGGTGCCAGTTGAGATGCTGATCGATGAGTACTCCTAGATACCTTACACAAGAGGATTTGGCGAGGAAGAGGCAGCTATACTGTGTTAAGGATCCGCAGGCATGCGCTTTTATGGTAAAGGATTTTGAGGGACACAGATTCGACCGAATGGAGAATGGAACATATACCGATTTATCAACATTTAAGGTGAGCAAGTTGTCGGCCAAACATTTCATTACGGCAGACAGCGCAGCCTCGACGTTTTGGTATGTCTGGGCCCAGTAATCACCATCTACAACAAGGGCAGTGTCATCCGCGTATGTAAATATCTTGCAATTTTCGAGAGGCAGTTTGCAGAGCTCATTAATATAAATGAGAAAGAGAGTAGGCCCCAGAATGCTGCCTTGCGGAACGCCGTATGTGATTGAAAGCTCATCACTTTCGTGTGGGCCAATTTTCACTATTTGGGTGCGATCTTGGAGATAATTTGCGAAGATTTTCAAAGGGTGTCCACGTATACCGATGTTTTCCATTTTATTCAATAAGGTTTGGGCAGAAACGGTGTCAAATGCCTTTGACAGATCAAGGAAGATTCCCAGGCACTTGCGTTTTCTATCAAGCGTTCTAGCCACGTGACTAGACAAATCCATGACTGCGTCTTCGGTGCTAACTCCATTTCTAAAACCATATTGGTTATTCGCTAAGATGTTGTTTGCGTCGAGAAAACTGGTCAGGTTCTTATTCAGTATTCGTTCTAGGATCTTTGACATCGCTGTTAGAATCGAGATTGGACGGTAGTTATTGACGTCATCTCTGCGCCCAGATTTGTGAATGGGGTGAACGACTGCTTTTTTAAACGCTGTAGGAAAGACACCCGCCCCTATAGACAAATTACAGATATGTGTAATAACCGGAACCAATACACATCTCGAGGCCTTTATTATTTTAGACGGCATACAGTCTAAACCAGTAGCACAATCAGACCTTAGACCCAAAATAATGGAGTTAACATCGTCTTCGGTTACCTCGAAGAGGGCCATTGAGCTACACGAATTTGAATCCGACACAGAACTGGGCACTATTGTGGGTGATTTAAATTTCGACGCCAAGTCACCTACCTACCTACATTAGCAAAAAAGTTGTTGACATGATTAAGCGAGGATTTAGGATTATCAAATAAATGTAACAGTTCAAAAGAGGGAGATGTTTGAGTTCGAAGATCTGAGACTTTTTTAATGACATTCCAAGTAGCTTTAACATTATTTTTTGCATTACGAAACTGTTCTTTATCATACGAGCGTTTAAGTTTTTTCAGCAAGGAATTACAGAAATTGCGATAGCGAGTGTAGGTGATTTTTAATATTAAATTATCGTCCGACTTTTTTAGTTTAACATTCATGCGATCACGGTGCCGTATACAGCGGAGTAGGCCCGGCGTAATCCAGGGTTTCAGATTACGTTCTCGTCTTGGAATAGTTTGTCCCCGGGTGTGCTTTAGGACAATAGAGGAGAGATTACCTATTAACGCATCTGCAGCATCATTAGGATCTGAGATTGACAGCATTGGAGACCAATCATGTGTTTTGACATTTTCTATAGCGGCTTCGTAGTTTATTTTTGATCTAGTGCGGGTCACATCTGAGTTGGCACTCCTGGTTTGTAGAAACAATAGCAGCGGTTCGTGATCTGTTATGGAAGACTCAATAACGAAAGTCGTAGCGGATTTATTTGTTTTAAGTAAAATGTGGTCTAAACAATTAGTGAGCCGTGTCGGAAACTGGTGAGCTGGGAGAAGTCCGTTAGAGGCAGCACCGGTTAAATACTCATCTGAGTGACTATCAATGTTGTCAGGCTTAATATTAATGTTGATATCACCGATCAGGACCACGGAAGGAGTTGTTAATTTGAGTACGTTATCGAGACTGTCAATAAAATTGTTAATGTTTTTAAACGAAGGAGGGCGATAAATAGCAACTACTGTAACATCCTCTATGCGACAAATAAGACAGTTCGCATCAACAAAATGTGGTTCCTTAACGTCAGCATTAAGGGAAGATTTAACGTAGATAGCACACCCGTCATTTTGGTTGTATGTGTTTTTAGTGTAGTATGACGTGAAGCCATCCAAGATCGGCAAGTGTGGAAGTTTGCTTAACCAACACTCGGAGAGAACGAGCACGTCGGTCTCGAAACCCAATAATCGCATAAGCACCGAAACTTCATCGAAATTTTTACAAATGCTTCGTATGTTAAGATGTAATACTTTTAAACCTTTTGTCGGGTCTTTCATAAACTGCGCGCAATTCTCAGGTTGGCACTTGAACGATTTAGAAATATGAAGCGCGTCAATTTCATCATTAATTATATCTAGATTAGCCATTTGTAATTGGGTAATGCCAGAAAGTTGAACGAAGAAGGCGGCAGAAAGACGGAGATCGTTGTAAATGTAAGTAAAAAAAAAAAAAAAGGACAAATATGTAAATTTTAACCTCCTTTTTCCTTCGCCGTAGTCGGGTAAAAAAGGTTAGTATTACACGCTGTGTAGCAGACTTATGGACAAAGATATTTATGAATAGTAATGTTTGAACTACTGGTATTTTATGGCAGGTAGCAAGTTGACAGGTACGTATTGTATTAGCGAGTATGGTGATGGGATAAAATATATTTTATCTAGGTTTAGCACCGGCTTCTCTGTGTTCTTGGACAGATCCTTGAGAAGTCTATTTGACCATATAATCTCTTGAGTAGCTTTACTGGCTGCTATCACTTCCGCTTCCGTTGAGGAAATGGCGACAGTCTTTTGTTTCTGGCTTCTCTTAGCTGGAGCCACTCCAGAGAATAAGCACATCGTACCAGATGTCAATCTGCCGGTAGTCTGGTCTCCTGCATGATCTGAGTCACTATAACATACCAAATATGAGGGTGACTCCTTCGTGTAAGTCAGCCCGTTCTCTTGGGTCCCTTTCAATAATCGAAACATGCGTTTTACCAGCATGACATCTGTTTTAGTGGGCGCTCCAAGATTTCTGGATGCGACACCCACAGCATATGAAATATCAGGCCTTGTGCCTACTGATAAATATGCTAAAGCACCCACGGCTTTTCTGTACGGGAAATTCGTGTTCACATCCTCTCCCGTCTTATGCTCTTTGATGATGGGCGTTGGTGCTGATTTGCAATTGGACATACCATATTTTTCCAAAAATTTCTTTGTGTAGGCCTTCTGACATAGTGTAATGGTCTGGTCCTTGCGCACGTCAATTTCCAACCCAAGGAAATATGATGCAAGTTTAGAAGTTATCTTGAATAGTGCTTTTAATTCTGATAATATTAACTCGTCTCTTGCTTTGGTTGTGTTGTTCGCTACTAGTCTATCGTCAACGTAAATACCAAACCAATAACGACCAATAAAGACTTTAATTGTCCTTTGACTGGAACATACAAAAATGGAACCGCTTCACTTTGTTGAAAGTTAGATTTCTTTAAGAACTCTGCAATGCAGGTGTTCCAACAACGCGGCGCTTGCTTTAGTCCATAGAGACTGCGTTTCAGCTTGCAGTTTCGTTTTGTGCCATATGATAACCATCAGGCTGTTTCATATAAATTTCTTCTTCGACTGTATCGTTTAGGAAAGCTGTTGACACATCGAACTGGCATAATTTTAGATTTTCTTTTACAGCTATGGCAAGTAGTGCTCGCACAGTGCTCAGGCGAACCACTGGACTGAACGTTTTATCGTAGTCTACTCCAGGTTGCTGAGAGTAGACCTTAATAACCATTCTGGCTTTGTACCTTTCGACGGAACCATCAGGATTCGTTTTAACTTTATATACCCATTTACAAGGCAGAGCTTTTCGTCCTATAGGTAAACCAACCACATCCCAGGTTTGGGTTTCGTTCTGAGATGCCATTTTAATTTTCATAACTTCTTGCCATTTGTTTCGGTCAGGAGATTCTAATGCTTCTTTGAAGTTTGAAGTTTTCAATTTCTTCAACAGCTGCCAAAATAAAATCACCGTAGCGCTTAGGAGCTGTGATTTTAGTCCTATCTCTCAAAGATCTTGCTTTATTAGTCAAGTTTTCAGCAACAGCATTATGTACAGGTTCATCATCATCGTCATCATTGGATTACCCGGAAAGAGATTCATAGTCACTTTCATTGTTTACTGGTTCGATCCGTTGAGTTTTCATCTAAATGTGGTGATGAAGTTCCGTTGTCATCTTGATCATCGATGTCTGTATCGCTGTGCATCTCCTTTGTTATCGTCAAACGTAATAGTCACTTGCTTGCGTGATGTATGTTGTGACGTTTGTTTGTGTTGATCTGATGAACTTTGGGTTCCATTGAACAGTTCGGAAAGTTCAGTTTTATTATGTTCATCGTTTTTGTTTTTTCTTCTTTTCTTCACCACTCGAATATCTTTCGATGTAACAATACTATTCTTCGAGGGTATGAAAATTCTGAAAGCTTTGCTTGTTTCAGAGTATCCAGTAAACATGCCAGGAATAATTGTCTTTGGTGCAAATTTGTGACAAACAAAAGTCTTGCAACCGAACACATACAGATGATTGATACGTGGCTTCCTGCCAACCCATCGTTCTCTTCTCTCTCTTCTCTCTTTCTCTCTTTCTCTTTGAACTTGTCGAATACTTCGTTCTTGGTTTTGATAAGGTAAACTCGACTGTATCTACTAAAGTCATCAATAAAGGTAACAAAGTATTTATTTCCGCTGATTGTTGGCGTTTGTATAGGTCCACGCACGTCGCTATGAACGATTTCTAAGCGTTCTGTTGTTCTTTGAGTATTTGTCTCGGTACTCGATGCAGTTTTGCTTGGATGTAGGTTTCACATTCTGGCAAGGTTTCAGAAGCAGAAAGAAGAAGAAGGTTCAAGGCAAATAAGTTCTCGTTTATGAGTGCAAGTTTCATATCTTTGGCGTTCATGTGACCAAGTTTTCTGTGCCAGTCGCTGATGTTTGATGAGTTCGTTTTCTTCATAGTAGTTGTAACGTCATCTTTATCGTTGGCCAGGTTGTTGCGCATTGCGCTAATGTTTATTTGGTTTAATGTAGTAGAGACCATCTACTTCTTTGAAAGCAGTGAGCGTTATTTCAGCTTTTGTGTTTCTGACCGTTGCTTTGTTCTACGTAAACAGGACAGAGCATCCGTCATCCGTCATCTATTATTTTACTAACAGACATCAAATTAGTACAAAAATTAGGAACGTAAAGCGTGTCTTTTAGGTGTGTGTTTTTGATAAAAAGGTAACTGTGCCTTTACCTTCAATCTTTGCAGCATGTTTTTCAGTGGCGAAGTTTAATTTTCTGGATTTTTGCTCATGGTCAAATATACAGCCTCTGAAAACCAAATGAGGGAATATGTATTGGCTATGTGTTGAGCTGGTAAGTACAGAAACTAACTACTGTGAGCATTGTCCACCACCATCTGTTTAACCCACACCGGCCGATGATTAGGTCTTTAGGTGTGGTGATTGTATTAAGGTTCACTATCGCTTGTTCTGGTTTCGGATAAATGAAATACGTGGTGTCTGTTTGCAAGTATATTTGCGACTAGCTTAATACGATTCTATGTAATGATTTTAAAGGCGGCATGTGGTATACATATAGCTAGGTATGTGGATATGTGACTTGCGTAGCTACGAAGACAATTCTTAATCTAACATACCGCCCACCAAAAGGACCTAAGTACTTTTACAATCCTAATTAAGTTCCAACAAATTATCATCTAAACAATCAAGTACCAAACTCCAAATTGACAGTCTAAAGCCCAAATATTACAATCGTAAATTAATTATTAATGTCTACTAACTAACATAACAACTAACATAATTCACAATGGTTCAATAAAAGCTAAGTAGAATCAACTGGCAATGCACATAATTTAGTAATAGTTCTCTTCGTTACAGAATTTCCACTTTTCACACTATACACCCTTGTGTTACCATCCATGCCTGGATGTTTATTTGTAATTCGTCCTAAGGACCATTTGCTGGGTGGTTGATTTTCAGTCTTGATCAACACAATATCCCCTATTGCAAATTCCTTTTGTTTCTTCATCCATTTAGGACGCTGCTGAAGCCTGGTCAAATATTCCTCTTGCCAGCGTCGCCAAAAGTCTTGAAGAATCTTTTGTGTATGTTGCCAGCGTGACAAATTATGAACCTTCACAGTTTGCAGATCAGGCGAGGGTACCACAATCGGTGGTTCTCCAATTAAAAAATGGCCAGGAGTTAATGGATCTAAATTTTCTATGTCAGTGTTATCTATTGGGCACAACGGGCGTGAATTCAGACAGGCTTCTATCTGGCATAATATTGTAGTCATTTCCTCGAACGTCAGGTGAGTTGTAATAACACGTTTTAGGTGGTACTTAATCGACTTCACGCCTGCTTCCCACAATCCTCCAAAGTTTGGACTATATGCTGGGATAAAGTGAAACTGTGTGCCATCTGTGGCTAGCGTGGATGTAATTTCTCCTGTCATCTGTGCTTCACTCCACAATTTATGAAGTTCTCTGTTTGCACCCACGAAGTTCTTACCATTATCACACCACAGGTGGCCACATTTACCCCTTCTGGCAACAAAACGTCGAAAGGCTGCTATAAATGCCTCTGAAGTGAGGTCTCCAACAAGCTCTATGTGGATTGCCTTGGTGGACATGCATATGAAAATTGCCACATATGTCTTTTTAGTTTTGTTGCCTCTTCCTTTGGATATCAGTGTTTGAAACGGACCTGCGAAATCTACACCGCTATGCAGAAACGGTCTCGTCGGTGTAACTCTTTCCACAGGTAAGTCTCCCATTATTTGTTCCTTCGTTGTGGCATTCATTCGAGCACACTTCATGCATTTGTGAATATGTTTCTTCACCAGTGATTTAGCTCTTATAACCCAGTATTTAGAACGTAGGTGACATAACATTAACTGTACTCCTCCATGAAGTGTTTTCTCATGTGCATCAGCAATGATTAACTGTATCAGTGCGTTTCTATTTCCCAGGATCACAGGATTCTTCTTATCATCAGGTAAGTTAGCATGTCTCAAGCGACCGCCCACCCTGAGTACGTTTTTCTCGTCTAAGTATGGATTTAGGCATCGTAGCTGACTTTTTTTCTTAACTTGTTTCCCTATTTTTATTCTATCTATCTCTTCTTTAAAATCTTCCTCTTGAACCTTTTTAATGCAGATCCGTAAAGTATCTTCTAATTCTTCCGTTGTTAAACTCTGATTTTCATTTGTTATATTCTTTTTATAGTTCAGAAATCTTCTACAGTAAGTAATCGCTTTTATTAAATCAGTTAATGTTTCAAAATTTTCAAATTGTGATATTAATGTTTTTTCAGGTTCTATAATCCGTTCTGCGTTCAGGTAAGTATTGATTTTAGTTTTCTTCATTTCCAAGTCTGTTTCTGTTATTTCATGTTTAATATTTATTTTGGTTTCAGATAGCCAGCCCGGTCCCTGCCACCATAAGTTACATTTCTTCAAGTCGGATAACAACATTCCTCTAGATGCCACATCAGCGGGATTCTCGTGTGACTGAACATGGAACCAGTGCTTATTGTTTATGTTTTCAACAATTTCGACCACACGGTTTGCAACGAAGGGTTTCCACCTGTTAGGTTCACCACTAAGCCATGCGATAACAATTGAAGAGTCAGTCCATGCGTACATTCGTGTTGTCGGTATCCTCATTGATTGTCCAACTTGTTTCATTAATTTTGAAAGAAGTAGGGCACCACAAAGTTCTAGACGAGGTAACGAAATGGTCTTCAGTGGTGCTACTCTGGTTCTGGCAGCTATCAGTTTTGTTTCAATCTTGCCGTCTAGAGTTTCAATTCTAATATAGACTGCCGCTGCATATGCACGCATTGAAGCATCACTGAATCCGTGAATTTGTATTTTGTCGTTGTTAACAGTCATTGTACCAAGCCATCTCTCTATTTGTATTTCAGTTATGTTAACGAGGTCTGATCTTATTTCTCTTCATTCTTTTTCTAATGCGCTACTAACTTGTTCATCCCAGTTAACCTTTTCAAGCCAGAGCCTTTGTATTAATATTTTAGCCATAACAGTACTCGGTGCTATCCAACCAAGGGGATCAAACACTCTTTGTATATCCGACAATATGTTTCGCTTTGTTATGGACTCGCTTATGGGTTTAAATCTAAGATTGTATTGGAACTGGTCTGATTTTAAATTCCATTCAATTCCTAATGCTTTGAGAGTACCATCGAGGTTTAAATCAATATGTGCCTTTGCAGATCTTTTATCCTCTTCTATATACTTCATTAAATCGATACTATTGGATGCCCATTTCGTAAGTTGAAAACCGCCTCTTTCTAGGGTGTCTGATAATTCTTTAGAAAGAGTCATAGCTTCAGCTACTGTGTCTGTGCCAGATAAAAGATCGTCCATGTAAAAATCCTCGTTTATAGTTTGTGCAACAAGGATATTATTATTTGCTTCGTCTTTGGCTACCTGTTGGAGCGTTCTAACGGCCAAATATGGTGCCGACGCTGTACCGAAGGTGACTCTGAGCAGTCGGTATTCTTCCAAGGTATCAGATTCTTGCTGCCTCCACAGGATTCGCTGAAATTCTGCGTCTTCCTTGGTCACTAATACTTGGAGGAACATCTGTTTTATATCTGCCATAAAACAGATTTGTTTCATGCGCCATCTCATTAAAATGTTTCTCAAGTCTTCTTGCAGCTGAGGACCCACACGTAACTCATCGTTCAACGAAACGTTATTTGATCCTCTACACGACGCATCAAACACAACGCGTGTTCTCGTGGACTCCTTGTCAGATCGGACAACAGCGTGGTGAGGTAAGTATACAGCTCTTTTATCCTTTTCCTTATCAGATACCTTCTCGAGGTATCCTTGTTCTAAATACTCATTAATAACTTTACTATATTCTCTTTGCAGGTCTGGCGATTTCCTGAACTTCCTTTCTAATTGAGTAAATCTATGCGTTACTATCGATTTTGTGTTACCGTCTGGTGATTGTGGACTGTATGTATTAAATGGTAATTTAACAATGTACCTTCCTTCTTCATTTCTTGTAGTTGTCTTTTCGTATACTTCTTCACACAGTTGTTCTTCCTTTGTTAAGTGTCTTTTAGTGTCTACGTCAATTTCCCATATTGATTTCAACATGTCTTCTATG
Source organism: Xestia sexstrigata (assembly GCA_941918905.2). NCBI lineage: Eukaryota > Metazoa > Arthropoda > Insecta > Lepidoptera > Noctuidae > Xestia > Xestia sexstrigata. The sequence continues at coordinate 11,819,485 of OW799200.2, read as the reverse complement.
TCAACTGAATGATGCAAGACAACATACTGGTTTTGTTGTGTTGTATTCACTTCTCCAAAAAGAATCCAACCCAGGCTGGTTTCCTGAGCGCTTGGTGTGCCTGGTGGACCTTTGATTAGGTTGTTTTGCAGAATTTCGGCATATTCTTTCACACCCAAGAGCAGATCTATAGACCCTGGCTTGAAATAAGTTGGGTCAGCCAGGTTGAGGTCTTGAATGTGTGCCCATTCTTGTTTATTAATTGTTTTGGTGGGTATCTTTGTGGTCAGTTGCTTGGACATTACGTATGCCTTGATCGGTAAACAATAGTTTCGGTCCAATCGTGATCGTATTTGTAGCTGTACCACGTGTTTTATATCAGTCTTCTGGGATCCCACCCCTACAATGCTTGCTTTTACAGGTTGTCGTTCGAGCTTCAACAATTGAGTCGCCTTTTCGCTAATAAAAGCTGCCTCGGAACCTTGATCTATCAGCGCCCGCAGTAAAATGGTGTTGCCTTGCTCGCTTGTTGCTTCCACTACTGCCGTTGCTAAAAGTGCTGCTACTCTCTTCTTAGTACTGAAATGCGACGCTATCATTGTATTGACTATATCATTGTACTGCTTGCTCTTCTTCTACATGTGTTACAGCTGGAGGTGAGGTGACCGATGATTCTCCAGACTGCTTGGTCTTGTTTTCATGCAAAAGCGAATGATGGCGCCTCTTACAAATACGACAAGATACTGGCACTTTACACTTAAATGCCGAGTGTCCTGGTACTAAGCAGTTAAAACATAATTGTTTGTTTTTCACAAATTCTCTTCTTTCAGTAGGTTCCTTCTTGCCAAATTCCTTGCAATGACTTAAGCTGTGACTTTCTTTACACATCACACAAACTTTCTCCGTAACTGGTGCGGCAACATGACATGAACGCTCCTTTATTGTTTTATTGTCCTTTGATGTACTATGCTGATTTGTTAATTCCAGGGTACGGAACTTCGATTCTAAGAACTTCTTCAAATCACTCCAGGTAGGTAAGTTTTCGGATTCTTCTTTATATGCATGTTCTTCCCAGTTCTTGTGCGTCTCTGGGTCCATCTTCTGCACTAGAAGATATATAAGGAATGGATCCCAAGAGCCGACATCAATATTTAAATTATTAAAGTTGTTAAGGCACTCTGTGGTTGTATCTAACAACCCTTTTAACTGAGAAGCTGATTGAGAAGTCATCTTCTTTTGGTTGAATAACCTTTTCATAGAATGATTCAAAAGTAAGCGTTTGTTGCCGTATCTCTTTTTCAAAATTTCCCATGCATTTACATAATTGTTATCGGTTACCTGTATATGCTTCAATAGTGATTCGGCTTCTTGAGTAACACTAGTCTTCAAATAATGTAGCTTCTGGACATCGCGAAGCGAAGTGTTATTGTGCACCAACGAGATAAACAAATCTTGAAAAGTTTGCCATGATTCATAATTACCGGAAAACTTCGGTATCTCGATCCTCGGCAGGTGCACGAGGCTATTTTGTGGACTCGTGCAGTCGAAACTACTATTTGGTGATCTTGATTCCACCACTGATGGTTCAGATAACGAAATAACCATGTCCTTTAAGTCACCTTGAAGCACGTTATACAAATCTTCATAGATAAAAAATTCCTCATTTAAAAAATATGGCAATGTTCCTTTATGTTCCTTTGGCGTTACTTTTACCAAGTCTTTATGCGCACATTTGAACGTATTCCAATAATCTTCGATGATTTTCATACGTGCCTCAATATATCCTCTTGTTAAGCGTGCTTTAGGACATTTCTTTAAATTAGATTGTGTTTTCCGAAGTAGGTTTGCAGTATCTTCTAACACGGAGAGAAGTTTCTGTTGTTCTTCAGTTGTACTCATTTTTCACGTAAACTAGCTTGAATGCTGCTGATACCCGATGTATATAAAGTCGTCACTTAATTATTACTACAAGTCTTCGTAGTAAACAACTTGCTAATTCTCGGAATCCGATGAGCACAAAAAAAAAGGTCGGCTTATCGCAGCTGTGGAATGTGTGTCTTTTGTTCTCCCGGCAAGCGTCCGTACTGGATGGATCCGGCTCGATTGCGACCATATGGTGATTGTATTAAGGTTCACTATCGCTTGTTCTGGTTTCGGATAAATGAAATACGTGGTGTCTGTTTGCAAGTATATTTGCGACTAGCTTAATACGATTCTATGTAATGATTTTAAAGGCGGCATGTGGTATACATATAGCTAGGTATGTGGATATGTGACTTGCGTAGCTACGAAGACAATTCTTAATCTAACAAGGTGATTCAACCATACCGCAGTCATGTGTTAGTTTACAATTAGAAATTACTACTTGTTTAGCTAAACAGATTGTCAACAAAGAAATTGTCATTTTCTCTGATGTTTGAAAGGATTTAGGGCTTTTTGTTGACAAATAAATATCCGGGACATTCTATTATGAACTTTTGTATGCCTTGTTGTTCCTTATATGACATCATGAGGAAAATTATTAATTACAACTTCAACCAGGATTCTATACTAATAATATTTTTTGGTAATAGGGGTAATGTGAATAAAGGAGAATTACTCTAATATTATAGATAATTAAGTGACCCGAGTTTAAGAAAATTTGTAATGTTCACATTTCCATATTAATATAGTAAAATGATCAAATCGAAGTTCCACCTTTACGCAGATGATATGCAGTTGTACCTCTCCTTCCGCTCCCAGGATACTGCTGAAACTGTTAGCAGAATAAATGAGGATTTAGAAAGGATTTCATGTTGGTCCAGAAGGAACTCCTTGGTCCTGAATCCAAGTAAATCCAAGTTTATTGTTATGGGATCTAGGGATTTCCTGAACAGAATGCTTGCTTGCAATCTGGATCTCAGGATTGATGGTTGTGGTGTGTGGAAAGGGTTCTGGAAGCTCGTAATCTTGGGGTAGTATTTGACGGGCAGCTGCATTTCGAAACTCACATATTGGAAGCAGTGCGCAACTGTTTCTACCGACTCAAGCTTTTATATCGTGTACGTCCCTACATAAGTGTGGATATGCGTGTCATGCTGTGTGAGTCACTTGTTCTATCCAAGCTGAATTATGCTGACACTGTGTATGGGACGTGCATTCTCGGTAGAAGCGAAAAGCTTATCCAGCGGGTGCAGAATGCCTGTGCAAGGTTCTGCTACAATGTTCCACCTCGCTCCCACATCACACCATTTTTAAATAAGGGTAATTTTAGGAAAATGTCAGCACGCAGAAAGCTACACCTACCCTTCTCTTTGGCACTATTCGCACAAGAAAACCTGATTATTTATATAATAAACTGACTTGGTCGCGCGATGTTAGCAGAATTAAAACCAGGGCTTCATCATACCTCTTGTTAGCCGGACCCCACAAAACTGCTGCATTTCGTGGAAGCTTTAAATTCACTGCGTCCCGCTGCTGGAACGACTTGGCACCGCCTTTCCGTGCTCTAAGAACAGTAGGTACCTTTAGATATAAATATAAACAACACTTGCTATAATTACAAAAAGAAACCAGTCACTAATTTTGCTTACCCTAAGACTGCATGAAGCTAGTACTGGTATCGTAACGGAGTTTTCGCCTGGATCACTACCATGTACACAACACCAAGTTATTGTTGATTTATTATATTTATTTAGACCATAGGACGACCCACTGACTACCTTTTCTGTCTTAACTTATTATATACGCTTGGCTCTGAAGTATTATTACTCATTCCTTATTTGTTGAACTTTATTGCTTCGGAAGTTTTTCTTGTTGTTTCTGTATATATAGATGCTCTGTGTGTTATTTTCATAGGTTGTTTCTTTATCACCTTGACATTGACAGCCAGTTGCCAAAATGCCAATGTATCGTCTGCGCTCGCGTCCCTTCGCTTGTAATGGACTATAGACAATAGTCTGTAGCGTTACAAGCGAAGTCAAGTCGCACAATTTCTGTGTCACCAATACAATTTCGGTGAAAATAAAAAAAAATCTGTGGCTCGCCAATTTCGGTGGCCCAAATAACTCTCTATGTAATTTAATTACATAATCCCCTTTTAGAAAATGTATATATAATGTGGATATGTTGCGCTTTATTATTAAAGTTTTTAAAAAAACGTGAAAATGAAAATGTCCATGGAAATTAGGTAAAAAAGTTCGAGTTGTTGAAATTGACTCACGTACTCAATTAAATTACTCTGCCAATAGTTTGATCGTAATGAATGAATCAGTCAATCATTTAAATTTGAAATTGAGACAACAGAGGCAACCTCTTGCAATATTATAAAGAAGCCAGATGGTAAATCAGGCGAACGTTCAAGATTTTTATTAGTATCAACCTGGTTCATTAAATAATTCAAGGATTCTTGTACAAAGAACTAGAAGTAGAACTTTTCCTGAATTGTAACAATATAGATATTCTTTGTATAACGGAGCATTGGCTCAAATGTCATAAATTAATTTTTAATTCTATTAATCACCAGGTTAGTAGTTCATTCAGCAGGGTAAATGCTATACATGGCGGCGCCTTAATCCTTGTAAATAACCAGCTTAAGTTTAAAGACCGCAAGGATATTGTAAGCCTTTTTTTTTTTTTTTGGAATGGGAAATCATCAAATGACTTCTCCCGCTCTGGGCGGAGCAGGAGGGAGTGTCAAACTTTTACTGACTAAAACCCATCCATGTTCCTTTATCGCCCTTTGTGTTCCGGGGCCACGGTATCTCTTTCGAACAGTCCCGCAACCCCGGCAGGCATCGGTCCTTGCGGACCCCTTCCTTTTTGCTGACTCTCTTGGTAGAGTAGAGAGTAGAGTAGGGACTCCATTTTCCGCACTTAGACTCTCATTCGGTCCGTTGTGCGTAGGTGTCCTGGCTAGGTTAGCCAGCCTAGCTCCGTCCAGAAGCACAGAAGTTTCCTGGGATCTTCACAGGCTTCGCGGAGCGACCTCACCGTTCCCAGGATTTGTTTGCGTTGGGTAGCCACAGCCTCGCATTCCAGGATGACGTGGGCAGCTGATTCTTCGGCGTCAAAGCAGCCCCTGCAGAGTGGGCTGTCCGTGGCGCCTATGTTGAAGAGATGTTTGTTAAGGGGGCAATGGCCCGTTATTGTCCCTATTATTATTCTGAGGTTATTTTTGCTTAAGCTGAGCAGTCGTTTTGTTAGTCGTGGGTGTAGACTTGGCATCGCCATTTTTGACTGCCTACAGTCTGTAAACCATTTGTTGTTATGAAGTTCAGTTGATCTCTGGCGAATCCACGTACGGAAATGTGAGAAAGGTAAGGGAAGGAGTGGGTACGGGCCTAGCACTGCCATTTCAGAACCTCTTTTAGCAAGTTCGTCTGCGGCGTCATTGCCTAGGGATCCACTGTGCCCCTTAATCCACTGGAGAGTGATTCTGTTAGACAGCGATATACTCTCCATGGCGAGGTGACATTCTAATATTAATTTACTGTTGGTTTGTTTGTTTTCTAGGGCTTTAAGCACAGCTAGGCTATCAGATACGAATCTGATTGCGTATTTGTGAATCCCCAGATGCTTTACGGCTGTTGCAGCTTGTGTTAGGGCGACACATTCGCATTGGAATATCGAGCTGTGTTCGCCTAGTGGTAGATGAAAGTTAATGTTGAGGTCTAGGGAGTGTACGCCAGCCCCTGAGCCGTTTTGAGTTTTAGAGCCATCTGTGTAGATGCGTACTTCATTAACTCCTGACTGATCCCTTAATTCCTCTGTTGTTTGTATGCTATAGCTTTTGTTGAACATGGGTTTATTATGTGTCCTATCACACGGGGCCGCGATGACAGGTTGATACTCGATCGCCCGGTCCAGGATGCCTGCGTGGGGACTGGTGTGGTTCTTTCCCCATATGCCCAAGTGCATAAGCCTGATAGCTGCTAGTGCTGCCTCCTGCTGTATGTACAATTCAAAGGGAGTTAATTGTAGGGCTATCTCCATTGCCGCGGTTGGGGTTGTCCTCATACAGCCCGTGATAGCGGAACAGGCCAGCCTTTGGAACCGCTGAAGCCTAGAGACGGTGGACGAGAATTCAGTTCTGGTCCACCAAACCAAAGTGGAACACGAACGCGCCGTCGACACGGCCTGGCGTCATGAGACGGACGGACGGCGAGCTAGCCCATAGCCCACCGTCCACAGGCCCGCGCCTACGGTGGCCGGGGGCCACGTGGTGGCCCCCGACGCCCGGGGCGAAGGATATTGTAAGCCTATCTGTTGCGCGAACAGTTGAAATAGCCTGTATAGAATTGGAGCAGTTTATCATATTAAGTGTGTCCGACCTCCTTCAGGATTGTATGATTGTTTTGAAAAGGTAATGGGTGAAGTGTTGCATAAAATTTGTAGTTCTTTGAAGTCCATAATCACATGTGGTGATTTTAATATTAATTTGTTAGAAAATTCTGGGTTAGGCACTAAAATCATAAGCCTATTTCAGTCATTCAATCTTGAAAAATCGGCATTTATTCAGTAAAAAAGAGGTGACAGACACCACTATAACACTAGAAATAGGGACAAACTAGTTCAGCCAGGTTTCAGGCTTGCTAAAGTAGATTCATCTTTCATGGGGTACTGTTTGAAATGTTACAATAAAATACCTCCCCACATTCTTCAACTGAATGAGACGAAATTTAAATCTTGTATAAAACGCACACTATGTAGGCAAGCATATTTTATGTTGGGGGATTACATTGATGATAAAAATGCTTGGCTAAATGCTGGTCCTGCTCCACAACCATAGGGGCAAACTAATTGATTGTACTGGTCGGGTATTATTTGAGTCTATCGACACGCAAAGAAGGACAAGAAGAATTGATTCCATGTTGATGTATTGTGGAAGCTGCAGAAGATTGTAAAAGTATATTTGCATTGTATAGATTCCAGTTCTTAGTATTATATAATTGCATAGCAAATGGGTGAGTACTTTGTACTGTTCAGCCACTATTTACATTTAGTTATCTTTCATTGACTTGAATATGCTTTGGTGGCTGAGAGAATGTCATGCTCACTCAAATGTCTCGCTGATGGTGGCGGGTGTGTCGGTTCATTGAGTTCCCTTCAATATGGTTGAGTTGAATGGCGCCGGGTACATGCGTCATGTTCGTGAATAATGTAGAATTTAATTTGTTTGTTAAGAATTATTCTAAATTATTTAAAAAAGTTTGTTTTATAGCAAAGTCACGTTACTTGAGTTCAAAAATTAAAAAAGTAGTAATGGAATTAAAATGACATGGAACATCATTAATAGCGAAACGGGAAGGTCTGAAGTAACCACAGCCTTGCTATTGGCGATAATATTTTAAATTCAGATACTCAAGTTGCCACAACCTTTGAAAATTTCTTTGCTGAGATTATATCTGGACTTCAAAAGAGACTTTGACCTCTGAGTTTGTTTCGGCTGTTTCTTCTCAGAGTAGTCAGGTACAAAACACCTCGGCCCCATCTAGTTTTTTGAAAATGACGTGTAAAAGTGTTTGTAAAAACCTTTGATCAACAAAAAAACCTACTTGCAAAATAAACATCATTTATCATTTATCGTCGAGTTGAATCAGTGATGTTCCGTGACGTTGAGTGACGTGCCGTGACGTTGAGTGACGTTGCGTGACGTTGAGTGACATTGAGTGACGTTCAGTGACGTTGAATGACGTTGCGTGACATTGAGTGATGTTGCGTGACGATGAGTGACGTCGAGTGACGTTGAGTGGCAATGAGTTACGATGAGTGACGTTGTGTGACGTTGAGTGACTATGAGTTACGTTGAGTGACGATGAGTGACGTTGAGTTACGTTGAGTGACGTTGCTTGACGTTCAGTGACGATAAGTGACGTTGTGTGACGTTGCATGATGTTAAAAGAAGTTCAGTGCCGATGAGTGGCGTTGAGTTACGTTGCGTGACGTTGAATGACGATGAGTGACGTTGAATGACGTTGAGTGACGTTTCGTGACGTTAAGTGATGTTGTGTGACGATGAGTGACGTTGAGCGACGTTGAATGACGTTGAGTGACGATGAGTGATGTTAAGTGACGTTGAGTGACGATGAGTGACGTTGAGTGACGTTGACTGACGTTGCATGTCGTTGAGTTAAGTTGACATTGAGTCCAATAGCGACATAGTCGTATCGCGAAATGGGCAATGTGAGATATAGTCCAATAGCGACGGTGTCATATCACGAAATGGGCAATGTAAGATATAGGCCAAACGCTTATTTCAAATGATGTTTAGGCATAACGCGACTTAGGCACACTGCGTTATAGGCCATATATACAGCCAGCAAAAGCATATCTCGACCAGTAGGCCTATTACGTATCTTTCTGATATCCAGTGTCTATATAGCTTCGGTTGTACACCGAACTTTGATGACAACCGAGAATGACATATTATTGGTATTACGTATCGCACTTTAGGGTGACTAACAGCCCGGGTACGATGTATACGTCTTTCAAGAAAGCCACTTCAAACTCAGTTGTCATCAATTTGTTGTCCACTATGCTTACATAATTGAAATTATATAAGTATCGACACGAAAGCGTCTGTCAAAATGAATTACGGTGTCTATCAGCCACGATGACAACCAATGACGTCATATTTGATCGCGACTGGTCATACATAATACGAAACTAACCTTTTGACAGTTAATTGATGGACACTGAGCCCAGTTTCTATCATTTCGAGCTGTCAGCAGAGATACGTAGTAATAGCCCTACTGATCCCGAAAATGAGAATTCCAGAGCCACCTTATTAATCCGTCATTTCACAGAAGACCTGTCAGAATTCAGCCTAGACGAAATCGAGGCGAAAAAAATAATATCACTGATTTATGCGTTACCCAAATCACTAGCTAGAACGTGTAGCTTACTATTAAAACACGTTAAAATCAACAGCAAATCGATCCACCAAAAATTGAACAATTCTTGTCCCCCGTGCTGTGCAGCATCTCTCATAGACTACGTACACAAATGTTGATATCACAGTGAAAACATTCTGGATGAATGAACTCACGGAGACATCCTTATACATCGGGTTCTAATAGAATGTAACTCCAATAATTTTACCAATATGTATTTATCTGCTTCGCTTATAATGTTATTATGAGTAATGTGACCAAGAGACCGATCGGGTGTATTAATTTTATGTTGATTAGCTTGTCTTACCAAATTGAAGTTGATCCTCTGCCTGTCTGCACCTGCCACGTGCTTCTCATCATCGAGATTGCATGCACCTCCTGTTTGATTACTTTAAGATTCAATTTAAACGGATTTAAATCTCTAAACACCTAGATCAACACATTTAAATTGTGTTCCAACAAATATTAATTACCAAACATGTTATTACGCGTTTAATTCTAGTATGAATGTATGAATCCCATGATTAAATCGCTTTTAACGTTAGCGCATTGATTCATGTCCTACTGCCATTTGGTTACCAGTTCGGACAGCATCTCAGAGGCCAGTATCGCTTCAAAGGTCTGCGCCGACCTGCGACTACTTTAAGCTTTACCAGTTTGACAGAGTCTCCAAGATCTTTTTTTTTTTTTTTTTTTTTTTTTTCGGATGGGAAATCATCAAATGACTTCTCCCGCTCTGGGCGGAGCGGGAGGGAGTGTCAGACTTTTACTGACTAAAACCCATCCATGTTCCTTCATCGCCCTTTGTGTTCCGGGGCCACGGTATCTCTTTCGAACAGTCCCGCAACCCCGGCAGGCATCGGTCCTTGCGGACCCCTTCCTTTTTGCTGACTCTCTTTGAGGCGCGCGTGGAACACGAACGCGCCGTCGACACGGCCTGTCGTCATGAGACGGACGGACGGCGAGTTAGCCCATAGCCCACCGTCCACAGGCCCGCGCCTACGGTGGCCGGGGGCCACGTGGTGGCCCCCGACGCCCGGGGCGTCTCCCGCGGCGGCCGGGACGCTGTGAGGTTCTCTCCCTCTCACGTTCCGCCACCTCCTTCTCTAGCATTACTGCTTCGCAGAAGGAGGTGACGGCGTCCCATTCCGTCTCGCTCCGGACCATGGCTTGCACCAGGGCCGGACGCGAGAGGTCGCCGCCGCCAATCGCCGCTTCGAGGACACGGCGGTGCTCCGCCCACGCGGGGCACATCTCCACCGTGTGCTCCACCGTGTCCTCCGGTCGATCCTCGCAATGGAAACACCCGGGCGTTTCCTCCCGCCCGATTCGGTGCAGGAACCTCCCGAAACAACCGTGTCCGGTGAGGACCTGCGTCAGGCGGAAGGTGAGGACGCCGTGGCGTCTCTCAAGCCACTCCTCAAAGAGGGGACTTACCGCCACTATTGTGGCGTGCCCTGCACGGGGTTGCGACAGTCGCTCTCTCCATGTCGCCATGAGATCATGCCGGAAGTCTGTCCGCTGCAAGACAATTTGTCGCGGCAGCGGAGTTTCCCCCCGGCGTAGCACCTCCGCGCGCCATTCGTGCAGGCGCGCGAGGACAATTGCCTCCAGATCCCATGGCGGCAATCCGGCAAGGAGGCACGCCGCCTCACGGGAGATCGTGCGGTACCCACGGGCCAGCCTTACGGCTACCACCTTTTGGGGCGCGTTCAGGTAGTGGGCGGCTCGCCGCCTCAATGAACGCGCCCACACCGGGGCCCCGTAAAGGGCCATGGACCGCACGACTCCCGCGTAGAGCTTCCGGCAGGAGGCGTTTGGCCCCCCCAGGTTGGGCAGAAGCCGCCTGAAGGCAGCCCCGGTCCGTTCCAGTTTGGGGGCCAAACGTCGGAAATGCTCCACGAAGTTCCATCGGCTGTCGAGGACGAGTCCCAGGTACTTCAAAGTCGACTCGACGCCGACGGATACCCCTCCTACCGTCAGTGAGGATCCCGGAGGTGGCGCATTCCGAGGCCCATGAAAGCACATGGCCTCGGACTTATGCAATGCCACCTCGAGACCCAGTTGCCGGATCCTCTCGACGACTATCGCAACCCCGCGTGTCATTATTTCAGCCGCCGCCTCGTGCGACCCCCCTTGTGCCAGCACCAGCGTGTCGTCTGCATAGCAGACCACGCTGACGCCGCTAGGGAGGTCGGCGCGCAGCACCCAGTCGTACCCGATGTTCCACAAGGAAGGCCCTAGAACCGATCCCTGTGGAACACCGCACGACATCTGTCGCCGTTTCCATTCTCCGCTGCGACCGGGGTAGATGACGGCTCTGTCCGTCAAGTAATCCCCGACCACACGACGGAGGTAGGTCGGCACCCGGTGATACCGGAGTGCCTCCCTAATGCAGCTCCAGGGCATGGAGTTGAAGGCGTTGGCGATGTCAAGAGACACCGCCAAGACAACCCCACCCCGGGACACCGCATCCCCCGTCGTGAGGGCTCTCACGCGCATGATGGCGTCCACCGTAGAGCGCCCCTTGCGGAAACCAAATTGGTGTTCCGCAAGATCCGGCCCCGTCCCCGCAAGGTGCTCGGCGAGGCGGTTTGCAATTACTCTTTCAAAGAGCTTGCCCACCTCGTCGAGCAACACTATGGGCCGGTATGCGGACGGAGAGTCCGCAGGGCGCCCCGGCTTCCGAATGAGGACCAGCTTCCCCGTCTTCCAACGAAGCGGGAACTGTCCCCTCTCCATGCATGCGCTTAGGAGCCCCTCCAGTCGGGGCCCGAGAGCCTCCGAGGCCAGGACCCAGGCTTTGCCAGGCAAGCCGTCGGGTCCTGGGGCGGTATTTTTGGCACTGAGCCTGCGTACCGCCACTCTCAGGTCTACCCCAGTCACTTCCGGAGTGTCGTCGTCGTCATCCTGGTGGTCCGCTTCCAGCACCGCAGGTGGCGGAGCCATAGGCGGAGGGGGATGTTCTCCCCGCGTAGGGAACAGAGTGCTCACCACGTCCTCCACGAGCTCAGGCCGGAGACTCTGCGTCAGTGGGGGGGCCCAGGTGCGGAGTTTATCCCGCACCATCTTGTTAGGGCGCCCCCACGGATCTCTGTCGAGAGTCCCCAGCATCTCCTCGCGGGCCAGATCCCTGGCCCGCAGGACAGCCTCGCGGAGGGCGGTCTTCGCCGCTCTGTACCCCTCGTAAAGCTCCGCCTCGATGGCTGCCGCATTCGGTGGACGAATGCGGAGCCTGCGATGCCTGGCGTACAGGTGTCGCGCAGCCACGCACGCCTCGCGCAGAGACGTCAGCTCTCGCGACCACCAGTACACCTGACGTCGGGCGCTTCCTGGCCGGACTCGGGGCATTGCCACGTCGCATATATCGGACATGGCCTCCTGGAACCACCCTGCCTCATTGTTAATGTCGGCAGGCCTGTCTGGTGATGTCACCCAGGCCTGCACGATCGAGGCTTCCAGGAGGAGCTCCCGGTCCAGCTGCTTCAGCGCCCAACGCGGACCACTCGGGGCCTGTTGGACCAGCGCGCTTGAGGTCTGGGTGGAGACGTCAAACCGGATGTACCGGTGGTCGGAATAGGTCTCCACCCCCTCCATGACACGCCAGTCAACGACACGCGGCGACAGAGCGGGGCTAGCGAACGAAATGTCCACCACCGACTCGCCCCGCATCCGCACACACGTGGGAACAGAACCCCGATTTAGGACGACCAGGCCCTTCTCCAGAGCCCAGTCCTCCACCATCCTTCCCCGCACGTCTGTACAACGAGAACCCCAAGCCAAGTTCTTGGCATTGAAGTCCCCGAGGACAAGCACGGGGAGGGAATGGTTTCCGACGACAACACTCAACTCTGCGAGAGAGTTGTGGAACTCGGCGAGAGTTCGATTCGGGGAGAAGTAGACTCCCACCACCACGATCTCCCCAAACCGTGCTGCTACGCAACCCCGACCCCTCCTGACACCTTCAAGGGTCGGGGTACCGGCGGCGGCCGACGACACTATGGTCACTGAGCCGCTCAGGTCCGCCACCCAGTCATCCCTGGGCTGGACGAAATACGGCTCAGCGACCACAGCGATGTTTATCGACCACTGCGCCATGCTCTGGAGCAACAGATCCTGAGCACAGGCGCAGTGGTTGATATTCGCTTGGAGGAAGCGTAATGGGGCCGTTATTGGCACTCCATTACCGCTTCCTCCTCCCTGGCCCCTTGTGAGGGCCCTACTGTGGCGGCGACAGCGGCAGCGGCGGCAGTTGCGACTGCGGCGGAGGCGACGGTGGCGGTGGCGGCGGAGGGCCTACCTTTGCCTCTGATGGCCTTGGTGGGTGGAGCGCAGGCCTTGCTCCCAGCCCGGTGATCGGCCGGCTTGCCAGCCGCCGCACATGCACCGCAGTGCGGCGTGGCGCAGCAAGCTGCGGACACATGACCGGGCTGACTGCAACGGAAACAGAGTCCGCTGCGGTCCACCTCCGAGGCGCACCGTACTGACACGTGGTGTCCCACGTGGCAGCGGTAGCACCTCAGAGGTCTGGGCTCCAGCAGCTTCACCTGCGCTGAAACCCAGCCCACCAGTAGCCTTCGGCCCTCCACTATAGTTTTAGCCGCCGTCACCGGGCAGCATACCGTGACGGTATGCATACCCGTGGAGTCCGGGCGAAGGGCGCCTGCCCTGACCTGATCGGCAGGGCACCCTCCGGACCTGGCGACGGCAGCCACCACTTCCTCCTCGGTCACCGAGTCGTCCAGGCCCAGGATACGCAGGTCTGCGCATCTGACGGGCCTGGACACTCGGGCCTCGTCCGCGTGTAGGGACGCTCTGAGCTTTTCAGCCAGAGCGTCAGCGGACGAGCCGCTGGTTTCACCGGGAATCTCCAGCAATCGGGCCCCTGTCGCTGTGACTTTAAGCCGGAGACCCCCGGTGATCCCAAGCTCACCGAGGTTAACCGCCTCTTTCGCCTTCGCCAGAAGGTCGCGGTAGGACACGCCCCTCTTTTCCGCGTCCGGCTGTAGTGTTATCACTACAGCTGCGGTCTTCGGGGCGCGGAGCCTAGCCGCGATCTTTCGCGCCTTGTGCTGGCGCTGCCGCTCCTCATTTCGGGCCTTTTTGGCCGCCTTTCGCCCCTTCTTTTTCTCCCCGACCACCTGCCATCCGGCTTCAGCCGAGGGAGGTGTAGGGGGCTGGGAGGGCGTTGGTGGTGGCGGCGGCTGCTGTGCCGCAAGCACTGGCCCATTCGCCGTAGGCACTGGCATTGGCACAGTGTCCACCTGTGCAGCTGCCTTGCCCTTCCCTTTTTTGCCCTTCTTAGCCGGCGCCGGTTTCGCCGGAGCCGGTTTCGCCGGAGCCGGTTTTTCGGAGGGGGCGGGCGCCACAGCCCTGCCAGAGGGCTGGCTGGATGGCCCCGGTCCGGGTGCGGAGGCCGCAGCAGCCGCGTAGGAGGCCGCCTTCGGGCCCATGGCTGCCTTGCCTGCCGCAAGGGGGGGGCGCAGGACAATTCCCTCCAGGACGGAGAACCGCGCCTGGAAGGAAGCCAGCTCCTGCCGAACCAGGTTCAGGACCTGGCTCTCCACCGGCGCAGGCTGGCTCAGTCGCTGCTGCCGGCCCCCATTCTGAGGCACTCCGCGGGAGCCAGCCTCACGCAGACTGGCCAGGTCTGCATGGAGCTTGGCATTCTCCTTTTGGAGAACCTCCGTGGCGGCCGTCAGGCGAGCTACCTCCGCCCGCAGTTTGGCCACCTCTTCTCCCCCTATCGGAGGAGGAGAAGGGGAAGGCCCCGCAAAGTTGGCCTCTGCAGCCGCCATGATGGAGGCGGAAGCCACGGGTATGGCCTTGAGTTTTGAAGATGTCTTCACCTTCAAGGCCACGCCCCTTATTGCGGCTTCCACCTCCTTTGCGAACCTGGCCTTACGCTCCGCATCGGAGCTGCCAGGTGCACCCACCTCTTCGCCAGACCCGCGAGCAGTCATGCCCGGGTGGCGCCCCTCTTCGGCCTGTCTCGCCGATCTTTCAGGGGCAGATATTCCCCTCCCCCTGCCTCTGATCCCACCACGCTTGTTGGTGGGGATCTTTCTGGCCGAGGCCTCCTCCTCCCCGGATGATGACGCTTGGTCACCATCCTTTCTGGACCGCTTGCGGAAGAACTTGCCGTTCTCCGCAGCAGTCCCGGCCTTCACGCGGCGGGAGCTCTCTGAGCCTCCCGCGCTCGCATCGCTGGATACGAGGTCGGACTCCGACCCCGCATCCCTCCTCTCCTCTTTCTTGCCGTTACCGGCGGTGTTGTTGGGTTTTATTACTTTTTCCATATTGTTCCCACGAGTATGGGGGAAATATTCTCAATCTAGGCAGAGACCCCTGTACCTAGAAGGGCAGATTTGAGTATTTATTACTCGCCAGAGGGTCTGCAGGTACCCTGGCGAGGGTGAGCACTAGCGACTGATTAGTTCCATGGGAACACCCGTCAGCCATACATCCCCTCGCGGTGCGCCGCCGCTTGGGATTCGGGGTAACTTTTTATAGAGGTTTTCTACCTCGCAGTCCGGGCGGTTAAGCCAAGACCCTCGGTCCCTATCGAAGCCGCGAGACGTGATCCACAGCACTGCGACAATGGGATTACGAGCCTGACGGTGACAAAGAAGGACGCATCCTACTCTGTCTGCTCGGAGGCAGGGTGAGTGCACACCGAGCCCGCCCTCACTCCTCTGCTATGCCCTCTGCTGTACAGAGGGTCACGCAGAGGAACGCACCGGTGGTCCTGACAGGACCCCACCCATGTCAGAATAATTAGCCGCGGCAGTAACTCTCCCCGAGGGATAAAAGGAAATTCTCATTTCCTCTCATTCCCCGGAGAAGGATACTGCCGCGCCCAGGGTGCACCGGCCCAGCAGCTGCTCTTCCCTCCAGACGTATCGAGAGGGACCAGCAACCGCCAGACACACGTGGAGGACTTCTGACATCGCACCCCAGAGTCTCCAAGACCTGCATTCATATCCCCAAGCAATCGTCCACTTGAGCCAAATCCACCAGATTTGCTTAATACAGTGAATCGATGATAAATCTTTGGGCGTGGTTATGATCATATCATAACCACGCCCAAAGATTTATCATCGATTAGTACTAACATTGCTATACGCATGATTAATAAATAGGCGACTTCAAGCAAGTCCCTTCAAAGATTTAATAGTACCACACTAAATAACATGTAATCCCTGTGATTATTGCCAATCAAGGGTAATTTGTGCTAATGCACTGTGACAGAAGCGCAAGGCCTATACAACCACAGGGCTTTGCCAAACTTCACGCCTCTAACTCTGAATTCAAGTAAAATAGATACGTTGACTTAATTTAGGTACTTGGCTTTCATTTATTGCAGTGCAGACCAGGTTTTGAGGAATCACTAACATTATCAGTAATCATTTTCACAAAACAAATGAATATGACAGACAACTGCAAGCTCACCACAAATACTATGGATTTTATTTCCATGGAGATTGCAAGTTCTTACGAAACATTGTGGGGTTTATTTATTATTCGCGAACCTCCTTTTCGCGACACGTGCAACCTAAGATAAATACTTACGTTTTTGGTGGGTGATCCCAGCACTATTCACACACCTGTTCAAGCAAGCTGCTGGGCTTGCACGACTGAGAGCTGCAAAATAAAAAAAAACGTGATTGGTCGCACACGCATGAACCAGAACCGTACCTTTTTCCTATCTGCTATCCTTCAAATTTAGAGCCTGCGCAGACGACCGACTATCCATGACACACTTTTTACTCTGTGAAAATTTCTATTCGTCGTGCGTCGTATGCGTTATACGACGCGCAAAAAGTCCGGCAGCCAAAAATCCTGTGTCATTCTGGCATATCACGCTGCGCCGCGCCGCGTCGCGCTGCGTCGAGCCAAATGTGCGCGAAAAAAATAGAACGTTAGCTTTAACTCGCGCTAACGCAGACGGCGCACACTTTTAGTATGCAATCTACTCGAATAGAATGATCGACAGATGTGCGTCGTGTGCGTTGAGTCTGCGTAAAATCCGCGACGGACTTTTTGTATGTCATGCAGACATTTTGTGCGCCACAGACTCATCCGTACAAAAAGTCTGTCGTCTGCGCAGGCCCTTAATCCTCCAAATATTTTCTACCTACCTACTGATATCACGGTAATAATTTGTGTATCAAACACGAAACATATATGTACCTATATCACAGCGCTTTTCAAGCTACCTACTCGCAACACGCACGGTGTACTTACACCAATCATTTGCCAGTTATGTTTAAGTCACGGGGCGAGACTATTTACACAAACCTAGACTCCTTGGTTGCTACTACAAAAATCTTGATGGAAAAATGAGACTATGGAACTGAAAATTTGACTGTCAGGTGGTAAACTCGCCATCTTATGGATATGGAGGCTAGGATATGAAGGCTTATAGATCAAGTCAAATCATTACCTTTTTATACCCCGTAAGACTCAAAAGCCCTATGACTAGCAATTTCCCAATAGCAACAAAGTATCAATCTAAAAACATAATCGCAATAATTTAGCAACATTGCCATCACTCAACATCTTAAGACTCTCTTAACTGGCACCAATAAGCGTGGTCAGTGCAACCTCTTGATTAAGCAAAGTGGAAATGAACGTCACAGGCCGTCGCGTCATGTATTTAAATGTGATTGAAATGGTCGGCTAATAAATATGTGTATGTGGGCAATAAGTCTGCTAGGTTGATGTGGGATTGGGGGCGGGCCATGTATGCCAGAGGACGGGGGTCGTCACCGAGGATCGTAGTGACGATCCTCGGTGACGACCCCCGTCCTCTGGCTCCCGGCCTCTAGGTTGTCACACCAGCGTTTTCTAAGCCACCCTTCACTAAGGGTGGCTTAGAAAACGCTGGTGTGACAACCTAGAGACGTTTAGGAGAGATTGACCGGAGAATACCGCAGAAACCTTTGCCGAGTAGTGGGGCAAAACAGGTTAATAAAAAAAAGTAGTAACATAATTATTACACTGCGTGTAACAAAATAGGGTATAGTCATAGTTAAGGGTGTGCTACTGATCATCAAACTGAACAATGTTGAACGAAATCATGGTACCAACATCATAATCGCGAAAAAGTCATCAGCAAAATTTCAATACCTACTCGACCCAAGTGTATTTATGCGGCAGCTGATTATTTTTGGGTAACTGGGTTGTGAAGGCCACATAGGCAGTCTTTCCGCGTAAAATACTAGTATTCAGCTACTTCCGGTAGACTAAAAGCCCAATCGAAAGCCAAGCAGATGTTGATGGGAAACTTTTGTGTACGACTGTGACAAGTTCGGCAGTAGTTACAAGTAGACCCTATCCACAGTTTTATCCCAAATTATTGGCTGTTTGTTGCTTTCTTCTAAAGTTGATGTCGTCCAAAAATACAGGCTGTAAGAGACATCGACACGCAATCTGTTACCATAAATTCCTGGGATCTATAGTAATTCGTGCTTTGTTCATGGTAACAGTTTGTTTGTACCTTGCTTAGGTACCTTGTATACTTTCTTTTTCAAATGTCATGTCATCCTTTTTATTCCCAGCCACCTCAAAATGTCATCTTTACCTTGGCCTAATCATTACTTCCAATCAATCAAGTTGACGCTTCCCGTGACCCAAGGGCTGGCTTTACCTTGGCCAGAGGCAGTGTTCTCATACAACGTGGCACCGCCGCCAGTCTCTTGGGCACATTACCAGCTGACAGCGTTGAGGAGGAGTTTTTCGATGCCCTTTTACAGTTTGTTGTTAGTTTATTTATTTTACTCGTAGTTTACATCATAGTTTTTAATTAATTATGTACATAGTTAGTTTATGATTAAATAAACATCAATAAAGTTTATCTACCTACTTATAAGATATTGTCTCAATTGCTTCGAAACTTCCGACATAATAAAAATAGTTGTTACAATGTTAATGTAAACATACCTAACAATCACTGGGTCAATGCGTGCCATGTCATTTGGCAGTTGACGTATCATATCAACGGTCTGTTCGTATAGCGACTGTGTAGGGATATAGCCATTGTGAGATCGGTTAGCTGTAAATTATACAAAAGCATTTTTATTATAGAGATTTTGTATTGAATGTCTAAAACGCCTCTGCCATGCACGCCTCACCACATTGATTCGTTAGAAAAAAGATGAATGCTTTTGTGTAACTCTTTTATATTTCTCATTCTGAAGATCAACTGAATTCTTATGACATTTTAAAATAACCCAAACACCTGTCTTATAAATGATGTTCCATCCAATAACGAGTTACATTAAATTAAAAATAAAAAAGACCCCGACATGTAGGGTCATTATTTCAAGGTTATTTTTTCTTATCAAAAGGTTTCACGTTTATACTTTTTTTTGTAATTTGTCTTTTATTTTCTTTCGTTTAATATTCAGGTAAGGTGTTTAATCAGGTTTTTTTATACGTCAAAAGCTAAATAAAAAAGTATTCGTTAGATGCTAGGTCCCAGTCATCACTCCACTTTCCTCCTCAATCTAAGACAAAAAAGCAGGGACTCCTTAATTTTTTTATTTCATTTCTTTTATTTTCTTTCGTTTTAAGATTCAGGTAAGGTGTTTAATCAGGTTTTATATACGTCGAAAAGCTAAATAAAAAAATATTCGTTAGGTGCTAGGTCCCAGTCATCACTCCACTTTCCTCCTCAATCTAAGACAAAAAATAATTTTCACGTTTTTATGGAGAAATTGTTGCTACTTTTGTATTTACTGAGAACTACCATGATTATCCAGTGCCTATCATGGCCCAGTACTATGCAATACAAATAGCAAACAGCATGGTGTTTTTCCATCGTTAACATACTAAATCGGAAAAGCATGGTGTTTTTCCGATTTAGTATATTAACCATGGTATAGATATGTTTCATAGTGCACCTACATTTCGCCAGTTATATTTTAAGCCCCACCTTATATTGGGGGGAGCGTATTGCCATCCACCGGGCGCAAATCCAAACTCCGTAGCTGCTTCTGAGAAATTCTTGATGGTACCCTAAAACATTTTACCCGTCCTGGGATGCGAACCCGGGACCTCTTGCTCAGCAGTTGCGCTAGCGATCACTAAAACAACGAGGCAATCAACCAGACCACGAAATCTCTTAAGGGGCCAAACCCTGAATCGCGAAAAAACATCAGCTGTTCCCTACAATATGTTAACACTCCCGCCTTATCACCACTAAGCAAGTTTTTGCTTGCACCTTACAACATCGAAACGCTCTCTAACCCCGCCCCGTTGACTTTGTATAGAAATATTGAATGAAAAGATACCGATCGGCCGAGCGCACTGACGACGCACGCCAAACGAGAGTTATTGTTATTTTGCGCGCCAAAGTTGACGCTTTCCTAATAGGCTTAAACTTTGAGGGGGCGTGACTCGGCGCCTCCGCACGATTTAAGCGAAAAAATTTTAACTGATTAGGCGAAAAAGACCACGACTGTACATACATTTTTATAATACATCTGCCCAGACGAGATAAGAGAACTTAAGGAGGAAGATTTTTAAAGTCAGCGTGACTTGCAATTATAACTACAAACTAGTTAGTTAGAATCATAAACTGAGCTTAAAAATATATATCAATATATGTTACAGTCAAAACTGTTAATCGGTCTAAAGCACTTTTGACTGGTGTCTCTTAAAATCCTTATGAAGTTAAAATGCGTTTTCTTTATTAAAAATATTTTTGTTGATTATGACTGTAGAAGGCTGGTAAGAAATTAGGTTTTTTTGAAGGACCATTAATTAATAAAAAAAATAGCTGTAACAACTTATTTAGGTAAAGTTTGGGAAGTGGATCTTTGCTCGTAAATAGGTAGATAATCCAGTATGCCACCTACCTCAAACTTCCACACGTACGTTTCTTCACGAGAGCCTTGCTCGGCGTGGGGTGCTGGTATCGAAGGCGGAGGCGAGCGAGGGCACAGAACGTTCCAAAAACACCATCTAAATTGTCACAGCACTGCGAGAACGTCTCACACTATAGATACTGCACGGCAGTGTCGAAAATTAGTTAAACTTGTCTTATTCACGGAATAGTTTCTCAATAAAAATGAGACGTGACCGATACTGTCTGATCACGCAAGCCAACTAGCTCCACAGCATCGCGCGGAGGTTTCACGAGTCTCGGCCACGATTCAAAACGACGGTAGTCGTAAAAAGCGGATGACAAAACATAAATCATCTACCCTCAAAAAATGAGCAAAGATCCAACATACCCCCCACCGAAATTATCATGATAATTTCAGTTAAAAACATAAAATAATATTGCTATTGCAGCTGGTAGGCAGTAGGAAAATTGCCTTGAAACGGGCAAGAATAAGATAATATAAACAAAAAAATTAAATTAAGAAAAGTTAATAATTAAAATCTAAGGTACAAGTTTTTTAAATATTTAATTAGAATATGGAAAAGGGCAAACCTTATTAACAGGTCTTTTAGTGATTCCCTTTTGCGTTCTCAGAGTAACGACGCGGATGATTTTATCTGGACCTTCATGGAGACGCTCCACTCTGGCCCGAACCCAGTTTAGCGGGCGAATTAGTTCAGATTTGATGAGAACTAGATCACCTATTTTAATATTAGGAGGCGAGGTGAACCACTTTGCTCTCTGCTGCAAAGTATGCAGGTAGTCGTCAGACCACTTCTTCCAAAACGTTTGGGAGATTTTCTGCAAACACTGCCAACGTGACAGTCGGTTCGTAGCTACGTATTGAAGACCGTATTCGGGCACGGCAAGTAAGCTTTGACCTACTAAAAAATGTCCAGGCGATAAAAAATCGAATTCATCAGGATTGTTAGATAACGGGCACAACGGACGCGAGTTCATTACGGCTTCGATTTTACAGAAGACAGTGGTGAGCTCTTCAAATGTAAGTGCCTTGTCACCTACTGCACGGAGGAGATGGCGCTTGGCCGACTTGATACCAGCTTCCCACAGTCCGCCCATCGAAGCTGCCGTAGGAGGAATATTTTTCCATTCAATAGAACGACTTGCGCAACCGTCAGCAATTAAAAAGTCATTTTCATTAAAAAAGTTGCAAACTTCTTTCAATTGTTTCGCAGCGGCGACAAAGTTCGTCCCGTTATCGGAATGTAGGCACGAGCACAGACCGCGTCGCGCCACGAACCGGTCAAGAGTTGCTAGAAAACAATCAGCTGATAAGTCGCTGAGGACCTCAATGTGTACAGCCTTTGTGGAAAAGCAAACAAAAAGGCACATGTAACACTTCAGAATCTTTGCATTACGATTCAAAGTCGCTTTTATGTGAAACGGCCCACCTAAATCGCAACCGACATGATCAAAAACCTTATTAGGTTTTAATCTTTCAGCGGGTAACGTACCCATGTACGGTTGGATTGAAGCAGGGTTGCATTTAAAGCATACGATGCATTTAGACAACACACTACGAATCATACTGCGAGCGGATACGATCCAATATCGTTTGCACAAAATTCCTTGCAATGAACGAGGTCCTACATGTAGGTACACATTGTGAAAATGTTCTATTATTAAAGATGTTATGTGACATTTTTTAGGTAGCAACAAGGGGTGCCTGCTGTTGTAGGGTATGTCTGCCAGCGAGATTCTACCCCCCACCCTGAGGAAACCATGGGCATCGACGAAGGATGATAGCTTCCTGAGTGACGAAACAAATTTATTGTTTTTTATTTGAGTGATTTCGCTACTAAAGTAGGTATCTTGTGTACATTTAATAATAACGTCATGGGACGCATTCAACTCTTGAGTTGAGATCGGACCAACAGAACGCTCGTTAGGTAACCTACAATTTTTAGCAAATCGCAAACACCAAGCGACGATACGTTGCAACCTGTTGAACGAAGAGTATTTTTCAAAAAACGTTTCTGAAAAATCATTAGGTACATTTTGAGATGCACAGGAAAATGTATCAACGTTTGTCTTCAGTTCTAAAATGTCAGTCTTATCAGTGACGTAAAAAGTACTGATTGGCCATTGATGAACGTCATCAGATAGCCATGCGGGACCATGCAGCCAGAGTTCATAATCAGCTACGAGCTGAGTGGGCATGGCGCCGCGCGAACAAACGTCAGCGGCGTTGTTTTCGCTCCTTACGTGGTACCAGCTGTTTGACGGAACCACCTCCACTACTTGAGAGACACGACTTGAAACAAAAGTTTTAAGTTTGTAGGGAGGGGTCAGTAACCATGCGAGTGCGGCACTGGAATCCGTCAACGCAGTTACCTGAAAGTTTAGGTTTTTAATATTTTGTTGAACAAACAAAACCAGTTTTGACAACAATACAGCAGCCATAAGCTCGAGTCTAGGTATCGAGAGCGGCTTGATCGGCGCGACCTTACTTTTACTGATAAACAGTCTAGTTTTCACTTCTTTGTTTGGGTCAACACTACGTATATATATGCATGCCGCATAACCACGGGTCGATGCGTCACAAAAAGCAATTAAGTGTACACCGCAGAATTTAGGTATTAGCATATGCCGTTCGATTGTTATTGACGACAGACTTGACAATGATGCGATAAAGACCGACCACTTGTCACGCAAATCAACCGGAAGAGGGTCATCCCAACCGAGACTCAGCTTCCACAAATCTTGCATGATGCATTTAGCTAAAAATGTGCATGGAGATAAAAACCCAACTGGATCAAAAATGCTAGCAAGCAGTTTTAGCACAGACCGTTTTGTGTAGGTGCTATCTGTCATGTTATAATCGAACGAGAAACAATCGACGGTCGGCAGCCACTTAAGCCCTAAAACCTTCAGCGATGAGCACACGGTGTCATCATCACTGAAGTTTATGGCCACTGCCTGATCGGCACCGATCCTAGACAGTAATTCAGGGGAATTACTCGCCCATTTACGAAGATCAAAACAACCTAACTTCAACAGAGCTACGAGCTCGTCCTGTAACGTACAGGCGTCTGAGAGGTTCTGTGTCGACCACAAAACGTCATCAACAAAACATCCTTGCATGAGGACATCGGCAGCTTGAGGATATCGCTTGCCCTCATCACTTGCCAGCT
This sequence comes from Xestia sexstrigata, assembly GCA_941918905.2. NCBI lineage: Eukaryota > Metazoa > Arthropoda > Insecta > Lepidoptera > Noctuidae > Xestia > Xestia sexstrigata. The sequence goes on along the minus strand of OW799200.2, from coordinate 11,795,585 downwards.
GTTGCAACGAGCGAACAGCGACAAAACCAGACGATCGCAACCCGTAGGTATTTGTAAGAAGTTCGTAGGTTTTTATTTCATGCGAAGGCGATTCCCTCCAAAGAATGTGCTGATATGTACGCTCAGCAGGATGAATTAGGACATTCCTATAGAATTTAGCTATGTCAGCGGTAAAACAAACGTCATACAAACGAAAGCTGAAAATAATTTTCAAAATGTCATGATGGAGTTTTCTGCCTGTAAGTAATGTGTCATTAAGTGACACACCGCTTGAAGTAGCCGCTGAGCCATCAAATACCACTCGGAGAGGCGTGGTGGTACTTGATGCCTTAACCACACAGTGATGTGGTATGATATACCTACTCGGTTCTGTACCTACATACGGTTTCATATGGCCTAACTGTTCATACTCGCGCATGAAGTCTACGTAGGGCGAACGTAAGTCGGACATTCGAGCGAAACGTCGCTCCAGGTGGTGTAACCTACGCACGGCGTGGTTATAAGACTCGCCGAGGGCGGCGCACTTCGGGTCCATTAGGATAGGCGAAACATACCTACCGTTATCGTCCCTATAATGACGCTCGGAGTATATCTCCTCGGCAAGCTTGTCATCTGGGCTGATAGGGTTGTCACACGGTGACTCCTCTATTTCCCAAATTGATTTGAGTTGATTGTTGATGGTGTCACTATCACTGGTGTACGACACGAAATTGCAAGACGTTGCAATATTAGTGACATCATCGGAAGTACACGGTACTTCAACTTTACCACACAATACGAACCCGAAAACACTACTGAGTGCAGTGGGTAGTGTAGGGCCGATAATTATTTTATTACCGTCATAAATGTCAGGGAATATGTCACCTGCAAGAATAATGTCTACAGAAGATTTTTTATAGAAGTAGGGATCTGCTAACAAAAGGTTTTTGTAGTGCATAGAAACTTCTTCGGAAATTTCCATCGTAGGCAAGGAAGTGATCCGTTGTAAAATTATAGCATCGATATTAAACGATGGGTTATCGCAATGTCTAGGCTTAATAGTGCACGAAGTCATGCCATAGTTTTTGACACTACTTCCGGCTAAACCAAAAATATTAAATGGACATTTTTGACGCGACAACCCTAGCCGTTCTAAACAATTCAAGGTAATAAAATTCGATTGAGCGCCTGAGTCTATAAGAACACGACAAGCTTGCGGATTACCAAACATTGACTATAGCCGTACCTAATAGGACCATATAGCTCTTCATATTGTTACCGCTGGACGAGTGCGATGTTTTAGCGTGCAATGTGTGTGTAGGTGTACCTACAGTTGTCGGCTCTGCGTTGCTATTATGCGCAGGAATGGATCGCGTAGCAAGACTGCCTTTAGAGTCAAGGTGCAGTAATGCATGGTGACGCTGATTACACGTGAAACATCTAAATTCGCTTTGACAATCGGAAGACGAGTGGTTTTGCTTGAGGCAGTTGTGGCACAATTTCAACTGGTCAGCACGGCGGACTCGTTGCGCAGGAGTCAATTCACGGAATTGAACGCAACGAAAAATCATATGATTTTGACCACAATGTAAGCAATCAAAATTCTTTAGCTTATTAGATTGCGTCTGCGAAGAAAATGCCTTCCTATTAACGGTTACATTCGACTTTTTATTGCATGTGTTCAGAGTAGGATTCCTACCTTGCGGAGCAGTAGAACTAGAATGAGATTGAGAATGTTCCAATATTTTTATTTGATTAGGTACGTGGGACACCAATTGATCATAGGTAGGTATGGTATTTTGATCGATGCCTTGTTCGAATGTTTTTCTTGTGTTGGGGTCTAATCCCCTCAATGCTATATGACACAGTACATAGCTAGATAAGTGCTCGATATTTAAAGCATTTATAGCGCGATAAGAATGATCGAAGGTCTCAATAAAATTATTTAAATTGACTGGAGATTCCGATTTGAGCGCAGGAAAGTTGAGCATATTATCTAGGTATTTACCTACGAGCATCCTATTGTCTTGATATTTATCAAGTAAAGACTGCCACACTACGTCGTAATTACACGTCGAAAGAACAAGTCATCGAAGCTAACCAAATCGCTATCTGAGAACTGAGCTTCAGGCGTTAAAGTTAATCGCATTTCATATATTTCCATACAAATACTTTCGAATGATTCACGCAGTGATGTTATCTCTGAGGCACGCAATAGGAACATTTCCTTGAGGGAAGGATGGTTCTCAATTTTGTTGGATAAATCAAACACTTGTTGCAATTGAGAATAAATACGTTGCTTTTTAGCAAGACATTTGTTTATGTTACGAATAGTTTCCAATTCCTTTTTAGTAGGTATTGGAGCAATCGAAGCAGTTACTTCAGATTGCGACATTTTTAGATTTTAAATAGCAATATATTGCAATGAAATAGTATAAATATGTTTATTATATCCGGCTCGAATGGCCAAAAATGTTGAGTATGACTGTAGAAGGCTGGTAAGAAATTTGGTTTTTTTGAAGGACCATTAATTAATAAAAAAAATAGCTGTAACAACTTATTTAGGTAAAGTTTGGGAAGTGGATCTTTGCTCGTAAATAGGTAGATAATCCAGTATGCCACCTACCTCAAACTTCCACACGTACGTTTCTTCACGAGAGCCTTGCTCGGCGTGGGGTGCTGGTATCGAAGGCGGAGGCGAGCGAGGGCACAGAACGTTCCAAAAACACCATCTAAATTGTCACAGCACTGCGAGAACGTCTCACACTATAGATACTGCACGGCAGTGTCGAAAATTAGTTAAACTTGTCTTATTCACGGAATAGTTTCTCAATAAAAGTGAGACGTGACCGATACTGTCTGATCACGCAAGCCAACTAGCTCCACAGCATCGCGCGGAGGTTTCACGAGTCTCGGCCACGATTCAAAACGACGGTAGTCGTAAAAAGCGGATGACAAAACATAAGTCATCTACCCTCAAAAAATGAGCAAAGATCCAACAATTTTGTTTTAGAACGTGCCAGTTGTAATAACCTAGTCCTAAAATTACATAATGTTTTTCAAAGGGTCACAAAAAAAACCTAACAACATAATACATATCTAAGTAAATGTTAGTTATTGATAAAATTAAAAAGTAGTTATGGCTAGTTTTCACCTTTTTTTTTGACATTAGTTTTGACTGTGACACAAACAGCATGTTGTTTTTTCATGGTTAACATACTAAATCGGAAAAACACCATGCTTTTCCGATTTAGTATGTTAACCATGGAAAAACACCATGCTGTTTGCTATTTGTATTGCATAGTATTGGGCCATGATAGGCACTGGATAATCATGGTAGTTCTCAGTAAACACAAAGTAGCAACAATTTCTCCATATAAAAACTTTTCCGTACCTATATTTCATTTGATGTAAAAATAAGTATTTTCTGTCTACGCCTCATAGATACTGCACTAAGGCCTTAGGGAACGTTGGCGAATATTCTGAATATACTTCGTAGGTCGTCAGTCCGGTATACACATGAAAATTTCTTTTTTTTTATAATGACGCTTTCGGAATTAAAGTCTACACCAAGCAAAGTAGACGCAACGTATTCTAATCTAAACCGCGAAACGTACAAATGTTTATGTCACAGTCAAAACTAATGTCAAAAAAAAAGGTGAAAACTAGCCATAACTACTTTTTAATTTTATCAATAACTAACATTTACTTAGATATGTATTATGTTGTTAGGTTTTTTTTGTGACCCTTTGAAAAACATTATGTAATTTTAGGACTAGGTAATTACAACTGGCACGTTCTAAAACAAAATATTTTTAATAAAGAAAACGCATTTTAACTTCATAAGGATTTTAAGTGACACCAGTCAAAAGTGGTTTAGACCGATTAACAGTTTTGACTGTAACATATATTGATATATATCTTTAAGATCAGGCGGGAGTGTTCTCGATAGAACGTACACTTTATAGTGATAAGTTGCAGCTTTTTTCTTTACAAATAGCGCGAGCACATTTTTTTATTATACACACGAAATCTCTTAAGGGGTCATTGTACTCATCATTATAAACAACTTTTACTACTTTTACTTTTTTTTGGGACCAAACCCTGAATCGCGAAAAAAAAATCAGCTGTTCCATACATTTTGACGAGTTATGCGAACATATTGTAGGGAACAGCTGATGTTTTTTCGCGATTCAGGGTTTGGACCTTAAGAGATTTCGTGGTCTGGTTGATTGCCTCGTTGTTTTAGTGATCGCTAGCGCAACTGCTGAGCAAGAGGTCCCGGGTTCGCATCCCAGGAAGGGTAAAATGTTTTAGGGTACCATCAAGAATTTCTCAGAAGCAGCTACGGAGTTTGGATTTGCGCCCGGTGGATGGCAATACGCTCCCCCCAATATAAGGTGGGACTTAAAATAAAACTGGCGAAATGTAGGTGCACTATGAGGTAAACTTCTATCTAACCTTTCAGTGATTACAGGCGTGATATTATGTGAAAGTTTGTTATGAAGTTCGTAACTTTATCCAACAGGAAATCCCAACGGACTCACGGCTTGTTGAAAGTATAAACCGCTGATGACGTACTCGGTACTAGTCTAGCATACTGATAAGTATGTGTTTGATATCTATAGAAGTATATAATATTTATACTATACATAAGAGATGCCCGATAAGAAAATCTCAACTTAAACAAGGGAATTCCTCACCACATTAATTCGTTAGAAAAAAGATGAATGCTTTTGTGTAACTCTTTTATATTTCTCATTCTGAAGATCAACTGAATTCTTATGACATTATAAAATAACCCAAACACCTGTCTTATAAATGATGTTCCATCCAATAACAAGTTACATTAAATTAAAAATAAATAGCCCCCGACATGTAGGGTCATTATATCAAGGTTATTTTTTCTTACTATAGGTTTCACGTTTATACTTTTTATTTGTAATTGTCTTTTATTTTCTTTCGTTTAGGTTCAGGTAAGGTGTTTAATCAGGTTTTTTATACGTCAAAAGCTAAATAAAAAAGTATTCGTTAGATGCTAGGTCCCAGTCATCACTCCACTTTCCTCCTCAATCTAAGACAAAAAAGCAGGGACTCCTTAATTTTTTATTTCATTTCTTTTATTTTCTTTCGTTTTAAGATTCAGGTAAGGTGTTTAATCAGGTTTTATATACGTCGAAAAGCTAAATAAAAAAATATTCGTTAGGTGCTAGGTCCCAGTCATCACTCCACTTTCCTCCTCAATCTAAGACAAAAATAATTTTCACGTTTTTAGTTTTCATTTCGTTAGTTAATATTCCTCATTTCCTTTCAATAGTGTAGTGTACATTATTCTACTAGTAAAGTTTACAAACTTTTTTCACAAACTTTTGGCTTAATTAGATCTCTCTATTTATTTCTTGTTTTTTTTTTTGTAGAGCGCTACACAACTCTATAAATAAGCCTTCCTAATAAGTGTCGAGCGGTCTCATAACTCGTAAAATAAGCCTTAGTGTGCTTTTTAACTTAGATAATATTTTTTTATCCTTGACCCTCCTTGAACCTTGACTTAAAGCTTGAAGGCTTCTCTTAAGCACTTTATGCTCTTAAACCTGGGCTGCTTTTCTTAAGCAGAAAAGCTTTGTAAATAATTTCTTTAATTTTAACGGGTTTTAAAACAGGTGCGGATTACGACACCTAAATTAAATAAATAAGCCTTCGTAAACCTTAAAAATAATTCCTTGTGGAGTATGCGTCATTGAATGTGAACCATATCCCCTAAGTATGCTGGTGAGTATGATTGAGGAAGTGTGTAGGGTAGATTGATGAAAGGTGTATGAAAGAGCATGCACATTCATGCTCATTTCCTGGAGGCTTAGCATATCTTTTTACCTTGTAATTCATGTTATTTAAGTTTTTCTGAAGATTTTTATCTCTCTTGAATCTTTGTTTACCTTTGTAATATCAGTTAGTGACAGGCAAAGTTTTATTTTTAATTTATTGCTGGAGCTAGTTGTAGGTCGTATAGGTAAATAACATCGACCTTATTATCTTTTCTTTTTATTATGTTCTAGAAATTCTTTCCAAATTATAAAATGTTAATCTTCTGGAGATGACAAGAGCCAGGTGGTGGAATTTTGAATCTACGTCTGGAGCTGTAAGGCGTCACAAGTCTTGAATGTTATAAGAGTGACCAGAGGAAGCTTTCCTCCTCTGAGGTTTATAAATTAACGCGTACCCGTGCCATGTCTTAGCTTCTGTTGCCCGGGCTATAGGAGTGACGATCCTCCACCCTCCATTACGATCTGAGTAAACTGACGTCCTCCGGCTCACCAAGAAGAAAACTGACGTCCTCCGGCCCTCCGAGAGGAAGATTGACGGCCCTCGCCTCCTCGGCTGCAATGATGAAGCCTGACGTCTCTCGACCCACTTTTACAGCCAGAGGGATGGAAGACGAAGCCTGATGTACCTCGACCAGTACTACTGAAGGAAGACTGAAGCCTGACGTCCCTCGGTTACTACTACAGCCAAGAGGGCCGCCTTTCTCCATTTCATCCTACGTTCATATTCATTTTCGTTCACCAGCTTCTCTGACCTAGTGAGGGTTTAGTTAAATTCTAGCTCCGTATAGGTAGGCCCTATATGTTAGGTTATTTTTAATAATAATTTTTTATAACTCGTCACCTTTAACAGTACTCCCCTCCAGACTGAAAGTTAGGTAAGTGAATGCTCAGTGTGACCTTACAGTTTTCTGGCTCCTACCAGGAAAATGTAACGTTACATCATTTGATACCCATATTGAGGGAGTAGTGAAAAATATGTAATCCGCCATTTTGTGTCGGCGGCCATTTTGGACCGATTTTCATCAAACATAGCTAAGAACACTCCCGACTAATTCACTTTTCAAACAACTACTACAACAGCCCATTACGTCCACTGCTGGACATGAGCCTCTCCCATGATGGGAGGAATTTACCGTAATCTCCACGCTTGGCAGGCGGATTGGAGATCGCAGTGATGAAAGACTAACAGAAAACGCTGCTGCCCATTCTCTGGTCTACGGAGGCGCAAGGTGTTCTGCCTCAGACACTAATGTCTCACTCACACTCACGGGTGTCGTATAAGGCAACTAATTGCCTTATACGACACCCGTGAGTGTAATGGGTTGGTTCTATTCTACTCTGCCGGATACCACACGGCTAAAACAAAAAAGAGCAAACAAAAAAGAAACAAAATCATAATCGGTTCATCCGTTCGGGAGCTACGATGCCACAGACAGACACACACACACACACACAGACACGTGAAACATATAACACCCCGTCGTTCTTGCGTCGGGGGTTAAAAAGACCTACTTCAAAAGCCACGCTTCTCATTTTTAATCTACTTCAAAAAAGGAGGAGGTTCTTTGTTCGACTGTATGTATCTTTTTTATGTATGTTCACCGATATCGATATTTTATTTGAAAGAGTACATGGAATCCTGAGGTGGTTCTCTTTTAATTTGGTGTAGATCTGATGCTGATCTTGGGAGATATACAATGGAACTCTTCAATAATAGACGGCAAATCTGTAGTGATTGCTGCAATCGCTTGGATATTTATTGTTTACACAACATCATAACGTAACATTACGCCTGTGTGTGAGGGTACGGAGATGTGTACAGTACACCCAGATTTCGACAGTTAGTTATGTTAAGTTACATTTTATTGGGAATGAACCTATTACTATTAAATGTATTGTTACCAAAAAAATAAATGCATTGTTTAATTATCATTATTACAACTAAAACTGAAAAAATAAAAAAATTTTTTTCGCAAAAGATAAAACCGACTTCAAAAACACTAAAACTTTCGCTTTACAAGTCGGTGACTTTTGTTTGTTTGATTCAGTTTTTTTTGCCACCGACTTCTTAAGCTAAAGTTATTTTCACATTTTAGTGTTTTTGAAGTCGGTTTTATTTTTTGTAAAAAAGTTTTATTAATATGGCATACACCCGCCCGTGACTGCCGCCGCCGCTGCCGTAGCCTACAGGACAGAGGATGGTAGGATGGTGGGTTGTTAATTATTTTGGTGGACTGGAATAAATAGTCGAGTCATTGTGTTGGTAATTTACTGACGTCACAGCTTGCTATTGCCATACTAATAATCTAATGGGTGAGAGGAGAGGGTCAGTTTATTTGGCTAATAACACATGGCTGGTAGACATCGCACAGCCGGAACTCGCTCGGTCTAGGTCAATCGCAAGAGACGCATACAATCTAAAGAAGGGGGAGGAGAACTATAAGAAAGGATCCTTTCCTGGATGAAAATCTCCTCTAACCTCGTTATGGTTGCCACCTGTCGTAAAGCTTGAGGTAACTACGTCTATAATCTGAAACTAAAATGCCTAAACTTCCGTCATCACCCCAAGGTTATAGTTTTACTATATACCTACCCACAAAACAGCGCCAAATATTTTAGTGCTCCTCTATAACAGACGTAAAATAATATATTTGGGGACATCTTTATTCACTCTATAATAAATGAGTCGGCAGAGAACGCCGCGCCGCCGCCGGGGTATACCTACCGCAGTGACGCAGTGGCTTCATACACTCATGAAATGACACCGACTACAACAATCATTTTCCTGAATTATCAAGGCCAAAGGAAATTAAGAATGAATTAAACATCAAAATTTTTAGTAAACCAACATAATAATTATTTCCGAATCTTTACAAACACTACATCGCCAAAGATTGCACGAGGTTGAACTTGGGCGTTGAGATCTTACCCACTTCTGGAATCTGAATGTTTGCCTCTTCAGGAGATTAGGTCGCGTAATACAGTAATACAGGATCACACTAGGTGCTTTTATACCAATTTATGTATATCGTTTAGTAGTCACAGAGCAAATTCCACCAATGAAACCCAACAAGCAGAAAACCTAAACCACATTCAAGAGCTGCCAGTACCAATATTTTAACGCAGCTTTCAGAAACTCCCTTAGGTTTTCTGATAACTTCCTAATCACAGACCGGACGTAGAATAAAGTGTAAAGAACGTAAACCCACAAAACAGCGCGGTGTGTTTTTGCCACATTGTCGACCTTATCGCCATATAAAGCCTTATCTTCCAATCACGCTACATGAACCTCGTCTATGTACTCATACCTACGCTCTGTGCCAATCACAGATTGCCCCTACGTAGACAACTCATTACTTCCACGTTCTACTTACAAACAGCCTTATTTTATTGAAAAGAGATTGGGTAAAATTGGTCGAACAAACAATGGAAATGTGACTCAAATAATATCACTTTACTTTTTAAACATATAAAACAATTATCAAAACCCAATACCCGTTGGGTTAAAAAAAAAACATTATATCATAAGTTGACTACTTTAAAAAGCACAGTGCCAATGTCGAGCCTTTCTACAGGATAGGCTTCACATCCTGTCCCGCGTATCCTGCACCTTGCTAGATTTAAACGAAACTCATAGAACTGTACAGGTGGCCACATAGAGCCATAGGCCACTGTAGAGGCCCCACGCGAAACGTTGGTATTTTTTTTACTCAGTCCTGTTGAGAATCGCGACCCATCTTGTGTGTTCTCACCCTAATTAGAGCCAGGATCAGGACTGTCCATTCACCGCTTTGGATGTCGGCCTCCTTCCTTTTCTAACTTTTCACGTTCCTGAAACAAAATTAATAATCCTTAATAATCGTAAAAAGCTACAGCGAATGAGCCTGAGAACTGCATATATAACAGAAATGTGATAGTCACAGTGCAGCATTGTGTATCATTGCACGTGCGTGCAGTAACATTATAGATTATGTATTCAAAGAGCAGTGCTCTAGTTCAGCCAGTTTTCCTTTTCGGAAGATGAACATCATCACTTCACATCAGGTGAGTTGCGGTAAACGCAAGCCTATTTAGTATTAAAAAGCAAAATTACAACCGTTGTAATGATCTTAAAAATCTTCATCAAATAACTGTTCATAAACTCATTATCGCACATGTTTGTTATTAAAGCAGCTTATAATATTACAACATAGTTGACGACGCTGTGTTTTAATTTTAATCTCTTTACGACTTTAGACTGTATTACGTATAGACGCGAAGTCATGAACACGCCTAACAGAAGTAAATAAAGATGATTCCCGTCGCGGTCGACGTAAGTACTGAAAGATTCAGGAGCGCGTTTCAATTGAAGTCGGGCTTTCGTGGGAAGTGGACGCGTCCCGACTCACGCCCGCTCACAGCCCCGAATTACTTACAAACTTCGCAACAATGGGCTCAAAAAAGAAAAAGGAAACGTAAGTCTTTCATTTTTTCATTCATTGCAAATTGCGATCGATTTCTTCATTCATTGTTTATTTTATTAACGAATGTTTATACTATGATTACAATTTATTAACCTAAGCGAATGTTATCTTTGAACATGTGTAGATGGCTACAATATAATAGAAATATTTCGATTGAGTCGTTTCACAGAATCATTCGAAATCTTACTGGATGATAAAAATTTGTTCAGAATAACTTAAATCACCTTCTCGATAGGTATGCATTGTGTTAGATCAGTCCATAGACACTACATTTAGAAAATAAACAAATTACTGATTTAAAAAGAAACGTTCCTTATGAAACATTTTCATACGATTTACCTAACGGACATCCAAAAGTGTTGTGGTAAAACTATACCAGCCTGTCTGGCAACTTTGTTAGTGGTTTCACACCAAGACTTACTAAATGGACATCAAATTTAGTGATTAAATTACAAGAATAAAGTCAAGTAAAAAGATAAACCCTTTTTGTGTGTCACCGCACCGAAATAATGTATGCAGTTTGTCATAGATCTTAGGAATTTTACAGTATTTGAAAAAAAAAAAGGTCACCTTTAAAAAACATGTTAAGTATGTGCCGAGGTGTCGTTCTACCATGTATTATTAATCACATAAAATCCTTCCAAAAGAATCCAACGAGTTTTGATTTTTTTAGTTTGTTACATTTGTCCATTTAGCTACAAGGAACACAATCTCCATCTGTGCAGCAGTTTCAATTGCTGCATCTACGTAATAATATATACGTTTGTCCTCTGTCTCTTCGTACTGCGAATCCATTAACTTGCTGGACTTGCACGCTAATAAATTTCATTTAGATTTTATTTGTTGTGTTCCTACTGAGATCAATTTGTTTCAAGGAAAAGTAGATGTTTGTTTAACCTGCAGTCATAATAATTTTTACCGGATGACGACGAATCATGTCATGACTTAAAGAAAATTTTGATCTTAAAATGCTAATCATATTTGATTAGGTAAGTGGTGTTCTGTCCACATTGTGGTTGACATGTTGTAGCTTAGCTAAAGTAGGAATGCTTGTCATACAGTCGTAGAATTATAAAAGCAAAACATACGCGCACACCTACCGTGCGCGAGCGCACACACTCCGGTTTCCGAATGTTTTGTTTTGCACGATGACGATTCCGCATCCACGGTGCGCCGTCACTCAGTGCACACACTAATACCTTTTTAACCAGTTTTATTTAGAAATGCCGATTTGATGCCAATCTCAAGGCCAACTTGTCTAACAAGTAGGTACATCTCACAACGTTATTGTATTATTTGTTACAGAAAAAAGGAGCCGGAGAAATCTTTACGCTTCTATCAAATTGTAAGTACATAACTCATATTTATGTTAACACTAAATGATTTTCTTTGGTCCACGCTTAAAAAAAGAAAAACTTGCGAAATCTATCTGTGATGTAGCTTTGCTAAGCTTTGTTATTCACATTTATGCGGATTATAAACAGTAACAAGGTACTAAAACTTCGTTCTAAGTTAATATCACATGTCCATAAATACATGGTCATCGTGCTTGCCAATTTAGTCGTATAATATCTCCTCTTCCACACTCCAGAGAGACAAGTGGCTTTCAACAGTATTGACTCGAGCTTTTCGTAAGCTTATATCATCCAATACATGTGTGCCTTTTCCATCAAAAGTATAGCCGTTCAGTATATTTTCTTCTTGTTCTACAAACTCTTCCTCCATTTTTATGGTACCAGAAGACCCAACAATATTGTATGTTCTTCCTCAGTTCCGCTACGCAACATGTTCGGAACTCATGGCAACTATCATGGGCATAATCTTTGGCCTGGCTAGCGGTGGAGGTGTCTGCTACAACCTGGTGCAGATCGGAGAGCTCAGCACCGCCTTCGTCGAGAGGACCACTTACCGAGAGAGGCTTACAAGCTACCTACCGCTAACCGTTGCGTTTGGAGGAGGAAGGAGGCTGTAAGTGTATATCATGCCGTAGTCTTCAAAGGGAGATGTAATACTATGTATATTCACATATCGTCGGTTTTGTCTTTTAGTACTATGTAATTAGGAGCCTGTTGTCATTAGCCAAGAATTTCCTAATGAAATGAATCCACGGTTGTAGTAGTCGACCTTGAGAATTCACCAACGAAGGTATTGAAGATACCTTCGTTGGTGAATTCTCAAGGTCGTTTGTTGATTTGCCTTAATACGGGAAAGTGTAAAGGATAAAGAAACTAAAGTAAAACCCACTGACTCAGATTTATTGAGGATATAATTTCGTCATAGGTCTACTTTGAGAAAATTTAAAATCTAAAGTGCCTCAGAATCAGGACTCAGGACGAAGAATCAGCAACACATCTGTTTGTTAAGTTATAGATAAAATGCCTTATAAATATGAATGATTGAATGTGTCCATTTTCGGTTGTCCAGAGCAAACGCATCTTACGAGGAGAACATGGCAGCCCTGATCGAGGACGCGAAGGCGATGGCCATCGGCCTGTTCCTCAGTATCGGCATATCACTCGTCTTCTGCATGCTATCCGTCGGTCTCATCAGTTGGAGTGCACTACGACAGGTATCTATTTAAGTTTCACTGACTGCCACTTTGCGTGTTATTTGCGTTCGGAGATCGTAGAATTAAGATGGATATGATATGATGCGGAAAGGCTAAAAGAAGTGCAAAAGCTTAGGAACTTTGCACTTTTTTGTCAACAAGTAGGTAATGTCCTTACTGCTCGGCAAAGGTTTTTCCCATAGTCTTTATTTCAAGTATTAGAAAAGTGTGGCCATATTGAAGGATCTATTCTGGTACTTGACTTTAGACTCTGTGATCTTATCTGTTATACCTAACAGATCATCGAACTGAACAACTTTCTGTAACATGATGTTGTATACCGGTTTTAAAGGTCTTACAGAATTTGGATGATTTGCCCTATAGAGTTCGAAATGATACTGCTCAAAATCATTTCAATTTCATTTACAATTGTTGTTTTTTTCTGGCAGTAAGCGATCACTTCGGTCACTTATGTCCAAAGAAATGACAAATAATCTCTCTTATTTAATTCCGAAGATATGACAATTTATCTTCTAAGATCCAATGTCGGGAGTTGGACCAAGTCCAACGCTAGTGAACCGTGTCAATGGTTATGTCATCTTAGCACGCCGCACATTAATTGTTCTGTACGAGTTTACGTAGCAGATTGCTATGTCCCGCCCTACACACATTATTATTAATACACTTTGTCGTCACTGTTATAATCGTTAACAATATATGTAGGTACTATGCCTACTAGAAAACATCGTATCGATTTACAAATATCATTATCTTAATCTGTATTAGATTTACTATATAAGGTACTCGGGAAAAATGGCAGAAGTTAAAAGAACAGCAGTTCCAAAAGATTTCCCTGATAAAAATTACATCTTTACAACTATTGCAACATCACAAGCTTTTTATGAAACAGCAGCAAAAAATGCCAATAAATAGTTACTCCATGCAGCTACACTATTTATATGTATAAGTGCGATTTCAACTGAGCAAAAATAACTATTTAAGTAGTTTGATATGAGAAAAAATATCAGGCGAGTGCCAGATTTCTTAAAAAGTCTATTATTTATTTGAATTCAATCTATTGCAATAGACTGGTGATTACATGCCTGCATATTTGTTTTGTTTAACACCGATTTTAGAAAGAAAACGGTACTTGTAATAACCTCGTCTTCAAAAATAAATACTTCGAAATGTGTGACTCTTGCTACCCGCACGTCGCCTTTTCCATTGCGCTCTCGCGCTTTTCTAACATTTTTTTCAATATCAGCGCTTGCTGAAAGCTTCGGCCCATTTTAGCCGAAGCCTAAGGGTTTCCTGGCAGTAAGCCGAAGCTTTGGTCGAACACTAGTTATGTTATGATATTGTGTGTTGAACACAACATGACATCATACAATCTAATACAGAGCTGAAAAGTATGAAAAAATCGCGCTTTCATTATAAAGAAGTACGGTCAGACAAGCTATTTGGTTCATTTTACAATGTAATTTGTGGGTTAAACTGTAAACCAAATAGCTTGTTCGACCGTACATAAAGCTAGCAAATATTTTGTCTTAAAGAAGCACCAACATAAAGTTGCAAACATTGTAAGCATGGTGCTAGTTGTATGTCCAAATGATTACAATGTTTATCTATATAACAGGCAGACAGGAGACAATTTACAGCGTCTTATTGAGCTTCATTATCACGCGAATAGCCAATGACATATTATTGAACTATTTACCTACATGATGGCGGTACATTTGTACAAGGTCAGTGAAAAAACACTGAAGCTATCAAAACGAATGTCCAAAATAGAAAAATGCACTATATAATTAATTTATATTCATTCAATTTTGGCTGTGAATTAGCAGATTGTATGGAGGTGAAACGTTACAGAACAGCCTCAAAACAAAACAGTCTTCACTGCAGAAACAGGTCTACGTCTGTCTCGTAACAACACCAACTAAAATTTTGTACAAATATAACATTCTCTATTACACTCATTCAGCTACATTACATTGTGTAATATATTTCACACATTATCATCAGTGTGTACTGACGCAGACTTGATATATTCCGCCGAGCGGTAACTCAATCAGAAGTCATCAAGAGTGGACTCCGAGTGACTTGCCGATCGTTTTGCTTATGTACCACCATTTAAAGATGCAATTGTCTGTATCAGTCCAGTGCTGCTCAATCAATGTATATCATTTGTTTTAAATTGGTTTATTTGTGCATGTAGCTAGCTATTAATAGCTATAACGTCATAGGCATTGGTGAAAGCTTGTCGAACTTAAAGCCTACTGTGTAGGAATTGACAAAAAAAGCGTCACAGGCACGTTCAACTTTCTAAAAAGATACACCCAGAGACACACTATAGTGTCCGCTTTAAAACAAAAAAGCCTGGACAATGTTAGAACACCAAAATTTGTATCCAAGTGTATTTCTTATTCGCACACTGCGCGAGCGTGTGAGAAACATGAGGAAGTGTGTGTTATACATAGAGCCCATTCTTTATAATAGACATTATGTTTTCGAATGTGTTTGTCCTTTATTAGATTGATATCAAATTGGCAAATGTAAAAGCCAATTTAGATGGAATTCACAAACTCATCGTACTACTGAACACAGCTTGTGAGTTGTGGCCATCACTTCCTCGACAAACAATTCGTTCTCGTGCCACTGGTGGAAGAAGTTGGTGGCACGACGAGGCGACTGCCTGATACCCTGGCTACTGATTGATAGTTGTTTAGCATCTTTCTAAGCAGTGATAATGTACTATGTGGTGATAGCCTTTTTTTCTTTTTTTTTCGGATGGTAAATCATCAAATGACTTCTCCCGCTCTGGGCGGAGCAGGAGGGCCACGGTATCTCTTTCGAACAGTCCCGCAATCCCAAAAGGCATCGGTCCTTGCCCCCGGACCCCTTCCTTTTTGCTGACTCTCTTTGAGGCGCGCGTGGAACACGAACGCGCCGTGGACACAGCCTGTCGTCATGACACGGACGGACGGCGAGCTAGCCCATAGCCCACCGTCCACAGGCCCGCGCCTACGGTGGCCGGGGGCCACGTGGTAGGCCCCGACGCCCGGGGCGTCTCCCGCGGCGGCCGGGACGCTGTGAGGTTCTCTCCCTCTCACGTTCCGCCACCTCCTTCTCTAGCATTACTGCTTCGCAGAAGGAGGTGACGGCGTCCCATTCCGTCTCGCTCCGGACCATGGCTTGCACCAGAGAGGTCGCCGCCGCCAATCGCCGCTTATGTGGTGATAGCCTTAAACTTGACACATGTTACTAGATTAATTAGATTTATAACCATCATATTATCATTGTTTGCGGTTCTTATAGTTATCTTGGTTGTAACGCGGATTATTACTTATTTGCACCATTAAGAATTAGATACAATATTCTGGGTGCCGCCGGATGGTAACAAAAACGTCTGCAGGTGTTTAAAAGTAACTATCAGTTCCTAGGAGCATGAAATTGATGAAATTATAACTTCAAAACACGTGCTGATTGTTTTGATCGGAAGGTTTTCCTGCGATCCAGAGACCAGGTTCTGTGGCTATAATAGGCATCTCTTGCCTAGAATGGTAACAAACCTGCTCTGTCGTATCGTGCTCAGAATAAGCAGTTTCAATGTGAAATATATTATGAGTATTACGACATACGATGCCCTATATATTTATATGGTATAATAAATAACGGGAACAAATTGTACAAAGCACAAACGAAATCAATTGCTTTAAATTGATGACCTTACTGCTGATTGACTCGCAGAGCTTCACATTGTGACCGAAAACGAAATAATGCTTACTTACTGATAAATGTGACCTTGGCGACTCGATATTGGGGTTCAGCGCATTATGATCAAAACGTGTCAGCTATATCACTGCCTAATTTGACCACTTATTGAACATAGCTGTATACTATAAATTTAAGTTGACTTACATTTGGTCGTGTGAAAAGGGTCACGATTATTTTTAAAAGTTGGTAGCCAGATTGCAAAAATGGAACCCTTATAATTTCGTTTTCGTTTAGAAATAGAACTTACTATTGTAACATACGTTTTCGGAATAAATATAGTTATCCTAACCTGAACCTTTCTGTTAATCCAAGTTTAAATCTAGATACAGTCATGCAACTTCATGTTCGTGCTACGAGGTAATTGGTTAGTAGGTATTTCCTCCATTGTGCACTCACCACACTGAGTCGACACCTCACTTCAAAGCAAGCTTCCTACAGCAGTCGTGACGGCAATACTTAACGTTTATCCTGATACGGCTGTACTCCGTAGATACCTGCACGTCACATACGGAAATTCAGATTTTCCTTGCACATTTGGTTTTCCTTTGTTGTTTAGTTTAAGATATCACATGATGCGTTATGTCGGGAGTAGTCACATAAGGACATTACTATAATAATGACTTTTGGATGCATTTTATTTTCAATTGACTTTTAGAACAGACCGGCTCGGGACCATAATTATGGAGAACCATTATTTTGACAGTTCTGTTTTTAAAAGCAAGCTCCCTGTAATGGTTTCGTTGTAACTTTGGGAGCTGACTGTACTGTACAAAAACAGTTGAAATTTATGGTTGATGAAATGGGATTAAATGTATGAAAATATTTACGAGTTGGCACACTTTTTCACTTATTTCGCAAGTCTTTTGTTTAGTGGTCGAAATGGGAAAGTTACGAGATGGGCCGGAGCCATAACATCGTGTGAGTGCTACTGAATTCGAAACATAATGAAAATAAATAATATTATTTTGTTCTACAGATAACTCGGATACGCATGAAGTTCCTGAAAGCAGTGCTGCGACAAGACATGTCCTGGTTCGACACCGACTCGGAGTTTAACTTGGCATCCAAGATGTCTGAGTAAGTATATAAACTCAACGAAATCGTAAGCCAATCGACCTAATTTGGTACATCAATATGTTGCCCCAAAAGGTTAGGTTAACAATTTTACACCCTGCTCTTCATACTGCTCTTCTTCATATACTTATATGAAGAGCAGGGTGTAAAAGTCTTCATCACCCGCAGAAAAGGGAGGAACTTCCGACCAGACGGATGTTTTGTCTGGAGGGCTAATGCCCGACCACTGTTCCTGCCGGATTTTTCTAATTATGGTCTTAATTTTAGTCGCGGATTACTTTAATAGCGCGATTCAGAATCTTGATGTTGGTTTTTCATTTTTACTATTGGCATCAACCGGGTATAGGATCTGACACCGGGCTGACAGATTCTGATCGTGACAGACACCTCATTTTTGTATTAAATCATAATTTTTACTAGCCTTTAGAATTAACAGAAGACATTATCTGACGAGCCAAGCAAAGCGCAAGGGCACTACCTACCTTTTCTCGAAGCGCTTCGTCGTTTTTTTGAACTCTTTTAACAGTTATAACTTGGGTTTGGATTATACTGAATAAACAAAATTCCCGGGATATTTTGTCAATAGCGGACTTATTAAACACATAAAGTTTTATTAGCATAGCTCTTATTCTTTAGATTTTATTGATATCTAAAAAAACCCTGATTTAGTCAATGGCTGATGATTATCAAATTAGGGTATTTCCTAATGTCCTAGAAAGGAATTATTATAATACACTATAAACAAAAAAAAAAAAAATTGTAGCTTTTATCCCCCAACCCCTTAAACTAGGGGATGGAAGTTTGTAAAGGTCTCCGCAATTTTGACGCTAGAGGTCTGAAAATGGATATAGTAAGACATTGCTTCTCGCCAAATTTTGTGATTCTAGGTCAAATGGAATAATACCATAAAGGTTTTCGACCCAAAACCGAAAGTACCCAAGGGTACTTCCGGTTGACCTAGAACTGTCAATTTTGGTTAAAAGCAAGGTCTTACAGCACAAGAAAAGGGAAATTTCCGAAAATCCAAAAAAAAAAAAAAATTGGTATATTTTGATACTTACAAGTTTTCGCGAAAATCTAAATTTGCCCATATCTTTTTACCATGTTTACTCAGGACCATGATTTTTATACACCTAATAGGGACTATAGACCTCAGTATCTATATCTGTATAAATTTCAACTTGCTAGGTCCACTCATTATAGGTACCTATAATGAAAAACCATTCATTAAAAAAAAAATCTTTTTTTTTAACTTATAAAAAAATACTTTTCTACCCTTTCTATCGGCGAACTCATTTAATAAGTTATCAAAGTCGATGTTTTCAGCAATTTCATTTTCGATTGACAATGTTGCTAATTTAATTTAATTTTGTCAATCTAGCTAGATGATAATTGTCGATCTCAGATAGGTTTGTATTAGCTTAAACTTAGAAAAACTGTCCCGCTAGCAACCGTTAGTCATTAATTAGGATAGATACAGTTCTTGTACGTTGCGATCTTTGATAAAATTTAAAACATACAGGAGTAACCACATTGTGATCAGGCAAAAAACAATTCAGACTTACGAGTTCATCACACAACATACCTACAACCATCTATATCTGATAAAAAGTCTACAGTTAATTTCAATTTGGAGATCACCACGGAGTCTGACAAGGTCGGGTGTTCCGGAATCTGTTTTATATTGTTCAAAAAAGACCAAGATTCCGAGTACTCATCTAACTGTTCAAATCTTTCATAGACTGAAATTAATGTAGTGTCCAAAAGACTGTTAAAAAATTCAACCAATGTTCCGGATACTAATATTCGGCGCCCTGGGCGGTCAGTCAGTCAGTTTGTTTTGTGTTTGCAGTGTTCTTTCTGTTTGGCCTACCAGGCTGAAGCCGCTAACGCATATCTGCTATCTAAAAAGTACCTACTACACTCGCAACTGTATTGTAGATTTATAACAATTAAAATAATCTTGCTGACAATATTTTTTAAAGGACAAACTGTCCGTTTTCACTACCATAAATAAACATCTGTACTTCTATAGAATGCCATTTACGCACCGGCATTGTTAAACAGCGATTTTATTAGGTGCTTCCTAGTTTTAGTGAAAACGGTTATTATTGGCATGAAGCAAATTTTGTACAGCAAGAACTTCACAAAATTCTTGGCTCACAAAATTCTTGGCTCACAAAATACTCACCAAATTAGCCAGAACTTTCAAATTGCAAAGAATTTTAATGCCGCTCTGCTGAGAATGGGTTCCTGATATTTATCGCTAAACAACGGTCTTGAAAATCCCACTGCACAATTTGAGATAAAACGATTATAATTCGCAATCCATTAACTTTTATTTGACCTTGACATTGGCAGCAATCAGCATGTATGAGCCAATATCGGAATTTGGTATGATAAGGATTGTGCGTACAATCACGGTCTCTGTGCCAATTTAGTTACGTCAAGGAAATATCCTAAAATCTCATAGGGACCCATTAAGGCTGTACTCACTGACCAAAAGAACAGACCAAAGAAAAGATGGATGATTGTATTGTTTGAGGAATGATATAAAGGAAAAAGGAGTAGATGATAGCATGACGATTTACAGGGGAGAATAGAACAAAAACAACGTGTTGCGCCGACCTATAACATAGAAAGGGGTCTACCCTTTATAGCAGAACTTTTTATGTCATAATATTACTTTGCATAACAGTAGATAGCATAAACTACATTTCGCAGAAAATCATTTGGCAGACACTCATTTATCATACATTCAAAACTCATAATTTTGTAAGTCAGAATCATCTTTAGGCATAAATTTCATATGCATAAGAATTAAAAGTAGAACCAACTTATCGCAGAAAGTTCACAGTCAGAATCATCTTTTGGCAAAAATTTTGTATCGATAGTCATTAAAAGGCAGAACTATCATATTACAGAAAGTTTACAGTTAGAATCATCTTTTGGCATACATTTCACTACGCATAATAATAGAAAGCCTCATCTATCACATAATAAAATATTCATAGTTAGAATAATTTTGTATTTCTTACCATAATAATAAAATTCATTGAACATTATTTTTTTTCGCCACAAACATACGACGATAATGTTAATTGCTGCATATTTCTGATCAGGCAAGCATACATCATACATGCAGCAAGCATGCAGTATGCAAACATGCAAACAAGCATGCAGTATGCAAGCATGCAAGCAAGCATGCAGCATGAAAGCAAGCATGCAACATGCAGCAGGCATGGTTTCTGTCACGGCTCTGGCGCTGCAGGGTTCCGGCGGTCCCACGCGAGCTTATCGTCGCAGATGTGTTTTACGCTCACCACCTGCTCCTCAGGTCACGGGCCGCCTCACCCCTCCACGCCTACGCGAATTTAAATTACACTCTAGGGGTAGGGCAGACAAGACTACGTGGAGTCGGTTTTGGAGCGATTCGTTTCTGTCACTAACTTTTTTAGCGTAACATATTGTCTTTTTAAGACAATATTTTAATTCTAATTTAAGGTTAAAAATGCTATTTTATTGAAATGGCAATAATGCCAAATAAAATTATTCCAAATGGAATTCTGCCATCTTCATAGTATGCCAAGTGAAATTGTACCAAATAATCATCGCTCTAAATAAACGTTATTCTAAACGAAATTATGCGGAATTTGAACATTGCCAAAGGTAATTATGCCAAATAAAATTCTGCCATCTTAAAAGTATGCCATTGTAAATTTGGGCATATAAACATACGGCCAAGCAATAACTATATTAACTATTTTTTATGCCTTAAAAATATTCATTTAAAGAAGATTGTGCCAAGTGTGTTATGCTAAATAAATTTCGGAGCATCAAGATTCTGCCAGATAGAAGGAACCCCATAGAAAGATGATGACTGTTGATATTTATAATGTGAACCTACTTTAGATTCTGAGCAAAGTAAAGACTAACAGTAATTCATAAAAAGTTAGAGCCTCCTTGAAGGCCCGATGCTAAAAAAAAACAAAGTGCTATTAATAATAATGCTATTTTCGTGGCGAAGGAAGTAAGTAAACTGCCTCCCGTCACTTTCGATCACGTCGACGTTACACGGCTGCTAAAGGACATCACTACCTTGAAAGCGGAGATGACCTGGATGCAGTCCAGAATGGAGGTTTCAGAAAAAACCAATACTGAACTACGTGCGGAAATAGCATTATTGCGCAACATGGGATCGGAAATTGGGTCACCTGAGGCCTCAAAGGTGAACACACGTCGAGGGGCGCAAAATGCAACCATCGGCAGTTTTGAATCGGCGAACACAAGTGCGTCACCAGCTGCCGATAGCGCTGAGCAAGCGCCGCCCGCCGCCGTCGTCGCCCGCGCCACAACACCGGCTGCGGATACGTCACGCGTAGGTACGTCGACCCCAAAACGTGCCTATGCTGCGATTGTCTCCAACGGTAAAACTGATGCGTCGCAGCCTAAGCGATAAACCAGGAAAGGGGAAAAATTGAAAATGGGCGCTCAACCAGCCCTGGCTGCGGTCCGTAGCTCCGTGCCAAGAACGAGCCAAGTTGATGAGGAAGACTTCACTAAAGTGGAAAGGAGAAAGAAGAAGAAGCCCTGTCCTCGTAACCTGTGCCTACGACGCAGCTGTACATTTCACGTCTGCATCACTCCACTACAACTGAGGAAGTGGTGCAGCATTTGAAAGTGAAGACCAACTGGACTTTGAGGGTCGAAAGGTTGGAATCGCGCCACAACATCAACTTGTAAGTCATTCGTGGTACGAGTTCCAACCCACCATCTACAGACCTGCATGAAGGAGGACTTTTGGCCGAAGGGTGTCGTATATCGACGTTTCCGGGGGCGGTTACGCGACACCACGCAGCGAAACACAACGCCGACAACGTTGCGTGTATAGTTTTAGTCTCGTATGGTTAAAAATATGTATTAGTATATTATTGTTGTTAATTATTATTTTGTGTATATTTCCTATGGGCCTTAGTTGCCTGATAATAAAATGATTATTATTATTATTATTATTAAAAAACATGATTCATAAACGGCTGTTAACCCTAATCAGTCAGTTAGAGGACAGTTGACCCTCCTTTATCTCCCTGCTAAGTCACAAAATGGCCGCCGCAAATTTTAACAGCAGACTTTGACAAGAGCAGATGAAGAATTGATTCCCATGTTAATGTTTTGTGGAAGCTGCAGAAGATTGTAAAAATATACTTGCATTATATAGATTCCAGTTCATAATATTATATAATTGCATAGCACATGTGTGAGTACTTTGTACTGTTCAGCCACCATTTACATTTATTTATATTTCATTGACTTGAATATGCCTTGGTGGCTGAGAGAATGTCATGCTCACTTAAATGTCTCGCTGATGGTGGCGGGTGTGTCGGGTCATTTAGTTCCCTTCAATATGGTTGAGTTGAATGGCGCCGGTACATGCGTCATGTTCGTGAACGGGCGCTGTCAGTTGGGACTGGTCATCTCTTAGCTGCCAAGGTTCATTTTAATTACTTTATTCGTAAACTGTTGATCTAATCTTTTACTCTGGACGCTCTTAGTGTGCACGTCTTTCTACATCGTTCTCACATATATGTATAATCTCAAAATTAAAGATGTAACCAAGATTTTGTAACAATATTTTGTTTATAAAAGAGTGTCCATGGAGTTTCTTGCCCGTTCTTCTCCATAGAGATCTACGCTAGGGAATGGGCAACTACAGTACTTTCTCAAGTTATTATGCCTTGTGACTGGGACTGTAGCTTTGATTTTCTTTTTTGTATTTTTGACATTCAAAAGTGCCGTAATGGTCTAATTGAAATAAATGCTTTGAGTTTGAGTTTGAGTTTGAGCAAAAAACCATACCGAAGATAATTTTACTCAAAAATTAAAAAAAATCCAGGAAAAAATATTTTCAGGAATTTGTATTTAAAAATTAATTAGTTATTTAAGATGATACGTGTACTAACAATAAATATGAAAAAAATATAATTACGATGATTAACATAGTTACGGCTTTTTGCACTGCAGGTACAACATAAACATGCGGATCGGAAATGGCGGGAAAACAAACATCTCGCTTTTTTTTTAAAGTTGATCTTGGGGTTATTTCGTCAAATTTTTATCTTTTCGTGACAATGCAAGCTATCCAGGCAATACGGGCTATGGAAGCTGTTAATTTACAACCACAACCGCGGCGTCATTCCATTTTTTGTATTTGATTTGTCGAGATGGCCAACATAACGCGTCTAATCCGTCTATCAGCAGCTCATTAACTAGCAGACTGCTAGCAAGCGTTTATGAATCATACATCTTGACAACCGTCTAACAAGCTTAATCAGTCTGTTAACTAACAGACCGATCAAACCTCAATTATGGTTTTTTTATGAATAAGGCTGTTAGACAGGACTGGAAATTTTGTGTCGTGTTTTAAACAGACCCAGTTCTTTTTTAAAAATCTGTTCATAAGTTTTGGTTTGAAACTCAAAAGAGCAGTTAAAGATACTATAATTAATATGAGCGTTTTACGCTTGTCGTTTGGTATTACACGATTGTTTAATAAATATGCTTTAAGATTTTTCCTAATTCCAGGAACCTGATGGCTCTGAAGGAAGGTATGGGCGACAAGTTGGCCGTGGTTTCCAACCTGGTGGGGACTGCCATCATCTGCCTGGCAACTGCCTTCCCTCTGGGCTGGGAACTGACCCTGGCATGTGTTTCTGTCATGCCGTTCTCGATAGCTGTCTCTATTGTTTTAACTAATGTGAGTAAACTTAGTAGATGATGATTTTTATTGTGGCAGTATTGTTTATTATTGTGAATCGTTTGGCATTATCTTAATCTTAGAATTTGTTATTAGATTGTGTTCTATGAGGTTCGTACGGTAAGTACGGACATACAAAACCTCCGAAAAAGCTTACAAAAACCGCAGTTCTAAAAGACACATACAATATATGATCTACTTCACTGGTTTTTGTATAGTTATCAGTAAAGAATGAAATTATTGCCAAATCCTTCCGATAATAATTGATGGAGTGATTTAGTATTTTATTGTTCTATGTTGTTTCTTTGAAAATTATACTCGAACCAGCGTGAATTAAACATTTTCTAAATTTGTTTCTAGTATCAAACCAAGTCATCGATATTAGAAATGGAATCGTACAGTCAAGCGGGCAAGCAAGCAGAAGAAGTATTCAAATCAGTAAGAACGATCGTGGCTTTCAACGGAGAAAACAAAGAAGTTGACAGGTATGGCAGTTTATCATATTAATCATAATTTTTCGAGCTATGTGTATTTATATAGTCGTGTTTGTCCACTGTTAACGAATAATCCCCCAGTTTGCAAGTCTTTCAAACACCTCACGATGACAC
Organism: Xestia sexstrigata; assembly: GCA_941918905.2. Classification (NCBI taxonomy): domain Eukaryota; kingdom Metazoa; phylum Arthropoda; class Insecta; order Lepidoptera; family Noctuidae; genus Xestia; species Xestia sexstrigata. Next base: position 11,770,560 of record OW799200.2, on the reverse strand, counting down.
AACAGCCATGACGCCGACTCGCCGACTGTATTCATTGCGATTTGTGATTATGACAATACAACGACATAACTTTAAATTTCGCGAAACAGACGAGTGCTTTTTGACGTTATTTTTACCAGTTCTTGTTGCCCTTTTTGACCACTACCGAAAAGTTTTCTGAAATATTTAAATTTCGTGCTATTCTGTTCATACTAACTTGTAAATAGTGTCTATCTGAACACAGGTCTGTAATAGTTATTTTCAAAACATTTGCGAGAAAACAGTACAATATGTAATGAAACAAACTTTTTCATTACACTATTTTTAATAGCAAATTTAAGAAATTCTACAGTTATGTCACTACTCAAATTAATAGTATTTGAACAATTATTGCAAGAGACCGTTTTCTGCAATTTGCGCCTCATTCAAAATATCAGGTGGAGTAGATTCCATAATATCAGATGTATCAGAAGAAAACAGTACAATATGTTATGAAACAAACTGCGATCCCAAAAACCACGAAAACGACACTCATGAAGAAAAAACCAAAAATATTCATCGGCCCCATCTTGGATTTTCATTTTGACCTCATTTTTATTATCAGCGACCCCAAAAACTATGAAAACCACACCCATGAAGAAAAAACCGATAATTATAGTCGGCGCCATCTTGAATTTTCATTTTGACGTCATTTTCGTTATCAGCGACCTCAAAAGCTACGAAAACGACACCCATGAAGAAAAATCCGAAAATTTTCCTCGGCGTGATCTTGGATTTTAATTTTGACCTTATTTTCATTACCAGCGACCTCAAAAACCACGAAAACGACACCCATAAAGGAAAAAAACAAAAATTTTCGTCGGTGCCATGTTGGATTTTCATTTTGACTTAATTAAAAAAAAACCATATAGAATACGCACGGTGCTATACAACGGGGTTTTTTGAGCAAATGTGTTGAAAATAAATAAAATGTTTATTGTGCCTCAAATGCTTACATACTATACATGTGTTGAGACAGCCCCAGTAAGTAGTCAGTAACACTTGTGTTGGGGTTGACTCGCTACTTCCCTTAATTAATACAATATTGGGACTACTATTAGATAAGAATACAAAATAAATTGTCTGTATGGTGTCGGACGTAAAGATTAGCACCATCCCATATTTTCCCGTGGGTGTCGTAAGAGGCGACTAAAGGACTTACCAGAGAATGGGCAGCAGCGTTCTATGTGCTTTTGTAACAACCGTACTGCGATCGCCAACCCGCCTGCCAAGCGTGGCTATTATGGCAAAACCCCCCTTTGGGGGAGGCCCATGTCCAGCAGTGGACGTCTTTCGGCTGAGGTGGTGTGTGGTGTGATTTACAAAATAAGATAAAAAAATATAAAAAAAAAAAACAGAAATATGTAATTATTATAGTTTCTGTGAACTTATTCAAGGCATGCATATTTGCGTGTATATGCGCGCGCGTGCATGTGTGTATGTGTGTGTGTGTGTGTGTGTGTGTGTGTGTGTGTGAGGGTGTGTGTGTGTGAGTGTGCGTGTTGTTAAGTGATAATTATGTACGTATTATGTCAAGTTGCTAACTTGACATTCAAACTATTCGCACTAGAATGTGATCAGTTCAGCCATTCAGTTATTAATTTCTTACAAATTCATACAAGACTTTAGGATGAAATTGTTGTTTGGCGTTTATTTTCTTGTAAATATATGCAGATTGGGTTACATAATTATTGACGTCTTGCAAAAATCGAACGAACTATTGCGGAGTGGGCCACAAATTCATTCCGTCCTCTATCCCGGCTGGCAGAATTAAATGGAATATATTTATGTAGATATAAGGTCACATTTAACAAGTATAATTGTCTCACCGATAACAATCCATTTGTTCCGTATAGTTAACTGTGGGGTATCTATATGGTTTGAAGTACATCACTTTTATTAAAGACCGCTGGGCTCTTTCCAGCTCAAGAAATTTAGTTTTTATGGCACCTCCCCAGACTGGTATGCAGTATGTTATCACTGATTGAGCTAATGCAACATAAACATTACTGAGTATCACAGGAGACATCATATGGCGTAGTGTCTTGAAAATCCATATAAATTTCCTTACACGTGACATAATAGTAGCAATGTGTGAGTGCCATGATAGACATTTATCAATAATTATGCCCAAGTAGAGGGAACTTTTTTTTATAATTTGACAGTTACACTTTTGTGTAGAGTGATTCGCACACTCATGTATCCTAGTCTCAAAATCAGCACCTGGTTTAGATCTTACCCCGATTATAATGTACTTATGTGATTATGTTTATAGACTAATATTGTTTTAAGAATTGAACCATTATTATTTTAAATTTTTTAAATTTCGAACAACGTATACAGGCTTCGTAAATGCATTTTTCACATACTAGAAACGAACGTCAAAGATTGTTGCTACTTTCCGACTGATATTTGTAAACAAAATATGTAATATATGAGTTCAAGCGAGGAATCTGATATTATGGAATCTACTCCACCTGATATTTTGAATGAGGCGCAAATTGCAGAAAACGGTTTCTTGCAATAATTGTCCAAATACTTACTATTAATTTCCAAGAGTAGAATAACTGTAGAATTTCTTATTTGCTAATAAAAATAGTCTAATGAAAAAGTTTGTTTCATTACATATATGTACTGTTTTCTCGCAAATGTGTTGAAAAACATTGTATGACACATGTGCAGAAATTGGTTTTAACAAACTCGTGACTATGATAAGCCCTCGACTTCATCTCGGGCTTACATTCGTCTACTGGTTTGTAAAGACCAACTTTCCGCACTAGTATCATAAATAACTATTTTGAGCAAATGTGTTGAAAAAGTATTTTCAACAGTAGCTCGTTGCTAGTTGTTTCTTCGATATTTTCTGCAGTTCATAGTATTGATGTTCCGAACTCATGTGAGACAGCCAAATGTCTTCTGTCCTTATCTGTAAGCCACGACTCAACGTTCCTATTTATCAAAATTACTAATGCCTACAAATGGAATACCACCAATTTTTCTCCAGGTACACAAAACTAATCCAACCGGCCGAAAAGCAAGGCCGAAAACGAGGCCTGTACACCGGTCTGGGCAACGGCTTCAACTGGGTTCTCACATATTCGCTCAATGCTATCGGCTTTACCTACGGCACCAGGCTGGTCTTCCAGGACTGGGATAGCCCAGATGGCGAGAGGAAATATTTAGTAGGAGTTGTATACAGTGTAAGTATTTTTGCAAAAAATTGAGAAACTTTCATTTACAGGCATAGTGCCTATAAATGAAAGCTTCTCAATTTGTTGCATGTTGGCATTTTGGCAAGCCATAAGGAAAAAATGTGTTTGTCATTTGAGGCCTGAATTTTGATAATCGATCTTCTGACTGTCTTGGGTGAAAAGTATGGTGTAAACCTTTTGATCTAGTATCAAAACCTTAAGTAAGTTATAAATCTTGCTTTTTAGGGTTCCATAGCCAAATGGCCAAAAACGGAACCCTAAAAAGCAAGATTAGAGATATATATTATAAGATAACTTTGATTCGTCATGTCTGTCTGTCTGTCCGTCCGTTTGTCACAGACACTTTTTCCGAAACTATAAGAACTATGCTGTTGAAACTTGGTACCTAAGTAGATGTATTCTGTGAACTGCATTAAGATTTTCATACAAAAATAGAAAAAAAACAATACATTTTGGGGGTTCCCCATACTTAGAACTGAAATTATTTTTTTTTTTTCATTAACTACAAGGTTAATGAAAAAAAAAATCTGTAGATAGGTCTTCGGGGTATCTTCTTAGGGGTATCTATGGATAGGTCTAAATGATGACGAAATTTTTTTCTAAACTGAATAGTTTGCGTGAGAGACACTTCCAAAGTGGTAAAATGTGTCCCCCCTGTAACTTCTAAAATAAGAGAATGATAAAACTAAAAAAAATATATGATGTACATTACCATGTAAACTTCCACCGAAAATTGGTTTGAATGAGATCTAGTAAGTAGTTTTTTTTTATACGTCTTAAATCGTAAACCGCAATTTACCTTTCATTCAATAAAGTTTGTGCGGAACCCTTGGTGTGCGAGTCCGACTCGCTCTTGACCGGTTTTTAAAAACTGCATAACAGACGCTTGTCATTAAGATGTTTTTTTTTTTTTTTTTTTTCAGATTTTATTCAGCGTGTACATGGCTACTCAGTCGATGACTTTCTGTGTGCCTCACGCGGAGGTGTTTGCAGCTGCTCGAGGTGCAGCCTCATCCATATTCCAGCTGATTGACCGAGAGCCTTTAATCGACAGTCTTCAACAAACAGGCTTGTCTCCTCGAAGAGTTATCGGAGAAATAACTTTAGAGGATGTTAACTTTAGTTATCCATCAAGACCTGAAGTGAAGGTAAGATACGCATCATCTCCGCTTCACTTTCGTTATACATTATTTTTGGCAAGTAGCTTCATCAAGATGAGCCGAAAAAGAAAGGGACGGTACCTACCGTTTCTCAAAAACATTTTCATGCCCTCATAGCTTCGTTCTGGATATATGTACATATAAGGATGGTGTCAGTACTTGTATGAAACACACGATTCTTACGACTAGCTTTTATATTTTATGAATACTGAAAATACGTCGATTTTGCTACTCAATTACACACGTATCTAAGAGTACCATACTTCAAGAAACCAAGCCGTACCTACTTTTTGACCAAGAGATAGGATTTGTAGAGTTAGTTCTAGTCCCTACTAGAACTAACTCTACAAATCTTATTTCTTAATGAAGAACCAAGCCCAGCTCCCTGAGCTGGGCTTGGCTCTTCATTCGGCCTTATAACTATTTATAGAGAAAGTCTTTAACTAACTAAAATAAATAAATAAATGAAAATAAAAGTCATTTATTACAGGCAAATAAATGAATTTTATTTTTTACGGAAAATACATTTAAAAAAATTTAAAAGTTCAAATTTCAGGAACACAAATTAAATAAAAATAAGTAGGTAAAATTACATTATATTATCCGTTAAATAAAATAAAAAAATGGTTGTCTGTAAAGTCGGTTTACGGATGATAATTTTTAGTGCTAACTTCAGGAAAACATTGATGAAAAATTGCATGCTTACTTTTATAAATTGAGCTGAATTGTTATCACTGAATTATCATTATTCTCTTCTAGGATGATTTTTCAAAAACGCTGATACATGTAATTATTAATTACCAACCAAAAGGCTTAATACAAATTTTCATGATATTAATGACTTTTCATCCCCCTTTTCACTCCCTGAAGAATTGAAATTCTAACAACACCGTTGCGTTAGCTTCCAACCATACAACTAGATAATAAATTTTGTGATTTTTACTTCGAAAATTATAGGACTTTCCATACACAACTTCATCCCTCTTTTTAACCCTTTGGGGGTGGAATTATGAAAAACGCTGAGACACGTATAAATTAATTTTCAATCGTCAGTCGTCATTAATCACAAAATTTTAAGATCCTAACTGTTACTTTTTATTTTACAGTTTTAACTGACAGACTTTCATACAAACTTACATCGTTCACCGCTTACATCCTCCTATTTAACTCCCTAGGTCCCTAGTCCCTATTTCGAAAAATCCCTCCTTATTCCTTGTCTACATTATAAAGGAAACAACTGTGCAAACGTTCAGTTTTCTAGGTCCAAGGGTTTGGGCTGGGCGTTGATGAGTAAGGCGGTACGTGACATGCGCGCGGAACGGTGTGACACTTTTTCGTGCATGCAGCCGGTGTTCATCGATTTATAAGACGTCACGCTAAAAAATAAAATAAATAAAAGTATTAATTAAAATTATTAGCAGGAAGATTGACAGCTCAATATTCCATTGTCAGAATCGTAAAAACCATGACTATGCGTTTTAATGATCCCCATCATTCTTTACCCAGCCAAATATCAAAATGTCGCTAAACTATCAGCATATAATAATACTCATAAAGGCAAACTCAACATTCCGCAGGTCCTCAACGGATTTTCCATTACAATCAAATCAGGTGAATGTGTAGCCTTAGTTGGATCTTCTGGCTGCGGCAAAACAACAATATTACAATTACTTCAAAGACTTTATGATCCTCATTCCGGATCAGTGAAGCTTGATGGAAAGGATGTCAAAAATCTGAATTTGGGATGGCTACGATCATGTCTAGGTTCGTATGCTAAAATGTACATCAATCAGAATTCCTGTAGTAAGTATCGATAAACTAAAAAATAATTGTTTTTCATAAATATTCCAGGTGTGGTAGGGCAAGAACCTGTACTGTTCCGAGGCACCGTTTTTGACAATATCGCCATTGGTTTCCCTGAAGCCACGAGGGAGGAAGTACAGACTGTAGCTGAAATGGCATATGCTCACGACTTCATCACAAATCTACCCAACGTAAGTTACAGTTACGTAAGAGCAAAAAGGGCAAAAACATGATCTCATACGAAATTTAAAGGTTATTTTATGTAGTATATATAGACTTACGTTACGGCTTAAGAAAAAGACTGTCATGCAGTAGTGTAACGAGTGATAAAGAAGACGCTCTATTAACAAAGCTGATCGTTTTCATCAACAAGATATACCAGATGTACAGTCGGAAACTGTAAGGATGGAACAAAAGGGAGGAAGGTCTATATTCAGCAGTGGATGTCACAAGCCCAGCAGTGATAATAATGATGATGACTGTAAGTTTTTATGCAGGAAGTTTAAAGTAACGTATTGGTTTGATCTCAGGGCTACGACACAGTGATAGGCGAGCGCGGCGCGTCGCTGTCAGGCGGGCAGAAGCAGCGCGTTGCCATCGCCCGCTCGCTACTCCGCGAGCCGGCCGTGCTGCTTCTCGACGAGGCTACCTCCGCACTCGACCCTCACTCCGAGCGGCAGGTCCAGGCAGCCCTCGATCGTGCCAGTGTTGGCAGAACCACCATCATGGTGTCCCATCGGTGGGTTTAAATTTTTAATTGGTGGAAACTATGCAAAGCAATACAAATCGTCTAGAAATGGACATCCATGCCCCTCGACAGTCAAAACACTCTCCAACTGTAAACGAGACCAAACAGCCAGAACAACATTTTGTTTACAAGTTCATATTTCAGACAAATGGCTAGTATCCAAAGTACAAGTTGTTACCTAATCAGTATTTACTAAAATAGTCGGGGTATATCCCTGAGTATTTTAGACAGGAGAATCGTGTGCAATATTCACAGATAACTGATGTATGCTTGTTCTAGGTTATCAACTATCACCAACGCTAACCGTATCATCTGCATGGACCAGGGAGCTATCGTGGAAGAAGGAACGCACGAAGAGCTGATGAAAATGCAAGGTGATTTTAGTTGTCCTTCGTAGCCCGTTCGTAGCTTAGTTCAAAGATCTACGATTTATCCGCAGTTGACACAGATTGGGAACGTACGTGCTTTTCTAAACACCTTTACCTACTCTGGAGTTCTTGGTTAAGGGCTATTATTTTAGTCAGGTTTGCCCTAAAACGGTTATTTGTCTCTGTACGAGTATAGTTGTGTTATTGTGTACCTACTCAAGTACATAATCCACTTTGTCTTCATGAAAATAATTGTAAACGAACATTCTTATTTGTCATTCATAGCGGACCACGACCCTAACTACCTATCTTTCTTGATCATTTTAGGGTTCTACCACAAGCTAGTGACGACAGGTCATGAGGTGAAAGAACCCGAAGAAATTGAAACACTACCTGAAGAAGGTGACGGTGAGGAGAACGGAGAACCAGTCCTAGCTCCTCGGGCTGATATCAAGAGGAAGTCAAACAGACGTGTGCACAGACATCACTCGATTAAAAGAGGTTTGAACATCTTGATAATAAAGCCGCATAATCTTGAAACAAGACAAAATGACTGACTGTTTTATTTTATTGATGTTCTATCTATACGTCTAACAAAGATCTAACAGTTTTAAATTTTGCTTAGTAATGCAGAGCAGCTGTCATCTGACTCTTATCACGAGTCTCAATCTTATCATTAAGTTTTTAATTTAGTTTATGAATGAGTTTGAGTAACCAACATAGAGCATCATAAATAATACTTATGTCATCTTTATTTAATGAATTATTTCTTATTCCCTTTAGAAGATGCAGGATATCAAAAAATGATATAATAGCTACACTATCTTCACCTTTTCGTAAATAGGACTTTTTTAATACAGTTACAAAAAGTGGTGTATTGCAGGGACGTATAGCGTTCGGGATGTGGGCTATTACATACTAGTGCTTTTTTTTACCTTTCCCGAACTCGTGCGTTCTCTTTCCCAACTGTCAAAATAATGTCTATTGAAAACAAAAACCAACCAGGAAGTTTTTACTAAAGAGTTTTTGTGATTCATACAAATACGTATATTTCTAAAAAGAAGCTACTAATTTATTTCAATATCAGATTGAATGATTTAATTGAATGAGTTAGGTTAGGTTTCATTTCATTTCATCTCATTAAATTTCATTTTCATTTCATATCAATAAAAAAAATCTACTGAAGACTAAGCTGTATGGATTGCCTACCAAAATGGGTGAAGAAAAAAAAACTTTGCTTATATTCTACGGTTGGCGCCATTTTCCAGAAATTTTAGTTAGTTGAGTTTATTGTGTTTTTATTATTTTATTAAATTTCTTCATTTTTTCGCAACTGTATTAAAAATAGTACACAGGTCTGCGGAACCGTCATTGCAACTTGTTCCGACTGTCAACCCTCGCCTTCGGCTGCGCCTCGGCTCGGGTAGACATTTGTCGGAACTCTTTGCAATGACAGCCTTTCCGCACTTGTGATGAAATATACTATTTCACAACCCTCAACTAAACTTTATATTGCGGATACAATTACCCGGCTTTGGTCACAAACAGTAACAAAATTTTGAGATCTGCAGAATTCATTTCGTGTACTTCATTAGTAGCCGATATTAACTGTATTTCACTTAGGCAATTTTTGAAATAAAAGGCTATTATTTTTTTGGCTTATTTTTTTTTAGTTTTTATCATAAAAGTTAGTGCATGATCAGCAATTTTCCGAATTTATGAGTCAAGTCCTATTTTATTGCTCCTTTTTAAAAAAACACTAAGATAATAATGTATAACATTTCGGGCTTCTTTTATACAAAGTGCCAATATTATAACTCCCTTTAGAAATCGACGTGCTGTCGGTTTTTTACCACATTCCCTAAACTGCAAATCTGTGAAATGTTTTGCTGGTAAAGACATTTTCTATGTTATTGTTTCCAGCATACCTGTAGCTTTATAGCTGGAGGTGACTGGAATGCCAAAAATTTTCACTAGGCATCCAGACATACAAATACAAGAGGAAGAGAGCTCAAAAAGAGTATAGACAAAAACCATCTCAGAATAATATGATGTCATAGGCTTGGGACTTCCCATGGGATCATACTAAAGGGATAAATTAATAGTATCCAACATGTTAATCCAGGTTTTAAACTACACACATCAACACGGTCTAGGGATATTTCATACTCAATTAAATAACTCGAAAAGTACTGGCCGCATTGGAATCTTTTATACACCGATTTGTTTGTAATTTATCTCAGACTAATTCCAAATTCAAATTTTTGAAAATTCTTTTGTTTCGGTGGCATAAAAATGTCTTGATGTATAGGAGAGGGAATTTTCATTTGTGCGAAATTTAGAAAACAATACGAATTACGTTTAGTTACAGTTTTTTTTTTTCATTTTTAAACGAAAGATAAAGTTAAAATTGAGGTATTGTAGCCATGCAACGCCGACATTTGACGAGGGCGGAGATGTTACGAGCTGTGGGAATGCTGGAAGCTGGATCTGTTCAGCGTAATGTTGCTGAGGCCATAGGGACCCATCAAAATGTAATTTCAAGATTGTGGACACGCTATCGTGCCACAGGTGAAGTAGCGGAGAGGCACCGGGGGCCAAGTCGCATCACTACCCCTAGACAAGACCGATTTTTGCAAATTACTGCGCGAGCACAACCAAATGCAACGGCGACTCAATTGGTCCAAAGGCTGCGAGTGGAACACCGAGTGCTTGTGAGAGGGGGTTGAATTTGGAAAAATCCTTTCTTAGTGCACCCCTAGACTACTTAAGGAATATATATTATGTGCCAAATTTGGAATCTCTAGACTCAGTGGTTTAGGCTGTGCATTGATTTTTAGACTTTGGCACCCCTTTTTACCTCTCTTAGGGGTTGAATTCTGAAAAAACCTGAAACCCGTTTCTACTCATTTATCAATAGGAAGACTCCTGTGAAGTTTCGAATACAACAGTCTAACTAATCTTATTTCCCCATGTAAACTTTGAACCCCCCTTCAACCCCTTAGGGGTGAATTTTAAAAAATCCGGTCTTATTGCTGCCCTAAACCTAAGGAACCTACTTGCCAAATTTGGATTCTGTAGACCCAGCGGTTTGGGCTGTGCGTTGATACATTAGTCACTCAGTCAGTTTCTTCTTTTATATATTTAGATAAATCAGTCTTGTAATGACTCTAATAAGAAAACCAAATGTAAGTAACTCTTTTATCTACACCCATGCTATAAATCCTCTATAAAAGTATCTGAAACAGTTAGCTTATGGCCAACATTAAAACAGCCAGTGTCATAATAATCATTATAACACCCAAACGGGTGTTATAATGTTGTACTAAATTTCATTATGCAACTCGTTTTAAAAAAAGAACATTGTCTAGCACATGCTATTCACTACCACAGCACCGTCATTAAAAAAAAACTTATAGGTTAATTCGAATTCAAGTCGAATCCCGCCATTTTTGTTCGATATTAGTATTGCATTACTTTGTTGTTTACAAAAATGAGTGATGTAAGCTTTGTGTATTTTAATAATTGTACAATCCAAAATGTTAATAATTATATTATTACCTATACATGGTTTGTTTGTATTAAATACTCAGCAATTCAACTTTCCATGAATTTACATAGACTTCTTACAACACTACAACAACCTATGGTTTCAGAACCTTTTATGAAGGATTCATATCATGGATGTAGATAAAGTCTTGTATGCAACTGTACATAATTAGGTATTAAAACACTCATGTGATACTATTATCCCACCCACATTCGTGTTTTAATACCCCTCATTATACGACAGTTGCATAAATAACTATTAAAAGCTAATTAGTAACTATATCACAATAACTGAAATAGTAAAATAACCTAAAATGTAAACTATGTCTGATTCTGGAGAGTCTGGGCTCGTGAGACCTTCCCAAATGCACTAATTTTTGGCAAAATTCTAGCACTGTAACGCCAGGTCCAATTTACTATGGAGTTCGGGTTTCTCCTTTAGCGAATGAACCACTTCAATACATCCCCCTTTTCACCCCCTTGTAGGTTGACATTAAAAGATGAACGATGAACGATGTACGTTGTGTTAGTTACCTATTAGTGATTTTAATTTAAAAAATAAAGATTTTTAATTATAAACAAAGTATCATCCCCTTTTCATCACCCTAAGGGTAGAAATTCTAACAACACCGTTGCGTTAGCTTCCAACCATAAGCCTAGATAATAAATAAATGTTGTGATTTTTACTTCGAAAATTAAGGACTTTCCATACATAACTTCATCCCCCTTATTAACCTTTCGGGGGTGGAATTGTGACAAAAAAAAACTAAAAATGAAAAATAAAAAACGTTTTTGCAAAAAATAAAACCGACTTCAAAACACCACAACGTAAAAAATTACGTTAGCTTTAGACGTCGAGGCATAAAAACTGAATCTAACAAGTTAAAGTCACCGTCGTCACCGACTTCTAAAGCCAAAGTTATTTTTTTACGATTTAGTGTTTTTGAATTCGGTTTTATTTTTGCAAAAAACGTTTTTTATACTTAAAATGTCACTTACGAAACTTACACTTACAAAACTCAACAAATACCATCGAGCAACCACCTTATTCACCAGATATGGCTCCAGCCGACTTCTTTATTTTTCCTAAACTCAAATTACCACTTCGTGGCACCCGTTTTCATTCAGTAGAAGACATAAAGGAGAATTCGCGGCGAGAACTGAACTCAATTCTGGAATAAGCATTTAAAAAATATTTTTATGATTGGATTATTAGTTGGCGTAAGTGTGTCGGTTCTCAAGGAGCATTCTTTGAAGGTGATAAAAAAAAATTGGATAAATAACTAATATTTTGTGTTTTATTGATCTTTTCCCGGTACTTTCTTGACAGAGTAGTATACCTCTAGGATGCTCAATGCTGGTAACAATCACAACCGAATGCTTTTTGTTGACAGATTCTCATGATTGGATGACTCCTCGTGGCTCCATTTGCTCTGTCATGTCTACTGGTCTACAAAACTTCGTGTATAACGCTGATTATGAGTCGGATGAAGAAAATGATGAGGAGGAAGTAAGTAAAACTGTTCACCAACTGTATGAGATTTTCTTGTGTTTTGTGTGAATCTTCACTCTTGATCTACCAATGCCAAATCTGGGACAGGTAGACGTTACAGATAGGTACCCATTATACATACATCATCATATGCACAGCCAATTTCCACTATGTTGGGGTCGGCTTCCGGTCTCACCGGATTCCGCTGAACAGCTGTTTTTGACATGGATTGACTCCTGTGTGACTTCTCGCAATCCAGTTACTGGGTTAGGTTTACGATACTCCATGGTAAGACTATTCGCCAGACTTCTTGGCATCTCAGTAGATACTCGTAACGACGATAAAACACGGACGGAACTCGTCATGTGACAGATGGTTGCCTATCCACGAACCGACCTCGGCAAGCACTGCTTAATTTTAAATGTCGATACGCCCGGCTGCTATTATTTAGCCAAGCCTACAGATACACATTCAATTACTTTAAATAATATTTTTTGTTCTCAGGAAATTAAACCAGTGAGCGACTGGCAGATCTTGAAGCTAAACGGACTAGAATGGCCACTCATTACTGTAGGATCTATTGCAGCCTTCACCCAAGGTGCTTGTTTCCCTGTCTTTGCCTTGCTTTTTGGATTTTCCAGTGGCGTAAGTACAATTTCAAGAGTTTTCCATGTGCAACTACCAAATCCGAAGCTGAAACAAGTAAGCGAAAAATACTCAAAACTTCATTTATTTTTCAGATATTCGTTCTCGACGATAGAAAAGAGATTTTTTACTTGGCGGATCTGTACTCGGGCATGTTCATAGTGGTAGCTGCTGTTGCCGGTGTGTCCATGTGTCTGCAGAGCATTACCTTCACCACGGCTGGTTTGAGGATGACTACTCGATTACGGCAACAGTACTTCTCATCTCTACTCAAACAGGTAACGAGATTTTTTTTCAAGTATCACCGCGCTGGCTGTCAAAGTTAAGTTAAATTGACCAGAAATATGCTGAATAAAGGACATTCTAAAGTGGCGCTACTTCATTCGGTTTTCTTACTACGTTGCGTTTGTCAGTGCCACTCAGGAAAATTACAATTATTATTACATTCGACCCGAGTGTCTGTTATTATATAGCCACGAGCTCCTCCGCATAAGTACTTAACAACCTAGTCAACATGATAATAATATCGTAAGTCGTTAAGTTTGTAAAACAATTAACGATTCCACCACCACCTCAGCCGAAAGGCGTCCACTGCTGGACATGGGCCTCCCCTAAAGGGGGGTTTTGCCAGAATCGCCACGCTTGGCAGGCGGGTTGGCGATCGCAGTACGGTTGTTACAAAAGCACAGAGAACGCTGCTGCCCATTCTCTGGTAAGGCTCTTAATCGCCTCTTACGACACCCACGGGAAGATATGGGATGGTGCTATTCTTTACGTCCGACACCATACAGACAACATTAACGATTCAACATTGATGGATTCCAGGAAATAGGATTCTTCGACAAGGAATGCAACACGGTCGGTGCAATGTGCGCAAGACTTAGCGGAGACACGGCAGAAGTGCAGGGCGCTACCGGACTCAGGATAGGTATCATACTGCAAGGAATAAGCTCGGTGCTAGTGGGCTTCCTGATGGCGATCTGCTATAACTGGAAACTCACTCTAGTTGGGACTGTTTTCTTACCTCTGGTCAGTGGAGTTCTCTAAAGCTTTGAAATTGCTAACTACACATCAGTATATGTTTTGGGGCTGCTATTCTGCACATTCTGGTGTTTGGTAAAAGTTCAGTTTTGCAGAACATCTCTATTGTTGTGGCATATATGTGACAGTAACATTCTAATGCTAGATCTGCCATAATTACTGCTTGTAACTCTACTTAACTGCACTGTGCAAAAAAAAAACTCGAATCACAATGTTTGTTATTTGTGTCTATCAATTTACCTAATATTTTATTTTGTAGTATTTACAAGTAACTTCTACATTCCTAGATGGTCGGTAGCATCTGGTTGGAAGGGATGATCTCGCAGCAGTCCCAGATCGATGAACGTGCGGCGATGGAGCAAGCCACAGCTATCGCCACAGAAGCAGTCGTCAGCATCAAGACAGTTCAGAGCTTGGGTAAGGCAGATTGTGCAACAAGTGCTATGGGTTGGGTGGTCCTGGTATACTGTGGTAGAAATGATTACCTACGTCTATAGTGGCACTACCGTGATAAATTAGTTTGTTGGGTCAACTCTCGAGATGAGATTTGCTAACTTGTTGCTGGATACAAAAAAATGCATAAATTAAAACGCGCTGTCTGATTTATAACAGTCGGCTCAGCTTGATGAAAGTCATTTAAAAAAATCATTTACGCAAGTGTTAATGAAAATGGGCATAAACTCAACTTAACCGTCCCACTAATACACACATCAACACGGTCTAGGGATATTTCATACTCAATTAAATAACTCGAAAAGTACTGGCCGCATTGGAATCTTTTATACACCGATTTGTTTGTAATTTATCTCAGACTAATTCCAAATTCAAATTTTTGAAAATTCTTTTGTTTCGGTGGCATAAAAATGTCTTGATGTATAGGAGAGAAAATTTTCATTTGTGCGAAATTTAGAAAACAATACGAATTACGTTTAGTTACAGTTTTTTTTTCATTTTTAAACGAAAGATAAAGTTAAAATTGACGTATTGTAGCCATGCAACGCCGACATTTGACGAGGGCGGAGATGTTACGAGCTGTGGGAATGCTGGAAGCTGGATCTGTTCAGCGTAATGTTGCTGAGGCCATAGGGACCCATCAAAATGTAATTTCAAGATTGTGGACACGCTATCGTGCCACAGGTGAAGTAGCGGAGAGGCACCGGGGGCCAAGTCGCATCACTACCCCCAGACAAGACCGATTTTTGCAAATTACTGCGCGAGCACAACCAAATGCAACGGCGACTCAATTGGTCCAAAGGCTGCGAGTGGAACACCAAGTGCTTGTGAGTGACCAAACTGTAAGAAGGCGACTGCATGAAAGCAATCTACGCTCTCGTAGACCACTCCGGGTCCCACCTTTACGGAAAGGCAATCGTGGACGACGATTAGAATGGGTTCGGAACCACGTGGACTGGGGCCGTGACCAATGGTCCAATGTGCTGTTCACGGATGAATCCAGGTTCGGCTTCCATCCAGATTCACGAAGGACGCGTGTTTGGCGAGTTCCTGGACGATGGAGCCGTCTCCAGAACCCTCATGAAGTTCACCCATACCAAGGAGGAACAATTATGGTTTAGGCAGGAATTCGTCTTGGAGGACGGACGGATCTCGTTTGGGTGCGGGGCAATATGACGGCAGAACGATACGTCCAACAGGTGCTGGGGCCCGTAATCTTGCCCCACAGAACACAAATGGGGCAAGATTTCCTGCTCATGCACGACAATGCCCAGGCACACACGGCGAGAACGGTAGCAGCTTGGTTACATACACATAATGTTAGGGCCTTAGACTGGCCTGCTCAATCGCCAGATCTAAATCCCATTGAGCATGCGTGGGATATGCTGCAAAGAAGAGCTCTGAAGGAAGTTCCTGAAAATCTGGCTACAGAAGATCAACTTTTTGCGCACCTCAGAAGGACATGGGACAATATTCCGCAGCAAGACATTGACAACCTTGTTCTGAGCATGCCGAATCGTTGCCGATGTGTTATGAACATCATGGGCGCTTTCTCAGACTACTAACTTCAAGTTTATAAACACAAATTAAATGATTTTTCTATTTTTTTCAGTTTTTACTCACAAATTAAAAGTTCATTCATATACGGTTTCCGTCTATGCTTCATTTTTTTTCCATAAAATCCTGAAATTTTAATCTATACCTTAACCATTATTAAAAAATGGTAGAATATTAAATAACGTATCTTTTAAATTTATACATGTCATATAAATAATTAACACATTGATAGTAATTCGCTTTTTTAAAAATATCCCTAGACCGTGTTGATGTGTGTATAAACCAACATAGCCTACTCCTTTTCCTGCGTGTACATACAGGGTGTAAAAGACCTCATCACGAAGCCGTCAACCAAGCATTATGTACATCAAACTAAGTAACTTTACGCAAAAATTATTGCTGGGAAACAACTTTTTTTTTTTGGGGTGAAAAATCATGTTTTGTTTTAGAACTCAATGTAACGCACTCATAACATTGTGCTGATGGATGGATTGAATAGTACGGGGGTCGTGGAGGTGTTTAAAGTAAAAATCTTACATTAAAAACTTGTATTAAAAAAAAACTTGTCAAAAAGTTGGAACTTTGACCCCCAATATCTCTGTAACTAGAAGGTTCCCAGGTATGGTGTAGAACAAAAAAATAATCGCAATGACGGGGAAAATAAGTGCCTTTCGGCTTCTTTAAGAGGTGTTTTACACCCTTTTATACAAACAACACGCAACTAAGTAATGCTAACCATATCTTTTATGCAGGCGTTGAACTAATATTCCTGAAAAAATTCGAAGAAGCCCTAACTGAAGCCTGTGCTGCTGTCACAAAGAAGACTCGCTGGAGGGGTCTGGTCCTCGGCTTGGGGGTCTATGTGCCATTCTTGGCGTATTGCAGTGCCACTGTGTACGGTGCCGTCTTGGTGGCGTACGGGGAGATCGAATATAAGATTGTGCTGCTGTAAGTACCACCGTTTCCCAAACCCAATAATGAATGCTAAAATTATTGCACTGATGAAATTTAAACCGTTGGCTCTGAGACTAACGTTGACAATTCTTCAGAGGCCTGTGGCAGGTGTCTTCTAGTCTAAGTGAAAATGTGTTTTAAATACCTTCCCTTTAAAGATATACTTTGTTTCAAAAGTAATAACCATTCGTCTACCGGAAGAATTGACGATTTTGACCATTATTTTGTAAAAACAGTGACGAAAGTAAAATCAAGCGTTTGTGTGCTTTGTTGTGCCATTATTGCAAAACTAGCTGTTGCCCGCGGCTTCGCCCGTGTGAAGTTCGGTAACTGTCCCATGGGATCATACTAAAATTATATATATTAATAGTATCCTACATGTTAATCCAGGTTATGAACTATCTATGTGCCAAATTTCATAATCATCACAATTATAATCCTCACAATCACCATCAACATCATTATCACAATCATGATCATTATCACAGTCACCATCACTGTCACAATCACCTTTACTATCACAATCACCTTCACAACCACTATCACAATCACTATCAATATCAGAATCACTATCACAATCAACATTATCAATATCACAATCAACATCATCACAATCACCCTTAGATATCATAAGAAACCTACGTGTGCTAAATTTAGAATCTCTAGACCCAGTGGTTTGGGCTATGAGTTGATTTTCAGATTTTGGCACCCCATTTCTCCATATTAGGGGTTGAATTCTGAAAAAACCTGAAACAAATGTTTACTCATTTATCGATAGGAGTACTTCTGTTAAGTTTCGAATAAAATAGTCTAACTAATCTTATTTCACCACATGTAAACTTTGGACCCCCATTTGAACCCTTTAGGGGGTGAATTTTGAAAATTCCTCATAAGGAACCTATGTGCAAAATTTGGAATCTCTAGACTCGGCGGTTTGGGCTGTGCATTGATTTTTAGACTTTGTCACCCCATTTCAACCTCTAAGGGGTTCAATTCTGAAAAAACCCGTTTCTACTCATTTATCAATAGCAGTACTCCTGTGAAGTTTCGAATACAACAGTCTAACTTATCTTATTTCCCCATGTAAAATTTGGACTCCCGTTTCAACCCCTTAGAGGGTGAATTTTGAAAAATCCGTTCTATTTGCACCCCTAGACCTAAGGAACCTACTTGCCAAATTTGGAATCTGTAGACCCAGCGGTTTGGGCTGTGCGTTGATATGTCAGTCACTCAGTCAGTTTCTTCTTTTAGATGTTTAGATAAATCATTCTTGTAATGACTCTAATAAGAAAACCAAATGAAAGTAACTCTTTTAAAAGCTAATTAGTAACTATATCACAATAACTGAAATAGTAAAATAACCTAAAATGTAAACATTGTCTGATTTTACCAATTTAGCCATTGCGGGGAGACGTGAAAATTGGGCTCGTGAAACCTTCTCAAATGCTCTAATTTATGGCAACATTCTAGCCCTGTAACCCCAGGCCCAATTTTCTATAGACTTGGGTTTCTCCTTTAGCGAATGAACCACTTCAACACAAAACTTCATCCCCTTTTCACCCCCTTGTGGGTTGAAATTAAAATAAACAACTATTTACGTTGTGTTAGTTACCTATTAGTGATTTAACTTAAAAAATAAAGAACTTTAATTATAAACAAAGTATCATCCCCTTTTCAGCCCCATAAGGGTTGATATTCTAACAACACCGTTGCGTTAGCTTCCAACCATAAGCATATATAATAAATTTAGTGATTTTTACTTCGAAAATTAAGGACGTTCTATACATAACTTCATCCCCCTTTTTAACCTTTCGGGGGTGGAATTATGAAAAACCCTGAAAAACTTAAATTCATTTTCAATCGTAAGCCTAAACACAAAATTTGAAGATCCTAAACTTTAAAACTGACAATTTTCCATACAAACTTTCATCCCCTTTTTAACTCCCTTCGGGGTTGAATTTAAAAAAAATCTTTCCTTGTTCCTTATTTATATTATAAAAGGAACCTCTGGAAAATATCAGCTTTCTAGGTCCAAGGGTTTGGGCTGGGCGTTGATGAGTCAGTCAGTCAGTCAGGCATTTTGTTTTTATTTATATATAAGATGGATAATCGCCTTTCTGCTCTAGCCTATGATATTACTGCTTCTCGACGGGCAAGAAACTCTCCTCGTGAAAAGAGCCTGGAATTTTACGAAGAGAGTTTCTTGCCCGTTAAATAATTGGTAATTAAGTTCTATTTTTGTTGCAGGGTTAACGAAGCCATCATGTATGGAGCCTACATGTTGGGTCAGTCGTTGGTCTACGTGCCTAGCTTCAATTCAGCCAAGACCTGTGGAGCAAGGATCCTATCCATCATCCAAAGAACGCCCAGGGTCAGGACAGAAGACGGAATAAGGGACAAAAAGGATTGGGTAAATTAAACATACACTACAACACAATTTGGCTGTGTCTATAGTCAGATTATTCTTGGGTTTGAATTCCGGGGAGGACAAATTCTATTGCCGGCATGGCAGCCAGTCTGTTTCGCGTTAACTTTCGTTCAGGAATTTTTCTATTTAACTCCTCCTCTGCTAGGATTATTATAACAGTACCGAAATGCATCATGCATTGTCTCGGATCGAGATCAGCTAGTAAAAATTAGGTCAGATGATGCCGATACGGTGCTCATAGGTAAATGCTACGACCATCCCATAGAACATACCTAAATGTGAGTGCATTCCCCTCTTTAATATTTTAACTCCTTGGTACATTTCTAGACTGCTACTGGTAACTTCAGCGTTCGAGACGTAGAGTTTAGTTACCCCACCCGTCCGCACCAGAGGATTTTGAAGGGTATTGACTTGAAGGTGGATGCTGGCAAGACAGTGGCCTTAGTTGGCTCCTCAGGCTGCGGCAAGTCTACCATCTTGCAGCTGATACAGAGGTTTTATGATCCTGATTCCGGTAACATTGTGAGTAATAGTTTAAAATAATTGTTATATACATATATACCTACGCACTAATCACGACAGTTTTGGCGATCTAAAAAACCGTGTGCTTTACTAACTTAATATCCTCAATTTGATTGTCTGATTGAAATAACAACAACTAACCGAATCAGGTGATTCGGTTAGTTGTTGTTATTTCAATTTTTAAATTAAAAAGATGAATTAAAAAAATCCGCATTAAAATCTGTTTCGTATTTTTAAAGATCTAAGCATACATGGGGACAGACGTGGCGGGCGACTTTGTTTTATAATATGTAGTGATTTGATACGTCGAACTCTCACCATCATGATGATGAAGTGCAAACTTGCCTATGAGTAATGTATGTGCATCTGCTTCAGCGTCTATAACCCTCGTTATGTAATGGTTGTTTACAGGAGCTAGACAGTCGCGACATCAGGTCATCTCTAACCCTGCCACGCCTCCGTCGCCAACTTGGCGTGGTGCAACAAGAACCCATCCTGTTCGATCGTACGCTGGCCGAGAACATCGCCTACGGAGACAACAACAGGAAGGTTACCATGCACGAGGTGGTTGCTGCTGCGAAGGCTGCCAATATACACAGCTTCATCGTCTCTCTGCCTAAAGTAGGTTTAAAATATGATCCGATGAGTCTCTTGGAACAAATCATTTGGGAGGATGCCTTTTCCCAGTCATTCTTATTCTTCGTGTTGCTGACACGACAGTATTTCAAAATGTGTCGGCCTATAACTTCCACGGAGTCGTCGGTGGCAGTGCAGAAATAACTTTAACTGCATGTTTTAAGGTAAAAAAGGCAGGTTAGTAGGTAGAACATAGTTTGCGAAACAGTTTCTCGTCCACCCGTGTTGCTGTTCTGTCGAGGTATTTCCACTTTACTAAGTTGCAATACATCTTCCATGGTTCAGAGACCGATAAAGGACTTAACCCGTATGTCCCAAGCCGCAAGCGCGGATCCACCGTTGTGGGCACGATGGCCATGCCCACGACCCTAATTGTTGTCGATAGTCTGATGTTCTACACAAGGCCTTCAAAAAATTAAAAAAAAATATAACGCTAGTTTACATTTAAATTTTCGGAGAGCTGAGAGATCATTTTCATTAATGATATTTTGCTTTAAATGATTCATCAAAATCGGTGGAATAGTTTAGAGTTTAAATGTGCAAACGCAATTTTGTAAATTTCGTGATGAAGCAGGCAACATTTTACAGGCTTCTTATTCATTTATTTGTGTTCATCCCACGGTTTTACCTGCGTGGACCTAAACACTGTAGATACAAGCAATGGTGTTTTTATTTCCTTTGGGCCAAGAAGGCTATGGCCTGGGGCGGCGAGAATTGCCTTAACTTGTTGATGTAAGTACTAATTGTTCAGATACTTATGTCGACGGTATTACCAGTAGGTATGAATGGTAAAAATAAAATCTATACTTTAGTAAGCTAAAAAAAGCACCATTAGTAAGCTTGAAAAACTTAGCAATCCTCTGATTTATCAGAGGATTGCTAAGTTTTTCCAGCTCGTTTCGTTCTTACATTCTGGAGACCAATTTACTTATTCATTCTGAAACTGTTAGGCTGTCGGCAAAGAAAGGCGGATGCAAAAGAATTTCGAGATCGCTTCGCTCGCTCGCCTCTTAAAGTCTGTTTCTGACTAAGTCGGCAAAATCATTTTAATAACGCGTCTAAAAAGGGTATTAATAATAAAATTTTAATATTAAAATTTTAGCAGTTCTCCTCCGATTCCTTACAAAGTGTAAGGAATCGGAGGAGAACTGCTAAAATTTTAGAGCTCGCTGCGCTCGCTCCTGAATTCTAAGTGTTGTTTACTCTGAATATCTAACATACCAGAGGCGGCGGCAAAAAACGAGCTCGCTGCACTTGCTCTTGCATATTATTTGTTTCTTCTTGTAAAATTCATCATTAAAATACTACCACTACACGAAGATTTTTCTCTTTTTTTTTATTCGACGGCATTTTGCCGATTTTAGTGCCATGCCAACTATTTATTGTTGCACAAACTATTTTGAGGGCTGGATCCGCGCCTGCCCAGGTGCCGGCTGGGACAAGGCCGGCTGGGGCTGGGTTTATCTAAAGTTTAAAGTGAACCACGGAAAGTTTTTGAGGAAGATGCTCGCTTAGCGGCAGGTAGTGAATGGAACAGGTTTGGGTATTCCGCCATCATGATTTCAAATGGGCGTCTACCAGGTTTCCAGTCGCGAAGTGCAAAGTCGTAAATGTTGGATCCAAAGGAATCATCACATATTACTTAAACTTAGAATATGAGCTCTTTTTCGTGGTACTTCTGAGGTATTTATTACAAGTGAAACTATTTCCAGGGTTACGACACAAACCTAGGTTCTGGCGGCGCTCAGCTGTCGGGTGGTCAGAAGCAGCGCGTGTGTATCGCGCGCGCGCTCATCAGATCGCCGCGACTCTTGCTGCTGGACGAAGCCACGTCGGCGCTGGACGCGAACAGTGAACGGGTAAAACTTAACTATTTTTTGAAGCAGCCATACCAGAGGCAGATTATAATTCCAACGTAAAATATACATGATGAATTGAAAAAAGTGGTTTTCTTTATCTGCACTTTGCTCTCGTGCATTCAGTACATGCGGTTGAAAACTTCAGGGTTTAAAATCTCCTAACTGTTTTGTGTATTGTAATTTGGATAGTGGTAAAGTCAATCAATCAATCAATCATTTATTTTGTAAAACATAGGTATGGTTACAGATAGTATATCGTCTAAAATGTGTGCGCTATGTTTTGCCAATTTATGGCGTACAAAATGGCGGACAAAATTAACATAAAACATACATAAACAAGCAATTACAATTATTAAGGTGGCATGTCAATAGATTACATTAAGGAAAACAATAATTCAGTTTAAAATACATATGTCGATAAGGTAAACATGTCATTTCAGCTTTAGATAAATAATCACATTCCATAATTAGTCAACAAATAGATTCTTAGGTGTTTAATTGGGAAGTCGGAATCATCATACCTCTGTTTTTCATTAGTAAATTCAGTGATCGAGTCAGTGAAACATCTGACTATAAGAAATTTAAACAGAGACCTCTTAAAGGATCCCAGACACTCTTTATTTCTAATAGCTGCTGGTATACTATTAAATATTTTTGGGGCCATGCCTAGCACACTTTTGCCAAAATATGCGGTTTTATGAGTGGTTACATGAATGGTATTCGGATGACGGCGAGAGCGCAATTTTTCAAATAAATGCAAGTTACAGCGAACAAACACTCCCATTTCATATATGTACATAGACGGTAGAGTGAGCAAAGAAAGTTCCTTAAACAATGGTTTACAACTATCAGTTGATTGTAATTTGGTAAACGACCGCAAGCATTTCTTCAGAGCTTTAAAAGCAATTATGTCTCTGTCAGTGGAGTTGCCCCAGAAAATGATTCCGTACCTAATGCTAGAAGCCACATAAGCATTATAAGCTGTTTGTACTGTAATGCGGTTAACCGTTTTTGATAGTCTGTACAGAGCATACGCAAATTGACTAAGCTTCTTTGATAAAGCGTCGATATGATGTTTCCAAGTTAGATGACTATCTAAATAGAGGCCCAGAAATTTTGTGATGTCACTTTCAGAGATTGCTACGTTACCATATTTTATATTCAGTTTCGGTTAATTTGTTCTTTGATTAAATGTCATTATTTTCGTTTTGTCAAGATTTACTTTCAGATTAATATTAGTTAACCAATTTATTATATTTTTGAGGTCATCATTTATATCATTTTCAAGAATATTAATGTCATTACTAGAGAATAAAATAGTGCTGTCATCAGCAAACAAGACCATCTGGTGTTTACTGACCTTAGGCATATCATTTAAATAAATGTTAAATAATGGAGGGCCAAGAATGCTACCCTGGGGAACACCATATGTAGTTTTCCTAGGACGCGATATGTATGTTCTTTAAATTTTCGAGCTCACACATAGCCTATCAAGCGCCGTAATTTAAGTGCGATTTGAGAGATAAGACTGTAATAGGTTTAGTGCATTTCCTTTAATACCGTAACGCTCTAATTTGTTTAGCAGTATACCATGATCTACATGGTCGAATGCTTTAGATATATCCATAAACAAGGCCGCCACCGGAGTTCTAGCATCAACATTTGAAACAATTTTCTTGATAACATCATAAATGGCCATATTAATGGATTTACCTTTCCTGAATCCAAATTGTTCTCTGGCTATGAGATCATGCTTTCCAAAAAACGACGAAAGACTATTGTATATCACCTTTTCTAAAATTTTGGAAAAAATAGGAATAAGTGCTAACGGTCTATAATTATAGACCGTTAGCACTTATTCCTATTTTTTCCAAAATTTACAAACAAAAACAAATTCATTCATTTCATTCATAAAAAAGGTGATAAAAGTATCATGGGTAATTACCCATGATACTTTTATCACCTTTTTTATGAATAGGTTTGATAACAGTAATTTTTAATTTGTCCGGGAAATGGCCATATTCAATGCAAAGATTGATAATATAACTCATAGCAGGTCCTATTAATGGCGCCACATGCTTGACCGTTTTTGTAATGATGCCATCATATCCATGGCTATTGGTATTATTTAATGAGTTTATGATAGCCACTATGTCTGCTGGTACTGTAGGAGGAATAAATATGGAGTTACAATTAGTCTCAATATTTGTATAGAGAGGAGTAGAATTATTCGGTAAAGTGTAAACTGAAACCTGGTTCATTAATTATGTAATCACAATATTTGCAGGCCGTATCGGAAGCTCTGGAGAAGGCAGCTAAGGGTCGCACGTGTATAACAATCGCTCATCGGCTTTCCACCATCAAAGACGCGGACCTCATCTGTGTCTTAGATAAAGGTATTAATTAACTTTTTGTAACATGTTGTAAATTTTAAGAGTAGTGCAATGCCTGAAGGAATTTCTCAATAACAGCCCGGTCAGCGTCTGTCTGTATATCCGGTTGATGACAATAAGCTCGACCCCTATTACGTGGTTTGGGGCATGAACTTATAAGTAAAATGTGGGTCATTCTATAGGTACGCAGAAGAGTGCCTGTAATTCACGATTACAGGTGTCATTTTGTGTATATTTATGCTATAGCTCAATGGGGATCTTAAACAAAAATTTGTTTCAGGCAAAATTGTGGAACGTGGATCCCACGCAGAACTCTTCGCTCAGCGGGGTGCCTACTGGAAAATGTGTAAAGGACAAAACATAGCTTAATTCGTCATTGTGTGTTCAACTTATTGTACAACTATAAGTACCTACAGCATACATATTTACATCACGAAATGTCGACCGTTGGAAATTGACAAAGATTTAATTCGCTGGATGTGCTTTCACCGTACTTAGGTCGCACGAGAAAGTGTCCATATTGGAAAGATAAACTCATACATCTCGCATGGAATAACGTTAATAACAAACGCTTCCGGTCAGAGAGTGCAATTAAATCAAACAGTATTCCTAATACATCTCAGTAATAAAATCTTCTATTGACAATTAGATTTGAGAATATATTTTCTACGAATTGAAATTAACAAGGGCTTTCATAAGCATTCCATTTCATCAGTATTACACCAAACAAATCGTATTGCATTTGTATTGTCATAATAATTTTAAGTAAAACCAAATATTAGGGTCTATTACAATAAGATGTTCTAGATATTATATTTTTTTATTATTGTTGCTATTTTTAACAATGGGTATTTTTTAAAACTTCATTTGTTTTTTTTATAAAATTGCATTAGACTGTTTTCTCTAAAACAGTAGATATACTTTTTAAATGTAAAGAGTTCAATCAAGAATGTTGAATGACTAGACCAAACTTTTGCCCATATGTGCAGGGCACTTGAGTATGGAAAAGTGAATCTATTTTACCTACATGTTATTTGTAAAAAAAAAAACTTCCTCACAAAGCAAACAGTGGCACATAAAACTTTTTCTACAGTAATTACTTTTTCAAGGTCAAAATCATTCCTGCACCTTTATGCGCTTAGATCATTAAAATTATATAACTACATACGTCTTACAGTCGCGAACAATATTTTAATCAACATACAACCTAGCACTGGCCTGCAAATTGCAAAAAATGTAAGAAAATTTGATTTTCGCGGGCTGGTTGGAGCATCCACCTTAAGTGGTCAGTAGGCTTTATGTAGGCACATAATAGAAACTATACTACTAACTATATTAGAAACTTTTTTGTTACATTCCTGTTACTAAGACGCATGTGCCCAAGTAAAAAAATGCTACACGGAATTATCTTTTATTAGTAATTAAGTGTTATTTTTACGTTATGTATTAAAATTTGTTGTAAATTATTTACTTGTTTTTATAAAACCCTTTCAGTTTTCTAAATACCTACCTACGACTACAAGCCACTTATCACTAGTTTTACTATTAATTAATATTTTATGCTGACAAGTTATGACTTTGCACAAATTATTTATCAGTTCCGTAACATGGTCTTATCGCAACCAGCCTTTCGCTAGACAACGTAAAATAATAATAAGTAAGTGCTGTAATATTGCGAAATGTGCTCATCAAACACGAGGAATACTGACTTCGCAAAATATATTTCATAATAATTTACTCTTCTGTCGATGAATATCGTAAATAATGTTTCACAATATTGTTCACAATGTTTCATCAGGTCAAGCAGCCGTTTCTCGTCATACCGTTACATAACAGTTATTAAAAGCATTGGATCCGAAGCCCTGACGTCACTGCTGCTACTAATAATATCTCGGCATTTGGCAACGATCAAGGTTAGGTTAGTTTACAAACTTACACAATGTTTAGAAAGAAATTTTCTTCGTTGTTAGTGCTACAGGTATGTAGCCACATCACAATACATTACTATGAAATGACTGATGCAGTTAACTTGTTTACTATTATCTTCAACGCTTATTCCTCATGTCCAACAGCTACTAGAAACTACAGACACCATCAGGGGGCTTAAAATGGCTGCTTTATCAGAATCATAATATGAATAATTTTAGACCCCCAGGTCAACAAAAACTTTTAGCCTTTTCGAGCGTCGACTCTGTCACTCATACTGGTCTTAGGTACCTACTCGTGTTGCAGTCTCTTTCTTTTCGAGCGTCGACTCTGTCACTCATACTGGTCTTAGGTACCTACTCGTGTTGCAGTCTCTTTCTTTTCGAGCGTCGACTCTGTCACTCATACTGGTCTTAGGTACCTACTCGTGTTGCAGTCTGTTTCTTTTCGAGCGTCGACTCTGTCACTCATACTGGTCTTAGTTACCTACTCGTGTTGCAGTCTCTTTCATTTCGAGCGTCGTCTCTGTCACTCATACTGGTCTTAGGTACTTACTCGTATTGCAGTCTCTTTCTTTGTTTCTGTCTGCGTCGTCGATTTCACCGCGGTTTATACCTAGCCTACCTATCTAACAATGTGACGCTTTGATGAAAAGGTTAAAATCTCAGCACGACTTATAATGTGAAATAATAAATGAAAGCTAGATAACAAGGTGGCAAGTGCGATTGCCAGACGTCATTCGAGGAGGTTCTAATAAACCAATTACGTTTGGCAATGTTGCCCTATTAGAAAAGAAAGAAAAATCTCAGTGGCAACCACAAGTTTGGAAGTTAGCGGTATGATACCCCTGTGCCTCGGAAAGCACGTTAAGCTGTTGGTCCTGCACTTGATCGCTCTCCGTGCATGTTGAATTGCCGTCCAATGGGACTATGGGGCTGTGGGAAGAGAATTAGATAGGTACACTTATGTTTGCGGACGTACACTCTTGTGCACTCTCCTGGCTACTTCAGTAGGGCTATTACGTAACTCTATTGACAGCTCGAAATGATAGTAACTGGGCTCAGTGTCCATCAATGAACTGTCAAACGGTTAGTTTCGTATTATGTATGACCAGTCACGATCAAATATGACGTCATTGGTTGTCATCGTGGCTGATAGTCACCGTAACTCATTTTGACAGACGCTTTCGTATCGATACTTATATTACATCGAATAGGTAAGCATAGTGGACAACAAATTGATGACAACTTTGAAGTGGCTTTCGTGAAAGACGTTACACCGTACCCGGGCTGTTAGTCACCGCAAAGTGATATCCACTGAGTGCGATACGTAATACCAATATTATGACATTCACGATTGTCATCAAAGTTCGGTGTACAACCGAAGCTTGATTGTCACTGGATATCATAAAGATACGTAATAGGCCTACTGGAGGGCTACCATGATCTAATTAAAAACGATTCAAAAGCAAGCAATTTCAGTTTAGGTTCCTAAACTGCATCGCTCAAACTCGTACCATGACGTCCAATACGCTCAGCGGCATTTGGATCGTTAAAAGTGAATGAAAGATCGCAATTTATGGCTGTACCGCGTTCGACATCTAAACAACTGAAATTACTTATATCACAAATACGACATTCTAGATAACGTGTATTATCAGCTCAATTACATGATTCCTCTTAAAGTCAAGAATCGATCTTGGCAAGAGATAACGTTGATTATAAAACCGGCCAAGTGCATCATTCACCGTACAAGGCCTTCCAAATGTTGGGGTTGCGGGACTATTCGAAAGAGATACCGTGGCCCCGGAACACAAAGGGCGATGAAGGAACATGGATGGGTTTTAGTCAGTAAAATTCTGACACTCCCTCCTGCTCCGCCCAGAGCGGGAGAAGTAATTTGATGTTTTGCCATCCGAAAAAATCTTAATCTTTTTGAATTTATATAAATCAATAATCAGGCCACAGTTAGAGTGCGGTAACTATTTGGAACCCTTTTTACATAAAATATAGTGAAAGATTAGAGCTAGTGCAACGTAAATACCTTCGTGATATGAATTTTAGATGTTATCGGAAAAAAATGTCATACCACTTACTTCTTGAACAGAATCTTCTGCCCATAAAGTCAAGACGGAAACTTCTGGAAGTTATGACTCTTTACAATGTGTGCCGTAATCATTTTGGCTTTCCGGACTTAGAAAGGAGTCTGTGTTAAGAAAGTACCTGGTTCCTCGAACAGTTCATGTACGTGAGATACGCACTCGACGTCTATGCAAATCGCCAGCGTTTGATTTACAGAGGCTAGTATTGCTACTAGCCTCTGTAAATCCAACGTTGGCTCGCGTTCACCACTTCATCGTTTAGTTGAGACATACAACAATGAGTTCCAATCGACATTATTTTTCTAAGTAAATAGTACATTACTGCAGCGCCCGCAACAGAGGCATTGATGAACGAATGCCTAGTCCATCAATGCCTAGTTGTGTCCAAGGCTTGTATGTACTTTTCTCAAATAATGCGAGGAAATTAAAACTCTCGCGTTGAAGATTTCATTTGTTTTTTTTTTCAATAAACCGCTTTCTATTTGCAAGCCAATTCGAAATTTAAATTAAAGCTTTGATAAGTTACCTCCTAGGTTTCCATGTTTCAGAGTAAAATATCCTTCCATTTTTAAATAACAAGACAGATATGAGTTTACTATGTAATTTATTTGGCCGCTAAACACGACAGATATGGATTTTCATACAACTTTTGCCGGCCGCTGGTCGCATATATCTGGCCAGTACAGCAATTTCGATTTATCTCTGAGAAAAATGCATCTAGGAAGTAAATCCAAGCAAACATAAAGGACCAGCAAATTACTGTAAGTATAATCAGATATTTAACAACGTAATGTGAAATAAATACGCACACAAATATATTTTAAAATTTATTTTTTCTGTTATATGTGATTATACATATAACAGAAAAAATAAATTTTGCAAAAAATAATTTTTTACTTTGCTTGCATTCGAATCATGCATTTAAAAATCTAGATATTAGTTCCAGGACAATAACCGTTGTTTAGGTATTGTATTTGTGTTGTTACTAGCTAGTTTTAAACACTTTAAATTGTAATCTGTGGAGAACGTTGTGGGTAGCATAGTTGTTTTTAAATGTAATATTTAAAATATTGTTACGAATTCTTATCGTGCTACTGTTTGTTTTTCCTTAAATAAATACGTACTATGCAGAAGCTAGAGTAACTGTAACAAAATAATGTACCGTGGGCATTCAACCACGTGTTGTGGGAATGTGGGCGCATTTACTAACAAGCTTAGCCTCAGCTGGGTCTACAAGCAAGAAATGCAACATTTTTCTTTTCCATAGTTGTACGGGCGCACTAAATGCCCATTTACGGAGACGCACCCGCTTTCAATTCAAACAAATGGAGAGCGTTTACGTAGAAGCGATTTTACGCGCGTGTGCTTTAAATGCAGCGTTGCCCGGTGCGGCGCGGCGGCGCGGGCGGGCGACGCGGCCTCACTCACACGCGCAAATACATATAGGGTAGACTAGCTGTTGCCCGCGACTTCGTTCTTCGATGTGTATATGTGAGACTGCATCGTTGGTAGAGTGGTTGCAAGTGCAACTACTGAGCATGAGGTCCGGGGTTCGATTCCCGGGTCGGGCAAAGTGTTATTGGATTATTCTATCAGCAGCCATGGAGACTGGTTTTGTGCCGGTTGATGGCAATAGGCGACCCTATTGCCATCAACCGGCACAAAACCAGTCTATCCCTATTACATGGGACTTCAACATGACTGGCAAAATGTAGGTGTACGAACAAATACATAAATAAATAAATATCGCTGGACATTAACACACAGCGCCATCTAGTGCCACACTAAGCAACGAGGCTTGTGTCGTGGACACCAGATAGTTGATATACTACATAGATACTTTTTGTTTGTAAATACATACTTATTATACATATAAACATCCATGACTTGGAAACAAATGTCCATGCTCATCTCACAAACATTTGCTCCAACCGGGATTCGAACCCGGGACCCTTAGAACGTAAGGCAGCCTCACTACCGCTACTCCATTCGGGTCGTCAAAATAGAATAGATACACCTCTGCCTAACCTTTCGGGAATTACCGGCGTTATGTTATGTTACGATGTCAGATTATGTGTGAGAACCGACTGACTCCTTAATCAAAATGTAACAATGTGGGTGATGACCACAAAAGGTGTCCTTTTGGGCGTCTGGGGATCTACAAAGCCTACAATGTTCACTCATTCACAAATAAAAGTAAAAAAAAAACATATTCGGCGTGACTTATTGCTCAGATATTTCTTCATAATATCGTTTTGTATGTTGTTATGTCGCAATTTATGAGAAGGTAGAATCAGTGGCCGAATAATACCAAGGGCCTGAAAGTTATCGTCATCTGCCTTTTCCCAACTCTATTGGGGTCGGCTTCCAGTCTAATCAGATGCAGTTGAAACTATTCAATCTACAATAGAGTTTTATTTTAATTGCGTTTTGAGTTCAATGAGAAAAGTAGATCCCTGTAACATCATTCTCTGGTCTCTGCCCTCAGGATTGTGAATTTCAGATCTTGGCCATGGCTTACATGATAAGATTTGGATTTGATTTTCTGGTTACAAGTTCAAGTAGATCTGTCGAAGATTTTGTAAAACACATTTTATCATCTAGAAGAATTTAAAATTGTCAATATTACGTGCCTTTTTGGCTGTTTTTAGCACATTCTACTGTATTTATTCATAATTATTCAGGGGTATTGTACGTATTACCCATAGTGCTAATTCGTAAAGTCACATCTATTTCTGATTATAAGGACTAAAGAAAAGCTAACTTGTCTGCTGTGGAGAGCTTACAAATAACCCGACAAAATAAGTAAATTCTAATACGTAAATACACACCTCTCCCCCTGACTCAAAAGCTGACTATTCAGCTGCATCCGGTAAGACTGGAAGCAGACCCAGCTATAGTTGGGAAAAAGCTTGGCAGATGATGACTCTACATTTTTGAGGTTTTAAAGGTTTCTAGGACTGCAATCTTTCGTCTTACGTTTGTGAGTGACGTCTACGAAATTACTCTACTAGTCTACGACGTAGACCTTCTAAGGCGCTACGCAGATAGATGTACCCGCGTAGCACTACGAGCTTTTACGCAGGTCTACGACGTAACCAATCAGTTCCAGTAGGTAACTGTGAATATTACAATTATAATTGACTTATAGATTTATGAACCGTGGGGTTACTATGACATAGCCCATGTGCGGCCCGTGTATGTTTATCACAGCTGATAACTATTTATCGACGTATTTTTATCAACGCTTATAGAAGGGACAGATACGAGTTCTGATTCTTTTCCTGTAGTTATAAATACGGCATCCACGTGCGAGCGTACTATGTTGGCTATCTATCCTTAGTTTAACTTAACAATAACTTAAAATGTCACGACACAAGTACCATGAACAAATACAGCTGGAAAGCGATGACAAGGACTTTAGTATTCAAGAGAAAGTTTCAGTGTTTGAATTTGAAAGGTAAGTACGATGCAGGATCATACAGGCACGTGAATAAAATGTTACTCTTCCCATATAAATGTTTTATAAATTAAAGTTACATACGAATAAACTGTTCGTATTCTTAGAACAAGCGTAACATTTACACATGGAAGGTTTTTTTATAATTGGCTCAGCAGGTGATTTTAATTATTGTGACTACTTATTTGCGAATTAAATAGTTATTTTGAAGAATAGCTAAACTATGCTCGCGTTTGTTTGTTTTTTTTTTTTATGTTTTCTGCTATTCATTTTTATGTTAGTAATGACTTTTTATAATTATATTAGGTAGGTATGCAAATAATGGTGTAAATTTAACTATGTCGAGGGTACAATTTCATTGCATTTAGTGAATATGAAGCCTCTGAGAGCAGGCTGCTGGGACAGTCACTACATAGACACTA
Source organism: Xestia sexstrigata (assembly GCA_941918905.2). NCBI lineage: Eukaryota > Metazoa > Arthropoda > Insecta > Lepidoptera > Noctuidae > Xestia > Xestia sexstrigata. The sequence continues at coordinate 11,737,813 of OW799200.2, read as the reverse complement.
CAGTAGTGTCTCTGTAGTGACTGTCCCAGGTTAGTTGTATAGGCCGTTTGTGTCACAGGTCGGGATTCCAAATCCTGTCAGGCACAACTTCGTGTTATTTCCATATCACTACTCTTAAAAGGTGTAGGAAAGTATCTCAGAAAATGCGAAAATGTGATGTCACATAAACCAATCGGCGTCCAGGCCCACGTGGTGGATTATGACCCACTTTTTCTCCAGAACGAGGTGGCTTGGATTGGATTTGTTTGCGACGATAATGCTCGAATGTTTGTTTTCTGTGAAAAGGCAGAGTGGAAATATTTTCTTAATTTCGTTTTAATGGCTTGTGTTGTACTAAATAAATCAGTCCACAACCCGAAATATGCCTTGACTAATCTTATCAGGGTGCAATTACCATTTCAAACTCTAGAATCATATGTCTTCCATATAATTATCAATGAACAACGGCAAAAATAGTACATTTTGATCTAAGTGGGGAAACTTTGTTATTTTATTGGAGGCGGAATTTACAACCGAGCCGTAGGTGAGGTTGTTATAGCCCCGAGAATCGCAATAACCAAAGCCCACGAAAATCAAACGACGTTTTTCAATACACTTTCGAAGAAATAAAATAATAGAACGAAAAGTATTTTTGTCATTAAATAGGAAACCAGGATTATAATTTTCTTTTTTTCCGAGCTTTGGTTTTGCCAGGTTGAAAGAGAAGCAAAGGTATGAAGCCTCCCCTCACAGCCTACCTAATATAAAAAATAGTTCTATTTTTATAATTTTGAATTTAGAACACAAATGTTCATTTGTTTTTAAAAGTAAATATTAGTTTTAAATAATCATGTTTATGCCGTGTTTATCAATGATATCGAATATATTCTATTTTTAACATAATTTAAATATAAAGCCGTAAAGACAGATATCTCATTGCAATTTTTTTTTTTTAAATCATTCACCGCTGACTACAAAAATAAAATAACGCAAAATGTTTTTGTCATGAATTATTAGGAAACTATGATTAAATTTTGTTTTTTTTCCGCGCTTTGCTTTCGTATAAAGCCGCTAAACAGCCTAATATGAAAAATAGAAAATTAGAATATTTTTGAGTTTAGAACACAAATAAATGTTAATTTGTTCATAGACGTTTATTTTATTTTAATAATCATGGTTTTTGATGATATTCTATGTATAAATATTAATTAAATATTCCAAAAATATTAACGCCGTTAAGACGGTTAACTCTTTGCCGAGTTTAAAAAAAAAAAAAAACACCGCCGACTGTAGGCAAGGCAAGTATAGGTAGGTAAAGTTATCTGTGGCAATTTTCATTCCCGCACACGTGTTGGAAAATGAGAAAAAACGCACGCGTACCTATGTAATATATTACATGGTGAAACTAATCGTAATGCGAAAAGAACCCGTTTTCGAGAAAGTGTATTGAAATAGTAGATTATTAACCAAGGAGATTAAGTGTCTTCTGTCGCGGGTGACGATTTAAATCGCGAGCGTAACGAAGGACTCGAGGTTTACTCCCGAGCGTAGCAAGGGTGTTAAAAACTTAAATCACGAGCGAAGCGAGGGATTTAAGACGACTCCTGAGTGTAGCGAGGGATTTAAGTTCAACCAAGACTAAGACAGCTTTATCACCGAGGAAAATACTCTACTTTTCGTACCATTTGCGAAAATATTAACACAATAATAATATGGGATATTTAAGCATTTTAAAACATTAACGCGGAAAATTCCTAGACTAATATTTTTTTGTCGGAAAAGCAAAGGCACCAAGCTCATACGGCCTCGTCGGTTTTCGTAATTTTATTTAATAATCATAACCGCATAATAAATGCGTATTCCTTTTTCAAAAAGATGTATAATGCTTTATATACAAACTCAATGGTGTAAACACAGATGTAGTTCAGTATAAATTTCGGTAAGTATTCCAAATTTAAATCTCATTCTCCCCCTAGAGGATGAATGAAATTCAGTACAATTTTCTTTCCCTGTTTTTAACAGATTAAAAATTACTATTGTTATGTTCGCTTTTTGTGGCATAGAATGTCACTTTTTTGAGCAAGTGGTACGAACAATACTTTTTTAATACAGTTGCTCAAAAAGTGGTGTATTGCAGGGACGTATAGCGTTCGGGATGTGGGCTATTACATACTAGTGCTTTTTTTAACTTTCCCGAACTCGTGCGTTCTCTTTCCTAACTGTCAAAATAATGTCTATTAAAAAGAAAAACCAACCATAGCCTACCAAAATGGGTGAAGAAAAAAGAAACTCTGCTTATATTCTACGGTTGGCACCATTTTCCAAAAATTTGATTAGTTAGTTGAGTTTATTGTGTTTTTATTATTTTATTAGTATTGCTTCATTTTTTCGCAACTGTATTAAAAATAGTCGTTCAGTACACCTGCGGAACCGTCATTGCAACTTGTTCCGACTGTCAACCCTCGCCTTCGGCTGCGCCTCGGCTCGGGAATTGGATTTATTTGTATATTTATTTATTTGTCGGAACTCTTTGCAATGACAGCCTTTCCGCACTTGTAATGAAATATACTATTTCAATACACTTCCTCGAAACCTGTTTTTTTGATGATTTATTTCCTCACAATCGAAGTGAAAAGCAGAGTTTATAACTCGTCCACAAAACCATTTTATTCTCGACATTACTATCAGCCCTGCTATAAGTCTCGGATAAAAAAGGTTCGTTTTGTGCCCTTGTTGTAATATCTACTATTTCAACACAAAAAAGTTTGTTTAAAAAAATGCATTTGCGGAGCCTGTATACATTGTTCGAAAGTTCAAAATTACGCACCATACAATGGAACGTGCGGTAAAATAGGTACTCTCACCTAAGTACCTATTTTACCGTATACCCCGTTGTATAGCACCGTGCGTATTCTTTACGGTTTTTTTTTAAATAGGTCAAAGTCTAAGATGGCGCCGACGAAAACTTTCGGTTTTTTCTTCATGGGTGTCGTTTTCGTGGTTTTTGGGGTCGCTGATAATGAAAATGAGGTCAAAATGAAAATCCAAGATTGCGCCGACGAAAATTTTCGGGTTTTTCATCATGGGTGTCGTTTTAGTGGTTTTTGGGGTCGCTGATAATGAAAATGAGGTCAAATTAAAAATCCAAAACGGGTTCGACGAAAATTTTCGGTTTTTCCTTCATGGGTGTTATTTTCGTGGTTTTTGAGGTCGCTGATAATGAAAATGAGGTTTAATTGAAAATCACAGGCACCTATGCTTATTTTCAGTTTTTTTCATGGGTGTCGTTTTCGTGATTTCTGAGGTCACTGTTTGTTTCATTATATATTGTCCTGTTTTCTCGCAAATGTGTTGAAAAACGTTGTATGACACACGTGCAGAAATTGGTTTTTACAAACTTGTGACTATGGTAAGCCCTCGACTTCGTCTCGGGCTTACATTCGTCTACTCCTTTGCAAAAACCAACTTACCGCACTAGTATCATAAATAACTATTTATTACTAGCTGTTGCCCGCTACCTATGTCCACGTGAATTTTTTTATAAAAATATTCCTTCCTTTGAATTATTTTAAATTATTCATTTCATGGGGTTTTATGTTTATTTTTGTATTTTTTTACTCCTTACAACATAAGGTATCTGCAAGTAAAAGTCACGTCAAAATCGGTCCAGCTTTTCCGGATATTAGCCGGAACAAACAGACAGACAAACATTTAAAATATGTTACTTTTGTAATAGGTACCGTATATACTTGTATAATAATTATGCATTCGGTAAAAGCTGTTGAAATTTTGAAACTACAATTGACACTTCAAATGTAAAAGAAAAACAAACCGGCCAAGTGCGAGTCGGACTCGCGCACGAAGGGTTCCGTACCATTATCTATACAACAAAAGTCTTGTCTGCAAGCTTTTCTGCAGAATAAATATAGACATCGAGTCTATATTTATTCTGCAGAAAAGAGCCATCAGAGCCATTTATGAATTACGTAGACGCGATTCTCTAAGAGAACTGTTTAAGGAAATTAATATCATGGCAGTACCTTGTCAATACATCTATGAAAACATCATGTACGTTAGGAAAAATCGGCATTTTTTCAGTAGAAGAGGTGACAGACACCACTATAACACTAGAAATAGGGACCAACTAGTTCAGCCAGGTTTCAGGCTTGCTAAAGTAGATTCATCTTTCATGGGGTACTGTTTGAAATGTTACAATAAAATACCTCCCCGCATTCTTCAACTGAACGAGACGAAATTTAAATCTTGTATAAAACGCACACTATGTAGGCAAGCATATTATAAGTTGGGGTTTACATTGATGATAAAAATGCTTGGCTAAATGCTGGTCCTGCTCCACAACCATAGGGGGGGGGGCAAATTAATTGATTGTTCGGGTCGGGCATTATTTGACTCCATCGACACGTAAAGTAGAAGATGAAGAATTGATTCCCATGTTAATGTATTGTGGAAGCCGCAGAAGATTGTAAAAATATACTTGCATTATATAGATTCCAGTTCTTAGTATTATATAATTGCATAGCACATGTGTGAGTACTTTGTACTGTTCAGCCACCATTTACATTTATATATCTTTCATTGACTTGAATATGCCTTGGTGGCTGAGAGAATGTCCTGCTCACTTAAATGTCTCGCTGATAGTGGTGGGTGTGTCGGGTCATTTAGTTCCCTTCAATATGGTTGAGTTGAATGGCGCCGGTACATGCGTCATGTTTGTGAACGGGCGCTGTCAGTTGGGACTGGTCATCTCTTAGCTGCCAAGGTTCATTTTAATTACTTTATTCGTAAATTGTTGATCTAATCTTTTACTCTGGACGCTCTTAGTGTGCACGTCTTTCTACATCGTTCTCACATATACTCGTATGTATAATCTCAAAATTAATTATGTAACCAAGATTCTTCAATTCATTTTTTCAAGCGTCTACCTGTTGTCGTTATTAATATCGAGCAAGAAACGAAAAAAAGTCAGGTTCAGGTTTGTTGTATGGGAGCCCTACTTAAATATTTATTTTATTCTGTTTTTAGTATTTTTTGTTATAGAGCGGCAACAGAAATACATTATCGGTGAAAATTTCAACTGTCTAACTATCGCGGTTCATGAAATACCTGAGAGCCTGGTGACAGACAGACGGACAGTGGAGTCTTAGTAAAAGGGTCCCATTTTTACCTTTTTGGTACGGAACTCTAAAAATGGTAAATGGTTATTTAACAAAAATAACGAATAATTTACTATTAAAAGGAAAGAAAAAGATAACATTTGGAACTGCTTGCGCTTCATTTTTAATAGAAATAAAATTTTTAAAAGTTCAAGTGTCAAACGTTACACTTTCTGGTTTTGGAACAAATGCTACTTTGTAGCAACCTCTTACGTTAGATTGCTTCTGTCTCTTCAGTATTCCTGCTTGCAGGTGGTACTGTCGGTACATGTACTCCTTGGTCATCGCCTGCGCACTGAACATGGCTCTACTCCGCTTCAGTCGTTCACTCTTTGGCCCCCATGAAGGATCTAAGCCGACTTCTTCACGTAATTTGTTTTTATACCAAGCTATTAATACTCTAACAATGACCACGAGTGCCGTTGGGACAATATTCAAAACCAACAAATACCACCCCACTAAGGTACCCATTGACTTTGTCCTAGATTTATATAGTCTATGGAATTCCGTACAAAACACATAGACGAGAACGATGCCAGATATCCACCAGCCAACTTTCACGGCAGTATTCGGCTGGATGCCTTGCATAAAGTGATCATCTTCTGAGAACCTCCGCACACCATACCATAGCACAAACACAATGTTCTCCAACAGAACTAAGAATATAGTAAGAAGATTCATCACATCCTGAGCGTCAATCAAATAATATAAAGTCAAATTGCCCAATAATGGCGCCGTCCCAATATAAAGAGACATTGCACATACAAAAGTGATTAGACCCGGACTTCTGTCTATTGCGGAGTATCTTTTTGACAACATCTCTATTAAGTCTGAAATTATACATATGTATAGAGTCATTGCTGATATTGCGATAAAACTGTAACAAAGAATCAACCAAAAAGATGTGTGCTCGTACACATGTAACAATCGAGGTAACTTTTCAAAACAATTTGAAATGGGGTATCTCATTATGAGACCTGGTCTGATATCATTCTTGAAGGCGTATGGGCAGGTCATCATGACGGTTGAGCAGGCCCCGAGGATTGTCACGCAGCAGGTGATGACGACCACGATGACAGTGTTGGAGTAGCACGGAGCCCTAAACGTACTCCTGCAGGCGGAGCCGAACGAGAGGCCGGTGCCGATGTGGAGAGTGTACAGCACCTCGGCTATTGTTCTTGCCAGGCTAAACCTCTGAGTGAATACATTAAAATCAGCGTCTAGAGCATCTTCATATTTCACCACTACTCCTTTTTGCAGCATGGATCCTATCATGAATACAAAACGAGCGGAAATTGGAAATAACGTACCAAAAAACAAATAACAATGCAGTGATCGTGTTCTTTTGAAACAACTGAGATTCACAGCGATTGCCACCAACCCAGAAGCAAGACCAACCCGCCAGGGCAAGTAGTAGCCGTCTTTATCCAACCCCAGTAAATAAAATCTCCAATATTGAAACTCTGGAAATGTGTGGCACAGATCCTTACAATACGGCAGAGGATCATTTACCTTCATGCATTGCTGGTTCACGGAGAAGTTGAAGTTTAAAATGTTGCAATCAGGCTTGCTCCAGTTTCCACAAACGTAGTAAGGAATAGGGTTTTCGAAGCTTATCAAGAAATAATGCACTACAAACGCACTAACGGAGTGAAGGTAGATAATATAGAGGAGTTGCCAAAAAACTTGAATGTATCCAACGTGTGAGAGGCAGGCTCGCGCGCGCCACACCTCGAGGCAGTCGCGTCCCGTGAACTGCCCCACCACGGTCTCCATGTACAGCAGCGGGATCCCAATCACCAAGTACACCACCGCGTATACGAGCATGTGCCCCAGTGCTCCCCCGCTCACCGCCAGGTGCGGCAGAAACAGTAGTGTGCCTACCCCTAAAGTTTTAGCGAGCATCACTGTAATATGAATTCTCCTCGGCCCCCAATTATTTTCATCTGTATTTTCACAAGTCGCCATGTTTGAGAATAATGAATTACCTATTGCACTGAGAAGTGTTTAAATTACTTATGTCACAAAATAGTCAGAATCGTAGCCAACATGATTGTACGGGAATAATGACAATAGGTACCTAACTTACTTTCAGAGATAATAATTGATTAGGATATCAGCAGATGCAGAATATTCGTTGGTAGTTGAGCAGCATACATCTTTTCATATTTTTATCTACACCCATGCTATAAATCCTGTATAAAAGTATCTGAAACAGTTAGCTTATTGCCAATATTAAAACAACCAGTATCATAGTAACCACAACCACTTCGCCGCGCGGCCCCCCCTACATATTTTAGTTAAAATCTTTGCCGCTCGCGGTCCACTGGGCAAATAATAGTTTATTATGATACTAGTGAGCTAAGTTGTTCATTATACACGAGGCTGTGGGTTGCAGCACTTGCAGCCCGAGCCGTAGGCGAGGGCGTAAATCAGCCGAGTGTCTAGTAAGCAAGTTGCTCATGAGTTTCATACGCACTTTTTCAACACACTTGCGAGGAAAACACAAACATTTGTATTGCATACATCGTTTTACCACACAGCAACAAATGCGACAAACAAAATATGAAAATAATGGGAAAAATGGCACGCAAGATTATTTTTTTGCACGCGCCATATGTTAGGTGATTGATTACATGTAGCCATACAGCCTACTTCAAAATTATAATTTTAGTGATAAAATGCAAATATTTGGGTTTTTTCTTTTTGGTTGAGGTGCTTGTTGCTTTGTTCCTACAAAAGTTTCTATATAAAAAAAATCGTGTTCAATAGTACAAATAAATTAATGTATCTAATGCTTGCTCATTTCACTGAAATGTAACTTTTGTTTTCTCTGTAATAAAGAAAACTTTGAATTCCCCATTTTGTACATGGATTCGCTATCCGTGAAAAGCCAAAAAAAAACCTCATTATTTTAGTCTACGGCCGATCGCCATTGTTAGATGCGCGCGCATAGGAAAACTGATTAAATTTTCCCGCCATTGCGAAAAACTTTTCATTACTCGTTTTTGCTGTTGAAATTATAGTTATTTATGAATAAAAAATGTCTACAAGTACTAGTTATGAAGAAAATGATTAATGTTGTACACCGCCCGATATAAGATGTGAAGCCCTTAACGTTATGGAAATTTTACTACCTGAAAACTCCAAGGACAAATATCTATTATCTAAATGATTTTTTTGTATTATTTTCTTCACAAGTGTGTTGAAAAACGTCGTATGTCACACGTGTGTATTGATGATTACCATCCTCGGGTCTCTTAAGACCCTCGCCTGACGGCTCAGGTCTCAATCGCGCCTCAGCGGTAATCACCAACATTACAAACTTGTACCACAATGTATATGAGAAACTCTTTGAGCTTTAATTTAAAAACTTTTAATGATGAGATATTCTTGATACAGTTTAGGAGCTTGTTATAGATTTTAACTCCAATACCAAATACACTCGATTTAAATTTTACTGTTCTACATTTGATGCCTTTAAGTTCAGTTTTGTGTCTCGCACTTCTCAACGTTTCATACTTATCTATATCGCGTTTTATAATCATTGCTGCTTCAAATATGTATAATGAAGGTAGGGTTAAGATTTTCAACCTTTTGAAAGCTGGTCTGCATGAATCAGTCTGTCTTAGTCCGCATATGCTTCTGATGCACTCGTTTTGTGCTTTTAGAGCACACTCTTGTTCGGTGAATTACTCCAGAATAGGATACCGTATTTTAGTATTGAGCCTACATATGCATGGTAAACACTTAGTAAAGTACGTAGTAAGTAGTAAATAAGTAAGTAAGTATAATAATAAGTAAGTAAGTAGTTAATACCTCTTATTATACAACAGTTGCATAAATAACTATTATGTAGGCGCATTAAATTCATTCACATGTAGGTACACCTAATACGCACTTGCTTGCGCAAATTGTGCATACAACACTGAAAATCTACAAGAGAAAGAGATAGATACTACCAAGCACGCCAAGATTTGTCTAATGTTAAAGTTTGATTAGCTTGATCGTTATAACCTAGCACTGTTCTCTTAACCAACAAGCGGTAACTATTGATACGTGAATTCCTTTTATTTCAACCAAACAAATTTAGGTACTGCGAATACCTACAGATAGAATACATACTTATATTTGGTGCCAGATAAGATGAGAATAGCGGTCATTGACCCAGCTACATTTATTAAACTGCTATGTATTTTAGACTTAATCTGTGAACAGCGTTGTAGGCTGCAATATTGTCTATAAGCTGTGGTTCTTATATGTTTCTTATGTCTATGTTTTATTGCAGTTGTTTGCTGTGCCTTTTGAAAAAAAAAATTAAACTTTAAACGGCAAATTTTTGTTCCAGTAGGGCTAGTAGGTAGTCCTACCCCTCTAAACGCTAAAGTGCTAACTTGAAAAATCTGGAAAAATTCATGATGATAGTGCATTTCATGAACTTTAAAGGAAAATTATAGCGGTTAAGATAACTTTATTAATAGAATTAGAGATTAATAGAATATAATAGAATAGAATCTTTATTTGCTTAGAATGTAGGTACATAAAAATTAGTTATTGAATTAAATAAAATAGGATCCATGTACATTCTGCCTTAATCTAGCATGCAAATGTAAATACATAACAGAGGATAATAAGGATACTACAAAAAAATATCATTTAAGAAATCCTGCATTTATCTACAAGTAATTCTGTAAAACGTTTTTTAAATTTTTGCAACGGTAAGCTTTTAATTTGGTCAGGTATTTTATTAAAGATTGCAGGAGCCATACAAATCACATGTTTTTTTAATAAGCTAGTTTTATATACGCCTGTGCATAATAGATTCTCGTATTGAGATCTCATAGCTGTACTTCGTTTTCTAGTTTCTATTAAAGTTGCAAATAGACATCGATATGCCTTTCGGCATATTGTTATGAAGTGCGTGGTTTTTTATCAAAAAATTGCAAATGAATAAGTACGTAACTATAAAAATAAAAAAAATGTCCAGACAGGAGGTCTTTATATAATAATTATTAGGTTTTTCGTTATTTTTTAAAATATTTATTAGTTTATTTTATTTGTGTATGTTTACTTATTTATTTGTATATGTGTATCAATATAAGTATATAAATTCTCGTAAACAAGAACTAAGTTTTTTAAAAAATGTTTTGTACCCTATCACTATGTTTTCCTATTTAACCCAAAGGTTGAGAATAGTAGACTGGTAGAGAATGCCTTGTGGCATTAAGTCCGCCTATGTGCTATTGTACATGAAGTTTAAATAAATAGGTAAATAAATAGCTCAACGCGCTCGTGGAGAGTGATTTTGGTAATCCTGTGGAGTTTAATACACACAGCGTGTAACAGGACCCATTGCCTAGTCTTTATCATCTATAAACTATAATTGAGGCATTCCGTAAACTGTGATCGTAGTAACATGGAGCAAGAATGTTTGCTGGGAAACCACTTTTAATTTTGCTGTCTATCTTTTGCCCGCGGCTTCGCTCGCGTTAATTTAGAATTTGACAATCAATTTCGGTTGTACTCTGCTTGTAATAATATAATTGTATTTAATTTTAAATAGTAAAACAGTCAGAACTTTGACCTTCAAGATCCGTGCTCAAAAGGTTTCCAGGAATACGAGTAGTCTAGTACCTACAAAAAAATGCAATGACTGTGAGTACAAGTGGCTTTTAAACATCTTTTGACACCTGGTAATGTTATCTTATCGAACGTGCACGTTTTTGACTGACTTAGTTATGAGATTAGACGGCGCGGCATGATAACTCTAATTATTATTATGGATATTCCGAATCGTTGTTGACTGTCACGGCTTAGCCACAAACTCCGTGTTGTGACTACGACACTGACCGCAGAAATCCCGATGGAAGGAAATGCTTATAATTTCGGAGTATGAAGAACAGGGTGTAAAGTCCTTCATCCCCCATAGAAAAGGGAAGATCGTCCGACCAGACGGGTGTTGTGTCTGGTGGGCCACTACCCAACAGTTGTTGTCGGGTTCTTATATAGTCTTATGTCGCGGATAACTCTGCTTGCTCGATGTAGGATTTTGACGTGTTTCGCAATTATTTCATCATCTTTCTCATAGATGGGGCTGTAGTACTTTTTGTCCAATATAGCTGTAGTACTTTTTGTCCAATGTAGCTGTAGTACTTCTTGTAGTGCCGCTACATTATCACTCCCCCACAGAGACCAGAGTCGATAGTGGAAAGATGTGCCATAGAGAGGTGCCGTAGAGATGCGCCGTAGAGAGGTGCGCCGTATAATTGCTCCGTAGAGTAGCGCCGTAGAGAGTAGTACCGCGATTTTGCTGACTGTAGTTCTTTTTATCCAATGTAGCTGTAGTACTTTTTGTAGTGCCGCTACAAAAACATGCGACGCAAATGATTGATGAGATTTCGCTTAAAATGTATGACAATTGCTATGAACGTACCTATGTACCTAACGCTTGCTTTAATCAGCTTGCCAAAACCCTTGCCCGTGTTTGTATCGATTACGTTCTCATACATACGAGTAATTTCAATAGACATTCAATCAAAAATGTTTGGACTTCTGCCCCCGTATTCACAAACGCTTCGATTCGTTTTCGATTCGACAAGTCGTAGGTCTATCTTTTTTGGCATTGCGAAAGCGAGTGAGATAGACATTACGACTTTTTGAATCCAAATCGAATCGAAGCGTTTGTGAATACGGGGTCAGATCTGATAACTTTTTTCGCGATTACGATTATGGTTACAAACAGAAAGTTCTTCAGTTTTACGGTATAAATAAAAATAGCCTTTATTTTACTCTGACCTTCTTAATACATAAACTAGTAATACTTTAACTTAAAACTAATCAGCTACCAGGTCAGGCTGTCTTGCGACATAGGCCTCCTCTATTTCCCTCCAATTATTCAGATCATCCTCCCACCTTTTCATCTGTCTTCCTCTACGTCTTTTTCCATTTCTTGGGTACCACTCTGTGACTTTTTTGGTCCATTTTTCCATCTTAGCTCTCATCATATGACCTGTCCATTTCCATTTGAGTGTTCTGGTTTTTACTCTAACGCAGGGGTTCCCAAACTTATTTTGTCTACTGCCCACTTTGAGAAAAAAATATTTTTTAGCGCCCCCCTATTTTTTCACCTACTTAAAAAATACTTTAACTTCAAATTAAATTAATTTTTGTGAGATATATTAGCGGAGATTAAACATTCATTCTAAACTAGACTTACTATAACCCGCAAGAGTTAACTTGAGACCTGAGCGCAGTAGGTAGTACACAACGGTGCTCAGGTCTCAAGTTTACTCTTACGGGCTACACCTGCCAATGAGAATGATTATTGAAACGCAACTTTATTGTATTGCGACAGAGTATATTTTATTCAAAATAAAACAAACATAATCTATTCTTCTAACGATCTCGATCTCTTAATTAATATATAGTTGATGTTCACAAGCTGTAGTCGAGAGTCGAGAGCTTGGTCCGTTACTAGAGTCCTCCTAGATGAAATTACAAATCGCCCCCTAAGCCTCTACACAAAGCCCCCATTTTTTTTCTGGGTCTCTCACTGCCCCCCTTTAGGCCTGCAGCGCCCACAAGGGGGCGTTATCGCCCACTTTGGGAAACGCTGCTCTAACGTCTGCCACATTAGTGATGTTCCTTATTTTCGTAGCTTTCCATTTGTCTTGAAGTCTTAGGTTCAGCATGCTCCTCTCCATTCCTCTTTGACATACACATAGCGTATGTTCGATTTTTCGTGATAATGGCCAGGTCTGGCAGCCGTACGTGAGACATGGAAGAATGCAGGTGTTGTATAGCTTCCTTTTTTCTGAAGCGGGTACAGTTTTATTTTTCATTATTTCTTTAAGAGACCAGTATCTTTGCCAAGTGTTATTTACTCTTCGGTTAACTTCTTTAGTGGACAAATCTTTTACAGCTATAATCTGTCCGAGATATATATACTCGTCTACATATTCAATCTCTTCTTTTTCCACTTCTATTTTGACTTTTGCCATATTTGACATCAATTTGGTCTTGCTCGTATTCATTGTTAGCCCTGCTTTTTTGCTTTCCGATGCTAGTTGTTGAAGCATGGTTTGAAGTGTGGTGGGGTCCTCTGCAAAAAGAATGAGATCGTCTGCAAATCTAAGGTGGTGTAAGTTTTCCCCGTTTATATTAATGCCAAATTCATCCCAGTTCAATTGTCTAAAGACGTTTTTCAAAACAGCATTGAATATTTTTGGTGACAACGGGTCTCCTTGTCTGACTCCTTTCTGGATTTTAAAATGATCTCCAATTCTTTCGAGCTGTACTTTTGCTGTGCTATAAGCATATATCTGTCGTATTATGTTAATATATTTGTTTTCTACTCCCTGGTTCTTTAGTGACATCCAAATGTAGCTATGCTTTAAAGAGTCAAACGCCTTGTTATAGTCCACGAACGCCAAATAGAACGGGCGGTCGTATTCGTTGCATTTTTGAATTATTTGTTTGACGACGTGAATGTGATCGATTGTCGAATAATCTGAGCGAAATCCCGCTTGTTCTTTTGGCTGGTTACTGTCTAGTCCTTTAGTCAATCTTTCCAATATTATTTTTATGAAAACTTTGTACATATTTGCCATAAGACTAATGGGTCTATAGTTGTTCATATTGTTTCTATCTCCCGTTTTGTGCAGAAGTATTATAGTGGACGTTGTCCATTGAGTCGGGATTTGCTCTGTTTCCAAGATTTCGTTGCATAAGTTCGTAAACGGTTCTATTATCTGGTTTATGGTATTTTTGAGTAGTTCGTTAGTTATTTTATCATCGCCAGGTGCTTTCCCTGCTTTCTGTGTTTCAATAGCTTTCCTTACTTCACTTTGCATTATATATGGTACTGGTTCTTGGTTGGTATCACGTTTATCAGTTGTTCTGTCCGTGTCCGTATTTGTATCGGTGTACAAATTTTTATAGAAGTCTGTTGCAATATTTAAAATCTGTTGGCGTTTATTTGTGGTGTAGACTTTCTGATTTTTATCTTTAGCTATTGCTTTCGGTATCCATGTTGAATGTTCCTTTAGCTGTTTAAGGGCTTTTTTAATACCACCCGTTTTAACAATTTGGTCTCTTATTGTATCAAGCCGTTGTTTCTTCCTATGTTTTTTTATTGATTTTGAAATTTCCTTGCTAATCTCTGTTATTTGTTTACGATTTTCTTTCCTGTTATTAATAATTTCCTGTCTCTCTTTAAGTTTTGTTCTGGCTTCTACACCAATTTTATCTTTTAATTTTTTCTTTATACATTTATTTGTTTTTGATAGCGATTCTTCTAGAATATTGTATTTATGTTGTATGTTGGTTTGATATGGAATTTCTTCTAGTTTTACGGTATACCATACCATAAATATGACCGCAGCTTTCCATTCCGAAACACGCTCTATCAATGATAAAAAAATACAGAAGGAGTATTATGTGTGCTGATAAAAATGGTGTACTTAACGAAATAAAAATTTGGGAGGGCGGCTTTTCAAAGTTTCGTGAGGGGGCTAACTTATTTTGTTTTTCCGCAATTGAGCGTGTAGTTCGTGGCCAAGCGGTAACAGTTTTAATGTCGCGAATAGTTTATATCCTCTAGATATAGGTATCACTTACGTAGGTTTTATTGCATTGACTTAACTCGGGTAATTAACGATAACCACTGATGTGAATTTCAAGTTCATTAAGAATTTTAAAGTTATGATTTCTTATCAGTTAAATCTCACCGAATTTTTAATTGTCTTAACGCCATGACAAGAGGTTTTTGTTAAAACGTAACAAGTATAAGCTTGGCTTTTTAAATTACGACCGAATTAACTGAGTCTTTAGTATGCGTTTTTATGATTTCATGTTCGTTTTCATTTCTATTCTGATTTAAGTAACTGATTCTTATTTTCACGGCTTTTAGGTTCCGTACCTCAAAACGAAAAAAGAAAGAAAGAAAAAATATTTATTTGACGTCAATTCACACACATTAAAAAAAATATACAAAATAAAGAGGGTAACATAGTATGATGTGCTGTGTGCCCCACGGCTGCGCCAAAAAGGTCCATTTCAGCATTCATGCCAGACAGGTGATGCTGTCTGACGCTGGTCTTCCAATGAACCTTGAGGGGGTAGGTACTTAAGTGACGGAGAAACAGTTTCAAACATAATATATTATTAAATGTTTACAAATAAATAGATAGAAAACGAGTAAATTAATTATATGAGTATTAAATTGTAAAAAACGGAACCCTTATAGAATCACTTTGTTGTCCGTCCGTCCGTCCGTCCGCCCGTCCGTCTGTCTGTCGAGACCGTTTATCTCAGGAACGCGTAGAGGTATCGAGTTGAAATTATAACCATATACTCAAGTCTACGGTCCTTAAAGCTGTGAAAAAAATCAACCTGCTAAGTTAACGTAAAAAAAAGATACGGGCGTCTATGTCGCAAAAAACGTAAATTTCGAAAATCTCAAGGGAATCAAAATTCATAGGGTACTTCCCGTTGGCCTACAACATGAAATTTGGCAAGTAATAATTGTCTTATACTACAAATACAGGGAAAAATCTGAAAACTATACATTTGTAATTAATCACGCAAAAAATTATCTAAAAAGATTAAAAAACCTGACTGCGTAAAAATAACTAATAACTTTAAATTTAAAAAAAAACTTAAAAGAATAAAACAAGTTCAGGAGACACGACATATTCGACTGCAACAGTCGGGACCCATATTGGATGTAATGATTTTAGTCTAGATTATTTAATGGGTCCCGACTGTTTTGCAGTCAATAAGTCCTGTCTCCTGAACTTGTTTTTGCTTTTCAATTTTTTTTATTTAAAGTTTTATTTACTTTTATGCTATTTGTCATTTCGAATTACATTCAAACATTTTTGTAATCACCATTTAAAACCCTTCATTTTGATACCCCACTCGATGGTACAAGAAGAAAAAAATTTCGAACTCCACAATATAGCACCCCAAATCCACGATTTTTATTTGTTTCTTGATTTTGTATCCAGTGACACTCGCGCCATCAAAAAGAATCTAACGACATTATAATCTATCCAAATCCCTCCATCCGTTGAAGAGTTACGAGGGAACAAAGAAACAGACATACATACATACAGGTCAAACACATTATGTGTGGCGAAGCCCAAAAAGAGGGTCTTTTGGGCTTCGCCGCAGTCGGGTAAAAAATATAGCCTTCATTTATAGTACGCCGTCTGGCTGTCAAGACCGTTTATCTTAGGAACGCGTAAATCTATAGATTTGAAATCAAAACCATATACTCAAGTTTACTATCCCTTGAAGCTGTAAAAAAATCAACCTGCTAAGTTAACGTAAAAAAAAGATACGGCCGTTTATCCTGCAAAAAACGTGTATTTCGAAACTCTCAAGGGAATCAAAATCCATAAGGCAATTCCCGTGGACCTAGAACTATGAAATTTGGCAAGTAATAACGAAATACCTACAAGATCAAACGGAACCCTCGGTGCGCGAGTCCAACTCGCACTTGGCCGTTTTTTTTTTATTAATCAAACAATATCATAAAATATGGATGTCTGCATTTCTCTGAAATCATATAAAGCCACACCTGCAAAAATAAATGAAGCCATTATTTATTAAATTTATTATAAATAAAATAACAACAAACTATGTATAAAAGGGCATCAAAAAACTACTCCTCAACGCTGTCAGCTGGTAATGTGCCTAAGAGACTGGCGGCGGTGCCACGTTGTATAGCAACACTGCCTCTGGCCAAGGTAAAAACTAGCCCTTGGGTCACGGGAAGCGACAACTACGCGTTTCTAAAATTTCCATAAAAGTATGATTCTTGGAGGTGCCTCAAAACGCGGTCACACGGTCTTAATTCCTAACCTATATAACATTCCGTCTTACGACCAAACACATGTTCCTCTTTACTTATATATGTGTATAATTTCAACATTATACATCTAAAATTATTTATAATGTTTATAAAAATAAACATATAATATCAAAAACGGGAGCAAATCGGTGTTCTTCGCGTGTCACACTCGGTTCGCGTTCACGGCAAACTTCGATAACTTTTGTATTAAATTCATAAGCATAAATAATGTTATACATCAAATTAATTGTGTTTAACTGTGCATCATAAATAGTAAAGCACATTAAATGTATCTCTTATATTACAATACTTAATAGTCATTATTATTTGTTAGTTATTTGTCCACGAAAGTCTGCTAGCGCACCACAAAAGCTATAAATATCCACTAAATAATAACTATAGATTTTTTTGTGAGCCATAGATGCATTTACTCGATTGTCGTGAAGCTCAAAAGAAAGGTGTTATGTATTTGTATAAGTTTTTACCCGACTGCGCCAGAAGGAGGGTTATGTTTTTTATACACATGCATGTATTCAATTTTTTTCTTGTCATGACTCGTAGAATGTAGTTCTGTTTGTATGTTTTCTCGTAGCCAATTTAACAGTTTACCCCACCCCAAACTGGGCTGTTTTGACAATTGTATCCCTCTTCCTTAAAAAGTTTCGTAACTTTTGTGGGCACAGAAATTTCAAAAAAGAATATCTCTGTGGTTTATGCACCGATTTACATATAATAAAAATTGTATATTTTGTTTTTACTGTTTACTACTAGTTTATTAACTGTAAGAAAGGGGGCGGCTACGATATAGCGTTTTTTTAGACAAATATGTGAAATAAAATGAAGACATATACACTAATACCGAAACCGTGCGAAACCGGGCCAGGTTGCTAGTAAGTACATATTATACATAGGTACATTTAAAAACACGTTGTTACTTAGTAACTTAGTTATTTGTCCAAAATGAGTCCATTGGAAATAATTTAGTAAGGTCCCTGAATTTGAACAGAACTGATGTAGGCATGTTCCATACAATTCTATCCCAACCAAATGGCGACGATGCGAAGTGTTTCATGGCCCACGTCTTGTGAAAAGCACATTAAAATTGTTTAGGTTACGATGGGACTGACATACGATAAGCGTAAAAGCCCCTATAAATATTTATTTTTTAGATGTGTTTATAACCTGGTTGGTCAGATCACAGTTATAGCCTGGTTAACCTTTACAAAATAATACTACAGTTGTAACTATAAAATGTAGCTAAACATTCTGCATTTCAAGCCAAGGGGTGGAGACTTAACTTACGTTTTACTGGCTAGTTTTAAATTTAACTTCCGACCCACCTTGAGCCAAGACCCGTGATATAAATGTATGCTTTTACAAAATACAATACAGACTATTCTTCCGTCAGAAATACCCTAGTAAGAGGCTTACGAGTCTGACTTCATGGACATTGCATACAGGCAGGCAGGTAGGCATTAGCGAGGAACCCCAACTAACGGATTTTTTTTTTAAGGAAATCTGCACAAGACAATAACATAATAAATAACGCCCTTACATAACGAGACTGCTCCCAGCCTTGGAAAACACGTAAAGATCTGTAACAGACGTTACAGTCACAACTTGTCAGTGTGCCGAAATTCTGACAACCAGTCTAAGGGCGTATACACACGATAAGCGCCGAACGTCGCCGACAAGTAATACAGTTTATAATAACTAGTACGGAGGTCAGTGTGAATTCGGTTTCGTAACAACCAGAATTTATTATTGTGTACTGAGTAACTCATTGGGTAGTTCTTTGACTTCATAGAAAATAAGTACTAGTAAGGTTGTTATTCTTTTGGCAAATAAAGGTTATGATTATGATTAAGTTCCGACCTGCTTACGCCGTCAGAAATTGTCGGCGCACCTGCGTGGACCGGTGCCGATAAGCGCTGGCACGTGTTCTACGTGTATACGCATTTACCAAGGGGTATCGTATTACCTAGCCATACCCACTTGTATAGTATAGGTAGGTAGATGGGACGGTAATCCGACATGACCGGTGACTGTTCAGGCACAGGACTATTTCGAAGCACGGAGTATCACACCACCAACTTCCAAGCCCCAGGCTGCTTCTGACAAATTCTTAATGGAAAATCTCAATAACACTTTGACCAACCCGGGAATTGAACCCCAGGCTCACCAATCGCCTATCGCGTCGTGTTCGTATCTGACTGTGCCGTTGGCCTCATGACCAACGATCGAACTTGCACACAATGACATAAATCATGTTAAAAGGTTTTATAAGCCTTCACGAGCCACGAATTCCTGAGGGAAACCTTCACCAGGCACACAAGCTACTCAACTGTACATCCATGTTAACCCTGGGTAGTCAGTTCCGTAGCTACTTATTTCTTTAGTAGTAGCCCAACTTTGATAAGGATAAAGGCATAAGGTTGCTTCACCCCTCCAGAAATCAGATTAAGATTGTAGGAAAGTGAATTTATGATTTTCACCAGGAAATTCCTTGTATTTGTGGTATTTCCTACATTCAGTGCTGAAAACTTAGCAAACAAGTGAAGTCATTCCACCTATACAAATATAATTGAAGTGCTTTCTGCGACGGTGTAATTGTCGCAGATAACACCACGGTTTAATGAATATATAAATACATGTAGATGATGCGCCTATGTTAGTTATCACTTATATGTGCCACGAGAGTCTGCGGCGGTTCGCGCGCAGATCCGGGATTTGCCACCTTTTTTATTTAAATAGTGACCATTAAATTAACTAAAGAAAGCACGAAAAAGTCAGACAACATGGGATTAAAGAAAGGAAAAAAAGAAGAGTAAGTGTTTACAGTCAGGCTGAGCGAATATCTTTTATTTAAGTTAATTTTCTTAATACATTTTTATTTATTTATCACAAACACTACTAACATTAGAGGGAATAAAAAAATCCTAATGCGTTAGCGTGGTCCTTAATTAAAATATCTTAAATAACAAAACACATACATTCTAAATTGGTGCTTAATTTTTGCAAATAATTATTGTGAAATCTTGCAGCTTGATTCATGAATCTCTAATGTTTATGTTTATTTAGAAAATAACATTTTACTTATTTAATCACACAGTGTGCAACTCTCAAAACATACTAATCTCAAAAGGACAGTCATTCTTTTAAACGACTATTTTTTTAAGAGTTTTTTTCTGAAATTTTAAGATCCAGATTGGCACAAACAAGATAATTTTAAAATGTTCTAACAGAATTTTAGACTTAGCCGGAATTGTGTTGTCTAGACCTTCGTCTAGAAACATTGAAATAGGTCAATAAATAGATAAAAACTTGCGTTAACAATATTTTTTGCGTTATAACTATGCGAATGAGCAAACTTGATACCATGTACCTAAAGCGAATTAAATTGATCATATATAATAAAAGTTTGCATTAGATCTTTGCTATGATGGTCACATTACTACCCAAAGTTTTGTTGAAACTTTTTGTTCTATCAAGGTTGTCATCAAGTAGTTTACTTATAATAAATGAGTTCCGAATTCATTTCTGGGATTAATATGATGTGTCGACTAAAATTGGTTTCAAAATGTAGGTACCTATTTTGAAGGGCTTAAATCCCATCAACTTTCAGTCTTCTAACTTTCATATGCTAGTTGGAAAATATTGGAAGGGGATAATTTTCTCTGTTGTGGCTCGTAGGTAGCCTAGGTAACTTACACTTCACCTACATTGGAATTGAAATGTAAATAAAGTTGACCCATCGCTTAACTGGCCGCGATAAATGCAGTTTGACAAATCTATTATAAATTATTCAATTTTTACGTCAGGGACGTGGCCGGGCCGTAGCGAGTAGCTTCAGCTCGCAGTTAGTGAGTGAAGCTTCAACGCCGGCACCAACCGGCCACGGACATTCGTAAAATATGTCTCGTACGCAACAATATTTTTCACAGGACACGGTTCGGTCACGGCTTTACAGCAAGAGACGGTTAGACTTTATTCACGTGGTCGTAAACGACGTCGCACGTGAGAATCATTTGTGAAATCTTTTATGTTCATGAAATACAATTAAAGACGTTTATGGCGGTTTTTTATGTTTGTTTGGTACTATTAGTGTTGTTGAACAGAACGTTGAATTAGGGACTACACCCAATTCAACGTTCTGACAGGCTAACAATATACATATTATAATTGTGTCAAGCTATTACTGTAATCTGTAGGTACTGCTATCTTTATTTTTTTTATATATTTTTTATTAGTTGACAACTTAATTTTTATTACGTGCAAAGTCATGGCTTATAAATAGTGTTGCACAATTTAAATAAAAACATTTTCTTTTCAGCCCTGTGGAGGACAATGAACTCAAAATATCTTTCCTGCAAATAGTAAGTATTAGGATATTCACTAATTTTATTTTTTATTATTTTAAGTGCGTTTCCATCTGTGATGTGCGAGGAGGTGTAGCGGAGATAATAAAAATGGTTCTTTTCCTCACAGTGGTGTTAGCGAATTATAGTGCGTGAATGCGTAGCGGACTCAGCTGTGCAATTAACCGATCTTGTACATAAATACAAAACAAGCGACTCTTTATCGCACGCTTCCCTCTTATTACTCGAGTTATTGTTTTATATGTAGTACAAGACCTTGCCTTTTCCAGAGCTTCACTTTCCAAAGCTAGGATATGAAGCGGTGCTATTAGTGGGTATTCCACACATCACTCGCTACGCATCCTCGCAAATCAGTGCAAATGAAGTTTCTGTTTAACTTGGGGTGTATAGCGTCAAGTCATATAATCATTTAGTTTTAATTTCGTGGTAAGCGTTATTGCCGATTTTTGTTACCTACACAATCCTTGAACGAGCTTTCACAAAGTCATCTCTGATACTTGATTTTAACCGACTTCTAAAAAAGGAACATTCGTTCAGCGCGCGCGACGCTTACGTGTCTCATACAAAATCGTTGTTTTCTATGGGCATAAGCTGAATAAAGCTGAATAAGTGTGAGTAGTCCCTAACTGTCCATTTTCTAAGTATCTACTATTTAGTAGAACTATTAACATACCTTTTCTTACAGTGACCAAGTTTTCTGGGTTTTCTTGTGTCTGGGATTCTCCGAACCATTACAAAAAGTAAAAGTTCTAAACTTATCTTTATAATAATCCGGAAAGAGATAAATGTTTTATAACTTAATCATACCTACTCATTTAGACTTAGGTACTCGAGTTACGAGTATAAAACTATTTGATTGAATGCCTGACTATACAGGCTGACTTTTTACTCAATGGTATGGTTACCTTTTGGAAAGGACCTACAACCATCGGTGTATGGACTTACTCGTACTATGGGACACATTTGTTTAATAAATTGAATTTGCGAAGTAACCTATCTAATGAATGAGATTATGAAATATCAGATATAAACATCGATTTCAGAGTAAGCCCGATACTAAAGTTTGATCAAATAATTTGCGAACACTTTTACTGCAGAAAAGATGATCACTTTCAAAATCATCCTGTTTCTTATTTCGAATACCTAATAACTTCTCTTGCAGTTTCGATATGGGACGTGTCTTGAGGTATTCGCGACATTTCTGGGCATCTTCTTAGCAGCCATCAGCGGCGGCGGCATAGCCTACAACCTGATTCAGATTGGAGAACTCAGCACTGCGTTTGTGGAACGCACCAGTTTTCAGGGGCAAATGAGCACTCACTTGCCGCTCCTGTCTTTATTCGGAGGAGGGAAAAGACTGTAAGTAATGTTTTATCTATGACTTTGGTACAAGTTCATCCATACTATTGTGAAATTAACTGTGACGGTTTTCTTTTCGCACCTTAAGGGGACTACAGGAGCTAAACGCAAGTATTATAATGCAAAAAAGCATATGATTCACTGCAATAAACAAAACCAGAAAAATATATGATATTCTTCAGGATATATGCTAGTACGATAGTGTTTTGAAAACATAATAAAACTAATTTTACTCGATAAAAAAAAATCACGAACATAGCTCTAAAAAATTCTTATAACGAGTAAAAACCATACTGAAATACACACGATCATTCTGATTTTTTGGCAAATAATTCTACAAGCCACATATCAAGCATCATAGTGTTTTATTTTTTTAGTCCAATCAATTGATTTTTCGAAAAACCACTCATTTCGCACTATTCGACCCGCAGTGACTGACGTACAACCACTTTGTAGTTCAAGCTGATTAGAACTTTATTCTAACAGAATTTCAAACGAAGTTTGAACCACTACAAGTAGAGTTGCTAATTTAGCTCCTGTAGTCGCCTTAACAGATTTCGATAAAATGGATAGATTACATTTATACTGGTATAATAGGTACCATGTTCCTGTGTGATAATTTTCGATATCCAGCTACATTCAACAGCTCAATAATAAGTCAATATAACTAGAAACACGATCGTCATCCCCACGACTTGTATCACTACGCTGACCCATTCTGCAGGTTTAATGCAAGTTACGATGAAAACATGGCGGCCCTGGTGGACGATGCGATAGCCATGCTGATCGGCGCGTTCATCTCCATCGGGATCTCTCTCCTGCTCTGTACTTTTGCCGTAGTTTTCATCAGCTGGAGTGCGCTGAGACAGGTATGAGTATGCTTCTTCTGCCATACGTATGACACAGGCAAACCAAAGTGTAATGATTTGTAAAATATCAAGCTTAAAAAACGTTGTGGTATATATTAACTGTGCAAGAAAAGCACTTGTTCTCCCCGTCCGTCATTGCGATCATTTTTTTGTTCTGGACCATACCAGAACCTACTAGTTACGGAGATATTGGAGGGATATTGGAGTTTTTAAGGTCATAAGCATAACTTCACTTTAAATACCTCCTTAGCCAGTTTACTATTAAATACGTCCATTAGCGTTACCCAGCAATAATTTTTGCGTAGAGTTACTTAGTTTGATGTAAAGAACGCTTGGTTGACGCCTCGTGATGGGTCTGTTTACAACCTATATGGGCTATACCGAGAGCTAATTAGCTAAGCTCGTAAAATAGTGAGGGAACTTGATGACAGCCTGTCCAAAAGGCTGACGGACAAAGTAACTTCTATAGCTTCTTGAGATTTTTCTGTGTCTTCCACGATTTTACACAATAGATATTATCTATAAATCGTTCATAAAATGAATGAGGCTTGCTTTGTTGAGTGATCGTAACACGCGTCTAATAAATATAAAACTCACCTCGTAAAAGTAAGTAGAGTCGTAACGTAAAGTAGGTATGAAGTAGAAGTAGACTGGTAACGTAAAGTAGTTAAGAAGAAACTCATTATGGTAAACAGTTTGCTTTATGTATCGTAAAGACCAGACAACGTTATATTCAGCAGTAACGATTACGGAAAAAGTCAGTATTGATCACACAAATTGCTTTGAAAGCAATCGGCACGTGCGTCTCAGAAAACCCCACTCTGCGGCGCTATACTTATACCACTTATCAACGTCTGGAGTTAGTTTATTTATTTATAGACTTCGAGCATAAAGTACAGAGGTGGACTAAATGCCAAAGTTCTTAATGTCATAGTTTTTAGCACTTAGTCCGTTCTCTCTTGCTCTAAACAAAAGCGGAAAGCTATAACCTATCACAACATGTTTCCACTTCGTTGCTGCTACTTATTGAAATATAATATAACCTGGTAAGGTATTTACTACAATAATATTAGGTACGTATACCACATGTACCATTTAATATGGTTAAATAGGTTTTAAAAAACCCTTGGGGTTTCCTACACGTGAAATTAGAAGCCATCGACGCGCAAACTAAATATTTCACCAACATCTTTTGTATAAAACCGCAGATTTTTAGTTATAACGCTTGGGATAACTCGGGATAGCGCTTGGGATCTATAATCATATAATGTATAAAGTAAGTTATCATTTTCTACACAGATAACAACGATACGAATGAAGTTTCTGAGAGCTGTTCTTCGCCAGGACATGGCCTGGTTCGATACGGACAATGAGTTTAACTTGGCTTCGAAGATGTCTGAGTAAGTTTCTCCATAGTTTCCTACTTTTTTTCAACTTTCTTTTTTGAGAATACCACATTCACTTTGCCAAATATTGTGTCATCTATCAGCATGATCAGCCACCCTGCAGCCCTTTCTAGACAACCTAACCCCTGAACAACAAAGGCCTTTTCAGAAAGTCTTCTTTTGGAATTTCTACCTATTTTATTTTGCGGTCAGAAAGGTCTGGCTGTAAAAATATATCACTCGCTAGCCGGATAGTGATATTTTTAATAGTCACCGTGATAGTGCGTTATAGTGACTCTTCTATTCAGGGTTGAATTCACTAAATCTGCGTCACCCTTACACAGATTTCAGTGGGCCAGACCGCATTGACAACATTCTTCAACATTACTTTCGTACAACGTTGTATAAACTACAATACAGACGGGCCACTGTTGAGATTTGTACATCCTGCTGTCCGTTTTCTAAATTTACTTAGGTCCTAAGTGTGTCAACTTTCCGACAATCCGAACATCGTTTCTTTACTCTCATTCCCATCTCTATCTTATAAAGCTATCAGATTCTGACGTGTCTATTCTTTTGCAGAAACTTGATGAAGCTTAAGGATGGAATGAGTGAGAAGTTAGCGGTAGTTGGCAACTTGGTCGGCACATCACTCATTAGTATCGGAGTGGCTATTCCATTGGGATGGGAACTTGCACTCGCCTGCATCACTGTCATGCCATTCTCTGTGGCGGCTTCTGTGTACCTGTCCAATGTAAGTACATCAAATTGTCCCTGGTAACCATACCCACCTACAGGAGTACATGATTGTCATTTGTCACATGCTATTATTGGTACCTCACAGGAATGTATATGCGGTAAAGATTTTCTTTCTAATACCTTAGTAAACGGTTTAACCTACGCGAAAAATCAAAATTCGTCGACACCAGGAATCACGGAAGAGAGAATAAATCTCTATATAATAGACAGGTGTTGATAAGTCTACATTTTAATGAAAAAGATTTACTAACACTTGTATAATAGCGGTGCTTAATCATCACAATAAAAAACAGAATGTTTATAAGCCGGCTTATCTCAACAATGTAAACACTCGAGTATTAAGAGTTGCTTGAAGTTTTAATAGAATTTCATAATCACAGGTATTAATACACTTTTCCTTAGTACTGTCGTTAATTTCCTGAACAGCTCTTATCTAATCAGTATACTTACGGCCACGTGATCGTTGTATAAAAGACTAAAGCCAAACAATAGTGGGCGCGAGCTACTTTTGAGCATGGGTTCTTGGGTTCGATCCCCTACTCAGAAAATTTAATAAGTTAGTACATCGATTGGGAATTTCTCACACCTTGCCATTGGTTTAAGTAGACCGCTAGATTAAACTGTTCCTAATTGAATTTGATGCCAAGTCTACCATACCATATTAGGTCTATTAGGCCTTGAACAATCATAACGCTTCGCTTACCATAACTCTTCGCCTACCATAAATGTTCAATAGGATATTTACAACAACAATCTCTACAGTACAATATCTACAATTTTCATCGTCAAATCTGCCAAGCCTTTTCCCAACATTTTGAGATATCTCAAGAAAAAAGGTGTTTGATGAGGTGAGATGACGAGTAATAGAGAAGAAAGTAGAAGACATGCTGCGCCGACCTTGAGATACTTTTTAAGACCTGTCCAAAAGCGGTTCTCTCATAGATTTTGTATGGCAATAGCCAACTGTGACGTCACTGTTTATTCAACTCAATAACTCAACAATTTATTGATTCCAAAGCAACTAAAAATCGAATTTGGCAATTAATAAAAAATAAATCGGGTTTTCAGGCCCAAAATAAAGTGTTTTTTTAGAGATAGGTGTCTGGGAATTATTGTTTTATGGTGTCATCTACCCTATTGGGATAACAGCAAGAGAATGATGATGATGATTGAGGTCAGCTTCCAGTCTAACTGGATGCAGCTGAACACCTGTAGTTTACATGGTAAACTTGGTAAGATTGGTTGCCAGACTTTCGGGTTCTCACTACTCGAAACGACTGTCAAAGATAAGACTGGTTGTCAGACTATCGGGTTATAACTACGTGAAACGCCTGTCAAAGATAAGACTGGTTGTCAGACTATCGGGTTATAACTACGTGAAACGCCTGTCAAAGATAAGACTGGTTGTCAGACTATCGGGTTATAACTACGTGAAACGCCTGTCAAAGATAAGACTGGTTGTCAGACTATCGGGTTATAACTACGTGAAACGCCTGTCAAAGATAAGACTGGTTGTCAGACTATCGGGTTATAACTACGTGAAACGCCTGTCAAAGAAAGATCTTACAGCCGGGACCACAGTCGATCGAGCCGTGCGGTCGTTATTACTTATGCCAGCTCCTCACTCAACCCAGAGCTTCTCACAATTTCTACTATTTGGGCCAACAATAAATTTTATCCTAAATATCTACTTTTAGCGCAAAACTCAGCATTCTTAACACATAATAGCAAGTCGACTTACGCTTTAATTGCAAATAAACAATCTGTAACGAGCTAAGGCACTTAAGTGGTTTAAGTTGGATTATGTTTTGTTCTAGTATCAAACGAAATCGTCTACACGTGAGTTGAATGCGTACAGTAAAGCGGGGAAGCATGCTGAGGAGATACTGAAGTCGATCAAGACTGTTGCAGCGTTTGGCGGAGAGGACAAGGAGGTCAAGGCGTAAGTCTTGTAAAGTGTATCGAGATTCAATGATACTGAATCTTCCAAAAATCACCACAACGATTGGTGGATTATATTGGTATTCTATACCAATCTCATCATTTAAATTTTGGTCATCCTATGAAACCGACAATTTAATGTTCGGACAGGAAGATATGGTGCCTAACCCGTATCTTCCTGTCCGAACATTTTAATAAGAGGAAAGTACCTACGTGAACCACTAGGCACCAGTCGGAAAATATGGATGGTGTGATAGAACAGCATCATCTTTACTCTAATGTAGGAAATCGCTACTTTTCTCATGACGAGTGTGGTTTATTTCAACTAGTTGATAAAAGGGAGATATGTTGATAAGCTACGATAATATTGTCTCTTTATCTTAATTGCCCCATAAAATTGTCTTTAGTTGAAAAACATGTCAATATTTGAACGTTGTATGTAATCCATGTTTTGTTATGTAATAATCGTTTCTGGTACTTAAGTAAAATCTCTATTTTTATATATTTTTTGTATCTTCCCCTTGTCCAATGTACATCCACCCTTAACAAACGTCACGTAAGGCTGCAATACTGTCAAGGGTGTGACGGTACATGAAAATATATGATAAGTTAAAAGAACCTACGAAGACCTACAAGCCTAACAGTGCCTACGACCCTAAGCCCTATAAGCCCTAACCATATACCTAGTATGTGATAAATAAATATATTATATAAATAAGTTCAGGATGTCTGCACCATGCGACCTAAGGTTACAGACGCATAGTGGACAGGAATACCAGGTTCGGGAAGGGTACACTCACTGCCAGTCCCGCAAACTCACGAGACTGATCAGAGATGGCTAAAGGTGTCTTGGCCACAGTGAGGGGTAATGAGACAAGAATATAAAATTCAAATCTGATTTGTTTACAAAATGTTCTGCTTATATACTACTTTTTCTTAACACACACTATTTTACAAATTCTATGTGTCCTATGCGTGTAAGATGCAACCAAATCTTTCTCTTACTGGGCCGCGCGTGAGCCAGACCGCTGAGTCAATGTAAACATTGACAACAACAACAAATCAAAGGTAACATTGAACATCCAATATAAGTAAGTAATGCTTTCTGGCCCGACTATAAAGCCCAGATAATTATCAACGTTCTTTCCAAGCAATTACATTTTTGATAGAACTTCCTAGATCTTTCTGTTGGCTGACCTAAATCGTCTCCAACAGTGATTGTTTTTGCACGATACTGATTAAAACTTTTAATCAGCATTGTGTCATTCATTTCAATCTTTGTTTCCATAATGTATATCGCATCACTTTACGATCTTCGACAAATGGCAACCGTAAAACCGTAAATCGTCGCATTGTTGATAACCTTCACTCGGCCGGCAATGTAGTGTTGTCTACCAGAGGCGTTCAATTTACTTTTAATACTATATAAGTATCTGCTAGGCACCCAACACCTAAAATTAATAGTTTTTCTACTTAACTAGTTCAATAAGATACATAGGTACCCCATATGATATGACTCATTTCACAAGAGCCCAGTACAATCAGTGCCATGATAGGTCTTGACTGGTCATCCTCCCAATCACTATCTGGACCACCAACTTTCAGTGGTCCATCTGGAAGTCCCTGCCCCATTTGCTGCCTGCTGTGCCCCAAAACATACAGACAAAGCGACCTCTGCCTTGCCACCGATGAAGCCGTCAAAGTGGCCAAGTGTTGGGTCAATGAAATATAGTGCACCACAGTGCCTTGCATTACTTGACCCCTCAAATCAGCTTTTTAGAACTTCTGTCTAGAAGCACAAAACTAGATTTAAGAAAAACATTCAACTTTACCACCGATACTCCTTGAACATGAAAGAGTAAGAGACCGATAAATCTATAATTCGCAATTAACTGTTTCAGATACCGAGAGTTACTGGAGCCAGCAGAACAGTACGGACGAAATCGAGGCTTGTACACCGGCGTGGGCAACGGCTTCAACTGGGTCCTAACCTACTGCCTGAACGCCATCGGGCTGGTCTACGGCATCCGACTGGTCCTGGACGACCGCGACAAACCAGAGGAGGAACGGAGATATGTCGTCGGAATTGTGTTCAGTGTTAGTTTCTGAAGTCAATACCTACCTCATTTATTTCTGTGCAGATGTATGCTTTCTTGGCCGATTTTTGTAGTACTACCCGCGTAATTTTATTGATTTGCTCTCACCACATCTTGACACATCTTATCTTAGATGCGTGATTGAAAACATGTAGATCGTTACAATATTTCATCCGTGCCAGTTAACCAGTTGGTTCAACCAAATATTAGAACAGGCAATTGTGTAAAACCCTACGATTGAATGTGGTCAAAGCTAAAAGAAAATGTTAGGATCGTAGCAAGTGGCGTTCTATAGTGCCTACCCCCACGAGAAAAAAGGTGTGCGTTTATTAATGCAAGTTCTATTTACAAAGTCACTTAATCCGCAGGTGATCTTCAACGTTTACATGGCAACTCAGTCAATCACGCTGTGCGTGCCCCACGTCGAGGTGTTTGCAGCAGCCCGAGGAGCGGCCGCCAGCATCTTCTACCTGCTGGAGAGAGAACCAGAGATAGACAGCCTCAGCACACAGGGAGTGTCCCCAAGGAGAGTAGTGGGGAATATATCGTTAGAAAACGTTCACTTCAGTTACCCTTCAAGACCTGACGTCAAGGTATGTCGATGAAAGCAATTAGTGTTGTAGACGAAATAGCTGGATGGCAATAGTAGGTAACTATATTACCTAGTGGCTTCTTGAAACATGAGGAATGAACATGAACTTTAGGAGGGTGGTGATTACGATTCATTCAATTGATAAATCATAAGGTATCATGAACGCCAACATTTTGGACAACATAATTATGTTAATCTATACTTTTACAGGTTCTAAAAGGTTTCTCCCTCAACATAAAAGCCGGAGAATGCGTAGCCCTGGTCGGATCATCCGGCTGCGGGAAGTCGACCATATTGCAGCTGTTACAACGACTGTACGATCCTCACTCGGGGTCGGTCAGGTTGGACGGGAAAGAGCTCAGGAATCTAAACATAGGATGGCTCCGATCATCACTAGGTTTGTGTTTGTCCTCATTATCTAACAGTCCCATATTACTTGGGGTTAGCGCAACACGTTTTTTCTACCATTGACCATACCATACCATTGACCATGTGGCCAACCGTCACGCGATCATATATAATTATGCCGCCGGTCTTTAAAATCATTCCTTACCCAATCCATCCATCGTTTCTTTGGTCTTCCTCTTAGTCTCCATCTAACAACATTTACATTTTTATTTATCTCTATAGTATAGTCACATGCGATTCGTCCCTCCTCAGCATTTATTTTTTAAGGACAAATATTATTTATAAACATGAACTTTCTTCAACCAGTTAAAGTTTTACAATAGCTAAACCACTTTTATACTTACTTAAAGTATTTTTTAAATTAAAAATCTGATGATTTCCAGGTGTTGTGGGTCAAGAGCCAGTATTGTTCCATGGAACAATTTTCGAAAACATTTCTATCGCATGTCCCGAAGCAACGTTGCCAGAAGTACAGAGGGTTGCGGCTATGGCTTATGCTCATGAATTTATCACGAATTTACCTAAGGTTTGTATTGGACGAAACCTTAATTGTAACCGTTTACGATCTCAGACGATGTAACTCGTGAACCTGTGAAGACGGCCTGGCGATACGCGACCCGCCTAGTGTCACTCATTGTGTCCTACCGTACCAGTGCAGGTATCCGTCAGTACCGCGACGCGGGCGCGGCGACTTGTGGCATACTCTAAGCAAGTTTTACTCTCAGCGCTCGCTTTCTCAACATGCATTTCGCTTGAATATGTAGCTGATGCAAAGCGCATAGTTTTTCATTGGAATGTTATATTTCAGGGTTACGACACAATAATAGGCGAACGCGGGGCGTCCTTGTCGGGTGGTCAGAAGCAACGGATCGCCATCGCTCGGTCACTTTTACTCGAGCCAGCCGTGTTACTACTTGACGAGGCCACCTCTGCACTCGACCCTCACTCTGAGCGAAGGGTTCAGGCAGCACTTGATAGAGCTAGTGCTGGAAGGACAACTATCATGGTTTCACACAGGTACTTACATAAACATAACATAAAATCACACCTGTAATCCCCGAGGATTTACGTAAAGGCGTCTCTATGACTGAGCACAACTCCAGAGTCTGGTCTAATTACAAGAGATACTTAATAAAAAAGTATACAAAAATGAATGTTTCCTTGATAACAGGTTATCAACGATTTTGAATGCGAACCGTATCATTTGTATGGATCAGGGAGTCATTGTAGAACAGGGAACCCATGACGAACTCATGAAAAAAAAAGGTGAGACAAACATAATACTTGTTATGCGTAGTTTTCAGCCAATGATTTATACTAACAATTTTTTAAATGCAGGTTTCTACTATAAGCTGGTAACCACGAATAAACCAGATGAGCCTGAACCGTTGCCCGAGTTGTTGGAAGACGAAGCAGAAGAAGGAGCTATCAATGGCCCCGTAGTCCGTAACGAGAAGAAGCGAGATGACCGAAGACCCCGAATTAACAAACAGAGTTCCATAGTCGGTAGGTAGATGTACTTGCAAGTTCAGAAAGAGGATGTTACAAAAATATGAATGACGGGGACAACACTCTACAAAGCCAAACTTTTTCTTAAACTTGATGATACAACGCACACGGCACTATACGCGGTTTATAAAAAATGAAACAATGATATCAATAGTAGTACGTAACCGTCAGTGGCTATTAATAATAACCTCTCTCAACAGAATCTCACGAATGGATGCAAACTCCTCGAGGGTCCGTCACTTCGGCCTTGTCAATCGGTATTCAGAGTTTCATGTATAACCCCGACACTGACAAACAAAATCAAGAAGTCGAAGTACGTTATATTTTTAATATTCCTACTTTTAACTGTCTCATTGATCAAGTGGTTGCTAGCACAGATTGCTAAGTATGTGGTCTAGGGTTTGGTTCCCTGGTCGGGCAGTGTTATTGGGTTTATCCATCTGGAATTTCTCGGTAGCAGTCTGGAGGCTGGAATTGTGCCTGGTCGATGGCAAAATTTCTAATAGAATCTCTATGACTCCGGTGAAAAGTGGCTGCTATTGAAACCTACATCTCTGTCTAAACCCTCGGGGATTACAAGCGTGTTGATAACATAAATGTCCTACATTTGATCGACCTTTGTCATCTAAATGATGGTGGTCTCTAATACCATTTTTATTTTGTAGGAAATCATACACGTGACCGGATGGGAAATATTGAAGCTAAATGCCCCAGAATGGATCTACATCACTGTTGGTTCGATAGCAGCGTTTACTCAAGGCGCCTGCTTTCCGATCTTTGCGTTACTCTTCGGTTTTACTAGCGGCGTAAGTTCATTTTTCAAAATATATTATCAAGTTACATACTTAATATGTATCTATTCGAAATGTTTTAAAGACAAGCCATGTGCCTATGTGATTTCCCATCCGAAAAATGACTTGGAGCTTTCATCGCCATTGTTTTTGCATGTATTTTCTAAAATACTTCCTTAGTGCTCACCTTCGTTACAAAGACTCTTTCAAGTTGATAAGTCGAGGGCATTTCCCGTCACTGATTTTTGTTTTCTTTCTCAGATATTCATATTGACGGATCGTGATGAGCTGATGTTCTTAGGTGATTTATATGCTGGACTCTTTGTGGTGGTGGCAGCGGTTGCTGGTGTCTCCATGTGTCTTCAGAGCACTACTTTCACTACGGCTGGTTTGAGGATGACTACTAGATTGAGAGGATCATACTTTAATGCCTTGCTAAGACAGGTACATATAGTGTTACTTACATAATATCAACATTTCTACGTAATATTTTCTTTCTAATAAATAAGATAAAAACATTTCCTGCTCATGTTTGCCCAACAGGAAATAGGATACTACGACAAAGAAAGCAACACCGTTGGAGCCATTTGTGCCAGATTAAGTGGAGATGCAGCAGAGGTGCAAGGTGCTACCGGACTCAGAATTGGTCTCATCCTACAGGGCGTGAGCTCTGTAGTCATTGGAGTCATCATGGGATTAGTTTTCAATTGGAAACTAACTCTTGTTTCAACTGCATTTTTACCAATTGTAAGAAAACTTAACATTATAACAATTCTTCCAGTTCTCTATAATGCACTTAAACATATACGCAATTTCAAATCACCGCGTCCAATATTTTTGTAGATGATTGGGAGCATCTGGCTAGAAGGCGTAATGTCACGAAAATCTCAAGCCGACGAGCGAGCAGCTATGGAATCTGCGACTAGTGTAGCAACAGAAGCGGTTGTGAGCATCAAAACTGTACAAAGTTTAGGTGAGCAGATAGTATCTTAAATTGTTTATAAGTAGTTACTGTGCTGACCGATGAGTCGAGAACGTCTGGAAGAGCTGGGCCACGAAGTCGTTGATGAAGGGTGAGCTACCTTTATCCCTGAAGCACAAACTCATCGACATGTGCAATCTGTCCATCCTAACCTACGGTGCTCAAAGTTGGTCCCTGACCGAGTCCATAATGGTCCAAACTCAAGGTTTGCCAAAAGGCGATGCAGCGTAGCGTATTAGGTATTACGCTCAGCGACAGAATTCGCAATTCGCAGAAGACGAGAGAGGGCTAGAAACGCTGGTGTGACGACGCAAGCCGCGTTCCCACTTTGTCGTGGCGACAGATAATCGTGTAGTTTTAAGTGTATATAGGACGACGCGATTTCTGTCGACCCCGAATTTTGCCAACGATAAATTAATCGTCACGACATAGTGGGAAACTCAAACTCAAAGCATATAATTCAATTAGACCATTACGGCACTTTTGAATGTCAAAAAAATAAAGCTACAGTCCCAGTCACAAGACATAAGGTGTCGATTCTGTTGTGCAGAAACTAAACTTAATTTAGGCTATTGCTATCTTTTACTAAAAGGCAGTGCGAGAAAAGGACGGCTATAGCTATGAACTAAGTTGGAGATGTGAAACTAGTTAATGCCTTGCGCTTCACCGTGTTTTTAGGTGCACCCTTCATTTGTATGGAAATATTAGTTCCAACTAAACTTGACAGCTCTAAATTACGTCCGTGTCTTTCTCGTTTTATTAGAGAGAAAAAGA
The DNA here is from genome assembly GCA_941918905.2 of Xestia sexstrigata. Lineage (NCBI taxonomy): Eukaryota > Metazoa > Arthropoda > Insecta > Lepidoptera > Noctuidae > Xestia > Xestia sexstrigata. Next base: position 11,702,959 of record OW799200.2, on the reverse strand, counting down.
TAGCAATAGCCTAAATTAAGTTTGGTTTGTGCACAACAGAATCGACACCAATAACTTGAGAAAGTACTGTAGTTGCCCATTCCCTAGCGTAGATCTCTATGGAGAAGAAAGGCAAGAAACTCCATGGACACTCTTTTATATCGAATATTGTTACTAAATCTTGATTACATCATAATATAGATAATGTTGAGATTATACATATATTTGAGCATGATGTAGAAAGACGTGCACATTAAGAGCGTCCAGAGTAAAAGATTAAATCAACAATAAAAAAATAGAGTAATTACCTAAAATGAACCGTGGCAGCCAAGAGATGACCAGTCCCAACTGACAGCGCCCGTTCACGAACATGACGCATGTACCGGCGCCATTCAACTCAACCATATTGAAGGGAACTAAATGACCCGACACACCCGCCACCATCAGCGAGACATTTGAGTGAGCATGACATTCTCTCAGCCACCATTTCAGACCGGAATCACCCACTGCTGGGTATAAGCCTCCCCTTTTTGGTGCCATACTTCCCGGTTCTGCGCGTCCCATAACCAGGTGTTTCCCGCGACTTTGACAATGTAGTCGACCCAACGAGCTTTAGGACAGCCCTGGTTTCTGTGGCCTAACCTTGGCCACCACTCGGTCAAAGCCTCCGCGTCAAAGCAGGCGCACCGCCCGGTCCCCGAGGTCCTAGACTTTCGTCCGACGGCGGATTTCGGTGTTACGCACTCGATCTAAGAGGGTTATGCCGAGCATGGCTGGCTCCATGGCCCTTTGTATCACACGTACTCAATGGACCGTCTCCTTTGTGAGCGTCCATGTTTCGGCACCGTGGTCATTGTTGGCAGGACACATTGGTAGAAAAGGCGGGTTTTTAGGTACTGAGGGGTCTTTGTGGACCGAGTTCTCTCAGCCACCAAGGCATAATCAAGTCAATGAAAGATAAATGCAAATGGTAGCTTTACAGTACATGGTACTCACACATGTGCTATGCAATTATACAATACTGAGAGATGGAATCTATACAAAGCAAGGATATTTTTACAATCTTCTGCAGCTACCACAATAATTTGCCCAATTAGTTTTCCCTTTAAGGTTGTGGAGCAGGACCAGCATTGAGCCAAACATTCGTATCATCAATGTAATCCCCCAACTTATAATATGCTAGCCTACTACATCCTGTGTTTTATTCAAGATTAAAATTTCGTTTCATTCGGTCGTTCACCGGTCTCATTCAATTGTAGAATGTGGGGAGGTATTTTATTGTACCTAACATTTTATATAGTACCCCATGAAAGATGAATCTACTTTAGCAAGCCTGAAACCTGGCTGAACTAGTTGGTCCCTATTTTTATTAGGTCACCTCTTTTACTGAATACGTTTTTTGCTATTTGCAGGCCAGTGTCAGGTTGAATGATGATTAAAATATGATTCGCGGCCATTACAAATATGATGTTACAAAGTTAAAATCATCAATACAACCCTCTAAGTTAATTCAATCCCATTGAATGGTTTTTTCATGAAATAGTCGTAGATTTCAATATTTTCTTACGTTTCTTAAAAAAACGTAAGAAAATATTAATTTTGCTGGCTACCTTAGCGCAGGATGCGCTTAAGAAAAAATAGGTAAGTACCTACTAGGGTAGCTCCAAAGTAAATGGGTACTTAGATATTAGGTCTAGTTTGGACCCATGAATTACGAAAGGAGCAGGAGGTAAAATGCACCAAACCTATCCTAAATTTGTAATCCTAATCCTAATATTTTATTAACACAGTTTCATTCTTTTACAGGTATAGAGATTGTATTCTTGGAAAAGTTCCGAGAATCACTGACGTTAGCCTGTGCGGCAGTGGCCTCTAAGTCTCGTTGGCGAGGAGTGGTGTTTGGCATGGGTCTCTACGTGCCACTGATAGCTTTCTGTTGCGCGACGGTCTACGGAGCTGTTCTCGTCTCCAAGGGAGAAGTGGAATACAAAATTGTTCTTTTGTAAGTATCCTTTGATTTTTATTTTAAAACTTCGGTTAACGAAACCACTTTTGTAAAGTGACATGATATAAAATGTCATCATAGTTTGCCTGCCCATTCCCCAATGATGACAAAGCCGGCTTTTATTCTAACTGGACGCAGCTGAATTACATAGAGTAGTTACCTGCCTATATGACCTCCACAACCCATTTACCGGGTAATACGATCACCCGTTTCCCGTTTCCAAGTCTTGTTGTGGCTGAAGTTCTTTTCAACATTGTATTCTTTCTACAGAGTAACAGAGTGTGTCATGTTCGGAGCGTACATGCTTGGCCAGACTCTAGTATACGCACCGAGCTTCAATTCCGCCAAAACCTCAGCAGCAAGGATATTGGGATTGATCCACAGAGATCCCGTCGTCAAAACACTAGAAGGAGTCACCGATAAAAAAGATTGGGTGAATATTTTTAATTACCTATGAATAGTATTTTTTATATAGGCAAGACAAGATATTTTTGTATTTAAAATTTAAAAAAAATGCGGTGTACCCCATTCAACCTATAAGATTGATAAAAGTAATCCTAACTAACTTAAATAATCTTTACTAACAGAAACTTAGCATTTCTTACTTTCTTTTCGTATACATTTAGGTATTCTCAAATTTTAAGTACGTTAACAAACTATCTAACTTTACAGGCTGCGACTGGTAACTTCACCTTAAAAGATGTCGAATTTAGCTATCCAACTCGAAAACATCAGAAGGTACTCAGAGGAATTGACTTGCACGTGGATGCTGGCAAAACAGTGGCGCTAGTTGGCCCGTCCGGCTGTGGCAAATCCACCGTACTGCAACTGTTGCAGAGATTCTACGACCCTGACTCCGGAAAAATTGTGAGTACCTATCATTAAAAGACCAAAGAAACGATGGATGGATTGTGTGAACGATGAAATGGCTTGAAAGGTGACTGATGAGATGACAAGTAGGTAATAGAGAAGTATGGCGAAGACATGCTGTGCTGATTCTACCAAATCTGTGCGTTTATTATGTTTGTACCAGATAAGTACGTGCATTCAATAATTTTCAATTAAATAAACAACACGCCAACAGAGTCGGTATTTAAGGTGAAAGCGCCATCGGCCCGCGAAATTTAAAGGGCTTGGAAGATTTTTGTATGAAGCGTGGCCGGATTAAATTCCGCTATTACCTTTTTTCCCAAGTAGCGGCCACGCATAAGACCTATATTAATCAAAAACTGGTATCAATACAAAGAAGTTTTGTATGAGGCAAAATGTTATAAAGTGTCACGTTTCCAAGATATGAGCTATCAAAGTTTAAGTCTATTCACTGATGGAATCTTCAGCACAACTTTGATTTGAGTAGAAACGCATAAAGCGTGTATCAATCGATAGCTAGCATCAATACAAAAAGTTTTGTCTGAGACAACTTGTTCTAAATTGTCACGTTTCCGAGATATGAGCTCATTCAATCGATGCTCATTCAATCCTGTACTGTGCGGCTGTTGCGGCATGTCGTTTAGCTGACGTCAAATTTCCGGATGACAGAGCTACACGACTGAAACCAACCGAACCAGCTTAACAGTGCAGGATTGAGTGTGAGTGTATTGGTGGGGCCAGAGCGCCGATTGGCAAACTAAACTGCTTCAGGGAGGGCAACACTCGCCATCGAGTGATGCGCTTTGTGAGGAGGGCATTTGCGGGGACTGATATCAGCACTCGACTTCCTGAAGCAGAAAGTGTATGCATGGGCAAACCGTATTCGTAGGTACTTATAAGCGGCGGGTGGACCGATACACTCAGAATCGCACATTCCAAAGTGATGAAAGGTGGGTTTATAGGGCTTGGGAGCGACCGGACCAAGGTGTGACTGACACGTGCCTACCGGATGATGACGCCATGTGTTCTTTCTGGCGAATCATCTGGTCGGTGCCTGTCAGTCATACCGAAGGTGAATGGACTCGGAAAGTCGGGCGAGTGTGTTATCCAATACCGGAAATGGAGGCGATCACAATCAGTCCCCAAGATGTAGCTCGTGCAGTCCGTCCGTTACCTAATTATAAAACTGCAGGACCGGACGGGCTGCACAACTTCTGGATTAAATGGATCCACATGCTCGCTTGGTGTCCCCATCCAAACTCAAGGTCGCGCCCCGAGTTCCTGACGACTGGAATAACTCACCTTACTAGTAGTAGTACTGCGGAACCCAAAAATTATAGACCTGTTACGTGTCTCCCGACGGTCTATAAAGTTCTATTACGTACATTTTGAGAGCTTAAATCACTAAACATCATCATCTGCCTAGCCTTTTCCCAACTATGTTGGAGTCGGCTTCCAGTTTTAACGGATGCAGCTGAATACCAGTATTTTACATCCTATCTGACCTCCACAACCCAGTTAGTACCGGGTAATAAGACTGGTTTTTAGACTTTTTGGGCCTCTGACTACCTAACGACTGTCAAAGATCTACAAATGACAGCCCGGACCAACGGTTTAACGTGCTTTCCAAGGCACGGAGGAAACTCGGTATGTAATGGGCGGTCACCCATCCACAGACCAACCTAGGCATGCACGGCTTAACCTAACGATCGACCCGAGCGGCTGTTATTATTTAGCCACGAGATCCTCACTAAAATCTAAAATCACTAAACATATTGACGAAAATTCTGTTATGTCAGCTTCTTAAAATGGATGTAGGAACGGGTCCCGCGGTACTAAGGAGCTACTCCTCATTGATATGGCCATAAGCCAACAGGTTTGCCGTTCCCGAAGGGATCTGTCGACATGTTAGATAGACTATAAGAAGGCCTATGACTCGGTGCCACATACATGGCGCATGAGGGTGCTAGAGTTGTATAAAATCGATGCAACTTTGCGCACCAATGACCACCACACTGACCACATGACCACTTTGCACCTTTCTGATTTTGTGTATGGGGCAATGGAGGACAGTCCTGCGCAGCAAATCCAGAGGAAAAGCAAGCCGATAAAGATAAAGCGAGGAATATTTCAGGGCGAAAGTTTGAGTCCACATTTGTTCTGCTTAGCCTTTTTTTTTTTTCGTATGGGAAATCATCAATGACTCCTCCCGCTCTGGGCGGAGCAGGAGGGAGTGTCAGACTTTTACTGACTAAAACCCATCCATGTTCCTTCATCGCCCTTTGTGTTCCGGGGCCACGGTATCTCTTTCGAAGAGTCCCGCAGCGCCGGCAGGCATCAGCCCTTGCGGACCCCTTACTTCTGCTGACATCTCTTTGAGGCGCGCGTGGAACACGAACGCGCCGTCGACACGGCCTGTCGTCATGAGACGGACGGCGAGCTAGCCCATTGCTCACCGTCCACAGGCCCGCGCCTACGGTTGCCGGGTTCTGCTTAGCCTTGAATCCTCTTACCACGCTGCTGGAGGATTCAGGTCTAGGCTATCGGTTGCGGAAAGATGATCAAGGTATATAATAATAATTAATTAATATTTTTTTTTTTATATATCTCACCTCCTTTACATGGATGACCCGAAACTCTTTGCCCCCAACGATTTGCAACTGATGGAGCTACTGAAGGTAACTGAAACTTTCAGTAGCGCCATCAGGATGGAATTTGGTGTGGATAAATGTGCGGTCATGCATGTTAAGCGAGGTGAGATTGTGGAATCTGTGGGAACCCAGCTCTCGGATTCCATAAATCTTAGATCCCTCTCAGCAACCGAAACCTATAAGTATTTGGGTATTTCGGAAGCGCTTATTATTGAATGTTGCTGACATGAAGCAATCGTTGAAGGAGCGATTCTTTGGCCGCCTGAAAAAAGTATTTAATAGTCTTTTATCAGGCGGAAATAAGGTGCGTGCGTCTTTCGACATACACAAATGAACTCAAACAGAACTAGACGCCCTGGATAGGAAGGTCCGTAAATTGTTGACGGCATATCGAATGCATTACCCGCGTTCTTCGGTTATGAGTATTACGAGTATATATAACATCATTGGTTATGAGACAAAAATCCCGCGGAAGTGTGGGGACAGAGGCTTTTTAACTCTTCACAATCGCGAGATATGCAGTCTCAGGGAATATTTATTGACCTAACAGCATCCGTAGCCTGGCTACGTTACGGGGACCTCTTCGGAGAAACCGAAGGTTTTGTCTGTGCCGAGTGCAATTAGACAAAAAATATTCAAAAGGTGGAACGAAGTTTATAGTGGTCGGATTTTCATGGTACTTTTTTTACTAAATTCCTAGAGTGCAGAAGAAAGTAAAAAAAATAATTTCGCGGCTCGCGACTTTTTTTTCCTCTGAATTTCTTTTGGAATATTTTTTTTCGTTTATAAATAATTTCAAATTCGACGGGTTCATATTGTACCTGGCGTAATAAATAGTGTGACCTGCGTGCATCCACTAAACGCTAATTTGCTCCGTTAATATGTTCATTGTTGTCGATGTAATGCATTTTTCAAGTATTTTTGAATATTTTATATTTTCTGCAATTATTTCAAAAATATCGAATTTTAAGACTAAGATTTCTTTTGAAATTGGTAACTGATGCTTTTCCTAAAAACTCAAATACTTGTCTAAATCCTAATTTTACATAGATAACTAACGTAGATTTATTGTGAAGGACGTACGGTTGACATATGTCGAGCATGCCACCGTCCAGGCGAAATAATCTGTCATTATTATCTCCGGGTGTTCTCGCCTGGCTAACGGAGAGTACTTGCATAGTATTATCATACATCAGCAACTTGCTCTAAAAAAAAAACTAAGTAGGCCATTTGCTTTTACTCCGTTCACCATTTTACCCATTTTTTTTTTGGAAATGGATAAAAAATGTATGTATAGATAAATGCAGGTTTCCTCACGATGTTTTCCTTCACCGATGTCTGTTATATCCAAGATAAACTTAGAAAAGTACATATAAATTAACATACATTAGAATAAAAACTTGTACTTGTAGGAACAGCGAATCAGAGTCCGTCAGATTATCGAAAAATATTGGATACGTGTTTTTTGTTTTATAAATTAATAAAAAATGAAGAAGATAAAACGTGTCAAAGATCATGAGTGGGAGCTTGTGACGTCACATTTGAGTAAAAATGTACTCAAATGTGACGTCACACGAGTTTTTGACGCATCGTCATCATTTTTTGTTTACATGAAAAAAGAAAAAATATGTGTACAATATTTTTTGTAAATCTATCTGACGGACTAATTAGTTTTTTTTTTGGCATCTACCTATTGTTGAGCACGCGCTCGCGCTGTAGTGTACTTATGTGCACCTTAATGGTTACAGAAGCACAAGGACCTTTTAGCGCTCGTGTGACAATAACTAGGGGTGCTGTAGTTTCTTGGAAATGTTAAACATTTGTGAAATGTATAGGAAAAAAAGAGATGTTAGTTCCAATTTTAGCCACGCGCCAGGAGATTCTTGTAGATTATAATAGATAAGTGCCTGAACTTAGTGTTTCCATGAGATAACCGTAAAAATCAAAGCTGCCAGTGTTTGCTGTCACGATCTACACATGGCGAAGTATCTTTGGTCTACCTTGAATTGATTTTTTGACAAAATTTGTCAAATAGAACTAAAAAACTATATCTTGTTTAGATTTAATTAAATTTAAACTTTTCTACACTTCGACTATTGTCAAGAATCTTCATTATTTCATACTTATTTCATACCATACCGTTTTCTCGCAAATATGGGAGCAGAATTGGGCACAGCGCACGTCATGCACCTGGGTTTAAAAATGGACTCGAACCCGACGTTTCCAAGTGAAAAAGGATTCAAGTACAAACGAACACGTCGCGCAGCTGCGGCCAGCAAAGACCAACTTGATTCTGCTAAGATTCCCCCCGAGTTCCAAGACTATTGTTCTGATAAGTTGCTGGTGTACCAAGTCTGCCGCTACAAACACTTTCCTGTTGTGATCAACTGTAGCCACGAGAAACATGATTATCTTACTTGTGAAATGGAAGACTATGTGATCAGGATGAAAGAGTTTGAACGAGAACGCCGGCTAAGAGAACGAGAAATTAGAATAAAGAAAGGATCCGGCAAAGTACCACCAGGTTGTTCTGGATCCGAAAAACCTGGTGAAAACGCAGCACCCTGCAAAAAAAAGTAGTGTTATTCATTGTTTCACGGATAGGTAACTATCTACGTAACGGATTAAATGTTTGAAAATGAATGTGATCTTTATTTTGTGAATACCGGTAGATGATAAACGTAGGTAGATGTGAAATATGTTGATTATACTTAGCATGAAGACTTCTTTCTAGCCATAATATTCCAGCCACGTAGGAACCAACATAAGTAGGTAATTATCATAAACACGTTTAGTAGGTTGGGGGATACTGGATAACTAACAACGTTATTTTTTCTTAATGTCCAAAATAAGAAAGACAAAGTTTATTTTGCTAAAAGAAAAGCAACAGGAAACCCCTTCACCATTCAAACATTGGTGTCGATTCTGTTGTGCACAAACTAAACTTAATTTAGGCTATTGCTATCTTTTACAAAGGCAGTGCGAGAAAAGGACGGCTATATAGCTTAGAGATGTCAAACTAGTTTATGCCTTGCGCTTCACCGTGTTTTTAATCGACATGTTTTTACGTGTACCCTTCATTTGTATGGAAATATTAGTTTTAATTAAATTTGACAGCTCTAAATTACATACGTCTCTTTTTCGTTTTATTATAGAGAAAAAGATAGCAATAGCCTAAATTAAGTTTGGTTTGTGCACAACAGAATCGACACCATTGTGCACATAATAATTTCGCAGACCATAACGTAACGGTGGCAACCGTACTAGTGTAGTGTAGGTATACTCACAGTATCAGTATTGTCGTTAACGTTTTCTTTGTTAGCGATGTTTCTAATCGACACTACATTAGAAACATTATCGTTAACAAAGTAAACGTTCTACAATTTACATATTCGAAATAGTAGGTACCTACTTATCTACATTTTGATAAAAGTGGAGAAATTTTAAGCGAGGGTGTTATTGAGCCGAGAACTGCTATGACAAATGTCCACGTGTTTCAAACGACGTTTTTCAATACACTTTTGAAGAAATAAAATAAAAAATCGAAATATATTTTTATCATAAACTATTATAATAATAAATAATAAATCCATTTATTTCAGGTAAATAACACCCATTGCCAAATAAAAATTAATAAAAGAAAAAAACATCATTACAAAAAAAAAACAGGCTCAATCAACTAGAATTAAATTAAATTATAGAATTAAAACAAAACAAATTCAATCAAATTAAATCCGTAATCTAAGTCAACAAATTAATAAATCAGAATAAATTAAACAAATCAAATTAAATATAATAATAATATAATATTAATACAAAATTATTATGAAACTATGATTTTAATTTTTTTTCCGCGCTTTGCTTTCGCCAGGTTGAAGGAGAAGCAAGGTATGAAGCCGCTAAACACCCTAATATATATTTTTTTTTTTATATTTTTGAATTTAGAAAACAAAAAAATGATTTTTATAAAAGCAAATATTAGTTTTAAATAATCATGTTTATCTATGATATTCTATTTATAAACACAATTTGAATATTAAAAAAATATTTACACCATAAAGACGCATAATTTTTGCTTTGCCGAAATAAAAAAAAAGCATTCACCTCCGACTACCTACAGGCATTGAACCGATTTGTACTTCGTATAAGTATAGTTATCTTCTTATAAGTATAGTTGTCTTCTGTGGAAATTTTTATTTCCGATTTAAATGAAAAAATCTCACACGTGTGAAATACATTACATGTTGAACCTAATCGTAGTGCGATAAGAACCGGTTTTCGAGAAAGTGTATTGAAAAATACAGAGGAAGCGCCAGGGTAATCGGAATAAAAAATATTTTGCGTTTTTTTGCAATTAACATACAATTATGAGATCAGTGTCAAGTTCTATGTTTATCAAAATATGAGATGTAAACGTAAAATTTAATATAATTACGTAATTATAATCATTAGCGGTATGCCAGTAATAACGCCCGCTATAAACTTTGCCCCACCAGGAGTTGGACGGGTTTGACAACCGCTCGTCGCTGACGCTGCCACGGCTGCGACGTCAGCTAGGCGTGGTACAACAAGAGCCGGTGCTGTTCGACCGCACGCTCGCCGAGAACATTGCGTACGGAGACAACTCCAGACAATGCACCATGCATGAGATCATAGAAGCCGCTAAAGCAGCAAACATACACACCTTTATTTCTTCTCTTCCTATGGTATGTAGTTTAAATTTTATGAACACCAAAGACGACCCTTAGATGAACTCTTGACAGACCTGCATGTACACAAAAGTTCTGGCGTTTATGAATATATTGCTAAGTTAGCATGAATTCAAGGAGATATTCTAATAGTTCTGTTATTTGCTTTTTCTTCCAGGGTTATGACACAAACCTAGGTTCTGGCGGCGCTCAGCTGTCGGGTGGTCAGAAGCAGCGCGTGTGTATCGCGCGCGCGCTCATCAGATCGCCGCGACTCTTGCTGCTGGACGAAGCCACGTCGGCGCTGGACGCGAACAGTGAACGGGTAAATTAAACCACCTACCTACAGTACAAATATTGACTAAATCTTTTTTAAGGCCTCGTCCATGGTTTCAGGCGATGCTACTTGCGATGTGGTTTTCGCGTGAGTGACTACATAAGAGTAATTAGTACATTTTGATACACGTGGAGAAAGTTTGTTATTGCATACAAGGCGGAATTAACTCCCGAGCCGCAGGCGAGGGTGTTTTTGAAAAGTCTAAAAATATTTTTGTCATGAATTATTAGGAAACTTTGATTTAAATTTTCTTTTTTTCCGCGCTTTGCTTTTGCCAGGTTGAAGGAGAAGCAAAGGTATGAAGCCGCTAAACAGCCTAATATAAAACATAGTTTTTTTATATTTTTGAATTTAGAACACAAATAAATGTTTATTTGTTTATAAAAGTAAATATTAGTTTTAAATAATCATGTTTATCTTATTTATCTTATTTATGATATTCTATATAAAAACACAATTTAAATATTCAAAAAATATTTACGCCGCAGACGAATTATTGCTTTGCCGAAATTAAAAAAAAACATTCAGCTTCGAGTAATAGGCATTGAACCAATTTGGACTAAGTATTGCTATAGTTATCTGTGGCAATTTTTATTCCCGCACACGTGTTGGAAAATGAAAAAAATCGCACGCGTGTGAAATATATAGCATGTTGAACCTAATCGTAGTGCGATAAGAACCAGTTTTCGAGGAAGTGTGTTGAAAATACTTTTATCACAAGGGTACTCCCGTCGCTCCACAAGTTAGGTGACAAGGTGACACATGGCATGCTCCAAGCAACTTTTTTCCTTTATTTTCCCCGCAATCACCAACATATCTGTGTGTATTTATTTAATTAGGTATTCCATACCACAGTAGGTTTAGGTACTCAAGAACATATTTGTAACATAAGTAATGTATAATAAACATAATAATAATAACCTGACTCCAAAGACATTCAAATATTAAATCTCTTTGCCTTACTCTTATCTAAATTGTATGAATAAAAAAAAAAATATATTTGCATGATATATAGAACCTATTTACTATTAACACCTCAATTTCAATGTACCATATTTCACGCAAATAAATTATTATATTCTATGCTGGCTCCTAATGCCCGGGAATTTAACTTACGTAGATGCTTATTCACGCCGATTCGTTTTCATTGCAGGTCGTGTCAGAAGCACTAGAAAAAGCAGCTAAGGGTCGCACGTGTATAACAATCGCTCATCGGCTCTCCACCATCAAAGACGCGGACCTCATCTGTGTCTTAGATAAAGGTACAATTGTTTTTTTACCAAGGGCATTTAATTCATCGATTACACTGAATAAAACTGTCTTTTACTCACTGAGTGAATAAAAAGACTTTGAATCGTTACCAGTGAGTAAACCCTCTTTTACTCACTGAGTGAATAAAGACAATTGGAACAATAAAACGTGCCAACAAGAATATAACACTGAATTCAGAAATTATTAATAAAAAAAAAATATTATTTATTTATTAACCACAGACCGACCTTTTTAAGCGTGGCTTAACCTTGAAGATCAACCCGATTGGCTCTTATTATTAACCCACGAGAAATATAATACTACTATAGGTGCTTCTATTTATTTACTCGCAGTCAATGGTAAACAGTAGAGTACACAACTCGTAAAAAAAAAACATTTCGGTTCTTGTATACCTCGTTCCTATCAGGATTCTACTCTAGAATCCCTTGCTACGCTCGGGATTCTACTGTAGAATCCTTCGCTGCTCTCGGGATCCAACTTAGTCCCTCGAATTAAATTCCCTTATTTTAATCTACTATTATTTTCATTGCCAAAGATTAAAGAAAAAACCATGAGGTGACTAGATTTGAACCATGTCTAAACAAACGAGTGAATTATGTTGATCTTATCCTCATTATTTTGCCCTTCCAAATGTTTGAGGAGTCGATGCAGCATGTCCTTTTTCCATACTTCTCTATTAGTTGTATATTGTTACTGTCATGTAAAAATATTATTTTGTTGTCCCCAGGTAAAATTGTGGAGCGCGGCACTCATGCAGAACTAATAAAGATGAAAGGCAACTACTGGCGAATGACCAAAGGACAAGATAGCCCTTGAATATGTACTTGTTGATCTACCACGCATTGCAGTTATATCTTGTTATATCTTGTGTTGTTTTCTGCACTGGGACGTGTTTTTGACCAAAACAAGCTTATAGTAAAAAAACTAAAATCAAGCTTTTAAATTAATATAGGTGCGACGTCGTTTTTTTTTCGTATTTTTCTCAGCAAACCCTTTTAATTGATACCCATATCATGGGGGATAGATAAAAATAACTATTCCGCCATATTGTAGAATAATGTCACTTAGCTAACCCTGCATTGTCGCCCAAACTAAACGGGTTTGATGTTGCAAAATTTCAGCTCAATCGGTTGGGCATAACTGTTTTAGAATTCAGTTGCAAGATTTGACCTTAACGAGCACAAACATTGTAAGTTAAATAAAGGCTTTTGAAAAGCCAGGACACGCTTAGCGGCACGCTTACGTTATAATAAGTTTAGTGTCCGTGTATTATTTTGTGCGTCTCCCAAGATAGGGTTGTAATTCCGTACATTATAATTTAGATTACTAATTAATATTGAAGTTGTTGCATGTATCATGTTAGATACCTTGTCTTAATAAGATTTAGTGTTAAGTTGCTGCTAGTAGGTACAATTGTTGCTATTTATATATTGTTAGAAGTTACTCAAATAAAAGATGAATCTTTGTATTACATGTTTCGTTTATTTTGAATATTTTCAAAAATCGTCTCTCCACATACATACTATATTACTATATGCTAATCATCTAACTCACAATATCACTTCACTATGCTTTTCATTTTGCCGATACCCTGTAACATTCTAAATGTAGTACAATGAGTCACACCAACGTTTTAAAGCGGCCTCCGCAGCAAAATCCGACAAAGCGACCGCGCTGACGTGTGACGTCATGTGTTGCGCTGGGAATAATTTTAATTAATTAATTTAATAACTAGTCTAAGGTGGCGCAGGAGTGTACTCTTGTACCTGGAAGGATAGGATGTCCCACTGCTGGGCAAATGCCTCCCGCATTTGCCCAGCAGTGGGACATATAAGGCTACTGAAACAATTTTTTTTTTTTTTTAATTATAACATTAAAGCACAAACACTAATAATAAGTGCACTTTACAAATCAAATATTATGAATGTAAACACTCCGCATCACCAGCAATCGGACATGACACAGCCATGTGACGTCATCGCAGTAGCTCGCAAAGGAACGCTAAGTTAAAAAACGGTGATACTTTACAAAGCTGTAACTTTGGAAAGCCCAATTTCGATGAAACAAAAACTGTTATCCTTCGCACGAGTATGCGCATTAAATGCAGTAACTTTAGTAGTATTATTTTGATGTGTTGGTGTGACTCATTCTGTCGTTGTTGGAAACGTATGCAAGAAAAGGAGGTTGACGACACGACCTACTAGTCCTGTGGCGTCCTGGTAATCAGACTACTAATAACGAGTCTGCTATAGAAAATGAGGGGTGTAGTTCGTATACATTTGCAGCAAAGTCTTGCATTTTTTTAACATATTTTTTTTAAGCCATTACATTCGATGACAAAAAAAATCGCTGGACATTAACAGAGCGCCATCTAGTGCCACACTAAGCAACGAGGCTTGTGTCGTGGCCACCAGATAGTTGATATACTACATAGATACTTTTTGTTTGTAAATACATACTTATTATACATAATATAAACATCCATGACTCGGAAACAAATGTCCATGCTCATCACACAAACATTTGCTCCAACCGGGATTCGAACCCGGGAACCTAAGAACGTAAGGCTATATGAAAAAATATACATCACTAAAGTATATTTTACACATGCTAATGAGAAATAATATCATAACTTTGACACTGATTAAAAGAAACATAGAAATCCAAATATGAGTAAATATAATATTTGTAGTGTTTAAATTATGTAAAAATTTTGCTGTTATACTTGAGAAAAGCTAGTTATTTAGTAATTACATGGTAAGTAAAGATGATTAGATGGCAACTGTCACTGACAGTGACATCACTTTGGGGCGGGGTGCTCTCAGATAGCACCGCCTAGTGTTGAACTTCACACTTAGTAGTATACCACGCCAGGTTTTGCGAATATCATGTTAATAGGATATTATACAATATTTCTACTATTTCATACTTTCATAGAAAAATTCTACGCCTATAAAATTTTAATATATTCTACAAAGAAAGTGGTACCCCTAGTTTGATATCAAAATGACGGGACCACTATTAATTTGATAAAAAACACTTGGTTTGTAAAACACAAATGTTGTGTGTTTAGTTTAAGATCACCTTAAACTAAACACACAATACTTTAATACGAAATAGTACGACTACGTTTGAATCGTTATTATAATGTTAATAACTGTAATATCAGTAAAAAATATATACTAAATTTACATCTGAAAAGCGCCTGAAGAAAAAGTATGATTTTATGCCATGAAGTATAATTTTATGGCTCATAATAGTTATTTATGCAACTGTTATATAATGAGGGGTAATAAAACACGAATGTGGGTTTATCACACGAGGCAAAGCCGAGTGTGATATTAGTATCACATGAGTGTTTTAATACCTAATTATGTACATTATTATTATTATTGTTGTTAAACTATCTAAA
Organism: Xestia sexstrigata; assembly: GCA_941918905.2. NCBI lineage: Eukaryota > Metazoa > Arthropoda > Insecta > Lepidoptera > Noctuidae > Xestia > Xestia sexstrigata. Next base: position 11,687,745 of record OW799200.2, on the reverse strand, counting down.
ACAAAAAACAAGTGGTTTTGTGTCTGGAGACCTTTTCGTCCAACCGCGGCTGGTTAGTAGTAGTACCCAGATCAAAACAAACTGAGTATGTAAATTCTAACAATTATTATATAGGGTTCTATTTAACCAGTAAATAAGATTATGGTCTGATTGGAAAGGAAATATAATCTAGCTTTGACGTGGAGTTGCGGACACCAGCCCGTTATACAATACAATACAATAATCTAGTTTATTGTGATATAAAAAAAAATTACAAGAATTAATAATTTTTCATCAAATTAATATTTTTAATAGCGAAATATCCGTTTTGTTCACTGCTTTTCAAGTTCTACATTATTTTTTGAGTTTCAAATTGTAATTATTTAACTTTATTTTATTTAAATAGATTCCTTATTTATTTAGATATTCACTGTAAATTTTATTAAGCTATATCTCTTGTAGTTTGTGATTGTCAAGTGTTTTATACATATATGGTGTCAAAGTGCGAAATATGCGCGAATGTTGTATGTAGCGAACATTCGCGCATATTTCGCGATCGCGATAAAAGAAAATCCTCTTTAAAAGTATCTGAAACAGTTAGCTTAACCCTATTAATTAAGCACTATTTTTCCGTTTTCACACACGTTTTAATCACAATAATCACTTATTTCTTCACACTTCACAATCACTATAGGTATAAATACCTAACACTTTTTCGGAGGGGTAGTACTAAAACTTCGAGATTCGAAAACTAATTTCCTTTAACATAATATCGAAGTACTGTTCCTCACGAGTACTTTGATATGTAATAATATCCGAGAATAACAATATACATACGGTAACAAAAATTTGAATTTCGAACTCGCGATGACGCAACACGTCATAACAATGGCGGGTTTGTTTACATTATAGTTTGAAGTTTCATTTTAACATCTTCTCAAAGGAATAGGGCATAGATAATCGGTATAGAGTTGATGAATATTGTACACGATCAAACCATTATTCGAGTGCAATTATATAATAAGGTGGAACGAAGTTTATAGTGGTCGGATTTTCATGAAACTTTTTTTATTGAGTTCCTAGAGAAGCAGAGAAAAAAGTTTTTTTTTTTAATTTCCTTTGTTTTTTTTTTTTCATTAATGAAAAACTTCAAATTAGACGAATTCATATTGTAGCGTAATAGTGGGGCCAACGTGCATCCATTAAACGATAATTTGGTTTGTTTCTTTATTCATGGTTGTCAATGTAATGTGTATATGAAGTATCTTTTGAAATTTTCCTATTTTCACCAATTATTTCTAAAATATCGAATTCGAAGACTAAAATTTCTTTTGAAATTAGTAACTGATGCTTTTTTTGAGATAATTGGACCAGAAAGTATTAATGAACACCACTTTCATGAGTGTAGTGACTTAAAATTCATTCGGAAATGTCAGAAAATTGTCAATGTTAGTGAAAGCATTTTTTTTTCAAATACTGCTATGAAACTCAATGTGCAAATTATTGTCTAAATCCTCATTTTATAAGCTATCTAACGAGGTATGATAACTATAAAAATATTTAAGAATACTTGTTAAATTTTGGTTACTGCTGAAAAAGTAAAACAACAAAAGGCCTCTATCGCTAAGAAGTGGAAGTGGAAGTGGTATCGGAATCGGTATTGATTAACTTGTGCGCAGAGACCCAAGCTTGCAACTTATCTTAGATAGAAATCGTAAGAAATGGTTACGTTATAATTACGATAATTTTTGTAAATTTACCAGCGGCCCCCATTCCACCTTCGTCAGCAATACTCAACATTTATCGAGTACAACCAATTTTTTTTTTGTTTTTTTATTAGTAGATAGCAGATATAGTCAGGATATTTTCAGGATAATATTTACGTTGACCGTTACAGAAATATTTTGAGAAAAATGGCCTTCTTTAACTTATGTTAAAAATAAAAAACTTTTATATGAAATTTCGACTGGGTGAACCGATTTTGATTTTGAAATTACAGTTTTAAAAAGTATAATAACGATTCAAACGTAGTCGTACTATTTCGTATTGAAATTTTGTGTTCTGTTTAAGATCACGCCATGTGTTTTTTATTAAATGAATAGTGGTCCCGTCATTTTGATATCAAAATAGCGGGACCACTTTCTTTGAAGAATATTTTAAAATTTTATGGGTGTTAATTTTTCTATGAAAGTATGAAATAGTAGAAATATTGTACACACAAACATACATACAATCTCTCAAAAACGGGCACTTAAAAATCAAATAAAAACATATACAGACACACGCACACTCACACTCTTACACACACACACACTCACACTCATCACACACTCACACTTTTACACAATTTTTCTTGTTTTTGCTATTATTACGCTTTTATTTTTACTCTTTTTTAAATTAAAAATAAACAATAATTAGAAATAAGTAGTTAAGTATAAGTTTAATTACCCACATACTGTTGCAATTATTTTGCTATGGAAGAGCGGGGTCTCCTAACACAGGCAAAAATTGCTTAAAAGGAGTCCCCAAACACAGCCACCCATTGTTTAACAAATTTATTAAATAAAACATTTTTGTATTTTGTATTTGTATTGTATCCTATTCACATGATATTCGCAAAACCTGGCGTGGTCCCGTCATCTTGAGGTTCATCTTAGTTCACTGTTGCAAATAAACTGACAGCTTGATAAACTACAAGCTTGTCGGTAGAAGGGGTGAACTGGTGGCCTGTCGCTCAGGTGTCGAGAACTACGTCAGACACCTACTCAGGCGAACGGTAGGCCTATAGTAATGGTATCGGTAAAAAATCGAAAAGAAAAATACGCTGCTAACCATTGCCGTCACTACCAGCTCTACAATTCAACAAAGCCTATACTTATTTTACACATTTTTGGTGGAACATCATTAATCTATTTATAATCACTTAGGTATTCTCTTGTTTGAAAGATTTGAATAGACGTTTTTAAAGTTAAGATGATTCAAATGTTAAGCTATTGTTATTACACTGCTACAAATGTAATTGTGTTGATACAGATTTATTTATTTATTTAATAATCAAATCATAATACAGGGTGGAAATATTGTACTATCAATGGTATAGGTTCCTCAAGGGCCCTTTCGGGCCCACCCGTTCCACCCAATTTACTTTGTTATATGCCAGAAACAAAGACGTAAAATTAAAAGATAATTTATGGATAAAATCAATTGTATTACCGTGTCCTTTATGTCAGGTATAAAATTAAGAATTTATTAATATTGGTGATGTCAAAATAATCATTTATTGACCTAATATTTTTTTTTTACTATTACAGCTCATTAAATTATCTTTTAACTTGCTATTCAAACAAAAGTGACAACAAGCTTACAATAAATGGTAACTAATAAAAATGTGACTTTTAACATTAACCAAAAGCTAAAAATATCACTTGAAACTTAGCAACTTTTCGTACTTACGTAAACTAAAAATATAAAATAGTAAATGGAAACTTAAACAAGAACATAATTTCAGTGCACACTAATTTGCGTAGGTACTACATAGTACGTACAATCACGGGAAACAAAACTGCCATATCAGTTAATAACTAATTAATAACGTTCAATTACCTATAAAAGCAAGGCAATCCCCGTTTTTCGCGTCTTATTTATAAACTTAACATTTCTCACTTTTATAGTTGATTGTATACAGAAACATTCACCCAAAAGGTACACTACTGACATATACTTAAAGTAAATACCTAATCCTAAGTACCGGTATATACATTTTCGTCATTTAATGTAACTGTATGACAAACAAAGGAGTTCCACATACCGAACTACCGTGCGTAGTTAATCGTTGATGCACAACCCATGTTTTGACTCAAATTTAAACATGTCTGAACTAAAACCAGTAGCGTGATTTTCTTGCTTACTCCCTTAAGTAAGCACACTTGTCGAAATCGGAATCAACTTGAGCCGTCCAGAAAGAGCTTATAGTCCACACAATATCAGCAAATATTCCGACGGAGTCTGAACTGAAACGAGGCGAACGGCGTCCTTTTCGCTTTTATATCAAGGACTAGAAGCTTTTTCAGAGCAGCCCAAACCGATTCCGGTCGATACGTGTGGTCGCTCCCTAACTCCCTTTCATTTACCATAGTATGAGAACAGGTCTGTACAAAGATACACATCATCAACACGCCGAGTTCGGCATGAAGAGCTCGATAATTTCCACGACTTTGTACGAATCCCACGACCGCCAACTGGCCACTCGATTAATTTAGAATCGAAATCACATCACATCTCGACTCATAGAAAATTTTGGAAAATTCCAAACACTTGCTACAGTATTCCGGAAAGCTGCAGGCCAGAGAATTACACTACATTCATCCTAATTTTGGTAGCGTAATAAGGTCAAGAAAAGAGACAGAAAGCTGTTTACAAATCAATTTCCATAGCTTTTAGATTTTTTAAATAGAATATGTTAAATATACCGAACAAATAAAATCAACAACATAACAAACTTAAACCTCAAGTGCGAAAATAAAATATATTATGTTTAATAAAATGTAACAAAACTATATTACAATATATTTTAATAGAAAGAGCCAATTTACATAGTCTAACAATATAAATATTTACGCTAAAAACATTCATAAAAGGTATTAATGATTTGTAAATAAAAGAAAATAAACCATTGACATTTCACAGGTCGTGAACGCCACTATCTCAAAAAATAACGTAACGAAAATAATTACCACCTAGTCACTAAATTCAGTAAGGAGATCAAAATATGTAAAATTATATTTTATAAAAACATGTTTTTTCTGTGAAACGCCTGAAATAATTCACGACAAATGGCACGTTGCAGGTACCGAATCAAAAAAAAGTGTAGATTTAAAAAATAATAACACTTTGATTTCTTGATTCAGATAAAAGCTACAATACAACAAAATTGTTTCAAACAATATGTACTGAATTAAGTGCCTTCTAATCGTGTATCTCATACTTAGCATTCATGTAAATAATCTTGTACTTTTTCTATAAAGTTAAATAGTTTGTTAGAAATTGCACAGCCTTTTAACACAAGAAACAATAATATACATATAAATCAATGAACATGGCCTCGTCGATACATACCATGCGCCTGAGCATGTAAACACTAAACTTAAAGTAATCGTATCACAATATGGTATGTGCATATTGCGTACACCTGTTGGCATATTTTGTTTTGGTATAAGCCACAAGCCACTACACCCGCAGCTGTGCTACTGCTGTACAAACACATCGAATACATATCCGTCAATAGAGCGTGAGCTGCGCTTTCCTTATATTTACTATTAAACAAATTGGCAAGTGTACGTATGGTACGTGTTTGAACTAAAGTCTTAAAAATAATAACAGCATTTTGTTGAATTCGATTAACGCTAGCGCAGTGCAGCACTATATCCCCGCTCGGTGACGTAGCGGGACAAGCCTGGCCCCTCACTGCGGCATGTGCTGGTGGTGCGCGCCCGAGTGCGGCGGGTGCTGCGGCGGGTAGCCGGTGATGGCGTGCGGCGTGCCCCCCTCATATACTATTTGTGCCGGTAAACGCTGATTGTTTTGAATATCCTCTGGGTTCACGTACTGACCTTGAACCTGGGTTATCAATTTAGGATAATAACTTTGTAATAGACGTATCATAGGGTGATTACGATATTTATTTTTACTGAATACATGAGCATGGACTTGAACTGGAACTCTGCAGCCTGGTAAGGCAGCAGAAGCTGTAATTTATTGTGCTGGGTTATGAACATGACCTATATTTTGTGCATTCGATATGAACCCAAATACAGTAAAGTTTCACTAATCCGACACTTCAGTAATCCAGCACGTCCAGTAGACCTGCACCCACGTCAGTGTGAACTAAAAGCTAAGCAACAGAAGGAACTTGCCACTGTGGACACATTATGGCTCAAAATCGTACCTTCCGCTGCTGTTACTAAGTTATATGTAGTCCACAAATACTTATTCCCTTATTAAATTAGTACCTACGTTATGAATGACTTTATTTTATGTTCTTGATTTTTTCAGATAACAACAACACACAAGTCACAACACACACAGAACATTATCTTACCATTTCGTCATAGTTGCATAAGTATTTATTATTAGTTATTTTATTGTATTTATAGTATTGTTATATGTTTTTCTTTGTGTTCTCTTTTTTAGTAGCTTCTTTTGCAGGTATGCTCAGGGCTCTGAACCGGTTTGAAAAGAGCGGATTTTCGATTAAATACCGGTGAATAATCATTCCTTCATTTCCCGGTTAAAAACAAGTGATCTGTTTTTTGTAACCCAAATGATGAAGGTTACCGGTTTTGACACCCAAATTAACCGGTTAATTCCGTAATTCGTAATTTTCCGGGCCCTGGGTGTGCTGGAGCATCACCTTTGTACTATTTTCTGTTCCTTTCATCTTTTCTATATTGTGTGTACATAAATTGTTAAAAAAATAATAAAAATAAATAAATAATCACCACTATTGCCACCCCTTGTTTTTTAATAGTGCCGAATTAGTGAGACTTTACTGTATAGTGATACGATGCAAAGGCAGGGAGCAATAAAATGTATTTATGACCGATTTGATGAAACTTAAACATTTATATTTACAATACAACATCATAATGTATGTATCCAATTGTGCATTCTGATTTGTTAAAAGGTAACCACAATATTGTTCTGTACCTACCGTACAATAGGGATATTTGATAAATCTCAAACACATTTGTGAATTTTTGGACTCAGTGTTACTACCTACTAAGTCCTCCAAAAGTTTTAAGTTTACAACGATTGATTACAAAACCATTTGCAACTTTCATACATCTGGCAAACACAAATTTTACCTTACTTCAGCCAGTTTGTAAAGAACTTTTGTTGAACTTTTGTTTTAAGTTTAGGCAGTTTGTCAAGAACTTCCGTGTTCAGCCTGTTTGTAAAGTTCCAAAATGTTCTCAAGTAAGTGAAATCCTTGTAACTTCTGATTGAGGAATAAATTTCTTTAAACCATATAAGACAAAAAAATGTGGTCCCTTTCCACTCAATGTGTTTTTTTTTATTCTGATTCTACAGATCACTTCTTGCCACATCACGTCATTGTTGATGACATTCAAATATCCCTATGTCAAAGCATATAACATCAATCACAGACTATAGTAGAGCGGGATGTTACCATACCTTACCAATGAGCAATTCAGGATGTTGCCAGACCTCAATGGCTTATGTATAATTATTATATGAACTAGAAATTAACAAACAATGGTCAGCTAATTAGCAGCAAAGGTTGTTATAATCGATCTATAAAATAATATTTCGAGACAATCAATTGAACAAATAGGTGCAGCAACAAGATAAATTAAACATTTTTAGGTTTACACAAAATGTAGACTATACACAAAAATGAAGCGCAAAATTATTAATAAACGAATAATATTAAATAAATGAGTATTATAGACAAGAAGAATGAAAAAAACACGAATAACATGAAAAGTATTAAAAAAAAGAAATCTGTACTCACGTTTATAAGCGGCTGGAGAATGCCAAGCCTTGCTAGCAACAGTTGCTCCTTTACCTGGCGCAGTTCTTCCTGTTGCCTGACTATCATTTGCTGCAGCTCCTCGTGCTTTCGTTGCAACTGCTCCTGCCACAGCCACTTACTTGTATCATGCAATAGGGTGCAGGGGGAAGCCTAACTACTTGAACTGAGATTCGAAGCGAAATCAATATGATTGAACATGGGTCTTTTGGCATTTGGCCTTAATAGGAACTTACGCCGTCTTTGTTTTGCAATGTGATTTTCGATTATAAACAAGATCATTCAAGTGCCAGAAGAACCGTGCTGTAGAGTAGACATTTCTATTTGAATCATGCTAACTTGTATCTGTGGGAAAGTTCTAGATGATCGTTAGATTTTGTTTATAGGAATAAGACTGGGTGGGGATATTTGCGATAATCACCTGAATCTGGGCTTGATCGGACGACACGATGACAGACATCGATGGTATGGACAGAGGAAGTATGCCGGGCACTCCCACCGCGCTTACGTAGGGCGCGGGATCCAAGTACTGCGCGCCCATGCCGTGCTGCGGTGCCGGAACCGATTCCGTGGTCTTTTGCGTCTGCGACTGAATAAGTTTAAAATAACTGTCTATTATAAGAAACTACGGGCCGATTGCACCTTAAAAATTGAGCGCATTTTCATCATAATTCTCTTGCCCTTATCACAATTAATTTGGGGTCGGCGCAGCATGTTTTCTTCCATACTTCTCTATTAGTTGTCATTTCAGCAGTCGCCTGCTTTCTATTTTTTCTTTCGCTTATGTTTTGAAGAATAAGTATATCTATGACTAGGTCGTCTCCAAGTGTAATGATTAAAATTTTACGTTGCTACGAGTATTTTAGGCCCCATACTATTATGAAATAGGTCTTATCTCACAGTTGCATTTGGGTTTTTGCATGTTTTTTTTTAATCACTCTAAACAAATCGTGTTAACATCAAGAATAGCTAAATGAAAAATGAAATTATTTTTTTAATATCTTTAAAAAATACTAAGTTTTAAGCATTTGAAACTGCTGATTAGACAGAGAGATCCGATACAGCGAGTGACGTCATTCGCTGCATCGACGTACATAATCCATAATAAATTCCGTTTATCTACAAAGAGATAGAATTAAAAGTTGAAATGGCTATAACTTTTGTGTTGTTTGGCCGATTTGTCTTGTTTTCGCTTTTTGTCATTATTTTTATAGTACTTTAACATTCCGTATTGAAATAAAAAAAAAGAGAAATCATGCATATTCCCTATCGCCAATCATGAGAGAATCGCTTCTGTATTTTGCTGAGTGCATACATATTAGTGCTCGTGACTACTCACACCCACGTCTGCTTAAACATTCACGGAATGGGTCATGCATGTAAATATTAAATTGTCTCGATTTTTCCTGCACTTAGGAATAACCTAATACTATCTACAGTAAGTATTTCCTACTTATCAGATAAATCTGATAGGTACTATTTTTGAGTGAAGTTATGTTATGACAAGTTATGATAATGTCAGACGGGGTAGAGATTATCTACAGTTTTTACTTTTTAATTGAGTAGGCTAAGAAAATTGAATAAAAACTCCGTAGCGTACCGACGATGGCCGCCTCTAACAGAATTTAATTTATTTCTCTGGAAATACTTATCAGATAAATCTGATACATTTTTTGTAGATAGTATTACCTTATTCCTGAGTGAAAAAAAAAATCGAGACAATTTAAGATTTTCATACATGACATACTGTTGTGACTGGAGACCGTTTTATGTGCGTGTGTAAATATGCATTATAAATGGTCAAAATAAGAAACATAACTGCTGTTGGAATTGAAAAATTATTTTTATTGGATAGTTCATTTATTGAGGAAGGTTGTATAACATCTCGCTACGACCAAAAGGAGCGGAGCATAAATGAAAAATGTTGAAAAACGTGGAAAATTTATTCCTTTTCTGGGCTTTTTCTTTCTTATGTGACGCAGACGAAGTTGCGTGGGTCAGTTAGTGCAACATAAAATTGAAATAAGTATTTCTTTATTTACTACGTTTTCTGCGAGATACTATTATTTTTGTTCTTGAAAACTTTAATAATCGAGTACTGTTCCAAATTATTAGTAGTACGATTGAGCCTTCTATTATCTATTTATATATTTTTATGACGCACGATCAGCCGATTCTAGCAAAAATATGCTTAACAAAAATACGTCTGTAGTAATGACTTTATGCTGTGTAAAGACTATTGTGCTATCTTCCTCAACGAAATAAATAAAGCATAATCACCTCGCGCATTGAAGAGTTCTGCTGCGAAGACCTAGATTCCCCGGACAACGATCCCGTGTCCGAGCCGGTGTACCGCACGTGGGAAGCGCGCGTCCAAGAAGCGCCGGCGGCCGTCGCCGCCGTGCCGACCGTAGCAACCGTGCCGGTCGTGCTCCCGGCCGATGCTGACTTTACTGAAGTCGGCTGGAAAATTTAAATAATAATTCAATATTTTTATTTCTAGACAAAAAACGAAATAGTACAATGTAGTAATTATTAGATTAATATGTTAGTATATAGTAGCATAGTTTACAGACGATAGTTTGGCTTCTAAATAAGACAAGGAGCCTGTGTCTTATAAGCCAATGTTCCCCAAAATTTATTTACTTATTTATTTAAGAAAAACAAACAGTAGCACAATAACAATAAGTCACAATATTTTAAATAATACATTTTAAAACAAAAGGGTATTACACTCATTTTTGAAAAGTGTCTCAATTAGATTCCATAGTGCTAATGAACCACTAAAAAATCACAAAAAGAATTATTCAATCGTTAAGTGCCATAAAAATGCATTTTCAAATTTCGCGCGTAATTTTACGAAAACGCTGGACGCAGTGGACGCCATATTGCTCTGTGGTCATGACGTCAGTTGGCTGTGTAAACAAATGCAGTGATATTTGAAGTTGACTGTTGACACTTCTAAGTTTACATAGCAGTATAAAGTAATAACATGGCGATTAATATAATGGTGTTATGAAACAGATTAAAAAATCTGAAACCCTTGAATTGAATTTAAAAATTTTGTTTGCTATTTTATGAACTAAAACTAACGTTTTCCGACTGCTTTTTGCCTAAGCTATCTCAATAATATATTTTTAGCTTTTTCTCATATGCAGTAAAATACCCTATTATGCTACCCACTACGTTCTCCACAGATTACAATTTAAAGTATTTAAAACTAGCTAGTAACAACACAAATACAATACCTATACAACAGTCATTGTCCTGGAACTAATATCTGAATTTTAAATGCATATGTATGTATAATTATATGACGTGTTTCCGGACGATTTCGATAAACTTCGACCGGTCATTGTACTCATCATTATTAACAACTTTTATATGGGACCAAACCCTGAATCGCGAAAAAAAATTAGCTGTTATTTATTTCAGGTATAAACTGACTTTACTCTGCGGAACAAATAAAATATTCTGGCATATATCCTAACTATACTAACATAGCTGGTTCAGTCAGGGTCATAGGAAGTCTCAACCCTAAACAATTTGTATTGTATTCCTAAATCAATAATAATTTTATTTCAGGCCAGTAAGTAGCCTGATCTTGTACAAACAATTAATCAATTAAAACCAATCAATCTAAAAAAACAATTAGGTACGTAGCTAATTGATTTTCATGTTTCATGATTTTACGTTCCTTCAATTAATAACCACAGTCTATTATTTTCTAAATGTGTAGGATTATAATTTTCCACTATAAAAATATACGTCAGCTAATATAGTTCGGTTCAAACTTAATGGCGGCTCGGAAGTTAGTTGCGAGTGACAGTCTGCGCAGGAATAACGCTTTAAACTTAATGGCGATTCGGAACATTAGGGTTCTTACAGACGAGCGGCATGTTGCCAACTGCAGCCGTCGTCACATGTCGACGGCTGCAGTCGACGCTTGCAGTTGTGGCGTCGGCGGCTGCCGCCGGCGCGTCGACGGCAGCCGTCGAAACACATTTACGCGGCATGCCACAACAGCAAGCGTCGACGGCAGTCGTCGACGCTTCGGCGGCTGCCGCCCGGCGCGTCGACGACAGCCGTAGACAGGTGGCGACGGCTGCAGCTTATCTGCCGTTGGCAATATGCCGCTCGTCTGTAAGAACCCTAATGTAAAGCTGCGTAGACAACAATTTTAGGTATCAACGGGGCGCAGATGACGCATCGTTTTATCTGTATAATGCGCAGACCGTCACTTGCAGCTAACTTCCGAGCCGCCATTAAGTTTGAACCGAACTATACTAGGTATCTACATACCTTATTACACACCCAATGTCACTTCTTAATTTTTTAGTATGACAAACGACGCAAAATGGCGTTCGCTAAATATTTTGCTCGAATTAAGTTTTAAAAATGATTATCCAGTTACTTACCGATGGAAAGTTATTCCTTTGCGCTTTGCCGTATTACTTGAATTATCAGTGCAATATCATAACAAACACATATTTGTTGAGTTTTCACGTTTTATCGCGCGCTCAAGAGCGAGCAAGCGACTGAGTGAACTGCGGCCGGCCGACCGCAGTTGAACGGATCACTGAGTGATGGGCCGTGCTTTGATATTAGTTTGTGCCACAATAGTTTATTGCCAACTGTGGAGGCTTATAAATGGCTTTTCGTTGATTGCCTCACTATAAATGTTTGTATTGTTAGCTGTAAGGCACCCAAACACAATAAAAAATAAAATAAAATAATAAATATTAAAATTCAGTCTTGACAGTCGTTACGGGGATAACGACATCCATACGGACCAATCTCGCATAACTTTGATCGACCCGAACGGCTGCAATGACTGACCTCGAGGGTTGAGGCTCTGAACTACAAAATATGCTAAATAAAGATTTGTTGCTGTTTATACTGAAGCTAGTCTGAGTATTTTATTTGAGTCCATCGACACGTAAAGAAGAAGATGAAGAATTGATTCCCATGTTAATGTTTTGTGGAAGCTGCAGAAGATTGTAAAAATATACTTGCATTATATAGATTCCAGTTCTTAGTATTATATAATTGCATAGCACATGTGTGAGAACTTTGTACTGTTCAGCCATCATTTACATTTATTTATATTTCATTGACTTGAATATGCCTTGGTGGCTGAGAGAATGTCATGCTCACTTAAATGTCTCGCTGATGGTGGCGGGTGTGTCGGGTCATTTAGTTCCCTTCAATATGGTTGAGTTGAATGGCGCCGGTACATGCGTCATGTTTGTGAACGGGCGCTGTCAGTTGGGACTGGTCATCTCTTAGCTGCCAAGGTTCATTTTAATTACTTTATTCGTAAACTGTTGATCTAATCTTTTACTCTGGACGCTCTTAGTGTGCACGTCTTTCTACATCGTTCTCACATATATGTATAATCTCAAAATTAAAGATGTAACCAAGATTTTGTAACAATATTTTGATTTTAAAAGAGTGTCCATGGAGTTTCTTGCCCGTTCTTCTCCATAGAGATCTACGCTAGGGAATGGGCAACTACAGTACTTTCTCAAGTTATTATGCCTTGTGACTGGGACTGTAGCTTTGATTTTCTTTTTTGTATTTTTTACATTCAAAAGTGCCATAATGGTCTAATTGAAATAAATGCTTTGAGTTTGAGTTTGAGTTTGAGTTTGAGTACAGAGAGTCAGCAATAAAATAGAAACTGGAAGTAAAGGAAGTTGGAGATCGGTTTACGAAAAAACCGGCCACGCCAGCTTAACTCTCGACTTTTCCGTGGAAAAACTCGTGAAAAATTGTTGCTGCTCATACTGTAGCTTGTTTTAGCATAGAGAGTTAGCAACAAAATAGAAAACGAAAGTTGGATTAGTTTGGAGATTGGTTTACAAAAAAACCGGCCACGTCAGCTTATTTCTCGAGTTTTTCGTACAAAAACTATTGTAAAAATTTGTTGCTGCTTATACTGCAGCTAGTCTGAGTAAAAAGAGCCAGCAACCAAATAAAAATCGAAAGTCGGATTAGTTTGGAGATCGGCTTACGAAACAACCGGCCACGCTAGCTTAACTTTCGACTTTTCCGTCGAATAACTATCGTGAAAGTTTGTTGCTGCTCATACTGAAGCTAGTCTGAGTACAAAGAGTCAGAAACAAAATAAAAACCGGAAGTCAAGAGAAGTTGGAGATCGGTTCACAATAAAAAATAACACAATAGTAAAATGCTAAATAAAGATTTGTTGCAACTCGTTTTGCAGCTTGACTGATTACAGACAATCAGCAACAAATAGAAACCGCAAATTAATACGTTTTGAGATTGATCAGTATAAGGATGCCCCAAAGATTAGTATTTTTTTTGTAAGATATACTAGAAATATTATCCAAGATGGAAAACAATAAAATTATAGCCCTCGAATTTGACTTATCTCAAGTCGTTTATTATGTTATGTAAACTAAATCAAAGTGTAGTTATGCATTCAACTTATATTTGTCTCAAATTCAAGACAAGTTTTATGTGATTCTTTATACTCATTTTTTGAGATATATCGGGCACTCCACGCCAAATCGGAAGATTTAAAAAAAAAACTGCGTTTCTGTTATTTTTTACCCTTTAAAAGCGTTGCTGGTAAATCTTGAGATTTTTTCGACTAGTAACTGGTTTATAAAATATTTAATTTTCTAAAAAGCGATATTGTGTTGGTTTTTCGTTGATAACTTTCTTAAAAATGGTCGAAATCCAAGATGTTTATTGTTAAGGGGCCTTCACAAAAATGAATAAAAAAAACATATTGTTTTCAATCATGAGATTAGTGAAATTCGAGGGCAATAATTGTTTTTCATCTTGGATAATAATTCCAGTATATCTTGAAAAAAAAATTACTATATCTTTGGATCCTTATACTGATCAATCTCAAACCGTATTTAATTTGCGGTTTTTATTTGTTGCTGATTGTCTGTATTCAGATAAGCTGCAAAACGAGTTGTAAAAAAAAACTTTATTCAGCTTTTTCACGGAAAACTCGAGAGTTAAGCTGGCGTGGACATTATTTATTTTGGAAAAAATTAAGAAAAAAAAATTTTTTTTCTTTAGCATCTTTCAGCAACTAATTAGCAACAAAAAATCAACAAATTTCGGTGTTTTATTTTTATTTCGCTGCTTTTACACCGCCATGTTTTTAGACCTTGCATTTACAACACTTACAGATAATTGAACATACTAGTGGTCGCCAGTGGTCGAAATTCGACCATAATTAATTTAAAAAGGCTGTGATATCTTCAAAGAGCCAAAGGCAATGTATGGTAAGTAGCGACATCTATCCGTGACTGTTAAAACAAGTTCGTCTCGAAACACTTGAGTGTTGCTACTTATAATATATACACATTTAATTATTTTTGATAGACTGACAGATTTACTTATCATTTATTTTTACATTTTACATCCTTTTTAACAAAAACATTGCATTTTCCATATCTTAAAATACTATGGGTTACTTTTTTAAAGTAATGGTAACACTCCATTGACATGTCAATTTACGGTCGTTTCAAATGTTTTATTTCAAAATACCCACATTGTAATTTTTGAAATTATGAATGTGTAATTTTGTTTCCGTCAATTAATTTAACTAATTACACATCAGGTTGAGAATCTAGTGCTTCTTCCGCTTAGTTCGTCGAGTAGAACGTCGGTTCCTCCGGCTAAGCGTAGAGAATTCACTTAGCTTCAACGTGGTGCTTCGCCCCACTGCTTATGGTGTTTTTCGATCGAGATAGGACTCTAGTGTATTTAATTTGTTGTACTGTGCACATTCTGGTACAGACATCATGTCATACCACACTTGCTGTGTTCATAATTGCATCGTTGTGGATGGTCAAGGTACAGTATAATTTTTCAGTGATATTATTGTAATTATTGCCCTCAACACACCACTCTGAACTTGAACACTCACAAACACTCTGAACCAGTATCCGTCTGTCTACTAACAAAAAAAATACTGTGGTCTGCCAAGCATGGTGACTTCCTTAAGACAAATAGACCATTCATACTAGGAGGCCCATGTTCAATATAGTGGAGACGAAAAAACTGGTATGGTAGCAATAGTACATACTTAAATAAATATAGACAAAGTTGTGATCATTTCATTTGGTATTAACAGGTATCCCGTTTCATGCATTTCCTAATCCTTCTAAGGATAAGGAAAGATTCCAATTGTGGGTTCGAAATGTTGGAACTCCTCTGAAGGATCTTGAAGACATATATATTTTCAGAAATAGAAGGGTCTGCCGAAGACATTTTGAAACATTATATTACTATCCAAAGAATAGACTTAGCAAGTTAGCAGTACCTACTATACATCTGAATGGTTAATTTTTTAATTACTATTATAATCAGTTAACATTAAACATTAAGTACCTCAATAACTCAAGTAAATTTGTTTCAGATGAATGGACTCACTCTCATGGTCAAAATGCATTGTGTGTGGATAATGAATTGGTTGATTGCATTCAAAATCTTCCTACTACTAGTCAGTCAGGTATTTACATTTAAATATATTCACTGACCATCAATGATGTCAAAATTAAAATATTTTATTCAAAATAGACTTTTGTAAGTACATTTTGAACATAAAAAAACGATAGCATCGCCCACCTATTGCGTTTAGTTTTTGTGCAAGTACAACTAAAACATTGGACTTGAAGAAGCAAATAAAGGATGTCCTAATGGAATTACAAAGCTGTGGCTTAAATGTAATTGCTACAGTCTGTGACCATGGAGCTACAAATATGGCTGCAATTAATTCAATGTTGAAAGAAACAAAAGAAAATGTATTAAGGGAAAATAAAGAATGGAGGGGAGGATATTTTTCATTAAATAATCAAAAAATATTCCCTATTTTTGACCCCTGATGAAGGGAATACGCAATAATTTACTAAATAAAAATTTAAAATATAAAAGTGGAAACAAAGAGTGTGTGGCGAAATGGGAACATATAATAAATTTATATAAAAGAAGTCCCGGATACAAGGGCGTGAAGATGGCGCCAAGACTAACAGCAGAACATGTCTTGCCAAATTTGATTCCTAAAATGCGGGTAAAGCATTGTACGCAAGTTTTCAGCAGTACCGTTGTTGTAACAATGGGGGTCATGGCAGGTTAGTTTATTATTTTCTTAAACTTACCAAATATTTATATTTTTTCAGTATTCTATGGGTATGAGTTTTGTCCAACGAAAATAATTTTGCATGACAGTAAATCGTTCTGATTTTGGCAATTTAACTTCTAATCGCTATTATCATTGCCCTATATTTTTTATATTTTTTTCAGATTATGGGAAACTTCCTGAAGCCAGCAAAGAAACTGCCGATATTCTATTGTTTTTCGACAAACTGTTCGACTCCGTTAATGGCAGTTACAGCGAAATGAAACACGAAAAAATTTATCGCACTGCAGTAACGCCTAAATCACCACATCATAGATTGTGGTGTGAAAGCATTGCAGCCTTAAAAGATATGAAATTTGTTTGTAACGGGAAAGAGACAGTAGTAGTACCGTCACTCTCCAGTTGGATTAAAACACTGGAAACTTTTAAAATTTTAACTAAATATTTGCATGATTTGGGAATGACTTCATTGTTAATGCGTAATTTTAACCAGGACCCAATAGAAATGTTTTTTGGAGCTATCAGAGCTCATGGCCAATCAAATATAATGCCCAATGCCGCAGCTTTTCAAGCAGCATTTAAAACGTTGCTTATAAATAATATAACTTCACCGCACTCTGTAGGAGCAAACTGTGAAAAAGATGAAGGCAAATGCTTACAAAATTTAACATATTTTTTTAAAGAAAGCAAGAATAATAATAAAAGTTCTTTGTGTCCAACAATTCAAGAGGAACATCTTAATATGTGTTTTTCAAACACAATACTGTACAATAAGTCAAATAATGATAAGGAAAGGTGTGCAGCTATTGGGTATTGTAGTGGGTGGCTGGTTAAAATTGCAAAAAAACAAATAGTCAAAAATTGCCAAACATGCAAAGGTGATATGGAGAGTGATACCATGTGTGATTTCCATAAATATATAAAAGTTAAAGGCTACTCGGAAAAAGGCTGGCTTTGCTATCCCACCAGGGCAATTTTTGATATGTTTTTTCAAATAGAAAATATTTGTATGGAAGTTTTAAGATCATCGTGTGAGGAAAAAAACTTATCCAGTTACATAAAACTGTTAATTTCATTCCACTGCAACACAATTTTTTTGTCTTGTAATAGGCACAAAAACCAACTTATGGATTTTTTAATTGACAAATGTGTAACATTTTGCATTCATAATTGGTGTAAGGAAATAATTCAAATTGTATGTGGAAAATCGTTACTTTTTGACACTGAAAATGAAATGAAACGGAAAGCTCATGATCACTATACAAAATATAAGTTAAGAAAAAGAAAAACACAGATCGACATGTTAGTCAACATGTGATTTTTATTTTTTTGTATTTCTTGAGCTTTGTATATTTGTATTGTACTAACTTAATTTATAAGATTTCTGTTACTAACCATTCTCATTGTTATTTTTTGTACTAACATAGTTTATAAGATTTCTGTTACTAACCTCGTAAAAGAACTCAGTTGTCTGATAATAAAAAAAATATTTTTTTAGTATTTATTTTATTTTAAATCCTTTTTAATCCATAAAATATATACAGCATAATTATTATCAGCCTAATTCATAAAAAATCCTTAATTGAGGTTTGATGGGTCTGCTAGCAGTCAGCTAGCAGACTGTTGATGGGTCTGTTAGCTAGCAGACTGACGCGTTATGTTGGCCATCTTGACAAATCAAATGACAAAAAAGTTCCGTAGCAGCAAGTAACATAATATAAAAGTTCTTGTAGTTCGTTGTAACTTTGATCGATGTTTTAATAATAGTGTTTTTTTTTTAAATTAAGTTAAAACCAGTTTTCGGTGGAAGTTTACATGGTAATGTACATCATATTTTTTTTTTAGTTTTATCATTCTATTATTTTAGAAGTTACATGGGGGGGGGGACACATTTTATAACTTTGGAGGTGTCTCTCGCGCAAATTATTCAGTTTAGAAAAAAATGATATCAGAAACCTCAATATCATTTTTGAAGACCTATCCATAGAAACCTAGATACACACGTATGGGTTTGATGAAAAAAATAGTTTAGTTTCAGTTTTAAGTATGGGGAACCACCAAAATTTATTGTTTTTTTTTGTGTGGAAATCTTAATGCGGTTCACAGAATACATCTACTTACCAAATAATTTCGAAAAAAGTGGTTGTGACATACGGACGGACAGACAGACAGACATGACGAATTCATAAGGGTTCCGTTTTTGCCATTTGGCTACGGAACCCTAAAAAAGGCCTCATCGACAAATTAAAAAAAAAATGACAGCAGTGACAGCAAATTAGCGGGAAAACGCAATTTTTTACAAATACACACGAGAAAAAAGAAAAGGAACAAAAAAAGAAATGATAAACCAATAAGAAAAGATAAAATTTGACGATACAACCCCAAGATCAACTTTTATAAAAAGCGAGATGTTTGTTTTCCCGCCATTTCCGATCCGCATGTTTATGTTGTACCTAAGTGCAAAAAGCTGTGATTATGTTAATCATCGTAATTTTATTTTTTTCATATTTATTGTTAGTACACGTATCATCTTAAAAACCTAATTAAAAGGATTTTTAAATACAAATTTCTGAAAATAAATTTTCCTGGATTTTTTTTTAATCTGCGTAAACCTCCCTTCACTAAAATTATCTTCGGTATGGTTTTTTGCTCTTGTCAAAGTCAGCTGTTCAAATTTCCGGCGGCCATTTTGTGACTTAGCAGGGAGATAAAGGAGGGTCAACGGTCCTCTAACGTTAGCAGAGCCTTGATGGACTGATAGCGTTAACAGACGTTTATGAATCATGTTTTTTAGCATCGGATCTTCAAGGAGCCTTCAAGGAGGCTCTAACTTTTTATGAATAAGGCTGTCTAACTTTAGCAGAGCCTTGATGGACTGATTAGCGTTAATAGACGTTTATGAATCATGTTTTTTAGCATCGGATCTTCAAGGAGCCTTCAAGGAGGCTCTAACTTTTTATGAATAAGGCTGTTAATCTATAAGTATGTAGGTACGTACAATAAAAAAAACAGCTTTACCTGTGACGGATAGATGGCGCTGGTTTCATAGAATGAAACATTGGTGCCAACTTACTCGTCGATCTCCCTATATACATTGTAGTCTTTGTGTCAAACGTCAACAAAGTCGTTGCCATGACAACGTTGCTATGACGACCAAGTCTTTTAATATACGAAACGTTCTCTCGTATGCGTGAAACACTTGATAGCGTGTTTATTGTTTTTTATTTATAGATTTAATGTATTTTTATGCATCATTTTTAAATAATATTAGCATTCTGCACTCCTCTATATGGGGTGAGTTTTCAATGACCAACCAAAATTTAAAATTAATATCTAGCTATCAAACCAAAAGTGCATTTTAAATTTATTGTCGAAAATATAAAATAAAATAATAGCATTCATTTGAAAATGTCCATAAAAAATTCCTGTGTGCATGCACCGCCAAATTTATATGTGTGCTAACTGCTACCTATCTAAGTTGTTGAATTGAACACATTCGCTGTTTAGTGGTGGACAGGAATTAAATTTTATTTAAAAAAAGGTTTTTTTTTTTCATTATATCGAGTTATTATCGATTCCAAACCATCTCTGAAAATTTGGCCGGTCATTGAAAACTAACCCTTTATAGGGTGACTGGTAATATACTTAAACAAGTGATTGTACTCATGACAACAAACAACTTTTACTATGGGACCAAACCTAGAATTTAAAAAAAAAAAAGTCAGCTGTTCAGTACATTTTGACCAATTAGGCGAGGTCACTAATTACCAGTCACCCTATATAATAAGTGTGCGAAATTTCATACTCCAGTGTGCGAAATTTCATAATCCTCCGTCCGCGCAATTTTCGTGAAAAGGGGTACAAAGTTTTCTCTTCACGTATTAATATTATGATAAAATCACACTTACTTGAGACAGTGGTTGGTAGGAGGAGGTGCCGAAAGCGTCGCTGCCCTCAGACATGTAGGAGGGCGACATGGACACCATAGACTCATCCGCAGGGGCTTCCGTCATCACCCCTTGACTCTGGTCTGCTTCGCTCACGGTGTCACCCTCTGCACCGCCTTCCTGCTTCATGCTCTTCGCAATGTCCGCGTTACTGCAAAGAAAAAATATTTTATTAATTTATTGTTCATCAATTACAATGACGTCGTACCCGAAACTTTGTAAAGTTACGATCAATCAAACCGGACAGAATAATTACGGATGGGACTCCGGACACCGGGCTAGTATGGATAACCGCTTATCTAAAGGGAGTAAAAAACCTCTTAACGAAGCCGAAAGGCACTTGTTCTCCTGTCATTGAGATCATTTTTTTTTTTTTCATTTTTTTTTATTCTGCACCATACCTTCTAGTTACGGGAACCTTCTAGTTACGGATATTGAGGGTCAAAGTTACAACTTTTTGACGTTTTTTTTAAATACAAGTTTTTATTGGAAGATTTTTACTTTAAACACCTCCACGACCCTCGTACTATCAATCCATCCATCAGCATAATGTTTTGAGTGCGTTACATTGAGTTCTACCACAAAACATGATTTTTCAACCCAAAAAAAGAAAGTCGTTTCCCAACAATAATTTTTGCGTAAAGTTACTTAGTATGACATACAGAATGCTTGGTTGACGGCTTCGTGATGAGGTTGTTTACACCCTGTATTCATATTATGTTTATAAACAGGCAAATTCAAAATAATAAGTACCAATTTCTCTTCTGTTGTTAACCGTTTTTTTGTTTACTAGCTATCATAAGGGCACAAGAATGACGATGACGAGATTTAGAATTATCACTACAAAAAATTGAGTGTTAGTATTTTTTCCCTACCTTCGACATAATTATTCTGCTAACCATTGATCCACAATAATGAATTTTATCAACGGTTGAATGTCAACCACAATTAAAAGATTAATTTGTGATCGTAAATCACAAATTAATCTTAAAATTTTCACAGAAGCAAAAAATTATCATAAAAAACGTACAAAGTTACAAGAAACTTAATAGCTTGACAATAATTTGCTTGAAACTCAAAAGAGAACGTGGTTTTAAAGCTATATGCTTTCGACAAAAGAAACCTAACAAACATAAAAATAAACGCAAGTCCCAGTAAAAGTATAAAGTTACGAGTATATTGATGTAACTTACGAGTACGACATGGTGTTGGTCCGATCTGCCGCAGCCCTTGCTCACGAATGCTGCACTAGCAGCGCAAGCATTTACTAATAAAAGGCCTACTGCGCAACACAGTGAGCGCCTATACCAAGCTATATTATATTTCCTCCAACAGGATAAAGAACAATCTCCTTCCTTTGCACCACAAAGGAATCCTTTCGGTATTGTGCAGATCTGATTTATTTGGCATACTTAGGGCATACTAGGGCATACAATGTCCAGCGATATATGAAAGTTGCTGGATTCTGATAAATAAGACTAGATATAAGACATAAGACTTACGATACATTTATTGTTTTTCAAAGTATATTCCCTCGCAATTAATGCATTTTTGCATTCGCCAAAACCATTGTACAAAGCAGTTGAACCAGTCTTCCTTAAGGGTCCTTAAGGAAGACTGGTTCAACTGCTTTGTTCTTTCAATGGCTTTCTTTTTCTTCAATGGCTTCATGGAACGCATACACTGCCGATTCAGGGCCCGTAAAACGTGTGCCTCTAAGTTTCTTTAATTTTTGAAAATAAAAAGAAGTCGCAGGGTGCGAGGTCCGGACTGTAAGGCGGATGCGTCATGAGTTCCAATGTAATGTCCTGATTTACCGAAAAAAGAAGCAACCGGTTTTCAACCAATGCTTCGACTTTTCTTAACTTTCGTCGCAAATCTTCAAAAGGACAGACCCGCTCTGCCGACTGGCTTTTTCTTTCGGGTTCAAAGCAGTACATCCAGGTTTCGTCACCTGTCACGATATTATAGACAACCAGAGATTAAAAAGATATTTGAATGTCTTTGTAGACAATCAATGACTGCCCTCCGTTAAACTTTTTTTACCATTCTACGGCACCGTTAAGTCATGTGGTATCCATCGAGTGCAAAGCTTCCGAATCTTCAGAAGCACATGTAAAATGTTTTGCATTTGGCTCATTTCAATGCCTAACAAAGAACGAAATGCTGCCCAGTGCAAATTTTTTTGTCAGTTTCAATAGGTTGTCGTACGGTTTCAATATTAGATTCTGTAACCGCAGTCACCGGCCGATCATCACGTAACTCGTCATGGAGATGATTCACGTCCACGTCTAAATTCTCCAAACCACGAATACAGAGCTGCGACACGATGCTTCATTACCAGCAGATACCAATTAATTGAAGTCTCTGGCATCTCTTCTGTTGACTTAAGCCACAGCGAAAATCATAAAAAATCATTGAACGAATATATTCACGAGTTAAATTCTTTTTGATAGCGACCAAAGACATTCAAATATATTACTAGCTATAGACGAGACAAGACGAAGAAACTGACATTCCAATAACTTGTTACACTTTAGTAGCAAATCGATCAGTCTAGTGCGTACCGTCCGCTTGACAGGTCGCATTAATGTGTCTTAGTATTGAATAGAAGAAAATAAATTGTAAAAAAAATATGCCCTGTTGCGCTTTGCGTTATTGCAAATCTCGATATAAAAAACGAGTGGACCTGAATTTAGTTAATTTTAATTAGTATTTTATATTTACCCAGCATTTGGGATATAAAGAATATTTTCTGAACATGTTCTAGATTTTTTTTTATTTTTTATTAGCCTGTTTGAATGTCCCACTGCTGGGCAATTATAATATTTACATAAATTGCAATAAGCGCCCTCTGTTGCTAAGTAGCTGTACCACTACTTCTCTACTGAAAGTTGTTCGTTTATCGATTTCTGCTATCGATAGTTTTTCACGTTATGTCGTAAATAATAAATATCAAAAAAGTAAATTGACTGTTATGGTAACCATGTTAACTCGTTCAAGTGTCAATATGGTAATAAATTTTATTGGTTCGCGTATTTTTCTTTTAAAATTGCTTAAAAAAGCTGTCAAAGTTAATACTCGCTCAGCGATACATGCTCAGCGATGTTTGCTTGGCGGGCAAAATTCACACCAAGAGACTCAGCGGTCATTTCTACCTAGAATGCGGAACTGAGTGCATTTATTGCGAATCAGAACAATTACTATAACTACCGGTATCATTGTTGTCGGGAAGGGAACAAGTGCGTAGCACGTGCAGTGTTGCGCAGCACTAGCCTAACGACGTAGTAGACTAACTAGAGTGGTGCGAGTAATCGCCCGTCGCACTCGCACACTCGCTCATAGCCCAGCTACAAAACTATCGGAACTACATACTCGCTTCGCCAACGCGTTTCTAGTTTCCAGCTCTAGGTACTCGCTTCTCACTCATCGTTAGCGGTGGGACAACTGCCTAATGCCCCATGTAACAGGGGACGAGCCTATTGCCATCAATCGGGCACAAATCCAGACTCCGTGGCTAATACTAAGAAATTCCTGATGAAAAAACCCAATAACACTTTGCCGGATCTGGTAATCGAACCCATCATGCTCAGCAGTCGCGTTTGCGGCCACTAGAACAACGAGGCAGTCTCAATATAATACAAAAATTTAATTAATTTTACCAAGCGTTATCCATAAAATTTATCGATAATTTTATGCCATTCTAAACTGGTAGCATCCCTATTAGAGGTGGTTACTAGTGCGATCTACCGTGTAATAGGTGAATTATATTTAAAAAAAACTGTTTAATTGTGTTTGTGTGTATGTACCTACATGAATATGTTAAAAAACCCTGTCCGACCCGTGCGGGTATCATTATGTATCGAAAAACTCCTACATGCAGCAACGCCAATCTTAACTGAATATAATATAGAATTGTGGCAGACTGAATTACAATCCAACAATATTCTTGTACGACTAGGCTGTGTCTATAATCACTAAAGTAACAAAACGTTTTAAATCTAGCCAAGGAATAATAAATTTGAAAGAGAAAAATCCAAGGTACCCTTTATTATTGGTATGGAAATCTTATGAAGGGGAAATACACACAGTTGGGCAATAGGTACTCTCAATAAGGAAAATTTTTTTAACGATTTCCAGGAGTTTCATTTGAAAGTTCACACAGAGGCCGTATAAAGTATTAAAGGTCATGTAAAAGTTTTGAAAATTGTTGCTTGATAAATGTTTTTACAATACTTTGTTTAATTACTATGAAAAACCGTTGCAAATATTTCTTTGCGAACCCGTGTCGTAACGAGTTCGAAAAGAAAAGCAATCGACTTTTGGAAACAACGGTCGTAAATATAACATGTTGCGTTGCGTATCACATTTATTAAGTACCTTCCTGTACTAACACCATGCCATTTATTGACCAATCCTGGACCTTAACAACGTGATGTAATTTATACGTGACCTCAATGAATAGGTACACATGGCGACACACCAAGTTTAAATATAGTAGTAGTATACAAATCTAGTATAACCTGACCTAGCTTGTATAAGCTTCCCGTACAATGAGAGATCAGCGTATACTGGTTTTACATAGCTTGATAGGTCATGTGTAGATAGATAGAATACTACTCTCTATTATGTACAACATACAAATTAAGGGTATTACAGTAATAATAATAATAAGCCCCCTAAAATCCCACCTTACGTCCGAGCTGAACACCTAGCACACGTGGGGGGCGGAACGCGTACTGTACACCGGTACGAAAAACTTACGCGGCTAACAAGGAGGGTAACCCTTTATGGAGATGAGTAAAAAATAATTTACGGTTGCTTCCCGGGGAGCGCCGGGGCGCATTTGGAGCCGATGCTGGATGCCACAGCATGCGGTCCGTCGGCGGTGAGTTTAGCAAGCGGGCTCTCACCGAAAAAATAGTTACAGCTGGTCGTAGTAAGCTGAACAGCCGGGCTCACTACGTCGATGCTACAACCGGTTCCACGGGCGATGATACCATTTCGTTACTTTCATCTATCTCTTCGACTCGCCCCTCCTATATGACAAGAAGAAAAGCTAGCTTGTCTACCACCAGCACGCTTGATAGTGTTGTGCAAGATGTCATCCTTGACAATGAGCTTGCACCCGCTACAGGCGCTCCTTGTAAGCGCAAGCGATGGACCCCCCTGTAATGAATATGTTCATTCTGCGCACTTACTTTCAATTAACCTTATTAGACACAGATAAAAGAACCTACCTCGAACCACTCCACCAAAAATTTATAGAAAGATTCCCAGAAATGCAGGTTAGTCGACAAAGAATAGGAGATCAACGTAGAGCAATCATAAATAACAAATCACTACCACAAAAAGCAATAGATGACGTACGAAACGAAGTAGAAACAGAGTTAGAACAACTGCAATTTAATCATTTTTCCCTACAGACACAAAACACTATACCCAACAAATGTCTACACCTACACAAACGCAACCTATAACCACACATTTTCACTACACATTTTCCATCACTTGCCCACCTAAGCGAACGAAGAATAGCTGATCAGACGAGGGCAATAATAAACAATAAATACATCAGTAACGATAAATTAAATTCATTAAAGGCAGAGGTAGCCGAAGAACTCGGACTAAATACACTCAACTCACACAACAATAGGGAGACGTTCGCAGCTATTACAAATATGAACAACACCAATACCCAATTAAAAACCACAGGAAAATTAACTCCATAGAAGAACTGACACCTAAAACACAAACATCGGATAGCATTGAACTAAATAATATGACAGATTTGCTACCTAAGCCTTACCCTCAAATAAGCCCAGAAAGGGATTCAATGATAGACGATACTTTTCAACAAGCACTCGATTTTTTTAAAGAAACTAGCCCTATTATGAGAATTTATATTCCAAGACAGAAACCGTCTAATAATCATGCAAGAATAATTAGCTACTTAAACGAAATCATTATCCCAGAAAATGTCGACAAGGACACCGACTTCGATAGATTACAAACCGTCATTTATTGTTCAGCATGGACCGTTGCTAAAGTACTAAAGTAAATGGGGCAAGGATAACACTTGAACCGCGAGAAAGTACCCGACACCTGAAAACAGAATTCAAACCGAAATGGCAAAACGACTAGAACAAAAAGTTAAAGATTTGCGAACGAAAATAGGTAGAATGACACAATTTGTGAACGGCGATAGTAGCAAAAAATTAAGGAAACATGCTAACAAGATAATGAAACAATATAAAATTCACACTATAACCGAAGAACCTAACACAAAAGCAGCACACACGCTCGACACACTAAAACAAAAACTCTGCGTCGTAAAAGGCCGACTTGAAAGATATAAGGCGTGCACTTTAAGAAAACAACAAAACACCCAATTTATCAACAATGAAAAACTTTTTTATCGCAATATCAGACAAACCACAACAAATATTCAACAAAACACTACAGATGACAATGACAATAACACACCTGATCCAGACACATTAAAACAATTCTGGGCAAGAATATGGGAACAACCTGTTTGCCATAACTCTCAAGCTGACTGGATACAATCAGAAGTTACAAATAACAAAAGTAACATCCAGCCAATGGCATTTATCTTCGGATATATTTCATAAAGTTCTGTCAAGGTTACATAATTGGAAAGCTCCTGGATCAGACCATATACATAGTTACTGGTACAAGAAATTCACAGCAATTCATTGTTATTTATATCACTTCATTAATAAATTTATCCAAGACCCTAATTCGATACCGCGTAACGTCTGGTACCACTTTTATATATGATACCAAAAGATCATAATGATCTCTCAAATCCGGCGAAATACAGACCCATTACATGCTTGCAAACCTTGTATAAGATCATCACATCCTGCATATCCGAACTGATATATGAACACATTGACACCAACAACATCTTGGCCGAACAACAAAAAGGATGTAGAAAGTTTGGCCAAGGCTGCAAGGAACAATTAATAATAGACTCCGTTATTTTAAAAACAGTCCAAAAGTCTAAATCGGATTTATTCACAATGTACGGTCGAACAAGCTATTTGGTTTACATTTTACAATGTTATTTGTGGGTTAAACTGTAAACCAAATAGCTTGTTCGACCGTACATAGACTACAAAAAAGCTTATGACTCAGTTCCCCATTCACGGTTAGTACAAGTATTAGAAATATACAAAATACATCCATCAGTATTAGTATTCCTTAAGACCGTAATGACAACTTGGACGTACTTAGACTCACTACCCCAACTACACAACCCAACGAAACAAAAAACACCAGTCCAATTAAAATACAGAGAGGCATCTTCCAGAGAGATGCACTTAGTACGTTGTGGTTCTGCCTTGCTCTTAACCCATTATCAAAAAGATTGATCACAACCTCGCTAGGAATCCCTTTAAATTCCACTGCTGATGGGCAGGAGGAGACCCATGGTAACATTTTAAACCATTTATTGTACATGGATGACATTAAACTGTTCGCAAAATCGGAAAATCAACTTAACGAGTTAGCTAACCTGACTGAGAAATGTATAGACAAATGCAAAATAAATTCAGTAAAAGCAGGACAGAACTACCAACACCAATACACCTTAGCAACAGGCGAACAAATAGAACCATTGGATGAACAGGACACTTACAAATACTTAGGGTACATACAATCAAGTCAAATACACTACAAAGATATCAAACAGAAACTAAAATTCTAACTACAATTCCAACATAGATTAAACACAATTATTAAAACACAACTCTGCTCTCGAAACACAATAAAAGCAATTAACACCTTTGCTATCCCTGTCCTTACTTACTCGTTTGGGATAATAAATTGGACGAAAACCGACCTAAAAAAATTACAACGCAAAATGAACACTACAATGACTAAATTCCGTAAACACTACCCAAGATCATGCGTGCAAAGGATGACAATACCGCGAAAAGAGGGCGGCAGGGGACTTATTGATTTTTAAATCTTCACAATCGACAGA
This sequence comes from Xestia sexstrigata, assembly GCA_941918905.2. Classification (NCBI taxonomy): domain Eukaryota; kingdom Metazoa; phylum Arthropoda; class Insecta; order Lepidoptera; family Noctuidae; genus Xestia; species Xestia sexstrigata. The sequence goes on along the minus strand of OW799200.2, from coordinate 11,659,123 downwards.
TCACAACTCTCAGACAATACTTTTTCGCCAAGACTGAATCTTCCACACTCCACAAACTAATAGCTCAAAACGACCAACACTTAACACCCCTTAATCTTAAGGACACAACGGAACAGAAAAACGAAAGACTGACTGATGACAAAACGAAATGTCTAGAATGGACCCAGAAGGCCCTCTATGGAAGACATCGCCAAGATTTATGCCAATCAAATGTCGACAAAGAAGCGTCGCGTCGAACGCATGGCTCAATCGAGGCGAAATCTTCCCAGAGACTGAAGGGTTCATGCTAGCAATACAGGACCAAGTAATAGAAACCAAAAACTATAGAAAGCACATCATAAAGAATCTACCAAACGACACATGTAGAAAATGCAATAGTTCTCCAGAAACAATTCAACACATAACTAGTGCCTGCAAATCAATAGCTCAAACCGACTGCAAACATAGACACGACCAAGTAGCCAACGTAATCCATCAGAAACTAGCTCATCAGTACCAACTTATAGACACTATAGTATCATATTATAAAAACAGCCCTAAAACAGTTCTAGAGAACACCACAACAAAGTTGTACTTTGACCGAGCTCTCTTTACCGACCGCACATCCAATACAATAGACCAGACATCACATTGATTAACAAAATAAACAACACTGGATTCCTAATAGATATAGCCGTACCAAACACTCACAATTTACAGACTACAATAGCCGAAAAACTATCGAAATACACTTAAAAGATGAAATAACCCGACTTTGGCGCCTACAAAAAGTAATAATTGTCCCCATAGTTATTTCTTCAACAGGAGTAATCCCCAAACAGCTTCATCAGTCTCTTAGTACCTTAAACTTACCAGGTAACACCTATCACATAATGCAGAAGGCAGTGATTCTAAACACATGCAGACTAGTAATAAAGTTTCTGCAGTGTGAGTTGGACAATTTTACACAGTCTGCGCACAACCGCATGGAAGCTAATATTTCCATACCCGCACTTAACCCAACTGATGAACACTTGGCTTAGGCCCGTGCCATCAGAACTTCCCGGCTAGCCGGAGGAACAAAAATGTTAAAATAAATAATAATAATAAGTTTATTTAAAGAAATCTTAGACACAGGTTACAAAATGTTTTAAAAGGCTAATTTAGGTCAGTATAAGTGGTGTAGTCATCTGTAGCCGAACTAGGCAGAGCCTGTATTTCGACTATCAGCGCCAAACCCCTCGAGTATTAAACATATAAAATTGCCAGTAACATTTAATTTGTTTCTTGTACAAAATCATTTTAACAACTTATAAATATATAAAAAAAAAAAAAAAAAAATTCGAGCAACATTAACTCATATGTGGAGTACACACAAAAACAGACAACACACAAAGAATAATAAAACAAAAATTAAATAAAGAGGCAACATCTAACCGGCCCTGCTGACGGCAACATGCCTATCACAGCAGTGCCTTATGTATGGGCATCCGGTCCGCGATCATCGCAAGGACAGCATTGGGGCTGCCCCACACCCTACGTTGTACCTTATAAGTTGTTAAATGAATTTTCTTTTGTTTTTAAATACAGAAAATTAAAAAAAAAACGTTTGTGTAGTGTTTGCATGCAGGGCCTCTTATTGTGTGAGATGGGAATGTATGTGTCTGATGTGCAAGAGGATGTATGTGGTGTTGTCTAGTGTTCTGTTGTGTGTTACGGTGTGAGTGGGTGCGTGCGTTTGTGTGTATGTTATGAGAGATGTATGTTATATTGTACGTATTACATTTTTCTTTTAATTAGGATGCATTGCATTTTTGTTAACGGGTATATATTAAGAATTCTGTTTAACCTATTGTAAATTAATGGACCAATGGAGTGGGCAAAGCGTTGACTAAATTAAGTTCTAGACTGCTTAGTTCTTTCGGATACAATGTCTTTTCTTCATTTTTGGAGGAGTAGTGGGTTGTATTTTAATTTACTGTGTTGTAGGAGGGCCAATATAGCACGTATAAATAGTGTGACACAATGGGCGGTCTTATCGCTAAAAGCGATCCTTTCAAGTCAACCTTTAGATGATTTAAGAGAGGTGGAAATACTGCGGGTAGTCTGTGGTGTACCATTACTAAAGCAAATATACACACATACATACTTATACAATATATGTTAAAAAACCCTGTCTGATCCGAAAGGGGCATATAGAGGGTGTAAATAGACCCTTAACGATGCCAAAAGGCCCTTGTTCTCCCCGTCATTGCGATATTTTTTTTGTTCTACACCGTACATTACCTTCTAGTTACGGAGATATTGGGAGTCAAAGTTCCAACTTTTTCACAAGTGTTTTTTCAAATACTAGTTTTAAAGATCAATACTTTACTTTGAATACATTTATAACCCGATTACTATTAAATGCTTCCTTAAGCACAATGTTTTGAGTGCGTTACAATGAGTTTTACAGTAAAACGCGATATTTCACCCCAAAAAAAAAAGTCGTTTCTCAGCAATATTTTTTGCGTAGAATACTTAGTTTGATGTTCAGAATGCTTGGTTGACGGCTTCCTGAAAGTTCCGTTTACACCCTGTAGGTATACCAATGACATAATTTTCCAAATTAAATAAGAAAAATAAAATATTGATGAAAATTAAAACTAAGTTTTTGTCCCAAATTACCACATCATCATCTGCCTAGCCTTTTCCCAACTATGTTGGGGTCGGCTTCCAGTCTAACCGGATGCAGCTGAATTGCTGCTGATACTAGTATTTTACATGGAGCGACTGCCTATCTGACCTCGACAACCCAGTTAGTACTGGGTAATACAATACCCCATGGTAAGACTGGCTGTCAGACTTTTTGGGCCACTGACTACCTGTTACCACAATTCCTGATATTCTAACAAACTTTTAAAACGTGACAACACCATCTTCAGCATAAGTATGTTCGATCATCAATTGACTTGATTGATTATTATGACGTCACTACCCGACAAGCGGTTGGGGTGTCGCCGCCAGCGCCCTTGTGGTGTCATATAAGTTTCTCATTTTATTAAATTTTCATCGGGATATTTTTTGTTTACTTGTTATCCAAAAATGATTACATTATAATCTAATCTCGAAACCTAATAATACCCTCACACACACACACACACGTCTATTTAATTTTAAAGAGTTGTAAATGCCATTTTTGAACACTATTTGTTTTTCTTTCGTAAAGATAAGAAAGAAAGAAAATAAGTTTATTTGGCACATGCCAAAATACGTAGTAGAAAGTGGGCAGTCCATCACTTGCTGCCTAAATATTTTGTGCTAGATCGCCGACACTATCTATACAAGGTGTCGCTTTGCATCCTGGTCAAATTCAAGGAGGTATCGAATCGATAATAAATTGGGTAGGTTTTTAGGGTTCCGTACCACAAAAGGAAAAAACGGAACCCTTATAAGATCACTTTCTTGTCCGTCTGTCACCACCGATTTTCTCAGGAACTGGTGGAAATTTATACCAGATACTGAGGTCTATAGTCCCTTTTAGATGTATAAAAATCAAGGTCCTGAGTCAACACGATAAAAAGGTATGAGCAAATTTAGATTTTCGCGAAAACTTGGAAGTGCCAAAATTTATCTTAATTTTCTCATTTTTTATTTTTCGGACTTTTTCCTTTACTTGTGCTGTAAGACCTTGCTTTTAACCAAAATTGACAATTCTAGGTCAACCGGAAGTACCCTACAGGTTTTGGGTCGAAAACCTATTATGGTAGTTCCCGTTGACCTAGAATCACGAAATTTGGCAAAAAGCAAGGTCTTACAGCACATGTAAAGTCAAAAATCTGAAAACCGTAAATATGTTGTTTAATAACAAAAAAAAACGATTTTACTATTACAAACTTATTATTTGCGGTTGGTGCAATTGCCGTTTCATGGGATCGAACAGCAAAGTTAAGTTTGTCCGACACCCGCGGTGTGCGAGTCCGACTCTCTCTTGGCCGGTTTTTAGGGTTCCGTACCTCAAAAGGAAAAAACGGAACCCTTATAAGATCACTTTCTTGTATTTCTTATTTACGGAAATCGATAAGTGTAAACCACACGTATTAAAACGCAGCCAGTCTGTAACCGCGCCTTCACACACACAAATAAACGCACACAGAAACCTGTAACAAAGTAACAGATTAACAAGAGGAAGACCTCTAATAACAAAGTTACTTTTTTGCAGTATACCCAAAAAAAAAAATAAGTTTGTTTTTCCTAGTAGCCGTAATAAGTACATTTAATTAGTAAATAATTGATATTTTATTTTACCGCCTTAAAGCCTTGATGTTTTCGGACATCGATATTACCCTTTCTATATTTATCATCCATTGATGCTTTTGAATCGATGTTTTTCTAAAAGCGATTATCCGTATTTCTGAATCTTCTTTTTATAAGAAAAAATAGATCAATGACTGTCCTAATACATACACACGCCTCTCCCACCTCTTTCCCATAAGGGAAGGCAGAAACCACAGAACGATCCCCATATGACCGTCCATTTATGGCGAGGTTAATGAAAACATGGGCAATGGTAAGTGTTCCACTGAAAATCTTGAAGGTTGCGCCATCTATGGAGAAATGCGATCTTACACCGCGATTCAGGAAATTACGACATTTTCACAACGCCATCTATCGAACACGGAGTAATACTACGAACGGGTAGAGGGTAGCTTTAACACCCTTCTGAACGTGGTGTCGGACTGAGTGGATACCCAAATCCCGAGGTATTGGTTGCTTACGCATGTCCAAAATTTAAAATAATTATAATTTTAAATTTTAATAATAAAGCTATAAGTATCTACCTAATAATATAGACTTGTATCTTGGGGTTGGCCTGAAATAGAAAAATCGATTTTAATTTAAACAAATACTCTGGAGGCTATATGCTTGAAACCTTTTGATTCTGTCTGATAACTTACAACCTTATGTGTAAGCTAAGCTAAGTAGATAAGAGTAGTACAGTGTGTTGTAAGCTGTGTTGTTGTGTGTATTGTTTTTACTTGATTTTTTATTCCGATTTGTCAGTCGTGGAATATATTTTTGGAGAACCATACACTTGGTATGCAGTTTTCATTTAATAGCTCGACTTTCAATATGCAGTTGTGTTAAAACACGGAATATTTCTAGTTGTGGGCGGGCATCTATGGCATTCTAGCGGCACTACAAATAGTATTACAGCAGCATAGAACAAAAAGAACTGCAGCGCCATCTATGACAAAAATGATGTAAGAATCCTACATCGCGCAAGCACCTTTTTCTACGACTTAACACTAAATACAAGAACCCGACAACTGTCGGGCAACCATAACGATTGTGTAATGACGTAAACCATTATATTGAGTGCAGAGAATACCAGATTTGCGTTCGTTTGAGGTCCCACCCTACATCAGTCATAAAAGCTTTTAAGCAAATCAAGATCAAATAACCGAAGATCTATGGGGTATTTCTATCAAAGCTTGTACCTCAATAATTGAGACTAGTAGCCCCGTATTTGGCCTCGATATTTAATTTATGCGTAGATCAAGGGGTCTTCCCGGATCTAATGAAGTTCAGTAAGGTAATACCTCTTTTTAAATCCGGGGACAGTAAAGATACCAATAACTATAGGCCCGTATCCGTGTTGCCCGTTTTCAGCAAGGTGTTTGAAAAAATAATGCTCAGTCAAATGCTTAACCATTTTAACACCAATAAAATCTTACACGAGCAACGACTGTATTTTTTCTTTTTATTTTGCGTATTTGACATTCAAAAGTGCCGTAATGGTCTAATTGAAATTAATGCTTTGAGTTTGAGTTTGTTCTTACCCAGATATCCAGAAGCGTGCAGTTGGCCACTTCACGGAGACACACCAGGAGTATTTATTCAACTAACAAAACAGGGAATTCTTTAGAATGTAGACTGCAAATGATGGACTTAAGTTATTGTTTTTCTTAATCTTATAATTAATTTATGTTCAATTCAAATCTAAACACAAGGTAGAGATGTTTTTAGATACCTAATCAGTTATGGCCTGATGGTATTACTTTTAGACGGTTTGTGCATTTTATGTACCGAACAAATAGAGAGGCTCCTGAGGCTCAGTAAAGTTAGTGAGAATAAAATTCAGTATGGATTTTCAAAATAAGTATCAAGTAAAATTAACTAGTTTTAATTGTATATCTGCGAAAAGATCAGTTGATAATATAAAAAATAGATGTGAGTGGTCCGATTTGATCTGCCTACAGGAGACTTGGCTGTTACCACATGATATCGCAATATTAGGAACAATAAGTCCAGAATTTGAATTCACTGGTAAGTCTGGTGTAGACACGTCAGAAGGGCTCTTAAGGGGACGGCCGTACGAAAGAGTGGCTATTCTCTGGAGAAAGGGTGTTTTCGAGTCTGTCTCGGTAATATCCTATAATAACTCTCGGCTGGTGGCCATTAAAGCTGCCTCTGGTAGTCGCACTATTATTGTATTTTCCGTATGTATGCCTACAAATTCTTTGTATCAACAAAGAAGTTAGGATATGATCTAAACTACTAAGCGAGCACCTTCATTAGCGAGGCTTATGGCTGTAGGAGGTGGTTAGACCATTGTGTGGTCTCTTCTTCAGCCTGGCAGATAATTGGAGTGTAGGAATTGAGGAAGATATTTACGTGTCTGATCACTTACTTATATATATTCCATGTGACTTAGATGTAGTTAGGCCAAAGTTGTTGACCGGGGCTGCACCCGGCAATGCTGTTGCTTGGGGCGTCAGAAATAAATCAGAGATCGAAAGATATTATGAGTTGTGTTCTGATAAATTGCGGGAGATACGACTTCCCACAGGAGTTTGTGGTGTGCAGTCATGGGTCATGCAGCTTGGATGATTACAAACTTGTCCTTGATAACCTGTACAAGAATATTGTGGATGTCCTTTTTGAGGCAGCGAGGGAATCTAATGAAACACTCAAGGGACCCAAGCGTGGTAGTCCGTTATGTGGGTGGAACAAGCATGTGCGAGACGCTCACCGAGAGGCCAGGCGTAGATTAAAACTTTGGATTTTGGCTGATCGACCAACCTCTGGGACGATTTACGATCAAATGTACGAGACGCGTAAAATTTTCAAAGGCCGGCTAAAGTACTGAAAAAATGGGCAAGATCAATTAAAAATGGACGTATTAGCTGAACAACGGGCAACAAATAATTTCAGTACATTTTGGAAGTCCACAGGTAAGTTGGAGGCTAGGCCTGGTCCTGCGGCGGAGGTAGGTGGGGTTACTGAGCATGCGGAAATCGCCAACTTATTTAGAGACCGTGCCGTTCCGTCTAGTATCGGGAATCGGCTTTGTGTCTCATGTCCGGGGGCAGGAGCCACTGCTAAGCTTCACCACGAAGCAAGTAGGATCAGTGACAAATAGTATGATTTAGGGGCAAATCCCCTGGGCATGATGGGCTTAGCATTGAGCATTTAAAATATGCAAGCATGCATATGCAGAGGGTCCTGTCCTTGTTCTATACGATGTGTCTCAGCCATTCGTATCTACGGGCAGACTTAATAATGATCATTGTGGTGCCCATCGTGAAGAATAGGACAGGAGACATCTCGGACACAAGCAATTACCGCCCAATCTCTCTTGCAACTATTATGGCCAAAGTGTTGGACAGTATGCTTGACTCTTGTTTTGCGAAATATGTCAAGGGCTATATATCCCTCAAATAGGTTAGCATGATCCTCCGTTACTCCTAAAATACTGCAGCATTAATTTTGAAATAAAAATATGGTAAAGTTGAGGATTAATGCTATGTGTCCTATGTGTGACGAAAACACGATTCCATAAACTTTTCTCGATAGAATTTTTTTTCCAAAGTTACCTCCAAATCGAACAATAAACCGCTGGTATTCAAAAAATACTTGAAATTAGATCATGACACTTTGCATACTAACTGAACTAACTATAAAGCAGGTCTTATGTGTTTTATTTTTTTAGTCCAATCAATAGATTTTTTGTAAATCGCAAAAAACCACTCATTTCGTACTATTCGGCCGCAGTGACTGACGTAACAACCGCATTGTAGTGCAAGCTGATTAGAACTTTATTCTAACAGGATTTCAAACGAAGTTTGAACCACCACAAATAGAGTTGCTAATTTTAGGGTTAGAAGGGCCCTAAGTTGCACGATGCACAGTTTGGGTTTTGCTCTGGATTATCAACCGAAAGTGCTATTCTAAGTGTCAAGAATACTGTCAACTACTACACTGACCGTAAGACGCCCGCGTGTACGCCTGCTTCCTTGACCTCTCCAAAGCTTTCGATCTCGCTTCTTACAATGTGCTTTGGAGCAAGTTGAGGAGTAGGGGATCCCGGAGGAATTACTCAGTGTATTGCAGTATTGGTATCGTAACCAGACAAACCGTGTTAAATGGTCTAAAGCGCTCTCGGAGTCATATGGGTTGGAGTGCGGAGTAAGGCAGGGTGGTCTTTCGTCCCCTCGGCTCTTCAATCTATATGTTAATGACCTCATAGTTGAGCTCAGCAGCATGCGTGTCGGATGCAGGGTAAATGGTATTAGTTGTAACAACATAAGTTATGCGGATGACATGGTGCTGCTGGGCGCGTCGCCGGGAGCGATCGTGGAGTTGCTTGAGGTATGTGAGACCTTCGCTGCTGCAGGTCTATAATGCCAAAAAATGTGAATACATTGTCTTTGGGGTCGCTGGTAAGCGCCAGGAAAGTACATTCGAACTTGCCATAAACGGGTACATCAATACGTAGAGTTTAAAAATTTAAGTATCTTGGGCATTTTCTAACCGACGACCTCAGTGACCATGTTGACATTGAACGGGAGCGTAGGGCTCTGGCGGTCAGGGGAAATATGTTGGCACGAAGATTTGCTCGGTGTACTGACCAAGTAAAGGAAACGCATTTTAAAGCTTATTGTCAGAGTTTTTACACCGGTAATCTTTGGGTCAACTACTCGAAAAGATCGCTGGATGTCCTGCGCGTCCAATACAATAATGTTTTTAGGATGCTGTTGCGATTGCCTCGTTTTTGCAGTGCCTCTGGAATGTTCGCGGTAACTCATACCGATGGGTTTCATGCCATCATCCGCAAGAAAACAGCCTCGCTCCTGAGCAAAATAAGGGGCAGTCACAATAGCATCCTGGAGGCTGTGGCGGCTGATACTTCCTCCACCATAATAAGGCAATTTGTGAGAGGACTTATACCCTAGATTTTTTCTGTCCTAGTTACTATCATGGCTATATTTTACTAAGGGTGGCCGGTGGTCCTCTTATTAAATCGTCTTTAATTAAGTTACTTATACTACTACACCAATAATTTCTCCAATATTAACAGACTTATTTAATGAAATTATAGAAACCGAAATGATTCCGCAAGACGTGACAAAATCAACGATTTTTCTGTTACACAAGAAAGGAGATAAAGAAGAAATCGGAAACTATAGCCCAATCAGTTTAATGTCCAATATTTATAGAGTTCTCGAAAATGATTTTGTCCAAAATTACGACAGTACTCGACGAAAACCAGCCAAAAGAACAAGCAGGTTTCCGAAGTAAGTTCTCAACAATAGATCACATGCATGTTCTGAGACAAATTCTACAAAAATATATAAGTATAATAAATTTTACTACTTGGGATTCGTAGACTTTAATAAGGCTTTTGACTCCCTGGAACATGAGTATATCTGGGGAAGCTTTGCTAAGGTCAAGGTATACAGGACAGATATATAAGAATCTTAAATAATATATATTCCAGGAGCACAGCACAAGTCAGATTGGAAAAATCAGGCGAGGAATTCCCCATAGAGCGAGGCGTTCGTCAAGGCGACCCTATCTCACCTAAATTATTTTCGGCAGTCCTAGAGATGATAATCAGGAACCTAGAATAGAACGAACATGGGCTCAATGTAAATGGCGAAAACCTAAGCCATCTACGTTTTGCAGACGATCTGATACTGTTCTCCGGATGTCCTATAAAATTGCAACAAATGCTGCAGCAGCTATCAGATCAGAGTGCAGAAGCGGGGCTAACAATGAATTACACCAAAACAAAAAAATATGACTAATTCAAGAGATGGTAAAAGAAACAAAGAGCGACAAATTAAACGATAGGAGGACGATATCAAAAAAGTGGCGGGTCCAGAATGGATCCGAGTGGCATAAGACAGGGAAAAATGGAAATGTTTAGAGGAGGCCTATGTCGAAAGACAAGCTGTTTGTGAACCGAACGCCGCCGATACATGAAATTAGATATAAGTAAGAAAATAAATACATAATATGGTTAGTTAGATTTAATGTTTTGTAGGTTTAAAAACGAATAAAGGCTAATTTTATTTATTTATTTATTTAATTAAGTTACTAACAATAGTGTTTAAGTGCAAACCTGTTACTAACAATTTATGGATCTCTTAGTTGTCCGAAATAAAATGATTTTATATATTTATTATTCAGCATAATAGGCAGAACATGAAGAGGACCCCGTTTTGGGGTATTAAAACACGAATGTGGGTTTATCACACGACGTGTTTTAATACCTAATTATGTACAGTTGCATACAAGACTTTATCTACATCCATGATATGAATCCTCCATAAAAGGTTCTGAAACCATAGGTTGTTGTAGTGTTGTAAGAAGTCTATGTAAATTCATGAAAAGTTGAATTGCTGAGTATTTAATACAAACAAACCATGTATAGGTAATAATTTAGAATAGAATATAATATAATAGAATAATCATTTATTCGTTAATGGACAGCAGCAACACAATAGAGCAACACATACACATACTTAAAACAACAAACAGAACCATGAATTAAACAGCTCAACTGCGCTGAGCATGCCCATAACGAAAGGGTAATTATTTACATTTTGGATTGTACAATTATTAAAATACACAAAACTTATATCACTCATTTTTGTAAACAACAAAGTAATGCAATACTAATATCGAACAAAAATGGTGGGATTCGACTTGAATTCGAATTAACCTATAAGTTTTTTTTTATTACGGCGCTGTGGTAGTGAATCGCACGTGCTAGACAATGTTCTTTTTTTAAAACAAGTTGCATAATGAAATTTAGTACAACATTATAACACCCGTTTGGGTGTTATAATGTTGTACTAAAAACGTTTTTTTATTTTTTAACACCCTTGCTCGTAAAGCTGATGTAATTCCACCGGTTTTAAATATGTAAAGCGGGTCATAAAAAACGCGTGTGTTACCAAAGCAAATAGTTAAGTTATAGTCCATACAAATTCCATAACAGTATTATTTGCCATTTCAAATATGGAACTGATCGCCGCCGCACGACTCCAGCTAGTGAGCAGCGTGCAGCGCGCTGTTGCTATTCAAATTTCGAACTAATCGCCGCGCGGCCAGTCAGTAGGCAGCGCTAGCGCGCTGTTAAAATGGCGGGAAAGCAACAGTGTGCATTCACAGATTGAGTTTATTTAAAATAAAAATAAAACAGTTTATTCGGTAATTTAAAAACTTGGCTGCATGCTCTAGCGTCTTTGCCAACATTTTCACGCAGCCACGGCAGAAAATAATCCTCGCGCCATTTTTCTCAAATTTTCTTTTCTTTGTACTTGTATTGTGAATATCTTTTTCTGTTTCCTCGCAAATGTGTTAAAAAACGTCGTACGATATACGTGCGTATTGGTTATAACATGCTCGGCTCAATTACGCCCTCGCCTTCGGCTCGGGCTGAAATTCCGCCTCGCATGTTATAACCATCTTTACGCACTAATATCGTAATGTACTATTATAACATTATTATTGTTGTTTCAAGGAATAGCACAAACCCTAAAAAAGTATCTTTTGAAAGGTTCCTAGCATAATAATATCCAGATATATGATGATTAAGGAGAACGAGAGATATAATTCATATCAAGTGTATGAAACACGGCGCTGGTAAGGTTTTGTCTAAAGATAATGAAATAAAAAGTAGATCTTTGAAAAGCTTATGAATGAAGAGAATGAATGGAGCGTATTTTATTCCAAATATGGATTATCAAAAGTCCGAATTTCATAATACCGAAGAATTATAATGTCTATTATTTAAAATCCCGATATTCATATTCTTTTGAAAGTCGTATATACGATTTGTACGTTGTCCGGTTTTCATATGTCCGAAGAATTAAATGTTCGATGGTTCGGGGTAGTCCGAAAACCGATGTTCTGATTTTCAATATTTCGAATAAACTACTAAAAGTCTTGCTAGCCGTTGAGGAGCGTAGGCCGAAAGCTGGCGGAGCGACACTTGTGACAGAAAGTGGGTGTGTAATGTAAAATACGGTTTACTGTACAGTTTGGGTTTATGCCAGGTCGAGGAACAATGGACGCCACTTTTGCACTCCGCCAATAGGCTTGTCAACTGGAAATATTGAATTAGTCCGTCAGAATTAACACGTGATGGATGAAATGGCGGCAGGTCACGGGAACAATCTACGACTCCCGCATTCCCCTTAAACCTATAGGGAAGATTTATAAAACAATGGGTAGACCTGCTGTCTTGTATGGATCAGAATGTTGGGCCACAAAAAGGATGAATGAAAGGTATTTGCATGTCGCGGAGATGAGAATGCTAAGGGGGATGTGTGGTGTTATGCGCATGGATAAAATTTGAAATGATTATATAAGAGGAAGTCTGAAAGTGGCGCCGATGACTGAAAAGTTGTGTGGTAATCGGTTGTCGTGGTATGGTATGGGCATGTGATGTGGAGGGATAAGGAAAATGCCGCGAGGAATGTTTCGAGTATGAATGTGGTGGTGTGGTCTTCCATAGGTACGATGGATGGACTGTGTTAAGAATGATATGGCAAGAAAAGAAGTGTCTGATGAGATGACGAGTAATAAAGAAGTATGGAAGAAGAAGACATGCTGCGCCGACCGCGAATTAATTGGGATAAGGGAAAGATAATGATGATATTGATTTAAAAAAATTAGTTAACATGAGCGAGCTGTGAACGGAAGCCAGTCTAAACAAATTAAATTGAAGTGTATGTTTGTAATTTCTCATAACAACAAACATTAAATTTTTAACCGACTTCCAAAAGGAGGAGGTTATCAGTCAGATTCAATTGGCGTGTTGTTATGTAATGATGTTGTGTAAACAATATACATCCAAACGATTGCAGCAATCGCGACAGATTTGCTGTCTATTATATTGAAGAGTTCCCAAAAAATGGAAAAAAATAAAAAACTATTTTGCAAAAAATAAAACAGACTTCAAAACACAAAAAATGTGAAAAATAACTGTAGCTTCATAAGTTGGTGGCAAAAAAAAAAACTAAATCAAACAAACAAAAGTCACCGACTTCTGAAGATAAAGTTATTTTTCACTTTTTTTGTTTTATTGTTCGTCTGTCTTTTTGTTCCGATTAATCTCCGAAACGGGTAGACCGATTTTGACGGAAGTTTACTGGCAGAAGAGTAACTAGGGCTACTTTTATTTTAGAAAAAGGATTAGAGTTCCGTACAAAAAAATTAAAACCCTTGAAATTGTTAACAAAATCCGATTAGAGTAGGGAAGTAATATTTTTATAATAATTTCACGCGGATGGAGGTTGCTGGCAACCGCCAGTTTTCAAATAAATAAGTTATACGTACCTAACAACTCGGTGGGTGCAGACTACAAACTCCGGTTTTGAATTCCACTGGTGATACGTGATGTAGAAGCGAGTCTGAAGCCAGATCCACTGTTGCCCTTTTGTTAGAAAACGGTAGTAGCACGACGTTAATTCACCTTTCTGCATCACTGTAAAAGTAATGTGTCTTGTGTTTTAAGTCTTCATCGACGGAAATAGTTACGGGTATTTGTGAGTTTTTAAATCATTCTTATCAAATTATTTTTAGTCACAAAAAGCATTAAAAAAAAAAAATGCAGTGGTCTGGCTTTTAATTTACTTTGCCTTAATCAGCCAATAACTTTCCCACTGCTGTGTCACAGGCATATGCGCTGTGAGAGGGAGTGGACCATAATCCACAACGCAGGACCCAGTACGGGGTGGCGGGTTCATGCTGCTCCAAGCCACTTTAATTATTTCAAGTGTTACAACTCAATTACATATTAATATTACATGAATGATCCAGAATATTTGTCAAAATATACTTACGAGCCTCGTGACACGTGACTACTTTTTCTAAATCATCAAAGTGGTAGTAGTCATAGCCCGAGGTTCCGAGCACTTCGAAGGGTAGGTAGCCAATGATGGGAGGGGCACGGTGGTCCAGGAACAGGAACTTCCACTCGAGACTGTGTCGGGACGTGAACTCGCTGCGGCTGGAGTCGACGAGTGACACGTCACGGATCAGCTGAGGAGTGTACAGCCGGCCAGTACATACGAACAGTAACCTGGCGGAAACGAACATAGTCAACCTTTTTATTATACTTATGTCACATCATCATCATTGACTGTCTAACTGTTATTTTCCTAACTACACACATCAAAAATGTCTAGGGATCAAGCATTTTTATGCGGATTTCTTGAGATTGAGATGTGGCTTTGTAATAAATTTATGATTTTATAAATTTATATGGATCCTTTTTGGTGCATTTCATAATTTGAATCAGGAACTCTCAATCAAATTCGAGTAAAAGATGAAAATAAGCTGTCAATATTTTCCCTATAAAAACATACAACGCATTGAAGACATTATTAGTGCTACTGTTTCCCTACTACTGATTAAAACCAACGTTATTATGGAGCGGCGACGTCATTTAAGCAGGGAAGAAATGCTCAGAGCCGTGGGAATGATAGAAGCTGGTTCCCGGCAACGTACTGTAGCTTTAGCTCTGAATACAAGTCAGAGTGTTATCAGTCGACTTTGGACACGTTACCGAAGCACTGGTACCGTGGCTGAGCGCCATGGAGGACGGTATCGCTGCACCACACGGAGACAAGACCGATACATTCAAATCTTAACTCGAAGAGCTCCAACAATAACCGCCATAATGTTAGCCGTGAGGCTTCATCACTCTTCAGGGAACTTAATTAGCGACCAAACAGTCAGAAACCGCTTGCATGAAGTGAACCTTCATTCCCGAAGACCGCTACGGGTACCACCTATAGCAATGCACAATCGTAGGATTCGATATCAATGGGCTCTTGAACACAGAAATTGGGCAGAAGAACAATGGCGTTTCGTGTGCTTTTCTGATGAGTCTCGTTTTGGTATGAGACCGGATACAAGACGTATACGACACTGGAGAACCCCTGGACGCCAACAGCGATTAAAATCCTGCCAGGAAGTCCATCCTTATAGTGGTGGAACCATCATGGTATGGGCGGGTATTTGGATCGGCGGAAGAACTGAGTTGATTTGGATCAGAGGCAACCTCAACGCTCAAATTTATGCTGAGACGATTGTATCAGACGTCATCGTTCCTCTACAAGTGCAAATCGGTCCCTTATTTCAGTTAATGCATGATAATGCACGACCGCACACCGCAAGAGTTGTAAGACAGACTCGCCGCAGCTAACATCAATGTCCTGCCCTGGCCTGCTCAGTCGCCAGACTTGAACCCGATTGAGCATGCATGGGATATGCTACAGAGAAGAGCTCTGCCGAATATGGAGGGTATCCAGTCGCAAGAAGACCTTTTTTTGTTGTTGCAACGAACATGGGCGGCCATTCCACAGCGTGATTTGGATGAACTCATTTTGAGTATGCCAAACCGATGTTCTTGTGTTGTTAGTGTTCGCGGTAGAAACACGGATTATTAATTGTTTAAGTTACCCAATAAAATTTTAAAGAAAACTGTTATTTCAGTCTTTTTTTCGAACTTTAATGTTAGTGGTTCAAATGTCAAAAATCCCTTTATTAGGAAAATGGCAAATTTCTTTATTAATGCAAAGGTGACTTGGTTTATCGTTACTGTGACAAACGAAAACACTTTATTTGATGAATCCTTAAAGAAAATTTTAATTAATATCAATCAGGAGAAAAGTTATTGCAAAAATATATGTTGATCCCTAGATACTTTTGATGTGTGTATATAGTGGAAGGGTTGTAAGGATTCTAACCAGCTGAATATATTACTCTTTACATGGAGCGACTGCCCACTTATCGATACGTACATCCCTGTTTCTGTATTACACACATCAAAAATGTCTAGGGATCAAGCATTTTTATGCGGATTTCTTGAGATTGAGATGTGGCTTTAAATTTATGATTTTATAAATTTATATGGATCCTTTTTGGTGCATTTCATAATTTGAATCAGGAACTCTCAATCAAATTCGAGTAAAAGATGAAAATAAGCTGTCAATATTTTCCCTATAAAAACATACAACGCATTGAAGACATTATTAGTGCTACTGTTTCCCTACTACTGATTAAAACCAACGTTATTATGGAGCGGCGACGTCATTTAAGCAGGGAAGAAATGCTCAGAGCCGTGGGAATGATAGAAGCTGGTTCCCGGCAACGTACTGTAGCTTTAGCTCTGAATACAAGTCAGAGTGTTATCAGTCGACTTTGGACACGTTACCGAAGCACTGGTACCGTGGCTGAGCGCCATGGAGGACGGTATCGCTGCACCACACGGAGACAAGACCGATACATTCAAATCTTAACTCGAAAAGCTCCAACAATAACCGCCATGATGTTAGCCGTGAGGCTTCATCACTCTTCAGGGAACTTAATTAGCGACCAAACAGTCAGAAACCGCTTGCATGAAGTGAACCTTCATTCCCGAAGACCGCTACGGGTACCACCTATAGCAATGCACAATCGTAGGATTCGATATCAATGGGCTCTTGAACACAGAAATTGGGCAGAAGAACAATGGCGTTTCGTGTGCTTTTCTGATGAGTCTCGTTTTGGTATGAGACCGGATACAAGACGTATACGACACTGGAGAACCCCTGGACGCCAACAGCGATTAAAATCCTGCCAGGAAGTCCATCCTTATAGTGGTGGAACCATCATGGTATGGGCGGGTATTTGGATCGGCGGAAGAACTGAGTTGATTTGGATCAGAGGCAACCTCAACGCTCAAATTTATGCTGAGACGATTGTATCAGACGTCATCGTTCCTCTACAAGTGCAAATCGGTCCCTTATTTCAGTTAATGCATGATAATGCACGACCGCACACCGCAAGAGTTGTAAGACAGACTCTCGCCGCAGCTAACATCAATGTCCTGCCCTGGCCTGCTCAGTCGCCAGACTTGAACCCGATTGAGCATGCATGGGATATGCTACAGAGAAGAGCTCTGCCGAATATGGAGGGTATCCAGTCGCAAGAAGACCTTTTTTTGTTGTTGCAACGAACATGGGCGGCCATTCCACAGCGTGATTTGGATGAACTCATTTTGAGTATGCCAAACCGATGTTCTTGTGTTGTTAGTGTTCGCGGTAGAAACACGGATTATTAATTGTTTAAGTTACCCAATAAAATTTTAAAGAAAACTGTTATTTCAGTCTTTTTTTCGAACTTTAATGTTAGTGGTTCAAATGTCAAAAATCCCTTTATTAGGAAAATGGCAAATTTCTTTATAAATGCAAAGGTGACTTGGTTTATCGTTACTGTGACAAACGAAAACACTTTATTTGATGAATCCTTAAAGAAAATTTTAATTAATATCAATCAGGAGAAAAGTTATTGCAAAAATATATGTTGATCCCTAGATACTTTTGATGTGTGTATTTAGCCACGATCAATAATTATATTACGCCAAAATCATTAACTAGACTTTGGATACATATCCGGGTCTGAGCTTTTCGATATGGGCTTTACCTTCCGTTGGTGCTCGAAAAAAGGTTGTTTCTATTGAATTTAAATACGTTTTACACATTTATCAGGTTTTTCCACCGTGTTCTAAATAGGGAGTATAAACTCGAAGAAGTGTTTCACACGAGTCACGCGTTTTAGCGCCAGGACTGCATCCTGTTGCACGACAAAGAAAATACGTGGGTTCCGAGACTTGTTTTTTCCGGTCAGTCTTGGTGCCTTGGCTTGGTGATATTGCCGAGTCGGAAACGATTCTATTTTGTAACGAGCAGACAAAAATAGCCCATAATGTGACGAAGGGATACAACTTCGACTATACAGGTATAATTATCTTATAAATGCATTCTGGTTTCTTTGACGGGTTACGGTGGCAATCTCATCATCTACCGTTTGAAAATATTGCGTCGTTGCGATTGGGGTTTTCCTGGCTGCGGTCGCCTTGTACCATTATAGTTAGGGAGCCCATGATGCTAAATGTGGATTTACTCGAGCGTCGTGGAGACCTATTGGATTTGGAAGCTTTAATAAAATAAAAAGAAAAAAACGGTGGGGTGAGTCTATAAATTTTTAAAAATGTAAAAAAAAACTGTTGAATGGAAATGTCCGAGCGCGTCAGACATTGATAGCATATTTATGCCCCACGTATCTTAAGTAATGCAGGTATGTTAATCTGATGGTTTGCATTTTCAGCCCTTACGTACAGCCACCCCGGCTGTACGTAAGGGCTGCAAATAGGAGAAAAAAACTTTGATCGAGCGAGTCAGATATTTTAAGGGGATGTTAAGTATACCCAATAGTTCTTATTTAATATTCTGACGATTTGGACGTTATACAAAGACGCGGCGATTTTTGAAATATGCAGAAAAAAATCGGCATTTTTAATTACTCGAACGCGTCAGATTAAGTTTCATCTTAATGTCCTAGACGTGCTGACCCATAATCTGACGATTACTTGGAGGAGTTTTATTAATCTGACAATTTAAAAAAATATATGTTCTTTTTTATCATTGAACTTAATCCATTGAAAAGGAAATGGCATGAAAATAAAAACGTGTATTTATTTAAGCTGTATACTATACAGGGTGGATACGGTAAACGGGGCAGTAAGGGGAACTAACTACCTTATCCATTGTAGCTACACGAAAATGGTCATAGGAGACTATCCGAATTTTTCGTGAAATTTTGATCCTCATTCAGATTTACGAAAAAATGTACAGTTAGCAAGAAAATAACCATTTACGAGTACACAAAACATTTTTTTGATATCAATCGATCCTTTTTATAATACTACTACACTACTACAACAGCCCATAACGTCCACTGCTGGACATAAGCCTCTCCCATGATGGGAGGAATTTGCCGTAATCTCCACGATTGGCAGGCGGATTGGAGATCGCAGTGATGAAAGACTAACAGAAAACGCTGCTGCCCATTCTCTGGTCTACGGAGGCGCAAGGTGTTCTGCCTCAGACATTAGTCGCCTTATACGACACCCGTGAGTGTAATGGGTTGGTTCTATTCTACTCTGCCGGATACCACACGGCTAATACTGATAACTAAAAAGTCAGAAATCGCTAGTAGTACTTTACTCCAACCTGGGTTTAAACTTTTTAACCTAGGTAACCCACTTTTTGATCAGAAATAGAATCAGGATTGATTGCCCTTGATTTTTTTTGTGTAAAATGAGCATATATCTTGCTGACTGTACATTTTTTCGAAAATCTGTGAATGGCGATCGAACTTTTACGAAAAATTATGGATAATCTAGCTCCTAAGACCATTTTCGTGTAGCACAAAATACACACTTCATAATTGATATCAATCATATTAGATATTTATAATACACTGGCCTGCAAAACTAAGTATCACACTATTAAAATTTAAAATAACTTTTTAGGTACACAAGATATACTTTCGAAACAAAAAGGACTCGAAAAAGAGTTTAATTTTGTACATAAAAACTAATGAAGCTGATAAAAATTGCTATAAAACTTTTTTATTTTAAATCTCTAACTTCTATACTAGTTGTGAAAAAAATTAAATTTTAAAAGTGTAGTACCTAGTTTTGCAGGCCAGTGTAGTTTATTAACAAAACATAAATTATCTGCGTCAGATCCAACTAAACAAGCTAACACGTTATAAACAATATAATGACGTCACGGCAACAGAAAGCAATGAGCGAAAAAAAGGAAGGAAGTGGGGAATACACACACATGCATCATGCAGCTGCACGCATTAAACCTTCATAGGCGATTTGTTGTTGCTTCGCTAGTGGAAATCGTCAGATTATATATTTTCCGTTATCCTTGATATATTCCCTTTAAAATAAAACAAAAATTAACCACGCTCGAGAATGTCGAGATGTCTTTCTTTTTTTACAAAAGAGACATATTTTTTTGTTTGGAGATTAGGCTACACACATAAAAAGTAGCTTATAATAATGAAACGTTTATTGATTTCTTCCATAAATTATCTAGATTACAGTGGTAATATTAGCTAAGCCTTGTCTAACCTGAATACTGAGAAATTAGTAAATAAAATGTAAATGAAAGAAACAAAGAGAAAATGTCAAAATAATGAAGTTGTCTAGCTATCAACCACTAAAAAGGCGGATTTACAACGTTCCATGCCACGTTGATTGTTTAAACCATCTACGCGATTTTAGCGTAAACCTGTAAACATAGCATTAAAAAAGCTCACAGTTTAATAATATTACTTTTTAAATTCTATTGTATTTCTAAGTATTATAATTTAAGCCGATATTATAACCACTGAGTACCATACTTTTTTTTGTAAACGTAAAACACGCCCCTATTCACGTAAGTATTCTCTGTCAAATGACATTGACCTCAACAGGAATGACTTGACTCCCAAAAAAATTAACTTAATTATTATGTTTTTAAGATTCCGGTTACGTTTCTATTTAATCTTTCGTTTATTACTATAATAAAATGGTTACTTTTTTTGGTGTAATATGAATAATAAATGCAACATCCAAGTGGGCCTAAAAAATGGTCTCCTTTGTAACAGTCCCACTTTCTTACGTCACACTGAAATCGCCAGATTATTGAAATGTTTACTTTTTAGCATGTACTTAACTCACCCTGGGGTCTAAAATGGCTGCTTTAGCGGAATCATAATAGGATAATAATATGAATTACGTTAAAACTCGCAAAAATTTTCTTAAAAGACAATTCAATTAACCTTAATCTGACGCGCTCGAGAATCTCATCTGATCAACTTTTTTTTACTATTCTGATCTTTTTTCCTTGTCGCGCGAACATCCATATGGGTCTCATATACGGTAGGGGTACTCATCAGGGTGCAATGTATCCCCCCGTATGTTAATCTGCCGCGCTTCTGTGAATTCCGAAATCCCTTCCACGGGCCACCTACAATGCTTACCCAGCCGCAATTAGTAATATTCTTACCTTGAGTTATCATTATCCGGGTGGTAACTAGGCATCTGATCATTATCAAGCTGCTCCAGGTTTGTTCCTGAAAATACAATAGAACATTTCTAGAGCTGCAACACAAAGATTTTAAGATGCGCTTAAATTGACTGAGATTATTGTTTGTAAAAAGTATATTTACATTTAATTATTGTTTTTTTCCAAAAAATATTAAAAGAAGATACCTTTTTTTAATCGGTTCAAAAAGTATTAGTCAGAAAGTGATATAGGAGGAAAATATATATTACTCACGAAAATGACCATTAAACTGTACGAGTTCATAGGTGGTCTCATCGCTGAAGTTCAAGGATCCTCTTTTGAAATGACACTGGAAGCGGATTTCGTTCTCTACAACAGAGAAAACATCGATTGGAGCGCGCGTTCGTACAAAACTAACGAAGAATTACAACAATCTATTGTTTTAGCCAGTTTAAGATAAACGGACTATTCATCATCTGGGTTATTGTACATTCGCCACAAAGTAAATTCGTCACATTTTGTAAACTCCATACATCCTTTTCCAAACTATGTTGGAATAGGCTTCCAGTCTCACCGGATGCAGCTGAATACCAGTATTTTACATGGACCGACTGCAGTACTGGGTAATACGATACCCCTTGGTAAGACTGGTTGTCAGACTTTCGGGACACTGACTAAGAAAAGACTATAAAGGTCTACAAATGACAGCCGGAACCAACGGCTTAACGTGCTTTTCGAGGCACGGAAGAAACTCGGTATGTATTAAGTATAGAGTGGTCACCCATCTACAGACCCATTTAGGCAAGCGAGGCTTAACCTAAAGATCGACCCGATCGGCTGTTATTATTTGGTTACGCAGACTATTATGATAGGTAAAACAGTTACTCAGAGTTCAATGCTCTATAGGAAATTGTGCTTATTATGTTTTTAGGTGAAATATGATAGTTATTAGACAGTAATATCAAAATCATTAATCGAAAATGAAACAAGGTCAGTAAAGTAAATGAAACCGAACGCCGCTACGGTTAAAATAACACAGTTGTTTATTTGTACACTGAATGGAAAAAATCGTCAAAAATAACAAAAATTACACTCACAAAGCGATTTCGGTATAAGTCATACAAAATTCACAGGATACAATAACACGTATGCGTAGGTACCTATTCCTTTTAACAATACTTATTGTTTTGACTTTTCAATAGTTACCCCTAGAAAGCTTGTTGCTTGTTGCTCAACAAAGAATATATTCTTTAAGCCGATATTGATTAGTTATGAAAAAACCTTCGCGAAAGAATGTCCACGGAAGGGGCCCAAAACAGGGTTATTTCTCTTCTTGAGCGTGTACTGTGCAATGTATTATGAATTACTTTCTGCCCACTCGTTTTGAAAGCATAGAAAATAATAGTGTTAATATCTGGGGGCACTGGAGTGCCCCCGCCAAGACGAGCCAAGCATAGCGCAAGGGCAAAGGCACTACCTACCTTTTCTCGAAGCGCTTCGCCGTTTTTTTGAACTAGGGTTTAGATTATACGAGATAAACAAAATCCTCGCGATATGTTGTCAATAGCGGACCTAATAAACATGTAAAGTTTGAATTGCATAGCTCTTATAATTTAGATTTTATTGATATCTAAAAAAACCCTGATTTCGTCACTGACTGATGATGTGATGAGATGATGATGAAACTAGGGGATGGAAGTTTGTACGAGACTCCAGCCATTTTGACTGATAATTGATGAGCTAAGAATAAGAAATTTTACTAGCTCAAACATGTGTCATACATACAGAATTGAAATAATACATGCATGCAAGTTCTTAAATAGTAGCTCACGACATGTCTGCCATTTCTTATGTCGTGCAAATATTTTCGGTACAATTATTATTATAGCTCTACAAGGTCTAACTTCACAAACTCTACACCTTAGTCAAAATATGTGGCTTGGCCGTTTCGTTACTACAAGAACTATTGTATAACAGAAAAGTAATGAACAGTGGATACATTTTTCACCTTACGGCCAACGCCCACGTGAATGTAGCGAAATGGCCAAGCCACATATTTTGACTAAGGTGTAGAGTTTCTGAAGTTAGACTTTGTAGAGTTAGGGCGTGTAGAGTTAGAAGCTTGGTTCTGCATGAGATCTGATAACTTTTTGACAATGCGAGTCATATGGTCTCGTCTTGGCAACATTTTACATGAAAATGTTTTTGGTGGGATAATTTATTTTACATCATAATTTAATAATGAACAATCACGCAAGCTGCGCGCTGCTGCGCTGCTGACAGTTTTGCAGTCCAATTCGACGAGTAAAAAACTAATTACACGATTTATTTGTGCAGCAAAACCGCATGGCACTGTTATTTTAATTGGCATTTTGCTTAAGATTTTTTTAAATAAATGACTTGGCGACAAGTCTAAAAAGATGCGTATTGCTCAGCAGTTTTGGACAAAAGTTATAAAGGTTTATAGAAGTTGTTTTTGTCACTACGTCTAAAGTACTTTTAGCTATATTCTAGTGAATATTATGTTTATATATCTGTCCCAGGCATTTAATAAACACATTATATTGTTAAAAAATACTTAACACACACTGGGAGACACTGGGGGTTATTCTTCAAAATGAGTCAATCTATTTGTTTGTAACAATAAGATCACCGGGGAAAAAGCAGGTATGTAATCTTTTTGCTTTACACAAAGAGATTTAAGTCAGGCACAAAACAAACACATTCAAATTATAACAACACATTTATGTCAATCAAATTGACATTGACTGTGAAATAGGGTTACCAGCGTAGTAAACATCTATACCCATATTTAAACACCCTTTGGTGTTATTTAAAAAAACTTTTGCTGTTCAGAAACCCCTAACTATTAATTCAATAATAAATAATTCGATTTATAGACAGTAAAACATAAAATAATGATAATGCTTTATTACATTTTAAGTTACAGTAAGTTAGGAAAATTTAACATTTTAGGCCCGGTTTGAGTTTATTTTTCCCTGTTCTGTTTTTTGTTACAGCTGTATGGCAAGCTGTATGGGAAAATTCGGCTTTTCGAGTGAAATCAAAAATAAAAATACTTTTTATTATGAGTTCTTTTCAAAATCTGCTACCGTACGTTAATCATTTTCCAAAATTCTTAACTTTTTTATTATAATTATTTGTAATACTTTTATTTTTCTTTAATTGGGGTAGGATTTGTCGAAGTCTTTTGTTTCAATTTTATTTATACTAAGTATTTGACCAATTTATACAGTTTTGTATTTATCATCCAATACCGCCTGATATAAGATATTATCATGTTCCTTGCCTATCCCAAATATATTGTAAGCTTTGTTTTTAACCAGATGCAGCTGGATACTAGTATTTTACATGGAGCGATTACCTATCTGACCTCCACAACTCAGTTATTGGATAACAGGATATCATTTGCAGTAAGACTGGTTGTCAGTCTTTCGGGCTTGTGACGGCCCACAACGACTATCACATGTTAAATTGAATTGAAGCGATAGTTCAGAAAATAGGTCAGAAGTTCAACAGATCCAACCTAATAGTATCTTTTGCAACGTGCTTTTGTGCTCGAGCAAAACCGTTGTAAAAGATAAATTGATTAAATGCACGCACGACACACAAACCCAGGTCGCACTGAATATGTAGGTTGCTCTTAAATTCCTACTACTTATATC
Organism: Xestia sexstrigata; assembly: GCA_941918905.2. NCBI lineage: Eukaryota > Metazoa > Arthropoda > Insecta > Lepidoptera > Noctuidae > Xestia > Xestia sexstrigata. The sequence continues at coordinate 11,634,282 of OW799200.2, read as the reverse complement.
ATAATATGTATTAAACTAACTGTTGCTCGCGACTTCGTTCTCGTGGAAATTTTAATGTCTATGAGAAAAAAAATAGTAGCCTATGTGCTATTCCAGACTATAATCCAACTGTGTGCCAAATTTCATCCAGATCCGTTCAGCCGTTCTGGTCATCGTCAAACATTACATATTAGTTTAGATGATAGAGAACTTAGTCTACTTAATATAGTTAATATCACTGATAGAGGAGAGGATGCACAGCCTTAAACCATAGGCTAAATTAAGAAAAGATCTCTTGGAATACGTCACCTATTCATACGTGTCAACACGTTACAGGAATAAAAGTTATATGGAAATCCGTAATTTTTTCCGATAAGGCCTTCCACGCACACGGTTAGTGTATGTATCTCACAATTTTATTGTAAAGTAAATTATGATCGTTATTTTTCCAAAAATCCGAAATCGCACTGCTTGCCTTCGCTATGGCGCTAAAGCCTTTCATTCGCAAAAGCTTTTGTATTTTTACTTAAATGTTGACAATCAAAATCTTTGCTGATAATGTTAGCTGATTACAATCTGTTAGATAAAATCTGTCTCGTCCCTCATGCATTTAGTTAGATGAGTCTGTACTGAGTTGGTCTTTTCATTTGATAGGTATAGTTGCTGTGGCACGCAAAGAGAAAGGCAGTATTAACGCAAGCTAGCATAGTGCATAGACATTTCTGTTTAGGACTATGTAAACATAGGTTTAAAGTAGGATATAGATACACACACAGCACACAGCTAGGCATACACGGGATACAGCTAGGGCGGGCGGCATTTGGTAAGCTCGAACATTTTTTTCGGCCCAAGAAGAAATGCCAATGCCCAAAAACCCGCCTTTTCAACCAATGTGTCCTGTCCTGCCAACGATGACCTACGGTGCCGAGACATGAACGCTCACAAAAGATACTGTTCACCAAATACGATTTGCGTAACTCCGAAATCCGTCGTCGGACGAAACTCTCCGACGTCGGGGATAGGGCAATACACCTAAAGTGAAGTTGGGCAGGACATCTGGCTGTCATGGCATCTGGGATCTGGTTTTGACCAAATCGTGGTCAAGGTTAGGCCTAAGAAACCAGGGCCGTCCAAAAGCGCGTTGGTTTGACGATATCGTCAAGATCGCGGGAAGCGGAAGGGACGCACAGAGCAGAGAACAGTGGCAGAAGAAAGGGGACGCCTAAACCCAATAGTGGGTTAGTGGGCGATTTCGGGCTGAAATGTTATTTATAACATGACTACCATCACTTCATTCTTCAACTTTAAAAGAATTCTTATATCTTAATCCCAAAAATCTCAATTCTCAATTCTTTGTTGCATACCATAATGTTTATAAGGTGGAGGAAAATAAATAATAAAATAAATATCTTTTCAGATAATGTGAGTGACAGCATCACAGAACACATTTGATCATAGCCTTAAGGCTGATTGCAATTATAAGAAGAGAAAAAAAAAAGATAATGTGAGTGTGTCAATAAAAAAAGTTTAAGGGTAAGAACAGTCAAAAGAATAGTTTATCAACATCTATAAACTTTTAATTACATTAACTACCCAATTTTAAATTACTAACAATAACTAGACATTTATAGAAATACATGGTCAATGTGTTTAGTTACATAATGATTCATACCTTTCTCAGCAGTTGTGTGGTCTGGATCAGATGCACTCCCAGGATTTTGCAATAGATTGTATAAGCTCGGGCGATCTTCTTCCCATGCCAAGTCAAATATGCTTCTATTTACTACTTCAGCCTGCAATAAAATGATTAGACACATTTGATTATTGCATTTAAATTAAGATCCTTTTGGGCTTTCCCGCAGTCGGGTAACAAACAAATAAGAGATTAGTTTATGCAAAAGGTTACATTAAACCTTTTGCATAAACTAAAAAAATAAAAAATAAGTTAACATTAAAATTTAACATTTTAGCTTATTTTACTTTAGATTTTTAGTCAGACCAAAATAGGTTAAACCTCTATTAAATAACTTACTGCATTATGACCCAACAAAGATGTGATGCTTTCAGATACATAGAAGATTTGACCAGTGGCTGAGAAAGCCATAACAAATCCTTCCATGGCCTCCATCACTAAATATGTGAACTCTTCATTACACAAAAATGCTGGTTTCCAATCCTCTTGCACATCATGAGCTCTTGATCGAACTGTTATTTCTGAAACAAAGTTAACTAAGGATATAATATAATTATTCAACCTTTCAATCTTTTCAACATTATAGATAAGAGGTTCTTAATTCACATTGTTTGTTAGTCAGTTAAGCGTGAACATATTATGTGCAAACAAAACTAGTTTGGTCTGAAATTGGGTTTGATCGGTAACATAAATACAACTATCTTTGCAGCCTGTTTTTGGTGTATATGTTACAGTAAGTGTAAATAATTGAAAATTATGAATATATCCATCATTATTAATAATTACCAAAAGTCAAGATAAAAAAAAGTAAGAGATTAATCACATTTATCGGTTATAATATAATAATGTAACCTTAGTACCGATAAATGTAATAAATAATTGCTGTAAATGCAGAAAAATGCACGTTTGTTGCAATTGTAAGTGCTACATAAGTCTTTCTCGCAAAATTAAAGCGGTTCATAATTGTTGGAAAGCCCTTATTTAGCCAGCCGCTGCAGCAGCACCACTTGCATAGCTCGCGTGTAGGTGATCACAGTTCTAACCTAACCTATTTGGCTGAAGTGAACAGAATGTTCAAGGTAATTCGCTTGCTTTCTAGACCCCGCCATCCCTTTCAAACCTAACTTGTTTGAGTCGGGGTGCAATTATTAATAATTACCAATTAAACATGCTTACCGTAACATACATAATAAACAAATACAGTAGACATACAGTAGACATCAATATATTCTAATTCATTTCTTGTTTTGTATTCTATCAAGTAATTGCCTACAATCCTTTTTTTGTTAAATCTCCACTTTGTCAAGTATTAACTCATTGCATGTGCACAGGTTCCACATATCAGAAATGTTTTACTATTGTAATCATACCACACACTTGTATGAAAACATAATAGTGATTCAAGCATGACTTTTATGGCAAAAGAAACACACAAATCCAGGTCTGTGAGACTTAAGAACAGAGGAAAACAAAGCACTTACCATTATGGTTCTTCAAAAAGGATATAGCAGATTTGAGAACAGTCGATTTATCCATCTTCCGGTTGTTAGTTGAGACCATAGCACTAAGCTCATTGACCAGCATGTTGAATTGGTCTCTTCGCTTCTTCTCACTCAAGTTACGAGTCCTCCTAACCAAAACAATGAAAGAATCTATAAATATGCTTTTTCATCATCAAGCAATTGTAGTAGAGTACATCATGAATACATGTTTATTATTTGTTTTGAAACAACTAATCCATTTATTTAGACAAATCTTGTCTGTAGTACATACATTTCTGAACATACCTTTTCGTGTCATCTTTATCATCCCCGTCGTCGTCCATGGTGCTGGTATGACTCATTGCTATGGACAGCACTGAATTTCACTAAATTTTTAAATTACAGGCATCGCAATGGCGAAATCTTGACCAAACAGCAGTCGGTAGGGTCGAGATCCGACTGAAATCACACCAAAGTTCCGCGTTATTTACGCTACAAAACACGACCGTTCTTCAACACCAACACAGCGCTTAGACTGACACCATCAAAATACAATCTAGGAACGATTCGTTTCTGACTATGTAATTGTAAAATGAACTCTAAAACCAAGCACTGCGTCAATTTGTTGTCGATTGAAATGTGGTGAATTTGTAATCATTTTACAAATTCAACACATTTCAATCACATTACGCACCCAAGATAAGAATATTTTTAGAAATAAGTTCCAAACACGTAACAACAATTAAAATGAACTCGTTTGTGAATTTTGTGGACAAACGAATAACTTCACAAAAAAACTGTGAACCTGTGAACCGACTACCGAGTAAATTCAGTGCTGTGCTGTGGACAGTGGATTCGCATTCGCACATCACATCACTCACATTCGCAGATTCGCTGGCTGATTCGAACAGTGTTACCAGATGGAATCTAAAGAAATCAGTAGAAAAATTAAAGTTTTAGCAGTAGGTCGAAGGAAAAATCAGTAGATTAAAAATGCATTTGCTTATAGCTAAAATGAGAGTGGTTTTCACACACTATTATGTTTCTAATGAAAACCTGGTTCTAAATTTTCTTTAGTTTATCTTCTTACATATTGTACGCATCGCCAGCAACTTTGAATTTTTAGGTATATGCCTATTATTATTTTTAATGACCTTCAAATCCATCTCCAAGAAAGAAAACCATCACCTTTACTTAAACTATTTCAAGCTAACGAACTTAAAAATAAATTACCTCGCTAAATGCTTGATATTGTTAACGCAGTCCAGTCTCTTGAAACACACAAGTACAACATAAACCTCCGTAAGCAATATATCAATCCACTTTGAACTTTGAACACCAACACGAACTTTTTCTCCACTTTAAAGTTTATCCATAGAGTTTATGTTTTAAAAATTTAAACTTTCAGTTGACATATAAATCAAATCACCAGATTGGCAGACTCATTCAGTAAGTAGTATCACAGGTTATTATTTATACTTAGTACCGTCAGTAATTGGTTGGTATTGAACACATTACAGATGAAAAATACCGCGAATTCACAAAACTTGTTGAACAAATGTCATGTTATTTAGGCCCATAAGACACGACACTACGACAATAACTAGATGATAGATCTGATTTGGAAAAAGCAGGTAGATTTCTTAAATAATATCAATAATATCTCATATAATAAAATCAGGTAGATCTACTGCTAAATCAGTAGATCTGGCATCACTGGATTCGAACGACAATCAAATAAATTTCCAATTTTCCATAGACCAAACGTGTGAGATGAAGCGTATATACTAGATAGAACAGATCCAGGCACTAGGTATTTAAAGAGACTAGGTTGTACCTATTCCAACTTTTTAAATACTCGATCCACCTAGTCTCACAGCCTACGCGGCGTCTGGCACCCGCTGCCTCCTCGTATCGAAGGGGGAAGGCTGGTCAAAGCTGATTGTAGATGGCGCGTCCATAGCTTAGACCCAATCTGTCCAATGAGGTCAATCTATTTTGAAATATAAAATGACAGTGACAGTATTTCAACCAATGACGATGTTTGGTTCATACGCTGCTAGCGCCATTAGTTCCACCAGTTGCCCACCCCAGTCCGCAGTACGCGCTGGCGCGGCGAACCGAGATAGCATTTTGTTGTCATAGTTACTTGTCTGCTTTGCCGCTCACTCGTGTTTGCATAAAATCATTCGTGTGCCAGTCATTTGAATTTGAACCATATCAAGCAAGAAAGAATACATTCTGTCCGTTTTTAACTACAATATTCCAGTCTTATAAGTATACTCGTAAATACTCGATTTGAATGAAGACTTCACTTGCACTAGTCGAGTATCAAATACGGACTCGTGCGGATATGATTTCGGTGGCTGCCGGCTCGCCATATTGATACTTAATTGATGTCTCGTATTCGATACGCGTATCGGACGTATGAAAACATTTTTCGTAACGAAGTTTTGTATGTTAATAGAACTTTTGATTTTAGTTTTATTAAAACATTTTAACTGATATGCATGTAAAAAAAAAAAACAATGTATGTAGAAAAGTAATTATAAAAAAAAAGGCAAAAAATCGGATTATTCTGACAAAAAAAAAATTGAAACATAGATTGAAGAAAAAATGATTTAGTACTTTGAAAAATTAATTGAATCTTTTAAATACGCCAACAATCTACAATGTAGAAACCTTTATGCCGACAGTCGTTAACATAAGTAAAGTATGAAGGAAATATTACAATTCATTACTACGGTACTGCATGCAAAGACTAAACGGTAAGCTTAGATCTAATGAATGCGTACCTAATGGACTAGGTGGAATAGGTATAATTTGGTTCAAGTATTTGTACGGAATCGGACTAGATGCACTTAGTACAAAATTTACCTGTACGACTGATGAGTCGTACTAGGTAAATTTTGTACTAAAGAAGTTTAGATAAAAAGTTTCAGTAGAGATGTCTCAGACTTATGTTTTATCTAGTATCTTTGTCCCACAAAGGGGACCTTAGACAGGCAATGTAAATGCATTTTTAGAATGAATGAAATGAGGTTTTTCTAGGCCAGCTTCCAAAAGTATAGATGGCGCTGCACTTGACTCAATGTAAAAAAAAATAGTCAAAAGTGTTCCTTCCTAGTTTATGAGCGTTTGTCTTACGTCCCTGAACGTGGCCACAAGGCCAAGGCATCGGCGGCGGCAATGAGCAGCGAAAACAAATCCTAGACAACATATGAAGTATGCCACAGCTACCGGCATAAATAAAATACGCGCTTTGACGTGGAGTTGCGGACACTAGCCCGTTATACAATACAATACAATACTGCATGAATAGCAAGAGCAAGAATAGCAAGTGAATAGCTATGCTGGTCTCAAGTGCATATGTGGCATCTCTCCACAGGCAATTGCCCATTTTGCGCCGCATGCGCTGACACCTGCGCACTTGTTGACCTTAAGGCTGCGTCAGTGGGCGGGGTTCAAGTGGCTAAACTGTTGGCACATATGTGAATTTTTTTTCGCCATCTGTACTCTAATAAGAAATACATTATTCCATAATTCAGATGTGTTGTCTGATTACGCCTTTATAAAAACCGATTATTGCCTGTTTTTTGACATTATTTTTCACTGGCAGCGCTGTCAGTCGTATCAGTGTGTTGTCTGTGGACCTTACCACAGAGTGCAATAAATTTGTTAGAACAAGGCCGTAAACTTGTGAATCTGTGCCTATTTTGATCCAAAGTGACGATGATGACGCCAAAAATTTTCTTCGTTTCAACTTCAGTCATCTAGAGAGCATCATAAACTTCTGACTTCAGTTCAGTTTAAAACATCGTGTTGTGCATAGTGGAAGTGGACGTCGTAAATTTTTATTGCTGTGTTAAATATTGTAGTGTCTCATGATAGATAAATCGTAAACCTTAATAATTATTAGAATGTGGCAGAGTCGCCGCGGGCACGCTAGTCCGCAGGAAATCGAAGAGGTAACAATTTAAAATAATTTTAAATGTATCTGTACCTTCCCAAAATTATACCGGCATTTAGATAATTTTTCATGTGTAAATTGGACATGAATGTGTGACAAAAAAATACTATTGCAGTTACGTAATTTTATATGGCGGAAGGTTCCTAGCAGAGCGAGGGGGGCATGGTATTATCCTCGCCACGCGGTCGTTACGTAAGGGAATTATGTAAGGTTGAAATTCGAGGGATGATGACAGGAAAACATCTATAAAAAATTGAAGTGTATGGGAGCGCGCGCATTGCAAGTCCGCTGGCGTGTAAACAAGATAAACATAAACACGACGACGCGGGCGCGGCGACGCCGCGCCGTGGCCGACCGAGGCGCCGAGGGCGAGCACCGAGCTAACGCCAACCTTTGTTCACACTAAATTGCATAATTAATATTATATAATTTGATTGGTTCTTTGGGCTACCAATGTGCTTCGAGGAGGCAGGAGCGATGAGCTAGTTCTTTGTCGCTTTGTTACAATTATTGCGAATTCGGATTGACACATTGATGTCATTATGTTTTACATAACTTGTTTTTACGTAACAAGTAATGTCTCACTTAATAAAATAGTTGTGCCCAATGATGATCTTGCTCATCGTGGGGGTACTAGTCATTGCTTATAATCAAGAGACATTCATTGTCTAATCATTCATCATCATCATCATTCATGATTTGATTGATTCAAAAAGATTTTTGCTCTTGTTTAGATAAGCGCCAGCAGCCGGTATTGCTATGTTATCTATATTTTTTTTGTTTTTTAGCTTTTGTAATATTCTTGATCGAAACCTATTATGTACCTATTTTCTGCTACAATAATTTTAATAAGCTTCCAACTCGTTCGGTTTAGTTCGGAACTAGTTTGCATGATTTTAGGTACCTGGGTATATTACGTAGGTATTACCCGACATGGCACTACACTAAATGCCTGTGTAAAACAAACCAAGAGTGCAATGTTAAAAACTTGTGTACTTTGGTTAATATAGTTCGGTTATATCTAAAGTTCGGTTAAGGTGAATGCTCCGACTAGCCCGCGAAATTCAAATTTTCTTACGTTTTTTGCAATTTGCAGGACAGTGCTAGGTTGTATGTTGATTAAAATATTGTTCGCGATTGTAAAACGTATGTAGTTACAGAATTATAATCATCAAAATCATCAATACAACCCTCCAAGTTCATAAAGGTCTAGCAATGACTTTGTCCTTGAAAAAATCGTTCCTCGACCTTTATGAACTTGGAGGGTTGTATTGATGATTTTGATGATTATAATTCTGTAACTACATACGTCTTAGAATCGCGAACAATATTTTGATCAACGTACAATCTAGCACTGGCGTGCAAATTACAAAAAACCTAAGAAAATTTGAATTTCGCGGGCTACCTTCGAACATCAGCCTTAAATCTATAGTTCGGTTGTATAGTCCGTCACTCGCAGCTAACTTCCGAGCCGCCATTAAGTTTGAATCGAACTATATTTACGACAAACAGCTGCGACCTGTCTGTCCCCTCTATAAGTAATAACGCCATTTCCGTAGATCAGAGTCAGTTCTAAAGACTTATAAAGTAAACTTGTCAACAAATACGTGTTTGACCTCTGTGTGAAGAGGGGAACCGTTCTTGGAACTTGTCCCATGATATGTGCCGTCAGGTGGGTTAGTAATAGAACCCATTTTTAAACCATTTATTTAAAAAAAAACGGCCAATACCGAGTCGGACACGCCGCACACCGAGGGTTCCGTACAAACTTTTTAAAGGACAAACTTAACTTTGCTGTTCGATCCCATGAAACGGCTATTTCACCAACCGCAAAAAATAAGTTTGTAATAGTACAATCGCTTTTTTTTTATTAAAACATACGGTTTTCAGATTTTTCCCTTTACATGTGCTGTAAGACATTGCTTCTCGCCAAATTTTGTGATTCTAGGTCAACGGGAACTACCATACAGGTTTTCGACCCAAAACCTATAGGGTACTTCCGAATGATACCTACCAGAAACCTGTACCGCGGTACCGAGCTGTATTTTGACAAAAATCTTTGCCTGACTGAACTGATGATCGCCGACCGCCAGGCGCAATACAAAAGAAACGAAATTCCGACCGTGGGGATGTCCGTTTTTCGGGGCAATAATAACACTTGCGATTGGATCAGTTAGAACTGACCGTGTATGGGCGTAGAATCGTCCAATCGGCATGACGCTGCATGCTTGATCCAATCTGCAGTTAGTCTATAACACCACACACGATCAGTTTAAATTGTCGAATCGGCAGTGACGTTCAGTTGAAGCCATGGCGTCACCGGTGGCAGACGACGATGTTTTAGCCGTTTTGGGCATATTACTCGTGGAAATTAAACAAAAAAGAGAAAAGATCGAGCAGAGGTGCAAACAGTGGTTAATGAAAAGAAACCGCCATAACGATCCAATCAGCATGATCCAATCGCCATGATCAAAACAAAAGAATCGAAATTCGATTGTGCCGTCAAGTATAACTGTCATGCCAATTCACTCCCACACACGGTCAGTTCTAACCACAGAAATGTGTTCTAACTGATCCAATCGCAGTGTTATTATTGCCCCAAAAAACGGACATCCCCTTTTTATTAACCTTTCCGATATGGCCACCATATAGAAGCTCATAACAAAACCATGCTTGAACATGGCGCACTTGCTGAAACCGCAGGTAGTTTCCAACGACCGCGCCTCGTGATTAGTTCCACTTCGGTTCTCCTAATCATTCCCGTCAGAAGTAGTGTGACTCTGGTGAACAGAGCCAGGAGTCGATTCGCCATCTTATCGCTCTGGATCAACGTTCAAACACGTAACAAAACTATATTTATAGACAACATGACATCATCATCTCCGTAGATAGATCAAACAGTAGATGGGCCTCGCAATGACCGCTACAATGAACTGTCGTAGGGGTTATTGCCATATTCTTAACACGGGCGCTGACGGAACTCTATTATTAGCACGTTAGACGAACGCCGCTTCCATTTAATAAAATGCCCCCTTATGTATGACACATACAAGGGGATACGGGCTGACTATACTTTGCCGGTAATCACCGTAATCAAATGGCACGCCGCCGCCGGAGCACGAAGTTACGAACTTAGTAATAATGAAGTCACTAAATATAAGTTTTAGCAGTAACCTTTCCTTTCTGAACTAGATTAATCAACCTGCGTCAGTTAGTAACAAAACAGCCATCGAAATAAAGCTTGTGTAGGAACAACCCTAACATAGAAAACCGATATGATACTCAACCGCGAGAACAGATCAACTCGTTGAAGTAACCCACTCGTCATCAGATCGTTCCTACTGTAAGTTTATATCACTAGTTCAGTTCTCCTTAAATCTAAACGACGCCGACGGTAACTAAACACCAAATTTGTTGAAATTGATGTTATTTAAGCAGTTTTTAAGAAAAAATATATGTTAATAATATTCATCATATTACAAAGACCTTGGAAGGACTCGATACTTAATTAGACGAAATCGGCTCGATAGAAAATAATTGCAAAGATTGGTCTTAAAATCATCATTAACGGTTCTATGTCTTTATTTTTTTGACGTATTGTTCTGCAATAAAAACGTGAAGTCAACATATTCATACATAAACCGCTAACGACTTATATTTCACAAATAATCCACACTTTTATTTACTTCAATATTAATTCATTATTTTCTTCGAATCGTCCCAAATGGGCCGTGGGCATGTGACACGAGTTGATGAATTACTCACCAGTTGTGGGAAGGTTATGGGCTAATTGTCACCAGTTCACCACCTTTTCACGTGAACACTCACTTTTTCTTAGGCATTTCTAGAAAACTGATTTCTTAATGCTAGGTACGTTCAACTATTAGAATCAGTTGTTGCTTTGCGCAATTTCGTGTCAAACACTATGCAGAGTTGCAGACTACGCTATTTACAATATTATTAAGTGTTGATTCCGCCAAATTATTCTGGATGCAGCAACAACAGTAATTACAGGTACCATCAATACGAAAGAAGAACAAAGGAAGGTAGAGAGAGGAGTGGTCCAACACTATGACTACTACACGTATATCTTCGGCAAAGCAAAGCTGAGTGACGTACTTGCCATTGGTGTTGAATGTGAAAAATTTAAAGAGAAAAGTCATATTCCTCATACCTACATCACTGCAGGATAGGTTTGCTGAGGGTCTCCCTTGTTTCACCGAAAAAAAAAAGCCAAATTATCACTTCCCAAACAATTTTCCGAATAATTTCATTTTCCAAATTATTATTTAGCAAATAAACTCTTCACAAATATTTGTAACGAAAATCTTATGTTTGGCAAGTGAACGTTTAAACAATAACTTGCTTACCAACTAGTACTTTTGCCAATTTTCAATTAGTTTTCAATTTATCATTTCTATACAGTCAATTGCTTATTGTTTCATGGCAAAAAAAAACATCATATGTCAGTTGCACAGAGTATACAAATTAAATTACTTACAATGATTGTGTTTAGTTATGTGGTCACTGTTTTACCTAACCTAATAGATACAAATGTTTCACCAACAACAGAGGAGATCCCGGCGCTCGGCGGCCGCTGCCGTGGCACGCTCGCTTCGCTCGCTCGCCTTCACACGTTAATGGTCACTGTTCAAACCTAACCTAACCCAAAAAGTTTTCACCAACAATAGAGGGGACCTAGCGCTCGCTTCGCTCCTGGGGATTTTTGTCTTTAAATTTTTTTCATGTCAAATTAACTATAACTATAACTGTTTATTGTCTAAAGATTGTTTGCTGTAATAACTCATTTTGATTAAAGACCAAATGCCTTAATGCCGTTATCCTAGATAATATTGTGCTGACTAAAAATTTTACCAAATGAAGATGTGCGTATATTACAATATTTAAACTAATCTATACTTCTATACCTACTAACATTATAAAGAGGAAAGATTTGTATTTTATATTTTATTATTTATACGAATAAACTTATAAACTACAAGACCGATTTGAAAAATTCTTTCAGCAATGTAATAGCTACCTGTTATCAGCGAGTAACATAGGCTATATTTTCTCCCCATACTCCCACGGGAACGGGAACTACGCGGGTGAAACCGAGTAACGTCCGCTAGTTCCAAATATTGCATTGGTATTAAAAAAAAGGGTGCTAAAATTTGTTTGGGTAATGAAATTTTGTCAAAATCTTTTTGACAAAACGGCGGGACCCCGTTTGCGGATCCTGTTTGTCCTTAGACTGCCTTAGACCAATAGAAGATGTTGATTCGTCTACTGCTCGGACAATCTGCCTTCAGTATTGTTGGAAGGTGATGTAATGGGAATTGATTAAAATGTCTGCTGCGTCATAAATTACGTCACTGGAAATAGCTACTTACATCTAAGTATTTTAAGTTTCTAGGCATAACGACGAAGTTGATTCGCTAACAATTAATTTTATTAAATGAACTTGAAAACTGTTTCGTAAGAATCAGTTGTTTTAGGTTCATTCTGCTATTAATATATTTTTAAGCGGTTAATTGAATTACATAACAATCAAGTAGGTACTTAGGGAGCTCTTAGTGTGATCATAAAATCGACATGATTTCTGATCGTTTCAAATTATCATATTAATTACCAATCGTAAGTTGACCAAAACGTCGTTATAGAACCTTCTAGAAGGAGCCTTGCTTGATTGACCTCTAAACTTGAACTGGATTTCCGTCTTTGTTCTTATTCAAAGCTACGTAAATTACGTAATACCTAAGACTACGTATGAAACAATTACATGCTTTGCTCTATCAAGGTTGGGTTTCGTTCTGCGCGCAAGAGCATACTGGTTATATGGGTAGTCGATATTCAGTAACAAGTTGTCAAATTTTTATTCCCTGCGTAATTCCAACAAACATTTAGGCGTCAATTAGAGCTTCATTTGAGAACTTAACGATATATAAAGGCGCTACAGCAGCAGCCCTTACAACTTTTGACAACCATAGAGCGTAGACAAGCAAAATATTTCAATTAGAGCTATACTCGTACCATAGAGTTACAAGGGCGATTACAGATTCAGTTTAAAGCTTAAAGACACAGCAATTTTTAACGCTACAATACGGCCCCAAAGCATCTTTTGTTATAGGTTTAAGTGAATTTTACAACTGTAAAATCTAAATAAGAAGTAAGCATTGACTACAACCCTCTAAAGTGCCATGCAAGCGATAATAAACTCTCGCCAAGGACCAAAAGTTGCACAAAAGCAGTAATTACCATGGGGAATATGCATGAAATACAAAACTATTTATCTATTAAAAATGCCTTGTATTGGCCCATAAAAACATTGTGGTACACTTGTTTAAGTTGCTAATACATCACTTATTTTACAATTTACTGTTTTATACGGAAACGGAACGCACTCTCAAAACGCGTCGTCCTCGATAACGCCGGTAGTGACGTCAAAGTATATGTGACAAAAAAACCACTTTTATTTGAAAAGTGCCTAAAGTTTCACTAAGCTTTTATTATAATATTGTTATTGCAATTTTTACTTGACTAGAGCACATACAATTAGTAAAATTATTCTATTAGGGGCAAAAAAACGTGTAAACAAGGCAGATTGTGGTAAATGATGTCACATCATGGCCGCGACAGCTACGGACGTTTCAACTGTCAATACTGTCATAGAAAATTGCAGGAGTTTAATATTATTTTTGAGCGACAAGCAAGCAGTAGTTAATCTTAACTTTTAATATTTTTCTTGGGTTGATATAGTACTGTATTTTATTGATTTAAGTGAAAAAAAAAAATCACGTGCATATTCCCTATTCTACAATGGTGCTCATAAAATCCTTTGCACCAGTCACCACCAAATGCCTAAAGAGGTACAAAATTCTCTATTTTTTGCTATCATAGAACTTCTAATGCTTAATGTGACTTCTGAATAACTGGGTAGAGTAATAGAGCTTAATACCATTTCTGTGTACCCCTTATTTGTTAAATTGATAGGCCCACAAGGTTTAGGTTACGGATTGATTTGACTATGTTGACTATAGTCAAATCAATCCGTAACCTAAACCTGGTGGGGTTTAGGTTACGGATTGATTTGACTATGTTGAGAAAAACATAAGAAAACACGGTTTTATATTTATTTAATTATTTTGCTTTATTGTGTGCTAAGCTAATGCATGATACCACTAGACTAGGCAACGTTTTGTTAAATTATTACAAAAGTTTATGTTACCCATAATTATATTAAATATTTCTTTTCAGTAAATAGACAACAGACATCGGGCGCTTGAACAATTTGTTAATAATGCATAATATTCTTATTCACAGTGTAAGTATCTTCGCAGTAAAAGTCAACTTCTGTGTCCACTAAGTTGAAACTAAAATACATAACCTATAAAAGTCGGTTAAAACGGGAGTGTTATAATTTAAGGATTCCATGTAAAATTCTAGTTGAATTAATTCCTATCCGTCCGCTGAATGCATAGACCCACCGTTCATTCAGAACTAGTCCACAAACCGCAATACTTTTATCATTACAGTTTGCAACAGTAAGTTACGATAAAACAACAAATGTAAGTAGGAGGCGGTACCTAGTCAGTGCAAGCGAAGCATGCGCTGCGGCACGGAGTCAGTGTGCCAGTGGGTCACATTGTGTAAGCCCACCGCTTACTTCGTTTTGCGTAAGAATCGTGGTAGGCAATGCTATACCGCAGACGATGATTAATTTATGTATTCTAAGGAATCATTACGGTGTCTATTGAAGTACTGGACCTGGTAAGCTGTGACTGGCTCAGATCTTAATCGATATGAAATTTTAAGTAATTTTTTGACTTGACAAATATCTATACCACGACCAAAATAACTCACTGTACAGTTTACTTACAATAGGATGAAGTAGATTATTACCTTATACCTATCCATTTACTTCGAAATTACGACGTTTACGGGTAATAATAATAAATGTAATGAGTTTTTCGCACGACGTTATCGGTCAATGACCTTGTTACTTGTTGAAGTCATTAGTCTAACTTGTGGTTTCTATATAATTATACATGGTATGACTAACGGTAATTATATAATGTGTTTATTTTGTTTCATCTAATATTATTAGAGGTTTGGAAGGAGAAAGGGAGGCCATAGCCCAGGAGTAAGAGTTAGGCCACATGAAGGGCTAAGAAAAAAAACGTTATTAATTATTATACCCAGATAATTACCTCCTCTCTACCTACATGTTAATTTTAGTAAAATATTGTTTTATTCCATGACGGTCTACGGCATACAGTCGAAATAATGACAATTTAGTAAACTCTCACAAAAAATATTTATATTTGTGTTACATTCGCCCCGCTGTAAATAATTATGTCATTCAAGCGCCGAAATATCAATGTAGCACACAATGAATTTGTGTTTTAGAAGTCGAGATATTTTTGGAATGTTTATGTAAAAACTTAAAAAAAAGTTCGGTTGTCATGAAAGAAGCCGAACGACTTTCAACCTTGTACCGACTGTGACGCTTTGTTTACATTACGTCAGTTACGTATGCGGTTCTACATAAAACTATTTTAGTCATAATTATGCTCAAGTTAAATTAAATAAACTAGCGAAACTTGACGAGGTGAGGATCGATATGACTATTATCTGATGATGCTTAAAATGTCACTTACGGGATATCTTTCGTGATTATTGTATATTTTTGAGCTCCCGATATTTCGACGCTGTTGCAAGCGCCATGATCGCGGCGTACCTATAGTTGCGTTGTGTTAGTTGTGTTATTATATCTGTATATCTGATGACCATAATCCCATTATAATAAATACATAGAGAGCCGTCATTTGTAGATTTTTGACAGTCGTTACAGGTTTTTCAGGAAATTCTGATAAAGTCTTACCAAGGGGTATCGTATTATCCAGTACTAACTGGGTTGTGGAGCTCAGATAATAATAACAACTCCACCAGTCCCTTACTTCTCTAAACCTGCCCTCTTACACCTACCACCTGCTACAGAAGGCAGTGATACTAAACACGTGTAGACTGGTGAGAAAGTTCCTACAATGTGAATCAGACAACCCGCACCAACATACCCACTTAAACATTCCCTCACCTCACTTCCAAGCTACAACGCAAAACTGTAATGTAACTACTACCTCTATAACTGTTCACCCAGCTGATAATCACTTGGCTTAGGCCCGTGCTATCAGTCATTTCCGGCTACCCGGTTAGCCGAGCAAAATAAACGAATAGATATAATAATAATAAATTTATTTTTTTCATAAAAAGTGTTACAATAAGATGTGACACTGGATTCTGCACTAGGATACCCTGTGTCGCAGGATCCAGTCTCTCAAGGTAGGATAGGCAGTCGCTTCATGTAAAATACTTGTATTCAGCTGCATCCGGTTAGACTTAAAGCCGACCCCAACATTATTACACTATTTGAGGAACGGGCTAGGATGATAATGATGACCCTAATCAGAAAAGATATAACAACAGTGTTTTTTATTACATTTTTATTTTTTATTAAATACCAACATTTTTGTGTATGATAGATTTCGCAGACGACAGATTTGTCATTTCGAATTACTTTTATTAAAAACTTAAATAGCCTATAATTTGTTCTCATGTAAGTGAATTGTCAATTTCTTTATGAGAATTAAATGTCTTTAACCAGAATCTCTTTTTAAAACCCTTCACGAAGGACCCCAAAAACCGTCATTTTTTATTTAAACGGTGCGTCACCAAGATAATTCTGACAACGTATAATTTATCGAAATCGGTTCGTCCGTGTTCGAGCAATCAAAGAAACGAACTTAAAGGTTGGTCATCCGAAGTGAAATAAAACTTCAAGCATCATGTTGTCGCCTTAGTGAATTTTGAATACTGTCAATGGTGTAATGTCTTTAGTGACACTCGCAAGATTAAGACAAATCGATTGGCTTAAGATCATCAAAAGCGGCCCACGCGGTTTGGTCTCTTGAACGCCACAAAGGAACAAACATACATAATAGGCTGATAAACATATTACCCTCCTTTGCGTCGCGCAGTCGGATAAAAACGAATCCACGATAAACGTGGCCGCATACTGAGTCGTACCAACAACGATATGAAACAAAAGAAGATCGTTTGGCAGAACCCTTCCTTCTCTTCCCTCGTCTACTGACATCGAACCTTACCAGTCATTAGATCTTGAGTCCAGTTCATCCAGTGCCTGAGGTGAAAACACCCGTTTTCGGTGAAAAAAACAGGTGTTTTCACCCGTACTTTAGGCTGTTCATACAGTAAAATAAATGTCGTTTCCCAGCAGTAATTTGCCCAAATTATCTTATTTGGATGTTCAGAATGATTTACGAGATTATTTTACACCACCATAAAAAATGTACGGATACGGTACATTGTACACCATGAAAAATCTTAATTCTAGTTTTTAGTCATAGCATAGGTTTTGGTGAGAATTTGAATCAGTAACTGATTTAAGACGCTCACGCGATGCTGACTAGGCATTCCTTTAATTCCGTTCTATTTTTAGATCCTTTCGTCATTCTTCGCGACATATGGGACTTCATTTCCTTAAGGTGGATGCTCCAGGGTAGCCCGAGAAATTAATTTTTTTTTTACATTTTTTGCAATTTGCAGGCCAGTGCTAGGTTGTATGTTGATTAAAATATTGTTGGTGACTTTTTCAAGGTCAAAGTCGATCCAAATGAACTTGGAGGGTTGTATTGATGATTTTGATAATTATAATTCTGTAACTACATAAAAACAGCTCAAAGCTGCATAACGAATTTACAGTGCACTATAATGATACAATTGTCCGCTATTAAGCAGCATTAGGCATTATCTTACTACTAAAAAATGCAATTTTATACCCTAAAGGGGCCGTCTCCACGAGCGAGAGAATCGCGGCGATATTTTCGTAAGAAATACGTTGAATCGCCGCGATTCTCTCGCTCGTGGTCGCTTTTTAGGAAGAAACAGGCGTGATTATGTATGTTATGTACCAAAGTCAAAAACATATAACCCCCTATAAGGACTTTATCGACGAAGAAACGTCACCCTGTTTTATACAAAATGCTTCAATAAGATTATGTGACCCCCTAACGGAAAATTTTCTTTTGTTACAGGAGTCGGATGATGAAGCCTTCCATGGAGCGAACGAGCCCGTCGACTTATTGTTGTTCTCCTCCCTTGATTCATACGTAAGTTTTATTCAGTGCTCTCCTAGTAGTCGATCAGGCAACATCAAAAGTTGTACCTTACTTTCGGATAAAAATACAGTTCCAAGTTTTATAAACAGTATTTTTAGAAGTGTGCTCGATCGTGTGTGTGTGTCGATCTGTTGCGTTGGTGTTGCGCTCGAAGGTATTATTTAACCACTTGTGACCTTACTTGTGACTGTTCCTATATTACCTGAGGCTAAAATTTACGTTTTTCCAAAATAATAGTAATAGTAGTTAGGTCGGTTTCCCGTATTGCATTCGCAATATTGAAAAAGTGATCGAAGAAGCAATAGAGAACTGTGGTAGTGAAGCGTTTTTTGAGTAGGTTTAGTGATCCGAAGTAATCCTAAGTGTACCCAAGTGTCTCATAGAGTACAAACTTCTAGGCCGCTGTCCAGAGAACCTCCACGATGCGTCCCTTGCCATGTGATTGTACAGAGGTGAGCGGTGGGAAGCAGCATAACTTCGAACTTGTATTAATCATTGAAAGCACCGCTTCTCTCAGGGCTACTATCTAGTTTACAGTTATAGGATCATGACACACTATTGACACTATACCGGCACCGCTCCAACCCAGCAATTACTATCCATTCAAATTAGAGCATTAAATTGTGTGTCGTTTAATATTTTTCATAATGTCTATATGAAAAAGCTTGCGTCGAGCAGTCAGCGCGCTTGCTACTACCATACAACTCGATTCGAGTCCGCACGGTGTAAGCGAGCGGACAGCGTGCTTACAGCGCGGCAGCGTGCCGACCGCATGCTTTCTGCGAGCGGACAGCGTGCTTACAGCGTGCCGACCGCATGCTTGCTGCGCGCCGATTCAGAGTTGCGAAACAACGTCGTTGCGTGCGGACTGCGAACTTGCACCTCGCGGACGGCGCGTAGTTAGCGCGCTAGCCGTAGCCTAAATTCGAGGCAACACTGGGCTGCAGTTGTGCTGGTGCGGTGCCGGTATAGTGTGCCATGACCTTTACAGTAGAACACCTATCAGACCTCATTGCCACGAGTTGTCGGTCGCTGCTCTGTTTTAGTTTTCATCTTCGCTTACTACCTTCACGCTTTTAATATCCCAGCCATTTCTTGAGGAATAACCTGAAGAGTATTTTTTAACACCTGTCCAGTCTGTAAAGCTACAAGTCAGTCGTTATTGTTTCCGGGGTTGCGGGACTCCCGGGGTTGCGGGACTGTTCCGGGGTTGCGGGACTGTTCGAAAGAGATACCGTGGCCCCGGAACACAAAGGGCGATGAAGGAACATGGATGGGTTTTAGTCAGTAAAAGTCTGACACTCCCTCCTGCTCCGCCCAGAGCGGGAGAAGTCATTTGATTATTTCCCATCCGAAAAAAAAAAAAAGTCGTTATTGTTTATCTGGCTAGATGGTGTCGCATGGTATCAAATAAATATTTGAACATTATAACAGTAATGACTTGTTTCTGTGATAAATAAATAAGTACTTAATCAAAAATTATAAATGAACAGTTACATTAATTGTTGACTATATTATTACTTGTATACTGTATAAATATTTTGTTTCTCTTACAGATTTAGTACGATATTAATGTTGTATTAATGTACCAATTTATAAAATCCGATTTGAGCAGAAGAGTCTGAATACCGAATAGTTGTGAAATTCCTCATTCTGCAACTCTCGTATCAAATACGGATAGTTTTATGACTGCCGTTGGATGTCTGTTGTAAATTTCTCTATATGATGACCAATTCATTGTATCGAGTCTTTTTTTTTTCTTTTTACGTTTGTATACCTTGGTGAGTTGGTGTAAGTAATTCTGACTTTAACGAAAATATTATGTATACAACTTTTCTAAAAGTCTGTGTAGACACCACCATATTATGTGCATGTGGCAGCCGTTTTACATAATGGCGCGCCGGATTGAAAAATTCAGATCATGATCATGCAGCGCCACTTGCGGCGATAAATGGAACTAAAACTTTCAAAGCGGCGCATCGACGATGCGCCCGTTTGTACAACGGCGGCTCGTTATTACCCCGCTTTGACGAACGCGAAGGGCTCATTCAATGCAGCGTACTTTATTTCAGCCGAATTGTGATCCGACTGAACGAGAGGACGCCGTAATACATAACGGCGTTTTTAAATCCGGGCAATATGTAAAACGGCGTGTTATACGAATTGGCTGCGACATGCATATTAACTTAACATTAAATCGCTGGCTCTGCAATCATCATGCACCGTGCACCGGTTTTGGGGATGCGTCTAGTTTTTGTTTTTTTATTTGCTTGTCTTGGTATTTCAGTACATCTATTTTCCTTCATGGGTAATAGGTTTTTTTTTATCAAAATATAAAATAATCGCTAAAAATCATCCCCTGGTCTTGCTGACAGTTAATGGTAAGCTCCTTTAATGTCACAATCGCCAGGATTCCATTACGCACGTTGGATTATTGCATTGATGTAGTGACGACGGAGTGACCTAAATATTGAAGTAACGGACAGAACAGAACGGATGGGCGCAGTGCAGTCATCAACGCTGTGAGTAACGGTCGCGTCGTCGGTTGCATAAATCTGTGAGGTGAGGGAGGTGCAATCGTCTGGCGTTGCGTTGCGGCGGCGGCCGGCGTCTCGGAGCCAAGCTCGCTACCTCCGCGCAACCGGTTTCACTGTTCTGGGCCAAGTTCACCATTTTTCATCGCTCTACTCTTACATATTTATTTTTTTATACGCGCATTTCTTTGCTAAATTAGTTTTAAATGCAACGTTAATACTTCTGAAACAGTAGGTAGTCATTTACTTTTCATACCAATTTTATACAGGAAGGAAGACACATCGACGCACAAACTTACCACGTGTCCAGTACTTGCATCATTCTGAACCCCCCCGATATAGAAATTTTAAAAAGGCAATTAAAAAAAAACTGTCAACGGTCAAAATGTGATGATGCGAACAGCTGATTTTTTCTGATGTCTCGTTTGTGCGTCCGAAGCCTCCAATCCTTAATCAATTACTTTTACCTTACTAAATGTTAAAATTAAGCTGGAAGCGCCAGGGTAGCCCGCGAAATTCAAATTTTCTTGCGTTTTTATGTTTTCTTTTATTTTTGTTTACTATTTTATGAACAAGTCATTCAATTGAATAAATGAACTTAGAGGGTTGTATTGATGATTTTAATTATTCAAATTATGTAAATACATGCGTACGAGTATTACGGCCGCAAATCATATTTCGTTCAACATACAGCCTGACATTGACCGGCTAATTGCTAAAAACGTAAGATATGAATGATTTGATGAACGTGAGATTTGAATGTCGCGGGCTACCCTGGCGCTTCCACCAAAACAGATGAGTGCCTAACCTGGTGTCAGACTTTTTATGTCGCCCATGGGCCTCTGACTTGGTTTACGTGCCGCCAAAAAAAATATTTGTGGTGCATGCTGGTTTCCTCACGATGTTTTCCTTCATCGAAGCAAGTGATAATTATTAAACTGACTGTATAGTCTCCTCTCCATAAGTTACGATTAAAACGCTTTTTTGTCTGCAGGTCTTATCGGTGACACCAACGGAAATGGCGTCCACAAGTTGTTTAGGACCTGCGAGTGCCCCCTACCCTCACATGTTGTATTACCCCGTCCCGCCTGAACGCACCAATACTACAGAGAGTGATATTGTCAGCTCACCAAATCGACAAAACAATGATGCTGATCATACGGATGAAGAATCGAACCACACATTATCAGAAGACGACGAGTCCCTGACCAGTGTTTCGACACAAATGATCTACGAAACGGATCAGATCACTCCAAAATTGTTAAAACGGGCCTCAAGGCTCCTGACCTTCACTGACCATAGAAAACAGATGCGTGAGACTACACTGGACCGGCGGCGCCGTCGTGCTGATCACAGCTTGGCTGCTGCCACTCGGCTCAATAGCCAAGTAGCTAATAGAGTTATCAAATATGCTCGTTGCATTAGAAATGCGTATGAACG
This sequence comes from Xestia sexstrigata, assembly GCA_941918905.2. NCBI lineage: Eukaryota > Metazoa > Arthropoda > Insecta > Lepidoptera > Noctuidae > Xestia > Xestia sexstrigata. Next base: position 11,611,987 of record OW799200.2, on the reverse strand, counting down.
CGACATGGGCTGCCTCAGCTGCGGTTTACTTCCCCTCTGCCCCGTAACAGGACAATGTGGTCATACGCGATGCGCTGAGTATGTATCTATTTCCATATTCTGTGACGCAGTTCTATTAAGTTCTTTTGCAGCCATCACTAGTATTAATCTGGTATTTTTGTTTCAGTTGTGTGGTAGATCCGATGACATGTCCGTGTGGATATGATACTCCTAACGTATCCGTAAATATTTTGATACGGGATCTTGTTGGAAAGACAACCTCTGAGGCACAATCTTCCCGAAGTTCCAGGTAGGATACGTAGTGAAATGCATTACCTATACCGAACTGATCTAGTTTATTTTGTGGCGCTTAATTACAATTACTTTTGACAGAATTATGTCGCCGGTGCCTGCTAGTGTGAATGCGAACACCGAAGATATTGATGTCGCGTCGGCATATAGTGCTACTATCAAACCTCAACCGAGTAAGCAATTTTAAGTTAACGTTTTTTAGCGAATGTCTAGATATAAATGTAACTAACTACCTGCGCGTTTAGAGTTGGTCTATAGCATGTTTTTCAATTTTTAGAATGTTCTATTAACCTTTTTCTGGTGTTTTAAAAACAATTTTATACAAAGCGCATTTATTTATTAAGTTCTTCTTCTATATATTGCATGCATAAGCGAAGGTTCTTTTTTTGAGTTATTATTTTTACTTTTTTTTTTTGTGTAACACGCCGAATTAATTTTTTACAATAGACATATTTATTTTTGAGTACGGTTGTTATGTGTTTTAAAGAACATCGTTTGCTGGGCATATTATTTATCGCTTTTTTATCAGTACCTAGTGTTGTTTGTAACATAAAACATCCACCAGGGATTACTCAAACAAATCCGATGTACACGCCGTAATTATTTGGTGGTGACGGCTTCTAATTACGTTGTTGACACTCAGTGTTTATGTAAACTAGATCATAACAGTTGTAGACGAAAACATCGTGCTGTTTATCAGAACTTTTTATGAAACTTGCATTGATATCAATAAATAACTCTTTGTATCGCGTTTCGGGTAACTTAGGTAGTAAAAATTATCTCGTGCGTACATCAAGACAACTGAAACGTTTTAAAACGAACTCAATTTGCCTCAACAATTTAGAACAACTTCCAGATAATAACATAATTTCTCAATAACTTGCTAAAGAACTCTTTGCCAATCTTTGAACAAAGGAAAAAACAACGTGTGTCACCCGCTTATCGCGCGGCACAGGTCATGAAAGTCACTCAGGGAGGCGCGGTGTTGAAGCCCCACGGAAAAATAAAACAACTTTTACCTTTGAGTTTGTCTACATATAAATGTTCTTTAGGGTGGATTTCAGAACGTGTAGGGGCGTTTCAAAACACTTTGATAAAAGTGTTTTCAGGATAAATTTTTGTTTTAAACACTCAATTTTATTGTAGTCCATTTTTGTATGGGAAATATATTTTTTGTCACCAAAGTTTATATTTCTCATCAATTTGTATCATCTAATTAATAGATCTATCGCCGCGGAATATTTTAATTCTCAGATAAATAAAAAGTAACGCCAGGTATGAATTACCAGAATTAATGTCATAATATATATAAAATAAGAGATGGATCATCAATAACATCGTAGTTCCTTCTTGAATTAAAACTACGTTCTCATAATAGTAGAGGTTTATTCCATAAATTATAGCCACTATCTACTCATGTGTTATAGCTTCGCTTCGTACTCAGAATGGTAGAACTGTCACCAAATAAATAGATTGTCGTTCCCAGATATAGACTTGTTTTATTTTTGTTATTTTGTCACCAGTACTTACAGTTATTACATTTTATTTCGTTCAGTTGTTAAAATAATACTTTCGTTACGAATTTAATAAATCAGTTTCTAAAGTACAAGGGCACTCGGCTAACATGCTTGGACTAGTAAAATCTAACAAAACGTAACTTGATGAAACAAAATTATATAATTTCATTCGCTTAGAGAAATATAACTAAGTACGGCCTTCAATGTATTTTTAAAAGGTCGGACAATCAAGTAATTATGAAATAAGTTTTCTGAAGTTATATTCATATTTTAATAATCTGTGGCATTTAGGTTACGTTATAGACATAGAGAATGGACTCTAGAAAGAGAGAAAAACAGTTATTGACCAAATACAATCCAACTATCTCTTTCCAGACATAGACAATGACATAGAAAAAGCTTCTCTATGCTTGTCTCTCTTGATACTTCTGCCCGCTTATAATTGACATTACTTGTCAAAAATAGGGAGGGACGTAATCAATCGCTATAGAACAGAACAGTATCGAATTTAGATGTCAAATTGTTCGTTTTTTATTTAATTTATGGCTTTATTTCAATATTTACCACGAAGTAACATCAGACTCAGATTCTATTAGTGGGTAAACTTATTTTAATAATCAACGCGAGTTTATACGATTCACATTGCCTGGGATTTCATTTCAATTATGAAATAAAATCGACAGCAGTATGACTTCTCTAGTAACGTAAGTAATTACGGATGCGTTCAAAGTTAAATATTTTATGCTGCGTTCTGTTAAATAAAATGTTTTTTTTTTTTAAAACGAATATTATACATTTTCCCTGCTTTTATAAATAAACTGATAGTATCCAATAATTATAATAACAATGCACTACATATTGGTGATAGTCTCTAAACAAAGATGTCGATACTACCTAATTTGTTTTTGAAACTTTATGCATTTTTCAAGTGATATTTAATTTTATTAATGACACATTTATTTGATTCTTGATAATATACCTGAAAGATTATAATATGTAATTTATTATGGAATTGTTCTGATATTGTTTGGCGACTACATTTTGGTGAGAAATCTACTATTTTGCTGACAAACCCTATTATTGAATAAATGCAAAACCAATTAAATTGGCGACAGCTTAAATCATAACCTTTTTGTATTTTGAAGGAAGGAAAAAGTTGTGAAATACGAGGCTTTCGACCTGATACTCATATTTCGCCACTTTTGCGCCATCGTTTGACTAACACCATCGAATTGTCATTGCAAAACAGTCGGCGAAGATTGAATGACTCTAAGGTGATAATGATCGAATTACTCAATTTGTAAGTCAATGCCATTTGTTAACATTTTCATCAAATTGTTTTGGATACATTCTTGTTTAAACGTAACATCAATCCGTAATTATTATTACAAGCTTTTATTGAACACTGTTCTTAAGGGAGTTTGTCTGCTTCATCCTTTGCAAACCATTTTTCGACCATTACTTGGTATCCTATTGAGCTGAAATTTAGCACGCACCTTTGGTTCTGGTGGCATATATGACTTGATTCTGCAGCTGCAGCCAGGATCGCCTCCTTACAAGAGAACTTCTCTATAGGTTAATAGCACGGACAGGAAACTTTGTGTACGTGTTCAATGTTGATATTACCATTATTGCAGTAATTAATGTCATCTTGTCAAAGCATTTGCCCTTATTTTATAGCAATCCAGCAGGGTGATTCCGTAAAAATTCCGTATTCATAAAAAATCGTTGCGTTATTTCCTTTTTCGAGTTTACGAATTTCTGAAATCCTTCACAAAAGGATAATTTGCCGATATTTTGGACTGGAATCCACCATCCATCTATTTTGAACCTTCTCGCTCACCCCAAACCTCGCATTATTTCTAGGAACTTATTCTAACCTAAACTCGATTAAAGCTTGGTTACATAATTGGAAGTTACGTATTTAGTATCGAAAATACTTTCATGTTTCGTAACAATATTTAATGTTCCCTTTTATGTTCAGTAAGTAGGTACTTACTTGAATATATTTAGAAAAATGTTTCCCCCCAATTGGTTATAACTTCGAGTCTGTTATGTAATCCAATCAATCTGCGAATAACCTTGAAACAATCGTTCTTTGTTTACTGTAAAAAGTTTGTTCGTTTTGTTTGTTTGTAAAAACACTTTATAAACGCAACAGGTAGGGTGGGTTCCTTCAGAATAGATTTCCGGGGAAATAGATTTGTCAGGGGTCTTGTATATGTTATTACAATTTTAAGGGTATAATATTCTTATTGGATCCTTCAATTAAGCCTGGAACCTTCCCACTCCTGGAACACACGCGCACAGGGTGTGCGCGTGTGTTCCACCCTGCAGACCCAGTGCGTGAACCACCCGCAACGATTAAATCGAATGGTACCTAACGAGCCGCTAAATGTCCACAGGCCTTTTCTAAAATTCTGCGTAACAAAAGTGGTCTTGTTTCGTAATTACGGTATCGCATTCCGTTGATTTAACCACAATGTAGCGGAGTTTAATCTAACGGGATATTCGCTTGATACTACGATTGATATTATTAATAAAACAATATAATATTAAAGGTGCGTAACAGACTTACAGCAGCGCCACGTCTGTTTCGCGTGGGCGTTTATACGACGATAATCGCGAACCGACAAGGCTATTATGTAAATCGGCCATTTGTTTGTAACATTGTTGTTATGTAACAACATTGTCGACGTTGCAATGGAGAACGCTGGGTCGCAGGTTACGTTACGCCCGCTATATAGGTCTCAAGTATTCGCTAGACGCCCGCGATTACTCACGGTTTAGTACAAATGCTTACGTGAAACACGGATCTAAACTATTCCCTTGCAGCCGCTTATCTTCTGTTGATAAGGCCGTTTAGATGAATCACTACAAAATGTTATGTAAATAAGAAATGCCGTTTACCTTTTGAATTCTTTCTATGTTTTATCGCCGTTATATTTTTCCTTTTGGCGTGGTTTTCTAGCGGTGTTTTTCACAATTTTTACGACTTTTAGAATCCGTGTTGCACGTAGTACCTACCACTAAATGCGGTTAGGTTACTTCATTTACTTATACGTCCAACCAACGTAATGAACGTATAAATTACTACATAACCTAATATTGTGTGTGAATGCATACTAGTAGGAGTCTAAAAGAGATCCAGGTAGGTAGGTACTTAGCAGATCGCAATAAAATAAAAATATCCTCCCGATCAAACGGCCACGGGGCGTCCAATCTCAACGGAGATCAGCCAAGTACCTACGCAGCAGTTATATGAAAGGAAACTGAACAAATCACATTTTGATACATGACAAATGCCCATGTGTTTCAAAGTTCCGACATTTTTCGATACACTTACAATACAAGAAATAAAATAATAGAACGAAAAGTATTTTTGTAACAGCAAATAGTTTTATAAATAATGTTTAAGTACCTAAATAAGATACTCTATTTATAAACACAATTTAAATATTCATAGTGTAATTTAAAAAATCATCTTGGGTATCCTTAGATTATTTTCGTTGAAAGAAAATGTACGGAGGGTAGGCCAGTCTGTAGCGGCGTTAGGGTAGGGCGCGTTTGGGCGACTGCCCAGGGGGCCTAGTCTGCTATTACAATAGTGTCACAATGATCTATCATTGATTTCATAATTGTTGATTTTGACAAGTTTGGTAATCTACTATATAATGGCGTCATTATGACTTTCCAATGACCAACCACTGACACTCCATTGAAAGAAATAGCATAGAATGATAATCTAGTACACAATGACAAATTAATGACTGACTTACGCGGTAATCTGCTAAAATTTTGACAGTTCCAGCCGAAATTTGCTCAATTAGCACCATTTTGTATTGCAATAAATATAAGCTTCTATATTAAAGATAATTTAAAACACATAAATTAAAATAAATCAAAACACCGGCCGCTAGAAATAAAAACTGATAAAACGTCAGTAAGCAGTAATGTCACATTTGTCTTTGACAGCTAAACAGATAAACTAGGCCCCTGGGCGCCTGGTGTTAAGGAGTGTCGCAGGCGCCCCTTCATGGCCCCTCATACATGTACACATTGTTCATGATTAATAAAAAAAACCGGCCAAGGTCGGGCCACGCACAGTGTAGGGTTCCGTAGTAGCCCGTTATACCTATTTTAGATTTTGTTTTTTAATGCAAGTCTTTACTCGTTATAAACAAGCAACTACTTCATTTTAAACGTCACTTTAAAGGATTTATTCCAAGGATTTTGTATTTCGTACAAAATGATCCAACTCCCAAGTTAACGACTATTACTGCTAAACTATTAAATTTATTTTAAGCGCTATAGTTTTCCTTTGCAGTTCATGAAATGCACTATCATTAATTTTTCAAGCCAACAGTTTAGCTTTTAGTGGGGGGGGGCGCCCTACTGGAACAAAAATTTGCACTTTAAAGTGCAAATTAATGTAATTATTTCGTATATGGAGCATTAAATTATTGTGTTGTATTAACAACCCCCAAGTCATTATAAAACCTATTCAACGATACCCCACATGATAGGCGACGAAAAAAAAAACATCCCCACTTCACCCCCTCTTTGTGGGCGTAATTGATAAACACACCCCTACAAAAAATTACAGCAATCTAGTACAAAACCTCAAACAGACGGACGGACGTGACGTAACTTGACGAAACAGTGGTTTTCGCTTGACTCCAATGTAGGGTTGTAGTTCAAAGTGAATTTGCTTTTGAGTTGCCTTCAAGAATCGATGTACAGTACACTGACTTTTTCCTTTTACCAACAACATTCATCATTCACTCAGTCATTTAGTTAAGTAGGTTCATTATTTACGAGTACTTAGGCACCTACCTATTTCAGACAGAAGTCATTCTCATATTTGATTTTAAGGTTGGGTTATCTTGTATTTCTCATATATTAAGTAAATTGTACTCTTTTTGAGAAATACATGTTTCTAACGGTATAAAATATTTAGGCCAAAAAACGTGCGCCTGTTTGCTGGGAAAAAAAGATAATCACCGCCGACTATAGAAATATATAAGTTTATAGTTATCTGTGGAAATAAAACACTGGTAGAAATACATGATAAAAATCCACAAATGTGGAATACACTGCATGCTCAATATAAGAGATAGATAATCTAAGAATCAGTTCTAGTCTAAGAATGCGTGTTACATAGGGATTTTCATTGAGAAGCTTTAAAAGAAAAAATTGAGAAGTAAATAAGTATTAATTCGTTTTTACAAACAAGTCTAACATCCTCGTGATGACGAATTTCGTAGGTAACAAACTACTTACCATAACAAAAAAAAAAAAACAATCGAATTAAGACCCTCCTCCTTTTTGAAGTCGGTTAAAAACATGCACCTCCCTTTAAAAAAAAAAAAAAAAATTTTGTTAGACATCGACGGACTCGATCAAACGTGGCTAAGTGCTACGGCCTACGTCACTAATACGCTGTATCACTGTGTGAGCTTGTTATATTACATTTACAGGGCACTGCTTATGACTTAAATAATAACCTATTTATTTCAACTAGAACTTTCCAACATGCGCAAGGTGATAATGATACTGTTTGTTTTTCTTAAATCCAAATCAGTAAATAATGCGGTACCTAGTGTACCTACCTACCTAGTAGTTGAATCTACTTAATTCACATATCGTAGCCAGCAATTATAATAATTTAATTATTATCGTGGATAATACCTAAATATAAGTACTGTTTTTCAACTTAACTACACCTACTTACACGCATTTAGTTACTTAATAATTCTATAACAAGTCTTCCTATAGCAGTTTTTGATAATTCCTAATTATATAATTTGTGAAATAAAATACGTAACAATTGTCCGCGTAATATAGGATTGATCATGAGCATGACAGGCTTAGGTCGTTGTCAGCTGTGAGCTGTGGCAGCAGCGAACTTGAATGATTTCATTGTGAAGTTGTGAACACGAACATTTCTGCAATGCATGCGCCTCCAGCGATTTATCTTTTAATCATTTGGATTTGTAATTTGGATCAACATGAATTAATTTAAAAAAAAAAACATACCTACATGTTCGCTTGCGTTGACTAAAATAATATTACATAACTGGTTTTTGCGTGACGAAATAAACACTGAATCGTCATTGATAGGTACTTAGTATCAAGTTATAATAAAATTATGTCCTCGGTAGCACAATACTAGCGAATACTCCCATAACCACTTCGGATTTGTGGACAAAACCTTGATATCGTTTACTTACATAATTTTGTTCAATCGTTAAAAGAACTTTTAAAGTAGCCATATTGGTACACCAATAAACCACATAAAAACCATTACCTGACTCCCACTGCTTAATCTTATTTGATGTACAAAGCATAGATATTTGTGAAACCCACTAACATCTCAATATCGTGTGAAACATAGCAATAAACCGTAGTTGGTGTTTCACATAACTGTCACCGATTGCATTGATTGCGACCTTGGCTTGCTTGCGATCTGAACACGCCCGACGCTCGTAACTCACGCCGCGTTACGTAACGTAACGCAAACTCTGACTCTTGCGCGTTATGTAACAAACAGCGTATTATGTAGCAGTGTGGACGAAATGTCACAAGACGTATGGGGCTTCTTTGTTAAGTTCGGCTCTGTCGCATCGACAGCATTATGCGCTCCGTAGATACAAAACATAATTCTTAGTTCTCGTGAGCTGAATAAGTTTCGTTATATTTAATTGTTTGTTGTCCATCGAATGACTATTACTATAAACTGGAATTAAATTCGCACGACGACCAATCAAGGTATACAAAACCAGTTAATGTGGATCTCTCATTGTACGGAAAATCTATACAAACCTAGGCCATGTTATACTGGAAATGTATAGCTTGATGTGTCGCCGTGTATACGCAGTCGCAGTCCTTCGTAGAATAATCGTCATAGTTCCTGCACTTGGCTTTATTTCGAATTTGAATGTGTTTCGCAGTGAGCGGTGCAGGCGGGTCGTGCCGTGGCCACATGCGAGTTGCGGCCGTATCAGCGAGGCGGACGCGAATTCCCATGTCAACTCGGGTAAACAATATGTATTATTAGCATTAATATCATTAACACAAATGCACTTAGTTTACCACTGATAAGTCACCCACGTTTCGTCATCCATATCAAACCAAATCAAATATAATGCTTATTACAATGTCAATTTTGGAGAACATTCGAATGAAATAAGGGCATTGAACTGTCAGTTTGTAAATAAAGATACGAGCATGATAAAAGGCAAAAATGACATCATGAGGCGAGTGATCTCAACTAAGCAACGCGATTGTTCTAGCGCACGTACACTTATCAAAGTTTATTTGTGAATGCTATGTTATCTAGGCGCGGTACAACCACGCGCTGGATCTGCTCCGGGTGGGCAAGCACCTTGAGGCTGTGCCATACCTCGCGTTCGCCGCCGCTTCGGGCCAGCCAGAGCTACGGAGATCGCGGGCGCTGTTAACACAGGTTTGTTTCTTCATAAGTTTTACCATAGTAATAGATAAGTACAATTCAGTCTACTGTGATTTCGGCTGTCTGCAGACTTGGAGAATAGGGTGAAGCGTCCAAGTTTTATTTTTAGATTTTCGAATCTGAATAGCTCCGGAAAGTTGCATTTATTTATAAGGAAAAAAAAATCGGCTGTAGTTGGGTAGTATTGCTTTCCAAGAAAATAATACATAATTTAAACAAAGAACTTGACTCTGCCGAAATCAAAAGCGTCAATTTTATCATAATTCGTTTTCGCACTTCTAAATTTGCACTAGGCACAAACGCACAGGAATCCACATTAAATAAAATTAGAACCAAGTTTCAGCTGTGGCTTGCCCTTATTTTTGTTTACTAAAGTTATATTACGGGGGTTAAGCCGTGTGGTATCCGGCAGAGTAGAATAGAACCAACCCATTACACTCACGGGTGTCGTAGACCAGAGAATGGGCAGCAGCGTTTTCTGTTAGTCTTTTATCACTGCGATCTCCAATCCGCCTGCCAAGCGTGGAGATTACGGCAAATGCCTCCCATCATGAGAGAGGCTTATGTCCAGCAGTGGACGTTATGGGCTGTTGTAGTAGTAGTGTAGTATATTACGGGGCCGAAACTATTGCAATCTAGATTATCAAAAGCTCTGGTTCAACGTTAACGGTTCAGTGTCATCACCTACCTGTCCTTGTCCAATGTTATTTGAGGTTGGTGCAACACGTTTTTTAAGTTTTTATCTTCCATTCTCCCCTGTCAATCGTCACGTAGTCCAAGTCAAAGTATAATTGAATACGTTTGACAATCTATTAGCTCATGACGCCGCTTCTACACGATCGACCGCTGATAAGGTGCAACAACCTTTCTTTAGTATGACTTCATTGCATGACACAATTTTATTTTGCAGGCGATTCTCGTGTTGAGCAACAATCGGGACCCGCGGCTTCTTGCGGCGCAACTGATCCGCTCCGTGCGTCGCTTGTCACCTACCTCTTGGATAAGGACGACGGACATGGAATGCATTCTGTGTTGTGACACATTCACCAACCCCGTCACCACACCCTGTGGACACATGTTTTGCAAAACATGCCTAGAAAAGACGCTGGACTATGGGAAAAGATGCCCCCTGTGTCTTCATGATCTGATTGACTTTACATTGTCTGGAGTGAGTGAGATTTTTATTTTTTTATGAAGTAAGTAGTTAGAATGTTGAAATCATGTATTTTTGTGATAATAATACTTAAAACCGGTCAAGTGTGAGTCAGACTCGCACACAGACGGTTCCTTACCACCTTTATTAAGATTGAATAAAATATATACAAGCTTGTGACAAACGGACAGACCTCGGGACCTTCGCAATAGTGCCCGATTGCTAACGCTCCGTTGTGTGTCCGTCCCTTTGGCACCTTTTGGGTATACCCTAAAAAGTATGCATAATAATCAAATTTAATACAGCATTGTAATCAACATAATATTCAACTTGCACTGAAGTTAATTAATTTGTTTCGACATCTACCACTCACACTGGCTATTATTTTTATTATTAGTAATTTCGTCTTGCTAAACCAATTGTGTCGGTTAAAGCAGACCTTACGCATGTTTCAACATGTAATTAGCAGCCGGTGGCTAAGGTACGATTGTTTGGTACTTGAGTTTAATTTTAACACATCCAACAATATAGAGAAACTTCTCTATATTGTTGGATGTGTTAAAATTCACATTTAGACAGTTAACTCCCTCGCAGTAATATATATAATAATGCTTTTGCATATGTAAGACGTAATAGGTAGGCGGCCACAAACTGCGGACGTCATCGCAACCAACGATTATGTGTGAACGTAGGTGCCCTAAAGTTTTTCTATGTAAGGTTTCATCAGCGTATTATGATAAAAATTAGACCCTAACACTAATAATAGTAGATTATAAATAAATGTGTTTTCACTTTTCAAACACACGGCATCGATTTAAAGGAGCAAAGATAACGCAATTGTATCTCTTACTTATTACTTCTCGTGTTACCTGACTCTTTCATAATTAAGCTGAGTGCGCTCTCATTTTCGAGACTGAAACGTAACTGTCAATTGCTTGTCATAGCATCTAAATTTTGCCGCGAAACGGGCGCTTTTTTTCTTTTTAATTTTCTTTGAAAATTAGTTTTTCAAGTAAACTTAACAGAAAGTGAATTTACCGTTCGTGGTAGTGTAGTGCAGTGGAATTGTGGGTCAGTTGATCACCGAGGGGAGATCGATAGTTCTTAAGGCCACTAGCACACGGCGTATTTTAAACGCGCAAACGACACGCGTTTCAGAAACACGCGTTTTCTGCGCCGCCGGTGTCGTTTTTGCGTTTTTATAGATTCAAACGCAGGTAAAAAGCTATACAAACGCGTGTGAAGCGCGTTCGAAACTCGTTTGAAGCCCGTACAAAGGGTCAAAGCCACCGTATAAGCAGTGTGGCGGCCCCGACATACGAACAGTAAGTCATGGGTTCGAACCCAGACAGGGGCATTACTTTGTGTAATTTATTTCATCACCACTGGTCTCAAAACGGTGAAGGAAAACATCGTGAGGAAACCGGCATGTCCTAGAACCAAAAATTCGAAGATATGTGACATCTACCAATCCGCACTGGGCCCGCGTGGTGGATTATAGCCCATACGCAAAATACGCGCTTTAACGTGGAGTTGCGGACACCAGCCCGTTATACAATACAATACAATCATTTGATAGGTATTAACTGGTTCTCTTTGTGCCGGAATTACGCCTTGTTCAGAAAAATTGATATTTGATTTGCTTATCTATACAAATAAATAAAATTGAAGTGTTTGTAGTTTCAAAATAACAGCTTTTTACTGAATGCATATGAAAGTATTTACGGTACTTGTAACAAAAATACTTTTTTTTTTGTCTGTCTTTCTATTTGTTCCGGCTTATCTCCGAAACTTGGTCGGCATTTAATTTACTCTTTGTAACGCTATATGCTAGTAAAGTTCCGTTAAAATCCGCTTATTAAAAAAAGTTGCAACAAAAATTAAAACTCTTGAAATTGTTAACAAAATCCGATTCTAATAGTGAAGTAGGTAATATTTTTAGCTAAATATTCATAATTATTTAGACCAAATATTTGATTTTTAGGCCTGAATTCCTGTCGCGCTGACATCGGTCGCTTGCGTCGGTCGGACGCTCGCGTACAAGTATACATTGTGATCTATATAGCAGCATACTGCGATACTGACGTCAGCGCCGCGTATTTGCTACTGTTTTTCTCACTGACGTACGCGACCGACCGTCACGTCAGTTTGACAGGAATTCAGGCCTAAACCTATCTCGTCCGCAAACCCTAACAATCTTGATGCTTTCTTAGATAAAACGCTTCATCTGTCGCCGCTTTGAAACACTTAAGAATATCCAATAACAAACTGCTAATACAATTTTTGTTTTTCAGACGGGAATCACATTGTTCGTGCAAGCAGCGCTGAAAAGTATTAACGTCAACGTCACGCCGCCGCCTTTGGAACCAGATCTCATTCATATATTTAAGTGCACCGTCGCCTACCCCTCGTAAGTACCTATTGGAATGCAGAATCTATTGTCAAGTTAAGAAAAATAAACAGGATCAAATGCTCATTCAAAAATCAACTTTGCGGGGAGTATGATACCTCCAAACTGAGTCTAAAGACAGCAGCCAGCAGTAGACAAAAATTATCTTGTAATAGAGAATATTTTTAACAATCAACATCAATGTCTAGTCCTGAGTTAAACACACTCAATTACAACAATGTACGTTAATGATTCGCAAAGAATAAAACCACCATTTAGGGTGAAACCACTTGACTTTTCGTTGCAACAAATGGCGTTTGTATTTTACAGATTCAGACGGTTTTTTAACGCGTTTTTTTTATTTCGTTCTTGGTTTGATACCCAAGATTGTGCTCTTAAAACCAGCCACTGAGCCTGAATTTGTGCCTGGTTGTTGGCTATAGGTTCCGCGTTAGGTCAGGTTGTGAATTTGTGATGTTATTTAAACGATGTTACTGTGTTTATTCAGAGTACCTTGTCCGCTGTTCATCTTCGACCCTCGTTATTGGCTCATGATCAGGCGGGTCCTGGAGTCGGGCTCCAGAAGATTCGGCATGGTCGCTTGCGACAGAGGTCAAGACTACGCCGACTATGGCACGGTCAGTATTAGCTTTTTAACTATTTATTTTTAGCCTATTTCATTCAAATTAAGTCTATTTTAGACTAGCCTATTGTGTACTAATCCAGGTTGTAGTTGCCGAGCCTTTTAACTATGCCAAGTATAATTCACTTGGTGATATAACAATACAATACCGTTGGTTTCAAGTTGGTAATCAAGATGATCAATATTGTTACAAAATTCAAAATAACAAGAACAAACCATAGTTTTAATGGATGTATGTCTCAAATCGGCTTCTGAGGTTCCCTAACTGGAGTTGCTGGCTATCTAGCTTTCGGTATAATAGCTCATTTGACTCGGTATATAAAAATAAATGTTTCTTTTTTAAACTGTTGCCCACGACGACCTTCGGCCGAGTGAAATTATTATAAAAATATTACTTCCCTATTTAAATCGTATTTTGTTAACAGTTTCAAGGGTTTTAATTTGTTTGCACGAAACCCTAATCCTTGGTCATAAAATACTAGCACTTCGTCCGCGAAAGTTGTGATAGCTAAGCTAATTTGCATGATATCAATATGATATAAAGCCTATGTTACTCGGTGATAATGTAGCTTTCTAACGGTGAACTTTGAAATCGGTCCAGTAGATTTTAAGAATTGTTACATACAAAAATACAAATCTTTCCTCTTTGTATATTATTAGTGTAGAAAAGTAGCCCAAGTTACTCTTTAAAACATTAGTTCAGCCATTCAAATAAATAGCCAGTTTAGCCAGTAAAACTCCCGTCAAAATCGGTCAAGCCTTTTCGGACATTAGCTGGAACAAATAGAAAGACAAAAATTAAAAAAAAAAATCGTTTACACTTTCATAAACATTCAGTAAAGAGCTCTCGTTAGTGAAATAATAAACAGACATTTAAATTTTATTGGTTTGAATCGTTGAACATTCACCGGTTTGAATAGATAATGTCAAAGTATTATCTAACATGAGCTGTGTGATATTTCTCAGATTCTGGAGGTTCGCGACTGCGTCCACTTAGAGGATGGCAGGTCTATCCTATCCACCGTAGGCTTATCACGCTTTAAAGTCATCGAACGAGGAGTCAGAGATGGGTGAGCATACATTTTTATAACCATTTATCTATGATCATTGGCTTAGTCTTTTCTTCCTATGTTGGGGTCGGCTTCCAGACTCCAGTACAACCGGATGTAGTTCAATACCAGTATTTTACATGGAATAACTGACCAGACTCTATCATTTCTCTCTATAAACAAAACAATAAGGTCTTTCATAACTCTTTGCCCCGATTGACTCTTTACCACCCAGCCAACCAGCCACAGATAACCTCCTCTAGATTCCGCATATATATCGGTGTATATCTTATTGCCATTGTTTACCCAGAAAATCTTAATTTCGGCGCTCAAATAAGGCCAATAACTCTGGCCCATTAAGGTCAATAACTCCAAATGGACAACCAATTGGCGAAAGTCGTGTTACTGGCAAAGTAGTAAAGGTTCTCCTTGAAAATCTCTTTTTAATTATGTTTATCTTAAGGCGACTACAGGACCTAAATTAGCAACTCTATTTGTGGTGGTTCAAACTTCGTTTGAAATACTTTTACAATAAAGTTCTAATCAGCTTGCACTACAAAGTGGTTGTTACGTCAGTCACTGCGGCCGAATAGTGCGAAATGAGTGGTTTTTAACGATTTACAAAAAAAATATTGATTGGATTAAAAAAATAAAACACTATCATGCTATTATGTTGCTTGTAGAATTATTTGCCAAAAAATCAGAATGATCGGATGATTTTAGTATGGTTTTTACTCGTTAAACGAATTTTTTAGAGACAAGTTCGTGATTTTTTTTATTATCAAGTAAAATTAATTGTATTATGTTACACTATCATACTAGCATATATCCTGAAGAATATAATATATTTTTCTGGTTTTGTTTATTGCAGTGAATTATATGCTTTTTTGCATTATAAAACTCGCGTTTAGCGCCTGTAGTCCCCTCAAACTGTTGGACCTTGGGGCAGATGCCTATAGTTCAAGGCCCATTCTCCTTTATGATCATATCTCTTAATACTAAAACGGACTAAAAAAGAATACATAAAGAAAACAATCGAAAACATTTAAAAAATCTAAAATACGAATTATTCCTTAGACATAGTTTGTCTTGTGAGGTTTCAAGTATATTAACCTGTTTTGTACCCGACTCCGCTACGGTAAAGACAGGGTTATGTGATAACATTTAATTTATATCTTTACAGATGTGATGTAGCCCGCATCTTGCCCATAATCGACGTGATACCGAGAGACGAGGATGAAATATGGGACCTCAAAGTGTTGGCCCAGCGTGTCATGTTCAAAGGTCTGCTGTGGCTTAGTCGGCTAAATATCAAGGTGCTCGCCGACATCGAAGCTGCGTTCGGAGCCCTGCAGCCCGATGGCTTCTTCGAGGATCCCTGGTGGGAGAGCACTGACGGCCCCTCGTGGCTCTGGTGGCTGGTAGCCGTCTTACCCCTACGATCGGAGATCAAGGTATGCCGTCCATCACACATCTATTAAGGTTACGCGGCTTCTTATAACTCAACAACTACTGAAGACTGTTTGCAAAAAAATTCAAACTGTGGCTTGAAAACTGAAACCGCCCACTGTCTGGCTCGTTTTAGGTGTTTGCCACTGTAGATTTTGACTTTCAGAAGTTGTAATGGCCCTGTGTCAGAGTCGAGCCATTTTAAAAGTTACCACACTTTAGATTTACCATGTAAAATTACGTTTTCAGATACTCATCCTCTCTACAAACAGCCTCAACAAAAGGATGATGGCGGTGGCGCGGGTCCTCGAAGCTGTTGACCACGACCGGCCCAGTGCATTTCTCTCGCAGTATAGACTGCAAAATGCTATCCCCGCCGACGACGCCCAAACAATGGAACGCGACAGCAGGATAGAAAACTAAATACAACAATCTTCGTCCACCGACACTGCAGTAGTGTGTATTATAATGTATGTATCATTCACATTTCGCCACCGTCGTACAATGTGCACTTCGCAAAATGTATACTGGAAAAAAAACATTCGGTGCACTTCTTATAAAGGGCACTTCTCATAACGGTCATTTCTCATAATGAGCACTTTGCAAAATGTGCAGTGTGCAGTCCTAAGTAATGTCTACGGTAGACATTGTCGCGCAGTCAGGCAGACAGTCTTCCTGACTGCGCGACAGTGAAGACAGGGTCTCTCTTTTTTCTTTGATAACATTAAATTAAATGCACGTTTTGAGAAGTGAAATACGACGGAGCCAACATTTCTAACTTCCTTTCAATAGCAGCATAATAATATTTTTTTAAATATATCTACCCGACTACAATATACTTACTAGTTAGTGTCCTACATTTATACAAAATACCGCCATATTTCATAGCTATATTTAAATAACAGTTTTTGATAACTATTTACTGGTTCACTTTCTTTAATTAATAACAACAGGGTATACTGTAGTTCCCTAACGTCCGGTTTCTGCGTTTATCAACTGTTTGTTTGGGAGTCCAAAAGGTCCAAAGAGTCCAAAACATCCCGTAAAATTCAGCAGAAACCCCACGGGCTACCCTAGCGCTTTTACCTTAAACAAACTTCTCACGTTTAGGTAATTGTGATGCTGCTAGCCTCTCCAGCAACAGTCGGTAGATAACAGAACCGGGCATGTAAGACCAGTCTCAAACCCTAGTAGGTGACTGAACCTCAAATCTAACACATTGCAGGGTCCTAAATGTGATTTAAACAGTCTAGCGTAACCTTCATCTGATATCTAGATAGATTTTACTCTTACTCTTTTACTGAACTTATTACCTTTATATTAAAAAAAAATATATGATATTTTGTCTGTAGGAATTAGCTTTGGTGAAAGCGCCAGGGTAGCTCGCGAATATCAATTTTTCTTATGTTTTTTTGCAATTAGCAGGGCAGTTACAGGATTCGCGACCGTAACAAATAAGGTTTAAAATAGTTATAATTTTTTCGAATCATATTTTGGTCAAAATACAGCCTGACACTGACCTGCAAATTACAAAAAAATTAAGGAAAATTTAATTTCGCGGGCTACCTTGGCGCTTCCACCTTGACGTTTAGAAGTGTGTTGTGACTATATACTATACATATATAATACATTCCATGTTTCATTGTACAACACAACAACAACACCCCAAAAATAAGTACAACCTGTTGTAAATTACTGGCCTAAAAAGCAGTATATATCAATATATCAGCAGTTTCATGTATGATGAGGCCTAAACTTGATTAATTTTCCGGTGAAACTTATAATTCATGTTCTTCTTAGCGTGTCGATGGCAAATAATAATAAATAATTATTATTTATGTTAAACTATAATAGAAGTATAAAAATTACTCAAACTGGTAAACAAAAATAAAATATTTAAAAAAGTTTAACGAAATTAAATAATAATTATGTATTTATTTACACACTCTAGTTCACATAGGACTTTTTTTTTTAATTCCAGTTCGCCTTCTCAGAAAATTATGACCTAAGGTGTCATACATTCGCAATTGCATCTAGAAAGTTTTTTGAAAAGGAAAAGTTCTGCTTAAAGAACAGCAAGAAAAAAAAATTTTTTTTTTAAGGAAAAGGAATATTTAGTTAACCCGTATTGTCCCTCTCCTGGGCAAAGGCCTCCCAAAGCCTCCCCATTCCTTCCACTTCTCGGGATGGTGTGCTCCTTCTCGCCAATTCGCGAGGAAGCCATCAGACGGAGGAAGACGTCCCGCCATCTTCGTCAGACCGCCTGCCGCAAAAAAAAATATCGCTCTATAACGCAGTTTTTAATTAACGTTTTTTTTTACTAAGCGATGCGCCATGCGTGCGGCTGTCTTCAACCGTACTTAATCATATCTTTACCTCCAAAATAAAATGAATAAATATTGGTGGTAGAGTTTCTAGAGGTTGGACGTTTTTTTAGGAAATATCTTATTTTTTAAGAATCCTTTTTCGATTTCCGTTATCTGCAATAGTTTCTCTGTGGCTTCAACTTTTTCAAAATAATTCTCGATGCAATTACGAATCGAATGACATTGGTCATAATTTTCTGAGGTGGCGAACTGGAATTCGAAAAAAAGTATTACTATTAGCCGAGTGCAATTAGCCAAAAGTTACTCAAAAGGTGCAACGAAGTCGCATTTTCATGGCACTTTTTTATTGAGTTCCTAGAGGTGTGCTATTGCATTCTTTTTGTTTTTAATAACTTGAAATTCAACGAATTTAAATTGAGGCGTCATAGTGTGTCATTATATTTGTGCGTAAATTAGTAATAAAATAAGTGTCATATTTACATAAATGTCCAAAACAAAGTCGGTACTGGCCAAGCACAATTATTGAAGAATTCAATAAATTTTATTTGTAATTGATTTATGCAGTGGTTTTTTCATAAAACTCGATTTTCCAAGGCGTTTTCGTATTTTTTTACGCGCCCCTTTTACTATGAATTATCGTGCATCTCACTGAACTCACTCTGTCGGGCACGATGCCACGTGAGACAGCGTGCATTTTGGCCACGCCCACAAATGAGTTCGAGCCTGCGACCAGTGACACCTTAAACGCCAAGTTAGTCTGTTTATTTGTTCATTGATATCTATGAAATGCATTTAACAAGTTAAAAAAAACCTATTTTCTTCAATTATAACTATAAACTGATACTTTTTCACAGATATGGGCATAAAAATGTTCAAGAAAATCATACTTATCAGTAAAGTGACTAAAAATTGATTTGCAAATTTCAGGAAATCGTCTATATAAAAGTTAAAGATGTTTTATAACGGTCAACGTGAATAATAATAAACAAAAAACTTGAATAAACCTTATCCCTATAAAAGACAAATGGGAATATTTTTCCCACCATATTTTTCAGCTCATTAATTAAATAACGTTTTCCTGGTAGGTATTAATTCTATTGCAAAGATTTATCAATCACTTATTAAATATTTAAAGAACATAACAAAATGTAAAGAACATTTGGCATTCTTTTCTGATTCCTGGATTGTTTTGCCTGTTATATCAGCTATTCCCAGAGAACAAACACTAAACGCGTGCGAGATAGACTTTTATTTATTTATTCATCACTTCTTTAAGAACTCAATAAAAAAAGTCCGATGAAACCCGACCACCATAAACTTCGTTTCACCTTTTTGTCTTTATGCACTCGACTATACAACAATAGTTTTAGTTTATGCGAAACCCGAAACACGTGTCTAGTATTTCTATGTAAAGAATCTATATACAAAATTTCAAAACTGTACCATGAAAAATCACAAAGTTTGTTGTTCTTTTACCTGGTTGTCCGTAAAAAAACGTGGTCAACACGCAGCGAGCGCCCCCGCGCCTATTGCCGCTTTGACCTGTCAGTTGTGCGCGTATGATAGCGTACCTTGTGTTGCTCTGTATCCAAATTGTATCCTTTTTTAAATATTTTTGGAACAACATATAACATGGTGTAAAAGTTATTGGAATCGATACAGTTGCTTATTCTGAACAAACTATATTTAGGTTTCGCATAATACTAAAAATAATGTTGTCACAATTTTATTAACAAAGCAACTATTGTGACTTGTTGTCAATTGCCGAACATGGTGATTTTTTGAGGAAAAACCAAGCTCCTGGTTATCCATTCTTTATTTGCATTTGAATTATTTTGTAGTTCATTGAAATTATTGGAATTTTATTGATTTTAATGGATATTATTTTGCATGTATTCCAATAGTATTTACTATTGTATTGTATAACGGGCTGGTGTCCGCAACTTCACGTCAAAGCGCGTATTTTGCGTGCGGAGTATTTACAATTACTTTGTTTGTTTGTTGTTTTTGTATTGTATGCGCATTCCAAAGCCAGTACCCAGGGAAACGTATACCGAATGAATACGATATACAGGGTGTCCGGCAACGAATGGATAACCTTGAAATGGCCCATAGCACAACCATAACCATTCAGAAAAAATATGAAAAAAAGTTTATCTTATAAAAAATATCATCTGCAGATGTAGGGCCTGCATAAAAATGGGGGTCATATTACATTTTTTGCTAAATTAATAGCAATATACCACTATTTAAGGAAGATACCATTATTAATTGTACCATTATCAAATCTACTTGAAACCGACATTGTTTTTAAATTATTGGTCACTCATTTTAGCATACATTTTTTTTTGTACCCAAGATGTGAACTTTGTTTATAAATTAATTCATACTAATTTTCCAAAATAAATGAACTTGCTTACAGGTACTACTTATGATAGATTTTCTTTATATATGGCCATAAGTTCTACTATAAGCCATTTCAAGGTTATCAATTAATTACCGGACAACCTGTATATGTACATCATTTTAACTCAAAACTCTTTTGATTGGCTGATACTGTATATAATTACATAATTATTTTCGATAAGTACGAGTACTTTGAGTGTTTACCTTATCATACCAAAAATATTCCTGCTATGAATTGCCATTAATTTGTCTTTTTTCTTGGGTTCACTTCCATTCCACAAAATGTGCATAATTATTCACTATTTTTATTTCTATGGAACATTTGAAAAGCACGCTTTATCCGGTTGTCAGTATCGATAAAATTATGATAGGTATATTATTAGGTAACTAAACATTTTAGTAATTGCGATAGATATCTTTAAACGTATAACTAAGTAATAGAAACATAAGGGCCAATTTCACCAAACTCAAGTAGAAAAATTGATGCTAAGCATTTTGGCGGGCTATTTTTACAGAACGTAAACGACAGTCAAAATGTTTAATGTGGTATTTAATAACTAACAGAGTCTGAAGAACTGTCACTGTAAATGTTTTTTGATGTTTTTGTTATAATTTCGTTGTTTGTAACAAAACTTTTTACTTGAAAAAGCTAATAGGTACCTCTTTAATAAAATAGGTATACAGTTTTTTTAAATGTTGTAAAACCAAGAAAGTTGTTTTAGCTAATTGCCATTTGAGTACCTACCTATATGACCAAATTAACTTTCGCCAATTAGTTAAAAAGGACCTTTATGTAGAGTGAATGTTCGAGATGGGAGTTCAGGGCGGAATCCGGAATCACAGCGTAAGTGTGAACCATAGCCATGAACAGTCGTGACTTGTTAAGAGACCTACTAAAACGTAACAAGTATGTCTTGGAAAAGAATCCCTAATATCCCATCTTAGAAACACCCTGTAGAAGTGTAGACTATTGTTCTGATATATAAGGATTAATGAATTCATAATTTTCATTTAAAATATTTTTTAGGGAGAATATGTCTCAACTAATCATTATCGTGACATTTGTCAGTCTTAGCGAATAAGCAGAAGTTTATACAGAAACATTTTATCTTGTATAAATATAGTATAATTTCTAATGTTAATATAAATGTATATTTAAAAGAGTGTTATGTGATGTTGAAACAGGCAGTCTATTTTAGGGCCAAGTTTTCGGAATATATGTTACCTGAAACCTAATTATGTATTAAAATGAATCTGAGCAACTGCGAACTCGGTTAAGTCTAAGATTATATTTTCGTCTTATAAATTATAATAGAAAACGCAAAGTTAAGATCTCATGGAAATATTTAGAATAAGCATTATGTTAACATTCATGTTTAAAAATGACTATGTAAATATATTTTAATCGACTATCGAGAGAGCAGCCATTAATTTTGTGGAGAATAAATGACAAGTCTGCAGAGGTATTGCGATTCGATAGGTAACTTATAAAATCACTAATGTTTCGCCAACAAATTTAAACTTAACGATAATTTACGGGATACATTTTGTAATCATATCATCTGCTTGCCTGTGTCCCATATTACTTGGGGTCGGCACAAAGCTTTTCCCTCCATCCGTCAACGTTAACCTGATGTGTTCTTAGGACGTTTAAAATCGGGAGCCTCATTGGGAATGTGTTTGTGTTTGGAAAGGCAGCTCGGCCAATAGTGAGTGTCCTTTTTTTTTTGCGCAATTGCATCTCGCAGTTCACCCTAGATAGGTTGTCGACTGCTTAACCGGACAATCCTGTGGATGCCTTAAGTGTAAGGCAGGGCATAAAACTTACAAAGTAAACGACTACACGCTAAAGGCACCCTCTGTGGGGTACGGACCTCGGCTTAGGGCGTCGCTGGGAGAGGACAGCAAGGGGACAGGCTGGATCCGAGTGGCGTCATTAATTAGGGACTGATTATGGACTACAGGCTCTGCCACGTAGTCTGGCACGAGTAAGGGACGGGGAGGGTTCATATCGGGTCATACTGAGAGTGTCAGACTGTCACATACAATTAAACCTAACTTTGGACAGAACATCTTTGTGTAATACCTAATACGCTATACCTCTGTCGGATCATAAATTTGCTGTCTCCTTAGGTACTTAGCCACGTCATTCCTTTGTTAATATAAAAATGATCTCATTATCAATAGATCATTGTATGGCAAATTTCTCGAGTTTGTAGTTCATAACTGTAGTTACATATAGTAGTCGACAAAATATTTCATTACGTTCAACAAAGCTGAGGGGGTTGCTGTGATTGAATTTAAATTTAATACATTGTACAGAAAAATAGTCATAATATACGGTTTTGTAAAGCGTTCATGTCTAAACTTACGTTTGTGATATGATACTTTTTTTCCTAATAAAGTCTTTTATGATTAGTTTGAGTTTTTATTTCAAGCTTTCTTTAATTGGGCGGCTAACTGTGGAACTAATGGCGCTAGCATAGCTGGTACCCAAAAATCGTCATTGGTTGAAAATGTAATGTCATTTTATACTTCAAAATAGCTTAACCTTATTGGTCAGATTGAGACCAACTATGGTGGCGCCATCTGAGATTTACTTGGCCTTAGCCACCCCATTGGGTAAACAATGCAAAAGGTGTACTTGACGCAAAATGTGCACTTCGCAAACTTTGCATTTCGCAAAATGAGCTCTTCTCAAAATAGTACTTCTCAAAATGAGCAGTACTCAAAATGAGTGTAAATTTTATCATAATGACAAAATAAAAACCGATGTCAACTAAATTTTTATTTTGCATTTTATCATGATCATATCAATTCTAACTATTTTTGAAAACTTGTTTGTCAATACAAAATAATCTTTTTCACAAGGATTAGCACTGAACATCATTATTTTCTAATTAAACAAAAAGTTTGTTAATTTTTTTATAAAATTGGATATCTTTTTGTTTAGTTTTGTCTAACAATTTGAAACAAACTATCAATTAAATGGCATCGTGCAAAATAATAAAAAAAATGGTTTTTATTTTTACCTATTGTGATAAATTCACACAAAAATTTTGAGAAGTGCACATTTTGCGGCAAATGCACAATTTGCGAAATATACATTTTGCGAAGTGCACATTTTGCGTCAAGTGCACATTCTGCGTCAAACCCCATATTCGCTTCGGAGGTTCGGAGGAACTACTACCATCTACTGCCATTTTTCAATAGCAGTCAGGTCAGACAAACCCGACAGCAACCGTCGTGCCATCTGAACCAACATTTGTCTTGTTGGAGTTTTTCAAAACGCTTGCAAACTTTTAAAAAGTTGCTTGCTTTATCCAGGCAGTCAAACTAAAATCTTTTTTATGTTCTATGAGCTGTAATTTTCGAGTGTAATATGAACAACATTAAATAGAGTACTTTTAATTCTGCCTTTTTATTATTTTCAAATAGTAAAGCTCCTTAGAATTCGTTTATTTTGTTTCTTAAAGCTGAAATATCAAAATTATCCAAATTGGAAATTGTTGCTGAATGTGGACGATTATTCTCCGGAGTATTCCACTGTCCTTGATTTTTAGACCCTTCAATTTTAATTCTCCTTAACCCTAAGACCCCTTCATACTTACATCTGAAGAGAACAAATACAATAAATTAGTAACAGTCTTAAGTATTATTACTAATCAGTCATTAAAAAGTCAAAAACTATAATAAAATACAAAGGTAGTAGGTACATATATTATTTAATTTAGCCATCCATACATTATCTTAAATATATACACCCTTCAAATTAACTTATAAATCTCTAATTTATAAAGTAATACCTGTCATTGAAGATATATTTTATAAATAATGTGATTCACAAGTCGACATTTCATTATTTTCGAGAGTTTTCAATTTCTTGCTTCCACAATTTTAAGTTTTGTCTCCTCGTTATTAATACTTCCTGAAAAGTAGATACACCGTGAAAGATATTGCGATTTGTTATAAATAGTCGAAAAGTATCAAGTTGTTTCATTAGAAATTCAATAAACTAACCTAAAAGTGAAATGAATGAATCTAGTCGTAGTATTTTTCTCTGCAGATTTCTGATACAAACCCCTTTAGGTCTATAAATTTGTCTGTCGTGCACACATTGACGAAACTAGTCTGAGTAGTAGAGATGAAGCGTATATACTAGAACCAGATCCAGGCACTAGTGCCTCGTAGTCTCGTAAAAACTTGGAATAGGTGCAACCTAGTCTCGTTAAATACCTAGGTATTTAACGAGACTAGGTTGCACCTATTCCAAGTTTTTAAATACTCGATCCAACTAGTCTCACTGCCTACGCGGCGTCCGGCACCCAGGGCCCGGCGGGCGTATGAAGTACCGGCGCGGGCGCGGCGAAGCGAGATAGCATTTGTTTCCATAGTTACTAGTCTGCTTTGCCGCTCACTCGTGTTTGCCTAAAATCATTTGTGTTCGTTCAAATGACTGGCATTTGAATTTGAACCATATTTCAATGCTCATAAAAGTAACGCGACGCGCAATCATGTTTACCTAATTAATTCGTATATTATTCATTTGAATTTGAACCTTATTTCAATACAAATAAAAGTAACGCGACGCGCACTCGTTGTTCGCGCCAACACCAACGCGACGATAATATCGCCTGCGCCGCGCTTCACAGCACTAGAGCGCACCCCGCGCCCGCCTCACTCCCCGCCACGCGTCTGTGTCGAGCGAGCCGCGCCCTCACGCTCTCTTGCTCCGCGACCGCCAAAAATGACACATGCGCCTACGTGCTCCCATCACGCGCCCTAATCGTTAAACGATTAAGAAAATATTATTAGATTTAATTATTATAAACAAATCAATGCATGTCGTTCAGCGAGAGACATAGGAAGAGAGAAAGGGACAGCATTACATTATCTGTCAAAGCAACCTGACAGTGACAGTGACGTAACTATCTACATAGAGTGCGCTCAAAGATCCTAAATATTAACAAAGAATACATTCTGTCCTTTTCTAACTACATATTCCACAGTCTTTTAGGTACGGTACTTGTAAATACTCGATGTTAATGAAGACTTTATGATCCACTTGCACTAGTTGCACTAGTCGAGTACAAAGACGTAAGTATCAAATACGGCGGATATGATCTCGGTGGCTGCCAGCTCGCCATATTGATACCTAAGTACTTGACGTCTCGTTTTCGATAGGTACGCGTATCGGACTCAAGCAAACATTTTTCGTAACGATCTTTTGTGTGTTTGGAGAACTTTTGATTTTAGTTTTATTAAAATATTAATTAAAGTAAGGCTGATTTTGTATATAAAAAACAACGATTGTAGAAAAGTGATTATAAAAAATAAAAAAGGCAAAAAATCATATTATTCTGACATTAAAAATTAAAACAATGATTGAAGAAAGGTGAAAAAAAAACAAAATTAAAAAAAAAGTACAAAAAAGGCAAAAAAAATGATATAATACTTTGAAAAATTAATTGAATCTTTTAATACGCCAACAATCTACAATGTTACAATGTTAAACCTTTAGTCTGGTCGTAAACCGGTCTATAGTTACGGGAATGACGGGAATATTACAATACATTACTACCCTGTAACTGCACGTATCGGTGGTACGACTACGCAAAGACTAAGCACTAAGCATATTACTTTAACGTACGCGTACTTAATGGACTACGTGGAATAGGTATTTGGGTCAAGTATTTGCACGGAATCGGACTAGATGCACTTAGTACAAAATTTACCTAGTACGACTCATCTCTACAGTAAGTAGCGCAGCCTCTTGTTCACTTACTAACGCCCACACCCCACCCCCCCTTACACGAATTTAGGGGTGAATATTTTTGGGAGTTGGTAATCTTTTTTCTGGCAACACTTAATATATAAATAAAAAATATAACCTCAATTGTTTGTTTTGTGGAAAATAGTCGTATTTTATTTATTAAATAAGATTGAGTTAGCTTATGAAAGAAGTAAATGTGATATTTCGGAAATATGGTGATCATAACATGGCGATTTCAAGGGTTGTTTCGAAGAATAAAGTAAGTGTTGAACCGCTTTATAAGTACATTTATTTATTATTTTATGAACTGTTTATCAATGGTACTTATTCTTGAATTTCAGAGACTACATAGTTTGGAAAATACGTCAAGGATTGCTGAGTGTGCGCTCTCTTATCTACAATGAGCACATGAGCCAAAGCTATGCAATAGATTTCCTATTGGAACCTGTGTTTTGGTTTGTTGACAACTTCGCCCAGTATCTAGGCAAAGTAAGTAGTATCGCATAATACTGTACTATGTAATTAATCTCTTGGTGTTGGTTATACAGCAAGTATAACAACAATGCTCCTGCCGTGTTGTCTCAATAACATCCTTGGTTGACTGGCTTTGTACCTGCTAAAAGAAAAATAATATGTAATGTGCATCTCGGTTTGCCTTGTCCACTCATCGTCCAAAAGGTCTTATGAAACGGTGGAAATACACTTTCCTCATCTAGTCAAGACTCACAGTTGTCGCAATTTGAAGAGCCCTGACCTAAATTTTATTAGGCAACCCATTCAAAATATGTTAATCGTAGTAATAAGATTTCCAAAAACTAATTTTCATTTGGTCAACAGACAAGTGAATGTTGGCTCCTTGACAATAACAGTCCCTATACGTAAACTATAGTTGTTATAACAACAATCATATTGTAAACATCTTCATTTCCTTTTTCAGGTGTTTGTCTTCTGTGTCACAGTATTAACAAGCGCTGTTGTAGCCATTGCTTACTGGGTGGGCCTGCCATACTGGTGGCAAAGATGTCCTTACACTACAGTCTTTCTAGTCATATTTGGCAACTGGCTTCTTGTCAACATCATGTTTCATTATTACAAGGGTGTTATGACTGAACCTGGATATCCACCACCGGTAAGTTTTAATTTCTTGAACTAAGCTTAACAGTGCCCAGGTGTAGCGATGGCAAATCATGCTCTAGATACCCGTACAAGTGGGATAGACTGTAGAGTCTCTAGAAACAGTCTATCCCTCAGGTATGAGTGTAATTAGCTCATCTTGATAGGACTAGTTCTGAATACCTATCAAGTATCATGAGAGTAAAAGGTCTACAAATGACATGTGGAGGCAGCTGGCCATGCTTTCCGAGACTAGTACTATGAGTAGAGTAGAGTAGAGTAGGGACTCCATTTTCCGCACTTAGACTCTCATTCGGTCTGTTGTGCGTAGGTGTCCTGGCTAAGTTAGGCAGCCTAGCTCCGCCAAGAAACACAGAAGATTCCTGGGAACTTCACAGGCTTCGCAGAGCAACCTCACTGTTCCGAGGATTTGTTTGCGTTGAGTAGCCAGTAGCCACGGCCTCGCATTCCAGGATGACGTGGGCGGATGATTCTTCGGCGTCAAAGCAGCCCCTGCCAGTGGGCTGTCCATGGCGCCTATGTTAAAGAGATGTTTGTTTAGGGGCAATGGCCCGTTATTGTCCCTATTATTATTCTGAGGTTATTTTTTTACTTAGGCTGAGCAGTCGTTTTGTTAGTCGCGGATGTAGACTTGGCATCGCCATTTTTGATTGCCTGCAGTCTGTAGACCGTGACCGTTGTTATGAAGTTCAGTTGATCTCTGCCGAATCCATGTACGGAATTGTGAGAAAGGTAAGGGAAGGAGTGGGTACAGGCCTAGAACTGCCATTTTGGAACCTCTCTTAGCAAGTTCGTCTGCGGCGCAACGGCGCAGGCTCCTAATATTGTATTGTATAGCGGTGTCCGCAACTCCACGTCAAAGCGCGTATTTTGCGTACAGGTGGGAAAATTCCCACCGGCTTCCATTCTGAAGTTTGGAACACAACCACTCTCTACCGTAACTGAAAAATGGCACAATCACTACTTTTTTACAAGCATCACGAAACGCCTACACGTACTCAATCAACAAAAAATTGCTCTTCAACAACATATTGCTATAAAATAACCCGCAGGCGCTATCGGCTTTTTGGCAGCTAAATTTCTATGTAAAATACACGTCATGACGTCACTAGCCAGCCCGCCTATATTCAAAATCAAAATCAAAGCATTTATTTCAAGTAGGCCAGTTACAGGCACTTTTTAATTGTCGAAACAAAGATGAAAATTAAATGTAGCTACAGTCCCAGTCACAAGACATAAAAACTGTGAAAGTACTGTAGTTGCCCATTCCCTAGCGTAGATCTCTATGGAGAAGAACGGGCAAGAAACTCCATGGACACTCTTTTAAATCAAAATATTGTTACAAAATCTTGGTTACATCATTCATGTTGAGATGGTATATAATGTGAGAACAATGTATCAAGATGTGCACGTTAAAAGTGTCCATAGTAAAAACAAAAAAATACAATTCAAAAATAAACATACAAATAAGCCATGGCAACTAAGAGATGACCAGTCACAACTGACAGCGCCCGTTCACGAACATGACGCATGGATCAGCACCATTCAACTCAACCATTTTGAAGGGAACTGAATGATCCGACACACGCGCCACCATCAGCGAGACATTAGAGCGAGCGTGACATACTCTCAACCGCCAGGGCACATTCAAGTCAAGAAAAGACGTAGGATTTCAGTGAATGATAGCTTTCTAGTACATAGTACTCACACAATATGGGCTATGCGATTATATAATACTAGAGATTGATTCTATACAATTATAATATTAGGACTGACGACGCTTAACGGAACGGCAAACTGAGTTATTCATAGAGAATATAATAGAAAATGCGTGCGCGTGAGCGAGATGGGAAAATATCGTTATCGCTTGTTGAATTTCGTATAGAATCGGAAATCGTTCAATGCTTGATGACATTATTTTGTTTTGTAGGGAGCTAGGTTTATTAAGCCGATGATTATCGAGTTACGACAGGGGCAGAAAAAGAAAGTATGTATGGCAGAACGAGATAGAATTAGTAACTAGTTATTCTAATTTGTATGTCTGTAACGACAAAACATAGCAAGAGCTTCCACTATTTATAAGATCCTTAATGTTTATACCTATGTTTAACAAATAAATGATTCTGATTCTGATTCTGATTCTAACGGTCGATAATGTCGAATGTCGATTTGGTACACTAAATTATAGTATTTATTTTGTTGACTTATTTACATAGGATGAAATCACTTTTTTTTTTATTTATGCTTCCTCTGCATTTTATTCTTTACCTACTTTTTATTCGTTTTTGTCTTCATGGGTGTCGTTTTCGTGGTTTTGTGTTTTAGAACCATCTGTGTAGAAGCGTACTTCAATGGCCCTGACTGATCCCTTAATTTAATTCCTCTGTTGTTTGTATGCTATAGCTTTTGTTGAACATAGGTTTATTAGGTGTCCTATCACACGGGGCAGCGATGAGAGGTTGATACTCAATCACCTGGTCCAGGATGCCTGCGTGGGGACTGGTGTGGTTCTTTCCCCATATGCCGAAGTGCATAAGCCTGATAGCTGCTAGTGCTGCCTCCTGCTGTATGTACAATTCAAAGGGAGTTAATTGTAGGGCTATCTCCATTGCCGCGGTTGGGGTTGTCCTCATACAGCCCGTGATAGCGGAACAGGCCAGCCTTTGGAACCGCTGAAGCCTAGAGACGGTGGTCGAGAATTCGGTTCTCGTCCACCAAACCAAGGCGCCATAAGTCAGCATTGGTCTGATCACCGGTGTGTAAAGCCACAGCCTGGTCATTGGAAACAACCGCACGTTTTTCCTAACATTTTTTTGCATTAGTACAGTGCGATTGTGCTTTTGTTAAGTTTGTAATGAAGATGAGGTCACATATGACACCTTCAAATTTCCCCGTGATTAGAATTGCTATGTCATCTGCATAACCCACCGAGTACAGACTGCTAGCGTTAAGCTCTGTAATGAGCTCATTTACTACTAGGTTCCACAGTAGTGGTGACAGCACCCCACCCTGTGGGCAGACTAGTACTATTATTTTTTATGAAATGTATGGTCAACCCCCTTTACAAACCCTGAAGCCGTTACGTAGCCACGAGTACACTTCTCTTCCATACAGCGTGTGAACTTCCTCATTCTTCTTCAACTGATAACATTACTACACAATATATTTTTACAGAGCACACTGATATCAGACGCAGCGAGTATATGCAGGAGGTGCATATCCCCGCGGCCTCCACGCACTCACCACTGCTCTGTATGTGACCGCTGCATCCTGGCCATGGACCACCACTGTCCTTGGCTCAACAACTGTGTGGGCTACTACAATGCAAGGTTCTTCTTCCTCTACATGACCTACATGGTGATAGGAGTAGGTTTCATCATAACCGCTGGTATTGATATTGGATATAAAGTCATTTGGGTGAATGATACAGGTAATTATTTGCAAATTATTGGATGTCTCCTAAGCTTTATTGTCGTCTGTGTCCCATGTTAAACTCACACCATCTCAATACAAAACGAGTAATACATATTTAGGACCAAGTTTAAATCCTCATTTATCGACATAAATTGGGATTAATATTTATTTGAATGGTAACTGGACGTTTTTATTTCAGGTGGTATCATCCCGAACAACGACCCAGATCTGATTGGTCATCCGGTCAGACTGAACCAGACCGGTTCGTTAGTGCCAGTGAAGGTGATAGTGGAGTACGACGACTCCGTCAACTTTCCTCGGGAGCACAAGCTGCCCGTGCCTCCCATCACCGAAGCTCAACGAATCTGTGCCCATCCTTATAAAAGAAAAGCCGTCATATTCATGGCGCTCACATGCGTCGCCGTATTTATCGCACTTGGAACATTAACAATAATCCATGGCAAAAATATCGGGCGAGGAGAAACAAGTGTGGAAGCACACATTAACGATAAACTGCGAAAAGTTTCAGGAGGCACCTATAGGAATCCATACGATTTTGGAAAGAGAAAAAATTGGCGGTTGTTCCTGGGACTGACTCAAGGCAGAACTTTCTTTAGGCATGTCTTGCTGCCTTCCGGTCATGCGCCGACAGGCAACGGATTAGCTTGGCATACCGTCCGAAGCAGATTTGAAGACTGGCCTTAACTTATGCCCATCTATAAATTGTTGATGATCTCTGCACAACTCTACAAATTAGTGCTGTGCACTAGTGTCTTAATAGAGTCGCGAACTCTCTGGATGTGAAATTATAGGTATTAGGTATTAAATCCATGTTGTGTAGTCATTGTAGGTATTTACATCTCGCTATAAGTAATCAAGTCAGCCAGTGTTTAGCAAGCGCTTGGGCCAAACCTTAAAACCTAGTGTTTGATATAAATGATACAATAATTGTACATTGTTTTAGATTAGTTGGTACTTGTTATGCAAACAGTACAGATGGTAGTTAAGTACAGTTTTATAAGTAAGAAAGTTTGCTAAAAATAATCACTGTAATCACAAGATTTTTCAACAGAATGAAGGGTTATTTTAGTTTTTTTTTTTGTATTTTCCTGTAAAGTTATTGAAAGTTTTATATTATTATACCTCCCGCACAGTGCAGTTCGAATATAAATAGAATTAAGTACTGTATTAATTTAGCATGTGTGCCTTGCATAATTATTCTTCCATAATAACAGCGTAAAGTGTTCAACATTTAAGATGTTTGAAATCACTGGTAATAAAATCGAGAACATTCACTTTGCACGCCAACGCCATGTACCGATACTGCATTTTACTGATTCAAAGTATATTCGATTATAGGGTGTAATTTAGTAAAAATGTTTTTACGGTTGTCAATTTTCGTAGTAAGCAAATTCAAAACTCCAACTTATGTGCTATGCAATTACATAATTCTAAGAGATATAATATATAGGTACAATACATAGATAGTTTGACAATTTTCTGCAGCTTCCACAATATATTCACAATTTCACATGATACAGTTTACTCCTGTGGTTGTGTCTAGGACCAACATTGCGCCAAGCATTTTTATTATAATCAATATAATTGCCCATTAGAGTGTGCTTTTATTACAGATTAATATTTGAAGTAACGAGGTATTTTTATCCGACTTCTAAAAATAAGGAGGTTCGCAATATGGCTGTATTTTTTTGAAGTGAAAACTTTTTCGGTCGCGTTTTTTTCAAATCGTGAATTTTGACATAACGGAAGAGTTGTTGTACCAAACATATAGGTACCTGGGCTATTTGTAAAAAAATATTCTCGACATATTCTTAAGTTATAACTGGTAACTATACTTAGTATAAGAATGGAATAGATGCGGTATAACAAGTTTTTATTTGTAAGGCTGTAATAATTTATTAGCTCGACGATACAATTCACAAGTTACTTAGTTTTCACTTCTATGCCTATCGGCAGTCCCCAGGCTGCCCCGCATGATTTTTTAAGCAGTACCTTAAGAAATTGAGTACATATACTTGAGCTAGTCTGAATCCTGGCTATTAGTTTAGCCCTATGGTGGTCCCTATTTCTAGTATTATAATAAAATGGTGTCTTTTACCTCTTTTACTAAAACCTGCATATTTTTTCAAATATACATGTTGTTTCCATATATTATTATATTGAGAAGATACCGTCAGGATGTATGTGTTAAATACACACATCAAAAGTATCTAGGGATCAACATATATTTTTGCAATAACTTTTCTCCTGATTGATATTAATTAAAATTTTCTTTAAGGATTCATCAAATAAAGTGTTTTCGTTTGTCACAGTAACGATAAACCAAGTCACCTTTGCATTAATAAAGAAATTTGCCATTTTCCTAATAAAGGGATTTTTGACATTTGAACCACTAACATTAAAGTTCGAAAAAAAGACTGAAATAACAGTTTTCTTTAAAATTTTATTGGGTAACTTAAACAATTAATAATCCGTGTTTCTACCGCGAACACTAACAACACAAGAACATCGGTTTGGCATACTCAAAATGAGTTCATCCAAATCACGCTGTGGAATGGCCGCCCATGTTCGTTGCAACAACAAAAAAAGGTCTTCTTGCGACTGGATACCCTCCATATTCGGCAGAGCTCTTCTCTGTAGCATATCCCATGCATGCTCAATCGGGTTCAAGTCTGGCGACTGAGCAGGCCAGGGCAGGACATTGATGTTAGCTGCGGCGAGAGTCTGTCTTACAACTCTTGCGGTGTGCGGTCGTGCATTATCATGCATTAACTGAAATAAGGGACCGATTTGCACTTGTAGAGGAACGATGACGTCTGATACAATCGTCTCAGCATAAATTTGAGCGTTGAGGTTGCCTCTGATCCAAATCAACTCAGTTCTTCCGCCGATCCAAATACCCGCCCATACCATGATGGTTCCACCACTATAAGGATGGACTTCCTGGCAGGATTTTAATCGCTGTTGGCGTCCAGGGGTTCTCCAGTGTCGTATACGTCTTGTATCCGGTCTCATACCAAAACGAGACTCATCAGAAAAGCACACGAAACGCCATTGTTCTTCTGCCCAATTTCTGTGTTCAAGAGCCCATTGATATCGAATCCTACGATTGTGCATTGCTATAGGTGGTACCCGTAGCGGTCTTCGGGAATGAAGGTTCACTTCATGCAAGCGGTTTCTGACTGTTTGGTCGCTAATTAAGTTCCCTGAAGAGTGATGAAGCCTCACGGCTAACATCATGGCGGTTATTGTTGGAGCTCTTCGAGTTAAGATTTGAATGTATCGGTCTTGTCTCCGTGTGGTGCAGCGATACCGTCCTCCATGGCGCTCAGCCACGGTACCAGTGCTTCGGTAACGTGTCCAAAGTCGACTGATAACACTCTGACTTGTATTCAGAGCTAAAGCTACAGTACGTTGCCGGGAACCAGCTTCTATCATTCCCACGGCTCTGAGCATTTCTTCCCTGCTTAAATGACGTCGCCGCTCCATAATAACGTTGGTTTTAATCAGTAGTAGGGAAACAGTAGCACTAATAATGTCTTCAATGCGTTGTATGTTTTTATAGGGAAAATATTGACAGCTTATTTTCATCTTTTACTCGAATTTGATTGAGAGTTCCTGATTCAAATTATGAAATGCACCAAAAAGGATCCATATAAATTTATAAAATCATAAATTTATTACAAAGCCACATCTCAATCTCAAGAAATCCGCATAAAAATGCTTGATCCCTAGACATTTTTGATGTGTGTAGTTCCCTTAGAAAATCCAACGGAGATTATTAGGCTCTGATGGCCCTTTTCTGCAGAATAAAAATAGACTCGATGTCTGCAGCCCGACCCCATACTAAAATAACGTAAGGCATGTTAATATGAAAGTAAAATAAAACAGGTTTGCCGTTTCTTTATCAGTAAATTAACAGATTTTTCCAATAGCAGATGCTGTTGAATTGTGTGAAATCTCCTGTCAGTTGTTGCCATTGATTGGAGTTTTGATGCCATAAATTCTTAGAGGAGCGTTCACAATTTCAGCTTCGCATCCTAAGCAGTGTCTTACATGTTTTCATTGCAGGATTGTTTACAGTAATTAAAGAAACGGTTTATATTCATTAAATAAAAAGCAATAATAAATAGCTCTTGAACGAATAGTTAGTTGTAATTAAAGTGATTGTATAACTTGACTATGATGTAAATGTAAGAAGGATAACATTAAGACTGAAGTCTTGCTAGACCTAAGTATTCTTTTCTTAAATAATACTGATTGCTGGCACCAATGGGGAGACACAGGCAAAGATAATCTAAGATGGCGCCACCATAGCTGGTCTCAATCTGACCAATGAGGTTAAGCTATTTTGAAATATAAAATGACATTACCACATTTTCAACCAATGACGATATTGGGAACCAGCTATGCTAGCGCCATTAGTTCCCCAGTGTGTCTCCCCATTGGCGTTACTCGGCGTTAGCCAAGATGTTGTGTATTTGAGAATTTGTCAGTTATAGTTACATTTCCGTTGTTAATAACTGTAGGTACATCATTAGCATAAATATATAACTAGCTAGGCTAAAGATATGACTATGATAGAGAGTGATCCTTTTTTTCTGTTTCATTTAAGTATAATTTCATTGTATGGAGCGTAAATAATTAGGACAACAGAAGTGGGCGAAAATTAAGAGGGAACAGGGGGGTTACCATGACGTCTTAAAGCAGGATTGTTTTAATGTCACTCCAGTGTGAGAAAGAGACGGAGCCTTTATTCGCATAATATTAGATTCTCAAAATAGCAGATTCTCAAAATATTAGATTCGCAAAATATTAGATTCGCAAAATATTAGATTCGCTAAATATTACATTCTCAAAAGAGCCGAGTAGGTACAATCAAGCACTCAAAACAATTGTTAGTCCGGTTGACCGAACTAGTGCAACTTTTCAGTAGCAATAGTTTGATTGAAATATAGCACCGAACTACCGATCCGATACTCTTTAGTACTCGTAGCAACAGTTCGGTTTGTAATATTAAGAATACGAAAATGTATAATGTAATGTGGATAAATTTGGATTGTATTATATTAAGTATGAGTATTATTCCGAACGTTAATTTAAACATTGTTAGTCCTAAAACATTTTCTATAAGTTAGGTTTTAATGACAGAAACGAATCGCTGTAAATCCGACTCCACGCAGTCTTGTCTGCCCTACCCCTAGAGTGTAATTTAGAATTGCGTAGTCGCGGAGTCACTCGCTGAAACGATGTCAGGTAGATACCAGATATGTGGAGGCAATAAAGGAAGTATACCGTGTGGCTACCTTACAAGTAAAACTTCACGAGCTTACGAATCCAGAACGCGTTAAAAGAGGGGTAAGGCAAGGAGATACGATATCACCTAAACTCTTCACAGCCTGCTTGGAAGATGTATTTAAGCTTCTTGACTGGTCTAATAGAGGCTTAAACAGTAATGGTGAACCGCTAACCCATCTGCGCTTTGCCGACGATGTTGTCGTTTTTGCCAGCAACGTGGAGGATCTGCAGGCCATGGTACAAAAACTGTTTACGCGTCACTCAATGTCGGTCTAAAAATGAACGCCGCAAAAACAAAAATAATGTGCTGTGATCACATTCTAGTGAATGGCCAGCAAATAGGAAAAGTCAAGGAGTACGTATACTTGGGACAGACTTTCAGCCTTATTCATAAAAAGTTCCTTGAAGGCTTCTTGAAGGCCCGATGCTAAAAAACATGATTCATAAACGTCTGTTAACGCTAATCAGTCGATCAAGGCTCTGCTAAAGTTAGAGGACTGTTGACCGTCCTTTATCTCCCTGCTAAGTCACAAAATGGCCGCCGCAAATTTGAACAGCTGACTTAGACAAGAACAATCCAAAATCCGTTTATCAGCAGCTCATTAACTAGCAGACTGCTAGCAAGCGTATATTATTCATACTTCTTGACAACCGTCTAACTAGCTTAATCAGTCTGCTAACTAACAGACTGATCAAACCTCAATTAAGGTTTTTTTTATGAATAAGGCTGTTTTGAGTATAGCAATGAGCGGACAAGACCGCGAAATCAAGCGCCGTATCCAACTAGGGTGAGGTGCTTTCGGTAAGCTGTCCGACGTACTCAAATCGAAGCGGGTGCCTATAAACCTAAAGCGTCACATGTTCGAGAAGTGTGTCCTCCCAGTCATGACGTACGGGGCTGAAACTTGGACGCTCACCAAACACACTATCCACCGCCTGCAAGTCACTCAGAGAGCTATGGAACGAGCCATGTTGGGCATCTCCCTCTATGACCGGGTGAAAAATACCGAAATACGGAGACGAATTGGACATAGCGGTACTGATAGCAAAAAGAAAGTGGAAGTGGGCGGGCCATATATGCCGTAGACTGCATGGAAGATGGGGGAAAAAACTTCTGGAGTGGGGACCACAGACGGGACGGAGGAATGTGGAAAGACAACCGAATAGGTGGACAGACGAAGTGAGGTGGATCGCTAAAGTGGCCGGTAGAAACTGGATAGCCATGACACAAAACCGCCAAAAGTGGAGAGATTTGGAGGAGAGCTACACTCAGCATTGGGTGGCCAAGGGTTAAAGAAGAAAAAGAAGAGAAGTCGCGGAGGGGCAAGGCGGCCCGCGAGTTGAGGAGCAGGGGACGCATCTGCGAAGAACCGCGTGCGAACTCGCGTGGGACCGCCAGAGCCCCGCTGCGCTGGAACAATGACAGGTACCATGCCTGCTGCATGCTTGCTTCATGCATGGTGTATGCTTGTTTGTATGTTTGCATACTTCTTACGGGGAAATAATAACCACATATTATGTTCATAATCATAATGTTTTATAATGTTTGACGCTTTGATTGTTTGTGACTATCGATGTAAAATGTTTGCCCAAAGAAGATTCGGACTGTGAATTATCATTGCGCTTGTACTGTTACTGAAATAGCATTGTTGTGCTACTACTACTACTACTATAACAGCCCATAACGTCCACTGCTGGACATAAGCCTCTCCCATGATGGGAGGAATTTGCCGTAATCGCCACGCTTGGCAGGCGGATTGGAGATCGCAGTGATGAAAGACTAACAGAAAACGCTGCTGCCCATTCTCTGGTCTACGGAGGCGCAAGGTGTTCTGCCTCAGACATTAGTCGCCTTATACGACACCCGTGAGTGTAATGGTTGGTTCTATTCTACTCTGCCGGATACCACACGGCTGCTGCATTGTTGTGCTAGTATGGGCAAATGAATTATTATGGTGAATAAATGTTATGGAAAACGACATTATTGAAAATGAAAAATATAACAAATAAATTTATGGATAAAAATTATTATGAGACTTGATTGACACCAATAAAATTAGTGAAAATGATTTTATGTAATTTCACGATTATAGCAACTGAAGCGTTATTTCTAATGAAATTATGGCAAATACAAGTACTTAAGGTATATAAAATTTATTATGGCAAACATTAGTAAACCGAGTGCGATAGGGATAGGTGCAGCTCAGAACAATTATATTACAAAATTTTGACGAGATCGAGTTTTCGTAATTCTCCTTTTTTCTCTTCGAATACTGAGCAGATTCAATGAGGGATTTTCTTTTTAGCTCTTCCCTAGTCGCTGGATAGATGGCGCTGAACTTAGTACGTTAATGCAAGGAACGGAACAAACTGATTTTAACAAAGCGCGAGAAAACTAGGTTATATTCGGAAGGTTAAGCAAACGAAAGTGTCAGTTAACGAGCGTATGTGACGTGACGCAATGTTTTTTTTCCCAAGCGTTTTGGCTTTGGCACCAACTATCGTAGTCAGTTCAACGCCATCTATAGTGTTCTTGGAAACTAAGTTTTTTTTAATACCTCAAAAAGAAAACCTCTCATTATTTTTGACATTCAAATTTTAAGAAAGAGTCGTAGGTTCCTATCAATTTATTTTATGTTAAAAACTTTTCGAATGGGGTGGGCAACTGGTGGCACTAATGGCGCTAGCAGCGCATGAACCAAACATCGTCATTGGTTGAAAATCTGTCAATGTCATTTTATATTTCGAAATAGATTAACCTCATTGGTCAGATTGGGTCTAAGCTATGGACGCGCCTTCTACAATCAGCTTTGACCAGCCTTCCCCATTGGTTCTCTAATCACGACGGTAAAAATAGGGCATTTATGTCATTTTTAGAGGGTCAAATTTTCTAAAAAAAGGTAATGACGGAGACGTGTCTACTGAAGACCTTGATTTTATGAAAAAAAGATTGCTCTGGAAGCCAAATATCGTCATAGGTTGAAAATGTGTAACTTAGTTCATAGCTATAGCCATCCTTTTCTCGCACTGCCTTTTAGTAAACGATAGCAATAGCCTAAATTAAGTTTAGTTTGTGCACAACAGAATCGACACCAATGTCATTTTATATTTCAAAATAGCTTAACCTCATTGGTCAGATTGAGACCAACTATGGTGGCGCCATCTGAGATTTACTTTGCCTTAGCCACCCCATTCAATGTTGTGTCATACACATCGTAAGTTTGTATGTTATGTAACGAATAAACTAAAAAACTATTGGACCGATTTCGCAAATTCTTTTGCCGTTAGAAAGCTACATTATCGCTGAGTAACATAAGCTGTAAATTTTATTGATATCATGCAAATTAGCCGAGCTATCACAATTTTCGCGAACGAAGTACCTGGCGAAGTGCTAGTATTTGATAAAACAGGAAATCGAACTCTTAAAATACAACTTGTAATAATTTATAATTAAAAATAATAATTTTATAATCATCATTATTTTCCTGCCTTTATCCCAATTCATTTGGTCGGCGCTGCATGTCTTGCGTCTTCCATTCTTCTTTCTCAATTACTCGTCATCTCAGCAGTTAACTCCTTTAGCCGTATCAGTCTTCACACAGTCCATCCATCGTTTCTTTGGTCTTCCTCTACACTTATAGCCATCTACATTCAAACTCAACATTTTCCTCATTCCTATGCATCACATGTAACCACGATAATCGATTTCCACCACAACTTTTCAGTCACCGGAGCGGCGCGCGGCGGTGGCGGCGGCGGCGCCACTTTCAGACTTCCTCTTGGGTACTACTCATTCCTTATTTTATTATTAATAATTTAATAGGTAATACCTAATTTAATTATATCGGGGCATGAATTGTTATGTAGAGAAATGCATTCGTTTTAATACTTTTAATATAATTTGCTGATATTACCGGTGTAAGCAAAGATTACCTACTTTGATTATCTTCTGACATTACATACAATACATTCCTACATTCAAACTGGAAGCCGACCCCAACATAGTTGGGAAAAGGCTAGGCAGATGATGATACAATACATTCCTAATAAGTAATAGTATTATTTACCTACCTTTTTCTGTAAGTACATGTACAAGAAACTGTTATTTATTTTTAGTTTTAAACGTTTGATTCTTTCTACAAGCTTTTAATAATAGCTAGTCTAATTTTTCATATTTTTTTATAATGTATATTTTTTACCTATACCTATGTACATATAGTAATGTTGTAGATATTATTTATTGTTTAAATATTCGAAGGACAACCTTGAGGATTTCCACACCCTAAAAAAAGTGTAACAATGTGTCCCTAATGTATAATTTTAGACGAAATAAAACCATGATCTCCAATTATGTATTTTCTTTTAATTCATCTAATCAATTAAATTACGAGCTAAACAAATAACTTAACGCTACATATTGCACAGCAACTTAACATTAATAATAAGTTTAAATTAAAAATAAATTATTAGGTACATATTAATCACAAATCTCAAATACTAAATACCTACATACCTATAATAGCCGAGTGCAATTAGACAAAAATACTCAA
Source organism: Xestia sexstrigata (assembly GCA_941918905.2). Taxonomy (NCBI): domain Eukaryota; kingdom Metazoa; phylum Arthropoda; class Insecta; order Lepidoptera; family Noctuidae; genus Xestia; species Xestia sexstrigata. The sequence goes on along the minus strand of OW799200.2, from coordinate 11,571,099 downwards.
AAGGTGGAACGAAGTTTATAGTGTTCGGATTTTCATGGGACTTTTTTTATTGAGTTCCTATAGGAGTAGAAAAGAAAGTATAAAAAAATTCACCACTCACGACTTTATTTTTATTTTTATTTCCCTTGGAATAGGTATTTTTTTTTCGTTTATAAAAACCTTCAAGTTGGACGAATTAATATTGTAGCGTAATAGTGCGCGTGCTGCGTTCATTCATAAAACGCTAAACGCGAGCGGCGAATTTTTTTTTAACTTTCTTTTCCATTCCTCTAAGAACTCAATAAAAAAAGTCCCATGAAAATCTGACCACTATAAACTTCGTTCCACCTTTTTGTCTAATTGCACTCGACCACTACGAAGGTGAAAGAAGAGCATTATTTAGTACATAGGTACCTACTAAATAGAAGCTTATGTGGTACCTAGGTACTTGATTTGTTTTACTTAGAAGATATTTCAAAACTAGTTAAGAGAGAGATCAGATAGGTGCAGATCTCTTAGGAAAAGTATGAGTTTCGGGCGTGACGATGCGTTCTAATAAAGAGGTGTTAGAACCATGGAAGTACCTACCTAAGTACTTACTTTCCTGATATGTAGGTATTACCATGATGACGGAATATTTAGTAGGTACCTACCTAGATTAACAACCCTGCAAATCTGAACTAGTGCGACGAGAAGGTAACCTGACAGTGAGAAACTCACAAACGCAATGAGGTGCTCTACCTACTTAACAGTCTACTACTTACAATTCGACAGGATAAAAGTTACGCGACGTTCCTGCTAAGTGTTAGTTGGGAAATATGAAGATACTAATAAGTACCACAGTATATTTATTACTGTGTCTATACCTTAGGTACCTACCTATCATAAACAGTGTGCCTACCTACAAACTGCTAAAATCTATGTACGTAGATATTATTCGTGCGTAAAACGGGTAGGTACTTATGTAGATAACGTACGTTTCAACACGATTACATAACTGAGTACCCACGGCGGCACATCAAGCTTGATGTGTGGTGTGTGTGAATGAGAGATCATTTTTATTTGGTTTTGCTTAGCATGATTGGTCGTCGTGCGTACTGGGCGTGAGACAGGCCTGTCTGTGTAGGTAACTTTTAGTTGTGTCCGTATTGAAGGTTGTCCGAACTCAGTGCGAGAGATGTTAAGACGCTGCGCCGTTGCGGATTCACGCCGAGGTTCTCCCAGTTGATCCACGACAACCTGGCCGTCAAGTCTGCACAACAGAGTAAACATTAATAAAGCAGTAATGTTGAGTTCCACTGGGCCACGCAGGCCTTCTCTCTGTGAGAGGAAGTAAAGAAGACGAGTTAAATGGATAAAATATGTGAGAGTAAGAACTAGCTAAAAGATGAGAAATGTGACTACCGCAATGGAAGGATACGTAGTAGGTAGTCATAATTACCGCTGGTATTCCAATGAGCGCGATCGGCTTTTATCTCCCCACGAAGACATTTCTCCACGTAGGTCAGCGGGTCGTAGTCTGCTTCCAATACCTGTAAATAATGTGTAACGTTAACGGGACCGTACATAGGAGAAGGGGGGTCAAGACGGGGTGGCGGGTAAGACGGGGTACCCGTCCTAAATCAAAAACCAATTGACCAATCACAATCGTTTTTGCACCTGACACAGCGCCTTCATAACAGTTATTATTTAGCCAAGTCACTGGACGACAACACCACGGTTTTTAGTTGTTTGTTTTCCTTAGCGTTCAAATTATAAATACATTTATTCATATTTATCAACGATTAGGTACGCTTGCAGGTTAGCAAGCACTTGTTTATTTGTGTGTGAGAACATTGTTTTTAGAGGTTAAGTTTTTAATTCAATCGGGCATGAGATGGCAAGACGGGGTATGGTATATCAGGGTGGAATTTTTCAATGCCACCTGGAGGGAAAGTACTCTAAATTCTGGAGATAGCAAATTTTGCTCAAAGGAAACATTCCTTTATTTTTAAAAAGAAACAAATCTGCATTCAAAGATTTTCATAAATTTGCTTGCCACACTCGGGAATCGAACCAACTAAAATTCGAAAAAATAACATTCTGTACTTTTATGTCATCAATCGATAGGGTCAATCATATGGATCAAATCTCTTTAACAAACATGATAAATTGAATGAAAGGAAACCATGAAATGTAAATTTATAAATTCAATGGGATATGCTATAGCACTTTTATTCAAAGGTCCATCCAATTACTTATTAGTTGTTAGTACTTAATTAAGAATTATCTTTGACGTCATTTATTTAATAAAATGACGAAGAACTATTTATACAGGGTGTTTGGCTTATGGACCGACACAATTTTTTCAGGGGTTTGGAAGGTCATTAGCTAGTTCTACCCATACATCCTATATGCCAAATGTCAATGGTTAGATACATATGTTTTTTATTTTTTTATTTGAAAAAAATACCCGAAATGTTTCCTGTAATTCGAAATAATTTTTACGTTTGTGGGTGTAATGGCACAAAATAAATATTGGGTTTATTTGAATCAGTTAGTTATAAAAACATAATTTAGTTTATAAAAACATAATAACCTTAATAAGGGCCATGTTAACCAACAGTAAAATAACCGACTGTTTCGTAATCGGCCCGCTAAACGTAAACAGTTGTGTAAACATGACGTGGGAATTTTTGTGTTCACTACAACTTATTCTAGCTCGGTTAAGTAAATGAGCGTTTTAGGAATGGAAGACCGAATGATTATAATACAGTCAAAAAGGGTGGGTAACTAACACGTAAAAAACCATACAAATGAGAAATATCTTAAAATGGTTGCATTATACCTGAGATGACAGTTCTTTATAACCATCAAATGTTGTGTTTGAAGTTTTGTTCGTTTGAAACAGTTTTTAAATTAAATACAATGGCTAGGAAGCGCATTGCTAATTTTACGCATGAAGAAAAAAGATAGTCATTAGTGAAAGCACCAAGACGTAATTAAAAACAAACGCACCGAACTCCGTGAAGTAGTGTCGTCTGGTGGAATACAAACGAGGAGTTCGCAAAAGTCTTTCAACGATTTCATACTCGTCCAAAACGTTATCCTCTTCCAAAATATGATTCAATGCAGACTGCATGTTAAATTCTCACAATAATATCTGGATGTAACCTTAAAATTTGTTATATTTGCAATTTACAAACGTCAAAATACACCGATTAACTACTAACCGGGACTTTAAACAACCTCTCCCACCTCGGTTAGAAAAAACAGTTGATTAGCGTGTTTAATCGGTTGATTTGCTATAGTGAACATGAAAATGTGTTTTAAACAGCTGTTTTTAGATAATCAGACCGTTATCTTTTCGGTGAACATAGCCCTAAGTCTTTTCTTAACCCTGACTCTCCTAACCAATATTTTGACTACTTAATGAATTGTTTTTTGTGACTTGTAGCATACCGTTAGAAAGGGTATCAACTAAAGAACTTTTTAAAATAAAGCTAAATTCAAAATGGGTTTTAGTTTTCTTTTTATAATAAATTTAGAAGTTGTAAAATTTCACACATATAAAAAACAAAATAACTTTGGTAGCTCGTAAGAAATTTTCTTGAAACCAGTTCGATCAAACAAAGATTTTCTTAGGTTTAAAAGACTTTGGAGAGTACAACAAAATTTATTTTGTGCCTACAAACGAAAAAGTTATTTGGAATTAAAGGAAACATTTTGGGTATTTTTTCATTAAAAAAAATACATATGTAACCAACCGTGACATAGGACATATGATGTATGGGTAAAACCTAGCTAATGACCTCCCAATCCCTGGAAAAATGGTGTCGGTCCATAAGAATTTAAATGAATATAGCATTAATGCTATAAATGTTTACAAACATTGTACTGAGGAGGATCCATGTGTCACCGTGGAGAATTCTCAATTAGGGTCTATTAGTATTAGTGATAGGGTCTTGTTGTCTGAGGATGGCACGGGAGTCTCCGGCCTCACTCCAAATATTAATTTAAACTAGAAAATGAGACAACAGGAGGTACGATTAACAATATTGTTACCTACCAACGTATCTTCTTGCACTCAATTAGTTAGCAAAAAAGGGCCTCAGCAGAACACTTTAAAATTATTCCACCAAAATATCCAAGGCATTTCTTCCAAATTATTAGAAATTTAATTGTTTTTAGAAAATAGTAAGTTTGACATTATTTGTTTTACTGAACATTGGCTAAAGGATTACCAAATGCTTATCAATTATGAGAACTATATGGTGGGTAGCTGCTTTAACCGTAAAACTATGCTTCGTGGAGGTTCCCTAATATTAATAAAAAATTGTTTTAAATATAAGCAACGTAATGACATAGTAGGTCTCTCAGTTGAACATTGCGTTGAACTGTCCTGTGTTGAGCTAGATAAGCATGTAATTGTGTGTGTGTACAGACCCCCAAACTATCAAAACTTTTCCTTATTTGAATCAATAATGGAAGATGTGATGGCAAAACTTGCAGCCAGTAATAAATCTATAATTATTTGTGGTGATTTTAATATCAATATTTTAGAAGAATGCTCAAATAGCAGTCGCTTATTAAATCTTTTTAAGTCATTTGACTTGACCAACACTTTTAAAGAACCTACTAGAGTCACTCCATCTTCTGCTACTTGTATAGATAATATTTTCTGCGATTGTGATTACTTAGATAAAGCAATAGTAAATTGTCTGCCTTCTGACCATAGCGGACAAACTGTAACCTTTAGGTGTAATACGGGGTGTATTATACATTGCAAAAAGTTCAAATTAAATTTAGACCTATAACTTCTAGCAGATTAAATAGGTATAATATTTCGCTACAGAACAAGTTAAGTGTTATGAGCCTTGATGATATTAATATAGATCAATTGTATGATCGTTTCTTTTCAATAGTTCACACGGAATTCAATAAAACTTTTGAAAAGAAGACAAAAAGTATTTGCCCTTTTTTTTATTTTTTTTTTTTCGGATGGGAAATCATCAAATGACTTCTCCCGCTCTGGGCGGAGCGGGAGGGAGTGTCAGACTTTTACTGACTAAAACCCATCCATGTTCCTTCATCGCCCTTTGTGTTCCGGGGCCACGGTATCTCTTTCGAACAGTCCCGCAACCCCGGCAGGCATCGGTCCTTGCGGACCCCTTCCTTTTTGCTGACTCTCTTTGAGGCGCGCGTGGAACACGAACGCGCCGTCGACACGGCCTGTCGTCATGAGACGGACGGACGGCGAGCTAGCCCATAGCCCACCGTCCACAGGCCCGCGCCTACGGTGGCCGGGGGCCACGTGGTGGCCCCCGACGCCCGGGGCGTCTCCCGCGGCGGCCGGGACGCTGTGAGGTTCTCTCCCTCTCACGTTCCGCCACCTCCTTCTCTAGCATTACTGCTTCGCAGAAGGAGGTGACGGCGTCCCATTCCGTCTCGCTCCGGACCATGGCTTGCACCAAGGCCGGACGCGAGAGGTCGCCGCCGCCAATCGCCGCTTCGAGGACACGGCGGTGCTCCGCCCACGCGGGGCACACCTCCACCGTGTGCACCACCACACCGCTGCACTATGCTTGTTAATTCATATTTAGTGATTGGGCAACTAGAGGTATCAGAAAAAGTAGGGAAAGACTATTTGAGCTTTATGGCCTTAAGCCTTTTATAAACACTGAAACTTTTAACAAGTATGTTGCTAAGTATTCAAACATTTTTAGAAATACGTGCAAGGTTGCTAAAGCACTGCACATTAGCAACAAGATCAAAACAGCAGAAAATAAAATAAAGACAGTTTGGAAAGTTATAAATAACGAGACTAACAGGAAGAAAATACGTAACACTAGCTACACATTAGATACAGCGTGTGGTCCTAAAAGCTCAAATCAGGAAGTAGCTCAAGAATTTGTAAATTTCTTTACCGATATACCACTAAAAACAACGGAGGCTCTTATTTCCTCACCTGAACTCTCAATTGGCTTATTAAAGGCAAATGTGTCTGGCTGCCTGGCTGAATTTAAATTTAAACACATTAACCCTATGATAGTTATTAAAACTTTCCGGCAAATAAAAATCAAACTAAACGAAGATCTATGGGGAATGTCTGTCAAAGTTTGTACATCCATACTTGAGACTAGCGGCGTCAGTTGTACAAGGGACGTTGTACAACTGACGCCGGTGTAACCTTATTAAAGCACATATTTACTGCGTGGGAAGAGTCTCAAGACGCCATAGGAATTTTTTGTGACCTCTCCAAAGCGTTTGATTGCGTAAATCACGACACATTACTTTTGAAACTTGAGCATTACGGACTGGGTAAACTTGCACTTAGTTTGGTAAAATCTTATTTGAATGATAGACAACAACATGTTCAAATAAATGGTGTTAATTCACAGGGTTTAAAAGTAAAAATGGGGGTTCCACAAGGCTCAATATTGGGTCCTTTTCTCTTTCTAGTATATATAAATGATCTTCCCTATTTACTGAAAAACCAACCGCAAAATATGGTGTTATTTGCTGATGACACTTCCCTAATTTTTAAGATAAATAGGCGGGCCCAAAATCTAGATGACGTGAATAATGCCCTACTTCAGGTCCAAAATTGGTTCACAGCAAACAATTTGGTATTAAATGAAAAAAAAACCAAATGCATAAGATTTGCTTTACCGAATGTTAAAAGTAGTGATTGTGATATAATATTGAATAAAGAGAAACTTGAATTCGTAGATAAAACGGTTTTCCTGGGGATTACGCTTGATTCAAGGCTACAATGGGGTTCTCATTTGACTTCTCTTGCGGGGCGGCTAAGTTCAGCAGCCTATGCCATTAGAAAAATCCGTCAGTATACTGATGTAGATACCGCTAGACTGGTTTATTTTAGTTACTTTCATAGTATTATGTCTTATGGCATTTTACTGTGGGGACGGGCTGCAGATATTGAGTCTATATTTATTCTGCAGAAAAGAGCCATCAAGGCCATATATAATCTTCGTAAGCGCGATTCTCTAAGGGAACTGTTTAAGGATATTGGCATCATGACGGTACATTGTCAATACATCTACGAAAACATAATGTACGTCAGAAAAAATCTACACCTTTTTGGTAAAAGGGGTGACAGACATAATTACAGTACTAGAAATAGGGACCAACTAGTTCAGCCAGGTTTCCGACTCGCTAAAGTAGACTCATCTTTCATGGGGTACTGTTTGAGATGCTATAATAAAATTCCACAAAGTATTCTTGAACTGAATGAGACGAAATTTAAAACACGCATTAAACGCACACTATGTAAGCAAGCATATTACAAGTTGAGCGATTATATCGCTGATAAAAATGCTTGGCTCAATGCTGGTCCTGCTCCACAAGGACAGGGGCGCATAAATTGATAGCATTAAAATGTATTGTTGGAGCTGCTGAAGATTGTACAACTATCTTTGCATTGTATAGATTCAATCTCCTTAGTATTATATAAATGCATAGCCCATATTGTGTGAGTACTATGTACTAGAAAGCTATCATTCACTGGAAACCTACGTCTTTTCTTGACTTGAATGTGCCCTGGCGGTTTAGAGTATGTCATGCTCACTCAAATGTCTCGCTGATGGTGGCGCATGTGTCGGATCATTTAGTTCCCTTCAAAATGGTTGAGTTGAATGGTGCTGATCCATGCGTCATGTCCGTGAACGGGCGCTGTCAGTTGTGACTGGTCATCTCTTAGTTGCCATGGCTTATTTGAATGAATTATTTTGAATTGTATTTTTTTTGTTTGTGTGTTTTTGCTGTGGACACTTTTAACGTGCACATCTTGCTACATTGTTCTCACATAATATACCATCTCAACATGAATGATGTAACCAAGATTTTGTAACAATATTCTGATTTAAAAGAGTGTCCATGGAGTTTCTTGCCCGTTCTTCTCCATAGAGATCTACGCTAGGGAATGGGCAACTACAGTACTTTCACAGTTTTTATGTCTTGTGACTGGGACTGTAGCTACATTTAATTTTCATCTTTGTTTCGACAATTCAAAAGTGCCTGTAACTGGCTTACTTGAAATAAATGCTTTGATTTTGATTTTGATTTTGATTTTAAGCCAAACACCCTGTATAAGAAGATTGCAATCAATAAGAAAAGATTTGATTAGGGAACCACTGGGCAAATTTCAGTTTTCTAGGTCCAAAGGTTTGGGCTGGGCGTTGATCGCGGCTCGCGTATATAACCGTGTGACACTAATTCGTGCGTGCAGCTGGTGTTCATCGATTTATAAGACGTTATCACGTCAAAAACAATCAACAAACTCTTCATGTGATTGTATAGTATGTTACAAGAATGTGTATCACTTATTTGAACGAAAACCCCTTCCCCGCGTCTATACCCCGCTGCTAACTTGACGAACTCTTAAGCATACCTACTTACTGTAGTATGCATTTAGTTTTTACCACAGAGGAAGGACTCCACATTAAAAACCTTTTACTCAATGAAAGGTTTTTAACACAATTTCATTAAGCACGCAATTTCATTTCAGTGCATAATACCTACCACACAATTATAAATCTTGTTTCAGAATGATATGGCTTGTCTGGGGTAAGATGTCTAGTCTACGGGGGTAATACAAAATCGAATCAATTGGGAAACACAAGATAAGAATCTCAAAACAAAACCAAAATGCTTAACTGAACTGGAAACCTATGTTCTAGCCGATGATAAATAGGATACCTACATCTAAGTTTAACCGCATGTGGCCGGCTGCACCTAGTTGTAGCCGCACTTCGGCTATTAGCCGTAACATGTATAAGTACCCCATCTTGCCCGCATCAAAATATTCAAATCCATTTCACAATTACTAAAAAACGTGGTGTTGTCGTCGACTTCGTTAAGTAATAACCGTCATGGCGGCGCTGTGTCAGGTGCAAAAACGATTGTGATTGGTCAATTGGTTTTTGATTTAAGACAGGTACCCCATCTTACCCGAGGGAGGGGGCAAGGTGGAGAGATCTGACATTATCTACTTTTTTATTTATTTAATTATGTAACACATGTTGCTTATTAGACTGAATTATGTAAGACTGATTACCAAAGATGATTATTAAAATAAAAAATATAATATAAACGCGATTTTTTAAGTTTTATTGACCTTCAAACGTTAAGAACACCTTCTGGCCCCCTCTTCCCCTACTACTCCCGTTAAGAGTTAAGCTTTGAAAAGGGTAGGTAAGCCATTAATTATGTTACCCTGATGCACCAAACCCTTGAATGGATTCTATGCTTTAAACCCAGTTATATATAGGGTTAACTCTTCTTATGATAACTTTTATAATACCTAATACGACTACGACCTTATGGGTTTTGTTAGGGTTACCATTATTTAAACTTGTGCTAAGTACCTAGGTGGGTGATGCTGGTGAACCACGCACCGTTTTAAGAGTTGAAAGTGTAATCCGCTCCGAACAGCTTAAACTAAGCCGTTCAAAAGGGTTACCCATATCGTATGGGAGTCCTTGGTATATCAGTATGTACCGCAGGATATCTTCTACAAGAGCTCAGCACAGTCACTGTGTGGTACCTAAGTACCTATTTATTTTTCATTTAATTGTGCAAAGTCAGATCCAACCCTACGCCTTTCTCAGAACAAAATAGTCGTGGAAGGAACTCTTCATAGATACCTTGAACTTCTTTGATTCGGACGGCTTCGTTGGTCTAGGGCTCGTAAATGCTACTGTTGAGCATTAGGTCGGTGTTCGGTTCCCAGGTCGGGGAAAGTTATATTATTATTCTATCAGTCAAACAAAATACAAATAAATAATTATATAATTAACTCATTTGTCTCAAACGCTTAAGGAGAGAGGCCGTGTTCCGCTTCGGAAGAGTCGTAGTTCCGGGGCGAGCTAACCTATAAGCTACGTAAACTAACTTAAGACTCGTACCTCTCTCAGCAGAGCGATGTAAGCGATGGCCAACCTCAGCGTGTCGATCTTGCTGAGCCTCTTCTCGTAAGGAAAGGTTGGCACGTGCACACGCAGTTCATCGAACGCCGAGTTTATACTGCTAAAATCACAACACCACACCAACATTATAGCTTGGGAGAAGAAGAAGAATACCTACTACAACAAGACAAATGATCTGAAGAAAAGAGCTTACATGAGCATGTCTTAAACGACACGAGTGAGTGAAAAGGGTCTTGTAAACAATGTAATTCTGCGGGTAAGTCAGTCAAGCTTTTATAAGTTTATATAAGTTTCCTAAGCTTAGGCCAGTACCATAAAATGATACCCAAACATAGAAAGAGGCCCTAAATTAAAAGCTCTGTAGTAGGTATCAGAAAGTTAGATGAACCTCATTGCTTGAATCGAGTTATGAGTAGAGTTCTATGATACGGGAAGAGTATTCAATGAGAACAGGTAGGAGCGTGCAACAAATAAGAAGGATACCCAGTGGGTCCGGACCTCAGCATCCGACGGCGCTCTCGCACGTTGGCAGCTGCTCGCTGGACGCGGTACGGGGAGCCTCCGCACTGGTACTCGGGCTCCGCTGATGGCTCCAGCAGGACATCTGGTTAGGAAAGTCATTCTTGTACAACAACATAGAAGATTTCCAGTTAAGACAGTCATAGAAAACTTCTCTGGCAGACGAACTATAAAGCTGATCTAGCATTTCGATAACTGAACTTTTATAATCTTAGTAGTGACTCTCCCCTGCTTCGCATGGGCACAATGGAAACATCGGTCCAAAACTATCCTATCCTCCGAGCTGGAACCAACTATTCACTTTCACAAAATTTCATTGAAATCCGTTGGGGTTTCGGAGATTAGCGTGTAGGTACCTACTTACGAACATAGTAAAGCGGGATATTTTTGTTTAATGATTAAATATGGTAACTTTAACTACAAAGCCGTTAACCCTCAAATGGTAAATTTGACATTATCTCGAAAACAACTTTTTGGGCTTAACGGCTAGTTAGTTGAAGGACGGCAGGGTAGGTAAGGTAACACATTTCTAAATTCCGGGATTGTTTGCTTCGCTCCTAATGATGCGGCGAGCATAGAGTTGTTGATGGCCATTTCAATATGGAATATTAACGACAGTAGAATGACTCAGAACTTAGGTACCTTTTTGATTAAATTCTTTGGTCTGTGTGAGCAAAATTTGCGGATATGGAGGCGACCAATCATCTTGTTGAGCATGCTAAACTTGGTTTAATTACCTACTTGAGTTACCGTCCAATATGGTGCCTTTACAAGGCTGATCTGTCTTATGCACGAGTATCGAGTCACTAAAAGGCAGTAAATCAACCAATGAAAGTGTCAATCATTATAAAACAGTTGATAATGAACAAATGTGGATTTTATTTTCCTGTAATAAGCATGCAAACATGCAAACAAAAATGCAGCAAGCACACAGTATGCAAGCAAACATGCAGCATGCAATCAAGTAGCATGCAAGCGTCGACCAACATAGCATGGTTTCTGTCACGATTCCGGCGCTGCGAAGCTCCGGCGCCACTATGGGACCAAACTGTATTTTCCATCTCAAAAAGAGTTCGGACAAAAGTCTTGTTACTGAAACCGTCTTGATTGTTTTATATTCTAAGATGATAGAACTATCCGACATAATAGTAAAAAAAAAAAATGTTTTATGTATTTAAAATTACACCCAAACTTTATACTTTGATATTCTATTTTAACTAGATTACTCATTAGGGAAGTTCAAATTAAGATATTTTCTATGTTCTTCAAGGGAATATATAAATATACATTTTTGGATTGCTCAAGATCTCTAGTTTCTAGATTAATATTTTATTTATTTTATATAAATTTTTATATTTTTTTATTTAATGTAAGGAAATTTTCCGTCTTTTTAATTTTCAAGTTGAGGTTTCCTTATGTTATCGGGGTCTGCCGATGTCGAGTTTATGTCATTTTTAGATTCCTTAACTATTCAGTAATAAGTACAAGGAAATTAAAAATACCACAGACATTACTGCGCCATTTCGAGCTAGAAGCAAAAATGACGACCGAAAAATATTTTCACATATTTTTTTTTTGCGGTTATCATTTTGGGTGAAAGCTAGTTAAGAATAGAAAATTCAAATATTTTGTAATTTGGAAATAAATGAGTTTATTTGTTGATAAAAGTAATAATTTTATAAATAGTAATGTTTATTTATTTCTATTATTCTGTATAAAAACATATTGTATTGTATAACGGGCTGGTGTCCGCAACTCCACGTCAAAGCGCGTATTTTGCGTATGGGCTATAATCCACCACGCGGGCCCAGTGCGGATTGGTAGATGTCACATGTCTTCGAATTTTTGGTTCTAGGACATGCCGGTTTCCTCACGATGTTTTCCTTCACCGTTTTGAGAGCAGTGGTGATGAAATAAATTACACAAAGTAATGCCGCCTGCCTGGGTTTGAACCCACGACTTACTGTTCGTAAGTCGGGGCCGCTACCACTGGGCCACCGCTGCTCTCCATAAAAACATAATTAGTGTATGAATTCATATGAGTGAAGCTCTACAAGTATTGGGAAATTAACAACAATGTACCGTAATGAAATCAATAAGATTGAATCGTAATGAAAGCAAACATTGAAACAACTATGAGAACTGTACATGGGCGCTGGCACAATTTTTGGGGGAGGGAGGTACACCTTCAATTCCATGAAAACAGATAGATTTTTTTACACTCCGCCTCGGATGATTTTTTAATCGAACGCAGCGAACTTGAAAATTTTTGCATCCACCTCGAATTTCACAGGTTTTCTTTTGTCCTTTTTGCTTGAGTTACCGCTTTTTGGCTTACGAGGGCAAAATATTGCATCTGATTATTTACGCATATTAAAGAAATAGGTACGCCTAATTCTGCCTATTTATAAAGAAAAGTTATTTATAACGCAAAGGACATACTTAATACTTATGTATGAACACGCTCGTATATTTTGTGATTAATTAAGTATTTTTTTTGTTATCACACTCAGAAAGCTAAATAGGAGTGAGTAGGAAAATTTTTGCTTTCTGGGTCGGATGGTTGGTCGACATTCATAAATCATCCAGGCAGAAATGGAATAAAATACTTGGATTTGAATATACTCAAGAATTGATTGGAGCTACAGTGGTTTTATAACAGGATCTGGCCACTTACAATAAAAGAAAGAAAAAAACAATTATGGCATTCGAAAATGGAACTCATTGGGAACATGTTATTTTTTAATTTGCGAGACTATCATTTGTTTTTTCACTGTGGCGTCAGTGGCGTCCTTTCTAAAATTGTGTGTTGCTATCAAAATGAATTAAACTCGTGAACATTTTCGTTTAATGATTTTTATGATTTTCGCTGTGGCTTAAGTCAGCAAGAGAGTTGCCAGAGACTTCAAATGGCATTTGGTGATGAAGCACCATGTCGCAGCTCTGTATTCGTGGTCGTGATCATCCCCATGACGAGGTACGTGAAGGTCGGCCGGCGACTGCGGTTACATGCAGAATCTAATATTGACACCGAACGACAACTTATTGAAACTGACAAAAAAATTACTTGTTAGCAAATTTGTGCTTTGTTAGACATTGAAATGAGCCAAGTACAAAACATTTTACATGTGCATCTGAAGGTTCGGAAGCTTTGCACGCGATTGATACCACATGACTTAACGGAGGACCAGAAACGACTGCGTGTACAGTGGTGCCGTAAAATGATAAAAAGTTTAACGGAGGGCAGTCATTGGCTGTCTATAATATCGTGACAGGTGACGAAACCTGTGTGTATTGCTTTAAAGCCGAAAGAAAAAGCCAGTCGGCAGAGTGGGTCTTTCCTTTTGATGATTTGCTGACGAAAGTTAAGAAAAGTCCAAGCATTGGTAGAAAAATGGTTGCGTCTTTTTTAGGCAAATCAGGACATTACACGATAGTATCACTTGAAGATCAAAGTACAGTGACTGCAGATTATAAGTACGTCAACACTTGCTTACCCAGAGTCTTAGAAAAAGTTCGCGAAAAGCAAGTCCTCGAAGCAATGTCCTCCTTCATCACGATAACGCATGCTCACATTGCGCTAAGGTAACAGAAGCTTATTTAAGGCAGTAAATGTGGAACTGATGACGCATCCGTCTTTCAGCTCGGACCTCGCACCCTGCAACTCCTTTTTATTTTCAAAAATTGAAGACAAACTTAGAGGCACAGGTTTACGGGCCCTGAGTCGGCAGTGAATGCGTTCCATGAAGCCAATGAAGAGGTCCTTAAAGAAGGTTGGTTCAACTGCTTTCTACAATGGTTTCAGCGAATGCAAAAATGCATTAATTTCGAGGGAATATACTTTGAAAAACAATAAATGTATTTTAACTCTTATATCTGTTCTTTTTATCAGAATTCAGAAACTTTCAGTATGCCCTAAGTATTAATTTATTATAAGTGGTAAAGTTTAAACACTGTTTTAAACTTTCACGGTTTTAAACTGGAATAACTTTGAAGAACCAATAATAAATTGTTGTTCTAGGAAAGTACGGACAAGTTTGCGCAGTCTATTTCCCTAACGATTGATATTTTCAGATGAAATGACTTGTACCTATGGAATGGTAACTAATTTTCCTTTTAAGTTTAACCTTTTAATTACCGGCTTGATCCATCTACGTATTTACTGCAGACAATGCAAGGCTACCTATCTCTACTTTGAGTTGGGTTAGATATACCGATATCTAACCCAACTCAAAGTAGAGATAGGTCGCCTAGAGAGGTAGGTAAAAATGATTTCATTTTAAAGCTCAACGTTTTCTTAATACTTTTTATTTTATTTTATTTATTTAGGGACAAAAAACAGTTACACGTTACAATGTATCTAACGGAGCTAAATATGTTCATTTAATAGACGTATAACCCACACTATCGCCCACGGATTAAAAAAAAAAATCTAAAAAGAGGAAAGGACGGACGGTCGCATATTTAAATTATTAATGAAAATATGAAAGGAAAAGAAAAGTAAATTATGAAAGGTTGTCGGTAAGTATGGCTATAGCCATTTTTTTTAAATCGTGCAGGAGAAAACGCAAAAATATCGGTATCAGTAAAGTGTGTGTTATAAGTTACTACAAGGCGACGGAGAGGTGCCCGCTCACCGGCGTTTGTTTTGCACTTTTCAGTGTGAAACAGACGAGGAACGCGCACCTCCCGCCATGTAATACTTCTAGGTACTACGTAACATAACTTATTGGGTAAGTTCATTACAATCAAACTTATTATTACAAATGCCATGCAGCATCATGACCATGAGGAGCGTACGCCTGGACTCCAAACTCAAGAGATTGTGCTGTTTGAGTAGTTCTAAATAAGAAATTCTTGAGTGATAAAAATTATACTGCACATTACGTAGGATTTTTTTTTGAACCATTTCAAGTCTATATGAGTATTTGTCATAGAAAGGCCTCCAAATAGGAACAGCATATTCTAACTGAGAGAATACCGACTAAGAAAATGTTCAGCTTTAAAAAAAAAAAAAACATTTTTTTATGCCTAATATTGCAACATGAACAATATTATACCTGTCCTCAAAAGTAAGTTGGCATTTTATTAACATGCGATTATATTTTATGAATTAAAATGTGATGCGCGATAACTTTTTATGTATTATATATTTGTTACTAGAAAAACAAAATAAAAAAGGAAAGCAAAAGTAAATAATCACAAACCTTCAATAATGAAGAAACTTATAGTTTTACAGACAATTGAAAATTTATATTCTACTAGTTCGGGGAAGCTATTGTCCAAGGATTGGATAATATTTGTAGCTGAAACGAGGTCATCCTCGTTTCGTTCGTTTTATTATTAACAAAGCAATATAATAGCGCAACACGAAATAATTATAATTATTGCTAAAATTAATTTCCGTTTTGGTAAGAATTAATAATATTCACGCAAGCATTATTATTTACCAGCTGACAGCGTTGACGCGGAGTGATGACGTTGGATGCCCGTTTATAATTTGTTATTATTTTAAAGTTTTTAATTAATAATTTTTACTAATATTAATTTTTTACTAATATTAAGAAGAGGAAAGTTTTGTATTTTTGTATGTTTGTAACGAATAAACTCAACAAACCACTGGACCGATTTCAAAAATTCTTTCACCATTAGAATGCTAAATTATCATTGAGTAACATGTATCCCAAATTAAAAAAATAAATATCCACCCATGCGAAGCCGGGACGGGCCTCTAGTAATGTATATAGTTAGTTTACTCTACTTTATAAATATCAACGTCAGCATTTAAATTAAAAATAAAAATACTAACGATGCTGACCTGTATGTAGCTGCCTGGTGTGCTGATGCACGTAAGCTGCTAGGGGCAGCTGCAGTCGGCTCCTGGCTGCAGCATACACACACGACGGCAGTTCCGAAGTCAGCGATGCCCCCTCATCATCAGAGCCGTCGGCGTACGCGAACTTGAGGCTCGAGTAGTCCAAGCGACGGGAATCACTAAACAAAAACAATTGAATTGAATGAATTGAATTGAACTAAAAAACAACACGACGTTGTTGAATTTTTTAGTTTCATACAGGTTTGCCGATATGGACTTGTATGACGAACTTTCTGGAGAAGTAATAGAAGACATTGCTGCTAGCTGTACTGAAGAAAAGTTTGGGTATTTCACTGCTTGTTTATTTGGTTAGTTAAAGCCGGTAGTTTATAAAAAACTTTTTCCGAGATGTGATGTGAACACATTGATGAAAACTATAACGATTTATTTACTAAGCGGATACTTCATGCCGTTTAAGAATCCAATGATCGACTGCCGCTTGATCTCCGCATCGGCGCAAAGTCAAATTCGCGCACTGTCTCGAGCCTCTTGGAGATATTATTGACAGAATTGCCCCTGTTCTAGGGTATGTATTGTATAACGGGCTGGTGTCCAACTCCACGTCCAAAGCGTGTATTTACTTAAGGTAGCAGGCAATCAGGCATAAGGTATTCAATCAATGTTAAGACGCGGACATTTCCTAGATAATAAAGTTAGTAGTACCATTGGTCAGAGGTATCACTCGACAGCCCGCTGTAGAAAGACGGGAAATTAAGCAAACCGGTTTAATAAAATTATGATGAAATTATACTTAGTTCACTTTTTGCACACGTTACAAAATTTTTAGTAATTAAAATATAAAACTTCAAATAAATTACCTCAACGGTGGTGAGGTAGATGAGTCCGCAAGCTGGGTTCTAGTAGCCGACATTTTCACAATCAGTATCAGCGCTCCACGAAAAATACGTCGTCCGAAATTCGAATCTCGACTGAATCTGCGTGGACCGTTGATAATATTTTATACCCTATGGGGTGGTCACATATCCACGTTCAAAATCGTATGAATATGGTGACGACATATTTGTGCCGAATAAAAACTCACCCTAGCCGTATCAAGATAACGTTTACAATGTGTTGATAGAAACGTTAGCCTACGCGAGTGAGACCTTCTTCCCCGGTTGTTGGGGTGGAGCTTTCTAAAATTAGAGGCTGGCGAGGGCGGGGCCTACATTCGAGACAAAAGTTCAACATTGCTGGATAGACGATTAACTCAAAGCAAGCGCTCGCAGTTGGAAGAACTAAACCGATGCGGCAAAGTCCCATTAATAATTGTAGAAGTAAATTCCTGAATCCGGGTTGAGGGCGACCAGCTTCCAAGATACCCACACATACCTACGCATCTCGGCTTTAAATTACGACGTGATACACAAGTTACAGCAAAGAAGCAATCGTTGTTTTTTTTTACCAACAACAAAAAACGAAAGCTTTCAAAAGCCCCTTAACTTTTACAGAATTTTACAAAATGCCCTGCACTGCGTCAGATTACTTTCTCTTACACAGGCCTAACAAAAATGCCTATGCTTTTTATTTTAATTTTTAACCATAACTAAATATAATATTAATACATAATTCCAAAATGTTTAAATGTAGGTTACATTTAAACATTTTAGTGGCGAATACCTTTTTCGAGAATGGGGAAGGCTGGTCAAAGCTGATTGTAGATGGCGCGTCCATAGCTTAGACCCAATCTGACCAATGAGGTCAATCTGTTTTGAAATATAAAATGACATTGACAGATTTTCAACCAATGACGATGTTTGGTTCAAGCGCTGCTAGCGCCATTAGTTCCACCAGTTGCCAACCCCATTTTAAATATTTTTTATCGTTGGCGTGTTCCTTTGACTTTGTTCATGAGTGTAGTAGTGAACACTTTTTAAAAGTGTTCATAACTTAAGCTTTGGCGACTGATAGCCGAAGATCTTTTCAAAGTTTTGTTGTTAAAAAATACCATCTTAATTACTGTTTCCAAATCAAAGACAATTTTAAGGTTCTATACGTAACACGAACTATGTATATTTGTAGAATATGCTGTAAGGGCTAAACTTGCCTGAAAATAAATCATTTTTTCTCTCAAATCGTTACCGTACTCTAACTTTGAAACATGCGAACGCTAACTGAAATCTATAGGTACATCTACATCGTTTTCTCAAAGAAAGATGCGATAAAGGTACAATAGCGGGCCGCGGCTCGAGTCGGATCGATGCTGGTCCCGCTCTCCCATTGGTGGCTGTGCGAGTGTTCCTGACAGCTCCACAGTCGTTCCACGTCTGCGGGAGACCGGGCCCGGGCCACCCTTGAAACAATTGAAGAGTGCGCTGGAATTTTTGCTCTGTAGTTTCTGAAATATGTACAGACAGCTACTGTCTAGCTCGATGTTTAGTTTTTTGTAATTCAGAAGGTATAAAGGCTCTTTAGTCAACTGATCCCGCTGATTTGAGACCCGCGGGATGAGTTTACTAAGTTAGTATTTTTATGTCATTTTCATTAGTCGATTGGACCCTCTGTTAAAGTTAATAAAAAAATGCTGATTTAGCAAGTTCGTATTGGTCATTGTTATCGCTGCTAGCACCATACAGATTGCCGATGATAATACAAAGCTATTCAAACGTAGATTCATTGCTTAATACAAAAGTGTCTGATTATTAGACAAAAAACTTGAAATATTAATTTCTTCTACAACAATGAACATTGGCGTTTAATAGATGAGCACAGGTCACACTAATAAATTCGTCCAATTACAAGTTATAAAAAAAAAGTCGTGGCAAAATTGTTTTGTCTTTATAATATAGTCGACCAGTCTCTAAAAAATATTTGCAGAGCGCAGCGTGAGAAATTGAGAATAACTCCTGTTTATGATGCTACCAAACACTCACAACAAACTAGCTGCAATTTGTCATGACTGTAAATTTTCGAGTCACCCTTTCGTAAACAAGAAATATCCACAACTACTATAATTTGCTGCTAATTTAGCTCGGAAGTTAGGCCCTCGTCGACCCTGTAATTGATTTGTCGCGGAGTCGCGCGACCTCGCGACCTGCGGATGTCGCACGTGCGACTGCCACGTGTCGCGACCACGCCCCGAAGGACCATGTTTGATAGTCTTTCGCGTGAGATCTCATGTCTGCTTTAGTTTGCCATGTGTGTTTGCATCGATCTGGTTAAGTTAAATAAATTGTGGTCGTTCGTTTCTACTTTCGAGTTTATTGATGGTGAAATTATCACGACATGATCATACTTCGGGGAAAGTCATTAACTAGCCATTTGGGTGTATTAATTTTGCATCATAAACCACTGCATGCAGCATTTGCATATTTAATTGCAAACATTGTATCACAGGAGTCTTAATAAGAATTAATTTAATCCAAAACCACGCTTTAAAAAAGCTGCCAACCACCAGCTTGAGTTAATTTATTTATTTGTCTGCATATGTTGGGTGGGGATTATCCAGTGGGTCCACAAGAGCATAAGGAGCACGTGGTCCTGAGATCTGTGCAGAGAGCGCGCGACGCGTGTCGAGCGGCGGGCGGCGCGCGGCCGCCACACGCCGCTCAAAGTGCCCGGAACCGTGTACCGACGCCTTTACCAAAACTGTTTTTCTGACGGCACTTAATTAATCCGTGTCGCCAACTACTTTTGATCACTGTTATCGACTGTACTGCACAGTTTGGACACAACGCCAATAACTTTTCGAATATTGAGTAAAATTAAAATTGTTTTTTGTTACCTACCAGACATAGCCCGTCCCAGTAAACTAACATTTTGTTACACATATTCGCTTAAGTACCTACTAGTTTTCTAAGTACTCGTATGTCTTATTTAACACTCGTCGGTGGGTCATATAGTTAATTTCCTTTGATAAAAAGGTTCAATAAATATATTTACCTTAGTGTTCATTTTAATAAAGACAGCTAATTATCCTGAAACCTAATCTGTGAAATTCTAGATCTCTACAAGATAAATACTTATATACAGTTTTTTCAATTGCCTGGAAACTAGATCGGTCCCTTTGTGATGAGACCCCAGCCCGTATTTGTCTGTATGTTTGTTTATTTAAGCATTTATTAAACGCAATCATTAACAAGTCGGGAACAGATTCTAACATATCAACGGGACAGTGTGGCTCTCAAAGTTTTTCATTTCGATTTGTGCTCGTTTTTCAATATAACAATATACCATAACGTACCAACTTAAATTGTATATTTTGTTCCTACAAATTACCTTACCTACTGCGATAAAGATTAAAAAAACTCAGTTTTTGCAAAACAAAAAGTTTTTGGTCAAAAATCCTTTGAAGAAAGTTATATTATATTGAGTAACATAATACTTAAGGTAGACTGGTAGAAAATGCCCAAAGCATTAAATCCGCCTTTATACAGCTTTGCATAATATTTTATTAATATTTTAATAAATACATTTAATTTTCCAACCATTTTATAACTGTGGTATGGTACAATAATTTTTGTATTTTTTTTGTTTTGAAATATCTGTCTAAACATTTATGCCTATAAATTTTAAACTAACTCTAGTATGTATGTTTGTTCCTCCGATAAAACAAATGTAGGTTTAATTCACTGTGATTCTTCTTATTGCGTTTACCTAACAAAAACGTAAGTGTTGATATAAATTGGGTTGTGTTTAGTAGAAAGATTGAGCATCGGTTTATTTGCACCCCATTTAGCAACTGCAGTGGAGCAAGAGGGGTCGACCGAGAACACGCGACCGGCCACGCATCCCCAACCAAGCCGTACTGTACAAGGACCGCAGTCCTATGGGAACAACACACAAATTACCCAAAACTAATTGTTTAATATGTTAACGCCATTTAACTAAACAGATTGAACATTTCGAGTGGTTTTTTGTGGTCGTTTTGTGTTTGTAGCGGGCGAATATTTAGTTTAGTATTTGTAAATAGGTCGTCGTGGTGATAGACTCGACTATTTTATTTTAATACGGTGAAATAATAATGATGATTTTTTTAAGTAAAATAAGATAGTTTGTTCCAAGTTTGTGTTTTAAAAATCAACATCACATAATAGGATTATTATTATCTAACTATAAACTTAAAAAAAATGGCGTCAAAAAACTCATCCTAAACGCTGTCAACTGGTAATTTCCCCAGGAGACTTGCGGTTGCGGCGTTACCACGCTGTATGGCAACGCTAAGCCTTTGGCCAAGGTAATAAAAGCCAGCCTTTGGGTCACGGGAAGTGTCAACTAAGCGTTTTGAAATTTCCTTGAAAAGGTTGTGAGAACTCGGACCCCACGGTCCTACAGTTTCAACTCCAAACGGCTCGAAAATATAGTAACCGCAGTGGCAGCGCCTGCACGGCACGCTGAACTAGGAAGATGGGAAGGCGCAAGAGTATCAAAACATGTGGCATCCCACACTAAAGGCCTACCCATCTTCCATGGAAACAAAGACATGCCGTCCGGTCTCTTGTCATCGTCTAGTGCCAAGCCATTAGGTTCTAATAAACCTGGAACGCCGACGATGACAAGAGATCGACGGATGATGTAATTTAAGTTCGCGTGCCGTGCAAAACGGCCCGCACTTCGGCTGCTTCACTTCACCACAGTGACAGCGATGAGGAGAACAACATGGGGAACACGCCTAGGCGTAGAGCAACAGCGAGGCGGAAAGTGGTGTCGTCGAGCAACGTGCCTGTGCTCGACAACGGTAGTGCGTGAAGCCAAAGACCCGACTCCCACTCACCAACAGCCAGCAGGCGCGCACGCTCAGCAGTAGTAGTTCTATAAAAACAGAAATCTATTTATACCTATTTTAATAAATTAATCCTGGCTGCAGGATCAAGTAATGTAGGTCATAAAAATGTATTGTCACCAGAACCAAAGGTGTGTTCAAAATTTCAGCTCAATCGGTTGGTGGGACTGGTTTGAAATTCAGTTGCTAGATTTGACCAATATATACTAGCTAACTAACACAGCAAGTCAAATTAAACCTTAAATCTAATGCAAAATACTTAGTTTCAATTCTGCGAAAATGTTTTTTTTGCGGTACTAATATGGTTCTAAATATTTAAACTAAACATTATGCAAACCTTATTCTGAAAATTACAAAAATTATAACGATAAGGTTTTGTTTGAAAGATTTGTGTTCTATAGTATGATATTGTATTACCCGTGCGAGGCCGGGGCGGATCGCTAGTTTTTTTTTGTGGTTTCGCACGGTTTGTGCATTAGCCAATGTCACGTTTGAGTTTTGTTTATTTTATTATGTAATAAGAGGAAAACAAAGGTAGGAAAATAAACTAGAAACAAAAATAATAATTGAACGGTATTTAGAATAGGACAGAAATATAGGATCATTAAATTGAGAGATGAATGAGAAGGTACAAATGAGCAAATTACAATGATGAAAAATTACAATTTAATATTATTCAGAATAATGAATGAGACTATACATTTATATACAGGAAAACTATTTGTACAAAGTAAACAAAGTATAGAGGCAGGAAAAGGTATGCGGAGAGTTAAAAGGTTATTAAGAAAGGACGAATGGTCATTTAAGGGACATGAGAAACAGATGTGATTTAAGTCGCGTACATCTGTGCCACACGAACAAGTGGGGTCGTCAATAATATGTAGTTTAGCATGATGGGCTGGAGTGCTAACATGACCCAGTCTCATCCGTATAAGAATGGAGGTCTCCATCTTACCAAACTCGGCCCTACCAAACCACGGTTTTTCCGGAACGTCAGGTTGAATTGTTTCCAAGTGTCCCGAAGAAAAGTTTTTGGTAGAGTCACAAGATCAGTGGTAAAATTTACATAGAGGACTAAGTACACACTAAGCAAGCACTGCACCGCATCACCGGCGAGTGTATCCGCCACTTCATTGCCGTGGATTCCAGCATGGGCCGGAATCCACGCAAAGTGTATTGAATTACCCTCAGCGATGGTTCTGAACGCAAATTCTCTTATTAAATAAATGATAGGAAACTGTGATTTATGTTCGAAAGGGGATTTATTGATGGCTAGAAGAGCACTTTGAGAATCTGTAAAAATTATAGTTTTTTTGAGTTTAAAAACGCGAGAATATTCTAATGCTTTTAAAATGCCGAAACATTCCCCCGTAAAAACAGAAGTTTCCGGAAGCAGTTTTATTTTTTGGACGATGTTGTATTGAGAGTGATACGTACCTATCCCAACACAACCCGTAGGAGAAAGCTTGGCAGCCTCCGTAAATACTAAATACATGGTGATACTTTATGTGATCAGCCAAAAAAAAATTAAAACTTCAATTTCTGTCTGGGTCTGATTTTTTAACACGGGTAAAATTTAGGGTGGGGCTGAACAGTAACCTTTCATAACTACAGTTAAACATGGGAAGTTTATTGGAACGGTGAATAGGAGAAGAAAGTGAAAGGATTTTTTATAGCTTATAACTAGACAGGGTTATGGTTTATGGGTCCAGTAGTCTGAAGATTCTATTTGTAACACAAATATTTGTCAGACAGGAATTGTCGTCTCAGATGTAAAGGTGCTTCTCCGCATTCAAGATGTAAAGGTGCTTCTCCGCATTCAATTTGGAGTGCATGAATGGGACTGGATTTCATGAACAAAAAATTAAATAAAAACTTACCACTACCGAAGAAAAGAAAAAAAAAACTACAAAATTATAAATTAAAGAAGATAGAGCACTAATAAAACTAAGACTACTGATCCTATATTACCGTATTACAAAATAATTTATCTTAAATTCAAAAATGACGCGTCCACCATGTTGAACGTTTCCCGCGCTTTTTTCGGGTCGCTAGTTGTTTTTACTAGTAGTAATTTTCTTCTTTATAAAACAATGAGTTCCAATAAAATAGTTTCTATACTTGTGCGTAACTGTACCGTCCAGTTGGAATAGTGCTAATAAAAGTACATAAAAAATAAAAGTTGGACTCATGCGAAGAGTTGTATGGATGTTATGAAAGTTGGACTCCTGAGAAAGTTGGACTCTTGCGAACAGAGGGTAGCACTTATTTCCCTTTCTAATACCTAAAACTGAAAAATATGAAGCCGAATAAAGTTTTATTAAAAGATTACTATTACTGTCTTTGATAGTCGTCTTTTCCTTTGAACTCTAATAACAGGCCTTTCACCGACAATGGGGCTCAGTAAGTGGCCGGTGCACTGATATAAACGGATAATAATGTGCAGACATGAGCTACGTTGTACATAATTACATGTCGAGACATGTTGTCCGTGAGGGACGCAATTATCTTTTCTATATTGCAATGGCTATTTTTGATAAATAAATGTGGGTTTCCACTGGAAATTCGGGGTAACTGGTTAAGGAGAGACGGAAAAATAAAACCTAGGCTAGATCAGACAAACTAAGCATTTCTGTAAATTGCACAGACAGCGCGAACGTGTAGGTATATCATAGAAATATCTATGGTGATTTCTTTCTACTGTGAGTGGCGTGAGTCAACCGCTTCGCACTTGCGAATCGACCATCCCTGAGGCAATTCTACCAATTGTTTGGGTGTTTTCGACGAATCTAATTTTTTTATTTTAAATAAATGTAGATTCGGGTTTTAAAAAATGTAGGGGAGCTCGTGGCTAATAATAACAGCCACTCGGGTTGATCTTCAGGTTAAACCGCGCTTGCCTGGGT
Source organism: Xestia sexstrigata (assembly GCA_941918905.2). Taxonomy (NCBI): domain Eukaryota; kingdom Metazoa; phylum Arthropoda; class Insecta; order Lepidoptera; family Noctuidae; genus Xestia; species Xestia sexstrigata. The sequence goes on along the minus strand of OW799200.2, from coordinate 11,546,169 downwards.
TGGTCCGTGGATGGGTGACCTCCCATTACACACCGAGTTTCCTCCATGCCTCGGAAAGCACGTTAAGCCGTTGGTCCCGGCTGTCAAAGGTAGTCAGTGGCCCGAAAGTCTGACAACTAGTCTTACCAACGGCACCAACGGGTATTGTATCACCTAGTAACAGGTCGTAACAGGGTTGGGAGAAGGATGAAGTACATTGCTACTTCTTACTGTTTGGCTAGAACACCATTTAAATTCGACATTTGAAAAGTAAACATCATTCTTCAACCTTTTTATATTTTGAAAGAATGATGTTTAATTATTTCAAAATGTAAAAAGGTACCTGAATTAAGGTCTCGTAAATTTGCCAGTAATAGACTAAAGGGATTTTTACTTAGATCAATTCAACTCTAATTTTTACTAGAAAATAAAAACAAGGCTGGAAAATCGGGCCAACTTTTTCTTCAAGTCTACAATTATCCTCGTTGACGGACAATAAACCTATGAATAATGAATATTCCAGGCGGCAATTTTGCATCGATTGCTTTAGCTTACGTAAGGGTCACTGCTAAGGGGCCAACCTTTAATGACGTGTGGTTTTTTAGGCAATTTTATACCCCTATCTCCTCCTTGATGAACAAGGTCACACAATTCATCAAGGGTCGGCTTTGAGTCCGTACGTCTTCCTGTTGATTATGGATGCTTTGACGTCGAACATACAGGAAGGCTCACCCTGGTGACGACATTTTTCGTTTCGGTGATGATGGACCGAGATCCAGAGCAGATTGGAGAAATGGCAACAGAAGCTAGAGAATGTTAGCTTGAAAATCAGCAGAACTAAAACCGAATGCATGTTCTGCGATTTCGGCGGTCTCTCCAATTCTGGAGCCATAGCACTAGAAGGCGCTTCTTATCTTTCTTCCTATATCTTGGTTCACTCATCCAAAGCGATGGCGAAATAGATTGTAGTTTTAAGTACAGAATTAACACGGGATGGATGAAATGGCGGCAGGTCACGGGACCAATCTGTGAAACCCGCGTTCCACTTAAACATAAGGGGAAGTTTTATAAAAAAATGGTTGGATTTCTGTCTTGTATGGATCAGAATGTTGGGCCACAAAAGGAATGAATGAAAGGCATGTGTGGTGTTACTCAAATGAATAAAATAAGAAATGAGCACTGTCGACCAAGCTATTTGGTTTACATTTTAACATGCAAATTATATTGTAAAATGAAAACCAAATAGCTTGGTCGACCGTACCTAAGAGCAAAGCTGAAAGTGGCGCCGGTGACTGAAAAGTTGTGTGGTAATCGGTTGTCGTGGTATGGGCATCTGATGTGGAGGAATGAGGAAAATGTTGTGAGGAAAGCTTTGTAGTTTTTGTAGTTAGTAGCTTTGAGTAGAGAAAGACCAAAGAAACCTAGGATGAACTGTGTAAAAGATGATATGGCAAGAAAGGCGGTGTCTGATGAGATGACGAGTAGATAATTAGAGAAGTATGGAGAAAGAATCAATTATTGAGGCAAGAGAATGATGACATGGTCACACAATTAGATTCCAGCCGTAAACCGATATTGGAAAAAAAATTATACGCCCCTAAAAACCTTTGAATATCCATATTTTTCTGCCATAACAGTAGAATCATGAGTCCCTGCTGGATTCTACTATGCTAAAATTCTACGTTATTATTTTCCTTGAACCAACGTGCGCGGTCCGTAAGTCGGAAGGCGTCTTGTGGAAAAAAAAACACAAAGTTGGTTGGAGGTGGTTGGCACCCCTATTGGATATTCGCACGATCCATCGTAAAAATTATACAGCCCCTGGCCACTAGGCCCTAATAAGCAAATTAAAAAAACGAGCGTGTTGATTGATTAGTTATAATAAATGTTTCCATCGGTTTATATTATCTAAATGAGTCGACAAAAGGGTAACTTCTACTTACTTCTTTACAGAAACAGGTGCTGCCTTTTTTGAGATCTAGCATTGCATCAGTTGCATCCGTAAATAGTAAACAGTACCTTTACTTGAATCTGCTTTTTTTTCTTAACTTCCTGCCCCCTGAATATTACTGTACATTAAAATATTGGTACTGAAAAAAATTGGCATAAAAATTGCCGCTGAAATTTTAAACTTCCAAAACTTTCCCTACGTTACACTATACGTAAAAACACAACATAGTCTTGTTTAAAATCATATAATTATAGCTGAAGATGTATCAGAAATTTATGGAAAACTACGAACAGTCTCAAAGTTGGCTTCATGTAAAATTGGCGCAAGTAATTCCAAAAATTTACTTACATTTCCTCTAACGCCTCTTCTCTCACTGGTTTGATGGCAGGCCGTGCATCTTCCGGGAGACCCATATTTGTAAACTTTTGAAAAAAAAAAGGTTGGTACGACTATTCCACTACACACCGTCTTGCAAGAATGTACGTGATTACTGAACTGGTTCAGTTTCTTTCGCGTATTGATTGCATGTCACTGCATGTAAAACGTATGCTATCGCTTGCTCTTTCTTGCGTGGTCAGCAGAATTATAAGTCAAACAATATTGTAAAACGATTTGCCGGTATCAAATTACAGTACCTAATTACAGTTCCGTACATTTGTGTATGACTTGTATGAGCCAAGACAATTATCTTTCAATTTTTGCATTGTAATTCCATTTGAATATTTCAGTGGTTAGTCTGAGTTATGATATTTTAGTGCGTGAATCGATAATTTAAAAAAAAGAAGTAAGTTTCTCTAAGACAAGTCTAAGGACTTGTAAATAAAAAGACAAGTCTAAGGACTTGTCTTATTATTTCTATTTCTGCTGAGAAACAAATTAACTTTGATAAATTTTATTTCACAATTTGCCTCTACATTTATTCTATGAAAAAAAACTTAACTTAGTTAATTTTGATGATTGAATTTATAAAGCATTTTAATTTAGGTTTTCTTCCTAATTTCTCTGGACCTCCTGTATTTGAAACACAGTAAAACAAACGTTATAATGAATAATAAAAAGTTTAATGAGTACTTTAACAATTAGTTCTTCTCGTGTTTATCTATAGTGGTCGTCTTCTCCGGCAGTTTGATCTCTTCGATGGCCAGGTTCTCTTCGCTGGATCTCAGTTCGTTGTACTTGTACCTGAAGGCCATCGTCGTGAAGATCAGCATGTCTATAAACATCAGACCCGCGAACAAGAAGAACTCTTTCCACTGTAAACAAAGATAACTTGTTAAAAAGATATTAAGATAGAAGGCAAGATTTAAAATATAAGTATTTAGCGATTCTTTGCACGAATACCATCGTATTCGAGGAACTGTCTAAAGGAGGTGACTCAGTGACCCTGTGGCATATAATACTCAACGTGTGACATTCACTATAGCTGTTGAATTACCTAGGTTTTTCATTTAATAAAGCTAACATGAGGATGGAACGCTAACATCAGATTTACAGAAAATAATAATCAAAAACATTTTCATGTAAAATCTTGCAAACACGAGACCATATGACACGCACTGTCAAAAAGTTATCAGATCTCACGTAGAGCCATGCAAGCTTTTAACTCTAAACGCCATAATTCTAACTACAACAACTACAACTCTACACCTTATATTCAAAACATGTGGCTTGGCCATTTAGGAGGCTTCAATCACTAGTTGTTTATGGCTAATAATTAACTACATATTATCACAATTTATAAAAAAAGAAATAATTTTTAAAATAAATTATTTGTATTGCTGTTCTGTCGTCCTATTGAGGTGCAGTTCACGCCGATGCTAAAAATTGTATGTATAATAAGAAATCTTACCTGCGCGTCCAAGAAGTTTCCTTCAACAATCAATACGACGATTAAGTTCCCGAAGGCGACGGTGAGCAGCCAAACTGACTGTAATACTGACTTCATGCTGGCCGGAGCCTGGGTGAACGAGAACTCCAGTCCAGTCACGGAGAACATCACCTCTCCCATGGTCATCACCACGTACTGGGGAATCAGCCATAGAATGTGGATACTGTTCGATGGCGTTATTATTACTTCGTTTGCATGCTGAAATATGGGAGAAAGTTAAATATTAATATTATATTTTCGGGAAACAGTAGGGGAATACTTAAGAAACGATGGATGGATATGTGAATTATGATATACAGCTCCTTTCTATAGAAAGGAGGTAACTGCTGAAATTACCAGTAACAGAGAAGTATGCATGAAGGAGAAATACTGCGCTGACCCCAAATAAATTGCATGGGATAATAGCAGGAGCACACAGAAATCTTAATAGTAAGGCAATTGCCTTATTATTAATTGCCTTAATCTTAATAATAAGGCAATTGCCTTAATCTTAATATTATGGCAATTGCCTTATTATTAAGATTTCTGTGCAGGAGAATGATGGTGTTGCATTATATTGTGATGTGAACTGGTAAGAAGTGTTGAATTTTATTCCCGTCAATTTGATATTGGGTTCAAACCAATAGGTGTTTTATTGTATGCATTATTGAGCTTATGTTTTGGAAAATAGCCGAGTTCATGTTTGAAAACCTAGCTATTAAACTAAAGATGGATTGTTTAGTTTTTCAATAAGTTTATAAACATACAGCAGCGGGATGACCGTTGTATTACACTTAACAACTTTTAAAAGTTTTTTTTCTCCTACTGTTCTGATTAAAATTTCATGCTGTTACGAACATAGTGTTCTGGAACTCATATTTTATGAAAAAGATCCTATCTCCAAGTTACAATCGTTATTTGTCTCGTCCATTGCTTTTAAATTTAGGAAAGTGTAAACATATTGGTGCTCGTATGTCCAGCTAGAGATGGGTAGCTATTCCAATAACTAGCCAAATAGCGGCTATTAATGAAATAACCACGGCTATGATATCCGTCAATACGATAGCTAGCTATTGGCTACTGGCTGGCTAGAATACGGCACAGCAGCGGATAGCTGCCCCGCTGCGTAGCCGGCTAGCCGGAGTAGCCGTTAGCTAACTAGCTGTGTGCGTGCTCACTGCGCTGAGTAGGTAGTGACGTAATGTGAGACGCGAGTGCGAACTTCATTCACATCGCACATCTCTTTCTCACAATAGTCACAAAATAGAATAAAGAAAGAGAAGGCATTGTATCTTAGTAATTTCGTTCGGTTAGTGTGTGAATTTACGAAATACGATAGTTAGAAAGGTAGTAGCTAATTACAGTTAGATGTGAAGGAATTTGATACTAACTATACGATTTTAAACCTAATTTCAGTCTAGAAATGGTTTGAAATCGTTTAAATTATCAGAAGCGCGACATCTGTACTTTACTTGCATACAACTATAGTCTGAGTCGATTTAAGTACGTAAAGTAAAAGTTTTTTAGTTCATACAAACAGAGATGACGCTACTGTAGATTTTCGTTTTCTTAAAATAATAATAAGTACGACCTACGAGGGAAGTCAATTCTTTTCAAAAGATTATGAAATAAAATAAAAAGTAAATGAAAAACGAAATTATGACATTACCTAACTTATTGTACTACTACATCTAGACTTGTTGCCGCGGCGAGGATCGAACTCGAATCGCAGGGCAGTTGACTGTTAATCATTTTAAGTCCCGCTGCGCCGCTAGCCGCTAGCGAGCGCTAGTCGTTATTGTTCAATAGCCAAGTAGCCAAAATAGCTGGCTAGCTAGCTGGCTATTCCACCACAAATAGCCGGCTAGCTAAGCTATCGAAATTTCGGCTAGTTACCCATCTCTATGTCCAGCTGCAGGTAGGTATGGCCACAGATAATGTATGTCTGATAACTGACTTTAGGGTTAACGATAAGACTGTCGTATAGCGTCCATGTTTATTCTGCTCAAAAACCTCTATCGAAAGTAAAAATAACTATAAGATAGCACTTACGTATACTCCAGATGCGTCCTCATAGACGTTTATGGTATAGACAGCCCCAGATTTTAAGTTAATTTCTCTTATCACGACGTTACCCGCGATGATCACATTGCTCACTCCTTTAGCAATCTTCCTCTGTGCAGTGTCATTACTTTGAGTAGTTAAAGTAGTTGTATTCTTCTTCAGATTGTCTATACTTATCTCTACCTGGCTATTTAGGTTCGTTAAAAATCTAAAAACAGATAACATAAAATGAATTATATTTGAATGATTTAAAACTTATCAAGTTGGTACCTACACTGTAAGAAGTATTTTGTCTTTGCTGATGTAAGGAAACTATTGTAATAGAAGTCTGGGCAAAGAAAAGACGACTGACATCGCCGTGGTGATGGTATCCATATTCAGTGTAGGTAATATCAAGTATATACCAGGATCAGCAGTACATCATAATCTGCTTAGCCTTTTCCCAACTATGTTAGGGTCGGCTTATAGTCTAACCAGCAAGCTTAGCCAAGTTGACAATCTACAATCGTTAACGTCCTTTGACTAAAGTGTAGGTATTTTCTACAGACATTAGAAAAGAAAAGCGATCGACTCAGTCGTGGTAACTTGGCTATCAATTTAGCGCTTTCGGCTAATTAGAATCGCTTACGCCGAGGCGTTTACGATTGTAGAAAGAGAATCGATACGAAACGTTTGTAACTTAGCTAGGCCTTCAAGATGCACCTAAATACTTGTCTATCCGACTTCCACAACCAGTTTCTGTGTAACATGGTACCAAGACCTCAAAAGCATTAATAAAGAGTAGGTAAACAAAGATAACCGTTGTATTCGGAGTAGTTATATGTTACATATTAAATTTATGCTAACGTAAACATTTGCCAGTCGAGTGAAATTAATTTGCAACTCGATAACCAACTCCACTACAAAAAAAACTACAGGTTGAATTAAAAAATTAATGATGTATCGGAAAATATACGTGTTCTTCGTGTTATTTTCGTCAATTAAATCAAATATTATCGAAGTGAAAGTCAAACAAGGGAAGCTAATTGGTCATAGAGAATCCACTGTGTTTAATAAAAGACTTTATTTTGTATTTTATAGAGTGCCCTACGCGAGACCTCCTATCGGCAAACTAAGATTTAAGGACCCCCGGCCTGTAGCAAAATGGGAAAAAGTTCACGATGCAAGGAAAGAGTTCCACGGAGCATGCGCACAAGCTCACATCGTTCACAAGCACGGCCTGTTCGGAACTGAAGACTGTTTATATCTCAACATTTACACACCAGAGATTCCCAAAAGCGAAACTAAACTGAAACCTGTAATCGTTTGGCTTCATGGATACGCTTTTGCGTCGTCCTTCAGTCATATACACGGAGCAGATTTCTTGATCGACAATGACATTGTCTTAGTGACTGTTACACATAGAATCGGAGCCTTCGGATTTCTAAAACTTAATGATCGTGACTCTAATGCAAACATGGGACTGAAAGATATAGTCATGGCTTTAAAATGGATAAGGACGAATATTAAACAATTTGGTGGTAATAGAGAAAACATTACTCTGATGGGCAGTAATTCCGCTGCAACGTTCATATCACTGCTTTTGATAACAGAAGCAAGTAAGCTATTCTCCAAAATTATTTTACAGAGTGGTGCAATTTACTCTCCTTCTTTATTGCAAGGTGATCATAAATTGGAGAGAGACAGACTAAATCAAGAACTTAGTAAAAAGCACTTAAAAATAAGTAAAGCAGGAACCAAAGACATAACTGATGCTTCGCAGAGTATCTACACTCGTTCAGAAATGCAAAATTATCAGCGACCTTTAGTACCGTTCACACCAATTCTCGAGAAGAAATCCAGAACTGCTCTTCTGACACGCACTCCAAAAGAGTTTTATGAAATTGTGAAAACTACAAAACTCAAACCTTTACTAATAGGTTTTAATACCCAAGAAAGCATATCCGAAGTCATACCGTTTATACAAAATCCATATTTCTTAAGACTATTTAGAAAGTTTTTTAAGTTCTTGGTGCCATTTTCTGACGGGTGCAGTTACAATAGTACATCAAAAGTATATAAGCGTGTCGCTGAACAAATAAAAACCAGCTATTTTAGAGGTGATATTACTGAAAAATCGCTGAATAGCTTCATGAGATACACGTCAGATCTTATTAAGTTTCCAATAATAAAGTTCATTAAAACATATTTGCAACTAAGTAATGGTGACCCCAAAATGTTTATGTACAAATTCGATTATAAGGGATCTCTTAACGCGGTTAAAGCAACTTCACTTGCCGAATCACAAACAAAAGTAAAAGGCGTGGCAACTGGAGATGAAATTTGTTACGTTCTTAAGTGTGAACCACTCTGGGAAACCTATGTGCAACTTAATCGTGAACAGAACAACAGTGACAAAACATTCATTACAGAAATGTCAGAATTATGGGCCAACTTTGCAAAATATGGCGATCCTACCCCTTCAAGTTATGTCGGCAACATAACATGGCCGCCGATGAGTTTAGAAGGCAATAATGTACTACTAATAAAAAAATCATTTACAACGATCGATTTCAAACCAGAACTTTCAATATATGAATTTTGGAACGCTATTTATGAACGATATTATGAGGAACAGAAGTGTAAACCGAAACATGACGAGCTGTAGTATAATGATCACATGATTAAAATAAAGCTTACCTGACACTAACACCGTCGATTGCTTTTTCGTTATTGTCTGTGAAATTGTAAAGTCCTTCTTTATTGATAAAGAAAGAGTTTGCAGTCTTCTCTTTCAGATGGAAGTATCCGCTGAATGGTATATCAGCGCATTCCGTGTCTGGTTCTCCTTGTAGATAATACGGTAGATCTACAAATTCATCAGCGAAGATATTAAGGTTCTCGTATGCCGAGAGGGGGCCGATTTCAAAGTTGCGGGTTTCGTTCACCTCCAGTGTGTTTAGGTTCGCAGTGTTGAGCGTGAAATTGCAATTGAATCCGTTGTACACCCTCAATTGAGCGAACCCTTCCATTACTGGTGACCCGTACGTCGGCTGCAACAATAAAGAAAACATAATTATAGAAATGATTTGGTAGGTAATTACTTATACATGTTATGTACTTAGACAAGAAAGTACTGGGAAAACATCATTATTACACAAAATGTTAGTTATCCATCCAAAATTTTATCACCTTCAAGTATGCTTCTTCAGAAACGATACACTTACGCCAACGAATAATCAAAACATTTTTGAAACATTTTTTAAACGCTGTTTCCGGAATCGGTTGACACGAAGTGGTAATTTGAGTTTAGGAAAAAGAAAGAAGTCGGCTGGAATCATATCTGGTGTAAAAGGTGGTTGCTCGATGGTATTTGTTGAGTTTTTGGACAAAAAGTCGTTCATAATGATGGCCCTGGTGCAAAATCCAAGAATTTTCTTTCCACAAATCTGGCCTTTTTGGTCTAATTTGCTCTCTTACACACCGCATAACACTCAAATAATATTCTTAGTTTACCGTTTGACCTTCCGGCAAGAATTCCGAGTGCACAACACCGCAATAGTCAAAGAAAACAGTAAAACAGTTGACTTTGACTTTTGATCGACTTTGACGTGATTTTTTCAGTTTCGGTTCAAAGCCCTCCGTGCCTCGAAAAGCACGTTAAGCTGTTGGTCCCGACTGTCTTTTGGCGATCTTTGAAAGTCGTTACAGGTAGTCAGTGGCCCAAAAAGTCTGACAATCAGTCTTACAAAGGTGTATCGCACAACCCATCGCATAACCTAGTACTAACTGGGTTGTTGAGGATAGGATCGCTCCATGTAAAGTACTGGTTTTCAGCTGCATCCAGTTAGACTGGAAGCCGACCCCAACATATTTGGGAAAAAGGCTAGGCAGATGACGATGGTTCAGTTGGAAGGCACCACTCCGAAGCTTGTTGACTAGCTTGCATGTCAAACTCGTAAGCCCACGCTGCGTCACCAGTGAATGCGTTTCATGAATGTTGGGTCGGAATTGACTCGTTCAGCATGTCCTCAGCGACTCTTATGCGATTGAGTTTTTGGAGAAAATTTAGATTTTAAAACTAAAAACAGTACTGTATTTAATCTAAAATAAAAACAGATGTAACTCAAACTCCGCGCCAAAATGGAAAACGGTTGTGCCAATAACAACTAACTACAACCACAAATAAAAACAAAAATGTAATTTGGATTCAATCCTTAAACAAATCATCCATTCCCAATACTTTTTTGACTATGTTCATGCATGTATTAACTGATCGAATACGCTTCGCCCTGATGATCTTGAGAATGAATCTTTCTACTATTAAAAATGCCGAAGTTTGTGATGATGTTTAATTACTCTTTCACGCAAAAACTACTGAACGGAATTGGATGAAATTATACACGGTACACAGATAGGTGAGCAGTGAGGTAGAGCAGCGGTGGCCCAGTGGTGGCGGCCCCGACTTACGAACAGTAAGTCGTGGGTTCGAACCCAGACAGGCGCATTACTTTGTGTAATTTATTTCATCACCACTGCTCTCAAAACGGTTAAAGAAAACATCGGTAGGAAACAGTGTTACAGAACCACAAATTCTAAGACATGTGACATCTACCAATCCGCACTGGGCCCGCGTGGTGAATTATAGCCAATTCCCTCTCATTGAGAGGAGGCCGTGTCCCAGCAGTGGGAACATTATAAGCTGATGATGATGATGACACAGATAGGTTATACTAGTAAGTAAACTGTAAGTAACACATAAAATACTTTTTATCCAGGTAGTACGATCCGAGTATGATATCGATACGGTACGAGATAATTACCGAAATACATGCGGGCAAAGCCACTGGTGTGAAAATTTTGTCGTGGAATTAGTCCATTTAGTTATGTATCTGAAAATTCCATGTCCCTAGCAATTGCTAGCTTCGGAGAAAGAATCCTAGTTACTACAGAACTTTCAATATCATCATTTTGTGTTACACAGTGGCCACCTTTCGATCTTATTTCGCAAAATGGCTTATTTTATGCCTATAGTGATTGGCATAAATTAATTGTTTTACGAGAGAAGCATGATTAAACCTGCATAATAACGGCCTGCGTCCGTGTTATCGACAGTTCGGTCGAAACGCCGACGGATGACGATTTTTAATCGAGACAATCATTAAGCCGAAATTGTGGCAGCCTTTAGCGCTATATCTCATTAACATTTTGATTAGTACTTGATTGATTTCAGTGGTCAAGTATTGTTCGCAAATTGAGTTTAATTGCTGTACCTACTGGTTTTGAAAGTTTGACACTCGCCAACGGTACCGGTTTTTTTTAAAGCTGTGGCAATAGAGCAATAGAGTATACCTCAACCACATATTATAAAAAGTCTTACCAATAAATGAAGTTCTACAATTCCGGAGATAATGAAGGCGCAGGCAGCCAGGATGCCACCCCATATCATTTTGTGCAAAGGTTTCCTTACAAGCTTGACCCAAGTCAAGAACGGATAAATTGCCTGAAATATAACATAAATCTTAGATTGCTGTATAAATCCGACACTTCCTCTTCAAATACTTAGTGAAGATGGATACGTACCACTTCGAAAATAGGAATAAATAAAAGAATGAGCAGGGGATTGAGCACTTGCATTTGATCAGCCTTTAATGTCCAAGAACCTATGTCCTGTTCCATCCTGTCTGCTTGGAAGGTCCATCTTGAGCCCTGTGTCATAATAAAATATATAATTATGGTGGTAGTGATGACATTTTGTCTAATCTATCGGCAAAACCCTGATTGCGGCCGAAGTTTCTAGGAGCCGAATCCACGCAACTATAGTTACTGTTGTATCCTTCACAAGAGTACCGTTTTTTCGCAAGTTGTGTCGCTTAAATTAGGCATGCTCAAAACAAACGCTTTTGTCCTTTCATTTGTTTTATCTGCGGTCTCTGTCGAAAGACGCTTCTAGCTCATGGCCAAAAAGACCAACCGTCTTTGGTACTACGGTGTGTTTTTTGTGACGCTCCTAGCGACCCAACGTGGTGGTTGGTGTTGGTCGGTCGTTGTTTTACTATGGCAATGACCGCACAGACGGTTGGTGCAATGCAGCATGACCAAATTCGAACCCTCCCTACTCACCAAGCGCTGTGTAAAACTCTTAGCTGTGTGACTTCGGTTTTTTTCTATTCTTTCTTTATTCCTTACCTGCTGGTCGAACAGAGCCCAGAAGACCGGCAGTGGTATGAAGAGGACCAGGACCCTGAGCAGCGACTTTACATCCTCGATCAGGTTCGTATCATATTTGTCATCAGCATGGTCCAGCCAGTGCTCGCGCTTCTCCTTGCCTTTGAATGACTTGACTGTGGCGTGCTGAGAAATAGATTATTGTGCCATTAGCCTGTTCGATATTGGTACCGATAAAAATAAGGATTTTTTTTTCTCTTAAAACAAACAAGTTTTGATTTTATTTCCAACCAAAGGAGTTTACGGGCAACTAATAGTCAAACTATTGGATAGAGCTTATCAAAGAGAACTTTTGCTATTTGTCACAACTTTTGCTATTGTAGTCTGTTTGGAATTATTGACCTAAATGTGTGTCTAATTGGGCACCGATGTTATGATTTCCTAGGTAATCAATGGCAATAAGATATATACCATTCGAAGGAGCTTGAGAAACATTATGCTACTATACAACTTTTGCTAATTCGTAGTCTGTTCGGTTTGGTAATTGATTGGGCACCGACCTGTAGCTCCTCTCTGACACTAAACGAGAAAACTTCTAAATAACATGTCATCACTGAAATGTTGTGGAATTCGGCCATCCGGAAATTGAGAGGTTTATGCAATATAGCAAAAGTGAGAACAACGAAAATAAATGCACGATCTGTCGGCTTTTTGAGTTCCATTGCCAAATGGCAAAAACGAAACATTTTTATAATTTCGGAAAAAAATGTGGTAGATATTTTCTGTTACAACCGCAGTTATAACTTGGTATGATTTTATAAAATAATAATTATATTATTCTATAATTAATTAAGGTTCGTAATTATTAAAAAAAAAAACTTGATTCACTTGCTGTCAGAAAAAGGCTAGAAGACTTAGACCTCTTGAGGTACGAGATGCACTTGCAACTGTTCCTTTAAAAAGACCGCTTGACGGACGAGAGGCACTTGCAACTATTCCTTTAAAAAGACCGCTTGAAGTACGAGATGCACTTGCAACTGTTCCTTTAAAAAGACCGCTTGAAGTACGAGATGCACTTGCAACTGTTCCTTTAAAAAGACCGCTTGAAGTACGAGATACACTTACAACTGTTCCTAAAAAAAGATCGCTTAAAGTACGAGAGGCACTTGCAACTCTTCCTTTAAAAAAATAGGTGAGTCTCTATTTTTTTTTAAATTCGGTATCTAATCTGGATTCATAGTCCCTAGTTGAATGTTACTATGGAAATACGTTTCTGTTTCCAATAGAAATCACATTGGGCTTGTGTTTGGATATTTATTATAAGTGTAGAAGTTCGAGTCATGGATGTTTATATATTTATAATAAGTAGCACTTATTGTTATTTATGTACGTTTAATAGGATTGGATATCCCTGTGCTAATACATATCTGTATTAGCACAGGGATATCCAATCCTATTAAACACACTGAAAAACACTCTTGAGTACACTGAAAAACATTGTTTTCACAGTTTACCTAAACACTTATATATACATATTTCTTAAACTTAGAGTATTTTATGAAAGAGTCATGATTCTAACCGCTAAATGAAAATTTCATTATTGAACTCGGCATATAGGAGGCGTATACAATCCTACAACTATGTGAATATTCCTACGCCATGATAGTTAGTGAGGGCCTATACCCCTCAAATGGCTTAGCATGATCCTCCGTTACGCCTATAAAATACTGCAGCATTAATTTTGAAATAAATATACGGTAAAGTTGAGGATTAATGCTAAGTACTTTGTGTGACGAAAACACGATTCCATAAACTTCTCTTGATAGAAAAAAAATCCAAAGTTATCTCCAAATCGAACAATAAACCGCTGGTATTCAAAAAGTACTACAAATTAGATCATAAAACGTTGCATACTAACTGAACTAACTATAAAGCAGGTCTTATGTGTTTTACTTTTTTAGTCCAATCAATAGATTTTTTGTAAATCGCCAAAAAACCACTCATTTCGCACTATTCGGCCGCAGTGACTGACGTAACAACCGCTTTGTAGTGCAAGCTGATTAGAACTTTATTCTAACAGAATTTCAAACGAAGTTTGAACCACCACAAACAGAGTTGCTAATTTTAGGGTTAGAAGGGCCTTAATCAGGTTTATAGAAAACTCAAAACGATCTGATTTCAGAATTTTAGATAAGGATATCATTGTGTCTAAAATATTCATCCGGGGCAGTTTATCTTCTCTCAAACATCTCTATCAGATCAGACGTTATCAAAATACTAACCTAATCTTTTTCAAGCCATATCATCTTTCAGCAATTTTTAAGAAAGTTGAAGTGAATAAAAAAGACATCATACATCATCATTCGTCATATTATTATATACATTTTGTGTATACTCACACCTATGCATGTGCACACTTTTCCGAGTACATTTCCTGCGGGCTGCTTTATTATGTACAGTTTTTTGCCGGCTACGAAGAAAACTGCAAACAAAAGATATTATTACAATTATTTATTATTTGCTCAGTAAATATACTTTAATATTACTTGTACACATGTACAAGTAATATTCCTATACTATCAATACAAAATAATATATAACAACAGAACAGTCAAATTATTATTCATTAATTGACTTACAAAACAGGCTCATTAGCAACCAAGGCAATAATAATTAAATAATAGTTAGACATCGCCTGGCTAGATAAAAAATACAATCCATTTCTATTTATCTACAGGGTGTAAGTAAACAGACTCTTCACGATGCCGTCAATCAAGCATTCTGTACTGTACCTACATCAAAACTCTATGCAAACATTTTAGCTGGGAAATGACTTTTTATTTGGGGTGAAAAACACCTTTTCGGTAGGACCCAATATAACGCACTTAAAACATTCTGCTGATGGATGGATTGTTTAGTACGGGGGTCGTGAAGGTGTTTAAAGTTTAAAAATCAAACATTTAAACTACTTGTATTTAAAAAAAACTTGTGAAAAAGTAATAAGATAGTAAGTATATTCTCGTAGAGAGCAGTGATGTTTTATTTAACGAGAATGTTTAACTGGTGTAGCTGCCGGGCGTACGGAGTGCCAAATGTGTCTGGATATAACTGTGGGAGCCTTAATATATTATCGGCACATTTCATGGAGTTTAAAAATCGACTGAAGTAACCGTCAGTCGATTTTGTCGATTGTTTGGGCCCTCCTGTTTCCGCTTTTGGGGAGATGTCGTGAGATTTGACTTGAGCCTCTCGCGCCCCCCTCTCCCAATATCGAGATTTTCAAAATGCCTATTTTAGTGTAAATACGATAATTTTTACAGTTTCTGCGGGAAATTTGTTACGTGATAATAGCAACACTTTGTTTTATTTTTTGGTCATAATAATTAATATAAATTTCAAATTCCAGAAAGTCGCCAAATAAAAGAAAGTACTTTGCATGAATGAAATGTAAAGCAGAAAGCTAAAGAACACGTCCAAATACCGGGTTCCGAAAGTGACCTCCCTCCAGAGTTAGAGCAGGAGCTATAACACCTTCTTGAGATGGAAAGTTGCTTGTACGGCATTACTACTACAGACATTAAAATAATTTTAAGTAATTAATTTAGTAATACAGATAATTATAAGTCCATTGATGGCAACTTGCTGGTTCAATGAAGGTGCTCATGGTCCAAAGAAGGCAACAGCCCAAGATTTAGTTTTCTTCGTTTATACAAAAAAGTGTTAGCCCGAATTGTTTGTGCGTTTGATTATTACAAATAAAGGTCTTACGAAAAAAAAATGATAAACTACTTTCATTTTAACACTTATACTTTTTGAGATTTGAGGTCGTTAAGTTAAGCGGTCCATTCATAGCAACCTTTCCCTATAGTTAGATTATAACAAAGGTAGGTACAACTCTATTTAAAAAATACCACAATAAAATCTCATTCTGTAGCTCCTCCTCTTCTAATGGCAAGCACTCGGGTTTTACCTTATATAAAGCGTGTACCAGAAAAGTGTGGTATTATTTCTGGGTGGGATTCAGCTGGATTCAGCCCATCAAACTGAACAATTTTCTCCTTGGGACCACAATCGAAATTGCGAAAACGCTGTTTCAGTTAAATTGCAGTTTTTAAAATAATTGTAGAATGTGATAAAATGTGTGTGTGCTTTTATTTAAATATTTTGGTATTCAAACCAGGATTTACAGCGTCAGGATCAGTTTGCTTAAGAAGTTGCATCATATTCATTTTTTATTTTTAACATTTGGTATGTATAGACTATAAGTCTCAGTAGAAATTATCCGAACAGGACAACGTTTTTTCTTCCAGCATATTAACATCAAAAAAGAATCTATAAAAAGACTTGGAAATCTTCTGCTTTTTATATTCATTAAATCATCTAGACTTAGAACTATAAAATAATCTATGTACTAAGTATTTTTGTAGTGTTTGGGACGTTACACAATACACAGTATTTCTATGAGTATTTATTTTACTTACCAATAGAAACGACCATCAATATCCCCGGTACTCCAAAAGCCAGTGAATAGCAGTCATTGTCACCGAAGCAGTGGACATCCGCTCTCAAGATGGGAGTCAAGAACGTGGAGATGAGACTGCCAGCGTTGATAGCGAAGTAGAAGAGAGAGAAGAAATAGCCCAGGTATCTTTCTTGCTCGGGCAATTTGAACTGGTCTCCTCCGAATGCTGATACGCAAGGTTTAATCCCTCCTGTCCCGAAGGCTATCAGCAGGAGAGCCACGATTGTGAATTCCCTGAAAGAAGTAACGATAGTATTATAGACCTGAGTAATTAGAAATTTCCTTTGAACTGGTAAACCTTCTTTGTTGTGATATTTAATTTAAGGAAGTGTCATGATAATGACGTCTATATTGGTTTATAATTTACACTACACATTAAGACATGGATGGGTATTGATTGATACCGTTAGGTGATGTCTGTTTTGTTATTAGTTATCAATTAGTAAGTAGCATCAGATGACAATATTATAAGTGAGATTTTATACATTAAATACTACGTGACAATATTACGTGATAACACACTGTTTTGTCCAAAATAATCAGGTAATCGATCAACAAAATAACCTAATTATGACAGTTACGACTATTAATGATGGATATTTATTCATAAATACACCTGTCCACACAATGCCTCCATATGTTTAAGATATATTATGTTATCACTTCACGACTAAAATGGACCAATTACAAGACTAAAGAGAAACGTAACGTGTCTTGGTGACTGGAGTAAGACATAGTTTTACTGTTACTGTTAGCCTGCACTGCATCATCCCAGCTGGGCAAAGATCTCATCATAACTTCCAGCTTCTAACTAGGACTAATGTGAACCACATTTCGTTTGATTGCTAAGTTCGTCTCGCCATCTTGTGCGCGGTCAG
The DNA here is from genome assembly GCA_941918905.2 of Xestia sexstrigata. Lineage (NCBI taxonomy): Eukaryota > Metazoa > Arthropoda > Insecta > Lepidoptera > Noctuidae > Xestia > Xestia sexstrigata. The sequence goes on along the minus strand of OW799200.2, from coordinate 11,528,761 downwards.
CCGCGACAGCTTCTGACAGTGTCAGACTCAGACCTCCCCATAGAACAATGCCAGTGATGTGTGTTTAGGACCGGTGTGGTGTTGCGAATATAGTCATAGTCTGTGAATTCGGCATCTACCACCAGGCTCGCATCTCTGATTTTACGGATACATGTGCGTATTGTATAATTATCACTTGCTTCGGTGAAGGAAAGCGTCTAGTAGGAACCAGCTTGCCTGTGAGAATTTCTCGACGGCATGTAAAGCCAAGTCAGAGGCCCATGGGCGGCATAAAAACTCTGACACCAGGTTAGGCACTAACCACACGATAAAGAAGAAGAAGAATCGACATCTACGTATTATACTGCGGGACATTGTACTTTGGCAATCTTTGCTGACTACTAGACTTTTGACTGTTTTTCAAAGGCCAAGTAACTTTGCGTTCTATAGGGCAAAATGGGAGAAATGCACACGTGCAAGATTTCACTTTTGGGTGACAAAGGAAGGTTTCTTTTCATAGGCTCTTTCATGTACAAGTAGCTCTTCCATGAATTTCTAGTAGTCTCGCACAAGGTGTAATCTTAATATTGCTGAACAATTAATCGTTTAATTTACTTATTATGATGAACAACTTTTACTATCGAAGAAGACCTGAAATCGATGAAGATAATTTAGCAAATTATCGCGTTATGCGAAGCTAATTTTTTTGAGATCTCAGAGATAATCCCAATATAAAGTTTTTCAAATTGCAGGTCCTACATCATATATATTACACTTTGTATGCTGGAAATTGCGAGCAGTCCTATTCAATTAGTTATGATACTCCGACCCCAAATAGATTTTGATGATAAAATAATACTCACATGGTAGGCAAGTTGAGTTGCGGCATTGCACTGACTGATATTAATGTACTTCCGGCTGCATACACTAATGATAAATACATTATAGTCCTGAAAAAAAAAACATAAAATAAAAACAAACAAAATAATTGATTAATTTTAACTAATGATCACCACAAATAAACTATGTGGTTAACAGAGAGATGAATATAAATGGAGAGGGAGAGGAAGACTAAATAAAGGATGTATGGATTGTGTGAAGGGTGATATGAAAGGAAAAGAATTTAATGATCGCGTGACGCAAGAAGATGATGAACAAATAAACAGAAAAGATCGTAATTTTAGTGCAGTGTAATGATGTTGTTTTGTCTCCAACCTAAACGTTAATTACTTGCAATTACAACACATACTAGCATAGAAAATGACGGTAGTTAACTCACTTTCTGTGTAACCGTAGGTACATTATTAATTTCTGTACATAGTCAAGGATGACAAAGTTAAATATGTGTTGAACGTGGATCATAAAAAACTTCTCAGGTTTATATTTACCTAGTAGCTTAGTAAGATTTCGAAAGTGCGCCGTGTGGTTAGAAAACACACTACAAAGCAAATATGTAAGTTATGCATGTAATAATAATATACACACATCAAAAGTATCTAGGGATCAACATATATTTTTGCAATAACTTTTCTCCTGATTGATATTAATTAAAATTTTCTTTAAGGATTCATCAAATAAAGTGTTTTCGTTTGTCACAGTAACGATAAACCAAGTCACCTTTGCATTAATAAAGAAATTTGCCATTTTCCTAATAAAGGGATTTTTGACATTTGAACCACTAACATTAAAGTTCGAAAAAAAGACTGAAATAACAGTTTTCTTTAAAATTTTATTGGGTAACTTAAACAATTAATAATCCGTGTTTCTACCGCGAACACTAACAACACAAGAACATCGGTTTGGCATACTCAAAATGAGTTCATCCAAATCACGCTGTGGAATGGCCGCCCATGTTCGTTGCAACAACAAAAAAAGGTCTTCTTGCGACTGGATACCCTCCATATTCGGCAGAGCTCTTCTCTGTAGCATATCCCATGCATGCTCAATCGGGTTCAAGTCTGGCGACTGAGCAGGCCAGGGCAGGACATTGATGTTAGCTGCGGCGAGAGTCTGTCTTACAACTCTTGCGGTGTGCGGTCGTGCATTATCATGCATTAACTGAAATAAGGGACCGATTTGCACTTGTAGAGGAACGATGACGTCTGATACAATCGTCTCAGCATAAATTTGAGCGTTGAGGTTGCCACTGATCCAAATCAACTCAGTTCTTCCGCCGATCCAAATACCCGCCCATACCATGATGGTTCCACCACTATAAGGATGGACTTCCTGGCAGGATTTTAATCGCTGTTGGCGTCCAGGGGTTCTCCAGTGTCGTATACGTCTTGTATCCGGTCTCATACCAAAACGAGACTCATCAGAAAAGCACACGAAACGCCATTGTTCTTCTGCCCAATTTCTGTGTTCAAGAGCCCATTGATATCGAATCCTACGATTGTGCATTGCTATAGGTGGTACCCGTAGCGGTCTTCGGGAATGAAGGTTCACTTCATGCAAGCGGTTTCTGACTGTTTGGTCGCTAATTAAGTTCCCTGAAGAGTGATGAAGCCTCACGGCTAACATCATGGCGGTTATTGTTGGAGCTCTTCGAGTTAAGATTTGAATGTATCGGTCTTGTCTCCGTGTGGTGCAGCGATACCGTCCTCCATGGCGCTCAGCCACGGTACCAGTGCTTCGGTAACGTGTCCAAAGTCGACTGATAACACTCTGACTTGTATTCAGAGCTAAAGCTACAGTACGTTGCCGGGAACCAGCTTCTATCATTCCCACGGCTCTGAGCATTTCTTCCCTGCTTAAATGACGTCGCCGCTCCATAATAACGTTGGTTTTAATCAGTAGTAGGGAAACAGTAGCACTAATAATGTCTTCAATGCGTTGTATGTTTTTATAGGGAAAATATTGACAGCTTATTTTCATCTTTTACTCGAATTTGATTGAGAGTTCCTGATTCAAATTATGAAATGCACCAAAAAGGATCCATATAAATTTATAAAATCATAAATTTATTACAAAGCCACATCTCAATCTCAAGAAATCCGCATAAAAATGCTTGATCCCTAGACATTTTTGATGTGTGTATAATACCGGCCTATTACTGTCCCACTGCTGGGCAAAGGCCTCCTCTCAACTGACGGAGAAGGCACGAGCATTGATCACCACGCTTGCTCAAGAAGGGTTCGTTATTTTTATTAATTATGCATCTAATAATAACTATTGATATAAGATGTACAGGGTAAATTCGATATTATTGGGTAGGTTTTAGATAAGAAGCAAAACTTCGCTGCCGTGTTACCAACGGCCTCTTGATTCTGAGTGTCAGAACCAAAACACAATCATAGGCACAAGAATAGTTAGCAGCTGCACTTACGAACTGTGACAAGAAGGCTTCCACGCAGCACTATTCTGTTCTCTAAGAGGCAGACCACACTGACTTTTCAATAGTCTCAAAAAAAAAAGCACATGAAAATTGGTAAAGGTAAATAAATAAAGAAATACTTGCCTAAACCTCCCTAGCCAGCCATCTGCGATCATGGCACCGATAAGTGGAAAGAAGTAGGCGAACATAGTGAACACGTGGTAGATGACTGTGGCTCCATTGTCGCTGTACCCCAACTTGTCTCTCAGGTACAAGGATAAGATTGCTGGAACAAAAGGATATGTTATAATTCACACGCTTACAGATCTGCTTCGAAAACGGCGAAGGAAAACATCGTGAGGAAATGGTATGTTCAAGACACAATCATCAACAAAGAGACAACATCAACAAAGAGAAAACATATCGAGTTATGTATGTAGAACAGCTCTGAAAAATTCCAGATGGTAAAACTCAAAAACACTGGTCGACCTGGGAATAGAACCCAGGACCCTGTTGTGTCAGGAGCTGTAGCTCATGCGGCCACTAGGTCGAGGAGGTAATTTTGTATCAGTTTATGGTAAAATTCGCTAATAATTTTGCTTTCAGTGTTGGCTCCATCAAATTTTATGTTCAGCTAACATCAGATTCAGATTCATATGTACTTTCTAAGTTTATGTATTTATTAAATAATTTTTTGGTCGAATTATCACGTGACCAGAGGGCTGGCCTAGTTTTTGGCCAAAGAATCAGCATTGCCATCCAACGTGGCAATGCTGCCAGCCTTCTGGGCACTTTTCCTGTTGACAGCGATGAAGATGAATTTTTCGACACCCTGTAACACTTTTTGATCCTTGTAAATATTTTTATTTCTATTATTAAATTCTCATATATCTCATTTATAATATTCTCAAAATTTTATAAGGATAAGGAATACTTCTTAAAAACACGAAGACACCGCGAGCTGCGCGCAGCTCGCGCACAACGCAAATTCTAGTTACATTATAAATATTATTATAACACCAGATTCTACCCACTTACTGCTTAGATCGTAATATTGTGTCTTTACTGTTTTTATTGACGACCAGGATAGGGAATATGCATGAAATACTAAACTCTTTATATTTATGAAAAATGCATTGTATTGGCGCATTAAAGTATTGTGGTACATTTGTTTAAGTTTTTAATACATCACTTATGTTACAATTTACTGTTTTATGCAGCATGATTTTGGTCGCTCTCAAAACGCATCGTCCTCAATAACGCCGGTATTAACGTCAAAGTTCATTGTGTCAAAAAACACTTTTAATTGAAAAGTGCTTAAAGTTTCACTAAAATTTTATTATAATATTGTTATTGCAATTTTTACTTGAATAAAGCACATACAATTAGTAAAATTATTTTATTAAGGCTAAAAAAATTAGATGTAAACAAGGCAGATTGTGGATAATGACGTCACATCATGGCCGCGACACCTACGGACGTTTGAACTGTCGTAGAAAATTGCAGGAGTTTAATATTATTTTTGTGCGACAAGCAATAGTTGAACTTAACTTTTAATACTTTTCTTGGGTTGATAGTACTGTGTTTTATTGATTTAAGTGAAGGAAAAATTACGATTACCGATGTGGAGGTGTGTGGAATACTAAAAGTGAAGAATTATTAATACCGGCACAGATTTGAAGGCCTTGAATCACCTTGAATGAAAAAAACAACTACTATTTGACCGTAAAAGTTATAGCCAATATAGTGTGTTTCACAAGGCCATTTGTTTCACTTGGTTGTTATAGCCTGCCTATGCTATCGTTACTCAAATAAATCAATAGAATAAAATTACCAAGGAACCCACCACTCAATGAATTCGGAAGATCTGAATGCTGTGAGAGAACATTGTCCAAGTCAAATGGATCCTTTTATTCTTGTGGTCCCAAAATACCACTCAAAAATATTTAGGCGGAATTTGGGACCGCGGTCCTGGTTTCAAAAGCCCCCGACTCTCACAGATAGCACCATAGTACTTATTGTGTGAACCAACGACCACATATTTCAATTAAAGTCTCACATGTCTAGTGTGACGATGGAAAGCAAAATTATCGTATCAATTAATTTATTATACTAAAATTAGGTTGGTTCAATAAAATCATGGTGCAATAGGCGTAACTGTATTTTTAAGGCCCCTTACTTGTACTAAACGTATGACCACGCTGGCAACCTAATTACATAATACACTCACAATCAGATTTGCTTTCATTGTGAGACTTTTCACAATGATATTCATTGCGTTATTTATTCACCAACATTGTCGAGCTGACAAACGTAAGAAGCAATGGTTTAAATGTTGTATTATCGATATGAAGGATATTGTGATTGTGAGTTACGGAATATGACACAAAGACGTCTACGCATTAATTTCAGGATGATGGTTTGCGGGTAGCGGAATCGCTTGTTTTCAGCTTTGTCATTTGAGGCGGCAAGTAAGAGTGTGACACACGAAGAGTAAAAAACATTGCAAGCACTCGTGACAGATGACCCAGCATGCCCAGCATGTTGAAGATGTTCAATGCAAAGGCCATCGTAGCCATGTGATTTTCCACGCTTCATTCTTTGAATTATACGAGCTACTTGTTTTGCATTGAACTTTAGTGTATACTCCTCCCCCTCGACTGCCTCAGAATCGAAAATCGAATCAACAAAACCAAGTGACTACTTCCCATAAAATATTGTTATTAATTGAATGCATTCCTTGGCTGAATAGATTCTAAATGACATTCAATAATTAATGAATAATGATCAGACCAATATTCATCTTACTTCACATTAATACTCGTATCAGCGATAAAATTCCATACTGATTTCGTAACCAAGCATCGCATGTCTAGCCAACATCTACTGCCTCTCGGTAGTAGATGTTGGCTAGACCGCTGCCAAGGCCAAGGCTCACGCCTTACTCACGTAGGTGTCGGCAGGATGCATGCCTAACCTCTGCCTGCATGTCAGCACAAATCCACTTCTATACTCTGCACAAAAGCTAAGCAGTTCGCTAGAAAAAGGTTCACCGGGATGCGCAATAAACCATCGGATCACCGTCACCATCGATCAGGATCACCTAACGTATAGACTGTCTCCGTTTCACCATTCTCTATTCTGGTGTTTAAAGTACCTACTTACACATTGCGTAAAAATCCGATAAGTTCTCCACACTGTCCCTAGGCATATACACACTGCCCACCACAATAGATTTATCACGCCCATTTATTTCGATAACAGACAAAAGAGCTCTTTCGCCGTAGCATTGCACACACAAGTGTTAAATGCCCATAACGTGCGATGGTTCATACAAAAGTGATGTAGGGGAATGTATTGCTGCTCGCACAAAGCGTCAGCAGTAGCTTTAATTTCAGCGGATAAAGCCATTTCAGGCTACATGATTACGTCTGTTGCGGGCTCTATTGTTGACGTCAATGTATGACACAAACATGCAAGCTTGTCTATTTCCAATATGTTTGCCACTGACGTTAACGTTTTCGGGTACTCCATTACAATAGATGCCAGTTTGATGAATTACGACTATTTATTGCAGTTGAATTGCGTCTGTCTTGGTATGGACATGTGACGAGAAGGGATGAAATGCATTGGACTTAAAGATGGTTTTTATGAGAATGATGGTTTTTGTTTTCATTTGTTTAGAATAATCAAATGATAGGAGAAGATTGATCGCGGTCAATGGAAGAAGAAAAAAGTTTTGCGCCGACCCCAAATAACTTTGATATTAATTTTTAATAAAAATAAAAAATTTTAATATAATAGATTTAACATAAAATAACGCCTTTAAAACTCGAAGGGATAGGCAGACGTGATGTACCTAAAGGTGCTCCCTCACCAGGAGCATTCGCCTGTTAGGCTGTTATGTAACAGTTCAGATTGGAGCATTACATCAGTGAGTGAAGGGAACCGAGCATAACAGTGCGCTACCTGTAACATAACAGTGAGGTACCTGTAACATAACAGTGCGCTACCTGTAACATAACAGTGCGCTACCTGTAACATAACAGTGCGCTACCTGTAACATAACAGTGCGCTACCTGTAACATAACAGTGCGCTACCTGTAACAAAACAATGCGCTACCTGTAACGATTACATAATATAATTTATTACAATAACTTGTTTTTGTACAAAATCGAATCTTGGATTGTTACATTACATGCGAATAATCCGATGATAGACCTTTTTTTCCTCATTATTTTAATACAGACGGCGCGGGCGCGGCGTTACGTGTTTGTGGTTTTTATGAACGAGATTAAAAATATTGTTTTGCAGAATGCCAAACTGTGTTATTAGATGCCTGGTAGCGTTAGATAAAGAGTATCCGGTTCATGGGAAAAACCCATCCGTTCTGCAAATACTTTAGTGCAAGTAGATGAAGATGGAATTCCCATTTTGTTCTTACAGAACATCACCCCTGTATTATATTTCACCAGTTATGTTTAAGTCCCATGTTATGGGGCCAGTCTATGGCTATGGCCATCAACCGGGTGCAGACAGACGCCTTGGCTGCTACTGAGAAATTCCTGATAGATAAACCCAATTTAACTTTGCCCGACCTGGGAATAGGCCCGGGACGGGATGGACGTCAAATGCAATATAATTAATATATCTTGTGGTTGAGTACCTACAAACAAAATGTTCAATGTAAAGTAACTTTTTACATAATATTTGAGGTCAAGTACTAGTTACGGCTCGTTGTGTGTCCAATCATCCAATGCCATGAATCGCGTGTTTTGCGTACCGATGCGTACTTGCTAAGCGGAAAATAAGGCAGTTAGTTCTACAGATGGCACGATCTGTAGGTTAAGCCGTGCTTGCCTAGCTTGGTCTGTGGATGGGTGACCACCCATTACATACCGATTTTCGTCCGTGCCTCGGAAAGCACGTTAAGCCGTTGGTCCCGGCTGTCATTTGTAGATCTTTGACAGTCGTTAAAGGTAGTCCAAAAAGCCCAAAAGCAGCCCAAAAAGGCTGACAACCAGTCTTACCAAGGGGTATCGTATTACCTAGTACTAACTGGGTTCTGGATTGCAGATAGGTAGTCGCTCCATGTAAAATTCTGGTACTCAGCTGCATCCGGTTAGACAGGAAGCCGACCCCAACATGGTTGGGAAAAGGCCAGGCAGATGATGAGTTTGAGGATGTTTAGAGGGACTATGAAAATAGAGTGGAGAAGTCGGACTGGAAGGTTCAGTACCTATAGTAACTACCTTTAGTAGGCAAACAGGTATCGTAGAGAATTTCATACGTTGATTGCTAATTTTTTCAAAACGGGACATAGTTATGTACAGACGCCAGCACATCAGTCTACTAGAATCTGTCAAATTTCTTTAAATGATTTTTAATTTAATCGCTTAAGCATTAGGTTCAAGGTTGATTGGGAACATTTGACAGTTTCGGGTAACTTGATGTGCTGCCGTCTGTACCTATGATTTTTTATCTGTCCGTACATCATACTCGATGATGCCTAAAAAATCGTTTTCGCAATGGGTTTTCCCATCAGTAAAAATGACGCGACTTCCGTTTATGCCCTGCATAGTCAATTAGTCTTGGCAAAGATGTATAATAGGCGTATTAATTTAATCGCCATATTAACCAAACCAACCAAAAGAGTCTTGAAAAGCAACCACCTTTTTGTCCTCCTAGCGTACAGTTCTACGTACTGCGTAGGTAGATGCTTATTCATCAACATGTTCTTGAATGTCACTAATGAAGACGGTAATCGAGAAGACTTAAACGAGCTACATTCATACGCAAACTATCATATCCTCTATTTAGAAGATAGCTTTTGCCGATTGATTCGTTCCTGTTTAATTTAGCCTAGGTACTAGTTGCGTTATGCGTTGCAATGGTTTTTTTTTCAGTTTTATTCAGAAACCTTCCCTGGCAGAACAACTGTGCAATTATTTTTTATTAATATATAGTTAAAGATGACACTCGGGGATAATGAAACTTCCTATTTATAGTCAAAGAATTTTCGGAATTGGATTATTAGTTCCGAAGATTACCTCTTACATCCAAGCTTACAAACTTTACCTTTATGGACTAGACAGTCGACATTCCTTACATCAACTCATTCACCATTTACTTGGGTTAGGGTGCTTGCATAGTGAATGCATTTTTACAGTACTGACTTATCGGTACGGGTCAGTACCTATAAGTACAGGGTTTATGCATTAAGAAACAGGTAAATCTGTTCATAGTGACCATGATGTCTTCGAGTTCGTCGGACGATGAGATTTTCTCCTCGAAAGTGTTAATAATAAAATAAAATAAAAGACAGTTGGTGTTTCTAGCTTCAACAGTAAAAGAAAGAAATATGGATTGTATTATCAATTATTTTCACAAGATATAAAGTTCGATGAATCCTAGTTTCATGACTATACTAGGATGGCATCAGAAACATTTGACAGAAACATGTCGGTTTAGCAAAACTCAATGCTATTAATGCTTCGCAATCCAAATCCATTTTTGTTTGGAAGAATATTATTTTTACGACGACAGAAGGGACACCCTACACAGGCAAATGCTTAAACCGGTACTGATGAGTACTGGGGGCCTAGTCTGCTATTACAATAGTGTCACAATGATCTATCATTGATTTCATAATTATTGAACGATGCCATTGTCATTTTGTTAAAACTTCATAATGGTCGATCATTGGTCGGTCAATGGTCTCGTAATAGAATTGTATTACAATGACATTGTTGTATTGCCATTATTATAAAACCTGTTAATGGAAATGATTTTCGAAAAACTAGAATTAAATTTGAACATCTAATCACGCCAGATTTCATTTATTTATATTTTTACATATTATTTATTAGTGTTTTATGCAATCTGAAGTAGTAAGAAGTTCGTAAATAGCAAAAAAAAAATAAGTTATGTGTAACGCGGATTAATGTGAAACAATAATATTTTATCTGTATAGCTGTCAAAGTCAAATGTGAAATTACTGCTTACTGACGTTTTATCTGTCTTTATTTCTAGCGGCCGGTGTTTTGATTTATTTTCGTTTATGTGTTGTAAATTATCTTTAATATAGATAGCTTATATTTATTGCAATACAAAATGGTGCTAATTGAGCAAATTTCGGCTGGAACTGTAAAATGTTTTGCAGATTACCGCGTAAGTCAGTCATATATTTGTCACTATGTACGAGATAACTATTCTATGCTATTACTTTCAATGGAGTGTCAGTGGTTGATCATTGGAAAGCCATAATGACGTCATTATATAGTAGATTACCAAACTTTTCAAAATCAACAATTATGAAATCAATGATAGATAATTGTGACACTATTGTAATAGCAGACTAGGCCCCCCTGACCCATACCGATTGTCAGTACTTTAAAAATGCATTCTTTAAGTATGGATATTTTACCCGTACTTATAGGTACTGCTACTGACCCGTACCGATGAAAAATGCATTCTCTATGCAAGCACCCGTAGGCGCAACACGACTTCAACCATTCTCCCTAGTTGCAGTCGCCCTATACATAAGCACACTGCACTTCCACGGCACTTCCATAAATTTATCATTATCATTCCTCACACAATACATCCAGCTATTCTTTGGTCTCAATTTCTCTCCTTTTCCATCCACCAACATTGATATTCATCAATGAAGCTCACTAATAGGTACGTATGTAACTACATCGAACCCTTATGCCTTACTTTATGGGATTACAGGCATAACATTTTGTTATGTAGCTAGGTAAATGTTAACTTTAACTAGTAGATATAACGTTGTTTGGGCATTACGTAAAGAGCCTGTGCGAAAACGAAAGTAACTTGCAAACTTGTTTTTGTTTTAGCATCAAAATATTTTGACATAGGTGATGTCACAACTACCGAGCTTGGTACAGCTACAGGTTGTTGTCCAAATAAAGGACAAACCTTTTATGGTCATGAGTTCCAAAATCTAGCTTTATATGCAATTTCCAGAGGTTGCCAAAATAAATAAAAATTTTAGGTTGAAATCTGATCGACGCAATAGATTTTATTCTCTCATGTTTTTATTTTTTTGGCAATTGATTTTGACTGTTCTGTTAGCATGACGTTGATATTGAGACCTCAGATCTATGGAATATGTGATTGATGAACTCTTACTTATTTGACACCGCCATGGCAGGTATAGTGTTTTCTCCAAATCAAATCGGCGGATAAAAATCGGTCAACAGCAAGCCACAAAAACGGACGTATGTACAATAAGCAATCAAAACACCTTCGCAGTTCGCTAAAATAGTCAAACGAGTTTGCGATTCTGCATAATTATTATTTATAGATACTTATAATTTCAGACGGCCTCTATGATTGTAAACACAATATAATTAGGAGACGGAAACACCGGAGTGCACACACAGTCAGATAACGACTCTAAAATTACACCTCGTCTATGATAACGAACTTCAATAATTGTCGAGTCATTGTATAGAGACTATAATTTGTCTCATTGTTTAATCTGTGTTAGTCTGAACTGTTTTCACAAAAAGATTATGGTGATTTAAAGATTGTCCAAATTTTTGTCGTGTCTGTTCTAAACATAATTTACTTATTTAAAGAAAAATTATCATGGTCTGAAAAAACATGATGTAGTTTATAATTTTTCAATACACTTCCTCGAAAACGCGTTCTTATCGCACTACAATTAATTAATCAAGTTTCAACATGTGTTGCAATGTATTTAACACGCGTGCATTTTTTTCATTTATCCGCACGTGTGCAGAAATAGAATTTTCCACAGCTAAATATACTTATAGGGCTCCCCATAGCACAGCATCATTGCACTCGTGAGTGCAAAGCTACACGTCGTGACGTGTAGCTTTTTTTTTGTTTTTGTTCCGTTCTGTCTTACAATTATATTATGGTTCTGTTGTATTCCAAATGTTTGTGTTTATCTAAATGCGTTGTATGTTTATTGTTGATTTTTCCTAATATTGTATGCACTTCATGTCCTTGCGACGAATAAATATTTTTTGTTTCTTGTTATGTTTTTATTTTATTTCGGCAAAGCAATATACGTCTTTAAGGCCTAAATATTTTATGAATTTTCAAATCGTGTTTATAAATAGAATAGATATCATGAATAAACAATATTATTTATAAAATTATTTGCTTTTATCTACAAATTAAAATAAGTGTTCTAAAATATTTGAGTTTAGTATTTTTATTATTAGGCTATTTTGCGGCTTTATACTTTTGTTTTAACTTTAATTAACCAGCAAAGAAATAATAAAAAAAAAACAGAGTTTAATTAACATCAAGTAAAAAGGCTTTATTAAATGTTGTAAGATATTAGTAAGATAGCTGTAATTTCTCATTGTTTAAAAAAAAGTAGCACTTATAATGAATCGATGAATGTGTACCTAATCCATTAGATGCAGCAGATGGCCTTACATCATTATAAAAATGACGTGATGACATAAAAAAGAATCACAACAAAACAATCGCCAGAAAACAATGTGTGATAATAAAGATCAACTAGAATTTCAGACGGACTACACTACAACAAATACTTGACCACTATTACACTACTACTACTGCTATTATTAACTATTATTTTCCGCTGTGATGGAGGGAACATTTGGTAGCGTTGTAGTTGTTGAAATTCCTTTTCAATAGGTACACTTCCTCGAAAACTGGTTCTTATCGCACTACGATTAGGTTCAACATGCAATGTATTTCAAACGCGTGCGATTTTTTTCCAACACGTATGCGGGAATGAAAATTGCCACCGATAACTATACCTATACTTAGTCCAAATTGGTTTAATGCCTATAGTCTGTGCTGTTTTTTTTTTTAATTTCGGCAAATCAATAATGCGTCTTTACGGCGTAAATATTTTTTGGATATACAAATTGTGTTTATAAATAGAATATCATAGATAAACATTATTATTTAAAACTAATATTTACTTTTATAAACAAATTAACATGTATTTGTGTTCTAAATTAAAAAATAAATATATAATAAAAACTATTTTATATATTAGGCTCTTTAGCGGCTTCATACCTTTGCTTCTCCTTCAACCTGGCGAAAGCACATCGCGGAAAAAAAAGAAAATTAAAATCATAGTTTCGTTAATTCATGACAAAAATACTTTTCGTTCTTTTATTATATTTCTTTAAAAGTGTATTGAAAAACGTCGTTTGATACACGTGGACATTGGTTATTGCAGTTCTCGGCTCAAAAACACCCTCGCCTACGGCTCGGGAGTTAATTCCGCCTCGTATGCAACACCAAACTTTCTCCACTTGTAACAAAATGTACTATTTATTTAGCGGGTACAGATATAGTTGTCCCCGATGTCGTCGATATTGACCAAATTGTCCAAGTTTGAATTGTAAAAGTTTGCTTTTTCATGAAATTTTGTAGCTGGCTTTCTTGCCGCCTGCCGGTGACATTTTTCCGATTTGGTGAGGTGTATGATGTGACACGTTTGAAAGGGCCCTATTATCATTTAGTTTACTATATATAGATCGTAACGTAACTACCTACGTCAAGTTTCTGATGTTCGTATCAGACTTGCATGATCTACGCTATTTCATTATTTTTTTATTACCGTTCTTTTACTCTTATCGTTGTTGTACAATAGTCTATTTAGATTAAAAATGTGAGTGCGTAAATTACCTGAGTTTAATAAGTTTTTGGTTTGTGGAAGCAGATTATATTATTAATACGTAGTTTCTTAGGCCTGCGCTAACGGTCGGTCGGTCTCGTACGAGTATACATTGTGTTCTATATAGCACCATACTGCGACGCTTACGTCAGCGGCGACCGACAGCCGTATTTTGTTCTCGCTGACGTCACGACCGACCGTACGCGACCGACCGTTAGCGCGTCAAGAATTCAGGCCTTACATTTTGTGAAAAGAAATTATTACTCCTCTCGTGACTCCGCAATTTTGTCTTTTTTTATTTCAAAATAAATGACATTTATCTAAAGAAGATGCAATAGCTGCAACAAAATTCGAGTTTATGAAAATGACATTGTAACATGGAAGGAATTACTCTTACAAAGATTTGAAGTGAACTTTTTACATAAATTAAGGTATTACGTAAATCATTCATAGCTGCTAAAACAATCCGTGAAAAATCGCACAGCATTGATACACCTGTAGTTCATAGATTTATTGTTTTAGCACTATTTAGGTACATTTACGTAATGTTTACTAACGATAACAAACAGTCAATGGCGAAATACGACATACATTTCACATGATAGTGTTGTTAATTTATTTAAACTAGGTCGAAAAATGCATAGATATGGCAACTCATGCATGTCTGCCTAAAGGTGGACGCGCACCTAGACGCGCCGCGCCGCAGTCTTCGCATTTTCATTTTCGGAAGGTCCCGCACACTTCCCCGCATCGTTCGCACAGAATCGCATCCATAATTTTATTAGTATCTCTGTTCAAGCTAACGTGTTTCACTCGCCGCACGCGCCAATTACGCACCGATTTTGATGACGTCACCCGCGCTCTGGTGAAATACGTTTCCCTACAGCATTTTACTGAAATGCGGGTTGTTCGACGCGGATAGGTGCGCAACCGTCGCGCGTCGTTGCTTACTATTTTATATAAAGATTTATAAAATGCGTTGACAGCGGTGCGTCCAGGTGCGCGTCAACCTTTATAGCTACGTCGTTTGTTGTTAAATATCGCTTAGACCCACCTAGAAAGATTAGATACAACAGGAATGTTTTGTGGCGAAATGAGCACGGAATCTGATGGACTACTAAGCCTTATATTCTGGGATTTTTCTAAGAAACTTAATACTTAAGTTATGCGAACTGTAGAGGGGGGACTTTAGGTTTGGGTTGTGTAGGTATTGTATTACAATAATTGCACCTTCTACATCTGCCTAATGTTAGCTACAACGAGGGCAGTCCAGCATTCTGCATCCAAACCAGAATGCAGTTTTTTAATTAAAACTAATCACGACATGGCGAAATATATTATCATCAAAGTATTTTGGGTCTTTTCATAAACCGGATACGATTTATCTGACGCTAACTAGTATACTTAGTTTATATCACTGTTATTATTTTTGCTATTTATGCAACAAAGCTCAAAATGTCTTGCACCTCTAACGCGTCTCACAAATTGTGTCTAAGATGCGACGTAGATTCGCTAAACAGCAATATAATATATCCCTTTTACCAATATTTTCAAGTTTTTCAAGAGCATGTCAATTTTGCAATAAAAAAAATAGTGATGGAAATTCGACTTAGAAGGCTAATAAAATCGAACAAATGCAATGCTTATAATATAAAATAATAACTAATAATATCATAATCTCTCTTACGTGGGATAATGTTTTAGTTAACAAAGTCGCTGGAGCAAATAAATACAATAACATTCGCAATAAAAAATCTAAAAGAATAAAATATTTTTAATAATAAACCAGTACCTACCTATGCCTATTATAAAATAGTTTTCTATCCCACTCCTGGGCAAAAACTCCTTCCACTGATTCCATTTGTCGCGTATTAAAATTTCTATTAAAACTTCAATAAATTAATTATTGGATTCCATTGGATTGGAACCAATGCTCTTTGTTATAACTTGCAAGCGTAACCACCAACCACGTGTGTGTTAGGTAACTGATGTCATTAACACTGACTTATATATAAGTCAACACGTGTCGCTTAATACAGAACAATATTAATTTCATTATACATCTCTGCATTGAGAAATACCTATGGTAATTTAATGCAAATTTCAAGTTCAATCCATTTATTTCAGACACAACGATCCATTATTTTATTAGTAGTTAGAAACACTTAATTATATCAGTAATTAAACAATCAGAGACATACACTATTATAACTAATTAAGACTATTATCATGTCAAATAAAATGTAAAATGTCCACAATAAATTAAAAAAAAAAATATTTAAGTTAATTTGAGATATAAATTATTAATCCAAATCGAGTTTTTCAAATAAAGGCTATCGAAATGAAGTAGGTAATAATAGGTACTACGACCGTACCTAAGATATAATTATACGATATATCATCATCAGCCTATTAATGTTCCCACTGCTGGTACACAGGCCTCCTCTCTATGAGAGGGAATGGGCTATAATCCACCACGCGGGCCCAGTGCGGATTGGTAGATGTCACATGTCTTCGAATTTTTTGGTTCTAGGACATGCCGGTTTCCTCACGATGTTTTCCTTGACCGTTTTGAGAGCAGTGGTGATGAAATAAATTACACAAAGTAATGCGCCATTCTGGGTTCGAACCCACGACTTACTGTTCGTAAGTCGGGGCCGCCACCACTGGGCCACCGCTGCTCTCATACGATATATAGACGATATATATATCGTATAATTATATGATATTATACGATATATATTTAGTTAGTCCGTATTATCCCACTCCTGAGCAAAGGCCTCCCCCTTTCTTTCTTACGATATATTATATTTGTTACTAACAGCAATGATTAACCCATCAATGATCATACCATTACTTTGTACCCAATGATTATGTTTTCCTATTTAACCCAAAGGTTAAGACTGGTAGAGAATGCCTTGTGGCATTAAGTCCGCCTATGTACCACCATTGTACATGAAGTTGAAATAAATAATAAATTAATTAAAAATCTCTTGAGAAAACTTGGAAAGAATGATTTGGACCGGCACAGTCAGCAGCATCCTAAAAATTCTCATGTATTTTAAATCTTGAAGTAATAGACCAAAACAAAGACAACACATTTATACAAAAGCGAACACATTTGCACATACTAAAGGTAGTTAAAAAGAAAATATCTTACTTCGCATTCCATAGTATGAAAATCTTTCGCAGAACTCATTTGTAACTATAAACCCCACTGCCTTTGGATAAGGAAGTTTCTGAAACAATAAAAAAAACAACATTAAAGGAGGTTGACACAAAGCACGTTGTAGCTGCGTCATCTACATTTTTATGCAAAAATCTTCTTTTGAATAATTCAAAAGAAGATTTTTGCTTAAGAAGATTGAAGATTTTTTCTTCAGACTAAAACGTTTAAACTATGTGAAATGATAATTATTATCATTTCACATAGTTTAAACGTTTTAGTCTGAAGCAACTAGAAGATTAAAAGCATAACTAGTGTATGGTTTCGAAGCTATCCGCCATATTTTCCTTTTTTTATCTTATTTTACAGACCTGAGTACTAGTCCTTGGCCCCGGTAAACCACAGTCGCCAAATTATACTAGTTTATTATAATTTAGGGGATAAACAGGGTGAAACTACAAACTGGCAAAGTGATTAGAAATACATTGTTCTTGATCTATCTACACGCTTTTCAAACTATCACAAATACAAATGTAGGAACGACGTTTGGTTTGTACTGCTGAGCATCTGATCAGGAGTACAAACCAACAATCAATCAAACAATCAACGTCTCTCTAGATAGTTTTTTAATAAAAAGGGATAGATTATTAGGTTGTTGTTGTTGTTGTTGTTGTTATTTATTATGTTGGAAACCTTATTACATAGTCGATGTCAATTTGATTGAAATAAATATATTTTGTTGTAATTTGAACGTGTTTTGTTTTGTGTAAGATATTTCAAAAACAAAGACGCAAGAACAGCCGAGCTCTCGTGCAAAATTGGGCATTCTCCTTTATAACAATTAGAAAACTTGACAAACACCTGATTGGCATTTAGCCTAAAAGGCTTACCACTCTGTGAGTCTGTGAATAAACGTTTAAGTATGAGATGGCTTCTGAATAAAACAAAAATCGAAAAAGGGGATCCTTTCTGTAGTTTAAAAAAAACAAAAGCGATCTCACAGGCAGACACGGAAAGTGACTTTGGTATATATTTTTTTATAGATAAGTTCAAAATGTACAAATACGCAAGTAGAGCCAAACCAGTTCAGAGTACTTCAATAAAAAGGGGGTTCAGTTAATCAATAAACTCGCGCATCCCTCTTGCGCCTTGTTATTTAAACGCACTCAATAGAAGGGAACCAGGAACTTTAAAGTATTATATTTCCTTTATTAAAATGTTTCCTTTACCTCATTTTTAGAAAGTTTCAAAGTAGATATTGAGTGGCTGGCCTTCTTACAAGGAACTAAGTAATTGTTTGTGAATACTCTGATAAGAAAATCAGCTCACTGCTACCTTTAATAAAAATTATGATTTTGCGATACAAAAAATACGTAAGAGTGGGACAAAGTCCTCTAAAAATTACCGTTCACGCGTTCAGATTTCAGTGGAAGATTAAATAAATAAAGAGATAATAATTGTATGTTTTTATGGAGTAGGTATTTTGTCTTTCAGTTTTTTCATGGGTGTAGCTACTGGCAGAGAAATTAACCTTAAATATTTTTAAGTTATGACTTGACATGAAAAGCCTCAAGGCACAAAGTATTGTTGACGTTCTTAACTGTAAAACCATACCTGTTTTTAATGCCCCAATTTTATTTAAAGCTATGCTAATATATTTCCATTCAACTGTTCTTTTTTTAAAAAACACGTTTCTACAATTTTATTACAAAGAGATGATAATAAAACGCTGAACACAAACCTGCGGCTAATCATCCGTGAGTTGTTTGCCAAGCCTAAACAAAACATTTATTTAATACGTTTACTCATCTCCTTTGAAGCGTGCGCAAGATCTCAGTAACCTAAATATGAGTGAAACTTGAGAGTCATTGTGTCCAATATTTCATTAAAGATCGTAGGCTTAATTAAAACTAAGTGGGAGCGCAATTATCGTGTTAAATTTGGGGCAACCCATGTCTCGAATTCTTAAAACCGATGCATGCGATGTGCGAAACTGGTAACAACTGGATTGTATCACTATGGTCAAATTGGTCAAGCCGCGGAGTGTTGTAGTGAATCGCGCCGCGCGCCGCCTGAGCGTGACCAGTGGACCACCAACACTCAATGACAAATTTATTTCTGACCAGGATTTTTTTGTTGTCTCATTCCCGAATTTCGAATCAAGAGCAATAGATTTGTCATTATGATTTTTAACTGATTAGCATACAAAACAGATGATAGGTACTTGTATCTTAAATGTCAATTCTTTGTCATTATGGTTGTTTTGTCAACAAAGTTCATTGGCTTTTGAAAATAAACTCAAGGAAAAAAGCCTGGAAGCGTTTAGCATACGAATGAATGACAAGGAATCAAATGAGGCAATGACTAATTCAATGTGAATGTGACAATAATGATCACAATTGAATTATTGCATTGAATCGTCTGTGGGCTGCTTGAGAGCTTAGTTATTGTTAGATTGAGAGGACGCACCCGTAAGTAGGTAAGAGTAATTGACCTCACGTGTTTTGATATAAATAGCACGATTTTCATTTATAAAGCTAAAATGCTTAAAGCTACGTTCCTGCGTTATCCTGCGTCATCCAACTATTGTTTTTTTTCCTGTATCCCTTCCTGATTCACTGTGATGATGAAATTTTATAAAAGCTCGTTTACTAATATTGTGATCAGTTTCATCATCATCATCTTCCTGCCCTTATCCCATGTTACTTGTGGTCAGTGCAACACGTTTTTTCTTCCATTCTCCTCTGTCAACCGTTAAACAATCATTTACACCTTTTTCCTTCATATCATTCTTCACACAATCCATCCATCGTTTCTTTGGTCTTCCTCTCCCTCTCCATCCATCAACATTTAAATTCATCACTTTTTTAGTCACATGCGATTCTTCCCTCCTTGATGAGGAGGGAAGAATCATGCCCATACCAAGACAGTCGATTCCCTTTCAACTTTTCTGTAACTGGCGCAACTTTCAAACTTCCTCTAATATACTCATTCCTTATTTTATCCATTCTTGTCACCTCAACATTCTCATCTCAATTTCGATCAGTTTCATAAATATAATAAATGCCCGGTTTTTTCTTTACCTAATTGCCGATGAAAAATTTCTGTGTGATTCGGAATGATGTACTGAATACTTGATATTCGTTTGTGGATTGATGTCCGTTTCACTCTGTATTATTCAAAGCACAACTTTGATGTATGATTGTTCATTTTTTATATAACCATCCACAACACAGATCAGATGTCAAACGCAAGCATTATTGCAGTTGTTGGTTGCATTAATTGCAGTTGTTGTTTGGTTTTGAGGAGGATGCTATACTTTTGCGGTTCTATATAATTGTTTTAAGCTCTTCCTCATCGGCAAAAATAACTTCTGCCATGCTTTTCATCCCCTCCTTATTTAATCAGTGTAGGGGATGAATTTCCAAAAATGTCTTTTCATTGTTAACCATCGTTGCAAAAGTATCTCTTGTACAACATGCTCCTGGCGTTGCCTGTGTGGTGGGATGTTGTAAAAGTAAAAAACAAACAGAAAAAAGGCTGGCGAGAATGTGTATCGAGGGATGTGTGTGAAACTAACCAATCACATAGCTGGAATACTAAGCTTTAGAAGCGATATTATTGGTTAGTTTCACACATCCCTTGCTACGTATCCTCGCTCATTTCTGGTTGAAACGCAGCCTTATTCTATTTTATTTACTTCTTCTTGTCCTTTGCGTGTCGATAGATTCAAATAATACCCGACTAGTATGTTGCCACCTGCACAGCTCTGTCGTTGGCTTCGTTTAAATCCTGGAAGGTGCAGGTGTCTGTGCAGGATGGGCAAGAAAGTTCCGTCCTTTCTTAAAGACAATGTCAGTTCTTTTCCTTAAAGACAATGTCAGTTCTTTTCCTTAAAGACAATGTCAGTGTGGAGCCTCTCTGCAGGATATCCTGCAGAGAGGCTCCACACTGACATTGTCTTTGGGACGGGTCAATGATACCTCATTTGGCCAGATTACTTCTACAGCGGCCAACCTGGGCCCGCAAACGGTTTTGTCACCCTCCTCACATTGACCCTGATACTTTTTCACAGGGGGTATCTAAATGTAAAATTAAATACAAATTAAATACCTAATTAATGACAGTTTTCAGATTGGCCACTGCAGTTCCTGTCCAGAGGGAAGATGTTCTGCTGGATTGATGAAGTGAGGAGGGGTGGGATGTCTGTTCCTTCACAATTCGCATCTTTCTTTCTTTTTTTTTCTATAAGAATACGAGAACCATTTTACCTCACAAAGGCTCTGATGAAGGTCATAGACATCGTATATGGAAGAGGAAGGAAGAATCCTTACCTTCACAGACGCGTGATACGCGTGCTGCCTCCTGTTTAGGAGGCAGCACGCACGGGGGGGCCACGCAGCAGCAGTTTCGTAATAGAAGAATGAAAGTACCTAGACACTAGCACCGGTACAATGTAACAGTAATAAGGCAGTAATAACGACGGATAATAATCTTTTTATTAGTCGGTATAATCCGACCAGCACCACTTTTTCTTTTTTGAAGCGTTCTTATTTCTTAGCTTAGATAGATTTTCTTTTCGGCCTGTCACTGTCACCAGGTTCACTTTTGTCGAACACATTTAGGTACCCCCTGTGAAAAAGTATCAGGGACAATGTGAGGAGGGTGACAAAATAGAGATCCAGAGATTAAGATACTTGTGGATCTCCTACTTAAGTTTATGTGAAACTAGCTGACCCGGCGAACTTCGTACCGCCGAGTCTTTTGTATGGGAAAATAGTAATTTTTTTTCAGGCAATTTTTTTCTCATACTCGCGGGAGTTACTTGTTTACGAATCTGTCAAAATATACCCACCTCCCCATCCACCATCTGGGAGAACAATAATTCTGTCAGTGAGTCAGTGAGTGGTAATCGAGCTTTATATAGTATAATAATAAGGTCTACTTTTAATATTTTGATTTGACTCAAATACTTAGTTTTATATTCAAAACTATTTTTATCTAAACTTCTATTTAAAAGAGGATTTATTTTTATTTTTGTATGTTTGTAACGAATAAGCTCGAAAACTACGGGACCGATTTAATAAATTCCTTTACCAATATGATGCTACATTATCATTTATCCCTGAGTAACATAGGGTAGGAACCCGTGCGAAGCCAGGTCGGGCTGGAAGTTTACTTTATTATGTTTATGGGAGATTCGGGCATTTATTTTTTTGCAAATGTCATTTACCATTTTTGGATTGTGTTGTGTTGTCGCAACTCGCAAGTTAAAAGATCAAACATTTCTCAATATTATGTGGGTGTGGATTATAAAAGACATCATTGCATAAACTGATATTTTATTATAGACATGAAAAAAATAAACAAAATGTGGGTAAGAATTTACATTTTTGCATTTGCATTAATATGTTTGTAAACACATCCTTAAACGTAGTAGGTATAAGTTCCACTGAACTTGATGTCAGAAACATAATTCGTTGGAAACCTAAATTTTATTCATTTTGATCCAGTGGATTAGTTTACAAGAAAATATTTATTGTAAAACGTCACAACTTGGAGGAGTGATAAACATAACAACCTTAGTGACTTAAGCTGATCTCTCATTGTAGAGGAAGCTCATACAAAGCGAGGTCAGGTTATGTTGGATACGTATAGCTTGATGTGTCGCCGTATACCTACGTAATGGTTGGACATAATATACGTCATCGACAATGAGAAGGACACTGGCAATTGATTCGATATCTTGACATATTTCGTTTTTGAATCAGGTAAGGAAGAAATCCGCTTAATTAAACACGGTTCATTTTAGGTCGTTCTGGAACCGAAAGCCATAAACTCGATCTTCAAACTCAAAAAGATTGAGACTATTTAAAAAAAAAAGAAAAACAAAAAGAAAACGTGTTTTTTATATTTTTCTTATTTATATTTAAAAAAAAAAACAGGAATAATTTAATTTACTTATCTATTTTTTTTATTATTAAAGTTTATGGGTTTCGGTTCTAGAACGACATAAAAATAATGGTGTATAACTTTGTTGTTTTGTTTCAATTGAGGGTCACAGTGTGTATTAAAAAGGGTATGATCATACTAAACTCAACAACTATCTCCTTGATAAAATTTCAATTCCTACTAGACCCAATGAATGTGGCCGCTGATATTTTTTTTGTTTAAGCACCTCAAAAACCAGGCATCAATAGGTAAGAACAAGACCCATAGAATGTGTAACCTTAAATGACCTTCCAGAAGAGAATTTGTGAATTCGAGTATAAATTCTACCATTCCATGGAAGTTCATTCATATTAGACATTGTTGTAATAACATTGTTATCTACACTAATATTATTAATCTATACTAAGTAATATTATATAGAGGTAAAATTTGTGAGTTTGTAGTAGGTACCTAATCTCTGGATCTACTGAAAAGATTTTCAAAATTCTTTTACCAATAGAAAGCCACGTTATTTGTGAGAGTCTTTATTGACCCCCTTTTATGTCATGGCTTCCACAATCCGTCTTGAATAGGTACCGGCAAATATTGAAATCTAGGTAGAGAACATAGGCAGACAATATTTAAAACATTCTCGTGGGATAATTTCCTAACAAAACTTAACTTCCTAAAAAACCGCGGGAAAAATCTAGTTGATTATAACTATTACTTAATATGCAATACTGCACTGTTTATCCTTAAAACGTGTATCTGTGTAACTAATAAAACGCAATAAGAATAACTTATTTGGACAAGATGGCAGTTAGCCACTGGTCGGTCTACGGTGTCAAGGTAAACGGACTGCAGCAAAACAAACCGAAGGCGATTGGTAGATCTTCGCTTTATTGCAATTTAACAACATAAAAACAATGTTGTACGAACCGATTTTGCAAGACAAACTATTAAATAAGGTAAATATTATAATTAGCAAAAATTGCTTGACTAGCTTGCTTTTATATTTTCATCTGCAGTATTATTTCAGGTGCCACAAAAAGTATTCATGAATACATCATGCACAACCCAGGTAAAACACTATTTATTTTATATTATGTTAGTTAGTTTATTTTATATAAATTAGTCCTTTTTTGTATAGGAATATTTTAATTATAATTATTTTATATGTAGCCTTAATTCATTGATGTATTTATTTACGGAGCTAGTCAATGAATGAATTAATTAATCAGTTTATATTCGTTTTAGTAACCTTTTGGATCAGTCTCGTATCGACATTCGTACGAGGTGATCGCGTCCATTTGCTAATTAGTTTGTTTACGTCGAAGCGTTCACTGCGCAGCGCTCGACAAGACGGCGAGCGGCGTCCGCCCGCGTGTACCAATAGGTTTTACCTGCGGTCACCGGTCGGCGCGTCAACAACAATGGATGAGATTACTACCGAACAGGAGATAACAAATACAGTAGATGTGATGAGTGACCCTAATGTTTTCTATGAGCAAGAAATGAAGGAAGAGGAACAATATTTACTGGAGAATTTACAGGAAGCGTGCGAAAGTTGTGAAGAGCGAAGACCAAGTAAGAGAGACAGACAAATTGAAAATGAGGAGGGGTGGACGGAGGTTGGCGGAAACAAAGGCAAGAAATATAAAGAGGATAAAGTGGAAATTTACATTTCATCAAATGACAAAATGCCGAAACAGTTTGCACTGGCTAAAATTTTTAAAAATGAAGGCGTACTAAGTATTGACAAGATTAAGTATATTAATCCTTACAAGATCCGGGTCGTTATGAGAAATGAGGACAGTGTGGTGCTACTAGAAAAGTGCAAGGAGGTTACTGACAGAGGTTGGAGAGTTCAAAAGGCTATGGAAGTTAATGTGTCTTATGGTGTTATTAGAGACGTGGATATAGATCTGACCGAAAACGAAATGTTGGAGCGTATTGAATGTGCGGAACCTGCACAACTTGTGTCCGTCCATAGACTTATGCGCAGAAACTCAGAGGGTGAAGGTTGGAAACCCAGTGAGTCTGTACGCCTTTGCTTCAAGGGCTCATTTCGTCCAGCATATATTTACGTAGATGGATTACGAATACGAGTTGAGCAATACATATTTCCAGTGACCCAATGCTCTCGTTGCTGGAAGCTTGGACATACGGCACACAGATGCTCGTCAACTAACATCATATGCCCAAAATGTAGCGGGAAACACGATAATTGTGACACCACCTCATTTAAATGCACCAACTGTAATGGTCAGCATATGGCTTTAGTGCGAACTTGTCCGGCATACTTAAAGGAGAAGAGGTTGAGGGAGATAATGGCTGAAT
Source organism: Xestia sexstrigata (assembly GCA_941918905.2). Taxonomy (NCBI): domain Eukaryota; kingdom Metazoa; phylum Arthropoda; class Insecta; order Lepidoptera; family Noctuidae; genus Xestia; species Xestia sexstrigata. The sequence goes on along the minus strand of OW799200.2, from coordinate 11,503,365 downwards.
TTAATTGCACATACCGTCGCGCATTGACAATTTATGTCCCAGTTAAACATATCAAACCAGTGGAACGTGCCATAACAGTAACAGGATTGAAGGATGTAGCGGCTGCACAGACAGGGAAATTGTCTTTTTCGGCCTGTGTACAACAGCCTGGTACAGAAGCAGCAACACAGGCGCCGTGGATGGACAGTTATCATGAGAGTGCTAAGAAAGATACACCAAAGCCGCAGAAACAAAAACAGTCTAAGATACCTGTTGAAGTGGAGATGTCGGTACAACCGGTACAAGTTGATGCGATGGAGGGAGAAGATGATTTAAATGAAGAGCAGAATAAGACGAGAGAAGTACTATTCAGTGAGCTTATAAGTAGATTAAAAGAGATTTTGTTTTTAAAAGGAGTAACAGTACAGCAAAAGATCCAAAGTTGTTTAAAATGCTGTGTTCAATGGGTAATTTTATTAGTAGTAGAAAATATTTCGGACTGGCCAATATTGAAGCTTATATTAGATTATTTTGGTTACAATGAATAAGAATCTCATAAAACTTAATATTATTCAATGGAATGCACAAAGTGTTCGCCCCAAGTCATTAGCATTACAACAAATATTGTGCCAAGAAAAAATTCACATCGCAGCATTGAGCGAAACGTGGCTGGAACCTGATAGTGATTTTAAGATAAATGGCTATAGAATATATCGTAAGGATAGGCCGGATTCGTATGGTGGTGTAGCATTACTAATACATAGATCTGTAGAAGCTTGTTTACATATTGTTAGTTGTAGTAATTCAGATATTGAAGTATTAGTGGTCAAAATTAATAACTGTGAATTTATTGAATATGTATTCTCCGTTTACTGTGCACCGTCAGTTCGCACCAATCAGTCAGACTGGGAGAACCTATTTAACAGCGTCGGCCAAAAAGCTATTATTTTAGGTGATTTTAACGCTCACCATACGAATTGGTCTTACAAAACGGACTCGCGAGGTTCCCAAATGTATGATGCCCTCTTGGAAAGTAATTTTGTCATTTTGAATGATAATACAAGTTCCACACGTATGAAATTAGTAAACAATCAGCTCCAATCATCGTCACCTGATGTGACGTTAGCTACTTCTGACATCGCGATAAGGTTGAACTGGGACACTACAAATGAAAGCTTGGGCAGCGACCATCTTATTATTAAGGTGGTTACACATTTGGAAGGGAATCTGGATTACATAAATTCGCGACGTAACTACCGGAAGGCAGACTGGATATCCTACCGAGATTTATTAGAAGTTCTGTTTAAAGATTTTAAATTTTATGAGGATGACCTCCAAAAATCATATGACACATTTGTAAATTGTTTGAACATAGCAGCGGAGCGTTTCATACCACAGTATAAAATAAACCGTAATCCAAGCAATAAGTTTTCACCTAAACCATATTGGAACGCATCCTTATCCAAATGTGTAGCTGAAAGGCGATTAGCATTATCTGAATTCCGACGTAACCCTAGTCCTAATAATTTAATTAAATTGCAAGACAAAATAAGAATATCTCAAAAACTAATCCGTCAAGCTCGAGATGAATCTTGGCACGAGTTTTGCAATTCATTGGATGGTAAAATCACTCAAAGTGAAATGTGGCGCAAACTAAAGTGGCTAAAGGGTTATAATGTGCCACACTCCCACGTAGATAAGGAAAAAGCCAATGATCTATTATGTAGTTTAACACCTGACTATGTACTTCCTAATGACCCAGACTTTGCTCCCGATAAAACTAGTTTGGATATTTTAATTACAAGACAAGAATTAGATATCTGTATACAACATAAAGACACGTCGCCAGGTAGTGACAGAATATCTTATTCAATGATATACAATTTACCTAACAATGGAAAAAACATTTTATTAAAATTGTATAACTTGTTCTACGCAGTAAGTTTTGTGCCTACACAGTGGCGAGATATCACTATTATTCCGATCCCGAAACCAGGTCGTGATCCGCACTCATCTGGATACCTGCGACCAATATCAATGATATCGTGCGTTTGCAAAACCTTTCATAGTATTTTAATAAAACGTTTAGAGTGGCACATTGAGAGAAATAACTTTTTATCTTACAAAACATCAGGCTTTAGAAAACATCACTCCACTTTAGACAATCTTTCAAACTTGGTGTTATCAATTCAAACCGGTTTCTCTCATAATCAGATGACTATAGCTGCCTTTATAGATATAGACAATGCATACAATAACGTTGATGTAAAAAGTTTAATATGTATTATGCAACAATTAGGAGTTAGTTCTTTGATGTGTAGGTACTTGTGGAATTTTTTAAAAGACAGATATTTAAGAATGCAGGTAGACTCGGTTTCATTTGGTAGATATGCGTGCCGCGGCTTGGCTCAAGGTGACCCTTTTTCACCTCTGCTTTTTAATTTAGCTACTATACAGATTTGCAATAGTATCAATAATGTTTTAATTTCACAATACGCTGACGATTTTGCGTTATACGTAAATTGCGATAATGTGCGGGAAGGAAACAAGCAGATACAGTCAGGCCTAAATAAATTCGTTGAGCTACTTTCTAAAATTGGGTTAGATATTTCACCAACAAAGAGCAAAATATGTGTTTTTAAAAGGGGCTTCCGGAGTGAATTTGTTGATGTAACTATAAACGGAATGACTTTGGAAGTGGTAGATAACATTAAATATTTAGGTCTATGGTTGGACAGATCCTTGCGATGGGCGAAGCACATAAATGAATTGAGAGGTAAAAGTCTAAAATTATTAAATGTTTTCAAAGCTGTGACCGGTGCGGGTTGGGGAATACACCCAATTGTTTTGAGACGGATTTACATAGCTATGTTTCGGAGTAGGTTAGATTACGCTAGCGCGTTGTATGACAGTAGTTGTAAAACACACTTGGGCAAACTGGACAAAATACAAAACCAATGCATGCGTATTATCGGAGGATTTATTAAAAGCACCGCAATACACGTGATGGAATGCGAACTCCATCTTCAGCCACTGAGCACGCGTAGGTATTATCTTGCTGGCAAGTTTTGGTTTAGATGCAAGTCCTTTTCTGAAAATCACATTATTAACATCTTAGATAAGCTGAGTGATTATTGCCGTAATGCATATTGGAGGAACAAGAAAAAACCCCTTCTAGTTTCGATCCACGATAGCTTTAAAAATACTTTAGTTTATTCATCAAAACAGTTAGAAATGTTTTCTTTGGACTTATGGGTTAGTGGTATAGAGCTTTCTGATGTACTAGAACCGGATATTAAGACCATTTGTAAGCCGAAGCACCAGTATAAACCGTGCGAATTACAACAGATTTGTAATGAATTTTTGTTGAATACTTATTCACATTTTTATAAATTATACACAGATGGGTCGAAAAATGATGATGGCAGTAGTGGTTTGGCACTTTATGACCCTCAAACAAATGGCTCCATGCGATTGATGATCAAAGCAAAAGTTTCTATTATGTATACGGAGTTGATAGCCATTGCAGAGGCAATGTCTTACATTGATTCCTTTAAGGCCGGGAAATATGTTATTTTGACAGATTCCAAGAGTGCTATTCTCCATTTGGCTCGATGCACCTCGAATTTTCGAGGCACACCGATAGCCTATAATATTTTGGAGTCGCTCCGTAAACTTAGGATTAGTGATAAAACAATTAAAATTCAATGGGTACCTTCACATGTGGGCATAACAGGTAATGAAGAAGCTGATCGTCTGGCCAGAGAAGCTAGTTTGAATGGAATACCATTTACCTGCCTACCCTTATTTACGGATTGTTTGTACTCCGTTAAAGAAAAATGTAAAGAGATTTGGAGTGAGCACTTTGACGAGAGGTCATTATCTAAAGGCATCTGGTATAAGACCATACAGCCTTGCCTTACGCGATCACCGTGGTTCGCAGAGTCTGGTTTGTCTCGAACAGATATTGTGACTGCCTTAAGACTTCGGTCCGGGCACATACCGCTAAACAAATTTGCTTTTCTGATGGGTAAATCCAACTCACCAAATTGTGCTGAATGTGGCGTGGTTGAAGATGTTTACCATGTGTTAGCCGAGTGTGCCCGGACCGAGGTTGAGAGGGTCAGCTTTATGCTGGAATTTGATATGGATCTGCGGGAAATGGGCATGTGTAATTTGATTCTAGCCCGTCCTCTGTCCAATGAGGCAAAATTTATTTATAAATTAGTTAAATTATCCATTAAGCGTAGATAAGTAGTTTCTTTTTTGTGAGGCCTATGAGGGTGGCATGATCATGTCTGATCAAACTCTCTATAAAATAAATAAAGATTAAAAAAAAAAAAAAACCTTTTGGATGAGTAAAGTATAACAATAGCATGCCCCAGGGGTTACATAAAATCATATTTATTTTTCGTGTGGTCACTGAAGAGATAGCTGACATTGTTTACAATAATTGTATTCTCAAGTCATAATTCATTTATTTCTTAACAAAATACGTATTTAAGTACATTGTGTAGAAAGTCATAAATTATAAAAAAACTCGAATGCCAAATAATCGAATATCAATTGATCGACCACTGTAAATCGAACGTCTAAATACTCGAACGTTCATAATATCGAATGGTATATCTCTTGTCTGGGCGTATCAGCAGTGCAAGTACGTAGGAAAATCGATAAATCTGACAGTTATTCTCGACAAAATGAGTTTTTATCTTTGTTATGAACTCATTTTGTCGAGAATGACTGTCAGATTTATCGAATCGATTCCTACGTACTTGCACTGCTGTCTTGACTGTGTGTCTTTTCTTTCTGTATAAAATCAATATGAGCACCATTTTTAACAAATGTATCCCCATATAGAGTTAAATAAGGAAGAAAATTTTGTACAGACGCACTACTTATCATGGATAATATATACAAGGCAAAGCGAAAGAAAGGTTTTTTCTTATATCATATTTTAAGAGATAGGTAATCAGATAATGTCACAATTGAAAGAATTGCAATGATCTAGATTCTTATGAGATGACTGACACTCAAGATAAGTTTTGATTAGGCTCCAATGCCCACTAAGATAGGACTGGCTATGTTTAGGTATATTGCCCAATTAAATTAATATAAATAAATAATAAAAATATTTTTTTTAGCAATAGCTTGTGTTTTAGAGATAGTTTAATCTGGTGATACAATCCCGCTAAATCTTAGTGGAACCGGTCATAAAATCAATTATATTGTTTATTCACGTGTGCCCCATGGCTACTTCTTATATTATTTCTACACGCAAACTTTTAGATAAGGAAGCTAGCTAGCATAGGTGATAGACACTACTAGTTTTAGACCAAAATTAGCAAATAAACAAACGACCTAGAATTGAAAGACCATAATTCGATTGACCATTTCAGGTAGGTTTGCGTTTCGTAATAATTAATCTTCAACTCGAATAAAATACTGACAACATTTCTTGTATCGGGTCCAGTCAAAACCAGGTCAACGTGACGTAACAGCAGTCATGGACACAATCTTGCAAAAGGGAATGGAAAACTGCCAAAGGCTTTTTGCACCAGGATTTTTCTGAATAGTAGTATAGTTTAATGAACAATAAACGCACTTACGCATAATTAACATAACAGCAACAGACAAAAATGCAGTTAAGCCGTACCCATTAAAGGTTCTATAAATGTTAGAAAACTTAATCTAATCGTAAGTCAACATAAGGTTCTCTTGTAGAAAAGATTGTTATGTATGTGAGGAATTAGGTACTAAGAATTGAGAATGAAGTATGAAATTATAAAAAAGATTAGCAGACAATGTTTCGTTTATCATAGAAACGCGGCCAATGACGGTTATCCACTTGCAGTCGGTACCACGCGTGCGTTATCATTTCAAGTGCTGTCAATACACAAACATGGGCTGTGATGTGCGACAAAATGCTTAAGCAACACGAGCTGGTTTTTATTTTATCTTAACACAAAGTATGTGGAAGATAACGACATAAACCCGTTTTAAGATGGCGAGCGAGCCGATTTTATATTAAAAACCGTTTTTTGGGTAAAAAATGTGATGCCTGCGTATAACGGAGAAAACTTGTCGTAATTGTACTGTAGGTACCTGCCATAACTTAAGGAAAATATGGACGTTGTTTCAGAAGTGAGTGTCGTACCATAAGGAGCGGTAAAACCAGATTTTTTGAGGTCAAATGATGATGTTTTGCGTAACATTGCATTACTGGGGGCCTAGTCTGCTATTAAAATAGTGTCACAATGATCTATCATTGATTTCATAATTATTGAACGATGCCATTGTCATTTTGTTAAAAGTTCGTAATCTGCTAACTTCATAATGGTCGATCATTGGTCGGTCAATGGTCTCGTTATAGAATTGTGTTATAATGACATTGTTGTGGCCATTATTATAAAACCTGTTAGTGGAAATGATTTTCGAAAAACTAGAATTAAATTTGAACATCTAATCATGCCAGATTTAATTTATAAACAGGGTGTGAAAGACCTCATCACGAAGCCGTCAACCAAGCATTCTGTACATCAAACTGAGTAACTTTACGCAAAAATTATTGCTGGGAAATGACTTTCTTTTTTGGGGTGAAAAATCATGTGTTGTGATAGAACTCAATGTAACGCACAACATTGTGCTGATGGATGGATTGAATAGTACGGGGGTCGTGGAGGTGTTTAAAGTAAAAATCTTACATTAAAAACTTGTATTTAAAAAAAAACTTGTCAAAAAGTTGGAACTTTGACCCCCAATATCTCCGTAACTAGAAGGTTTCCAGGTATGGTGTAGGACAAAAAAATTATCGCAATGACGAGAAGAACAAGTGCCTTTCGGCTTCGTTAAGAGGTGTTTTACACCCTTTATATTTTTACCTATTATTTATTAGTGTTCTATACAATCTGAAGATTTTGATCAGAACTAGCTTAGAATCTGGCTAGTGCATGCAGATATTTCAATATTCTATCAAAGTGATTAGCACTTAATTCCGCCAATTTTTCCCAGCTTTCATATTGAAGAAGTTAACGTTATTTTATGCTCTGTTAAAATTGAGTAATGCGTGTTATATTGGCGGTACACATCAAATATACATACTTACTTTCTGAATTCATAATTATTACTATCGCGCTGGGTTTAAAAACGCCAACTAAGCTTAATTTTTAGAAAATTCACTCATTCAATATTGTAATCGATATTATTGTTGTCATTCTCGTAAATCAAAGATGGCGTAAACATTTGCAATAAGTTAGAATAACAATTGTTCTCGTGAACAGTGGCGTAATATATTAATATTTTTATTATTCTCGTGTTGAAAAATGGAACAAGATGGTTATTACACGAAGACGTAAAATATGGTTATTTAACAATATCATGTAATAAAATATGAGTAAGACTGTGTGGCTTTTGTCCGAGAAGTAGTTGCGGCGGGAGAGGAGAGAGCGCGATATTGTCGCGTTTACTTTCGAACGGTAATTGCACATTGTGCCAATGGACGCACATAGCACACTAAGTAGGTATTATAACAATGACGTGAACTTAGAACCGAACATTTTGAAATGATCTCTTCTACGAGGATTTTATAAATAACTAGCTGTTGCCCGCGACCTTCGTTTTTAGATTTTGTTATCAATTTCAATAAGTTTTTTTTTATTTACAGAACTAATATTTCTAAAATAAAATTAGCTTAAGTTAGATTTCTTAAAACATCAGCTATCTGCCAGTAAAATTCCTGTCAAAATCGGTCCAGCTGTTTCGGAGATTAGCCGGAACAAACAGACAGACAGATAAAAATGAAAACAATTGTATTTTTGTTATTAATAAGTACTGTATATACTTTCATAAGCATTCAATAAAAAGCTGTTATTTTGAAATTGCAAACAGACACTCCAATTTGTTTATTTTTATTTTTTGTATAGATTTATTTTATTTTCTTTTATTTTACACGGTATGACTGTGTTAGCAGTGACGTATACGCGTTGCTGAAATAACTGAATATTAGTACTTACACCATCATTTTAGTTAAAAAAAAAATGTTATCGACATTCGACACCTATAAAGACGCTTCATTCCCACTAGTTCTGCTAAGCAGTTCTGGACCTCTTTAGTTTCGAAACTTTAAGAATACGAAAATGAATTTATGTTAAGTACCTACTTACCAGGGTCACCGACGTAGCCCGAAAAATTGGCAAACTTAAGTGGCAGTGGGCAGGGCACATTGCTCGCAGAACGGATCGCCGATGGGGCCGAAAAGTTCTGGAGTGGCGACCGCGAACCGGAAGACCTAGTGGAAGGCCTCCCACTAGGTGGACCGATGACCTGGTGAAGGTTGCGGGAATCCGCTGGACGCGAGTCGCACGGGACCGGTCAATCTGGCGACACTTGGGGGAGGCCTATGTCCAGCAGTGGGACGTCTTTCGGCTGAAATGATGATGATGATGATGACCTACTTAACCTAAATACTTAATTGTCAACTCGTACCAACAAATAGCCGCACTAACATCCTGTACATTTTTAACCACATGTCATTAAAAACAAAAGTCCATCATTAACTATGTATAACTGACATTCGAGTTTGAAATAACTAACAATAATCATAGTTTTGTTGTGGTTGGAATAAAAATGCCACGCGCACATGTGTTTCACGGAAAATATTAAACATATAATTTCCTATTTGAATGTTATATTATTTATTTTCTTTACCTATGTATTTTCCTTTGTTTTAATCTAACAAAACAATTGCCTGGTATGTATTAAACAATAGTACATAAACAATAATATAAGTAGGTACCTAGAAAACAACGAATAATACTTCACTTTTCACAATGCAAGTACGTAGGGAGGTAAATATTTTTATCTATTTATCCATATTGTGTGTCTGTACTGTAATAAACATAAGTGGAATAGTTGACAAAGTAAAATATTTACTCGGTAACGGATTGGGCCCAGGAATCCCTTTTTCAGTACTATACATCGTTTCTTAGTAAAACTATTAGTACCTAATATTAAAACATGACAGTAACTAACTACTCAAAGTACTCATCCCGTTTATATTGTAGTGTAAAGTGTTCAAGAAGGTTATAAATTAATTGAAACACGACCTCGCTTTGATGAAGATCCATTTAAAATTAATATACAAAAATAATATACCTTATAGTTTTTTAATTTTTATACCACTTTTTATTGGCCCTTACTCACGAGTATTATTGTCTTGGGTTCTATTGAGTTCGTAGCTGGTGGGGTTTTGTAGTTTCTGTGTATGTATGTACTCTCAAGTACTGATTGCAACATACGGAACCGACATGTCCTGTCACCAAAATAATCGAAGAGTCACGTCTACCAACCCGTACCGATCCCGCGTTGGATTATGACCCACTCTCTCACAGAGATGAGGGCTGTGTCCCAACAGTGGGATCTTAGTGAGCTGATTATGTTGTGCATAATCATCAGAAGCGCTAGCATTCCAATCCATTCATCGGCTTTACAGAACTCTGTAAATCCGATGTCTCATGTCTCTACTATTGGCCTGCGAAGATCTTCGCTTCACCTAAGATTAGGTACACGGTGAAATGGACGTCGAAATGCAAATTGTCTACCTACCACAAAAATAGCACGTCATTCTAGAGCACTTATGATAGAATTTTTTCTTCCCTTTTTAGGGTTTCGTAGCCAAATGGCAAAAAACGGAACCTCTTCTGTCTCTCGTCTGTCCATCAGTATGTCACAGCCACTTTTTTCCGAAACTATAAGAACTATGCTGTTGAAACTTTGAAACTTGGTAAGTAGATGTATTCTGTGAACCACATTACGATTTTCACACAGAAATAGAAAAAAATCAATAAATATTGGGGGTACCCTAAAAACTGAAACCCAAATTTTGTTTTCATCAAACCCATACGTGTGGGGTATCTATGGATAGGTCTTCAAAAATGATATTGAGGTTTTTAATATTATTTTTTTCTAAACTTAATAGTTTGCGCGAGAGACACTTCCAAAGTGGTAAAATGTGTCCCCTCCCCATGTAACTTCTAAAATAAGATAAGAAGAGAATGATAAAACTAAAAAATATGATGCACAATAAATACCATTTAAACTTCCACCGAAAATTGGTTTGAACGAGATCTAGTAAGTCGTTTTATTTTAATACGTCATAAATCGGAAACCTCAATTTACCTTTCATTCAATAAAGTTTGTGCGGAACCCTCGGTGTTTTTTTTTTTTTTTTTGGGACAAGCCCGCCACACTGTTCCCAAACCACTGTAACTCCTGAAAGCCAGAATCAACAGTGGCGACCACCAGAAAAGCGCCGAGACAATGAAGCTCGACGAAGTCCCAGAGAATGAATTTAACTGTCTTGGATCCCGCAACGAAATTAATCAGAAAAGTATAGTGGAGGAGTAGGAAAAAACCGTAATGTCCACTTCCCTCCATTTCAGCAGGAGACAGAACGAAACAAGGCCAATAGGCACAAAGGGACGTTTACAACTGGGATAGGCCCAGTTGCCTAGCACCACGGATAAATATTAACATTAATGGGTCCTAAGTTGTGAGCTGTTATATTTGATTCCAATAATAGGTATGGCAAAAACGCTTGAACGCACGGAAATTTGTTCTAGTTTCCACAAGGTCTGTATAGTAAATAACTCCGGATGTAACCTGTACACTATCCAACATAATGTTGCTTTCATTCTGCCAAAGACTGCACTCCCATAAAATGTGATGTGCTGATTGTTCATATTCGCAGTCAGATGTGGAACATTGACAAAAAGGCGAGTCAACAAGCTTGAAGGAAAATAATTTACTCTTAAAGTTACCATGACCGGTGAGAAATTGGGCAACACAGTGATCAACCTCCAACCATGTCCTGGCCAGCCGTTCACGAACGGATGGAAAGAACTGGTGGAGGTGTCGGCCCTTGATGGAATTATCCCACCCACCTTGCCATTCAGACAAAAGTTCCTCCCAGACGTCGGTCTGTGGTTTGAATAATCTAGTAATCTTAACACGGTCACGTAGGGTTAAAAAGTCTGCGTCCGTGGTCTCACGTGCGTTATAGTACATTGCAGCCCGTCGCTGCACTTCAAGATCAACTGGAAGTACACCTGCAAGTACCGGTAAGGCTTCAGTACTAACTGTCCTATACGCTTTGCATAAGAATATAATATATAATAACCCTCGGTGTGCGACTCTGACGTTTTTCATAAAGCAGCAGTGATAGCCTGGTAATGTGAATGTCGGACTGTCAAATCATAGGTCTCAAGTCCGAACCCAATACACGCACCTCTGATTTTTCGGATCCATGTGCGTAGTGTATAATTATCACTTGCTTCAGTGAAGCAAAACATCGTGAGGAAATCGTTGAGAGATATTTCTCGACGTCGCGTCGGTAAAGCCAAGTCAGAGACCCTTGGGCGTCATTAAAACTCTGACTAGGTTAGGCACTGTCCACTGACCACACGAGAAAGAAAGATATGCCACTGTCACATGTATATGTTGAAGGGTAAAGATTCTGTGTCTAAGGCTTCAACCAGGCGTTTTTCTAATTTATCTAGATATTTTCTAGCCGTTTAAGTCTGTCGTAATCATAAACTTGGTTTTATTATTCTGCTCACTTTCAAGTGCTCGGTCACGATTGCCAATGGCCTAATTAGATTTTGAGTGAAATCTAAAGATATGGAGCTATTCTGTTATATCGGTTTTTCATAAATACTTCAAATTAATATTGTTTTTACATAATAACAACGATCTGGGCAGACATTTCGCAAGCTACCTACTTTAAGTAATAGGTACCCTTAGAAATTAACCTCCATTAGGATAGACACAAGACTCATGCATGTGATGATAGACATGGCTGAACCAACTAACTATTTTAGCAAATAGCATGTACTAATCGACTGTTGGAGATCGGGGCCCAGGGGATTAAGCTGCATGCAGGGAACACAAGACCGATCAATTTGTCAAACGTTCGAATATTTCGTTTGAAATTCACGACATGTTTGGAAACGGCGCTCTTGTTGAAATGGATGACGGTTATTTGGATTTATGATTGAATTGTTTTGATTGAAAGTGTGTACGCACTAACTCGGATTGAATAAATGATGTCTACAATTTACTCATTTGGCTAAATAATAATAGCCACTAGGGTCGATCTTTAAGTTATGTAGGAACTGAAGTACCGGTAACCAAGGTATGGTTGAAGAAGATGATAATGATGTACTACTAGAGAGAGTTGAGTTTGAGTTTACTTCTATTGCTGTTAGCCTGCGTCATACCACGGCCTCTCTCCATGACTTCCAGTCTTTTCGATCTTAGCGACTATGCTGTAGCAAATTAGCAATCTCAAATATTATGTCATATAAAATAAAGGCAGAAGACATAATGACCTTCAATTAGCACGTCTGCTATACCTATTATACTTACACAGTACCTTATTAAGTTATTTTCTTTATTCATTTTAATATCTTATATATTTACATTTTTTAATATATCTTAAAAAAACCTATTTATAAGTTTATTATTCTACTAGCTGTTACCCGAGAGCTTCGTCCGCGTGAAATTGTTTGTATAAATATTAAGTACTTCCCTATTTGTATCGAATTTTGTTAACAATAACTAGGTAGGTATATCCTTTTTAAAACTACAAGCATAACCTACTCCTCATTACATCAGCTATCTGCCAGTGAAGTCTCGTCATAATCAGTTCAGACGTTTCGGAGATTAGCCGGATCAAACAGACAGACAGACAAAAATAAAATAAAAAAAGTGTTTAGGGTACTATTTTCATATGCATTCAGTAAAAAGCTGTTATTTTAAAATTTCAAACAGACATTCAATTTTATTTATGCGATGTACATGAATAATGTCTAGATATAAAGGTATGTATTCTTTATTATGAATAATTAACAAAGCTTAATTACGTCATACTTAAACTGGTTATTGCGTTGTTCATGAAATTAAGCCATATTTCACTTTATGGATGTAATAATTACTAGAAACGAGTTGGTTTTAATGTTTTTATTATCGGTCACGTTTAGCTCAAAAATTCAAATAACTGTAAATTACCATGTGGTACGGTCATACATTTTAGAAATAGTGTTGTATGTTTAATCCGCATTAAATACCGGGTTCCCTCCGTACCTCGGAAAGCACGTTAAGCCATTGGTCCCAGCGGTCATTTGAAGATCGTTTACTGTCATAAAGATAGTCAGTGGTCCAAACGTCTAACAATCAGTCTTACCAAGGAGTTTCGTATAACTCAGAACTAACTGGGTTGTGGAGGTCATAAATAGGCACACGCCCCACGTAAAATACTAGTATTCAGCTGTATCCAGTGAGTTTGGAAGCCGATCCCAACATACTTCGGAAACGGTTAGGTTGATTGTGATCTCGGTTTTATACTTCTATCATCAGGCCAAGACGCTTTGACCAAAGGCAATTTTTTGTGGAAATTATTGACTGAAACGCTAACAATATTAATCGCTTTTCAAAACCTTCTCTTTAGGAAGGCACTTGCTACATCCAGTTTGAATGCTGGTGACGTGATCGAACTGGTAAGGGTGCTGTGGTGGTTTGGGAGAGGCCTATTTCCAGGAGTGGACTGCGATAGTTGTAGCTGGCAAGAATTAAAATTATTATTATTGTTTGAAGAAAAGGAGGGCCAATGTCTGGTGTGGGTCGAAAATTGATAGTGAGAACTGGTTTTTTCATTAGCCACAGACGGTTTAAAGGGCGAACTACTTATTCAGGTTTAGTTCAAGATCATCAACGGAGTAGTCTTTCATTTGAAACAATCACCTCTCTATTAAGTAGGTACATAGGTACTCGTAGTTAAGTACCTATGTGTTAATTAAATAAAACTTCGATATTCTGCGCCATTTAGTTATCACCTTCAGACTTGAGTGTGATGAACCATTATCTTAACTAATAAGTGGTATTCACGAGTAATTGATTAATAAAAATCTTACACTGAAACAAATGATACATTCTGTATTATGAAGAGGACATCAAACAATTGCAGGATTGATAAAAAGATTAATATCTATCTGCTAGAATCTTACATAATATGGGTGCCTACTTATTCTTAGGTTGGTACTTTGGTAGTAAAGTACTTATAGGTACCCTAGTTATGGTGTAAGTATTAGCTTTTGTTTGCGTCTTCGCCCTTGTTTTTGTCTGAAATTAGAGAGAGAGATGAGATGAGAGTATACTCTGCCCAAATAAGCCGAGTCAGGGGAACCGGGTACCTGTGTGCCAACACGTATAATGGCGTGAAAAAGGTAACAGACAAGCAGAGTTCCTTTCGCATGTATTATTATAGACTAGTAAGCCATGGCACCTAGGGGGCCGTCCACGTCACGTGAGGTTCGAAAGGGGAGGGGGTTTGGCAAAAATCACGAAATATCACAAGGGGGAGGGGGGTGTAGTAAGATATCACGTGTATTTATTTTTTTGTCAAACGCGCGATTTCTAAACCGTAAAGCGGCGTGAAGTGTGACCTTGGCTCGCCGTTGCCAGGCGAACGATTCTTTGTAGGTACTAAACATACACGTGATGTCTTAAACCTCAAAACGCATAACGTATCACCAAGGGGGAGGGGGGAGGTTAAATAATGGACGGCCAATAGATAGATGAAACACTAATAGATTCCTTTAAACAGCTGTCTGAAGTGGATATAAGTTAGTCGACAGTATGTCAAATGGGATAGCCCATTTGACATACTGTCGACTAACTTATAACTTACTTAACTTTATAGCAGCCCCAGAAGAAGACCATGGGACGAACTGGGCTATTTAAAGAAGCAGAAGACAGAGGTAATAATTAGAAGTGGAGTAAGAAGCCTTTAAGGTGAAAGTGTCAGGGTAGCCCGAGAAATTCAAAATTTCTTAGGTTTTTGCAATTTGCAGGCCAGTGCAAATTACATGTTGATTAAAATATTATTTGCGGCTGTAAAACGTATGTAGTTACAGAATTATAATTATCAAAATCATCAATACAACCTTCCAAGTTCATAAAGGTGTAGAAATGACTTTTTCTGTTTTTTTTTTGGTTTCTACACCGTTATGCACTTGGATGTATGCTGGTTGGAGCATTCACCTAAGGTGAAAGCGCAAGGGTAGGCCGCGAAATTCGAATTTTCTTATATTTCTACCCTGGCGATTCCGTACCTTAAATGTGTTTTTTTGCAAATATTCCCCTACCATAAGGTCCGGGGAATAATTTCATAACAAACAATTTAGGTTCGGCGCAGCATACTTAACATATTATGCTAAAATGTTTGGATATAACGATTGAGATGAATACCTATTTAATTGGGACTTGTTTGAGGAAAGGTCGACATAAACGTTAGCCTCGATAGCCTAAAAAAACACAACAAAGTGAAGAATAACTTTAGCTTCAGAAGTCGGTGACTTCTGTGTGTTTAATTCAGTTTCTTTGCCACCGACTTCTGAAACTAAAGTTATTTTTCACTTTGTTGTGTTTTTTAATTCGGTTTTATTTTTTGCAATAAAGTTTTTTATTTTTCATCTTTTTAGTTATAATATCCTATACAAATATTAGCTATACTTTCATTCATTTTAACATAACATAACATACAGTTATGTTTAAGTCCCATGTAATAGGGGGCGAGCGCTGGCGCAAATCCAGACTCCGTGGCTG
The DNA here is from genome assembly GCA_941918905.2 of Xestia sexstrigata. NCBI lineage: Eukaryota > Metazoa > Arthropoda > Insecta > Lepidoptera > Noctuidae > Xestia > Xestia sexstrigata. The sequence continues at coordinate 11,487,726 of OW799200.2, read as the reverse complement.
CTACTGAGAAATTCCTGATGGAAAAACCCAATAACACTTTGCTCGACCTGGTAATCGAACCCAGGACCTCATGCTGATTAGTCGCCTCCACAAGACCAACGAGGTAGTCATTTATTTTATATTGTTAACAATACATGTCATAGTAATAAGCTTATTCCCAATAAAATGGAACCTAACATACCTACTTAACTGTCGAAATGTGGATGTACTGTACACATCTGCATACCCCTTCCGAGCATACGGGCGTGATGTTATGTTTTGATGTTGTGAAAGCAGCAATCACGACCGATTTGCTGTCTATGAATGAAGAGTTCCATTGTATTTCTTTGAAGATCACCATCAGATCTTCACCAAAATTAAACGGGACCACTTCGAAGTAATTTTCTTCCAAACAAAAAAAGAATCATCGAAATTGGTTCACAATTGGCGAAGATATCGCTGAACATACACAAAAAAAAAACAGACGAATTGATAACCTCCTCTTATTGGAAGTCGGTTAAAAAGACGCATTTTAAAATGGACAATAAAGTATTTTTGAGGGGGTTATACTGCAATTATTAATATGTACTAAAACAGTCACAGTTTTTCTCAGCATTGTCTTCAAGATAATGATTTAAATAATAATATAGACAAATCTGATGAACGTTGATTGAAAAGTGCAATTCAAAGTCATTTATTTATTAAAACATTAGTCCTGATATATCAATTAAGTAAACACAACACAAACTCGTCTGCTCTCTGCCGCAAACTGTGCCCGCATACAATACAAGATCCCAGGGTCATAAGATCAATAAATGTATGGTCCGTCTGATAAAAAATCCAGGATTCCAACAATTATTATTTGGTATGAAGAGATTGTTTGACTTGAATTTTTGGCTGTAGTTTAAAGTTAAAAGTTCATTACTTATCCGAATACCTTATTTGCAAATAAGGTATTCGAAGAAGTAATAAACTTTTTAATTAGCAATGGTTTGTGGTTTCATCTGATAAGGTAAATACCGAGCTGATGGCTTGCGCGTCCAGATAGTTTGTTGTTTTTGTTACCTGTTCCATAAATAGATACATATCCTACCAAAATTATATTGTAAGCACGTTTTTACCTATATTAAAACCTGTCCTTTTTTTTTTTTTTAGATTAATATCAATCCACAAGCGAAATATTGTATGCAACCCGCTTAACTTTGAATAACGACTGTAAAAGATGTCTAATGTCTAAATAAGAGGTGCCTGACGTACAAAATCATCATGTCTTAACAGTTGAAACTAACAACCAGTCGTTTAGAACAATTGTGTAGTTTATCAATCCGTCAATCTCAGAGATAAAGTTAACGAAACACAAGGATCCTGTACACAATCCTCCACTCATATAAATTGCATTCACAGTCAATTAAAGATCTTCATTGTACTCATATTTATATTACAAACACTTGCTTTTTGTCGTCGCTTTAGCAAATTTTGAATATGAAGTGAACATAGCAAGAAATCATTATGTATCAGTCTGATGCTTGTAGGTGGCCTTGCATCACCTCACCAACCAACGTAAACAAAAACTTAACAGAAAACACAACAATAAGTATCAATACAAGACCACATCGCAACTGTACGAGATTTGGTACTTACATTTAAATTGTATCAAAATTATTGTATTGTAACATTCCAAACAAAATATTGCAATAGAAGGAATGCTGCTAAGAAAATAAACATCAATTTTGTTACAAGTCGCTGTTTAGAATCGCACGACATTTAGGATAAAAAGATTATACCAACCGTTGATTTAGCCTCCATTTTGTCCGTTGTTCAGAATATAACATATGTGTTGATAGAATCACTTTTGCTTTTTTCTCGAGTCGTAAAGAAAGTAAGCGCACTATGACATAATTTGTGGTAGGAGTGCGATGCGCGTGCGCCGAGGCGAGCGCGCGAACTGTCAGTGCGCGCGGTACTGACTTGCGTTTGTCAATCGGCAGCGACGCCGACTACCAGCAGTTTTCCAACTACGGGTACTGCGTCATTAACCAAGATTTTAACTCTCATGTGGATTTATGACAGAGGCACTGTGCACAACGACACCACTGCGACAGCTGTACGTTTACCTATTAATCTATCAAGATGAATACGGATTTCTTGTTGACGTGCAATCAATAGGGAAAATACCTCATAGTGCTTCTAGCTATGTGGTGTAATACAAAGTAATTTATTTTATTTTAGCATTATGCTTACATCCTTCAATGTGTTACTCATAACTGCACTAAACTAAATAAAGAAACGGCGTAAATATAGAAACCTTTGTGGTAACTATATTTATGAGCCGTTTGGGGTTGGAACTCTGGGGCCGTGGGGGCACATTACCAGCTGACAGCGTTGAGGAGGAGTTTTTCGATGCCCTTCTATAGTTTGTTGTTAGTTTATGTAATAGTTTTTTTTTTTAAATAAATGAGTTAATAATGTCTTGTTGATTTGTTGGCAAAAATATGGATGAACATAACACAACATCGCGTCAATAATCCCAAAAGGGAACAGGGGTATAGGCGACCAAGAACTGGCAAAAGAAGCGACATAGTTGCCATCGGGGGAAAAACCTGGATGAGGCTGGCCCAGGACCGTGCAGATTGGCACAGGACCGTGGAGATAGGTACAGGACCGTGGAGATTGGCACAAAAAAAGAGAGGCCTATACTTACCCAGCAGTGGGCGAGTTCGGGCTGTGGATGATAATGATGATGTACCTACTCGTACTATTACACATTATATTACACCAGTCAAGTTTAAGTCCCATGCAATAGGGGGCGAGCAATAATCTTAATTCTTGTTTTCACCAACACTGAGTGACACGACGATCGAGGAGGAGTTACTTGGTCGGCTTTTAGATAATTTTAAAAGAAAGTAGTCTATAGAGCGAGCTCGAAAATTTTATCACTTTACCTACTTGTTAGAATTGTTTCGAGCAACTGGAGTTACCTGGGCCTCTTATATACAAAGTTAAGTGAAGAAAAACTAGATTGTAAGAATTAAAAAGCTATAACTTTTAAAAATCTTGAGCCTCTAGAGACAGCTGCCTCCTCCTGGCGACGCCCATGACAAGATAAAAAGAGTTTTAATTCCGTCAAACTAGTTCAAGCTCGGCTAATGACGTATTTGGTCCGGTTCAGGGGGGGGCAATTGCACCCATTGCCCCCCCCCCAGTATCCGCGCCTGCGTCGCAGATGTGTTTTACGCTCACCACCGCAGCTTCGGCCAAGCCGGCCAGCGTCAGCCACGGCGGCGAGCGTTAAAACCATCTGCTCTGAGGAGCGGGGAGAGGGGTGAGGCGGCCCGTGACCGGAGGCTCACGGGCCGCCTCACCCCTCCGCGCCTTCGCGGATTTAAATTACACTCTATGGTTAGGGCAGACAAGACTACATGGAGCCAATTTTGGAGATTCATTTCTGTCACTAACTTTTGTAGCACAACGCCGTATTGACTTTTTAAGACAATATTTTAATTTTAATTTAAGTTTAAAAATGCTATTTTATAGAAATGGCAATAATGCCCAATAAAATTATTCCAAATAAAGTTCTGTCATTTTCATATTATGCCAAGTGAAATTGTACCAAATAATCGTCGCTCTAAATAAACGGTATTCGGTATTGTATGGCCAAATAAAAAAATAAAAAAAAATCTGCCATCCATCTTATAAAGTATGCCATTGTAAATTTGGACATACGAGTACTACAAACATTCGGCCAAACAATAACTATATTTAATAATATTTATGCTTTAAAAATATTCGTTTAAAGAAGATTATGCCAAGTGTGTTATGCCAAATAAATTTCGGAACATCATTATTCTGCCAGATATATGGAACCCGGTTAGGAACGCATTCGAACTGGGTGTCGGTGTGCCTATAAACCTAAATTTCACTTGAATGCGCATGCTAATCATAATTAGAATAAAATGGTCCGGCCCACTGCTGGGACACAGGCATCCTCTATATAAGAGGGAATGGGCTGTACTGTAATGAAATGAAATGAAATGAAATGATGTTTATTTTTGCAAGTAGGTTCTTACAAACACTAACACGTCATTTTTTTAAAACTAGATGGGGCCGGTGTTTCGTACCTGACTACTCTGAGAAGAAACAGCCGAAACAAACTCAGAGGTCATAGTCTCTTTTGAAGTCCAGACATAATCTTGTTCAATTTAGATGAGGACTATGCAGATTAGTGTCTGAGATGGTCTTTTGAAGAAAGAACCACAGAGATTTGAGTGGACCTGTCCAGTCAGTGCAAGCATTTGTCAGTTATCGTGTAGCTTGACTTATAACTCAAGGAGCTCAACGAAACGACGAACAATACCAAAGAAAGGACATTTGGGTAGGTCGCTTAAAGTACTCAAACTGCCAGACAGTCGTGGGGAAAAAAATAAAATAAAATATTTGACCCACATGGTCCTCACATTCACAATAATTAAAAAAAAATTAACAATAATTTATAAAACGAATGTCAAAAAAAAAAGTAAAAATAAACATTAAATGTCACAATAATAATAAAAAAGTAAAATACTTAACAAAATAAGTATTCATGTCAAATCAATACATGTCACATAAAATTATGTAAAATAAAGTAAAAAAATAAATAATAAAATACTGAACTAAGTATTCATGTCAAATCATTCAATGTCAAAGTGTATATTGTAAGTGTAAAAGAAAGGAATTAATAATAAACAAGCGAAGTCCGAAATTTCGACATTCACAGAGCAAATTTCATTAGAGCAGCTTAATCCCAAGCCTTTTTATCTTCGAGATAGTGATTAACATGATAGTAGGCTTTCAGGCATAACTTCCGTTTTATAAACGATTTGAATTTATTTAGGCTTAGTGTTTGAATATGGCTCGGAAGTTTATTGTAAAAACGTATACATTGGTATCTAGACGTACCCCTATTTTCTTGAGCCTCGTTGCAGGAACAACAAATTTGTGTTTGTTCCTCGTATTTATGTTGTGGATATCACTGTATTTTTTAAACAAATTAATATTTTTATGTGCGTACAAAAGGTTTTCATAAATAAACAGCGGGCACAGTAAGAATATTAATCTCTTTAAATTTTGCTCTGAGGGAGTATCTGGGACTTAATTTATAAATTGAACGAATTGCCCTTTTTTGTAAAACAAATATTGTTTGAATATCGGCGGCATTACCCCACAAAAGAATACCGTACGACATCACGCTGTGGAAATAACTAAAGTAAACTAAACGGGCAGTCTCTAAATCAGTTAAATCACGAATTTTTCTAACGGCGAATGCTGCAGAGCTAAGTTTTTTTGATAATTTGTATAGACAAATTATCAAAAAAACTTAGCTCTGCAGCATTCGCCATTATGCATTATGCGGGCCTCATTGTAGCTTGGCATCCAAAGTTATGCCCAAGAACACTGTGCTATCTTCCGGTTTCAACTCTTCATCCTTGATCTGTACAGTAGTTTCCACTTGTCTTACATGGGGTATCGTAAACTTAATACATTTAGTTTTTTTCTCATTCAGGAGTAGGTAGATTATTCACATTAAACCAATTAACGACTTTTGCCAGGGCGCTATTAACCTCGTTCGTAACTATCTGCTGACGTTTGAGTTTAAATAAAAGAGAAGTATCATCTACAAACAATACTATGTCATGATTATCCTTTATGAGGTAAGGCAAGTCATTTATTATATATAATTATGAGAAATATCCAGCAGAGCTGCGAGAGTTAAATTCGATTACAAATGTAGACACAATGTGTAGAAAAGACAACACAGGAACATTTAAATTAGAACCTAAGGTTGCACTAGTCGAGGGCTCGAACTCGTTGGAGGGCGTGGCTAATATGCATGCTATTTTAGTAAAGTTTTTAATTTATTAAGTATTAATTTATCTAGTTTTTATTTATTTATTTAAATATTTATTAAACGACGATTTTAGAATTTCATAAATTGACCTTTGGGCGAATAGATATTATTAAAAACTACTGGATGTATCTAATCAAAATAAATTATTTAAACTTTTGAATAAATTATACGGTACGTACCTGTACGGTTTCATTTTTTCCATTTTCATACTACATAAGTTATTTATTTACGCCCAATGGAAGTATCGACGCTCATAACTTCCAAACCAATATTATTTTTCCAATTCACTGCTTCCATGCAGGGCTAGATAATGATAAGACCATTTGATGCAATTTTTTGTTTTAAACCTACACCATCAATCAAACGAGTAATCACCATACTACGTTTGTATGGTGATTACTAAGAAAAATATACTTGTAAAATAAACATGCTCATTCTGACCGGCTCGCGGCTGCGACTAGTTTTAGTTATGAATCGTGAGATATTTTCCGATGACGAGTTGGGCATAAATCGGGCTAGTGTTGTCAATCCCTAAACATCTGTTTCTGACAGCCTATTTAGTATCCAAAATAATACCTACACTTATGTTATTAGAACCAATCAGTAATCAAATCAATCGACATGGTATTTGACAGCCGATTAATTAACCTCACGTTCAGAAACTTGAGGTACATAATAGCTAGGTTAATTTACCTGCAGTTTACGGGAATATACACCTAATAATAAATTGAATTATTGAATGAATTATTAAATTCAATTGTAATATTAAATATTATTAGTTTATTTTATTTGTTCATGTGTATTATTATCAAAATAATAAGTACTTACCTGTAAATAAATGTTCGAAAACAAGGTTATTTTTTTAGATATTACTTTTACCCATCACAATGCTGTTCTATACATATTTAACCCAAAGGTTGACTCGTAGAGAATGCCTTGTGGCATTAAGTACGCGCCTATGTACATGTTATTGTGTTACCATAACATGAAATTTAAATAAATAAATATAAAAACTTTATAGTCTAGGTATCTCAGGGATTCCCAAAGTGGTCGTCTAAAAATCGACCCCTATCAATTAACACAAGTTCTGATACTGTTTATCTTGCGTTAGGTTTTATTATTTTGTTTTTTGATGAAACAATTGTGTCAAGTTTACTCACTTAACCAACCGCAAAGTTTTAATATTGGTAACTAGGGGACGATGGGGGAATTGCGGACGCTTTAACGAAATAACCTACAAAACTTGTTTTGTTAGAAATAATCAGTCTGACTTTATTAATTACGAAACTTTAGGTATACATTTACAAAATTAACATCACTTATAATATGAGGTCCATCAATTAGTATATTTTTTTATCAAAAACAAAACCTTGTCTGTCCGCAATTACCCGTAGCCGTTGGGGTAAATCCGGACTGGGGTTGGGTTAATTTTACAGCTCTTTGTAATGTCTCAATTGTGTAGCTCTGCTCATTTTTACGAATATATTTTCGCGGCATCTGAAAATGGACAATAGAATTTGCTCAAACTCATTGACGAATCAAGTCAAGGGTAAATGCGGACGTCCGTATGTTCCCCAAGGAGCTTGTCCGCAATTACCCCAACACGTTACAAAAAAACGACAATAATTTGTAGGATAACAAAATTTGTCATCGAAAGTTATTGTATAATTTAATTTCCATTTACGAGTCCATCGACATAAAATATCAGTTTTTAAATGTCACTTAAGTACTATATAACCATAACACTCAAAAAAGTAAACACTCAAAATTAGATCAAAATTCACAAAAATGTTTGATATTACTCACCTTGAAAATCGTACGCAACCGTCCGTCATGAATGTTTGCTCGGCACTAACGATGGCGGAATGTAACAGCTGTTCGCGTCGGATAAGCGCGGTCGGTAGGGATTGAGTAGATATCTGTTAGTCCGAATTTACCCCGCGTCAGCGATTCCCCATCGTCCTTTTGTATCAATAGGATAAAAACTAGTGATAGGATTTTTAAAGTAATTGGGCTATGGGGGTATGAGATATCAGTTCATTTTGGAAAAGGGGTTTCTTGCCCAGAATAGTTTGGGAATCCCTGGTCTATCTGATTCAGCAGATAAGTATTTTACTTCCAAATCCATATTCATTTACTGTTTACGTACACAACATGATCTTTTTCCATTACATTCTAAGGTTAGGGTTAAAAAGAACTAAGCGGTCACTGTTGGGTTTTTAGTCGAAGCCAACAACCCTTGGCCAAAGTGGGAGCATTTAATGATCTTAAGAAATTCAGTTCAAGATTGGCTAAAAGTGAATAATATTATGATTTTTAAACGTTTAAATTAAAAGTTTAAATTTACTGTGTACTAAACAACTTAGCAAGACTAATGGAAACCGGAAAGTTACCAGACGGGACGATCCCGCCACTTGTCAAAATCAACAACACCTCAAACTGCGTGATAGCGCGCGTAGCGCATCGCTTGTTCGTTCAATTTCAGCGCTTATACCTTCAGCTTTGACCAAAATTGACCATTTTGGTCGAAGGTGAAGGTTTTGCCGAAGGTGGCTTCTTCTTCTTTATCGTGTGGTTAGTGCCTAACCTGGTAGGTATCAGAGTTTTTTTGCCACCTGTCCTCTGAATTGCCAAAGGTGGCTGAAGCCAAAGTTTCTCTATAGTAACACAGAAAGACTCGTAAAGTGATTTTAACTTATAATGTACCTACAGAGATAGAGTTGGTAGAGTGGGACGTGCCCAGTTACTGGGCCCAAACTTTATTCATATTATGAAGGTAATGTCGAAATGTAAAGATGAAAAAGATTGATTGGGTACACCTCGGCCTAACCTGAGGCCCTAGCCTGCAGGAGAGCCAAGTGGGAGTGACTTAGATAGACTTTTTTTTTTGGGACAAGCCCGCCACACTGTTCCCAAACCACTGTAACTCCTGAAAGCCAGAATCAACAGTGGCGACCACCAGAAAAGCGCCGAGACAATGGAGCTCGACGAAGCCCCAGAGAATGAATTTAACTGTCTTGGATCCCGCAACGAAATTAATCAGAAAAGTATAGTGGAGGAGTAGGAAAAACCGTAATTTCAACTTCCCTCCATTTCAGCAGGAGACAGAACGAAACAAGGCCAATAGGCACAAAGGGACATTTACAACTGGGATAGGCCCAGTTGCCTAGCACCACGGGTAAATATTAACATTAATGGGTCCTAAGTTGTGAGCTGTTATATTATTTGATTCCAATAATAGGTATGGCAAAAACGCTTGAACGCACGGAAATTTATTCTAGTTTCCACAAGGTCTGTATAGTAAATTAAATAATTCCGGAAGTAACCTGTACACTATCCAACATAATGTTGCGTTCATTCTGCAAAAGACTGCACTCCCATAAAATGTGATGTGCTGATTGTTCATATATTCGCAGTCAGATGTGGAACATTGACAAAAAGGCGAGTCAACAAGCTTGAAGGAAAATAATTTACTCTTAAAGTTACCATGACCGGTGAGAAATTGGGCAACACAGTGATCAAGCTCCAACCATGTCCTGGCCAGCCGCTCACGAACGGATGGAAAGAACTGGTGGAGGTGTCGGCCCTTGATGGAATTATCCCACCTACCTTTCCATTCAGACAAAAGTTCCTCCCAGACGTAGGTCTGTGGTTTGAATAATCTAGCAATCTTAGATAGACTTATAGACTTTACCACGTAAAGTACTGTGAAGCTTTGCACATTTCCTAGACTAAACTCTACACGAACGCGACGATCATCACTAGTGCGCGTATGCGTGGTAATGCACTTTAGGTTATACCGAATTTGACAAATGTTAAATAAAGGTTCACACTAATAACTCGGTTATAATTAGGACGATGGTATGTAAGCAACTGGCGATGACGTAATGCAATTCTAAATATCATAAAGAATTTCTAAAATAAATGCAATTCAGCAATCGCATCGCTAGGGTCGATACACCATTCTCACTCTTTGAACGGCCAAGGAAAGTTGGGGTGGGTACTACTTACCGTCGTATGGCAGCCAAGATTTGTTGTTAATTTTATGGTGAGGCTGTTTCGAAAAAAATTCAGCCCCTGCAGCTAGGTTTTGGTTCTAAAGGGGGCTGTGAGGCTGCCGTACACGGTTTGTCGACCTACCTAAATTCTGGCAAAGGTGAGGTCATCCTGAAGGTTGATATTAAGAATGCCTTCAATTCAGTTAATAGGGACACCTTGTTAACAGAAATTAAAAAAGAATTACCTCAAATTTATAGTTTTCTTTGGCAGTGCTACAGACACCCGTCTAAATTACTGTATCGTGACAAACTTTTGGAATCTGCTGTTGGCTGTCAACAAGGTGACCCCCTCGGGCCTGTGATATTTAGTTTAGCGATTCACCCAATTGTTAGACAGCTAAATTCAAAATTTAACGTTTGGTATCTTGACGATGGAACCTTGGGCGGCGATGTAGAAACAGTTTTAGATGATTTAATTTTCTTAAAAAATAATTTTCACTCCATTGCCCTTGACCTAAACCTTGCAAAATGTGAACTATATTTAGCAGACTGTACCGATAGACAACTGACAATTCCTAAATTTAACGCAATAGCCCCTAACATCAAAATTATTGAAAAATGTTCTCTTCGTCCTCTTGGGTCACCAATCTTCGAAAACTCTTTTCCCGATTTCATCGAGGTAAAAATTCAAAATTTCAATGATATTTCGGAAAGGTTACTCCAAATTAACATGCATTCGGCCATCACCATTATCCGTTACTGCTGTTTCGGCCCTAAATTAACATATTTCCTACGTGCTTCTCCTTTATGGAAGCACACTCATCTTTTGGACAAAATGGATAAATTATCAGAAATACTTTATCATCCATTTTAAATGTGGCCTTGGACGACCGAGCCTGGACCCAAGCTACTCTTCCCATTCGTATGGGAGGGCTCAGCGTCCGCAAAATTTCTAGTATTAGTTTACCGGCTTACATATCCTCGGTCCACGGCACTGAGAAATTAATCAGGAAAATCCTGGCTCCCACACTGATTGCCTGGAAACTCGCTTGCCCGAATTCTGAAGAACCCGACTACCCATTTTCCCAGAGACGGTGGAACGAGCCGCTCTGCAGAGTAGTTCAGATCAATCAACTAAACACGTCTGTTACTACTGCTGTGCGAGCGCGCCTGCTGGCTGTGGGTGAGTGGGAGTCGGGTCTTTGGCTTCACGCACTACCGTCGTCGAGCACAGGTACGTTGCTCGACGACACCACTTTCCGCCTCGCTGTTGCTCTACGCCTAGGCTGGATGTTGCTCTCCTCATCACTGTCACTGTGGTGAAGTTGTCAACAGCCTTGGACACCACGGCCTGTCATGCAGCTGAAGTGCGGGCCGTTTTGCACGGCACGCGAATTTAAATGACATCATCCGTCGATCTCTTGTCACCGTTGGCGTTCCAGCTTTATTAGAACCCAATGGCTTGGCACGCGACGATGGCAAGAGACCGGACGGCATGTCTTTGTTTCCATGGAAGATGGGTAGGCCTTTAGTGTGGGATGCTAAATGTGTCGATACTCTTGCGCCTTCCCATCTTCCTAATTCGTCGTGCTGTGCAGGGGCTGTTGCTTTGGCTGCGGAGAACCTCAAACGGCGAAAATATAGTAACCTTATTGGTAAATATATTTTCGAGCCGTTTGGGGTTGAAACTCTAGGACCGTGGGGCCGAGCGCTCACAGCCTTTTCAAGGATATTTCAAAACGTTTAGTTGACACTTCCCGTGACCCTAGGGCTGGCTTTTACCTTGGCGAAAGGCTTAGCATTGCCATACAGCGTGGTAACGCCGCCAGTCTCTTGGGGACATTACCAGTTGACAGTGTTGAGGAGGAGTTTTTTGACGCCATTTTTTAAGTTTTTAGTTAAGTTAGTTAGTTTAGTTTATTTTAATAAATTTGTAAATTGTTACTTTATTAAATAAATAAACATAATATCATCTTTAGGAATAAAAAAAAAATATATCTTATAAATATTATATAAGATAGTTCTGGATAGTTCTGTTCGTGGTTTTCTTTCTGTTGTGTTTTTATTAATATTTTAATTTGATTATGTAATAATTTGCATGCCGTAAGGTAGACTGTAGCCGATCTCATTAATTTATGTACAACATCTTATACCTGTACCTACATTCTAAGCAAATAAAGATCTGATTCTGATTCTGATTCTTATTATTTATGATTATATTAAATATCTTAGTTGTCCGAGTGACCACGGCGTTTTCATGTGTCAGTCAACTAGTCTTGACAGTAACTGTGCCCTGCTTCAACAGTTTTCTTTTATCCTGGGTAGTGTTAAAGCATGCTTTATAACATAAACATAACATCGCGCCTCTAATACCCGAAGGGTTAGGTTAGAGGTATATCTAATTGTACGCCTACATTTCTCTAGTTATGTTTAAGTCCCATGTAATAGGGAGCGAGCCTATTACCAACAACCGAGCTCAAATCCATGCAAAGCAAAGCAAAGCATGCTTTACATCTACTGATAAACCGTCAAACCGTCATGTTTTCCAAACTAGAAATTGAAACATTCTAACTGGGATAGCGCGGGTTTTCATTGTGCCGTATTAGTTAGGATTACTCAAGAGATTGCAAGACTGCGACAAGCGAGCTGTAAAGCTGGAGCATCTTAGTATCGGATATGAGATATAGGGGATTCCACTAGTGAATATGACCGTAGTTCAAGCGCTTAACTGAGTTTAGAATCCGAGCTCCTCCAGTTTTGATTTCACCAGCACAACGGGATCGCAATTCTTGCTGAAACCAATTTAGCACGCCCGATCTTTGGCGTTCAAGTTTGTAGTGCGGTCGTTATGGTCTCCTTTTTGGTTAATATGGAAGCTTCTTCAGAAGAGATAATGTAAGTTGTATTGTGTTGCAGGTGGAGACGTGGTGTAGACCTGTATAATATTTTGGGTAACTTGTGAATAGTTCTCTGAAAGAACGCAGAACTATTTTTGACAACGGAGTATGTGTTATCTTATTGTCACTTTCCTATGAAATTATTCATTTAATGAATGTCGGTTGATTGCGGTTATAAAAAGTAATACCTACTTATTTAATATAGTTATGTAGTTACCTAGGCTTCATTGTAGTTACACCACAAAACGAACGTTTACCTATATTTTATGATCGTTTTTTCCTCGTACATACATGCACATTACATATTTCCGTGTAGATATAAAAAATAAAGCAGAACATTAAAAGTATTTCAAAATTAATCGAAAGTTTGCCTTTATTTCGGAGATTATAATCTTCTACAGAAAATCATCTTTTCTTTTTCAGTGTTTTGATTGCAATGGCCTGATAAAATAACAACTAAACGGTATCATAATAACAATGTAAAACGGCATGACATCGTTTTAGACTGTTTAGCAACTTATTAACTTGCATCCATGGTCAGAGACTACATAGCTTTGGAGGTCACAAAAGGCTCACAGTTTTAAAAACCTAACCTCCCTACTTCCGCCAAAACATTTTTAAGGAATGTAAACCTGACCCCAACTAGAAATGTATGTATTTTGTATCCACTTTATTTTATTATTTCCCTAAAAAATCTAGTTTTAGTTCAAATATATTTGAAGTTGAAAGATAACCTCTTTACTTTCAAGTACTTTATGACTTTTGTGTATAAAATCGCTTTAATCAACCACATACCTTTGTTTTTCTTCGGTTGTCCAAAAGGTTTCTGTCTTCCACTATGTCGTCTAACTCCATCGTGTTACATTTATATTTTAAAACCATGTAAATCACGACATAATTGCCGACAGCCTGCACTGCAGTTTGATAACACGATATCACGCACGATAACTATATATACGTACCGATACCTTCCACAGGTGTGTTTATACTAGGATGATGATGCAAACCGGAGAGAATCTGCGGAATTAACCCACTCTAGGCCCTAACGCACAGAGATAAGGCTCACGGTAAATGTAAAACAATTTACTACACATCACGAATCTTACTGAACAATCTTTTAACAAAAGTTTGCTTACTCGGGCATTGTATTGACACAATAATTAAGTAGCAAACACACAAACTACTGTCGTGATTTCATTATAATGTCTGCGTGAAGGAAATTAGATTTGCGAGAATTTAAATAAACAACATCTAATGATCATCTATTAATACAAACGTGGGTCAGCAAAAAATACTTGAATACAACAATGGAAAACGCAGAGACTACACTAAGTCCACAATTATTTCCATCCATTTTGAATCGTGATGTCATAAATTGATGATGAAGGCGAACCTACAGAACATACACGGACGGTTTTTTGTCATATATCTATGACTCGGACATAAAACTGTGATGACTTATAGTTGTAAGATGACTTGCAATTAATAGCAGAGCGAAAAAATGGACGTGACTATCTTGTTTTTGATTAAAATCAATTAACTAACTGTATGATAACAGATTTTTAGATACATACATGTATACTATTCCAATAGGGTGCTCAGTACCTATATCTTAGCTGGTAGTGAAGTATGGAACGATTTTGAGTGGGCACAATCGATTTTGACATAACGCAATGTGTACGAAATCGATCGAATGTGTATAATTCGAATTGTACTGGTTGGTACTCGAGCTAAATAGAAAGCAATTTGAGACTTTGGAGAGGACTATGACATGCAGTGGACTGCTGTAGGGTGCTTATAATGACGTAGTTGGCTGGTGTTCAGTGCCTTTGGAACATACTGCTCTTTTTTTGGTATGAAATAACAATACAAACACACATTTGGAACTGCCCTGTATACTCGTATGGTTGGTGTTCTTATAACTGTACCACCTTAACCAACTGCCCTTACCGTCGCCACACAACTCCAAGATTTATGACCAGTCCGGTCCTACGATCGAGAGCATGGAAATACCCTATTTTTATTTTTTTTTCGGATGGGAGAACATCAAATGACTTGTCAATGGAGTGTCAGACTTTTACTGACTAAAACCCATCCATGTTCCTTCATCGCCCTTTGTGTTCCTGTATCTTGTATCTCTTTCGAACAGTCCCGCAACCCCGGCAGGCATCGGTCCTTGCGGACCCCTTCCTTTTTGCTGACTCTCTTTGAGGCGCGCCGTCGACACGGCCTGTCGTCATGAGACGGACGGACGGCGAGCTAGCCCATAGCCCACCGTCCACAGGCCCGCACCTACGGTGGCCGGGGGCCACGTGGTGGCCCCCGACGCCTAGGGGCGTCTCCCGCGGCGGCCGGGACGCTGTGAGGTTCTCTCCCTCTCACGTTTCGCCACCTCCTTCTCTAGCATTACTGCTTCGCAGAAGGAGGTGACGGCGTCCCATACCGTCTCGCTCCGGACCATGGCTTGCACCAGGGCCGGACGCGAGAGGTCGCCGCCGCCAATCGCCGCTTCGAGGACACGGCGGTGCTCCGCCCACGCGGGGCACACCTCCACCGTGTGCTCCACCGTGTCCTCCGGTCGATCCTCGCAGTGGAAACACCTGGGCGTTTCCTCCCGCCCGATTCGGTGCAGGAAGCATGGAAATACCCTGTAGCTTACTTTTGTGTATGCTTAGATATCTAAGCTACAGCTGGAGAAAAGCTGTCGTAATATTGAAAGGCACAATTTTAAGCTGAGAGCGAGCGCTTAAGAGCCTAAATATCTTAGCGGTTACCTCCTAAATCATAATAAAAACTACTCAGAGGTGGACTGGTGTTAGGGACCTACAATCTATTGTATGTTTCTTGAGCTAGAAAATCGCTTCAAAGTCGGAGATGTTAGAAGTCAACTTTACCGTCAACTTTTCACTGCAGCTTACTCCGGTCCCACCGGTTTTCCAAGGTCCATGGTGCACTCGAGTAGAACCGGCACTGTACCCTGGGACCCTGGGTAGCATGCCCCGCTCCATCGAGTCTGCTTATCAATTTAAATTTAATTTCAACCACGATTGGAGCCACATTATGCTTAGTTCCGAAGACACTATATACTATGAGAAGAAGAACACCATTTACGACTGGTCCCAGCCTTCGCCCCATCGCTGGCACTGCGAGTGATGCTTTTAAACGCAACAGTCCCAAACTACTTTCAGATGATAGAGATGATCACCGCCGACCACGGAAAGCTATTTAGTATATTATCTAACCATCATTATCTATCTTTGTATGTCTTAGTGTATATTTTATGTTGTAATGTAATTCTGTGTATATCATCTATGAGCCTTAAGATGCCTGATAATAAAATGATTGATTGATTGTACCACATCGGCAATAGTTCTTGTTGTTGAATCTGGATATTGGCAGATTCGACGCTTTCTAGGGTTCCGTAGCCAAATGGCAAAAAACGGAACCCTTATGGATTCGTCGTTTTTTTTATTACAATATGGGCCTGCTCTTGACCTCGATCACGCCTAAAGGAAAGCGATGGATGAGATCTATGATGGAACGAGCGTGCCGAGAAGATGCCTGTTCACTCTTGCTTTGAAGGTAGGCGGGTTATATGTGGGTGGGAACACAGACGCAGGCAGAGAGTTCCAGACTTTGGCTATGCGCATAATAAAAGTGGAGGAGAATCGCTTAGTACGACACATCGGGATGTCAACCAAGTGCGGATGGTGCGCCGCAGTACGTCTGCTAGTCCGGTGGTAAAAGGGTGATGGTGGGATCAGGTCGTGGAGCTCCTGCGCACACTCACCGAAGTTCAGTCTGTAGAAGACCGACCTGTCTGTCTGTCCGTATGTCACAGCTAATTTTTGCCGAAACTATAAGAACTATGCTGTTGAAACTTGGTTAGTAGATGTATTCTGTGAACCGCATTAAGATTTTCACACAAAAATAGAAACCCTCGGTGTGCGAGTCCCACTCGCTCTTGCCCCGTTTTTTTTTATTAAACAAAACGTTTTTGCTCGCGGTTTCGCACCCGTTATGTAAATTAACCCACAGGAACGTTTTAAATGTAGCCTATATATAACACTCGGGGATAATGTAGCTTCCCGTTAGCGAAAAAATTTTCAGAATCGTTTCAGTAGTTCCAAAGATTACTACTACACCACTACCTGGTGGTATTGTTTAACTTTAAAAATCCCACCGTACCACCAGGGGTACGGCCAGGGGTACGGCCAGGGGTACGGTGGGTCTGCAGTGCTTCCATCTATAAAACATTTTTCGATTTCGGGTGAGTTCTATTACCTCCTACATCCAAACTTTACCTTTGTATCATGTTAGTGTAGAAAAAGCATGGATGGCGGTTAATTCTATGAGAGTTAGCTGTTGAACATTTCCATTTGAATATGCTCTTAACAAACTTAACTGTCAGACTCTGTCATAACTCAGAAGCACCTTGATTTTTCAGTACGCTGAGAAGTTTTCCTTGCTCTTTTCCCCTCAAAGGCATTACAAACATGTGTACACACGTTATGAACCTATTACCTATTATTTGTGAGTATGTGAACATTGTAGGCTTTGTAGATTCCCAGATGCTTGTTAACTTTTGTTGACTTTTATCTTCTTTTACGTTTTTTGTGTAGTAAACACCGCCCTATTGTCGAGCCTACGCTGTCCCATACTTAAGTACATGCTTTAAAATGATAATATTGTAATACCAAATGAGTGCCATCTTTTGTCTAGGCCAATGTGAAATAAAATATTTTGATTGATTGAACACTTCCTGACGTCAGAAATAACTTAAGCATCCTATTACATAATAAATTCTTAAATTGATGATGCAGATGGCGCTATAGCAACTAGCATCGTATCACAAATATCGCTATCGTTCGATAGCCAAGATTAAAGATTCGTATCTTTGAAAATGTCAGAATTTTCAACAAACATCCCATAATACGATCACAAAATGAATGGAAACGTGTCACATGTAAATAAAGATAGACAGGTCGTTACTGAATTGTTTTAATTCAAATCATATACCAATGGGTTCAGGTTCCGAAATAGAAAACATTTTCTTCAATTCTATCAGATCTAGTTCCAGTTCTAAATAATCGATTAAATACTGACAAATTTGTAAACCAACCAGATAAACATTGGAAGACACTCTACGGCAGGATAAGAACCTCGTCAATGATCCAAGATCGTTTCCGAAGACCCTTGCCCAGAAGACGCTCAGTAAATCAACGAGAGGTCTGGGATTCTTTAAAGTTGATTGTGTGGACTCATCTTGCATGACTCTGGCAGATAGTTGATGGCTGATCATTCTCTCTCAGGAGCAGTAGAAGCAGCACGATTTCCTGGGCGCTGCAGGAGTCAGGGTGGACGGGTAGGTTTGTGTAGTAACAGCTTTCCTAGTGAACACATTCATGGACTGGGGAATTGGGCGGTGTTTCAATTCCATGTTGATCCTCGCGAATCTTTCTCCTTTCTCCTCCTCTTTTCTTACAAAGATAAAATACGGACGAGTCTCGTTTGAACTCATTTTTGGAGTGTAAGGTTTTACTATTTTTATATTTCTTAGATTATAATTTTAATAAAATAAGTTGTTTTTCTAAACTGAGTATTTTGTTATGCTTTTCCGTCAAAATGACACTATGGCATGTAGGAAAAAAACTAAGAAAGAAATTAGATTAACTTAGTAGAGTTTTCAATACTTACATACCTACTTTTTATCACCTCCTTCTGCGAAGCAGTCATGCCAGCGAAGGAGGTGGCGGAACGTGAGAGAGAACCTCACGTCCCGGCCGCGGAGGGCGTCGGTGGCTACGTGGTGGCCCCATTTAAAAGCCAAAGTAAGGTTTGTGCCTAAACCACCCTATACGCTAAGTAGATACTATGAATATCCTCGGAGAACGAAAGTACTGTGTTTCGGAAATACAAAAGTTTTACTATTCTAGACGGACTATGGGACCATTATGAACGTGACAGGAAATGCGACCGGGTTCAGACAAAGACTAGGCAACCAACGGGACCCTATTACTAACCGTCCGTCTGTCTGTCAGCGGGCTGTAGGTATCTCATGATCCGAAATAGGTAGATAGTTGAAATTTTCACAGTTTGTGTATGTTATAATTTTCATGTTCGTCGGACGCCAAAACAATACTCAATTTGTTGTTCAGTACACTGTTTTTTTTTTATTTGTCCCTTTTCTCTTACAATTTGTCACTATTAATTAGGACAATAGGTAAGTAATTTCTATGGCGTGCTATATGGCTAGCTTGGTATGCGTCCTCTGACACAACCTCTTACTTGAAAGCATAATGCTAATATTGTCCGATAAGATCTTGTGGAATTTTGTGTTTTAGTCTGCGGTTTCCTTTTTTATCCATGAGATGGTTTAACTAAAATAGACCAGTCTAGCGGTATCAACATCAGTATATTGAAGATTTTTTCTAATAGCATATGCAGCTGAACTTAGCCGCACCACAAGGGATGTTAAATGAGAACCCATCCCATTCCGTTCAATAGTTCTAGCGTCAAAGAACTTTTAGTTCATTTTTAGGGTTCCGTACCTCAAAAAGAAAAAACGGAACCCTTAGGGCGCGTTCACACTACGTCACGCGTCGTGACGACAGATTATCTTGTACTTTTAGGTTTAAGTGTCGTGGCTTGGGTATTTAAATGGAGGTGTTCGCATAAATAGGACGACGCGATTACTGTCGTCTACGAGTTTTGCCAACGATAAATTAATCGTCACGACATAGTGGGAACTCGGCCATATAGGATCACTTTGTTGTCCGTTTGTCCGTCTGTCTGTCAAGACTGTTTATCTCGGGAACGCGTGGAGATATCTAGTTTAAATTAAAACCATATACTTAAATTTACGGTCCCTTGAAGGTGTGAAAAAGTCAACCTTCTAAGTTAACGTAACAAAAAGATACGGCCGTATATGTCCCAAAAAAAAGTATATTTCGACACTGTCAGGGGAATCAAAATTTATAGGGTACTTCCCGTTGACCTAATCATGAAATTTAGCAAGAATGTCTGACAGCACATGTGAAGGTAAAAATCTGAAAACCGTAAATATGTAGTTTAATAACCAAATTCCTACAAGTTTATACGGAAACCTCGGTGCCCGAGTCCAACTCGCACTTTGCTGGTTTTTAGGGTTCCGTAGTCCTGACAAGGAACCCTTATAGTTTCACAAAATGGTAAAATAACACTTTGGAAAATATATTTTTTTAGGGTAACTCCCCTACATGTGAAGTGGGGATGAATTTTCGTCGTCTGCGCCTGCCGTCTTGTGGGGTATCGTTAAATAGGTCTTTTAAAATTACTTAGGGGTTGCTAATACTAATTTTCGATTTAATGCTCCATTTACGAAATATTAAACTTTAAGTGCAAATTTTTGTTCCAGTAGTCCCCCCCCTCTAAAAGCTAAGCTACTGGCTTGAAAAATCTGAAAAATTTATGATGATAGTGCATTTCATGAACTTTCAAGGACAACTATATTGGTTAAGATAACTTTATTAGTTTAGCAGTAATAGTCGTTGAACTTGACGTTTTTGGATAATTTTGTACCAAATACAAAATCCTTAGAATAAATCGTATAAAGTGACTAAGTTGAAGTAGTTGCTTGTTTATAATGGGTTAAGACTTGCATTGAAAAACTAAAAAATCATAATAAATTACCATAAGTTTCACAAAGCTGCCACTAGATGGCGCTGTACCAACGGGTTCGTTCTATATTGTGATAACGGGCTACTACGGAACCCTACACTGCGCGTGGCCCGACACGCACTTGGCCGGTTTTTAATTTTAGTTTTTGTGATGTGCACATTTTGATACAAAATCACTTTAAAGGTTTTACACTTTATTTTATTTTTTACAATTTAGGAAAGCTTACAGACAAACATTTTAGTTAGGTACAACACTATCTAACTAAATTGCATAAGGCGACTACAGGAGCTAAATAAGCAACTCTATTTGTGGTGGTTGGTTCAAACTTCGTTTGAAATACTGTTAGAATAAAGTTCTAATCAGCTTGCACTACAAAGTGATTGTTACATCAGTCACTGCGGGCCCAATAGTGCGAAATGAGTGTATTTTTGCGATTTACAAAAAATCTATTGATTGGACTAATGAAATAAAACACTATGATGTTAATATGTTGCTTGTTGTTATTAGCCATAAAATCAGATTGATATATGTATTTTAGTATGATTGTATCTACTCGTTAAAAAAATTTTTAGAGATAAGTTCGTGATTTTTTTTTATCGTGTAAAATTTGTTGTGTTATGTTTTCAAAACACTATCGTACTAGCATATATCCTGAAGAATATCATATATGTTTCTGGTTTTGTTTATTGCAGTGAATCATAATTATGCTTTTTTGCATTATATATACTTAAAACTCGCGTTTAGCTCCTGTAGTCCCCTTAATATAAGCCTCCACAGGTAAACACAAAATTATAACTTTCTTATAGTGTAAGTTACTGAAAGTTGGTTCATTCAATAAACAGTTCAAGAGCAAGCAGGTGAAAAAATATTATTATTTTATGTCTAAGTAACAAAAAACCTACATATATTTAAATACATTATGGTCCCAGAGCATAATTATTCAGTTCAAAAGTTGTACAAATTAAAGTTTTTCTTTAGCAAAAGTTAACAACCGTCCAAATAAACGTTTGATAACATTTATTCCTTTTTTTACTCCATCCATAAAATTAAAACACGACTGGTCGCTGGTTGTTGTTGACTGGGCCAATACTGTTCTAGCCTGAGTGACAGAAAAAATTTACGGTAAATAAATACTACGAAAAACCTCGAAAACCGAGAATTATCGATAAAAACAGAAGAAATACGCTTTACCCGAATTCCGGTTACGTTGATGTCGGTCGTGACGTCAGCGAGAACAAAACACGGCTGTCGGTCTGCGTCGTAAGTCGACGTCGCAGGATGGTGCTTCATAGAACACAATGTATACTCGTACGCCCGACCGACGTACGCGACCAACATCAGCGTAGCAGGAATTCAGGCCGTGCGTAATGAACTACTGAGAGTGAATGCGACCGATTCCAACTCCATAATCAAAACCGAGCTATCCTTTATCAAAACCAGACGCTCCTCTAGGATTAGAAGGTATCGTGAAAATAAAACTTCAGAATAATAATAAATGAGATTGATTTTTAGACATATTACATAGGAGTAAAAGAGCGCGTTGTTGGTGACACTGTGGAGACAGGGAAGTCACTTTTCAATTGATGCAGAAGCTGGTCAAAATTTTTACGGTCTTTTAAAAATTCGGTGTCTTTTAACTGGGACAAAACCACTTCAACTTCGTTTGCTAAGGGCTCGCCGGTGGCAGGTGGATGAGTGAGTCTTGGTAGAGGCGGCAGCACCACCACCTTTGAATTTGGTCGCCGCTTCAACTCCTCAAGATCTTTCTGATGAGCCATGCGTGGCGCCTGACAGATTTAACATTATTTTATTACTACGTGCATTTAAATATTGCAAACATGATCTAAAACTTTGATGAAAATTTTCGAAAAATGTAATTTCATTTTTCTACACCTACAAAGATGGGGGTGAAGATAAACTCAAGATAAGCCTGCTAAACCTAGGTTAATTCGTTCGTTCTAGTTTTCGATTTAATTATCAAGTAATTTTGTGTTAGGGCTAGGTGGGGTAAGCAGAAGTGGCAAATCTTAAGTTTACCTTCAATAAATCACGTCTGTTGTGTTTCGCTCACTAACTTATAAATTTAGTGTTTTAAAGTGACAAAGAGAAAAGCAAAAAGACGCTATGGGGACGGCTATGAGGAGTTTGCTCCGCCACAGACTCTTCGTTTTGGGGAACTATGTCATGTAATTTTTCAGAAAAGTGCAAATCAGCTCAATTTAAATTATTGGCATTTGATTTTGATTTTTGTCGGCCAGAAGAGCTTTGGACTTTTAATCCAAGGTACCGTGCAAATAATGAAAACCACACTAATACTTATATTACCTACCTATAACTTCCATGTTTGCGAGAGCCAATGACGGACCTAAGAAAGATAGATTTACGGGATTTTGCTAATTATCTTCATTATATCGACAAGTGATGGGTAAAACGTAACCTGTTTATTATTCCACTAAAACAGGATCAAAATAAAACATCAAAGTCGCGAGGGAAACGTTTATGATTTTTTACATTTAGCACAATATGATCTCCTCTTGATAGTGGTTGCGTGAAATGTTTCATTTAATTTCTGTACAAGAAGGTTGTAATCTCCTTTGTTTTTCATAAGGGTGGTGTTCTTAAACTGATTCATGATCAAAAAGATTTTCTGGTTAACAGGCATAGTGTTGGCTACCCTCTTCGCAGTACGAGTATATGCCATTCGGCGCGCCTGCCAGATGCAAAATATTAATTAATACGGATTGCATGACGTTGTAGTTTAAAACGATGAGGAAATCTTGTGCACTGCGACTTTTACTTGGCATTTTTTTTAATAGGGTGAGTTTTGAGCTTTCATTCGAAACAAATATCTCCTCTTGGGTAACATAAACTTCACGAAATTAGCTCCCGGGTTGACCTCGTGGGAGCCATGGGCAGCGCAAACGGTACACTGAAAAAAATATTCTGTTGGGATTTCAAGCTGTTTCAAGTGTTACCTACGTAAAGTAGTATAAGATAATGATGCATCCAATTTTGGTCAGAACACGCTGAAGTGCACTCAGGTTAGTGGCCTACGTATTAAAAATAAAAATAAGTAAGTTAAAGTTAATAATATAACTCCTTGGAGTATATAAACTGGACCAATTATGGCAAAAAGAGGATTCAACTTTTTTACAAAATTAAAACATGTAAGGTAGGTACTAATTAATGTTACTAATTTAAGGTAGTGATTATAATTTTAATTTAACGTGTTTCCGTGACAATAGATATTCTCCACCATCTTCACCAGTTCATATCCTCCAGGCCCGATTAAAACAAAACTACCGTTTTTAATGTTTGATGGACAGGATAGACCGCTTTCCGACAAGGTGCCTGAATGGTAAAAATATGTATGTGTTGTAAGTATCTATCATTGGAAACTTGATAATTAATAAATAAACGGGTTATCTGTCAAAACGCCATACGGTCATAAAAATCGAGCATTCACCGCCGTACACTGGGTACTCTTTTCCTGAAGCATTATCCACCCCAAAGTACACTGGCACAATATAAGATAACTGCATCGAAACTGCCAACCGACTGCCTTTATCCTCCACCCACGTCCTCACGCGATACTGTAACGCCCGTTTCTTATTTTCTTCGCGTGAATACCGTGACTCGTGGCATCGGCATGTTCTAAGCTATTTCTTTCATTTGCTTTGTGCGCAATGGTGTCGATTCTGTTGTGCACAAACTAAACTAAATTAAAGCTATTGCTATCTTTTTCTCTCTAATAAAACAAGAAAGAGACAGACGTAATTTAGAGCTGTCAAATTTAGTTGGAACTAATATTTCTATACAAATGAAGGGTGCACGTAAAAACATGTCGACTAAAAGCACGGTGAAGCGCAAGGCATAAACTAGTTTGACATCTCTAACTTAGTTCATAGCTATAGCCGTCCTTTTCTCGCACTGCCTTTTAGTAAAAGATAGCAATATAGCCTAAAATAAGTTAAGTTTGTGCACAACAGAATCGACACCAATAGCGGTCTAAAGTACATCACACATGTCAAAATACCGTAACACGCTTGTTATTAAGTATAGAATTATAAGCATTAAAATCATTATTAAAACCCTTTAGGTTCATTTAAATCCCATTAAATGACTTTTTCATGAATTATTTATTGAATGGTATTAAATAAACTTAGAGGGTTGTATTAATGATTTTAATGCATATAATTCTGTAACTAGGTACATACGTGTTACTTGCAAGGCTGATTTTTCGGGTGTTTAGTCTGAACAGCCCAACATTAATGGACCGCCAAGAACTGCATTTCAAGTTTCATTGCAGTCCGTTTGTTTAGACAATTAAAGTGTACTTTACACTAGGTAACTGTGTTTATATTTTCTGTTTATTGCGTGTTCTTAATTATTTTAGCATTGTTTAACTTATGATAATTTGAATGTATTTTTTATTTTATTGATGACCCATAATTATTTGTGTTTTTACTTTTTGTTCAATATCGGACCAGTACCTAATTCTTGCCAATTATTAATAAATAAACTAAACTAAACTAAGGCCTGAATTCCTGTCGCGCTGACGTCGGTCTGACGCGCTTACGAGTATTACATTGTGTTCTAAAAACCACCGTCAGTCCTAGGGCATGCAAAACCGGAAAGTCATCAAAACCGGTTTTGAACATCGTTTTTTTGGGACCAAACCCGAAAACCGGAGCTAGGTCCGGTTTTAGCAAAAAAAAACGAATGTAGTATAATTTAAAAAGAAACACCATTTTTTTTTAAATACCCACTAAGTCTACAAATAAAACAAATTGTACAGATAACAATGAACTTATAATACTATAAAGATTAATTAACTGAGATCAAATCAACAACAAGTAAGTTTTTGGTATCTTTGGTACCTAGGTATTAAGTCTGCTATCAAAATTAATATATTTTAAACATAGAAAACACAATCAGCATCTTCAAATATTAAACACAGCCACCCACAATTACCAAAAAAATCAACATTTTTGTAACTTTGAAGCCGAACTACAAAATAACATTATTATAATATGATTCATATTGCACTAAAAAAGAGTTCAATAATCAACTATGTATACTAATTTAAATAAAGCATAAATTACTTGTTTTCAAGAGATCGCTGTTCTTGATAATGTGATCTCAAGAATATAAGTGCATCCAACATTCGATCAGACAGCGAACTTCTTATTTTGTTACAGAAATACCCAGCACTCGAAAACACCCTTTCACTCTCAACACTTGTTGGTAGAACACATAATAAATAATTATATGCTTCGGTGAGATAAACACCCCGATGCCCTTTCATACATGGCTTGCTCTACTTTTACGAACCCAGCCAGGTCGAAATCTGACCGATTTTTGGGGGTTCTCTTTCTCTTGCATTTGTCTAATTCCTTCTCTAGCTGCTCTTGAAGAGTTAGCTCTTCAGCGTCAGATGATGACTATTGCGAAGGTATGGACTGCTCGGTGAGAACTGCGGTGATGGTATCTGTGTCCTCGGGTTTATATTTTAGCTGCTGCAAAAAGTTGATAATAGTTTTAGTTATTTCAGCACCATTGGGTTTGGGAAATGTGTCATCATCACCTTGGGCGGAGAAGTCTTCCCAATCATGTAAATCACCTGCTAGAAGGAGACGTCTTTGCTTTATGCGACTTCTCAAATTAGTCGCTAGCTTGAGACTCAAAACGCTGTTTTGTTCGTCAAGCTTCTTAAACATAAATTTTAATGTTGTGTCAGCTGTGTGCAGCGTAGCATCACGTCGGCACAAGGACAGAACAGCGAGTTTGACAACATTCAAGCTGTTGTAAATTTCAGACAGAGTTCGAATTTCTTCTTCGGAAAAAGATATCTCAGTCTTCCAATCTATCAGGGCTTTGAGGACTGAGTTTTTAATTTTTAAAAACACTCCGATCATATCTGACATACTTGACCATCGTGTGCGGCAATCTAGTTGCAATTGTATGTCTTTTTTGTGTTCCTCCAAGATATAGACCCGTAATGCGTCAGCTTTTAGAGGGGATTTTCTTATAGATTTGACCAGTTTGCGAACTTTTGTGATTGTTTCCCTGTACAATTCTGAATGTGATGTAACAGCTGGGGTTTCAATTTCTAAACCTCCACTGAGATCTTCAGCTCGTTCGTCGTCACTATCGCTTTCTGATTCAGAGTCGTCTTGTGCGTGTGTAGGGGATGCCTGAATAGACGCTGCTGCACGTTGTACGGGTTCGCTACTTTTTTATACAGAGTATCGATCACCGCTAGCTGGATACCGTGAGCGAGACAAATCTGGTGATGTCCTTTAATGTATCTTCCCATCTTTACCATCACACTCGCACCATCGGTTGTTACTGACACAATGTCCTCATCTAAAGATACGTTAAATTTTGCAAGATGGGCTCGCAATATGTCTAGTGCATTCAATGCTGACATTGAACCAGTGATTTTCACAATCCCCAGATTTTTATAATTAAATCCTCCAAAAGCAATGGAATGTAAATTTACGTTCATATATCTTTTGTTCCTCAATGATGTCTAACGTTATTGAATATCTATGCCCAGCTTGTTTTAGGACTGATATTTTGTTTTTTATCTCTGCTTTTAATTCGTCTGTTTGATTCAAGACTATCTTTGCGATAGTGTTTGGTGATTTCGGGAGTTCCAAGCCACTTTTTTTGAAGAGGTGTCGTAGGTCTTGGCTTTCTGTAAACAATCTAAAGGTACAGCCGTCTAATGCTGCCATTCGAGAGACGACCACCTCTATAGAATCGCTTGACTTAAAAAAGTCTGTCATTAGTTTTCGCTTCTTTGTTTCCATTACAAGTTGTTTTTCTTCTAAAACTCCTGGAGTATCAGCCGCCCGAGATGTTGATGGAGTAGAATCGGTTGAAGTTGAAGCTATATTTGAGTGTACTGATCGAAAATGCGTGTGTAAAGCGGTAGTGGAACCAGTTTTTATGATTTGTTCACATGTTTTGCATTTTGCAGACTGTCCATCTGTTGCTCGAAAAATGTTTCCTTAAACTATTTGATGTCTTGCTCTTGTGAAAATCGGTGTATTGAATATTTTTTGGAGTTGACCTAAAAGAAAAAATAAATTAGAATCGGGCGATGTTTATTTAGTTTAGGATGTTTTTAAATTCCGTGCATTTTGGTGTGTTATTAGGCAGTACATTTTTTTTCCATGCATTCAGTTTAGACATTTTTAAAGCCAGTACCGCACTGACCACGATGCCACGTCACGTCAACACGTCAAATAAAGCTAGAACCACACCATTAAAACGCCACCCGACGCGACAACACGCGTTTTCATTGATTAAACGTTTTAAAATTACACTACTAGGAGAACTGTAGCCTAATGGTGCATGCATCATTTGACGTGTTGACGCGTGTTGGCCATGTGGCTCTGGCTTAAGGCATGCTGATTGGCTACAGTTCATCTAGTTATGTCTTTTTAAACGCTAACCAATGAAAACGCGTGTCGCTGTCGTCGTCGTGGCGTCGGATATTAATAGTGTGGTTCTAGCTAAAATTCCGCGCATTTCGGTGCGTTAACACTAGAGGTGACTAGACTAGTCTATGGTTAAAAAATATCTTCTGTCACTTTGGTTAATGTTTACTTTATTACTAATAAAGGAAATATTATAATAACGTAAACATTATTATTAATAGTAATAACGTAAACATTAACAAATTAAGATTTTTAGAGAAATTGATTTTTATATATATTAAATCTGTAAAAATCATTTTCTCTAAGACTTGGAAAAATTGGCACAAGAGTTCTACTCTTACGTTATGGCGCAATTACACCTGTACCTTGATTCACGTAAATTAAACAAGACAAATATCGTTGACGTTTAATTGTCGTTCGGTCGTCCTATAAGTCCTACCCAAAATAGGTATTCACGTATTCTTTGAACGGGATTCGATAGAACGACAATCCAAACGGCTCAGAACAGAACCGAATCAAAGACTTTTGTCAGTTATAAAATTATCTATATAACACGAATAATAAAACACAAGTTTTAATTAAATCTTGCTTGCTGTCACAAGTGGTGAACCATAATGTAATATAATTCGGGCTAACGCAGCAACTACTGGATGTAATTGCGCCCTTCGTGTCGTTTCATCCAAGAGCTCAACATAAATGTACATTAAAAGACACAAAATATAATAAATTAATAACTAAGTAAATACTCACATTTTGTCCTAGCGTCGCAGGCGAGGGCGGCGGACACGCACTTGCACTCCCGGTAAGGGTATTACTGCAACAACGCAGGCGCAGGCTGGCGGGTTACGGGTGCGGGGTGCGGGGGTAGTGGAGGGAGGCGTGTAAGTGGGTGGATGCAGGCTGTGTTCGGTTCGGATACATTTGATGCCTCAAAATTAATTATTTTTTGAGTGTTCGAAAAAAATGTTGATAAAAATCAAAATGTTAATTGTTACTCAATAATGGGAAAACCGGAGCTGAGCTCCGGTTTTGGCTCTCAAAACCGGTTTTCAAAAATCGTTATATTTTGGCCGATTTCCGGTTTTGCGCAAAACCGGAAAACCGGTTTTACTCAGTCCGTCTTCCGTCAGTGGCGCGTATTTGCTACTGGTTTTCTCGCTGACGTACGCGACCGACCGTGCGTGACTGACCGTGCGCGACCGACCGTCAGCGTTGATAGGAATTCAGGCCTTAGTTTAGTTTAGTTTATTTATTAATAATTGGCAAGAATTAGGTACTGGTCCGATATTGAACAAAAAGTAAAAACACAAATAATTATGGGTACATTAAAAAGCGCATCAATAAAATAAAAAATACATTCAAATTATCATAAGTTAAACAATGCTAAAATAACTAAGAACACGCAATAAACAGAAAATATAAACACAGTTACCTACTCACTTCTCATTATTAAAGTATTCCGAAACCAATGACATACGAAGGCACTCAAAAAAAACTTGTTTGTGTCATGCATGAAATCAAACTTTTTTGCCTGTTTATCCTACTTTTATGTGTGCCATTATATTTCGACCGCTGCTGGTGACAGAAAGTTTATCAGAGGATTGTCACGTACTGCCGACAGTGCTTGCGCTATAGTTAGCTCTAGCTAATCATAAGTAGGTACCCTGACCTTCGAATTAATAGCGGGTACAAGGGTTTCCATGAACGTCTAAACAAGAAAAACCTGCTTCAGCTACAGGTAGACAATATTAAAAAAATATATAACAACTTACAGCATTAGCCAAACAGATGCATAAGAAAATTAAAACGCAAAAATACAACGTTTTCTTGAACAATTCCATTTTGTATCACGGTTCGTTTCGGTATAAGTGGGTGAAATAATTTGGTTAGTAATAAAATTGCTAGTAACTGGGGACTATTTTATGGATACTGAATAAAAATATGTGTATTGCCAATTAGATTGCGTTGGCAATAGCTATAAAAACTGGTGAGGAACGTGTACGCAAAACGACCAGTCAAGCTATGCAAAACCAGAACAAGCAGATGTCCCATTGTACGGGAAATCTATACAAAGCGATTCCATGTTATACTGGAAAAGTAAAGCTTGTTTTGTCGTTGTGTGTACGTGAAAGTACTTGATACGTCGTGAACGTGCTTTGTTCAACATAGTGCATGCACAAATGTGTGATATTCGTATGTCAACATGCGTTAGTCGCCCAGACCCCAGACGCATGCTGGCGTCGCTGATCTGTGGCGCATGCAATAACACACATATTCCCGGGCTTCCTCATAACATAATTTATGGGCGTTAGCATGCCGAGAGGCTAGCGCTAATACGAGTATGTTCACATCTACGCAAGCCTCAACATGACCCTTTTTATCTCTCACCTATACATACGTTCAGCAATTTGAAAACCTTTTGTCAACAATTGTCTTTTTATCCTCAAAATATTATATTATTAAATACCTTGGGGTTCAGGGTTACGCAGACGATCTCGCAATTTTCATTTCGGAGAAGACTGGGATAATTTAATTCCCTGCGACAGTAAGTTATATGTACAGACGCCAGTACCTATATCAAGCTATTACAATCTGAAATTTCTTTAATATGATTAAAATTTGGTGGGAGAATGTTGAGCATAAATGTACATAGATGCCTATAAGAGTAGAGGAAGACCAAAGAACGATGGATGGACTGTGTGAAGGATGATATGGCTAGAAAGGTGATGACTGCTGAGATGACGAGTAATAGAGAAGTTTTTCAACTTTATAGCTGAAGCATTAGGTTTCAAGGTTGAAATTTGTCAATTTCGGGTAGCTTGATGTTCTGGCGTCTGTACTCCAAACTGTATAGGGCCTGTATCACTTTCTGGTAGTGCAGGAAGATGGTAATCCGCCTCATAATCACTTAGGTATACAGCCTCAAACTAACTACAATACTTACATGCAAGGACTTGCCTACGGTGCACGGTGGTAGGCAAGTCTTTGCATGCATTGTAGATTGTTTTTAGGAACGGTTGCTCTATTCCATGTGTTCATTCAACAAGAATGCCTGAAACCATAGGTACATCGAAAAAAGAAAAGGGTGGAAGGGAGCAGAATGGTCTTTGGGGAAAAAATTGAAAAAAAACATCAATTTATTCATTCAGCATTCAGTAATGTATTTGAAAATTGATTTATATTTTACGGTTTCGGTTATACGAGTATCGATAAAATAATTCTTGTTGCGCCCTACACATGTCGATATGTTTACCACAAACGACTACAAGTATTATAAAGCAATGAATTTACAAGTCAATAGATTATTATCTTTACGTGTGTTACTACTATTGGTTTTTTTAGTTTGTCTTTGTATACATAATTACAGTGAGGCCAGCTCCTCAGGTGAAAGAAATAAACTAAAAATAAATAAAAGGGTTTGCGTTGCAAGGGATAACACTGTTAGAGGTACGGATATTCTTGAAAGCTGACTGATTTATGGATTTGATAGGTACCTATCGATGGGACAAGAATCAAAATTTTGAAGACTTTTAACGTTCAAACTGCTCCTAGATTCTATACTAGACAAAGTGACATTTTATCAGCGATAAATACAAACCGAAAAACTAAATATTTCTAACCTATGTCCACTATGTCCTGGACTTCATCAGCAAAAAGTGTGATAGCTCGGCTAATTAGCATGATATCAAAATAATTTATAGCCTACATTATATAGTACCCACGAATACGGAATCTTTGTACCGGTCAAAGAAGTTTTAGAATTGGATCATTAGTTCCTCTGACCTTTATGGTACCTAACCAAACCTAAAAAATAAACTATCTAGGCACTAACACCATACTTAATATCCGTAAGAAAGTTCACAATCGACAGTCGACACAAAAAAAAATGCATTCAAACCAATAACTGTGTGTTTACTTATACTGTACCTGAAAGTACTATCTATAGATGTTAAAAACCTCTAAATTGACTGACTAACAAATTGGCATACGCCCAGAGCCCAAACGGCTGAAGTTACAGACACATTTTTGGATAGAAGATTTCGTGGTGTAGGTAGGTAGGTGAGCAATAAGAAAGTGTTTTGGATAACTCGAATTGGACATGTGCTATAAGGTGTAACCTTTTTGTATGAAAAAATTAACAGGGGTAAGACCGCGGGTCTAGTTTGCTAGTTTTATATTATTTTAGACTGCTGCCCATCCTAAGCCTATGGCTGGGTAGCCAGCCGTAGGCTTAGGATACATCAAACTTTTTAGAATTGGATCTTTAATTCCGGAAATTACGCCCTACGTACGTACAAACTTACAAACAAATTGTACCATAATATTATTACTAAGTATAGATGGAATTGTGTTTGGATGTAGTCCAAAGTCTATCGAATCTCTATTTATCAAAAAATCGCGTCATTTAGCATGATTAAGCTACATCGGGTTTTAGATAAGTAAACAATAAACCGCACAAGAGTTGCAATCGATAGGTTAATAAACTTATGAGTAGGACTTAACTGAAATCTTTGAGTTTTGTTCTAATCCCTACCTGCCGGTTTCCTCACAATATTTTCCTGCACAGATTTAAAAGCATGCAGTTGTGACGAAATAATGTGTATTGCTAATCGTTTCAGCGAAGCGTAAGAAATGCTTACTTCGTCCAGACACCGGGCCATGCAGGGCAGACATATTGAAATACTACTACGATGCGAAACAACAGCGGTGCTACCGTTTCTTCTATGGAGGCTGCCAGGGAAATGGAAATAACTTCAAGACCAGACGGGAGTGCCTCGACCAGTGTTTACTTACTGCGAACATGGAGGAATGTAAGAGTTTACGGGTCGTTATATGCCAGTATCCATACAGAGTATAAACAGACTCTTCACGAATCCGTCAACCAACAAACTAAGTAACCTTACGCAAAAGTGATTGCTGGTAAATGACTTTTCTGAGATGTAAAATCACGTTTTACGGTAAAACTCAATGTAACGCACTCAAAACATTGTGCTGGTGGATGGATTAAATAGTACGGGGGTCGTGGAGGTGTTAAAAGTAATGTTCTAACATTAAAAACATGACTATTTAAAAAAAAAAACAATATCGCCGTAACTAGAAGGTTCCCAACAAAAAAAAAACGCAATGATGGGGAGAACAGGGGTCTAAAATGGCCGCTTTAGCAGAATCATAACATGAATCACCTTAAAAAAAATATTCTTAAAAGGGACTTTCTTCGTCATGAATATTATAAAGTCCATTTTAAGAATTTAAATATTTAAACGTGATTCATATGATTCTGCTAAAGCAGCCATTTTAGGCCCCCAAGTGCTTTTAGTGCTTCGTTAAGAGTCTTTTTACACCATTTATACAATGAAGCCACCTATCGATAATAGTATTCGCATAAGTTACGAGGAGCTTAATTAATCAATTTACCAGTTTCCGACGATCATCACCATTTCAGCCGAAAGACGTCCACTGCTGGACATAGGCCTCCCGCAAATGTCGCCACATTGACCGGTCCCGTGCGACTCGCATCAAACGGATTTCCGCAACCTTTACCAACTCATTGGCGGTCCTCCTAGTGGGAGGTCTTGCAACGCATTGTCTTCCGGTTCGCGGTCGCCACTCCAGAAATTTTCGGCCCCATCGGCCATCCGTTTTGCGAGCAATGTGCCCTGCCCACTGCCAGTTTGGCAATTCTTCGAGCTACGACGGTAACCCTGGTTCTCTTGCGTATGTCTTCATTTCTGATTCGATCACGCAAAGAAACTCTAAGCACTCTCCATTGCCCTTTGGGTGACTTTAAGTCTTCTGAAAAGGCCCATTGTGAGCGACCACGTTTCTGGCAACACACACTGGTCATAGACTTTCATCTTGAGACATTGCGGTAAGTTGGACGAGAAGATACCGTGCAGCTTCCCGAACGCTGCCCAGCCGAGTCGGATTCGACGATTGACCTCTTTCTCGGAGTTAGACCAACCTAACTGGACCGTTTGTCCCAGGTACACATAATCGTTCACAGCTTCGAGAGTAGTGTCTCCGATTTTTATAGGAGTGGGTGTTACATGGGCATTCAACAGAACCTTGGTTTTGTCCATGTTCAGTTAGCCCCACTCTTTTGGAAGCTCTACTGAGGTCATCGAGCATTTTACTGAGGTCCTCCATGGTCTCAGCCATGACCACTATATCGTCGGCAAACCGAAGGTGAGTGATGTACTCGCCATTGAAGTTGATGCCTAGCCCTCTCCAGTCCAGAACCTTGAAGACATCCTCCGGTGCAGCGGTGATCAGTTTCGGAGATTTGACGTCTCCCTGTCTCACACCTCGCTGTAGAAGGATAGGTTCCGAAGCTTAGTCCTGAAGTCGGACTGCCATGGTGGCGTTTTTGTACAAACACTTCAACACCTCGATGTACCGGTAGTCGATTTGGCACTGTTGGAGAGACTGCAGTACAGCCCAGGTCACGGTGGAATCGAAGGCTTTCTCGTAGTCCACAAACGCTAAACAGAGGGGCAGGTTATACTCTCGGTCTTCTGTATAACCTGCCGCAGCATATGTATGTGGTCCACGGTGCTAAACCCTTGTTGAAAACCGGCTTGTTCGGTAGGCTGAAAACAGTCAAACCTGCGCGCGAGACGATTCGTGATGACTCTTGAAAACAACTTGTAGACATGGCTTAGAAGTGAGATGGGCCTATAATTCTTGAAGAAGAGTACCACCACACCGCTGCACTATGCTTGTGGCGTTTTTCCCTTGAGTATGACGGAATTAAACAGCTTCTGAAGGGCCATAAGTAACGGTTTTCGACCCGCCTTCAGGAGTTCGGCCGTAATTCCGTCATCAGTCATCACCCGGTGCCTTGTTGTTTTTAAGCTGTTTCAGAACCATCCTAATCTCGTACAGGCTGACGTCCGGGATGTCTTCGGTATAGTGCCGGGTCAGTCTAGCTCTTGGGTCGTTTGCTAGATCTACGGGTTTACTGGTTGACTTGTACAACTGCCCATAGAAGCTCTCGATCTCCCTCAGAAGCTCCGGTTTGGCGGATAAGATCCTGCCATCGTCGGTCTTCAGTTTCGTGAGCTGGCTCTGCCCAATAGCCAGATCTCTAGTTAAGGCCCTTCTAACCCTAAAATTAGCAACTCTATTTGTGGTGGTTCAAACTACGTTTGAAATACTGTTAGTATAAAGTTCTAATCAGCTTGCACTACAAAGCTGTTGTTACGTCAGTCACTGCGGCCGAATAGTGCGAAATGAGTGGTTTTTTGCGATTTACAAAAAATCTATTGATTGGACTAAAAAAATAAAACACATAAGACCTGCTTTATAGTTAGTTCAGTTAGTACGAGTATGCAAAGTTTCATGATCTAATTTCAAGTACTTTTTGAACACCAGTGGTTTATTGTTCGATTTGGATTTTTGGACTTTGGATTTTTTTTCTATCGAGAAAAGCTTATGGAATCGTGTTTTCGTCACATATAAGACTTAGCATTAATCCTCAACTTTACCGTATATTTATTTCAAAATTAATGCTGCAGTATTTTAGGAGTAAGCCCGATCGCGTAATTTCAAAATAAAATAAATTCATTCAATTCAGATATCATAAGACATACTACTCTGTCAAGAAAGTACCGGGAAAAGATCAATAATATACAAAATGTCTGTAATTCATCCAAATTTATTTGATCACCTTCAAAGTATGCTCCTTTAGAAACGATACACTTGCGCCAACGAATAATCCATTCATCAAAACATTTTTTAAACGCTGCTTCCGGAATTGAGTTCAGTTCTCGCCGCGAATTCTCCTTTATGTCTTCTATCGATTGAAAACGGGTGCCACGAAGTGGTAATTTGAGTTTAGGAAAAAGAAAAAAGTCAGCAGGAGCCATATCTGGTGAATATGGTGGTTGCTGGATGGTATTTGTTGAGTGTTTGGCCAAAAATTCGTTCACAATGATAGCCTTGTGCGAAGGCGCATTGTCGTGGTGCAAAATCCAAGAATTTTCTTTCCACAAATCTGGCCTTTTTCGTCGAATTTGCTCTCTTAAACGCCGCATAACGCTCAAATAATATTCTTTATTTACCGTTAGTCCTTCCGGTAAGAATTCAGAGTGCACAACACCGTGATAGTCAAAGAAAACAAACAACATGACTTTGACTTTTGATCGACTTTGGCGTGGTTTTTTCGGTTTCGGTTCAGTTGGAAGGCGCCACTCCGAAGCTTGTTGACTAGTTTGCATGTCAAACTCGTAAACCCACGTCTCGTCACCAGTAACAATGCGTTTCATGAATGTTGGGTCCGAACTGACTCGTTCTAGCATGTCCTCAGCGACTTTCATGCGATTGAGTTTTTGGAGAAAATTCAGATCTTTTGGGACTAGCCGAGCAGCAACATGTTTCATACCCAAATGATTAGTTAAAATGGTACGGATCGACTCGTGAGATACAGAAAGTTTGGCGGCTATCTCTCTCAGAGTTGAATGGGGATTTTCAGTCACTATTTTCTTCACTTTTGCGATGTTAACTTCAGTTGCAGACATTGACGAGCGAGGCAAATCTTCCATCACATCTCGACCGCTTTTGAACGCTTTGAACCACTCATAAGCACGAGTTTTTGATAAAGTCGATTCACCGTAAACCTTCTGTAACATTTTCAGTGACTCCGAACACGAAATTCCATTGGCGATGCAAAATTTAAGACAAACTCTTTGTTCGATATTTTTGTCCATTATGAAATTCGCAATACACACTATATTATGATATTACTAAAACCAGCACTGTATTTAATATAAATAACAGATGCAACTCAAACTCCGCGCCAAAATGGAAAACAGTTGTGCCAATCTAACAACTACAAAAAAAACAAAAATTTGAATTTGGAACCATAAACAAATCATCCATTCCCGATACTTTTTTGACTGAATGTAGGTATGATAATGAAGGTAGGTACAGTACATTCATAATTATTCACGTTCAAAAGACGAATTCAAAAACTTTTTTGCAAAAAATAAAACCGACTTCAAAAAGACAACAAAGTGAAAAAAAACTTTAGCTTCAGAAGTCGAGGCAAAGAAACTGAATCAAACACACAAAAGTCACCGACTTCTGAAGCTAAAGTTATTTTTCACTTTGTCGTCTTTTTGAAGTCGGTTTTATTAATTTGCATTTTTTTTCCATTTTTAGTTGTAACATTCCATACATTTATTTTAACATATCATAACATCACGCCAGTTATGTTTAAGTCCCATGTTATAGGGGGCGAGCCTATTGCCATCGAGCGCGCGCAAATCCGGACTCCGTGGCTGCTACTGAGACATTCCTGGAAAAACCCAATAACACTTAGCCCGACCTGGGAATCGAACCAAGGACCTCATGCTCAGTAGTCGCCACCACTAGATCAACGTGACAGTAATTTATTTTATATTGTTATTACAATACAAGTCTTGGTAATAGGCTTATTTGCAATAGAATGGAACCTTTAGATTCCTAACTGTCGAAATCTAAGTGTAATCTACATACCCCCTCAGAGCATTCAGTTTTGATATTATGTTATGATGTGAAAACAAATAATGCACATCCAAGCGATTGCAGAAATCACTACCGATTTGGTGTATATTATTGAAGAGTTCCATTGTATATCTCCGAAAATCAGTATCA
The DNA here is from genome assembly GCA_941918905.2 of Xestia sexstrigata. Lineage (NCBI taxonomy): Eukaryota > Metazoa > Arthropoda > Insecta > Lepidoptera > Noctuidae > Xestia > Xestia sexstrigata. Next base: position 11,450,222 of record OW799200.2, on the reverse strand, counting down.
GATCTTTACCAAAATTATCGGCACCACCGCGAAGTTATTTTCTTCGAAACAAAAAAAGAATCATCGAAATTGGTTCACAATTGGCGAAGATATAGCTGAACATACACACACAAAAAAAAACATTTAGACGAATTGTGAACCTCCTGTTTTTGGAAGTCGGTTAAAAATGTTAGTAAATACCATAGATATTTCTATAGTTAATACCTTACTTAGAACTTAGAACTTACTTATCTACGTTAGTATTTAAACTTAAACGTAGGTTGCTCCCTCAGACCAAGTAAAAAGGTAAGACGGAACTCTGCGAACAGCAAAGTGAGCCGTGTACACGCAGACCAAAACAAAAATGAAGGCCAGGATCTTTTAAAATTAGCAACTCTATTTGTGGTGGTTGAAACTTCGTTTGAAATACTGTTAGAATAAAGTTCTAATCAGCTTGCACTACAAAGTGGTTGTTACGTTGGCCACTGCCGGCCGAAAATGAGTGAAATAAGTTTTTAATTTATTATAATAAAAATAATACATATTTTAAAAAAGTCAGTCTTCTGGGTACGTTTCCGAGTGACAGCGATGCGGAGGAGTACTTTGACGCTTATTGACGTCGTTGTATATACTACTCTGTCAAGAAAATACCGGGAAAAGATCAATAAAACACAAAATATTAGTTATTCATCCAAATTTATTTTATCACCTTCAAAGTATGCTCCTTCAGAAACGACACACTTACGCCAACTAATAATCCAATCATAAAAATATTTTTTAAATGCTTATTCCAGAATTGAGTTCAGTTCTCGCCGCGAATTTTCCTTTATGTCTTCTACTGAATGAAAACGGGTGCCACGAAGTGGTAGTTTGAGTTTAGGAAAAATAAAGAAGTCGGCTGGAGCCATATCTGGTGAATAAGGTGGTTGCTCGATGGTATTTGTTGAGTTTTGGTCAAAAAATCGTACACAATTGTGCGAAGGCGCATTATCGTGGTGCAAAATCCAAGAATTTTCTTTCCACAAATCTGGCTTTTTTCATCTAATTTACTCTCTTAAACGCCGCATAACGCCCGATTAATATTCTTTATTTACCGTTTGACCTTCCGGCAAGATTGTCAGTCACTATTTCCTTCACTTTTGCGATGTTAACTTCAGTTGCAGACGTTGATGGCCTACCAGAGCGAGGCAAATCTTCTATCACACCTCGACCGCTTTTGAACGCTTTGTACCACTCATAAGCGCGTGTTTTTGATAAAGTCGATTCACCGTAAGCCTTCTGTAACATTTTCAGTGACTCCGAACACCAAATTCCATTGGCGATGCAAAATTTAGGACAAACTCTTTGTTCGATGTTTTTGTCCATTATGAAATTCGCAATACACACTAGATATGATATAATTAAAAACAGCACTGTATTTAATCTAATTATCAGATGTAACTCAAACTCCGCGCCAAAATGGAAAACAGTTGTGCTAATCTAACAACAACAAAAAAAAAACAAAAAAAAAATTTGGAACCATAAACAAATCATCCATTCCCGATACTTTTTTGACTGAATGTATGGAGGTTCTTACTTTTAGTTTTTATTTTTGTAATTATATATAGCCACAAATGTGTAATTTAAACATTAAATGAATTATTACCTAAGAATAATGTAGACAATGTAATTTCTTATTTTTCAGTATATTTTTATTTATAGTGTTAATAATCTTTAAGTAAAACTTGTCAAATAGATATAAACTTACCTAGCTGGACATGATTTTATGATCGAGAGAAGTAATAACTATCGTGTTTTGAGCCTAAGAATAATCAAGAGCAGTTCATGAACAAAAACAGTTCGATTGGAAGATGACGGAACTCTGCGAACAGAGAAGTGAGGCCGGTTTCTTAAACATGTTGTGCATTTATTGAGGCATACCTTTAATTGTTTTTTGATGTAAATGTGTGCGTATGAGCGTGTGTGAACAGAGCGAGAAGTAATTTGCGCTGGCCTCACTTTATTGTTCGCAGCGCTGCCGCTGTCTTGGTTTTTTACTTAGTCTGAGGTTGCTCCAAAGCTTATCTAACCGACCGTCCAGTCTGTATTAGGAGCGTTTTTCGGTTGACTAGAGAGGGCGCAGACTCTGCAGTGTTTAATGATAAGGATGCTAGAGTTAAAAGTAAACACGTTTTCAAAATTTTCTATTAGGTCATTTTTTACCCGACTACGGCGCAGCCAAAAGGAAGGGTTATGAGTTTAGCAGTCTATGTATGTATATATGTTTGTATTTACGTATATTCTTCTGTAGCGCCTAAACTATTCATCCGATTTTGATGAATAAGGTGTCAATCGATTCGTTATTATGGCCCGGGTAACATAGGCTACATTTTATTCAGGAGTCGGGTTTTTTAGTTGTAGTATTACCCGAATAAATTTTTATTTTCTCTATTTTCATAATTATTTGACTATATTCTGTTTTGATTTCAGTTCATCGGCCGTATTTCTGTTCTCTTGCGTTTGACTTCGGCACCTGTTTTGGACACTATAACCGGTATTTCTGGGATCCGGTAGCTCAGTACGTACCACTTTTGACAAATTCAATAGATTAATGCCAAAAGAATGAAAGGCCGGATACACTATCGGTTAGTGCAATAATACAGGCTGTTTTTTTTGTAAAAATAACAAGTCTGATTTTTGGAACCGGCAAAAGCTTTTTAAAAAAACGAATACTTGTACTGCTGATATTCTTGTCAAAATAATGGTCATGGTTCCTTTACTTTGCTTTAATACTCACTTATAGTTTTGTATCAAGCTTTGATAAGATAACTTAAAAATCACATTACACATACACATAATCCCCTAAAACTTCATAACTAAGTACGTAGGTCCTTCTGACTCCCGTAAGTCGGACTTCTAAACTTTATGTATACGGTATATCATTATTTTTTGTTTCAAATTTTTGAGTACGCAGTATGAATGTCTAGAGACTTACCGACCCCACAGTCAAACCATTGCAACGGTTTTGTGGGACTTAGTTTATATGATTACTTACTACTTTGGAATAAAAATAAATAAATAAAAATACATTGTACGGGAAATATACAAAGCAAGGCCATGTTATACTGAAGATGTATAACTTTTTTAAACTCGAGGTGGGCATGCTCCGACATGTGGTCGCAGTGGACAATTGACTCACCCCGTCCATGGCTAAAGAGAACTGGCGCAAACCTGAAGTACTTACCACCGATGACCGCAAGGTAGTATGGCAAGGCAAGGAGCTTCACGGGCGCTTCTACCGGGCTCTTCATGGACCTGATGTAGATTTTCTAGCATCCGTGTTCTGCACCCCTAGCCAAGTTGACAATCTACAATCGTTAACGCTAGTAGAAAACTATTCAAATTAATGGGAATGACATCATCTCAACGTTAAATCACGTGATCAACACAAACGAATAGAAAATTTGTAGAAAAGTATACATCGTTCAAAATGATAGAATAGAATGTTATCGTTTCTACAATGTTGATCGCTAAACTCTTTGGTAGGAACGCTCACCATAGTCTTAAAGCTCTTTAAAGGTTTTTTCTACAGACATTAGAAAACGAGCGATCGACTCAGTCGTGTCAACTTGGCTACCAATTTAGCGCTTTCTACAATCGCTTACGCAGAGGCGTTTACGATTGTAGAAAGAGAATCGATACGAAACGTTTGTAACTTGGCTAGGCCTGCTGGCTACGTTTCGGCGACCTCTTCGGGGAAACTGAAGGTATTGTCTATGCGATTATGGAATAAGTTATGTTGACGAATAACTACCGTGAATATATTATGAAGGACGGGACCGTTGACGTGTGTCGGGCATGCCACCTTCCGGGTGAGTCCATCAGACATATTATCTCTGGTTGTTCTCGCCTGGCTAACGGCGAGTACTTGCACAGGCACAACCAAGTAGCCAGGATTATTCACCAGCAACTTGCCTTGAAATATAAACTTGCAGTATGTGCCCGACCCAGTTCTCGAAAAAGACCATGTCACGTTGTACTGGGATCAGTCTATCATTACTGGCAGGACTATTGTTGCTAATAAGCCTGACATAGTGGTGATGGACCGATCAGCGCGCTGCGTAATTATAATCGCTGTTACCATTCCGCATGACGAGAACCTCGTGACAGCTGAGAAAGAGAAACAATAAAATATCTCGACTTGGCACACGAGGTTCGCGACATGTGGAATATGAACTCGGTTATCATTGTGCCGATTGTCGTTACGGCCAATGGCCAAGAGCCTCGACGTCCATCTCTCGAAGCTCTCCTTAGGCGGTTGGACCAAGTGTCTGATTCAGAAGGCAGTACTCCTTGATACGGCTCGCATTGTGAGGAGGTTCCTGTCTCTGCAGCCCTAACCACCGGTGGCTTGGACCCTGCTCCCGACACCGGCGGACTAAATATTTTTTTAAATGTTTTTATTTAAGAAATATTTAAAAAATGTAATAAAACGAGATGTTAATTATAAAGGAGATAATAATAAACTTCGGAGTTCAGTAATACAACAACAATCATAATTATTATTCAATTTTTAATCCTATTAAAAAAAAAACACATTTATTTAAGTATTTGGGGCGGTCAGGGCTCCAGAGACAGGAAACTTCTAACAATACGCGCCGGGTCCAGACATGCTGCTTATTTAATTTTTATCTCATTGTCTATACTATAATAATATTATAAAGAAAGAAGAATGGATTTTTGTATGTAACAAATAAACTTAAAAAATACTGGACCGATTTGAAAAATTCTTTCAGCAATGGATAGCTAAATTATCGGCGAGTAACATAGGCTATATTTTATCCCCGTTCTCCCACGGGAACGGGAACTACGCGGGTGAAACCGCGTGACGTCCGCTAGTATTTTATATATTTTTCCAGAAACCATAGATTCGGATATTCTGCCATTATTTCACACATACACATACTAGAGGGTGAAATCACATTTGTTTGCATACTCGTATCAGCGTTTTATTTTATCTCTATCTCATTGTCACGTAAAGGCATCATTTGGTGGAGCGAGAAGTCCGATTGCAAGCTTCTGCATTCATTCGCATCGGAAGCACTTTTTCATGCAATCGAACCTCTCATAAATATCCAAATCCATGAAATCGTTTAGGCGTGATTGAGTAACACAATGCAAACTTACACTTGGAATTCTTTTGTTTTCATTACTACCGACTCGTACATAATATCGTGAAAATTGGCCAGGAAAAATAAGTAAAAGTAATAAGTATTTTGGTTGTTGTTTATCTTTTATAATATTTACCAATGGAACTTTATGACATTTTAGGATTTGCAGACCGCGCATATACTCCGGGTGTGGAGGGAATCAGAACAACTTCGAAACGAAGCAGGAGTGCATGGCCACCTGCCTCAACAAGCCTAACAGCACGTTGACTGCACCGCACCAGTTCTTCACTACCTGTATACCGTTCACGATACATGATTTTGATTAAAGTTGAAACACATAATATTACTATTTATCGTTCCTTGTAGGCACGACGCGACTGCAATCTAATAAAAAAAATCAAAGGTCTCTCATTGTACCGGAAATCTATATACAAAGCACATGTTATAGTTGTTATACTGGAGATGTATGTGTCGCCTAGGTACAAGTAATCCTTGGTGGATGAGATTCAGCTTATGCCTATAGAAAACAACGATTTTGTATGGATACGCGTACGCATCCGTTCAGCTTTCCGCGTCTATTCAGCTTTCGCTGCAAAAGTATAAAATGAGGACAAATGTTCACAGAGAAATGAGGACAGAGTTCAGCGCTGTTCGGCGCGTTCAGCGCTGTTCTGTCGCATTCAGAGCTGTTCTGCCGCATTCAGCGTCGCATCGAACGCGGCGGAACAGCGCTGTACACGGATGGTTCTCGACTCCTTGTCGACATGTTGCGACCTGCATAGTTCCTTTTATTATTACGTATATAATCATTATGCACGCAAGGATTAAGAGAGTACGGACGTCTTTTAATTTATTTTTACGAAATAAAATGATGGACGATAAAGCGAAACGCTATAAATATCGCACATAGAACTGTCCATGTTGAAGGCACAATAATATATGAGTAGCTTACAGTCTTCGCAGCATATTCAGCGCCATATGCAGTAGATAGAAGCGTTTCCAGGCTTAGCCAAGTTGACAATCTACAATCGTTAATGCTAGTAGAAAACAATCAAATGTATGGGAATGACATCATCTTAACGTTAAATCACGTGATCAACACAAACGAATAGAAAATTCGTTGACAAATTTACATCGTTCGAAATGATAGAATAGAATGTTATCGTTTCTATAATGTTGATCGCTATACTCTTTGGTAGGAACGCTCACCATAGACCACAGCCATAGACTAAAGTGTAGGTTTTTTCTACAAACATTAGAGAACGAGCGATCGACTGTCGTGTCAACTTGGCTACCAATTTAGCGCTTTTTACAATCGCTTACGCCGCCGCGCCGAGGCGTTTACGATTGTAGAAAGATAATCGATATGAAACGTTTGTAACTTGAGTGGGCAGGCAGTCTCGACATAAGACATGACATGCTTCCGAGAAACGCATCTTGGATGTAGGAGACTTGCGTTACTCGCAAGCATCATTATACAACTGAATTTATTCGTTAGTAATTAGCAATCGAAAGTTAGCGATTTCGTCGTTATCTCTGTCGAGACGCCGGCCCAGGGAGATATCACGCTATGACGGCTTTTCTCATTCTTACAACACTGTACGCGGCTGATAGAAGCAGAACAGTATATGTGTGACCAAAAACGTTCAGCGAAACGCGAATGGAGCTGAATTAGTTTAAGTAGTCCCTTAAGGTGCATCCGCATTGCAGTTAACTTTTGTGGAGTAACACTCTGCAACACGGTCACATTAGGAAACTATCTGTAACTTTTGTAGCGACTTAGGTACTTGTTACTATTTGTTGAATGTTATTCATCGCGTCCATACCGCCAATAACATAAATTAACAAAATCTAACAAAGAGTAAGGTAATGTTTGTGCTTTTATCAAAAGTTAGGCAATAAGGCAACATTCAATATAAACTAACAATAAATAACTTTCTGCGATCGGAGGTTGCACAGTAACACTTGGAAACGTTGTTCTACAAGAAGTAACTGCGACGTGGATACACCCTTATTACACAGAACATAATGATGTGTCTAGCTTACTCCATTACAACGAGATACAGCTGAATACCAGAAAACATGGAGCGAGTGCTCATCAGACCATTCTTTTATTAATGGTGCTAAGCATGGTTACTGCAAAGGAAACAGTTCTCTCATTTCCACATATTGAAACAATTGAAATTTGATTATTCATATATTATTATTATGTGTAAAGACAATACTTTGTATTGCTTTCATTTTGAGTTTGTATGCTATTTTTATGTTTAGTTTATAGTAACATCTTTATTGTTTAAATAACACATTTGTGGCTATATATAATTACAAAAATAAAAACTAAAAGTAAGAACCTCCATATTATATACAACGACGTCAATAAGCGTCAAAGTACTCCTCCGCATCGCTGTCACTCGGAAACGTACCCAGAAGACTGGCAGCATTGCCACGTTGAATGGCAATACTAATTCTTTGGCCAAAGAAAAAGCCAGCCCTCTGGTCACGCGAAGTGTCGACCAGTCGGTAAGAGATTTCCTTAAAAAGGAGACGCGCACTCGGACCCCATGACCCGAGCGTCTCGACCCCAAACGGCTCAAAGCTGTAGTTACCAATAAGGTTACAGTATTTGCGCCGTTTGAGGATCTCAGCAGCCGCAGCAGCAGCGCCTGCACAGCCCGCCGTGCTTGCAACGTGAGAAGGCGCAAGGGTGTCGACACAGGTTGCGTCCCACACCAAAGGCCTACCCACGTTCCAAGGCACCAACGTCATGCCGTCCGGTCTCTTGCCATCGTCACGCACCAAGCCGTTTGGTTCTAAAACCGCTGGTACGCCGGCGATGGAAAGAGCTCGACGAATAATGTCGTTAATGCTGGCGTGCCGTGCAATGCGACCTGCGCTCCTGTAGCAGGACAGGCCATGGTGTCCGAGGCTGTCGACAGCTTCACCGCAGTGACACCGATGCGGAGCAACACAAGGTGCACCTAAGCGTAGACTCGTAGCGACCCGGAACGATGCGTCATCCATCATAGTGCCAATGGTGAATGACGGAAGTGCCTGAAGCCACAAACCCGACTCCCATTCCCCCACAGCCAGCAGACGGGCACGCTCCACAGTATTGATTGACGTGTGTAAAAGGGTATTCCGTTCAATACTGCAGAGCGGCACGTCCCACTGTCTCTGGGAGGTCAGGTTGTCGGGCAAATTCGTATTGGGACAAGCCATTTTCCAAGCGTTCAACGCATCGGTCAAGTACGGCACCTCAACATCAACCAGTGAGAAAGATAAAATATTACTGGTTAATTTTTCGGTACCGTAGACCGAGGAGAGGAAGGCTGGTAAACTTATACTTGAAATTTTGCGGACGCCGAGACCACCCAAGCGAATGGGAAGTGTGGCTTGCTGCCAAGCTCGGTCGTCCAGGGCCACATTAAGTAATGAAGTAAGAGTGTTCCTAATGATTTGGTCGACTTTATCTAAAAGCTGTGGATGCCTCCAAAGATGAGAGGAGCGAAGGCTATACGTGAATTTTGGTCCAAAACAACAGTATCGAATAAGTGTGAAGGCCGAATGAATGTTAATTTTGAAAAGTCTCTCCGAAACATCATTAAAATTTTGGATTTTTTCTTCAATGAACGATGGAAAAGATTCGTCAAATATTGGTGACCCTAGAAGGTGAAGAAATTTTTTTTCGGTAATTTTGATATTTGGTGCCAACGAGTTAAATTTAGAAATGGTAGTCTGTCTGTCAGTGGTTTCAGGAAGGTAAATTTCGCACTTCGAAAGGTTAAGTCTAGTCCAATGGAACTAAATTTTTCTTTTAAGAAAGTTAAATCTTTTAGGACTGTGTCAACATCACCTCCCAGGGTTCCATCATCCAGATACCATACGTTGAATTTAGAATTTAGCTGTCGAATAATTGGATTAATTGCTAAACTAAAAATGACTGGCCCAAGAGGGTCACCCTGTTGGCATCCAACGGCTGATTCCAAAAGATTGTCTTTATATAGTAATTTTGAGGGGTTCCTGTAGCATTGGTAAAGAAAACTTATAGTTAGTTTATAGTTATTAAAAAGGGAGAAATTTGACATTAATTATGAAAAATGTGTTTTCAAAAATGAATTAATATCTAAAAGAGTTAAAGAATAGTGAAGTGTGTGACTTTAAATGTCGTTTCTTTGTTTACAGGTGTGTTTTGGTATCTAATTGGTTTATATTATAATGTATGTGTATAAAGTTTCGTTGATAAACAATAAAAATCTTTGTTTACAGAGCAACGCAAGTTTATTTTATTTGAATACCTTCAGAATTCAAGAAATAGTATATTTATATATATATTATATATTATACAATACTCCGATTTATATAATATTTCTATAAACTTCTACATGACCGAGTTTCCCTACGAGACGCCATATTGTTCCTATACAGTAGAGCGCCGCGTGTCCTTCCCCTCTAGCAATCACCGGGCAACTGACGCCTGCGCAGGCATCCGCGGGTCCGCCACACACGCTCAGTTTTACTTGCACAGTTATACTGTACAAGAACACCCACAGGCAAAAAGTATCAAAATTATATTCATAGGGTTCTATTTCGGGATTCTATTTCTAGGGTGTACACTTTAACTGTACAGGCATAGGAGCGTGTATGTCACAGAACTGTGCAGGTTTCCACGCCTGTACAGGTAAGTAATAAAATATGAATTTTGATATTTTTTGCTTGTGGGTATACTTGTACAGTTTAACTGTGCAAGTAAAACTGAGCGTGTGTGGCGGTCGCCTGCGAAGGCGTCAGTATATATAATCAAATTTCAATTGTTTCAATAAGTTGACAAGAGAGAACTGTTTCTTTTGCAGTAACAATGCTTAGCACCATTGTTCAGTGTTTTAGTTTATATTTCCTTTTCTTTAATAAAACAAACAATAAACCTATTACCGCTATTGTATCGAGATCAAGCGCCGCTGGCGGGGCCATGGTTTCAACTGAGTTTTTGTACAGGTTTACCGCTACGTGTATGGTCTCCACCCAACTCAAGTTTACCTGTACGGTTGTACTGTACAGGGAAACCTGTCAGGTACACCCTAGCGTGTATGGCCTGCTTAATAATGAGTCTACGCAACTCAAGTTCACCTGACGGTGTACATGTGCAGGTTACTAGGTCGATTCACTCGAATTGATTTATTGTTTCACTTCTAGTGAAAGATACCGAATGAAAGACAAAGATGAACAGTAATAGAAGCGTCTAATTTTCGTAATTTTTAGGTAATTTAAAAATTTTACATTGAGTTTAAGTTAAATATTTAAACGAAGCGTGTCACTGTGCAATAGTAAAATTATTTAATTTATTGGTCTTCCTCTGCAACCGTCCTTAGCATCACGAAATATGAGAATGATGTTTTTAAAATCTGAAAATAAAAGTAATATTAATGGTTTCTCGACCAAAATGGGTGTAAGTCCAGTAGTAAAGTCGACAACAATGTCACATATCTCATAATAAATTCTCCATTTTATAGCATTGCGACAATTACAGACGGCGACACATCAAACTTATTCATTTCCAGTGTAACATGATTTCGCTTTTTATAGATTTCCCGAACAATGAATGGCCGACAGGAAATGTTTCAAATTTCGTGTTTTTGTCGAATATTTCACTACAATAGTCATTTGTTTTTAAAGTGTTGTGTACAGGTAAGCGTCCACCTGTCCGCATCGGACGCTTCGCATCAAACGGAACGTAGTTTTCTTTGTTTTGTATAGAAAGTCACTGATCCGCACCGTACGGATCGCTCGAATCTTTTCCGTTTGATGCGATGCGTCCGATGCGTAAGACGCGGACAGGCGGACGCTTACCTTTAAAGTGCACAGAGGTGACTATTTCTCCGACGACTTAGGTACCTACTTTTTACTATGAAGAGAAGTTCTAATTAGTTTAAGCTACAATTGGAGATAATTATGTCATTTTTATGTTTCAGTCCTGTTGGTGGCACACGCCAGCAAATGAAGCTACTCCGATTACAATCTGTCAAATTTCTTTAATAGATTATCAACTTTATCGCTTAAGTATTAGGTTCAAGGTTGATTGGGAAAAATTGTCAGTTTCGGGTAGCTTGGTGTGCTTTTTACTATAAGAGCTTAATGCGTCACAAAAATAAAGCATACCGTGATCATAGTCTGGACGCCAACCGTAAGCATGCCCATAGCCTTCAGGTTCATGGACCGTTGCACCTGCATCACCATGAGAAGCACAAGCTTCCTGTTCGCAGTGTCCATGTATTCCCACGGTACACAGTATACCGAGTCTATTAATTCGTCATTCTGAAATAACACTCTTGCACAGTGATTACGTAGCAATTAGCATGGTCAGAAGATAACGTTTCACTGCTTGGACACAGAGCTACTCCCTGGTGGCCTACCATGACGTCTTATAGCAGGATCGTTTTAATCTGGTTCCAGTGGGAAAGAGATGGCGCTAGACGTCCCCGTTTTAAGATATAAATACGATGAAATAAATTAGGTAGGTACCGACACAAAATAAAATGCCTGATAGGTTCGAACCCGCGAGTTACGACCTAAATCAGAGCTGTTACCAGTGAACCACTGCTCTGTGTAATAGATACAAACATACAAAGTTTTAAAATGTGAGGTAAAACGTTATTCCGTCCCTAAAGACATTATTCAACCTAAGCTCTTTCGGCCGTATCCGTATCGAGGTCAAGATCAGGCCCATATTGCATTAAAAAAAAAAGAACCTGATAACTGTGCCCTGGCTCTGTATAAGTCGAGAGTAAAAGAAACATCTAAAAAAGCGTGAATAGACATAATTTAATACGTACCGATGATCCCAATAACTCGAATATAATGCTTAACTGAATCAGCTGTTGAAAAACTATCACTGTCAATGGTCCGTAACGCAACAGTGCAGGCTTGTCCTAGAAAATTAAAATATTAATTTAAAATATGTGGATAATATAAATTACTAGCTGCTGCCCGCGACCCTCCTTCGCGTGAATTTATTATAAAAAAAATTACTTTCCTTTTGGATAGGATTTTGTTAACAATTTCCAGACTTTTAATTTTTTTGCACTGAATCCTAATTATTTTTCTAAAATAAAAACAGTAGCCTAAGTTAGACCTTATAACATCAGTTATCTGCCAGTAAAAGTCCCATCAAAATCGGTCAAGCCGTTATGGAGATTAGCCGGAACAAACAGACAGACAGACGGGCAAAAATTGAAAAAAAAAAGTGTTTTTGTTACAAGTGCCGTATATATTTTTACATGCTGCTTTCATAAAAAGTTGTTATTTGAAATTACAAACAGACACTTTAATTTTATTTCTTTATTTATAGCATGTAAAAAGACTGTTATCGAACCCGAAAGGCACTTGTTCTTCCCGTCGTTGCGATATTTTTTTTGTTCTAGAAATCTAGACCATACCTGGGAACCTTCTAGTTACGGAGATATTGGGGGTCAAAAATTTTTTAATACATATTTTATATGTAAGACCTCCACAAACCCGTACTATTCAATCTACCATCAGCACAATGTTTTAGGTGCGTTACATTAAGTTCTATCAGAAAAAATGATTTTTCACCCCAAAAAAAAGTTGTTTCCCAGCAATATTTTTTGCGTAAAGTTACTTAGTTTGATGTACAGAATGCTTGGTTGACGGCTTCATGATGAGTCTGTTTATACCCTGTATAATGTAAATGTATAGATTTGTATCCAAAATAAAAACTGACCCAATAGAACCACTTCCTTTTTAAAGTCGGTTATAAACAGAAATCTACAATACTATATCTATTACAGTTTTAGGCCTGAATTCCTGCTACGCTCGGTCGCGTAGGTACGTCGGTCGCACGTACGAATATACATTGTGTTCTCTAAAGCACCATACTGCGACGCCGACTTACGCAGACCGACAGCCGTATTTTGGGATCATTCTCACTAGTTCCACCAGCAATTAGTTCCATGGAACTAGTGAGATTTGTTGCTTGATTTGTTTTGTTATTTGTTGTTGTTTGCTGTTGTGTTGATTTGTTTATTGTTGTTTGTTTGTTGATTTGTTGTTTGTTTTGTTTTGTACAGCATCACCTGTCTGGCATGACTGCTGAAATAGACCTTTTTGGCGCAGCCGTGAGGCACACAGCTCATATTATGTTTTCCTCCTTATTTTGTATCTTTTTATTATATTATTGTGTGTGTGCTTTATTACCTGACGTCAAATAAACATTTTTTCTAACTTTTCTTTTCTTTCTTTCTCAGTAATTCCATGGACTTTGAAAATGGAACAAATAAAACAAAACTTAATCGAACACGTCTCACTAGTTCCATGGTTCTTCTACAAGTGAAACTAACGTTAATCAACATCATGGATTGCAGTCCGCGGGCTGAGGGCGCGGGGCGTGGGTGCGCATGCGAGTAGTCGAGTGGCACCGCAAACTCGTGTTTGTGGACTAGCCCTAACAATGTACAACATTGTTCAAGAGGACGGGGACGCGGAAACAAGAGTAGACTTATTCATTGTTAGCAGCGAAAAATATTGAATCGAGTTTTCAATTACGCGAATAACATTTCACCATCAGCGTTTGACTTGGGGTTCCCGTGGCTAAATAATAACACCCGCATGGGTCGATCGAAGGTTAAATCTTTTTGAGGTGTATCCGTGGATACGGATATATATACAGGCCCTTCGTGCCACGGAAAGCACGTTAATCCGTTGATCCCTAAATCCCGATTGTTATTCGTAGATCTTGACAGCTAGTCAGAAGCCCGCAACCAGCCTAGCCAAGAGTCCAGTAACAAATCCAGTTACTGGGTAATGGAGATCAGATAGGTAGTCACCACCGTCATGTAAATGCTGTAGCTGCATCCGGTAAGACTGGAAGACGACCATTGGGAAAGGCTAGGCAGATGATGGTGTATAATTGTATATGAATGGTCAGTCGGAAAAGAAACACTTTGCAGCAGACCATCCTTTGGAAAGGTTTCCCAGATTCTATTATTTCGAGACACTGTCCATCGTTCCTTAGATGTGCCATACCTCAATGAAACTTCTGTAATGTTTCCTCGTGGAAAAACAGTTCTAATAACCTGATAGCCACATGAAGCAAAAGGGATAAGGGTCGCAGCACTCGCAGAGGTGTCGTGCTGTAGTTCCTGTCTACCAGAACAGGCGAGGACCTTGACGCGCTAACTGTAACCATGAATACAGCAGACTAGTCTAAGCAAGAATTAATGCGAATCACACAAAACTGACTATAATTTCCTTAAACTTATGAAGAACTGCCTTTTTTTACATGGAACATTGTAACAAAGTCACATCGCATGAACCGATGAATTAACAATCTTCTCGCCTCCCAACACTGCAGACGTCCTGTCCAGTCGTCCTTTCTCTCCGTGTTCTGCAGGACGCAGTTTGTTTCGAGAGCTGCGTACCGTCAGCACAAACCGGATCCTGCACAACAAAACAGACGGAGGTCTGTTTTGTTGTTCAGGATCCGGGAACAATGTACTGGAGAGTACATTGTTAATACGATGTCGATTGTTTTATTGACGCTCTTCGTTGGATCGCTGTGCTGCAGTATTTGTTGTACTTTATCCGTCGATAATGTGTCCATACAAAGTAAGACAACTACAATGAAGGATGTGCTATCTTGTTCAATATAAACTTCGATCAAATAAATCACGTTGAGTGTGGCTCTACTGTCCATTCAAATTACACTGTCACATTAACTTTGCCTTTGGTTAAAAAATCTCCTTTTTGGCGTAAAGATCAGTGGCATTGGGTGAAAACAAATCTTCGCTAGGTGCCCTAGTTTTTGAGATATAAATGTGGCCAAGCTGGGGAGACTCTCTCCAGATCGGCCACCTATAAACCCCTATATCTTTTGAACCAGTGACCGCCAAATTCTGATATTTGGCGACAAATTTCGACTAATTAGCGATTAATTATGAGAATGATGTTGATTAAGTTTAGTTTCACTTGTTCCACTAAGAAGAACCATGGAACTAGTGAGACGAATTCGATTAAGTTTTGTTTCATTTGTTCCATTATCAAAGTCCATGGAACTACTGATAAAAAAAAAATCTCACTAGTTCCATGGAACTAAACGCTGGTGGAACTAGTGAGAATTATCCGTAATTTGTTCTCGCTGACGTCAAGACCGACCATGCGCGACCGACGTCAGCGTGGCAGGAATTCAGTCCTAAAACTACTTGCTGGCAGTGCGTTGATTTATTTTTGTGACGTTTCATTTCATGTCGTAGGTTGTAGATGCATTGCAAATTTGCAATCGCAGCGTAGTCTATAATTATACTGCTGTGGAGTAGGCGGTAATACGCTTAATGTAGCGCCTCCTAGGTAAAGCGAAGCTGCGTCTTAGGCGCAGCGTAGGTGCGTAGTACGCAGTATGATTGTGTTAGTGACGACACGTACCATTTGCGAGCACTCTAACAGGAGAAGACACTCGCTCACTTGGTGGAAGGCTAAGTAAAGCAGAAGCACTTCACCGAAGCAGTCGGACATCTTTGATTGGAAACTGTTGAAGAAATGAGCAGCTTAAGCTTATAGCAAGAATCTGGAAGATGCTGTCAGTTTTAGTTTTTCTTATGGACACTACTCACTCAATAATAACACTGTGGTAGTGGATAATCTCCCGTAGTCTACCATTTACTTCTTTCGACTCTTGCTCAGTATACTTATGTTCCTTTTTACCATCTTCATATTCCTCTGACTCAACCAGCAACGACGCAGGCTTTGGAATATCCTCGAGATTGTATTTTAAAACACGCATGTGACCCCAAAGATGAAAGACTGATTGCGAAATAGTTAAATCGACAATGCAGAAGTAGGATGAGCATAAAATTGAGATGTACCAGTTAAAAATAAATAGGGCAATGTATCCCTTCGGATCGGTTAAGTAGTCAAAAGGGAAGGAATAGAAGATAGCATGATCAAACGTAGTATTTTCAGGTTTTTCATATCTATACATCCCATTAGTGTAGTTGTTGTACATTGGGGTCAGGTTGAATAAACATAGACCAATCCACATCATCATTTGAAGGTAGATCGTGAAGAAATGAGATATTTTGTGAACCAGTATGTGTGCCTGGAACAGAAAAAAGGGAATAAATTACTACCTAATACAGATACACAGTAAATAATAAAAAAATAAACCCGACTGCGTAAAAAATAACTAATAATAACCGCGAGGTGGTCCACATGTAGGAAATGGACTCGGCGATCATTGTGCCGATAGTCGTATCAGCCCATGGCTTTATTGCCAGGAGCCTCGATCAATACCTGAGGAGGCTCTCGATAAGCAGCTGGATCAAGGGTTTGATTCAGAAAGCGGTACTCCCCGACACGTCTCGTATTGTTAGGAGGTTCCTCTCTCTGGAGCCCTGACCGCCGGTAGCTTGAACCTTGGGTTACATTTTTTTTAAGTTTTAAATGTTTTTTAATTTGTTTTTTTTTAAATAATATTTTTTTTTTTATTATTATTTTGTTAAAAATTAAATAAAGGAATTAACTAATAACTTTAAATAAAAACCGGAAAGAAAAAACAAGTTCAATAATAAATAAATCAAATAATAAATTCCTCTTAATACCTCTGATAGTTATTTTTTTTGAATACTGCCTTACGGCAAAGATAATATAACTTACGGGTACATACAGCAGTATCCAAAAATTAAAAATAAACTATAAACTATAGCTTCCACAGTCGTCATGTTGGTTTTCTTTCGCGTCACCTAATCTAAAAACACTTGGGTTACCAAGACGAATCTAACGATTGTTAATTAAATAATTCCGTGCAGGGGTTTGGAAGATATGAGGTACCTACTAAAGTATATTACATGCGTAATACAACTTTTCAACTGAAGTACACAAAATAAATATATTCAAATCATCATCTGCCTAGCCTTTTCCCAAACTATTTTGGGGTCGGCTTCCAGTCTAACCGGATGCAGCTGAGTACCAGTTTTACATGAAGCGACTGTCTATCTGACCTTCACAACCCAGTTAGTACTGGGTAATACGATACCCCTTGGTAAGGCTGGAAATTAATATTTAAAAAATAAATATTTTTAAATATAATTATAAATACAAAAGTTTGTGAGGATGGATGGAGGGGTGGATTTTTGTTACTCTTTTACGCAAAAACGACTGTTCGGATTTGGCTCATTTGGTATCAATGTGTCAATCCAAGTTATAATTATATATATCGCTGGACATTACACACAGCGCCTTCTAGTGCCACACTAAGCAACGAGGCTTGTGTCGTCGACACCAGATGGTTGATAAACTACATAGATAATATTTATTTGTAAATACATACTTATACATAAAGGCTGTAAAAAACCTCATAACGAAGCCGAAAGGCACTTGTTCTCCCCGTCATTGCGATATTTTTTTTGTTCTACACCATGCCTAGTTCTAGTTACGGAGATATTGGGGCTCGAATTTCCAACTTTTTGACAAGCTTTTTTTTTTAATACTTACAAGTTTTGATTGTAAGATTTTTACTTTAAACACCTCCACGACCCCCGAACTCAATCCGATCCATCAGCACAATGTTTTGAGTGCGTTACATTGAGTTCTATCACAAAACATGATTTTTCACCCCAAAAAAAAAGTCGTTTCCTAGCAATAATTTTTGAGTAAAGTTACTTAGTTTTATGTACTCAGTGCTTGGTTGACGGCTTCGTGATAAGGTTGTTTACACTCTGTATAAACATCCATGACTCGGAAACAAATGTCCATGCTCATCACACAAACATTTGCTCCTACCGGGATTCGAACCCGGGACTCTAAGAACATAAGGCAGCTTTACTACCGCTGTGCTATTCGGGCCGTCCAATTATAAACTATCAGGTTTTAAACTATTTGTTTATAACCTGGATTAACACATAATAGGTAATGATCCCGGTAGTAAGATCCCATGGGACATTACCGAGCTCCACGCGGGCGAAGCCGCGGGCATAAGCTAGCTAGATATTTATTTATAACTTGAACAAATCTGCATACAAGCTAATTATAGTAGGTAGTTTTAATTTGTATTTTTTTTTATTCAAGTGACGTGCAAATTAAAAGCGCAAACGTTAGTTGCATATTTCGAATTGCAAACTTGTGACGTGTCCTACTCATTTGTTGAACATCACTTGCATGCAAGCAAAATCTGCATGCAATTTCCACACTCTTGAAAACATGTTTCCAATGCAAGCAACTTGTACGCAAATGTGACGTCATACTTAGGTACATGCAATACTTGCTTGAGGCGCAAAAGACATTTAGTCGACGTAGGATTCGGATACGATGATGTGGATGCGATGCGATGTGGATCGGATTTGTTTTGATATTTTGTTTGTACAAAATGTTTGATAGAGATGCGTTGTAAATTACATAGAAAAGATGGATAAAGGATCCGCGTCGCATCTTTTCTGTGTAAATTTGAAGCGATAACAAATCCGATCCACATCCACATCGTATCCGAATCATTCGCCGCTTCTATGTATTTTACGCATAATAGAATCGCGCCTTAACTGCCAAAAAAAATGCACAGGTGTCGCCGAATGACTTGAAGCCAAGCGCCGACATCAAAGTTGCTAACACGTGTCAGCGAGCTGTAGCGGCTTTGGTCAGTCGCCTCCTGAAAAGAAGCCTATAGAAACGTACTACTTATTTGTAATAGTAACAAGCTCAAACTTACCTTATAAAAGTAATCCGACTTCCTTCTGTAATTAAAAAGGTGCATTTCATTTAAGAAATAGAAAAGGAATTGGTTATACTTTGGACCGATAATCAGCAGCGTTCTAGTCTGAAAGATAATAAGAATTTATTTTATTTGGCTACCAGAACTAAAACATGTAGGTACATATATAATAAAAGATATATCGAGCAGTTTATAATTAAATCTGTTGCGATTTTAAAATACATACTTATGTACTTACAAAAGCAATGAAATTCATAAAAACAGTAATGTAAGTATGGCCCAACTCGAAATACGGCAGTTTCCCAGTATTATTTTTGATGTAGGCGATACCTGGTCCGAGTAAGAATGCAAAGATAAAGACCTGGTAAAATCTATAGATACGAGACTCATTTGAACCCTTGGGCCAGGCATCTATTATCCACATGCCCTCGCGCAAAATTTTTATATATGGAATGTCTTCTGTTTTCTCGACCCCTCTAAAACAATAAGAAAATAAGACACTACTATTTTCTATGTTAACTGAATTTCAACGAAATTAAGTAACATGTCGGCAAGTACAGCGGTGCAGAGATATAAATATAAATAATAAATAAATATCGTTGAACATTAACAAAGCGCCATCTAGTGCCACACTAAGCAACGAGGCTTGTTTCGTGGACACCAGATAGTTGAAATACTACATAAGTACATAAATACTTTTTGTTTGTAAATACATACTTATTATACATGTAAACATCCATGACTCGGAAACAAATTATGTGAAAATTGATAAAACTTACTCTAGGTCACTCAGGTCGGATATAATTTTCATGATGTACGATCTTAAAACAAGTCCTGATTATTTTCTTTCTTCAATAAGAATGCTTATAAGCAACCGTACTTTTTGATTCCCACAGAGCTTGTGTTTAGCTCATTATCCAGTAAATTGATGGGCGGTCCTGTACCCGAAGTGTCATGTTACTGTCACAATGTGCAATAATATGAATTATTTTAAGTAGCCATTTGTTTTATATGAAATTCCGTAAAAATATTAAGTATTTCTATTTTTAGCACTTTTGAAAAAAAAAATATTTTTTGGCTATAATAAATTAAATATCTAAAAAAGCCAAACCGAATTGGGACTTACAAGATAATAAAAAAAACAGTGGTTTTTCGTAAAATCTTTGAAATTCACTTTTAAAGAAAAGTGAATTTTAATATATTTGCTTTGTAGGTAGGTATGTTGTTTTAGTATAAATTATTGTAAGTATGTACCTTCATTTTATGCATTAAAGAACTGTATGTATATTTCTATCTGTATAATTATATTATGTAGCATGTATATTTATTTGTATATGTAGTGCATATCTCACTACTATGAATACCGCGACCAAGGAGGCGGCGTACTCGCTGGCCGCTGCTTTTTGATTTTTCATTGTGTCTGTCACTCCTTACTATAAATTTTTCATGTCGTGTTATCTAATATATTTTCATAATTTCGTGTGATAATAGTACATTTAATACAAGGAGCTAAAATGACCCATTATTATACGAGGTAGTTTTACTACCGAGCTAAGCATTATACATCTTTTTGAAAAAGGAATACGCATTTATTATGCAGTTATGATTATTAAATAAAATTACGAAAACCAACGAGGCCGTATGAGCTTGATGCCTTTGCTTTTCCGACAAAAAATATTAGTCTAAAAATTTGCCACGTTTTTGTTTTCTTCAAATACATAAACGTTAAGTTTATTTTAATTTATTCTTATAAATAAGTTAATGTTCTAAAAATACTTTACGATGTTAAATGCGACAGTGACAGTGAATTGTCGGATTCCATCAGTGCAAATGCTGCCGCAATTATAAATAATTTGCTTCCAACAAAATCCAAGGAAAATTATTTAAAAACTTGTGAAGAATTTTCAACGTGGACAAGTGCGAAAGATCTATCAATTTCAGAATCATTGTACAAGGACAATATACTAAAATCATTCATAAATACCAATCATTACGTCCCACCAACATGGAAAACAATATATTTTTTATAAACTATCGGATGGGAAATGTACTCAAAAAGCCCTCGGCAAAAATAAAATTAGCAATATGCCAAAGGAAATTGCTAAATATTTAAAACTTAAAAATGTTGAACTCTACACCGGTTAGTGCTTTAGAAGAACTTCGGCGACTTTCTTGGCGGATTCAGGGGCGGATATTACGTCAATAAAAAGACACGGTGGTTGGAGCTCTGATAGAGTAGCTGAGTGTTATATCGAAAGCTCAATGGCGAATAAAACCATATTAAGCAGTCATATTAACAAAAATATAAAACTTAATCCATCAGAGCCACAACCATCAACTTCCGGCATCTTATCTTCGTCCGTAACTCACGATGCACCATCACCACTCGACGTATACTATCTACAATGAAACGCAAGTTCCTCAGACGCAAGAACAGAGAAATACTCAAATCAACTAATCAACAATAAATGTACAAACAAAAATATAACTCTCTCTATCAATAATTGGACCAATGTTTCGAATGTTAACTTTTACATTTAATTGTCATTATTTTTAATAAATGCTTATCTCATATTATTATTGTGTTAATTTTTTCGCAAATGGTACGAAGAGTAGAGTATTTTCCTCGGTGATAAAGCTGTCTTAGTCTTGGGTGAACTTAAATTCCTCGCTACACTCAGGACTCGTCTTAAATCCCTCGCTTCGCTCGTGATTTAAGTTTTTAACACCCTCGCTACGCTCGGGAGTAAACCTCGAGTCCTTCGTTACGCTCGCGATTTAAATCGTCACCCGCGACAGAAGACACTGCTTTATCTCCTTGGTTAATAATCTACTATTCTAACGTCATTGTACAGTTTGTAAATAGTACATACATTTTCATGTACGTATATAATTTACACCTAAGGCAGGCGATATTCGATTTCCGAATTCGTTTTCCGTATTCGGACATCCGAATGCATGAAATCAGTAGAAAATACATTAACTGACGCACATGTTCGCTTTTTTTCCGAACGGAACCAATTCCGTACGTACGTTTCGAATGCAAGCCGGCGCGTTCGGAGAAACCTACTGGAAAAAACCTAATGACGTCATGCGGCGTCATGCGCATACATTTTGTTTGTGCCGGCGGCGCACACGTTCGGAAATTTCTATTCAGTATCGCGCCTGCGCAGCGCGTATCGGACGTATTCTTTGTATTTGTTACGCATAGAATCGCAACACGATAATGTGTGAGGCAGAAACATTAATATTGGCTGTTGAAAAATACCCCTGCCTGTGGAATATTCATGACAACGATTATCACAACAGAGATGTCAAAGATTTGGCCAGGGAGAATGTATTTAAAGAGGTTATTAAGGATTGGGACACGTGCACTAAAGTGGACAAAGAAAACAAAGGTCAGATATTTTCTATATACTTTTTATTACAATAGTACATTATTATTATTAGTAGTACATTTATTCTTGTAAATTATTAATTCTCTCGTTATATCGGTACGATATTTCCCCTGCCGGTGTCATAAAGTACTCAGCAAAATTGTCTCTTATGTTTCGACCTCGGTTTGTGGATCTGTGTTGTGGACTACGGAAAGGTATATCTTCGAAGTAATGTGTCAGAGTATCTTCAAATCGATAGCCGTCTCGTCTGCGTACAAAATTATGTAACACACACGCTGCCTTTGTTACTAATACTGCAAATTCTGGTGGAATCGTCATGCTAGTGTGAAAAATTCTCCATTTATTTGAGAGAATGCCGAAGGCACATTCCACTACACGTCGTGATCTGCTGAGACGGTAGTTAAAGATTCTGCGTTGAGATTACTTCTCGGATATGGTTTCATAAAATTGATATTCAGTGGAAACGCTTCATCGCCAAGAAACACAAAAGGTAGAGGTGTGTCATTGGTATTCGGCAGAGGTTTTGCTTCAGGCATATTAAGGCGATTTTGAGTTAGCTTTTTTCCAAAATTCCAGTTGTTGAAAATATTACTATCGCTGTCTCGGCCATAAGCAGCGACATCTACAGCTAAAAAACGGTAGTCAGAATCTACCACTGCTAATAGTACACCAGAGTAGAAATGTTTATAGTTATAAAAGGCAGATCCACTATGCAGAGGAGAAATCAAACGAATATGTTTCCCATCCGCTGAACCTACGCAATTAGGGAAATTGGTTCTTCTATAATAATTTTCAGCAATTTCTAGCCAACGTTCTTTTGAAGATGGTGGCTTCATTTCCAAAGGTTGAAAAAATTCCCATATTGCTGTACAGGTTTCCTTAACTACGGCTGACACGGTCCTGCTCCCCATCAAATATTCAAAGTGTAACTCTTCAAAATTTTTACCAGTTGCCAGGAATCTGAAAAAAACATATAAAATAATATTAATTACATTTCAGGTGCTGAGGCAAAGAAAAAATGGACACACATGAGAGACTACTTTCAAAGAGACTTTCAAAAAAATAAAAGCGCTCTTACAGGCAGTGCCGCTAAAAAGGTTAAAAAATATGTTTATGCAGACCTGTTATATTTTCTTATACCGGTATTTGATAAAAGAAATATCGAAGGAAACTATCAATCCGATGATTTACACAATAATACACAAGATTCCGAAACGCAAGAAGAATACAGCGTGGAACAAGTAGATGACCATACAAATATATTACAACCTCCATCACCTGTATCAACTCCACCTGCAAATAGTTTAAAACGAAACAAAAAAGATATCCCCTCCCAAATACTCAGTATCCTACATCAAAATCAACAGAAAGCCAATCAGAAACGACAAGAAGTAGAAGACGATGACATGAAATTTTTATTGAGCTTTAGAACACATATGAAACATATGAATGAAAATCAAAAAAATGATTTTAAATTGGGAATGCTGCAGTTGGTAAAAAAAAATTAATACTGAGTACAATTCATCTCCATCTTCTTCACTGAGTTATGATAACTTCAGTCACCGTTCAGTAACGCCAGCATCAAGCCGTGGTTATTCCCCCTCTTTTTCATATATTTCTGTACCAGAAACTTCACCTAATATGTTATATAAAACGCAATCTCCATTGCCAACCTTTAGTTCATCAACCTCGCAAAATAAAACCACTAATTATCAATCTGCCCCAAACAATTCCAGAGTGGTTATTAAAGATAATCTCATGCAGGTATTTTGCTTTATTAATTTATCACGTATGCCATTAAGAAGTTCATCAATTGAATTTATTGACATCCTGTAGAAATCAAAGAATTTATCTGGGTGTGCTCGTAACTTAGCTCTCTTCAGATAAAACGGACTCTCGTAGATTCTCCGAGTATTCAATGGATGTACCCAATACCGACGTTTCTTTTTCTTCTTTATTATTAACAGAAATGCAATTGCTAATAAATCATCGTCGTGCGTTCACCACGATATCACTATCTGTACTGACGTGTATACATTCCGAATGAAGAAAAACGAACGTTTGCGCTAGTCTTACGGAATTCCAAATCGAAATTCCGCATTAGGAAATCAAATACGGAAAACGGGTGTTTGCGGCCAGCCTTACTCAGAGTTTTTATTCCTGCTCTCCAATCAACTATCGCCCCGGTTGCTCAGCACCTTCCATATAATGAGAGGCCCGCCATTCGCGCCTTCAAATATGTTTATTCAAAATTAGAATTGGCACAATACAATTTAAATCTTAGAAATAATGTTGGGAAGTATAACAAACTTCGATGCCTGTACTAGGTTAAACCTGTATCACAGGCGGTATTTTTCTAATAATCTGGACAATAGATTCCCTAACAATATTTAACATTATAGTATGAATTAGTAAGAGTTGATATTATTATATTATTTACATTATGTAGGTACTTAAACGCTATTAGAAGAGACGAACAATAGTTATTTGCGCAACAAGAGAGCAAAGTCGTTTTATTATTTAAAATATATTACGTAACATTATTGAAACTAGAAATAAATATTTACAGGTTAAATATCAGTTTCATTTGCAGTAAATACTTATTTTCGTTTAAATACAACAATAAGTTAAATTCAATAAATTACATTAAAAGACGTAAAATTTTATGTTTTTGCAAAATTTCTTTAGCTAGTAAGAAATTCCGAACGTGTTTGCTTTGAGGTCGAATTCAAAATCGAAACTTCGAAAGGGCTGGTCTTTGTATCTCTCTCTTTCTAACGGCGGGAAAGAGATAGAATGTGAATGTTTCGAATTGTATGATTAACCCAAGGCTGAATAAGATATTCGCGGCTTCTTTTCTTTCTTTCTTTTTTTAATTTTTATAACAATACCATGCCATAATAAAAATACATTAATTGAAGCGGTAACGTGGCTGAATAATAATAATTTAAAAATCGCGCGGTTATTGTTAAAAACCGGCCAAGAGCGTGTCGGGCCACGGTCAGTGTAGGGTCCCGTAGTTTCCCGTCCGTCACAATAAGTGTTCCCACTTATGAGTTTAAAGGTGGGTATCCATTATGTTCGCGCTCCGCGCTCCTGCAACTTGTTTTGTACAACTTTTTGTCTTTTTTGTACAAAAATTGTTGTTTCCATCAAGTTCAAAATGTTTTTCCTAGAAAGTTCTTATAAAGTTCTACTTTTCAGATTTTTTTCATATTTTCTAAACTTATGGTTCAAAAGTTAGAGGGGGGTGACACATTGTTTTTTACTTTTGGAGCGATTATTTCCTAAATTATTGACATTATCAAAAAATGATTTTAGGAAACCCCTATTCATTTTTAAATACCTTTCCAACAATATATCACACGTTAGGGTTGAAATTAAAAAAAAAATCACTTCCCACTTGACAAATAGGGGGGCTACCCTAATAAAACATTTTTTTCCAATTTTTATTTTACCACTTTGTCGGCGTGATTGATATACATATTGGTACCAAATTTCAGCTTTTTAGTGCTAACGGTCCCAGAGATTAAGCGAGGACGGACAGACGGACGGACGGACGGACAGACATGGCGAAACTATAAGGGTTCCTAGTTGACTACGGAACCCTAAAAATGAATATAAATAAAACTTTGATTATGCATTTTAGCCAACGATCATCATTATACTCTAGTCTTGACATCGGATATAATAATAATAAAATAAAGACAGCTGATTCTACAAAAAATTTAGGCCTAACAATCGACAGACGCTAAAATTGGAAATCGCATATTGAGGCCTTAGCCAAAAGAATAAGCAGTGGTGCATATGCGTTATATAAATTATCACGTACTTTAAATATAGAAGCGCTATTAACGGCTTACTATGGTTTAGTTGATTCGGTCATTAGATAATAATAGATATGGTGTTATCTTCTGGGGTAACTCAACCGATAGGGATATCATCTCTAAAAGACAAAGTGCTGCTTGAGATCTATGTTTAATCTCAAAACTACTGACAGCTGTAAAAATTATTTGCATTCAAAGATTTTCGAAAATTCTCTTCTCCCACACACGGGAATCGAACCGGCTAAAATCTGAAAAAATTATACCCTGTACTTTTATTGCATCGATCGTTAGGGTCTATTAGGATGAAATCTCTCTAACAAACATGATAAATTAAATGAAAGGAAAACCAGGAAATTTGAAGTTACAAATTCAATGAGTCAAGTTAAAGCTCTTTATCTAACATCCATCTTTTGTAATGCAGACTCCTTTGCGACATACTCATAGCTGCGTGTATGAGGTAATTTAAATATGGAATGTTAGATTATAATTTGAAAATTAGATTGTCACAGTTGTTATTCACATTTGATTGTTTTTACAACTCATTTGCAACACAACTCATTTACAACTCATTTTAGAGCAGCGGTGGCCCAGTGGTGGCGGCCCCGACTTACGAACAGTAAGTCGGGGGTTCGAACCCAGACAGGCGCATTACTTTGTGTAATTTATTTCATTACCACTGCTCTCAAAACGGTGAAGGAAAACATCGTGAGGAAACCGGCATGTCCTAGAACCAAAATTCGAAGACATGTGACATCTACCAATCCGCACTGGGCCCGCGTGGTGGATTATAGCCCATTCCCTCTCATAGAGAGGAGACCTGTGTCCCAGCAGTGGGAACATTAATAGGCTGATGATGATGATGACAACTTATTTCACATTTTGTCTCACGGTGAAAATGGCTTATCAAGAACAGTTTGATTTAATGGAAGCTTATTTTTTAAATAACAAAAACGTGAATCTAGCTCTGCGGTGGTATGGAGAGAGATATCAAGACCGACAGGCACCAACTCGGTTCGTATTGAAAAGAATGGTAGAAAATTTAAAGAATACGGGTGGTTTCACGAAGAGACGGCAAACTATTCAGCAAAACTATTTCGATTTTGAACTAGATGTTTAAACATACTTTGAATAATTTCCGAAGGCTTCAAGTAGAGATGCTGCCGATGAATTAGGAACAACCCTAACTCGCGTACTTAAAGTGCTGAAAAAGTATAAGTATAAATGCTATCGATCGGATCTTGACAGACGATTACAATTTTGTGAAAACATGCTTGGAGAAATTGACCGAAACCCTAATTTTTTGAGTAACATTGTATGGTCTGACGAAACCAACTTCAGCAATAATGGCATGTACAATCGCCGCAATAACCATTATTGGTCTTGAGTGAATCCTGTTCGTGTTCATGGAACTAACAATCAAGTAAGATTTTCTTTCAACGTTTGGTGCGGAATTATGAGAAATAATGTAGTGTTAGTCCACGTGTACGAAGGTCATTTAAACACTGTCAAGTATATTGAAATACTGGATCTCTTAAGAAACGAGTTAAATGGTTTCCCCGAGGAAGAGCGAAACCAAATAATTCTACAGCAAGATGGTGCTCCAGCACATAACAGCAGAATCACTACTGCCTACATTAATAACCATTTTAATACCTGGATTGGTACAAACGGCACAATCAGGTGGCCTGCGAGATCACCAGATCTCACCCCATTAGATTTTTTTTTGTGGGGATATGTAAAAAGTCAAATTTACATGAAATCTTATGCGAATGACAACGAGTTGAGAGTTGAAGTTCAGAATACGATTAATAATATTCACCACAACACTTTATTAAAGGTTACTAGAAATGAATTCGTTAAAAGAATAAATTTGTGTATCCAAGAGAATGGAGCCCATTTCGAGCAACTAATTAGTTAGTTTACCATTTTTTGTAAATAATTAAATTAATTTAAGATTTCCTTTCATTTATTTTATCATATTTGTTAGAGAGATTTCATCCTTATAATTGGCCCTAACGATCGATGCAATAAAAGTACAGGGTATAATTTTAATAATCCTAATTCCTTTTGTGATAGGTAGCAGAGCCTTGTAATTTTCATTGTTGTTTTGTTACTTTCCATAACCTTGGTGTAAGGCCAACCATATTCCACTGTTGGGCATGCAGCAACAAGTATACCTAGCAACTGAGCAAATTCTACTATTTTGCATATATGCTCTTAGATTTAAAATTATTTAATAAGTTAGGGATAAAATTTTATCTATCGTCTTCTGATGAAGTGTGACTGAACTGAATCTAACAGAAAACCTATATGTATATTGACAGCATTGTCTGGGTTCTAAGACACTCTTTTTAGTACCTATTGATAATAAAGCCTGTTTTTTTTTTTTTGTAAATTTGTGTTGTGGACACATTTTTCAAACACTTAGCATATGAATCACCAAGGCACAAAATATCACCCAGATATAATATAGAAAAGCAACCCCAATGACCTCAGGTGACACATAACTGGCTTCATAATCTTTGTGAATACATAACTCAAACAATGTATCTTGAAACTGAAACCGGAGAAATCTATCATACTTTTTATGGGTAAGAAGTATTTAAGCATTTTTCAAATCTATAGTTGCTATAAAACAACCTGGGGTCATGAGTTTGGTTGCTGTCCTTAAGTCTTCTAGCTTGAAGTGATGGATATTAATACATTTATTCAGTTTTTTGAGATTTAATATAAATCCAAGTGCCATCTGATTTTGGATGCTAAACTATGCTGGATAAAAATTGATTGATAAACATCATTCAATAGCACCATAACTGTAGGAGTTTATTAATTTCCGTAAAATAAGATTGCTTTCTTTCTAAGTTATTGTTTTTAGGAATGGAAGTTTGAACTGGAATTTCATAAAAGTGTAGTTTATAACCCTTGATCCAATCGTTGTATTGTTGAATAGGTGATAACATTATTCCAGACTTCATTGAAATACTGCAATCTACCAGTTTCTACCTGAGCTAGACGTATTCCTGTCCCCAACGTCGCGCCTGGCGCCTCTGTGGTAAGTGCCTCAGGCGTGTTGCTAGTTTCACCTGATTGTTCCGCTTCAGCACTGCAGCGGACGTCTTGCAGGTGTGTTCTTCAATTCTTGTCCTCACTTTTTAACAGGTTTTATTGCATTAAACTTGTCCTGTAGCTTATCCCCGAACAGGTACTCAGGTATTGGAGTCTGCCCCATTAGCACCTTCATTTCCTTACTGAGGCCAGGCAGGATTAGGGAGCGTCTGGTGATGCATTTGCATGATAAATGTGACAAAGTAGTCTGGCTGCATCACTTAAGAGTTAAAATTTGATCACTACTCTCTTAGTTGGCGATTAGATTGTTTAACACTTTGCCTATTGATGTAATGGCAGCAGCCGAGGTGATCTGCTGATTCATTGATCCCTTTTTACTCCACCATCCTCAGTGCGACTGCCACTTCTTCATTTAGTTTTTAAATATTTCCTTCATTAGGTGATACAGGACAACTGTCTGTAGTCAGAAGTGGCGGAATAGGTGATAATTGATAGCAAGGAGTCAATGGTATGAGGCGTTATGGGGAATAACTGTCGCGGCAAGTCAGGCTGCGACGGAATTTATCACGTGTCTCACAAATTCGGTCGCGATACCCACGGCTTCTCGAGCGTGTTCGACTGGAGTTTTTTCGACGGGTTTCATACTTGTCTACAAAGAATAGTTAGAGTTAGGCCTCTGACTGGTCGAGTTGCTGTAGTGAGCTGACCTCTCGTGAAAGCTCTTGTGATGTCGTTCTATTGTAGGATGGCTTAGATCATCGGCTAAGCTCTCGTGAAAGCTCTAGCGATGTCTTACTAATTGTTGGCACAATTGGTGTTCTCATGGTTAACCTCTCGTGAAAACTTTTTATTGGCCGCAACTTCAATGACGTTGTTACAGGTCGCCGCCGCTCTCTTCCCAGATTTGTGACTTAATTTTATCAAGACCGAGAAGGATTCCAAGGGAGACCCCCAAAAACTACGAAATATTTTATTCCGAATTTCTATATTCCTATTATCAAAAGTCCGAATTTCATAACACTGAAGAATTATAATGTCTATTATTTAAAATCCCGAAATTCATAATTCCGAAAGTCGTAAATACGATTTGTTTGTTGTCCGATTTTCATATATGACCGAAGAATCAAATGTTTGATGAATCGTTAGTCCGGAAAACGATATTCCGATTTTCAATACTTCGAATAAACTGCTAAAATTGTCCTAAAAGTCTTGCTAGCTGGCATTAGGACTGTAGGCCGAAGGCCGGCAGAGCGACGATGACATTTGTGACATAAACTGGGTGTGTAATGTAAAATGCGAGCGAAAATTCGAATTTTTGATTTTCGGAAAAAAGTTTTTCGTACCTAAGTAGTGTATCCATTCCAAGGACATCACTGGTAACTTGTCGGCTACATTTTGTTCAAAAATGCATTTGAAGACCTAATTTTCACCCATTGAAATCGGCACTCCTACAACCACGATCTGGGGTTTACGCTTCTTGGGTTCGTCGGCGGTAAGTCCAGGTTTAGAGAGCTGGACGCTGGACTGCGTTCTTTAGCTTAATATCAGCATCATGTTTCGTCTCGTTACTGATTATTACGCCACCATTTTTTCTTTTTCGGAGACCACGTACTTTCAGCTTCATTTGCTCCGACCATATAATTTTTTGCACTAGTTCTTTTGTTTCGTCATTTGTTTTCAATTTATCATTGGTATAAATGGTGCCAGAGCTTAAGTGATTAGGTCGGACTAAATAGTTCGATCACCTTTTCACCATATCGGCAAAAGAAGAATTTCCAATAGAACTAGAATTCTGTATCGTCTGCTTGAGCTCCGAAATATGTTCTGTCAGGTCGCGCTGTTGTTTTAGGGTATTGTTAATTATTTAACAAATACTTTTAGAAGAATATTTTATTGCCAAACTGGTTGCATCTTGTTATCCGCGTGTATAGCTTTGCTTTTTGTTTCAGCGACTGGTATAGGATAGGACTGCCATTTGTGACGTACCAGATTTGACTTTACGGCAAAGGTTTGCGATTTTCGTTTTCTGCTCGGTGTTGAGTTTCCCATCCGCGGCAATAGAGCAAACTTCATTCAAGTACTGCTGGATCTGGGACATCCATTCTTGGATTTCGGAAACAATAACATCGGCTTTGGCCGACTGCAACGGCGAGACGGTTTACTCTGTATCATATAAAACTTCTCGTTGACGTACAAGTTCAATGAGCTCGTCAGTCAAGTGTCCACTCGCGCCACGAGCCACGCGGTGTAGCAACACATTTGCCTGTTGTGTCGTGTCGCGCCATAACCCCCATCACCGCTTTGGCGCAATCGGCAGCGAGCAGTCAGCACCATGCCAGAACGCGTCACGACACTACACTGCCTACAAATATGTCTCTAACCTTACTAAATGTATGAAACCGATATGCTTCTGGCGCGCCACGCCACGCCCCGGCACGTAATAGTGTTTCCGGCTTTATGGCCACTCTACGGGCCTAGACAGCAAGCGCCTGCGGGAGTATCCAACCAATATAATCTAGTCGCTCGGTGTAACTTAAGTGGCAGTGGGCAGGGCACATTGCTCGCAGAACGGATGGCCGATGGGGCCGAAAAGTTCTGGAGTGGCGACTGCGAACCGGAAGACGTTGCGTCGGAAGGCCTCCCACTAGTTGGACCGATGACCTGGTGAAGGTTGCGGGAATCCGCTGGATGCGAGTCGCACGGGACCGGTCAATGTGGCGACACTTGGGGGAGGCCAAAGACATTCAAATATTTACGAGCGATAGACGGGAGAAGATGAAGAAAATCGTAATCCAAAAACTTGTAATACTCTACTTAGTTACAAATCGTTCTGTCTAGTGTCATACGCCTCCTTGCCAAGAAGCATTCGTGTGTCAAAATTGAAAATGTTCGGCATCAAAATTTTATTCCTAATGTCCGCTCTATACCTAATTTTTATAAATGTCTTCGGGGGAGGCCTATGTCCAGCAGTGGACGTCTTTCGGCTGAAATGATGATGATGATGATGCTCGGTGTAAGCGCGTCTTCGATTTTTTTGTTGTGAAAATGTCGATTAACAAACCTTGTTAATTCGTAAAATCATTTATTAATTGTGACAGACAGTTTACATGACATTTTATTAACTAAGGCCTCTAACGAATTAGCATAGAGACAGCTGTCTAAAGAGTTTCCAGTATACCACATCTCTCCCTTCCTAGCTGCTGCGGATCAAGGGTGCACCCAAGAGCTGGTCGAGGTGTCGGCGCCAGACATCACCGTTGTCGGTGCGAACTTCGTAGTGCAGTCGGCCCAAACGTTTTATGATACTTTACGTTTTGTGGCACTCCTGTAGTCACGAGCTTGTACACGTCACTAACTTCTCTATCTCTACTAGGTTACCTCCTTCCCCCTCTACGCTTCTTAAGATTCTCTTGACTGTCTGCACAAAACGCTCAGCTTGCCCATTGGTTGCAGGGTGGTATTGCGGACTGAGGAGGAGGTCTTATGAATAATCATACAATCTTTTAAGTATTTTTCGAACTCTTCCGAAACGAACTGTCGGCCATTGTCTGAAAATTCTGAAATTAAGACGTGAGGTTACCCAAAGGTGCAATATAGTTCTTTCAATTTTTGTATGCACCAAGAGCTTGTATTTGACTTGGTTGGTATAATTTCAGTCCATTTTGAGAAAGCATCTACGATAATTAAAAGTTGGTGCCCGTGCACAGGTCCAGCGAAATCAATATGAAGTCTTGGCCAGGGGCCATTTGGCTGTTCCCAATGGTGTAGTGGTGCTTTCTCTGGTTCGTTTTGTTGCAATCTACAGGTTCTACATGACTTGACTTTTGTCTCAATCTCGTTGTCCTTTCCAGTATACGAAACTGCGAACCAATAGCTTCATCTTTACAATGCCTGGGTGACCGAGGTGTAGTTCGTCTAGAACTTATTCTCGTAGTGCTTTTAGAATTAAGACTCGTGATCCTCTCAATAAACAACCATCGTGCAAAGTAAATTCATTGTCCTTGTATTGTAACCGAGTGTTTTTAGTGATTGGCCAGTTTCTAATGCGTGTAGCAAATTAATATTGTAATTCTTCTCGCTACCAGACAGCGTTCTAGAAGCGAATGCTATAGGTCTTTCTGATCCATTTGGAAGTCTATGTGACAGTACTGCCCCGAGTCCCAGTGGCGATGCGTCTGTTGAAATCACTAACGGCTTCTTAGAGTCAAAGTGTATCAGTACTCTTTACAGTACAATTTCTTTCTTAATTTGTGTAAAAGTTTGTTCACACTCTGACCATGGAAAGCTTGATTCTTTTTTTAGTAACTTGTTTAGTGGGTTCGTGATCGATGCTAGGTTTGGTATGAATTTGTTGTAAAAAATTGGCATTCCAAGAAATGTTCTTAATTCTGCTGTATTGGTTGGGTGTTCTGTTTTAATTATTGCGTTTATCTTGTCCCTGTTTTTGTGTAGACCTTCTTTGTCGATAGTGTGTCCAAGGTAATTTATACTTGTTTGAAAAAATGGCATTTGTCTTTGTTTACTCGAAAGTTAGTTCCTATTAGGTACTCGTACTAACATAAGTAATCGGATAGACCTCTGAGTAAAATTGCTTTATCCAATTGAATTTATGAGTTTAGATTTCATGGTTTTCCTTTCATTTAATTTATCATGTATGTTAGAGAGATTTGGTTCTTATGCTGTACCTACAGGTTGTTATTTTTTCGGATTTCGCCGGTTCGACTCCCGAGTGTGGCAAGTTAATTCCCCAAAATCTTATAATGCAGAAGGGTTTCTTTTTTTAAATAAAGGAATGTTTCCTTTGAGTAAAATTTGCCATCTCCAATATCTTTTTTTTTTACTTTTTCTTCATGTGGGGTTGAAATCTCCGTATCAAAGTCAACACCAAATGGGATATTTAATATTTCCTGGCAGCTATAAAGTAGCGCCATCTACCTTACCCCAAATGTAACTGTAACTGGTAAGACCGGTGATAGCGCTACGATGACTGTTACAAAGTGGGCACAGCACGGCATCGATGCTCAATACATTGGGGCGATAATCTGAAAAAAATATCTTCTAGATGGCGCTGTAGAAAAAATATGTCAGTGCTCAAATATAATAGGAAATCACCATGAAATACCCGGGCGATGCTTGAGGGAGGAATTTTTATGTTCCCGTTTCAAGCAATGAACTTTTTGCAGCTTGCTTAATCTGAAAAGAGCTGGCCGATCTTCAGAAATATCGGTTAATAGGTTTGCTAATAATGCTTCATAAATCAATTAAAAAGCTTCTTGAACTCCACAATGGGTTATTCTTTCTTTCTTTTTTGTATGGTTAGTGCCTAAACTAGTGTCAGAGTTTTTATGCCATCCATGTGACTCTGACTTGGCTTGATTAAGGGTTATTTAGTAATATAGGTATTATGTCTTTGACGTGGATAGGCTTAACACATCTCGTTAACGGTTATCATCCTAACTTTTCATTATTTTCCTGGTTACGAAGAATCGAATGTTATCCTGTAAGTTCGACTACAAAAATGAGCATCGAAACCGGTGATGTATTTAGGGTCTCCGAGTGTGGCGTCAAATTTATGTCTCCAGCACCCTGGACGTTCAGTTCTGTTACCACATACCACCTTGCCGCCTCGGCGACAATCGCAATCGCTCTGCCAATCGTTTTCAATTACGTACCTATTTTTACAATTTAACTTTCTATCGTTATTACCGTTTTATTTCTTTGTTTGTCACATTGTATAGGCCTTTGACGAAGCCTGTTGACTGATGTCTGCGTAACGTGGTTACCGCCAGACCCCCTAGATGAAGCTTGTTGACTGATGCCTGACCAGTCAACAAGTCGTGGATATTGCACGAGATGACAATTACAGTAGTTCATATTTTATACTTTAAAACGACCACACCTTAAGTGGGTGTAGGCCACAGGTGGAGGCCTTACAAAGTAGTCAGATAACCTAGTGAAAGTGTTGGATTCGAAGAGCTTGGGACAAGTCATGCTTAGGATTAGACCTTTAGCTTAATGATTATGATGACGCATTCCCAAAAGGTAAAAGTTCATCCGCCGAAATGTAAAACGTAGAACGAAAGACTCCCAAAGCGTTGGTAAAGGCTTTCAATTCATGAGAGAAGTTAAGGTTACGAATTCGGAACCATACTTGCTGACAGATCATAGAAGTAGCATCATGGAGTAGCATGTTTTACGTTCCCTTATACGAATGACTCACTTGAATGTTTATGTTTTCAGCCTAATTTCTAACATTTATAGCACTGAAGTTTTCTTGGCAGTTGTCCTTAATAAATAAGTAAAATAGGCATTTTACTTCGCCACTAGCTTCTGTGCGACTTCGCCATCATGGTACCCGGATATATAGTAGTCTATGTCCATCCGGAATAATGTAATCAAATTAATAGTGAAAGAATGTTTCAAATAGGTGCCGTGTTTTCGGAGTTTACCACAATTACAAAGTTCGCACTCTCTCTTTGTACAATCAAGTGCTGTACCAATTTGGTAAGCACTTGGCAAATACCAAACAAACGCATTGTAGCTTTAGTAGGTGCCTGTCGATTGGCAAATCTATTACTTATAATTTATGTATTACCTAGGTACCATTTTGTAATAAACTACGAGGTTCGCTTCAGACACCAAAGCAAGACAAAAACCAAGAGCTACATATCAAGTTCCGAGCCAGATACAAAGTGATATGTTTAATAACTTACTTAACTCAATCATTACCAATTAACTGCTAACGGCCAATTAGTTTGTCCGTGATTTAAAAAAGATCAAAGAAGCAGGTTTAGCGCATCGTTATTCCCGTAGTGGCGAACGGAACGAATAAGCTAAGCGGTGGGCGGGGAGGGTGGCGGCGCGCGGGCGGCGTGGGTTGCGCGGGCGCGCGGCGCGGGCGGTAGGTGCGCGCGCGCCGCGCACTGCGCTTTTTGCTTGTGGCAGGGCGATCGCGGTGCGGCGGCGCCGGCGGCAGAGGCGCACCGGGATCTTATCCAGATCCTTATATTGTATTTTATTCTGTTCTTAGCTCTCTGTCCCGACGAACGTCCCTACTACTCATCCCTATTGTAAAACTGAACGTTTTATTTTAACAAAGCCAGTATAGTTTATAGTAACGTATTATGCCAATATGTTAGTAAAAACTCAGTCATTCTTTGGCCGGTCTTCAGGCGGTCTGTTTTGTTGTGTGAACGAGTGTTTTAGATAAAATAATAATAGCGGCGATAAAACGATTTTTAAGAAAATTGCTTTATTATCTGACATTATGAATATAAATGATTTAGTGACCCGTTTATTTTTTCTCACGATTATTTACATTGTGGGAGCGACACGTGAAGATAAGGTAAATATAATATTTATGTTTTGTTGATACCTAGCTAGGTACTATGTACTGTTATTAAACTAGGTATTATTGCTGTTGTGTATAAGCTCGCGTTTAAACCTTAGTTAGAGCGATGAATAACTTTATATATTTTTAAATTCGTTTAGGTTACGAAACCCGTTCTATTTTAGATTAGTTAAATTTCTGATGGTTCTCTTCTTGGAGTAAATATACCTAATTGAGAGCTAACGGCAGGCATCATTTTTTATGTTAGTATATAAGGTGAATGCGAGTGAGTACCTAGCCTGGAGTAGGTACCATGTAGGTATTTCCTGCAGCTATCTGATGGACGTGACAAGTGACAAGCGACATATTAAAGCAGTTATCTGAGAGCTTGCATGTATATATCGGGTACTCGTTGGATGTATTCAAGTTACTTAAAACTTTTACGAAGCTTTGTAGATCTTGTTATTATTCGCACTATTACTTTTTGTTATGAATGTATAGGTACTGTTTGGTAACTCTCGTGAGATGTGTCTCGTGTGATGTTTTTAAAGATAGACGACTATTAAGTAGGTATTATTAATAATAATGTTTTTTTAAGGCGTTTAATAATAACATCTGACAAAGACTGTTAAAATCATAATTTCTTTTTTTGACTTTTCCGTAGTCGGGTATAAAAACATACGACTAAGTATAATTATTATTATTATTTCGCAAAGTACCTGAATCTGAAACGCATTTTTACGGTTTAAAGTTAATAATCAATCATATAAAATAAATAAATAAAATATACGACACGACGACGATACGACGATATTATTTTTTAATATTTTTTTATTTTTATATACTATTATCCCCTATTATTGTCGCACTGCTGGGCAAAGGCCTCACCCATAATAGGCTAGTTTTCACCATGAATAAATTACAAATCTATTTAGTCCATCAGTTACAGTATTGGAAAATAATGGACACGTATTTTTTTTTGTTGTAAATCAATGAATATTGACAAAGTTAGAACGCATTAAAACTCGGGAGTGGGGGCTCGTGACGTCACAACGCATTAAAAATTATGGCACGGCGTGACGTAAGTATTAAGAATTTTGGTCTACGTACCAAAGAAAAAAAACGTATTAAATATTTTTTGAAAATCTAACTGACGGACTAAGTAATTAGATTTTTTCAGGACACAAGCCTATAGCCTTCCACCCTTCTCTCCGTGCGGTTTAACGGTTTTCTCTGGGCAATATCTCACAAACGGTTTAACAGTAATTAATCTATTAAATTCTAAAAGGTGTTGAGCACATATTAATATAGATCTACACAATATTATAGCCGCCATCTCAGTACCGATCCACTTTCTACCACATACCTATCTATTCGATACAGTAAAAAACATACTTAGTCGATTTTTGTTTGTGGCTATGTAACCGCTTAGATCCTCTTAACCACAATGATTTTTGTGTGTTTATCATCGTCAACAGCGGTTATTCCGGTAGTCAATGAAATTATGAGTAAGAGGTATGTAATATACATTCATATAGAACCAACGTTATAATTGTCATAATTATTATCACCATTCCACCAAGAGGGCCTGAAATGCCTGCTTTAGTACACTCTTAATAGGATAATAAATTATGAATCACGTTAAAATTCTTAAAATGACGCAGTCAATATTATGAGTTGTCACTGTGACCGTTTTACGAATCGTAAGTTCGTAACGTAATACATATTATTATCCTTTTAAGATTCTGCTAATACGGCCATTTTTGACCCTCAAATCAGAGTCGGCTGGCTACTTATCTTTATTTCACACAGTCCTTTCTTTGATTCTTACCAAAAGTACCTATGTCGAAAACGTATCCTGTACAAGGTGCCACTTGACCATCTGGTGATGCGGTTCAAGTCAGTATTTAACGCGAGCAACTGGCATCTGACCTCCTTAACCTAATTAATTAATGGAGAAAGATGTATCGTTGGAAGAGCAGACAGATTTTCAGGCCACTGACAAACTGGTCAATTTGTCTCTCTTATAGTCTCAATGACTGGAGTCCAATGACTCTATAGTCATTCGGTATCATGACGATATATGAGAAGAAAAAGTTTTTATTAAGCAGTCGTTGGTCATAAAAAAACTGGTGGCTTATTATGCAGGACATAGAAGAAGCAGGACAGAGAATCGTGGCGGCGTAATCCGTGGCACTCGTAGCTTAGACAAGCCAGTAGATAATTAATTTACCTAGTTAAACATTCAATTAACAGCACGTAATCTGCAGCTTACATAACTGTCAGTCAGGCCATCAACTGAAAACATAAGAAAGGGTAAGACTTGTTATAAACTACGATAACTAACGATTCATTTCATAAACTAGGTACCTATTAGTTAACCAATCTCTTACGAATAGCATTGTTAAAGTGTAGGCTGGTTAGGTAAAGAGCCCTCTTACATTTTGGTGTTACGCTAATTGTACAATTTACATAAAAAGGCATATATATAACGAAAAAGTATTACTTATATTATTATGAAAGTATAGGATTTTTGTGGGATGAAAAAAAATGTTGATTGTCCAAACAATATTCATTAGAATCTACAAATTAGAGGTCCCAAATTATGAAATCAGGTTTCCGTGAGTTTTTGCCTAAACATGCATCGGGAGAATGATTATTAGGTACTAAATAAATAAATAAGTTATCTAAAATTCGTTCTATTATTACATTATTGAGATAGAGAAAACGAAATATTTGTAACAAGTAATTGTTATTTCGAGCAACGAACGGAAAACATAATTTCAACAACCTCTGTATGAGGGAAACATCGTAATTAAATTTTTGAGATACCTAGTTCGGAGATGACTACTAATAGAGAAGTATGGAAAAAGACGAGATTCCACGACGACACATTGAAAATATTTAAAAATTTACAAATGAAAACGTTTACTTTCACCACCATTGACTAAATCGGCAAAGGAGTCTTTTTTTTAGTTTTCAGGTGGAAACCTGCAAATTGTCTTTTGAGGATAAGACCGTGTGGGATTTTTACCTCACAAAACCAGCCCTTTTTTTTTTTTTTTTTTTTTTCGTCTGTGAAATCATCAAATGACTTCTCCCGCTCTGGGCGGAGCAGGAGGGAGTGTCAGACTTTTACTGACTAAAACCCATCCATGTTCCTTCATCGCCCTTTGTGTTCCGGGGCCACGGTATCTCTTTCGAACAGTCCCGCAACCCCAGCAGGCATCGGTCCTTGCGGACCCCTTCCTTTTTGCTGAATCTCTTTGAGGCGCGCGTGGAACACGAACGTGCCGTCGACACGGTCTGTCATCATGAGACGGACGGACGGCGAGCTAGCCCATAGCCTACCGTCCACAGGCCCGCGCCTACGGTGGCCGGGGGCCACGTGGTGGCCCCCGACGCCCGGGGCGTCTCCCGCGGCGGCCGGGACGCTGTGAGGTTCTCTCCCTCTCACGTTCCGCCACCTCCTTCTCTAGCATTACTGCTTCGCAGAAGGAGGTGACGGCATCCCATTCCGTCTCGCTCCGGACCATG
Source organism: Xestia sexstrigata (assembly GCA_941918905.2). Lineage (NCBI taxonomy): Eukaryota > Metazoa > Arthropoda > Insecta > Lepidoptera > Noctuidae > Xestia > Xestia sexstrigata. The sequence goes on along the minus strand of OW799200.2, from coordinate 11,410,227 downwards.
GCTTGCACCAGGGCCGGACGCGAGAGGTCGCCGCCGCCAATCGCCGCTTCGAGGACACGGCGGTGCTCCGCCCACGCGGGGAACCAAAAAAAAAAAAAAAGAACCAGCCCTGTTGTCACAATCGGAATAATAGAGGGCGCACCGTTTCCTATTAAAAAAAAAAACACAAAAAAGTGAAAAATAACTGGCTTCAGAAGTCGGTGACAAAAACACTAAATCAATCAAACAAAGGTCACCGACTTGTGTGACAACAGGGCTGGAAAAAATCCCACACGGTCTCATCCCAAAAAAACAATTTGCAGGTGTTTTTAGGGTTATTTTTTTTGCAAAAAAGTTTTTTTTATTTTACCATTTTTAGTTGTAATAATTATCCCCAATTAATGGAACTTAACATACCTAAACTGTCAAAATCTTTCAAGTACAAAAATAATTTTGAGAATCGCTCCACAAATGGGGAGAAATCGGTGAACATACATAAAATTAGACCACACGACTGAAGTAATAAAATGACACAAAAATGATACCGCGTTGATGTCTTTTTGAAGTGCCTTTATTGGTCAAATAAATACTTACTCTATGTTTAGACTACACGACTGAAGTAAAAAATAATAATAAAATAAAAACTACTGGGCCAAAATATGTTATGGGACCAAATGGCAACTATTCCGCATCAGACTAAAGAAGAATCACGTAAATCGGATCATAAATCTCAGCGTAATCGGTGTAGTAGTAAGTGTGTACTTTGACAGGCAACAGTAAATTAATTATAATAATAACAACCAGTAAATTCAGTTTATTGAATAAACACAACGTTTGTGACAGTTTATTTTTAAGATGACACTAAACGCGTTTGTATACTCGAAGTGACATTGGTCACTTCGAGTATACAAACGCGTTTAGTGTCATCGAAGTGACATTGGTAACGTTAGCGATTTTTTTATTAATTACCTGTTGATTTGTGATTTTTATTAATATCAGCACCCACCCACCGTACCCCGGGCCGTACCCCTACGGTGGGTTTTTAAAGTTAAACGATACAACCAGGTAATAGGTAACACTAGTTAAAACCACTTCATACAACAACAATTTTATAATTTTATTTAATCATTTTATTAGACCCTGCTACGACTCCATGACGCGCGCTCGCTTCGCTCGCATATTAAATAACACTCTTTTACTTCGGTCCCCGAAGTGCCGGCCCCCCGCCAGGCTCCTTCGTCAGCCTACGGCCCAGTGCCCATGCCGCCCATAAAGGATTAAAAATGATTATATAAAATTGTTGTTGTCAGAATATTAGGCACCTGGTGGTATCGTTTAACTGTAAAAAACCCCCCGTACCACCAGGGGTACGATGGGTCTGCAACCACTTCGAATTTTTTTTTTTTTTTTTGGGATTCGTAATCATCAAATGACTCCTCCCGCTCTGGGCGGAGCACGAGGGAGTGTCAGACTTTTACTGACTAAAACCCATCCATGTTCCTTCATCGCCCTTTGTGTTCCAGGGCCACGGTGTCTCTTTCGAACAGTCCCGCGGCCCCGGCAGGCATCGGTCCTTGCGGACCCCTTTCTTTTGCTGACTCTCTTAGAGGCGCGCGTGGAACATGAACGCGCCGTCGACACGGCCTGCCGTCATGAGACGGACGGACGGCGAGCTAGCCCATAGCCCACCTTCCACAGGCCCGCGACCACTTCGAACCCTGACTTACATACGTATAGGTACTCGTACATCTCTGCCTATCCCTTCCGGGAAACGTGTGATATTATGTGGTAGGTGACTTACTTCATCTTGGAAACCAAGTTGAACTCCGAGTTGGTGTCGAACCAGGACATGTCTTGTCGCAGCACTGCCTTCAGGAACTTCATGCGTATCCGAGTTATCTGTAGAACACTGCCTCGTTGATCACGTGGTCCCAAGCAGTAGGTACTGCTGTACATAAGGGTTCGATTCATAGGTCAGGCCGAGTGGTAAAATTATTATTTTATTTATTTTTATTCCAATGTAGTAAGTTATCACATAAACTAAGCCCCACAAAAGCGTTGCAATGGTTTTACCGTATGTATTGGGTTTTTCCCAGGAATACCTCAGCTGTACTTATCCCTCTGCTTAACCCTTCAAGGATTACGGCCTAACTAAAAGTCAGGTTTACCTACTCAAATGCCTGTTACCGACTATGCATCATGTGAGCTGCGGTGGCCCAGTGATGGCGTGCTAAGTCGTGGGTCGAACCCAGGCAGGCTCTGCTCTCAAAACGGTGAAGGAATTAAATATCGTGAGGAACACGCATATCCTAGAAACATAAATTCGAAGACATGAGACATCTACCAATCCGCACTGAGCCCGCGTAGTGGATTATAGCCCATTCCCTCTCATTGAGAGGAGGCCGTGTCTCAGCAGTGAAAACATTATAGGCTGATTTTGCATCATGTGATGTATCTGTATTTCTAGAAGAACTGATACCATATCTCCTATCTAGGTTCTACATCGTAAATTCCTGGAGGTGTGATTATTTTCGTAGCGCCTCTGATATATAGATTAGAGTCAAACTAACATCAATAAACTAAATTGCATGCTCTCATGTTTATCAAATGAAGGCTAGCCAATAGTTCCACTGCGAGGATCGACCGGAAGACACGGTGGAGATGTGCCCGGCGTGTGCGGCGGAGCACCGCTGCGCCGTGTCCTCGTAGCGGTGATCGGCGGCAGCGACCTTTGCGTACGGCCTTGGTTCAATCCATGGTCCGGAGTGAGACAGAATGGGACGCCGTCACCTCCTTCTGCGAAGCAGTCATGCAAGAGTGCACGTTCCGCCACCTCCTTGGTGGCGGAACGTGCACTCTTGCATAAGGGTGGGTGGGTGAAGGGTGGGTGGGTGAAGGGTGACATGTATGGGTTTTAGTCAGTAAAAGTCTGACACTCCCCCCTGCTCCGCCCAAAGCGGGAGGAGTCATTTAAGGAAAACCGACGCGAAAAAAAAAAAGCCTAGCCAACAGTACCTATAGTTACCATTGGCATTGAGAATGTAGTATCCTGTTTAGAGACAGTTACTCGCTTACCATATAAGTAGAAACTGAATTTAAATTAGTCTTTATGTTATGAGCTCGCATAATCACAAGTAAAATATTTAAAGTGTTTCCAAGTACAGCACAAGTCTATTGTTCAAACGGTTCAGGGAATAAACTGGAATGAGAAACCATGGTGTATTTTATATTTGCATTTTGGCGAAACACCCAGGCGATGTTAATCAATTCAGAAACCTGATCTAACTTGGATCGACGTCGCCAATCATTTTGCTTTGAAAATACCTACATAGTTACATACCTTTATACACGGAAAATAAGCAATTGAAAGCAATAATCAAACTCAAGGATCCTTTCCGTCGTCACCTCCTTCTGCGAAGCAGTAATGCTAGAGAAGGAGGTGGCGGAACGTGAGAGAGAGAGAACCTCACAGCGTCCCGGCCGCCGCGGGAGACGCCCCGGGGCGTCGGGGGCCACCACGTGGCCCCCGGTCACCGTAGGCGCGGGCCTGTGGACGGTGGGCTATGGGCTAGCTCGCCGTCCGTCCATGTCATGACGACAGGCCGTGTCGACGGCGCGTTCGTGTTCCACGCGCGCCTGGAACACAAAGGGCGATGAAGGAACATGGATGGGTTTTAGTCAGTAAAAGTCTGACACTCCCTCCTGCTCCGCCCAGAGCGGGAGAAGTCATTTGATGATTTCCCATCCAAATAAAAAAAAAAAACAAGGATCCTTTCCGTTTTGTCAACTTTACTGTACTAATGATTTCAACATAATATGGTCAACGAAACTGAATTATATTTAAACTAAATTGCTTCAATTCTTCAATCAATCAATTAGGTCAAGTGTCAATTTAATTGTGTTCATCACGTTGTTTTGTGCTAGAGTTCCGCGGCGTCGCTAAGCAACGACAACTGCAATGCGCGTGCGGCGGCTTGCGAGGCGAACGGTGGGCATGCACGCCGGCCGGTCTGCGGCACCGATGGCAGGACATACCCCTCCCGATGTCACCTCATGGTAGCACAGTGCTCCGGACCACCAGTCACCATCGCGAGGAAGGGACCCTGCGTTGGTAAGTGACTGACATCTATAACTAACTGAACATTTTCCTATTGGAAGTAGTATCCTAACTTTCAAGTTCTTACTGAGAGCCTGTTCAGCAGTACTATGCTAAGTTCGAAGAGCCTGAGGGACAATCGTTTGTGTAACTATGAGTTTGAAAAGGAGAGCCTACCAATACTTTCAGTCTACTCCGAATTCTTCAATAAAGTGGGTAAATCTCGTCTCCACAAAGATTCTCGTTATTGCAGGCAAGTTCTGCCTATCTATAGCTACTTAACGAAATGCATATTTATGTCCCCCATGAACATGGCTCTTATAAAAAGCGTCTTTGTTGAACTCGACCTTGCATTTGCGGTACAACCGCTCTTTATGAAGTCATGGAATGTAGTCAGTTTGCACTCTTACAGCACTGCGAGCACATTAGTCGGTACAGATTATGCTAGAATTGATGCTTCACGTCCATTTGTGTACTTAGATAAAGTTTCATTACTTGCTCAGGCGTATTTAAAGATCTGAGCCCGATACATCTGATGTATTCTGTGCCACAATTTTGGGTTAGTTTGTGGATCACTATTTGATCAGCAACAGTGTTACTGCATGGCCTTTTATACGCGGGCTGCTCAAACGATTTAAATATCAGCCTAATTACAATTGTTTTTTTCTGATCACAGAAGGGCAGTCGTCCTGCCTAATAGCTTTGCGGTACGCGTTGAACGCCCAGAGTGGTGTGTGGTCAGCGTATGTGCCTCGCTGCCGCGCCGATGGCAGCTACGCCGCGGTGCAATGCGCTAGCGCAGGAGCGGCTGCTGCCGGCTGCTGGTGCGTCACCCCCGACGGCAAACCCCTGCCTGATACCTCCGTCAGGAACGGCAGACCTGACTGCACTAGGACCGGTAAGACTCTCATTGAAGTATGCTGTGATGATCATTTCAATTATGTTAGTTGCTAGTTGGTCGTGCTCGTCAATTAATTCCAAAGCATCTGGGTGGCCACTTATGTTCCAAGTGTACAGGTGTCTGCTGATGTAATCAGACATCCTTTAGTAACCACATGTCTTGGCAATCAGACATCCCAGAAATCTTATTTAGGGTATTCAAATTAACTGTCTGTGTTGTAGTAGGTCTAATTTAATGCTAGCCAAGCGAATTCTATTCATTCTTTGTTGCCTAGCTCATCCGCAGTAGAAAGTTGAAATTAAATTCTATTTCTGAACCTTTATTATTGCATGTAAACACATTTAGCTTATCCTCTGTCTCTGTGTGCTGGTCGTAACAACTTGCTTGTTTCTATGTATGCTATGCGAATTCTACATGATTGCCCATTCGCTCGATAGGTAAATAAACTACACTTGTCTTATCTGTTCTAAAGGTGACATAACGACACAAGATCAGAATGTTTCTATAAAAGCTATTCAATTAAAACGCTAACAATAACATTAAATTCAAATAAAACAAATTGAATTTAACCGTATATATTAGGTAACTAGTGGGACTGTGTGAATGAAACAATGGTAGGAAGGACGCAACGTAAGCTACTTATAAATCTTACTGAACGTTGTAGTAGGCGAAACGAACCGGGCGGCGCGGGCGCAGTACTGCTGATGATGATTTATAAGTTTCGAAGTATTTGTTCGTAATAGGTTCAGAACATTTTATAGGCGATCTACAGTAAGAGATCTTTTGTAACCGGATTCAAAACATCTGTTTTATCTAACGCTCCATTGTAAATACCGTTGGATACACTTCAGACATGGTTTGTAAATAATGCTCCAGATGAAAGCCAATGTTTACATTACTCTAGAACGCGTTTTGGAAGTACCGATAGATAAGTTTCACGTAGATATTTTCTTAAGCAATTTTCACAGAAACATTCTCAATTCGTTAGAAAATGCTGATAAACACATCACTCTTGCGCGTTATAAACATAGTGCTGATTCACATGAAAATATACAGGCCGTTAAACTAATTAACCATAGGTTACTGTACTTTTAACGTAAACAGACAACAACGTATGCTAGTCGTGGAGTTATCGGCGGAAGATTAAAATGTACGTATTTAAAAACACTCCTTCAGTTTTTGAGATGATACACGCAAACTATTTAACAATAATTTGCGCAACTATCTGTTAGTTAGTAGCTGGTAGCTAGTACAAAAGGACAAACCTTTGAAAAGATTAAGAAATAGGTACCTTTTAAACTTCAGATACAGAATGTAATTCCAGTACAAAATAATCGTATTCGTTTTGACATACAAATTGCATTGTGTGCACGCAGACCACTCGGCTGCCACACGTATGCTGTTGCGTTTATGTATAAGACCCCATCAAAGTTGTTTGCAATTTATCAATGTACGTCGAAAATGCATCAGTATCGTCCCGCGCTAGTCTCGGAGACAAGAGCCGTGACATGTAAATAACTGTTGACGCTGATAACGCAAGCGCGGGTGACAACACGTTGTAAGCACTGCATCTATTTGGATGACTGTTATACAAATAACGGCGATAATTACCTTTGTAATTTATACCTTTTTAAAGAACAATTTTATCGGCTAGTTGTCAAGAGTCTTTGTATTTCTGGTGGAGGCTTTTAATTGATGTCAAACTACCGTTATCGTAGATAGATTGTCTCTACAAGATATTATAAAGAACATCTAGTATTTTCTTCCCAAAAGGTACGGAGCAGCCATGCATATTGAGTGATAAATAATGTGAGTATATTTCAAGTATGGCTTGCACGTCCTTAAACATATTTATGTACATTTATAAGTATTAGTAGTTGTGATTAGAATGCAATTACCTTTGGCGCCATATCATCAGTATTACACATATGTATCGAGCTTTCGTTTTGAATAGTATAATTATTCGCCGTATTTCAGCATTAACTTACGTTTACTGCCAACTATTGTAATTAGTGATTTATCTTACAAATGTTCGAGACTCGAGTCTAAATATTTTTGCTCACTGGCGCCAAGTACCTACACTGAAAAAGTGAATGTTTTACGTAGAGATTCTATAAACATGACTCAGTTTCTGTTTGTCTGTCTGTGTTTAATATGTTATGGGACGTCAGAGTTCAAGGTGTACACTTATTTATGTTCCTACTCAACATTACAGGGGCCAGAGGCCCGTGGGCTAAACGCAACAATCTGGAGTTGTTTACTGTCTAGTAAACAACTGACGCAACTGACTGGTGACTGTCTAGTCACCTATTATCGAATTAAGCAACACTGATATGAGCTGAGCTTGATCTACAGACTGCTAGACGCACTCAAGTTTGAAACGTCACTCAAAATTTAAGGGCTGCTTAACATTTGAGCAGCTCCTAAACGTTAAATTTCGTATGGCCAAACGTCACTTTTGAGTATCTGTTAAATATAAGTGCTACTTAAATTTTGAGTGACGTTTCAGTATTCGGGGGTTAGGTAGTCTTTTTTAATGCTGCTACTTGGGATCATCAACATTGTTATCTTCATCCGACCATATCTCCATAACACGAGGTCCATTGATAAACAAATTACGTATTATGAATTTTGGTAAAACCAAACGCAAACCTATGTCAATATGGAGGATATAAATCCTCCATTGGTATTGGAATTTCCCCAGTAATTATGCTTTAGAGAACTGCCGTAAATCTCGAGAATATTGTATTATGTTATACACACACAGACCCACATTATATCCTCTTTCCCCGTAGTCAGCTTCACTGCAACGGACTAAATTGGCGGATTTTGTAGCTGTACCTAACACCTTTACACTAATCATAATTGCTAAATCATTGAATGTTAAGTTCTAGCCTAAAGGAGTGTTTTAAATTACACAAAACTTGAATTGTTAAGTGTTTGTAACCTGTCGTTAGACTTTAGTGTCTTGCGTCGCATTTACGAATAATATTCACATCCGAATTTAGCGTAACAAGCGATAACTAGCTGTCACACACAGGGCATTCACGGGCCGTCAGTCAGTCTGAGTAAACGGTGACATTCACTAACTCACTTGGTTAGTATGTTAAGTGTTGACAGTAGCTACAGTACTGTCCCTAGCATCGGCTGCTGCGGCTTCAGCAGTAATCTCAGATAGAGTTGACTCTTCCGCACAAATTTTTCGTTTCGCTAGATTTGTTCCCAGCTCTATTTCCCTAATGTTTCCTATACCATTGTTGGAGCATAACAAGCAAACTAATTTCGGTAAAAAACATACAAAAAACGGGCCTTAGCCAATTAAATGTACAGCCGAGCTGATTACGTTCCTGATTGTGGCCTGGTCTGGCTAGGACAGTCACATACACAATGAGAACAACAATAACATCACAAAATAACATACTTTGAATACAAATTATGAAATTATGTAGGTGATTTATATGTAAGTAGGTAATGGATAATGAGAGATGAGTAACGAACATGCTTTTACTTTTTATGAGTCCACTTATGTGTAAGCTGCGTCGAGGATACCATCTTCTCTCACTCGCATTCATTTTAAACGTTCAGATATGGAGCACAGTACTATTTAATAACCTCAGACAAAGGGTCATCCTACGCAGACGCAGGGCATCGGCCGCTATTCGGCTAACAACCTGCTTCCTTAAACAAGTACATGCACCTTCATGTCACTTCCAATGATTTGATCTGCAACTGATCCCTGCTCGTGGAGTGAAACCGTAGGAGAGAGAGCAGACGGCTCGGTCACGAGGCAAACATACAAATCTATTGTGGTAATAATACGTTACCACGGGCAAGTATTTTGTTACCAACTCAATTTCTTCGATATTTTTTTTAGTTTTGTTTACACAGAAATCAGTGAGAGAGTCAATTTATGTCATCAGTGTATGATTGTTGGTAGTCTTCTATTACACAGAATTTGCCACAAATAACTATTTTATTTGGATAGACTGCCATATCCCGCTTGGATTGCCCGTACCGATCACATCTAAATAAGGAACTTTGGTATGTAAATTGCTATTGCATCATGAAAATAACAGCATAGATAAAACGACAATTAAAATGCAGCATATATTATATAAATAAAAATTCATCTCTATTCTTATAAACGCGTGAGAAAAATAATGTTATACAAATTTTCTGACATTTTGTTTTTAATAAGATGAGATGTTTCATATTACTGAACTACTTCTGCGAAGAATAAATTTTCACGATTCCTTCGTAAATATTGACAAGATAGCAGACGAGATTCCGTGAAATTTACACATCGGGATTATTCTTCTTCATGCGCCGGAAATGATAGAATTCCAGATCTTCAAATCTCAGAATGCCTAAGTAGACACATGTGTTTCTTATAAAATGAGTCAGGCCCTGAATTTATTTAAAAAAGCTGGCAGGGAAGAACTTTTGTTTCAAAAATAAACTCAGGTAAAAAAGTTTGCGTGAGTTAATAACTTAAGACTGCGTTGACTTGATTTTGCACTTTAATTCTATTGAGGAATGCGGATTGATGTTAAAAAACAACTATGTAGGTATCCAAATATTATAAACGACATCATATAGCTGATGAGTTATGTGCGGACCTTTTTCATCGGATGTAGGTTTTTTTTTTTTTAATTATTTAGATTTAAATTAAATTCAAATTTATTTACCATTTTTGTTTTCGTAGTGTGTGTGGGTTTGTTACACATGGTGTTGATTTCTATGTCTCGTTTTTGAACTCCTACTGACTCTTATACAAATATTTGTACATAGCACGTCGCACTTTTGTGGAATATAAAGTGTCCCCTAAGTTTATTTTGAGCCTTCAAAATTTTCAGACATGAATTTTAAACATTTGAATTCTTTTATCCAAGTTTATTTTGATTTAAAACTTTATCTAAGCAGACACGGCAAACGTTTGTTGAACATTCCATGAATAATCCATGTGAACAAACATTCTGATACAACTGCATCGCACAGTATAAAAAAAAAACAATGTCGATTGAATGTCGTAAAGAATGAATCGAATAAATATAAGTTATATTAAATTTAAAAGATACCGATCGAAAATTTCCCCAACTAAAAGCACTTAACATTCTCGCTAGGTGCGCGGGTATCGCGGCCCGCATCTGCAATAAGTTACTTGTATGAAACCTGACTGCAAGTGGTAATATGAAATGGCGCCATAACTGCTAAACCTTCTTGGAATACCTACACGACTTGGTGTTATTTTTAACCGATTTCAAAAAGGAGGAGTTTCTCAATTCGTCTGAAGCTTTTTTTTATGTATGTTCCCCGATTACTCGAATATGGCTGGACGGATTTGGTTTTTTTTTTGTTTGAAAGGGTATACTTCCCAGATGGTCCCATGATCATCAAGTCAGGATCTGATGATGGGAAGGATCCCATAATCAGATCCTGACTTATAGCTTTTAGTGCCTAAAGTTTAAAAAACCGTTTTTTTTTTGCAAAAAAGTTTTTTTAATCTTTATAGTTCATTAGTAAATGCTCTACAGCTCATTGTGTCTACGAATAAGTCATATAAACTGGTTGTTATTCTTTTATAACCATTTAAATTAAACTAGATCAACTTAAGGTACTTACCAACATTCGCTATAACACTCAAAAATTTACTCCTTACTTCTTAAGTACTTACATCATGTAGTGAGTTCGTTCATCATCGTTGAGTTTTGAGTTTGAGTTTGAGTTTAGTCTAACTTTACGATGTTAAGAGGACACAAAACGGTCGTTTTTCCATACAAACGTAGTCCCCTGTTTCCTCCCTGAATGAATCAAGTGTAAAAAAAATGTAGAGCAATATTTTTTTCCAAAAATAACCACTATGTGCATGTCCCTGTTTTCTTTTTTTCATGATTTATTAAAATAGATATGTGCCTTCAAATACCTAAAAAATGGTCACATTTGGCGTTGTGTTTAAACATCCAGAAAACAAATTAATTTGACAAGATTATAAAAAAAAAAAAAAGTAAAAATACTTTTTTAACTATGTACAAGTTTTTATTTAAAATGCGCTAAAAAGAATAAAATATTGTTTTTCTTTAAAACTTTTACTATCAATTTATAACGTCATTACACAATTTATATGATATGAAGGCTAGATTTACATATTACTACGTATATACCTAGTACTACGTATTTACTTAGTTTTTTTTTTTTTTTTAAATTATAATCAATTAGATCAAGTTATTTAATTTACTTGTTTATCTTCATAGGTAAATCTCGTGTAAGTAATATAATAGGTTAATAGTAAAAGGTTTAAAGGAAAAGTTTATTTTATTCTTTTTATCGCATTTTAAATAAAAGCTTGTTTTTTAAAAAGTTTTTTTACTTTTAATTTTACTTTTAAACTTTTTAGTATTTCCGATTCGGGATTTACTACGGCATAGATCGTAGCGCGTAGCGGCGTTTTTCCGTAGCCCGTAGTAATTCGTAATACGCACAATGTAATGTGTTGAGCGCACATTAGGTATCTAAAGAAAAGAGAAAGTAGGAAAAAGTATTTATTAGACTCATCTAGGACGAATCAAACAAGCCGAAACTCGATGTGGTAACGTCGTTTTATTACGGAGATTCTATGTCCACCTTCCAGCTCCATCATCAAACCTTGGATATCATCTAGAGACAAAGTACTTGTTAAGACGAATCATACGAGCCCAAACTCGATGGGGTTATGTCGTTTTTTATCGGAGTTCCTATGGCCACCTTCCAGCTCCATCATCAGACCCTAAATACCATCTAAAGACAAAGTACTCATCAAGAAGAATCAAATGAGTCCAAATTCGATGGGGTTGCGTCGTTTCATCACAGAGTCCCTATGGCCACCTTCCAGCTCCATCATCAGATCAGCTCCATGTTATCATAATATTGTTTTGGCCCGCGATATACATATGCGTGCCAAATTTCAGCTCAATCGGTAACCGGGAAGTCGATCAAATTTAACTTGCAAGATTCGATTACAGACAGACAAACAAACATCGGGAGTATCGGGACAGGTGAAACTAAATAAAAGCTTGTAAAAAAGGACAACAGGAACACGGCCAAAATCTTTCTTAAATTTAAATGAAAAAAGTAGTTAAATCGGTCAGGTTTTGGAGAAGTAATCAGGGGACTACGACACGTTGTTTTTATGTACTTTTAATTGGTATTTCTGCTGTTGTCTCTTTCGCGCACTGCGCGACAGCAATACATTTTATATATACCTATTTCTCATTTCTCTCGCCCATTCTGTTTCCTCTTAAATGTCACAGCACAAGAAACTTCGTCAAACAGGATATAAGTAACTCGGATTGCGTTTAGAAAGACTATTGATTGATTAATGCCCATATCCATGCATGTCTCATGCAGTCATGAAATGCTTCTGTGTTGCTCTTCCGATCCAGTATAAAATGTTTAATTTAAACCACTCATCTCTCTCGCCCATAAATTACAGCAACGCTTAATTTATGACGTGCCAACAAGTAACTTGATGACTAAGTGAGAAATTATCAGTAACGACGTAGTATTGACTAATTGAAGTTTGTCCCTCGGTTCTGTTAATACTCGATAAACTCCATTGCTCTGCCCGCATCCATTTACGTCATTTTACATGCCGTCTACTAATTCCAGTCCCTTCCATTTGGCTGTGGCGCCTGCGCTGCCAATTAACCGTTTACTGCCACTCATGTTGACCCGGTTGCGCAGACTCTATCTAATTAACTACACTTTATAATCACAACTTGGAATTGACGATTGCGCATCTCCGCGCAGAGAGTCACAGCATAGAGAGCCCAGTGTTCCATTGTAACGGTTTTTCTTGCGAACAGAGAACTACTAGCCGGATTGTAATGTGGTTTTCACCGTAACCTAGGTATTTCTTAAAGTATCATAAATGTAAATTGGTCTGCTAATCGAACAGGCGATAAGGAGAGTATTTAAAGCGATCAGTCTGGTATATTATTACCTCGACTTTCAAATAAGCTTAATGTTTCGTAGTGTGCTACAATAAAGTCCGTTTTATTTCGTAAACACCACTACATTCGAAGTGGAGACAGATCTTCGAGTATTTTTCTAAGAAACAGCGGTCCGGCTCAGACAGCTCGACGCCGATCACAATGGGGTCCACTTTTTTTGTCATTCAATGGTAAGGAGAACTCGTCTCGGGCACCAACCGATAGAAAAAAACGCTCCAGTGATCATTTGAGAGCTTTGTTGAAGATCACCCGTACCTTTGATGTTTTATATTTAGCTATAGATAGAGCTTACCTGGCCCGCGATGATGAAGTCGTTAAGAAAGAGTTAAAAAGAATAGACCGGTTTGTCTGCAAATATAGTAACTAATAACACTTACAGTGTACTTAATCAGTTTTAATACTAGAGCATTAACGATTTACTTTGAAGCGTAGGTATTTTAGCAAAACAGTTTTTTTTATTGCAACTGAAAGCAACACCCATTCGGCAGCGTACGTAGTATCTATAGAAAAATAATGGAACTTTATTGTACTTTCAAAGTGAAAAAACGTGTTAACACTCTTCCAAGTGAACATTTGAAATGGAACCATCTTATTTGTGTTGTATCAGGCGCCGAGGTGTCTAACGAAGTTCACCTTTTTTTTTGTACGATACCCAATCTATACTATACAGCCGGCCGGTTTTAAACTATAAAACTTTGAAACTTCGCTTTGAATGGTGTGAAAGAATATATTGTATAGTATAAAAGGTTATTTAATTATTGTTTTATGCTTTTAGGTAACTTTGTTAACCTGTGGTAAACCATTTTAATGATTAATGACCAACTTCACGATGGTCAGTGGCCCACTTTAAAAACCACGTAAATGTATAACGTATGTGCCTACATGAAACATAAAATTTTAAGAAAACCCCGACACAAAATCCTCTAAAAAGAAAAAAATATATACTTATCTCTAATTAATATTGTCTCTACGAATCCAGGGGTCGTTTCGTCGGGGAACCGCTAAGATGTAAGTGATGTTACCTACTATTTCATATTTTCTACTTTACTACTATTTTATATACCTACATAACGGTCAAACAAAAAAAACTTAATCAAAATCGGTTCATTCGTTCAAGAGCTGTAATGATTGAGATTAATCTACAGGCCTGCCATATCGAAACAATTATCTCTACAAGTCGTTTTCTCATTAAACTAGTCACTAACATGACAAACAATCTAAGACAATGTCAGCTCAAATATTTATTTGCGGGGCGGACTGGTATTTCCACCGAATAGTATAAACAAACATATTCGACGAATACACTTTTAATCTCTAAAAACTTCTTAATACTAGATTAGCTCAATACTATAATAAATTCAGTTTACTGTCGAATCAACAGTTTGGCTTCAGGCAAGGATTATCTACAGAGGATACGGTTTCAGCTCTGAGTTCCCTGGTAACTGAACACCTTGATGCTGGGAATAAATGCTTAGCGGTCTTTCTAGACCTTAAAAAAAGCTCCCTAACCTTTTGAACAAACTTGGAAATGCTGGAGAAAGAGAAGAATACAGATAAGATACTCCTCTGAAATTATACAAGGACTACCTTTCAAGAAGGAGGCCTAGGGTCAAGATGGAAGAATATGTCAGTGAAGACACGGAGGTGACATATGGTGACAAAGGGAAGCATACTGAGTCCTACCCTCTTTCTTTTGTATACTAATGACCTATGCAACATGAACATCGAAAATGCAAAAGTCTTCTCGTACGCCGATGACACCTCTGTCGTTTTTAATGGGTACTCATGCAATTCTTCTTGCAATTGATTTTACTGTACTGTATCCCAGCGCAGCGTGCTCTTATTAAGATTATGTAGTTCAAAAATATATTATATAGGTACCCTGCAAATAGCCATTACAATCAGCAATTAAATCTCGCTAATAAAGTTGTACATAATCCAAACCGTCTTGAAAAAACATAAAACCTTACCCTACCACTTGATTCAGAAAAATTAACCAAAAGAAGGAAAGACTTAGTAGCACCAGTTTCCCAGACGAAAACTGTTTGCATGCAGACATTCAATAAACGCTCAGCGGAACTATACAATAAGGTAAACAAAAAAATATGCATATACACCAAAACCCACATAATTATGAATGTAAGAAAACCGTAACAAATTGGATCAAAAAACTCACGTATGAAGAGACTGAGGCACTTCTACAGTACATTAAATAGCAAGATACATAATAGCAATATGTTACTCAATTGTCACACACACACATACATCTCTCAAAAACTGGCACTTAATAATCAATTAGAAACACACACACACTCACACACTCTTACACACACTCACACACTTACACACACACTCACACTTTTACACAATTTTTCTTGTTTTTGCTATTAATACGCTTTGTTTTACTCTTTTTTTAAATTAAAAATAAATAGAAATAAGTAGTTAAGGACAGGGTTAGTTTTCAATGACCGGCCAAATTTTCAGAGATGGTTTAAAATCAATAATATTTTCGATATTATGAAAAAAAAACAACATGTTTTTAAATAAAATTTCATTCCTGTCCACCACTAAAAAGCGAACGTGTGGATATTGCAACAGCACAATTCAGTTCAACAACCTAGATAGGTAGCAGTTACGCACACAAGTGCATTGATTCCCACTAGGTTTATGATTTAGGACATTTTTAGGACATTTTCAAATTAATGATTGATGAAATTAATTAATAATTTTCGACAGTAGCTTTGATATCTATATCTTAATTTAAAATTTTGGCTGGTCATTGAAAACTAGCCCTGTATAAGGTTAATTACCTTAGGTTAATTGTTACTGTTGTAATTATGTTGCTATGGAAGACCGAGGTCTAGGCGACCCCGCTCTTCCATAGCAGGCACAGGCAAAAATTGCTTGCAGGCAAAAATTGCTTGCCATCCTCAAACACAACCAACCATTGTTGTAATAAATTTCTTGAATAAAACATTTTTTTTTAGTCTCACTGTCATGCGGTTGGCGGAAAATCGACTACTCCTATTGTTGAACTCGGTTAAATTATAAAATAAACTGTGGAATATTTGTCAGTTCTTGAATTCATTGAAGAACTATCGCGTCCTCATTGTTGAAGCCGGAAGACTTAAATCTATTTGTAAGCCATTCAGTATCGTTGGACGGATATCGTTTGAGTTGACCAGTTAGTCGCTCGCCAGGGTCAAAACCACGCTGTTTACTACCTAAGTTTAATACTGTTGGTATTTATAAGGCGTTTGCGTAATGTATGGGAAAAGTTTTTGCAACACTGTATATGTAGAAGCTAGCCGTGTACGCCCAACCAAAATGGAATTAATACACCAATAAGACTGTTATATAACGATTTGAAAGGTAATCATATCCTTATAGTCCATTTTGAGTATTTAATTTTTTAACGTGATTCATATTACGATTCTGCTAGAGCGGCCATTTTAGAGCCCCAGTACAGCCTACCAAAGATTTATATTTTGTAGTTTACGAGGCTCACGTGGGTGCGGTGAAGTAAAACCACGTTATTCCGACGTCAAGTTAGGATTATGTAATCGAAAAATAATACCTCATTGTAAAGCGTGAAATTGCAGGCTCGATTTTATAAGTAGGTAAATAATGCTAAAATCAAGCAACTTCATGATTTACAAGATACAAGAGAAACCATTACCCTCCTGTATTGCTGGGAGTCTTGAAATTTACTCATCTTGGCTTTGTGGCTATTCAGAATACCGGTATCATCGAATTAGGCAAACGGAGGTTCCAACAAAAAGGCCCTATTGGTTTGTTAGTCACATCATTCTTCGGGAAAATAAGCAAAGTACTTATACAACGCTAATAACACATTAACCAGCTCAATAATATCAGATATTTACATAATTATGTAAATCTGAAACGTTCACGCATCTCAACGGGTTTGAGCCCTGCTATAACCGACCTACTTTATAGATAATGCCATCTACAAGCAGTTACTGCGAACATGACCCAGTTAGTAGCAATACGGTGTCCCGAAGTTACCTGGGACTGGCAACTTTAAGAACCGCGGAAGATGGCGTAAATCGAGATTTTGAGTTTTCTTAATGAAGAAAATAACTGACTGAACAAACTAATGGCGCTGGCAGGGCTCGTTATAAACCTCGTCATTGAGTGAAAATGTTCTAAGTTGTTTAAATTTTTCGATACAGCAAAATTTGATCTCAGGAAGAAGCTAGCTATGGACACGCCGTCTACAGTTAGCTTTCATCCACCATCCCCATTCAATAGGTACATAAGTGTTCAATGGTGTTGAAGTGATTTTATTGAAAACTAGAATGTATTTTACTAATCCCGCGCAAGCTGAGGGTTGTGACGATAGGTATTCCATGGCTTAATGTACCTAAGTTTGTTTTCTTTGTCAACGTCTAAACTCACGTTCACGTGCCCATTTATTGTTGTATTAAAAACTTGATTGTAGATTTTATAGCACATCAGATTGTAAGTTTACCGGTTATATATGGATGTTTTAGTGATGCACTACAGACTACAGACCGCGGCTACCGGGACCGGTTCGACTCCCCGCGCCACCGCACTCACAACTTTACCAATGCATAAAATAAAGAACCGACTGCATACGATCGTTAATATTTTCTTATTTGTATATAATAAAGCTCTTAGGTTCACGTCCTTTCAAAAAGGATAAATGTTAAATATTTACTTGGTAATTGAAATGCCCAACGAGGCGCCTTTAATTTACGCTGAGATAATTATAGAATTATAACCGCAATTCAATTTAAAATCGTAGTAAGAATAATTGAATTGAACTAAATTGGTTACTTATTGCATTAAGGTGACTCTGACAGTCAATTTAAAACCAATTTCTGCTGCATCGCCTGCATCTATATAATTTCCGGCATTAACAGGGGCAAAGTCGCGAGCAAGTTGTTTGTAAAACGGTATATAGCGACATTGAACTACAAAAGCGAGTGTATTGAAATCCTAAAGCGAATTTAAACGAAGCCGCGAGTAAATCTATTTATCAGTAAATGCAAGTAATGTCGTTTGTGATTACGCCAATTGCTTCCCGCTTGCAATGATATCTTCTTGAGAGGCCTATGACCCGTTGCGACAATAGACAACAACATACGTACATGATACCTAAACCTATGTATCTAATGAATTATTGCCGTGTGTTTCCGGGAATCGAAAGGCCAGACATACTCTAACGGCACACTAACGGTGTGTATCATAAAAGGTGATCTAAAAGACCGACGATTTGTGTAAATGGTGACTGCTGAGCTAAGGACTTATTTGAAGATAATTGATTTTCTGAAGCAGCTCTATTAAGTCACAGAGAGTTAGGTGCGATTAGAGGTGCTATTTGAAAACGGAAGGACCCGGCTTCCTAATCGGTAACAACAAAATTTGGATACAGTGAATTTGTCTGATAACCACTCCGCGGCCTGTTAGTAGTATGATCGTTCGATTGTAATATCTTAACATCATTCTCTTGCCCTTATCCCAATTCATTTGGGGTCGGCGCAGCATGTCTTCTTCCTCCATACTTCTCTATTTTTCGTCATCTCATCAGACACTTCTTTTCTTGCCATATCATTCTTAACACAGTCCATCCATCGTTTCTTTGGTCTTCCTCTACTCATATACCTATCCACATTCATACTCAAAACTTTCTTCACGACATTTTCCTCATTCCTCCGCATCACATGCCCATACCACGACAACCGATTACCACACAACTTTTCAGTCACCGGCGCCACTTTCAGACTTCCTCTTATATACTATTTTTTTACTTTATTCATTCGAGTAACACCACACATCCCCCTTAGCATCCACCGCGACATGCAAATACCTTTCATTCATCCCTTTTGTGGCCCAACATTCTGATCCATACAAGACAGCAGGTCTAACCATTGTAATATCTTAACGATACACATAAATATCGGACGTCTGACCCAGTACGCACGCAGTGCCCGTCCTTGTCGACATTAAGGTTCGCGAAGACCGATATCAATCTGTTTTTGTTTTCAGGTAAATCGCACACGAGGAGGCGGTCCTCGGTTCGCGGCCAACGCAATAAAAGAAGTAAGACCAAGAATTGATGTTAATAATTAAAATCCGTTAAACATAGGATCCGTAAACCTGATGATGTCACAAATAAATGAGATCAGTTCTTTTTATAATGGGTTTGTAGAACACTACTTTTGACTTTGTAAATGTTGTTCTCAATTTATGTGGATTTTGTGTGAGAAGATGTCAAGACTAACTTCATCGGATAAATCAAAATCTAAAGTTCTTTTCCGCTAACTCAAAACATCGAATTACTACCCGTATAAAACCCCAGACTTACGTGACAGCAATAGTTTCAAGCGAATATGTGTGAGTCGAAATTGTTTCCTGCTCTGTCTAATTACAGTAATGAGGTAGATGACACACCAATCAATTGAGATACATACTTTTTAAGAGCTGTCAAAACGCGGTTCTCTCGTAGATTTTCTATGTCAATAGCCAACTGTTACGTCACTGTTTATTCAACTCAATGACTCAATCAACTATTTATTGATTTCAAAGCAATTAAAAATTGAATTTGGCAATTAATTGAAAATAAATCGGGCTTTCAGGCCGATTAAATAAATTAAGTGTGTTTTTTTAGAGATAGGTGTCTGGGAATTATTGTTTTATGGTGTCATCTACCCAATTTTACTTACTACTTATGTAACGTTCAGCTTCCGTTTTCGCCTTTGCGAAAAATCTCACTTTAGCCATGTTCATCATCAACAGCATGCACGCGTACGGATAAGGCACAGTTTAACGGGAACCTCATCAAGATCTTCAGCGGGGAATACGAGCGAGCTCGAACTGATGCTGCGCCGTCTCCTGAGCCCAGGGCTGTAGCGGACTGGAAGTTCAGAGAGCTGGATCGAGACCGGAGCGAAGCCTTGCAAAAATCGGAATATAGAGGACTGAGGAGGCTTATTAAAAAGGTACGTTGCACGTTATATACGAAAGTATTGCACATGCAAGTGATGGTGAATCACTTGCGCATCACAGTTTTCTTGAGGCGTTGTTTTGTCGTATGTCTTATGCAGTAGTTTAATACCTACCTATAGTTTAATAAGAGTTTACATCACAAATAATGGGGTAATATATTATGTAGTTCAAAGTCTGCTTATAAGACTTATATTTCTGAAATTCTGTATGGTCACATTCATCAAATGGTCACATTTCCGGGAAGAATGCTTAGTCATTGAATTTTTGAGCTCACACCGCAAAGTTAACCGGAATAAAAATCTATCCTGGACAAGCTGGATTTTTCTTTCTAGTTAATAACCTAGATACGACGGGGTTTTGATCTGGATTCTTTCTTACTCCTTTTATACCTTTGTAAAATGGAATGTATAGGTAAGTATAATTTTTTGCAACTCAGCATTTGCAGCGGGTCCTTCCGTGTCAAGGAAAACCAACCACTTATGTACTGGCGGCATCGCCCATTAGACCAATGTTAATTATTGCCGTGCCTTCAATTACTTTAATCTCCTTTAAATAAATAGGTAAAACAAAGTAGTAATAAACAGGATTGCAAAGACAGGCACTTAAATCATCAAATGCACACATTAAAACGTACATTTCATAACCTGTCATTGGGTGCAAGTGTCGCGATCTTTGACCCAGCTGCACGTGACTTTGAATACAGCTTCTCTACAAACATTGGTGGATAAGAGATACCACCAAGTATTATTGGACTTCTATTGTGTTACTTAAGATGTCACTTATCTTCCGTGACTATTGTTTATTTTTGAGCTCCCGATATTTCGACGGTGTTGCAAGCGCCATGATCGCGGGTTAACTGATTCTGATCTATTGTGTTACCAGACATTTAAAAGTGAAATTTAAGGTGTTACCCAAGTTAGAGAAACAAACAAATGCATAGAACTTGGTTCCAAAATCTAGGGGCACGGCAGTGCCCCCGCCAAGACGACACACGCGTAGCGCACGGGCACTACCTTTTCTCGAAGCGCATCGTCGTTTTTTTAATCTATTTTTACCCAACTGACCCAGAAAGAGGGAGGGTTAGTGACAAATGGGTTAAAGAGTCTTCCAACTTTTATTTCATTTAAAATGTGCTTGTATTTACTTTTCAGTTTTTTCAGTCGAGATATTTGGTTTTTAAACTACTTTTTTTGTCTAGAGGATGCAATGCCTTTGGGGTTTTCTATTGCCAGGAATAAACGCACTAATCCAGATGACGGGGTTCCCCGTCTTTTGAGAATTATGGAAAAACCCATCATTAAATTATCTTCCTGTCTGTTATCAAGTTGTGTACAGGATACCTATGTAATTGTAGACGATGGCAGACTTAGACGATTGTCTTACATCCGCTACTTGAGACATGAACTGTGGAGGGTCACGCGAGACATCTGCCTAGCGTGGAGTGTACCGTACTGAACTTTAGCTGCAGGGGTCTGTCGAACCATTTTTCTGTAACTCTCGTTAAACTTGATCGGCTGCTCTCCCCGCAAAGCCCGTGCCTACAAAGGTAACGGACCGGGCTGATGATGTCGGTTTCGTGACGGTGCAAAGGAGGAAATGCTGTCAGCGAAGCCGTAAGAACCGCTCCGGCAAGGCTCCTGTGAAGCCCGACGTTAAACTGCGCGCCGCGAAGCCGAACACCCCGGTGTACATCTCTCGCCTACATTACACCACTGAGGCTGAGCACATCGAGGAGTACGTGCGCCAAAGATTGAAGTACACGCCAAGAGTAGGTACACCTACTGGAGTCGCGCCGCCACGTCAATTTCAAGGCGTTTGTGGTGCGCATCCCAACGTGTATGCTCCATTTGGTGTTGGAAGAAAGTTTTTGGCCTCAGGATGTTCCATCGCTTCCGCGGACAAATTCCATAAGAACGCATAAAGTTAAGATAAAGATATATTTATTGCGTAATTGTGTACATCAAGCTCTTAATAGTAAACATTACATTTCCAGTCTCAACAGTCCACCCAAGTCGGGTATGCAATAGTATTTCAAGCAATTAGGTTCCCACAAACATTATTTTCTATCAAAATACTCATTCAGATTATAAAATACATTATTATTTAACATTTTTTTTCAATTTATTTTTAAACATAATTCCTTCAATTGCATAATTGCCGGCGGTATATGAGTACACACGAATGGCAGTAACATATTAGGTACTTTTATAATACATACGAGTGAGCCGTGTGGTATCCGGCAGAGTAGAATAGAACCAACCCATTACCCTCACGGGTGTCGTATAAGGCGACTAATGTCTGAGGCAGAACACCTTGCGCCTCCGTAGACCAGAGAATGGGCAGCAGCGTTTTCTGTTAGTCTTTCATCACTGCGATCTCCAATCCGCCTGCCAAACGTGGAGATTACGGCAAATTCCTCCCATCATGGGAGAGGCTTATGTCCAGGAGTGGACGTTATGGGCTGTTGTAGTGTAGTAGTGTAGTTTTATAATACATCATATTGTTAATAACTGGTAAATTAATGTCATATTTATATTGTTTCCGAATGTTTCTCTTAGAATTTGATTTGAGATTAAAATATTGCATATTGTTTTTAACAAATAAACATAAGTAGTTCATTAAGCATAACACAGTTTGAAGTTACTTATTGTAACAAAAATTGTTATTACTTAGTACTTATGTTTTTTAGGTTAAGGTATCTAAGTATAGTGTCTTTGGTACCTGAAATAAATGGATTATTATTATTACCTATAATATTTCTGGAAAGTCCACTATAAGGGACCATCAGGGTGCTTGAAAATAGATCGTTATAGACCAAGTACTAGTAAGTTCTCAAAATGTTATGATGATGTATGTTTGTGTGTAAGCCGTGCCGAATTTGTCCGGATAGCACCTAATTCAGGAACACACAATAAAACTTCTGACTTGACAAAAATTTCGTCGTAGAATCCGTTGGGTGAAGAACTTCACGACCACCTTTATGGTTCTTGTTGTTTGTCAGAATTTCCGTTTTCCCATATGAGGTGAAAGAACAGTCATTTTAACTTTATAGTTAACCCATCAGTGCTTATGCACTGCACGTCATCAATATCGTCTCAACTCGGGCCCTTCGGTGTAACTCATCGGACATTGCCTCTGATCAGGATTAACTAGTCAAAATAAGGTGAGGTGATGGCTGTCCGGAGCAGTGCTTATAGTCTTATACCCACGTAAGGTCTGCTACTGTTGAAGATACTGAGTTGAGCTTTGAAGGACAAAGTATTTTTAATAGTAATTGCTCTTGTAGGTGGTGAAACCAAAGCGCTGCGCTCGTGCATGGGCGCGTGGCTGCGACGGCGATGGTGACGGAGAGATCGCACACGCCGAGTGGGTAGCTTGCCTCCTAGTCAACCCCGAGCCTCCTGCACCGGACTGTGAGTACCTTAATGGTTACGTTACTTGCTTAGATAAACAGAATTAGCTTCAAAATTATCTGCGTGCTCAAAATAAGAGAAGAATCTTCAAATGTAAGTTGTAATGTTCAAAAACATTTCATGGTCTTGCTCTATGATCTTTCAGCCTATTAACAAACTACGGCTTTGCTACATAAACCTGTATGTCTTCTGTTTGCAACCTGTGTTTGGTAATTACCTCCTACACAAAAATGTCTAGTCATCCCTCGATAAAAACATTGCAACAATTACGATCTAGTTATTTCAATAATACCTAGATAAACGAGTATAATTACTTAGATACTAAATAGGTAGGTTATTAACAAGTGTCTGGACTATGAAACGTTGAAAGTACAACAGTAGCTATCATTACAAGTAGATCGAGATAATTCCTATAAACTACCTATAACATTACATAATACATAACTTACTGTGAAAATAGCACAAGAAAGACAATTGTCCCCCAATTTATGATTATGATTTGAGGGGCAGATTGAGGAACTGAAACAGTTTTCTCAAATCCTAAATCCCACAGAATAATAATGATGCTGCTGTTGTAACGCAGCAGCAGCGGAAGTCGATGTTAAATATTCAAAAAAACATGCTGGTGTATGCTCTCCTTATTACTTTATAGAGATAGGTATATACAAGTTGATGCCCGCGACTTCATTCACGTGGAAATTTTGATGCATCTTTCAGGGATAAAGAGTAGCCTATGTCCTTCCCCAGAATACAGGCTGTAAACAACTTCATCACGAAGCCATCAACCAAGCATTCTGTACGTGAAACTAAGAAACGTAACGCAAAAATTATTGCTGGGAAACGACTTTTTTTTTGGGGGTGAAAAATCATGATTTGTGTTAGAACTCAGTGTGTGCGTTACTCAAAACATTGTGCTGATGGATGGATTGAATAGCACGGGGGTCGTGGAGGTTTTTAAAGTAAAAATCTTACAATAAAAACTTGTAAGTATTTGAAAAAAAAATACTTGGCAAAAAGTTGGAACTTTGACCCCCAATATCTCCGTAACTAGAAGGTTCCCAGGTATGGTGTAGAACAGAAAAATGATCGCAATGACGGGGAGAACAAGTGCTTTTCGGCTTTGTTAAGAGGTTGTTACACCCTTTATAATCTAGATATATGCCAAATTTCATTCAGCCGTATAGTAGTGAAAAGGTAACAAACAAACATACTCGTAGTTACGTTCGTGTCATTCTCATTTAAATAAGAACGAAAAACCTCTTGCCTGAAGGATGTGAACTAAGACTTCAAATAGGTTATGAATATTATGTACAATAATCAGCAGACAATTTATAGATGTTAACGGTTTTATTTTTAAAGACTTGTTTTTACGGTGCTGTGGCACGGCTGGCGCCAGATTAATACGATATATATGTATCATGTTTGATAGCAATAAAATTTTAATTACCTACTACCTAGTCTATGTAAAACCTACCTCCACTTTTAATTAAAATTAAGTATCTAGGTAGTATAAGGTGGTCTCGGTGGGGAAATCAAATTGTAATTTAAGAAACACTGCTTTGCATGCTTGTAACACATAGCGTCGAAAAGGCTTAATTACTCCGTAGGTAATACCTTAATTTCTCACTACGCCTTAGCTGACCAACCGTGTCCAGTGCAAGATAACATTGCAAATGTGTGTGCAAACATAATAATAATATATAGTCTCTCTCCGTTTCTTCATGTCGTTGAATGCAGACGATGACAGCGGACCAGAAGCTGAGCCTGATTACAACGAGGAGGAGCCACCACCAGATCCTAGTTCAGGTACCTAACCGTTCAATATTCGTTCTTTCTTTTTGGCTACCTTTTTCCCAGCTCTGTAATAATAAGAGATAAATTAACTACGTAAGTACAGTACCTACTACTACTGAACCACCACCTACCACACCTCCATCCATCATCCACCATCTATCTACTACTGTACTTACGTAGTTAATTTATCTCTTATTTAGCATCACAGTGACCAGATTTATCTGCGGCCGAGGTAAAAATCTGAAAAAACTGTTTTTTGATTTTGACCACATTCCATTCTGTTGCATTCTCTAAGCGTGCACTGAGAAGCAAAGGAGGCACTTACTTTATTATTTATTAAAAGGCAGTCTCTTCAAATCCTCAATTAAGTACGAGCCGACGACGACTCCAGACACCTACTCCTGGAATGGTAGAAGAAGAATAGAAAATGGTAGGTAGGTCCACTGGACCACATTCTATTATCCTGTGGATATTGTAGCACACTGCCTACTTTCGCACTATGACCACTTTTTTGTAACCAACAACCACCATCAAACATTAGCTCGCGTAATGCTTACAATCGCATTGACAAATAATTATATTCCTAAATACATTATTCTAATCGTAGGACCAATGTCTTTTTTTTAGGGTTCCGTACCCAAAGGGTAAAAACGGGATCCTATTACCAAGACTCCACTGTCCGTCTGTCCGTCTGTATGTCACCAGGCTGTATCTTATGAACCGTGATAGCAGAAATTTTCACAGATGATGTATTTCTGTTGCCGCTATAACAAAAAATACTAAAAACAATAAAATAAATATTTAAGGGGGGCTCCCATACAAGAAACGTGATATTTTAGCCGTTTTTTGCTCGATATTAATAACGGCAACAGGTAAATTAAATATTCAATATTTAATATTAAATAAATTGCACCGCCTGGACATTAAAGAACTCCATATACTCGTAAGTAGCCCATGTTATGGAGATCGCCTAAAACGAAATTTAATAAATATGTTTGTATGACTGTAATAAAATAGACATTATGCTATCGCTAGATTGTTTTTTTCATAAAGTTGACATCAAGCGATCTAATGTATGGTTTCCAACGTTGGGATTACTTCATCTGCCGAGCCTTTTCCCAACTGTATTGGGGTCGGCTTTCAGTCTAACCGGATGCAGCTGAATACTTACCAGTATTTTCCATGGAGCGACTGCCTATCTGACCTCTACAACCCAGACTGGTTGTCCGACTTCTTGGGCCACTGACTACCTCAACTACCTGTAACGACTGTCAAAGATCAAGGCACGGAGGACCGAGGCACGGAGGAAATTCGGTATGTAATGGGTGGTCACCCATCCACAGACCAACCTAGGCAAGCACGACTTAACCTAAAGATCGACCCGAGCGGCTATAATTATGTAGTCACGAGCTCCTCATCGGTGCTACCGATTACTTAAAAGTACAAAAAAGTGGTCACTGTGCGAAACTAGGCATCGTATCGAGGATTCGAGTAAAATCCTCCTGAGTTTTTTTTTAATATTAAGGGACTTCCTCTAAGTATTTGTATTTTATTTTTTACTAGCTGATGCCCGCGGCTTCCCCGCCCGCAAATTATATACTCAAACCTTCCTCTTGAATCACTCTGGTCTTTTAAAAAAAAAACCGCATCAAAATCTGTTGTGCAGTTTTAAAGATCTAAGCATACATAGGGACAGACAGACAGACGCGGCGGGGGACTTTGTTTTATAATATGTATTGATGAAACTAATAAAGTAGTTCTGCTTGGCTTACCTGCCTATTTTATTTTTCACGCAGTATTACCGGGAATAGTGAGGAACTCCTTCGCGCCAGATGGTTCCGAGTCAGAATCCAGGAGAGAAGATGAAGCCAATGACTGTCTCACGGATAGGCAGGCGGTTTTGGATGAACAGGTTTGCTAATTCACATATAACTATGTACATGGTGTATTAATCAATGCTGTTTAGATAAGACAATATCCTCTAAAGCGTCACATTGCCATGTATGAGCTATAAAAGTGGTGCTGATGGCGAAGATTGTTACTTTGATGGCTTATTTATATCTGCAACATTGAACTTTGGTAAACTCAAACTCAAAGCATTTATTTCAATTAGACCATTACGGCACTTTTGAATGTCAAAAATACAAAAAAGAAAATCAAAGCTACAGTCCCAGTCACAAGGCATAATAACTTGAGAAAGTACTGTAGTTGCCCATTCCCTAGCGTAGATCTCTATGGAGAAGAACGGGCAAGAAACTCCATGGACACTCTTTTAAAATCAAAATATTGTTACAAAATTTGGTTACATCTTTAATTTTGAGATTATACATATATGTAAGAACGATGTAGAAAGACGTGCACACTAAGAGCGTCCAGAGTAAAAGATTAGATCAACAATTTACGAATAAAGTAATTAAAATGAACCTTGGCAGCTAAGAGATGACCAGTCCCAACTGACAGCGCCCGTTCACAAACGTGACGCAAGTACCGGCGCCAGTTAGGCGGTAGTTAGGTGTACATTGTAAGAGTAGTACGTATTCTTTTTTTATTCCTTCAAGTAGGTAGGTACCGAGGATCCTGTGCTAACTTGGTGGGGAGACTATTATTAACTAGTTTTTTATTTTTATTAACTGGGTTGTGGAGTTCAGATAGGCAGTCGCTCCATGTAAAATAACTACTGGTATTCAGCTGCATCCGGTTAGACTGGAAGCCGACCCTAACATAGTTGAGAAAAGGCTAGGCAGATGATGATGATTTTTGTGCCTGACAGTAAATTTGATAAAAAATTGCTTTCAATTAAATTTATCCAATCGAGGGCGTCGGCCACGGGTGCCTCGACCACTGGGGGCCTAAGCCACGGACCCACCTAATCGAGGTTTTAATTGAATAGCCGTCATCTGTTTTATTTTCATTACATTCAATACGATCAAAACTGCTATATTTAGTATCCTTTTAAATTATAACAATTGGTACCTAGCCTTGGTAATTCGCGTTGGACTAACAATGTAGGTACCTAGCGATAAAGACAAAAATAAATTGCTATAAAAATCTGAGAATCGGTACAACGAACTGCAATAACATAAGTTATGAGTATGTAGTAAAATGATTGCAGTGTTTCCCATAACTTGTACAACTTGAACGATGGGTACCTAGCTAGCCCGAAGTCATTAAATCAATCTGTAATTATAACACAATTAATTATGTAGGTATTCAATTTGCGAAGTTAAATTACAACTACTTATGTTTAGCTTGCAATAATTATAGCCGATAGGCTATTATTGTGCGCTATTGCACCAAATTGACCAAAGTGCAACAATAACCTCTATCCAGACCATAATGTGCTTAACCCCGATGGTAATAAATAACACTAAATATAGCCAAGTTATTGATGTCTTTAGCTTAGATAAGAATACATCGCGGCGTGTACCTATTACATAGCTTACAAAACTTGGATGGATTTACCTACCTTTTTCTTCCAAGATTGGTCTACCTACTCCTCCTTTGTAAATAATAAAAGCTGCATCAACATAATGTCAATGGCATATTTTGAGGTGTATGAAAATATAACACGTAAACACTCAGCTAGCCTCTATGTACCTGATTTCGGTACAACTTTTTTAACAATAAACATTTATTGTGTTATCGAAAAATGCTTTATGATTAGAAAGCGGGCGGTGCTGCCCTTTACGTGCCAGAGTGTACGGGCGACGGCAGGTACGCTCGCGCACAGTGCTACAGATCGACGGGCTACTGCTGGTGCGTCCACCAGGACACTGGCAAGCCCATCCCAGGGTCCTCGGTCAAGGACCGGAGACCTGACTGCGACGCGGCCCCGCAACACGCCAGTCCGATGAGAGGTACGGTTATATCAGGCGAGTTTGATTTTATTGTTGATTATACTTAGTTCAGAGCAGAATGCAGGCTTTCATATTAAGAGAGCGCCTCAGTCCAAATCTCCCAACAATGATGCTTGTGTACCTAATGTTTTTGGTGCCAACCATACTGTTATGTGCTTTCTCCGTATGTATGGGAGAATAATCTGCTTGCGCAGCCTTAATACTTCGTTTTAATCTGCTGTATAAAAAAGGAATGGATTTAGCACCACGTGGCACCTAGGCGTAATATGGAGATTGGTTCTTCCTACCATTTATACTGGAGACTCTTCAAAAATTACCTTTATTCGCTAAGTGATCAAACTGAAAAAAACGAAAATGCTTTTCTGGAGAATTCCGACGGGTTTGTTATGCAAAATTAACCATGGTCATTGATAAATTCTAGGCTGTCCGGAACCAATGAAGAGCAATTTCTTGCGTGATTTGATGAGCTTCTTCGTATCCAAGATGACTACTTCTATCAACGGGACTGGACCAGGGTACGTACACAATTAATTGATGTGAGATTCGTCTCAGTTGCTTAAAAAGTCATTACAACTTACAGCATTAAAACCAAAACCTAAATTGATATTAAATTCCGTACAAGGTCGAACATAAAGTGACGTAAGTTTTAGATTTGGCAATCAGCTCAATACACTCCAGTGTTCGCATAGCCTGGCGGTCAAACGGTTAATGAACTCATCTGAATGTTGTATTAATTTATATCCTTGTTTTTAATCAGAGATATGGTAAAATGGGGAGCATCGAAAGAGGAGCAAGCAGCTACTTGGACGTATGTGATGTTAGACAAGGACAAGAACAAAGCCTTAGAGCGGCGCGAGTGGAAGGCGTTCCATCAGCTGATATCGAACCTGGAACCCCTCCGGCGGTGCGGTCGGAAACTGCCGAGGTACTGCGACGTCAACCATGACACCAAGATCAGTATTACAGAGTGGATGGCGTGCTTGGAAGTCACACAAGGGTCACAGACTCAAACAAGTAAGAACTCTTTTCCTTAACTAGGTACGTTGTGATTACAGCTCATTATTGGGTTTTTGTCTCACTTGCACAGGCGCGGATACAGGGGGGGCAATAGGTGCAATTGCCCCCCGCTGAATCGGACCAAATACGTCGTTAGCCAAGCTTGAACTAGTTTGACGGAATTGAAACTAAATAGTCTAGTTCTATATCTTGTCATGGGCGTCGCTAGGAAGATGCAGCTGCCCCTAGAGCCCCAGGATTTTTAAAAGTTAGTTTTTCCTGCCTGATGCCATAGAATGATATTTTACGTAGGTAATAAATTGAAGCGCAAAATGGAATCACTCAAATTAAAATATTGTTTAACAACCAACTTCCTCTTGCATGTTTCCTTTGTCTGAGGGTCATCTAGTAACTCCTGTATGAAGGGTCTAAACAATTGTAACCTGCCCAAGGTAGAGTCTTAAAATTTTCGAGCTCGTTCCGGTCGTTTTTGGAGCCTTAGTTCATTTTGTTGTTAAAATTGACGCCATAAGTCGATTAAGTAAAATCATTTATTTTTTATTAATTTTCCATAAGATAGGTAAAATCAAACAAAAATCGCCCCTCTAAAGGAAATCCTGTATCCGCGCCTGCACTTGCATAACAATATCTAGGATTGTCACCTACTTACACTGACATCAAGACAAAATAACAGAAGAAAATCTTTTTATTTCCAGCTGAATCGACCAAAGTGCCTTCCAATCCTAGACGAAAAGGTCCAAACCCACTGGAATCATTTCTGAAAGCCGATGATTGATTCATCGTTGTATAGTGTGTTGACTGTGTCAATATTAGGGACGTTTATAAGTATTCGTGCCAGTGTTAGTGGTAAGAGACTTTGCAGTGAAGTGTTAAACCTAGGCAAAAACTTTATGGCAGTAAAAAGCAACGAGCATTTGGACCTATCAGCACCAATGACGCTTGACGGTCTGTTGTCTATGTCGATATGAATGCAACTCACATGTATTTTTATTATTCAAAATTCGATTGCGACTCTAGAATTAGCTTCCCTACTAAGGTTTTTCTGTTACGACTATTTTCAAACAACCTAACCAGGTAACCTAAATCCACTTCTGACTGAATTTCAAAGATCTCTGAATTCTTTGTGTATGCAGTTGTATATTTAAGACCTCTAGTGTACCTTGTGTGCATCATCTGATAATGCCATCTAGCCGATTTCGGCCACAGCGACTGCATTCGATGACTTTCTAAGTTGGTTGTCGAGAGCTTTGGTGTGATGCTCTTTCATGTGCTATAAAGTGGCTATCATAACCAAGTTTGGACGAAAAACTCCGAGCACAAAGCGGACATGTCAGAACACCATTGACAAAGTTGTAGGGTATAGGGCTGTAGGTGGCTTTAAAGTCATCACGCTTTAAGTCTAGTTGCGACGTTCTTCTCTTCAAAGGCGTTGACCTGCCGTTTCACAAGACGTCTCCACTCGGGCCGATTTTTTGGTAGTCCTAACTTGTATGCTCTTACTCGTATATTATGCCATAAAATGTCCTACGCCTTAATAATTAATTTTTAAAGAGTTTCTTAAAGATTCTCAAACATTTTAAGTAATCTAGTTTCATAAAGTTATTGTCGTAATTTATTAAAAGTTGATACAAAAATTCTGACTTTCACTAGTCTTGTATTAATTAATTCCGTATAGTAGTATTTCAGGTTTACTTGGAATTTTATAGATATTCAATAACTTAAAAATAATGTTACCTTATTAAAACAAACGTATAGGGCTAATGAACTAATATGCGAAAATTTTAATTTCGTTTTTTTTTTCATCTGTAATTTACGCTTGCTCATTGCAAGCGTAAAATAAGCTTCAGAATCATTTACGCTTAATAACTTGAAATTGGTTTGAATGATTAAATTCAATTAAAACTATGCTTAAAAAACAATTACAAAGTTCAGTTAAAATAAGCTTCAGAATCATTTACGCTTAATAACTTGAAATTGGTTTGAATGATTAAATTCAATTAAAAGTATGCTTAAAAAACAATTACAAAGTTCATTCATTTTTGCTCGTTTTTCTTTACCTACCTTTTTTGACATAAACTGGTAACTCACCAGCGAATCACTGAATATTATTAGAAATACAGGTAACTTATTAAATTCAATTGTTATAATATTGTATTCTGGTTTCAGTATGCATCATTTATGAAGCTTATTATTGTGTACATTAACTGGTTTTCTGTGCTACTTATTGCTATTTTAAAACAGCTGTCAAATATTTTGTTTTCATAAACAAACTAGGTATGCGATATATTTGACAGCTATTTGCGTCATTGCCTATTTCAGAATGCAGGGTGCATTCTCAAAGTTGGTAATAAATTAGGCTTGTTTTACACGAACCACAACAACAATACATAAGCACTTAATTGTGTGAAAATGGATTGTTTAATTCACACGATCCACATTTTGCCGCCAAATTCCACCATATGGGCAATATAGACCACATCGCAACCAGCAGCGACATCGCACATCCAACGGCGCGCACGCGAATAGCAGTGCGCATGCCTACGCTCTCCGATGTGTCTGTCTGGAGTGCCTGCAACCTTAGCAACGATGCGATGCGTAATATCGACACTATGTAGTTACCACAACGCAACTGAAGTTGCAGCGACACTATTCACATGTGTAACAACTGCTTGACCACATTTTGTCGCTGCGATGTGGCGTGGTTGTGGTACTTACGTGCAAATATGCCCCTTATCCATGTTTATCACAGGACTTCAAAAAATAGTGGTTTAATATGTAACCTATGTTCGTAATTTTAAAGTTGAATGTTGTGAAAGTTATTAAATGTTTACTTATTTTTGTAATGTCTGAAAAAGTATTTATGGTGTTAGGTATTAACCTATATCGATACACCTAAGCTTTGTATCTAAATGTGTATGTATAGTTTCATTAGTCATCGTCAATTGTAAGGACTATGTGATATTTCGTCATTACTATTGCTAAATAAAATAATTTAATATTTTGTTACTGTGTCATTTATTTTCTGACTAGCGACCCGCCCTTCGCTTCGCACGGGTGCAATGTAGATATAAACCATCCTCTTCAATCCCTCTATCTTTTAAAAAAATCCGCATCAAAATCCGTTGCGTAGTTTTAAAGATCTAAGCATACATAGGCAGTGCCGTAAATAGCCTTTTCTGCGCCCTGTGCGAGCTTCTAACTGAGCCCCAGTTTTTTTAGATATTTTGGAAGATTTTTTTAATTTTTTTTATAAACTAGAACTGATGTGGGCCAACAAGCAGACGAGCTATTAATTGGTCCCTTCGCCTATTGTACCACCCACTGTGTCTCACTCACTAAAACTCAAACGCAAGTTCACTAGTGCAAATGCGTTGCCCACCCTTTTTGGGCCACTTTGGTCTTCATGCTTATAAAATAAAATAACACCCTGCTAAGTTTCAGTAAACTGTAAATTAATTTAATTTTAATTTTAAGTACTTGGTATGGCTCCGATAGACACTAAAAACAAATACGCTCGTGTGCTACCCAAAAAATGAGCGCAATGTTTTGCCTAATTTAACAGACGTTTTTGATGATACTGGCATGGTACGTATGTGTTAGAATCGAGCACTAGGGGCGCAGCGGGAACTTATCAGGAGCAACCCGAAAAAATAATTGTCCTGCCTGGTCTGGCCATTCTTGCGCCCCCCAGAGTATACGCCGTGCCTGGACACCGGTGGCACCGCCCTATTTACGGCACTGTACATAGGGACAGACAGACAGCGGGAAGCGACTTTGTTTTATACTATGTAGTGAAGTAGTAATAGTAGTGGTAAGGGAAAATATTTGTCAGTGGGTACTAGGTATTTTAAAACAAAAATGGCTACTTTGTAAAAGATATATTGAAATATCCTATTCAGATAAAATAACAACAAAGTACATTTTTTAAACTACACCAAAAATGCGTTCAGAATACTATTGTTGGAAAGATTTCACTTTTATTTTAACCTTAATCTACATTTACTTGTAATATTAGGGCAGTCTACTATAGCATACTCGACGGCTGGAATCTAAATAAAAGAACTTGTAAATTTGTATAGCTTGACAAAGAACTTAAAGCGAGAGTACGTACGAAGCAGGCGTAAAATGTTCGTGAATTTTTCGTCTGCAGGAAAATAATGAATTATGAAACAAGACTTTTTTACGTTTACCCTTTTCTAGTAAAGTTTTTATACCATATCAATAAATAGACTACTATACATAAAACGTACCCAAATAGGTAATTAACATTTCTAAAGTAATTGCGCTAAGCGTAAATATTTACATAAAATTATGTTGTTAAAACTTAATGGTAGATCCCAGAGGGTTTTCAGCACGTATATTAAACTTGAGAGCTCAGTAGATAGGACGTAATGAGAGGACGCTGCAATTTACTATTATATATTTAAAAATTCAGATAGTAGGAGCCTAGTTTTTGTCTTTTCTCATTACGCCTTACCTACTTCAAGTTTTCATGCTGAATATACTCCCTAACCATACTGAGTGGTATTTACTATGTGTGACTACAGCATGGTTTGATTCATGATTTGTTATTTACGAGACCAACACACAGTTGCTGCCACACCAGCCACACAAAAGCCCAAACACAAAAAAATCAGACAATCAAACTAGGTACAGGTGGCCTACCATGACGTCTTCAAGCAGGATCGTTTTAATCTTGTTCCAGTGTGGAAAAGAGATGGCGCTAGACGTCCTCTATAGCTCCGTCTCTTACCCACACTGGAACAAGATTAAAACGATCCTGCTTTAAGACGTCATGGTAGGCCACCTGTAAACATATTGCAGCTAAGATCATTTTTATGTCCAGATCTGTCAAAGCGTGGAAAACAAAAATAGTGTCCAACTGTTGTTACTGTCGCTGTAGTTGACTGCGGAACCCTAAAAATGAATAGGGTATATGCATGATTTTTTTTTATCACTCTAAACAAAGCGTATTAAAGTGGTTTTTTTTTAATATTTATAAAAAATACTAAGTTATAAGCATTTGAAACTGCTGATTAGACAGAGAGATCCGATACCTTTTATGACGTCATTCGACATATCGACGTACAAAATCCAGACTAAATTCCGTTTATCTAGAAAGAGGTAGAAACAAAAGTTTTATTGGTTATATATAACTTTTGTTTTGTTTGGCAGATTTTGGTCTTGTCTTCACTTTTTGTCATTATTTTTATAGTAATTTTACATTCCGTTTCGAAATAAAAAAAGAAAAATGTATGCATATTCCCTATTGCTACATGTATGACGGAGCATCACTTGGGAACGGTTCTACTGGTTTGGCAGATTTTGTATTACAAAGGTTTGTATCAGATAAAAAATTGATCATTTTATATAGTTTATCTCACCCATGCAAAGCAGGAGGCGAAAATAAATTTCTTTTATAACCCATTTTGGTCTTGACGCGAGTTTATGAACTTAAAACTCTCATGAAAATAGTAAAGTAGAATGACGTTTCGCGAGTGTAAAATGTAGCTGTCACGCACGGCAGCATAATTAGGTTGGCTCGTTTGTTTTAGTTACTTTGCTGTGCGACACTATCTAGACATTTAAATGATCTTAGGATAATTGCTGTGATTGGCTAATTGATATAACAGCAACCATTCAACTCCCTTGATCCGATCCTGTCTGTAAGCTATTTTATGTGTTGGCACCTAATAAAATTTAGTTTTCACCACGATCTACGACTTCATATTGAACAGTTTTCTTGTATTCATCTATAGTGTCGGCGAGAATTTTCTGGAATATGCTCTCGAAGATTTGGTTCTTGACGGTAGCCTCGTCGGTGTGCAGCGCGATCCACTCGGGCTCGCAGCGCCACCACTCTGTGAACAGTATGTCGTCGATGTGGTCCGAGCGCCGGCTTGATACTGCTGACGAACAATATAATTATAAACATTAGAGAATAGAATACAAAAACATAACATATTTTTTTGGTTTAGAATAAACCATTATTTAAAGTTGAATTTCAACCAGACGAGTACGAACAACATAAAACTTATAATTTTTAAACTCTTTTGGCTACATAATAACAAATAAGTTATTAACTCACCGGACCCAGCTGTCGGCGTCAAACAAGTTAGAACATCTTTGAGTTCTGCAGAAGTTTTCTCTGTCAGTTCGTGAATATCCACCTGAGGTTTCTGAGGTAGCAAGTTACAAGCGTCCCACGGCATATCACTTAGTTCTTGCTTATGCCTCTCTAGTGATTCTTGACAATAATCTTGTACAAACACAACATATGGCTCTGTTGATTCACAGGTCGATTCTTGGGGGTTAGTTATGTGTTTTGCTACATTTTCTTCTAAATTTTCGTCCGGACTGAACATGAGAGATGGTTTCGGAGTACGTGTTTCTGTAGGCGGTGTGTAGGGCGGCGGCGGCTTGTCCGGAATCTCCCTCACTACTAGCAACCGACATTGTTGCTGCTCTAAAGCCTTTATCTGAAATTATAGGACACACGGTTACAAAAAATCCCTTCGGTAAGCCGCAGGTGGAGGTAGATTTCGAATACGCTTCCACCCAAACGCTCGTGATAGGCTTTATTCTGTAGGTTTGTAGGTATCGAAGTCAGTTTCTCGTTTTTCCCTTGTAAATATTAGTGTTTGTTATACTATTTGTTATTTGCAGAATTTTCACACAGAGAATCTTGAAAATAATGTTATGATAAAAAAAAACAATGCATTTTTTCCAAGGGATTTCTT
Source organism: Xestia sexstrigata (assembly GCA_941918905.2). NCBI lineage: Eukaryota > Metazoa > Arthropoda > Insecta > Lepidoptera > Noctuidae > Xestia > Xestia sexstrigata. Next base: position 11,373,449 of record OW799200.2, on the reverse strand, counting down.
TTTACAAACACACATACCAGTTTAGCGCCAAAATTAGTTCAGTTAGCATAAAAGTAAAGATAAATTAGTTTACCTCTCTTTCTATCGCTAGTTGTTGTCTTCGTAGCTCCTCCGCCTCAACGTGGGCCGGCGCCGAGACCATAGGCGCCGAGGCCGAAGTCGCCGTAGACGTGGTGACCCACAGCGACACACTAGTGGCGCCGCTCGTCTCTGAAACAGTTGCATACGCCTATTGAGTACAAATGGTAAGAGATTGAACGGAACGTCCACATCTAAAATATCTGTGCTCTGATGGCAGAATGGGTATCCAGTGAGTGATGGGTGGCGAGTGACGAGTCCCATCGGTTCATCCGTGCGACATGTGTACATGGGCAAGCGACGATTATCCAATATATGTAATTGTCGGCTTGAGAATAATCATCAGAATCCCAATAATAGTTAATTAGAGATAAAAACTAACCTGAAGAAGAGGGTGAGGTTGACTTCGGCAGTACCCAAGTATCAACCTCAGGAAGTTGGCTGTCAGCGACAGCGGCCGCGCCGACGGGCACCGGCAGCGGGCCGGTCGGTGCTTGACTAGTAGTTACTGGCTCCTTATCTATTGTCCCTTCACTCTCTAATGGCGCTGTAGCTTTGCAGACACACAGCTCGGCTTCATTTGACAAGCTTTTGATGTTATTAATATTAGTACTCGCATTAATGGGCATTACCGACGAAGTATTAGTGTGCCGCTCCAACGGCCGCTCGTACTCGATGTCCCCTGTCTGCGAACTCGAGTCTTTGCTTTCATGGTTCTCTGGTATGATGGGGAACGATTTATCTACTTCATTCAGATCTTTGTAGTATTGGTCAAACTCATCGATAAGACTTCGAGCAGTCGATGGAGAGGTGGAGGACGTTTCACCGTCTTTATTCTTTATCTGATCCATAAGTTTCTCGACGACTTCACTGCCGCTTAGGTTAGTGTTATGACTATTTGCTGAATTGACTATGTTTTTCAAAGCTTCCTCGTTAACCTCATACTGTTTGCCACTGCTGAAGATCTGCGGCAAGGTGAGGTTGTGGAACAGTATATTGAGGTAGCCACCGTCGACGACGACAAAGTTCTCCGCGGCGGTGTCGGTAGCATGGTCGGAAGCACAGTAGCTCGTCTGCACGCACTTCTCCACGCTGGTGACATCGCGCAACTCAACCACCTCACACTGCGGCGTGCGCTCCTCAGCTAGCAGCAACGACGCTTCGGAGGCCGCCCTAGCAGTGGAATTCTCCTCACAACCGCTGCTCGATAAATCAAAACATTTGAGAGGCGTAGCGTTCCTGTCGAAGCCAGTAGTACTTCTTTTCAACTTTTTCTTGCCGAGAATAATCTGTTCTACTACATCAACGTTGTTTTTCAGTTTCAGTTCTATGTTCTTCATGGTTTTCATGAGTGCCACTTTACGCTTCTCGGAGAGGGTGAGTAGAGCCTTGCGCATGCGTTGCATCTCCCCACACTCGTGCTGCAGCTTGAGCAGAGCGCCGCGTTGTTTCTTCTTCAACGTCGAAATGTCTGTGTTGTCGTGCTTTTTCTTCTTTTCTAACCAAAGTATTTGAGATTTGGTAAAATCCTTCAGGGCATCTTCTCGCATCTTCAATACGAATAAGAGATTTTTCGCTCGTCTTTGCTCATCGCGAATGAGTAAATTAAGCTGGAATCATTAACAAATTATTAATTCCTGCTTTTCTACCCTAGATTAGCTAATATCACTTGATAGCCGACACTCATTAACTTGAGTTATGATTTACAATACGCATAACTGTCAATGAAAGGTTATCGACATAAGAACTTCCACTGTTGCCCAGTAGCAGCAAAATATTTACAAATAAAAGAATAACACTTACCAGACAAAGACTCTTGGATGCCATTGTTTCAGTGTCATCAATATTCGCGCCATTTTCAAGCTTCGACAAGAAATTGTCGTATTCCGAATTCTTGTCATCGAATAATACCGAATTATTGGTAAAATTTTCGACCTTGTTTTCAGTGTGACCTTTTTCAGTTAGCGAGAAAGTTTCCAAATATTGGAGTGATTCAAAGAATGAATCTATGAAGTTGAGTTCCCGCTGGAACTGTTCACAAATGTCGCTCTGCAAGAGGCCGTTATTAACTCTTAATGTGCTAATTATATCCGACGGTTTCATTAATTTATCATAGACGTACGAGCAATCAAGACTCTTCAGATCATTCAAATGGTTTAGGTGGTCCTCTCTTGGTGTATTCTTTTTTTTAGTTATATCGTCTGACGAATCATTTTCATTTGTTTTCTTTATTTTTAATTCATTTTTGAAGACAGATACAACATTCATAGGGTAATCTATCGGACTAGGCGGCAGAGAAGATCCATCGTCATCACCCTTACCAAGTATATGGAAATTAATCTTTTGTCTAGTAGTGTATGTTACACTCAACTTTTTTCTAGAAGCTTGTCTAATTATATAAGAGGCACTTTGACAAATACCTCCATCACTAGAACTCACTTCTTCAGTTTGAGGGACTATTTTTACAGGCGGCACTTCGAGATCTGGCAATGCTGTAGAATTCAAAATTGTAGGGTCCTCCTCTTTGGGTTCACTCTTATCCTTTGTTAATGTTACATTTGGTATTTCAAGACTATCAAACTGTATGTCCATAGAATCCGTTTGATTAGCGCTTTCGCACATTGTTATTGCTTTTCTTTCGAAATCCTGTACGTCTGTCATTTGGCTAATCGATGTGGATACTAGGTTGGTGGCAACTTCTACATCTTTGTACTGCACATCTTTCGTTTCACTGGCACAGTCTATAGTGCGTTTGACAGATTGTACATGGGGCTTGCTTTTCTTAGTTGTATGTAAATTGTCTTCATTAAGGGGAACATGTATTGTTAATGATTTTCTTTTATGTATATCTTCTTTAAATGTTTCTTTAAGAAGCTTGCTTTGCAGAAGTGGTAATTTGTTTGTTTGTGATTTTTCCACAGGTTTTCTGTATGTTCCTGAGTAAGTTTTCATATTATTATTATTCACTATACTCTGTATTTTTGATATCTCTTTATGACTTGGTATTACAATATTTTTGCTTTCTTTAGTTTTCGTTGTGGGATTTAAATTTCTTGCGCTCCGCAGTGTTTCTACAAATATAATGATATCATTAAATATTTAAGTCAACACGCATAAAACTGCCAAAAAATATATCAAGTACTGGCGTAATATCGAAACAACAAATATATTGAGCACCTATTGCAAACATGCGTACAAAGTTGACTAACGCTGCTGCTTGTAGTCACGTCGAAAGATCAAGATACACATACATTGTACGAGAAGCCATACAAAACCAAGTCTATTTTATTGGTAATGTTTAGCTTGATGTGTATTCGTGCGTACAAGATATGGTTATTGATATATTGATTGCTTGCTTTGTTATGGACTTCGTTCGTGTATTTTGAAGCTTATACATACATTTATAAGCGTCGAGAGGATCTTCGATTTTACCCCATCTAGCCACAGCCCACCACGCTTTTTGTCACCAAACAGTAATAGCAAATGCAAACCAATTTTACTGATTTAGCTGTGGACGGGATTTAGAACAAAATTTGGTCTATCAAGTCATACCCGCACATGATAGGAAATAGTTTTAAGTTTATTTAATTTTCAAAAGGTGACGCCGTTACCGAAATCGAGAAGTAGGACGAGTAGGACGAGTGTGATTATTTTAAGTTTTACAACAGGTGGAAAACATTACCGGAAATCTTTCATAATCTTTAGTTAGCTCTTTTTTGATGTGGTATTTTGACATACTTATTTTTTTGTTAAGTGTGAGTTGTCTATAAAAATGAAAGAGCCAAACATTTTATTCATGTCTTTCGACTGTTTCGTGTAATGATAATTTAATTGTATGGGAAGAAATAAAAAACTTCAAATTTACCAAAAAAAAATATTGCAAAGAATTTGTATTGCGAAAAATTTCACCGTGTCAATGTATAAAAGTTGGGTAATTAAAAGAAACACCGTGGATATCCATCCAGATAAGCCTGCTTTGGCTGGTAGCAACTGAATGAGACTTGCTGAGAATCGAGTTGAGTGGCGTGCCATTGAGGAGGCCACGTCCAGCAGTGGACAGATCACTATATTTTGTATGAAGGCGCAATAAGAGTACCTAGTGCCCTATACTTATTGCACATCATGTCAGAATAAATGGGTGCCTCATTACAGGACAAGTTAGTCTGCGTCAATGTACTTAATAGGGGCAACACCAGCTTGATGTCATAAACTCACCTTTTTCTTTTACAATTTCAATTTTTCTCCTTTCTACAGGAGTAGGAGGACTACGACTGCGAGGAAGTATGCTTCGGTAACTTTGCTCAGCCACAGTTAGTTCTTTTTTATAATATGTTCTGTTCGTCTTGGCACTTCTGATTTCCTTAGACACTAAAAGAAAAACAAATAGGTCATTCAATGTGTTAGCTGCATCCGGTAAGACTGGAAGCCAACCCAAACATAGTTGGGGAAAAGGCTAGGCAGATGATGATGATCTTCAGCACAACTTTGCTTTGATCAGACATGCATAAAACGTATATCAATCGATAGCTGGCATCAATACAAACAAGTTTTGTCAGAGATAAAATGTTTTGTCAAGTCTAGAGAAAGAGTATACTCCTGAGGTGGTCCCATTTAAATTTGGTGAAGATCTGATGCTGATCTTCGGAGATATACAATGGAACTCTCCAAAAATAGACTGCAAATATGTCGTGATTGCTGCAATCGCTTGGATGATTATTGTTTATACAACATCATGACGTAACATCACGCCTGTATCCTGCTCTGAGGGGGTACGCAGATGTGTACAATACACCCAGATTTCGACAGTTAGGTTATTAAGTTCCGTTTATTGGGGATAAGCCTATTACCATTACATGTATTGATAACCATGTAAAATAAATGCATAGCAAATATTTGTGTGGGATATTACAACTAAAAATGGAAAAATAAAAATAAACTTTTTGCAAAAAATAAAACCGTCTACAAAAACACAAAAAATAACTTTATCTACCGAAGTCGGTGACAAAAATACAGAATCAAACTAACAAAAGTCACCGACTTCCGAAACTAAAGTTATTTTTCACTTATTTTATTTAAGTCGGTTTTATTTTTTGCAAAAATGTTTTGTTTCATACAAAACTTGTTTGTATTGATGCCAGCTATCGATTGATACACGTTTTAAGCGTGTCTGATCAAATCAAAGTTGTGCTGAAGATGCCATCAGTGAATGGACTTTATCTTTGATAGCTCATATCTCGGAAACGTGACACTTTAGAACATTTTGTCTCTTATAAAACTTGTTTGTATTGATATCAGCTATCGTTTAATAGGTCCTAAAAGTGGCGGCTACTTCGAAAAAAAACAACACGGCGGAAGAAACTCCGGCCAAAAAATTCAAATCCCTTTGTTTGTAGGGATTCAGACCCAGATATGTATGATTGTTACGTCGTTTAATCGAACTCTCAAGGATTACATAAGTAAGAAGTAGGAACCCCCCCGGGTTCGTTGTTTTTTTTATAAGTGGATGCAGATTTAATTTAAAAATCTTTTGCTTGCGGCTTCATTCCGTTATGTACGGAAATTAACCCACCAGAAAGTTTTAAATGTAGCCCATATTTTTAATGTGGGCTACATTTAAAACTTTCTGGTGGGTTAATTTAAACATACCTATAGTTTAACATTCATACTGTATATACTTTTGAACGAGATTTAAGACACGTAATTGTCTATCCTACAGTGATAAGGATGTATTGACGCTCTATAGAAGTTGACGGAAGAGCGCGGTTAAAAACATAAAAAAAATTGTGAAGAGGCTTGTGCCCTGAAAAAATCTAATTAGTCCGTCATTTAGATTGTCAAAAAATATTTGAAACGTATTTTTTCTTTTGTTACGTAAACCAAAATTGACGAAGACATGACGCTTTTAAAATTCTCAATACGTCACGCCGTGCTATAATTTTTAGTGCGTTGTGACGTCACGAGCCCCCACTCTCGAGTTTTGATGCGTTTTATCTTTGTCAATATTCATTGATTTACAAAAACAAAAAATACGTGTCCATTATTTTCAAATACTCTAACTGACGGACTAAATAGATTTGCAATTTATTGATGGTGGCCTATTGTAATGAAAAAATAAAATGGCGGTTTTAGTTCTGTTTTTGCTCACGCTGAAGTGTGGTTATTCATTCATTATTTATCATGTTAGTCCAGCCAAACTCAAACTTACAAATACATGCTGTGATCGAGATCTATCTTTTTTGCGTATTTTTACGAATGAACGTGAATTTTAAGTGCGGTCCCAAGATTGCATGGCGATCCGCACTTACCCATACTCCATACTAACATTATAAATGTGAAAGCAACTTTTTGTTCGTTACCTTTTCACGACTAAACGGCTAATCGGATCTTAATGAAATTTGGCAAGGGGATAGGCTATCATGGGGAAGGACATAGGCTATCTTTTTTTTCTAACACATACACATCAAAATTTCCACGCGAAGTCGCAGGCAACAGCTAGTTCTTTATAAACAAAGGGCAGTTTTAATATATAAACAATCCGCTTATCCAAGAGGATTTGTTATTTTATAAAATCAAGCAAGAAATTAAATCCTCCCCTAAGAACTAGTCCCTCACCATTTATTTCCTTATACCTGTTTAGGGGATGATTTTTAAAATTCTAAAAATAATTTCATATTATTAAGAATTAATGCTTTCTTATTCTGTATCAAGACTATTAATGGTAAGTTTCAAACTGCTTAGGATAATTTTATCCTTTTACTTAGCATGTTCTCATCGGATAATTTAATGTTTTGTTTGTTAACTGTACGCAGGTGAATCAGCAGGCTAACATTCACCAATAGGAGGAGTGCTTAGTACCTTAAAATAAGAACTAATACATAGATTAAAGGAATGATGAATTATTTTCCAAATCTACTTACATTTAGGAGGATTTGTTAACCTCGATGAAGGATTACTTGGAGAATTTGATAACCTCGAAGGACTATTTGGAGATTTATCCCGTGACTGTTTCTTGAAATTTACTTCTACGGCTTTATTTGTTACCTTCATATTGTATTGCTTTTTATTTTTTGCTAAAATAAATAATATTTATTATGTAAAGCATAATATATAATATGAAAAATAGTAGATTTTACAACAAGTGCACAAAACTAAACATTTCTATCCAAGACTTTTAGCACGACGAGCACTGATATTAATGTCGAGGATAAAATGGTTTTGTGGACGAGTTATAAACTCTGCTTTTCACTTCGATTGAGAGAAAAACAAATTTCCTTCAGTCAGGACTCACAGCTGAGAGTCGTCGGCAATTTTGGCATTGAACAGCAGTGTGGTATTACTGATTTGGTCAGTTTATTTAAAATTCATTAAGCTGAGTTCCATCGCTTGTTGGTTAACTTCGAGTTTGGACTTCTGGATGTTAGCCAAAGACCAAGTCTGTGCACCATATATCATGATGGGGGGAATTTATATAAATCCATAGAGACCAGTTTATATGCAACATCATCATCATCATCATTTCAGCCGAAAGACGTCCACTGTTGGACTAAAGGCTCCCTCCCCCGAGTGTCGCCACATTTACCGGTCCCGTGCGACTAAATAAGAATGGAAATATGGACCTTATATGCTAGAAATATGCAACAAAAAAGCCAAAAATGCAACATTAAATTGAAATAAGTACTAAGTACAAAATAGTGTTTCTATTTAATTTACTAGATTTTCGACTGGTTTTGATTTGTGAAAACCGTGTTTTGTTTATAATTATAAGTAGTACGTTTGAAGCTTCCAAGTTATTGGAAAATTACATTGTTGCGCAGATTTCTTCCACAAAATTATAAAGTTTACTTACATTTGTTACTACACTACTATTATACACTACTACAAGGTACCTACATTTATTTATTTATTTGTACTATCGAATTCAGATTTTTCTTAACATTTTAATAAAATGCTGTCCAAATATTATCATTAACTTGAAACCAATCGTTAAACATCCACTAGGTCAATAGGCACTATTTGATTTTAGTTTTTTTTGCATTTTTCCAGATAAAGACAGATAAAAAAAAGAAAGAGAAATCATGCCTTAATAAGACTATAAATAAAATAAGCAAACATGCATTTGCATAATATAATCGGGTCTTTATTTAGTAATCACACTATCTCAAACTTAACTAATGTTGGTAGATATTTAGCGAAAATTATAATATGGAGGGCTGGGCAGATTTTTTAATGTAGCGTGGCTGGATTAATTTCAGCCATTTTGTTTTTTTTTTCAAAGTAGCGGCCACGATAAAGACCTATATTAATCGATAGTTGGTATCAATACAAACAAGTTTTGTATGAGGAGTGTTCTAAAGTGTCACGTTTCCGAAATATATGGCGTTGTGATCGCTACCAGCATAACTTTGATAGCTTAAATCTCCGTTTTTTTGTCTCAGAAAACATTTGTTTATATTGCTGCCAGCTATCGATTGATATATTATTATTGTGTATATAGTATATTTTTTATTGTGTACCTAGTTTCTTATTTTTTATTTTATTCTTATTTTAATTGTTGTGTGCACTTGCGGCTATAGTCAAATAAATATGTTTTCTTTCTTTCTTTCTATATACGTTTTATGCGTGTCTGATCAAATCAAAGTTGTGCTGAAGATGCCACCAGTGAATGGATTTTTACTTTGATAGGTCATATCTCGGAAACGTGACACTAGAACGTTTTGTTTCATACAAAACTTGTTTATATTGATGTCAGCTATCGCTTGATATAGGTCATATGCGTAGCCGCTACTTTGAAAAAAATAAATGGCGGAAGAAAATCCGGGCAAAAAATTCAAACCCCTTTGTTGCTAAATCTAACTATTGTCATTCATTAATAAAATTGTAATTGCTTATATACTAATTAATACTAACAAAATTTTGGATGTAGATCATTTTCATTTTCTTCTGATATGGTAACCATTACCCTTTTAGGTCTACTTTTACTAGGAGCCACTATCTTGGGTGGAGGTGGAGGCATTATATTCTTGAAAGACCTGGTTGTATTCAGTAAATTATCATCATCCATTTGGATTATGCGTCTGAGTCCTGGTTTCAATGTGTAGCTGTGTCGAGACCATGTTGCTGTTGGAATCAAACATTATTATTATTAATTACTGAAAAACTATGTCATCATCTGTCTAGCTTTTTCCAAATTATGTCGGGATCAACATCCAGTATTATGGGATGCAGCTGAATATTAGTATTTTACATAGAGCGTCTGCCTATCTGACCTCCACAACCAAGTTAGTACTGGGTAATATTTGTCTTATTAGGGGGTTTCATCTTACTAATATGAGACCCCCTAATAAGACTAATTGACAAACTTTCGGGCTACCTGTATTGACTGTCAAAGATCTACAAATGACAGCCAGGCTAAATGGCATGCTTTTCGAGGCATGGAGATAACTCTGTATACAACGTGCTTGCGGACGATATCGATAAACTTCGTCCGGTCATTGTACTCATCATTATGAACAACTTTTACCAGGGGTCTAAACCCTGAATCGCGAAAAAAAAATCTGCTGTTCTCTACAATTATGTTTACATAACTCGTCAAAATGTTGAACTGTTTTTTTTTTTCGAGATTCAGGGTTTGGCCCCATGGTTGTTCATAATGATGAGTACAATGACCGATCGAAGTTTATCGATATTGTCTGGAAACACATTATACATATATTGGATTGTCACCAACCTTGGCAAGCACTGCTTAACCTTGAAGACCAACCCAACAAAACAAAATAGGCTAAAATAGTCAATGATGGATTGATCCCAATACAATGTAATACTATAATTATCGAGAACTGGGTTGGGCACATACCGATAGTAAAGCACTTCCGATTCCAAAAGGTTGTATTTTAGAGCAAGTTGCTGATGGATAATCCTCGCTACAAGGTTGTGTCTATGCATGTACTCTCCGTTAGCTAGACGAGAACACACGGAGATAATGTGACGGATTGACTCGCCTGGACGGTGGCATGCCCAACATGTTTACTGTGCGGTCCTTCACAATAAATCTCCAGTAGTTTTTCGTCATCATAACTTCATCCATTATTGCACAAAAACTATTCTGCCATACCTTCCTGCGGTCATTAGTGTCAAGCTAAGGAGAGCAGGGTGAGGCCCTTGTCCATCGCGAAGATGCAAACCCACATCGGCTTTTAGGAAATATTCCCTGAGACTGCATATCTTGTGATTACCCCCACACTTTTGCCGCAGGATATACAGTCTCATAACCGAAGAACGTGGGTGATGCATTCAATATGCCATCAACAATTTGCAGACCTTTGTATCCAGGGCAGTTCTGTTTGAGTCCATTTGAGTATGCCGAAAGAGTACATCAAAACCGGCATGATCCAACTGTTGAAGGCACGCACCTTTTCCGCCTGATAAAAGACTTATTCATGCCAGCAACATTAACCCCAGTGCTTCCGACATACCCAGATACTTATTTATAGGTTTTGGTTGCTGAGAGGGATCTAAGATTTAAGGAATCCGAGAGCTGGGTTCCCACAGACTCCACAATCTTTCCTCATGCATGACTGCACATTTGTCCACACCAAATTCCATCCTGATGGCGCTACTGAAAGTTTCAGTTCCCTTCAGAAGCTCCATCAGTTACTATTATTATTATTAAGCCTTCAAATTGTAAATTGGGTATCAAATCAAAAGCTTAAGCTAAGTAGTTCTGGCAGACAGAAAAGATCACCTACCATCCTCACCTCTTATGAGTATATCTACACTGTTCAGTTCATTGAAATTAAATAAATCAAAAGGTAACCTAAATATTGTTTGATATTAGCAAGCTGAAATACACAAGTCTTAAACTAAAGTACTAGAAAAGGTACGTCACTATCCAAACGATAGTAATGGAAACCATGGAAAAAAAACAAGTCACTGCCTCACCTTTAGAGTCAAAATCGAAATCTGGAAGTTTGGTATATTTTGTAACTGTGTGCTTTGGCGGTTTGTAATAATTATAATCATCTAGCTTTATATAGAAATTAAATGCATTAGTAATAGCGGCATCTGATATTCTTGATGCCGATGCATCCATTTTAATGAACACTAGAAAATTTGTGCATAAACTACGGTGCGAACCATTTTACTTGTTATTCGAAATAATAGACGAGAGCGTTTGATGACCAGCGCTGGGTTAACATTAATAGTTTCTATCACATTTTTCAATTTTATTTGGTGCACAAAGATTTTTCTAAAGTTAACAAGACTTGCTTGTCAATGCTTGTCAATAAATTTTAAACAACTTTTGGGTTTTAGTCTATGACTTAGGACGAGAGACAAAAGTGCAGACCATAGAGCTTTTTTTTTTTAGTTCCTGACGGAGCAGGCTATGGTCTGAATCCATGCTGCCTAGTCACAGACTCTTTGGCCCAGCGCACACCTCTGGAGGCGCAGTGGAGCGCATTTGAAGACAACAATTTAATATAAACCATAACTACCTTGATATACGGTCGCGCGCATGCTCTTGTAGTAGCTTGAGGGCCGGGCGCTCCAAGTACCGCGTTCGAATTTATTCTTATATTGACCGTCAAGCTATGCTAATTAAGGTTTAGATTAAATTGTTTTCTTCAAATGCGCTCCGCTGCGCCTCCAGCGCTGCGCCTCCAGCGGTGTGCACTGGGCCTCTATAGGATTATGAATTGAAAATATTTATTAATTGAGATTCACAATCATCATTCATCAAAAGAACCAAGAAGATCCTCAAGATTGTCTAACCTTTTTGTTTGTAATGTAATCATCGTTCTAGACTCTGAGCTTAAGGTGAATGCTCCAACCAGCCCGCGAATTTGAAATTTTCTTACAGTTTTTGAAATTAACAGGTCAGTGCTAGGTTGTATGTTGATTAAAATATTATTCACGGCTGTAAGACATAAATAGTTACAGAATTATAATCATCAAAATTCAAGGTCAAAGTCATTCCTCGACTTACAGGAGTTTGGAGGGTTGTATTGATGATTATAATAATTCTGTAACTACATACGTCTTACAGCCACGAATAATATTTTAATCAAAGACATTCAAATATATTACTAGATTTTAATCAACATACTACACTGGCCTTCACACTGGCCTACAAATTGCAAAAAACGTAAGAAAATTCGAATTTCGCGGGCTGGTTGGAGTATTCACCCTAATCAATTTATACCAATTATTTAGTTTATTCATTTTAGTTTATTAAGTAGGTTTCATTAAAATTATCTGAATATTTAGTTTATGATACAATAAATACTTACTATTTGTATTGTAAAAAAAAACAATATTTAATTGATTGAAACTTCATACCATAAACTAATAGAGGATATCTATCAAAGTATATCTCAACTCTACATTCTCTACTGTACTATAAATTGCTCAACATCGGTTTATGCGTTGTGCGATTCATGGAAGTAGTGTAGTAAAATCAATCTTTTGTTTGTTTTACAAAATCCAATTTCAGTCCGCGCATGAAATTGGTATGGTGTTCGTGCATCTTAAATTCTGTATAATATTTTTCTTGGTATAACTTAACGTTTTTTCATTTGATGCGCTGTAGATCGTACGTAGCAGTAATCTCTGTGGTTTTACAGGCAGGGAACACAGTGGTCACTGTTGACGAAAAAATGTGCCCATATTCACACGCGATCGGAAAATATTGGTCGTAATTGTATTCCTGTTTGAGGCGCGACGATGCAATCACTGGCTTTTCATCATAGATTCAAAAGATAGTGGTGTACAGGACAATGAATATTGCTAAAGTTGATGAAATTTGGTGTGTTGCGTAGAGAAGAATATTGTCGTAAAGGATTCATATATTATAAACTGTGAGTAATCGGTATAAATAATAGTTTCGGTTGGCCATTTTACCATCCATGCATAGTGGCAGAGTTAACAATTTTAATAAGATTTCATACTGTAGATTCTGTAGAGCTATTGATCCAAGACGAAACAGATAGGTGTTTCATAGGTAGTACCTAGGCTACCTTCCTGACGTACTTCCTTATTACAGGAGAATTGTTGGGCTTAAGACCTGGCTGTAAATTTGCTTGTAACATAGCAAATTATGTAGTTTATTATTATGTATTTATTTAGTTATAAAAAAACATTTTGTGGCCTTGTGCCACAGTCGCATTTGACGAAACGTTTCACGAAAATATTGTCCTTTATAAACGGCGCATAAGTCTCTAAATAAAAGATGATATGAACTCAAAAAAACATCATCATACATTTTATAATATATGAGACCTAATATGTTTATGTAGTGTTATGTTACAGGTAGGTCTGATGAAAAATTGGCTCAACTTCATGACTGTCAATTGCAGAATATTATAAACATTAACACAGAATATACCTCACAGCATGTAAAGTTCATGTAGATATTAAGTCTTCTACTAATGAAATGAAATACAATCAATTCATTTTTTAATTAAATTGCTGCGCCAACCTCAAATAAATTTGGTGTGTAAATGTGGTGTGCTATGAAAGTAAAGTTTGCAAAATAATAAAAAAAGCAAACAATTTCAATTTAAACAGAAAAGGCCCAAACCCTGTAGGTATATTGTTCCGTTTCAAATACTAGTTTCTAGTTAAGGCCAGGACTCTCATACATAAGGTGGGCAAGTGGAGGTGGGAGTGGAGGAGGTGTGGTGGAGTTTTTCTATTCCTAAATGTACTTTCTAAGTTTATCTTGAACACCGCTGACATTGGAGAATTGTTGAAGAAAAACAAAGACGACCCACTGACCAAACATTTTAAGGGTATATATTATTAATATAGAAATTGCCAACCCTTTTTGAGCAAGCATGGTAATCAATGCTTGTACTTTCTATAAATGAGAAGATCCAAAACATTTAAGTAAATTAATGATTATTATTGTTTCACTTTCAATAGTAGCGTTCACTGTATATTATTCATTTAAAGTACTGTTTGTAGTTATTATTTATTATCAGTTTTCTTTTATAATATCAGATAGTAATTCAAGAAACTGGGCCTAAACAAAAGCAAACTAATTGTTCGAATATCTTTTTCTTAGTGTGTCAATGACAATTTAAATTGTACAGAGTTCAAAAGAGTTTATGACTGACTTCTAAACACCGGCCCCACCTACTTTTAAAAAATGATGTGTAAAAGTGTTTGTAAAAACCTACTTGCAAAATAAACATAATTTATCATGATATTTATGTTAGAAGCACTTATTCCTAAATAGACCAAAAATGAAACTCCGGCTCTTCTTGGAAAGCAAAATGGAATGGATTTGGAAATCTTAAAAAAAATCTTTGTTAATCCTCTGGCCTTTATCCCAATTTTTATGGTGTTGGCGCAGCAATAATCAGATGGGAAACTGAGATTATAACTGTGTTTGTTGTATTGTGATTGTATATAACATCATATTACTACAATCAATAATGTATCTTATTATCATTCAAGGTGCAGCATTATTCAACTATTAATTTCAAAAACAACCCTTTTCTGTTCATTATTGAGGAACTTTGATTTGATAACACTACACAGTTATGTTTTGTGTAACTCTTTTATTTTAGTTTATCAGTTATAACTAATTTAAATACGTAACATTACTGCACTAAAACATAACACAACATTTTCAAAATTTTCCACCGAGGGAAATGGTTATGTGTCTTTTCAGCTTCATTAGGTGCATTGCATCAAAATTTAAATATCATTACAACATTATCAATTTAGAAACCAATAATGCAACTATTTTGTTTAAAAATTTTGGTTGCAAACTACTATTAAGCCAAGAGATACATAATACTTTTCTCAGGTGTTTCCACTGTATAAGTGGTTTTCATATAAGCCTGTACCATGTCATTGCGTAAATTATGTGTGAATACTGATGCAGACATGCATGAATTTATGTATGTCTGACATCTAAATGTCAACTAAGTAGTTCAGCCAATTATATATAATATAGTGTAGTTGCATGAATTTAGAAAAAAAAAAAAAAAATCAGATTTACTTGATTTACAACCTTTAAGATCTGAAATAGTAATGTACAATGGATCTATATGATGCCTTAAACATTGATGTACAGTGATTTGCATTTATAAAAAAGGGGGGCAGGATAAGTGCTCTCAAAACAGTAATGGTAACTAAACGGTTGTAGAACCAAAACTTCAGACAATATGGTACATAATGAACTATACCATCTCGCAGGGAGGGTGCTTGTTACCCAGCAGTGAGAACATAATGGGCTGATTATGTGGTGTAAGCTTTAGCAAGGACTAATTATAAATATTTTAACTCCAGCTTGAATATGACCCAAGTTTTAACGTTATTGTATTTTGCATGTTAACAAATTCAGGTATTACTTAACATGGTTATTGGATTCTTTTTCAAATGAATCTTGTCTTGGCTGGACTACTCCATGTTGCTTATTTCTCACTGCATCGGCTTATATTTTGAGTTTTTATATCCCCATGCTTGACCTAGTTATATACTAAGTATTTATTTAGCATATTATTTGTTAATTATGCTCTATTACCTTCTTTATTTTACAGTTATGTCTGTGCAATGTGCTAATTAATAAACTTGTGTGCAAAAAAAAATGCCAGTCTTATGATTCAATTAAAAATACTTTTGACCATCAAATTATTTCGTGAATTTCGTTACAGTGGTATGGGAATAGTATGGCGGGCTTGTCCCAAATAAAATAAAAAAGACTCGTACAAACAATTATGTTTACGAGCAATGTTTCGTTAAGATCCATGGCGAAACTGTTTCTTTTTTGTTATAAATATTCACAAAATCAAAACTGACACGCGCTACGGCCGATAGGCACCCGCGTCATTGTGAATGGCTATCGGGGAATACGTAGTGTATAACAATGCAATGCAACGACCGGTCGACTGACGACGCCGACGCGATAGTACTCTCGCTCCGACCCGGTCGCCAGCGCGCGTAATAGGAATCAATTGTCCCTCTTCTCCCTTATTCAATCAACAGGTAGGTAGCCTGTAAATAAATCAAATTTAATGTATTAAGCATCAGTAATTTAAAACATGTTAGTCTGAACAAAACTATGGACACGTGCCTATTTCTAAAAACTGAATCATAAGACACCAATTTTTTTGCATCCAAGTCTCTACACATACTCACTTATTTTATAATGTTTACGTAGCTCAAAAATGGCGGTGAAAAAGCATGAACTGGTTCATGACAACCGTAATCAGTTAGATCTGCAAGCTCTTGAACAATACATCCAGCTGATGAATGATCAGTCTAACTATATGCCACCGCCTCAAGAGCTTGTGAAGAACTGTCAGGATATTGTGAAATGTCTTGGTAAGTGCTATCGTAATTCATTACAAGAAACGGTTATTTGGAGAATAATCTTTTACTTAAGTGATATAAAATATTGCAGCTCGTGCATCTGGAAATGAAGAACAGATGTGGACGCTTCTGCAAACTGTAGAAGAGTATTTGCTTCGAATTGTGAACACTGTTCACACAAGCATTCGCCATGAGATTGTCACTGCGATCCTTGATAAGTTTTATACATTTATCTCGGACCCCCGTGAGTTCTTTTTTTTACATTCAATTTTAAATGACACCTTTCCTCATTGATCTGATTTCATATACCCTGTTGTTATTTTCAACTTCATTGTTTTTATGACTAACTAATCTGACCAGTAATCGTGTAGCGAGGTAAGAGCTGCAACATTGCCCGTGCATCAGTGCACATGCTACATTTGAGAATTTCAGGAGTTCGATATTATTTGTAAATTGGTCTTTTTGGTATAGAATCAGATGCTTGCCCCGCCACATCTGTGGTGCTCGTCGTGCTGGATAGCTCTGACACGGAGGGTAACTTGTCTGCTGCACGCTGGTTAGTGCAGCAAGGCGACAACGGTCCAGCCGGCGCAGGTCTACGGGCTTCTCTATCTTGCCTCTATAACTGGCTTTATGAGTGGCACGGCACTCCAGCGTTAGGAGATTGGGTATTGGCTTTTATAAAAGCCTTAGAGGTATGTGCCGAAGTCAAAAACATTTTTTTGTGGCTTTAACTTTTCGCACAGAGTTTTTATTTGAACTTTTTGATTTGTTTTATACAGGAAAACGAGCGGTTTGACATACTGATAGAAGTGTCAGTCGACAACTTAGGTCGCCTCTTCTTGGCTTTGAATGACCCAGTGCCCCTTCGCCAGTCTGTGGCTGATGTCATTTTCCACGTCTTAGCGTCGCTTCGTGAGTCTACCGAAGCTTTTGATAGGGTATTATTTTTTTTTTTTTGAACATTATTTTCAGGTTTACAGTCGTTTTAAGTTATGCGAACTTACTAAATTGTTACAACAGATTGCTCCTCATGTTGGGCGTGTATTGGCCAACCTGGCCAATGACAGCGGCCAATGGAGTCGCCAGTTGCTGCAAAACGTGGTGGATATCCTGTCAGCTACCGTAGACGGCCATGTCGATTCTTTGAAAGGCGAAGCTCAAGATATGTTCAAGGATAAATATGATGACGTGGTAAGTGCTAGTAACTAATACCTATGGAGCCATCCCATTATCATGTGAGGTATTTAGGCCACTTTTATGCCCCCCCCCCCGCCCTTTGGTGATAAGTCGTGAGGTTTTAGGCTACCCCTCCTCCCCTCTCCTGTATTTTTAAATAAATAAATAATAAATTTTTCGTTATTGAAAAGATCAGATAGTTTATGATCTGTTTTAATCAAAAAACATTTTTTTTTTTAATTCGCTTGTTTTTAGCCATAAAACCTGCTTGCTTGGATTTTTAATTAATTAGTGGTAAACAAAATTTTACAAATTTACATATTTTTCACAAATTAATTTAAATTTTTACTTACCTATTTTTTTGTGCCAAGAAAAAGTAAACGTCATTGTCACAGTATCCCCCCTCCTCCTCGTGATTAGTCGTGATTTTTACTGACCCCCCCCCCTTTTCAAATCACACATGATTAAAGGACGTCCCTTATCTTATACAAATAAACTCGCCTACTGTCCTTGAATGCGGCGCCAATTAAGTCAACGTGCTACACAGGCTACACTATCATATTAGTTATATGTAGCACCGATCGATGGTCGCAGCATCGCCCGGCCTTGCAAGTTATGTTGCACGATCAATATCATAAAATCAGACTTCTACGACACCTGGTGACCAGTTAAGTTTCTCTAACCATGATCAAGTTACAAGCATCAATAAACTAAAAAATAAGCTACATTAAAAGAAAGAATTCTTGAAATAACGATTGCAATTTTAAATTAAGACCTATTTTACTAGATTATAAGTTCCAAAATACTATAATGTAACAATCAATACAGTAGGAGAAAATTATGTTTTAGAGTTGATAAGTGATTACGTCACAGTCAAAACTGTTAATCAGTCAATACTACTTCAACTACGTCAATTTTACTTTTGAAAACTATATACCTAAATCATGAACTGTCCACCCGACCGACGACCGATTCGGTCGGGACGCCATTGTTTAACTATTTCTTCTAGCATGCTTCATGTAATTCTAGGACTATCGTAATTACAACTGAGGCGTTCTAAAACAACATATTTTTAACTAGCGCCCCGCCCCGGCTTCGCTCGGGACCAATTTATAACAACAAAAGAAGTGCGCTTACTGTAAAGTTATTTTGTAATCCGGGTGCCTTTAATTTCCAATAATTCCATTTTTTCTTTCGTTGGTAAAATCATTAAATGAGTCCTCCCGCCCTGGGTGGAGCGGATGGGACTTTCAAACTTACTGACTAAGGCACCCTGTTTTTTCGGTTGCTTTTGGGTTCCAGAGCCCCCGGTAACCTGTTTAGACAGCCCCGCGACCCCGGCAGTTGCGATAACTCCTAAGATATTCACTTAAATTGAATAGTGTTTAGGGTAAATACGTTCTAAAATAGATATTGAAGATAATCTATATACACACCATACACCATAAATAAGCTTCTAAAATAATGCATTACTTTTTACGCAAAACTTAAAAGATGAAAATGATGAAAGTGACCAACTGTTACACTGCGACCATATCATTGCTGCGACCCCATTTGTTTCGCTGAGAATGATATTGTCGCTCGTAATATTAATCCTGTGATATCTTCTAAATTATTCATTTAAATTAAATGATACACTGTAAAGGACCATATTGATCTATATTAAATGCACAATGTATTTAATTAAGGTACTGAATTGGATAAGGATTAATACTGTATTGCTTAAAATCGCTTCGTAAATAAGCTATTATTTCTCGTAAAAAGTAAAGGATTATAAATGGTTATTGTGGGTTATCCCTAAGAGATAGACATATATACCATCGCGGATTTTTTTGTAGACGTTTTTAAGGTGTGTGGTTAGTACATTATTTTGATCTTTCTCGTAGGGTTCAGGTTCAGCTAGCTTTTGCAATGTAAGCGCAAAAAAATGTGTTTATTTAAGACATCACATTAGAAACCTCTAAAATTATCAGTGTTTCTCTACTATATTATGCATGTTATATAATTATAAATCTTCCTCTTGAATCACTCTAACTATTAAAAAAAACTTGCATCAAAATCCGTTGCGTAGTTTTAAAGATCTAAGCATACATAGGGACAGACAGACAGCCAGAAATGACTTTGTTTTATACTATGTACTATGTAATGATGATGCAGAAAACGCATTTTAACTTCATAAGGATTTTGGCTGACACCAGTCAAAAGTGGTTTTGACCGATTAACTATTTTGACTGTTCATGCAATATACATACTGGCGCTTGTGAAGTTGTGACGACTATTCCATAATTTAAAATTTTAAACGAGCATTGAATACATGTGTTGGCCCCACTAATCATGCTAATTACGAAAAGTTTTTTTAGGTTTTTTTTTTTATTTGTATCAAACTACTGTGTGTACTACTTACAAGTGTAAGTGTATTGACCTCTTTCTTCCCGAATCATTATTCAGAATAAAGGGGCCTCTAGAGTCCTGACTTTAAGGCCTCATTCACATAGTCAGCGGCGCGGGCGCGGGGCGTTTCAATGCATACATTTAAATAGAACTGTTCACGAAGTCAGCGGCGCGGTGGCGGCGCGGGGAACGGGCGTACGAGCGGCGAGCGGCAAACGAGCGGTGCCCTCGAGACTGTATTGACGTAGTGTTGTGCAGAATAAATTATCGACCAAAATTTCGAAATGCCCGCCGACGACGTGTTGGAGCAATTAATATACGCACGATTTAGGATTTGTAAAAAAATTGTAATGACAGATTCTAAATCGCACTTGACAGCTTCAAGAAAATAATCAAATGTTTCTGTACTCAAATTCCGATGAAACTCGCCTTTTTGCTTGGTTGTAGGAATTTATATCTTATTTTGCCCGCAATAAATCCAACTTTAGGAAGGAATTAGAATCAAAAAGATGTCGTCGCTGTTTAGACATTTCGTTCGCGAATCAAGATATTAATTTCTCGTAACACAACACTACGCGCGCGCCGCCGCTCGAGCGCCGCGCGATCTACCCGCTGACTTCGTGAACACTACGAGTACAGCGCCGCGCCCGCGCCGCTGACTTCGTGAATGAGGCCCAAAGGCCTCTTCATTTTACAGACACTAACATTTTGTCAGAATAAATCTTATTTAAATTGCAATGTAAAAGATAAAAATAAAAAACTAAAGACTGTTATTTGAATGTTTCGCATTAATTTTGAGGTTATGTGAAAAAAGTGTAAATTTTATACAAAAGTTGTAGATCTTTTTACCTACAACTTTGCAGTCAAACTTTTTTCCTTATGACTTGTAGTTTTGCCGGAAATCGAGATAAACCGTTTTTTACCCTTAACCCCCCCCCCTCCCTCACTTCCCGACCTCAGATCGCCCGTAAATTATTTTTCCTTTCATTTTTGTTATGTTCTCTTTCTTTTCCAATGGGTTTCATCCTACTTATTTTTCGGATCAGAAATCATCAAATGACTCTTCCCGCTCTGGGCGGAGCAGGAGGGAGAGTCGAGACTTTTACTGACTAAAACCCATCCATGTTCATTCATCGCCCTTTGTGTTCCGGGGCCACGGTAACTCTTTCGAACAGTCCCGCAGCCCCGGCAGGCATCGGCCCTTGCGGACCCCTTCCTTCTGCGGACTCTCTTTGAGGCGCGCGTGGTACACGAACGTGCCGTCGACACGGCTTGTCGTCATGAGACGGACGGACGGCGAACTAGCCCATAGCTCTCCGTCCACAGGTCCTACGATGGCCGGGGGCCACGTGGTGGCCCCCCGACGCCCGGGGCGTCTCCCGCGGCGGCCGGGACGTGAGGTTCTCTCCCTCTCACGTTCCGCCACCTTCTTCTCTAGCATGACTGCTTCGCAGAAGGAGGTGATGGCGTCCCATTCCGTCTCGCTCCGGACCATGGATTGAACCAGGGCCGGACTCGAGAGGTCGCTGCCGCCGATCGCCGCCGCGCCGCTTCGAGGACACGGCTGTGCTCCGCCCGGTTTCATCCTACTATGATTTTTTTTAGTTTTTTGACCATTTTCAGAAGTATCTGCACCGGTCTATATGTGTCATCATCATCATCATCATCATCCACAGCCCGAACTCGCCCACAGTTGGGTATAGGCCTCTCTTTTCTTGTGCCAATCTCCACGATCCTGTACTACTTTATGTGTACTACAATATAATTACCTTGAAACTGCATCAATGTTAGAGCAATTTTCCTTCAGTAGTAATTTTCCCTGTTTTTCTGATATGATGTTGGTTTAAATTAGTACATAAACATTAAACAAGCTAGGATTAATAACCTTTAATGAGTAGGAGCAAGATCCAACCCCCAGACCTTATCGGCACGGTCGGTGGGGCTCGTGTTTGTGGACACTAACAGCGCTTAGTTTGTTATGGGCTGCAGACGCGGCCGGTCGGAAGCGTGTAGTGTAGACTAAGCCGTCAAAATGCTAACGCGGTCGGTAGCAAATCAACAGGTCGGGGCTGTGGGCGCTGAAAAAGAAGTACGCGATGGGTCTTTTTTTAAGCCCTTTCTATCAATATTTCGACATCATAGTGATATTCCACAAAATGTTGAATATTGTTGTGTATTGCACAAAAAAGTTATATGGAATTGAGACCTTGTTTTTGACTGAATTATTTTATCCCACCTGCTATATTCTGATTTACTTGTATGAAGGTAGTTACTATTGTTGTTGTTGTTTAGATTTTATGCCTGGAGCGCCACATGGCTTCTCGCGGGTGTCGTTATCTACAGCTGCCTCCGTGGCGCGCTCGTAACGTGTGCTTGCCCAGCGTGAGCACGCACACTCCGATGAGGAAGGTGGGCCTCCTCAACCTTGGGAACACATGCTACATGAACAGCGTGATGCAGGCTCTGCTCGTCACTCGACAGTAAGGACTTTATCTCCTTCTTTTGTCATCCAAGTGTCATATTTTTCAAATGTGTAGGTACTTACCAGCGACAATTTATTTTTTCTTTGTAAAGTGTTTATTGGAGGTACTTCAAGAATTAGTGAGTACTCAGTGATACGGAAATGTCACGAAGAAGATTTTTAATCATTTTCATGAAAACATATTTTTTATGTGTAAGCTTACCGTTAATTTCGACTGACCTGTATAATCTTTTGTCGCAATTTTATTTTCGTTTCCAATATATATATAGTTTTATTTTTTTACAACATATTGCGCATGTATTTTGCGCACTAAAGTTCATCAACATTTAAAGGTAAGTACTTGATAAGATCTGTGGGCCTAGCACGAACTCGCAAAAATGTATCCCAAACGGCTATCGAAAAGTTGTATTTTCGGTACATAACATCGTGAATTTACTAGTACGTCGCTCGTTTGTGCTAGGATTTCAGAGACTTCCTACAAAAACATTATAATTGGGATAAGCTATTTATGTTTTTTTCTTTTCTTGTGTTCTGTATATGTAAATAAGGCTCGCGCTGCCGCGCGTATAGTAGATACCCATTTTCCTAGTGTATTTTTTAATAAGAATTCATGATATTGAAATATAATTACGCACAATATCACAAAAATATTTGACTTTCACGTTTGATTCAACCTTCTGAAAGTTTTTAAAACTGGAAGGGGTAGAAATTAAATTGTTTGAGAGTTTTTTCAAGAACTGTTTAAGCTTGTGTTCTGTTTATGATAAGGCTTGCGCTGTCGCGCTGGTAGTAGCAAGAACCCATTTACCTTGTGTAAAAACATTTTATAAGAATTCAAGGCACGAAAATATAATAAAAAGTCATGTCATGCAAATGTACTTACAATATCACAAAAATATTTGACTTCCAAGTTTGATCCAACCTACTGAAAGTTTTTGAAACTTAAAAAGGTATAAAACGATTATTTGACAGTTTTTTCAAGAACCTTTTAAGTTTAAATACCAAGACCTTCTTCAGTTTCTTTTGCACCTCTTTTAATTGCTGCTTTTATGTTTACTTTGCATATTTAATGCCATTGTTTTCTGCCGTAGCGAATATTAATTGCACTCGCGAATTATAATGACCACCGGAGAACAGGACCACAATTAGAGCTGAAATAATAACTAAAGTTGAAACGTCGGCTCGGTACCTCCGTGCTACGTAGTAGTATGATTGTTGTTAGATAAAATTATACTGTAACCTACGGGATATCTTATACTGTAACCTACGGGTTATCTTATACTGTAACCTACGGGTTATCTTATACTGTAACCTACGGGATATCTTATACTGTAACCTACGGGATATCTTATACTGTAACCTACGGGAAATCTTCCGTGACTATTAATTATTTTGAGGTCCCGATAACCCGATACTGAGATTTTCGATATCCCGTAAGTGTGTGTTGCCCAATTTCTCACCGGTCATGGTAACTTTAAGAGTAAATTATTTTCCTTCAAGCTTGTTGACTCGCCTTTTTGTCAATGTTCCACATCTGACTGCGAATATGGACGCAACATTATGTTGGATAGTGTACAGGTTACATCCGGAGTTATTTACTATACAGACCTTGTGGAAACTAGAACAAATTTCCGTGCGTTCAAACGTTTTTGCCATACCTATTATTGGAATCAAATATAACAGCTCACAACTTAGGTCCCATTAATGTTAATATTTATCCGTGGTGCTAGGCAACTGGGCCTATCCCAGTTGTAAACGTCCCTTTGTGCCTATTGGCCTTGTTTCGTTCTGTCTCCTGCTGAAATGGAGGGAAGTGGAAATTACGGTTTTTTCCTACTCCTCCACTATACTTTTCTGATTAATTTCGTTGCGGGATCCAAGACAGTTAAATTCATTCTCTGGGACTTCGTCGAGCTTCATTGTCTCGGCGCTTTTCTGGTGGTCGCCACTGTTGATTCTGGCTTTCAGGAGTTACAGTGGTTTGGGAACAGTGTGGCGGGCTTGTCCCAAAAAAATAAAACCCGCAAGTGTCAGTATAAGTTTAGTTTTAAACAGTATAAGTTTAGTTTTAAACCGTGAAAGCTTAAAACAGTGTAGTTGGAGAAACTCAATAGGGACACAAAACGCAGTGTTGAATTAACATCATTTTCTTTCGATTTACATACTTGTATCCCTCTCTTCCAGGGCATGCATTGTTAGCAGTGGGAAATGCTCGTGATTGATTTTGTAATCTCCGCGAATGTTCTCTTTACCGCTTATGGAGCGCTAAACCTAGTGGTAGGTAGTAGGTAGGTATGCATTTTTAATATCCTGATATGCGTGTACCAGTATCGATTTTAAAATCAATAAAACTGATTCTAATTCTGTAAACCTCATAGCTTTATTTTATTCATGAAACGGAATAGAATTTTCTAGTGCGCTATAAATTCAGGACCTTTTAAAAATTAAATTCAGGGTCCAATTTTAATGGAAAATGTATGAAGATAGGCAATTGTAGAAAACAAAACTTTAATCTCGAAAAATGTCCCTGGTGTCAATTGAAACAAGCAGATTATTGTGACGCTCATTAGCAATAAAAACTACCCTTGTTACCTACTTTACACTGGCAGCGGCTTATTATGGGTAAATATTAGTGTCGATAAGTACGTGTTGCGCCAACTTCAAGTACATTGGGACAAGGGCAGGAAGATGATGATGATGATGAGGATGAGGATGACAATGATGATGATGATGATGATGATGAGAATGACAATGATGATGATGATGATGATGATGAGGATGACAATGACAATGACAATGATGATGATGATGATTAATGTCGATGAGTAGATAACAACAGCCGCACTGGTTGGTCATAAAGCTTGATCAAACCTTACAGCGGTCAGTCCGTGGTGCTTTCCCTGCCTCGGAAACCATGTCATTTATAGATATTGGACAGTAGTTACGGGTAGTCTGAAAAAATATATATATTTTAATAAATACCCGAACTGCCCCACTCCTTCGCGAAAACTTCTTCCTTCCGCTTTCCGCGATATCTATGAATATGTGTGTATGCCAGTCTGTGAATTCTGCTTTGTATAAGATTATCGAGGTTCAATAACGCTTTGAGAAACCAAGAAATAGTATTTCAGGCTTTGTGCGCGTACCTTTCTCGCCCAACTAGGATTTACTCACAATATTTCCATCATATTTTGTTGAATTCACTGTTGCGTTATATCTTGTCGTGGGCGCAGTAGCTGTTTACGGAAAGTCTTGTATCGGGTTCGATCGATCAAGTTTTAGTCCGGAGGAATAGAACACTTTTACTCTACCTTAACCTTACCAAATTGAACTACTTACACACAAATGCTAGGTGAGATTTCAACTTTTCTCTAAATTTTGACTTTTTTAACGAGACAATACTATAATCCCGAAAAGTGCAGCATTCAGACTTTGACACTTTAAAACCACCTACGCTATTTTCATTTAATCCTATTAATCTATATATTATTTCTTTGTGTTCATAAAATTGCATATTAGATATTACGCGCGTAATTTGATTGGGTCTAGATTTCGTCATAATTTCAAAATTTATCATTCAACTCAATATCATTTCAGCTGAAATGTACAGAGTTGCATCTGCTTTTCAATGCTTACAGCATCGATCACTGGGGGTGAATATTTCTAGAAATAGCTCATTGAGAAATTTCTCTGTAGCCTCGGGACGGTTAACATTCAGTAAAAAATTCCTTTCATACAATAATATAATAGTGACAGGAAATACATTCAAACAATGATACTGTTTCTGCGCATTTCGTGTTGTGGTTAGATATTTCGAGCCGTGTTTATTGCAGCCTTAAATTGTTTTACTGCAGCCTCAGTGTCCTAATAGAATGCGCCGCGCAGGTTTAATTGCTTGATTGATTTCGGAGTGCACTCCCCCGATAATCCAATTACGCATAGTACCTAAAGCTGGATAAAGGGATTGGAAGATTTTTGTATGAAGCGTGGCCGGAATAACTTCCGCTATTTTGATTTTGTTTTCAAAGTTGCGGCCACGCATAAAACCTATATTAATCGATAGCTGGTATCAATACAAACAAGTTTTGAATGAGGCAAAATGTTCTAAAGTGTAACGTTTTCGAGATATGAGCTATCAAAGTTTAAGTCCATTCACTGATGGCATCGTCAACACAGCTTTGATTTCATCAGACACGCATATAACGAGCATCAATCGATAGCTGGTATCAACGCAAACAAGTTTTGAATGAGGCAAAATGTTCTAAAGTGTGACGTTTTCGAGATATGAGCTATCAAAGTTTAAGTCCATTCACTGATGGCATCGTCAACACAGCTTTGATTTCATCAGACACGCATATAACGAGCATCAATCGATAGCTGGTATCAACGCAAACAAGTTTTGAATGAGGCAAAATGTTCTAAAGTGTGACGTTTTCGAGATATGAGCTATCAAAGTTTAAGTCCATTCACTGATGGCATAGTCAACACAGCTTTGATTTCATCAGACACGCATATAACGTGCATCAATCGATAGCTGGCATTAATAGAGACAAGTTTTGTATGAGTTGGTCTCATACAAAACTTGTCTCTATTGATGCCAGCTATCGATTGATGTTTTAAAGTGTCACACTGACAGATGGCGCTGTACCAACGGTTTCTCTTCACACTTCTGATCGACATCCCCCACGTCTGTCGATTTTTGTTATTATAACTATTAACTCCTAATATCTTTACCATTAATTATATCTCAAAATAAAGAACAACAGAATCGTTCTATATTGTGATAACGGGCTACTAAACAGAACCCTACACTGCGCGTGGCCCGACACGCACTTGCAGTTTTTTAAAAGAGTTTGATAGAGTAACTTACTGGTTTTCTATTTCTCAGCTAACCATAGCTGTACGTATTTCATAAATGTTAAAACAGTAGGGTGAATTTATTGACTCTGTACTCTGCCATGCTATGCTAAATATTCCAAACTCCTAGAGCTAACACCTACTATTTGAACTTGCGTTGTATCGGATGCTAATTGATTAATTGAACATCGCGATTTTATTTTTGCGTTTCTTTTTATTTATTCTTTCTATCAGTAGATAGATAAATATTGTTATTGTATTAACTTCGTGGTTAAGGTTAATTTTAATTTTGTTATGTTCATGTGTTGTTTTTATCATAAGTAGTCGGTTGACACTGTTTTAAGCTTTCACAGTTTAAAACTAAACTTATACTGTCGCTTACGGGATATCTTTTGTGATTTTCGTGTTGTTGTTTTGTGATTTTCGTGATTGGTCATCCCGCGATCATGGCGCTTACAACAGCGTACAGCGCCGAAATATCGGGAGCTCAAATAATAAATAATCGCGGAAGTATCCCGTAAGTGACAGTACAATTTAGTGGGTTGACATGACAAACAATAGTAACAGACACGCCGTACCAGTTGAAACTAAGTGTAGGTAAGCACAAGCGTTGGTCCGTAGGACAAGGTAATTTAACTGTCTTAATATTTCTGACAGGTTCAGCACTCATGTTGCGCTCAAGATGACCGCGGTGCCATATTGGGCGAGGATGGCCATTCTGTTTGGCAAGATGATGCACTCAGTCTCAACCAAAGTCAACCCTGATGAGTTCTTTGCTGTGGTCAAACCTCCATTCTTCACCAGGGACAATCAACACGACAGCTCCGAGTTTCTAGGGTGAGTTCTAGTTTTATATGTATTTGCCCAAAGATGTACACGGATCTTTTGGCGCGTGACCAAAATAATACGAACACCACCATCTTCTTTTTTCAAAACAGATTCAGAAATGTCCTATCAATGTTATTCAACCGCCAAAAGATCCTTGTAGCACTGTATTTTACACGTTTCAGGAGTAACACCACGGAGATATAACAATAAAACTTCAATCATGTGAACATGTTTGGCGACGGTGTATGTACTATAGCTACACCTCTGCCTTACCCTTCAGGTCAAACCCGCGTTATGTTATTTCTATTAATGCCTCTTCGAATTTCTCGTAAAGTAATTGTTATCGTCATGTTTATTGACAGAGAATAACCGCTAAACCTACATATCGTCGGCGACAGAATTTTGAACCTACATTTTTTGGCTCCCATCACAATGAATAACAATGACCTACGACGGGTTTGTCGTCAAACAGTTTTTAGCTTCACTTATAAAAAAAGGTGTTGTGTATTGACAAAGACCTGCACTAACGCCGACATTTTTTTTTATGGGACAATCCCGCCACACTTCCCAAACCACTGTAACTCCTGAAAGCCAGAATCAACAGTGGCGACCCCCAGAAAAGCGCCGAGACAATGAAGCTCGACGAAGTCCCAGAGAATGAATTTAACTGTCTTAGATCTCGCAACGAAGCGGAGGAGTAGGAAAAAGCAGTAATTTCCACTTCCCTCCATATCAGCTGGAGGCAGAACGAAACAAGGCCAATAGGCACAAAGGGACGTTTACAACTGAGATAGGCCCAGTTGCCTAGCACCACGGATAAATATTAACATTAATGGGTCCTAAGTTGCTAACGCCGACTGACTAATTATCTGATTCCTTTATAAAGTTGTCGCGAATTCTATTAACAGCAGTCTAACTTAGTCTTAGCCTCCGCAGGCACTTAGGAACGACGATCCTCGACGTTTCTGTAGTGTAATTAGGCACATCATCATCATTATACACATCTTGGCAGTAAGCTCATTTCTAGTCATTTCATCCTTCAGCAGACAAACAAAACCTTATTTTAAGGACAAACTGCGTGCCTGATGAGATTTTACACACACTTCATCTATACTAATATATTATAAAGAGGAAATATTTCATTTTTTGTTTTTTTGTGTGTTTGTTACGATTTAACTCTAAAAACTATACGACCGATTTTAAAATATCTTCCACCATTAGAACGTCACGTCTTTACTGAGTAACATTGGCTATATTTTATCCCCGTACTCCCATGGGAACGGGAAAGCGTGACGTCCGCTAGTTTCATTATAAAGAGGAAAGATTAAATGAAGAAATTTATTCGCCAGAGAGAATTTTAAAACAACTGCTACGAGTTCATACGATGACATGACACTCCATTTTACAAATATTTATAGGTTTTCCGAGTAAAAGTGTGTCCCTAAATATTGTGTAGTCGTGCGTACAAGCGTGACTCGGGAATCAAACACGCGACCTGTGGTTAACCACGCCACTGTCTACTCTCACCACTAAGCTAAAGTGTCTACCACTATAAGCATGTAATCATATTTAAGGAGTAACCAAATCAAAGTTGTTGGTACATCCCAATACATACTCATACTGTTACCATTATACATCCAACAACTTTTCACGCTGTGGTAGTTGAACGGACTTTATTGAACTTTGGCACACGGTTAGACCATGCATGACTTGGGTTAGAACTCATATCTATGATGATAAATAACGTTCATCCCGATATTAAGTTCATGTGGGATAATTTAATACTTCTAAAAGCTAGTATCCAATTGATCCGTGCTTCCATTAGGCAGGTAGTAGATATTATGTTACCGAAAATGTAACCTAGGAATTGTACACAATTCCTAGCAAATGTATACAATTCCGAACCAACTTGTAACATCTAAAACACACATTTCCTGGGAAATGCATTCAAAATTGTTCCTTGGAAAAAGAACATGTAATGTTGGTAAAATACGCTCTCGGACGTGGAATTGCGGACAACATTTCGAAATTCAATACATGTCCAACGTCATTAAAATCAACCCATAGTGCTTTGGCAAATAATTGAATATCATTGATGCATGATGCACTAAGAGCTTACGTTGGAAACTAGGCACATTCGTGGAATCGATGGGATTTACATTTAATCCTGTTTCAAAGTGATAATTCCTGACGTTACATGCGATCTGCACTAGGGATCAAATTAGCTCACATTGAATTTGTTAGCGGCTTTACGTATGTAATCCGTCATTGTATACAATTCCTAGGAATGGTGTACAATTCATAAAATAGATAGGAAATCTATAATGTACTTTGTAAAATGCACTTTTCCTAGGAAATCTATACATTTCCTAAATAGCGATCGGAAATGTATTACATTCTTGATGTTACATTCAGTCGAGAGAACTATTTTTTTTTGTTACTCTAATACACTACACACCACACCAACATAAACAAGGCATTGTGGCAAGGAAAACTTAGGATGCAAGAGCTAGCGAAGCGAGCTTGGGACTTGGGACCGACTCCGGACTGTATAGGTTCGCCATCCCTTTCGTGTTCGGTTACTTTAAAAGTTATATCCCTCCAATCAGAAATAGGAGCCCCGCGTAGCGTAGGTAAAATCAGCTCTTTTTTCGGATGGGAATAAAACTAAAACCCATCCATGTTCCTTCTTAGCCCTTTGTGTTCCAGGGCCGCGGTATCTCTTTCGAACAGTCCCGCAGCCCCGACAGGCATCGGCCCTTGCAGACCCCCTTCCTTTTTGCTCACAAAATGAAGCACTTTTTACGGTAGGACTCATGACTCACTCAAAACATCGTGCTGATGGATGAGTTTAATAGTACGAGAGTAAAGAATGTGCATACATTTGATACATTCTGAGTTGGGAGAAAAATAGTTGACGTTGGAGGCACTTGCAAAACTTTGAAACGTGCCATTTTTTACTATTTATAGAATTATTTTCTTTCGAAATTGCTTTTAATATAAACCGGCTTTAACTGCTCTTTGTTGTAATTTAGGGTAAATTCTAAGTTGTAGTTACAATAAATGCGGTTCTTCGTTGTGTCGAAGATTCCTTTTTAATATGAACTCTGCCACCCCGACGACGGCGTTGGTGGTGGCTTCGGACAAGTCCCTCAAAGTGTCGCCGCCTCGTTTGTCAAATTAGTCCGAACAACAGATGAAGTTGTAAATTTTCCTGCGGCATTAGCGGTACACTTTAAAAAGACTTCATTAGTCCTACCAATGCTAGGTGGTACTTCTTTTTATTGTGTCTAGGGCAGGGCTTATACGAGTATTAAGTTCGACGTCGTGAGCTTTTTTAGACGTGGATCGCGATCTCATTAGTTTATCGCGGTTCGTCTGTGGTCATTATTGGAAAAGGGATTTATAGTGCTTCTAAGAATTTTTTATATTTTAATAAGGTAAAGTGAAATTTATTTTTAAAAGCTCTTGAAAATGCAACATAAAATAATTTTTGTTTTGATTCTAAGAGGATAAGAACTTATTAACTTAATTGGAATCAATTTAGAGCGGTTTTAGACTAGCTAATTTTGCAGCGCATATAAGATTGGACCGCGTTGCGCGTTTTTTCAAAAAAATGTTTGACCTATTCCCCGTAATAAATACTTTTTTTTTGGGGTGAAAAATCATGTTTTGTGGTAGAACTCAATCTAACGCACTCAAAACATTGTGCTGATGGATGGATTTAATAGTACGGGGGTCGTGGAGATGTTTAATGTAAAAATCATACATTAAAAACTTGTATTTAAAAAAAAAACTTGTCAAAAAGTTGGAACTTTGACCCCCAATATCTCCGTAACTAAAAGGTTCCCAGGTATGGTGTAGAACAAAAAAATGATCGCCATGACGGGGAGAACAAGTGCCTTTCGGCTTCGTTAAGAGGTGTTTTACACCCTTTATAAGCCTTGTTGGGTTGCGGTTGTGCGTCTTGTTGACTGCGCAGTAATCGAGTTACCTCTTATTACCGCTGCGGAGATAAGTTGTATCTACCTTTATGTTAAATGAAGGGGTGGAACTGGTGTGTGGGGTGGGTGGCGCGCTGCTGCGTAGTTGCATTTCTCACTGTAGATCGAAACAAAGCATCACGTCTCTCTGTAATTTTAGGATTCTTGAAAACGTAAAACGTTCGGCTAAGCTCAAATAATACTAGGTCTTTTTATTTAATTTTTAACGCTAGTCTAATTTTCATGTAAAATACAGATATTCAGCTGCATCCGGTTAGACTGGAAGCCGACCCCGACTTAGTTGGGAAAAGGCTAGGCAGATGATAATGATGAACGCTAGTTTAATTTTCATTAGTAATATGAGAGATGGCTTCAACATAGTATCTATTCGAATGATACGTTCATTGTATAAATACGGTGTAGTGGGGCATACTCCTAAAAGCTAGAAAACATCTTCCGATGCACACAAGTTTCCAAGTTTTCAGGGGTGCAACATTGTGGCGTTAAAGAAGTTTTCAACGCGATCTTATGTATTGGGAAGTACACTATTAAAACAGGTTCCATCTAGTTTCGGAGATTGCGGTAAGAAGTGTAATAGCCCTTTAGCAATGCAAGAATATTGGTGTGGAAACAAGGTGCGCTCTGAGGAATACCTCCTTTATACGACCCATTTGGTCTTAAAAAAAAACAATCAACAAGTTGCTTGAGCAACGTGCCAATCTGCCTAAGCTTGAAGCCTGCCTCGTGCGTCCTCTTGTTGCTTAACTTTTTCTCTTAGTTTCCTAGGGGTGTCTATTTTAATATTGAGAAATATAAAACACATTTTACGGAGTCATTTCACGTAAAGCCTACACGTCAACAGATGCATCCACAGACGTTATCTTCGGATGCATCCGCCGACATATAGAGGGAGTAATTTGCGCGCCTGTTGTATGGTATTTACGTCCGTAGATGCGTTCGCCTCGAATCCGATTGTTGTCGGTTCTTCTGGCACGGATCACGGGGTTTCGGCGTGGCGTCGGTCCATCCACAATTCCACACACACGTCTGACCGCTGACGACGCATCAGTTTGACCGGAGTTGCGATTGAGAGTGCACGCGTGCGTGCAGTGCGAGCGCCGAGGAAACTTTTAAGTTTCTTGAGCTATATCAAGCTGAAAACTGTTTGAAAAACTCAAAAAAAAAAATACCGCAACAATAAAAATGTTGTAAGTGTAAGTGCTACAATTATTTACCTATTTCAATTAATTTATTCTATTGAGACTACTGTAAATTGGACATTTAACTGGAGTCTAGGTAAGTATTTCTTATTTCAATTGAAATAAAAAACTTAAATACCTACATTACATTATGATGATTTAATATTAATTGTAGCTGCGGCAGCTACGGTCTCAATATCCATTTTATAAAACATTACGTGCGAGTTGCGTCTGTCGATAATGAACGCATAGACTGATCGACCTACAGACGCGTGGACGGCTCGTGGTCATCCATCTACTGATGCATCTGTCAGCGTCCGCGGACGCATCTGTTGACGTGTAGACATGGCGGTCTTCCGAAGTTCCGACGCACGACGAAATAAATGTACTTAGTATTGTTTAGTTGAGTTCCTTTTGTGTGGAATTTTATTGTGATCGTTAATTTATTTATTCACCATTAAAGTGTAGGCGTCGCTAAAAACGCAGGATTTTGATGAATTTCTTGGAACATTTATTTTTTATTTTTCGATTATTGGGATTATTAATTACCAGCGTTCTTTTCAGCGTATCGATAATAAATGGATACATAAGATAAGGATTTGTTTTGCCAGACATGTAGGTCCACACCTCACGTGTAGTTACTAAATAGGGTATTCTATTACCCAGTAAGGCCTGAATTAATTAACTTCATAAAATGTATAGCTTTCGAAAATGCGGTCTATTCTTTATAAGTAGGCAAAGCCTACTTACCAATAATAGGTACTTCATGTTGTATCAAATTAATTACATAAATAATTACTTATAGTAAATAAGAAAACATTTTGCTTTAGTAATTATATTTTGTCTCAGAACATATAACATTGTCATGAATAATGGAAAAAATTGCAATATTTTTGATCATTTAAAAATTAACCTTGCTTTAAGTTTATTGTAATTTTTCTGGCCGGCAGTATGTTGCTAGCAACACAAGTTGTCTATTATAATATTTTTAGTCTGTATGAAGCATGCAACATCATCAAGCATCAAGCATGTGACATCTACCAACCCGCACTGGGCCCGCGTGGTGGATTATAGCCCATTCCCTCTCATAGAGAGGAGGCCTGTGTCCCAGCAGTGGGAACATTAATAGGATGATGATGATGATGATGTATTGAAGAGCTTTTTTTTCTCTGAATCGTTCATTCTCTCTTCCAAATACTGCGATAACTAAGACATTGTCTCCGTGTTTAACTGTGCCAAGCTGGGACTCTTATTCCAAACCGACCTAAAACAGTCCACAAACGAAGGAACCAAACATCCATTCATAAATCCTAACAAACATTCAAGTTTATAATATTAGTAGGATTGATGCGCTTTGACTCTCGTAACAAGAGATTAAATTGTATCTCAATTATTAACGATTATTCCTTGCAGTCGGTCATCGCATAAAATTTCGTGCGTAAAAGAAGGGGTGGGGGCTCACTGCGCGCGCAGACGGGAACTGCATGGAGTCTGACCTTTCACTTTTCTATATCGAGAGTTATGAGAAATAGTTTCAAAGAATAGCGGTAATGGGAATTTGCTAGTTATTAGGTAGATTTCGTCAGAAAAAATCTACTTACCTATTGGTCTTGCACCTAAAGTCAGGTTTTCCGATAATTTCACCATAGGGGGTCTAATTATGACCCCTAGAGCCCTAATCAACCGCCGGTTAAAAAGTTTAAATTATATGTAATGTAATGTACGTATGTATGTTGGTAATTGGTATGTATGTGGGGCGACAAGCAAAATTTAATCACACTCTACAGGTCGCAATTATGCACCGATTGCTTTCAAATTTGGCCAAAAAATCGAAAGGGTCAAAACTTAGGTTCAGTTCGTGAATGCGCGGAATAAGTCCATGGGGGGCGGCGGGTCGGTTTTTCGAAAATCTGTTTTTTGACCATAACTTTTTTGATATGATTTTTTTTTCCAAAATTTTTGGAAAAAAAAATCATATTTCCAAAAATTTTTACGGCGCAATTTTTTTTTAAAGCAAATTGTTTACTCTCCAATTTTTAGTTTTAAAAGTTCAGCGATAAAACTTTTAGTTTTCGAAATAAAAAATTATAACTGAAAAATTGAGGCTTTTCCATGCTTAACTTTTATGGGGGGATTTTAAAATTTATGATAACCATTTTTCAGCTGTAAAACTGTCATCTGCCCGTTAATTAAAGATTTTAAACATAAACAAAAAATTTGGCTGGGATTGGATTTGAAATTTACCTCCTCCTGCGGCTTGCCGAAGGGTTTTTATCTTAATAATTATAAGGTCTAATTATAAGGTCTATTCAAACACGAAATATTTTCTGAGAATCATCGAACAGCTAGAACGAAGCTTTAAGGTGGATGCTCCAGGGTAGCCAGGTAGGTAGGGATCATGAAAAATTGCACCTTTATGAGCTTGGAGGGTTGTATTGATGATTTTGATGATTATAATTCTATAACTACATACGTCTTACAGTCGCGAGCAATATTTTAATCAACATACAACCTAGCACGGGGCTGCAAATTGCAAAAAACGCATCCACCTTAACAGATCGAAATTTAAATACAACTTTTTTGATCCAGCAGGAGGAGGAGACCCTATTTCATCGAAAAAAAAATATCCATTTTTTTGTTTTATAATAAATAATAATTTCAAATTACGACCCGCGAAATAAATACTGTCTCCTTACTTTTGCATCATCCATTACGCTAGTTTAGTTACATCATCATCATCATTTCAGCTGAAAGACGTCCCTGCCGGACATAGGCCTCCCCCCAGTGTCGCCACATTGACCGGTCCCGTGCGACTCGCATCCAGCGGATTCCCGCAACCTTCACCAGGTCATCGGTCCACCTAGTGGGAGGCCTTCCAACGCAACGTCTTCCGGTTCGCGGTCGCCACTCCAGAACTTTTCGACCCCATCGGCCATCCGTTCTGCGAGCAATGTGCCCTGCCCACTGCCACTTAAGTTTGGCAATTCTCCTGGCCACATTGGTCTTCATTTCTGATTCGATCGCGCAAGGAAACTCCGAGCATAGCCCTCTCCATTGCCCTTTGGATGACTTTAAGCCTTCCGATGAGGCCCATTGTGAGCGACCACGTTTCGGTCCCGTATGTAATCACTGGCAACACACACTGGTCATAGACTTTCGTCTTGAGACACTGGTAAGTTGGACGAGAAGATACCGCGCAACTTCCCGAACGCTGTCCAGCCGAGTCGGATTCGACGATTTACCTCTTTCTCGAAGTTAGACCTACCTAACTGGACCGTTTGTCCCAGGTACACATAATCGTCTACAACTTCGAGTGTACATTTTAAATTTTTGTAAATAAGTTGATTTATATTTTTAAACACGCCAAGTTGTTGTTACAATAATTCGTAAAAAGACACCTCACCCACCATCATAGGTAACTGAACAACTAAATAAATACGTTGACGTACAACCTTAAAAATATTAAGGTAGAATTATAAGTACATAACATTCATTATTTTAGCTTAACCATTTATGGTAACAGGTAGGTACCTACCTTAACAAATTATTGCATCAATAATACGCCAGTCCAAAGCCTGATGAACTGTGATGGGGAATTAAAATCAATTACAAATGTTTTCCTTTTTTATAAAAACATGCCGCATGCCCTACGCGTCTTGTCTTGGTATCAATTGTAGTTTAGATTTGTACCTAGACCACACAGTACCTACTACCTAGACTGTAGATAGTTCGTCGAATTTTGACTAGTAGATACTAGGTTAGGTATTCAAGATAAACAAATCGCATTAAGTTCGCATAAATGTGTTAATAAATTCTAGAATTTTATTAATTTCGTAATAACAAAAGTAGATTAACCTAGCTGTTGTGGCTAATGTGGCTGTATCAGGTTAATCATGGTTAAGTGCTTTATTTTCCAGACAGCAAATGCAGCTAAGCTCAACCTACCCACAACAGTTATAATGAGTGTAAGCGCGCCCCATTGCAAAGTTTAGTTTTAAGCAGAACTTGAGAGGGGATAGATTTCGTAACTGGATGCCAGTAAAAAAATTCAGTTTTCTAGCTTAACAGAAATGGTTGTATTATCTATTTTAAAACAAAATTCATTCCGATCGTGTTGGCACGGTAATATTATAATTACCGTGGTGTTGGTGCGTCTTTGCAGAGTCTCTGTTTACTACTACTTTTTATTATTCGAAGCCAATTTTGTTACATAATTATTTTAGATCGTGCTTGAAACGCAAACATAATTGCCAAAAACTTTGTCTGAAGTCAGTAAAATGTCCCATAGTTTGTAAAGGAGAATCAAAACTAGCGATTGAAAGCCTTCTAATCAGAACCAATATGTTGTACACGCTAATATCCGGAAACAACCAACCGATTTCAATGAAATTTTGTGAATGTGTTGGCTCCAACTTGAAAGATGGGATAGTTTTGGACACGATAGGTGGCGCCGTGCGAAGCAGGGGTGGAGTGCTAGTTTTATTTTTCACAAATCTGTTTTGAGTTTCTTTTGACTCACCTCCTTGAAGGATACAAGTAACTAAATCGCCCCCACCTGTATTTAAGGAAATACGGTTGTACTCTCTGTTGAGATTAATAAAATATACTTGGCTAAGCTGTTCGTAGTTATAATACGGAGAGATTCAACAAGAAAAGTAACATAGATAAAAGTAGACGTAGCATAGACAAAAATAGTGTCGTACTAACAAACTAAATAGGTTAAAACACAGACAAAGTAGAGTTCAACT
This sequence comes from Xestia sexstrigata, assembly GCA_941918905.2. Lineage (NCBI taxonomy): Eukaryota > Metazoa > Arthropoda > Insecta > Lepidoptera > Noctuidae > Xestia > Xestia sexstrigata. Next base: position 11,335,384 of record OW799200.2, on the reverse strand, counting down.
AATTATTACAACACTCCCACCTAATTTGAACCCAATTTATAATACAAGTTAATATTCAAAAATGAACATACATTCACATGGCATAAATTAGTTTGACAAGCTCTCATTAAAACAAGAAATATTCAAAACTAATGTTTTACTAGTACAGGTAAGATATAGGTATTATTTTAAGTTCTGAACACCAATTCCTTTTCTAAAATACTGAAACTTGTCTCTAGGAAGAGCTTTAGTAAACACATCAGCCAATTGTTTATTAGTAGATACATAATTCAAATCAATTTGTTTTTCTGCATATTTATTTTTAACAAAATTATATTGCACTTCAATATGCTTACAACGCCTATGGTAATCCACGTTTTTAATTAAACAAATCGCACTTTGATTCTCTATATTCAAACATATTAAGTCCTGATTAAATTCACCGATATCCACTAAGAGTCCTTTTAGCCACATGGCCTCTTTGGCAGCAGAACAAGCTGCCATGAATTCCGCTTCAGTGGTAGACAAAGCGACACTTTGTTGCCGTTGTGTTGCCCATGTTACGGCGGCTCCATTTTTAATAAACACATAGCCATTTAAAGACTTTCGCGTGGAGATGTCTTTGGCATAATCAGCATCACAGTAAGCATGTACTATGTTTAGTTGTGTTTTTGAATAACACAAACCATAATCTTTGGTTGCTTTTAAATACTTAAGTATTTTCTCAATAACATTCCAATGAGTGTGATCATAACTACACACATCAAAAGTATCTAGGGATCAACATATATTTTTGCAATAACTTTTCTCCTGATTGATATTAATTAAAATTTTCTTTAAGGATTCATCAAATAAAGTGTTTTCGTTTGTCACAGTAACGATAAACCAAGTCACCTTTGCATTAATAAAGAAATTTGCCATTTTCCTAATAAAGGGATTTTTGACATTTGAACCACTAACATTAAAGTTCGAAAAAAAGACTGAAATAACAGTTTTCTTTAAAATTTTATTGGGTAACTTAAACAATTAATAATCCGTGTTTCTACCGCGAACACTAACAACACAAGAACATCGGTTTGGCATACTCAAAATGAGTTCATCCAAATCACGCTGTGGAATGGCCGCCCATGTTCGTTGCAACAACAAAAAAAGGTCTTCTTGCGACTGGATACCCTCCATATTCGGCAGAGCTCTTCTCTGTAGCATATCCCATGCATGCTCAATCGGGTTCAAGTCTAGCGACTGAGCAGGCCAGGGCAGGACATTGATGTTAGCTGCGGCGAGAGTCTGTCTTACAACTCTTGCGGTGTGCGGTCGTGCATTATCATGCATTAACTGAAATAAGGGACCGATTTGCACTTGTAGAGGAACGATGACGTCTGATACAATCGTCTCAGCATAAATTTGAGCGTTGAGGTTGCCTCTGATCCAAATCAACTCAGTTCTTCCGCCGATCCAAATACCCGCCCATACCATGATGGTTCCACCACTATAAGGATGGACTTCCTGGCAGGATTTTAATCGCTGTTGGCGTCCAGGGGTTCTCCAGTGTCGTATACGTCTTGTATCCGGTCTCATACCAAAACGAGACTCATCAGAAAAGCACACGAAACGCCATTGTTCTTCTGCCCAATTTCTGTGTTCAAGAGCCCATTGATATCGAATCCTACGATTGTGCATTGCTATAGGTGGTACCCGTAGCGGTCTTCGGGAATGAAGGTTCACTTCATGCAAGCGGTTTCTGACTGTTTGGTCGCTAATTAAGTTCCCTGAAGAGTGATGAAGCCTCACGGCTAACATCATGGCGGTTATTGTTGGAGCTCTTCGAGTTAAGATTTGAATGTATCGGTCTTGTCTCCGTGTGGTGCAGCGATACCGTCCTCCATGGCGCTCAGCCACGGTACCAGTGCTTCGGTAACGTGTCCAAAGTCGACTGATAACACTCTGACTTGTATTCAGAGCTAAAGCTACAGTACGTTGCCGGGAACCAGCTTCTATCATTCCCACGGCTCTGAGCATTTCTTCCCTGCTTAAATGACGTCGCCGCTCCATAATAACGTTGGTTTTAATCAGTAGTAGGGAAACAGTAGCACTAATAATGTCTTCAATGCGTTGTATGTTTTTATAGGGAAAATATTGACAGCTTATTTTCATCTTTTACTCGAATTTGATTGAGACTTCCTGATTCAAATTATGAAATGCACCAAAAAGGATCCATATAAATTTATAAAATCATAAATTTATTACAAAGCCACATCTCAATCTCAAGAAATCCGCATAAAAATGCTTGATCCCTAGACATTTTTGATGTGTGTATTAAGGTATCTACTCACCAGGCTAACTCCATACATTATATCGGGCCTGCTTACCACTGCTCGATGCATCAGTGAGCCTACTGCCTAGAGAGGCAGTACCAGAGACTCCTGATAAGAAGATTCCGTACAGAGGTACGGAATCTTCTTATCAGGAGTCTCTGGATTCTTCTCCAGTGTAGTGTGAGGATTGACTGGAATATTATTACAGTTAGCATTTTGCATATTAAATTTGTACAGCAGTTTCTCAGTGTATTTTGTTTGATGAATAAAAATACTTCCTTCAGATCTTTCAATTTGCAGTCCTACAAAATTCTTTGGATCACACTGTTTCATTTCAAAAAAATTCTTCAATTCACACATAACTTTATTCAGTGTATCTTTTGATTTTGAGAATAAAAGTCCATCATCAACATACAGGAGTAAATACACCTTATTGTCATTTAATTTCCCAACGTAAACACACCTGTCTTTATGACAGCTTTCAGAACCAAATTTCTTTAGCAAAGAGTCAAATTTTTGGTTCCAGCACCTTGGTGCTTGCTTAAGACCATAAAGCGAACGATTGAGTTTACATACCATATTGTAAGGAGCCTTTATTCGCATAATATTAGATTCTCAAAATATTACTTTCTCAAAATAGCCGAGTAGGTACAATCAAGCACTCAAAACAATTGTTAGTCCGGTTGACCGAACTAGTGCAACTTTTCAGTAGCAGTAGTTATGAAAACATTTACAAATAATCCTTTATGGGCGGCATGGGCCGTAGGCTGACGAAGGAGGCCGGCGGAGGCCCGGCACTTCGGGGACAGAAGTCAAAGAGTGTTGCAAGAGCGAAGCGAGCGCGGGTTTACGAACCCTTATCTTTGACGCAACTACTAGTCCGAGTTGGCAAATTTTGAAAATGAAATCTTTATTTGTAGACATAAGGTTGTACAGGGGTGTTCCAAATAAATATTAAATAGCGAGTCCATCTATGCCTTGCGTCGAAGCGTACAAATTAAATCCATACTTATAATCAATTTCAATGAAAATTCAATATAATAACAAAAGAGTACACAATGCCAGAATAATATAAATATAAAATGGATTAAAATATAAAAATAAAAAGATTACATGTCACTTAAATAAACGGGTATTACAATTTGATTTTAAAGTCAAGGTTTTACTAATATAATAAATCGGATGTAGCAGGTCTAGTATCTTACATATTTTAAATAATCATTAATTGTATAGGTAAAATTTTTCTAATAACATTTTTCGACTAGAAATTCTTTTAAGCATTTTTAACAGATCTTTATTTTAATAATAATAATTAAACTTTATTTCAGATACTTACACAATCCATAAAGCATCCATAAAAAAAAATAGTCAGCGCACAAATAAGATGAAAAAAAAAAAACAAAGCAAAAATAATAAAAAAAATCAATGTCAATATTACATAATAGCATGTCAATCAATCAATTAAAATTAGGAAATTGTACAATCAAACACAATACATTACAAATAAATTAAATAATGTAACAGGTCAGTATTGTCCAGTAGATAAACACAATTATTTTGAAAAGTGGCAGAGGTTTTGCTATTTTTGCAAAGATCTATATTGAAATCTCCACACAGTATGACCTTTTTTTTTTTCGCATGGGAAATCATCAAATGACTTCTCCCGCTCTGGGCGGAGCAGGAGGGAGTGTCAGACTTTTACTGACTAAAACCCATCCATGTTCCTTCATCGCCCTTTGTGTTCCGGGGCCACGGTATCTCTTTCGAACAGTCCCGCAACCCCGGCAGGCATCGGTCCTTGCGGACTCCTTCCTTTTTGCTGACCCTCTTTGAGGCGCGCGTGGAACACGAACGCGCCGTCGACACGGCCTGTCATCATGAGACGGACAGACGGCAAGCTAGCCCATAGCCCACCGTCCACAGGCCCACACAGTATGACCTTCAAACTATGTTTTAGACAAATTTCTTTTAACATCATGTCCAAATTTATCCATTATACATTTTTTATTCTTAATATTACAAACCGAACTGTTGCTACTAAAGAGTATCGGATCGGTAGTTCGGTGCTATATTTCAATCAAACTACTGCTACTAAAAAGTTGCACTAGATCGGTCAACCGGACTAACAATTGTTTTGAGTGTTTGATTGTACGGTCGAACAAGCTATTTGGTATACAGTTTAACCCACAAATTACATTGTAAAATGTAAACCAAATAGCTTGTTCGACCGTACTTCGTCTATTTTGAGAATATAATATTTAGCAAATGTAATATTTTGAGAATCTGCTGTTTTGAGAATCTAATGTTTTGCGAATAAAGGGTAAGGAGCACCTAAACCTTCAGGTGGCGTCTTCCTTAACATCTCCATATAGAAATGCAGTTTTGACAATAAAATATGTTTAAACAATTTTCGAGGTTTGTCGTTATCACATCTCTCAGGAGCCCAACCCGACGTGTCAAACCATTATCATCAAAAGCTTTTGCTAGATTGTTCCACACATCTTTTGCTGTTTTAGCTTCTTGTATATGCACATAATTAATAGGATGCATAGTAGAATTAATTTAGATCTAGCTTTCGTATCGAGCTTTGCATCAACGGCCTCATTTTCTTTACGGGTGACACAACTCCATAGGTCTTCGTGTTCAAGGTACGTTTGCATAGCAAATCGCCACGTCGCATAATTTTCTCTCCCAGTCAGTTTTTCTAATAGTGCCCGATGGCACTAATAATACTACGATAATATATAATAATACTAATAATACGATTATTATTTGATGTCATTTTTCCGATGAAAAAAAAATCGAATTGCGAACACGTACGGAGTTTAAGGTTAGGTTTTTACAAAATTTAACCAGAACTACGAACTTATATTTTTATAACTTTGTATATCACTTTTACTTTGTTTTAAGCAATATTCAGGTGGCCTGGGCCCATAACCTGTTGAGATTAATAAAATATACTTTGCTAAGTTGTTCGTAGTTTTAATACGGAAAGATTCAACAAGAAAAGTAACATAGATAAAAGTAGACGTAGCATAGACAAAAATTGTGTCGTACTAACAAACTAAATAGGTTAAAACACAGACAAAGTAGGGTTCAACTAATTATTACAACACTCTCTCCTCTCCCTAAGTAATTTGTTTTTTTAGTCGAGTGCAATTAGACAATAAGGTGGAACGAAGTTTATAGTGGTCGGATTTTCATGGGACTTTTTTTATTGAGTTCCTAGAGGAATAGAAAAGAAAAAAAAAGTTGCAAGCGGCGAAAAATTATTTTGCCGCCACCAACTTTTTTTATATTTTTCCTTTGAATTTTTTTTTTCATTAATGAATAACTTCAAATTCGACGAATTCATATTTTAGCGTAATAGTGTGACCAACGTGCATCCATTAAACGCTAATTTGTTCTGTTTCTTTATTCATGGTTGTCAATGTAATGTATATTTCAAGTATCTTTTGAAATTTTCCTATTTTCAGCAATTATTTCTAGAATATAGAATTTGAAGACTAAAATTTCTTTTGAAATTGGTAACTGATGCTTTTTCAGAGATAATTGGATGTAAAAATATTTAAAAAAAACATGTTTACGAGTGAAGTGACTAAAAATGTATTCACAATTATCAGGAAATCGTCTATACAGGATGACTTTTTTATCACTTTCTAAAAAAAATGGGTATAATAGGTGAACGGAGTAGAAGCAAATGGCATACTTAATTTTTTTATTTAAAAAAATAAAAAAAAAATCAAATCATACGCAATACGCGTATGATTTGAAGGAGAAAGTGGAGAAGAAAGTTAAAAGAAAGAAGAAAGTTTTTAACTTTCTTCTCCACTCCTCTCAATACAAAAGAACTCAATAAAAAAAGTCCCATGAAAATCCAACCACTATATAAACGCCGTTCCACCTTTTAAGTATGTTTTGTCTAATTGCACTCGGCTATTTGGTGGTATTTCCAAAATCAACTTAAATTACATTCCCTAAAATTAAATTCCAGAATAAATAAACAGGTGCCTTTTCGCCGGTGGAAAGTGCCTTTCAGCTTTGAATGTTGAATATTCAAATAATCCTTAAAGTTTGCTCATAATACATATTATGTATTAACTTATATTTACGTATATACATATACACAAAATAACACACAGACACAGTCTAGACTAGACACAATATGTAGTGTCGTGTATTCGATAAACACGCACTCAGAACCTATATTTTTCTCTTTTCAGATATTTATTCGAGCTACTGCAGTCATATGAACACTGCTCCGATCTCAACTTTGATTATACACGCCCGGCTGTTCTGTCAAGTCACAGCCGACTGCGTATAGTGGCACAATCTTCTCAACAAGCACAGTCGTCTCAGTCTACAAGGTAAGATTTCACCATTTCCGTTTTACAGGAAGCAGTCAAAAAGGGTTGATTTAACCTTTTGAACGCCATTGTCACATATATGTGACAAGCAAGCGCGTGCCCTGTACGCCAAACGATACAAACGTGACAAAATGGTAGGTGAAGTTGTGGCTTGGCGTGGAGGGCACGCGCTTGCGTTTATGTTCTGGCGTTCAAAAGGGTACGAGTAATCTTCATTTATTCACATGACAGAATCTAGATTAAGATTTTTGATGGAATAATAAGTACGTGGTTTACAAGCTCATAGCACATTAGCACTCATTTAAACACTTGATCGGCAGGGCCATCTTTTTTTTCTGTGCACTTTAGGCACGTGCCCAAGGCCCCTCGATCCAAGGGGGCCCCAAATTCCCAGTAACTGTAAAAAAAAAACTATTTATGTCAGGCAGGACTGCAGGATACAAAAAAAAGAATTGGCTGTCTGTCGTCGGTTTACTGACGATAATTTTACGTGATAACGTCATTTTAGTCACTAATAAATTTTGTAATTTTTAATTCGAAAATTAAGGACTTTACACAAGTTTATCTCCTTTTTTAGCTCTTTGTGGGTGGAGTTATCAAAAACGCTGAGACACGTATAAATTAACTTTCAATCGTCAGCCTAAACCCAAAATTTTAAGATCCTAACTTTCAAACTGACGGACTTTCATACAAACTTTCATCCCCTATTTAACTCCCTTTAGGGGTGGAATTATTTTTTGAGGAGTGGCTTGAGAGACGCCACAGCGTCCTCACCTTCCGCCTGACGCAGGTCCTCACCGGACACGGTTGTTTCGGGAGGTTCCTGCACCGAATCGGGCGGGGCCAGGCCGGGGGCCACCACGTGGCCCCGGTCACCGTAGGCGCGGGCCTGTGGACGGTGGGCTATTGGCTAGCTCGCCGTTCGTCCGTCTCATGACGACAGGCCGTGTCGACTGCGCGTTCGTGTTCCACGCGCGCCTCAGAGAGAGTCAGAATAAAAAACTTTTTTGAAAAAATAAAACAGACTTCAAAAACACAACAAAGTGAAAAATAACTTTAGCTTCAGAAGTCGGTGACTTCTGTGTGTTTGATTCAGTTTTTTGCAAAAAAGTTTTTTATTTTACCGTATTTAGTTGAAATGTATAACTAATATTTGTATAAGATATTAATCTTATACAAATATTAGTTATACATTTATTTTAACATAACATAAAATCACGCCTGTAATTCCGAAGAGTTGGGCTGAGGTGTACCCAGTAGGACCTACACCCACATTTCGCCAGTTATGTTTAAGTCTCATGTAATAGGGGGCGAGCGCTGGCGCAAATCCAGACTCCGTGGCTGCTACTGAGAAATTCCTGATGGAAAAACCCAATAATACTGCCCGCTCTGGGAATCGAACCCAGGACCTCATGCTGAGTAGTCGCCACCACTAGACCAACGAGGCAGTCATTTATTTCATATTGTTAACAATACATGTCATGGTAATAGGCTTATCCCCAATAAAATGGAACCTACCAGACCGAACCGTCGAAATAATGGTGTACTGTACACATCTGCATTCCCCCTCAGAGCATACAGGCGTGATGTTATGTTATGATTTTGTGAAAACAACAAACATCCAAGCGATTGCAGCAATCACGACCGATTTGCTGTCTTTAATTGAAGAGTTCCATTGTATATCTCCGAAGATCACCATCAGATCTTCACCAAATTTAAACGGGACCATCGCGAAGTATTTTCTTCCAAACAAAAAAAAATAATCATCGAAATCGGTTCACAATTGGCGAAAAAAAGGCTTAACATAAACACAAAATAAATAAAAAATATCAGACGAATTGATAACCTCCTCTTTTTGGAAGTCGGTTAAAAAAGAAGGGGTCCAAGGGGTGGAATTATAGGGCACGCCACAATAGTGGCGGTAAGTCCCCTCTTTGAGGAGTGGCTTGAGAGACGCCACGGCGTCCTCACCTTCCGCCTGACGCAGGTCCTCACCGGACACGGTTCTTTCGGGAGGTTCCTGCACCGAATCGGGCGGGAGGAAACGCCCGGGTGTTTCCATTGCGAGGATCGACCGGAGGACACGGTGGAGCACACGGTGGAGGTGTGCCCCGCGTGGGCGGAGCACCGCCGTGTCCTCGAAGCGGCGATTGGCGGCGGCGACCTCTCGCGTCCGGCCCTGGTGCAAGCCATGGTCCGGAGCGAGACGGAATGGGACGCCGTCACCTCCTTCTGCGAAGCAGTAATGCTAGAGAAGGAGGTGGCGGAACGTGAGAGGGAGAGAACCTCATAGCGTCGCGGCCGCCGCGGGAGACGCCCCAGGCGTCGGGGGCCACCACGTGGCCCCCGGCCACCGTAGGCGAGAGCCTGTGGACGGTGGGCTATGGGCTAGCTCGCCGTCCGTCCGTCGCATGACGACAGGCCGTGTCGACGGCGCGTTCGTGTTCCACGCGCGCCTCAAAGAGTCAGCAATAGGAAGGGGTCCGCAAGGACCGATGCCTGCCGGGGTTGCGGGACTGTTCGAAAGAGATACCGTGACCCCGGAACACAAAGGGCGATGAAGGAACATGGATGGGTTTTAGTCAGTAAAAGTCTGTACCTCCCTCCTGCTCCGCTCAGAGCGGGACTCATTTGATGATTACCCATCCGAAAAAAAAAAACGCTGAGACACGTATAAATTAATTTTCAATCGTCAGCCTAAAATTTTAAGATCCTAACTTTAAAACTAACGGACTATCATACAAACTTTCATCCCCTGTTTAACTCCCTTAGCGGTTGAATTTCGAAAAATCATTCATTATTCCTTGTCCACAATATAAACCACTGTGCAAAATTTCAGTTTTCAAGGTCCAAGGGTTTAGACTGGGCGTTGACCGCGGCGTGCGTAACGGTGAGACACTTTTTCGTACGTGCCGCCAGTTTTCATCGATTTATAAGACGTTATCACGTCAAAAATTTTGTCGCAAGAATAACTAACCTATCCGTGTCGGGGTGTAAAAAATTCCAGATTGCTAGGCTCGCTCTTGCATTACTTCCTAAAGAGGCCTCATTATTCTCAAGTGCCCAGGGTCCCCGATTGGTTAAAGACGGCCCTGTGGATCGGCATTACTTCACCTCATTTTTTTAACCGATTTCAAAAAAAGGAGGTGGTTTCTCAATTTGACCGTATTTATACAGGGTTAGTTTTTAATGACCGGCCAAATTTTCAGAGATGGTTTAGAATCGATAATATTTTGGATAATATTGAAAAAAAATAAACATATTTTTTTTTTAATAAAATTTCATTCCTGTCCACCACTAAAAAGCGAACGTGTGGATATTTATTTACTTATTTATTTTTATATTGCAACTGCACAATTCAGTTCAACAACCTACACACATCAAAAGTATATAGGGATCAACATATATTTTTGCAATAACTTTTCTCCTGATTGATATTAATTAAAATTTTCTTTAAGGATTCATCAAATAAAGTGTTTTCGTTTGTCACAGTAACGATAAACCAAGTCACCTTTGCATTAATAAAGAAATTTGCCATTTTCCTAATAAAGGGATTTTTGACATTTGAACCACTAACATTAAAGTTCGAAAAAAATACTGAAATAACAATTTTCTTTAAAATTTTATTGGGTAACTTAAACAATTAATAATCCGTGTTTCTACCGCGAACACTAACAACACAAGAACATCGGTTTGGCATACTCAAAATGAGTTCATCCAAATCACGCTGTGGAATGGCCGCCCATGTTCGTTGCAACAACAAAAAAAGGTCTTCTTGCGACTGGATACCCTCCATATTCGGCAGAGCTCTTCTCTGTAGCATATCCCATGCATGCTCAATCGGGTTCAAGTCTGGCGACTGAACAGGCCAGGGCAGGACATTGATGTTAGCTGCGGCGAGAGTCTGTCTTACAACTCTTGCGGTGTGCGGTCGTGCATTATCATGCATTAACTGAAATAAGGGACCGATTTGCACTTGTAGAGGAACGATGACGTCTGATACAATCGTCTCAGCATAAATTTGAGCGTTGAGGTTGCCTCTGATCCAAATCAACTCAGTTCTTCCGCCGATCCAAATACCCGCCCATACCATGATGGTTCCACCACTATAAGGATGGACTTCCTGGCAGGATTTTAATCGCTGTTGGCGTCCAGGGGTTCTCCAGTGTCGTATACGTCTTGTATCCGGTCTCATACCAAAACGAGACTCATCAGAAAAGCACACGAAACGCCATTGTTCTTCTGCCCAATTTCTGTGTTCAAGAGCCCATTGATATCGAATCCTACGATTGTGCATTGCTATAGGTGGTACCCGTAGCGGTCTTCGGGAATGAAGGTTCACTTCATGCAAGCGGTTTCTGACTGTTTGGTCGCTAATTAAGTTCCCTGAAGAGTGATGAAGCCTCACGGCTAACATCATGGCGGTTATTGTTGGAGCTCTTCGAGTTAAGATTTGAATGTATCGGTCTTGTCTCCGTGTGGTGCAGCGATACCGTCCTCCATGGCGCTCAGCCACGGTACCAGTGCTTCGGTAACGTGTCCAAAGTCGACTGATAACACTCTGACTTGTATTCAGAGCTAAAGCTACAGTACGTTGCCGGGAACCAGCTTCTATCATTCCCACGGCTCTGAGCATTTCTTCCCTGCTTAAATGACGTCGCCGCTCCATAATAACGTTGGTTTTAATCAGTAGTAGGGAAACAGTAGCACTAATAATGTCTTCAATGCGTTGTATGTTTTTATAGGGAAAATATTGACAGCTTATTTTCATCTTTTACTCGAATTTGATTGAGAGTTCCTGATTCAAATTATGAAATGCACCAAAAAGGATCCATATAAATTTATAAAATCATAAATTTATTACAAAGCCACATCTCAATCTCAAGAAATCCGCATAAAAATGCTTGATCCCTAGACATTTTTGATGTGTGTAGTTATGTAGCAGTTAGCACACAAATAAATTTGGCGGTGCATGCACGCACACAATTGCATCGGCTCCCACTAGGTTTATGATTTAGGAAATTTTTAGGACATTTTCAAATGAATGCTATTATTTTATTTTATATTTTTCGACAATAATATTTAAAATGCACTTTATTTAAAATATTATTGGTGGTTTGATTATCTAGATCTTAATTTTAAATTTTGGCTGGTCATTGAAAACTAATTCTGTATATTTTTTTATGTGTGTTCGCGGATAACTTCGTCGTTTATGAACCGATTTTGATTATTCTTTTTTGTTAGATAGGAGATATCCCAAGGGTGGTACCATGATAAAGAAACCAGGATCTGATGATGGCGTCACAGAGAAATCGAGGGGAACCTTCTAAAATCGTAGTGGCGACTAGTGCGTTTGTTAGTTTTTTCACTAAGTATTAAAAAAAAAAGCACTAACTATTTAATGAAGGTCTGGAGCCGATCTGATGATGGAGATTTTTTTTTTTGCAAAAAATCTTTTTAATTAACTGATTTCAATCCGAGGCTATGCCGTTAGGTGTTTACAAGTGCGCCTTGCAATGGCGATGCAGTATGTGTGTTGAGCTCAGAGATATGCTCAACAGATTCCTTATTCATCTTTTAATTTTAATAAACTACTAAAGAAAAACTTCAAAACTGCCAGAATGGTGGTAGCTTCAGGAGGATCCTGCAAGACATTGCTATCAAGGCATCTATGGTCAATCAGTTTCTGGCACTTCTATCCTCTGTTTTAATAGAAGAATTACTAAAGCGTGCTACGCCCATGTACGGCTTGACCTGATTCGGCACAGGACGTGGGTCGTGTGTCACCTCACATGCACCTCTTAAACACGGAACACAATAGAAGCCTTAAATTATTCATATCTTGAAAAACTATCCCGTTTATACCAAAGTTGCATCTTTGAATTGCAAAATTCTTCTCCCGGGCCTGCACTCTCGACATTAGTAACGACGCTGTTGCAAACTTGCGATCGCTAAATCCATATCAATCCAATCATACATCCAAGCAAAGTCGTACATTATCTTGACTTATCGATGTCGGTACGCTAGCGAAAAACGTATTCAAAGTTTGGCTTTTTCAAAGACAATTTTTTGCCATTACAAAGACCTTGAATATGGGGAAAAATAGATAACATGGTTCAATAAAAATAATTGATTTTCTTGTATCTTAAACTGAGACTATATAATCCTTATTTTGAAGGCATCATTTTGGGTTAGGTTTAGAATCGAGTCGCCTGAATTTGAAGATTCTGTCACTGTGGGGAGTCAAAAGGGGTTTATCTGAAGCGCCCCCATGTGATTTTAGCTGCCTAAGCAGCTTCGAATTATTTAAAATGATTTTATAAAATTATTGATAAATCACTCGAAACGTGAAACGGAACATATATTTACCTAAATTCTAACGTTTTTGACGTTGCATCTGTCAAAATCATCTCAAAAAGCGTAAAGTGGCAGGCTGGTCATTTTGTTGACAATGACATAAAGGGTGTAAAATACCTCTTAACGAAACCGAAAGGCACTTGTTCTCCCCGTCATTGCGACCTTTTTTTTTTCTTCACCATACCTGCGAACCTTCTAGTTACGGAGATATTGGGGGTCAAAGTTTCAAATTTTTGACAAGTATATAATGTAAGATTTTTACTTTACACACCTCGCTGATGGAAGGAATGAATAGTACGGGGGTCGTGACCCCCGTACTATTCATTCCTTCCATCAGCACAATGTTTTGAGTGCGTTACGTTAAGTTCTAAACATGATTTATCACCCCAAAAAAAGTCGTTTCCCAGTAAAATTGTTTGCGTAAAGTTACTTAGTTTGATGTACAGAATGCTTGGTTGACGGCTTCGTGATGAGGTTGTTTACACCCTGTATACTTTACGTCATTCCGTTATACGTGAGTGTTGTCAAATATCGAAAAGATCCATTTTTACAAAGCCATAAATTATGTTTATAAATGAAAGTTAAGTAAGTTATAAGTAATGAAAATTATAAAAGTAAATATTTTGGTGTTTTCTTGAGTGCAAGAGCGAGCGAAGCGAACGAGGGACTTGAAACATCCCGACTAGTACAGGAAGAACCTTCTCAAGAACGGTGCGTCGCCTTTACATGGGAGTGGAGAAGGGATACCAACCCCTCCCTACCTAAACAATTTTTTTTATTTTTTCAATAAAAATTGTAACCGTAAAAAATAATTTTAAAAAATACTACGTATCTCTAGAAGGGGGGGCGAAGGGGGGGACAACCCTCCCTCACGATCGCTATCTATATCGAGACTGCAACCGTGCGTAGTTTCACACGCTAGTATATGCATTATACATACATGTCAATCAATCGGTACAATGATACCATCTATTGGGAGACACAGGACACTATAATATCCTTGTAAGCTCAATGAATAGGAAGAAAATGTTCAATGTGAGCAATTGGCGCTGTTGAAACAACAAGTGAAGGAATAAGTGGAACTTGTCCCTGTTTAAAATGCGCATACAGTACTTTCACATAGCGGGATTGTTGTTTTTCTTCACGCATCAAAACTGGGCTCACACTGACGTGAAATTTGCCCCGGATTCGCGTATCTCAGTTTGTACTTTTAAAATCATGTCATTTTCCGACGTGATCCTACATCATTTTTTTACATATTTATTTACACGGTTCCTAGGACTACACACACTACCTTAAAAACTATGTTATTAATGTTGTTACATCGTTGTACCTAACATTCATTATACGACCCGAATGGCGCAGCGGTAGTGAGGCTGCCTTACGTGCTTAGTGTCCCGGGTTCGAATCCCGGTAGGAGCGAATGTTTGTGTGATGAGTATGGACATTTGTTTCCGAGTAATGGATGTTTATATGTATAATAAGTATGTATTTACAAACAAACAGTATCTATGTAGTATATCAACTATCTGGTGTCCACGACACAAGCCTCGTTGTTTAGTGTGGCACTAGGTGGCGCTGTGTGTAATGTCCAACGATATTTACTTATTATTTTATACATGGCCCAGCAAATTATGTAAGCCGGTAAAAGATGTTATGGAATAAGCTTAGTGTTAATGTTACTGTTAAAGCTCGAACTACGGTAAAACTTTTTTTTTAAATAGATCTTAAGATTGTCCAATATTCGTGTTTTTACAGTAACAGATACTCATGTTTTGGCCCTTAACAACACAAAATAGCACGACTATATTACCCAGTAGCTATTCTTTCCATTGCTGGGTTTCCTAGAACCCCTTAAGTACACACATTCATAAACTCACGCCTTTTTCCCATGGGGGTAGGCAGACACTGCAGAAAGTAACCCGCTATGATCCTTACCTTACGAGAAGAAAAAGTTTACTTACTTTCCATAAAATCGCTTTCGAGTGGCATATCTTTCTCTTTCAATAACATTTACTGACTTTCATTCCAGCACCGATGCCAATGATAACAACAATTCTGAGCCAGGACCCAACCGTCGCGCTGCATCGCCTCGCCCAAGTAGCAGTGCTGCTGGTAAGCTAACTTGGCTAAATAAAGCACATTGCACATTGCACCTTTTATGACAAACAAACGTGATTAAGGACAATTTTATCAAAGAAATTGAACGCTATCAGCACACCTAAATCGCGTTCAAAAGCTGTCATTGTCAAAATATTATGATGGTAAAAAATATGATATAAATGTTCGTCAAAAGCTCTAAGGCCTCGCACACGAAGTCAGCGGGAGCGAGGCGGCGGTGCGGACAGCGGCGCGTCCCAATGCATACACTTATATGGAACTGGCCTCGAAGTCAGCGGCGCGGGGAGCGGGCGGCGAGCGGCGTACGAGCGGTGCCGTGGGAATCATATAATCAATACATCTTCTTTTGCCCCCAATAAATCAAACTTTAGGAAGGAATTAGAATCAAAAAGATGTTGTCGTCGCTGTTTAGACATTTAGTTCGCGAATAAAGATATTAATTTCTCGTAACACAACACTACGCCGCTCTAGCGCCGCGCGATCTGCCCGCTGACTTCGAGACCGGGTACAACGGCGCCGCGCCGCTGCCCGCGCCGCCGCCGCCACGGCTCTCCCGCTGACTTCGTGTCCAAGGCCTAAGAGGTCACTAAACGCAAGTTCCAAGTTAAATCATAAGCAAAATCTTCTATTACGTTTACATGCACGTACAGGCGCTATGGCCCTCGCTAAGATAATAAAATAGTATATTTGAAAATACATATACACATATTTGAAAAAATTAACTGTCATTTGTAGATCTTAGCCAGTCGTTACGGGTACGCAGTGCCCTGAAATTCTGGCAACTAATCTCTCCTAGGGATTCGTATTACCCAGGAATTTGATTGTGACTTGTGGAAGTCAGATAGGCAGTAGTTCCATGTAAAATACTGGCATCCGGTTAGACTGAGAGAGCCGACCTCAACATTGTTGGGAAAAGGCTAGGTAGGCAATGACATGTTTGAGAAAAAATTAAGAAACCACATCAAATATTTTGACAAGGAAGTTTTACAAAGCCTGTTCACTTTATTTAGCCATTTGACGGGGAAGTTGCCAGACAGAACAGATGAAAGATAACGAATTTACATGACATAAGAATAGTCGAATTTACCACGATCATGTCTATTTAGTTCAGTTTGTTGGTATTGGTAGTATAAAATTGTAGGTTTTCTGCTATTTGTCGTTGTTGTAGGTACTCGTTGAAGCTCTTGGCGTTGATCACACGCGCGTCACAAAATCGTACTTCATGGGCTAGCATGCTCTAAAATTGATGCATAATTACCTTTTAAATCATCGGTCGTTGCTGGCCTCTAAACCATACTGTTTTCTCCCTTGCTTTGACCCAATAGCAATCCTGCAAATGTCTCGTTTGTGTTGAGTACAGATTATTAAACCCAACTGACAATTCATTTATTTACTTTCAGGGTCGAGTTCCAGTGGATTAAAGCGAACCTCGACCGAGCTTGAGAGTGTGCCGCTAAAGAAGCGTCTGCGTATGTACGACTCCGCGTTCCTGCGCCGCGACTCGTTCATTGACAGCATGTTCGGCGGCGTGCTGCTAACGCGCGTGGAGTGCACCGAGTGCCACTCGTCGTCGCTGTCGCGCGACGTGTTCCGCGACCTGCAGCTCGCCTTCCCCGACAAGGCCCAGGGCTGGCAGCACAACGTACAGAGTCTCCTCGAGTACTACTGCTCCAAGGAAAGCCTCACCGGCGAGAACCAGTACCAGTGCCGCGACTGTGGCGAACTCCGCGATGCCGAACGAAGCGTACTTATCGAAACCACACCCAAATACCTGATTCTCGTTCTAAAGAACTTTAAGTAAGTATTTCGAATTATTATTGAGTTTTCCCTATTTCCTCTTCCTTTAGTTTCTCTGTCTATAGTTGACAATATGAAGTCATCCGCTTGAAAACTGGAATACGATTTTAAAAATTAGAACTGTCGTTAACAGATTTGACCCGAAGCTGCAAGTGCAGACGAAACTGATGCACTCGATGTACCACAACCACACCATCACGCTGCCGACGGTGCGGTCGCAGGCCGTGCACGCCTCCTACACGCTGTACGCCGCCGTCATCCACGCCGGCACCACGCTCGACTCGGGCCACTACTACACGCTCGCTAAGGACGCAGAGCAGTGGAACATGTACAACGATGACGTTGTCACTTCCTCTGATGAGGGGCAACTGAATGACCTCGAGCGGTCCAGCACGCCGTACATCCTGTTCTACAGGCGCACAGATATCGAGGAGGGCACCGCTCCAGCGCTGTCAGAACTACCTCCGAAGGTCCAAGAGACAGTGATGTCGCACAATAAGCACTACGTCGAGACTGTCCGCAAGATGCGGCTAGCACGTCCATGACGGTTAAGATCCGACAAGTACATCGATTTCTCGGTGTTGGATGAGGAGGAATTGAATGGCGTTGATGATTTTGGTTCCGACAAGAATAAGCGATCTAAGCGTATTTAAAGAATGATGGGTAATTTTATTTTAAATCTGGACGTAAGTCCAACAGTATTGAAAATAAAACTGATATTTCAAGTAATTAAACTACATGCGAGATTTGATAAAAAAAATGTATTGTTTATTTTATCGTGATTAGATATTGAACAAACTTATTGTCTTTCAATTCTGTTGGACTTACGCGGCATTTTGGCCATCACTCTTTAATGATAAATCTTGTAATCTTACATCAACTTGGACTGTTACACTTCTTAATATATGTTACGGTCGCTGCGGTGCAAGGCGGTCACGTCCGCGTCACAATATATATGATATTAGTGTATCAAAGACAGGAAATTGTTCATCCAGCTCCGCCTATCTAGCTCCTGGTTGACGGTCTCCCTTTGTGCTTCAACTAAGAACTATAAACATGAAAATATAAAGTGACGGTTTATATTACCCACGTGAACATTGATTACGGAGTATAACGACGTGATTGCTATTGCAAAGACTTATGCTTTCTCGACGCGATTATGAAATGGGATAATATACACATCTCTGCTTACATCCAGGATATCATATGATTAGTTACGGTTGAGTATTTGTTGATTAGTCGGAGTAAACTAATCTCAGTTCGTTTTTTTTTCTGTGGTCATTTTTAACCGAGAGCAACTAGCCTAAAAAAGTGGAACAAAGTTCACTATAAACTTCGTTGCACTTTTTGAGTATTTTTTATCTCATTTACTATTTCTTTATTTTCATAATGTGCAATATTGTCTGCTTGTAAGTTCTAGAAGAACTTAAACATATATATATATATATTTTTTTTGTGTATGTTGTAAATACACTACAGTTTTACTTGTTGTTCATCATCATAAGAAGCTTACACAATATTGTGTATGGAACTTATTGTTATGAAGTGAATTTGATGCAACATCTGTCATAGGCAGTATCTCTATATTCGTAAGTCTGCAGCGCGATGCAGTGTTCGTATATACATATAGCAAGGACATACTTGCATCTCAGACTTTGTGCAGATGTACATAATCACTATCGTGCAATCTATTAACATAATACTTAGGCCGTAACATATACATTTGAAAGTTCGTCTTTAGAGATCTTCTGTATACTAATTTATGGAGTATTATATATGGGAAGTATTTAAACATAAGAATCTTCAACACTTTATCTTCGTGTTTTTGCAAAAAACCTCGTTATATTGATTTTAGTAATATGAATGTAAGAATAATTTTAAAATAATGTAGATAACTTATTCGTGTTGGAATTACATGATTAATATTCCTTTCTAATGCATTAACTTCAACATTATGATAATATGAGTGTTATTGGTAGAAAAAAAATGAAAAGATTTCAGTGAATTCAAAGAATATTACTAAAAAGCATGTTAAAATTATCGTATCTGCAGTGCACTTTCACTGCAGATACGATAATTTTACGTACGTACGTTAAGTATTTACATACTTACGTAGGAATCGATTCGATAAATCTGACAGTTATTCTCGACAAAATGAGTTTTTAATTTTGCTATAAACTCATTTTGTCGAGAATTACTGTCAGATTTATCGAATCGATTCCTACGTACTTGCACGAATGTTTAGAGTAAGTAGATAATCAAAGACGCGATCTGCGGTTGCGGTTGTCTCTAGAACTAGAATGTTAACATTAACACATTAAAGTAAAAGTAATTTTTGATGACATCTACATGTTCCGTGTATCTAATATCATCCAATCGCTGAAATCCTCCACTCTTATAAATCACCCTATTAATGTAGTGACGAGGTTTCTTGCAAAGGCTCTCTGACACAAGTTTTGTTATTTTTTGTTACTTACTGATTTTCTATAGAAGTATGGGACAAAACAGCGCCGACCCTAAATAAATTTGGGCAAGGCCAGTAGAACGATGAATCACTCCTATTCTTGGTTTCCAACGATGTTTTCGAAATGAGCTAAAACTCGTATTCGGCAACCAGGTACGTATACAAAATTTTTTGATTACTTGTTTAGTGTGCCAACAACATTTTTTAATAATCAAAATATGCTATTCCTATTCCTTTATTATTTTATTAGAGTATTGATATTATTTACTATATATATACACAGATTATTTTAGGTATATACTATGTTTTGTTTTACATTCTGAAAACACTTTCTTAGTGTAATATCTTAGAATTTATGTCTGATAGATGTAATAATGTTACTCAAAATAATGTAAGTTCGTGTTTTTGTGCATTTGCATAAACTAATGTATTTGTAGTCGACGTACTATCTGTCGCTTACTCACCCTTAGCTCATCTTCTCCCGTAATTCGTTTGGTTTGCCTTTGGAATGGCATTTTCATTTTGTTTAACTCCCAACTTCAAGAAATATGTTAACAGTAGTCTTCTTTATTTGGAAGAAGAATATAGAAGTGGTAAATTGACGGTAGTTTCGGCGCAGAGGCTGAGAGATTCGCATCAGCTGCGCTTTGTGTCGCAGGCTCGATGTAAAAAAAAGTATAAGCGTTTTGTACAACCTGGAAATATAATGAATTATAAATTTATGTATAAAGGTGTAATGTAATTAAATGCTGTGTATCAAACTGTTAACATACATATTTAAATATATCATTTATATAATTGTACCATTTTCACTTCTGTTGGTTCTTACTTATTTAGTTATTTTCCCAGTTGGAGGTTACTGCTGCGAAGTCGCGACCGTTCGATTAATACCTACGTACACACTGTTGCTGAATACTTAATGTAAATATTTTTTTGACTTCCGCTCTTAATTTTGCAACAAAATATATGTTAATATAAAAAGTGTGGTCCTCTATTATTTGTATGCAGCGTCATGAAAAAGATGTACCTATTCTATTTATTAGAGGTTTTACATCTTGTAACGCTCTAACATTCGAACGTACGCGACTTCGCTGATTTTATTTACATATGTTATGATTATTAAATTGTTTAGTTTATCCTTTATGTAAATAATTAAAGCATTTAAAATATAAGATAGATGGTGGTAAACACGTGGAAATAATAGTTTAAGTAAGTAGGTATATATGTATATGTTATTGTTCAGGGCATAGCATCGTCCCTCTCATACATCACTTTTGTTTATAATTAGAAAACACATTATTGTAAAATCGGTTTTTGGTTTAAAATAATAAAATAAAACTTGGAAAAGATCTCTTGTGTTCCCTTTTTTGTTTCCTCTTAATAATTATACGAATTCCAAATCAAGACTTGAGTTATTTTTACTTGTGTATTACACGAGGTGATCCCAAAGACTACAATGTAGGTGATCCGGAGGTACACTGATTATCCCTCCTCGTACAGTATTTTTACACTTCTTCGTGTCGCTGGCACGCGTCTTCTGTGGCAGTGCAAAGGTAGCAGCTGCATGTTTTTAGCTAAGGAGAGAAGTATAGGAGGGAGCATTGTTTGCGACACAGCTCCACAACCACACGCCACTGTTTATTGAGGTAGCCCGACTTATATCGAGGTTGGAGATACATCTTCCAACTTGAGTCCGGAGACGGTTCAAGGACTTCCATGTGGGCCACGGAAGGTTAGACCCTGCAGGAAGATGCTCACTTGGTGGCAAGTAGTGATCAGTGGGAGGAGGATAGCTATTTTTCTTCACCGGTTATATCGGGCGTCGGCCGCTCTGATAGGAAGGTTGAGTCGTTGCTTTAGCAGTTGGGCGCCGTATAATTAGGTGTCTTGTGTCCGACTCCTGTTTATGTTTCTCCACTGCGTTTGAGACTTCTCTTCGGATTGCTAACCCAGCTGTGGGGTATGGTGGGCTGACTGGGGTCTGTTTGAGGCATCCAGCAAACTTTCACACATGGAGCGGTCGTGTGCAGCAACCCATACTGCAACCTGCGTCGACCCTTGCGCCATCTCACGTTGCAAGCAGTGCGGGCTGTGCTGGTGCTGCTGCTGCGAATGCTGAGCGGCCTGACTCTCAAACGGCGCAAATACTTTTTCAATGTACTTCCTCGAAAACTGGTTCATATCGCACTACGATTAGGTTCAACATGCAATGTATTTCGCACGTGTTCGTTTTTTCGGGTTCCGTAGTCAACTAGGAACCCTTATAGTTTCGCCATGTCTGTCCGTCCGTCCGTCCGTCTGTCCGTCCTCACTTAATCTCTGTGACCGTTAGCACTAGAAAGCTGAAATTTGGTACCAATATGTAGGTATATCAATCACGCCGACAAAGTGGTAAAATAAAAATTGGAAAAAAATGTTTTATTAGGGTAGCCCTATATGCAAAGTGGGAAGTGTTTTTTTTTTAATTTCAACCCTAACGTGTGATATATTGTTGGAAAGGTATTTAAAAATGAATAGGGGTTTCCTAAAATCATTTTTTGATAATGTCAATAATTTCGGAAATAATCGCTCCAAAAGTGAAAAACAATGTGTCCCCCCCCTCTAACTTTTGAACCATAAGTTTAGAAAATATGAAAAAAATCTGAAAAGTAGAACTTTATAAGGACTTTCTAGGAAAATCATTTTGAACTTGATGGAAACAACAGTTTTTGTACAAAAAAGACAAAAAGTTGTACAAAATAATTTCTGGACTAAGTTTGTAGTACATTCAGTCAAAAAAGTATCGGGAATGGATGATTTGTTTATGGTTCCAAATTCAAATTTTTGTTTTTTTGTAGTTGTTAGATTAGCACAACTGTTTTCCATTTTGGCGCGGAGTTTGAGTTGCATCTGTTATTTATATTAAATACAGTGCTGGTTTTAGTAATATCATATATAGTGTGTATTGCGAATTTCATAATGGACAAAAATATCGAACAAAGAGTTTGTCTTAAATTTTGCATCGCCAATGGAATTTTGTGTTCGGAGTCACTGAAAATGTTACAGAAGGCTTACGGTGAATCGACTTTATCAAAAACTCGTGCTTATGAGTGGTTCAAAGCGTTCAAAAGCGGTCGAGATGTGATGGAAGATTTGCCTCGCTCTGGTAGGCCGTCAACGTCTGCAACTGAAGTTAACATCGCAAAAGTGAAGAAAATAGTGACTGAAAATCCCCATTCAACTCTGAGAGAGATAGCCGCCGAACTTTCTGTATCTCACGAGTCGATCCGTACCATTTTATCTAATCATTTGGGTATGAAACATGTTGCTGCTCGGCTAGTCCCAAAAAATCTGAATTTTCTCCAAAAACTCAATCGCATGAAAGTCGCTGAGGACATGCTAGAACGAGTCAGTTCGGACCCAACATTCATGAAACGCATTGTTACTGGTGACGAGACGTGGGTTTACGAGTTTGACATGCAAACATGCTAGTCAACAAGCTTCGGAGTGGCGCCAACTTCCAACTGAACCGAAACCGAAAAAACCACGCCAAAGTCGATCAAAAGTCAAAGTCATGTTGACTGTTTTCTTTGACTATCGCGGTGTTGTGCACTCTGAATTCTTACCGGAAGGTCTAACGGTAAATAAAGAATATTATTTGAGCGTTATGCGGCGTTTAAGAGAGCAAATTCGACGAAAAAGGCCAGATTTGTGGAAAGAAAATTCTTGGATTTTGCACCACGACAATGCGCCTTCGCACAAGGCTATCATTGTGAACGAATTTTTGACCAAACACTCAACAAATACAATCCAGCAACCACCATATTCACCAGATATGGCTCCTGCTGACTTTTTTCTTTTTCCTAAACTCAAATTACCACTTCGTGGCACCCGTTTTCAATCGATAGAAGACATAAAGGAGAATTCGCGGCGAGAACTGAACTCAATTCCGGAAGCAGCGTTTAAAAAATCTTTTGATGAATGGATTATTCGTTGGCGCAAGTGTATCGTTTCTAAAGGAGCATACTTTGAAGGTGATAAAATAAATTTGGATGAATAACAGACATTTTGTGTATTATTGATCTTTTCCCGGTACTTTCTTGACAGAGTAGTATATTCGTATATACAAGCATTTTGGAGCGCGAACATAATGGATACCCACCTTTAAACTCATAAGTACCCTACACTGAGCGTGGCCCGACACACTCTTGGCCGGTTTTTTCATTTAAGTACTAAAACGTGTGCGGGAAAAAAAAACCACAGATAACCTATAGGTACCTATACTTAGTCCAAATTGGTTCAATGCCTATACACTGTGTAAACAGACTCTTCGCGAAGCCTTTAACCAAGCATACAGTACATCAAACTAAATAACCCTACGTAAAAAATCATCATCTTCCTGCCCTTATCCCATGTTACTTGTGGTCGGCGCAACACGTTTTTTTCTTCCATTCTCCCCTGTCTAGCGTCAAACAATCATTTACCTACACCTTTTTCATTCATATCATTCCTCACACAATCCATTCATCGTTTCTTTGGTCTTCCTCTCCCTCTCCATCCATCAACATTTAAATTCATCACTCTTTTGGTCATATGCCACTCTTCCCTCATCACATACCCATACCAAGACAGTCGATAACCTTTCAACTTTTCTGTAACTGGCGCAACTTTCAAACTTCCTCTAATATACTCATTTCTTATTCTATCCATACTTGTCACACCACACATCTACCTCAACATTCTCATCTCCGCTACATGCAATCTTTTTTCATCCATCTTCTTCACAGCCCAGCATTCCGATCCATACAGTACGACAGGCCTAATCACGGACTTGTATATTTTCCCCTTTAACTTGAGGGTCATCCGTGGGTCGAAAGTTGTTCCAGTGACCTGTCGCTATTTCATCCATCCTGTGTTGATCTGATGCGTTACGTCACGGTCTACTTCACCATCCCCTTGGACAAGCGACCCGAGGTACCGGAAATCGGAACAGATCGGTATGGGCGTTCCGGCAAGAGTTATGGGTGTAGGACTGGAGAGACCGCCGAAATCACAGAATAAGTATTCTGTTTTGGACCTACTTAATTTCAGGCCAACATTCTCCAGTCTATGCCACTACACCTCCAATCTGTTGTGGAATTCTAGGCCACTCTCGGCAACCAACAAAATGTCGTCGGCAAACAGCATACACCAGGGAGCCTCTTCCTGGATGCCCGACGTAAGTGCATCCATTATCACTAGGAAGAGGTAGGGGCTTAGTGCCGACCCTTGGTGCAAGCCAACAGCCACATTGAAGCTGCCGGTGGTGCCCGCTGTAGACCGGACTTGGGTACTACATCGACTGTACATCGCTCGGATCAACTGCACATACTTCCCAGGCATACCTTTCTCTTTCAGGGCCCACCACAAAACCTCACGAGATACCCGGTCGTATGCCTTTTCGAGGTCGATCAACACCATGTGCAAGTTTTTGTGCGCACTTCTGTATTTCTCGCACAGCTGGCGGATGGTAAAAATGGCGTCCGTCGTTCCCCGACCAGACATAAAACCGAATTGGTTTCGTAAAATTTCGCTCTCTTCTCTCAGTCATCTTTCAATAACTTTCTCCCAAACTTTCATACTATGCGCCATTAGCTTTATTCCTCTATAGTTATTGCACTCCAGCACATCACCTTTCTTTTTAAAGACGGGCACCAGCGAACTGTTGCACCATTCGTCAGATATGGCTTCTTCCAGCAACAACTTATTGAAGAATAAAGCTAACCACGTCCATCCATCCACCCGTAATAACTTCCAAACTTCTACTGGTATACCGTCAGGTCCTAATGCTTTACTATTCTTCATTCCATTTACTGCTATTCTCACTTCATCTATACTAACCATTCTCACTAGACCCTCATTCACTGGTTTATTGTCCAGCACACCATTCCAGTCATTATCTTCATTCATCAGTCTTTCGAAGTACCCCTTCCACTTTCATTTATTTTCTCATCATCCGACAGAACCATTCCATCTTCATCTTTTATGTATTTTATCTGGCATTCATCCCTCGACTTTCTTTCTCTTGCTCTAGCATGCCGATATAGTTATTTTTGGCCTGGTAGACTATCGAGTGCGTGATAAAGCTTATCCTGGGCTTTTGCTCTCGCTGTGGCCACAGCTTTATTCGCTTTTTTCTTAAGAGCATCATACTCACTCTTCTTTTCAGCTTTCAAACTAACATTTGCAACTTCAACACTCTGCAATTCCTTAAATTCTCTCTTCTTTTCCTTCAACACCTTCTGGATTTCTGTCGTCCTATTTATAGTACCCCTTCCTTTCGTCTCTCCTAAAATGTGCTTTGCTACACTCCTAATATACACAGCCATCTCATTCCAACATTAATTTACACTTTGCTCGTTCATGTCTCCCATCTCTAACATTTTATCCACCACTCGTCCTTTAAATTCTTTCGCACAGTCAACCTTATCTAGCATATACCATTTTATTTTAGGGCAAGTCAGTCTTTGGTTTTATTGACTTTTATTTCTGTGACTATTTCCAAAACTATCTGTGTCAGAGTCTGTGCTGTGTAACCAAGTCTTCTCCCGGTAAGACTTTAGTCTTTGATGCAATTTAATTTATTTCGTCTGACTGTTAAGCAATTTGTGTATTATGGTTACCACTTTTGTATGATATAAAGTGTTTATCGTTTTCCTGGAACCAAGTATTGGCTTGGCTACTGCCAGATCAAATGCAGTAGTCTCCCCCTCATTGTTTTGATTCCCGATTGCCCACCCCCATGCACTCTTTCATAAATCCCTTTCATTCTTCCCACATGTCCATTAAAATCTTCTCCAACTATCAACTCCTCATGTACCGGGAAGTTCATCAGAACGGAGTCAAAATCCTCCCAAAAGTTTTCTTTAACACTCCAACATCACATCCAACTTGCGGTGCATACACACTAATTACATTCAGCATAACGTTTTCTCACATAACTTTTACAACTATCACTCGATCATTAATTCTGTTCCTTAATTCTATCTAAATATCCTGTAACTTTGCTTGTGGTAAAAAATAAAAATACTGATATATAGTCACAAAAATATAATTATCACTAGAAAAACTTGTTCATTATTGCTATTGCTTACATCTACTTAGATTCTAGTCAAGTACCTTTAAGTAACTAAATGAGCCTCAAGTATTATTCTTTGTGATTGAACTCTTGCGTATCGGTTGACAGTCCTTCGAAATTGGCTTTTGACACCAATACAATCAGTTTAATTTTTCACCTCTGAAAATGTGCTATTGGTTCCATATCTTCACCTTCTTCGAATCAGAAGAAATATGTATACCGTCAAACCGTACAACTTTGCCCAAATTTCTTAAAATGTTTGATGAAACTTTAAATATAAAAAAAAAAAAAAAAAATGTGTTATTGTGCTACACGATATTTAAATGTATTGTTCTTTGCACAGGATTTATAAACATATCAAGAAAATAAGTGTTTATGTGATAAAAACCGCAATTTGTACAGCGGGCCAAATTTTTTGTACTTTTTACAAGTTTGCTCATTCTGCAGAAACTTTTGTAACTTCGGTATTTTCTACCTTAAGAACACTATTGTAGTTTAGGGATCATTATAGAAAAATAATTAATCTATCATAGGACCTTAATACTGAACGTTTAAACGTTCTTATTGCCTGTCACATTTGAGTGGGCAAAGTAGCAACGATTTTTTCGTCATTTTTCATTCCTTTTTTTTTTTTTATTGTAAGTACTTCGGTACGGTGTACGCAGGTGAGTGACGATCAAATAGTTCGCTCTTAAATATTAATATAAAAATGTCATGTAATTAGCAGTATTTTAGAACAAACAATGCTACATTATGATTATTATCCAGTCATAATATTCTTTTCAACACACTTGCTCATAAAATGGCTCTAATTTCACCGCAATTAGGCACATAATGACACCTATAATCAAACTGTGACTTTTTCATTACTATTATTCACAAGTGAGTTATAGGGTTTTTTTTTGGTTGAGGTGCTTGTTGCTTTGTTCCTACAAAAGTTTCTATATAAAAAAAATCGTGTTCAATAGTACAAATAAATTAATGTACCTATTGCTTGCTCATTTCACTGAAATGTAATTTTTGTTATCTCTGTAATAAAGAAAACTTTGAATTCCCCATTTTGTACGTGGATTCGCTACCCGCGAAAAGCCAAAAAAACAAACCTCATTATTTTAGTCTATGGCCGATCGCCATCGATAGATGCGCGCGCATAAGAAAACTGATTGAATTTTCCCGCCATTGCGAAAAACTTTTCATTACTCGTTTTCACTGTTGAAATTATAGTTATTTATGAATAAAAAATGTCTACAAGTACTAGTTATGAAGAAAATGATTTATGTTGTACACCGCCTGATATAAGATGATGGAAAGTTTACTACCTGAAAACTCCAAGGACAAATATCGATTTTCTAAATGATTTTTTTGTATTATTTTCTTCACAAGTGTGTTGAAAAACGTCGTATGACACACGTGTGTATTGATGATTACCGTCCTCGGCTCTCTTAAGACCCTCGCCTGACGGCTCGGGTCTCAATCGCGCCTCAGCGGTAATCACCAACATTACACACTTGTACCATAATGCACTATTACCTAGTTCTGACGTCACCCACCAGCCCCCACTCCCGAGTTTTGATGCGTTTTATCTTTGTCAATATTCATTGATTTACAAGAAAAAAAATACGGGTCCATTAATTTCCAATAATCTAACTGACGGACTAAATAGATTTGCAATTTTTTGATAGTCGTCATGCCTATTACCAGTACCACGAGTCCTCATACAATAATTACTACACAACCACAGGGGAGATAATTACTTATCATTATGATTAGAAAGTAGGTAAGTACTTACTTAGTAATAACTATGCCAGGGTCCATTATTTCGAATAACAACAAAGTACCTAATCACCTTAATTTTTTGGTTGATGAGCGGATGGTGTGAGTACCTTCGATTCAGTACGTAGGGTCAAATTAAAATTTTCTTACGTTTTTTTGCAATTTGCTGGCCAGTTCTAGGTTGTATGTTGATTAAAATATTGCTCGCGACTGTATAATAAGACGTCTACAATCTAGAACTGGCCTGCAAATTGCAAAAAACCTAAAAAAAATTGAATTTCGTGGGATACCCTGAAGCATCCACCTTAATTACCTATCCACCTTTAAACCAAATTGCCTTAAAGCTAGTTCTTTTCTTATGATCTAAAAAACCTAGAAAGAACAACAACGTCAACGTCTGCAGTCTAGACCGATCAGATTCGATTGCCATCGACACTCTAATAAGAGGGAATAAAACCATCACACCCGTCTTTTCGACGGGATAGGCAGAGGCGCAGCAGAGGTAATGATAACGGTATACATATTCTTCGTTAAGAAGTATTTTACACCTTTTATAACCATCATCCGACAAATCCAAACTTCAGGCTACCACTGAGAAATTGTGCTTTTCATGAGTCAGAATGATTTTTGGAATAATTCGGCCAAAGATTTGAGACGAATGTTCCTAACCCATAGGTACCAAAAAGTAGGCAGACTTATGTACCTATTTGGTATCCTTATTAAATCCCTATTAGTTACCTTTGTAAGTAGGAACAATATTAAAAAAAAAAAACATCCTCTAGCTAGAGCACGGGCCTTTGACCTGTTGGAACGGAGCTGATTTTTGGTCTAAACATAATACACACATAAATAATAAATATTTGAACTGTTTGCCTTCGATACACCAACCAGGGCAGGCAGTCTCGACATAGATAGCGACAAATTCGCTAACTTTAGATCGCTGATTACTAACGACTAAATTGGGTTGCAATAACGATGCTTACGAGAAACGCATCTTGGATGTAGAGACTTGTTTAACACGCAAGTATTATTAATGCAACTGAATTTATGCTTTAGTAATCAGCGATCAAAAATTAGCGAATTTGTCGCTATCTCTGTCGAGACTGCCGGCCCTGTACGCCCGTGCCGCGCCGGTAACCTAGACTATTTCTGCTAATGATGTAGGGATCGTAGTAGACGGCATTCTGTGGTGCCTGCCTACTTACACCCGTGAGGAAAATGCACGCGCGTTTACGTATAAATACCTAATGTTAAGGAAAATGTTCTATGATGAACTTTGATTGACCTTTCCCGGCAGAGAGAAATAGAGCTCGTGCATTGGTTGTATGCATATTGATTTGTGAGGCATGAGGCGCGCGCAATGCATTACTTATGTGCTTACCTGGTGTAATATAGCTTCATTCAATGCACTAGCCTCACCCTCTCTTCATCGTCCCGTTGCTAGGCTACCTTCCTCTTCCACCGCGACCTACTTACCTACCTACCTACATCAGCTCAGCAGTCTAGATAGATAGGTATTCTGTCATAAATCAATAAGCGGATTCACTCTGCGCGTCGTCCGGGACACAAACGTAACTAGGTACATTATTGTATTCCTATGTAATAGATACAATTTGTTTATGTAGAATGCGCTAGCCTTGTGGAATAAATTGCGGACCGTCGCGGTCGGTTCCTAGCCTGCTTTAAGTAATTTACGACTATGTAACATTT
Organism: Xestia sexstrigata; assembly: GCA_941918905.2. Classification (NCBI taxonomy): domain Eukaryota; kingdom Metazoa; phylum Arthropoda; class Insecta; order Lepidoptera; family Noctuidae; genus Xestia; species Xestia sexstrigata. The sequence goes on along the minus strand of OW799200.2, from coordinate 11,305,405 downwards.
TTAATGAAAATATTAGGTAAGTTTTAATACGGCATACAATTAACGAACCACCAGATTTAGCAAACAGTAACAGCAAAAAAATCACTTAGGATTGCCAAAATTTGTAAATGGTCACAGAAAATTAATCCCCATTGTATCGTGAAATTAAATAAATTTTTTGATTTTTTTATTGAATGACCACCAGTAATTGAACTGTTATGCGACTCGGATACAAGAGCATCCGAGTCGCGGGAGACCCGTTCGACGGAGCCCCGTATCGCGGGGGGGCTTTACTTCTGAAAGGTTTATAAAAAAATAACGGTCGGCCTAGGGAAAACAAGTTTGTCATAAACCACCTCATTAACATTTGGTGATCATTTTACTAAACTTGGTGATCATTTGATATTTTAGGTGATAGATTCGATGTGTCACGGTGATCACAAAGTTATTTTTGGTGGTCATTATATTTTCCCCCTTTTAATATAATAGCTTCATTAGTGGGTGCACTTACCTTCCTAATCATTAATACAGTACCTATGCAACTACCTGTTAATGACTAAAGATCATCAGAAGTCATACATTGTTACGTTAAGTCGATTGCAATAATCCGACTCATGGTCAGCCATGACTTGAGTCGCAATAATGCAATCGAAATAATGCCGAAAGAAAACACACAGAACTTTTGTGTTTTCTTCAAATAAAGTTAAATCTGAAAGATACAGGGAGGTAGATAACTATTAAACACGTATCTATGGAACTAACTACGTTATTATTATAAGCCAATGAGTTTTCCTCCGATATTGTTGAGCTTCTCTGTAGCGGCGCGGGAGATCTGTGAGAAGACTTTCCCCGGCACCTGATACAGAAATGTAGGGAAATATTATGAGTGGGATGCTAGGGTAAAATGAGGTTTGTGTAAAAAAAAAAATATTCTTGGATGATCATTCAAACCTCAGTTTTGTAACTGTGAAGTGTAAAAGGACTGTAACTACAGTCCTTTTACACAAAAATGTGAAATGGGTAAATGGAATGGGTAAATGCGAATTGCTAACTAGCCATTCGCATTTACCCTAGCTTTTTAACAACCTTCGAGGTACATGGGTAACACTAACATACCACCCAAATCCGAGCTTCTATTGAGAAAAGAGGTTCCGAATGCAAAAACTCAATAACACTGCCCGAACTGGGAATTGAACCTAGGACCCAGCAGTTACTGCTTTCGACCATGACACCGACGATAGTGATAGTGTGTGTATTGTCGATGTATACTGTATAGGTACCTACCTATTAGTAGCTAGAACAAAACAGTAATTATTTTGGCTCGCTACGATATCATAGCAAAGTAGGTATTACATTACATTACATTGACAAATTATGCATTTGACTTCGAGGCCGTTAATTAGTTAGTTGACCCTTCAACAATATTATATCTTACCTCAAGTGCTGAGTTGACGAAATTTGAGATGCCCTCAGCACCACCGACCAGTGCTTTACCAGCGGTATAGAACTTGTCACCAGAGTTGCCATACTTTTCCTCTTCACTTATAGTGTCTACGATAGGCTTCGGCTGAAAAACGTAATATTAATCTGTAAGTATAGGTCTAGAAGGACATACACTGACCTTAATGGTGAGGTTCTTCAGAAAGGTCAGGCTCGTAATACTCGCAACCGGCGTGCTTGTATGACCAGATGTATGAACGTGGACGAGGCAAAAGGGGTACGTAAGGTTTGTAGCAGGTGGCGTTCTGTAGTTTCTGCCTACCCCTATTGGAAATAGGCGTAAGTTTGTTATGTAAGTACCCTGCACTGTGCTCTGCGCTCTGTGCTGTACTGTTTGGCAGCACCCTGCTGCCAAACTTTAAGGCAAATCAATATTTAATTGTAGGTACTTATTAGGTATTGGCGTTTTCTGTTAGTCTTTCATTACTGCGATCTCCAATCCGCCTGCCAAGCGTGGAGATTACGGCAAATTCCTCCGATCATGGGAGAGGCTTATGTCCAGCAGTGGACGTTTGTGGGCTGATGTTGTTGTTGTATTAGGTATTTGGTTCCTACTCGTAATACTTCTTTGAAAGGGTGAAAGATAAACTGACCAAGTGCTTGTCGGAACACACAGTGAGGGGTTCCTATAATAGGTACTTATCTGTTCAACCCGAGTGGGTTGAACAGATAAGTACCTATTATATCCCGAGAACAAACTTACATTTGCAGTAAAAAACATGATGTCCCCCTTTACGAAATTAATGCAAATGTAAGTTTGTACGCACACTATAGAGGTATTTACCATGTCATTTTGCAACTGCAAAATATGGATGTACGAGTGTGAAAATATTCCGCATAAATGTCATAAATCATCATCAGCCTATTAATGTTCCCACTGCTGGGACACTGGCCTCCTCTCTATGAGAGGGAATAAAATAAATGTCACAAAACCATCACCTAAATATTTTGATTGTGTTGCTTAGAAGGTTGTTTTGAAACCTAACCGAAGGTGGTGTGACGATCTCATCTCGTTTGCATGGCCAGATATTGCAAAGCATAGAGAAGTTTGGAAGGAGAAAGGGGAGGCCTTTGCCCAGCAGTGGGACACTCTAATAGGCTAACTGTAAAAAAAACCAGCCAAGTGCGAGTTGAACTCACGCACTGAGGATTCCGTATAAACTTGGGTAATGGGTACCTTGTTTTCCATAAAATTATTTGTACTATTGTTGTTTTCCATAATCGTCCCCCCTCATAATATTTACTTGCACTTTATACTAATAACGCTTGTCATATCAACTTATTAGTCATAACTTTTATTTGCCATAAAACAAGTTTCCATAATAAAATGTGTTATACTCATTAGTTTCTCAGGTTTCTCACATTATAATCGATACTTGACATAAGCAACATTTAATATAATTTAGAAACGTTTATTGTATAATGTCATTAAGGCATTTGGTCTATGATTTATAACAGCAAACAATCTTTAGTACTTTTGATGATTTTACTACTGTTATAATTGAATCTCCTAATTTTACATGACCTAAAATCATATGTTCTAAGTATTGTATTATATTATGAGTATTATTCCGAACGTTCTTTTATACATTGTTATTCCTAAAACATTTTCTATAATTTAGGTTTTAGTGACAGAAACGAATCGCTGTAAAACCGACTCCACGCTTGCTTGCATGCTGCATGCTTGCTGCATGCATGGTGTATGCATGTTTGCGTGTTTGCATGTTTGCATGCTTCTTACGGGGAAATCACAACCACATAAATTCATAATCAACTGTTTTATAATGATTGATGCTTTGATTGATTGATTTTCTGCCTTTTAATGACTATCGATGTGAAATAGGTGCCAAAAGAAGATTCGGACTGTGAATTTTCATTGCGCTTGTACTGAACTAGCATTGTTGTTCTAGTATGGGCAAATGAATATTATGGTGAATAAATGTTATGGAAAACGACATTATTGAAAATGAAAAATATAGCAAATAAATTTATTGTTTTAAATTATTAGGTATGACTTTTGATCGATTATGACCAATGAAATTAGTAAAAATGATTTTATGTAATTTCCCGACTATGGCAACTGAAGCGTTATATTTCTAATGAAAATATGGCAAATACAACTATGGTATATAAAATGATTGCATTTTAAATTATGGCAAACATTATTAAACCATAAACTTTTAGGTATTTTGTTATTAAACTACATATTTACGGTTTTCAGATTTTTTGCTTTACATTTACATGTGCTGTTAAGACAATGCTTCTTGCCAAATTTCACGATTCTAGGTCAGACAAACGGACAACAATGTGATCTTTATGGGTTCCGTTTTTCCTTTTTAGGTACGGAACCCTGAAAAGAAAAAAACAAACCGTGAACCGTGAGCAAACGTAAAAATACCTACATCTAAAGCTATTGAAAATGGGGGGAGGCAGGTTGCTATAACTGCTGAAGGTTTTAACTATTCTGCATATATCGTCAAAGTATTTAACTCATAGTTCTCTATGGATGGTATGTATAAAAACCTGTCCGTTACGTTCATAAAAATTAGAGAATGTAGTGAGTGAAACGATCTCAAAAATGGTAGCTCCCAGCCTGAGATAAATTTTCTTTAAACAAAGAACTACAATGAGGAGGCTCCATGGACCAGTGAGCAGTCGGGCCATGCATGACATGACAAATGTCTGCACACGCACGCACAGTCGCACACCATGGGCTGGCAGGAGAAACTACCTACTCCCAGAGTAGCAATGGAAAGGCGGCACGTCTGTTGCGTGCGTATGGACTGAAATACTAGTAGTGCTTTGTACGTACCTGAAATAGTCCAGCAACAAACCCTTGGATATTCTCTTTGAATGACAATGTCTTACTGCCGAAACCTTCTGTTTCTTCCACAGCACTTTCCAAAGTGGGTACTGGTGCATAGAATACTCCGCCTGCTTGTAGAGAATTTGCCTGTAAAAATATAAATTGGTACGCACTGAATTAAACTAATTAAATTCGATGCTCGTTTGAGACAATTGAAGAAAGAGGCAACGTTTGACAACTGGCGTCTGCTTTTAGTACGTATACAGTACTGTGCAAATTGTAGCGCATTTTATCTACTTTGAAAGTGTACAGATTGACTTTTCCGTAGGCCTTTAGAGGGAAGAAAATATTCAAGCGTTTTGATGCACCACGTAGAAACAGATGTCTTCCTCTCTGCCAATCAGCCCAAAGATCTAGGCACCGGAGAAGAGCCAACAACAGCCCTTTCCTGAAACCAGGTTATTGTGGAGATTGCAAATCCCAGCCAGAAGTAATGAGGAGGAACATGCACCGTGTGGTTTTAGTCAGTAATAAAAGTCAGACAGACTTGTCCACTCGCCCCATGGCGGAGGTACAATGTGCAGTTTCTGGTTAGAGTTTGTTACATTACACAGTTATTATAATCGGTTAGAAGAATTATGCAGTTTAGTTAAATACCTACACGGATAAATGAAAGGCTGATGCGCGGAAGGGTGGCATGGCTTTGGTCTTAAGGGTGGCAGTCGTCCTGCTCGCTTCTATAGAACCTTTGTGTAGAACTGAACGAAAATGGCAACGCGGGCTAGCGGCGGTATTGCAGTACAAAAGCGCACGACTCTGGTCGGTGAACCTTCATCGGCTGCTGTGTAGCAGGCGTAAGGCTTTGTGTTTTCACCGCATGCGGAGGCCGGAGCGGACCCATTAATAACTTATTTTACCTTGCAAGAGAAAACTGCTTACTTTTGTTTCCAAAAACAAAGAGTCGAGCGGATATGACTCAGCTGGCAATAACAGTGAAAATGAGCTCGCTCTGCTCATTCTTGTTTCATTTATCTTTTGCGGTGGGAATTAGACGACTTAACTCTTTCTTGGTGGAAACCTATTTCATGAAAACGAAGTCCGCTTAGCTTAGCCATTTCCGGCTCATTGCTCTTTCGCGGTGGAAACCGGGCTTAGGAAAGGGGCCGGTAGTGATAGGTAGGAAACGAATCAAGGAAATGGAGAATTGCTAACAAATCAATACACGTCCTATTTTTCTAATGGGTTAGACTGTCATTAGTGATTGCACAAATAATATAATTTAGGACAAACCAACACGGAACCCGAGTAAAATGGCGTGTGTTAGGAGGCATTAAACCGGGTATTCATTATGCAACATTTGTTATTAAACACTGTTTTTAATGTTTTTAAACCGTTTATTAACAGTGTTTCACAATGTTTCATCGTCTCTGGAAACAGTTTATAAACAAAGGTGATGAAACATGTTGCCGTGTTCATACTTCGAATGGAGAGCAAGATCCAAGATGAAACATCTAGTTTATAAGCAAAAGTCAACAGGTGTGGACTGTGGACGTCTGTTGCGCGAGTTTATAAACATGGAACTTAGCTAGTGTGGTCCAACCACCAGGATTCGATGCTCATAGAGCTTTACAAAATAGCGTCATGTACTTTGGGATTCTTCAAATAAAGATTATAAACATAGATTTTAAAAAATGTTGCTTGGGCTGACATTGCTGCAGAATTGAATATGTCGCTTAGGGAAGTAGAAACGAAGATGCATATTCAAATGTGAAAAGAAAAAAAACTAAACTCATCAAAAAGCGACGGCGACATCCTAGTAACAACTGACAAATGTGGACGGCCAAGTTTCAGAAACAGTGTTTACGGTAAACTTGGTGATTTAAAACGTCATGAACAGTTTATCAACAAATAGTGCCTATGAATACAAGGCTTTGGATTCAACAGTACCTAGGTATAGTCACTGTCGTCACAGTAAGTAGGTATAGTAATTATGATGAGTTCACTTCATTCCCGTGCCTTTTAATGGTTGTGTAAAATTCAGATGAAAAAAATGATGTAAAGACCTCACTGATTTTAAAATTACCTTCGCATTCAACGTGCTGCCCAACAGATTCGACGCTGTTTGAAGTTTGTAGGTAACAAAGTTCCCTCCACTTGGTTGAGCATTATCTTTCACAGGGTTGCCTCCAGGGTAATTTTCGGGGTGTAAAGGTTGAGACAGGAGCACGTCTGGACCGGATTGGGGTTGGTCGTAAACTGGCAGATCGATACGAATCGGATCATCTAGAGGCGCTGAGAGTGTGCTCACGACCAACACCAGTAGCGTTACCGTTGATGAGAGAGCCATTCTATAACAATAATAATAATATCAATTTTGATCGTTGATGAGAGAGCCATTCTATAACAATAATAATATTACAAACATAAATTTTTATTTATTTCTATATGTATTATTAGATGTTTAGATACCTATGTAAACAACTACTAATACATATAGAAATAAATAAAAATTGATGTTTGTAATTTAAACATAACAGCTTTTTACTGAATACATATGAAAATATATGGTTACAATACAAAAACTTCTTCTTTTTTAATTTTTGTCAGTCTGTTTGTTCCAGTGAATCTCCGAAACGGCTGAACCGATATTGACAAGACTTTTACTGGCAGATAGCTGATGTTGTACCTAACTTACTTTTATTTAAGAAAATGGATTAGGGTTCCGTGCAAAAAAAAACTCTTTAAATTGTAAACAATATCCGATTCAAATAGGGAAGTAAAATTTTTAAAATAATTTCTAGGGGAAATAGGGAGCAGCGGTGCCCCAGTGGTGGCAGCCCTGACTTACGAACAGTACATCGTGGGTTCGAACCCATACAGGCGCATTACTTTGTTTAATTTATTTCATCACCGCTGCTCTCAAAATGGTGAAGGAAAACATCGTGAGGAAACCGGCATGTCCTAGAGCCAAAAAATTCGAAGACCTGTGACATCTACCAATCCGCACTGGGCCCGCGTGGTGGATTCATTTTTGATTGGGCCCGCGTGGTGGATTCATTTTTGATTCCTCCCATTCCCTCTCATAGAGAGGAGGCCTGTGTCCCAGCAGTGGGAACATTAATAGGCTGATGATGATGATGAATAATTTCACACGGAGGTCGGTCGCGGACAACAGCTAGTCAATTTAATAAAACAGCAGCTGTACGGTCTCATCGCCGTACATTTTTCTGCTTACTCGGTAGCCTACTTTCTAGGCCAACGATGCGCGTCATAATTTAGCATAATAAAACTACATAACTAACGATTTTAAATATAGTGAACTTGTAACTGGGTAGCCATAGAGCAACACAGGCCACCGGCGGACCGGAGTGGGTAGCTATCAACAACTGAGAGAAATAATCGCCTTCTACTATATTACTGTAACTCAAGCTTACGTTAAATAAACTGAACTACTTAGAGCATCTTAGTGGAACGCGTTTCTCTAAACTTACAAAACCTTCACGACAAATCGGTGTACCGAGGTAACTACAACCCGTACAGCAGCAACCCAACTGCTGTAGTCAGAAATAAAAATAGAGTAGAAGGACCGTCATTTAGAGACGACGCTTAATATTTGGTATTTCCAATGTCTAAGTTCTAAGATGCGTAGGTAAGTACAGAACTACAGACCCATAGTAAGTACTTACTAATTCCATAGTGGTTCCAGTGTCATTGGCAACATTAGCAACCAGTAGGTAGACAAGTGCCATAATGACTATTTTTGTCAATTTTACGAAACCAAATTGTGCCAAATATATTATTCGGATAACGAAATTAACAATGTTTTACAAATAAATATCAAAATTCAAAACAAGAGTAAAATAAATTAAAATATACCTAAATAGAGAAACACACTGATGTACACATAAATTGAGAACAGCATTCAGACATCAATATGGAGACAATACCAGAAGTGCCAAGATGTTTTGGAATGTGTCGACCTAAAATTGCATGTTTTTTTATTTCATTATTCGGATTATCCACCGGGGGATTTGGGCTAACAGCAATCATCCTCTATGGCCTCACGGAAGACAGTTTCGTTTCGTATTTTGTCATAAACTACCTTGATGAAGAAGTGGAAAAAGTTGTACTTCTGGTGGTAGGTTTGACTTCTGTCTTGCTGACGACAGGCAGTTTGTTATTGTTCGTAGGGATAAGTTGTAGAATGGAAAAAGCAGTCACCGTATCCGCATGGGTAATTTTCTTTATGTGTATGTTGCTAATTTTTATCGCTATCGGAATCCCCACTATGTGCTTTTTTTTAGAAGAGTTATGTTTTCTAAAAAAAGTAAATAGTGGGGAATACGCATTGGCTTACATAATTATAACGGTCTTCCTTTGGATTTGGTTATATTATATGGCAATTATATTTAATCATTTGAATAACCTGTAAATGTAAATAAAAACGTTTTTTCCTTAATTAAAATCTATGACAGTGTTTTTTATTTTGTTAGAAAACTATTAGGCTAAGTTCGCACTGGTAGGTGCGTGTCATTGACACTGGCTTGGCCACTATCAGGGATTTTATTTTGATAACACAAAACATTTGTCGCTAATTAGTCGAAATTTGTCGCCAAATATCAGAGTTTGTCTTCCACTGGTTCAAAAGATATAAGGGTTTATAGGTGGCCGATCTGGAGAGAGTCTCCCCAGCTTGGCCACATTTATATCTCAAAAACTAGGGCACCTAGCGAAGATCTGTTTTTTCCCATATTTTGTCGCCAATTTGTCGCAATTTGTTGCCAAACCACAGATTTAATCTTATAGGTCTTAGTCTAGAAGATATAATGAGTTCATTTAGTCAGGTATAGTCCAAGAGCTAGATCAAATGTTCTCTCTAAATTCTTTCGATCTAGCTCTTGGACACGGCCGTGATTAGAGGCAAACTACCAGACACCTTTCAGAAAGTTTTTAACATAAAGCAATTGATAGGAACTTAAACATACTCTTTCATAAAATCGACTTAGTTTTAGAGGAGAAAAAAAGGGGAATACGAAACGTCGAACACGTCATTTTTTTGTGATTTAATCGGTGTGAGCTGCAGCTTCCCCTATCACACTCTAAGGGGGCAGACATAGGGCACGCCACAATAGTGGCGGTAAGTCCCCTCTTTGAGGAGTGGCTTGAGAGACGCCACGGCGTCCTCAACTTCCGCCTGACGCAGCACGGTTGTTTCGGGAGGTTCCTGCACCGAATCGGGCGGGAGTAAACGCCCGGGTGTTTCCATTGCGAGGATCGACCGGAGGACACGGTGGAGCATTCGTGTTCCACGCGCGCCTCAAAGAGAGTCAGGACCGATGCCTGCCGGGGGTTGCGGGACTGTTCGAAAGAGATACCGTGGCCCCGGAACACAAAGGGCGATGAAGGAACATGGATGGGTTTTAGTCAGTAAAAGTCTGACACTCCCTCCTGCTCCGCCCAGAGCGGGAGAAGTCATTTGATTATTTCCCATCCGAAAAAAAAAAAAAAAAAAAGGGGGGCAGACATGACGCAGAGCGACGGCAATAGTTTCTTTAAATGATTATTTTGGTCCTATTCCCGTTAAATTTTGTAGGTAGAAGTTAAAAGGTAGGTCTTGAAAACTATTTGGTAAATGATTGAAAATAATAATCGACATGCAATATACATTTTTCTTAAATAATTTTAGTTTTATTGGGGGCAACCGAAGTCTATCTTTATGCCGTGTTCGGCTATTTGGTCTGACAGTGCTAGTTTCAAATAAATTGTAGTTTCTCCTAACAAAAACACATATTTCAATAATATATAGACATGGCAAAGGTAGAATATTCAGTTTTTGAAATAGTGGCTTACAGCTGTCTAAAAAGTGAGGTCCACAAATTGCTCGGATACATTTTTTTTTGAGCTTTAAAAACTCTGTCAAAATCTAATCTACTGAGTTACCCCATACCATATACAATGCCGCATTTATGTACGGATGATACATAACCATGGTAAACCAGCATTGCCGTGTCACTGTTTACTGTTTGTCTAATTCGTTTCAGGACATATATAATACGATCTATTTTTGCAATGATGATGATTAACCACCCGAAAAAAAGAAATATGCTATAGTAATATTTAGGAATCCGGTGTAGGTATGTAATTATCAACTATAATTAATTAATTACCTACCTATTACTTAGTTTACTCTATATAAAATTTATTTTCTATGAAGGTTGCGGTAGTAGATTAAAAGTTTAGATTAAGCTTACTTGGGTACGCAGTCGATTCAAAGCTTTATGCTGGGTCTGGACTGTAGACCAGTATTCCATAGTTGCGAAAAGGCTAGGCAGATAATGATGATGATGTGTGTTCCTTTGTGGCGCTATAAAGAGTAAACGCGTGATGGGGCGATTTTTATGATTCTTGCGTCAATCGATTTGTCATCTTGCAAGTGTTACTAAAGACATGACAGTAGTCAAAATTCAATGTGGCGACAGCAATACGCCATTATTATAAAAAGAAAATCGTGGGTATCATTATACAGGAATTTTAACACTCACGGGTGCACAGTTCATCACGCTCAAATGGGGATTTAATTTTATAAAGTGATTTTTTGCCGTTTTTTGTTTGCGGGTGGTTAGGTAAACATTTAAGCCTTTTACATTTCAATTGGTCGCTATATTTCGATTCGTTGACGTTATTATATTTTAAATGATTTTTATATAATTTCGTTTTTAAAACTAATAAGACTTACCTAATAGTTAAAATAGTGGATATACAAAACAAAATAGTAAGCATTACTCGGGTACTTTTAATCGACTTCAAAAAAAGTAGGAGGTTCTACGTTCGACTATATGTATCTTTTTTTTTTTATGTATGTTCACCGATTTCTCCCCCATTTGTGGACCATCATCATCATCATCATCGGGCTATTAATGTTCCCACTGCTGGGACACAGGCCTCCTCTCTATGAGAGGGAACCGACCGATACCAAGACCGATACTCAACAAATCGAGCCCTATTATTAAGTATAGGTACCTTTGCAAAAATCGCAGTAAGTATTAAATTTCATCATCAGCCAATAATGTTCCCACTGCTGGGACACGGCCTCCTCTCAATGAGTGGGAAGTCTTAAATATAACACAATTCAAAGTAAAAATCCAGATTTTATTTCAAATATCCGGAGTTTTCGGAAATTTCTCCGGAAAACTTTTCTATAGATCTGGGAATCCTATCTATACCCACCATCGGGTGAAATCGGGATGTGTATGATGATGATTATTTTAGTTTTTAAAAGCTAAGTACCTTTAGATCATCAGTTTTACTAAAATTTTTTAATGTGTTTGTTGTAGGGAGTCAAACTTCACGACACGACAACGGCAAAGTCAAAGCAACCCTCCTGATTTATGATTTTAAAATGATGATTAAAATAGACACCTTTTATTGCAATTCGCAAGTACCTACGAGTACCTAACGTATCCGTAGAAAATATCGTAGAATTTTTTAAATAAATTCGCTACAGCTCATCAAAACTATTGATGTAATAGTGTGAGGTAACTTACTTGCGAATCCGTGCGGTGGTCTGCAATGCGTACGCGCCGGCCAGCCACTGCCGTAGACCGAGTGGTTATGCACACTTTCACGACTTACGTCATAGGGCCTTGGCACTTGTACCAAATGCGATGTTGATGTGGCCACACTGACTCTGACGACCTCCGTGCAACTAATGGCTCTAAGCATTGATGTGCCATCATTAGGTGGCTGGCCCTGCCCCGTTTGTCTCGCGGTAACGAGGGCGACTGCTGAGCGTTGGTGCCTGGTTTCGATTCCGAGGTGGGGCAAAGTTATATGGAGTTTCTTTACGGAATTTCACAGTACCAGCCCGGAGTTTGGCAATTAATGGAGTTTCCCTGGTGCCTCAGAAAACTCATTAAACATATATGATCGTCCCCCTGATCTTCAGCGGTCGTCCCGTCGGATAATGGTAGTACCTAAATAAATAGAGAGTACGCAATATCTCCTGGCTTACTTGGCTAATCTGCATTGTGATTGGCCGCTATGACCGAAATTCGGTCGGAAGGGGGAAGGGTATGTGTGAGTAGCAATCCACACATACACAACGCAAACAGTGCAGCGCGAGTGTCGAGACAGACTAAACAATCTTGGGCCGTTATAATTGTAATGCACCTTAGTTTGAGATTTATGCAAAAAGATAATTTCTTTATTTAGTCTTTATTCTATTCAAGCCTTCTAGACTAATAAAACACAAATATATGTTATGTAAATATGTACATTATGTGTATGTTTCTATTACATAAACAGGGTGGAATTTTTTAATGCCAACTGGAGGGAAAGTACTCGAAATACTGTAGATAGCAAATTTTACTCAAAGGAAACATTCCTTTATTTTATAAAAGAAACAAATCTGCATTCACAGATTTTAGAAAATTCGCTTGCCACACTCGGGAATCGAACCGACTAAAGTTCGAAAAAATAACATAGTGTACTTTTTTACATCAATCGATAGGGACAATCATATGGATCAAATCTCTCTAACAAACATGATAAATTTAATGAAGGGAAAACCATGAAATATAAAGAACAGTTATACATTTAATAAGATTGGCACTTTTATTCATGATTTTCCTTTAATTTAATTTATCATGTTTCTTAGAGAGATTTGATCCATATTGATTGATGTCAAAAAGATACAGAATATTATTTTTTCGAACTTTAGTCGATTCATCCGGGGTTCGATGCCCGATTGTGGCAAGCGAATTTTCGAAAATCTGTGAATACAGATTATTTTCTTTTTAAAAATTTAGGAATGTTTCCTTTGAGTAAAATTTGCTATCTCCAGTATTTAGAGTACTTTTCCTCCAGGTAGCATTGAAAAATTCCACCCTGTATGTATAACTAGCTGTCGTCGCGCGGTTTCACCTACGTAGTTCCCGTTACCGTGGTAGTATGGGGATAAAATATAGCCTATGTTACTCGCTGATAATGTAGCTATCCATTGCTGAAAGTTTTTTTTTAAATCGGTCGCGTAGTTTTTCAATTAAATCGTAACAAACACATCAACAAACAAAAAACCAAATCTATCCTCTATTATTATAATATGAATATATACTTTTTATTATAGTAGGTACCTATGATACTGAATATAAATACTACAGTACCTTTACAGTTTTTATGTCTTGTGACTGGGACTGTAGCTACATTTAATTTTCATCTTTGTTCGAAAATTCAAAAGTGCCTGTAACTGGCCTACTTGAAATAAATGCTTTGATTTTGATACTGAATAGACTCCTGTTTTAAACATAAAATTGTACTTAACTAAAACATACAATTTCTGTTGTCGAATCAGACTTTCCACCAGTACCCAGCATGGCGGCTCTTCTAAAAGCACTATCCTCCTCTACTCGATTCACGCGATTTCTCATTCTAAAATGAAAACAAAAAAATAGCTACCAAATTTCGACACCGAAATAGTTTTAAAGGAAAACCCAAGGGAAACCTTTCAAATTGTAATTACGGTTCTATATTCCATGTCGATATAATTATGTTAAGGCTAATGCTCCAGGGTAGCCCGCGAAATTCAAATTTTCTTACGTTTATTAAAATTTGCAGGCCAGTGCTAGGTTGTATGTTGATTAGAATATTATCCGCGGCTGTAAGACGTATGTAGTTACAGAATTACGAGTATAATCATCAAAATTATCAATACAACCCTCCAAGTTCATAAAGGTGCAGGAATTACTTTGACATTGAAAAAGTCATTTGTGGAGCATTCAACTAACGTGATCGATAACTGTGTATATGAATTGCAAAATAAAAATAATATCCATCTCGCTTCTGTTGCTTTCAGCTTTTGCAGAATTTTTATTCATTCCTTTTATTGACACAATGATAATACAACCCTTACGCCCATTGCTAAAACTAATAAAACAGAAATACGAGTATAACAAATATCTACAAACTACTAAAATAATACTTTACTTGATAATTAACGAAATTCTAACTCAATGAAAAAAATTCAAAGCGGTTCAAAATGTTGTAGTCGTAGTATAAAAATGCGTTTACGATAGATACGCTTGAAAATCGGGACGCGGAAAAACAAGTCCTTCGTCGAAGGGCGCTCGGGCCGTACTAATCGGCGCTCGCTTATGCGTCGTAATTTATCGTAATTTGGAGTGATGTTAAAAATTATATTATGTCTGATTAAATGAATTGATTTTAATAAAACTTTGGAATTAGTTTAGTAAAAGATCATAGTTTATTTTTACATAATTTGTTTTATGTAATTACGCTTTATTCAAACCAAAAAATCACGATAAAATCGCGGTATAAAACGTAAAAATTGACCTAAGACTTTGATTTTTTTACTAATTAATGTTATTAATTATCGATATTCTAGTTTATTATGTGTCGACAAAAGTATGTATATGTCTGATGCTTTACGTATTTTTTTCAGTGAAATTTATAAATATTTATGATAGTTATAGGAGTCTGTCCGCAGAACATGTATTCAGTTTTACTTCTGCTGATTTTCAAGCCAACATTCTCCAGTTTCTGTTGCCATTTCTCCAATCAAACAGAAATGTAATTGACATTTTTACGTAAAATGGAATAGGTTGTTGTATTTGTGCTTTATAGAGTTGGTTTTTTTTTATGCTTTCTAAGGTTTCTGATTGCTGACATAGTGATATTTTTTTTTTTTTTTTTTGCCTTGTATTTGATTTTGTTATGATTGAAATGTAATTATTTTGTAATATTCGAACACAATGTAAATTGTTTGATGAATGAATAAAATAAAAAATAAATTAAAAAAAATCTGCTCTGGATCTCAGGTCCATGTTTACCGACAAGAACAGTGTCGTTGGCAAACAGCATGCACCAGGGTGCCTCTTCCTGGATGTCCGACGTTAAAGCGTCCATGATCAACAAGAAGAGGTAAGGACTTAAAGCCGACCCTTGATGCAAGCCTACAGCCACACTGAACTCATCGGTGTTGCCAGCAGCTGACCGGACGTAGGTACAAGATTGACTGTACATAGCACGAATTAACTCTACATACTTCCTAGGTACCTATACCTTTCTCTTTTAAGGCCCACCACAACACATCACGAGGTACCCTATCATACGCTTTCTTCAGATCAATGAACACCATGTGCAAGTTTTTGTGTGCACGTCTGTACGTCACGCACAATTAGCGGAGTGCAAAAGTGGCGTCCATTGTTCCTCGACCAGGCATAAAACCCAAACTGATTTTGGGTGATCTTACTCTCGTCTCTTATTCTTTTCTCTATCATTTTCTCCCATACTTTCATACTATGTGACATGAGCTTTATCCCCCGATAGTTGTTGCAGTCCTGCACATCACCTTTATTTTTGAAGATGGGCACTAGCGAACTATTGCAACATTCTTGTGGGATCGCTCCTTTATACAACAAATTATTGAAGAATAAAGTCAGCCACATACATCCGTCTTCTCTTAAACACTTCCATACTTCTACTGGTATTTCATCTGGGCCCATGGCCTTTCCATTTTTCATACTTTGAACTGCCTTCCTCACTTCATCGATGCTAATTTCTCTCACCAAACCCATATTTACTAGTACCTCTTTAAGCTCAGCGCTCCATGCATTCTTTTCATTAATTAGCTTTTCAAAATAACCCTTCCATGTCCTTTTTATTTCATCATCTTTAGACAAAACCTTACCAGCGCCGTCTTTCATACACTTTATATGATTTATGTCTCTCGTTCTCCTTTCTCTTGCCTTTGTAATCCGGTAGAGCTCCATCTGGCCTCTAGGACTGTCCAGTGAGTCCTATAACTTCTCCTGCGCCTTAGCCCTAAAAACTGCTACCGCCTTTTTTGCTTTTGTCTTCCATAATTCCATTCCTTATAAATCTTCTTCTTCTAAAATCAAAATCATAATTGAAATTATCATCAAAATTAAATTAAATTTCAATTAAAATGAAAATTAAAATTATTATCAAAATTAAATCAAATTAAAATCAACATCATAATTAAAATTTAAATTATTATCAAAATTAAATCAAATTAAACTCAATATCACCATTAAAATTAAAATTATTATCAAAATTAATTAAAATCAAATTAAAATAATACCTTAACATTAGTCCTTAAGAGCCTATACTACCTCAGATTAGCAACTCTATTTGTGGTGGTTCAAAATTCGTTTGTAATACTGTTAGAATAAAGTTCTAATCAGCTTGCACTACAAAGCGGTTGTTACGTCAGTCACTGCGGCCGAATAGTGCGAAATGAGTGGTTTTATTCTTGATAAAATCAAATTTTCGTCTTTTGGAAAAAATAAAAAACATAAGACCTGCGTTATAGTTAGTTCAGTTAGTATACAAAGTTTCATGATCTAATTTGAAGTACTTTTTGAATACCAGCGGTTTATTGTTCGATATGGAGGTAATTTTGGGATTTTTTTCTATCGAGAAAATTTTACGAAATCGTGTTTTCGCCAAACATAAAACCTAGCATTAATCCTCAACTTTACCATATATTTATTTCAAAGTTAATGCTACAGTATTTTAGGCGTAACGGAGGATCATGCTAAGCCATTTGAGGTAGTATAGGTCCTTAAGTAGGTACGTAAACCATGCAGCAGTGGTTCACGTACTGACAGTCGAAACGTTCAGCAGAAGCCTTCAGGATACTGTTGCTTGCGGCTGGTCCGCACCCTACGCACCAGGGATGCGGGGTGTGGGGTATTTGTCTCGTAATCCATATTATGATTTATCATAAAGTTTACCTATTAGGTACATTTTGGTTTCCCTACTAGTGCGAGCGAGAAACATGGTCTGTCTCGCTCGCACTAGTGGGCTAATTGTCTGTCTAAAGACAGTCTTGTCTATAGTGTGCGGTAGCACTAAGGGGCCGCCTCCACGAGCGAGAGAATCGCGGCAATATTTTCGTATAGCAATACGTTGAATCGCCGCGATTCTCTCGCTCGTGGCGGCGGCGGCCCCTTAGGCTAGCACAGTGATCAACCTCCCCCACCTTCCACTTCTGCTAGTTGCTTGCTAGTTGGGTCTAAGCTGTGACAGGACAGGGCTGCCCACCACGCAGGCCAAGTAACTAACTAACTAACTAGAAAGAAACTTAAATTGACGTGACGCCCGTCACGTTAGTTCAAATGGTTCTGGTTACCTCACAATTTCCCTTTGCTGTTTTTATCCAATAATTTGCATAATAACAGCAAAGTGAGTTAGTCCGTGAATTTATTAAAATTGAATTTAATATGGTGTAAAAATAGGCAGCAACCGTCTACAACTAGACTTTTAGTGTAAATAACACATGACTAAATAACTTATTTTACCAAGAATATCACGACATTATAATAAATAATAATAATACCAGCCTGTTAGGTACTGTCCCACTGCTGGGCAAAGGCCACTTCTCATACAGAGAAGGCACGAGCATTAATGACCACGCTTGCTCAACACGGGTTGTAAGATTAACGGCATAAAATAATTTAAATAAAAATTGGTAAAATATTTTTTTTAAGTTTTAGGTGGTTTTAGGGAGTAATAAAATTGATGCTAAGTTTAGTAGTAGCTGGCGATTATGATGTGCCTATGTAGTATACCTACAGTAGTAAGGCCTTACATATTATTATTATTATAACAAAAGACCCCACACAGACATACAGACAAAAATTCTAAAAATGGTAGAAATGGGTTCTGTAATGTTAGTGATCCTATAACACCCCTACTATTTTTTTTCTATATATACAGAAACGACACGTCTACAGATTTATTGATATGTATAGATATTGTCAGGAGGGCACTGTTGTACACATTTTTTTGTAGACATTGTACTGAAAAACAAGATGTCAGCCACGTGCCAAAAGAACCTCCATGTTTTGACGTCCTTTTTGTATTTCGAAATATGGTTGTCATATTGACTACTGCCAAAATCCAATATTTCAACGTCAACTAAACAAACAATGAAAGCATTTTGCAAAGTTCAGTATTTCAAAAGAAGAGAGTGAAATATATATATAGTTGATTAAAGACATGAACTTTTTAAATAGTTGCTGCGCTCGATACGGTGGTGTAACGTTTTGGACCACGCCATGTTGCCGTAGTGCTGTTAAGGCTATACAACTGAACACCCCCGAAGAAATATTGATGAAAAAGAAATCGTACATTGTGAGGAACTTAGAAAGACTACCAACGAAATTATGCACAGGAAATTTACGTGTGTCTTTTGGACCGACAACGTGGACCCAAGTCAGATTTAGACCTGATTGCCCGCGTCTTCACCGAGACATGGAATTTCCCAACTTCGATAGTTACAGGAAATCAGAATACAAAGATGTGCGAAAAACTACTTGGGGTTCAGGTGATGGGAAACCGGGATATATCTATGTTGTTTGCCTGTTCGGTATACTGGCCGGGGCTTACGGGACTAAGGCTCATTTGATTCACTACGTAGCCTTCATGGATGCTCCAGCAGACGTGCTCGCTCTAGCTCAGATAGAAGTAGACATATCAAAGGTAGTAAAAGGTACTTGCATGTCCATAAAATGGCGTGGAAAGCCATTGTTTATCAAAAGCAGAACCATATCGGATATAGAACTAGAAGAAAAGACACCGTTATCTGCATTACGTGATCCCGAAACGGAGGAACAGCGGACCACAAATAAGGATTGGCTTGTGGTGATTGGTGTATGCACCCACTTGGGTTGTGTTCCCATACCCAACAGTGGAGATTGGGCTGGCGGTTTCTATTGTCCTTGTCACGGCAGTCACTTCGATAATTTGGGTAGAGCCAGAAAAGGTCCTGCTCCTAAAAATTTAGAAATCCCACCTTACAAATTTCTTACCGACACACTTCTTCGTGTAGGGTAAACTTATTCAATAAAAATTGTACTCATCTATATTACTGTACCTACTTTTTTAGTGAATATACTTCCTCATCTAAAATATATAAAATTTCATTTTTTTAGCTTATTCTTGCCGAATTTTTCCACGGTCTGATTTTTAGATAACTTTTATCTGGGGAATACTTAACTAAAGTACATTAATTGTATCAATGTCAAAAATACTTTTTGTTAAGTTATTTTATTTCTTCGTACGTAAACCAGTGGTGACCGTCGCGCGTCGTGACGTTTTATTCAGAGCTTTACCAACTAACTTTACATGTGCTGGACGACTCCATATGGGAAATATAAATAATGACAATACTTTCTTCATATTATCTTGTAGCAAAGTTCCAATTACAATTATTCGAAAGAATAGTTTGCTTTCTTTCCACATTTTTGCATGTGCCGATTATTTTTCAGAGGTGGAAGAGGCACATATTCAGGTTTGCAAAGCGAACTTGAAAATGTTTGCACTGCATCTCCAAGAGTTACGCTTTTTACTCAAACAAAATTATAATATAAAACTTCATTCAATTCCTAGTCTTTTATTTACAGATGAAAAACAAATTTAATTTTGCAGTTGTGTGTAAATTGACATAATGAATGTGCGTAAAACGCAACCCACGCCGTACCAATGTACCCGGCTACAAACGGCTGTTGGCCTTCCTACTAACACAGCACCAAACGCCTCAAACTCTGACGGATCCCAAGCAACTTGAGGACACTGTAACAAAACTCTCGGAATTTATAATCGAAGCCTACCACGCCTGCTGCAAACTAAAAGATCAAAACACCAAGAGCAAGGGTAACTCCTGGTGGAATGCGGAACTTAGTAAACTCAGGCAAACCATGCGCAAGCAATTTAACAGAGCCAAAAACTCTAGACTACCAGAAGACTGGGACTCATACAAGAAAACACAATACACCTTCAAAAAACAAGTCAGGAACGCCAGCAGGGCCGCCTGGCGGAAATTCTGCGAAGAAATTGAATCAAACACCGAAGCCGCGCGTGTGAGAAAGATCCTATCTACCGATCAGGATCGCACCCTCGGGTCACTGAAAACTGCAGACAACACTTATACTAAGTCGGACTACGAAACAAGTAAAGTTCTTCTGGAAACCCACTTCCCAGACTGCAACCTCTCCGAGGACAGAACCTGGGAAAGGGAACCAATACACACACCAAATGACCAAGACTGGGCCAGAGCCCGCACCATAGTAACCGCAGAGAGAATAAAATGGGCAATCAAGACTTTCAAACCATATAAATCCTCAGGCTTAGACGAAATTTTTCCTGCCCTGCTACAATGGGGAGCAGACGTCCTAATGCCGTGGCTGACCGCCATATACCAAGCCTGTATAGCACACAAATACATACCACTTGCATGGCGAGAAGTGAAAGTTATTTTCATCCCTAAACCAGGCAAACCTGATTACACACAACCCAAGGCGTACAGACCAATAAGCCTGACATCTTTCCTACTGAAAACTCGACACATTCGGGACGGACCTCTTCGGGAGCGACCACTTCACAAACAACAACACGCATACTCCACAGAATCTGCACTACATAATGTCATCTCCAAGATCGAATGTGCAGTGGACCACAAATGCTCTTCACTAGCTGTCTTCATTGACATAGAAGGCGCTTTTGACAAAACCATCTTCCATAGCATCAACGCAGCCCTCGAGGAACACGGTGTGGACTCGACCCTACGAGGATGGATCACGAATATGCTCAGACTAAGAGCCGTACAAGTTACGGTAAACGACACCACCAGAGCTATAGTGGCGAAGGGCTGCCCGCAAGGCGGTGTCCTCTCACCACTGCTATGGAACCTCGTAGTAGACAGTCTCATTAAGCGCCTCAATAACAGAGGCTACGGATTACTACACGGTGGGCTATGCCGATGACCTGGCCATAATAATAAAGGGCACGCACGAAAACACACTATGCAACCTTATGCGCCAAACCTTGAGGATAGTAGAAGACTGGTGCAAGGAATACAAACTAACAGTGAATCCTACTAAAACCGAACTCATTCTCTTCACAAAGAAAAGGAAGTTGGCAACTTTACAACTACCAAGCTTCTTTGGGACCACCCTAACCCTATCGACTGAAACCAAATACCTGGGCATATTTTTGGACAAACAGCTGAACTGGGCAAAACACACTGAGTACATAACCACAAAAGCCAGTATAGCCCTATGGCAATGTAAGAGACTGCTCGGGAGAAATTGGGGCATAAGCCCCGAAATCACCTACTGGCTATACACCGCAGTTATCCGACCAATCATTACATACGGCTCTTTAGTTTGGTGGCCCAGGACCAACCTAAGTACGACCCAAAAAGATCTCGAAAAATTACAAAGATTTGCCTGCGTGGCAATCACCGGCAGTATGAGAACTTCCCCTACTGCTGCCTTACGAGTAATGCTGGGGCTACCACCACTACACCTCGTCGTAAGAGAGGAGGCGGCCATAGCGACTTTCAAACTCGGAGTATCTGGCACCCTAAGTAACGATTCCAGAATTAAACACACACGCATCAGAGAAGATGCAATCAAGCAACAGCCTATGATGGCATCACCCAGCGACAGAATCCTGAAGACCCACTGCTTCCAAAAACACTACAACATAGAGCTCACGGCGGAGTTGTGTGACTACTCAGGTACAAAAGAGCTAAGAATCTACACTGATGGATCAAAAACCAACGACGGGACAGGTGTCGGGGTGTTCTCCGACGACCTAAACATCAAAATATCCAAACCCCTTGGAATACTCAACTCTGTTTACCAAGCAGAGTGTGTAGGTATTATCCAAGCAGCACACGCCATAGAGGCCAGGAAGGTTACGGATACTAATATCCGAATACTCTCCGACAGTGCCTCAGTCCTTCAATCCTTAAAGAGTAATCAGATAACGTCGAGACTGATACTAGAATGCCATAATGCCCTAGAACGAATCACGGCACTAAACCATAACACGGTAACACTACAATGGATCAAAGGTCACAGTGGCTCACTTGGGAACGATGCGGCTGATGAACTTGCCAGAAGAGGGTCCAACACAAAACCCTGCGGTCCCGAGCCCATTGTGCCCATTCCTTTCAAGCAGCTAAGAAGCTGGTTAAAGGAACACACTCGAATACAAGCGGAGAAATGGTGGACCTCGGCACCAGGGTGTAGGCAATCCAAGGAAGCCATGCCATCCCTGGACACAAAGCTGACCAGGCGCCTTCTGCGCCTGGACAGGGATAGCCTACGACTGGTGGCGGGGACCATCACTGGACACTGTTTACTGAATAAACACTTCCATACCATAGGAATCACTGACAGTCCCCTGTGCAGAGCATGCATGGAGGCGGAGGAAACGGTGGCGCATGCGCTCCTTGAGTGCACCGGCGTTATCAAGATTCGCGAGGAGACCCTGGGAACACCTAGATCCCTTGCGGATGCCCTGAGAAGACCGGGAAGTTTGATCTGCTTCTGGAGGGAGGTGGGCTGGTTGGAGTAAACGGCCACCATGGCTCACGCACAATGGTCCATTTTAAGGATTAAGTGCGGAAACCAAAACCCCATGATAGATAGATAAATGTGCGTAAAAACCAACTTGTGCGCGAGTCCGACTCGCACTTGGCCGGTTTCACGGTACGGAGGAGTATTAATTCATCCGCGGTGGTCTCGTTTAAATTGGGTTTAATCGAATGCTGACCACCAGAGATAGACAATGGAACTCTAATAATGAACAGCAAATCTGTGATCATTGCTGCAATTGCTTGTTAGTGCTTACACATTTTGTTTGATTTTACCTATCTTACGGAAAATTCATAAAAAAAAATTGATTTTACTTAATCGACTTATGGCGTCAATTTTAACAAAAAAATGAACAAAGGCTCCAAGAACGAGCGAAACAAGCTCGAAAATTTTAAGACTCTACCTTGGGCAGGTTACAATTGTTTAGACCCTTCATACAGGAGTTACTAGATCGACCCTACTCGATCGAGAGTAGGTGGGGAATTGACTGCAGCACAGAAACACCCGCAAAATTCAAATTTTCTTACGTTTTTTGCAATTTGCAGGCCAGTGCTAGGTTGTGTGTTGATTAAAATATTGTTCGCGACTGTAAGACGTATGTACTTACAGAATTATAATCATCAAAATCATCAATACGGGTTGTATTATATCGTTGTATATTATATATCCAAATTCTTATAAGTCGAGGAACAACTTTTTCAAGGTCAAAGTCATTCCTCGACTTTTATGAACTTGGAGGGTTGTATTGATGATTCTTACCCATAGGTTAGAATCATCAATACAACCCTCCAAGTTGTTTATGTGCCTATGTCTACGCAGGAAGAGGAACTGAGTGCGTCGTTCGGGCGAGTTCGTTGCTTTTTATAACCTCTCGCAAATCAACCTATGAGGCTGGCATCTGCTTAACAAGACTATCCTGTGGCCCCTGTACTGCCTTAAGTGTAAGGCCTCCAGCCAGGAGCAAGGGGCTGTGGTGTTCGAGCCTCGGTTTATGGCGTCGCTGTGCGCTGGGGTAGGGCAGCTTTAAGGATCTGATTGATATCATTATTTAGGGGTTGATTTATAAATAACTACTGGCTCAGCATCGCAGGCTGGTTCGAGCAGGGGTCGGGAAGGGTGTTGGGGGGGTTAGTGAACAGGGACGTCGCGACGGACCTCGGAATGACGGCGGCGGTTTGTGTCTGTGTTTCTTTAAAGTACTGGTTTCCGCACTGCTTTCCTGAAATAGGGTCGTCGGGACTTCGGGAGTGACATAGGGTATGCCGCGGTCGGCGAGTCTTACTAATACGCCATGATCATTCGTTTATGACGGCGTATGCGATCAAAAGGTTTCGAATTTTCGATGTCTTATGGCAGAGCCGAAGAAATGCTTGGAAAGGCGTTTCATTAACAGAATTACGGTAGGCATTCTGAGGTCTAAGTGTATTTCGGATATAGAAGGGGGCTCCCGTGATTTTACGGAGAAATCGGTTCTGGTTCGCCGCCGCGCGTTTCTTAGCTTGTCTCTAGCATTAACGCTGCGCGTACCACCGCCCGCAAGAAGAGGTTTCCAAGCAAACCTCTTCTTACCATTAGCTACTCATACTCTCAGAGTATGAGTACCTAATGAAATAGTAGATTGTATGCTTGTCATACACGGAGAAAAAATAATATTTTTACGGCGAGGGCGCTATTTTGAATCCAGAGCGAAACGAAGGATTCTAGAATATAATCCTGAGCATAGCGAGGGATTCTAAAATAGAATCCTGAGCGTAGCGAGGGATTCAATGTACATCGCCTGAGGGAAATAGTTATTTGTGCAACAGGAGAGCAAAGTGGGTTTTTGCTGCGAGTGTTGATTTTGTATCCCAAGTAAGCGAAGGATTCTATAGTTGAACCACGAGCGTAGCGAGTGATTCTAGGTTACAATCCTGAGCGTAGCGAGGGATTCAAAGACACGAGATGCAAATAACTTTGGTCTCGTCATCTCGTGTAACACATACAACTTTTCACCTCAGCAGCGAGAACATATGCTAAAGCTAAAAAAAACAAAATGGTAAAAATTAAACCACCACACCACCATATATATATTTTAATATTAGCAGGCGAAAATATTTTGGACTTTTTAAATTTGTTTGTGTTAATTCAATGAAGTACGATAACAGTACTTAACATAACACTAACTCCGAAAAAGTGTCTGCACCCTTTGTAAGTCTCCATTGCTTAAAAATATCATAAGTTGTTAGATATTTTTCGCAAGACTTTTCAGCCAGGAAACTTGATCTTGCATTTTTTACATTATACTTCAATTCTTCGGGTGTTAAATAGCAGACTTCTTGGCTGGACTCGCTCATATTTATTTAGTATTATTACTTTATTATCCAAATTTTATTTTACTTTGTAACTAGCGTAAATTGACCTAATCATTGCTAGCGTAACAGAGAATAAAACAATTAAAATTTGAAACCCGCTATTTTTAAATGCGTTCTGAAACTACACTCGCGGTATTCTGTCTCAATATTTAAGATTGTTAAAACTGTAAATAAATAAGTAGATCATACATTAACTCGTATTTGTTTCTTCAACATTCTTCATCTTGATTTAATTATAAAAAATTTAATTCGATTATTCGAAATATAACAATTTTTCATTACCTAAACACGTGATTTACAATTTACGGTTATCGATTTACAATATCGGTATTCGAACGTTTTATTGTTTGTTTCTTTTTAGGCCTAATAATTAAGGAATTTAAAAATCGAATTTCGAGTCGACTTGTTTCTATCTCTCGCTTTTTAGGGTTCTGTAGTCCTGACAAGGAACCCTTATAGTTTCGTCATGTCCGTCTGTCTGTCTGTCTGTCCGAGGTTTTGCTAAGAGACTTTTAGTACTAGAAAGCTGTAATTTTGTAGAGGTGTGTAACAATAACGCCGACAAAGTGGTAAAATAAAATAAATATTATAAATAATATTTTTTTAGGGTAGCTCCCCAACAAGTGAAGTGGGGATGAATTTTTTTTCATCGCCTACCCTATCGTGTGGTTGTTGTTGAATAGGTCTTTTAAAATGACTTAGGGGTTGCTAGTAATACTTTTCGAAATAATGGGCCATTTATTCCAGCGGAACGTACGATGTTCCGAGCCGCCATTAAGTTTGAATCGACCTCCCTAGAAAAACCAGACGAACGAAATGCCTTAACATCTTCAGCTACAGTTTTCTGCTGTTGTGACTCCCCCGCACCCTCCTCATAAGTGACACGACTTTTTTCCGAATGACGACATGGAAATCGTCAATATGAGCCTGCGCGAACATTGCATGCAGGAGGCATTGCAGAAACGAGGAAGTCCCAACATGATCCTGAAAATGTTATTGTATTGGACGCGCGGAATTATTTTTTTCATTTCTTGTATTTTTTTTAAATTAAACTTATTCATGAATTACTTAAAAGTGCCTCTTATTAATTTTCTCATTGAGATGAAAAGTAGAGTATATGACTCGAGAGCAAAAATATTTTTCAAAGATGACGTGCACATTGAAACCTATCCCAAACTTAATGCATTTTTGAAAAGAATGTCAGTAGGGCACAAATCCAAAAAGTCCAAAATATTTTTGCCCGCTAACATTAAAATATACATACGGTGGTGTAGTGGTTTAATTTTTACCATGTTGTTTTTTTTACCTTTAGGTATATGTTATCGCTGCTGAGGTGAAAATTTGTACCTATGTGTTACACGAGACCAAAGTTATTTGCATCTCGTGACTTTGAATCCCTCGCTACGCCCAGGATTCTAACCTAGAATCACTCGCTACGCTCGTGATTCAACTATAGAACCCTTTGCTTACTCGGGATTCAAAATCAACACTCGCAGCAAAAACCCACTTTGCTCTCTTGTTGCACAAATAACTATTTCACCTCAGCACCTCAAACAAGCAGGTTTTGCTGTTTACAGACAGTGAGCAAAATTCAATTTTGCTGCGAGTGTGAGACAAAGTAACTTTTAATGTTTTTTTTTAAATACCGAGAACTGAGCGGTCTACTCATAAAATTCGATTTCAACTTCACTTTGTTCACAGCTGTCAAATTATTAAAAAAAATAGTCCATTTTTCTATTGAACCATGTTCCAACTTTCTATACAGCCACGTTGTAAAATTCAAATAACATACAATTAAGTATTAATTAGATAATATATATTTCTTAAATAACTTTATTATAATTAAGTTTCAACTATTTCTTTAAAATAACATAGAATTGGGCAAAATATTTACCATTTTTTCGATGATGAAAATGAAAAATAGGTAATGGCTGAATAGCTGGCCGGTCACAGAAAAAAAAGCAAAATAGGCGGGAAAGCGGTCTTCCGTGGTCAGATCTTCATTTGTTGATTGAATGTTTTTATTTTTATTTTCCTTTTATTCGTAATGAAAAGCACAGTGTTTACCTCGGGTTAAAGACTTATTTAGTCCCTCGAACTATTAGCGCCCTCGCTTCGCTCGGGCACCAAACCCCGTCTCGGGACTAAATAAGTTACTTTCACCCATATAGTAACAATGTACTATAGCTACCGCGCCTCGCACCGTTTTCCACAATTTTCGTTTGATTTCAATGAATGATTCATGTTCCAAATTAAAATCCCATTACTGCCCGCTAAAATGTTTGAGAAAAGAGCTACTTTGCTCCCGCTATATAGATGAACACAACGACACTTTTCGAATAGAAGGGATGAAAAAGTAGATTGTACATCAAGTGCATAAAACGAACCATTTTACGCAAGACGTTTATCTTATATAATATATGATATTTTTTATATATATGATCTATAGTAGAGTGTAAAATGGGTTTTATGGACGAGTTGTTTTTTTTGGGGTTTAATAGTAGGTACATGACTGCAGAATCCAGTAAGTAAGCCTTTCCGGCCAAGTATGAGTTAACCGGACCGAACCGCAGGTGAGATCCGGTTATATACGAGGTCAGGATGGCTTTCTTACTGGTTGAGGTTTGTTTAATGCTTTTCTCAAAAATGAAAGAAAGTTTAACAACAAATTCGTCTAATTAATATTGAAGGTTAGATTCATAATAGGGCAATTACTGATGATGGTGTCGATGATCGTGTCGATTCTGTTGTGCACAAACTAAACTTAATTTAGGCTATTGCTATCTTTTTCTCTGTATTATAACGAGTAAGAGACGGACGCAATTTAGAGCTGTCAAATTTAGTTGGAACAAATATTTCCATACAAATGAAGGGTGCCGCCGTGTACAGCCGGTACAGCCGTTTGGTATCCGGCAGAGTAGAATAGAACCAACCCATTACACTCATGGGTGTCGTTTATGGCGACTAATGTCTAGGCAGAACACCTTGCGCCTCCGTAGACCAGAGAATGGGCAGCAGCGTTTTCTGTTAGTCTTTCATCACTGCTATCTCCAATCCGCATACCAAGCGTGGAGATTACGGCAAATTCCTCCCATCATGGGAGAGGCTTATGTCCAGCAGTGGAGGTTATGGGCTGTTGTTGAAGGGTGCACGCAAAAACATGTCGACTAAAAACACGGTGTAGCGCAAGGCATAAACTAGTTTGTCATCTCTAACTTAGTTCATAGCTATAGCCGTCCTTTTCTCGCACTGCCTTTTAGTAAAAGATAGCAATAGCCTAAATTAAGTTTAGTTTGTGCACCACAGAATCGACACCATTGTGATCGATTTACCGGGGGCATTTAAATTATTGTTTTTGAAACTCCATGTTAATTTTAGAATGGAAAGTTTTAATCCAACATGATTTATAAACTGAAATTACTAAAGACAAGCATAAAATCCCACAATCATTATACTTCTACAACATTACTAAGTACAAAACGCAACGTGCATACTTTTTCTGCGTCGCGTTAAGGGTCACAGACTATAAAATGGCTGTTTATGGCTCCAAAAATATATGTATCTCAACGTTGTTATGGCAACATTACATACCATTTTTGAGAAAACTTAGATTGTTGTACAGAAATCTTGGTTGACGGCTTCGAGAAGGGTACTTTACACCCTGTATATCCATCTTTGCATTGGTTTGCCTTCCGAAATTTATATTGTTGGTTTCATAGAAATATTTAGGGCGGAAGGGACGCCGAGGCACAAACGCTTACCACGTATTCAGTAGACGAACGCCGCGGGTAACATCTAGTTTATACATGTGACCATTTTTATAATTTTTATCGTGATTTCCACAAGGTACCTAGGTATTATGATTCTCCTATGCAACCATTTTAAGCCCCCAGAACTACCACCTGCTGGCTGCTACGATCCTTAAACACTGCTTTCGCGTCGTCTACGTTCATACATCTGATCGTCACGCACGCTGGTTGCGAGTTTGCGTTACTTAAAAGTGCCCTAATTTGTATTATGCGTCCTCTCGTTTAAATTATACGGCACACCATCATCAGTCAAGAGGTTTATATTAGTAAAAAAACTGTTACTAAAAAAATACGATACACAATACACGATTACGTTAAACTATAAACATTTCCTGAAAATATACTTCTCCTTTTTCATTCAATACCAAGCATTTAACGCTTTGTGGTCATTAGTGACTGGCAGGTTTTTTGTTTATGTAACATTGTTGTTGTTAAATAATTACCTACCCAAAGCCTTTCCAATAAAACTAAGGTGTTGACGGTAGGGTGTGAAACCGTACCCGCGAACAAAGACAGGGACGAACACTGAACTCCTGCCCGTGTACAGCCGCTCAGAAAGTTCGACCGGGACGACTGCAGCTGCACCTGCACATAATCCTCCCTCCTCTTTCCCGAAGAGCGCCGCACCCGCCGCCCGCGCCGCGCCGCCCGCCCGGGAACAATCTAATCAATATAGTACATTTGTGTTCAGTTCAGTGTTGCCATTTACAGATCAAAAACTAGCTTTAATTTATTTTATTTTCTTATTTTTGTTTGTTAATTTGATCTTGGTACGTACGTGATTTTTTTATGAATCTAGAATGTCCAGAGACAACATATCGACGGTTTATGAAAAAATCTGTTGTTTCATTCAAAACCTCGATGGTCATTTATGTAACAGCCGAATGTTTTTTTGATAACCGAAAAATATTAACGCTGGTGGGTCTAGAATCATGCGCATACATGAGTACTATTAATAAAACCTGGGTATTACAGAAAACACAGAGTGTATCGATATCTCTTAGAGAATCCTGTACACAACGACAGCCCCTCCAAATATCAAGAGAATTGGCAAACGCTTCTATGTGTTTCAGGGTTGAAGTCAGCTGTTTGCTTTAACAGCAGTGCCGCTACATAGTTGTCAAACTCAACTGGGTTGTTTATCTCTCCACCATAAAACCATAAACTGCTGATTGTGAGAAATCTACGCCATTCAGGATGATCAAATGCTTCTCTGATAGCTCATGAACAATTAGTGAATCCTTCGAAAACCAATTTGTCAAAAAGTACATACACAGCGCCATAAATATCATGTTCAAGCTCATGAACAAGTGAATCCTTCGAAAACCAATTTGTCAAAAAGTACATGCACAGCGCCATAAATATCATGTTGTTGTTGTTTGAAACTCTCACTTTTTATCGAGGTAAGAGGATTTCTCAAAAAAAACTTTTGCAAAAAATAAAACCGACTTCAAAAACACAAATAAGTGAAAAATAACTTTAGCTTCAGTAGTTTAGTTAGACTTTTGTGTGTTTGATTCAGTTCAGTGTCGTCATTCGTCATATCGACGCGCGACGTACGAAATCCATACTAAATTCCGTTTATCTAGAAAGAGATAGAAACAAAAGTTTTATTAGTTATCTAGAAATACTTTTGTGTTGTTTGGCCGATTTTGGTCTTATTTTCACTTTTTGTCATTATTGTTTCAAATATTTTTACATTCCTCAGCGAAATAAAAAAAATAATATTTAGGCATATTATTCCCTATACAATCACCCCTGATATCTAAAAAAAATTTCAGTAAATGGCAGTCACTATGATTTTAGTTTTAATCATAGTGACTGCCATTTACTGAAATTTACTGAAGCTGACAACACTGGTTTTATAATCTGCTGCGCTGGCTGCTGCTGGGCCTGCTGGCTTGTCTCAGTTTCAATGCTGTCCGAGATTGTTGGTTTGTTCGGTCCGGTGCGGGTTCGATCAAGCTGCGTCACACGCGTTTTATACGCGATTTATTAACAAAACAAATAAAAACATCTGGTTTTCTACATTATGTGCGATTAAGGATTGAATACAGTATACGATGTGCAACAGGTGCCGAAGGCAGCTATTGATATTATTTGTTTGTTTTCTTACGTCCCTCTATTTTTATAATTACATTTTGTACTATTGTTTTGTTAAATTTGGAGCCAAACGTGATTTCGAACAACTTGGCAGTGATATTATGAAATTATTTGCTGAACTGATGCATAGCTAGAGGACAATCTAAAAAAAAAACGACTATGGTGTATTTTAGAAGAATGGGCAAGCTAAATAATTCGTTTCTTTGGGGTATTTTATTTGCGTCGGTAACATGGAGTGTTTCCTTATACTTGTACTGGCTGCTGAACCTGAGTGGTGAGTATTATTAATTATCTAAGCATCTGTAGTACTAAGTTGGGCGATAGCCACACCTGTGAAATGGTTTAATAACCAGTCGTGAACCCTCGCTTGGAATTACCTAGAAATGCTCACAAGCGACGTTTAAACATTTAAACACACATATCCATGGGCACTGTGCTTCCATACAAGACGAAAGGCAATTTGTAGGATTTCTAATAACATTACTGGACCAGTAAAAATTCCCTTGTGCTAATGAGCTCAATTGTCTGTGTGAATGTGACAAAAGAATCCAGGTTGGGCATAATCCACATAACTTCACAGACAATCACTTCGATTTAGTGTGTATTTGTAGCAGGGAATCTGACTGCTTTTGGATGAGCATTACCTACTATTCCAGGACCATAGCATAAGCGTAGTAGCATAATCAGCCTATAATGTACCCACTGCTGGGACACAGGCCTCGTCTCTATGAGTGGGAATAGGCTATTTTGCACTACGTGGGCCCTGTGCGGTTTGGTTTGGGCCCCATATGGGTTGGTTTGGGCTCATAGCGGGTTGGTTCAAGCCCAGTACCATGTTTGAGACGTAACCTGAATCAAATTACTTCTATGCCTGACAAATGAACCAATAGTAGTAATAAGAAAAATGAACTCTAAATGAGAATAAATATAACTCTTGAAACCATGGAGTTCGTGGTGGATTGTAGGTAGTCACTTGATGGGTTAAGTATGTACTTGTAGCAGGAACCTCTTGACTGTTTTTGGATGAGTAGTTTCGATTCTAGTACTATAATAGATAATTTGAATCAAATAGTTTGTATTGGCTTAAAGAACAATTCTTGAATTAACCAATTTCATGTAGTTTAACTATCTTGGTATGGGATTAGGCCTATATTATAATATTGTTGGTAGTGGCTACTCTAGTACTGAATCAAAAGTTTTAGACAATATCAGAAAGATATTAGTGCTTTTTAGGGTTCCATACCCAAAGGGTAAAAACAGGACCCTATTACTAAGACTCCACTGTCCGTCTGTCTGTCTGTCACCAGGCTGTATCTCATGAACCGTGATGGCTACAGTTGAATTTTTCACAGAAAGTGTATTTCTGTAGCCGCTTTAAAATAAAAAATAAAAAAATACTTCAAGTACAATAGTGGTACATAGGCGGACCTAACGCCACAAGGCATATATAGGCATATATAGTCCTGTTTCTTTTATTGTATGGTGTAAAAAAAAACGAAAAAGACATCTAATTAATAACTTGACCTGGATGACAGATCACTGTATAATATTAAGCTATACATTACAAGCATCTTCCTTTGCTTTACACATTCCAGCACACAACCACACCCATCATTCCAATGTAGCTTCAGCTTACTGAACTTCTGCTTCATCATCATCTTTCTGCCCTTGTCCCATGATGAATAACTTGCATTATAAAATAAACATAATATAATAAAAACTAGCTATACACTGCTATTCAACAATATGCCATTCCAACACTCATTGTTTCGTAAAGCTTTAATATATTGAGCTGAAATAAAAAACACTAACATAATGCAATTATGAAATTCAATACTAGTATCTTATGCTTTACAGTAATACATTCCAAGCAGGGTTACATTGAAAGGGTTTTTCTAAGCAGTTAATCAAAATTGGGTAACCCTTGTGGAACTCTTACGTAAGACTAACTGTTTAATTAGAGCCTTTCCTAAAGGGTTATACTTTCACCTCTCTTAAAATTAATATGGTGCTTGGTACCCCACCGCCTACTTAGCACAAGTATGTTGAAGTATGTTGATGTCCCTATCATGGCTCTGCAAAACCTTTCTAATATAAATTATCATAATGAAAAGTAAATAGTACATACTAACATACTCTATCCCACACATTTAGTCACTCAGAAAATAAGCAAGGTCTGGCGGTCCTGGGGTCTTGGACCATCAAAATAACTCCTCACTATCATTTTTCATAAATTTTAGGTGACAGTACCATTAATAGCACTGAGTACAGGATCCATTATCGATATGTGAATTTAGACGAAAAGAACAGTCTCAAGAACAATGATAAATCTATTGCAGCATTAGAAAGCAAGAATTTATTAATGGATGATTCAAAAGCCCTGCAAGTGTATTCAGGCACCAACTGGAAGCTTCATAAAGGGAAATCTGACTATTTAAGCAAGATGCTGTTGAGGGAAAAATATGCAAAACATCTGGGATTAAAGATAACAGCACAGCCCGATAATGCTTTGGGTAAGTGTATGAAGTATTCAGCATTTAGATCATTTGTAGCTGTGTGGCATGAATGTGTCACTACAAGTTCTGCTCATTTATGTATTCCTTTAAATAAGTCTTCTTCTTTGCGTGACAGCCCTGAACTGAGCTCAGTTCCTGTTGTGATCAAACAACAGGACACGCAGGACACGATATTAAGTGCCCCATCGTTTGTGGAACAGCACCACGTTTACACGCCGGAGCAGATTCATTAATGAATCTCCACCTGATTCTTTTCCTTGCTGCGGTCATCCTGGGTCCGGAGTCTATTTAAAGACTTCCAGGTCAGCCATGGCAACTCATGTCCAGGCGGGAGATTTTCAGCAGGTGGAACGAATGGGATTGGTGAGAATGCACTACCTCGCCACATCTTTAGTCTTTCCGAGGAGCGCTCGCCACTGAGTGGAGTGACATACTTCAAAAAGCTGTTTCGGCTTTTCAGCCTTTGCGACACGAGGGTATTTAGGTGTAATGGGTGTCCTGTGTCTGAAACCATTCTGGCTCTTTCGCTAGAGCTTGCCACTGTTCTGCGAACTTCTGGTAGCGCTATTCCTGCCAGACGGTACAGCATCGTACCGGGGTCGGTTTAAGGCAACCAGTGATACGTTTCATTCAGAGCTGTATCCACAAACTTTGCATAGGCTGATCGGCACCACACGGAGCATGCAAATTGTGAGGAACAAACAAAACATAAATGAGATAACCAACAGCTGATAAACCTTGGATTTCTTTCTTTTTCAATATTTTATTATTATTTTTTCATTTTATTGTTAAGGTCAAACGCCTAATAAAAGTTCAAAAACTAAAACCTTACTACTGAGTAATAACACTCTATAACCCTCCTTTTGGGCTTTGCCGCAGTCGGTCGGGTAAAAAAGTATGAAACATTCAAATCTCAAATGGTTATGTACACACTATTCAATATGCATAAATCGTCTATTAAATAAACAACTCACACGTATTATACTTGAATGTATTAAATATCATGTCGGTGCTACACTACACACACACACTACACACTATTCTACATTATGTAGAAAATGCTGAAAATGAAAAATAATGTCCTGTGATGTAACTAAACTAATGGATATATTCGAACGAGTTTAAATGATTGTCGTATTGTCGGCGCCATCCTGTATATCAAAGAGTATAATAATAATATGGGAGAAGAGAGCCCACTTGTGCCATTTTGAAGCATCCGATTTGAAGCGCCATCTGGATTTCTTAACGAGAACTAAGGCTCTATAGGTAGCTATAGGTAGTTAAGAATGTATGTATACCTTCTTACGTATAGGTCAATATTTGTTTACATAAAGGTGATCATTCAAATTTTCTTGTTTTTTTTGCAAATAGCAGCTGTTTTGTTTGTCGTATGTTGATCATAATGAAATTTGCGAATACATTACATAATGATGATACATTATAATACGAGCCATCATTCTATTCGCGAATTGCATTTTGATCAACTATACGATGTAAACACAGCTTCTATTTGCAAAAAACAAGAAAGAATTTCGCCGGCTACATTCATATTTGAATAGAATTGACAGTTACATAGAGAATTTGTAAATAATTAAACATAAGATGGACTAACGAAACACATTCAAGCGTAAGCGCAAGTTGCGGCGGCCATAATATGATGTTGCCAGTTTATGTTACACAAAAAGGATTTCCGAGACAAGGTTGTGTTATAATTGATAATACGAAACAGCCATGAAATATAAAAACGTGATAATTTTGATGAAAAATGTAACAATTATTCTTTATAAAACTACTTTAAATTAAATTATAGAAATTAATTATTTGATTTTCATAATTGAACAGAGACATCTATCGTTAATTATGAAATATAGTACCTTGTTTATTGGTTAAGTAAAGTAGATGGCGACTCTTTCTTCACTGAAGTTGTGCATGTTCTAACTGTCTCCCCCCTGCTGTATATTCACGTCACGGTGATGTTCAGAGTTTCAGAGGGTAGTTCTGGTCATATTCCACTTTACCCTGAAGCTTATAAATCGTATACTTTGTTACAATGTATTGTTTTTTTAAGGTAGGTGGCATGCCCTAACAAAACTATAATAACACACATTAACTTAATGAACTATGTACGTATTTATTATATACTAGTTAGCCGATGCCCGCGAATACGTTCGCTTGGAAATGTTGAGCCGTATGTGTGAAAAAAAAAAGATGCCATGATATAATCTATCTCCTTGACAAATTTCATTACGATCTGATCAGCCGTTTAGTTTCAAACAAAGAAACAGTTATTTTCTTCTTTTCTTTATTTATTTAGGGTAAGTTTGGAAAAAAAAAAACAAAAAGATTTGAAGCAAAACCGCGAGTTACATAAGAAATCTGCATAAAATATATGTGTTACGGGTCACCAGTATGAACGCACTCGCCAGTAAGAATGCCGTACTTATTGCAATACGTCCTGCGTGTAGGTATGCCATTGCACAAAAACTCCTCTTTTTATTTCACAATATGCTGTTGAATATCTCGTCAATTGAATTTTATTCTATTTAACAAGATGGAATTGGTCTATTATGGACTCGAGAGATATCTGCCTCCGGGGGGAGCTTAATTCACTAAATGGGTAGAAAATATTCTGCTGTACGTGTGTAAAAAATGACTGTACCTACGTGTGTGTGTTCTGTTGTGCTGTAGGTGTACTGTTCCTGTGTGAACTTGTACATTCTATACTCATAATAATTATAAATTCGCGATTCCACTCGTCCAGTAGCAATTGTTGCGAAAAAAATGCAGACGTTAAATGAGATGAATGTGTGTCATATTATACTTACGTAACTCTACCTAAAATACATCTCACATCATAAAATGATTATTTCCGATTAATAACTGTATTTCGATGTTCTTAGATAACCAATTTGGTCTGATTCGGAACGCTGAGGATGTAAGGATTCGCGACAGTGGTTACAGCGCCCATGCTTTTAACACTCTGATCTCGCAAAGAATTGGCGATCACCGCGGTTTGCCTGACACTAGGAATAAACTGTAAGTACAGAAGCATAGATTTGGGAAGAGGTTCCCATATTTAAGAACCTGCTTGGTTTTTTTATGTTTATACTATCAATTTCCAATGAAAATAGCACATGAAATAGTCTTGACTGATGTAGAAGTCTTATTGGTTGATTTATTTTTCCCAGGTGTCGCATTCAAAAATACCCCGATAAACTACCGAAGACCTCCGTTATAATCTGTTTTTTCAATGAGCACTACCACACCCTGATGCGTTCGGTTCACTCAATACTGGATCGTACTGACCTCAAATATCTCAAGGAAATAATTCTAGTTGACGACTCAAGTGAAATAGATGGCCTACATGATGCGGTGCAGAAATCTGTCAATGAATTGAATAACCGAATGCGCAGGGAAGAAGATATGCTTGAGACTAATAATATTGATGTGGAGAATGTAGTGGATTATATCAATGACGACACTAATGTTGCTGAAAGGAAGACTACTGAAAGGAATAGGCCTGAGTTTAATATAAGGCTGCTGAAGACTACCCAGCGGGAGGGTCTGATCCGAGCGAGGCTGTACGGAGCTGAGAACAGCGTTGGTGAAGTGAGTACTATCTACTCTTCTAAAGTTATCAGCAGCAATTTTAATGATATTTAATGATCCTGAAATGCGTTATAAAACGAATTGTATGGTTTTAGGTCCTAGTGTTTCTTGACTCTCACATTGAAGTGAACATAGAATGGTTGCCGCCGTTGCTAACACGTCTCGCTGAGGGTGTAGACAAGAGCACTGATACGAGATTCTCCCAGCGCGCTGTCACCCCCGTCATTGACGTAATCAACGCCGACACATTCGAGTACTCATCCAGTCCATTAGTCCGAGGCGGTTTTAACTGGGGTTTACACTTTAAATGGGATAACTTGCCGAAAGGTACATTAAAAAGTAAGTGCACTACGGTTTTTATCGACTGTTTTGGTGATTTTAGCTCGATGTATGGACTGTTGATTGTTTTACGTTGGTTGCTGAAGCAAAGTTTGGTTTAATCGGTAACGGTTTCAATTTCCCGATGCGTAAAATCCGTCTACAGTATACGATGTCCGTGTTGCACAACATAATTTATGTACATATTGATTTAAAACCAGATGCCATGTCCCTCATGAGCTCGGGTGAAAAGTGTCCACGTATTCCTACTATACATAAGTGGTTCTGTTTTGAAACCTATTTACCTCACTTTACCATGAATTACAATGTGACTGTCTTTTCAGCTGACGAAGATTTTGTAAAACCGATCAAATCTCCGACCATGGCTGGCGGACTTTTCGCTATATATCGCGAGTACTTCAACTATATCGGCAAATACGATGAAGGCATGAATGTGTGGGGAGGGGAGAACCTGGAGTTATCTTTCAGGGTAAGCCAGAAGAGATTTCAGGGTGCTTGATGACCTAGGTTCCTTTTTTCGTAATACAACATGACGACGATCCGAATGGCGCAGCGGTAGTGAGGCTGCCTTACGTTCTTAGGGTCCCGGGTTTGATTCCCGGTCGGAGCAAATGTTTGTGTGATGAGCATGGGCATTTGTTTCCGAGATGGATGTTTATATGTATAATAAGTATGTATTTACAAACAAAAAGTATCTATGTCGTATATTAACAATCTGGTGTCCACGACACAAGCCTCATTGCTTAGTGTGGCACTAGATGGCGCTGTGTGCAATGTCCAGCGATATTTATTATTTATTACAACATAGCGCCAGTAATCACCGAAGAGTTATAAGCATGGATGTACTAAGGTACACCACATGCGTAATGCAATGATTATGTTAGTATACCCACATTTCGCTAGCCATAATTATCTGTAACATGAGAGCTTGCACTTGAAAATAAAACTACATAGGTAGTACCTATGGGATGGATCAAATTAATCTTATTAGTTTATCATGGGAACAATAAAGGACTAAGCGAAACATTCTTCACATTGTTTAAATTTTAGATTTGGATGTGTGGTGGTTCTCTGGAGCTGATGCCTTGTAGTCGCGTCGGCCATGTTTTCCGGAAGCGTCGTCCCTATGGTATCGGTGAAAAGGAGGATTTTATGCTGCGCAACTCGATGCGTATGGCCCGCGTTTGGATGGACGAATACGTGGTCAGTAGATTGTATTTACCCTTTTTTCTTTCAGACTTTGTAAGGTGGATTCTCGTCGTTTTACGGTTTAAAATGTAAAACAAATAGCTTGTTCGACCGTACATAAGCTATAATTAAATTGTATTTTTGTGTGTATATTTTAATTTTGTGTGCAATAAAGAATAAGAATAATACGTGGAGATGTAAAGAAAGTAGGTACACAAAAATCACAGGTCTTAAAGTTTTGCTAGTTCGGACTATAATTGATAAAATTCGGAAAAAAGTAGACGTGTATAAAGAGAGCGGTTCTGCAGTTATAAGAGCATTAAACACATGGACAAAATGATTTATAAATGATCAGATACTTATAAGATAAAATGTATCTTAGATTTTTATTAATTTTTAAGGCCCGTATCTCAAAAGAAAAAAAGTTTGACTATTTTCCCGTCTGTATGGTAAGTTTTCAATCAACGGTACACATCGATACTCAATTAGTGTGCGCTCATATTGATCTATTACAAACGGAGCGTAAAAGCCAGAGGTCATTGCTCTGTTATGATGATTTCATCAAGTCGTGCAGATGACACTTATCACACTTGCTCCTATTAACTAACGTACTTACATTCAAATAGTCAATTTCAATCATATTTGATTTGATTTATTCAACGAGCACAGATCGGCGGGCTTATTACGTAACTTGCAAAAGCGTAGCAATAGCAAAAATTGCGCAATAAATCATGTTATGGCATTCATTACACAGCCCTGCTACAGTCTTTTAAAAGGACGCTAGTAACAAAAGTGGGTATAAGAAATTTGGTACTAAGCTACGAAAAAAAAAAATTAAAAGAATCCATCACGTAATTTTAAAGAGTAAATTACTTATTTAATTTTCCTTTATGTTATGTTACGTATTAATTGCGTTAACTTTCAATTTTATTGATAACAGTGCAAGCGAGTAGTACTGATGACATTTAAATATTTATTGATCGTCATTATTAAAAAAGATTGGCCACAAAGAGCATCTTAAATCCCTGTAAGTATCCAGGAGTGAGATTGGGTCGTCAGTGGGTACATCGCAACACTGAAAGAATGCCTCAAGCCTATCATATAAATTGCCTGACGAAAGAATACCTCAAGCCTATCATATAAATTGCCTGACGAAAGAATACCTCAAGCCTATCATATAAATTGCCCGACGAAAGAATACCTCAAGCCTATCATATAAATTGCCCGACGAAAGAATACCTCAAGCCTATCATATAAATTGCCTGACGAAAGAATACCTCAAGCCTATCATATAAATTGCCCGACGAAAGAATACCTCAAGCCTATCATATAAATTGCCCGACGAAAGAATACCTCAAGCCTATCATATAAATTGCCTGACGAAAGAATACCTCAAGCCTATCATATAAATTGCCTGACGAAAGAATACCTCAAGCCTATCATATAAATTGCCTGACGAAAGAATACCTCAATCCTATCATATAAATTGCCTGACGAAAGAATACCTCAAGCCTATCATATAAATTGCCTGACGAAAGAATACCTCAAGCCTATCATATAAATTGCCTGACGAAAGAATACCTCAAGCCTATCATATAAATTGCCTGACGAAAGAATACCTCAAGCCTATCATATAAATTGCCTGACGAAAGAATACCTCAAGCCTATCATATAAATTGCCCGACGAAAGAATACCTCAAGCCTATCATATAAATTGCCTGACGAAAGAATACCTCAAGCCTATCATATAAATTGCCCGACGAAAGAATACCTCAAGCCTATCATATAAATTGCCCGACGAAAGAATACCTCAAGCCTATCATATAAATTGCCTGACGAAAGAATACCTCAAGCCTATCATATAAATTGCCTGACGAAAGAATACCTCAATCCTATCATATAAATTGCCTGACGAAAGAATACCTCAAGCCTATCATATAAATTGCCTGACGAAAGAATACCTCAAGCCTATCATATAAATTGCCTGACGAAAGCTCATTGAAGCACGAATTCAACTACACAAATGACTGAATTATCATCATCATCAACTTTCTACCCTTGTCTTATGTTACTTGGGGTCAGTTAGGTTCGACTTCAAACAAGAAAGAGGTTCTCAATTCGACTGTATTTTTTTCATGTTAGACATTATACTTTAGAAACGGCTATTACACCAACCGCAAATAATACGGTTGTACGGTTTTTTTTTGTTATTAAACACTTTTAACATTTACGGTTTTCAATTTTTTCTTTTTACATGACCAAATTTGCAACTTCTTTTATTTTTCGGAATGTTCCCTTTACTTGCGCTGTAAAACCTTGCTTTTAACCAAAATTGACAATTCTAGGTCAAGCGGAAGTCCCTAGAATTGTCAATTTTGAACCCTATAGGTTTTGGGTCAAAACCTATAGTTCCCGTTGACCTAGAATCACGAAATTTGACAAAAAGCAAGGTTTTACAGCGCAAGTAAAGGGAACATTCCGAAAAATAAAAAAAGTTGCAAATTTGGTATGTACAAGTTTTCGCAAAAATCGAATTTTGCCCATATCTTTTCATCGTGTTGACTCAGGACCTTTATTTTAATACACCTAACAACACCTATCAACTTGCTAGGTCCACCCGTTCCTGAGAAAATCTGTGGTGACAGACGGACAAGAAAGTGATCTTATAAGGGTTCTTTTTTACCTTTTGAGGTACGGAACCCTAAAAAAGTGAAAAATAACGTTAGCTTCTGAAGTCGGTGACCTTTGTTTGATTGATTTAGTTTATTTGTCACCGACTTCAGAAGCTAAATACATTTTTCACGTTTTTTGTGTTTTTTGAAGTGGTTTTATTTTTTACAAAAAAGTTCTTTTCTTCCATTATGTATTTATACCATGTCAACCCTCACGCAATCATTTACACCATTTCCTTTGTATTATTTCTCACACAATCCATCCATCGTTTCTTTGGTCTTCAACTCCCTCTCCATCCATCAACATAAATGTTCATTTCTTTAACTTCAATTTCAGAATAAGGTGATTGAACACAACCCAGGGGTGGTCCACTTAGAACTCGGAGACCTGACGTCCAGACATGAGTTACGCAAAAGCCTGAACTGCAAATCGTTCAAATGGTACTTAGATAATGTTTACCCTGAAATGGAGGCTGGCGACGACACATTGGCGAAGAAAAGGGTGGCTGCTCTTAATGATGTGGAGAAGAATAAGTTCCAGCCATGGCATTCGCGGTAAGTTTTCTCTCCTGTTTATAGGCATTCGTATATGTAGACTTGTCACTTGACCAGCCGCTATTTTGAACAAAAGTAGTCGAAGCTTCTGCGGCTAAAAGTCATGGTCGTGACCTTGTGCTGCACGACTTTCCACAGTGTATTGACCCTTTCGGGGCACGTAGTAAAGGGTTTAGACAATACAATGCATAATCTAATAGGTTAGGAAAAGGTTTTGCTTCTGTTAAACACCACCTTGTATCATTCTTCCTTTGGAAAATATACACAAGTATTTCCCTCTTTAGCTTCTGAAACTGCCACATGGTTTTATGAGTTTAGCTGTGGAGAAAGAACTAAGGAAACAGACCGAGAAAATGGAACGAAAGTCGAACGCTTTCCTGCGTAATTAAAGTCATTAAGCTATGTAGTTTTTACATGGTTGCCCAGCTTAAT
Organism: Xestia sexstrigata; assembly: GCA_941918905.2. Lineage (NCBI taxonomy): Eukaryota > Metazoa > Arthropoda > Insecta > Lepidoptera > Noctuidae > Xestia > Xestia sexstrigata. Next base: position 11,263,118 of record OW799200.2, on the reverse strand, counting down.
TGAAACTGGGCTATTCACATCTTATTAAAAGAGCTATTGGCGACGCAAAGATTCTAACTAGCGCCTCAAGTGTGTAAATTGTGAAGCTGTCTAAGAACGACACTTTGACAGTTTTCGATACAATTTACGTCACGGAAAAATTAATTAATTAAATAAAAATCAGATTTATGTGGTTTCTTGCTGAACGAGACACTAATTATGTTGTCTTATAGTCGATGTTATTAAAGCGTCTGCAGGATACACAAAACCAATGCGTTCTGGCGAAATCTAGACGTTACTGCTATTTGGAAACAAATGAAAACTTATTCCAGAATCTCCGTAAGTACTTACTACATTGAGGAACACAACAGAATTTCGTAAAGGTTTCGTATGTAATCGTAAGCCATCTGATTATGTCTAAACTTAACCTCAACTTTAAAGCAGTGTCGTTCTTAGACAACTTCTAAATTTCGCCGCTAGAGGCTCGCGGATAATCTTTGCATCGCCAATAGGAGGCTCCTAACTTCTGACTGCTAACGATAGTATGACATGTGTGACAATGTGTCCAACATGCGTGCAATGGGGGCTATCGCGCATGAATTCGCCGCTAGAGGCGTTCGTGTAGAGTAAGGTCCTCCGAAATGTCAGATGTCATACAGTGTTCGCACGTTGCGTACTTTTTTATCACGTATTTATACTAATACTCACGATTGTGTTCTAGATTGAGCAATTCATGATTAATTATGACTTGAAGATTTTAAGTAGGAATTCTTATTTGTTAGTACTTGAGAGGTTGAATGATTTTTTAAAATTTTTCATGCTTGCTAATTTTAGGAAGAATATTGTAAATATGTATCTAAAGCTTATACTATGTTATTATACGTAATAAAATGAACTTTTTTATGAAGTTATTGGTACTTTAAAGTATTAAATAGAATCATTGACAGGACCTTACGCTACAGTGCGCCATCTGGTGAGCTCAAAAACGATAGCCCTCATTGAAAACGTTTCGTTACTAGAAACCATACAGACGCGTGGATTTTATTAAGGCCTTAAATTTTTGTGATTTGCAAGCTCCTAACTTCTGACTGCTAACGATAGTATGACAGGCACTGTAGATAGCGCGATGAGGTTGATTCCTTCCCCTGAGATAGAAGGCTTGTTCTTTATTGTGATTGAATGGTATACAATCTAAAGGTAAGCAGTCACCATCACGTGTACATAAGCTCTCATAGTCTTCCAATTGGAACACAATTGCTTGGCTGCAGAAATAGTTATGATAGTATTACTTACTCTGGAATATATACTTTATAAAAAGCTTTATTTCGGTTTTTTGGTTCTGTATGGTGTCGGACGTAAAGAATAGCACCATCCCATATCTTCCCGTGGGTGTCGTAAGAGACGACTAAGGGACTTACCAGAGAATTGGCAGCAGCGTTCTCTGTGCTTTTGTAACAACCGTACTGCGATCGCCAACCCGCCTGCCAAGCGTGGCGATTATGGCAAAACCCCCCTTTGGGGGAGGCCCATGTCCAGCAGTGGACGTCTTTCGGCTGAGATGATGATGATGATGATGAAAAAGCTTTATTACTACTGATGACGCCGGTAGCAGCTACGGCGTCTGGTTTGGTCCCCGGGCCTATTGACTCGCTCGCTATTACATGGGACTTAAACATAACTAGCGAAATATGCGTATACTTCGAGGTACACCTGTCCCTAACCCTCTAGGGATCAGAAGCGTGATGCTATGTTATACTACATATCAACATACGATCTTTATATTTCAGTAAACGGAACTACACCGATTCGTATCAGATCCGTTTGAGGAACACTTCGCTATGCATCCAGAGTGAGAAGGACGTAAAGACCAAGGGCGGTGGGTTGGTACTTGCTAGCTGCATCAGGATTTTGGCCCAGGTGAGTATTTATTTTTTGTAAGTAAGTTCGTATACTCATATATGGCGACGAGGGCAGCACCAGCGGGCAAGTCACTATCTATCAGAAACAATTTGGTTTCTCATAACTATATAAACTAATTTGTGTTATTAGTCATGTTAAAATATCGATACTTATACAGGATGTAAACAGACTTCACGAAGCCGTCAAACAAGCATTCTGTACATAAAACTAAATAACTCTGCGCAAAAATTTTTGCTGAGAAATTATTTCTTTTTGGGTGAAAAATCACATTTTACGGTATAACTCAATGTAACGCATTCAACACATTGTGCTAATGGATGGATTGAGTAGTAAACGGGTCATGGAGGTATTTAACGTAAAGTTATAACATTAAAAACTTTTATTAAACAAAAAAAAAATGTGGAAAAGTTGGAACTTTGACCCCCAATATCTCTGTCACTAGAAGGTTCCCAGGTATGGTCTAGAACAAAAAAATCATAAATATCGCAGTGACGAGGAGAACAAGTGCCTTTCGGTTTCGTTAAGAGTATTTACACCCTTTATGGTCTTGGGGATTTCACAATGTAATTTAATTTGACATTGTACATTTCAGATGTGGTTTGAATCGACTCGTAATGAGCTGGTATTAGGACGCACCCTATGCTTAGACGCATCTAACAATGTAGCACCGAAGCTAAGCAAATGCCATGAACTTGGAGGATCACAGGAATGGAAGCACAAGGATTCCGTGAGTCACTTTTAAATAATTATTTGAGTGTTTTTTACTATTCTCTTATAAAAATCACCTATGGGCCACAACAGTGCAGGAATGGCGGAATGGTAAGCAATTTTTTCTGTCTTACACTATTCTACTTAATAGTAAAGTATTATTATCTGTGGATCACAAAAGCAAGCTCAGTTATACACGCGGGAAGTTTCTCTTCTCGGACAGGCGATTGGAGTGGGAACAGATACCAAGTTTCTTAACACCCTCGCTCAATCGCTCTTGGAACACAATCTTGCGTGAAAGAGTATTCGTTTTAATATGTTGAAGGCAAAGGGAAAACCTGGGGCTTCTTGTACGCTCAAAAGCACTCCTAAAAGATCGTACTACTTAACCAACACAACTTGAGACATCAGTGGCGATGCTTTAATTAAGAAAGCCAAAAATTGAATACAACGTAATCGTAGTTCCGTTTTAGCGCTTCTCAACTTATGTTGGTCAAATAATACGTGTAAAGGTAGCTATTAAGAGCGATTATCGCTTGCGAATCCTCCATAGACAATCTCGGGTTTCGGAGGTTGTGATACTCCCTCTTGTAAGTGAGCATTGTATTGGCAAACTAGTCTTTTCTATTAGTCAATGGGGGCTATCGTTTTTGAGCTCACCAGATGGCGCTACTGTCGAGTAAGGTCAATAATTCTATTTTATATTTTAAAGTACCAATAACGTCATAAAAAGTTTATTTTATTACGTATAACAACATAGTGTAAATTTCAGGTAAGTACATATTTAAAATATTCTCTCTAAAATTAGCAAGCTCTAAGATACTAAGTTGCTACTTAAAATCTTCAAGTCATAATTAATTAGGAGTGGCTCAGTCTAGAACACAATCGTGAGTATTAGTATAAATACGTGATAATAAAGCACGCATCGCGCCAACACTGTATGACATCTGACATTTCGGAAGACCTTACTCTACACCAGGGGTTCCCAAACTTATTTTGTCCACTGCCCACTCTGACAATAAATTATTTTTTAGCGCCCCCATTTTTTCACCTACTTAAAAACCACTATAACTTCAAAAAATGAAAAAAATGAAAAAAATTAAAATCAATTTAAATAAAATAAATAAAAAAAATTAAATAAATTTAAATTATTATTTAAATTAATGATTGTGAGCGGAGATTAAACATTCATTCTAAACGAGACTTTTACTATACTTAACCCGCAAGAGTTAATTTGAAACCTGAGCGCAGTAGGTAGTACACAACAGCGCTCAGGTCTCAAGTTAACTCCTGGGCTACACCTGCCAGTGACAATGATTATTGAAACGCAACTTTATAGTATTCAGAAGGAGTATCTTTTATTCAAAATAAAACAAACTTAATCGATTCTTCTCTCGATCTTGATCTCTTAATTAATATTAGTTGATGTTCACAAGTTGTAGTCGAGAGTCGAGAGCTCAGTCGGTGTCTAGGAGTCCTCCTAGATGAAATTACAAATCGCCCCCTAAGCCTTTACACAACGCCCCCATTTTTTTTCTGGGTCTCTTACTGCCCTTCTTTAGGCCAGCAGCGCCCACAAGGGGGCGTTATCGCCCACTTTGGGAAACGCTGCTCTACACGAACGCCTCTAGCGGCGAATTCATGCGCGATAGCCCCCATTCAAGTATCATGTGTACAACAGTTTCACAGAAAAATGAGTCTCGGAATTACTTATCAAATAACTAAGTAGTAGTTAAAAGTAATTTGACCAGCTTCACAGTGCTACAAGGGTCTTTTGGAGCTCCAAATTATCACAAAGAAAACAAGATGGCAAAATTAGTTCAGATTTCGGCCACGCCCCAAAAGATCCATGTACAAACTGTATGTAGTTTTTAGTGCACGGTATGTCAAAAGGCTGAAACGTTTAGTAGATGTCGTAGAAACAAATGTACGCATGAGTATTATTAAAACTCAAAATGGATGAAATACAATAAAAATGTGTCCAACATGCGTGCAATTGAAAACGTTTCGTTTCTAGAAACCATACAAACGCGTGGATTTTATTAAGGCCCTAAATTTTTGGGATTTGCAAGCGATCAAAAACCAGCTGGCGTTGGGGCACAGACTATGTTATGATCCTTTCAACAATGTGATCTTGAGCCACGGACCATGTCACGAACAACCGTCTGCAGAGGAATGGGATAAGATGTTTGGAGATGTGAGTCTAATACTTATACTTGTAGATTAGGCCCCGTAGGTAGAAGGTAATTATCAAGGCATCATATCAGCAAGCACTGCACGAGATCAACGTCGCCTATCTCGAGCCGTTCAGGTTTTTTTATAAAACTAACCCCATACTGTAGGGTGAAATCACATTGGCATGCACGGATCAGCGTTTTCGAGTATCTCTATCTCTTTCTGCCACGTAATGAAGTCCGGCCGCAAGCAGCCGCATGCATTTACTTCGGAAGCACTTGCGAGTGGACTTTAGAGAGTTGCAATTTAATAAATGCAAGAAAATGTTGAGCTGTGCGTGTAAATGTAACTTCCTCTGCCTGCATGTGACTGCTTTTTTTTTTTGGATGGGGAATCATCAAATGACTCCTCCCGCTCTGGGCGGAGCAGGAGGGACTGTCAGTCTTTCTGACTAAATCCTATGCATGATCCTTGATCACCCTTTGTGTTCCTTGGCCACGGTATCTCTTTCGAACATTCCCGCAGCCCCGGCAGGCATCGGCCCTTGCGGATCCCTTCCTTTTGCTGACTCTTTGAGGCGCGCGTGGAACACGACCGAGCCGTGCATGTGCCTGCGTCGGATTGGGGTTTGTTTTGCAAAATTGTGGTGAGGGGAGGCCCATCCGGTGCATTAGTTATAAGTCTGATCACTCTGAGCTCTAGTTTCCTGTCACAACTATAACATCATTGTGACGCAAGTATACTCTTTGTTTTATTCTCAAAATATTTCGTTTCCTGTCGCAATAATCCTATTGAGGGATTGTCTTCTTTGTGAGCAGTAAGTAAACTCCTAAAATTATGTTTTGCATATAGCTGTTCTTCGACTTGGCGCTGTAGCTGCAATAAACTGTAAGTTGAGTTCTAAAATACAAGGAGTAAATGGACCTTTCACGAAGCCGTCCACCAAGCATTCTGTACATCAAACTAAGTAACTCTACGCAAAAATTATTGCTGGGGTGAAACATCACGTTTTACGGTGGGACTCAATGTAAAGCACTTAAAACACAGTGCTGATGGATGCATTGAATAGAACAGGGATCCTTGACGTGCCCAAAATCTCCGTAACTAGAAGTTTCCCAGGTTTATAACAAAAAAATGATCACAGTGTCGGGGAAACAAGTGCCGTTCGGCTTCGTTAAGGGTACGGGTACTTTTACACCCGTTATATGTCAGTTATATGTCCGGGTTGTGTTCCACCTAGTCAATATAAGTCTCTTTTTCTCGCTTTATAAGTTGCTTACAAAGCGGGAAAAGGAAGCTATTCCCCAATATTGTTGTTGTATTATGTTAGTCTTACTATATCTGTTTTATATAAAGCTGTTGCATCACGGCTGTTTCCCCGAAGGGTTAGGCAGAGAAGTACACCCACATATTGTTAAGTCCCGTGTAGTAAGAAATGTCTGATGGCAAAACCCATTAACACTTATAGGCATGACGACAGTATCAAAAAATTGCAAATCTATTTAGTCCGTCAGTTGAGTATTGGAAATTAATGGACACGTATTTTTGTTTTTGTAAATCAATGAATATTGACAAAGATAAAACGCATCAAAACTCGGGACTGGGGGCTCGTGACGTCAGAACTAGGTAAAAATTATACCAAGGCGTGACGTATTGAGAATTTTAAAAGCGTCATATCTTCGTCAATTTTGGTTTACGTAAAAAAAGAAAAAACATGGGTCAAATATTTTTTGATAATCTAACTGACGGACTAATTCGTTTTTTTTTGTCGCCTCGCCTACCTAGGAATAGAAACCGAGATGATCATAGCCAGCAGTAGCGCTTGCGACAACTAGGCCAAAATCAAGCGGACAAAGGAGATCACTCGTTTGATGATTTGGGATAAAAAAAAGTCGGCGGCCATGAATGAATTATATTTTATTTAAATGCTGGCAGGATTGGAAACACTCTTTTGTGTGGCGACAATGCTGTAATGAATCCGGGAACAAAAATATCCAACGATATAATTCTTAAAACCCCTAATACTAATTGTTGTTATGTATTTTATCAAAATTGAACTCTTTCCTTTAATTTCCCGTATGTTATTACTTCCTAGAATTTGATCCTTATTAGCGACACTTTCGGATGGTGTAATAATACAAAGTGTATTTTTATTTCTAAAATCAATGGGTGCAAATCAGAGAAAAAACACAGGTCAAATATTTTTTGATAATCTAACTGACTGACTAACTACTTTTTTTTGTCGTCTCGCCTTTTATTATCTTACGTACCCGACAAGGAAGCCGCCTTTTGCCGGTTTTGTTTTAAATAGTAATTTGTATTTTTTTGTGTCACTTCCAGGGTGGTAGCCCAGTGTACAACACGGCTGCGGGAATGTGCCTCGGAGTCGACCGAGCTTACAGGGGTGAGCCTCTCATCATGGTTATCTGCGACAACCAGCTCACCAACCAATGGGACTTCATCCGTACATAAGCGCCTAATGACCATGGCTTTCTAACTATCGACGACAATATGATCATCTTCCTCCCCTGGTCCCATGTTACTTGTGGTCGTCGCAACACGTATCCTTCTCCCATTCTCCCCTGTCAACCGCCAAACAATCATTTACACCTTTTTCCTTCGTATCATTCTTCACACAATCCATCCATTGTTTCTTTGGTCTTCCTCTCCATGTCGACGACAATATACGGGAGTAAAATATATCGTAATAATATTTAGTAATTTTGATGTAATAAGGCTATAAAGCCGATCAGAGCTTGTAGTATTAGTCTCAGCGAATGTTGTAATTCGGTGTAATATTTCATAATCAATTATTGATCCGATATACCGATCGAAATTAGTATCGTCAAACTCATTATGATCTCTAACACAACTGATTCTTAAGAATCTCTTCTTTGTAGGCCATTTTTATCTATATTAATAATGATATACTTCTTATTCAATAACCAAGTCGATACAATTTACAATATAAATGTTAGTTCTAGTTTTCTAGCTGGTTTAGTCATTTAAGCATAATTAAGTATATGGATAAGATAATAATGATAATTAAATAAACCCGACTGCGATTTCTTCTACGATACTAATAAGGACAGCTTTTTGTAATAAGTTTAGGGATTTGATATTTTTTTTAAGCTTTTTAGCTAAACTATCATTCGCTCGCAGTCGGGTAAAATAATCATATCGAATCTCGACTAATATAGCTTATTCTTCATTAAAGCATTTGTGGCTCGTGAATTTTCGATACCGTCCCTATCGTCTTAGTTTATGATAGGTTCCTTCGTGAAGTAAAGACATTAGTTTTTAAATGTGGAGATTTATGTTTTAAGTTTGTACATTATTTTCGCTATTATTAAGCTACATACACCGTGTTTCCGGACGATATCGATAAACTTCGACCGGTCATTGTACTCATCATTATGAACAACTTTTACTATGGGACCAAAACCTGCATCGCTAAAAAAAATTAGCCGTTCCCTACAATTATGTTCACATAACTCGTCAAAATGTATGGAACAGCTGATTTTTTTTCACGATTCAGGGTTTGGTCCCATAGTAAAACTTGTTCATAATGATATGTTCATGATGAGTACAATGACCGGTCGAAGTTTATCGATATCGTCCGGAAACACGTCGTATATAAACGGATATTTTGTAAAAATATCTTGCTAAAATATTGATTCTAAAAAAATAGAAATAGTTAATAGGATTTTATTATTCTAGTAGTTTTTCTGTTTTCTGAAACGCACTGTTTTAAAGTCTGATTTTATGTTGTTTTAAATCCTTATTCTGTCAGTTAGGTCCATATATTTGACTAAATTTGTGAAAAAGACAGTGTTTTTATCTAATTGAAATATTGAAGTCATTTTTTGCGAAGCAATTTCAAAACCAAAATAGAATCTCATAAAATCTCTGAAAAATCTGTATAATAGAAAAAATAGCTCCATTTTAATAATTTTAGTCAATATGTCCTAGTATTATCCGAGTACCTATAACAGAGTACCTTTTTACATTTGTGTACCTTTATATTCGTACAATAGTATAATGTAAACGTAACGAGCTTTAGATTTATTTTCAATTTTTACAATTTGAGAAGTTTTAGTCACTTTTAAACCGTACCGGTAGCTTTAAATAATAATATTAAGTTTTGCCACACTATGAACCAGGATAGCATTGATCAGTAATTATGGTTCAGTCGATCGATATTGGATGTGGAAGTCATTAACGGCCACTTTTAATAACTTACTCACTGGTCGGTAGGTTGCTATCTGTCTGTTTGACATTTAGCTTACGGACCGATAGAGACAAAATGTTACTTAAAAGCTTTCTTTGATTTTTCTATGAATCAAGTGACAGGTAGCTGACGCGGATAAGATATTTCAAACTAACTTTGTTTATAGAAACACTGATAGCTACTAGACGTGGCATATTAACTGACAGTTATACGTAAGTAAGTTATAGAAAACGGGCCTAAGTGAGTTGTGTTAAAAACGGTATTTTTTACAAATATGAAGGCCCAAGATTAACAAATTCAGTCGGACAGAAATGGAAAGGATATTGTAAAGAAATTTAAATGCATTTAATTATTATAATGCCAGGCCTAAACAACAGATCTAAAAGGTCGACTGATTATTTTAACATGGCTGATAATCACGTTAATTTATAAACACCTTAGAGTGAAAGATTTATTTTTGAATTATCGCTTTCTAGTGCTAATATTTATGTACCTAAGACATGTACTAACACTTTGGTTGTGTATTAAAATCAATTTCTCTCATTATAAACTTCATTCAATTATCCTGTAGATAGAATGGCGTAGTTAGATAAAGCTTTGAGTATCGGTAAGTTTTTTACTCCTAAACTGTAGTTACTTGTTGACAATAAACAACATTGTACCTAAAATCCAATTTAAATATATTTTATTGTATTTTTAAACCCGAGGAACACTGAAATCATAAAAAAAACGCGTAAAAAAAGTGCGTAGTAGACTCGTTATAATAAATACTTTTACACGTCTGTTACTTGAAATAAGACGCCGCAGCTTGCGTTCTGAATGCATGAGGCATTTTATTTACTATCTGCATCAATAAGTATGTCTTTTATGGTTTCGTTTACTTTTATTTTGCTATAATACCCTGCTAATGGTTTTGCTTTGACCGACGTCCATAATATTCTAAATAATTATATGTATAGGTGTCATAAAAGTGCATATTAAGGGTCTAACTTGAATTAATATAAATCCCACTCATATCTATTGAGTATTGAGTGAGGAAGTTATGTTATAATTTTAAATATAATTTACATAATTCTTTCCCACCGATGGTCTGTTTGGGATGTTAAGGATTCCATATAAATGCCCCTCTACACCTGACGTGCATACGCAAACATTTAGTGCCAACAACATGGCGTCTACGCCATAGCCAAGAAGTATACACACTATACCGTCTAGCCGTGATAACATTGCAACCTTGCTTGTGCAAATTGCAATTTGTGCAAGTAAGATGAAGCGTGTGATCAGGCCGATAGACACGTGGAAACTTTCCTTTATAAAGACAGACTGGCGATTCCGTCCTCTCCATACTTTTAAGGCTTTTAGTGCTATTACATACAGAAAAGAAACAATACATGCAGTAGTATTAACGCAGACAAACTCGCAAATGAGAATTTTCGAGTTTTTATTACTTTTGTCTGAATAAAAGTATGCAGCTATCTTTATCTGGATTCAATCCTATCTTTAGTTTGCATTTTAGTGTAATCAAATTGAGATTTTAGAACTATTTGTTTGTTGTTTCTTATTTAATCTAATATATTGATTGTTTCTGTTCTGCTAGTGTTTAGTTTGCGGTTTTGCTACCAACTCTTATGGAATACTCATGATATGCTTCTCTCTTCTCTTTGTTGATGCTCTGCATTCCTGCTCCTCTCGAATATGTTGGCACCTCTCTGAACTTAAAACGGTGATTTTTACACCCGTTGTGTCTGCACCAGTTCACCAGTGTAGTTTTGCTCTCTCAAAAAGATTTCTAATAGTACACAGCCATCGTTCAATTGGTACTACTGATTTGCAATTGACCGTATTTTCAAGTTGCGTGCTGGTGCCTAGCTTTTTAGTCCGAGTAAGTCAACTGTTGTATATTAGTTAGGAATTGTCAGTACTATTGTACTAAATTATTGAAATAATGAATGACATTATGTATAAGGTGATGTGATGTAATAGTCCAAGATCCCGGAGCTCCGGACTACCTATTTTCTGTTACTTAGAATATAAGTAACGTCTGGGGGCCCTGGGATCTTGCTCTATAAAGGAATCGTATGTAAGGACAAATTTGGTATTTAGGTTTTATTATGTAAACTCTTCAACGAATTCAACCTATAACAATGGAGATAGCGTATAGAAAAATCTTGTACGCTATCTCCAATCATCCAATGTTTAGTTCTCTAATGCCTAATCCACAATTGCAATGTTTAGTTCTCTAATGCCTAATCCACAATTGGAATGTTTAGTTCTCTAATGTCTAATCCACAATTGAACCAATTTTGTAACCGTTATTGCAGTAGAACTTTTCGAACTGTTTGTGGCGTATAAGTACGTTGAACCTTAAGTTCATATTAGTATACTCGTAGCCAGACTTTTCTTTTCAACAGAAGCTTTCTCATGATTATTACAATCATGAGAAAGCTTCTGTTAACAACATAACTTATTAGAACATGTTATTCTGAGTGTTTTTAAAATCAGTAGTCAAACCTACCACATAGATTCATAAAACCCTTTTTAACCTGTTTATTTTATTGTTTATAAAAAAATATGTTTTGAAAGATTTTATGTATGTTATATTTAGGAAGTACTTGAATAAAGGAAATATGTGTAACTTGTGTTTTTTATTTTTAGCTAGGTACCACAATAACGGTCCATAAACGTAATTCCAAAAGTTTGGCTTCACTACATATTATAAAACAAAGTCCCCCGCCACGTCTGCCTGTCTGGCCTTATGTATGTGTGTATGTGGGTATCTTTAAAACTACGCAACGGATTTTGATGCGGGTTTTTTTAATAGACGATTCAAGAGGAAGGTTTTAGTATATAATTTGCGGGTGGGCGAAGCCGCCGGCATCAGCTAGTATTATAACAAAGAAAATGGTGTCGATTCTGTTGTGCACAAACTAAACTTAATTTAGGCTATTGCTATGTTTTACTAAAAGGCAGTGCGAGAAAAGGACGGCTATAGCTATGAACTAAGTTAAAGATGTCAAACTAGTTTATGCCTTGCGCTTCACCGTGTTTTTAGTCATGTTTTTACGTGCACCCTTCATTTGTATGGAAATATTAGTTCCAATTAAATTTGACAGCTCTAAATTACGTCCGTCTCTTTCTCGTTTTATAGAGAAAAAGATAGCAATAGCCTAAATTAAGTTTAGTTTGTGCACAACAATATCAAGCGACTTAACACCCAGGAGTAGGTACGCCTCTTCACACGCAGGTACCATCAATATGAAAGTGTTGTCACTGTGGTCGCACGTCCATCCCGGAGTCATCCTCATCTACACTAATATTATAAAGAGGAAAGATTTGTATTATTAACCGATTTAAAAAATTCTTTTACCATTAGAAAGCTACATTATCACCGAGTAACATAGGCTATAATTATATTGATATCATGCAAATTAGCTTATCTATCACAACGAAGGCGGAGTTTCGTTTGAAAGTATCATCAGGAGCCCATACCATCCACTGTACAAAGCGCACGCTATTTAATTCGACTCCCCCATTCATTCCTCGACTACAGTTTCATTAATGCTGCTAAATACCAGTTATCATGTGAAGATCGCCACACCATTAGACGGAGGACCTCCTACTCATACCAAACACTTACATTTACAGATTCTAAAAATACTTGGTAGTTACCTACATATAGGCCCGCCGCTAGCTGTTTCGTCGCCCGCCTGCAATACTGATTATGCCGCCCTACGACCCCGGACTGGGACCCGAAACCGACGGACCGGACATTTGAGAGACGGTCGGCTCTCCACTCTCAAGAGAAATGAAAACCACTAATGTTTTTGAATCAACTGTAGAAAACATCTAAAATAGAAATGGGTTGAAATGCTAGGCTGCGACCTGCGACTTTGATTAAGAAGAGGCTCGAAGATAAAGGAATATTGATGCTGTCGAAAAAGGGCGTCGCCAGCTTTTAAAAAAGAAAATAGCGAGTAAAAACGGATTTGTAAGTTTACTAGTTACAGATGCAACTGAACGTCTTCTAAGTATCTATAATACTTGATTAAATAGAAGTAGAAGTTACTAATATTGAAGAGTTATTTGAAAAGTATAGGAAATAAAACAAAATTGAGCTCTCGACTTCAGAGAAGTTAGCCTGTTCTTTGTCCTTTTATTCAGAAATAGACGTTACTTAATCGACTTAGGTTTAAAGAAACTTTATTCTCAATAAAGATGAATGTCACACACTTGAGAACAATACTAGAATTTAAAATTACATAAAGTTCGTCACCATTTACCAGTTACAAACTAGACTACACGCATTCAATGCCTTCATTTCTCTAGAATTGCACGATCCGCCATAATATACTGACCAAGTTGAGTTTTGAATGCATTGAAAGAGTGCAGATTTCTTATACTAGAGGGTATTCTATTAAAAAACTGTGCTACTGCAACTGGGCAAAAAAATGCTTACTTTTGAAGGCAAAAGTAAGCATTTTTTTGCCGTAGTTATTTCTAGTTTTGGGTAAAACTACCAAGCTAGCTCGCCGTGTGCTACGTTGACTGACTTGTTTATATTGGGTGAGTGTTATGTTTGTGTGAATAGTTTTGGTAAGATTTTTTTTGATGTAATTACATATCATATCATTATATTTACCACATATGTAAAATGTATGTATATGTGGTAAATATACAGTTGTTTGATATTCATTAATTTTGTGTCTTTATAAATTTTACTGGTTGATGTTAAATAATGGATAGTTAAATAGTATTTTTATGAGTTTATTTTGAGTTATTTGCAGTTCTGACAATTTAGTTTCGGCCAGGGGGGTGAAACTTCCATACATTGGCTTCAAACAAAATTTATATAGACAGTGCTGACATCTGTGTGTTTAGGTACGCTAGTTTGGCCATAGTTTTATACTTTTGCCAATAGATAGAGCTAGTTGATAACAGTATAATAAAAGTAATACTAAATATTAATAAATAAGTATTATTTATTATTATTATTTCAACATGCTTTACATTACAAATAAATTTAAAAATATTATAGCAAAATAAATAAGACCTTTTCGTTTTATATAACGTTTGTTGTTTCGTGGTGTTTTGTGCTCTTTTACGACCTAATACTGTGCTTGTTTTCTTGATATCTGCTATATATAAACGTTGGACCCTCTCCCTTGGACCCTGTTTTATGATACGTAAACGATTGAACCAACGCCGTGTATACTGACACAAATAAATAACAATCATTCTTCAATAAAAGTATTTATTACTAAACAAAAACTAAAAGTGCCATCTAGTGAGCGATAGCGTAAGCGGAGGGGACATTGAAACAAGTACCGCCATCTAACAGCTGGGGTACACAGTTTTTTAAATGAAAACCTCAGTTGCACATCTATCTTGTATTATATAGTGTAATATCTATGGTTTCGGCAGTACTGCCCCAAATTTCGATCAAATAAAGCAGATGCGGCTTCACTAGGGAATTGTAGATGGTGTACCGCAGTTTAGGTGGGATGCAACGAACTATATATTACGCAGGGATCCTGTTAGTGCTGAAAGTTTGCTTTTTATGTGTTCAATGTCAGCATTAGAAAGACAATTTTAAAAACATAAAGAAGTAAGGCTCTAAGAGCGAGCGAAGCGAGCTCGGAAATTTTAACACCCTACCTTGGACAGATTAGAATTGTTTCGACCCTTTATACAAGAGTTACTTGGTCGAGTTGTAGACAAAGCCAAGAATTGAGAGTGAGCTGCAAGAGCGAGCGAAGCGTGCTCGGAAATTTTCAGAAAATTCAGATATTAGTAACATTTAATTCGCTCGATTTGCTGCCCCCGGGTGTGCCACCCGTGTGCGGTGCACGCTTTGCACGCCCGTTTACGGCGGCCCTGCTTACATAGTACCTCAAAGTAAACATATTGACGTCTGGCAACCTTTCGTACCTATAATAAAAGCCTTTTTGCAAAAAATAAAACCGACTTCAATAAAGTGAAGGTTTTTTTTTTTGCTAATAGGTTTTTATTTTTCACTTTTTAGTGGTTCACATGTACTTACCCCTTCACAGCGTACCGGCGTGATGTTATGTTATTAACTGGTGTTAACAGTAGACACATGAGATTTCAGCAATCCCAGTCCATTTGCTATCATTTATTGAAGAGTTCCGTTGCCTATCTCCGAAGTTCTTGATCAGATTTTCACCAAAGTGAAATGGGACCACTCCGAGAAAGTACTGTTCCAAAAACTACCCAAATCGTTTCAAGTGTGCCTATAAAATTTGAAGAATTTTCTCTATTTCTCCAGGATCTCATTATCAGATCCTGACTTGATGATCGTGGGACCACTTGGGAATTATAACCTTTTAAACAAAAAAAAAAAAAAAGGTTACGACGAATTGAGAACCTCCTCCTTTTTGAACTCAGTTAAAAATAAAAATAATCTGTATTCATGAGCTAATAAAATACGCATGGTGTATTGGACGCCATCTGGCTTCTGAATCTAGCGTTTTCAGGAATGGCTACTTTGGAATAAACAGATCTAATAAATTAAAGATCATAACTGCATAACTTCGGGCCAGCAGCGTGCACCGCTTCGTAGTGGTAGATTACTGTATTAAGAACGTAGGTGTGTAGACGGGCTGCGTGTAGGTCGTTTAGACAATTATATCTAACAGATGGCGCTTGTTCCAAATATAAAATTCAAAGCCATCGTAGTTCAAAGGTTATTCTCAGATGGCGCTGTGTTCAAAAAATGTACAGGAACTGTCGCTGCCACCGACTGCACCATTTTTAGCACCTGCCAAGATGTACCCCGGTCATCGCTGAAGGTTTATAGGGGTAGGATTGTATATAAATAAAACACCATAATTGTTGATGCGTCGATCAACACATGTTTTATTTAACATTTAAAATTACATAAAAAGAAGGCATTTTGCCTTAAAAGTCTTTGATTAATTTATGTTTCTACAGAATTGATTTTATTTCCTATAGAGATTATGATAATTCGTCAAGTGTTAACATGCTAACTGACAGTTTGCTAGTAACTAAAACTGTTGTTTTGGTTGTATTACTTATTATTTGTGCATAGCTAACTCATAATTTCGCCGTTTAAGAATATTTATTTATTCCAAGATTACATAATCATTCCTCAACTAATAAAATGTGTAAAGCCAGAGAGTTGAATAGATAGGTACCAATTTTGGGAAGGAGACTCGTGTGTAGCGAAATTTCCAGAACTATAGAATGCAAAGTGTACAGATAGCATATTCAGCGCTTGAGTGTTCGAAATACTTAAATTAAACAGATATGTTTGAAGTAACGATATATCCAATGTTCTTGGGCAGCAGTCAGAGTGCTTTCAAACTATAAAAGTCGACATTTAAGATTAAACGTTTTATGATATATTTAAATAAATTATAGGCATACCTACATAGGTAACACCTTAATTGGTTATACATACACTCTTGTTAAAATAAAGTATTAGGTATATGGTAACTTAGTAGGTAATACACAACTAAATACAGTCCCTAAACACATTGAACTTAGTCTAGATCCAATTGGTTAAATAATAGTGACAATAATATTGTCCAAACACGAACCTACAATAATTTACACTGTCATTTAAGTAGTAAGTTATAAAGTAGAAGCCATCAATCTTCACGAGTGGCTACGCCTCATCAGACGAACATTGCCAATGTAGGCAGAGATCTAATCCGTGTGTACATTGGTCCCAACGCTTTGCAAAGGGGTCTATAATGTAGACTTTTTAAGAACCATTTTGATAACGTAAGCGAAGCGCTTGTGGTTTACTATCAGACACGACAGTTCAGCACTGAACGTATGTCATGCCAAGTGAGAGCGTCTCTTCACTTTATTTGTGATCGTCGAATAATATTTTAAAATATTTTAGTGCCCAAAAGGACCCCTTTATCTATTCAGTACCTACCTATACCGTCAGGCTGTAGAAATGAGTACATTTAACATGAAAATACTTATACGAAAACGTCGACTCCGTGTATAAGAACATTATTTTTGATGATATGACGCGATGATAATGATACATTACTTATGTTAACTCGTTTAGAGTGAATCCATTAAAATTTGGCTTAAGGAAACAGATTTCAAAACGTAGGTATCTATGCAAAATACTCATCTGTTTTTGAAGACGAAACGATAGACAATCGTGAGATGGTTTTATTACATGGAAACATTGACCACAGTACCTACCTACATCGAATATAGGTAATAAAAGATAACGAAGCAAGTGTGGTTTGAAACACGTTGTTATAATGACACTTAATATAACTTGGATAAAACATGTGATAACTGGACACATTTATTATACATAGGTATATTAGATATTATTGTTACACTGAACAGCCCATTTAATTATTACGAATACAATTCATACACGTCGAGTGATTGTTAATTATTTAACATCGAACATTTATTAAAAAACACTGATATTGAGATCTTGAAAAAAAATGGACCACACACGTGATCCAGATGTGGTCAATCTGAAGGGAATATAGCGCGAGAATTCTCCCAATATCCAATAATGACAGTAACCTCTTCGGGGGACACGTAAGACGCAGGAGGAGAAAAGGGTTCATAGGAGGAGTTATGTTGTGGACGCAGGGAAGAGGTTGTTTGGCTACAGCAGCTATTGCAAGTAAGATCTCGCAAGGGTTCCTGGTAGGTGCTGTCCTAATTTCTTAAGGTTCTGGCGCGGAATTCAGATCAGTTTGACCAGCCCGTCAAATAGGGATACCTGCAGATGTTGACGGATATCCCTATTGCCGAAGAGTGGAGTTCACTAACTTAATAATTATTGATATTAAGTGGTAGTAAGTGTAGTGTATGGGTAGTATGTATAATATGAATGAAATCCAGTTTCTAAGTACGAACGCAATGCCGTTTGCTGGTTGCTAAGTAGTAAATGTAACTTTCGTTGTAATGAACCCACAATTAAATATCAAGTAAATTTTGACATTGTAACTAATTACCTACTGATAGTGGTTAAATTATTATTATTTCTATTTTACTCTATAGAATGCAAATCAGTTCCGTAGGAACTTATACTTATATTATAGGTTCACCTTAGCTACCTGTTTTCTTTAAACTGTTAGTAAGTACCTATGGTTATGTGTTTATGTTCAATGCATTCTGGACAGACAGAGCTAATGCCGGGCAGAGAGGTGCATAAGATTCTTTCCTAAATCCACCACATACGTTATTACATTATGTGGGGCCAATTCTCTTCTGAGCTTATTCATACATAATCGCTTATAAATAAACACCAATTACGATCACACAACTTAAATAATTTAAGTTCAATTAACAGGCGAACATGAAACACGAGAAACATTATGTCATCGTAATAGAACAAACATACTGAAACTAATATACTAAGTTAATAAACTTAAATGCGTGCAGCTTCTGCAGAAATATGATTTTGAAAATGAACATGACCATTTGTTAACTGTCTGTATTATTTCGATCATAGTTAACTTGATGATATTGGCTATTTACTAATTCTAAGTATTTTTCTAGCCTAAGCAGACCACCAGAGCCGACTTTGAAAGGGCACTGGTCTCAAGCCTTAAGCCACGTCCAACCTCCGATGCTGCTAACTATAACACCTTACAAATCTAGGTTATTGCTATGTTCCGGAGAATCTATGTGAATACAACAGGTCCATAATACTACCTATTTTCTTCTTGACTAATTCCACAGAGCACGGAATCGTTGCGCTGACAGCGGCCACCGAGGCGTCTCCTTGCTCTGTGTTCTGCTTAAAACATATTTTTGTATTTTTTTTCATTTTTTTTTATCTTAACCTATAATTGGATGGCTGACTCTAACTAATGGTTTGGTGGTCACCGCCACATATAGACATCTGTAATTCCTCTGGTAATGTCTAGAGTAGCCATCTCAAAGATAAAGATGGAATGTCTTGTGTGTGGCCTGTAACAATACCGGCTCCGATACCCTTCATACCGGAACGCAGCAAAGCCACTTGGCGGTTGAAATAGATATGGTGGTTAGTACTTCCTCGGACGAGCTCTGCCACAGAGTTCTACTATTCCTACTGCATGTGATCTTATATTTGATTGTAGAGCGTGCTTGAGTTACTCTCTGGTTAGATTTACGAAGCAAAGATATTGATTACCTCCCAGTATTGCTCAACATCCCATTTGCAGGTTAATGGGAACACGTGAAGGGAGTTTCTACAACGTTTAGCTTGAGTCGTGCTTAACCCCACTAAACCTGCGACCAACTCGGATCCATCGAAGTAAAGGCCCAAGTTGAGACTCGTAGAGCCCAGTCGCAGATTTTTGTGGGGGATGCTCAAAGTAACTTTGGCAACATAACAAGTCTCTTCACTCTCTTCATATTGAATGCATGTGTTCCGAGATCGCACACTGCTTATAATTAGCGGAACGGTTGAAAGGTGCCGATATGTTAAGGTCATACTTATTTTATTTGATGACAGTAACAGAGGTGATCTGACAGTGTGTGATCTGACACCAATTCAAATTGATTGTTCATTCTCGTGGATGACTTCTAGGCCTTAGATGACCTTGTATAAAGGCAAGTTACGTACTGATGGTGTCGTTTCAGTTCTCCACAACCAGACCATGCCCTATTGTTTATTGCTTTACTTAATACTATGCTTATTATATATTTCTCTCTTTTTGGCAGTCAAATGTAAAAAAAAAAAAAAAAAAATAACTTTCTATATTCTGCTGGGGACAGAAAAGGTTTAGCACATTACCTACTGCTTTTGAAAGATTATGCAAAATATTTTTTTTTAAATTTTGCTGGACAATAATTTGTTAATATTTTGACATAAGTTCAACTGAAATTAGTTCAATAAATTACGTATTATTATGTGTTCGAAATTGTGTTTCTAAAATTGGCCAACCATTTTGTTCCCCGAACAGCAAGCTGCTTATCCTCCTTTTGATGTCATGGAGGCTGTGAATGAGTTATTTTCGAAGTTATGACACTTGTTACTTTCTGTTGCTCGTCATCTTGTGTGCAGGTGGAAGGCACGAGGAGGAAGGAAACATATCTCTCTATATTGGATGCATGAAAATCGAACACTGATTTTTAAACGTTGGAATGGTGCTGAAATATGATTGTCATATTACTTATAGTGTTGAGTTTTCGATCTTAACACCCAATTTTATAAAGACATTTAGTTCCCTTAGAGTCTTTTTAATTGTCAAATGGTGGGTTTTTTAGTAGATGATTTTTTTGTATGAGAGCATAAATCTGATGGTATTGATTTCAAACTAACAGTGTCTACTTCAATCTCCGATTTTCTTGGAGCTAACTCTTTATGAACGCACCAAAATTAACTCATAATAAATATATATTTCACTGTCTAGCGATCTACGAAAACTTAACAAGAAATATATTTTTTATTATAAAATTGGGTCACAAAAAGGCTAAGCATATTTGTTTTTTTTACTTATTTTTTTCGAATTTTGTTTTTTTTTTTTTAGTATTTTACGATTTGCTTATCCTTTTTGTCCCACGAACTTTACTCTGCTTATTACTATAACCTGAATTTATTTGCTCATTAAGTATTATTGAGCTGGGGTCTCCTTGTCATCTTATGGAGCCTCTGAATGGATCAACCATCCTTTCTTGGGCCATGAAGTAACACAACCGTGCCTTCTGCTCTTCACCCAGTCAATGGGCACTGGGGACGAGCAGGAAGAGCTAGGAATGTTTAGTTTCAGCCACATTTGAGGAAATTTTCTTTTTGATAAAAAAAAGCCCACCAGTTACTGCAAACAACTGTGACCAGACTGTTTCAAGTTGAGACTCTCAGGCGGTTATAGAGCCACTATGCAGGTTTTTATGGGTGACGGTCAAAGTGGTAACTTCTGTAACTAAGAGATCGCACACTTGATCACCACATTTATTATTGGGGTGATGACCGCAGTGTACGGGCCTTCAGTTAACATCCGATTTTTATTGATGTTTCGCTCTCGATAAACGAGATGATGATGGCTTTAGTAGATCTCATAATAGGATACACTGAACATATCGGTCTTTCTCCTTGGTCAGGTCTTAGCTCCGATGGTCTTGGAGCTGATTAACTTATGGTGTAACGCACCTACATAACAATTCTTTAGCAAAATACAAAGGTCACACAACGAAAAATACAGCGACACGTTTCTTTGCAGGGCGATCGTCGTCTCCTGCAAATATAGTATATACAAGAATGTAAAAACGTTTGGTAAATTGCAGTGACCTTGCGAACCAAAAATGTATAATTGTTTAGCGATATACTGATTGCACTGCGAGAAAAGTTTCGGGATCGCTTTATATACTGATTGCACTGCGAGAAAAGTTTCGGGATCGCTTTGATGATATTTATGAATAGATCCAGTGGAGGCTCATAACTAGTTAAAGCCTGTAAACAGTTTTAATTGCAGTTGATGGTTTTCTATTTCACTATGTAGTGTTAGTAGTGAAATCGGATCTTTTTGATATTGTTGATGTTTAGATCCAAGTGGAGGCTCATAGGCGTGTAGTCTGTTTTTATTGATGAGGAAATTCCTTTTATTTATGAGTGATAATCAGTTTATTTTAAAATCTCTTAATCATAAGACTAATCGCTACATCTAAAGTGGGCAAGTACCTTTAAACTTCAAATCCCACTATAAATAAAACAGCTAAAAATAGGTACGTAATATGGGTACCCATAATTTACCAAACTCATTATCACTGTATTAATCCTCATGCTACAACACTTACAACTAGATAAAATCTGCTTATATCCATTCACATAGAGTTCTTATATTGCTCGTTTTGAATGCACGCTTTCGTTTGTTATTAAATTATAGTTTTTTTTTAACTTAAAAACAAAATAATTACAATAATAAGCGTTTGATTCTTGGTTGAGCAATTAACGAAAAAGTTTGTTATTATTTGCCCTATTTCATATTAATGCGGCGATTTACGAGTAAACTTGGGGATCAGTATCGAAATAAGTATGCGTATTAATGAATATGTTGTGGATCCAGGGTCAGAGTGCACAAGATGGTCGCGGAAGTGCACACAGCCCTTGTAAGAAATTTCGGTTCCTGAAAGGCTAATCAACCCGAACATCTACCTCGCTCTTCGTTTTTGTCAATAACCTGGAAAACTCTTGTGAAGTGATTTGACTTGCTGTTGTTATTTATCATCATCATCATCATCATCATCATCAGCCTATAATGTTCCCACTGCTGGACACGGCCTCCACTCTATGAGAGGGAATGGGCTATAATCCACCACGCGGGCCCACTGCGGATTGGTAGATGTCACATGTCTTTGAATTTTTTGTTCTAAGACATGCCGGTTTCCTCACGATGTTTACCTTCACCGTTTTCAGAGCAGTAAATAAATAAAGTAAGTAAATAAATAAATAATTTACACAAAGTAATGCGCCTAACTGGGTTCGAAACCACTGGGTTGTTATTACAGTCAGCCAATTCACATCAGATTAAAATATTATGTTAGTTAGCCTTTTCAAAACCGGATATTAGTGTTTCGTAAAGATACTTTAACTTAGCTAAATGCAAAACATCTTGCTAAGCGACATTTAAGTTTCAAGCGATATAAATCGCTAGTCTAAAGTATTTTTCCAACAACTTATTTATTAACACGCATCAAGATGACATTAATTTAGTTAAGAGAGGTGAAGCGAAACCATATCGTTGCAAATTGCATCAAAATCAAAATACATGACTCTAACTACTTACACACTAAACTACACTACAAAATTAAAATTTCATAAGAAAAAACTAAAGACCGGGGAAAATAAAATATAAGGAAATCATAAGAAATACGCTTTAATGTACTAATTACATCCAGCGCAATGTCCTCACTACACTAGCCTAACTATATCTAAATAGGCCTAATTATAGCTAGCTTAATTTAAGCGATACTGTTCAACACTGATCCCAGAAAAATTATACTTTATGCATTTCTCTGTTCCGACGTTAGCTCCAGAAAACGACAAGACGACAAATTTTATATATATCTTAACAGGTAATAGAAGGAACCGCAAGCACCCCATTCATCGAAGTATGTAAACACATTAGGTTTATGTAAACTATCTCTCTCATTACCCTGGGTGTTTGTGTATTTACCGGATGTCAGCATTGGGCACCTGGGAGGTAGCGCCCCGGAGAGGAAGTGTTGATGTGTGTGGATGACGTGGATGTTGTGCACACTCAGATGTATCTGTTCAAATTCCTGGATATGTCACTCTCTACAAAAGTCAACGCTAAAAATAATCGTAAAAGCAGATATAGGAAAGACTCATACCATAAATAATATTATGATTGTTTTTTCTGCAAAGTCATGACTTGGAAAATCATCCGCGGATCATCCGCGGCGGAATGTAGGCGGACGTTCCGTTCCAACCATTCATTTCGCAATGACTTGAACGCAGCTGATAAGTATAAGCTTAAGCATTTAGCTTGTCTATGGTTCCTAGGACTACTCAATCCACTTCTTGTTTTCAGAAAATATCAGGATTAGGGCCTGCTGGTCTCCAGGCCCACTGGGCCCTGTGCCTGCAAAATAGATCTAATTTTGCCAAGGTGTTATATGAACATGTTGACACATGTCTGCGGTCGAGGCCAGTCATACACTGTGCCCAGGCGGCCTGGAGGCCAGCAGGCCCTGCTCCTATTTGTGTATTTTCATCAGAAGCTGGATTATGACAAAACATTTTATTTTTGATGCTTACTAAAATGACGTGCAACTTTTTATTGCATTTTAATAAGCGTTGTTTCTTACGGTGACGGTTGACAGAGCTGAACGTGTTATCGATTGATTGCATTAGCCCGGAACGGATCTACGGGTAGCGTAGGTTGTATAAGGTGCAGGTATTGCACAGTGGACACACATGATTGCTAGTGCCCTTCCTTATCGAAACAACATCGCATTTGTTCCGCAGGGTATTCTCTGCTCATCGGACGCGGATCATCCGCGTGGCGAGCCGTGACCTCCGGCGTGAACCATTTGTAGAAAGTGACTTCGTTCGTAGACCATTCCGATGGTTTAGAATCATGGAGGATCCTTGTGTGGCATAAACCGTTTAAATCTAACGAGATGCGAAATGTTGTTAGTGCAGTAATACGTGGTTCTTACTTAGTGTTGATATTGAGTGAAGTGAGGTGCTGTTGTCGTTGAATTTAGGGTGAATTGGGGGAATTATTTGTTCTTACAAATGTACGATATAATAGTTTGTGTAGTACACGGTGACATTGAACAACGACCGTATAGTATAATGTGGTTATATGTGTATTCTTAATAACTATTACATATATGATGGGCCACATGGCAAGATCAGATTCTAGAGTAAGTTACACGATTAATTCGGCTTTGATAAACCTTGTGACCTAAGATCGCACGCTGCATCCGAAAATATTGAATTTAAAGCAAATAGAAAAATCACCTTTCAATTTCATTGGCCCTTCACTCCGGTCGAAAGAAGACCGTATTCACGATACTAAAATACATTACTCTCTCTCTCTCTCTCTCAAAAAGTTTGCTTTGTAACATCGATATTTCCGGAGGCAGTGTGACCTCGACATAGTGAGATTACTGATACTCGACAAAGAAAACAAGAAGCACAGGGGGCCAATATCGGCCTGGAGGTCTTACGGACCTCCTGAAGTATACAACCTTAACATTTAAAACAGGTTAAAAAAATAGGAGTTAGACTTTGGATATACTATAGAGCAGAGGCCGGCCGTGCGCGATCAGCAACACATAATGCCGAATTATATTGTGTCTGGGGGATTATATGGACCAGACACAAATTATATACGTAATTCCTAATTATGTAGAAGCATAAGTTCATCGCACAGTCAGCCTCTGCTCTAGAAGACTACTGCTTTAGTATGCGATCAGTAACGACCCACACATTACAACGTTTAACTGACAAGTGCTGGTAATAAAATACATCACAGTGCTTTGATTAAAATACAAGTTTCTGTCGCATACTGAAGTGGTGGTCTGAAGATAGGGGTTTGCCATATAGGCGGTGATAGTGGAAGATCATGGGAGCGCTAGGCGAAGGGCGCTGGGGATAGCGTGAAACGTTACACGGCCACGACGCCCCTACCAACATTATCATGCTAATATACATACAATGATTACATGACTAGACTGCTCGCAACAAATAATATTGGCAGAAACTTCGGTGCCTTGGCTACAAATATAATTTCTGTTTCGCGATCACATCCCTTTAAATTTGACTATTTCTCTAAATGCAAATTAGATACATTATGCATTCGTTCCTACCTACCAAAAGCGCAAATCAGAAATCTATTTGTAGATGTAAAACACCAATGTCCGATATAAAACATCGGTCCTATCGTTATTTTTGAGATCATTAAAATAAAGTACCCCTATTGGGCGTAGTTAGACTGAGAACTTGTGACGCGGTCTTCTACAATGACCGACGTCGCTAAGTATGCGAAAGTTGCAAAGCGGTACATCGTCTAGGTCCTAGACTCTAGGACGTACAATCTTAGAATCTAATAAAATGCCTTATATAATACTGATTTAATACTGCTTGATTCCTAGTTCTTACGCAGTCTATACTGTCAACAATTGTGTATGACAGATGAAAGCTAAGTTGTTTTTCTTACATGTATACTTATCTTATTACAAAAGCTCGCAGATGGTCGACGTTTTCGATGATGTGAAAGTAGGACGAACCTGGTCGACGATATGACGGTGAACTGTGAAGTATGATGTCGTTTGATGTATTTCAGCGGTTGTTGGGCGGCTTGTATCCATGGGTCATGCGTTCGAGGAAACGGTGCAGGTCGTGGAACCGCGGGCGCTGCATGGGCTCGCGGCGCCAGCACTCGTGCATGAGGTCGTAGAGCTCGCGCCGGCAGCGCGGCGGGGGAGCGGCGGGCACGCGCGCTCCGCGTCCTCCGCTGCGCCACTCACTGGCGTTGGCTACAACCTGGATAAATAAATTTCCTTTTCAAACGTCTGTTTTTAAGGTTCGGACAAGTTACGGATCGGCTTTGGACACCGGACACAGACAAATGGGTACTTCAGTCAGTGAAAGATACTGAATTCAGTACATTTTCTTTTCAAGTCCGGTGTACTTAACCATGTCCGTACTTTTTCCGTTCCGGTTTGACAGAACTCTGCTTGTCCGGCTGGATGATATCCATGTTAAACAACCGTCATATTAAGATAACGTTAATGTGGTTGGTTGATCTTTAAAAAAAGAGACCTGCTGGCATTACAGCAATTCGTAACGTAACTACAATGAAAATTTCATTAGTAATTAAAACTTCTAATATACAAATGCTTACCTGATCATCATTCATCTCTTCGAATGGTTTGGCCAAGCAATAAGTGAGAACTTCCCACACAGTAACACCAAAAGACCAGACATCGCTTGCAGGTGAACACATCCCCTGTTAACAAAAATGTTGTTATAAATCACCGTTGTGTTGTTGTAACCTTAGAACACTGAAATGAAACTAAGTCCTTTTTGTTGTAAATACATGTAGCATAGATACTAATACGCCTGTAACGTTACAAATTCTGTGTTGAGACAAGATCTCAAAGGGGATCCAAAGTTTTCAAGTGGGTGGATACCATGAGGCGCAATGTGAGTACACACATCAAAAAAGTTTGTGATCACTAGCATAAGCTGATATAATTTTTGCAATTGAACTTTATCAAGAAAATATTTTTATTCTGTGTGAAATACCATGTTTGAAATAAAAAATTAGCACAATAATAAATAATAACAAGCAGAAGAAATCATAATATAATCTACCGTAACAAAAAAGATATAGATTTTTCAAAGTGATCGCAAACTTTTTTTGATGTGTGTATGTAAACCATAGCTAGACCAAGTAGACCGATGTCTTGGCAAAGGTCCGAAGAATCCTCTGCCGCATTCACAACGTAGACTTGGCAATTGGGGGATGTCTATGTGAACTTACCATGAGCAGGCTCTCCCAGGCCATCCAGCGAAGAGGCAGCCGAGAGCCGTCAGCCATGACGTGGTAATCGCTGACAAACTCTTCACAAAACATTGCATAATCCGAAACTTTGACACCGAGATCTTCAGTCACTGTAACGTTCCTGTAACAATGTGACTCATCAGAAACAGAGTGCTGTAGGAGGGAACGGTGTTGGTGTATCAGAACACGAAAATTTTACCGGTAATGTGTAAGTCTCATGTAATAAAGGCTTAGCCACCTAGCCTAGCCTATTGAGCATGGGTTTTGATCCAGCCACAACCATTACACTTCACACAGAACAGTCGTAGTTTGCTAGCGACAAATAGTCCAGGAGCTAAGGGCCTGTCCCCATAGCTTATAGGTCCCCGCAATCCAATTACTTCAAATAAAAGAAGCTCATTTAAAAAATAATTACAATGTACAAGAAATTTTTGGAGTGTGGCTAAAATCGAAACTAACCGTATTGTTATAACAATCTTCTTCTTTTTTTTTAAAAAACAATTTCGCTTTACCACTGATTATGCGTATTGACGCCATAAGAGCGCCAAAAGATATTTGCTGCACTGAATCAAGTGCAGGTACGAGTTCAGTTCCCAGTTCGTCACTGTGGACTAAGCATCGTAAAATTTCGGAGTCAGTGCAGTAGCCCAGATTACGATGTTACAACGGTACGGTTATGGATTTAATAAATTTTATATTTTTCATATTTCAAGTCCTCTCGGTTATTTGCCGCCATCCGCAATGCGGCTGAGCCATCCTCCCGTTGATTTAAAATAAGCAAGTGACGAATATAAGGTCTGTGTTAGATTAGATGTTAGATTAAAAATTAACATGGTTAACTAAGTGAATCTAAATCACGTATTTCATCTATCCCTAAATGACTAAGAAATAGTGGGAGGCATAAATAACTTTACTAACTGTAAAATCATTTTGTTGATAAAATATAAAAGCTCGACATAGGTACTTACAAAAATATTTAATCTGTAAGAATAAAAATAATTCTGTACGTGAATTTATGATAAAAATTTTGTGAAAGCTCGCAACAATGTGGGTTGCTATTATAAGAACGCTATTCATGTATAAAACGGTAACAAGATATAATAAAATGTTTCATAAATAAATAAAACTCACCTCGCTGCGAGATCCCGGTGTACTAATTCGAATGATTCCAGATATTTCATGCCGGCTGCAATCTGACAGCATATGTGAATCAAACTCGAATAACTGCAACAAAAAGTTCATTTAATAACAACCCACGCTCCACAGGCTCCGCAGGGTTCATAAAAAAGATTTATTTATCTTTTCACGTCTGATGAATGTACCAAAAGTTTTATGAAGTCCCCTGATTATGGCGAAAACATGAAAAGCCATCAAGAAGCTTTGAAGAACTAGGTCACTGCAATATACAAACGATTTTGTTTCATGCGTTCTACAATTTAAGACAAACGAAGAGGAAGATGAACTCAAAACGAACTTCATACTTAGTTGAACCAATAGTATCAAAATGCAAGTCCTCAAAGCTGACTTACCTCAATCTTTTCTCGCGGCGGAGCATAGCGGGGAGGGGGGCGGCATCGCCGCGATCTAGGGCTGCGCATGGGGGTTCGAGCAGGCTCAAACCGAGCACCCTGGCTAGTTGTGGGTGCTTCAGGCCAGCGCCCCAGGTAGCTTCGCGGGCAAATGCCGCTCTACAACAAAACAACTTATTGAGTCCACTTGAAGACTCGCTCTTCAGGTGTCACTTGAGGAACGGTCCTATTGAGAACTGTAAGCTAGGAGCATGTTTATTGTTCAAATAAAGTCTATTCAATCTATACGGTATCTATATCTCTTGCGCCTTCTCATCTTCCAAGCTCGTCGTGCTGTGCTGGCGCTGCCGCTGCAGCTGCAGAGAACCTCAAACGGCGTAAATATAGAAACCTTTGTGGTAACTATATTTTCGAGCCGTTTGGGGTTAAAACTCTAGGACAGTGGGGTCCGAGTGCTCATAGCCTGCTCAAAGAACTTTCAAAACGCCTAGTTGACGCTTCCCGTGACCCAAGAGCTGGCTTTTTCTTCGGTCAGAGGCTAAGTGTTGCCATACAACGTGGCAACGTGGCAACGCCAGTCTCTTGGGCACATTACCAGCTGACAGCGTTGAGGAGGAGTTTTTCGATGCCCTTTTATAGTTTGTTTTTTAGTTTATTTAATACTTAGTTTTTAATTAATTATTATTATTATATTATTAGGTTAGACAAACGTTTACTAATGTTTTTACCCGACCACGGCAAAGCCAAAAGGAAGGGTCTAAGGTAATGAAGTCTATGTATGTATGTATTAGGGTTATGATTTTAGCAGTCTATGTATTTATTTTATTTTCCTGGAGGGTTATGATTTTGGCAGTCTATGTGTGTAGGTATGTATTTTATTTCCTTTATTGGTCAACCAATTTAAGTTATTATCTATTAGAAGGATGACGCTATTAAATCCAGGTTAACTACTGCGGCTAGTATAGTGTTTACTCTAGTAGTCACTGTAGTCTGCTTCGACTAAGAATTAACAGCTCTTAAAGTGAATTAGATACTAGTTTGCTAGTTCACCAGTCTCGACTAACTAGTTTGTAGCACTGATTCAGGTGACCACACACCGCTAATGTTTATAAGCCAAATGTCCAATAGTTCACTACGAGTATACAGTACAGGTAATAAATAGCTCTCACTGGGACCGCGCCTTAAGTATAGACTTTACAATCCACGAGCGCGTATCATGTGACTCTTGTGTCATTGCTTTAAAGTACAAATTGCAACGATAGGCGCTTTCGTGGAGCCAACTATACCTAGGCTTATTAACGTCGTTTCAAGATCTTTAAGAAGTTTTGAAGCAGTTGGGGGTTCTTGAATCAAATAAAGTTATTGGTTTCACTTTTATTTCGTGAGATAGAATTGCCATTGTTTAGTTGAAATTGTTTTCAAGTTTCCAAGATTTTAGGAGACTTTTCAATGATGTCAGAACTTTAAGTTCACAACTTTTTATTTAGTTTAATGATCAGACAATTTATAACTGCAAGTGCAATCCGACCAGGATTAAACATGACGTACGTACTAGAAATTAAAGACTGAAATATTTTTTGGAAAAATCATGATTTGGGCACTAGTTTAGTGGAATATTAAATATAGATAGAGATGCTGTCAGTGCCAGTGGCTCTCGACATTACTCCATAGGTGGAAGGCGTAATTTCGGGAATCACTGGCAATTTGTTCTTAAGGCTTAGGAAGGCAGTTTGATGAGTGATATTGTACTCACTTCACTTCGTTATGGCAGCCGCGCCACAAAGTCTTGACAACAACGAGGCGGCGGCGTCCGCCAGTTGGGGATTCTTCGTCGCTCAACTCTTCGATGCCGTCCGTCTCGCAGATCTGGAGCTGCGGACAACACCATGACGTTAGCACTCATACACATGCCTAAGTAAGCAAATACACTACCTACCCACAATTACAACACAGTCAAATTTTCATTTTTACTCCACGGCGGGTAGTAAATGCCAAGGAAATAGTTCTTAAGCACGTAATGTAGTGAGGGAACGAACAAAATTTCCTGTATATTTCGCAAAAGCCTACTTTGGCCCAGTTTCTAAGTTTACCGAGCGTGGAAAATGGCTTGGCGCCTTGCGGATTTACCAGGCCTAGAGAAAAACCCTACCTTCCCTTGTTTAGAGCGAAGCCGAGGTACCTACGCTTGTTTGATTTGAAATATTTCACCACCAGAATAAGCCTTTCCTTTAACAAATATTTTTGAAGTGTTCTTCATGTTTGTAGAAAGCGGGATAAAATGAAAATTTTACATTCCAAGACGGTCGATGTTACTTTTCCTCACTGACTAACTCAAACACAGATGGGGTCGGAGATAAAAGTAAAGTATTATTATGATTCAGGTCACACACTAGTTCCAAAGTCTGCTAGCATTTCAATGACTATTTTAAAGCATTCTCAGGAAAGAGAATGAGTGCACTCTTGCCAACGAGTCGGTGCTATTTGATATAATACTCTACAGCTCTCTAAATAATAACAGAAAATGGACGTCCGTTAAGAGTGCCGCAGGCGAAATTCAATATGTTTCAATTAAAGTTACGTGGCCAATAACAAAAAGCTTGCAGAGAAAGAGTTGCGCTCCGTATGGATGCAACAAATCTCAGTAAATCCAGAAACTAATGGAATTAAAGTATTGTTTGTTCAGGTGTCTCGTCGGACGGCTGTTAGCGCACTCTTACAGCCTGGGTGCCGCAGTGGGGAGGTGCTATGCTACCGTCAAAAGTGAAATAATACCGTAAAATGTTATGCTCTTAGCCACAATATACCTATTATTTTTGCTCCCAAAATATTTGTGTAATTTTTAAGGTAGAATACGCGTAAACGTAATTTAAAACATAATTGAAACAAGCAAATTATTTGCTTTGAAAATTTAATTTGAGTGCTCGGAATGTGATCTTGAAAGAATAATATAGGAGAGTCTCGTTGAGAGCCACTATTACGATAGG
Organism: Xestia sexstrigata; assembly: GCA_941918905.2. NCBI lineage: Eukaryota > Metazoa > Arthropoda > Insecta > Lepidoptera > Noctuidae > Xestia > Xestia sexstrigata. The sequence goes on along the minus strand of OW799200.2, from coordinate 11,231,587 downwards.
GAAACAAGCCGATGAAGCATGTTCCCAGTAAATTTTGCGGCGAATTATGTTTACATTAGGTCAAGTATTATTGGCCTTGAGAACAAGGGGAGGAAAAAGTGCCTATCTGCTCCGTCGCTCGGAGGGGCCGCTAATATAATTTCGTAACTGACATCATTTTGCACTGACCCGGCTAATGTATGAACTGGATAAGCTAAAAGGATTACGAATATTCAATCGTGATCATTAAATATGCAGTTAATTGATTTAACACCCACTAATTGATATGTTTACTGGATACGTGCGGAACTCATGATTGAATTACTCCGTTATAAGCAACGAGGACTCATCCAATAATGAAAAGTCCCACATTTTATAATTACATGCAAATGGAACTCCATTTGAATAAAATTAAAGCTCGTTGTGCACACAATAATTATTTTTTAATATCGCTCCATTAACAAAGAGACTGAGTGCACTGTCTACACTTTTTTTTTCGTTCCATTAGCGAAGTATCGATTTGCATAGGAACTTACTTTTTTTAGAGCCAGATAGAAAAGGAAATAAAAATGTGACAATATTACGGAGAAATCATAATTATTGTTTGAAATTAATTTGCTGCGATGTTCAGTGCGAATAAGGCAATTTAAATTTAATTTAAATATCAGCCTCGTGCACACATTGAATAGGTACGTCATTAATATAATAAAAATATGAATGAAAAAATAAACGCCCCAAGCTATTAAACCGTGTTGTTGGCGGGTGGCGAGACCGCCGCGCCGCCCGTCGGGGGGGACTGAGCCAGATTGCATTTTCTTGCTACGGTCAGTAATCAATTTTTATGGGCATTTTTGTAGACCAACGTTCTCGACGAGTCTCTCGGTGTATTACTCGATAGTGTGGCCGCCTGCCCGACTAGCAGCATCACTGCGCCACCTATCGAGACATCGTCCCCGAATCTCATGTAATACGGGTTTAGTAAACCAATTAAAATTGGTTTACTAAACCCGTATACGTGTCTCGATTATTGGAAAACGAATTTTCAATATATTAAAAAAATATCAGCTCAGCAGACTCCAGAAATACCAATTAGGTTTGGTACATCAAAAAAGTCTATGTACCTGATCATCAGCATAAACCCATGTACTAATGTTATCTTGGAAATAGCAAACCAACCAATTTCCAGACTAAACTCTTTTCTTAAAATCTTTAAATTATTAATCATACATTTTTAATCGGAGATATTGGAGCGTTGAAGAAAACAACTATACATTTTATTAGAACTACTAAAACTTCGCCCGCGACTTCGTCCGCAAAAAAATGTTATAGGTCAGTTAATATACTTGATATAAATATAATTTATAGCCTTTAGCACCCACGAATAATGTAGCTTTCTGTCAGTGAAAGAATTGGATCATTCGTTCCGAAGATTACCTCCAACATGCAAACTTGCAAATAAATGTTTCTTCTTTATAATATAAGTATAAAAGTATAGACTGTTCTTTTTAATTATCGCTAGATGTAGCGTGTAAACGTGAAATAAATTAGTCTTTGCACCCATCGTCGGACATGGCTATGGTCTATTGAAGTGATTAGCACCGACGCGCGACGGGTAATCACTAAAGATAGCTGATAGTACGGTCTGGTCATATCAAATGGGAACGTATCTAATTCAGTACAATTTCCATATGATCTGCGTATTACATAAGTACTGGTAGGTAGGTACCTATGTGAGATAGGTATCTACTTGCTTCGAGAGCTCGATATGAAGATCTAGTGAGATTAGATCTGCCTCATGGAGCATGCAGATAACTCTATCCTTCTAATGTAATCGTTTACATTGTGTATATCTTTCGCAGATACCTAATTTATAAAGGTATGTATTGTTACGATTAATTATGCAAGTTGGAATTGGAATGCAGTTAATCTGAGGGCCTAGCACGAGCGCGCGGTTTAAATGTAACGTAAATACGTCGATTTTTTTATCGAAGATACAATTATCCTATAGCATTTTAGTTAAATTGTTTGTGACAAACATGGATCAATATCGTCAATAGATAAGAGTTAATTCTTAAAATTATAAAAATAGTATTATCTGCCCGCGGCTTTGCCCGCGTAAAGTTGTTAGTTGACAATTGTCCCATGGGATCTTACTACCGGGATCAAACGTATCTTATGTTTTAATCTAGGTTATAAACTATCTGTGTGTAAAATTTTATCCAAATCCGTAGTTTTTGCGTGAGATTAACAAACATCCATATCAATACTCCATACATCCATACTCAATACATCCATACTCCATACATCCATACTCCATACATCCATACTCCATACATCCATACTCCATTCATCCATACTCCATACATCCATACTCCATACATCCATACTCCATACATCCATACTCCATACATCCATACTCCATTCATCCATACTCCATTCATCCATACTCCATTCATCCATACTCCATACATCCATACTACACACATCCATATTTCATACATCTATACTCCATACGTCCATACTCCATACATCCATACTCTATACATCCATACTCCATACATTCATACTCCATACATCCATACTCCATACATCCATACCATACTCAATACTCCATACATCCATACTCCCATACTCCATACTCCATACATCCATACTCCATACATCCATACTCCATACATCCATACATCCATACATCCATACTCCATACATCCATACTCCATACATCCATACACCATACTCCCATACTCCATACATCCATACTCCATACATCCATACTCCATACATCCATACTCTATACATCCATACTCCATACATCCATACTCCATTTATTAGTATGTAATTATAATATTAGTATGATAATATGTGAAACGAGCTTTTTAAATTTTTAAATGGCTGTTTTTACGTTACGTTTACGCCGCGCGCTCGTGCTAGGTCTTCTGAAGATACTCGTATTTACATCATTATTACGGGAATAGATCAGTAGTATCAAGTTCATGCTAGTATGGAATCATGGACACATAACCGTATTTCACCCAAAAAAAAGCTTTCTGGAAAAACATAATGCGATACCAGGAACATTATTACAAGGCACAATTTCAAAAATCAATACCCATCTGGCACAAAAGTACGAAGTAAATAATCTCCATAAATGGACTATCATCCCGCTTAGTTTATATTAATCGAGATTCCACTCGCTTATTACGAGAACAAGGGGAAAATGAGTGAGCATATAACATAAAACATTCAGTAAAGAACGACGCAGCCGTGGAAGAATTAACAAAGGCTAATTAAGAGTAACAAAACATTTGGGAGCAGTTAAAACACACTCGTAGCGCAAAGAGGCCATATCTGAGGGTATGCGGCAAACTCCGGGCGAATGTGTACAGGTGGCCGCGGTTCACTAATTCACTCTGTTTGTTCGTTCTTAATGAAAATACAACAGGGGCACGCTCTATTGTTTGCTCTACATTCTAGCCAGAGGCGGCTGTATGCTGGCTGGTGTGCGCCGGGTAGCGTAGAGCGCAGCACAACTCCGGTAAGACCCTAATTAGATCGCTCGCACCTCTAGTAACCCGAGCAGCGATCACCCGCCACACGGAAAGCGTTTCGTTTCATCTAGCTTAGCTACTTAGCTTAAAACTACATTGAATTGTGTGTGTCGCGCAGTTCTACGAATTACCAACTCTATTATTCATGGGCAAACTAGCAGACTTCCTAATTTTATTTTTGGTAGTGTTACCGCTAACCAGAATATTTAAGTTTCACTGTGGAGTTAGCACGCAAATTCGTGACCGGCGTGGATACTATATTGGACTGCGAGATAAGTGGTCCCGTCGCAAGATAGGGAATTGGCTTAACAAAGGATTACTGAGTACGAGCACAAAGCAATCAATTAAAGACGATAATTGTAACAACAAAGTATATACCTATACTAAAGTTCAAACGGCAAGACTATTTGAATAGTTCATTAGTCATTTCAAGAAAACGGTTGAGGACCATTACATCACTACAATTCAAATATACAGAATTAATCTTGGATTAATTCAGATATACAGAATTAATCTTGAATTAATCCTGTATATTTGAATTATAGTATATATTTGTATTTGTATTATAGTAGAATCCCGATTGTGGAACATCAACAAGACCCTTCAATCTTTTATAGCTGTAGACATCTAGAAAATCCAATTAGAATAAGATAACCCTTGAAAACCAGGTTCTGAAAGCATTCTATGATATTTTTTATCCCTGACAACTATCTCTGCTCTTGAGAAAAAGGAAAAAATCTTGGAGCACCGCACTCGTGTCCTTCAGTTGAATAATAATTTGTGAGAACGGAAGCTAACTTCAGGTTTTTTCATTTTCGCTTCAGGTAAGGTAATAAAAATTAAAGCGCAAAAAATTCAGAACGAGATTTTAGAGGCAGAAGAGGGGGACGGGTGTAACGACCTAATAAAATATATTTCTTGGTACAAAAATGCCCAAATATTATTTTTATTACAATATTATTGAAGTCGTATTTCCCCCTGAGTGCAGTGGCTGGTTTGCGTCAGTTTCTATGTATCGATTCCTGCCACGAAATTAAGTTCCCGCCTAAAACGAGGTAGGCGATTAGGCACGGGCTGACCGGGTTGTAGTGTCACCAAGTTTTCTCTTTCGTGAAGGATTGCTTCGTGTCTCACATTCGCGTTTAAAAAAATAAAAATTCAACCGATAATAGGCGGTATTTACACTCTTTTTGTGTTGGCTCATCAAATTGCATTTTTTTTTATTCAGTTTGGTGAAAATTGACACAATGATTTATTTTCTATCACGCTAGTAACAGAGCTCAAGTAAAGAATATCTCACACTTATTTTCCCATTTTCTTCGAAATTAATGAGCCTATATTTCTATTTTTAACAATAAAGCTCCTACCAATATCACGATTCAGCAAGCAAAACTGTGACATAGACCGTTGCCCGCGGCGGCGGGCCATTTATTTCAAGTAGCCGGTATTACAAACAATTTTTGGTGGTGTCCCAAAATAGCGGCGTTCCATGGTGACAGTACCCTCGCCCCATAACAGAGTGTGTAATTGCCGCTCCCGCTACCCCCTACCGCACCCCCCGGTTTATAATAACATAAATACATTATAATATATTACGAAGAGATAGAGGCTTCTAAGTATTTTCCTTAACATAAGTCGATACTTTCACTGTTTGCAAAAATCTTCTGTTATATATGTGATCAATTATTGTGGCCGATAGAAGGGACTGATTGATTTTGTGAAAGATAAGATTGGCTCTGAGAAAAATAAGAAGACAATTATGAGGGATGGAAGAAAAAATCGTAGAAAAATTGGCCAATGGGCATTATTCTATCTTTCCTATTTGTTTTAAGGTCAACTTCCAAGCCAGGCTTTATAGAAATAGTATATTGAGTAGTCTCGGTATCAATTATTTAAACGAGAAATTTCATTAGTTTAGTCATGTCTCTTTCTAGCTGTCTATAGTACTGTTGAGATATATGAATAAAGTACTGATAGCGTGTTGGTGATTTATTGGCATTGGATCATTGGTGGATCCTACTGGAAGCCATAGGTAATAACCGCACCTGGTCTCAGGAGTAGACATCCTCTCGTAAAGGGAGGGCCTAGGTACTCCATGATTTATTTCCACTATGATTCCGACTCGAGAGCTGTGTGATTACTGAGCCGGCTTGGTAGGGATTTTTAATATTTAAATCTTCTTACTTTTACCTCTTTATTGTCAAACATTTGAGTACCTATAGGCGATATTTCCACCATGATTCCGACTCGAGAGCTTTGTGATTACTGAGCCGGTCTGGTAGGGATTTTTAATAATTAAATCTTCTTACTTTTACCTCTTTATTGTCAAACATTTGAGTAGCTATAGGCGATATTTCCACTATGATTCCGACTCGAGAGCTTTGTGATTACTGAGCCGGTCTGATAGGGATTTTTAATAATTAAATCTTCTTACTTTTACCTCTATTTTGTCAAACATTTGAGTAGCTATAGGCGATATTTCCACTATGATTCCGACTCGAGAGCTTTGTGATTACTGAGCCGGTCTGGTAGGGATTTTTAATAATTAAATCTTCTTACTTTTACCTCTTTATTGTCAAACATTTGAGTAGCTATAGGCGATATTTCCACTATGATTCCGACTCGAGAGCTTTTGTGATTTTTAGTAATTAAATCTTCTTTCTTTAACCTCTTTATTGGCAAACATTTGAGTACAGGTTATTACTGTTAGTTCATCGATATCACTCTCGATACATAATATATTTAGTCATGGATATTTTCCGCGTTAAGTCAATAATTCTGGTTCCTCTTTGTTGATAAACGCTTTCTCTCTTTTAGCCAGGCCCTACAAGTCAACTTTAGTACCTAGGCGATCGAGCTCTGCTCAGGAAAACGAAGTTTCCCAGATATGAGCCTAGCTAGATCGATTTTTCGACCGTTTATTTTCCCGTATAATCGTTACAGCCGTTTTCGAGAACGTGACTACAAAATATATGTACAAAAATATGGATTAAATACTCTCCCTATATAACAAACTCTTTGATATAACAAGACGCCATGTAAAAGGAAAATACGAAATGCTTCTGAAAGAAAAATCTGTCATTAGTGACAAATGCATCATGCACCAGTAGGAAATTCTACAAAAATGGACGATTTTTTTAAAATAATAAAAAATAATGATTCAATTATTATATCACAACAACCACCCGGCAATCGTAAGTTGGCTGTTTTAATATGAATGTGAATTTTTTTTTTGTCTTTCACATTGCAGCAGAAAGACTTACATTTTATTACTTGTTTATTTTCTTTTTTAAATGCTAATAAAATTCATCCTCAAGCGTCGAACTGAGATGATTCCTTTAGTATAGGAATCACCTCAGTTCGACGCATTAAGACGAATTTTATGAGAATTTATGTAGAATTGGCAGTTGTTTTGGATAGAAAACGGAAGCTAGGGATTATACTTTGTGTTTTGCATGTGCCATTCAAAGGGGCCCTTTGCCCACCATAAAGGAAAAACTTCAACTCCCAATGCACTTGCTTAATCTCATGATGTGGGCGCAAAACTATTTTAAAACGGGCACAATATTGTATTCTCCTGTGTTGAATACGACAATGTCCTACTGATACAATGTTTCTTTTATCAATCATCGGACCGATCAGTAGATTGGAGTACACACATTTTTCGCGTGGCAACTCAATTTGGCATCAATAACAACTTAATTTATCGATATAGAACAACATGAAACATAACTAGAAACCTATAATAGGATGTTGGTGTAAATATTTTTTTAAATTCCAGCTCCTATTGAAGCTACAGCGCTAAATAAGCCAAACCCAGCAGACGACTTTCGGTACGTCCCACCCAAGGACTCACCAAGCGATACCAGACTGAAAGAAGCAACTAACATGGAAATTAAAGAGAAAGAACAAGAACAAGCCCCTAAAGATGTAGTAGATGTAGTAGAGGTAGTAGAGGTGGTAGAGGTGAGCCGCCCAGCTGTAATAATTGCCGAACCGACAACGACGGCACAAATAGAACGAAAGGAAAGTGAAAAAGGAGGTTATAACTTTAGTTTCTTCACGAAGACGAAAAAAGATGACGATCCAGCAGGGACAACACAAAATGAACCAACATATACCGACTTCGAAAAGGTGCTAGAAGACAATTACGATTACAATGACTTCCTCAACTAATCTGATCAACCGCCTAACAATAAACATGCAGCAAGTTACCCAATGGCACACAAACTGCCTCCATATCTTCAAGTTTATAACCAACAACTTTATTATTAACTTATATTTTTTCATGTATTTAACAATATTATATCCCGAGTGATGTGAATTAGGTGAATATAAATTATATATGCAGTTTCGGTCTTAATAAATTTTAAGTTAGTACGCTTAGTGCTGATTTTATTTTACACCACTTCTATCTTGAAAGGAAAATCAACATGGTTGATCGGGTTGATCTGTATTTTATTTCACTTTTACACAATATTCATGTCGTCAGCGTCACCGCTTACAATGGTATTTATTTCCTTGAGGTTATGCATTGGAACTTTCCACAAAGTTATATTTATGTCCAGGTGTGACGTCTCAACGACCAGTCTTATGACTGGTCGTTGAGACGTTGTGCTTAGTGGAGGCCTATGTCTTGCCGCGAACGTCTCTCTGCTGAAAGATAAAGAATAAAAAGAAGTCGGTACTCACATTGCCATGAGGGCCCTCGCCAAGGAAGGTGACTGGTCGCATGCGCCCCCGCGGGAAATCCAGCAGGGGCGCCACTCCGTTTGGGGGCTCGGCTTCAGGAAGTTTGATAGATGTAAAGAGTCCAGGAGCTGGCTTCTCACGGCGGCAAGCGCGTTCTTCCGGGTACGTCTACGAAGAAAGTCATTGAGTAAGTATTCGGGCTCGTCCGGTTGGTTTTTGATTTGTTTTGTTGTTAGATCGAACCTACTTATATAAAAACATTCTACGCACAAAACTCAAAATCCTATCCATTAATGTATGAAAGAAATGAAATACTTATGTTAAAACGGACAGTTCTTTTAGTCTGTTGTATGACTGCGTAGTCCTCTTAAATTGCAAACGGATTTAGATGGAATTTTCACCATAATTTAGAGAATTGATGCCGGAAGATTCATGTGTATATTAAATACGTTTACTATTATTATTAAATACGTTTACACTAACATAATAGAGAAATGTCTACATATAATTTTAGTTTCTTTAATTTATTACGAAGCAGGCTTATACTATAAATCAGTAATGCCAACAATACGAATACGAGTGGGTGATATATTTAAAATACTCGGAAAAAATGTATTATAATAAATTGATTGTTTGATCTTAGTAATCAACCCAGCAAAAAACCCCGTTTCTCGTTCATACTAATATGACCAGTGAGAATCGCTTGTATTGTTGGTCATATTATTTTTGCACTGCAGACCCACCGTACCCCTGGCCGTACCCCTGGTGGTACGATATTACCAAGTAATAGTGTTGTAACACTAGTTATAACAACTTCATACAACAACAATTTTATTTAATCATTTTATTAGAACCTGCAACGACTCAATGACGCGCGCTCGCTTCGCTCGCATATTAATTAACATTCTTTGACTTCTGTCCCCGACTTCTGTGCCCATGCCGCCCGTAAAGGATTAAAAATTATTCATATAGGATGTTAATAAAAATAATATATAATAATATTATCATATGACCACCAAGAAGGGTGCAAAAACTATTGTTTGCTGGGTTGAGTTCTAAGTAAAATGTAATTAGAGCTTCGAGTTAGTAGCAGAAGTATTGATCAATATAGGCACTGTTCCTACACCACGTAATGTTCGATAACACACACATTTTATATGTACCCGTAAATAACCTTGTTCCTGCTTAATTGCTATTCCCCTTCCAAGATTGCGTTGCTATAATTTATACCGTACCATGAATTATAGACGTAGGTGTATATTATATGTGTGGACTGCAGTTATTATGTGGCTATTCATTATGTATGAAATTACGAATTAAGACTGTTTGATGTTCTTTGGGTAATGAACTGAAGCTTATTTTCCCCATGGGGTAAGCAAAAACTACAAAATGCAATCTACTACGTCTTACACACTTCTTTTGCGTCGTCCTTCAAGTTTTTTTCAAGAAACCATTTTGTTTCCTTACGAACAAATCCGTCCGTAAACTGTTTGCGATAAAATTGATAAGCTATGTTACCAGCAACAAAGTTTTATATGTCCGGTGGTCACTTAAATCTCGAAGAATTAGCTCGACGGAACGCGATGTAGCAAACTCGCCGCGTCTAATAGCTCAAACAATACAAACGTTATTCGCAATAGAAAGTCTGCTGGTAAAGCCGGCGACTTAGTAGCAAAGCCTTACAAAGCCATAGTAAAACATTAACAAAACACGATCGACCCCAACGAATCGCTGGCTCATAATACCTCGTGTACTCATTTATCATTTCGTAAACGACCGCGTAATACCCATAATGAGTAAAATCCAAGCATACCTTGGGCAATACCATTAATATTACGAGACCCGGTCTCTCCCCTTCAATGGATGTACCGAGGTACCATAGTTTGAAGACCTTTGTGGTGTACAAATTTGGTGTACGTACACTTAGTGTAAGTGAACGGATGCGAAGGGGTGTGTGAGAACGTGGAGTTCCATAGTTTTTGCTCGCGGTCCTGGCAGGTGGGCGCGAATTTATGTCAGTGTGGTGGAAACAGGTGGAAAGTTAACTTAAGAGACATAGCGGTTAAGGATTCTTTTGTCTAATTTCTGTGTAGTATACAAAAATATTTTAGGCTTTTTTAATACCGAGAGAAAAGCTATCAGTACGCGGCGGTTTCACACTGCAAGAAGGTCCCAGGCTTGAGGATGTTTTTGATCGACGTGTACTGAGATTCTCCACATAGCGAGGCTGTTTTGGAACAATGTATGTACGTATACCTCTGCTATGTCTACACGCTATAAGGATCCGAAAGCCTAGCTTGTTATTCTTGACGAGTTGAATCATTGCATCAGGGATGATACTTACTACTCAAAATTATCAATCAACGTCATTAAAAGAACGGTTAATTGAAAAACAAAAGTCTATTCGACCAAGTAATTACGCCACGTTTAATTAAATCCATTTTTTATTTTCCTTTTCGTAAAATTAAAAAAATTAAAGGCTGTACAATGCTGAAATGAGTTTAATCAATGTTATAATAAATTGCCTGCATTCGAAAGGTAGAAAAAGTCTGATTGACAACGCCGATTTTTTAAATTGATTAAATAATTAATTCTTTTACAAAAAGTGGTTTAAATTTATTTTTTTAAATACTGCACCAGAATAACGGAACATATTCAGTTATCATCATTTTCTTCTCGGTACATAAATTTTATTTATGAGTTAATAGAATAAGCCGACGGCTATGCAAAGCAATCCATTATTTAATTCAGTTCCAGTGTGACACCCCTGACCGTGGGGGTGAACAGGGGGGGTTGTCGGAGGGGTGTTCCGGGACATGTGACATATTCTCGTGCCACACAGGGGTACTTACAGTCGCTAGTGTTGTGGCTACATGTTCCCGGGGGTTACTCGTAATGGAGTGGCCGCAGGAAAGGGGAGGCAAAAATTTTGCACTAGAATTATGCACGGAGTATGGAAGATTTGGAAGGGGTGATGGGCGAGCGAGTCCGTGGACTTCGCGAGGTGCCCTTTTTCCGGTTGTTAAGATATTAGTCAGCCGTATCGATATAGTGGGGTGGCCTTAGTCGATTTAGCCGTATATGTTTAAAAAAAACTTAAAAGATAAAACAGTATAAAGAATTTGAAATTAATTTGTGAAGTTTCTTGAAATATTTGTACAAATTACTACTTATACTAGCATGTTGGAAAACCCAACATGAGTGAAAAAACCCTCACGATATCAACCCTAAATCCCCCTGAATGAAACCCCGCCCCTCAGATGACCCATCACAGGTATTTTTAATTAACTTTGAAATTAAAGCCTTACCTACTGAAGATCGTTATTCATAGCTGTCACATGGCCATGCAATAATTTAAGCTAATTCACTGACAACAGTAGAGTACTATCATATTGTTATTTATATACTTAGGCATTTAATTATCAGCGAGGTTATGGCTAATTAATTTACAATTAATTATTATTTTATTTAGAAAAGATGAGATTATGGAGAAGAAGAAGGTCAGACTTTCGGGCCACTGACTAGATGTAACAACTGTCATAGATCTACAAATGACAGCCGTGCTTTCCGAAGCACGGAGAAAAACTCGGTATGTAATGGGCGGTCACCCATCCACGGACCAACCTAGGCAAGCGCGGCTTAATAATAACAGGCGTGAGATTATGATGCTGACAATAAGTACAGTGAGAAAAAGAGATAAGTTCACAGGCAGCTTATTACTACTTTTAACTTGGACGTTGAGTGTAACCTATGTTAAAATATATCGTGCGCACGGAATAAACAATGAATATTTCCTGCGTAAAGTGAAATAAATATACATATTTATTTCAGGCGAATGACTCTTTCACAGTATGTAATTGCTGTCCTAAAATAATGAATGGGGGCTCAAATATTTAACAAGAGTAACCCCAGAATGGTAGTTCTTACATAAAAAGCACATTATTATGTTTACATTTGAATGTATTTCGTGCGTTATAAATTCCAAAGTTTCATGAATATATTAATGGAAACGGCCTCTTGTCCTTGTTCACGTCCTCACGCGATGCGACTTGCGACTTGACGGACGCCTCTTGTGGCCTACCGTCGCGTCGCAGTGTATCGTGGCGTGCTCTAAACATTTTCTTTCATTAATTTACAGACACTGACATGCTTGTCGTTTGAGCATGTAATACATATAATTTAATATTGCTTGGAACTAAGTTATATATCATGAAATCCAATTAAGCAACATTTTCCCAAAACATATAGTTTCGTAAGCAATGCATAGCGCAACGCAACTATTCGGGACCTATTAAAAGTCTTTGCAAGTTGTGTTAAACTCGCGCTAACTTTGGTGTACTTGTTCAGAAAGCGAGATAACTTGAAGATCGCTGTGTGTTTAAAAATACCAAAATGTAAGAAAATACGAGCGGCAAGGTTCCATTTTAGTAATTAATGGTTTATTTGGTCAGCAGCTTAAAGATACAAGTTTTCCGAGAAAGATGCTCGCAGGCAGCAGAGGCTTTAAAGTATATATCTTCAAACGATATTTATTAAACTGGTTCATTTATTGAAAAGCAGTGCAAACGTTAACCGCGGTCAGTAAATAGTTTATGTTATAAAAACTGCAAGAAATAATTTTTCTCTGTAAGTAACTCAAGTATAAAACTTTTTCCATAACGTCGGCATGGGGTATAAAACAAGCAACCACAACGAGTGGCAACGGGGAAAGTTCTCGAATAGTTTCATGTACGTAATGTACGCAATAAATCCGCCTGTAGAGGTAACTGTATCTGAATATTTAACGCGTTACCGAATGAAACACTAACTTATTACCATCTCAGGACATAAATATTACTTGAGATATTATCTTAGCAACAACGTTTTGGAGATGTAAATAATGTAATGGATTGCTCAAAGGACTTTTGGAAGAGGTCAGATGGTCGTTCACTCCATACAAAATCCTTGTTAGACTGAAAGATGACCCTAACAAGGAACATGCTATAGGCAGTTGAGGATGTACCGTTTGGACTAAATAAACATACATTCCATTTGAAAAGTAAATGAAAAAAAAAAATACCCCGTCGTAGATTTAAAAGAGGTGGCAGATGATGTTGGATCTCTGTAAGATTTAATTTTTTTTTGACCTATACCTATATATTTTCTTAATTCTACACTGTCCCTAATGCCAACTAAAACCCATTTGAACAGGAACGTATCATCTTTAAGGTTACTGCTACTAATATAACTGATGCTTAAGTTTCACAGCAAACAGTTATATTCTTTATAGCTCTACAGTTCTCACGAAAATTTCAACAATAAGCACAATTCAGCATAATAAAGGGAAAGCAAGCATTTCTCCAACGCCATTGATAGCGAGGCTTCACGCCGTAAGCGCTCACTGGGGTGGGCAGGAACAAAGACACCTGCGGCTGAACCGAGACAAAGCACTGCACTTGCTAAGAAGTGAGGCGAAGCAACGCTGATAAAGCTATGTGACCGTACTACTTATGTAGAAATAATTTCACATTGAGTGAAGAATTCCGTAGATATAAATAAAGAAGTAACGATCATTTTTAAGGGATTTTAAATGTCAATTTTGTTAAAAGATTGATTGTTTAGTGCCAGTCTCAAGATCCATTAGAGAAATATCGTAACATTAATTCGTTGTTCAGAAACTTAGACAAAAACCTCGTCTGTTTAAGAGTATTAAGTAATAGTTTAATATCAAGTTTAACCCTGTTGTTTTTTGTTTGAACCATCCCTAGTATCAGAACGTTGCTAGTCTCAAACTTAATTAACAACTAGTCAACTATAAAGCATCGCGCATATTCTGAGACAACGCCATAGACGCTAACGCCGCCGCCGGCAAGACTGACAACGAAGCCAAACCGCTTTACTACAATGTAATTAAAAATTAAGTGAAGCTGTCTCAGGTGTGCTTGAACAAAATGAATGAATTAAGTTTCCGGAAAAACCTCAAAAGGTATGTAGGAACGGTAATTATCTTAGTTGCCTCATATTCTATCCCAGTTTCCCACCTCGATCGTTACGTGCCTAAGTACCCATCTACTTGACTACTTACTAAGCCTATGTATTTCTTTCTATACGATTTTCTGTGGTTTTTACTGTAACAAGTACCCGTATACGTAAGGCTTTGTTTTTAGTTGCGGCTAAAGCCTTTTTATATAAGGATGCAAGCTTCGGAGGCACGAACAATTTTTTTTCGTTCATTTGTAAAGGCGTTAATAAAGATTTTAAAGAGGGTTTTTCTGTACACTGCTGCGGAGTTTCTAAAGTTATCTTAATAATAGCAGAGTTAAATAAATAGTTTCAATTAATGTGGTCAAAGTGTAAATACTAAACATTTCAATACTTAATATTACTTTAAAAGTTGCAAAAAAAAAAGTCGTACGTATTAAGCACCAACGCACAAACTGACACAACTTTCCTATACATAATAACATAGAGGTACGTAGAGCGGTATAACGGCAAGAATAACATAAAAGCCTAGTATTTTATCAAGCCACGAGAAGATTCGGCCGACAAAAGGCACATCCCTGAAGGTAATCCTTGAGTGGGCAGTGAGCATACGTCGTTTGGGCAAACTCCCAGTGTCATTATAAAATACGAGCCACAATGTGGATTCACTTTGAGAAATGGAGGGCGGGCTCTGAACACCTGGGTCCCGCTCCAACTATGTATGTACGGCGTTGTTGTTCCCCTTATTGCAAGTTGCAAAGTCACTCGAGTTATATTTATCGACTCTCCTAAAGTGAATAGCATAATGTGCTGCTTCTTGTTTGTTGAGGTTTTTCTTCCTTTTTGTTATATTATATTTTATGAAAATGTACTTAAGGAGTCTGTCTGTTTTGTTACACGTGTTTAGTATCTATATTGGTTATATAGATCGTACACTAGTACATTGTCATCACAAGTGGCATACATAGGTGTGAAACAATGTAGGCAGCATTGTCAGATTTAACTGACAAAGGACTGAAATCGACCAATGAGAGACAATTCAGTTATTCGGTTCGTCACAGTCCATTGTTCACTTGTGCAGGGACAACCCTGATATTTGCCCCTTTATTATAAATTAGCGGGGTTAGTTCGTTTGTAGCGAACGTGCTAATTAATTGGTTTTGCGATAAAATTATTGGAATTATGTTCTGAATATAAATTATCTTTTGAATTTTATGAAAACTGTAAAGTTCACTTTGCTTTTTAATACTGAAGCATGAATGACTCTTCAAAACATACTATTGATTTAGAAGTCAAAAAACAGATCGTTTGCGGCAAACTCACATCTATTCAAACAACGAAGCGTTGAAGCGAAAGAGACTTTTTTTGAAGTGGTTTTGTAAAAGTCCAATTGGCCACGTTGCGACGTCACCACACTACATCGGGGTCTGTAAACATCGTCCTCTCTAATTTGTTTGCCACAACTGTGTGTCGCGTTTACTCTCGCCAAATGTACCGCCGCCGCGCCGTACCGATGCTCCGCGCGTTTTATCATGAATTATCTTTAAACACCTCTCGTAGAATGCATATTATTCGCTATTCACCGGCGGTAAGTTCTTCGCAAGTGTTCGCTTAGTAATGTGCACGTATATTTTGCCAAAATTGTCCACGTTATTGTTTTTAGTTGAGAATAACTCAGGACTGGTTCAGCCGAGCGGTTTATTGAATTTCTTGAGTTTTCAGGTGAATTATTTCTTGAAAAGACTTTTCGTTTGACGCTTTCTCTGAACGATAAAGTTTTTGAAATCTATTGAGGCTTGAAGCTGTCTATTATCTTGACTGTTTCATCGTCTATATGTAAGCGTTTATTTTTTTGAAAATTCTGTCAATATTTCGAAGTTATATGAATTATTATGTGACAAGTTTCGTTTGTATATCACACAGCTGTTCAAATTAACGGAGAAGAAGTTACGCGGCGAAGTTTACTGATTGGAGAGACACTTGACGACAAGTTTCTATTGCTTTCACATTAAAGGGAGTAGTGAAAGAATGGTATTGTTTGTAGTGAGGATTGATCGTCGGCACGGAACTGAGTTGTATTAGAATGCGATGCTCGCGTTCCGCCGCTTTCTCTCGGCAACTTTTAATAAGAAACACAGGTGTACTGTGAATGAATATTTTGGTTCTACGAAACTTGGGAAAAAGAGGATACCTAAATTCTTACAATAGGTCGAGTATATTATCACTGGAGTGGACCGTAAAAATAAAGAACAGCTATATTTTAGTGTTATAATGTTAGAATGGATTGGCTGAAGCTTTTGGCCGAGCCGTGCGTTGCTCGATAGAACTTAATGTACACTACTATAATATCGTTTCTTCTACATTTCGTTAATTCATATTTTTGGAACAAAGAAACCATTTATGTGTATCTATATATCTTTAATTTCCCAATCCCTGTCATTTTCTCAATTACAACAGTAGACACCAGTAGGTAGATACTTGCCCAACTCCAGCTCGCCGCCCCGGGTTCGTACGAGTAATGAACGGAGCGAAGCGCTGCAGTTATAAATTGTACTAACGTCCGGCCAAACGGACTGTTTTGGATAAACGGTATAAAACACTACACTGAAATAAAAATGCGAGCACATTTGTTCACTAATGAATGAAATCAAATAGCCGGCCGTTTTTACGAAGGTAGTTAATCTTAGATTATTTTGAGGTTAAATTCACGTTTAAAGTTGAACTTCACAAAAAAACAAAATAGCGATCTAGAGTTGTGGTGTCAGTATTCCATAGCTACAATGACACTGACAGCTTTTGAACGTAGTTAGTGGTAGCGGTGTCGATCGCTTTCATTTATTGTTGAAAAGCTTTGTTTTGTGTTATTAAAAAACTACAGTCATTTCACAGTTATTATGCCTTGTACTGTTCATCTTTTTTGTTTTTGGTCCGTGCTCGATTAACTCTTTTCTAAAATATCGTTTTCGATTCGTCCTCAACATAAGCCGGGTCCCCTACGGGTGGGCTAAGCGATACGTGCACAATTTTTTACATCTTTTTGATTCTTTACAAAGAGAATAGCGTAATATGTTTCGATTACCGTTGCTTTGGGTTCGTTTCAACTGAAAAATGTGTCTATGTTACCAAGTTCCCAATCGAGCCGTTGCTCTTTTCATGTGCCTGTATACCCTGCTTTGATTAATATAATGATAGGAGGCATTTTTCTTCTATTGTTCAAGTTGTTTTTGGGGACCTTATAGATTTTTTTGTTGTTAGTTTAACATAGGTTACTGAGATGTACGGTCTAGGGTTAAGAAAGCATTCACGATTTTTCAATTTCATATTCGATTCGGCAATTACTGTACATATCTTTAATTCGGCTCTTTCCCACCGGCAGAAACCGGTATTTAGTATTTACCATGGCTGAATCATCTTCGTTCAGTTTACCACTGTTCAAGTATCGCCACTCAGGTAGATGCGAACGTGCCTTTATTACATTACATATATTATAACAACTTACAGTTAAGGGCCTGAGTGCCGGATGCGACACATTATATCAAAGTTGACTCCGGTTTACACCGCATACTCTATTTCCACTCGTGCAATAAAGTTGTTAAACTAATTTCAACAACAACATTATTAACAACACTGTTTCAACAACAACCAGAACTTAATACAGGTAATTAAGCAATACCTAAGACCGTATCAGCGTTACATTAAATTAGGACCATTGAAACGAGTAGCCGCTATCAAATGACTTGCTTTGTTAACTAAATATTGATACAACGAAGTCAAACACTCCATAGGCCCCAGGTCAGTGTTGGTATGGTTACCGCGGGTGTACAGAATCATGTCTGTGGGATTAAGATGGCGTCTAATCAAACAGCTTCGGGATAATTTTGGTCGCTGATTAGGGTCAGGTGATTAGCGAGTGGTCTAGGTGTGCAGTGAGGCTGATTAATTTAATGAAGAAGGTTGATTTATTGGATTATACTTTTTGATAAGGGAAGATTAGGGCGAATCCACCATCGGTAGAACTATGCTCATTGCTCATACGTCAATAGCCAAAATCCAATCCGATCGAACTTAAAATAAAGTGACTGCTTACACCTAGTTATGTCTGTTGAAGTAGTGTGCCCACTGTATTGTTAAGTTATTTACGTACCCAGAAAACATAAAAAATTGGAGAAATGGACGTACTTAGATAGGAAAGCGGTGCGTTTCATATTTGAAATCAATAATGGTTGGAAGGTACTATAATTGCTAGTACCAATCGGTTTACCGACATATACCGCTACATTGAATCACACATAAACTCACTCTGGTTAAATTAACATTCAAATTAGTAAAGGGTGATTTTCAAACAATGCGCTATGGTCGGTCTCTACTGGAGTGTCCCTAACTTCCCTTTGAGGCCCGACCTCATCACGTTCCCGCTAAAACATTGGAATCATTGAAACGTAGCAGGAGTCATGGTAAACAAAGGTATATTCGTGTATTATTGCCTTTTGACTGGGGCGAGGGAATGTTAGGCCGTATGTGGGTATTAATACGGGTAATTGAATCGATATAATTATGTAACTTTTTACACTAAAGCGATGAGTGCGTCTACATTTTTAAGCTATTTAACATACCAACCTTTATTTGTTCTCAGTAAAAAAAACATAATTAAGTCAAAACTGTTTTCTTCACATCTCATTTTAGTATGCACCATGAAACCACTCGACCTTTATTTTAAATAAAAATTTTAGAGCTCATGTATTCAAAACTCCTTCTTTTGAACAAAGTTAGTGTTTTGTTACTAAACCCTTACCAATTTCAACTAACTGCCCCAAATCGTAAAGTACTAAAAAACCATCGCACATACTAACCCGATACGCCTCCCTTAACAACCCAATAGGGGGCACTAAGATTGGCTTTCAAGCTCAACCTGTATCAGATTGCCAATAATTCACCTGGGCCTAAATACGAGTGCCTAAGCCTGATAGCACAATATGTGGCTTTGTATCAAACGAGGCCACCAAAGTCTAGCCTATTGACAGCAAGCGCTTAGACAAACAACAACAGACCGTCTTATAACTAATCTGTCGGATACATTTACCTCCATTTTTGGAAGCCAATTGATATGAACTAACCACCAGCGTCTTTCATTGTACTAGCCAATTGCAGTAGCGACGTCACCACAAAGGTAGAGAGCAAATTGACAAGAATATTCGTGCTGAATAGATGGTGATACAATATAATAATCGTATTAGCTGTTTACATGCAGTATATTCGCAACACACGGTGAAGCTGTTATCAAATCCTCCAGTCTAGTGAATGTTCACTTCAGTTTCACACGACAAAGAAAAAATATTAATGAATGTTTATCTGTTTTGGGATTAGTTCTTTTGAACATTCGCAGCGTAGGTAAGTAAAAGAGCGAAAGGTGGCGCCGATATGAAACATCGTACGAATAGTTCACCAATAAATTATTTTTTCTTTTTGTTTTTCTCATGTCCGTCCGACATCAGCTTTATGGAAATTAATAGTGAAAGGCCACTACACAAGTCATCTAAAGAAACGAATACTAAAATGAAGCATCTGTAAAAATCATCATTACTTCGAAGCTATGTCAAGCACGAGTATCATTTCACATAAAAATTGATTAGAAAATAAAAAACACCATCATAATCTTCATTTTCCTGCCTTTATCCCAATTTATTTGGGGTCGACGCAGCATGTCTTGTTCTTTCATACTTTCCTATTATTCGTTATGTCGGCAGTCACCTCCTTTCTAGCCATATCATCCTTCACACAGTCCATCTATCATTTCTTAAGTCTCCCTCTACTCTTATAACCATCTACATTCACACCCAACATTTTCCTCCGCATTACATCTCCATACCACGACAACCGATAACCACACAATTTTTCAGTCACCGGCGCACTTACAGACTTCCTCTTATGTGCTCATTCCTTATTTTATCCATTCGCGTTACACCACATAGCATTCTCATCTCAGCCACATGCAATTGCCTTTCATTCATTTTTTTGCGGCCAAACATTCTAGAGAATAAAAACTATTTGGATTGATATTGACAGTCTGAACGCGGGGGGTTTAATAGAACTGTCATCAGTTGGTTAAAGTTTAGTTTTTTTAATCCAATACGGCCATGGTTACGTCAAATGCACGTCCAGATATTTATTGTTATGACTGATTTATGGTTTATTTTCGAATCTGAACAATCACGTGCTTCTTTCATTAACTCTGATTCAGCAGAGTGCGCGCTGACTTTCAATGCATTGACAACTCTTTTTTCGTGTACGTTATTACACTTATTTCTGACAAATGTTATGAATTATTATATTTTAATAGCATTGTGAACTGTTACTTTTTAGCATGATACATCAAATATTTGTTCAATATTTTAGGTAGTTGGCCCATAACAAGTAGTTATAGAAATTAATTGATTATGAACATGAGTATTCAAATAACATTTGGCATTCTTTGACATTTGTATGGTATAAGTAAACTTGACGACAATTTGATAAAACTAGCTAAAATTTCACCTTCTGAAATATAGCTTGTTTATTTAACGTTTGCAGTTTCAGTACGTAATAGATTGTTGGCTAAGTAGGTAATTATGCTTATGATAATGGAATATTGCCCTTAATATAATGTTATTGTAACTGACGATACTCGATTAAATCTATTTGACACGCCAATCAAATCCATTATAGTGAAGTGGCTCATTCCATTCTATGTCAGCGATAGTGATAGGCGTTTATGAATAATTAAACTAATTGCCCAATCGTTAATTCATGTTATCTATACCAGAATAAATTATTCAATAGATAGTAATTTCGAAATTAATTATGTATTGAGGATAGAAGATCAAGTTGCTGGTGATATAAATGTGTTTATTACTAAAGTATGTCGAATTTATATAAGATCATGCCTGTAATCGCCAAAGGATTAGGCAGAAGTGTATACTAAAATTGGTACCTATTAGTACACTCACAATTCGTCAGTTAAGTCCCATATAATAAGGGCGAGCCTATTGCCATCATCCGGGCTTAAATCCAGACTTGGCTGACGTGGCTGCTACTAAGAAATTCCTTATGGAAAAACCCAATAACACTTTGCCCGACCTGGGAATCGAACCCAGGATCTCATGCTGAGTAGTCGACCGTTAGACCAACGAGGCAGTCAAAAGTCAAACTTATGAAAGAATAATTGAGCTTTCGCAATGTTCTCTACATTTAGTTGCAAGAATGTAGGTACTACCGCGGTCACTAACTGTGGATCGCCGATCATTTTTCAACCCTATAACTCAGGATAACCAACAGAACCCATTTCTACCATTTTTAGAATTATTGTCTGTACGCCTGTGTGTCTGTCTGTATGTCTGTGCGGGGTCTTATGTTACAGTATCACGTGTTAATTAATGCACAAATATTGGGCATAACTTAGAGAAGGTTTTAGTTTTTTTTTTCATTGTAATTGGAGCTTTCTATCAAATGATATATGCATTTAAAGTGTTCAAGAAGAACTTAACATCAAAATATGTAAGATACATGCAGCGACATCTATTCAACCAAAATGGTACTAATGCCTAAAAATGTGCTCACAAGATAACTTATGAATAGAGTGACCGGCTTTTAAAAAAAGTTATGATTGCAAAAGGCTATGTATATGACGCTGCTTTGAAAGTCTACATAGCCAATAGAATGTGTGTTAGACCGCTTTCCATGAATTGCATTTTAGCAGTTTAACTTCGGAGTCGATAGATGGCGTTGTTCATTTCACTCCATTTTCTAAATCGCGGTCGCCCGTGTCAGTTGCCTCAGCTTTGGTAGTTTATACCCGCAAAACAAAAGCAGGAGGTTCTCTATTCAATGTGTATATGATATTTTTTTTGTACGACTACGCATAAATTTTTACAGGGAAGTCCGATATGCAGGATTCTTTTTTTGGAAAAAAGCGTTTAACTATCTCAAAGTTGGTCTCGTTTAAAATTGAAAAATTGTGTTTGGGCTCACTTCGTGCACCTTGATGAGAACTTAAGACCTGCCTGGAGTATGACTGTCATCGAAGCGAAGGTCTGACGATGGAGACTAAAGGCAGTAGCAAGAAGTCCTCAACAGTTTACAGCAGCTATATCGTGTTTGGGCTCATCTTATGCACCTTGATGAGAACTTTCGACCTAGCTGGAGTATGACTGTCATCGAGTATCTAAGGATGAAAACGTAAGGCTGTCGTGGGAAGCCCCTAATTGAAAAAATATAGTAGAATATTTTAGATGAATGCAAATATGAATGCAAATATTTCCGAGAAATTTAATTTTTACCTTCTTGAATCTATACTAATATTATAAAGCTGAAGGGTTTGTTTGTTTGGTTGGTTGAGCGCGCTAATTTTAGGAACTACTGGTTCGAGTTAAAAATCTCTAGTGTTGGATATCCCATTTATCGAGGAAGGCTAATAAGGCTATACGTTATATAACATCACGCTACAATCAATAGGAGCGGAGCGTCTATGAAAAATATTTCAAATACAGGGAAAATGTATTTCTTTTGAGAGCTTCCGTTGCGTGCGCTGCGTAAACGGTTAAAGTAACTCAACGATCATGTATAACAGTATCCTGTTTCTCTAAGTTCTAAAAAGTTTAGTAAAAAGTTCTAAGTTCTCTAAGTTCTTAAAGTTCTAAAAAAAAGTCCGCGATAGCATACCCATGTCTATCTTTTAAGATCTTTTAAGAGAGAGAAAGGGTTAGAGAGAGTGTGAGTCAACACTCACACTCTCTCTAACCCTTTCTCTCTCTTAAGTGACGCAGACGAAGTTGCGCGGGTCAACTAGTAGTAAATATATAGGTAATTATGTTTATTAGATTCAATTCAGATAAGGAATTTGCTTAAGTGATTAGGTTACTACAAGACTGTGGTTATCTAAAGGTACTCGTACTAGAATTAATTCCATAATTAACACCTGCATTGTCTGATTATTGGCTTTCGGGTGGCCGCAGCTCGATGACCCCTTGCGTACAGTCCTCTTAAGCATTAATAACGTACGCACTTGCTAAAAATCTGCGATTTTCTCGTTAATATAGATTTCAAATTTTATTTCGGTTTCATATTAGCAAAGTTTACAAATTTACAATACATTATGTTCGTGACAACAGTAAAATTATAATCAACAAGCCACCCGCTCCGGAGGATGGATCATGCCTCATGGTGGTCATGTGACACTTCATATAGCGTACTTTCCCATTGAAAGTCATCTTCTAATGGACGCTCGGTCATTGTTATGATGTTGTTGCGCGAGTTATTTTAGTTCTGTTATATTTCCCAAGATATGAATGTAAATGAAATGGAGTAAATGGCACTTTAAGTCACAATTAAACGATAAAGATGACTAATATATTTATTTTGATAAGGATTAATACTATGTCTGTAAAAACACCTTCGCAAATGAAGCATTATTTTTGACGAAATTTTATAGTCATAAAAATGGTTACCTATTATGAGTCAATCTTCAAAGATATGCTGTCGCGGACTTTTTTTAGAACTTTCTAAGAGGAATAATTCCTCAACACATAATTTTCATGTAACTTGTACTGTTTAAGCAGCGCACGCCACGAAAAGACGTTCTTTTTCGTCTTAATTCTAAATATCGTCATTCAGATAGCTATCTTTCGTAAATTGTTGTTCAATTGTAGCCTATAACCTTCTCAGCTACTTTTTCTTTCTATTAGTGAAAACCGTATCTAAATTTGTTCAAACAGACCCTCTGCCCGGCGGGGGACTATAATTTATAATATGTAGTGATAGTGATTTAGTGATGAGGTAGCGAAGTGATGATACAGAAATAAATTACTTTTAAAAGTTGCTACATCATAGAATATATTGTTGCTGGTGACTGTATCTACTTACATTTATGTGCTGGTTGTATGGCACATTAAATATTGTAATATTGTTACACCTACATAATATCGTATTATGTACGGCCTTCAGATTCTATTAGCGAAACAAAACGTTAATATGAGTCCTATAGAATCAAATCCGGCTAACTGACGTTTTTGGTGAAAACGAACTGTGAATAAGGCAACATTCAAAATTTTAAATACTTTCTAACGAACTTTAATGTCCATATCAGAGATGGTTATCTTTCATAGAAAATTCACTCAAAGTCACAGATTAGTAACAAATCCGGCTTTCTGTAAAGGTTCAAAATCAAACATGGCAAACTGCTCGCTCGACCAATCACAGGCGTCCATTATGTTTGCGTGCTGTCATGGCGGTGCACGAGTTTTACTTAAGTTGTGCTTTGTGATTTGAAAATTGAATTGATTTATTAACGTTTCGGCTGCTGAACCTAAACAGATTCTGTGAAATAATAATCGTGAATTGTCACCCAACACCTGTGAATAATCTGTTTGGCCGAAAACGTCAGAAGGATCCGGATAATTGGAAAATAAATCTAGCTAAGAGAAAGAGGTGTACGATCGAACAAGCTATTTGGTTTACAGTTTAACCCACAAATTATATTATAAAATGTAAACCAAATAGCTTGTTCGACCGTACCTTGTGTAGGATTCCCACTTTTATAAAATTAATCTAATATTTTTATTTTGATTATCTCGCATTGCTGGATTGGTACATTTGTACGGTTACGAGTACATGTTATTTTGTTTCGTTTTACTAAATTTGAAGATAAACATAATATCTAAATACAAAACTTTTATTTGTTGGTTAACGTTAATATTTTGAGTTAAACATAATAATTTACATTTGTTTGTTATTGACAACCCTTGGTTTACCTCAGTTTTTTTTAGTATCAAATACGGCCATCTTCAATGTTTAGGATCATAACCAGCAATCTGAAAAAAAGATTCGTCACCTACTTTTTTAATGTTGACTACCTAAACAAGCAATTATTTTTTTAATAAATACCAAATAATTAAAAACAATCGTTTTTCTTTCATTGCCACTATTTAGTAAAATTCAGATATCCGCTTTTGATTCTATAGGACTCATATATAGCTGTACAACGGCGGTGGCGTCGTCACTTTGGCGTTAAGAGGTGACAAAAGATAAATCCTTTCAAATGGATGGAAGAATCCTTTTTGAAGATCAGTGCACCCTAGACAACAGGTCTCCCTGTGTAATTAATATTTTCATTGCAATTTAAGTTACCAAATTACCATTTGTATCGGATACCACTAAAGACCGGCACCCTTGTTTGTCAACGTCGCTTCGAGCTATGCTTTGGGTTCCCTATGTAACGTGATGCGCTACAAATGTGCATGTTTTCTTAGTGCACACGTTCTGACAGTATTGCATTATTGTGTAGATGCTTGGAATTTAATACCTAACCTTTTAAGATTTCAAATTGTTTACAAATGTACCTAAGTATAAATTTATTAGTAGCACTAAAAATCACGCTTGTCTTTTGTACCTATCCGGGCCTACGTGCAGCGTAGTATTTTCGTAGCGCTTCGTAGCAAGCGCGTAGCAGATTCGTAGCACGCTCGTAACTTGCATTTTGGTTGTAAATAGAAGTTATTTGAACATTGTAAACGTGTGAGCTCCTCGTACTTAAGTCACTGGACTTGCATAAGTTACATGCATCGTGTACAAGTACGAATAACAAGTAAAAACAAGTAAGATTGAGTGATTATTTTTTGATTATTGTCAGTCACGTATTTCGATTGGTCGGTTTGAATTTAGCCCTCGTTGTGTTAGTTCGGATGTCATCGCGTCGGTTAGAATGCGGTGTTATGTCCCGTGTTCGGTCGGCGCTACGATAATGTGCGGTGGCCGAATCCACGCGAGTTGGGCTTTTCAAATGATTTTACAGTTTTGTTTTTAGACATGTTCGTTTTGTATTTCAAAACCATAAGTACATAGATAGATAAAGCCACAAACGGAATGCCTTAAGTAATGTATGTTTTCTCAGGGCAACTTCGAGGAAAAGCAAAATCTTTTTCCTTTTTCTTTCTTAGATCAAGTGTCCAAAAGTCAAACAGTACACTTATACATAAAATAAAAGCTTTTCTTTCGGAGGTCGTTTTACGAGAACAAAAACACAGTGTAACTGAACGTTAACTAAATAATGTTCATTACGTATTAATGTTCAATTGGTATGTTTTACGCAGGGCGCGCGCTGTGACCGCGCGGTCCTCCAGGGAAATCAGTCTGCGATCCTCCGAGCCTACACTATACCATACTTTACCTGTTTGAGTAAACCTTACGAGCATTTTTACCATTCTACATTACACCTACATGTTTCCAATTCAACGTACAAAGCTTCCTCCCCAATCGGCTTATCGTTTCATCGACATTCCATAACGAGAATTAGACCACTTCTAATTTGCTTTCAAATCAAATCAAATTATATTTCGCTTTAATCATTGGGGAAAAAATCAACCGAGGGGAAAAGCATTAGCCTATAAACGAAATGGGAATGCCCTGTTAGGTTGAAACCCTGCATTAGAAAAGCCTGAAATTGGTATAATTATTCGAGTTTTTCGTGAACTTTTTTCTATCATTACATTAGCTTTTAGCGGGTAACCTTTCTGGAGTTATTCTTGGGTATCGTAATTAGAATGTCGGGAGCATGTTATTAAACAATTACGTGATCTAGGTACAGATATGAGTGATGTGTGTATTGCTCGGCTGCCGGCACCATCCTAAACACTAAGTGCATTATCTACACCAACGTGCGGTCAACAATGGTTCATGGGAAACATAATTCATTCGCCAGTCTACTCGCTTTGGCGTCTATATCCACAATGGCGTGACCATCGACTGCTGTGTTCCGTAGACGTGGGCGACTTAAACAGAACCGTCAATGTAATGACTACATCATTGTTAGGAGCGACACCTAATCGACGTCTACTAGAATTGAAAGCGGCAGAGAAACGATGCACGGTGCATGCTGAGTGGCGGTTATGGAGCATATGTGTGGGAGTCCGATCTATAAACTGAGCAGGTTGGGCTAAGCATAGCTAGTACTTTAATAAATTATTCACTCGATCCTAACTCGACTACGATTCGACTACTAGTATACGAGTATGCAGGGGGTGCCTTTCGAAAAGTTGGCGAATATTTGTCGTGAGAAGTAAAAGCGAGATAAAATTTTTACATGGCACTCTAGTTTTAAATTACATTATTTTATTTTTCAAGATCTCGATTCTAATTCTTTACTGAATGGTAATTTATTGTTTCTGTGACTTTCGATGCGTAAATCAAGTAGGAAAATCTTATGAGTATTGTTGCAGTGTTTTGGTACAGTCGTGTGTGCATGGTGCAGTAAGTGTTAACAAAACCAGTATAAACTGGCCCCTTATTCAATTGAAAATCCCTCTTATACTAATCCAGTTCAAGTTTCTAGAGTTGATAATGATAAATGATAAATGATGTTTATTTTGCAAGTAGGTTTTTACAAACACTTTTACACGTCATGTTTTTTTTTAAAACTAGATGGGGCCGGTGTTTCGTACCTGACTACTCTGAGAAGAAACAGCCGAAACAAACTCAGAGGTCATAGTCTCTTTTGAAGTCCAGACATAATTTTGCTTAATTCACATGAGGACTATGCAGAATAGTGTCTGAGATGGTCTTTTGAAGAAAGAACCACACAGATTTGAGTGGACCTGTCCAGTCAGTGCAAGCATTTGTCAGTTATCGTGTAGCTCGACTTATAACTCAAGGAGCTCAACGAAACGACGAACAATACCAAAGAAAGGACATTTGGGTAGGTCGCTTATAGTACTCAAACTGCCAGACAGTTGTGGGAGAAAAAAAAAAAAGAAAACAAACAAAAATATATAAAAATGAAACCCACATGGTCCCCACATTCACAATAATCAAATAAAATTAATAATAATTTACAAAATCAATGTCAATAAAAATCACAACAATCATAAATGTCAATAATAATAAAAAAGTAAGATACGTAAATATTCCTGTCAAGTCAGTAGGTAAATGTAACATAAAATAAAATAAAAAAGTAAAAAAATAATAAAAATACTGAAATAAGTATTCATGTCAAATCATTCAATGTCAGAGTGTATAAAAGAAAGGAATTAATAATAAAC
Organism: Xestia sexstrigata; assembly: GCA_941918905.2. Classification (NCBI taxonomy): domain Eukaryota; kingdom Metazoa; phylum Arthropoda; class Insecta; order Lepidoptera; family Noctuidae; genus Xestia; species Xestia sexstrigata. Next base: position 11,203,344 of record OW799200.2, on the reverse strand, counting down.
AAGCGAAGTCCGAAATTTCGACATTCACAGAGCAAATTTCATTGGAGCAGCTTAATCCCAAGCCTTTTTATCTTCGAGATAGTTGTTAACATGATAGTAGGCTTTCAAGCACAGCTTCCGTTTTATAAACGATTTGAATTTATTTAGGCTTAGTGCTTGAATTTGGCTCGGAAGTTTATTGTAAAAACGTATACATTGGCATCTGAACGTACCCCCTATTTTTTTGAGCCTCGTTACAGGAACAACAAATTTGTGTTTGTTCCTCGTATTTATGTTGTGGATATCACTGTATTTTTTAAACAAATTAATATTTTTGTGTGCGTACAAAAGGTTTTCATAAATAAACTGAGAAGGCACAGTAAGAATATTAATCTCTTTAAATTTTTCTCTGAGGGAGTATCTGGGTCTTAATTTATAAATTGAACGAATTGCCCTTTTTTGCAAAACAAATATTGTCTGAATATCGGCGGCATTGCCCCACAAGAGAATACCGTACGACATCACGCTATGGAAATAACTAAAGTAAACTAAACGGGCTGTCTCTAAATCAGTTAACTCACGAATTCTTCTAACGGCGTATGCTGCAGAGCTAAGTTTTTTCGACAATTTGTCTATATGCTGGCCCCACTGAAGCTTGGCATCCAAAGTTATGCCTAGGAACACTGTGCTATCTTCCGGTTTCAACTCTTCATTCTTAATTAGTACAGTGGTTTCCACTTGTCTTACATGGGGTATCGTTGCCATCGATATATGGACATCCGTATCACCCCACCCATAGTGGAACTAGAGAATGGAACTACTGGGGTCTGACGGTTTTATTTATGATAATCTGTGATTAGAGGCACGGGAAATTTCGAATGGTACTTTTGGTATTTACGATCAACAAATGCGATGATATAAGTCGACTATGTAACGTCTGCCTGTACGTGGTTCATCATACACATCACAAGTGGACAGACCTAGCTGAAGCTTTTGAACACTTTATACAATTCTTAAGCTTTTCTACTTGAATTGTTACTCCTATAGATTTAGCTAGGGAATGTAGTCAAAGCAAAGTGGGTAAGTGACTATTCCCGCACACGTTACCTTCGTTTGCGGGTTATTTCTCATACATGACAAGACATTTGAATGACCCGTGCCGTTAAATTATTAAAAACGGTGGCCAAAAAATTAGCCTACGGAAAAATGAAAGAAAATTCTATGCATCCTGGCTGACATGAAACTCAACTTAACTCATATGTATGTGTACTCATATATACAGAATGATACGTCTCAGTGCTCAACACAAACTTTTTGCTACAATATCTGACGAAGTCGACGAGTCTCCATGTTTTGTAACGAACGAGTCACTTGTGTAATGAGACTCATAAACTTAATGTTTCGGTGACATCTCAGAAGAAAAGTATGCTTATGAAATGGGCGAAGTGAAATTAAAAATTCTTCTACAAACATTTGTTTTCATTTAGTAGCGACAAAAAACTTGTGTTTGTAGGTTTGATATTCGGTCGTTACACTAGTTAAAAAATCCATGCCTTGTAAAAAAACAGGTCATGTGAGAGTTGGGAGGACTAGGACAACGGGAAGTATAAATTTTGATTTCCTTGAGAGTGACGAAATACATTCAGTCAAAAAAGTATCGGGAATGGATGATTTGTTTATGGTTCCAAATTCAAATTTTTGTTTTTTTTGTCGTTGTTAGATTGGCACAACTGTTTTCCATTTTGGCGCGGAGTTTGAGTTGCATCTGTTATTTATATTAAATACAGTGCTGGTTTTAGTAATATCATATATAGTGTGTATTGCGAATTTCATAATGGACAAAAATATCGAACAAAGAGTTTGTCTTAAATTTTGCATCGCCAATGGAATTTCGTGTTCGGAGTCACTGAAAATGTTACAGAAGGCTTACGGTGAATCGACTTTATCAAAAACTCGTGCTTATGAGTGGTTCAAAGCGTTCAAAAGCGGTCGAGATGTGATGGAAGATTTGCCTCGCTCTGGTAGGCCGTCAACGTCTGCAACTGAAGTTAACATCGCAAAAGTGAAGAAAATAGTGACTGAAAATCCCCATTCAACTCTGAGAGAGATAGCCGCCGAACTTTCTGTATCTCACGAGTCGATCCGTACCATTTTAACTAATCATTTGGGTATGAAACATGTTGCTGCTCGGGTAGTCCCAAAAGATCTGAATTTTCTCCAAAAACTCAATCGCATGAAAGTCGCTGAGGACATGCTAGAACGAGTCAGTTCGGACCCAACATTCATGAAACGCATTGTTACTGGTGACGAGACGTGGGTTTACGAGTTTGACATGCAAACTAGTCAACAAGCTTCGGAGTGGCGCCTTCCAACTGAACCGAAACCGAAAAAACCACGCCAAAGTCGATCAAAAGTCAAAGTCATGTTGACTGTTTTCTTTGACTATCGCGGTATTGTGCACTCTGAATTCTTACCGGAAGGTCTAACGGTAAATAAAGAATATTATTTGAGCGTTATGCGGCGTTTAAGAGAGCAAATTCGACGAAAAAGGCCAGATTTGTGGAAAGAAAATTCTTGGATTTTGCACCACGACAATGCGCCTTCGCACAAGGCTATCATTGTGAACGAATTTTTGACCAAACACTCAACAAATACCATCCAGCAACCACCATATTCACCAGATATGGCTCCTGCTGACTTTTTTCTTTTTCCTAAACTCAAATTACCACTTCGTGGCACCCGTTTTCAGTCGATAGAAGACATAAAGGAGAATTCGCGGCGAGAACTGAACTCAATTCCGGAAGCAGTGTTTAAAAAATGTTTTGATGAATGGATTATTCGTTGGAGCAAGTGTATCGTTTCTAAAGGAGCATACTTTGAAGGTGATAAAATAAATTTGGATGAATAACAGACATTTTGTGTATTATTGATCTTTTCCCGGTACTTTCTTGACAGAGTAGTATACGATTTTTGCGGCATAAACGGCCGTATCTTTTTTTAACATTAACTTACATGTTTGATTTTCTCACAGCTTCAAGGAACTGTAGACCTGAGTATTTGATTTTGATTTCAACTCGATACAGACAGACGGACAACAAAGTGATCCGATAAAGGTTCCGTTTTTTCCTTTTGAGGTACGGAACCCTAAAAATACAATTTAACAAACCGATAGGAATTCCCGAAGTCAAAAATTACCAACTTCCATAGTAACAGTAAACCCCTTCATGGTTTGTAACTCCACGTTCATAATCATCAGCAAAATGTTGACGACAGTACGATTAGATCCATTTTGAAATTTGATTGGATGTAAGGTAATTACCAAATCACTGCTATTTTGATTGCAATTCTGTAATTAAAATAGCAATCATCGATTGTGGCATGATTTAGTGGGGAATAATTGTCAATTTCGATTGTAGGTACATATTTCGTGTAGCAGATTATTTGGAACCGTGAGCGGGATTCCCATAATGATCTAATACTGATTCAGAGTAATTAGGAGTATCTAAGTTTGGTGTTGATTGTTTTGTGATGGTGTAGGGTAAACTTAATGAGTTGTTTTGATAACTTTGTAGGAAAAAAATTTTTTTTTTTTGCTGAGTGTAGACATACTCGTAGTATTTCTAAAATAATAACATCCATTAGAATTAGGTACCTACACATCTTGAAACAATCATAGTGATGGATACCAAATACACCAGATACGGAAAAGATGTACAATAATTATTTGACTTACCAAAATAATATAATTAGGTACTACGAGTATTTACTTACATGGTGTATAATATCGGTGGCAGCGTAAAAACTTTCATGGGGGTCTGGTCGTTTCATCATGTATGGGCGCGGGAACTCCGTGTCTTCGCAGATTTCTGCACCAAAAACAAACAATCCGTTTACAATGTGTTATTTATTTTATAACCGTGGGATTCTAGGTATCATAGTATGTTTTGTTGGACGTAGGTATGACACGAATATGTTACGAAAAAAAGCTCCCTGTCATTCCTATCTCATCCTGTTTCAGGAGCATAATGGAGCGTTCACATCGCGCTACGGACGGACGCTCCCGTCTCGACCGTCACTCAAAGTCACGGATAATTCGTATTTTTGACCAAAAACCCGTCACTATTTTCTCCACCGTATTCTCCCGAAGATACACGAACCCGGGACCTATTATCCTGTGCTTGGGGCGCATCATCTTTTCAATATGGCTACGGAACAATGGCCGGCTTTCCGGCCGGACATCCGGCCGCCCGTAATGGGCACGTATCTTGAGTTTTCTTATAAAGGGGCTCAGTGTCAAAATGTTCGAATTTTGGACTGTTAAAATGTTCGTGACTGAAGTTTTTTCATTCACGTTTATTTTCAGGATTTCAACTTTTATAGATAGTCTTCTCGGTTCGGTTTACTTGGTTACTCTCCAAGGCAAATTGTTAAAGTGAAAATGAAATATCGCTAAAGATAGCAAACTTTCAAAACTTGTGGAAAAAACTCGCTATCTAACATCAGATAACAATCCCAAGCATTTTCCTCAACATTTATCAGAAAGTCGCATTTAATTTCTAAAAAATGTATAGTTAAAAAAATCATTAGCTCGTTTCATTTTCAAGCTATTCGTGTAGAGTCTTCGGTATAGGGAGAGCGAGAGAAAAGTAACAATCTAGGGGCAAGTGCACTCGTAAACCTAACGAGTGCAGTCGAGTGGCGAGTCGAGTGTCGCAGGCGAGCTAACTAGCGCCAGTCGGAAAAAACACGGCCACAAACGCGGCGTGTTGGGGACATGTCAAAAGCGTTATGCGATCTTTTTGAACAGTTAATGTTTTTGCATCTATTTACTAAAAGATTTTAATTGTACTTTTATTCATTAGGGTTTCTAGAATAGACACAGGTGTTCGTCTGCAAGTGTGTGGCTAAGGAGGCATAAATATATTTTGCATGAATATTGATAGATATGCCTATGTTGGACCAAGGAGTGTGACCGTCATTGACAATGTAACATCTAAAGTTATGTATACGCGTATGTTTAGATACATTCACATGGGGATCAACCCTTGTTTATTGAGCAAAAAATTGCCCGTAGTAGTTTGTTCATTTGTGAGAGCAGATATTTACAATTAGGGTCAGCTCTCTGTGGATTTAATATCTCCGACTTTATTGTACTTTACAACTCCTGTGTCGTATATATTGTTTTATCTTTTTCTTTCTTGTACATACATACTTACGCTACGTCACGTACCGAACATATTGCTGTTTTAGTAGTATTGTTTACACAACAGTGTTGATTGATGGCCATTATATATACAAGGTTTTTTATATTTATACGACGTTAGTTTACAGAGCTGAAGTTGTAGTTTTCTTTGAGTATCGGAGACGAAAAAGACAAATATGTTTTCTATATCTCACAAATGTGGTCATATATCACGTGTTATGACACAAGTTTGTGAAACTATTGGAGCACTAATAAAATACAGTCACATTTCTACTTCGGGAAGTAGGACTCAAACTTGGATGATTTGTAAGCTAAAGACGCGCGGACGCGCACATCGGATAGAAGTAACTAATGACATTGGTGGAAATAATGCGAGACTCACCGTTATACTCATGTTGGTCGTGAGTTTCTCGTTTGTCACGGCGTCCCAGGGTCTCCCTCCATATATTGTAGGGCTCCCTATAATCCTCGTCGACGACTGCCGGCCTGCACACAAACAATCTACTTTATTATCTCGTACGAGTGTTTAAAGTTCCCCCGAAGCCCGACTAATTGAATTACTTTTGTTTTTTTTTAATTTGTGAAACGGTTTGTTGCCCCAATATTTCTGATGCATGATTCAACATGGCTTTATTCGTTAGCGATCCAGCTGTAGGCCGATGGAGGCTTTATTGTATGTCTGTGGATTACATCCCTATTTTTACAAAGACTGGACTTAGCTAGGTGATTTATGATTTTATCTCAAAGTCGACTGGACATTGAAGGCTGATTTATGGCATTTTTTTTGAGTATACTAAGGGTGCTTTTGATCGAAAGGTAAAACCAAGTTTGGTTAAATCATTAGAAATTTACCGTAACATATGTATAGGCGGACAGTTAGCGAGTGCGAGTGCAAGTCTGGGAGCTCGTCGATTGTTCCTAGAGCTCGAACTGTGTCGCAGGGACGGGCAGAACGGCTTCTTAAGCATATTCGGGATGCGGCGACGGGTCTTCTTGGTGAGTAGGACCACGGTGGCTGCGATGAACGCCCCACCACCTACTAGGGCGCCGCAAGCCAGGCCCACAGAAACCCTCAGAGACGAGTTTCTCTTCTTCCTTGAAGATGGCGGAGTATCAGTCCTGTAATACTCCTCAAGGAACTCCGCTGATGTGTTCACCCACGTTGGAACTGTTGACAAAAAATAAAAATAAGTGATCACTGGGATCATTTGAATGAAGCCATCTGCCAAGGTCGTTTTCATCTTCCACGTAATGGTAAAACAATGGAGGGAAATGAATAGATGTCGGGTCCAGGAGTAATTGTTGTTTTATAATGGGAGGGAATGCCGAATGTGAATAGTAAGAAATGCCGCTCACGCCGGATTCAATCTCTAAGACAACGAGCTTGAGATTTGTGGGTCCTTTTTTATGGTAGTTACAACACCATTACACCATTTTTTTTTGACGTTTTCTTAGATTCGATTTATTGGCAGGTACTTTTAAATAAGTGGACTGAAGGAGTCAAATGCGTAATTATTTTGTTCAGACTACTTCAATCAAGTAATACACAAACCGAAGTGGAATCAACAACAAAAAAAAATCTCAAAAACATAGTTATATGAATTTTGAGCACACAACTTGCATCCTGTGAAGTTGTAAACTGCCGGCTTCAAATTTTACACAAATTCGGAATTAGGTCGAATTGTACAGCGGCTCAAAACTGGGTCTAAACTAAAACTGAGGTAAACGAAAATGGCGAACTGCCAGTGTAAGGTGCCAAGAGCCAGTTAATTCTGTGCTAATTTCTAATTGTACATTTAATGAAGTGTATCTCAGAGTTGCAGGTTAGGAGACCAATTGGAGCCAGACTTGTGGAAACAGACTCCGAATGCTGTAGGTATTGTTGTATTGAACTTTAATAGAATGTACGTTAAGTTTTAAAGATGTATTACGAAATTCGGAGAGACCGTAAGGTAAGATTAGTTTTGTTCTATAGTTTTTGTTTACTATACTATTTTTAGTATCACAATAAAATATCTTTGAATTTTAAAAGATTTCTCTGGCTGCTATAGTTTTTCCAGAAAGAATATGTTTGTGAATTATTAATTGAACCTAAATAACGCCCTGTAATCCTTTTTAATACTTGTACATATTTTAATTTCTATTATAGAATTAGTGTGTAAATAATGTAAATGTTTATGAATTGAATTGAATTATTATCACTACCTAAATAATAAATTGTACTAAATTTTATTTACCTAATTTTCATACAATTTTTCTCCGAAAGTGTGTCCGGTTTTGTATCACATAGCAAACCCACATCCACGCTAATATTAAATTCACAAGGCCTCCATATATATTACCTAACGTATTTACTAATGGATTGCGTGTCTCGAATATTTTTATTCAAATATAAAAGCGTTTATGAAAACTTCGTTTGACGTACATAAATGTAATTTGTACGTTTAGACGGTTGCTTTGTGTTCTCGAGTGAAATTACGAAACTGATACTTTTGGGGAAGTGTGATTTTCATGTAGGTAGGCATGTCGGAAACTTTTGTAAGAGAAAACGTAGGCACTTCATTATTTATTTATACGTTAACGTATGTTTATAAATGTAACGCAAACTTGTGTTTTGATATAAATCGTACCCTATAGAGTGTAAATAGACTCTTAAGGATGCCGAAAGGCACTTATTCTCCTCGTCACTGAGATCATTTTTTTGTTCTAGACCATACCTAGGAACCTTCTAGTTACGGAGATATTGGGGGTCAAAGTTCCAACTTTTTCACAAGTTTTTTTTTTTCAAATACAAGTTTTTAATGTTTTAACTTTACTTTAAATACCTCCATGACCTGTTTACTACTCAATGCATGCATTAGCACAATGTCTTGAATGCGTTACATTGAGTTTTGAAGTGTATTTTTTCACCCCAAAAATAAAAAATCGTTTCCCAGCAATATTTTTTGCGTCAAGTTAGTTAGTTTGATGTACAGAATGCTTGGTTGACGGCTTAGTTCACGAAGCCGTCAACCAAGCATTCTGTACATACCGTCAACCAGTGTCTGTTTACACCCTGTATACGTTACCAGTGCGACGTTAATTTATTTATACTTTTGCTTCTTATATTTTTTGTGTTTTTTATTTGTAAACAGTTTTAACAGTCAATTAATTAGGACCCTAAATACTATTATTGCCTTATAGAGTGATTTCAAATCGAACCTTTTCCTTACCTTATAAATTATACTCATTAACCAACGATTTTTAAATTAAGCTCACTAAAATATTACGATAAAAGATAATAAGTAAGAAAATTTTACTTTCGGCAGCTAAATCCCACCCGTGTTGAGAGGTCAATGCCCTCCCGAGATCCTAGTTAGACCGAGCAAGCCAGCGAAATAAGATAGGTATTCTTTAAAATGAAGGTGGAAATAAAAGTCCGCGCTACGTAAGTAACAAGCTAAAAAGATGCGGTTATCATGGACGTAATACCTTAGTATTATAATTTTTTACTTAAGTCTGTACGTACCTATTTATTTTATGGTTTATTTTCTTTTTTGTTTGTCTACAATGTTTTACCTTTGTAATAATTACCGCGTATACTTTTGTTTTGCTGCGTAGGTACTTTTATTTTATGGATCAACTTGATTACTTTCACAAAACAAATTCATATTTATATCCTTTTGTCTGTTTGAATTTCGTACTATTCAGCTTCTATCAAAGTGAATTTAACGATGTATCATTCAAGTTAATTCACTCATTCAGTGTAGTGGATCAATTTGTAAAGGAAACCTTAATACGTTACTACCGACGTTCAAAGTGGCATCGACAATTGAATGTTTAGCGGACAAAAGGCAGACGGTACATTATATTCCATTTCGGTAATTAGACACGTATCACGATACTTGTACGAATTCCTAATTGGGGCAGATTAGGAATAATGATGATTCAGAAACCCCCACACCGCTCCACCGCTGGCGTAATTATGTTGAAAACTTCGCGGTGGCACCCCCAGGTAGGAAGAGAGTTAGGTAGGTACCCCACGACGTAACCCCCATGTTATATTATACCAAGAACATATTTCACCAAAACGTTTATATGAGAGTTTACTTTAGTTACCTGCCCTCTGATAAAAATAACAAGAACAATTTTCCCTTTCGCAGAAATCTCACTCTTCTTATGTGGATTAAACTGAAATTAAATCTCAATTTTATAGAAGTTCGCCTTTGTGGAGTTGAACAGTACTACACATTCTGTTCAAAAGGCCGTCGATATTACTCAAAATCCATTTTCATTCGGAAAACATCTGAAAGAGCGCGCGACGCGTCGCGACCTCCTTAAGATATAATTGGGGGAACGAAATAATCCAGATCAAAGATTTTCTTTAATTACAAGTTCTTCATTTAGCGGGCCGCGATTTATCACTTAAGAGGCGATTTCCTCAAAAGAGCTGTGGATTAATTAGAGAAAGATAAAATTTGTGAAATAGCCGCAGGCTTCCGAGTGTTCTGGACTGATAAGGGGCCCGATGAGGAGTAATGGATCTATTAGCGCGCTGCTGGCAGGCCAGGCCAGGCCCCTAGGCCCACACGCCACGTGTCCCGGACCACTTTCTTTTTTTCGCGTCAAAAATCACCCAATCATGTTTACAAATCTCCGCCTGTTCGCTTTTGACTCCAGAATAATTTCTTTGTACAAAACATTCGATTCGATAAACTGTTTCGGATTCCCGCTCGTGATTGCGCAAGATGTTTATCCCGTGAATTGAGCGCTGATTCGGACTACGCAAAATCAGCTGCGAATGCCAAACAAATTATCTGCTGTTTGGTTTGATTTATTTATTTTTTAAGCAGGCACATTAAATCTACGGAGGGATTAAACGACGTGTTTACGCATCCGTCGGCATGTTTTGAAGGTTTTTGGCTTGTAATTATTAAATGGAAAGAGTTATTCACTGGGGGTGAGTAGAATAGGTGAATTGGTACTTACTGGATTTGAAGGTGACTTCGCTGATGAGGATCCACTCGTGTTGGAACCTGAGCTTCACCATGATATGCTTGGCGGTGCGGTTCTGCAGGTCGATGTGCACCACCCGCGCGTGTTCCGATACTCTGTCCTGCTTTGGTTCGTGGGACACATAATCTTCTTGCCAGCGCTCTCCTTCTAGTGAGAAGTATACTTCTGCTTCTTTGAACAGCTGGCAAAAGGAAAAGAACATTACAAGTGCTGAATCAACAAACAGTATGATACCTATACCCCTTGGAAGAAGATCCTAATCACAAAATAATGCAAACATTTTTTGGGAAAATTAAAACATTTTTAGACAACACAAATCTGAACATGGGAACAATTACGAAAAAAATTGCAAAGGCTCTCGCAGAGGCTAGAAATAAGCGAGCGTTACCTGGACATCTTTGGTGAACATGTTGTTTGTGTGAATGTCGATGTGATGGAACAATCGGGTCTCACTGAAGTTGAACGACAGAGTTACTTCCTCATCAGTCATCATTGTTTTATTCCATCCTACCCAACGAGATCCTGCGAAAAAATGTTTTTGTCAGATGATTGATGTTTGATAGCGTCGCGAATTATATGATTTGTTTGAATTATCAAGAGAGATTTTATATAATTTTTTGCTTGATTACCATACTCGTTTTAAAATAAGGTAAGCTAAAATCACTTAACGACCCCATTCTGTTATTCTATTTTCATGTAAATACACTTTACTCCTGAATAAATCTCATCCCAACAAACGGCTCTGACCGTTAGTTAAAGTGAAGTTTGAGGACCGAAAATTTACATACCTCTTGTGTCTAACTGGTCAGGAAGTTCGAAATCATTGGGCCCTACCAAGGAGTCCGTGATCTGACCGAGTCCATTTATTAGTCGTCCCTCCCGCAGTGTTCCGTCGTAGCCGAGGTCTTCGAACCTCGCCCCACCGGTCATCGCCTGCATGTCCCCGCCCTTGGGTGCGGAGTACGCAACTACATCCTCTGCACAAACAACAAACAGTGAATTCACCGCCCGTCGGCGGCTTCTCATCGCACAGCACACAATAATCGCAAAAGCAGCAGAGCCACGTCGCTTTGCATAGTCGCGGGACGCGCCAGCAATTATAAACGGTATCCCAGTGGAACTTACGTTTCCAGCGACATCCATAGAGTTCAACCCTCATGCAAGCCGTGCGAGGATGGGCTGCGAACGGAAAAAAGCGCACTTTCGATGCGACGAATGGTGCCTCAAGAGTAGATTTTCTCGGCGTGTACGTGTTCACATTTCCAGATATAAGCTGCAATATTAAAAAAAAAACAAGTTTTTACTTGTTTCATAACCGCAGAGCAGACATAAAAAAAAGTAAATTAAAAGTTGTGTCCATTTATCGATTCATAAAACATTAGAATGATCACTCAGATAGACTACAAAGTTTTTAAGTACACTTTTAGTTCGCGCCTAAGCCATGTTTTCAAAACAAGGAAAGGGGCATTCAGCCTCAACGGACGGATGAACACTTTGCACCGGGACAGAAAAGAGATCCATCTCTGTGAAAATATTTTGTACATATTTACGACATCGGCACTACAAAGAAAATGAAATCGTTTATCTTCTTTTGTCATTTCACGTGGAGCCGCATGTTTTGTTTTAACATTTTATTTTATGTACGGCCGTTTATCACAGGAAATTGAAAAATGTAAACCACTAAAGCGGTTTGTTTACAGACTCACTGAGAGGGCTCGACATTTTTATTGTGGAGTAAGGATGTGCGACATTGGGATTGGTTCAGGTGAGCGAAACAGTTTGTAACATACTGTTTGAATATGCTTCGAACGTTTTTGTGCAAAATAGTGAATTATAGGGCTCATGTGTTTTGAGTTTATTTTATTTAACAAACTAAATTCAAATGTGTATTTTTGAATAATTGATAGACCACAAATATAGTAGATATAGTTCAAAAATACACATTTACATAGCTATATCAATTTTATGGTAGATAAGGTAAAGCTCACGAACTCGAAACTAAAACTGAAAACAAAAAACACATTTCTTCAAGTCGTCACATATGTAGTGGCTGTGGCACATACTCGTTTGGCTGAGCGTAACCTAAGCATCCGCTAGGGGACTAATTTCATGTAACTCGAGCCTTGTGTCTTCGGAACGAGCTCGAAACTTCCCTGTGATCTGAAGTATGTAAGGGAAAACTTCGAGGGCACTGATTTGTGCCTAATTGCTAAGTAAATTAAATGATTTATCGAACTTTTAACGTGTTTGTTAACTGTAGCATCAAACTTTTCCAAGTTTTAATTTGGCGTTGATGTCCCAGTATTTAAGGTTCTGACTACTTTAACGAAGACTAGGACAAATAAAACGGTCCCAAATTTAATTAGCCGCCTCTAAGCCCTAAATAAAGAATTGAATTTATTCTGCTATGCAGTCTTTCGTATTTTCAAAGTTGCCTGAAAATTGTGTTTCGTAAGGAATAAAAACAAAGGCCACTGGCAGAAAATAGTAAAACTCAATATAAGGTGGTCACTTACCCTGCTGCCGTTGAAGTCTTTGTATTTGACCCAGCGGTTGAGTGCGGTGCGCCAGTACTCCATCGAGTAGCTCTCCACAAACTCTACTCCCACCGAGTTAGCGAACCTGCCTTGCGACTCCGAGCCAGTGATTAGATATTCGTCGCGGAGATCAAGCTCCAGAAATTGGCGGCTGCGAGGAGATATCAATCCGTTAGGGCACCACGCTCCTCCTTTGATCTCTGTCCGTATACTGCAAAGACGTTTCTCGGTTAACTTCTCAACAAAGCTTCTTTTTATTCATCACAATAAGCGAGCAACAAGTGGACATAAAGCACAGTCGAGCGTATATTTATATGGTTTACCGACGATTTTGAGTTCATTTCTGTACTTAGCTAACCAATAAATGTATAAATAGTCGTTTAGCGCAAGTTGGCGCATACACAAATAAAATTAGCGTAAAAGTCTGAGCAAATAGAGTAAAACATTTATTTGTGTTTCGTTTGACAAGGGAGACGGGCCGTCTGGTAGCAGTTCCATTAGAATATCTTGCGTGATCTCATCAGTAGCTACAGCGGAACAAAGCGCGCTAAGCGCTGAATTAACGTGGCATTTGCTAAATCGGCTCTGACCCTATGTAAAGTGGCTCAGATGATAAGGCTTCGGCACAACCGGCCCTACTTACATCTTGTTATCTTTGGGGAGTCAAGCTCCGAAAGGCTTTTGTAGGATCACGGTCGTTCCAAATTCATATGAAAATTTAATTTTCTGTTAGTGAATTTCTCAAACGGGAGTCGAGTTTTCGCGTTATTGTCTCGCTTCGGGCTTATGCGGGCTTAAGGCCCCGAATGTGGGTCCCACAGTTAATTGTTTGAGCTAAGTATGAGCGTTTTGCGGCTGGGGGATTCACAATTATTGTAACAGCTTGGCCGTATCATAGCGCTTTATTGTTGTTTAACAATGGCCAGTTAAACACATTGTATCGATTAAAGGGCTATTTGTTTCGGATTTAGGGGAATGTGTGTTCATTGAGAATTGTGTCATTGTTATATTTTCAGCGTCCTTGCGTTGTAGAATGTGTATAAACTGGTACTTTACCGAGAGCTGAGTGGCGAGACACTCTGGTCGTAGCTGGAGCTAGCTGAGAGCGATTCGTTTGAAATCAGCCCATTTTCCATGCCAAGTGGCACATGGCAGGTCCCTCCTTCAGCTGTAAGAAAAACACCATATTAATAAATGCATTAACGTGAAACAACTCGTTTGATTTGAGGTGAAAAGAAAATCATTCACGATTTGAAAAGAGAGGGATTTTCATTGTAATAACAAAGAAAATTGAAATAGAACAATAAATAAATAAAACGATTCAGGTAATAAAAATAACAAATAATAATGAGTTATTATGAATATTATTGTTTCGTGTGAGAGTCGGTGGTATGTTTTTCTTTAATTAGGGTGCGTGTCGTGTCGTGGCTGCCCGGGTATTCGGGTGCCCGGTAGTCCTGCCCGGGGCGGGCGACTATAGGATAGTAACCATTCCTTCCGTAATGTGTATTTTGGTGTTGCTTTAAGTCAAGATCGTGAACTGTGTGTGTTCTTTTAATTTCTTGCCCCTGTACTAAGAACCTGGCGTTTGAAACGTTATTTCTTGCCTAGCAGGAACTAAGACCTTATTTTTCAATTGTTCTTGTGTTTCTGTTTTAGTGGTCGCAAGCACGACTGCTGAAAATGAGGTCCTGGGTTCGATTCCCTGGTCGAGCAAAGTGATATTAGGTTTTTCCATCAGGAATTTCTTAGTAGTAATCTGGATTAGATAATAGTCTGGATTTGTGCCCGGTTTATGGTAATAGGCTCGCCCCATAGGAGTTAAACATAACTATGGCGAATTGTGGGTGTGCTATTAGGCACACCTCCGGCTAACCCCTCGGAGATAACGATTTTATGTTATGTTTTTCAACTTTACCTTATTGTAATCTTCAAAATCACTGCCTTAATTTTTCGCCAAATACCCTAACTGATATTACGACTCGGAATCGCGCATGAAAGGTTCCGTACCATCGTAATAGAGGAGCCCCCTTTAATTTTTAATTTATTTTATTATTTTTTGTTCTAGTGGCAACAGAACAATCTATGAAAATTTCAACTGTCTACCTATTACAGATCATGAGTTACAGCCCGCTGACAGACAGACGGACGGACAGCGGAGGCTTATATGATTAGGGTCCCCCGTTGGTTACCCTTCGGGTACTAATAAAAGGAAAAAGGAGGCAACTTTGTTTAAGTGACCTAGCTCTGGTAGTTATATTGTAGGAGCAGTATCACCAGTCGTAAAACAGTCATTTGTTTCAAAATAGCCATCTTTTACGATAAAGTACTCTCAAAACGGTGAAGGAAAACATCGTGAGGAAACCGGCATATCCTAGAACCAAAATTCGAAAGCATGTGACATCTACCAAACCGTAATGGGGCTTGGTGGATTATAGCCCAATCCCCTTTAATAGAGAAGGAGGCCTGTGTCCCAGCAGTGGGAACATAAATAGGCTGATGATGACGATAAAGTAATGTGGAAACGAATACGCTGGTACAGACTACCGCCTTTAGCTCTGTCAAGAACATCGGATTATTACGCGATGAATACCGAAATCAATGTAGATATAGAAAAGGTATCTTTGACGACCCGAATGGCGTAGTGGTGGTGAGGCTGCCTTACGTTCTTAGGGTCCCGGGTTCGAATCCCGGTTGGAGCAAATGTTTGTGTGATGAGCATGGACATTTGTTTCCGAGTCATGGATGTTTATATGTATAATAAGTATGTATTTACAAATAAAAAGTATCTATGTAGTATATCTAACTACTAAAACTATCTGGTGTCCACGACACAAGCCTCGTTGCTTAATGTGGCACTAGATGGCGCTGTGTGTTCATGTCCAGCGATATTTATTTATTTATTCAGCGATATCTAAAAGTTTCATTTAAATTCTAACATAACTTTAATGCGCCTGTTATTTCCGAAGGGTTAGGTATAGGTGTGCCTATAATGCATGTTTAAGTGAGTCATATGCAATATTGGCGAGCCTACTGCCAGCTACCTAAATACCGGAATGCTACTCCAAAATTCTTTATGGAAACCACAATAACAATTGGCCCAATCTGGGAGTCAAACGTTAGACCTCACGTTTAAAGGTAGAGCTAGCGAACACTACGAGACTAGATTAAAGAGGAAATAGAAAATATACTAAATTAGTCTTTCTTTTTTCTTTTTCTATTGGTAGTTTTTAGAGTAAAAAAATCATGTCTTATTTAAACCTATAATCAAATGCTTTAAAGTTATTAACATGTATTTTGTCGCTATTCCAACTAGGCAATTATCGGGAAAATTTTGTTACATTATAATATTCGTAATTAGGCTGGGATTATCAATACACTGAAATGTTATATCCTTGCTAATAACTGTTTTACAGTAACGTGGAACAAAGAGATTTGGTTATGCACGGGATAAAAGCCTCGATCTTTACAACCCTAAGGGTAGAATTTCCTATGGGGTGCGGGGGGAGCTCCTGTCACCGGTTCGTGAGTTTGCACCCTAAGGGTCCTTAAACTTGTCTTTGTTAAGAATCATATATGTTATCCACAGGATTATTTTTCGTTTGGGATTATTCATATTTTTGAGGACGAGACGAATACAATTTTCCATCGCATCTTTAGGTTTTTAAATTTAAAATATCTTATTCCCCATAAATCTAGATGGAGACCTTGAAACTTTAGAAGCTGAGATCAAGGTTCTCATAGGCATTCCCTACGGAGAAGACCCGGCAAGATACTCCACTAACCCCATTTTATTTCTGCATTTAGATAAATCGCAATTTAGTCTTTAAAATCCTTTCTCAAATGTACTGGTAACACGAATCGGATATAACAGCCCAAAATACTTTAATACAACATTATTAAACATAATACATTATTACATCCAAGGATTGTGGAAGGAAAAGTGTAAATAAGTGTTCTCTAAAACCTAGCAACAATATAATATTAAATTTACTCTGCCAGAATAATGTCTATACGTTTTGATGCCAGGAAAGACGTTTATTTCGTATAAGGTGATATTTATTCATTCAAAATATTAACACAGTTATGAGTACATTAGAATTCTGGGCACATTATGAATATTATTTCGAATAAGTGACGAGCGCAAATAAATTAATCTAAATTATGTGAAACAATGGAGGTGAAGGCAGTCGTTTTATTTTTTCTCGAAATTGAATGTGGACCAATCATTAGAATCATGTGAAAGATTTGTTGTTATTCAATCACGTTTAAACGACTGATTAGATTTTGATAGCTCAAAAATAAACTAAATAATAAGGATAATATATGATACCAGATACTTCAAAAAGTTCCCAAAGATTTGAGGAAATCCGAGGGTAACAGCTAGCTTAAACAATATTGATTTATGCCTATATTTTTCATAGGAGTGGGGATTATAGGTAAGGGTGGGCCAGTACCCCAATTTTTGTTTATTTTCCTGCTTTTAATAAAATGAAAATACAATACTCGACGCCGGTGAGGCACAAAGGGACAAATTCAAATTCAGTTGTGCGGACGGCATTATTTTAACATATATTATGAGTATAAATTTATTTTTTCTAACTTCCTCCTCTTTTTTGTAGTAAATCGTATTTAGAGATACTTTGAAATTAAACGTTTTGTGTTCGGCTTATGTGACGAGGCTGGAAATTTTATTTCAGCTTGAATTTTTTCTAACAAGTTGGTATTTGTTAAAGTTACTTCCGCTTCCCAATTCGTCTTAACAAAATTATTCACAGATATCATATTATATTAGGTATCACATTATTATTATCAAAAAGAAATATCATTATGTACAACAATAAAAACAAAAAAAGCAGCTTCAGTTAAAGTTCAGCAAACAATACGAAACATTAACCAAGAAACTCTATTCTAGTGTAACACAATACATTAAGAACATGAAACATGTTTGGAAAATTCAAATGTCTGTAATAATAACATGTTTATTTTTTTACGCGCCAGTTTAAATAAATAGCTTCCTCAGTACGGTCTACGTGTATAAGGAATACGTTCATATTTCTTTTATAAACGATTCGTCTTAAGGAAAAAAACAACAAAAAAGAATGTAGAGGATGTTAAGCTTTTGCAATAACAACACCTGTTGGTAGGATTTCAATATTTTTAAAGCAGGTATACGATTTTTACTATGAATAATGTAATAAAAAACAATAATAATAATATAATAAAATAAAATAATAAAAATAATAAATAATAAAAAAATAAAATAATAATAATATAATAATATATTTTTTTAATATTTAAAATAAGACGTGTCAAAAACAAATGGAACCGCAATCACCAGAAACGAACATGATTCTCCAATGCTAGAAGAGACCAATCAAACGAAGGTCAACGCACCAATGCTCATTCCTATGGATTGTACCTGTCTTTACAACTATTCTTATATCGGCTCTAGGCTGCATAGTCGGCTGATTGTGACCGACTGGCTGCGGTTGGTCGGGCTTCCTCTCCCAGCCCAGAGCATGTCTTTGCTTACAAATTAGTGCCCGCTGGTGTATCCGGTTTGTCCGGGTCAGGCTTGCTCCTGGCTGGGTGTGGTGCTCAATCATCATCATCATCATCATCAGCAGGTGTTCGATTTTTACTATTATGTAGTAAGATAAGAGTTAAAACTGACGGCCCATTTGATAATACCGGTTGAGGTACGGAACCCCAAAAAGTAGCCACCTTTTGACATCAACTACACCTACGGGTTTTGTAAATATTTTACCAAAATTCCTGCTTTTTCTATCATGTCCTAACCTTTGGAACTGAAGCATAGCAATTCAAGACGCTTGGCGGAGATTCAAATGCCATTTAAATTCCATATCTCAATGAGTTCTAACAAAATTACCATATTGTAATTTTTTACCATATTACTCGTGTTAGTGTTAAAAACACATAGGTTCAACCATCAAGATTATTGAAGGACGTGTGCGTTCTCCTTAATCTGACAAACAGGCATGTGAGGGATGTGCACCTAATCCAGAGAATCGCGGGCACACGTGATAAATTACTCGAGAACAAATTACGTGAAACTGCTGTGAGTAAAACAAACAATTTATTAAAAAGACAAATGAGCCGGCTCCGTCGCAACGTGGTTTAATTATTACATGATAATACTTGTCAAAACTGTTGGCATATTTGTACGGAATGTTTACGTACGTGATTGATGAATAGTGAAAGATGTTGTTGTAAAAGTACGTGAAGCTATTGTACAGAACCCTAATTTATTACTCCTAGACTGTGATACAACGGTACAAGATACGACAGTATCCAACAAAACGTTAACGGATATTCAATAATTACTAAGACATTGTTCAACAAACAACAGAATTGAACATTAATAATAAACTTTATGAATAGCAAGCATCAGCAAATCCAGTTCAGAATGAACTCCAGCTCGCAGCCCCTTCCCGAGGGTAAGCTAAACTTACTACCTCATTACATTAATTGCCCGTCGCAAAGGAGAATAACTATTAAAAATTCATTGTTTTCAGCCTTCCACCAAATTCACTCGAATAGCATTATTAATATTTAATTCTCCAATGAATTTATTTAAAATTCTTAACAAACTTAATATTTGAGCAGAGTGGCCCGGCCCAAACGATCCTGTGCCTATTAAAAGTATATCAAGATTTTTGTTTATTCGCAGTCGTTTCGCTTACAAAGCGGCGTCTGCTCGAGCCTCGGCCAGAGGCCCCGCTGTGTGGGCCGCAGTAGAGCGCGCGCTTTGCTGAAATTCCGCGCGGGTTATGTTTCACATGGGGTGTCTCGGTAAGGAGACTAGACTTGCACGCTCAGTGGTACATAAATTTTCCGTTGGTACCGCATCGGAACCGCAGTAGGTAGCAGAACGACGTTCGTGCCTCGTACGTGTTGCGCTGCCAAATAAAAATATAGAAGGGACCTTATTTTGAACATTAGCTAGTGACTCATATGGGGCAGCTGTACGAATAGGTAAGTAGAAGATGTGTGTACGGTAGGAACGCGACTACGCGCCTGTATCATACCATAAACCTGTCTATTTATTTATGGTAACTACATATTTTATGTACGCCTGCATTATCTGGCTGATGTTATGAGATAATGTAGCCTACGTTTCGTTTTCTACTCTTATTGTTTTCTTGAAATACGGATATTGTGACGTGGAACGTTAGCGCGTTGTTTATTCGGGAAGAGAGCTTAGCCAGGACATTTCCGAAACAGTACCAATCTTGTTAGTTTTGTTTGTGTAAATATAACTTCTGCCTTAATTTTATTTACAAGGTCTACTTGTAAGTCAAATAAACAGTGCTTTTTTGGTTGTAATGGCTAACAAAATGCGGTTATTAATATTCGCGGGATGCTGCGAAACGTATAATCGCCGGACCCACCTACATAAATAATTCATGTTGGAATTAAAGAAACTAAAGTTTCTCTCATTTTAACGAGCCACTTTAATGAAAGTGTTTGCTAAAGGAATTTATCAAATTATGCGGCAGACGTAGCGGGTGTTTATTTTTTATTTTAATACAATAAGCGGCCCCATTTATCTATAGGTCAGACGTTATGACGCGACTTAAGGTTTGGGTTTTATCGCGAGCATAGTTGGGTAAGTTTACTTTATACTATTGATGAGGTTGACAGTTAAACCGCCTCATTTTTTCCCCTTTAACGTAACTGACGTCAGAGTGACGTACCTAGTCTTGTATTATTATCATAAAATATGTTACTGGTACGAAAGAGGTTGTTACTACTTTTCAGCTAGCGAGCCTGTTGTTTGAAGCCTTCGAGGAATTGCAGTGACGTCTCACTGTTTTGTCTCAGATAAAAATAGACTTTACCTAAGGGTGTAACGTTGCCTGAAAGCTGATACACACGTTTCATAAGCCATTGTTTTTGATGAACGGATATTACAAGCAGTATCAGGTATCAGTAATAGGTCTCGGGTTCGAAACCAAGGCACGCCCTCTGATTTCGTGGATTAATGTGCTTAGGGTATAATTATCACCTGCGGAGCAGGAGGGAGTGTCAGACTTTGACTAAAACCAGCATGCCTGTGATATATTTCTTGACGGCATGTAAAGCCAAGTCAGAGTTCCAGAGTTTAGTTCAGAGGACGGCATAAAAACTCTGACACCAGGTTAGGCGCTACTCACACGAAAGAGAAGACCAACAGTATCCGTTTTTAACAAAAACATTGTTATTTTAGATTAAAAAAAATACGATTCGTGCATTTGTTTTACATTTCAAACTTCAAAGTAAAACCTCACAAAAACTCTTCAACCTTCGTTAACTAATGAGTAACATTGTCAAAGAGTCGAGAACAATCCTGTGTTAATCTTGCAGTATTGTAGGTATAGAAGCGTGAAGCTCACCTATAGATAATTAGAAGACAGTGTTTGGGAGCCCGAAACAGCCTCGAGACGCGGTTAGTTGTTTAACGTGTGAAACAAACGTTGGAGCTTGTAGCTTTGTAACCGAGGATGCAGGGGCATGGAAACGATACAGTGTGTGTTTTAGTCTTACTGATATGGACAAAGTTTAGGGGAATATTTGCTGATTTTTTTAGTTTCCGCTTAAATTTGTATTAATAGTAGGTATACATTCAGTCAAAAAAGTATCGGGAATGGATGATTTGTTTATGGTTCCAAATTCAAATTTAAGTTTTTTTGTAGTTGTTAGATTGGCACAACTGTTTTCCATTTTGGCGCGGAGTTTGAGTTGCATCTGTTATTTATATTAAATACAGTGCTGGTTTTAGTAATATCATCTAAAGTGTGTATTGCGAATTTCATAATGGACAAAAATATCGAACAAAGAGTTTGTCTTAAATTTTGCATCGCCAATGGAATTTCGTGTTCGGAGTCACTGAAAATGTTACAGAAGGCTTACGGTGAATCGACTTTATCAAAAACTCGTGCTTATGAGTGGTTAAAAGCGTTCAAAACCGGTCGAGATGTAATGGAAGATTTGCCTCGCTCTGGTAGGCCGTCAACGTCTGCAACTGAAGTTAACATCGCAAAAGTGAAGAAAATAGTGACTGAAAATCCCAATTCAACTCTGAGAGAGATAGCCGCCGAACTTTCTGTATCTCACGAGTCGATCCGTACCATTTTAACTAATCATTTGGGTATGAAACATGTTGCTGCTCGGCTAGTCCCAAAAGATCTGAATTTTCTCCAAAAACTCAATCGCATGAAAGTCGCTGAGGACATGCTAGAACGAGTCAGTTCGGACCCAACATTCATGAAACGCATTGTTACTGGTGACGAGACGTGGGTTTACGAGTTTGACATGCAAACTAGTCAACAAGCTTCGGAGTGGCGCCTTCCAACTGAACCGAAACCGAAAAAACCACGCCAAAGTCAATCAAAAGTCAAAGTCATGTTGACTGTTTTCTTTGACTATCGCGGTGTTGTGCACTCTGAATTCTTACCGGAAGGTCTAACGGTAAATAAAGAATATTATTTGAGCTTTATGCGGCGTTTAAGAGAGCAAATTCGACGAAAAAGGCCAGATTTGTGGAAAGAAAATTCTTGGATTTTGCACCACGACAATGCGCCTTCGCACAAGGCTATCATTGTGAACGAATTTTTGACCAAACACTCAACAAATACCATCCAGCAACCACCATATTCACCAGATATGGCTCCTGCTGACTTTTTTCTTTTTCCTAAACTCAAATTACCACTTCGTGGCACCCGTTTTCAATCGATAGAAGACATAAAGGAGAATTCGCGGCGAGAACTGAACTCAATTCCGGAAGCAGCGTTTAAAAAATGTTTTGATGAATGGATTATTCGTTGGCGCAAGTGTATCGTTTCTAAAGGAGCATACTTTGAAGGTGATAAAATAAATTTGGATGAATAACAGACATTTTGTGTATTATTGATCTTTTCCCGGTACTTTCTTGACAGAGTAGTAAAACTGTCCATGTAACAGATATGATCGGGGTCTTCTTCCAGATGTAATGTTAAATCATCTTTTAGTTTATTGAGCGCACAATATAATTTAAATTCGGTCTTAAATTCTGTGGGTGATGTTATCATCATCTGATGATGACGAAGTTTTATGTTCATTTCTGTTTAACCCTTCGGAGTTCAAAGGCATGATGCTATGTTATGTAAAATTTTCAATAGTTAGTAAATCTTTGTCAACCAACAACATTTAATTCAAAGCAAAAGATTTATCATTTTACTATCTTCCCAAATCCAACTTTTGAAAGATATAAAAGGCCGTACAGACCTAATCTTATAAGTTACGTTTATGAAACACATCTAGAAATTTCACATTCATGTATGTGAACACAAAATGTGGCACGTTACGTCGCCTCGGCGTTACAGACATTAGGTAGAAATTAATGATGTGGTACCGAGTACTGGAACTCTGACAGACTTGTACCGAGAGGTTCATTAACCCGTCTTGGCAAACACCCGTGTGTCGTGTGCCTGTACACTGTGCAGAGAAGAGAGGACACTAAATTCACCTGGTAAAGGTTTTGAGAAAACAGAGATATCTTGCTTACTTTCAAAGACAACAATGGGTGATTGTGACAGATATTTCGAATGCTTGATTCACTGATAGTTAAGCAAATGGCTTGCTACAATTGACTTTGATTTCCGTGCAGAAGAAATATTTGAATGGCTAATAGTTGCTTGTTCCGGGTTTGTGTACTGAGTCAATAAATAGAATGAATAAATATCAGATGTCCTATGATCCGTATATCATAGGACTGATAAGTCAAACTTAAAATTGATTTATATTTTGAGAATTTATATTACCTCCCTCAATATTTTTAGAAACTTGTGTAAAAGTACAAGTTTATAGACAAGTCACTCACTTACTTTCTGCCGACGCACTCCCAATCGTAGATGTGCCTTATCTACCTGTTCAAGCAAAGAACGGGGTACCTGCGACATTGTGGAGTTTATGTGCTGTGGCAGAGCTATTTTCAAATGACAATAAATCTTAAAATAACTGGTTTTAAATCAATAATTTGATGTAATTTTGTAGGTTGACTCAAATAATTCTCAAATAAAAATGAGTATATAACACCGGTAGCCAAACACACTGTATACTTAGTGCAAAAACAATAATATGTAGGTAATACGAAAATTAATTAATTATACCCTCGGTACTTTAAGCGTCCATTACTGAAATAGCACCCTAAAACATACAAAGTTCGGTGTAATTCATCGTCAAAGAGTCACGTTGCTTAAGGCCAGGAGACGCGAACTTCGAAAGGGAATCGTAACTACCTCCCACTACGTTTGTAATTGTTTTGTTTACGTCCCTCCTCTGCATTGTCGAGTTGACGGTGTGAAATTAAACTTAATTGTAACTGTTAATGTTGAGTAATGGAGGTAATAACCTTTATAAACGTGTGAATAAAGGAGAATTTTCCGCAAATATAAATAAAGTGAGGATTTTTTTGTTAGCCGTATTAATCACTAGGATTACACGATGAGATTCTTGTTAATGTTTACAGAATTTGTTAGTTTGTGTCAGCAGTTTGACTGCCACGTTGAGTCAAGTGAGGAGGTTTTATTATAGGATGACCTTTGCAAATGCTGTTCTATTTATAGCAAACTCTTTTTTTATCTTAGATAAAAATATCTCTTATCATTCTTGAAATAGTTTGTCGGAAAATAAGACGGTACTTAAAAGGTTTTATTCAAAATAGAAAATGTGCTTCTTGTACCAGGAGCTATAAGAACATCAAGGGAATATTAAGAATTTTGTAAAAAGTAAAAATAAAAGTACAAATGATACGCCATTGTGCTAAAAAAATAACACCCAATTTCTCATATTCTGTTTCAAGCCAGCATATACCCAAACAAGAGCTATTATAATATAATTTTTGAAAAATCCCATAATTTATTCAAAAATACCAAAACTTTACAACTCGAAAAGCCTCATAGAAAAGTTAAAAACCTTGTGTGTCTTCTATGTTTCAGTCCCGCTTCAGTTATATGAGAAGAAAAGGAGCCGCATGTATAAAAGTGCCAGCGGAAATGAAGAGCACTTTTGGAGACAGAACCTCAGGTTTAGATGTGTGAAGTTCTGTGCCAACTTGAGAAAATAATGCGAAACATACACGATTACATACATATTATTACATCACTCCTGTAATTACAGGCTCTGCCTAAGCAGAGATGTACCTAATAGTTCGCCTACATTTCGCCAGTTGTGCTTTGAAATCCCATGTCATAGGGGGTTGGCCTATTGCCGTTAACCGGTGACAAATCCAGACCTCGTCGCTGCTACTGAGGAATTCCTCATGGAAAAACCCAACAGCACTTTGGCCGACCCAGGAATCGAACCCAACGAAAGACCAATGATGGCAGCCCGTGATGGGTATTTTCATATTTGACATCAATACATCTGTTATCCCTAACGCAACTACATCGGCGTGGTGATTAATGGAAGAGTGACCATTAGCACACACTTAATGATTAATATGTCTCTAACAGTGATTGGATAATTTTACAAAATTTTGTGAACACGATTATTTTTCAAAACTACTGCAAAATATGGTTTCTGAAATCCATCAACCATAAAAAAAATGTTATATAAGTTTGATTCAAATACAAAAATATTGTTTCGAAAATCTCGCCTTCAGGGTCAAATCCAAAGAAAATGAACTTGTTCGAATTTTCTTTTCGCCCAAGAGTATTTTCGAAGTTAGAAAAACGGGGCGACATTCTAACTTGTCGGGACTTTTCCATTGATTTTGTGTACTTATTGTAGGTATCTTTTGTCTTAGTTTTTATTCGACTTTCATTGACAAACAAGTTTTTCGTTTAATTCGACGTAATGTTCAAGTAGAATTAGAACTTCGGCTTTTTAAAAGAACAAAATTAAACTCCAAATAGTTTTAAGATTATCTTTGATAGCACTTAGTTTTCCAAGTAATCGATGAGTTGGAAAACTAAATGCTAGCTAATTTACGAATTAGAAGTAAGTTATGTTCTGTATGGTGTCGGACGTAAAGAATAGCACCATCCCATATCTTCCCGTGGGTGTCGTAAGAGGCGACTAAGGGACTTACCAGAGAATGGGCAGCAGCGTTCTCTGTGCTTTTGTAACAACCGTACTGCGATCGCCAACCCGCCTGCCAAGCGTGGCGATTATGGCAAAACCCCCCTTTGGGGGAGGCCCATGTCCAGCAGTGGACGTCTTTCGGCTGAGATGATGATGATGATGATGAGTAAGTTATCGAAGTCAAATAAACAAAACAATCACATTACATTGTCAAAGATTTACGATTCATATGGTAAGGTTTATCGTATCATACTCATTTGTATTCCTGAAAAAGTTAGATTCTTCAATAAACTGTTAGGTAGCGATTTGTGACCGCTCCAACAGACCGGAATAACGTGGGCATGAATTATATTCCACTTACTACTAATATTTTATAGGATAACCATGGTGGGAGTTACAGTGTTTGGATAGGGACTGTTACTAATAAAAAATATTTCACGATATGCACTAGAATATGCTGCAGAAAAAAAAAATTGTATTTATAATGAGGATGAGTAATTCATCTAGCCACTTGGCCACGAATAATACGTAAAAGCGAAACGCGTATTACGACAAACGAAACAAGAGACGCACGCTCGTTTTGCATGACGCAAATCTTATTGCCCGAGGCCGTGTAAGGGGACTAAATGGGAGACTAACTAGGAAAATTGCTTGCCAATTAGGGGATCACTAGACTGTGAAAGTGGTATGTTAAATAATTTCATATTTTGAACCTCTTAATGTGTGGTAATATGGTCACGTTGATTGGGCACGCTCCATTGGCTCCAGTTACGCTCCTCCGGTTACAGATGCGTTGGTATAGCGATTGAACTATAATTACAGACAAGAGGAGTCTGACAATACCTAATTTACCTTACTTTAATGATGTGAATAATTGTCCTACCTCCGTAATAGTCGTAATGTTATAATTGTAAGAACGAGTTCAATGAGCTTAATCACTCCTTCTAACGTATATATTCTCTATACAACGAAATAAAAGTTTTCTTTGGCGTTTCTTTTCATCATATACTTTGATAAGAATATTTTATCTTAAAGTCGATTTTATCATAAGTATTTAATGTCAAAAGATTCTTAGAGAAAATAAACACGGTGAAAACATAACAAAGCTTCTTTCTTCTCTAAAATATGCGATTTAATAATAGGAAATTCTGATGCCTGTGAGGTTAGATCTACACTGTACACTTGTACCACAAAGTAGGTAGAAACAGAAGACCGACTTGATGTAATCAGCGAAAACAGACGCACGCATACATAGACACGTACAGAGATCTCAAACTGTCTCAAACAAATGCCTCTTAAAGTAAGCAATCAGTACCTTGTGGTAAATCATGACATTAAATATCATGCAAAATATTTAGTGTTCATTCCAGAAAAACTAGGATTAGGTGCAGACTGCAGTACCACCCTTCTATCAACAAAAATCTGTACATGCAGGAAATTAGTTTGTTTGCATGGCTTGCTTTTATGTGAATATTCGTGCGGGCGGGGTGTGCGGCGCAGCATCCTACATCTAGACCTGGATCTTTTTTGCGGGATTAACACTAAATATTTTGCATATGTATAATACACATTACTTTAAATTTTATTTTCATTAGGTCAACGTTAATCATGTCGATGTGTGTTTTGAGGACTCGACTTTCTGTATTTATCTATTCTCTGCTTGAACACCAAGTAACGACGTCGTATTGTGCAAGGTTCTGCTAACTGACGTAAGGTAGCGCTGCTAGCTCCGAGAGGGCAATCTGTTGCAACGTGGCTATTAACACAATCTCAATTTCCATCGTGACTTGAGCTGTGACATTAATTGGATCTTCTAGGAGAAGCCATAAAGAATGAGCTCGTTGTGTTTTTCGTAGTGGATTAGAAAAATTCAAGATAAGACGAGCGAGTCAATACATTTTTTTTAACTAAAACCAATCATGTGTACTATTGAATTGTAATAAGATTTCGTGTTTAATTCGTTTTTGCTTATTACAAGAGCGTGTGATGCAATTAAACTTAGCTCTCAACTTTAATGTATTAAGCATTTATAAAGCTGTTCATCTATCAAAGAACATATTCCAGACATCAATTTTGTATCAATAATACACCTTGAATGAAAAAAATAAATTAAAAAAGCAATTTTCCTGCGATTCTTACGAAAAAAAACCAACATTGCGCCTATTGATTTGACTGTAAAAATATTCCGGCTTTAAACAATAAAAGTTCACAATGAAACAAAACACCGCCAAAGCACGTACCATTATCGCCTGCAGTCCCAGACAGATCCGTGTTATTCTAACCATTCAATAACACGACAGACAGACAGACAGACAGACAAACCTGTTATTTGCTTTAACAGGCAATTCAAGTCGTGTAACCGACAAACGTAAAAATGTAGATATGCGTATACATGAGACGATGAAGTACGCAGGTGAAAGGGCATTGTGTCACGCAGACTTTCATAATAAGTGAACTTGCCAGCCTTTTTCATGTACCTAAAAGTTCATGTCCACAATACCTGTACTAAACCTAAACCTAAAAAAAGAAAAGTCAACTAGGCCAAATTTAAAAAACAAATTTTTAGACCGTGTTTTTTCGTCGAAGATTGAGCATAAAATACTTAATCACTTGAAATAGTTTACATCTTACATTTTGCCCGCTTTAGTTAGCTTAAGACTCATTCATTTTAGTTGAAGAAAATCGGTTTGATCGGGAAATAACTAGGTAACCGGGTTTTGGCAATGTTTGAACTACAGTACTGTCACAAGTTATTATGCCTTGGTGACTGGGACAGTAACTTCGTCCTTTAGTTTTGACATTCCTAAATGGTCTAATGGAAACAAAGTGCATTGAGTTTGAAGTATTCAAGATTTGTTGAGATAGAGTTGAAGTCAAGAAATATGACGACAATAGTGATAACAAGAACATTGTTTTTAGACAGACGAGACGTATGAAAGTATGGAGATTTAAACCTACAATGTGAATTAAGCTAATTTATTTTGCTATTATACCGTCGAATTCGGGCCCAAAATACCCTTTTGTTTGTGTAATTATCACCGTTGTAACGTCCCTGTACATGTTTATTGTGGCCCGTTAAAATTCTGTGTACTTTGCAAAATTGCAGTTTAAAATCGGAGGCTAAGACTGCGTGTGTACACTGTATATTTACCAAAAAAGCCCACAATTATTCCGGTACATTCATGTTACAGCACCGCATGTTCATACAGAGTGAGAAGGATGGGAAATGTACGGTTACATCAGTGTAAGAGGGAGGGAAACAGCGTCCTCTTGCGGGAACAATTTGTCACTGTCTCCGCCAATTTCCTCTTGTAACTAGTTTTTTCTTTGCGCCACGTAAATTTAATTTCAGCTCTTTGTTGAACCGGTTTGAAGCGGTTGTAGCCGACTAGTACTCGCAAACTTTTTTCTTTAGTGTTTTCTCACTACACGAGTTTGATTTCTACATGTCGTGTTTGTGCTTCAGAGATTATGTTAAGCTTTGTTTGTTCAAAGTGTTTCTGATTAGCCATAATGGTGTTTTTGTTGATGAATTTTATGGCGAAACTACTACACTACACAACTGCACTAGTTACATACTAGTGCAGTTGTGTAGTGTATTAGTGTTGGTATAAAGGTGGTGTTTGGAATACTTGTAAAGGTTTACTTAAAATGTGGAGGATCAACTATGTTGTTTCTTACTTTAAAAAGTTTGTTGCTTAAAATTTGGATATATTCAGATTTCATTAAACAGTCCATACAACGACCGCCACTTATACGTTGTCTATCTGCATGATCACCTCTGTTCAACCATGCAGTATAGTTTGACATATAACATCGTGTAAGAAACTGAGACCAAAAGCGTGAAAAAGGCTGGACCCTTATTTCACGCCAGTTGCCCAACACGCTACCGCTGTTATCCTAAAAAAAAATAAAAATCATGTCTGAAACAAGGACCCTTCTCCCCATGTTAAGATATAACCTCAGTTAGAGGAAAATATTTCAGTCAAAGCTGTGCTCTAGGTAACACAGCACTTGCATTTATTAAAATTTTGAAATTTCAGCAAAGTAAATTGAAAGCTGAAACAGCAGCTGGATTAAACAGGTTTTAGGCGGAGGCATACATAAAAATGTATGGAAGGTTGTATTAAGACTACACGATCTAGAAGTAGTAGTAAAAGATTCAATTCTATATTGGAGCAATATTTCTTAGCACCGCTACGAATTCTCGTAGCACTGCTACGAAATCTCGTAGCGCATAGCAGGTTACAGGTTGTATTTGTAGCCGATATTGGTTCCATTTTGTGCTTGATTACAATACGAAGTTTGTAGCGTAACAAATAGAAAGAAACCGAATGTAAAATGTAAGCGTTGGGCAATTCTTTGGGCAATGTTGTACGATTTCCGAGAAGGTTGGTTGGTTTCCAACATTGCCAAGGGGGTTAATATGGTGGACGGTTTCTTAGAGGGTTGCGTAAATATTTCCTCATTGCCAAGGTTATTTGGGGAGGGGAATAATCTAAACATTATGTGTACATGTACTATATTTAATTTTCGAGTACCACTTGCATATTAACCATGTCTGTTGAAGGAGCTCGTGGTTCTCCCAGGTTTAATGGCAAAGAGCCAAGTGTTCCACATCATATAACATGACGGGGAAGAGAAATTCATATATTTCCTGTTCAAGTTTACAGAATATAAATTTGGCATAAATCCACTATTCGAGGATGCATGAAAACCAAATATTTATATCAACATGTGAAATTGAAATGACCGCAGTATTTAGGAGCGCGCTTTGACGAATATTAATATACTGGCATTTGATGTTAGAATTAAGTAAATTCGTGCAGTGACGTCATTTGCTAGTTATTTATAGTATCGAATCTAAGCGGCTTCAAGTAAATATGTTTCTAACAAGTATTATATATTATTCTTATTGCATGAAACAAATAACACAGAATCCCGAGTAAAGCATGTTTTATGTTGCACTACGAGTAGACGTATCTACATAAATTCTAATGGAGCATCGTTTGGGAAAGTTATTTAATTTTGTTTAGTACCAGCTGGTATTTTGATCCTAGCGGTAGCTTGAGAGCCATAAAGATTTTTACTGTCATACACAAAAAGTATGCTATTAAACTAGCTATGTAGGTGATTAAAAATAGAGTGCCCTTTTACGGTCTTTAAAATAAAACGTTTAGAACTAAATTACTCGACAGTAACAGTCCATCAAATTTTTCAAATTAATACGTACAGCTCAATGAAATCTAATTTACTAAAACCGCTTTATTTGAAAACAGACTTAAGAGCCGATAATAATGAATGGCAAAAAATGAAAAATCGCTTTTCACGATGGGCCATCTATCTAATAAACCTAATATTGGTTTGATGCGCGCTCAAGAGGCGTGAAATGACTCCCTCCCGACCCCTCTCAGCTCCTGCGAGGCGACAGGACTCACCAATCTATCCTGACCTGTACTGTTCTTACTTTCATCCCCGAAGTCTAAAGAAAATGTTTTCTTGTGACAACGCTCCCGGGCTTCCCCGACTGGTTCGCGTTGCACCTCGCTACTCCTTTCAACTTATTTTTGAAAATGTGGAAAGTTTATTTATGCTCAGTTTATAGGAATCACCTTAAGTTTATAAACATTCAAGAAAGATACCGATATTTTATTTAACGGCAGTGCTCGAGTTTGCTTGAAATATTCGCCCGATATAATATAGTCTTTGGCAAGAGCAAGTATGGCCGAACGCCAATAAGTGGTATTTTAGTGACCACTATAAGATTAATCGGCTAAAAAGTCTTAGGTACAGATATTTCACGCTCTACCTACATAAAATTGGGCGCCCCAGTTTTTTTTATTTTTTTATTTATTATTATCTAAGTTGTTTAGTTACACTGGCTTATCTTTTATTATGACAAGCTGATATGTACACATGTACAAATGCCAATATGAGAGAAAACTAACGAGCGATTACTCATTTTGATTCAGTCAGTAAAGAATGAAGTATCAAATCGTCTTACGTTCCCAGCAAAGCGAGCACCCCAAAATAACTACACGTACAGCAGTTTTTGAAAATGAAACTGCTCCGAGGGTTGACATACCACGTTAACTGAGCACATTCCTCCGATGGCCGGAGCCTCTAGTGTCGGCGTAACGGAGTAACTCACAAATTACGTCCGTCCGTTGTTTGGAGACAAGCAATTTGGATGTCCCCACGTCTCCGATGGCAGCATTCCTCAGCCCTTGGACCCCTCCCCTCCCGAGCCCTTCTTGGACCCGGCTCTTGTTAAACTATGCGGCTTAAAGCGAACAGCACACATGAGAACTTTTCAAGATCACTTAAACTTGATGGTGGAATGTGATATTTATTGCGTCAGATGTAATGAGCACGCTCGGGTATGTGGTTTTATTTACAGGATTCTAGATGATTTTGTTTAATAGAATAGTAAAGATGATAGTTACTGTTTTGATAAGCAATGTCATATCCAGTATACTCTTCACCCCAACTCTCCCCTTCCAATCTACAAACAAGCAAAGCCAAACACACCATTATAATATCCTACCGCCTAATACAACTCCCAAAAACACCGACCGACCCCTCAGTTAGCAAAAAATAACTCATAATATTTGCCATGACGTGTCCTGTGGCTAATCAGTTAATGAAGCGTCACGTTCTGCCTAACGAGCGTCTAATTATTCTATGATTTATCTCCCGCGGTCCTGACCTATATGAGACAGGTACCCCACACGGATTTTTTTCGGATAATTACGGCTAAATGGATGTTGTTTTTGGATTTAGTGAAAGAATATTTGTTGTTCCAATTGTGTTTGCCGATTGCTGAGTGTTCGGAAATCCGATAATCTCATGTTTTTATGTGTTTAACCTAAGCTAAAGTAATTACGATTACGAAAGTATTTACTTAGTACGATGAGAGTGAAAGACTACTTCCTAAGTATTTGCCAAACAATATACGATGTACTTATATACGTGATATAAAGCAACACACACACACACACGCACACACAATGTAATTCAGTTTATACCTACCGAAGGAGGTAATAACTCCAAAAATATGTCTTGTGTAACAGTGAAAAACTTTTGTCGCATGTTTGGTGACAGTTCACAATGACAGCTGGTGAGATGTGATGTTGTAAGTTACAGACAGACAGTCTGAAACTAACTACGTCTGTGACTACCACTGCTACTGCAAGTAGCTAAATTTTGAATATTTGCTTACTCTTGTAAGAAAGGGCCGGATCCGTCATGGTAGTAGTCAGAGGCGTGGCTTCCAGAGCCGCGTGTTTTGTCTTTTCAGCCGCACTTAAGCACTTACTGTGGTCAAAGCTTCGGGGGTCTACGGTAGTGGTCGCCAGAGTAGTGGTCGGCTCCTTGTCAGCATCATCCGGCTCTGTGGTGGTCGTGGTGGTGGTGCGGCGGCGCCGCCGCTTGTGCTGCTTCCCCGGCCAGCGGCGCTTCGCCCCGGCCGGCGGCGGCGGCTTAGTTCCACGCTGGCGCTTCGGGCCTAAAATAAGAGTACTTACTGACCACACAACCTTTTACTAAAAAGGTTAGAGTGTTAGTTAATATGTAGGCCGCGGCTTTCATTGTATTCATATTACCCGCTAGTTTCAGCCATCAGGCTAATAGCGTATTCCCAACGGCAACCACAATGTTGCCTGCGACTTCGTTGCTCCTCATTGGCTTAAAATTAGTACTTACTGCGATGGTAGATGTGCTGGACTAAATCTGTAGTGGTTCTGATTATTGGTTTTCGTCAGGTGTACTGCGTGAGTGTAGTTGAGGCGTTTCAGTGCAAGCGTGTGTGGCATAGCCAGCGCGAGTGAAGCGAATGGTTGCAAGCGGGCCCGAAGTGGCACACCAGAAGCTTCTGCCCTATAATGTGATACTCACTGTTATGATACACGGTGCTGGTGACTGAAACGGCTGCCACTTAGAGCAAAGTCGTAACATGCATCCCTACATTCAATTATTTTAGCATCGTTTTGTTCCTAGACAGTAAACAAGTACTTACTGTGGTCGAAGGCCCGGGGATCGACAGTGGTTGTGACGATGGGGGTGGTCGCATCGAGGCCGTCGTCGTCATCCGGGTCCACTGTTGTAGTCGTGGTTTTAATTTTCTTTCGGTTTCTCTCGCGCTTCCCGGCGCGGCGAGGCGGGGGCGGGACGGTTGCGGGCCCCGGGACGGCAGTGTCCCGGTTGACCCTAGCGACCGAGTGATCGGTCCCGTTCTCAGGTCCTGGCTCGGCGAGGACGAACGCCACTAGTGATACGGCCAGTAGCCGTATCACCAGTGGCGCTAGTCGCCCCATCTTCCCTGTGAACATAGAAACGTGAACATGAGTATTGGAACATTTGATTAAAATACAAAGGTATGCCGGTAGCCGTGTGGTATCCGGCAGAGTAGAATAGAACCAACCCATTACAATCACGGGTGTCGTATAAGGCGACTAATGTCTGAGGCTGAACACCTTGCGCCTCCGTAGACCAGCGTTTTCTGTTAGTCTTGCATCACTGCGATCTCCAATCCGCCTGCCAAGCGTGGAGATTACGGCAAATTCCTCCCATCATGGGAGAGGCTTATGTCCAGCAGTGGACGTTATGGGCTGTTGTTGTTGTTGTTGTTGTTGTTCGCATTCTGAGAGTATCTTATATGCCAAACCTACACATTTAATAAACATCTAACATAGAATAAACTTTTGAATTCAAAATAGACGTTCCTACGTATAAAGTCCACAAACGAGTATTAGTTATTTTGTACATTCATCTTGTTGGGGACTACGACAATATCTTACCACACTCACCTTTTAAAATGTAGTACTTTTGTAAAGGTGAGTTTTTTGAAGATTTTTAGCGATGTAACGTGTCTCCACTAATTAAGAAAGTTTTCATTAGCGCACCCTGTACGTATTATGTATCATTGGCTTTTAATCGCGGCTTCGTTCACGTGGAAATTTTGATGTGTAAATGTGTATTTATTGTAGCAGCCATATTTGCTATTCCAGACTATAATCTATCTGTGTGCCAAATCACTACATATTATAAAACAAAGTCCTCCGCCGCGTCTGTCTGTCTGTTCCCGATAAACTCAAAAACCACTGCACCGATTTTCATGTTGTTTTCACCAATGGATAGAATGGTTCTCGAGGAAGGTTTTAGTATAGAATTTGTATTGGCCAAAATATAATGATATTTGTTGGAGCTGTCGGGAAAAAAAAGGCCGTCTGGGAGCTTTAGTTTTGGTCGCGATAACCGACAACCACGCGAGCGAAGCTACTACTACTACTAGCTGATACCCGCGCATCAACTAGTTTCATCTAAATTCCTTTAACCGTTCTGGCGAGATTCAGTAACATCATCATCTGCCTAGCCTTTTCCGAAGTTTTATTGGGGTCGGCTTCCATTCTAACCGGATGCAGCTGAATACCAGTATTTTATATGGAGCGACTGCCTATCTGACCTCCACAACCCAGCTAGTACTGGGTAATACGATACCCCTTGGTAAGACTGGTTGTCAGACTTTTTGGGCCACTGACTACCTGTAACGACTGTCAAAGATCACAAATGACAGCCGAGACCAACTGCTTAACGTGCTTTCCGAGGCACGGAGGAAACTCGGTATGTAATGGGTGGTCACCCATCCACATACCAACCTAGGCAAGCACAGCTTAACCTAAAGATCGACCCGAGCGGCTGTTATTATTTAGCCGAGCGAGCTCCTCAGTAACAAACAACAAGTCCATCTATTCAAACTTTCACATTTATAATAAGTAGTACCATAAGTATAGATAAGATAAACTTAAAGAAAGAATTTTCAACATTACAAAGTTTGGCATCTGCTTTCAAAATTGATTTAGCCTTGAGTGAATTAAGCGTATAAGCGAATGTTTTTTAGAGTACCTACTTAGTAGGTACAAGGCATACTATAAATTCATAAAGTAGACAATACAATATTAATTTATAAGTGATAAACATTACCTTTACCCTTGTTTCCCTTTTACCTTTGTGATACTTTTTCTTTCTTTCTTTAAAGTTCTTCAAATCAAGACATACAGTCTCATAGAATGGTATGTTATGTACCACGAACTAT
Organism: Xestia sexstrigata; assembly: GCA_941918905.2. NCBI lineage: Eukaryota > Metazoa > Arthropoda > Insecta > Lepidoptera > Noctuidae > Xestia > Xestia sexstrigata. The sequence continues at coordinate 11,167,469 of OW799200.2, read as the reverse complement.
ATAACTGTCTGCCACACTTGGGTACCGTAAGTTCTCTACCATATCGTCAATTTTTAAACTATCTTATGGTGGTCAAGCCACCAGCAAGAATTTCTTCGACTGAGAACACGTCTAGATAGCATTGCCGGGTAAAACACGACAAATAAACTCTACAGGGACATTTACACAGAGTCATAAAAACAGTGTCTTCAGAAAGGGCCGCGCTAATAAACCATGATTGTGACACTTCTAGTCCCCCAGTTATTTTATAGCCTCAAGTAAGATGGAGCTCGAATATAACTTTTTTAACGTGAAACATTTTTTATTGAATTAATTCTGCAGTCCAATTTTAATAGTGTCGTTTTTTTACGATGAATGTTCTAAATTAGCTGAAGGAAATCTACAACTATTTCATAATCCTTTTCTTTATCCCCAAGTTCTCAAGTGTCCGCTTTTCTTTAAGTAATTGGCGCTCATTTGGAGCAGATGGGTGCTTTAGTCTATATTATGGTGCCTTTTCTACAGAAACTAATATATATCGCGACTCGTCGCTAAGCAGTATTTGCTTAATGCATTCATGTTATCTTTTATGTCCATTATGTAGTTGAGTATCTAAGTAATGATATTTTCCTGACTTGTTAATTCATTAGGTTTTTTTTATTAGTACCTTATATCACCTGAGACACTTCTGCCTTATCGTAACATAGAACATTCAAACCAATCCTAGCGACTATCATCACTGTTTCTAACATACCCTCCTACCGCGTCACATGTATTACATCCAAATTATATCCCGAAGTGTTAGCGAAGGGTTGAAAGTATCATTTGATTGCGGAAACATCACCCTACCCCCTAAGGGTATGAATGCAAGTGGTTCTGAGGATCCCTTCGAAATATTTCGGTACCATCTGTCAACTTGCTAATGCTATCGTTCCTCGTTCGTTAATGCCCGGGGTCAAAGGGCTACTCCAAATTCTTTACAGCATTCAATCCTACGTAGTCAGCTAAATGGAATTTTGGTGTAAGTAGGCGTTATACCCTGGGCCGACGTTCTCACCATTTATTTAATGTTCCCCTGTCAAAATACACTTATAAAAATATTCCGGGATATGTACGATTATTGGGATTTATATTTCGGATTTAGGTACGGCCGAACAAGCTATTTGGTTTACAGTTACAGGATTAACCCACAAATTACATTGCAAAATGTAAACCAAATAGCTTGTTCGACCGTACAGTCGAGCGATTGTCAGTTGCAACAGTTTGTACTTGAGCTGGCCTGACATAGTGTGGAGTTTCAATTGAACACGAGAGCAGCTTACACTGGTTTTATTACAAGTCACGTGCTATATTTTGTCCGTAACGTCAAACAAAAACTACGTTCAGTAAGTATTTTTTGTTATAAATTATATTTTTGGGTGAATTGATAAGTAAATTAAATGCGATACAAATAACGAAATCCGAGCAGAGATTTTATTAATATTTTAATTCAATTAGCGAGTTAAAAATGTAAAGCTCTGAGTGAGCGTATATTTCACAAACGCGCTTACACAAAGTAAGCCGTAAATAATAAATGTGTTTGTGAAATCTCGACCTTTTATTACGATGAATTACAAAATAAAAACTGGACTCTTTCATGTTGCTATAGAAGCTTTTTTATACAATATTTTATTGAACTGATGAATAAAGTAATTAAAAACGAAATTAATCAATGACTTCAGTCTTTTAAAACTAAAATATTGAGTAGCATAAAGTTTGTATACGTTCCCTATGAGGGAATAAGAAAAATGATTGTTTAATCGCGAGGGCCGAAATACATAGTCGGCTGCCAGTGACAGTTCCAAACCAAGTTGGATGTATTCCATTCTGTGGGAATCCTATGGGAGCAGGGCTGAAAGCCACCCCGGCACCGATCTACTTCGATAATGTCCCAAACCTCTGTTCGTTTTATTTTTCGCTATCCTCAAGACTTACAAGCAGATGGGTGAAATGTTCGGACGCAAACGACAGACGACACTGCAACGTTTTGTTACGACATTCTGTTACACAAATATTTTGAAACGACGAACTTGTGTTTAGAAATTATTGAATTTTTAGTATCTATTTTTTTCGTTGATAAATTGTTTTTATGAGTTCGTCAGTAATTTTGTTTAATTTGCAATAATTTAAAAAAATATTTTTAATTATTGTGCAATTGCTAGTGTAGATATAACATCATGCCTGTAATTCTCAAAGGGTTAGGCAGAGCTGTACCTAATAGTACACCCACATTTAGTATTGATAATTAACTAAGATAAAGAACGTTAATTATCAATCCTATCTTCGAGTAAGCCTTTATAAAACTTAAAAAACATAACAGTAACCGTAATTTTCCGCCGAGTCCGATAAACAGTCGTTTACTTTTACTCAAATACTCATTAAACCAAAGTACTGAACTTTAAGGACCGTTTTGTTAAATGAAAAGTACTTTGACGGTTCAATGTGCTCTTTAAGTTTAGAATCGATAATTAAAGGCTTTAAAGTACAACCAAGCACTCGATGATAATGTCAAAGTTGTATGATCAGTAAAGGAAATAAACATGTTACCAATTTAAGCACGTCTTTGTTAACTTAATTAAAGACATGCGAACGAGTCTGTCATTAATTTATTTTATAATTGCTAGCTGTGTTGCCATAATGAGAAGGGAGAAATAAACTGTTTTGTAAAATATCGAAAACATATAAATGTTTTGCTACTGACTTGTTCAAATTAATAAAAGGGGGTATACATTTTTAATTAGAAAAGCAACTCCCTCACCCTCACCAAAACAAGGGAACTGAATATTAACAATGAAATTATTAATAATGATTCCAAAGACCTCCCAGTTAAAACGCAGCGTCGCGTCGTAAATAAGAAAGTACAACTTGGAAATAATATTCGTACTTAAATGAATGTTGCCCAGTAACTTCTCCGATCGAATACCGCCTGAAACATCAATGTCAACTAACTTTAATTAAATTCATTTTGTCATTGAATAAATTGAAATCGTCGTGCGTCTACGAAACGTTTGCAAACTGAAATACAGACGGGTTATAATAACTTTGACAGTTATAACGTTAGCGTTTGCCGACACGAGACCACGGCTAACGAAACTTTGACACTTGGAGTCCACCCACGATACATGGCCTGTCACTGAGCCGTTCTGACTCCACAACTATTCAAATGAAGTAAGCAGAAATACGCAGCTTTCCATAAATTACGGGAATTTAACTCCGCTCTGAATGTCAACGGAACTTCTGACAATGTGAAACAAATAATTGGCACTCATCTTGTTACGATTTCCTTCCTAGATACACGTCATACTTGTACGTGAATATAAATAGAAGAGGAAACGAGATTGGAACAAAATTGCATTAGTTCTATTGAAAAATATCATAGCGCGGGGATATCGGCGTGATCTCATTATATCAGTGCCTAGGTAAGCGGTAGCTAGCGGGAAATTTATTAGCACTTAACGTAATAAGCAATAAGACTGTTTCACCGTTGTTTATAATACATTTATGGACTCGCTCCTGAAAGTAAATAAACAATAAATTCTGCTGATATTATTCGTCGAGTTCAATAAAATGATTTCATTGTGTAGAAGGCCGACTTCATGAATAAGTCAATGATTGACGGACGTCTGAACTTCTTCAATAATGGTATGTTTTCGCGACAAAGAAACCGTCTGCACTACCTCGGCTTGATTCATAGACGTTTCTATACACTGGCGGGTAATCTCTGACAACAACGTTTTAAAAGCGCCTTTCTTAAGATTAGACGGTGGGCCCATTGTATTGGTCTCCGCTTGATCGAGCACCGGAGCGCAGGTGGTCGATAAATGAATTTTCCCAACTGTAGGAAATTGATTTTCATTCAGTGGGAGAAAATCGTTAGGTTTTCCTTCTATTATGTCGGATATCCCGGCTTTGGATCAAAACCGACATGTTGCCTGGCTCGTTGATTAATAAGTCGCCCACGTAATGCGTGGTGAGTTTTATTTTAATGAAGGAGAGATTCCCGTGTCATTGTGAACTTCGTTGCAAGCTAACCACGTTTTCGAGCTGCAGATTAAAAGAGAACAAACGTGCCAGCAAATATAGATTCTTCATAACTTAGATACCGATGAAATTAATAATTGAAGCTTTATTGCTTAGGATGACCTGAGTATGTATTTTATGTATTCACGGCAATGATGGATTTTCATTGGGTTAGTTCTCTGGTCAATTAGTATGAATTAGATCAGAGATTACATAGTCAGTGGCGTGCAGTGGTATTCCACGAAGGGTAGACCACGAAATAAATATAGCAAAAAAAATTTCGTCTGCGCCATCTTGGATTTTCGAAAACGACACCCATGAAGAAAAAACCGAAAATTTTCGTCGGCGCCATTTTCGATTTTTATTTTGACCTCATTTTCATTATCAGCGACCCCAAAAACCACGATAATGACACCCATGAAGAAAAATATTACATCAATAATATTATTAATTATTATAATAATAATACGCGCCAATAACCTCCAGGAATCATTATTATAATCAACATACACCCTAGCACTGGCCTGCAAATAGCAAAAAACCCAAGGAAATTTGAATTACGAGGGCTAAAGAACATTCACCTTGAATCCTGGCCTTGTGTTGTAGCAGCCAATCATAGCCCAGCTACACTCGCTGGAGTTACCGCCTAAAAATAGCTGCAATCTATACATGTGTGCGGTTCATACACACGAAAATATGCACCAATTTGCCGCTTTGTGCGTAAATTTATCAATGGGTTGTAGGCCAGCAGACTATTTGCCTATAAGATGCGTCCGGCGGGTGAGCGTCGAGCTTCGTAGCAACTTCCAGTACAGTGTTGGTTACGTAACACGGGCGCGAAAAATTGCTCTAAGTATTCGAACAGGAGTTTGAACTTTTTTTAATATTTTGTACAAAGTGTTATTTTATTACATAGTTCATTAGTTATAATAATTGCCCCAGTTGGTTGGGTAGGCTTTGTCTAATTGCCTCTTCGTAGTGCACGCCCATGTACATAGTGATATATCTATAAAATCTTCCATATTATCACGCTGTACAATATTTTTTGTTATTTTAAACCGCTCCCACAGAAAATAAACGGAATTACTCATATTAAAATGTAATGATAGTAAAGTAAAATTAAATTAAATCAATATTCATCTATTAGGGCCTTAAAAATAATGGGGTGGCTTTAATCACGTTATTCGACGGTGGTGTTGAATTAACTACCGAAATAAACTTTGTGTGGGGTTTAATTAAAGAAGTTTTAGTCGATTGCTTTATTACACTTGATAGGTATTCTTCGTTACTTGTCTATCAAGCCGCGGAGTTTCGTTCATGAAACGTCAAAATATCAATCATGGGAACCAGTTAAAACTTCAAAGGACTTCATACAATAAACAATAAATAAATACTGTTGCTGTGCTTTTTATGTCAAAAAGGCAATCGTTTGCGAATTAGTGTCACAAGGAAAGACGTCTCAGTTATTCGCTTTATTTATTGTTAACCTTTGTCACGACACGATAGCCGTTCATTTTTATGTCGTTTCACTAAATGTCTGGCAAAAACTTGGGTAAATCAACGTTGCTGTCGTGTAGATAATTCCTAAATGGGACATTAAAAGCCGAATGGCAACGTGTCGTGTGTCCATCGAGGTATGATCGCTTTTCGAAAAGTTTTTCTGTGCCTGCCGTGCCAGCGCACCCCTTCACCCAATTTATGACATCGTCGTGCATTTGAATAAGTTTACCATAAAAATAGGCGTTCTGCGGCCAAAAACTTTCGCAATAAAATGCAAATGGTGACATTGGTGATGCTTCTAGATTACGACGCCTGAGGGTTTGAGGTCTAGTCTTCGTAAAACTACGACTGCTGCGTGGAGCCGTACAATTTCAAAGTCTTGTAAATATTTACCCTTTCAACATTTTCATCTCGTCGAAGAAACTTTTTATGTAAAAGCTTTGCAGACTTGTTGACTTAACAGACAAAATTAAAAACGCTTTTAATTAGTACATTTTTTAATATCATGTAGTCACTATACGTCAACATAACTCCGAAGTTTTTTATTCTCTTAGAACGCTAACTTGCTACGGGAGTTTACTAAAACTATCAAAAACCATAAGCTACTTCAACGATTAGACTGTGAGGGACATATAAAGAGGCAAATGCCCCTTATAGCAGATAGGCAGCCACTGCCGTGAAGATATAGGCACTAAAACAAACGCCTATTACAGCTCTAACGATACGTCGTAATGCCTCAAATGTTCATGAAGCGCTACCTTTTTATCTCCATCTCTTTCAATCGCTCACTGAAGCCATATGCCTTTCTCTCTCTATTATATAACAGAATATGAATGGGATGGATAGTGCACGATATTTCTATATTATTTTTATAGTCCATTGTTGATATGGAAGTCTGAGAATAATATTCATGGGTCTGAATAATGTAATTAGATGAGGGTGAGTTTTCTTATCATAATTTGTTATCAGCATATTAACATTGTGATGCAACGAACGTGGAGGTCCCAATGATAGTTTAGGATCCATTATTGATTGTATAATATTGTTGTAATCATAAAGAGGTTCAATTTACCATTCGTTTAACTTTTTATTTAAGGCTTCCTCGCTGCGAGCATTTGCTTGTAGTGTATCAATCCAAGATTTGATTTTGTACAGAACCAAGAGATGATCTGAACTGGTACATAACAGGCGAATGCTCCGTGAGGGAGCGCAGTCAGTTAAATTGACACACTGCGCGCCAAATTGTCGTGGCATTTCATAGAACTGTCTGTACGAACAATTGAAGTGCGCATTCAATTAGTTGCTCTGGGGGTCTAAAATGGCCGCTTCAGCAGTATTGTAATATTAATCACGTTATTTTTTTTTATCATCATAACCTTAAAGTCCATTTTAAGGATTTTCAATCATGTTTATTTTAGTTAGTCCGACGGTCTCACCACTAGACTATCACTGCTTGACAAGTCATAGGTCTCGAGTTCGAACCCAAGACACGCACCTCTGATTTTTCGGATTCATGTACGTATTGTATAATTATATCACTTGCTCCAGTGAAGGAAAACATCGTGACGGCATGTAAAGTCAAATTAGAGGCTTATGGGCGGCATAAAACTCTGACACCACGCTATGTAGTAGCCATACGATCAAGAAGATTGAATTACGAGTAGTCTGTAGTATCATCATCAACTTCCAAGCCTTTTCCCACCTAGCTACAAAGATCTTCTTGCAAAAAACTATACATGAGTTGAAAACTACTACAGTATCTATATTCAAAGCAGAACGAGATTATGTTCTCGTAACGTATAGTAACTCACACGAGCGGAGTCTTTAACTCCGCTAGTGTGAGTTACTATATATAATTACCGTATTGAGCAATAAGTATTCCAAAGTTCGGATAAGTTGGTCGAAGCTAACTATTTTGAAATTAATTGGCCGCTTTCGACAAGATTTGTATCTCAAATTAAGTTCTTTCATAATTGAATATAATATTTATACATTGTTTGAGTTTTTGACAATTTATGGGATGTAAAAATGCCCATAACGAAGCCGAAAGGCAATAGTTCTCCCTACTATTATATATTGCTTCTTTACAAACCTTTTATTTACAGGATTATTAAGGATGTCAATTTTTTGTTTTAAATACGAGTGTTTAATATTATTATTATATTTAAAATACCTCTATGACCCCTGCACTATTCAATGCATCCATCAACACATTCTTTTCATTGTTTTGAGTGCTACCGTAAGCCGTGATTTTTGGGTTAACCCTAAGAAAAAAATCGTTTCGCAGCAATAACTATTGCATAAAGTTACTTAATTTGATGTACAGAATACTTGGTTGACGGCTTCGTGACGGGTCCGTTTACACCTTTATTGTAAATATATATTTAAAAAAATTTCACATGGACCCTTTGCCTAAAAACTTTTTCAAATGTTTCGACTTTTCTGTAAACTAAAACTAACGTTGTATATTCAATGTTTCATCACTGCTTTTTAAACTCTCACCTCGTATTTTTAATCATACAACCGTAGCAAAATATTTGAAAGAAAAACACTTGAAAAATCTATTATATCGACGTGGCTGAGGGCTCCTTTCAAATCCTTACATTTGAAGCTGTGTCAGTTGACAGACAGTCTTACTTTCCAATAGCTCGGTAATATCGGCTCTGCTAGGCACACAAAGCAGTTCGAACTCCAACCGACGAAACTAGACCGAAATGTCTTTAGAAGTCCAGAATAAAAAGCACCTGGAACTCGTACATTGTTCCTTGGAAAAATTTCGTAACCAGAATTCGGAAAACCTGTCGTTTTCTGTCGATATTATATTCAGGTACTACTTTTTAATGTCTGCGTAAATTATCATGTTAAAATTAAGCGCATAAAAAAATTAAAATGGTAGGAGGGCTTCATTTCTCTTGGTATCTCGTCAGTCAGATAGAGTATCATTATTTGTATTGTCAATAAAGCCTCCTCCTGTAGTTTCTAAAATCTCGAGGAATACAGGGGTAACCCAAAGCTTATATACCTTAAAAGCAGAACGAGGCAGAGATCAATCACTTAGCACGATATACATGTGGAAAAATATTTCACTTAAGATACTTTTAGAGGGAGAGCAGGAAAACAATCTGTTAGTTACCAGATTGACACAGAGTTCGTATTTTGGGCAAACACGATTGATAGTGATCCCTATTTCTCGAAACCTGGTAATCAAAGATCTGACAGTGAAAACCTTCCTTTAAATATAATACAAGAAATGTCCATGCACTTTTTAAAACGTTACGTTGAATAACGCAATTTCAAATGTGTTTTTAATTTTTCTCTTTACAAATAAAGAGAAAAATTGCAGGGAAAAATAATTAACATAAAAGCTCTAAAGAAAATTATTTTTGTTCAGAAACAGTAATAAAGTAGAAATGATACAAATGAGCTGTTTGTTCATCCTACTTATTCTTGGTCTGTTGATTAATAATGCACCTTCTAGTAATGTATCTTGAGTACCTACCTACGGTCTTTCGGTCGACAAAGATCGCTCAGTACCTAAAAACCTGCCTTTTCAAACAATGTGTCGTGCCAACAATGATCTACGGTGCCGAGACATGGACGCTCACAAAGGAGGCTGTCCACCGAGTACGAGTGACACAAAGGGCCATGGAGCGAGCCATGCTCGGCCTAACCCTCTTAGATCGAGTGCGTAACACCGAAATCCGCCGTCGGACGAAAGTCTAGGACGTCGGGGACCGGGCGGTGCGCCTCAAATGGGCCTGGGCAGGACATCTGCCTAGACGCGGAGATGGCCGATGGAGCAAGGCTTTGACCGAGTGGTGGCCAAGGTTAGGCCACTGAAACCAGGGCCGTCCTAAAGCTCGTTGGGTCAATGATATCGTCAAAGTCGCGGGAAACACCTGGATAAGGGACGCGCAGAACCGGGAAGTGTGGCGGAAGAAAGGGGAGGCGTATACCCGGCAGAGGGTGATTCCGGGCTGATATGATGATGATGATGATGAATGTGGTTTGTTACCAATACCATGTTCCACCAGTAATATTGGTTCAGCCATAAAGGCATACCGAGGAAACAGATACAATACATTATTTTCGCATATAGAATTGATTATGATTTATATAATATAATTCTTCATACCTACAAAATATAACAAAATAATAATACCCGTAGTTGGTTAAAAGATAAACCTGTTTAAAGTGTGAAGGACATTGTAATCCATTATTAATAAAATAATAAAGCGTACAGCTTCCTACCATATCAGTCTCATGTTGTGCGCGGAACTCAATACCTGTACCTAAAGGCATACACCGCCAATTATACATAATATAACTGGCTTCTTCTCATAAATACCAACGTAAAAGTTGTATGCTCACATTGCTTGCGCAAATGTAGCTACACCTTTGTGAAACTTACAGCAGTATAGATTTCCTCTAAATATTTGAACGTATTTCGCGTTCAAGTCTTGCTTCATGAAAGATTGAAGGCTTGTTAGTAATTCATACTGATGTGCCTCAAACTTGGGTTACTTCGAAAATTGACCAACAAATCGTCGTATTAAATAGTCCATAGCTAAGTGCAGGTATACATATACTAATAATAAATAAATAAAAATAAAAAGCCTTTTATTTCTTGCAGAATTATTAAGGTTTACAAAGTATTTTGTTCGTAGCATAAAGTTTAATTTGTTTTTAGTGTTATTTTTTATTTTTTTTTTATTTTTTATATAGCATTTTTATTCCGCAAGAGCCCCCTCCGCAGGTAAAGGCCTCCTCCAAGGTGTTCCAGTCGTCTCTGGATTTTGCTTTTTGCATCCAGTTTGGACCCGCTGTGTGTTTTATTTCATCTTTCCATCTATTGCGGGGTCTCCCTTACATATACTAATAAGTAATAATAATAGTATCGTTAGGAGGTTCCTCTCTCAAGAGCCCTGACCGCCGGATTGAGTACTAGCATAAACTTCAATGCCTTTATACCTATAGCCTACCTAATCCATTACAAAGGTAATGGACTAACATAAATAAAATAACCTCACAGACAGCAAAGCTTAAAATGTACATAAAACTCTTATATTTGAAACAGAATAAGTTATTGAACTGCTCCAAAGCGTGTATCTGCATATACTATAGAAGCAAACAGATCGGGCTCTAGAGGTTACTATGAATTTTGATACACCTACCTACGTACGTTAGTATAGAGGGACCAGCCATTAAATATTGACTGGCTAGAATAATAAATGCTCAGTGAAACTCAATGCTTTTGCGAATATAATTTGGCAACGGTGTAATGTAAAATGCAGTGTCTTTTACATTTAAAACACATTTCGTGAAACCTTTGTAATGGAAGACTTGAGAATTTTGTAATTTTATCTACTGTTTAAATCTTTTGGGAATTGTGTAGTAAAGAGAAATTAAAATTACTTTGGCATTCAATTCTTTTTAATTCATTATGTAAATACAATTTTATCGTTCATATTAAATATAATTTACCACAATCTGCACTGATATTAAAAACCAATTGTCATGGGATATATTTTAGGTTAAAAGTAGAAACATAACGCGGACGAAGAAGCTGGTAATTACTGTAAAGTTATTAGACAGATTACCCAGAAACCTCACTGAGAATTTGAAATTTTGTGTAAATATACGTCATCAGTCTTGGTGTTTTGACCTCCAACCGCTACAAGTTTGTAGATGCTCCAAATCGAGCCATTAGTTTCAATATGGCGGACGTTTTATCTCTCTAACCTTTCAACTCCAAAGTTTGTTTCTCGAGTTTTGACGCGAGATCGTTTTTTCTTGATGATTTTACTATAAGTATAAGACTACTGATGTACGTACGTACTTAAATCAACAGTCATAACATCAACATCAGCATCATTAGGCCTTAAGGTGTCTGTATGTGGCTGTTGGACATAATACCACTTCAAAAATCCGTGGTCCCATTCAATATACCCTGTCTACTACGTACGTGCGTATATGTAGGTACAACCACCCAGTAAACAATCTTTCTATTCAAAAATAACCACAAAAGTAAGCAAAACAATAAATTGGCCAATACGTAACAACACATCATTTATTAGGCGAGGTAGCTACGTTCCCGTGATTTCCCGCCCTACCTATTTAGAATGATCAATAAACCCCCTGTGGCGCAAAAAATGTTACAGTTTACCCACGTTTTATCTCCACAGGGAAGGTAATTAATCGAAAGGGAACTTCAAAAACCTTTTCCGCAGGCATTAAGAGGAATATGAAGAGTAAACAGCTGCCTGCAAAGTTGATCAAAACGTTTTTGTCAGGGTTTTAATTAGTATTCTTTCGTTATGCTTTGTTAATGAAATTTTATGGAGGACGGAGTTCTTTTGTTATTCAACCTATTTTAGTTTCCTATGATAATGAGCGTCAGGTATGGAGCGATCTGTCATAGAAGTCTACGGAAAAATTCTCATAGGTCTGAAACTTCAAGATCACAAGCAAAAACATCATTGATTTTATCGTCCAGCTACCGTGGCGTGAAGATATTAAAGAAATTATTATAACTAGCGTTGTGAAATGGGAACAAATGGGCCAAAAAGTTTTATTGATGTCTTACAAATGAGCAAAAGTTTGCGGGACAAGTGGAACGACCGGGATAAAGTCGGGACGCGGGTGTTCTGTGGGCCAGTAGACGGACATTCCACCTCTGACGGCCACTTAGAAATTCTAGCCTCAAGTGTGTTGATGAAATTTGCAGTATTATACGTTTTGACACTTCATGTTGCAATTTTGATATATACTACGACAACATTACACCAACGAGTCATTCTCTACGTATATTTGTAGCGACGGCCTCGTTGGTGTAGTGGTCGTAAGCGCTGCAGTTGAACGTTTGAGGTGTTAAGTTCGATTCCCAGTTCAACCAAAATGTTATTGAGTTTTTGCTGTCAAGCTGTCCCAAATCAGAATTTGTGCGGTTGTCGGCAATAGTAAGACAATAGTGTTGATTCTGTTGTGCACAAACTAAACTTAATTTAGGCTATTGCCTAAATTAAGCCTAAATTCTATTATTTTACTAAAAGGCAGTGCGAGAAAAGGACGGCTATAGCTATGAACTAAGTAGAGATGTCAAACTAGTTGCGATTCACCGTGTTTTTAGTCGACATATTTTTACGTGCACCCTTCATTTGTATGGAAATATTAGTTCCAACTAAATTTGACAGCTCTAAAGGACGTCCGTCTCTTTCTCGTTTTATTAAAGAGAAAAAGATAGCAATAGCCTAAATTAAGTTTAGTTTGTGCACAACAGAATCGACACCAATATAACATAGGACTTTAAATTAACTGGGGACATGGTGAAGGTACACCCCTGCACCCTAACCCTTTGGGGATTACAAACGTGATGTTATAATATTATACGTACTGAAAAATAATATAATCAAAACTTTTTTTTATAGTATGGGAAATTGGTATGCTTTTGGCGACGATTGATAAAGTGTTCTCAATTCTCCATCCTAAAATCAACAATAAATTCCATTATATCACGGCAAACAATAATGAACGTGTTGTGTTCAGTTTCTTTTAAGTTGCTGATTATAATCTATGATAAATGTAATTGAATTTTCGGTATATATGAAAACTAAATGTGGTTGAACATCAGAATGTATGGCATGACTGTCATAATGTTAATAAAGCACTGAATACACATTAGTACACGTAATATGTTCATAGAGTGAACAAAGTAGCAGAATCACTGTTTGGTGTTGTTACACAACAATTTTTGGCAAATATTTTTTTTAATGTAAGTCACTATTTCGATTTCTAGAAATCTTTATTAATCCTACATAGTTTGTAAAAATACTCAAAACCCACTCGAGTTACATTTCTATTCCATTGCAGTCTTTTTCAGCTTCCAAAATAAAACGAAATATTTCGTAAAAACAATAGAGAAATATTCCAAACCTTCCATCATTTCGAGCCCGCAGGCATACAATAGTACCCGCGCTATGCACTATGCATGCCATTCGTAGACTGCATCGGCACTCGTTGTAGGCCCCGCACTCGTACAAACATTGCAGTTATCCCACCCCGCTTGCATGCGAGGAATGTGCGTTTCATATTACTAAAGGGAATAGCAGCCAGTCGTTTTGTCCATACCTTTTCAAGGACTCCCGTTACAAGATGTGTCAGGTTGGAGTGGAAATACAGTACCAGCTAATTAATATAAAGCCAGGTTAGCAAAAATCTTTGCAGCTTTTTTCGATCTATCTGCATCTGACTTTCGAACGATGAATCGCAACATCTATGCCTAGATTGTGGCTTCAATTCAAAACCATTTCAAAACTAGTTACGTTCCGGAAAAATGCATCTACGTAGACTAGTGATGGGAATACAAAAGATGTAAATGGTGTGACGCAACTGGCAAGGCAGTTGAACTGGTGCGCTTAAGTACAAATGGATGGAGGAAGAACAAAAGATTCCTGCATCACGTTCTACGGTAGCGCGTCGAGATCGGTGTGTCACGCGGTTAGCCTGGGAGGCTATCACGTCTGCTAACCGTAATGGGTTTTCAATTGCATACCCAGCACTTGGTTTTGTTAGGTGACCATAATTGCTCGGATTACTGGGTAACGATCAAGAAATTGTTAGAAAGACACACTATTTGATGAAGCGGAATGTTAGCCATTAGTTTTAATTTGTACTTAAACAATTAAAGTAATATGTAAGAAAATGTTTTTGAGTGTGACATACATGTTTTACTTCAGGTTGATTTTTCTGTACAGAATCAAGAACCTAAAGCACAAAAAGGTATGTTTGTATTGGAGAAGTTTCCGTGCACCAGTGCACGGAAACTTCTCAGTTAGCATCCGCAAACACTTTGCTATGGGCTTTGTTAAGGTAGTCCCGAAAAAGAGACGACCCTCGATGTGTAATTAAGGTTCAGATGCGTCAACTTTACCTTGATGTGGGTTCTAAAGCAATGCAAACCGGGCATTCCTAAGTACACTTTAACTTATCGGGTTCTACAAAATCAATGAAGTAAATGTTTTGAGCTTGGTCGACTTTACTTTGCACCGATGTCTCGTAGAACTTTTGAGGCTTAGCTCTTTAGGTCAAATATTATGCTCAAAGCAAGTGCCGTCTCAAATATAGATAATCATATTGGTTCGGCGCAAGCCAAGACGGCAAACTTCATAATTTCCGTTGCCTTCACTTGGACTGGGTCTTATTCTTAGCAACTTTATAGAATCTACAAATGCTTCGGACTCACGCTGTTTGATTAGGATCTATACTAAATTTGAGCTGGGATACTCGGTGTTTGAATACAAAACGTTTGTACCGAAAGCTATTTGACTCGTGTCATCAAACATCTTGTAAGAATCGAGTAGGTTTTAACTTTATCAAGAGAATTCGATTCTATCTCAACTTGATTTTACTGAAACAGTTGTGCAGCAGAAAATTTAAATAGTCTTCTAGTGCATCTTTTAAAATCTAAAACTCTAAAACTTTCACTACCTTAACCGTTTAGAACCGGTACGAAGTAAGAATAGATTCTTTCAAAACTTACTGCAGCTAACTATCAAAGTTGACTCACTCGCGAGACTTTCAGAGGTATCTCAAATCGCAAGACGTCAATTCGACGTCGAATTTTCAAGAATAATCCTCGAAATTGGAACGAGATTTCGGAATTTTTGAATGGACTGAGCCGGTGCGGGGGAATGGTAACGTAATTTTCTCGTTCTCTGGCGGGCGGGCGGTGCACGCCGCGCTGCGCCGCCCGCAGCGCCCGCGCGTCCTTATTAGATTCGATGAAATAGAAAATTTGGTGTTACGATAAATAACCAACAATCTGAGCGGCGATCAATCAATATACGTTCAATATGTGCCCTGGAATACCAACAATATTATTGTTAACACATATTCAAATAAAACGTTTTGTTCTGAGCAATTTGATCTGTTGTCGTTTTGTACAAACCATTCATTTCTGTATACTTGTCAATTTTCTCGCATCGGTTCTCAGGCAGCATATTACCTTCGACTGACTGTTTGGTAAAGATTGACATTAGTATTATTTTGTATTATAAATTTATATTCGTATAACTGACCGTGGCATCGCTTTGGGCCCTATCAGAATACCAGCGCTGTGTTTTTTTTTTTTTACCGCATCTGATATAAGAGCCTTTTGGCCTTGCACAGGACCATTTTGATTGTTTTGTGTATTTCTCTTGTTTACTTTTTTATAATTTTGTCATGTCTATTCTATCTTTTTGTTTCTGTTATGTCCTGTGTAAGTTTAATAAATACTTTTCTTTCTTTTACATTCCTCTTCCGTTGAGCGCGTTGTAACGTTCACGGCCCGAAGGATTTCAAAACTGGTTTTAAGTTTAAAATTGTAAACTCTGTAGGTGTGATCGAGATACTGGCTCAGTAGGCATGTAGCGCATGCATTCGAGTTACACAAAAGCGGAAGGTTTTCCTTATTTTCCCGAGTCCCCCATTTCCCCCGGACGAACGTCCACACGGGACGCGAGAGCTACATGATTTTTAACTTAGCTGTGTACAGGTGAGACGGCATGCTAATGCAGTGTTCGAGTTTTCGTGATCTGTATTAGATACATATACCTACAGGCTGGTCTTAAATTCATTAATCTAAAAGGCGCACTTTCTTTTCAGCTCTTTTGTTCGTGAATTTAGAACGTTTCAGGTATTTTAAGAGCAGTCCGAAACAATGTTCATAGTATATTCCAATTATTTTGAAAAGCTTTCGCTAAAATAAATACAGCTAAGTAGATGGTGTTTCTTTGCAGAAAAAAGAAGTTCCCATGGAATTAAAATAGGAAATGCAACTTCAAAGTGGAGTTCATTTCAGTAATTCGATGCATTTCTGAAATATAACTCGCGTCTCTTTGATGTAGACTTGGGATTAGTTGGAATTTTTATGAAAATTGTGACATGCAGACCGTACCTTAATTATTTCCCCAGTTTTTAATCTAAATGACGAAAAAAATTGGTATTAAAACACATTAACTTTTTAATTAAGCTCTACCATAACATTGTGTTTTTTTTTTGCTCGGAGTAGTTTCAAGAAGTAATTCGTTTTCATCGGCCCCGTCACTCGCTACGAGATAAACTAATTTATATCCCAACATTCAGCTCGAGCCCTAAGTGCAACTTAGTTTACATTGCAATCCATTTTAAGTGACCACTATAACGCTTGCAGAGAGTACTGTAACTTGATTAAATGACATATTTAGACTACGGAAATGCAGTTCGATGCTTGTAGCTAACTTGTTTACCATTTAAATTAGGGCTGAGTAAAACAATGTGTACAGTAATGTATACAAGTTGTAAACGGACCCTTTACGAAGCCGTCAACCAAGCATTCTGTACATCAAACAAAGTAACTCAACGTAAAAATTATTGCGGGGAAACGACTTTTTTTTTGGGTAAAAAATCACGTTTTACGGTAGAGGACTCTATGTAACGCACTCAAAACATTGTACTGATGGATGCATTGAAGAATACGGGTTGTGGAGGTATACTATATATGAAAATAACATTAAAACCTTGGATTCAAAAAAATTGTGAAAAAGAAACTTGAAACTTTGACCCCTAACATCTCCGTAACTAGAAGGTTCCCAGGTATGGTCTAGGACAAAAAAATACGGGAAGAACAAGTGCCTTTCACCTTCATTAAGAGTACTTTTACACCCATCGGGGGGCACGGGAGTGCACACCCGCCAACACGAGCCAAGCGAAGCGCAAGGGCACTAAAATTTAACTTTATAGATCTAAATGAAAAAATAAAAATATATAACAATAAATGAAATATTTGCAAATGATTATAAAACATTGTGTATCTAATAAGATACACAATGTTTTATAATCATTTGCAAATATTTGCGGCAAGTATTTCCCCAACACTCTGGCATTACGGTTAGCAAAAAATGTTTCAACATTTCCCGGATCGCGACAACGCAAAACGCGGTCCCTTGATTGCAGGCGACGCGACGCAACTAGCAAGTAGCGATTAATAAGTGCTGAGTTCACACAGAATGATACTGCATTTATTGCCACAGGCTAAACAACGTTTTGTCACTTTAAACTTTCTGCTGTGATGTATAATCCTCTATTTTGTGCATTTATTAACTTCCTCTCTCTCATTTATATCTGTACCGTTTTAAGCGTTGCTCTGCTCAGGTAGGCTTATTAATCATGTTATAACTACAGCGTTCATGTTACTCCCCTTTGTGCGAAGCTGTATATTTTCAACGTTTCGTATAATTTAATTAAATAAGTAACTAAGAGATTATGAAAAATATAACGGATAAAGTTTTGATTAAAAAAAGTAAGGAAAAGCAAGTAAGCAAGTAACAAGCAAGCAAAGCAAGCAAGTAAGTAAGGTAGTACGTTTTTGGACTTTTAACTTGAGTTGGTTCTGTACTCACTGATGTAAGAAACTACTCATTTTGGAAATACATTGTAGGACATGTAGGGCGTATACAAAATAAATTATAATTAATAGTGCTAATAAAATAGAGAGCAACCTGTCACCCGTACTAAGTCAATAGCGTGAATTAAACTCGACAATGGGGTGGCGCCGCCAACAATGATGATGAGGCTCATAGGCGGCATCAGCCAAAAGCCGTACCTCCGAATTCATTAATTCTGTTAATGAGCTAAACGCATAATGAAGCTTTGTCCCAGCTTCTAAGCTGCGGTTACCCATTGTGTAGCGATAGGAGACACTGAGCGCTTCGCTAAACTTAGCTGTTGGTCTTTGCTCGGTTTTATATAACTTCTTCATATACATGTGAAACTCTCACAAGTCCCAGTCCCACAAGTGTGCGCTGTTGTTTCAAAGATTTAGCTAATACCAAGTAATTAACTAATCACTTTAATCTTTGAAGTTCACATGTCGACGGATTTAATAAGGCTTAGTGCTTGTCTCTCTCTACGATACGAGAAATACAAAGGTCGTAAACGAGAAAATACAATTAGATACATTTATAACATGTAGTTGCACTGCTTTTGGCCAAGTCTATGATTCCACTTGGCGTTTGGATCGCTTCTTATTGAATTATTGGTCGGAGGGACGTGACTTAACGCACCCTGTGATCGGGCCATTGAGTTCTCGATGTTTGCTCGATTCCCGTACGTGTGTGGCGAACTTTAATCGATTCTTGAATTATTATTGTCGCGTGTCGTGCACTCCGTGCTGCGCGCTCGTGCTCTGACGTTTTGAATTTATTGTTTGTTTTATAATATATCTACCGTGCGAAATAAAGAACGAAGGATAAACAACAATATTGCTAAAAGCCCTAATAATAAAATATTCCGACTTCACCTTGTAACCTCAAACATCTGCAGCGGAATACTGAATAAACACTCGACGAGAATAAAGAAAAAAAATATGAATAATCTAAAGAAATTTAATTTTACGATGGGCCTCCACCAATTCAGAAATGAGACACAATAAGTGAAAGGGTTTCTTTTCAGGCACCTCGGCTCTAAAAAATTGAGGTAATGGAACGTGAATAACAATTCGGCCCTCGGGGGGCAGGAATCGGATGGTGGGTGCGCGGGGGGGGGGATAGATTGATGGCACCCGTTTGTAGCATCTGTCGTTTAAGTGAGCATCGATTATAGTACACACCTCGGTGTTTCTTTGTTTGGCAAGCGACGTTTGACTCGACTCATCAGTCATGCCGGCTTGGGGTATTAATTCCACAATATAAACAAATGACATGCTGATATTTCCCTCCCGAGGGCCCTCCGCGTTTCGCTCTATGAAAAAAGACACCGTTCCGGTTATCGGGAGTTCCGTCGCGAGCTTTTATCATTTTGTAAGAGGTTTTTGTGAATATTTGATAAATGGTCGATATGACTTTAACGATTGATGTTGAAAGGTAGATAGCACCTGTACTTAATCATTTGAAATGGATTAGGGTAAGAACCTGTTATTGAGATTGTGTAAGTCTGATCGTGGCTTTAAATTCTGTGTGATTTATTGTAAACGGATTTTTACAGATTTCTTTCAGAATATCCCTGATCTGTAAAGAATGATTGATTGAGTTTAGATTTCAACCATTTTTTATGTTGTGGTTGTGCAAGTAATGCATCCAATATTAATCTAATGTACATATCTTCGTCCCTTAGAGCCTTATGTTAATTCACTTCAGAACTACAAGGACAGGTCTAGTGAAGGTGCAAATACCTGATTCAAAGTTTTGCCAGAGAACAATGTCCAATCATCTAATTGCCACCTTTAACCTGAACTAAATTTTACCTACTGTTTCTTAAGAATTACTCCGTAGTATTAAAAATATCTATGAAACTATCCGACTTTTTTATTTGATAATTTAATAAAAGTAGAGAGAGCTAGTGGAATTTTTGGGCTATGGGGATAAGAAGTCTTTACCTTACTAAAATACCTTAAGAGGGGAACAAATAATTTCAATAATCGAAGTTTATATAGCCAGCGAAAAAAGTTATAAATGATAACAGATTAACACTGACCATAAGTCACAAATTATAGCAATAGGCATGACGACAGTATCAAAAAATTGCAAATCTATTTTGTCCGTCAGTAAGAGTATTGGAAATTAATGGACACGTATTTTTTTTTTTTGTAAATCAATGAATATTGACAAAGATAAAACGCATCAAAATTCGGGTCATCAGAACTAGCTAAAAATTATACCTAGGCGTGACGTATTGAGAATTTTAAAAGCGTCATATCTTCGTCAATTTTGATTTACGTAACAAAAGAAAAAACACGGGTCAAATATTTTCTGATAATCTAACTGACGGACTAATTAGTTTTTTTTTGTCGTCTCGCCTATTTTCATAACAACACATACTAACATATACCATGTACCATGTGTATGTGTTACCTACATTGTACTTATTAAAATAGGTTCAAGAACCTCAAATATTAAGTCGGCGTTACACCCCTATTCCTGATTTAGAGGATTTACGGTTTATATATCCTCTTTGCGTATCCAAACCGCGACAATATACCTACGATGTCGGAAGTATTACCCTATAAACAGGTATTGTGTAGGCAGGGAGACAGCTTTGCTAAAATATGTATCATTATTATTTCGACTCAGTTCTGACAACATAAGTTAACCAACAATGCCTTATTAATTTAGTAAAATACCTCTGTACCTACAATACTCAGAATATTTAAAATTATGCGTTAACTAGCCAAATAATTACAATTAGTACGATGTCGGGTTGGTAAACTTTGGCAGAGTTACCTTTATTTAATTCTGTTTATAAAGTATACATTTAGACGTTTTTATTTGTGATGGGTAATGAAAAAAACAGTTGGTCTGTGGATGGGTGACCAACCTTACATACCGGGTTTCCTCAGTGCCTCGGAAAGCACCAGGTCCCGGCTGTCATTTGTAGATCTTTGACAGTCGTTACAGGTAGTCAGTGGCCCAAAAAGTCTTACCAAGGGGTATCGTATTACCCAGCACTAACTGGTTTATGGAGGTGGTCAGATAGGCAGTCGCTCCATGTAAAATACTGGTATTCAGCTGCATCCGGTTAGACTGAAGCCGACCTTAAGATAGTTGGGAAAAGGCTAGGCAGATGATGGGTAATGAAAAAAACAGCGGCATTTTAATAGTTTTCTCCGTATACCGACAGCATAAGTTATGTGAGTTACAGGGAAGAGGGCTATTACTGCGGACGTAAGTGATGGCCGGTACGTGGTTCCTAGCATTTCCATCGCACACTGTTACGGCAACGATCACCCGTCAGGGAAATGCATATTCACTACTAAATGGATAGGAACAGCTATCGTAAGTACTTTTTATTTCATTCGTGCGAAGTTTACAAGCTCTCAAAATTGAGTTGAATATTATATTATATTACAAATTCCCTATTTTATGATTAATAAGGAAGTACCTATAATTAATTTCTTAATGCCCACCTACAGCTATTTTTAATTATTTTAACATATTTAATATTTCACGATATTAAAGGGTGCGCTTAGTTCCGAACTCAATTACGTAACTTGGCAACACGTTGAAATAATGCCAGTCAGAGGGGCGAGCTTTTGAAGTGTAACGATGACATTTACAAAACATGATGTATACCATTTGCATATTTTTTTATTGAATTTTTTTATTAATTAGTCTTTAATTGATGAGTTAAGTTTTAAAATTTACATGTATTGATATCCATTATCATGCATTGTAATAAACTATTTCGGTATTTTCTTTGCAAGATAAAGCCACATGAAATCTCGCTGTCTCTTTGACTGGTTGTACTATATTATTTCTGCCAAAAATCCGAGAAGAAAACAGTATTCAACGCGTCATGTGGCGAGTGCGTTCGGATAAACCCCGCGGCCCTTCGAGCCTTCCTAGTAAATAAGGATCACGGGATTATCGAGAACGGCGTATTCACTCTGCAAAGAACCAGGATTTACAACGTTCCCCGGGAAATGTTTAATACTGTGCACCTTGTTTACTTTGCTGTCCTGGCTTTGCTGTTAATTTTTGTTACGGGAACGGGAATCCCGAGAAAAAAATTCTACCAGACTGCTACAGTTTTCTACTGTAGTGGAAGATGATGTGTAAATATTTAAAGGTGTTTTTTATTAGATTTTGTACTTATCCACTCACTCCAAGAATGGAAAGTTAATTATCAAACTACTTATCCCTTTTTTTCGTTTTGGCTTTACAGTTGTTTAATCAAATATGTGTTTTAGTAATGGAACATGGTTTTAATTAATGTACTCGGAATCAAATTAGTTATTATAAGAAAAATTTTGTGGCTTTTGCTTCTTGAAATCGAAGTTTTTTACACCAATAGGTCCCACGAGTTTTAATTATAAAGTATAAATATAATGGAGCGTAAATGCATTATTTAACCGAAATAATTTCTTATTAATTGTGTACGGCAAAGAACAAAATCTACAAGTAATATCTGTTGTTTAGTTTACTTTTTCAAAATTGAAGGTAATAACCAAATATAGAGATAATGAATATTAATATCTATTAGAGCTTTCCTTTTACTTTGATGGTCCTCAGAGTCTCAGTAATAGGTCATGATTCGAATTCTGAAGAAGTTTGCGGTATGAAGTCACTAGAATACTAAGTCGGGAAAAGTATGGTGCGGTCTTACCACGGTTGATAACTTTAAGTAACAGCTCTTGATATTTCTTTATTGTTTTTCATTGACTATTTTGAAAAGTAGGTTATTAAATTCTTACAGTTACTGTTTCAAAATAGAAAACTTTACAAGGAAATTTTTGTTAAAATATTTTGGGGATTTCATTGAAAAATGAACATGGCGACGCTAGTTCTTAATATGGAGCGCGCCTAAAGATTGTACAGCTACACCTAATTATGATATTGTGCGTTCACAAGTGAAATTTATTACAGGCACAAAGAAGCAGACGCCTGCCTCCTAACTTGTACATAATATGAAGTCGTGTTTAGTAAATCCAGTTACACATCTCCAGAGCCTCGTAAGAAGATTACATCGCGGTGTTGTGTGTAGGGCACATAACATTACATAGTACACTCAACCACGAAAGTTGTTGTTGGATCACAACGTTATATGAACTGAATGTAAAACAGGCTTTTAGGGAGCAGGGTACCTGGGTATTGTAATATTTCTACGCAAGGCGAACAGCGCCGGCAGAAAATTGCAGACGGTAACAATATGTAGTGGAGATGTATTTGTATGGAATTTTACTTAGTTGCTGGGAATATGGCTTTTGTATTTTCTGGCAGATATAGTTGGACAAATGTGATCTCGATTTTAGGTGATCTCGAAGACTTATCAAATTGTACAGTCGTTTATAAGTCAAGACTATGCCCACTTTTTGCAAGCCTAAAGTCAGAACGACGAACAACCATAAGATTAAATTGAACAATATTTCAGGGCAACAAAAATGTGGGGCAATATGTATATAACGGAATATTTTGTCGCTCATAGTACCCTTACCTGCGGTCGCGTGCAACTCGTCAAACAATATGATACCGACCCGCGGGATGGCCAAGTAAGCTTTATGAGATTATACGGTCCACGCCGGCCCTACGAAACACACCTACCTATACGGGATTACACGGTAAATGTAGCTGTGTAGCGGGGTAGCTGGGAAGCTGGGTAGCTGGTCAATCTCTGGTACAACACAAACAAAGGACGGACGTCCTGTCACGCTTGGTATTTTATGAGTAAAATACCGAAAAAACGGTTTTAAGCTCGCCTAAAATTATTTTGTTCAGACATTTTTTATGAAAGTTTTGCTTGTACTTACGTTGCCAACCGAGGACGATGAGGTTTCTGTACGTAATTTGTGTTTTATTGTATTGATCTGACACTAACAGATTATGTTCATTGTGCATACTATAATAGCATGATATTGTGATACCTAAAGCCGTGTACGCACGTACGAACGTTGCGTTGCATGATACGTAACAACTTGGTTCGCACGTGCGTACCACTAACGAACATCGAAGAGTCTGTTCTATCCTAATAGTATGCTCTGTATACGTATAGACGGTGTTCGAAAAGCTTTAATAAATGTTAACACAACCACATCCAACGGCGCCACCATAGCTGCTAAGATAGAGTTCACGACTGTTGTGCGCGATCTCGATTCGAACTATGTTCGCGTTCGTGTTCGAATATGCCGTCCATACGTTCGAACCAAATGTTCAAGTTTGATGTTTGTGTTCGCTATGTTCGTGTCCGTACGTGCGTACACACACGGCTTATTATTGTATGAATCGTTATCTAAATACATAGCTACCTCAAAAACAATAAGTATGCATAATTGATTCCCTAATTCATAATAATTTATAAATATAGTAGTTTATTAATTTAGTAATGGTTTTGACTTTCATATTGATTTAAAAATATGTTAATTGACATTATCTCCTATATTTTATGTTTTGACATCTATAATTTTTGTTATTTTATACATTTTATTGTTGACATTTTGAGATAATTAATGGATCAAGTTGCTTTGAAATTATTGTTTTGATGGTGATAAGGGATAATGGTATTTTCTGCACGTTTAATTTAATTTAAATTTATGAAAATATTTATATACCCCATCTCAAACACTGTGTAACACCTACTTTAACAAATAAACATTCTGATTCTAGGTTAGTGACATAAGCTTTGTTTTTGTGTAAAAATATTTATACGCCATATTATGGCAGGATATGCTGGAACCAATATTGTAACATCTATTTGTACCAAATTCTAACAAATAAACATTTTTGATTTGATTTGATTTGAATAAATTCCATAATCCAATAAAACTCTCTTAAAAAACCGTTGCGGTTAATAAAAAATCTATTCCAATTAATAGGGCTCTTTGATAGAATTGGGCTATAGTCCCTTGTACACCCATTTGGGATTGTATCTAATCTGATCGGTAGGCAACGGTGCGAATGCTCAAATCTGTGTACCTTAATTATCTGGTAGCTACGCCGATCTTAAGTCTATTATCGTGATCGATAAAGATGTATGTACTTGTACCTACGTGTTGTTGTTATATAAGGATATATTGTTCCATGTGTGGGTGAAACATGGATTTAATTTGATTGTTGGTGTTGAAACTGTCAAAATGTTGATAACAACTGTCGTGTATTGAACATTATTCTGATGAACGTTTATTTGTTCAGAGTTTGCATACATACAAAAAGTCGTGCCTTTTTACCGTAGGGGCAGGAACTACAGAAAGTCACCAGCTACGATCAGTTCACATAATTATGATACTTGCTATAGCCTGTGACTTTGTTGTGTACTGTACGTGTGAGAAACAAAATAGCTTATTCCTTCCTCAGGATATTATCTATCACCTTGCTAAATTCCATTACGTTCCGATCAGCCGTTTAGTCGTGAAAAGGTCACAAACAAACAGAGTTTACTTTCGAATTTATAATTTTTTTATGGATGTACCACGTTTATAAATAAGTAATTCTAACACAATACCTATGTTTCCTACTGTTGTATTCGTTTAAAACATATTTTAAACCTCTACAACACAACATTGTACAACAATTGATTTCCGTTATCTTGCTATGTGTTTCAAAGTGTGGATTCTCTTTAATACCCTCTTTTGAATTCAAATCGGAACGATGTCGAAACGACATGTTTACAATTTTTCTCCAAAGGAAATTGTCTCTATCCGGAATAAATAGTGTTGCTCGGTATCAGTGCTTACGATTCGATATCGATATCTGATGCTATGGTGTGTACTACTTGTGTCCTGAATTTCTAACAACTGACTTAAGCGACAGTCAGACAAACACGGAACGAATAAGTATTCTGTTGTATTGCGAGAACATTTTGTGAAGCAGTTCATATTTTTTTTCAATAACCATATTCCAAGTTATATTATTTGGAATATTTTAAATACCTACGGAATTATTTTCACCTCTGTGTTTTCCTTCAGAATTTAAGAAATTGTTAAACAAATTAAATTCGTTCTATCCAAAAATATTACCCAGAAGATCAGGGGTTATTGTAAAGAGCTGAAGCTGAGCTTATGCCTGAGATATTTCATCTTACAAACTCTACTCTACCGCCACTTTAATCTCCATATGAGTCTGAGCTAGCCTTCAGCTAATTATAACCTTGTTTCTTGCTTATCTACAGCAATCAAAAACAATACTCAGATGGTTAAAACAAACGAAAAAGAATTAATTACGAAACCGTGGATTACTAAAGGGTATGAGAAACCGGGACAATTTGCATAAAAAATTAAAGCGGAATCCTGAAGACGAGATTATTAAAACCACTTAAAAACGTTGCCGTAACTATTGCAACTCCTTACTCAAAAAAGCAAAAAAGAGATACGACAAAAACGAGATTGCTAATGCTAAGGGCAACAAAAAACAGCATTGGGATGTAATAAAAAGAATTAGCGGCTCTGATATAAGAATAGACCATTCATCGTCTCTCTTGACATCATACAATTCCGATTCTGACATAAACAACGTCAACCACTTCTTTGCAAACGTAGGTGCAAACCTAGCGAACAAGATCTCCAATAATAAACAAGCTCCATCCTCCTACTGCAAAGATCAACTTATCAACTGATCGAACTTATCGAACACCCTTCCAAATTCAATGGTCATCCTACCTACTGACGAGCAAGAGATCTTCACACTTTCAATAGGTTAAAGGATAAATGCGCAGTGGGTATCGACCTCATAAGTGGTAAAATAGTCAAGAGATACGCAAACCTCCTTACTTCTCCAATGACTCACATTTGTCAATCTCTGCAGGGGTTTTCGCAGAGCTGATTAAAATAGCTCTTATCAAGCCTATCTATAAGGCTTGTAAAAACGCTCTGTGAACAACTACCGGCCCATTTCTATTCTTCCAGCACTTTCCAAAATCCTGGAGAGACTAATTAATAAGCGTCTAATCATGTTTCTGGAGACCAACAAACTGCTTTCTTCTTCACAATTCGGCTTCAGAACCGGTAAGCGTACCACCGATGCTGTCCATGAGCTGGTTAACTCTATCTTTGGTAGTCTGGATGATAGGATGAAATGTTTAACGGTGTTCCTCCTTGCAAAGGCGTTTGACACAGTCTCAATCCCGCATTTTCTAAAAAAGCAGGATCGGTTAGGCGTAAGAGGAACTCCCCTTAAATTACGGGAGGATTATCTTACTGGAAGGAAACAAAGAGTCAAAATTAACGATAGGTTAAGTGACGAGCTGACTGTCAATTTTGGTGTACCACAAGGTAGTATAATCGGACCAACGCTCTTCTTAGTGTATATCAATGACCTCTGTCAGCTCCCTCTACTCAAAGGCGAAATCGTAACTTTTACTGATGATACCGCACTGTTCTTCAGTTGTGGTAGCTGGGATGAGGTCTTTTAATACTGCTGACTGTGTTACCGCCCAGTTGGCGTTAACACAGTCAGCGAATGATTGCAAAACAATCAACTGACACTAAACGTTTCGAAAAACAAATATGTAACCTTTGGACATCGAGCTAACCTTCTTCCTCCGTCAATCCTTTCTATTTCGGTGCACACTTTGTTGTTCTCCAAATCCCGAGTGTACTTGTCCCACTCTTGAAAGGACTGTTAATATAAAGTATCTAGGGATCACTATCGACTCCCACCTTTCTTTTAAATCTCATTTTAAAACACTTGTTCCGAGGATCCGTAAACTTATCTATATTTTTAAGTCATTAAGAAACACTGCGGATCGAAAGACCATTAAAATGGTTTACTTTGCCTTATACCAGTCGTTAATTGAGTATTGCATCACAACTTAGGGCGGCGCAGCCAAAACCCATCTTATTCAGGTAGAGAGGGCGCATGCGAGAGGTCGCCGCCGCTGTTCGAGTGAACCCTTCAATAGAGTTCTTCGATTCCGTTCAGCTTCAGAATCTTCAGATGGATGTAATCCTATTTCATACCTAATATTATATAAGAATGCGAAACTTTGTGAGGATAAATGGCTCTTCCACACAAAAACTACTGACCGTATTTGGATGAAATTTGACACATAGATATTTTATAACCTGGATCCCGTGGGACAGTTACCAAACTTCACACGGGCGAAGCTAGTGCAACAGCTAGTCATTAATATGTGCTTTCACACCACGTCATTTTAAGCGGTTTAATTATTTTTAACGTTTTACTTATTGTCTTTGATCTTCATGTAAAGATTTCAATATATGTATTTTATGAATCTTCTTCAGTGATGACACCACGAGATATTTTTAACGTCTAATAATTTTGTAATTTTTCATTGACGCTTGCGTTCTCTCATTATGGTTGAACTCCGTTTGATGTTAGCAACCTAGAATTTTGTAACTCGAGCTATCGTACGAATTTTGTATTCGAATTTCGCCTTTGGCGCACCAACGCGGACAGCCGTAAAATGGCGGCAACAAAACAAAATTCACGAAAAAAAGGGGTCACATTTCGTGGTACTAAGCAAACTGGTATTAAGTCCGTGTTTAATTTACGCAGAGTTTTCAATAAACTGGGACGTGACACGTTTTCGCGTAACGGCTGCATTCACCTTTAACACGGGTGTGCACGTTTAAGTTCCAGTATGTGCATACAAATATGAGATATTGTGGCTGTCCTAGGCAACAATGGTGCTTTAGCAAACGAAGTTATAACGTTAGCGGTTAGATGTACTCGGTGAACGACGTTCACCGGATGTACTGAATTGTTTCATTTACTGACTGACTGAATAATTGACTTCTTTGTTTGTTGTCTTTTGTTTCATATGATTGTCATTGAAAACACCCATAAAATAATGAAAATAAAAGAAAAAAAAAAAAAAAAAAAATGAAATTCGACCGTCTGCAACTGCACATCTTTATGTAAGGTCAAACAAGCTATTTGGTTTACATTTTACAATGTAATTTGTGGATTAAACTGTAAACCAAATAGCTTGTTCGACCTTAAATTATAAATCAGTTAGAAAATAGTAAAAGCTATCCAGACTTTCTCGTATAAAGAAAAAACTACTTAACACTTTTATTTTTACTCTCTCATGGGGTGTTGAACAAAAGATAAGGTAGCAGGTTCACCCTAACGCCTGCAAGGTTAGACTTTTTATAGCCGACGGCTAATAGTGTGAAAAAGCCGGGCACGATATTTCAAGACCTGAAGGTCGCGTGTAATAAGCTCCCTCTTAAAGAATTATTATCAGGATTTTTTTTTGCCGTAGTAGGTATCCTGTAGTTTGAATTCGAGCTTTAAAAGCCTACAGCCTGGAACATACTTCAGAGTATGTAAATGACCAGAGAAAGTGATAATCTATCTGTGATCACGTTCATGGAAAACTCATAAATGTATTCTGTGACTTATGCTACTGGAAACCTTTTACTTTTTTCCATTAATGACACTTTTTTATGTGAATATTCTTCCAAAATCATCAACCCCTGCCTAGCCTCTTTCCAACTATGTTGGTGTCGGCTTCCAGTCTAACCGGATGCAGCTGAATTTTCCATGGAACAACTGTTTATCTGACCTCCACGACCCAGTTAGTACTGGGTAATACGATACCTCTTGGTAAGACTCTTTCTCAGACTCATTTTTCCGACACTTGATTTAAGAACATCAAGTATTATGTAAACCGCTTTACTCTAGTATACTTATTTGACAAATTATCTTCCATCACAGAACGATGTCCAAATCCCGATCACCGGTCACAAAGCAAGGTAAACACACAATCAAAGCCGAAGGTCCGAATAGTCGACCAGTTTCAAATTAATTAAAGTTAGGCGCGTCCCTGCCTTCGCATCCGAAGTTAGGCATTACTTTAAGTTACTTAGGGATTGAGTTAAGTACTTTGAGACCGAACCTATTGTTCAACAGGCGACTTAAGGTGTTCGTAATTTCGTGCGACAGGAGTTTCACTTTGATTGAACTTAAATAGTTAAATACTGTGGTAAATTTGAGACTGAAATTTTGGGAAAACAATATACTGGGTTAGAAGAGGTATGATGTCAAATATTTGGTGGTACCATTCTATTTGATCTATAATGTAATAAAATTCAATAATTTTCATCTTGAAATTTTCTAAGATTTTGGATGTATTATGGACTGTGTATATTCCACGAAATGTAATTTAGTGTTTATTATACGAGTACTGTGCGTTCATCACTTTATAAAAGGAAAGCCCGTTTTGTGTAAAAAAACAATAGAATGAAACACAAAAACATTTTTGTAACAACCAATCAAAAAGACAAATAAACAGGAATCAGTCGATCTCAATAAAATGTCAATGTACTCTTGAGAAACCAACCAATTTTTTGTAGTGTATTTTCCAACATTTTCCGGGACAATTTGTAGTGTTGCCAAGTGGTCGAGTGAGTGCGATCTGTCGGAGCAAGAACTAAGTAAAGTAAAAGTCGTTCGCAATCAAGGCATGCTCCAATTAAAAGTCAAATCAACTGCATTATACAGGCTGTTGTAAAATAACGAAACTGTATAGCCGGTAGGGTCGCCTCGGATAAAATAATGAGGACTCCGTTACGAGAAACTAGCGTCAAAGTATCTTCAACTTTCGTAATGATATTTAAAAATAAATTGGTAAAAAATCTTTGGTAATTTTTGCGTTTTGCGTTTCAAAAATGTTTTCAGTGTAGTTATTATTTTTCGGAAGAAATTCCTTGTATTATGTTAAAGGAAATATGTACAAACATACCATTAAACTAAAATATAGAGTTTAATATTAAGAAACTCTTCTTTCTAAAAGAAAACCTTTGCTAAAAGAATACCATATCGTGTGTACCTTTTTTTTAAAAAAATATCAACTACGTCAACAACTTTTTTCTGAGTAGTAAATATTACTTTCAAATCAGTATTTGCTCTATGATTAAATTAAATATAAGATACACATTTTTTTTAGAAGGCCACTGTCTACGTCAAAGTATTTGTATGAGAACCATTTTAGGTATTTACCAAAAAAATAGTGTTAACTGCAATCTTAAACCAACAAAACGTAAAAAAAAAATCGCTATAAATCACTTGGTAAGTCTCCAGACACAAAATAGACCAACGCTAGATAGGAATTAGGCTTATTCAGAAATTGCTAAGTTCTCGTTAAGAGTTTGGAAATTTTCGCTAAACTTTTTCGACAACCCTAGCCTAGTTCGAGTTTATTGCCAATTTCAGATTGATGTACACCTAAATTGCTGAAGCGTTAGACAGGACATAATTATTGCTTTTCATTTAAGTCTATTGTTCTAGACTCTCGGTTTTTTTACGAAGAGTTACTGAAACTGCAATTTTATGACTTTATGCTAAGAATAATATATTGCGACTTCCCCAGAGAATATGGTAGCTTGCACTTTAAACTAATAAAATGCAGTTAAATAAAAATGTATCGATACTTTCTGAAATATTTCTAGTAAAATTTTGATGACGAAATTAATGTCGATTAAAAACTAAAAGCTTTCATTAATCTCTTATTGAGAATAACATAGGGAAAATGACGTTCAAGTTAATGTATGAAAACACAACTCAGAATTAAACATTTTTGTGAGCTTAATAAACTTGTGGAATGAGGACAAAAGGCGATTTTCCGTTCCTTAAACCTATTTCCGTCCGTCCTCAAATTTTATCAACTTTGAATGTTACTTGTTACAAATGTAATGAAACATCTACACTAATTTCACAGGATATAAAGTTCTATGTTTTACTTTAGCACAAGAACTTTGTTGCCAGTATTTTTTGTTCCTGATTTATTTAAGGCCTGTTTTGCTAGTCAATGCAACGTTGACTTGATATTATATTAGTTATATATTTTTTCCCAAATAAAGCACCAATCCACCACCATTTCCTCTCTCTTTTTAGGGTTCCGATAAAAAAATAAAAAAACGGAAGCCTTATAGGATCACTCGTGCGTCTGTCTGTCTGTCCGTCCGTCTGTTACAGACAATTTGCTCTGGATCTACAGGACCAAATCAGGTTAAATTTTGTAGGATGGTGTAATCCGAAAATGACACTTATTTAAAAAAAATATTTTGCAAATCTGTTTGGGTCATAACCCAAACAGATTTGCAAAATATTTTTTTTAAATAAGTGTCATTTTCGGAGCACATGCCAGGAAATTAAAAAAAAAAAAAACTGGCATTGTACGGAACCCTCTCCACGCGAGTTCCACTCGCACTCGGCTGGATTTTTCTAAAGGAATTCTCTCTAATTATAATGTCTGTATCAATACTAAAAAGAGGTCAAAATACAACAAAAAAGTTCCGACTCTTTAAACCTAATTTATTTAATAAAGAATACTCGCACAGTCGAATTTACTTTTGATATAATTTCTTTACAAAAAACCTTTAAGGGTTGTAAGGCTTTGTCAAAATATTTGTGAAAAAATACAAAATGAAAAATCAAATCACAAATTTAAACGCGACCTTCTGGGAAAAGGTACGTAAACGATGCTGGGTGGAATTCTATTAAGCAGAGGAGAGGTTTTTCCCTTTTATTTTGTAGATCCTATTAATTTTGACCGAATACGTAGTCCTCTCTTCAAATACCTGAAACAAACAGATAACACTGAGTTAGTTAATTGGTTTTTGAATTTTCTTGGTATAAAATTATACAGGTCGGCTCGTACGACTTTTTATCTTACAGAAAAGACAGTAACAGTTACATAATAATATACGACTAATAAAAAGGTTTTCTATGTCAGTCAGAGGAGCCACATAGAATGGCTTTTAAATAGGGTAAGTACCTTGGGCATTAATAATGTTACAGGGATTATTTTTTTAAATAAAATCTGAAGTGGGCTTTATTTATTAAAAATGGATACACCAAAGAAAATTCAATGGACTTAAAAGTCCCTATAGTGACCAAAAAAGAAATAACAAACTCTGCTCCAACTTAAACTTTCTATGAATAGTCTGGGAATCAACATTGTTTAAAATCAATTGGGGCAAATTGAGAACCGAAATAGTAATTGGAACAAACAGCTTTTTATTGACTGTCTCATTAGTCCAGTGGTCGCCAGCACGACTGCTGAGCATGAGGTCCTGGGTTCGATTCCCAGGTCGGGCAAAGTGTTATTGGGTTTTTCCATCAGGAATTTCTTAGTAGCAGCCATGGAGTTTGTATTGGCGCTCGGTTGATGGCAATAAGCACTCCCCTATTACATGGGACTTAAACATAACTGGCAAAATGTGGATGGTGTGAGATAAACTAAATGGTTGACCGAAACGGGACTCAATATAAAAAGATTAAAATAGTTACGAAGGGGCCCTTTTTTCAGTTGTTTTGCACGTCTTTTGTTTAGTTGTCGAAATCGGAAAGTTACCAAACTCGTCCCAAATGGGCCGTAGGCATGTGAGAAGAGTTGATGAATTACTCAACGAGACGTACCCCATCTTTCATTATCTATGATAACTTTGTTAATGAGCTCATTTATAAAAACCTTTCTGATTTGAGACTTACAATTTGGGAACTTGTCAAACACTACATTTAACATAATTATGACATTTTTAATTAGCCTCAGTAATGCTAAAGTTGTAAGTTTGTTTTTAACCGACTTCTAAAAAGGAAGAGGTTATACAATGTTCGTGTGTATGTTTTTTTTTTAATTTTTTTAATTTTATGTATGTTAACTGATTTCTCCCCCATTTGTGGACCGATTCTCAAAATTCTTTTTTTATTTGAAGGATATACTCCTGAAATGGTCCCATTTAAATTTGGTGAAGATCTGATGCTGATCTTCGGAGATATACAATGGAACTCTTCAAAAATAGACGGCAAACCTGTCGTCATTGTTGCAATCGCTTGGATGTTTATTGTTTATACAACATCATGACGTAACATCATGCGTGTATGCTCTGAGGGGGTACGCAGATGTGTACAATATACCCAGATTTTAAAATTTAGGTATGTTTGCGGATGGATGGACAAAGATTTTATTGGCCTGTCAGAAGTATTGTGAGATGAATTTATGAATGCGTGAACCTTTACTTTGTTATTTTTGTCTATTTTAATTTTATGTTATCTCTTATTCTAAACTTTTAGTTCTAGTTTTAGTTACAGTAATTAGTTTAATTAAATACCACCGTTGTAATTAAATAAATGTTAAGTTCCATTCATTGGGGATAAGCCTATTACCACAGAATAATTAGTACAAGTACTGTTACCATGACATGTGTTGTTAATAATGTAAAATAATTCAGGTCGACTTTTTTGGGTGCAACTAAAATAGGATAAATATTATTTTTTTTTTGCAAAAAATAAACCGACTTCAAAAAAAAACAAACAAAAAGAAAAACACAAAAAAGTGAAAAATAACTAACTTCAGAAGCCGGTGAGAAAAACACCAAATCAATCAACAAAGGTCACCGACTTCTGAAGCTTGACCTTTGTTTGATTGATTTGGTGTTTTTCTCACCGGCTTCTGAAGCTATTTATTATTATTTTTCACTTTTTTGTGTTTTTTGTTTGTTTTTTTTGAAGTCGGTTTTATTTTTTGCAATAAAGTTTTTTTAGAGGGTGAGTTTTCTGAATCCGAAAAAAATAATAATGTGCTGTCGACTGACATTAATTTATGAAACACACCACTCCGCCCAAAATCAGCACAAAACACTGTGCATAAAACTACAACAGATAGGATAAGTTTTTCGCCAGTCCAGTAGCAAGCGAAGCCGATAAGCTGCAGTGTTGCACAAATCCATTTATAATAAGTTATCCAGCGAAAGTAGCCTGATGAAAACATTTTCTACTTAGTCCAGCTTTACGTGTGATAATCTTAGCACAAAAGCTTGCGACGGACAACGGCCAAGTTTAAAAAAAGCTCTACAGTTACGTCTGTAAACTTTCCTGAAGCCTTTTCAGTGAAATAATGAGATGAATACGTCTTAAAAGTCGTTGGATCTGATTTATTTGCCTGTTGAAGTAACCTAGCTTGAATAGTAGTCGGCTGACAGCTAATAGCTAACATTAATTGGCTGCACCTGCAGTTCAAGTTACTTTTCTTCGTATCCTACGGGGGGTATTCAGACTAACACAGATGTTTCCTGGTTATAGGATGAATACACTCTTGTCTCCCGTTTACTCTTACTTACGTGATTGTTAACTTCTTTCTGCTATCATTCCCTCTTAAAATTAAAAAAAGGAATACTAAATCTTTTTTTACAATAATTTATTTCATGACATGTGATTCAGGAAAAGAGAGGAGGAGCTCGTGGCTAAATAATAACAGCCGCTCGGGTCGATCGCTAGGGTAAGCCGCGCTGGCGTAGGGTAGTCTGTGGATGGGTGACCACCCATTACATACCGAGTTCCTCCGTGCCTCGGAAAGCACGTTAAGCTATTGGTTCCAGCTGTCATTTGTAGATCTTTGACAGTCGTTAGGTAGTCAGAGACCCAAAAAGTCTGACAAGTCTTACCAAGGGGTATCGTTTTACCCGGTTCTAACTGGGTTGTGGCGGTCAGATAGGCAGTCACTCCATGTAAATTACTGGTATTAAGCTGCATTCGGTAAAAATGGAAGCTGACCCCAACATAGTTGGGAAAAGGCTAGGCAGATGATGACATGTAATTCAAGAAAACAGTAGGCTGGTAGTGAAACCACTCTTGCTGAGCATTTAAATAGTTTACGTTCTACGATTTAAAACAACCTTTCTCAAATATGCTTTCCAATATTGCTCGCAATAAATGTTCTATGAATTTTATATTATTGAGTTAGAAATTCAGCTTAATTTTGTAGAGAAAATCGTGTGGAAACGTTAAAGACTCAGAGCAAACGGTGAAGCAAGATCAATATGCCTTATTCTTTAGACAGTTCGACGATCGAAATTTATTTAATATGACGGGTCTTGAAGGATCCAGATGACTAACTAATGTCAGTTCTCAGTACCACTTAGATATTTCAGGAATTAACTCATATTAAGAGTCGCTGACACTTCAAAGTATCGATATTGTGAAATCGTGTGCACTTACTTAGAAATATGTGTGAGTGATAAAGATGAATTGATGCAAGTAATAAATTTGTTAAATTTGTTTTGTAGAAAAGCTTTTCAAATTCCTGTTAAGCATTCTTAAACAAAGTACACACTTTCAGAACATATTTTCGTAATTCTTTTCGAGAAAAATATTTAATTTCACCATCTATTAATAAAGGTAGAATGTCGAAATTTCCATCAAGATAGGGAAAAATTCCTATGAACTCATTTTACGTCGTACCGGTTTTAAAACGCGTGTAGAAAGCTAATATTTTCACTAGGAAGCTTTAAAAACGCTCATTACATTTAATTTAGGGAAACGTGCGGATTCCGCGCGTGTAGGTACAGTTACACAAACATAATTGTGCAGATTGATGTTCATAACTGTTAATATCGTATACCGTTGTGTGAATAATTAATGTACAAGGATAAAACGCGATATATGTACAATACCTACCACGTGTACAATGTACACCTATTTAAATCGTAAACAATTCTAACTGAAAAAAAAAAATATACAGTATGTAAACGGACTCTTCACGAAGCCGTCAACCAAGCATTCTTTACATCAAACTAAGTAACCCTACGCAAAAATTATTGATGGGAAATGAGTTTTTTTTGGGGTGAAAGATCACGTTTTTCGATAAAACACAATGTAACGCACTTAAAAATCATTGCAAAAATCCAGCGTAGTGGGACACATCTTCTAATCTAATTTAATCTAGCCTATAGCATCCCACTGCTTGGCGAATGCCTCCCCTTCTGCTTTTAATACGCATATAAATAAAATTAAAGGAAAACATTAACTATAATAATAAAGAAATCGCAGTAAGGAACCTTAGACTTGGCACGACTTTGCCTAGATTTCATTACTTTTTAGAGATAAACAAGCAGCTCCATCGAGACTTGGCTAGTTTTTTACAGAATGTTTTTGGTGGGATTATATTTTTTTAGTTTTTGGTTTACATTATGTCCTGAAGCTTTTCGCCTTCAGTTAACAATAGCCGCTTAATAACAAAACTACGTATTGTTATAATACACTCCTGTCGATCCCAATTAAAGCAACACGCATGTGCTCTTACCACATATGTGTTTACTCCGATAGCCCTCGCTAATCTGATGATTCTGACTAAGACCTTTCGACGACGGGCTCGTCAACCTAATGTGATTTGTTAGTTAGCTGGTCCGAGGTGACGGTGACGGCTCGACCAGACCGAAATAATACAATCAATTAGATTCACTACATAAAAAAATAGTCTAAAAAAATGATGTACATGAATGTACCTGGATGCAGGATGCTGGAGCGCTATTGAAATTCGTCGAAGAGAAGGTTCTATAGTTATGGTATTATAGGTACACTCTGGAAAAACGTGGTGATCAATGCGCATGCCTATTGTGTACGAGTTATTTTGCTCTTCAGTGCTATAGTTAGCACTGAAGAGCAAAGTCTATTAATAAATGTCATGACTGTACTCTGTCCAGTTGCGAATCTGTCCAGTTGCTACGGAGGGAATTTAATTATTAACATAACGGGCAAATCATAATATTGTAATAATCGTCATATTTGTAGTTATGCAAAAATAAAACAATTTTTCTATCTTTATTATATTTATTTTGGCACATAGCAACCAGTATTAGGATGTTTGTCTCAAGCAAATGAAAATAGTATCCTGCTCATTTAACAACAAATGTATTCAACGGTGGAATGATGCTTCTTATTAGACTGAACACTGAAAGTTCTGTCGATCACCCTCAGGCGTACAACCGCGTTCTGCGTTGTTACACGAAACCTCCTATCTGCTTCGAGCAACGAGCTTTATTTTTTGTAAAAATATTAATGATTATGAAGGTTTAATTTCTCTTTCTGATCATGTTTGCTTAAATCATTGCATTTTCAAATTCTAAAGATTTTCAGTGACTGAACGTAGGGCTAGTTTGGTAAAATAGATTTAGTATTTTTATTAAGAGGACGCATTGGAAATTTTGGAGCCAATGATCTCAATTTTTGTCAGTATTTACAAAACAAATGAAAATATAAGTTGGTGACCTGATAATTCATGATAAAAACCTTAAGTAATATAAGTTTTCAATACATGATTAGTTAACTTTTGTAACAGAGAAAAAAATATCAAACATAGCTCTTTTTAAAAAGAGATTTACATGTTATGGGCAAACGGGACCGATTTAAGCCTCTTAACTTTCTCCGTAGATGAGTCTATAGTTTACTCTTTAAAATAGTAGAAGGAATTTCTCAAATTATCGTTCCCAACTAAATTAAATAACAAGAACCATTTTGTCGTTTACGTCCTTTAGTTATAAGCTAGCAATCCTCGCCCCGCTCAGACGCTTAGTCCCCCTCTCAGTCCCGGGGCGCGCCTGCCCGGTTGTAGAACAATGCGTCGCCTTAATAATTTCCATGATTAATTCTAACATAACATAACATCACGCCTATAATCCCCGAAGAGTTAGGCAGAGGTATACCTATAGTACACCCACATTTCGCCATTTATGTTGAAGCCCCATGTATTAGGGGACGAGCTATTGCCATCAAACGGATAAAAACTAATTGATCTAACGATGTACGTACAAACAAGCTTTGCCAGATTTGATTTCAAATATTGCTCACATGACGCAATTAAAACATTTTTAAAACATCAACACTTTTTATAAAGTTTCAAATAGACCGCAATGTATGCCGAGAGAAATGTCAAATAAAAAATGCAAAAACATTCCAGCATAAGGGTCCGAAGTGAAAAAGCGAACGAGAGGTTTTTTAGCGGAGCTAATTATCGCCTGAACTAGGTCGGGTCAGGCAATGCTATAAAATTTTAATTTGGACTAATATAGCCGGTTCCATTATTCAGTAAGTGCTTTGTTTAGTACCTTTCATCGACACGTATTACGGAAGTTTAATTGCAATTTAGTACTTATTATGTTTTAGGAATAATAAGTCACAGTATCTTGGACTTTCTTGAAATCGGTGAAGAAAATCATAAAGAAATTTGGACTTTAAATTAACAGTAAAGTCTGAACTCGCCAATCTGAATTTAGCAAGCGTGATGACTAATACCCACGCTTCTCTATCAGAAGAAGCTTTTGCTCTGCAGTGGGACAATCATGGGCTGGTTTTTTCTTATTATTTAAAGTTTCAATAAAATTTGTGGCAACACGACAAATGTTTGGAATCTAAGGAAACGTTGAAAATGACAATGTAGCAATAATCGAGACGGTTTCATTTTTACCACGCTTTTATTAGTTTCCCCTGTGAATATGTATAAAAATATTAGAAGTAAAATTCCGGTTACTCCTACTTTCCGGTGTCCGATTGAGCTGAAATTTTGCTGAAAAGGCTGAGTTAGAGACGGCGTTTAGCTATTAAATTAACTGGCTACTTCGTAATTTATGTGCTTGTGCGACAAATGTGGTTATTATTTATATATTTAATCATTTAAGCACATTTTACTTTTAAAGAAGTGCCGAATGTTTTGTTTAACTTTCTTCTCCATACCTCTAGGAACCAGTAAAAAAGTCCCGTGAAATTCAGATCAGTGTAAACTTAGTTCCACCTTTTGAGTATTTTAAATCTAACTGCACTCGGCTAAGTGGGAATTAAGAGCGCTGATTTTCTTAAACACCAGGTTTAACGGTAAATCAAATAATCTCAATTTCATAATTAATAAAAAAAAAAAAACAGATTAATAATTCGGTTTACCCAATGACCAAAATTATTGGTTTAGTGGCAATAATTGAATTTTCATGGCTCTCGTGGTTTATGATGTTAAACCTCTGATGGAATTTATTTTTCGCAGTATACGCCAGCAGCGTCAATGACTATAAATTTAACGAAAAGTTATCTTTAATAAGCCTTGTTCTACGGAAATTGTTGGTACCGGGAGACAAATTTGCAAAATTGACCAATTCTTTATTTTTCAGGAATTTCAAAGCGTAGGTAAGTAATAAAATAAGGTATTTTTTTCTGACGTGAACAATGGAATTATAAACATACTAGTGTCGAAATTCTAGTCTATCGCAAAGGTCGGTTAAAACTGTTGAAAATTAGCCTGCAGAAGAGATACAATTTTAGCTTTAGGTATAAACATAGGTTAGGTAACAATTTGCCATTTCGGTCTGAACATCAGAGAAACTGCATATATGTAGCGGATGATCCCATGACGTTCAAGATGAATCCCTAATGGACTAAACTATGCAGATATTAACTATATTCACAACTATGTTTGCATTCCTACGTCGTTATAGTGCACAGTGGGCTAGCTGGCGTATTCACAAACACACATTGAAATAATTTATGTACTGTTGTATTTGGTCATAACTGTCCGTTTAGTTAGCCAGTATAGAGTCACCAGGAGACTATTATTGTTGACCAATCGTTGTTATTGACTGTGTGCTTTTCTTAAGTATTTACTGTCCACCAATTCAAGTGTCAGCGCCCGCGAACTCTTCAACTCGTCCCATTTTTAAATAATAAATGATTGTTTAGCAGTTATTTGTAATAGCCATTTCAGGATTGATTTTAAGTAAAGGGCATTAAACTTTGACCTTTTAATCAATTAATCGAATGATTGTTATAGAGCTCAATCAGAACCCAATAATCCTTTATATAAGATCGTTATTCAATCCTTTGAAGTTTCCTTGATTTTTATCTGATGAAATTATTATTTTATTTTATTTTATTATACATCATATTATATCGTTACTTGTCATTAAGGTTTTATTGCCAGCTCTAAGGGCTCGAACAATTTAGAAAATTTGATGCTTTAAATGGTTTCAGAAATTAATTTTGAGCGCCAGTCTCGTATCTGTGGAAGCTACGTCAGGCGTTTCCAAGCAATGTAATGGCTTTATGAGTTTCCCTCCACTTTTTTTCGAATAATTCCTTCG
Source organism: Xestia sexstrigata (assembly GCA_941918905.2). Lineage (NCBI taxonomy): Eukaryota > Metazoa > Arthropoda > Insecta > Lepidoptera > Noctuidae > Xestia > Xestia sexstrigata. The sequence goes on along the minus strand of OW799200.2, from coordinate 11,126,623 downwards.
TGTAACGAGCGAAATTAAATTATTGTGTCGGCCGCGTATCCGACCCAGGTGAGCGGGAATAGGAATAGCTGCATTACTTTCCGAACGAACGGATTCTATTAACCGCAAGTTAGAACAATGTCGGCTCATGACACCAAAAAATGATATTATAAAGAGAAAGTTGAAGCAGAATTAAATGTCGCGAACAGATCCTCAGCCGGGAGTTCCGAGCGTGTGACGGATAATGTGTACGTATGTGTGTGCTATTCAGATTTTTATTATTAAACTGTTTTCCGGAAAACACTCGACGTTTCTTCCGCACCAAATCCTATAAACACACTTAAAAAGCCACAAAGGTACGCAATAACGTTATGTTACCTTACGGTAAACCGAAAACAATTCATTTCTGCGAGCGCCCCGCCCCTGCCCCCCCCCGGCCCCCGCGTCACGTACCTGCGTCCCCCTCAACCCTCGAGGAACTGCGGAATGTTAGTCGATCCGTAAAAAGCAATTCTTCCCGCGCCGTTTGCCTTTTTCACCGTACATTTAATGTGAACCAATGTAATAGTTTATGTTGGTTTTTTAACAGGCTCCGGCAATTGAAACTAACATTTGGTGGTTGATTGATTTCGATGTTTTTAATTCGGATCAAAAATTTAAGCACCTTTACAATGTAAGGATTCAATTTATCTTATAATAATATAATATACATCTTAATCTATCCGAAACACCATTGGTATATTTAAGCGTATGTAAAGTGACTATCTGTAATGCAATATTATTAAGTGTCGTTACATCCTCAGCATTTTATTGCTACTATTTGCAGAGGACATGTAAGGAATCCCACCAGAATAAAATAAAGAAACGCGTGTAAATAACGCAACATTGTAGTGTATGTACGATGTATGTTCCTTCCCCCTTTACATTTTATGCTGAAAAGAGTGAAAGAATAAAAATAACTCGCAATACATCCTTAAGTCTGTTTCAAATAAATAGTGAGTTCTGCGATGAATATCATTTTCGTTTAGCGATCTTACAACGAAAATATGTCAATGTAAAAACCGGAGTGTATTCGCTCCATTGATTCAGAAAGAACGAGAACAACTGTATCGTTTTTCCGACGCAACACGCAACACCACAATACTGTACGTAGGGAAACAAGAAAATACAATATATAATTCTCAGAATATGCGAGCAGCGACAATGAGATAAAGCAAATAAAACATTCTTTACCAGCAAGTTATTTATTAGGACTCAAGACTTCTTATTTCCATACTGCTCCGTATAAACTAAATAATTTTGTCGTGCTCCATATTTTTGTATGTATGGCGCAAGTCGTTCGTGAAGTCACCAATAAAATTTTACTACGTCGTTTAGCAAAAAATGTGTACAATACGAGAACACAAAGAGCAATCACTACTTCTGAAAATGTTTCGTATTTTGTTATAGTCAGTATCGGAAAACTCTCAAACACTAAACGAAATGATTAATGATCATTATGTGACATCTCTTGCAAAAGGCTGTAAATTATTCTTGTTCTTGTATAATAAACTTAGAAATGTTATGTTTGTTTGCAAAGCACTTATACTTAGTGGGCTAAATAGGGCAATATTGGCCACGTAAGTCGAAAAACATCTGCGTCCTTCCATTAACGCAACTTGGAGTGGTGGGCCGGGCCATGTGCGGCCAACGTGGCCACTGCCCATGTTACCCATGTGGTCTGCGAGTCAACCATTCTGATAAACTGGTTTTAAACGCTTGTTACAATCGTAAACATATTTGTGGGATTTTATTATTTCTTTCTATAGGATTCAATGTGGAATTAACTTTGCAGATTCATTGTATTGCTGCTGCAGGAAAAATGTTGTTATGTTTTATTATCATATTAAATTAAATACGATGTTTTCTTAATAGAAAAACAAAATTTATTATTTTACATGTATTCCCACGCCCCTTTGTTTTTCTTTATATTGAATATATTTTGTAGTGTTGTAGCCATACAATTTTAATATCATATCCATTTACGGTGATAAAGAAATGCAAGGTCACGATCCGTAGTACCCGAGGGTAATGCCCGTGCCTGAGAGAACCCAGCGACTGCAAACTAAACGTATAGCTATGTTATTGTTACTCGCGTTTTGTTCGACAAACTTGCGTTATTTTGTAATGAAAATCCTATGAACCGTTACGATGAAAAATATTTAAAAATGTTATAATTTTTCGTTTTTTAGGTCTTGTCTTGGGCCAATGCTTTTTCAGTGCTAGGTTTTAGCCGGATTTCTTACTAAAAAAAAACATACATATAATTCTATGAAAATGTTAGTTACGTGAACCGTGTTTATAGCACAATGAGGGTAAATAAATAAAAACGGAGTGAAATAAATAAAACGTCGACCGAGGCAATACCAGCGGCGGTGTCGTGTCTTCAAATGATACCGCTCCACGCTAACTCTAAATCTTTTAACGGGTTACTATTGTTAAAGAAAGAATAACGCTGGGAGACGTTCAAAATGAAGCCTCTTCGTGTCTCACGACAATAAATTCGAATCATTGGACACGGATGTCACAAACAGCGAGCCAAGCACATACTGGTACTGAGGACGCCTACTCACCTAACTATCACCGCACTAAATATTAATATTGTTTTTTTAGACCCATAAATGATCACCAAAAACGTCTAGTAAAATCAAAAATTGACTTTCTACATACGATTATGCTTATCTTGGTTTTCCTCCACAAAACATGTCTCCTTACCTTACCAACTTTATCAAAAAATTATGAAAAACAGCTATAAGCAGCATCTTAAAATTTTATGCGGCTATATTATAGAAAGTAAAAAATAACATTTCATTTAGGCGGCCTACCTAAAAATATATATAAACATATTTTTTTTACTAAAACGAAACAAAACACGGTATTTAGAGTGACTTGCTCGTAAAGCAGGAAAAAGTCGTCTCATTCATTTCCCTCTTAGCGATAAGGCCGCGGAGCATTGTGGGCTGTTTGACGTCAAATGTCAGATTTCAAAACGTTCCACCTCTTTCAGTGGCGTCGTTATGACACCACTACCTTGATTTAATTACTTTGCAAAGCTAACGACAGTAAAGGAGTGCAACCGCTTGGAAACCGACACTGCGCACAAACACACGAGCGGAATTATTTATGTGCTCGGACTGAGTTGTAAACAATATTTTCGAGAGCTCGATTGGACGGTCAGAGCTGTCACGAGTATTTGTTTATCGTAGCTGATATTTCCCCGCTATCACAGGCGATACCAGGCAACAAACTCGAGCGTTGATTGCCAGTGTCGCAGTAGTTTACTCAAGGGTCGAGATTACCCGAATGGCAGAGGTTACTTGGCCAGTTGTCTCAAGTTGAATGCCGGTATATTGATCGGTCGTAAACATGGTACAGTCCCGCTGAAATTAGGACGAATGGTCACGTCAGGGTATCGCGTGACGACCGCGTGTCTGCCGGAAACAGAGATATAAAATATTTTTATTGCCGCCTCTAGTGGTTAATAGTTACCATTAGGCTGTTCATTGCTTTGTTTATCTTTCTGCGCGCGTGTCGGGACGGAATTGCGTTATTCGCTATTATGTGTAGTGTTATTCGGGAACATAAAAGAAAGAATTCAATTTAATTAAAGAGGTTTTGCAATCTGATTCCGACGTTTTATGCAGAGGTGTAACAGTAAAATTCTTGATCGCTTTGAACTAATAAAGCGTGTTATGGGTACAGACAGCTGCACGCTGCTAGCTGCACGTCTCAGACTATAAGTATTTGTTTTATTTCGTCACGAGAGGGAGGGGGGATTTGTTTGCGGCACGTAGCAAATATTACTAACTAAACAAACTTGCAAAGAATTGCGTTAAATTCTCAGGTCACATACTTGTTTCCTTGAATTTGTAATGTATTACAGTGGCATGCCTGCTTTACAGTAATAAAAGTGAGTGGGTTGTAAATATATCGCGTTTCATAGTTGTATTTTTCTCTGAGTCGATGATATCGAAGTATGGTAGGTATTTGAAAAGTCTGTAGCACTTTCAAAGACAGCTGTGATCACGTGCTATTAAATATGAATTGCGTTGTGTCTGTGAATCTTATTGAGATGGAAAAGCAATAAAGGGTGGGTGAGAGCTGTAGTAAAAAATTTTAAAGACAAGCATTTTTTATTTCTGATATTATATTTCCTTCCACGTGCTTCCGGGGTATTTATTGCACTGACTGTTTAATTATACATGGAATAAAACTACTGACCCTTTAACTACGAGCAATTACAACACTCATGGTCTAGATTTTTACACTCGTGGACGAAGCTCGTGGCTAAATAATAACAGCCGCGCGGATCAATCTTCAGGTTAAGCCGTGCTTGCCTAGTTTTATCTGTGGATGAGTATTACATTATATACATACCATTACATACCGAGTTTTCTCCGTGGCTAGAAAAGCACGTTAAACCGTTGGTTTCGGCTGTCGTTTGTAGTTCTTGACCATCGTTACAGGTAGTTAGTGGCCCGAATGTCTGACAACCAGTCTTACCTAGGGGTATTGTATTATTCTTTACTACCTGGGTCGTGGAGGTCAGATAGGCACTCGCTCCATGTAAAATATTGGTATTCAGCCGCATACGGCTAGACTGGACGCCAACATAGTTGGGAAAAGGCTAGGCACATGATTGTCTAGATTTTTACACGGTTTATTGTATCCTCACCCACTCTCTGCATACCACAACTACATCACAATCCATGCTATATTTATGAAAGGAATTTCTAGACCCCTTTAACATTAAACTGCACAAACAACCGACATTCATTTTGCAAGCAGTCTTGGCTCCGAAATATCAAGCAGAAGAGATTACATGTATATTTAATTCGGAAGTGACGTAACATACGCGGTTTGGAGGCTGGCATAAATCCTTTATCGCATTCATGGAAACAGGTAGACGTTGATTTCTTCAGTTAAACAACGAACGAGCTTTTGTGTTGGCCTTCCGTAAATACTAGATTAAGTTTACAGGTTGATATTAAAAACATTACATAATTACACAACAAACAACAACAACACATGACACAACAACAAACAACATAACATTAAACCCACATTACAACAATCACACAACAACAACAACATTAACAACAAACATAAACATTAATATTAATTATTTTTATTCGAATAATTGGTGATTAATTAATTAAAATCTGCTCTAGAAATGCTATTGTTGGAACCAAAGAGATTACATAACATCACGCCTGCAATCCCCGAAGAGTTAAGCAGAGGTGTATCTAATAGTACACCAACATTTCGCCAGTTATATTTGTAGTCCAACGTGATAAGGGACAAGCCTGTTGCCATCAACTAGTCACAAATCCTGACACCGTGGCTGCTACAGAAAAATTCCTGATGGGAAAACCTAATAAAACATTACTCGACGCGGGATTCGAACCCAGGCCCTCATGCTCAGTAAACGCGTTTGCGACAAATAGCCCAAGGAGTGTGTTGCAATGATGTGAATGACGTACGCAATCAAGTGAGGTATCACTGATACGGTAATTAACTAAGCTCAGTAACCACACAAATACTGGGTGTAAACAGACTCTTCACAAAGCTAGCAGCGAAGTTTTTGCTGGGAAATGATTTTTGTTTTGGGGTGAAAAATTACGTTTTTCGGTAGGACTCAATGCAACGCATTAAAAAAAAAAGTTGTTGTGTTGTGAAAAAGTGGGAACTTTGACACCCAATATCTCCGTAACTAGAAGGTTCCCAGTTATGGTCTAGAACAAAAAAAATATCGCAATGACAGGGAGAACAATTAATGTCATTAAGAGTCTTTTTACACCCTTTTTGTATGTACTTACACATTACGGTTTAAACTGTAACTGTCGAATTTGTTAGATCACTGGTTAAAATAACCAAACAAACAGGATAATTACGTATTAGGTACACTTATAACTCTTTGGGGATTACAGGTTTGATGTTATGTTATTGTAACTACATGTTTGGTTCCATTACGCACTAGATAGGATGTAATCCATCACGAAGGCCCAGCTCTAAGCCATGCGGTTTCCTCACGATCTTTTCCTTCACATTGAGAGAAGCGGTGATTTAAAAAAAATTACACAAAGGAATGCGTTAAAATGAGTTCGAAACCACGTTATAGTAGTGTTGAGATTGCAACTTCTAATTTATTATTACCAGATACCATCTTCTTTAAAACCTACGTCAGTTCCAGTTGCATCTGTAACCTTACGAGTATAATATTTGGTTCGTGTTCAATATGCCCTGTACTAATACTCCACTGTTTACACCCGGAAAATAAATAAGTTTAAAGGTACAAACAAAATCGGAAGAATTTTCTCTGTGGTGAGACAAGATTAATCAACAATGTTTTTACCCTCCGGGAAATCGGATCAGGATTTCCGGTCCGAAATTCCTGATAGTCTGGGAAAGCTTGTGATGCTACTGGAATATGTAGGAGCTTTCATGGTAAAAATGGTCTGAAGTTCAGATAATCAGAATATATGTTTCAATATGGTGTTTATTAATTTCTTAAGTGACTTGCGTTACGTGATCGTAGCACAACGCGTGCTACGCCGTAGCAGTCCTCGTAGCAACGCATGCGCTTCGTAGCAGTGTGGTCGAAAGTTTGATGAAAATAATATTTAGGTTTTTATTTGCCTATTAACATTTTCCTTTTTGATCCTAGTATAGTTCGAGCTTAAAACGCTTTATATTACATTTGAAATCAAAACTGAAATTCTTTTCATGACGCATTTCAACCAACTCGTTATAAAACCACAAAACCTTTGAAAAAGAGACAAAGTATTGAATCCATTACAATGCAACAAAAAATAGTTCCGTCACATATAACAGTCGCTGAAAGTCAACCTGTCATTTAATCTGGTTTAATGACAAACAAGTAACGAACAAGCTGGCCACGAGTATACGAGTATGCGTCAACAGGTTGCGTAAAATGCCATCGAAGGCTTTATCCATGACGGGAAATCGGTATTAATCGTCAGCACGAATGTTATATTTGCATATTCATGGCACGAAAACCCCCTTGATTTAACGACAACCGCGGAATGATCGTTAAACCCGGCAAAAAGTGTCACGTCACTTTTTTTTATTTTCTCCTAACACGGAATATATTTTAGGGGCCCTCATCGCCTATCGAAAAACGACGCTCAAGCACCTACTTCGCTTATTAAGTTTGGGGTAATAACACTTAATTATAGGCACGTACTTGAGTATATTGCGGTAGTATATTACCGCAATGTACGAACAATCACGAATTTGGTTTTTCCGTTTGTTGACCTTTTTATTTAACCTTTTTAATTTGTGTTTTGTCCTGTGCGGGCTAATAAATGCTTTTTCTTTCTTTCTTTCTTTCTATTATTGAAAATGCCGTGTGGTATCCGGCAGTTAGCCGTGTGGTATCCGGCAGAGTAGAATAGAACCAATCCATTACACTCACGGGTGTCGTATAAGGCGACTAATGTCTGAGGCAGAACACCTTGCGCCTCTGTAGACCAGAGAATGGGCAGCAGCGTTTTCTGCTAGTCTTTCATCACTGCGATCTCCAATCCGCCTGCCAAGCGTGGAGATTACGGCAAATTCCTCCCATCATGGGAGAGGCTTATGTCCAGCAGTGGGCGATATGGGCTGTTGTAGTATTATTGAAAATTACATACATAGGTACACTGTTCGTACAGTCATCCTATTCAGTGTAATGTACTCGCATAAGATTTTAATAAAAGCAGTTATGGAAATTAAGTAGAAGATTACGAACTGAAATTGGTCAATTTATTCGATATTGCTTTCAGGCATACAAAAGTTTAATACGAGTTTTATTCATATTTCGTATCACATTTTGGAACTGTGGAACACTACTAGGTACATCGTTTTTATTTGCCTATAGGACTTTTATTAAAAGTAATAAAGTATACAATACTGTATACACTCTTTATCTTGCCTGAAGTAAATACGCGAATATCTTAAAACATGAAAGTACATTTAACATCACACAAAAACAGGAGCGTGTATACTTTGACAGAAGGTACAAGTTGCGTCGGGTTCTGTACATGAGATAACGTTGCTTGAGAATGATTAATGCGCACCCTTGTCCTGGAATATCACGTCATCCCAGGGCTGGGTTTTTAATATAATTAGCGTTGGCAACTTTTGTTTACGAATGTACAAGACGGGTTCAAACTTTGAGACCGGATTGCGGTACGTACGTTTGTGCGCGTCTGTACCTTGAGAAACGTGTACGTGTTTTTTTCATAACAATTTAGTTAGTATCTCACAAAGTGTTTATTTGAAGAGATGGTAATGCTAAAGCTTTGTCTTAGTAGAAAGCGATCGTAAACATATATATAAACACGATCAATCAAGTCGCGTTTGTACGTCATTAATCGTATTACTGAGACTGCCTCGTTGGTCTACCCGTAGTAGTCGTAAGCGCGACTGCTGAGCATGATTGTTCTGGGTTCGATTTCCGAGTCGGGCAAAGTGTCATTGTTTTTCCATCAGGAATTTCTCAGTAGCAGCCATGCAGTCTGGATCTGTACCCGGTTGATGGCATTAGGCTCGCCTCCTATTTCTTTGGACTTTAACATAACTGTCGAAACCTGGGTTTACTATTAGGTACACCTCTACCTAACTCTTCGGGGATTACAGGCGTGATGTTTATGTAATGGTAATAATTTAATTTTATACTGTGTTGACAAAAAAGGTTTCAATCATAATCTTCCAGCCCTAGTCCCATGTTACCTACTCGTTTTTTTTTCTTCAACATCAATCGTCAAGCTAAAATTTACTCATTTTTCTATCATATCACTCCTCACACAATTCATCATCTTTTCTTTAGTCTACCTCTCCCTCTCCATCCATCAACATTTTTATATTCATACAATACTTCTGCAAATAGGCTAGTTTTCACCATTAATAAATTGAAAATCTATTTAGTCCGTCAGTTAGAGTATTGGAAAATAATGGACACGTATTTTTTGTTTTTGTCAATCAATGAATATTGACAAAGATAAAACGCATCAAAACTCGGGAGAGGGGGCTCGTGACGCCACAACGCTTTAAAAATTATAGCACGGCGGGACGTATTGAGAATTTTAAAAGCGTCGTATCTTCGTCAATTTTGGTTTACGTAACAAAAGAAAAAATACGTGGCAATAATTTTTTGTTAATCTAAGTGACGGACTAATTAGATTTTCAGGACACAAGCCTAGTTACCACTATACTATGTATGTTGATATACAAATTACTCTTCCATACTCGTATTAAGTGAAAAGAGATAATTTAGCCTCACAATTACCGCCAGGTAACATTATATCATAAATATAATCAACTAATTACAGCTTTAAACCAACGCGTTATTTGATCACAAGTCGCACTCGTAGCTACCATACAATACGAGTATAAGGCTGTAACTACATCGGCGATTAATCGCATTAAGTATAGAGTTTAACGCAGACATCATTAGCGTAATCTCTTTCCCAATTGACGGGTTTAATTGAAGAGTAATTTATCTTTAAATACTGTATTTACACTTTGTGGACTGTATTTTTGTATGCTGATATGTACAAATGGAATCAGTGTTGTGTATTCTGCTCGTTGGTATATTAGTCGCAAGCGCTATTGTTGAGAATGACGTCTTGGATTCGATTGCGAGTTAACAATAGCAACCCAAAATGTTGGTGGCATTATGCTCGTCTCCTATAACATGGGATTTAAACGTAACTGGCGAAATATGGAGCTTTACTATATCTCAGCCCGTCCCTCCGTGATATTATTATTCATGTAGAAGTAAAAAAGCTTAGCTGGTCATCTTTTTACTACTGCGTTCAGCTGAAATATTCTTATATCTCTAAGATAGAATGTTTACAAAGCTGCAATGTTCCATAATTTTGTGAAGAAAATAGAAACTATATACCTAACATGCCTTGAAATACACCGATTCATAATTAGAAATTAGACAGGAATCAGTTGCCTTATCTCAGACAATTAGTGCTGACAGCTGAGCGTCGCACGGCGGCGTCGCATTGTGCGGTCGGCGCCTAATCGTTTGTATGCACAATCGGTTCACAAACAGCCCTACGCATAAGTTAGACAAACAAACATGGCTTTGGCAGACGACCGAAGAAGATCTGCCGGAGCCAATCAGTGTGTTTACAGAATCCTGTCAATGTAGACATGACGGTAACGGAATGCTTTGCTTGGTAGGCACGCCTAATTAAAGCAAAGGTAAATAATTGTATCATATTTTATATATTCGTTCAAATTATTCACTATTATCTATTTGACATAAGTACGTTAATTTTTAAATATGTATTGTTCTCCAAAAAAAACCCTTGTTAAAATTCAGTCCCAATGTGCAAACTGTACTGTACTGAATTTTACGTCTAATATTACAGTAAAAAACAGTTTTACTGAACCAATATATTATCACACAAAATATTACGAGAACTCGAACGTGGAAAATATTTTCACACGAATATAACCATTTTACGAACCAACCAATTGGAAAATAAAATAACAAATATTCGTTGATGAATAACCGAGGTAAAGGTTAGTAGTGTACAAACATAAAAAAGAAACCTCTCATGTATGAAACATTCACACACAGAGCTATGTAAATAGAAAAATAAAATAAGGATTTATTCTTGGTTCGTCCCACGAGACAGGAATGACGAATTTTTAACACTCCATTTGATAGCACTTCTTTCTATGTAACGCCAAAATATCATATTCATTTTGAAACGGTGTGAATGCGTTTGTGAAGTGAATTCAGGCGGCTTCTGATAAAAGCAGATTTAGTTTAATGTGTTTTTATTTGATAAAAATATAACTGCAAAATATACAAATCAAAAATGTTTATCACTTGTTTACTTTATAAAATTAATATTATTTTATGGATAGTTAAAACATTTATTTTATGGTGAAAATGATAATTCCAAATCTGATCAAAATAACACATTTTCGATGTTATTTATTTAATAAGCCAGTTAAAACACACTAGCAACCAATATTACGATATTAAAAGCTTTAAATAAATAATGGGGCATGAAAAATTTGAAATCAAACTCATTTATAATAATTTATATAATATAAATGGCTAATTAATCATAAATGACGAGTGCATTAACTCGGTTACTGATTGTGATATTTTAATACCTCGGCAGACACAATGTGACTAATCAACGAATAATAATTTATCACAATTTATTAGTAAGTGGTAATTTGAAATGTTATGTGGTTTCATATTTCGATGGTACCTATATCGATTTAATAATGTTCGTCGATGTGCATTTTGGCCTTAAGTTAACAATATTTTCCGAAAATCGCGATTAATATTTATTCATGCAAATATAGAACTTTAGAGAGAGGGAACTTTATATTTTCTTTGCTGTATTAAAATGTTTTAAATTACCTCCTGGGTAGTTAAGGTTTTCTTTTGACCATTAACCTGACATTGACATTCTTTTGATTGATTTTTACAGAAAAGATTATATATTTAAAAAATATACAAAAAAAAAATGTAAAAAAGATAATTTATTAATTGTATGTGTTTTAAGATGATGACAACAGAGCGACGCGATCTCAAAAATTCTTAGCATGTCACCTCCAGATGTGTTAGTTATTTTCATGACTCTTGTCATAATTTATACTTCTTCAGACCTACCGGTGGTATTTTGGCGATATAACTTGTGTGTGTAAAATGTTAATATTTGAAGGAGCACAATTATACAACAAAATACCCCCATGTATTAAAAAAGTGCACCCATTCAATGCATTCAAAAGTCTATTATCTGAATATTTAATGACAAATAACAACCTTCCTAACATCTGAATGCAGTGGATGGGTATATCTAATATGTAATCGCTACCGTGACGTCTGTCACGAACTTTAATTACAATTTATTTTAAGCATTGTTCTCATGTAAGTGACTTTGTATCTTTTTTGAGAATAAATATCTTTAAACCTAACTTGATTTTTGTCGTCCAAGGCCCATGGAATTCGCTACATCTGCTCCGTTCGAGGCTTATCCAGCCCTGCCTTTCCCCCAATACTTGGCCTAGCTACGTTAGACTAGGCACAATTTCCCTCCGTAATTGAGCCTCTACGCTCCTGATGGTCGTCTCTGACACAAATTTCGTTATCGAGATGAAACCGTGGGGGCACTTGTAAACTAACTTTACAGTTATTGTCTTGTTAGGAATTTCTGCAACATTACTGCCATCATACGGCGCAAGTACTGATTATTATGTATATAGTTCCTAATTTCTCAGAAACACTACCTAGTAGTAACTAGGTATTCTTTACTGTTTAGATTTCTCAGTTTGGAGTTGCATAGTATTATTAAAAATTTACTGAAGGGATTTAATAAAAAAGTAACAAAACGTTTGGATAACTTCAAACAAAACATACCCCTACTAATTCTAACTAATGTAATAATTTAAAATAAATTGATCTCAATAATTTTAAATATCTACTATATTTTAATACTATGATTCTTAAGATTTATATATAAATATCGACAATATTTACAATACTGGTGATCTCAGTTAGAAATAGTACTGAAATAATGATGTTACGTTATGTTATAACTATGTCTATAATTGTTATCGTGTAGTTGTACCTAGTATGTTACTCTGATAAATGTGTTACATACACTCTGTTTGTAAATAATATCTATTATTAACTACTTAAATTTTAATGTTAATATTGTTTATTGCTGTGCCCTAACAGGGACCATAATTGTTCTTAGCTGTAAGCCCATTGTAACATCTTTTTAAATGGTACGCAAAATAAAATGAATATGAATTCTAATTTAAATCAATGTGATTACTTTGATATTTCTCATGCAGCTTTTGCAGCTTGAATGAGCGTTTGCAAGTAAAATTACTATAATACTTAAAAAAAAGTGGAAAACCAAAGTATTCTTTTGCGTTCTTTACTTTAATTTAGTAGAGATTTTAATTTAAACCATTTGTGCTTTAGGGAGGGGACACCACCATTTAATTTACATTTGCGGTAAAAGCTAAGCTTTAATGATAAATGCGGTGCTTTCAGTTGCAAAAAAGAAGGCGATTGCGTGACTGCGTACTTGCAACGAAAAGCAGTGTAATTTATACGATGAATGAGTAATTCTGCAATACAGTGCACGCATTATATTAAAAATGTTATTAACTTGGACGGCAGTAAAACGGTGCTTGAGTCATAAGCAATGTTTATAATTATAACTATGTCACGTATGACGCACTCACGCCATTTTATTGTTTCTTTATAGGCGTGTGGTGTCCAGCCAAGAATAGGTGAGTACCTTCCCTATTATGGGTCCCGTAAAGGGTAACTTTGTAGCACAATGATTAAATAAATCTATTAACTTCCGAGTCCACTCAATTGAAGAGGGTAATTAATAGGAACCTTTTACATCTAAAAACTAATCAAGTTTATTTTATTTCTAAGACTCTATTTTAGTTTATGAAGACCAATAATTACAAAAATAACCATTTTCAGGCTCTGTATCAAGACAACAGTTAAAAAGATATTTAAACTGTAAGCCAGATTTAAAACAATAATCGTTGGAGCGAATAGCTTGCAAATTGTTGTGTTTAGCATATGCCTACGATGTCGTCAGCCGACACCAACATTAATCCCCTAACGTTCCCCACTCTTGTTTATTTTTCATTTTATTCGCTACAACAATAAACGTCGCGGTGGTATGTGTAGCAAATAAGCAGCTGTTCAAAGAAGATACAAGTGACGCGTATTACCAGTTAATTAATAAAGGTTGGCCCTCAAGCACAGCCCTCGTGTTTCCTTAAGGCTCACCGAACGTATTGATCAGAGTAAGCACATAAAATCTATTTTTGATCACTGTGTCCGTAACCTAATTGAGAAATACCTACAAATGTTATAATGAGATTTTGAGAAAAATCATTCTCAGAAAATAAACATGTTAGACTTAATTATGTAAAGTAATGTAATGAGTGTTTGTATGTAATAAGTTTAGTTTTAAACCGTGAAAGCTTAAAACAGTGAATAAACATGGTTCTCTATTGTATTACCTAACTTTTTTATTCATAATTTAAAGTGCCATAACTTTTATGTTATAATCATCATTTGTCCGAATGATAACTTACCCGAACTTAATATCACATACCATAAAATTGAAATCCCTAAGTGTAATAGGCCTTAAATCCGTTTGTCATAAATATTACAATTAATATTATACAAAAGATTTAAAACCGTTTTTAATAAAATATAAATGAAAAATGTGTGTAAAATGAAAAGTTTAAATGTGTGTTTTAATTATTTAATGTTTATTTAGAAAAATAATATTCTTAGAATAAATTTGTATTACAAAGCTTTTCAAGGACTGTAATTTTCACTTGGATCAAATAATCTACAGACAAATACAAAAACGTGGATTTCAGACATTATACGGAAAAGATGTAGATTTTGCTAATGAAATGAAATATATGTTGGCTCTTTCTTACCTGGCAGCAAATGATGTACTAATTTATTTTGAGGAATGAGAAAACACTGTTTCAACTGAAGGTAAAATAATAGCAGAATGGTTCAGTGAAAATTATGCATATACTCGGTACTTGCAGTTCAACGCCTAAATACGATTCAACATTTTGGAGCACAAGAGAACTAATAAATGAAGGTATACCTCCAACACAAAATTGTGCAGAAGCTTGGCATAATAGAATCAATCTTCTCGTGAATAAGCCTAAATCAGGCTTCTATCATTTATCAAATTATATAATGATAGAGTTAAAATATTCAATATCAGAAATTGAAAACAATTTGAACGGCGTTCCTATTCCAAATAAAAAGAAAAATAATTGAAAAACATCAAGAATTGATAATATTAAAAAAAACAATCAGGATATAAAAAATGAGATTTTTTGAAGGCAATAGCAGCTAATATAAAATTAGCTTAGAATTTTAGATTTATTCTATTACGCCAAGCTTCTGCACAATATTCATTAATTCTCAATGCCTGAAATCCGCGATTTTGTATTTGTCTATAGATTATTTGACCCAAGTAAAACTGACACCCCTTTTCTTCTTTTTTTTTTTTTTTCGGATGGGAAATGATCAAATGACTTCTCGCCCAGGAGGGAGTGTCAGACTTTTACTGACTAAAACCCATCCATGTTCCTTCATCGCCCATTGTGTTCCGGGGCCACGGTATTTCTTTCGAACAGTCTTGCAACCCCGGCAGGAACATTCCCGCAACCCCGCGAGGAAAAAAAGAACCCCTTGATTGCAATGTTAACAAAATATATTTTTAAGCTTGCTTGTTAGCAAGCAAGCATGCAGCATGCAAGCAAGCACGCAGCATGCAGCATGCACTCAGCATGCAGCATGCACGCAGCATGCAGCATGCAGCATGCAAGCAAGCATGCAACATGCAACAGGCATAGTTTCTGTCACGGCTTCGGCGCTGCGGGGCTCCAGCGGTCCCACGCGAGGTTATCGTCGCAGATGTGTTTTCCACAGCCGCGGCGGCGAGTGTTAAATCCACGTGCTCCTCAACTTGCGGGCCGCCTCGCCCCTCCGCGCCTGCGCGATTTTAAATTACACTCTAGGGGTAGGGCAGACAAGACTGTGGAGTCGGATTTACAGCGATTCGTTTCTGTCACTAAAACCTAATTTTCAGCAAATTTTTAAGACTAAAAATTTAATACATATGAATATATAATACAATACTTAGGCTACATATACATTTGGCTTTAGGTCGTGTAAATTTAGAAGATTCAATTATTATAGTACTCGATATTATGACAGAATACTTTTAGAACTAAAGATAATTATGTTAAACAATATTTCGGGATTTTGAACATTATGGTTACTGACGTTTATAGCACACGTGTTATGGAAAATGATTTTCGGACAACATTTTTTAGGAGTAAGGGAGTAGCAATAAACATGTTATTTAATTATATGCACACCAATTTTCCGACTCCATTAACGCAATGAAAATCATAGTTGCAAAATATATTTAATTATTAAACGTGCCAAACATAAAACAACAAAGGTAAAAGGAACCAGCCTACGTACTCCTTCAGAGAGCGAAAGATTGCTACCATTAATGGCCCTTCGCACCCGAGGGCCAGGCCCCTGGGCCGTGTCTAATAATTAAAATATACAGAGAACAATGATACGTTTCGCTCCGTTCAATGTTTATTGACGGGACGGCGTACGGCGTACAGCGTGCGGCGTGAACCCTTTGCGATTTCAATTTGCAAGGGGTCCGGGTCGTTCCATCCGGAGAGAGGGAGACGGCTTAACACTAACTACAAACAGTCAAGTTGAAGCAACATTTAGTTTAAACGTGACCGATATTCCGTTGCATTAAGTTGATATAGTTCCTCGACTTAGATACGAAACATTGCGCGTATAATGTCGCGTATCGTGACAACATCAAACTGCTGCTGTGGAATGACTTAGCGCTTAATGTAATGGGTATTATAACGCAACATTTGACACCTTATGTTTCGACTTTCCCCTCTTAGTTCGAATTGGGAAGCTGTTAATGTCACGATGTTCATGTTGGAAAAGAAAGGAGCGCGTGAGCTTTTTTACGTAGCGTAGCTTTTTTATCATGTTTTCTCTAGCGATGTGAGTCTGTTCGTGTTGAATGTGCAGAGGGTTATCTGCATGATTCGGTTGATTTCATACACTTTCCATAGACGGGCCCGCTCGGAGATGGATAATGCAGACATGCCTGGGGATTGCCCGTGAAAGGCATTTGGGCCTGGTCATGCGTGTACGGCCCGCACGGACCCGGAGAATTTCGAAGACTACGCATTGTTGTGCAGCACGAGCGTGCCTTAATGCACGCCTCATTTGACTTAACGAAGTATTTGACTTTACCGGAATAAACGATGCGTGAATGAAGTGGACGAGCCCAATCGAAATCAAATTCTGTACAGCATTGTATGCCGCTTTAAAAGCTAGATCAGTCTGGATTAAATCACTTTGTTGAACGTTGCGTATATACTATTACGTAGCTGAATTACTCGTGAGCGCTCGACCATCAAGTTGTCAATATTAGTGCAATATATCATCCATGAAACCCAACCGCTGTTGTAGATTCAAGTTATACCAGCGAACGATCATGTTTATATTACATAAGCCAGTTGACAAGTAAGAAGAAGTATGAGTACCATATCGCTTGAGTACCATCTTCATTACGTCATACTAATCGTGGCGATCATCAATCATAATAGCCCAAAATGTCCCGAACGTGGGCCTTCCCTACCCGACTACATCATAGTAGGGGGATTTTGTCATAAGAACATAGGATAATACTACTTATCTACCTGAGATTTTTCCCTAAGTCACAACACCCACGGGAAGAAATAGAAAGTTTATTCAAAGATCTGTCAGGGCTCAACAAAGTGCGCTACGGAAAATAAAAAGATCTTTTCATAATAAAGTAACCCCACGTTTTGTTTGTAAGATAGTTTCATTATAACACCTTTTGTGAGGGCATTTTATTGAACTATTCCCAGTGGGGGATAGAATTTTATTGAATAAGGTTGCCTTTGTGTTGAAACATAGAGGAACGGCTGTGTAAGTAGCCCGGGGTACGCTCACGAGCGTTCACTGAATATAATGTGAGTTTGTGAGTGTGTTCGCGTCAATCTGGGCGTACCTTTATGCAGTTTCCTATTCAAAAAAGTTGCGAGTACCAATTTATTTATGAATACGTCAATGTTTATAACGCGAAAACAAAGAATACAACAAACTAAAATATAAATAAATAATGTGCTGATATTATACTTGAAAACTGAAAACTCATTGTTTGGACTAACTGTTCAGACTACAAACAGAGCGTATAGTAATAACAAAGTAATATATTTTCGGACGCTTAGCCGTCAGCAAGAGTGCATTAATTATGAAATTTTGCTCTCGTAGATCGGTAACATGAATTTATTTTAGTGTGCAACCAACCAACTGTTACAATATTTATTTTTATGTCCCGAAAGATGGAAAACGTAAACATTATAACACCAAACTAGATCTACAAAAATAAATATTGTAACAGTTGATCATGGCTAAATAATAACATAAACTTTAGGTTAGGACAACCAGTCTCACCAAGGAGTATCGTTTTACCCAATACTACCTGGGTTGTGGAGATCAGATAGGCAGTCGCTCCATGAAAAAATACAAGTATTCACCTGCATCCGGCAGACTGGAAGCCAAAAAATACAAGTATTCACCTGCATCCGGCAGACTGGAAGCCAAAAAATACAAGTATTCACCTGCATCCGGCAGACTGGAAGCCAAAAAATACAAGTATTCACCTGCATCCGGCAGACTGGAAGCCAAAAAATACAAGTATTCACCTGCATCCGGCAGACTGGAAGCCAAAAAATACAAGTATTCACCTGCATCCGGCAGACTGGAAGCCAAAAAATACAAGTATTCACCTGCATCCGGCAGACTGGAAGCCAAAAAATACAAGTATTCACCTGCATCCGGCAGACTGGAAGCCAAAAAATACAAGTATTCACCTGCATCCGGCAGACTGGAAGCCAAAAAATACTTGAGAAAAGGCTAACAGATGAAGATCTCTAAATAGCTGATGTTTATAATTAATCTCCTTTAAAGGCCTCACGAGCCTCATTCCACTGTGCTCTAGTGTAAACAAGATTTTCTCTAATTAATTCCAGTCGCAAATTTTATCTAATTGTTAATACTTAATCAAATACTTCTGTGATCTTTCAGGAGTTATATTGAAGTAGAAATAACCCTCGAAATAGATGAAAAGTAATTTCAATGAAGGCATTACACATGAAATGGAGGGATAAATGAGGGTAGGCAGAATTACCGTACTCGTTTAATTTAAAAGGAGTTTGTGTTACCCGCTTAAATATGCTGCGACTTTTTTGTACGGTAAATAGATTTCTTTACAATTATATTCAAACTGGATGATTACCTTAATGCTGAGTAAATTCTGCAGTAGTTTTACTATTTTTAAACTTGAAAACGAATAAATCTTTCTACCGATAAAAATTGAATCATCCCTACTAAACCAATTCATTGAAACAAACACATAACAAAACACCAAATAAAGGAAACTGCCAGTTCCTGCTCCAAGAAACATTCTAAGGCGAACGGTGCAATAACATCAATAATCCAAAGACGTTAATAACTATAACCACTGGGTCTTTCATACTAAATAATAATAATAGTCAACTTGTAACATTGCGAGGGTTGTCCAAATTTCATCTCCGGAGCGATGAGAAATGGCAGTTAAGCTGAAACTTTTAACAATTGGTGTAACTATTCAGAAATCCGCCTGAGCGCGGAGCGGAGCGGGCCGACAGTACGTACTTACTTTTTAAATGATTTAGTAAAGTTATAGTTTCGCCGAGCTGGAACGCGCCGTTTTCAACAAACTATCAATATTAAAGCGCTGGTTTTTTAATATACCACAGTTGGTTAAACACCGTTGGAGTAGTGAAATAGCGAACGACTTTAGTAAAACCTCCTTTATGTATGAACTAGTGCGATGGACTGTGTTGATATTTTGAGTTGTACTCATTTAACGTCAACGTAGAATTTAGCAGTATGGTCTTTCCTGTAGCGATCCTAATATATTAAGGTTGAATGTTCCAACCAACCCGCGAAATTCAAATTTTCTTACGTTTTTTGCAGTTTGCAGGCCATTGCAAATAGTGCAGTGTAGGATGTATGTTGATTAAAATATTATTCGCGGCTGTGAGACGTATGTAGTTACAGAATTATAATCATCAAAATCATCAAAAAAAACACCTTTTTGAACTTAGAGGGTTGTACCCTCTAAGTTCAAAAATGTGTTCTTTTTTGTTTCTACACATTTATGAACTTGGAGGGTTGTATTGATGATTTTCATGATAATAATTCTGTAACTCCATACGTCTTACAGCCGCGAATAATATTTTAATCAACATACATTCTAGGACTGGCCTGCAAATTGCAAAAAACGTAAGAAAAAATTGAAAATTGAATTTGACGGGCTGGTTGGAGCATTCACCTTAAGGGTGGAAGGCCTGTATCATTGTACACCCGACAAGCGTGGTAATTACGAACTAAGGAAAGAAGAAGATTTTGCAGTGGTACATCACGCCTGTAATTCCCGAAGGCTTAAGCAGATTTGTACCTAATAGTGAAACCCACATTTCGCAAGTTATGTTTAAGTCCCATGTAAGAAGCTATTGCTATCAACTGGGCACAAATCCAGACTCCGTGGCTGCTACTGAGAAATTCGTGATGAGAAAACCAAATAACACTGCCCTACCTGGGAATCGAACCCAGGACCTCATGCTCAGTAGTCACGCTTGCGAGTACTAGTCCAATAAGGCCGTTGTAGTTGTATCTTGTGGTTGTAGTTGTATCTTGTGGTTGTGTATCTCTTACGAACCGAAGTTATTAGCATCACCTTTTCGGAACATTTAATTGTCTCCTAAATTCACACACAGACACTGACAGTAACTAACACACTGACAGTAATCTAGACTTGTGACTTTTGGTTTTCACGATTTGGTGAATGTTTGTAAAATGTACTGTAGTTACTTACACCAGCGCGGTTTAGTTCCAGTAGCTACGAATACACCCCGAGAAATGAGTATTACCTGTAACAAAGAGTACACTACGTGTTAGTGTGAAAAATAATTAAATAAAAAAACTGTGTCATTTTCAGATGTTATAGTCATAAACAACAAGCATTTGTGTGGTATACCACAACCAAAAAACCCGACTTCTGGAAAACAAGCTAAATCGACTCCTTATATTGTTGAAGTCGGTTAAAATGTAGCATATGTTATACCCGGGCCATAATAACGAATCGATTGACACCTAATTCATCGAAATCCGATGAAATAGTTTGGGCGCTACCGAGGAACATACGTAAATACAAACACACAGACTGGTAAAATCATAACCCTGCCTTTTGGCTTCGCTGTAGTAGGGTAAAAAATAAAGGTAGCAAAGATATGGATGTAGAAAAAAGAGTTAAGGCATATTGAATATACGATGGTTACCTACACAAATCTAACGATACAGTATCCGGTTGTTTTGTAATCATTTAATTCCTGCAAGACATCACGAGAAAACTCAGAAAATCCGTCCGATCGTAAGTTGGAAGCCCTTAAGTCGTCTGAGAAAATAGAACCATCCGTTCCTAGGGTAGCGACATAAAATCTAAAGCATCATGCCCAATATTACCGCAAGCGAGTTGACTTGTAACACAGGACACAGCCGTGCACGGAGAGAAGTGTAAAGTCGACCGTCCACTGCTAACATAGCTGCAGTCTTTCGGTGCGTGGCTTTAACCGGGCCTAACGTCACCATCTTGTGTTTCCTAATACGATTTCTACGAATATACAGGATGGACGGGACAGATGCACAAACGTATTCAGTATGTGGGGTTCGGCATGATGTACTAAATCAATAAACTAGGAGAAAATAGCTTTCAAAAGTTGCTTAGAGTATACATGCCATTACCCGTGACTGACGTAGGCTGTGCACAAAGAGGATTGCCAGGTGAGCTACAGTCTCTTCACAGTAATAGTACCTCAGACCTTATGTCACTAGGGCACGCCACAATAGTGGCGGTAAGTCCCCTCTTTGAGGAGTGGCTTGAGAGACGCCACGGCGTCCTCACCTTCCGCCTGGCGCAGATCCTCACCGGACACGGTTGTTTCGGGAGGTTCCTGCACCGAATCGGGCGGGAGGAAACGACCGGGTGTTTCCATTGCGAGGATCGACCGGAGGACACGGTGGAGCACACGGTGGAGGTGTGCCCCGCGTGGGCGGAGCACCGCCGTGTCCTCGAAGCGGCGATTGGCGGCGGCGACCTCTCGCGTCCGGCCCTGGTGCAAGACATGGTCCGGAGCGAGACGGAATGGGACGCTTTCACCTCCTTCTGCGAAGCAGTAATGCTAGAGAAGGAGGTGGCGGAACGTGAGAGGGAGAGTACCTCACAGCGTCCCGGCCGCCGCGAGAGACGCCCCGGGCGTTGGGGGCCACCACGTTTCCCCCGGCCACCGTAGGCGCGGGCCTGTGGACGGTGGGCTATGGGCTAGCTCGCCGTCCATCCGTCTCATGACGACAGGCCGTGTCGACGGCGCGTTCGTGTTCCACGCGCGCCTCAAAGAGAGTCAGCAAAAAGGAAGGGGTCCGCAAGGACCGATGCCTGCCGGGGTTGCGGGACTGTTCGAAAGAGATACCGTGGCCCCGGAACACAAAGGGCGATGAAGGAACATGGATGGGTTTTAGTCAGTAAAAGTCTGACACTCCCTCCTGCTCCGCCCATAGCGGGAGAAGTCATTTGATGATTTCCCATCCGGAAAAAAAAAGACCTTATGTCACTATCAAAATCACAGTAATTTTTATTTTCACAGCAGTAAGGTTGCTGGTCACGGACAAGTCTGTCAAAATACTATATGTACTATATGTCATTATTCATGCAACAATGAGGTTAAATAACTATGATGAGACTGGAGTGTGTCCGTGGGTCGCTGTGGACTATCGAGCGTGCGAGTTAAGTACACATGCGTAGCTTAGCTAGGCTGTTGTGGAGTGGAACCTTAACACAATTTTATCAAAAATGAGTGCTGGCTCGCACGTGGCTAGCTCGTAAAGGTGGTTGCCTCCCCTCCCCTTCTAAGGGCTGGCTCAGACGGCGATAGTATTAGTTTGTAAGCTAGCTGGTATACTCAAGTGGATGTGTCGGTTAAAAAGTTAACAGTTCGTTTTGGTTTTCTTCTTTTATTTTTTTTTTTACGTTATGAGGAAAGAACAACAAACAGTAAATAATTTTATAGAAACGTATCATACAAATAGAATATATTTAAGTAATTCCAATATTCATTTGGATTTGGCACATTTCCATAAAATAATAGTAACGGTTATATTTTCAGCATTAACTGAATTTCAGTGATTTAAGTTGTCTGTGATTAAATCTACGATTTATAAATAAATCTCTCTCAATACTTTCAAATAATTATATATTTTAAATTAGGCTTACATTATTTTATGTGTCTATCTAAACTAACCCTTATCAACTTATTTGTAGGTTCCAAATTAGAAGGGCCAATAATTACAAATATAAAATAAAAGGGCATCGAAAAACTCCTCCTCAACGCTGTCAGATGGTAACGTGCCCAAGAGACTGGCGGCGTTGCCACGTTGTATGGCAACACTTAGCCCCTTGCCAAGGTAAAAGCCAGGCCTTGCGTCACGCGAAGCGTCAACTAGGCGTTTTGAAAGTTCTTTGAACAGGCTATGGGCACTCGGATCCCACGGCCCCAGAGTTACAACCCCAAACGGCTCGAAAATATAGTTAACTAGCGACCCGCCCCGGCTTCGCTCGGGACCAATTTATAACAAAAAAAGAAGTGCGCAAATTAAGCGCAAAAAACACACATCACATTAGAAACCTCTAAAATTATCAGTGTTTCTCTACTATATTATGCATGTTATATAAGTACTTATAAACCTTCCTCTTGAATCATTATATCTATTAAAAAACCCGCATCAAAATCCGTTGCGTAGTTTTAAAGATCTAAACATACATATAGGGACAGAAAGACAGACAGAAGTGACTTTGTTTTATACTATGTAGTGATGGTGATAATATAGTTAATAATAAATCGTTATGAAGTAAGTACCTAACTATTACATTAACTACAATCATGATGATCCATTATACGTTATTTATTAGTACTTAAAGGTATGTTTTTATTTGCTTTGTCAATAATCACTCCAGACTATTATCAATATGTGTTTACTCAACGGATACATGTTAATTATATTTGCTTAATGTAAGTGATATTCACTGTATTAATATTTACTCTACTTAGGATCACTGACACGTCAATTAGGATAAAGATACATTTAACGAAACAAGTAATTTATAAGATCTTGTTTGTTCATTCCGTCAAGTCGTGCTCCACGTGTAATGATCTTAGCCTCCTCGCTTTTACTCCGATGAGTTCTCGCCTGTTTCAAACTAATCTCCTTTATTTCGGAGAATAGATCGAATCGAATAAAGCTTTAATGAAGTTTTCCTTTTACCCGCAGTAACACCATAACAACCCCACGAACGCCATAAAGAAGCGAATGCTGAACTGATATGATTCATTGGATTTTCCAAACAACACCTGGAAAAAAAATGAGCTACGAATCGGTAATTAACACTGGGAAATCCAGTCAACTAAGCCGGGCTATTGTCGCGGCGAAATGAAACGAAATAAAACAAACGGTCAGCGGGCACAGGGGAGACACGGGAACACTGGTGCCCTGTGAAACTTGGCGGACAATATTGCAATACAAACGAGCCTGCGAAATACGTAGACTTGGCCATAAATCATAGAAGTTAGCATTGCGATTCTTGTTTGGGAAATAAATAAATATAAACGGTACGGAACCGCCGAAGAACCCTCACGGACTCAAGCCTTCATTTGAATTTCATAAAGGTGCTGTATTAAAACATTTGAAGTGAAAAGGGATCCCTAAGAGGGAAACGAAGGATTAAACCTGTATTTCCTTTTTTTTGTTAAAGTATTTTAAGCGATTCAACTACATGAACATTTATAAACATTCCCATTAATGTATGTGTTTCTTTAGTAAAACAAAAAGTTAAAATTGCTAGAATTTCAAAAATACATTAGCCCAAACTGTTTGAAGTCTCGTTGACTACATCAGAACTTTTATTTAAAAAATAACTTTTGTTTAAATTAACTTACTTTTGCTCTGCCGGCCAGTTTACGTTTATTTAAATTCTGAGCAAAGTTTTGTTTTAAATGAGTTAAGCTACAAGAAAAAAGGTGTGTGCACTAAGCCTTATTAAGGGGCATAACTCTCCGGCCTACATTGAATTAACGTAAAGACGACAGAAGCTTAGCGCAGTGTGGTTGGAAAATGTACTTTGCGAGCGTATTATTTACTTCCAAGGTAAAGTGTTCAGTAATAGACGAGTTATTCCTGATAAAAAGAGTTCAACTTCGCTATACCTATTTTCTGCTGCGTGAAAGTTCCGCAAAAAGAACTAATTAAACGTGAAAGTTTTGTGCAATTCCAATGCATGAAATAGGCAGGATATTTACTAATATACTGTACCTATGCACAACTGCACAGTCGAACGCTGAGTGCTGCAACGATCGCCACATTTATACATTGTTTGCTTATTGTTCCCCACGCAGGAAGTTACATCATAAAACTTTATTTTAACGCCGGTAACTTTGCTCAGGTAACATTTGTTCCTAACTCTAATGCAAAGCTACATTTCTAATTAAAATTTCCAATTTTCAAGTATAGAAATGTATTTGAGAAATTTTGATGAAACAGAGATCAGTTCCTTTGTACTCATATTTTTAATGTATTTTCCTGTGTTGTATACTGTGTGTACATAAATAGTAAAATAAATAAATCAGAAGAAGCAAATGGCGTTATCATAACAACAATGCCGCAAACGATTGGTAAACAAATTCTGAATGGAAACGCATCCTGAGATGACGACCGAACAATTAGACATTCCAAATATCTTCAATAACTTGAATTTGGCCTCATCAAAGGCAAATGACGGGTGATTCAGTAAGCCACAGGCTTAGTCGGCGACGTGAAAGCACTTCACGTCAAATCCGCGTCAAGTGGTTCAAATTGCCCTCTCCTCCCCTCACCTCCCTTATGATAAATGTAAGGAAAATTGAAATCACGTTTCGTTATCCGTAGTAATTTTATGGGACCAGCGTGAAGGTATGAATGTGTGAATGGCTGGTATGTGAAACGAAATATCAATGCTAAAAGGTTGCATGTTGTATTGTGTGAATAGGGATAATATATTCAAGTATTACAGGGTTGTCATTCACAATAAACAAAGATTATGTGAGACGATTCAGCCTGCTCGAGTGAAATGAACATAACGTTTGTAGATACGAGGGCTGTAAAATTAAAATGAATGTAGAAACAAGAGAGAGCTTACTAAAACTTACATAATAACGGCACTGTTATCATTAACTTAACAAAAGGTTGACAACAGTGAGTTAATTATGTATGTATGATTATTCTGTTTGTGATAAGGGGCTTTAGTGGCGCGTTTAGGGCCTTTCATAAACTGTCTGTTTCACAATAGCACATGAATTACAGAGAAATAAGCAAACGTTGTGAACTGGAATGTGCAGAAGTTTAAACTAATAGCACGAAGGAAGTAATAAAGGGCGTAACGTACGCAGACGGCGAGATATAGGAAACCGCTGTGTGCAAGCGAGACAGACTCGTTATTAAAGTTATAAATACGTTTGTCACTCGAACATTACGCAGTATAACTTTAAATTTCGCAACCTTAGAGTCTAAATTCGTTTGAACCCTCCAATTGGAATACGGAGGCCCTGTCGAACCTTTGTCATTATAATCATACTTCCGATCTTTCAAAATCATGTTATTGAAATATGTTCAATTTCCTACGTTCTGTAGAAATTGTAATTTTCTGCGTGTTGTCGTGTTTATGTGTGACAGAAGTGTTTGTTTCCAGAATTACAATTTGACAGGTTGAAGCTGACTTATGTGGCCGTTATGACTTTACTTTTATGACTATTTCGATATAAAATGTCTAAGGTACTTAATACTCAGGTATTATTGGGTGTGTAATATATAGCATAATAACATATAGTATATTATCACTTGAAATAACGTTCACATGATATAATTTTCTTATGCTATAAAAAACCTAATTTCATGTGATCTAATGTTACATTTCGTCGTTCTTTTGATATATCAACATTCAGTATAACATTTATTTCGTATAATTTATATTATTATTACGTATTTACTCATTTTCAGACAAAAATCTGTAATGAATAAGTAAATATCAGGAAACTTCATACTGTTTCAACCTAACCTAAACCAGATGATTCATCAACGATAGAGTGACAACACAATTTTGCTATCCTTAATTTACCAATAAAAACAGGACAGGCAGTTTGGCACTGTAATTTTCTCAGTTTATCATCAGGGTTGTAGGTTTTTTTTTATTGGTTTGTTATATTACACTCTAGCCTAATAAGGCTAATAAGCAATTTTAATCTCATTTAATTTTCTAAAAGTAAAATTATATCTAATAGCACGCCACGTTTACTTAGCGTCTGTTAAGGCGAAGTCACTTTGTTCTTAGGTCCATTTAAATAGCTAGGCTATTATATTGAGGGGATTTGGCGCTCGGCGGCCACTACCGGGGCACGCTCGCTTCGCTCGATCGCCTTAACGCGCTAATGGTCACTGTTCTAACCTAAGCTAACCCAGATGATTCACCAACAACAGTGGGGGTCGGGGGGAGCACGAATATGTCAGGCGTTTATAATCCAATCAGTTTTTACAAAAATATACAAAACAGACTTTTCAAAATTATATTAAACGTTACTATACATATATTTTTAATATTATACTAACTAAATATTATACTAACTGAATATTAGTTCAAATGTGCATTATAGAAAATGTTAATTAAACCATATAAAATAAACAAACTGAAATTATATCAATAATTAATTACATCATTTCATCGTTGTACTAAAAAAACTTATATTAAATAAAATTAGGTTATGTGATCGTTAGACGAATTTTGTTATTATATCAAATGGTATGCACCTGGTTTTATTACGGCAGAAAATCAATAGTCCGCGCTCACGTCTCACATGCTTTTACAATATTCCCAATAAATTGTACTAGGATTTATGACGCACATTAAATAGTAGGTAGGTAGTAATGGTAGGTAGGTATATATCGAGATTTTACGAGCAGTCCCACATTTTATACCGATAGAGAGTAGAGATTAAATTTTTAAAACAAGTTTCTCCGATCGTGGTTCTGTTAAGTAATAAGAAGGAGAGTACGGTGTAAATTAAATCTGGGTACATAGGACCCAAGTGTTACGAGTTTAATCTGGGGCAATTGAAATCTGTAGTAGTTACCTAAGCTTCAAATCAAGGGTTAGACTTATTTCGTGTGACTACATTGAATTCGTTGGGAGTGCGACTCAAGGAAGTTACTTAACACCTCCGATAATTTTCGAAACACCGTGTTTTGGTTTTACATTCGTTTATTTTGATCTATAATATACAATATTCATCTATAATAGGTGATTTATATTAGAAAATTCTAAAATAATTCTAGGCATGTGTGCTTCTCCATTGTTTTCTTGTTAGTGTGGCCGCAATTTCTCATTTTATTAGCCTTTATTGTGTTTAGGAGTATTTGTATTTATGGCTTTACACGTGCATTTTATCGCGATTGCCCTAGTTTCTGCGCTGTGAATCGTAAATAATCTTTAGCATGAATTTCACTCTCGTAACTTATTAAACGGAAATATAGATTTTTCTAAACCTAAATATTTATCTTATATATATAATTATATATTTTTTTTAATCGTTAATTTCCACAAATCGGAACGAAAGTGACAAACATCGAAGGATTCGAGTGCAGCGCGAGCGCTACTCTGTGTCTCAGTTTTTATTATAATGTGTGTGTGTGTGTGTGTGTGATTTAATCTCACGCTCTCTACACATTATCCTATCCTATCCTACTAATATTAAAAATTTTGAGGTAGTAATGCTTATTTTTAAAGTGTACCGTGTTTTCAGGTTTAACAATTGTTTATTTAGTATTCTTAGATCGAATCGAATCATGTAGTTTCGATGATCTACATTTAATACAAGTAAAGTTTTGTTCCACAAATCATGTCATTCTATGAAATAATATTACGCAATTAGTCAGTTTGATCTGTAGCATGATATTGTGAGTAATTAGGTGAAAACATGTTTTACAAAAAACCGGCCAAGTGTGTGTAGGGCCACGTGCAGTGTAGGGTTCCGTAGTAGCTCGTTACATTTTAGAGTTTGTTTTTCAATGCAAGTCTTCACCGGTATAAACAAGCAACTACACGATCTAAGTCACTTTAAAGGATTTTGTATTTGGTACAAACTTATCCAACACCCAAGTTCAACGACTGTTACTGCTAAACTGATAAAGTTATCTTAACCGCTATAGTTTCCCTTTAAAGTCCATGAAATGCACTATCATTATGAATTTTCCAGATTTTTAAATCCAGCAGTTTAGCTTTTAGAGGGGGGGTGGGGGGCGCCCTACTGGAACAAAAATTTGCACTTTAAAGTGTAAAATTTCGTAAACGGAGCATTAAAACGAAAAATAGAATTAGCAACCCCTAAGTCATTATAAAAGACCTATTCAACGATACCCCACAAAATTGGGCAAATGCCAAAAAAAAAATTCATCGCCACTTTACATGTCCCCTACATGTGAAGTGGTGATCAATTTTTTATTTACCTACTAACCTAAAAAAAATATTTTCCAAAATTTTATTTTACCACTTTGTCGGCGTTACTGATATATACACCTTTCTAATAATAAACGGTCTCTTAACAAAACCTAGGACAGACAGACAGACAGAAACTATAAGGGTTCCTTGTCAGGACTACGGAACCCTAAAAAGGAGTTTTGTCTCTTACCACGCCTCACCTATCATTATTACCTTCAAACTTTTGTATGCATACGTTGTAACATAAAACTTATTTAACATAACATAACATCACGCCTGTAATCCCCGTAGGGTTGGGTACACCCACACTTCGCCAGTTATGATTAAGTCCCATGTAATGGGGGACGACCCTATTGCCCTTAACTGCGCACAAATTCAGACTCCGTGGCTGGCTGCTACTGGTGATTCCTGATGGAAAAACTCAATGACGCTTTGCCCGACCCGGGAATCGAACCCAGGTCTCATGCTCAGCAGTCGTGCTTGCGAGCACAAGACCAACGAGGTAGTCCTTATCATTATTATCTCCCAATTTAAACATGTAACAGAAAACTTATCTTTTCAGCCGTTAATAAACGTCGTAGGAACTCAGTTCATCAATTATTCCAGAAAAATCCTTACTCAAAGTATACTTAAACTAGTTAAAATCACTGCTATTGTTTAACGGTTTACGTGAAAGTGGTCATAAAACCTCTTGGTTGCCTAGCAACGGTAAGTAAACAGTGTTAATCTGCGATCGAAGTAGGAACTGAAATATACCAGGTTACTTTTCGTAGAAAATACTCGAATAGCCTTTATACACATATTTACGATGTAAATTACTGTCATTAGCAATAATTACAGACTACTTTGTAGCCCAATGTGTCGTAATAAAATGGGGTAACTGACACACCAATCAATTGAGGTTTTCTCATAGAATTTGTATGGCAATAGCCAACTGTGACGTCACTGTATATTCATCTCAATGACTCAACTATTTATTGATTTCAAAGCAACAAAAAATCGAATTTGAAAATAAAGTATTTTTTTAGAGAGGTGTCTGGGAATTATTGTTTTACGGTGTCATCTATCCTATTATGGTACAAAAAGGGTAAGGATGCGTTAATTATTAGTATTATAGTTATATCAGATTGTAGGTAGGATAAACACTGAAATTTTTAACATGGATGTTGCTAAGTATTCAATAATTTTTAGAAATACATGCATGGTTGCTAAAGCCCTGCACATTAGCAACAAGATCAAAACAGCAGAAAACAAAATAAAGACAGTTTGGAAAGTGATCAATAATGAGACTAACAGGAAGAAAATACGTAATACTAGCTACACATTAGATTCAGCATGTGGTCCTAAAAGCTCTAATCTGGAAGTAGCTCAAGAATTTGTAAATTTCTTTACCGATATACCATTAAAAACTACGGAAGCTCTTAATTCCTCACCTGAAGTCTCAATTGGTTTATTAAAGGCGAATGTATCTGGCTGCAAGGTTGAATTTAAATTTAAACACATAAACCCTAGTTATTAAAGCTTTCCGGCAAATAAAAATCAAACTGACCGAGGATCTATGGGGAATGTCTATCAAAGTTTGTACATCCATACTTGACACTATAGCCCCATACTTAGCTTTAATTTTTAATTTGTGTGTAGACCAAGGAGTTTTCCCTGATCTAATGAAATACAGTAAAGTCATACCTCATTTCAAATCCGTAAAGATGCTAATAATTATAGACCTGTATCCGTGTTGCCAGTTTTTGCAAGGTGTTTGAAAAAGTAATGCTTAATGAAATGCTGAATCATTTTAACACCAACAAAATTTTACACGATCAACAGTATGGTTTCACCAAGGGACGTTGTACGACTGACGCCGGTGTGCCGGTGGGAAGAGTCTCAAGCCATAGGAATATTTTGTGACGTTTCCAAAGCATTTGATTGCGAAAATACACATTGCTTTTGAAACTTGAGCATTACGGATTAGGTCAACTTGCACTTAGTTTGGGAAAATCATATTTAAGTGATAGACAACAACATGTTCAAATAAATGGTGTTAATTCACAGGGTTTAAAAGTAACAATGAGGGTTCCACAAGGCTCAATATTGGGTCCTTTCCTCTTTCTCTATTATACTATTTATTATATATACTATTTATTGAAAAACCTACCTCATAATATGGTGTTGTTTGCTGATGACACTTCCTTATTTTTTAAGATAAATAGACGGGCCCAAAATCTAGATGACGTGAATAAGGCCCTACTTCAGGTCCATAACTGGTTTACAGCAAAAAAATAGTATTCAATGAAAAAAAAACTAAATGCATAAGATTTCCTTTACCTAATGTTAAAAGTAGTGATTGTGAAATAATATTGAATAAAGAGGAACTTGAATTCGTAGATAAAACGGTTTTCCTGGGGATTACGCTTGATTCAAGGCTACAATGGATTTCTCGTTTAACATCCCTTGCGGGGCGGGGCGGCTAAGTTCAGCAGCATATGCTATTAGAAAAATTCGTCAATTTACTGATTTAGATACCGCTAGACTGGTCTATTTTAGTTACTTTCATAGTATAATGTCTTATGGCATTTTGCCATAAGGACGGGCTGCAGATATTGAGTCTATATTAATTCTGCAAAACAGAGCCATCAGAGCCATATATAATCTTTGTAGGCGCGATTCTCTAAGAGAAGTGTTTAAGGATATTGGCATCATGACGGTACATTGTCAGTACATCTACGAAAACATAATGTACGTCAGAAAAAATCTGCATCTTTTTGGTAAAAGAGGTGACAGACATAATTACAGTACTAGAAATAGGGACCAACTAGTTCAGCCAGGCTTCAGACTCGCTAAAGTAGACTCATCTTTCATGGGGTACTGTTTGAGATGCTATAATAAAATTCCACAAAGTATTCTTGAACTGAATGAGAAGAAATTTAAGACATGCATCAAACGCACACTATGTAAGCAAGCTTATTACAAGTTAGGCGATTATATCGCTGATAAAAATGCGTGGCTTAATGCTGGTCCTGCTCCACATAGACAGGGGCGCATATATTGATAGCATTAAGTATAATTGTTGGAGCTGCTGAAGATTGTACAACTACTCGTATCTTTGCATTGTATAGAATCAATCTCTAGTATTATATAATCGCAATAGCCCATATTGTGTGAGTACTATGTTCTAGAAAGCTATCATTCACTGAAATCCTACGTCTTTTCTTGACTTGAATGTGCCCTGGCGGTTGAGAGTATGTCATGCTCACTAAAATGTCTCGCTGATGGTGGCGCGTGTGTCGGATCATTTAGTTCCCTTCAAAATGGTTGAGTTGAATGGTGCTGATCCATGCGTCGTGTTCGTGAACGGGCGCTATCAGTTGTGACTGGTCATCTCTTAGTTGCCAAGGCTTATTTGAATGTTTATTTTTTAATTATATTTTTTGTTTTTACTATGGACACTTTTAACGTGCACATCTTGCTACATTGTTCTCACATAATATACCATCTCAACATGAATGATGTAACCAAGATTTTGTAACAATATTTTGATTTAAAAGAGTGTCCATGGAGTTTCTTGCCCGTTCTTCTCCATAGAGATCTACGCTAGGGAATGGGCAACTACAGTACTTTCACAGTTTTATGTCTTGTGACTGGGACTGTAGCTACATTTAATTTTCATCTTTGTTTCGACAATTCATAAGTGCCTGTAACTGGCCCACTTAAAATAAATGTTTTGATTTTAATTGAGGTGCGATTTTAGAATGGTAACAATGATCCAATACTCCTCATTAAGTTTTAGCTTTAGTAGGGCAAATGATGCTGCTTTTTTACTGCCCAGGTGCCTGCCTACATATCTACCTTGAATTTAGTAATTCTAAAGCGTTTAAAAACAGTTTAAAAAAGCACGTTCTAAAACGGTACGATAAAAATTTAACAACGAATACAGAAAATATTGCTATGCTGCATCACGATAAAAATACCTCGAATTCAAATCTTTAACAGGATTCTTCATTCAAATATCATACAATGGTTTTGATCCCCCATCGTAGACTCGGCTAGCATTATAGCACTTACATGTATATGCTGGTTATGATATCGTTAAGAGGAAAGCGCCAGGGCTGCCTGCGAAATTCTTACGCTTTCATAGTTACATTCACGCATTAATACGACCTTCTAAGTTCATTTAATCCCATTGATTGTCAATTTCATGGAAAGCTTATTCAATTGGATTAAACGAACTTACAGGGTTGTATTAATAGAGTTAATGATTATAACTCTGTAAAGCTCTGTTAAGCTGTACATTTTTTATATTTTTATATTATATTTTCATCGACATACAACCTGACACTGATTTGAAAATTGCAAAAAACGCACCAAAATTTGATTTCGGGCTACCTTGGTGCTTCCACCTTAAAGAACCTATAGAGATTGCTATAAAACATTTTTATTAGTTCTACTGACCTATATATTATTATATTCTTTAGAGAACAATTGACTCATTCGCCTTTGACGTTTAGGAAAAAGTTAGCTTCATTCAAAATAATATAACTTTAAAAAGACAATAACATTCGAAAATCATACTTAGCGATGTCCGAATAATATTTAAATTCCAAATTAATGTTTATTATTGTAAATAAGTACTTTAATGGCAACATTATGTCCGCATATAAATACAATTACTGTAGACTCTTTGGCCAGTTTCGTGAAAAAGCGTTGGCCAACCAATTGTATGCGCCTATAAAATGCAATTATGTAAATATAAATACTTTTAACTCGGTCCCATGTCGTTTATATTGATGTAATGAAACCGGCCATCACTGGTTCAATGTGGAAAATTTTCCGATTTCTGTCCGGACAATACATTTGTGATAAATTTTTTATACATCGTTCTTGGTTTTGGAGAACCCGTAAGTAAAAGTTGAGCAAAATCAAACGTCAAAATAATCTCAATAAGCCACAACCTAAATAAAAGTCTTGATTAAAACATGATTGATCATAATAACAATAATAAGCTATGAATACTTAGGTAATAAAGTTTTACTATATTGAAAGTACTCGTACCTACCCATCATAAAGGAATTCTCGGCAAGATACCCACCCCATTGTTAATTAAATTTAATTCTAATTCCAATTGCAGGTTCATATCAAAGGGTCTGTCAGTTTAAGGGCTATCACAGGTAGGTACAAATCATAGTTAAATACCCCCACGATCTATCTCTGCATGGATCTTGACAAATTAATGTCAAACGGGTATATTTTAATACATTTCCAAATTATAAGTATAATGACGATTTTGACATTTTCAGCAATGCACAAAATAACACAAAACTTTTACCTCGGAGCACGAAGGAGATAGCGATATATAGAAGATAAGTAGATAGGATAAGTGGATAGATAGGTGGAGATAGTGGGAGTGGCATCTCATCATATCTTATTTAATTTCATGACAAATCAAGCCTATTAATAGTGAAGCATAATTTCGCACTAGATAGAGCTTAAACCTCAATTTTGGACGCTACACGCTATGCCAAATTGCCAATATTGTCAATCAAAGCATCTTCATTTTAGTGGTCAGATTGTAATTGACCAATAGTTACCTAGTGTTGGATATTCCAGGAATTACTAATGGACTGGTTGCCCATTACATACGAATGAATTGAGTAGATAGGTGAATAAACCCCTACGAGTAACTAACTACAGCTTGTTACAGATGTTTCCTTTAAGCTTACGCATAATCAGCCTATAATATTCCCACTGACTCTTGGGGCACAGGCCTCCTCTCTATGAGAGGAAATAGGATAAAATCCACCAAGCGGGCCCAGTGCAGGTTGGTAGATGTCACATTATGTCTTTGAATTATTGGTTCGAGGACATGCCGGTTTCCTCACGATGTTTTCCTTCACTGTTTTGAGAGCAGTCGTGATGAAATAAATTACACAAATAATGCGCCTGCCTGGGTTCGAACCCACGACCTACTATTTAGAAATGTTTAAAAAAATTTCTTCCTTTATTACAAATTATAATGTAACAGTGTACTCATTGTTGAGAAGCCTTATAATAAATAAATATTTAAAAAGAGGTACTACTGCAATTTTTTATAAGATTAGTGCTTGCCTTACTAAAATCTACAATTGCTGTAGATAAAACGTTCTTGAAAACAGAACAGGATGACAAAGTTCGGAACGTGTTTTTACTTTAATCTGTTTTACGTTACATAAAATAACGTTACGCTTGTATTTCCCCGAAGCGTTAGACAGAGGTGTAGCACTGTACACCTACATTTCGCCAGTTATGTTTAAGTTGCATGTAATAGGGTACAAGCCTATTAACAAAATCTGTTTTATTCATTAGCTACCTATTGCTCAGAAAACCGCGATAGGTTTTTTTTAAATGTAACGTAATATTGTCCGCAGCGGACGTACCGCATTGCACTTAAAACTGGGTTGCTAGATCAGTTTCCCGAATTTTCCCCAAAATTAAACTATTGTCGATCGGGAAATAAAAAAATGGAGAGGTTAAAGTATTTATTCCTAAGTGTTACAGATCGAGCCGGTAGCGTTCTGTGGTTTTGCCTATGTATGCTGTAGGTATGTTACAGAATCTTGGGGAATTTTTCCATGAAATTAATTTTTCTTATTTTTCCCACAGAAAGATTTTTTCCCCTATAAAAAGGAAAATATCCCCACGTACCAATGCTGACTAAAAATGCAGTACATTTCTACGCAGCGCGTGGATGTAAGTTCCACGTTCAAAATAACAACGCTATGGTCCAACCTGTGGACAAATCAGATTTAAATATTTTACGGATTAAATTCAGATCAAACGAAAGTGAAAATTTGTTCAGTTAAAAAAAAAAATATATAAAAAAGGCCTCAGACCTCCTTCACTTTTAAAATACTTGCTAACAAGTATTTTAAAAGTAAAGGAGGTCTGAGGCCAATTTTATTTAATTATTACACATACTTCGTAAGTGTATTAATAAGCAAGTAATCTAGGACTACAAGTTTGTAACATTTAATTATTAATTCACTTACGAGTTACGGGTAGAACGAAAATTACACCTAGCAGAAATCTCAGAAATGTTTAGGATAACATAATATCAAATAATGATAAATGCCCTAATTCGGATACTTAATTAGTGGAGCTAATTGACACAATTAGGCATGGTACTGTTTCCGATAGCAAGTTTCATGGAAGCAAACTGTACCTACAAAAGTTTATTTTAGATTTTCTCACAAATATTAAAAAAAATATCGTACACCCACCATTTACACCATAAACAATATAATGTAACCTCAATCAATATTTCCCCTTACAAAACAAATGGCATGTGTAATAAAACAAAATGTATTCCATAAAAAAATGGTAAAACACGAAAATGACAGCGCGCACGTCACGGGATCTTCGGTGAACGGAATCGAGTTGCGTGTAATTCTGACATTGACTCCATCCCACAAACGTCACGTCACGTCAAAACGTCAGGTACAGAATAGGGAGGCCACCGGCGGATATTTATATCTTAAATATGTCACCTCCTTCGTATAGTTTCCCGCAATACACACGAGTGGCATTTATTTGGTAGGTAAGTAAACGGTTACGGTTGGTGGTTCTTGGTGTTGCTAATGGAGGTCGGACTGGTTGTTAGTGGTGATGGTGACAGCGGTTTGGTTGCGTAAACCGTTTATATATATCTATACTTAATATTATAAAGAGGAAAGATTTGTATTTTGTATGTAACGAATAAACTTAAAAACTACTGGACCGATTTGAAAAATTCTTTCAGAAATGGATAGCTACATTATCAGCGAGTAACATAGGCTATATTTTATCCCCGTACTCTCATGGGAACGGGAACTACGCGGTTGAAACCGCATGACGTTCGCTAGTATATATTTTAAAGAGGTAAAATTTGTTTGTAAGTTTGTATGTAGGAGGTAATCTCCAGACCTATTGATCTAATTCAAAAAATCTTTACGTGCTATAGCACGCACGAATAATGCTACAATAATGATACAAATCATTTATAGCCTATAGGCTATAAATGATTTGTATATCATGCAAATTTGCCGAGTTTTTCCAATTTTTTCGGACGAAGTCGCGTTTGTAGTACTAGGAATAAATACTACGATATTTTTCAAAGATGTTCTTGGCGGTTTAGTAACTAGTTTGTGAAATGGGTTATAATATTAAAGTGTTTTTTTATTATCATAATTCCTACCATAATTGTCGCCAAATAAGGTACAAATTACCATAACAATACTCCAGAATCAAATTTAAGCAATTTTCTTCATATTATATGAATAAAAGACAGTTCTCGTTTAATATCACTTAGAGGACAGAGTCTGGGCTTATTCGTCAACTGGCGAGTGAGAAATTCGCGAGTGTCGCGAGTTGGCACCTTCCTATTTTAATTTAATTTTTTGTCGTCAACTCGCTCGACCTTGGAAATCTGACGTAAAATACGTCAGATGTATAGTCAGCTATTGTACATAAACTTAAATCTATAAAATATGTACCCACTTTAAATGTATATTATTATTTTATACGTACCTATAAGATTTTTTCATTTAATTGTACGTAATAAAGTGCGAGCGAGTTGACGACAAAAAAAAAATAAAAATCGGAAGGTGCTTAATCGCGCGCACTCGCGAGTTTCATTGTCGCCAGAGTCTGCCCCTTTTAAGATGCTCCAGTCATTTTCTCAGAACTATTATAAAACTTTTAATTTCTCCGCCCGTCAAACGATACTGGGATGTCAATTGTAACTTTTACTATATGTCCGCGCCAGATAAGTAGGAATTAAAGGTCATTGCTTTTTCCATAATTTCTCTGCGTAGGTACCTACCCCGACACATTATGGATCGTTTTTTATTACTAGAAAAAGTCAAGGAACACGATAAAGGTCGTTTCGGGACAAGTTTATGTCATTATTTTAGTTTTCGGAATTATATATTTGAATAAATGTATGCGGGTTATTGACCTTTAATTCCTACTTATCTGGCACAGACTATAGGTACTTTTTACATTTTTTTTAAGTTTCGTTACTTTTTGAAGTTTCTAAAACAGTTATGGCTTTAAAGTTTTAGAATTCAACAAACCTATCTGAAATGTTGATTCAGACACTTTTCTACGAAGGAGAAAAACATTTTATGTTTGTGAGAACACAAACTCTGCGAGCATTATTTCATAGGCAAATAGGTGCGGTATGCGCCAGTTTAAGCGATAGAGGGATCGCTCGGTCCTCAATATTTCATGACGGGTATTTAAACCCCGGGACATGGCCGCACAAGTATCCCGGCTATGGCCTGCTGTGATTAATGCAAACTAACACGTCAAGCGCTTATGAACGGAGTAGTAACTGAACTACCCTGCCCAGAACGTACGTGTTCAATTATCGGGCACAATCGACCTTCGATGTAACACCGTCCGATGAATAAACTATTAAAGTAGGTACTCCATTTAAAATGCTCAGTTTTACAGTACGCAGAATGGAATGCTTCAGTTATTTTGACCCGTAAGGATACTTAGTTCCCGCTTGACGTGTCGACTCCTGAATTTTGGCCCACTAGATCTGATAGAAACATTAACACGCACCAATAGACACCGTGATTGGTTATTTGCAATTTCCAAATAAATCTATCTCCCAATGTATCATAATAACATCACGCAACAATGTTACAGAATACGTATCGTTGATGTGGTATTTCAATTACGTTATGTAATGCCCTTGTTTCTATCCAAGGCTGCAAAACCATTCATTATATCAAAGCGGATAATCCAGAAACGTATTGTACCAATGTCATTAACGCTCACCCTAGGGAGCTAGAAGCTAGCAGAGGGCTTTAATTTCCCTTACCTTAAACGTGCTACATTGCCTAACCACTTGACGGAAATTCAGAAAGCCGCTGTACTATTAAACGTTGCTATGCAGCCCTATGCACAACATGCACGTACTATAAAATACTAGTCTTTATTACACACTTTTTTGAGCTCCGCAGCGTAAAATATAAAGTCCTAGAGCACGCAAAATTGCAGCATTAAGTTGAATTTTTAGAACGGCTTCCAACTCTGGTTCGTGTTCTTGATTATTTCCAGTATAATGCTTTTTTTCTTTTTCTTTCTTAGCAACGAACCGAAAGTT
This sequence comes from Xestia sexstrigata, assembly GCA_941918905.2. NCBI lineage: Eukaryota > Metazoa > Arthropoda > Insecta > Lepidoptera > Noctuidae > Xestia > Xestia sexstrigata. The sequence goes on along the minus strand of OW799200.2, from coordinate 11,087,155 downwards.
TTTTTTTAAACATTGCTTCACACTAGGATTTTAAACATTGCTTCACACTAGGATAGCATTATTTAAACTCTCATAGACAAACAGCAGTAAACAGAGTACAAAATGCCGTCATTGACGATAACACAGAGAAACCGGCCAGTGCGAATTGGACTCGCTCACCGAGGGTTCCGTATAAACTTGTAGGTATTTGTTTGTTGATCTATATATTAACGGTTTTCAGGTTTTTTCCTTTACATGTGCTGCAAACACACAGTTTGACACATGAGTTGCATCCATGACCGATCTATAATCACAACAAATTGCCACACCAGTGTGACTATGGTTAATTTTATTATATGATAATTTAACCTGATCCGTAGGCACACTGGTGTGACTAAGGATAATTCAACCTGATCCGTAGTCACACTGGTGAAATTTAAAACACCCCCATTCACAGATTTTCGAAAAATGTACAGTTGCCAAGAAAATTACCATTTTACACAAAAAAAATTTTTGTACAATTGATGCTGTTTCTAATACTGATCAAAAAGTGCTATGAGAAAAAAGGTTTCAATACTAAAAAGTCAGAAATCGCAAAAAACGTAAAGTTACTTACCGTTTTCGTGATTTTTTCTCTTAATTTTTGGATTTCAGATTCACAAATTCTTTCTGACCCGCAATGATTTCGAGTGAGTTATTGATCAAAACCAGGATAGATTAAAATCAACATTTTTTTCGGTTAAATCTTACAAATAAAATGTATAAGGAAAGGTTTTTTTTGAAATTTCTGACTTTTTTAGTACTCCAACCTGGGTTGGGCCGATAGAACTTTTTGATCAGTATTAGAAACAGAATCGATTGGCATCAAAAAATGTTTTGTGTAAAATGGCCATTTTCTTGCTAACTGTAAATTTTTCGAAAATCTGTGAATGGGGATTTAAATTTCACGAAAAATTATGGATAGTCTCATAAGACCATTTTCATGTAGCTGCAACGGTTAAGGTAAGAATAAGAATAAGAATAAATTTATTGAATCATTGTTACAATCATTTTCTTAAACTAAATTATCACTATGACAAAATCGTAACGAGTAAAATTTTAACATTAATATTTCGAAAACAGAGGTCCCCAAAACTAGGCTGCGCCTGTATGTTGGGGGCCGGAGTTGCGTTTACTTAAAATTAAAACACAATCATATAATTTGTTGATGTGATATATGCGAGGTAAGTAGGTAAATGAGAAATACCTTTTTACAAAAATAAAATTATATTACATTAATAAAAAAGAATAAAAAGAATTGTGTCTAATGTCCTGTGAGAGTGAATGTGTGTGTGTGAATGCGTGTGTGTGTGAGTGTACACGCGTGTATCTGTGAGTGTATGTGTGTGTGTGTTTGCAGATGTGTGGATTATTTTATTGTTTATTTAACTTAAAATCTCTTCTGTCTCTTCATATGTCAGTTGGGCACACCATTTTGTAATAGTTTTTTTGCAAGAAAATTTGCTCATGTCTTTAATGTCGCAGCTTTTGCTGACTCTATTATAAATATGTATATGCGAGTAAAACGGGCATCGTCTGGCTAAGAGGCTATTTGCTTCGGAAAGGGGAATCAAAATCGGATCTATTTTTCAGTGTTTTGTGAACAAGTAATGTTGCCTTTAGGATAAATAATTGCCACACTCTTAAGACAGCCAACTCCTTATAAATTAGGTCTGTTGGGTAGCGGAAAGGTTTTTTTAGAGCTACTTTTATAACAGCTCGTAGTTCTCGGTAGTTCCCCTTACTGCCCCGTTTACCGTTTCCACCCTGTATACTACATTGACATTAGAACTACTTATGATTAAAACCTGTTTTATAGGTAATTATTTATTATGTATAGGTTCCAAACTCCAGTATCAGTATAAATATTAAAATAAATAATACCGGTACGGGGAAATAAAAAAAAAAGTAACCCAAATAAAAGACACAAATTGGGTCAATGGTGTGAACGTGTGACTACAGATCAGGTTAAATTATCCGTGGTCACACCAGTGTGACTACGGATAAATAAAACTAACCATAGTCACACTGGTGTGGCAATTTGGTGTGACTATGGATCGGTCATGATTGCTTCTTACTAAATTTCATGATTCTAGGTCAACGGGAAGTACCCTTTAAATCTAGATTCCCTTTAAGAGTGTCGATATATACGTTATTTGCGACAAAACGGCCGTATCTTTTTTTACGTTAACTTAGAATTTTCATTTTTTCACAGCTCAAAGGACTGAGTATATGGTTTTAATTTAAACTCGATACCTCCATGCATTTTTGAGATAAAGGGTATTAACATACAGACGGACGGACGGACAACAAAGTGATAATATTTTTATTTATGAGGTACGGAACCCTAAAAATCACCAATTAGTGTTTTGTCGGTCCCTCAGATCAATCCTCCATCCCAATCAAATGCATGACCGCAGGAAGGTTAAAATACATTAAATACCAATTGTGTAGATCACCTCCCTCAAATTCCAATATGAACATACTGGCCACATTCTCGTGCATATTCGGTCTACAACCCCGAAATCTGTTTATTGGCATGTAATATTAACATACGCAGACAGACGACTGCCAAATATTTAGTTTTGAAATGTACCTACGTACAAATCGTGATCAAAGTGAATTCGAGCGGGAAATAGTGTCATTGCATTTTATTTGGGAAAATACATTTCGACTACAGAAAAGACGGATTCCGCATTTAGAATACTACCAAGATACACTCGACTGGAGTTCAATATCCCTGGTAGCGATTTTATCTAGCTACGGTTCAATTCGAACTGTGTACGCTTAATTTTCTGACCAAATACAAGAAACGAAATCTTGTACGTAAGTAGCTGGAAGGAATTTTTCAAATTCAGTACACTAATTAGTACTCCTGTTTGTTATGTTCCTTTGGTCTCTGTGTCGGAGTCAACCTTTAACTTCCATGCATAGAACAATATGATCTGTAACTGTAAAAGAAGCGAAGTTTTTGTAAATACCTACTGAACGAGAAAAGGGACGTTCTTTAAATTAAAAGCTTTGACACCTACGCTACAAAGCACTCTTAGCCAAAATCCTTCAACAAAATACGGTCAATACCGCACAAATATTAAGACATAAATATTGGATGAATGCGAAAGAAGCTAAGTACGAGCATTGTATAAACAAAAAGGTCTGCTATAACAACAGCCGACTTTACAAGACCTCGCATATTAAATATCTGCCACAAATATTTCCTAACGTACTTATTAAATTCCTTCTAAGCCAATATTAGTAATTCCTCAAAATCTAGTTATTTGTGACTAATTCAACAGTTTTAGTATTCCATTTTGGAACCGTTGAGCTTCTGAGAGGAGTACAACCGGAAATTGCCTCGCGAACGCGACATTCTCGACGTCGGATAATTGTCAATTCGGTACGTCATTTCCGCTTTACGAAAACATCCTGTAATTATTCGGATATTGTCAAAACGTAATAGAGAGAGGGTTGTTAAAACGAATCACCTGCTGAATGTTCATCTGGCACGAATTATTTATCATGTTTTTGTTTGATTTGAGTTGAGTTTCTTTGAAATTGCATTAATGTGATGTTTGTTGGAGATGATTACCTGATAATTTCAGTTCAAATCCATTCGTAGGATTAGCAATATTATGATATACAACATAAAAGGCTATTTCGTACGTTTCAAAAGAACATTCCAATCATTCCAATCATTCCATCACAGAATACCATACCTCAAACATATGCCACAAAACCAAATCCAAATGAATTTACAGATCACAGACCAAATAGCTCTTAAAAAATGATTATAGAAATTCAACGCTAAAATATCACCTATTCGAGCAATTCGGATATTGCAATTGCGGTGCTCCGTCACCACAGGCGCAATGGAATTGGTTCGATGTCAACGCATTGTTCTCAGCCACACTATCAATTATCCTATTGCGACTAACCGAAATAGCAGCAATTTCGACTATTAACCTTTAAGTATCGACGTGTGGTCTGACAGACACTTTGAGACGTCGAAAAGTATAGTTACCCATGTTGGCGTAGTAGTATACCCCTCACTTCTCTCTACCACTCGGGCAGTCGCCCAGCAGCGTTTGTGGAGTGTCAGTATTGGCGCGTGCAATTTCAGTAAGTTTTGATTATTATAAAATCGCGAGTGGTCTCTCAGACCACGCACCGGTACCTAAGTAACTTGTTTTTTATAGGACTTTTTTCAGATTTTAAGGTTTTTCTCTTTTATTGTCATTCAATTATAACAATGACTCAGCCAAGTTCTTGAGGTGTGAAACGAGCAGCCCCAAATGAAAAAACAGTAATCCTGACACTTGCCGATGAATAAAGTTCTTTAGCCAGGATGCACAGGGAAATGTAAGGGAAGAAAATGAAGCAGAGGGAAATCCATCCAGAAAACTCTTTTACATTTGTCCTTCATAACTAAAGCGCAAGACTGCTTACAAATGTAATACCTGCATAAAACACGTATGCCTTCAATTCAGCAAGCCTGTATGGAAAAACTGTTTGTAAAATTGAAACTGTTTGATGCCTTGTGATTTTTGAGAAGAGTGTTTATTATTTATGTTTTCTATATTTTTATAGTTTAAATAGGTACTTATCCCTAAGAATATATTGTTGTTGGAAAAAAAACACTGTAATTAATATGTCGGATCCGGTCATGAGTACGGACGGGCGAATGGATCGAAAGCGCGCTAGTGGTGACATCACGCGACCTACTTACCAGTTTACCCCACCATGGCGGCTTCTACAGTGGCCTGATGTTAACAGCTCACGGCGAAGAAGACATTCTGGGTCTGATCGCAGCGGAGTTAAGACGTCTTGAAACGGTACCCGATTCATTTTGCCTATTGTTATTGTGTGAAAGTGGAATGTCAAGTAATTTGTTAGTCTACTCAGTGTATTTGTTTGAAAAGAGTAACCATGAGTTTCTTGCCGGCCTGGGACTTTTACGCGAAATACACTTGCACGAACTCATGTGTGCGAAATGAAATATGTGCGCATGGACTTTTGCTCGATTGGACTTTGATAGACTTTTGCGCAAAAGGACACTTGCGCGACTGGACTTTTGCGCGACATTCATCATGGGTGTCGTTTTCGTGGTTTTCGTGGTCGCTGATAACGAAAATGAGGTCAAAATGAAAATCCAAGATGGCAGCGACGAAAATTTTCAGTTGTTCCTTTATAGGTGTTGTTTTCCTGACTTTGATGATAGAAAAACCAATCATTTTCCTCGACGCCATCTTGGATTTTCATTTTGACCTCATTTTCAGTTAAAGTCCATTCGCGCAAGTGTCCTGGCGCGCAAAAGTCCTTTCGCGCAAAAGTCCAATCGCGCAAAAGTACATGCGCGCAAGTGTCCTGATACGTCTGGATTCGATATTTTTTTCTTACATTAGGTAAGTAGCTTCCATGTTATACCTACGTAATACAAAATTATTCTAAAAGCCCCAAAGCAATACAAACTGTATCGCTATGAGTAAAAATCGCAACTGAGATCCACTAAAGGTTTAACAAGAAATCCTAAAAATCTACAGTTTCATCACGTACATCTCGTCAGTCTATCCATCCATTTGCCTTAATTAAACACGCTGTTGTAATTCTTTCTTGTTTTATCTTTAACTATAGGGAAATGCAAGATGCAATGGTACGAACAAATATTTTAAATTATTTTTATTCGTTTTTTGAGTGCTATTGTAGATAACGTACTAATACCTACATCGCGAAAGATTCATCAGGCTTTCGAAGTTCGGTAAACGTAATTATTTACTACGAATTTTTCCCTACATAAAAGCCGTTTCTTTCAATCAAATAAAAATAATATATTAAAATAAAATACGGTCTATCTATATAATAATTATCTCTAAAGGAAACTCCTAGCTGAAAAAGCCTCGACATTCCGACATAAAGTTCTGTTGAAATTATTATAGTCGTTTAAATGTAGCGGAATTTCATAAATCGGACACACTATGCAATACAAGTGCCAAAATACGTGTAAATGTGCAAATATCTGTCTGAACACATAACCCGCATGCCTTTTTGTACCGTGAAACAAAACTTTGACAAAGGGTGATACTCAATTAAAACGCTTATGACGGTATGATATAGAAAGTTGCCAGTGCGGATAACTAAACATGAATAAAATGTTTAAATATTGCATTCCTGGGAATGTAATATTCGATTGGGCAGTTTGGCAAGGTATGACCACTGAACTCACATGGAAGTTCTGAATGTCATACCAACGTTGATTGAAAACAGTGGTTTGTAACTCGTCTGATTAAAATTAACGACAGCTTGTAATGTGCTTTTATTAATTTGGATAAGTTTTAATTTGAATGATTTTAATTTAAGTCCATGATTATAGTTTTTTGGTCAGTTAAATTATTATTTGGTCATGGAACTAATTTCATTGCGAAATGATTACATTATTAGATTTATTTCTTCAGAAGAGCTTAGGAGAGGCTAAAGCTTTCAAGCAATTTGTTTTAAGGCTAATCTCTTTGCAAAGTTTACAGGGATACTAAAATCTGAGCCTTATTTAAGAGTTGAGATAAATAAAAGTTACAGTTACAAAATAATTTTGGTATAGATATTCAACATGAAGTTTAAAAATATTATTCAAATGTTATTTTGTTTTAGTACTAGACCGGGTGATTCTTCTTTTCGTGTGGGTTGCCTAAACTGGTGTTAGAGATCTTAGGCCGCCCCTAACTTTTCTTTTAAATAAGAGGCCTTGTCAAGAAATATCTCCAAGACGTTCTGGTTTGGTGTTCCTTCACCGAACCAAGTGATTATTATACAATACGCACATGAATCCGAAAAATCAGAGGTACGCGTTTTGGGTTCGGACTCGAGACTAATCCCAAGCAACACTACAGTCACACTACTAGGCTCTCACTGCCATGCGAATATATTAATATATGCAATAAACCTTCTCGAGGAGCTCGTGGCTAAATAATAACAGCCACTCGGGTCGATCTTTAGGTTAAGCCGTGCTTGCCTAGGTTGGTCTGTGGATGGGTGAACACCCTTACATACCGAGTTTCCTCAGTGCCTCGGAAAGCACGTTTAAGCCCTTGGTCCCGGCTGTCATTTGTAGATCTTTGACAGTCATTACAGGCAGTCAGTGGCCCAAAAAGTCTGACAACCAGTCTTACCAAGTATTACGTATTACCCAGTAGGTCGTGGAGGTCAGATAGGCAGTCGCTCCATGTAAAATACTGGTATTCAGCTGCATCGCATGCACATAGTTGGGAAAAGACTAGGCAGATGATGATGAATTAAACCTTCTTCTTGAATCACTGAATCTTTTGCTGAGAATTGCATTAAAATCCGTTGCGATGTTTAAAAGATCTAAGCGTACAGACAGCGGGAGCGACTTTGTTTTATACTATGTAAAGATAATGCGAAAATGATAAATAAGAGACGGATACGGATATTAACCCGTAAGTACTTTAAGTGTAGTGAAAAAGTCTAAAACAGTGCAAAAAGAGAATATTTACGGGCCCTTATAGAAACGTAAGTTAGTTACGTTAAGATACGTTACCTCCATACGATTACAACTATACTCCAATTATTATACAGTTCTAAATATAGTTCTAATCGAGTGTCATATTATTAATTCGGCAATCAACAGTAAGCGATAAAGGCTGTAACAGACTGTCAATATTGACTGCGAAGAATAATGGGAATAATGTTTGTTGTCATTAACGGATCATTACTCACTTTGACGGTAAATTACAGCTGGCTCTGACCTTGTGATGGAGGTGGGTTATATTTATCAAACTACCTTCTAATCATAGAAGATTATATAAGAACTGCCAAGTATACCAATATAAATTGCAAAATGAAACCTTGAAAGAGGTGATTTCTAGCCTAAAAATGCTTGATTTTTTCTTATTCTTGATACAACTCACGTTTCTTTTTTCTTGAAGTTTCCTTCTGTTTTATGAGTTGTGAAAACCTCGTCCTTTATGCAGAGTTAAAGTGCATAAATGCGACAAAAACACGGTTTTTTTCTTCGACATAATCACACATTGTGGATGCATCATTATCGCGTGTCCTTTGAGAAACTGTTCTACGCCAGCAAAGGGTAACATGTGGCATGTTCCTTTGAAGCCAGCCGTGGATATTTTTTTTAATGCTGGATGTTTGAGACGTTACAATGTTAAGTTGTTTTTCAAGATTCAAATGTCGTTTTACAACTTGACGCCTGTAGACGGCAATGGTCCATGTTGGCGTAAGATGAGTTGAGTGGAAATGGAAAAGGAAACCTTTGACCTGCAGGGGGATATCAAAAGCCATTTTTTTTTAATTTACGAACACGATGTTTCATTGAGGCGGCCTGATGAACGATGTCAAAAAACCATAAACATTGAGTTGGTATTATAGCTACTGATTTGTTTTCATGATTGAAATTGCTGTTTGTTTTAATATAAACATAAAGGGTGTAAAACACCTCTTAACGAAGCCGAAAGGCACTTCTTCTCCTCGTCATTGCGATATTTTTTTTGTTCTACACCATACCTGGGAACCTTCTAGTTACGGAGATATTGGGCGTCAAAGTTCCAACGTTTTGACAAGTTTTTTTTTAAATACCAGTTTTTAATGTAAGATTTTTACTTTAAACACCTCCACGACCCCCGTACTATTCAATCGATCCATCAGCACAATGTTTTGAGTGCGTTACATTGAGTTCTTTCACAAAATATGATTTTTCACCCTAAAAAAAAAGTAGTTTCCCAGCAATATATTTTGCGTTAAGTTACTTAGTTTGATGTACAGAATGCTTGGTTGAAGGCTTCGTGATGAGGTCTTTTACACCCTGTATAGATTTTAAATTATTACCGAAACAGTTCATAAGGTTCAAAATCGATCGGGCCTGTGGACGGTGGGCTATGGGCTAGCTCGCCGTCCGTCCGTCTCATGACGACAGGCCGTGTCGAAAGCGCGTTCGTGTTCCACGCGCGCCTCAAAGAGAGTCAGCAATAGGAAGGGGCCGCAAGGACCGATGCCTGCCGGGGTTGCGGGACTGTTCGAAAGAGATACCGGTACCCCGGAACACAAAGGGCGATGAAGGAACATGGATGGGTTTTAGTCAGTAAAAGTCTGACACTCCCTCCTGCTCCGCCCAGAGCGGGAGAAGTCATTTGATGATTTCCCATCCGAAAAAAATAAAATAAAAAAGGGTTCAAACTCGATAGCTTCAAAATGTCGCGTGTGAAAGCACAATGTTTATCAACGAATCGGCATACTAATTGTCATAGCGTGATCGTATCGCGGCCTGTAGCTGAAATATTATTCAACTGGTACATAACTGCACCACTAATAATAAGTTATAAACTTGCTGTTAAATTACTGATTGAAAATTATTGTACCAACCGGAATAATATGAAATTGTATGGTGACATGAAATTTTGAGGTCAGTGGTTACGGTTTCCCGATTTACCGGTCATGGGTTTGTACCTAGGCAGAAGCAGTACTTTGTGTAATTAGCTGTTCTGGATGATTTTTTTTTTCGTCATCTATCTCATCGTGTGGGGTATCGTTGAATCGTCTTTTAAAATGACTTAGGGGTTGCTTCTAGAATTTTTGGATTTAATGCTCCATTTACTAAATATTAAACTTCAAAGTGTCGTCGCCCTCTAAAAGCTAATCTGCTAGCTTGAAAAATCTGGAAAAATTCATGATGATAGTACATTTCATGAACTTTAAAGTTAAAGCAGAACCATTTATTTATTTATGTACACACAAAATACTTTACAGGACAATATATTTACATAGAAGAGCACAAAGGTACTGCTTATTTCTTTAGAAATTTCTTCCAGCAGACCTGCGAGAGGAAAGTTGGATAAGAAATGTAGACACAGTGTGTAAAAAAGTTAGACAAAAAAAAATTAAATTCCACCATTCACCTTATTTTCTTGAAAAAAAAAAAACATCACTTAAAAAGAGCCATTACGGTTAATATAAAAAAAAAACATTTTTGCAAAAAATAAAACCGACTTACTTACTTACTTCTTCTACTTACTTAGCTTCAGAAGTCGGTGACTTGTTTGTTTGATTCAGTTTTTTTTTGCCACCGACTTCTTTTTAATAATTTAGTAATTTTTCTCTTTTTTGTGATTTTTGAAGTCGGTTTTATGTTTTGCAAAAAAGTTTTTTTTTTATACTAACCGTAATGGCTCTTTTTATGTGATGTTTTTTTTTTTCAAGAAAATAAGGTGAATGGTTCTGCTAAATACCTGGTTATTATGTTAAACTGGTTTATGCCCACGGCTTTGCCCTCGTGGAGTTCGGTAATTGTCTCATGGGAAGATAAAATAATCCTGAATATCTATATATCTGTGTGGCAAATTTTATCCAAATCCGTATTTTCGTGAGTGAGTTACAAACATCCTCACAAACTTTTGATAAGATAGGTAATATGGTACTCTCATAGCTTTTCGCCGTGCAGTGCGTCCGTTCGTTACAGTGACTTTTTTGTCTCTCAGAATATAAAGAGATACATAGGCTAGGTACGGCTACCATAGGTAAACAAGCCCTCAAAAACTCATCAGTAAAATTAATCAAAAATGTTTCAAAAACACGCTCAAACACAATTTGATGTTCCCCTTTCGATGCCAAAAACAAACATAGTACGAACAAATACGCGCGTTCGTTTACACGTACGTGTGGAAGGGCATTTTTAATTTTTTCCCTTGTAACAATAACATTCTACGCGCGCTCCCCTTAATGAATGTGAGGAGAGTCGGGTAAATTTAGCATCGTAACGAAGTATTGTTTTAACTTGTAGCGTATTGGTGTGTTTTCATTCGTATTTTCTATTCTTACCGTTTTTTTCCTTTTGTCTTCGTGAACTGTGTGCTGCAATTTTAAGTAATTTACGTTTTTTATGGCCAATGACCATTTCCAGGAATTACATGAGAAATAATCACATGAAATAATTTAACTTTAATGTATAGAACTATCTTGATTTGACAAGCAGATCCACTTTTAAAGCATCAGGTAACCTACGGGGACTTTGTTTTTTTTTTCGGGTTTCAGCACCCTGCACCTAACTAGATATTTTTTGCGTAACAACTTAACAAAGAACACTCCGTTTTATAATAAACCCATCAGCCAATCAAACAAACTAAACATCACAAACTGAGCCGAAATCATTTTACAAAAACCGCCATCCCGTTTTCCAGTTCGAGGTTAATTTCAGCTGTATAAAAAGAAAGAAAAACCCAACAAACAAAAAAATATAAACAACTGGGACACAAAAATTTCCTAGCGTTGAATCTGCTTACTCATAATTACCAGAGTTTTTAAATACGAAAAATAAAAACATGCTCGTATAAAGTAGGACGACGGATCTAAGACCTCTGAAAAACGAGCCAACATTATTTATTCGAGGCCCTCTTTCGCTTTTAATTCGGATTTATGTATATAAATTAAAGAAAGGGGCTTATATCCCCGGCCTTGTGACGTGGCCGCTCTTGTACTACCTTTACTTTACGAAACAAGTGCGTTTGAAAAGTGAGCCAGTGGAAATGTTTAAAAAGAACATCAACCACGCTTGCTACGTGTTTTCAGTTCAAGTTCTTACTATAATGAAGCACACAACGATGAATACAATAGGACAAAAAAATCGAATTAGTCCGTCAGATAGACTTTTAAAACATATTGGACACATATTTTTTCTTTTTTCACGTAAACAAAAAATGAAGACGATATAGTGCGTCAAAAACTCGTGTAACGTCACATTTGAGTACATTTTTTACCAGAAAGTGACGTCACAAGCCCCCACTCCAAGATCTTTGACGTGTTTTATCTTCGTAGTTTTTTATTAATTTGATAAAACAAAAAAACACGTTTCTAATATGTTTCGATACTCTAACTGACGGACTAAACATAATCATTTTTTTTTTAGTAAGGAATCATCCCTATTACTTATACTACTTCCTTTTCAAAAACCTATGTTCAACACTTGCAAATACCAGTTTAAAAAGCTTAGCGTGGTTTCAAACGAGAACGTCGCTTTCTTATAAGTAGAAAGAAGATTCTTTATAACAAAACTCCAAAATATGAACCGTAATAAAAACCGGCCAAGAGCGAGTCGGACTCGCGCACCGAGGGTTACGTACAAACTTTTTAAAGGACAAACTTAAGTTTGCTGTTCGTTCCAAAGAAACGGCTATTGCACCAACCGCGAATAATACGTTTGTAATAGTAAAATCGCTTTTTTTTGTTTAAAAATTTTCCTTTACATGTGCTGTAAGACTTGCTTCTCGCCAAATTTCGTGATTCTAGGTCAACGGGAACTACCATATAGGTTTTCGACCCAAAACCTATAGGGTACTTCCGGTTGACCTAGAATGGTCAATCTTGGTTAAAAGCAAGGTCTTATAGCACAAATAAAGGGAAAATACCGAAAAATAAAATAAAATATATAATTAATATATATAAATATTATAGGAAATACTGACCTCAGTATCTGGTATTAATTTCACTAGGTCCACCCGTTCTTGAGAAAATTGCTGGTGACAGGCGGACAGGCAGACAGACGGACAGGAAAGTGATCATATAAGGGTTCCTTTTTATTACCTTTTGAGGTACGGATCCCTAAAAACCTAAAGCGATGACCAAAAACAAGCAATACACGACATGAATATTCAAACGACGAACCTACAAATTAATGTGTCAATAATGATTAGGAAACCTCTGACAGAAAAGTGGAAAACCATTTTTGTGCCCTATGTCATACGGATGGAAAAACCATGTCAATGGGATTTCGAATCTCTAAATCACGTTACGGATATCGTGTCAGGTCAAACGAAAATAGGTGAAAAAGGCCAGTGATATTTTATGACTAAAATGACATTTCAAGTACGACAGCACAGTTTGAGTTTATACACACTACACATAACTCGGGTATTTTTTTTATATATTTTAGAAAGCTATCCTTTATCCACCGATGGGACATAAAAAGATGTGTTGCGTCAAAGGACGATCCCCAAAGGCCAGGCAAAGCGAAGTATTTTGATGTCAATCTGACGTTTGCGCACAGTGTAACAAAGAGAATTCCTTTGCGAAATAACGATCGATTTACTGCAAATCAGTTGAGTGGATCCTCTGTTGTGTCGCTTAGTTCGTGTGAAAGGATATGGTGTGTGAATCCCTATTTCCTACGTCCGTCAATTTTCGGTGAAGTGACGTCTGTCGAGGCACCATAGGAATGCATCATAGAGCAGTGATCCGTTCGATTCACACGTTAATGCTCAATGCTTGTTAACGTCTAAGTTACATCCATGGAACCTCTAAGTACGATGTTTTAAAGCTTTTTTCATCTAAAGTTCGCACCTAAAAAATGAAAAAGTTGTAAAAATGTCAATAAACCTGATCAAACTACTTATGTGTTTTTCACTTTTCCAAGTCCATATTCAAATTTATTGTGTTTTAACGATATTAGGATATAATATGGACTCGATACGCTTTGTCAGCACATTGAAATGACACTTATTCATGCTTTGAAAGTCTTTGTATTTGCTAATAAAGAAGTGCTTATTCGAAAATCATAATTATTTTTACCTCATTGAAGATTATAATAAGATAAGCCAGAGATGTCTGCTTGTCCTTATCTTTGAATTTGCGGGTTCTAAGTGAAGGACACTTTGCCCATCAAAAGAAACCAGTGCCTAAGTACAAGAAAGTAGTTGGAAAGTGTCGTAGTTTAGACAGCTTTTATAGATTACCTACTCGAGGGTACCTCGAGTAGGTAACTCGTTCAAACTTTCACCTCTGTAAATATTCCAATTAAGATAAGCTTTTTAAATAGCAATGCCATCAGTAATAATTATAATTTAAATATTTTAGTTAAGTTTACCTGCTAAAACTATTAAAATAAAAACAAATTAAAACCTAATGCAAATAAAATATATAATTAACGTTTATGGCAATATTAAATTGAGGTTTAACCTAGCTATTTCTCAATAGTTATTTCAAATACTGTAATATTGCGAACGCGCTGTATTTGTAAAAGGTTTTTTAATGTCTCGAATAATATCGGTCATTTGCAAGCTACAGTGCCGTTGCGAATTCGCAAATGGTTTGATGCCTCGTTTGATAAATTTCCTCCATTAGGACTAAATTAAAAAACTTCACCGCTCGTAAAGTAGAAAACTTTCTTCGCATCATCGTTTTTCTGTGAGTGGAAAATGATGTCTTCATTAGCTCTCACTTGACTTTATGTTATTTATGTGTAGTTCCAAGTATGTTGTAGTGCCTTCCACAAAAGTTCCCCGGTAAAATATCCTCGTGGATCCAGTTACTCTCAAAAGTTTTCCAATTTGAGAATCGCGTAGTTTTTTAATTTAGGATAGCGGGAGTTAAAATATGTTAAGCGCAGCTGAAAATACGCATGTGTTTGTTTTCATTAGTATTCCCAATGGTAATAAGGGGTGAAACGAGGGAGAGCCGGCGTTTGGCTAATATAAAATGTGCCCTGAACCGCACCTGTACATTGTGGCGTGTTGCGTTCCGCGTATTCAAGCTGTGTGCGATTCGCGCGAATAAACCTTTCAGCGCGAAATTTTTTATGTAGAAATCTTCTGTCGGGCAGACTGGAAGTCGCAATATCCAGCTGATCGATCCAGTTCCGCTATAAAATGCGGGGCGATGCAGTGACTCCTTTGTGATACGTAGTTATTGAGCTCGATACAATGTCGGCACGATCTGTTCACAGTCTGTATGACGTTGCTGTTCCTTAGAATCGTAATAAAATTTTGCGCATCGTTTCCTACCTCTGTCATTTCTTCATTTTGTTGCGACATATTGGTTTTCCGTTATTTCTCGATGTTGTTTTGTTCGCTATTTCGAGATCATCTGTCATGCGATGTTCTGTTATGTTGATATTGAATTTCGTTTTCGGGGGTTAATGTTTCCCATGTTTATTGTTACATTTTACTATAATCGCTTACGATTATACGACTATTTGTGTTGATGAGTCACTTCTTATAATATTTGAGCATTTTATGTAAACTGTATAAAAAATCTCATGTCAGTTTAATAACGTTCAAAGCATTCGGGCGAATGCTAAAATATTTTGGAAATAAAATCCACCTTACCATCATTACACGAATCAATCGCAACACACCTATCAGTATGCAACCAGAGCAACGTTGGGTTTACGTACAAAATGTGCACATTGAAAATATTATTCAATCTATTTACCCGCGCGGATATCAATGTGAAATCATGTAGATAAACGGAATTGAGGGTTCTGCAACCTGATCCCACGCCTGGTTACTTAAAATCGCATGTATAATTTAAAAAGAGTGGCTGCCACACCACATTTACTATGTGGAGGGCAGGGGAGATCGCACGTCCCCGATAACGCAGATAAAACGGGGAAGCTGGGCTCTACGGATTTATCACCGGCTCCTAGATTTATTCATTTGTAATTGTACCCACTTGTGGAATTTCCTTTATACCTACATGTAAAACTGTTTTGAACTTACTCTTACCGTTTAGTAGTTAAGCCTATAACGATTAATTGTTGAATGGAATAGATGGGTCAATATTCAATTAAATAATTCCTCCTTATAAATGAAAATATTTAATGAAACTTTGTTTACGATAATATCAGTAAATACCAACGCCAAAGGCAAACTATTTTAATACTAGGACGTTGAAGAAGAACTGTTTGTACTTTTTCCACAAAGAGCACAACAAGATCCCTTTTGAAAACTTTTATAATAATAATTATCATTAAATGCATTTTTTTGTTCAAGCCCGTCTGTTTTTCTAATTACTTAAATCTTCCTACCTATATAAAAGTGTTTTGTAGATGACATTTGAAAGGGAGTCATGGTCGTACCATATAGGGGTGCTTTCAAAGATCAAAGCTAAAGTAGAATGAATCTTTAGAAGTAATGCGGTGAGATAAAATGTGCCTTCTGGCTTTAAATCGACCCTTATCTATCTCTCTTTAGAGTATCACTTTAATGTTGTATGCTACAATAATATAGATATACCTCAAACAAACCAAAATGTTTTGCGAGTACTTTTAAATATTGTGTGTTGTTTTTGTAATTTGAGTTGCGAAAACAATTTAAATAGCATGTTTAGTTGTTTGCCAAGAAGTTGTCGTCGGAGGCACCCAGTGACGATTCGATGTCACTCGCTGTGCCGGCGACTCGTGCAGATAATTGTTGTGAAAGGAGTATTTATATCGTTTCAGCTATCGCTTGGTTTTGGAATGGCCACGGAATTTCGGTATTCCAAAATGCATTATCGTAATGCAACGTTGGCCGTCCTTTGACCGCCCCGCATGCTCCAAATCGATTCACAATGTACTTGGACGCCGACTACGCCTGCTCCAGTAACGTAATTTGAAAAACCGAACATTACGGCACATCAGCTCTTACATTTATTCGACTTGGCATATTTGAACAAGTTCTTGCACAAAAAGTAATACAAGAAAAAGTTTGGACGTAACTTACGTGGAGACGACGAACGAAGAGTTTTCTTTAAACTTATTACACAGTTATTTTCACATATCTGAGTTGAAACGCATATAAAATTTGAAGTTGGTTTTGTTTGTGAAGTAAACTTCCAGAGTTTTCAAATGACTATTCTTAAAAGGATTTGAAAACTGTGAGGTACTATCCACGACGCCGCAGAATGCCCTCAAAATGTGTTTCGACTCTTGTCCATCTACATTTAGTAGTCTTAATATTATTATCATTATGAAATCATATCGAAAAAGAGCCTATTATCATCTCCGTACTTTCTTTTTGTTTGTGTAAAAAATATGATGCAAACATTCTTCTGTATAAATAACCGTCATAGGATGGTCGTCGTTCCAAGTGGATTTAACCGAAGAAATCTTAAGTTTTTTCTGCGGAACAATATTCAGTGTACATTCTCTCCGTTGGAGATTGCCAATGAGGTTACGATAAGGCGTGCTCGGCGCGTGAGTCTGCATATTTTTCTTGCTACGTTTTCAATTTAATCCGTATAATCTCAATGTGGGGTTGTTATCAAACAATTTCTTCCTTATTTGATGAGAATTTTTTAATAATAATAATTTCGTTTTCGCAAAAATGCAAAACAGGCTGGTGATAATGTTGGGAAGTTATCTTTTTAAATTGGAAAGTGTTTCAAGCTTTTTCTCTGTATTTATTTTCAGATAAGTGCCTTTTTCAGGTCACATAGGCAGTCGCTACATGTAAATACATGTATTCAGTTGTATCCGGTTAGACTGTAAGCCGACCCCAACATAGAATGGGAAAAGGCTAGCCAGATGATGATAAGTGCCATTTGCACTAACATAATAAAGTAGTAGATAAGTAGAGCAATCTTTGTTGTACATCAATATTTAGGGCAGTACAATAGGCGTTCCCTAAAAGCCAATCATTGGATGAACGAGCATAGGTGGTGGAAAAGATTACCAACCATCTCTGGTGTGTGGTGTACTTTATAAAAAAACCAGCCAAGTGCGATTTAGACTCGCGCATGAAGGGTTCCGTACCATCGTAGTAGAGAGCCCCCTTTATTTATTTTTATTGTTTGTTGTTATAGCGGCAATAATAATAATTTAACATTCTGTAAAAATTTCAACTGTGGTAGACAGCTGAAATTTTTACAGAATGTATTGCGGATCATGAGATACAGCCCGCTGCAAAAGCCCACTGGTATCGGGAACAGGGTTCAAGTTTACCAGTGCAAGGAACGACAGAAAGGAACCTCCAAACAATACAAGCCGTGTCCAGGAGTAGATCATACCGTTTTCTGTATCAAACACTTGATCCAGCTGCCTAACGAGAGCCTCCTCAGAGCTAAGTCAAGATACTTGATTCGTTTATCTTTCTCGTTTTTCACGAGGTTCTCGGTATTAGGGATGGTAACATCGACTATCATTACGCGGCGTGCTGATCGGTCTATCATTACTATGTCAGGCTTATATTGTCAACAATAGTCCTGTCTGTAACGGTGGACCGATCCCAGTACGAGGTGACATGGTTTTTCTCGAAGACTGGGTCGGGCACTTACTTGTAGGTAATACAGTTCTTCCGAATCCACAAGTTTGTATTTCAAAGCAAATTGCTGATATGATATGCAGATGCTGATATGCAGATGGACGAACGGACGGACACCAGAGGCTGTAGGGTTCCGTTGGTTACCCTTCGGATGCGGAACCCTAAAAACTACCTACCTAAAATTCTTTTTGCTTTTATAGGGATGACTACAATGCTTCACTTATGTAGCTATCTACAGGTGGGTTTGTTAACCATCATAATGATGTGCCTTCCTATTACTGCACCACATTATTTACCACATGGTACTGGTGCAAATTAGTATCGGCACAAAATCCCAACAAGCAGACACCTGCAAAACCAGTACTTACCTTTATTTGTCCGAAATCGTAAAATACGTTTAAGTGCAAAAACAAAACGCACAAGGGCATGGCTTGGAAACGCGCTTAATCCCTCAAATCCTTTAATGGACGTTCGGGAATGTTGTCTGAATGGTGTGACCGCTCACATTACCGGATTTACCAACTGACAACGTGATAATTATGTAATTATTGGAACTAGACGAGGTTAATTTGATTCGTTCTAAACTTTAAATAATTTTATTAACATCACTCCTGTAATCCCCTAAGGGTTAGGCAGACTAGAGGTGTACCTTATAGTACAATCATAGTTTTCGAGTAGTAAAGTTTTGTTTCGAGCACAAACTATTATCTTTTTGTTCATGTTCTAAAATCGACACTTCCTGTTACATCTGTACAGTACTGCTAACAAATAGACCCTCTGTATTATTACCAAAACAATTTACTCTCTTGACAAACTACTTTGAGGAGCAGTCTCACCTAGTTCAATTAGCAAACATTCGTGTCTTCTATTCGATTACCCGGAACCCTAACAAATGAGCCAACATATCACTGTCTGGTTCTTTCCGCAAACTAAAAATATTACGAGCATCACTCTTCTCCTATTTCTCTCTAAAATGCATTTCGTCGTTCTTACTTGTAGCCATTTATATTAATAAAGAAACACTGCCTTTAACTTGAAAATAGTTTTGAGTCATTCATGCAAATCAATGGAATCTTTTAATTTCATCAGAGAAATATTCAAATTGATCAAGATAATTGATTTTCAGTCTCATTTCTACTTTTCTTAATCGTTAGGAAGTCAAGTTGAGCAGAAAATGACATTCCGCAATCATCAACTTGATACAAATACCGCTCTCTCTTGAAAAATACTCGTAAGCGGAAACAAAGACGTCCATTTTGCAATTTTAATGTGGCATTATTGGTGAGGAGCGATCAAAAGAACGTTTGCCTGACTTCGCACTCCCTCACGTTTGACGATGCAGTAGTTTTATCTTAGCTACAGTCAAAAAATGCACCGCCATTACTGCTAGCACTCCCACCGGAGTGTAAGTCTTTTGCTCTCTGATTTTTATACAGACGAATGGAAAATTTAATTTGGCTTTTATTTTGGGGCGCACCTTACTTTAGGGGACTACGATTCATACTTGAAGTTCATCCCTCAATAAACTATCAGCATGAACATTTCCGTACTTGAATTTTTTTAAGAGTTTAATTTAGTCTTGAAAAGGAAACGTGGTTAATTTTTTGAGTAAATAAGTAATGTGAACAAGAATGCCACTTTAAGACTGCTTTCGTATATTTTGCGAGTCGTTTTACTCAGAGTAAAGAGTGTCATAATGAACGTCATCAAAATAATATTTATGCTGGGTCAGGTCAGGAGTTATTAACTTGCTACTAATTTGGACACCATTCATTCAGGCTCAACCCAACGCTGCAGTGAGTCGATAGTAAATGAAAAATAGTGCATTGAATTGAATCGTTTCGAATGCAATGTGTATGAATTTTAAACTGTCTGCATACCGATGAAGCAGACGTGTTGTGATTGAAAAACTGATTTAGATCAAACGCCAAGCCAAAGAGTTTTACCTAATATATCAATAGACGGTGAGACCAAATCCCAAATATTCCAAGATTTTGACTGCTATTTTTACCCGACTGCGCCAGAAGGAGGGTTATGTTTTTAATTCAAGCCTTTTTAACCAATTAATAATTTAAGTTTAACTCAACATTCGTTTCAACACATAAAATACGAAATATTAACTTAAAACAAATTTAGCAATATGTCGCCTAAAATGCAAATGTCACAACTTAAAAATAAACAATAGTTGTATAGAATAATCGCTTAGATCAGCGAAAAGTATGTGTATCGCTAACATATTCGGGCTCACGTACTGCCGTTATCAGAGGGCCGCAGTCGACCGCGACGTGGTCCTGCTACCCCCACTCCTTCCCAATTGTTTATTTCTAAGGATAATCTTTACAAACACCCCGCTTAGTGTAAATAAATAAAAGTAATGATAACCCTCCCGAACAAATACACACAACGAATTAAAAGACACTCGTTTTTTTATTTTAAATACGAGTCAAATAGTACGAAAATTATATTTTTTTATTTGAAATTCTACCAAATGATTCGCTTGACTCGCTTGACTGGATTGAAAAGAAAATAAATATTAGCGAGCATAGTAGCCAGTCATTTTGTGCGTAAAGTGTAGAGTCTATATGCGAAGGGTTTATTGTGGCTGATTGTGGCACAGCCATGCGGTGGGAAAGCAATTTCACCACTCGGATACAAGGACACCAGGGTTTTTTTAATCCAGCACATTGTTGCTTAAGGCTTCCATTCCGACAAAAGTTTTCCTGTTATTGCAGAAGCATTATTGATAGTTTGAATGGTTTTGCCATTTACGGAACGACAATATATTGTTGTAACTAACAATATTAAGCAGATATGGACGCTAAAGTGTCTAAAGTGCCTGCTAAGGCCTCGTTCTGGTATACAGGAGAAAGAGGGTCGATCTATTAATTTTTTATCACACTTTAATATATGAAGGCGCACGTGTAGCTTATGCATGATAACCCTAAAGTGTTTTATATCCGTATCATTATGTAAAGTAGAGCCTAAAACAACTCTTCGTGCGAATTTTATGTTCGCTATCAGTTTAAACCGTAATTTAAAGGAGTTTATTTGGCTATATGAGGTATTTTTAAACTAGACCAAGTGTTATATTGGGTTAATCAACGAGGCACTTAAAGGTAGTATTTTTAATACTGGTATAATGTCTCCCTTTTAGACTTTATATATTATTTACTACATAATTATGGAGTTTTTTAGTTTAGCTTTAACATACGCAGAAATCTAAAAGATTCATATCTTTATCATTGAGGGCTCTAAGTGACAAATCCGCCTGGTTAAGTATAATGGCACACAGTGTACGGTCGAACAAGCTTGGTTTACATTTTACGATGTAATTTGTGGGTTAAACTGTAAACCAAATAGCTTGTTCGACCGTACTATCCATCCATACTAATATTATAAATGCGAAAGTAAGTTTGTTTGTTTGTTTGTTACCTCTTCACGTCTAACACACTGAACCGATCATTCTGAAATTTTGCATATTCTTTTGCAGGTGTACAGTAACGGACATAGGGTACCTTTCATTTCGAAAAAAAGTACTGTTCCCGGTAAAAAACAACAATAACATGCTTTTGGTAGTAGGTGGCGCCACGTGTCTAACGAATCATGATTGAATTAAATTATTATAGAAAAACTTTAGTGGTGTGATATGAGTTTTGTTTATAATGAAGTACCCGTTTTGTACCTCATTTTGTGAGTCTAGACCGGTTTTTCATCTTCCTAACTATAACATAGATAATATATTTTAGATGCGAAAGTAAGTTGCTTTGCTTGATACCTTTTCACGGCCTGACCCGCTGACCGATCATCATGACATTTTGCACATAGGTACGTTGTAAGGGATACATAAAAAAGTTACAACGTTCATCCAGGAAAAAAGGACTGTTCCCGAGGGATGCAGTTATTAAACAAACTCACTTTCGAATTAATAATATTAGTAGGGATAGGAAATACATTTTATGAGTCGAGTGTCAATACAGCGGTTTAGTTGCATAATTTCAACAGTTTCACAATTTGCTTGATAGATGGCGTTGTACTGATGACGCCTTTTCTGAATCGCGGTGTTAAGATTTTCTGTGGAAGAATGACCGTTGAAGATTTTTTTGTTCGTAATTGTAGTTAGTTATGGTGTTGAAATTGTCGTTAGATAGGTTGTTAAACTTGGTTTTTCTGATTCCTAAAAAATATTCGCTAGGATTGGTTGTCTAAATCTGCAGAGAAATGTTTGTATGAAAATTAAAAAAATGTCTTTTATAATTCCCTTTTATTATTTGTCGGTTAGTTGAGTTAGATTGTTATATTAAGTTTTTCATAGGTTAGGTTTCTATATATGTTTTCATTAGGTTAGGTTTTTTGGTTTATTGTTTCTTTATTAAAATGCCTCGCAGACGTAGTTCCAACTTAGGGAGGAGCTCATCGCGAGCCCGAGCAGTGAAAATTGCTCGATCCCAAGAATCCTCGGTTCATGCCGAATTATGAAGGCAGGAACAAGCGGAGCGACAAGCAGCTTTGAGAGCTGATGAAACATCTTCTCAAAACTAGAAAATACTGGAGGGCCAAGCCACCCGATAAGCTTCTCTGAGAGAGTCTGAGACACCCATGTTAACGCAATTGCGTCTAGAGGAACAAGCCGAAAGCCAGTCCAGCCCAGCGGCAAGTCTTTAGAGCGACAGAAACTCCAGCACAGTCGCAGGCGAGAAGGACCGTTATCGATTCTGATCGAACTGCGCGTGGCGAACATGAGAGGCGCTTTCATGCACCGACAATTAATGACGTTGCTGTCGTAGTGAGTGGCGGCCAGTTCGCTTTATGAGACATAGTGTTACGAACTACGAACACTGACACGCGTAGCCGATACTCATAAGTTCTACGATTCTTTACAGTACCCGTTAATTTTTAGCAAGGGACAGTCGGGATACTATTTTAAAATACCACTCATTAATCCCACTACGAAACAGCCAGTTCCCAATAAGAAAGTTTCCTGTCTGGATTTTAACGCCTAATATACCACATGATGCTTCGAGAAAATGAGAGAGTTACATTTCTTAAAACCAGAAAAAACTACGAGCTGAAAATTATATTCTGCAAGATGCGATTAGCACGGAGGGAAATTGGTAATACATATAAACCCCAACGATTTAAGCCGAATTGTTATTCTTCCCTCTACGCTATCTGCATGAGTATACACAAGACGCTTTCGCCTATATATTTTTTCCCATGGCCAGCACCTCTTAACGAAGCCGAAAGGCACGTGTTTTCCCCGTCATTGCGATTATTTTTTTGTTCTACACCATACCTGGGAACCTTCTAGTTTCGGAGATATTGAAGGTCAAACTTCCAACTTTTCGACAAGTTTCTTTTTTAATACAAGGGTTTAATGTAATATTTTTACTTTAAACACCTCCACGACCCCGGTACTATTCAAACCAAACATTGAGTTCGACCACAAAACATGATTTTTCACTCCAAAAAAAAAAAGTCGTTTCCCAGCAATATGTTTTGCGTAAAGTTACATAATTGATGTACAGAATGCTTGGTTGACGGCTTCGTGATGAGGTTGTTTACACCCTGTATATGTAAGTCTGTAAAGTCTAGGGATCTATGGGCCAAAGTATAGCCTGAAAATAAAGGTTTTATTATTATTATATAATATAACAAAGATAATAAACGAATGAAATGTTGAGTGTCTTTATTAATCCCTCTAAACCTTTCATTTAAAATATTGACAAAAGTTTTCAACTTCACTTACCACACCCTAAAACAATTCTACTAAACAATTTCATGCCCTCTATTCATTAGACATCAATTAATATTGGCCTTCTAAACAGTAATTTCAAAATTATTAACCTCTCGCACCTGCAACCCAATGGCTACCTTATTGTTAAATAAATAAAGATCACTCTGATTTTGATAATGATGCAAAGTACCTCCAAAAACACACAATTATGAATTATATAAATATATTTACTTAAACATTGTCTTTATATATTACATTATATTATTTTATATTACACCACTGTTTATCCCGTTTTTATTTTTATTTTACTATCGTACAGTCCATCCAGCCGTGTGGTATCCGGCAGAGTAGACCAGAGAATGGGCAGCAGCGTTTTCTGTTAGTCTTTCATCACTGCGATCTCCAATCCGCCTGCCAAGCGTGGAGATTACGGCGAATTCCTCCCCTCATGGGAGAGGCTTATGTCCAGCAGTGGAAGTTATGGGCTGTTGTTGTTGTACAGTCCATCCAAAGGTTGTCTGGAAGGTATCGCTATCAGCGAAAAGATTGCCATTGTAACCATAAAATTAGCAATATTGTAAAACAGTTGTGTTTCAATATAGGTTTACACAGGGTGTAAACAGATTCATCATGAAGCCGTCAACCAACGATACTGTACATCATACTAAGTAACTTTACGCAAATATTATTGCTGGGAAATAACTTTTTTTTTGGGTCCGATCATTCTCAGAAGAACCATTGGCCAGATCCATGATGGATCTAGTGAGAATTGTTTTTCTCATTGGATCCTGATTTCAAGAAATGGATCTACTGAGAAGGATCATTCACAGAAGATCCATTGGCCAGATCCATGATGGATCTAGTGAGAATTGTTTTTCTCATTGGATCCTGATTCCAAGAATAAGGATCTCCTATTTTACCCCCTTAAACTATGAGCTTTGAAAGTTGAGTTTTAAAATATGAGCTCATATTTATTTTTTCACATTTATAACTTCCACTTTGTAATTTAATTTAATAAAAAATATAAACATAGTTTTGCTTGTGATTAAATTTTTACGGTAAAACTCAATGTACCGCACTCAAAACATTGTACTGGTGGATGGATGGAATAGTAAGGGGGTCGTGGAGGTGTTTAAAGTAAAAATCTCACATTAATAACATGTATTAAAAAACAAAACTTGTGGAAAAGTTGGAACTTTGACCCCCATTATCTCCGTAACTAGAAGGTTCCCAGGTATAGTCTAGAACAAAAAAAATATCGTGCAAAACAACTGCCTTTTGGCTTCGTTAAGAGTATTTTTACACCCTTTATTATAGTATAATTATTCTATTCTACCTCCATTTCCATGGTAACCTAGCATGAACGTAACGTCTGATTAAAATAAGACGGTCGGACAAGCACCCTGATTATATCTTTCTGTGAACACCATCGGCATCCCTTCTAATTATATATCACTCCCTAATTAAAAAGGGTTGCGAAACACGGATTAAAACAAAAGCTTTATTATAAAACTGTTTACGGAAATAGTAATTAGCTGGTTTCCTTGGATGGAATTTAATCAGTACGGCGGGATTCCCAATTGAGATCGTTTTACCGGCAAAAAGAACTGTTATTTGATCATAATTTTTACTAACCGACGAATAAAAAAGAGGAGGTTCTCAAATCGACATGTACCTACGAGCATGTTTTGTTATAACATGGTTAAAATTAATTTTCTTGCAACTAAAACGAATTATTTTTTTGTTAAGAGCGATTACCCAAATTAGTAAAAAGATCATTGAGAGGGTTCTCACCAAATCTCACTCTCTCTCTAACAACATTTGGATTTAAAAAAGAGTGTCCATGGAATTTCATGTCCATTCTTTTCCATAGAGAGGACAACAACAGTACTTTCACAAGTCATTATGCCCTAGCTGTGACTAGGACTGTATAGCTTCGCTTTCTTTGTTTTTCTGTCATTCAAAAGTGCCTGTAATGGTCTAATTGAAATAAATGCTTCCAGTTTGTGTATTCCTTACTCTAATAAAACTCTTTACTACAAAAACAAACCTTTTTTCATTTAACTTAAAACAAATTCCCATTAAGCTCTTAAAAACTTTAGCTTTCCTAACTCTTAGTTGCACTTCATCAGCACAAAAGGTAGACAGCATTTCGCCCTAGTTCACTTGTTGGCTTACCGGTACAAGTGTTGGATGTTGGCGGGACTACTTAACTCTTGACTCCACGTACTTTGTATTTTAGATTGAACTGTAAGCCTTATTGCAAGAACTACAAACATTGTAAGCGTCGGCACAGTATTGAGCCTTTTATTTTACAATCGCAGCCACCTACCAACTCGCATCATGTTAACGGTGACCCGATTAGTAATAGAACTTTCCAGGCTACATACTAGTGATCAATGACTTGGCACTATATCCGATAATCCGATCCACTTTTCCGATTCACAAATACCGATAACAGCACTTTAAATGACAGTCTTTATGTAACGGTGCCCCATGATTTCAATTCATACGATTTATCTGCTCAACTCTCGCATTATTCCGGTAACCGCAGCGCGTTTGCCTCGATCCCAATATCGAAATTCGAAAAAGGGACACGCTTAAAAAAAATAAAAAAGAGCGACACGTACATAAATTAGTAGCGAAAAAATGGCTTCTCCGCATAACGTGAGATATGGCCAATATAACGGGCATGATGTACGCTGGATGGGAGTCGCGCGGTCAATATTGATACGCCTTTATGACCCATTTACCTTTTCGGCTGGCGCGTAGCGCGACCCAGGCACCGGCGGAATTCCGCAAGAGCGCCGTTTCAAAATTCACACGGCTTTTCAAAAGCGCTAACTTGTTTACATTGCTGTGACCGGCCACAGTACAGTTTGTACAAGTCTTTTAACATATGCTACGAGGTGTGCTACGAGCTACGATGTAATGCCACGTCTACGAGAGCGTAGCACGCGCGTATGCCTACGTTTACTTTTCCCGTTAGTAACATTCTAACAGGGCCGAATTTTCCTTTGCTTCGTCAGTTTGTAACGCAATGAAACTAAACCTCACTTTCGAAAAGAAAATTTATGATCCTTGTTAACCTTTTCCATAGAAGTTTTTCTTCCCAAAATGTGAACAAAGAACATTCAGAACCTTTTACTGGCTTACTTTAAATGGGATAGTTTGCGTACGTTGTACTGAACACAAAGTGAACATTAACTGGCTGGTTTACTTCATCACTCCTCTTGACGTCCGCGAACTATTCTGAAACCGTTCAACACTTGCAATCTCAGACTGTGGCTATGAAATATGTTGTCTCGGAATTGATTCTCAAAACCTTTATCCTATTCGTATGTTAGTCTGTAAACGGCGTGAAATGATTTTTTGTCTTCTTTTTTGAGATACGTTTTCCCCTGTGGTGTGACAATAAATTAAAGAGCGGTACTTTTTTTTTATTGTTATGATATTAGCGTACCGTTTTAATTATAGGTTTATCTGGATCATCATCTGCCAAGCCTTTTCCCAAGTGTATTGGCGTCGGCTTCCAGTTAGAAGCGACTGCCTTTATAGGCTTATTTGAATATTGGCTCTTTATATTGTACTTAATACGCCTTCTATTAAAATTACTGTCCTTGTTACTCATATTTCCAGTAAATAAGTTTATTTTCTCAAACATGCTTGGAAATTTGAGCATTGTTTTGACAACCGTCTTCGAGATAAATCGTAATTGCTGTACTGGCCAGATACATGCCACCAGCGGCCGGCAAAAGTTGTATGAAAATCCATATCTGTCGTGTTTAGCGGCCAAATAAATTACATAGTAAACTCATATCTGTTGTGTTATTTAAAAATGGAACGATCTTTTACTCTGAAACATGGCAACTAAGGAGGTAACTTATCAAAGGTTTTATTTAAATTTTGAATCGACTTGCAAATCGATAGCGGTTTAATGAAAAAAAAAAAAACAAATGAACACTTCAACACGAGAAAAAATATTGTTGTTTGTGTGCATCATTGATTATGAAAAGTAATTGTATATACTCGTATTAATTTCCTCGCATTATTTGAGAAAAGTACAAGCCTTGGCCACAACTAGGCATTGGAGGACGTACGTGTGTGCCTCGGCTTTGCGCCTCGGCCCACATTTACACGTTCGTCCATAAATGCCTCTGTTGCTGGCCGCTGCAGTAATGTTCTTTGATAACAATAAATTCAATAAATTGACTAGGATGTGGGCAACATGCGAAAACTTATTTGACGTCAGATCTACAAAAAATTGACTTAAAAAAAAACTCTAAAATCATTAAATTAGACTGTAATCACTTATTTACCCGGTTGCCAAGCAAGGGTTATGTTTTTTTTGAGGCTGCGTGCAGCCCACTACCTGAACGCGCCCCAAAAGGTGGTAGCCGTAAGGCTGGCCCATGGGTACCGCACGATCGCCCGCGAGGCGGCGTGCCTCCTTGCCGGATTGCCGCCATGGGATCTGGAGGCGATAGTCCTCGCGCGCCTGCATGAATGGCGCACGGAGGCGCTTCGCCGGGGGGAAACTTCGCTGCCGCGACAAATTGTCGCTCAGCGGACAGACTTCCGGCGGGATCTCATGGCGACATGGAGAGAGCGACTGTCGCAACCCCGTGCAGGACACGCCACGATAGTGGCGATAAGTCCCCTCTTTGAGGAGTGGCTGGAGAGACGCCACGGCATCCTCACCTTCCGCTTGACGCAGGTCCTCACCGGACACGGTGTTTTCGGGAGGTTCCTGCACCGAATCGGGAGGGATGAAACGCCCGGGTGTTTCCACTGTGAGGATCGACCGGAGGACACGGTGGAGCACACGGTGGAGGACGGTGTGCCCCGCGTGGGCGGAGCACCGCCGTGTCCTCGAAGCGGCGATTGGCGGCGGCGATCTCTCGCGTCCGGCCCTGGTGCAAGCCATGGTCCGGAGCGAGACGGAATGGGACGCCGTCACCTCCTTCTGCGAAGCAGTAATGCTAGAGAAGGAGGTGGCGGAACGTGAGAGGGAGAGAACCTCACAGCGTCCCGGCCGCCACGGGAGACGCCCCGGGCGTCGGGGGCCACCATGTGGCCCCCGGCCACCGTAGACGCGGGCCTGTGGACGGTGGGCTATAGGCTAGCTCGCCGTCCGTCCGGCTCATGACGACAGGCCGTGTCGACGCCTCAAAGAGAGTCAGCAAAAGGAAGGGGGCAAAGGAAGGGGGTTTTAGTCAGTAAAAGTCTGACACTCCCTCCCGCTCCGCCCAGAGCGGGAGAAGTCATTTGATGATTTCCCATCCGAAAAAAAAAAAGTTATGTTTTTTCTAGTTTTAGTTAAAGTTAAGAGGTTGTGAGTTATTTTGGCCTTTTACTAATTGCTAACTAATAAAAGTATGAAGGTACCTACACAATCTACACAATATGTTAGTTATGTTTACAGTATCAATAGTACCCCTACGTTTTCAACATTTAAAGTAAAACTTCTCCAACAACATTTTTTATTACCTTTTAAATATGTCACTGTAAGTCTCCAAAACAATGATCTCACTTCCAGATTATTATCAAATTGGTATTTTAAATAGGGAACAATAACCGCTGACAGCAAAGAAAAAAAACTTTAAAAATAAATACTACTGGTATTCTCGCTCACTTTGCAGCCCGTTCCTTCAAACTGAAGAAGAACGATAGAACTTTCAAGCTGTATTGAATAGTCGGGGAATTTAAACTCTACCGAGTGCATTTCGACCGAGGACAAAAGTCTTGGAAAACTATCGATTATACACTTAAAACAAATCTTATTTTTATATTATAAATGTTTATTGTTTAATGTTTATGTTTATTTCCGACACAAGTACTATTGTAACTTACTGGGGCTGCCTCAATTTATGTATGACACTATGTTTGAGAAGTAATATTTTTTTTTTTTTGTATTATTTAATTGTTTATTTTAGACATAAGCTGATGTCCTAACATTACATCTTACTGTTTCTCGGTGATAGTGAATTTAAAACAGCAGGGGTGTTTGATGCCTTTTAAAAGTATAAAGGCTAACCATAAGTATAAGTAGAGACTGCCTTATTGGTCTAGCGGTTGCAAGCGTGACTGCGCAGCATGAGGGTCCAAGTTCGATTTCCAGGTCGGGCAGTGTTACAGGGTTTTTCCATCAGGAATTTCTCAATAGCAGCCTAAGTCTGGATTTGCGCCCAGTTGTTGGCAATAGGCTCGTATCCTTTTACATGGCACTTAAACATAACTGTCGAAATGTGGGTGTACTATTAGGTACACCAATGCCTTACCGTTTGGGGATCACAGTCGTGATGTTATGTTATGTTAAATGTAACATACTTTTAAAAATAGTATAGCCACATGTGATGCTATCGAAAAACCAGAGATAATGTAGTTTATCTACATTATCTCTGGTTTTTCAACGAACTATAAAATTGAGTCTATTGCAAGCTTCTTTCTTCCTTACAATTGATTTGTGAAGGTGCCTACTTGATCAGCTTTGTTCACTTGAGCGCTAGACATTAACAAGTTGACGTGCTTTGTATGATGTTAAAGGCGTTCACGAAATAACTGCCGATCTTACAGGCACTTACATATTTAATTTATGAGATACGTAGGTTATTGCTAGTAGAGATTTTAATTTTTAGTAGATTAACTGAACTAGGTAGCGGCAATCTAGCGTTAAGTCAGTATGCCAGTCGATTAATAAAAAAAATAATCAATCTGGTTATCTGTTTGTAAACTACGTAAAAGATCAAAACCGCACCAGAAAATAAAAATATAGAGAGCCGTTCATTGTAAAATCCGCAGTATAAAATCGTTTTGTGTTGATTGCGCATTGATTGTCCAACTGTCGAACCATTCGATGCACTTTCAAGAACTTTTTGCGGACGCGTGGTGTGTGGTGTGCCAGAATGCGTTGCTTTTTACCACCCGTAGTCAGTTCCCGTTCCGTTATAACTGATATTTGATTATCCCACAAAAACTTGTTCGGATGAACAACACACTTTTACCACCTTTTACTCTTTAAATAGATAAAATCTCGCATACTGGAACACATTCAATAAAGTAGGTAGATTGTAATGACTGCATAGCGCAGTTGTAATCTGATTGAGGAAGTAGGGCGAATGCAAAAGATTATAACTGCCTGATCTCATTTAAGACCAAGTTTTGAAAAGATCGGAGGCAAGTTCGTTACTAGTGAAATGATAACCTAGTTGAACTAGTCAAAGAGATAAAGAAAACCTAGTGATTTCCTCTTTCATATCGACAGCGCAGAAAATTGTTTTCATTGGATAAATGTCAGAGTGACCGAATTAGGGGTATTTTAGAAGAACAGACCCTTGTGAAGGTGTCGACTCATAAAATAAATTGAAATGCTTCGTCGATCAAGATTCGCGACAGGACGCAGCGGCCGCTCCGAGCTCGACGATAAATCAACTCACCGCTTTTGTGTATAAAAAAGGAAAAAAATAGCGGGAAAGTCGTTTATTTGTTTCCAAACTATATTCGAACGGTTCCCAAGCTTCGATACTTTAATAAAAATCTTGCTGTGGAATTGAAATTTCACATTTCGTCGCACTGGCGTCGGCGGGGTAAGAGGGGTGCGGAATACGGACACTGGGGAAAAATGTATAACTGCTAAACTTTTCGCGTTTCCAGCTTTAATTAGGTAGAAAATGTTCTCTTAGCTAAAATGTGTAAGTAGAGCGTTGCTCACGAGAGATTTATGTTATGGGATTCTGATTGTTTTAGCGCTGCTTTGATATTTGTCATTATTTTAAACCGTATTCTTTGTCAAAGGTTTTTCCATTATGTCCACTAAACAAAACATCCTTTGATGTCTATGTAAAACTGCGGGATCCCTTACGCATTCAACAAAACTAATTCTCGAATAAACTCAATGATTGTCGCTTGATCCGAATAAGTGGTTTACGGCTAACAAAGAGGAACCCTAATAAAGGTCGTGATTGACCACCAAACTGAGCCCGGATCATCGGCCCTTATTGCGTGATGTTCCGTACAGGGAAATTCTGGATTATTCTTTCTTTTTCCTTCGCACCTATCGGAAATTCTAGTGGAGGTCTAGAGGTTAATCATAACATCACGCCTGTTATCTCCAAAGTCTTATGCAGAGGTATACCTATGTACCTAATATAGTATACCCACATTTCGCCAGTATGTTTAAGTCCCATGTAATTAGGGCGAGCTTATTGCTATCAACCGGTCACAAATCCAGAATCCGTGGCTGCTACTGAGAAATTCCAGCTGGAAAAACCCAATAACACCTTGCCCGACCTGGGCTTCATGCTCAGTAGTCGTGCTTGCGATCACTAAACCAACGAGGCAGTCCGATGGAGGCCCTGAAGATATATTTTATATCTTAAAAAAAAAAACAAATATAGGTAAACAAAAAAAAAAACTATAGGTAAACAAAGATTTAATAAATCGAAAAATTAAATAATGCTACCACCGTTTCTTTGCTCCGTGTTTCAAAGAACCAGGTGATTCGATTGGCTGTACCAATAACAATGTAATATTCGTTGTAAAATACCCCCAACTAATATTCTCGCTAGCCAGGGGTCCGGTGCGAAAAATTAAAAAGTTTTTGTTCTCCTATTGTATTTGCGACGCTTGACATTAGATTAATTCCTTTACCTTTCTCAGTCTGTCCGGGTGAAAGCCTCTTTTTCTTTCGTCCACTTGAAAATAATTTATCGAGATTAAAATTTACGAAAATGAAATTTTACTTCGCGGCGTGAATGCTCCGCTTTTGTTATAACTGAAGTTTAAGAATTGGAATAAAAAGAATTTATATATTTTAATGATAAATGAGTTGTAATTTGATTAAAAAATCTGTTGTAAAAACTTTATGTTTTAATTAAAATTTCTGAATAGTAGACAATGA
Organism: Xestia sexstrigata; assembly: GCA_941918905.2. Lineage (NCBI taxonomy): Eukaryota > Metazoa > Arthropoda > Insecta > Lepidoptera > Noctuidae > Xestia > Xestia sexstrigata. The sequence continues at coordinate 11,054,475 of OW799200.2, read as the reverse complement.
ACGGATGTTTATTTGTTTGTTTGTTTTATACTGCTCGTTGGTGTAGTGATTGTAAGCACGACTGCTGAACAAGAGGTCCTGGGTTCGATGCCCGGGTCGTGCAAAGAGATATTGGGCATTTCCATCATGAGGTTTTCAGTAGCTGCCACGGAGTCTGCAATTGCACCCGTTAGATGGAAACTGGCTCGCCCCCCATTACTTGGGACTTAAATATAACTGGCAAATTGTTGGTGTAATATAAAGTACACCTCTGCCTATCCCTTCGGGGTTTCAGTTCGGGGGTTCAGGCGTGATGTTATGTTATGTTATTTTATAAGTTAGCAACAACATTCTGTGCTTAATATATTATTAGTGAGAAAATTAATAGCGTTTGTTATAACTGGCTTAGTTGAGCGTATTGAGTGGCTACACAGATGCAGAAGGCATGATATAGGTACCAAACTTGGTGAGACTGTTCGTATTCGACGGGGCCATAGGTTTGCAGCCTCAAAACTTAGTCAGGCAAAGTTAGAGAGCCGGAGACACTATCATCCGCATAGTACAAGCGTTTTGGTGATACATTACCTTATTTCTTGTTAAAATCGTTTAAGGGTTAAAGCCGTTTTATAAATAGCGGTGTGTTTTTGTATTTTGTTTTTTTGCTAAGTAAACGCCACGCCGTCACGCCTGTTGTTTCACAAAGGGTTAGCCAGAGATCTACCATAGTACACCCATATTTCGCCCGTTATGTTTAAGTCCCATGTAATTGCTTTTTCATGATCGCCTCCTATTATATGGGACTTAACCGCCCAGGCACAAATTCGTACCGGGATAATACATAATACAAATCAACTATTACTTTGACAAGTCGGCCCTGGGAATCGAACCAATTTTCACATGCTCAGCAGTACCGCTTGCGATCAATAGACTAACGAGGTAGTTGTATTGACGTGTTTTTACCAACTATAGTTTCAGGTGCATTCTGAACTTGGTAACTTACTGCATACGGAATATAGTCCAAAATGTAGGATCTTATAATATTCTGAAGGTTTTACCCGTAGCTACCTAGGAGGTTTGAGGCCCTTTTCATTCGTATTCATCGGACAATCTGAATAAAAACACCTAAGGAAGGTGTTTCTACTAAAATATCGGATTACTTTTCGTGATACGCTCGGCTATTCGCCTGCGTTCAGTTTTGTGAAACTAAATATAGGAGCAGTCTTTTTAGTTTTTGACTGCCTGGTTGGTTTAATAGTCGCAAGGGCGACAGCTGAGCATGACGCTCTGGGTTCGATTCCCAGGTCGGGCAAAGTGTCATTGGGTTTTTCTATCAGGAATTTCTCAGTAGCAGCCACGGAGTCTGGATTTGTGTCCATAAGATGAACACTTCTATGATGAATAGTGCAAAAACAAACTACTAGTCCTGGATTTTATATCAAATAGTCTAGAACTAAAAGAAACATAACATCACGCCTGTAATCCCCAAAGGGTCAGGCAGAGGTGTACCAAATAGTACACCACATTTCGCAAGTTGTGTCTAAAATCCATGTAATAAAGGGCGGGCCTATTGCCGTCAGCCGGGCACTTATCCAGCCTACGTCGCTGCTACTAAGAAATGCCTGATAGAAATTCCCAATAACACTTTGCCCGACCTAAGAATCGAACCCAGGGCGTCATGCTCAGTAGTTGCGCTTGCGACCAACAAACCAGTCCATCTACATATTTACATGTTTCCATCTACGTATTTACGTCCATCTACATGTTTCCATCTACATATTTTCGTCCATCTACATGTTTCCATCTACATATTTCCCTCCATCTACATATTTTCATCTACATATTTACGTCCATCTACATGTTTCCATCTACATATTTCCCTCCATCTACATGTTTTCATCTACATATTTACGTCCATCTACATGTTTCCATCTACATATTTACATCCATCTACATGTTTTCATCTACATATTTACGTCCATCTACATATTTCCCTCCATCTACATATTTACGTCCATCTACATGATTCCATCTACATGTTTCCATCTACATATTTACATCCATCTACATGTTCCATCTACATATTTACGTCCATCTACATGTTTCCATCTACATATTTACGTCCATCTACATGATTCCATCTACATGTTTCCATCTACATATTTACATCCATCTACATGTTCCATCTACATATTTACGTCCATCTACATGTTCCATCTACATATTTACGTCCATCTACATGTTTCCATCTACAAATTTACACATATTGCAGATTGTGTGTCCTATGTCCAAGCTTGGTAAGACACGCAAATATTACGGGTACATACACGCGCAGGTATGCTCCATAACACAATAGGCTTATACAGCCTTCGGCTAACAGCGGATGTGCTACAAGTACACCTTTACTTAGGTAGAGCCTAGGGGGATGACGAGCTTTTAACTTCAAAGTTTCCTAACATTAATAATAAAATTAAACCTTGTTTGTTCGGGTAACTAAAGTAAAAGTTGCTATTTTATTTTTTGGGATATTTATTGTACTTAGTCGTTTTTGCCATCTCTAATCAGTGAAATATAGAAAATTATTTATAGTGCATTGGTTTTCTAATGTTACAGGTAGTCAGTGGCCCGAAAGTCTGACAACCAGTCTCAGTAAGGAGTATCCTATTACCTGGGTAATAACTGGGTGATAGAGGTCAGATTGTCAGTCGCTCCATGTAAAATACTGGTAGGTATTCAGCTGCATCTAGTTAGACTGGAAGCCCACTCCAATATTGTGAAAAGGGCTGGGCAGATGCTGATGACGGTTTTGTTAAGTCCAGAAGGTGAAAGATTGCGCATTAATAATTAACTTTAGTTTAATTATAACATAACATAATATATAATACTATTGTTATTCCCGAGGGTTAAGGTCTAAGTGTATCTACAGTAAATCCACATTTCACCTGTGTAAGTCCTATGTCTAAGAGAGCGAGTCTATTGCCATCAACTGGGCACAAATCCAAATTCTGGGCTACCATTGAAATTCCTAATGGAAAACCCATTAACTAACAGTTTGGTCGCGCTGGCATTCGAACCTAGGACCTCATGTTAAGCAAGCGCGCTTGTGAACACTAGACCGTCGAGGTAGTTCGGCTTAGTTTTTATAACATTTTTAATATTTAGTCATTTACGAGTATGCTTAATCGGTGAAAATTAAAAATGACGGAATGAATGTCCAGGTGAAAGATAGCTAAATGTTGCTATTTTACGTCACACGAAAACGTCTTACTTTTGAAGACATTGAAAATCTTTACCTCGAAAAACCAACTGCTCCTAAATCGCACACTTTATTTTATCAAGACTTTAGTATTTAGAACCTGCAAACATTTATAAAAATGATAATCGGTTCCATTCTGATCGAAAATTAAAATCGGCCGTTTTCGTTCATATCATTTGGTCTGTTTCCGAAACCTTAACGTTTTAACATTAAAAGCCCATGGATTACATTTTCACATTCAATACACGTTATCAAAGGAACGTTGGTGTAGAAAAAGTTATAATCGAGCAATGAAAGCCCAACACACGTACCCCCGGTACATACATTACGCTAATGGCACCTATGGCTTTGAAACAGGTGCCCAGACTCAAGCTTCCAAGTTTTTACAGCCATTTTTCATACATTTTATTTTAAGTCTGTACTTGGATTTTTTTTCAATTCTGTACACGAACTTTTTTAATTTTCATTAATGGTTATTGATTTTATTTTGTCGTTACTGTTACTGTTAGCCTGCATCATCCCACTGCTGGGCAAAGGCCTCTCCCCATGACTTCCAGTTGTTTCGATCCAGGGCTAATGTGGACCACAGGTCATTGGTTTTGTTCAGCTCGTCTCGCCATCTTCTACGAGGTCTGCCGTGACGCCTTCTGGCCGTGTCAGGGCTCTAAAAAGTAGTTATTCTGGCCCACAGATTATTGAATTTGGGCATGCGGAAGACGTGGCCAGTCCAATCCCACTTCAGCTTAGCGGCTTTTTGAGCAACATCAATAATTTATGTTAGGGAGCGCAGTGTGGTGTTGCGTACGTACATGATCGGTTAGTTTGACGCCTAGAATGCTGCGCTCCGTTGCACGTTGGCAGACCTTGAGGTTTGGACTTTTGAATGTTTGTCAAAGGCCAAGCCTGGGATCCATAGGTCAAAATGGGAAGAATGCACATGTCCATCACCTTTCGGCCTGGACTGGAAAGAAACTAACTGGCCCAAGTAGACATTCATGGACATTTTGCAATTGTTCACCATTCACTCTGATCCTATGCTTAGTGGTACTTGACATTAGTTTGGTCTTCGACATGTTCATCGCCAGTCCGACCTCAACCAAGACTTGCATTACTGAGTTGGTTTAACATGATATCCAGTTCTGCCGCCGTGGAAGAGAATACGACAATGTCGTCAGCGAAGCAAGCGAAGATTTGTTAACCGCGCCCCACCGATTTCAATACCGCTTCAGTCTCTCCCAACTAACCGTTAGCTTCTTGAACACTTCTTCAAGAGCGCTATTAAAAGCTTAGGTGAAAGCTCCTTGCTTTAACCCTTTTTCTATGAAGAACGATGGTCCGGAATCTAGTCTACCAGTGATAAGTATTTCGAAACGTGATGACAGGCTTTATATCTTTTCGTAGATTTTTTTTTCGAAATTGTGATACGATGGAAACCATTATTCGGTCAATAAAAAAGGAATAAAGATTTTTTTTAAATAGACACCATGTCTATTTTTTTTCGCTTGTCTTCTCTTTTAACGTATTTTTTTTTACGACTTTGAATATTATTACTCATTGAAATACAATGCTGATATTAATTTGTTGGCGTAATGAGCAGATTAGCCAACGAGTCCGGAGACAAACATCAGAAAATGATTAATCCGTTCTTTCAATATTCAGCAACTTCTCCAAAATTTACGTTCTTTTTTCTAGACTATGTGAATATGCAACAAGTTATAATTTTTCATATAAGGATGGAATTATTTTGAAGACCTTGTAAGATGTTGATGAAGTTGAAGATATAAACAGGAAATATATTTCTTCATCAAACATTGTACTTGTAATACTTGTTTTTTTAGGGACTGTACCATTTTTTCCGTTGCTTTTGAAATTAAAGGACATTGGCATTCATTTGTGCCTAAAGTTACTTCAGTACAATCTACAATTTAAATTAAACAAAGTAGACATTTATTTTACTGGATATCATAATACATATGCCAATGAAATTAAATATCACCCTCCCATACATTAGTACTGTTTGGTTATTTAATTTGCATATTAAAATTGTATCAACATCTCATTTCCCTAATTTGCATTGCTGATTTGGAAGTTTGCGATCAACCTAATTGAATTTTGATACGATTTTATTATGCTAAAGCTAAAAAATATCGCGGTAAAAATATTTTGTGCACAAATTTCTCGTTTTAATTTTTCTGCTGAACGGAATAATATTTTGTTTGTAAATTCTGCGCCGCAGTTTTGACGCCGATAATAATTTTACTTAAAAGATTGGACATTTCAATTGGTGATTGTTCAGTTTACTTTATTTAATGATGTTAACAAAGTGAAATAAATTTCACCATTTAATATTTCTGCTGAACGAAATAATATTTTTTTTTTTTTTTTTTCTCCACAGCAGTTTTGACGCCAATAAAAATTGTAGACATTTCAATTGCTAATTATTCATTTTAGTTTATTTAATGGCGTTAATAAAGTGAACGAAATTCATGGTTATTTCAAAACCGTGGCGGGTTTTCTATTTTTTTTCTGGAAGTAGGAGTGGGCCGAAAACGTTTTAATTAAAATCGTCGCACAAATGTTATTTCATAAGAGATATAGTAAAATAGAAAAAATCTGGTCCCTCCCGAAGTACGTTACAAGAACGGTGAAAATGTCCCAGTAAATTGTTGTGTATTCATCTAGTAAAAACTTACATTTTAACTCAGTCACTCAAACTCAAAATAAAATGAACATAAGTAAAAGTTGCTAAATAATTACAATTAATTACAAAATAATAATTACAAAATCGAAAATATATAATAAAATCAGAACATAAAGTAAAATTATACAATTAAATTTACAAGCGCGCACTTAAACGTACAAATTATAATAAAAAATGACATTATACAATTTTAAAACGCCAAAATATTTATACAAGTGCAAATTACCAAATAAAAAAAAATATCAAAATCAATAAAAAATTAAAATAAAACAAAAAAAATATAAATCCTTGAGTAAGATATAAAATGAAAACTTACCTTTTGAGCGCCTAGTCATTCACCACCAGCCAGCACCAAAGTCATTATCACAGAAAATTAATCAGTCACTTCACAAAAAACTTCCCTTATGCAGGTGGGAAGAACATTACTACGACCGAGGAACGCGGGGGCGAGCTGGGAGTTCCGACCCAACTCGCTGGCTCTTCACTTGAATCTGAGGCCCGAACACTCCTGCCGCCCTATTTATTCCTTCTGGGGTGATACGCGCACGCGTCCAGCACCCTGTTGCTTCTTAGTGAAGGGGAAGCCGAGCGTGCCGATATCGATATTATTATATTTAATTTGCACGTTTTGAAGTTTTCTATTGATTTTTCACTCGATTTTAGGTAGGTGTAGGGTTATAATTACAGGGCAGAAGAAAATAATGTGGCAAAAACATGTTATATTTTTTATTTCATTACATGAGCTGAGAAAAAAAACTTGAAAGGTCGATACATAACTAGTGTAAAATGGGCTAGCGTTCATGAAATTTCTGTAATTTTAAGTCTGAGAAAAGTAATGAAATAATTTCGTTTTCGATGTTACGTTTGTTTTGACAATTATATTATTCTAGCAACGTATCATACATACCAAATACATAATAAATTGCCTTAAAGCTAAACCTCTCTTCAAAAATATATTTAATCATGAATTTAAGTAATTTACAATCATACCACAACACTATTTCGAATGGCAATCAGAAAAGTTGAAAAGTGCAAGAAAAAAGGAATGTTTAAATATTCCCGATCACATCGACATATGCGCGCTACCCCTTCACTACAGATCTCCCCTCACACCCCGGGCAACCTGTAACTCCCCTCCCCTCCACCCTATCGTTTAAACACTGACTTATCAAAAAACTTATGTTTAAGTTAGATGCCATTACAAGTTTTGCCACAGTGAGGGGGCGGGGGCAAGAATCCGCCCGTGGTTGCCCCGGTTGCCCCTACCGATACCCGTTCCATCCACTAAAGATCCTCTTAATTAAGATATTTGGCGGATGGTTCTCTAGATCCTTAAAGTTATGCCATAATCTGATTACGAGACAATGTAAGTTTTAACAAAAACAGGAGGGACGGAATATTAATTTTCACAAGATTTTGTCTCGAACGTTTTCATAATAAACTCTATAGAAAACGTTTACGCAAAACGATCGGGACAGACTCCTGTGGAGGTACGCTCAGTGCTCACTGCTCAGTTACTGTTGTCCCGGGAGCTTTTGTTTGAATTATGTGTATTTTTCAGATGTGTCCGGTTTTTAAAAGCTCGGGGCTAAAACGTGAAGAGAAAGGGTTTTCATTTATTCAGATGCAGACACGGAAGTCAAACTGTCAAACAGACAGAGGTAGCAACCTACCGAAACCGAACAGTAAGTTATCGAAAATGGCCGTAAGAGAATTTACAGAACCATTTCTCCAACGTAATACTTTATAAAAGATTGAGAATTATTTTGATATAATAAGATTATGAATGCATGTGGAAATAAATCATTTGGATTTTGTTTTTCAGCCTGAGAAATTATCTTTTGCAGAATTACTACTGAGCCTCACAATCTCGCCTTCACAATGCTTTATACGCATACAGACTATAGTCTGTATGCGTATAAAGCATTGTGAACCTACCACAAAAACCAGACTAAAACTCGTTTACAACCAGTAATTTTACACAGATTTTAGGGAAGCGGAAGTCATTAATATTTTCATGAGAACCTCTATACACTACACCAAAACACAAAATTCAGAACTACCCGACCTTTTACAAGGTAAAAACCTTTCTGAGAACCTGACTAGGCACTAAACATAGGTAATTAGGTATTTCACAGTCGACCTTACTCAAAATAGTGGTGTTCAAATAGTGCTACATTTAAAGTCGAAACGACGCAGGTAAAATTAGTTAGTTTTGCTTTCAGAGTAACATCAATGTTCTGGTTGGTTGTGAAAATTATGTTTCTCCATGTCAATATAATTTTGAGGCAGCGTGTTGTGTAGAAACTCGTCTAAACTTCAAATATAACGGCAGGGTTCTTACAAACTTCTGTTATCCTGGTAAACGGTTTTATGGTGCTCCACATGTGTTCATATTTTTTTCAGAAACTTGTGTTCAGCGGTCACGGAATGTGTGATCTATGGAAAAATAATGACATCGTATCGCGACCAGGTTTTACTGACATATAAACCATGCTCCTTTTATTTTGTTAGACTGCTGTTTTTTTGTGTTTTAAATTATTTTCGTTTCCATTTAAGTACTTGTAGAATGAATATCAAAATAGTTACGAAATGGGACTTTTGTGATGCTTTTTTGTTTAGTTGTCGAAATGGGAAAGTTACGACATAGGACGTACCCGTAGAATGGGTGTAGTAACGTAGCCAGCATCGGCAGTCTCGACATAGATAACGACAAAATCGCTAACTTTCGATCGCTGATTACTAACGAATAAATTCGGTAGCAATAACGATGCTTGCGAGAAACGCAACTTGCGTAACCGATCTGGATAACTATTCTGATCATTAATAACACTTAAAAACTATCGGAAATGACTGCGGAACGTTGTGAACCTTTTCATAGTATTCACTCCATTCAATGGCAAAGTGACTTTGACTCAACCATAAAATAATTTCACCTCGAAAAATTCGTTGATTGGAACTGTTGATGGGGAGGTAACAGCTTCAACAAAGGTAATTGTGCATCCAACTTTGTTTAGTGGTAGTACGTTACTGTAAAACGCAATAACTAATTTTCCCTTTTGTGGCTGTACTACTACTACTACAACAGCCCATAACGTCCACTGCTGGACATAAGCCTCACCCATGATGGGAAGAATTTGCCGTAATCTCCACGCTTGGCAGGCGGATTGGAGATCGCAGTGATGAAAGACTAACAGAAAACGCTGCTGCCCATTCTCTGCTCTACGTAGGCGCAAGGTGTTCTGCCTCAGACATTAGTCGCCTTATACGACACCCGTGAGTGTAATGGGTTGGTTCTATTCTACTCTGCCGGATACCACACGGCTATGGCTTTGTGGCTGTGAATCCGTGTAAATAACTAACTTGAAATAGATAGCGGCCGCTAAAAGCAGCTTAATTTGAGAATATTTTGTTTCACTACTAGTATATTTAGTGCATTCAAGATAAAAAAATAATAGACTGTATTTCTTCACAAGCCCTTTGCAGCGAGATATTCCACCTTCACCATTGTTAAATAAATCACTGTCCAGATCTACTCTGGTACGCATGTTAACTAAATTATATATTTTTTTAATTTATTAAAATTGATCAGTCAGCGAAATTGATGAGATGAGTAATTGAAAACCAGAAACCTGAAAAAATGAATCAATACGTGGTTCTTTTCAAAAACTCGATTTTCATTCCAAGAGTTTTAGGGCTGGACTCCACTGAAGCGGCGACGAGACGGGAGGACAGGAGATGTGTTTTATACCACCAATAGAATTTCGTTATTTACACTACTCGTCTAAGCTTTGCTTTAGTGGAAACGGCTGAGGGGAGTGGAGATGTCTCGTAATTGTTTAGGCCAGTGTGGACGAGAAGAGAGCTGAGCAGTGTACTTTTAGCGGTGTGCTGTGTACAGTAGGCGTGGGGTGGATACACCTGAGTTTCTAAGCATCTCCTCTCCTCTCCGCTTCGCACATCTCCGCACAGCTTCGGTGGGTACACCCTAGCTCTTTCTCATTTCCTCTCCGCTCCGCTTCGCATATCTCCGCTCGTCTCCGCTTTGTGGAGTCCGGGCCTTATTCAACAGAAGCCTACCGCAACTTGGGTATGTTTTTTAAATCCTCATTCATTTTCTACCTACGCTTTCAACAAGTATTACTTACGTACGAGTACATTGCATTTATAAAGATTCATTAATTTCTCCTAAAGATTCTATCTTCGGTTTTGATGCCTTATAGTATATAATTTCAGTTTATGAAGTTCACACATTTTAAGTTGAAGTTCTTTATTCGATTCGATTTTCTTTTTTTTTAATCAAAAAACAACACCGTTGAATAATAGTTTTCTTATTGTCCCGTATATAACTTGAAAAATATGGTTTATTCCGGTCCTGACCCGAAATCCTAACCGGTCGCGGGTTAGGTTAACAACTGGAAAAAAAAGAAAATTGTTCCGAACGTGTGTCCCGATGTATCGTTCCTATCCTAACCAGAATTGTTAAGTTGTAAAATATTGTTAAGAGCAAATCAGAGAACTGAAACAAATCGTCATTATATAAGACGCCGACAACGTTGCGTGTATCGATTTAGTCTCGTATGGTTTAAAATATGTATTAGTATATTATTGTTGTTAATTATTATTTTGTGTATTTTACCTATGGGCCTTAGTTGCCTGATACTAAAATAATTTTTATTTTTTTTATTTGAACAAATGTAACTTTATGGTCCAACACTCGAATATTTCTGTACACGGTTACACTAATTCTTTAGTCCAGTTGGATTTTGCTCAAATTTTATGTGTCGTAGGTATACTATAAAGTATTCAGTAATAATAAAGTGGGCCCCCATATACTTAATTGAAATGAAGAAAAATAATATGTATCTACTGTGCACATTCACACTAGTAATTAAAAGGCTATGCTGGCACTGACGTTAAGTACCTACCCAATTAGCGTTTCTTTTGACAAAAGCGCCAATGAAGTGATATGCAGTTCATTAGAGCGAATTACGTTACTGCTTTGACCACTCGTTTTCAATAAATTTAATATTTACTTTGGAAATACTAGCCAAAAAAAGCTTTTGATTCTTTTATGTACAAATACACATCAAGCTACTTAAAACTGTCAATTGTTTTTCCAATCAACCTTGAAAAAATATACGAAATGTTAGCGATAAAGTTGACACTCTATTAAAGAAATTTGACAGATTGTAGGCGCTTGATGTGCAGGGGTCTGTACCTACATTTGATCTATCAGGTTTCACATGTGTCCACAAATAGAGAACATGTTCTATTGAAATGTACTTTTTGCTAGTCAAGTATTCATTGTTTTCATTTTATTTTATACCGAAGGGTAAATAATAACGAAGTATCAAGGCGAGAATTGAATGCATACACTTCTGAAAATAACCGTACGTGTTTTTCTGTAATACACAGTTTTTCTCTATTTTATCCGGTATTCAAGTTCTGGATCTATAAATACTTCTTTCATCACAAAATAATAAAATTAGGTACCAATTTTATTGTTGTAACTGCTATTAAAACGATATTTTATGCCACTGTTTTCTTACTTTGACTACCTATAATTAGTCAAAGCGACATAAAAATAATATTATTTAGATTGTTCTTTATTCTCTTTATTGTTATCATAACTGCATAATTTAAAGCATGTATTCGATTTCTGAAAGTCAACTTAAAAAAAAAACCATCTTGCACAAATTGACTAAGGTATACAGGGTTAGTTTTCAATGACCAGCCAAAATTTAAAATAAAATTCTAGCTATAAAACCAAAAATGCATTTTAAATATTATTGTCGAAAAATATAAAATAAAATAATAGCATTCATTTGAAAATGTCCTAAAAATATCTTAAATCATAAACCTAGTGGGAATCAATGCATTTGTGTGCGTGCATGCACCACCAAATTTATGTGTGTGCTAACTGCTACCTATCTAGGTTGTTGAACTGAATTGTGCTGTTGCAATATTCACACGTTTGCCTTTTAGTGGTGAACAGGCATGAAAATTTATTTAAAAAATGTAGTTTTTTTTTTTCAATATAATAGAAAATAATTATCGATTCTGAACCATCTCTGAAAATTTGGCCGGTCATTGAAAACTAACCCTGTACCTATAAACGAAAATAGTTCTACCACATCTGTGGTAGAACTATTTTCGTTCGTATGGCGGGATATCTATCCCGCCATAAATTGTATTTATATTTTAATCTAACGCATGGCGAAACCCAATAAAACGTGCTTATTAGGTTTAGATTACACTGTCATCTTCATGTAAATTAATCTGTGTTCAGGAGAAGGGGTTACATGAATATCCAATAGGATTTGCAATCTTTGCACTTAAAAAAACCTTTGTAATAAGTCTGAAGTAACAGGAAGTGTTATCTGTCGTTCTGACAAATGTCATCATAATCTTCCCAAGTATGTTGGGGTCGGCGTCCAGTCTAACCGGATGCAGCTAAGGTAGTAGGCCGCTGCAAACATAATCTGGCAAAATGGGGTATTATTGGTTCCTCCAACACCGAGTGCGAGTGCGGTGCTCCGGACAAAACAATGCCCCATATGCTGGAGTGTCCCAGGTGTCCGTTTACCTGAACTCATCACGACCTGAATAGCACCTCTGCCGGTGCAATCAACATGGCCTGGGACCAATCTTTCTAATATAGAAGTACATCGATACGACAAGAAGAAGAATTCTATTGATTTTTTAATATGTGATCTATATTCGAACTATAGATCACATATTAAATAATCAATAGAAATTGCATGCAAACTGCATGAAAATAAGATTCAATGTCAGTTCGCGAAAGACCCTAAGTCACTTTGGCAATACATACAATCGCAGAAAAGTACAACGAGTAAACAGGACATTATAAAGGACGGTCAGTATCTGTCAGACGAGGAGTGTGCTGAGCAGTTCGCGACTTATTTTGAGTCGGTATAAAGTAATGCGCCACCACGACTAGACTCAGAAGCGGCGGCAGCGGAAGAGGGGAACACTGGTAGTGCATGCGTACAAATTAATACTCTTAGTCTTAGGCACGTTAGTAGTATCCCGACGTGTCGTACTAAGCCCTTCTCCTCCACTTTTATGCGCACAGCCAAAGTGTGGAACTCTCTGCCTGCGTCTGTGTTCCCACTCACATTTAACTCGCCTGCCTTCAAAGCAAGAGTGAACAGGCATCTTCTGGGCACGCTCGTTCCATTATAAATCTCATCCATCGCTTTCCATCAGGCGAGATCGAGGTCAAGAGCAGGCCCATATTGTAATAAATTAAAAAAAAGGGCACTCGACCGCCTCAAGCCAAAGCGATCTGCGGGCCCCGATGGTATACCAGCGTTTCTTTATAAAGATTGTGGTAGGGTACTCGCAGGGCCGTTACTTTATATATTCAACGCCTGTCTTCATTCTGCGAAGTTTCCAGCTCGGTGGAAGATTACGCGAGTCATTCCAATGCCCAAAGACATGGCGGAAGCTGACATCTGTGGGTATAGGCCAGTGGCGGTGATGTCGACGCCGGCAGAGGTGTTCGATTCTGCCATTCAGCGCTGTATGCAAGAGCAAGTGCGCGGACAGTTATCGGATGCGCTGCACGGATTCCGGCCGGGGCGCAACACTGCTACCAACCTAATTGATTTCATGGGACGCGTGGTGCCGGCGGTAGATGCTGGGGTGTATTGGGTGGTCAACCATTCACAGACCAACGTAGGCAAGCGTGGCTAAACCTGAAGATCTACCCGAGCGCCTGTTATTATTTAGCCACTAGGTCTGACAAATGTACAGCCGTGGAATGAAAGGTTTATTAATCACTTGATCATCAGATTATACTTGCATTCGGGACCATTTTTCCTTTTTTATTTTTCCGACATTGCATTTATTACGAGTACGCAAACAGCTTCAGAGCGCGGGGTCTCAACCAACTAATTAACTTCTGAAATTTCAGGCATTCTTATCAATATGGTAGGTATTATTATTTGTATTATTCAGATGTAATGTATATATGTTGCCGGCAATCTGTATAATTCAGGTATTCTATACAATACCTACCTAGCCAATGTATAGGGAGTCCAGGAAATGTATATACCATGAATATTTGTCCATTACATCCTTTACCTAGGTAATGAATACAATTCAGTATAAAGTGCCTCCTGGTCCACCGGCAATGTGTAAAATAAATAGATTTTGGTCTATATTTATCTAGAAATCTACTTGACAGCGAGAATTAAATTCGGATGAAAGTATGGGCTTGACGACGATCCCTTTGTTTATTCCTTTTTATCCGACTTCCAAAAAGAGGAGGTTATCAAGTCGACTGTTTTTTTTTTGTGTTTATGTTCAGCGATATTTTCGCCAATTGTGAACCGATTTCGATGATTCTTTTTTTGTTTGGAAGGAAATTACTTCGCCGTGGTCCCGTTTAAATTTGGTGAGGATCTGATGCTGCTCTTCGGAGATAAACAATGGAACTCTTCAATTATGGACAGCAAATCGGTCGTGATTACTGCAATCGCTTGGATGTTTTTTGTTTTCACAAGATCATAACATAACATCACGCCTGTATGCTCTGAGGGGGTATGCAGATGTGTACAGTCCACCCACATTTCGACTATGCTATAACTCAAAACTCAAACTCAAACTCAAAGCATTTATTTCAATTAGACCATTATGGCACTTTTGAAAGTCAAAAATACAAAAAAAAACAAAACAAAGCTACAGTCCCAGACACAAGACATAATAACTTGAGAAAGTACTGTAGTTGTATGCTGTAGTCTATGTATGTTAGGTTCCATTTTATTGGGGATAAGCCTATTACCATGACATGTATTGTTAACAATATAAAATAAATGACTGCCTCGTTAGTCTTGTGGAGGCGACTACTGAGCATGAGGTACTGGGTTCCATTCCCAGGTCGGGAAAAGTGTTATTGAATTTTTCCATCAGGAATTTCTCAGTAGCAGCCACGGAGTCTGGATTTGCGCCCGCACTCTCCCTCTATTACATGGAACTTAAACATAACTGGCGAAATATGGGCCTACGTACTATTCGGTACACCTCAGCCCGACCCTTCGGCTATTACAGGCGTGATGTTATGTAATGTTAAAATAAATGTATAAACGTGGGATATTACGAGTACAACTAAAAATGGAAAAATAAAAAACGTTTTTGAAAAAAAAAAAACCAACTTCAAAAACACAACAAAGTGAAAAATAACTTTAGCTTCAGAAGTCGGTGTCAAAGAAACTGAATCAAACAAACAGAAGTCACCGACTTCTGAAGCTAAAGATATTTTTTACTTTGTTGTGTTTTTGAACTCGGTTTTATTTTTTTTTGTTTTTGCTATCACGGTTCGTAAAGTGGCAGGTATAGTTCAACATCGTGTCGAGAACTATTCTTGTATCGTGTAGAAAGCTCCTTCAGCATTCGGTCTCGTCCGCCATGGCCGAAACTCTGATGTGCGTCGTGAAGTACTTGGAATAATTCACTATCAGCGACATAGTATATAATTTTGTTATCCAGAGCTTTTACAGGAAATATCAACTTTTAGTATTTGCTGCTGCTCTTTTAATTCGCAATTGTGGACAAAATCTTTCTCTCATCTCAGTTATTCGTTGATCGGCCGCCATTTTTAATGAAATAAATTCACTAAAGAAACTAAACAAAAGTAAAGATTACGCAATGAGCTCATTACACGGTGCGCGCGTAGAAGATAGAAAAAATATATTTTAATAATGAAAACAAGTAAACAACTTGCAACATGATTATTGTCTGCTGCCCGTACGTCGCCTCCTTCCCTGCTCTCGTCTTTTACACATACATTCGGTATTGTATAGAATAACATAGGCAAAGTATAAAATAAATAATATTTCAAACATTACCCACACTTTTTAGGTATTCTATACATTGCCTAGGTATTGTATAGAATACCGGATTACACAGATTTCCGGTAACAGATACGCTATATTTCTGTAGTGATAAAATATCTGTATATTAGTTTTTATGTGGAAGAGTAACCAACATTCATCCATCCATCCCCACAAAATTTCGCACTTCATTCGCACATCTTCTTCTTTATCGTGTGGTTATTAGTTCCTTACCTGGTGTCAGAGTTTTTATGCCGCCCATGGACCTCTGACTTGGCTTTACATGCCGAGAAGACAAATCACGATATTTTCCTTCACCGAAGCAAGTCATAATTATTATACAATACGCGCTTGAATCCGATATCAGAGATGCGTGTAATATGTATGTAGGGTGGTGGATGACCGAAATAATATACTTGCTTCTTAAATCTTCTTTTAATAATTAAATAAACTTAAAACATTGGAGTCGTCTTTTCCCTCCTAAAACTAGCTCGTCATACTCTCGCTCACACACATGCTCTCTCATTCCTTCATCGCTGCATTCATACTCTATATACTTTGTCTACAATTAAGCTGCGTTCCGAATTAACGTCCTACATGTATGTTAAAAATATGTAGTATGATACTAGTGAGATACTACTGACTTACTTAGTTTTGCCAAATACATGCGTAACTATATTAAAAGGTTACATTTTTTTTCAAGAGGTTTAACCTTTTTACTCGGCGCGTGTACGTAACACTTTAGTAACGTGGGTGTAGGTAAATAAAAATATAAGTATTATTATTTGATTTATTTACAGTATTGATGAATATTGCCTTTTAGTAGATTCAATGTTTGATTGTTTGTTATAGCTGATTGATTGACGGTTCAGTTTAAAGTATTTGGACTAGGATCAATGATATAGATCATTATTAGATACCGGATTATATTATAATGCAAATGGAAATTTCTAGATGCATTTGCATAATATGCTTAAAAAAAATAAAATGCATAAAAAATAAGATAATGCATAAATATGCATTATATATAGTTATAGTTTTCGCTATAGTTTTCCTTTAAAGTTCATGAAATGCACTATCATCATGATTTTTTACAGGTTTTTCAACCCAGCAGTTAAGCTTTTAGATGGGGAGAACGCCCTACTGGAACAAAAATTTTCACTTTAAAGTTTAATATTTCGTAAATGGAGCATTAAATCGAAAAATGACCTATTCAACAATATCCCACACGATGGGGTAAATGACGAAAAAAAAAAACATCCCCACTTCACATGTATGGGAGCTACCCTAAAGAAAATATTTTCCAAAATTTTATTTTACCACTTTGTCAGCGTAATTGATATTCATACCTCTACAAAATTACAGCTTTTCCATACTAACGGTCTCTTAGCAAACCCTCGGACAGACAGACATACGGACATGACGACCCTAAAAACCACCCCAATTCAAATAGGGCAGATCTCGAATTGATCTAGTGGATGTAGTTCAATTATTTACAAGTTATAAATATATTTTAAATGATGAAACACAGCAGCGGTGGCCCAGTGGTGGCGGTCCCGACTTAGGTAGTCGTGGGTTCGAACCCAAGTAGGCGCATTACTTTGTGTAATTTATTTCATCACCACTGCTCTCAAAAACGGTGAAGGAAAACATCGTGAGGAAACCGGCATGTCCTAGAACCAAACATTCGAAGACATGTGACATCTACCAATCCGCACTGGGCTTCGTGGTGTATGATAGCCCATTCCCTCTTATTTAGAGTAGGCCAGCAGTGGGAACATTAAAGGCTGATGATGATGAAACTAAAAGTACACTTTTGTTATCAGACATTCAGACATTGTGATAAAACTGTCTCCCTAGTTTTTTTGAGATATAAACGATTGGCCTCGTACCTCCCACGCAGTTAAGGTTCAGATTCATCTAATCTAACGATTTAATACTTGTTTTGGTGGCAAAACGATGTGATGTCATTTTGGTCGTAGGCTCTCGTACTATTAAGCATTTTCATATTCCTTCTAGAGATGACGTCATTGAAGGTCAAACATAACCACATTCTTTTAAAATATGAATGAATGGGGAAAATCTTATCATTTTAACTGGAAAGAAATTGGTAAGAAGGGAGGGTCCCTATTCCTCGAAATGGTTTTGCAATTAGCACAAATAATGTACAATCCCCATGGTCGTACCGAACATTGAAAAACATGTGACCAGGCACGTTTTTAGGGTAGCCAAGTACAAAAAAACGTGTTGTAAACTTTTACTTATGGTTCTTAGAGCTTCTTTTACTTACCTTCTTCTTCTTCTTTTCTTACTCCGACTGCAATAGACTTATTATGTCGACGGCAAAGTCGACAGGTCGCGACGGCTGCGGTTTATCTGCCGTTGACAACGTGCTGCTCGTCTGTAAGAACCCTCAGTGAGAGTAAAAGTTAGAGTATGTTTGCAGTTAGTCGTGGTGTGATGCGTACGTCTGTGTAATAAAACTATATGTTCCCTTAACTTTTTTAGTAATGTATTATTGTTAGGAAATTATGAACTGTGTCCACGAGAACACTGCCGACAAACTGTCCTTCAGTTTTTCAGATGATTTGTGAAATACCTACTCGTATGTAATTTTTTGTTGAAATAATATATAATAATAATAATATAATAATAAAATCGTTTATTTATAAAAATAATAACCTTAAGAAGGTTATTATTAATAACTAGCTGTTGCCCGCGGTTTCGCCCGCGTAAAGTTCGGTAACCGTCCCACTGGATCATATTAAAGGGATAAATAGTGCCCTACGTGTTAATCCAGGTTATGAAGTATCTATGTGCCAAATTTCATAACCATCACAATCACCATCACTATCACAACCACCATCATTATCACAATCATCACAATCACCATCACTATCACAATCACCATCACAATCACAATCACAATCACCATCACTATCAAAGTCACAATCACTATCACCATCACAATAACCATCACCATCACAATCACAGCCACTATCACAATCACCATCATCGTTATCACACTCATTATCATGGTAATCACAATCATTATAATCGTAATCACAATCATGATCATCATTATCACAATCACCATCACAATCACAATCACCATCACATTCACCATCACAATCACCGCCACTATCACAATCACCATCACAATCACTATCACAATCACCATTATCGTTATCATAATCTTAATCATCGTAATCTTAATGATTATCATCGTAATCACAATCATCATCATCACAATCACCATCATCGTTATCACACTCATTATCATGGTAATCACAATCATTATCATCGTAATCACAATCATGATCATCGTTATCACAATCACCATCACAATCACAATCACAATACAATCACCATCACATTCACCATCACATTCACCATCACTATCACAATCACCATCACTATCACAGTCACAATCACTATCACCATCACCATCACCATCACCATCACCATCACAATCACCATAACCATCACAATCACCATCACCATCCCTATCACCATCACAATCACCATCACAATCACTATCACAATCACCTTCACCATCACAATCACCATCACAATAACAATCACAATCACCATCACATTCAACATCACTATCACAATCACCATCACTATCACAGTCACAATCACCATCACAATCACGATCACAATCACCTTCACCATCACAATCACTATCACAATCACCATCACAATCACAATCACGATCACCATCACATTCACCATCACAATCACCGCCACTATCACAATCACCATCACAATCACAATCACAATCATCATCACATTCACCATCACAATCACCGCCACTATCAAAATAACCATCACAATCACTATAACAATCACCATTATCGTTTTCATAATCTTAATCATCGTCATCTTAATGGTGATGGTGATTGTGATTATCATCGTAATCACAATCATCATTATCACAATCACCATCACAATCACAATCACTATCACAATCACCATCACAGTCACCATCACTATCACAATCACCATCACAATCATCATCACTATCACAGTCACAATCACTATCACCATCACCATCACAATCACCATCACCATCACCATCACCATCACCATCACCATCACCATCACCATCACCATCGCTATCACAATCACAATCACCATCACCATCACCATCGCTATCACAATCACAATCACCATCACAATCACTATCACAATCACCTTCACCATCACAATCACTATCACAATTATCATCACAATCACAATCACCGTCATCGTTATCACAATCACAATCATCATTATCACAATCATTATCATCGTAATCATAACCATTATCATCGTAATCACAATCATCATCATCACAATATACATCCTCGTTATCAAAATCATAATTATCGTTATCACACGCATCATCATCATTACCACAAACACCATCACTGTCACAATTACCATCACAATCACTATCACAATCACCATCAATATCACCAGTCACAATCACTATCACCATCACCATCGCTATATCCATCACAATCACCGCCACTATTACAATCACCATAACAATTACTATCACAATCACCATCATCGTTATCACAATCATCATCATCGTAATCACAATCATTATCATCGTAATCACAATCACTGTCACAATCTCTATCACCATCACCATCACTATCACAGTCACAATCACTATAACCATCACAATCACCATCACCATCGCTATCACCATCACAATCACCGTCACTATCACTACCACAATCACCATCACCATATTATCACAATCACCATCACCGTCATTATCACAATCACCATCACCATCACCGTCATTATCACAATCACCATCACCATCACAATCACCGTCACTATCACTACCACAATCACCATCACCATATTATCACAATCACCATCACCGTCATTATCACAATCACCATCACCATCACCGTCATTATCACAATCACCATCACCATCACAATCACCATTACCATTTCCATCACAATCACCATCACCATCACCATCACCATCACCATCACAATCACCATCACTGTTATCACAATCATCATCATCATTATTCCCCCTTTAAGGGTTGAATTCTGAAAAAACCTGAAACACAAATGTTAACTCATTTATCGATAGGAGTACTCCTGTGAAGTTTCGAATAAAACAGTATTACCTAATCTTGTTTCCCCATACAAACTTTGGAGCCCCGTTTAACCCCCTTAGGGGGTGAATTTTGAAAAATATTTTCTTAGTGCACCCCTAGACCACACAAGGAACCTACTTGCCAAATTTGGAATCTGTAGACCCAGCGGTTTGGGCTGTGCGTTGATAGATGAGTCAGTCAGTCAGTCAGTCAGTTTCTTCTTGTATATATTTAGATAACGTAGGTACTGTCCGACAACATGTCCCATTTTGTGTATAGGTAGTATGTATACTGCTTGCGTTAAAAGTTTTCTTAGTGGAAGCGCCAGGCTGTCTGGCACGGCGTGGTCTCACAATGGTTTCTTCATGGCCTGTAAAACTGTACCTCGATCGAGGCATTGAACTTTCTTGTTGAAACACACTCTGAATGGATAGACTTTATCGATCGTCATTTGATAGAATTATTATAAAATAACGGGAGCTATCACGGTGCTACACAAATTATAATTATAGGGTATTTAGTCTGAATGGCCCAAAATGAATGGACCACAGCAGGCCGTTCGGCCGTATACAAAAATTATACAGTGCGTTTGAGTAACATTGACAGGACAGGCGCTGTGTGTATTTTTTTTTAATTGCCAGCAAAAATCAATTGAAGAAACAAGATAGCGTTAGTTACAGATAAAGGCACTCGTCAAAAATATACGTACAACTATAACAAATAGTGTGTGCCGAATCATACAACTTATTGAAATTAATATTGATGAAATGATATTGTGTTTAAACAAATCATTTATTTTTTGTGTACAATAAAGAATAAGAAAGATTGATTCATTGAATTTGATTGACTGCCTCGTTAGTTTAGTGGTCGCAAGCACGACTGCTGAGCACGAGTTCCTGGTTTCGATTCCCGGGTCGGGCAAAGTATTATTGGGTTTTTCGGATTCTGGATTTGTGCCCGGTTGATAGCAATAGGCTCGCTCCCTATTACACACACACGTGTTGCACAGTTTCTGTTTCTGTTCAGTTTCTTGGTCACATTGTAACAGAGAATTTGAGTGACGAATTTGATATCGAGAGCGCTCTCCGCGCAGGGCATTGTCAGTTCGTGGTAATATGTTTGCACACAGGTTCGCTCGGTGTACTGCTCCAGTTAAAATAACTATGTTCAAGGCATTCTGCCAGACGTTCTACACGAGCGGCCTGTGGGCAAACTTTACACAGAAAGCCTACAATGCCTTGCGCGTCCAGCATAATAATGTGTTCAGAGCTCTGTTTCGGCTCCCTCGATATTGCCGTACATCTGGCATGTTTACTGACGCCAGCGTAGATGACTTCTACGCAATTATGCGTAAAAAAGTTGCATCGGGTGGTGCGACGAGTATGGGGGACCCCAAATAGCGTGCTCAGGATGATTGGCGAGGGAACCGATACTGTTCTGCTCAGTAGGTTCACTGAACTCTATGTGTTGCGGGACCGGTGAGCCTACTGTGCAGGGGTAGACGGTGTGTCCAGTTTGTTATTGTTACTTTTAATTAATATTAAAAAAAAAAATCGCTGGACATGAACACACAGCGCCATCTAGTGCCACATTAAACAACGAGGCTTGTGTCGTGGACACCAGATAGTTGATATACTACATAGATACTTTTTTTTTGTTTGTAAATACATACTTATTATACATATAAACATACATGACTCGGAAGCAAATGTCCATGCTCATCACACAAACATTTGCTCCAACCGGGACTCGAACCCGGGACCCTAAGAACGTAAAGCAGCCTCACCACCACTAAAAAATCTTGTTACTAACAGTCTTGCCTTGCCTATGGACATTTTTGACTGAAATAAAATATTTTTATTTTATTACATAGATCTTAAACATAACTGGCGAATTAATGTGGATGTACTTGTTAGGTACACGTCTCCCTAATCGTCTTTGGGAATTACAAGGCTGATTGTGACAGATTGAAAATTATACAGAAAAAGGTAGTCTTGAAAAACAATCATTAATAAGAACCACCTATAATAATCCCACAGAGTAATGATATTGTTCAAGTCGCTTTTAATGAAAAATAGCTAACAAATATTACTGTAAATACAATTTTAAGCTCGGTAGAGCTACAAATTAGTTTCTTAAAGTAGGTATTTATGATTTTCTCTTTCCAGGTAAATTACATTTGATAGAAGTGAAAGCCCACAGTTTCCCCGCGAAGCACTCGGATTAATTAATTTTCTATGCAGCCGACTACTTGGAACTTGAGATTAAACTAAATCAGATTGCCTACCCACAACAACTAATTATCCTAGATGCATTTTTTGCGAGTATTAAAAAGTTGTTCACATTTTATAACTAGCTACGTGCACCTGTTTTGCTTGGTGTTTACGAATAGATTGAGGTTTTTTCATAAAATAGGTATGTATTGGTATTGCAATTGCTGATTATCAGTATTTTACACGGAGCGACTGCCTGTTTGACCTCCATAATCCAGTTAGTGCGTTGGCTAGTGGCTAATATGAGATTCCTTGGTTAGACTGGTTGTCAGATTGCCTAGCCACTGACGATATCTGTAATTATAATAATCTACAAATGACAGCTGCAAACTGGGGCAAACGACTTAACATGCGTGCATACTGCGAGCAGTAGAAAGAATACATTATCGTTGTGGAATGAATTCTCTAAATGATGGATCTTCCGCATCAAAATCCTTTCGCAGTTTAGATGGACAACTTGGCCACACATACACACACGAAAAACGATAGTAAATATAACATCATCACGCCTGTAATCCAGGTTCCGCTGAGGTGCACCTAACAAGTATAACCACATTTCACCAGTTATGTTCAAGGTTCATGTAATAGGGGGCAAGCCTATTAAATAAAATAAATAAATAAATAAAATTCATTTATTTCAGGTCATTGACCCATATTAGATACAAAAACATTTAACAACAATTTTGACAATTTTAGTCAACTGATTGAATAATAAAGAAATACAGTTAATTCAATGAAACAATAAATGTCAGATCAAATGAATTAAAGGCACAAAACAAAATTAAATTAAATTAAATAAAAAATTATTATAACAATGAATTATTAAAAAAAATAATTAAAATAACGAGTATAATTGATGTCAGAAGCAAAAAATAAAATTAATATATCCGTAAGACATGAGAGCTGTATAAAATGACAAATTAAGCACCAGCAATATGCCTGCTACAGCAATGCCCAAGCCCAACGTAGGGGCAATCCAGTCCCATTGCGAGGATCGACCGGAGGACACGGTGGAGCACACGGTGGAGGTGTGCCTCGCGTGGGCGGAGCACCGCCGTGTCCTCGAAGCGGCGATTGGCGGGCGTCACCTCCTTCTGCGAAGCAGTAATGCTAGAGAAGGAGGTGGCGGAACGTGAGAGGGAGAGAACCTCACAGCGTCCCGGCCACCGCGGGAGATGCCCCGGGCGTCGGGGGCCACCACGTGGCCCCCGGCCACCGTAGGCGCGGGCCTGTGGACGGTGGGCTATGGGCTAGTTCGCCGTCCGTCCGTCTCATGACGACAGGCCGTGTCGACGGCGCGTTCGTGTTCCACGCGCGCCTCAAAGAGAGTCAGCAAAAAGAAAGGGGTCCGCAAGGACCGATGCCTGCCGGGGTTGCGGGACTGTTCGAAAGAGATACCGTGGCCCCGGAACACAAAGGGCGATGAAGGAACATGGATGGGTTTTAGTCAGTAAAAGTCTGACACTCCCTCCTGCTCCGCTCAGAGCGGGAGAAGTCATTTGATGATTTCCCATCAGAAAAAAATAAAAAAATAAAAAAAAGGGGCAATCCAGTCGCTGAGCAATCATCGCCAGGACCGTATTGGAGCTAGCCCGCACCCTGCGCACCAAAGACGCGCACCGCTTGCGCATGGTGGCGTGGAAACAGTCGGTGCGCGCTTCCGCAAACATGCCCGAGGCGCTGCAGAAGCGGGGCAGTCCCAACACTGCCCAGAACGCGTTGTTGTATTGGACACGAAGCTATTGCTATCGACCGGGCACAAATCCAGACTCCGTGGCTGTTACTGAAAAAATCCTAGTGGAATAACCCAATTACAACCCCACCCCGGGGATCGAACCCTACACCTCATGCTCAACTGTAGCACACGATTTTAAATACTTTTTATAATGAACATGTAGGTATGTATAGAATATAGTGGTGGTGAGTATGAAATGAAGGTGAACCTCTATAGAGCTTAACGTTCAACGGTTAGAGTTAATTTGAACCGCTTTACTTAATGAGGAGAAAAATTGTTTCTTTTTTGCCGCCTCATCTCATCTTCTTGGTAAGTAAATTGTATCCGTGCGATGCTGGGCAGGTGTTTAAATGATAAATGATGTTTATTTTGCAAATAGGTTTTTCAAACACTCTTGCACGTCATTTTTAACAAGATTGGGCCTGTGTTACGTACGTGACTACTCCGAAAGAAACAGCTATTATACACACAGAGGTCTTTTTTAAGGTCTAGAAATAATGTTGGTCAACTGACATGAGAACTATGCAAATTAGTGTCTGAGATGGTGTTTTGAAGAAATAACCACACAGATTTGAGTGGACCTGTCCAGTCCCCTCAGTGCAAGCATTTGTCAGTTATCGTGTAGCTCGGCTTATAACTTAGGGAGCTCAACGATATGACAATCACTATATACACCGAGATTTGTTAGTCGTCTTACTACGGCAGCCCACTTCGAGTGAGTCGATGACTATTATACACACACTGGTCACTTCGATGAGTATTATACATTCATTAAAACAAAAATGTATTTTCTAGATTAGAAAAATTTAAAAAACAAATAAATATTCATTATTATGACGCATGAGGTAGTTGAAACAGCCTGTTGCGAGTGATGATCTACTCGACTCGTGCTCTGGGTGGGTATGTTCTACCGTTTGACACGTACAGTAACGTACTATTTATTTATACCGATTGTCTAGATTAATGGTAAAATAGAAATAATCGCGTCTAGACGTATTTTATGTCGGATACATTGAGTGGACCACTTTTGTACGACGACGAAAAAGTTGCCAAAAATCCATCCATATAAGTATTTATTGTTATTTTCATAACAATTTCATTAATGCAGGTTGTGGGGACATCGACGAGAAAACTGTTACCATACATTCAGCCCATGAATACCCCATCCTGTAGCAACATAAGTTTTCGCCAGCTGTTCCATACAAAAGTGTAATCACGGTCAAAATTTATTAAACCTTTTTAATTAATTAATTAATTATTTTAATTATTTTTTTTTTTTTTTTAATTAATTATGTTTCTTTGGGCTTACAAGTTTAATCGAAGAGACACTTGGGTCATATTAGAGAAAGTCGCTCAATACTCAAGAATTACTTTTAACTATGATAGTTATATGTAATTCTTGAGTCTTGAGTAACGTTCTGTATTACGGGACTCTTTCCATCAACTTATGACAAAGACTATAGTAAAGAATAAACGCAATATTGAATATAATAAAGACCACACCAAATTAAAACTAAAAATGTTGATAAAAAGAAGCAAGCTGTAGCAACCTTCCTATTAATACTCGCGCGGTATAAGAGATCGATAAAACACCCTTTCGTGATATTTTATTTGATAATCAATGATGGCATTTTGTACGTCCTGTTATCTGCACTATTAGTTGCTACGATCGAGTCAGGACGAAAAGTGTCTTTTTACGAATCGCACATTTGGCCCTATTTGGCGAATATCTGTTTGTTAGACTGACGTGGGTTTACGAGTTACAAAATTTATATTCGGTGATTTTGTACTGTGTAATGATTGTTTTTTACATGGGTTTTATACTTACATTTTTGATATTATTAACCTGAAAAGGAGACAGTTTTTTTAGGCCCTCTTTGATGTTGCATAAATATTATTCATATTAGACCAAAAAAAGTAACCATTTTATTATAGTAATAAACCAAAGATTACATAGAAACGAAACCGTAATATAAAATCATAATAAATAAGTTATATTATGATATTTTTTGCGAGTCAAATCATTCCTGTTGTGGTCAATGTCATTTGACAGAAAATAATTAGGTAAATAGGGGCGTTTATTCCGTTTACAAAAAAAATTACGGTATCATAAAAAGAAATAATATTAAACTGTGAGCTTTCTAATACTATTTTAAAGGTTTCCGCTAAAATCTTTTAGATGGTATAGAAAATCATCATGGAACGTTGTATATCCGTCTTTTTGGTGGTTGACAGACAACTTCATTTGACATTTGAATTCTTTCCGTTTATTTAGATTTTGGTGAAAGGGTTCCTGCGATTTTTTCGCATATAATAAAAACAATTTTATGAAAATGGCATCTGCTGGTCGTTGTGTCAATTTGTGCAGTAAGATTTCAACGCAATGTGCGAATACAATTACTTTCAGAGACTGCTACAGACGTGCAGCAACTTGTATGTGTGTGGATTCATTTTCGAATTTCTCATCATTCCGGTTAGACATGACTTAGCTAATATTACCACTGTAATCTAGAGATTATAAGGAAGAAATCTATATACGTTTCATTAATATCTGCTACAATTTATGTGGGTGGCCTGATCTCCACCAAAAAAAATTGTCTCCTTTAAGCATTCGTCCTCCTAGGTAACTTCATGCTTATTTCCTGGATGCTTAGAATACCTTTTACCTTGTAACTAATGTTATTTAAGTTTTTCTGTAGATTTTTATGTCTCTTGAATCTTTGTTCACATTTGTAATGTCAATTAGTGACAGGCCTAGTTTTATTTTTAATTTATTACTGGAGCTAGCTAGGAGTTTTAGGTTGCATATCAAATTGTTATTAGAACTTCTTTAGTACATTTTATTTTTCTATCGCTTCAATTATCTAAAATTAAAATGACAGGCCGATCATCTGTTGATGACGGACCGCCGTCATGAGAAAAATCAGTCCTATATACATTACTTTTAGTCTTTGAATCAGTCTACGTCTAGAGCTGAAACGAACAAGAATCCTATTTATACTCGTTTCTTTTGGAAAGTGATCAAAAAGTCATCTTGTATAAGGGCAGTATCCCTCCTCTCAACTTATGAGGACAATGTGGTGAACAACCGGCGAGACAACGTGTCGCCACCTCTATCTCCTCCAAACATTCGATCCTCCCTCTGTGACTCCGGCCTGATGGATGTTTGAAGATACTCAGCCCTCCGAGACTCCTGCCTGAGATGTCTGACTCCCTGCTCGCTGAAAATAAGATTGGCGTCTGATGACCTTTGGCTCGTCATCCCTCTTCGGCCTTAGTGACGACCCTCAACCCTCATCGACGCTATGAGATGATTGATGTCTTTCGTCTCGAAGAGAGAAGACAGATGACCGATGACTGTTGGCTTCCCATTTCATCTTCTGCATAATTTCGCTTCGTTTGCCGGCTTCACTGGCCTAGTTAGGTAGCTCCAGTTCGGGTAGGTATTCCCTATATGATAGGGTGTGTTTTATTAATAATAAAATCTTTTATCTTGTTCCCTTGATTATTTCTTTTAACCGAACTCTCCTCCAGACTGAAAGTTAGGTAGGTGAGAGCTCATAGTGACCTTACAGTTTTCTGGCTCCTACTAGGAAAATGTAACGTTACAACTGAAACTTAAATTATGAAACTAATGTCTAAAATTAATTGTGTTTATTATAGACCATAAATGGTGTTTTTTGTTTGTTACATTTTACAAGAGTTTACAGAAATCAATTTTTTTTTAAGGATCAGTATCATTTGCTCAGAAAATTATCAGTATAGGTATTATCGGTAAATTATATTTTTTACGATATTATACGTAGTATATGCCCAGAGAACATAATATACGAGTATAAATTATTAGAAAATAAAACCGAATTTGTGTTCCTAACGGGCCGTGCTCCAAACCGTCAGACCGGGCGCGGGTATGTGAAGCTTAATTATAATTTATTCAAAACTCTAATATTTATTATACGGGTTGACTGGTAGAAAATGCCTATGGCATTAAGTCCGCCTCTGTACTTTGTGTTTGAAGTCTAAATAAATAAATATTATAAAAAAACGACTTAATCCGAAGTTTTCATGATTAACATATTCAGTAAATATTTACAAAGGGAAAATCCACTGTTTATCTCCAATTGTAGAACAGTGGATTTTTCCAGAGATTTTTCTCAAAGGAAAAGGCTTTTGCGATGCAAATAAATCACAACCACCAGTTTTTTCTTTAAAGTAAGTAACTGTACTTTTCTGCACTTTATATTTAAGCGTTAAAGCGAATTTACTGATATCAAAAAGCTCCGAAAACCAGAAAAAAACTCTTGAAGGGTACTCCGAGATTTTATTGAATTTACTATCAATCCACGGAAGAGCTCGTGGCTAAATAATAACAGCCGCTCGGGTCGATCTTTAGGTTAAGCCGTGCTTGCCTAGGTTGGTCTGTGGATGGGTGAACACCCTTACATACCGAGTTTCCTCAGTGCCTCGGAAAGCACGTTTAAGCCGTTGGTCCCGGCTGTCATTTGTAGATCTTTGACAGTCGTTACAGGCAGTCAGTGGCCCAAAAAGTCTGACAACCAGTCTGACCAAGGGGTATCGTATTACCCAGTACTAACTGGGTTGTGGAGGTCAGATAGGCAGTCGCTCCATCTAAAATACTGGTATTCAGCTGCATCCGGTTAGACTGGAAGCCGATGCCAATAAAACTTGGGAAAAAGGCTAGGCAGATGATGACTATCAATCCACGGAACGACACATCAGCTATACATTTCCAGCATAAATTGGCATCGCTTTGTATAGGTAGATTTCCAGTAGATTGAAAGGTCTGCATAAACTGGTTTTGTATGGCTTGATTTTTCGTCGTGCGTACACTAGGTACGGACGGCATGTCTGAAATCACTAGCCGGGTAGCTCGTATCGGCGACTATTTCATTAAATCCGGCGGGACTCGTAATCATGTTATCAACGTAAACGTGAAAGCAAAAATGAGTAACAAGCCTGTATGTGCCTGTCTGTTTATTTCTATGAATCTACCATGCATTGATTGGGTCATGTGGGCTTGAAAGCATGAAAATTGTACGGATATTTCGTTGGTGATTTCGGACTCGACATAACGTCGACGAGAAAAAAATTTTTTTTTCGACATCGTGTATCGATATTTGGTTTGGTTTTGGCTACATCTAAATATAATTCAATTCAAATCGGCAAGCCGGTTACATTATTTCTGGACCTGGCGTCGATGACTTTTATAACAATAAAAGTCCAAACGCAGTCCAAAATGAAGCAGTGATATTACGAAAATATCACGACATTTGTATCGGCAATTTCGTTGTGGATCTAATCTCCGATTAAATCTTGCACACATGCTAGGATTCTACCTAACAGGGAAGACCTTCTAAGAAGGACCTTTTTAAGGAAATTGTGTCAGACCTAAGAGAAGATGAAGGACGAGATCGTCAGTTACAAACTAGACTGGTCACTGGACACTTGCCCAATACCGACATGAATTGAATTTCCTTGAAGTTAAATTAGTCTAAAAGTCGAAGAAATATTGAATTTAGTCATAAATCATGACCTATAAAATGAATGAAAAGAAGTCTTTAATACTGTTTTTTCATTGTTTTCCATATTGGAAACTACGTAATTAAAATATTTTCTTATAATACAACCTACAGCAAAAGAAAATCCATGGTTCAAGATTATCCGCGGATCATCTTGTTTTTTGCCTCATTGGGTTAGGAAATTTTCTTGAGTATATTTGATATTTTAGAACGCAGACTGCGAACTTTTTTGTCTGCTAACTACGCAACTAGTTCATCTCAGTTCGCATCGCACACGCAACGATCTTTCGTCAGACACAAGTTTGAACTCCGCAGTTTCGTTTTTACAAAATAATCAAAATAACAAAAACATGTTACTTTTCCTCGTATGTTACTATCGAATGTTGATAACGGAAATTAAAAAAGAAAGTAATAGCATGTTTAACTTCATTTTTCAATTTATTAATAAATCAGTTACTGAGTTGATAAATAACATTGTGTATTAATAGCGGACTCCAACGCATGCCCGTGCAGGCGACCCTCAGCTTGCTGCCACATGCCCACGCGTCCCTAAGTATGCCGTTACCTCCCACAGCGTCCCGTCGCAGGCCTTCCATCGTCTTCGATGCACGTCAGTCGACCTCTAAACATTGGAATCTGTACCTTGTGTCTAATTAGCTACGTGTGAATTTACGCTGGATAAAGATAAAATCCTCTGTTAAGGCCGTCCTCGGTGTGCACTGGCCTTAAAGTTATTTTATGATTTAAAATACGTAGGTACCTTATACTGATTGAAATAGAAATAAAATGTATTAAAACAAATTAAGAACGTTACTTCATCTAACAAAAGCAATAGGTACTCGTATCAATTCCCAAACAACAAAAACTGAAATAACCAAATTGGTGAAACCCCATCTGTCTTCATAGCATTTGTCTGTTTAATTACTCTAATGCCCGCCGAATAAATTACTGTTTGCTAATGAACTACCAACATTATCCTAACGATTGTTCTTAGGCAACTTTTAAAGCCACAACTGTTTATTTTCCCGCATTAAAAGCTCTCCTAATCCTATTAAAAAAAAAAAAATGAAACAGGGTATAGAGCAACAAATTTTAAAGTCGGTGCCCGCGCGCTCCGTACTGCCTCCGCCGTCCCGCACGTTAAACTTTTCTAATATATTAAAAATTTCCCGTACAAACATGCTGCATTAAAGTCGGCAAGTATCTACAAAGTTGCTTAAATACCTACACATACACGGGGGAATTTATTGACTACCTTATCACGAAACGGTTACGATTTGTATGAAATGTCCACACGACAATATAGGTTTATGTTTCTAAAAATTCACAGCTTTCTGCGTATTGCAGGACAGTCAATAAATCCATGGATTAATAAATTTTTATAATACGAGGACCCATTTGAAAATAAAATAAAATTTATGATTAAAATATTATTATAATTTTTGATTTATGATTAATTTATTAATTAAAATATGGAATATTTTTGTTTCTCAGTCGGGTTTTTGAGTTTTTAAAGTACTTTTTTATGTTATGATCTATTACAACAAAAACGTCCATAACACCGTCTGAACCCATTTTTTAATAGATCTGAATAGAAAAAAAATACTAAAAACCGACTAAGTGCGAGTCGAACTCGCGCATGAAGGGTTAATTTTTTTTTATATTTGTTGTTATAGCGTCAACAGAAATACACATTTTGAGAAAATTTCAACTGACGAAGCTATCACAGTTCATGAGATACAGCCTGGTGACAGACAAACAGACGGACAGTGGAGTCTTGGTAATAGGGTCCCGTTTTTACCCTTTGAGTACGAAACCCTAAAAAGGACTTAGGTGTGGAGGACGAATTTAGTTAATTCCCGAAATAATATTCTTCTAAAGCGGCTCTATTATATAAGATATTATTAACATTTTGTTGTCTTGTAATACTGTGTAGGTGTATTTTCTCAAAAATGGTATCTATCCAGAAAGTGAACTCTACCGGAGACTTATTCACAACTGTCCAGTAAGAAGCGAGATTTTAAATTATGAATCTCCTACTGTCCAGTAAGTAAGTATGTAATTTACTTACTGGACAGTAGGTCATCCTCTTTAGATCTGCTTAGAAAAAAAAAAACATAGTACCAGACACAGATTAGAGTTTAGCCATTATAACATGGTTATAGGAGGGAGGCTCCAAATATATATCTATCTCTCTTTTTACCCACGACGGAACGGAGACGGTGTGTGCGTTTGTTGTGAGAGGATGTTTGTTTGTTTGTGTGTTTGTTTGTTTGTGCAAATACATGTTGCCATTTTTCTCCAAAACTACTTGTCCGATTTTAATGCAGTTTTCAGTTATGGGTTCGGGTTTTATTGGTGCATGTGTCTTAGATAGGTGTTACGATGATAACACCAGGAGACGCTGCAGCAAACATTTTTTGTGCAAATACAAGTTGCCATTTTTCTCCAAAACTACTAGTCTGATTTTGATACAGTTTTCAGTTATGGGTTCGGGTTTCATTGGTGCATGTTCTTAGATAGGTGTTACGGTGACAACTCACCAGGAGGCGCTGCAGCAAAAATTTTTTGTGCAAATACAAGTTTCCATTTTTCTCCAAAACTACTAGTCCGATTTTGATGCAGTTTTCAGTTATAGGTTTGGTTTTTATTGGTGCATTTTCTTAAATAAGTGTTACGGTGATAAATCACCAGTTGTCTACTCACGAGGGAACTCCTTTACGGTTAATAGCACGGATACGAAAATTTGTAGACGCGTTCATATTTCATAGATAAACATGATTTCTAACATGACCTGATCCTACAGCCCGGATTGTCTTCTAGCGAGGGAACTCCTCAACGGTAAATAGCAGCGATACGAAAATTTGAAGACGCGTTCATATTTGATAGATAAACATGATTTCTATCATGACCTGATCCTACAGCCAGGATTGTCCTCTCACGAGGGAACTCCTTAACGGTAAATAGCATGGATACGAAAATTTGAAGACGCTTTCATATTTAATAGATAAACATGATTTCTATCATGACCTGATCCTACAGCCTGGATTGTTTTCTCACGAGGGAACTCTTCAACGGTAAATAGCACGAATTCAATGATTACGACAAAAATAAAAAAAAATATACCTAATTAAAAAACCTTTTCAAAAATAAGCTTTTATAAAAATGCACTGAAAAGAAGAAACTAAACCTTTTAGTAGTTGAAAACGAAAAGCTTTCATAAAAGCTTGTCCCGAATCCCGACTTGAGGTCGACTTCCAGTCTAATCGCATGCAGATGAATACCAGTATTTTTACCCACGACAGAACAGAGACGGTAAATGCGTTTAGGTTGTTTGTTTGTGCAAATCCATGTTGCCATTTTTCTCCAAAACTACTAGTCCGATTTCGATGCTCTCTAAAAAGTTTAAAATAAAAAGCAAAATTGAAATTTTTGAAAAAACCCACGACGTTTAAAAAGTAAATTAAAAAGGATAAAATAATAAAAAAAAAAACCATATTAACGTCGTGGGTTTTTTCAAAATTTTAAATTTTGCTCTTTTGTTATGACATTTTATGAGATACATATATTTTTGCAGCCTTAAACAGCCATTTTATAGTCTGTGACACTTAACGCGACGCAGAAAAAGTACCTATGCACGTTGCGTTTTGTACTTAGTTATGTTGTAGAAGTATAATGTGGGATTTTATGTTTGTATTTAGTAATTTCGGTTTATAAATCATGTTGGATTAAAACTTTCCATTCTAAAATTTCTTATTCTTTATTAACGTTCTCAAAGTATATTTATAATTTACAAATTTATTAAAATAAACTAAACTAACTAACTTAAACTAAAAACCCCCGCGGATGGCCTTTCTTTTCCCGACCCTCCTGATTCGGACATTCACTCCCTCACCATTACAGGTCGAGAGGTGGTCACAGCCGTTTGCTCCTTCCGGAGTGGCTCTGCCGGCGGCCTCGACGGCGTAAGTCCTCAGCACTTAAAGGACCTAATTTGTTCAGGCGAGGGAGGCTGGTGTGTCGCTCTTGAAGGAGCTTACGGCTCTGATTAACCTTCTACTCTCCGGCAAGGTGAACGAAGCCGTCACCGGCGTCTTGTACGGGGCCAATTTATGTGCCCTGCGCAAGAGGGATGGCGGCATTCGTCGCATTGCCGTGGGTACTACTTACCGTCGTATGGCAGTCAAGATTTGTTGTAAATTTTATGGCGAGGCTGTTTCGAAAAAAATTCAGCCCCTGCAGCTAGGTTTTGGTTCTAAAGGGGGCTGTGTGGCTGCCGTACACGCTTTGTCGACCTACCTACATTCTGGCAAAGGTGAGGTCATCCTGAAGGTTGATATTAAGAATGCCTTCAATTCAGTTAATAGGGACACCTTGTTAACAGAAATTAAAAAAGAATTACCTCAAATTTATAGTTTTCTTTGGCAGTGCTACAGACACCCGTCTAAATTACTGTATCGTGACAAACTTTTGGAATCTGCTGTTGGCTGTCAACAAGGTGACCCCCTCGGGCCTGTGATATTTAGTTTAGCGATTCACCCAATTGTTAGACAGCTAAATTCAAAATTTAACGTTTGGTATCTTGACGATGGAACCTTGGGCGGCGATGTAGAAACAGTTTTAGATGATTTAATTTTCTTAAAAAATAATCTTCACTCCATTGGCCTTGACCTAAACCTTGCAAAATGTGAACTATATTTAGCAGACTGTACCGACAGACAACTGACAATTCCTAAATTTAACGCAATAGCCCTAACATCAAAATTATTGAAAAATGTTCTCTTCGTCTTCTTGGGTCACCAATCTTCGAAAACTCTTTTCCCGATTTCATCGAGGAAACAATTCAAAATTTCAATGATATTTCGGAAAGGTTACTCCAAATTAACATGCATTCGGCCATCACCATTATCCGTTACTGCTGTTTCGGCCCTAAATTAACATATTTCCTACGTGCTTCTCCTTTATGGAAGCACACTCATCTTTTGGACAAAATGGATCAAATTATCAGAAATACTTTATCATCCATTTTAAATGTGGCCTTGGATGACCGAGCCTGGACCCAAGCTACTCTTCCCATTCGTATGGGAGGGCTCAGCGTCCGCAAAATTTCTAGTATTAGTTTACCGGCTTACATATCCTTGGTCCAGGAAAATCCTGACTTCCACACTGATTGATTTTGATGTGCCGTGTTTCTCCGAGGCTATCAACGCTTGGAAACTCGCTTGCCCGAATTCTGAAGAACCCGACTACCCATTTTCCCAGAGACGGTGGGACGAGACGCTCTGCAGTTCAGATCAATCTACTAAACATGTCTGTTAGTACTGCTGAGCGAGCGCGCCTGCTGGCTGTGGGTGAGTGGGAGTCGGGTCTTTGGCTTCACGCACTACCGTCGTCGAGCACAGGCACGTTGCTCGACGACACCACTTTCCGCCTCGCTGTTGCTCTACGCCTAGGCGCCCCATGTTGCTCTCCTCATCACTGTCACTGTGGTGAAGTTGTCAACAGCCTTGGACACCACGGCCTGTCATGCAGCCGAAGTGCGGGCCGAATTTAAATGACATCATCCGTCGATCTCTTGTCTCCGTCGGCGTTCCAGCTTTATTAGAACCCAATGGCTTGGCACGCGACAATGGCAAGAGACCAGACGGCATGTCTTTGTTTCCATGGAGGATGGGTAGGCCTTTAGTGTGGGATGCTACATGTGTCGATCTCTTGCGCCTTCCCATCTTCCTAATTCGTCGTGCTGTGCAGGGGCTGCTGCTTTGGCTGCGGAGAACCTCAAGCGGCGAAAATATAGTAACCTTATTGGTAACTATATTTCGAGCGATTTTACTATATTTTTTGGGGTTGAAACTCTAGGACCGTGGGGTCCGAGCGCTCACAGCCTTTTCAAGGATATTTCAAAACGTTTAGTTGACACTTCCCGTGACCCTAGGGCTGGCTTTTACCTTGGCCAAAGGCTTAGCATTGCCATACAGCGTGGTAACGCCGCCAGTCTCTTGGGGACATTACCAGTTGACAGTGTTGAGGAGGAGTTTATTGACGCCATTTTTTAAGTTTTTAGTTAGTTAGTTTAGTTTATTCTAAAATTAAAAAGGAGTTTCAAAAACAATCATATAAATGCCCCCGGTAAATCGATCACAATATCTATTAGTAATTGGGCAATTTATTACATATACATATTAGGGCTAATATGAATATAACCTTCAATATTAATTAAACAATTTTGTTGTTAAACTTTCTTTCATTTTTTGAGAAAAGCATTATACAAACCTCAACCAGTAAGAAAGCCATCCTGGCCTCGTATATAACCGTTAACTCCGGTTAACTCATACTTGGCCAGGAAGGCTTACTTACTGGATTCTGCAGTCATGTACTATTACTTGTGAGTGAGTTATTATATTACGTAATTAGCTAACCTGACAACATCCTATATTGACCATAATGGCCAAGTCAAGTTATTTATTTAAAATAAGAATTTTAAAGAATCCTTAAGAAGGGACTGAAATAAACACTGGATCTCACAACGTTTTACGATAGAAGAACTTAGTTGCGAGCCTTGTTTTTTTTTACAAGTAATGTTTTTGAAGGTATATTATATGACTGAAAACACATTGAGGCAACGCCAAAAACATACTCTAATGGTTGCTGTACACTCACGCACTCGCCCTTCCTCAGAGTGTCTCGGCGAGAGTGTACATGAGATGGTTAGTAGGCAGCAAACTCGCAGCGCGCGTGTTAGACAAAAAGTATGAACGTGGACGAAGCAAAATAAGCAGGATTCGAAATTATTAAGACAATTATTTTCATTACCCACGACGGAACGGAGACGGTATATGCGTTTGGGGTGAGAGGTTGTTTGTTTGTTTGTGCAAATATATAATAATAGTGATGGCAGCTCCCGACGGATATTCTTGGGTTTTTTATTAAGTTGGGTTTTTTTAAATTATTCTATCCTTTCTCAATTATTTTTTAACCGTCGCGAGTTTTTCAAAAAAAAAAATTTTGCTTTTTTTGCTATCATCGTCATCATTCTCTTCTAAGTCTGACAACCAGTCTCACCAATGAGTATCGCATTACCCAGTATTAACTGGGTTGTGGAGGTCAGATAGGCAGTCGTTCCACGTAAAATATTGGTATTCAGCTGCAATCCGGTTAGACTGGAAGCCGACCCCAACATAGTTGGGAAAAGGCTAGGTGATGATCATCACCATTCTCTTGCCCTTATCCCAATTCATTTGGTGTCGGCGCAGGATGTCTTCTTTTTCCATATTTCCCGTCATCTCATCAGACATCTTCTTTATTTTCATATCATCCTTCACACAGTCCATCCGTCGTTTTTTTCGGTCTTCCTCAACTCATATAAATAGCCACATTCAGGTTGGTCTGTAGATGGGTGACCGCCCATTACATACCAAGTTTCCTCCGTGCCTCGGAAAGCGCGTTAAGCCGTTGGTCCCGGCTGTCATTTGTACATCTTTGGCAGTCTTTACAGGTAGTCAGTGGCAAAAAGTCTGACCACCAATCTTATCAAGGGGTACCTATCGTATTATCCAGTACTAACTGGGCATGTAAAATACAGGTATTCAGCTGCATCCGGTTAGAATGGAAGCCGACCCCAACATAGTTGCGAAAAGGCTAGACTATGATGATATTAAGGCTGATTCATAACTTGGTCTCTCTCATTTTTTAAAGCGTTCAAAGAAGCGTTAATCCAGTTCAAAGAGTGTTTTTCTTTTTCGGCATTAAATAAAAAAAAACCAGCCAATAGCGAGTCGGAACACTAATTCCTAGTCACACTGTATTGAGTTTCAATCGAATAAGTACCTATGTCTAATAAACAGTGCATCTGCTTCATTGAATAGAAAGTAAGATGCAAACAATATTGTCTTCGAACTGCGCAAGCACTGCATTAATTGTGATCGCAATATAAAATAGTTACAGCAATACTGATCTTGTAGCCAGTCAAGTGTGTAAAGCATCGAGCCTTTCGGCGAAACCGATGAGCTGAAAAGTAAAAAGAAACCTAGTATACAGTCAAAGAAGTACCGATATTGAGTGTTTGATCTAAAAGCTTGTAAAGGAGTTGAATGAACGTATAGCTTTTGCCTGCATCTCTGCTGCGATGTGGTCGGAAATTATCTGAAGAAAACTTAGATTATTATTACTAATGGATTGGTAACCTTAGCGCAGCATAGTTTGATCTCATTAATAGAATACCGAGCTATTCAAATGCAAAATAAAAACGATACAAATAAGCTCAAAAGTCAACTCTGAAGTTTATTTAATATTGTTTTTATTTTCTTCCTTTTGCAAGTTAAGTTTGAGACGGTACTCCCATTTATTCACCGACTAATGTATTTTAATAACTAAATGATAAAAAAGTTTCACTTTGAGATATTAATATCCATTTTGCAATTTATTTTATACATGCAGAACCAGTCTGATGGCGACTAATGTTGAAATATGAAATAACGAGATATTTATGTATTTTGAATTTAGGCATTTAAAATGCGCACCCGTTTAATATCCGTATGGCAGAATCCTATTTCCTGGCGAGACAAGACAACATTATTATTATAATGAAATGATCGAGAGACGCATTTCACATTCCGAGATAAGGAAGGAAAAGGTGTGGCATATATAAATAAATATAAATAGATAATAATATAATTTATATAAATTATAATATTCATTTTGGTAATAATATGTAATATAATGTGAGACAAAGGAAATATTCGGGATAAGTTCCTCTAGGCTACAAGTGTTATTGTTTAGTTAGAGGAACTTAATTATTTCAAATATTATTTCCTTACTCCTGTAAAATTCCTACATGCTTTCAGTGAACGGATGTGGGAATTTTCCACCGGTAAAGTAAAGTATATTTTTCTAGTTAGAACAGAATCTGAGACAGTTGGTTAACAACAATTTGGTTTCATCGATCTACTCGTATTATGGTACCTTCGTACTTACTCTTTCAGAACTCATTTATTCTTTGTAACAATTAACACAACACTAAAACTATTCTGCGCTGCATTCCATTTGGAGAATAGATCTCGTTTTGCGAATGGAAAATTGTTTATCCGGAATTCTCTCACAGGATACTCAAATCAATTTTTACTAGAATAAAAATCTGTCGCAGATATATCAAATTATGGAAGATAGGCTACAGTTACAGTCTTTATTCAGTTTCAATTGGATTTCCGAACGGGAATAAACTTCACTTTTTGCATCACAGTGATGTTTATTTTCGAAAAAGTTATATCTCCTCACTATTTGACAAAATGTTCCAGTATAACATAAGCAGCTCTCTGCAGCCACAATCACTCGTATTAATTATTAAATAGACACAATTAAAAAGCCAATGTGTCTCGCGTAGATCTACGTTCCGCATACGAAGTGTTAAATAACCGCGAAATGGCTGAAAGTGCGCGCTGTAGGGGTTTTTCATTTATTGAAAATATTTTATTTTGGCTAGACTCAGCTTTCCCGTCTGATCCTATACAGGGACTTATAACAAAAAACCCTTTTTAAGTTTGTTCCGGGTAATCTCCGAAACGGCTGGACTGATTTTGACGGGACTTTTACCGGCACATATAACTCTTATCGAAAGATGACGCTCATGAATTTCGTCAGTTAATTATTTCGACACAGTCCCAATTTCAAATAACAATAATTCGACTAAGTACTCATTGCTTCGACAGAACATAATTTACTTCGACAACACACACCTTCGAAAAACACTACTTCGACAGATCCCTTTTTCGATATGCAGTTGTTCGAAAATGGATTAAGGTTCCGTGCAAAAAAAACAAAACCCTTGAAATTAATTAAGTATAAATATAAAAAAAATGTAAATTAATTAAATATAATAATTAATACAAACCAATAAAATATAAAAACTCATGTCATACAAATTAATAAAATACATTAATAAATACACGTAAACAAAATGATTGGATAACCTCATGATATTAAAATAACTACAGAAACCTAAAATACTAGTAATATTTTAGATAACAATTATAATTGTTTTACAAACATGCGATCCAGTATATCTACTCACTGGATGCTTGTTTGTTCAATCTATTATGTTGCCGTGCCTTATCCGGGTTTCATGTTGGAACTTCCATATAAGTAACAACTTAATTTACACATGAATGCAAAAAAAGAGTTTGAGTTTATTAACAAAATCCGATTCGAATATAAGTGATATATTAATTTATAATACTCAAGAACTTTCATAATTATTATATACTCCAACTACAACTATATGTAATTACAAAAATAAAACTACGAGTAAAAGTAAGCTCTTCACAGAGCAACGCAATTTGGCTTTCTATTTCACAGTTCTATGAAAGCGGGCCCTGTAAATAAAACAACATTATAATATATTTAATTTTTTTAATTATTTCACGCGGAAGGCAGGCCCGAGAAGGTTGCGGCCAACAGCAACTATCAATGATAAGTGAGGTACTATCATTAAATAGGTATTTGAAAATCATCTATAAGTTTATCATCAAATTTTTCATAACGATTCAATGTTGGTTATTCAAAATGACTTAGCATACGAAAACAAGTGAAAAAATCCAGAAGTTATATCTTCCTTGAAATTTTTTACAATATTAAACTGAAAAAGCGCATATGGAAGCATGCGGAACCTTTCAAATGCGCTTGTTTTTTGGTTTTCAGTCGGGTTTTTTAGTTTTTATAATTACTTTTTATTAATTTTTGTAATGGGTGTGCGGCCCTTATTACGGCTGCCGACACAGACTGCCATGGAAATAGTTGAATCAATCATTTAATTTGCTGGAATGCCCGTGAAAATCGATTCATCTTTCGTTTCCGTCAAAAAAAATTGGTAAGTATTGAGGGAAGATCGCTGGGATGAATAAAAATGATAACACATATTTGGTGCAAGATATTTAAGACCTGATTTTAAGATTGTCCATTACAGTGATCTTAGCTTCTCTCTCTTCTCTTCTCTATCTTTGCTTTTCATTCGGGATTTAACATTTTTATAATTTACCTTTTATTAAAAAAAAAAATACAAATTGTCGGTCTGTGTACTTTAACCATAGATTATAATTCTTAAATATCCCCGCATTGAACAAAAGAAACTTTTTCCAGGTATAAGGTGTTCGTGTTCCAGTTGAGCTATGTCGCAAACCATGTTACACCTGATATACTGCCCTCGGTGCCTTATAATAACATGCAGTGCCACCTATTACGCCGTGGAAGTGGCAAACAAAAAAGTTGTTGGCAAACAAAATTAGAAGTACTATCGTGGTCACTCGTGGCAAAACTGCTGCCAGGCTCAAATGGGATTCGGCGGGTCACGTGAGCCGCTGACGACCGCTGAGCAAAGATCTCAACACGATGGATGCCTGAGGATGGACGGCGCCGCCGAGGCCCGCCTAGAAAGAGGTGGCGAGGCGAAGGCTGGTCCGAGGTGTTGGGCAAAGGCATCTCCCTTTGCCCAACAGTGCGACATTCAGGGCTACTAAAATATATATATATATATATATATTATATAACCAACTCATTTACTCGTTCGTACATTTTTGGTGTGCTGGTTTTTGTTAAGTTAAATAAAAACTCATTTACAGGCTTCCGTGAGAGGTGTAGAGCGAAAGAGGAATTGTAGAGATCTCGACTTGAATTGACCCCCGCCCCACCAGTGTGGACATTGGAGATGGGGCCAACGGGAATCGCCATATACCTAAATTAATATCAAGAAACTTTTCTACTTGACTATACAAATCATAAAATTGGTCCACGGGATCAGTTGACCAATTCAAAAATTCATTAGGTCGATTGACCCCGCGGGATCCGCCTGTGTGGGATCAGTTTACTAAAGAGCCTGCTCGACGTGAATTCATGCATGAACCGGACTTATTGTAGCTTGCAAGTTAATTGAAAAACGCTTCGTTGTTTGTCTACTGTTTAATTTAGCTTGCTAGTTAGAATATTCTTTTAGCAGCCTTCTTTTCTAGGAATGATCTTTTTTATTTCTTTACTTTTTTTAAGTGGTAAAACCTTTCTTTTTAATGTTTTGCCTTATTTTGCGTTCCAACACATATTCAAACTATATAGTCATTTATGAAAATTCCCATTAGTTCTACCGTAAAATTGTATAATAGAACTAGTGGGACTTTTTGTTCCCAGTAGTTCTACGATTTTGTACCACCTGAAATCGTAGGACTAGTGGGAAAAAAAAGTCCCACTAGTTCTAACTAACTACTAACTCTAACTACTGGGAATGATCCTTCATTTAGGATTAACCTAGGCACGTTTATAATCCTACATTTATGACGTACAAAGTAACCTAACTTATGGTACGATTCGGGTTCTTATTTCAATCTAGCAAGCGAAGATAACTAAGTGGAATTAGCAGGTGCTCGTATGACAACGGACGGCAATAAACGTCTTTGACCTCGACTAGTTAATTCCTGCTGATTTTGAGGTTTCGTTATTTGTCACTGACGACTTTACTGGCTAGTTATTAGTTGATACCTTTTCGGATTTGTAAAAAAAAAACCTTTTTATCGTAAGCCACATAGATACTATAGGTATGGGATAAATTAACTACTACCAAAGAAACAACAAATAACTTTAATAATCACAAAACACTTAAAACTTAATCACAAGTAGTACACTACTGATCACTATTCACTTAGATATCGCACTTACTAGTTCACTTCGATTCGCTTCGTACTGTAGCCAAAATAAGACTGACTGCTTCCGCAAACACGTCGACTATTTATATGGCGATCGAACGTTCGAGAAATATCCACGACTTCCTAGAATCTTCTAGACAATTCCACAACTTGTACAGAGGAAAGAAGTAGGTACTTTATGCCCTCGGCGTACGGTCGAAATTACAATGATGTTCTTTTGTAGGTAGTTTGCGAATTTGTACCTACATCATTCGGGACTCGTTTTACCTACCTACCTACTATTACCTACCTACCTACTATTAGGTACCTACTACCGTAACTGTAGGTAAGTACGGCTACGACGTAACAATACCTTATAAGATTACTATTGGGACCAAGTAATTAGCTTCTCATTAGTAATTCCCTTCTCCTTCCAGCGCATGGACTGTTCCAGCTAATCGCTGTCCACAGCTGGATATATATATCCCTAGAGGCGCAACACTCTGTACTCCGCCTCCCGCGTTAGCTACGTTTAAGCTAGCGATATTTAAACTAAAACTCTTTTGAATGTCAGAAAAACAAAGAGAGCGCTGCTACAGTGCTAGTCACAGAGCGAGTCACAATGCATAACAACTTACTGAAAGTACTGTAGTTCCCTATTCCAAAGGGTAGATCTCTATATGAAGAAGAATAGACAAGAAACTCCATGTATAGACTCTTTTAAATCAAAATATTGTTACAAAACCTTTAGGACCCAAATCAACTGATGCTTTTTAGACTATTCGACATAAAATTTTGCCCAGCTTCATCACCAGACCGAAGATTTATCAATCGCAGTGGAGAAGCTCACCTAACACACTTACACCTAAAAAGCCAAAGAAGCGGTTCACATTTAATAATCCTCGAACAAACTGTTTTCTCATGATTGCAGATCTTGGAATCACGCAGGTATACATAATGCGCTGGATAGTGAAACCAGTGCAAAAGCACCTACATTGCGATGAGATTTAATTTTTATTTATAAATGTGCATTCTTGGATGGAACAGAAATTCCGCACTCTATTCCCTTTCTAAGAATGATGTGATCCACACACGACTATCGTAAATGCGGTTTATATTTTGTTACAGACAGTTTTAATAAATCTGGATGGTCTATCTATCTATCTATCATGGGGTATTGGTTTCCGCACTTAGTCCTTGAAGTGGACCATTGTGCAATCTGGATGGTAAAAGGAATCGAAGGTAATCTAGATTGCCAGTGCCACTCAAAATGTTTAAGTAAAATGAGTAACATGAAAGTTGCCAATAAATGTAATGCATTGAAAGACCGATATTTCGATGCACAAAAAACCGTCTTCAAAAACACAACAGTCGGTTTTTTACATGTTTTTTTTTTCTATTTTTGTTGTAATATCCTATCAAATATTAGCTATACATTTATTTTAACATAACATCACGCCTGAAATCCCCTAAGGGTTGGGCTGG
The DNA here is from genome assembly GCA_941918905.2 of Xestia sexstrigata. Classification (NCBI taxonomy): domain Eukaryota; kingdom Metazoa; phylum Arthropoda; class Insecta; order Lepidoptera; family Noctuidae; genus Xestia; species Xestia sexstrigata. Next base: position 11,009,874 of record OW799200.2, on the reverse strand, counting down.
GTTGGCCCATGTAATAAGGGGCGAGTGCTTGAGCAAATCCAGACTGCTGCTACTGAGAAGTTCCTGATGGAAAAACCCAATAACACTTTGCCCGACCTCGGAAACCAACGAGGCAGCCATTTATTTTATTTTGTTTACAATACTTATCAAGGTTGGCTTATCCCCAATAAAATGGAACCTAACATACCTAAACTGCCGAAATGTGGGTGTACACAACTACGTACCCCTTCAGAGCATACAGGCGTGATGTTATGTTATGATGTTGTGAAAACACTAAACATTTAAGCGATTGCAGCAAACACGACCGATTTGCTGTCTATAATTGAAGAGTTCCATTTGTATATTTCCGAAGATCAGCATCAGATCGTCACCAAATTAAAATAATTAAAATATATAAACGCACCGCAAAGTAATTTCTTCCAAACAAAAAAATAATCATTGAAATCGGTTCACAATTAGCGAAGATATCGCTGAAAATACACACCAACGAATACCAGACGAATTTGATAACCTCCTCTTTTTGGACGTCGTTTAAAAAAAAGGAAGCACGTAAAAAAAATCAGATCGTGTTATAACAAAAGCAATAACAAAATTATTATGATGGTATTGCAATAAAGCAATTGCCTGATAATACGAATAGTCATCAAGCACAAAAATCCTAAAAGAACGTGCGAAGTTTCTTAAAACCCCAAAAAATCTAAAACAAAAATCTGGGGGTCTATTATAGAAACAGTTTCCATTAACGATTACAAGGGTTTGATAGAAATTGTAACGCACACGGAGCGGATTCCTCTCCGGATTCCTTTCGTGATAAGTTTGGCTTGTTTCTGCACGATTTGCTACTGATTATAGCCCTGCCAAATGAATTCCGAAGGCACAGAAAAAAAAACTTTTAAGGGTTCTACTCGGCTGTCGCGTCGCGTTTTTATCACGTGAATTAGCTTTTAACCTAAGCATCGGTCGTGCGGAAATATTACTGAAGCTAGTACCGTGTGTACGTTTTACAGGACCTGCTTTTGGTATGGTTTTTAGAAGTTAAGATTTAAGTAAAAATATTGAAAAGATTATTGGTACTTTCTTGTTGTCAGAAATCAGAAAAGGTAGCGTTAATTAGCTTAAATTTTAAGGAAGTAATCAGCATGTGTATAATATCTCTCTGTAAAATCCGACTTTTAACTTTTGAAACGAAAGCTGTTAAATTAGAGGGAGGTATTTAGATTATTTCTTTTTCTTTACACGAAAAAGGCTCGCGTTTGACCGCAACTCTCCTGATATGGTTACTTCCTTGAAGTTTATGCAAATTAACTTTATAGGTAAAATTTTACTGACGAGATGTTTATCGATATCTAAGCAAGACAAAACTGAAATCATCATCATCATCAGCCTATTAATGTGCCCACTGCTGGGACACGGGCCTCCTCTCTATGAGAGGGAATGGGCTATAATCCACCACGCAGGCCCAGTGCGGATTGGTAGATGTCACATGTCTTCGAATGTTTGGTTCTAAGACATGCCGGTTTCCTCACAATGTTTTCCTTCACCGTTTTGAGAGCAGTGGTGATGAAATAAATTACACAAAGTAATGCGCCTGCTTGGTTTCGAACCCACGACTTACTGTTCGTAAGTCGGGGCCGACGCCACTGGGCCACCGCTGCTCTCCGACTAACTGAAATAGAAAACCAAAACTCACTTTCTCTACACTACTGAGCTGCACATCTTTGGTAGTTTAGAGGCGGTTCTGAGAACCAATTAGAAATGATATCTATTCTGAAGGCAATGAAACACAAACGCCTTCAGACGCGACAAATTAGTAAGGTGTCAACGAACACAGGTACAGGAGTTACTTGTAACAAGTATGAATTTGGAAAATCTTTTAGTTAGTTTATTTTATAGATTAAAATAGAATATTCTGATACACAATAAAAGTGTGATTTAATTTTAAATAACCTAATATGTACTTATTGCTAATAATTTAATTATAAAAGGAGAGTTTTATTGGAAATTCTTTTGACATACATGAAACAAATTCTCTCGCTAAGAAATATTATGTTAAGGTATGTTAGACCAAGGAAACGATGGATGGATTGTGTGAGAATTGATAAGAAAGAGAAAGGAGTAAATGATAGTAAGAAAAAAACCTGTTGCACCGATCTCAAGTAACATGGGATAAGGTCGGAAAGATTTTTATTAATTTATTTATTTTATTTATTTATCAACATACATCTACTACATACATCATCCGCAAGAGAACCAGGGTCACCGACGTAGCCCGAAGAATTGCCAAACTTAAGTGGCAGTGGGCAGGGCACATTGCTCGCAGAACGGATGGCGATGGGGCCGAAAAGTTCTGGAGTGGCAAACGCGAACCGGAAGACGTTGCGTTGGAAGACCTCCCACTAGGTGGACCGATGACCTGGTGAAGGTTGCTGGAATCCGTTGGATGCGAGTCGCAAAAAGTGGTTCCTCAATCCTTACGGACATGTCAATGTGGCGACACTTGGGAGAGGCCTATGTCCAGCAGTGGACGTCTTTTGGCTGAAATGATGATGACACATCACACATGATACATCTACCATTATAGTTAACCAATGCGGTAAATGCGCCTTAATTAATACTTTACTTAATTGTTACTTATGACTATACCTATAACTAATTACAAACAAAGCATTCCTTGTGAACTCACTCAGAGAACAACAGAATAGGTCTGTTTCACTCGCTATGAGGTTGAGCGTGCGGAGTGCACGCGTCAGCGGCGCCTCCTTCAAAAGGTTGGTCCGAGCACGCGGTTCCAGATGATGATGATGAGTTTCGACCAGTAGGCCTATTACGTATCCTTCTGATATCCAGTGACTATCAAGTTTCGGTTGTACACCGAACTTTGATGACAACCGAGAATGTCATAATATTGGTATTACGTATCGCATTTAGTGGATATCACTTTACAGTGACAGCCCGGGTACGGTGTAACGTCTTTCACGAAAGCCACTTCAAACTCAGTTTTCATCAATTTGTTGTCCACTATGCTTACATAATCGAAATAATATAAGTATCGCTACGAAAGCGTCTGTCAAAATGAGTTACGGTGACGTATGTATGGAATCGAAGCCAGAGAGAAGTACAAAATATAAAATAATATCCGTAAAAATTTCTCATACGAGTATATTGTACACTTGTTTATTGCCCAAGCATGTGGAAAAATTCCTCGAGTGAGCTTTCGCGATCTAATAAATATGATAAGAGATGCACTTCAAGCACAATATCGTGGCATAAAACTCATAAGATACACATAAATTATCGGCGGGTGCTCAGGTAGGCAAGTAATAAGTCTTGTTTAAAATATAATCTGATTTCTATCCAGGGCTAATTTGGAACAAATTGTCTAGCTTTGTCAAAATATCTCTCACTCATAACAGGACATGCAAACCTAAATTATTAATGTTATTTAATGTGCTCCATAATGTTGATGATGTTATGTTTCGTAAGCTAAGTAAACTCTTAAATGTAAGGTTTATTATTGTATTTCCACTCTAGAGCCACTTGTTTTAATAAAAAAAAATTCTCTTATGTTATGAATTATTTTTGTGAATGCTGGTTAACCTGTAAATGGCGGTGTAAGTCCAAGACTGTAAAACCTATGTATACCTAAATGCTGTACACAGAAGCCGTTGGTGAACCTATATTAATAACGAAAAAGTGATTTAGAGCAAAACTAGGGTTATAAGTCACGTTGCCATGATCACGTTGCTCTGTTTTCTGCAGTATTTGCGTACCGAGGGCAATGGCGCACTTTTTTTTCTACAATAGACAAGTAAAACAATACGGTGAAATATAAAATACCACCCCATCCATTCAAGAAAAATAATCACAATCATCCAACAAGTAAACTTCCATTCTTCTAACCCTTATTTGTTTTGAAAGCGGCATAGACGTCATTCGTTTACTATTCCGGTTATAACCAAAACCTGTGAAATTACATTGAAATTGAAACGGAATTAATGACAAGTACATTTTTTTACATTGATGAAGTAGGTAGGTACTATTTTTTTGTATTGTATAATATTGATTAGTATTGTTTTTGTATAAAGATATTGGTGCCGATTCCCTTGTTTACAAACTAAACCAAATTTAAGTTCAGTGCATCTTTTTCTTTCTATTTCATTAAGAAAAGGACAGAAGATAAATTTTAGTTACGTTCTGTCAAATTAATCAGCGCCATACAACTTTTAGACGCGATTAAAAAGTTGACTACTAAAGTTACATCAAATTACGTCAGGTGCTGACTAATTTGACAGGATTAAACTAATTTTATCTTCTGTCCTTTTCATAACAAAATAGAAAGAAAAAGATGCATTCAACTTAAATTTAGTTTAGTTTGTGAACAAGGGAATCGGCACCATTGTGTCATATAAATATGGCAAGTGCCTAACTAAATGTGTTGACATATTTCTGTTAATAAGTGTAGTTATAGTCATAGGTAATGACCGTGTTTCGAGTTTGATGTTAAGTGTAATTCGAAGTTTATTTGCATTTGACAGTTCATGTGTTAGTGTGCGGCCAGACTGGCAGCGCGGTGCGGGGTGCGGTGCGGGTGCGGCAACGCACGCGGTTTGCCTGGCCAGACTGGTAACGCGGTGCGGCGAGCGGCGCGGTATCGGAGATCCCCGCTCCCGCCAGGGTTACCAACTTAGGGGTTTACCCCCCAAATTTAGGGGTAAATAAGAGGGATATGATTTTTTTAGGGGCGTTCTAATTTTAGGGGGTTTTTTTTTTTTTTTTTTATAATTGTAACAGTTGGCGCGGGCCTGCAGACTGGGAGCTATGGGCTAGCTCGTCGTCCGTCCGTCTTATGACGACAAGCCGTGTCGACGGCGCGTAAGTGTTCTACGCGCGCCTCAAAGAGATGTCAAGATGGCAAGGGCCGCTGCCTGCCAGGGCTGCGGGTTGTTCGAAAGAGTTACCACGGCAAACGGCAAAGAAGGAACATGGATGGGTTTTAATCAGTAAAAGCCAGAGCGGAAAAAGGGGGATTTTCACTTGAAAATCCCTCTTCCCAAAATTCTCACAATTACTTAATTGTGGGAATTTTGACTTAGCTTGAGGGGTAAATATTTTTAGGAGTTGGTTACTCTGGCTCCCGCACTTGCCGCCCGCGCCCTCACTGCGGCCACTTGTATGAACGAGCTATGGCATGAGCTGCCCGCGCGCGATTCGCGTGCGGCCCGCGCCAACTAGCCCGCGCCGCAGCCCGCGCCCGCGTGCCTACTATGGACACTCCAATGAAGTTCATATGTTTGAGCTCGTCGCACCGCGCCCGCACCGCACCCGCATTTGCAGTCTGGCCGAGCACTTACGGGTAAATATCATGTGAATTGTTTATAAATGTTTACAACTATATATAAAATTGTGTCTGTTTGTAATTACAGAATTACAGGTTGTTCTAAATGCTGAATGTTTAGGGTAGGTACCTACTTATAAAAAAAAACATTTTTATTTATTTTTTGTGCGGCTGTCTGTTTGATCCGGCTAATCTCCGAAACGGCTGGACCGATTTTGACGGGACTTATACTCGCAGATAGCTGTTGTTATAAGAATTAACTTACTTTTATTTTGGAAAAAAAGATTAGAATTAAATTCCATTAAAAAATAAATTCATCAACATTTTCATTCACATTTTAGCTAGATAAGTTATAATAATCTGAATGTGGCCGGTGCACGGTGTAACGACAGTTACAAAGTTTTCCGAACGCAAAATGTGACGCTCTCTGGATGCGGAGTTGCGGACAGCAGTCCGTTACAATGCAATGCAATAAGAAACTAATTTCTAATCTAAAATTGTGATCTATTGTCAAGTGTAAGTTAGTGCATTTGCGGCCTTGACTATATGCATAACGACTGCTGGTTGAGGCGCAACAGTTTTTCGTCTGTTCCCACTAGTTCAGTTGACCAGTTCAGTTAACTGAACTAGTGAGATTTCTTTTCCCGTTTGTTCAGTTGTAAATGAAACTACTTTTACATCTGGTTTCACCTTTTTTTTTTTTTTTTTTTTTTATTAATTAATTTACTCGAAGTTTTTCCAAAAAAAAGGACATTAATGTCACCGTTTATTAGTTGCAATTGAACATGACGAATATATGCGTCATTTTCAATTTGTTTTTTGGTCCTCCTTCTTTGCAGATGTAACCTTTTTTCCCTGCATTGAACGAACTGCAAAAAATGCCGAATCTATTGTTAAATTTTCAAGAAATAAAGCAACTGTTGCTGGTTTCGTTTTAAACATGCCGTTGATAGCACGATGCCAACCTTCAGCAAAGTTCGTGATTCTATGTCGTTTACCAAAAACATTCCAAGAATCTTGGCGTTTCATCCAGAAACCCATGTACTGAATGAATTTGTTTAAATTTAATTTATCATCAAAATCATCAATTTGCGATACAATATACTTAAATCCTTCCGTAACGTAATCCTTCGGCATCAAGGGTAGAACACAACACAGGCCAACTAATTTGTTTTTACGTTTAACTGTCAATTTTACCGTGGCTCTTGGCTTTTCTGCACAATGTATTAGTAAAGTGGTAGTAACATCCTTGGTGCTCCGCGTTGGGAAATTTCTTTTGAAACGCCTGAACCGCTGCTTCCTCAAAATCAGTGATAAATGTGGTTGGTTCCCAATCCGGAATCTGGGATTTTATTATACAAAACATTTTCAGGTAAGTTTCCTTAGTTCGGTCACTTAACAGTGCGTAAATTAATGGTATTACCGCAATATTATTGTCTGTACTATTTAAGTCTGCGTGTATGGTATACAGTCCACCCTTAAAGGGCTCTGGGCATATTTTAAAGGTACCATCACCAAAATAAATTTTTCATTTACGTAAATGGTCTCTCGCCTCTTTCGAACAATATACTAAAATGCGGGTATCGTTGTCGTTAAAATCTGCCAATAGAAAATCAGAATATTTTGATAGGACTTCTACTGCAGTGGCTCTATCATTAACGTAGCACATTTTCTTTACCTGTTTTTTTTTGTTCCTTTGTCGATAAATAGAAGACTTTATTTTTTCGAAAGGCGGTATTTCATTTATCAGATCAATCCCAGAATCTTTTAAGCCATCTACTGTTTTTTTGTACACCGCAGGTGCTGTGCCACTAGCAGACATAATTTCTTGAATGCTTTTATTAATAATAATCGATATCGTAGTTTTATTCATATCAGGCACACATAAGCTTATGTGTTCCGTTCTGTTCATAGTTGTTCGCTCATCCTATGAAATTAAAAAAAGGAATAACATAGTGAATTTAAAAGAAGCACAACGGTTTACTTTTCCGTAGCCGTGGTTATTTGCAACTGGTATGTACAACCAGTAGAAGTATCTAAGTTTTAAGCTTGGTACTAAATTGAACCCTTCGAACCATGTTTCAGGAAAAGTGATCGTTGCTTGTTCCATTGGTAATGATAAATCAACATACCTCTGAAATAGTTATATTGCCACTACATTTAGATTTCTTGTAGCTCGCACACCGCCACAAACTATTTTTGTTTTCATAGACACAGACGCGATAGTATACATGCCAAGCACATATTAGAACCCTGCCTCGGCCGCGCTTAGTTATATTAAACTCGCTGTTCATAGTTATGGAAATATAACAATATTCAGGCTTTAGCAAATATATCACTAAATAAAAATTTTTGACATTGTCATCACCAGTCAATTGTTAAATAGAAAGCCGGTTTAGATAAGGAGATTTTAAATGGCCAGTATTAGAGTTTACATACATATGTGACGCAGTTTTGCTGCGCAGTTGCTAAATATAAATTAGAAAAAATGTGCTTGTTTGTTGGTTAATCTCCGATTTCTGTACTGAACAAACGAGAAAAGAAATCTTACTAGTTCAATCAACTAAACAAACGAGAAAATAAATCTCACTATTTCAATCAACTGAACAAACGAGAAAAGAAATCTCACTAGTTCAGTTAACTGAACTGGTCAACTGAACTAGTGGGAACAGGCGCAGTTTTTAACTCAATGGAAACTTTTAGGTACGTAGGTATAAAATCTAAAATAACAATGAGGAGTTGAGGTAACGTGTGCAAAGAAGAAAAGGAATAATATATTTGTTTGCTTTAAATGTACAGATAGGAGCAACATGGTTGGCTAAGTATAAGCCTGGAAATATGTGGGTTTTCATTCAAATCTGTTGTCAATGAATACGCGCTTGGACGTCGAGTTGCGGACACCAGCTCGTTATACAATACAATATCAAGGAGAAACGAGCGAGAATGCCCGTAGTTACAACGATATCCAAGGTCAAGTCAAGTCAAGGTAGATGTCAAAAAATATGCTAGCAAACCTCTGTCTACCATTTGTCATAATCATAAGATTCAATATTTCGATCTTTTATTATAATATTTCACTATCTTTAAAACTCTACTAAAGGGTCACCTTGGACACCCTGGTCTCCAAAATGATTCCCAGGATATGGACATGAGGGTCTCCAGCATTTAATAGAATTAAGCGAAATAAACAATTTGAAAGAGTTTATTGTCTTGATTCATGTAATCTAAAGTATAGAATAGCAGCTAGGCCGAACTTTCAGACCAAAACTTAAATATTTAAAAAAAATATTTTAAATATTTAAAATAATAAAATAAAATTTAAATATTTTTTTATTTTTTTTTTATTTTTCTTAAATATTTTTATTGCGTTTTTCCTAAGTTCAATAACATTACGGACACTGCAATCTGTTTAATTTGCCATCTATACGGCATGCCAATTTCGACAGCAACCCCGCTGGTGCCATTGACATTGGATCGGTCACCATCAGGGATTTTAATTTTGATAACACCAAAAATTTGTCGCTAATTAGTCAAAATTTGTCGTCAAATATCAGAATTCGTCGGTCACTGGTTTAAAAGATATTAAGGTTTACAGGTGGCCGATCTGGAAAGAGTCTCCCCAGCCTGGCCACATTTATATCTCAAAAAGTAGTGCACCTAACGAAGATCTGTTTTTTCCCATATTTTGTCGGTAATTAGTCGCAATTTGTCTCCAAGTCACAGATTTAATCAGGTCTTAGTTTAGAAAATATAATAATATATATATTTTTTAATTATTTATTCGATAATTTATACACCGTTAATTTTAGGTCGTCCTGTAACCGAAACCCATAAACTCAATCATCGAACTCGGAACGATTGGGACAATTTTTTTTTTCAAAATTTAACAAAAAAAATGATTTTGTTTCAAAAATAACATTAAAAAATATTAAAAAATCACCAAAAATTAAATATATGAAACAGTCCCAATCGTTCCGAGTTCGAAAACTAAAAACAAGCGTGTAAACTACAAACTTTCTACAGTACTAAGCAATTTAAAAAAAAAACTTAATAAGGCATTATACATACCTAACAGTCATTGCAATTGACTACCTAGAACAAAGGCTACCATAGGTTGGATAGAAGTTATTCATTATTTTAGGTTTATTTTTCACAAAAAAAAATATTCGTTACTCACACCATAATTACGAATTGACAGAGGTGCGGGGGATATTGGGATCTACATAATTATTACCGAGAAAAAAAGAGTAGGTAAACTAAAAACGTTTTGCAAAAAATAGTTAACCGACTTCGAAAAAAAAAATAACACAGTAAAGTGCAAAATAACAAGTTGGTGGGAAAATTTAATGAAACAAACAAAAGTAACCGACTTTTGAAAGTACAGTTATTTTCAATTTTTTTGTGTTATTTCTTTTTGGGAGTCGTTAATTATAAAAATCAAAGCTTTTCTTGAGCAAAACAGATTCTAGTTTACCCTTTTTATTGTATTATCTTACAAGAATCCTTGTTAGGTATCGATTTTACATTGTAACTAGAAAATATTAGTATCACATCCACGTAGCCGAAGAAGAAAAAATGCATATAACAGGGGGGAGGGGGCGAATAACTCATAAAGTATCTAGGTAATGTTAATAAAATATGCGAGCTTCTTCAACCAAATGAAAAAAGAAGCACTTGAATCGGACCAATAATCGCGAACAAATCGGTGAACGTACATGAAAAAAAGATGCTGCCGGTGGAATGTCTCCATAACCTACTCCTTATTTAGAAGTCGCTTAAAACACCGTGATGGCGTTCAAGATCATCTCACTCAAACGATCATCTCGTACGCTTTTATTGAAATTTCCTTTATTTATTTTCTTTACAAATCCATTACATTATCTATTGAAATTATTGACTATATAAAGCTTTATTATATATAATCTGAAAGTGAAAATGGATTGACGAGTAACTGAAATAACGAAGTGTAGATGCTCTAATCGGTAGAACGAATGTAACTTTCTGTGGTCATTTACATTGTAGACATAAAAAAAACAAACAATAGTAAAATATGAAACAGATCATTCCAAGTTCGCATGCAGAACAAAAAGAAACTTTTTTGCAAAATTTAAAACCGACTTCAAAAACACAACAAAGTGAAAAATAAATTTAGCTTCAGAAGTCGGTGACTTTTGTGTGTTTGATTCAGTTTCTTTGCCACCGACATCCGACAATATCCTATACAAATATTAGCTATATATTTATTTTAACATAACATAACATCACGCCTGTAATCCCCGAAGAGTTGGGCTGAGGTGGAATAAAATGGAACCTAACACTAACTGTTGAAATGTGGGTGTACTGTTCACATCTGCATACCCCCTCAGAGCATACTGGCGTGATGATAAGTTATGATGTTGTGAAAACAACAAACATCCAAGCGATTGCAGCAATCACGACCGATTTGCTGTCTATAATTGAAGAGTTCCATTGTATTTCTCCGAAGATCAGCATCAGATCTTCACCAAATTTAAACGAGACCACCGCAAAGTAGTTATCTTCCAAACAAAAAATAATCATCGAAATCGGCTTACAATTGGCGAAAAAAAAGGCTGAACATACAAAAAAAAAAAAACAGACTAATTGATAACCTCCTCTTTTTGGAAGTCGGTTAAAAAACAAGAATTAGTCCAATACCTTAGTAGGTGTAAAATACCCGTAACTGGGCACTTGTTCTTCCCGTCATTACGATATTTTTTTTTTGTTCTAGACCGTGCCCTGGGAACCCTTTCCTGTACCTTCAATATTTTTTGCGTGAAGTTACTTAGTACTACTCTGTCAAGAAAGTACCGGGAAAAGATCAATAATACACAAAATGTCTGTTATTCATCCAAATTTATTTTATCACTTTCAAAGTATGCTCCTTTAGAAACGATACACTTGCGCCAACGAATAATCCATTCATCAAAACATTTTTTAAACGCTGCTTCCGGAATTGAGTTCAGTTCTCGCCGCGAATTCTCCTTTATGTCTTCTATCGATTGAAAACGGGTGCCACGAAGTGGTAATTTGAGTTTAGGAAAAAGAAAAAAGTCAGCAGGAGCCATATCTGGTGAATATGGTGGTTGCTGAATGGTATTTGTTGAGTGTTTGGTCAAAAATTCGTTCACAATGATAGCCTTGTGCGAAGGCGCATTGTCGTGGTGCAAAATCCAAGAATTTTCTTTCCACAAATCTGACCTTTTTCGTCGAATTTGCTCTCTTAAACGCCGCATAACGCTCAAATAATATTCTTTATTTACCGTTAGACCTTCCGGTAAGAATTCAGAGTGCACAACACCGCGATAGTCAAAGAAAACAGTCAACATGACTTTGACTTTTGATCGACTTTGGCGTGGTTTTTTCGGTTTGGGTTCAGTTGGAAGGCGCCACTCCGAAGCTTGTTGACTAGTTTGCTGTCAAACTCGTAAACCCACGTCTCGTCACCAGTAACAATGCGTTTCATGAATGTTGGGTCCGAACTGACTCGTTCTAGCATGTCCTCAGCGACTTTCATGCGATTGAGTTTTTGGAGAAAATTCAGATCTTTTGGGACTAGCCGAGCAGCAACATGTTTCATACCCAAATGATTAGTTAAAATGGTACGGATCGACTCGTGAGATACAGAAAGTTCGGCGGCTATCTCTCTCAGAGTTGAATGGGGATTTTCAGTCACTATTTTCTTCACTTTTGCGATGTTAACTTCAGTTGCAGACGTTGACGGCCTACCAGAGCGAGGCAAATCTTCCATCACATCTCGACCGCTTTTGAACGCTTTGAACCACTCATAAGCACGAGTTTTTGATAAAGTCGATTCACCGTAAGCCTTCTGTAACATTTTCAGTGACTCCGAACACGAAATTCCATTGGCGATGCAAAATTTAAGACAAACTCTTTGTTCGATATTTTTGTACATTATGAAATTCGCAATACACACTATATATGATATTACTAAAACCAGCACTGTATTTAATATAAATAACAGATGCAACTCAAACTCCGCGCCAAAATGGAAAACAGTTGTGCCAATCTAACAACTACAAAAAAACAAAAATTTGAATTTGGAACCATAAACAAATCATCCATTCCCGATACTTTTTTGACTGAATGTATGTACGGAATGCATGGTGGACGGCTTCTTGAAGGGTCCGTTTACACCCTGTATTATGTTTCTCGACAGCTTATTTGCCACTAAACATAGTAAGTGGCGAGCTCCTCCTCAACTCATAAGTTAGTTAACACCATTCTACTTGTGAGCTAAGCTTTACTACGTTCACTATTTATATTTCAAATCATGTAAACAAAAATGTGTTTTGGAAAAACGACTTAACTACACACATATAAAGTTCAGTTTTCACTACAACTTCAAACATTTTTATGATATTCGCAAAAGCACTATTCATTCTGAGATCAACTTAGTAAAAACCGACATAGAGTTGACGTTCGTTTAACAGATGATAACATCGATTGGAAATAGAACATGAAAAGACATCGGCCGGGCAATTTGGGAGTGAAAGTTGTCACATTATAGGCTCCAAATTGCTCAGGATGCTCAAATGACTCTCAGATATATTTCCAGAGGAAAAATCTATCTATAATTTTCCTGAAAGGCTACTATAACCAACGGTTTTATGATGTCCATCAGCATTTACCATCGTTGTGGTGTCATTGATGGCTGTTAAAGGCTCGGAGTAGGATGTTTGGTAAGACAGTTATATTGCTATAGTAAGGGATGTCTTTATTGGTACCTATATTATGAATTTTAGAATTACAGGACTTTTAGACAATATGTGCGGTATATGATCGAACTTTTGAATCTGTTTAAAAATTCTGACCTATTTATGAAATTAATTGGTAGGTACAGTTAACCTTACAGCAGTGGTTTGTTGTTGACAGAGCGTCACCACTGCACACTGGTGTGTGGTAGACTGTAACTGAACTTAGTATGTATTAATTCATAATTATCTAGTCAGATAGTGATGAGTTTCATTCGGCTGCATGAAGAGTGGAATCCGACCCTAATACACATACTTAGTTGGGAAAAAGGCTGCCCAGCCTTTCCCAACTTTTGTATGTACTATCGAGAACACTCCCGCCTGATCACCACTAAGCTAATTTTTGCTTGCACACGCAACATAGAAACGCTCTTTAGCCCCGCCCCGTTGACTTTGTATAGTAATAATGAATGAAAAGATACCGAATCGGCCGAGCGCACTGACGACGCACGCCAAACGAGAGTTTTGTTATTTTGCGCGCCAAAATTGACGTTTTCCTAATAGGCCCAATCTTTATGGGGGTGTGGCTCGGCGCCTCCGCATAATTTAAGCGAAAAAAATTTTAACTGGTCAGGCGGAAAAGACCACGACTGTACATTAGGGTCGGATTCCGCTCTAACAGAATGCAGCTGACTACCAATATTTTACCAGGAGCGACTGCCTATCGAACACACAATCCAATTACTGAGTAATACGATACCTTGGTAAGACTGGTTTTCAGACTTAAAGGCCCTTAAAGGTCTTATAGACTTAAAGGTCTGTTAGTAAGGTAAGAATTTATTCCTACAAAAAAAAATACTTACATTACGAACAGACCTTTTATACAAGGTGTTTTATTATCCCATAACTCTAGAGTATGAATAAGACCACATTATAGAATCAACAATATGAGTAATTTTTCAAGTACTTATATTTTTTTTTGTATTCTTTATTCAAACAAAATAATTCGACAAAGTCACGATTATTAACGTAAAACAACCTTACGTGAAATATGACAACGTTGCATTTTCTTAGCTTTAAAATATGAATGATTGGTTTGAATGAAAATGAAACTCGTATAGAACAATGAAATTTAAATTCTTATTGATAGATGATATCTTCGAAACTATGCAGTTTTTGGACAACATATTCTAGGACTTTTTGTATTATTTTTAATACACGTAAAAACACCCTACAATTATGGGATATAAAAAAAACACGCTTTATAATAAAGTTCGAAGAGTCGAAGGGTTTTTCAACACAGCCTACAGGATAAACAAGCGGCTGCTTTGAAAGTTGATAATAAAACCGCCATGACGACTCTTCTAGACTCCATTGTGTAAGCCTGTCGTCTGCACTATGGTATTCTTTTCCTTAATTAAAAGTTTTATAGCTAGACGAAATAGGTAGTATGTTAATACTTAAAATGAAATGAAGTGACAATGGCGTAAGTCGCGATCTCAAGAAATGTAACCCCGGGTTTGGAACGAGGTATTATCTACATGTTGTCTGCTGTTTTCGTTTGTAGTTCTTATAAGCATGATGAATACAGTGCATGGGTATTTAAAACTTCGAAGTTCAGTATGACAGTCATCGTTAATGCATAAAACAAGCTGTAATTAGGACTGGTAGAAAACTGGTCTGGAGTGTGACCAAAATAGTTAGCAATACATTTCTGAAACGGCGCGGCGTCAACACGTGTACCGTAGAACGAAGTGTATAGTAAGTATAGTAACGCAGGGGTGAATCGAAACATAACTTTGAAAGGGATTTTAATTGAAATTTTCTTCTTAGCGTGTCGATGACAATTCAAATTCCTTATAGCGTTCGCCAGTGAAAAACTGTTTCATTAAAATTCATAATTATGTTATGTATATTACCAACAGTCTCTGAATAATTAAGCAAATAAAATTGAGTACTCCGTGCGACTCGCATCCAGCGGATTCCCGCAACCTTCACCAGGTCATCGGTCCACCTAGTGGGAGGCCTTCCGACGCAACGTTTTCCGGTTCGCATGGCATGTATAACATGTCTTTTGCAAGGGATGTCAACTTGCTTAAGGGTGTAAACGCGTGGTTAGGCTCATGACCACTTTAAAGTACCCACAGATACACGGTTCTCGTTTTTGTTTTCGTAGAGGCTATTTATATAAATAAATAGCCTGTACGAAAATTGATTGAAAATTGAATTGATTTGCATTTTATGCCCTCGTTCATAAGAACGAGGGCATAAAATGCAAATCAATTATTCGGTCACACACAGATGAACTGTCCTAAGAACCCAATTGTTTAACTGAGCATATTATTTTAATTAGGTAACAAATGCGCAATTTATTCGAGTTCATGGTTGTGTGCCGTTTTCTTTTTTAAGACGAATTATACATACATGAAGTCGATTTAAAAAATATATTAAAACGGTATATATAAATAAAGACAGTCATACAATCCCCCACAATATGCACTGCTTTCTATGCGAGAGGGGTGCCTCTTAATTTCCGTCGCGGAAAACATATCGCTTGGAAGAACGAAAAAATTATCGCAACATTAAATCGAATGTAACTTTATTTAGATCTAAACGGTGAAAAGTTTTTAAAGATATGATCAAAATGCACACATATCATATTAATATCGTGATTTATAAATTTATGAGCTTTCCCGAGAAACGTTGCGTTGAATGACAAACAATATCTGTGTTATTGCAATGGTTTATCATACAACTTGATCCCCAAGAATAACAACTATCGTTTAATTTTCCCCAAAAGAGAGAATATCCCCTCCTGTTTTAAACCTTGGCTGGGAAACTAAGAAATTAATTCTAGGACATCGTGGTGGTACATTCGTATTATGAAAAGCTCGCTCGTTTATAATTCTTCTATTATTCTAGATGCTAGATGTTGACAATATTGTTGTTACATTGGCATCAATGAACTACTAGGTTAATCTGTACTCTAGTTAATTTCCACGGATATCTGGGAAAATAGAATCATAAGATCAACCTACCAGGAAGCCAGAATCTGGAAGAATTACCACCTTCTTCGAGGTGCCTATCTTCTTCTTAGCGTGTTGATGGCAATCTAAATTGTGTCGGCCCAGAACAGTGAGCTACCTACTAGTTTGGCGCTTTCAGCACCAGTTCCTGTAGTGAACAAACAACAGGACACGCAGGACACGATGTAAAGTGCCCCATTGTTTGTGGAACAGCACCACATTTACACCCCAGGGCAGAGTCATTCAAGAATCTCCACCTGAGGAGGTTTTCCTTCCTGCAGTCAACCTGGGTCCGGAGTCTATTTACAGACTTCCAGGCCAGCTAAGGCAACTGTGGGTTGCGTTATCCCAAGTTGATGTTCTAAGATCCTTTTGAGACTATAAGCGGTATTTTCAACAGTAAAACTGTGATGGCCAGAGAGACAAAAGCACTTGTTGCACTTTTATTCCCTTCCCTTTGGGACATTTTTTGGGCCACGATAAAAAAAAGGTTTTGTGTTTCAACCGTATGGCTGACAAATCGTTGGTACTTTTGTATCAGAAGAATATTGTCTATTTTAGGATAAGGACAATCTCATGCGACTGAGTACATTCCAAAATGTGTTGTGGAATATTTACAATTGGGTTGTTGTGAACATGAATCATAAGGCAATTTCTTAATTAAACGACATCGTTTTTGTTAACCGATATGTTTATGAAGGAAATTACAAACCAGACGTAGGATGTAGGTAAACAAACGACAGAAAATATTACTTGTGATTCAGTGCTCCAGGGAATGGTAATTGTAAATTATTTTTCAAAATATTGTCATAATCTTGTCTTCATAACTGTACCTAACGTTGATAAAGTTTAAAGTTCCACACAAAAAGAAACGTAGGACGAGTTGCAGAACGAAAATATTATTTATTTTTAATTTTCATCAATTCGTCCCTAAAATGGGCCATAGGCTTGTGGGACATGTTGATGAACGACTCTTTTCTTCTTACATTTTGAAGGAAAATGATAGCAGAAATGCAAAGTTATTGAAAATAAGATCTAGAATTCTAGAAACTACTCTCGTAGACTTATGTTTACGATTCAAATAGTGCCTGAGTAAGTAATGTTGTTTAATAACTTTATTTGCAATCATAGTTTGTTGTTTTGTTTGTGTTTCCGATTACCGAGAACCTGGGGCAAGAAACGAAGACATACAATGTTGGCTTTATGTCAACTCTTACAGAAAAAAATAATTTTTAAAAAACTTTGTTACAAATTTTTCAAACAATGGTCTGCGTTTACTTGGTATGTTATGACTTAGTTGTTTTTCAATTGCTTACAGAAACCATTCAAAGTATTCAGAAGTTCGCCTGAAAGTTTTGTTTTGTTTATTTTGTGTATTGTTTTTTGGAGGAAAAAACATAATTTATGTTTACGCAACAATATACTCTAGCTAAAACATTTTTCTATAACTAATTGTAACTTATGTTGCACAGTATCTACTTGTTACTGTTAACTCTATTAGGGTCTAAGTATATACCTGGTGTCGTGGGTTCGAACCCAGACAGGCGCATTACTTTGTGTAATTTATTTCATCACCACTGCTCTCAGCACGGTGAAGGAAAACATCGTGAGGAAACCGGCATATCCTAGACCAAAAATTTGAAGACTGTAATGTGTGTTCTTACATGTGTTTTTTTACTTACATATTTGGATATTATTAACCTGAAAATTTAAGCATTCGTCCTCCCTAGGTAGCTTCATGCTCATTTCCTGGAGGCTTAGCATATCTTTTTACCATATAATTCATGTTATTTAAGGTTTTCTGAAGATTTTTATCTCTCTTGAATCTTTGTTTACCTTTGTAATGTCAGTTAGTGACAGGCCTAGTTTTATTTTTAATGTATTGCTGGAGCTAGTTGTAGGTCGTATAGGTAAATCACATCGACCTCATTATCTTTTCTTTTTATTGTGTTCTAGAAATTCTTTCCAAATTATAAAATGTCAATCATCTGGAGATGACAGGAGCCTGGTGGTGGAATTTTCAGTCTACGTCTGGAGCTGAGAGGCATCACAAGTCTGGAAGAGTGACCAGAGGTAGTTTTCCTCTACTGTGATTTATAAGTTAATGTGTTCCTGTGCCATGACTTAGCATCTGTGGCCCAGGCTACAGGAGTGGCGACCCTCCATCCTCTTTTATGATCTGATTAAACTGACGTCTTCCATCTCAGCAGAAAGAAAAAAAAACTGACGTCTTCTCCGGGAGGAAGATTGTCGTCGGCCTTCGCTTCCTCGGCTGCAATGACGAAGCCTAATATACCTCAACCAATTTTACCGATGGGAGACGAAGAATGATGAACCTCGACCAGAATCCTTGAAGGAAGACTGAAGCCTGACGTCCCTCGGCCACTGCTACAGCCCAGAGGCCCGCCTTTTTCCAGTTCAACTCATGTTTATTTTCATTTTCATCCACCCGCTTCTCTAACCTAGTTTAGTTATCTTCTAGCTCCAATTAAGTAGGCCCTAGGTTCTTTAATAATAAATTCTTATAACTTGTCTCCTTGACTATTTCTTTTAACAGTGCTCCCCTCCAGACTGAAAGTTAGGTAGGTGAGTACTCATTGTGACCTTACAGTTTTCTGGATCCTACCGGGAAAACGTAACGTTACAAGACATGTGACATCTACCAATCTGCACTGGGCCCGCGTGGTGAATTATAGCCCATTCCCTCTCTCACTGAGAGGAGGCCGTGTCCCAGCAGTGGGAACATTATAGGCTAATGATGAGGATGATGATGAAATACCTGGTAAGTTTGAGTTGAAGTTTTTCGTAGAAAGTCCACGTTAAGCCCACGTATGCGTATGTTTTTGTAATACTATAGCACTTCGCCCGAGACTTCGTCCGCGAAAATTGTGATAGCTCGACTAATTTGCATGTTATCATTATAATTTATAGCCTATGTCACTTGGTGATAATGTAGCTTTCTAATGGTGAAAGATTTTTTTGAATCGGTCCAGTAGTTTTCAAGTTTATTCGTTACATACAAAAATACAAATATTTCCTCTTTATAATATTAGTGTAGATATATGAGTGTGAACACGTGTATCCTAAATATGGGCTATAATATGATATTAAGTTTACATGCTAATTATTATGATAACATTCCTTATAATTATAACAAAAAACCCTGTAAGAACCTTTTGTAAAAATTACATATAACCTTCATCTAACATGTAGCCACTATAAACATCTAAGGAAACATTTATACCAATAAGGGCCTCTTCATCACCTACGGGACGTTCCCGTTAACTTTCTTGGTAGATAATTTCATACAAATTCTGTTCCATTTTTGAATTTTTTCGGTTAGTAGTGGCTAATCGGACATGTTAATACTCGCAGCTCTTGAATCTGCTTTCTCACCTACCACTCACATTGTAACTGGCCAAATATGTCGAAGGACCTTGAAGTAGACCAGGTCATGAGTCGAGGCCGCGAAGCGTAGCGTGGGACGCCTCCTACTCCACAAAAGACTGTTAGTAATTTACACTACATATATAGGGTGTAAATTTACCCTGAACGAAGCCAAAATGCACTTATACTTCCCATCATTGCGATCAATTTTTTGTTCTAGACCATACCTAGGTACCTTTTAGTTACGGAGTTATTGGAGGTTAAAGTTACAACTTTTTAGAAGTTTTTCTTTAAATAGGTACAAGTTTTTAAAGTTTCAGCTTTACTTTAAAAACCTCCATGACCCGTTTTCTAGTCAATGCATCCATCAGCATAATGTTTTGAGTGCGTTACATTGAGTTTTACCATAAAACGTGATTTTTCAGCCCAAAAAAAAAGTTGTTCCCCAGCAATAATTTTTGCGTAAAGATACTTAGTTTGATGTACATAATGCTTGGTTGATGGCGTAATGGGTCCGTTCAGACGTTGTATATTTTTGTGGCTGAGGTAGACTATAAGTAGAAGGTGGAAACCGGGTGTTGTTCTTATAAATGGTTCAAGTCGCCCGTCCGCTGCTACGTGAGCTGAGCACGGAAAGGTGTGCTAGAGCTTAGTTTGTTTAGCTATTGCTTGTCTTGTTTGCTTGTTTAGCTGCATGTGTGTAGCGTCAACGTAAATCGTAGATGTGGTCAAAAGGGACGGTTCCGACTACATTTCATTTCATAAGCTAAGTTTACACATGTGTAACTTAGCTGGGCTGCTGTGTGCATCCAACAACGTATCAAAGTTTGTTTATTCGTGAAACCACAATCCAAGGTACACTAAACTGTAAACACTAAACGGTAAACTAGCTGTACCCTGCGACCTCTGTCCGCGTGAATTTTTATTATAAAATACAACTTCCGTTTTGAATCGGATTTTTTTAACAGTTTCGAGGATTACATTTTTTTTTATTTTTGCACGGAAACTTAGGTAATTCGCTTTTTCTCCACCCAGTCCTCAGGTCGATTCTCGAAGTGGTTACAAACCGACACTTCAATTTTATTTATTTGTATTCATTTATTATGTGTGGAGTAGGTACTTAAACGTATGTAGAGGTAAGATAAGTATACTTAGGTAGAGTGGCCTCAACACAAGCTTTCAATAAAGGTCATAATTATATAGGTACCTACTCCCCTGCGGGTTGCAATCATATTTACCTAGAACTCCACTGAAACATCCAATCATAATGCTCGATATACGAGTATAAAGTAAATAAGTGACCTTATGCGGTAGATGTGACAACAATAACGCAATAAGGAATACAAATATTTGTTGTTGCAATCAACCTGCACAGCACTTGCAATGTTCGCAGTGCGCCCTCGCACTGGGGAGAGTTGGCCAACAACAATAGGTACGTACAAACACAATACCCTCACGACGCATAATAAGGGTTATTGATTCGCTGACCGATGCGCGATGCTTTAATCCCGCGAATCCCCTCGCGGAAACATATTGGTTACAGCTGAGTCTAATAAAAAAATGTCAGGGGGAAACATGTTACCCAATCTACAAGTGTAATAAATAAAAATGACATTTATATTCGTACTATGGTATTAGTAAAGGTTTAATAAAAACTACATACAATATATCAAGATTGAAGAAATTCAAATCTAAGGCGTTATTGATCGATCGTTTTATAGTAAGAAGCACTCTCATAATAATTATGGACCTTTCATTTCTATACTTATTATTTTAAAGAGTTATACTTATAAATTCTTTCACTGGTAGAAAATTACATTATTCGTGGGTGCTATTGGCCATAAATTACATTTATAACATGCATATTAGCCGAGCTATCACTATTTTTGCGGACGAAGTCGCAGGCGATGTGCTAGTCTTTTAAAATATTTAAACTATTTTGTTTATTGTTATGAATATCTCTTTTTGTTTGCTTCAGCGTGGGTATTAATTCCCCTTGACGAGTTCATATTATGTTAAGTTTAGGAAAATAGATCTAACAAAAGGAACCTTTCAAGTTATTATGCAAAAAGATCATATTTATTTAGCAATTTGATCAATGCAACGTAACCGCGCGGTGCTAAGTCCCAACAAAGGGCGAATCGGCATTATTTGTTCGCTTATTGAATTGCGCATCCCCCAGCGATGTTGAAGCAATACCTATTTAATCTTTTATTTTGCAATAAAACTGGGGAAAGCAGCTGGATCACATTAGTCATGCTGGTCTTAAAAATCTTTGTGTAGAAAGTTTCGCTCAACAATAATGGTGCTAATTAAATTATTGTGTCCACTGTTCATGTGTAGTTCGTTTAGTAAAATAACAAGTACGGAACCTGGTAAATTAACAGGTATAAAATAACAAGTACGAAACCTGGTAAATTAACTGGTATAAATTTATCATGAGCTGTTTCAGATAACCTGTGGTGGTGGGCGGCTGCTGAGTCTATGAAATATTTATTTGGTGCCTTCGCAAAGTAATTAGATGAAACCCCTGGTAGCCTTAACCTAGTGTAAATAATAATAATTTATTGATTATAGAAAGTTATGACTGGACTGGTAAAGTAAAAAAAAATGTGACAAGTAGTTTTGTCGTACAAAGATTAACGGGAATCGGTTCTATAAAAATCTATGTTTAGTTAAAAATTAGACTGCAAAAACCTAGAGTTATAGGATATCAAAACAAAGCCCGTTGTATATGTCAGCGTCAAATTATAAAACCGTCCTATTTATGTCTGCAGGGTTTAAAGGAACCTAACTAACCTAACGTCGGGGTGCCCAAGTCCCGATTATGGGGGCAGAAATAATTTGATCGCATGCATTTCACAATTTGACGGTTTCACTTCGACAGATTATAATCTTCCGAAAAATAATGCGTCATATTGTAAGCAGTATGTTCAGTTGACAATATTTCTACAGTTTACAATCTGACTAAACAGATTACAATCTGACGGGTTTACAATTTGAAGCCGACATATACATATACAAATAAGGATGTGATGTACCCTGTTACATCATGTTATGTTACGTAACAAAGGCCCCACGGCTTCCCTTTATTGAATATTAGTAGCCAGAAATGCTCAAAAATAATACAACACGTCAATATTTATTTTAAAACTCTTTATTAATGAATTATCAATATTATATTTGTTAATCTCAAACGAATGGAAGCAAAACAATGACAGTATCAGTCGCCTATTATATTCGTCGAATTGTTAAAGTCAACAGAGGGAACTTTGATGTGGTACAGTCAACTACACGCAGTGAAGTTAAGGTCAGGATTTGTCCGGACATGTTCGATTTTTCCCTACCCTCGTCCAGACTTTATCCAGCTTTGTCATTTGTGCGGACTTCGAGGATAATTTAAGAAATTAAAAATGTTGAAGTAGTACTGGAAAAACATAGAATACACCGTTAAAATGTCCAAAGGTTTGTCTCAACATTTTTATGTAATTTTGTAGCATTCTAAGATAGAAAAAAAAAACAAGAATAATGCTAACCCAAACATATGCATAACAATAATTTCAGAACTCAGTGTGAAGTACGTCATGCATCATGTTTATCAATAAGTCCTCTAGTTTATCGATTACGCTCGGAACGGGGTTCCGTAGACTCCTCTTCTCACTAAGTGTTATTATTTGATGCGGTAATGTAAACCTTTGTATAATAGAAGGGAGCGCAAAGGGACCAAGGAAGCTTTGTGAGCAAGTGTCGGGCGAAACGGCGATTTTTCCGGGATAGGTACTATCATTGATTTGTGAAATAACGATATAAGATATTATGTTGTGGAATAAAGGTTGATATTCCCGCTTTATATACACAAGACTGATCAAAATACCTACGTTTCGATATCAATATTTTTTAAGGCTATAAAATAATTTTAAAATGAAATGTCTCTTTGAAAATATGTCATACATCTTTTAAATTAGAGAATAATAGAGACAATTATACTTGGTCTTTATTGTCGGCAGCAAATCCAAATAAAAACAATAAAGCCTTTTTTATATGTAAATCTGTAATTTTATGTAGTTAGACTTCGTAAACCCACCATATAGGAGATTTTGACCTAACATATTTCTTTGATTGTTTCAGCTAAATTACGGACGACTGAAGTACACTTAATGTTATTATAAACAATAATTTTCATGATAAACCATTAATAATTATTGACTTATTTAATCAATAGTCATTCATCCTACTAATATAGTATCTATGTCCATGGAGTTTCTTGCCCGTTCTTCTCCATAGAGATCTACGCTAGGGAATGGGCAACTACAGTACTTTCTCAAGTTATTATGCCTCGTGACTGGGACTGTAGCTTTGATTTTCTTTTTTGTATTTTTGACATTCAAAAGTGCCGTAATGGTCTAATTGAAATAAATGCTTTGAGTTTGAGTTTTGAGTTTAATATTATAAATGCTTAAGTTTGTGAGTATGTCCGGATGTAGTTGTGTGTTACTCTTTCACGCAAAAACTACTGAACGGATTTGTATGATATTAAGCACACAGATAGTTTATAGCCTGGATTAACACGTAGGATACTGTCTATGCCGGTGTATAATCCCGTGGGACAGTTATCAAATTAAACGCGGGTGAAGCCGCGGGCATGAGTTGTTTGTCAAATAATTTTGCCTAACACTGGTCCCAGCTGTCGTTTGATTTTTGAGAATATTTTATAATTCCATATTGTAAATAAGTTTCTTTTCATCTGTGCTGCGTCTGTGCAATAGTTTGGGTTTGTATGTTAATTTGTACATTTTTTCGCAAATACATAAATAAATCTGCTTACAGAGTACCACCCACTGTACCTGTATTAATTGGATGATATATGGGATTAAATATTTTGCCATGGGCAAGGATAGTATCAGATTCTCAGAGTACCACCCACTGTACCTGTATTAATTGGATGATATATGGGATTAAATATTTTGCCATGGGCAAGGATAGTATCAGATTCTCAGTTCATTTAATTACTATTGGTTATTTTACTTTTCTATCAGACAGGCAGGAAACGCCTCGCTTTTCATTACAGTCTACACAAACACTCTCGAGTGTTTACTGTCATACTGAGTACCTACGGAATTGTCCGGTGGAAGGACATATTTACAAGTCCATCAAACGGTGCTTTATCCGAACATAGTGCTCGGGATAGGTGTGGTTATAGTATGACTACTTTAAGAGTGCAGTTCAAGGTGGCGTTGCCTGTCATGAAAATTAGCATTCTTATATCAAACTTGGTATATTTATTTTAGATCTGTGTGTTTTCCGCCTCCACAGATAAGTTGGCTGAAGTGTACAATACTTGAAGGTATGACAAATTAATGACATTCAGTGTAATGTCGGTTAGTAAACTCTTCCTTTCGTTGTCATGCCGTAAAAAGCCTTGTTTGTGTTTGGCGAGTGGCCTTTTTTCCTTGCGGCCTACTTTCTGTAAGCTTTTTTACCGTTTGCTACCTGCTCTTTTGTGTCTTTGATCTTTATTCCTCGTATTATTAATGACGTCACGGTTGGCGCAGTGGCTGAGCGGTTGGCTGCCGCACTGCTTGTCGCGGGTTTGGATTCACGCTAGGAACAAAATATTTGTATAGCCTACAGGTCGTTGTTCCCGGTCTGGCTGTTGGTGGGTTTAAATATTTGTAAATGCACCAACGATACAGGAGAAATTCCTGGTGTGCGGCAACGTTTTTGTATACAAATAGCTGTAACCAGCGACCTTGTAAAATAATTATAAAAAATTACATCCCAGTTTAAATCGTATTTTGTTAATAATTTATTGAATATAAATTGTTTTGCACGGAGCCCCAATTCTTTGCCTTAAATAAAAGTAACTCCTAGCGTAAACCTTATAGTTCCTCCTTAACACCAACTAACCCTCCAGTAAAAGTACAGTCTGAATCGGTCCAGATGTTTTGAAGATTAGCGGGAATAAACCGACAGACACACACAGATAAAAAAATAAAATAAATATTTTATGTTAAAAGTACCGTAGGTATATACTTTAATATGCATTCAGTAAAAAGCTGTTATTTATTTGTATAAATAAAATGCTTTAAACCGATAAATTAGCTTATTATCAAATCATCTCGTACCTAATCTTTTTGTGCGAGATGTAGAAAACTAAACAGGCAGTTTTCAAAATCTCTACCCAAGGTAACCTTTACATAAATTAACAATCAATAAAATACTTACTGCTACAAAACCTAAGCCCCTGTCTACAAAGTTTTGTCTACCATGTTTTCTAAAAAAATTACTCTGCAAGGTATAGAAGCCGTAAACATTGAGTTAATTGAATGTGTCTCCTGTGGCGTTTGTTAAATAAAACCTTGTCATAGTACCATGTCATGTCCCACGGCAAACCACAGGGGAGGTGATTCAGGTAACATTCAATATTTGTGGTCAACCAGTAAACTTGCCACTGTAAACTCTACCACATCACCTAAAAGAATAAGTTCATTTTTGTATTCAATGCATACTGAAATTGATACTCATTTTCCGCAATAATATAAATAATAGAAAATAACTGAAAGCAATTGCAAGGTACCTTAGTTTGAATTTAATAACAGGTTTTTTAAAACGTTATTTTTTGTGCCATACAATGAATGCTGATGCAATTTCGGAACGGAATATTTTTTTGTCATCGCTTTACATCGATGTCATTATTGTAGCGAATAACCGGTATATTTTGTTTTAAACAGAATACTGGGTAAGTTTTGAAAATTATTCTAAAGATAATTTTGAAGAATATGTAGTTTTTTGCCTTTCATGATATGGTTTACATAATTATGGTGTTATTTTTGACGACCCGGTGGGCGCAGAGGCCCTAGGGGAGTAGGGCCTCAGTGTCTGAGCGATTGCCTGCTGCACTGCGCGCAGAAAGACGCTATTTGATCTTTGATATTTATTATGTCGATCTGGCTTAAATATTTTCCTGCCTGACGTCCATACGCCCGCCACCTCAAGGTGCGTTTACATCAAACATCTTTCGGTAACATTCGTGTAGTGTAAACAGACAGGCAGTATCCAACAGCTTCGGTTTCAGCTACCTTCGATCAAAAAAAGGAAAATAATATTATGCATTTTGTTAAAATGTTCTTCTTACATCATCTGCCTAGCCTTTTCTCAACTACGTTAGTGTCGGCTTCCAGTCTAACCGGATGTAGCTAAACACCTGTATTTTACATGGAGCTACTGCCTATCTGATCTCCACAGCCCAGTTAGTACTGGGCAAATACGATACCCCTTGGTAAGACTGGTTGTCAGATTTTTTGAGTCACTGACTACCTGTATCGACTGTCAAAGATCTGCAAATGACAGCCGGGACCAACGGCTTTACGTGCTTTACGAGGCACGGAGGAAACCCGGTATGTAATGGGTGGTCATCCATCCACAGACCAACCTAGGCAGGCACGGCTTAACCTAAAGATCGATCCGAGTCATTTCGGAAATAAGTTCACCTCTATAAAGTAGTATAAGTAGACTTAAGTGTTCATATTATTTTCATTCAAAGATCGATTTTCGAAGAAGCCCTTAAAGATGCAGGTACATGCAGTGTAGTGTGGAGTCAGAAAATCCATTGAGAGCAAGTTAACAAAGCGAGCAATGTTATGCACGCATCCCGCCATGGGAACGAAGCAGGCGGGCCCGCGCCGGTGATTTCCCGGGTGACCGATTCTGGCCGCAGCTCGTAAACGCAGCATCGTCCGCCCGTCGCTCATACAACGTGATCAACACTTGGAAATGTTCGCTTAATTACCTACAGTTTGTATTTTTTTGGTTATTGTGATTATTCTTTTCTTATTTTTTAAAGCAAAAGGAGTCGGTAGGTGGCCTTTATAGTTCCTGCCAAACCCTGGGTGATTATATTTTTGTATGGTTTTTTTAATCCACTGCTGGGCGAAGGCCTCACCTCCTCCTTCAAACCTCTTAGTTTTGTGCCATTTCTGGCCGTGTTATAAGCTCTGCCAACATGATTAGATCGTCACACCACCTTCGCCGCGGTCTACCTCGACGGTGATGTCCTCCCTCAGGCGTCCAGTAAATGGCGATCTTTACCCACCCGCCGGGTGGGTTTGGGTTTTTTTTGGTGTTTTATGTATGTCGGAGAAAAGAAGCATGGCTTGTGAATAATTATAATTATGTTTGGAAATGTCATTGGAACATTGTTTTATTTTATTGACGATGGCTATACAAATGTGTGGGACGACAAATTACATTACTTAAATTAAAATTTAAAAAGCCCCCGACACTTATGGTCATAGTTTCAAGGTTATTTTTTTCTTTCTAAAGGGTTTCACGTTTATACTTTTTTGTGTTGGGGGTTTTTTAATTTTTGTTTCAGTTTTTTTTTGTGTAGGGACTCCTTATTTCTTTTTATTTCATTTTTCGTTTTAAGATTCAGGTTATTTGGTTTTTAATCAGGTGTTTTATTCGTCAAAGAGGTAAATAAAAAATAATTCGTTAGGTCATAAGTACCAGTCATCACTCGACTTTCCTTCTCAATCTAGGGCAAGACAAAAAAAAATAAAATTTAAGTTTTTAGTTTTCATTTCGTTAGTTAATATTCCTCATTCCCTTTCAATATGGTGTAAATTATTCTACCAGTCAAGCCCTTTCATTTGATACCCATATTGAGGGAGTTGTGAAACAAAAATGTTATTCGTCATTTTGTGGTGGCGGCCATCTTGGATTTAAAATGTATCATAGTGTATAGTATTTTACTAGTCAAGCCCTTTCATTTGATACCCATTGAGGGATTTGTAAAAAAATATGTAATCCGCCATTTTGTGGCGGCGGCCATCTTGAACCGATTTTCATCAAACATAGCTAAGAACACTCCCAATTAATTCACCATTTAAACAAAAACAAACAAAATTAAAATCGGTTCATCCGTTCGGGAGCTACGTTACCACAGACAGATATACACACACACAAAGACACGTCAAACTTATAACACCCCGTCACCCCGTTTTTGCGTCAGGGGTTAAAAACCCCCGGGCACAAAAAAAAAATATGAACGTGAAACCCTATAAAAAGAAAATAATAACCTTAATATTATAACCCTACGAGTCGGAGTATTTTTTAATTTTTTATTTAATGGAACTGGTTAATACTGTTTTAATTAATTGTCATTTTATTTTTGCATTTTCTTCTTCTTTCACCATAAAAATATGATTGCATGGAACACTTACTGATACATTGTTTTGAAATCAATACATTTGCTGGTTCATATTTTTACGCTTCACGGCAAAACATAGAGAACGGTTGTACGGACCTACATTGTACCCAGGCTAAGCAGGGCGGATCGCTAGTTTGCCTCTGAAATACCTTACAGTGTAACATAAGTATTGTGATCAAGAAACACCCACGTAATTTTCTCCAGATCCAATATTAGATAGAAGTAGACATCTCGCTCAATGTGGAATTATCAGTAAATATTGACTCGAGTAAAAAAGGAATAAAACACAATCATTAAAAATAAAAAATTTAATTAGTGAGTATTTTCATTTATGTGGGCACGATACACTAAAATAACTATTTTTCAAAACATTATGCCATTTATGTATGATTCTTGAGTCAAATATTAATTCATTATTGTTCGTCTTAAAAATTGCATTCCCCCACATACTACAACTTTTTCTATAAACTTTAAATGTATTCGCAGCATTGGAGAGATGCAATATTTTAAATAAGATGAACAACGGGTGCGTGCTTATGTTACATCAATTATTATAGCTAGTCTGTCTTGTCCCATTGCTGGGCAAAGGCCTCCCTCCATTCCTTCCAACGGTCACGATTCTGTGCTACTTCTTTCCAATTTTCAAGAAAGACATCCAGTTCGTCCATCCATCTCCTTCATGGTCTGCCGCGACACTGTGTCACTGTTTCAGGGCACCAATCCTAAGCCTTCCGGGCCCACAGTTCGTTCGGCATGCGACAGACATGTCCTGCCCAGTCCCATTTAAGTTGGGCAGCATTTTGAGCCATGTCAACAATTTGCGTTTTGGAGCGCAGTGTAGTGTTTCAAAGTTACATCAATACAGCTTAAATACACTCATCAAAAGTATCTAGGGATATTTTAGTTATCACGTATTTAAACAAAACTATGAACAATTTCATAAAGTATCCTTTACAAAGTGCGCAGAATTTTATACTCACACAGAAAAAAAATAATAAAAAATTTAACTTTTATATTTTACAAGGATTTAATTTTTTATATAAAAAATTATAGGAAAAAAATTTGCTAAAATAAAACTTACTGTTTTGGTGATTAAAGCACAAACAAAATTAAAATGAAACAATGAATTTTGTATTAAATAAAAATTAATAAACTTTATGAGCATCTCGGATGTTTAAAACCGATCTGCAAGGATAATTCATGATCAAAACGAGGTTGTCAAGTTCGCCTTGTGGTATAAGATACCAGGTCCGACAGTAATGCATGAAAAGTGGACTGTTCGGCAGCAGATTCTCGGGAAACTTCGTAAAGATTTTACGTTGACGTTACAGCATATTCAAGGCGTACTTAACAGGATTTAAATCTGGGGACTAGCAGGGCCAGCCCAGCGCCACCGCTTCTTTATGCTGCTGTAGCCGCTAACTTACCACTCGAGTCGTAGTTGGGTGGGCATCATCATGCATACGAATAAAATTTTGACCTATTTGCAACCGGTGTGGTTGGAACACAAGTGCCAGCACCTCATAATGATATTTTGCAACCCGTTAAATTGCATTTTATCTAAACGCAACCTGTCCTCCTGCCTAGACGAGTCTCGCCCATAGCATTATTTTTCTACGTTGATATGGATGGACTTCCTGGGGATTTCGCAAGCTGGTCTGATGTCCAGGTGCTTTGCCAAACACGTATTCTACATGTATCTGGAAGGAATCCGAACCGGGATTCATCTGAGAGAAACATCCTAGACCATTGGCGATCATTCTAAGCCAAATGTTAGTTTGCCTATTGTAATCTTTGCCCGCGATTGCCTCGTAGTAGTGCTGGAAGCAAAAATTGTATACCAGCATAAAGGTTGACTTTATGTGGTCACTTCCTGCCAGTTTGGTGGCTAGTGAAGACCAGGTGTTTTGACTGTAACTTTAGAACCAATTGCCGAGTCGTAATGCTCGGTTGTCTTCTCGCCGTTATTTATAAAAATCGGTCTTGTCTGGCGGTGGCGACCCGAATATTCCCCGTGTGCTGCTCAGCCATTTCACGAGTATCCCGATAGGGAGACCACAATCTGGATATGATGCTTTGGCTGGTGTCAATGGCATCAGCAACATTCGCGCGCCTGCTTCCAGCAAGCTTATTGCTTTCAATATCTTTTTTCTAGGTAATTTTAGACGTTTCATGGTATAAATAAACTCTGGAGTATTTACTTAAATAAAAAAAGTAAGAAAAAATCTTTGTTTTAGTTAACAAACGTAGGTAAAAAAAAATATGTGTATTATGAAGTTTATTGAATTTTGCCACAAGTTAATATTAAAAAAAAAACTTATTTTAATACAGTAG
The DNA here is from genome assembly GCA_941918905.2 of Xestia sexstrigata. Lineage (NCBI taxonomy): Eukaryota > Metazoa > Arthropoda > Insecta > Lepidoptera > Noctuidae > Xestia > Xestia sexstrigata. Next base: position 10,978,848 of record OW799200.2, on the reverse strand, counting down.
ATACATGTACCAGGAAAAAAATCACTTTTAAATCTTTTGTCCTGTACTTTAAAAGTTGTGCTAAAAAATGTAAGTAATCCCTAGACACTTTTGATGAGTGTATTTTCACGGATTTAAATAACAAAGGATGTATTGAATTCTCACAAGCTATTAAAAACCTGTGTCTACACTGTTGAAATTGCTTTGAAAGCGTTTACCACTGGTCTAGGCCTGTCACGGCTTGACCCTGGCCTTGGGTCAACTACTCGTTTCACGAAGTTAAACTTTCCTTTTTAAAACAAAAATCATCGCGCAACAGGTGTGGTTTAGCGCTGTCCAGAGGTTAGAAATAATCAATTAATTTACTTTTAATATTGACCAATAAAAAGCTGAATAAAATGTCAAGTATAATCAGATAATGTTCCCAATGCTGAGATTCCACGAATGCCGAGCACATTTTAGTGCACTTTAAAAGCAGTAGTGGTGAAATAAATTGCGTAAAGTAATGTGTGTAAGTAGTAGCCGTATCCAACAAATAGCTACATTTTGTATTTTTTTCCCGTCTTTAGCAACTGAGCTTGAAGACTATCCTGCTAGCGTGTTCCTTCTTAAAAAACTTGATTAAAATGACGGCTGTCAGCAAAAATAATGACTGACATAATTTGACGTATTGTTATTACGGAAAATCATTCCGTTTCTGGCATGTCAACTTTTTTTTTTTAAATACTGTGATTCAAATCAGCGTATTGTATAAAATCAGTTTTAAAACTAAAATAAAATCATACTAACACATTGTCACAAAAATGCACACAAAATCTCGACGTTCTTGCTTGGTTACGTCATGTCCCATGAGTAGGTAATACGGTAATACCTACTCATGTGACATGCGCTACACAGGGCGCAAAAATATTAGGGATAGAATATAATTATCGATAAATGTAAATTGATATAATAAAACCTTTTTTTAATTTTAGATTGTTTGTTCATGAAGAAGTACTTAGTCCCTTTTAATGAAAAATTACTACTCGTATTTTTTATTGACATTACTGGGCACATTGATCTTGTGCTTATTTTTTTGTGTTGTTACTGTGTTGTTATTGGGGCCTTTTTGTTGTTAAAATGCCAAAGAGGCCAGAACATCAACAATGCATGTGAAGATATAACACCAGATGACTGAAAGAAGGTGGTGATAGACGAGGCAAATAATAATGATAACGCGATGACCACTTAGATTCAATATGCGACCAGGAATTATTCATCTTCAGGACTGTTCTGGCGAATCTGCACCCCTAGTCAAGTTGACAATCTACAATCGTTAACGCAAGTAGAAAACTATTCAAATGAATGGGAATGACATCATCTCTACGTTAAATCGCGTGATCAACACAAACGAATAGAAAATTCGTAGACAAGTTTACATCGTTCAAAATGATAGAAAATTAGAATGTTATCGTTTCTACAATGTTGATCGCTAAACTCTTTGGTAGGAACGCTCACCATAGACTAAAGTGTAGGTTTTTTCTACAGACATTAGAGAACGAGCGATCGACTCAGTCGTGTCAACTTGACTACCAATTTAGCGCTTTCTACAATCGCTTACGCCGAGGCGTTTACGATTGTACGAGTAGAAAGAGAATCGATACGAAACGTTTGTAACTTGGCTAGGCCTGCTGATCGATTATGACGATACTGACTTAACATAACATAAGATCACGCCAGTAATCCCCGAGGAGTTAGGCAAAAGTACACCCACATTTCATCAGTTATGTTTAGGTCTAAACAGGCGGAGGTGGTTAAATTCCTGATGGATAAACACAATAACATTTTGCCCGACCCGGGAATCGAACCCAGGACCTCATGCTCAGCTGTCGCGATTGCGACCACTCGACCAACGGGGCAGTCCGACTTAGGATGTACAGTCAACATACCAAATAAGTAACCAGGGTCGAAATATATAGTTGATCAGGTTTCTTAGAAACAAATATTAATGTTCAAATTTGTTAATATATAATTAAATTTCATCTGAAGACGTGAAATAGTTAAAAAAAACTGTAACTATATCTGACGACTATGGTTGCATATTCATTTTATTAACCGTACATAATTAAGTCAATAATTTTATTATGACTGCTCTATATAGTTTAATTTTATTGTCACAAAATAATACCAATATTAACATACAGTAAAATACTGACTTCATAGATTCATTTCTAATTATTGATCTCGATATGACCACAGCTACTTTCCCACCACCTAGCCACATTAGTTTGGCAGCTGTCAGTTTAGTCAAGTTAGATTTTATGCACTTTTCATCAGTTAACAATAAAATTCTGAGCAGGTCTTTATTAATTACTTATTATTATTATAACAAAATTTGCCATTATTCCTATAACATTAACACATAAGTATACGGTTATTTTACAATCAGTTTGTTATATAGTTAACACAACCACAGCTTTTGGTTAAGAAAAACAATATGGCAATCACGAGAGCGACATCACAATAATATTTAATGTTTATGGTACGGTTATAACATTTTAAAGTTATTAGAAGCAACACAACCATATAAACGAAAAAGGCTGATTTGATTGGTGGTTAACCCGACTAGAGAGCAAAGATGAAGACTCCTTTTAAGGAGGAGCGCGGTTGTCGAATTTTAATTTTATTCACATTGCTTGGGTAGTATATGAGTTATCTTTCATAATACTTACATAATTTTTCTTCAATGTCTATTTGGACGATCTGCTAATAATGGTAATGGAAAATGAATACTCCACAAGATTTTATACACTACATATCACAACTAAAAAAGTTGTAATAAAATAAACTTTGCGTTACCGACTTCCTGAAGTAAACTTATTTCCCACTTTTGATTTTTTTTTTTGGAAATCAGTTTTTTTTTTGCTAACAAGTTTTTTTTTAATTGCAGTTCTACTCCTAATTACTTAACTTCACAAACAGTTATTACTGTGATGAAAATTATAGGTTGTACCGCCAAATTACCTGAGTTAAGTTCTATCGTCGTGTTCCACTTCTATCCTCGGTAATTGTTGATCCAATAATGGTATAAGAAAACTATAAACTAGTTCTGGTGCGTATGGAGACCAAAGAAACTCGAAGTGTCCAAAATTTTCACTTTTGATTATGTGATGAAGTTTCAAATTTTTCAGCAAAGGTGACAGTGTTTTTATATCCGATTTAGTGGCCAACCAATCCGACGGTGAACTGAACATTGCTATTGGTAAAGTTATATCAATCAAGTTGTACAATGGAGGTACACCAACCCCATATTTTATTACATTATTATTGACTCCATAGTCGAACATTTGAAAGTACCCGCTCTTCACAAGCTGCACGTAATGCATCACCGTATTTGTGGAGCCTCCCGCAGGTACATGGCCAAGCACATCCGCTGTAACCTTTTCATTCCACATAAACCCACCACCACCGTTCCCGAGTAAGAGCAAAGTATTATAACAAGAGCTGTTTAATCCTTTGCAATACTTTTGAATAATTTGTGCTGGGAATACTTCGTTCCGCAAAAATTCAGTCTGTCCAAGGAAGTTAAGCGACTGCTCACCATTTTCTCTGTAGAAATTTGCTAACATAGTGAGTGGGCCTTTAACGTGATACATAAAAACTAATGGTGCTAATAGAATAGCTGAATTTAATAGGGAGTTATATTGCGGCATCGTAGATAAAAGAACAATTAATGATGTGCCTCCCATGGAGTGTCCTATGAAGTTCAGATCCGAGCTGTTTGTGATTTCACTTATGTATTTAATTTCTGCTGGTAAATCGTAAACACCAATTTCATGCCAAGAAAAATCCCAAAAGTCTGACCCTTCAGTGCTCATAGTTGTGTGAGTTCTAGAATATCTGTTACCTCGAGCATTGAGGAGCCACACATCGAAACCGTACTCAACTAACTTATAAGGTAGTGCCCCATTCCTGCCCAAGAGTAGCCAATCGTCAGAACTTCCAAGTAAGCCGTGGTGTAGTAGTACTACTCTGGAGTTAATCCGATCAAATTCTTTTACCACTCGATGCATTGTTAACATATAACCATCTTCAGTAAGTACTGTGTGTGATTCTGATAAATATCCGTGGGCTGCAATCAACTGTTCAGTATTCATGAAGGGCATGTCTCCGAAAGTCAATCTTGGAAAATGTCCTGCTTTAAACTTAGTCGATCCGGTGTGTAAACTATTTTCCAGATTATTGGAATCCTGCGTTTTTTTCCAAACTCCATTGAATAAATTGGTAGACGCACTTTTAACGACGTTTCTTACTTTCATTTGAGTTTTAGTAAAAAATTTTTTGATATTACCAAAAAACTTTTCAATCGTATCAAAAAAGTCAATATTCCTTCCATCTCGACGGATCGCACTTTCTGTAGAATTATACTCGGAATTTGATTTTAACACGAAATTAAATAAAAACGCAAATAAAACCAATTTACGAAACATTTGGATAACTGTGGGGCACTGGGAACGAACTGAAACGAACTCACAAATAATTTTAAGAATAAGGTGCCATGGACGTAAGGCACCAAAACAATGAGTACCATTCTAGTGCTAGTCTGTTTAGAGAGAGGGTACGTGTCTAGATAAACAATAGCGATTGAACAATTGAAAGGCAGATACTAAAATTAAATCTCACAAAGATGTTTACTAACAAAATATGGACATGCTCTGAAATAAATTTTTATTATTATTATTTATAAACTCACACACCTATTTATTCACTTAGGTAATAACATAATAAATGATGAAAATGTGACTTGGATAAGTGCGACCATCGATTTCCTATTTTTTTTCCATGACACTAATTGTGGCTGCAAGTGCGAGGTCGTTATTGTCAATGTTATCAAATTTAATTGGTCAGCATGTCTTATGAATTTTCTTTTATGAATTAAGAATATTAAACGAATGTCTAGTTTCTGCCCTACAGGCAAAAGTTACCGTTTTTTTCCAGAAATATACATTTAATAAGTGCGCTCACTCAATTGAATACGCAAACTGACTATAAACCAAACAAAAGTAATAAAGACGAAGTTCTCCATAAAACTAATATCTAAGATGAGAATTATTAAATAGTTGTAATAGTACGGTTTTAAAAGAACTCAAAGCGTGTATGAAAAGATCTAAATAAGAGACAACGAGATTATTAATATTATTTACAACAAAATACTATGCCTACCGCAGTATTTCTTTGTTTCTTATTTTGGTTTTCCTTCCATGCGGCTCCGTGAGTTTACTCTGGAGCAGGCCACGTATAACTGACAATGTGAAAAGCAGTTCTCCTTTAAGTCTATCTCTGCTAAATTAAGAGTTTGGCCTTGTAATTTATTTAAATATGGTCACTTTTTTGAACTAACTCTTAAGTAGTTCGTTGGTATTAGAGGAGTTATCGGAATAAATACCTCGGGAACACAAGGAAAAAGTTATAGATGATTTTCTTCCCCTTTGGAAAAACTGTGACACACATCTCATAATTTTAACTGAAGATTAAGTACACTAATTTTCGAGTCAGCCTACCCTAATAATAAAAAGTTCCACAGAAAGTTCAACCCAGGTTTCAGAAATTCCACCCCTAAGAGCGTGAAATAGATTCACGCCAAATTTCGAAAAACCCTTTCTTAGTGGATACTCTTCATAAAGAACACACCTTTAAATTTCATATTTCTAGGACCCGTGGTTTAGGCTGTGCATTGATTATCAGTCAGTCAGTCAGGACCTGAAACCTGAAACTTAGAACAAACTTATTATACAAAATTATTATTCTAGGACGCTCCTACAAAACAATTTTGTATGTCCTTCAATTTAGCGCTAATACGTATAAATTCTGGGCATTGGGCACACTCGAGCATGCTACATATAGTTGGCTATGGGAAGAAAGCATGGCTTTTCCAAATGTACCCCTGTAACCTGCAATATTCAAGTTCAAGAACGTCACATGGACAGTATATACACGACCAAGAATGTCCGATTTTACCCCAGGCCAATCTTCAACAGGCGTACCTTGAATGGGGCGTTTCCACTCCCTTCTTGAGGTGTTCCATGTATAACAACGGGGGACTCGAAAAAGGCGGTTAAAGTGGTTTTAGGAGGTGATCAAATCCTGTCCTGAAAATTTCGTTCATTAAAGAAAACACGCTGTCCATTTTCTAAGTGTACGGCAACGGTACGTAATACATGTGGCACTGGACGTTTCCAAATACTTTTCTAATTGAAATAACATTCATTAGTTTGTGGACCTTTAAACGAAACACGCGAGCAACAAGTCATGTCGGTCAGTAGTTCTTTGCCCAGGCATAAGCTCTTCTGTTATTTCCTTCCATGAGAGATTGCAGGTGAAAGTTACGAATAGGTCAGGGCTGCCGTAAGTGCGTATATAGGCGAAAGCGTCTTGTGTATATTCATGCAGATAGCGTAGAGGGAAGAATAACGATTCGGCTTAAATCGTTGGGGTTTATATTACCAATTTCCATCCGTGCTAATGGCATCTTGCAGAATGTAATTATCAGCTCGTAGTTTTTTCTGGTTTTAAAAAATGTAAAGAAGACGTTTGCTCTGGACTTTGACGTACATATCTACTAATAATTGGTGGAACAGCTGTCATGACCGTAGAAGAAGGTTTAAATCATTTTCTTAAAGCATCATGTGGTAGGCGTAAAAATCCATCTATGAAACTTTCTTATTGGGAACTGGCTGTTTCGTAGTGGGATTAATGAGTGGTATATCAAAATAGTATCCCGACTGTCCCTTGCTAAAAATTAACGGGTACTGTAAAGAATCGTAGAACTTATGAGTATCGGCTACGCGTGTCAGTGTTCGTAGTTCGTAACACTATGTCTCATGAAGCGAACTGGCCGCCACTCACTACGACAGCAACTTCATTAATTGTCGGTGCATGAAAGCGCCTCTCATGTTCGCCACGCGCAGTTCGATCAGAATCGATAACGGTCCTTCTCGCCTGCAACTGTGCTGGAGTTTCTGTCGCTCTAGTGACTGCTTGCCGCTGGGCTGGACTGGCTTTCGGCTTGTTCCTCTAGACGCAATTGCGTTAACATGGGTGTCTCAGACGCTCTTAGAGAAGCTTGACAGGTGGCTTGGCCCTCCAGTATTTTCTGGTTTTGAGAAGATGTTTCATCAGCTCTCAAAGCTGCTTGTCGCTCCGCTTGTTTTGCCTTCTTAATTCAGCACGAACGGAGGATTCTTGGGATCAAGCAATTTTCGCTGATCGGGCTCGCGATGAGCTCCTCTCTAAGTTGGAACTACGTTTGTGAGGCATTTTGATAAAGAAACAATAAACCAAGAAACCTAACCTAATGAGAACATAAAGAAACCTAACCTATGAAAAACTTAAAATAACAAACTAACTAAACTAACCGACCAATAATAAAAGGGAATTATAAAAGACATTTTTTTAATTTTCATACAAACATTTCTCCGCAGATTAAGACAGCCAATCCTAGCGTTTTTTGGAATCAGAAAAACCAATTTTAACAACCTATCCTAACCTATCTAAAGACAATTTCAACACCATAACTACGAACAATAAAATCTTCGACGGTCATTCTTCCACAGAAAATCTTAACACCGCGATTCAGAAAAGGCGTCATCAGTACAAACCATCTATCAAGCAAATTGTGAAACTGTTGAAGTTATGCTACTAGACCGCTGTATTGACACTCGACTCACAAAATGTATTTCCTATCCCTACTAATATTATTAATTCGAAAGTGAGTTTGTTTAATAACTGCATCCCTCGGGAACAGTCTTTTTTTCCTGGATGAAAGTTGTAACTTTTTTATGTATCCCTTACAACGTACAACGTGTGTTTTTTTCGAAATGAAAGGTACCCTATGTCCGTTACTGTACACCTGAAAATGTATATGCAAAATTTCAGGATGATCGGTTCAGTGTGTTAGACGTGAAGAGGTAACGAACAAACAAACAAACAAACTTACTTTTGCATTTGTAATATTAGTATGAATTGGCAATAAGTAATGATCACTGGCGTGGATAGATAACCGCTGTGTACATTGTTATCAGCGGTCATCTTGACAAACAAACATAAATTCATGGCATCATAGTTGTACGTATATGTGTATAGTGTGGAAGTGACATTGACTACAAACAAACCACATTTACCGAACGGTAACTTCATCAGTATTTTTTTTAAATACCGATGAAATTTCCGTTTCACCCTATAAGCAAAAGTTGATTTATCAACTCTTCCATAAAGGGTGTAAATAGACCCGTAACGAAGCCGAAAGGCACTTGTTCTCCCCGTCATTTGCGAACACTTTTTTGTTCTGGACCATACCTGGGAACCTACTAGTTATGGAGATATTGAACGTCAAAGTTCCAAGTTTTTTACAAGTTTTTTTCATTAAGGTCATAACTTTACTTTGAATACCTCCATAATCCGTTAACTCCATAAGAACAATGTTTTAAGTGCGTTACATTGAGTTTTACTGTAAAACGTGATTTTTCACCCCAAAAAAAAAATCGTTTTCCAGTAATAATTTTTGCGTAGGCTTCGAGAAGGGTCTGTTTACACCCTGTATATTTTAACTGTGTAGGTAATATTGCACTTTTATAGGAAACAGCAGTTTATTTAATTACCGGGTTTCGGAATGATGTTCTTTACTGGTAAAACAAACACGAGGTAACCATTTGTGCATTGATGTCCCAGTATATGCACCTCTCAACAGCGGCTTATAAATAATAAATAAATAAATATCGCTGGACATTACACACAGCGCCATCTAGTGCCACACTAAGCAACGAGGCTTGTGTCGTGGACACCAGATAGTTGATATACTACATAGATACTTTTTTTTGTTTGTAAATACATACTTAATTTTTTTTTTGTGTGCCCACAACCTGCCTTTTTGTAGTCAAACTAATCTCCCATTAACAGAAATTAAGGAACAACACCAAAAATCCACAGCCTGTTTGAAAGGTCATATTATTTCCTTGTTATCACAAGGTAATAATCTTAATTAGCTATTTATAATTCAATACTAGATCTGTATGAAGAGTTACATAAATATTCTCATCATATTAATGTGGTTTACAGATTTGATGGAAGAGTTGTGGTTAAATTGCCCTTCTACCCTATATCATGGATACAAGGTCTCAGTCACAGGAACTTGCCTGGTGATGATTACACAGACTGCTCCTTTATTTTCTTGTACATATTGTGTACAATGAGCATAAGGTAATTAAAAAATATATAAATATGGCGTGTAAGGGATACCGATTAAATAACTAATGAAATATTTTGTTGGGGGGGGCGGCTCAGTATGATATACTGTAAAGTAGTAACCATTTTCGTGTTGTGTCCCAGTTTAACATCGGTATATGTACTGATATATTGCTCATGCATACATACGGGACCCTAAGAACGTAAGGCAGCCTCACTACCGTTGCGCCATTCAGGTCGTCGAACAAGTGTTGCATAAGGGTTCTTGTAGACTAGCGGCACGTTGCCAACTGCACATAAACTTCAGCCGTCATCACCTGTCGACGGCTGCCGTAGCCGCGCCGGGCAGCAGCCGCAGAAGCGTCGACGACTGCCGTCGCTTGCAGTTGTGGCATGCCGCGTAAATATGTGTCGACGGCTGCCGTCGACGCTTCTGCGGCTGCTGCCCGGCGCGGCTACGGCAGCCGCCGACGGCTGCAGTTTATCTGCAGTTGGCAACGTGCCGCTCGTCTGTAAGAACCCTTACCTGCATTTGGTCAAACCGCGGAGGACCACATGTGTTGCAGACGGCTTTTTGAAGATATTTTAAATATAAAATCGACTAAAACGTGCTCTGTCCATGTATTCAATAGTTTATTTCCCATCTCTATAACATTTTTCAACTCTGTAACAAAAATCACAGCTCTACTCTATCGACAAGTTTTTTGCGTCATCGTTGTTAGCGTTAGTGTCACATTTCAAGTGATTACGAGCTACGTATTTGTTATTGTAATAATATAGTGTTATGCCTTTAAATGTTCGTGAGAAGTTGTACTACCGTATTATGATGACGCAAATTAGGTTTCGAATCGCAAAGTTGCAGTATTTCGCCTGTGAAAATGCAGTAGGTATATACCTACTGCATTTTTACCTACCTACAGTGATTGTGAAGTGTGAAGAAATAAGAAGAAGTAAGTAAGTAGTAGTATTTTGTGATTAAAACGTGTATGAAAACGTACATATAGTGTTTAATTAGTGTGGTGATTAGATTGTTCAACTATATAGACCAAAAAAACAAGTGGTTTTGTGTTTTTTTTCGTCCGATCGCGGCTGCGTCGTAGAAGCACCCGGATGTAAACAAACAGTGAGTATCTAGTTTTTAATTAACATTTTGATCTGATGCTAATGAGATATTAATGACATTGTTGTCTTGTTGGAAAGGAAATATAATCTAGTTTATTTTGATATTAAAAAAAATGATAAAAAGTTAACAGTTTTTGAGCAAATATATATTTTTATAGCAAAATATCCGTTTTTATCACTGTTTTTCAAGTTCTACATTATTTTTTGAGTATCAAATTATAATTGTATATCTTGATTTTTGGTTTAATAGTTTGCTTTTCTATTCTGTAAATTTTATATACCTACTCATGTAATTTGCAATACTCAAGTGTATTTATATAACGTGTCAATTACATGCAAATATGTCGCGAGCATGCGTGGTTTGCACGATTTGAGAATAAATAATTAGGTACACGATTTCGCTGGTGAGAAGTTGAGGCTTGAGCAAAGTGATTTGATTTTTTTCACCAAAATGTTAATTTCGCGAATGTCGAGCTGCGAATGTTTGAAAAATAGCATAGCGAATGCTCGCAGTAAGAGGAAACAAAACGGGTGAGAGAATTGTGAAATAGGTATTTGTAAAATGTATTGCAGTCGCACAGTGCCCAAAGGACCGCGCGCAGGGCGCGAAAGAGACAACAGCAGAAAATACCAATTGTAAGTACACAAAAACAACGATTCGTAGTCCCTGATTACTTCTACAAAACTTGACCGATTTAACTACTTATTTCGTTAAAAATTTAAAAAGGTTTTGGCCGTGTTCCTATTTCCTATTTTGTCCTTTTTTATATAATTTAATCAAATTTATTTTCTGGATGTTTGAACACAGCGGAAAATCTGGCCTATTTTCAAGGTTTTTGAAGGTTCATATATTATCTTTTAATAAATAATTGGTGACAAAAAGAAAACATAGGGACATGCCAATAGTGGTTATAGATTTTTTGGAAAAGAAAATATCTCTACTGGCATTATCCAGGGAGGAAACAGGAAACTACATTTGTATGGAAAGACGGCCATTTTGTATCCTCCTAAGGGTTCTTACAGACGAGTGGCACGTTGCCAACGGCAGATAAACTGCAGCGTCGACGACTGCCGTCGACGGGAGGCGACGGCTGCTGTTTATCTGCTTGTCTGTAAGAACCCTAATGGCCAACGCAGAGGAGATCTATCATCAAAAAACGCTATAAATTTCAAGTAAACTTTTCAGAACAAAAGAACAAACAACAAGATGTTTTGAAAAAAAAAAAAATGAATTTCAAATCATACGCAATACGCGTATGAACGCGTAATACGCGCGTGAACTTCGATATGTTTTTAGAAAAAAAACTGAGTATTCCATTTGCTTCTACTCCGTTCACCTATTACTTATAGGGAAATTATAAGTCTAGCCACAAAATTATTTATTGGACACGTGATCAAACTTCTAATTTTATAACTAAGCAACGGGAAAATGACATAGCCTCTAATAAACTAATTCGTCTTTTTTACAACACCCACTAAATATTCTATAGAAAGCGTCAAGTAAAGATCATCAATTATTGTGACTTGTCCTTCTTATTTATGCATTGCCACCTAATTTACTAACTCGGACACGGATTTTACATCTCGTCACCATTTTACGTTTTACAGCTTCAACGCAATGCCCTCAAAAATATATAATTCATGCTTCTACAGAAAGCATCATTTATTATAACTTAGCATGTAAAATAATATATCATATTCTTTTATCGTGAAAATAGCCACTCCATTATTTGGCGCGAGTACGCGAGACGACAGCGACCGGCCATTTGCACCAATCAGAGAGCGCCATTCGATTCATGTGACGACGAGTTGAGTTGTTCACGTGTATTTGTTTATTGTCGTTCGTGCGTTTGTATTGCAATTGTTTTCGCTGTAATTAAATTAAAGTTTTCGATGAGTAATAATTAGTTATGACGTCTAAAAGTGAAAATGAAGTACCACTGTATTGTTCTGACGAGGAATCGCAAGAAGAAGGTCAGCTGTCGAAAAAAAAGCGAGGTGAATCTAAGAACTGGATATTTGTAAACAAATTTTCGTGTGTAAGTTTTGCCGAAGAAGCCGTGAGTGCAGAAAAGACGTGGGCAGTACGCACTACACATATTTCCATAGAAGGAAAAAAACGATTTTATAGATGCAACAAAGTACCACGTAAAGGAGTACAGTGTGCTGCAGAAATATATTTGCTATTTGAGGCGGATACAGAGGCAGTGCTACTTTATAGCACAGATCGCGAGCATAATCACGATTTTGTTAAGAATAACTACCGTCATGGTATTTGCGACGAAACAAAATCTGAAATTAATAAACTGTATGACCTCCACCTAAAGCCGAAATCAATCTTGGAGCATTTGAAGAAAAATCCTGAACTTAAAATACCTACAAAACGGCAGCTTTATAACTATTTAGCAGATCGCCGGCGTATAAAATATGGACCATCCACAATTTCTTTAGGAGAGCTAGAAAAATGGATTATTAATCATACAAATGTCCCTGACAACGAGAACGAAGTCTTTGTGATAGCCTATTATATTTTAGTATTCCCGGATCACGAATTGTGTTAACTCTGCCTAGGATTTCACTTTGTAGTGCTTAAGGGTGTTTAATTTGGTTTTTATTCGTAGTAAAGCTGATACAGCAACATTTGGGAATACTGAGTTGGAGTTTGTTTTTAATACAATACTCTGCTAAGCGATTAAGGTCTTGCTGGAGTAAGTGACAGTCTAGTATTGATTTAATAGGTCTAAATATTTTTAGATCGTGCGCGTAAAGTAGGAATTTAGAATTATAGAAACACATGTCGATATAATTAATAAAAATTTTAAATAAAAGAGGCCCCAGAATTGAGCCCTGAGGCACCCCTGATGTTGTGGTTATGGCGGTGGAGTGGAACCCATTGACCAATACTTTTTGTGTTATATTTGACACTTAAAAAACAAACCACCGTAACAGATCCCCGCGGATTCCGTTGAATGCCAGCTTCTTTAAAAACAGTTCATGGGCGACCCTTTTTTTTTTTTTTTTTTTTCGGATGGGAAATCATCAAATGACTTCTCCCGCTCTGGGCGGAGCAGGAGGGAGTGTCAGACTTTTACTGACTAAAACCCATCCATGTTCCTTCATCGCCCTTTGTGTTCCGGGGCCACGGTATCTCTTTCGAACAGTCCCGCAACCCCGGCAGGCATCGGTCCTTGCGGACCCCTTCCTTTTTGCTGACTCTCTTTGAGGCGCGCGTGGAACACGAACGCGCCGTCGACACGGCCTGTCGTCATGAGACGGACGGACGGCGAGCTAGCCCATAGCCCACCGTCCACAGGCCCGCGCCTACGGTGGCCGGGGGCCACGTGGTGGCCCCCGGCCACCACGGCGCGTCCGTGCGACCGTTTCCCGGGGCGTCTCCCGCGGCGGCCGGGACGCTGTGAGGTTCTCTCCCTCTCACGTTCCGCCAACTCCTTCTCTAGCATTACTGCTTCGCAGAAGGAGGTGCTTCGCAGAAGGAGGTGTCATCATGGGCGACCCTGTAAAAGGCTTTTTAAAAGTCAGTGTATATAGCGTCCACTTGCACACGAGAATCCATATTATTTAATAAATACTCAGTGAAAGCTATCATATTAGTTGTTGTAGACCCCGTTTTTAACGAACCCGTGCTGTTCTTGTAGTATTTTATCATGGACAATTGGATACAACTGATTGTGAACGAGCCTTTCGAAAAGCTTTGACAAGGCCGACAAAATAGAAATGAGCCGATAATTTTCAACGTCATGTTTTGAACCACTTTTATGAACGGGAGTAATATTTGCTGGCTTCCAGATTACTGGGAAAGTTTCCTGACACAAAAAACTTATTATAGATAATAAGCAATGTTGCACATAACGCCTGAGTTGCCCTATTAAGGAAAATTGGTGGAATACCGTCTGGTCCTGGCCCTTTCGTGCAATCTAAACTTTTAAGGGCACTGAGTACTTGGTTAGTACTTACCTCAAGACTACTAACAACGGAACAATTCTCAGCATATTCATTGTCCTGGGTTTGATTATTTGAGAGTGTAGAAGGTTCGTACACGGAATGGAAGAAGTTTGCAAAGTGATTACAAATCTCCTCAGGATCGATCGATGAAAGGTGTCTAGAGTGCATGGTTGAAGGGATGGAGCTTATAGAGGAAAGGGATTGGAGGGATTGGACTACCGATTAGGCACATAGGTCCAGAAATATTTGGTGTTGACTTTTATACTATCTTCAAATGATTTCAAATAAAGACTGTAACATTTCTTGCAGTCAGCATGGAATCTGGACCTATAAAGTGAAAACTTTTCATAGTCAGATATGTTTTGATAGGTCTTCCATTTATTCCATGCCTTCAATTTATTTTTAAATATAGGTATGTATTATAGATAGAGAAAACTCCAATGGAAATTTGGTAGACCTAATAGTCTTTAGAGGAACATGGGCTTTAATAATTTGGTAAACAATTTCATAGAACGTATTCAGCGCGTCTTCTGCAGACTGTTCGTGAAGTTCATCATCCAAGTTAATTTTGAGCACATAGCGATTAATGAGTTCATAATTTGCCTCAGAATAATTATCCTTTTGAGCCGCCTTACGCATCATCACACTGCTGTGCAACTTACAGGACACTAAAATATACAACGGTGGGTGATAGAGATCTGGTTTTAACAGTAAGTCAGTTGGTGTAAAAATAGAACAGTCGTCGTAACTTACCACCAAATCTAAAATCTTCCCGCTCGAGTTCTTAATATTATTGTACTGGTAGTTATTGAGCACAGACATAAAAATACTAAAGTATCTGCAGACAGGCGAACTATCAACACACATTTGTTGCGTAGCAGCCGTGGTGTTGCCAACGAGCCATTCAATGTCAGGAATATTATAATCTCCAAGTACACACATCAACACGGTCTAGGGATATTTCATACTCAATTAAATAACTCGAAAAGTACTGGCCGCATTGGAATCTTTTATACACCGATTTGTTTGTAATTTATCTCAGACTAATTCCAAATTCAAATTTTTGAAAATTCTTTTGTTTCGGTGGCATAAAAATGTCTTGATGTATAGGAGAGGGAATTTTCATTTGTGCGAAATTTAGAAAACAATACGAATTACGTTTAGTTACAGTTTTTTTTTCATTTTTAAACCAAAGATAAAGTTAAAATTGAGGTATTGTAGCCATGCAACGCCGACATTTGACGAGGGCGGAGATGTTACGAGCTGTGGGAATGCTGGAAGCTGGATCTGTTCAGCGTAATGTTGCTGAGGCCATAGGGACCCATCAAAATGTAATTTCAAGATTGTGGACACGCTATCGTGCCACAGGTGAAGTAGCGGAGAGGCACCGGGGGCCAAGTCGCATCACTACCCCCAGACAAGACCGATTTTTGCAAATTACTGCGCGAGCACAACCAAATGCAACGGCGACTCAATTGGTCCAAAGGCTGCGAGTGGAACACCAAGTGCTTGTGAGTGACCAAACTGTAAGAAGGCGACTGCATGAAAGCAATCTACGCTCTCGTAGACCACTCCGGGTCCCACCTTTACGGAGAGGCAATCGTGGACGACGATTATAATGGGTTCGGAACCACGTGGACTGGGGCCGTGACCAATGGTCCAATGTGCTGTTCACGGATGAATCCAGGTTCGGCTTCCATCCAGATTCACGAAGGACGCGTGTTTGGCGAGTTCCTGGACGATGGAGCCGTCTCCAGAACCCTCAGGAAGTTCACCCATACCAAGGAGGAACAATTATGGTTTGGGCAGGAATTCGTCTTGGAGGACGGACGGATCTCGTTTGGGTGCGGGGCAATATGACGGCAGAACGATACGTCCAACAGGTGCTGGGGCCCGTAATCTTGCCCCACAGAACACAAATGGGGCAAGATTTCCTGCTCATGCACGACAATGCCCGGGCACACACGGCGAGAACGGTAGCAGCTTGATTACATACACATAATGTTAGAGCCTTAGACTGGCCTGCTCAATCGCCAGATCTAAATCCCATTGAGCATGCGTGGGATATGCTGCAAAGAAGAGCTCTGAAGGAAGTTCCTGAAAATCTGGCTACAGAAGATCAACTTTTTGCGCACCTCAGAAGGACATGGGACAATATTCCGCAGCAAGACATTGACAACCTTGTTCTGAGCATGCCGAATCGTTGCCGATGTGTTATGAACATCATGGGCGCTTTCTCAGACTAATAACTTCTAGTTTATAAACACAAATTAAATGATTTTTCTATTTTTTTCAGTTTTTACTCACAAATTAAAAGTTCATTCATATACGGTTTCCGTCTATGCTTCATTTTTTTTCCATAAAATCCTGAAATTTTAATCTATACCTTAACCCTTACCATATTAAAAAATGGTAGAATATTAAATAACGTATCTTTTAAATATATACATGTCATATAAATAATTAACACATTGATAGTAATTCGCTTTTTTAAAAATATCCCTAGACCGTGTTGATGTGTGTATGTAAAAGTTTTCAACGCGCCCGTCCTCCAACAAGGTTTTCAGAGACTCTACGTAGGCAACATTATTATATCCGGGTATTTTGGGTGGGATTTATCCTGAACATATTATATCATATTTGTCTGTCGTTGCGCTAGGGACACGTAGGATGATGTGCTGAATGCTTTTATTAAATGGGAAAGTGGGTTCAACTATATTGGATTTTAGTCCCTTCAAAACTGCAACAAAGGTTCCACTGCCATCCTTTTTTTTAGTTGCCTCGCGATCCCGGTCACATCTGTACACTGTGTACCGATCATCAATAAATTCAGAGTCTAATATTTTGGAAGTGAGCCATGTCTCGGTGATTAAAATGATATCATAACAATTTGATAAAATGTTAGTTAAATGTTTGATAAAGTGTTTAGTGATAGCCATTTAAATGACTTCCGCAACCAATTTCCACGATACACCTTCTTAGTCTTGCTGTCAGACTTCGGGCTTCAGATTCAGACTCACAATAACTGTCAAAGTACTACAACGAGGGCTATCGTTTTTGAGCTCACCAGATGGCGCCACTGTCGAGTAAGGTCTTGTTAATAATTCTATTTTATACTTTGGAGTACCAATAACGTCCTATAAAGTTTATTTTATTTACGTATAAACAACATAGTGTAAACTTCAGATACATATTTACAATATTCTCCCTAAAATTAGCAAGCATGAAACATTTAAAAATCATTCTACCTCCAAGTACTTACAAATAAGACCCTAAGTTGCTACTTATAATCTTCAAGTCATAATTAATCAGGAATGGCTCAGTCTAGAAGACAATCGTGAGTATTAGTTTAAATATGTACGTGATAAAAAAGCAAGCAACGTGCGGACACTGATATGACATCTGACATTTCGGAAGACCTTACTCTACACGAACGCCTCTAGTGGCGAATTCATGCGCGATAGCCCCCACTGACAGGCATGATTGTGTTAGGATTTGCCACCCATCCACGGACGGACCTCACCAACCATTGCTTAACTTTGAAGATCGACCTGTTTTGCTTAGCAATGAGCCCCTCTCCACAGTAATAGTCATATAGATGCAAAGGCAGCATCATCCAATTTTTTAATAATAGCAACTTTGAATGCAGTCTGTTAGTGTAAAATCAGCATAATTCGTTGATATATTTAGTTTTTAGCAAAAGAAGCAATATCCCGTATAAAATGACCGTTAAAATCTTAGGTTTGTAGCAAAAACAGCATTATCCACTTGAGTAATGCCAAAGACAGCAACATCCGATTCGGCCAATCAGGTGTCTGTATTTGGCCACCATGACACTTTATTTAGTATGGCGATTATCGTTTTGTTGTTCTTTGGTGTGTTAGTTATTTTTGTAAATTTAAACAGAATTAAGTATATTTTTACCAGTAAAAGGTGAAAAACAACAAGATGGAGTGTTTTCCTACCACATGTGACAAAAAGTCAAGTAGAAAAAAGCAAGCAGAGCCCGATAAATGGAAGAGAAATGAAGCTAAAAAAACGCGGTAAGTTAGAGTGTGATTCGACGGTTTTGATCCTTTAAATATTTTTTAAATGACACAAAAAGGAAGAGCTTTATTTATATTTTTTGTAATTAAGGTGCGCTCTGTGAATCTAATTTGATTGGAGGAATATGATGTAGGTACTACAAATGGAATTGAAGTCGTTATTGTAGAATTTTATTAATGTTATTTAATTTAATTGTTTTAGGTATTCTGCGAAGACTCTTCCAATAAGGTTGCTATGTCGGCACAAGAAAGGTTTTGGCTGTATGACACTAACTATGTCTGACTTGAAGCTATTTTTTGAAAAATTTTATACAGACCCAGACAAACAAAAACAGGATGCGTATATTTTAAAACATTGCACACCTTGCAAGGTATCGCGTCGCCGTCCTACTACATCAAAATATGCAAATAAAAATTTTCAAACAAAATTTTACATTTACAGCAAAATGCTAAAGAAAAAAGTGAAAGTGTGTCAACGATATTTTTTAACAGTATTACAAATCACAAAGTACAGAGTTCAATCTGTAATGAAAGAATATTATAAAACTGGAAAGCTGTTAGCTGAAAAAAGAGGAGGTGATCGTACTTCAATGAAATATGCGGCGAAAAGAGAAGCTATCATGAATTTTATCAACACGATACCATGCCAAGAACCACATTATTGTAGAGGAAACACTAGAAGGTTGTATTTGCCGTCAGAATTATCAATAAATAAGTTACACAAAGAATATAATTCGAAAGTTGATGATGACCTGAAAGTGAAGAAGTCTTATTTCAGGCATGTATTCAATACAAAATATAACCTTTCGTTTGGTACTCCACGTACCGACGTTTGTGCAACTTGTATAAAATTCAACGAACAAATGAAAAGTGAGAAAGACACTAGTAAAAAAAATAATTTAATGGTAGCCCAAAGGCTACATAAATTAAGAGCGAAAGCTTTTTTCGAAAAAGTTAAAGAAGAAAAAGAAACGCTAAAAACCTTCTCTTACGACTGTCAAAAAAATCTTAACCTGCTAAAAGTGCCCGATCAGGTGGCGTATTACCTAAGAAATGTGTATTTATACAATTTTACGATAGTAGAGGGATCTTCAAAACACAAATTGCTTCCCGAAAATGTTTTCGCTTACTGTTGGGCCGAAAATTTGTACCCCAAAGCTGCAAATGAAATTGCATCAGCTCTTTACCACAGGCTGACAAATTCAGACCTGTCATCCATAGAAACAGTAAGACTTGTCGCAGATGGATGCGCAGGTCAAAATAAAAATACTATCATGTTAGGAATGTTGTCGAAATGGTTGACTGAAGCTCCGCAAAACGTCAAGAAAGTTGAGCTTGTTTTTCCTGTTGTTGGACATTCGTATATTCCGCCTGACAGGGTCTTTGCCCAAATTGAAAAAGAAGTGAGAAAACATGAAGTGATTAGTGGCCCTCAAAAATATATCGAAATAATTTCGAAATTTAGTACCGTTAACGCATTAGGAACTGACTTTGAAGTATTCGATTGGAAGACAGCTTCACGGGAAGTCTTTAAACCTGTCGGTAGCTGGCATTTTAGATTCAAGAATTGCAAACGTTACATTTTAAAGCGTTCTAAAAGGGCTGGAAACGTTATGATTGAGGGACATCTACACTACAAAACAGATGATGGAGTTTTGAAAAACGTTTGTCAAAGGAATAAAACAACATCCATGATAAATCCAAGAAAGATTAATGCTTCCAATAACATAACGGATAGTAAGAAAAAAGATTTATTAACATTGCTTAGAAGCCATTGGGGAGACGATTGGCAGCAAAATGGAGACTTGTCATTCTTTGTAGCGTTACTAGAAAGTAACAACCAAGATGAAGATGACGAAAATGAAGACAGAGAAACTGACTTAGAGTGTGAAGAATATCAGGAAGTAGATGATTTGCATGTTTAATAATATAATTTTAATAAATTGAATTATAGGTAGCTACTTAAGTACGCTAAATAAAGAAACAATTTATAATTAAGTAGTTTTATTTTATTCCTTACCTCTTCTCAGTATATGTGGGTAGTCACTAGACAGAATTCCGTCTATTATTCTGAGTATTAGTTGGAAACCCAGAAAGAAGTGATTATTATAAATCTACTTTACTGTGCCAATACGTATCTAATAGGTAACGATTTTATTTCCTGCCCAATGAAAAATCCACTGATTTTTAATTCAGAATAATGGTTTAAGTTTATAATTTCATTTATCTGTATGGTGTCCCTTAGATACAGTAAACTCCTGACGTAGACACCTGTTGTATGTACTTTGCACCAAAAGTATCAAGATTATTCAGTCTAATTATGATCAAAAATCTGTGGTTGCAAATGCAGCAACATCCCAGAGATTTGGCTGCAAAGGTAGCAATATCCACGAGTTGGGCGCAGAAACAGAAACATCCAAACCAAACGTCTAGTTTTTAGAAAAAATATGATATTACTGTAATATCCTAAATTGTTCTTGTATTAATCACATGATTCTCCAAATTTTTATGTTAAAAATAGAACCATAATAGTTATATTACTGCTTTAAAACAAAAAAATCGTTTCCTGCCATTTTGGTAAAACTGGATGTTGCTAATCTATATGACTCTTAGGTACGTGATAAAAAAGCAAGCAACGTGCGGACACTGATATGACATCTGACATTTCGGAAGACCTTACTCTACACGAACGCCTCTAGTGGCGAATTCATGCGCGATAGCCCCCACTGACAGGCATGATTGTGTTAGGATTTGCCACCCATCCACGGACGGACCTCACCAACCATTGCTTAACTTTGAAGATCGACCTGTTTTGCTTAGCAATGAGCCCCTCTCCACAGTAATTATACATTATTTAAGAGTTTATAAAGGACCTAACAAAGGCTAGGTGTTTAATTTGTCACCGAAAAGAACATTACAAATGTTTTATAATACTAGGTAATAATATCTACTACTAACTACTACTAATAATTATATCGTTTCATAAATAAAACAGTTTATCTAATAAATAGAAGACGCGAAATGTTGTTAAATTTTAACTACGTTCAATTTGTGTTTGGCAACGCACTACAAAAATACAACATAGGTACTCGTAATACTATAATATGTAGTAAATAACTACCACAAAAACTAGTACTAGAGCACTCGGCTACTATGTAAAAACAAGAACATGGGCAGAGGCAGAGTCCCTACAATACACCCACATTCCGCCATTGAGGGGCGAGCCTAATGCTATCAACCGGGCACAAAACCAGATTTCAGACCACTACTCAGAAATATCGGATAGAAAAATCCAATAACTCTTTACTGGGCTTGGGAAACGAACTCAAGACAGAAATGCTCAGTGGTCTGGGACTTTCTCTAAAAGGCGAGTCCGGATGCCCTTTATTTTGTAACACGAAACTGCTATTTAAAAAAAAAACTAGGTTTGAAAAGAAAAGAAAATGGACATTGAAATTGACCCCTGAGTTGGTTTCGCCATTTCATGGGTAGTTAGATAAGAAATGTCAACTCCATCAAGCTCATTTCAATTTCTAGAGTAAATAAGTTTATTTCAATTTCATTTCATTTCAGCTATAACCGTGCCACTCCGTACATAATATAAGTATTCAGCTGTATGAGGTTGGATTGGAAAACGGCTCTTATCTCCAACATAGTAAGGAAATGCGGACAGCCGCTCGAATAAAAATAATGCTGTTATTCAGCTGCATCCGGTTAGACTGGAACTTGACCCCAACATAGTTGATAAAAGGCTAGGCAGATATATATGCGGACTGTGCAATTTCACGACGATGGCGAAAAAAAAAAAAAAAAAACATGTCGCCTGGCTGAATTCTTTGGATATGACATCCGTCATATTGATTTATTTTCGTATAGGTACAATAGACCAAATGTCACTCAGTTTGTAATAACGAACCGATTGACTGTCCAGTTCTAAATTTGCTCACTAGTTTCGGTGCTACGGTGGAACATAAAAATGTTACTAATATACGTAGATAGCTAACATCATTACCCATTCATCATCATCGACGGCACGGTTGGCGCAGTGGCAGAGCGATTAACTGCTGCGCTGCGTGTGCGCGGGTTCGATCCCCACACGGACGGAACAAGTATTATATTTGTATGACCTACAGGTGGTTGTTCCGGGTTAGGCTGGTTGTGTGTGTGTGTGTGTTTAAATGTGTTGTAAACGCACCCACGATAGAAGAGAAATTCTTAGTGTGGAACAAAGCTTTAAAAAAAAAAACATTACCTTTTCGCTTCGCTGAAGTCTGATAAAAAAAATTGAGTGTCGTTGTAAAAAATGTCAGTACGGCGCCTTTAGAGTCGGTTTGGTTCGTTGTCACTAGTAACATAACAATTTGTTTTGACTGTTGTTATTTTTATTTACTAGTTCCATTTTTAAAGTATCTGAAAATAAATTTTGAATTTTGTTATCACCAGTTCCACATCGTTGCCACTAGTAACATTACAGTTCCATGATGGAACTACTGTTGTTTTTTTTATTTACTAGTTCCATTTTTAAATAATCTGAAAATAAATTTTGAATTTTGTTATCAGTAGTTCCACATCGTGGCTACTAGTAACATTACAGTTCCATGATGGAACGACTGTTGTTTTTTTTAATTACTAGTTCTATTTTCAAGAATCTGAAAATAAATTTTGAATTTTGTTATCACTAGTTCCACATCGTTGCCACTAGTAACATTATAGTTCCATGATAGAACTACTGACAAAGAGACACACTATTACTACACGGAAAGTCTAACGTTATGGGGAGTGTATCTAGGTCTTTCAAAAAATGCCGTACCTACTGTACGTGTATTAAGGCACCTACTTGTTTATACAATGACCTACTTGATCATTCTAAGTACTACCATTCTTTGTAATTATTTATGTAGAAGGCTATGCCCTGGCATGAATGTCAGGCTGGTAGAATTTATGATACAAACCTAGAAACCTAAGTAGGAGGCATGCAACCTTATAGCTACCTAGGTGATACTAATATCGTATGTTTTTGTTGTGTCGTCGTTGTAAATCGTCGTTTTCGAAATGTTTGTGCGCGTTAGATGAATGTAATTATTATGTGTCTAGTATTAAAAAAATAAACACTCGAAATACCGATAAATGTAATTATTATCTGTTTTATTGTAAACTCAATTGTTAAAATTAATTGATAAATTAACGAACATATTTTTGTACGAGTCAAAAACTCTTTTGACTTAACGGTCACTTGTGAATCATACTTGTTTGTTAACGAGTATAAAAGATCGGAGCCACAGTGGAGCGGGCTCAAGGACTCGCCGCCTGACCGCCGCTGCGTACAGACGTGCCGCTACCTGCGTTGTGTCCCGCCCGCTGCTACCTGCTATCACCGGTTCGTTGCGACTTCGTAATGTCATCAGTAGTCCCAGACTACACCCAGTCGTGGCGCTACTACTGTTTGCGCTTCGCGCATAAACTTAGTGGTGCTGCGCCGTAACGGATCAGCTACATTCGTAGTTGGTTCGGTACGTCAAACACAAACTGTCTTTTTCCATATCGGTTCCATCGTCTTCGCGTGTTTTTGCCCTTCACGGAAAAAACACAGTTTCGTGGTTCTTGGTGGAAACCTTACGGTGCCAACGAAGCCAAGACGGTGGTGACCAAATCCTACCCGCCAAACCCCTTCAGGGCGAGGCATGCCATTGGAGTCGAGAGCTAGGATCTTGGCCTTTGGCTTCCCTCGTCAAACCTTGTCTCTGTTTTCGTTCACAGCTACTCCCCTAGTGTCAGTTAGGAGTGTCTACCCCTTCGCAAAGCAACCCGTCCTGCCCTGACGTAATGTCTTGACGTGAAATAGGACATTTGAGAGCAGCACCAACAGATTCCATGACTTTAAGCAGGTCCTCGTCACGTTTTTCGGGTAAATTACAAATTTCAATATTATTAAGCCTTGCCTGCTGTTCTAACGACTTTGTTACCATTGCGGGCCTAGGGCCCTGTCGCACAATAAGACTGGCGACAGGTTTACAAGCTTAGGGCACACCTTAGGTACTCACCTCCCTGTTCGCACAAGTTCAGGGAGGCCACACAACCCCGGGCCCACCCACCCGGGGCGTTAGGTTGTTAGGTGAGTCTCACTCATGTCAGCTAACTTTTAACTGTTTTTAGGCACGTTTTCATCATGGCTGACAGACTTCTTTATAAGTTTGCCAGACAGGATCTGTTTGAAGATTCGTACTTCAAACAGAAATATGGTGCGACATTTGACGAACTTTAACGCGCAACGTTCGCTGAATACAGCGACGCACCTTAGCCCGTTAGCTTCAATGACGGAATGCCGGAGTCGGTGCCCACTGAGCTTAATTACCCGTCCTCGCCGCGTCTCGCCGACAAAAGTGTTCCGAGTAGGCCGAAACATTTTCCCGAATGCTATTGTTTCGGAAACAATAGTACGTCCCGCACCTGCGTCCGATTCTTCTTCTGAGAATATGGACACGTCGGTCTCTGTTTCCATCCGAATCCTCCTCCGCCTCGTCGAGGAAGAAGGAAAAAATTCCCAGGCTACCCAGGCCATGAAACCCGCCGCGAACGTCTCGGTCCCGTCTCCCGTGACATCCCGCCCTCCGTCCCCAGTTCCGTTGGCCGCTGCTCATTCCAGCATGCTAGCAGCCACTAAACCAGCCGCGAAGCCCGCCGCGAAA
This sequence comes from Xestia sexstrigata, assembly GCA_941918905.2. Lineage (NCBI taxonomy): Eukaryota > Metazoa > Arthropoda > Insecta > Lepidoptera > Noctuidae > Xestia > Xestia sexstrigata. Next base: position 10,953,833 of record OW799200.2, on the reverse strand, counting down.
CCAAAAAAACCCAAACCCACTACCGCGCTTTTTTTACAGGACAAGGCGAAATGGACAGAATTGTCAAAGCGTGTATGGATCTAAAGATCCAATACACTAGCGCCCACCTCAAACTCAAAACTCAAACTCAAACTCAAAGCATTTATTTCAATTAGACCATTACGGCACTTTTGAATGTCAAAATTACAAATAAAAAACAAAGCTACAGTCCCAGTCACAAGGCATAATAACTTGAGCAAGTACTGTAGTTGCCCATTCCCTAGCGTAGATCTCTATGGCGAAGAACGGGCAAGAAACTCCATGGACACTCTATTGAATCAAAATATTGTTACAAAATCTTGGTTACATCATTAATTTTGAAATTATACATATATGTGAGAACGATGTAGAAAGACGTGCACATTAAGAGCCTCCAGAGTAGAAAAAGACAACAATTTAACAACAAACGAATTAAAATGAACCCTGGCAGCCAAGAGATGACCAGTCCCAACTGACAGCGCCCGCTCACGAACATGACGCGCGCATCGGGCGGCGCCACATATCAAAGCAGCCGAGCAGACCGAGCTGCTTTCGCGATGAGTAGACTGCATTACTTACTAACAAAAAAAAGCAAATTGTCTCTCAGCTGCAAATTGCGTCTCTTTACTGCCGTGACCCGTCCCATCATGACTTACGCTTGTGTCGTATACGCTTACGCCAAGTCTAGACATCTCCATAGGATGCAGGTCCTTCAGAACCGGTTCTTAAACAAAGTCACGGGAGCCCCCTATTACGTTCGTAATGATCGTTTACAAATAGATCTTAAAATCCCCACGATAGCTCAGTTCATGCAGCGCTTCTCCAAGCGCTTTTTTGATTCTGCCATCAAGCAATTTTGTATTCTTCAATTGTTTGGCGTTTCAGAAACGAACGGTTATTTGTAGCTTATGTCAATGAAGTAAATAGCCTAGCGGTTTCATGGCCGCTCTGTAAACCACGGGGTTGTAAGTTCAAACTACAACATTATCTTCACTTTTTTTTTTTTGATGCTGTGAGTTTCTATTATACGAGCGGAAAATATTGTACTGTAATATCCGGGACCTAGTACTAGAATAAAAGGCGTGCTTGATATTAAAACAGGATAATTATTCCAAGAAAAAAATACAATTTAACAAGCAGACGGACGCTGTCAGCTATAACTATCTAACCTACATATATTCTAAATACATAACATAACATCACGCCTGTTATCCCCGAAGAGTTAGGCAGAGGTATACCTAATAGTACACCCACATTTCGTCACTTATGTTTAAGTCCCATGTAATAGGGAGCGAGCGCTGGCACAAATCCAGACTCCGTGGCTGCTACTGAGAAATTCCTGATGGAAAAACCCAATAACACTTTGCCCGACCCGGGAATCAAACCCAGGACCTCATACGCAGCAGTCGCGCTTGCTATCACTACCTATAACGAGGCGATAATATTTTAAATGGCACATATCGTGTACCTTATATCAATGATCAAAACTTGTTTATTTTGAAAAAAACGTTTTCTCTTCATCATATCAAAAAGAAAACTCACATCAAAACTACAACATACAATCACTAGTGAAAAAAATCGGTTTAAGATTGAGAGGTCGAGTGTTACCATTGCAGTAACCTCTTTCAACCAGCCTGTGAAATTTCAGGTTTTAGCGACATCGTCAAAATGTAACTTAATCTACAGCGACATTTATGACGCAACTTGTAAACTGACATTCCTGTACAGCGCAATTAAAATATCCGCTAGAAAAGCCTAAATATACAAGTACCCGTCAACAACTGTCGTGCAGGGGTACCAGAGAAAGGTAGACCACCTTATTGTGCCTACTCCTTGGGTAAGCACAGGATTATACGTCTTTTCTTGACTTGAATGTGCCCTGGCGGTTGAGAGTATGTCTCCTATCGCAACTATGTATGTTCGCGGAGTTCTTGCAACTGGTTGCCAACAAAGAGCAAAAATTCCTAATTCGCAACTGGTTGTGAATCGCAGTTGCGAAAACGGCCGGAGGGCATGCTCACTCTAATGTCTCGCTGATGGTGGCGCGTGTGTCGGATCATTTAGATCCCTTCAAAATGGTTGAGTTGGATGGTGCTGATCCATGCGTCATGTTTGTGAACGGGCACTGTCAGTTGTGACTGGTCATCTCTTAGTTGCCATGGCTTTTTTGAATGTTTATTTTTTTAATTGTATTTTTTGTTTTTACTATGGACACTTTTAACGTGCACATCTTGCTACATTGTTCTCACATAATATACCATCTCAACATGAATGATACAACCAAGATTTTGTAACAATATTTTGATTTATTTATTTATTATTTATTAATTAAAATCTTCCTTACTAATTACTTAATTTTCCTAATGCGATAGCTCGGTCTCATATTTAAATTTACTTATTTACAATATAAAAACTAATCTAATCTACATTATAACATAAAATAAACAACAGTATTTTTATTTAAAAGTGTGTCCATGGAGTTACTTGCCCGTTCTTCTCCATTTAATAATAATTCAATTATTTATTCAAGTAACATAACTCATAGTGTTAGTAACAATTTCACTTATAACGATGTTAGTAAACTAAATTATATACAAATCATGAAATTAACCCAAAATTAGAAAGGGGCACATCGTTACTATGCTGCAGGTCCAGCAGAAATTTTGCAGCACCGGTTAACGATCGCGAGTCCAGTCAGCCAGAGATCAATTTTAGGATGCTGTTGACGCTGCCCCGCACCCTTCGTACCAGGGATGCGCATCTCTTACGCATTACTGTATAAAAGCAATCTACGCGGGCTTCTGCAAACATCCCTGAAGCACTAGAGAAGCGCGGCAACCCCATAAGCACCCTAAATGCGTTGATATACTGGACACGAAGGGCGCTGTACGCCTTTAGTGTAAAATGAGCCCACAGGCTACACGCGTAGAATGAAGTACAATAAGCACGGAATAACGCGACTTTGACTTCACTCGAATAGCGTGCGAACCTGCGAGCTATCATGTTAGCACGTACAGACAGCGCCCTTCGCTCTCGTTCGATGTCATTATCATCCTTGAGGTCAGCAGTCAGATTGTGCCCTAAATGTTTAAATTGATTTACTCTCTGTAGAGGAACATCGTTTAGTTTAATAGTAGGCATCTCAATAGGAGAACTACTGCTGCCGGCCTCAAAGACCATAACTTCACTCTTTTTCACATTGTACACAAGCCCATGTTGTAATGCATACAAGAGAGAGATCGACATAGAGATCTACGCTAGGGAATGGGCAACTGCAGTACTTTCACAGTTTTTGTATCTTGTGACTGGGACCGTAGCTTTTCACCTTTGTTTCGACAATTCAAAAGTGCCTGTAACTGGCCTACTTGAAATAAATCCTTTGATTTTGATTTTGATATACTATTTACCTACATTTTCCCGTAGCTAGAAGTCATCTTCAGCTAGAACAGGGTTTCAGCATTCCTTATGCAAAGTGTCTACAGGTAAATTTTATTGGCGAAGTTTGCGTCCACCACCACACATGTACACAGTAAGGACCTCCACACACAAAGCACGGTTCATTTCGGCACGACGACGCCACGGTTCTAAATAGCCTTTCATGCAAAATTGGAGGTACGCGGTCATGAAAAATATAGTAATGTAGGTACACAAAACCCTACCGGGCTTTGTGCGTGGTCACAAAACCCACACTAGCTAGCCATCGACGTTTTAATTTGCGTTCATTACTCACCTGGACTAACACAAAAAGCATAACGTAATATATACTCGTTTTCAACCTGCAAGCAGGTGAAACCTGAAAAAACTTTTTTGCAAAAAATAAAACCGACTTCAAAAACACAACAAAGTGAAAAATAACTTCAGAAGTCGGTGACTTCTGAAGCTAAAGTTATTTTTCACTTTGTTGTTGTTTTTTATTATACCATTTTAGTTGTAACATAACATAACATCACGCCTGTAATTCCGAAGAGTTGGGCTGAGGTGTACCCAGTAGGACCTACACCCACATTTCGCCAGTTATGTTTAAGTCCCATGTGATAGGGGGCGAGCGCTGGCGCAAATCCAGACTCCGTGACTGCTACTGAGAAATTATTGATGGAAAAACCCAATAACACTTTGCCCGACCTGGGAATCGAACCCAGGACCTCATGCTGAGTAGTCGCCACCACTAGAACAACGAGGCAGTCATTTATTTCATATTGTTAACAATACATGTCATGGTAATAGGCTTATCCCCAATAAAATGGAACCTAACAGAACGAACTGTAGAAATGTGGGTGTACTGTACACATCTGCATACCCCCTCAGAGCATACAGGCGTGATGTTATGTTATGATTTTGTGAAAACAACAAACATCCAAGCGATTGCAGCAATCACGACCGATTTGCTGTCTATAATTGAAGAGTTCCATTACATATCTCCGAAGATCACCATCAGATCTTTACCAAATTTAAACGGAACCACCGCAAAGTAATTTTCTTCCAAACAAAAAAAGAATCATCGAAATCGGTTCACAATTGGCGAAAAAAAGGCTGAAAATACACATAAAAAAAAATATCTGACGAATTGATAACCTCCTCTTTTTGGAAGTCGGTTTATAAAAGGAAAGGTTTGTATTTGTTTTGTTTTTTGTGTTTGTAATGAATACAAAACTGCGCCAATTTCAAAAATCTTTCACCATTAGAAAGCTACATTCACCCTGAGTAGCATAGGCTATATTTTATCCCCGTACTCCCACGGGAACGGGAACGTAAATAGACACAGACCCACCGTACCCCTGGCCGTACCCCTGGTGGTACGGCGGGTTTTTTAAAGTTAAACGATACCACCAGGTAATACTGTTGTATTTTTTAATCCTTTATGGCATGGGCACCGGGCCGTAGGCACTTCGGGGACAGAAGTAAAAGAGTGTTATTTAATATGCGAGCTGTTAGGATGGTGCTCCGTGGGTCCCCTTTTAATTGAAACACTTTACTTCTGCTACACTGAATTTATTTAAACTTGCACACCAAAATTACATGAGTCGAAAAATATGTTAATTGAAGGAATTTTGTAGGTTGACCGCGCTGCGTGCATGGCGAGCAGTTTTATATAATACATAGATTCTCAAATCAGCAAATTTAAAGTAGTGGATTCGGAAATTATTTATAACATCTCCCCCCTTAAGACGGAGCTTCAGAATACATGAATTAAGCGAAGGATAAAATGCAAGAATTAAATTGCTCCAAACGGAAAAGAAAGGGTACAGAAAATTATTACACAAATAAAGGTAAACATAGGGTAAATTTAAACATTACAAAATGATAAAAATTATGTCACAAATTAAAGGTAAACATAGAGTAAATTTAAACATTACAAAATAATTAAATAACACAAATAGGTACAAAACAGAAATAACACATACAAATAGCTATACACAAAGGTAATTAAATTTGATTTGACAAAAGAATGATTAATAGTGGCTAATATAGAGGGTAAAAGACATATACATACTCATAATTAACATCCTTACATTAACATAAACTATTTAATAATGCTTAACTTAATTTAACATCAGATACAGAAATATATGTAAATAACTTAGTAGGATGAACGAGGACATACGTTTTTAAATTATTCTCATTTCGTGGTGGTTTTTCATCCCAATTTTTTATAGATGCTAGGTATTTATATAACTGGATTGATGAGAGGTATTTCGATAACAAACACTATTGAAGTCAACTTAAATAAGACTATAATACTGTAGTGTGAATGTTATGTAGGTAACGATATTGAGACGGGAAAATCTAAATTTCTTTGTCATTTTAATTTTAGAAAATTCTTGAATAAAATTTGGTAGGATTAAACATAGGGATCTAGGATATTCGATTTTGCAAATAAATTAAAATTTAAAATAGTGTATAAAATATTGGAAATAGACAACAATTAACTTTCAATCAGATATATCATACTGGTTTTATTTCGTTAACGTGGTATTTTATACGCTTTCTGTTAACACATAGGGTGACGTTTGTTTTTCCGTGTGTTTTCATAATTTTGTAAGGTCCCTTCCAGATTGGGGACAAAGCTTTACGCAGTCTATGATACTGTTTTAAATAAACCATATCTCCAGTTTTGTAATTTTTTCCTTTAGCAGAAACATCATAATACTTTTTTGATTGTGCTCTTTCTCGCGAGTATTTCATTCTATACTGTAAAGCGTGGATATACTCGTGATAAGTGACATTATCATAAGATTCAAAACTGCTAGGAATAGATGGATTATACCCATATAATAGTTCATAAGAAGTAAATTCAGTGGTACAATGAGGTGTGGTATTATATGATAAAATTGCGGTTGCAAGATAGCAATGCCAGTCGTCGTGATCGTCGTTGACGAAAGATTTTAGGTATTCTTTGAGAGTTGCGTGACTACGCTCTAGCGCACCGTTTGTTTGAGGATGATAAGGGCTAGAAAATATATTTTTTTATTTTAAGTATTTCAGTCAATTGCCGAAACAACTCAGATGTAAAACATGTACCTTGATCGGTGAGAATCATTTTTGGAAACCCGAATAAAGAAATAAAATGAATTAGGCTACGTGCAACTTCATCTGTTGTTGAAGTAATCATAGGGTATGCACATGAGAATTTAGTTAAGTCGTCTTGGAGAGTTAGAATGTACTTAAATTTCTGAAGCCCAGCTTCAGGTAAAGGATTTAGTACTTGATGAAGTTATAACCATAGGGGCCTTATTAGAAGCACGCAATGGCTTATTCACTTGGCAGAGTTTGCAATCTTTAACAAAACGTTCAATGTCAGATCGCATATTTTTCCAATAGTATGACGTTTTAATCCTGTTAAACATTCTTTTGAAACCTGGGTGACCAGCTACGGTAGTTCCATGGTTTTCTTGAAGGATATTTGGAACTTCAGCAGGATTTGGATATCGAATTTGGTTTTTATAAACACGAATTTTAATGTTAGTGCCGTGGAAAATATATGATATCATGTTATATATTTTTAAATAAACTAATTTGGTAAAGGGTTCTGTAAAATCTGAAACAGATAACTCTTCAATTTCCCTTTTTGTAATAATTTGATTCCTTAATTTTAATTTTAGTAATAAATTGTAAATTGTTTTGTAAGAAGTTTCATAATGATGAACTTTAGTAAATAGGAAGTAGAGCATTTTATTGTTTGCATCGACCGACTGTATTCGTATCATCAGAGATGGTTTTAGTAGCTTGTTTTTTTTAGATATTCTTCATAAGTAGTTTTATTTTATATTTTATTTAAGTTAGAATGAACAATTGAATTGACTGGATAACGGGATAAGGCATCTGCATTTGAATCGACCAGGCTTGTACACAATCTCGTAGTCGTATTCTTCTAATTTTAGTCGCCATCTTAATAATCGTCCACCTGGATCTTTCGCATTAAATAACCATGTCAAAGGTCGATGATCTGTTACGATTTTAAACTTATAACCGTATAGATAGGGTCGGAATGTGTTAACAGCGAAAAGAATAGCAAGGAGCTCTTTTTCAGTTGTTGAATAGTTCCCTTCTTGTTTATTTAAAGTCCGAGATGCATATGAAATGGGCTTGTCTTTGCTAATCTCGCCTTGGGATAAAACTCCTCCGACGGCATAATTGGAGGAATCCGTCGTTACTATAAAAGGTTGTGAAAAATCTGGATACTGCAACAAGGGACCGGAAATGAGCTTTTGTTTTGCTCTTGTTCATGAGACCAGTGGAAGTTAACATCTTTTTTTAATAAGGATGTCAGAGGCTTTGTAATATGGGAGAAATTCTCAATAAAACGACGATAATAACCCGTTAATCCAAGAAAAGATTTTACATCTTTGGGGTTTTTCAAAGTGGGGAATTGAGAAATAGCCTTCACTTTATCTGGATTGGGCAAAACACCGTTATCTGTGATAACATGTCCTAGGTAAGCAACTTCTCGTCGCAAGAATTCGCATTTATCGGGCTGTAGTTTTAAGTTTGCCTCTCTGAGTTTGGAGAATACAGCTTCAAGCTTCTGAATATGAGATTCAAGGTCATGGGAGTAGACGATACAATCATCTAAATATATATAACAGTGGAGACGTTGTAATCCTGAAAGGACTAGATTCATCATTCTCTGAAATGTAGAGGGGGCATTCTTTAGTCCGAAAGGCATTCTAGTAAATTCAAATTGACCTGAAATGCTATTAGTTGTAACACTGAATGCAGTTTTTTCAGTGTCTTTTGAGTCCAACAATAATTGATGGAACCCTGATGCTAGATCGAGCGTGCTGAAATATTTTGAGTGACCTAACTGGTCTAAGATGTCAGTAATGAGAGGGAGAGGGTAAATCTCTGAAACAGTGACATCATTCAGACGTCTATAGTCAATGACAATTCGCCATTTTTGTTTGCCAGAAGCATCGAGTTTTTTCGGGACTACCCATACAGGTGCATTCCAAGGGGAGGTTGAAGGGCGAATAATATCCTGATCAAGCATTTTCTTGATTTGCTTCTCAACTTCGTCTTTATGTACTTCAGGGAAACGATACGACTTAACGTGAATAGGGGCTGTATCCTTAGTATTAATAGAATGTTTAATCACATTCGTATTAGTTAAAAATTCACCATCGAGATGAAATATGTCTGTATATTTAGAAAGACAGTTCAACAAAGCTTTCTTTTCTTGCGGATTTAAATGGGAGCACCTAATCTGCTCAACAACTTTTTGAGACCGGTCAATAACTAAGGAATCTAATTGATGAATGAATTCCTGTTGAGTATCATCTAATTTGGAAGGTGGGAATTTAAAATGAGTTATTTGGACTTGAAAATTATCAATTTGGACTTCAGTTTCGGTGGTGTTAAGAACAGAAACGTTAACTCTGTTATTCGACTTTAAGTTAACTATACAGTTTGCTAAGAATACACCTTCACTTATTTTATGATCTAGTATCAAAGCTTCGTTTAGATCGGTAATCTCTGATAAATTGGAAACTGGACACTCAATGACCATTTCTGACCGCGGAGGTATGACATATGATGGCTTACTACAACAAATAGGTATTTCGTAACCCTCTAACCTAAGGGTGTTGGTTGAATATTGAATATCTATTTTAAAATGTATAAAATCACTACCAATAATACCATCGTAGTGTAAGTTGATCGTATCGTCAATCGCGTGAAACAAATAGTCAAATATTATTTTACTTTTTGACGAAACGCGATAATCAAAATGGACTTTAATAGACCCCAAAGATTCGCAATAGGAATCGTTATCACTTAGGCCTTTAAGTTTTATAATTTCAGGATCAAGAACTGATTTATTATGCAAACTGGAATGTTTGACAATAGAAATTGTAGAACCAGTGTCGATCAAAAAGCACAACGGCTTATCATTATAGTTTGTTTTTAAATCAACGCGAGGTAAAGAAACTCTGTCATTAATGTAGTTTATAGTAAAAGTTTCCTCACGCAAACAATCCCTAGAAGAAAGATTCGATTTTTTGAGAGATGAGGGACTGTTTTTAAAATCTGAATTAGAAGACTTGGAAGTCTTTTTATGTGCACTAAACTGTGTCTGAGAAAATTTAAGAACACAGTTTGAAGGACTTTTAATACCTTTATTAGCATTAACCTGTGTTTGAGAAAATTTAGGAACACAGGATTGAATAAAAACGTCTTTTGTGTCATTTAAATTGTTAACATTAGGTTTCGGCAGACACGGAACCGAAGCCCTGTTTAGTTTAAAGTCTCATTTTCATTAGAAGTGACGACATGATGCACATTAGAGCGATTATTGCTCGACACGTTATTTGAACTCGGTGCAGTTGCACTTGATAGAGTAGAGTTACGTGGATCGGTCCGCAAATTGTTATTGTTTTTTGCTTTAAGTTTACGACATTCGCTTATTAAATGACCACGTTTTTTACAATAAGCACAAAATTTATTTGGATCAAAATTAGGATTCAAATATTGATTAGAATTTGTGTTAGAATTATCTTGTTCGTTATTATTTGCTGTGTTTACATGATAGAAATTAGGTGGAGAGCGCTTATTTTTATTTTTATAACACTCTGAAGCAACATGGCCGCTCATATTACATGTTGCACATTGTTTATTTGAACGAGTTGAAAGTTTTAACAAATTAAATATTTTTTCTTCTTCAGTGGCATTTGTTATCGCTTCTGATAAAGTTTTAGGATTCCTGCACCGCACAATATGGGAAAAATTAGAGTTCAACCCTAACAAGAACGTATTAAGAGCCAAATCTTCCATTGCGGCTATACGACCTATAAGTTCTTTATCATTTTCGCAGCTATAATGGATGTCAGCTTGTAGTCGTGTTAAACATGATTCAATGCGGATAGAAAATTGCATCACGTCTTCGGAAGGCAACTGTTTGCATTGTTGTAAATCGACTAATAAGTGAGTGGAGTGTTTTTTTTCTCCAAAAGTGGTTCTTAGGAATTGTTTGATCTCTGACCAACTATTAAATTGTTTTAAAAAACAAGCTAATTGGGCTTTGCCTTCCAACTGCGCGATAATATATTTACATAAGAACTTCTGCTGTTCTGTAGTTGCTAGACCAATCGCATTTTCGCAATTTGTTAAAAATGCGGGCAACGACTCACGGTCCCCATTATATGGTTTGATGAATTTTGTGAGGACAGAGAAGGTAATTTTGTCTGCCATTTTAGTTGCTTTTGGTTTTGGTGCTGGACTGTCCTCTGAAGAATCTGAATGAGATGAAGATGCAATTTCTTCGGAATTCTCCTTTTTTAGAGGCATTAAAATGCTGATGATAAAATTATCGTATTAAAGCACTACAGAACATCAGACACAAAATTGTGTACAAAACTTGAACTTAAAAGGTGTAAAATAGGGTAAATCTAATTTAAAGAGGGTTCTAGGAAAGTAAAGTTATCTTGAAAATTTGGGAAAATTCACTTCACAAAAATAGACTTGAGATCACTTTCACTAGATAAATAGATAGGAAAACTCACAGTAATAGTGATATGGCAGCAGTGCACGCGAACATTCTGGAACGATGACGTCACACACACGTAGTGTGGCGAGACCCGGCGCACGACGTGGCGACCTGGCGATTCAGCGAATCGTATTACGGGTCGTCGACACGACACGTTGCGTTCTGCTTGCACGTGGTGCGACCACGTAGGTGATGACGGATGATGTGCAGTTGGATGTTTTCAGCGAGACCTCAATGGAGGGTCCTCTTGTGATGCGAGCTCGCACTCGGAAGTGGAGACTGATAAGGCAGCAGGAGATTTTCCGGGGTGATGCGGGCTCACGCTCTATAGCGGAGGCTGATCGTCGATCACGGGCAGCAGGAGGTGTTCCGGGGTGATGCGGGCTCACACTCAATAGCGGAGGCTGATCGTCGATCACGTGGAATGCAGTAGCGCGGGCTTAGGCTTTTGAGGAACCTAAGGCTTATCGTCGACCACTTACCGAAAGGACTACTAGGCCACGGAGCCAACAATTGTTAGGTTGCAGACGAGTGACAACGAATTGACGACGCCTACACCTATGGATCCCAGTACTCAATTTTCCTGAGAAACTTTCCACTTCTGACACCAGTTTGTTAGGATGGTGCAACACTTTACTTCTGCTACACTGAATTTATTTAAACTTGCACACCAAAATTACATGAGTCGAAAAATATGTTAATTGAAGGAATTTTGTAGGTTGACCGCGCAGCGTGCATGGCGAGCAGTTTTATATAATACATAGATTCTCAAATCAGCAAATTTAAAGTAGTGGATTCGGAAATTATTTATAACAGAGCGAAGCGAGCGCGCGTCATTGAGATCAGAAGTGGTTTTAACTAGTGTTACAACACTTTTACCTGGGGATATCGTTTAACTTTAAAACACCCAGGGGTGCGATGGGTCTGCAGTGACATAAACAAGTTCAATATTGTTGTTATAATACGACACTGTAAATCAAAAGTTAATTAAAACAGAACAGTTATCTTTCGTTGTCGTGTTGACGATATTTGTCTTATTCGGAGAATTTAATAAATGTTAATTATAATATATAATTTCCTTTCTTAACAAATTCATTACATTTTAAATATTAATTTAAAAATATATAAAATACATTAAAAAATATAAAAAATTGTAGCCCATCGGTATCGGGTACAGGGTCCCAGCTAGCGAGCAGTCAGGCCTCCAGAGAGAGGAACCTCCTAACAATACGAGCCGAGAAAGATAAACAAATCAAGTATCTTGACTTGGCTCGCAAGGTCGACATGTGGGATGTGGAGTCAGCGATCATTGCCGAGCCGATAGTCGTGTAGGCCAATGGCTTAATAGCCAAGAGCCTCGACCAATATCTTAGGAGGCTCTCGCTTGGCAGCTGGATCAAGGGCTTGATTCAGAAAGCAGTACTTCTGGACACACGTATTGTTAGGAGGTTCCTCTCTCAAGAGCCCTGACCACCGGCTGCTCGGACCCTGTTCCCAGCGCTGGTGGGCTGCTGTTTTTCATATTTTTTTGTGTTTTTTATATAGTTTTATTAAGAAATATTTAAAAATGTAAAAAATATGTGTTTATATGAATAAACGAAATAATATATAATATTATTATGATTGTCACTTGAATGATCAGATTTTTCCAAAATTGGATCATTCAAATTCAAGTTGCTCATTGTCATAAACCAAGGTAAATTCATACGTTTTCTTAGAATCTATGCGTACATTCAATCCCGTTTGGTAAACTTTTTGTTCGGCAAGTACAGTTAGCACTCAGGAGAACTACTACGAAAAACCACAATTACTATTCGGTATCATTTATTTCATTCTAACTTATCGTGAATACTACAGCAAACCTTAATAAATTAAACAAATTTAAATAAGAGCGCGGACCACCACGTCTGCGGTAGATAAATCATAAAAAAAAAAAAACTAAGAAAACAAATAGTTCCAATAATACTTAACCCTTTTTTTTCCGCAGGGGAAATCATCATATGACTCCTCCCGCTCTGGGCGGAGCAGGAGGGAGTGTCAGACTTTTACCTACTAAAACCCATCCATGTTCCTTCATTGGCCTTTGTGTTCACGGTATCTCTTTCAAGCAGTCCCGCAACCCTGGCAGGCATCGGTCCTTGCGGACCCCTTCCTAATGCTGACTGTCTTTGAGGCGCGCGTGGAACACGAACGCGCCGATAATACTTAACCCTTAATTTGGGATTGTATGTACTGTCATACAAGATCTTAAAAGAAAAAAAAATACAATATGCTAGTGATAAATCAACAGTTTCAAATTGAAAAACTAACTATATTTAATGAAAAATAATAAAACACAGATCTAGCAATATTTATTTTGACATAATTTGAAGAAATTGGTTACTTGACGTACGTCAACTGCGTTGTCCAAGATGTTTATACTATTATTATAAATATTATATAGTTTAGGATAGGAGTAATGACTAAAATGTATGCTTTATTGTGTTATAGAATGCGTGTGATAATAACTGTGAAGTTTAGTTTAGTTATAGTTTAGTTTAGTTTAGTTTTAATTAACCTTAGTATCAGCGCAGGCATCTTCCCCGATGCCTTAAAAACTTCTATAATAAAGCCAATGTTTAAGAAAGAAAATAGAGAATTAATGAAATATTACCGGCCAATAGCACTAATACCTGTTATCTCCAAAATCTTTGAGAAATACATATATAACGAATTATATAAATTCATTGATAAAAAGAACGTTTAATGTGACGAACAGAGACGATTTAGACAACATAGGACTATCAATATGGCCGTATATGACTTTATTAATAATGTTATTCAGAATGTAGACAAACGAATACCTACCTGTATGAGGCATATTTTGTGACATGACACAGGCCTTTGACCACGTGGATTATGCTATTCTCTTAAGAAAACTTGAAGCATATGGCATTAGAGGCAATTTACTTAGTCTTCTTGAGTCTTACCTTAAAGATAGAAAATAAATAACTGAAATTTGTCAAATTAATCCAGTTAGCAAGCGCGAAGAGATATTTCGATCCTCAGTCAGTTAAGTTTGGAGTACCGCATGGGAGCGTGTTTGGATCCTTTTGTATTCATATTGTACATAAACGATTTACCTGAATGCATTGAAAAACCAATAACATTGTTTGCGAACGATAGTACTGTGACAATACCATGTGAAAATGAGAAGACATATGAAAGGGACATTAATAATTGTTTAAAAAATGTTGTTAATTGGTTAGAGGCAAATAATTTAAAAATAAACTTGGAAAAAACAAAAGTTGTACATTTTAGTCTGCGGATTGCTAGAATCAGCCCTAATATACACTACAACAATGACGAAGTAGAAGAAGTAGAAAGTACAAAATTTCTGGGACTCGTAATAGATAAAAAACTAAATTGGAAAGCACATACTGATACTCTATGTAAGAGAATTAGTAAGTACATTCACTATCCCCAATAATATATATGCACTTCTTACTGCTTATTATGGCATAGTAGAATCCCACTTACGTTACGGTATTATATTCTGGGGAAATTCAACCGAAAGAGAAACAGTTTTTAAAGCCCAGAAAAGATGTCTACGGGCGATGTTTAAGCTTAAATCCACTGATAGTTGCAAGCCATACTTTAAACAGCATAAAATATTAACACTACCTTGTCTGTACATAATGGAAGTAGCTGTGTTTGTGAAGTCGAACCCAAATCGTTTTAAACGCCTGGCTGACGTAGTTCCACGTAACAGACGCGACAATAATGTAGTATGTTCCCACCCCGCCAAAACGGCACTAATGCGCAAGAGTGTCTACTGCATGGCTTCGGTCATTTATAATAAGTTACCTAAGCAGTGGAGAGAATTGCCGCTATCTTTATTTAAAAGCAGGCTCCGAAGCTTTTTAACTCTTAAAGCGTACTATACCGTCAGTGAATTCCTTACTGAGAAAGAATTTGGGTAACTTAATTGACATTGATATTAAATTGACACTGATAGCTTTTTTTTTTATTGATATATTGACATTGT
Organism: Xestia sexstrigata; assembly: GCA_941918905.2. NCBI lineage: Eukaryota > Metazoa > Arthropoda > Insecta > Lepidoptera > Noctuidae > Xestia > Xestia sexstrigata. The sequence continues at coordinate 10,938,810 of OW799200.2, read as the reverse complement.
AAATTTTATTCTATTACATTCTATTATTGACACTGTATTTTTATCTTTATTTCCATAAAATATTTCTAATTATGAATACTCAATTTTTAATGTTTTGCTTGTTTTTTCTGTCCTAAGTTATTTTGTGTTTTATTGTAATTATTATTTTATTTTAATTTGTTGATTATATTTTTTACTGATTAAGTATGTGAAAGAGTGTACACCTATAAGGTAGATTTTTAAAATGTACCAAAACTCACACCAATAAATGAATTTGAATTTGAATTTGAATAGTTTCAAACTTGTGGTGGTAGAATTTTAGCGCTAGTGCCTGCTGAGAATACACCCTCTGACAATAGTGAACACTGACCTTGATGATATGAAATTACACGTGTACACACCCCGCTTTCTATGTCAACTTCTGCACATTCTATTGATAATTCTATGGAAAGGCTTAATATTTTAGACAGTGACGAAGAACCAGGAATGACCCTCCAGCCAGAATGTTCGACTCACACCAATTTTTCAAAGCGTCTATTCAAACTCTTCTCTAGAACCTAATTATTGTAAGAAAGTGCCAATACTGAGTGACATTCCATCACTCCCAGCAACTCCTGCTACTCCTGCACCCCTTGCACCACAACCTGAACCAACAGCAAGTGGCTCCATGGCTATTAGCTTAGCTCGCATGAGGGCTTCTTCCAAGTCGCGTCCCAGACATAACGGATCGCAACGTCCCACTGTTTCTGTTACTAATCGACCAAAACGAATCACAAAGTTCACTCAGAGCTATCAATGGGAAAAAGTGGTTTTGCGGCACAGGGAAACTATAGAAGAAGATTCAGATCACACCAACGTTAAAAATGAAACTTTACTAGGTTATTTGTACAAGTTCGTTTCCCCAGACGTTTTAGCAGATGTCGTAGAGCAAACAAGCGCATACGCAATATTCAAACCGGACGTTCTCTTGGATTGACTGAATATGAATTGCGGGATTCTCTAGCCATACATATTTTATCATGGGTGATTGGGTGTTGTTAAAATGCCATCGTACAGATTGTTGGAGTTTGCGGTACAGATACCATTACGTAGCCAATTTCATGTCATTTGATGAAAGATTTTCATAAAAAAGTTCGGACGCACCCGTGAAAACACTGATTCAAAAGCAAAGCACAAAGCGTGTACCCCAAGCCAACCCATTAAAATCATCATGATAATGTTGGCCATTTCATGACGATTAGCACTCAAGGTCGATGTCGGCTATATGCTCAATTGACAACTAGACTACCAATATGCGAGTTTTGTATAGCTAGCAACTTCTAGGCCTTGTCTTTCTTGTTTTTTTTAGAATTATTTTGTACTGTAATTAGCAATGTATGCCCCGAAATATAACACATTTACTTAATGTTTTTACGTGCATTTGGCAATGTATGCTGTGACATACATTGGTTTTCAGGAAATCTTAAGCTCCCATTTTTTTTTTTCTGTAACATCATTCGTCTACAATATTTTATTTAAAAAATATGGATTTTATTGAATTTTATTCTTTGCCAAATTAAGGGTTAAGAAAACTACACTTACATATTTGAAAAATAATAACATTGAAATAAAAAGTAACGAATTGTATCAGAACAGTCTTTTTGGTGAACACCTAACCAAAAGTACTCACCAACATCTCCTTCTTGATTCTGTTCTTCTAGTACTTTCTGTTCAAATTCTAAATAGAGTTCTCTCGTAAGAAACCTTAGTATGCCAGAGAAAGACAAAAAAAGCAATATCAACAATAGATTTCCTTGTAACTGTGGGAGTTAACTGTACTGTAAAAAAACAGTTGAAATGTATGGTTGACGAAATGGGATTCAATGTATGAAGATTAAAATAGTTACGAACTGGGACATTTATTCACTTGTTTTTCACGTCTTTTGTTTAGTTGTCGAAATGGGAAAGTTACGAGATAGGACGTAGTTATTCATAGAGTTTATTAAAATAGAACAAATCCCTCGCTGGTCCTGTTCCCTCTTAACAATGTGACATTGGTATCTAAAATATTCTTAACATTGCTACATACAGCGATGGTAGATGCCAAACCAATGCCGATTGGAGCGAGCCGAACAAAATCCGTATAATTTAGTAGTTTCTTCGGCTTTATTGTTCAACAAACGCTGCTCAAACGAATGTGCCGACCCGAACAATTAGCAACCCTGATGCTTCAGACTATTACAGGAATACCACATGCCATTTTTAAAATGGCACACTGGCGTTACAAGTCCGTTGGTCCTAGTAATAAAACTTTAATATTGCCATTCATAGGGTGGCACATAGCCACGTCGTTAGCATGCAGTTTGTAAACGCTTTAACATGTAGCCATCCAATCTGAGTTTAACTAGCTTTGTATAGCAATATTAGGAAAAAGTTTGATGAGTTTGGTTAACTGCAGCACTGCGGCAATGTGCCATCAACATGAGTTTCTGTGAACACAAGTGTTTGTTGAACGCAATAATAAAGTGACCATTTTATGTTTAGCTTACAGACTAAAAATGTATTTTAAAAGGAACAGAGTAGGTAACTAGACAGGCCCAATGAATCGACTAACATGATATTTCATTAATTTAATTAATTTCATGTCTTAGGAATAAAACAGTAAACGGCTGTTTAATATTACCATAATCAAATTATGGCAGTACAAAAATAAAATGATGACTCACATATATTGTTTCGCATTAAAAATTCCAATTCTCTCCCTCCATACCTATCCTGCCTATGATGATCTAATCATTAGATCATAGACTCTGCGTAGTAGTGTTGGAAATTAGCATCTGGTCCATTGCAAAATCAATTGCAATTTCATTAGCCTTAATACCAGTATAAACGCTCAAATCAGTTTTCAAATATTCTATGATTTTCTTAAAAACGAACTCTTCTGCGTCAACTCCCCACACGAAGTCGGTGTGGCACATATTCTTGCCTCGTATAATGTAATGATCCATTGGATTACCGATACTGAAGTACAATCTCAGCATGTCAGGGATAGTGGCCAACCAGTCTTCACTGGAACTGATTAGCGCGATCGGCAACGTTACTTGTGAGAGGGGAAACTGAATATTACCATTTTTAAACTTATGAAACTTGCCACTTTTGACCACTTGAGCATAATGCAGGATGGTGTCTGTGGAAGCACCAGCAGGTACGTGGTACAACAATCTTGCCAGAAAACTAAGATTCCAAAGATGATTATCTGTCGGAATACCACCACTGAGAAAATATAATGGATTACTGCAAAACAATATCGGGCCTTGACAATACTTCAGCGCAAACCATTTCGGTACTCTCCGTGAAGGCAGAAACTCCTTTTTACCAATAACTTTGAGTAACTGGGAGGGCGGGCTCGTCGCCATGGCCGTCAGAATTTTGAACGGCCCTTCAACATTGCTCATGAAAGCTAAAGGTGCCACCAGGATACCAATTCTTAGGTGCTGATTGTATAAAGGCATCGTGGAAAGTAATACCAGAAGTGCCGTGGCACCCATCGAGTGTCCGATGTAATCGATGGGATGCTTACTCTTTGTTACCACATGTATGTAATCAATAAGAGAGGGCAAGTCGTATTCTCCCATTTCTTGAAACGAGAATCTCCAGAACTCTTCGGAATCTACTGCCAGTTTAATATGTCCACGCGAATAGTAATTTCCCCTGGCATTCGCCATCCAAACATCGTACCCGAGATCGGCTAGCATATAAGGTAGAGATTTCTTAGGTCCCAATAAAATCCAATCCGCGGAACTGCCAAGTAGACCATGATGAAGTATCACTGTGAGATTATTTATTTTCCTTTCATATTTCGGTGATATTCTATGTATAGTGAGCAGATATCCGTCTCTGGTGTGTATGACATGCGATTCCACTGTCCTTCCGTGCAGGAGGGCCAGCTGCGGCGTGGACATGCTCGCAGTCGGCTCGGCCTTCAGACTGACATATTCGGGAATTTCCGTTTCGCTCTCAGCAGCTGATCTTTTGTTGACGTCGTTAAAAGACCTTTTCAAATAAGGATACTCAGTTTGTTCTAATTTTGAAACTTTAGGTAGTTCTTTCGTTCCGGTCGGTAAAAGCATTTTTGACAATCGTATTTTAATGTCGTTGAAGGCGCCTGACATAGAAGTAGCTATATCATGAAAATGTTGTGATATGTAGTCAAATAATGGTTCACACATCACGTTCTGATTGAAACATAGTACTATTACTAAAGTTATCATTAAAATCTTCATGACCACACTCGCGTCTTCTCGCGTTTCTCGACTGACTACTACTTACGAGTTTCACAACTGAGATCATATTATCATTGATTACGATAACGTATATTTACAAAATAGAACAATGGAGGTAATGCTTGTATTTTATAACATTGCTCATGACTCAGTTTAATTAAAAATAAATATACGAACCATTACAATTGAGTGTTTTATCTTCTGTCATAGCAAAATAATAAAGTTCTAATTATACAACTAAAAAACTACCTTGACTTTATCCACAACAAAACAAAATTATAGTTTCATAGTAACAAACATTCTCTCACAGAGCAAATGATGACATAAGAATGACTTTGGTACTCTAAATTAAATCTGACTTTAAACCTTAGAAGCAGGTCAAAAGGATCCCATACGATTATGCAGAAAAAATAAATATACCGACATCAGCGCGGAACTTCGCCTCCCGCTTAGTTCGGGAGAACTTTCTTTCTTAACGACGTAAACAATTTAAATCTAATGCAATATGCAGACCGCGCCGGCGACTCCAGCACCCCAACTTTTCACCCCTCCGTTCGCTCTACCTGCACCTTTATGAAAAATTCACCCTAATTCTGGGCCCAGAGCGTTCAGATACCTTACCGTCTCAAACTACTCGGGAATGGCCACTAACTCTATATCTTGGGGATTATTTCACCTTGTTATTACCGCATTTATCCGTTAACGCTTCCCTATTGTTATTCCTGAGATATTTCCTTGAATAAAATATCAGTTCCGCTTTATTATTTGGACTGGTAAGTGATATTGACTTGTGGATATCTTATTCAATTAGCCAAATAACGTAACTTAGCGCACAGCTATGTGCTTCCGAAAGCTCCCAAAGAAAAACTAAATATTAAACTGAAACTACTATACTGTTGCAAGGTTGTTGAGTGATACGTCCACACACAGTTACATTTATACAATTTCGTAACTTCATAAAGACAGCATTAACTTTGAGTTTTCATATTAACAAGTTTATCATATACAGGGTGTAAACAGACTCTTCACGAAGCCGTCAACCAAGCATTCTGTACATCAAACTTTACGCAAAAATAATCGCTGGGAAACTACTTATTTTTTAGGGGTGAAAATCGGTTCAGGCGCAAAATATCACGTTTTATGGTAGAACTCAATGTAACGCACTCAAAACATTGTGATAATGGATGGATTCAATAGTGCGGGTGTCGCGAGGGTGTTTAAAGTAAAAATCTTTTATTAAAAAATGTATTAATAAAAAAACTTGTGAAAACGTTGGAACTTTGACCCCCAATATCTCCGTAAGTAGAAGGTTCCCAGGTATGGTCTAGAACAAAAAAAATATCGCAATGGCAGGGAGAACACGTCCCTTTCGGCTTCGTTAAGAGTCTTTTTACACCCTGTATAATTATGGACTAAAATGGATTGAATCGACATTCTTAGCAAAGGAGCCATTTAATGTGACTCCCACAAGTTTCGCATGTCCCTATATCTCAGTCAATGTCTTGTGACAAAATGAACGATCATGACATCATCACCATCTTCATCTAGCAACCTAGAAAGAAACCAACAAAAAAAGAATCACTTTCTTCTTGCTAAAATTATTTTAAGCGTCCAATTACAAATTGGCACCCGAAATAGTATAAAAGGCACAACGATGTTTGTATTATAGATGTGCAAGCAAGGAGAGTGGAATGAGGCAGATCGAGCAACCAACATTGAACTCATGCAAAATGCAGTGGACACCTTTCCCCTCCTGTTTGGAGCGCCCCGCGCAGCCTCCCCCATTTATAAATGATTCGGGCCTCAATTTCGCCCACACTCACCCACTGGAATATTGTTTGACTTGTGGACGTACTGAGTGGACTTTGGGTTTTTACACGACCATTACAGTCCCGGCATTGGCTTTTTTATTCACCGTGCTAGTTCGCTGTCGAAAAACAAGTTTTGTACAAACATTGGTTTAACTCAAGGTTTGCCAACGAGCGATGGAGCGCAGTATACGGAATATAAAAATAACTGACCGGATAAGGAGCACCACACTGCGCTCCAGAACGCAAATTGCCGACGTAGCTTATAAAGCTGCGTGACTAAAATGGGACTGGGGGCATGTCTGCCGGATGCTATGGGCCCTAAATATCGCAGGACTGGAGCCCCGAGACAGCTAGACGGGGTCCCGGCAGACCGAGGAGAAGATGGCGGGACGTCTTGGATGGCTTCCTCGCGAATTAGCGAGAAGAAGCACACCATCGTGACAAGTGGAAGGAATGGCCCCTCATTCAAAGACAAAGACTCCACAGTTTTTAGTCTAACTAAACAAAAAAACAATTGGTTTACAGGAATGTCGGAAAATATGTCTCATGTCCCATTATTTACATATAGATACCTACACCCAGAAAAATACGGGTCAACAAAGCCACAATAAATGCTTTGTTGATCATTTCCTGTCGGAGCAACTAATACTTTGTTACTATTACAGAAAGAGCTTAGTTCAGAGTAGCAACTTTTTTATTGTGCGCTGATTGCCCGTCCTTTAATGTGCTAAGAACAATTTAGCTTTGTCCTTACATTAAAGTTAAAAAAAAATTGGATGTGGTAACAATTAAACGTTTTAGGTGTCAATGTGAACATTGTTAATAAATTTGACAAATAAATAGTCAATAATAATAATAATAGTAGTAATAGTGGTAGTAGTGGTGGTGGTGGTGGTGGTGGTAGTGGTGTGGTAATAGTATAGTAGGTAGTAATAATATAGTCGTAGCATTAAACTACCAATTGTCGTACAATATGTATGTCGCTGGGGTAACAATGGAACGTTGCGAGTGTGCCAATGTGAACGTGTAAGCAAGTGAATGTGTAAGCTTTAATGGTGGTTACAGAGGCAAAATATTTAATTTAAAAAAGTACAGCACATAATTACAACAAAGTGACAGTAATATTGAATTAGTTCCACATAAAAAAGATACATTGTTGTAGTATCCAAACACACTTTATTGAAAAAATACTGTTGTATTGACAATATAGAAACATTGTTGTAGTATCAATACATACATTTAATTTTGTTGAAGGAATATTGTTGTATTGACAACTTAATTCATGACAATAAAAACATTGACGCACGAACTACACTATGGTGGACTCTCCCCTGTTAAAGTTTTATTGTTGGAGCCAACAATATTTTTTTCTGTGTGGACAAAATTATTACCTACATTTATATTATTATTATTTTCAGCATCCGGTTAGACTGGAAGCCGACCCTAACATAGTTGGGAAAAGGCTACCCGTTTCCTTGCCTTACCTTACCTTTTTAGTAGTTCAAAATAATAATAATAATCATCATCTACCTATTTTACTTATCGATGAATAACCCTTTATTGTTTCGAAAGCATACGTTTCATAATCATCATTTCAAATATTTTCTCACGTGGCATTATCAGCAGGCCTAGCCAAGTTACAAACGTTTCATATCGATTCTCTTTCTACAATCGTAAACGCCTCGGCGTAAGCGATTGTAGAAAGCGCTAAATTGGTAGCCAAGTTGACACGACTGAGTCGATCGCTCGTTCTTTAATGTCTTTAAAAAGAACCTACACTTTAGTTTATGGTGAGTGTTCCTACCAAAGAGTATAGCGATCAACATTGTAGAAACGATAACATTCTATTCTATCATTTTGAACGATGTAAACTTGTCTAAACGAATTTTCTATTCGTTTGTGTTGATCACGTGATTTAACGTTGATGATGTCATTCCCATACATTTGATTCGTTTTCTACTTGCGTTAACGATTGTAGATTGTCAACTTGGCTAAGCCTGCAGGGAACATTACATGGAACCAAACAGCCTAAAATCCCTAACATCCTTTACAAAATAAAATACTAATAAATTAACTTATAATTACACTTAAAGTACTTACGGGATAATATCCGTGATTTTCTTTATATAAGAGCTCCCGATATTTCGACGCTGTTGGAAGCATCATGATGAAAGAGGGTAGATAGATTTGTCTGCTCATAATAAATAATTTTCGCCCCACGTAGTTGTAGTTGTAGTGAAAAACCGTGAAAGTCTAAAACAGTGCATTAATTTATAATTATTGTTAATTTAAACTAAAACTTGTTGGTACATTTTTGGGTATTAGATAAATTCTTCGTCAACTTCTGAGGGGACTTAATTTATTTTGCTATCGGCACGCTAACATATTAATATAGTTAAAAAAAAAACATCTTTCAACTTTTAGAGCCGATACGAAATTGCAAAAGTCCAAGAAACGGGTTCTAATTAGTCGAACGCTAAATACACTCAAGCACTTGCTAAAAGTAAGGGCATAACCTGCATTTATACAACCTCATTAAACTTCCAGGTTATTTAGGTACTTGTAACACAAACAACCCCGGTGAGATAAACTGTGATAGTTAAAACTTAAAAGCTACATTCATAGGCATGACGACAGTATCAAAAAATTGCAAATCTATTTAGTCCGTCAGTTAGAGTATTGGAAATTAATGGACACGTATTTTTTGTTTTTGTAAATCAATGAATATTGACAAAGATAAAACGCATCAAAACTCGGGAATGGGGGCTCGTGTTTCAGAACTAGCTAAAAATTATACCTAGGCGTGACGTATTGAGAATTTTAAAAGCGTCATATCTTCGTCAATTTTCATTTTCGTAACAAAAGAAAAAACACGGGTCAAATATTTTCTGATGATCTAACTGACGGGCTAATTAGATTTTTTTTTTGTCGTCTCGCCTATTGTTCGTTAAATTCGAGAATATAATTATAAACGTGTTACGTTAATAGGCATTTCTATTTCACTTATCGCCGATGTAATTTGTATCAATCTGGAAAGATATTTTATCATTTAGAGCCAATGTTTACGCCAATTATAATTATGTTTAAATGTCGCAGGGATCATTCAAAATCCCACACTCATTGAAATAGTTTGTACCCGTACAGGTGCCATTTGCTTTTGGCTATCGACGGATATAAATTAATATTGTATTAACGAGGGAGTCAAAGCATATACGTATAGGTACAGAATAATATAATATGTACCATGTAGTTTGTGTATGGAAATTAAACTGTGCCTTTACATTTACGTACCTATCGAAAATAAGCAACATACAGCGTTGTTTGGATTTAATTAAAGCGGCTTTTGTGAATATTATTTAATTAGAGTAAAGTATGATTTTACCTTTATTCTGTTAGAAACCGGAGAAGATAGGTAATATTTATGTTTTTACAAAGGTCTTAGAGTGTTCGTGTTTATAACCTGAACAAATCGTGTGATGTGGTAGTCAGAATGATGATAAATACACTAGATACAATGTCGAGAAGTTTTGTCTGGCAATCAACTCATAATTTATAACTAAACATTGCACGTAGTATTGAATTCAAATATTATGCTACGCAATGAAAGACCGGAATCAATTATGTTTCTCACAATGGACATTGTCACATTTATTTTTTAAACATTTATTGGTCTGTCGCGATCAGAATTTCTCACACTACTTATTTAATTTTTACTTTATTGAAGGTGGCAAACAAAGACAGTCAAAGACAACCAGGAGACAAAAACGAAATAAGTGTCTAGTAACAAGGAGAACTGTAAGGTCAACCAACACCAAGAACACTGCGCGGGATTAGTTTCATCTCGGCATATCTGCTTGGTAACAAGGCGTCCACACCACGTAAGTACCTGTCCAGATCGGCTAAGCAGCGCTCTGCCTACATGGGTCGACCACCCGGTCACAGCAATACGTGGGGTCTTAGACTCGCCCCAAGCGGGGTCAAGCCTCGCCGTGACCTTTGTGAAGCACAGGCCTCACCGCCAGCTAACGGGCGAGCGAGCGAGCCGGCGGACGAAGCGAGCTGAGGGAAATTAAGCGTTGGTTCACACCGCGAACTACAAAGCTAAGCTACGCTAATGAGGTGAACGAATAGCATCGCTGGTATCGTCGGATATTTATTCGCATCTTTTGTATCTCTGACGTATTACCTACTAATACTTCGGGTATGAAAAGAGATGAAACAATGGTCGCCCGGCATGCTCGCTCGCTCGCTCGCTCGCTCTCTGGCGGTGTGGTCTGTGCTTGACTGGTGGGTGTTTACTAGCTGATGCCGAGCTGTAACGATGCATGTAAGTTTGCGTCCAGCAAGGAGTTGCATACAAAGAATCCAAAGAAGAAAGGGTCGAATAGTAACCATGCTGGTTCCTAAGGTGGATGACAAAAAAATCTAATTATTCATATAGATTTCCAAAAAATATTGGACACATATTTATTAGTTTTTCACGTAAATAAAAAATAAAGACGTGTGACTTCACATTTGGAAACATTTTTTACTCAACTGTGACGTCACAAGCCCCCACTTTGACACGTTTCATCTTCGTCAATTTTTATTAATTTGATGAAATAAAAACAAGTGTATTTAATTTTTTTCGATAATCTAACTGACGGACTAAACAGAATCATAATTATTATTTTTAGTCAGTCATCATCCTTGATTGAAAACAAATGACGTACCTATGTATAGTTTTGTGGCCACCGTAGTATCCCAATCAAAACTATCATAGTTTTTGTTTGGATACTAAGGTGTCTATCTCGTGTTTTGTCATTGAAATACTGTCTATTGTTTAAATCAACATCATCTCACGTTAGTACCCCGGTATGTTGTGTTGTGTGTGAAGAGGAAACACGGTTCCCACGTATTCATTAGGTACATCATTCTGAACTCCTACACATAGAAAGTTTACGTCGGTAATTTAAAAAAAAACCTGATGATTATTGCAGTTTTGTAGGAAACATGTGTTTTTTAAATAACGGGCGTGTAAATTAATCACTTTCTTACATTTCTATAACATTTATTGTAATGTCAACTAAAACCTAAAGTGACCATAAAAAAACCATTTTCCCATATCTCTTAATTTGCATCTTCAGGCAAAAAATAAAGTAAGTCTTTTTCTTGCCCCATTTTAATTAACTTCCTGTTGGCGTAGTATATCTTCTGCTTTCATAGGTACTTCTAGGTACTTCTGTATTAATCGTCTTTTCAGCAGTCCTCCTTTCTAGCCATAAATCATAGTTCACATAATAAATTCATCCATTGTTTCTTTCACCTTCTCCTGTTCTGATTTCCACATTTTAACTCAAAACTGTTTCTCAACTTTTCCCTCATTAATTTAAATCATAGCATGACAACGGATTGCCGAACAAATTTTCAGTGACCTGTCGATAAACTTCTACTTTGGGGGTCTGGAATCATCAACATCATTATTCATGACAACGGATTGCCGAACAAATTTTCAGTGACCTGTCGAAAAACTTCTACTTTGGGGGTCTGGAATCATCAACAACATTATTCTCCTACCCTTATTCCAAATAAGTCGGCGCAGCATGTCTTCTTTTTCAGTAGGTACGGTTCCGTACCTCAAAACGAAAAAACGGAATCCTTATAGGAGCACTTTGTTGTCCGTCCGTCTGTCTGTCAAAACCCGGCGTGAAGCGTGGAGGTTGCAAATTGAAATTAAAACCATATACTCAAGTCTACATTCCCTTGAAGCTGTGAAAAAATGAAACTTCTAAGTTAACGTTAAAAAAAGATACGTTTATCGCCCAAAAAACGTGTTCGAAACTCTCAAGGGATTCAAAATTCATAGTTGACCTAGAATCATGAAATTTCATTTGATTCTAAGGACTGTGTGAACTGAATTGATTCATGGTTACAGTTAATTCGTCGTTCCTTACATTGCCTACACCTACCACTATTTTATAGTGAAATAATACATTTACGTCATTGAGTCATCTGCCCATTTTGGAAGAGTGCGAAGCGAAAGCTACTTCAATACTTAAGTAAATATTAAAGTAAAAAATTATTTATTTATAAGTTTCAAATTTCAGTCAACGACGCTTCCTTAAGTTCTACCCATAAGTTCTACAAAGAACTCACAATGAGCCTGCAACTCAGTAATTATCTCTTTTATGTTATACCTTTGAATAAAGTCGAGTATTATTTATAAAGAAACTTTTATAACTCACACATTTACTTAAATACAGGTAAAGTGTTACTAACGGACAGTTTTAAATTAGGCAAATGTAATATTCTTCTTAACGTGTCGATGACAATCTAAATTGATTTGGCGACGAGTTTGGCACATTCAGTAGCGTCCATTAGCTCCTGTAATGTGCAAACAATAGGAAAGACAGGACCCGATATCAAGTGAATGTAGCTTTCTAATGGTGAAATAATTTTTGAAATTGGCGCAGTAGTTTTTGAGTTTATTCATTACAAACATACAAATATTTCCTCTTTATAATATAATAGTAGATTATGCACCGAGGAGCTAAAGTTGTGTCTTATGTCACGGGCGTCATATTGAATCTCGAGCGCAATGAAGGATTCGGGTTTTCTCCCGAGCGCGCCGAGGGAGTTAAGCGTTTAACTCACGAGCGAAGCGAGGAAGTTAATACAAGAATCCTGAATGCAGCGAGGGAGTCAAGCTAGCCCAAGGCAAAGACACCTTAAGCCCAGAGGAGGAAACTCTACTTTTTACACCTACTGTGAGAAAATAATAGCCACAAAAAAAAAACAGGATACCAAAACTAGAAACACTTAGGTATCCATTATTATAGGGACTGGTACATACATCTGCCGAAGTTATATTTGAACAAACCTACAAAATATTGATTTATTCACAAAGCCATAAATCTACTCACTCACTGACTGACAACGCTATTATGAACTACTGTTTCTGACTAGTAGCATGTGCAAAAGCGAGGGATGTTTTTTTAAAAATTCACCACCTAAATAAGTTCAATGTACACCAATATTTTAAAGAGGATTTGTATGTTTGTAACGAATAGACTCAAAAACTACCGGAACTCAAAGGGCGAAGAAGGAACATGGATGGGTTTTAGTCAGTAAAAGTCTGACACTCCCTCCTGCTCCGCCCAGAGCGGGAGGAGTCATTTGATGATTCGATGAAAAACAAAAAAAAAAAAACGCTGGACAACAAGCGATACACATTGGCAAATAAAATTGTTAAGTCGTATACCAGGGGCCCTACTCTCTAACGTTTAATCCGTATATTCGGATCTATGCGTCTCTCTCACACACGTCTGCAGATGAGTGCGAGTAAGAGACACCGATAGATCCGAATATAAAATAAAACTAAACTGTAATATCCTCAAATACGGTGTAGGTACTTTTTAACGCTACCTATAAATCCTACTATTAAAGTAAAACTTACAATCAATATTTACAGTATGTACCCTTTTTTTTTTTTTTTCCGATGGGAAATCATCAAATGACTTCTCTCGCTCTGGGCGGAGCAGGAGGGAGTGTCAGACTTTTACTGACTAAAACCCATCCATGTTCCTTCATCGCCCTTTGTGTTTCGGGGCCACGGTATCTCTTTCGAACAGTCCCGCAACCCCGGCAGGCATCGGTCCTTGTGGACCCGTTCCTTTTTGCTGACTCTCTTTGAGGCGCGCGTGGAACACGAACGCGCCGTCGACACGGCCTGTCGTCATGAGACGGACGGACGGCGAGCTAGCCCATAGCCCACCGTCCACAGGACTATCGCCTCCAGATCCCATGGCGGCAATCCGGCAAAGTGGCACGCCGCCTCGCGGGCGATCGTGCGGTACCCACGGGCCAGCCTTACGGCTACCACCTTTAGGGGCGCGTTCAGGTAGTGGGCTGCACGCAGCCTCAAGGAACGCGCCCACACCTGGGCCCCGTAAAGGGCCATGGACCGCACGACTCCCGCGTAGAGCCTCCGGCAGGAGGCGTTCGGCCTCCCCAGGTTGGGCAGGAGCCGCCTGAAGGCAGCCCCAGTCCGTTCCAGTTTGGGGGCCAAACGTCGGAAGTGCTCCACGAAGTTCCACCGGCTGTCGAGGACGAGTCCTAGGTACTTCAAAGTCGACTCGACACCGATGGATACCCCTCCTACCGTGAGTAAGGATCCCGGAGGTGGCGCATTCCGAGGCCCATGAAAGCACATGGCCTCGGACTTGTGCAATGCCACCTCGAGACCCAGTTTGCCGGATCCTCTCAACGACTAACAGTATGTACCCTATAACTCGGTTTGCTATTTTGACAATTAAAAATAAACTTGTACCGGGTTTGTATTATAATAGTGATTGCCTCTCCTTACAGTTGCACTTCTCCTCCAAAACTTTGATTGGAACTAGAATGAAACGGCGAATAATTTTTGATTAAACTTTGCCGCATTGCTTGCCTCGAAATTAACTGTGCTTCGACTTATTTACGAGTTCACGAATATGCTTTAACTGTACTTGGCTGTTTTATTTAACTGGAATTGATATCTTTTGTAGTTCTTGCTACAAAGGTCTATGTTACATGACCTGGGGGTGTACTAGTTCATTTCTTTTATTTAGTTTGATTATCAAGCAGTGTTAAAATGACAGTATTTGTTGAATCCAACTGTTGTCAATACTGGCGCGGTTCACGCGCTTTTTACTTCGTTGTACAAACCCTCCATGTTTCTGTGTCGCCAATGTAGTATTAATGTGTGGAAGTATCTAATAAATGATGTAAAACTCACAGTTAGGATGTAAAATTAAAATGATTTCTAGTTCAGAATTACAGCTCACACACATTTTTTTTAGTTTTAGAAGGTGCAGTGGGTTAGTACAGACGCCAGCACATCAAGCTACCCGAAACTGACAATTTTTTTCAATCAACCTTGAACCTAATGCTTTGGCGTTAAAGTTGAAAATGCAGAACGGATGGCCGATGAGGCTGAAAAGTTCTGGAGTGGCGACCGCGAACCGGAAGATGGTGCGTTGGAAGGCCTCCCACTAGGTGGACCTATGACCTGGTGAAGGTTGCGGGAATCCGCTGGATCGAGTCGCACGAGACCGGTCAATGTGGCGACAGTTGGGGAGGCCTATGTCCAGCAGTGGATGTCTTTCGGCTGAAATAATTAGTCCGTCAGTAAGATTATCAAAAAAAATTTGACCCGTATTTTTTCTTTTGTTACGTAAACCAAAATTGACGAAGATAAGACGCTTTTAAAACTCTCAATACGTCACGCCGTAGTATAATTTTTAGTGCGTTCTGACGTCACGAGCCCCCACTCCCGAGTTTTGATGCGTTTTATCTTTGTCAATAGTCATTGATTTACAAAAACAAAAAATACGTGTCCATTATTTTCCAATACTCTTACTGACGGATTATTTAGATTTGCAATTTATTTATGGTTTCCATCATATAGCCTATTTACTACTGTACTAGCCTATTTAGATGAAAATGTTAACAGAAATATGCATTTCGCGGCTGTATTCCCGCTGTCCCCACTGCCCGTGTCCTCCATTAATGGGGACTTTAATATTTTTTTTGCTAGCCGACCTACCTCTCTATCTTTTGCGATTTCTGGCCATGTAAGCCCCGCAAACATGTCACGCCACCTTCGCCGAGGTCGACCTCGACAGCGCACTGTCTTTCCTCAGGCGTCCAGTGTGTGACGATCTTTGCCCATATATACCTACTATATAGGCATACAATTAACGGACCACCAGATTTAGCAAAATGTAACTGTAAAAAATCACTTTTGATTGCCAAAATTAGTAAATGATCACCAAAATTAATCCCCATTTTACCGTGAAATTAAATGCAAACATTTTTTTTTTAGTTAAAGACTACCAGAAATTGAACTGGTCGACGGAGCTCCGCTTCGTAGGAAGTAAAGTAGTCTTTAACTGTATTCGACATCTTACACGGGAATAAAGTCACCGACTTTGTCCCATGGTGTAGGATAATGGGAACAACGGGAATACATAATTTCGCGATATTCAGCCTAAACCCTGAGCGCGTATCAAGTGTGAAGATGGTCGGTTGCGACTAGTTAGGTAGACTAGTTAAATACATTGTTATAGTTATTTTAACTAATATTATAAGGATGAATTAAATTAATATTGCAAGGGGCGCCTGCAGATAACAGATTTATTATTACTACTATATACAACTACAACAGCCCATAACGTCCACTGCTGGACATAAGCCTCTCTCATGATAGGAGGAATTTGCCGTAATCTCCACGCTTGGCAGGCGGATTGGAGATCGTAGTGATGAAAGACTAACAGAAAACGCTGCTGCCCATTCTCTGGTCTACGGAGGCGCAAGGTGTTCTGCCTCAGACATTAGTCGCCTTATACGACACCCGTGAGTGTAATGGGTTGGTTCTATTCTACTCTGCCGGATACCACACAGCTGATTTATTATTGCAATAACCTTTTATTAATGTTTACATGAAATAAGAAATTCAAGGAATTGAATGAGTTACAAGAAAGGACACTGTCTGCAATTCGTAGGCATCGGCTGCAAGAACTCAGAATCATTGAACAGGAACGTTTGTTTGTACCTGAGGCCCTACTCTCAAGGTCCTGCCCACAGCCCGCTCGTCGGCGGCGGTGAGCGTTGCGATGGTATGCCACAGCTCGACTAGTTGCGTCCGCGGCGGCGTCAGCGGTGGACGTATTTAGAACATTTAAAATGGCTCTGTCAAAAGTGGCAGGGTATGTGTTGAATTAAGTGCGTTCTTAGCTCCAGATATCATTCAGGCAAGAAAAGGAGCGCACCAAGTTAACCAGAGAAGAACTTGGAGAATTTCACACTCTGTATCATGAATATAGGAACTATCCCGACAAGTTTTTTGAATATACGAGGGCAAGCATAGAAACTTTTGAGTATATACTCGACCACATACATGAAGACTTGAAAGCAAAAACTTCACTTTATTTCCACGCGCGATAAAAACAAAATTATTTATTTCGGTCGCGCGATGCCGAGTCCGTCCACCGATGTCGCCGCGCGCCGCTTTGAGCTGTGGCCGCCTCAATACTCGCTAGCATATTTGTTTCATTCGCCCAACGCGCAGCCCGTCGCCGCCTAGAGTCGCGCGACTCTACCCGCCGCAGGTCGCGCCGCATAACGCGTTGCCGGTAGCAGTGGCATACTTCATATGTTGTCTAGCATTTGTTTTCACTGCTCACCGCCGCCGCCAGTCGCCGCCGCCGGTCGCGTGCCGCCGACGCCGCCACCGACGCGCGGGCTGTAGGCAGGACGTAACGTTTCGTCCGTATATTCGGATCTACCCGTTTCTCTTACAGCTCGTTCCCACTTGTCGGGTGTCGGATCCGTATATTAAGCGGAGGTTCCAGTGGCAGAGCATTTTATATGAAGCTATTCACACTTGTCGGAAACAAGACGGATAGATCCGAATATACGGACGAAACGTTAGAGAGTAGGGCCCCTGGTATACGACTTAAAAACTTGTATTTTTTTAAATTGTGAAAAATTTGGATCTTTGACCCGCATTATCTCCGTAACTGGAAGGTTCCCAGTCATGGTCTAGAACAAAAAAAATATCGCAATGACGAGGAGAATAACCCTTTCAGCTTTGTTAAGGGTATTATTACACCCAATAAGGTATATCTGGATCCGATTTTGTCATAAATTTCAACTTCCGGTCCTACATAAGGTTCGCTCACCGGTACGAACATATTGCGTACGCGGGACCTGACACCAAACTCTGACGGAGAATGAGCAAAAGTAACTTTCAGTGTCAGCAGTCGGTCCAAACCTTAAAACAAATAGGTACACTCAGTTGAGTGTCTATTCAAAATTTTCAATACAATGTTTGATGAAGAGAATATTTTCCAATGTAATGAACTAATGAACATAGGCGAGAACACAAACAAATGCGGTATAGTTTTAATTTCCTGTGCCAGTACTACAGCTAATGGATTCATACACTCAAATCGGCTCACATAAATAAATAATATTTCCATAGGATGCAGAGTGCAGACCCTATTCAAATACTACTTTGTCAAGAAGGTACCGGCAAAAGATCAATAAAACACAAAATGTTAGTTATTCATTCAAATTTATTTTATCACCTTCAAAGTATGCTCCTTATGAAACGACACACTTACGCCAATTAATAATCCTATCATCAAATTTTTTTTAAACGCTTTTTCCGGAATTGAGCCCAGTTCTCGCCGCGAATTCTCCTTTATGTCTTCTACTGAATGGAATCGGGTGACACGAAGTGGTAATTTGAGTTCAGGAAAAAGAAAGAAGTCGGCTGGACCCATAACTGGTGAATAATGTGGTTGCTCGATGGTATTTGTTGAGTTTTGGTCAAAAATTCGTTCACAATGATGGCCTTGTGCGAAGGCGCATTATCGTGGTGCAAAATCCAAGAATTTTCTTTCCACAAATCTGGACTTTTTCGTCTAAATTGCTCTCTCAAACGCCGCATAACGCTCAAATAATATTCTTTATTTACCGTTTGACCTCTGGCAAGATTTTCAGTAACTATTTCCTTCACTTTTGCTATGTTAACTTCAGTTGTAGACGTTGATGGCCTACCAGACCGAGGCAAATCTTCCATCACACCTCGACCGCTTTTAAACGCTTTGTACTACTCATAACCGCGTGTTTTTGATAGAGTTGTTTCACCGTCAGCCTTCTGTAACAATTACTAATGCAAAATTTAAGACAAACTCTTTGTTCGATGTTTAAAAATAAAAAACATTTATTTCAGGTTCTTCCGTATGACAATTACGAAACACGAGATAAATACAAATCACAATTTAACATAAGAATTTAAAAATATTAATAAAAATCCATGTCTAGTCCATTATGAAATTCGCCATACACACTAGATATGATATAACTAAAAACAGCACTGTATTTAATATAATTAACAGATGTAACTCAAACTCCGAGCCAAAATGGAAAACAGTTGTGCCAATCTAACAACAACAAAAATAACAATAAATTTAATTTGGAACCATAAAAAAATCATCCATTCCCGATACTTTTTTGACTGAATGTATATGTATTTCTGTTTGTTAATTACTATGCTTGGAGAAAGTGACCATAAACCTACTTACCCCCTATTTTTTTTTTATGTTGACGAGGTTTGTGGTTTAATTTACCTTCCCTACGAACACCCTTTCCGTCATATTGGCTTCTAATCTTTAGCATCATATCAGATTATTTGGGTAGGGCAGGATGTCATAGGGGAGCACACACGATTTGTTTTTAAGTTTGCAGTGTATTTTCTAGTTTTGCACACGACGACTACATGAACATAGACTACGACACGATACACTTCTTACGACAAAATGCGATATAATTACTTCGACAATAGTGAAGAATGAAAACATTATTCTAAATGTATTTAACAACGAAATATGCGAAATATCAGATCTATTGCAGCGTGTAATCTAAGAGGCAATAAAGTTTCTCTGTTTAGCAGATCAAATAAAATTGTAATGTCGTATACCAGGTACGAACAAACGACAAGAACGAAACAGACGATCCCAACGAATTGCAGTCAGCGTCCTTTCTTGTTACTCATTCAATTCCTTGAATTTATGTTTTCATGTAAACATTTATAAAAGGTTTTAAGGTTTTATAAATCTGTCTCTTACAATATTAATTTAATTCATCCATAAATATTAGTTATAGTGTATTAATAATACTTTGCTCGAGCCGGGAATCGAACCCAATACCTCATGCTCAGCAGTAGTGCTTGCTACAACTAGACGGACGAAGCGGTCTACCGCGTACACACATTAAAAAACAAGTTTGTGATCACTAGCATGAGCTGATATAATTTTTTAAATTAAACTTTATGAAGAAAAATTCTTTGTTGTATCTTCTATAAATAGAAATACTTACCCTGTTTGAAATTAAAAATTAAAAAAATATAATCTACCGTAACAAAAAAGATTTCGATTTTTCAAAGTGATCGCACACTTTTTTTGATGTGTGTATGTATTTGAATTTACTATTTTTTGTAACATTCATATAATATTTTCACAATAATCAATGGGGTGAATACTAAAGTCATCTTAGGGATCGTTTGGTAGGGCTATATTCACATAATTGGATCAACACGAACGGCCCAAATAATAATTAGTTAGTGAAATATGCACAACGTTATTAAAGGTCTGCTTTATTTGCCGTCGCTATTATTACTATTCTTAATTATTCATAATGGTACAGAAGGGGACGAATTCATGGGGTGACAAAGCAAGTTTTTAATTTTTGTTTTAATCTATTACGTAGGTAAGTATCATGAATATTTTTTATTGTTCTCTTGCTAAATAAAGCTATCATAAAAAGTTAAAAAAAACACTTTCATTTTACGTGACTACAGCGAAGCCAAAAGGAAGGATTATGATTTTAGCAGTCTATGTATGTATGTATGTTTGTATTTACGTATGTTGCACCGTAGCGCCTGAACTATTCATCCGATTTTGATGAATAAGGTGTCAATCGATTTGTTATTATGGCCCGGATAACATAAGCTATAATACATTTTAACCGACTTTAAAAATAGGAGCCGATTTTACCTTGTAAACCCCGAATTTAAATAGAGCTTGATTATTTAGTAGTCGGGTTTTTGGTTGTAGTATACGACACAAATTCTTGTTCGTAAGACTTTTTACTTTGGTGGTCTAACTAGGACACTTATTCACCTTTGCTCCATATGCTTTTAATGTTCATCATCATCCTCATGGACTCACAGTAGGTGGACCGATGACCTGGTGAAGGTTGCGGGAATACGCTGGATGCGAGTCGCACGGGACCGGTCAATGTGGCGACACTTCGGGGAGGCCTATGTCTAGCAGTGGACGTCTTGCGGGTGAAATGATGACATCTCATCATCATTCCAATGATGATGTTGATGACATATCGGATCACTCCCACTAGTTCTACTACACAGTTCTACGGTAGAACTAGTGGGTTTTTTTTTCGCATTAGTCCTACGTTTTAAGGTGTTACATAATCGTAGAACTAGTGGGAACAAAGTATCCCATAAGTTCTACTGTTCTTCAGCCCGAAATCGTCCATTCTAGGTATAGGTCTCCCCTTTCTTCTGCCACACTTCCCAATTCTTTTAATGTCACTCGGGATAAAAAGTATCCCATTTGTTAATCCTGTCATAACCAACCTGGTGTGTGCCAAATTCCAAATCCACCTAAACCTGTTCAATAGTTTTTGAGTGATAAAATAAAAAAAAACGTCCATCCATCCATCTTCACCAACTTTCGCATTTAAATAACATAATATCACGCCTGTAGTCCCCGAAGGGTTAGGCAGAGATGTGCCAAATTATTACACTCACATTTCGCCAGTTATGTTAAAGCCTCATAATATATTATGTAATAGGGGCGAGCTTATTGCCATCAATCGGGCACAGGTCCAGACTCCGTGACTGCTACTGAGAAATTCCTGATGGAAAAACAAAATAACACTTTGCCCGACCTGGGAATCGAAATCAGGACCTCTTGCTCAGCAGGCGCGCTTGCAACTACTAGACCAACTAGGAAACATTAGTAATATTTCTACAAAACCGCCAATCAGTAGAACAGTTTAAAATTTCTCTTTCACAACATTCTGGTTTCACGTTATTTCAACTACAATACTAAAATATAATGCATAAATATACACACCTATAATCCTATTACCAGGTACTGCAATATTAATATCATAAGCTTCTTTACAGAACAGGGACGCTGTAATTGTATAATGTACATAGTTTCTAGCTCGTGATTTCCCAGAAACAACCTCGGACTGCTATAGTCCTCATGTCGGTTTAAATACGTACAAACGCTAGACGGTATCAGCAGCGGTCGAGGCTTATTATTGTACCGCATGCCATGAGCATTGAGATGTATACACGTTGTAGCTTTTAGAACTGATTGTCCTCTGCTTTGTACGTAGTGTTTTGGAAACCATACTATTATTTCTGTAGTAGGTCTTATAATTAAAGTTGCAATTAAAAATAATTCCACGAGAAAATCGCTTTAGAATTTTGCAAAGTGTGGGTGCACTTGGACTTGGTTGGTTATTTCACCTCTTTTGATACTTCGATTCACACCGCGAACTACTGAAAGTGCTGAAATGAAGTAATAAAAGAGGAGACACGATGCATACCCGGCTCGTTCGCTCGCTGTCTAGCTGGCGGTGTGGCCTGCGCTTTACTCCGACATAAGCCTTCCGTTGTTAACTATCAGGCAGATTATGGTAGGTACTCGACAATATACACTTGAAATATGCCTGAAATCCTAGTGCAGACTAATTGGGGCCGTCGAAACATTTGAAATTTCAAAAGGCATTGTAAGCATTGAGAGAGAAGTTCTTAGCAGACGCACTTAAGGAGTTCTGCGAAGAGCTTTTGATGAAATTGTAATTTTATCTCCGTTTACGTGAAGCTTTTTATAGACTTTCCCTTGTTGCAGATGGTCGTTGCACCTCTCAACGGTGAAATTTAATTAATTTACCTACTACGAGTAGTTATTTTTACAATATTATTTTCTGACTTGTTTTTTAATAGAAAGACACCAGAATAGTGGTGCCACATCATTTATATTTATGAACGGTGAGCCAACTATGAGCCTATTAAATAGAGACCCACAAAACCTTGAAGAAGTTCTCACAGTGACAAGGCTGATGAATGGAAAAGAGCAACGAGGGAATATATATCAGTCATTATTAAATAACACTTGGGCACCAGTAAATTTACTAGAAAGAAATAAGATATATAGATAGAAATAGCAATTCCCTGTATAGGCCAGTAGAAATCGATGCAAAAAAAGGCTAAAATAGCAAAGCATGATGTAGTTCTGCATTTTTGATGTGAATCCAAATTTGCAACTTTCAAAATTTGCAATTTGCAACTTCGAAAAACTTTGTTTTTGTGAAAACTTTGTTTTTCGAAGTTGCAAATTGCAAATTTGGATTCACATCAACCATAACTGATCTTAACAAATATCAAATATTCACGATTTGTGATTGTAACGTTAATGTCTTTGGTCTCAATTCTTCAAAAATCCATTTTTACGTTCTTTTTTTCAAGATTGTTAGTGAACTATTAGTCTCACAGACTTCGTTTTATGCTTTTATGAAAGAAAATTAGATTTACTTTGACATTTTCGTTGATGACTTTTCTCACAGGACGACCGATTTGCCAATATTTTGCTTCAGACTTGAGCAAAACTTAAAATAAAAATAAATTAAAAGTAAATAAACTGTAAACTTTCGAGCCAAATTGACTAGCTTTGAAGGGCCATATCTTGGTCCCTATAAGGTTTATAGAGCTGCGGTTGGGCTTTAATTGTTGCTAATTAAGATAATTTTATATAAATACCGAACGTTGTTTCTCAAAAATGCACAGTTTTTGAGTTTTAGAGCTAAAAGTGAAAAATGACCTAAAAGTTTATCGCGTGGTGCGCAGCGAGCACAAGTTTTTTGAAGTTGCAAATTTGGATTGACTTCATCCTAAATGATTTATACAACATATCAAAAGTGCAGAAGTACATCATGCTTTGCGATTTTATTGTTAATTTCTACTGTCCTAGTAACTTGGTTTTTAAAACAATAACAGATGACAACACATTAAAAAGCTAGACTTGTAATTACTTTGTTCGAGAGAAGATTGCTGCTAATCAAGTCGCTGTTTTATATCGATCAACTGAAGGCATGGTTGCCGATGCTTGCAAAAGGGCTCTCGCGCACGGCGCTGCGTACGGGAATCGAGCAAACATTGAGAACACAATGGCCCGATCACTGGGTGCGTTAAGTCACATCCCTCCGACCAATAATTCAATAAGAAGCGATCCAAACGCCAAGTGGAATCATATACTTGGCCAAAAGCAGTGCAACTACATGTATAAATGTATGTAATTGTATTTTCTCGTTTACGACCTTTGTATTTCTCGTATCGTAGAGAGAGACAAGCACTAAGCCTTATTAAATCCATCGACATGTGAACTTCAAAGATTAAAGTGATTAGTTAATTACTTGGTATTAGCTAACTCTATGAAACAACAGCGCACACTTGTGGGACTGAGAGTTTCACATGTATTTTGAACAAGATATATAAAACCGAGCAAAGACGAACAGCTAAGCTTAGTGAAGCGCTCAGTGTCTCCTATCGCTACACAATGGGGAACCGCAGCTTAGAAGCTGGGACAAAGCTTCATTATGCGTTTAGCTCATTAACAGAATGAATGAATTCGGAGGTACGGCTTTTGGCTAACGCTGCTTATGAGCCTCATCATATTGATGGCGGCACCACCCCATTGTCGAGTTTAATTCACGCTATTGACTTAGTACGGGTGGCAGGTTGCTCTCTATTTTATTAGCACCATTAATTATATCTTCTTTTTCGTATGCAGTGTATTGCGAAAACGAGTAGTTGCTTACATCAATGATGTAAACTGTTACTCACTGATGTAAGAAACCAACTCTAGTCAAAAGTCGAAACAAACTTTATCTGTTAATTTTTTTCATAATCTCTCAGTAAGTTATTTAATTAAGTTATAAAATAAGTGTCTGAGAAAAGAAGTGTCCGATGAGATGACGAAAAATAGAGAAGTATGGAAGAAGAAGACATGCTGCGCCGACCCCAAATGAATTGGAATAGGGCAAGAGAATGGTGATTTGAAACTTTGAAAATATACAGCTTCACACAACAACGTCCGCGTGAAGGTTTCACCACATCAATGACTTTATGACCTTGACTCTGAAGCGTTTGTGTCAAGTAGAGGATGATAAAAATAAAATTTTATTCAAAAAACCTTTTTGAAAAATAAGCTTTTGTAAAATGCACTGATAAGAAGAAAATAAACCTTTCAGTAAATAAAAACGAAAATTTCATAAAAGCTGGTCGCGCGAATGGTAAAAGCAAAAGAAAAACTATACGCGACAAGCTTCGCAACGCGTCTACAAATTTTCGTTTCCGTGCTATTTACCGTTAAGGGAAGTTCTCTCGTGAGAACACAATCCTGATTGCAGGATGAGGTCATGATAGAAATCACGATTATCCATCAAATATGAACGCATCTATTAAGGAGTTCCCTTTTGTGGAGACGATCCTGACTGCAGCATGAGTTCATAATAGAAATCATCTTGATCTATCAAAATTGAACGCGTATACAAAGTTTCGTATTCGTCGCTATTTACCGTTGAGGAGTTCCCTCGCGAGGAGACGATCCTGGCTGCAGGGCCTGGCCTGGCTGCAATCTTACTAAATAAATTAGTTATATTTAAAACTGAAGCCTTTGTTATTATTTTAATCATTTTGCGGTAGAAGTAGTTTAAGTTCTGCTATTTAGTTTAGTCAGGATAATATAACACGCTACAGTCACAAAACATTTGCATGCCAAACCAAGAACGACAATTATTAAGTCAAGCTGTGATTTTGACATTGATATAAAGGTTTAATAACTGTCATGGGTCTTTTGAATGGGTCAATCATTTGAAAACAGTTTTCCCAAACTTACTTGGTAAATGTTTTATTTGTAGTGTTCCGTTGCCAAATGACTAAAACGGAGCTATAGATTCACCCTGTCCGTCTATAGACTCGATGTCGACTCGGTGTCTCGACCAATAGCAGGACAGGCATGGCGCCCCAGATTACCGACAGCTTCACCGCAGTGACACCGATGCGGAGCAACACAAGGTGCGCCTAAGCGTAGACTATAACGACCCGGAACGATGCGTCATTCATCATAGTGCCAATGGTGGATGACGGTAGTGCCTGAAGCCTCAAGCCTGACACCCATTCCCCACGGTCTGCAGACGGGCACTCACCACAGTATTTATTGACGTGTTCAAAAGAGTATTCCGTTCAATACTACAGAGTTGCAAGTCCCACCAGGGATGCCCGGTTGTCGGGGAAAATCCGTACAAGCTATTTTTCAAGCGTTCAACGCACCGGTCGAAAACGCTACCTCAAAATCAACCAGTGAGGAAGACAGAATGGTCCTGGTTAATTTTTCGGTACAGTAGACCGACTTTTTTGCATTAAACATGTAGATATAATAACTAGCAGTTTTATGTTATTGGGTACATTCAGCCAGCAGCAACAAGTAACCGATAAAGTTATAAATAGTTAAATTATCGTGTTGAAAAATGTTGCTCTACAAAAACAAAATTCGGTGTGGATGGACCAAAAGTACGAAATGTTTGAATACACCTGACTCTCATGAGCGGGATGTTTTTTTTTTAAACAACCCCCTTGCAATCCCTCGGTTAGTTATTGTGAGAGTGCAACCCCAACCCTAAAAATACATATTTGATTACACACTTCGCGCGAGTACCCTCGTTTTAATCGTCTATCTATCCATAATATTAATCCAGTCTACTTTATGGTCCGGTTTCAACTAATTAGAAATGTTAGGTTAGGTAACTTTTTTTTTCCATACATAAAGGTGTAGTTCAAACGGATACCTATAGTATATTAACACGGACAGAGCTGCCTTTAGATCTGTCAGACCTCTTAAAATCTGTGTAGTGAATGGCTAATATGGCCTAAGCACATTTTTGCCTTTTTTTTTTGTATGGCACTGGTTCGTCTGTTCCTCGTTTAGTGAGGTAGATTGATCTTTCCATAATGGTATCAACGGTATGAGAAAAGTATCAGTTGGACATCCTAATTGGCGGACGTTTGTCACAATCAACAGTTTAGCGTGGAGTCGTGTAAAATTTGCAATAATCTTTCAAGTTCGATTGCTCCAAAGGACCAGTATGGACCCTAAGTTATCGGAGTCAAAATTGTTACAATTACGTCTAGTATCTTAAGTTTCTAGTGTGTTGTTGTGAGTAGTAAGAAGGAAAAACTTAAAGGTGGACACGGGTAGATGAATTTTTTTTGGTAAAGAGTACTAAATAGTTTCACAGCACAAAATAGATAGAGAGTACACAAACAGAAACAGCAAGTGTTCAAACACAGTGAGAGGGGCATCGGCGGCGGAATCCGCTAGCGGGTGTCGTTAACACACAGCTTCTTCGCGTGTAAACACAGTTACAACGGCGCGGGTGAGCGGTATCCGCAGTGGGACAAGCGGCCGGCGCCGCCGGTGGCGTGGAAAACGCAAACCAGTTTGCGTTTTCCGCTCGTGGCGGCCGAACATGTCTTTCTCGACAGAAGACTTGATAATGCTACTACGCGTTTACGCTGAGATGCCCTGCGAAGTATTGTGTTCACGAGTAGGAAATAGGTATGAGTAATTAAGTTTAATTTTCTTTAGAAAGACGAAATCCATTATAGGGCGTCAAGTAAGTCGTCCAACTCGTTGTCAACAGGAATAGTGCCCAGAAGGCTGCAGCATTGCCACGTTGGAAGGCAATGCTGATTCTTTGACCAAAAGTTAGGCCAGCCCTCTGGTTACAGGACGAGTCAACCAACCGCTAAATGCTCATAAGCAAAACATTTGGTTACATTCTAACGTTATAATAATCTACGCCACACACCCAATAACCAATCAACCTGTGTTAAGGCTGAGAATTTCCACCAACTTCTTTGCTTCACATGCAACTTGGCTGATATTCCATTTTTTTTTCCATGTGGCCATGGTATCACTAGTAATAACTACCATAGCCAAACTGATTAAAACAATAAATTTGTACATGTATCTTTTGGCGCGTGGTTTTAATCAAAACTAACGCGACATTATGTTTTACAGCTCCTTTCACTATTACTATACTCTATGGCTCCTTTCATCCAATTATAAAAATAATAGCGTTTATTTCAGACTACGCCCATAGTGTTAGTAACAATGCTCTTAAATACTAGTGTTAGTAAACATAAATACTATCACATATAATAGTACAAACATGTACTATTATGCGTGGAGTTTCATCCAATGTTGTAGCTTCGGAGACTCCCAAATATCTGCGAATAAACTCAAGATACTGTTGGTAACGCCACGAAGACGAGCGAGCAGGGAAGCGCTTCTCTTTCGCATGATGGCCGCAAAACCATCTATATGCCTTTCCGCAAACATTTTTGACGCGCTACATCGCCATGGCAGCCTCAACAGTATCCTGAGTACGTTATTATACTGGACCCGTAGATCGCTGTATGCACGCAAACTATAACTACAATAGTCCACAGGGTGCATGTGTAAAATGACGAGCAAAAAGCTTTAAACAGAGTAATTTTGACCGCATCTGTACATCGAGCACACCTGCGGGCCAGGGCCGGCAGTCTCGACAGAGATAACGACAAAATCGCTAACTTTTGATTGCTAATTACTAATGAGTTAATTAGGTTGCAATAACGATGCTTGCGGGAAATCCAAGTCTCTACATCCAAGATGCGATTCTTGCAAGCATCGTTTTTGCAACCCAATTTGGTCGTTAGTAATCAGCGTTCGAAAGTTAGCGAATTTGTCGCTATCTATGTCGAGACTGCCTGCAGAGCATGTTGCAGCGCACCGACAGCAATCTACGTTCCCTGTCAATGTCTTTATTATCCTTTAAGTCAAGTTAATGTCACCTGAACATCAAAATAAACATGCACCCATATAATATAATTTTGAATACAAAAAACAACGTCAAATAACTTATCACACATATTGATTATTTTTCTTAAATTTATCAAATATTTAAAAAACTTATGCTTAGTTTTTTGTAGTAGTATT
Source organism: Xestia sexstrigata (assembly GCA_941918905.2). Lineage (NCBI taxonomy): Eukaryota > Metazoa > Arthropoda > Insecta > Lepidoptera > Noctuidae > Xestia > Xestia sexstrigata. The sequence continues at coordinate 10,910,094 of OW799200.2, read as the reverse complement.
AAAATTCGACTACGATGCCTATTATTCGCCGAATGAAAGGGGTACCCCAGGATTTGTACTCGGCTGATGGGCTGATGTACCAAGACTGGCTCGCTATAACCCCGTGCCAGCGAGCTTGCGCCACACGATTCGGTCTGGAGATACAACGAGAGCAAGAAGACTACATGTTCAAGCATCCCGAGGTAACATTAAGCGAAGTTTCCAGGCGCTATAGAAAAGTGAATACACATACTATCACGCTCTTCGGCCTCGTAGTGCGGTACACAGAGAACCTGGCCAACGCACACACATTTCACCGGTTATTTTTAAACCCAAGTAATAACATGTGAATTAAAATTACCCTAGGCTAAGTTTCCCATATTAATATTATAACAAAGCTATTGCCATCGAACGGACTTAAATTACGCTCTGGATTGCTGAGAAACTCCTAATGAAAAACCAAATAACATTTTGCTCGACCTGAAAATCGAATGAAACCCTGGCAGAACCTATACTCACTGATCGGTATTCCCTATAATAAGTTAGTTTCATTTATAATTGTATTGTGTCAACTTTGAACAGTATTCATTGTTAGACCGCGTTTTCAAAGCCAAGCGAGCAACGGAAGTGGTACCACCACGGTAGAAATGACGAGATCCAACATAACAATATTGTATGGCCTCAAAACTATCCAGGGCGGATTATAAGCACTGTAGACTCCACAACTGTTGTTGTTCTTTTAACTTAACGACATATATAGGAAGAAGGTTATTTCTATTATAATTTGGTATTCTAAATAACCATTTTCGAACTGATGAACGACTGCCTTGGTCAAAACTGTCACTGGGTTTTTCTACCATGAAAAAGAATTTGTCAAAACCGTGTAGTTGTGCCCGGCAGATGACAATGGAATTGCCCCTATTACATGGGACTTACACAAAGCTGGCAAAATGGGATAACAGACGTGAGATTAAGTTATGTTTCAAACTAATTTTGTGTTCACACCGCGATATTTTAAAGTTCTCAGTGGTTTCGCTCATTGACTCTTTCATTCATATCTCACTAGGACACCAAACAGGAACGCGAGTACTTGTACTAACAACAAAAAATATACCTTACCTGGTCACCGCTGGGTTACACAACCATCTTGTTAGCAGCGCGGCCTGGTTACGCCGTCATGATGTCCTAGTGAGAAAAAGACCTTGGGTTGTCTGAAAGCATGATGGGTAGACTACATTGTCGGTGTCAGAAACAACTAGAGGCAGAGAATATGGAGACTGCCGAAATAATAATAATAATATAGCCAAGAGCTTCGATGACCATCTATCGAAGCTCTCTTTAGGCGATTGGATCAAGGCCCTGATTCAGAAGGCAGTACTCCTCGATACGGCTCGCATTGTGAGGAGATTCCTGTCTCTGCAGCCCTAACCACCGGTAGCTTGAACACTGCTCTCGACACCGGCGGACCATTATTTTTTTATATTTTTAATTGTTTTTTGTTTACGAAATATTTAAAAATGTAGAAAGTTGTAAAATGAATAAAAGAGATAATATTATTATTATCTCCTTTATTCATTTCACACACGGCTCATATTGTTAGGAGGTTCCTCTCTCTGGAGCCCTGACCTAGCTTGGGACCCTGTTCCTGATACCGCGCGGCGGGCTACAATTTTTTATATTTTTAAATGTTATTTTATTTACATTTTTATTAATATTTAAAAATGTAATGAATTTGTACAGAAATGATTAGAGGAAATAATAATAAAATAGTAAAATAAAAGTATGTCAGTTGCGACCCTGTAATGGGATGCTCCATTTTACGGGTCAGTCATTGCATTCAGCTCTGTTTATAATCGTTTCGATATCATGCAGCAGAATAGTCCTCCAGGCGGTTTTCGGTCATGGTGGCCAATCTCAGCAGGGGCTAGCCACTGACTTAGTGCCCAAGTGCGTACAAAAACGTAGACGAAGTCTCTTTGTCATAACTAGATGGCACATCAAACCGACACGACCAGAGAGAGACCAGGCGTAGGACCCACAGCTTAACTTGCTTTCCGAGGCACGGGGGTTTCGTACGCCAACTCACCCATAATTTCCGGGAACCCAAATAACATTTTGCCCGAAGACCGACTGGATGAAATATAAATAAACTCCTTGACATGGCTATCTAGACAGAATATCAACTTTACATCAAAAGTCCCTATTACACTGGACCTAAATATTACTGCCAAAATGTAGGTGTACTATAAGGTCACTGCCTTATAGTACCTACACCTACATTTACATACCCATTTGCATACCCACTGGTATGCCTCTGCCTAACCATTCGGGGATTACATGCGTGATGTTATATTCTACTGTGTCCTACTTCTGCAGTAATAGTAAAGTTTTCTCTATTTATAGATTTTAGCAATGCTCAAAATATTCATTGCCCAAAAGACACGAAGAGGAAATAGAAAGGATTTGATGCAAGAAGCTGCCCTCCATTTCACAAGACCTGCTGAAGAACTTGACGCCGAAATTAGAACTTTTCTTGAATCGCCGGAGGAAGGACCTTACGTTAATATGGTCTGTAAATTATTACTACGATATGATCTATTGTATTGTATTGTATAACGGGATGGTGTCCGCAAATCCACGTCAAAGCGCGTATTTTGCGTATAAGCTATAATCCACCACGCGGGCCCAGTGCGGATTGGTAGATGTCACATGTCTTCGAATTTTTGGTTCTAGGACATGCCGGTTTCCTCACGATGTTTTCCTTCACCGTTTTGAGAGCAGTGGTGATGAAATAAATCACACAAAGTAATGCCGCCTGTCTGGGTTTGAACCCACGACTTACTGTTCGTAAGTCGGGGCCGCCACCACTGGGCCACCGCTGCTCTCTACGATATGATCTAAGTTGTAATGTTATTTCATTCAACACTAAAAATCAAACAACATTTTGATTGCAGGACGACAGAAAGTTTTACGAAGACAAAGATGCATGTTTCTTCAATGACTTAAAAGACATCATCGTGAAGCACTATCCACCAGCACCTCAGGTCTTCCTGACGCCTCCATCTAGTGTTCTGAATACCCCATCTTCTTCGTTTCTTTCTATGCAGACGTCGGAGTTTACTCTGCCAACTCCAGGTAAACGTTACCTTTTATCTATCAGCAAGTTTCAGAAATGTATGGTAATTTTAAGTGTGAAAATGAGGCCATCATACTGAACAAATAACTTTCTTTACGGGACCAGCGTCATAATTAGCGAAAACATAATCAGCTGTCCCGTCCAAAACATACTCGACCCAAATATGTGCTGTTTCTGATTAACCCTAGACCCCACGGAAAAAAGCGTTATTGTAAATACGATGTCCTACATTGAAACCGTAGTAATTAAATTATTTTTGTTAAAACTACTGTCGGTCTTTGGTCTTAAACACGCAAAATTATTCAACTTTTATTTCAGAACCCATCCCAACTCCTGATCCAACCATATCACAGATATTCTACACCTTAGTTTCTAATACCGTGGATAAAGCGATATATTCCAAATTGGATGAAAGAGGGCTCCTGTATGACACTGCCTATGTGGAACTGATGAAGGCAGTCGAAGAAGCCATGGAGATCCCCGTCGTGGATATACGAATTGATATAGCAAACCTCTTTTATGGCGCTTACCGCATGTTTGAAGTAAACATCATGGAAAAAGAGGCATACGGTAATTCCTGGATTTTCTTTACTTATGTTACCTGTTTTAGTGCCGGCGATGCGCCTAATGGGGTGAAAAACCAAACACCGTAATTGGTTGAGAATCTGTCAATGTCATTTTATATTTCAATAAAGTTTGACCCCATTGGTCAGATTGGGTCTAAGCTATAGACGCGCCATCTGCAATCAGCTTTGACCAGCCTTCCCCATTAGGCAAAACTGGGACAAACTTTTCAATATCAAAATTGTTAGTTTGGCTGACATAATGACTCTGTCCCTATCCTAGTGAACAAATTACAAAAAGCCGGAATTAGAGGTACTGCACTCGACCTGCTCAGGGATTACCTTTCTAACAGAAAACAAAAAGTCAAAATAGGACAGTACACTAGCGACAATGCAGATGTAACATACGGCGTACCACAGGGTAGTGTTTTGGGTCCTACCCTGTTTTTAATATACATCAATGATCTGTGCAATATAAAATTAACAAACGCCAGGGTATTTGCATACGCCGATGATACTGCTATTGTATTTGCTGGTGATTCTTGGCAAGATGTTAAACTGAGTGCAGAGGTAGGGATTGCCCATGTAGCTGAATGGCTGAAAAACAATCTACTAACATTAAACACCACCAAGACTAACTACATATGTTTTAGTGTTAGTAACCGGACACAGCCCAATGATGACCTAAATTTGAGGGTACACACATGCGGAGATCTAAACAGGATAAGCTGTAATTGTGCATGTCTAAATAGAGTCTCTAAGACGAAATACTTGGGCGTGATGGTTGACCAGTTTCTGTCCTGGTATCCTCACCTTGAGCAGGTGATTGCCAGGGTCAGAAAGCTTACTTGGATCTTCAAAACATTAAGACACGTGGCTCCTACTAAAATGTTTAGGAGTGATAAGCGACCTAGAAATCTCCTCAATGAGATCTATTTTGCTCTAGCACAGTCCGTCCTTCTATATTGTATCCCCATTTGGGGTGGCGCAGCTAAAACTAGATTTTTGGACGTGGAACGTGCACAACGAGCACTTATAAAGGTTATGTATTTTAAAAATAAAAGACACTCTACTAAAAACCTATATGAAATCAGCAATTTACTCTCAGTCAGAAAACTGTATGTAACCCAAACGGTTCTAAAAAAACATAAAACCCTCCCTTATCATATGAATAAAACAAACAAAAGGAGAAAGGACATCATTGCAGTAGTTCCCCCATGTAAAACCAAATTTAGTAGTAGACAATTTCACCATCTTTCAGCTCAAATATACAATAGGATTAATAAAAACATATATATACATAATAAAAATAATCACGACTGTAAAAAAGTTATAACAAACTGGACAAAGTCTCTTAGTTATGAGGATACGGAAGCTCTTCTGGTTTATCATGAGTAATACAACACACCATAATGATACAAATCTTACTCTACTTCATACACTACACTACTCTACAAATCACCACACCACACTACACTACACTACACCACACTACACACCACACTACACCACACTACACTACACCACACCACACCACACCACACTACACCGCACCACACACTACACCGCCGCACCACACTACACTACACCACACCGCACCACACACCACACCGCACATCTCATCTAACCGCACTACATCTTACACACGCGCCACGTCTAACTATAAAGCACACCACGCTTCACGTGATACATGTTACATAATCAAGATGATAGATTATGAAATAGCAATTTTGCTGTGATGTAACAAATATTTCTAAGATATGGAGGAGCGGAGTCTCCTAACACAGGCATTGTTTGCCTAAAAGGAGGCTCCAAACACAAATCATTGTTTGAAGCATTTTGTTTAAATAAAAATATTTTTCATTTTCATTTTTTTTCATTTTTTCAATGGAAACATCCAAAAAATTTGGAAAATTTGGCCTGATCTTACAGTGTTCTGAATTATGAAATGTTAGTAGAGCATTAAGGTCAACGCAGAGTTACCTAAACTTAACGGGATCAGCATCGGTGCGGTTCAATTTGACTAGTTGCTCTCGAAATAGTGAAGAAGTGAAATAACTGGTAGTGAAAACTGTCGTTTGATACGTGTTAACATTTACCAGTGCACTCTCGCAGTAGTAAGATATCTTCACGCCTTGTTATTCCCGAAAAGTTAGGCCCGAACACCCAAACTTCGCCAGTTATGTTTAAGTGCCATGTAATAGGGGGCGAACCTATTGCCATCAGCCGGGCACGAAACCTCGCTCAGTTGTTGCCACAGTCCTGATCGAAAAACCCAATAACACTTTGACCGATCCGGGAATCGAACCCAGAACCTCAAGCTCAGCAGTCGCGCTTGCGACCACTATGCCAACGAGGCAGTCCCGCAGTAGGTAATGTGTATTACAATCTAGCCTTTTTTGTTTTTCGGACGGGAAATTATCAAATAACTCCTCCCGCTCTGGGCGGAGCAGGAGGGAGTGTCAGACTTTTACTGACTAAAACCCATCCATGTTCCTTCTTCACCTTTGGGTTCCGGGACCACCTTTCGAACAGTCACGCAGCTCCTTATAATCATAGCCTTAGTTTCACAAATTGTGTTCCGTCGTAAATATTTTTGAGGATTAGAACCGTAATATTAGAGTAGTGGTAGCACTCACTTCTGGGTCGGTAAGAACCCAGGCAGGCGCCATACTTCGTGTAATTCATTTCATCACCGCTGCTCTCATAACGGTGAAGTAAAACGTCGTGAGATATCCTAGAATGAAAAATAGCGTAGCCATGTTACTACCATCTACTACCCCACACAGCCACGTGGTGATTTTAAGCCCACTCTCCCTCATACTGAGAAGACCTGTGTCCCAGCAGTAAAAACACTAAATGCTTATGCTAACCGTATTATCAATTGTATATTTTCAGCTGCTGAAGTCGCCTGGGAAAAACGAATGAGGAAGAAATTAAAGAAGACGCTGAGGCGACAAGATAACTTTAAAGGTTTCTTACCAAGTCATTACGTAACTTTTTTGACCGCGACGGTTTTATAAGCTCATAAAAAAAAATTGCATCGGACATAATATGTCAAATACATCTTCTTGAAACAAAATTTTACTTTGAAATTGAAGTTGTTTGTGGTGATTGTATTAAGAATCTAAAAAATAAACCAGAAACCGTCATTCAAGCCAAAAATAGGATTATATTTAGCTTTTTTGCGACCATAAGTTCTAAGAAACATCCTGGTAAGCATATAATGTAAGTCATAGGTGCAATTGTAAGATATCCAACCATTCATGTGTCAATACACCTTTTAAAATAAAGCTCCTTAAAACCGTGTAGGTGATTCTGAGAATGGAGTTCAACGTCAAAGAAATTTTTCTGTTGTGATTCCACGAGTTTACGATATTTATATCGTAAACTCGTGGAATCACAACAGAAAAATTTATTAAATTTAATTTTTACAAATGTACAAAGAGTTAGATATGTATGCTAGCAATCTTCTTACTACTGTTATAAAATTCGAAAGGGTTTTATTCAATCTGTTTGCAATTTTTTTAGTTAATAAAAAATTATTCATGGTCCCTGTGTAACACTTAATCAAAATTCACCGTGTATGGTGGTGGTGGGTGAAAAATTTATGGTGGGTGGTAAATGTTCGAAGGGCACAAGGGCATGGCGTTCACTATATCGACGCCGATCGGCCGCAGGCAACGGAAGATCAGCAATTGTCAAAATGAATCGACAAGACATTGTAGTACAAGTTGTAATCGTTGGATTGTTCCATATTCACCGACCCTATCAGACTTTCAAGGCGCACAACAATGTTGAATCTTGTCATTCCGTGAAATCTATTAAACACATTTGTAAATATGTAACCAAAGGAAGTAACATGGCTGTGATTGGTGCAGAGAATTTTAATGACCAAGTTTATCCAATACCCAATAAAATCGATCCAGCGTTCTTGAGTTATAAATGGTGTAACAAACTGGACTTTGTTTTATATAATTACTAGGTTAAACGGGCAAACGTTGTTCTGCAAAGGCAAAAAGGCTGGCAGACTAAAATGGATTGAACAGGTCACCTGAGCCGCATTGATAACGACGCTAGGTAAAGGTCACAACACGATGGGTGCCCGAGGAGAAGCAAGGTCCAAGCTACCAGTTGGTAGGTCTCCAGAGACAGGAACATCTTTACAATGCGGGCTGTATCGAGGAGTACTACCTTCTGGATCATGCACTTGACCCAACTATCTAGCGAGAGCCTCGACAGATGTTGGTCGATACTTTTGGCCATCAGGCCATTAGCATCCATCAGGACAATCGGCACAGTGATAGCCGAGTTCACATTCCACATGGGACAACCTCGTGCGTGATGATGTTCACCGCGCTGAGGTCTCTACTTATTGCGCACGGGTAGAACTTACCTAGCTTATATTATTAGACGTTGAATCCGATGATCTTTCTAGAGAAACATCGTCGAATGACTGAGCCTGCCCTCAGTCGGGCTAGCGCAATCAACCCTGTTACGGGCATTTCTTGACGGCAGTCAATTAATAAAACTTTTGATCAACAGGATATGAAACACCACCTACCCCTAAGAGTGAAATTTCATCCCACGAGAGCTATAAGAGGCCTCCCCCGCGGCCTTGCGAGTGTCAACCATTGGCCCACTACAATCGATATGGAAAGGTAAAGTAACTTTTCACAGAAATAGGTAATACATGATAGAAAACGTCGACGGATCTGAACGATCCAGGTAGAGGCCGGGCAGCTGAATCACGTCCACGTCGACGTCGACCAAGTAGCTCAATAAGTCAAACCTCATATCCAGCCTCTGGGTTCCTTTTTTTTTTTTGCATGGAAAATCATCAAATGACTTCTCCCGCTCTGGGCGGAGCAGGAGGGAGTGTCAGACTTTTAACTGACTAAAACCCATCCATGTTCCTTCATCGCCCTTTATGTTCTGGGGTCACGGTATCTCTTTCGAACAGTCCCGCAACCCCGGCAGGCATCGGTCCTTGCGGACCCCTTCCTATTGCTGACTCTCTTTGAGGTCGACACGGCCTGTCGTCATGAGACGGACGGACGGCGAGCTAGCCCATAGCCCACCGTCCACACGCCCGGGGCGTCTCCCGCGGCGGCCGGGACGCTGTGAGGTTCTCTCCCTCTCACGTTCCGCCACCTCCTTCTCTAGCATTACTGCTTCGCAGAAGGAGGTGACGGCGTCCCATTCCGTCTCGCTCCGGACCATGGCTTGCACCAGGGCCGGACGCGAGAGGTCGCCGCCGCCAATCGCCGCTTCGAGGAACCTCTGGGGTCCTTAGATTATCGTCTTTTTCCAATAGGTACGAATACTACCGCGTTTACTGAGGAGCTCGTGGCTAAATAATAACAGCCGATCGGATCAATCGACCCGAGCGGCTAGGCATGCACGGCTTAACCTAACGAGGTTAAGCCGTGCATGCCTAGGTTGGTCTGTGGATGGGTGACCACCCATTACATACCGAGTTTCCTCCGTGCCTCGAAAAGCACGTTAAGCAGTTGGTCCCGGCTGTCATTTGTGATCTTTGACAGTCGTTACAGGTAGTCAGTGGCCCAAAAAGTCTGACAACCAGTCTTACCAAGGGGTATCGTATTACCCAGTACTAACTGGGTTGTGGAGGTCAGATAGGCAATCGCTCCATGTAAAATACTGGTATTCAGCTGCATCCGGTCAGACTAGAAACCGACCCCAATAAAGTTTGGGAAAAGGCTAGGCAGACTACCGCGTTCACAGACGACAAGTCGACCTCTTTTCAAACTTATTACTCAGAGCATAAGCCTTAAAAGTGGTAAACCGTCTGTGAGCGCGGTAGTACCTACTATGATTCAAGAGGTGAAAATAGTTATAATAATTTATTGTAAAATAGGTATATTGAGCCAAAGCCAAGCCCACCCAAGACTTGGCGGAGAAATAGAGCAAAGTAAGTATATACCTATATTAAATATAAAAACATTTTCTTTTAGGACCGCTTCGGCATCTACTTACCGAGTGAAGAAAAGTTTAACCAGAACAATGTAACTACCACTCCTGATTGTGAAACCCCACCACAAACGGAAACTCCTGGTAACGATGAGAAGACGGATGCCCGGTCTACTTACAGCAATAAGACGACTACTACCGGTAAAAGTGTGACGATCAATGATTAAAGCAAATGATGACAGACAAGGTTCATCGGACTGAATAGCCAAAAACTCTTAGCAACACACGGCATTTGTCTTTCATCACACCAAGAAGATAGCAAAATAGATTGTTTTTAATTTGTCTCAGACTCTAGGAACCAATAACCTACATAGAGCCTGTTCAAAATCCTCAGTATTTTTCATTGCAAGAAAAAAAAATGTGACTCTTGTATTTACAAAATACAGAGATATTAAACTACATACATGCGTTTTCTTTGTGCGCCGGGGCTCGCCACAACCACGGTGGCGGCGCAAAGTTGTATCTGGCATCTTCGCGTCGGCGTCGTAAACAAGCCTCCATTGTACTTCACACATTACATGTCGGCCGGGGCAGCACCGTATCGGACAGAAATAAAACAAGAGCCCTCAAGCCTTCACTTAATGTTGCACCGTCTCGAAGTGTGATCTTGGTCTTGGTGTGAATTGTGAAGGAGGAGTGAAGGAGGCTCGAGCCTGTGCGAGAATTTTTCCGTTCCATCTGTACTAAGGCTAACCCTTAGGGATCGCTACGTTAAATGGAACTGGCAGATGGCAACTTCGCGTTAAATGACGTGTGCGACGCGGCGATGTCATCTGCGGTCTCCACCGCAAGCAATGCTTAATTTCAAGCAAACGCTGTCATACGTCGCCATAATTATGCAGGAGGTATTGTTTATTGTTAATAGGAATCTAACAATCAATCTGTATACATTTCGATTATCATGCAGAAATGAAATGTAATAAATAATAAATACTTCATGATTCTAGGCTCCTGGTAGTTTGTGAGACTTTAATTACAATTGCTTCTCATCTCCTCTTTGCTGTCTTTGAGATACGTGGTGGGATAATCTTTGCACTCAGTCTAGGTGTGTAAATTAGGTAGAGAAAACGTCCAGTCATCCTGACGCAGACTGTTCCGAACAGTCTCACAGTTTTGCCTATCAAGGACTCCACCGAAGCGTAGGCGAGAGGAGGGATATTGTACTGTAAACCACCAATAGAATTTCTTTAATTACGTACAGTCGTAGCAGTTTATCGAGGTGCGCAGTGACCACAAGCTTTCTAGTCTCTTTCGTCTCTTTCGCAAAATGAGTTGTATGTTTTTATTTATTGTGTAGAGATAATAAAATTAAAAAAAAGAAAAGATTTTAAAAACAAGTTTTTATTACTTATTAATAAAAAGAACTAAAAAGTTAAAAATATTTAAACCTGATAAGAAAAATAATCGTGGGCTGTCCATGTAGTGCGAATGCATCGATCGTCACTCACTGGACGCCTGACGAAGGAAATCGCCGTCGAGGTAGACCATGGCGAAGGTGGTGTGGCAACCTGATCTTGTTTGCGGGGCGAACCATGGCCAGATATCGCACAAGATAGAGAGGTTTGGAAGGAGAAAGGGGAGGCCTTTGCCTAGCAGTGGGACACATGAGAGGCTAAAAAAATTAAATAAATAAATAAAAGCGTGTTACATTTTGATGGAACATTAAAGAAAATTTAGCATGGTACACCATTATTTTTCTTTTGCAATCAAAATGTAACACGATTTTATTAATAAAACCTTGTTTTTAAAATGTTTTTTTTTTTTATTTTCCTTTTATTTTCATTTTAACTTTTTAGTATATTTTGTTCGTTGTTCCCACAAGTATAGGATAAATACGGTCCATCCCCCAGAGGTCCATTGTAGGGAGATAAAGACTTCAGTACAACAGGGTTCGCCCTGATACCCTGAGGCGCAAGCACAACGTCAGCGATATTACATATTTATACAGCCTCATACCATTCAGCCCTCGGCACGTGCTCACCTTGGCATTAGGTCATCCATCTAATCTAAAACAATCCACATTCATAACAAACGGAACAAACGAGCGAAACTTTTTGCCCAAAGCTGGTGTCGCATATTCACGTTTACCAAACCACCACCACTCACCACCCATCAAAAACGATCCACCTATCAAGACGAATCAAACTCGACGCGGTAGTGTCGCTTAATTACTAAGTTCCTATGGCCACCTTCCTGCTCCATCATCAGAACGTGTTACCATCTAGCACTAAAGTACTCGTCAAGACGAATCAAACGAGCCCAAACTTGATGGGGTTGTGTGGTTTAATTACTGAGTTCCTATGGCCGTCTTCTAGCTTCATCATCAGACCATGGTTACCATCTAGCACCAGAGTACTCTTCAAGATGGATAAGCGAGTCTAAACTCGATGTGTTAACGTCGTTTTAGTACGGAGATCCTTTGTCCACCTTCCAGCTTCATCATCAATCTCTGGTTACCATTTAGGATCAAAATACTCTTCAGGACGAATCAAACGAGCCCAAACTCGATGGGATTGCCGTTTTTTATCGGAGTTCCTATGACCACCTTCCAGATTCATCATCAGACCCTAGATACCATCTAAAGACAAAGTACTCATCAAGACAAATGAGTCCAAATTCGATGGGGTTATATCGTTTTATAACGTCGAGTTCCTATGGACACCTTCCAGCTCCATCATCAGACCCTAGATACCATCTAAAGACAAAGTACTCATCAAGTCGAATCAAACGAGTCCAAATTCGATGGGGTTGCGTCATTTCATTACTGAGTTTCTATGGCCACCTTCCAGCTCCATCATCAGATCAGCTGCTGCATGTTATCATAATTATATTGCATTGCCCCGCGATATACGTGCGTCCAAAATTTCAACTCAATCGGTAACCGAGAACTGGATCAAATTTAACTTGCAAGATTTGATTACAGACAGACAAACAAACATCGGGACAGGTGAGACTAAATAAAACCTTGTAAATAAAAAAGGTGTGTTAGAAAATACCACCTCAAATCGACAACAATATTTATTAGTAAAATAACAATAACAATCTCAAGTAATAATACGATAATTATCGGAAAGTAATTAATAACAATAAAGTAATAATAACTAATAAAGTAATCATCATTTTAACATTAAATGCAACATAATATTGAGAAAGTAAAAAGAAAAAATATATGATTAAAGTTTCTTCATGCGTCCTAACCACGCGCCTTCTTAGAATGTTTAAGTACCTACAGTCTTTTAGACCTTCCATGTTTTTTTTTTAATTTGGCCTGCCTATCTTTCGCTTTAACTTTATTTACTTTCTAAGTACAAGCCATGGCAAATTAGTCGTTTTTTAGTAGTCCTCATGTACCAAACACAATCCAGTTTATGCATGAAATGATTCCGAGGTTATTACCCCCAGTGCCTGCACTCATCATAGAAAACCCTGCTGCCTTGCCCTGGCCTTACCTATTAACTTATACTTCTTACAAGTAGAATCATATACGGTACGCTCGTCTTCCAATATAGCTGCGAAAGAAAACGGACGAAATGGCCTGCCACCCCCTTCGTAAAACTTACTCATAAACTCCACCCTGAAAACAATATAAAGGGCTCATTAGAAACACTCACTTTCATTAAACATTCATAAGTGCACTTATCACCGAATAATAAAAATGATCAAGGCCTTTAAAAACGACGAGACATCAAGCTATACAAAACCAGTATATAATGATCTCTCATTGTACGAAGCTCATACAAAGCAAGGCAGGTTATACTGGATTTGTAAGCTTGATGTGTCGCCGTGTGTACGAGACAAAAACTTCAAAAGCGTCACGTTTCCGACATAATAATTATGTATAAGCTATCAAAGTTTTACTGATGGGCCCGACTAGGTGAATCAATTCTAACATTTGCGCTCCCTCTTTTCTCGCAGTCTGATGGGAGGATATAGCAATAAGATATGAACGAGGGAGAAAAAACAAACTAAGCACTAAAATTTGAATCGACATACTACAGCTTGATCAGCACATCACTATGCAAGATACGGAATGGAAAGGAATGTACTCACCAGTGTAATCGAAGGCAATGGAGAAAAGCGGATAAGCCCTCCATCACCACCAATATTGCCACTGTGAACATGGCCCACAATGCAAAAATTGGAATCAGCCAAATTACTCCCTCTATCCCATGACGTTGCAGGGCGAGTTGTGACAGAATCATATCCCACAACATGTCAGAGAGTTCTGGAAGAACATAAACGCGGGGTTAGAATATTATCATTAGGAATCATTACACCAAAAATCTGAACCTACGTGTGAGCGGTGCAGCCAAACCTCTGCTTGCACTCTCTCTCTCTATTTGTATCATCATTTGCCAATGAGGAATATTAATATTATTTAACAAGCTGTGCCCACGACTTCGTCAGGCGTGGACGGCGGTAAATAACAATGTGTCGCATAGTGCTCGGCCAGACTGGCAGCGCGGTGCGGGGTGCGGTGCGGGTGCGGCAACGCGCGCGGTTTGCCTGGCCAGACTGGCAGCGCGGTGCGGCGAGCGGCGCGGGATCGGAGATCCCCGCTCCCGCCAGGGTTACCAACTTAGGGGTTTTTCCCCCAAATTTAGGGTTAAATAAGAGGGATGTGATTTAATAAAATAAATGGCCGGGAGCCACAACGTGGCCACAGTAGGCGCGGGCCTGTGGACGTATTACGACAAGCCGTTTCGACGGTGCGTTCGTGTTCCACGCACGCCTCAAAGAGATGTCAGCAAAAGGAAGGGGTCTGCAAGGGCCGATGCCTGCCAGGGCTGTGGGTTCTTCGAAAGAGTTACCGCGGCCCTGGAATACAAAAGGCAAAGAAGGAACATGGATGGGTTTTAGTCAGTAAGAGCCAGAACGGGTCATTTGATGATTTCCCATCCGAAATAAAGGGTGTTTTTCAAGTAATTGTGGAAATTTTGACTCAGCTTAAGGGGTAAATATTATTGGGAGTTGGTAACCCTGGCTCCCGCACTTGCCGCCCGCGCCCTCACTGCGCCACTTGTATGAACGAGCTATGGCTTGAGCTGCCCGATTCGCGTGTGGCCCCCGCCAACTAGCCCGCGCCGCAGCCCGCGCCCGCGTGCCCACTATGGACACTCCAATGAAGTTCATATGTTTGAGCTCGTTGCACCGCGCCCGCACCGCACCCGCGTTTGCAGTCTGGCCGAGCACTAAGAGAAGTTGTAGGTACCACTGTCTTCGCTGAAAAAGGAATATAGCCGGCTGATGATATTTCCAATTATTTTTACATCATGCGTAGGGTATGTGCCATCACCTATTAAAAGTAGGTTTGCGCAACCTCTTAGTTGTTCGCCTCATATTATAATCAAATGTGTAGATGTTATATTGCGCCATAGAGAATATCAATCGATAGAAGTCGTCATGGTAAGAAATATTTTTCTTTCACAGGACAGAGGTTTGGAAAGAGAAAAGGCTAACAAAAAGAAACCGGCCAAGTGCGAGTTGGACTAGCGCACCGAGGGTTTCTTATAAACTTGTAGGTATTTTGTTATTAAACCACATAGATACGGTTTCCACTTTTTTTTTCCTTTTAATTTTTTGCATTCTACTTTGATTCCCTGGAGTGTCGAAACACTTTTTTGCGACATAAACGGCCGTATCTTTTTTTAAGTTTACTTAGAAGGTTAATTTTTTCACAGCTTCAAGGAACTGTAGATTTGAGTATATGGTTTTAATTTCTACTCGAAACCTTCACGCGTTCTCGATTAAAAGGTTCTTAAATGATTTAAGTACGAATGTTTGTACTTAGTATAAGACGATATTACTTGCCAAATTTCATAGTTCTAGGTCAACGGCAAGTACCCTATGAATTTTGCTTCCCTTGAGAGTGTCGAAATATATGTTTTTTTCTGTATAAACGGCCGTATCTTTTTTTACGTTAACTTAGAAGTTTGGTTTGAGTTACTGAGTGAGTTTGACTGTTAACCTTAACTTAAGTATATGGTTTTAATTTCAACTCGATACCTCGACGCGTTCCTGAGATAATGAATCTTGACAAACCGAAGGACAACAAAGTGATCCTTTAAGGGTTCCTTTTTTTCCTTTTGAGGTACGGAACCCTAAAAAAAACATTTTTTTTTTTCGCGAAGCCAGGAATCGTGTTTGGCTGGACACGTTGCAAGGTATTCCGATGATCGTTTGACAATCAGGGTAATAATTAAATTGTAGAGTGCGTAAAGGTGCATAAAGGCGAAACCCCACCGCGGCGCACGAAGAGGCTACGCACGCGTGTTAAGCTTAGCTTTGCAAGGAAAGTGTATGTGATTGTGTCGACTGCAAACCACGGACACGCTATAAGTACATGCGTGGCTTGCTCGAATAAGGCGCTAACATAGGTCAACGCTGTCAACGCTATGCACGCTGTGCATGCGGTACACGATATACGTGAATAGTGGGCCACACACGCTACAGTTGTACATAGTCGTGGGCATGTAGTGTGTACTGCAGTGGAAACGTAGACCCACGTTGTCAAACAAATGAATCCACGCAGCTAAAATGCGCCGCGTGGCCGTGCACAGCTTGCACCGCGGTGGCTTTGTGCCTTGACACGTGAACTAGCAGCGTAGCAACAATCCGCACGCATAGAAGCGGCAGCGATAGCGATATTGTGACTGGTGGACCGTTCGACGCATGTGGTGACACACCCGTGGCAAGCAGCTGACCAGTTTTTAGTTTACTGATTGGTTAGTACAGTCAGTTAATACTGTGATATCTTCGGTACTCTAGATCCGATTAAAATGATCACTATCATAAAGCACTTTTCTTGAGCTTAACACTAATGTAACTTTTGCCTTTACACACTATTTAATACGTTTTTTTACAAATAATATTAAACACATGAATGTAATTTGTGCTGCGCACACGAACGAGTCGAGCGGTCGAGTCCATAAACAATGGGGTTATAATTTCTGTAGCGCGACAATTTATGACACAATTTAACCATCAAGGCACAATAGAAGAACAAATTGATTATAATTGTATGTATTAAGACTTTTAATCATCCGTCGTCGATGTCGTGGCGCGCGCGCCGTTACCAAGTAACAACACAAACCCAACGTACTGGTGTCGTATAGCTTGTCCTACTGTACCGTACCGACTTACACGCAAGTACTTACGTGAATGTGCAAGTGACAGAGCCCACAGCCGAAGGTAAGAAGCTGTATGTGATATAGTACTGAGCACATATTCAATGGTATGTACTGCTTGATGTATCATCACTTCCGAAGGCTCAATTGAATGTTTTTCTACTTCCGCTAGTAATTCTTGTTCGAGTACTGGATCTCTCACAGAAGTCATTTTGTAGTCATTTATGGCTCCCTACAAAGATTGATATTAAGATTATTCTAAGAAAGGACACATCTACAAGGTAGCAGGCTAAAGCTTAGGAATGACGCATTACGCGGCCAACCAAGTTCCAACTATATCCAAGTCTCAAGAATTACAAGACATCTAGAAATACTAAACTACTTTGACTTTCTGTACAGAAAAAAGAAAATAAATAAACAAATTATAGGAAAACTACATGCCCAAGCTGCTCTTCTCTTTTTCCGATTATAGATTATCTTGTATATTGGTGTTCCCAAGAGCAACACAGGCACACATGCCATTGCTACGTAAATAAAATATTTTTGAATTTCTTCCTGTTGGGGGAATATGTATCCATCTAGGCACCCTTCGTTTGCAGGAGCAGTGGTTTTAGAGAGTGCCATGTCAATAAATAATATCAAGATCTGAGGAGCACATTGAGTATTCCTCTCCGGGTCACCTGCAAAAAGTAAGATATTTGTTAAGGCATCAGTCAGTTGAAAAATAAATCTTTAAATTAGATTTTATCTGTAGAACAACTTTTTCGTTTAAGAGCATTGACCCGGCGGGTGAAGGGAGACAATACAAACATAATAAGTTACTAACATCATGATTAACACTGAAAACGTAAAAAAACACAACGAGTTTCGGGTGTGGGGAACCGAATCGAGTTGTGAGTGACAGTGGTAGCAGTACCGATCCCAAAAAAACGAACAAGTTAGAGGATAGACTGATTTGTCTGCTCTTAAACACCCACACGCAATAACTTCAGTTTATCCGTGATCATGGTGCTTGCAACAGCGCCTAAATATCGGGAACTCGAAAAAAAGTAGTAAACATGGTAAACACACTGTTTTCAGTGTTAATGAAAATACAAACATTGATAAGGTGATTCCTTCAACGTAACCCGTGAAGCTCAAAATTTCTTACTTTTTTTGTGTAAGCATTTTTTAATATCAGCATATTCGTGTTTAAAAACCCGGATGATTGAAGTACAGTCTCTTTTCCGCCTGATCAGTTAAAACATTTTTCGCTTAAATCATGCGGAGGCGCCGAGTCACGTCCCCTTAATGTTTAGGCCTATTAGGAATGCATCAACTTTGGCGTACAAAATAACAATAACTCTCGTAAGGCGTGCGTCGTCAGTGCGGTCGGCCGATCGGTAATTTCTATACAAAGTCAACGAGGTGGGGTTAGAGAGCGTTACTATGTTGTAAGTGCAAGCAAAAATTAGCTTAGTGGTGATCAGGCGGGAGTGTCCTCGATAGTACCTACAATATGATAATTTTAAACTTACTTGATTTAGGAGAGTACATAAACCATTTTAAGAAAATCATTACAGCCATCCAGGTGAATATTAAAAGTAGGAACAGTATTTCAGGAATGAATTGGAAAAATATAGCATAAGTTTTTTTGAAATATCTGAAAAAACATTAAGCTTTTATTGCCAAAGTAGGCGTAATACTTTTTGTTCCATATAAAAATCTGTTCTAAATGGGAACATCCAAAAATTCCGAAAAACTAAATTCCGAATTTCGATATTCTGATTAACAAAAGTCCGAATTTCATAATTCCGAAAACTTGTAATATTTTTTATTTAAAATCCCGAAATTCATAATTCCGAAAGTCAAGGATACGAATTGTTTGCTGTCCGATTTTCATATGTCCGAAGAATCAAATGTTCGATGGATCGTTATTCCGAAAAACGATGACTTTTAATACTTCGAATAAACTGCTAAAATTGTCATATAAGTCTTGCTAGCTGGCTTGAGGAGTGAAAGCCGAAGGCCGACGGAGCGACGACGACATTTGTGACAGAAAGTGGGTGTCGTGTTTTGATAAGACGAAACAAAAAAAAAAAAACTAAATACTACGGACTATTAAAATAAATTCGGTATTTTGAGAATATTCATTATGAACGTTCGGAATATTGAATGTTATATTCGGAATTATGAAAATCGGTATTTTAAAATTCGGAATTGTGACTTTTGGAACAAATTTTTTCGGACTTATGTAGTGTACCCGTTCTAAATACCTAAATGGGAAAAATCGTAATACATACTTCAAAAAAAGAATCACTGAATACCTCATCATAGTCGTAAATCAGTCACGATAGCGTTTGATAAGTGCAGAAGCACGCAGATGATTGAAAATAAGCGGACCGTGAAAAAAATATATATTCATAAAACTGGACTCTTCTGCATCATCAATGATCAAATCATTTGATGATTTCCCATCAGAAAAAAAAGAAAACAGAAGACGAAAAAGACCTTCATGTTATAATATGAAGAGCCACAGTGCGCAATTTGACAAAACGACATGGATGTCCAAAAGAATAATATTATTGTTGCAAAATCTACCTATATTACTTACCTGTAATTGAAAAAACTGAGCATTAGGCCGAACGACATATGAATGACTCCAATAATTATAGACATTTTCATTTTATAAGAATTCTCGAACATGATTTTATTTTTTGCCATCTGTAACAAATAGCAAACAAGATGCAGAATGCAAAGAGATAGATATTCCAAATCATGAGACATTTGTACAGTAACGAGCCTAAAATTGTATTACTCTATAGCCATAATCATCTGTAACCCCTCCCCTGCCCTCCCTCCCTTCTGAACAGTGCTGTTCGTGGCCAATCTTTACAATAACAGTTAAGTTCGAACCACCACCTTCTCCTGGGGCTGCCTGTTTTTCTCTAAAATACATGCATTTTATATTTACCCTCCACACAGGATCTTCACCGTACACGTACGGTTTTCGTGTTTCGCGTTGTGGATCCAAGTTGAAATATATTTCGTCTTCTGATAACATATTTTTACCTAAGTAGTTCATCCAGTACGAGTCTCCTAAAGAGAGAGCTCTCGAAAACAAGTCGTTGTAAAAAAAACCGGTGTAAACGCTGAATAGTCCCATTAATAGTATGACATAACGACCTGTATAAAAAAAAACAGTGGAGTACTATTCATGAGGTAGTCTATCTAGCGCACACAAAAAGTGAGCACAAATCAATGAGCACAAAAAGTATTTCCACAAAGCACACAGTCAGGACCAGATTGCGAGAGAAGATGCGTTAAAGCTAGGGTGTATTCACAGAAGGTGTGCGGAGATGAGCAAAGCGGCACGCCGCTCCGCTCACCTCACAGCACACCACTCGTCTCTTCTCGTCTCCGCTGACCCTAAACAATTACGAGACATCTCCTCTCCTTTTTGTTCAACAGTTTCTACTTAAGTTAAGCGGAGACGAGAAGCGTAAATAACGAAATTCTATTGGTGGTTTACAACACATCTCTCTGGTGGTCTCGTCTCCGCTTCGGTGGAGTCCGGCCCTTAGAGAGGGTCGATGACTTTGATTTAAAATATTGATAAAAATTGTGGTAGAAGAAGAGTATCTGGAAGGAAATGGCCTTTTCCACGAAGTCATACTTTCAAGGCTGGCAAAAAAATGTTTATAGTCACATAATTATTAAATAAAAAATAAACTTGTTGTTTTGATATCCACGTCCTAAGCGCGTATTTTGCACAATACAGGATTGAATGAGCATCCAAGACGTTTCCGCAGCAATCAAAATAGTTTGACAGCTACGAATTCAGAACCGCCACTGGTATCCTATTTCTGTTATGCGTGTGCAAACAAGATACTGGTTCTGTCCAGTTTTTTTTCCGTGTGTAGTTAGCACAGACAAAACTATTAGAATATTATTAAAATAAGAGTATGTAATATTTTCTGTTGATCAAAAATACGGTTTTAATGTAGTTTATAATAATGAAGTTAATAATAGAGCAGCGGTGGCCCAGTGGTGGCGGCCCCGACTTACGAACAGTAAGTCGTGGGTTCGAACCCAGACAGGCGCATTACTTTGTGTAATTTATTTCATCACCACTGCTCTCAAAACGGTGAAGGAAAACATCGTGAGGAAACCGGCATGGCCTAGAACCAAAAATTCGAAGACATGTGACATCTACCAATCCGCACTGGGCCCGCGTGGTGGATTTATAGCCCATACGCAAAGTACGCGCTTTGACGTGGAGTTGCGGACACCAGCCCCTTATACAATACAATACAATACAATACAATAATAATGTATCTTTTGTAGACTTCAATGTCGTACTTCTGAGCAAAGGCCTACCCCGTAATTATATTTCAAGGTACTCTTCTCCTACGCTGCCTCAAACATGTTTTAAACTATCGATATTTTCAATAAGTCATCGTACCTCTCTTTGGAAAACTGACCTTAACACTATTATTAGCTTGAATTAGGAAAAACGAAAATTTTATCAGCCTAGGGTAATTTAAGAACAGTCACATGTAACTGTGCGCTTTGTGGAATAGTTTTCGTGCTCAGTTATTTTAGCTCACCTTTTGTGAGCGCTGGATGGAACACCTTCTATTTAAACTACAAAATAGTCAGTGAAATTTATTCATCAATGGAGTCAATGTCGAAGGAAAAAAATACTGAACTCTATATTTTTCCATTGATTGCACTAAGGCTCGCCAACAGTTGTTACCTATAGCGCGGCAACAGAAATACAGATTCTATGGAAATTTCAACAGTCTACCTATTTCGTATCATGAGATACAGCCCGCTGACAGACAGACGGATGGACGAACGCACATCAAAGGCTTAGTAAAAGATCCCGTTGGCTACCCTTCGGGTACGGAACTCTAAAATAGATTGACAAAGTTTTTTTTTTGTTACTTTTGAAATACAAGTTGGAGTCGACAATACGACAATAAACGAAAACACTGGCAATATTATTTTATTGGAAATATCTGGATAACCGAGTCTTGCTAGGTTTTTTTTTTTTAAATTAAACATAACTAGATCGATTTATCGCCCCAGAAACCAAATTACCCTGCATTCTAAATTTCATGAAAATCGTTGGAGCCGTTTCCGAGATTCAGATAGTATACATACATATATACAAGAATTGCTCGTTTAAAGATATTAGATAGATAGATATGTTTAAACTACATTCTCCAAACACCGAAATAAAAAAATAAAAAAAATAAACATTCTAAATCGCATAAAACGTGGCGTAAAAAGTTCAAACATCATACCACCGAATAAAATGACCCAGATTTCATTAGTCGACTTCTGGTCTTCGATTTTCTTCTCGTTAAACCACATATAAAGCCCAAATATCAGTAAAATGAACCCGTGTCCCATGTCGCCAAACATAATTGCAAACAAAAACGGGAAAGTGATGATAGTGTAAAGCCCTGAAAAAATCGAACACAAATAAGATATATAATACTTATTACAAGAATCTTTTATTACTGGTTATTTTAGTACAATAAATCTCTATATATGCAAATTTGGTCGCATATAATATGCACCTGAGGTTTCAAAAGAGTGCTTTGGCACTCGTACTAGGATTACCCTTTGTCACAATTGCATGCACTTATGGGGATAAAATACACAAAGAAATGCGCGTATATAACTTGAGGCCGTTGCTACTAAACCTCTCCTCGCTGGAGGCCTTACACACAAGGAACCCACAAGATTGTCCGGTCAGGCAGACAACAACGCTTAGGTTGACCTGCGAAATATCATGTGCTAGTGTGTACTGAGCCAGCACTGCTCTAATTGACGAATATAGGCCAAAACATACTGAACATGCGGAACGAAATATATTATGGTGGACTTTGGTGTGGGGGCAACCTGCATCGACACCCTTGCGCCATCTCACGTTGTTAACATGGCGGGCTATACTGGCTCTGCTGCTGCGGCTGCTGTGAGCCTCAAAAGGCGTAAATACTGTAACCTAATTGGTAGTTACAGCTTTGAGCCGTTTGGGGTTGAAACGCGTCATGGGGCCCAAATGCGCGTCGTATTTTCAGTTACATGCATAACGAGTATATTTTTTTTCCACTATTTTTTTATTTCTAATTCCACATCTCTTTTGTGTGGGATTAAAACAGTGTGGTGCCAACAGTCTCAGAGTAATGGCTGTGACATACGAACGGTCAGGACGAATTTGATTCTGTGCAGTTCTGAGAAATTTGATTTGTTTGACTTTAAGTATTCGTAGACTAAGTATGCTTGAACCTTTAAGCTGAGTATGATATCACCAGTTAAGATTGTTTAGAAGACGAATTTGCGACGCTGCGGAGAGCAATTTATAATTCCCAAACATAATATGATTTCCAAAACAATAAACTTTTGTTTTACCGTTAGGTATATTTTCTATCATCTTTATAACTCTAGATGTCGATTTAAAAAGAGAGCACACGTTAACGTGAAAATACAGTCTGGAGTTATTTACCTGGATTCAGTTCTCTGTACGTGGAGTCGCCATAGGCATTGATAAGATTTTGGAAACCCCTCGTGAACTTATTTGTTCGATGAAAAGTAGGAGGCATATCATATGATGAAATCTTTGTGTTGAACGAAGCTGCGCAGGATTCATGGTCTACCTGGAAGAGATGCAAGAGATTGCCAATAAACATCGGCATAAATTAAAAAATATTTCGAGGAATGCACCCAATTATCAATAACTCTGTATATAATATTACACCACTTTTATGTAGTGGTTTATGGAAGACATTTGTGCCCCAAATTTTATGTAGTGGTTTATGGAAGACATTTGTGCCCCAAATTTTATGTAGTGGTTTATGGAAGACATTTGTGCCCCAAATTTTATGTAGTGGTTTATGGAAGACATTTGTGCCCCAAATTTTATGTAGTGGTTTATGGAAGACATTTGTGCCCCAAATTTTATGTAGTGGTTTATGGAAGACATTTGTGCCCCAAATTTTATGTAGTGGTTTATGGAAGACATTTGTGCCCCAAATTTTATGTAGTGGTTTATGGAAGACATTTGTGCCCCAAATTTTATGTAGTGGTTTATGGAAGACATTTGTGCCCCAAATTTTATGTAGTGGTTTATGGAAGACATTTGTGCCCCAAATTTTATGTAGTGGTTTATGGAAGACATTTGTGCCCCAAATTTCAACTGTGTGGTACCAACAGTCTCGCGAGTAAAACGGCTGTGGCACATGGTCAGGATGAATCAGTAAGGGTTTGCCAAATAGCAGAAACTAATATAAAAGAAGAACCGGAAGGCCCGCAGATGCCAATTGAACTATTTCCGTTTAACTTCTTTTATTTTACACAACATAACATCACGCCTGAAATTCCCGAAGGGGTGCCGGGCCTCCGCCGGCCTCCTTCATCGGCCTACGGCCCGGTGCCCATGTTAACGTGTCCAATAAAACGTAATCAAACCGATAACCGTTAACCGTTTTATTTTAAAAAACCCACCGTACCACCAGCGGTACGGCCAGGGGTACGGTGGGTCCGAACCCGTTATTGGGGGCGATCTATGACTCCGTGACTGCTACTGGGAGATCCCTGAAGGAAAAACCCAAAAACACTTTACCCAACCTGGGAATCGAACCCAGGAGGCCAGGTCCTCATGCTCAGCAGTTGCGCTTGCGCACACTAGACCAACGAGGCAGTTGCGGTTGGTCTTCAAAGAGAAAACCAAGATGAGAACTTGTTATTTAATAATAATGACAGTAGGTATAGGTAACGCTAATTACGGAATGTCAGTAGTAAAAATTATTTGTCACGGAAACTTTCTACTTTAAAAATAAACATATATTGAAGCAAACATACAGAATTTTTTACTAAAATATCGTGGACTATGGGAATGTCTTCTTCGGATATCCAACCCTCGGCCACAAGTACGTAATTATCGCCTTTGCGAAACATATTCATTGTGTAGAAAATCGACTTTGATTTTTTAATGGAATTCTGCCACCATCGGATATCTCTGGCTATCTTACGTAGATATGTACAGCGAATGTATCTTGTCTTTTTTAAAACCTAAAAATAAAAATGCTTAATTAAAAAATCGACGCTAACAAAAGGCTAGAATCGCAAAGCACGATGTAGTTCTGCATTTTTGATATGTTGTGTAGAATTCAGTTAGGGTGATGTGAATCCAAATTTGCACCTTCGAAAAACTTGTGCTCGCTGCGCACCACACGATATAATGCGAAATTTTGAGACATTTTTCACTTCATAGTTGCTTCATTTTCTTAGCTAGCAATGTCATTGGTTAGTTTTACGCGCATCCCTCGCTACGCTCATCTTCAGTGGAAACGCAGTCTATACTGGCAAAATTGGTTTTTAATTGAATATCATGGCTTCTGCTGGCAAAGTCGATACGAATGTTTAGCAACACTTGCCGGGGCTGGTCCGTGAATTGGTGACTATCTACCGCCACGTACCGAGTCCTTGCCCCGATGAAGCGTTTGGAGCCGGTTGCCGTTGTATATCGTTGATAATCGTTACGGATCAAGCCCAAAACCTGACAACCAGTCTTGTTTGTTGCCCATTAACTTGGCTGTGGAGGTCAGATAGGCGTCGGTCCATTTACCGAACTTAAATTCTGAATCTGGTTAGACCGGAAACAGACCTCAACATGGTTGTGAAATGCTTGGCAGATGATGATACCAGCCCACGTATGTGGAAGAGGAGCGATAGGAGTTCTTCAGCTCGAAAACTTAATAGTGGTTAGTAGTTAAGTTGCTAAGCTGCACTCAATGGTCCACTACACGAATGCACAAGTACGAGAGGAATGGCGACAGATTGTGAAGCTTGCCAACACCCCTGATGTGACTACCACGACCACTCTACCCAAGAGTGTGACGACGAAGAAGAAGAAGTAGTTAAGTTATTATTGGATTTTAGAAATTATATTTTTTTTAAAAAGGGGAGCATTAGTGTAGGATCGCTGACACAGCATTTTGCATTCGTATGAAATTCAATTATTATTGTCATATTTCAGAGCAGTATTATGTCGAAGGTACGTTCCGTCGAAATAGGAATCCGCCGAACAAGTGCATATCGAAGAAGGGATCTGTCGAAGTAGTGTTTTCGAAGGTGTGTGTTGTCGAAGTATGTTCTGTCGAAGCAATGAGTAGTCATATTATTGTTATTCGAAATTGAGACCGTGTCGAAATAATTAACTGTCGAAGTTCAGGATGACACTCGTCTTACCCGCAGCGCTTGGCGACATTATTTCGCCCATAACCACCGTAAGATATAGACACGTTTTCAACCTAAATAAGTACTCCCGTTTCGTGAGTAAAGAAATACCCGAATTCCAACCTATTTCATTTCTCTCCGAACTCATACACCTAAAGGACAATATACACGCACATACAAACATATAATAAATTACAACGGCGTGTTCAGCCACGCTGATTTTCATCTCTTCGCACGGGGTCTGGACTCAAATGACAAAAATTTTGCAAACAAGCTCTTGGGCGCGTTTCTTACCTCTTCTAAATCCAAGATTTTATACACAAGTGATTCCTGCAGCTCGGCTCTAAGCTCAACTGTTTCAGGACAAGGAAAGGTGTTTACTTGAAATCCATTGCAGACCTTTTGTACACGTGCTGCCAGTTCGTTACCTTGGCAGACTACTAGGAAAGCCACTTTCCTTACTTCTTGGCGCTGTTATAAAAGAGGCAAGTTTAAATACCAATGAAAGCAGACTGACAGTGAAAACATGAAAATAAAAATATTTGAATAAAAGAGAAAAATAATTAGCCTTCCCATACAAACTTCAATCCTACTCGACCCGAATGTATGAGACAGATGGTTATTTTTTTGCGATTACGATGTTGATCCCACGGAAAAAGGGGTTTGATTAGTCGTTTAGTTTGATGTTCTGCGCCCGGCCCTATATGGAAACACAGTTCTTATTCACGTTGTATACTTACAGATTTAGGATCAATAAGGATCTTATCTTCACGCGCCTGTTTGTAGTAGATTATGCCATGACAAATTCTCCACAGTAACAATTCGAAAACAGATGCGCCGGAGCGCCGCACCACGCCCGTAGTCACCATCAGGCGACCAGTCCTATGCGCATCGGCGCCAAATTTAGTCTTCCTGGGAAGAAACGGAACTTCAATACAGAATTTTAGACAGTTTAAGTGTATTGCAACTTGCAGCCATTTTCAATAACTTACTGTTTGGTTTCGGTAGGTTCTCTATCTGTTTGACATTTTACTTACAGACGGTTAGAAACAAAATGTCACAGAAAATCTTTCTTTGATTTTTCTATGAATCAAGTGACAGGTAGGTGACGCGGATAGGATATTTCAAGCTAACTTTGTTTATAGAAACACCGACAGCTGCAAAACGTGGCATATTAACTGACAATAAATAAGTAAGTAAGTTATAACAAAACGGGTATTAATCAAGAATCAATTGACTTTTGTTTTTGAATCAAATATCTTGAACCGTAGTGTCAGTCCCCCTTTGGCCATTTTAATTTCTTCAAAGTTGCGGCGCGCGACAAAACCGATACATGGGCAGGAAACAAAATACATTTAGTACCTTAAGAATAACCTTGTCAAGTTATAAGACGGTAAAGATCGCCATATGAAGAATATTGACCTCATAACGTTTAGGGTTGAGGTTGTATTCCAGTTTTATCGTGCTCCAAATATTTGCAGAAAAATCATAACGTTTATTAGTTTGCTATGCCAGTTTCCAAAGAAAATACATACAATAGAATTCAAACTTTCAGCTTAGAAGATATTGAGCTTGAATTCCGAAATAATTAGATCTTCATTTAATTTTGGAGTTCACCTCTTCATATTTAATTATGAGTGTTTAGCGAGTCTCTGAGAGATCATCTGGGTCTCCTTATAGACCAAGATGGTAAGATATTATTGACCTAAGAATATAATAAACAGTTTGATTAAATACTTATGCCTGTACTGTCCCACTGCTGTGCAAAGGTCTCCCCCAATTGCTCCATCCATGTGCTCTTATCCAGGGCCTCCTTGGACCAGCTCTCGCGGTACGCGTCCCAAATCGTCTCGCGACCTCTTTCTGGGCCGGCCGGCTCTTGCTGCGCCGTCCGACTTCCGGTAACCATTGTGTGGATTTAGATGAATCATTGTTTAAATAACCATATTTTTTAATTACTTAAGAAACATTAGATAATGTTTTTTCACTTCCGAGGATCCTAGCATGGGTCCAATATACGTCAATACATAGTGAAACTCGCACAGCTCAAAATATGACTGCAATAGTTCTTTTTCATTCCTGTTCATTTCTTGTATATCTTTTTTCCATTTATCCAGCAAGAGCTGTAATGAGATTACTCTTGGTTAAATGCAGCACCAATAAAGAAATCAAATATCTAAAACAAACTCCCTAATACTAATAGTAGTGACGGCACAAATTTTGAAACATTGTTGCCGGAAAGCCTTTTTTTGTGGCCTGTTCTTTGTTTAATAGGGAATATGCACGTAATTTTTTCATCACTTAAATCAATAAAATACAGTACTATCAAGAAAAGTAAGTTAAAGTTCACCTACTGCTTGTCGCACAAAAATAATATAATCAATGCAATTTTCTACGACAGTTCAAACGTCCGTAGCTGTCGCGGCCATGATGTGACGTCATTATTCACAATCTGCCTTGTTTACATCTAATTTTTTTGGCCTTAATAAAATAATTTTACTAATAGTATGTTCTTTATTCAAGTAAAAATTGCAATAACAATATTATAATAAAAAATTTGTGAAACTTTAAACACTTTTTAAATAAAAGTGTTTTTGACACAATAAACTTTGATGTCAATACCAGCGTTACCGACGACGGTGTGTTTTGAGAGTGCGTTCCGTTTCACCAAAAACATGCTACCTACATAAAACATTAAATAAATTGTAAACTTAAACAAGTGTACCACAATGTTTCAAATGCCAATAACTTAGTATTTTAATAGATATTAAAAAAAAAACCCTTTGCTGTTTCTGATTTTAATACGCTTTGTATAGAGTGATAAAAAAAAACATGCATATTGTGTTAATATAGTGCTCGGATTTTCATGGGATTTTTTTTTGGAGTTCCTGAAGATATAAATAGAGAAGAAAGCAAACAAAAAAATTGGCAGCTCGCGACTTTATTTTTCCTTTTGAATATTTTTTTTTAGTTTTTGAATAACTTGAAATTCACCGAATTTATATTGTGTCGTTGTAGTGTGACCAGTGTGCATCCATTAAACGCCAATTTGAACATACTAATTAAAAAAAAAACTATAATCTAGTCAAATTTGTTTTCTGGATGTTTGAACTCAGTGGAAAATCTGGTCATTTTTTTAGGTTTTTGAAGGTTCATTATCTCTTAAAATAAATAAAATATGAAAATAAAAACCGGCCAAGTTGTAGTTGAACTCGCGTGGAGAGGGTTCCGTACAATGCCAAAGTCTTACATTAAGTTTACCACTTTATTTTCAATTAATTGATTTCTTATAATGTTCCTGTAATAAATAAATAAATAAATATCGCTGGACATTACACACAGCGCCATCCAGTGCCACACTAAGCAACGAGGCTTGTGTCATGGACACCAGATAGTTGATAGACTACATAGATACTTTTTGTTTGTAAATACATACTTACAATCTACAAGCAATGAACTATATTCCGTATTAACTTTGCACATCTGTGTTTGGGTTACGCCATCAAGGATTACACCATCCTACCAAACTTCTCCTGATTTCGTCCAGTAAATTCGGAGCAAATTGGCTGTGACAGGCTGACAGTCAGATAGACGCACGAGTGATACTATTAGGGTTCCGTTTTTTTTCATTTTTTGTCCGGAACCCTATAAAAGAAACCATAGGGACATGCCAATTAAATAGTGGCCCTAGAAATTTGCAAAATAAAATATTGCTCTACTGGCGTTATCCAGGGAGGAAACATGGGGAACTATTTTGTCCAAGTAAATAACAAAATATCGATACTAGAAGAAATTTTATTTCTCGATAAGCCAGACCGTGTTGCCCGTTATATACTATTACTTTTGTGATAAATAGACAGCAATACAATAGTACCCAATGAGTGAAAAGGAAAGACATCAACGAGAGTCACTACCTCAGCCACTATAAATTGAGCTCTTTCTAAAAAGGGTTGACTTTTATTTATTTTACTTAACAGTTAAATATTAACGCATCTTTATTAAGGGGATAAGGTGACAAGACGAAGACCTTCATTCTCATACGGATGGGACTCGGGCATGTTTGCTCTCCAAGCTCATTTTGTTAAAGACGAACCTAGTTGCTCATGTGGCACAGATGTGGGCCACTTAAACCGCCTTATTAATTTATACTTTCCCACCATGAAATGTCCTCCTGTCCCATATGACCGTTCTTGCTCAATAAAATAATACATATCTCTCCGTATTTCTTTTCTTACCTGAAATTCTTTCTTTACTTTGTACAAATAGTTTACCTGTACATAAATGTATAGCCTCATTCATTACCAATAATATTAAATAAATAATATTCAATTGTATTTTTTTACGTCATGTGTCTCAGCATTGATTATTATTTATTATTATTATGGTTAGTTATTCCTACTGATCCTATTCTTAAATGCGATAAAATCTGTTTGAAATAATATCAATCCGCTTCCCTACCTACCACAAACCGTGCGAAACCAGAAAGAAAAATGTAAAAAACATTTTGTTCAAGCTTAAACTTAATAGAAATAAACAAGTATTTTAATATTAACATGAACAGTTGCGTTCCGTTCAGTGAACCAAGACTTCGAAAAGAAAATCACCAATTTCCGAAAACTTAATGAGGGATTTTCTTTTTAGCTCTTCCCTAGTCGCTGGATAGATGGCGCTAAACTTAGTACGTTAATGCAAGGAACGGAACCTAAAAAAACTGATTTTAACAAAGCGCGAGAAAACTAGGTTATATTCGGAAGGTTAAGCAAACGAAAGTGTTAGTCAACGAGCGTATGTGACGTGACGCAGTGTTTTTGTATCAAGCGTTTTGGCTTTCGCACCAACTATCGTAGTCAGTTCAACGCCATCTATAGAGTTCTTGGAAACTAAGTTTTTTTTTTAATACCTCAAAAAGAAAATCTCTCATTATGTGTGTGTCTTATTAAATCATTTAAAAAAAAATTGCGTATTGTCCCGTGTCTCGTAATTAGACTTCACTGTCCCGATTTCGAAATTTCGGATTTCGAACACCTACTAGATATTTCTGCAAAGTTACGAACCCTAGGTACTAATAGTAATACCTATCTACTAATAAGTCGCCCCGTATTTTGTAAACACAAACACAATATTCTTCCAGCCGACCGCCTAGTAGCTGCTATTTCTATAAATAAAACTGGCCAATTGCGAGTCGGTCTCGAACCTCTTAAAAATCAAAATTCGATAATAAATAATCGTTTAAGCACCTACCAAGACTAGTTAGTTAATGTTTAAACTCGAGCGTAATGCCGTTCAATGTATTCGCGCTAACTGTGTTTAAGTGTTACGAATTAGATACCTAAAATCGAGAGTGTCAAAATTGTAACAGCGTCATTAAGGTCAATGTCCGACAATTGTAGCACGATAGCCCTGCAAAACAGGAATCACTGATGTGGGCAATAAGTTTGTACAGGCTGAAGTAGGAAAAAGAGGCCACTTTTAACGCATTGGAAGAGACAACGGCTAAAGTCGTCAAGCAGTGGAGGTGAAGCTGAGGAAGACCAACGAAATGTGATGGTGAGACGGTGTGGTTTGAAAACGTTCATGCGAACTGCTATCTAACCGGCACTTAAAAAATACATTTGAAATAAAAATAACGTGAACGCACCTCAAACGGACCCAAGTCTTGGAGTCGTTTTGCCACAGATGGCTCTTTCTGTTCCGGTGGCTCAATTTCAAGCTCGTCCATTGCATGTCTTATAAATTGAAGTTTAACTTCCATTTCAGAATAACGACACACTTCGAAGACGAAGTTCCTACTAACCAATTGTTGATCGGGAAACAACTGGAATCAGGAAAGAAGAAGATTAGAACATTACAATACTCACGTACTTTTACACATTAACTAAATACGAGTGTTATATAGCGACCCAATCAAGCCACTGTTTCGCACAGCTGTAACGGCAGCATGTCAACACTTAGAGATTTCTAAAGTCAAATTATTATGTATAGAAGTATTAGTAATGCTGTATCTAAATGACGGTGAAAACCGAAATATTCCTTTGGGGTAGTTTTTGAAGATTTAAGCGGTCACACAGACATACGATAAGTTCCTTTTCAATACATTTTCTCGAAAACTGGTTCTTATCACACTACTATTAAGTTCAAAAGGTGTGTATTTAAAGAAGGAGTGTATTCACAATCGTGGTTTTTTTTTCATATATTTCCATTCGTTTTTTATTTTCACAGACTATTAAAGTAAGTCCGACGTGGTTCAATTCCACTTAGCTGTCGGTGTATATTTTGTGAGTTACTGTATTATTGTTATGGTTCGTGTAGATGAAGCTTTGCAATACTTTTCTTTTTTTGCTGTTCTTCTGCTTTATATATCTACCTTAGCTAGCAAAAATCTGGTTTATGAAGCATTTAATTGAATTACTTAAAAACGGAATAGAGAACTTTAAAATAACTCCTACAAATTATAATTCATTTTATGGTACTAAAACATACGTCTATAAACTGCACACAATCTAGCTCTCCGAGCTCAGCCAGGACATCGAAGACAACCTCCATTTGCAGGTACATCTGACACTTGCTCATCTTGTCACTTCGTAGCATACACCCCATTTTGAATCTAAACGTAATGAAAAAAACCGTTTAAAATCTTCATCTTTTATTCAACTTGCCTTATTAGTTTGTTAGTATGTATTGGTTAAATCTTACAACTGAATTTCAGACCAGTTCCCCCAACCGATTGAGCTGAAATTTTGCACACACCTTTAGTTCAGGTGATAATATTTTTTTATGACAGAAAGTACTTAATCCTGCAGATCGTCTCTTCTCGAAAGAACTCTTCAATCTTTAATAGCGCGGTCATGAAACTTAGTTTACGCGTTTAATTTTCATAGCTTAAGATGGTTTTTAAAATGACCTCATCCTGCAGCAAGGATCGTTTCCGAAAAAGTGAACTCCCTGACAGTTAATGGCACGGATACGAATAGACGCGTTCATATTTTTGATGGATAATCGTGATTTCTATCATGACCTAATCCTGCAGTCAGGATTATCTTCTCACGAGGGAACTCCTTAACGGTAAATAGCACGGGTACGAAAATTTGTAGACGCGTTCATATTTGACAGATAAACATGATTTATATCATAACCTGATCCTACAGCCAGGATAAACTAAAATTAGGTAGGTGCACTTAGTTGTATGAAAAAATATTAAAATGATAATATCAGTTCCCCCGTAAGAAGACATTCTTACGGGGGAACTGATATTATCATTTTAATATTTTTTCATACAACTAAGTGCACCTACCTAATTTTAGTTTTTCCGAAACGAATCATAATCATAAATCCTTATTTTTCTCGACATCGGGTACATGCGCTGGTTGACATTATGCAAAATCATAGAAATAGGAAAGGTGTCTGAAGTAGGAGGTCCTGTGGTATAGATCACCTCTCCGGCTTAGTTATATACCATCCGGAATAAAAAATAAAAACATTGTACTTAAATAGACATTATGGTATCGTTAGATTCGTTGACAAACTGCGATGTAACAGTGACCAAAATTAAAAAAAGTAGGCATCATGCGATCTGATAGATATGGAGGTTTCAAAATGTTGGCATTTTGCTACCGATTACTTGGAAGTACAAAAAAGTGGTCGTAGTGCGAAAGTAGGCATTGTGCTGCGAAATCATAAGTCGGTCTGCCCAGTGTCATACGTCCGCATGTCAAGTAGCATTCGTAGGTACATATTATTATATCAAAATCAAACACGTTCAAGATCTAAATTTTTGTATGAAAATATACCCCATGTCGGCTCTCTAGGCCTTTTAAATTTCTTTGTTATCAGATAGCACAACACAGTGGCAAAAGCGAAACACAGAGGCATTTGAATCACAGATCTAAGCTTTGAAAGAACAAACTTGTGTGTAATCTTCGTATATTTTGCATTATACAAAAAATAAGGTTTTATTACCTTTAATATGAATTCCTTTGATTTGTATTAATACTATTGTATAATATTAAGATTATAAACACGTTTAAAAATCAGATTCAACTTTGACGTTGTTATTAAAATTGTTTTTCTTTGAAATCCTCTTCTCTAAAATTGCACATCTTGTAACTGCCAGAATGACTGAAAATAAGAAAAGAATTTTATTTCGCTAAGGCTTTATTAACATCGTGATCTCTAGGCGAACATTATGGTCAGAGATCTCGGCTAAGGTCACTCATCTGCTTAACGATGGAAAACATTGTTGTTGTTATTGTTGTTGTTATTGTTTTAATACATGAAGAAATATTGTCTTGACCGATGTTACTGATAACTTAGTACCACCACAGAGTTTGTAATAAAATTATCTGTATTTTAAAATACAGGGTGGCGACAGCAATGAGGGATTTTCTTTTTAGCTCTTCCCTAGTCGCTGGATAGATGGCGCTGAACTTACGTTAACGTTACGTTACAAAAAAAACTGATTTTAACAAAGCGCGAGAAAACTAGTTTATATTCGGAAGGTTAAGCAAACGAAAGTGTCAGTCAACGAGCGTATGTGACGTGACGCAATGTTTTTTTTCCAAGCGTTTTGGCTTTGGCACCAACTATCGTAGTCAGTTCAACGCCATCTATAGAGTTCTTGGAACTAATTTTTTTTCAAAAGGAAAACCTATCTACGACTATAAAAGAAAACACTGGTAATACTAGTTCATAGGAATATTTTTAAATTATCAAATAAATCCAAACACCGGAAGAAAATAATTCAAACAAACTAATAGCATAAAATAGATTCTCCAGCAGCGCTTGTTATAGCAACAATAAAATAAACACACAGATTATTGTTAAGAAGGTATATAGCTATGTAATTAAACCATTGGCACCTACTTGACGGTGCTTAATAATATTATTCAGCACCGTCAAGTAGGTACAGTGAGTTATATCATAGCTGACCCACCTTTGCAAAAATGGTTGAGATTATTTAGAACAGGATATTTTTTTTTTTACATTTTATTTACAAACAATAACACAGGCATAATGGTAAAGATTTATTTATTTTACAACAATACAACTAATAGGTAATATAAAGCAACAGTTCGGACGTACTCGTACAAATGGTTATTAGGTATCTGGTGGCCTACCATAACGTCTTAAAACAGGATCGAGACGGAGCTATAATAATAATAATAATAAATATAGCTGGACATTAACACACAGCGCCATCTAGTGCCACACTAAGCAATGAGGCTTGTGTCGTGGACACTAGATAGTTGATATACTACATAGATACTTTTTTGTTTGTAAATACATACTTATTATACATACAACATCCATGACTTGGAAACAAATGTCCATGCTCATCACACAAACATTTGCTCCAACCGGGATTCGAACCCGGGACCCTTAGAACGTAAGGCAGCCTCACTACCGCTACGCCATTCGGGTCGTCAAATATAGAGGTCTATAGAGGTCGTCTAGCGCCTCTTTCCCACACTGGAAAAAGATTAAAACGATCCTGCTTTAAGACGTCATGGTAGGCCACCAGTTTATCTCACACAATGTTATTCGGTAGTCATGATGAGCTCTTTTCTGCCCTTCCTTTGAATATCCATCCATGACAGTTGTCATGGGTAAAATTAATATGGCCATTTTAAATAGGACGAAATTTAGTTCCCAGCAACATAATAAGGACTCCACAAAACCTAATGATACTGTGAGTGTGTTTTGCCGTGACTTAGTGTCAAGTTCCAGTAGTGCGCGTAGCAAAAGACAAAGAAAGACGGTAGACAGATTTGTCTGCTCCTAACAATTTTTTCCATCCACCCGCATTCTCCAGTCAACCCGCGATCATGGCCCTTGCAACAGCGTCGAAATATCGGGAGCTCAATAATAATCAATAATCACGGAAGATAACCCGTAAGTGACATTTTAAGTTTAATTTTATAAGCTTCAAGTGAGGCCACTTTCGTGTACCATTGCCATCTGCGTTATCATATTCAAAGGCTGTAATATTTCATGCATTTGCCATCCAAAATCAGACAAAAAATTTACTAGACATACTACCCGTGTCCTATAATCGGTGGCGGGAATATGCGAGACGACAAAAAAAAAAAAAACACGGGTCAAATATTTTTTGATGTGAATTGACGGACTTCAATTCACATCAAAAAATATTTGACCCGTGTTTTTTCTTTTGTTCCGTAAACCAAAATTGACGAAGATATGACGCTTTTAAAATTCTAAATACGTCACGCCTAGGTATCTGGGTATCTGTGTGTTTTAGCTAGTTCTGACGTCACGAGCCCCCCCCCACTCCCGAATTTTGATGCGTTTTATCTTTGTCAATTTTCATTGATTCACAAAAACAAAAAATACGTGTCCATTAATTTCCAATACTCTAACTGACGGACTGAATAGATTTGCAATTTTTTGATACTATCGTCATGCCTATCAGCAGAATGCGAAAATCACAAGTTCGGTCGATGTGGCGATGCTTGCTTACGTCCAGCAGCGTCTTGGAGCAGATGTCTTCTGGCTGATATTATGATGATAATGTTGCCCTGATATCGCTGGAAATACAATTTAATCGACTAGTTTACGACATTATATCACGCCTGTAACCCTTGGAGGGTTGAGAAGAGGGCGTTTTGTTGAAGTATAATTTGTACAACAATAAAATATCCGTTGCGTCGGAGCAAGTTTTTTATAAATCTTATAAAGAGTTAACTTTGGCGTTATTTGTGTGAAACAAAACCCTCTACCTTCACGTCGTTCCCTGCAGATCTTTGAAGATACCCGGAGCCTAAAGTGCTGGGTACCAGCGTCATTCGACCGAAAAGAGCTTCGCGTACGAGAACATCTGCTAGGCACACTTCACCTACCTACTCTCTGCGTCCATCGATCACGCCCGTCCGGCACAATTATTCTTTACATCCCTAGAGACCACAGACACTGGAATAATTTACTGTTTCCCAACTAAGTTTTGAGGTGGGCTCGTAGGTACCTCCCTAGGGCAAACGTGCCTATTTTCTCCTCGTACTTTATAGTCAAATGCAAACATTACCTACTATAAATGAAAAATTTAATGAGCTTATATTCAAGCAGCGAGAGTATGGTGCACATAAAACTGTCTCGCTAAATGTTCGAATCGTCGTGTTTCTGTGTTAAAGTTATTACCGTTATTACCGTGAACTTAACAATCATGTACCATTACATGATTGTTAAGTTCACGGTCAACAATAACAGCTAATTTGTGATTATAAAGTCAAATGAATACCTACCATTTTGATCTGCACGGATAACAGATTTAGAAATATTTGTAACCCTACGTGTGGGAAGGGTCCTAGTGTCTTTTTGTGTGGAGGTACACATAGTGTACGAGTACATTATAGAATGCATGCAAATCATACATGTCTCGCAAGTAGACATACAAAGGGGGTCGACCACTTTTCAACCATATTAAGTACTCAAGGCACAAGGCTGAAAAGCTATCAAGTTGTAAGTAGTATATACACGTAACTTTTATAATGAAAGTGTTCCCACAAAAATCACAATAAATTGTATATTCAAGAAAAGGTATTTCTTCTTCTCGTATCGATGACTCAGATTTTGTCCAACCTAGCGACGTAGACAGCTCTGTCGTTTGCTTCATTCAAGACCATGATGTTTAACAAAAAAAAAAATATTGCACATAATATGGTAAATAGAATGATTAAGTTCAGGCAATAGTGGTTCTAATATTTTACAGAGGGTCACACTGGAAATCATAGCTCATAATTAAGCTCTTAATATCTCTGAATGAAACAATACTTTTTGTTATTTAAAGACGGCCTCGTTCAACAAATGAGTAGGCTCGGTTAATAGGCGAGACTACAATAAAAAACTAATTAGTCCGTCATTTAGATTATCAGAAAATATTTGACCCGTGTTTTTTCTTTTGTTACGTAAATCAAAATTGACGAAGATATGACGCTTTTAAAATTCTCAATACGTCACGCCTAGGTATAATTTTAGCTAGTTCTGACGTCACGAGCCCCCACTCCTGAGTTTTGATGCGTTTTATCTTTGTTAATATTCATTGATTTACAAAAACAAAAAATACGTGTCCATTAATTTCCAATACTCTAACTGACGGACTAAATAGATTTGCAATTTTTTGATACTGTCGTCTTGCCTATTCTCAGATGGCTCGTATTTTAGAGATCCCCTACAATCTGAACACACGGAAGTCTGTCAAGCAACATCAGCGTAGATACAACCGCGGGTTTTTTTGAACGACTCATTAAAACAAGTAAAATTTAATTAAAAGGATAAAAAACCCGACTGAAAATTGTTTAATGTATACATTTTTAATCTCCTTTTAATTTTCTTCATTTTGATACCCTTCTCGATAGGTTTGTTTTCTTTTTTTTTCTTTAACACCTATCTAAGGACACTTGGGTATATTTGAGACAAATCTAATGATACTGTTGGCAACAGATCTGACAACCCCGTTGCTAGGGGCTTGTGTTTGGTAGTTGGCTAGCAACGGGGCGGCTTATCTTTATTTTCTTTTAAAATATTTTTATTAAATATTATAATTATATCCAATTGCGCCTATCTTGACAGACTTTAATTTGGTGCCTAACAGATACCTTAATCGTCGCAAGAAATATACAAAGAAACAAACATACAAGATACGCGTGAAAAACGGTTTCCTTAAGTCAGATCCAAAGACATTCAAATATTTACGAGAGATAGACGGGACAAGACGAAGGAAATCGTAATCCAATACTTGTTACTACTTAGTAACAAATCGTTCTGACTAGTGTCATACGCGGGCCCGCTTGTCAAGAAGCATTCGTGTGCCAAAATCGAAAATGTTCGGGATCATAATTGTTGTACGACATTATTCCTAATTTCCGCTCTGTACCTAATTGTTTTAAATCTCTTTGGTCAGATCGAAACACTATTCTGCGAAAATTGTTACATCGATGACTATACATCGAAGCCACTTCCTTTGGCAGTCGTATAAGAAGAAGCCGGGGCAATTTATATGGACCCTGGGCTCAGCCTTGTAGCACTTTCTAACCTATCTATGCTCAAGTCTAATAATAATTGTAATTTGGATTTAATCAGTAACTAGCATTGTAATCTCTCATTATTCTGATAATGTTCCGTTTAAATCTTTGTAATTATATCAAGTGAATTATTAGTCTGCACATATGAATTTTTCAACCAATTGCACGAACACGCCCATAATGGAGGACCAACAATTAATAACGAATTAAACAGCGACACGTGTTGTCTCAGCCGCTCGAAAATCCGATATATACGAGTACCAACAAATTCACAGTTTATAAGAATAAATTATGAAGCTCTGAACGTGTAGGTATACCAACTGGCAAGTCAGTACCTAGTAGTTCGCTATTGAACATTGAGGAGTGTGTCATGTGGAGGTGATCGTAGATGCTTTATTTTTGCAGGTGATGTATTAGCAGTGGTCATAATTATGTCGCCGTGTGTACTTACCTAGTTGAATCGTACTTAAAAGTGCAACGAATGTAAAGAGATTATTCAATATCCAAAAATCACAATATAGCGTAGGGTTTCAATTCCATTGGTTCCCTTTTCGAGCTTTGCATAGGTCACTTCTAAGGAGTTAGATAGATGCAGAACAGAAGGCAGCAACCTTCATCATGGCCCTGATAAGCCTCAGACATTAATTTTTATGAAATATTCTAGCGGATGTAAGGTTACGGTTAAAATATTTCGTTATACAGTTCCAAAAACGACGAATGGTCCGATCTAATACTAGACAATGCTCAGCTTAATCATGAGCTTAGGCTTTGCCCAACTATGTTGGGGTCGGCGAGACTAAACTGTCGCAGGCACGGAGGAAACTCGGTATGTAATGGTTAGTCACTCATCCACAGACTGACCTTGGCGACCTTGAAGATCGACCCGTACGGCTGTTATTATGTAGCCAGGAGCTCCTCAATGCTGAGGTTTGAGGTACCCATAAGGTTGCTAATCAAACCCATGTACTCCACAGTAATCGTTTCCATAAAGTATTTTTTCCCTTACTTGAGACTTCAACTTCAAATCGTGCAGAAGCCGAATAGTTCCGGACCTTCGCGAAGAAGGCCGATCATTGGAAGTACACACAGAACATTATCCAATAGGCAAGAGTGGCGCCAATTGTTCATGTTCATTTGTTTACCCAATTTGTGTTCACAACCTCTGTTTGAGTTCGACTTTGGTTACAAGTATGAGGTTAGTTTATAAATTCATCATTATCATCATCATCAGCCTATTCATGTTCCCACTGCTGGGACACAGGGCTCCTCTCTATTAGAGGGAATAGGCTAAAATCCACCACGCGGGTCCAGTGCGGATTGGTAGATGTCACATGTCTTCGATTTTTTTGGTTCTAGGACATGCCGGTTTCCTCACGATGTTTTCCTTCACCGTTTTGAGAGCAGTGGTGATGAAATAAATTACACAAAGTAATGCGCCTGTCTGGGTTCGAACCCACGACTTACTGTTCGTAAGTCGGGGCCGCCACCACTGGGCCACCGCTGCTCTCTCGTTTATAAATTCAAGCCAATTAAATCTATGTAACATAATTAAAATGATTCCTACTTCACAACATAACATCACTTCTGTAATCCATGCGGAGTAAGGCAGCACACCAACATATTTTCACTAGATATATTAAAGTTAAAAGTAGCAGGAGGCAACTCAATTGCCATCACCCGGGTACAAATACATACTTCGGGCTGCTACCGAAAAAATCCTGATGGAAAATCTAGTACTAATTAACTCGACCTAAGAACTGAACCCAAGACTTCCGCCAGGCAGCAGCCTCGACCAACAAGGATGATTAAATAGTTCGATCGCGAATAACCTGCTTCTTGCTTCGGATGAGTTAAATTCGAGTTTTTTACAGAGACATATTGAAATCCCATCATATTATCGAAAAATACTCGTCGTAAGTGAGTCGTCGACGCGAGTGAAAATATTTTGTAAATGTGTTGCGAATAAATCGAGATACGGGAAGGCTATATTAATATGAGGATGCAGACGAGGGTACACCCCCTTGAACCTCATATAAGTTCCTGGTTTCCATGCCAACGCAATATCTTCGTAAATCCAGGCAGGTATCAGGGTAGCATTGGGAGTCTAGTGCTATAATAAAGTGAGAGAAAATGTTAGGAATGTAAAATTGAAAATATTAGATGCGTTCGAGTCAGTCACGACTCACGCCTAAGCACTAGGTGGATTTAACATAGCCGTGCTTTGAGGTAGGCAACATCGTCTGGCAGGGAAGTGTAGTTTAGTATAAGCATTACTTAAGTTACAGAGAACATTATTAACACTTAGGTTAAACACAAATATTAGGTAAACATACACTATGCTCGTTTTACTTTGTGAAGGAGTACTTGTCTTAAGATTGTTTTGAAGAATATAATTGTGCCAACACATTTGAGCAATTTATATTCTTCAAAACTGTTATGAGTGCCGTGCGGTTGAGGAGGCCTATGTCCAACAGTGGACTTGTAGAGCGATGATGATGAAACCGTTGGTGTCTCCGCGCCCGACCGACACCGTTGCACGTACGCAGCCCGTCACACGAAGCTTTTTACGGAAAGCACCGGTAAGCACACTTGACAAATAACTTTAAAATGCGCATATCCCAAAACTACCATATCTGAGTGATCACTGTGAAAAAGCCGTCGCAGAAGTCCAGCTAATAGCGAAACAAGATGAGTAGAAAAAAACTAATAAGAGGCGGACGACGTTAACATCGCCCAACTCAAGTCAAGGAGACCTTTGACCAGTCGCCTGGTGATGTGGTCTGACATTAATGATAGGAAGCTTTCAAAATTCCATCACCTCCCCCCGTCCGCCAGTGTGGTGATCTAGTACGCCAAACAAAATCCATGAAAAACAATCTTAATCTTACACTTCTCCTACTTTTTAGGGTTCCGTCCGTAATCAAATGGCTAAAACGGAACCCTTATAGATTTGCCCTGTCCGTATGTATGTCCATTCGACTGTAATTGTGACCCCTCTAATTACTAAAGTAAGAGGAAAATTCTGAAAAATATGAGTTTGTAGAATGTAATAAAATCTTTCAACAATAATAATAATTATTATTATTACAAGCTTTTATTTAGTTTCACCTGTCCCGATGTTTGTTTGTCTGTAATCAAATCTTCCAAGTTAAATTTGATCCACTTCACAGTTACCGATTGAGCTGAAATTTTGCACGCATTTGTATATCGCGGGGCAATGCAATATTATAATA
Source organism: Xestia sexstrigata (assembly GCA_941918905.2). Lineage (NCBI taxonomy): Eukaryota > Metazoa > Arthropoda > Insecta > Lepidoptera > Noctuidae > Xestia > Xestia sexstrigata. The sequence continues at coordinate 10,867,800 of OW799200.2, read as the reverse complement.
ACATGAATCTGATCTGATGATGGAGCTGGAAGGTGGCCATAGGAAGTCTGTGATGAAATGACGCAACCCCATCGAATTTGGACTCGTTTGATTCGTCTTGATGAGTACTTTGTCTTTAGATCATATCCAGGGTCTGATGATGAAGCTGGAAGATGGCCATAGGAACTCCGTTATAAAACGACATAACCCCATCGAATTTGGATTTCTTTGATTCGTCTTCATGAGTACTTTGTCTTTAGATCGTATCCAGAGTCTGATGATGGAGCTGGAAGGTGGCCATAGGAACTCCGTTATAAAACGACATAACCCCATCGAATTTGGACTCGTTTAATTCGACTTGATGAGTACTTTGTCTTTAGATCGTATCCAGGGTCTGTTGATGAAGCTGGAAGATGGCCATAGGAACTCCGTTATAAAACGATATAACCCCATCGAATTTGGACTCGTTAGATTCGTCTTGATGAGTACTTTGTCTTTAGATCGTATCCAGGGTCTGGTGATGGAACTGGAAGGTGGCCATAGGAACTCCGTCATAAAACGACATAACCCCACCGAATTCGGACTCGTTTGATTCGTCTTGATAAGTACTTCGTCTTTAGATTGTATCCAGGGTCTGATGAGGGAGCTGGAAGGTGGCCATAGGAACGTTATAAAATGACATAACCCTATCGAGTTTGGGCTTGTATGATTCGTCTTGAAGAGTAATTTAGTGCTACATGGTAATCAGAGTTTGATGATGAATTTGGAAGGTGGACATAGAACCTCCGTAATAAAACGAATTTACCACATCGAGTTTGGGCTCGTTTGTTTCGTTTTGATGAGTACTTTGGTCCTAGATGAGTCTAATAAATATTTTTTCTTACTTTCTGTTTTCTTTAGATAATGGTGTCGATTCTGTTGTGCACAAACTAAACTTAATTTAGGCTATAACTATCTTTTACTAAAACGCAGTGCGAGAAAAGGACGTTAGCTATGAACTAAGTTAGAGATGTCAAACTAGTTTATGCCTTGCGCTTCACCGTGTTTTTAGTCAACATGTTTTAACGTGCACCCTTCATTTGTAAGAAATATTAGTTTCAACTAAATATGACAGCAAATTACGTCCGTCTCTTTCTCGTTTTATTTGAGAGAAAAAGATAGCAATAGCCTAAATTAAGTTCAGTTTGTGCACACCAGAATCGACACCAATATGTGTGCTCAAAACATTGCATTGTGCGTACTACGAATTACTACGGGCTACGGAAAAACGCCGCTACGCTTTACGACCTATGCCGTAGTAAATTCCGAATCATAAATACTAAAAAGTTAAAAATAAAATTTAAAGTAAAAAAACTTGAAAAAAAAAGGTTTTAATTTAGTGCGCTAAAAAGAATAAGATAAACTTTTCCTTTAAAACTTTTACTATCAACTTATAACGTCATTACACAATTTATGTGATTTAAAAGCTTGTCGTGAGATTTACCTGTGTAAATCAACAAGTAAATAAAATAAACTGATCTTAATTTAAATAATTGATTTTAATTAAAAAAAACAACAAACTGAGTAAATACGAGTAGGTACGTAAATCTCGCAAAGTACTTACGGGATAATATCCGTGATTTTCTTTAAGTGTTTAAGTGTAGTGAAAAACTGTGAAAGTCTAAAACACTGCAAAATAAATTTAGTTTTTCTTTTGTGTGTTGTACATATTTTATTTTTATAACATTGTTTGATGCTACGGAACCCTGTGTGTGTGTCTCCGAGCGCTTGTGTCCACTAGACTGGCGAGGCAGCAAAATAATCCAATATTATTAAATACGAAGATATCAAGACTGAAAATAACGTTATATACTCCTTGTTTCAGACAAACCAAGGTCTATTGTAAGTATATTATAGTGTGACTGATAAGTACTATCATTGTGCTTCCCTCGATTTTCCATTACGAGGTAATTGGTGCTAATAGCATTGCGAGATGAGAGAGTCTCAACTCTATACAGCTATTGAAACAGTTTAGCGATACCGTATTTATTCGACCGTCCATTGCGATGTAAGAGTGAAGCCACACGGCGGCGTTGCCGGTGCGTTGCATTGTCGAAAGTGTCGCAACGCTGTGATTTCAACGCACTGTGTGCCACACGAGCAACGCAATGCTCTTACGGTGTCGCTACTCACGGTGCTACTACATACGTCGCAATGTTCTAAAAAACCTTCGATATTTAAAGAGTGACAACGTTTGATGTGGCAGTGCTCCAAGAGGTTATCCATGTTACCTGCGCGGTTCATTAGTTTTGGATAATGAATAAGAGATGATCCCGCCTCTATGTTTAGCCACTCAGAGACACAGTAAATGTTTTGGACGAATGATTGTGATCGATTAAAAATCGTGAAGACGGCGGCGGCGACTTGAAAATACGCATCCAACTCGGATGTTACGCTCGTTCGCAGTTGGTCGGGGTGCCCTAGCTTACATATTGCAACCATCGAGTCTCGCAAATGTCAACTGAGCAACCAAATATATTAAGTGGGTTAGTAATCATTTATGGTCGTTTTTATTAACTTACTTACGTATAACTGTTGGTTAATATGCCTACGTCGGTAGCTATCGGTGTTTCTATAAACAAAGTTAACTTGAAATATCCTATCCGCATCACCTACCTGTCACTTGATTCATAGAAAAATCAAGTGGTGCATCCACACCGCATGTTGAGGTAACATTCTCTAACAATGTTTTCAATTGTTACCACTTATTGACTGTTTTCAAAAGGCAACATTACTTTACATATACCTTTTTTTATTTTTTTATTAGCCTGTTTGAATGCCCCACTGCTGGGCAAAGGCCTCCCCTTTCTCTTTCCAAACCTCTCTGTCCTGAGCGATATCTGGCCATGTTCGCCCCGCAAACGAGATCAGATCGTCACACCACCTTCGTCGCGGTCTGCCGCGACGGCGATTTCCTCCGACAGGCGTCCAATGAGTGACGATCGTTGCCCATCTCATTCTCCATTACATATACTAACACGGCAAAATAAATAACACTTGGAAACGTTGGTCAACAAAAAGTAACTGTGGTGTGGATGCACCAAAAGCAATCATTAGCAATCATCCGATACCTGTTAGTACGTTATTGAAAATGGCCGTTAGTCACTCAGTTTAATATTACATATTATATATATTTAAATTCATTTATTACATACAGGGTGTAAAAGACCTCATCACGAAGCCGTCAACCAAGTATTCTGTACATCAAACTAAGTAACTTTACGCAAAAATGATTGCTGGGAAACAACTTTTTTTTTGGGGTGCATAATCATGTTTTGTGGTAGAACTCAATGTAACGCACTCAAAACATTGTGCTGTTGGATGGATTGAATAGTACGGGAGTCGTGGAAGTGTTGAAAATAAAAATCTTCCATTAAAAACTTGTATTTAAAAAAAAACTTGTCAAAAAGTTGGAACTTTGACCCCCAATATCTCCGTAACTAGAAGGTTCCCAGGTATGTTGTAGAACAAAAAAATGATCGCAATGACAAGGAGAATAAGTGCCCTTCGGTTTCGTTAAGAGGTGTTTTACACCCTTTATATTTAAATTAGCCAGGTAATTAAGAAATAGAAATTGTTTTATTCCTAAAACTAACATTGACCAACTGGCATTTTTAAAAACTAGCATGTGGCATGTGAAACTAGCCCGAAAATCGTCCGGAAGGATTCCATCAAATGCGCCTCTTCCTCAAGCTTCCTCAGTCAGAGTACTAGGAAACTACGTGACTGGTTTTTACACTTTAATTTTCAAAGACAAGCAAGACTGGTATTATCAGTTTTTATATCCACAACCAAAAAATAATAATAATTTATCTTTATTACGATATATTTGATTATTTACTACTAAATTGTATATTTAACTAATGAGGTGTTTTCAATGCCAATTTCCACTGCAAAACGACAGATGGCGCTGTGCAAGACTCGGTGTAAAAACTTTTTTGGCGATATGGAACTGGCGTTCAATGCCTTTTAAAAATAAAATGGTAGCTAGTAGCCATGTGTGGTGCATAGATTCAACCAAAGGATATCTTGGTTCTAAAATCTATTTGACAGATTCAGAGTCCAACAGGTGTTTTTTTTTTTCTTTCACAAAAAGTACTTATGTACATAATTACAAATAAAATGCTTTGAAGAGCTGTAATCGTACACAAAGCATCTGTAGCCGAACTAGGAAGAACCTGTATTTCGGCTACGGAACCAATGCCTTTGGTTAATCTGGAGAAATAAACATGAGTTCGTTTGTAGTTGGAGCTTGATGCAAAGGAAAAACAGAAGGTACTGCGTGTCTTTTTAGTTTACATGCCTTTTCATATCTGGAAGAATAATATTTTGTTACTGACAACATTACCAAGGTAGAACTAATAAGCTGACCAATCGAAGTGGTTTGACCAGTCTGACCAGGATTCATTTGAAGTCAGATTAAATTCTAGACATTGGTTGGAAATACCTACTTACGTTTATTTAGATCACAATAAGTAAAAATAGTAGGTGCATGAAAGAAAAGTGTAATCATTGAAAATAAAAAGAAACTCAAAGACCTATATGTGAATGATGATTTTTCAAAAGAAGTAATATAAAAAAACAAGAGCTACTCCCTAAATTAGAAGAAGAAAGGGAATACAAGGGAATGCATACCTCAAATACGACAAACTTATTACAAAAGAAAATAAAACTAAGGATAAGAGAAACAGGGAACTGTCTTCGTCGCCTCAAAACGACTTCCAACCAAGGAAACAACATTTATGAACCTCGAAGGACAACGGGACCAATGTCTTCGATTTAATGAGAAATAGATCAAATTCTCTTTCTAACTATGCAACCAATAAGAAACAATAGCAACTAACAAACGGAAGCTGGAAAACTAAACTAAATAAAAATAAAGAAAACGAAAAAAAGGATAAACAAAACCCTCCCCCAAGCATACTGGTCCTCGTGGGGGAAAACGACCAATACCCTCTTAGCATAAAATTTGAAAGAACATGCAAACCAAAAAGAACAAACTTGAATATATACATAGCTACCTTAAACACGAGATCCCTAAACACCTGAAAAACTAACGAAATTAGAGCTGGCTATCATCATCATCAGCCTATTAATGCTCCCGGTGCTGGGACACAGGCCTCCTCTCTATGAGAGGGAATGGGCTATAATCCACCACGCGGGCCCAGTGCGGGTTGGTAGATGTCACATGTCTTCGAATTTTTGGTTCTAGGACATGCCGGTTTCCTCACGATGTTTTCCTTCACCGTTTTGAGAGCAGTGGTGATGAAATAAATTACACAAAGTAATGCGTGGCTATAGACAATATCAATTGGGATATACGGTGATTATACAAGGATTATACGGTGTAGGATTCCTTATAAGAAATAAGTTAGCCAACAAAATAAAAGAAATAAGAGAAATCAGTGAAAGAATAGCAGTTCTTAACATCAAATTGCCTTCGCACAAGGATAAAGAGGAAATGTGGACCATAATTCAAGCATATTCACCGACTGAATCAGACAGGAAATAAGATATCTTAAAAACTGATAATTTTTACGAAGATACAATCAGCCCTTCAATCCTCATATAAAAATCGCATTGTAAATGGGAGATTTTAATGGTCAAATAGGGATGTCTAACAAAGGAGAAGAATATACAATAGGGCAACATGGTCATGGTCAAAGAAGGAGAAACGGAAAAAAAATTGTCACCTTTGCAATGGAAAACAAATAGAGTACCTTGAACAGCTTCTACAAGAAGAAGAGATCGAGAAAATGGACATGGATGTCACCCAATGGCAAGCACAAGAATGAAATCGACTTTATCTTGACCAATAACAGGAAAGTATTTAAAGATGTGACTACTATAAGCCAGCTTAATATCCACACAGACCATAGAATGATAAGAGCAATATTATCAGGGAGACAAGTACAAAAAAGGAGACAAGTTCATAACAATAAAGACAGAACTGCACTCATACTTACAGGAAATAATGACTTACTCCTTGATAACCTGAAAAATACCATGAACTTGAATACAAGATAATCCAAAATCCAATCCAGGAACGATACTACAATAAATTGAATATACTTAAAACAGAAGTAAGGAAAACAAACAAACAAACAACTGAAAGCACTTTATCTTCAGAAACTAAGGAATTGATCAATGAGAGGAAGAAACTTATAAAGAAAGATTAAAATAAGCGAACACGTCATAATCTGAACTAAGTAAAAAGATAAACGAACACATACGTAAAGATAGGAAACGCAAAAGACAGGAAACTATGAAAACTTTTATTGAAAAATACGGTGGTATTAAGAAAGCCTTAAAATAATTAAATTAAAAGAAAATCTGAATTCCAATCATAAAAACAGAAAACGGAAGTTCCTCAAGCTAAAGACAAGAGATAATAAAAATAGCCACATACTATAAAAAAACTATACCAAAGCCAAAAAAAGAACGGGGGAAAAACAACGCCGAATACTGCCAAACCCGGAATCAGTACCAATAATATTACAAGAAGAAGTTACTAAAGCAATCAACACCCAGAAACTAAACAAAGCGTCAGGCTCAGATCAGATAACTAATGAAATAATAAAATGCGCAATATCAGAACTTGCTCATAGCCTAACAGATCTATTTAATGATTTTATAACAACCGAGAGCATCCCTGAGGATTGGACAAAATCAACTATAATATTGTTACACAAGAAAGTAGATAAGTGAAATATGAGTAAATACAGACCAATAAGTTTAATGTTAAATATCTACAAAAAAATTTCAAAGATAATACTATCAAGAATTCCTGGAACGCTCGACGAAAACCAACCCAAATAACAGGCTGGCTTCCGAAGCAAGTTTTGCACCGTTGCAAGTTTGGCACCGTTAGACCACATCCATGTCATTATGCAAGTGTTTCAAAAGTACAAAGAATAGTGTACGGTCGACCAAGCTATTTGGTTTACATTTTCACACACATCGTCATTTCTTGTATTTTGGTATTTTGTGACGCCCGACATATTTGCACTAAAGCACAACACAAATACCCATATTATATCAAAGAGAATATATGACTCCAATTGCGTTATTCAGATTAATGACAAGCAAGCAAGAAAAGAACAAATAAAGCACCCACAGACATTTACTAGCCAGCATTTTGTTTTTAAAAGGCAATGAATGCCAGCCTGCAGTTCGAAAAAAGTTCTTACAGTAAGTCTTGCACAGCGCCATCTGTCGTTTTTCAGTAGAAGCTGGCCCTTGAAACTCCTCATTCATCCGCTCTTGAAACAGGATTTACAGGAAATAACGTCGTTAATAGAACTGCGCCTGAATGATTGCCTGCAAAACTTCCAAATGATTGAGTTTTGTAGTAAACTAGATTTTGCCTACAATGTTGTTAGCCAAGTTTATTTAATATATCGTTACAGCAGCGGCTTTAAAGGTAGGAAATTGGAATTATTTCTTATGCTCGCTGTCTTTCATGTTTTAAGTCTTATATTTGGCACATTCCTGTAGAGTGTTGTAACAAGGTTCTAGAGATAAATGTGGGATACATATACAAGGTGTAAACGGACCCTTCACGAGGCCGTCAACCAAGCATTCTGTACATCAAACTATGTAACAAAAAATCAAAATCAAATATATATTTATTTTGGGACAACTAGATCCAAGGGTTAGATAAACAAAACTTAGAAACTATTGTTAGTACTTAAATACAATTACAAAGGACAAAACTCATCATCATAATAACATCTAAAACACATACATAAAAAAATACCCCTGTGCTGAGACACCCCGCCCCGTCAAGATAACCAATAGGGAGATACCTCCCTAGAAATCACCAGACGAACGAAATGCCTCAACACAGGTGCACGAACATCTTCAGCTACAGTTTTCAGGATGCTGTTGTGACTCCCCCGCACCCTCCTCATAAGTGACACGACTTTTTTCCGAATGACGGCATGGAAATCGTCAGTATGAGCCTGCGCAAACATCTCGGAGGCGCTCCAGAAACGATGGAGTCCCAACATCATCCTGAAAATGTTATTGTATTCATTTTTTTGTATAACTAACCCATAGACCACCCGTGTACAGCGTGTACAGACCCTGACAATACGCTTTAAATAGCGTGATTTTTACTTGGTCTGTACAGCGGGCGAATCTACAGGCCAGCATATTGCCACGGACTGACAGAGCCCTGCGCTCCCTCTCTATGTCTATATCATCTTTAAGGTCGTCGGTAAGGTAATGTCCGAGGTACTTAAACTGCGATACCCTATCTAAGTTAACACCATTCAAAGTAATGGGTGGAACAGATTCAGGACACTTACCGGCGGCCTTAAAGACCATGTACTGACTTTTCTTTATGTTATAAATAAGTCCGTGTGACTCTGCATAGGCTTCACAGACTTTTAGCATCTCTCCAAGAGCCCCAGCAGTGGGACTCAGCAGCACCGTGTCATCCGCATAGCTGATATTATTAACACTAATACCACCCACCCGACATCCGACACGCATGCTGCTGAGTTCCACTATGAGGTCGTTTACATACAGGCTGAAAACTTTGGAGATGATAACCCCCCCTGCCTCACGCCACACTCCAGCCTGTACGAATCAGAAAGAGTGCCTGACCATTTGACAGTTAGTCTGGTTATCGTACCAATATTTAAAGAGGTTTAACATTTCCACCGGTACACCCCTGTCCCCTAGCTTCCTCCAAAACACTTCGTAAGACACGAGGTCAAAGACCTTGGAGAGATCCAGAAAACAGGCATACACAGGCGTCCTACGATCTGTACCACGCAAAGAACCCGAAGAACCCGTGAAGACCCCGTGACGTAACCCTACGCAAAAATGATTGCTGGGAAACGCCTTTTGTTTTGGGGTGAAAAATCACTTTTTACGGTCTAACTCAATGTAACACACTCAAAACATTGTGCTGATTGATGCATTAAATAGTACGGGGGGCATAGAGATATTTAATGATAAATGATAAATGATGTTTATTTTGCAAGTAGGTTTTTACAAACACTTTTACACGTCACACAGCCGAAACAAACTCAGAGGTCATAGTCTCTTTTGAAGTCCAGACATAATCTTGCTCAATTCACATGAGGACTATGCAGATTAGTGTCTGAGATGGTCTTTTGAAGAAAGAATCACACAGATTTGAGTGGACCTGTCCAGTCATTGCAAGCATTTGTCAGTTATCGTGTAGCTCGACTTATAACTCAAGGTGCTCAACGAAACGACGAACAATACCAAAGAAAGGACATTTGGGTAGGTCGCTTATAGTACTCAAACTGCCAGACAGTTGTGGGAAAAAAATAAACAAAAAATAAAAATGTGACCCACATGGTTTCCACATTCACAATAATCAAATAAAATTAATAACAAGTTCTTTTCAAAATGAATGTAAATAAAAATCACAAAAATCATTAAATGTCACAATGATAATAAAAAGTAAAATACTTAATGAAATAAGTATTCATGTCAAATCAGTAAATGTCACATAAAATAATAAAAAAATAAAGTAAAAAATAATAAAATACATGTAATATAAGTAAAATACAATACATTCAAAGTAAAGCTATAGGTTTAAAAATTAGTATTTAAAAAAAAAATATGAGAAAAAGTTTGATCTTTGACCATTAATACCTCCGTAACTAGAAGCTTCCCAGGTATGTTCCAAAAGAACAACATATTGCAAGGAGGGGGAGAACAAGTTCAGCTAGGTATTCGGCTAGTTCAGAGAAGTTATTCGGCTTCGTTAAGGGGTACGCCCTTTGTTGTAGGTATAGGTAATATCAAAGTATGAACGCAACTTACGTATATTGTTAAAACGGAACGCATCGGATGAAAGAAAGAGAAGTATGTGTGCGAATAAGACAGAGATAAAAAATTGCGAAGACTAGATTTTACGACGGACGTACGGTCATCATAAAAAAAAAAAAAAAATGTTTTTAAAAGTATTTTATGCGTTTATTTTGTCATACAATCCCACAGAATTATAGAGATAGGTAATGAAATCATATCATAGCAATAATAAATAATATCACTCAAGAATTTTACAAAAATATTCTTAGAATTCAAAAATTCTTATTATATTACTTGAAAACCACGCCTGTATATATACTCATTACCTCATTCTGAGCAGCCAGCGGTGGCCCAGTGGTGGCGGCCCCGACTTACGAACAGCAAGTCGTGGGTTCAAACCCAGGCAGGCGGCATTACTTTGTGTCATTTATTTCATCACCACTGCTCTCAAAACGGTCAAGGAAAACATCGCGAGGAAACCGGCATGTCCTAGAACCAAAAATTCGAAGACATGTGACATCTATGTACCAATCCGCACTGGGCCCGCGCATACGCAAAATACGCGCTTTGACGTGGAGTTGCGGACACCAGCCCGTTGTACAATACAATACCTGTACACTAAAACAAGAAACTTGATGATAAACTTGCTAATTTACAGCTTAGGTATATTCTACTTGACGGCAGAATGTGGCTCGACTTTACCGAGCATTGAAACCATTCAATGTAGCAAGTATGTTTCCATTATCCTTTATTACTTAACTAATGATAACTTATCACTGTTGTTAAACGGTAGTGACAGTTTCTGTGTCTCGTCGTATTTATAGCTTTCTTTTTCTACATAGATAAGTTCGAAGTTGAATATTATAATATTTACTAGCTAGTTTTTGTTTGTATGTTAAGGGCTTGGAAGATTTTTGTACAAAGCGTGGCCGGATTAACTTCCGCCATTTAGTTTTTATTTTTCAAAGTAGCTGCCACGCTTATACCTATATGAGTCGATAGCTGGCATCAATACAAACAAGTTCTGTCTCAGACAAAATGTCCTTAGGTGTCACGTTTCTGAGATATGAGCTTTCAAAGTTAAAATCCAATCGAATAGCTTCTTCAGCACAACTGGGTGGCCGGACGGGTAACAAAGTGATCCTATAAGGTTTCCGTTTTTTCTTTTTGAGGTACCAAAATGGCGAAATGGATGGAAGTGGACGAAGCAAAAGAGTATGTAAGGATCGCACTGTTCCACTGCGAGGATCGACCGGAGGACACGGTGTGCCCCGCGAGGGCGGAGCACCGCCGTGTCTTCGAAGCGGCGATCGGCGGTGGCGACCTCTCGCGTCCGGCCCTGGTTCAAGCCATGGTCTGGAGCGAGACGGAATGGGACGCCGTCACCTCCTTCTGCGAAGCAGTCATGCTAGAGAAGGAGGTGGCAGAACGTGAGAAGGAGATAACCTCACGTCCCGGCCGCTGCGGGAGACGCCCCGGGCGCCGTAGGCGCGGGCCAGTGGACGGTGGGCTATGGGCTAGCTCGGCGTCCGTCCGTATCATGACGACAGGCCGTGTCGACGGCGCGTTCGTGCTCCACGCGCGCCTCAAAGAGAGTCAGCAAACGGAAGGGGTCCGCAAGGACCGATGCCTGCGGGTTGCGGGACTGTTCGAAAGAGATACCGTCGCCCCGGAACACAAAGGGCGATGAAGGAACATGGATGGGTTTTATTCAGTAAAAGTCTGACACTTCCACCTGCTCAGCCCAGAGCGGGAGAAGTCAATTGATGATTTCCCATCCGAAAAAAAAAAGGATCGCACTGTTGTTTCTGGTATCGTCTATCGTAAAAGGCGTATTTCCATGTTTACAGGGAGGAAGGCCACCAAAGCGAAAACGGCTACCACATACTCAGTACATCATTCTGAACAGATGATGTTTTTAAATTTATGTTTTTTTATATAAATTAAAAAAATCTACTGTTTCCTAATAAAGTGCAAGCTATACTCATGAGGCGTTAAGATATCGCACTCCACTTAAACTCTAGCTAGCCGTTACTATAAAGTACTCAAGTCAATCATTATTATTATAACTAGCACATAAGTATTGTCCCACTATTAGACAAAGGCCTCCCTTCGTTCCTTCCAACAGTCACGATTCTGTGCTACTTCTGTCCAATTTTTCAAGGAAGACATCGAGTTCTTCAAAACTAAGTATTAGAATCCGGGTCTTACTGTAAGACACGGATTCTAATACTTAGGTGAAATAAAAGGGTCTTACAATTTACCTACGCAATTACAGATGAAGTAGAATAGCACCCAGCATGCAACTAATGTAGTTAACTCAAGCCCGAAACGCCGGAGGCTCTTAGAATCCATTTAGCGCCCATGTCCACCTCACGAAGCTTTAATTCCATAAGGTACGCTTGTTGCACCATAATCTAAGCTAGATGCTAAAGGTGCTAGGTTTGATGCTAAAAATAAATCGTAATACGTCGTTGATTCATTCTTCACATGGTTTTATTTTTTCATGAAACCTTATGTGAACATTTTCAGACAATTGTTTCTGTTGCTGTCTTGGGAACGACTTTCCAAATTATCGTGACGTTCCGTGTCGTACACTGGAAATAGTTTAAAGCGTTTATTATCCCTGAAACAATAAGATGGCGGCTTTGAAAACGGCTGCCAAGTGATCCGCTATTGTGTTATGGTCATTTGTCTGTAACCTGTACATACCCTTTCAGGCAACCCCTTCACTCTGATATGCCAGAAATTACCATTTTAACAGAGATATTGCATAATTCGAACAACATCAGTTTTAAAATCTTGTTGTTCTCTTTATCCACTTAAGCTACCTGCTCTAATTACATTCCATATGCTGTCAATTCCGCACTTCTATTCTCATCGGCCACGCTGACTGACCGTACCGCAGCTAAGTTCATTATTTTATTGTTGGGATATTCCAGATGTACTGACATCTGACATTTCCTAATCCTGTTACTGTTTGAAATGTGATTGCCGTTCTGAGGAGTATGGCTTTCCAGTCTACAAAGAACAGATGAGGGGATTACCCTGCTCGCGACATTGAAAGTGGCTTTCAATACCGTTATGCATTTTGGAAGCCTTACCATTAGTATCGGTACGATGCCGCTTTATGTTAAAAATAGACTGAACTAGGTCCCACTAAATTGCACTAGATTTGCAGCCGTAACAAGAAAACGGCATGTCAGGGCCGTGGGTTAATTAAATATCGGAAGAATAAGACGGGATTTCTTCGTTAATCGGCTGATAAATCGAGGGCGGGTTAATCGCGAGCTTAACCCATATTTTAGACAGCTAAACAGTTAACTTGCCACAAATCAAGCAACAACTTTTGTTAGCTTTCAGACAGATTCACATTGCTATGAATAAAAAAACTAGGGCAGACTGTACCTCTGAGTATACAAAACACAGAAAAAGTTTTCAGATACAGATCCCGGTAGAAGTTTACATACTGAATTGAAATGATTATTATTGATGAACTTTTTGTGGCTGGATTATGAAAATACGATTCTTATAGGACCAAGAGTTTTATGCGCAAACCGATAAGCTCGTTTTTACGATCTGGCGAAAGACGTAAAATATTGGATATACGCGTCTGAAACAAAAGCCTGGCATAAAACATACCTGGCATTGTATGAGCTCGACGCCCATTATAAACAATAATATGATACCTGGTACGTACATACCTACTACGTACTCAATTTATGTGTCAGAACCACGTAAGCTCTTCATTACGATTTGTAATTCGAGTATTTATAGATAAATCTGACTGAATGCCTTTTATAGAATGTTTGCTTCAATGTTTATCACAGCATATATTTGGAATGTTCGGTCGATATAAGTGCCAAACGTGCGAGCTGCATTACACATCCTCGGAAATCCGCGCTTCGGTTGGCTTCATCCGTTTGTCTCGGTTGTTTTCCGACAAGGAAATCTTTCGGAACAAAAGTCAGTATATTTCTGTGTGGCTCACGGTTAAACATAGTCTCGCCCACGTTGCTCACGCGCCGCACCGCCGCCGCTCCACGGGCCAGTCCCGTCTCCCTTCTCGCCGCCAATACACGCTCCAGGTTAGTACACGTTTTAAGATTCACTTTCAATGCAACCTCGGCGAATTGTTTCTACTTTTATATATTTTATTTGCTGCGCGATATTTGTAAATGGATCTGCAAATTGTTTTATTTGTGAAAGCAAATTCTCTTCTGTTATTTCGTTCCCAAATTTTAATCTAGAATTGGTTACCGGTAATGTGCGTTCGAATTCCTATTGCGTGATTATTTTTAGCCGTTCAGCGTTCAACGAGTGCATATTACAATACCACCTCGTGTCCGACTAAAAACCCGGTTTTCGATACTAAAAATATCCCGATATCGAATGTTTGCGAATTCTATTTTGAATTTGTTTCACTGTTCGACGCACGCGTCGTTGCTCGGGGAGGGTAATCCATCAGGAGGGGATGATAGATGAAACAAATAGCGCTCCGGTCACCGCCGATACCATTACATAATTATGCATTTCGTAGACATCCGTGACTGTGTAGTAAACAGTTATATTATGTTTATATGTATAAAAATTCATTGAAGTGAAATGCTCGTTGAATTTTTTACTATTCCATGCCAAGAATCTAGATGTGCGTATGATAACATCAAAATATATCGGTTGATCGTTTGTCTTGTCAAATTAAAAGTTTCTGATTCTATTTTCGTTTAGCTGTTGAGCATGAAAAATTGTTTATCCACGGCAACAGGATATTACGTATTGTTTCGTTCGCCGGAGCCGCCTCTGTGTGACACGTTGTTTTTACAACGAACTTGATGTGTCTGACGTGATGCTCATAAAATACACAAGCGGAGATTTTATAGTTTCACAAACAAACCGGGCGCGTGAAATTTTACCTGAAACACGTGACGCTTACAAAACAGAAATCTTTCAGTACAAACGATACGGTAAATAACTCACAAGTTTAACAAGTGGTAGACTTTAGTGTTACAGCGTCTGTTAATCTAATTAAGATTTAATTGACTGTTATTTCCTTTGTTAAGAAAACACACTACTTACTATTACTATAGAGCTACTACTTTTGAATTTGTGCTGTCAAGGCTAACCTATTTTTATTGCCTGAAAGGCATAGGTAATGAAAGGAGGTCAATCAAAATAGGTTAAATACACATATTTGATTGACCACTTGGCTTAAAAATCCAGATTTTTGTAGACTTCATGGAAAAGTATTTAGGTACTAAAGATCCCTTATTATTAGTATTTAATTCGTGGAAAATAAGAATAACATTTCTTCAGCTAGAACTTTTTCTTTTAAGAATAATAAATGCCTTAGGTAAACCTCCCTGTACCCAATTACTTCTAAATTATAATTTTGTTGTTTAAACGTTTTAATAAATATATATTTTATAGGTACGGAGATTAAATAAGATTAAAGCTAATGACCTATTTCTTCTAATCGTACAGTTGCTTATATTTTGAGGGTTCAAGATAATGTTTCTGTTAAAATACTACAAAATGCCATCGAATCTGCAGTGTTTAAAATAGTGTTACCATAACAAAAGTAATCAATCTAAAGGCATCTTATTTTCTTTGGGTACCCACATATTCAATCAATAGTTCCATGAGTCTGATTGGTCGAGCGCCATTAATACATAAGCCTGTATAACAGATAAAATTTGTTGCTTTGTAGAAAAGGTCATTCTGAAAAAAAAACGTGCTGTACTCGTAGTAATTTTCATGAAAGACATGAAAACTGTTATCAATAAAAAGTATACAAATATTTGACATTCGAATAGAATATAATAGTCATTAACTAATATTTGCTTAGAATGTAGGTATTTATACAATACGGTGGTTACAATAATGTTAGAGAATCTTTGTACATTACACCATTTTGGCATGCAAACATTAAAAATTGTATTGGAGAACACAATATTTTTCTAATGAAGATGAGACACCTTTGTCATGGTAATTACGTTTACAAGTTACTCAAGGATATTTCGCTTTAATTTTACGACACGCGTTCGTGATAGGAGTCTTGTTGTCTTATTTCATAAAATAAGTAATATTATTACATACGCAAAATACGCGCTTTGACGTGGAGTGGACACCAGCCCGTTATACAATACAATACAAGTAATATTATTACCCAGAGAAGTTGTACATACTGAAAGGTGCCTTATTATAGACGTATTCTTCAAACATCTTATCAGTCAATCACAGAACATGATTGTCTGAAAAGTGTAACGACTATTACTGAAGTTAATGGCAAAATTATATAATTGTAGTAAATATGTACATAATTAATTAAAAACTATTAAATAAACTAACAACAAACTATAGAAGGGCATCGAAAAACACCTCCTCAACGCTGTCAGCTGGTAATGTGCCCAAGAGACTGGCGGCGGTGCCACGTTGTATAGCAACACTTAGCCTCTGACCAAGGTAAAGCCAGCCCTATTGTAATTGGTTGCCCCATGCAATCTCATCCCGCGTAATTCGATAACAGGTACACATCATTCATAATTTGGATAATTCATAAATAGATCCGTATATCCTGAAGTAGTTGAGGCTCATCTTCATCGGCCTATTCGTTGCAGGGCTGGCCCTGGATCTATAGCACTGCTACCCGTAGTCGTCTAGATAGAATTCACAAGGGAATCAAAACCTATAGGGTACTTCCCGTTGATCTAGAATCATGAAATTTGGCAAGAAGCAATGTCTTACAGCACATTTAAAGGGAAATATCTGAAAACCGTGAACCAAAATATGTAGTTTAATAACAAAATACCTACAAGTTTATACGGAACCATCGGTGCGCGAATCCAACTTGCACTTGGCCGGTTTTTTGTAGTGAATCGCTCAAATTTGAAGATTGTAACCTTAACCGTTTGTCAGTTTATTTCTACGTGATCCAACTGCAACGAGCACAAAACATGCTGAAAACACTGAAGTTTGGAATGTGTCGGATTGCCAATCAATGCCAATTAAAATACTTCCAAATCAAACGAAATAGTCCCTTTTGTTTGTGATCACGAGCGTGAGGTTGGAACTTTCCAGAACAGCCGAACAGTGACGTTAAAAAAGCAAACAAAAACAATTTACTAAGTAGTTCACGAAAATAATAATCTGAAATGACTTCAAAACAATTATAGGTTAGTACCTACTATTAATAACCTAAATTTTAAATATTCTTTTTTACTTTTCGTTGTAACAAGTTTTAAACTCGACAACACTATCATTTCATTCACACAAACTAAATCTTGGCAGATAATTTTAACCTGAAGCAAATTGTTACAGTTTTCAGTACTAGGTGCAATAAGATCTACATTCTTATAGCAAATAAAAAAAAGGATACCGTCTGAAATTCGCGCGTCGAAGCGTGATGCTATTTTGAACATCAAGATAGTAGTTATTATTTCATTGTATTAAAGCAATGTTAACGTTGTCGCTCGCGCCCGTACCTGATTTTAGCTTTTAATATACCCGTCTGTGCCTTTGCGCCTTAGGGTCCCGACAAACAGACGCGACGCGTTTTTATGACACAACTTTGCTAATTTAATCTTTATTCGTGAGAACTTCATAATAATAGTCCTGAGCTGAACGCAGAAAGTGTATGTAAAGTCAGTACGAACGACGAAATTTCTCACTATTAGATAAGAATTCAATCTTAAACTAAGTAAATAACATCAAATGGAATTTACGTTGCGCGTACGTGCTAGTAAGGTCTTGTGCACAAAACAACGACAACTCGCGAGTCAACGCGACTAGCTGGCGGAAAGACGCGACCATTTGAGCAAGTCTTAAGCGTCTATGTTGCAATTGGAATTTTCGCGCACGTAAGTCGGTTAACTAGTGTCGACGTTATGGGAATCGCAAAATAAGTACTTGATTTACTTAGTGATGGAGTAAAGTTTATTAAAATAAATTACAAGGAGCAAGAATGCCGACCGACCGAACCCGGAGACGAAAAGTTACTGACTGGATTCCACATTTGAACAATTATCTATAACTTGGGATACGGTCGGAGCGGCACGTTACAAACTAAAAACTGTACAAAGGTTTCTATAGCTAGCTAACACAATAAAAATAGTTAAACAATAAACACATTACAAACAAAACCGTAGGCATCTCAACAAAAATATCAAAGGCTATTATTACTCTAAATTCTTAAGCTAATATGAACAATAAGCAAAATGGGCAAGGCCCTACCATAAACTATTGTTATCCTTACATAGCCAAAGAACAAAACCACCCGCAATAAAACATCTGCGGGCTTGCCGTGAGAACCTAAAGCTAATGGTACGTAACAGTTAATTTAAAATACTTACATACTAATTTCTTACTAATTTCACTAAATTAATACCTATAATATTAATACATAATCAATGAAGACGCTACAGAATATTAATTAATATCGGTGCAACTGGTCGTCTGCGACACAGCTGTCAACCTTAATTAGCCACCAAAGAGAGCTTAAGAGCAGGTTCAAAATGCTTAGAAGTTTATGAATTTATGAGATAAATTTAATTTTGTTATTCTTGAGTTCAGACATTTGTAAAAACAAATGCTAATCGTGCTAATTGGAGGTTCGGTGGTTCTCAGCATTGTCTATTTGTGTGAGGAAACAGGGTCTGCGAGGTATTTGTAAAATAAGTATGCCTGAAGCAACTATTGCCTGCTTGCGCTGCGTCAAGCCAACCCCCGTAGAGAACGTGCTAGAAGTACAGCTGTCGCTCAGACAGATTATATCTCAAAACTTTGACGAGATCGACATTGTGTATTCTCCTTTTTTCTCCTTCAATACTGAGCCGATTCAATTATATTTTTGACATTCAAATATTAATAAAGAGTATGATTGTGTAGGTTCCTATCAAAATGTTTTATGTTAAAAACTTTTCGAATTTGTCTGATAGTCCTCTCAACACAGCCGTAAAAATGGGGCGTTTTTTCATATTTTCTTTACTTAATAGTTGCTGAAAGAAATAACAGGGACACTAGACCTAGATTTTTGAAAGAAAAAAATAAGTGCTCTAGAGGTGTTATTCAGGAAGAAAAAAGAAATACAGTTGTATGGAAAATCGCAGCACCAGTTCCCTCTTAAACATTGATACAAACATGAACCGACTGAAGTCAAATCTGAACTTCACGGCTCAATGCATATAGCGTCATATATGTACGGGTAGCTCAATGACTGAGCAATACTGATAAGTATGTATCAGTGGTCACTGTGGACTCGACCTACACGCATAGATACACTAGTTGAAAATGACATTGTTGTGTGAGAACAAAGACTTATCTTTGAGCTTTGTGGTCACATCTAGCCAATTAATGCACTTGTCTGTCACTGCCATCTGCGCTGACACCTGTTTGAAACGTTCTACTTATATTGAGTTTGAAACCGGATATCCTGAAAGCTCTTATAAACCTAGGCTTCTACAAACAACACTGTGGTTAAATTGTGCAGCGTCTGTTGCTCTAAGATTGAAACGTAATCGCTCTCGTAACTTTCGCTCAGATATCAATGCTCAATCTTTAACTAATTTAGACCTTTCTAGAAATTTCACTCTACTCTGATATCAGCCTGGACATCTAGCTCTTGCAAATCTTCAATAGGCGAGACGACAAAAAAAAACTAATTAGTCCGTCAGTTAGATTATCAAAAAATATTTAACCCGTGTTTTTTCTTTTGTTACGTAAACCAAAATTGACGAAGCTATGACGCTTTTAAAATTCTCAATACGTCACGCCTAGGTATATTTTTTAGCTAGTTCTGACGTCACGAGCCCCCACTCCCGAGTTTTGATGTGTTTTTTCTTTGTCAATTTTCATTGATTCACAAAAACAAAAAATACGTGTCCATTAATTTCCAATACTCTAACTGACGGACTAAATAGATTTGCAATTTTTTGATACTGTCGTCATGCCTATTCTGTAGCTGTGTTGTTTCAATAAGACCATTATCTAGTTGGCGGTATCAATATTATGAATGAACAAAGTGCCAAAGGCTACAGATTTTTGTCGTAAGATGATCAGTATTTACCTACTTATAGAATTTATGCTATCTGTATTCACATTGAATACGCAACCTATATTAACTTGTTATGATAGTAATGCTATTGGTGTGCAATTAATAAAGGCAGCCTCACAATAATGAAAGTAAATCGTGTTGTTGAATTTCCGGTATTTACGTAAATATCAGGAGGTGGAAGTTGTTGAATTTCCAACATTTTAATCAGTTTAATATCAATCCACCTCAAAGAAAGCTTTATCATTTAATCATTTTAACAGGATGTGTACACTAGCACCTTAACCTGATAGAAAATACAATCAGATTCAAAATTGTATTATTTGTAGGAAAAATCTTTTACCGATATTTTATTTCCGATTGTGGTTATTCTTAGTTCAACAATGGCTCACAATGTATGGTACTGGTCTGATATTAAAGTGCAATAGTTGATTTCTTTTATTCTTTTCAAAGGAAGACGAAATGGAACTTTACAGCTGGTTTACTAGTTTACATTAAGCTGCTTCTTATGTAAACCCATTTGGAGAACGGTCTTTGACGGTTTCACTTTTTCTACAAATCTTGATCCAAAATTCGTCTTTTAATGACGTCACAGTTATGAAAATTATGAAAGTACTGAATAGATTCTCACTAGCTAGGTTTCTAGATTCGAATTTTTTTTATCATACAAAGCAGGGTTCGGAGTGATAATTATTATTGATTATTTTCTTGATATTATCAAAAATCATTATTAATCACGTGGATCGCAATTCGCAAACAAGCAAATGCATATAATCCGATGTGCACTTATCAAAGTTGAAATGGTTTGAGGCGTTCAGAAACAGTTTTAAAACCATGCTATAAACTGATAAGTCCAAAATATGCAGATCTAAATGTTTCTGTTTTCTTACTTATTCGCAGGACACATCAAGATGAGTCGTTTAGGCCGGACCCGTCGCACGCGCGTCTACGATTGCAACTTCGACAAAGGCGAGAGCTACTACCGTCCGGTTCTCGACCGGTTGGACGGCAAGACACCCGCGCCGCGCGCTACGGAACCCGAACGTGACCGCATCCGGTCCGACGTTGAGAACCGCATCAAGAGCGCCCTGGATGACGTCGAGGGCGGCGATGATCTGTTCGACTCCAGGGGAGCCAGGGCGCAGAGGGGCAGGCCTTTGTCCTCTGCGTTCGACAGCGAGGAGCTTTCTGATGATGTACGTGTTTACTTTTTTATTTTAGAGAAATCGCCCTTACGTTCCTACCGATTTCTTTTCCAGCCATTCTTAAATTTCGTGGAGCACCTCTGCTTCACATTATGTTCGGGTGTCAAGAGGCACAATAACTTGTGAAAGTATACTTTAGTTGTTAACTGTAATTTGAACCTAAAAGTACCAAAGACGCCCGGATGTGTAGTATCAGGCCGACTACGCCAGAGGCGCCCAATCCGATGTTAGTCATTCTAAATGTTGATTTTTAAAACCTGTCAAGAAAAGTAGAACACGGTCAGCCGAGATGACTACACGCTGGCTGCCAATATTAAAACCACATCCGACTAATGAATTTTCTGTGTAAATTTGTTTTAACTTATAAAAACAACTCTTGGTAATTCTCCGTACCTTTTTGTTCATTTTTCTATTCAAATCATTGCGAATATGGCAACCTACATACATTATACTTTAATAAAAGCATTTTCAATTAAATATCTATTAAAGAATGTCATAATTTACTACCTCCAAATGAATACATTACCTCGTGAGTCCATTAATGTAAAATAATATTAAACTAAATTATATTGAAATGCATTAGTTGAAAATGACACTAATTGATCAATGGCAATAATGACATCATTTACCACTCTCATTTATATTATGGTGCTTTTGTATACAGACATTATATAATATGCAATCGGTATAACATAATATGTCACAGTCAAAACTACTTTTCATTTAATTCTAGGGCTAGATAATTGAAGCGTTTTATACAACGTATTTTTATTGCTGAAAACGCATTTTAACTTCCTAAAGGGTTTGACTGACATCAGGCAAAAGTGGTTTTGACCGATTATCAGTTTTGACCGTAACTTCTGATCAGGACGGCGACACATCAAGCGATACATATCCAGTGTAATCTAACCTCGCTTTGTATGAGCTTACCGTACATGAGAGATCAGCTTAATTTGGTTTCGCATAGGTTGATTGATCGTCGTGCGTACCGTCTCCGAAAACTAAAATGAATGAGGCAATGAATTTTCTCTCCAGATTTCCACTTAATAATTATTTTGACCGAACAGTCTCTCCATGTAAAATACTAGTATTCAGCTGCATCCGGTTAAACTGGAAGCCGACCCCAATATAGTTGGGAAAAGTCTAGGCAAATGATGATGATTATTTTGACCGAAATGTAATTGATTTTACGGTAATTTTCCAATGAGACACTGACAAGTATGAATATTTTACGGTAATTTTTCCAATGAGACTGACAAGTATGAATATTTTGCACCACAAAGTAGGAAAAGCTTTCGTTTTACGTTTATCATGGACATGGATACACCAGTTTCCGGCTATACCTGTTACAGCTACAACATAATTATCTTGACGCGCACAAACAACACACGCCACAAATATTTTGCCTCTAATGGAAAAATACATTTACCTGATTAAAATCAAGTGCATTACATTACAATGTTCTATGTACATACATCTATTAAGTTTTACCCGGTAAAAATTTACCTCATTGATAATGAGGTAAATGTTTGCCGGTCAACACTTACAATACATTTAACTAATGAGATACAATGAAATACATCACCGACAACATAGTATTATATACTTTTGAAAGACAACAAGCAATATGTTCTGGAGTTTACCTATAAGATGCCTTACAGAAATCTCTTTATACACGATAAATGTTGAAAAGATATTTGATATGCCCTCCACAGTCCACACAGACGGACTCGAAATCCGAGACGCCCCGTTATTTTACCTATTGGTTATTGCAAAGTTTCATACAGGTGCAGATCTCGTGAAATTCTGAACGGAGAAGTCAGGTAGTTTGAAGATGGGAATTTCTAAACTTGACCCGCACATAGTTCGGAGTTTCGAAACTATTCGAGCCAGACGTATTCAATTTTATAAGTACGTTTACATTTATTTTCATAATATAACTTATAAACTTAAAATAATAATAAAAGTTCGTCCGCATTTCTGTCAATGAAAATGGTGCCAAGGAGGCTGGCAGCATTGCCACATTGGTTGGCAATGTTGTTCGTTGGCAAAAAAAAGGCCAGCACTGTGGTCACGGAAGGAGTCGACCAACTGCTTGGCGATGTTCTGAAAGACTAGGTGGGCACTCGGACCCCATTAGTGTATGTATAAAACATTTATTAAACATACACACAGACATAGAAAAACACGAGGTAGGGATTTAAAGTAACTATTACTTAAAGATTCCATCTGAAGTTGAAGTTGATGAAAACATTAATTTCAGCGAAGGGAGCCGAATGCGAATTCTAGACGAATAGGAGACGGAATTCACAAGCGAGTACAGCAGATTAGGGTCTATTCACACCGCACGCCCGGAGACGAGCGTCCTGAGAAAGCCTGAGTGACGGGAATAAATGTGATACATTTTGCATGCAGGGCGTCCAACGTACGGCGTCTGAGCATGAACACGTCTGCACGGCGACCGTATTTATTTCGTCATTGTTAGGACATGTTCTCCTCCCAAGATGCGATGCGGATGGTAGTTTACGTACGCGTGTGAGGCGCCCCACAATCTATCGTGTGCCGAGAGAGGTACTGAACTCGACGCAGCATATTCATTTATTTATTTCGGTGCATGACAAAGTATACAATTTGGTAATGATGCTGATGACTTGATGATGATTGCTTTATTTTTAGGCCACGTCAACACACACTCTATTCCTGCAAATTTTGATATGTTACTGTTGATGAATTCAACAGTTTATTTGTGTTACTTATTGACTTGAAGTATCCTCCTCAAGTAAGGCAACGTGGAAACAAATCATACTAGAGCATTTACTAGAATATGCTTTGATAAAGCACGGTTCCCTATACATTTGCATAAAATTTTAAGACCTAATATAACTTGGCATACTTTTGTTACCCCTAATTATATTTTCGCATACGTTATTTACGCATAACAGCTTACGCATATTTTCTAAGCATAATTTCTCTAATCATAATAATGATTAAGCTTATCATTCTTTAGCATAAATTTATTTACGCCTAATGATATTAAAACATTTTTTTTATAGGCCATAACAAAGAAGCATAATAATTAACTCCTAAAATGTTAGACATACCATAGTTGGATATACCAGTTTATTTCGACGATTGGAAAAAACCATATCTCCTAAAGCAGGTAATACATAACATTTGTTTTGAACATAGTTGATTGTGAACATATGTGGGGTTTTTTCCCCTGTAAAAAGCATGCAAACAAGCATACTCCATGCATGCAGCATGCAAACATGTAAACAAGCTTACACCATGTATGCAGCAAGCATGCAACATGCAAAGAAGCATACACCATGTATGCAAGCAAGCATGCAGCAAGCATGCATCAAGTATATAGCAAGCATGGAGCATGCAAGCAAGCATGCAGTATGCAACATGCAGCAGGCATGGTTTCTGTCACGGCTCCGGCGCTGCGGGGCTCCGGAGGTCCCACGCGAGCTTATTCTCGCAGATGTGTTTTACGCTTACCACCGCAGCTTCGACTTGCTGGCCGGCTTTGCACGGCGGCGACCGTTAATCCACCTATTCCTAAGCCTCGCGCCTCAACGCCTACACGGCTTAGATTTCACTTTAGGGGTAGGTAGGGCAGAGAAGACTACGTGGGGTCGGTTTTGCAGCGATTCGTTTCTGTCACTAACTTTTGTAGCACAACTTAATGAATTTTTAATTCAAAATAAATACATAAAAATAACTCAAATTTGATTCTGTTATTTTTATTAATTGTATGCTTAAATACTATTATGCTAATAGTCATTATGCCTAGTAACATTATGCGAATAAATTTATGCCAAAACAAATTAGCCTTCTATAATTATGCCAGCATAAACTGTATGCCAAAAAAAAGTATCTCAAAGTATTATTATGGTAAAACAAATTATGCCAAAACAGTTATGTCAAAATATATTATGAAAAAGAAGGGATCCCATAAAGCACAGGTATATTCTTGAAGCCATTTACAAAACACGATATTAAAAAAACAAAAAACTAGGTACGCCTGATAAACTCTGAGAAGCTTCTATTCCAACGAAGCAACTACCTTCAAAACTTTCCAATAGTTATTTGATCTATTGAAGGTATTATTTTCATTGTTCTTCTTAAGATGTTGTTTTCAATTGCATTCATCTTTGTTCAGTTGTTTTATGGTTATTGGTGTTGATTAGTGGTGCTTCATACTCATCTGCGTAGCCTTTTTCCCAACTGTGTCGTGGTCGGCTTCAAGTTTAATCAGTTCGAGCTGTTTACATGGAGCGACTGCTAAACTGACGTCCACAACCCAGTTAGTACTAATTAATACGATTAAGCGATACCTCTTGAAAAGACTGCTTGTCAGACTTTTGGGCCGCCGATTATCGGTAACAAGGAGCTCGTGGCTAAATAATAACAGCCGCTCGGGTCGATCTTTAGGTTAAGCCGTGCTTGCCTAGGTTGGTCTGTGGATGGGTGACCACCCATTGCATACCGAGTTTCCTCCGTGCCTCGGAAAGCACGTTAAGCAGTTGGTCTCGGCTGTCATTTGTGATCTTTGACAGTCGGGTTGTGGAGGTCAGATAGGCAGTCACTCCATGTAAAATACTGGTATTCACTTAGACGACCCGAACGGCGCAGCGGTAGTAAGGCTGCCTTACGTTCCTAGAGTCCCGGGTTCGAATCCCGGTCGGAGCAAATGTTTGTGTGATGAGCATGGGCATTTGTTTCCGAGTCATGGATGTTTATATGTATAATAAGTATGTATTTACAAACAAAAACTATCTATGTAGTATATCAACTATCTGGTGTCCACGAAACAAGCCTCGTTGCTTAGTGTGGCACTGGATGGCGCTGTGTGTAATGTCCAGCGATATTTATTTATTATTCAGCTGCATCCGGTTAGACTGGAAGCCGACCCCAATAAGACTTGGGAAAAGGCTAGGCAGATTATGATTATCTGTAACGACTGCCAAAGATCTACTAATGATAGCCGAAACCAACGGCTTAACATGCTTTCTGAGGTACGGAGGAAATTCGGTAATTAATGGGTGGTCAACCTAGGCATACGCGGCTTAACCTGAAGAATTCGAGTGATTAATATTTAGCCACAAGCTCTTCTTAAATCTCATACCATCACTGTATTTGACTAAATAATTGTATTTTTAAAAACGTTGATCCGTTTTTTCCCAACAAAAGTATCACGACTCACGAGGTACCTGAAATAATCTCACAAAGCGAAATAAAAATTTGACAGAGCATCGACTCAATTTAATTTGTTTTTTTCCATAGAGCTCAACTGAACCCTAAAATTCGTAATCCGGTATATTTAATCAAACCGCAAACGGATTTTGTATTTGTTGCGTTACTGCATACCTCTTCCAATTAACTCCGGATGCCCAATGCGTGGGATTAAAATAGTACGTTTTGATACAAGTGGGGAAACTTTTTATTGCATCCTTATAATTATCATTTATGATATTCTATTAAAACCAATTTAAGTTTTAAGCCGTGTGGTATCCGGCAGAGTAGAATAGAACCATCCCATTACACTCATGAGTGTCGTATAAGGCGACTAATGTCTGAGGCAGAACACCTTGCGCCTCCGTAGACCAGAGAATGGTCAGCAGCGTTTTCTGTTAGTCTTTCATCACTGCGATCTCCAATCCGCCTGCCAAGATTACGGCAAATTCCTCCCATCATGGGAGAGGCTTATGTCCAGCAGTGGACGTTATGGGCTGTTGTAGTAGTAGTGTAGTAAGTTTTGAAGGCAAACGCCTCTTTGCTGAGATTTAAAAAAAAACGCCGACTGTAGGAATTGATCTACTTTGGATTAAGTTTATAATAGTTATCTGTAGAAATAAAACACTATCAGAATTATATGAAAAAAAGCTACAAGTGTGAAATACAATTAATTCTGAACGTAATATTGATGATGATGATGATGATAATGCCATCTAGCCGATTTCGGCCACAGCGACTGCATTCGATAGCTTTATAGTGCTTTTAGAGAGCTTTTGGTGTAGTGTGATAAAAGCCAGTTTTCGAAGAAGTGTATTGAAAACATTTTTTCATAAGTTGAATTTTAACAAATGCATTCGCTTGCTACAAATAGAACGTGACTATGACATTATCCTTTGATCTTCTGTGTTTACTTAGAGAATACATCAAAATACATGCCCCGTGCTCGCGTAGAACGTTACCAAACGATATTATACAGGAGGATTAGATAGTCAGATCGTCTGTACACTGATTGCGTCTGAGCTCTCAAACATACTAAACTCCATAATAAGCTCATGACTGACATGCTCACACTTGTAATAATGTTGACTATCAATAGTACCTCCTTACCGTTTTCGATCTCCACGGTCTATCTCAGCAAAGATTAGCCATCAGCGAGGGAGATATTATAGTGCACAAGTGAATTCTCACTTTCTTTGCTCTCAAAGTCCGACTGGACGGCCATCCGATACGACCGGAGAGAGATCAGGCGCAGGACTAGTGCAGGAAGCACGGGGGTATCATACCTCCAACTTCCAAACTCCGGGCTACTACTCAGAAATTTCCAAAGGAAAATTTCAATCACCCACGCTCAACAGTCGCGCTTGCGATCGCGTGACGAACAGGGCAATAACCGTCAATGCGTATGTTTGCAACATAATCCACTAAAAGTCGGTTTACGTTTGAGGCGAATCTGAACGTCGTCGATCAAAGGTAAAGCCGTATCGCTAAACTTAGGAACGCCGAGCTCTGAACTAAACTGAGTTATTGTTTCGTACCCTGTGAGCTTGAATTGATAAATCTGCGGACAGATTTGAGATGCTAAATGTCATTGTTTGTAACTAGTGATCGGAGTTAGAGCTATTTTGGTTCAATTACCGCAAACGTTGATGCCCGAGATTTTATGTTAACATTTTATTTATTTTTTTTTATTTATTTAATCATAGTCTTAATACAGGCTATGTTTGTTTTATCCCATTAAACCAGACATGGTTTGTATTGGTACTTACATTCGCTAAAACAACACAGCTTAAAAACTACTAGACTTAATATAAGTAAAAATGTAGGTACGGTCGAACAAGCTATTTGGTTTACAGTTTAACCCACAAATTACATTGAAAAATGTAAACCAAGTAGCTAGTTCGACCGTATATGAAAAAAAAAATGCTTTTGTAACAACCGTACTGCGATCGCCAACCCGCCTGCCAAGCGTGGCGATTATGGCAAAACCCCCCTTTGGGGGAGGCCCATGTCCAGCAGTGGACGTCTTTCGGCTGAGGTGGAGGTGGATGATCTAAATGTTCGCCCATAGCTCGTAATTCCGTAAGCTATAATTGATTCCGCTAGGGCTATATACATATTAAGTAGTATTTTGAGCGAACTTTAGGTTTCAAAATGTAAAACTTTGCCAGCATAGCCCGCAACTTAACAGACTGAGTCCACGTGGTAAGTCCAGCTAAAACGATTGTCCACGATTAATCCAAGGTAGGTGTGGTAAGTGACTTAGTAAATTTATAGGGAATATGCATAAATTTTCTTTTTTTTTTTCGATACGGAATGTTAAAGTACTATAAAAATACGAGTAATGTCAAAAATCGAAAACAACACATAAATCGGCCAAACAACACAAAAATTATAACGATTTAAACTTTTGTTTCTATCTCTTTCGAGATAAACGGAATTTAGTATGGATTTAGGTCGTCGATGCAGCGAATGACGTCGCTATTCGCTGTATCGGATCTCTCTGTCTAATTAGCAGTTTCAAATGCTTGTAACTTAGTTATTTTTATAGAAATTAAAAAAATATTTCACTTTGCTATTTCTGATGTTAATACGCTTTGTTTAAAGTGATAAAAAAAGATCATGCATATACCCTATTGCTTCACATCGACATGACGTACCCAATGGAGTGGAGTGAAGACAACTGTGACTGTGTGCGATTATATTAAAAGGAAACATGGCAACAATACATGATCTTGTAGAACGTAATACTAAGTTTGTAACTATTATTAATACTTGTCTATACAAAATTGTTACACAAAATTAAAAATATATTTATTTATTTAACAATTATTAATGTAGGTACACACTAAATATAAAGAAAAGTAGAAAGGAACAGAAAAAGAAAAGAAAATGGAACACATGATACAGATATCTATTTTAGATATAATATACAATACATACATACGAGTACCTACTCATAAATACAAAGAAAAACATAACAATGCTATAAATACAATACAATAACTAATAATATATGAATATTTTAATTTTTTTTTTTTTATTTCATTAAACTGAAACGTGTCCGTCTTATACTTAACCCTCGGAAGGTGAAGGGTTATGTGTTCAATCATTTTTATTTTAAAAACTTGAACAGCTTTTTATAAAGTACTTAATTTCTAACTTATTTAACAATATATATTTCAAGTCCCGGGATTCCGGAAACTCAGACATGTTAAGACAATTTATCGCAAGTACAAAAAATAGCTCGTTCTACTCCGATCACTGTTTATAAAAAACTGGCCAACTTTCTAAATAGCATTAAAAACCTGGTATACTGAAATAGACCGTAGATACGATTCATTGAAAGCGAATATTCAAGAACGTGTATGTTTATAAACAGCATTCGGGCGCATAAATTACTTCCCGCGTTCTTGCAATTGCATCCAAAATAGTTCAACTCTTCATTTATTCAGTGACAAATCTGGTATATTTTTAAAATCACCTAATACGTCTTTTGACGGCGACATTGAAAGTAGCATTCTATATTTAATGTTATGAGTGACTTTGGAGCAGGTGCAGATCCGTTTTGTGAGACATGTGTTTAGTTATGTGGACGTATTCCACGGTTTCTATACAGCTGTTTAGGGGGGGCCGCGGAGATGTAAGTACCTCGTAGGTACCGCGTCGGCTTATACTTTGAGTCTGTACTAACATTGCGGATGTAACAAGGTATTAAATGATTCAGCTTAAGCTCCTTACTGGTAGTGAAAACGGCACGGAATGTATTGAGCTAGTGTTTAGATGAAACGAGATGAAGGTTTAGGAATAGTCTGATAAAATCTTTAATGAAAATAAAGATTTAACCTTGTTTGAAGATTTACTATAATTTCGGTCATAAATATCATAACTTCCATTGAAATTACTTATTTAGTGGTTGAAAAATAATCTTAAGTAAATTGTGTAGCGTCCATCCAGTAGTCACCATTTTATAAAATATATGATATTATTTTTGTACTAAATAAATAATACTGAGAAAATATTCTAGTGACACATTTACGGTTTTAGTCCAGTTGTGACGCCAAGTGTTTGATGGACGCTTGGCAGTCATCGGACATGCGTGTGCACAGCTAAATGTCTCAGTACTACATATTTTTATGATGGATTGCCAATTTTGAACAGTGTTGCTGAATAAAATGTGCGTTAGCAAAACATGCATTATTTACGTTTATTTATTTTAGTAATGCTTTAAATTACTTCACTGAATTACTTCCATTCATTAAAATAAATCTTTATTTACTATAACTATTACAACTTTACATTTATTTAATTTTATGAACCAGTGATTCTTCTTAGCGCGTCATTTTCAAATATATTTCTCCTAAAACTCAGCTACGCGAACTGAGCTCGCTTATGCAGCCATAAGACCATCAAGTGCGTCAGATGATGATGTAAGGAACCAATATAAATCAATTGAGTTGATATAAAAAAGCAATAGTGTCTAATAGTAAGATAATTTGACGTAAACCATAATTTTACGCACCGTCTCGATTTAATTGGGCAGTTGTATTTGCCAGAAATTACATGTAGTCACATAAAAAACATTATAAAAATATTAAAATGCTTTATGAGAAACATAAGCCGTGTGCCCAAAGTAATTTTTAATAGAGGTACCTACCGCCTGGTCGACTGGACTAATTGTGAAATGCCTTATTAATTATTAATTTTATTTTATGATCAGCCTTCCAGTTTGTCATATAGTATTAGCATCGGATCTCTTTTAATAGTAGTCAATAATTTGTACTTGAATCAAGAAAAACGTAAATTCAAGTTTTATCAGAAAAATGTATTTACTATTTCTAAGACCTCACGGGCGGTGTTAACGAGTGCCTTGTATGATGTACTCTATGCGAAAGACTCAGCTGTACCGAAACGCCACGGACATGGCCGATGCCCCCTGAACTCCACCGAAGGCTCTGCCGACTAGTTGGCAGATCAGTCGGCCTGTTTGCTACCACCGACTAGTCGGCCAAAGTCGGCCCATCTCTAGTTATTTCCAATTGGTAAAAAAACTAGCATCCTTACAAACATGCATCCCGTAGTCTACTCATTTAGAGGACTCATTTTCAAAAATCCTTTCACTTTCGTTTTAGACAAGGTGTAACAAATAAACGCACAACCTCAAGGGTAGAGTCCCGGATATTTTTATTTTTATTTTAGTTATAGAAATTCGCAGTAAAATAAGTATTTAACGAGTTGCACTCAAGTAACATGAGGCAAAGATGGGACATAATTTACATCCAATAACAGTTTATGAAAAACCTGTCTGTTAAAATATATGCTTCACTTATCTCAAGAGTTTAAAAACTGCTCAATTTTTAAAATTTCGGCGCAAATTTGGCCTGTTACATTAAAAATTTAGCATTTTTAGAGTTCCGTACAAAAATGAAAAAAACGGAGCCCTTATAGGATCACTCGTGCGTCTATCTGTCTGTCCGTCCGACTGTCACAGCCCAGAATCTACTGGACCAAATCAGGTGAAATTTGGTAGGATGGTGTAATCTTATGACCCAAACACAGACGACCAAAGTAAATAATTGTTTTTTTTTTAAATAATCCTTTCTCCTTCCTTCGGGTCCTTTTCTGGGGACAAATTATCAATTAAAAAAAAATAGTTTTGCAAACCTTACTGTGTCATATATCAAATGAAAGGGCTCGTTATTAGTTTACAATAATAACAAAGACATGAGGTCTTTGTATTATTGTAAACTCAGACAGAAGACGAAAATTGACCATTCCCCCCTGATCTCCAAAACTAATGAGTCTAAAATTAAAAAAAATACAAAATATAGTTAATTGCTTGTAGATTACAGGAAAACCTATAAGAATTATATCAATTGAAAATAAAATGGTATACTCAATATAAGACTTTGTCATTGTACGAAACCCTCTCCACGCGAGTTCAACTCGCACCTGGCCGGTTTTCTTCGTTCTTTTCAGTATAATTAAATTACTCACTGCACGGAACCCTTCCTACGCAGAAACACGACACGACTCACGCTTAGCTGGTTTTTGATTAAATTATAATTGAGTCCTCCATAAAATTTTGGTTGTCGAAAACATCCACTTATTTCTTAACAATTTCCTATCGGATGCAGGTAATATTGTTTTGCGCAGAAGACTAGGGTTCACAATCTCTCCGGTTCTCTAAGGCACACTTACTTCTATGGACCATAGGATTATTCATTAGATTGAAGTAATTTTAATGTTGTGTTTATTTCAAATATGTTCTTAGCGCCAGGGTAGCCCGCGAAATTCAAATTTTCTTACTTTTTTAGGATTCCGAACTGTTTTGAGGTATCAAAACGAAAATACGGCACCCTTATAGGATCACTTTGTTGTCCGTCTGTCCATCTGTGTGTCAAGGCCCTTTATCTCGGAAACGCGTAGAGGTGTCGAGTTGAAATTAAAACCATATACTCTGGTCTACAGTCCCTTGAAGCAGTAAAAAATCAAACTTCTGAGTTAACGTTCAAAAACGATACGGCCGTTTATGGAATATATGGAATCAAAATTTATAGGTTACTTCTCGTTGACCTAGTATTATGAAATTTTACAAGAAGCAATTCAAAAATCTGAAAACTGTAAATATTTAGATTAATAACAAAATACCTTATACAAGTTTTTACAGAACCGTAAAAACTTGTAGGTAGTATTTACAGAATTATAATCATTAAAATCGTCATTACAAACTCGTAAATTCTTTAAAGGGGTTGTATTGACGATTTTAAGGTTTATTACTCTGTAAAATGCTACATTATCCCTGAGTAACATAGGCACCCGTGCGAACCCGGTCGGGCCGCCAGTATTGAATAAAGTACCGATAGTACTCCCCTGTCTGTGTGACCACGGTGTCCTTATGAAGTCCACAACGAATTTTTAAGTGGTTTCCAATCCCACCATCATTTAGACCAGTTATTTCAGAGAAGTTTGATAGATGTTTAGTGAAATCATATAATCATCGTAAAACACATACAATAATAAAAATTGCATGTAGGCTACCAATGAAAAATCGTTCAGTCAGACATTTTGCACATACTATGGGCGTGCAAATGTTTTGAATACTAAAATTGTGATTTTGTTATATCATTTCAATTCAATATCATTAATTTGAAATGAATTTAACAAAAAATACTAAATGGCAAAATTTTGCATTACAATAATTTTAAAATAAATGGTGCTTCGGTCCGTGATTATGGTAGCTCTATGTAGGAAATTTAAGTACTTACTTGCAGACAGCTAGCATCTCCTTAGGACTGTTGCCATGACAACCAATCGGTTAATCACCTCTCCTGTCACCTAGCAGAGGTGACTCTACTTCACTAGACAGAGGCACCTCTATCTTTTACCAAAAAATTAAACACATTTTTACGGCTTTGCATTTAATGAACCGGTGAAGCTGTAATTATGATGTTGAGATTAATAAAGATTCAATCTAAAAAATCGACTTTAATGGTTAAAAATCTTGTAATTAATACGCTATTGTTATGGCATATTTTACACTTATTTTCAGTCAATTGTTCATTGGCGTACACAAATAGTAGATTGTATGACAAGGGAGCAAAATAGTATTTTTACGGCGAGGGAGCTATTTGGAATCCAGAGCGAAAAGAAGGATTCTAGAATAGAATCCCGAGCATAGCGAGGATTCTAAAATAGAATCCTGAGCGTAGCGAGAGAAACATCGCCTGAGGGAAAAATATGTTTGCTCTCGAGTCATATACTCTACTTTTCATCTCGTTCTATGAGAAAACAAATAAGAGACACTTTTAAGTAATTAATGAATAAGTTTAATTTAAAAAATGACATGAATGTAAAAAAGGTCAATTACAAATTTATATTTATATCTAACACACTGGCGAAATTTTTAAAATTTATTGTCACTGTGTGTGTGTTTTATTTGGGATTGATATAGTTGTGGACTTATTTATACAGGATGACATTATATATATATCTTGTCTCTCACGGCACGAGTTAACCCGATTCCAAAAATAACGTATAATGTTACTTAATGACGAACATCCAGCACACGGTGTGATTAATCAAAACAAGTCTAATTAAAATCATGACTAATCATGTAACCTGATCTTGAGAAGCGAACTAAAAACTCAAATTGGCTTTCTTTAATCTCAATTTATTATGTGTCGGCACAACGTGTCCAGTCCTCTGATAAACTTACTTCTCAATTAATTGTCATCACCATTGTCACCCCCTTTTCTAGAGATATCGTCTTTGAAACAGTCCAGCCTTCGTTACTTTTCTTTTCTCTTGTTTTAAACATACTTTCCATTACATATACTCAAAACATTCATTCCTCCACAATACGGTACCAACCTATTGTTCAAAAAATAATTGAAAGCAAACAAAAACCATAATTTCGAACACTTCTTAGGTAAAAGCTTTCCTATCATTTTCTATTTTTTAAGGTACCTCGTTTTCATGATATGAACGAGGTACCTTAGTATTACAAACAAAAAATAAGTCTTAGTGAAGATACTTCAACAGGAAGGTATGAAAATATTAATTAAAGTTTCAAGTGTTGGATAACTTGGAAGAGACTTCATAGCAAAGTCAATTGATTGAAATTAAAATATGCATTTTTTTACTCAATACCTCGTATTTTTAACAGTAAAAAAAAGGAAAAATAAACACACAGTTTGACATAAAACCGCTGAGTTAACAAAATATTTTAACACACATTTGTATTGGAACGTAATAAAAAATCACGCCCAACCAAAGCTAGTTAAACATTGGTGTCCATTCTGTTGTGCACAAACTAAACTTAATTTAGGCTATTGCTATCTTTTTCTAAAAGGCAGTGCAAGAATAGGACGGCTATAGCTATGAACTAAGTTAGAGATGTCAAACTAGTTTATGCCTTGCGCTTCACCTTGTTTTTAGTCGACATGTTTTTACGTGCATCCTTCATTTGTATGGAAGTATTAGTTCCAATTAAATTTGACAGCACTAAATTACGTCCGTCTCTTTCTCATTTTATAAGAGAGAAAAAGATAGCAATAGCCTAAATTAAGTTTAGTTTGTGCACAACAGAATTGACACCATAGAAAAGTATACGACCCAACTTTTAGTTGTAGCGTTCATGCGAATGTCAATAATTTGGCAATATTTGCTCGGCAATATTTCACGACTGTGCATCAGACGCATTGAGGTGTATTACTACTCAATGTTTGTTAACGCCAACGGCAATGGCATATGCAAACCAAACCCATGCTATTTGCTAACATCAAAAACACTTCTTATTTATTAACATCATAAAACAAACTGAATAGTTTTAAAGGTATATTTGATGTTGATGTGAATTAAACAGGGATAGAATAATATGTTTCATTTTGTACATTAAAATTTTATAACACATAGACATACGTACAGTCAGCCCCAAAAGATGAAACACGGCGGTACAAAACATAGTAAACAGTTTTCTATTACCGATTCTGGAAATAGAACAATTACATATTGAAAAGTTATACTTTGGTGTCAGTCGCGTTAATTTTCCGCTTGTG
Organism: Xestia sexstrigata; assembly: GCA_941918905.2. Taxonomy (NCBI): domain Eukaryota; kingdom Metazoa; phylum Arthropoda; class Insecta; order Lepidoptera; family Noctuidae; genus Xestia; species Xestia sexstrigata. The sequence goes on along the minus strand of OW799200.2, from coordinate 10,831,933 downwards.
CTGGTAAAAATGAATAATATCCACTCAGTGAACTGCCATTGAGTTTTATTAAACTAATCAACCAGTTTGCCCCACGTACGAGCATTTTTTTAAATGACCGCCACTGAATTATAATCCGTGAGTCATTCTCCATAAAAGCTAATTCTGTAAAATGTGTGAGAAAGTTGGTAAAAGCTTCTTCATGTTATGTGTTTGCATATTCAGCATTTTTTAAATGGTGTGGTGACGGAATACTTTGTAAAAAAAAAATTAGATAAACCCCCAACGCAAAAAAGGAAAAGCGAACAAACATTTAAAAAGTCAAAAATAATACAGCTATTGTTGAGTTATCAAATTCGATCGAGTAACACCTAAAATATTTTAATTATAGAAAAAGATGGATCACACTGTTGTAACGGTGCGGCGCGGCGGGGTATCGCTGAACCCGAAGAAAGACATACTATAATATTTATTTAAAATAGCAATATTATCAACATCTTCCATTGATTCATTTTATTCTTTATTAAATTAAATGGAATAAAGCTCAGGTATCTACTCATAGACCGACCATAACATCTACGCATTGGTAAACCAAAAGCGATATTGAAAATCAATACATTATTATTTATTATAATAAATGCAAAAGTTTTTGAGTACGGATGTATGGATGGATGTTTGTTACTCTTTCACGCAAAAACTACTGTACGGATTTGGATGAAATTTTGCATACAGATAGTTTATAACCTGGATTAACACATAGAATACATTTATCTTAATATATTTATCCTGGTAGTAAGATCCCATGGGACAGTTATCAAACTTCACGCGGCCGAAGCCGCTGGCAGAAGTAAGTTCAATAATAAATACAATCTTCATCAATGCGATGTTATTTTAATGTTTCGACAACAATATTGTGGTGGAGTACTCAGAACTTCTCTCATGTTCATTATATTAATTAAATAACATTGTGTACAAGATATGTTGTTTGTGGGAAAATGATTGATGTTAACAAAGGAAAATTACCTTTTAAAATAATAACGCCATGGTTCTGACAGTCGAGCTTGCAACCACTAGACCAAAGAGGCAGTCAGTTTCTATGTTATTTTCAACATAGCCATATTATGAAATGTGCAATTCGTCAATACTTAAGTACTTACATACAAACGTACTCTTGGCATTTTTGTCCAAACGCGAGTGCAGAGTTTTGTGCATTCCTCAATAGGAGAGCTACTAGGGTTGCATTACAGTATTCCGTTTGCATTGACAGAGATATTGACAAAATCTCTCTGTGCACGTTTTACTACCTGTTGAAGCGACGGCGGGTAAATACAGAAAATGAATGAATGTGTGTATTTATGCGGATAGTAACGCGTGCAAATTGCAAATGTTATATATATGTATATTACCTACGTTACAATATGAAATGACAACGACTGTCTGAATCAGTATTGCTTCCCGAATTAAAGCTTATAGATGGTACACAAACTAGGTACAACCTGCAGAAAAGTTCTGAAACGTCAACATTTAAAGACCTAAACAGTTTAGGTCGGCTAAACTCATTCAATAAACTCAGAAATCATTATGAAATATTTTTCAGTTTCAATCTGTCAATATCTCTGCTACTTTAATGTACAAAGTAGGACACAGATTAAAAAACAAAATGTCAGTTAAACAAATTCATTTTCATCAGTTATAAATTATAAATTGTCTCAGTGCGCGCCACTTTGATGCTATGACGCCTGACACGTTTTAAATTGTTGAGGAGTCGAGACCGTGACTTGAAGAGTTTTCTTGGCAGGCCAAACATCGTGTTTAAACATAGCTAGGTACTATGGGCTACAATGTACCCAAGCCACCTGAAATTCCATTTTGTTCAATCACTACGATTTTTATTTCGGGCCGTAGACATTCTTTACTGAACATTGATCTCATCATGAATGGACGATGCCATATTCACAAAATGACTAAAGATTTGATTTTAATCAACTTTAAGAATGGGGTATTCCTTAGTATTCTTCTTTACAAGTTTCGAACCTGATTATAATACAGAAACTACTCTACGAATATAAGGACCATGTCCAGACATTAAACGCAATTCATGCAGTTTATAGGTTTCAGTCTCATCATATAAGCTTTCTCGTTCAAGTTTAAGTTAAGTTTAATATATTTTTAAAACCAATTACCTTGCATCTTTTTGCGTTTTAAAACCACAATAATGCATACTCGTAGTTCTTTTAAAACACAGTATAGAAGGTAATTGGTTGGGAGGTTTTCATCATTAAATTACCCCTTTGTATAAAAATACCAAATGTAGCCACTTTGTACCTGGGGACTTTATTTCTAGACAACGTAGTTTAAATTGCATACTCTGGCATACATAGGTACCTGGATTTAGAGTGGTTCGTACGTACAAAGCTCGAACTATCGACAATTGTGGTTTGGTCCGACACTTCGGCCCACTGAGCCATCGCAGTTCCAATTCAATTAGTTTAGTACTCGAACACAACTATTTATGGCTAGACGCGCTACACGTACATTTTAACTAAAATTTGTATTTTTGTGAAACTAAGTTAGTACGAAATCGCATTTACTTCTTCGATTTTATCGGTGAAATTGGTCCAGTTTCAGTTTTATTAATTGTAAAATAATTAAATATATTTTAAGAATAAATAACAAATGCTGAAACTCTACATCGAAATTTTAATGAAACCTTTATAAAACTAACTTATCCGTCATGTTACAATTACGTATTATTTTTAGTTTTACGTATTTAATTTTAGCTACTACACACATCGCCATCTAGTGCCACACTTGCAACGAGGCTTGTGTCGTGGACACCAGATAGTTGATATACTACATAGATACTTTTTGTTTGTAATTATCATACATATAAACATCCATGACTCGGAAACAAATGTCCATGCTCATCACACAAACATTTGCTATTGCCGGGATTCGAACCCGGGACCCGAAGAACATAAGGCAGCCTTAATAACTACCGCTGCGCCATTCGGATCGTCAAATCAATGTTGAGCTTGGACCGTGACTTTATACTGAAACAAAACAATCAATAAATCGGTCGAGATCACTTTGTAAACAATTTCACAATAAAAACAGCGTGTGTGTGAGTGAACAATCGCATTTTTTAAAGATTGATTTAACAAAATTGGAATGCTATTGAACGCAGTTAATTCCATTTAATTTTGTTAAATGGTAACGCAAAAATTCAATCTGGACACAAAAACGTTATTCATTTTACCCGACTTCGTAACCGTTTCGGAAAAATAATGGAAATGCAACCATTTATTGCATTCCATGATGTGTTTTTAGGTTTCCCCCTAACTAACTTTTACTAATAAAATAGTAGGAGAGAGTAGCCTTCAGCATTGACTTACCACTGTCAGTTTTTCAGCTTCATGTTATGTTATTATTATCATTTTACTGCGTCACAGGCCTTGGTCCCTTATTCTATACTTTCTAATAGATTCGCAGAAAACTAATTAAGTATAAAAAAATAAAACGTTATTAAGTACTTACAAACGTTATAGACGTATGTCTACAACGTTTGAAAGTGGTTACGATTCTTTAAAGAAATTATGAATGTAATATGATAATTACTTTTAAAATATTCTTGATTCATGTCTATTTTACTTCACCCAAATTAGCTAGTGTTATTATTTACCACTCACCTGTTGTTTCAGATACAAAGTAGAAAACGTTAATTTATGTCCCAATGTTAAAATTAACAATGACTAGAGACACCGTTACCTACATGACGGCTCGCGGATAGCGAGACCGAAATATCTCAGCAACCACTGTACAGCTGATAGGACTGCCAAACCGAATGAGATGAGCCACTCGAATCCCAAACAGATTTTTATTGCATGCCGCAATCAAAATGGTTTATAATGGGATTACGAAAGAAGAAACAAGCTCAGCTTTGTTATTCAGAAATGAGATTAAGAATGTTTTATTCAAGAAATAAACTCAGCAATCTTTTTTTTTTTTTTTTTTTTCGTATGGTTAATCATCAAATGACTTCTCCCGCTCTGGGCGGAGCAGGAGGGAGTGTCAGACTTTTACTGACTAAAACCCATCCATGTTCCTTCATCGCCCTTTGTGTTCCGGGGTACCGGTATCTCAATCTCAGTAACCTTAGCGCATAAATTAAAAACTATTACCAGCATTGTGTTTTAGTTCTTCACTAGTACTTTAATTGATTTCCTTATCACGTGCAACGGCGTGTCCCAGAAATTATTGAGTAATGCAACAAGCTCACGTTGATTGTATTATCATTTCAGATCACAGAGTCCCTGAGGCGTCTGCGTGCTGGCAAGAAGTCATCTCGCTTCGCCGAGGACATCGACTTCGACACTAACGTAGCCAATCTCGAGAACCGCATGAGGATTTCCGACAAGATTCTCGAGAGCGTTGGCATCGGCTCGTCTTCAGTGAGCAGCGGCAGCAGAGCGCTGCAGGAGAACGAGGAGCGCACAGAGAAGCGCATCGCGCGTAGATTAAACGACGAAAACTCGCTCACAAAGTGGACTGCTATCGGCAAGTCCGATGACGAGAGCGCAGCCGCACAGCGAGCAAAAGTATCCAGAGCGCGCCTAACTGACTTGGAAGATGAGATGAACGAGCTGAGCGAAAGGAGCGCCATGAGAGAAAAGCGCGCGGCTCGCCTCCGAGCCCTCGTCGCCGACTCCGAAGCCTCCGACACGACAGTCTCGTCCTCCAGGGTCACCATCAGATCTGAGAGGGAAAAGAAGCAAGTCACTTTCTAAACAAACGTAGCTATCTTGTTACGCTCTCGTCGCTCTCGGCTCTAAAACTACTCGTTTTAGGACATAGTGAGTTCTCTTCGTTTCGAGATAGATAAGTTTGCTAGAATGTGTGATCCTGCATTTGCCTATGTACAATGGTCGAAGTTGATGTCTATTTTATATTTGGATAGAATAAAATGAAATGCTATGTATTGCCCTGTTTTCTATTTATTGAAGAGTTAATAGAATAATTTTACATTCAAAACTTATTGTTTGATTACCAATCTCAGTTTGTGTAAGTACGCAATTAGCTTGATGACAATGATAAAAGATAAAGTTTTTTCAATGAGAAAGGGGTACGCTGTGTATTTATTGAGCTTTATTTATTGAGACTCAAGCTAAGTGCAAGTTAATTACGTTATACGATATCACCGTAAATATCCTGAATATTTCATTTTCACCTACGAATGCTCCGCCTGCATCTACAAAGCGAGTTAAAAAAAAAAACAATTTTTTATTGAACCTAAAATAGAGCAAGACAGTTGGTACAGGCCCTGACAGTGCGTCTATCTATTTATATTATTTTCTATTTATGTGGTTTTCAATTTATATTGGTACATGCTGACCGACTTAGCCCATGTTTTAAAGATGTCGCAACAAAACAAAGTTCTAAATCAAAGATAATTTATTTTCCTCGAAGACGACATCAAAGAGTATTTATTGCCACAAGATTGTGATGAAAATATTACTTTAACGACGCAGTACGCACCAATATAATATTTTGCCTTTGACAGAAGCAATAAGTATTTTGTTTTTGTCTGTACTACGGTGAAGTAATGATATTACCTGTACAAAATGGAGCTCTCCATGCAAAGCCTTGTATTGGTTTTTATTCAGGGCAATATTGAATGTGATATTGGTCACAGTGGGGAATATAAATGGAAATATCTTAAACTGCGTATGTATTTTGTATGATAATATGCGTGGGTGTAGTGCCTACCAGTCTTATGAACCCGTGAACGTCCACGTGTACACAAGGGTTTCGTTATAGAAATATCGTGGATAAATATTGTAATCATGATGTAATGATGCTGAGTAAAAGTAAAAACTTTTACTCATACTCAGAGATATATCAAACAGAATGTGTCCAGTGCGAAGGTGACTTAGTAGGACTGGCTGTGAGAGACGGAGGTCAGGGATATGGGGCAGCGAGGGCGAGATTATGTCCAACAGTGGAGTTCGATAGGCATAGTTCGAAGACAAGTTTCGAAGACATGTGACATCTTACCAACCAACATTGGTCCTGCATGGTGGATTATAACCCATTCCCCCTCATAGAGAGGATGCCTGTGTCCCAGCAAAGAGTGGTAACATTATAGGCTGAATGCTTTATAGGTGATGGTGACAACTGGTCGCCACAAGCAGTCAAGTCTTTCATCCAGAAGAAACAAACTCTGTTCATGTCTGTTTGACGTGACGATTATCACTTAACTAAAATACAATATAAAAACACGAAAATAATAGAATCTTCGAACATGAGTGTTAATACCACTATTTACTTCTAAGGCCTGAATTCTTGTCGCGCTGACGTCGCGCGTCGGTCGCGTGCGTACGTTGCGCGTACGAGTTTACATTGTGTTCTACATAGCACCATACTGCGATGCTAACTTGCTGTATTTGCTACTATTTTTCTCGCTGACGTATGTACGCGACCGACCGTCGGCGTGACAGGAATTCAGGCCTTAAGTATAGATACTGCTAAGAAGTTGTACGAAAAATCTTATCGTCTTGATTTTTTGTCGGATTCTGAAATTATAAGCTGGACACTTGTATAAACCTTTATTTTGGCATTCTTAAAGTGGTATATATAATATAAAAGATAACTTAGACGCAGCTAAGTTATTCAACACAACCACACTGAGTGGACCTGCCATTTCCAGACAGCGTATGCACGAGTCAGTTTTCGTGTTGCTCAACCTGAGCTCAACACAGAACATATGGATCTCAACGATCCGAAGAAAACTGATAAAGTAAGCAACTTGTGGTCTGATCTGGTGTGGACTAATATGTTGAGCACCTAGTCTTTCGTAACATCGCCAAGCGGTTGGTCGACTCTTCCCGTTACTAGTAGGGTTGGACTTTTTTTTGGCCAAAAAATCAGTATTACCATCCATCGTGGTAATTCTGATAGCCTTTTGGGCACTATTACCGTTGACAGTAATGCGGTCGAATATTTGACATGACATTATTAGTTTGTTACAGAATTTATCTTGAATTACCCTAAAACATTTTGCGTGACCACGGAATCGAACCCAGGGCGCTCTGCAGTTGTGCTAATAAGACAAAGTCAGCTGTAACTAAGTTTAGCATTATACCTATATCTTAACATACCATAAGCGACTTCGTCCAATCAAGCCAGGTTCACAGGTAGAAAGTGACGCAGATATTATTTTAAGGGTATCGATGGTAGCTCCATCTAACGGAAGTGTTACAAACTAGTTTAGGTTGAGTTAGAACAAGATTATAATCTTGTAATGACAGTCAAAACGTTCTTTATTTCAGTAAGACTTTAGATGGCGACACTTACTAACCTTTTAACTATTTTTATGTTTTTCAATGACATACCTTTGAATTAGTAGTAGTAGTGAATGCTTCTGTATGGTGTCGGACGTAAAGAATAGCACCATCCCATATCTTCCCATGGGTGTCGTAAGAGACGACTAAGGGATTTACCAGAGAATGGGCAGCAGCGTTCTCTGTGCTTTTGTAACAACCGCACTGCGATCGCCAACCCGCCTGCCAAGCGTGGCAATTATGGCAAAAACCCTCCTTTGGGGGAGGACCATGTCCAGCAGTGGACGTCTTTCGGCTGAGATGATGATGATGATGAGTGAATGCCATAAGCTTTACGGTAGCTAACTCAATCTAATCTATTAACCATATTTTTAATATCACTAAAAAACGTCACTATGTCGTTCCTGACACTTGTTGATGTGAATTAACTTTAATAGGTAATAACACAACTAACTACACACATCAAAAGTATCTAGGGATCAACATATATTTTTGCAATAACTTTTCTCCTGATTGATATTAATTAAAATTTTCTTTAAGGATTCATCAAATAAAGTGTTTTCGTTTGTCACAGTAACGATAAACCAAGTCACCTTTGCATTAATAAAGAAATTTGCCATTTTCCTAATAAAGGGATTTTTGACATTTGAACCACTAACATTAAAGTTCGAAAAAAAGACTGAAATAACAAATTTTATTGGGTAACTTAAACAATTAATAATCCGTGTTTCTACCGCGAACACTAACAACACAAGAACATCGGTTTGGCATACTCAAAATGAGTTCATCCAAATCACGCTGTGGAATGGCCGCCCATGTTCGTTGCAACAACAAAAAAAGGTCTTCTTGCGACTGGATACCCTCCATATTCGGCAGAGCTCTTCTCTGTAGCATATCCCATGCATGCTCAATCGGGTTCAAGTCTGGCGACTGAGCAGGCCAGGGCAGGACATTGATGTTAGCTGCGGCGAGAGTCTGTCTTACAACTCTTGCGGTGTGCGGTCGTGCATTATCATGCATTAACTGAAATAAGGGACCGATTTGCACTTGTAGAGGAACGATGACGTCTGATACAATCGTCTCAGCATAAATTTGAGCGTTGAGGTTGCCTCTGATCCAAATCAACTCAGTTCTTCCGCCGATCCAAATACCCGCCCATACCATGATGGTTCCACCACTATAAGGATGGACTTCCTGGCAGGATTTTAATCGCTGTTGGCGTCCAGGGGTTCTCCAGTGTCGTATACGTCTTGTATCCGGTCTCATACCAAAACGAGACTCATCAGAAAAGCACACGAAACGCCATTGTTCTTCTGCCCAATTTCTGTGTTCAAGAGCCCATTGATATCGAATCCTACGATTGTGCATTGCTATAGGTGGTACCCGTAGCGGTCTTCGGGAATGAAGGTTCACTTCATGCAAGCGGTTTCTGACTGTTTGGTCGCTAATTAAGTTCCCTGAAGAGTGATGAAGCCTCACGGCTAACATCATGGCGGTTATTGTTGGAGCTCTTCGAGTTAAGATTTGAATGTATCGGTCTTGTCTCCGTGTGGTGCAGCGATACCGTCCTCCATGGCGCTCAGCCACGGTACCAGTGCTTCGGTAACGTGTCCAAAGTCGACTGATAACACTCTGACTTGTATTCAGAGCTAAAGCTACAGTACGTTGCCGGGAACCAGCTTCTATCATTCCCACGGCTCTGAGCATTTCTTCCCTGCTTAAATGACGTCGCCGCTCCATAATAACGTTGGTTTTAATCAGTAGTAGGGAAACAGTAGCACTAATAATGTCTTCAATGCGTTGTATGTTTTTATAGGGAAAATATTGACAGCTTATTTTCATCTTTTACTCGAATTTGATTGAGAGTTCCTGATTCAAATTATGAAATGCACCAAAAAGGATCCATATAAATTTATAAAATCAAAAATTTATTACAAAGCCACATCTCAATCTCAAGAAATCCGCATAAAAATGCTTGATCCCTAGACATTTTTGATGTGTGTATTTCCCTATTTATTCAAATTTTCAATCAAGCTTTGATATTGACCGTAAGGTTCCCAGTTTCAGTGAAAGGAGTCTCCCCGAGAGCGCCGTAGACATAATAGAGGGAGATCCCGTGTCTGCCAGACGAACGACATTTTACAAACGCTGAAACTTTTAATGTGGAAGTACCTTAGACCTTACTATAGGTACTCATAATAACAATAGGATATTATGGGACATCGGACCCTATCCGGTCTCTATTCACGACCTTTTGAAAAAAAGGCTTATCTAGGTTACTTATTTATACATGATTGTCAAAACATTTTTTGAAAAAAAACCCGTCTTTGTGATTATTGATGGTTAGACATTTTCAAAACTGAAATGAATTTTTAAAATCAGTTAATTGATTGTGGATTGTTTAATGTACAACATTATTTTCCATACTATAATAGGATCTAATGGATTTTCATGATATTATTACCATAGTTCTAATTCTTCTCATCATCATCTGCCTAGCCTTTTCCCAACTACGTTGGGGTCGGCTTCCAGTCTTACCGGATGCAGCTGAATACCAGAATTTTACATGGAGCGGCTGCCTATCTGACCTCCACAACCCAGTTAGTACTGGGTAATACGATACCACTTGGTAAGACTAGTTGTCAGACTTTTTGGGCCACTGACTACCTGTAACGCCGGGACCAACGGCTTAACGTGCTTTCCGAGGTACGGAGGAAACTCGGTATGTAATGGGTGGTCACCCAACGACAGACCAACAGGCTAGCACGCCTTAACCTAAAGATCGACCCGAGCGGCTGTTATTATTTAGCCACGAACTTCTCAATCAGGTACGGTCTTAAAATTGCTAATTGGGTCGGCCGCTTCGTCATATCGAGAGCACATTTTTCACAGGGTGTGCACCAAATTAAATCACGCACGGTATATGGATTTTGAGTAGAAAATTGGATAGGCAGCATGAAGCTACACCCTCCCCCTCGGCCGTCGATCTCAAATTGCATTATCGGCTGCAGTAGTCAGTCATTCGTGTTATAGAAGATAAGTGTCATTAGGGCTGAAGATTAGAACTTATTTTTCGTTTAAAGCCCTAGATCGCTTGGATGTGCCCTAGGTCGATCGCTTGGCTTGTAGGTAATTGAATTTTATTGCAATCACTTCTGAGGGTTCCGTGGCCAAATGGACAAAACGGAACCCTTATAGATTCGTCTTGTCCGTCTGTCTGTCTGTCCGTATGTCGCAGCCATTTTACACCGAGACTGTATTGTAACCATGCCCTCCAAATTTCAACAGTCTGGTGCCAACACCAGACTGTTGAAATTTGGAGGGCATGGTTGTCTTCTATAAACCGGTTTATAGAAGTGAAGTAAAGTTATGAATAAAACAAGGGGTGGCCCTCTCTAGACTGACTGATGGTCGATTTTTTTTTATTTCGACGATGTAGTTGTTCGGGGTGTCTATCGACAGCTCTTAAAAAATGATATTTATGCTACGGACCCCTTTGTGCGCGAGTCCGACTCCAACTTGGCCGGTTTTTTATTGTACAACGTTCGTATACTCACTTAGTAATAACAATAATTATTTGAATTTTAAAATTATGTAGAAGTTCTGAGAGAAGTACTGCAAGAAGAAGGAAATCAATTTGATGGTTGATCAAAAAAATTGTGTTTTTTTACAATGATAGGCTTATATAAAAACCTCAACGTCATGAACGTTGAGGTTTTTATATACGCCTATTTTAATATGAACCTCGATTTACATCTATTCGTTTTGGAAATATTTAAGTTTTAAAGTTTAAAAGCAGAGCAATCAATAATAATTTCGGCAAATGAACCACACACACAAATGAACCACACACACAAATGAACCACACACACAAATTAACCCTACTTTCTTACAAATATAGAAAAAAATCGCGAATCACTTACGACATTATAACATATTTCCCCATCTATTTTTCTCAAAGCACAAATGTCTGGTTGTTGCTTTTTTGGTTCGTTGCATCTATCGGTAACATCCATTCCCTTGCTGGTTATCGCCCCGTTATCTGACGTTCGACAGATATGTCCTTTACAGTCTCAGATAACTTGGACTTTTTTTAATCTATCACATTTTCCTCTTACTCGATACGTTTTTCGATTTCAATGTTGCTAGTAGTTAAAGTTTATTTTAAACTAATAGTTTGCTCTTTGAATTTCAACAATGGTTAATCTTTTATTTCAAAGACAACATTTTGTTGGGTTGGAAATTGCAAAATAGATAATAAAATTGAATTGTCCGTTGCAAACAGTGGTTACAGGGGCCCTACTCTCTAACGTTTCGTCCGTATATTCGGATCTATCAGTTTCTCCCACTCGCACTCATCTGCATAGATCCGAAAATATGGACGAAACGTTAGAGAGTACCACTGTTTGCAACGGACAATTCAATTTTATTATCTCTGTTTTGCAATTTCCAACCTAACAAAATGTTGTCTTATGAGAGAGTATCGTATCGTACCTGTATCGTATTATAATTAGCTGTCTTTTGCCCGCGGGATCGCCCGGATGAATGTCGGAAATTGTCCCAGGTCCAAGCCATGTTTCTAATTACATTGCAATCCGTTCATCCGGATATAAACATACAGACAGGTCGACAGAGTGTGTTACATTTATAATATTCACAGTATATCAGTTGCATAAACCTGACCCCAAGATAACTGGGAAAAGGCTAGGCAAATAATGAATATTAATAGTTTATAGTACAATGAATAATGTAGATATTAAGTGTCATTAAGTTTTTGATTATCGATATTAATTCTTATCAGAATGAGGTACACAAAATGTGTGTTCGAGACAAAATTTTACCCATCAATGAAGTTTGATTGAGAGTTTAATGACTCAAATTAATAGTTCTACAACGCTAACGGCGCTAGTGGAGCATTCTCCAGGTAATTATAAATTAGTAGCAATTGGATTAGATCGTGCTTGATATTTAGTGTTTAAAGGGAGCCGTGATTTTGCAGATTTGGTTAATTTCGCGTGAACTTAATGCTGGGTTTCAGCGTCTAGGTATAAGTATTTAAGATACGAAACAGTTTTAAAAACCAGTACGTAAAACAATAGATTAACATTTCTGACCAGACGTCAAAGACTGTGGCAATCACTTTCAAGAAATTTCGTATTTCTACAACAACATCCAAAATAATTGGTATAAGGGCCCACTTACGGAGACGCGGCGAGTTGTCCGGCGGGTGTCGCTTTCTTTTCAAACATATGGCGCTGTATGAGAGCGTTTACGTTTCGTTTGAAATGTCGCGCAGTTTACAGCGCAAAAAATCGCGCCAAGCCCAACCAATCGCTAATATGTTTTGCCTATTCTAATTTTTGTCCGCAGTTACCTCGTCAGAGCTCGGGAACCTGAAATGCATGAAGGTTGACTCTGTTCAGTCTCCTCCTGCTAGTTTAGTCTCTCACAAGGACCTGATGTTCTGACTGGCTTCAAAACCAATTGCCTAGTTGTAAAGCTTGGTTGTCTTCATGCCGTAATTTGTTAAGATCTGTATTATCTGGCGGGAAAAATCAATCAGCTGTTTCCTTCGCATATGTTCGCATAATTCATCAAAATGTATAGAACAGCTGATTGTTTTTTTGCGCCGTTCTGGTTTAGGGCCGATACGATACGTCGCGGAGAACAGGCAGCATCTAACAACTTTCTCCGAGTTGTTAGATACTGCCTGTTCTCCGCGACGTATCCAAGTGCGGATCCAAATTCTCCTTTTGCCAGATGCCTTAACGCAGCTTTAAAAGTACTATTGGTAAAACAAAGGAAGAAAAGTATTTATTGAACTTACACGGGACACAACAGAAACAAAAAGTAAACAAGAGAAAAATAAAAAACAATCAAAATGGTCCTGTGCCAGGCCAAAAGGCTCCTAACTCAGCAAGGTGCTGTGATAGCTGTGAGTGTGTGTGTGTGTGTGTGGTGTTTGTGTGCTGTGGTGGCTGTGGTACGCCATCACCAATTCAAGAATTAGAATGATCATGTCAAATGGCTTCCCTAGTGCTACGCCGTAGCAAGACTCCATAGCAGCGCTGACACGGACCGCAATCAATTAATGTTCTACGAGTGGTCACCTTGTTCGTAGCTCAGCGTAGACATCTGCGTAGCACTCACTCGCGCTCTCTCTCATTGTGTTTGTGAATGCTGTAGATTGTAGGTGCGCAAGTTTAAGTTATCCAACGTCCCGAGAATTTTAACTTACACGATAATACTTGAATTTTAATAAATTAGAATGAATTATTAGATTAGGATTTGGTAGAATGATACATTACAGATCAAACAGCAACAAACAACAACAACAGCCCATAACGTCCACTGCTGGACATAAGCCTCTCCCATGATGGGAGGAATATGCCGTAATTTCCACGCTTGGCAGGCGGATTGAAGATCGCAGTGATGAAAGACTAACAGAAAACGCTGCTGCCCATTCTCAGGTCTACAGAGGCGCAAGGTGTTCTGCCTCAGACATTAGTCACCTTTTACGACACCCGTGAGTGTAATGGGTTGGTTCTATTCTACTCTGCCGGATACCACACGGCTTACAGATCAAGTTTGATGTTAAATCAAAAATACATAGCTAATGCCATGCTAATATAATGGAACATTTATCAATCTATCTTATTGCCGACCTAATACAATTGCACTAATATCACCATCACGTGCCTTCCAGCACATCCTAGTTACGTATGCAAATGCTACTTACGGCTAACTTGATTGTTCCAAACAACGCGTTCGGAACACCCTGTAGATTGGCAACTAAGTAGGTCAGCGTATGACCGTTGACTGAAGCCAAATCATCCGTCGATATTTTATTGTGGGAGGGTACATCGATCAACGTCATACTATATGCATAGGAACTGAGGAATTTATCCTTTCACTGATTTACAACGGCGTTCGATATCATTTTAAATTATGAATGAAGAATTTATAATGAAATCTCGCTATCTGTTCGTAATTTCCGGTAAATATTCTTATTCGTATAAAAATGTTTTATAGAAACAAGAATATTTACCGGATATTCACATTGAATACTTTATGAAATTTATTTCATCACAGCTGCTCTCAAAACAATGATGGTTATCAATCATCGTGAGAAAACGGCATGTCCTAGAACCAATAATTCAGTAACATTTGTAGACATTTTATAGTAACCAACCCAGATTGGGCCCAGATTGGGATTGGATATTGGTCCACTTACACTCACAGAGAGGAAGCCTGTGTTCCAGCGATGAGAACATTATTGGCTGATCGTGCTATATTGAGATTCGTAGGTACTTATATTTATTCAGGATCACGAACAGTTACAATGGGTGTAAAAGTAACGACGAGTAGTTACAGGGAGAACACTTTACTCACCCCTGACCGACTCACTTACTCATTCACTTGTTGTTGTCGCGATATATTTTTTTGTACTAGAACATACCTGAGAACCTTCTAGTTACGGAGATGTTAGGAGTCAAAGTTCCAATTTTTTCAGAAAGTTTTTGATATACCTACTAACTATTTTAAATACCTCCACGAGCTCCGTGCATCCATCACCACAATGTTATGAGTGGGTTACATTAAATCCTACCATAAAAAATCATTAGTCACTCCAAAAAACAAACCGGTTGCCAGCAAATTATTGCGTATAATTACTTAGTTTAAATGGCTTCGAAAAGGGTCTGTTTACACCTTGTAGTTTTAATTGTAAGAACACATAGTTTTCCTGTAACATCCGGACGATTACTGGCAAACTTTGTTTCAAAACGTACAATGAAAAAGTCACTCGATTACTTCTTTTTAAATAGATTTATTCATCATGACTGTATTTTGATTCATTACAATCATACACTTACCTCCGTATTGCAGTAATGAAGCACTGTTTGTGTAAACCGATCCGTCACCATTACGCGAAATACCGGTTTATTATGACTGAGTGTTGTGACAATACTGTGTTTTTAGTTACAACGACGTGAAAATGGAAAATGATTCGCCGTCCCAAGCGAATATTATCGTAACCAAAAAAAGTAAATTTTATATAAAAACCAAAACAGGTTTTTGATGATAACTCCTTCGTAGGTTTACGTAACAAGTTCGTTTATATACCAAAATGATAGCTATTTTCTTTTAAATAGTGGAATATATTTAATAAAATGAATAGTTTTACCCAATTAAAGTCATAATTAACAATATAGATAAATAACCTGAATTGAAACATAATTTTCAACCGTAATACAACAATACCATTGCATTTAAGAAAATTGACGATAGTATGACTGAGTGTTGTGACAATACTGTGTTTTTAGTTAAACCGACGTAAAAATGGAAAAAGATTCGCCGTCCCAAGCGAATATGATCGTAACCAAAGAAAAGAAAATTTTATAGAAAAACCAAAAAAAGTTTTTGACGATAACTCCTTCGTAGGTTGACGTAACAAGTTCGTTTAAATACCAAAATGATAGCTATTTTTTGTAAATAGTGTAATATATTTTAATAAAATGACTAGTTTTACCCAATTAAAGTCATAATTAAAAATATAGGTAAATAAACATAATTTTCCTGTCACCTTTAAACAAAGCAACATCAAAATCAAACAAAGGAAAATCGGATAATCATGAGGTAAGTGGACGGTAGTGATTCACAATGCAACTAGTTAATTTAGGTAGTGCCGGACATACGGGCGGCGCGGCCACATAAAAGATCGACCATATTACACCCGATCGGCTGTCGTGGCGGACCGCAACGTGTGATGTACGCAGCGCGGACGATGTGGACCAGGGATCATCAACATTTTTGCAAAAAAACAAATATGGCAGAACGCGGCACGGGTGACGTTTTCCAATAAAAGCTTCCCCTACCTGTACCATCCCACTGAAGCGGCAAGGTTAGCCTTCTCTCTTTTTAACTTTCTCAAACTACTTCAATATCGGAAGCGCAGTTCTCTATAGAGTTCAATTTACAATGCATTTAGAATTCGTCTTTCAATCAATGCTGTAATGCTGTGCTTTTACTTTCTATCGTAATAAAGATTTACTATTGAGTGATATCCGCTTTCCTCGTACCTTCAGTACCCGGTTACTAGAAAGGTAAATCAAAATGTAGAAATGTACTATCAATTGGTTTTAAATGACTTTTACTTTCTATCATGAGTGTACACAGTTTAAAAATTACTTTTTGCTATAAAGATGTTCCGCTATACAGACCATCTGATAGTTGGACGTTTTGCTACATGGCCATTTTGCTAATTAGACTTACTGCTCATTAGATGTTTCACACTGTTGGACATTTAGCTACTTATACCTTCTGATCAGGAGAGACAAAAACCAGCACTCCAAGAAATTGTGAAGCGCGCGTTAACTGATAAGATTGGTTGACTAAACTATTATTATTTTGTAGTGTCGCGTCGTGTAGCTTTAGAAAAAGGCAAAAAAATAATTGAGAAAAGTGTCATTCACGTTGATGACCAAATTTATTTAAATTAAGTTTTAGGTTTATTTCATACCAGTTCATGCCCGCGGCGCTGGAACTGGTGTACCTATTAGTCCATACATCCATATTTCGACAGCTGTTATACACGCTTATTTTTAGGTCGTTCTGGAACTTCGATTATCGAACTCGGAACGATTGGGACTGTTTGATTTGAACAATAACTAAAAAAAAAAAAAAATTAAAATTCTTCGTTTTTTTTTAAATAACAATTATAAAAATCACGAAAAATTTAATTTATGAATATTTGTTTTTTTTTAGTTATTTAATAAACAACAGTCCCAATTGTTTCGAGTTCGATGATCGAGTTTATGGCTTTCGGTTTCAGAACGACCTAAAATTAACAGTGTATTTAACTCCCGTGTGATAGGAGGCGAGCCTATAGCCATAAAACCGGGCACAAATTCAAACTGGCTGGCAAATTCAAAATCCTGCTGGGAAAACGCAATAATACTTTGGCCAACCCGGGAATCGAACCCAGGGAGGTGGCGGAACGTACCACGTAGTCGCCCCCGGCCAGCGTAGGCGCGGGCTTGTGGACGGAGAGCTATGGGCTAGCTCGCCGGCGCGCTCGTGGTCCACGCGCGCCTCAAAGAAATGTCAGCAGACAGGAAGGGCAAGAGCCGATGCCTGCCGGGGCTGCTTGACTGTTGGAAAGAGATACCGTGGCCCCGGAACACAAAGGGCGAAGAAGGAACATGGATAGGTTTTTTTAGTCAGTAAAAGTCTGACACTCCCTCCCGCTCCGCCCAGAGCCGGAGGAGTCATTTGATGATTCCCCACCCGAAAAAAAAAGGACATGCTCATTAGTCTCGATTGGGACCACTAGGACTGAAATGGGCATTTTTTGGCAAAACTGTATGTCATTCAAAGGCTGAAACTGTGCCTCAGGTTTATCAACCCTGGCGTGAGCTCTGTATCACACACCTGTCTGACAATGACAGTGTACGTATATAACACCCGTATTACTGGCACTTAGGAACATTCGTCGCGCCATTTGTCGATTTAACAGTCAACGATCAAAAGGAATAGTAGTTAGGTCACACCTAGACCGTGCTCACAAAGTTTTAAAGAAGATTATGTGTCAGTATGGTGGAAAGCGTCCTTCTGTTGGGTAATGACATAAACAGCAATCGCCAGGCTGTGGAACTTGTAGCACTTTATGAATTGGTTATTCCCGCGGCTTCGCCTGTGTGGTGTTTGGTTAATGTCCCACGGGTTCTTACTGTAGGGATAAAAATAATGTTATTAAAACATAAGATATCCAGGTTTAGAACTATATCTGTGTGTCCATTCAGTAGTTTTTGCGTAGCATAAAGCAACAAACAGGCGTGCATCTATCTATCCATCCTTACAAAATTTGGCATCTATAAAAATGAATTGCTGTGTAGATAAGTAAAAAATACAAGAAAGTAGTGGGTAGATAAAGGTGCAATGGAACGCATGCTGGGCACAGATAGTTTGTAATAGTATTAAGTTATGATGGTATTATTTTCCGAGTCGCAATTATTGAAAAAAGCCTTTTTTTACCCACGACGAAAGAAGACGGTATATGCGTTTGGGGTTAGAGGAAGTTCGTTTGTTTGTTGCAAATCCATGTTTCCATTTTTCTCCAAAGTCCGATTTTGATGCAGATTTCAGTTATGGCTTCGGGTTTGATTGGTGGATGTTCTTAGATAGGTGTTACGGAGGGTGTTGCAGTAATAAAACCGTAGCAGAGGAGAGAACGTATCTTTCCTAGACTCATTCGGGCGAACGCCTTTGGCGGCGCGTTATGTACATAATATCTATGCTCTCTAAAAGTTTAAAATAAAAAGTAAAACGAAAAATTTTGAAAAAACCCACGACGGTTAAGTAATTTAAAAAGGATAAAATAATTTAAAAAACCCAACTTAATAAAAACCCAAGAAAATCTGTCGGGGGCTGCCATAACTATTTAAAATTTCATCGTAAATAAAAATAAGTATCATCATCAATTTCGAAAGGTCCTCCCACGGCCTACTCATTAAGGGTGTAAGTATAGCGCTAAAAAATATTCAATTATTCACGTATTTATATAAAACTGAAAAACTAATTCATTTAATGGTAGTAGTAGTATATTATTAGTACTACTAGTTGGGTTTTCTATAGTACATTGTTACCCTAGGGGTCAAAGTAACTTATTTAGTCCCGAGACGGGGTTTGGTGCCCGAGCAAAGCGAGGGCGCTAATAGTTCGAGGGACTAAATAAGTCTTTAACCCGAGGTAAACACTGTGCTTTTCATTTCGAATACAAGGAAAATAAAAATAAAAACATTCAATCAACAAATGAAGATCTGACCACGGAGACCGCTTTCCCGCCTATTTTGCTTTTTTTGCTGTGACCGGCCAGCTATTCCCCCATTACCTATTTTTCATTTTCATCATCGAATAAATGGTAAATATTTTGCCCAAATCTATGTTATTTTAAAGAAATAGTTGAAACTTAATTATAATAAAATTATTTAAAAATATATATTATCTAATTAATACTTAATTCGGTTATTTGAATTTTACATCGTGGCTGTATAGAAAGTTGGAACATGGTTCAATAGAAAAATGGACTATTTTTTTTTTATAATTTGACAGCTGTCAGTTGAAAACGATTCTCCCTAGGGCTGAAAAGTATTACTTTCAACCCGCTCCTCAGGCAACTTTAGACCTACTTTCCGAGTATGAGTAATGAAAAAATATTTTTCACACCACCTGCTCGACAATGTTAAATTATATGTCATACAAACCTAACCTAAAGTAAGTCATTTACGACCTGATGTCTAGCAGGGCATTAATATTGTACTGAATTTCATTATGACCCGCTGGTCAGTAATGTCACGGTAATATTATAATACAGTAGTGTAACTCGGCAGCATGATACAAATAAATGCCTACAACCGCGCGGTACGTAAACATGCGTTAGGGCTGCCCGTCTCCAGCATTTTAATTACATTTGCCTACTTTCTGTTTCTATTTAGTTTTGCGAT
Source organism: Xestia sexstrigata (assembly GCA_941918905.2). NCBI lineage: Eukaryota > Metazoa > Arthropoda > Insecta > Lepidoptera > Noctuidae > Xestia > Xestia sexstrigata. The sequence goes on along the minus strand of OW799200.2, from coordinate 10,812,111 downwards.
TGTAAATATCCTTTTTATTTAAATAAATGAAATACTTTGTATATTGAATAGGAAGTGTTCAATAAAAATGCGTGTTGTTTTCCTTTTTTTGAGATTAAAGGAAATACTTATCCATTAAAAAGACACACATTATGTACCTACCTACTAGTAAGTAAAATTATTGTATAGTCTTACCTTTCAGAGTTTCCAGGTAATTTAAACAAACTTATGTCTGGATGCGTTATTGACGAACTCATACAACCAAAAACAGCATAATATTTCCTACTCGTCATATTAACTGATTTTTCGAGAAAAAATCGCGCGGTTATTGTTAAAAAAACAACACACCGTCCGTTCGACACTGCGGTACAGCCGTGACTGTCTGCGCCCCGAGCACACCCCGAGATCGAGGCGCGTAGGTACAGCTCGCGTGTCGTCCGTTTGTATGAAGTTTGAGTACTGTATTATAATATTACCGTAGTAATGTGATTTGAATTTGGAACATAAATCGCATACGAATATTTACGATAGGTACCTAGTAGGTACAATACTAATTCCATGCATTCACCGTTATAAAAAATAAATTGTTCGAAAATCGAACTGGCCACCACGTGATAAAATATAATTAAAATAAAAATAGAATTCAAATTAAAAAGAGGCGCGAATACTGAAAATTGCTTTGCTTTGTTCATTGTTATACAACAAATTACTTCAAAAATTATTGCAAATTCTCACAAAAATGTCGAGTGACGATAGTGATTTTTTACTCCGGAGTACATTTAATCCGAAGCCATTGACATTACCAACAATCTGCTCCCAGAAAAGTTCAAGGAATCATACACGAAAGCCTACGACGATTATTACAAGTGGAAACTACAAAGGGCGTCAATTTTGTATCTGAATCAGTGCTTTTAGTATACTTTCAGCTTTTATCATGTACAAAGAAAGCAAGTAGCCTATGGTGCATCTATTCGATGCTCAGGTCAACAACAAGCATCAAAAATAATTTACAAATGAATACATAAACCAAATTACTAGCATTTTTAAAAAGGAAATCAGAAGGACATCGTCCTAAGAAATCAAAAGTTTTCACAGCTCAAAATGTGGAAACGTTTCTAAATGAAGCCCCTGACCACAGCTTTCTTGCCACAAAAGTAAGTAGGTACCTACCTATTTTTTTTTAATTTTTAGTAACTAAAATAGCTGCATAACTACATAAGTTTAGGCACTAGCTACCCCGCTCATGAATCGATCGCTTGTGTGCGATGTACTGATGACTGTGATGTTTTAACTCGTAAGTTGAATAATAATTATTATTGTAAACCTTCGTAAGGTTTATGTGTTGTTATTAAAAATAATAAACTTTCTTAGATTAGACAGACACACACACGAGTGTGTCAGTCAAATATAAGATAGTATTTGACATGTAATACATAAAAATATTACGTAAGTTACCTTCCTACTTAAATACTAACCTACTTACCTATTTTTGTTACAGGTGGCTTTGATTTTCGGAGTGAATGGCGCTTGTCGTGGAATTGAACTCGTAAACATTAAAATCGAAGATATCGAAAAACATCCAGATTTGTTGCTGGTAAATTTGGTCATAACATCGTAGTCCGTGGAGAATACGTAAGAATTATCGAAAAGAACCAAGCTCTACGCCCCTCTAATATAAACACTAACAGATTGTTCATAGCTTATAATAATGGTAAGTGCACCACGCAAGTCATTGGAAAAAATAAGATCAGCAGCATGCCGAAAGAAATTGCGAAATACCTGAAATTGACAAATGCCGTGCTCTACACGGGCCATTGTTTCAGGAGAACATCGGCTACTCTATTGGCGGATTCGGGAGCAGACATGACCCAGATTAAAAGACACGCTGGCTGAAAATCTGATGTAGTAGCAGAGGGCTACACTGAAAATTCTATACAAAATAAGGATAAAATTAGTGACAACATCAAACTAAAAACACCGTTGATAACTGATCCTTGGACATCTTTGTCACCACAACCTTCCACATCAAAACACTATTCATCTAGCCCAACTTTCACGATCCAAAATGGTCCTCAGCAGACCCAAGTTTCTGAAACTTTAGTTCTCTCTCTTCATTTCAACTCTTCTTCATTTTTTTTGTTCTACGCCTTACCTGGGAACCTTCTTGTTACGGAGATATTGGGGGTCAAAGTTCCAGCTTTTTGATAAGTTTGAACTTTTTTGTATACAAGTTTTTAATGTAAGATTTTTAGAACACCTCCACGACCCCCTAACTATTCAATCAATCCAACAGCACAATGTTTTGAGTGCGTTACACTGAGTTCTACCACATAACATGATTTTTCGCCCCAAAAAAAAAGTCGTTTCCCAAGCAATAATTTTTGCATAAAATTTTAAATAAAAAAAATTACTTATTTTGATATATAGAATGCTTGGTTGACGGCTTCGTGATGAGGTTAATTACACCCTGTATATTTATACTCATAATGGAGTTCATTATGGTGTAGTAGTCGCAAGCGTTAGCGGTATGGTGGTAGGTTCGATTCCTAGGTCGGGTAAAGTGTCAGATATGAGTAGTGAGTGTTTCCGTTTTTCTTTCAGCAATTTTGAAGTAGTAGCCCCAAATCAGAGTGTGAGTCCAGTTGACGGTATTAGGTTTGCGTATATGGGACTTAAACAACACTGGCAAAAACTTGAGTGTTCTAAAAGTGGAGATCCCTGCGTATTCTTCGGGATTTATAGACGTGATGATGAAAATATCTATAAAGAAAAGATGAAAGTTAGTCGTCTGTCTTTGCGGATATGCGAAGAGAAGGTATGTAAGTAACGCATGTTTCTAAAAAAGTAATGAATATAAATGTTCATAGATGGATTGTGTCCTCGGCCCGAAAAATCCCCACCAACAAGCGTGGTGGGATCCGGGGCAAGGGGAGGGGGCTCTCTGCCTCCGTGAGGTCAGAAAGGTCAGCAAAGCTGGCCGAGGAGGGGCGCCACCCGGGCAACATTGCTCATGGGTCAGGCGACGAGGCGGGCGCACCTGGCGGCTCCGAGGCGGAGCGTAAGACCAGGTTTGCAAAGGCGGTGGAAGCCGCGATAAGGGGCGTGGCCTTGAAGGTGAAGACATCTTCAAAACTCAAGGCCATACCCGCGGCTTCCGCCTCCATCTTGGCGGCAGCAGAGGCCAACTTCGCAGGGCCTCCACCCCTTCCTCCTCCTCCGATAGGCGGAGAGGAGTTGGCCAAGCTGCGGGCGGAGGTGGCCCGCCTGACGGCCGCCACGGAGGATCTCCGAAAGGAGAACGCCAAGCTCCACGCAGACCTGGCCAGTCTGCGTGAGGCTGGCTCCCGCGTGGCGCCTAATAATGCGGGCCGGCAGCAGCGACAGAGCCAGCCTGCGCCGGTGGAGAACCAGGTCCTGAACCTGGTTCGGCAGGAGCTGGCTTCCTTCCAGGCACGGTTCTCCGTCCTGGAGGGAATTGTCCTGCGCCCCCCCCTGGCGGTAAGCAAGGCAGCCACGGGCCCGAAGGCTGCCTCATACGCGGCTGCTGCGGCTACCGCACCCGGACCGGGGCCGTCCAGCCAGCCCTCCGGCAGGGCTGTGGCGCCCGTCCAGCCGGCTCCGGCGAAACCGGCGCCGGCTAAAAAGGGAAGGGCAAGGCAGCTGCACAGGTGGACACTGTGCCAACGCCAGTGCCTACGGCGAATGGGCCAATGCCTCCGGTACAGCATCCGCCGCCGCCACCACCGCCCTCCCAGCCCCCTACACCTCCCTCGGCTGAAGCCGGATGGCAGGTGGTCGGGGAGAAAAAGAAGGGGCGAAAGGCGGCCAAAAAGGCCCGAAATGAGGAGTGGCAGCGCCAGCACAAGGCGCGAAAGATCGCGGCTAGGCTCCGCGCCCTGAAGACCGCGGCGCGCCACGCCGCGCCGCACTGCGGTGCATGTGCGGCGGCTGGCAAGCCGGCCGATCACCGGGCTGGGAGCAAGGCTTGCGCTCCACCCACCAAGGCCATCAGAGGGAAAGGTAGGCCCTCCACCGCCACCGCCACCGTCGCCTCCGCCGCAGCCGCAACTGCCGCCGCTGCCACTGTCGCCGCCACAGAGGGGAATAATAATTAATTATGTCGTGGAGCTAAGAGATGGCACTGATACTTGTCTTGTTACAGCAACCAATATAAAATACTTCATTTTCTTCGAAAATAAATCAAGGTACCCATTTTTTGCTTTGTTTTAAGTGTTGTTAATTTTTATTCAACTAGAAGATAATGGCTAAACGTTGTAATAAAATATAACAACTTCTTGCTAGGTAGAAAAACAACAAAAACAAATAGTTTTTTAATTATCTCAAAACACTATCTCGTTTAAATAGTTGTCGTGTTTATGAAGAGAAATAAAAAATACAAGAATTTACTTCGTCTAAGAAATTAACTGGAAAAGTCAACTTACCGGGAGCAGTTTCTTAGTGAGATTTTTTACAAGGTAAGAAAGAATTTGTTGCATTTTAGTTCAGAATTCAAATCAACGAGAGCTGCTTTTTATTTTATCTGCATTCCTGATTGAAGTCCTTATAATCTGCTATCGTTCATGAACTCTGGCATTATTAGGGAGATTCTTATCTATTACAAAGGTTCATGGAGATGGTATGACCTTATTGCCATGGAAGTCGGTGGGTGGATAGGCCTTTGGTGCGGGATGCAGCTTGTGTCAACACCTTTGCGCAATCCTCATCTTTCTAGCACTACAGACTGCGCTGGGGCAGCTGTTCCAGATGCTGAAAACCTCAAACGGCGCAAATACAAAATCACTTATAATCGGTAGTTACGTTAAGCTGTAATTTGCGGTCCCGGCAGTAATTTGTAGATCTTTGACAGTAGTTACAGGTAGTCAGTGGCCCAAAAAGTCTGACCACCAGTCTTACCAAGGGGTATCGTATTACCCAGTACTAACTGGGTTGTGGAGGTCAGATAGGCAGTCGCTCCATGTGAAATACAGGTATTCAGCTGCATCCGGTTAGACTGGAAGCCGACCCCAACATAGTTGGGAAAAGGCTCGGCAGATGATGATGAATTGGTAGTTATGTGTTTGAGCCGTTTTCGGTTGAAACAACGTCGAACAAGTAGTGGTCATTATAAAGAATGCAGAAAATTTAACATCGTGCAGTGATTAAGTAAGATAAGAAAGGTTTAACACCAAAACAGATTTGTGAAGACATGTTAGCAACTTACGGACGGGACCAACCACGGAGTTTACGTGGTCTAGAATGTTTCGAAGATGACCCACGTAGCGGTCGGCGATTTCTCGAGACTGTTTAGATCTGTTTGACGCTGACCCACTGGAAATTGTTGAGAGATTTGTGACTCTGGTTGAAACCTGGGTATACCGCCATACTCCAGAGACATAAAAACAATCTAAACAATGGAAAATACCAAGATCATTCCGGGGCAGTTGTCCAACTGCTCTGTACAACTTGAGTTTTTTGGAATGCGAAGGGTGTAATCATAGTGGAATACTTAAAAAAGGCTCCAACAATAAACTCGAAATATTACTGGAACCTCCTACGAAGTTTACGTGAAGTAATTAAAAACTTCCTGGATTGTTACGAAGAAAAGTTTTGTTTCATCAGGAAATGCGCGAGTTCACACGTCAGTCGAAACTATGGCAGAAGTTTAGTATTCTTCAGATCTAACTGCATCTGACTTTTATCTATTCCCAAAGCTCAAAAACCACTTAAAGGTAAAATAAAAATAAAAAAACTACAAATAAGGAGGTCGACGCATATTTTCAGATATTGAACGAAGATTTTTTTTTAACCTGGTATAGAAGCCCTCATGATGGAAGAAGTGTATAGAACTTGGGAGAGTATATTTTGTAAAATAAAAAGTAATGTATGTTTTCATTTTCCTGGTTATGCTACGAACTTTTCAAATGCCCCTCGTATATTTAAGAACTAGTACTTCGCCCACGAAAATTGTAATAGTTTGGCTAATTTGCATGACATCAATTTATTTTATAGCTTACGTTACTCGGTAAAGATGTAGCTTTCTGGTGAAAACATTTTTATTCTTAATTTAAAAAGTAACAAACACACAAACAAATCTTTCCTCTTTAATATTAGTATAGATGTGGTAAAATTGATGAAACCGTTGTAAATCGTGATCTTTTGTTTTTTGATGACGAGTAGGAATTGTGACGAGTCGGAATTGTGACGAGTCGGGCATAACTCAACTGAACCACTTGTCCATGAGCCGGATCATCATCATAGGGTATATGCATGATTTTGATTCGTTTTTATTACTCTAAACAAAGCGTATTAACATCAGAAATAGCCAAGTGATATTATTTTTTGATATCTATTTTTATAGTACTTTAACATTCCGTATCGAAATAAAAAAAAAGAAAATTTATGCATAGGTATTCCCTATTGCGAAAAAATAGGTATTTAGAGTAAAACGGACCCTTCACAAAGCCGACAACCGAGCATTCCATTCATCAAACTAATTAAGTCTACGCTAAAATAATTGCTGGGAAACGACTTTTTTTCTTGGGGTAAAAAACACGTTTGGTGGTAAGACTAACTAGAAACGCACTCAAAACATTGTGCTGATAGATGCATTGTATATAAATAATAGTATAAAAAATAGTAGTAGTGTTTCGTGAAGGTATTTAAAGTATAGTTATAAAATTTTAAACACGCGTTTAAAAAAAAAACTTGTGAAAAAGTTGGTACTTACCGTACTGGGAACTTGAGGGTTCAAGTTCCCAGTACGGTCTAGAACAAAAAAAAAACGCAATGTCTGGGAGAAGTGCATTTCGGCTTCATTAAAGGTACTTTTACACCCATTATATTTGTTACATTTAAGACACATTTTGGATGGATTTTAAGGAGCATACAGATTGCATGTGCATAGAGGTTATTTAATTTTTTCATAGCTGACAATATTGTTGTTATTTTTATACCCTATTCACACCAAAAGACTTATAACCATAAATAGGACTACCTTATCTGTTTACACGCGTTGCAACAACAAAAATAGACTATCATAAAATAATAATAACTATACCACTATAAAATCAATATATTCGTTATGACTATTAATGTAATATCACGTGCAATATACAATATAAATATATAAATTGTATCTAAGGAAACATGTTGTTTAGATAAAAGTAAATACTCGAAAGGTGCAACGGGGCGGTGCAACATTTTGGTATGTTAAGTACTAGAAAAGCTTAAGGTGGAGTCTCTTATTGATCGCTATCAGATACCTACTTAATTGCATTTTTTGTGGTTATCTCTACTTTTAAATCAACCTACCTTAAGAACGCGGTGATACGGTGGAATGATCACCTTAACATTTTCTTCCTGAACATGACCTGCAGTGGCGTACTCAATCGATTGAGCACTAAAAAATACATTTTGCAAAATGCGGGATTGAAGATCCTTCCGACACTCAGTGTGGACACGGTGTTCCTGACCAGACCGTGGCCCACTTTATAATGTCCTATGTGTTCCTACACCTACACATTAGAGGACTTAAAAAATGCTGCAGACGCTGCACCTGGCTACCTACTCATCATCTGCCTATCCTTTTCCCAAGTTTTATTGGGATCGGCTTCCAGTCTAACCGGATGCAGCTGAAAACCAACAATGAACTTTGACGTCAATACCGGCGTTATCGAGGACGCTGCCTTTTATGAGTGCGTTCCGTTTCACCAAAAACATGCTACATAAAACAGTAAATTGTAAAAGTGTGTATTAGAAACATAAACAAGTGTACCACAATGTTTTTATGCGCCAATACAAGGCATTTTTCATAAATAAAAAGAGTTTTGTATTTCATGCATATGTCCCTACCATCATATATATCATCTTGGCTATCATCATCTGCCTAGTCTTTTCCCAACTATGTTGGGGTTGGCTTCCAGGCTAACCGGATGTAGCTGAATACCAGTATTTTACATGGAGCGACTTCCTATCTGACCTCCACAACCCAGTTAGTACTGGGTAATACGATACCCCTTGGTAGGACTGGTTGTCAGACTTTTTGGGCCACTGACTACCTGTAACGACTGTCAAAGATCACAAATGACAGCCGAGACCAACTGCTCAACGTGCTTTCCGAGGCACGGAGGAAACAAAAAAAAAACTCGTTATATAATGGGTGGTCACCCATCCACAGACCAACCTAGGCAAACACGGCTTAACGGCTGTTATTATTTAGCCACGAGCTCCCTCCTACTAAGACTAAGAAAATTCAGTTACAATCGATACGAAAGAAGAAGAAGACGCGATGTAAATAAGTACATTATATCGACGGCCCTTTCAGGAGACTTCACCCTTAGTGCTCATCATTTCTGGAGACACGGCGCGTCGCGCGACGCGTTGTGCGTTTTTTCCGTTTACGGAGAGGCGGCGCTTGCAGCGATCCGCGTTATCGCACGCCCAAACACAAACATAATATGGCAAAATACGATGTTGTTTATGGAGACGCGGTGTGTGCTGCAGCGTGTTGCCCGCGGCGTCGCACGCCGCGTTGTTCATCATGTCACGTCATGACGGATGTCAAACAGCCATAAGCTCTTTGTGTTCTTCTTCTCGCGAACAAATAAAAATACCAGTCTGATTCGCATAAGTTTTTTGAAAAATACTTCTGTCAGTGCAACTTACGAATAACATTATTATCTAGTGTTTATGCCCGCCGCGTTGCCCGCTGCGGTGGACGCTCGCTGCGTGCACAGCCGCATCTGACGGGGTGTTCGACGCATGTCAAGCTAACGCGCGTAAAAACGCTTCTCCGTAAACGCTCTCATACATTGCCATATGTTTGAGTTTTAGCCGGCCCGCGCCGACCAACGCGACGCGCGCCGCGGCGCCTCTCCGTAAATGAGCCCTTATAGAGAAATAGCTTAGTGCTTAATTCGATACTTGTGACTCACAGTCACATGCTTATTTACAATGTCCATTATTTATTTACTGCCACATAGCAAACGTATATTTACCTGTACATTTTTCCTCGGATGCCAACGTCGGCGTCGCTATCAATATCAGGTGACTACTATAAATAAGATATTGATTTAACAACGTGCGCCGAAGCAGGGGTAAGTAGAAAATTAGAGATTTTGTATTATTATTTGTATCGTTCACTGTTACTTCAGGCCCTACTCTCTTACGTTTCGTCCGAATATTCGGATCTATCCGTCTCTCTCACTCGCACTCATCTGCAGACGTGCGCGAGAGGGAGGGATAGATCCGAATATTCGGACGAAACGTTAGAGAGTAGGGCCTCTGGGCCGGCAGTGTCGACAGAGATAACCACAAAATCGCTAACTTTCGATTCCTAATTACTAACGAATAAATTCGGTTGCAATGATGATGCTTGTGCGTAACGCTAGTCTCAACCGTCCAAGCTGCGATTTTTGTCTTATAACAGAACAATAGAGCTACATTTAAAAAAATAATGCTGTTATTTTCACAATGATTTCCGTTATAATTTTCGTCTCATTTTACAAATAAATTTAACATCACGCTAAAGAAGGGTTAGGCAGAGGTATACCTGAGATACACCCACATTTCGTAATATAGTATGTGATAGAGGGCGACCCTTTTGCCATCAACCGTGCTTAATCCAGACTCCAATCCGTTATTGAATTTATGGCTGAAAAACCCAAAGCACTTAGCTGGTTTATTGAATCTAGGACCTGATGTTAAGCAATAGCGCTTAAAACCAAGAGACCAACGAAGTAGGCTTTCTCCGTTTGTCCAGTTTACATTGCTCCATCTAGCACAAACATAGTAAATAATCTTCAGGATGCAAACGGAGCCGTGTCGACGCCGCGTTCGTGTTCCACGCGCGCCTCAAAGAGAGTCAGCAAGGAAAAGGAAGGGACCGATGCCTGCCGGGGTTGCGGGACTGTTCGAAAGAGATACCGTGACCCCGGAACACAAAGGGCGATGAAGGAATATGGATGGGTTTTAGTCAGTAAAAGTCTGACACTCCCTCCTGCTCCACCCAGGGCGGGAGAAGTCATTTGATGATTTCCCAACCGAAAAAAAAAAAAGGATGTAAACGGACTTCACCAAGGCGTTAACCAAGCATTCTGAATATCAAACTAAGTAACACTGCGCAAATATCGATTGCTGTTTGGAGTGACAAATCACAGTTCACTCAAAACATTGTGTTAATGGATGCGTCGAATAGTACAGAGTTTAGAGAGGTATTCTTAAGGGTCGCTGAGGCTTCGTTAAGCGTTATCTAATACCTTTTTAACGTGCTTTTTTACAAACATTGATGCATTTATGTCAATCCTGTCGTTTTCAAACGGTCGACGTTTTAAATGTGACGCTTTAACAGTTTCTATAGAAAAGTCAACGGCAACACGATTTATTTTGACAAAAAATTGTGTGTATCCAGTGTATTTTTTTTATTGCGGCGTGCGCATATGACCAGGTGGTTAAACGTGAACCCGGGCTAGAGGCGTTCTGGGGTTTCTGTCTACATACAACTAAATAGGACAAAGTCGTGAATTAGTGGAAGTACAGTCGACCAAGCTATTCGGGTTACATTTTAACATGCAAATTACATAGTAAAATGTAAACCAAATAGCTTTGTCGGCCGTACATATGATATTTTATAGATGAAACTAAGATACTTGATATAGAAAATCCAGTTGTAATAGATAAGCCATTTTCCCAAAGCCTGACCGATCTTTCCGTCCAAACAGATCGTTTATTTTAATCATATTGTCTTTTGACCGAGACGTAATACATTATGCTAAGCACGCTTGGCATTCGCCGCATTCATTGATATCAGTGCGGGTGTGAAACGTTCGGTAATCACCAATTAATCCTCATTTATTATAACAAAACATGCGGAACGTCTGCGTAATTAGCAGAACGAATTGCATCCGTAACTAGTAATTTTTTAATCTTCAAAGCTTTTGATGTAACCAATGGAAATGCCTTTCAGAATGCAGAATACATTTCAGAAAGAAAGCCTTCAGGCAAAATGAATAGCACGAAAAAAACACAAATAATGAGTCTTTAGTGGGACTCAAAATAAAACCACCTTAACAAAGTAATCCTTTTTACATTCGCATAAATAAGTCAATCAATTGTCTTCCGGATTTAACAATAGATGTGACATCATTTGTGTAAGAGTTAGGGACAATCTGGCTCATTTCCACCCAACTCCAACAAGATCTAGCGGAAATTTATATCTTTGTTTTGCCTTTTCATCTGACACCCGTAACTAATGGCCTCAAAACGATTAATACATTCGTGTGTGGATCACCATTATAGCAATCGGAATTTCTTATGAAAGCAATTTGTAACAGTGAGTTGATTTATTATTACAAAATACATCATTAACCATATTAATGTTTGTTAATAGTACGAGTAACACTGCGAAACATATTATTATGATTTAATTAACTAACATTTAAATGATGATAAACACTTTTCCTACATCAAAAGCGACTATGCGTCACTTGGCACACTAATTAAAAACGACTAGGAATTTGTCAATACAATGCACGGTCAAAGTATTGACAGAACATCATTGGCAACGAGTCGCACAAACATAACGCTTGCGACAGCCAGGTGGGGTCAAAGGCAGATAAATCGGGAGGCTGCGTACGACACCGGGGGACGTAGCTGACAGTCGTAGACGAACGAGCATCCGCACCACACGTTTCTCCAACCCAGTTAGGTCTGTGACGTAGTGCCGTGACCGGTCGTGATCTTAGTGAAGTTCCTTTAGCGAGTGTCAGCAATAACGCTGTGGTTTTTGATCGCAGAGTACCCCTTTACGAGATGTGGGACGACGCAGATATTGAAGAGACCCCTGCGCCGGCGCCAGAGGAGGCGGCCCCGGCGGCCCCCGAGCCTGCCGCGGCTAAGCCCGAGGAGGCCGAACCGCCTGCACCTGAAACCACCGTCCTGGGCACTGAACCTCCGAAACTAGTATTTAAGCACTGGATCAGGTGACCAACTATATTTAATCCAACTTTCCTAAATTAAACTCAAACAAAATTCAGCTCGCCTCAATTTGTAAACAACACGGTTTGGGAATTTATTTGTCCATTTAGATTTTTTCAAAAAAATGGAAGAATTTATTGTAACTTCAACATCCACGGTAAAGTAACGGCCAATATTTTTGTTAACTGACCAGATCCATTTCGAGTGGTACAATTTTGTAAACAGGCGCCCTTACGTTACAGGCCCCGATTCCTCCAATACAACTACCTGTACGACTATCAACACAATTACTACAATGACGTCATCAACTACCTGGACCGGCGGAACAAGGGGCTGCCGGTAGAGAGGCCGCGCGCGCAGACTTGGGGCGAGCGCGTGCTGCGCACTTACCTGTCCAAGGGCACCAGCACCAAGCAGCAGAAAGACTCCTCTCTCCTCCGCCACATATCGTCGGGGGCCAGGTTCCATCGCTACCACAGCAAGTCCCTCATCTCGAGGAAGTATTCCAGACTCGGATTTAACACCGTCTCCATCTAGCTTCGCTCTAACACCCTCGCTTGACCTCGCTTCAGCGGACCCACTCCGGAGAGCCGGCGTGACCTTTGTGTCGATGTTACAGGATTTCGCTGGTGTGATGCAGCATCAGGCGCCGCCGCTACGGTTCAAACAGTAACACTAATCGGAAGCCGTCCGCATTCCTCTTTTAATATCTGTCTTATTTGTGTAAGACAATAAAACTTTAAGTTAATCTACTTGGTTTCATTTGCTTGCGTGTTCCCCATAGGTACCCATTATCTGAGATCTCTATAGCAGTCTTGAAATTTAAGAAATACCTATATAAAATGTTTTATTTATGCAATGCGACAATCACATTAACCAGCTTTGCGATATGAGTATATTAATTCTTAGAAGCTTCCAAAGCATTAATGGGTGATGAATCATTTGAAGGAAGACTCAAGATAAAATCTGCCACATAAAATACACATGAGAACTGAGTCTGTGAACATGGTAAACACACAGGAACTAAACATAAATATCTTCCAAGAGATGATTTACAGCGGTGTTGATGCAGTCTGGATCGTGGACCGTGCCTACATTATGTGCATGATGCAAGCACTTCAATTAACGTATACTCCAAATATATCGTTGCACACGGGCCGACATCCAGTCCACTTCACATTTCACAAAAAACAAACCAAAAACTAGCCACCTGCGGACTGTGGTAGAAGAAAAAGCGATCAAAGAATTTATAGTGACAGTATCATGAAAGCTTTAAAACTATACACGTATCACGTTACATTCCAACTTTTACTAGAAACAAAGTCATATTATAATAGCAATAAACACAATCACAATACAGTCCTGCGACCTTTCCCCGTATTATATGAAAGAATAATTCCCTCGCAATCGATCGCCGACGACTAATAAGGTATATTAGATTAATATCCAGATAAATGGCCACCATTAACTTCGCTTAGAATAATAAATCTGTGCGCTGATTTCTTAATAAAAGTGATTTATGGGTGAATAATTAAAATTATTTATGGATAATACAAGTACCCGTTCAAAAATTTTAATTATAAATGAACAAATTTGCTAATTTAAATTCTGCTCACGAAATGACAACTTCCTCTATGAAATATTGCCAATACATAAACAGTTAATGGAGATAGACAGTCAGTTGTGAGATGACTAATAACATCAATGGTAAATGATTTGTTTGAAACATTATGCGGTGATAAAGTATCTGTGTCAGTATCTGTCATGACGCGTGAAACCAGTAATATGGCTCTTAATGCAAGACGTTCAATGTCACAATCGCGTGACACACACAGCGGGCGCACACAAAATTTCAATGTCGAGATATCTAAAATAACTTATCTTTGACAGTTCAGTGAATGTAATCACTTGGGCGTGCGCCAGCGTTGGGCTACCTAGCAGGTAAAGTAGGCAATCGGCCAAATTGAAGATAATTAAATGTTACAATGACCAAGGGAGCCCAGACATCGATTGGGTTCTCGATATTTATAAATAGAACGCTCAATTTGTGACATCGATGTTCTTGCAGTGTTAATTACTTCACTACACGTGTTTACGTAATTGTTTCCGCAAAATTCACTCAAATTTTGTGTTCTGTGCATTTTCGTTCCGGATTACATTGTAACAACAATTTATTAAATGTTGCTTACATTCAAATAAAACCACTAGTAAGTTTAGTTTAATGAGTTTTTGAATGTTCCGCACTGAATAATTGTAACAAAATGGTTGTATAATCCAACGAATATCACGTTACTGGACTCCTGTATTTACATGACCATTAAAAATACTAGTAGCAGTCTTGAGGTCATCATACACTTTTTAGGAACTGTATCTAGACACGCGGGAGCGTGTCAAGCCAAGTAACCATAATTCGTATATGAGAACTAGCCAAGTCAGACCTTAGGCTACAATATATTCTCCTAAGTTATAATAAAAAATGATATTTTATGTTGTTATAAACAAAATTCGGGACTGACCATTGAACTTGGCACCCATTTAGATTTCACTTCTTTTGTCGTTGAAGTCAACAACCAAGGCATATATCATAATATTGAACTTGGCTCTCATTTTACATTTATGTTTTTGATGGGATAACCTTTATTTAAGTTGTACTTAGGATTTGCTTTATATAAGAAAACAAGGAGAATGTATTTTTCAATACACTTCCTCGAAAACTGGTCCATAACGCACTACGATTAAGTACAACATGCAATGTATTTCACACACGTGCCTTTTTTTTTTCATTTTACCGCACGTGTGCGGAAATGAAAATTGCCACAGATAACTATACCTATACTTAGTCCAAATTGGTTCAATGCCTATAGTGTGAAGTGAATGTTTTTGAGCTAGACTCTGAGGTTAATTTCGGCAAAGCACTAAGCGTCTTTACGGCATAAATATTTTTTGAATATTCAAATTGTATTTATAAATAGAATATCATAAATAAACTTGATTATCTAATTGTATTAACTAATAGTTACTTTTATAAACAAATTAACATTTATTTGTGTTCTAAATTAAAAAATATAAAAAATAACTATATTTTATATTATATTAGGCTGTTTAGGCTGTTTAAACTTACTCCACTTGTATCAAAATGTACAATTTAAGTCTAAAGGTATAGATTGCATCAGTATACGTGGTACTTATCCTGTGTATTACATACATATTTGTTTCACTTTTTTTACCATTTTTCGTTTAAGCAACCTAGACAAAACTGCAATTGATGCACTATAGCAATAAGTAAATTATCGTTTATCCCGTAGATAATATCAATGGCGCACTCTGTCACCGAATAATATCGATCGTTAATTATTTAAGGGAGAACCCGTCGCCGAGACACTACATCATCTGTCTGCCTCATTTATGTGGACGAGGCTCATCAATTCATTCATAAATGACCGGATAATTGACGGATCTGGCGGACGGGCGAATTTTAATTACTGGTAGCATTGTGTTCGATATCACAGAGGTAAAGCAGGATGGTCCGTCTATAATGGGGCACCTGCATTAATGGGCTTCCGTTTCCAACTTTGCTAAGGGAGGCGAGGTATCGAGATAACATACTTACGTGTCAAAAAGATTCAGTGAGGAGAAATAAAAAAAGAAACAAAAATAGTCCTTTATTGTTGGCTAAAAGCAAAGCAGAAAGTATCTTTTTTGCAGTAAGCCTCAGATAGGCAAGACCGAGTCGGACTCGCGCATCGAGGGTTCCGTACAAACTTTTTAAAGGACAAACTTAACTTTGTTGTTCGATCCCTAGAAACGGCTATTACACCAACCACAAATAATAAGTTTGTAATAGTCAAATCGCTTTTTTTTTGTTAATAAACTACATACACACATCAAAAGTATCTAGGGATCAACACATATTTTTGCAATAACTTTTCTCCTGATTGATATTAATTAAAATTTTCTTTAAGGATTCATCAAATAAAGTGTTTTCGTTTGTCACAGTAACGATAAACCAAGTCACCTTTGCATTAATAAAGAAATTTGCCATTTTCCTAATAAAGGGATTTTTGACATTTGAACCACTAACATTAAAGTTCGAAAAAAAGACTGAAATAACAGTTTTCTTTAAAATTTTATTGGGTAACTTAAACAATTAATAATCCGTGTTTCTACCGCGAACACTAACAACACAAGAACATCGGTTTGGCATACTCAAAATGAGTTCATCCAAATCACGCTGTGGAATGGCCGCCCATGTTCGTTGCAACAACAAAAAAAGGTCTTCTTGCGACTGGATACCCTCCATATTCGGCAGAGCTCTTCTCTGTAGCATATCCCATGCATGCTCAATCGGGTTCAAGTCTGGCGACTGAGCAGGCCAGGGCAGGACATTGATGTTAGCTGCGGCGAGAGTCTGTCTTACAACTCTTGCGGTGTGCGGTCGTGCATTATCATGCATTAACTGAAATAAGGGACCGATTTGCACTTGTAGAGGAACGATGACGTCTGATACAATCGTCTCAGCATAAATTTGAGCGTTGAGGTTGCCTCTGATCCAAATCAACTCAGTTCTTCCGCCGATCTAAATACCCGCCCATACCATGATGGTTCCACCACTATAAGGATGGACTTCCTGGCAGGATTTTAATCGCTGTTGGCGTCCAGGGGTTCTCCAGTGTCGTATACGTCTTGTATCCGGTCTCATACCAAAACGAGACTCATCAGAAAAGCACACGAAACGCCATTGTTCTTCTGCCCAATTTCTGTGTTCAAGAGCCCATTGATATCGAATCCTACGATTGTGCATTGCTATAGGTGGTACCCGTAGCGGTCTTCGGGAATGAAGGTTCACTTCATGCAAGCGGTTTCTGACTGTTTGGTCGCTAATTAAGTTCCCTGAAGAGTGATGAAGCCTCACGGCTAACATCATGGCGGTTATTGTTGGAGCTTTTCGAGTTAAGATTTGAATGTATCGGTCTTGTCTCCGTGTGGTGCAGCGATACCGTCCTCCATGGCGCTCAGCCACGGTACCAGTGCTTCGGTAACGTGTCCAAAGTCGACTGATAACACTCTGACTTGTATTCAGAGCTAAAGCTACAGTACGTTGCCGGGAACCAGCTTCTATCATTCCCACGGCTCTGAGCATTTCTTCCCTGCTTAAATGACGTCGCCGCTCCATAATAACGTTGGTTTTAATCAGTAGTAGGGAAACAGTAGCACTAATAATGTCTTCAATGCGTTGTATGTTTTTATAGGGAAAATATTGACAGCTTATTTTCATCTTTTACTCGAATTTGATTGAGAGTTCCTGATTCAAATTATGAGATGCACCAAAAAGGATCCATATAAATTTATAAAATCATAAATTTATTACAAAGCCACATCTCAATCTCAAGAAATCCGCATAAAAATGCTTGATCCCTAGACATTTTTGATGTGTGTATTTACGGTTTTCAGATTTTTCCTTTACATGTGCCGTAAGACCTTGCTTTTTGCCAAATTTGGTGATTCTAGGTCAACGGGAACTACCATATAGGTTTTCGACCCAAAATCTATAGGGTACTTCCGGTTGACCTAGAATCGTCAATTTTGGTTAAAAGCAAGGTCTTACAGCACCAGTAAAGGAAAAAGTCCGAAAAATAAAAAAGTTGAAAATTAAGGTAAATTTTGGTACTTACGAGTTTTCGCTAAAATCTAAACTTGCCCATATCTATTAATCGTGTTGACTCAGGTCCTTGATTTTTATACACCTAATAATTTGTATGTAACATTCTGGTGTTTCACCGTAGTGCCTAATATAATAAATAAGGTGTCAATCATGGTCCGGGTGACATAGTACATTACAAAAAAACCGCTATGTTTAAGTCCCAGGGCGAGCCTAATGCCATCAACGGGCGCAAATAGAGACTCCGTGGCTGCTACTGAGAAATTATTGATGGAAAAACCCAATAACTCTTTGCCCGACCTGGGAATGAAACCCAGTACTTACCCCATGCTCAACAGTCGCAGTTACGTCCACTAGATCAACGAGGAAGTCCTGCTCGTAAGTCAGGGCCGCCATCACTTGCCTACCGCTGCTCAATAAACAAGATATTGTTGTAATTATTTAATTATTTTTTCCTGTCTTCACACGATTATTTTTATTTATTTATGTTCTACTAAGTCAATGAACATACATATTCCCATGTCAAAATTCGCATTCACAAAATAGCAATAAGTTTTTTTTTTGCGTTTTTGTAATTGAAATAATTCGTGTCTCTTCTCTTTTACATATAGTGAAGGTACAGACGTGGTCTTTTCCGCCTGACCAGCAAAAATTTTTTTCGCTTAAATCACGAGTCACGCCCCCTTCAAGTTTAGGCCTAATAAGAAAGCGTCAACTTTGGCGCGCAAACTAACATTAACTCTCGTTTGGCGTGCGTCGTCAGTGCGCTCGGCCGATCGGTATCTTTTCATTCATTATTTCTGTACAAAGTCAACGGGGTGGGGCTAGAGAGCGTTTCTATGTTGTAAGTGCAAGCAAAAATTAGCTTAGTTGTGATCAGGCAGGAGTGACCTCGATAGTACCTATTCTAACTAAGAAATAAAGGTGAGCTGTAGGTAACTTTAATTTTACAACAAGTTACTCAGATTATAATTTTCTAATATCACGTCTATAAACCTCTGTAAAAATAAGCATAGCTTAGTCAGCCAGCCAACAGTGTTACCATCACCGGGACACACTGCTTCACCCACTGCTGGGACACAGACCAGCTCTTTGCGAAAGCCGTATGATGAATGTCACATGTTTCCGATTTTATGAAATTCCGCTTTTAAAAATACAAACTGGCCAATGCCCACTTTGTATATTCATATCGAATTTGCAGTATTGTCACGCATGACCAGATGAATTAGCTTGTCGTTGTAAGACTGGTTGGCACCTTGTCACGGCATAGCTATCTATCAACTTATAAAATAAAGGCAGCCATGCCAAATTAAATCTCGTTTTCGGCATCGATACATATACGGCATGCTTCGGGATGCATTTCAGTATTAACTGGAGTTCGCTATCTTGCCTATCATCTCCTCCTGTGTATCATCATCATTTGAAATTTCATTGATCATTGTTTTGTTGTTATTGTTTCGACCAATTATGCACCGTCTTTACGTTGTTACATACAGTAACTACAATACAGAAACTTCGCTCGAAAGTACTAAGTAGTTTTATGTAGCTATCCTGCTAAACAATAGTCTAAGGAATTTGCTGCAGGCTTCTCTGTTCCCCGATCATTATAAGCTGGATCCCATCAAGATTCGAGTGAATCGGTTTCTTCCAGGCAAGTGCGCTCAACCCTGAGCCGCATCATCGCTTCACATCAGGCGATATGCGGTCAAGCACCAGTAAAAGAAAGCTAATAAAAAGGCGTATTCAGAGACTGCAAAGTTGAGTTGCCAGAAAGAAAGTAAACGTATGACAAAACTACCGTTTGCAAAACCCGGAATTTGGGCATCTATAATAAACAAATTCGTGTTGTAAAGGTCCAGGAACACCTCCAGCTGTCCCGCTTGCGGTCATTAGAATTGTTAGGTTACTACACATAACACGTGGGATATAGTATTCATATTTATAGAGTTACAGGCATGTTTTTCATTGTCTTACACGGCACATCACATCATAACGTGAGCTAAGCCACCGGGCACAGCTAGTAACAATATACCTTATTTCCGGTCCTGCGTTTGATTTCCAGATCAAGGTGGGTGTTATAAGGTTTTTACATCAGCAATTTTGCAGTAGCAGCCCAGAATCTGGATGTACCCAGTTGATGGCAATAAACTTGCCCTCTGTTACATGGGACTTCAAAATAACTGGTGAAAATGTAGGTGTAATACTGAAGGTACACCTCTACCTCACCCTTCGGGGATTACTGGCGTGATGATATGTTATATTATTTCCAGTATGTCTGAAAAGGTGTTGACCAACTTTGCCTCATACAGTTCGTGCTTCCCACGTTTGCCCTTAACAGTTCCAACACAACACAGACTAGCATTGCAACTGAATACATGAAAACACCGAAAATTATCAAAACATTGTGAGGTATTTCGGGAGTTCTGGTACACGAAACAATTATATTTTGTTTTGAATGCGAAACAAATGAGATCTATTCGTGGTTGATAAAGTGCAGGTGAACAAGAAGCATCGTTAACTATGATAAAGTGGCCAGCTCAACGTAGTATGCAATATTATTAGAACAAAGGTCACGACTGCAAACTAGGTATATGTAGTGCAATGTCTGTGTGTAACTAACGTGACCCACGGACCTGGCCGTTTCGAATTTGTGTCTATTTTTTGCTGACTGTGTCATTCGTCGGGCATTTCTGTCGTCATTAGGGCAAGTTGCTTGATTTCCTTTAATATCTCTAAACAGCTAAAACTGTAATTACGTTTACATATCTTGCATTGATAACGACAGTTTATTAAATTTCAACATTACTTTATGTACACCTGTTCAGTGGTTTAGATGTGAAACTGAAAAGGTAACAAACAAACTTACTTTCGCATTTATTATATTTAGTTAGGATGGCGTCAAAATCATATGAGTGGATAAAGTGTTTAAATCTCAAATATTTCAACAGATACATTATTCATGAACCACGCAGACAAATGCTGAAGACCTCAATTATGCGCCGTGCATGTTGACTGACAGTCAAGTCGACACAGCGAAGTTTGTGTCGACCATTCGACTATCACTAAGCTGCGAAATCCTCTCAATTTCTCGACTATTTTGATTAAATACCACGCTCAGGTAGTTTAGCCATTCAACTTAATTAACTTAACAAACTAGTGAATTTAACTAGACCCAGACTATTCATTAACCTCTGGTATGGCCTGAACGTGGATCCGCGATCTCGTTATACTGCCGGAACGCGGATCCACGAAAACCGACCTCACGCTATTTTTTTTTCAGATAACTTCAGCTGCATCCGGTTAGACTGGAAACCGACCCCTACCTAGTTGGGAAAAGGCTAGGCAGATGATGATATAACATATCCGAGATAGGTGTATTTGATCTCGTACTTGCGGTATCATCATAAGATTAACAATGGGAGGCCAACTGTGGAACTAATGGCGCTAGCATAGTTGGTACCCAAACATCGTTGTTGGTTGAAAATGTGGTAATCACATTTTATACAAAATAGCTTAACCTCATAGGTCAGATTGAGACCAACTATGGTGGCGCCATTTAAGATTTGCTTTGCAGGTGTGTTTCTCAATGTGATAGTTAGAGGATTGCTAATTTCAACAACATAACCATCCAATGGATTAAATTATACGAGTAGCTATTCCTGGAGCAACGATGCAGCGGACGAATTTGCTAGAAGGTAAGTTCTAGCATGTTACCAGTGGGACCTGGTAACCATCGTGCCACTCCCTTTCAGCTACCTACGCACACTGGCAAGGAAAAGCACTATAGGGAATAACACAAACTATGGCTAAAGCTTGGGTGAGTGAAGGCAGGTCAAGAAAGTACTTCCTACAGTTACAGCCGCCATTACTGGACACGGCTCCTGTAATAAACGCCTCTTTGTCATAGGAGTCACAGACACCCCACTGTGCTGAGCCTGCATGGAGGCAGACGACTCAGCAGCCCCCCGTGATTTTACACTGCCCAGAGGGTGCCTCATGCAGGGCAAAGTACTTCGGTGACTAGTTCTCCGCGAGATCGTCATCAACACCAAGGCGTTGTTGACCTTTCTCGGAGAGCTGGGGTAGATCGAATGGTTTTTCCCACTCGTACGCAAAATACGCTCTTTGAACGTGGAGTGACGGACACCAGTCCGTTATAAAATACAATGCAATGGTTAGCTCTGGGAATTGTTGTCAAATGTTGTAAATTGTGATAATGGTAATTCCGAGGTAGACTACATGCACCGTGCAGCGTGCACTGAGCGACTTAGCCATCTGGTATTCAATCTGTAGACGGCAGAGGAATTATCGTTAAACCACTTAAGATAGTATTCTGAACAGAGTGCATATTTGGCTTTCATTGTACATTTGAATTCAACCTTGATAATCATATGACTTCGAAATCAATAAATCAATGAGTTCGGTTGCCCCAGCGCATCTAAAATTAGGACTGCTGAACTATATTTTTTGATACACACATAACATAACATCACGCCTGTAATCCCTGACCGATTAGGCAGAGGTATACATAATAGTACACTCACATTATACCAGCTATGTTTTAAGTCCAATATAATAGGCGGCGAGCCTATTGCCATCAACCGGGCACAAATCCAGTCTCCATGGCTGCTACAGAGATATTCCTGACGGAAAAACCCAATAGCACTTTGCCCGACCCGGGAATCGAACCCAGGACCTCATGTTCAGCAGTCGCGCTTGCGACCACTCGACCAATGAGGCAGTCCACTCACGAGGCACGTTTTAACAATAGGTACGTGCTTAATTATTTGGTTCATCATCGTCATCGCCTTCCTTTTCCCAACTATGTTGGTGTGGGCTTGCATTCTAACGGGCTGCCGCTGAATCCCAGTGAATTACCAGGATCAATTGCCTATCTCAAGGGCATCTATATAAGGGCTTTTTGGGCTGCAGCCCAGTTCCCCGTGGATATAAAGGGCCCCCAGTCACCTTTTTCTGGCTCTGGATTGGCACTCCTATTGGATTTACGCATGATCGACCGGTATAGACGGAGGTTAAAATAAATAAGTAGTCCTTGTTTCGAGGCCTTAATATTATTAGGCAATTATGTGGCATGCATACACACAAGGCTGCAAACAATGGAGCATGTGGACATTTTGATCTCTAGATCTCTCTTCTGAGGAAAGATCGCTTTTCCATCGCTTTCCATCAGTCGTGATTGAGGTTAAAAGCAAGCCCATTATTTAATCAGAAAAAGATGTAATATTTTCGAGTACGCTTCGCTCGCTAAGCTGCAAGAAGCCTAGTTTGTCTTGAATCTTAATTTTGTCCATAAGTCACCCAAATAACTCCGGTAGTTCGAAACAATTCTAACCTATACAAGGTAAACTTAAATTTTCGAGCTAGACTTTTTCTAAAAGTCGTCCAAGTTATTCATTTATTCTTATCCTTATTCTTTATTCCACACAAAATAAAAAAAATAAACACATAAAATTAAAATATATAGCATACGTAAAGCGGCGAGCTTAGCCCAGAATTGGGTTTTCTTACATTTCTGTTGCGAGATTTGCAGAAGAGGATGTTCGGATCCTGATGGAAACCACTATGCACTGTACTTAATATCGTTTATTGACTAATCTGTTACACTTTTGTACATTGTTAGGAGGTAATAGGCACTTTATAAACATTTTAATATATTAATTAATACAAGAGACGTGTGAGAAAAAAGGGAACCAGTGTTGCCAGGTTCATATTTAGTTTTGACAACTGACATGACGTTGAAATTACTAAACAGAGGACATATACCTATGTGCACAAACAATACAGTTAAAAACTTAAATTAACTTATTTTATAAACTAAACTAATACATACAATATAATATACGCAATACATACAATATATATACTTACATATGAAACACTATTTACAAACTATAATCATGTTGACAGGAAATGTTCTTTTATTCTTTTCTTGAACACATCTAACGATGGGTTATCCCGCAAGGTAGTGGAAGCGAATTCCAAAGGCGCACAGCACGAACAATAAACGAACCCTCATACCGACTTGAGGAGGTGGGAGGAAAACCAAGGAGAAGAGATGATGATGAGCGACAAGGTTTATCTCTAGGAACAAGATATTCGAAGCGTTCCCGAAGATACGAAGGAGCTTTAGGATTATGAAGAATAGAAAAGAGAGAGTGTGTGAATCTCGACTCTGCCGAAGAGGTACCCACTTCAGCTTCTTCCGAAATTCCGACACATGGTCGTACTTACGAAGCCCGAAAATGATGAATGCGTATACACAAATTCTACAAACGTTCGAGCTTATCAAGAAGTTCCTCAGACGCATTAAGAAAACAGACATCAGCATAGTCTAGAAGAGGAAGAAGAAGAGACTGAGCGAGATTAATTTTAGTCTGTAATGGCAGGAACTTTTGAAGACGCTCAAGTGACCGATACCAACAAAAAACTCTCCTGCTTACTTTAGCAATGTGAACATGCCAAGACAGGTTGCAGTCCAAGAATACACCTAAGTCTCTTACTTTCTTGGAGTAGGCTATAGCGACATCATCGTACGTAACAGGCGGGAGGGACTGATGATTTAATAAATTGTCGAAGTATCTGCCACCAATAATGAGAGCTTGTGATTTAGTTAACTAATAGTCCAAAGTTTTAGCCCACAGACTGATGTTTTGAAGATCATTATTGATGGCGTTGATGGCTCCTGAGAGCTCTTCGAGTTTAAAATAGCGATAAAGCTGCAAGTCGTCTGCATAGAGATGATAATGGGCAGTTAATATCTTAGTGATAGCGTTAGTAAGTAAACAGAGAAAAGAAGAGGAGAAAGGAGGCGTCCTTTCTCCTCTTCTTTTCTCTGTTTACTTACTTACTACCCTGAGGAACACCCGCAGATAGATCGCACCAATCTGAGCAAGCCTCATTCAAGTGTACCGACTGCGAGTGGCCAATCAAACCAAGCAGTCACAGAAGGAGATTCGTTTAGAGAAGAAAGGATACCCAAGAGGATGTCAAAATCCACTTATTTATGAAGGACCGAAACAATTTCAAACTTGTTCAAAGTAAGATGGCAAAAAGTTTTCGAGCTCGGTACGCTCGCTCAAGCAGCCAAGTTCCTCTTGAATCTTAACTTTGTAAGTCGACCACCTAACTCCTATATGAAGGGGTAAAATAATTCAAATATGTCAGGTAGGGTGTTAAAATTTTCGAGCTCGCTACGCTCGCTCTTAGATTTTCATTTGGTTCCTAGACTTTAAATAACTATTCAAAACCTTACCTAACCAATCCGAGGTCACTGAGTTGCTAAAGTGAATATTGCATTTTAAATTCTTAGAAGCACTTCAGCTGTATCCATAAATAGTAAACTTAATAATCGGTTTTAACACGCACCCTTCTGCCCAAAAGCTGGCTCCTAAGTAGTATGAGCCCAGGGCCCAACAAACTCATGGTCCGCCCCTGCCTATCTGACTGCCACAACACAGTCACTACGTAACACGATACCCCTTGATAAGACTGGTTGTCAGACTTAATATTTTATGTTTCAAAAATTTACTCGTCGCAAAAATGACAGTTCATAATTTATAGCTAACATAATGGGTGTAAAAGTAAACTACCCTTAACGAACCTGAAAGCCACCTGTTCTCCCCGTCAATGCGATGTTTTTATTGTTCTAGACCAAACCTGGGAACCTTTTAGTTACGGAGATATTCGGGGACCAAGTTCGAACTTTTATACAAGAAGTTAATGTTATGACATTACTTTAAATACCTCCAAGACCACCGCACTATATAACGCATTCATCAGCACCATGCAATACAAAAACTTAAAAGCCAAAATTTATATATTCCAATGCCGGTGGAAACTTTAGTGCTCCGTCACATAAAACAATGATCCAGCAGGTAAGTAACCCAATCAAGGAAATTATTCTGATGTTTTTTTATTCTGCAACAAGCCAGTGCCAACAAGAGAGATGGGAAAAAAATACGATCTTCGATCACTTCAAAATGCAGTTACGTCCAAGTCGCTGTCGGCTCCAAATGCTCTGTGAGTAATTAGATGCAAGATCTAAGATTTACCACAAAACACTACTTTATTTTTATGTCCCACAAACAGTGACTAATTACATTTTAATATACATTTCGTTTAGCAGACATGTAAACTAGCAAATTCGACCTTCCAACCTTGTAACAAATGCTACCAAATAACTCACACAATGTGTTGTATAAACTTGAAAACACATGACTTATGTCACAGCCGGAGATATATTATTAACATTTTCTTGCTCTAGGCCAGTGTCTTGGACGACTATTTTTATACAGTGCCCAGCGAAACAATTGTGTGGAACTCTTTCGCCAATTGGAAAGAGTTGGAGGCAGTGACAGTTATAAATCGTTGTACGTAAATATTTCCGAATGTCCCGCTCGGGCTGGGCGACAATGTCGGAATGAATCTCAATAAGCAGAAGATAACGCTAGCTTTGTGGGTAAATTAACCGAATTGCAATCGCAGTCCGATGCCGATGATACATTTTCAAAGATATATGAAAATTACTTTCACGTACTTGCATTTTTTGGGTTGGAAATTGTGATCTTTGCTTCACAAATTGGATTAGCAAAATGTTTTCGGATTTATCATTTTATATTATTTACACACTTCTTGATGCCATAAATCAATATGAAAACTATTCCGATAAGAATTCAAACATAAAACATAAATATGTCAGGCAGGTATACCAACCGCAATATTATCGAGTTGTAACTACAGATTTCACAAGAGCAGGAAAGGTGAACAAGATTTACTTGCTTACAATGAATATTAAGAGGAATGGTTATTTGTATCTAAAAACATTCACTGTTTTTAGTTCGTTTCATCTGATAGTTGGTAGAACAGTTGAAACAAAAGAAGCAATTAATGAAGTCAATGACAACATTAAGAATGCGGCTGACGGAGAGCAGTACCTCAAAACAATTCTCAACAATCAGAGTAAGTGTTTTGTTGAGGTTATACAGAATTATTGGTAATTGAGTGCATTTTGTGAAATGGGTGATACTAGACCTAATTTGTAACAATTTTGACCCCGAAAACTTGGAGTTCTAACTGAGATGTTTTGGAGAAATCGAACCTTTAACCCCTCGTATGCCATAATTACAGACCTAATTAAAAAGCCATTGTGTCTCACGTAGATCTACGAAGGGTTAGTTTTCTGGAAATTTTTCACCTCTCCACCATAAACTGCTGAGTGTGCGAAATCTACACGACTCAAGATATTAAACTGGTAATTTTCGGTAGCTCATGAACGAATGCATCCTTCGAAAATCAATTTTATTGTTACGTAGCCAAATGATTAAAGAGGAATTCGGATTCTGTCCTTGTGTCCATCCGTATGTCGCAGTCATTTTCTCCGAGACTGTCTATACCTTACATTTGAAATTTAGTTAATAGGTATAATGTGTGTGGTGTTTATCGAGACCTCTTAAAATTAAGTCGTGGTTTCTAAAACACTTTTTTTGTCAAGAGATTTATGTTGCTTCCAAAGGCGTAAAAAATGAGTGTTTCCCCTTCTCTAATTTCTAAGGCAAGAGAGGAAAACTCTGAAAAAAATGGGTTTGTAGAATGTTAAAAACACTTTGAAAGAAAATTGGTTTGGATATGATTTCGTTTTTAAGATATTGGACTTTTTCGTCAAACTGCAGCAGTAACTTTATCTTGCATAAACACACAATGAAAACCAAATTTAGTTTTGCTGTTGAATGTTTATTTATTTTAATCTGAATAAGCGTTACAAAATATTTTTGTTGTAATTTTTGGTCTACAACAAAAACGACGGCTACGAAACCCTGTGTGTGAGTCCGACTCGCACTTGGCCGGTTTTTTTAAGTCTAGTGCCATCCATTTTAAGGAGTGCCCCAATTACCGATACATGTATAGAACGTTACACTATAATGCAAATATAGCTTAAGTTACTTAAAGAGTGAAAACTTAATTTTAGAAATCCCTAATAGACCTGGAATATTAATGTTCACTGCTCCTTATAAGTTATGTGATGGAGGATGCAACGGGAGTGACGGTGGAAACATTGCACTACAGTTTCCTGTCTTCATCGGAAGCAAAGGCCATAAGGCTTACGGGCGGATCTTCAATAGGGACTTCCAAGTCATACACAATCTGAAAACTGCTGCGCCGTTCAAGAAGAGTACGATTAGGGTCACCACGACAAAGACTCCATGTTTCGTTTTGAGAGTAGCGGATACCACCACAACCACTAGTACTACTACTACTTCTACCACTACTACAACTACAACCACTACAACTACAACCACTACAACTACAACTGAAGCTCCAACAACCACTACAACTACAACTGAAGCTACCACAACAAGTACGAATACAATTGAAGCTCCCACAACCAGTACGACTACAAATGAAGCTCCCATAACCACTACAACTACAACTGAACCTCCCACAATCACTACAACTACAATTGAAGCTCCCACAACCACTACAACAAATACTGAAGCTACCACAACCACAACTACCACGGAGCCCCCCACCACCCTCCCCGCAGTGCGATGTCCTGACTGTCCTACCTATGGGCCAGACGTGTGCTTAAAAAAAAGAAAAAGCTACACCAACCACAACCATGAACAGACTTCTATATCACCATTTACAATTGAAACTGAGGATAATTACAATTTGGATGAAACTTCAATAGTAACCGATGCTGATGTTAAAACTGAAGCGACGGTGCTAAGAATGGAAAATGAATTTTCTTCTCTTGAAGATATGGGCTCTGATTATAATTTTTATGATCATGGCTTCCTACGTATTTTTTAAGACAAAAAGCGTTTGTGATGAACCTTAATTGTGAAATTTGGCATCAAAATCTGTATCGGTATAAAATGAATATTAAAATCTCTAAAAAGGTTTATTTAGAAGACTTTTTGAACTACATACACACATCAAAAGTATCTAGGGATCAACATATATTTTTGCAATAACTTTTCTCCTGATTGATATTAATTAAAATTTTCTTTAAGGATTCATCAAATAAAGTGTTTTCGTTTGTCACAGTAACGATAAACCAAGTCACCTTTGCATTAATAAAGAAATTTGCCATTTTCCTAATAAAGGGATTTTTGACATTTGAACCACTAACATTAAAGTTCGAAAAAAAGACTGAAATAACAGTTTTCTTTAAAATTTTATTGGGTAACTTAAACAATTAATAATCCGTGTTTCTACCGCGAACACTAACAACACAAGAACATCGGTTTGGCATACTCAAAATGAGTTCATCCAAATCACGCTGTGGAATGGCCGCCCATGTTCGTTGCAACAACAAAAAAAGGTCTTCTTGCGACTGGATACCCTCCATATTCGGCAGAGCTCTTCTCTGTAGCATATCCCATGCATGCTCAATCGGGTTCAAGTCTGGCGACTGAGCAGGCCAGGGCAGGACATTGATGTTAGCTGCGGCGAGAGTCTGTCTTACAACTCTTGCGGTGTGCGGTCGTGCATTATCATGCATTAACTGAAATAAGGGACCGATTTGCACTTGTAGAGGAACGATGACGTCTGATACAATCGTCTCAGCATAAATTTGAGCGTTGAGGTTGCCTCTGATCCAAATCAACTCAGTTCTTCCGCCGATCCAAATACCCGCCCATACCATGATGGTTCCACCACTATAAGGATGGACTTCCTGGCAGGATTTTAATCGCTGTTGGCGTCCAGGGGTTCTCCAGTGTCGTATACGTCTTGTATCCGGTCTCATACCAAAACGAGACTCATCAGAAAAGCACACGAAACGCCATTGTTCTTCTGCCCAATTTCTGTGTTCAAGAGCCCATTGATATCGAATCCTACGATTGTGCATTGCTATAGGTGGTACCCGTAGCGGTCTTCGGGAATGAAGGTTCACTTCATGCAAGCGGTTTCTGACTGTTTGGTCGCTAATTAAGTTCCCTGAAGAGTGATGAAGCCTCACGGCTAACATCATGGCGGTTATTGTTGGAGCTCTTCGAGTTAAGATTTGAATGTATCGGTCTTGTCTCCGTGTGGTGCAGCGATACCGTCCTCCATGGCGCTCAGCCACGGTACCAGTGCTTCGGTAACGTGTCCAAAGTCGACTGATAACACTCTGACTTGTATTCAGAGCTAAAGCTACAGTACGTTGCCGGGAACCAGCTTCTATCATTCCCACGGCTCTGAGCATTTCTTCCCTGCTTAAATGACGTCGCCGCTCCATAATAACGTTGGTTTTAATCAGTAGTAGGGAAACAGTAGCACTAATAATGTCTTCAATGCGTTGTATGTTTTTATAGGGAAAATATTGACAGCTTATTTTCATCTTTTACTCGAATTTGATTGAGAGTTCCTGATTCAAATTATGAAATGCACCAAAAAGGATCCATATAAATTTATAAAATCATAAATTTATTACAAAGCCACATCTCAATCTCAAGAAATCCGCATAAAAATGCTTGATCCCTAGACATTTTTGATGTGTGTATTTATATGTGATTTATTCTTTCACGGTTTATAACTTTTACACTGTCATCCCGCGATAATGGCGCTTGCAACAGCGGTAGCTCACAATAGTTACAAATCACGGAATCCCGTAAGTTAAAGTGTAAGTTTTCATTTCTGTGATTTCTGAGAGAAATCTTAATAAGAATAGGGAATGTGCATATTTTTTTTTTATCTCGCTACGAAATGTAGGTACTAAAGAAATAATGTCAAAAAGCGAAAACAAAACATAAATCGGCCAAACAACACAAAAGTTATAACCAATTAAACTTTTGTTTCTATCTCTTTCTAGATAAACAGAATTTAGTATGGATTTTGTACGTCGATGCGGCGAATGACGTCATTCGCTGTATCGGGTCTCGACTCTGCATAATTAGCAGTTTCAAATGCTTATAACTTGTATCTTTTATATATATTAAAAAAATAATTTTATTTTGCTATTTCTGATGTTAATACGCTTTGTTTAGAGTGATAAAAAAATCATGCATATACCCTATTGTGCACACCAATAATTATTTATAAACTATATTTCTTTTAGATTTGTTGTAAAACTTTATTCAATATTTACAATATTTTTATCGGTGGCTGCTGTTTTATTATCAAGTACTTTCCTTACGAAAACTAAACATTACCCAATGAAAAAAGTCATAAAGTATTTTTTATTTTTGCACTAATCATATTAAAAACTCACTTTCCTTGGCAGGGCATTTGCGCCGCTGTCATTTTGACTTCGATGGCCTTGGAAACCAGGCAGGAAGAGATGCCCTGGGATAGCTGGATGTGGACCATGCCGCTGAGAACTGCAGAGCGTGAACTAAACTTCCGAAAAAGTGAAGACGTACTCATTAAAGCGCCTTCTTTTGAGTGCGCATGTCCTCCTCATAATGGTAATACTATTTTGATACTAATAAAAACCGCAGAAACAGCACAGGTTGAAAGCAAGATGCAGTGCTTGGAGAATATCTGAGGGATCAAGTCATAAATGAGATCCAATTAATATTTCTTTAAATCGTAGTTGGAATACCACTATTAATCTGCTAAAATGTTGGGTAAGCGTAAGACACTGTCCGCTTTGTTCAACTATGTCTGAGGTGGATTTATCCAAAAGTGAGATTCTATGGGTTGTTATTGATGATGATCAAACAAATATATATGTATAAGATCCGTAACTATTTTATTATCTCTTTTCAGAATGCGTTCTTGATTTCAAAGTCAACAAGGACGCGGTAGACTTCCTCAACGTACGAGGAGTTATAAAAAATGAAGAGCTGAAAAAGTACCGTGAAGATTTGAAGAAATTAGAAAATTCTAGTAGTGTCTATCAAGGAAGACGACAGGATATACGAGAACGGAGAAATAGGCGAAGTAGTTCAAAGCATGAAGAAAACTGTTGCTGTCCACCCCGAAATGTGTACATGCCTTCATTTATAACCGACCGTAAATTCGACAAATTGGTAGATCTCATGAAAGAAAGAAGAAATAACTGATAAATGAAAACTAATGGGAATAATATGACCACACGGACTGAAATTATACTGCAGTGAAATAACGTAATGATGCACAGGTGTTCTATGTCAAAAGGATTGTCCACACTAGTGCATTTTCGTCCAAATTTCTCTTTCTCAACTTTGAAACACATCTTGCATAGATGCAACCCACGCCTTAGTTGAAAAAAATTGTTACCCGAATCGGCGTAAAGCAAATGGTTTTTGAAGCACGCGTTAGAATGCTTGTTCTTGGTTTTACAAAAAACACGAGATTAAAATGAAAACGAAGTGTGTCGACATACAGCTATACGATTTCATATAGGTAAACACACACACACCACGTGGTGCTTAGTTGCAGTACAGTTTCAATCAGTGCGGTCTAATCTTAACACTCAGATAAATGTTCAAATAATACATTTAGTTTTATTGTTTATCCAGCGTGAAAAGTAAATTGTTTTTTTTTTCACACGACATAAAAGTGAAGCTTTCGCTGATATAACAATGCTTGCTGTTATTATATTGGTGGGGTTTTCGGTTATCCACTACTCGTACAATACAGATCTTGAGTCAATAAAGCGTAAGTACTGCTGTGTGCCATAATTTGATTATAAACTTTTGAGGATTAGGAATATTTGGTATGCTATGAGATGATCTGATACAAAAGTACGTAATCTTCCTGAAAAACTTATGTTGCTGCCTTGAAAACATAAACCTGGAGATGACATGAGATGGTTTAGTAGGATTCACCAATTCGGAAGTGTCTTTAAAAATAAATATTATTATAATGAAATAGGTAGTTAGGGAATTAGGGCCTGTAATAAAAAAGGAAATAAGGAAATTACTTGCAAAGTTAAATGAGTAGATCGCTGTTTAGGCTGATCTGTCATTGCAGTTAGCGGCTATCTACGGTATGCTAACTTAAAGTTAAAACACGTCTCGTAATTTTGTTCCAGCTAGTTGTCCTAAATCACCAGTAGTGATTCAACCGGTCATTATAAAACTATTTAGATACCCAAAACAAGATAAAGGCATGGCAATAAGAGAACAGCTGGAAAAAATGGAATTAGGAGGACTCATAGGATGAAGACATGACAGCTCATGACATTGATAAATAAAAACGGCAATAACCATTCTGTATTTTTATTTAAAGAATCGATTTTAAGCGACGTGGTTTACAAATAAAAAACCGCCAAAAATCTACCATTACGCAACTGTGCAGGTGGTATACAATAGAAATGACGAACAGCGAAAAATAGAAGAAAAGAAAAGCTTGTAAAAACGAACAATGCGATAAGTAGGTGCCAATAAAGTGCGAATGAAAGAAGTTGACGTTAAAACCCAACACAAAGTGAAATGTCGGTAAGTCTCTGACGGATTAAGAACCTTCTACATGTCACGAACTAATTAGCAACGTATGTATTAAGCTTAGGATTATAAACACAAGGTCATTATGATTAAAATGTTCCAAGTAACTTTTATCCACCTTTGTTACTTTCCAACAAACGTATTATTTTGTTCTTTAGAATCATTTATATGTAATTAGTATGCAGCTTTGCCCGCAGCGTGAAGGCTGCACATGTCTACCTTATCTGCCTTTCTAAGCATACAGAATAGACCATGGCCTGAGTTGGCCATGGTTCGTGATATATACAATAGGTATGTGAACATCGAAACAAGTTGGTAACAAATGGACAGCGTTCGTTTTGGCATTTATAATGTTGCATAGATAGTTGTACGAGAAGCCGACCCTAACATAGTTGGGAAAGTGCTAGACAGATAATGATGATTTGGTGTATTATAGTGTTTATTAGTTTGTTAGCCATAGATGACGACTCCTCGTTGCTCTAGTGGTCACAAGGACTGCTGAGTATGAGCCCCTGGGTTCGATTCCCACGGAGAAAATGTTATTGGCTTTTCCCATCAGGAATTTCTCAGTAACAGCCACGGGTCTGGATTTTGAACACAATAGGCTCGTTCCTTATTACATGGGACTTAAACATTATGTGATGCTACCATAAATCTCTGACCCAATTACTTACTTCAATAATAATTTAGTTAGTTACGATGACCAAATAACAATGTAGCAGCGCATGAAGTAACAGTTAGTAGTGGTTGACAACATTGTAATGAGTGAATATCATGAGTTATTTTCAATGTAATGAATATTAATTTTATAATCATTGCGTACATTATAAATACTCTACGCCTACAAATTGGCATGAAATCACAGCGAATATTAATTCAGTTCATGTATCCCACATTTTCGTAATTTCATCAGATAATGATGAGAAACAAAATACTGATTAATGGGGAACATTAAATATTCTATTTATGATGGTCTTAACCTGCTTTGTAGGTGGGCACGTCATAATTTGAATTACCTATTAAATCATTACCAGTTTGAACGGAGTATTTATTTAATATTGTTTTTTTAAGAATTGCTTGTTGAGTACTTTTGGGCAACTGAGCATAGATATTGATATTTAGATTGTTTACATAAATTGTAAAATAGTAATAAATATTCTAAAGATACCATGTTGACTTGGTTGTGAGCAACTCTTGGAGATTAAAATCCTTCTCTTGAATTACGCAAGAACCGACGTGATTAATCTCATTTAAGTAGGATCTTGAAATGCGTTAACAAAATTTAATAATTAATATTTTCAGCTAAAATGGATAGTTCTAGTATTAGTGCAGTACCAGATTATCGTAATAACATCGCCATCAATCACAGGGGTCACGTATATGGAACACTTCGATTTCGAGGAGAGATATAGAAACGCTAATGAATGTAATCCGCTTTACTGGCACCCACTACATCTACCCCCCTACTGCGCAGAAGTTTTCGAGAAATTAATACGAGCCAGATTAGCGACTAACACTCCTGTCAGAATAACGAGGAAAAGAGAAAAGGAAAATACTTACCAGACACACACAACATACCCCGAACAAATAATATATAACTACCCTTACCCAATGTATCAAATGGTTGGCGCAGAATACGAGGAATATCGTCCACCTTGGACCCCATATGAAGAAGTGATGGAACTTCTGAAGACAGACATTGCGAACGATCCAAGTTCACCGACCGTCACAGTTATTCCAAACTTAGGTCCTGTTGCACTGTACAAACAAGGAATATCCAAGAAAAGTGAGAATATGATTAAATCTATGGCAGAAGCTTATGTCAAAGCTACTAAGAACATGTATGATGATTACTACAAAGCGTATGGCAAATATCCTTCTGAACCACAATTATACGTTTATGATAGTGCGAAAAATAAAACGAATACAGAAGAAGAAGAAGAATCAAAAAAGAAAAAAATAAAGATTAATAGAGATAGCAAAAAGGAAAATAAAAATAAGGTTCACCGAGTGAAGACGAAACACGGAGGTGTAGTCACCATAGTAGAGACGAAGAATTTAGAAGTATTTAAAAAAGATAATCCAGCCTTCCTTTAATTATGTTACGATCAAGTTTATTAAAATAATTTCCATGCTTTATCACTAAAACGATTTATTTGCCACCCCTACTAATTAATGATAGAATTAACAACAATTTAATAGAAATTGCTTGAATGCAAAAACAAACACTACTCAAATTCAATCCTTTGATGTTTTGTATACAAGCTTCTAAACTGGGCACTTTTCTCATAAACATAACATGCATGCCTGTACAAATTTTGTCTGTGCAAGCAATACAATCGAAGCGATCAGGCGTCTATGGTAGGCTTAAGTTACTCACTCGTACTAAAACCCGACAATATACACACATCAAAAGTATCTAGGGATCAACATATATTTTTGCAATAACTTTTCTCCTGATTGATATTAATTAAAATTTTCTTTAAGGATTCATCAAATAAAGTGTTTTCGTTTGTCACAGTAACGATAAACCAAGTCACCTTTGCATTAATAAAGAAATTTGCCATTTTCCTAATAAAGGGATTTTTGACATTTGAACCACTAACATTAAAGTTCGAAAAAAAGACTGAAATAACAGTTTTCTTTAAAATTTTATTGGGTAACTTAAACAATTAATAATCCGTGTTTCTACCGCGAACACTAACAACACAAGAACATCGGTTTGGCATACTCAAAATGAGTTCATCCAAATCACGCTGTGGAATGGCCGCCCATGTTCGTTGCAACAACAAAAAAAGGTCTTCTTGCGACTGGATACCCTCCATATTCGGCAGAGCTCTTCTCTGTAGCATATCCCATGCATGCTCAATCGGGTTCAAGTCTGGCGACTGAGCAGGCCAGGGCAGGACATTGATGTTAGCTGCGGCGAGAGTCTGTCTTACAACTCTTGCGGTGTGCGGTCGTGCATTATCATGCATTAACTGAAATAAGGGACCGATTTGCACTTGTAGAGGAACGATGACGTCTGATACAATCGTCTCAGCATAAATTTGAGCGTTGAGGTTGCCTCTGATCCAAATCAACTCAGTTCTTCCGCCGATCCAAATACCCGCCCATACCATGATGGTTCCACCACTATAAGGATGGACTTCCTGGCAGGATTTTAATCGCTGTTGGCGTCCAGGGGTTCTCCAGTGTCGTATACGTCTTGTATCCGGTCTCATACCAAAACGAGACTCATCAGAAAAGCACACGAAACGCCATTGTTCTTCTGCCCAATTTCTGTGTTCAAGAGCCCATTGATATCGAATCCTACGATTGTGCATTGCTATAGGTGGTACCCGTAGCGGTCTTCGGGAATGAAGGTTCACTTCATGCAAGCGGTTTCTGACTGTTTGGTCGCTAATTAAGTTCCCTGAAGAGTGATGAAGCCTCACGGCTAACATCATGGCGGTTATTGTTGGAGCTCTTCGAGTTAAGATTTGAATGTATCGGTCTTGTCTCCGTGTGGTGCAGCGATACCGTCCTCCATGGCGCTCAGCCACGGTACCAGTGCTTCGGTAACGTGTCCAAAGTCGACTGATAACACTCTGACTTGTATTCAGAGCTAAAGCTACAGTACGTTGCCGGGAACCAGCTTCTATCATTCCCACGGCTCTGAGCATTTCTTCCCTGCTTAAATGACGTCGCCGCTCCATAATAACGTTGGTTTTAATCAGTAGTAGGGAAACAGTAGCACTAATAATGTCTTCAATGCGTTGTATGTTTTTATAGGGAAAATATTGACAGCTTATTTTCATCTTTTACTCGAATTTGATTGAGAGTTCCTGATTCAAATTATGAAATGCACCAAAAAGGATCCATATAAATTTATAAAATCATAAATTTATTACAAAGCCACATCTCAATCTCAAGAAATCCGCATAAAAATGCTTGATCCCTAGACATTTTTGATGTGAAGTATGTATACACGCTTATTTTTAGGTAGCTGTATATAGTGCTCTGAAAAGTATGAAACGAAGAGTCTCAACTAAACAATGAGTTTAAAAATCTCAGTGTGTTCAGCTATTTAGGTTTGCATATTTGAAATGTGATAATTAAATCCTTTCATTTGATACCCAACAAAAATATTTTTTCTACAATTTATGATCTTACGTCATCTAGGCGGCACCATATTAAATTTAATGTGACGTCGCATAGCTTATAATTTAGACGCTTCTAACGATACCTCATTTGTGAGAATAAGAAGATAGGTACGTAAAAGATGATTTCCATTTTATTAAATTTTGCTTCCATATATCAAATCTACATCTACACTAATCTATACAAATACAAATATTTTAAAAAGGAAAGATTGTATTTTTTGTTTGTGTGTTTGTTACGATTAAACTCTAAAACTACTCGACCGATTTTAAAAATTCTTTCACCATTAGAAAGTCACGTCTTTACTGAGTAACTTATGCTATTATCCCCGTACTCCCACGGGAACGGGAACAACGTGTGTGCAATCGCGTGACGTCTGCTAGTACGAGAATGAAGAGGAAAATTTGTATTTTTGTATGTTTGTAACGAATAAACTCAAAAACTACTGGACCGGTTTTAAAATTTCTTTCAACATTACAATGTTACATTATCCCTGAGTAACATAGATTATATTTTTACTCTACGTATTTCCCAAAATGTTTAAAAAATAAATGTACACCCGTGTGAAGCCGGGGCGGTTAGTTACGTCAGAAATCTGCTTTGATCATTTCAAAATCCATGTAGGTTTAATTTCGGAATATTCGAATTCGTATAGTTTAAGAACATTGTCCATATGAGCTGTAAGTTTCCCGAACAGTATGCAGTTAAAAGAAATAAAAGCAATAATAATGGTGATTCAGGATCTACAATGATTTTACGGTTTATGTAAAGTAAAGAAAGGAAAGGAAATATCCTAGTTTTCTAATTGTTACAGTGAATCAGCGCCAGCATCCCGGTCGTTATCAAACCATAGCCCAGAAGACTGAAGGTATAGCCTGCGCCATGGCCGACGCTTATATCGCAGAGTCTCGGAAGAAGCATGAGGAATATATAGCAGCCTACGAAAAATATAAGAAAGACCATAAGAAATATAACGACCTTCTGACCAAAAGAGATGCAGTCAAAGTAATTCAAATTAGCAATTGGAGGAAACTGTAAATTGTATCTATTACAATATTTTTTAACAAAAATAGAAATTATTAAAACAGTTTTTTTTTTTTATTATTACGAAGATCAGGAAGACTGTAGAAATTTCCAGCTGATCTTGGTCAGCTGGTCTACCAAAAAGTTGTTAAACTTAAACGAACCTTTGCGTTCTCATCATCATATGCCTAGCCTTTTCCCAACTATGTTGGGGTCGGCTTCCAGTCTAACCGGATGCAGCTGAATACCAGTATTTTACATGGAGCGACTACCTATCTGACCTCCACAACCCAGTTAGTACTGGGTAATACGATACCCCTTGGTGACACTGGTTGTCTGGTTGTCAGACTTTTTGGGTCACTGACTACCTGTAACGACCGACAAGATCTAGAAATGACAGCTGGGACCAACAGCTTAACGTGCTTTCCGAGGCACGGAGGAAACTCGGTATGTAAGGGTGGTCACCCATCCACATTCCAACCTAGGCAAGCACGGCTTAACGTACAGATCGACCCGAGCGGCTGTTATTATTTAGCCACGAGCTCCTCCGACGAACCTATCCTATCCTATTATTAAATGTTTTTTATGTTTTATTTCAATTTCAAGTTCTCATTCTAAATTTTATGTATTTTCTGCGGACAAATGGGAGCTGGGCCTCTGGTTTCAGGCCTGCGTTAGGGTGCTCCTTGCAGGGCTCCACATCGCTGGTGTGCAGGTCAGATATCACGGCAAGCCAGCATTATTGTCATTAGCTGCAGGTGTGTCAGCTGTTTTAGAACCCTACGGCTTAGCATGCGACGCGATTATTTGAGAGACGGTATGAACAAAATGCCCTGGAAATTAGGTCAGCTATTGGTGTGGAATGCAATAGGTGTCCTCCACACCCTTGCGCCATCCCATCTTCCTAGCACGGCGTTCTGTGCCGGCGCAGCCGCTGCAGGTGCGAAAAACCTCAAACGGTGCAAATACAACTAAATTGGTAATTATGTGCTTGAGTTGAAACACAATGGCCATGGGCCGTATAGTTAGTAAAAATAATGATTACACTGGTAGTATTTATTCTTTTTATTTTTTCGTCAGAAAAAATCTACCTATTGATCTTGCATCTAAAGTCGAGTTTTCAGAAAATTTCACCCTAGGGAGCCTATTTGAGACCCCTAGAGCATAAATCAACCACCGGTTAAAGTGTTTATAAATATCTATGTATATGTATGTAGGTATTAAGTTGGTGGGGCGACAAGCAAAATTTAGCCAAACTACAGATTGCAATATATGCATGATTTTTTTTATCACTCTAAACAAAGCGTATTAACATCAGAAATAGCAAAGTGATATTTTTTTTTTATATCTATAATAATATTAATAATAAATATCGCTGGACATGAACACACAGCGCCATCTAGTGCCACAGTAAGCAACGAGGCTTGTGCCGTGGACACCAGATAGTTGATATACTACATAGATACTTTTTGTTTGTAAATACATACTTATTATACATATAAACATCCATGACTCGGAAACAAATGTCCATGCTCATCACACAAACATGTGCTCCAACCGGGACTCGAGCCCGGGACCCTAAGAACGTAAGGCAGCCTCACCACCGCTACGCCATTCGGGTCGTCATAAAAAATACTAAGTTATTTAAGCATTTAAAACTGCTAATTAGACAGAGAGATCCAATACAGCGAATGACGTCATTCGCTGCATTGACGTACAAAATCCATATACTAAATTCCGTTTATCTAGAAAGAGATAGAAACAAAAGTTTAAATGGTTATAACTTTTGTGTTGTTTGGCCGATTTATGTCGATATCGAGTTTGAGTTTCGGTTCGATTTTCAGGTCGAGCAAAGTGTTATTGGGTTTTTCCATCAGGAATTTCTCAGCAGCAGCCACGGAGTCTGGATTTGCGCCAGCGCTCGCCCCCTATCACATGGGACTTAAACATAACTGGCGAAATGTGGGTGTCTGTAGGTACTATTGGGTACACCTCAGCCCAACTCATCGGGGATTACAGGCGTGATGTTATGTTATGTAAAAATAAATGTATAGCTAATATTTGTATAGGATATTACAACTAAATGTTTAAAAATAACAATACGAAGAACTTTAAAATTTTAACTTTTTAGATGCAACCCCTAACTTGGAAATTTCAACCCCCTCCGGGTTGAAATTATCAAATTTTTTGGAAAAAAAATTACATCTCTGAAACGGTAAACATTTTTAGCGTAGAAAATTTTTTAAAGCAAATTGTTTACTCTACAATTTTTAATCTAAGTTTTTTTTCCATGTTCAACTCTTATGGGAGGATTTTAACAAGGGGTTTAAAAAAATATGGGTGGAACTTTCTTCAAAATCTACCTCCTCCTGCGGCTTGCCGAAGGGATTTTTTTTGTTTTTATGTACATTAAGATAGAAAAGCACAAAGATACTGCTTTTGTCATAAGCAGTATTATGTCATATTTAAATAAATAAATAAGCAATTTCTTCTAGCCGACCTGCGAGCCTTTCGCATATTATGTGCAGTTTTCAATAAAATTTTATCATAATAATTATATGGGCCACGCCATTTTAAAATATTCATGTATAACGAAGAAAATTTATGCAATATAAACTCACATGTGAAAACACAGGTGCAACTTACAGCGCAGAAATAAAGTAAAATAAACTTGTCACTTGTATTCTAAGATTCCATTGTCTGAATTGAAAAAGATTCATTGTTTAGTTCCAACGAGTAAGGTGTTTATAAAGCCATGTGGAAACAACAAACCAGTTCAGTCTTTGACTGTAAGAACGAACAAAATGTTTTACATTAAGTCCATCACAAGAATAAAGGTAACAACAATTATTTATTGGGACAATGTTCAGAGCAACTCTTAGACTGGCATAGACAACAGCATTATTTAGGATCAAATTATTTATTCTATAAACTTACTCGTAATAATTTATTTTAATACATTTTTGTGGGTTTAACCAACAGAGTTTCAGTCCTGCAAAAATAACCAAGATTATTAATTTTATTTTGACTTCTATGCTTCCACTGAAACAAATGAAAAGAATATTAAAAGTAGGAAGGAATTCTATATATTTGTAAATTATATTTTTTGCTTAGAATACTTATGACACTCTTGTTTTTTACAGTTATTAAATATATTGCTGTCGCTGGAAAGCATAAAATGTTCCATAGATGGTACGTTTTCCGAACACCGTCGCAACCGTACAAAACCCGGCGTAGATCCATGCTACCCTCTCTACTGGTACCCGCAGAACATTCCAGAATACTGCAACTTTAAGAAAATGCCTACTCCTCCTACATACCCTGGGGTAGAAATGAGTGTATCAATGCCTGCACCTCTACCAATAATCCCTCCACCAGAGGTGCCTCCTATAATGATGCCCTCACCTGGCCAAATCCCATTTCCAATAATGCCACTGCCAATGCCTTTGCCAATTGGTATTCCCTTGGCTCCTACAAACCCAATGGTTCCCGTTGCTGGAATACCTCTGCCGCCTCCACCTGCTTTTCCGATGCCTATCCCTCCCCAGTATCCGCGACCGCCTCACGGGTTACCTTATGCTCCTCCCATCGCGGCTCCTTTTCTGCCTCCTATAGCATCTCCGTATCCACCACCATATCCAGGGCCATACCCGGCACCTTATCCGCCTCCTTACTCTCCTCCATACTCAATGCCAGTTCCAGGAATGGGCATGGTTCCCGGAGTACCAGGCATGGTTAGTCCTGATGGCGGCATTAACATTATGCCTTTCTCGGATGCCTACTCTGACATGTTAGAAGCCCATAAGCAGAAGATGATTCGAAGACGTATGCAGAAGCTTCTCAGAGATTATGAAAGACCTCCATGGAAGAGTCGAAGAAATACGAGGCGACATACTGGGAATGAAGTTATCGATGATATACATGAAGAAAAATTTAACGAAAACGCATTTGAGTGATGAAGTGCTAATTAGACTATGTGCAAGAATTCCGTGTTGCAGCAGTGGAAGATTTGTATTTTTGGTAACGATTAATAAAAAACACAAATATTTAAAAAGTTTTTGTATTACGTAAAACTTTGAACAATATCTAAACGTTTCCGTGTTAAATCTAAACCAAAGTGATTATGCCCCCATACTTGCATTTATTTTATTACCAGCGTAGTTGCTAAATAGGTGAATACTAGTATCAAAGCAGCAAATTTTACGTGTCCACGTTGAGAATCAAGATGTAAAATGATAGGATGTTTCTTGTTTTTTTTTTATAGTAAACTACGTTACTTGTTGCAACTAGGGCCACATTTTTTTGTTGTTATAAGTGTTTATAAATAATCAGGAAAAAAAATCGCCTTAAGACTCAAGTTTGGTGGCTTGTCCTAGTTCCATTTTTTGATATGATTGTATTCACCAAAGTAACAGTTTAAGGTACAATAAAAAATAAACCATTTCCTTAGTTTGTGCATTAGACAAATTATTTAGAAACAATTTAACCATATTAGAAAAACTTATTTAAACACAGCACAGGACACTCGATCAAAGTTTGTCCAAGCAAAACACAAAATATATACTGTTTGTACATATATAGCCAGTTTTTACGTTGTAAGACAGTTTCATTTGCAAACAAATAAATGTTATGTACTTGACAGTAAGTACAACCTATTATTATAAGGGTAGCATGCTAAAGATGAAGTTATATTTTGTTGCTTTTTAGAATGCCAAAATAGACCAATGAAGAGGCTGCTTAAAATGAAAAAGGATGAAAGAAGAAGAAAAGCAAGAATAATGTTTCATCATCAGCCTACAGCAGACCACTGCTGGACATATGCCTCCTCAATGGCACGCCACTCAACTCGATTCTCAGCAACTCCCATTCAGTTGCTACCAGCCACCCTGCGAAGATCGTCACTCCAGTCACTCGAGTCTGAGGGCATCCCACCTTACGTTTGCCGATTGGCGATCTCTACTCAAGAACACGTCTACTCCAACGGTCATCAGTTCTATGACTAAATGACCGGCCCATTGCCACTTCAGCTTACTTATTCTGTGAGCTATGTTGACAACTCTGGTTCTCTGTTGGACCACCTCATTCCGGAGACCCACCCCCCTCAGAGAGACTCCAAGCACAGCCAGTTCCATAGCTCGCTGAGCGACCTTGAATTTATGGACCAGTCCTACCGTTTCGGCCCCGTAAGTCATAACAGGCAGGACGGGCTGGTTGAAGACCTTCCGTCTTTAGGCAGTGTGGAAACGCAACGAGAAGACCGGACGAAGTTTGTTAAATGCTGCCCAGCCCAGCTGAATTCTTCTGTGAGTCTCAAAGTAGTTCTTACCAAACTTCAGAGTTTGCCCGAGATAAACATATTCTCGAACAACCTCGAGAGGACCGCTATTGACAACAATAGGTTCTGGGGAGACCATGTCTGTCATGACCATGTCTCGACAGAGTCAAAAGCCTTCTCATAGTCCACAAATGCAAGACAGAGCGGCCGATTATACTCTTCGGACTTCTGTATGTTCTGCCGCATAGTGTGGATGGGGTCTATGGTGCTGCATTCTCCTCAAAATCCAGTCTGCTCCAGTGGCTGGAAGTCGTCGAGTCTTTGCACTAGAC
Organism: Xestia sexstrigata; assembly: GCA_941918905.2. Lineage (NCBI taxonomy): Eukaryota > Metazoa > Arthropoda > Insecta > Lepidoptera > Noctuidae > Xestia > Xestia sexstrigata. The sequence continues at coordinate 10,768,350 of OW799200.2, read as the reverse complement.
GATTCGTGACGACTCTTGAAAACAGCTTATACATGTGGCTAAGGAGCGAAATCGGTTTTTAATAGGGTCTTGTTCCCCTTCTTAAAGAAAAGTACGACCACGCCTCTTCTCCACGCTTCTGGAACTCTCCCAAATAAAAGGACCGAGTTGAAAAGCTCCTGAAGCCCTCTTAATGCAGGCCTTCCTTCTGGTTTCAGGAGCTCTGTCGTTATCCCATCCTCATTAAGGGCTTTTTCATTTTTAAGCTGTCTAAGAGCCGCCTCGATTTCATCTTGGCTGAATCTTGACAGGTCTTCTATGAAATTACGGGTTAAGGTGGTTCTGGAACCCTCGTTTTCGGGATCAGGTCGAGATATACAGTACATGCGATGCATATTCAATTTTAGTGCCACTGATTTTCAATTTTGGTGGTCGATTTTAATTTTGGTAGCCACACTACACTTTAAACTAAAATATCTCAAAAAGTTATCGAGATATTTTTAGGCCTGTTGAAGATTCTTTAAGCTTGGACTTTCTATTGTTATGCCAAGTCTTTCTAGAGTTTTTTACGAAAACTGAAGAATAAATTTCACCACCAAAATTGAAAATAAATGCACTTTGCTGATATTCACCCATGAATGGCCGTTAAAAGTATTACTTACCTTTTAACGGCCATTCATCATCATCATTCTCAATAACTTACTAGCAGATTTCGGTAGGTTGCAATGTCTGTCTGCTTGACATTTGGCTTACGGACGGTTAGAAACAAAACGTCACAGAACAGCTTTCTTTTATTTTTCTATGAATCAAGTGACAGATAGGTGACGCGGATAGGAATTACAAGCTAACTTTGATTATAGAAACACCGACAGCTACGGACGTAGGCATATTAACCAACGTCAGTAAGTTATAGAAAACGGCCGTAAGTGAGGCTGCTTATATCCTTGTGAGGTAAAATTATTCCTCTTCCGACCCTCACGAAACGAAATAGATTTTAATTTTAAAAACTATATCGTACGTAAAATACAGAAATACTTATATGTACACTGTAAAAGCAAACAAGAGTGCAAGAACTCGTTTAGAATACATCGGATTTAGGCATAGTTGCAACGCAAATATTGCGAAGCGTTTGGCGCACACTTTTACTGGATGAATGTTTTATAAAACATTCATCCAGTAAATCCGTGCATTCAACGTATGAACATGGAATATAGTTTGTGGTAAAACCTTTTTTAAATCCATAAGGATTCAAAATAGAATTAGCAGATATAATAGGGATTTTGGAAAATTCTTCGAAGTGGTTCTGCAATTTTTTTTGTGTTTAGTTTGTGAAAAATGGCCTATGTTTTGGTAGGTAGCCGTTGTGCTGTACTTAGTCATGATTCAGCAAATGATTTACAATCATCATCATCTGACTAGCCTTTTCCCGAACGAACTATGTTTGGGTCGCCTACCAGTCTGACCAGTGCAGGTGAATATTAATATTTTATATTTAGCTACTGCCTATCTGACCTCCACAACCTGTTACTGAGTAATACGATTTACCTTGGTAAGACTGGTTGTCAGACTTGTGGGCTTTTTTTTTTTTTTTTAGCACTGCTTAACGTTGAAGATTGAAAAATGCGGTGCTATTTGTTACAACCACGATCATTAAAATGCAAATTATAAAATACCCCAAACTCGGAAATCACTAACAAAACTGGCATCTTCAAAGCTTTTTCCGTAGGCACAATGTTTTAATGATTAACGATGTTAAGTCAAGAGAAGACACATTTCTCGGAAGAGTCGGTTTTATTTTAGAATAGTGTACAAATACATGTAGACACGACAACTGTGAGCTGCGTCTGAGTGATGGATCGCGCGCGTTGACGGAAGTGCGCCAAAAATGTGTAGCGGTCGAGAAACGTTATATAAACTGAAACTAACTAAAAACTTTTCTATATCTATTTTTTTTCTTGAATGTAAAATACAGACTAATACTACGGGACGGGAATCTTATGGATGTGAGAAGCACAGAGTAAACAGACAAGACCTGGCCCCTTATTCACAACGCTTCGATTCGATTTTCAATTCGGAAAGTTGTATGTCTACCTTTTTTTGACATTAAGAAATCGAGCGAGACAGACATTATTGATTCGGATTCTTACTATTATTCTTCTTTTACGATTTTCAATAGTATTTACAATACCCTTAGGTATGTAACTAGGTACCGTTAATCAGTAGCTGTGGCCTTCAGGACACAACTCATCAGTTATATTTATTTTTCATGTAATAGAAGGCAAGCCTATTGCCATCAACCGAGCAAATCCAGTATTCGTGGCTGCAAAATAGAAATTCCTGATGGAAAAACCCAATAACACTTTGCCCGTGCGAATCGAATCCATGACCTTTTGCTCAGCAGTCGCGCTTGCGATCACTTGAGCAACGAGGCAGTCTTCTTATTTTATTTATCTTCGTTGAAAATCTTCTGCAAAATACTTAGGTATGAAAGAAATACTATGTGACAATAACCATAGACAGAAGCATCATCATCTTCGTCAGTCATCAGCATTGCCCTATTGACAGTCGACTAACTGACAGTGAAAAGTATCAACAACTCTGTTATAGCTATTATTCGATACCATCAAAAGCATTTATGATAATTGAATTACGTTTTTTTACCAATCCATTGTTGGTTGTCCACTTGAGATTTGCTTTTCAACAGTGAAAATGGTTACTGGTCGTTGTGGACACAATAGAGAACTTATCTCAATGGGAAAAGAATAACACAAACTATCAATGGGCGCTCTACAGTGGACGCCATCATGCGCGTGAGAGCCCTCACGACGGGGTATGCGTTGTCCCGGGGTGGGGTTGTTTTCTCTTGACATCGCCAACGCCTTCAACTCCATGCCCTGGAGCTGCATTAGGGACGCCATCTACCCCGGTCGCAGCGGAGACTGGAACCGGCGAGAGATGTCCTGCGGTGTTCCACAGGGATCGGTTCTAGGGCCGCCCTTGTGGAACATCGGGTACGATTGAGTGCTGTGCGCCCTAGCGGTGTCAGCGTAGTTAGCTACGCGTAGTGTGCTACGCTGACGACACGCTGAAATAAATTAGGAGCTCCTTGAATCTAGTTCTAGTCTTTACTGGGCATAGACATAGGTCGAGCAACCTCAAATTATATAAAGGGTCTTGGTCAAAATGGGCGTAAGTCCAACATAATTCTAATATTCCTCAAATTATAGCTCAAAATAAGTTCTCCAATTCATACGCAAACAAAATCGCCGGAGACCAGAGCTACTGCCAATTGAAAATGATGTACTGCCAATTGTAAATGATTACCTGTACTTTATCAAAGATTTGACTACAACCGTCCTTGGTTTTTAAAGTAAATCATAATGAAAACATTGTGCTGAAACTAAAATTAAATCCAGCAAGGCCTCGGGTGTCCTGGAATTAACTCGGGACTATGGGGGCTGTGTTATGGAACCCCCTTGTTAAACTATGCTTCTTTAGTTTAAAAAATAGGTCAAATCTATAGGAGGTCTAGGAATTTGTTGGATGAGCTATGCAGTGATGAGCCAGTGCCCCTGACTTTCGTGTTCTTTCGTGTCGTGTGCTCTTGGTTTCGTGGCCAGCCAGGCACTATACAATGTGGCATTTATTTTCTGACTTACGTTGAGATTATGACTTGTTAATTTATTAAACGTTGATGTAGACTACTACAATGAACAAAAAAGTACTACAGCGCCATCTATGACACAGTGTAGGGTTATTAAATAAAAAAAAACATGATAACACCACAATAATACAATTTAATGGAAACAAATTATATTTTAGATCAAATTAATATTAAGGGTTAACACGACTAAAAAAACTAGAAATAATAAAATTGAACAAACAGAATAAAACATTCACTAGGAGACACAGTATAAGTAAATTTCGATCCCTAGCCTGAATCTTGACCGACCCTTGCTCGACGAGCCAGCCCGCGCCGCTGAGCATGTAGCTTTAAATTCCCCAAATAATAATCCGACCCAGCCACCCTTGCTGCCCTCCCTCAATGACGCACTAAACCGAGACCCGAACCCCACAGGGTGCCCTTAGTGTCGCTCATTTAATGAAAATCCATAGTTTGTAAGCCCTGGCTGGGGGCCTTAAAGTAATTTTTGGCCACCACAGGATAGTCCGGTTAAGCAGTTTGACAACCTTAACGTGTTGTGTCTGCGAGTGGTCCCATCTAAAAAAAAAAAAAAAAAAGCCTGAATCTTCAGACGAGGTTTTAAATCTTGAATTTCTTATGCGGAATTATAATTTAAAATGAGGTTTAAAAGGTTCAATATTACCACAAATTAAAATCTAAAAAATATATGTAACTTATTATGCTCTTAAAGTTAATGGTTTTTAGGATCTGGTTAAATAATCTTCACGCGCCACACGCCGTTGGAACCGGATGACGAAATAAGTTTTCAAGCGTTGTACGTAGATTACTTATTCGTAGTTAATGATCCTCATACCTACGTATTTTGATTGACATCATTGTGAGATAATCAAACTGCGTTGTGTATCAAACCTTGATAGGGGTTATCCGTAGAACGATCGAGGAATCTTTTAAATGTTTAAGCAAGATATTTATACATTACGACATGCTGACATCAATGTTACATCATCATATGCCTTCGGGGTATCAATAGAGGGCGAAATAGCCCTCTGTCACTGGGTTAAGGGCCTATACTACCTCAAATGGCTTAGCATGATCCTCCGTTACGCCTAAAATACTGCAGCATTAATTTTGGAATAAATATATGGTAAAGTTGAGGATTAATGTTAGGTCCTATATTTGGCGAAAACACGATTCCATAAAATTTTCTCGATAGAAAAAAATCCCAAAGTTAGCTCTAAACTGAACAATAAACCGCTGGCAATCATAAATTACTTCAAATTAGATCATGAAACTTTTTATACTAACTGAACTAACTATAAAGCAGGTCTCATATCCAATCAAATCAATTAATCCAATCAATAGATTTTTGGTAAATCGCAAAAAACCACTAATTTCGCACTATTCGGCCCGCAGTGACTGACAAAACAACCACTTTGTAGTGCAAACTGATTAGAACTTTATTTTAACAGTATTTCAAACGAAGTTTGAACTACCAAATATAGAGTTGCTAATTTGAGGTAGTATAGGCTCTTAAATCCTAAAGCAAAATGAAAAGAAACGATAAGAATAAAGAACACAAACCAGAAACAGAAGATTAAAAAGAAGCAGACAACCAAAATTCACGAAATAAATACGATTACGTATCAGGATAAATAATAGGATAAAATCTTCAACCAAGATGGATCGCAGGTGGACAACACAATGTAGATTAAGCCCGCTGAACATCTCACTCCATAAAACTTAAAATATATTATCCAAACAGCATCACATAGTCGTTCAAATCGTGTCTCATAGGCGAATGACAAGACGAATTCACCAGAGTAGTCAAAAATTTTCTGTATAATCAAATTTAGAAAAATAACAATGCCAAACAGAAAAAGAAATTATAAGCAAGGTTTAAGTACTAATTCTTAAAACGAAAAGAGGTCTTATGTAGCGTAATGCTACAACAGGTGATGAACTGACTGCGAAACACGTCAGAATTCCTTCATCGCGCTTGCACAATTATCCGCGACTTAAGACTAGATATATAGGAAAACCCGACAACAACTGTAGGGCAGTGGCCGACCAGACATAACACCCGTCTGGTCAGAGGATCCTCCCTTTTCCAAGGGGGAATGAAGAGCTTTACACTCTGTTCTTCATACCCCCAAAGATATTTTAAAGCGTTGAGATTTTGAATCGTTGAAATTATGGTTTTGAGATTTTCAATGTTGAGATTATGATTGTTGATCTTATGTACCAATCCCGGTGGTACCACGGGTGAAAAAAAACTTTTCGTGGTACCACTGGATCGCTTGGCTAAACTACGGGGATTTGTTACACCTCACAAAGGTCCCTCCAAAGGACCTAATATGAATGTGTGAATCCAAAATATCGAAGACGTGAGAACCCGTGAATGCCCGAACTTGCGCTAGGCCTTATGGCTTATGGATTATGGCGCAATGCTTTCCTGATTCTAAAAGCTTACTGAATACTTGTAAACGTTTTTTGTCACGATGTTCCTTCCACCGTGTAAATGTAGCAGTTTTCTACCAGGATAATAAAAGTAAACAAACGGATATTCTTAAACGTTTATTACCAATTTGAATTTAGATAACATTTCATGCACTAGAATACAATTCTAACAATGCGGACATAGCCTGATTTCATATAATTTTGATTCTAATAGTAACACACTATAAGCATTGATAAAATTGAATAGAAAACTTATTATATTGCTAAATCTATTAAACATTTCTACTAATTAAGGGCGGTTTCACCAATAACACGGAACGCGATCAGCTCACTTGCGTTCAAGAGATGTGGCGTCTGCCGTGAACACAGTTTAGATATTACACAGTTTGGTGAAATGCTCCGCTAGTGTGGTATTAGGGTATGCGGAACCCGGTTTCCGTCCCATAGTAAGACCCGAGGAAAACCTGTTTAATTATGGGACCGAAACCCGGTTCCGCATACCCTATGTGGTATAGTGCTGTAGATTAATTTAATTAAAAAAACTATTAATACAATATGCGAAGTTTTCTTAATTTACTGTGATAACCATAAGGTGATGTTAATTATTTTAAATTCAGTTTTGAAAATACGCCAATCAAATATAAACAGAAACAGTTGTCTTATTTTGACTAAATTCTTAAATTAAGATAAAGTATTCCAAATTAATATCAGGTATATCAGAAACACCTAAATTTATTTTATAATTTAGTGCAATACTTAACCTACATATACACTATGCTATTATAATTTTATAAATATTCGTATTCTACGTATATGCTTACTCTATTTATTGGACGGAATTGCCTGAGGGTTTCAGATATATACAGATACCTTATACACTAAAAACTATATTTATTTCTAATTCTACCTAATAAGATTGATTGTAAGTATTCAAAATGTGTAAAAATATTTGCTGTTATAAAAACTAGGTAGTTTCAAAATGTGAAAAACAAAGTTTCACTATTTAAATTGTTTCGTTGGAAAGTGTTTTGTTTATATTTGGGATTTCAAGCTCTCGTTACTGTTACATTTCAAGTGGCACTGAGATCACTTAAAAATACAAAACACAAAGATGGAAACATACCTACTCATCGTCGTGAATCTCATTTTAATTGGATCGTTAGACAATAACGTAATAATGATGAAGTGTTCTTTCCCGGCCCTTATATAAAGGCCCTTGAAACACAGTGAGTAGTAAAAACATAATGATAGGAAAATGCTTACCTAAACATGCAGACCGCAGAACTGCTTGAGTAGAAGAAGAGCTATTTAATATGGCTGAGTGGGGATCATATCTGCATGCTGTTTCCTGTAAATTAATAACAAATTTGTGTTTTGCCAGTGGAATGTACTTTTCGAATGATAGAACGCTTTTGTTTAAACCATTAGGTGGCACTGGCTTCATGTTTGGCACTTTTATAGTGAGCGATTTCTGCAACGACAGTATTTCACGTTAGGGTCATGTATTAAGTAAGTTTGCGTCTAAGTTAGTCTACAGCTGTCGCGGGAATATGCTGACATAAAACTTAAAAGTAATCTTTAATAATACTTATTTTAATTAAGTGCATCAATGCCGCAAGAGTTAATAGAAGTCTTAAGTAGAATTCCAGCTTTTCCTAAAAATACTTATACACCAACTTCAGGTGTAAATTTTACACCGTTATCACTTACCAGATACATAAACTCATTGTATAATTTAGCTATGACTATAATTTCTGTCTGCAATGTTCTATAGGATGGTACCAAAATTACACTTGTAAATTTGGAATCATCCTATAAATAGAACATTGCAGACATATAAATCATAGATATAACTAAATTTAGTAATGACGTAAGTGATAGCCAATGCGTTGACATGACAATGTGATTTTGTAAACATCCTATAGATAAACTTATTATTATAAATAACTACTAATCGTAACCTATTAAAAATTGTGCGCAATTTAATCTAAAACATATTGGAATGTAAAGTATGGACGGTGCAAAAGTGACTTAAGTACTTACTTAACTATTTAAAATATTTAAAAATATCGACTCATTACTAATTACGTTTACCCTTATTTGATTATCTATATTTACTAATACTAAAATGTGATGCAAATCTAACTTATAACTAACAACACGTACAACTAATCGAAACCTCGCAGATCTTTTTAAATATTAATTTTATATGTCGAAAACTTCGGCAATATTGATTTGAGATTCAAAATGTCAAATATCGAATGTTTGAGAGCATATCCCTTTGTTAACAAAATAACTTAAATTATAAACAAACTAGTATTTAGGTACGTACTCCGATGGTTAGTAGCACTGAGAAACACACGTAAGTAGCTTATGTTGCAAGAGATTAGTGGGGAACTGCGCGAGGGAGCATTCACATGTGTCTGGGTACTGATAGAGCAAGCAAGGCTTAGTTAAATTCCTGTATTCTGACAGTTAACAGGGTGCTTTACCCCACAATTAGTAGTGAGGTAGGCACTGACTTTACTGAATTGGTTTTCGCGGTGTAACCCGCTGAAAAGTAGTACCTACGTACAGTAAGTTTTTTTTACTGAGGCAACTTTACTGGACACGTGTGAATGCGACTTTAAATTCGTTCTACGTTCGGAATTCCGCAGCATTGGTTCTTCGTTCCTAAATATGGCCAGCGAGTGTTGCGTATTGGGTTCGAAAACATTTACAATTGTCAGGTGCAATGTTCCCATACGGGGATTTCTCAGTGAAAACAGAAAACAGGATTGTCGAAAATAGAAAATACGTGTACATTTTGTGATGCTGAATAAAATTAACTATCCGTTTTTATGTACCTAGAGGCAGAAACACACCAACTAATATATTGTTCCCATTAAATTATTATATATTATTGTGATATAAATCCCTCGTTAGTACCTACTTTGATATTTCTAGTCACAACTAATGCTACTTCTGAATCATGAAGATGGCCTTGCTATAAAATTACCTATTTTTATATACAAGTTGTTAAGCCAATAGGAGAACACAGACAGATTTTTGAATCGAGATACCTATGTTGAACGACGTGGTCTTATTCTTAACTGTCTACTTAAATCCAATAGAAAATGAAACTTAATTTAAAAGCATACGCCTCAACATTGACTGAAGGCGATTTAATTAGACATCAGGAAGACGATGGATCAGGAGGCCCAGGAGGTCGCTCCAACTGTGCAATTTTATGCAATCGTAAAATAAACTCCACTTCTCATCTCTAACCTCGTTGAAAACAGAATCAATAATTATTTCTCATATTTAAATTAAATAACTGTGCACTCGTGAAAATAATACCGATGAAACGGTATCCCTTTAAATATTAACTTTTTCATAGTAATCTACAAAAGCTATTTATAAGCTCTACTGACGCATCATCTACCGATTATAGATATTAAACATAATTTGGAAGAATAATAATTATAAATCTAAATAGGATAATATTTTTAATTAGTTACATGTCGAAGGAATTAACATTACCCGATTGCTTTTAAATCTTATAACAGCACAAAAGCAAAGTATGTACAGAAACATGATCAAAAGTTATCGGAAAAGTATGAGATAAACTACAGAAGTATAATAAACTACAGGGTGGGAAGACGGTGGATTGGGAGGCGGACACTCCGGACCCTCCGGACTGTGCAGATTTGTGCAATCAAAACAAAATCTCCATCACTACACTTCCTCACTTCACAATAAAATGGGAATGAAACTCAAATATTAACCGTGTACTGGTGAAAATGGCTACGATGACGATAATTTTTATTTAACTATACAGGAAACTCAAATATTAACAATATGTAACAACATAAATGATGATTTTTTCCATGATTTCATGAACTTAACAATAATTTAATTCAACTACTAAACCTCAACAGACTGATTAGGTAAGTTCGGTATGACAAGGTCTAACAAAACTCGAACAAAACCTTTACGAGGAGAGTTGGTATGATAAAATAGATAACATTCCCGAAAAAATACGGGAATGTCACCAGTGTTAGCCCAAAGTCAGTCTAAAGTAAAACACTAACTAAAATTAAAAACTAACGAAATATAAGTTTAATTTCGATCAAACCATTACTCAACCTCGGAAAATCGTTTACACAATTTTTGTTAGACCTAACTAAACATTGTGATTAATTGGAAGATGTTTTTGAATGTCGGAAGACAGTGATTCCAAGGCCCTATCTCGGGCCCCTTGTTGTTTATATCGCAAAGAAAATAAAGAAAAAAATTAGTAAAACCGAAAATCTAACAAAAACTATAGTTTGGTGCAATGTTTCAGTGTTTTCCAATTTTACAACCCTCTTGAAATATCCATGGCTCGACCGGTCTAAAAATTTCTCCTTGATCGTTTGAAGTCATAATAAGGATTTGTAACGATAGCCAATATTGGCAACCTAAGCTGATCTTCGAAATAAATCAATTAGTATTGACCAACCGACACGACACGGCACCGACACCGACACTGTATTGACTATCCAACACTTATTTGCGACGGAGTAAAAAAATGACGACATGAATTTCAAATTAAATTTAGAATAAACGAACATGCAACATGAAAATGATCTGAGTTGGGAAGACGGTGATTTCGAGAGATAATGGAAGGAGACCAAACAAAACCAACCCTATTCTAACGGAAACGACTAGAAATACTGCTTGAATTGGAAACAATAACCCATGTTGAACGTTGATTTCTTCCTGATGCTAGTCAGGTATTGTAATGAAAGCCACTAGGGGCTACCTAGCCTGATCTTTGAAAGAAATCATGATGTACCATTCAACTCTTTAATTCAGTGGAAGAACATAAAGACGCTAGATCAAATTAGGGCTAAATTAACGAAAAAAGACAATACAAAAAGCTTAGCCGGATACAAGAAAGTGAATCCACAAATAATGTGAACCCATTTTCAGGCAAGGGATCCAAGAGCTGGATCCTAGATCTTAGATTACCACTTAAAGTAAAAGTTAATGCTGAAATGACAACATCAATGATGCTAATAAAGTGATGAAAAAATAATTTTAAAATCCAGTCAGGAAGACATTTAAGGTCTGTTGTGTAAATAGTAAAGGAAATTCAGTATTACTGGAAGAAAATAGGTAGTGAAAAACCTACATAGAATAAACCCTTTTCTAAAGCTAAGTTATAATTAAATGTTAATGCTGGAATGATAATAGATGACAATGAAGTAATGAAAGAATAACTTTAAAATCAACTCATGAAGGAAGACACTAAACACCTGTAAAAATTTAGGTCGGTTGTTGAAATAGTAAAGCAAATTAAGTTTAACTGGAAGACTGACTACGAGGTAGTATTTTAGGCCTGTTGTTTAAATAGTAAAAAAAATAAGTTAAACTGGAAGAAAATAGTGACAAACCTACGTATGGGTCATTAGATCTGATTATATTGTACCTATGTTTTACAATACTTTAAATTAAATTTGAATTTGAGAATTAACCCTTATTTACCGCTCAGTTAAAGTTAATGATAATGCTGGAATGACAACGCATGAATAATGATAATGAAGTGATGAATAGGTAAATAATTTTAAAATCAAGTCAGGAAGACGGCAATTGTGAGGCAACATTTTAGGCCGGTTGTTTAAATAGTAAAGCCAATTAAGTTGAACCAGGACCTGACGGTACAAACAGTATATTTTAAAGTGTACTTTTCAAACAAATAATCTCATCAATTCAGTTGTCTCAGTAGGAAGACAGTGGATTTGGAGGCCGTGAAGGCAATTCCTATTACCCAATATGTGCAAAGCTTTAGTAAACAATTAACCTATAACAAACCAACTACGGGATGGGAAGACGACGGATCGGGAGCACAATGAAGTTGCTCCGAATGTGCAATTTTGTGCGATTTCAAAATAAACTCCACTTCCCTTCACTATCAAATTAAATTGAGTTAAAAATTAAATAACCGTGTTCTCGTGAAAATGATACCGATGGTGATGTATCAATGAAGCTTAACTTAACCTATTTTTGTTTTTATTTAATTTTTTTCAGGTGTTTTTTTTTTTTTTTTTTTTTTTTTCAAGTTTTTTTTTTTCTACTTCCGGATCTAATACTTATCTACCTGGTGACTCATAATTAACTTACAAATACTTATAAGCTTCACTGACACATCGTCAAACGTAAAGAGTATTAAACTGAAATAACAGTTACTGCTAATCAAAAAGCAGAAACGAGAAAACTCTGATTGACTTTAAAGTTGAATTAATACCAATGAAAATGTAACAATCATATTGAAAAATGTACAATCCCAAAGAAACTCAAATAAGTCTGTTTGAAGGAATAAACAAAATTCTAATCCTTGTGATGACCAAAATCTCGTTTTTGATGTCGATTAAATGGTTGAAAAATATTCATTGAAATAGCAAAATAAGAACCAAGTTAGAATACGAAGACTATGCTATACTTCCACAGATTATTATTATTTAAAAGCAATCGTCACAACACAACTTAAAGCCATACTTATATAATTTATTTTAATATAACTTATAATTGTAGATTTTAAGTTAAGATAGTAAAAATTAAGATTTCGTATCTCTCTCTGCTATGTAGTTACTTAAAATCAGATCAACGATGAAATATCAACGGAACTAAATGCTTATTAAATACTTAAACTAAGTGCTAGTTGCTAAAACTAAGTTTTATGCAATGTTAGTCAATGAAGGTACGAGTATAAGCCCTAAAAACGAATGACGCGGACGTTTAAAAATTTAGAAAATGAAAAGGATAAAAATTGTATGGTTTCCTGAAACCAACTATTTTGAGGGTTAACAAGACAGTAAGGGCTTACCCTTACTGTCTTGTTAACCCTCAAAATAGTTACAGACTATATTATGGTTACAGACAACCGATAATTACCCTTAGGTAATTATCGGTTGTCTGTAACCATAATGCCAAAACGATTATCTATGTTAAGAAAATAAAAAATCTTCTGTAAAATATTCTGTAGAACTAATCTGTTATGGTTAATTTAATCTCCTTTAGTTACATACTTGATTATATTCTGACTAACATCACGTAATATCTATAACCAATTGCGCTGTGCATACTACCTTAAATTCTAGTATCCTATTAAGTGCGTAAAACTGTGTCTTAAAACTAACATTACCTTATCTAGTTACTTTAATCCATAACCTATCTTAAATTACTGAAAGTTCCGCTGATACGACACCAGAAGATCGGCGTTTGGTAGAAAAATACATATTTATCTATGACCTGATTTAAACGGTGGTATTTAAATTGTCTGTAGTATACGATAAGTTGAAGCAACACCAGGGCCCACTTACCCCACCAATCTCTAAACAAACGAACTAATCATCATTCTGTTTCAGTCAATCGTTTGAAGATGTCAGAAACAGAATTATGATGTAATGTTTAGCGTTAATCGGATTAAAGGATTTATGGTGCAAGTGGGCCTAAGACTGACTCCGCCTAATCAGTGTTCAGGCGAAGCAAGTGATCTTCTGCCTCACTTTGACTGCAAGCCACAGGCAAGAAACTTGCATCGTGTAAATCAGGCTACAGTCTAAAGGTATGCCATACCCGCTAGGTTATGCATGACAGTTTTAAATGTGCATGCAAAACTGAGTTTCATCAAGCACGCACGTTTATAGTTTTCTCCTATATACTCGCGTCACGCATGCTGGTACAGGCAATACTGCACATGCACAACCTATCGTCTATGGCAAGGTTAACTGTGACTTTACCGTAGATAGCCAGTGACCTTCATGAATAAAAAGTAGCAATACAACTATCAATAAGACTAACTAATGAAATATCAAAGACTATTAGATCTATCTTCGAAAATTAACTACTATCTTTAAGAACCTGTTAAAGTTTTCTACTGTTGTTGTTCAAAGTTGTAGCACACTATTTTTGCATTGCACATCAGTTTAATTTACTTAACCATTTAAATGTGTTATAGTGAAAACTGGCATTAGTTCCTTGCTATCAATAATGCTCCAGTCATTGCCTCAATGTTGTATCTTGTATTGTTTCGACACAAGGAGTGTTTGCTTGTGTACTTAGTTAAATTATGACGGAATGCAACTCAAATATCAACTTTGTGTATATGAATGTCCTTGAGATGATCGAATACGGAATGCTCAAATGTTTGATATAATTAATTTGCATAACGTAATATCATAATTTTAACTAAATGCTACACTAATTAGTCCTAAGTACAGTAGATGTTAAAAATCTCCCCTAGTTGAAATCTTTTATGAAATATTTCTACGTTCCTATACGACGACATATTATCCCGTCTTTCAAAAATCTTTGTTGTTGTAGTACGTACCTAAGAAACTTGTTCATGTTCCTTCGAGTTGATGAAACATACACTGAACTACTCACATTGATTGGAGCAGCACTCACAAAAGGACAAACCGAGTCGCACTTGAAACTTTTGTTCTTAAAGATAGTTCGTTAAGTACTCCTCAAATCTATATATTCCATATATTACCTATATATCATATATTTCTACTTATTCGCGTCTATTGGGGTTACTGTTTTCACTGCAAAACATTTCGGTGTTTTATTTTACGTATGGGTATTTATTTTGATTAAAACTATACGTAATTAAGGATATAAAAATTGAAGCTTACCGGACCTTTCCTAGGCTTGCTAAAACTAAATAAAAAGGCACAAAAGGGAATGCTTTTGTAAAGCTAATAAACCTAAACTTAAAATAAAATAGATTGCCTCAAAATTAAAGATATTTGAGAGTTGATTATTTCATCTGTTATTTTGTACTGCATAATAGCGAAACATTAATGTTCAAACGGCGAGTTCCCACCTTATGTTACCAATTAGAATAGGATTCTTAAAAGTAGGTACCTAAGTACGTAATTAATAAGAAATTTGTAATCTCTTTCACAATTAAACATACGTCTTTTGGTGAGCTTATATGCGTTAGTCAAAAACATTTAAAGCGAACAATGAAACACTACATAAATTCACTTCAGAATAACGTTTAGTTGTATTAACGGGATGTAATTAATTAGTGATTCCTATTAAAGGATAAATACGATAGTTCTCATGATGTTACTGTATATTCGGTACTGTGTTAATTAGCAGCGTATCATTCAAGAGGATAATACCTAATATGGATAGTGATGTTTTAGAAGTACACACGGGGTGGTTGAGGAATAACATTGTTGTAAGTAAGTCGTGAGGCAGGGAGTTTCTGTCGAGAGCTTAGGTAGTCTTGGTGTACGAGCTTTAACTTGCCAAGCTGCTCTTTGTGGATCTAATGCGCAGCTGGCGTCCACTGCTTCCTACCTCGGTTTATCATAAAACAAGACATCCCAACAATAAAACTTAACATGCTACCAAAAAGTTAATTTACTCTTTAACAAATCGCAATCCATCACCAACAATAAGATAACAAACACATTTAACATATCCCATAAATAAAAAACTACCTCAGCCATGCTGAACATTTATTTAACCCGAGTCGAACTCGAAAATATACAACATAAATTATTTATAAGCATTAGGTACATTTCCTAACTACATACTTGCAAGTTAACATTATATAAATAAATAATAATAAAATACGGAGAATCGTCCAGACCAATGGAATATTCTTCACAAAACAAATGTCTCAGAATGTTTTTTTTTAATAACAGTAATTTTATTAAAAGTGTTATCGATTATGTAAGTAAACTAAAATAGTGTATTTAAACACCCTTTGTCCTGTTAGTAATTAATAGACAGTGTTTAATAATCGTCTGGGAAATTAGCTACTTAAAGTCATAAAGATGATTGAAACCCCGGTAAATGTGTCCGCCTCATGGAATCTATTCATCCACTCTGGGTATTAATTAGGCTGATTAGAATGTTTCCCGTTGCAACGAGACACATTATTAGTCATGAAAATTATGTATATTGGCATTCCTGTTCCCAAGCATTGTTTTGTGATGTTCATCAATCGAGTCTAGCGGCAACCCGTTTGAATACATTCATACATATATAAAATAAGTATATACCTACATGTGCAAAATTATTGCTGAACGAATACACGTCTGCGATAGTCGTAATTAATTAGTATCTTAATTCTATTATAATATACGGTTACCCATGTGATGTCAATCAATTTTCTTTGTTTGTTTTTCCTGACAGAAAGACGTAATTTAAAAACGGTGCGGTTGCCAAATACAAACCGAGTTCTATAAAAAATCTCATTATTACACATTAGACACTGATTTAACAGTTTTTTAAAGAAAAGAAAAGATGTATTTTTAATGATTCTCTCATTTCAATATGTGCTAAAAGATCTGTAGATAGAATTTATTGTTACTTTTCGTTTTTTTATAATTATTTTAAATCTGTTACAGATATTCACTAAAATACTTAATTGAAAATTGCAATAAAGATCACATGGATACTTACTTGCCTATTTTAATACTTGGAACCGGAGTTCCAGGTGGTTGTTGTGACGAATTTCAATTACTATTTTACGTATTCTAGGGCAGTCCTAAAAGTACCCAGCCTGACGTATAGATGAGAGTACCAATCATATAAAACTAAAATCTAGACTGTCAAGCCACCGTAAATTATTTATTATTTGCTTCGCGCCCATCAGACACTGTCACTGAATTTATGAACATGGAGAAAATTGGTCACAAAATTGGCTAAACTTTCATCTGAAAATTTTCTGTCAGTTTTTGCTCTTGGACCAAGTAAAAAATTAAATTTAAAAACCTTAGATTTTTTGTGTTTTCTTAGTTAGACCGGGTATTTCTGGGACTATACCTATGTAATTAACTATACCTTATTAATTTGAATCCTGATGTAAACTAAAACCTAGGTAAACTCTCGCTACATAATATTTACATTACAGCTGCACCAAAAGGGCCTTAAAGGTAAGTTTTAACTAAGTTTTGTTGTTGATCTTACAGTTGCTTACAATTAGTTGTTCCATATACCCTATATATATATACAAGTATAATCTCCTAGAATACTAAATGTAATATTTTAAGTATTATAAGCCTTTCTTTCGAATCCTTATATTTTATGATAACTCGATGATCACAACGAACGGTTCAATTGGACACATCGATTTTGTTTTCGTATAGGTACCAAAAAGTTTTAAGAATAAATTGATCGAAACTTACTCTACGTTAACTCGATATTTACTGAAGCTATGAATTTAAAATGTGTGTTTTTATGTTTATTTTTTCTTAGTACTATTGATAATTTAGTGTCAGATATTCCCACTGCAGTTACTTGTTGATTATAGGTTCCATCTGGAATGTGTACAAGTGAAAATTCTATGGAATGTGAACAACTAGGTACATGAAAATTACTTACACCAATAATTATTGATGTGTTATTCGGAAAAACCCGTTTTTCCACAAGATAATACTAGTCATACACCCGTATTTATAGTCAAGTTAAAGTAATAACTGGAGTTTAAGTAATTACTTCTGCAAACATTTTTATGCAAAAGACAAGAATTTAAACGAACTAAGAACTATCAAAGATGGCCAATAATTATAACTTTTGACAGTTAACTTCAAGCAAAAGTAATTATTTAAGTTACTATTTTATTCTGGATTTGAGCCATTAAACTAAACTCCACAATAAAATGGTCTCTTAAATAATTACTTTTACTATATAGAGTAATCACTTTGACTTGTATAGAATGCGGTTGTAAGTGTTATCTTGTGGAAAAAGTAACGCAATCCAAGATAAACAAAACCGCGAACCTCCGTAAAATCCTTCCATGTTACCTGTTTGCTTATTTTATAAAACGTTGTGACGTTATAAAGTGGGATGAAGTTGGCCGGCTCCTGACGCACTAAACTGCGGACTTGACCATTCTGATGCGGCAGTACTGACGTTGCTGTTGACCTCTATGAACTTAATAGTTTCGCCGCCGAAACTGACAGCCGGACCTCAGAACTTGTGGCTGGTAGCCGGCTGCTCGGGCGGGGTCACATTCATCCCCATGTTATCGTAGGAGAAATCCAACGTGGTATCTTCAGCGGGGTGTCGGTTACTAAGTGCCGTGCTGATGGTTTTCGGCGTCGTGGCTCCCTGGCTCTTCTCCGTCTGTGAGGTCCTCGTTTCCAGGTCTCTTGCGTTCAGAGGCTGCTGAGGTCGTTTCGCTGGTTCGGGGTTCCGTATCTCGAGTTTTAGTTCGTGCTTAGGTTTGGGCATCTCCGCGTGTGGGTTGTGATGGGTCAGGTCGTTTGGGTACTGCTTCACACGGTTCTGGAAATTGATGAAAGGTGTTGGATCAGTAGTAGAAGAAATCAAAAATTTTGTTTAAAAAAAAGAGTACCTATCTCTTCAAATTCTTGTGAAGGTGCAATTTGATAAAAGGAATAGAAATATTACTCCTATGTACGTCGTACATAGTTATATACGTAAGTGTGTATGTACGGTCGAACAAGCTATTTGGTTTACAGTTAAACCCACATATTACATTGTAAAATGTAAACCAAATAGCTTGTTCGACCGTACGTACGACATACATAAGTGTATTGTGCACGGGTTTTTGCATGTTTCTCGTATATATTTCATACAACATTGCATACTGCATACTGTAATAAAATCCCATTCTTTAGTGCTCTTCTTGTACAACAATTAACTGAGCGGTTTATACAGCACGTACTGTCAATGGATGAGTGAATTTATGAATGTTATTGAGTAGATTCATTTCGTGTTACGTCACATGTATTGTGTTGCAAATATGTATACCTATTACCTGAGATTACTTTACTATGCTCAATGTCAAAGATAATTCAATTGCAAAACGCCCTGTTATTCTTTTTTTCTCTTTTAATACTTGTACATATTATTAATATTTTAAGCCTGCTTATAGCATGTAAAAATGTATATCTATATCTCATTTAGTAAATATAATTTTATTGCAAAAACATTTTACCTTAGCCGGCTGAAATTTTTGTTTCAAATACCGCCATGAGAACTTGCCCCGGCAGACGATAATGAGGACGAGCACCAAGATGGCCAGTGCCACCGCACTGATGATTAGGGCAGTCTGCGCTTGTCGCTGCACACCTTCGAAAGCATAACATTTGTCAACCACCAAACACTTCTACCACAGATACCTACTGATAATTTAAAAGTTAGACACGCATTTTTGGGGTTGAATGCGCTCGTCGCATCTTCGCATTGAAAAAGCATAACTTTCAGCAAGCTGTCAGTGTCAATTTCGAAACAACGAGTTCTTGATCTCGGTTAATGTGTGCTGATCGCTGAACTGCAGTTTTATTGGTGATGTTCACCCATATTAGCCAATTATCGCAATAACCGTTCGCTTTCGAGAAAGTTCCAGCGCTTTTGTTTTTCTTAGAGAAATATGATGATTTTATTAGCTGCTGCTACTGACCGTCGGAAATTCTTGTAGCCTTTTCACGATTCTCGAAAAATATGATGAAATCTTAATATACTTAGATAGTACTTTTGTAAAACTAATGATTCATATAAACATACACATACACATCAAAACATAAAAACTTACAACACAAAAATGGAAATAATAAGGTCCAAAATAGCATATCGCAACAAAAGCAAGGCAACATTTATACAACTACGCTTTACATTGTCAATGAAGAATTATTTAGGTAAGGGAGAGCGCTAAGGGGACTTAGAAACGCTACTAGTTGCTCCAGGCGTTAGCTGTCTGCCTTTACAGAACGTATAATTCATAGGAAAAGTTTAAAGCTTCTGTTACCAGCTGTACCAGGATGACAGGTGGTGCAGGTGTGCTGCAGCATATAGGTAGGTATTGACGTAGTTTGTTCGCTACTGATTTTAGTGCATAGCTCTTTGGTTGCATTAGCTCAACTATTTGAGGTTCGAAATCTAAGTACGGTCGAACAAGCTATTTGGTTTACAGTTTAACCAACAAATTACATTGTAAAAAGTAAACCAAATAGCTTGTTCGACCGTACATATTAACGTTACTTAAGTCGTGTTTTGACTAAGACATGTATGACATGCATTGCATCTGAATTTTTAGTTTGCTGCAACAAGAATAACGCGAAAACAAAGTTCGTGTTAAGTAACCTTTGACCTTTTGAGATGACAAAAAAAAAACTAATTAGTCCGTCAGATAGATTTCAAAAAAATATTGGACATTTTTTTTCACGTAAACAAAAAATAAAGACGATACAGTGCGTCGAAAACTCGTGTGACGTCACATTTGAGTAAATTTTAACTCAAATGTGACGTCATGATCATGATCTTTGACACGTTTTATCTTCGTCAATTTTTATTAATTTGATAAAACAAAAAACACGTACTTATGCAATATTTTTCAATCTAACTGACGGACTTAAACTAAACAGAATCATATTTTTTTTAGTCAGTCATCATCCTTGTTCAAAAAGCAGTAAAATACAAGGTGTAAACAGTCCAGAACAAAAAATATCGTAAGGACATCGAGAGCAAGTGCTTTTCGGTTTCGTGAAAGGTCTCTTAACACCCATATTATTTTTACTTGTAGATATTCTTTATAAGAGTAGAAAACTTCTTATCAAGCCTAGATGTATTTTTTTTAGGCTTAGGTAATCTACACCAGCAGAGCTCAGAGCTCAGAGCTCAGAGCTAATTTAATATGCCTAGAGCAGTTTGCATTACACTTTAAAGGGCAAAATGAATTCAACTTTTAAAATCAATTAAATAGGTAGGTACAGTCGTCAGCGCATCAAGTTACTACAAACCGTAAACTTTTTCATTCGATTTTTAACTTAACCATCAACATTCTATGATTTAAAATCATTTGGAGAAGTTTGAAAGTTTCTGGTAACTGTACTTGAAACAATTTGATTTGAAATCGTAACTGTATTCAAATTTACAGTAAACATGTCTACAGGCCACTTAAGGTCTAAAACTTTGATATTCGCACTGCAGAGAAATTCCCAGAACTTGCAAAAACTTAACATCTATGAACTTCACAATACTATTCTACAGAATATTAAATTGTTTTGTTGTCAACTGGAAGGTTACTAGAAGGTGCTTATGTATTATCAAAGAAAGAGATTTTTGTACAGGCAGACAACTTGGATTGCAGTTCCTTTTAAACAGCTAATATTGCGAAGAGTAGTCAATTGTTTTGGTATCACAATATACAGGGTGGAATTTTTGCATGCCACCTGGAGGAAAAGTACTCTAAATACTGCAGATAGAAAATTTTACTCAAAGAAAATATTCCTTTATTTTTTAAAATAAATTAATCGGCATTCAAAGATTTTGAACATTTGCGTGCCACCGGCTAAAAAAATAACACCCTGTACTTTTATGGCACCAATCGATAGGGTCAATTATAAAGATTAAATCCTCACTAACACGATGAATTAAATGAAAGGAAAACCATGAAATCTTAACTTATTAATTATTCCTTTAAGTAAAATTTGCTATCTCCGTTATTTAGAGTACTTTCCCTCCAGGTGGCATGAATAATTCCACCCTGTATAAGCTTCATTTTAACGCTCACTAGAGAAATGAATATTGGGAGTTAGTTTTATGTCAAAAGAATAGTATACCAAACACTTTGTTCGAGTGTACAATAGGATTATTTTGTTCCGTGATCTTAGTAAAGTCCCGGCTTATTCAATATTAACTGGACGAAGCACTCAATTGGACAGCGAAAGGACACTCTCGTGTAAAACGCAGAAACCAATTTATTTCTTGTATAAAAGAAATATAAACTTTCAATGTTTTTTCAGCGAAATATTTGTTTTTAATATCACTAGCACAAGGTATTTAGTATCGATTTGAGCTTTGTTAGTGACTCTACTACTTACTTCTATATAATATTTTGATAAACGCATTTTTCTGATAAGTCCTATTGGTTTGCCCAGACAACAAAATATTGACACTGGAAAGTTTTCCAAAATATCGAATTTAATTTAAAGCTGATACTTGTGAGTAAACGTTAGAAAACAAATGAGTAATTAATGTGGTACATGGAACAACTATACTTATCTATGTCACACTTAAAGCTGATAAAAAAGGTAAAGCGTTTGTCTATTGCTGTTGTCATTATGTCGTGTCAAGCTCATTAACCCCTGAGCTTGTGATGAGTAATGAAGTAACTTTCAGTCAATTTTTTCATTATAATTATATTTCTAAAAATCTTTTTATTTCTTTCATTTATGTCTAACTTGTTACGCAAACGAAACCTTTGTAAAGCGAACAAACCCCTTTCTATTAGCTTAAAAAAAACGGCATTTCAAAGCAATTTCATCCCTCACAAATATCACATTTCAGTGCGTCCAAGTAAAAGTCAAACAATATTCGCAAAAGCAAACAAAAAGGACAAATGTACAACGAAGCAAGCATCGCATGATCATAAAGTTCAGAACAAAGGAATATCTAGAAAAAAGGTAAAAATAGTAGTATGTTACCGCTCAGATCCCCAGGAGGATGTGAATCTTCGGACCTCCGTATGTACCTCAGGTCGAGGAGGTAGCCTGTAAACAAACAAACATGGGTGTAACTATACGGTTTAAATAATTAATTTTATGGAGTATTATCTATGCATGCATTTATGACGCTATTTTTTTTTTAGAACGGATAGCCGATGTGGCCGAAAAGTTCTGGAGTGGGGACCGCAAACCGGAAGACGTTGCGTTGGAAGGCCTCCCACTAGGTGGACCTGGTGAAGGTTGCGGGAATCCGATGGATGCGAGTCGCACGGGACCGGTCAATGTGGAGACACTTGGGGGAGGCCTATGTCCAGCAGTGGACGTCTTTCGGCTGAAATGATGATGATGATGATGCATTTATCAATCGGAATATAGGATAATTTGGTTTATTCTCCCCAATTTGTTTTTTTTTTCAAAGGACGGGTTTATTGGGAACTATGGTAGATTTTTGTTATAATACACCGAATATAAGGAATTTGACACAAGATATTGTAGTTTCCATCAACCTGACAAATGGGATATGAACCAATGATAAGAACTGTAGGGTAAAATATAAAAAGACAATTAATATCATCATTAAATCCTTGGAGCTCTTACGAGAAGAGTAAATCCTTTACTAAAATAGGATTCGTCTAATTATCTTCCGACATAGACAAGCAGCAGACGAAGACAACCAGTCAAAAAAACCTTATGTAAACTACTCAATCATGTTACTAAGAAAACATAATGTCGAAAATATTTGGCTCAAAAACTAATGTAGGTGACGAATGATAGTGTTCAAATTTTTTTATTGTTTTAAAGAAGAGTGTTAATTTGCAGTGATCAGTTGACACATTGTCTGTCATAGTCTTAAAATCTGTTTGAACTTTTCAAGGATGTCTTTTTAGTTTGAAGTCAGGAAAGACAGTGAAGCTACGGCTCTTTTCGTTTTAGACTTCATTATATTTAAGTGCTCTTGGTTTGTTTTGCCTTGAATCCAAGAATCGAACCGCATGGGTATTCTTCGCAATAGTCTGCATCGCATATTTCACCGTGGATGATATTCAGTTCTATGAACCAGAATATAAAGATTACTTTCTCATCCAACGGGTCTAGACTAATCAACCGTTGGTTTTGAGGTTTTATTCAATACAAACTAAATACAACTTCGAGTCTTCGACCAACTTCACATTCGGCAACAGACCAAAGGAGTTAACTATTCTCAATCATGTGAATCTCATTCAATTTGCAACGACGTAAGATCTCTGGTCTCTGCTCTGTTAAGAAACTTCCAGAATCCCTTTCAGTGCATCCACAGCGAGTTAAGCTTCTATATAACATTACAGAGCTATGATAACGACCGGTTCACAGTAACGAGTACCTTTTAAGGTTCTCTTTAGAAGCGAGTAAATTGTGAGCTGAATAAAACTTTATGAAGTTTTCATAATATGAAAATGCTGATTTAACAAGCGTATGCAAACAAATGCTATTTCTTTTTCAGGGAGTAGGTACCATGTTTTTAATTGATTGAAATTCAATTACGTATAGGTACTCTTCTCTGTGTGTATAAATTCATAACAATACTTTTATTCACATAAAATGAGATCTCAACCATAAAACTCAGTTTCAATGATTTCACAATGCGGAAAGACATTAACGGTACCTACGGTACAGATTTCTTTGCTACGAGATAAGAAAAAATTAGGGCCAGGTATTATGTTGACACAGACGCGGGGACAGGGAAAAAATGTCCCGAGCAAACAATTAGCAGGTTGAGCTGCGCCGACAGGTGCTTGCCCGGGCCACACACACACCTTACATACACGGACACACACAACGCACTTCACAAAACTATCAACTATTTAACGCTAATCAAATACGTTGTTTCTCATCTCAGCTTTGGTCGGATAAACACAAACTACCCTGTACTAAATATTACATATAAACCGACGTGAAATATAATACTTTATTTTATAATTTTCGAAGTATAAAAACACAAAATGTAAATTCTTATTCTAACCAAAAACCGAGAGGAGCAAAGCTGTCTTTTGTTTTCCACAATACAAGTTAATTCAAAGCTCGGGGTCGTAGGTACTTAACTTTGTTTACAGACGAACTAATTGAAAACAAGCATTTAATAGCATAGCGACGTATGCAACAAAAACAGATTACACTTGCACAATTTATAAACAAGGAGCCACCTGTATTTGAGTTTGCCGACGTTACGGCTGCACACACAAACACAAGCGGTTGTGTTTGTGTGCGTGAGGTCCCCCTGTGTGCGTAACATACCTGTCGGGAATCAACGGAGCATGACTTTTATGGGTATTGTTACACCCCTTACCAATGATCCTACAACTGCATTCTATTCAGTCCGTTATAACTCGTGATGTGCGAGGAATAACGACCTATTCGCAATGGATTCGATAACTTGGTACAGGCATGCACCTGATACTTTAAAATTGTACAGATGATATAATACGCGGAGCTCGAACTGTTTCGTAAGCTGCGTCTATTCATACAAATAACAGTTTTTTTTTGTAGATACGAAGTTAATTCGATTTTAAATAAATATTTTGATCAGTTCTCATAATAACCATCATAAGTAGCCGGCATCAAAATAAAAAGTCAGGTACTTTCGATAGAACTCGTCATGGCAAATAATTATGCCTTTTCATTAATTGATTTGCTACTTACTCTCTTGTTTAATTTAGCTTATTTATCCGAAATTATATTTAGTAACTAGCTATTACAGCTATATACTGTTTATCCGCGACATTGAATGGGCTATAATCCACCACGTGGTCCCAGTGCGGATTGGTAGATGTCCACATGTCTTTGATTTTTTGGTTCTAGGACATGCCGGTTTCCTCACGATATTTTCCTTCACCGTTTTGAGAGCAGTGGTGATGAAATAAATGACACAAAGTAATGCGCCTGTCTGGGTTCGAACCCACGACTTACTGTTCGTAAGTCGGGGCCGCCACCACTGGGCTACCGCTGCTCTCGGCGAAAATTTTTGCTGGGAAATAACTTTTTTTTTGGTGTGATAAATCACGTATTTCAGAAGGACTCATTGTAACGCACTTAAAACATTGAGCTGGTGGATGGATTGAATAGTACGAGGGTCGTGAAGGTGTTTAGAGTAAAAATCTTACATTACAAACATGTAAGTATGTAGTACGAGTATGTGTTTTGGGATTCGAAATAAAACGCAAGCAAAACTTTACTTCTTGAATTTAATGAAAATTATACGCCTTCTCGGTCTTATATCTTTCTTATTCGTCCTCCGTCGTACTTTCTGATATATATGGTGCTCTCTGCGCATCCTTCCTTGACATACAGTGTTGTCACTCCATCATCTTACATCCCCTCATTCAATCAGCCACTTAACTCCTCTAACATTGCCACATCATCATTTGCCTAGCCTTTTCCCAACTACGCTTCCAGTTCTACCGGATGCAGCTGAATACCAGTATTTTACATTAAGCAACTGCCTATCGGACCTCCACAACCAAGTTAGTACTGGGTAATACGACACCCCTTGGTAAGACTGGTTGTCAGACTTTTTAGACCACTGACTGTAATAACAACTGTCAAAGATCTACAAATGACAGCCGGGACCAACAGCTTAACGCGCTTTCCGAGGCACGGAGGAAACTCGGTATGTAAGGGTGGTCACCCATCTACAGTCTTAACCTAGGCAAGCATGGCTTAACCTAAAGATCGACCCGAGCGGCTGTTATTATGTAGCCACGAGCTCCTCCAACCTAACATTGCCACTTATATTTAAAAAAAACTTGTGAAAAAGTTGGAACTTTGACCCCAATATCTCCGTAACTAGAAGGTTCCCAGGTATGGTCTAGCTACAAGGAAAAAATGATCGCATTGACGGGGAGAACACGAACCTTTCGACTTCGTTAAATGAGTCTTTACACCCTTTTTTAATAGCAATAATTTTGACTCGTGTACTCGTATGTAAGTAATAAAGTGAAGTAAATATTATCATAGTGAAATAAGTACCTATACATTTTAAAAACAACGGAAAACTGATGTTGGTTACAAGTATTTTAAATATTTATAACAGAAGTGGAAAAACACAAGTCGGTATTGCCGTTCTTGATCTTACTGTTTTCGGCTTTATAATCTTTTGGTTGTTGCTTTGTAATCATTAATCGCTTTCGAGGAGTTTTGTATGTTTACAACTTTTAACGGAATTAACGTAGGCTTTCATTTATAGGTACCTACTACCGCAAGTGATCGATTGTATTTCACTTTTCTATCATCGTTATTGGAAACTGAAAAATAGTTTCTAATTTAAGTAGATGTAGTAGAATCTCTTTTGCAACGAATATTAACAGCAGATCTTTAACTCTCTGACGAGTAGTAATGAGTTCATTATCAACGTCGCGTCTAATACTGTCGTAAACATTTTTACTAAGCTACTATGTCAAGATCAATCTCAACATGGATCGCAGCATCCGTAGTAGTGTATTCACTTAATACCCTAACATCTGCACCATTACCGTAATGCTGTATAAATGTGAAACCACTCTCATAAGAGATGCTTGACCTGAAACCTACACATTCTTTACTCAAGTGCAAGCGAGACAAACCGCAGAGAAACAGAGATAGCGACAACCGTAGGCGGTTGGCGGTCACGAAACCAGTTGTAAAGTTTATTGTATTAATGATAACAGACTTTATAACTAAGACAACTGAGTGAATAATCGATTGCTCACTCTTTAAGGCTTCTATTATTATTTGTTCATATTAGTCATCTTTATAGCTCCAAGGATTTCCATTTGATGGAAACACGGCAGTTATTTCTGAGAATGTTGATCCTAGTCCAGGTAAGAAGCGTGGTTGTAGATATCGTACTTAATGTATTTATCAATATTGTCATACCTACTCGTACTCATAAACTCGAATTACTGTAGTTAGTTCCCACCATATGGACATGTGATACGGAGGAATAAGGAAAATGTAGTGAGAAAAATGTTGAATATGAATCTAGATGGCTCTAAGAAACAATGGATGAACTGTGTGAAGGATGATATGGCTATAAAGGAGCCTAGGTGACTGCTGAGATGACGAGTAATAGAGAAGTATCGAAGAAGAAAACATGCTGCGCCGACCACAAATAAATTGGGATAAGAGCAGTGTGAATGATGTGTGTGAGTTCCCACCGTAGCCGGTAAAAAGCAAACTTTTCCATATATCACAGAAATACGAACGCTCAAAGAAATTATAACCACGGAAAATGTTGTTACGTTTTCATGTCGCGAACAATCTTTCAAACGAAATAACATCTGAATAACACGTCCATCGATGGCCTCCGGATATTTTGAAATTCGCAGCATTCATTCACTGCACCCACTAGGCTGATGGACTGTGTATGATAGATGACAAGTACGACATTAAAAGGTATATTTTATTTATTAACAGATATTACCGTGTATCAATTAGTTACCCTACATAATACCTTTTGTTTTAGTATGCGTGCCTGCTTTCAGGTTGAAAGTATCTATCAACTTAAGGCGCCTCCCCGAGCAAATGACCTTGAACGAGCAGTTTTTTGGAGCCTACTCCTCTTTATCCAAAAGAAATACCAACTAATAAAAAATACATTAAATTACTACATATTCTTGACTCCAAAATTGTCGTTTAATTTTTTTATAAGTAGCTTAATGTTCAATAAATCCCCTCACAACGAAACCACAGAAATGAGAAATAATGATTTATAAAATGCTACTCCTCGTAAAGTAACCATTATTTTGATTTGCTACTTATATTAATGGATAGACAATTTAATAATGAACATAATTGTCGATTTATTTTTTCCAAAAGACGTTAATTTGATTTTATAAAGATTAAAAACCACTCATTTCGCACTATTCGGCCTGCAGTGACTGACGTAACAATCACTTTGTACTGCAAGCTGATTAGAACTTTATTCTAACAGTATTTCGTAAACGAAGTTTGAACAACCGCAAATAGAGTTGCTAATTTTGCTCGGGGAACCGCCTTAAAGTAGCTATCTGAAGTGTCAAAGTTTGTCAGACGTATAAAATTAGTTTCCACCATCAAAAAATGGCAAATCTATTTAGTCCGTCAGTTAGAGTATTGAAAAAAAATAGACACGTATTTTTGAAATCAACGGACATGCTTTTGTAAATCAATGAATATTGACAAAGATAAAACGCATCAAATCTCGGGAGTGGGGGCTCGTGACGTCACAACGCACTAAAAATTATAACACGGCATGACGTATTGAGAATTTTAAAAGCGTCGTATCTTCGTCAATTTTGGTTTACGTAACAAAAGAAAAAATGTGTATCAAATATTTTTTGATAATCTAACTGACGGACTAATTAGATTTTTTCAGGACACAAGCCTATCCTTATTCACGTAACGATAAATTGGTCTGCCTGCACATGCGGTACACCCAGCGTAACCTGACTATCCTTGCTACCACATGACTCAGAATCTGCTTGTCCTTGTTCCATGTTATCATTCTTCACTCCGTCTATCCAAACTTTCTTTGCCCTTTCTTTACCTCTCCATTTATCAACATTATACCTACCACTACGTCGATGCTGACTTTGATTCCACCAACATTTGTGATCATGACCGATTCATGCTGATACAAAAACATTAATATCTTCTTCCGTATCGATAGGACGCTTTTCAAGTCATTTGAGCTCCATATTGCCGGCCAAAGAGCAGGTGTAGCACTTTGGATAATTCAGCAACTAAAACCGGAAAAGAAGGAGAAGCTTACTTTGGCATTCCTTGATGCAGAGTCCAACATCGTAGTTGTGGCTGGTCTTGTTGCAAACGACGCTGCAGGGCGCGCATCGGTTGGTGTCTGGGGAGCAGTACTCCTCGAGCTGGCACGTGAGCTGGCCGCATCGGATGCCGTCCAGCGTCAGCTGAGCGGTCGCGGCGCCGGCCACCGCCAGCAGGCATGCTAGTCTAGACATGGTTGATCTGTGGAGAATATTGTGGTTTGAGTATTGATTTACTTAGAGAAAAAATTGGAATTTGATGATAGGTATATTGAAGATTGGCTGAAGATACTATCTGTGTCTGATTAACTCTGTACCTAACTTTGATAAAGTTCAAAGTTCCACACAAAAAGAAACGTGGGACGAGTTGCGGAATGAAAATATGATTTATTTTGATTTTCATCAACTCGTCAGAAATGGGCCGTGGGCATGTGGGACGAGTTGATGAATTACTCCATGGTTCAAACGCGAGATAATTTGGTAAAAACATTCATAGGTGGCTATGTTAGACTACTTATGTAGTAAAAACGGATTTGCGTAGAAGGCTTATCGGTCGAAACCATACATCACATGCAGATAAACAAATCGATTATCGACAGACCTTCAATGTTACCTTTCGAGCTGTTATTTTTATTCAACAATTTGACAAGAATAAGGTGAAAGTAACTGCTTAATTGTACATTTTCGGTCGTTGATTGTACATACAGTTGTGCTGTAACATCTGGCATCAACAAGTACCCACAATGAAATCGGCATACACTGGTAAAAGCAACATAAGGTAACCGCAGCATTGAGTCCTTTAGGCACAACAGCGGGACACAAAGGACTCGGTTAATGGAGAGAGGGTAATAAAAACATTCCCTCTCGACTGCGTTACTAAGATCCCCTCTTGTACAACATCAAAGGGTAGCGGGCTGCAATCAACTTTGCTTAGGAGATGTCAGATGCACAGCAAAGTCACTAGGGGACGACTCAAGAGGTAGGTACCTAAATTGATTGGTCAACAACTAGCGATGAACACAAGCGAAAAATTATTAATTGGTAGTTCCATTATTTAATGGACATAAGTGCTTAGTTCCAGTAAGTCGTAGGTTCGAACCCAGGCAGGCGCATTACTTTGTGTAATTTATTTCATCACCACTGCTCTCAAATCGGTGAAGGAAAACATCGTGAGGAAACCGGCATGTCCTAGAACCAAAAATTCGAAGACATTTGTCACATCTACCTATCCGCACTGGGCCCGCGTGGTGGATTATAGCCTATTCCCTCTCATTGAGAGGAGGCAGTGTCCCAGCAGTGGGAACATTATAGGCTGATGATGATGATGATGAGGTGCTTAGTTCTGAGCATCGGTAGACCAACAGCCAGAGTGGACGTGGTGGAGTGCGGTCAGCAGAAGTTCGCATGGAATACCTGGATGAGAACTCCACGGACCAAGGAAGCATGGTCCAAAAGAGCGGAAACGTAAATAATACTCATTATAGAAGAGGGTGCAAAAAAAGACTACAATGGTGTCGATTCTGTTGTGCACAAACTAAACTTAATTTAGGCTATTACTATCTTTTACTAAAAGGCCGTGCAAGAAAAGGACGGCTATAGCTACGAACTAAGATATAGATGTCAAACTAGTTTATGCCTTGCGCTTCACCGTGTTTTTAGTGGACATGTTTTTACATGCACCCTTCATTTGTTTAGAAATATTAGTTCCAACTAAATTACATCCGTCTCTTTCCCGTTTTATTAGAGAGAAAAAGATAGCAATAGCCTAAATTAAGTTTAGTTTGTGCACAACAGAATCGACACCAATGTCGATGATGATTTAGTTCTTACTCATTATAATACTTAGTCTGCAACGACTGTTGATTCTTAACGCCATTTTGCACGATTCTCTTAGCAGACAAAACGTTGAGTTCTCTTATGTAAACTTCATTTACTTGCAGATGATATTGGCATATTATTAGCATAAGTTATTTACACCAGACTTGCATTTATAAGTCGAGGAAGATGAGACAAATGCATTTAGTACTAGAATAATAATTGGTTGGATTGAAATTAATTCGTATTTCTTGTTGAATTTATGCATCTATACATAGAAAATAATATGTTAGTACGCTTTCAGAATCCTACATTTTCCTCAAATACCCCATTTGATAAACGTTACGATAAGTTCTCGTATTATTAAAAAACACGTCATATAATGTGTACGTCTTGCTATTTGTAAGTAAAAACACACATTTAAAGAATCATTTCCAAGACTGCCGTGCAAGTACGTAGGATTCGATTCGATAAATCTGACAGTCATTCTCGACAAAATGAGTTTATAACAAAGATAAAAACTCATTTTGTCGAGAATAACTGTCAGATTTATCGAATCGATTCCTACGTACTTGCACTGCTGTTTTAAAATCCCTCCAAAGTTTTATCGACTCGATAGTCATCACCAATGACGGTTTCTTATGTTTCTTCTATTATGTTTCTACATGTTAGATTCGTTTAAGGCAAATACATGAGCTAAATATGCAACTGTATTTCTGTTGGTTAAAACTACACACATCAACACGGTCTAGGGATATTTCATACTCAATTAAATAACTCGAAAAGTACTGGCCGCATTGGAATCTTTTATACACCGATTTGTTTGTAATTTATCTCAGACTAATTCCAAATTCAAATTTTTGAAAATTCTTTTGTTTCGGTGGCATAAAAATGTCTTGATGTATAGGAGAGGGAATTTTCATTTGTGCGAAATTTAGAAAACAATACGAATTACGTTTAGTTACAGTTTCTTTTTCATTTTTAAACGAAAGATAAAGTTAAAATTGAGGTATTGTAGCCATGCAACGCCGACATTTGACGAGGGCGGAGATGTTACGAGCTGTGGGAATGCTGGAAGCTGAATCTGTTCAGCGTAATGTTGCTGAGGCCATAGGGACCCATCAAAATGTAATTTCAAGATTGTGGATACGCTATCGTGCCACAGGTGAAGTAGCGGAGAGGCACCGGGGGCCAAGTCGCATCACTACCCCCAGACAAGACCGATTTTTGCAAATTACTGCGCGAGCACAACCAAATGCAACGGCGACTCAATTGGTCTAAAGGCTGCGAGTGGAACACCAAGTGCTTGTGAGTGACCAAACTGTAAGAAGGCGACTGCATGAAAGCAATCTACGCTCTCGTAGACCACTCCGGGTCCCACCTTTACGGAGAGGCAATCGTGGACGACGACTAGAATGGGTTCGGAACCACGTGGACTGGGGCCGTGACCAATGGTCCAATGTGCTGTTCACAGATGAATCCAGGTTCGGCTTCCATCCAGATTCACGAAGGACGCGTGTTTGGCGAGTTCCTGGACGATGGAGCTGTCTCCAGAACCCTCAGGAAGTTCACCCATACCAAGGAGGAACAATTATGGTTTGGGCAGGAATTCGTCTTGGAGGACGGACGGATCTCGTTTGGGTGCGGGGCAATATGACGGCAGAACGATACGTCCAACAGGTGCTGGGGCCCGTAATCTTGCCCCACAGAACACAAATGGGGCAAGATTTCCTGCTCATGCACGACAATGCCCGGGCACACACGGCGAGAACGGTAGCAGCTTGGTTACATACACATAATGTTAGGGCCTTAGACTGGCCTGCTCAATCGCCAGATCTAAATCCCATTGAGCATGCGTGGGATATGCTGCAAAGAAGAGCTCTGAACGAAGTTCCTGAAAATCTGGCTACAGAAGATCAACTTTTTGCGCACCTCAGAAGGACATGGGACAATATTCCGCAGCAAGACATTGACAACCTTGTTCTGAGCATGCCAAATCGTTGCCGATGTGTTATGAACATCATGGGCGCTTTCTCAAGTTTATAAACACAAATTAAATGATTTTTCTATTTTTTCAGTTTTTACTCACAAATTAAAAGTTCATTCATATACGGTTTCCGTCTATGCTTCATTTTTTTTTCCATAAAATCCTGAAATTTTAATCTATACCTTAACCATTATTAAAAAATGGTAGAATATTAAATAACGTATCTTTTAAATATATACATGTCATATAAATAATTAACACATTGATAGTAATTCGCTTTTTTTAAAATATCCCTAGACCGTGTTGATGTGTGTACGTTTGAAATACTGTTAGAATGAAGTTCTAATCAGCTTGCACGACAAAGTGGTTGTTACGTCAGTCACTGCGGCCGAATAGTGCGAAATGAGTGGTTTTTTGCGATTTACAAAAAATCTATTGATTGGACTAAAAAAATAAAACACTATGATACCTACTAGTATTTTGCTTGTAGAATTATTTGCCAAAAACTCAGAATGATCGCATATATTTTATTATGGTTTTTACTCGTTAAAATTCATTTTTAGAGATAAGTTCGTGATTTTTTTCTATCTAATAAAATTTGTTGTACCTATTATGTTTTCAAAACACTATTGTAATAGCATAAGTATATCCTGAAGAATATCATATATTTTTATGTTTTTTTTTATTGCAGTGAATCATATGCTTTTTTGCATTTTAGAACTCGCGTTTAGCTCATGTAATCGCCTTAATTATACCGAATATGAACCTTCTGGAACATAATCTACGGTCTACATCAAAATCAAGACTTTCAGTATAAGATAAGCAGTCTTGTTACAACTTCAGTAACTGAACGATATTAAAATTTTGCTCTCACGTTTGAAGACCGGTTGTCGATGAGTCATGATCCTGCCTCGCTTGAAGCAATCGTTCGGAAAAACGTTTTACAAACTGCTCCAAGTTTTTTTTACTATGAAACTTGTGAAAACTGGTATTTATAGGTACATCGCGCCGAGTCCGTTAAAACTGTTTATTTATAATTTGAACGTAGGTACTGGCAAATGCCTACTTTGTATTCAAAACTATATTTACCTTTAAAAAATCGTTCTATGTGTTTGTAATACGGAGAACCGGAAAACTGCACGTAAAACCGTCTAGGGCAATAAATGAAAAAAATATTTTGTAATGTCTTATAAGTATAGTATAACTCCCTATAGTTAATTAATAAGTAACCGCGCAAGTTACCCTAATGTTAATCTCTATAACCATTACCAATGTGCAATTACTAACTACGCCAATTATCCCCTAATCCGTAGCCAATTACGCAAGCGCCTTACGCATAATAAAATATTTTAAAAATAAAAGTTAGCTAACAAATGGCAGTTGGCCAATATCTACATTTAGGTAAAAACTCATACAGCTAGCAACATGACAAAAAAATTGAAACTACTAATCTCAAACAACCATGCTTTAAAATATCATAACGTCATGCCCATCTACTCTGTATAGCTGAGGAGTACATAATAGTACCTACAGCCACTATTAGTCAGTTATGTTTAAGTCCCATGTAGGGAGCGAACCTATTGCCATCACTACAACTACTACTACAACAGTCCATAACGTCCACTGCTGGACATAAGCCTCCCCCATGATGGAAGGAATTTGCCGTAATCTCCACGCTTGGCAGGCGGATTGGAGATCGCAGTGATGAAAGACTAACAGAAAACGCTGCTGCCCATTCTCTGGTCTACGGAAGCACAAGGTGTTCTGCCTCAGACATCATACATACATTATACATATTGCCATCAACCGGGCACAAATCCAGACTCCGTAGCTACTTATTACAAATACCTGATAAAAAATCCAATAACAATTTGCCCGACCCGGGAATCGAAACCAGGACCTCAGGTCAGCAGTCTCGATTGCGACCACTACACCAACGAGGCAGTCAAAACGGGGCAGCATGCTTTAAAATAACCGATTAATAACCGTTGCAATTGTAACAATGGCGTACACACGGACACACCGTTAAAGTACCCATAGAAAAAAATATATTTAAAAGGACGGCCGTCGCGCGTCGGCCCGTACTTTCGCTGCATCGCAAGCAGGATGAATCATCCACCTTACCTATGCTACGCTTGCTAACCGACACGCCATCGCGCCATATTAGTGGGATTTTACTTCACTAATATGCTCGCAGGTAGTTTGAAAGACAAGTTTGTCTTAGTAT
Source organism: Xestia sexstrigata (assembly GCA_941918905.2). Taxonomy (NCBI): domain Eukaryota; kingdom Metazoa; phylum Arthropoda; class Insecta; order Lepidoptera; family Noctuidae; genus Xestia; species Xestia sexstrigata. The sequence continues at coordinate 10,733,006 of OW799200.2, read as the reverse complement.
TTAAACGTCTCCACGTCCTTTATTTTTTATGCTACTGCAAAAGGCTATCTACAAAAAAACCGGGCCACGGTGTCGGTGTCTTGAAAAACCCTAAAATCCATATTTTTTATCTTTACAACAATGATTGTTTTCAATGGATCGTACTGTAATTTCTGCTGACCCCAACTGGAAAAAAGGCGTGTGTTTATGTACATATGTATATACTTAACATCAACTGCAACAGCGCAAACTAATCGATATATCAACATCACAGTTAGACGCAGGCATTTGTTTTGATTAAGGCTGATGCTCCAGGCTCCAGGGTAGCCCGCGAAATTCGAATTTTCTTACGTTTTTTTGCAATTTGCAGGCCAGTGCGAGGTTGTATGTTGATTAAAATATTGTTCGCGACTATAAGACATACGTAGTTACAGAATTATAATCATCAAAATCATCAATACAACCCTCTAATTTCATAAAAGTCGAGGAACGATTTTTTCAAGGTCAAAGTCATTGCTAGTCCTTTATGAACTTTTGAAAACAAAGAAAATTTGAATTTCGAAGGCTACCCTAATGCTTTCACCTTAATGAACGTACTAGGCATTGAAAGACGCTGATATTGAAGAATTGATCACGTCTCATAGCGCAAGCGCTCGTGCTTACACCAGAATTTGCAACGTCAGTCATCAGACATGCGACCAACATACGTGACACGTGAAATACACATATAATAATCATAAACAAGTAGGTACCTATAGTTACAGATGTATGAAAGTCATTACTCGTGAAGGTTTCACCGTAATTAAAAGCACTTATTGTATTTTATTTTGAGGAGCTGCGGTGGCCCAGTGGTGGCAGCCCCGACTTACGAACAGTAAGTCGTAGGTTCAAACCCAGGCAGGCGCATTACTTTGTGTAATTTATTTCATCACCACTGCTCTCAAAATGGTGAAGGAAAATATCGTGAGGAAACTTCTAGAACGAAAAAGTTCGAAGACATGTGACATCTACCAACCCGCACTGGGCCCGCGTGGTGGATTATAGCCCATTCCCCCTCATAAGAGAGGAGGCCTGTGTCCCAGCAGTGGGACCAATTAATAGGCTGATGAAGATGATGATGAATGTATTTAAAATGCTGAAGCAGTTTTTAAAACGGACAAAAGGCGTTTTTTTTTCTTTTTATATCAAAGCTTTATCTTGTTTCAGTTTGAAATAATTATTATTGCTAGTAATGTTATTTTTCGAAAAAATTAAGTGTGATATCACTAAAACTGAAAATTATGAATTGTTTCATGAGACATACGACATTCGGTAACCAAAATAAATAAGACGTTGAAAAGTACACACACAAACCAAATATGTATTTATAGTAGGGTGACCAACAATAAATATAAAATTCTTTAGTTTCCGCATTATCACATTGTTCAGAGGACATTCTTGTCTAAATACCAAATTTATTTATTTTACGGGTAGATTATTTAAGTAGTTGTTCTTACGCCATGAACATGGCAGTGAACACGTTATATAAGGCCAGTCAAATATAAACCTTATTTAAATAATTATTGGTTATCAAACTGTTTGTGTAGTTTGTTATTCACGAATATTTGCTTAAAGTCTCACCACATATTAAAACTACGCAGTAAAACTGATTATAAATGACCTTTAATGTATGACTCATCTAATAAATGATGATTTCTGGAGGTTTTGACAACGTTCTTAGTGTACTAATTTAATTTGGGAGGCTAGGCGCCAGGATAATACCCAAATGCAAGTTACTTCATGGGAATACGATATTTTTTTACTAAGAAACGTTTTTTTTTAACAATGGGCATGACTACTAATGAAAAAGACAAAATCCAAGAAAGGTATGGACAAATTTTACCTGAGAAGAAAGTATTAGTCACGTCGCAAAGTGTTAAGAGTTAAAGTACACAGATTTGTTACCTGGCCCAAAACACCACCATTTCCCACCACAACACCACCACATACCACACAATGTCTTCAAAACAACACTTTCAGGGAGGAAACTGTGGCTCAAACATTTTACACGATTCAATCATGATTGTTAACAAACGCATTTGGTCTGATTCACAACTGTAATGTTAAGTTTTTACTTGCGTTGCTAGGCAACCAACATCAAATATTCGACGCTTTAATCCATATTGGAAGTGGTGGGTAGTGAAGCTACTGTAGAAGTGAACGTACCGTTGATGGAGGAGGAGGAGGACCCACGTTACCGGATGTATCTTAAACCTATGGTATTTTTCATTTAGGTAAGTACTACTCGTATATATGGCTCCGCTCAATGTAAATGACGTGTCATTCGTGTGAATCGAACGCTAAAAAGAATCCCTTTCATTCATAGTTTTATTTTGCGGATTTGACTGGTTTTGGTCTGCACGATTGTTTACATGGACAACCACAGAAAATAGATATTTAGTACATATAAAGGTAGCTATGTAGCCTTTGTAACATGTGATGTTCCTAAATGTTTCAGAACATTTCATTCAAGAATAACGAAATCAAACACATGACTAAAATGTTCAGTCAGTAAAAGAATAATTGTGACGGAATTTTGGAACCAACAAATTAATACCCTAAAATTTTCTCTTACATAATTGATTTCTTAACATAACAACATAACATTACGATATTTTTTCTCCTAGACGGGTAAGGCAAAGGCACCTTTAAAATAGTACATTTCATTAATTATGTCAAAATCGCACGTCAAAGTCAAATCAAATAGTAAGATTCTAGACTCTCGGTAGCCAACAAAACTTTATGGACTCTTCATCGCGTTGCAAAATAAAGGGAACCAAAAACGATAAATAAGGCTGGGAGTGAACTGACAGGCCGAGCTGTTTATTATTCACGCATCAATCGGTCGCGTCGCAGTTGAAGACTAAGCCTTACAGTTGTAAAATTGGTTCCGAGAGCAAGGCGTGCCTAACAAAGATTGATTTCAGCGCTCTTCAGGCGCACACGTTGGAGATTTTTGCTGGATATGTAAGTAGTAATAGTGGAACAAAGACTAGACGCACGCTGGGCTAGGGGGAGGGCTTAACAAACTTTATTCCTAAAGAATTCGACTCTCATTTGCACTGAATTGTTTCGTCAGAAATTTTCTCAAATGCGAAAGTTTTGGAAAATAGGTAAATTCACTTTACATGATCTCGAGCGTGGTCTAGACGCTTGTGAGGAAACAACTTAGGATCCAGGAGGGTTTTAAGTTTGTTGTTGACAAAAATGTTTAGAATGAACTAAGCACCTAAGTATTTATCAAAGATCCTAAGGTATAAGTTCGAAGTGGGTTCAGAGAATCCATTATAATATATAATTTCCTAAGGCTACAAGGACTTCAAGAAACCTAAGTCAGCAAAATCGCCATATTTCAGCTAAGTTAAAATGCAGATACTTTTAATAAAGGCTAAGCTAACCACAAGCTGACTGGCAAACCTAATCCTTTCTAAATGTATTTTATGTTCATAGGAATCTTCTCCAGGTTTTGTATTTGAATTGATACACAGAAGTTGAAAAGGCTTCAATACAACAGCAGGTCTAAGTAGCAAACGAAGTTAATACTAAGGCTTTGAATTAAATCCATTGTGTACCTGCGTATGGCATTTATAGACGATCCGGAAATGCAAATAAATAAATAAATAAAATAATAAATATCGCTGGACATTACACACAGCGCCATCTAGTGCCACACTAAGCAACGAGGCTTGTGTCGTGGACACCAGATAGTTTATCAACTATCTGGTGTCCACGACACAAGCCTCGTTACTTACTACATAGATACTTTTTGTTTGTAAATACATACTTATTATACATATAAACATCCATGACTCGGAAACAAATGTCCATGCTCATCACACAAACATTTGCTTCTACCGGGATTCGAACCCGGCACCCTAGAAACGTAAGTAAATAATACGAAAGTAGGATCAGTAGTATGATACATTAGTTTACTTTTCTATTCGACTATCAAACAATGCCAGGGAGTTATGCATTCGAAAAGCGATCGCTCTAGACATTTTATACAGAATGATTTTTTATCATCGTTCTTCGTTCTCGAGATTCCTTTGTGTATTTTCCCTATTCCTCATAGTTTCGGATTAAGCAATCCACGCCCACTTGAAAAATTCACTCAGTATAAGTGAAAATAATTTCATGTTTGGAGAAGAAAAGGACCGAGTTTAGTTTTATTTTTAATTTTGTGTAATAATTCATCATGTATGCGCAGCATGTATTTCACCAGATCATTAATTTATTTGGCCGTGCGTTATAAATAATTTTAGGACTCGATCATATTAAAACATTAACCACCATAAGCCCTAGATCGAAAGAACTAAAACTCGTGGGGAGAGGCTTTTGCCCAGCATTGGGATGACGCAGGCTAACAGACTCGCCAATGTTGAACCTATGATAATAAACAGGCTTAGTTTTAGGCGTGTACTATGGTTTTTGGCTAAACGTGACACGATCGGTATGCAATGATCTAAGCGTGGATCACCTTGAGACGGAGGCGTGCGCGCGCGCACGTACCTCCGCGCATCCTACCTCCCAACGGAATTAGTTTTAAAACAATTGGTTATATTAACTAAGATGTTCATACTCGTATCTATAGACTAAAGCAGTTGAGGGACAACTGAAAACCTATGATCGATTTTTGTAACCGCAATGTAAGCAAGGTTATTCTGAAACTTGTAAGGACTTTTATTTATGTAACACTTCAAGCACAAAGTACAGAGGCGGACTTAGTGCCATAGGCATTTTCTACCAGTCAACCTTAAGGTGATGCAGAGACAAGCAGTGGTAGGTGTCACTTCTGAAAATGAGAGAATAATTTTATTTAATATACTACAAGGATATATAAATACTATACTTATATATCAAACACTATAAATATTATATATATTATTATTATTATATTTTTATTTTTATTATTATATTCTATTATTATTGTTTTATTATTAGAGATTATAAGTACACCTTTATTTAACCCTTCTGGGAAACATCCCGAAGCGTATCTCGGAAACAATGGAATCAAGGTAATTGATTCTCAGAAATAAAGTAACTTTAACCTTCATTCATTAAAAGTAACAAGAACTAACAACAAGTGCAGTATAGGTACTTGACTTTACTTTCGTTCCAAAAATATTTCGATTCTACTTTTTTCAAGGGTATTGTAAGAAAATGGCATAATTTCCGCTATTGTAAAAACATTCAGTGTCAACTGTTATCTATCATTGACAAGCAACCCCGCAGTCCGCACGTTTTTTTATCAAACAAGGTCGCGATGTCGAGTCGCGAGGCGCCGACCGACCCTGAGCCGACTTGCTCGCTGCACGAAAGAAAGCAACGAATCGAAGACACCTAATACACCCACACGCACACCACCTCATTGTTTCCTTCTCATTGGTATGCAACTAATGCCGCCATGAGTGTCTCAACCCGGCGCTCTATGTATGTCTCACAATCACATAAAGGACCCTATTGAAAAATCAACTCTATCTCACCAAGATTAGATTCTTATCCAAACAATTGTGCACATGGCAGAAACAAAAAATGCAATCGAGATTAGAGGATAAACTTGTTCGTTATATACGTAGTAGGTGTAGTTGAAACAAAGACAAAGGGATACACTGGTCATATATTATGCAAAAGATGCACATGTCATCGATCCACGGTTTTCCCAAGACTTCAACGTTTTGAACTAGGTTACAAGTAATTTTCTTTGCGGCCGCTAAAATTAGGTTGATTTAAAATGCAATCAATACTCCTCGATACTGTGGTGAATAATTTATGTGTAACCTAGATAACTGACCTAAAATCGAATCTTTTACCTTTTATTTGTCTAGGTTCTGTTGTTGTATCGTCAATAAACATGAATAAAAACTAATAAAACATTTCTCAGTAAAATGTACGAAATGCCTACGAGTATAACAAATTGAATGCAGCAAAATGTCATCGTTTGAACGAGGATGAGACCGGATATGATTGGGACAAACTGTTCTGTCCCGGATATTACGCCGGGCTGTCTCAAATACTATTTGCTGTTTGCTCACCTGCCGGGACAACTGAATTTCACAAAGCTTTTAAAATAAAACTGCATTTACGTCACTATTTATTAAGCTGCGTGCAGGGCAGTGTTTGGCAAGAGTGCTGAATAATTGAATTTATCATTTATAATTAAAAGCACTCAGGTGAAACAATGACGGGCTTATGATCCAGACATTTTGTCTTTTTAACACGATTCTATTAGCTTTACTTCGGTGGCCGTGGTATGGTATGGGCATGTGATACGGAAGCATGAGGAAAATGTCGTGAGGAAAGTTTTGAGTATGAATGTGGATGGGTATATGAGTAGAGGAAGACCAAAGAAACGATGGATGGACTGTGTTAAGAATGATATGGCAAGAAAAGAAGTGTCTGATGAGATGACGAGTAATAGAGAAGATGCGAGAAGAAGACATGCTGCGCTGGCAACAAATGTATTGGGATAAGGGCAAGAGAACGATGATACACTAGCTTAAAACAGTGTTTAAATTTAATGTAATTTACAAATGACTATCACGAGTATTCATGAGTCACACACATTTAAAAAATGACTTTTTGCTAAATAGGTGTTCTGCTTTACAGACCATCTGATAGTTGGACGTTTTGATACATGGACATTTTGCTAATTAGACTTACTGCTCATTAGACGTCTCGCGCTGTTTGACATTTAGCTACTTAAACCTTCTGATCAGGAGGGATCAAATCGTTGAAATCAACCTAATCGGTTCACAATTGAAAAAGTAAATTGTTCACAATAAATGGTGATTATTTATCATAATTAGTCAATTATTAACGTAATGGTTAATTTTAATGGTGTCGTTATTAACGTACGGAGCTTTTTTTAATATGACCAATTGACCATGAGTCAGGTATGTAAATCTCGACTACATCTACCAAAACATTGAAGACAAATTTCATAAAGATCTGGTAGAAGTATAGATTTTCAGATGTCAAAGTTTAAAGAAAAGCTCTGTACCGTGGTTCTCTGCCATTCTTGATGAATGGGAAAGAAGTAACGTCAATTTTAAGTGCAACTTAAACATTTATTAAAGTACGTCTAGAATCTTTTACACCAGTCACATGAAACTGCCTTTTGGTAGAAACGTAATTAATACTGCACCTATAATAATTCAAAAAATGCATAACATCTTTTTAAGGCTCGCCCCTGTAACGTAACAAATTAATGATAAAACTAAATGATTAACAGAAGGTAAGTGAACCCGAGGGAGGCGCGGGTGTTTAACGTTAAGTTTATTCATTAAAAACTTCGATCAACTATTTTATTCTAATTGTTGATCGAAGATTAAAAACATGTATGTTTTTTTAAACGTAACAATTCTGAAACTCTCTGAAAGTAACATTTTGTATTTTTATTATATACTTAATTTGAGTTACTTAAAAGAGTAAGAAAATTATGTAATGGAACCTTGCCGAAAACTCCATCTACTTGCATGGCACGTAATGGGTGTAAAGTTACGCTTATCGAAGCCGAAAGGCACTTGTTCTCCCCGTCATAGCGATATTTTTTTATACCTGGGTTTTATATCAGCGACCCCGTAAACCATGAAAACGACACCCATGTTGAAAAAGTCGCGCAAAAGTGTAGTCGCGCAAATGTCCATTCGCGCAAGGGTCCTTTCGCGCAAAAGTTTATTCGCGCAAGTGTCCTGGCGCGCAAAAGTCCGTTCGCGCAAAAGTTCATTCGCGCAAGTGTCCATGCGCGCATATTTCCGTTCGTGCAAAAGTCCATGCGCGTATATATGTATTTTAGCGCAAGTGGGTTCGCGCTAAAGTCCCAGATCCAAATGTTATAACTTTACTTTAAATACCTCCGCGCGTCCGTACTATTCAATGCATCCATCAGCACAATGTTTTGAGTGCATTAGGAGTCCTACCTCAAAGCATGATATCTCACCCCAAAAAAAAGTTATTTCCCAGCCATCATTTTTGCTTGGAGTTAATTAGCTTAAGGCGACTACAGGAGCTAAACTAGCAACTCTATTTGTGGTGGTTCAAACTTCGTTTGAAATACTGTTAGAATAAAGTTCTAATCCGCTTGCACTACAAAGTGGTTGTTACGTCAGACACTGCGGGCCGAACAGTGCGAAACAAGTGTTTTTTTGCGATTTACAAAAAATCTATTGATTGGATTAAAAAATAAAACACTATCATGCTAATATGTTGCTTGTAGAATTATTTGCCGAAAAATCAGAATGATCGCATGTATTTTAGTATGGTTTTTACTCGTTACAATTATTTTTAGAGATAAGTTCGTGATGTTTTTTTATCGACTAAAATTCATTATATTATGTTTTCAAAACACTATCATACCTGAAGAATATCACATATTTTTCTAGTTTTGTTTATTGCACTGAATCATATGCCTTTTTGCATTATTCTTAATGCATAATGCTTGTTTGACGGCTTCGTGAAGGGTCTATTTACACCTTGTATTAATGAACCTACCCCAATCTATAAAGAGAAATAATAAAAACAAAAAGAAAAAAAAGGGAATCTAAAACGATGATAATATATCCGCGAAAAGAATCTGTTAAAAAAAAAACTTACACAGACACTTACCTATTTAGTAGTTTACCAAATTCCCCGCTCCAGTCCAGAGTAAGCATTTAACAAAAAACTATGTAAGTCATCGGATCAGAAATTTTACAAATTAATAAGTAAAAATCTAGAGCAAAAGTAGGTATTGTATTTATAAATCTCCATAACCGGAACTAAACTGATAAAACAGGAAATTCACACATACCACATAAGGCATAAAGTTGATTGACTCACATAAGTGATATCACCTGTGTCACTATATTGTTATCAGAAGTGATTTACTATATAAATCATTAAGTACGCGTACATACCTACTACGTTGATTATCATCTCGCGAGCCATCAATCTCTTCCGATATTTGTGCGTCTTCCATAAATGTAACACCATTATCGCCAAGTTCAAGTAAAAAGAAAAACTTCAAGAAAACTAATAAATTGATTAACTAAATCTAAAAGAAAACTAATAAATTGTTTAATTAAATCAACAATTTTTTTAATTCAATAAATAGATTTTTCTTATGAATTGAACAATTCAATTGATTTAAGGACTTGGAAAATATAAATGGAATTTTTAGAAAGAAAAAATAAATTGAAATGAACGTCCGTCCTCCACGGTAGGCCTTGCAGTTCTTGTGGTCTGCCATTAGGGCATTAGCAATGGCGTAGTACTAGAATGACGTTGCTGGGCTACCGAGCTGGTAACAAATACGAAGGAGGTTCTATACAATATTGACTTTTTATTATTAGACTGATCAATATCTTGCATTGCAATGCCATACACCACCTTGCTATCAGTGAATAATTTAAAATATCATTTAACGCAATTTCTCAGTACTCTGCTGAAATTCGTTTGCATGATGGCTTTCAATTGATGTTTCCTATAATCCTATTCGTTATGAGTTAAAAACATTACGATTTTGCATGGGGTTAGACAGTAATTAATGTGTTTTCCTAGCAAAAAAATCGACCCTCAAAGTATTGCTCCCTCTCATATGAAACACTACCCCACTTGGGAACGGGCGACTGCTCTGCAAGCTTGAGGTCCCGGGTTCGATTCCCACGAACCAGCTTTGGTTTTTTTTTACTATGGCATCTCGCAGATCAGCCTATGAGGCTTTAATGAGGGTATGAAGTCTTCGGATTTTCCCATGCTTTAAGAATTTACAGCCATATTTACGACATACACTTTACTTTTTTATGTTATTCCTTTCTAGTGTTTAGTTTTATATATATTAGATTGAGTAGGTAGGACTCTGCCTAATGAGACTTTATGACATACATAAATAAGTGAAATGCAATCGCGTTTTTGGTAATTTCCATGATGATTAGGTAATTAATTTTTGCGAAAACCAAACTGTTATAATTGCACAAGTTCTTACAATTTCACTGTCAAAAATGAATTAATTATGTAATTAGTAATTGCAAAGTGTACCAAGATTTTAGTTTCTGTGGTCGTAGCCACCAATTGTTAGACGTTCAATTAAAAACAGGGTTTTCTCAGGAAATACCCAATTAAGTACAATTATTTAAGGGTTGGAATCGTTAAATGCCAAAGGGGGCTCATTTGTACCACTACCTGGTACCTATTAAAGTGAGTGAGCTGCCTGAGGTTTATAAATAATAGAGTAGCATTGCTCTAGCAGTCTACATGGTGGGAAATAAAAATTATGTAATTGTATTATTCCTTATATTATCCTCTCATAGAGAGGAGGCCTGCGTCCCAGCAGTGGGAACATATTAATAGGCTGATGATGATGACGATGATGAATTGTATTATTATCGTGATGAGTAAAATTAGCAATTAAGTTTTACCGAACTTATGGCATAACTTTCGGAAAATTAGCACGATAATAAAAAGAAACCGAATAAAAATGCCAATTCTGAACTTTTTGACAACTTTAACGCGCCAGATTCGCAGTGGCAGTAAAGGTGTAAACGTGGACAACCATTGCAGGCATTCAGATTTTAATATTATTTTCAACCAACGAAAAAATGGGACAGATTCTTTTATCTAACAATTATTCAGTAGTCAGATGACCGAAGTTACCTAGATTCATGAAATATAAAAAACATATAGGAAAAGGAAGAAAAAAAATCTGCACCATGTAAGGTGAGCTTTAAACAGTTTCCCCACTCCATTTCACCCTTTATCGGCTATTGAGTCATTGAATAATTGATTAACCTCAGGTCTTGTGATACTTAAGTATTTAAAATTACCAAGGCAACGCTTCGTTGCAACAAAACTTCTAGGTAACAAATAGCCTTTAGATCTACCGCTAATAAATGAAAGTTACGATTAAAAATTTTTCACTATCTCTTGGTTGCCAAAAGTAGCCTGTTTATAGCAGATGTAAAACAGCTTACAGAATATAAATTGTCGTATTTCTGAGTAGTTCTCCAGTGTCCTAACTGTATCTACTTAACGAAAAAAAAGTTTACCAAACGGGAATGATTACACGGATACTCACAAGTTGACGAAACGAGACTCAATGTATGCAGATCAAAATAGTTACGGAACGGCACTTTAGTGATGGTATTTTGTTTAAGCTGAACGCAGACCGGGACGGCATGGCAAGGGATTTATTTTTTACCAATGGACAATCAAACGTTTCGATATAGAAATACGACATAAATTGCTATGCTTTAAAATGATCCCGTGGCATGCCGTGCACGCCAGGGATTTGCATTCAAAGACGCGCCACAGTCGTATTTCTATATCTATACGTTTGAATGTCCATTGGCAAAAAAATAAATCGGTAAAGCTACTAAACGCGATGTAACCACAAGAACCTAGGTAGAAGGAGAGATAAGCAAAACGCCAATAATTAAAACACCGAATTGAGAGAAAATCTCTTCCATAAAAAAACCACTATAGCGGTAATGTTCATGAAAGTCTTTCACCGTAAACACAGCCAGGCCATACCTCCCCAATTTCAATTTAGAATAGAAGACATAAAAGTCTACGCGTCACAATTGAACCGTCGCAAACTTTATCTAACCAAGAGTCCCCGACGGGTTCTGAAAATAGCCCAGACTCCAACAATGGTGAAAAGAGTGATAACGAGCAAGTAGACGCTAGTTAAAGTTTTACTTCGGTTCTTAAATATTGAGAATAGCCTCGGACAATGCCAGCCAGTTATAGCATTATTAGCAAAGGGGTTGTTTGTTTACTCTGGAAGTCAGATATTTCTGGTATAGATATTTCGTAAATTGTCATCATTCAATTTCTTGGTTTGCGTTGTAAAGGAAAGTTAAAAAATAAAAAGATTAAAGCCAAGTCTTTTCCAATTATCTCACATGGAATCAAAGGCTAATAAATTATCCGTAAAATTATCTAAACTTGGATTGCTTTGGATAGGACACTGGAAAAGGGAAATTTGAACGTCATCATCTGCCTTTATTTTTCCAAATATGTTCAGATGATACGTCCAGTCTAATCGGATACAGCTAAATACCTGTATTTCACATGTAGCGACTGCCTATCTGACTTCCACAATCCTGTTAGTACTGGGTAATACGATACCCTTTGGTAAGACTGGTTGTCAGACTTTCCGGCCATTGACTGTCAAAGATCTACAAATATCAGCCGGGACCAACGTGCTTTCCGAGGTACGGAAGAAACTATGTAAGGATGTAATGGGTCCACGGACCAACCTAGGCAAGCGCGGTTTCACCGAGCGGCACTTATTATTTAGGTCCTCCTCTGACCTTGAACGTGTTAAACAAAAACCTCACTTCTGAGAAATCACTTAATTCATATAAATTTCGAGAAAAACATTAAAGCCTATTTGCTCGATATTAATCTTTGGTATACCATTAGTAGATCCATTAACGTTAGTTGTAGAATAGTTACCGACTTATATAAGTAGCTATATCTTCAATGTCTTAGCTAAGCTGAGTTGCCGCTTAAGGAGTTAGTTAGTATTCCCGGATTATAGGTGCCTAACATAACACCACAGCTGTAATACATGAAGGGGAAGGCAGAGGTGTACACCCGCATTTCGACAGTTATGTTTCATGTAATAGGAGCCGAGATTGTATCACCCGGGAGCAAGTCCTGACTTCGTCATTCATTAATGCTACTGCCAAATTCCTGATCGAAAAACTATGAAAACTTTGCTCGACCTAGGACTCGAACCTGGAATCCCATGCTACTCGTAAGCAGTTGTGAGTACCTACGAGTATACATCGTGTATATAGAGTCTGAATTAACAATCAAAGCTAATGTTTTTCCTAGAGGCACAAAATGTTTTCGGTGTTATCACAGATCGCAGGCAGACGTAGCGCTAGTATTTTATAAAATTCTGAAATGCTCTTAGAAAAGGCTGTTAGGTATTCTTATAAGCTCTATTAAATGACTTAAGTCATAATAGGTAGATTGAATCAATTTAAAAAAAAAAAATCGGTAATCGGTATATTCGTTTTCATAAGACCACTGAATTAAAACGATGTCCACTCTAAAAGACAAACATTTTTTATCGTGTGTCTGAATGGACCGCGGTCCATTCGATTTGATCCGTTCAGACTAAACACCCTATTAGCTTGTGAAACAACACAATTATCTCTTTTACAATACAACCCTCTCCCCAACGAAGAGGTTTCTACGAACGCTCCAGTTTACTGAATATCTGATATTCTAATCTTCATACAACGCAAACTGCGGTATGAGATTGGTGTAACTAACATAACGTTCTAATGTGCTATACACCCGTCCCTAGTCTAAGTGATTAGTTTAAGATCATTGTCCCAAGTCCTTTGGCCGGTCTTCCATGTTACATTTAGTAACTTGTACAACCTACTTGAGTACACACGGAGACACAAACTATACAGTACAACCTGGCTTCGCTTTGTATAGATTTCACGTACAATGAGAAGCATGCATTTACTGATTTTGATAGCTTGGTTGGTCGTGGTACCAAAGGAAGTGATATTAGGGGATATATAAACGTCACTAATGGTTTTTAGATGCTAATCAGGTTTGTATTTTAGAATACTACAACTGATAATAATTTTGAATCGATGTCTTCGTAGAAATAACTTCGTACATTCTACTCCTTAACTCAACGATAATCATTTAAGGCAAGACATGAACCAGTTCTCAGTAAATAAAGGCGGTGGATCTTATATGCTTTGAGACGTTAAGCACATGACTGGAGGAGTAAGTGAGTAGATGGTAAAACCGAGATGATTAACGCCAGCCAGAAAATTTCTCAGCAAATACAAAGAAAAAATGAACAATAATAATCACCGCAGGGCGTTCATTAAATACAGCAAATAAATAACAAATGAATTCGCAGACCATAAAAGTAAGCCTTGACAATGCTCGTGATGTCACACGGTTTTTAACAAGGCCTCTGCAAAAACTGCACGAAGAACTTACTGTTAGGGATTTTTTTTACAGAATTTTAAGTATTAGTCATGTCGAGTAAGACAAGAATGATGGATCGTAAAACTCCAAGATCATTCTCTAAATAGCCGTTATCACATTGTTTCTTAACAAAATACGTTTGAGAAACCAGTCGATGGAACCTGTTCGAAACTGAATTTCAAAATTGAAAAGCCGTCTCTAGTCCAGATATACACACATAACATACATAAGTACTTAGTGAATACATAGCCAACTACCATATGTAGTGAGTACCTAAGTACCAACCTGTGAGAAAATGTATAAATTGTTACATTCGCACTGTTATTTAGTAGCACTTAAACTAAGTATAAACTTATATCTCACCTCACAATACTGCTGACATTATGCCTCGTACCAAACCAATCACAAACACTGAGCTAAACTTTCTAAATTTAAAAAATTGAAACGCTGTTCGAAGCCTTTGCAGGCTCGGCGGCCAATCGCGGAGGTGGGTGACGGAATGCGACTCTTGCGCAGGTAGAGCCGCGCGTGTTTGTGAACCTGCCTCTGTGTGCGTGTATGTAATTACAGTGTAGCGATACGCGGATGATAATGTGTGTGACGTGGTGAAACATTCAACTCTGACGTTTTAAAAACTTCCGAGTCGCTTGGATAGCTCCCATCGAGCTGTGAAGCTGAAATGATAATAATGCCATTTTTGTAAATAGATAACAGTGCGTCTTGAACGTTGCCTATGTGAATATTTCTGGCGGATGTTGTTGAAAACAGCGGCTTGTTTCATTAACTGTATTTACCTTACCTTGTGGAGTGTGGTGTAACTGCGACTGAACTCGGTCTACAATGGATGCGAAAGGATATCTTTAACTCACGGTTGCCTAGACAGCAAAGTCTACTGCTTTTCTTTTTGGTTGATCCTATACAGGGCGTCCCACGGACATGCCACATGGAGGGAAAGTACCTTGAATATTGTAGATGTAACATTTTACTGAAAGAAGACATTATTTGAATTTCAGGGGCTCATTTTGAGCATTTGATAAATTGATTAATTTTGTATTAAAATCTTAAAATTCATGGTCTTTTTGACACAATGTTATTTAGCAAAAAATAACCCTAATGATAAAGCCTTTCAATCGGTATGATATTTTTCTGGTGTAACGGCATCGATTCCCGGTTCAACCATGTAATTATTTAAATATCTATGAATGCAGTTTAAATTGTTTTTTAAATTAAAATAATGTTTTCTTTCAGTAAAATGTTCCATCTACAATATTCAAGGTACTTTCCCTCCATGTGGCATATCCGTGGGACGCCCTGTATAGTCCGTAAAGCATACCTAATTTCTAGAACAAATTCAAAAATAAGCTTTTGCTCTTTAAAGGGGTTTGCAGAGGTATGGGTATGTCCACATATCAATTTTGCCAGATGTGTCTGGCGGAAATTTGACGTAACAGTTAGTGTCCTACCTACCTACTGCCCAAAGCACTCGCCTTACAATAGTAGGAAACTTGAGAATGGCAGTAACAGCCAGCTTAATTATTTACTTATAGTGTTCTTTTTTAATCGAGAATCAGGCTTTGGTAGGTATAGGTACCCCTCAAACCTACTGACGGGGAAATTCAAATCCTTAAGAGATAAATATTCTAGTAAAATCAGATTTTGTATTATTTTAATTTTTTGGCCTAGTGCTAGTTTAGTTGTCCTTAAGAATTATTGAAATTCACGAATGTTTTATGGCGAATCGACAGGTTCATGTAATAGCATTTCATTGAAAAAATGGGACCCCATTACTAGGACTCACTGTCCGTCAGTCTGTTACCAGGCTCTATCTCATGAACCGTGATAGCTAGACAGTTGCAATTTTCACAGATGATATATTTCTGTTGCCGCTATAACTACAAGTAAAAACAGAATAGAATAAATATTTAAGGGGGGCTCCCATACAACAAACGTGATTTTTTTGGCGTTTTGTCTAATGTTGTATAGATAATGGTACGGAACCCTTCGTGCGCGAGTCCGACTCGAACTTGGCGGTTTTTATGTTTAATGAATGCGATAATCCAATATCAAACTATTACTTGCTTCATAATATTGTTTAACATAATGTTAATATTTATTGAACAGAGGATAGTTAACCTCCGTCTGTTGTGTTGTGCCCCGCCGAATCGGCGTGACGTGACGCTTGTTTAACTATTGTGTCTACTTTGTTAACTAGAGGACAATTATGAATTAAAATAAACTAAATTAACTTGGCGTCAAAAAACTCCTTCTCAAGGCTGTCAACTGGTTAGGTAGGTACTTAATGTCCCCACGAGATTGGCGGCGTTACCACGCTGTATGGAAACGCTAAGCCTTTGGCCAAGGTATAAAAGCCAGCCCTAGGGTCACGGAAGTGTCAACTAAGCGTTTTGAAATTTCCTTGAAAAGGCTGTGAGCATTATGTCACTGCATTCCTCGACTGAGTAAGCAGACATGTTTTATTAAGAGGTAGGTACCTAAATATAGGTAGGTATACATCCATCCCCATTCCCTCGATTAAACATGCCTTCATTACCAGTACCCAAGAACAAATCGAGAATCTGGATTGCTACTGTGACCACAGAATAAATAGTACAAGCCGTGGCATTCTTACTGGAACCACCCAATCAAACTTGACCCAAACCGGAAATCGAACATCATGCACGTTCAGCAATCACCACTAGATTAGGGCCGCCATAGATACGTCCCGGTACACATGCCCCGGTCGTCCCGGCCAATAAGTCAGTTGTCCTGGGTCTAAAATGTGAAATTGTGTACGTGAGATTTCGCGATTTATAAATTAAGTACCAAATGTAACATTTTTTCAATTCCTAAAATGGGTGTAAAACGACCCATAACGAAGTCGAAAGGTACGTTCTCTCCCCGTCACTGCGGTATCTTTTTTTGTTCTAGATCTAGATCATAGCTGAGAACTTTCTAGTTACGAAGATATATTGGGGTTTCCAACTTTTACAAGTTTTTTTTTTAATTACAAGTTTTAAATGATTATGACTACTTATAATACCTTCACGACCCCCGTACTATTCAATGCAACAATCAGCAGTGTTCTGAATGCGTTTCATTGAGTCTTACAGTAAACCATGATTTTTTACCCCAAAAAAAGTCGTTTCCCAGCAATAATTTTTGCGTAGAGTGATTTAGTTTGATGTACAGAATGCGTTGTTGCCGTTAAGGATACTTGGTTACACTTTGTTTAGTTAGATACCTACCTACTTTTTAAGTTTATCTCGGACATCACGAACATCGGTGAAGGAAAACATCATGAGGAAACCTATATTAGGTATTAAGAGACCTTTGCCCAGCAGTGGTACAGTAATAGGATGGTATTCTTATTATAATGTAACATCCAATTTAAATTCTTTAAGGCGGTTCCCCGAGCAAAATTAGCAACTCTATTTGTGGTGGTTCAAACTTCGTTTGAAATACTGTTAGAATAAAGTTCTAATCAGCTTGCACTACAAAGTGATTGTTACGTCAGTCACTGCAGGCCGAATGGTGCGAAATGAGTGGTTTTTATTCTTTATAAAATCAAATTTACGTCTTTTGGAAAAAATAAAACGACAATTATGTTCATTATTAAATTGTCTATCCTTTAGTATAAGTAGCAAATCAAAATAATGGTTACTTCACGAGGAGTAGCATTTTATAAATCATTATTTCTCATTTCTGTGGTTTCGTTGTGAGGGGATTATTAAACATTAAGCAACTTAAAAAAAAAAGGATGTCAATTTTGGAGTCAAGAATATGTAGTAATTTAATGTATTTTTTTTTTAGTTGGTATTTCTTTTGGATAAAGAGGAGTAGGCTCCAAAAAACTGCTCGTTCAAGGTCATTTGCTCGGGGAGGCGCCTTAACGAAAATCGACGACGCGACGTCGATGTCAACAGTAAACGCAGGTCAAGTGACGAGTCCGCGTAACACTGGTCAGGGGGTTAAAAATGGCCGCTTTAGCAGAATCATAATAAGAATCACGTTCAAAAAATTAAATTGTTAAAATGGACTTTGTTATCATAACCATAAAATACCTACATTTTAAGAAATTTTTTATTTTTATATTTTTTTGTTTTTTGTTAAAGCGGCCATTTTAGGCCCGCATTTTTCCTCACTCGTCAGATACGAACCTATTATTTATTTATTTGGCTTTTGTTTTATCCCGTATGCGGTCAATGGGCTGGTTCTCATCAATCTTCGTTGTTATAGGTATAATTATAATACTTACGTCTTAGCAGGGTCTATGAGAATATTTTATACAGGCAGGAGATGAGCCTGATGGGTCTGTTTTATGATGGGTTTATAAGACCTATTTCGAGCATGTCCATGTTTCTGATAATTCATTTGTTGTTAACGAGCTAGGTGATTCGTTTTTATTAGTTTTGCTTTCGCAGCTTTTATCATTTCGTTCAAATTCAAATAATTTATTCGCATAATATGGGTAAATAGATGGTACATAAAATTTTACATTACATAATATAACAATAAGGATCCTCATATTAACCATTTCTGGTATACGAAATATAAAATAAAAGCTTTTAACTCCGTCAGGTCCTGAGCTCTTTCCTGCTATAAGTTTATTTATCGACAGCTCTATCTCGCTTTATAAAAAGGTGGGACTGGTTTATAATTTTCAGATACTGGTTACCTATAGGTACCTACTCATTATTTTTATTTGTAGGTAGGTACATGTGTAGAGGTTCTTGTAAAACTGTGTATGGGCTTTTACCTTGGAGTGAGCTCGAGATATCTTGTGTTTCTCCATATTGAGGGTGATTCGAATCATGGTCGCTAGGGTGTTGGAAATTATTCATCACATTTAAGACATCTTTTACGTCATCAACGAACCAATCCTATCACAACTAATTATTTAACTTTTGAGTTTTTGTTTCAGATTCCGAGCGAAATTATTATTATTAAGCTCAGATTGCGCTCTATTGAAATCTGTTCAGGATTTATCCTTAATATATTGTTTTTACAACCTACCTTATATAAAAGCAAGTTTCATAGAAACAATTGTTTTAAGTATCTTTACTGATAATTGTGACTCTTTTTGTTAGAACTGTCCGCCACAGGCTCAGCAATTAGAGAGAATTACACAGTCGGTACTATTTAATAACGTTGAGACTAATAATATGTGAATCGAACATAATGTGGGTAATACCATAGGGGAAAAAGTTAACAATTTGCATAAAACCTTCCTTACACAAAGTAACATGACCAAGAAAATCCATAGCTTGTAAATATTTAATAAGAAGTACTATGCCGCGCCGTTCTACGGAAAGCTATTAACAACGCCCTCTATGCCAGATGACGCGATTCACACGCGTGACCCAGGTAGCTTCAGTACCTTGTAAGCGGTCAGTACACAACCTCTGCAGCGCCTGCAACTTGAAGTTAACCGCAATATAACGAACCAATACCAGATGTCGCTTTATAAACCGCCATGTAATCCAAACACGGCAGAGGTTTCCTCTGAATAGCTACTGCGCCATTTACCCTAGTTTTTCGAGTCCTCAGTCAGAAACTAACTTAACGCTAGACTTAAGTTTTTTTACACTACTTACATTATATCGATATAATCGTTATAACACCTATGGTCGGTACATAGTAGTATTATTTCGGAACGCAACCTTTTTTGTAATGTCTATGATGATTAAAAAAATAAAAACGCTTCTCTATGGTTGAATCGCATGCTAATGTCGTTGTTTTATTCTTTGTTAACAAAATATAGTTAAAAAGCCTCACGACCCACGAAATTCCCTCTTCAAGATCCCAAATAACCAACATCTGGCGACCGTGACAGGACTCGAACCTGCAATCTTCGGATATAAGAAAAGTAAAAGAAATACGAATGAATACTGACATAAAAAATTGGCAGCACATTCCAGGTGAAGCGAACTGGGCAGACCTAGCATCGAGAGGCTGCAACGCAAAAACGCTCTACGAGTGTCGCTGGTGGGAGGGTCCTGAGTGGCTGCGCCGGCCGTCCGCAGAGTGGCCCCGGTCTGCGCTGATCGTAGACGAAAGAGAAGTAAGCCTGGAAATAAAGAAAACTGTATGTAATACAAATATATCTAAAGAACAGAGTTTGTTAAATAAATTACAAAATTATTTCTCTAAATATTCGCAAATAGTTAGAATGACAGCCTGGCTCTTAAGATTTTTACATAATATAAAACATACATGTAACAAAAAGACAGGAGAAATAACTTATAAAGAGGTAGAACAAGCAGAGAAATTAATAATAAAACTTATACAAGAAAATAATTCTGAACTTTTAGACACAAAGAAAACTAAATTGACTACATTTATTGATAAGGAAGGACTGATAAGATTAAAAACTAAACTTTTGCTGTCAGACTTACCTGAAGGAATACGTACACCATACTTACTTCCAGCGAAAGAGCCGATCGTGACGAGAATGGTGAGACAACGACATGTAGAGCTGCAACATGCGGGAGCCAATCAGCTAATTACAGATATTCGCATGCGGTATTGGGTAATAGGTATTCGTAGGCTTGTAAGATCAATCATTACGAGTTGTCCGATATGTAATAGATACAAGTCAAAACCCACGCAAGCGCCTACCGCACCGTTGCCCCTAGAACGTATCACGTGCTCTGCTCCTTTCCAGACTACTGGAGTTGATCTTGCGGGTCCATTTTACTTGCGAGGCGAACAGAAATGCTGGGTGGTGCTCTACACCTGCGCCGTGTACCGAGCTGTACACCTGGAGCTAACCAGGTCTTTGTCTACAGAGGCATTTATAATGACGTTGCGTAGGTTCTTAGCACGACGAGGCCGGGTTGACATGCTGGTATCAGATCAGGGGACAAATTTTCACGGCACAAAAAATCTCCTTGATACGTTGAATTGGGAGGAAATCCAGCAACAATCAACAATCCGACGAATACATTGGAAGATGAACGCTCCTTCCGCCGCCTGGTGGGGTGGATACTGGGAACGGTTGATAAGAATAATGAAAGACCTACTAAAAAGAATACTAGGTAAGGCGTCTGTCACTTATGAAGAATTACTGACTATTATTTGCGACTGCGAAGCTGTAATGAACGGGCGACCTCTGACTTATGTTACTGACGATAAAGGTGAGTGTTTAGAACCCCTGACTCCATCATATTTCATTCAACCGATTAGTAATTCTGACGTAACCGATTTTGATGAGATCGACACAAATAATCTTAATAACAGACTGAAATATCTACAAACGTTACGCGATCAATTTCGACAAAGATTTATGTCGGAATACTTATGTTTTTTAGTACAAAGGGGACATGAAAAGAAAGACATAATAAATATTGGTGACATAGTTCTAATTGAGACTGACGGAAAAAGAATTAAGTGGCCTATGGGTATTATTACAGAAATGATTACAGGAGCGGACGGAGTCCAGAGAACCGCAATAATTAAAACATCGACAGGCGAGAAAACCCGTCCTGTACAAAGACTCTACAAACTAGAAATTTCAGGTAACAATCCTCCAAACTCTGATAGTCTAGGAACTCCTACAATGGTGGGGCAGCAGCCTATGACATCTTCAGAGACCGCAGGTGACACTGGAACGCAGGTGGAGGTACCTAATATTCGGAAATCCACACGCTGTGGGAGGAAGGTAAAATTACCTAGTAAATTTGATTTATATGTGTAGATGTAGACTTACATGGGGGAGTAATTTTCATTTTGTTTTAACATTTATAAATTAAGTACTCTTCATTCATTTGTTATAACTGTTTGACAGAGTGATCTCATAAATATTATGTGAGTTTACCATATAATAAGATGTAAGTTAGATAAAAAAATATGTAGCTAAGTACTAAAATGCGCAACGTAATGATGTATTGTGTTTTCTTTAAAATGTGTAATTGGATACAAGTTACATAAATATTGATATTTGTCTTCAGGCTATTGAATTGTAATTTACTCAAATATCGATGTTTGAAATTATAGAATAGTAATGTGTAATTTGTAAAATTCTGATGATAAAAATTATGTTTAAAGCCATATAATGTACAGTGGCGGAACTAATTTGGCTAAAATGTTGCCAGTAACATGTAAAACCCCTAAAATTTAAATATTGTAAGATGGATGACATTGCTTAATTGTACACATTTATATTTATTTGCGTGCTGGGAGGATGTTCTAAAACGAACGCGAAGTGTTCAGTATTATTTCGGAACGCAACCTTTTTTGTAATGTCTATGATGATTAAAAAAATAAAAACGCTTCTCTATGGTTGAATCGCATGCTAATGTCGTTGTTTTATTCTTTGTTAACAAAATATAGTTAAAAAGCCTCACGACCCACGAAATTCCCTCTTCAAGATCCCAAATAACCAACATTTGTCTTTCCCACATTTCATTATATTTCCCAGTCCTTCACTGGCTGTGGTTTTTCTATGAATTAATAATAAAGGTACATAAGGTATTTATTTATTTAACGCTTATAGCACAAAGTACAGAGGCGGACTGTCCGCCTCTGTACTCGGTCCCTACGTCGCATTGTCATCCGTACAGGGGGGTGAAACTTCCATACATAGGCTTCAAACAAAATTTTCACTGACAGTGCTGCCATCTGTGCGGTTAGGTACACTAAGTTTGGCCATAGTTTTATATTTTTGCGTATATGAGTATTATTTAATATAATTATTTCAACATGTTTTACATTAAAAATAAATTTAAAAATATTATAGCAAAATAAATAACACATTTTTTTTTATGTTACTTACGTTCGCTGTTTCGTGGTGTTCTGGTGATCTGTTTTGTGCTCTTTTACGACTTAGTACTGTGCTTGTTTTCTTGATATCTGCTATAAACGTTGGACCCTCTCCCTTGGACCCTTTGATAAGATACGTAAACGATTGACCCAACACCGTGCATACAGGACCTCGATTTTACCTTTTTGATTTGAATTCGACGAAACTTACGAAATGCCGAGAAAGACGGCCTTTAAGTGCTTTTTGGATGTATTGTATTGTATGTATATTATTATAACACACATTGTAAAAAAAGGAAATAAATTCTTTAAATTCCGTTAGGACACAAAGAAAACTAAATATTTTTTCATTTCCATCTATCAATTATTTACTGATACGGCTCATAATGATGTCATTTCTAGCTAAAGATTTTGAAGAATGATTTTCCTTTTATTGACAAATGGTTATTATTTTTTATTTTTATTTATTTTGTGATTATGTAAATTCTTGTGTTTTGAATTCTATATTTTTTTTAAGACAAGACTAGACTAATCATAATGTTGTCATCATAGTCTATTTTACATGTTTTCCACACAAATAAACAACAATAATTATTCTAAAAAAGGATTACTAGAAACAAAAACTAAAAGCGCCATCTAGTGAACGATAGCGTAAGCGGAGTGGACATTGAGACAAGTAGCGCCATCTAACAGTTTGGGTACTCAGTTTTTTTAAAACGAAAACCTCATTTGAACATTTATGTATATTATATAGTGGTTGGCCACAAACCACAACAATTCAGAGAGAAAAGTATAATCATATTTGGTCATAAGGATTTGACTGTCTATTTAAGGCAAGCAAGACGTTCCTTCTTTTAAGGAACATTTAAGATCTGCCTGAACACTTTTATCAACTTTTTACAATTTGTAGACATTGGGAGCACAGAAGAATTTGTTTATGTGATTCCTATTGTATGCATTACTGCTGCCTCATAATCAGTCTAGGCTTATGTACCCCGAAAAATACTAGGCTGGCATAAGTTCAAGGTGGTAAATGATAAATGATGTTTATTTTGCAAGTAGGTTTTTACAAACACTTTTACACGTCACTTTTTAAACTAGATGGGGCCGGTGTTTCGTACCTGACTACTCTGAGAAGAAACAGCCGAAACAAACTCAGAGGTCATAGTCTCTTTTGAAGTCCAGACATAATCTTGCTCAATTCACATGAGGACTATGCAGATTAGTGTCTGAGATGGTCTTTTGAAGAAAGAACCACACAGATTTGAGTGGACCTGTCCAGTCATTGCAAGCATTTGTCAGTTATCGTGTAGCTCGACTTATAACTCAAGGAGCTCAACGAAACGACGAACAATACCAAAGAAAGGACATTTGGGTAGGTCGCTTATAGTACTCAAACTGCCAGACAGTTGTGGGAAAAAAATAAACAAAAAATACAAATGTGACCCACATGGTCCCCACATTCACAATAATCAAATAAAATTAATAACAAGTTCTTTTCAAAATGAATGTAAATAAAAATCACAAAAATCATTAAATGTCACAATGATAATAAAAAGTAAAATACTTAATGAAATAAGTATTCATGTCAAATCAGTAAATGTCACATAAAATAATAAAAAAATAAAGTAAAAAATAATAAAATACATGTCAAATCATAAAATGTCAGAGTGTATACAAGAAAGGAATCAACAATAAACAAGCGAAGTCCGAAATTTCGCCATTCACAGAGCAAATTTAATTGGAGCAGCTTAATCCCAAGCCTTTTTATCTTCGAGATAGTGATTAACATGATAGTAGGCTTTCAGGCATAACTTCCGTTTTATGAACGATTTGAATTTATTTGGTATGTACCTATTTTAAGAACCTTTAAATACCATCTTGGATTCATGCTAGCCTAGTACTTTTCATGAGGTTACTACTGCCCGTAATATGATTGTTTTTATTATAGAAGCTTTAATACAAAACTAAGAAAGAAAAAAA
Source organism: Xestia sexstrigata (assembly GCA_941918905.2). Taxonomy (NCBI): domain Eukaryota; kingdom Metazoa; phylum Arthropoda; class Insecta; order Lepidoptera; family Noctuidae; genus Xestia; species Xestia sexstrigata. Next base: position 10,708,295 of record OW799200.2, on the reverse strand, counting down.
ATTACATTTTATTTCAACTTTTTAACTTTTGTACCCGAATGTAGGTACCTACTTAATGTAGTTTATGAATTTGTTTTTTTTTTTTATAACCGGGCCATTGGGACGTTGACAACTGTGTGTACGGTCGAATGGCCCGTGGTCCATTAGTTTTGGACCGTTCATACTGAATTACCCTTTGGCAGGCCCGTCGCACTGTATTTAAGCCTCAAGCTCAACTATTTTCTTCGTTTTTTGTGAAGCCAGGACTTTAGCAAATTGTGACATAATGTGTACCTAGTGCAGTGCTTTTAAACTTGAACTGTGGTGTAGTTGAACAGCTGGTAGGTACGCAAGGAATGGATAACCTTGAAATGGCCCATAGCAGAACCCATTCAGAAGAAAACACGAAAAATCATCATCTTATAAAAAAAATTCATCCGCAGATGTATTCCTGCATAAGAATGGGGGGCCATTTTAAAACTACCCTCAAAATTTTAGCTGTACGCAATCAAGTACAGTGGCGGTTAATGGGGTGAGCACAAGTTATAACTGTTATACGCTCATTACTGTTGTAAACTAAACCAGTTTTTCAATTAATTATAATTAAATTTCGGATTTATAATTAAAAAGTGTTTGTACTTTTTTCACACCTACCCCCAAAAAAGTAGTAAAACAAAGAAATCACTTTCCAATCATTTATTTCACAGACATTTCATAATATTGGTGAAATTCAGCTTACATTTACTTTTATAACATAATTACTTCAGAATAAAATGCGAAACTAATATAATACAAACCACGAGCAATAGGTCATGGTTATCAATGTTATTTACCAACATTATTTTAATTATTAAACTATAGTAAATTGTAATTCTCCCTCTGACCCTTAATCTATGACAACTTAAATTTAACAGAAGACTTTTTTATAAAGGTGGTAGACTTAATTACTTATCTTAAAACATAATTAGGTATACGAGTCTACGATTGATATTTTTTCTTATATTGAACATGCAACAATCTGCATGTTCTTCTAGTTTTAAACTCAGAACATTAAATTATCAAAATCTAGGTTGAAATAAGTTCAAGCGAGTATTCTAATTTACAATTCATACAATAAACCTTTAACTATGCACAACATATAAACAAATTGCAAAAACCCAGTTTTAGTTTTATATAATCTTCAACAAATTATATTTGTTCTTTTACAAGTCAAAATATATGATTCAACTCAATTATTCTTTTATAACGTAACAATTATTTTTAACATAATATATCTATCTATTGTAATTAACTTACAACTAATCACACTTGGGTTTTTATCTACTTAATTAAGACTACAGCAACAAATCACTTATTACTTTCTGTTCGCATTAATATTATTCATAGGAATGAAGTAGTAATTATACACAACTTGGCACTTAATGACAGCACGATAATTCCGTGAATTCTTTGGAATCATAATTATAATCGTAATAACAAAGTTACAAAGTATCCAATACTTCCACAAAAATAGCAAGCAATTACTAATTTTACTTAAATTTGGTCTTATGTAGTTAAATCTAATATTCTATACATATACAATTCATGTCAAAATGATTAAATTTTTTAATAATATTATTATTTCATGTTTTATTATTAGTTCAATACATATTTTTTTGTATATTCAATTTAATTTGCCAGCTACTCAAATTCGATGTCTCTGTAATTATTTTTTTTTTTTAATTAACAAAAAAGAGTACGAAATACTTTAGGTCGGTACCTACTAACTAAATACCAAGAAAAGAAATTGAAAAAATAAATACAAATCATTTGATCGGTTATGGTCCCTGCAAAATAACATATAATCTTGCTTTCTAAGGCACCAGTTACACATTGTGGCTTGCATACTTTTATTCAGGATGCTTGAGCACATCTATGTAAAAAAACACTCGACAACGCAGACATAACCGATCTTATAGAAAATAGTTCTATTTAGAAATTTGGAATTAATTTATTTCTACGACACGAGGTCTTTCATACCACACATATTATGTCAAAATCAGTGTGGCTATTTAGGAGTACAAATGCACAAAAAGGACATGGCACTACTAACCTAGCAATGTCCGGCGTAATCGAGTAAAATTAAATGCAAAAATATTTGACTATGTGCCTGAACACACAATCAAATAAACGTAATGTGCTTTCTAAATATATCTCTGAAAAAATAACGGCTTAAGGTAGCCTTTCGAACTAAGCGTCACAAACGCAGCGTCTATAGCGTCACCAACACGCGGGCATCTGTCAACGCGGTTACAGCGGCACTGTGACGTCACTGACGCCGCGACAGTGACGCTGCGCTCGAATGACGTTCCCTAGAATTTCATACATTTGCATTGAACATCTATCTGTCGCTCTGTCGCACTGTCACGGCGTCACAGCCGCGGCGCCAATGACGCCATAGACGCTCAGTTCGAAAGGCTACCTTGGTAATTCGGATTTTTAGGGTTCCGTACCCCAAAAGGAACCCTTATAAGATCACTTTGTTGTCAGTCTGTCTGTCAAGACCCTTTTTCTCAGGAACGCGTAGAGGTATCAAGCTTTTGCGGTTGGTGCAATAACCGTGTTTAAGTTTATCCTTTAACAAGTTTGTAAGGAACCCTTGGTGCGCGAGGCCAACTCGCACTTGGCCGACACTACGGCCGTATTTAATTTAACCCTGTGTTTGAAACAATACTTCACTATATCTTTCTAACGAGCACCGAGAGGAATGTTAAGAGTACTTCTAAGGAAACATCAACTATTCGATAAACTATTATTATATTTGTGTATTTGTGTAGCATCGTATCCCTGTCGCGGTTAATAAGCGTTATGTATGAGTACGGGTAATAACGGTTACATGGACTATTGTCATGATCTGCTCAAGACTGGTCAACCAATTAGCTTTTAAAAATAATTGTTAATAATAAGTTCGCCTATTACCCGTAACAAGAACACTGCTTATCACAACTTTATATTAAGATCAATGACAAAGTTAAATTTGTATATTCCTAACATTCCCAAAGTGCAGTAAGTGAACAAGATAATAATTCGAAAATCTTCAACACAAATTACAAACAAGACAACAAAAAAAACTTATACTTAAAACTTTAAATGTCTCTCTAGAATCACTAGTATTTGGCGCAAATGGCAGTCGATCCAACACCACAACAGAAACAAGAGTCTAACTCTGACCACACATTAGAATTTGTTCCATACAAGTCTGGTTGAGAATTGAACGAGATCTTGGTTTGTTTGTAGACATCACGAGCACGAGATCTCCATTTTATTTATTCAAGGTTGAATCACAGACGCTGCACACTTTCTGAGTCACCTATTTATCTACGATACGTAATGTAGAATAGCCATCAGGATTTTCGTGCGTTGAGCGTCATCGAGGTTTAAATGCATTTTTAATATTAAATATTATTGTGCATTGTTGTTACGTGAGACAACGGTGACGTGACCTTGCAACTAGACCTTCGTGGTCGGAACTTAACAAGGTGAGGAGCTAGTAGGCTTCGCTTCCGTGCTGACATCACAAGGCGGGGGCAGGGGGCAATCCTCTTCATATATCATAACTAGTTTGCTGTATTCTCGTTTCCTGCGCGAACTCTGCAAAATAAACAAGCTTATTAGAAAATTCTTTATTTTGAGGTAATATATAAGCAGGTACAATTGTACACAAGAGATGTTACATGTGGGTTAAAATATTACCTAAAACTAGGTGTAATACGAGTTGTTACTAGTGAGCCCCGAACTACGCAATGTCTGTATCTTTGGGCTGTCGTCGCAAATGGTATTACGACTACAGTTAGTAGTATTTGTCAAATCGTCAATGATGTTGAATCGAATAAATGTTCTGATTTTCTATCTTGTACAACATTTGGCTATTTATTTTTACAACTACCTGTAGGATATACAAATATTTGTTCCGCGCAGGGATTGAACCTGCGGCACTCGACGTAGCTGCCAATTACTTAGCCACTGCGCCAACCGTGCCGTCAAATTACATCATCCATGCATTGAAGTGCGATTTAAAACTTCTATACCAAACCGGGTGTATTTTGATCCAGCTATGATTTAATTAGACAATAAAGTGAATTATTTACCTTTGTAACACTTGCGGCTGTTTCTTCGCCGGAGCTACTAGAACTGGTAATACCTTCATCTAAAGTAAGCCTGGCATCCACACCTTCCAGCTGGAGGTCCCGGTACAACTGACTTAGCTGCTCGTTGACCAGTGAAGGCTGGAAAATATGAAGGATAATCAGTAAATGGAACAACTTGCGACCCACGGATGCCACTAAGTTAAAGGGGAAAATATACAAGTCCGCGATTAGACCTCTCGTACTGTATGGATCGGAATGCTGGGCTGTGAACAAGATGGATGAAACATATTGCATGTAGCGGAGATGAGAATGTTGATGTGGATGTGTGGTGTGACAAGAATGGATAAGGTAAGGAACGAGTATATTAGAGGAAGCTTAAAAGTTGCGCGTCTTACAGAAAAGTTGAATAGGAATCGGCTGTCGCGGTATGGACATATGATGAGGAGGGATGAATCGCGTTTGACTAAAAGAGTAATGAATATAAATGTTGGTGGATGGAGAGGTAGAGGAAGACCAAAGAAACGATGGATGGATTGTGTGAGGAATGATATGAAAGATAAAGGAGTAAATGATAGCGTGTCGGTTGATAGGGGAGAATAGAAGAAAAAACATGTCGCGCCGACCACAAGTGACATGGGACAAGGGCATTAAGATGATGATGAACCAGTAAATGCGAGAGGCAGTCTGACCTAATTAGAAATGGGATGATGACCGGCATGACTCGTTCCTATGAGAAATTCTTGATGGAAAAACCCAATAACACTGCCCAACCTGGGAAATGAACGCAGTACCTCATGCTCCGAAGGCGCGCTTGCGACCGCTACACCTAGGATTTTAATATCTTACTTTTTTATTTATAGTACAAGACGTGAAGAAGTTTGATAATCAAGAGACCAACCTGTTCCATGGTCCTCATTCTCTGCTGGTCGTCGATAAGGGTTTCTTCCATAGACTTGGTATGGATTTTGTATTTGTAGATGAGCTCTGAATTTACACACACCTGTAAAAGGAAGACGGGGTTAGTTTTGACCGTCATCACTGTACTAGGAATGTAATACATTTTATTTTTGACTGTCATCACTGTACTAGGAACGTAATACATTTTATTTTTGACTGTCATCACTGTTCTAGGAACGTAATACCTTTTATTTTTGACTGTCATCACTGTTCTAGGAACGTAATACCTTTTATTTTTGACTGTCATCACTGTACTAGGAACGTAATACATTTTATTTTTGACTGTCATCACTGTTCTGGGAACGTAATACCTTTTATTTTTGACTGTCATCACTGTTTTAGGAACGTAATACCTTTTATTTTTGACTGTCATCACTGTACTAGGAATGCAATACATTTTATTTTTGACTGTCATCACTGTACTAGGAATGTAATACATTTTATTTTTGACTGTCATCACTGTACTAGGAATGTAATACATTTTATTTTTGACTGTCATCACTGTACTAGGAATGTAATACATTTTATTTTTGACTGTCATCACTGTACTAGGAATGTAATACATTTTATTTTTGACTGTCATCACTGTACTAGGAATGTAATACATTTTATTTTTGACTGTCATCACTGTACTAGGAATGTAATACATTTTAATTTTTGACTGTCATCACTGTACTAGGAACGTAATACATTTTATTTTTGACTGTCATCACTGTTCTAGGAACGTAATACCTTTTATTTTTGACTGTCTTCACTGTTCTAGGAACGTAATACCTTTTATTTTTGACTGTCATCACTGTACTAGGAATGTAATACATTTTATTTTTGACTGTCATCACTGTACTAGGAATGTAATACATTTTATTTTTGACTGTCATCACTGTACTAGGAATGTAATTCATTTTATTTTTGACTGTCATCACTGTACTAGGAATGTAATACATTTTAATTTTTGACTGTCATCACTGTACTAGGAACGTAATACATTTTATTTTTGACTGTCATCACTGTACTAGGAATGTAATACATTTTATTTTTGACTGTCATCACTGTTCTAGGAACGTAATACCTTTTATTTTTGACTGTCATCACTGTTCTAGGAACGTAATACCTTTTATTTTTGACTGTCATCACTGTACTAAGAATGTAATACATTTTATTTTACTTCCGATTTTCCTTGTTGCCACAAAGGACAATGAGTAATGGTGTAATAAGATACTCATAAATGAATAGGTAGTTATGCAGAATAAAACTTAGTATTACGAGTAAGGTTAAAAGGCCAGGACGAATAATAAATATTTATGTTTTAAAGTAAAATACATGTATTCTAACTTATATTCTAACTATTCTAACTTGTAAATTTCCATAAAGAATATGTTAGACTCAGACGACTTTAAGCCGTCATATCTCTGACAAATACTAACATTTGACCATAGTTTTATTACTAACCAATGTTCCGCTTAAAAAGCCCTATCTAATGGTATTTATTATCAAATTTTACTATTGAAGGGTGGGCCCAGACCGCATACATTTGTTTCCCACTCTCCCTTACGTGTTTGAATGTTTTCAAACTATTTTTTTTTGTATGACGTAAGTGTAACCAACAAGGTAATTAAGTACTATATTGTTTTATAATGTTACCGAAACAAAAAGGATCTGTAACAAAATCGATTGCAAAAGTAATATGGCGTTTAGTTTTAGACTAAGTCCAATTTTTTGAGATATTTAAGCGATTTATTTTTAATATGATTCAGATTTTTTCTAAGTTTAGAAAAAACAAATAAAATAATTTAAAAAATTAAAATTCCATATAAAAAACCCATATTGGATGTAATGATTTTAGTCTAGATTATTTAATGGGTCCCGACTGTTGCAGTCAATATGTCCTGTTTCCTGAACTTGTTTTTTCTTTTCAGTCTTTATTTAAAGTTATTAGTTATTTTTTACGCAGTGGGGTTTTTAATTGTTACATTATTTTTTATTTTACACTTTTTAGTTACTTAGATATACCATTTTAAAATCCCCATGATGAGCCCTTTATCGAGCCGTTCAGGCTGCAGAGCGTGCCAAACATTTGAATTTGGCGCCAAAAATCCGCCATTTTATTTATTTTTTATTTTCATATACCCAGTGTCATTCTCACAGTAAATACAAATCTAACGACATCTCTCAAACTAAAATCCATCGAGCCGTTCAGGCCACAGAGCGTGCTAAACAATTATACATACTCTCTAAAAACATAACCCTACTTCTGGCGCAGTCGGGTAAAAACAGAGTTTCTTCATTGGAAATGATCCATCATTTGTACCTGTTCCATCCATGGCGGTTCCACCCTCCTCCTCGCGGCGGCCTTTTTCACGGGCTGAGGTGCATGGTAAGCTGTCGCGTTTAGTGGGCTCTGAAATTATAGTTCTTTTTATTGTCTGACTAAACAAAAAAAGGCAAACAAGAATACTTTGTGAGTAAATCTACATGGATTACATATTAAGCTATTAGAACCAACCTGAAAAAGGAAGAACAACGTACCTTGTCTAGAGCTATATCGTCAATTTCTGTTAAATAACTATGCAGTATGTTATCGAAGCGTATAGGTACTTGTTCTTTTTATGGTAACCTACCTCCTATACCACGAAGTATTTTAAAAATGTCGTAATAACCAATCATCAAAATAGACAGTCACCCACCCATGTGTGACTGGAAAGTTAACTGAAAGAATCCGAGACAAGCTCTGGACAGAAATGATCGACCTTGTGACCATCACAGGCCATTGAAACCTGTGTGGAAAAGTCTAAAGTCCAATGCTGTTCCCCTTGCGACTGATGGTGAGCATCAGTAGCGAAGGGTCAATTTTTGTAAGAGGTAAGCCGGAGTACATATCTTTAATGTCATATTATGAGTCTATAGAATATTGACTGTGCCATTATTCAAAGAGAATCCGGTAGGCATCGAGTTGTATGGATCCTTCGCCACTGGTTAGCATGCTGGTATGTACCTTACGTTGGGACTTGTTGCTATTCCTGCCGTCACCACTGTCTTCGGCGCTACTGAACCCTGTCTTAAAGAATGAAGAGTAGAAGGACGAGTAGCTAGACTCTCCGTCAGTCTTGTCAGGAGCTTCGTCATAGGTGCCAGGACAGTTCGGTTGGTTGAGACGATTGCCCCGTGGAGGTGAAGTGTTGGTAGCAGCATCTGTGCTCTGAAGGGAAAACAATTCATATAGACATTGCGTAAGCTTTATTTTTCTTTGAGCTAAGGTCAAAATAATTACTTATTTTTAAAGGAGACAATTTTTTTGTTTGGAGTTTAGGCCACCCACATAAACTGTAGCATTTAATAATGAAACGTAAATTGATTTCTTCTTTATAACCTCTAGATTACAGTGGTTATATTAGCTAAGCCTTGTCTAACCGGAGTAAATGCGGAAACTCTGCAAAAACACTTTTACGAAAATCGAAATAAACAGAAAGAGTAAATTTCAAAATAATGAAGTTGTCTGTCAACCACTAAAAAGGCGGATTTACTCCGTGCCACGTTGATTGTTTAAATAAACCATCAACGCGATTTTAGCGTACACCTTTAAAAACCAGCATTAAAAATGCTCACTGTACTGTGTCATATTTCTTTTTATATTATATTTTATTTTAATTAAAGCAGATATGATTACCACTGGGTACCGTACTTTTTTTTTGTTAACGGAAAAAGCGCCCCTAATCTCGTAAGTATTATCTGTCAAATGACATTGGTCACAACAGGAATGATTTGACTCGCAAAAAAGTATATCATATAATAACTTATTTGTTATGATTAATATTTTAAGATTCCGGTTTCGTTCCCATGTAATTTTTCGTTTATTACTATAATAAAATGGTAACATTTTTTTTTTGTGTAATATGAATAATAAATGCAACATCCAAGTGGGCCTAAAAAAATTGTCTTATAGTTTTAACCCATATAATGTATTTTGTTAGTTTCGTTGTAATTGCAGAAATAAATAAATTAAATTAAAAAAAAATCGAATTGATTAAAACTATTAGTTACATCGAATGGTCGATTTATTATTATAGACCAGCGCCGTTGCAGGCTTTGTGTTATTTTAATTACATGACTAGATTTACAAAAGAAAATTTTGTTTTTAAAACTTTGTATGCCCTACACCGCAGGAGCCCAATCCTGTCCCGAAGTGCGCCTTACCAAGTTAGGCTGTCGGAACCATTATTACACTTGTCGATACCGAACACTGAACTGGCCGATTATTTTCGTGTTAAATTAAAAAAATAGTGTATTAAAGATTGTATTCAATTACTTTAATCGACCTCAGATCTTTTATAACACGTTATTTGTATAGGAAATAATCAATTAATCCTAAGGGGACGGTGCAGCCTGTGCGCTTGCGCAGGCCACTCACTGTCTTCGTCCAGCCATACCACAATAGCTCTATATTACAATAAAACCTGAAAAAAGTAGTTGACAGATTGGAAACGGAAAATCTTGGAAGGTTTCATAATAAAATCTATCACCAAGATGAACAGAGCCCCGAAAACTCAAGGGCTCCTTTGAATGCCCGAGCAATTAGGTTATGCTCTATATAGTATAGGTAGATCAAGGCGTATAGATATAGAGAAGTTGTAAAAAAGAAAGAAGTGTAAGAAGGTTAGAGTACTAAAATTAACTTAAATTTACAAGAATAATTGCAAATACGAGCCACAGTTGCAGCTCTAACCTTCTGACTTAAACTTTTGGAAGACCGGATCTGTCGAGTATATCGTAGAGTCCTCGTTCCCATTCTGACATTTCTCCGCCCCCGAATCCTATAAAATCATTTAAAAAGTGCAAAGGCAAAATCACCACATTCCAAAAAAAATATGCCAAAAAAGCTGGACATGCAATAAAAAAAAATGAAGCACAGGAAACTTACATATTGAAAGAAATAAGATTGAAATCCAATTGTCAGTATAATAATATAAGAATCTTCTTATGAAATTCACAACAACAAATAGCAAGGCAAGGGGACGCATACTTCGTGGAAATGGAAGATTAATAAAAATATAATTAGCGCTCCAAAAATGTATGCTGAGAGTGCTGAGACAAACACAGATGGCTTTCATGCCATAATACGCAAAAAAAACGGCTTCGCTACTGATTATAGTGCGGAGTAGTTGCAACTATATCCTGAGAACTGTGGCGGAGAGCTATACTCCAAATACTCGTATCAGGCATTTTGCGCGGAGGTTGATTAGGTTGGAAACATGTCTTTCTGCCTGGTCGTCCTTTGTAGTAACATTGATATAAATGATATAATATTATTAAAATATTATATCATTTATATCAATGTTACTAACACTAGAATACAAGCTGTGTGTAATAATAGCAAAATATGGATCACTGTTGTCCGATATAAATGTATTTTTTTTAAATAAATTATATTATTTGGTAATAAAACTCACAAAATTATTTATTATAAGCTAAGCAAGAAGAAATCAAAATATACCATCATTCTAAGAGTGATGTAGCATGTGAGGATCATGTTGTAATTGATGAACTCATAGATGTTATTGTCAACGCATTTGATGAGAGACTATCTGCGCTGCCGATGTCAATTTGATGAAAGACTATCTGCGCTGCCGATGTTTGTTTGATGAGAGACTATCTGCGCTGCCGATGTCTATTTGATGAGAGACTATCTGCGCTGCCGATGTCTATTTGATGAGAGACTATCTGCGCTGCCGATGTCTATTTGATAAGAGACTATCTGCGCTGCCGATGTCTATTTGATGAGAGACTATCTGCGCTGCCGATGTCTATTTGATGAGAGACTATCTGCGCTGCCGATGTCTATTTGATGAGAGACTATCTGCGCTACCGATGTCTATTTGATGAGAGACTATCTGCGCTGCCGATGTCTATTTGATGAGAGACTATCTGCGCTGCTGATGTCTATTTGATGAGAGACTATCTGCGCTGCCGATGTCTATTTGATGAGAGACTATCTGCGCTGCCGATGTCTATTTGATGAGAGACTATCTGCGCTGCCGATGTCTATTTGATGAGAGACTATCTGCGCTGCCGATGTCTATTTGATGAGAGACTATCTGCGCTGCCGATGTCTATTTGATGAGAGACTATCTGCGCTACCGATGTCTATTTGATGAGAGACTATCTGCGCTGCCGATGTCTATTTGATGAGAGACTATCTGCGCTGCCGATGTCTACTTGATGAAAGACTATCTGCGCTGCCGATGTCTATTTGATGAGAGACTATCTGCGCTGCCGATGTCTATTTGATGAGAGACTATCTGCGCTGCCGATGTCTATTTGATGAGAGACTATCTGCGCTGCCGATGTCTATTTGATGAAAGACTATCTGGGCTGCCGATGTCTACTTGATGAAAGACTATCTGCGCTGCCGATGTCTATTTGATGAAAGACTATCTGAGCTGCCGATGTCTATTTGATGAAAGACTATCTGAGCTGCCGATGTCTATTTGATGAGAGACTATCTGCGCTGCCGATGTCTATTTGATGAGAGACTATTTGCGCTGCCGATGTCTATTTGATGAGAGACTATCTGCGCTGCCGATGTCTATTTGATGAGAGACTATCTGCGCTGCCGATGTCTATTTGATGAGAGACTATCTGCGCTGCCGATGTCTATTTGATGAGAGACTATCTGCGATACCGATGTCTATTTGATGAGAGACTATCTGCGCTGCCGATGTCTATTTGATGAAAGACTATCTGGGCTGCCGATGTCTACTTGATGAAAGACTATCTGCGCTGCCGATGTCTATTTGATGAGAGACTATCTGCGCTGCCGATGTCTATTTGATGAGAGACTATCTGCGCTACCGATGTCTATTTGATGAGAGACTATCTGCGCTGCCGATGTCTATTTGATGAAAGACTATCTGGGCTGCCGATGTCTACTTGATGAAAGACTATCTGCGCTGCCGATGTCTATTTGATGAAAGACTATCTGAGCTGCCGATGTCTATTTGATGAGAGACTATCTGCGCTGCCGATGTCTATTTGATGAGAGACTATTTGCGCTGCCGATGTCTATTTGATGAGAGACTATCTGCGCTGCCGATGTCTATTTGATGAGAGACTATCTGCGCTGCCGATGTCTATTTGATGAGAAAATATCTGCGCTGCCGATGTCTATTTGATGAGAGACTATCTGCGCTGCCGATGTCTATTTGATGAGAGACTATCTGCGCTGCCGATGTCTATTTGATGAGAGACTATCTGCGCTGCCGATGTCTATTTGATGAGAAAATATCTGCGCTGCCGATGTCTATTTGATGAGAGACTATCTGCGCTGCCGATGTCTATTTGATGAGAGACTATCTGCGCTGCCGATGTCTATTTGATGAGAGACTATCTGCGCTGCCGATGTCTATTTGATGAGAGACTATCTGCGCTGCCGATGTCTATTTGATGAGAAAATATCTGCGCTGCCGATGTCTATTTGATGAGAGACTATCTGCGCTGCCGATGTCTATTTGATGAGAGACTATCTGCGCCGCCGATATCTATTTGATGAAAGACTATCTGCGCTGCCGATGTCAATTTGATGAAAGACTATCTGCGCTGCCGATGTTTGTTTGATGAGAGACTATCTGCGCTGCCGATGTCTATTTGATGAAAGACTATCTGAGCTGCCGATGTCTATTTGATGAGAGACTATCTGCGCTGCCGATGTCTATTTGATGAGAGACTATCTGCGCTGCCGATGTCTATTTGATGAGAGACTATCTGCGCTGCAGATGTCTATTTGATGAGAGACTATCTGCGCTGCCGATGTCTATTTGATGAGAGACTATCTGCGCTGCCGATGTCTATTTGATGAGAGACTATCTGCGCTACCGATGTCTATTTGATGAGAGACTATCTGCGCTGCCGATGTCTATTTGATGAAAGACTATCTGGGCTGCCGATGTCTACTTGATGAAAGACTATCTGCGCTGCCGATGTCTATTTGATGAGAGACTATCTGCGCTGCCGATGTCTATTTGATGAGAGACTATCTGCGCTACCGATGTCTATTTGATGAGAGACTATCTGCGCTGCCGATGTCTATTTGATGAAAGACTATCTGGGCTGCCGATGTCTACTTGATGAAAGACTATCTGCGCTGCCGATGTCTATTTGATGAAAGACTATCTGAGCTGCCGATGTCTATTTGATGAGAGACTATCTGCGCTGCCGATGTCTATTTGATGAGAGACTATTTGCGCTGCCGATGTCTATTTGATGAGAGACTATCTGCACTGCCGATGTCTATTTGATGAGAGACTATCTGCGCTGCCGATGTCTATTTGATGAGAAAATATCTGCGCTGCCGATGTCTATTTGATGAGAGACTATCTGCGCTGCCGATGTCTATTTGATGAGAGACTATCTGCGCTGCCGATGTCTATTTGATGAGAGACTATCTGCGCTGCCGATGTCTATTTGATAAGAGACTATCTGCACTGCCGATGTCTATTTTTGAAGATTTGCCTTGGGATTCTGGTAGTTTCTTGTTGGGCCTCGTACATTCCTGCACCTTGCCTAGCCTCAAGTTTATACTGGGCTTGAGAGACTATCTGCGCTGCCGATGTCTATTTGATGAGAGACTATCTGCGCTGCCGATGTCTATTTGACGAGAGACTATCTGCGCTGCCGATGTCTATTTGATGAGAGACTATCTGCGCTGCCGATGTCTATTTGATGAGAAAATATCTGCGCTGCCGATGTCTATTTGATGAGAGACTATCTGCGCTGCCGATGTCTATTTGATGAGAGACTATCTGCGCCGCCGATATCTATTTGATGAAAGACTATCTGCGCTGCCGATGTCAATTTGATGAAAGACTATCTGCGCTGCCGATGTTTGTTTGATGAGAGACTATCTGCGCTGCCGATGTCTATTTGATGAAAGACTATCTGAGCTGCCGATGTCTATTTGATGAGAGACTATCTGCGCTGCCGATGTCTATTTGATGAGAGACTATCTGCGCTGCCGATGTCTATTTGATGAGAGACTATCTGCGCTGCAGATGTCTATTTGATGAGAGACTATCTGCGCTGCCGATGTCTATTTGATGAGAGACTATCTGCGCTGCCGATGTCTATTTGATGAGAGACTATCTGCGCTACCGATGTCTATTTGATGAGAGACTATCTGCGCTGCCGATGTCTATTTGATGAAAGACTATCTGGGCTGCCGATGTCTACTTGATGAAAGACTATCTGCGCTGCCGATGTCTATTTGATGAGAGACTATCTGCACTGCCGATGTCTATTTTTGAAGATTTGCCTTGGGATTCTGGTAGTTTCTTGTTGGGCCTCGTACATTCCTGCACCTTGCCTAGCCTCAAGTTTATACTGGGCTTGAGAGACTATCTGCGCTGCCGATGTCTATTTGATGAGAGACTATCTGCGCTGCCGATGTCTATTTGATGAGAGACTATCTGCGCTGCCGATGTCTATTTGATGAGAGACTATCTGCGCTGCCGATGTCTATTTGATGAGAGACTATCTGCGCTGCCGATATCTATTTGATGAGAGACTATCTGCGCTGCCGATGTCTATTTGATGAGAGACTATCTGCGCTGCCGATGTCTATTTGATGAGAAAATATCTGCGCTGCCGATGTCTATTTGATGAGAAAATATCTGCGCTGCCGATGTCTATTTGATGAGAGACTATCTGCGCTGCCGATGTCTATTTGATGAGAGACTATCTGCGCTGCCGATGTCTATTTGATGACAGACTATCTGCGCTGCCGATGTCTATTTGATGAGAGACTATCTGCGCTGCCGATGTCTATTTGATGAGAGACTATCTGCGCTGCCGATGTCTATTTGATGAGAAAATATCTGCGCTGCCGATGTCTATTTGATGAGAGACTATCTGCGCTGCCGATGTCAATTTGATGAAAGACTATCTGCGCTGCCGATGTTTGTTTGATGAGAGACTATCTGCGCTGCCGATGTCTATTTGATGAAAGACTATCTGAGCTGCCGATGTCTATTTGATGAGAGACTATCTGCGCTGCCGATGTCTATTTGATGAGAGACTATCTGCGCTGCCGATGTCTATTTGATGAGAGACTATCTGCGCTACCGATGTCTATTTGATGAGAGACTATCTGCGCTGCCGATGTCTATTTGATGAAAGACTATCTGGGCTGCCGATGTCTACTTGATGAAAGACTATCTGCGCTGCCGATGTCTATTTGATGAGAGACTATCTGCGCTGCCGATGTCTATTTGATGAGAGACTATCTGCGCTACCGATGTCTATTTGATGAGAGACTATCTGCGCTGCCGATGTCTATTTGATGAAAGACTATCTGGGCTGCCGATGTCTACTTGATGAAAGACTATCTGCGCTGCCGATGTCTATTTGATGAAAGACTATCTGAGCTGCCGATGTCTATTTGATGAGAGACTATCTGCGCTGCCGATGTCTATTTGATGAGAGACTATTTGCGCTGCCGATGTCTATTTGATGAGAGACTATCTGCTCTGCCGATGTCTATTTGATGAGAGACTATCTGCGCTGCCGATGTCTATTTGATGAGAAAATATCTGCGCTGCCGATGTCTATTTGATGAGAGACTATCTGCGCTGCCGATGTCTATTTGATGAGAGACTATCTGCGCTGCCGATGTCTATTTGATGAGAGACTATCTGCGCTGCCGATGTCTATTTGATAAGAGACTATCTGCACTGCCGACGTCTATTTTTGAAGATTTGCCTTGGGATTCTGGTAGTTTCTTGTTGGGCCTCGTACATTCCTGCACCTTGCCTAGCCTCAAGTTTATACTGGGCTTGAGAGACTATCTGCGCTGCCGATGTCTATTTGATGAGAGACTATCTGCGCTGCCGATGTCTATTTGATGAGAGACTATCTGCGCTGCCGATGTCTATTTGATGAGAGACTATCTGCGCTGCCGATGTCTATTTGATGAGAGACTATCTGCGCTGCCGATGTCTATTTGATGAGAGACTATCTGCGCTGCCGATGTCTATTTGATGAGAGACTATCTGCGCTGCCGATGTCTATTTGATGAGAAAATATCTGCGCTGCCGATGTCTATTTGATGAGAAAATATCTGCGCTGCCGATGTCTATTTGATGAGAGACTATCTGCGCTGCCGATGTCTATTTGATGACAGACTATCTGCGCTGCCGATGTCTATTTGATGAGAAAATATCTGCGCTGCCGATGTCTATTTGATGAGAGACTATCTGCGCTGCCGATGTCTATTTGATGAGAGACTATCTGCGCTGCCGATGTCTATTTGATGAGAGACTATCTGCGCTGCCGATGTCTATTTCATGAGAGACTATCTGCGCTGCCGATGTCTATTTGATAAGAGACTATCTGCACTGCCGATGTCTATTTTTGAAGATTTGCCTTGGGATTCTGGTAGTTTCTTGTTGGGCCTCGTACATTCCTGCACCTTGCCTAGCCTCAAGTTTATACTGGGCTTACAAACCTGTGCAGGTATCCAACAACGGAGAGTTTATCGCCTCCGCGGCGAAAGCAATAACTTTTAAAGTTAATGCTAACCTTAGCCGAGTATTAAATAAAATAGAATTTAGTATCATGTTCGAATTATTTATGAGTTTCGGTACACCTGTACTGAGTTTTATTAGTTCAAATAATGTGTACTATCTTGTTTACCTCGTGAACTTAGTCAAGTAACAATTATATTATTATAGCCGGGACGTTATTTTGACACAAAAGTGTCTGGTTATTTTGTTTGTGATTTATTTAGTTATAGTGTTACTGGTCACGTAGTTATCACATTCAGATCAAAACTGAAGCCGGTGCTGAACAAGTCGACCTGGCGAAGCAAGCAGTCGGACCGACCACGAGTGACTGTGTAACGGTACAAGATTACATGTTATGGATATAATACATCAGGCGACACCCGAGTAAAATCGAAGTATCCCACATTTGTTTGGGCGCGCATCAATCTAACGAAACATTCGTTAGATTGATGCGCGCCCAAACTTTGAGTGTGAACAAAACATTCAAAAACGTTTACAAAACAAAACGAAATGATGTCCTTTCTAAATTCTGTTTAGCAATAAAACTGTGCAAGTATAAAATGGAAATGATAAACTGGTGACGTACCTCTTCATAGTTGCTGCTGGACAGACCCAAGGTGTTCATGGTATTAGTATATTGTGGCATGGACTGTGCCATCATATTATGGGATTGTTGCATAGGGTATGAAACCTGCTGAGTCATTGGCGAGTACATCAGGGGTGTCCCATACATAGGGTGGCCGTACATCATCACTATAACAGAAACAAAACATTCATTAAAAATCTAGTTTTGAATCATATTAATTCTACATAGTATTTTATTGCAGCGAGTTCTGACGAAACCAAGAATGGATGAATTAACATTTTTTTTTTCATAGCTTATCTTGTGTCCCACGGATGGGCAAAAGTGTCCCTTTTCTCCTTCCAAACCTCTCTGTTTAGTGCAATTTTTAGCCACGTTTGATATTCGAAACCCCCCTCCTACCCCCAGGTAACACGCCGTAACGTTTTTCTGTCCCCCTAGTAAAACGTGACGTAAGCACCAAGTAATGATTTTTACCTAAAAGTCACAATTATGTGGCGTAAAGTACCGGAAAGTCGCTAAAATGCCTTTGTTATTCTGAAGCGTTACGAAAAAGAATGTTACGTAACGCGTAGTTCAAACCCGCCCTCCCGCCCCTGTAACAATTTACAAGACCCCCCAAATTCGTTACGTAATACTTAAACGCTCCCTTAACTCCAACATCAGTTACTTGAATTATGGAGCGCAGGGTGGTGTAATGTAATGTAACACGATCGGAACGCTTGGCACCTATTATGCTGCGCTCCATCCCCCGCTGGTTAATCCTAAACTTGGACTATTGTTGTTCAGTAAGTGGACAACTTTCTCACCGTAGGTTAGGGCGGGTAGCATGCACAACATGTCGATGAGTTTTCTTTTTAATGTTATGGGAAACTTCCCTTCATGAGCTCTTTTAAGGACTTTTGGTCCTTAAAAGAGCCTTCCAAGAGGTCTTCCAAGTATTATGGACTCGTCTTTCGACTTCCTTATCCAGCTATTTTTGAAAGACGCTATCTGGCCCAAGTGTTGTGTACTCATCGACATGCGTTGCAACACATGCCCGTCTACCGCGACTCTACGTTTCGTGCTGTTGGTCATGATCTGGGTCTTGGATCTATTCATTGACAGTCCAACCTCAAGACTTGCCGTGCTTAGATTAGAATTTACATACTACAATTGAAACAAACTAAATATCAACTTACTTGGCGCTTGGAATTGCTGTTGCTGGCTCATTGAAGGTAGGTGGTGAGCTGAGGTAGTGGGCATTGGCTGCGGGCCGGCCGGCGCATAGTACATCGGGTACATGCCTGTAACATATCATATTGTCAACATGGTAACCTTTCAACAATATAAGGTTTATTATGCAGCCATGGGAGCATACTAACTTAGAAATAAATAGGCATTTTTGACATCAACTCAGTTACTTGTTCTATACTCATAAAGCGTGAATGGATAACAGACCGACAGTTATAGTTCGGTTCAAATTTAATGGCGGCTCGGAAGTTAGCTGCAAGTCACGGTCTGCGCATTATACAGCCAAAACGAGGCGTCATCTGCACCCCGTTGATACCTAAAATTGGTGTCTGCGCAGCTTTACATTAGATGTTCCGAATTGCCATAAAGTTAAAGCGTTACTGTTGCGCAGACAGTCACTCGCAGCTAATTTCCGAGCCGCCATTAATTTTGAACCGAACTATACTTTCAATCATATTAGTAAGTATTACAATTTGGTCAGGTTTAATACAGGGTGTAAACAGCCTCATCACGAAGCCGTCAACCAAGCATTCTGTACATCAAACTAAGTAACTTTACGAAAAAATTATTGCTGGGAAATAACTTTTATTTTGGGGTGAAAAATCATTTTTTGTGGTAGAACTCAATGTAACGCACCTAAAACATTATGCTGATGGATGGATTGAATAGTACGGCGGTCAAAGAGGTGTTTAAAGTAAAAAACTTACAAAAAAAAAGTGGTATTACAAAAAAAAAACTTGTTGAAAAGTTGGGACTTTGACCCCCAATATCTCCGTAATTAAGATTCCCAGGTATGGTGTAGAACAAAAAAAATATCGCAATGACGGGGAGAACAAGTGCCTTTCGGCTTCGTTAAGAGGTTTTTACACCCTTTATAGTTAGTGTTGTACGTTGTTAGAATGATCAGTTACCTGGCACAGGCTGCATGGGATGGGGCATGGGGCTCATTATAGACATCTGCTGAGGGTAGCCGACGCCAAGTAAGAAAGGGTTCATGTTGTTCGCAGACGGGGCAGCCCATTGATTGGATGCTATAATCGCAAAACGACGCCAGTTATTGTAAGAGTACGATGTTTCAGAAAACATGGTTCTTTAGCCATTTGGCATGATAAAGGCATGCTCATAATAGAAATGTCTTTATTTAATTATAATATTTTGACAAAATATTACTACAACAAAATGCGACTCCCGTATTCCTCTTAAACTCAAGGGGAATTTATAAAACTATGGTTAGACTTGCTGTCCTGTATGAATCAGAATGTTGGGCCACAAAAGAGATGAATGAAAGGCAGTTGTAGTAGTTGTAGTACATGTGACTGAGATGAGAATGATAAGGAGGATGTGTGGTGTAACGCTATTGGATAAAGGTAAGGACATGTGATGCGGAGGAATATGTAAAATGTAGTGAGGATAATGTTGAGTATGAATGTAGATGGCTATAAGTGTAGAGGAAGACCAAAGAAGGGATGGATGGTCTGGGACAAGATTAGGAAGATGATGTTGTTAAAACAGAAAACATGGTAACAATCTTACGATTAAAACGTTTATGCTCGCATGCTTTCACCATGCCTTTATTAATATACCTGGAGCCAACTGACCAGCAGTGGTGTAGATGGCCGACGAGGGCTGAGTGACGGCGGCACCGGTCGACAATTCGCACCTATTGCGACGCGCCTGTCTCATGGATGTGCAGTGATGCTTGTGTGGACCCGTTTCAGCTTCCACATTCGATGCACGTTTTAAGCCATGGGGCTGCTGTCGGTACAAAGTAAAACGAATTGTCCGATCACATTTTTTCTTCCTTTACACAC
This sequence comes from Xestia sexstrigata, assembly GCA_941918905.2. Taxonomy (NCBI): domain Eukaryota; kingdom Metazoa; phylum Arthropoda; class Insecta; order Lepidoptera; family Noctuidae; genus Xestia; species Xestia sexstrigata. Next base: position 10,688,056 of record OW799200.2, on the reverse strand, counting down.
ACTATAATTTAATTTATTTTTCATTTCTCTTTTCACGTGCTGGCAAGATGTACTCAAATATAATTTTTCTGTGGTGTCTTCTGTGTGTACAGAAATACCAAAATAAAATCAAAATCATCTCACCAAGTCTTAATCGCACGGCTTAGCACAGAGAGTTGAAAACCCAGTGAAAGGAAAAAAAAAGGCACGTGCTAACTTTGGCTATTTCTTGATTCTAATTATAATAGGGAATATAATTATTGTATGATGGTCTATAGACATCAATTTCGTTCTTAAATAAACCGTGGAAGTCTTGTTATCAATCAATTATCGAATAATGAAATTCCGACTTACTTCAACATCATGTCGTAGATCTAGGCGGTTCAACCCGTTCTTTCAAGACTTTAACTTAGAAAAACAAACTGTCAAGTCTCTTTGACTATATTCCTACCGTCTCCTAAAATTCTAGTAAAAGAAGGCTAAAGTAAAATGTATTCTAACCTGTATTTCAGCAGTCCAAGCGCTGGTAGGATAATAGGACGCATTACAACGAGCCAAGTGTTCTTTCTTCTTTTTCCTCGTTTCAGTCGTGTTGTCTCTGTCTCCTTTACTGCCAGTTCGAGTATCTCTGTGCATCTTCTTTAATTCCTTTTCCATCTCGGTGTTGTGCCTATTAAATTTAAATGATCTATAAGAAAAGTTATTACTGTAGCCAGTTTGGCTACACTGTTATTTCCATAACACAATTTTCTTAACAACAACAAGATTCAGTATTTACAGTTATTAAAAGGCTTGGATTAGAGTTAACTAAAACATACTGACTGAAAGATATACGTGCAGTGAGGTAACATCATATATGCATATATTTTCTTTTTTTTTTACTTCGATACGGAATGTTAAAGTACTAAAGTTGGTGCCAGTTAGGATGAGAATAGCGGTCATCGACCCATCTACATTTATTAAACTTCTTAAATTTGAAAACCAAAAATAAGCCTGTTCAAGTCTGGAATCGTCATCTATCGTGATCTTCAACATTTTTTGGGTAATTTCGTCAATATTTTTATTCTATTCTTCTATTCTATATATGTATACGTATGTAGGGCGCCAAGCAAAGTTTAACCACACTCTACAGGTCGCAATTATGGACCGATTGCTTTCAAACTTCAAAATCGAAAGGGTCAAAACTTAAGTTAAGTTCGTGAATGGGCGGAATTCGTCCATGGGGGGCGGCGAGGGGGCGGTTTTTCGAAAATCAGTTTTTTGGCCATAACTTTTTTCCTTTGGAAAATTTTTGAACCGTTTAACATTTTTATCATTCAGAGAAAGAATACGGACAATTTTTTGAAAGATAATAGTTTATTCTACAATTTTTACTTTTAAAGTTTAGCGATAAAACTTATAGTTTTCGAAATAAAATATTATAACTGAAAAATTAAGGGTGTTTCCATGCTAAACTCGTATAGGAGGATTTTAAAATTTATGATAACCATTAAGACGTTTAATTGTCAAACGTCAACAAAGTCGTTGCTATGACGACCAAGTCTTTTGGCATCTGACGTATTCATAAAGGAGGTACTGCAAACAAAAACAAAAAAGTACTGACAAAAAATCGGCCAGCGCAGCTGTGGCTAGCTATAGCCTCTGAATTTCCAGAATAAATATGGTGGCCTTTTTCGAAATCTACCTCCTCCTGCGGCTTGCCGAAGGGATTTTTTGTAATGAAAAACGATATATGGTTTATTTGTTTTGGTTCGTACAAAGAGGTATTAGGGAAAGGGCAATGACCGCTATTCTCATCTTAACTGGAACCAGCCATATAAAAATAAATACAAAAAAAAGACTGCTTAAAAATAACTATTTATAAACTGAAAAGAAAAAAAAACAGGTTCAGGAGACCTGTCTCCTGAACTTGTTTTTTTTTCTTTTCAGTTTTTAATGTCCTGACATTATTGAGTGCAACAGTCGGGACCCATTAAAGACTAAAATCATTACATCCAATTTGGGTCCCGACTGTTGCAGTCAATATGTCCTTTCTCCTCAACTTGTTTTTTTCTTTACAGTTTTTATTTAAAGTTATTAGTAATTATTTTTTAAGCAGTCTTGTTTTTTTTTTTTTTTTTTTTTAGTTACTCAGTCTACCATTTTAAAATCCTCATGATGAGCCCTTTAATTTGATACTTACCCATATCACAGTACCCAATATTTTTTTTATTAAGTTACACTAGTCTATGTTACCCGGGGTGACAAGGATTCTAACGATACCACGTACATTGAAATCGGTCTAGGCGTTTAGACGTTATGGTGGAATTAAGAAACTCACAAACATACATCATACCATCATACTTACATACACACATACATACATAAACCCTGAAAACGTCTCCTTTTTTTGGGCAGTCGTGTGAATACAAGACCAAAATCGGCCAAACAACACAAAAGTTATAACCAATAAAACTTTTGTTTCTCTGTCTTTCTAGATAAACAGAATTTAGTATGGATTTTGTACGTCGATATGACGAATGACGTCATGAAAGCTATCGGATCTCTCTTAATTTGCAGTTTCAAATGCTTATAACTTAATATTTTTTTTATAGATATTAACATAATATTTTCACTTTGCTATTGCTTTGTTTAGAGTGACAAAAAAATCATGCATATACCCCCTATTTATTATAATAATCGAAATCAGAGGCCCATGGGCAGCATAAAAACTCTGACAAGAGGTTAGGCACTAACCACACGATAAAGAATAAGATAATAATCCAATCATCTACTGTTAATATGCCACTTTATCTTTAAAAGGGATGCAATTTTTCGTTCGACATCAACTCTTTACTAACTTTTTAAGCAATGCCTCTGAAAGCCGAATACGCTGATAATCTCCGCTAGGCATTGGGCTATTTGTCACCATGATCATGGAATCCGACGAACAGGTAACATCACCAGAGTCTCTCGAATGCTGAGCCATCGGCGATAGACAAGTCCTGCAATAGAATGATACCACGTTATCATACCTGCAGCTATAAGTCACCCTCGCAAACACGAATGATGCATCTCAAATTAGTAAACTATTTTGAGATGACATCTCTGAATGCGGTTTGGTTGCACCCTAATAGTTTCAACCATCAAACCATGTTATATGGTATCAGATGAACCAATAAAAAATATATTCAGTCATGTTCCATACTGCTCTCGCCACAAGTAAGACAATTTTAGCTAGAAAGTTGAATTTTGAGGTTATTTGAGATCTCGCTGTCAAAACATTAAAAAAAGACATAAAATTATGAACTGATGAATCACTAGTGACTGACTAGCACCATAGTTGGTAATTGGTCCAACCGATAACACAAGAAGACGACGAGGTTGTTCCTGTCTATTTAAACTAATAATTCAGTTTATCCCTGGGGGAATACGTGATCTTCCGGGTCAGATATTATTCTGTAATGAAAACAAACACTGTACAAAAAATCCAATTAACATCGATTACATAAAACACACTCACGTGTAAGCAAAAGGTCTCGTTGTGGCTCCAAGAATATTTTCGCCGCTGGCCGCATTGGTGCCCTCATACGAGATAGCTTGGTGACTATCGAAATACCTGAATACAAATATAAAAATATTTATAATTTTTGATAAAACAGAGTACTAGAACCAAAAAATAAATAAAAGACCCGACTACGTAAAAAATAACTAATAACTTTAAATAAAAACTGAAAAGAAAAATACAAGTTCAGTAATAAATAAAACAAATAATAAATTCTAATACGGAACGTATTGACTGCAACAGTCGGGACCCATTAAATAATCTATACAAAATCATTACATCCATTACGGGTCCCAACTGTTGCAGTCAGTATGTTCCGTATTAGATTTTATTATTTGTTTTTTTTTTTTTTCTTTTTAATTACGATTATAATAAGCATTATGGACACTGATTTTAAGATTATGAAGACATATAACTGTGGGATCTCCGAAATAAAACGGGGCAGCGGTGCAAGCAAACTTTCCTTCTTATACTTAATCTTCAGAAAAATATTCTTACAACAGAACGAACGTAACGACTTCACTACCAGTACTATATACGATGCTCTGTGGTCTTCACAATCGTCCATCTTTTTCTACTCCATCCTTCCCACTCTCACAATCCTGCTCGCTCTTTCACACAGTGTTGTCCATAATCTTACATTCCCTTATTCAATCTGTGTTGCCACCTAACTGACCTTACATTCCCACATAAATAATGAGGTTTTTTCTAGGCCAGCTTCCACAAAAAAACGATAGATGGTGCTGTGCATTACTCAGGGTAAAAAAAAATGTTTAGGGTTATGGAGCTGACGTTCATTCCCTTTTAACACTAAAATCGTTTTGCCGCGAAACGTCTTTCAAATCAGTACCATACACGGACAGGGTACCATGTCAGAAAACCTGACCGTAAAGAATTGGTTTACATCGTCCGACATTAATAACTACAAAACTATTCATCGTAGAAATATGAATTTAGTGTCATTATTGCTAAATATATAGTCAGCTCGTTGCTAAGACCTTGAGTTTGCATCGGGGCCGATCGGAGCCGGGCGGGGGCAGCGGGCGAGGGGCAATGCGCTCTCGCTGGATTCTATTCAGTATAACTCACGACTCGCGCGGTGATTCTTTCGTGTATTTACAGAGTGCGTTTAGACCAATCGATTTAAATAAAAAATAAGCAATAAGTGTTAAAAATTAACACTTATTGGTTTTCTTTCAATCTTTAACACTAAAAGCGACTCGCTGTTATAGACGTTTCACGTTAAAACCAACGGCCGTGTGCACCGGCACAGCCCCACCCGATTTTTAGTGGAAGCTGACCTAGGAAAACCCCATACATTTTTTTTCTGAGTCAATGTACTATTTAAATTAATTTTTAACTGTATTTTCAACCTTTCATGGGGTTGGCTCTTCTGGTTTGAAAATGTACCAACTTACTTACCGTTGCAATGTGTCATTGTAGTTGAGCTGGTTGTAACTCAACAGTGTTTCGATGCACGACTTGCTGTCAAAATAATCATGATGCGGTGAAATGCCACCAAGCATTACCCAGTCCCTTTCCTGTAAGATAAAACATAATGTTCGGATAACGGATGCCAATCACTATATATAAATCCAATATACATACATATAATAAAATCGTAGTTTGTTTTTAAATTGTCTGTTTGTCGGTTTGTTTGTTCGTTTGGGCGCGTTTTATTTCATCAAAATCGACCAACAGACGCACATGATATTAATTTTCTAAAATTCAGGTAGTAAGTAACCTCTTATGCGATTTCTATGATAAATTAAATTATTTACGTAAATAGGTTTTAGTCGTAGTGTAGTCGGAATAGCTGAAAATTAATTTTGTTTTCCCTTTCGGGAATTACAGGCCACCGTTACAGGCAGTTTGTTGAACTAACACATCGCACGCATTAGATCGTGCTTCACTTATCTGTCTACCGAATGAAAACAATATCTTTAGCAATCTTATTACTTACATGTACAAATTAACTTGGCGAATGGGTCGCTTGATAAAATGAAGTCAAGGCTAATCTTTATTAAAATTGACGAATTATCGAAGCGCATTTTGTTTCTGGCTCTATTACCAAATACATTAAATTCAAGCATTACAGTATTTTTCAGTATCGTGTGTTTTGCTCATAGAAATATTAAAAACAGGAGAAGCGGCAAGGAGGCGTGTCGGTGTCTGCGCGACATGCTCAATTGACCATGTCATACGCAAATGGCCGTCTCCGCGAATTAGTGTGCTTTCGACCACGATCGTGACAACTTATCACAATTCCATGTTGTTCAAGGTTTTTTTGTAAAACCGAAGCATAAACCTAAACTTTATTGATCACGGAATTACTTACCATATGTAAGTACAAGTATTTTTCTATATTTGTCTTTAAAATCATGAAAAACAATAAATCGTAAAATATTTCTTGCTTTTACTGTTATTTTTGTTTTCAAATATTACAGCGACTGTACTATTTTTGCAATAAATACATTGCTCCTTAACCACTACCTACCTAAGTTTGCCGCTAAATGACTGAAGAAGTAATGAAAAAATCACAAAACGATATTTCAATAAGCGGATGAATGACGTAGTACGGCCGCTGCGTCTTGCGACGAGTTAGTGATGTGCTTGTGCAGATCCACTAACGTAGGCTATCGACAATGTCGATTGACGAATTAAATATTGCTATTTTAGTTTTATTTTTGAATTTGTCAACCGTTTTAACCCGGTTGGCAGATCGATGTCAAATAATGTTTTTTTTTATGTAATTTGAGTATTTTACAGCATAGTAGAGAAATGCGTAACCAACTTTCGTAAAGTAAGTTAATTAAATTTCAGGTAAAATCGGTGGAGTGTTTTTGGCTTTGAATTATCGTATATTATGCCTTATCCTCGTGCTACTAACACTAACTACTGTTTCAATAGGCTATGACAGCATAAACCAACGTAACCCGGTTTCAATTTACTTAATAATATATTGTTTTGCTACATATTGTTAATGTTTATTATAATATTATATTCTGGACATAATTTTTTATTTAATTATTTTCAGGACCCCAAATTTTTTTTTGTACAATAATAAAAAGAAGATTCGATAACTTTCCGATTTAGTCAATCACTATATAGCGTGCCTACTATCTATGCTTTTGCATCACAACACAACGATTGCGACCGATGTTTTTGTGTGGTAAGTTGTACGGTGCATGGTAAATACACGCTGTGTTTGATGTCATAAGGTATATCATTTGATTGTGTAGTACGTTCAGTTTTAAGAAATGCGGGTGTGTGCGCGACTGCGTATCTATTGCTTTTACTTAACTGCATGTGTAGTAGTAGCCGTGTGGTAGGGGCAAAGTGGAGACACAGGGTTCCGATATATTTTCGTCTAACGGGCATATCTCCTTCTTTATTATATCTATGGTTTTGCTTATTCTCACTTTTGTTTCCATCGTTTGTGTCCAGCACATTTTTTCCACCGGATGATTGAGCTCTCAGAATTGAAAGACTTTTTTTTAATTAAAGTTTAGCCACAGTGACTGCATTCGAAGGCCTTTCAGAATGGTTGACAGCTTTGGTGTGTTGCTCTTTCATGAGCACTCATGTGAGTTGTGACTAACCTAATGTAGGCTTGTATACTGAAATAATCTAATTAGTCCGCCAGTTACATTATCGAAAAATATTTGACCCGTATTTTTTTCTTTTGTTACGTAAACCAAAATTGATGAATATACGACGCTTTTAAAATTGTTAATACGTCACGCCGTGGTATAATTTGTAGTGTGTTCTGATGTCACGAGCCGCAACTCCCGAGTTTTGTTTGATGCGTTTTATCTTTGTCAATATTCATTGATTTACAAATACATAAAATACGTGTCCATTATTTTCCAATGCTCTAACTTTAATACTACTTTTATTTGCAATTTATCAATGGTGGAAACTAGCCTATTATATACAACTTTGTCCAAAAAACTCCGAGCACAGAGCGGACATGTCAGAAGACCATTGACGAAATTGAAAGTAATGACTGCAGACAGCTGGTGGTCTAGCTTTAGAGCTAGACCGCCAGCTGTCTGCGGTCATTAATTATACAAGTAAGACCTATGTATTCATGTAACAAGGTAGAATATTCGCGATCGTGTAAGAAACTACAATGATAACACGTTAAGTCTACGCAACGAAATAATATACCTCTAGTTTTACGAAGAAACACGTGCTTCACTACTCCCACTCTATCGATCACCTGTTAGCCTGGGTTCTGTTTGCCACTCCACTAGTCACGTGGCCGCTACGTAACATCGATGGAATTGACAAGATATCGATTGATTATTACGTCACGTGTGCCTAGAACTGTTCGACGTGATTTTTCCTTAAGTATGTTTCGTAATTGTTTTAAAAATAAGTTAAATGACGGGTAATATTTTCTTTTTTGCAACAAACGATAGTTATAATAGTAACATTTTAATGATTTTCAAGTTACTGTAAAAATAGTAAAACATTTTTCATACGATGACGTTCATAAGAGGTAGTACGTAGTTCGTACGTGTTCGGATCGGCTTCGGCACATTCCATTAGCTAAGCAGCAAATTCAATCCGAAACATTTACTACACAATATATTCGGGCTTCAGTTCCCTTCAGCGTCTACCCAGCGTCGCTGAAGCATGTTCAGGTGCGAAACAATTCAAGCTAAGCTGAGCGACTCTTTACTGAACATATCCATCCAAACTAATATTATAAATCTGAAAGTGAATTGTTAGCTTGTGTTTTACATCACCGCCTTTGGATTTGGATGAAATTTACATCATGACCCGAGGCCCTACTCTCTAACGTTTCGTTCGTATATTCGGATCTATCCGTTTCTCTCACTCGCATTCATCTGCAGGCGTGCGCGAGAGGGACGGAAAGATCCGAATATACGGACGAAACGTTAGAGAGTAGGGCCCCTGGTTTAGAACATAGGATTTTAGACTACACTTTTTATCCTGGTGTTACTTTTGTTTATTTCCGCGGTATATACGATTACCATGTGGTTGAGGCCGCGGGCAAAATCTTCATAAAGTCGATTTTGTCTCTGGCTGTCCCAAATAAAACTGCTCCGAACAGATGAGTAAAAAACCTCGTAATCGTCTATTATAACAGGAAAGAATCAAACTATTTGGTTACATCTCAACAGTAAAGACTACAGGAAGTAATTGGAAAACCGACCTTAATACTAATGTTACGTCGTACCCGTACTTACCTACAGTTATAGGACAATGACCCACTATGGAATTGTCTAGAAGATTCTAGAAAGTCGTGGATATTTCTCGAATGTTCGATCGCCATATAAATAGTGTTTGCGGGAGCAGGCAGTCTGATTTTGGCTACACAACGAAGCGAATCGAAGTGAACTAGAAGTGCGATATCTAAGCGAATAGTGATCAGTAGTGTATTTGTGATTAAGTTTTAAGTGTTTTGTGATTATTAAAGTTATAAATTGTTTCTTCGGTAGTTATTAATTTATGCCATACCCAGCTCGTAACACTAATATTCATACGACTTAGGAAATACGAAAAATTTACCCAGCGGTAATTTAGGAACAGTCACAGAGGCATTTCCTGTAGTTCGTAGGTTCGAACATTGCTGATTGCTCCGTTCGGATACAATTAGTCCTTACTTAGTCGTTTTTGCTCTAGACGTCGTGCTTCATTATGCAGTTATAGCAGATTCATGGCCTGCAATCGACATACATAGATACATGGGAAGAGGCCTTCTCGATTATATGCTCCAGATTTTAAGCTTGTACTTTATTTGATGAATTTGTTGCCAAGACTCCTATTACTTGTATTTTAAATTATTGTACTGATACTGTTAGCCTGCGTCATTCCACTGCTGGGCAAATGCCTCTCACCATGACTTCCAGTTATTTCAATTATATTTATTTTCTCTTTCTTGGCGTATATAGTATTTGCGCCAATACGTCATGTTTAGGGCCATTGTTCACACTTTCACTAATGTTAGTAAGATAACGCTTTCTAGATCAATAAATAGTATGAACTCACATAGTAACCGTGGTCTGGGTCGCAGATCTCCAAGCGCAGTTCCTCATCAGTCTTGGGCGCTTCTTCCATTAAACTCTCCATGAAAGTATCCAGGTCCTGGCAACGTTTGCTCATCTGTTGCTTAGCTAATTCCGCTGGCTTAGCCTGTGAAATGAAACAACCATTATATTTTTTACCTAAAATATTGCACATAGTTTCTACTATGTAAGGCCACTACACAACATGCTTTATTAATGTCGATGCTTGTCTAAGACAGCATGGCTTAGACCTGTTATGAAGCATACGAGTACATACACAGTCAAATAATTACGTTAATCTGTTCAAACTCAAAGATTATTTATTGTTTTTGGAAAAAAGGTTTTATATGAAGTGTTTATTGTCAGTTAAACGTAATTAATTACACGAACAACATATAAACTAAACATCAAGTTGTACAGGTAGATACAAAGGTTTACCACCCAAAGGCTGATAGAATCCTGTTACAAGAAAGAGTGAAGTGAGAAAAAACATTAGCTATATATTAATACAGTTTGACATCCCGTGATCATCGATAAATGCCGAGAGCCGCCGGCATTATTACCGGCGGCTCTCGGCACTTATCGACTATCCTCAGGATGGCTTCAACAAGCCATCTTGAGTATAGACAACTCATAAACATCCTGCTAAGGAGGCGAATTTAGGGAAATTTTAAAAAAACATTGATGTGCTGTTTTATTATTGTAACAATAAACTTTGCTTGCCTGATTCATTGTGCGAATAATGGTGTCCCTTAGCATTTGTGCTTTATATTTTTCTTCGTATGACATTTTCGTTGAGTTTTCTGGATCCGAAGCATGAAACACGTCGGGATTATTTGGGCCCTAGAAAATAAAAATCATGTTATAGAAATCGCAAGATAAGGAAGTGATATCTAATATGAGTATTCAAATGTGTTGGTACCTCTATAATATGATGTTTGCCGATAACAAACTCCAGTTTCTTAGACCATGGGTTTATGAACGACGACCACTCTGTCTCAAGGCGAATGTAGTCGCCATTTTGGGTTACCATCCTGCGAAAACATACTTATTAAGATTTATTTATAAGGCACTTCAACGACATACTGACTTAAACATACATGTATTTGTATCACAAAAAAATTTAGGTAAAGTGAATTCGTCACTAACAGAGTGCACAGCACTCCCAGGGTAATAAAAGGGCAAGTAAGATTACGGTCATTACAGAATTTATCTTAAACATTTAAAAGACAATTAAAAAATAAATTTAAGATTGGCTGTGTACAATATCCAGCTGGTGAGAAATACAGAATTATTTAACAATAAAATATGTATAAAAGTATGTAATGTATGTAAGATTTATCCTACAAAGGGTGTAAAAAACTTCTTAACGAAGCCGAAAGGCACTTGTTCTCCCTGTCATTGCTTTTGTTCTACACCGTACCTGGGAACCGGAGACATTGGGGGTCAAAGTTACAACTTTTAGACAAGCTTTTTTTTAAATACAAGTTTTTAATGTAAGGTTCTAATTTAAACACCTCCACGACCCCCGTACTATTTAATCCATCCATCAGCACAATGTTTTGAATGCGTTACATTGAGTTCTACCACAAAACATGATTTTTCACCCAAAAAAAAAGTCGTTTCCCAGTAAAATATTTTGCATAAAGTTACTTAGTTTGATGTACAGAATGCTTGGTTGACGGCTTCGTGATGAGGTTGTTTACACCCTGTATAATATGATTCGTGGATTTGTGGCCGGTTGATAGCTCGCCCTCTAATACATGGGACTTAATACATAACTGACGAAATGTGGTTGCAATATTAGGTACACCCATAGAAATATTAAAAACAGGATAAGTGGCAAAGGGGCATGTCGGTGTCCGCGCGACATGGTCTATTGACCATATGATAGGAAAAGGCCGTCTCCGCGAACTTTTGTGCTTTCGACCACGATCGTGACAACTTATAACAATTCCATGTTGTTCAGGGTTTTTTGTAAAAACCTGAGCATAAACCTAAACTTTGTTGATCACGGAATTACTTGTCATATGTCATCATCATTTCAGCCGAAAGACGTCCACTGCTGGACATAGGCCCAACTGTCGCCACATTGACCGGTCTCGTGCGACTCGTATCAAACAGATTCCCGCAACCTTCGCCAGGACATTGGTCCACCTAGTGGGAGGTCTTCCAACGCAAATGTCATATGTAAGTACAAGTATTTTACTATATTTGTCTTTAAAATCATGAAAAACAATAAATCGTAAAATATTTCTTGCTTTTACTGTTATTTTTGTTTTCAAATATCACAGCTCCTTGACCACTACCTAAGTTTGTCGCTAAGTGACTGGACAAGTAATGTAAAAATCACGAAACGATATATCATTAAGCTGATGAATCGTCTAGTACGGCCGCTGCTTCTTGCGACGAGTTAGTGATGTGCTTGTGCAGATCCACTAACGTAGGCTATCGACAATGTCGATTGACGAATTAAATATTGCTATTTTAGCTTATTATTCAATTTGTCAACCATTTAAACCCGGTTGGAAGATCGATGTCAAATAATGTTTTTTTATGTATTTTGATTATTTTACAGCATATTAGAGAAATGCGTAACCAACTTTCGTAAAGTAAGTTAATTAAATTAAGTTTGATGTCATAAGGTTTATAATTGATTGTATAGTACGTTCAGTTTTAAGAAATGCGGGCGACCGCGTATCTATTGCTTTTACTGAACTGCATGTGCAGTAGTAGCCGTGTGGTAGGGGCAAAGTGGAGACACAGTGTTCCGATATATTTTCGTCTAACGTGCATATCTCCTTATTTAGAAAGCTGTGGCCATAGCGAGAGCAAAAGCCCAGGATAAGCTTTATGACGTACTCGATAGTCTAGCAGACCAAAAAGACCTATATCGGCTTGCTAGAGCGAGAGAAAGAAAGTCGAGGGATGTATGCCAGATAAAATGCATAAAAGATGAAGATGGAATGGTTCTGTCGGATGATGAGAAAATAAAGGATAGGTAGAAGGGGTACTTCGAATGAAGAGAATGACTGGAATGGTGTGCTGGACAATAAACCTGTGAATGAGGGTCTAGTGAGAATGGTTAGTATGGATGAAGTGAGAATAGCAGTAAATGCGGAATAAAGAATGGTACAGCATTAGGACCTGACGGAATACCAGTTGAAGTTTGGAAGTTATTACGGGTGGATGGATGGACGTGGTTAGTTTTATTCTTCACTAAGTTGTTGCTGGAAGAAGCCATACCTGACGAATGGTGCAACAGTTCGCTGGTGCCCATCTTGAAAAACAATAGAGAGTGCAATAACTATAGAGGAATAAAGCTAATGGCGCATAGTATGAAAGTTTGGGAGAAAGTTATTGAAAGATGAATGAGAGAAGAGAGCGAAATTTTACGAAATCAATTCGGTTTTATGCCTGGTCGGGGAACGACGGACGCCATTTTTACCGGGTACCTCATGAGGTTTTGTGGTGGGCCCTGAAAGAGAAAGGTACGCCTGGGAAGTATGTGCAGTTGATCCGAGCGATGTACAGTCGATGTAGTACCTAAATCCAGTCTACAGCGGGCACCACCAGCAGCTTCAATGTGGCTGTTGGCTTACACCAAGGGTCGGCTCTAAGCCCCTACCTCTTCCTGGTGATAATGGATGCACTTATGTCGGACATCCAGGATTAGGCTCCCTGGTGTATGCTGTTTGCCGACGACATTGTGTTGGTTGCCGAGAGTGGCCTAGACGTCCAGAGCAGATTGGAGATGTGGTGGCAAAGACTGGAGAATGTTGGCCTGAAATTAAGTAGGTCCAAAACAGAATACTTATTCTGTGATTTCGGCGGTCTCTCCAGTCCTACGCCCATAACTCTTGCCGAAACGCCCATACCGATCGGTTCCGATTTCCGGTACCTCGGGTCGCTTATTCAAGGAGATGGTGAAGTAGACCGTGACGTAACGCATCGGATCAACTCAGGATGGATGAAATGGCGACAGGTCACTGGAACAACTTGCAACCCAAGGATGCCTCTCAAGTTAAAGGGAAAAATATGCAAGTCCGTGATTAGGCCTGTCGTACTGTATGGATCGGAATGATGGGCTGTGAAGAAGATGGATGAAAAAAGATTGCATGTAGCGGAGATGACAATGTTGAGGTGGAAGTGTGGTGTGACAAGAATGGATAAAATAAGGAATGAGTATATTAGAGGAAGTTTGAAAGTTGCGCCAGTTGCAAAAAAGTTGAAAGGGAATCGACTGTCTTGGTATGGGCATGTGATGAGGAGGGAAGAATCGCATGTGACTAAAAGGGTGATGAATATAAATGTTGATGGATGGAGAGGGAGAGGAAGACCAAAGAAACGATGTATGGATTGTGTGAGGAATGATATGAAGGAAAAAGTTGTGAATGATTGTTTGACGGTTGACAGAGGAGAATGGAAGAAAAAAACGTGTTGCGCCGACCACAAGTAACATGGGATAAGAGCAGGAAGATGATGTGCATATCTCCTTCTTTATTATATCTATGGGTGTACCTCAGCGAATCTTCGAGATTACACACGTGATGTTCTGTTATATAATATAATTCGTATGTTTCTATATTTTAACTCCACTCAGCCAATAACAGCAAGTAGGTCAGGGACACCGTTCTCGGCCTAGACAAACTGACATTCTATCTACGATAACGTCGAAGGAAACATTAAAACTGGATTGGGACAAGCTACCGGAAAGCTTAAGTCAATCGCTGTTGGACGAATGAACGTCGGACGATGAACGTCAGACGATGGACGTCCGACGATGAACGTCAGACGATGGACGTCGGACGATGAACGTCAGACGATAGACGTCGGACGATGAACGTCAGACGCTGAACGTCGGACGATTTATTTATTTATTTTAAAACAAATTGACTTTAGAATATTAAAAAGAAAACTGGACAAAAAATACATTACGATAGAAGTTATTTCAAAGATAAAATGAATTTGATCTTTGACAGTTCTAACCACACTTGTAATGGCATAACAGTTTTTGCCTCCGAGAATCGAGTCCCTACCGATAAATCGATACTAACCTGTATGACTTAGACCTCGGCAGCCCTCCTGCTTTGACGATCGTGTCGTACACTTGCCGCAGGTACATTAAATCCTCAGGATGGTACAGCATCAACGCGTCCTTGCCAGCCAGGTCTTGGGGCAGATAACCCAGGTACGAAACAGATTCAGGGTCCACGTGCTCAATACGACCGTTAGCCGCGTGTCTTATCACAAACGGTATCGCCTTTGTTACCATTTCATTCGGTGCTTTAGGAAATTTTTTATGAACATTATTAATTGGCTTTTTTTAGAGACGTTTCGTTTTCATGTTTATTATTTATATTGTCTTTATTTGATTGAAATTACTAAAGTGAAGATGTATGTTGAACCAAAGATTATCTTTGTGCTTAATCATGTTTGCATGTGCAAGCAAGTACTTACTCTATTCGGTGTTGCTATTGGGCCCCAAACTAGAGACTTGTTACTATAAAATGACAAATAGGTAGCGGCTTTTTTTAGTGAAGGCTAGATCGACGTTTCTAAATCTTCTGCGATAAGTCAGAAAGTATTACCAAACGTGTTAAGAAGCTTTTTTAATTTGAAATTACGGTGGCCCGTTGAATTTTAAAAAGAGACACTTACTTTTAAAGGCTGAGAAGAGTGGTGAAGCCTGTATGACCAAGTAGATCACTTCACCCTCGTCATCGCTTATATTCTTGAAGGTCAACCTGAGTAAGAATGGCATGAAACCCACCGCACTCTCTTTGACCCCGAAGCCGTTTGTAAGGCCTCTATACCGGCGAATACGACAAACCATAGTCGACACCGGGATAACTGAGCATTGATCTGAAGACAAAAGAGACACTATATAAATACTGATATTTGAATCCTAAGCATTATACCTCACCGTTTGTACACCTAGAAGCAACAATTTAGAATTTCAATTAAACCATGAAAGTGAAAGCTGGCCGTTGAAAGAATACATATAAAAACCACGAGTTTCATGTAACAATTTTAAGAAATAACTCCCTCTGGGTTACACAACTGATTGCTTTACTTTTCCAGTAGGAAAACGTTGTTCTGTACATTATGTAGAAACGCTATTTCTGTCAACCCCTCACTCAGGAAAAAGAAATTACGTCATCCCCAATATACTCCAACATAGGGTGTAAAAACATGGGCTGCGGGACTGTTCGAAAGAGATACCGTGGTCCCGGAACACAAAGGGCGATGAAGGAACATGGATGGGTTTTAGTCAGTAAAAGTCTGACAATCACTCCTGCTCCGCCCAGAGCGGAAGGAGTCATTTGATGATTTCCCATCTAGAAAAAAAGGGTGTAAATACATACATACATAGGCTGCCAAAATCATTACCCTTCCTTTTGGCTTCGCCGTAGTCGAGTAAAAATACTTAACGAAGCCGAAAAGCACTTGTTCTCCCCGTCAAAAACTATAGAGTGGCTAGAGGCTAATAATTTAAAAGTTAATATTAATAAAACTAAATTCATGCAATTTCATACCTATCGATCAAAACCGCTGGCCCTAAATATATCTTATAAAGGGGTCGCCCTGGCAGAAACTGAGTCTGTTAAGTTTCTTGGAATCAATTTAGATAAATTTTGTTCATGGAAAAATCATTTAAATGACATCTGTGTTCAAATAAATAATTTTACATATCCTCTGAGACGTATTACCTGCGAGGTATCCAGAAATGCTGCAATAACGGCTTTCCATGGCTATATAACTTCCACTCTAAGGTATGGTGTTATCCTGTGGGGTCGTTGTGTGGAGATAGATCAAGCATTCGTAATGCAAAAAGAGCTATATTTGGCCTGAAGCAAGTAGAATCATGTCGTCCATTCTTTAGGAAATATAAAATACTAACGCTACCGTGTATTTATATATTAGAATGCTGTATTGTTTTCAAACATAAGAGACTTTTCCAGCAAGCGACAAACTACTATGCCCCACGATCTATGTATACTAATAAGTTATTTAAACCAAGGACGAATCTCACACTTACAGGTAACAACAGCTATATTATGTGCATAAAATTGTATAACAAAATACCGAATTCCATAAAAACGCTACCATTTTCTAGATTTAAAAATAATTTGACGAGGTTTTTAATTTAAAAATGCTTTTACAGTGTACATGAGTTTTTGGATTATAAATTGTAAGTTTTGTTAATTGCACGGTCATTTTAAATAATTATCGTGGCGAATCTCTTTCAATAATGACATTATTATGATTGCCATTTATGCTTATTAGTTTTTCATTATTATATAGACATTTATTTAATTCTATAAAACAATTTTAATGGGATTATCGGTTTAATGACTGCAGGATTATAATCAATAAATTAATTTAAATAAAAATACAGTGTACATGAGCTTTTAGGTTATAAATTGTAAGTTTTATAAACTGCACGGTCATTTCAAATTATTTTTGTTATATTATTGGGTGGCAAATCATTGTTATTGAAATGATTATTATTGACATTTATGACTGTTACTTTTTTTTTTGACATTTATTTAATTCAGTAATACAATTTTTAAGAGATTATCAGCTTAATGACTGCATGATTGTGATATATAATTAATTTAAATTAATAATAAATATGTAACGTTAACTTTAGCTTATATTTGCATGCCGAAATTAAAGGCAGAATAAGAGAACTATGTATTTCATATATTTTACCAACCTTCTGTACCTTATTTATGCAAATAAATGATTTTTGTTTTTTGTTTGTTTGTTTGTCATTACGATCATTTTTTTTTAAATACCATGTTATGTCATACCTGGGAACCTTCCAATTACGGAGATATTTGGGTTGGGGGTCAAAGTTCCAACTTTTTCACAAGTTTTTTTTTGCAGTGGTGATGAAATAAATTACACAAAGTAATGCGCCTGTCTGGGTTCGAACCCAAGACTTACTGTTCGTAAGTCGGGGCGGTGGCCCCGACTTACGAACAGTAAGTCTGGGCCACCGCACACAGTTTGAGGTATACATGTTTTTAATGTGTAATTTTTAAACTACTAACTTTAAACACATTCACGACCTCCCCTACCATTCAATCCATCCAAGAGCAGAATGTTTAAAGTGCGTTACATTGAGTCATACCGAAAAGCGTGATTTTTGACCCCAAAAAAAAAAGCAATTTCTCAGCATATTTTTTTGCAAAGAGTTAGTTAAGTAGTTTGATGTACAGAATGCTTGGTTGACGGCTTCGTGAAGTCTGTTTACACCCTGTATATTCAAGGAATTGAAAACTTCTCCCGTACGTTGACTTCCTTTTCCCCCTGTTACCCAACAAAATTTTGTAAGTTTCACAATTTTATTAGTTTTTCCTCCCATTACATGAAGCAACTGCTATTCAGTAATTGAAATTATTAATCGGAAGTAAAATCCAGATTTTTTCAAGTATACATTAGTAACAGTATTATACCTATTATATAACAGCCCTTCCAGGTTATCTAATAGGTTTTTATTGTCAAAGATTTGGAGTTAATACTTAAAATTGACACTTAAAACCAGGAAAAAATATATTCGCTAAAATATAGAGAAGTAAGTACCCGTTGCTACCAGCATTCACTTTTCCATCCATGTGCCAATCATTTAATTTAACATCCAGGAACATATAGTATAGTATGTGATAGAAATACTTTAACAAAAACAACTAAGTACTAAAAAAACCAGCCCAGAGCGGGTCGGACTCGCGCACCACGGGTTCCGTACAAACTTTTTAAAGGACAAACTTAACTTTGCTGTTCGATCCCATGAAATGGCTATTGCACCAACCGAATAATAAGTTTGTGATAAAACAAAAAAAAAGTAAAGTGTGTGTTTGTGTGAAAATCGCTTTTTTCTTTGATTCTAGGTCAACGGGAACTATCATATAGGTTTTCGACCCAAAACCACCAGGGTACTTCCGGTTGACCTTGAATTGTCAATTTTGTTTAAAAGCAAGGTCTTACAGCACAAAAAAAGGGAAAATTCCAAAAATAAAAAAGATGAATATTAAGGTAAATTTTGGTACGAGTACTTACAAGTTTACGCGAAAAACTAAATTTGCCCATATCTTTTTATCGTGTTGACTCAGGACCTTGATTTTTATACACCTAATAGAGACTATAGACTTCAGTATTTGGTATTAATTTCAACTTGCTAGGTCCACCCGTTCATGAGAAAATCGGTGGTGACAGACGGACAGACGGACTAGAAAGTAATCTTATAAGGGTTCCTTTTTTTACCTTTTGAGGTACGGAACCCTAACAAGCTCGCTAATGCGCCAAAAACACAAAGCATGAATGAAAATACCTACTACTCTATAAATACTCGTTTAACAACACAACATTTAATATAGGGACCTATGGGAACACGTAAACACCGCAATCCCTTATTAAACGTGGAACCAAAAAATAACATAATGCACAAAATGGCAGCGAATTGGCACAATGGATACAGAAAGTCGATTTACCTTTCTCTTGTGTACCATTCGCTATTTTCGGGACTGCCAAACCATTCGTGATTTGAGAAGCAAAGGTGTTGCGGTCCTGCGAAAGAAATTTTATTTCAGTAAGGTAACTTCTATCGAAAATATATATATCGAACTGTCAAAATACAGTCCGTTAAAGTTATCTGACAATTGAAAATCAGCCCTAATAGTCCGGTCAATTTAGACATTCGAAGCTACATAAATTTACAACAAGCTGAAAATTGGTGAAATCGTTAAAATATAATTATAAATAAAATTTGAAAGTTCCCCACTTTCCTCTGTATGGAAGTTTTTTTATTCAAGGTCAAAGGTCAAAAAAAAAAGAGTTTTCGCGATTTTCAGCAAAACTCGATATAACGCACTTAAAACATTGTGCAGATGGATGGATTGAATTGTACAGGGGTCGTGGAGGTGTTTAAAGTAAAAAACTTGTCAAATAGTTGGAACTTTGACCCCCAATATCTCCCTAACTAGAAGGTTCCCAGGTATGGTGTAGAACAAACAATTTATCGCAATGACGGGGAGAACAAGTGCCTTTCGGCTTCGTTGAGAGGTTTTTTACACCCTTTATATTACAACTATGGAGATGTATGTTCGAGGCGTACTCATGTATATTGTGACATTACAACTTTTACAAATTTTTGAATCGTTTTATGTAGCTTCACTCTTATTTTTTGGTTTAATTTGACCGGACTATAAATTAAATAAATGAAGTAATAGGATTGGTTTCAATAAAGCAACCTCTACAAACGTACATTTATTTGTTTAGTAAGAACACATTCGATTTATTCAAACACGAGTACTGATAGACCACTTGATAAGATGTTATAATATTAGTAATGGTAGTAATAGAGAAGTTATAACTAAAATTCGCAATGGGGTAGAACATAATACTTAAGTACTAATTAAACTTACCCTCGGGTGCACGAAGTCGATGAACGACCTTCCGACCCACATATCTTTCGGGAATCCAAGAGTGGTCGTCGAAGATGTTGTGGCATACATGACAACGCCATCACGCATCGAGACCACGCATGAGAATCCGTCCTGCGAACGAGTAACAAGTCAATTATCTTGACGGTAAGTTTCCATGTCGTAATGTATGCTTAGCATGTCGACTGCATCAGGGCTGTTGCAGCCACTTAGAGATGCAACTGCTTTGACTACATATAAGCAATATTAAAACTGTATTCATACTACATGTATGTGTGTAGCGATGAACGCATTAATTAATAGGAACTATTTTTTGTCGAATACCTTACCGAGAGAGCTTTAAAAAGAAAAAAATATATTGTAATGTTTGTGTTAGGTTCATTAATTACGGGGCCTTATCCCCCTTGGTGAGATGCCGTAAGATTTAACTTCACCCCTCCCCCTCTTAAACGCCTTACGTAATTAATGGAAGCCCCCTTACACAAACAAGCGACAAGGAAAACACGTTCCTCGAGACGTCACAAGTACCTAACACCAATAGGAACCCAATTCATGAAAATCGTTAAAAAAATCACGTCGTTTTCTAGGAAGGGCACGTTTTTGGGCGCCCAGTGCGCACTTCCTGTTTCCAAAACCGATTACAACCCTCAAATAAATTTCTAGAACATTACGATGTTTTTGACAAGTACGTCAGCAAGGCTCTGCAGGGTGCGTTTCACGTTTTATCAAGTTATTTAAAAATTGTTCGTTTCATAGGCACGTTCACAACCCCATTTCACCGTTTTAGGGACACTACTCTACTCTACGTCACGCGCACACGTTTCGAGTATAATCGCTTACTTTGTACCTTAGGATAAATACAAAATAAAGCTTGCATACAAGTGTCGCCTCAGTGAGTGCCGTCAACATGACCGATGTGAATTTGTTGCCAAGTAGGTACTTTGTTTTTTCTTGATAGCTCAGAAATAATCAAAGGAGAGCCTATACTCAGCACTGGGTGATATTCCTAAATATTTTTGTCTGTAACTTGGCGCACTTCTTTTATTTATTTCTTTAAGGCTTTTTTGCCGCAAACCTTTTTTTTGTGAAAATGTGTGTGATAAAATATTCACATTCATTCATCAAGGAGTATTTCTTCAACCTTCTGATAACCCTAAATGCTCCTTTACCTACTTTTCTTTTAACGGAGATTTTTCTTTCAGTTCTATTAAAGTATGTTTTTTTTACTGCTACACCAGGGTATTATGTAATAGCACTTACCAACATAACCTAGTGTCTACACAGAAGAGGTATAATATGACCAGCAGTAGACAGATAGTTATGAATTTATGATAATATATGTATAGACACGTTTACCACGACACGGACCACATACATGACATCGTAAAAGCAGATCCCATATTATGTTATTCAAAAACTAATTAGAGACACTTACAGAGCAGTAAGGTTGGAGAGGGCAAACGCTTGCAAAATCAGTTACAGAGTTAGCCTGCGATATGTTACTGGAAACCACCTAAAACAAATAACTAGTATCAGACACATCATATACACAAAGTCAATAAAACAATAATCATAAATCATATAATATATAATCATCAATTCAGCTATAATTGATATTTCCTTGAATTGATCGTCTGCCAGGTCACACTACGGTCTACACTTTCTTTTACTTTTACACTTGCTTTTTCATATTTCTCTCGAACCTTTTCTTTTTCCAAAACAATTAAAAACCTTTCCCCTATGAGCCCTCACCATATTGCTGCCCAGTGTGTCAAAGCTTCAACCTCTCAAAGTATATTGTGATCAAACAAGATGTTGGTAATTACCTATTGGCAAACGTGCAGGTATGTCGTCAATGACATTCGACGTCACAGCTCGCATCGCATCGCCGCGCGCCGTCGCTTTGTTCAGCCCCTATAGTCTGTTTTTTAATCTCGTAGACTAAACTGACATTACGAGTGTTGTCAGTTTATTGCAATTCTTAAATAGTGATGTCAACTTTTTCTCGGTTGATCACAACCGAAACTTAGCGTTAATAAAATCAAGTATCGTTTTTTTACAATAAGTTATCCTGAAATAATGTGTAGGTACTTATTGAAGAACAATGTAAAAATTATAAAATATAACAAAATATAAGATGAAGCCTTGCATTTGTCGTTTTCATCGTTTTGGTAAGCAATTTTGTTCATTAATATTTAGCGACTGTCAGTTTGCGATCGAATCGCTATCTTATGTCGAGACTGCAGGCCATGGTCGGATTACGCATGGCGTTGCGTGGTCAGATTTCCCTGGCAGTTTGTAGCACGTCGTGCAGCCGTGTGTACGTACTGTTATAGGGCCGGTCCTTTTTTTAAAAAAAAAGAAAGTTTACACAAACCACTTGTATATTTACGAAAAATCCACAATTACACCTTCAGTTTGGAAATTGCCAAAAATTATACAGAGACACACCAAAAATTATGACTATCTATGATCTCCCGAGATAAGTTCCCAAAAATGGGTTTACGCGACGGCGTCCAGAATCTAACTGGCTAACTTGGTTATTAAAATTCCGCTACTGTGCGGTAATTGCAACTCAGCATCTAAATGCAGTGAAAAATGAGACGCGGGCTGTAGAGTGCCGATGTCATCCTTACTGCCTTGTAATAAGGGTTATAACAGTACGTGAATTTTAAATATAAAACTTTGAATAAAAATTAAATCCGTCTATTATAGATAAAAAGTTACGATTCAACAAACCGGTATCGTAGGTACAACACTGCACAAAAGAGCTGGCAACATTATTTGTAAATTTGACATTTGCATGTGTCAATTTAGTCTACGAGATTAAAAAACAGACTTTAGTTATGTGTAACAAGCAGCGAGCGCACGCGACACGGACGTCACGTTGTCGGAGATGCACTTACTATTACTCATGTGGAGTTGAATATATAGTAGTGCCAAGATCTTCTCTGACACAGATTTACAAATTGACATATACAACGCTTACACAAGTGCTACCCACCTCATCTTTAGTCGTCAGCTCAGTAACACATATGTCCATGTTCTCATCACCATTTTTTTCTGTTTGCGCATGTACAGGCGGCGCACAGTGGGCCCATTCTGAAAATTAGTGGACTTAGGTTACAAAGTTCCAAAATCGATGCGATTTTTTTTTATATGACGTGTTATGATATTCTTGACAACTATTACTCTTGTAAAATTTCTTCTAAAGATGATAGTTTGTCTGAAAAAATAATAATTAGATTTTGTCTTGCAGATTCGTTTTGCCGTTGTCTTTCAATTTAGTTAAGTACCAGTGCTGCAACTCTTCCTCGGAATTTTCTTCTACTATGGAAGTAGAACGTCTTTTTTTTTGCTTATTACTTAATTCTTCGAACGGTTTTCTGTGCTCCTTTTCTGTAGATGTTCCCGCTTCCGCACTCTATCCACTTTTTGTTTAGATTTACACAAAAAAGTCGACAGAACTCCTTGATTAGGTTCTTGTCTTCTTCAGAAACTTCGGTATTCAAGACAGAAATTATACTTTCATTTAGAAACATATATTTTTTCAGATCACTGCCGCTTTTTAATTTCACAAAAAGATGTAGGTTGGTACAAAATCCAGCCATAGTTCTAATATAAATATAAAAATAAAAGTATTTCGCTGTGTTCACAAATAAACGGCAAGAGCGAAACTAGATGGACTTAATGAATGTCTTTGTACTTATAGTCAGTGTTAATTACTCAAGTAGTGGACATAACAGTGACTGAAAATTATTCAGCCAATCAGAGACGAGCATTTTTTGATGACTCATTAGTTATGCGCTTAGCCGAGCGCACAAACAAATGAGTCATCAATCACAATGAAAAATTCAAAATTTAAAGACAACGGCAAAACGAATCTGGCAAAAGTGGTCGAATACCTTTCCAGTAATCCAGAAACGCTATCCGAAGTACACGAG
The DNA here is from genome assembly GCA_941918905.2 of Xestia sexstrigata. NCBI lineage: Eukaryota > Metazoa > Arthropoda > Insecta > Lepidoptera > Noctuidae > Xestia > Xestia sexstrigata. The sequence continues at coordinate 10,664,097 of OW799200.2, read as the reverse complement.
CGACTAATCAAAAAGCAGAGCTTGAGTACTGTCTCTGAAGATAAGTGTTTAGCTCTTTATACATCACTTGCGCTCTCGAAATGGAAGTACTTAGCTCTTCGACAATTTCTGAAAGAAGAAAACTGTGCTGCCTTTCCATCTTATCCAAAGCTTGTAAATGCCAAGAAAAGATGTTACCCACCACAAGAGAGTATGGAAACTACCGAAAAAGGAGCTCAAATTAAATTCCAAGCGCTATTGGACCACGCTGTGGAGAGGATTTTACTAGATGTGAATTCTGTTGATAGGTCTCAAAATTAAGAACTCAAGTTGACCTGGAAATGGGGACTTGATGGTTCTTCGTCGCAGAGTAACTATAAACAGAAAACGTCAAACACAGCTACAGAGTTCGATGATTCATCAGTAGTCATGATAAGCATCGTCCCTCTTCGGCTAGTGCCTACTAGCCCATCATCTGGGAATGAAAATATAGTTTGGGAGATCCCCACACCTTGCTCGACTCTGTACTGTCGACCAGTGAAGTTCACTTCCACTTCGGAGACAGCTGATTTTATAAAGTCTGAAGAGTTGAGATGAAAAAACAAATTGATGAACGAATATCTACACAGTGTGGAAATATTATTGTATCACATGAATTGCATAATGACCATGATTGTTGGAAAAGTGGCCAATATTATTGCTGAAGTACCATCATATGCAACGTGTCCCATTTGCTTGGCAAAACCGAGCGAGATGAATAATTTAGACGCTTTGACGTCCAAACCACTTCGTGAAGAAATTTACAAACAAGAAATTTCTTCACAGCATATGAAGATTCGGTGTATGGAATGTCTTCTCTATATATCTTATAATCTGGATTTTCAACGATGGACTGCTCGAGGCGAACATAAGGCTTTGAAACAAGCTAAAAAAAATACCACGCAACAAGAGTTTCGTGAGCAAACTGGAATGCTGATTGATATAGTCAAACAGGTAACTATTTAATTTTCGCTCTTTTTGTTTGTGTATTATATCTCTATGTATTGTATATTACAGTATTGTTTTCCCATTTTAGGGTTTTGGAACGACAAATTACGGAAATACTGCGAGGCGCTTTTTCCAAGATTACAAAAGATCATCCAGAATAATGGGAATTGACGAAAATCTTCGAAAATTTTCAGATTTCCGTTATTCTACAAGCCATATCATCAGGCAAAAACATTGACTGTGAAACATTTAGAAGATACTGTAGAGAAACAGCTAATGTGTACGTGCAACACTATTCGTGGTACTACATGCCAGTTAGTGTACATGAACTACTAATGCACGGTGCAGACATCTGTAACCACTTCGGTGTATTGCCAATCGGTAAGTAAAAAATAAATATAGTTTGATGTTTTATTTGATGCGATTGCGTTTTGAAATTAAAATGTATGTAAGTACTTATTCGTTATAAGTACCTTATCTGAAGAAGCTTCGGAAGCCCGTAATAAGGACTTCAGAAACGTCAGGGAGAGGCATACTCGGAAAACGGGCAGAATAGCAACAAACGAAGACATCCTCCATGGTCTTCTTCTTCTTTTTCTTCTTCTTAGCCTGATCCCCACATATCCTACATAAGGCCTAAAGTAACGAAACAGGTTCATACTGAGTTGTTGCCTGAAGCAATTCAGTTGTTACAGACTACTGAGCCTCCCTGTGACAGTGAGATTATGGAGGAAGAAGAATGCCTCATAGCAGAGTCCGAAAATTTGCCGGACCCACTTCTGGAACAAGAAATAATGTGATCCGGCTCTAGATTAGTCCCACAAAAGCCCATCAGGGCTAGGAATATGACAAACAGCCCTTTTCAGGTCTACAATTACTTCACAGTTTCATATTGATCATACGAACGATAACTTATACTATAATATATTTACGCTTGATTATATAATTATTATTATAATAATTAAAATTAGTGATCTGCTGTCCGTGAGAAAATTATATATTGCACAAATTGTTTTGAAAAAACACAAGACACTGCCTTATGATGCTGGCAATCAAACAAGAAGAAGGAAAGATCAAGTGGCGCATATTCCACCAATCTAAAACCAGTTTTTGTAGTATGCAATATGACCGACGTGCATCCCACCTGTACAACAAATTAAATAAAGAACTACAATTATACAACAAAAAATATTATGAATGCAAAAAACTTATAACTAAATGGATTAAACTTCTTACATATGAGGAAACCGAGGCCCTCTTACAACATGCATCGTAACTCTGTCATACACACGAACACCCACTCACAAAAACACACACTCCTCACTCACTTACACACATACATCACACTCATGCATCACACATACACCCCACTGACTTATCTTATTTACCACAAAACATGCACACCACTACTACTGTCTTACATAAATGTATAAATATGAGTATTATCAGCTGCTAAATTACTTACTTTTGCTTTTGTAGATTTTTATTCTTAATTTATGCAAATTCTAAATTTTACATATCTTTTTCTTTTTGTAAAAATACTTTGAAATGTTTTATTAAAACAATAAGATTTAAAATTGTTGGTACACCACGTAACTTTAAGCTTTGGAAGAGCGAAGTGACCTAACACAGGCAATTTTTGTCTAAAGGTCATTTCAACCACTATTAATATTAATTATTTTGTATTTGTATTATATAGATAATTATCAACGACTTGCACGTACAAATTTAAATTATTTCACCTATCATTAATAAAATTAGTTTAACCTGAAACTTATTACGATATTTATTCAACAATAGATAACGTACAGGTAGTTAAAAAAATAACATCCAATCAGAGACAAGCATTTTTCGGTGACTCGTTTGTTATGCGCTTAGCCGAGCGCACTAACAAATGAGTCAAAAATCACAATGCTACCGATAACATGCAATAATAACTAACAGCCTTATTCATAAAAAATCCTTAATTGAGGTTTGATGGGTCTGCTAGCAGTCAGCTAGCAGACTGTTGATGGGTCTGTTAGCTAGCAGACTGACGCGTTATGTTGGCCATCTTGACAAATCAAATGACAAAAAAGTTCCGTAGCAGCAAGTAAAATAATATAAAAGTTCTTGTAGTTCGTTGTAACTTTGATCGATGTTTTAATAATAGTGCTTTTTTAATTAAGTTAAAACCAGTTTTCGGTGGAAGTTTACATGGTAATGTAAGTACATCATATATTTTTTTTAGTTTTATTATTCTATTATTTTAGAAGTTACATGGGGGGACGACGACACATTTTACCACTTTGGAGGTGTCTCTAGCGCAAACTATTCAGTTTAGAAAAAAATGATATCAGAAACCTAGATACACACGTATGGGTTTGATGAAAAAAATAGTTTAGTTTTAAGTATGGGGAACTACCAAAATTTATTGTTTTTTTTTTTCTATTTTTGTGTGAAAATCTTAATGCGGTTCACAGAATACATCTACTTACCAAAGAGAAAAGATAAAACTTGACGATACAACCCTAAGATCAACTTTTATAAAAAGCGAGATGTTTGTTTTCCCGCCATTTCCGATCCGCATGTTTATGTTGTACCTAAGTGCAAAAAGCTGTACTTAACTATGTTAATCATCGTAATTTTATTTTTTTTTCATATTTATTGTTAGTACACGTATCATCTTAAAAACCTAATTAAGAGGATTTTTAAATACAAATTTCTGAAAATGAATTTTCCTAGATTTTTTTTTAATCTGCGTAGCCCTCCCTTCACTAAAATTATCTTCGGTATGGTTTTTTGCTCTTGTCAAAGTCAGCTGTTCAAATTTTCGGCGGCCATTTTGTGACTTAGCAGGGAGATAAAGGAGGGTCAACGGTCCTCTAACGTTAGCAGAGCCTTGATGGACTGATAGCGTTAATAAACGTTTATGAATCATGTTTTTTAGCATCGGGTCTTCAAGGAGCCTTCAAGGAGGCTCTAACTTTTTATGAATAAGGCTGTCTAACTTTAGCAGAGCCTTGATGGACTGATTAGCGTTAATAGACGTTTATGAATCATGTTTTTTAGCATCGGGTCTTCAAGGAGCCTTCAAGGAGGCTCTAACTTTTTATGAATAAGGCTGTAAATCTCTACCAGAATTACTAGTAATAAGTACCTTTGCGCAATTAAAACTATATATTTAACTAAAAAGAAGGTCAAAACAGCCAAATGAGACAAAAAATATACTTTCCACTTCTCATGCTCTTAAAGTACGCCAATATAGCCTTACTATGCGGGCCTAAAGTGACCCTTTTAGGCCCTAGGGCGTAAAGTAAATCTCGTACTCGTGACTTGTTGAGCCACGAGTACCTCGACGTGCTCTCCCCCGGCTGCCGCGACCTGCTGCTGCGTGATGCGCACATTTAGCTTCAAGTAAAAAAATCTGACGTGATTTTTATTTTATTAGCAATATTTAATAAATGTTTTTGTACTAAATTGACTATTTTTCTCACACTCAAAGTGAAAAGTACAGTGTAACACACGGCGCTAAAATCCCTTTATAACTCGGTTCCTATTTACCTCCTCCTCCTTTCCTTTTTTTCCTTTTTTCCTCGCTGAAGCTCGGTAGTAAAACTACCTCGTATATGATGGGTCATTTTAGCCCCTTGTATTACAATGTACTATTGAATTTATTTTAAATGGCAATACAAAAAATTGTAAGAGCTGTTTTATTAATAAGCGACGAAAAGTGGGTCTGGGATTATGGTTAAGAAGCTGCAAAATATGGTATTAATAAAAAGATAACATGTTGTTACTAAACAATATATCAACGAAGCTTGAACTTGTGCAGTAAGAAAGCCAGATGAGATGATACCATAAGAAAATATACGAATTTATAAAACTCAGATTACATACCTACATACATGTAGACACAATTCGTCACGACTAAAACTCTTGGGTACGAAAACATACATTTTTTTCTTTGACCCAAAGACGTTGTTTTTTTTTTGATTACCTTCTCATCACTAAAATAAAAGTCAAAAATTTATTCATGTCAAGTTTTTAATAGAATACCCTGACAAGAAGTTTTGTCTTAATCTGATTACGCAGTGATCAATAATTGTCCTAAAATTTCAAAAGCAAACATTGAATGTACTTGTTTCTAGTTCAAAATTTTCTCCACACAGTGCAAATTAGATCCTAACAAATTGTAACATAGGTAATATTGTTGTCAAAAGAAATATTAAATAGATCACAGAAGTTACTATCTGTACTCTCTAGGTAGCAACTTTGAATAAAAAAGGACTCCGCTAGTACTCGTAGCGTGTGAAAATTTTAGAAGCATGCTAAGATTTAGGCAGTAAAAAATAAAAAAAACGACTTCGTGCGAGGTGGACTCCGCGGGTTCCGTACAAACTTAATAATGCAGGCCGGTTTTTTTTGCTACATAATTATTTACGGTTTTCAGATTTTTTCCTTCTAACCAAATTTCATAATTCTAGGTCTAGGACAACGGGACAGATTTTAAAAATCGCAAAATAATCAACATAAACGGTCATATCTTTAGATCGCGTCGACTTACAAGTTTGATATTTTTACAGCTGAAAGAGACTTTAGACCCGAGTGTTTTATATATTTCAACATCATGAGACCTTCACGCGTTTCTGATTAAAAGGGTCTTGTCAGACAGACAGACGGACCACTAAGTGATCCTATAATAAGGATTCTTTTTTCTTTTTGAAGTACGGAACCCTAAAAATACTTGGAATTTAGAGTATCAATTTTGTGGGGAGACCTGACATATCACGGAACTGGCTGCTAATTTTAACGAAATATTTAGGCTTTTAAATAAGACCATTTAGTGATGTCCTATTGGCCATTATTCTGAAGGCGTGCCTTACCCGTTGTTGCCTAGTAGTTCCAGCCAGAGACTCAACCAGAAGTATTTAGATTCATGTGTCAGCCACACTCACACCTAACTTTTTTCCCTAAACACTTGGGAAACGTGAACGGAGCTCATAATGTTATTTTTCTCTAAAATTTAGAGGGTGTTGAGGAGCAGTATCAAGTTTACAGGGATAACAAATAATTAAGTAATTAAAAAACCTTTTTAAAAATAAACTTTTAAATGCACGTTAAAGATGAAAGTAAACTTTGGAGTAAATAAAAACGAAAAAAAATAGTTTTAATAAAAGCTTGTCGCGTGAATAGAAAAGGCAAAAAAAACTACTTATTTATTATATTATTAAAACTATTCTTTTTCGTTTTTGTTACTCCAAAGTTTATTTTCTTCTTATACGTGCATTTTTTAAAAGCTTATTTTTAAACAGGTTTTTTTAATTAATTATTTTATTTAATATCTGTTCTGTTGGAAATAACTGCAAATATTATTATGGTGTCCTTAAGCCGTTTTCCTGTATCCAAAATTGTTTAAGTAGGTACTCTTATGCACCATGTCATATTAACAATCTGTTGGTAAAAGAACATGCGAAGATACAACTACGAAACTAATACTCTGCTTACTCTATGATGTAACAGAAATTATGAGATCTACAAGAATTTCAAAAACATTCGACGTTGTTGCAAAAGAGACGGCTGAAACCATAGCTGTCAATCATCTAAAAAATAAAAACTTTCTATAAAGCTCAGTAGAACGGTACCCACCATCTAGCTTCTCTTCTTTCGGGGCATCAAATGTTGGAACTGGTTCAGGCGCCCTGATCTCGTCCACTACCATATCGGGAACAAAAGTCTCAATCTGGGGTAGAAGCTTCTTTTTCTTTGGTTGTTTCTCTTTTTTGGGTGGTAGCAGGTTGTTGCTAGCGAAAAAAATTTTAAAGAATATTTAATATTATGTCCAACATAAAGAAAAATATAATAGGCGCGACGACAAAAAAAACTAATTAGTCCGTCAGTTAGATTATCAAAACATATTTGATCCGTGTTTTTTCTTTTGTTACGTAAACCAAAATTGACGAAGATGTGACGCTTTTAAAATTCTCAATACGTCACGCCGTAGTATAATTATTATTTTTACCTGGTTTTGACGTCACGAGCCCACACTCCCGAGTTTTGATGCGTTTTATCTTTGCCAATATTCATTGATTTACAAAAACAAAAAATACGTGTCCATTCATTTCCAATACTTTAACTGACGGACTAAATAGATTTGCAATTTTTTGATACTGTCGTCATGCCTATTGAACATGCTGATCTTGCAAATGTTTGTTTAATATTTTGTTTTCAGCTTCTAGCTAAATTATCTGATTAACAGTTACTACTACTTATTTGGTAAACAGATAATCTCCATTCACCGCAGTAACGGTAAGGAAAAATAAATGATATAAATAAGTAGCACTATAGGTAATAGATAGTAATTGTTCACTATCCACAAGTCCTAAGGCATGTCAAAAGTTGGATATTGCTGCTACATTACTAACCTGCTTCCAGAAGTTGAGGGGTTCCCGCCATAGCCACTGCTGCCACTGGAATTGCTTCCAGAGTGTGTTGACTTTGAACTATGGCTACAAAGATATTTATAATGAGTACAGCATTTATTAAACATCGATGGATTTTGATACGCAAACATCTTATATTTTTCCATTATGAACTGCTCAGATCCGCTCCCGGAGGGGCCTAGTCGAGTAATGAAGTCGACGTCGCCCGCAAGTTTTTAAGAAATTTCGGAGCACATGTACGGCTTTCGCTTTTCAAAAAGTTCCCCTTATAAAAACAAACAAAGCTTCAGTCGATTCGGTGAAGTTATACCCAAAAGTTGATATTTTTATCCAACTACTGCGAAGCCAAAACGAAGGGTTAGGATTTTAGCAGTCTATGTATGTATGTTTCTATTTACGTATGTTCCACTGTAGAGCCTAAACTATTCATCCGATTTTGATGAATGTGTCAATCGATTCGTTATTATAGCGTGGGTGACATAGGCTACATTTTAACCGGCTTCAATAATAGGTGGAGTCTATTTTATCTTTTAAACCCAGATTTTAATTAGGTCGTGATTTCTCACTGGTCGGGTTTTTTAGTTGTTTTATTTGGTTACCGAGAAATTCAAACAATGACATTTGGAACTTCCATTTCTTTATCTTGAAAATGAAAATGAGATGAAAATTCGTTGACTCAGGACCTTGATTTTTATACACCTAATAGGGACTATAGACCTCAGTATCTGGTATAAATTTCAACTTGCTAGGTTCCTGAGAATATCGGTAGTGACGCACGGACAGACAAGAGAGTGATCTTATAAGGGTTCCTTTTTGTACCTTTTGAGGTCCGGAACCCTAAAAACCGGCCAAGTGTGTGTCGGGCCACGCGCAGTATCTAGGGTTCCGTAGTAGCCCGTTATCACAATATAGAACGATTAATTCTAAGGATTTTGTACTTGGTACAAAATTATTCAACACCCAAGTTCAACGACTTTTACTGCTAAACTGATAAAGTTATCTTAATCGCTATAATTTTCCTTTAAAGTTCATGAAATGGACTATCATCACGAATTTTTCCAGATTTTTCAAGCTAGCTGTTTAGCTTTAAGAGGGGGAGGACGCTCTACTGGAACAGACAATTTGCACTTTAAAGTTTAATATTTCATAAATGGAGCATTACATCGAAAAATAGTATTAGCATAGGGAATATGCAAGAAATACAAAACTCTTTTTATTTATTAAAATTGTCTAGTATTGGCGCCTAAAAACATTGTGGTAAGGTTGTTCAAGTTACTAAAACATCACTTATTTTACAATCTTATGTAGCATGTTTTTGGTGAAATGGAATGCATTCTCAAAACGCGTCGTCCTCCATAACGCCGGTAGTGACGTCAAAGTCTATGTGTCAAAAAAACACTTTTTTTTTTAAAGTAGTTAAAGTTTACTAATATTTTATAAGGTATAATATCGTTATCGCAATTTTAGCTCGGATAAAAATTAGTAAAATTACTATAATAAGGCCAAAAAAATGTATGTAAAGAAGGCAGATTGACGTAAATGACGTCACATCATGGCCGCGACAGTCACGGACATTTGAACTGTCATAGAAAATTGCAGGAGTTTAATATTATTTTTGAGCGACAAGCGATAGTTGAACTTAACCTTTAATACTTTTGTTGGGTTGATAAGGACAACACTGTATTTTATTGATTTCAATGAAGAAAAAATTACATGCATATTCCCTATTTAGCAATCCCTAAGTCATTATAAAAGACCTATTCAACGATACCATCGTGACATCTACCAATCCGCACTGGGCCCACGTGGTGGATTATAGCCCATTCCCTCTCATGGAGAGGTCTGTGTCACAGCAGTGGGAACATTAATAGGCTGATGGTAATGGTGATGATGATTCAACTAAACCCCACAAGATGGGGTAGACGGCGAAAAAAAGTGTCATCCCTCACCCCAATGAATGGCAATTCATTTTTATGATAGACAGTACCTAATCGTGAAGTCAGGATCGTCTCCTCACGAAAGAACTCTTCAATGGTTAATAGCGCAGACATGAACTTTGTATACACGTTTATATTTGATGGATAGCTGATTTCTATCATGAACTCACCCTGCAGCCAAGATCGTCTTGTCACAACTCACAAGGGAACTCTTCAACGGTTAACAGCGCGGACACGAAACTTTGTATACGAATTCAGTGTTAATAGATAAAGATGATAATAATATCGTCGTTGCGACTTTAAGACCTCTTATGTGACACTTTTGGCAAAATCACTTTTTTACGCCAGATCTAGGTATATCAATCGTATAGATGATAGATGTCGGTCGTTATAGGTATGCCTCAAATGGCTTAGCATGATCCTCCGTTACGCCTAAAATACTGCAGCATTAATTTTGAAATAAATATATGGTAAAGTTGAGGATTAATGCTAGGTACTATGTGTGACGAAAACAAGATTCCATAAACTTTTCTCGATAGAAAAAAATTCCAGAGTTACCTCCAAATCGAACAATAAACCGCTGGTATTCAAAAAGTACTTCAAATTAGATCATGAAACTTTGCGTACTAACTGAACTAACTATAAAGCAGGTCTTACGTGTTTCATTTTTTTTTAGTCCAATCAATAGATTTTTTGTAAATCGCAAAAAAACAATCATTTCGCACTATTCAGCCGCAGTAACTGACGTAACAACCGCTTTGTAGTGCAAGCTGATTAGAACTTTATTCTAACAGTATTTCAAACGAAGTTTGAACCACCACAAATAGAGTTGCTAATTTTAGGGTTAGAAGGGCCTTAATGCATTTTGTCAGTGCGTTGCAGGCTTGCAGGTCGTTACTTGATTCGCGTCGCGTAGAACAAAACTTTTTCGATTTGTGAGGGTAACATAAAAAAATGAGTAAACCGCTCTGTCCAAGTGAGATAGAGTTATATATTAGTTAATCAGCAAAATACAGGTAATTCTGACTCAAGTAGTTTTTATGATTTTGGGGAACCTCCAGGGTATGATAATTATCAGGGTCCTGAAGAGCTATGCTCCAGAGTTGTCTCCTGTCTTAACGCGCTTGATTCGCCTCTCTCTAAAAACCGGTGTGGTGCCGGAGTCCTGGAAGCCAACACAACACGCACCGCGGTCATTTGTCTTTAAAGTCGTGAATTTGTGAGGAGGGAGGACTGGCGATCGACCGATTTTGAATTAATTTCGCCTATCAAGTTTAAACAGAGTTTGTCATGAAACTTCGGATTGTAACTCACCAATTGAAATTGCAGCAGCAAGTTTCTAACAAACCTGTATAAACCATGAAACTTGAAATTGATTTTTTTTTAATGATATTCTCTTTACTCATTGAACTTTACATTTTCAATTTCCGGATAGCGGAGGCATTAACTGCGACACACTCACAATCCCAATGCCATTTTATTTGACAACTCAACAAAATACCGGGCATTATATGAAATGAGATATCAGAAAAAAAAAAATTTAAATTTTTCTCTTAAACAAATTAAAAATTTATAATTTGAAAGCTTTGCCGAAACTGAGGCCCTACTCTCTAACGTTTCGTCCGTATATTCGGATCTATCTGTTTCTCTCACTCGCACTCACCTGCAGACGTGCTCGACAGAGACGGATAGATCCGAATATACGGACGAAACGTTAGAGAGTAGGGTTCCTGCACTGTGCACAATACATTTCACCTACGAAACTCTAAACACATTTTCAACATCCCTATTAATTAATTATGACATACGTAGGTCCAAATTCAGAGAAACCTATATTATTCTTGTAACTAACAAAGGCAGAAAAAACAATTATTACATTGTACGAGTATACATACGGTCGACCAAGCTACTTGGTTTACATTTTACAATGTAATTTGCATGTTAAAATGTAAAATAAATAGCTTGGTCACGGTAATATTATAATACAGTACTCCAACTTCATACAAACGGACGAAACGCGAGCTATACCTACGCGCCTCGATCTCGGAGTGCGCTCGGGGCGCAGACAATCACGGCTGTACCGCAGTGTCGAACGGACGGTGTGTTGTTTTTTTAACAAAAACCGCGCGATTTTTTCTCTAAAAATCAGTTAATATGACGAGTAGGAAATATTGTGCTGTTTTTGGTTGTATGAATTCGTCAATAACGCATCCAGACATGTTTTTTTAAATTACCTGGAAACTCTGAAAGGTAAGACTATAAAATAATTTTACTTACTAGTAGTATAAATAAAGCGAATGGAGTAACATGTTTTTTTTAATTAAATCTACCAATCAAAAAACAACACGCATTTTTATTAAACAGGAAGTGTTTAATAAAAATGCGTGTTGTTTTTTTCATATACAAAGTATTTCATTTATTTATATAAAAAGGATATTTACAATCACAAAACTAAATAGAAACAGAAAGTAGGCAAATGTAATTAAAATGCTGGAGACGGGCAGCCCTAACGCATGTTTACATACCGCGCGGCTGTAGGCATTTATTTCTATCATGCGGCCGAGTTACACTGCTGTATTATAATATTACCGTGGCTTGGTCGACCGTACAAAAAGGGTTTCCTGGATTTTACTTGAATGGCAGATTTCCCAGAATGGGGTCAAATCCCCCGAGTATATTTCTATACAAATTTAATAAGGAAACACGCAATTCACGTTTTTAATTGTTCAAGTTTTAGTAGGTAACTTCTAACTTCAACTCAACAAAATACCTTGCATTATACGAAATAGACTGGTGCCCAAGTTAAAGGGTGCTTTCCAATCTGGGGAGTCCGAGCACGTGGCATCGATGGCCCTAGATACGGGGCCCCGGTAAGGGTTACAGACCTGAGGACTCTCACGAGATGGCTTGTGTACTGGCCGGTTCCCCGCCGTGGGGAACATATTTTTAATTTTATAATATATTATAATGTTTTGTCATCTCGGGGGGAGCAAAACAAGCAAAAATTTTTATGCTTGTTTCGGTCAATGTCCAATTTCATTACATCTCTAACGTAAAAACTAACGTAAAATCTTCATGGTGTGAGATTTTTGTGTGAAACTTTTTTCACGTGACACCTATGAAGTTCTTTTTTTAAAACATATGCAACATTCGATTTTCGACTTTCAATTGTGTTTTTTATTCAGCTTAGACGTAAAGATGGATACTTCGAAAATCCGAGTTATTTTTGAATACGAGTTCAGACGCGAAACTAACGCGGCAGAAACGGCTCGCAATATCAACGTTGCGTTTGGAGAGGAGACTGCTAATGAACGCACCGTGCGTTTTTGGTTTAAACGCTTTCGTAATGGAAACTTCGACTTGAAGAACGAACCACGTGGTATTCTGCCTACACAGGTGAATAGGTGAATAACGCTGTATTGAAGGAGATGGTAGAAGCCGATCCGAGTCAAACTACCCAGGAATTAGCGGCATGGTTTAACGTTACCCTACCTACAATATTGACTCATTTACATCAAATCAATAAAATAAAATAATTTGAATAATGGGTGCCCCATGATTTGACTGATCTGCAGAAAGAAATGCGTGTTGAAACTTGTGTTGCCTTGTTGAATCGGTACAGAAATGAAAGAATATTGGATCGAATTGTGACATGTGACGAAAAGTGGATTGTTTACGATAATCGTAAGCGAAAAATGCAATGTCTGACCCCAGGTCAAACGCCGCAACAGTGCCCTAAAGCAAAGCTTACCAATAAAAAGGTAATGGTAACTGTTTGGTGGTCTCTTCATGGTGTTATTCACTATAGCTTTCTCAGGTGTGGTCAGGCAATAACAGCAGATGTTTACTGTGCCGAACTTCGAACGATGATGGTGGAACTGGCAGTGAAACAGCCCCGACTCGTGAATCGATCTACACCATTATTGCTCCATGATAACGCAAGACCTCACACTGCACGAGAAACCGTTGTAACTCTACAGGAGCGGCAGTTAGAAACTATACGTCATCCTCCGTACTCGCCAGACCTTGCTCCAACGGACTACCATTTTTTTCGTGATTTGGAAAATTTTTTACGTGATAAAAATTTTCTTCCCAGGGGGCAGTACCAAATGCTTTGACACAGTTTGTCGAATCTAGATCCTCAGAGTTCTATCGTAAAGGCATAAATGAACTTCCGTTTAGATGGCAGCAATATATAGATAATGAGGGTAAATATTTTGATTAAATAATATGTTATATCTTAGAAAAAAATGTTTCAATTTTTCAGTACCAATCGGCTATTTCATACTTTAACCCCCAAATATATTGAATTAAATAGTTTATGTACGTCAGAAGCGCGGGTGTATTTTTCAATTTGCCTAAATTTATTGCAGTTATTTGGTACCTTCTGTATACCTTTATTTTACGTACTTCTCTTGAAACTCTTGTGTACACGCGTTCAATATTTTAATTAAAAATTGGGTACACCCGCCATCCTGATGTCAGAACCGCGGGTGTACTGCTAACCAATATATGTAGCTAAGTACACTGTATAAGTACATTTGGTACCTCTCGTGTACCTGCAGAAACACATATTTAATATAGTATGTAGCTAAGTACACTGTATAAGTACATTTGGTACCTCTCGTGTACCTGCAGAAACACATATTTAATATAGGTATGTAGCTAAGTACACTGTATAAGTACATTTGGTACCTCTCGTGTACCTGCAGCAACACATATTTAATATAGGTATGTAGCTAAGTACACTGTATAAGTACATTTGGTACCTCTCGTGTACCTGCAGCAACACATATTTAATATAGGTATGTAGCTAAGTACACTGTATAAGTACATTTGGTACCTCTCATGTACCTGCAGCAACACATATTTAATATAGGTATGTAGCTAAGTACACTGTATAAGTACATTTGGTACCTCTCATGTACCTGCAGCAACACATATTTAATATAGGTATGTAGCTAAGTACACTGTATAAGTACATTTGGTACCTCTCATGTACCTGCAGCAACACATATTTAATATAGGTATGTAGCTAAGTACACTGTATAAGTACATTTGTTAAGTCTCGTGTACCTGCAGAAACACATATTTATTATAGGATATGTACACTGTGTACAAGTCCAAGAAAGAAAATCGTTTTTTTTTACTTTTCGCAGCAACCTTACAGTATTTTGTTTATTTATTAAATAAGTGTTTCTGCAAATACACAAGAGATACCAAATCTAGGTAGAGGTATCTCTTGTGTATCGCTTCTGTATAGGTATACAGAGCATACCTTGCGTCCAATAGCGTTAAGTTAAGATATATACCTACCAATGGATAGATCTCTATCAGAAGAACATTTCTTATTACGGCGACTTCTCTCGATTCCGAGTCAGAGAGGACCTACAGAGCTCTAAATATGAGAAATTCAGTTAAATTAAATACTGTTATTTCGTATAACTAACAGTACGAAATAACAGTATACCTACTGTACGTTTTAATCATCATCTTAAATGCCGTTTCAAGAACAAATCCTTACAGTAACAATAGCTTGGACAGATCGTTAGTACTACCCCAACAACCAATAGCAATTTATTTATTAAGATATGTAGTAATGGATTGATCCCCTCAAGAAAAATATTTCTTGCTTTGACAACTTTTCTCGATTCACAGACAGAAAGAAGCTACAGGTCGATGCCCAATCAACTACCTAGTTAGAACAAAAAAACCGAACAGACTACGAATTAACAAAAGTTGTATAGTAGCAAAAGTTGTAAACTAGCGAAAGTTCTCATAGAAATGATATGGTATTTATCTTATTGCTATTGGTTACTCAGAAAATCTTAACTTCGGTGCCCAATTATTCACATATTTAGGTCGATAATTCCGAACAGACTATGAATTAGCAAAAGTGGTGCTAGTAGCAAAAGTTCTCTTTGCAAATCTCTATTC
This sequence comes from Xestia sexstrigata, assembly GCA_941918905.2. NCBI lineage: Eukaryota > Metazoa > Arthropoda > Insecta > Lepidoptera > Noctuidae > Xestia > Xestia sexstrigata. The sequence continues at coordinate 10,648,835 of OW799200.2, read as the reverse complement.
AAAAGTGTATATATCTTTATGGCTATTAGTTGCCCGTAAATCTTAATTGGTTGAAAATAAAATTTTAAAAAGCTCTTTCCAATGGTATGTTATGTTATGCTATTTCTCACCCAGAAAATCTTAACTTCGGTGTTCAAATAGTAGGTCAATAACTCTTAACGGACACCGATTAGCGAAAGTCGTGTTACTGGCAAAGGTTCTCCTTAAAAAGCTCTTTTGAATTATGTATATCTGATGACTATTAGAGCTATAGGCAGACGCCCATACTTCGAAGCCCATTAAATGTAATTTAATTTTACCAGTAATCACGGAGAAATCAGGGAAAATACATGGAAAAAAAATAATGGTGGAATATATTTAACCTCCTCCTTTTTTAAAAGTCGGTTCAAAAATACTAAAAATAATGCCAGAAATTGTAGTCTGAAGAGAGTAAAAGGTCTTCATGAATGAATTGATCAAGAAAAGTTACTCAATAAAACTTTTTCTGGTATCCATTTGCAGGTAGAAGTCGCCATTTAGATTAAAATTTTATTCACTTCAGACTTTGTTGATGGTTTTTGCTTACCTTCTTCTGGACTGACTGTTGCTGCAACTATTTGAGTACGCAGAATCTGAAACTTTTGCATTGTTTTCTGAATCGTCTAAGTTGTCCATGTTGCATTTATTTCAAGACTGTTAAAGAAAATAAATAAAATTTATATGTAGGTAGGCAAAATAACTTTACATTAAAATTAATAGAATCAAGTCGTCGTTGAACTTCTAACACCAAGGATGTCAATTTTTGCCGTTTTTTTTTATTTTGATGCCGTTTGCAAGAGAGCCGTAAGAGAGCCGTTGTTTCAGCCAATCAGACACAAGCAATGTCTCATCTAATTTGAAGTGAACACTTCAATGTTCGGGGCCTAAAATGGCTGCTTTATCAGAATTATAATATGAATCACGTTAAAAAATTAAAATTCTTATAATGGTCTTTATGGACATAGACACAGACAATATTATGAATTGTCAATTAGTCATATTATTTTCCTATTATGATTCTGCGAAAGCGGTCATTTTTACTTATTAAGGTGTTAGAACTTCAGCATTGAAATACAAGAACACAATATAAATTTGAGTTTCATTGAATAATAACTAAATTAAATGACACATTCGCGGTGCATTTTCTCAACACACTATTATCATTCGCATGGGCACAACTTTTGGATTAAAAAAAAACTCAGTTAAGAGCAGCAATAGAGCAACATTTGATTTGGTTGTAAACTTGGAACTGATTCACAATTTTCTTATAGGCAGTTTTATAATGATAACATTGTGATAGAATAATAATACTACAGGTTCTTTCACAACTAAAATTACTTACATAGCAGTGAGTACTTAATAAAGCAAGTAAACATAAGGAGAATGGAGACACCTAATTGGGTAGGTACTGTTGTCAAAAAACCTTGTGGTAAAATAGTGGTTTAATTGGATTAGATTCCACAAAATTGACAATGTTAGAGTAATATTGCTGAATGTCAATATTTTTATGATGTAGTTCCTGAACTGTTCAAAATCTGTTCAGTAGTTTCTAAGATCCTAGCGAACAAACATACCCTCTGCCCAGGGGGGGACTCTAAGTTATAATATGTACCTATGTAATTTTGTTGCGCAAGTTATTTTAATTCTGTTATTTCCCAAGATATTCATCTAAATGAAATGGTGTAAATGGCACTTTTGGTCACAATTAAAAGCTAAGATGACTAACATATTTATTTTGATAAGGATTAATACTATGTCTGTAAAAACACCTTCGCAAATGAAGCATTATATTTGACGAAAATTTGAAATCATAAAAATGGTAATTTTGAGTCAATCTTCAAAGATAAGACATAATTATGCTGTTGCAGACTTTTTTTTTAAATTTTTAAAAGGAATAATTCCTTAATACATAATTTTCATTTAACTTTTTCAAAAAAGAAAGGACGATTTTTTTCGTCTTAATTCCAAATATCGTCATTCAGATAGCTTTCTTTCGTAAATTGTTTTTAAATAATAGCCTATAACCTGCTCAGCTAATTTCTATTTCTGTTAGTGAAAACCATATCTAAATCTGTTCAGTAGTTTCTGAGATCCTAGCGAACAAACAGACCCTCTGCCTGGCGGGAGACACTAATTTATAATATTATGTAGTGATTCATTGATGACTATATTGGTTATGGCATATTTGTTATTGCGGGACAAATCCCGCAAGCGGACTGTGGGCACAGCTACACTTCCAGCAATTATTTTACCGTTGCCCTTGTAATGGTAGCATGGTGATGTTTAATGCTATCACAAACAAGGCAGTTAAAGTAATTGTGATTTAAAATTGTAGTATTGGACTGAACAGTCTGAGGAAAAATATATATGTAAGGAGCGTAGTCTTTTATATTTTAACTAGTAACGTACCTTGGCCAGTGGCTTCTGGCATTTTACACAATACTTGATTAGATAGGAAATGCCTGATACCGCAATCATTAAAATATCATTCGAATTATGAAGCTGAGTTTGTTTAGACTTGACCAGTTTGAAAAATTCAGACATTTCAATAAGTTGTGTAGTATGGGCTACCTACAATAGTGTACACAAGTACTGTTTTGAAAATTATTTCCATATTATTTTTTTATTATCCTTTATTATATAAAATAATATCATAGTGACGACGAGGGTCCATTAGAGGATGACTTTCAATGGGAAAGAAGCTGAAATATGATGTACAGCACAATCAACAACCTATTATGTTAATAGATAACATTTCGCCTGTATTTCCCAGAAGGGTTAGGAAAGGCGTACGCGGACGAAGTCGCGGGCGAAGTGCTAGTTTAATATAATTATGCATTATTTATGGTCGCATGCGCAGCAAGGGTGTCTCGTCACGTCTGTGTTCTACATAATTTACCTGGAAGTAGAATCTAGTGCAAGTACCTTGAAATTACGTTATTTTAACAAATAGTATTTTCTATAATTATACTTTTTCGTCTAAAACTTACCAATTATCACCAAAAATGAAAGTCCGATAAAGTTCTGCGGTCCACTTTCCTGCTATGAGACGAGTAGATTATTTTCGTAAACAATCACAACACACCTAACAACTTTTCAACAATATTGTGGATCGACCAATAGGTATAACAATAACAGTTAAACGAGAGTGAGGTTTAAATTATGTTATAAAGATAAACTTCATGAAAAACGTTTAGCCGTGCCGTAGCACTGACGTCTGACACAGTGACACTGTTGAGCATAGTGATGCGCCACTCGAAACGTGAGCCAGTCAGGAATAAAGTCCAATCAAAAACGAAATCAAAAAAAAAAATTGTATTCGATTTGATTTTCTATTCGAGAATCAAACAATTTGAACCAGACCTAAAGAGTTTTCAAAAAGAATGAAAAGTAATAAATTAATAATAAAATTAGCCAATGTTTGTTGTTTACATAATATTTGTTGTAAATTATATTGGTACATATCAGTTTTACGATTTCCGTTTCCATTCTCGTTCAAATGAGTTTTTCCTTTCTCGTCTCGTATTCCACAGTACCGTGTAAGTAAATCATGACATGCCTGTCACACGGTACACGGTACGGTTGGTATAATTATATAGAACAGACAATGCTTGGAGTCCCTATAGAAAGCTCGAATCCAGAACATAGTGATCCGACAGAGAACCAGTGTTGTTGACGAACATACCTTACAGGTTATGTAAGCTTATGTGGCAATGGGCCGGCCATAATAGCCGTAGAACCGATGACCGTTAGAGTAAACGTGTTCTTAAATGGAGCCCACAAATCGACAATAGTGTAAGGTGGGACGACGATCTTCTCAGGATGGATGGTAGCAACTGGATAAGAGTTGCCGAGAATGAGTTAAGTGGCGTGCGATTGAAGGGGCCTATGCCCAGCAGTGATCGGCTGTAGGCTGATGATGATGAGTTTTTTTCGTAGAAAATTCCGCAGTAGCAGCCATAGAGTCTGGGTTTGTGTTTGATTGGTGGCAAAATAGGCTAGCCCCTTTTACTTGGGCTTATTAAAATGTTGTCGGTTTTATTACTATTTCATTTTTTTTGTGGTTATCTTTAAAACATGGTGTCAACGGACCTCTTTTAATTAGACTACGCCGCCGTCTGTCTCATATGCTACAATCATAGTATGTTTGTCCGGTGAAGGAAAACATCGTGAGGAAACCGGCATGACCTAGAACCAAAAATTCGAAGACATGTGACATCTACCAATCCGCACTGGGCCCGCGTGGTGGATTATAGCCCATACGCAAAATACGCGCTTTGACGTGGAGTTGCGGACACCAGCCCGTTATACAATACAATACAATAGTATGTTTGTCTGTCCTTGTGATTATGTGATGGTCAGTCAGTTACACCGCACACAGTGCTGTAAGAATTTAAACTTCACTAAGGACTGTTTAATAGCCACTAATAAGAAAATACAATATTTTTTCGCTGGTACAAAATGTTTTTAGAGGTGTCGAAAGTGAAACATCAAAACTTCACTTTGCCATAATATTGTTATGGTATTCTATGCTGCCAGGCTAAGATATCTCATTATTTCATTTAAAAAAAAACCAGCCAAGAGTGAGTCGGACTCACCCACCGACGGTTCCGTACAAACTTTTGAAAGTACAAACTTAACTTTGCTGTTCGATCCCTAGAAACAGATATTGCACCAACCGCAAATAATAAGTTTGTAATATTTTTTTTTTGTTTTCCCCTTACATGTGCTGTCAGACCTTATTTTTTGCCAAATTTCGTGATTCTAGGTCAACGGGAATTACCATAGGTTTTCGACCCAAAACCTATAGGGTACTTCCGGTTGATTCAATTGTCAATGTTGGTTAAAAGCAAGGTCTTCAAGTACAAGTAAAGGGAAAAGTCCGAAAAATAAAAAAAGGTTGAAAAAGGTACATTTTGGTACTTACTTAAGTTTTAAGTTTACGTTTTTACGAAAATCTAAATTTGCCCAAATCTTTTTATCGTGTTGACTCAGGACCTTGATTTTAATAGGGACATAGACCTCAGTTTAAGGTACAAACAGACGGACAAGAAAGTGATATTATAAGGGTTCCACTTTTTTCTTTTGAGGTACGGAACCCTAAAAACCAGCCAAGTGTGAGTCGGACTCGCGCATGAAGGGTTCCGTACCATCTTAGTAGTTTTTTTTTCGGCAACAGAAATACATCATCTGTGAAAATTTCGACGGTCTAGTTATCACGATTCAAACAGCCTGGTGACAGACAGACAGACAGACGGACCGTGGAGTCTTAGAAATAGGGTCCCTTTTTACCCTTTTGGGTAAGGAACCCTAAAAATAAAACAAATAGATGAAACTCAACTTAATCAATTTAACGTAAACCATTTATTCGATACGAATAAATAATCGAAACAAAAATCTATTCGAATACAGTGGAACATCCCTTTACCGATGCAACAAGCATTCTTAGTGATTGGGAGTGTTTGTCGGTATCGATAGAATATTTTCGTAGGTACATAATTTGAATAATAAACAACCCAGCCTAGTATGGAATATATGAACTATAATAAACTGTTGACAATACGTAGGTAAGTGTTAAAACGTCGGAATCCAACTAAATGAAAAAAAAAGCCAAATAGGTTTATAAAGGTGGAAGCGCCAGAATGACTTTTTCATGAAATAAATATTGATTGACGAACTTAGAGGGTTGTATTGATGATTTTAATGACTATAATTCTGTATTATTTGTAATACGTGTTACTAGCGCGAATCATATTTTCAACAACATACAAAATTTATTAAATACTTCTAGGTTGTTTTTTATAGGTTTGTACAGTTTCGAATTTTATTACGTATATAAATGCGGTAAAATCTTTATCACAGTCGATATGGCTGGAAGTAAATAAAGAATGAACATCACTAAGGTTCACGCTCAAAAACACGTGCACTGACTATAATAGAGTAGGATACAAGTTCTCTTTCTTGGATTATTCCAAACCGCACGTGGCCGACGAGCGAGACAGCGATACTTATGAACGGTTTCAACGTGTTTTGACTCGGAGTCGCGTGGCCATGACGCATCGTTTGCATTGCAGCACTTGAATGTAAAAAACTTTCAAAATTTTTCACGAACTAAGTTTTGAAAAACGTATGGTAAGTACCTTGTTTGTTGATATAAAAAAATTAGAAGCAATTGTGACGGGATGGAAATCTTTGGAAATGGGAGGTTGGTGCTTAACTTAAATATGACGTGATGATGGCGTTCACTTTAATGAGGAAAAATATGGCTTTGTATTTTAGGATACGAGCTTATGCCCGCGGCTTCGCCCGCGTGGGGGTTGGAAATTGCTCACGGGATCTTAGGTACTTCTGGGATAATAATATGTAATCTTTGTGCTAATGCTATAACGTCGCCACCGCCGCCCGCCCCACGCCTTCTGACTTCGTGTCCGCGACCTTAAACATTTAGGTACCTAGTTTTTGTTTCGTCGCAATCGCTTCATTCTATGAAAAGTTAGAAACGGTAAGTACACGTGAACTTAAGTAACTATATTAATTTTACTTGAACACATTTGGAGAAATCCGTTTCTGGGGGCTACCTACTACAAATCCGAAAATATGGAGTATTTATAGTAGGTTCATTTTAAAGTATATACTTAGCTACTTTCTGACGGGCCCCATCTTTGTTGACGGACTTAGAGAGTTGGCTAAGTCCTCTAAGTCCGTCAATGTGCCAGATAAAGCGACCAAAAAAATGCCGTAGGTAGGTACCCAATGTAAACTAAAACTCAACAGTATTAGAAACTGTCCTCAATAAACAAAACGAGAAATTTGACTTATTAATCTTACAACAAATGACTTCTATAATGAGCCTTATGACTACGCTCATAACCAAGCTACAAGGTTGACAGGCCTTGGGCTAAGACTGGCGATTTGGAACATAATGGACTCCCACCCATAAAGATGAGCTGGAGATACTAATGGCCAAGCACAAACTAGACATAGGTAGTCCTAATATCCGAAGCACACTGCACAGACAAAACCGATGTCAAATTCAAAGGGTTCCAGACATACCTAACACAACAAACCACCCAGATGGTACAAGCCATGCAGGATTAGTTATAATTATTCGGGACAAAATAAAACACCATCTACTGCCCGAGTATAAAACCGAGGAAATACAAACCACTACAGTCGCAATACAAGACAGATGTGGATACTTTAATGTCTCAGCCGTATACTATCCACTAAAACATCGAATAGACTCAGACCTGTTATCTCACTTCTTTTCAAGTCTAGGCAATCGCTTCATAGCAGGAGGCGATTGGAACTCCAAACATGTCCATTGGGATTTGGGATTCAAGACTAATAACAACTAGGGGACGACAACTAAAGTTGAGCGTCGATATAAATCACTTAAGTACAATTGCCCCATCAGAACCTACCAACTGGCCAGCCGATCACAATCGAATCCCGGACATACACGACTTCTTCCTTAAAAAAGGACTCTCCGAACAGTACAGTACAGTACATGAAGATCGAGTCATGTGCTGATGGGTCATCTGATCACACCCCAGTCTTACTAATTATCAGCTCAACTATAATTGAAGTCGAGAGAACCACAATATATTTACAACCAGCCTGATTGGCCCTCCTTCAGGAAATACATAGAGGAAAACCTTAATCTAAATATCAGACTCAAGAAGCGGAGGAAATTGAAACAGCAGTAGTGCAATTTGCTAATCTCATGCAGGTTGCTGCGTCGTGAAGCACGCCTACTACTGAACAGAGGAATCAGCCCACAAACGTACCTACTACTCGTATTAGAAATTAGGATCATGATCCAGGAGAAACGCGTTTGGCAGCTAAACCGTCTTCCGCAAGACAAGGCCGTCCTTAAGGCTGATGCTCCTGGGTGGCCCGTGAAATTCAAATTTTCTTACATTTATTGCAATTTGCAGGCCCGTGCTGGGTTGTATGTTGATTAAAACATTGTTCGCGATTGTAAGACGTATGTAGTTACAGAATTATAATCATCAAAATCATCAATACAACCCTCCAAGTTCATAAAGGTCTAGCAATGACTTTGACCTTGAATAAATCGTTCCTCGACTTTTATGAACTTAGCGGTTTTTGTCTTACAGCTACTAAAATATAAACCTAGGATTTTTACAATTTTTTACAAATTCAATCTGTTAATTGCTTAAATTTCAGGTCTCTAAAAGGCTTAGTTTTAAAGATCTCCGTGGCCACGCGGTTCTCCGCGTTTCGATGGCGCGGCTATGGTGTTTTTTTTTTAAACACCATGTCATGATTTTGTAAAAAATTGAAAAACTTGATGCCCAAAACCATAAATTTGTCAAAGTTATGGTTAAAAAGTTATAGGGGTTTGAACGTGACCGCGCCATCGAAACGCGGAGAAACGCACACAAAGACATCAACGCGGTATCACTTTTTGTGTCATTTTATTACTTCAGTTGTGTGGTCTAATTTTATGTATATGTTCACCAATTTCTCCCCCATTAGTGGAGCTATTCTCAAAATTCTTTTATATTTGAAAGATTTTGACAGTTTAGGTATGTTAAGGTCCTTTTATAGGGGATAAGCCTATTACCAGGATATGAGTAGGTGTATATAAAAATGAGTATAAAAGAGGAAGTCTGAAAGTGGCGCCGGTGACTGAAAAGTTGTGTGGTAGTCGGTTGTCGTGGTGTGGAGGGATGAGAAAAATGTCATGAGGAAAGTTTTGAGTATGAATGTGGATGGGTATATGAGTAGAGCAAGACCAAAGAAACGATGGATGGACTGTGTTAAGAATGATATGGCAAGAAAAGAAGTGTCTGATGAGATGACGAAAAATAGAGAATTATGGAAGAAGAAGACATGCTGCACAGACCCCAAATGAATTGGGATAGGGGTAACTGAATGATGATGAAGCCAAGCCATTACCATGACATGTATTGTTAACAATGTAAAATAAATGCATAGCAAATTTTGGATATTACAACAAAAAATGGAAAAATAAAAAAACTTTTTTATAAAAAATAAAACCGAAAAAAAAAACAAAAGTTTTTTTGTACGGATAGTCAGGTAACATAACAAACTTATAACTTTGTGATTTTACATAATACAGTATTGAAATTTTGTACATAGATTCTTTACAAAAAAAATACTAGACACCTGTTTCGGGTTTCGCATAAAGTAAAAAAACCGGCCAAGTGCTTGTCGGGCCACGCGCAGTTGCAGGGTGCGGCATTCCTTATGAGGTAGGTAGGAGACGATAGTCTTATAAGTCAAAGACATGTTGACGGTTTGTTGGCGATTTATTGAATGTTCTCAAAAGTACAATTATTTGCTTACAAGAAAAATGCTTATTCGGCCAAACGTTACGATTGCGCGGGTGTATGACGCAGATATAAAGTGATTTTCTGAGTAAGGTTCTTACATACTTCACCTCCCCCGAAAAGTAGAGGGTAGGTGGCCTCCCTTTTTTTCGAGAAAAAAGGTTTGCGTTTACGTAGCATTAGGCCTGTACTTACATACTAATTAGTTACTTAATAGATATATCTAAATAACATAATCTCTTATTCTATTAACAAACCTTTTTTATTATTATTTACTAAATAGCTTCGTGATATTTTTATGTACCATAATCTCTTTATTATTTTTAAGAATTTTAACATTTGGTGAGAGTTCCTCTATTACCTTAAACGGTCCGTTATAAATACAATCTAATTTGTTTCCGATTTGGTTCTTTATTAAAATCAAATCTCCTGGTTTGTAAGTTACACAGTGTAATTTCTGATCATATGATATTTTTCTACGGTTTTTACATTCTATTAAATTTTGTCTAGCGTCTTGTTGAGCCTTTTGTAAACGGTACTTAAGTTCTTTTGGGTAGTCATCAAAGTTATACAAGGGGTCCAAAGACTCTGTTAAATTGCTAGGTATATTACTGACTTTGCCAAAAACTAGTTCGTATGGGGTATATTTCGTTTGTGAATGAACACTGGTATTGAAATAAAAACACCGGAATGGAATCCAATCGCTCCAGTCAGTTTGATTATTCTCGCATTGAATTCTGAGGTATGCGCCTAAATGCTTATGTGTATTTTCTAAACTACCTAAAGTTTCATGATGATAAGAAGTTGAATGTATTTTTTCTAAGTTCAGTAACTTACAAATATCTGACATGATAGATGAAGTGAATTCAGTACCCTTATCGCTTATAAACTGATTTGGTATACCGTAACGCAATATGAAATTGTTGACGAAACATCTGGCTACAGTCTCGCTATCTTTTCGTGGTAAAGGGTAAGCCTCCACAAACTTACTTAAATCGCATTGGATTGTTAAAATATATTTATTGTTATAATTATCTAAATCTAGTGGGCCCATTATATCTAAACTAACACGTTCAAACGCTGACTTGGCGGTTGACGTTATCGTCAAAGGTTCTATAACATGTTTGTTTGTCGTTTTTTGTATTTGACAACTTTTACATTTTTTAACATAATTCATGACGTCGTTTGCCATTCCTGGCCAGAAATAATATTTTTTAATATTATTTATCATACGATTTATGCCTGCATTTCCACTTGTGGGCAAGAGGTGAAAGTCATTTAAAATTGTAATTATTTCATGTTTGTCGCTTATTCTCTTTAAGTCTTTAATTATTAAAAACTTTAGCGATTTTATTTTACATTCTTTTATACTGCGCAGTAAACTAGTAATATTTTTGCTATTACTCTTATTCGTAATAAGTAATTCATGAATATTCACATGTAGTATGCACATATTTTCTAAATCTCTCGCTAACTCCTCTGGGGATGATAACGATCGAGAATGTAGAAATACCGTCGATTTCGAAGGGACGTTAGTGCAATATTTAGCATTTGATAGAATTATATTCGCATCATTTAGTTTTCCTTGATAATCTGAAAAACGTAACTCGACTATATTACTAGGTCTCTTAAGTACTTCAACAGTTGCAGGTTCATCAGGCCCGCTGACTGAAGGAAGTTTGTCTGTCTGTTCTCCTACCTGAGTCTTGAGTTTTTTGCTCTGAGCTCTAGTCAAAACAGATACTATGTGTTCTTGCATTTCTTTCAAATTTTGTGACGTCACCGAGAGTCGACTTAACGCATCTGCAGCTGCATTATGTCGGCCTGGGACATATTCCACAATAAAGTCATATTCCTCTAAATACAGTCTGAACTTGGTCAGACGGCTAGAAGGGTCTTTTAAACTAAATAAATACACGTGGCCTATGGTCAGAGTAGATGATGAATTTTCTGCCATACAGATAAGGGCGGAAATGTCGGACAGCCCAAACTATTGCCAATAATTCAAGTTCAATTACCGGGTACCTACTTTCGGCTGGCTTTAAACTTCTGCTAGCGTAGGCGATTACTTTTCCATTTCCGTTTGAAAGTACTGCACCTAAACCTAATTTCGACGCATCTGTTTGCAATTTAAATATGTTGTTGTCCGAAAAATCTGGATAATCCAGTACAGGTGGATTCATAAGAGCTAATTTTAATTTCTCATAAGATGTTTCGCAATCGTTTGTCCACTCGAATTGTACACCTCTTTTGCACAATTGATTCAGCGAAAACACAATGTTGGCGAAACCTGATATGAATCGTCGGTAGTAGTTGGCAAATGCGACAAAGCGTTTTACGTCGTCAGCAGTCCTTGGCCTTGGGTAATTACGTACGGTATCAATTTTACCTGGGTCTGGGAAAATACCGTCTTGTGTTATTTTATGCCCTAGGTAAACAATTTCTTTTCGCATAAATTCGCATTTTGACTTTTCTTAAACGGTTTAAAACATCAATGAGGTTTTTAGTGTGGTTTTCTATGCAATTTCCGATTACGACGCAGTCGTCGAGATATATAAAACATTTTCGGTAATTAAGGCCTGCCATTGCTATGGTCATGAGCCTAGAAAAGACACTAGCACTAGTTTTGAGACCCATTGGACAACGCTTCATTTGGTATTGTTTACCTGCTGTGAATGTAGTGTATTTACGGGAATCGTTATCTAAGGAAAGTTGATACCTTTTGTTCAGGCCAAAAGACGTGTATTTTCGTGAGTCGGGACTTAATGATAACTGATAATACGATTGTGAAAGGTCTAACTTCGAAAAATAAATACTGCCTGATAAGGAATCTAAAATTTCTGTGATATTAGGCAATGGGAACTTATCGTCCTGGATTTTGTTATTTAACTGTCTGTAATCAATAACTAATCTCCATTTCTTTTGGCTTGATTTGTCTGCCTTTTTTGGAACTAGCAAGACGGGACTGGACCACTCCGAAACAGTTTCCTCTATGATGTCATTATCTAGCATTTCTTGGACCTGCTTTTCAATCTTACTTTTTAAAGCTTGTGGTATCCTATAGGGCTTTATATAAGTTGGGGTCACGTTGTCTTTTAAAACGATATTATGTTCCATCAAATTGGTGACTGATAAAGAATCGCCTGGTAAGTGAAAGACATCGGCGTATTTTGCACATATTTGCTCAATACTAAGCCTTTCTTCTTTATTCAAGTAATTTAAATCGAGTAGTTCGAATAAAGTTTTTACACGTTCTACGGTTTTAGTATCTTTTGTTAGACGTGCTACTTCAAAATTATTAATTGGTTCAATATTAACATTAGTAAAATCTATCTCAGTGTCCTCATTAGTCGTATTTAAAATTCGCAACGGTATACCATTATATGATGGCTTTGAAATCATTCCGGCAATAAAAACTCCTTGTTTTATTTCCTCTGCTAAAACTACACTATCTTCTTTTAGAATGCAAGGTATGTATTTTATTATTTCGCATCGTGCAGGTATCACATGAGTATACCTGTCCTTGCTCCTACCTATATTCAAACTAATTACGTGTCCTTTATGAGATAAACGTAAAGTTTTTGTTTCGTAATCAATCACGGCATTATAACGCCTGAAAAAATTTTCTCCTAATATTCCATCTCCTGTACATAATAAGTCCTTAAATACATGTATCTTTTGTCTAAAACTAACACCTTGACATAATAAATCTAAGTATATATATCCTTCTGATATTAATTTCCCGCTAACGCCTTTGATAATCAACTTATCGGAATGTAATTCCTTTAAATACTTCGGGTTGTCAAGTAACCACTCATATTTCATGACGCAAATGCTCGCACCGCTATCTACTAATAAATTTATTACTTTACCTACTTCTAGCTCTATTTGAACAATACTACTAAAGTTATAATTTAGAATGAAATGTTCGTTAATTGATGGGACGAAAAAACTCACTATTCGGTGCTGATTGAACACGTTCAGTATTCTCGATCTGTTCTGGCTGTATTTGAGCTATATGAGGGGCTCCGTTAGAACGAGGTGGGAGGCCGTATTGTCCTCGTAAAGAACCTCGTTGGTATCTTCCACGACTGTTACCCCTAGATGATCGAGCTCTATATGAGTTATGGAAAGTCCTTGAGGTACTATTACCGCGTTGAGATGTTTGGTAATTATTATTAAACGAGTTATTCCTAGGCGTGGCGTTGCCGCGTCTGGTACCGAACCTGTTGGCATTTCCATTTCCACGATACATCCTTATGTTCATGACCTGTTCTACTTTAGACGATAGGGAATTTTCGTCAAGAGCCGTCTGAATGGCTTCTGGTAGAGACTGAAATTGCCGTGAGGCGATGCTGGTGCTTAAACGTGAATCCGACAATCCGTCAGCGAAACGTTTAATTGCTATTTTCTCATTTAAGGGATGGAGTATATCGAACTTTCTTGTATCGCCGTCGGCTTGAGCTATGGTCAGGTTCACGAATAATTGCTCTAATTTGGTACCGAACTTGTCGATGGACCTACGGCCTTGGTTGGCCGAATTTAGTTGTAACTGTATGGCTACTGCGGATTTTTTTTGCAATAAATGCGTGCGCATGTCTTTAATTAATTCTGTAATTGTGGAGTACTCTGATTTTAATCTAAGTTTAGCGCCACTAGAAATTCTAGTTTTTAACACAAAATTAATTAATTGGGTTTTCCTTTGATCATTCAGCATATCGCTATAGAGTTGAATGCTGTCTATTAATTGAATAATGACGCTCTCCTGGGCGTTCATTACTGGTAATAGGGCCAAGGCCGTTTTTAGGTCAAAGTTACTCGTAGCCATATTTTCTGTACTATCTTCGAACTCTAGTTCTTCCAAATCAGTATACAAACTTGAAATTGTCTTGTACAAATTATGTATGTCATCGATATATTTGTTGATAGGTAATAAAGTATCACTGCTTATCTCAGAATTTTCTATCTTTACTCTAATGTCTGACGAAATATACTCCAGACGAGAATACAAATTTTGGGCTTCTCTAAATTTGTTTTTTGCAGTCTTGGAACTTTGTCTACGAGCTGGGCCTATTTTAATTGAATAATCTCTTATTTCTTTCAAGCTTATAAGTAAATTACTTAATTCTTGCAGTGACATAACATAATACTACTTAAAACAATCTTTAAAATTAAAATAACTTAGCTAAAGGGCGTCATGACGGAGTTGCTCATCATCATCGGCGGCGTGGCGCGGCGCGTTGTGCGTGCCGGTGAGTGGCGGCCAGTCGACGGGCAGCAGGAACGTGGCATCTGCTTGTTTTGGGCCGGGATTACCCTGGACTCCTCTTGATGTGGGCCGGGATTACCCTGGACTCCTCTTGATGTGGGCCGGGATCACCCTGGACTCCTCTTCTTTCTTCTTACTAGTTTGTAGTTCGTGCGAGGTTATCAATTGAAACGGCGTTCAATTCTCGCCTTAAAGTGCTGATGGCGCTCCTGCGGCACTTCTTCAAGATATAGTAGACGGTTGCAGCGACGATCAGAACGACAGCGACGATCAATAAAGTTTGAATGATGTGGTTTGTTTGATGATGCTCCAACGTGGTATTTGCGGAAGCTTCGCCGTTGGCATTTTGTGCGACGACCACCTCTTCTTTTGAGTATGACTTGCTTACTTATTTATTTCTTCCAAAAATCTCCCATAGCTTATCTTCTTTAAATCTTTTAAGTTGGCCGGTGTGGCAGGGTCGCCATGCAGGGTGCGGCATTCCTTATGAGGTAGGTAGGAGACGATAGTCTTAATAAGTCAAAGACATGTTGACGGTTTGATGGCGATTTATTGAATGTTCTCAAAAGTACAATTATTTGCTTACAAGAAAAATGCTTATTCGGCCAAACGTTACGATTGCGCGGGTGTATGACGCAGATATAAAGTGATTTGCTGAGTAAGGTTCTTACATACTTCACAGTGTAGGGTTCCGTAGTAGGTAGCCCGTTATATTTTAGATTTTGTTTTACAATGCAAGTCTCTACCTGTTATTATTAAACAAGCAACTACTTCATCTTAGTCACTTTAAAGGATTTATTCTAAGGATTTTGTATTTGGTATAAAATTATCAAACACCCAAATTCAACGACTATTACTGGTAAACCAATGATATTCTAATAAACAGATAATAAAATCACTAAACAGGATCTAATAAACAGAAAATACACCTACAAAACCACCTAAACAAGTGTGCCGCGGGGCAGCGCCAGCTCACATACACGCAGTGACGCAGAATAAAGGCAAAACGAGCCAATTGGCCCGTTTTCGAGTCTTCACGATTGCGCGCTCACAACATATCTGTTTATTAGAATATCATTGTGCTAAACTAATAAAGTTTTCCTTGAAAGTTCATGAAATGCACTACTTATCATCATGAATTTTTCCAGATTTTTCAAGCCAGCAATTTAGCTTTTAGAGAAGGGAGACGCCCTATAACCGAAGCAAAAATTTGAATTTTAAAGTTTAATATTTCGTAAATGGAGCATTAAATCGAAAAATAGTACTAGCAACCTCCAAGTCATTTTAAAAGACCTATTCAACGATACCCCACACGAAGGGGTAGACGACGAAAAAAAAAATCATGACCCACTTCGCAGTATCACACCCTAAAAAAAACAAATTCCTAAATTTTATTTTACCAATTTGTCGGCGTACTTAATTGATATACACACCCCTTCAAAATTACAGCTTTCTAGTACTAACGGTCTCTTAGCAAAACCTTGGAAAGTCAGACAGACGGACATGACGAAACTATAAGGGTTCCTTGTCAGGACTACAGGACCTAATGTTGTATATAGGGTGTAAAAAGACTCATAACGAACCCGAAAGGCACTTGTTCTCCCCGTCATTGCGAACATTTTTTTGTTCTAGACCAAGGCTGCTCAACCCCAGGCCCGCGGGCCATAATGTGGCCCGCCAACGCATTTGAATTGGCCGCCAAAAGTAGTCAGCTAATCAATAGAACTGAACAATTATAAAAAAAAATATAAAAGAAATTAAAACCATATAAAAAAATGTTGCTCCATAGGAACCAATTTCTCACTATGCCAATATCCAGCAAAGAATGAGCGTTACTTGCTCATTCTCTCCCTTCCCTCCAAGTTTATAAAGGTCGAGGAACGATTTTTCAAGGTCAAAGTCATTGCTAGACCTTTATGAACTTGGAGTGTTGTATTGATGATTTTGATAATTATAATTCTGTAACTACATACTGTAACGTCAATGAAATACGTGGGTCAACGACAGACTGGTTTATTGACAAAAGACACTAAGTACCCACCACCATACAATTATTAGGAACGACCGATATCACATCTCTCCCCATCAAGTCTTCTAATTACAACAAGTACATCTTAAAATTAACAAGGGTATATAACTAACAATAGTATATTACTAACAAGGGTATATAACTAGCAATAGTATATTACTAACAATAGTATATTACTTACAAGGGTAAATAACTAACAATGGTATATTACCAACAATAGTATATTACTCACAAGGGTAAATAACTAACATTGGCATACAACTATCAAAGATAAATAACTAAGTTAACTGTTTCTTCGCTCGGTTGCGCGCACGCAATGCGCGATCTGACGCGCCCTGCGGTGGCGGTGATATCGATGACGAAAGCCGTTCGGCTCTAACTTGCGCCGAGTTTGACCCTTCCAGCGGTGTGTCTTTAGTATCACTGTCACCGCCGGACGCATCCTCAAACACCTCACCTTCGGCACCGTTATCGACCCCCGGTTTGACTATCCCTGTGCCCGTGGCCTCGGCTACGGCCACGTCACTTACGCGTGATAATGAGAACCTATTTTTGCTACTTGCTGGTATTATTTGGTCGGCATGTCGACGCCATTCAACCCCATTAGCTAAACCAACTTTGTATGAAATTGGCCCTGTCTTTTTAACAACTGTGGCTGCGGTCCACTTGTCCCCCCTCGCCGCGTAATCGCGAGCTATTACCGCGTCCCCAACGTGAAACTCCCTATCGGTCCCCGAAGCGCGCGCGACCTGACGCTCTTGCTTCGCGCGTACCGTTGCGGCTACGTCCGGCCGTAGCGCATCAAGTCGGGTGCGTAAGCGCCGCCCCTGGAGCGCCACTGCTGGCGAGACCCCTGTAGTTGCATGTTCACAATTTCGGTACTGTAAAAGAAACTTGCTTAGGGCGACGTTGACGTCCTCGCGTTCGTACATAGCTCTCTTTATTGCTTTTTTTACGGTTTTAACTGCGTTCTCAGCCGCGCCATTTCCCTGAGGCCTATACGGTGCCGAAGTTGTATGTTTGATACAATTCATTTCACAATACGTTTTAAACTCTTGTGAAGAGAATGGCGGGCCGTTGTCAGTCACGAGCTGCGATGGTAAACCGAAACGCGCAAATGTACATCTAAATGCTTTAATAGTAGCAGCTGCGTTCGTGCCACGCATCGGCAGGGCCTCTATCCATTTAGAATGCGCGTCTACTATGATTAGATATCGCACACCGCCGCAGTCTGCGAAATCAGCGTGTACTCGTTGCCACGGGTGCAGTGGGAACTCCCAGGGATGCAACTGCGCCCGTGGCGGCGCATCCTGCACGGTGCGGCACGCAGCACATGACCTACACACTTCCTCAATGTCCTGATCTAAACTCGCCCAATAAATGTAGCTCCGCGATAAAGTTTTCATTTTGGTCATACCTAAATGACCCTCGTGTACTTCCTGTAATATTTTACTTTGCAGGCTGTAAGGAACCACAATCCTGTATTTATAAATGACACATCCTTGATCTACTAATAAATCATTTTTTCTAGCAAAAAATGGTTTTTCCGCTTCGCAGCTCGGGACTGTCGGCCAACCGAATAGTACATAACCTTTTATTTTACTTAACAACGTATCGCGCTCTGTCTCCTTTGCTATATTTTTAAAGTAAATAGGCAGTGACTCCTCTACTAGATTTAAATAATCTACCGTGTCGACGAAGCGATCCTCCCGAGGTAATGGTAACCGTGACAACGCATCAGCCGGACCATTGTCCACCGATCGCACAAATTCTATGTCGAAATCATAAGCAGCCAGGCGTGCCGCCCATCTTTGTAGACGACTGGCAGCCGTCTGTGGGATTCCCCCTTTGGCACCAAAAATATACGTCAGAGGCTGATGGTCAGTGCGTAGCGTGAACCGCCTTCCGAACAAATATTGGTGATGTTTTGTGACCCCGAACAGAATAGCCAGCGCCTCTTTATCTAACTGGCTGTAATTGCGCTCGGGCGCGCTAAGTGTGCGCGACACACAGCTGACGGGCCGCTCACTGCCGTCCGAGTACCGGTGCGCCAGCACGGCGCCCAGTCCGTACGCGCTGCTGTCCACCGACAACACCAGGTCGCGCCCCTCCTCATAGTGTGCTAATACACGTTCACTCAGGAGAGATCGCTTTGCCTCCACGAAAGCCTTATTACACTTGGAGTCCCATTCCCAGCCGTTATCCTTTTTTAACAAGTTATGTAATGGTTGTAACATGGTGCTTAAACTTGGAATAAATCGCCCATAGTAATTAACCATTCCTAAGAAACTTTTTAGTTGTGTTACGTTTTCTGGTATAGGCGCGCTGGAAATGGCCTCCAGTTTCTCGGTATCCGGTCGCAAACCTTCCTTATTAATAATAAAACCAAGATATTTCACACTGTTTTGTAAAAATTTACATTTACTTAGTTTAACGGTAAGTCCCATGTTACGTAACCTTTCTAGTACATTTCTCAGATTATTCATGTGATTAAGTGTGTTAGACCCCGTTACACAGATATCGTCTAAGAATACTACACACCCCGGCACCCCGCGCAACGTCTCCTCCTTAATTTTTTGAAACTTTTCCGGTATAACCGATAGCCCATAAGGCGTACGTCTATAAACAAAGGTACCCATATGCGTAGTTATAGCTGTGTATGGTTGCGAGTCATCCGACAACAAACACTGTTCATAAGCATGTTTTAAATCTATCTTTGTGAATTTATCTCCCCCACTAAGATTTGCGAATAACTCTTCTATACGCGGCAATGGATAATAATCTCTTTTTAATTTAGGGTTAATGGTTATCTTTTAATCCCCACAAATGCGTATGTCTCCGTTTTGTTTAACTACGGGTACGATTGGAGTTCCATAGTCTGAGTAGTCAACGCGGTAGATGGAACCGTCCGCCTCTTGACGTTCCAACTCCCGCTCGACACGTGCGCGCAGTGCCAGTGGCATGGGTCTCGCTCGCACGTAAACCGGTTCCATATCGGACAGCTGTAGTCGTATGGGCTGTTTACATGTACCTAACTTATCGCTAAAAACTTCTGGGAATTCTTTACATAATTTATTTACCAAATCATCATCTATGATTTCATTGAGGTTTATTTGCGTTATATTTAATGCGCGCATCCATTCTCGTCCTAACAAAGGCCGCGCCCCACCCTTAATAATGTATAATCGTAATGTTTCAGCTTTAAATTCGCCCAAACAAACGCCTACCTCAATGTAACCTAGTGATTCAATTCTTGAGCCCGAATAACAACGTAAAACTAAGTTATCTGGTTTAATACTTTTGTGCGAAAACATACATTGGTACATGTCCTCACTTATTGCCGATATACGACTACCTGTGTCCACTTCACATTCCATATTAATGTTGTCTACAGTCAGTTTAATAAAATATGGTTTGTTACCTCGAGCCGTCACGTTCATGTTAAACATATCATCATCTGATTGATCACTCACATAATTATGCCGACCGCCACTACCGCGCACTTGTTTGCACATTACTTTTAAGTGACCTTTTTTACCGCACTCATCACAACTGTAGCTTTTAAAACGACACCTGTCGGGCGCGTGCGCCTTGCCGCAGCGCCAACAGGCGCGCGTGCCGCCGTCCGGCGCGTCGGCCCGAGCGGCGCCGGCGCCTGCCGCTGCTCCGTCGCCTCCGCGCTGCGACCCGCGCGGGCGTGTCCGTCCGCCGCGCGCGTAATGCAGGCCTTCGCCCGCCTCGCCGCCTGCCGGTTTTGCTGAGTCCGTCGCCGCCGTCGTCGTAGTTCCGCTCACCTCGGCATGCTTCTCCGCTGCCTCTAGTGCCAGCGCCAGCTCCACTGCCTCTTTGTATTGAACTTTTTTTTCTGCGAAGATTCTCGAACGCATTACGTCACTTGCCAGCCCTGACACGAACTGGTCGCGCAAATTCTCTTCGAGCGTGGAACATGACTTGCACTTCCAAAGCTGCACGTAGATGCCAAGTGTTTCAATGCCTGCAGGTATTCTGTGAGAGATTCGCCCGGTCGCTGTCGACGCAACCTGAACACGTGGCGTTCCGCGATCTCCGATCGTTGCGGTTCCAGGTGTTCCGTTACCAATCCCACTAGTTCGTCATATGTTTTGTTCTCCGGAAAACTAGGTGAACACAGATCGCACATAAGCGCATAAGTTTCTTCACCCACAACCGTGATTAACATCGGCACTTTTAATTCTTCGTCGATTCCGTTAAGCCGTACATACTGATTTATTCGACGTATGTATGCTGGCCACTGTTTCGAACTCAAATTAAATGATTCAATTTTACCAATAGGCATCTTGACACACGCAAAACTTGAAAATATAAAGAAATTACTTAAAATCCCATCCTCGTCGCCAATGTAACGTCAATGAAATACGTGGGTCAACGACAGACTGGTTTATTGACAAAAGACACTAAGTACCCACCACCATACAATTATTAGGAACGACCGATATCACACATACGTCTTACAATCGCGAACAATATTTTAATCAACATACAACCTAGCACTGGCCTGCAAATTGCAAAAAACGTAAGAAAATTTTACTTTCGCGTGCTACCCTGGAGCATCAGCCTTCAACCATCAACCATCTATGATGTTCGAACTTCTGACGTGGCTATTCAATCCAAACATTTAGATTGAGGGTGCCACCTTTATGATTATATAATCGAGCTTTATTATAATACCTATAACTTTTGAAGTATTATACTACAAAATCGAGGATCGATCCTACATTTTTTTTAAACTTACTAGTAATTATGTACCTATATTAATTTCACTAAGCTACAAAAAGTGGCCCCTCAATGCTTACCGACATAGTTTACTAATAGCCCAGTCAAATTATACATGCAAGGTTACAATAATTCGCATAGAGCTAAAAATTGGTACGAATGTTGGAAATACCATTACAAATGAAATGTCAAAAGTCCCCATAGATCCGACCATTGCAAAAAAAAAAAAATTCAGGGTCAAGGTCGCGTAAATGGGTTTTTTGCATTTTTCAGCCAAACGGTAAGTTTTATCATAAAAATTTGTTCGACAACATTGTAGATCGTGCAATTATCTTTAACTAATTGATTATAAACTTCTTTCTAAGAATCACCATTTCTGAGATATTGGCGATGCAAAGATTATTCGCGCGCCTCTAGCGGCGAAATTTAGAAGTTGTCTATAAACGACACTTTGCTTTATAATTGAGGTTAAGTTTAGACATAATCAGATGGATCACGATTACATACACAAACCTTTACGAAATATTGTTGCGTTCCTCAATGTATTAAGTACTTAAGGAGATTCGGGAATAAGTTTTCATTTGTTTCCAAAAGACAAAATTATGAAGAAAAAATGAATAGGCAAGCCGATTTCACTTTTTTTGGATCGGCTCCTTATTTTGATGATATTTTAAAGTTGGTGGTCTTACAAATTTGGGTCCACCAATTATTCACATTGATTTATGTAGTTCTGTAAAATGATATAAGCGTAACAAGGGAAGCTTGTGAATCTGAAGGGTATTGTAAGAGTGGTAATCATTTTTTACAATCAATAAATAATTTAGTACACACAGCTGTATTAATTTTTATTAAAATTTTAAACAAAAGATCCATACTTGTTAATTAATTAGAATTTTTTCAAAATATACAAGACAAATAAATTTCCAAAATATGTCGCTAAATCTTTTCCTATTTCAGAATAAACTAAATAATCACATTCTGTAATATCTGACAATAACATACCTACTTAATTGCATTTGAATATAATGCTGAGTATTTTTTTTAATCTAAAATAGGAATTGCATTCATTTCTCTAAGTTCATCTTCCTTTGTCAATCTCAATATTTCAAAGAAAATTTCCTTCCATATCCATAGCAGTACCGTCTAGATTTCACCGGAACGCATTGGTTTTGTGTATCCTGCAGACGCTTTAATAAAATTGACTATTGACAACATAATTATTGTCACGTCCAGCAAGAAACCACATAAATCCGATTTATATTTAATTAATTAATTTTTCGTGACGTAAATTGTATCGAAAACTGTCAAAGTGTCGTTCTTAGACAGCTTCACAATTTTGACACTTAAGGCGCTAGTTAGAATCTTTGCGTCGCCAATAGCGGTTCAAAAAGATGGAAAAGTTGTGTTCTTCATAATAACCAAACGTTTCCACGCCACCGGTGAAGTAGTGTACCTGGCGTGTTCTTTTTAACGTGGTTATCCCGGTGAGCCTATTCCACGATCTATTGTGGCCCTGTTTAATTAAAATACCGGCCAAGTGGGAGTCGGACTCGCGCATGAATGGTTCCGTACCATCGCAGTAGGTGAGCCTTTAATTTATTATTTGTTGTTATAGGACGAGGAGCCCGTGGCTAAATAATACCATCCGCTCGGGTTGATATTTAGGTTAAGCAGTGCTTGCCTAGGTTGGTCTGTGACCACCCATTACATACTGAGTTTCCTCCGTGCCTCGCAAAGCACGTTAAGCAGTTGGTCCCAGCTGTCATTTGTAAAGCTTTGACAGTGGTTACAGGTGGCCCAAAAAGTCTGACAACCGGTCTTACCAACTGATATCGTATTAACTGGGTTGTGGAGGTCAGATAGGCAGTCGTTCCATGTAAAATACTGGTATTCAGCTGCATCCGTTTAGGCTGGAAGTCGACCCCAACATAGTTGGGAAGTGGCTAGGCAGATGATGTTGTAACAGGACGATAATGAGAAACAGCCCGCTGACAGGCAGCAGACGGACGGACGGACAGCGGAGGCTTAGTATTAGGGTTCCGTTGGTTACCCTTCGGAAACGGAACCATAAAGATATTGTATCAAATAAAAAACACTATAATTGGAAATTATGAAAGCGGTGTACTTAGGTGGAGAAAATCATTCGTCTGATTGATAAAATTATCTAATGGAACTTCAAATGTTATGTCTTCTTCTTTTCTTCATCTTCTTCCTGCTGAGTAGTAAATTGTTCTACGATCGATACATCAGATATCTCCTGGCTGATATCGTAAGAATACCCTTTTAAAGGCGACTCAACATTGGAGCACGACTGGCCCTAACAACTGGCATAATTATATACTAATAATCAAAACAACCCAACTTTGTTGCAGCCGCATTTAGCATGACACCCTTTATTGAAATTGCATAAAAAAACCGAAAAACTTCTTAATCGTGCGTTTTGTAGTCCAATGTATTGGTTGGTTCCAATGTACTGTCAATTAATTTCTAAGCAAAAGCAGAGGTTGTGGGAAGGCCAGCTGATTGCACTCCTTTTTAGTTCCAATAGATAATTATTTATCAATCAGACGAATAATTTTCACTAGTACACTTTTCACTAATATTATAATAGCGAACGTTTTTAAGTGTGTATGTATTATTATTACTTTTTCACGCAAAAACTACTAAACGAATTTGGATGAAATTTAGCACATAGATAGTTTATGATCTGGAACACATAGAATACTTTTTATCCCCGTAGCATGATCCCGTGGGACAATTATCGTACATATTAACTCCACGCGGATGAAGCCGCGGGTATAAACTCTTTACTCACAATTTTCACCGCAATTTCAGTACAATTTTTCATTGAATACAATATTTTTTTTATAAACATGACCACGATAGATCGTGGAATAAGGCTTATCGGGGTAAACACGTTAAAAACACGCCAGGTACACCACTTCACCGGTGCCGTGGAAACGTTTCATTATTATGAAGAACACAACTTTTTCAACTTTTTGAACAGCTATATCTGGGAAGTGGTGATTCTCAGGAAAAAGTATAAAATCAGTTAATATAGATAATTGCACGGTCTACACATATTTTTATGATAAAACTTACCGTTTGGCTGAAAAATTAAAAAAACACGTTAACGTGACCTTTGACCTTGAATTTATTTTTTTGCAATGTTCGGATCGATGGAGACTTTTGACATTTCATTTGTAATGGTGTTCCCAACATTCGTACCAATTTTTAGCTCTATGCGAATTATTGTAACCTTACTCCTATTTTTTGAGCTAATTTGACTGGGCTATAAGAGGCCCATTTTCTGTAACTTACTTACGTATAACCCCCACACTATTCAATCCATCCATCAGCACAATGTTTTGAGTGCGTTACATTGAGTTTTACCGAAAAATGTGTTTCTTTTTTTAAAAGTCATTATCCAGCAAACATTTAGTTTGATGTACAGAATGCTTGGTTAACGGCTTCGTGAAGGGTCCGTTTATTTGAAGGAAGACGCTTGGTATGTCTGTAATTTTGTGTATCGCCGTCTATTGTGTAATGTATTGGTATTGTACATTCAAGTACATTGCTGGTAGGTACATTCCTTTTATATATAGCATATTCATTTCTGCAACAATCGTCAACACCCGTAATTCAGACCCACACGTGGTTTTGGGAACTCTTCAAAATAAACAGCTCTAACATTTGAACTTAGTACCTTTCTACTCATAACTTTTTTTTATTAGCCTGTACTGTCCCACTGCTGGGCCCAAGGCATCTCCAATTTGCAATTTGCAGGCCAGTGCTGGGTTGTAGAATAATAATTAGAATATTATTCGCGGCTGTAAGACATATATAGTTACAGAATTATATTCATCAAAATCATCAAAACAACCCTGCAAGTTCATAAAGGTGGAAAAATTACTTTTTCAAGGTCAAAGTCATTCCTGCACCTTTATGAACTTGGAGGGTTATTTATAGGTAGGTACGATGATTAGCGCAGGGCAGGGCGGCCGAGGGTATTATTCCCACTAGGTCTACTACACAGTTCTACGGTAGAACTAGTGAGATTTCTTTTCCCACTATAGCCTTACGATTTACGGTGGTACAAAATCATAGAAACTAGTGGGAACAAAAAGTCAAATTAGTTTTACTGTTCATCTGCCTAGCCTTTTCCCAACTATGTTGGGGTCGGCGTCCAGTTTTACCGGATGCAGCTGAATACCAGTATTTTACATGGATCGACTGCCTATTGGACCTCTACAACCCAGTTAGTACCGGGTAATACGATACCCCTTGGTAAGACTGGTTGTCAGACTTTTTGGGCCTCTCACTATCCAATGACTGTCAAAGATCTACAAATGACAGCCGGGACCAACGGCTTAGCGTGCTTTCCGAGGCACGGAGGAAAATCGGTATGTAATGGGTGGTCACCCATCCACAAATCAACCTAGCCAAGCACGGCTTAACCTAACGATCGATCCGAGCGGCTGTTATTGTTTAGCCACGAGCTCAACCAATTTATTATTATCAATTAGTTCTACTGTTCTATTACACAAAACTAATGGGGTTTTTGTTTTCACTAGTACTACGTTTTGGCGTAGGTCATTCACACTGCAAAACTCGCATTCATGTGAATTTACCCCGCTTTGGAGTTGCTAGCAGTTTATTGACACGAATCGCCTCAGGTTTCTGTGCAAGTTTACATTCG
Organism: Xestia sexstrigata; assembly: GCA_941918905.2. Lineage (NCBI taxonomy): Eukaryota > Metazoa > Arthropoda > Insecta > Lepidoptera > Noctuidae > Xestia > Xestia sexstrigata. Next base: position 10,622,745 of record OW799200.2, on the reverse strand, counting down.
TAGATAACGCAGTAGGAAATTGGCAAGGAAAAGGAGACGAGAAACAATTATAGTAAAGTCCCACAAAGTACCAGGAGGACAGATATCCCACCGCGCACCGCGTATCTCTAAAAGAAAGCAAAGACAAGTAGATGAGAAACAATTTATAATAAAGTCTCACAAACTACTAGGAGGCCAGAATCATGAAGGAGGTAGGTATTGTATATTGTTATTAGGAATTTCACGATCGCCTGACTGTGTGTGAGTGGGAGTCGGGTCTTTGGCTTCACGCACTACCGTCGTCGAGCATAGGTGTACGTTCCTTGACACTTGACACTACTTTCCGCCTCGAACTCTTGAAAAGGAAGAAGTAAAGGACTGCAAAACAAATTAGCAAGCTTGAGACGCGATTGGTGGAGAAAAGTGTATCTCCCATTCGAGATCCATGGAGGTACATTCAGAGCTGTCATCGTTCTCCTCTTTGCCATTACAACAACCACATACTGTATCTTCTTCCCCTACAGTGCATGTGCACTCGGGAGTTTTAGGGTCGGCCAGCCCTACAGCCTCTTTATAAGCTCTAAGACAAGTCTTCTCACAAATTTCGGGATGATAAGGATCGATCAAAATTTTGTCAACAGCTTCTTTGACAACTCGGTTGCGTTTCCTCAACCGTTTTTTAATCCTTTCCTCAGTGTCTTCTCTGCTGATCCTGTATACCAGTGGATCGCACTGGTCTATATTGACGTCACTGTCCCCAGGAGACACCTGCATCTCGACAAGGTACTCCCCGTTCCTCTTGCAAATGAAAAGAGTTGGTTTATCCTCAACCTTCTGTTTATTTGTCTTCTTTTTTGGTTTCTCTCCTTGCTCTGTTTGCTTCGTTTGCTGTTGCGCTTTGTTCAATTGCTTAAGAAGACGATTGGATATCGCACCAGGTTTCCAACGCTTAGATACCTGGAATTAGAAAAAAATATCAATAAGTAAAGAAAAATAAAATAATAAACAAAAGAATATCAAAATAAAAATAATAATGTGGAACTAGTGACAACAAAATTCAACATTAGTTCGTTCGTTCGTTCATTCGTTATTTTCAGGTTATTTTAAAATGGAACCAGTGATTAAAAAAAACATCCGTAACGTGCGTAACGTCTGTAAGTGCACTCACATTTTCACAGAAAGTTAAAAAAACAAAAATACTTAGCTTACTTGAATTAGACATTTCAACGGGGTTGGGGGAGGCGACTGCTGAGATGATGAGTAATAGAGAAGTATGCAAGAAGACATGATGCGCCGACCCCAAATAAATTGCGCTAAGTTAAATAGCAATAATTAAGTGACGCGCATGTCTGCTTCGCATTTTTATAAAGATTATAGGCGTGCTCTCGTCCATGTTTGTGCTCTGACAGTTACGTTTGTAAAATTCTTTTAAGACCTAGGTATTCCTTGCAGGACGTCATAGTAGGGTTAAAATGCAAGAAAAAGCCACCAAACGTTCAACCGAAATTCAGTAGTTTTTGAGTTACTTAAGATTTTTGTGAAAAATCCCAGATTAAATCATTTGAAGCCTTTGGAGGACCTTTGTGCTAGGTATAGGTACAAAATTCTAGCCCGCTTAGCATGACCACCGAAGAAACGAAAGAGAATCGACAAAACTTTTGTTCATCTGTCATTTTGTCGATTCAATGACAGCAAGATGACAGATGAACAAGATTTGTCGATTCTCTTACGTTTCTTCGGTGGTCATACTAAGCGGGTAGAGCTGCACTGGCGGACAAAATGATGATCCATTTATCAGGCATTGGGCAGGTAAACATTGTAATGTGTATGTCTTTTATGTTTTTTTACTTACATTTTTGGATATTATTAACCTGAAAATTTAAGCATTCGTCCTCCCTAGGTAGCTTCATGGTCATTTCTTGGAGGCTTAGCAACGGCTTTGGCCTTTTTACCTTTTAATTCATGTTATATTAAATCTTTGTTTACTTTTGTGATGTCAGTTAGTGGCAACCCTAGTTTTATTTTAATTTATTGCTGGAGCTAGTTGTAGGTTGTATAGGTAAATCACATCGACCTCATCCGATTTTCTTTTTAATAATTTTCTAATTTTAAAATGTAAATTATCTGGAGTTGACAGGAGCCTGGTGGTTGAATGGGCAGTCTACGTTCAGAGCTGAGAGCAGAAACATCTCTGGGAAGCTTCATAAAAGTTTATTTAAAGGGCAGTTTCCCTTATTCTTGAGTTTTAAGTCGGCCTCTCTCCGTGCCGCACCCTCACCTAGAACACCTGGAAACCTTGATGCTTGAGCTGCACAAGCCTGATGAAGATTTGACGCTCCTCGGCCCTCCTCCACGGTCGGAAGACAGAAGTCCTCGGCCCTCCTCCTACGGCCTGAGGATTGACGGTCCTCGGCCGTCCACCACCGTCTGAAGACGGATGCCCTCGGCCCTTCTCTACGGCCTGAGAGTTGATGGTTCCTCGGTCCTCCTCCACAGTCTGAAGACGGACGTTCTTCAGTTATTTATTCCATTTTGCGTTCATCTTCAGTATTTTCCGCCAGCTTCACTGGCATTAGTGATTTGAGTAGCTCCAGCTTTTAGGTTAGGATCTTTGTTAATAAATTCTTATAACTCGTTCCCTTGTCAATTTCTTTTAATAGTGCTCCCCTCCAGACTGAAAGTTAGGTAGGTGAGTGCTCAGAGTGACTTTACAGTTTTGTGGATCCTACCCAGGAAATTGTAACGTTACAACATATTGTGCGCACAGATCTAACAGCATGTCAAGATTACACTTACACTTTAAGTATCTAGGGTCTGAGTTAAATACATTAATTTATTATCATCATCATCATCATCATCCACAGCCTGGCTTCCCCACTGCTGGGCATAGGCCTCTCTGCTTGTGCCAAGCACCACGCTCTTGTGCCAGCCTCAATACATTAATTACCTTATCATCATCATTTCATCAACCTAAAATGTTCCCACTGCTGGGACACGGCTTCCTCTCAATGAGAGGGAATGAGCTATAATCCACCACGCAGGCCCAGTGCGAATGGTAGATGTCTCATGTCTTCGAATTTTTGGTTCAATTTTGAGAGCAGTGGTGATTAAATAAATTACACAAAGTAATGCGCCTGTCTGGGTTCGAACCCACGACTTACTGTTGTATAGTATGCCGAAAGAGTACATCAAAACCGGCATGAACCAACCGTTGAAGGTATGCATCTTATTTCCGCCCGATAAAAGACTATCAAATACTTTTTTCAGGCGGCCAAAGAAGCGCTCCCTCAACAATTGCTTCATACCAGCAACATTGATGCACAGCGCTTTCGACAATTTTGGTGTTCACTACAACTTATTCTAGCTCGGTTAAGTAAACAAGCGTTTTATGAATGAAAGACCGAATGATTATAATACAGTCAAAAAGGGTGGGTAACTAACACGTAAAAAACCATACAAATGAGAAACATCTTAAAATGGTTGCATTATACCTGAGATGACAGTTCTTTATAACCATCAAATTATCTGTTGTGTTTGAAGTTTTGTTCGTTTGAAACAGTTTTTAAATTAAATACAATGGATAAGAAGCGCATTGCTAATTTTACGCATGAAGAAAAAAAAATTGTCACTAATTTAGTGAAAGTACCAAGGCGTAATTAAAAACAAACGCACCGAACTCCGTGAAGTAGTGTCGTCTGGTGGAATACAAACGAGGAGTTCGCAAAAGTCTTTCAACGGTTTCAAACTCGTCCAAAACGTCATCCTCTTCCAAAATATAATTCAAAGCAGACTGCATGTTAAATTCTCACAATAATATCTGGATGTAACCTTAAAATTTGTTATATTTGCAATTTACAAACGTCAAAATACACCGATTAACTACTAACCGGGACTTTAAACAACCTCTCCCACCTCGGTTAGAAAAAACAGTTGATTAGCGTGTGTAATCGGTTGATTTGCTTTGGTGAACATGAAAATGTGTTTTAAACAGCTGTTTTTAGATAATCAGACCGTTATCTTTTCGGTGAACATGGCCCTTATAGTTGCTGAGAGGGAGTCAATATTTATGGAATCCGAGAGCTGGGTTCTCACCGACTCCACAATCGTTCCTCGCTTTACATGCATGACCGCACATTTGTCCACACCAAATTCCATCCTGATGGCGCTACTGGAAGTTTCAGTTACCTTCAGTAGCTCCATCAGTTGCAAATCGTTGGGGGCAAAGAGTTTCAGGTCATCCACGTAAAGGAAGTGAGATAAAAGTTGACCATCTTCCCGTAACCAATAGCCTAGACCTAAATCCTCCAGCAGCGTGCTAAGAGGATTCAAGGCTAAGCAGAACCAAAGTGGACTCAAACTATCGCCCTGAAATATTCCTCGCTCTATCCTTATCGGCTCGCTATTCTCCGAATTCGCTGACATCCTGGGTAGCGAAGGACTGTCCTCCATTGCCCCATACACGACATCAGGAAGGTGCGCAGAGTTGCATCAACTTTATACAACTCTAGCACCCTCATGAGCCATGTATGTGGAACCGAGTCATAGGCCTTCTTATAGTCTATCCAGCATGTCGACAGATCCCTTCGGGAACGGCGAACCTGTTGACTAATGGTCATATCAATGAGGAAGTAGCTCCTTAGTACCAGGAGAACCGTTCCTACATCCATTTTGAGAAGCGGACATGACAGAATTGTCATCTATACTCGTATGTTTGCTAATTTAAGATCTCAATATGGATTTAAGAACTATTATTATTATTAATTACAGGACCTACATTCAATTAAATTACAGAAAAATTGAAAGGAAGTTTTGTCTTGGTATGGACATGTGGACTTTTTTCCTATGGCAATACTACAGCTAACAAGTCGTTGAAATTTCATTCAAAAATTCTCTTGCAATTTACTAATTTCCGATATAATTTTAAACAACCAGATACCATTTCCTTTTTTAAAAATATAATAGTCTTCAATACACATACAAATTACAACATGAGATCTGCTTTTTATATCAAGAAACATAAATAAGAAGATATGTGACCTATGACATACGAGTATGTCATATTATGTGAAAATGAAATCATCAAACCATCAAACAAAATAAGTAATAAAATGAAACAACGCTAATGTTGACAAGATCAGCTGCTACTCGTCGCGCACGCCTACCGCCTCCGGACCCGTCGCTCAGCTCCGCCTCGCCGCCGCCGGAACCCAGCCCCATCGTGAGCGCTGTGACACCGGCCGTGGCAGTTGCGTCGAGGTCGAGCGACGAGTATTTCTCTCCGCCCACGACACCACCACCTGCACGGGGACGGGGAGGACGCCGGCCGCCGGACGGCTTAGGACCTCGAGGCCCACCGGCCTCTGATAAGGTCCCAGCTCTCGGCGGAAGTGTGCAGCGCATGCGATGGACGCAATCCATCAATGAAAATGTCATGCGCGCATACTATGGGGCTACAGAGGGGGGAAACAACCTGACTGCGTACCGTGTTAGGATGCTCTCTCTGTTTCAGGTGCTTGAGAGCCAGCTGTCAACGTGTCGGCACAACGACTGTCGGATCAGGTGCGGGTCATCCAGCGTAATCGTATGTTGGATGACACCGTACTTGATCGCTTGCGGACTGAAATACAGAGTAGCCATGTCATTGCCACGCCGTCGCAGGCTGTGGTGCCACCACAGTCAAGCTTAATACCAAATTGCGATAACGACGTGAGTAGTGACATGGTTACTAATGTATGTACCCAGTGCAATGTAGAAATGAGGAGTCCTTTGGAGGGTGCGATTCGGGAATATCGGTTCATGCAACCAGACCTGAGACCACGCATGCCTCCTTTGCCCATGCATAACAAAAATAGGGCGCTGAACTGATAGACAACGCAAGAGTTAGCAGAACTGAGGCGCGGTGCGGGGCCACGTTCTGTGTGTATTAGTGCGTGTAAAGGTATACGAGCCAGTTAGAACAGAGCCCTCGGTGTGGTCGCGCGTTTACATCGTACCTACCTATTGTACTCTAATATTAAATAAAATATTATGTATAAAGTTATGTGGCTGTTCTGGATTCGCAGTTGTCAAACTATTTTGATAACTGCGAAGACCTCACCTATGTTCACTCAATCCTGTATTGTGCGGCTGTAGCGGCATGTCGTGTAGCTCATGTCAAATTTTCTTATGACAGAACTACATGACCAAAACCAGCCGTACCGGCATGGCAGTACAGGATTGAGCGACGGGTGGGGCCAGAGCACTCATAGGCAAACTGGTCTGCTTCAGGGAGGGCAATACTCGCCCTAGAGTGATGCGTTTTGTGAGGCGGGCGTTCTCGGGGACTGATATCAGTCCTCGAGACTACATGCCCCGTGTCACATAGCGCATCGACTTCCTGAAGCAGAAAGTGTATGCATGGGCAAACTGTATTCGTAGGTACGAGAAGCGGCGGGTGGACCGATACACTCAGAATCCCACATTCCAAGTGGCTGACACGCACCTGCCGGATGATGATGCAATGTGTTCGTTCTGGCGCAGCATCTGGTCAGTGCCTGTCAGCCATGCCGAGGGTGAATGGACTCGGGTGATTGAGCGGGCTTGCGATCCAGTATCAGAAATGGGGGCAATTACTATCAGCCCCCAAGACGTAGCTCGTGCAGTCCGTCCGTTGCCTAACTGGAAATCTCCAGGGCCGGATGGGCTGCACAATTTCTGGATAAAATGGTTCACAAGGTCGCACGCTCGCCTGGCGACCCTGTTCCAGTCAGCCTTAGAGTCTGGGTCGCTGCCAGAGTTCCTGACAACAGGTATAACCCACCTGCTCCATAAATCGGGTAGCACTGCGGAACCCAAAAATTATAGACCGATCACGTCTATAAAGTTCTTACATCCATTTTGAGAACTAAAATTAGCAAACATATAGATGACAATTCTGTCATGTCCGCTTCTCAGAATGGATGTAGGAACGGGTTCCGTGGTACTAAGGAGCTTCTCCTCATCAACATGGCCATTAGCCAACAGGTCCGTCGATCCCGCAAGGATCTGTCGACATGTTGGATAGATTACAAGAAGGCCTACGACTCGGTGCCACGTTCATGGCTCATGAGGGTGCTGGAGTTGTACAAAATAGATGCAACTCTACGCACCTTCCTAGAGTCATGTATGGGGCAATGGAGGACGGTCCTTCGTTATCCAGAATGTCGACCGATCCAGGGAAACGATGAACCTGTATGGATTAAGCGGGGAATATTCCAGGGCGACAGTCTGAGTCCACTTTGGTTCTGTTTAGCCCTGAATCCTCTAAGCACATTGCTGGGTAATTCAGGCCTAGGCTACCGGCTGAGAAAAGATGGTCAGGTTATATCTCACCTGCTTTACATGGATTATCTGAAACTATTTGCCCCCAACAAATTGCGACTGATGGAGCTACTGAAAGTAACTGAAACTTTTAGTAACGCCATCAGGATGGAATTTGGTGTGGACAAATGTGCGGTCATGTATGTAAAGCGAGGGGAGATTATGGAATCCGAGGGACTTCAGCTTTCGGACTCCATACACCTAAGATCTCTTTCCTCATCCTAAACCTATAAGTATATGGGTATGTCGGAAGCGTTAGGCATTAAAATAACTGACATGAAGCAATCATTGTGGGAGCGCTTCTTCGGTCGCCTGAAAAAGGTATTAAATAGCCTTCTTTCAGGCGGGAACAAGGTGCGCGCTTTCAATGGTTGGGTCATGCCGGTTTTAATGTACTCTTTCGCATACTTAAATGCACTCAGAAAGAACTGGACGCCCTGGATAGAAGAGTTCGTACACTGCTGACCGAAAACCGGATGCATCACCCACGATCATCGGTGATGAGACTGTACATCCCGCGGAAGTGCGGAGGTCGAGGCTTTTTAAACGCGAAGACCCTCCACAACCGCGAGGTGTGCAGTCTCAGAGAATATTTTTTAACAGCCGAGTTGGGTAATGTGGGTATGCACCGAGATGTGGTCGCAGTGGACAAGGGACTCATCCCGCTGTCCATGGCTAAAGAGAACTGGAGCAGACCTGAAGTACTTACCACCGATGACCGCAAGGAAGTATGGCAAGGCAAAGGGCTTCACGGGCGCTTCTACCGGGCTCTTCATGGACCCGATGTAGATTTTCTAGCGTCCGTGTCCTGGTTACGTTTTGGCGACCTCTTTGGGGAAACTGAAGGTTTTGTCTGTGCGATTATGGTCGAAGTTATGTTGACGAACAACTACGGGAAATATATTATGAAGGACGGGACGGTTGACGTGTGTCGGGCATGCCACCTTCCGGGTGAGTCCATCAGACATATTATTTCTGGTTGTTCTCGTCTAGCTACAGGCGAGTACTTACACAGGCACAACCAAGTAGCCAGGATTATACACCAGCAACTTGCCTTGAAATATAAAATTTTGGAATCTTATGTACCGTACTACAAGTATGTGCCCGACCCAGTTCTGGACAAAGACCATGTCACGTTGAACTGGGATCAGTCTATCATCACCGACAGGACTTTTGTTGCCAATAATCCTGACATAGTGGTGATAGACCGATCAGCGCGCCGCGTAATGATAATCGATGTTACCATTCCGCATGACGAGAACCTCGTGAAAGCTGAGAAAGAGAAACGAATAAAATATCTCGACTTGGCACACGAGGTTCGCGACATGTGGAATATGAACTCGGTTATCATTGTGCCGATTGTCGTGACGGCCAATGGCCTTATAGCCAAGAGCTTCGATGACCATCTATCGAAGCTCTCTTTAGGCGGTTGGATCAAGGGCCTGATTCAAAAGGCAGTTCTCCTCGATACGGCTCGCATTGTGAAGAGGTTCCTGTCTCTGCAGCCCTAACCACCGCTGGCTTGGACCCTGCTCCCGACACCGGCGGACTACTATTTTTTATAATATTTTAAATGTTTTTGTTTTTTTTAAGAAATATTTAAAAATGTAAAAATAATAAGATATTATGATTAATATAGGAGATAATAATAAAAAGTTTATTTCAGACTAGGTTTCGCCCGCGGCTTCGCTCGCGTTAATTTAGAATTTGACAATCAATTCGGTTGTACTCTGTGTGTTGTTTGGCCGTTGCAGTCATGGGTTCAGAACGGAACATTATTCTAGGACGCTCCTGTATATACAATGTTGTATGTTCTTATAATTGGTGCTAATACGTTTAAATTCTGGGCATTGGACACACGCAAACATGCTACATATAGCTGGTCATGGGAAAAGCATGGCTTTTCCAAATGCACCCCTGCTACCTGCAATGTTCAAGTTTAAGTTCGTCACATGGACGGTATAAAAACGACCAAGAAAGTACGATTATTTTACCCCAGGTCAATCTTTAACAGGCATACCTTGAACGGGGCGTTTCCACTCACTTCTTGAAGTGTTCCACGTATAACAACGGGGGACTCGAAAAAGGCGGTTAAAGTGGTGTTAAGAGGTGATGAAATCCTTTCCTGGAAATTACGTTCATTAAAGAAAACACGCTGTCCATTTTCTAAGTGTACGGCAACGGTACGTAATACATGTAGCACTGGACGTTTCCAAATACTTTTCCCTTTGAAATAACACTTCCATAAGGGATTGCAGGTGAAAGTCACGAATAGGTCAGGCCTGCCGTAAGTGCGTACATAGGCGAAAGCGTCTTGTGTAAATGTGTATATAGGAATACAATAAGTACAATTTGTATAGGAATGAGACTTCTTATGACCCTGACTGAACCAGTTAGTATAGGTGTGTGTATCCATGAATATATTATTTGTTCCGCAGAATAAAGTCAGTTTATACGTACAATAAATATTATAATTAAATTTGTAAGTCAAACAATGTGCACGTAAGGGGTACCTAGACCCATCCAACAGGGCTGTGGTGGCCTCCCCCGAAAAGCCGGCTCCAAAGAAACCGGCGCCGGCCAAGAAGGCCCACAAGAGGGGGAAAGGCAAGGCAGCTGCCCAGGCGGTGACTGTGCCGGCGCCAGTGCCAGTGGTGAGTGGGCCAGCGCCTGCAGCATGTCAGCTGCCGCCACCGCCCCCCCAGCCCCCTACCTCTCCCGCGGCTGAAGCCGGATGGCAGGTGGTCGGGGAGAAGCGGAAGAGGCGAAAGGCGGCCAAAAAGGCCCGAAATGAGGAGCGGCAGCGCCAGCACAGGGCGCGAAAGATCGCGGCTAGGCTCCGCGCCCCGAAGACCGCAGCTGTAGTGATTACACTACAGCCGGACGCGGAAAAGAGGGGCGTGTCCTACCGCGACCTGCTGGCGAAGGCAAAGGAGACGGTGGATCTCGGGGAACTCGGGATCACCGGGGGCCTCCGGCTTAAAAACACTGCGACGGGAGCTCGGTTGCTGGAGATCCCCGGTAAAACCAGTGGCTCGTCCGCTGACGCTCTGGCTGAAAAGCTCAGAGCGTCCCTAAACGCGGACGATGCCCGAGTTTCCAGGCCCGTTAGGTGCGCAGACCTGCGCGTCCTGGGTCTGGACGACTCAGTGACCGAGGAGGAGGTGGTGGCCGCCGTTGCCAGGTCCGGAGGGTGCCCTGCCGATCAGGTCAGGGCAGGCGCCCTTCGTCCGGACTCCACGGGCATGCGAACCGTTACGGTAAGCTGCCCTGTGACGGCGGCCAAGGCAATTGTGGAGGGCCGTAGGCTACTGGTGACCTGGTGGCAGCGCAGGTGAAGCTGCTGGAGCCCAGACCTCTGAGGTGCTACCGCTGCCATGTGGGACACCATGTGTCGGTGCAATGCGCCTCGGAGGTCGACCGCAGCGGCCTCTGCTTCCGTTGCAGTCAGCCCGGTCACACATCCACGACTTGCTGCGCCACGCCGCACTGCGCTGCATGCGCGGCGTCTGGCAAGCTGGCTGATCACCGGGCTGGCAGCAAGGCCTGCGCTGCACCCGCCAAGGCCAAGGCCAGAGGCACGGGAGGGCCCTCCACCGCCACCACCACCGTCACCGTCGCCACCGCCGCAGCCGCAACCGCCACCGCTGCCGCTGTCGCCGCAACCGCCGTCGCGACAGTTGCACCTGCAGAGGGGCCCTCACAGGGGGCCCGAGTGGAGGAAGCGGTAATGGAATGCCAATAACGGCTCCATTATGCTTCCTCCAAGCAAATATTAACCACTGCGCCTGCGCTCAGCAGCACGGTTCGGGGAGATTGTCGTGGTGGGAGTCTACTTCTCCCCGAGCCGAACTCTCGCCGAGTTCCACAACTCCCTTGCGGAGTTGAGTGTCGTCGTCGGAAACCATTCCCTCTCCGTACTTGTCCTCGGGGACTTCAACGCCAAGAACTTGGCTTGGGGTTCCCGTTGCACAGACGTGCGGGGAAGAATGGTGGAGGATTGGGCTCTGGAGAAGGGCCTGGTCGTCCTAAATCGGGGTTCTGTCCCCACGTGTGTGCGGATGCGGGGCGAGTCGGTGGTGGACATTTCGTTCGCTAGCCCCGCTCTGTCGCCGCGTGTCATTGACTGGCGTGTCATGGAGGGGGTGGAGACCTATTCCGACCACCGGTACATCCGGTTCGACGTCTCCACCCAGACCTCAAGCGCGCCGGTCCAACAGGCCCCGGGTGGTCCGCGTTGGGCGCTAAAGCAGCTGGACCGGGAGCTCCTCCTGGAAGCCTCGATCGTGCAGGCCTGGGTGACATCACCGGACAGGCCTGCCGACATTAACAATGAGGCAGGGTGGTTCCAGGAGGCCATGTCCGATATATGCGACGTGGCAATGCCCCGAGTCTGGCCAGGAAGCCCCCGACGTCAGGTGTACTGGTGGTCGCGAGAGCTGACGTCTGTACGCCAGGCATTGCAGGCTCCGCATTCGCCCACCGAATGCGGCAGCCATCGAGGCGAAGCTTTATGAGGGGTACAGAGCGGCGAAAACCGCCCTCCGCGAGGCTGTCCTGCGGGCCAGGGACCTGGCCCGCGAGGAGTTGCTGGGGACTCTCGACAGAGATCCGTGGGGGCGCCCTTACAAGATGGTGCGGGATAAACTCCGGGGCTTTTAAGCGCATGCTTGGAGAGAGGCCAGTTCCCGCTTCGTTGGAAGACGGGGAAGCTGGTCTTCATTCGGAAGCCGGGGCGCCCTGCGGACTCTCCGTCCGCATACCAGCCCATAGTGTTGCTCGACGAGGTGGGCAAGCTCTTTGAAAGAGTCATTGCAAACCGCCTCGCCGAGCACCTTGCGGGGACGGGGCCTGATCTTGCGGAACACCAGTTTGGTTTCCGCAAGGGGCGCTCTACGGTGGACGCCATCATGCGCGTGAGAGCCCTCACGACGGGGGATGCAGTGTCCCGGGGTGGGGTTGTCTTGGCGGTGTCTCTCGACATCGCCAATGCCTTCAAAACCATGCTACATGTCATCTACCCCGGTCACAGCGGAGAATGGACCCGGCGAGAGATGTCGTGCGGTGTTCCGCAGGGATCGGTCCTAGGGCCGTCTTTGTGGAACATCGGTTACGACTGGGTTCTGCACGCCGACCTCCCTAGCGGCGTCAGCGTGGTTTGCTATGCAGACGATACGCTGGTGCTGGCACAGGGGGGGTCGCACGAGGCGGCGGCCGAAATCATTACACGCGGGGTTGCGATAGTCGTTGAGAGGATCCGGCAACTGGGTCTCGAGGTGGCATTGCACAAGTCCGAGGCCATGTGCTTTCATGGGCCTCGGAATGCGCCACCTCCGGGATCCTTACTCACGGTAGAGGGGTATCCATCGGTGTCGAGTCGACTTTGAAGTACCTAGGACTCGTCCTCGACAGCCGGTGGAACTTCGTGGAGCACTTCCGACGTTTGGCCCCCAAACTGGAACGGACTGGGGCTGCCTTCAGGCGGCTCCTGCCCAACCTGGGGGGGCCGAACGCCTCCTCCCGGAGGCTCTACGCGGGAGTCGTGCGGTCCATGGCCCTTTACGGGGCCCCGGTGTGGGCGCGTTCCTTGAGGCTGCGTGCAGCCCACTACCTGAACGCGCCCCAAAAGGTGGTAGCCGTAAGGCTGGCAAGTGGGTACCGCACGATCGCCCGCGAGACAGCGTGCCTCCTTGCCGGATTGCCGCCATGGGATCTGGAGGCGATAGTCCTCGCGCGCCTGCATGAATGGCGCGCGGAGGCGGGATCTCATGGCGACATGGAGAGAGCGACCCCGCAACCCCGTGCAGGGCACGCCACGACAGTGGCGATAAGTCCCTTCTTTGAGGAGTGGCTGGAGAGACGCCACGGCGTCCTCACCTTCCGCCTGACGCAGGTCCTCACCGGACACGGTGTTTTCGGGAGGTTCCTGCACCGAATCGGCCGGGAGGAAACGCCCGGGTGTTTCCACTGTGTGTGACACGGTGGAGCACACGGTGGAGGTGTACCCCGCGTGGGCGGAGCACCGCCGTGTCCTCGAAGCGGCGATTGGCGGCGGCGACCTCTCGCGTCCGGCCCTGGTGCAAGCCGTGGTTCGTGTTCCACGCGCGCCTCAAAGAGAGTCAGCAAAAAGGAAGGGGTCCGCAAGGACCGATGCCTGCCGGGGTCGTGGGACTGTTCCCTGTATATAATCAATTGCAAATTTGATTTGCTATACACCCTATGCCTGATTTTTTTACTTAATTGTATGTTTTATATATTAATGATGATTACAGATTCCTTAGTTATCAGTTACTTCAACAAACATCATTGTAAGTAATGTCAATATGAAAATAACCGCGTTTTTTAAAAGGTAGAAATTAGACGGTGTTTCCCGAGTAATTGGGGCACCTCCGTCACATGCATAATTTGTTTGTAATTTGGTGTTGGGTTTTGCTGTGGCTTTATGTATGTATGTATTTATTGTATATATGTAAATGGTACACCACAGGCTATCTGCAGTATTGTCTCTCCTTTCCCCCTTAAATCCATCCAAAGGTTGTCTTTAAAAGATCGCTTTTAGCGATAAGACCGCCCATTGTGTCACCCCTTGTATGTTTTACTTTATTTTGTATCTGTAATTTTAATGGTGTACATAATAAAGAGTATTCTATTCTATTCTTTCACTATAATTCCCGCCAAACCGTCAGCAACCCAATCTGGGCGCCAATCAACGCGCGCCAGTTTAAAAAAGTTCCCGACGCACCCACGCCGGAGAGCGCGGCGCTAATGCCAGTCGCTTCACGGAACGAGCCGAGCGTGCCTCGCCGTCAATTGCATGCGCTCAAAAACTAACAAAACCTATTACCTAATCGAGTTATTAAATAATAATAATTTATCTAACACGGCCTAAACCTTGTAAACCCAAAAACCATCAGTCCGTCCCGGGACGAGTCGGAGCAGCATCATCATCCAGGATCCTGGGCGCAGAGCTGGTCGGTGGCGGGTAAGTGAGGCCACCTATTTCAATTATTCAAACTATTAACTACATTTGGTAGATATTTGCAGCAGTCATATTCAGTAAATATTCGAAAATGAAAGTTAATCAAATCCATGCTTAAGTTCTTTAAAATAAGGTAGCAAATCTTTAAAATCTACAGCGGTAAAATCATAAAGTGTGGTAAGTCCGGTATATTTGCAAGGGCGGGGATTGACAATATTTTTTTTTATTAATAAAATATGAATATTCTGACTGTAGGGTATAGGTAAGTACGATTATTAGGTGAAATGCAATTTGAACTTAATATGTTTTGGTATTTAGATGATACAAACCAGATCCAGAGGGTATTTAACCGCGCCAATGACGTGAAAATAATAACGCGGATTCGCGACGCGGACGCGGACGGAATATTCGGGTCATGGTGACCCGAAGTTTATCAGCATTTTTCAAAAAGTTATGTAATCATAACAGGCTATTTTAATGATTTATGTTTTAGTTTGTGTTATTGTTTACTGGGTAAAATAACAAAAATGCCAAAATATTCATAAAATCGACTTTTATTAATTTTTCTCAGAAAAAAAATCGAAATCAAATAACAAAACAAAAATCGAATTAAATAATAGAGAGATCATACATACTTAGGGGCTTCAATTATACATATAATTAGTCTTCAGTTTCCTCATAACTAGCCATGGCTAGTAATACACAAAACATACCATTACATACTACGGAACTGCTACAATTTTTTGCAGTATGGGATGTAATGATCAGGGCATATTATGTATATCTGGCAAGCATTGCAAGTGTGGCTAGTTTTCTTATCCTTTTTTGAAGGACACACCTGACATCTCTTACGAGCTCCAGGAACCTACCGGGGAGGTTCATCAGAGGGTGCCCCCGCGAAATCTGCGATTCTTTTGTTCAGTGCATGTTCCATCCTTTCCTTTGAAGCAACGTTAGTGTAATTCCAATTGTAGGGTCAAAAGATCAACATCATCTGACGAATCCAAGCTTGATGAGTCGCAAGTTTACATTTGTGTCGCTTGCATTTTGTACCGTCCCACAACCTAGGTATACCTACCTAGGTTATGGGACGGTTTTTTCTTTGGCTGCACTCTGATACGTGATCTGCGTCTTCGTTGTTGGAGGAAGCTTCATTCGTTTTATTGTTGGAGTCCGATTCCTCTAAGATCTCTAATATTCTTTCAGAGCGGTTTGTGACGGACATATTTGCCAAAACCCTAAAAACAAACAAGAAAAATGATCAATAAAACGCTTAAACCAAAAAAGGTTAACAACATCTGCCTTGGGGTAAGATCGGCACATGACGGCCTTTCCCTAAAATACTAGACAGTCTTACCCCAATATTGAATTTTTAGGTTTAGTTTTTATCACAATTAATATTTCTGTAAATATAGATTTAAATTCGATTTGAGTATATTAAAACAATTAAATGTAATACAAGCTAGACACTTACCACTACAATACGTAAAAATCGGTTGATATTCACATTTCACGTTAGGTCAAACGTCGACACAATTAACTCGTGTTTCAACTTTTCAACTACTAAAAATTTGTGAGACCGATTTTTGCTATTAAACTCAACACAGCGTCATCGATAATTTAAAGGTAGGAAATAGTGATTCTGTTTTACCGACCCAGCTACCAACGTCGTAGCTATTCAAAAACAGCTTAGAAAGACGTTGTATGGTGTTCCCCCGTAGACGAACTTCCCCACCTTGACCTTACCAAGTTTGACATGTCAAATTGTCGATGCAGTTTTTTCTTGATTACCTTGAACTGCACAAAACTTATTTATAAAACATTAAAAAAATAAGGTTTACGCGTAGGTAGGTATGTATATATACTTATATCTCATAAATAATAGTATTTTATTTGGACTTACAAAATATTAACGTAAAGTAGTTTTAAAAAAAAGTTGGGTTAATTAACATCGTCATCTATATTTAATTTAGCCGTTAGGTGTGAATCAGCGCCCGACAAAGTAGTTGATGTTCCGAATCCATAAGACCTATCCGTCGAAAATGATGGCATCATCTTACTCAACATGCGGGCTTGCATTGTGAAGTTAGATAGCTGAGATAGCGGTGTATTCGAAGCTCTACTGGCCTTTGTAGGGTGCTTTATTTCTCGTATATCGTCGTACGCTCTTAACTCTTCTATCATTTCACGATATTTTGCGATTGCTTTCTGGTTCATGTACGGTTTATAGTCCACCCGTGAGATACGTGGTATATGTTTTTTTTCAAAGTTTGTCAAAACGTTCACCACTACAGGAGGTTTAGTTTTCTCATTCTGAGACGATTTCTTACCATTTCCTGTATTTTTTGATACTTTCAGTACAGTGGGAGGTTTTGGAATAGGTGCAGTTTTTATTTTAATCTTATTGTTATCTTTTACTGTATGGGGTTCTTTCTTTGTAGTCGTGGCATCTTTTTTGGCTTTGCTATCACCAGTCTTCGCTTTGGTCGGGCTTACCTTCTGTACAACTTTCGCCCCTTTCTTGGCATCTGTTGAAACAGTTGACTTCGTATTTTTTGACGGAGTTCCAGGTGCTTTCTTTTTAAAATAGAATGCCCACTTTCCATCACTGTCTACATACCCGTCTACACCTATTTTCCAAACCCGCAAAAGGTTGTCTGTAAAAACTCCATCATCTGATGAATATAACATTCCGTCAGGTCCTGTAAAGCTTTGTGGTACCCACCGTTCATCCGGTCCTATATAACCATCTTTATTTATCTCCAACCAAGTCTTAACATTATTAACCATACTCCAGAATCCACCTAAATCGCTGCATTCTTGTTTACCATCGGGACCCTTGAAGTACCTCGGCACTTGGTTACCACTCTTATCGACTACTTTAACTTTATAATCTAAATATGTGTACTGAGTTTCGCTCTCATGCAGTACGTGTGGATGTTTAGCTTTAGCATCCCATCTTGCTGAAGGTGGGGTGAATTCTATGACCCACTCATCATTATCCGTATCGCTGGTCTCAATGGTACTAGCGTCATCAGAGCACGAGCAGGAGTCTACAATAGGGGGCTCTACATTTATAGGGTTACCGGCGCAAGGGCAATCTGGTGAGTTAAGATCTGGTAAAGGCAGTATCCCTATTGCTTGATTGTACGCCTTTAAACAAATCTCTTGACACCTGTCCCTGAATGAAGACTGCAATAATCTACTCTTTCTCCTTGTCTCTCTACGTTCTCTCCTATCACGTTGCCTCTGAATTTTGCGAACCTCTTCTGCTGTCTTTCCTATTGTGTACATTAGTGGTGGTTTTTCATCGTACGGATATTGAAATAGGAGTCGTTCTTTAGAGAATTTCTTGAAAACTTCCATTTGGACGGTATACTCTCCGTCACGTTTCGAGACGATCAGTGTAGGCTTCATTTCGATTTTCTTCTTGCGCTGCAACATGGCTCGCTTCTTCTTTTTCAAGCTGTCCTCGCCCTCTCCTCTCTGGGCCCTGTACCTTCTCACCAAGATTGCGTTTGCAGCGCCCGGCTTCCAGTTCGGCCTGGTCTAAAAAAATAGAGAGGTTGAATTGTCGATTACTTGATGAATTTAAAAGTATTGATTACTTGATTAAATAATTGTGTATGTCTATATCACATCATATCATGTTTTCCAACGTGGCTTATCCCCAATAAAATGGAACTTAACATAGGTACCGCAAACTGTCGATATGTGTGTACTGTATCTGCGTACCCCCTCAGACCTTACAGGCAAATAATGTAATGTTGTGTTATGGTGTATTATAAACAATAAAACTTCCAAGCGATTGCAGAAGTCACGACAGATTTGCTGTCTATTATTGAAGAGTTTCGTTCCATATCTCCGAAGTGATGATCAGACCATGACAATATTCCTATGAGACCAATAAAAAAGTATTATCAAAATCGGACTACTCTGTGAAAAGTTATGCGTGGTCATACATCGAAAAAAAATATACGCATCGATTTGAGATGAAAAGCTACTCCGTTTTTTTTGTCGGTTAAAAAATAAACAAAACCAAATGCATTCTGTGGGTGTTACAGCTTGCAGCAGGTGCAGCTAATGAAGGATGTATGTATAGGTTAGTACGAAACTCCACACTGTTCTTAAATCTACTCCAGTGAAAGAACGAAAGAAAACATATTTATTTGTCGCAGCAGGGACATGACGTGCATACAAAATAACAAAAAAGTAAAAAAAAAACATGCCAACACAATAAATATTAAAAAATACAACAAGACGGAACAAAAAAAGTATAGCAAGTAGCAGTGAAGTTCTTGGTCCTTCCAATGATCATTATAGCAAACGAGAGTCCTGGAGTGGAGACCGTGTACGGGCAAGCGAAGCATGGTACGCCACTTACATGAACTGACGTCTGCGGGGCGTTGTGGCGCAGCTAGGGAAATTCCTGCCCAGCATATTATAATATGCTGAGTTGATCGATTTATCTACAACTTCACGTTTTAGGATCGGTAATAGCTGAATTTACCTTAGTGAGAACGAAATGCCTCCTTGTTTGCACTGCACGTCATCGCCATAGAAGCGAGAAACTCTTCGGGTTATGTTCTTCTTTCATTTCGGCACATTAATACAGTAAAATCAGTCCCACCAAGCGGGACAGGGCAGTGGGGGTTTATAAATGCCACATTTGTATTTGAATTTTCAGTTCTAGGATATGCCGATTTACTCATGATGTTTTCCTTCACCATTTTGAGAGCAGTAGGAATGAAATAAAAAGCACTTACTGACAGCACTTCATATTAGAACAAAGATAGAGAAAAAAAAAAACGAATTTCAAATCATACGTAATAAATACGCGTATGATTTGAATTTGGTTTTTTTTTTCGCATAAAAAAAGTAAAAACTAAGTTTTATGCCATTTGCTTCTACTCCGTTCACCTATTATACCCATTTTTTTGGAAAGTGATAAATAAGTCACGTATATGATTCTCTAAATTGTCACTAAACAAAGCGACAAGACCATCACAAGATTAATTTTTGGCTAGTGCCGCCGCTGCCGTCTGCGGTATGAACGAATGGGTACCTATCAAAATCCCGAAAGTTCACTCGTACCTATGATTGAAATACCGACGTCCAAAACACCGAAATTCAAAATACACATTTTTAAATGCCGATAGTCGTTATATCGAAACACAAAATACCAATGTTCAAATGCCCGAATGGACGAAATATCGATGGATGAAATCCCAAAGAGCGGCTGCGTAGTTCCCGCGATTACGATCACCAAATTTACTACATTGAGCACCAAATTTTAATGAGGTGGTTGATGACGAAACTAGTTTAGCCTAAGCCGACTTGGCCACCATACCCTTTGTGGTTATTTTTAAGAACATTCAGAAGTACGGAGCCCCGTCGACCGGGTCTCCCTCGACTCGGATGCAAGAGCAGATTTATACGTATGATTATCATTTAAACTTTTGTTTTAATTATGTTACTGGTATCATACATACCTATTATGGCTCCTTTTTTGTCATTGTCTTAGAGATTTTAGGCTTTGTGATGTAATTTCGGGATTTTGAACTTCGGGATATGGATCTTCAGGATTTTAAGCTTTCGGGCAAATGAACTTTCGGGATTTTAAACTTTCGACCAAACAACCATTCTGCGTTTCAATTTTCGGGATTTCGTCAATCGGTATTTTAAAATTCAGACTTTTAAAATTCGGGATTTTGATACGTACCCGAACGAATAGAGGTACATTCTATGTCATACTATGACGTGCAGATAATATATTATGTACAGACTCAGCACATTAAGCTACCCGAACCCGAACTGTAAAATTTTCGTGCGCCACGCCTCGCCTGTACTTTCAAACAATAACTTTTTTAATCTTCTTCTTAAAAAAATACCGGCCAAGAGCGACTCGTCGGACTCGCGCACCGAGGGTTCCGTACAAACTACTTAACTTTGCTGTTCGATCCCATGAAACGGCTATTGCACCAACGGCAAATAATAACTTTGTAATAGTAAAATCGATTTTTTTGTTATTAAAATACATATTATGGTTTTCAGATTTTGCCTTTTACATGTTGCACCTTGCTTTTTCGAAAAAATCTGCATCTTTTCGGTAAAAGAGGTGACAGGCATAATTACAGTACTAGAAATAGGGACCAACTAGCCAGGCTTCAGACTCGCTGAAGTAGACTCATATTTCATGGGGTACTGTTTGAGATGCTATAATAAAATTCCACAAAGTATTCTTGAATTGATGAATGAGACGAAATTTAAAATATGCATCAAACGCACACTATGTAAACAAGCTTATTACAAGCGGGGCGATTATATTGTTGATAAAAATCCTTGGCTCAATGCTGGTCCTGCTCCACTTTTCACACACGACAATGGACAGCGGCGCATAAATTGATAGCATTAAATAGAATTGTTGGAGCTGCTGAAGATTGTACAACTATCTTTGCATTGTACAGATTCAATCTCTAGTATTATATAATCGCATAGCCCATATTGTGGAAGAACTATGAAATAGAAAGCTATCATTCATTGGAAACCTGCGTCTTTTCTTGTCTTAAATGTGCCCTGGCAGTTGAATGTCATGCTTACTCAATGTCTCGCGGTGGCGCAGTTGAGTTGAATGGTGCTACATGATGCGTCATGTTCGTGAACGGGCGTTGTCAGTTGTGACTGGTCATATCTTAGTTGCCATGGCTTATTTGAATGTTTCACATCTTGCTACATTGTTCTCACATAATATACCATCTCATCATGAATGATGTAACCAATTTTGTAACAATATTATGATTTGTCCATGGAGTTTCTTGCCCGTTCTTCTCCATAGAGATCTGCGCTAGGGAATGGGCAACTACAGTACTTTCACAGTTTTTGTCTTGTGACTGGTACTGTCATCATTATCATTTCAGCCGAAAGACGTTCACTGCTGGACATAGGCCTCCCCCAAGTGTCGCCACATTGACCGGTCCCGTGCGACTTGCATCCAGCGGATTCCCGCAACCTTCACCAGGTCATCGGTCCACCTAGTTGGAGGCCTTCTAACGCAACGTCTTTCGGTTCGCGGTCGCCACTCTAGAACTTTTCGGCCCCATCGGCCTTCCGTTCTGCGGGCAATGTGCCCTGCCCACTGCCACTTAAGTTTGGCAATTCTTCGGGCTGCGTCGGTAACCTTGGTTCTCTTGCGGATGTCTTCATTTCTGATTCGATCACGCAAGGAAACTCCGAGCATAACCCTCTCCATTGCCCTTTGGGTGACTTTAAGCCTTCTGATGAGGCCCATTGTGAGCGACCACGTTTCGGTCCCGTATGTAATCACTGGCAACACACACTGGTCATAAACTTTCGTCTTGAGACACTGTAATAAGTTGGACGAGAAGATACCGCGCAACTTCCCGAATGCTGCCCAGCTGAGTCGGATTCGACGATTGACCTCTTTCTCGAAGTTAGACCTACCTAACGTCTAAAACTTCGAGTGTAGAGTCTCCGATCTTGATAGGAATGGGTGTGACATGAGCATTCGACATGACCTTGGTTTTGTCCATGTTCATTTTAAGACCCACTCTTCCGGAAGCTCTACTGAGGTCATCGAGCATTGTACTGAGGTCCTCCATGGTCTCAGCCATGACCACTATATCGTTGGCAAACCTAAGGTTAGTGATATACTCGCCATTGACGTTGATGCGTAGCCCTCTCCAGTCCAGAACCTTGAAGACATCCTCCAGTGCAGCGGTGAACAGTTTCGGAGATATGACTTCTCCCTGTCTCACACCTCGCTGCAGGAGGATAGGTTCCGAGGCTTGGTCCTGAAGTCGGACTGACATGGTGGCATTTTTGTACAAACACTTCAACACCTCGATGTACCGATAGTCGTTTTGGCACCGTTGGAGAGACTGCAGTACAGCCCAGGTCTCGATCGAATGGAAGGCTTTCTCGTAGTCCACAAACGTTAAACAGAGGGGCAGGTTATCAGTTATCAGCAGGATCAGGTTCTGTATCTTCTGTCTTTTCAGAAACCGGCTTGTTCGAGAGGCTGGAAATCGTCAAATCTGCGCGCGAGACGATTCATGATGACTCTTGAAAACAACTTGTAGACATGGCTTAGAAGTGTGATGGGCCTATAATTCTTCAACCGGGCATTGTCGCCCTTCTTGAAGAAGAGTACCACCACACCCCTGCACCATGCCTGTGGCGTTTTTCCCTCAAGTATGACGGAATTAAACAGCTTCTGAAGGGCCTTTTTTTTTTTTTTTTTTTTTTTCGGATGGGAAATCATCAAATGACTTCTCCCGCTCTGGGCGGAGCAGGAGGGAGTGTCAGACTTTTACTGACTAAAACCCATCCATGTTCCTTCATCGCCCTTTGTGTTCCGGGGTCACGGTATCTCTTTCGAACAGTCCCGCAACCCCGGCAGGCATCGGTCCTTGCGGACCCCTTCCTATTGCTGACTCTCTTTGAGGCGCACGTGGAACACGAACGCGCCGTCGACACGGCCTGTCGTCATGAGACGGACGGACGGCGAGCTAGCCCATAGCCCACCGTCCACAGGCCCGCGCCTACGGTGGCCGGGAGCCACGTGGTGGCCCCCGACGCCCGGGGCGTCTCCCGCGGCGGCCGGGACGCTGTGAGGTTCTCTCCCTCTCACGTTCCGCCACCTCCTTCTCTAGCATTACTGCTTCGCAGAAGGAGGTGACGGCGTCCCATTCCGTCTCGCTCCGGACCATGGCTTGCGCCAGGGCCGGACGCGAGAGGTCGCCGCCGCCAATCGCCGCTTCGAGGACACGGCGGTGCTCCGCCCACGCGGGGCACACCTCTACCGTGTGCTCCACCGTGTCCTCCGGTCGATCCTCGCAGTGGAAACACCCGGGCGTTTCCTCCCGCCCGATTCGGTGCAGGAACCTCCCGAAAACACCGTGTCCGGTGAGGACCTGCGTCAGGCGGAAGGTGAGGACGCCGTGGCGTCTCTCCAGCCACTCCTCAAAGAGGGGACTTATCGCCACTATCGTGGCGTGCCCTGCACGGGGTTGCGACAGTCGCTCTCTCCATGTCGCCATGAGATCCCGCCGGAAGTCTGTCCGCTGAGCGACAATTTGTCGCGGCAGCGGAGTTTCCCCCCGGCGAAGCGCCTCTGCGCGCCATTCATGCAGGCGCGCGAGGACTATCGCCTCCAGATCCCATGGCGGCAATCCGGCAAGGAGGCACGCCGCCTCGCGGGCGATCGTACGGTACCCACGGGCCAGCCTTACGGCTACCACCTTTTGGGGCGCGTTCAGGTAGTGGGCTGCACGCAGCCTCAAGGAACGCGCCCACACCGGGGCCCCGTAAAGGGCCATGGACCGCACGACCCCCGCGTAGAGCCTCCGGCAGGAGGCGTTCGGCCCCCCCAGGTTGGGCAGGAGCCGCCTGAAGGCAGCCCCAGTCCGTTCCAGTTTGGGGGCCAAACGTCGGAAGTGCTCCACGAAGTTCCACCGGCTGTCGAGGACGAGTCCTAGGTACTTCAAAGTCGACTCGACACCGATGGATACCCCTCCTACCGTCAGTAAGGATCCCGGAGGTGGCGCATTCCGAGGCCCATGAAAGCACATGGCCTCGGACTTGTGCAATGCCACCTCGAGACCCAGTTGCCGGATCCTCTCAACGACTATCGCAACCCCGCGTGTCATAGCTTCGGCCGCCGCCTCGTGCGACCCCCCCTGTGCCAGCACCAGCGTGTCGTCTGCATAGCAGACCACGCTGACGCCGCTAGGGAGGTCGGCGCGCAGCACCCAGTCGTACCCGATGTTCCACAAGGACGGCCCTAGGACCGATCCCTGCGGAACACCGCACGACATCTCTCGCCGGTTCCATTCTCCGCTGCGACCGGGGTAGATGACGGCTCTATCCGTCAGGTAGTCCCCGACCACACGACGAAGGTAGGTCGGCACCCGGTGATACCGGAGTGCCTCCCTAATGCAGCTCCAGGGCATGGAGTTGAAGGCATTGGCGATGTCTAGAGACACCGCCAAGACAACCCCACCCCGGGACACTGCATCCCCCGTCGTGAGGGCTCTCACGCGCATGATGGCGTCCACCGTAGAGCGCCCCTTGCGGAAACCAAACTGGTGTTCCGCAAGATCCGGCCCCGTCCCCGCAAGGTGCTCGGCGAGGCGGTTTGCAATGACTCTTTCGAAGAGCTTGCCCACCTCGTCGAGCAACACTATGGGCCGGTATGCGGACGGAGAGTCCGCAGGGCGCCCCGGCTTCCGAATGAGGACCAGCTTCCCCGTCTTCCAACGAAGCGGGAACTGGCCTCTCTCCAAACATGCGCTTAAGAGCCCCTCCAGTCGGGGCCCGAGAGCCTCCGAGGCCAGGACCCAGGCTTTGCCAGGCAAGCCGTTAGGTCCCGGGGCGGTATTTTTGGCACTGAGCCTGCGTACCGCCACTCTCAGGTCTACCCCAGTCACTTCCGGAGTGTCGTCGTCGTCGTCCTGGTGGTCCGCTTCAAGCACCGCAGGTGGCGGAGCCATAGGCGGGGGGGGATGTTCTCCCCGCGTAGGGAACAGAGTGCTCACCACGTCCTCCACGAGTTCAGGCCGGAGACTCTGCGTCAGTGGGGGGGCCCAGGTGCGGAGTTTATCCCGCACCATCTTGTAAGGCCGCCCCCACGGATCTCTGTCGAGAGTCCCCAGCAACTCCTCGCGGGCCAGGTCCCTGGCCCGCAGGACAGCCTCGCGGAGGGCGGTCTTCGCCGCTCTGTACCCCTCATAAAGCTCCGCCTCGATGGCTGCCGCATTCGGTGGGCGGATGCGGAGCCTGCGATGCCTGGCGTACAGGTGTCGCGCAGCCACGCACGCCTCGCGCAGAGACGTCAGCTCTCGCGACCACCAGTACACCTGACGTCGGGCGCTTCCTGGCCGGACTCGGGGCATTGCCACGTCGCATATATCGGACATGGCCTCCTGGAACCACCCTGCCTCATTGTTAATGTCGGCAGGCCTGTCTGGTGATGTCACCCAGGCCTGCACGATCGAGGCTTCCAGGAGGAGCTCCCGGTCCAGCTGCTTCAGCGCCCAACGCGGACCACTCGGGGCCTGTTGGACCGGCGCGCTTGAGGTCTGGGTGGAGACGTCAAACCGGATGTACCGGTGGTCGGAATAGGTCTCCACCCCCTCCATGACACGCCAGTCAACGACACGCGGCGACAGAGCGGGGCTAGCGAACGAAATGTCCACTACCGACTCGCCCCGCATCCGCACACACGTGGGAACAGAACCCCGATTTAGGACGACCAGACCCTTCTCCAGAGCCCAGTCCTCCACCATTCTTCCCCGCACGTCTGTGCAACGGGAACCCCAAGCCAAGTTCTTGGCGTTGAAGTCCCCGAGGACAAGTACGGGGAGGGAATGGTTTCCGACGACGACACTCAACTCCGCAAGGGAGTTGTGGAACTCGGCGAGAGTTCGGCTCGAGGAGAAGTAGACTCCCACCACGACAATCTCCCCGAACCGTGCTGCTACGCACCCCCGACCCCTCCTGACACTTTCAAGGGTTGGGGTGCCGGCGGCGGCCGACGACACAATGGTCACTGAGCCGCTAAGGTCCGCCACCCAGTCTTCCCTGGGCAGGACAAAATACGGCTCAGCGACCACAGCGATGTTTATCGACCACTGCGCCATGCTCTGGAGCAACAGATCCTGAGCGCAGGCGCAGTGGTTGATATTCGCTTGGAGGAAGCGTAATGGAGCCGTTATTGGCATTCCATTACCGCTTCCTCCACTCGGGCCCCCTGTGAGGGCCCCGCTGCACGTGCAACTGTCGCGACGGCGGTGGCGGCAACAGCGGTAGCGGCGGCGGTTGCGGCTGCGGCGGTGGCGACGGTGACGGTAGTGGTGGCGGTGGAGGGCCCTCCCCTGCCTCTGGCCTTGGCCTTGGCGGGTGCAGCGCAGGCCTTGCTGCCAGCCCGGTGATCAGCCGGCTTGCCAGACGCCGCGCATGCAGCGCAGTGCGGCGTGGCGCAGCAAGTCGCGGATGTGTGACCGGGCTGACTGCAACGGAAGCAGAGGCCGCTGCGGTCGACCTCCGAGGCGCATTGCACCGACACATGGTGTCCCACATGGCAGCGGTAGCACCTCAGAGGTCTGGGCTCCAGCAGCTTCACCTGCGCTGACACCCAGCCCACCAGTAGCCTACGGCCCTCCACAATTGCCTTGGCCGCCGTCACAGGGCAGCTTACCGTAACGGTTCGCATGCCCGTGGAGTCCGGACGAAGGGCGCCTGCCCTGACCTGATCGGCAGGGCACCCTCCGGACCTGGCAACGGCGGCCACCACCTCCTCCTCGGTCACTGAGTCGTCCAGACCCAGGACGCGCAGGTCTGCGCACCTAACGGGCCTGGAAACTCGGGCGTCGTCCGCGTTTAGGGACGCTCTGAGCTTTTCAGCCAGAGCGTCAGCGGACGAGACACTGGTTTCACCGGGGATCTCCAGCAACCGAGCTCCCGTCGCGGTTACTTTAAGCCGGAGGCCCCCGGTGATCCCGAGCTCCCCGAGATCCACCGTCTCCTTTGCCTTCGCCAGTAGGTCGCGGTAGGACACGCCCCTCTTTTCCGCGTCCGGCTGTAGTGTAATCACTACAGCTGCGGTCTTCGGGGCGCGGAGCCTAGCCGCGATCTTTCGCGCCCTGTGCTGGCGCTGCCGCTCCTCATTTCGGGCTTTTTTGGCCGCCTTTCGCCCCTTCCGCTTCTCCCCGACCACCTGCCATCCGGCTTCAGCCGCGGGAGGGGTAGGGGGCTGGGGGGGCGGTGGCGGCGGCGGCAGCTGCTGTGCCGCAGGTGCTGGCCCACTCGCCGCTGGCACTGTCACCGGCACAGTCACCGCCTGTGGGGCTGCCTTGCCCTTCCTCCTCCTGGACGCCTTCTTAGCCGGCGCCGGTGTCGCCGGAGCCGGCTTTCCAGGGGAGGGCGCCATTGCCCTACCGGAGGACTGGCTCGACGGCCCAGGTCCGGGCGCGGCAGCCACAGCAGCCGCGTACGACACCGTGGTCGGCATCGTGCTCGGGCCCGCGGCAGTCTTGTTTGAACCCAGGGCGGGGCGCAGAACAATTCCCTCCAGGACGGAAAACCGCGCCTGGAAGGAAGCCAGCTCCCGCCGCACCAGGTTCAAAACCTGATTTTCAGCCGGCACCGGCTCGGCTTGTCGCTGCTGCTGGTGGCCCCCATTTGGAGGCGCCACGCGGGTGCCAGCCTCACGCAGACTAGCCAGGTCTGCGTGGAGCTTGGCGTTCTCCCTTTGGAGAGCCTCCATCGCAGCCGTCAGGCGGGCCAACTCCGCCCGCAATTTGGCCACCTCATCTCCACGTATCGGAGGGGGAGGAGAAGGCCCCGCAAAGTTGGCCTCCGCTGCCGCCATGATGGAGGCGGAAGCCGCGGGTATGGCCTTGAGTTTGGACGATGCCTTTATCTTCAAGGCCACGCCCCTTATCGCGGCTTCCACCTCTTTTGCGAACCTGGCCTTACGCTCCACCTCAAAGCCGCCAGGTGCACCCGCCTCGTCGCCAGACCCGCGAGCAGTCATGCCTGGGAGGCGCCCCTCTTCGGCCAGTCTGGCCGACCTCTCGGAGGCAGCAAGCCCCCCCCTTTTGCCTCGGATCCCACCTCGCTTACTGGTGGGGATCTTTCGGGCCGAGGCCATCTCTTCTTCGGATGACGACCCTCGGTCGCCATCCTTCCTGGACCGCTTGCGGAAAAACTTGCTGTTCTCCGCAGCAGTCCCGGCCCTCACGCGGTGGGAGCTCTGTGAGCCTCCCGCACTAATCTCGCTGGATGCGACGTCGGACTCCGACTCCGCATCCCTCCTCTCCTCTCCTATGCCGTTACCGGCGGTGTTTTTGGTTTTGTTTTTTGAAATATCCATATTTGAACCCACGAGTATGGGGGAAATAAAAGTCAATCTGGGCAGAGACCCCTGTACCCAAGATAAGCAGATTTTAGCATTTATTACTCGCCAGAGGGTCTGCAGGTACCCTGGCGAGGGTGAGCACTAGCGACTGATTCGTTCCATGGGAACACCCGTCAGCCATACATCCCCTCGCGGTGCGCCGCCGCTTGGGATTCGGGGTAACTTTTTATAGAGGTTTTCTACCTCGCAGTCCGGGCGGTTAAGCCAAGACCCTCGGTCCCTATCGAAGCCGCGAGACGTGATCCACAGCACTTCGACAATGGGATTACGAGACTGACGGTGACAAAGAAGGACGCATCCTACTCTGTCTGCTCGGAGGCAGGGTGAGTGCACACCGAGCCCGCCCTCACTCCTCTGCTATGCCCTCTGCTGTACAGAGGGTCACGCAGAGAAACGCACCGGTGGTCCTGGCAAGACCCCACCCATGTCAGAATAATTAGCCGCGGCAGTAACTCTCCCCGAGGGATAAAAGGAAATTCTCATTTCCTCTCATTCCCCGGGGAAGGATACTGCCGCGCCCAGGGTGCACCGGCCCAGCAGCTGCTCTTCCCTCCAGACGTATCGAGAGGGACCAGCAACCGCCAGACACACGTGGAGGACTTCTGACATCGCACCCCAGCTTCTGAAGGGCCTTAAGTACCGATTTTCCAGCCGCCTTCTGGAGTTCGGCCGTAATTCCGTCATTACCCGGTGCCTTGTTGTTTTTGAGCTGCTTCAGAGCCATCCTAATCTCGTACAGGCTGACGTCCGGGATGTCTTCGGTATAGTGTCGGGTCAGTTTAGCTCTTGGGTCGTTTGCTAGATCTACGACGGGTTTACTGGTTGACGTGTACAACTGTCCATAGAAGCTCTCGATCTCCTTCAGAAGCTCCGGTTTGACGGATAAGATCCTACCATCGTCGGTCTTCAGTTTCATGGGCTGGCTCTGCCCAATAGCCAGATCTCTTGCAAATACCTTGGAGCCTCTATTCCGCTCAATCGCGTCTTTAATACGATCGGTATTAAAGCGGCGGAGGTCGCTCTTCAAGGATTTAGAGGCACGCCGCTCCTTCATGAGCTTGAGAGTGTGATCGGATAGTCTCTTGTTCTGATCTATACGACGTGCCTTGAAGAACTTAGACCCGGTCGTATGGACAGTTTCCACGAACCCATCGTTGTATTCGTCCACTGAGCTTCCTAGGCACTCGAAACGGTTCTGGTGTTCAAGCTGAAAGCTCTCGGGGTTTTGGATTTGGATCTGTGCTGGACGAAGCGTAGACTTCATCAGTCGATACCTTTCAAGTTTGATATTGATATTTAATGAGCCTCTTACCATGCGGTGATCGCTCCCGGTTTTCATCAAATTGATCACCGAGACATCATTGAACATTTGCTTCTTGATTGACATGATGAAGTCAATCTCATTTCTAGTTGCACCATCGGGGCTCTGCCAGGTCCACTTCCTGTGCTCACGCTTTCTGAAGAAGGAGTTCATCATATAGAGGCCCTCTTTCTCCATAAAACTAGCCAGTTGGTGACCCCGGCGATTCCGACGTCCAACTCCAAATTGCCCCACCTGCAGCTCATCCCCGTCTCGTTTGCCCAGTTTCGCGTTGAAGTCCCCCATGACAACGGTGAAGTGAGTTTTGGAACCATGCATGGCTTAAGAAATATCCTCATACATGGTCTCCACTTCGTCGTCGGGGTGTGCCGAGGTCGGGGCGTAGACCTGTATGACCTCCAGCGAATATCTTGAGGATATTCTGAGTATAAGGTACGCCACCCTGGTCGACAGAAACTCCACGTTGTTCACAAGGGACTTGTGGACGATAATCTCAACACCACCCTGAGACGGCCGGTCACCCTCACGGAAATAGAGCAGGTTGTTGTATGTCAGGATTATCGTGTCCTCCCCCTGTGTTCGGACTTCGGATAATCCCACAATACTCCATCGCAGCCTGCTCAATTCCTCTTCGAGTTTCGTTATCTTGTTGTCGGTCCGGAGTGTGCGCGTGTTGTATGTTGCCAGGTCTAGTCGTTGGTATTGGCAGCCGGATCCCTTCCGGAGATTCTTCGCACCCCATGCCACGCCGTAGCCTCGACCGCTGCCGTAGTCGAGGGTAGACGGGCTGCCGGGCACTAGGGGCCATTTCTTTGATGCGCTATTCATATGCGTGGCGATTATGGCAAAACCCCCGGTTTTGCCATAATTGCCACACTTGGCAGGCGGGTTGGCGATCGCAGTGTGTGCGGTTCTTACATAAAACACGGAGCGCTGCTGCCCATTCTCTAGTAACTGAGACTGTACTGACTAACTGGGACTATAGCTACATTTAATTTTCATCTTTGTTTCGACAATTCAAAAAAGCCTGTAACTGGCATACTTGAAATAAATGCTTTGATTTTGTGATTCTAGGTCAACGGGAACTTGGTAGTTCCCGTTGACCTAGAATCACAAAATACTACCTAAAAGTTTTCGACCCAAAACCTGAAGGGTACTTCCGGTTGACCTAGAATTGTCAATTTTGGTAAAAAGCAAGGTCTTACAATAAAACTAAAGGAAAAATCCGAAAATGAAAAAACGTTGAAAATTAAGGTAAAATTTGGTACTTACAAGTTTTCGCGAAAATCTAAATTCCCATATCTTTTTATCGTGTTAACTCAGGGCCTTGATTTTATACTACGACAGACAGACGGACAAGAAAGGTATCCTAAAAGGGTTCCTTTTTTTACCTTTTGAGGTACGGAACCCTAAAAACGAGTAAAATGTCTTACTTTCATTCCCGGTATGTCTTCAGCTAGCCAATTCCAACCCATATTTCTTGGAACGGGAGGATAATGATATTTTTTTTTCAAGTCTTCGTTTTTGACAGGTACTTTTGCCACAACTGCAACATAAATCCATAAAAGTAAAAATAAAGCATTCGAAACGCGGCTAACGCACGTTTCACTCTAACCGGATACTTACGACTGCCTGGCGTCTTTTTAGATTTCTTCTTTTTTTCCTTGTCACCGTCTCCCTTAGCTTTATCTTCTTCAGCACCTTCTTGAGGCTTATCTTCTTTTTTCACTTCCACGCTCTTTCTTGATTTTTCTTCAGCCGTTATTTCTTTGTTTTTTCTATCAGTAGTACTTTTTGTTGATTTAGGTCTTATGGCCTTAGAACTCTTTGTACTTAAATTTTCGTTCTGTTCTTCTTCTGGCCATGCGCTTTCAACTTTGATGTACTTCTTATCGTACAGTTTGTGGTACACTGGACATGGATGAGGCTTAATGTGCGCTGGCTGATATCGCATGTCGTCTCCTAGACACTCGTAGCCTCCGCAAACAGGACAGTAAGTAGTTTTGTTTGAAAATCTAAATGTGCATACACAGTCGCAGAAGCATGGGTCATCTCCATCGATTTCTTTGGTTATTTTTTTCCTTGACACCCCATCAGCAATAAAATCTTTAACCTTTGTGGCTGTGTCACACGACTTTACGCAACACATGTTGTGAATTTCGTCGAGTCGTAATTCTACGTCACTGTCCGCAGGACTGGGAGGTAATTCGAGACGAGTGGGACATACTGGTACAACACACGTCGAAGGCCCTTTATCAATGTCGAAATTACACGCGAATGGAGAACACGGCATCGGGTCTGGATCTACCCCAGAGGGGCATTCAGGATGACAAACTTTGGATTTAGTATCAGATTTTCCAGAAGTTTTTGAATCGGACCTAGGTGATGGCGTCGACATGTTTTTAGTTTATTTTTGTGCTTTATAAATTTTATTCAAAAATGTGTAATGTAAATTACATTATAATCTACACTATTTTAATTAAATAGAAAAACTACTTATTTTTTTTGTCATTTAACCTGTCAAACTATACTTATTTTAGTAATTGTTGACATAAATTCATGGCATTTTTACGTAAGTATTAAATTTCAGCCAGATGCATTTAATAATACGATTACGATCTCCACGCTGGACTTTTTCGTAGTTTCATGAAAACTAGCAGTCGTTAGCTAAGTAGGTTGGTACTTACTTTAGCCGAGTCTTGGCTAGACTCAGTGGCGTAGCTAGCATGGGTGGCTCCCGGTGCGGATATTGTAGGTGTCACCCCAAAAATCAATCAAAACAGTAAAAAAACAATATGTTTAAAAATTTACGTTTACAAATATTTTTTTATAGGTACATTATTTTATTATTAATCAACGATGTGAAAATAGGCGTAGGTATACGGTCATAGGCGCCGGCAGGATTATTTTACACACATCAACACGGTCTAGGGATATTTTTAAAAAAGCGAATTACTATCAATGTGTATTTATATGACATGTATATATTTAAAAGATACGTTATTTAATATTCTACCATTTTTTAATAATGGTTAAGGTATAGATTAAAATTTCAGGATTTTATGGAAAAAAAATGAAGCATAGACGGAAACCGTATATGAATGAACTTTTAATTTGTGAGTAAAAACTGTAAAAAATAGAAAAATCATTTAATTTGTGTTTATAAACTTGAAGTTAGTAGTCTGAGAAAGCGCCCATGATGTTCATAACACATCGGCAACGATTCGGCATGCTCAGAACAAGGTTGTCAATGTCTTGCTGCGGAATATTGTCCCATGTCCTTCTGAGGTGCGCAAAAAGTTGATCTTCTGTAGCCAGATTTTCAGGAACTTCCTTCAGAGCTCTTCTTTGCAGCATATCCCACGCATGCTCAATGGGATTTAGATCTGGCGATTGAGCAGGCCAGTCTAAGGCCCTAACATTATGTGTATGTAACCAAGCTGCTACCGTTCTCGCCGTGTGTGCCCGGGCATTGTCGTGCATGAGCAGGAAATCTTGCCCCATTTGTGTTCTGTGGGGCAAGATTACGGGCCCCAGCACCTGTTGGACGTATCGTTCTGCCGTCATATTGCCCCGCACCCAAACGAGATCCGTCCGTCCTCCAAGACGAATTCCTGCCCAAACCATAATTGTTCCTCCTTGGTATGGGTGAACTTCCTGAGGGTTCTGGAGACGGCTCCATCGTCCAGGAACTCGCCAAACACGCGTCCTTCGTGAATCTGGATGGAAGCCGAACCTGGATTCATCCGTGAACAGCACATTGGACCATTGGTCACGGCCCCAGTCCACGTGGTTCCGAACCCATTCTAATCGTCGTCCACGATTGCCTCTCCGTAAAGGTGGGACCCGGAGTGGTCTACGAGAGCGTAGATTGCTTTCATGCAGTCGCCTTCTTACAGTTTGGTCACTCACAAGCACTTGGTGTTCCACTCGCAGCCTTTGGACCAATTGAGTCGCCGTTGCATTTGGTTGTGCTCGCGCAGTAATTTGCAAAAATCGGTCTTGTCTGGAGGTAGTGATGCGACTTGGCCCCCGGTGCCTCTCCGCTACTTCACCTGTGGCACGATAGCGTGTCCACAATCTTGAAATTACATTTTGATGGGTCCCTATGGCCTCAGCAACATTACGCTGAACAGATCCAGCTTCCAGCATTCCCACAGCTCGTAACATCTCCGCCCTCGTCAAATGTCGGCGTTGCATGGCTACAATACCTCAATTTTAACTTTATCTTTCGTTTAAAAATGAAAAAAAACTGTAACTAAACGTAATTCGTATTGTTTTCTAAATTTCGCACAAATGAAAATTCCCTCTCCTATACTTACATCAAGACATTTTTATGCCACCGAAACAAAAGAATTTTCAAAAATTTGAATTTGGAATTAGTCTGAGATAAATTACAAACAAATCGGTGTATAAAAGATTCCAATGCGGCCAGTACTTTTCGAGTTATTTAATTGAGTATGAAATATCCCTAGACCGTGTTGATGTGTGTATTATTATTTTAGTGCATCTCGGTTCCATTAAAACAAGCTCGACAATTTTTGCACTGCTCGGATATATTTTCGTTTGTCTACCTATTCATTCAAGAGTGTTGTCGAGTTATACAGAAAAGCCTATCAATCGAAAAAAATAAGATGTAATAGCGAGCGTAGCGAGCATGAAAATTTTAGTACCTGCCTCGAACTTAATAGGTTTTCAATTACCCTTTAGTATAGAAATAGGGCTAATTGTGCCTAATTATTTATAAAGAAAATCTTATAAACGCAAAGGACATATGAAGGCTAATGCTCCAGGGTAGCCCGCGAAATTTAAATTTTCTTACGTTTTTGCAAATTGAAAAAAACGTAAGAAAATTTGCCAGTCCCAGAGCCAGTGCTAGGTTGTATGTTGATTAAAATATTATTCGCGGTTGTAAGACGTATGTAGTTACAGAATTATATTCATCAAAATCATCAATACAACCCTCCAAGTTCATAAAGGTGGAAAAATAACTTTTTCAAGGTCAAAGTCATTCCTGCACCTTTATGAACTTCGAGGGTTGTATTGATGATTTTGATGAATATATTTCTATCGCATTAATATTTTAATCAACATACAACCTAGTACTGGCCAGCAAATTGCAAAAAACGTAAGAAAATTTAAATTTCGCAGGCTACCCTGGAGCATTCACCTTAAGACATCTGAACGAGCGAAGCGAGCTCGAAAAATTTAGGATATTCTCGGATATAATATAATTGGGTTGTTTTTGTTCATACAAACAACTACAATGATTGGAGTACGAGCGAGTCAAGCGAGCTCGAAAACTATAGTTACCCAAGATTTCGCACCCTCCACCTGCCTAAAGCCCTGACGATGGGTAATCATCTGCCACAGTTTTACGAATTTTTATAGGTGGCACTAGTGATGTTCACGGTCAGATGTCCCTGTGTCACCCCCAACTGGGTGACACCGGGTGCGGGCCGCCCCGCCCCCCCTCTAGCTTCGCCACTGGCTAGACTAACAACTAACTTAAACTATACGTAGCTGCTAAGGGATCTGAGGCTCGAGTATCTGAGTACTCGCTGGTCGATTAAAACACTACTTTTGTGAATGGCAATCTTTTACCAATGATAAATTCATTTTAGATGCTGTGTCTGGTTACAAGATACCCTTTATTAAAAAGCCTTATCAGAAACAAGACCATTACCCACGTCGTAGTTTATCAAAATGTGAATCTGTAGCAATGGAAAATGAAATAGAACATCTTTTAAAAATTAAGGCTATTAAGAAGTGTAAACCAGTCATTGATTCCTGAGAGTGACGGTGGTAGTAGATTTATTTTAAATCTCAAGAAATTAAATGAATATGTACACACCGAACATTTTAAAATTGAGGATTTATGAACGGCTACTAAACTCATTACCAAATACTGTCACATGATTAATATTGATCTTAACGAGGCTTATTTTTTAGTCCCCATTCATGATAGTCACACAACATTTTAACGTTTTTATTTTAAAGAAGATTTATATGAATTTATAGTTTTGCCCTTTGGCTTGTGTTCGGCTCCATAAATTTTTACAAAAATATTGCAACCGATCATGACATCTAAGATCTGAAGGTTTGCTTTCTGTACGATATCTTGATGACATTTTGTGCATAGGAAAATCGTCTAGTGATTGCCTAGAAAACGCAAATAAAAGTATTAATTGTTTAATAAAATTAGGTTTTATCATTAACCATAAAAAGAGCAATTTGATACCCAAAACGGCTTGTAAATTTATTCTTAGGTTTTATTTTAGACTCTGGCTCTCTGCAACTACCAAATTCAAAGCGACACAAGATCCTTAAAGGAGTTAATTGGTTATCACATTCAAAGAGACTTGGCTCGGTTCTTAGGCACTCTAACTGCAGCATGTCCAGCTATTCCATATGGCTGGTTATATACCAAGGCTATAGAAAGAGTTAAATATTTAGCGCTGCTTGAGAACAATGATAATTATGATGCATTTCTGAGTGTACCGGATAGTTTACATGATGATTTAGCTTGGTGGAAAACTAATATATTATCAAAAGTCAATCCAATTGGTCACCATAAATACGATCTTGAGATTTTCACAGACCCCTCCTTAACAGGTTGGGGTGCAGCATGTGGTTCTCAAAAAACGGGTGGGCATTGGAACACCACAGAGCGTATTAATCATATAAACTATCTGGAATTGTTGGCAATTTATTTTGGCCTCAGATCATTCGCGAAAAATAGAAGAAACTGCGAAATTCTTTTACGAGTTGATAATACTACTGCTATTACGTACGTTAACAGAATAATTAATTAATCGTTAACGTTAATTATGTTGGCTATCTCATTTAAGTGCTGGTTTTGAACTCGAGGGGAGTGAGTTGAGATTTGAAAGTGGTGTGAAGAAAGAAATATTTTTATTTTTGCATCATATATTTGCTCTTCTTCAAATGTAGAAGCTGATACCGAATCTAGAAAACTCAATATTGATACGGAATGGGAATTAGGATCTGGAGAATTAAAACAAATAACCTATATATTTGGTACGCCTAACATAGATTTATTTGCTTCTCGCGTAAACACAAACTGTTCTGTTTACGTTTTATGGAAACAAGACCCTTTCGCTTACAAAATCGATGCTTTCACGTTAGATTGGCCACAATTTTTTTTCTATGCTTTTCCACCGTTTTCTTTAATTTTAAAAACCCTACGAAAGTTTATACCTACTTGATCAAGCGACGGGCATAGTACTTAGTCGTTCCATTATGGCCGTCTCAGCCGTGGTACCCACTTTTTAGATCACTCAGTGTTAAAGAGATAATATCATTTTCTCCAAGTAAATATCTCCTTCTCTCTCCTTTAAGATCAGTACACCCCCTGCATCGTCATCTTTCCCTGGTAGCTTGTGTGTTATCCGGGAAGGTTTCCGTAGACAACACGCATGGGCGTGCGCCCCTAAGAGGCAATTAGGCAAAGCCTACCCTACCAACTGGGCATTCATTATAACGAACTAACTATGTAATAAAATATCACATTATGTACAAAATATATAAAAAAAAGTTCAAACTCCTGTTAGAATACTTATAGCAATTTGTCGCTCCCGTGTCACGCAACTAACACTTTACTGGAAGTTACTACAAAGGTTGGAGCTCCGCCGGACAGGCAAGCACTGGACTTGCCTTAAACCCATTGATAATTTTACGCACACATTGGCACATTGGTGCATATTTTCGTGTGTATGAACTGCACACATGTATAGATTGCAGTAATTTTAGGGCGGTAACTCCTGCGAGTGTAGCTGGGCTGCTGGGCTGTGATTGGCTGCTACAACACAAGGCCAGGATTCAAGGTGGATGTTCTTTAGCCCGCGAAATTCAAATTTCCTTACGTTTTTTGCAATTCGCAGGCCAGTGCTATGGTGTATGTTCAATGTTGATTAAAATAATGATTCCTGGGGGTTATTGGCGCGTATTATTATTATAATAATCAATAATATTATTGTTATTATATTTTACTTCATGGGTGTCGTTTTTGTGGTTTTTGGGGTTGGTGATAATGAAAATGAGGTCAAAATGAAAATCCAAGATGGCGCCGATGAAAATTTTCAGTTTTTTCTTCATGGGTGTCGTTTTCGAGGTTATTGGGGTTGGTGATAATGAAAATGAGGTCAAAATGAAAATCCAAGATGGCGCCGATGAAAATTTTCAGTTTTTTCTTCATGGGTGTCGTTTCCGAGGTTATTGGGGTTGGTGATAATGAAAATGAGGTCAAAATGAAAATCCAAGATGGCGCCGATGAATATTTTCAGTTTTTTCTTCATGGGTGTCGTTTTCGAGGTTATCGGGGTTGGTGATAATGAAAATGAGGTCAAAATGAAAATCCAAGATGGCGCCGATGAAAATTTTCAGTTTTTTCTTCATGGGTGTCGTTTTCGAGGTTATTGGGGTTGGTGATAATGAAAATGAGGTCAAAATGAAAATCTAAGATAGCGCCGATGAAAATTTTCAGTTTTTTCTTCATGGGTGTCGTTTCCGAGGTTATTGGGGTTGGTGATAATGAAAATGAGGTCAAAATGAAAATACAAGATGGCGCCGATGAAAATTTTCAGTTTTTTCTTCATGGGTGTCGTTTTCGAGGTTATCGGGGTTGGTGATAATGAAAATGAGGTCAAAATGAAAATCCAAGATGGCGCCGATGAAAATTTTCAGTTTTCTCTTCATGGGTGTCGTTTTCGAGGTTATCGGGGTTGGTGATAATGAAAATGAGGTCAAACTGAAAATCCAAGATGGCGCCGATGAAAATTTTCAGTTTTTTCTTCATGGGTGTCGTTTTCGAGGTTATTGGGGTTGGTGATAATGAAAATGAGGTCAAAATGAAAATCCAAGATGGCGCCGATGAAAATTTCCGGTTTTTTCTACATGGGTGTTGCTTTCGTGGTTATTGGGGTTGGTGATAATGAAAACGAGGTCAAAATGAAAATCCAAGATGGCGCCGATTAAAATTTTCAGTTTTTTCTTCATGGGTGTCGTTTTCGAGGTTATTGAGGTTGGTGATAATGAAAATGAGGTCAAAATGAAAATCCAAAATGGCGCAGACGAAAATTTTTTTTTGCTATCATTATTTCGTGGCCTACCCTTCGTGGAATACTACTGCACGCCACTGACAACACGTTCCCGAATCCGCTTTAGACGTTATGCTTTCGTCCATCTCACAGAATACTATTTCGCAATACAGTTCAAGTCTCAAACTATGGTGGAATTATTGTACCTACACAAGGAAATATTGATCTCTACAATGTTAACGTCTCTTCCGTAATAGACTTTCTGACCATTTGCTTTCAAAATGGATCATCGTATGGTACTTTGGATAGTCACAGATCAGCAATTTCTATGATTTCTATGCAAAAAATAGGCGAAGATAGAGTAGACTCAAACGATTTTTTAAAGGCATTTTCAAATTAAAACCAGTATTTCCTCGTTATGATTTTGTATGGGATCCAAGTATAGTTTTAAATTATTTAGACAACATTCAAAATGAATCAGCTAGTTTAGAAATGATGAGTAAAAAATTAGTCTCTCTATTAGCGCTTGCTACTGGGCAAAGATTACAAACTTTGTCTTTGATAAAATTGACAGATATTAAAACATTTCAAGATCGAGTTATACTATCTATTAGTAGTCTGATTAAAACTTCGAGAATAGGCAAATGTCAACCCATATTAAATCTTCCTTATTTCAATCAGAGGCCGGGAGTATGCCCAGCTTCTGCCTTACATAAGTATTTGGCGCTAACTTTGGGGATCAGAGCAGATTCCGAGGAGCGTCTGATTTTAACGTTTAAAAAGCCACATAGGGCAGCGTCTTCTCAGACACTTGGACGGTGGGTTAAGCAGACACTATGCGAAAGCGGCATCGATACTTCCATTTTTAGTGCTCACAGTACGAGGCATGCCTCTACTTCGGCAGCCGCTCGTGCGGGATTAAGTATCGACGCCATTAGGAAGACCGCTGGTTGGTCTGCTCAATCAGCAGTTTTCGCTAATTTCTATAATCGACCAATAGTCACTGACCAAACGTCGATTGGTACAAATCTTTTAGATTCTTTTACGTAGATTCCAAAATTAAGTACCTAGGTTTCTACCATCAAATTTATTGAATAGGAATTTAATACATAGATAATTATTGATCAAAGTTGGACACCATTTTTGTTAAATTAATTTAATTTTGTTTATTAATGTTATTTGTAAGATCCATTGTATTGTTTAACAGTAATAGTTTTTGGAGAACAAATAAACATAATTTTCAGTTTTTTCTTAAAAACTTTGTTTAATTTTGTGCAACATAGATCATGCAGATCTCTAAACATCTACATGGTTAAAATTTAAATCTCGAAGACGAAGACAGGATAATTAAAAGATCAAATCTTGGTATCGACACCCATACTGATTTTTAGACATTTCAACCCCATCGCACCCCAACAGGGGATGATGATGGTATTTCAGGTCCGCCACATTATATCTTAAAATCGTTGTTTTTGTAACACACCCGACCCGATACACCATACAAACAATACCGATGTTGATTTTCAGACTTTGTTACACCATTTCCCCCTCTTAGGGGTTGAATTCTGAAAAAACCTGAAACTTATTTCTACTCATTTATCAATAGGAGTACTCCTGTGAAGTTTTTAATAAAATTGTTTAATTAATCTTGTTTCCCCATACAAACTTTTGAGCCCCGTTTGACCCCTTTAGAGGGTGACTTTTGAAAAACCCTTTCTCCCTTTCCCCTAGACCACTTAAGGAACATATATGCCAAATTTGGAATCTCTAGACTCAGCGGTTTAAGCTGTGCATTGATTTTTAGACTTTGTCACCCCATTTCCCCCTCTTAGGGGTTGAATTCTGAAAAACCCTGAAACCCGTTTCTACTCATTTATCAAAAGGAGCACTCCTGTGAAGTTTCGAATTAAATAGTCTAACTAATCTTGTTTCCCCTTACAAACTTTGAAGCCCCGTTTAACCCCCTTAGGGGGTGACTTTTGAAAAATCCTTACTTAGTGCAACCCTAGACCACATAAGGAACCTACTTGCCAAATTTGGAATCTGTAGACCCAGCGGTTTGCGCTGTGCGTTGATAGATGAGTCAGTCAGTCAGTTTCTTCTTTTATATATTTAGATAATAATATTTTCCCTGCTCCCGACACCGGAGGACTACTACTTTTTTTATATTTTTAAATGTTTTTATAAATAATGACTATAATCAGCGACCCCAAATACCATGTAAACGACACCCATGATGAAAAACCGAAAATTTTCCTCGGCGCCATCTTGGCTTTTCATTTTTTCGACCTCATTTTCGTAATCAGCGACCCCAAAAATGATGAAAGCGACACCCATGACGGAAAAACCAAAAAATGTCCATCTTCAAGTAATAACAGGCGTGATGTTATGTTTACTCTACAGAGTAAACCTCAGTGGCCAGTAAGTCACGCAAAAGTCCAGTCGCGCAAGTGTCCATTCACGCAACTGTCTTTTCGCGCAAGTGTCCTGATACCGGACGGTTCAAAAGTGCCTGTGGCCTACTTGAAATAAATGCTTTGATTTTGACTGTCGTGTGTTCCAATTTACTAACTACATATTATTATAATTTAATTCTTTCTAAGAGCTCGTGCTAAATATAACTGCCGCTCGGGTCGATCGTTAGGTTAAGCCGTGCTTGCCTAGGTTGGTCTGTGGATGGGTGACCACCCATAACATACCGCGTTTCCTCCGTGCCTCGGAAAGCACGTTAATGTAGATCTTTGACAGTCGTTAGGTAGTATGAGGTTTGTAACACATGCCCCAGTGAACGCTCCAAGGATGCCCCTTACCGCGATACGTTTGTTATAATCGTGTAGCGACTTTGCCTTTACATTTTTTTCGTATCGTTTTGAAATATTGGAATACATTGGTAGACGTTGGCTAATGACCTTTATTCTCTAATGTAACGGAGACATCTAGTTTTCTAGCAACCAGAGGCAATCTCCCGATGTTGGCTGCAGTCTCCTTAAGGTTTAAACATACGAGGTGCATTCAATAAGTACCTAGCCTCATCGCCAGAGGGCGCTGTAGTTTCAAAAGAGTTTTACCACAGTGTAGCACATTCTTTTTCCAAATTTTCATTCCAATCCCTTCATTTGTTTTAATTTGACAACTTATGGAAGCGAACGTGTCGATCGGTTTTACAAAAATGGAAAAAGAGCAATATCGTTCGGTGATTCGATTCCTATTTTTGGAAGGGAGAACGCGCATCGAAATCAAAGAGCGCTTGGATGCTGTGTACGGTGACTCTTCTCCATCGATTTGCACCGTCAAGAATTGGTTCAACGAGTTTGCACGTGGCCGTACGTCGGTTTTTGATGAACCACGTCCAGGTGCACCGAAAACAGCTGCTACGGAGGAAAACATTTAAAAAAACCATGATTTCGTATTGGCAGATCGCCGATTGAAGGTTCGGGAGCTAGCTGAGACTGTAGGCATTTCAGAAGGAACAGTGCATCATATTCTTCACGAGGAACTCGGCATGAGAAAGCTGTCGGCGCGATGGGTGCCGCGTTTACTCACACCAGAAAACAAGCGCAACCGTGAGACCACATCGGAGACGTGTTTGGCGCTGTTTAAGCGGAATCCAGCGGAGTTTTTGCGTCGTTTTGTGACCGTCGATGAAACCTGGATCCACTGGTACACACCAGAGGCCAAGGAGCAATCAAAACAATGGATCCAGACCGGGGAACGTGCTCCAAAGAAGGCGAAAACTGTAAAATCGGCCGGAAAAGTTATGGCCACCGTTTTCTGGGATTCACAAGGTGTGATCTACATCGATTACCTCGAGAAGGGTAAAACAATTACAGGGCTTTACTATGCCCATTTATTGGGCCGATTCGACGCCGAATTAAAGAAAAAACGACCCCATCTGGCGAAAACAAAGTGCTGTTTCACCACGACAACGCACCGGTTCACACGTCTGCCGCTGCCATGGCCAAATTGGTCGAATTACGCTACGAATTGCTGCCCCATCCACCGTATTCTCCAGATTTGGCCCCTTGTGACTTCTTTCTGTTTCCTAATCTGTAAAAATCACTCGCCGGGAATAGATATGGATCGAATGAGGAGGTCATCGCCGCCACGGAGGCCTATTTTGCAGAGTTTGACAAAAATTATTTTTCCGACGGGTTAAAAAAGTTGGAGCATCGCTGGGCAAGTGTATCGAACTAAAAGGAAACTATGTTGAAAAATAAATTGCCACTTTTCCAAAATTTTCGTTTACTTTTTGTAGGCTAAGTATTTATTGAATGACCCTCGTATCTTATTATTTTTTTAAATAGTTGTAATAAATTTAGTCTTAGAATTGCCTATTATTTTTATAGCAAGTCAACAATCCTTCCCCCTTTGTTTTTTTTTTGATTATCGCGATTAGCCACAATCTCATTTTTTTTTATTATAGTTTCTCATTTTATGTCTTCTGGGACGAGCAGTGTAAAACGTACGAACAATGGTCCACACTAGCCTTCGTCTTTGTCCAGTTGTTGGACAGGTCGACACTAAAATTTACGGAAACTATCCGACAGGACGATAAAATCTTGTCTACACACGAATCCCTGCATAGCACAGCGCCACATTTATGAAGACTGCAGCAAACAAACCTAAAACTTGACGTCTGCGCCATTAATTTCTTTAAACGGTACACGCAAATATGCTGCACAGACATAAGCCGGTGTGTGAGAACGTTTACTTACCCATTCAACAAACGTGATTTTTTTGCCGTTTTTCGCTCGAACAGGTAGACGATTTAAATATTCACAGAATATTTAGTTGTATATTCACTTTAAAAATAAATAATTAAAATAAAATAAATATTTAAGGGAGGCTCCCATACAACAAACGTGATTTTTTGCCGTTTCGTCTAATGTTGTACAGATAATGGTTCGGAACCCTACGTGCGCGAGTCCGACTGGCACTTGGCTGGTTTTTTAATTTACCACTGCATCGATAGCATACAACGCTCTGCAAATTGTATAGTATGAAACCTACTACTTAAGCGCTTGCTAAACAAGGTAATTTTGGACTCAAAAGTAACTGAAATTTCTCATATAATTTACACAACCGTTATGATAACAGATTTATTAATAATCAAACTCTCCATTAAATATACATTTATTAGTAACATTACATTAAACTTTTAGTATCCGTTGTGTATTGTATCTTAGTAAGGATGTTTTTTTTTTTTACAAAAAATACATTTTAAGCTTGCTATACGCTACGTCGTGGGTCGTCAGATCTACTGCATATTCGATACCGCAATTTACCGATATTCGATTATTCGGTATGCTGTTCCGATTAGGCCGGAACGGAACACATGTATAGCTCGCCTTACACGACACAAAAATATTATTCAGAGCTGGTGATATGTTAGCAGTATCAGACCCAAACAAAAAGTATTGGTTCTGTTTAACAATTATGGAAAGTTCCGAAAGAATAACAGCAACATTAAAAGCTAGATTTGCTCTGAAAAAGTTTTGTATACATAAATATATATTTAATATTATGGTGGAAAGGCACAAGTTACAGGTAAAACAGATAACATAAATAAACTAGGAAATGGTGCCGATTCAGTTGTGCACAAACTTAACTTAATTTTGGCTATTGCTATGTTTTTCTCTCTAATAAAACGAGAAAGAGACGGACGTGTATTTAGAGCTGTCAAATTTAATTGGAACTAATATTTCCATACAAATGAAGGGTGCACGTAAAAACATGTCCACTAAAACACGGCGAAGCGCAAGGCATAAACTAGTTTGACATCTCTAACTTAGTTCATGGCCATAGCCGTCCTTTTCTCGCACTGCCTTTTAGTAAAAGATAGCAATAGCCTAAATTAAGTTTAGTTTGTGCACAACAGAATCGACACCGATATTTGTCTATGAACCAATACAAGTATACGTGGTTGCTAAATCTTACATCAATAGTTTCGAGAAAATTGATATAAATTAAAATAATATCACTTGTTAAAATGATAATATTATTGGTTCAAAGACCACATAATTATATATGCCCCTTTAGTTAAAAATGAAATATTCATTAGTTTACGGCGGACAATATTAAAAGGGCCACTTCTTCACGGGGCGAGCGAGC
Organism: Xestia sexstrigata; assembly: GCA_941918905.2. Taxonomy (NCBI): domain Eukaryota; kingdom Metazoa; phylum Arthropoda; class Insecta; order Lepidoptera; family Noctuidae; genus Xestia; species Xestia sexstrigata. The sequence continues at coordinate 10,578,019 of OW799200.2, read as the reverse complement.
TATCAGCTGCATGGTGACGGCGCCGCCAGCGGCCACCAGCCTGGCTCTGAACAGCACTGGCGTGCCTCCGCGCCAAATACCCCCGCCTCGGATTTCTTTCACTGCATCTCCGGTGATGGCTCCTTTTGGTATTCCCAAGTGTTCACACACTGCTTTAGCAGCCTCTCCTAAGTCGGTTTGTGACAATCCAAATGTGTCAGAAAGTTCAGGAAATGCAGCAGACCTTTCCCAAGAATCTTCCCAGTCATCAGATGCTGCGCGTGCCCTGAATTGTTCAGCACAACTGACTTCGAGTTCTTCTAATGGATAATTATCGCCATATCCTTCTCCAGAATCTGGCAGTCCAGTTGTGGGATCACAGTCACGGACCACAAACTCCAGTGTTGCTCCAAAAGTACCTAAAGTATCAAGTGGGGATTCAGGGAATTCAAGAAGACAAAAGATGCTGCCCTGTTTATCATACGGCAGTTGTTGACAATGTACTTCAGTTAACATTTTATAGCCGGGAGCAGCGTCTAATCGGATATGAACTTCTTCGAGAAGTTGATCACTCAGAGTATTAACACATTCAAACTGTAAAATCAAATGCTTTGCGAAAATATGCTTGATGCAGTGAACGCGATACTCGGTTTCTGGCTCGGTCAGATCAACAGACTCACATGTTTTGAAAATTGGTCCAAGTTTTTCAATGTTGGGCACGATTTTTAATTGATCAGCATATTGCTCTTCACGAGAAATAGTTGGCGCTCGTGTTTCAATTTCAACTGGAGCTTCTTTCTGCTCTGGCGACTCTTCTTCTATTGTAGGAACAGTCGAAATATTAAAAGGCTCTTCTGATTCATCCGAGTTCAGATGATGATACAGTGCCCTCTCTAGAAGTACAGGGTTAGGTATCGGGACGTTAATAATATAGTCATTTATAAGTTGCGCATCACCAGATTCCAAAATTGCGCTGTAATAAATAGCACGATCGCGAACTTCATCATCGTCATCTAATTGACACCTGGCTAAAAGAACCCTTATATTTGGCAGTAGTTCGGGTCGAGCTGCTCCGAAACGAGCCACGGCAGAAACAGCAGCAGCCCGCACTGGACCTGACTCCAAAATAACTCTGTTGTATATGTACCGAATATACCTAGACGGCTGGCGAGCCTTTGGTCCTTCACGTCCTAGAATATGTAATATGCGAACTGCTAGTGAAGCATGTTCACAGTCTTCAATAAATTCACAAAGATGCGCCAAGCCTGTCTCTTTAGCATCTGGATTTTCTTCTACGAGAGCTATAATGGCATCAGCAATAGCAGTCTTGTACTGCAGGCCACCTTCATCTCGGAGCATACCAGCCAGAAATGATGCCAGTGATTGATGTTTACGTGGGTACTTAGAACAAAGGCGCCTGATCGCACGTACTACAACAATTTTGAATTCATCAGAAATTTCAGACATGAAGCTGGAAATTTGTTTCATCAAACGATCAATTGAGCTTTCTGCACCAGTAGCTAGAAGAGTTGTAACAGCTAACGTGGCTACAGAGCGATTGGGATCAGATATTAGATTTTCCAGATCAACTGCACAAGCTGCTACAGCATTGGGATGTTTGGCTGTCAGTTTTGCTAAAGTACGAGCGCCAGCCAGTCGCAAAGTAGCCTTGGAGGAGCCACAAAATATTTGGAGCACAGACACAGCTTGAGCAAGATCACGAGCAGATTTTCTTAAATTCACAACTGCATGTGCGGCTTCATAGACCACGATCTCCGATTTATGGCGCAAACATGATTCAATTAAATCAATATATGGTTCTGAAGCATCAGTTTGGTCTTCTTCAGCTAATTTGGCAGCATGACGAATTAGGAGACAGAGTGCATATGGTGAGCGTAGCGGAGACCGAGCCAGTTTGGTAACAAGCTTCACTGTTGAAAGGCGATCATTGCGTCGAGCTCCAGCAACTACGCCCAAAGCATGGTATGACACCATTGCGTTATCCGATGTGATGACCCCCTGGAAAAGAGAAAAATTATGCTTAAACATTTTGTTGTTAAACAAAGGACAAAGATATTGAAACTGGATTCCTTATTCAAATTAAACAAAATATAAGGTCAGAGGCGGTCAGAGGCGGCCACACAGCTAGAAACTTCACCTGGTGCCATGCTTGTTAGTAGGGCAGTCCAAAACACGTAGTCTGTGAGATCTGCTGTATGTGTTTTGCATATTGTAGATAAACCACAAACGTGAGATGTTTACTATGTAATTTACTTAGTGACTAATTAGTCATGTTAGGTGTCACCCAGCACCATAGTAACAGATATTGGTTCGCTAGAACAAATTACCTAGCACACAGCAGTAGTAGTTCAATAAGTAAATTTCCTAACTGTGTCAAAGGAATGTGTAGTGAGGGACTAATTTTCACAAAGTTTATTCAGAACTGTATAAAAGGAAAAAAAAAGTACATGTAAAACAAATAGGTAATGCAAAAATGTATCAAAATAATTCTAATCTTTTAATAAAGGGCTAGTAAATAAGAAAATATCAGGCAGTCGAGAGAATTATATAATAACGCCAGCCTATTACAGTCCTACTGCAGGGCAAAGGCAAATGCTTCTTCGCATACAAAGAAGGCATTGATCACAAGCTTGCACAAGGCATATTGGTAATTTTAGAAAAAAAACTAGCTGATGCCCGCGGCTTCGCCCGCTTGAAAAATTATATACTAAAACCTTCCTCTTGAATCATTCTATCTATTAAAAAAACCCGCATCAAAATCTATTGAGTAGTTTTAAAGATCTAAGCATACATAGGGACAGACGGACACCGCAGGGGACTTTGTTTTATAATATGCAGAGATAGTGATAATTAACTAAAGTCTGTTTTCCTCACTATGCTATTCGTTAACCAATGTCAATGACCAATGACAATCAAGATACCATTAGAAAGTGCATGTGAATTGATAAAGTCATATTAATAATTTATTTATTTAATCAAATAACAATGTTAACATAAAATAAAGTAATAACATCTATAAGTGCACTTGAGGTAATGCTAGTTAACGAAATAGGTAGGTGTTGCATCCCACACCCTTACTAAGTTATAAAATAATTTTTATTAAGGGCAGCGGTACAAGCCCATACATACTTCAGTTTCACAATATAATTGCAGGCTGAGAAAGTGTTTTAAAACCAAGTTAACTTATAGCCATAATTGCAGAATTCAGAAAATACAATTTATTAATTATTTTATTTATTTCACCCTTGGATTATTCATGTTTGTGTATGATCGAGTATGTGTGTGTTTCTATGAGTGTGTGTGTAATGGAGATGGTGTGTTGTGTCGGTGCAGAATGTGTGTTGTTCTTGATGAAAATATTAATATGTGTACTTGTGCAGCTGCCAACCCACAAGCCTTAACCACTTACAATATTGTTAATTAGACAAACTTTATTTAATTTTCAGAGTTAATTTTAAATTAATTAATCATAAAAAATTCTAGCATAGCTGTATTACAAAAAGTCTGACAAGTCTGACAACAACTGTTGGGCTGTACCAGTCTGGTAGGAGGATCCTCACCCTCCACCCTCACTCTGTTCCTCATACCCCTATTGTATTGTATAACAGGCTGGTGTCCGCAACTCCACGTCAAGGCGCGTATTTTGCGTATGGACCCCTATTGTATAACAGGCTGGTGTCCACAACTCCACGTAAAAACCACATATTTAGCCTATGGTTCATACTTCTATACTAGCACAAATTTATTCGCACTTACACTTACTGCATGTTTAGATCAGCTTGACTTTCCGTATAATAAGATCTATAAAAATCCTGGCTGAACTAAAGCTAGTTAAATCAAAATAATGGGCCAATCAGATATCAATGCTGCACGCTAAACACAGTGTCAGTTAAGGATCTACAGAAAATAGCTAGCCATACCTATTAACACACCATACTAAGATTTAAGTTATGAAAGTTAAGGCACTCTCGCATTTGCAACAATAAAGCAGGGGAAAGGACATTTAAAAACTTAAGTTTATTTCTTGTGTATAAATAAATATCACTGGACATTACACACAACGCCATCTAGTGCCACTCTAAGCAACGGGGCTTGTGTCCTGGACACCAGATAGTTGATATGCTACATAGACCTTTTTTTTAAAAATATTTTTTTGTAAAAACATACTTATTATAAATATATATAAATATATCCATGACTCTTAAACAAATGTCCATGCTCATCAATTGCATTGCATACATGGTCTCATAACTGTTTAATAATTGATGCGGGCATAAACTAGAATACCTATTATATAAATATTGTTGATGGAGTTTTATCTTATTACACACAGTTTGCAGATTGCAGAATAAATGAAGAATAGAATTTAATTACTTGGCTTAGGACTAAATTCATCTTACAATTATTATATTAGGTATTTCACAACTTATGTGTGAATTATTTTTATTTACCTGAGCCTCCATCACCCAACGACGCACTAGATCAGGTACAGTAGCCGATAGGTGGAGCGCAGACACAAGAGCCGCAGAGCTGACTGCAGGATTCTTGTCCACAATGGCTTGCTTCATGTAGCGCTCAATTGCTTGCAACATTGTACTATCGGTGATTGTGCACAGAGCACGAATTGCAGCAGCTCTATACAAGTCTTCCTTGCCCGTCATATCTTTAGTGAGGGAAGAAGTAACTATAATTACGTCCTGCGCCATAGTGCTCAGTTCCTTGATTGTCAAGTACACAAGCCGGCGTAACACGACATCCTTCGACTGAAACAGTTTCGTAGTGGCGAAAAATATGTCCGTAGCTTCTTGAGTAGTCAATTGCTCCCCTTGATTCAGTAAATACAAGATCTTCGTCAGGATATGTATACATTTTTTTGGATTAACGGGTGTCGAGTTAAAATATCTCGCCTCTTGTAACAGCGTAGTTTTATCCAGATTTTGAAAAGTACTCCCAGTGTCCTCGTCTTCTTTTTTATCACGGCGACTCATTGTAGAATGATTTGAATAACACAATTATTTAATAACAACGAACTCGGAAAGTAAAAATTTTATTTTATCGGCCCGTCAGAAGGTACTCGGTACCACGGACCACGTCAATACGTCAGTCTGCATTTTTTTTTTTAATTTTCACCATTGACACAAAGTCTTTAGGTTGAAATAATAGCACATGAGTAAGTAAATACTCATGTGAAAATAGTAACAAAAACTACAATTAAAAGAAGTACAGTAGGTACACTAAACCAACCAAAAAAATTGTTACGAATAAATATTAAATAATTTCAACCGTGTTGCAGCTAAAAACTTAAAGTTTAGGGAAGCAGTTCAAGTATTTCAAACATTTCAAGTTCCTAGAGGACGAGGAATAACTTTGACCTTGAAAAAGTCGTTCCTCGACGTTTATGAACTTGGAGGGTTGTATTGATGATTATAATTCTGTAATTCCATACGTCCATTTGCGAACAATATTGTAAACAACATACATTCTAGCACTGGCCTGCAAATTGCAAAAAACCTAAGAAAATTTGAATTTCGCAGGCTACCCTAGAGCATTCACCAGCGCTTAAAATATTTTCTGAAATCTAGAAAATTGATTCATAATAAAAGGACGAATTAAATAAGGGCTTCTCAAAAGACTCAGATCCGTGTAAAAAAGTTACGAGTGACAGAACTGAGTACTGACAGATCAGATAAACTTCCTAACATTTTTGTTTGAAAAAGTAAATATTAAGGAGATTATTTTCTGACTTTTGGTAGAAGTGGAAACCTTGATTTTTAAAAGTCCTAAACTCTCCAAAAGTGCTTTTTCTACCTTGTGCAGACTGAGACTTGGCCACTGCTGCGATCGCGTTCGTGACAGCTCCTCCTTGTGTGAATGCGGCTTTGAAGATGCTACTTGCACTCACAGTGCAAAGTTTGACGGCACACCCTGGCGCTGCCGTGGCCACATGATGCTGGCAGAATAATCGACATGGGCTCAGTTGCCAAAGGAGAAGAAAAAAAATTGTGGAGACTCTAAAGTATAAGACTGATGTAGTGGGTTGTGTTGACAAATAAAGTTTTTTTTTTGTGAGTGCCTTGCCTCTAGATGACTGGATCCTCTTTAACATTTGTCCAGTAAGTAGTATGCTCCACAGACAATATTATGTGTATTTTACCTAATTCTTCCATTTAGTAAAGCAAGCCATACACGCTAGGGTGTACCAGACAGGTTTTCCTGTACATTTTAACTTTACAGGCATACCGGAGCGTGTATATCACACAACTGTGCAGGTTTCCACGCCTGTACAGGCAAGTAAGAAAATATGTTTAACTGTGCAAGTAAAACTGAGCGTGTGTGGCGCTCGCCTGCGGAGGCGTCAGTTGTCCGGTAATTGCTAAAGGGGAAGGACATGCGGCGCTCTACTGTATAGGTACAATATGGAGTCTTGTAATCGGAACTCGGTCATGCAGGAGTTTATAGAAATATTTATATCGGAGTATTGTATAATATAATTATAATATACGAGGCATGCCTTTTAAGTTTTGTTGTTTGAAGAAAAAAACACAACTAGAACCTTATAGTACTTTTTATTGTTTTTCAAAGTATTCACCACATAGCTTAATACATTTTTCCATTCGCTCAAACCAGTTATTGTAACATTTATTCCACTCTAAAGTGGGGGTGTTCAAAATGGCTGACTTGAAAGCGTCAACTGCTTCTTCACCGGACTGGAACCTTTGACCATGAAGACTTTTCTTAATTTTAGGAAATGTAAAGAAATCGTTAGGGCTTAGGTCAGGACTGTATGGAGGATGGTCAAGAATTTCTACTTTTTCCTGCTTCAAATACTCAATCGTTTGATGAGCGCTGTGTGAGCTTGCGTTGTCGTGGTGCAGAATGATGCGTCGCTTTGAGTACGGCGATGACTTGTGGTAAACAAACTGTGGTATACCACTCTGCGTTTCGTTTCAGTCGCAACATGGCCAGTTTTACCAACGAACGTGGCCACCATCTTCTTTGAAGTGCTTCAAGAACAAACAACTTTAGTCGGCTTTGGCTCGTCTTGAAAGACCCAGATTGTAGATTGTTGTTTGGAATCAGGATCGTAGGCATAGATCCAAGATTCGTCACCACTGATGATGTCGTAGACGTGGTTTGACTCTCCTCGGTTGAACCTTTGCAGAGTTTTCTTACACCATCTGACGCGGGCCGCCTTGTGATCGTCGGAAAGCAGCAGTGCAAGTACGTAGGAATCGATTCGATAAATCTGACAGCTTTTCTCGACAAAATGAGTTTATATAGAATCGAATCGATGTCGCAAGTACTTACGCAACTACTATTTTAACGATCGGTAGTTATACTCTAAGATTTTAACCAATTTAACGAAAATGCAAGTACGAAACGACATTTTGACAGTCTTTATCGACACCTTTTAAAGTGCGATAAGCTTAACGATCATTAATATAATGGATTTAGGACTTATGGTTTTATTGCTGGGTTTGCTGCCTCTTCCATGTCTACCTACGTGAAGTTCCCAGGAACTGCAGCTAAAGGAGAGCCGTCGTGGAAGGATTCCAGCACTGGAAAGCGAGATTACCTTGGTTGTGTCGATTGCACCCACGTTACAATAGTCACACCCTACAACAATAATCCCGATGAGCCCTCATATGGGTTTTAAAAGGGCAATACAGCAATAACACACAGTTTTTGAGTACTTATTTATTTTTCAATTTACAGTGTATTGACTTTTATTTATTTAACAATCTTTATTCACAGAAAAGCCGTAATTAGTCTTCCAGTATTTCTTTCAAGAGAAGAATTAGGATAATTTATTTAAAAAGTATTACAAAAGTGTACATTTAGGTGCAGTAGTGTTTCAGAACATTTTAATAACTCATTCAGAGGATATATTTATTCAATCCCAGTATCTAGGTACCCAACAATGTTCACAATCTATTTATAGCTACTCAGACAAGTATGCTAATTAATTTTCCTAAATTGTTTTAGGTGTGCGATGATAACTGCAGCCTTTTAAATGTAAATGCACGATTCCCAGGGTCAAGCTGGAGCCCTCTTTGCATTCGCACTCTTGGCCCTTGATTTGAGATCCCTCCATGTCTGTAAGAAAAGCATTAGCAGCATTATAACCTTAAACCTAAATCACAGTAATTATTATGACTACCTCTGTGATCAGTCAGTCTACTACTCAGGTAGTGGACTGCTAACTCAGAGGTTGTGGGTTCAATCCCTATAGTAAAAATTGTGATAGGGCCATCCCTCCACCAATCAATCTTGGGATGTAATAATCATCGGTGAAAAGCAGGTGTAAGAAGTGTGTTGACTGTGACTTGCTTCACAGTTTACACATGGGAACACCTGACACCCACTCGGGGATTCATGTTGTGACAATATAATGTTGTGTTCATTATTAAAATCAAACAAAAAAATTCATGTGAAACAAGAGTTGAAAAAATGATAAAAAAATGATATAAAATTAAAGAATAGTTTGTTATTAAACATCTACAAATCACTCACAGTAAACCACTGTTCCACACAGTCTTGTTTGGGCCAAGGTTTGCCAGCTCTTCTGCCAATTTGGCCCACTTTTAGGGTTGCCAACCGTACTATAATATATAGTATTGTACTCTAATTCAGGTCTGCGTACTATATACTGTAGAAGAAATATACAGTACGCATAAATACTATATTTTCACGGAATAAACAAATCCTAACAAACAAAACCTAATTAAAAAAATTTTGAACGCGCCTTTACATTAAGGGCTATATATCCCTCAAATGGCTTAGCATGATCCTCCGTTACTCCTAAAATACTGCAGCATTAATTTTGAAATAAATAAATGGTAAAGTTGAGGATTAATGCTAAGTCCTATGTGTGACGAAAACACGATTCCATAAATTTTTATCGATAGAAAAAAAATCCAAAGTTACCTCCAAATCGAACAATAAACCTCTGTATTCAAAAAGTACTTGAAATTAGATCATGAAACTTTACATAGTAACTGAACTAACTTTAAAGCAGGTCTTTTGTGTTTTATTTTTTTAGTCCAATCAATACATTTTTGTAAATCGCAAAAAACCACTAATTTCGCACTATTCGGCCGCAGTGACTGACGTAACAACCGCTTTGTAGTGCCAAGCTGATTAGAACTTTATTCTCACAGTATTTCAAACGAAGTTTGAACCACCACAAATAGAGTTGCTAATTTTAGGGTTAGAAGGGCCTTAACTTTTGAGTTGGGCGTGTATCCGGTGTATCCGAATTCCGAACGTATCTATAATCCTTTGTCTTTGGTTCCGAACTTGTCAATATCCAATGCAAAACATCAAAAGATTTTTTTTGGTCTGTTTTATTTTTGTTTTGGGATTTTGGTGATTATTTTAGATGTTGTTCTTTCTTTTGCAAAGTTGAGGTCCGAAATTTAAAAATGAGTTATGGAAAGAAAAGCATATGACACTTTTTTTTTAGACAAAACATTGATAACAAATGCAACAAGTGCAAAAAATATAGTTTTTATAAAAACAAATAACTAACAAATATATATCATTGACTATTTTTTTTATTTTTTCATAAAATACAAAATTTTTTAGAAGTGTACTATATTTTTATAGCTTATTTTGATAAATACTATACTTTGCTTATGAAATGTTGGCAACCCTACCCACTTTTCATTCTGTTGAACCATATAATTGACTAAAACATATTTTTGTTGCACGTTACAGTTACAGCACCGCCTAAAAGTCAACATTATGATTAATGCCACAAACCATTGACATCCAGCTGCCTTTTTATTGAGAAAAAGCTAATAGTGTAATCACTCTGTTGTTAGAAACCAATTTCCAGTAGTGAACATGCCACTGTGATGTGAAATGATAAAAGATGATGATAAATAATTATTGTAAAAGTTGGTTGAATTGAGTAGAGCACTTGAATCCTTGCTTGCTCGTTATAGTCTAACAGCCTTATTCATAAAAAAATCCTTAATTGAGGTTTGATGGGTCTGCTAGCAGTCAGCTAGCAGACTGTTGATGGGTCTGTTAGCTAGCAGACTGACGCGTTATGTTGGCCATCTTAACAAATCAAATGACAAAAAAGTTCCGTAGCAGCAAGTAACATAATATAAAAGTTCTTGTAGTTCGTTGTAACTTTGATCGATGTTTTAATGATGATGTGTTTGTTGATGTTTTTCTGATGTTTTTGTGTGTGTTTTGATATTTTCGATGTTTTGTTTTTGTGTGTGTTTTTTTAATTAAGTTAAAACCAGTTTTCGGTGGAAATTTACATGGTAATGTACATCATATATTTTTTTTAGTTTTATCATTCTATTATTTTAGAAGTTACATGGGGGGGGGGGGACACATTTACCACTTTGGAGGTGTCTCTCGCGCAAACTATTCAGTTTAGAAAAAAATGATATCAGAAACCTCAATATCATTTTTGAAGACCTATCCATAGAAACCTAGATACACACGTATGGGTTTGATGAAAAAAATAGTTTAGTTTTAGTTAAAAGTATGGGGAACCACCAAAATTTATTGTTTTTTTTTTTTTCTATTTTTGTGTGAAAATCTTAATGCGGTTCACAGAATACATCTACTTACCAAAGAGAAAAGATAAAATTTGACAATACAACCCCAAGATCAACTTTTATAAAAAGCGAGATGTTTGTTTTCCCGCCATTTCCGATCCGCATGTTTATGTTGTACCTAAGTGCAAAAAGCTGTAACTATGTTAATCATCGTAATTTTATTTTTTTCATATTTATTGTTAGTACACGTATCATCTTAAAAACCTAATTAAGAGGATTTTTAAACACAAATTTCTGAACATAAATTTTCCTGGTTTTTTTTTTTAATCTGCGTAACCCTCCCTTCACTAAAATTATCTTCGGTATGGTTTTTTGCTCTTGTCAAAGTCAGCTGTTCAAATTTCCGGCGGCCATTTTGTGACTTAGCAGGGAGATAAAGGAGGGTCAACGGTCCTCTAACGTTAGCAGAGCCTTGATGGACTGATAGCGTTAACAGACCTTTATGAATCATGTTTTTTAGCATCGGGTCTTCAAGGAGCCTTCAAGGAGGCTCTAACTTTTTATGAATAAGGCTGTCTAACTTTAGCAGAGCCTTGATGGACTGATTAGCGTTAATAGACGTTTATGAATCATGTTTTTAGCATCGGGCCTTCAAGGAGCTTTCAAGGAGGCTCTAACTTTTTATGAATAAGGCTGTAAGATCCGGCTGCAGAATTAGTGCGTTCATCGAGTATTTGCTAAAAACTATTTTTTTACGTATATTTATGATTAGGAGAATATATAGCTACCAGGGTGCCTATCAAAATGTGGCCGCAAATTTTTTAAATTCAATTATTGCTAATTGATTTTTGGGAAACAATTTCATTCACTTGTTTTTTAAATAAAATATCGTCCACTTCACGGCAATTTACATAAAGACTGAAAAATCACGGTTGCTGATGCGCACTTGGCCGCACCTCTTCGCAGCCAGCTGTGAATAGGTATGATTTTGATACTATTATGCGTTCTTAACGTACATTAATAATATATGTATCTAATTAAAGCAATTTTTTTTCTGTTTATTATGATATATGATTGCTTAATTAAATCTGGCCGCAAATAAGGGTTGCTGGCTGTTAAAGATTGTAAATATTTAAGGTAGAGTGAAAAAGAGCTAGCGCGTAACATCATTAGTCAGACGAGGATAGCGATTGCCAGCTATACGACGCTTTAGAGCCATTGCGCATGCGTCGAGTGCTAGTGTTCTCAACCACCGTGCACCGGTTCTAACAGTAGTAGGGACGAAATAAATACTCCAAAAGAAATGTCTTCTTTTTTCAAAATTACAAATTTAAAAATTACAACAAAAAATGAATATTGATGAAAAATAAAACCTAGGTTACTTAATAAAAGAAAATTTTATTCACAGAAAACACGACTTCGTCTTTATCAATTTTATTTTACGTTAATTAATTTGATAATACTTAATTTAACATAAACAATTTTCATTTCTATAAACTTTCGGTGTCGCTGTTGTTTTATTTGTAAATCTAAACAGTAACGTTCGACACATGTACTATTAGGCAATAGTTTGTTCATGGAGGATGAAGGCCAGCGATTGCCAGCTGTACGACGCTTTAAAGCAATAGCTTTAAAGCAGACGACTTAAAAGCAATAGCTTTAAAGTGTCGTACAACTGGCAATCGCTATCCTCGTCTCACTAATGATGTTACGCGTTAGCTATCTTTCACACACTACCTTAAATATTTACAATCTTTAACAGCCAGCAACCCTTATTTGCGGCTAGATTTAACTAAGCAACCGTATATCATTTAAATAAACAGAAAAAAAGCTATAATTTGATACATATATTGTTAATGTACGTTATGAACGCATAGATGTATCAAAATCATACCTGTTCACAGCTGGCTGCGAAGAGGTGCGCAACAGCAACCGTGATTTTTCAGTCTTTATGTAAATTTCCGTGAAGTGGACGATATTTTATTTAAAAAACAAGTGAATGAAATTGTTTCCCAAAAATCAATTAGCAATAATTTAACTAAAAACATTAGCGGCCACATTTTGATAGGCACCCTGGTAGGTATTCTCCTAATCATAAATATACGTAAAAAAAATGGTTTTTTAGCAAATACTCGATGAACGTACTAATTCTGCAGCCGGATCTCGTACAATTACAGCTATTTGCTGGTTTTTCAGCCACAAAATAACTGACTTAGGACTGTTTATTACTAGAGAGTAGTCCCAAGATTTGAATGTTCTAAAGAAACAAATATGGATGAATCTTTAGAACTATTAAAAACTGTTCAATATAAATATACGTACCTACCTTGCTCATTCAGCCATCTCCGAGAACGTTGAAAAGTGAAATATTCCTGTTATTGTAAAGACGAACCACTGACTGTGACTGTGTTTATCATTCAATAAAATTAGATTTTCGAAACAAAACAAATTTGTTTTTTTACTAAAATAATTGGAACTTTTGGTAAATACTGGTAGTTTCTCTCAAATAAACCCTTTTTTTCGGATGTGATATCATCAAATGACTCCTCCCGCTCTGGGCGGAGCAGGAGGGAGTGTCAGACTTTTACTGACTAAAACCCATCCATGTTCCTTCATCGCCCTTTGTGTTCCGAGGCCACGGTATCTCTTTCGAACAGTCCCGCAACCCCGGCAGGCATCGGTCCTTGCGGACCCCTTCTTTTTGCTGGCTCTCTTTGAGGCGCGCGTGGAACACGAACGCGCCGTCGACACGGCCTGTCGTCATGAGACGGACGGACGGCGAGCTAGCCCATAGCCTGCCGTCCACAGGCCCGCGCCTACGGTGGCCCCCGACGCCCGGGGCGTCTCCCGCGGCGGCCGGGACGCTGTGAGGTTCTCTCACTCTCACGTTTCGCCACCTCCTTCTCTAGCATAACTGCTTCGCAGAAGGAGGTGACGGCGCCCCATTCCGTCTCGCTCCGGACCATGGCTTGAACCAGGGCCGGACGCGAGAGGTCGCCGCTCAAATAAACCCTTAAACATTGTTTACAATGCCAGACATCTATGAAAAAAAAAGGATTTTTTAAATATCTCTGACATTAGTCGTGCTACAGAAATCCCACCTTAAATGTTTTGTCTTTGGACGTCCTCAGTGTTGCCATTTGACAAGCGATCCTTATCAACTCGATTCGTACCATAAAATAACCATAAAACTTATCGTCGTGTGTTACGTACTTCCAAATTCGTTAACAAGATCTATAAAAATGACAACCTTAGCGATCTCGATGTCTTATCGATGCAAAGTTCGTACTTGCACTGCAGATGCGGTATCCAACGGCAAACTAGCTTTCCAACACCAAGCGCTTCATGCAAGATCTTCTGAACTGGTTGTCCCTAAGATGCCTAATAGAGCTATCTATCTCTCGATACGTCACATGACTATCTTCGAGAATTAGTTGTCTCACAGCAATGATGTAATCTTCAGTGAAGGCGGATTTTGGGCGTCCTTCGCGAGATTTGTTACTAACACTAGTATGTCCACGCTGGAATTCTAAATACCACCGTTCGACAGTCCGCAGACATGGGGCTTCATCACTGAACACAGATGTTAGCTCTTCAAAACTCTGAAGCCGTGTCAGGCCTCTTCTAAAGTTGTAGAAAATTATTGCACAAACATTTTCCTTAGAAAGATTCATTTTCGTACGTAACCTGACAGATTCCAATCGACGCTGTGACTAAACAATAGCGTTAATCCTAATACTTTCAACTGTTTTGAGATTCAAAATTTAAACACATTCGAATATAGAACAGTTCCAAATTAAAAGGAAATATGGAAACGACAGAACTTAGGTAAAAGGCATACCTCGTATAATAATAATATATAATCAAATTTCAATTGTTTCAATAAGTTGACATGAGAGAACTTTTCTTTGCAGTACTAACCATGCTTTGCACCATTGTTCATGGTGTTTTCGTTTATATTTTTTCCTTTCTTTAATAAAACAAACAATAAACCTATTAACGCTATTGTGTCGAGTACAAGCACCGTTGGCGGGCCAACGGGCAGGCCATTGTTTCAACTGAGTTTTTGTACAGGTTTATCGCTACGTGTATGGTCTCTACCCAGCTCAAGTTTACCTGTACGGTTAAACTGTACAGGCAAAGCTGTCAGGTACATCCTAGCGTGTATGGCCCGCTTTAAATAGTAAAACCTGACAAAAAATGATTTTTTTTTGTGAAATTGGCTGGTTGATTTAATTAATCGGTTTTACAATCTAGGGTGTAAAAGTAAAAAAAGTCTATTTTAATTTTTTTAATGGTTTACCGATCTACAAATACATTTGTACATGGGTATTTTGAAACATTTTGTGGCGAATTTTTGCCCTAACACTCATTATACATATCAATTTTATCACTACTGCCTTTTTAATAACATTGAAAGAAAGAAGTCATTACACTATCCATATACAGGGTGGTATCGACAATATGACAATAAATTAGACTGAGCATTCTTCAGTCTGACATTCTCTGTCTGCATACAAAAATTCAATCGAATGTATCCAGTAGCTTAGGCCCAGGACATTATTTTTAATTGTCTGCGTTTCTACATAATGTAGAGGCTAGCACCGACAGGTTAACAATCCTATGTTGTTATTGGTATAAACACTAAACACAATATGTTGCTGACTTGCTACTTCAAAAACCTTTTGCTCCTTAAATTGCATTTCCACATGGGAATTAGTGCAAATTATACCTAAGGTTAGTGAACCAATATTTATAAATGGTGTTCTATTTCGTCAACAGTTCTAAGCTTTTTAGTTTGTTTGAAAAAATGTGTTTTTTTATTTCGATGTTAGTATTAATTTAATAGTTCAAAAAATTTCCTGTTAATAGTATTTACCAGTATTTTGCATTCATTGTCGTATTGTCGTCGCCACCTTGTCTATAATTTTGGTATTAAATACCTATGTATTAAATTGAAATAAATTCTATATAGACTTATTAACAATAACAAATTAGAAATAAATAACAATTTCCAAAACTCATCAAAACAAATGAGAGCAGGTGCAACAAATGTATTGAGAACAAAATTATTTAAATGCCTACATAAATGATTTTAAATAACACAAAAAAAATTAAAGATTGCTAAATTCTGCTATTGAAATCATCATTCTTACTTTATGTTTAATCATTGCGAATAGGTAATAAATATTAAACATTAAGTATTAAGCTTTGTTACTGTTTTATTCAATGACTTCTACTACATCATTGTCGAAATAATAATCCACATACTTACATGTTACAATTGTAGTTTAAAAATATTCACAACACATAAAAAGATTAGATAAAATACTGATGACCAATGAATAGAAAAATTCTCATATTTGTGACCTTCAAAGACAATACTATATTTTATGAGATCAATGACCCATATTGATGTAGGTATTAAAACACTTAATACAAATTACTAGCTAATGATTTTTTATCATATTTTGTCCAGAGGTCTCTAAATAACATTTTCATATCTATTTAGCTCGTCTCATCACAATTCTGGACTAGAAGGTGCAATAAAATACAATGATAGTATGTATTTGTTTTGCGTCTTTACATTAAGATAATGCCAACATATTATTATGTTACATATACCTATCTATACTGTGTAAAGTTATATAAAAATCAACCAACTTCAAGTTCGCACATTGATTAAATTTTTTGGAATCTCATGCAACCCATCACAATTTCTGCCTCTGGGCATGAGTAATGTGCGTTTTACTTAGTACATACCTTGTTGGTTTTTCAAGGAAATACTTTAAGAATTTCATAAACAGATTTTAACAATTCTGACTACACTTTTTGAAAGTTACATTTTTAAAATGGATATTGTCCATTTACTATTTTTTAACCGCAGTAACGTTAAACATCACTAGAGCTTGTTTAATATGAATAATCAATCTTTCCAAATATGTGAGTCTGTGGGTATTTTAAAATTGTGCACATGATATAAGTTTTTATGTTTTTCGTGTTTATTATATATACCTATGTAAAACTACTCACAACATCTCTTTTGTTCTTATGTGTTGACAGACATATTTTGCTCTCTACAAGACAAAATAAGATTCATACCTACATGGAATGTGATGGTAGCCATTTGGGAACACCTATTAGGTAGGTACCTACTTCTCATTGACTGACCTACATAGCAATAAAAATTGCATCCCTTATTTTATACAATGTGTACTTTAGATGGAACAGTTAGGTAGGTACAGTACTTATCTAATAAGAGTTTGTTTTTTGTAATATAATGCTAAGATAATTTTATTAAACATAACTATTTGGTCGCAAGTTTGACTAGCGCGTAAATAAAGTTAGGTAGGGACCTATTTCTCATCTTGAGATGAGCCTGCAAACATTTAATTATATTTAATGCTTTTTGATAATGTATTAAAACCATTCCAAACAAACTGCCAAGCAGCAAAACAATATTATCACAAGGCCGAAAATAAATAACTATAAATTATATTCATATTATATAATATATATATATTAATATAAATTATATATTCAATAGATTTTGTGTTTAAAATATTTTTTTAATGACAAACATACAATGGTACCTTTATAACGTAATCTGGAATGCTCAGGTATCATTTTGCAGCCAATTTTGCTGCTCACCTTAATTGATTTGATTTAAATGTTAGTATTTATTGAACCTGAATTATTTAAAATGGATATGGGATGATAATACCTCTAAGTTACTATTGTTGACTTCGTGAATCTACATGGTCATGGACAGTTAACATATCTACACCAGTCAAACGAAGATTACTTACTTACACTAATGGTAGTTGTGATGATTTCACTAACAAGTAATAAACCTTATTGTAAAATGGCTATCATGTCAATCGAATTGGATCATTTTTTTTCTACGCTACAGATTTGGCTTCACATTAATTTATTTTTAATTATTTACATTGCATTAATTTACAAAATAGGTCACTCGGTCTTATTTTCCGGTAACACGAATTTCGCTACTCTAATAACACGTTTTTTTTTAAATATCTAAATCTTATTTCAGAAATCTTCGTCCCAAATACCTACTGTAATTCTTTTGATAGTGTAAGTTCAAGAAAATTCCAGTTGCTAGTCAATTTCTTACCACAATATTTATCTTATGACTAGCTTATTATTTCTTGCCTCCAGATAAAGGTCATTGTTGTTGTTGTAGTATTTAATTTGTTGACAGTACCTGTCAGCTGTCAAAGTCACTGGTATTGAAACAACAGGGCCCTGTTTTATAAAGCTGACAATCCGACAAGTCGACATAATTATATCAAAACCGGCCAAGTGCGTGTCGGGCCACGCGCAGTGTAGGGTTCCGTACTAGCCCTTTATGTTTTAGATTTTGTTTTTCAATGCAAGTCTTCACCCGTTATAAACAAGCAACTACTCCATTTTAGTCACTTTATGGTGGATGCTCCAGGGTAGCCCGCTAAATTAAAAAATTCTTACGTTTTTTGCAATTTGCAGGCCAGTGCTAGATTGTATGTTGATTACAATATTGTTACATTAGTACCTACAAATTTATAATCATCAATATAACCCTCCCAAGTTCCTAAAGGTCGGGGAATTACTTTGACCTTGAAAAAATCGTTCCTCGAGCTTTGTCACGACTATCCGACAATTTTCAGGAATAATTTGGTTAGTTTTTTGTCAACGTCGAGTTTTATAAAACGCGTTTTTAAATGAGAAGTAGGTATGTCAAGATTTCACCAGCTGTCGCTTTTTGACATACGGTGGTAGGGTGTAAACAGACTCATCACGAAGCCGTCAACCAAGCATTCCGTACATCAAATTATGTAACTTTACGCAAACATTATTGCTGGGAAACGCCTTTCTTTTGGGGTGAAAAATCATGTTTTGTGGTAGAACTCAATGTAACGCACTCAAAACATTGTGCTGATGGATGGATTGAATAGTACGGGGGTCGTGGAGGTTTTTAAAGTAAAAATCTTACATTAAAAACTTGTATTAAAAAAACAGCTTGTTAAAAAGTTGGTACGTTGAGTCCCAATATCTCCGTAACTAGAAGGTTCCCAGGTATGGTATAGAACAAGGCTGCAGAACCCCAGGCCCGCGGGCATTGACATTTGAATTGGCCCCGCCAAAAATAGTCAGCTGATAACAGTCGTTTAAAAACAGATTTCAGAATCGAAAAAAATATCAAACAATATCGAAAAAAAATGATGCTCCTTACCCATCTCAGTAAGCCAACAAACAATAAATAAGCAATTAACTGAAGTTTATTGTAGAAAGCTGAGTAGGTAGGTATCTACCAGTATCATTACTATAGCATGGCTTATTTTCTAGATGGGCCGCGGGTGGACACGCAATACAAATTATGGCCCATCTTTAAAATAAGTTGAACAGCCTTGGTGTAGAACAAAAAAATGATCGCAATGACGGGGAGAACAAGTGCCTTTCGGCTTCGTTAAGAGTTTTTTTATGTCACTTTTATAAAACAGCCTAAGCGCGACAATTCTACAATTTCGTCAGTTTTTGACATACTTAAATAGAATTATGTCGAATTGTCAGTTTTATAAAACGGGGCCACGCCTAAATGTTTTTTTAGATTGTTGTTTGTGCCTGGTTTTTGAGAATCTAATTAATATATTTTGAGAGCGGCGATGGCGGCACACCAATATGTTGTCTCTGGTGTTGTTATCAGAAGCACGACTAATAAACTAGTTAAGGTAATATGCCAAAGATACATTTACAACGATCTTAAATATTACTATCTCTATACATAAAATGGATGACACTTAATTGGTGTAAGTTTGTTAGCATGTTATCAGTGCCGATGTCTCAAAAATATTTTCTATGTATTTTCAAAGGAATGGTTGAATTTTGGTCTCCCTTTTTGGTCTAGCAGTTGTGCGACTTCGTTTCAATTTATCTATTGTAGTTGCTATAGTTGCTGCCAGTTAAGATGTCAATAGCGGTCGTTGACTCACCTACTTACATTTATTAAAGTTCTTAAGGGGCTCCCCCATGCACACTAACGCCACTTTAGTAAAAAAATCAGAACTCGTTAAATACACAATTAATATAAAATCTGATTGACAAAATTAATCTTTTAGTCTTCTAAATTATTTACGTCTGCTTAATCATTGAAACAGCTCGCTGTCGTTACAGATACAAAATGGAAAAAAAACGGCCCGTTTTAAGCAATTTTTCTAACTGTAACTACAGTGAAGTATATTTTAATGAATTAAATAGACGTCAATAATCTAGAACTCTAAAGCATTGTTTTTGTCAATCAGATTTTATATTAATTGTGTATTTAACGAGTTCTGATTTTTTTACTAAAGTGGCGCTAGTGTGCATGGGGGAGCCCCTTAACTTGAAAAACCAAAAATAAGCCTGTTCAAGTCTTTAATCGTCATCTATCGTATCTTTAACATTTTATCTAATGAAAAACAATATATGGTTCATTGTTTTGGTTCGTACGAAGAGATATTAGGGAAAGGGATTGCCGTTATTATCAACTTAACTGGCAACAACATAACTGTTTTCTGCCTTCTGTAGGCACTTGTAATAGATAGTAAGTACCTAATTTAGCTGAAGTTACACGTAATAATTTACTTACATAATGCATCTATAAAACACATGAAAGCCTATCTTAGGCTCACAAAACGATATCGGCTGTTACAAATAACTAGTATAATAATCAGCGAAGCGATCTTAACGCGAACAAAAACTTTATTGTCTTAAAATAGACTAAATAATACGTAATGTTACTGTAATCATCAACAGTATTATCTTATGAAAATCGAGGTGCCCTTCACGTTGTCCAGTCAGCCGATATTCTTTTTTGATTTTTATATTTTATTCATGGTGCAATTATTCTGTAAGTGGCTTGTATTGGCCAATTACATGTAAACTAACATCAATACCTAATTATCATGAGTAGCCTTAAGTAATTAAATAGCTTCTAGGCCGGCGGTAGTAAAACGTAAACGGTAATTTCGTAGATATTTACAAGTAACATAGTTTTTTTCCAAACACTACGTTGCTAATACTTATTTTGGCACTCCGTTTTGGATATTTGCTTGGTAACAAATGGTCCTTTCATCCGCCGTACAGTTAGTAAGTAGTTAATGTTTCTTGAAAAATAATAGATCAGTGACGTACCAGCCTAAACACGATTGTTTCAAATATATACATAACTGGTAGGACCTAATAAGGCCTGTTCACGAACAACATCAACAATGAGATCAAACTTATTCTATATTTTACATAGGTACTCATTATAAAATGCTCCAAAACTTTTTCGCATACATGTAGAATAATGTTGGTCTTCACCATAAACATCTATTGATAATGATGAAAAATTACAGAATATCCCACAACTTATTTAAGTTGTCCTAAACATAAATACTTGACGACCATTTGACGTATAGCTTAGGTAAACTCTCCAGCTAGTGAAAACGGATCGTTGCAAGAATTCGAAATAGTTATTAACTATTTGAATCATTCTATAAAATTATTTTTTCCTAGGCCTTGTTAAGTCATATTTTTAACCAACTTCTAGAAAGAAGGGTACATAACTTGGTATATGAGATTCTCTGACCATGCTCGAATATAAAATACAATTAAATATCTAAGTCCTGAGAGTCAAACAATAATTTCATACATCTGGCTTAGATACCTATACCAACACAATCATCTTTGACGAATTATTACTTACATATTATATTATTTCAATTCAATATTAATGTCAATTGATAAAGCAACAAACATTTACATTGCAATCTGCGGAATGTAGAACATTTTTTACACAATAATTATCTTGACAAAATGTGTTCTACATTCCGATTGGATCATATACTACTAAAAAATTACAGTTTTTTGGCAAATTAGTTTGGACTAGTTAGTACTATTTCTTTTATGAAGAACGAGCAAATCTCTAAACTTATTAAGTGTCCTATAGAACTTAAGAACGAGCAAATCTCTAAACTTATTAAGTGTCCTATAGAACTTAAAACTGGATAACAAACAAAGAACATCAGTGAAACGACTGAAGCAATTAATAATAATAAATTACTGCTTATCTCGAACACTCAGAAACTTGATTGAATAAATATGTAATTAGATTATTATAAACATATTATAAAGATTTTACAGTGACTTTGTTGCAAAGGCCCCAAGAAAAACATGGTCCAAACTCCCATTCATCTTTATTCAAAAAACATTTCTGCTATTCCTGACTAATACTGTTACAGATTATTTGCAACATCACATGCAATGCAACATTTTCCTACATTTTTATGTGTTTCGCGAACACACTAAAAATAACACCGCGCACTTTACGTGCAACCCGGCTTGGGAAATGTTGAATTGAAAATTATCTACACCCGGCTTAACACGTAACATAGACGACCATATTGGAGAGCAGAGACCAAATAGGAACCTTTTATCTGACTCTTGTACCTGCAGGATCGGACAAACAACAACTTTTACTTCTTTTTAATGGTCTCGGCTGGATTCGCTGGCGGCTGGATGCTGACACGGACCTCTCCTGTGGGGCCCACCACGATTCTCACCTGTAAGAACGACAAAGTGCTTGTTATACAAAACATTCGACGCTTTTTGCGTTAATTGTGTTATATGGAGAGATGTCCCACATGATGAGATGTAACCAAACATGAATCTGAACTGATCAGTGAAGGTAGCCAGGTGCTTTCATATATACTTCATTCTGCATGCAACTGGCTACACTGAGTTTAGTGGTTAAACGATCATGTTGTGGTACTACCTATAATAGTGCCATTAGTGCGAGACGAGACCTACTCGGTACAAATTGCCTCATTTTACTCATTCATTCATTTATTGCACAATGTACACACAGTTACACGCTAAGTTTAAAACTAATGAGCACGTTACTCTATTAGGGAGCAGCAATTTCATTGCACATTGGCTTTGTTTTATTTTTAGATTGTGCTATCTCTTGTGAAATACTTATACGAGGTACAAAATCTTGTACTAAGTCATCAGTTCGCAAACGATTTGCTTCGAATAGTAGTACGTAAGTACTCGTTCCGGCGGAACAGGGACCACGGGGTGAATCTGGAAAAGTGTGCAGGTAGAGCTGACCTTGTATAGCAGGTAGCCTTAAAATATCAGCATAGTTGAGTTACCTAGTCTCCCCGTCACACATTCATAGCGTAGTAGACGGGGTTTGGGGGAGGTGCCATCGGAGAAGTGGCTTGTTGCGCCGACACCGCCGATGGTGCACCTTCCGGGGCTCCCCTAGTGGCCCTGGATGGAGACCCGGGCGCGGGCTGGTACATGGGAGCTGCCACCTGAAAATTGACAAAATCATAAAGTTGATGAAAATCATTCCCATGAATCATCAGTTATAATTTATAAAACACAGTCAATTGTTTGTTCACCTGATTTTTTAAATAATCATAGCGGGGCAACATTTTGGAAAAAAAAATATTGAATTTGGTCACACTAGAATTACTTATTTAACTTTTTATGTACCTAGTCTTTCAACCATTTTTTTTTTAATAATTTAAGCATTTTGTTCTTTGTAATTACAGAACATAATTAATATCCACTATCAATACGTATCTAATAAGAAGCAAAACTTCATAATGATAGTCGTAGCTCCGTAGCGCCTACGAGCTACGGCTTTACACTACTACGCCAGCTACGACGCTACAGTACCTTCATACTCGTAGCTGGCGTAGCGTGACGCGGTAGATTGAAAATCCTTTATTAGAAAACCGGCCAAGTGCGTATCGGGCCACACGCAGTGTAGGGCTCCGTAGTAGCCCGTTATATTTTAGATTTTGTTTTTAAATACAAGTCTTCACCCGTTATAAACTAGCAACTACTTCATCTTAGTCACTTTAACTTAAAAGGATTTATTCTAAGGATTTTGTATTTGGTACAAAATGATACAACACCTAAGTTCAAAGACTTACTACTAAAATTTTTCTAGATTTTTCAAGCCAGCAGTTTAGCTTTTAGGGGGGGGGGGCGCCATAATGGAACAAAAATTCGCACTTGAAAGTTTAATATTTCGTAAATGGAGCATTAAATCGAAAAATAGTACTAGCAACCCCTAAGTAAGTCATTTTAAAAGACCTATTCAACAATACCCACGACGGGGTAGACGACGAAAAAAAAATTCATTCCCATTTCACACGTAGCGGAGCTGCCCTAAAAAAATATTATTTTCCCGTTTTGTCGGCGTTATTGATATGCACATTACACACCCCTACAAAATTACAGCTTTCTAGTACTAACGGTCTCTTGGCAAAACCTCGGACAGACAGACAGACGGACGGACATGACGAAACTATAAGGGATCCTTGTTAGGACTACGGAACCCTAAAAAAGAAACAAACCATTTATTCTGAACAACATTTAAGAAGAATTACTTATAAGAACCATATAAATAATAGCTTTAAAATACTTACTTTCTCAGAGTAGCAAATCATCTGTTTTCCGCCTCCAGGCTGAGGGGCTGGCACGGGCCGGTATCGAGCCGGCGCGGGGCACAGGGTCTGAAAACATATGAATTGTAAAACTAGCTGACCTATTTATACGGACGGACGGCAATAAAAATAAAATTCAATCATTAACCAAAAACTCGCTTCGAACGTACTAATACGGCCGTTTTCTCTTACGTACCTATATCTGTTAGTTAATATGCCTACGTCTCGCAACTATCGGTGTTTCTATAAACAAAGTTAGCTTGAAATATCCTATCCGCGTCACCTACCTGTCACTCTATTCATAGAAAAATCAAAGAAAGCTTTTCTGTGACGTTTTGTTTCTAACGGTCCGTAAGCTAAATGTCATACAAACAGAGATAGCAACCTTCCGTTACTTGTTAGTAAGTTATTGAAATGTTCGTTAATGATACAGCCACCGGTAGGTAACACATACAAATATTCACATGATGGGTTTATCTGAAGATGCTGACTAAATATTCATAAAACACAAAGTTAGAAATTCAGTTCAAATCAAATAAGCTTATTTTTGTGGTTTTATGGAAGGAACTTGTTTGAATTAAACCTCAAAAACCAGATAAAGCGAAGGAGCAGTGTTAGGTAGCACGGATCTATTCCTGGATAACAATTTTGAGAGAAACTCAACAAAACTTTAGTTAGTTACATATTCACACCCACTCACGCTAATTACCAAACTCACGAAGGAAAGTTTACCTTGCTCATAATATTACTTTAATTAAAACTGGCAACTATAACGTACTACTTGGAAATAACTTTAGCTTCATATTACTGAGTTCAGTCTAAGTCTAGCCTATGTTTATAAGTCATCAACTAGCTGTTTCCTATTTGATGACGTCCACGTAAATTAATTGAATATCTTGCAGAACATTCGGGGGTCATTCATTAATTAGGTAAAGTAAGGATGATTTTGGCAATTTTTAACCCCCCTACCCCCAAGTAAGGGTACGTAATATTTTTTAAACCCCTATTCTTAAGTAAGATTCTATTTCGATTTTTCAAAATAAAAATGTTAGAAAAGGATTAGTCACTCCCAGTTTGACGTAAATCAAAGATTTTTATTTTTCGACGTGGGTGGTCCACGTTATGTAAGTATTGTTACGCGTAAAATATTACGTAAGAATGGGTTTCGTCACGCCGCCGTGCTATAATTTTTAGTGCGTTGTGACGTCACGAGCCCCCCCCACTCCCGAGTTTTGATGCGAAATAGATTTGCAATTTATTGGTGGTGGAAACTAGCCTATTGTATGCATGTAATACCTGTAGCTGAAGTGGATGTGAGTAGTGCGCTCGTTGCGGCTGCGCTGGGGCCGGCTGCGGTGTGCTGGCGCCGCTTCGAGCCTGCTGCTGTTGGTAGTACGAGTGCATGCGGGTGTCTGCAATACCAGTTGACTTTCAGTTACGATACATTACACACTTGATTGCATTACTTCTTAGGCTCACATTTATAGCAACACAGCGCTGCGCCTTACTACTATTATATACACATTATTATATTTTACTAGGTCAGGGCTTCCCAACCGTTCACCCAATGCGCCTCACCCAACTTCCCGCTAAAATATCAAGATACTTTTATCCTTTGCAAGAGGAGCCGAAATTGAGGGTCGATATCAAAATAAAAATATAGGTACGTGTTTATTGATTGATTGATTGTTTTTGTTTTTTTTAGTAAGTCTTCGGATAATACCAACATGAGTTGGAAATGTAAGGGTTTTATGATGAAGAGATGGTTTTTCAGGCTTTTACTATTAGAGTTTTAGTCGAGTGCAATTAGACAATAAGGTGGAACGAAGTCAGATTTTCATGGGACTTTTTTATCGAGTTCCTAGAGTGGAGAAGAAAGTTAAAAAAAAATTCGCCGGTCGCGACATATTTTATTTAATGTGCTTTGTTGTCCATGTAATGTATATTTCAAGTACTTTTTGAAATTTTCTTATTTTCTGCAATTATTTCTAAAATATCGAATTTGAAAACTAAAATTTCTTTTCAAATTGGTAACTGATGCTTTTTCACAGGTAACTGGACCAGAAAGTATTACCTAATGAAGACCACTTTCATGAGTTACTTAAAATTCATTCGGAAATGTCAGAAAGTCGTCTATGTTAATGAAAGCATTTTTTTTCCAAATACTGCTATGCAACTTAATGTGCAAATTATTGTCTAAATCCTTATTTTATTAGCTATTTAACGAGGTATAATAACTAGAAAAATATTTAAGGATACTTGTTAAATATTGATTACTGCTGAAAACCACCAAAAATGGAGGCATTTGGAAGAGAGCTACACTCAGCATTGGGTGGCCAAGGGTTGAAGAAGAGAGAGAGAGAGTCACTCACGGTCATTCATTAACCCGCAACATTTATCGTGTCTCTGACGTACCTAAAACCTAAGATTTACCGAACGCCGAGCGTATGGTTGTAAAAGTTCGAAATGCACGATGATCACAGAATACTTACAGGCTTTTGCCATTAAAAGCTGGTAAATCTTATTTATTTATTTAAACTTCATGTAGGTACAATAGTGGTACATAGGCGGACTTAATGCCACAAGGCATTCTCTACCAGTCAACCTTTGGGTTAAATAGGAAAACAAAGTGATAGGGTACAAAGTAATGTCTAAAAAAACTTTTTGCTAACGAGAGTTTAGATTTAGATTGATACTAATACACATATACAGATAAAATAAACTAATAGATATTTTATCAAATACCAAAAATTAAAAAGAAAATAACAAGAAACCTAATGATAATTATTATGACGAGTTCAAATTGAGAGCTATTTATTCTTAGTACGTGACGTAGTGACGTATAGTAGTTACGAACTTTTCTTTTGAAAGTGAATTTGTTTTCAGCTTTTTTAATGCCAAAAGGTAGCGCGTTCCAGAGCTTTATAGTAGAGATAGCGTAAGAAGTAGACATGAAGCCTGTACGGTGTGAAGGAATTTGGAGGAGTAGATTCTTTGAAGCTCGAAGGTGGCTCGAAGGTAAATCTTCGGTTGTACTGGACAATCTTCGGATTTACCTACGTAGGTAGTTCAGGCTTTAACAATAATATATGGTTTTAATCTGGAGCCGTTCGCCGCGCTCCCCCTTCCATCACCACTCCCAAGTGGGACGCGCCGCACTGGTTGGGAATCCCTGCACTATAAGGTGGTATGATTTACGACTTCTTATTGGGTGACCTATAATGACCTATCCGACTTAGGCTGCGCTATACTGTCCTCTATTGAGTAAATAGAATCATGTAGCTCGCTTCGCTTTGTTTCTGTACGAATGAGAGATTCCAATAGGATCAGCTTAGTTCCCGTTGTCAGATTAAACGAAAAAACACATCAGGGCTTTAATCATATTTAAATCTAACTTCTGCCAGTGAAGTTTCTTGTTGAACTTCAAGTTAAAATCACTCGGCAATAGAGTATATAGCTTTCTATTAATGAAAGAATGATTGAATAAGAAGTTTCGGAGTTCAACACCTCTTAACAATATCATAGCAGAGACTATGACTTCAATCCTATAGAATTTTATATATTCATAGAATGATAACTTACAGTCATTAGCTTGCTGCCACTGCTGCTGTGCACCGTAATCTGCATGGTGTTGGTAGTGATAGTGAGTACTGTACGGCAGGTACAGCAGCTGATGGTGGTTCCTGATAGGCGGCGGCGACTCCGGGCGGCGGCAGCGCGGCACGGCGCGCACCGGCGACGTCTGTTCCGAGCTCGTCTGCGAGCTGTACAACTCCTGGCTGCTGTCCGAGCATCTGGAATTGGTAAGTGGAAGCAAGAGTCAGTGTTGTGTGCTTAAATCTCGCTGCTCTTCTACCGATTACGCCGCGAAAGTTTTGGGCCAACAAAATTTGAAGTGGCACGAAGAAGAATCTCGCTGCTTCGATTAGGATTAATCATCATCATCATAATGATCCCACTGCTGGGACACGGCCTCCTCTCAATGAGAGGGAATGGGCTATAATCCACCACACGGATCCAGTGCGGATTGGTAGACGTCACTAATGTCTTCGAATTTTTGGTTCTAGGACATGCCGGTTTCCTCATGATGTTTTCCTTCACCGTCTTGAGAGCAGTGGTGATGAAATAAATTACACAAAGTAATGCGCCTGTCTGGGTTCGAACCCACGACTTACTATTCGTAAGTCGGGACCGCCACCACTGGGCCACCGCTCCTCTCTGATTAGGATTAAGAAGACTATCAATTATTAGTGCTGCGGTGTCAACCAAATATCATTATTCACAGCTGCAAATATTCAAAAAAAGTCTTACCCGATATTAGCATAAAGAGAGCAGTTTCTATACATGGTCTCTTGTTGCTGCCGTTGCTGCTGGTAGTGAGCATACGTGGCCATGTTCTGAGCGTGAGCGTAGCAAGCATCTGAGTGCTGCTGGGGCACCGGGGTGCTCTGGCATGGCCTCGCCGGCATGTAGGAGTCTGATGATTTAGACCTGAAGACCGATAAAATACTTTTTCATAATTATGACAACTTTAATAGTTTTCAGTGTTCGCGTTCTGATACGTTCGTTAGACAGTCGCTATAAAATGCACGCAAGCATAATAAAATTCATTTCGCAATAAAAATCAAAGGTTTGATTTGTCAAGCTGTCAGCAATGCAAAGGCATTTTCACAATAAAGACACGATAATCTTACCAGTTAGAATTGGCACTGGCTCGGCTTTGAGGCCTTGAGTTAAGATTGGCCTCAGAGTAATATGGCCAGGAATAGTCAGAGTTTGTGCGTTGGCATGCGTGTGACGGCATCTGTTGCGGAGTGGCTCCCGGGGACGGTTGCAACTCATTCTGCATCTGTTGCAATATCTCGTCTGATGCTCCAAGTTGCTGCTTTATTGCAATGCCGCGAACGGCCGGCCGGCGATGGAAACCTAAACAACACATTTTATCTTTATTCACAAAGACAATTCTTCTGCAACCATCGAGGGTCGTGCGCAAACAGTTATGAATCCCTACTGGTACCGACCTGTAACTCACAAAGGAAAATAGTTGGCTTGCACTAAGAATAAAATATCAGTAAAACATTTTTATTTAATATGTAATGAAGTCGGCTTGAGAAATTTTGGCATAAGATTTAATTTGGCCTACGCAAATATGATCACATTTCTGAATTTCGTACAAAGCTCAAGTGGCTTCGCATACGCCTTCGCCGGAATTCTCAATACCTACATCCCCTCTTATCTTAAAGAACCTTGCAAGTTCCTTCATACACAAATACATATCCTAACGCCTTTTTCCCATGGGGGTAGACACTAAAAACTAACTAACTTACCTAGGTACTAAACTACAGAACGTCACGTACTCCTTTTGCCTCGTCCACGTTCATACATCTGGTCAACACAAGCACGCCGGTTGCGAGTACTACGAGCCTGACCTTTCTGAAGAACCTTACCAATAAAGCCTGTGTACTTTTGTCCTTCTAGGGTAGTCCCCTCTGGGCATTGCCACGCACATTTGCCTTGTAAATACCGTTTGTTAGTCGTCTTAGTTCCTTCATGACACACATAGGGTTACCACCTGTCCCAAAAATATAATACTTTTGGGAATTTCAGGAAAAAAAAGCACGCATTTATTTTTTACGTAACGAAAAAAAATATTTACGTAAAAGCGGAAGTTGCAGGAATGGAGAGAAGAAAGCAAATGATTTAAAATATATTTGTCAAATTTGTATCTGTACTTTTTAAAAGTATTTGCCATTTTTCAGCAGTGTTTTTTCGATAAAAACACCTCTTGTTCCCTTTTTTTTTAATAATTTCACTTACAATAATAATTTCTGAGTACAAATTATTAACATTTGATAGTTGACGTTTTGTTGCCGCGAATGCGTTTCGTTCTGAAATTCCCTGTGCAACGTTGCGGGTACGTTCCAGACTTCCAGTCACAGTTAATTTAAAAAAGCGCGATAGTTGAATTAGGGAAAAAATGTAGTCTTTTTAGTACTATATTATTTTTCTATAATATATAGTACAATTGACCGAAATATAGTACGATAAGCTATATATTATAGTACGGGTGGCAACCCTAGACACACATATCTATCTAATACTAGATATTCTGAATCATCGGAAAACCTGGTACTAGAGATGATGATGCATTCTACCAGCTTCAACGACAAATCTTTTATAGTTGATGCAGTGCGGCTTTGGAATGTCAGAAAGGCGCGCCCAGACATAGTCCACTTAGAAAAAAAATCTAAATCACTACCTCACTTAAACATCACTAAACAAGTTTATCTGCTCTTGATACATGATTATTATAAATGTATAGGTACAGATTTATATATAGTCTATGTACGTATGTATATTAATATGTAATAGATACACCACAAACTACCTGCAGTATTATCTCTCTCCCTTGCTGTAATCCATCCAAAGGTCGTCTTGAAAATATTGCTTTTAGCGCTAAGACCGCTCATTGTGTTTGTGTAATCCTATGTGAAGTTTTATTTTATTAAGGCGCCTCCCCGAACAAATGACCTTGAACCAGCAGGTTTTTGGAGCCTACTCCTCTTTATCCAAAAGAAATACCAACTAATAAAAAATACATTAAATTACTACCTACATATTCTTGACTCCAAATTTTTCGTTACTTTTTTTTTTAAGTAGCTTAATGTTTAATAAATCCCCTCACAACGAAACCACAGAAATAAGAAATAATGATTTATAAAATGCTACTCCTCGTAAAGTAACCATTATTTTGATTTGCTACCTAAACTAATAGATAGACAATATAATAATGAACATAATTGTCGTTTTATTTTTTCTAAAAGACATTTATAAAGAATAAAAACCACTCATTTCGCACTATTCGGCCTGCAGTGACTGACGAAACAATCACTTTCTAGTGCAAGCTGATTAGAACTTTATTCTAACAGTATTTCAAACGAAGTTTGAAGCACCACAAATAGAGTTGCTAATTTTGCTCGGGGAACCGCCTTAGGGCCATGTTCACCAACAGTAAAATAACCGACTGTTTCGCAATCGGCCCACTAAACGTAAACAGTTGTTTAAACATGAGGTGGGAATTTTGGTGTTCACCACAACTTATTCTAGCTCGGTTATGTAAACGAGCATTTTAGGAATGAAAGACCGAATGATTATAATACAGTCAAATAGGGTGGGTAAACTTAACACGTTAAAAACCGTACAAATGCGAAACATCTTAAAATGGTTGCATTATACCTGAGATGACAGTTCTTTATAACCATCAAATTATATGTTGTGTTTGAAGTTTTGTTCGTTTGAAATAGTTTTTAAATTAAATATAATGGATAAGAAGCGCATTGCCAATTTTACGCATGACGAAAAAGAAATTGTCACTAATTTAGTGTTAAAGCACCAAGGCGTATTTGAAAATAAACGCACCGAACTCCGTGAAGTAGTGTCGTCTGATGGAATACAAACAAGGAGTTCGCAAAAGTCTTTCAGCGGTTTCAAACTTGTCCAAAACGTCATCCTCTTCCAAAATATAATTCAAAGCAGGCTGCATGTTAAATTCTCACAATAATATCTGGGTGTAACCTTAAAATTTGTTATATTTGCAATTTACAAACGTCAAAATACACCGATTAACTACTAACCGGGACTTTAAACAACCTCTCCCACCTCGGTTAGAGAAAACAGTTGATTTGCGTGTTTAATCGGTTGATTTGCTTTGGTGAACATGAAAATGTGTTTTAAACAGCTGTTTTTAGATAATCAGACCGGTATCTTTTCGGTGAACATAGACCTTAAAGTGTTTTGTATGTTGTAGATCAGTGTTAATCAACCTTTTTCATGACACGACTCCCGATAATATGAAAGATATTTGGCGAACCCCGACCCTTCGCGTTATTTCATTTTTTTATTGTTACAAATATTAAATCCATACATTTTTTTATGAATTTGCATAATTAGCATTCGGGTAAATATATGTACCTATTTAACACATTTTATAAAATTTGGAATTCTATTTAATTCTCAATGTAGCAAAAACGGATCCGCAATGAGTGAAAATAGTTAATGACAAACAAGCGAAACCTCGATAAGATGGATGAGTACTAGGTAATAGGTTTTTATTTTGTTAATTTGTATGAACATACCAATGTTTATATCCTATAATTAACATTTTTTTATTAAAACTATCTTTCTAGGCTTCATTGTTTTGTTTATTGAGGTAGTTTTCGCGACCTCTTGCGACCTCCCTATAAAGGTGTCGACTGCATCAGCTTTAGATAAGCTGGCTTTGACTAACTGCATAAAATAGCTTATCTTAGGTAAGTACAGTTATTTACATTATTAGAGATACTTCAACAATTAAACAAACAACTTTTATTCTGTGAGAAAGTTTTCAATGTTTTTCAAAGCAGTCTGAAGTTTAGATTTATGCCCGGGACGTCTCACGTCTTCTTACATCGTATTTACACGTAGATATCTGGTGAATTAATGTCATAAGTGCACCTACTAAACACCTCTGTCTAACCTCTCGGGGAACACAGACTTTAATGTCAATTGAATCAGAATCAGATTCATTTATTCGTAAACATAAGTAACATTAAATAAGATCATAAAAAAAAAGATATTATATTTACCGTAATCGTCATGCTCATCATCGCTGCTAACCGGCTGTGACTCCTGGCCGTACCGCTGCCTTAGTCTCTCAGTCCTCGGAGCAGTGGCTCTAGCAAAAGCAGCCAAACCATCATCGCCTTCTCCGGCTCCTAGATACAGAGAACCATCTTAACAAACTTTGTAACGAACGTCAGATTGGTGGGCCAGCTACCAAACTTAAGTCGGCAACGGTTGCCAAAAACAAAGGCCTAGGTATAGGTAAGCGTCCACATGTCCGCGTCGTACGCATCGGCGTTTATTGCCCATGGTACCACCACCACCACTATTACTACTAGTAGTAGTACCACGGGTAAAACAATAGCCCGAAGTACTACCAAGCGATCCAGTACTACCACGGGAAGTTTTTTTTTCCCGTGGTACTACTGGGATTGGTACATAAGATCAACAATCATAATCTCAGCAACGTAATCATAAATAAAATTTATGAATTACAGAAAAATAAATGTTTATTATAATTTAATTTACACACATCAAAAATGTCTAGGGATCAAGCATTTTTATGCGGATTTCTTGAGATTGAGATGTGGCTTTG
This sequence comes from Xestia sexstrigata, assembly GCA_941918905.2. Lineage (NCBI taxonomy): Eukaryota > Metazoa > Arthropoda > Insecta > Lepidoptera > Noctuidae > Xestia > Xestia sexstrigata. The sequence continues at coordinate 10,544,810 of OW799200.2, read as the reverse complement.
TAATAAATTTATGATTTTATAAATTTATATGGATCCTTTTTGGTGCATTTCATAATTTGAATCAGGAACTCTCAATCAAATTCGAGTAAAAGATGAAAATAAGCTGTCAATATTTTCCCTATAAAAACATACAACGCATTGAAGACATTATTAGTGCTACTGTTTCCCTACTACTGATTAAAACCAACGTTATTATGGAGCGGCGACGTCATTTAAGCAGGGAAGAAATGCTCAGAGCCGTGGGAATGATAGAAGCTGGTTCCCGGCAACGTACTGTAGCTTTAGCTCTGAATACAAGTCAGAGTGTTATCAGTCGACTTTGGACACGTTACCGAAGCACTGGTACCGTGGCTGAACGCCATGGAGGACGGTATCGCTGCACCACACGGAGACAAGACCGATACATTCAAATCTTAACTCGAAGAGCTCCAACAATAACCGCCATGATGTTAGCCGTGAGGCTTCATCACTCTTCAGGGAACTTAATTAGCGACCAAACAGTCAGAAACCGCTTGCATGAAGTGAACCTTCATTCCCGAAGACCGCTACGGGTACCACCTATAGCAATGCACAATCGTAGGATTCGATATCAATGGGCTCTTGAACACAGAAATTGGGCAGAAGAACAATGGCGTTTCGTGTGCTTTTCTGATGAGTCTCGTTTTGGTATGAGACCGGATACAAGACGTATACGACACTGGAGAACCCCTGGACGCCAACAGCGATTAAAATCCTGCCAGGAAGTCCATCCTTATAGTGGTGGAACCATCATGGTATGGGCGGGTATTTGGATCGGCGGAAGAACTGAGTTGATTTGGATCAGAGGCAACCTCAACGCTCAAATTTATGCTGAGACGATTGTATCAGACGTCATCGTTCCTCTACAAGTGCAAATCGGTCCCTTATTTCAGTTAATGCATGATAATGCACGACCGCACACCGCAAGAGTTGTAAGACAGACTCTCGCCGCAGCTAACATCAATGTCCTGCCCTGGCCTGCTCAGTCGCCAGACTTGAACCCGATTGAGCATGCATGGGATATGCTACAGAGAAGAGCTCTGCCGAATATGGAGGGTATCCAGTCGCAAGAAGACCTTTTTTTGTTGTTGCAACGAACATGGGCGGCCATTCCACAGCGTGATTTGGATGAACTCATTTTGAGTATGCCAAACCGATGTTCTTGTGTTGTTAGTGTTCGCGGTAGAAACACGGATTATTAATTGTTTAAGTTACCCAATAAAATTTTAAAGAAAACTGTTATTTCAGTCTTTTTTTCGAACTTTAATGTTAGTGGTTCAAATGTCAAAAATCCCTTTATTAGGAAAATGGCAAATTTCTTTATTAATGCAAAGGTGACTTGGTTTATCGTTACTGTGACAAACGAAAACACTTTATTTGATGAATCCTTAAAGAAAATTTTAATTAATATCAATCAGGAGAAAAGTTATTGCAAAAATATATGTTGATCCCTAGATACTTTTGATGTGTGTATATTATGTTGAGATTATGACTTGTTAATTTATTAAACTTTTAAAATTTTTAAAGTGTTGAGATTTTGAATCGTTCAGAATAAGATTGTTGATCTTATGTACCTACCAATCCCAGTAGTACCTACCATGGGTAAAAAAAACTTTCCGTGGTACTACTGGATCGCTTGGTAGTATACGGGCAATTTCTTTAGCCGTGATACCACTGGTAGAAACACTGGTGACACCACGGGCAATAAACGCGCATCGGACGCATCGCATCGAACGGATCGTGGTAGGTAGGTATAATTGAATAGATTCGAGTGATCCGTACCTACGTAGGTACTACGGTGCGGATCAGTGGACACACTTGTCTTGTGTGACTTTCTATACAAAGAATACTACGAATACGATCCGTTTGCGTACGCTGCGGACGTGTAGACGCTATAATAGGAACTTGTGACGTTTTGAGCAAGAGTCATGCCCGACTCGTCACTGTTCCAACTCGTCATCGAACAACAAAAGATCACGATTCACAACTGTTTCAAATATTTTTGTTTCCATAGTTCGTCATCGATTTCACATTATTTTATGTAATAGAATATATCGATTATAAAGTATCGTCAAATGAACAAACTATACAATTTTTTTTTTTTAATAAGGTATGTTTAGTTAAGGAACATTTACACAACAGTCATAATAATGTAGTACGAAACGAATATTTTCAACTATAAAAGCGTTCGAGTTTACGTAATGTTCTCCGCGCGTTCGTACTAGGTCCAGTGCGCACGGTCCTAGGATCTGACATATCAGTGTCAAATTCGCCTGAATGTTCAGTTTTCAACTACACACATCAAAAATGTCTAGGGATCAAGCATTTTTATGCGGATTTCTTGAGATTGAGATGTGGCTTTGTAATAAATTTATGATTTTATAAATTTATATGGATCCTTTTTGGTGCATTTCATAATTTGAATCAGGAACTCTCAATCAAATTCGAGTAAAAGATGAAAATAAGCTGTCAATATTTTCCCTATAAAAACATACAACGCATTGAAGACATTATTAGTGCTACTGTTTCCCTACTACTGATTAAAACCAACGTTATTATGGAGCGGCGACGTCATTTAAGCAGGGAAGAAATGCTCAGAGCCGTGGGAATGATAGAAGCTGGTTCCCGGCAACGTACTGTAGCTTTAGCTCTGAATACAAGTCAGAGTGTTATCAGTCGACTTTGGACACGTTACCGAAGCACTGGTACCGTGGCTGAGCGCCATGGAGGACGGTATCGCTGCACCACACGGAGACAAGACCGATACATTCAAATCTTAACTCGAAGAGCTCCAACAATAACCGCCATGATGTTAGCCGTGAGGCTTCATCACTCTTCAGGGAACTTAATTAGCGACCAAACAGTCAGAAACCGCTTGCATGAAGTGAACCTTCATTCCCGAAGACCGCTACGGGTACCACCTATAGCAATGCACAATCGTAGGATTCGATATCAATGGGCTCTTGAACACAGAAATTGGGCAGAAGAACAATGGCGTTTCGTGTGCTTTTCTGATGAGTCTCGTTTTGGTATGAGACCGGATACAAGACGTATACGACACTGGAGAACCCCTGGACGCCAACAGCGATTAAAATCCTGCCAGGAAGTCCATCCTTATAGTGGTGGAACCATCATGGTATGGGCGGGTATTTGGATCGGCGGAAGAACTGAGTTGATTTGGATCAGAGGCAACCTCAACGCTCAAATTTATGCTGAGACGATTGTATCAGACGTCATCGTTCCTCTACAAGTGCAAATCGGTCCCTTATTTCAGTTAATGCATGATAATGCACGACCGCACACCGCAAGAGTTGTAAGACAGACTCTCGCCGCAGCTAACATCAATGTCCTGCCCTGGCCTGCTCAGTCGCCAGACTTGAACCCGATTGAGCATGCATGGGATATGCTACAGAGAAGAGCTCTGCCGAATATGGAGGGTATCCAGTCGCAAGAAGACCTTTTTTTGTTGTTGCAACGAACATGGGCGGCCATTCCACAGCGTGATTTGGATGAACTCATTTTGAGTATGCCAAACCGATGTTCTTGTGTTGTTAGTGTTCGCGGTAGAAACACGGATTATTAATTGTTTAAGTTACCCAATAAAATTTTAAAGAAAACTGTTATTTCAGTCTTTTTTTCGAACTTTAATGTTAGTGGTTCAAATGTCAAAAATCCCTTTATTAGGAAAATGGCAAATTTCTTTATTAATGCAAAGGTGACTTGGTTTATCGTTACTGTGACAAACGAAAACACTTTATTTGATGAATCCTTAAAGAAAATTTTAATTAATATCAATCAGGAGAAAAGTTATTGCAAAAATATATGTTGATCCCTAGATACTTTTGATGTGTGTATAAACAAATAGTTCTCAGAAACAGTATGTACCAATATGTATTACGGGAATTGAGATATTTATAGGAATGTTTTGTCTAGGTTAACGGCAAAAGTAATCAATGTCACGTGTTCTATTTTGTTCTAATGATTAATTACCTACAACTGCGACATTTACACCCACACACTGTACAGAACCCATCCTGGTTCTGTACAGGGATGCTTATGACAGCACTGTGAATGGATAGAGATGCTACTATGTATTCCAATTATGTAAGTAGCTTTTAAAGTTTTGCATAACATTGGAAATAATCACAAACATTCTCACAAAATAAAAAAGGGATGATAGTCGTATGATCAAAACAAGTGGGTCTGTACCGTAAAATCGGCTTAATTGGCGGTGAGATTGAATATCACGGTCGGTAGTATGGAAGTATTAATAACAATAACTTGACTGCGTGAAGTTGAAGGAACTACGGGCAAAGTTTCTTTGTAACTACCTACTTGGAGTTCACAAGAAGGTACCAAGAGCAGAACACTGCAGATATCGACATGAATAATAAATTGATGCTCAGTTCAGTGTTTCAGTTCAGTTTCAGTGCTGTTTCATTCCCGCCAATGTTCCGCAAACTGCTGTTTTAAAGTCTAAGCGCCAGGGTAACCCGCTTAATTTAAAAATTCTTACGTTTTTTTGCAATTTGAAGTGTCAGGTTTTATGTTGATTAAAATATGATTCGCGACCGTAACGTATGTATTTACTGAATTAATATCATCAATAAAACCCGCTAAGTAACCAAGCTGGTATACAACGTTCCTCTGGCCCTCGGTACACTCTTCTCCGCCCATCATGTGCGTACAGCATAAATCTGGATTCGTCAGAACACAATGTAACTCTTGCCCATTCTTTGTCTCCCCATTGCGCGTGTTCGCGGGCGTAACGTAATCTTGCCACCCGATTAAATCAGGCCGCCATATCTATTTTATCATTTTGATTTAACAGATTGAAAACAAACAAAAGTAAAACGGCCGGCCAATTGAACTTATATCCATCAATTTTATCCTATTTTTAAATAACGTTGTAGATCATTTAAGGTTTTATTTCATACGATAATAAAAAGTTAGTATCATGCATGTACCATTATTAATTAAGTAATAAGTATATCAATGTTAAGAATGCCGACCTTTTTTCAAAAACTCTTATTTTTTAATTGACATAATTGTTTTTTTTTTTTGCTGTCTTCATCTTGTTATTGCTCACAATACAACTCTAAGATTCAACGGAAATCATTAATTAACATTTATATCTCTGGATAATCCCCCAACAATGAGTCGAAAATCTGTAACTTGATATTTTCGACTCGTATTATTTCAACGAGAGTGTATTACCCTTCCTTCCCAATTTACTCACGCTCACTCAGCAAAGCAGGTACTTGACTACAAATATGAAACAAAACAGTTTAGCATAGGTACGGTAAACCGTACCTATGCTAAACTGTTTTGTTTGTGTTGTACTAAGAACAGCAAGAGTGATTTGGATATCTCTTATAGTAAACTATAAGAGATATCCAAATCACTCTTGCTGTTCTTAGGACATCTTCAAACCTGCACGGACAAACTGTAGACGCTTTACTACTGAACGCACTCTGACAGATAATTTCCGAAGTAACTGTCAGTTTCCCGTGCCTTTATTCGCATAACATTCGATTCTCAAAATAATATCCGCAGTCGGTTCGCAATCTGTTCATAGATACCGGTGTGACTGAACCAGAACTTAGCTGGTTCTCATTGACCAGTAAAGTTATGTATGTTAGTGCTAGTTTAGATCTGTGTTGGGACTTACAGACCTGACCGCTTACCCGGTGTTCCTGCGACTACGTCCGGCGCCGGCGCATCGTTGTGTTCTTGCAAGTCCAGGTTAGTGGCCGAAGAGGCTGATGTCCGATCCCCCGGGGGGACGTAGTAGAAACCCTCGTGGTGGGCCGCGCTTCCGACACAGGCTGTCAATGGCGCTAGTGTTGACAGGAACTGCCTCCTGGGCTCTGACTTTGGCTGTGGGGAGACCCAGTAGTAATGTTTAAAAAACGTACGTACCGTAACGTACGTATGTGTAATGTGTATGTTTTATGTAAATAAAAGTCTAGGAAATCGTAGTTAATAATAAATAAAAAGACGTTATACTCGTAATAGTAACTACAGAAAAGCTTACAACGTGCTTTAAACAAGTTCTATAAATGAATAACCACTCCTCGACTTAACACAACAATAGTCTGCCTTGGCCCAGTTTAAACCAGCTTACGGGCCTGAACCGAAGTTGACTTGTATCTCTGTCTGTACTGCCGCTACCTTTGTATTATATAGGGGTTAAAGTATGAAATTGCCGATTTGTACTGAAAAATTGAAAGTCGTTTTTTCTAAGATATTACATCATCATCATTCTCTTGCCCTTATCCCAATTCATTCGCGGTCGGCGCAGCATGACTTCTTCTTCCACACTTCTCTATTTTTCGCCATCTCATCAGACACTTCTTTTTTTGCCATATCATTCTTAACACAGTCCATCCATCGTTTCTTTGGTCTTCCTCTACTCATATACCCATCCACATTCATACTCAAAACTTTCTTCACGACATTTTCCTCATTCCTCCGCATCACATGCCCATACCACGACAACCGATTACCACACAACTTTTCAGTCACCGGCGCCACTTTCAGACTTCCTCTTATATACTCATTTCTGACTTTATCCATTCGCGTAACACCACACATCCCCCTGAGCATCCTCATCTCCGCGACATGCAAATGCCTTTCATTCATCCCTTTTGTGGCCCAATTTTCTAAGATATTACATATTTATTTAATCAAAATATTTACTCTCATTATCTATATATTGCTGCCATCTAAACGGAAGTTCATTTATGCCTTTACGATAGAACTCTGAGGATCTAGATTCGACAAACTGTGTCAAAGCATTTTGTACCGCCTCCTGGGAAGAAACATTTTTATCACGTAGAAAATTGTCCAAATCACGAAACAAATGGTAGTCCGTTGGAGAAAGGTCTGGCGAGTACGGAGGATGACGTATAGTTTCTAACTGCAGCTCCTGTAGAGTTACAACGGTTTCTCGTGCAGTATGAGGTCTTGCGTTAACATGGAACAATAATGGTGAAGATCGATTCACGAGTCGGGGCTGTTTCACTGCCAGTTTCACCATCATTGTTCGAAGTACGGCACAGTAAACATCTGCTGTTATTGCCTGACCAGACCTGAGAAAGCAATAGTGTATAACACCATGAAGAGACCACCAAACAGTTACCATTACCTTTTTATTGGTAAGCTTTGCTTTATTATGGCACTGTTGCGGCGTTTGACCTGGGGTCAGCCATTGCATTTTTCACTTACGGTTATCGTAAACAATCCACTTTTCGTCAAATGTCACAATTCGATCCAATATTCAATATGTGCCAACTGCCCCTTCTGTAGCTATATATTACTCCATGTCGCCCCCTGTTACCGCTCACAATGACCTCAGAATCCTCAATATTCCTTTATTTCTGTACAGATTCAACAAGGCAACACAAGTTTTGATCAACATGCATTTCTTTATGCTGATCAGTCAAATCATGAGCCACCCATTTTTTTTTATCTTATTGATTTGATGCAAATGAGTTCGTTCTCCGAGTCGAAGTTTCCATTACGAAAGCGTTTAAACTAAAAACGCACGGTGCGTTCATTAGCAGTCTCCTCTCCAAGCGCAACGTTGATATTGCGAGCCGTTTCTGCCGCATTAGTTCCGCGTCTGAACTCTTATTAAAAAAAAAAACTCGGATTTTCGAAGTATCCATCTTTACGTCTGAGCTGAATAAAAAAAAACAATTGAAAGTCGAAAATCGAATGTTGCACATTTTTTAAAAGAAGAACCTCCGTAGGTAACACGTGAAAAAAGTTTCACATGAAAATCCGCCCCATGAAGATAGTATGTCAATTCGAAGTGTCTATTACTATACAACGGCAATTTCATACTTTAACCCCTATTATTATATTAGCAAAAGTTAGTCAACTAAACTGTCAAACTGTTTTTAAAAGACTTTTTAATGTAAACAACTTGCAATTTTATCCAGATAAAATATTGAAAAAACCACTCGACATTCTAGCTCAACACTTCGGTGAACTCAAGTGTTTTTTTTTTCATTTGAGCGAAGTTCCCCGCCGTCTGTGAAGTTACGTAATAGTGATAAACTGAAAGTAAAACTCGATCACTACTTGCTACTAGCATATTATATTTATTTGAACGCACCTTTTATTCAGTAAGTACCTACTTGCCTAAGTAAATATTCGTTTGAACATTGACGTCTTCTGCCCAAATGTGTTTCGTTAACTCTGTGCAGGTTTCATAGATTAACGAGTTTCAGCAGGAGCTTCCATCCAATCAAAGCTCAGAGCTGTTTGACTTCCTTACTAATTTACCAACATTTTTCTTAACCCAGAAAGAGATTCCCCGCCATTTTATTTAATTTTCATAAAAGCAGCCATGCATTCAACTCTGTATTGGGTAATCACAGCAGCTGGATGTCAATAATTTACTACAGTTATTACTGATACCGTTATTACAATTAAGGATGCAGCTAAAATATTCAGTCATGATTGGAAAAGGCGGTAACGTTCAAGATTGAAAAGGAACGGTTTATCTAATGTCACCCGAAAACAGTTGGTTAGTAAGTAGGTGTATTAATTAATCCGATAATCCGATGTAATTAGGTACAAGACTGATTCACACCTGAGTTCGCAGCTCTGTATGTGTACGTTACCCCAGCAGGAAAGTTACTCCTAGAGTGATATATGAGGGGAACGTATAATTAGTGTATAATGTGCTGTGAATGTGCACTACATAAAAAATTGGTGCGCTTTGTCGATTAGGAAAAAAACGAAAAACGATTCCTGCTGGGGTAACGTTTTTCCAGCAGGAATCCAGCAGAAAAATTCTAAACGAATGATCGGAGAGAGAAATGTTGTGGATGGCAAAGAGCTATTATTAGTGTAAAAAAGTGCAACGAAAATAAAACTAGTGCGTTTTCAGGTTTTCGAGATATTGCATTTCCTGCTGGAGTAACGTTTTGCAGAATCGTGTATCTCTAAAACCATTGCATGTGTGCCTTTAGAATAAACATGAGTGAGAGTGCCCCAAAAATATTTATAATTTTCAAGAAATCGCGGGTTTTTTTTGAAAACCCGAAAAAACATCGCAGCGCCTAAAAATGAGTCAAGGTATAAGCTCGCTGAAAACTGTATTCGGTCCTTCTTGACGCTAATAATAACAACATACAAATTTTGGAATATCTCTCTTCATGTTTTCATGAAGAGAGATATTGCTATCTCGAAAACCTGAAGACGCACTAGTTTTTTCATGTTTTTTAATGTTTCTCTCTCCGATCATTCATTTAAAATTTTCTTGTTGGAAAAACGTTACCCCAGCAGAAATCGTTATTTCCGTCTTTTTCCAAAACGACAAAGCGCACCAATTTTTTATGTGGTGCACATTCACAGCTCATTATAGGTACACTAATTATACGTTCCACTAGGAGCCAAAGTGGCTCCTAGTGAAACGTATAACTCCTGCTGGGATAACGTACACGATCCGTATGCCGTGTAATGCAGCAACAATACTTCTGTTCAATTGGGACTCGTAATACGAACTGAATGCTAGATCTGCCTTCTCGTTACTCAAGAGATAATACCTATAATGATCGCTTTAGCAGACCCATTGTTATCAGATATACATATTTAGGTGCATCGGATGTAAAGCGGAATCATGCAACTGTGTTTACGTGTTCCGTTGCGAGTCTTACTTAGTTGTAATCTGTTGTAAGTAACCTATTACTTACAAAAACACATAAAAAAGTTGAAGTAAAACTCATGAGAGGTTCAATTAGTTTTCTTAAAAGACTAACCTTTTGTGGTTCCTGGTGTACGTCACCCAGGTCCGGAGGCAGCTGTCGTGTGGGTAGCGGCACTGATATCGTCGAGGAAGACGAGCTTGACGAAGCGCTACCGAACGCTTTCTCGCAATTCTTGTCGATACTGATGCTATTGTATGACTTGTCGCTGGACTTGTCGCTGCTACTCGACATCTTGTCGGCGCCAGCCCCGGCCGGCGACGCCCTCTGATCCTCAGGCTCATCCTCCACATCGCAAGTCAGCAGACGAATGCGTTCAGCGAGTGATGTTGTTTCCTGCTGCAAAGATATATTGTTAGTCGAGAACACTGAGCAAATTGTTTCATCGACTACAAGACAATGGCGACAATACGAGTATATGTTTCCCGTCTCACGTTCTAGATTGCGAACGACGGTGCTCACTGAGTTGGGAACTTGCTGCCGATGAATACTACACAAATAGCTACAATACTAAAACGTCTATGGAAACTTGTTTCTATAGACATGGCCTTCGGTTGTGTAGACAAGTGATATTTTCCATATTAAAGAATAGATGTCATAGTCTATTTATTACGATAGATTATTTATACGATACTGAAATGGTGCTAGCAAACCTAACATAATGATTTAAGGTGAAAGCGTCAGGGTAGCCCGCGAAATTCAAATTTTCTTACGTTATTTGCAATTTGCAGGCCAGTGCTAGGTTTTATGTTTAATAAAATATTGTTCGCGACTGTAAGACGTATGAAGTTACAGAATTATAATCATCAAACAATACGACCCTCCAAGTTCATAAAGGTTGAGGAACGATTTTTTCAAGGTCAAAGTCATTCCTCGACCTTTTCCCAGCGCAGATGAGCTACAATTTTTTATATTTTCAAATGTTTTTATATATTTTTTTTAGTTAATATTTAAAAATGTAGGTAATGAATTTGTTTAAAAATGAAAAAAAGATTATGAATTTATTTATTTGCTTAGACAACAAAGATCCACGTGTAAATATATATATATATAGTTACAAAAAACTTACAGAACTATGTAAGTGTAGGTACAATATTAATATGCTTCTAGAAAATTCATACATAACAATAAAACAAAAACATCACAAAAACAACAAACAAACATTACAAAAATCAACGATGATGCATCATTCCTGCCTCACCAACCTGCATGAAATGGTTCATCATCGGTGAATCAAATTTATCTATTAACATCTTCAGAATGCTGTTAGAACTCGACCGCATTCTTTATAATAGTGACCCGGTTTTCCTTCTCACCATTGCGTGGAAGTCGTGAACACGCGCCTGAGCGAACATGTCAGAGGCACTACAGAAACGCGGTAGCCCAGAGCATTTTGTTTGTATTGGATTGGTATTGTATTGGACCCTCAGGGCGTCTATTGTTTTCCGTGTGTAGCTGGCCCACAGGCCACTTGTGTAGCAGGTCTGGCAGTAAGCCTTAAACAAAATTATTACTAATTTCTGTGTCTGTCTGTTTGTTCCGGCAAATTTCCGATACGGCTGGACCAATTTTGACAAGACTTTTACTGGCAGGTAGCTGATGTTATAAGTAAGAATTTGGGTACCGTATGTAGTATTATATTTTCTATGGTAGGTACCATGCAAAAAAATTCAAACACTTCAAATTGTTAACGAATTGGATTCATATAAAAACATTTAAATCATGAAGTTAAAAAAAAGTGGGAGAATATTATAATTTGACCATTGTCTCCGTAACTAGAATCTTCCCAGGTATGGTTCCGTACAAAAAAAGATGACAATGACGTCAAGAACAAGTGCCTCTCAGCTTCGTTAAGACTGTTGTTACACGTTAGGTTCGTACCTAAACACTTCGTTAAGACTGTTGTTACACGTTAGGTTCGTACCTAAACACTTATGTTCAAGGATTCCGATATACCTAATGCTTTCACGCTATGTACAATGACATTGTACTGATGACATCTTTTATCTAAGTACTAGATATAGGTACTGCTCTCTGAACAAAAGCGACACGTTTAACTCCCGTCATTTTATCCGATCCGACAGTCAATAAATATTCAGTTTTTAATATCTGTCCAACTGACGTCAGGTACAAATAAACACGGGCTTAACTTTATCTGAAACATCGGTGAAAGTTAGCGCGCTTTTTCTAGAAAAGTTCTATTAATTTTACTGTCATCATCGTCTGCCTAGCCTTTTCCCAACTTTGTTCGGGTCGGCTTCCAGTCTAACCGGATGCACCTGAATACCAGTTACCTACTGGTATTCAGCTGCATCCTGTTAGACTTTTTACATGGAGGGACTGCCTTCTGACCTCCACAACCCAGTTAGTACAAGACTTACAAGGACCCCTTGGTCAGACTGGTTGTTAGTCTTTTGGGCCACTACTTGTAACGACTGTCAAAGATCTTCAAATGACAGCCGGGACCAACGCCTTAACGTGCTTTCAGAGGCTTGGAGGAAACTCGGTCACCCACTTGGAGGAAACTCGGTCACCCATCTACAGACCAACTTAGGCAAGCGCGGCTTAACCTGAAGATTGATCCGAGTGGCTGAGGTAAATGAAGGAGGAGCTCGTGGCTAAACTCATTCATTTTACTATCATGATCCATTAATATCATTATGAACTTCTTTATCCGAAGTATTGTTACATTTATCTCTATGTCATATTATATGAGCGATTTGATTTAACTTTTGGTCTAAGAAAAGCCATTTCATCGTCTTCAGTCTATGAAAAAGTACCTTTTCGAGTCACAAAGTATTCAACAAGGTAACAAAAATATTCCATGGGTCAATAACTCCAACGAATAGGAGAGTTTCTGACGGTAATTATACCGAATCTATTCTTCATGCTATTTTTAAACGCAATAGAGAAACCTACTAATTGCCTACTAACAAAAATAATCCGAATCAAATCCAATTCTTGCCACAACTAGTCGAATTTGTAGACGCCAAAGTATTTAAATTCTGGGAATTTAAAAAGTGGGATGAAAATAAGTTAATTCACTGAAGTATCTACTTTCAAGCCTTACTTAATAACTTTTATTAATATTAAAATGTAGATTCTACGAAAGAGGTTGTATAACCGAGTGGAGATTTTCTCAGAAAGATTCTAAACTCCTGTCTAAAATTAAAATAACCCGCACAACTAACGGTAGCGTAAGATTCTGTGGCTAGTTTTAAACTTGGTGGTTCGACTATTTACATATATACGCAAAGTTACATATTAAATGACACTGTTAGATTAGGTTAGGTTCAAAGGCGACAATAGGCTCACGGCGGTGTTTTTTAGTGGGTGCAAGCCCCACATAACCAAACCGTCTCCCCGGACGGTGCGGTATGCGTTAGGCATTTTTCACCGCTTAATAAAAAACAAACGAAAAAAAGGTTAGGTCGTACTCAAAGTTATTTAAGTAATTATGGGACTGTTCGAATGAGATACCGTGGCCCCGGAACACAAAGGGCGATGAAGAAACATGGATGGGTTTTAGTCAGAGCTGGACGAGTCATTTGATGATTTCCCATCCGAAAAAAAAAAGAAAAGCTTGTTTTTTCCAGAGCCTAGTAACGTAAAATATTTCGGTGCCGATCTGTCGATCTGTTAGTTTATCGTGGCAGCGCTCGCGGCCCGTCGACGTCACTTGTCAAGCCTGCTATAACCTCGTTGTCTGGACATGACAGGTTAGATCGGCAACACGCCAATTGAAGTTGGACTTTATCGTAACAGAACAAAAGATATAAAACATCGAAACGTTTCAAAATAAATGTTTTCGTGATACTTTGTTGAGATGGTAGAAAATAAATAATATTATATTATATACTTATCTCCAAATCTTATATTTAACGTAAACCGCAACAGTAGCAAATCCAAAGGATAATCTATGGAATCTTAAGAAACAGGCATATTCAAATAACCAGGGATCGAAATAGTTAGGTACGGTTTATTTGCAAAAACTTCAAAGAGGTAAGCAACACCATCAATTCATCATCAGCCTAGCCTTTACCCTACTACGTTGGGGTCGGCTTCCAGTCTAACTGGATGCAGCTGAATACCAGTATTTTACATGGAGCCTATCTGACGTCCTCAACCCAGTTAGCACTGGGTAATACAATACCCCTTGGTAAGACTGTTTGACAGACTTTCGGCTTAACGTGCTTTTCGAGGCATGGAGGTAACTCGGTATGTAATCGGTGGTCACCCATCCACGGACCAACCTAGGCAAACATGGCTGAACCTAAAGATTGACCCGTGCGGCTGTTATTATTTAGCCGGAGCTCGTGGCTAAATAATACTAGCCGCAAGCAAGGAAGTAAGTAACATATGAATATAAAATCCTCGAATGATTTTTAAGTTCCGAAATAAAACTGCTCACCTATATTAGTTAGAGGGAAGTGTAAGCACACTTGAAGTTTAGGTAAATAATCACTTTACCTATTCCGATCACCGTTGATAACAAACTTATTTCGAACTGACAGCACTCAACTTCTATCATCTTCGCCATTGGTTTTAGATGAAAGAATCAACATAAGTGCACCAATGCCTTTATATACTGCCGTCTTTAAACGCTGCCGACGCGACGCGACGCGACCGGCGCGACTGTACTATACACAGTTATGCCGAATTACATACGTACACTTTAGGTTTTTCCAATTACCTAGCGAACTTTGGTTATAATAATACCTACCAACTAAATAATTGCGACTAAACACAAAAGCGGAAATTACTGAAAATATTCTCTGACGTTTATTTTTCTACGAGTCAAAATAAAAAAAAAACTACCACTACCATTTTCATCCACTTCCATTTTTTTTGTACTACCATTTTCTGCGATATATGTTCAAGAATACTGAGACAGTCTGCCACGTTCAATTATAAAGGCAATTAAGTTCAAATACACACATCAAAAATGTCTAGGGATCAAGCATTTTTATGCGGATTTCTTGAGATTGAGATGTGGCTTTGTAATAAATTTATGATTTTATAAATTTATATGGATCCTTTTTGGTGCATTTCATAATTTGAATCAGGAACTCTCAATCAAATTCGAGTAAAAGATGAAAATAAGCTGTCAATATTTTCCCTATAAAAACATACAACGCATTGAAGACATTATTAGTGCTACTGTTTCCCTACTACTGATTAAAACCAACGTTATTATGGAGCGGCGACGTCATTTAAGCAGGGAAGAAATGCTCAGAGCCGTGGGAATGATAGAAGCTGGTTCCCGGCAACGTACTGTAGCTTTAGCTCTGAATACAAGTCAGAGTGTTATCAGTCGACTTTGGACACGTTACCGAAGCACTGGTACCGTGGCTGAGCGCCATGGAGGACGGTATCGCTGCACCACACGGAGACAAGACCGATACATTCAAATCTTAACTCGAAGAGCTCCAACAATAACCGCCATGATGTTAGCCGTGAGGCTTCATCACTCTTCAGGGAACTTAATTAGCGACCAAACAGTCAGAAACCGCTTGCATGAAGTGAACCTTCATTCCCGAAGACCGCTACGGGTACCACCTATAGCAATGCACAATCGTAGGATTCGATATCAATGGGCTCTTGAACACAGAAATTGGGCAGAAGAACAATGGCGTTTCGTGTGCTTTTCTGATGAGTCTCGTTTTGGTATGAGACCGGATACAAGACGTATACGACACTGGAGAACCCCTGGACGCCAACAGCGATTAAAATCCTGCCAGGAAGTCCATCCTTATAGTGGTGGAACCATCATGGTATGGGCGGGTATTTGGATCGGCGGAAGAACTGAGTTGATTTGGATCAGAGGCAACCTCAACGCTCAAATTTATGCTGAGACGATTGTATCAGACGTCATCGTTCCTCTACAAGTGCAAATCGGTCCCTTATTTCAGTTAATGCATGATAATGCACGACCGCACACCGCAAGAGTTGTAAGACAGACTCTCGCCGCAGCTAACATCAATGTCCTGCCCTGGCCTGCTCAGTCGCCAGACTTGAACCCGATTGAGCATGCATGGGATATGCTACAGAGAAGAGCTCTGCCGAATATGGAGGGTATCCAGTCGCAAGAAGACCTTTTTTTGTTGTTGCAACGAACATGGGCGGCCATTCCACAGCGTGATTTGGATGAACTCATTTTGAGTATGCCAAACCGATGTTCTTGTGTTGTTAGTGTTCGCGGTAGAAACACGGATTATTAATTGTTTAAGTTACCCAATAAAATTTTAAAGAAAACTGTTATTTCAGTCTTTTTTTCGAACTTTAATGTTAGTGGTTCAAATGTCAAAAATCCCTTTATTAGGAAAATGGCAAATTTCTTTATTAATGCAAAGGTGACTTGGTTTATCGTTACTGTGACAAACGAAAACACTTTATTTGATGAATCCTTAAAGAAAATTTTAATTAATATCAATCAGGAGAAAAGTTATTGCAAAAATATATGTTGATCCCTAGATACTTTTGATGTGTGTAGAAGGATGACTACTTCACTTGCTAGTGCTACTTGTACCTACTATATTTTATTCTGTGGTGCTACTGCTATCGCTTGGGAAAAGCGCAGATTTCTCGACATTTTACAGAAATTATTGCTGGCCATTTCGAATATAATGGTAATGGACGCTCGCGTTTTCGTGAGGAGCTCGTGGTTAAATAAAAACAGCCGCTCGGGTCGATCTTTAGGTTAAGCCGTGCTTGCCTAGGTTGGTCTGTGGACGGGTGACCACCTACTACATACCGAGTTTCCTCTGTGCCTCGGAAAGCACGTTAAGCAGTTGATCCCGGCTGTCATTTGTAGATCTTTGACAGTTGTTGTTACAGGTAGTCAGAGGCCCAAATAGTCTGACAACCAGTTTTACCAAAGAGTACCGTATTACCCAGTACTAACTGGGTTGTGGATGTCAGATAGGCAGCCGCTCCATGTAAAATACTGGTATTCAGCTGCATCCGGTAGACTGGAAGCCGACCCCAACATAGTTGGGAAAAGGTTAGGCAGATGATGATGAACGCCCGCGTCTAAATGTAATAGTATATATCATAACGAGATCTACGATTTCTGCAGAGGAAGCATTTTACATATATCCTGGCATTAATTGAAGTAGCATCAGTTAATTAATTCTATAAATGGAGAAACCTAACTGGAATAACAATAAATAAATAAATATCGCTGGACATTACACACACTACCATCTAGTGCCACACTAACCAACGAGCCTTGTATCGTGGACACCACATAGATACTTTTTTTTATGCAAATAGGTACATACTTATTATGAATATAGGGTGACTGGTAATTAGTGTACGATACTTAAACACGTGATTGTATACTCATGATAACAAACAACATTTACTATGGGACCAAACCTGAAATCGCGAAAACAAAATCAGCTGTTCAGTACATTTTGACCTCGCCGGACATTTTGCTCATGATTATGAACAACTTTTACTAAGGGACCAAACCCTGAATCGCGAACAAAAAAACAGCTGTTCCCAACAATAATGTTCGCATAACTTGTCAAAATATATGGAACAGCTGATTTTTTTTTCGCGATTTCAGTTTTGGTCCCATAGTAAAAGGTTTTGTTATCATGAGTACAATCACGTGTTTAAGTATCGTACACTAATTACCAGTTACCCTATTTAGACATCCATGACTCGGAAACAAATGTCCATGCTCATCACACAAACATTTGCCCCTACCGGGATTCGAACCCTAAGAACCTAAGGCAGCCTCACTACGTCTGCGCCATTCGGGTCGTATAAAACACGAAGCAATTTGCCTCAGATTCTAGAAACGGAAAGCATTAAAAGTACCTACCGGTTAAAGTTAATTATTTTCCTTTCAACCACAGAGCAGTATACCTGGCATCCCGCTATAAAGCAGAAAAATAGAATTTTCTTAGAAAACAGGAGTTCGGTGTTAAGTTAATTTGCAGTATTTTTCCACAACTGACAGTCGCCGCTGATAGTGTCTTTCTCAACGGAAATAAACATGTCAATAAACTAATGCGAACTTCATCCAATATATACTTACTATATACGGTAATAATAACGTGTCGAACTCATTCAATGAATGTTTGAACTCACGCAATGAACTCAGTCCAATTATATTCTGCGATATAAAATGAAATTGACTTTAATCCCTAGTTTAAACGGACAAAAATTTAAAAGCTGCGTTTTGGTTGGAAAACGTCACTCAATTTCACGGTATCGCGATTTATTAAAGTATTTTTGAGATGTAAATCACTATTTATCTACCATTAATCAACAGTACATTCCCTTAAGTCAACCTCTAGGTATACCTACTCGTAATAGAGGAATAACTAATGGGAGCTTTTACATCACAGCAGAAAGCGCATGACGCACATGTCATGCATGCATTATTCATTAATAATGCATGCATGACATGTGCGTCAAGACATATTGACGGACATTTGTCATAATCAATCCAGTAGTTTGGCCGTTCCGAGGTGCATACATTTCCATACCGATAGCTCTCAATTTCCATACGTTAAAAGGCCTTTCACAAAAAAAAAACGCGGAATTGCGAGTTTTACTCGTTGAAATTATGTGTTTTCCGTTCGTTGCTTGAAATAACAATTACTTGTTACAATTATTTAGTTTTCTCTACTTCAATAATAATAGAACGAAGTTTAGGTAACTTATTTATTTATTTCGTTATAATCTTTCTCTCGATGCATGTTTTATGCAAAAACTCACGGAAACCTGATTTCATGATTTGAGACCTCTAATTTGTTGATTCTATTGAATTTAAAGACGATCAACATTTTTTTTTAATCTCACAAATATCCTATTATAATGTAATACTTTTTAATGCCTTTTTTAAGTAAATTGTACAAATTGCTCAAACACCGACACGTAGTTGTTTTCCTCCCGAAAGGGGAATATCAGGGGGGAATTCTAGACTTTTCTTTTTAGATTCAACTTTCCCTCTTAGGGGGACTTTTAGGGGGGATTTCAGGAAACAAAAACAAACGAGTGTGTGACGTCACAATGTTAACGTTTACTCATCGTAACGTACAGGTCATACAGTGTTTTGACATATCATCGATTAATTCTTGTTATTAATAATATTCTGATTATCAAATACTATGAGTGTGCGTTAATTAAGAGAGTTGGATAAAAAAATTATACGTCAACGGCATTAAAAGTTATTTATTTAGCATGCCAGATTCTTAATTTACCCTAATAAAATCCAAGTGCGTAAATACGGTCATCGCCATTTTGAGAACCGAGGCTAAAAATCATAAAAAATATAATTTTCGGACATCTAAGCTCCACTATGTTGAGAATAATTAACTCGTCATTTAATTATGTGACGAATTCATCCATAGAGAAAATAAGTAATGGTACCTAATGATGAATTTTGAAATCTAAAGTCGAAGTTTCGCGGCAATCTTGCGTGTTTACATTTTTATTTTTCACATTGTATCACACAGACGCGTTTATATGCTATAACAAATATGACAAATATCATTCCAAATATTTAGACAACATGAAAATAAACATATCTTAGCGTAATTTACTAACACAGGGCCAATAACACGTAATATTCATTACTACTACTCAATTTGTATTCGATATTGACTTTGACGACTTGACATGTCGACCACTTTTTTTAAATCTTTGTGATGTGTGAAAGCGATTATTCCAAAACTATAAATATTTATTATAAGTACACTACAACAGCCCATAACGTCCACTGCTGGACATAAGCCTCTCCCATGATGGGAGGAATTTGCCGTAATCTCCACGCTTGGCGGATTGGAGATCGCAGTGATGAAAGACTGACAGAAAACGCTGCTGCCCATTCTCTGATCTACGGAGGCGCAAGGTGTTCTGCCTCAGGCATTAGTCGCCTTATACGACACCCGTGAGTGTAATGGGTTGGTTCTATTCTACTCTGTCGGATACCACACGGCGGGTTTTTATTATAAGTAATATTGTTTTAAGCTTGATGCTGCTGATTGATCTATGGTTAAATTCGCGCCGATTTTTTCAAAATAAAAAATTTAATTAGAATGCACTCGCTGTTCAAAATTACATTGTATTTAAATTTACTATTTTTAGGGTCCGTACCCCAAAAGGTAAAAATGGAACCCTTATTTTTCTATTAGTTAGTATATATTGCGCCAAGGATCTTGGTAGGTATGGTAAAAATCGGTTGAGGTTTTAGAGTTGATAATATTTATTTATCTTTGGTGGATCAATCAAAACTATGCCTACCAAGATCCTTGGCGCACTATATCCAACCTTCAGATATAATACAAAACAAAATTCACAAGAAATAAATGATGTAGTAAATAAAAATACTCATTTTTTATATTAGGGATTTCTGTAGGTACTTATTTCTCATTATTATAATCTCCTTCTCTTGAAATCAATCAAAACCATCGAAGGATTACTAAAATAAATTATTAAAAATGATAGTATAAAATAATCCCTTTTCGTTGTTTTAAATTATACCAAGGAGTATTCAGTATTCAGTATCAACTCTTTTTTAACCCCCGACAAAAACAGAGGGGTGTTATAAGTTTTTCCAGACTTGATTTCATTGCGAGTATCCATGATGACGAAACTTGGGTTTGCGGTCAACAGTAATAAATGAAGTGTTATGTTGCAACATGTTTTTTTTTTAGTATTATTGTCAAGACTTTGATTTTGTTTTGTATCATGAAAATTATGTATGAATAATGACGAAAATAACAACGCAGATAGAATGTTACTGTTTTAATTTTAACCTTTCTATTCGAGTTTTATTAGCAAACGAGAACATTGTCTACGTACAATTTTTCCAGTGCATGTAAGTTACCTATTTTGGAAGGGTGTAGTAATACGTAATTTATCCATATTTGGCAATAGACTGATGTCGTTTTACCGACCTCAACACGTTATTGTAGATATTAACTACAAACTTATCGTATGAAACAGCTGCCGTGACATATTTTTCATTATAAAATCTTATGCTGAATGAAAGTTCACGAAAATTCACACTGTATTGTTGAGCAATTCCTTGAACATTGTGATGCTACCAAAATGGCGACCGATTTTGGCGCGTTTCTAGTCACGTGATCCATTTCAAAATTTTATCAATTTTAACAATTATTAAAAAAAAAGAATTAAGAGTTTTTCGCTTCTATCATTAATATCATTTATGATAAAGATTTAAATTAAGTACATTAAAAAAATTACTTTTTTTTTGTGAACAAGTTGGTTTGATGCCAGATGATCTGAGAAACCTAAGTAAGATGTGTGCGTTGCAATTTCTTCTTGTTCTTTCATTGAGCTATTACTACCTACTACGTATAGAGAAGACACCGCGAACAAAATCTGTGCTCCGTTCAAATGCTGTCAGCTGGCTACAATTCACCCAGTCGTTTTTTTTTTTTTTTTTAGGAGGGACCACTCGCAGTTGCAACGCGCTAAGGTTGCTTGCTTACAAACTAAGGATTTAAATTAAATGAACGGTCACTAAGGGCACCCCCTGTGGGGTTCGGGCCTCGGCTTAGTGCGTCATTGATGAGAGGGCAGCAAGGGACAACAGGCTGGGTCGGGTCGGTCGTTTTCACTCAGTCGCTCGCCACAGCATTATATATACGGGGTTAGACGCCCCCTGCGCGACCCGCACTGCGCACGCCTTTTGTTAGCGCTGTCTTCTCTGTACGTACTAGTAGTAATAGCTCAATGTGTTCTTTACATATTATTTTGATCCAAATCTCTCTAGCTGATCTCGACTATAACTAGTTACACGTTTGAGGTATTTTATTGTTTATTTAATAAATCTTATTAGCTTCCTAGCTATAAACTGCCTCGTTGATCTAGTGGTCGCAAGCCCGACTGCTGGGCATGAGATCCTGGGTTCGATTCCCGGGTCGGGCAAAGGGATATTGAGTTTTTCCATCAGGAATTTCTCAGTACCAGCCACGGAGTCTGGATTTGCACACGGTTGATGGCAATAGGCTCGTCCCCCATTACATTGGACTTCAACATAACTGGCGAAATGTTGGTGTACTATTAGGTTTACCTCTGCCTAACTCTTCGGGGATAACAGGCGGGGCTATGTTGTGTAATAAATCTTCCTATTAGATACGTAAATGATTGGTCAGCTGGGCAGTATTTGAATTTATATTTATGGCATAACGAATTTTAATGCCTTGCAAAATGCAATTAACGCGTCACCTGACGCAATTAATATTCACATTTCATTTATGTGTTCCCAACATTCCTACAAATTTTCAGCTCTATGCGAATTATTATAGCCTTGAATGTCTATTCTGACCTGACTGAAAACGAATCTTGGATTGTTACATACATATAAAGTGATTGTTTCGGTTGAAGGAGCGTCTTAAAGCCACCAAATTATTATAATGGTTACTTAAATTAGGGCACATTCGAAAATTTATTGCAACCAAATATGATGTATGCTAATATTATAAAGAGGTAGAGTTTGTAAGGTTGTAGGGGGTAATCTCTGGATCTGCTGACCCTATTTTGAAAATTCTTTTACCAGTAGAATTCCACATTATTTGTGAATGTCTTATTAAGCTATAAAGGGTGTAAAAAGACCCTAATGAAGCCGAAAGGCATTTGTTCTCCCCGTCATTGCGATAATTTTTTTGTTCTACACCATACCTGGGAACCTACTAGTTACGGAGATATTGAAGGTCAAAGCTCCAACTTTTTCACGATGTTTCTAATGTATGAACTTTACTTTAAACACCTCCACCTCCCCCATACTATTCAATGCATCCATCAGCATGTTTTGAGTGTGTTTTATATTGAGTCCGAGAAAACGTGATTTTTAACTCAAAAAAAAAAAGTCGTTTCCCAGCAATAATTTTTGCGTGGAATTACTTAGTTTGATGTACAGAATGCGTGGTTGGCGGCTTCGTGAAAGCTTCGTTTACACCCTGTATTTATAACTGGAAAAAATAGAGGGAGGGGGGAATTTGAGGTAAAAAATGTCCACCCGTGTGAAGCCGGGACGGGCCGCTCTGCTAGTATTATTGAATACTAGCGTTACTTGAAAAATGGTTAAAATACTGTATTTTATATTACAAATACACGATTTGAAATTACTTTATTTCAATTAAAAGAAAGAAAGAAAGAATTGGTCCTGTACTAAGCCAAAGGGCCCCTATCTCAGCATGGTGCTGTAACATTAAAAAAAACGTCACAGCGCTGGTATTCTGATAGGGCCCAGAGTGATGCCACGGTCAGACACGGATAAAATAATAAATACATAAAGTGTGAAGCAAAGTGTGTATTTTTCCCAGACCTGGCAGGCATGAGTCTTATCTTTAGCTTATCTATGTCCAGACGATTGACCTAAGCAGCTAGGCACACCGACGCGCGACGGTTAGCATTGTCGTCGCCACAACGTTGATAACAACTTGCTTCAAACTCCATTTGCGCTGACCGTTTTGATTAACACAAACATAATATCACGCCTGTAATCCCCGAAGGATTAGGTAGAGCGGTAGATACCTAATAGTACACCCATATTTTGCCAGTTAAGTATGTTTAAGTTCCATATAATAGGGGGCGAGCCTATTGCCATCAACCGGACGCAAATCTAGACTTAGTGGCTGATACTTAGAAATTCCTAACCCAATAACACTTTGCTTGACCTGGGAATCGAACCCAGGACCTCATTTTCAGCAGTCGCGCTAGCGCGGCAACCACGTTTTGCGTTTTCATTAAATGTAACCAATATCTAATGCATTCAATACATAACTCAAAACTTCACACACACACACACGACATTTGGCGTCTCAAATCATCATCATCATTTCAGCCGAAAGTCTTCCACTGCTGGACACAGGTCTCCCCCAATTGTCGCCACATTGACTGGTCCCGCCGCATCTCAAATAAACTTAACAAATTAATCCACTTAAGGGGGTGGTTACTGCTAACGAGAGGTTTTCTCCATGTAACTCCTTGATGAGTGAATATAAATGCGCAAAAAAAAAAATGATGCTTATTAGACTCTAAACTTTAATTGGTACAATTGAAATAAGTATATCTTTATTATTACTTTATGAAAAAAATATTCAAATTAAAGCATTTTTTCTTTGAAATTTCATAACTACTCCTAAACGGCATTAAGTTTTAGTATATTTTTTTCACACGAATATTTGTCACTTTGTTCTACACAAAGTGTACAGTTGGCATTTTATTCTGAAGATTTATTAGGCTACAATTAAATAAAACCTCTCATTTCTCACTATTTGGCCCGCAGTGACCGACGTAACAACCACTTTGTAGTGCAAGCTGATTAGAACTTTGTTCTAACAGTACCTATTTCAAACGAAGTTT
Source organism: Xestia sexstrigata (assembly GCA_941918905.2). Classification (NCBI taxonomy): domain Eukaryota; kingdom Metazoa; phylum Arthropoda; class Insecta; order Lepidoptera; family Noctuidae; genus Xestia; species Xestia sexstrigata. The sequence continues at coordinate 10,520,715 of OW799200.2, read as the reverse complement.
GAACCACCACAAATAGAGTTGCTAATTTAGCAGATACCATAGCCTTAAATGAACTTCACATATTACAATAGAAACATGGATGATAAAATTCTCATTTAAATTGGACCTCACAGCAATTTTACCATATAATAGAGTATTTTTATGGGAGGAGCTGTGGGTAAATAACAATAGCTGCATTGGCCGGTCTTCAAAGTTAAGCAGTGCTTGCTAAGGTCAGTCCGTGGATGGGTGACCATCCATTACATACCGAGTTTCCTTCGTCACTCAGAACCCAGGTGGTGCCGGATAGGCAGTCGCTCCATGTAATAATAAATAGACCATCCATCTTGAATCCATTTAGACTAAAAGCTGGCCTCAACATGGTTGAGAAAAAGCTGGCCTCATCATTGTTGGGAAAAATATGATGAAAACAGTATTTTTATCATCAAAATGAACAAAGCATTTGAGGGATTTTCGTCAGGATAAAGTAATAGTTATACGGTTATATGAAGATGTAAACATCCCGCGTTTTATTTTAGTAATTAGGAGAAAGCATATTAATACGAAGGTTGTGTAAAAGTCAAAGCGAAAGTAAAAGGTCTTAAAATGGAACCAGGTCAGGTCAGGTACTTACACAGTATAGCGTGGGGTAACGGATCACCGAATGAGCTCAGTACAGGTAGATCTCGAAAAGTTTCTCAGAAACCGGGTAAAAAGGCGATGTTTAAGAAAAACAACTAATAAATAATTCTGGTTTAGAATTTCGTGTGTAGGTACTCAGATCAAATCCTAAAGAGTAACAAATCAGATAGTGCAATCAGACACCACCCTTCGTGACATATCATTCTATACACAGTCCATCCATCGTTTCTTTGGTCTTCCTCTACTCGTATACCCATCCACATTCATACTCAAAACTTTCCTCTCGACATTTTCCTCATCCCTCCGCATCACATGCTCACACTACGACAACCGAAGAGTTCCTATCTACATTTTTTTTTCATATACAGGGTGTAAATCACCTCATCACGAAGCCGTCAACCAAGCATTCTCTGTACATCAAACTAAGTAACTTTACGCAAAAATTATTGCTGGGAAACGACTTTTTTTTTGGGGTAAAAATTATGTTTTGTGGTAGACCTCAATGTAACGCACTCAAAACATTGTGCTGATGGATAGATTGAATAGTACGGGGGTCGTGGAGGTGTTTAAAGTAAAAATCTTAAATTAAAAACTTGTATTTAAAAATAAATTGTCATAAAGTTGGAACTTTGACCCCCAATATCTCCGTAACTAGAAGGTTCCCAGGTATGGGCTAGAACAAAAAAATGATCACAATGACGAGGAGAACAAGTGCCTTTCGGCTTCGTTAAGAGGTGTTAACACTCTTTATAGTTCTGGCGTTCTTTTAGCACTCGCCACCTCTCTCGTAGGTGACAAAATACAAACACGTAAATACGAAAACTTGGCAGTTGAGTACAACTGCCAAATTTTCGTGTTAAATAATGATTATGCTTGCTGAAAACTCTCTCAGTGCGTGGTACGTCCTATAGATTAAATAAGTACTAGCTGACCCGCGCAACTTCGTCTGCGTCACATAAGAGAGAGAGAGAGTCAGTTCTCATCAAGGTGCATGAAGTGAGCCCAAACACGACTTTTCAGTTTTAAATGGGACCAACTTTGAGCTAATTATACGCTTTACCCAAAAAAAGGATCATGCACAATAGTGTTTGCATGATTCTTTTCTTGGGTAAAGCGTATAATTACCCTGGCATTACCGGGTATTATAAAAATATTATAAACACATTGAATTGAGAGCCTCCTGCTTGTTTATAAACTAACAAAGCTGAAAGTCAAGAATGACCCTCGCCCGTGTCTTTTGTCATTTGGAGGCAACTGACACGGGCGAGAGTCATTCTTTCACGGAAAATTTTAACACCACCGCGATTCAGAAAATGGAGTGAAATGAACAACGCCATCGACTACGAAAACTGCTAAAATATAATTCATGGAAAGCGGTCGTCTAACACACACTCTATTGGCTATGTAGATTTTCAAAGCAGCGTCATATAGTACCTTTTGCTATCATAACTTGTTTTAAAAGCCGGTCACTCGATTTAAAAGTTATCTTGTGAGCACATTTTTAGTCATTAGTACCATTTTGGTTGAATAGATGTCGCTGCATGTATTTTACATTTGATGATAAGTTCTTTTGGAACACTTTAAATTTATATATCATTTGATAGGAAGCACCGATTATAATGAAACAAAAACTAAAACCTTCTCTAACTTATGCCCAATATATGTGCATCTAATCTAACCAAATTGGTTTTATAATTTAGACGTGATGCTGTAACAAAAGACCCCGCACAGACATTCAAACACACAGACATACACACACACATACATACAGACATACAGACAAAAATTCTAAAAATGGTAGAAGTGGGTTTTGTTAGTGATCCTTTAACACCCCTACAATTTTTTTTTTCTAAACATTTTCAATGTACAGAAACACCACGTATTACGTTATAATTATGTCTAGATCTAATATCAAGGAAAGCTGATTTTATTGAGTTCCGCTATTTTGTGCGTATTCACCTCAAAAATAAAATTTCGAGAAAGCTGAGAAATTATGTTTACCTGTATTAAATTTGAACTATATGTAGCAACTTTAAAAGGTTAGACTTCATTTTTTTTTATTGTATAGGTGTATGAAGTTAATAAATTTGAAACACAAAACCCTCTTTTTTGGGTCTCTGGATGAGATTAAAAAAAATGCTAAAGCAGGTATTTCTTTATTTTTGTTAATAAGTATTTATTCTGAGTTTCATGATTGTAGAACAATCAAAAATTGTTTTCACACAAACTTTCGCCCCCCTTTTCACCCACTTTTTTCAAAAATTTCCAAAAAAAAAAGTCTTTGGCCTAGATGTTATTCTGAATTTATTTAAATAGATTTGAGAACATTTCAACAATATCCGTTCAGCAGTTTTTACGTGATGCACGGTCAAATAAACAAACAAACAAAAAAAATTAAAAATGGTTTTAATATTATGTTCCGTATTAAGTCACCCTGGTTGATTTGTTTTTTTAAATCTTCAATGTACAGATTTTTTGGTCTCAACGATTTTATTATACAACCTGTTTTTTTTATATCCCATAACTCTTGGGTATGATTGAGTCCATATCAAAGAATCAACTGGCATATGAATTATGTTTCAATCATCCTTTTTTTTTTTTTCATTTTTCATACAAAATAATTCGGCAAAGTCACGATTATTAACGTAAAACACCCTTTTTTTTCTGATGGGAAATCATCAAATGGCTTCTCCCGCTCTGGGCGGAGCAGGAGGGAGTGTCAGACTTTTACTGACTAAAACCCATCCATGTTCCTTCATCGCCCTTTGTGTTCCGGGGCCACGGTATCTCTTTCGAACAGTCCCGCAACCCCGGGACACGTAAAACCTTACGTGAAATATGACAACGTCGCATTTTCTTACCCTTACATACCAGTATGTCCTCAGCCGTTTCCGAAAGGGAACAGAACATTGTTATTTTAATTGTGTCTGTAATTGCGGGTGACTACAGGTTAAGAACGATTGGTTTGATTTAAAATTAATTACTCGTATTTATCAATGAAACTTAGATAGGTACGTATTTTATAAATTATGATTGATATACGAGTATATCTCCGAAACTATGCATTTTGGACCACCTATTCTAGGAGTTTTAGTATTATTTTTACCTACAGAATATAAGTCTAGAGTTATGGGATATGAAAAAAAAAAAGCTTTCACCCGAGCATTTTACACCTGAAGTTAAAGAAAAGGCAAGAAATATCGATGAATGAATAAATTATGTTTAAATTAGTTTGGGAAATTCCCGACTTTTCCTTAACGACGTCCCGGTAATTACGCCCAGATGCGTATTGTCGAGTGCAATTAGACAGAAAGGTGGAACGAAGTTTGTAGTGATCGGATTTTCGTGCGACTTTTTTTATTGAGTTGCTAGCGGTGTGAAGTTAAAAAATTTCGCCGCTCGAGTGGACTATTTTTTAAATTTCCTCTCGAGTATTTTTTTTTCGTTAATTACCAACTTGATGATTTGGTCTGTGTTGTTCATGGTTGTCGATGAATTAAAAAATAAAATTTTTTGATCTCGGTACTGTCCATGTGAAATTTTACCGACGTCAAAACATTTTTTGTGGTGGAAATAGAACAGAAAAAAGTTTATAATAGGGTGTTGATGCTTTTTAAAGATTAATAATATTTTCACAAAAAAAGGATCGGTAAAATGTGTTCTAACAGCAATCAGAAAGCACATAACGCTGTGGCAAATGCTCATTCAAGGTTCCCTTAACTTAGGATTTTTTCCCCGAAAATTGGGAAATAAATAAGTGAGTTGGGATTTATAGCTCTATATTTTAAATTCAAATATTAAATAATGTATGTATTAAAATGTAACAGAAAGTTATTGTGGCGATTTTAGGGGTATTTTGGTAGAACTAGTCATATAGCTATCAATTCTTGATGTCATTTTATTTCTAATGTCCATCGTTAAGCACCCTATTATCCTGTATGACCTTTGGTAGATACCACAGTATCAAATTACGAGGATTTTAATTAGGTAGAACACCTTTTGATCTGTCACTTTATTAAAATACATATTTACTGCGTGGGAAGAGGCACAAGATGCCATAGGAATCTTCTGTGACCTTTCGAAGGCATTTGATTGTGTAAATCACGAAACCCTGATTTTGAAACTTGAGCATTACGGTTTAGGTAAACTTGCGCTCAGTTTAATAAAATCGTATTTGAATGATAGACAGCAGCAGGTACAAATAAAAGTAAAAATGGGTGTACCACAAGGTTCGATATTGGGTCCCTTCCTCTTTTTAGTGTATATTAATGACCTACCCCATTTATTTAACAACCATCCGCATATGGTGTTGTTTGCTGACGATACTTCTTTAATATTTAGGATAAACAGACGTGCCACTAATCTTGATGACGTAAATAACGTCCTACTGCAGACGGTTTTCTTGGGAATCACGCTCGATTCAAGGTTACAATGGGGTCCTCATTTAACATCTCTTGCAGGACGGCTGAGCTCAGCAGCATATGCTGTTAGAAAAATCCGTCAATTTACTGATATTGATACCGCGAGGCTAGTCTATTTTAGTTATTTTCATAGTATTATGTCATACGGTATTTTACTATGGGGACGGGCTGCAGACATCGAGTCTATATTTATTCTGCAGAAAAGAGCCATCAGAGCCATTTATGAATTACGTAGACGCGATTCTCTAAGAGAACTGTTTAAGGAAATTAATATCATGACAGTACCTTGTCAATACATCTATGAAAACATCATGTACGTTAGGAAAAATCGGCATTTATACAGTAGAAGAGGTGACAGACACCACTATAACACTAGAAATAGGGACCAACTAGTTCAGCCAGGTTTCAGGCTTGCTAAAGTAGATTCATCTTTCATGGGGTACTGTTTGAAATGTTACAATAAAATACCTCCCCACATTCTTCAACTGAACGAGACGAAATTTAAATCTTGTATAAAACGCACACTATGTAGGCAAGCATATTATAAGTTGGGGGATTACATTGATGATAAAAATGCTTGGCTAAATGCTGGTCCTGCTCCACAACCATAGGGGGGGGGCAAATTTATTGATTGTTCGGGTCGGGCATTATTTGAGTCCATCGACACGTATAGAAGAAGATGAAGAATTGATTCCCATATTCATGTATTGTGGAAGCTGCAGAAGATTGTAAAAATATACTTGCATTATATAGATTCCAGTTCTTAGTATTATATAATTGCATAGCACATGTGTGAGTACTTTGTACTGTTCAGCCACCATTTACATTTATTTATCTCTCATTGACTTGAATATGCCTTGGTGGCGGAGAGAATGTCATGCTCACTTAAATGCCTCGCTGATGGTGGCGGGTGTGTCGGGTCATTTAGTTCCCTTCAATATGGTTGAGTTGAATGGCGCCGGTACATACGTCATGTTTGTGAACGGGCGCTGTCAGTTGGGACTGGTCATCTCTTAGCTGCCAAGGTTCATTTTAATTACTTTATTCGTAAATTGTTGATCTAATCTTTTACTCTGGACGCTCTTAGTGTGCACGTCTTTCTACATCGTTCTCACATATATGTATAATCTCAAAATTAATGATGTAACTAAGATTTTGTAACAATATTTTGATTTTAAAAGAGTGTCCATGGAGTTTCTTGCCCGTTCTTCTCCATAGAGATCTACGCTAGGGAATGGGCAACTACAGTACTTTCTCAAGTTATTATGCCTTGTGACTGGGACTGTAGCTTTGATTTTCTTTTTTGTATTTTTGACATTCAAAAGTGCCGTAATGGTCTAATTGAAATAAATGCTTTGAGTTTGAGTTTGAGTTTGAGTTCTTAATGGCCGGTTAGCATAAAGAGAGATTACAAGTAGGTACCTACTTGAAAATTATACCAGACGTATAATTCGGGGGGATTATTTTTGCAGTAAAACCCGGGTTCCAGCTAACAGAACTATTCAAAAGTTAGTTCGTCAATGAATTTATTTGTATCAACACTAAAATGTTTGACGTTCCGTGTCATCAATTTAATTCGAGAATTACACATTCAACCCCAAACTGTAGTTCAAAAGTGTCACTTATCACTGCCAAAATCCACTCGCAAATTGTCCGTGTCATTTTACTAAATGTAAATCGCAATACACCCGACCCAATTACCTGGTCCGCTTATTTTACCCACGGCTGTAACCCAATAATACGGAATGCAACTGTTGGATAAGTGTATTCTCGCATTATTTAATCCAGTACTTTTCGGCTCGGATTCTGTGACCATCAATAAATTGCAAATCAATTTAGTCCGTCAGTTAGAGTATTATCATATATAATATGACGACCCGAATGGCGCAGCGGTAGTGAGGCTGCCTTACGTTCTTAGGGTCCCGGGTTCGAATCCCGGTCGGAGCAAATGTTTGTGTGATGAGCATGGGCATTTGTTTCCGAGTCATGGATGTTTATATGTATAATAAGTATGTATTTACAAACAAAAAGTATCTATGTAGTATATCAGCTATCTGGTGTCCACGACACAAGCCTCGTTGCTTAGTGTGGCACTAGATGGCGCTGTGTGTAATGTCCAGCGATATTTATTATATAATATAACTGACGGCCTAATTACATTTCTTAGGACACAAGCCTATTGTTATCAACAGCAAGATGTGTTCTCAAGTCCTCAGGTGTTCCACTCTATCAAAATCCTCGAGATTTGATAGTGTGGTACAGGTTATTATGGTGCCTAACGATAGAAATTAGACACAAAATTACATCAAGAATTGATAGCTCTAGCCTAGTTCTACCAAAATACCCCTATAATCGCCAAAATTTGCCAAAAAATGTTTAAGTATATTTTATGTTTTGTATTCTTCATACATTAATTAGGTATTTAATATTTGAAATTATAGTAAAGATCCTCTAAATAAATCCCAACTCACTTATTTGCCTACCAAGTTTGAGGGGGGGGGGGGACTACTAATTGGGAACCATGAATGGCGTGTACAACGGCGTTACGTAGTGCTTTCTGATTGGTGTTCACAGTCACGTGACTGAATTTGCCGATTTTTTATCAGAAAATGTCATTAATCTTTAGTTATTCTAATAAACAATGTGGTTTCATGTTGTGTGTCCATCCATCATTAAAAACTAACCTATGTGGAAATGTCTTTACCTGGCTGGCAATTCAAATAAAATGTCAAAAATTGCACGAATCGACCAGAACGTATTAAATTAATCCGTATTTCTTTTAAAAAAGCTTAGTTTTTAACCAACGACAAAAAGGAAGTTCTTAATCATTAGACAAGATTTTTTACTAGAGAATAGAGGTAGAATTAGTTTACCTACAACTTTAAAATACTAGACAAACCAGACAATTTATTAATAATATAAAACCAAATATTTTTTTTTAATAAAATTTCTTCGTTTTTTAATAAAACTAAACTTTTTTAATAAATTGGTTTTCATTAGGATTCATTCGTTCACGAGCTTTCAGAAAAGTATCGATTTGAGGAACTGAACGGTGTAGATTTCCCACAATCAGCAGTTTAAGTTGGAGAGATGATAAATCTCCAAAAAAAACTTTTGAAGTTCGATTTCTCGAAAACAACCCAGTTTGAATCCAAGATATCGCGGGTTGAAATTGTTGTAAATTACGACTAGTACCACCTATTTCTAGGAATTGATCCAATTAGCAATCACCCCGTAGCTAAGTCACAGCTTTAATCAAGTTAGTGCTTTTGGTGCTTCAGGTTAGTTTCTAAGTTATATGTACAACTAATATTTGTCTGAAAGTTGTTTATTACCTCACCATTTCAAGAATTGCGAGTAGAGTAAATATAGTCAAATACTAACACAGCAGACGGCGGTATATTATAATACCGCCGTCTTGTCTTCGCCGTCTTGATTAACAGCAGTAACAACAAATCTGCACTTATATCATTATCATTCAATGCCTTAACAACAAAATTTAAACAGTTAACACATCGGGATTATTTAACCAATGTTTTATTAAAACAGAACCAAATACCAGAACAGTTTGCGTAAGAGCTTTAGTCAAAGTTTGGTTTGCTGATGAAGTTTGTTTTATAGTTTGACCGAAACCGCTATACCGCGCCTTATGAAGGTGCGGCGAGGTGCTGCGGGAAGGAAAGAGCATTCAAATTTCATACAGTCCAAATTTTTATTTAATGTATATATAACGTCCACGTTAAGCGTCAGTTCACAACGAGACGCGACGCGGCGCAACGGTACTGGAAGAGGCCAGTGATTTCAGGCTGCGCCGCGCGCCCGCGCCGCGCCGCCGCGAGTCGCATCGCAATGAAATGTGTTTCTTTTCGTGTAGTAAATAAAGTTATAGTTTGAGTCGATCTATTAAAATGTGCGCGCAGCGTCGCGTCGCGTCGCGTCTCGGTATGAATTAACCCTAACTCTCAAAGTTATTGAAACAAGCACAGAGGTGTATTTATAGTGTTAAAGCTATAGGAAATCCGAAAATTCAGTAAAGCACTTACTTTTGGTTGCTGTTTTTTCCTTGCTTCACTCCGTAGCAGTGAGCATCGCAGCGCATTCCGCTCAGCCACGCGGCGCACTGCTGCCTCCTCTGTCTTGGGTCTCACTCCCGCGTCCCAAGCCCTGAGGAAACATTACAAACAACACTCTTTAACAATGAGTCAATCAGAAAAATAACAAGCAAATAACTACCATGGAAAGCGCTAGGTCAGCGGTGTTATAAAACAATAATTATAAAACAGGAGTAAAATAAATGAAGGCCGAAAAAAATAGCAAAATAAATGAAGCTTTATTACCTCAGCGTTTCAGAAGTGACTAACTGTGGTTCAATGGCGGGTGGGGGCGGCCTGCCGCTGTTGAAGAGCTGCTGCACCGCGGAGTTAGCTTTAGGCGCGTTGATCGTGAGGATGAGGGGGGTCTCCAGTCTATCAGAGATATGTAACGTTAGAACCGTGCCGAAAAGCTTCACCCGGAGGTGAATCTCGCGCAGATTTAGGACGAGCCAAACTTCGTAGCAGACGCGTCTCACACACCGAGTGAAATTCGCCTCTGTGTTAGTCCAACTTCTCATTCTGGGCCATCAATCTTACATTTATTACAACTACTATTGTTATAAATGCGAAAGTTTGGATGGATGGATGTTTGTTTCTCAATCACGCCAGAACGGCTGACGAATCTGGATTAAAGGCACAGACACAGATTATAAAGTCTGGAATAGCACATAGGCAACCTTTTTTTCCTCTTCCCTACACATTATTTTTTCAGCTAGTATCATATAAGATGTCAAAATCAAGACTTCATCAGAAGATTATACTTTTCACGGGATAACGTCTTATAAATCGATAAACACCGGCTGCATGCACGAAAAAGTGTCACACCGTTGCGCGCGCCAGTCTCGTTCCGTCTGACTCATCAACGCCCAACCTAAACCCTTGGACCTAGAAAACTGAAATTTTGCAGTGGTTCCCTTTATAATGTTGACAAAGAATAAGGAAGAAGTTTTCGAAATTCAACCCCTAAGGGAGTTTTAAAGTTAGGAACTACAAATTTTGTGTTTAGGCTGACAATTGAAAATTAATTTATACGTGTCTCAGTGTTTTTGATAATTCCACCCCCAAAAGGTTAAAAAAGGGGATAAAGTTGTGTATGGAAAGGCCTTCATTTTCGATGTAAAAATCACAAACGATATCCAGGCGTATGGTTGGTAACGCAACGGTGTTGTTAGAAATTCAATCCTTAAGGGGGTGAAAAGGGGCCTGCCGGGGCTTCTGGGCTGTTCGAAAGATATCTCTTTCGTTCCTTGTGTTCCGGGGGCACGGTATCCCGTGCTAAAATCACTAATATCATGAAAATTTTTATTTAGCCTTTAAATTATCCTAGAAGAGAAATAATGATAATTCAGTGATAATAATTTAATTCAATTCATAAAAGTGTTCAATATTTCATCAATGTTTTCTTATGACGATAACACGTAAAATTATCGTCCGTAAGCCTACTTTACAGACAGCCATTTTTTCAAACCAAAATAAAAAAATAAATAAAAACAAATCCCAGCACTTTCTGTAGTTGGCTCAATATCAAAAGTCTTTTGAATACCTCTTGCGGGTTTAATAAATCTGATGTTTATTAAAGTTCTGAGAAGAGCGGTGAGAGTTCGGCGTTGTTAGAATTTCAATTCTTAAGGAGGTGAAAATTGGCCTGCCGGGCCTTCGGGACTGTTCCAAAGAGATACCGTGTTCCCGGAACACAAAGGGCGATGAAGGAACATGGATGAGTTTTAGTCAGTAAAAGTCTGACACTCTCCCCGCTCCGCCCAGAGCCGGAGGAGTCATTTGATGATTTCCCATCCGAAAAAAAAGGATGAAAAGGAAATTTTGTTTTTAAGTTTAAATCACTAATATCATGAATTTTTTTATTTAGCCTTTAAATCATCCTAGAAGAGAAATAATGATAATTCAGTTAAAATGATTCACGTCAAATCATAAAAGTTTGCAATTTTTCATCAATGTTTTCTTATGACGTTATCACGTAAAATTATCGTCCGTAAACCGACTTTACAGACAACTACTATTTCAAAGAAAAAAAAAAAGACAAGACCCAGCACTTTCTGTAGTTGGCTCAATATCAAAAGTCTTTTGAATACTTCTTGCGGGTATAACAAATCTGATGTTTATTAAAGTTCTGAGAAGAAATATTCTGTTATTACTTTTCCATTTATTTTTCTTTACAGAAGTTCGTTTAATAATTGCTCTGAGATTATTTTTCCAGAAACTCTTTGATTGAAATCGAATATTATTAGACCTGCTTTGTGCAAAATGTTGAATGGCTGAGATTCTATGTAAACAATTCTGACGCCTGACTGCAAATACAATGCGAGTTCCCTTAATTAGGGGCGATCTATAATATGTAGTCTAGACCGACCGATGTTCCGTCACCAACATACATTGTATCCGAGAACTACGCCCACGTGCTTCTGCACTGCCCAGTGGTTGCAACATACAGGGCAAAGTACTTCAGTAACCCGCTACTCTCCGCGAGATAGTCAGCAACATTAAGGCGCTGCTGGCCTTTCTCGGGGAGTTAGGGTGGATCGAATAAATTTCCCACCCGTACGCAAGATACACGCTTTGACGTGGAATTGCGGACACCAGCCCGCTATACAATACAATACAATATATCCGAGAACTAGGATACACGTGTTCTCCAATGTAAGTTCCCAACAAATCCTAACCGTTAATTAATTTCAATACAGAAGCGAAACTGAATATGTTACAATTTTCACTTAGTTTAACTATGTCAGTATCATGTATGCTTTCATGTTTGAAGTTAAAGTGAAAATGAACTTGCAACTATGATGCGAGCGCTGCGCTTCAAACCTAATTCCGTTAATGAAACTTTGTTGTTATCTAACAGCAAATAATTGGCACAAGGTGGCAATGTGGACGCCAGTAAATTGCTACGGTTTCTAGCAAAATTATGGTTTTATTTAAAATGACACCGACACGTGGTACCTACTAGTAAGTTTAGTACCAACGATCGTCAACACTTTGTCTTATACTAACTGCAGGTTTCATGTTCATTCAGTTCATTATCCGGTCTTCATTCAGTTTAAACTATTATTTGATGAAATAGCCATTTTGTCGTTGCGTCGGTGGTTTTAAGTCGGCTCAATACCACGGCTGTTAAATTGTATCTCTGGGACTTCGTCGGGCTTCATTGTATCGACGCTTTTCTAGTGGTCGCCATTGTTGATTCTGGCTTCAGAATCATAATAAGAATCACGTTAAAAAATTAAAATTCTTAAAATGGTCTTTAAGGTCCTATGACCTTAAAGACCATTTTAAGAATTTTAATTTTTGACAAATTGACAATTCATAATATTGTCTGTCTATGACAGACAATATTATGAATTGTCAATTTGTCATATTATTTTCCTAATATGATTCTGCGAAAGCAGCCATTTTAGGCCCCCAGAGTGGCAAAATGGCCATTACAAAGAAAGTATATAGCACTATTCAATGAAAATAAATAAATAGATACCTAAGGTATTTTTCATTTCGGCATTACAAAGGAATAGTAAACTAAAGTGCTAATTAATTGATTTACCTTTTTAACCCAGATCTTTTAGCTGTAATTAACTTTCCACAACGAATTAAGATAAGAAATTATCGAATGCTTCAAACGGTACAAGTAAAACGAGTCATTCAAGCCTTCACAGCTAAAGCGTTTGATTGCGTAAATCACGACACATTACTTTTGAAACTTAAGCATTACGGACTGGGTAAACTTGCACTTAGTTTGGTAAAATCTTATTTGAATGATAGACAACAACATGTTCAAATAAATGGTGTTAATTCACAGGGTTTAAAAGTAAAAATGGGGGTTCCACAAGGCTCAATATTGGGTCCTTTTCTCTTTCTAGTATATATAAATGATCTTTCCTATTTACTGAAAAACCAACCGCAAAATATGGTGTTATTTGCTGATGACACTTCCCTAATTTTTAAGATAAATAGGCGGGCCCAAAATCTAGATGACGTGAATAATGCCCTACTTCAGGTCCAAAATTGGTTCACAGCAAACAATTTGGTATTAAATGAAAAAAAAACCAAATGCATAAGATTTGCTTTACCGAATGTTAAAAGTAGTGATTGTGATATAATATTGAATAAAGAGAAACTTGAATTCGTAGATAAAACGGTTTTCCTGGGGATTACGCTTGATTCAAGGCTACAATGGGGTTCTCATTTGACTTCTCTTGCGGGGCGGCTAAGTTCAGCAGCCTATGCCATTAGAAAAATCCGTCAGTATACTGATGTAGATACCGCTAGACTGGTTTATTTTAGTTACTTTCATAGTATAATGTCTTATGGCATTTTACTGTGGGGACGGGCTGCAGATATTGAGTCTATATTTATTCTGCAGAAAAGAGCCATCAGGGCCATATATAATCTTCGTAAGCGCGATTCTCTAAGGGAACTGTTTAAGGATATTGGCATCATGACGGTACATTGTCAATACATCTACGAAAACATAATGTACGTCAGAAAAAATCTGCACCTTTTTGGTAAAAGGGGTGACAGACATAATTACAGTACTAGAAATAGGGACCAACTAGTTCAGCCAGGTTTCCGACTCGCTAAAGTAGACTCATCTTTCATGGGGTACTGTTTGAGATGCTATAATAAAATTCCACAAAGTATTCTTGAACTGAATGAGACGAAATTTAAAACATGCATTAAACGCACACTATGTAAGCAAGCATATTACAAGTTGAGCGATTATATCGCTGATAAAAATGCTTGGCTCAATGCTGGTCCTGCTCCACAAGGACAGGGGCGCATAAATTGATAGCATTAAAATGTATTGTTGGAGCTGCTGAAGATTGTACAACTATCTTTGCATTGTATAGATTCAATCTCCTTAGTATTATATAAATGCATAGCCCATATTGTGTGAGTACTATGTACTAGAAAGCTATCATTCACTGGAAACCTACGTTTTTTCTTGACTTGAATGTGCCCTGGCGGTTTAGAGTATGTCATGCTCACTCAAATGTCTCGCTGATGGTGGCGCATGTGTCGGATCATTTAGTTCCCTTCAAAATGGTTGAGTTGAATGGTGCTGATCCATGCGTCATGTCCGTGAACGGGCGCTGTCAGTTGTGACTGGTCATCTCTTGGTTGCCATGGCTTATTTGAATGAATTATTTTGAATTGTATTTTTTTTGTTTGTGTGTTTTTGCTGTGGACACTTTTAACGTGCACATCTTGCTACATTGTTCTCACATAATATACCAACTCAACATGAATGATGTAACCAAGATTTTGTAACAATATTCTGATTTAAAAGAGTGTCCATGGAGTTTCTTGCCCGTTCTTCTCCATAGAGATCTACGCTAGGGAATGGGCAACTACAGTACTTTCACAGTTTTTATGTCTTGTGACTGGGACTGTAGCTACATTTAATTTTCATCTTTGTTTCGACACTTCAAAAGTGCCTGTAACTGGCTTACTTGAAATAAATGCTTTGATTTTTGATTGATTTTGATTTTGCTATTGGCATTAATTTCAAGAAGAGACTAAATAAAAGCTGTATTCAGTATTCAAACACAAACTGGCGCTGCGTCCGCCGTGATTTTATTTCCATTCTCGAATAAAACTTAAATGATAAATAAAACTGTTGTTGCAAATAAACGTATTGTTCAGATAATGAACTAAAATATTTGTCATAGCTTTGTTCAATTGCCCGCGGTATCATATAAATAATATATGCAATTAATATCAATTGCCCTGCAGCGGAGATGAAAGAATTGTGGTGAGCATTGAGTAGAATGTACCGATATTCCGCGAAGTGTACAACAAACAATGCTGATATAATCATATAAACGGGAACACAATTTCCATTCTGATAGTGGACGCATTTTCTAGTCAGTCGAGATTTTGAAAACGTTTCGTGTTATATGAGTGGAGGCAATAAATGTCCGGCTATTTCGGCTAACGTGATCGAACTTCCCAGTTATCCGGCGCATCTATCGTTTGAAGCAATCAACGGAACACTTGGCAGGATTGAAATTCCTGTACCGACCTGTGAGCTGTACTTGTGGTGTTATAGTCCTTATGTGGTGCGATGTCGCTGTCTATTGCCTGGGTTTGTGCCGGCTCTGGGTCTTTCTTCGGAAGCTCTTCCTCCGAATCTTTGGGCTTCTCCAAGAAGCGTACCGACCTTGGCGTGATGGAGCCATCTTCATCGCTGGCCGTTGTTGTTGATCGCTGATCATCATTCTGTTACATAAAAAACAGTAGTCACCACATTGTTTCCATTAGTGTTCCTAAATTATATAAATTTCTCGAAACGTGCAACAAGAACCAATAAATAGTTCCAACAATACGCACAACGGACCGAATGAGAGTCTAAGTGCGGAAAATGGAGTCCCTACTCTACTCTACTAGTTCCAACAAGAATCAAGAAATTATTAAGATGCATTTTCAATAAATTCATTTTGATAAAACACACTTGCAGACAAGTGTCAACATTTTTTAGGCTTCCGCACAAAAAATAAAATAAACGGAACCCTTATAGGATCACTCGTGCGTCTGTTTGTACGTCCGTCTGTCACAACCAATTTTTTTATTTAACGGCTTGGTTGGCGTAGTGGCTGTCGATTGATTGTACGATTCTCGCACGGACAAATATATTGAATGGCCTACACTCCTACAGATAGTTGTTCCAGATCCGGCTGTTTGTGTATGTAAGTTTAAATTATTGTAAACGTACCCACGATGGATTGCAATCCAGCAAAGTGCATGGGATCCCACAACAGCCTGTGGTCCCGCAACCATAAAATCCCGAAAAAATATTAAATAGAAATGGCAGCATTGGAAACTGATTCAGTAATAATAAAGTATTGAACTTTTCATCACTCATACTCGGAAAACACACACCTTAAAAAAAAGTTTGCGATCACTTTGAAAAATCTATATCTTTTTTGTTACGGTAGATTATATTATGATTTCTTCTGCTTGTTATTATTTATTATTTTGCTTTTAATATTTTAATTTCAAACAGGTTATTTCTATTTAAAGAAAACAAACAACAAAAACAAAAAAAAATATTGATAAAGTTTAACTTAAAAAATTATATACCCTTATCCTAGTGATCACATACTTTTTTGATGTGTGTATGTCTGAAGTTGCTTGAAAGTAATACTTTTCAGCCCTAAGGAAAATCGTTTTCAACTGACAGCTGTCAAATTATATAAAAAAAACTCCATAGTTTTATTTTCACGTTTCTATTGAACCATGTTCCAACTTTCTACATAGCCACTAAATTACAGCGCGAAGAAAAATTGAAATAACATTAAGGTTTCTTATTTTTTAGGAATTCATACTTATATTTTGAATAACTTTATAATAATTTTGTTTCAACTTTTTCTTTTAAATAACATAGATTTACCATTTTTTCAATGATGAAACGTAAAATAACGGCTGAATAGCTGGCCGGCCACAGAAAAAGCAAACAAAATGGGCAAGTTTTTCGAGTTGTAGAGTTCTGTTTACTTCCGTAGGTATATCAGAGATTAGTATTAACACAATCAGTTCATCTGATTCAGATATGGATTTAACGCCTGATTTCTTATGAGAAGAGGCTAAAGCAGTAGTGGAAAACCTTTTACCTTTTACCATCTAAACCAAAACAAAGATACCTAAAATCGTACGACGATTTTATGAAATGGCGCGCTGAGAAAAATATGAAATCGTTATCTGAAAACGTTTTGCTAATATACCGGATGACTTTTTTATCATTTTCCAAAAAAAATGCGCATATTAGGTGAACGTAGTAGAAGCTTATGGCATACCTAGTTTATTTTTTCTTTGTTCCACAGCTTAGAAAAAAATTGATTCATCATCAAAAAACGCTACAAATTTCCAGTAAACTTTTCATATTAGAACAAAGAAAGAGAAATTTTGAAAAATAAAAATGAAAAATATCAAATTTCAAATCATACGCAATACGCGTTTTATATGAATTTCGATTACCTTTAACTTTTTTTTTTCGAAGAAAAACAAAAAAAAAACTAAGTATGCCATTTGCTTCTACTCCGTTCACCTATTCCACCCATTTTTTTTTGGAAAGTGTTAAAAAGTCATCATCTTGTATTTCAACGAAATAACAAAGAATTGCAAACCTTCAACATTATGGAGCGTGTACTAAATGTTACAGAAAACATTAAGTACCACAATGTAGGTACATATAAAGGATTTCGAGAGAATAACATCGTTTCTCAAAAGGCAATCTGATGAATTTTAATCGGAAAAACCAAAGTTTTCACTTCTCAAGAGGTAGAAATCAGCGCCTGATGAAATATAGTAAATATAGGCCAATTTAATAGATCACATTTGACACTTCATCAACAGACAACAACGTAAAAAAAACATTTAAAAATATAAAAAACAATAGCCCACCAGCGCTGGGAACAGGGTCCGAGCTGTCGGTACTCAGGGCTCTTGAGAGAGGAACCTCATTATCTACTTTACAGGTCATTTTAATATTGGCAATAGGTAACGTGGCGCTTGCAGAAATACCTATCGAACTAGTAAATATGTAGGTTGATGACATGGAGAAAGAAGGTGATATAATACTGGTGAAGCACGTGGCACTAAAACCAAAGCTGACCGAACCTTCGTTAGTAAAAAAGAATATGTAAATTTAATAGAAAAATACCAAAAATTACTACCAAGTGGTACAGAAACGAACCGTTTTTTTTCATAAATTATCATAAAGGGAAGTGCGTGCAGCAAGTAACTGGCAAAAAAAAGACTTCGAATATTCCTAAAGAGATACCTTAATTTGCCAAACATCAAAACTTGCAGAACATCGGCAACTTTGTTACCGATTCTGGTGCCGATTTAACTGTCATTAAAAGGCATGGAGGTTGGAAGTCGAGTAAAGTAGCTGAAGGCTACATAGAAGAGTCAGTGGAAAATAAAACTAAGTTATCACACAGAGCAACAGAAATGTTATATCTGCATTCCACTGACCCTCCACAACCGAGCACTTCAAAAGAAAACTATAACTAATTGTTCTAATTTTACCATAAACCTTAAATAAATATAGTTGTTGATTTATGTAAAATATACTCTTTTTTTTTCTTTTTTTTTTTAGATAATTCATGTTTTATTTTTCTTTCCTTGTATATAACACTACTGATAACACTATTGATGCTATTTGTTTTTTAAGACATACCTACTTCCAAAAGATATGTGACTTATTATTTGATATTTATTTTGATACATTTCCTTACTATAATAATAAGTAAACAGAAAAATGGGTAAGCTTAAATTCATATTATGATACTCCAAATAGAGAAGACGGATTATAATTACCTCTGATAAAGATTAGAAGTCATATTTTTAACTAAGTAAAGTATTTATACTCTACGTAGTTTTATTTTATTTTATTTGTTAGGGACAAAAAACAGTTATCTACGATCTAGAGATTCTTAAATTAGCACATGCTTATAAATAAGTACTATATACTATATTTTATACACAGCCTATTCCATATATTTTATGATACTGCACATGAAACCCACAACATTGTTCACGAATTCACAAACGTGAAACTACATAGTTAAACTGCAAAATTACCAAAATAGGTATTTGCTATTGTTTTTTAAATTTTTATTAATAATTATGTAGTCAAACAGTTACCACTTTATTTTCAATTGATAGAATTCTTATAGGTTTTCCTGTATTATACAAGCAATGAGCTATATTTTGTATATTTTTTTCAAAATTTTAGGCTCAGTAGTTTCTTCCATGAATAAAATCAAAACTATTTATTTTACAAAAATATATTTGAGATCCTCATAACGAGGGGCCGTTATGAGGATCTCAACCGAAAATTACCCTTATTTAAAAAACATTTATTTACTTAGCACATCTGTGTTTGGGTCAAAGGATTACACCATCCCACCAAATTCACCTGATTTGGTCCTGTAGATTCGGAACAAATTGGCTGTGACAGACAGACAGACGCACGAGTGATCCTATAAGGGTTCCGTTTTTTTTTATTTTTTCTACGGGATCCTAAAAAGAGTAATGAACAAACAACAAGACACGCAGGACACGACATTAGGTGCCTCGTCGTTGGTGGAACAGCACCCCATTTGCACTCCAGGGTAGAGTCATCAATGATGAAATCATCTCCACCTGAGCAGGTTATCCTTGCTTCGGCAAACCTGGGTTCGGAGTCTATTTAAAGACTGCTAGGTCAGCTATGGCAACTCATGTGCAGGTGGGAGATTTTCAGCAGGCGGCACGAATGTGGTAGGTAGGGATACGCTGTCTCGCCACACAGTTGTTCCTCAGACTGCTTGTCAGTAAAAGGAATTGCAATTTAATTAATTGCAAGTAGGTAGTTTAGGCTACCGGGAAGATTGATAATTCATTTTTCTCAAACATGCATGGAAATATTGTCATTATTTTCGAAAAAAGAACACGCGAAGTATCGAATTTACGGACAAAGAAATTCAAATCCACTGCAAGAGCGTTTTTTTAATTTGAAACATTACAACGCTCCAGGAATGTTGTATGAAATGGCGGCGTGCTAGGGTTATTAAATACTCTTTAATTGGATCTCTTTTAACATTCTAGGCATACCAAATTATAGTTCGGTTCAAACTTAATGGCGGCTCGGAAGTTAGCTGCGGCGGCGAGTGACAGTCTGCGCAGGAATAACGCTTTAAACTTTATGGCGATTCGAAACATCTTATGAGACAACAATTTTAGGTATCAACAAGGCGCAGATGACGCATCGTTTTGTCTGTATAATGCGCAGACCGTCACTTGCAGCTAACTTCCGAGCCGTCATTAAGTTTGAACCGAACTATAAGTCTCTTTGCTTAGTACAAATTGCGTTCACGTGGCTGTATAGCCATAAATGCGTTTGCCTTTCGGCACAGATGATAAATAGAAAGTTGGCGACAAAGCTGAAAGTTTGTCTTGATTTGCTATTTACATACATACCTAATAAATATAAAATTAATAATTAAAATAAGTTCCAACGGTTCAGAGCGTGAAATGAAGTTTGATTGTATTCCACCAGATTTAAGATCAGAAGCCAAATTGGCAACGGAAAACCTGCTTCCAGCGAAGTCAAAAGAAAAATACATGAAGGTATGTATGTTTTATTTCCCTGACTTTACTTCTACTCGGCGGAAATGGCAACTGCCTATTTCACGGCCTTTACAATAATGTAGGTACTATTGCGTGCCTAGCTGCATTGTTTCCGTTGAATTCAATCGTTTTTACTCATGCACGTGTATAAAATTGAATTGTGTAACACTGAGGTTGCAGAATAAAATTGATGTGCTTAATAACCTGTTCGATTATATCCTTGTCGGTATCCAAAGACTTCCACAGCCGGCCGCCTTTCAATATGCCACCGCGGCGCTGCGGCAGAGGCGAGCTCTCGGAAGACAGTCTGCCGTCTGTATCCGCTGTGTCGCTGTCCTCGCCTACAACAAAGAAAATTATCCGTTTTTGCAACTCATCCTATAAAACCATAATTTAAATATCTGATAACTTAACAACCAATAACTTGAAGTTTTATAGAAATATCGTTGAATAATCAATTCGTTTCAATCAAAGCTTGGTGAATACTTAAACAACTAACACAAAACAATTTCATAGGATTGTTACATACTCCTCGAGAATTGCAGCATAGTATTGTTCCCACTTGGGATTGGGACGGGGCACCTCTTTGTCTTTGCTACGTTAAACTGATAAATGTTCCGCGGAATTCCTGAACAGTCTCGTAATTGGCATGCTAATAATGCGGCCTCTCTAATTGCACTATATATTGCCTTGTTTGCCAATTTAATCATTCTTTCAATCGACTTTTATAGGTGCTCAAGGAAACAGAGAACAAGTATGATCCTACTTCTTACTAATATCTTTAAACGAGCAATTCTTCTGTATACGTATATATAACTAAAAAATCTGAATCTCGGAAACGGCTCCATCGATTTTCATGAAATTTAGTATGCAGGGGATTTCGGGGGCGATAAATCGATCTAGGTTTCATTTTTAGAAAACGTTGTTTACAAAAAAAAAAAAAAAAACGAGCAAAGCTCGGTCATCCATCCAAATATTTATACTATAAACGCGACAGTTCGTGAGGATGAATGGAGAGATGGATGTTTGTTACTCTTTCAAGCAAAAACGACGTACCGGATTTGGATGAAATTTGGCACACAGCCCAAGTAGCACACAAGCTCTATAACAAGCTGTACACCGGCCGGTTAGAAGTTTTTAATAACGGCATAGCCTCCATAAGTAAGTTCTACAGTAGATGTACAAGCGGCTACAGCGACACTGTACCCCCGAAAGAGGCCCCGATTTATACAGCCTAAGGTTCTACAATGTTCGTAAATATGTGTAAGTACGGAGATACAAAGGTGCTATGCGAGCGGTAGTGTGCGCCTCATTATCTAAAATAAGTTCTTGTGGCGCGACTATAGCGCTCGTATCTTATTTAGACGCGTCTGTATCTCTGAATTAGAGTTTACAGATCTGTATTAGATATACAGTAGTGATATTTTGGGGAAATGAACAAAACATAATTGAAATTTTAACATAAATGTCTACTTATGTGATTGATGAGGACTTAAAATAATTGGAAAAAAAAACAACAGTTGATTTTTCCTTTTATGCATGCAAAGTACCAGTGCGAGTGCCACTGTATTGTGAATATTTACATGTATTTTAGCTAAAAATTTCATGCGCCTGCTATTTATGCAGTTTTTTTGGATTAAAATTACTTTTGATTAGAGGGTGTGAATTTTGAATTTAGTTTATTAAAGACAGTTTAGCTTTGTAGGTAGTTTCTATAGAATCCTGGGTGAGAAAGAGTGGTGTGTATTCGGTTTTTATATTATATAAGATATAATTAAATTATGTAAAATCATGAGAATTGCTTGTATTCTAAACTACAATGGCGTCTCGGTTACAACAGCCTTCAGAGTATACTAGAACCATTCAACCGCTCATCATCGATTTAAACCGCTAGTATCCACCATTGTAGACCTTTCGGTTCTATGATTGTGGTATTGACGCTCTATTGTACTTTTTTAGGTGTATATCGGTAACTAATATATTATTTTAAGAGTCGAAGGTTGTACAAAGGACTATTGATATAAGGGTAATATCTCCATACAATAACGAATGCTTTAATTATACTATTTTATCATCGGACTTATTTATTTTGTTATCACTTCTACAGTTTGATGACGAATATTAATAGCCATTAATAGTATATTTTTATTTTTAGAATGCCTTTCAAAATTGTGAGGACATTAGGAAAAGGGAAACCAGAGTGTCCATGAAAATTTCACGCGATATTTTTTTACAAAATGGAGTTACAATAAAGCAATTAAATTAGTAAAACACTTTTGTCTCACTTCAGCCGCTATATTGGCCCTAGATAAGAAAATTTTGAGCTTTTAGTTTTTTAAGGCGTGGCTTTCTTCCAATAACCAGCTATTTACCATACAGTTGCAGTAAAATTCACCACAATAACGACGTACGCGCCACTATAGAATTGTATTTCTCTGCCGTAGATATAGAATTTCAAAGGCAGCAGTATAAGTACTATTTAACAGCTTGGACATTTAGAAATATGCAATATACAACCTAAACCGCTTTAAATGAACCTTATAACTCCATTTAAACACTTTTAACTATTAAAGCCCTCTATAAGACCTAGCGGTGTTTTAAAAAGTATTTATAACTCTGCTTTATATTAAATGCTCTTATAATAACTCTATAACACGCCTTTGTATCTTCATTGAGATTATATTTACTGGTGTACGGCTATTGTACCACATGCCTGTTAAAGAGCTATTAAATACGCTACTGAACTACTTAAGTATTATAGTAAACCCCTTGAACAGCTATTATAGAACATTCAGGTTGTAAAGAAGTCATGTATGCAGCTTGAGTGCTAGTTGGGACATAGTTTATAACCTGGATTAACAGATAGGATACATTTTATTCCGGTAGTAGGATCCTGTAGGACAATAACGGAACTCCACGCGGGCGAAGCTACTGTGTTTGCTATTGTGTTTGTAGAAGAGGCAAACCAACCTAGTAACAAACCAGATTAAGAACTGCACCGAACAGTCAGTGAGGTCGCGCTTTGGATGTTTATGATAAAAATCAACTAAGAATCAATTTAGGATTTTAAAACAAACAGAGTTAATTAAGGTTACGGTGTGCTAGTGCAATGGCTTCCACTAACATAGTGATGTGAGAATAGTATGTTGAACCCTTTTTACTTTTTTATTGTTTTGTTAATTAGTACTTTTTTACGTTTCGGGATATGCTACTCAGTTTTTAATTTCTTTACGATTGCGTAAAGTTAAACTGCGAAAGTCTAAAGGCTTCTGATTTTTTCTCCAAGAAAAACTCAATAAAAGCATATCATCTGAGTATCTGGTCTACTTATCGAATCGATGACCTGTTAAACAGTTCTGGTAATCCTCATGGTCACAACTGTTTTGACTGAAACGTGGTTCATGTTGGTGATACAAAAATAGATTACTGTTTTTGTATTAACATTATGAATCAAATTCTTTCGCCATTCATTAACGTTCAACAAAATATCTTCCTCCTACATAATACCAAAACGGGACCAAATATTTCGGTAAAATGGAACAGTAAAAATAGAACTGATAAAAACAGCTTTTTTCATCAATAATTGTTTGTATCTCTGAACATAAATAAACTTTATTTTTCCAGTGAATTAAATATGGTTTTCTATCGTAATTTGACGTATTTATGCTAACTGGATCCAACTCTACTATATAGCCAAAAATTACCCTATTTATAGCTAAAATTATTTCTAGGAAAAAATATTCCTAGCTGCCTGAAGTAACGTAACTAAGTGACCCACACTTAGTTACGTTCAGTACGTATCCCTATTTGCGTACATTTATCGAAACTATCTTTTACGAATTTATTAATTATTTACCGCTTGTTGGTTTACTGCATAAATTGGGAATAGTGTGAATTGAATTATCGAGAATTCCTGTAATCTGCATATCTGACACCGTACGGCGGCGCTGCGGGAATGGGCCAGAATAACAACTAATTGTCAAAATTAAATGGTTCTCGTTTTAATATTATGCAGCATTTATTTTGAGATTAATATGTAGCTTACCTACTTCTAATTTATATGTTTCGTAAACACGATTCCATAACATTAGCTCGATAGCCAAATACCTAAAAGTTACCTGTAAAATGAATGATAAAAGTTTTCTTAAAATTCGGTCATGAGCTTTTGCAAGTTAGTCGAACTATGTATAAAAAACCGGCCAAGAGCGGGTCGGAATCGCGCACCGAGGGTTCCGTACAAACTTTTTAAAGGACAAACTTAACTTTGCTGTTCGATCCCCAGAAACAGCTATTGCACCAACCGCAAATAATAAGTTTGTAATAGTAAAATCGCTTTTCGCTCTTTCTTTTCTTTTTTGTTATTACTTAAAAAACCGTAAATATGTAGTTATTTACGGTTTTCAGATTTTTCCTTTACATGTGCTGTCATTATCATCAGCCTATAATGTTCCCACTGCTGGGACGTGTCCCAGCAGCAGGAGGCCGTGCCTCCTCTCTATGAGAGGGAATTGACTATAATTCACCACGCGGGCCCAGTGAGAATTGCCCTTGTCAATTTTGTTTAAAAGCAAGGTCTTACAGCAAGTAATGGGAAAATTCCGAAAACAAAAAAAAATATGAAATTAAGGTACTTTTTGGTACTGACAAGTTTTCGCGAAAACCTAAATTTGCCCATATCTTTTTATCGTTTCGACTCAGGACCTTGACTTTTTTACACCTAATAGGGACTATATAGACCTCCGTATCTGGTATAAATTTCTTGCTAGGTCCACCCGTTCCTGAGAAAATCTGTGGTAACAAACGGACGGACAGACTGACAGGCGGACAAGAAAGTGATCTTATAACGGTTCTTTTTTTTTTCTTTTGAGGTACGGAACCCTAAAAAGACATAAAAGTAAAAAAAAATACTATAATTTAATAAAAATACGAAATCATGATCTGCCTAGCCTTTTCCCAAGTATGTTGGGGTTGGCTTCCAGTCTAACCGGATGCAGATGATTACCGGTTAGTACTAGGTAATACTGTACCCTTTGGTAAGTCTGGTTGTCAGACTTTTTGGGCCACTGACTACCTGTAACGACTGTTGTGGTGACAGACGTACGGATGGACAGTTGGACAAGAGAGTGATCTTGTAAGGGTCCCCTTTTTACCTTTTGAGGTACGGAGCTCTTAAAAGGAGTCATAAGGTTTACTTTTTTAAACCCATTTCATTGTAAAAACCTTTCCTCTGAAACTTCAAGCGTTCTAACCAGTCACACGCCTTGTCCCCCGGGCCCTTGCTAGGACTCTAATGCCGCGATGCACAATTTGTCAGTACGGCGTCGGCCTGCAAACGGGTGGGATGTATTTCTTTGTTTTCGCGCTAATGTCCCGATGGACAACGTTTTATATTCAAAATATATTTTTCTTTATTAAATACTAGCGGACGTCATGCGGTTTCACCCGCGTAGTTCCCGTTCCCGTGGGAGTACGGGGATAAAATATAGCCTGTTACTCAGAGTGAATGTAGCTTTCTAATGAAAGAATTTTTGAATCGGCGCAGTAGTTTTTAAGTTTATTCATTACAAACATACTTACACACAAAAAATACAATTCTTTCCTCTTTATAATATTAGCGTAGATGCAAAATAGATAAAAAATAAAGCACTCGTATTTTTACTTTTTGAACAAACAATTAAAGAAAAATACTATTATTTTTTTACATTATTCTTTAATTGTTTGCTTGAGTGCCAAATTGTACTAAGTTGGAAATGTTTTATATTAGGATAAAATTTATGATGTCCCGTAGTTCTTTACCTCTTTTGATATAGGTACGTAGGGGAAGGTTGCTATGAATGGACCACTTTAACTTTACGACCTCAAATCTCAAAAAGTATAAGTGTTGAAATGAAAGTAGTTTATTATTTTTATTTCGTAAGACCTTTATTTGTAGTAATCAAACGCACAAACAATTCGGGATAACACTTTATTGTATAAACGAAGAAAACTAAATCTTGGGCTGTTGCCTTCTTTGGACCAGAGGAGCACCTTCATTGAACCACCAAGTTGCCATCATCGGACTTCGAAAAATGTGTTCTAGAGGTGCAATCGAGGCAACTAATTATAATTATCTATATTACTATATTAATTAAAATTATTTTAATGTCTGTAGCAGTAATGCCGTACAAGCAACTTTCAAGAGCGTGTTATATATAGCTCCTGCTCTAATTCTGGAGGGAGGTCACTTTTGGAACCCAGTATTTGGACATGTTCTTTAGCTTTTTGCTTTACATTTCATGCAAAGTACATACTTCCTTTTATTTAGTGACATTCTGGAATTTTAAATTTATATTAATTATTATGAACTCATAAAATACAACAAAAAGTTGCTATGATTAGACCGGTCCAACGGCGGAATTCTATTGAGGTCCATTGATGGCAACAAGGTATTGGTTATGAAAAACTAAACTAAAATATGCATGGTCATGGTTAGACAAAATTGAATAATACTCATGGAATCTGAAATAAATTGTCCAATATGTCATATCAGTGCACGCAGACAAATATGAATACAGTGATAGTTACGTCAAATTGTCCTGATTGACATTGTAAGATTTTGACAACCACAAACAAAACTACACACGTTACTCTAAACTTAAGATTAGCTGGCTAAACTAAAGAATGATCACGGCGACTCTTTCTTTCTTTCGTGTGGTTAGTGCTTAACCTGGTGTCAGAGCTTTTATGCCGCCCACCTAAAAATACGATGGTACGAGTAACTGACGTTTTTAAGTTAACCTTAAAACTTGGTATATATTATGTCACTCGAATGAAGAGTCTCTGAGTTAAACTGCCGCGGTCAGATGGACCGGCGCCGGGCGGACGGACAGACTTGGCGAAACTAGAATGATTTCTAGTTTTACTATTATTTTATATACCACATTAATATAATTGTATATAGATTACCTACATGAAGAAGGTGAAAACAAATTTTAATGTAATAAATACAACTATAATTGTGTACTTTGTCATCGTTCCATCAATAGTTTAGTTCACCCTTAACATGATCTTCTTGATAGTGCGAGCGGGATAGAACGATCTAGGATTCTAGGCTGAGGAATCGTGTGTAGTGCGCCTAAAGGAAACCTGTACCGTTACCGATATTTCACGGTTGGATGATTTAGATACGAAAATATGTCACGCTTCCCCGAGGGACAACTGAAGCGTAGCTTTGTTATGTTTTCCTTATATAGATACCTAGCATGCGGAGTTTCACATGTTCATTCTATATGGCTGAATTATATTTTCTTAAAGCGATCATTAGTTTTGCGAGGAGAGATTATCTCACTGCGACATTGTATGGAGCAGGGGTCATTTACCTCTCAGGATTGTAGATTGTGTTAAAGGTCGCAGACTTGTGACCTTTTTGCGTTAGGACTATCGGCCCGTCCCAGCTCCGCTCAGGTAATCAAAGACCATGACACCCGATTCCCAAATGAGCGGGATCAGTTGACTAAAGAGCCACAGTGCTATAAATCAAAACAGATAGTTGGCACTCGAAATAACCTGCAACAGATCTTTATGTCTACCAGCTGGGAGCAGCACACAATGTTTTTCGCACAACCAGCAAGACTCTGTTTCTCAGCTGGTTTCTTTATCGTGTGGTTAAAATGCCTAACCAGGGTGTCAGAGTTTGATGCCGCCCATGGGCCTCTGACTTGTCTTTCGTGCAAGTTCCTGATACCAAGCTCAAGGTGGAATGCAATAAAATAATACCTTCTTGAATTCATGCCCGCCTAGTACTTTTCGTAAGGTTACTAACTAGGCCCATAACTAGCATCTAGACAATGTTGTGATGATTAATATTTTATAGGCAATAATTTTTCTACACTTACACTTTTACTACTGATTATACCTTTTTTATACGTGGGACGAGTTGCAGAACGAAAATATTACGTATTTTGGTTTTCATCAACTCGTCCCAATGGGCCGTAGGCTTGTGGAACGAGTTGATGAACGACTTTACACGACCTTACATCTTCTACGACATGTTTTCAATTATTTTCCCTTTACTTTGAAAGGGATAAAAGTTCACGTACAGCTTCAAAAAATAACGAATAACTCAAACCTATGTCCGGTGTCCTGTCATTGAACCGAAAAATTAAATATTCATAATCATAACCTTTATTTGGCCAAAAGAATAACAAGTTTACAAAAAAAATAACACATAGTACTTATTTTCTATGAAGGTAAAGGATTATACACCCAATTACCTAGTTACTCGGTACACAATAATAAATTCCAGTTGTTACGAAACCGAATCCACACTGAACCCCGTACTAGATAAAAACTGTATTACGGTGGGACAGGTTTCCTCGTTCTCAGTTAACAATATTATAATTGCCGATTTGAGAGAAAGTAATTAGGATAATCTACTTTTTTATTATTACAAATCAAAACTGTGGGTAAAATGTACTTATAAAAAATAAAAACATATACAAATTTCATTTGACAAGTTATGATTGACAAAAAAATGATTGGTCATCATCAAGTTTGGCAAATAATTCACGAACACACAAACACAAAATATTTACCTGATAAACTTTTATTTGATAACATTTTATTTGACTTCCATTTCATGTGTATGTAATCTCGTAGAGCACCGTACAATATTTGAAATAAAAGCGTTTAACATATTGCGTTGTTACGCAATTTCATAAAAATTGTAAAATAATATGAACCCACGTTTCATCTATACATATAATAAATATTTACTATTTTTAGGAAATTGCTGCCATAAAAATAAAAAAAATTGTAAACGAAGTTTTGGTGAAATATTAGTGAATGTGTGTGAATGTGTGCGAAGTGTGGAGGACACTTCGCACGCACATTCACATACTTACATTGTATTATATTGTACAAAACAGAACAAAGGAATGAATGAATGAAAGTACGAAATGAAAGGTTGACATTGAATAGATTAAAAAAAGAATTATTGTTATATTTTCCTACAGTAGTAAATCATTCATATCGTCATGTATCAATGAGTAGGTACCTAATGAGATTCGTTAGCCTCCTGTTGAATTTCGCCTAGTACGGGGTCGTTATTATCTGGCCACCCACTCTGAGATCCCCGAATAGTTAGAAAAAACCGGTCAAGTGCGAGTTAGAATCGCGCATTAAGGTTCCGTACCATCGTAGTAGAATTAAAGGGCCCCCCCACTTTAATTTTCAATTCATTTTTATTTTTTGTTGTTATAGCGACAACAGAAGTATACATTCTGTAAAAATTTTAACTGTGTACTGTAACCAAAGACCAAATTTATTGTTTTTTTTTTTTCTAATTTGTGTGAAAATCTTAATGCACAGAATACATCTACTTACTAAGTTTCAACAGCATAGTTCGTATAGTTTCGAAAAAAAGTGGCTTTGACATACGGACGGACAGACAGACAGACATGACGAATCCATAAGGGTTCCGTTTTTTGCCATTTGGCTAATAATTATATGATTTGGGAACCCTAAAAATCTGCAATGTTTCAAAGTTTTAGTTACGATCTATAGGTAAACTTGACCTAACTCTCGGTCGACCCAACTTCCAACTTTTCATTTTATCTGAGGTCGCACTTTGACCTTGTTGTTGTTGTACCTTAGGTACCTATATTAACTGCTGTGTCAGTGTGTCATATCACCATCTCAGGTCCAGTTGAAAACCAGCGTCGGGCACTAGCTGCTCGGCAGTTTGCTAAACTGGGCCTATTTGGCGCTGCCGTGAGAGCGGAGAGACAGGGCAATATTATCTCTTTTTTTCTGTCTAGTTTTTATTATGTGGATTTGAGTTTTTTTTTTGTTTTACTTCTTTTTTTTTTTGTTTGCCTTTAATATGTTTTCATTTTTTCTTTATGTGTATTGATTTAATAGGACTACAGATAGTGTCATAGTGACGTCGTTGTATTTAAGTAGGTACTTACTTTTAGTTTTATATTTTGTAATTGAATATATTCTACAAAATTTTATTTTACTGTTTTGTCGGCGTACATAACTGATATACACACCTCTACAAAATTACAGCTTTCTATTAATAAAAAAATAGTCTCTGAGCAAAACCTCAGACGGACGGACGGACAGACGGATATGACGAAACTATAAGCGTTCCTTGTCATGACTACGGAATCCTAAAAAGTTAATAGTTCTAGTATGTATATATGTAGTATGTATCTATATAAATGTAAATAAATGATAATAGGACTACATAAATAGAAATGGAAGACTTTTAATAAGGCTTCTCTGACAGTTCTTTAACAGTTATCTGCGAGCATTGGCGACGCAAAGATTCTAACTAGCGCCTCAAGTGTCAAAATTGTGAAGCTGGTTAAGAACGACACTTTGACAGTTTTCGACACAATTTAGGTCACGGAAAAATTTATTAATTAAATATAAATCAGATTTAAGTGGTTTCTTGCTGGATGAGACAATAATTATGCTGTCAATAATCGATGTTAATAAAGCGTCTGCAGGATCATCATCAGCCTATAATGTTCCCACTGCTGGGACACGGCCTCGTCTCAATGAGAGGGAAGCAGCAGGATACACAAAACCAATGCGTTCTGGAGAAATCTAGACGGTACTGCTATGGATATGGAAGGAAATTTTGTTTTAAATATTGAAATTTCCAATAAAGGAAGATGAACATATAGAAATGAATGCAATTCCTATTTTAGATAAAAATCAAAATAAAAAAAAAATACTCAGCATTATACTCAAATGCAATTAAGTAGGTATGTTATTGTCAGGTAAGAATAAGAATAATGACGATAAGAAGAGTTTCATGTGACGAAAATCACATTATGGAAATTTGTTTATGTCTTGTTAATGTATATTTTGAAAAAAATCTAAATAGTTAACAAGTGTGGATCTTTTGTTTAAAATTTGAATAAAAATAAGCCACCTGGCCTACCATGACGTCTTAAAGCAGGATTGTTTTAATCTTATTCCAGTGTGGGTAAGATACGGAGCTATAGAGAACGCGGAGGCGCCATCTCTTTCCTATCTGGAATAAAATTAAAACAATCCTGCTTTAAGACGTCATGGTAGGCCACCAGCTGTGTGTACTAAATTATTTATTGATTGTAAACATTTATTAGCACTCTTACAATACCCTTCAGATTCACAAGCTTCCCTTGTTACGCTTATATAATTTTACAGAACTACATAAATCAATGTGAATAATTGGTGGACCCAAATTTGTGAACTTTAAAATATAATAAAAATAAGGAGCCAATCCAAAAAAAGTGAAATCGGCTTGCCTATTCATTTTTTCTTCATAATTTTGTATTTTAGAAACAAATGAAATCCAGAATCTCCGTAAGTACTTACTACATTGAGGAACGCAACAAAATTTCGTAAAGGTTTCTGTATATAATCGTGATCCATCCGATTATGTCTAAACTTAACCTCAACTTGAAAGCAAAGTGTCGTTCTTAGACAACTTCTAAATTTCGCCGCTAGAGGCGCGCGGATAATCTTTGCATCGTCAATAGTAGGCTTCCAATTTCCTGGGAAACCCTCTTCGATCGAGCGGCATCTCAATTCAAGCATTCCCAATACTCTTACATCCTCAATACTCATACATTCCCAATACTAACTGAACCCATAAATAGTCTAAGAACCCATATTTTGATGAAATTCAGAAAGCGTCTAATTTCGTTAGATAAATAAAAACAACCGGCCAAGTGCAAGCCGGATTCGCGCATGTCCATCGTAGTAGTGGAGCCCTCTTTATTTTTTAATTTATTTTTATTATTTGTTGTAATAGCGGCAACAGAAATACACATTCGGTGAAAGAAACTTTCACCTTCTACTTTTACTTTCACAGATGATGTATTTCTGTTGCCGCTATAACAACATATACTATGTATGTCGTGGGTGTTTGTTTCTGTGAAGACATGAACGAAAGATGGTTGTATCTTGTGCTTTGTGTGTTGTTAGTTTTATATATTTCAGTTAATATTTTTGTAATTTTTTAGTGTAAATATGTTTCTTTTAATATGTATTTTGTGTGTGCAATAGCATAGATGTATCTGTTATATTATACACGCTCTAAATATTATTTTCTGCTAAATGTTAACTTAAATGATCTTGATTAGAATCTACCTCCGACCAAATCGTCTTGACCAATATTCCGGAATCGTGGCATCGCAGTAGGTATTGGTCCGCAACAATTTGTCACTTCGCAACAATGGAACGGATAGGGTGTCAGGTTGCCGATAGCGTCAGGTTACACGCGTAAATAGGTCATCGTTAAGAAAAAGAAAATTGTATTCGTGTTTATTAATTTAGTTAGTTATTATATAAAGAAAAGACATCCAAGATACTTTTGGATGAGTATTTCCAAAGTACGCTCTTTGAAACTATGACTACTAAGCTGAAGCCACTTTGAACCATTTTTTTTATCAACATGAAAAAACCATTTTTTTTGCAACGTGTTTTCTCTAAAAGACTAAACAACAACAATATTCATTTGTTTTCAGGAAATTTCAGCCCATAGAATGATATACAAGATGTAAACGGGCCTTTCATGTACCTGGCATTCTGTACATCAAACTAAGTTACTTTATAAAACAAATAAGTTTAATGGGAAATGCCTTTTTTTGGGGTGAACAATCACTTTTCACGGTAGAATTCAATATAACGCACTCAAATCATTATGTAGATGGATCCATTGAGTAGTACGGGGGTCGACAAAACATTAAAAATTTATGTTAAAAAAAATTGAAAATGTCGGAACTGTGACCCCAAATAATATCTTCGTAACTTGGAAGTTCCCAGCTATGGTCTGAAAAATAATACAAGAGAACAAGTACCTTTCGGCATGGTTAAAGGTACCTTTACACCTTTTAAGCCTAACAAACTATCAAACATAATAATAAAATGCAAATTGTGTTAGTAAATAAAACCTTAAAACTATGTTAGTAACATAGTTTTAAGGTTTTATTAGTTAGTTCATGTGGCACTTGTCCGTTGAAGCGACGGAACACCACTCCCTGCGGCCAAAAGTCCTCTTCCAAGACGAGGTGCAGATAACAACGACAACTTTAAGGCGTTCGTGGTGCGGTTATCGTACCGCGAACGCTGACGTTGACGTTGACTTAACGTTGACGCGGAGCCGGGTGGCGGCACGGGAGCGGCGCCGCGGGGCGCACGTGGAGCGCACTCTGCACACTCAGCATTCTTCGGTGATGACGATGACAAAACTACTGACGCGAAATTAGTCGCCGCATGTTAACGTTCGATGCACCCGACGGTGATTCAGATACCGTTGTCTTTTGACGCCATTCAGTGAGTTCATTGCGTAATTTTGCAAAACCATTGGTTCACTAAAAATGCCTATGAGTCATCAAAAAACGTTTCCGATAATGTCATGCGCAAATAGTATATATCATTACAAGTGCGGAAAGGCTGTCATTGCAAAGAGCAAGTTGCAGTGACGGTTCCGCAGGTGTACTGAACGACTATTTTTAATACAGTTGCGAAAAAATGAAGCAATTTAATTAAGAAAATTTCTGGAAAATGGCGCCAACCGTAGAATATAAGCAGAGTTTTTTTTTTCTTCACCCATTTTGGTAGGCAAAGGGAACTATCCATACAGCTTAGTCTTCAGTAGATTTTTTTTATTGATATGAAATGAAAATGAAATTTAATGAGATGAAATGAAATAACTAACTAACAACTAACTAACTAGCTAACTCATTCAATTAAATCATTAAATCTGATATTGAAATAAATTATAAGTAGCTTGTTTTTAGAAATATACGTATTTGTATGAATCACAAAAACTCTTTAGTAAAAACTTCATGGTTGGTTTTTCTTTTTAATAGACATTATCCGACAGTTGGGAAAGAGAACGCACGAGTTCGGGAAAGGTAAAAAAAAAACACTAGTATGTAATAGCCCACATCCCGAACGCTATACGTCCCTGCAATACACCACTTTTTGAGCAACTGTATTAAAAAACTTTTTTTGTATCTAAAGTAATATTCGGCTACGGCAACTGTCGCATTAAGTGTGCGTCCACACTGCGGGCCTAGCGACTAGAGCTAAACGCGGGCGCGTGCGGTGGCTACACTGATGAGTTTGCTGCTGATGTGCTTAGACGTATTCCAGTTGTTGCAAACCATGGGCGAGGATTTTTTATTTTTACTAGATAGTCCGTGATAAAAACAGAGATACTTTGTACGAAGAATTGAGATTGCACCCTAGAAAATTCAAAATTCGCTCCATAATTTTCTTGTTATTGTGAGATCGCAGTATTTACGCGCGGATTACGTTTGAAAAGTACGCTCGCTAAGTCGCTCAAGCCTGCTGCGCTAGGCGCTCGCCTTAGTCACTACAGTGTGGCCGTAAACGGCGCGGCGGTTTCATAAGTTTGATAATTCGCTGACCGCGTTAGCCCCAGTCGCTTATAGGCTCGCAGTGAGTAGCCGGGCTAAAAAGTAGGTCTTGTGGCATGTTTTCTCGGAGTTTAGCACGATCTGAGCAGCTTGCATGACAGGCGACGATGTAACGTCTACGTTATAAACTCTGTTCAGTGACATTTTAGTCCGATTCTTCTAGGTAGAGATAAACGAAACCTTGAATGTACTCAGGAAATAAAATTTTATTGGAAAAGTAGATGATAGTTTCCAGCACAATTTCAACAGTACAAGAGAAAAAGTGAGAAGGATAAAATATACACTAAGTGGAATTAAGCGTGGCAAATAAAATTAAATAAAATTAGATACAAATAAATATTTAATATTTCGTCTAAGCGCTTTCGAGATCCTCGCAATGACGTCTCCACTGACGTGCGCTGATAGGTCTATAAAATTCGGTTTGCTTGTCCGTCTGCATGTAAAGATATGACAAAACAATCAATATCAAATCCTAAGAACTAAAATATAAATAAACTATATTAAATATTTAAACATTAATAACAAACTATACAATCCCATTTTTACATTTAAACAAACCAAACAATAAAATCTATGACACACACAACATCTTCTGTCCCAATTTTGTCACACAGATAAAAGACTGACAAAGCTTTTAATGAAGTCACAGAAAATTATGAGAAAACCCACATTTCGGCGATATCTTGTTTTCTCGAAAATTATTGACAACGACAAATAGAAAGGCTTTGGGTTCCTAATTTAACTTTTAAGAGTTTATGTTGCTTGTGCAATCAATACACCTCACCCGCGACTTCGTCCGCGAACATTGTGATGTGATAGCTCGGCTAATTTGAAGCCGTGCTTACCTAGGTTGGTCCGTGGATGGGTGACCACCGATTACATACCGAGTTTCCTCCGTGCCTCAGAAAACACGTTAAGCGTTGGTCCCGGCTGTTATTTGTGGTCTTTGACAGTCGTTATAGGTGTCATGTGGACCGAAAGTCTGATAGCTAAGGGGTATCGTTTTACCTAGTACTTAAGTGCTTATCTGGGTTGTGGAGGTCAGATAGCCACGTAAAATACTGGTATTCAGTTGCATCCGGTTAGACTGGAAGCCGACCCTAACATAGTTGGGAAAAGGCTAGGCACATGATGATGATGTATACATATGCAATCAAATAGGGATTCCCGAATCGGTAAGCTTAGAGTGAGTAACTCGGGTTACCAGCAATTTAGAGCTAGACGGCCCTTTGGAAATGCGGCGTTCACCGGTCGGTTGCGGTCGACGGAAACCGGGCTTAGATGCTTAGTTAATTGATTGGAACAAACACTTA
This sequence comes from Xestia sexstrigata, assembly GCA_941918905.2. Classification (NCBI taxonomy): domain Eukaryota; kingdom Metazoa; phylum Arthropoda; class Insecta; order Lepidoptera; family Noctuidae; genus Xestia; species Xestia sexstrigata. The sequence goes on along the minus strand of OW799200.2, from coordinate 10,484,710 downwards.
ATCGATGACGCTATAATCTTCTCGATAGCTTCAGTTCTTCCCATTTTCCGAGCACGATATAAGTTTTTCTTTTCGAAGCCGAAAGATACTGGTTCTCTCCATTGCGATATTTTTTTTGTTCTAGACCATACCTGGGAAGCTTCTAGTTAAGGAGATATTGGGGATCTAAGTGCCAAATTTCTCACATTTATTTTTTCAAATACAGGTTTTTATTGTTATAATTTGACTTTAATTATCCACGCGACCCTCTACTTTACAATGCATCCATCATGTTTTGAGTGCGTAATAATTCCTACCGTACAAAGGTAGGACGTAATGTTAACGGTAACGTACGTAAGTACGTTTCAGCCCACAAAAAAAGTCGTTTTCCAGCAATAATTTTTGCGTAGAGTTACTTGGTTTGATGTACAGAATGCTTGGTTGACGGCTTCGTGATAGGTCCGTTCATACCCTGTATAGTTCGCTTTACAATCGAGATCATCTCAGATATTTTAACTTGTGGAATGCAATCAATCCACTCAGATAATCAGTGCTTATCCGATCTCGTACATCCTATCGTATTTGTGGCTCACAGTGCAACGGTAATTTGAAGCGTGCGCTGATTGGGTATCAATGGCAGTGGGTTTCGCGAGCTCGTCATAATTAGCTATACCTATAATGGAGAATTATCTTATCGCTAGTTAGTGGCGTCTTTGGTGCTTTTGACTTCAATTTATATTATATGGTGTTTAATAAATGTGTTATGCGTGCTATGGTGGGGGATGCCCGCTGGAGGGAGTGCGGGGCGATGCACCGCACTCTCATTCTAGTCCGAACAGTCGAAGCGACAGCATGCCTAACGCAGTAAAATTGGAAACAGTGTGTTATTGTATAACCTTGAACAAAGACACCACACTGATATATGGTGGTTTTACTGTAAACCCTAACTAGTGTACGAGTGAACACCACAAATTACAAGAGCATATATTTTAATTATGGAATCCTGCATATAATTGAAAAATAGAATGCATTTCACCCTTATACCTAGGCATGTTAAACATGCCTTTACGGATGTTTTTCACCGAAATTATATTACACGTACCTACCTACAGGGTAACTTCATCATTATCGAGTCTTTTACAGACTTCTTACTCGTACAAAAATGACTGAATGTGCCAACAAAACTTGTTTCTATTGGTACAACATCAAATAAACTAAAGAACTACCCTATTTCCAGTCGACGAAAAGAACTAGAAGAGAATTGGAAAACATTGATGTAACAGATGTACAACTTTCAAACTAATGTCAGTAAAATCCATGTGTCTGTCGGCCAACACGTTGTATAGGGTTCCGTAGTCAGTAAACCTTTGTGTAAGTATTTTTCATGTAACAAACCAACAGACGGCTTCTACCAGCTTATAACGCTTTAAAGAGTTTCGTCATCACAAAGAAAATAATATGGCTGACATGTAACAGTGAAACGCATAAATAAAAGGAATTGTATTGCAAAAAGGAACCGAAAACCTCATAATTATTCAGATTCCTTGTTCCTGATTAAATAAGTAAGTTGTAATAAAAATACAAATTGCTAGAGAATAATATACACGTAATTTTTTCTGCACTTACATCAATAAAATACAGTACTATCAACCCAAGAAAAGTATTAAAAGTTAAGTTCAACTACTGCTTGTCGCTTAAACATAATATTAAACTCCTGCAATTTTCTGTCAGTTGAAACGTCCGTAGCTGTCGTGGCCATGATGTGACGTCATTTACCACAATCTGCCTTGTTTACATAAAATGTTTGCCCTCAATAGAATAATTTTACTAATTGTATGTGCTCTAGTCAAGTAAAAATTGCAATAACAATATTATGATAAAATCTTAGTGAAACTTGGCACTTGTCAAATAAAAGGGTTTTTTTGACTCATGACTTTGACATCACTACCACGACTATCGAGGATGACGCATTTTGAGCGTGCGTTCCATTTCACCAAAAACATACTACATAAAACAGTAAATTGTAAAATAAGTGATGCATTAGCAACTTAAACAAGTGTACAATGTTCTAGGTGCCAATACAATTCATTTTTAATAAATAAAAAGAGTTTTGTATATCATGCATATTCCTTAATGCTCCTTCAAAGTATAAAATACTCGGTTATTCCTTACTGGTATCTTTTTTTAAGAAATGCATTCCTATTTACTTAGAATTGAAATCACTCGCCGCGGCTGTTTGTATTTTCTGTCACTTAATTATTTCTCAGGGCACAATTCAAAGAACTTTTACTATTACCATCTTTTGCGAGTTATTGTTTTATTATTTAATTACAGACCTTCATAAAAATGATATGCATTTGTATAGGTAAGTGAGGAATTAGAATGTGATACAAAAATGCTTACTTTAATTTTATTATCATCATCTGCCTAGCCTTTTTCCAACATGTTGGTGTCGCCTTCCAGTCTAACCGGATGCAGCTGAATACTAGTATTTAACATGGCGCGACTGCCTATCTAACCTCCACAACTCAGTTAGTACTGGGTAATACGATACCGCTTGGTAAGACTGAATATCAGACTCTCTAGCCACTGACTACCTGTAACCACTGTCAAAGATCTACAAATGACAGCGTGCTTGCCGAAGCACGGATGAAACTCGGTATGAAATTCGTGATCAACCATCCACAGAGCAACCTAGGTAAGCGCGGCTTTTATTATTTAGCTACGAGCTCCTGTCCTTCTTCCTCGTATGCTTGCTTTAACCATAGCAAGCATAAAGCTTTGTAGTAAACTAGGACTATTAGATTCAAACTAAATTAATACTGTGGCATGAAAACGAACGCACAAATTTTTCTTTCAACTACGGACGGAACCCTAAGAAAACAAGTAGCAGATTCTTAGAGCAGACGAGCGCCACACTATCGAGATTTAAACCAGTGTTGAGTGGTTTCAATTCAAGTACCTAAAGTTTTATTCTGCTCTCTTACTCGCTAAAGTGTAGAATGCACTAACGATGGAACTCGTTTTTTGTTTTTTATAAAATGTTGCAATGGACTCACTAGTTAGTGGCGCTGCTGGCATTTGTGGCTTCACCTCCTCCTTGCACATCTCTGGGGCACATTCTGAAAAAAGAAGATAATTTCATTCGATTGTTCCGTTTAAGTACCTAAATATTACCTACATACAGGCTTCGCTTTGCTGTCTGTTTGTGTATACCTAACATGCAGATGAAATATGTGAACCTGGCTAACTGGAATAGAACATCAAGTAAATAATAATTATTGAGAATTTGGGTGTTTAGTATGAACGGACCAAATCGAATGGACCGCGGTCCGTTTAGACGTACTTAGACAAAAAATGTTTACGTCCGAACGGACCGGTGTCAAAAAAAACAAATGAATAAACTTCATGAAGTACATTCGGGTGCAAAAGTTAAAAAAATGTTAATTTATTACCCGACTACGACGAAGCCAAAAGGAAGGGTTATGATTTTAACAGTCTTTTAATTATAATTTAATTATTATTTATTACTAGTAAACATCATCATCTGCCTAGCATTTTCCCAAGTTTTATTGGGGTCGGCTTCCAGTCTAACCGATGCAGCTGAATACCAGTATTTTACATGGAGCGACTGCCTATCTGACCTCCACAACCCAGTTAGTACTGGGTAATACGATACCCCTTGGTAAGACTGGTTGTCAGACTTTTTTGGGCCACTGACTACCTGTAACGACTGCAAAGATCACAAATGACAGCCGGGACCAACTGCTTAACGCGCTTTCCGAGGCACGGAGGAAACTCGGTATGTAATGAGTGGTCACCCATCCACAGACCAACCTAGGCAAGCACGGCTTAACCTAAAGATTGACCCGAGTGGCTGTTATTATTTCGCCATGAACTCCTCCTCGGATTTATTACTAGTAGACCGATTCTTAAAATAAATACCACCTTGAACTGGATACCCACTGTACCTGTATGGGCTTTTTAAAGTTAAACGAAACCACCAGGTAATAAGTGTTGTATTTTTAATCCTTTATGGGCGGCATGGGCACCGGGCCGTAGGCCGATGAAGGAGGCCGGCGGAGGCCCGGCACTTCCGGGACAGAAGTCAAAGAGTGTTATTTACGAAGTTTTCGCGAAGCGAACGCGCGTCATGAAGTCGTAGCAGGTTCTAAATTTGCTTATATCTCGAAAAGTCTACTAGAGGGTCAGAAGTGGTTTTAACAAGTGTTACAACACTATTACCTGGTGGTATCGTTTAACTTTAAAACACCCACCGTACCACCAGGGGTACGGCCAGGGGTACGGCCAGGGGTACGGTGGGTCTGCAGTGCCTTAAACTCATGCCAGCCTAGTACTTTTTCGGGTACCTAAACGTAGTAGTTTTTGGGGTACATGACCAGGAAAGAAGTTGGAACTTCTTTCCTAGATTGATTCTGGATGAGACAATAAGGCGAATTGCGCCTATTTATTTTCCGAAACGAAATACATAGTGTTTCTAAAGGTGTTCTCCGGATTGATTGATGCTACAGAAGTTTGTAGTTTTTTGCGGTCGCTATCGACTTTCTGCATACAAACAAACAAAGTAGATAGGTATACGCTATGCGCTATGGACTGAGATGAAGACAGGAGCTATGGCACTATTAACTCTGCTTCTGCGTTAGTAACACTTGAACTTTGTAAACCACCATTAACAAATAGAGGCTTTGTAGAGTTACCACACGATGGTTGACAGTCAACCACAGTTCAATCACCGTGTGTCAAATCAAGCTTACTACCGTGAAGTTTGAGCCGCCTTATCGTACCTAGATTAGCATTTGACTTTTTTTTTTTTTTTTCTTTTTTTTTTTTTGATTTGCATTTGATTGTAATGCTCTGTTCAGGCACAGATTATGATATTTGTGTCATTTGCTTATCGATATTGCACACTCCTGTAACCCCCAAAGAATCAGACGGAGGTGTACCTAATATGTCCGACTCGTCACTGTTCCTACTCATCATCAAAAAACAAAAGATCACGAGTATAGTCGTATATTGAGCGAGCCTACTGCCTTCAAACGGGCACTAGTTTAGACTCCGCCCCGTGGCTACTGGGAAATTCCTGATGGAAAAACACTTTGGGAATCAAACTCAAGACCAAATGCACACCAGTTGCGCTAAAATATAACTAAATCATTATCTGCCTAGCCTTTTCCCAAGTTTTATTGGGGTCGGCTTCCAGTCTAACCGGATGCAGCTGAATACCAGTATTTTACATGGAGCGACTGCCTATCTGGCCTAAAATATAACTAAATATGTTTTAAATTAAGTAATCATATGAAAGAAACAACTGCCCGAAGTTATCATAATTACAAACAAGTATGTAGCTCTAATTATTCAGTCGTTTAACGCTGCCCATTTGCAACAACCCCATTTTTGGGAAAGGGTAGCGTCACACAGAGCTATACGTGCTCGTTGCAGTACAAAGAGAAGTGGTGACCGCGTCGCCTAGTCGACCGGCTGCAAACAAGCCGCGAGAGGGCGCTACACGCTCCAGCGTTTCACTGCAATTTAGATTCGCTATGCATGAAGCTGATCTCGTCTCTGCCATCGAATTTGACTGCGCTCCACATAAAAGGCTTTTTAGTAACCGAGTTACAGTATGTTTACATATTTTTTATGTAAAATTGAAACTAAGTTTATTACAAGAGCTTGCAAAACACTACAAAGTTTTAGGTACCGTAGTACTAAAACTTTACGCATCTATAATATGCTGCTGTCTTTTACGACATACTTACATAAATTACTGACGTGAACGTGTAGTAAAAAAAACTAAAATGTACTAGATCATTTTAGTTAAAGCAAGTAAACCTGCAGATGTGGAAACTGGAAAATATTAGCGATTCTACAAACTGTTTCGTTTTGAACTTGTAAAAGTCATAACTTAAATTTTGAACTAACTTCTGTAATCAACGAACGTGATTTCCAATCCAGACGTATGTTTTAACGCGATAACGTCTTATCAATCGATGAACACCGGCTACACGCATGAAAGTGCCGGTTCACACCGAGAAGCGCCGCGACGCGACGCGGTGCGGGGTTCTGGAAGAAGCCAGTGATTTGGCGCCTCGGACCTTGACCTTGGTGGGCGATCAACACCCAGCCCAAGCCCTTAGACCTAGAAAACTGAAATTTTGCAGAGTGGTTCCTTTTATAATGTAGACAAGGAATAAGGAAGGATTTTTTGAGATTCAACCCCTAAGAGAGTTAAATAGGTGATGAAAGTTTGTATGAAAGTCCGTCAGATTTAAAGTTAGGATCTTAAACTTTTGCGCTTAGGCTGATGATTGAAAATTAATTTATACATGTCTCAGCGTTTTTGATAATTCCACCCCCAAAGAGTTAAAAAAGGGGATGAAGTTGTGTATGGAAAGTCCTTAATTTTCGAAGCATAAATCACAAAATTTACTATCTAGGCGTATGGTCGGAAGCTAACGCAACGGTGTTGTTAGAATTTCAATCCGGGGTATGAAATTTTGTTTTTAGGTTAAAATCACTATTAGCATGAGAAATGGGTAATACCGTGTTTTCCTTAAAATTATTTGTACTATTATTGTTTTCCATAATCGTCCCATCTCATAATATTTACTTGCACTACTATTATTTATACTAATAACGCTTGCTTTATCATATCAACTTATAAGTCATAACTTTTATTTGCCATAAAATAAGTTTCCATAATAACATGTGTTATAATCATTAGTTTCTATAAGTAACACATTACATAATCATATTATTATGGTGAATAAATGTTATAGAAAACGACATTATTGAAAATGAAAAATATAGCAAATAAATTTTACGGATTTAAATTATTATGATACTTGAAAATTGACAATTGAAAATCATTTTCACCAATTTCATGGGTACTGATCGATTAAGACCAATGAAATTGGTGAATTATTTTATGTAATAATTTCACGATGATGGCAACTGAAGCGTTATTTCTAATGAAATTATGGCAAATACAACTATGGTATATAAAATTATTGCATTTTAAATTATGGAAAACATTAGCAAACACTTTTAAGTAAATCTCTTTGTCCTAAAAAATAATGGAAAATGTATGGAATAAGTATTTAATTTTATTTCAGAATAAAGAAAAATTAACCCTTTGTTGATGCTGATGGTCAGTGGTCGAGTTACCGCATTGTATTGGTAACACGAGCCACGACACGCCGCCGCCGCCACCGCGCCTGCCCGGCGCGCGGCGGTGGCGCAGCAGCCAGCATTCCATTTATCTTAGTTTGTTTAATTAACTCCTACATAAATACTGAAAGGAACGAGCTATTTCTCCTTAAACGATTAGTAGCTCTTACTTATGAGATAGCACTAGAATGTTTTGTATTAATTTAAAAAAATGCGAACTTAAACAGCTGCTCTCGACGTGTGACAAATGCTTCGTTATCTGCAGACAAATTACTAGAGCTGAACGATTTAAGAAATGGTTTCCAAAAAATAATTAAACAAAATCAAGTATATTAATGGACCTCTCTGTTTGATAGGCTGCATAAATTACCCGTAGTCAAAGAGTAGGTACCTAATTAAATAGCCAATCATAATTATCTTATCAGTTTTTTGTTCTGAGGCCCTAGCACGAGCAAGCGGTGTAAACGTAATCTGTAGGCAGTCACCGCAGACCCGGCTTACTTTTCATACTTTTCTGGAGCACACATTTTTTATCTGTCCCCGTCCAGTCGGCCTCGAGCTCCAACATAATGTGCTAAAATAATATGCAAAACTCATTGTTGAGCCGAGATTACGCAATATACTCCGAGACTTGTGTAAATTAATACAGAACCCGATGTGCGCTGAGTCTAGAGATATCTCTGTTTTAAGACAGACGCACCTACACAACTTCGACAACGTGTAACTGTAAGCCAATTTGACGCCCGCCAATTGAGTTTGAGACGCCTTCGAATTCGTGACGGATTCTAGTGTATGTACAGCATAAAATGTCGATGCCATATATAAAATAAAGCACGATCCCATTATTAATCAAGTAGGTGAGAGTTAATTTTCAAGTTAAGTTCTACTAAACGTTAACCCTAGAAACAGCAAGTAAAGTAATAAAAATATAATTACTTTACGCTGGTTCGTGCTGACCTCATTTCGTTTCAAAGCCTTAGTTACGTAATTATCTACAATCTGCTGTTTAGAAAAGATAAAAGTCAACTTCTTTTAACATTCTGACGTATAATGTTCGAATTTTTTTAATAGAAAACACCACTTTTCAGCGAGAACTCTCCAAATAAAAATATTAAATGTTCGCTTCCTCGGCTGGGATGGAAAACACCTGCCTGGAAAAATAATATGTTTAATAAAAACGAGGTATTATTACGAGTATGCCTTTCAAACAGCTTTAGCAAAGCTGGGCTTCGGTATCGAGTAGTGTTAGCGCAGAATCGATGAGGAATATTCCGGCGCGCCTAAAATTGCTGGTCGTTAACTCGTTAGTTAGGAGGAACAAAGGTGATTGTTCCTCTGTTGCTAGCAACGTTATAGCGGTAGTTTGTATCGTTACGCGGTAATTGTATTAGAGCGTTTCGTGCAATCAAAATTTAACGCAAGTAGGTATTTATAGCACGTGTGCCGAGTGCCGCCCGACCTTGCTCGACCTTCTACCAACTCCTTGTAGCGTGTGTGTGTATTTGTATTGGGGGAATTATTCAAATTAGAGAGCCTGCTAACTTCGCGTTCAGTTTTGGGTCTCTGGCTGTGATTAAAATTTAACTTATTTTAGGGGCTCATACGACGTTTAATTTTCCAGAGACTACATTGATCAGATTGTGGTGATTAGTAGGTAGGTGTCGGTTAATATCTATGCTACTAGTGTCAAGAAACCATTTAAGTCCATTAAAGTCATTGTTCATGTTGTAGAATTCTCAAGTACCTACGCTGCATTGCGTCCTTATTGTTGTAGACATTATAGCGTTGCCTTGAAACTTCGACATCACATAGGATCTAGCCTTCTGTGGCCTTGCATTGAAATATGATCCTAGTCCGAGGCTGAAACTCAAGCCTGACCATTTATCTTTGTCACCGAAATATGACTCATATAGCGTGATGTTGATTTAATGAGAAAATTATACAATCAGCTTTAATGGACAGCGCTAATTATCTACTAATTAGTGAAATCAAATAAGCAAACACTGAACACTAGCATGAGTAGCAAATAAGCTAATATTATGTTAGCAGATCATATACACCTATTTGAATGTCGGTAGAAAGTGGTCATTTAAACATAAATCACTAATTTTCATAACATTGTCTTTCTTTCTTTCTCGTGTGGTCAGTGCTTAACCTGGTGTCAGAGTTTTTATGCTGCCCACAGATGCGGCCCATTAGATGGGCCTCTGACTTACCTTTTTGAAACGTGGTATACAAGTACAATGGTGTTAAATAAAATTAGAATGGTTAAAACCTATTTAGATAATACGAGTAGCATTCAAAATTTCAAGGTTTAGATAAATGTTAAAAAAAACAACATTTTTTATCCCTATATTCTTTTAAACTCTTGTATACAATTTACATTAATTTATCCACTTGTGCAATTGAATCTTTTATCAACTTGAATTTAAAGTTTTGAAATGGCTTGGTTTGTTAAACGTGTATCTATATAAATGCCATTATGCCAGCCAAAATATATATGCCAAAACTGAAAAAACCTCTTATCTATATTACGGATTTTTCCACATAACATGTAGTGAGGTAGGATACCTGCCTATCTACACTCGTAGGGAAGCTGATTCTAAAATCCATTAAATCGAAATTAGCAGATTGTGCGCCTGCGGGCCCTGCCTAAATAACTAACGTCGGGTCGTTAATCAGTATGTACTATCGAGGACACTCCCGCCTGACTACCACTAAGCTAATTTTTGCTTGCACTTACAACATAGAAACGCTCTCTAGCCCCGCCCCGTTGACTTTGTATAGAAATAATGAATGAAAAGATATCTATCGGCCGAGCGCACTGACGACGCGGCGACGCACGCTAAACGAGAGTTATTGTTATGTTGCGCGCCAAAGATGACGCTTTCCTAATAGCGCCTCCGCATGATGTAAGCGAAAAAAATTTTAACTAATCAGGCGGAAAAGACCACGACTGTACCATCAGTACTCATCGGGTCCCATTGATTTATGGCTTATTTTGTGGTTCAAATCCAATAAGTACACAATATTTATACGTAAACGATGAATCACATTCATGAGGAAAGACTACAAATAAACTTTTATTGTCACTTACTGGATATCTTCCGTGATTGGTAATTGTTTTGAGCTCCCGATATTTCGACGCTGTTGCAAGCGCCATGATCGCTTGACTGGGAATGCGGGTGGATGGAAAATAAATTGTTAGGAGCAGACAAAACTGTCTACCCACTTTCTTTGTCCAATCACGGAAGATATCCCGTAAGTGACAATATAAGTTTAGTTGTAAACCGTGAAAGCTTAAAACAGTGTAAGACTACAAATATTTAAGTATTGGGGATCATTACGAGTGGTTAAAAATATCCCCGTCGAAATCTCCCCTCAGGAGATTAAAGAAGACCTTCTATCCCAGAATGTCCCCGTAGCGGAAGTTCACCGCATGCACCGTAGGGTTGGAGGCCGCTCCAATTCCTCACCCTACAACATGGTGCTCATAGTCTGTGACCGTGTCAAAGGTCACCACCCCATCCATCAGATCTCAAAGATCTGTGGCCTCTCAGGCCTCCGCATTGAGAAGCCCCTGAAAACTGGCGTTTTAACACAATGCCATCGTTGCCAGCTGTATGGCCATGCGCAACGTAATTGTTTCGGACAACCCAGATGCGTTAAGTGTCTGGGGGACCACGGCACCGCCGAGTGCTCTCGCCCCAAAGACCGCACATTGTGCACAGAGCCTCCGAGCTGTGTACTGTGCGGCGAGTCTGGCCACCCCGCCAACTACCGTGGATGCCCCAAGGCTCCAAAATCCTCAGCCCCCAAGCTAGCCCAACGTGCCATTAATAGGCAACAGAGAGAATGTCCCTCTCTCAATAATAAACTCCCCGACTCCCTAAGACCCCAGCGCCCCAGCCCGTGGAATACTCTAAACCACCAGGCGCACTTCCCGGCTCTGAGGCCCACCCAAGCACCCGCCCCTCAGGCTATCCCTCCCCTGATGACACTGCCAGTCATGTCGCCCCCTAAACCCGCTGCACAAAAGGCCGCTCCTCTAGCGTCCACCCCTCCAGCGCCATCAGCGCCTCGCCCTCCAGCGCCCTCAGCGCCTCTTCCCCCGGCTCCCGTAGCGCCTCGTCCCCTTGCACCCGCAGATCCTCGCCGCCCACCGCCTTCAGCAAGGTTGCCTTCAGCACCCACTACCTTCGCGGCCCCCCCTCCCCCTCCCGCGGCATACGAATTAGACCCGTTTGACCCCGTAAGAGTCTTAGGTAGCACATTCGCGATCTTCTACACCCCGCGAGCTCTACAAATGACGCGTGACACCATCGCCTGCAACGGTGACTGGCTCGCGCTCATCCAAGTTTATAACGCGTATCCCGACATTACGCAAGCCCTCAGGACCCTTCCCCATAACTTAGTTCGTAATGGATAGAAACCCCCCCAGTAGATTAAAACCGAAATCCCTAAAGATAGGGACCTTTAACGCCGAAGGCATGAATGGCCAACGTGATGAGTTCGCCACTTTCCTCCGCGATCATCACTTAGATATCTTATTAGTCCAAGAGACCTTCCTAAAACCCCATCAGCGAAACCCGAACATTGCCAACTACCGGCTAGTTCGCAATGACAGGACTCGCTGCCACAGAGGAGGTACTCTCATTTATTACAAGTCCAGTCTGTACTGCATCCCCATGGACCCTCCCCCTCTCTCCAAAATTGAAGTCTCTGTCTGTCGACTGGGCATGACAGGCCATCAACCAATCACCATTATCTCGGCGTACCTTCCACCCGCTGACTCCAACCCCGATTTCGTCACCCCTTTAAAGATGACCTCACAGTCCTCCTTAATCTAAGTGACTCCGTCCTTCTGGCGGGGGATCTTAACGCAAAACACCCCGCGTGGAATAGTCGTCTTTCAAATAGGAGAGGTAGAGACTTATTCAACCTCTGCTCTCCCCTCAACTTCGATGACATTGGCCCAATGCATCACACTCATTTTCCCAATAACCCCAATCATAGCCCTGATGTGCTAGACGTCGCGCTTCTGAAGAATGTAAACTTGCGATTGCATTCTGTAGAAACGATTGACGAACTCAACTCTGACCATAGACCGGTAATCTTTGAATTCGCCCCTAGAATAGGACCCTTTGATCCCACTCAAACTCCCTCCACTAAAGTGATCACGGACTGGGGGAAAGTAAGCGATCTGCTGAAATCCACCGAATCCCCGCACTTAGACAGGATCCCCGACAACATCGAGACTGTAGCCGACACGGAGGCCGCGATCAGCTTGTTCACAGAACACGTACAATCAATCCTGAACGATTGTTCAAGGGAAGTTCCGGCGGATGATCACCGCTGGAAACTTCCGGATGATGTGCGTGATCTTGTGACCGAGAAGAACGCGGCCGTCCGTGCCTACAGTTCTTTTCCCTGCTCCAGTAACAACGTTTTTATGCGTCGCTTACAACGCAAAGTAAGCAGATGCATCCAAAAACTGCGTGAAGAGAGCTGGGACAAGATGCTCGGTGAACTAGAACCAACCCATCAGGCTTTCTGGGACCTACAGAGGAAACTACGCTCCTCTGAGGTCGCCTCTGTACCCCCTCTCATCCGTCCCGATCAGACCGTCGCTTTTGACGATGACGACAAAGCCGAATGCCTGGCCGACAGCCTAGAGACTCAATGCTCCCCCAGTACCCAACCAGTAGACCCAGCTCACCTTGCGATGGTGGATGCTGAAGTTGAACGTCGGACCTCCCTTCCCCCAGTAGAAGACCCAGACGATCCTCTACCCTCAGTCACCCCTGAGGAAGTTGAGGATATCATAAAAGGCCTTAAGCACAGAAAAGCCCCTGGCTCAGACGGAATCACCAATAGGGTGTTCAAACTCTTTTCTCCCGCCCTCATAGTGCTAATGACCGCTATCTTCAATAGCGCCATGGCAAACAACATGTTCCTTCAGTCGTGGAAACAAGCCACCGTAATAGGAATCCCCAAACCGGGTAAACCCGCCTCTTCCCCGAGTAGTTACCGTACCATTAGTCTCCTCAATGTCCTAGGCAAAATCTACGAGAGGCTTATTTATAAGCGTCTCAAAGACTACGCCGAAGCAAAGAGTTTAATTCCTAAAGAACAGTTTGGATTTAGATCCCAACACTCTTGTTTCCAACAAGTGCACCGCATAGTCGAGCACATCAGCGACCGCCTTCAGCGAGGCATGGTGACCGGTGCCTTGTTCTTCGATATCGCGAAAGCATTCGACAAGGTCTGGCACAACGGGCTGATATACAAGCTATACCAGCTCGGTGTGCCTGATCGTCTCGTGCTCATCCTTCGTGACTTTCTGTCAAACCGCACATTCCGATACCGCATCGATGGTGCGCTATCAACCCCACATCCGATTCGCGCAGGAGTCCCTCAGGGATCCGTGATATCCCCATTAGCCTTCACGCTATATACCAGCGATATCCCCAGAAACAATTCAACCCAACTAGCCCTCTTCGCCGACGATACGGCCATCTATTATTCTGGTAGAAGCTATCCCTGCATTACCCGCATTCTCCAAAAATCCGCAAACGCCTTAGGCGATTGGTTCCGGAAATGGAGAATCGAGGTCAATCCCGACAAGAGCCAGGCGGTACTTTTCTCTAGACCCCGCCGTCTCCCCCCCATCCCTCAACCGGTCTCCATGTTTGGCAAGCCGATCCCTTGGGAAAAGCAAGCCAAGTACCTAGGATAGTACTAGTATTTTACTAGTTATCTTAGACCAGCGCCTAAACTTCAGTGAGCACATTAAGACGGTGCGTTCGCGTGCCGCCTTCGCTTTTGGTTGGCTTCACTCTGTCCTGAACGCACGTAGCAAATTGTCACTTAGGTGCAAATTGCGTATTTACACCGCGTGCATTAGGCCTATCATGACTTACGCATTTCCGTTTTCGCGCATACCAAACCCTATCACCTCCATAAGATGCAGACCCTCCAAAACCGATTCTTACGAAAGGCCACGGGAGCCCCATGGTCCGTTAGGAATAAGCAACTCCATGTTGACCTCAAGATCCCCACCATAGCCCAATTCATGAAACGCCTAACAAAGGGTTTTTTCGATAAGGCCGAAAAACACCCAAACCCCCTGATTTCCTCAGCAGCCAATTACGCCCTCTCCAAGATATCTAGAATTCGCCGTCCTAGGCTCACTCTTGCCACACCCGATGATCCCATCACCCTTCTCCAAGAAAGTTGTAGGGAAACCAGCACATTACTCAAAAACAGACACAAGAACCGTTACAAACCGCGAATCCGGCCCCGCCGCCGAGGCCCTCCGCGACCCCCCAGTAACATCACTGCCCGACCCTTGCTCGACGAGCCAGCCCGCGACGCTGAGCATGTAACGACCGATTCCCCAATTAATGATCCGACCCAGCCTGTTGTCCCTTGCTGCCCTCTCATCAATGACGCACTAAGCCGAGGCCCGAACCCCACAGGGGGTGCCCTTAGTGACCGTTCATTTAATTTAAATCCTTAGTTTGTAAGCCCTGGCTGGGGGCCTTAAAGTAATTTTTGGCCACCACAGGATTGTCCGGTTAAGCAGTTAAGCAACCTTAGCGCGTTGCAACTGCGAGTGGTCCCTCCTAAAAAAAAAAAAAAAAGATCATTACGAGCTTTAATTCAGAGATCCTCTTTTTAGTTACGTTTCACAGCTTTAATTATAAACTGCATTTAAAACACAAACCTATCAATCGTTACAACGAGTCTCGTAGCAGAGATGAAATCACCGACCAGTCTGTTAAGTGAACTATCCGGCCAAATGTGTAGTCGGCGAATAGTCGGCAAGGAATCGACAGTCTCACTTTTGTAATCAATACCTAAATAGTATTAAAAAAGTCAAGAAAAAAAAAAAGTTTAACTTTCGACAGAAAAATTAATTATAAAATGATTACGTTCGCACGGCAGGCGCGAGCGAGTTCTTTGTATGATGTGTTCAATGCGAGAGACTCAGCTGCACATTAAATCACGGAAATTGCCGATGCCCATGCCGCCTGAAATCCACCGAAAGTAATGATTGGCTTGGCCGACTTGTCGACCATTCAGCTAGTCGGCCAATCTTTACTAGCGATCCGCCCTTTTTTTTTTTTGTTTTTATGATTTGCATAAAAATTGACATAATTTATTACACACACTTATAAATATAAGCCTTCCGGAATAAATTATCTTGTTTGCACTATAACTGTTTAGAAATTTGAATTTGGGTTGGTTTTTTGTTTGTTTGAGGTTGATTGATAGGTTTTCTGAATGGTTTAAAAAAAATAACCACGGAGTGGTGCCCCAAGTCAGTATAAAAGAATTTAAAGCTTAACATTTTAAAGTGTGAATCAAGAATGTAACACATTTCCGATCGCTCTTTAGGAAATGTATAGATATCCTAGGGAAAAAGCATATTATAAAATATACCATACATGTCCTATCTATTTTAGGAATTGTATACATTGACGGATTTCATACATTTCCGGTGACATATATAAAGAGAAACCACTCACTGACTGACTGACCACTCATCATGAAATCTCGGAAACTATACTGGGCCGAGGGTCTAAAATTTGGCGGCACAAACACTCTCTATGGGGTGCAGGCGCGCACTAAGGATTTTAAAAATTCGCAACCCAAAAAAAAAAGGTGTTGAAAAGGAGTGTCAAAGTTTGTACGAAATTCCCATGTTTTTAAAGTTAGAGACGTGAATGTGGGCCTGAATGTTCCTTTCGGCTTCTAGGTGCTCACTAAGAAAAGGTTTTACGAAATTCGGCCCTTGGGTATAAATAAGGGTGTTTAATGTTTGTATGAAAAAAGTTAAAGATCCAAATTGAATCTTACGGCAACGCGTTAATGCATAGGTATAAGAATTTTGAAGTTCCTTATGGTTTATCTTCTATATTTTATATCTTATATTATATTCTAGATGGTTTAACTGGTTCTATGTTTAAGTATTATACAGGCGTCTGCTGAAAGGTAATGAAATGAGGTTCTGTATCGTTCTAAAGTTGTTATGCCCATTTCTAGGTGACCAGTATTTTTCAGTATGCAGGCGTCTGCTGAAAGGTAAGAATAAACGTTTTAAAAACGAACTCATGAATCAATCATTATTTATTAAAAAATTATTATTAATTTTATTTGATAATTGTGAATGTGGGGGACATTCTGTATGTGGGTTTCATTTTTATATTTTTTTTGTTTGTTTTCTTTTTTTTTTCCACAACTGTCTGGCAGTTTGAGTACTATAATCGACCTTCGTCGTTTCGTTGAGCTCCTTGAGTTATAAGTCGAGCTACACGATAACTGACAAATGCTTGCACTGACTGGACAGGTCCACTCAAATCTGTGTGGTTCTTTCTTCAAAAGACCATCTCAGACACTAATCTGCATAGTCCTCGTGTGAATTGAGCAAAATTATGTCTTGACTTCAAAAGAGACTATGACCTCTGAGTTTGTTACGGCTGTTTCTTCTCAGAGTAGTCAGGTACGAAACATAGGCCCCATCTAGTTTAAAAAAAAATTACGTGTAAAAGTGTTTGTAAAAACCTACTTGCAAAATAAACATCATTTATCATTTATCAATCACAGAATACATAAGCGATACACGTTCAAGCTCATTTCTGTTCTGCGATATTTTGCTATTATTAATTTGCTTTGAAATATTTGTCATCATCGTTGTTTGGTTTGTCTTCGTTTTGGTTTGTTTCACTTCTTAACTTTAAATTGGAGGATAATAATTGTGTTCTTACCACACCCTGATTGCTTGGTTGGAATTTTGTCATGTCTATTTCTTTGCGAATTACATATTGTGTATTTCACACTATAGTATTACTATAATAGTTTTTTTTAGTATTAGACGTTCTTACTAGAAAAAGTGTACTTGATAGGTCTACGTTCGTATTTGAATTTTAGTGTTTAGTATCTTTCGTTAAGGCTTTTCTTTTTTTTTTTTTTTTTTTTTTCGGATGGGAAATCATCAAATGACTTCTCCCGCTCTGGGCGGAGCGGGAGGGAGTGTCAGACTTATACTGACTAAAACCCATCCATGTTCCTTCATCGCCCTTTGTGTTCCGGGGCCACGGTATCTCTTTCGAACAGTCCCGCAACCCCGGCAGGCATCGGTCCTTGCGGACCCCTTCCTTTTCTAGCATTACTGCTTCGCAGAAGGAGGTGACGGCGTCCCATTCCGTCTCGCTCCGGACCATGGCTTGCACCAGGGCCGGACGCGAGAGGTCGCCGCCACCAATCGCCACTTCGAGGACACGGCGGTGCTCCGCCCACGCGGGGCACACCTCCACCGTGTGCTCCACCGTGTCCTCCGGTCGATCCTCGCAATGGAAACACCCGGGCGTTTCCTCCCGCCCGATTCGGTGCAGGAACCTCCCGAAACAACCGTGTCCGGTGAGGACCTGCGTCAGGCGGAAGGTGAGGACGCCGTGGCGTCTCTCAAGCCACTCCTCAAAGAGGGGACTTACCGCCACTATCGTGGCGTGCCCTATCTTTCGTTAAGGCTGGTGTGGTAAAAAAGTAGCTATAAAGAAAATTACGTTCCAAGTAATATTTTTTACGTTACTTGCAAATTATTATCACTTCTAGTGATTGTGATTGTGATAGTGATTGTAATAGTGATTGTGATAGTGGTTTGTGATTGTGATAGTGGTTTGTGATTGTGATAGTGGTTTGTGATTGTGATTGTGATAGTGATTGTGATAGTGACAGTGATAATGATGGTGATTGTGATGGTGAATTGACAGTGATGGTGATTGTTATAGTGATGGTTATTGTAATGATTATAATTGTGTTGATTATGAAATTTGGGACATAGATAGTTTATAACCTTGATTAACATGTAGGATATTAATTATCCCTTTAGTATGATCCCGTGGAACAGTTACCGAACTTCACGGCTCGGGGGCGAAGCTGCGGGCAACAGCTAGTAATGGTATATGCATGAAACTAACTTCAAATTTTAGTAACGTATGAAATATAATAAAATTAACAAAATATTTATTTGACACTTAAAAATACATGTTGCAAGCCAGTCCCAATAAAACGGTTCACCCTTGTTTGATAGAACAAGGTTTGATATAATATTACTAAATCGAACAACGTTTAAGAAAATCATCACTTTGTATAATATCGTTTGACAGAATTTTCAGTTCATCGAATATTTATTTGCTATAACAACAATTGCGCTAATGATCAAAAGGTATAATGTTCATTTGATGTAATGTTCAGATGGTATAACCATGTATTTTATCGAATATTCAATTGGTGTAATATAATGCAGAAAATAATCATTGTAAATATTTGAAAAATTATTTATTTTGAACAAGAAAACAGTTAAACTAATCTTAAATTACTTGCAATTGCTTTTAGTAAATCCAGTTCTGTATACGTTTTAAAATTGCGCAATATGGTCTCAATATTGTCATTTTTTTTAGTGCAAATCTTCTTCTGCTTTGCACTAGGTTCTCCATTTAAAATACACTGTATTTTTCCTTCAACTATATTCATTTCGGCAAGCAGTATAGTAGACAGTTCATAAAATCCGGGGTTTCTTTTATCGACTATACTATTTAACCTGTGGTGCCACACTTCCACATTATTTTGTGTGCGTGGCAATTTTAAATGGTTCAAATCATGACAACTCCATAAGCTAGGTGGAAACTGGGGGGGTTTGCCATTCTTTCCTACGACATAATTTTTTTTTTGTTGAACGAAAACCCATCTATATTTAGTTTCATTCCACCGCTCTTGCTAAGGAATATGCTGCACATTTCGAAACAATTTTAATTACTTACTAAACAATTTAGCACAAAAAATAAATAATGTTTACTTAGTAATGACTTATGATGAGACACAAATCATTATAGTGCATAACAATGACAACCTGCATGATGCATTTTTCTTGGTACTACCTTCATATTTACAATTATAGTAAATGACAATATTGTTCCACTTACATCTACTAGATGGCGTTAGAAGTACGGCGCGCGGCGTGGCATTAATTCGATAGGTGAAGAACAATGTTAGTTTATAGACGATGAAAGAAACGAATTATTAATGAACTAAATATTCGATACGATCTTTCGACTAAATCATTATTAGTGTAGTGAAACATTAGTTTAAATAAAATTAGTGCATTTGAAAATTCGGCGAAATGAAATTAGTTCAAATGAAATTAGTTCAAATAAATAATTACGCTAAATTAAAAATTTACCATTGAATTATTCGGTCAAATGAATAATTCTTCGAAATGACTTTATTGCAACTAAAATTCGATTTAGTAATATTATATCAAACGTTGTTCGATCAAACAAGGGTGAACCCAATAAAACAGCACACGAGTGTGCACAAATCTAGTCCTAACCCCCAAACTAGGCCTGGAACTGTATTTTAGGGGTCAGCGATGGATCCTTTAAATATAACAGCATTGATACTTACCCCGTATTTGGAAATAAATTCAACTCGCGCTTGTTTTACTTTTGCTTGTTATCTCACTTTTATTTTCAACCTGTCAATTTAAAAAATGATAATAAAAGGCGGTCATTATCGTCTTTCACCATCATTATGAATATTATTCTGATTCGTTTTCGTACCTATTGATAATAGTTATTTGTTATAAAAGAGTGCAAAGTTGCTTTTTAACCGCTTGCTCAATTTTGATGACCGAACAAGCGAAGGATTCTAAAATTAGAATCCTGAGAGTTAATAGCGTTAGTTAATCAAAAGAGGTGAAAAATCTTTGCACTCGAGTGCAACATGTAACTTTTCATCCCACCTCAGCGAGGAAATGACTAAATGCAAAAAAAAAAAGTTACAATCACAAAATACTTTTATTACAGTTTAGGTATTACCTGCTACAATAACACATCACTAATCAACATCTAACATGGGGCGTTATTATATCCACTGTTGTTCCTCTAATAATAATAAGGTTCATATAACAGTTTGATTTGTTTTAGTGATACTTAAGTTTTGTGTTTTTTATGATACTAACTATTATACTTACGTACTTGCTTCATTCTTTGTTTTTATATTTATCCGTGTATAATAGGTTCATACGTGGATAAAAAACCACTTAATAAATAATATGACGGACAATAGAAGCTATCTCCGTACCTTCTTGGAAATCAAATCAGCTGCAACGTAGTTCAATGGGCAGCAATAAACCAAGCAATATCGATTAAAATGTTTTTAGCATGCATAATGAATTTAAAAAAAAACCTTATTTCACTAATTAAGCTAGTAATTACCGTATAAAATCATGCTCTCATTAGAGCAAAGGATTACAGAATCAAAACTATAAATTTTTTGTTCAGTCCATTTTCTAACAATGCGAACACTTAAAAGTGCACTCTAAATCAGATACTTGGTAATGAAACATGTTTGAATTGACACGTCGTGTTCCGTAACATCAAATTCAAAATTTCAATTTATTATAAATAATTAAGCCCACTACATCGTAGCGTACGCACGGCAACCAATCAAGCTATAGGTACAAAATCAGTTTATGCGCATGTTATACTGGAAATGTAAAACTACTTTCGCCGTCTGTAACATGATCGTGCCATGGACATATCAGGCAGAAATATATTCTTTGTATTGAAAAGTATGAGTCTATGCCCACTATAAGGTACACCTCTACCTCAACCAACACAGATCACGGGTCTGATGTTATGTTAGGTTATGTAATTTATTTACGGATTCCTTTAATTCGGCGCGGTGGTTGGCGGCCAGCCATTGGTAGACGACTGCAGTATTTCCGTTAGAGAAAATTCCAGAATTTCCATATTTGAGCCACACGTGACACGTCATCACGGTCGGAAGGTGAGGTTGTGATGTTGGCACGATGCCAGCTCTGCTTTGTTCCCAATGTAATATCGGTGTTGTGGCCCTGTTTGTTAACATTTGTGCAAATGTTAAGGCTTACTGGCTATTATTTATTTGTTATCGCCGTCGTTTCATAACTGCAAAATATTTCTACTTGATTCAAGTTATTCGGATGTAATGATGTATTTAAGTATTTTGACGTAAGGCTTCCAAAAAAAAAAAAATATATAATAATTAATCTCCACCTGTATGAAGTGTGGATTATGACCCTCACCCCCACACTTACTCTCACCCACTACTCACTCATACACATACTACATACACATTCACCTCCACACATAACAGCGCGTTATTTGTCTTAGTTTTATTTGTCTTTTACTCGTATAAAAAATTCTGTGTACCCATTTTATTCCTGCATTTTTATTTGTATAAATTCATTTATTATTATGATCAAGTTCAATAACTTTAATACAATTACAAAACCTGGGGAAGGGCGGAGCATCCTAAAACAAGCTTAAATGGATTCTCCCCATTGTAACTAGAATAAGTTATTTAAGTTGAAGCAATAAACTTCTTTTTTTTTTTTTTTTTAAGTCTTATAGAATTTAAGCAAGTAGGTAGTGCACGAATTCGTAGAGATAATTGAAGTAAATACCGATTTACTTCAATTATCTCTACTCAAACTACTAATACTACCTACTCTACTAATACTTGAATACATCATGACATCCGAATAACTTGAATCAAGTAGAAATATTTTAGAGGTAGCATAAATATTTAAAATAATTTTATGAATATTAAATAATATATACCTATATTATTTAATATATTAAATAATTTTATGAATATTAAATAATATATACCTATATTATTTAATATATTAAATAATTTTATGAATATTAAATAATATATACCTATATTATTTAATATTAATAAACTTATTTTAAATATTTATGCTACTTTGAAAATACAAAAATATTCGTGTTCATTTCAGAAAACCAGACAACAGCTCGCACGCATCAATTTTTATTTTCATGTTTTTAAAATCCCCTATAGCAGCTTTTAAACCAATCAATAACTGAGTCCGTTTGTTCGTCAAAGGGCCAGAATATCAGTTATCAGTTTATTTTACTTTTACAGCGTGGCTGTTTTTACTACTGAAATAAATTTGCTTCACTGAGCCCTTTTTAACAAAAATTTATCATCAGAAAACACAAACTGAACTGGCGCTAGGAACAAAAGGGATCAGTCAGTCTTGCTGTTGACATTTAAATGTTTTTGTCCAGTTAAATCTGGTTTTAAACGCACCATGCAGCTGTATACAGGGTGTAAACGACCTCATCACGAAGCCGTCAACCAAGCATTCTGTACATCAAACTAAGTAACTTAACGCAAAAGTTATAGCTGGGAAACGACTTTTTTTTTTGGGTGAAAAATCATGTTTTGTGATAGAACTCAATGTAACGCTCTCAAAACATTGTGCTGATGGATGGATTGAATAGTACGGGGGTCGTGGAGGTGTTTAAAGTAAAAAACTTGTATTTTAAAAAAAACTTGTCAAAAAGTTGGAACTTTGACCGCGTAACTAGAAGGTTCCCAGGTATGGTGTAGAACAAAAAAATGATCGCAATGACGAGGAGAACAAATGCCTTTCGGCTTCGTTAAGAGGTGTCTTACACCCTTTATACTTCTGACGTATATGCCACATTGCCCCGCTTTAACGGCACCTGAGGTGTTCCACATACGGCACCTATCAATATTTTTTGCAGGTGCCATTAGTGGAATAGTTTATTATTCAAAATTTTATTCCACAAACGGCACCTACGGATCAGTAGGCACTAGTGTTGGGACGTTCACTTTTTATAGGACGTCAAAATTAAAAATTCGATTAAAATCAATAGAGTTTTGCATTCAGTCATAAGAAAACAGTAGTACGATTGTCAACGAAGTCACGTTGCGTTACAGTCTCGTGAGTACTAATGTTTATAGGTTTGCACAAGTCCTTCTCCTTGTGTACTAAAAAGCCTAAAAGTGCTCCCAAATTGTTTTTTGCCTTCATATGATCTCTTGAGAATTGTCCATCGGAAAACTTCTCATTAAATGGGACGTTGCGGGCGAGGTTCTGTCGAGGATTTTAAAAATAGTTAAAAAAAGGTCGTGTTATGTTTAACTTTGTTTAGTTTTTAGGGTGTTGTACCTCAAAAGGTAAAAAAAGGAACCCTTATAAGATCACTTTCTTGTCCTTCTTCTGTCTGTCTGTCCGTCTGTCCGTCTGTCACCACCAATTTTCTCTGAAATGGGTAGACCTAGCAAGTTGAAATTTATACCAGATACTGAAGTCTATAGTCCCTATTAGGTTTATAAAAATCAAGGTCCTGAGTCAACACGATAAAAAGGTATGGGCAAATTTAGATTTTCGCGAAAACTTGTAAGTACCAAAATTGACTTTAATTTTCAACTGTTTTTATTTTTCGGAATTCTCCCTTTACTGGTGCTGTAAACCTTGCTTTTAACTAAAATTGTCAATTCTAGGTCAACCGGAAGTACCCTATAGATTTTGGGTCGTAAACCTATATGGTATTTCCCGTAGACCTAGAATCATGAAATTTGGCAAAAAGCAAGGTAAGGCTTACAGCACATGTAAAGGGAACCACATGTAAGGGATCTGAAAACCGTAAATAGCTAGATTAACAAAAAAAAAGCGTTTTTACTATTACTTACAAACTTATTATTTGCGGTTGGTGCAATAGCCGTTTCTAGGGATTGAACATCAATGTTAAGTTTGTCCTTTAAAAAGTTTGTACGGAACCCTCGGTGCGCGAGTCCGACTCGCTCTTGGCCGGTTTTTTTTATCATAATCTCTCTCCTAGACTTTATAAAACTATTTTCATAAGATAGGTCCTATTACTTTAAAGGTATTGTGTTTATAGCAAGTACCTAAAAACTAAGAAAGTGCTTTTAAAAACAAGAGCCTCGGCCAGTATACCTTTCAGTTCAAGTCAAGTTTTTTCGCGATATCCGAATTTTTCAGGCAAAGTCAGCAAAAAGGTTCTTTTCTTAGATTTAAAAACAAAATCCCACATTGCAGACTAGTTAGTTCAGCATTAGTTATCTGTTAATGGGACCGCTATATGTACAAAGCAACGTTTAGGCGCAGAATCCCGTTTAAGCGTGTTCCATGTAGGTACTGGGTTTGAAAACGATGCAATAAAAGTCACTTTTCGAACAAGGTTAAAAGCATTTATTTTTAACAAAATGGACACTAACCTACTTATCTCTGACACCGGCATTGCCTACCTGCTCGCAAAAACACCAAGTAATTAATTAAATAACTTAAGGTATTAACTTACCTGCGAGTGTTGGTGGAGTATGTATAGATGACTACTCCAAATCCAACATACACGATGTTATTTACTTACAAAATTCTGATCAACATCGACGGAAAATGAAGTATCGGAATCGACCTGAGAATAACCTGACCTGAGAATATTAAATAAAAGTTCCACACACGGGTTTTATTTTCTTACCGTACCTTTGGCAAGCATTACCACATTTACCTCGTCAATTGCTTCGCTATTCGTGCGAATTTGATGTTATATTGTACAGGGCAAACTAGGGCTCATCATATAAGGACGATCAAAGGGCACACAGGCATTTGCCTATGTCTTCTAAGCTAAACCATTTGGGTTAGCTTAGAATTGTGGCCAACAATGCGCGAGCCGAGCGAGCGAAGTGAGTGTTAAGTCCGCGGCCGCTACGACCGGCCAACGCTACATTCAATTTGGTCGCAGTGTAATTGCATTGTTTAGATTAGTGTATCCTGACCATCGATCTTTTTATTAGTGATCGATGATCCTGACACGATAAACCAGTAAACCGGTTTGGCGAACGACAAAGTAGTTTGGTCTGACATCGGGTTTAGCCGGTAACATATTAAATAACACAAGATTTCATGTAAAGGTTTCAATCATTAAAAGATTCTGAGATATATCTTCAATTCTTACATAACCGTATCAGATACCGCAGTTTGATCCTATTAATTCGCAGATACCATATCTACTGTTTTTCTAATTGTTTTAACTTCCACTTTGCCCTCAAAGGACTACCACCAGTGGTCATGGTAGATGCGACTAATGGTTGCAATGGTAGGTAGTTGTAAGTATTTGTCGCGTCTACCTGCCAGTGTTGGCAGACCAGTGGTGGCAGACGCGAATAAAGGCACTATTTGTGGTTGCAAACTTCCGTCAGCAATGAAAAGATAACTTACCGATTTAATGATCCTATAATCCCTTATAAAACCAATCTTTTATTAATTTATTTTTCGTAATAAAATATCAATATTAGCTGAAGAAATGGCTTTTCTTTCTTTCGACGCTAGTATCTGACGCTCACGAGACAAACAAGTAACTCTATCGGTGTAAAAATACACTTAATTATGCCGAAAGACATTTGATCTCCCCGTCATTTTTTTGCTCTGCACCAACCTTCTAGTCACGGAGATATTGGAGGTCAAACTTCCAACGTTTTCACAAGTTTTTAAACTTATAACTATAAGTAGGTATTCAATGCATCCTATAAAAATCCCATCGTTTACCAGCAATAATTTTTGCCTAGAGTTTCTTAGTTTGATGTACCGTTTTTATGTAAACTACCTACAACATATAACTTTTAGAAATAACTCACAAACTGACATCGGCGACTACAGGAGCTAAACGCGAGTTTTATAATGCGAAAAAGCATATGATTCACTGCAATAAACAAAACCAGAAAAATGTTTGATATTTTTCAGGATATATAAAGCATGATAGTGTTTTGAAAACATAATACAACTAATATTTTTGAAAAAAAAAACACGAACTTATGTCTAAAAATTTCTTTTAACGAGTAAAAACCATACTAAAATACATGCGATCATTCTGATTTTTTGGCAAATAATTCTACAAGCAACATATTAGCATCATAGTATTTTATTTTTTTAGTCAAATCAATAGTTTTTTTTTGTAAATCGCAAAAAGCCACTCATTTCGCACTATTCGGCCCGCAGCAGTGACTGACGTAACAACCACTTTGTAATGCAAGCTGATTAGAACTTCATTCTAACAGTATTCCAAACTAAGTTTGAACCACCACAAATACAGTTGCTAATTTAGCTCATGTAGTCGCCTTAACTGTAAGAAGCTAGTGTATGCTGTGAGTTTCCAATCATTTCGGCTACCGTGAACCTTGTATCGAAATGTACGATACATTCCGTGTAAATATAAAGGTTTCACTCAAACTGACACAAGTAACCGGTTCCCCGTACATTCGGCACACAGTACCCACGCCATCCGGCAGCAGGAACGTGTCCAAGGCACTTACTATCCGAACAGACATTTGCACTTGAAATTCCGGACTCTATGATTAAATGTGCGCCGGCCGGGCGCGTCCTATTCGGATTGAGACCATTTTATCGGCCTCGAAATTCAAACGCAAATCCTACTCGCTGTATTTCGTAAATCTGACTGGAAAATCATATTAGCAACCCTAGTGTAACTCTGTGTACTCGCTACACTAGAACATATCCCACGGCGATCATTGTCCGACAGGTTTAAATGATATTGAGTGTGTGAATCTGGCTTTCATGGATCTTCACAACATGCTGAAGTGTTAGACAAATCGGAGAGATTAAAGTCATAACATAAGGTTAGTGATCTACCTTGCTTGAGTATGGCGCATATTTATGTCTTGCAGTGTTGCCATAGTTAGGTATTCAGTTTAATCTAATGGCGCTGTAACATTCCGCTTTATTTGCTAACGTATTAATACGTACAAATGAGTTTGTCGACATGAGTTTTACAACAGGTACACTCTTGAAGTGTTTCACCTGTTTTAAAATACCAACGAAACACGTTATAAAAATATGTAAGTACCTAGTTAGAGAAAAAAAACACGATTTTAAAGAAATGTCCTATATTTACTAACCACTGAAGAATTCCACTATTCACCTCCTGGCTCCATCATCAGACCCTCCTTACCAAGCCAAATCTATTAGACTCGTAAAAACAAATCATATAAGCCCAAACTCGATGGGTTTATTAGTTAGTAGCAACTGACAAAATCCACTCCTGAGTTGACGCTGCGTGTCAAGAGCGTCCATGGCATAAAAGTTCGAACGGCGCAGAAACATATTTTTTTTTTTTTTCGGTTGGGAAATCATCAAATTACTTCTCCCGCTCTGGGCGGAGCAGGAGGGAGTGTCAGACTTTTACTGACTAAAACCCATCCATGTTCCTTCATCGCCCTTTGTGTTCCGGGGCCACGGTATCTCTTTCAAATAGTCCCGCAACCCCGGCAGGCATCGGTCCTTGCGGACCCCTTCCTTTTTGCTGACTCTCTTTGAGGCGCGCGTGGAACACGAACGCGCCGTCGACACGGCCTGTCGTCATGACGGACGGACGGCGAGCTAGCCCATAGCCCACCATCCACAGGCCCGCGCCTACGGTGGCCGGGGGCCACGTGGTGGCCCACGACGCCCGGGGCGTCTTCCGCGGCGGCCGGGACGCTGTGAGGTTCTCTCCCTCTCACGTTCCGCCACCTCCTTCTCTAGCATTACTGCTTCGCAGAAGGAGGTGACGGCGTCCCATTCCGTCTCGCTCCGGACCATGGCTTGCACCAGGGCTGGACGCGAAAGGTCGCCGCCGCCAATCGCCGCTTCGAGGACACGGCGGTGCTCCACCCACGCGGGGCACACTTCCACCGTGTGCTCCACCGTGTCCTCCGGTCGATCCTCGCAGTGGAAACACCCGGGCGTTTCCTCCCGCCCGATTCGGTGCAGGAACCTCCCGAAAACACCGTGTCCGGTGAGGACCTGCGTCAGGCAGAAGGTGAGGACGCCGTGGCGTCTCTCCAGCCACTCCTCAAAGAGGGGACTTATCGCCACTATTGTGGCGTGCCCTGCACGGGGTTGCGACAGTCGCTCTCTCCATGTCGCCATGAGATCCCGCCGGAAGTCTGTCCGCTGAGCGACAATTTGTCGCGGCAGCGGAGTTTACCCCCGGCGAAGCGCCTTCGCGCGCCATTCATGCAGGCGCGCGAGGACTATCGCCTTCAAACGGCGCAGAACCTTGGTATTAGAAACGCGGTCCTTTTAAGATGGATCTTAGACAACTTGGTTAAATGTATCAAGTTTTCCAATATCTGGTCTATAGAGACACCATGTCTCTGCGCCATAGAGAAGGACAGTAATGCTTTGTAGACACTAATTGACACTTTGTCTCTAGCTTTGGGTCAACTCAGGTCATTAAACCGGTCCAAATTCACAGCCGGCATTTGCAATGCGCGATGGTATTCTCCGAAACCAAGGTGTTATATGTGACTTCCTCTAGTGAATTCCCATCTAGATTCAGAGTGGTGCCATCAGCTTCGCAGCCTCTCGGTGGTTGTTTGAGGACTTGCGTCTTGGAAGCGCTTATTACTAGGCCGAATCGTTGACAAGATTGGTGTGGTGCGTCAACGTAGCTTTGAGATTCGCCATGTTGTCGGACATGAGGCACACGGTACTGTCATATGAACTTTAAATACATACATACAAGAAAACGTGGCATTGAGTTACAGTGTTACCTGTCGGGTAGGTACTTCTAGATAAAATGAAAGACATTACATTCGACATTCGATTGACGAGATTGTAATATCTACCAACACACTGTTCTAAACTGGTAAAAGGTTATAGTTGCCCGTAACGCGTCGATAATAAACTTTCGTAAAAATATCAGTGACTAATCAAACCATAACTTGTTTAGCCAAGTATTATTGCTAAGAGTCACAATAAATAAAGAGCCCAAAGGCATTTAGGTACGTAAGGCCACTGACAGAGAGATCAGAAAAAAACCGTGACAAGGGTTTAGTGGCACGGTTCTAATGAAGAAAACAACAGGCTGAATAAAGCAGTGCTCATCCAACCACATGTGAGCTCCGTGTTCATATTAACACACTCCGCGTTCGTCGCGTCCGTGTACGTTTGTGCGCGACTCTTAGTGTCAAGATAAGCTGGCGGCTTACAATTCGAGATTGAAGCCCTGGCGCCGTGCCATCTCCTTGCCATGTCTGTCTTTGCATACGAATGAGTCTCTAAGGAAGTAGTAATTAAAATCTCATATCTCCTTAATTTAAACCTTAATAAAAAATGGATTACTTAGTAGTATAAGGATTGACGAGAAATGCATGGCCAATTATAAATTTATAAGCTTTAGAAACACATTTTTACACCATGACGCGCACCAAACAGTAGAATACTTATACCATGCGCACTGTCAGCCCTTCTGGCTGCGCTTACTTTTTCTTTTTTCTTCTAATTTTGAAAATAGTGTTTATCTGCTTGTATGCACATGCAATAATTATAGTAACTTCTCAAGTACCCGTGGAGGTTACACGTCTCTATATTACCCAAAACCCACAAAATGGCACAAGCATATAAATAGTAATGTAAGCTTTCTGCAAATAACAGGCAAATTAATCGTGTTCACGGTAGCTAAAGCTTCATTTTGATGTTTAATCTTCTCATCTGCACACGGAACAATGGTTGGTCATCACGGAAATACAAAATGCATTAAGTATACAAATTTTAGGTAAGCATAATGAATAGGTATCGGGTACCCCATTAGTGCAGACCAAATGCACCAAGCTTCAATAGTTAAATTCCGTGGATATTCATTTAATGTCTGTGATTGGTTATGAAGTAAACTTTCAAAAATATTTCCTTAAAATGAAAATAGGTATTTCTTACAATGGAATATCGCGGGCCTT
Source organism: Xestia sexstrigata (assembly GCA_941918905.2). NCBI lineage: Eukaryota > Metazoa > Arthropoda > Insecta > Lepidoptera > Noctuidae > Xestia > Xestia sexstrigata. The sequence goes on along the minus strand of OW799200.2, from coordinate 10,454,902 downwards.
AGACAAGGTATACTATTTCCTCGTATAAGGCAGCGATTGCATTAGCTTTTTCCGTTTTTTTTAAGTCACATTTAGTACGGGAGTTTTGCGAAACAAATTATTTTAAAGTACCTGTGTGAAAAAAAACCATTCAGTATATAACTATCTACATGCTGGTTTGTTCAGCCTAAATATGTTTTTCAAGCATTCTATTATGAGTTTTAAAAGGTAAATATTAAGTTGAATAAAAATTTACAATAATTATCAGTATTTTTCGTTCGTTTGTGCTCGCTAAAACTCGAGATCGGCTGGGCCGATTTAGCTGATTTTGGTTTTGAAATGTTTGCCGTGGTCCAGGGTTTTAACGGTGAAAAAACAAAAATAAACACTTATTTTCAAGCCAAAAATAATAATCTAATACCTCGACGATACAATTCACAAGTTACTTAGTTTTCACTTATATCGGCAGTCCCCAAAGACTGCCCCGCATGTTTTTTTATTACAACGGATATTGGTACCAATTCCCTTATTCATATAGCATAATTTGGTATACCGAAACTACAATGTCTGTCAGGTAATCCGTAAATAGACTACTTACGAATTCTAGCGTAAAATCCAACAAAAGGCTTGTTCAGAATTAAACAACGTGGAAATTCTATATGCCTCTGCCCATTCAATTTCGAGGCACAGACAAGTTGTTACAGTTACTGATACCTGATGGTTTCTTGCGCTGATTTAATCAGGATTTCATATTTCGCTCGCAAAGGCTTTTGGGAGTTGACGGGTGTTTATACTTACCCTTTGTTTTACAAGCTCCACATTTCCACAGATCCATCTGTGGAGCAACTAATACCAACTAGTATTATGGCATGATACTGCCAGTGAGATCCAAGAACAGGGTAGGTACCTAATACCCACTGAATGTCAAACGGACGTTTGTCCACAATGGTGACTAATTTCGAACGTGTTTGTGACCGCTTGCGAGTTGCATTTGGTTAGGAACACTCACAACCATCAAATTAGGCAACAAAATGCAAATACGCACATCAAGTTTGTGTGGCGACGAATATCAAACCAAAGGGGTGCTACACGTGCTAGTTTCGGAATATTGTATATCGCAGACATCGCAGTATAAGTTAAATAAACATCAAAGCCTGAACAAGCTCTATACATTAAAAAAAAACCGGCCAAGAGCGAGTCGGACTCCCGCACCGAGGGTTCCGTACAAACTTTTTATAGGACAAACTTAACTTTTCCGTTCGATCCCTAGAAACGGTTATTGCACCAACCGCAAATAATAACTTTGCAATAGTAAAATCGCTTTTTTTGTTATTGTACTACCTAATTGCGGTTTTCAGATTTTTTCCTTTACATGTGCTGTAAGATATTGCTTCTCGCCAAATTTTGTGATTCTAGGTCAACGGTACAATAGGGTACTTCCGGTTGACCTAGATTTGTCAATTTTGGGTAAAAGCAAGGTCTTACAGCACAAGTAAACGGAAAATTCCGAAAAAAAAAAAATGTTGTAAATTAAGGTAAATTTGGGTACTTACAAGTTTTCATGAAAATCAAAATTTGCCCATATGTTTTTATCGTGTTGAGTCAGGACAGGGTCAGGATAATAGACCTCAGTATCTGGTATAAATTTCAACTTGCTAGGTCCACCCGTTCCTGAGAAAATCGGTGGTGACAGACGGACAAGAAAGTGATCTTATAAGGGTTCCGTTTTTTCTTTTTGAGGTCCGGAACCCGTAAAATATGTAAAATTTTAAAATCTCATTTTTCTCAAATTTAAAAAAATAAATTATACCTTTTAACATTAAAATAGGATCACATTTTAATATATTTTTTATGAGTAAAATTGTTTTTTATGCAATATGTACATTCTTGATTTTTGGAGCTCGTGGCTAAATAATAAGAGCCGCACGGGTCGATCTTTAGGTTAAGCCGTGCTTGCCTAGGTTGGTCTGTAGATGGGTGACCACCTTTACATACCGAGTTTCCTCCGTGCCTCGGAAAGCACGTTAAGCTGTTGGTCCCGGCTGTCATTTGTAGATCTTTGACAGTCGTTACAGGTAGTCAGTGGCCCAAAAAGTCAGATAGGCAGTCGCTCCATGTAAAATACTGGTATTTTAGCTGCATCCGGTTAGACTGGAAGCCGACCCCAACATAGTTAGGAAAAGGCTAGGCAGATGATGATGTACATTCTTGATTTTTTAAGGCCACCAGTGCAAGTTGAAAAAAAAAATACAAAAATTAATAACGTGTGTTTCCTCCACGTGCCCTATTTCTTGAAGTCTTGTCCCCGTCTTCTAGGGCTTGCAAAACTCGGTTCCGCATACCCTACGGTTTTCTCACAAAAACATTCGTCGTTGAATGCTGCGATAAATTGTTGAAACAGACCGCCCGAGAGTTCTAGAGATCATGAAACCTACAGAAGGTTTGATCATTTCTCCTCATCTCAAATTCCCTGGAAATCTCAGTTGGGCTCAAGTCGGACAAATTAAGTGCTTGACTTAAAAAAAGATTTAAAAGTAAAAAAAAAGACTATATAGATATTTAAATGAAAATACGAAATCATGATCTGCCTAGCTTTTTCCTAAACCTAACCTAACCGGATGCAGCTGATAACCAGTATTTTGCATGGAGTGACCGCCTATCTGACCTTCACAACCCTAGTACTGGGTAATACTCTACCGCTTCGTATGTCTGGTTGTCAGACTTTTTGGGCCGTGCACTGACTACCTGTAACGAAAGTCAAAGATCTACAAATGACAGCCGGGACCAACTGCTTAACGAAATGTTAAACAGAAAACGTAAAAGGGAAATACGTTCGAAATTATGTACTGTAAGTTTGAATAAAATTAAAACAATCGTACAAAAGCGGATTATTTCGATCTGTCACCCCGCTTTGTCCCCTTAGGGTGACAGATAGGAAAAAAAGTTTGATCTGTCCCCCTGTTAGCAATGAGGAGACAGTTCGAACTTTATTCACTCCTTAATGGAACGGTGAACTTATTTAAATACAGATGATTATAAACCTAAACCACTAGTCTTTAATTTAATGTAATGTTGCAGTATGTGTGGCATTACTTTTAAGAATTAATATATTAAATTCTGTGCGGGACAACAGGAATAAAAAGATTCATCAGTCCCCCTATCAGTGATAGGTTATATAGAGTGCTAGGTACTTCTTCAAAACTCTTAGTTCATCACTAACCATATATCCCCTTCAGCCTTTGACAAGGAGCTATTGAAACGTATTTTAAGACGTTGCTGATAATTAAATTGCCCCGAGGGTCAGCTTGCCTACGAGGTAGTCCGTCCTTTATCAGTCCACTGCTACAATAATAGCCTTTCTTTTCTTAGTAGACATTTTATAAGCCGGGACGATAGCAACTTCAAGTTTTTTGTAGGAAAATAACAGTTTCCCGGCAAGCGTTTTTTAATCTGCAAGGAAAATGCCAAGAATTGCAAATCAAAACAATACCGCGTTTTTGCCTCAAGAAAATTGTAAAGATATTAAAAAGATACTTAGACCATTAATGAAAAATACAAAGTTATGCAGTGTACTTTTCCATTGTATTTTAATTAAAGTGGCATCACGGACACAGTGTAAACCTTTGTGATAATTGTGGCTCTCAATATTTCTTAGAAAAAGAAAATTGTTGTTAAGCTTTTGGGAAGTTGTGCCTCCTCCCTATACAAGCTATTTGGAAATCTTTGAAAAACCAGATACAAGGTGTAGTTTTGCATCCTAGTCAAAATTCAGGAGCTTGTCACAAAAGACGTAAATAATCAATTTAAATTACAATACCCGGTCAATAAATTAATACAGCTGCTATTTTAAATTGTTTATACTACACCTGCTTAGAAAGTACCTTGATACTTTATCAAATTTACGGTAGAAAGTACGTCATTGCATATCGAACAAATATGCGGGGAGAAAACGCATCTGAGCGGGAGAGAAAAGTGTATGAAAATCCATTTCTTACGTGGTTTTTCTTTTTTTATTTTGGGTAAGACTATGCGCCGGTAACCTAATCAAAAGCCAAAAAGTTTTTACAGTGAGTTTTTATCTCCAAGTTCGCAAAATGACACTGGCCACTAGCTGTGTGTTGGATGGTGTCGGGCTGGCGGTGCGACCCTGCGGCGGCAGGATAAACAATTTGAAAAGAGAACATGTGAAAATCCTCCTACATTGTCGCAAACATCTCAAACAAACATTAATGGAAAAAGTGTTACATTAAGCTTCACTAACTGCAACAATTTCAATATAAATTTCAATTAGTAAAGATTTCGTTTTTTATTTTCCTCGTAGGTGTAGTATAAAGCACTATGTATCACTCGAGAGAAAGTGCGATTCCCGGTCTCGGGCTTTTTAAAGCCCTCGCCTACGGCTCGGGCTTCAAACGACACCCTCGACGGTAATCGGTCACTTTCTCCTCTCGGTGAACAATGTACTATTAAATTTGACAGTATTTCAGAATAACAAGAGTAATAAACAGAATCACCCATCGCGCGACATGTCGCTGTGTGCGTTTATTTGTGTGTGTGAGGGCGCGGTAATAGGGCTAGTTACAGACAGGCTGCGTTTAAATACGAGTGGTATACACTTACCGATTTCTGAAGAAAAAAAAAACCAACCCATGTTATTACCGACTCATCATCACTCTCAGGTCGAGAATCATTAGCATCGATACCTCCTTGAATTTGACCAGACCGACACCTTGATACGAGTATTTTAGCAACACCGCCTGTATCTTCTAAGTTAGCGTTGAGGCGGGGCTGAATAAATGATAGCGAACGAGGTCGTTCGTCTAGCTAACAGGTTTAGACTAAGTATCAATTGTTTAGACAGCACTTGAGGCGTCATGTATGTCACCGTAGCCCAGCTGAGCTGTAAGTACCTATTAATTGCATCTGGACGTTACCTGTAACGGATCCATTAAGACTGTGGTCCTTCAATGAATGGTCCTCATCAGCTGATGGGATTGCCATTTATGTTACAAATTAAATATAAATTGGTGGATGCAGTTGAGTTTATGACTGGAGATATTCATGCGGTTTTCTCTCTTCTAGAAAATTGCTGTTGACTTTTAGATCCTGAAGATGTTTTGCCCTTAATTGTAAGTACTTAACCGTAAAGTCAGTTAACGCGAATTTAAATAGGTACACTTATGTTGACGTATATCAAGTTAATTAATTTGCTTGGTATTATATTTACAAATATGTACTAAAAAAACTGTACAAACTCTTAACTTTACTTGACTTGGGCATTTTCTACCAGTCTATCTTACAGTTATGCAGAGACGGTTTACAAAGTAATTCACAAGCATATATTCTGAGAGCATGGGCGAGCGCAACGAAGAGGCAATTAGACCAAGCCTACCCTACCAACTGGGGGAATTATTATAACTAATGAACTATGTAATAAACTAACACTTTGTACAAAATATTAAAAAAAAGTTCTAACTCCTGTTCGAATACTTATAGCAATTTTTCGCGCCCGTGTTACGTAACTAACACTGTACTGGAAGTTGCTACGAAGCTCGACGCTCACTTGCCTTAATCCCATTGATAAATTTACGCACACAGCGGCACATTGGTGCATATTTTCGTGTGTATGAACCGCACACATGTATAGATTGCAGCCATTTGTGGGCGGTAACTCCTGCGAGTGTAGCTGGGCTATGATTGGCTGCTACAACACAAGGCCAGGATTCAAGGTGGATGTTCTTTAGCCCGCGAAATTCAAATTTTCTTACGTTTTTTTGCAATTTGCAGGCCAGTGCTATGTTGTATGTTGATTAAAATGTGACTACATACGTCTTACAGCCGCAAATCATATAATCATCAACATACAACCTAGCACTGGCCTGCAAATTGCAAAAAATGTGAGGAAATTTGAATTTCGCGGGCTACCGTGCAGCAATGCACTAAGCAGGGTTGGTTCCGGTTCCTTTCCAAATTAAATATAAATTTAGTGGATTTTGTATTATCCTGCAAAATTTTGTTTATCACTGTTGTGAACCAACTCGATATGAAAATGATGCAATTTTATTTGGTCGTATTTTTCCATCGACAAATTAGAAATTATATTTTTCTGAAGGAAGCCATTATTGTTTCATTGTGACAAGCAATTTATATCGCGATCTTGAATGTTTTAATTTTAACATATTAAGTTATTTACACATTTGTTTTGAAACAGAAAACGTACATTTAACAGTAACAGTAGTGTAAATATTAATTTTGTTGTGTATTAATTGTTTATTCACCTAACAATGGTGTTTACTTGTGAAGTTTGTGCTGATAATGTGTGTTTGTTAGAAGTTAAAGGCAATAAGTTTTCTCTATTATCGTATAATGACAAGCTTCAAGTTGTGTCTAAAGGTAGATGTGTACCCGAATTACGAGAATTAATCCAAAAATATGGTAATCCAGCGCGTACTCGTCATTTCAATCCTCAAAATTTACCTGGCTGTGTGGCTGTATACATACAAATAAATTATTTTGTTTTCCGTGCATTTTGTTTAATACTTCCAGTAAGTGGAGTGAGGGATTTATTGATTTGCATAATTTTCATTCCTCGGCCAAAAAGCATGACCTATCAGAAAAACATATAGAGGCTTGCTTAAAGTTAAATACATTTGGTAAATCACGTATTGAAACTAGTATTAACAGCCAGTTAAGATTAGATATAGAAAGGCATAATTCTAAAGTAGATAGGAATAGAAATATTTTTCAAAGACTGATCGATGTCGTATGCTTACTGGGAAAACAAGAATTAGCTTTTCGCGGCCACGATGAATCATTATCATCAATGAATAGAGGTAATTATTTAGAAACAGTAGATTTATTAGCAAAGTATGATGGAGTTTTAGAAACCCACTTACAAAATGCAAGTACCTCATTCACGGGCATGTCGAACAGAACGCAAAATGATTTGATCTCGAGCGTTGCATCTGTGATGAGTGATATTATTAAAGACGAAATTAAACAGTCCGATTATGTTGCTGTCATGGTGGATGAAACATCGGACATAAGCGGCCGAGAACAATTAATTCTGATTTTAAGATATTTTCGTGATTCCGAAGTAGTGGATCGATTTATTAAATACGTAGATGTCAGCGCGGATCGGACCGCTGTAGCTTTAAGTTCTATAATTTTGGAAATTTTAGAAAACTTAGATTGTCATTCTAAATTAATTGCACAAACTTATGACGGGGCAGCAGTTTTATCCTCTCAAATTAACGGCGTACAGGCTTTGGTGAGGCAAAAATGTCCGCAAGCTATGTATGTTTGGTGTTCCGCACATGTATTAAATTTAGTTTTATCGAAATCTTTTGAACGGGTTCCTGAAACCAAACGCTTTTTTAGTATAATAAAACCAATTGCGGTTTTTTTTCACAGTAGTACGAAACGAATGGCGTATTATAACGACTTTGCCGTTATGAAAAAGCTGCCTCGTGTCGCGGAAACAAGGTGGACATATCACTCGCGCACGTTAAATATAATTAAAAACGACTCCACACACCTCCAGTTGTTTGAAGAAATGAATGAAAATACACAACACTGGGATGGTGATACATTGTCACAAGTCACTTCATTTTTATTTAACATGAAAGAATTTGAATTCAATTTTTTTTTAAAAACCTTCGCGGATATTTTTGCTGAAACCGATGTTTTATACGACATTATACAGAAAAAAACTTGTGACATCGCGTATTGTGTTAAAAAGATAAAACAATTCGAGTCATTTTTAGCTCGTTACAGAGACAAGTTCGAGAACAATTATGATGCAACTGCCCTCATAACCGGACCATCCAAAAGAAAGCGCAATGTCGATAATATAAAAATACACTATCGGCGAATTTTTAACGAAATTATTGATAATGTACTCACCGAATTAAGAGATCGTTATATGAATATAAAAAATTTGAAATTCTTTGAGTTACTTTCTTATGAGAATTTTAGTAAATATAGTGAACAATTCCCTGAAAAAGAAATCAGAGAATTCACTATACTTCTATATACTTATCAGGCAAATTTTAATTTTGATAGATTAAAAAATGAATTGCGCTGTATTTATAGATCGCCTGAATTTGCGAATTGTAGCATATATGATATCATTCAAAATTTGTATAAAAGTAACTTAGATAAAGTTTTTTCAGAAGTTTTGCGTTTGGCGAAGTTTATTGTTACTATCCCAGCAAGCAGCGCATCGGCAGAACGTTCATTTTCGTCCTTAAAACGTATCCACACCTATTTACGAAACACACAAAGTCAGCAACGACTCACAAATCTATCTTTAATTTCTATAGAAAAAGAATTAATGGTCGAACTACGACGCAAGCCTACTTTTTATGACGAGGTCTTAAAATCATATTTGAAAAAGGATAGGCGAGTAGATTTAATTTATAAATGAGTTGATTTTTTTACAGATTTCAAATCCATAGTTAACTTATTAAATATATTTATACATGCGAATCACAATGAAATAGGGCCTTCAAAGGCCGCTTCGGATATCTTGCAAGTGACGTGTTCTGTAACCATCACCCACTCACTTGGTTAAGATATTTGAGGTGGCAGAATCTTTCTTCTGTTTGCATCGTTAGAAAATCGTGAGTTGAACCTTGAATAATGAGGTGAGTTCTTGAATTCTTGCATTTATAACTTTTGTTTTTACAGGCTTATTTTCAAATATTATAAATCAATAAATGTGACTACTTTGAGGATTGAGGGCCATCATAATTATGTAGAGCGACGGACGTTGTGAAGTTGCGCGTTTTTTTTTTTTGCTATCATTATTTCGTGGCCTACCCAGCCTGGTAGACGACTGCACGCCGCTGTCTGAGAGATAAAATACATTGATGGAGAAAACCTTTATATAATGTTTTATGACGCTTCTTTGTTAATAGAGAATATGCATGTAACTTTTTCTTCACTTAAATCAATAAAATACAGTGTTATGAACCCAAGAAAAGTATTAAAAGTTAAGTTCAACTATCGCTTGTCGCTCAAAAATAATATTAAACTCCTGCAATTTTCTATGACAGTTCAAATATCCGTGACTGTCGCGGCCATGATGTGACGTCATTTATCTCAATCTGCCTTGTTTACATCTAATTGTTTGGCCTTATTATAGTAATTTTACTAATTGTGTGTGCTTTATTCAAGCAAAAATTGCGATAACGATATTATATCTAATAAAATCTTAGTGAATCTTTAACTACTTTTCAAATAAAAGTGTTTTTTTGACACATAGAGTTTGACGTCACTACCGGCGTTATCGAGGACGACGCGTTTTGAAAGTGCGTTCCGTTTCACCAAAAACATGCTACATAAAACAATAAATTGTAAAATAAGTGATGTTTCAGAAACTTAAACAAGCTTACCACAAGTCTACAATGTTTCTATGCGCCCATACGAGGCATTTTTAAAAAATAAGAAGAGTTTTGTATTTCTTGCATATTCCATAATTATAATATACTTTGCTGGTAATTGTAAACCTTATATTTTAATTTAAAACAGTCTCTAGGTTTTTGAAACAAAGAAAAAAACTATTATGCGAACACAAAGTAAAAAGTACTTAACTTGAGAGAGCAACTCCTGTCCTCACACGATTTTTTAAAACAAGCCATTTGTTTTTATTATTTATGTTAACACTTTAATATCAATTTATTTAAAAGACATTATCGTCTTCCTGACCATGTCCCATGTTAATTTAGAAACAACAACATCTGGTGGGGATTGATGTTTATTTTTACAAAAATCCCCACTAGACTGAGTTTATTTAACTAGTGGGGAATTCTGGAAAAAAAGTAACGATCCCCACTGGTAGCGATTTGTCGGTGGGAATTTCTGGAATAATCCGTTATTTGGGGTCGGCGCAACACGTTTTTAATCTTCCATTCCTCCCTGTCAATCGTCACGCTATCATTTACTTCTTTTTCCTTCATATCATTCCTCACAAAAACCCATCCATCTTTTCTTTGGTGTTCCACTCCCTCTCCATGCATCAGCATTAATAAATATTCATCATTCTTTTAGTCGGTGGTAAAAACTGTCACAATCATTTTGTTCATCACAGCAAGCCCTACTGAGCAACAAATATTACTGGAAATCCATTTTTATCTACCAAGTAAAGTAAAACTCATATTTTTTATGTAGGTAACTAGCGAGAGCGATGTCGTCCTCGTCCTCGCACGGTGTTTATTACTGGGCAATCAAAACAAATTTTTTTTTTTTTTTCTGTGCTGGTCTGTCTGCTCGGTTGTGGACGGTGGTGTTATCTCGGCATGATACCACGAATTTTCCGAGCAGCGTGAAAATGGCCACTACAAAGGTGTGTAAGATTTTTACACGCTTTCATTGAATACAAATGATAATATCTCGTCGAAAATGTATTAAATAAGTTAAAAAACGTTTTTTTAGTACTTATTTCAAGGTTATGTTGCATATTTTGACTCCGCAATCAAAAGTTTCCCAGGAAAGGTTCACTACTTAACAGGAAGCATAAGTGACTCTCGAGTCTCGACTTCGTTAACGTATTTACACCCGTTAAAACCTTTAGGAATAAAAATTTAAAATAACAGTGAAAGATGCATTCATTATGTGTTCGTGATAATAATTACAAAAGGGATTTTAATGCGGCAGAAGATCTACTACGTGCTACGTGAACACCGCCACACGACTCCACAGAAATAAAAAAAGCTTAAATATAAAATATGTATAGGTATGTCGCAAAAAGATACATAAAGTCGTGTTAAAGTTAAAAATAATAGGAAAATAGTCAAATGAAAACGATTTATAACTATCTCTAATTAAGTGAAATAATTATAAAAACATTTTTCACTGCCAAATGATTAAAAAAACCGCGAAATTATAACCAGAAATTTTACATTTTGCTATCCTACGAGTATTAAAGCAAATGACTTCAAACTGGCGTAGTCGGCGTAGCCCCGCTACGCGGGACTGTTTTCTGTCTTCAAGGTCTGTCCGACTCGGGGTGTCTCATGTCCCGATCCCGCTGTGCTCGCTCTTGCATCAAATTTAATGCTTAAAGTTATTTTACTAAATTAGTCCAGTACTATAGTTATAAATCGCTTTCATATTCTATCGGGAATATCGAGACACCTATACTAGTATCCATAGGGACAAAACTATCTTACTGCGACATTATAGATAAATTAATGTTAATGGATGGAAAAGGAGAGAAAAGCCAAAGAAAAGATGGATGGGTTGTGTGAAGAATGATATGAAAGAGAAAGGAATAAATGATGCCGTGACGTCTGCCAGGGGAGAGTGGAAGGGGAAAACGTGATGCGGCGACCCCGAGTAGAGATCCCGAACAAGGGCAGAACAGGAACATGATGTTATGAGTTTATAAAGTAAGGTCTCCTTAAAGTAGACATTAATGCAATCTCTTTATTCTGAAGGAGAAAATTTACCGCAATGTACCGCACCGCCGTTGTTAATCAATTTGCTGCATCAACAACGTCGTTATAATTCATTTTATAAAGTTTTGCAGATACCATATTAAATTTCCTTTGGCGTCATATGACCTGGGAAACTAGATCATACCGACTTGTTTCAATTGGTTCAGTAGCGTAACTGGTTGTTAACCCATATATGCCCATAACTTTTCTTTTAACGATTTTTACTAAATTACATGTGCCACTCCTTTTTTTTTAATAGGATTTTAGGATAGGTAATCATCAAATGACTCCTCCCGCTCTGGGCGAAGCAGGAGGGAGTGTCAGACTTTTACTGACTAGAACCCATCCATGTTCCTTCTTTGCCCTTTGTGTTACGGGGCCACGGTATCTCTTTCGAACAGTCCCGCAGCCCCGGCAGGTAACGGCCCTTCCTTTCTGCTGACATCTCTTTGAAACGCGCGTGGAACACGAACGCGCCGTCAACACGGCCTGTCGTCATAAGAAGGATGAACGGCGAGCTAGCCCATAGCTCACCGTCCACAGGCACGCGCCTACGGTGCCGGGGGCCACCACGTGGCCCCCCACGCCCGGTGCGTCTCCCGCAGCGGCTGGGACGTGAGGTTCTCTCCCTCTCACGTTCCGCCACCTCCTTCGCTAGCATGACTGCTTTGCAGAAGGCGGTGACGGCTTCCCATTTCGTCTCGCTCCGGACCATGGATTGAACCAGGGCCGGACGCGAGAGGTCGCCGCCGCCAATCGCCGTTACGAGGACACGGCGGTGCTTCGCCCACGCGGGGTACACCTCCACCGTATGCTCCGCCGTGTCCTCCGGTCGATCCTCGCAGTGCAATGGTATAACAGGCGCAGGAACCTCCCGAAACATACTGTGCCATACCATAAAATAGATCTTTTGACTATCAAAATATGGCAATTTTTGTTTAAATTGATACATCAATAGCGGTCATTATGCTTATAAAGTATTCAAGTACTTCACGTCGTTACCGCCTCCTGAGCTTATAATGGGTGTAAAAAGACCCTTAGCGTAACCGAAAGGCACTTGTTCTTACTGTCATTGCGATATTATTTTGATCTAGACCATACCTACCATACATTTGCTTCTGTTTCTTGCTAAATTGCTTTTGTTAAATAAATAAATACCCGGAAACCTTTTAGTTACGGAGGGGATCCTGCCGTTTTGCCGAAAAGGTTTTGACAAAATTTCAAAATACAGACAAATTTTAACAACCTTTTTTATACCAATGCAATTTTTCGAATGATTTTAGTACGCACATGATAAGGTCTTTAATAAAATGATTTATTACAGCAAACAATCTTTAGGCATTTAACAGTTATTCAAATGATTTGTTAAGCCAAAAAATGTAAAGACAAAAACCCACAGGTCCCCTTTGTCGTTGGTTGAAACATTTGGGTTAGGTTAGGTTAGAACAGTGACCACATAACAAAACACATTGTAATTTAATTTGTATATTCTGTGCAACTGCCATAAAGATGCAAATCTATTGTCATTGACTAAGCAATTGTCTGAATAGAAATGGTAAATTTAAAATTGACGAGACTAAATATTTGGCTTATTTTATTTTGCGTAAAATATGTTATACCAACTGAAATATTTGACTAATTGAAAATTGGTAAAAGTGCTAGTTAGTAAGCAAGTTATTGTTTAAACGTTCACTTGCCAAACATTAGGTTTGCGTTACAATTATTTGTGAAGAGTTTATTTGCTAAGTAATAATTTGGCAAATGAAATTATGCGGAAAATTGTTTGGGAAGTGATAATTATCCAATTTTTATCGATGAAACAAGGGAGACCCGTTACGGAGATATTGGAGGTCAAAGATCCAACTTTTTGCTTTTTTTTTATTTTATTGTCATAACTTTACTTAAAATATCTTCATGACCCCTGCACTGTTCAAGGCATCTATTAGCACAATGTTTTGAGTGTATTACATTAAGTTCTACCGACATTAAGTTCTACCGTCTTGCATATACGCATGTTTGATTTGATTTGAACCCACAATTTTTCACTCCAAAAAAATCGTTTCCCAGCAATAATTTTGGTATAGAGTCACTTAGTTTGATGTAGAGAATGCTTGGTTGAAAGCTTCGTGAAGGTACCGTTTACTCCTTTTATGGGTTAATGTAATATACTATTAAAAAGTTCAAATGTTGTCCAATTTAAAGTAGGTACTTGTATTCTCTATATTATCTATTTCAAGATTGTGAGTGAATTATTAGTCTCACAGACTTCGTTCTATGCTTACATGAAAGAGAATTAGATGTACTACGACTTTTTCATTGATGACTTGACTAGCTATTTGCCAATATTTATCTTCGGATGGGAGTAAAGCTTAAAATTGACAACTGTCGAGAAAAAATTGCCATCTTTGAAGAGACATTTTTTGGTCCCGATAAGGTTTATAGAGCTGCGGTTGGGCGCGTGTTTTTCGAAGTTCCAAATTTAGATTCACATCACCCTAACTGATCTATAGAACATATCAAAGATGCAGTACTATATCATGCTTTGCGATTTTAGCCTTTTCTAGCGTCGATTTCTACTGGCATAAGGATGCTACCACGACCACTCTTGAGATTATAAAGTAGTCCACGGAATTTTTAAGAATAGCTCACTAGTTTTGCTCAAAGTTTTCAAAAAACTCGTGCCACTCGCAAAATCACTTCTTTCTCTTTTCGCTCTGTAATAGTCGGATGAAAAGGAATGTCAACTTTAACATTTAACAAAACTTCATAATTTGATTTCCACCCGGTTGCTCACTGCTTCAAGTTATGAACAAGAAACTCTTAACTCCACGAATAGCTGAAATTATTCGATACACATCAAGTTCTGTTGACCTAATAAAATTATAAGCATATTAGTTACAGTACCCGGACGGTGAACTGGGCATTAGGGCAATAGGGCTCAGGAATGAGACTGTAACACAGATCAGGGCTTGAGACGATGTATAAATAATGCTGATTTTTTCTGAGTTATTACGAAGAATCACTACAAACACACACGACAAGCACACTCCTAAGTTAGCTATACGTAACTGAAAAACAAAATATCTTCTAGAGTACGCTCTAGCTAGAAGATATTTTTCATTCATGTATCCGTGATACAGCTCAAAAGTAATACAAGTATGCACACGTTTCGTTAAATAAAACTTTATAAATAGTTGTTGAGATCTTTATTCATACAACGCCGTCTCATTTTGTGACCGCGGCGCTGTATCCGGCCAGGCCGCTGCCGCGGGCTACGGCCTGAATGCACCCTACAAGCTTTTATCTGAGCCCCGAAAAGCGAAGTTACTATGCCTCGCTTCCTAAGAATACATACACTGTTGCGAATGTTATGTAAGTTTTACGTTCTTTATTTCAAGTTGCCCAGCTGCCTGGGAACATGGGAAGATGTATTTGAACAGAGCACATAATAATATTAGACAAAGAGACATTTTACTAGCAATAACGATAGTGGAAAAATGAAAAATTGGTAAGAAAAAGCCACTAAAACTTCTCCTAATCCTCAACTATGCTGTTTTCCACTGTAGTGCAGCAAGATAAGTTCGAACGATTCCAACATTTTTGTGTCAGATTCACATTTGGTTTGCGCAAATATGATCATCCGCCTTCCGCCTTCACCGGAATGCGCATATTTTATCATTAATCGTTTAATCCCACACTAGGCCCCACATATGTATTACACTTGAAATCATCGGAGAATTTGAGACTTTTAATGTCACTGTTCACCTAATTATACAACATATTAAGTCCACATATTCATGGTCCAGGCTGTCCGTTTATGGAACGAATTGCCGTTGTCGGTAAGACAAGCTCAATCACTGATTGCTTCTAAAAGCTTAGTAACAAATCATTTTCATTTACTGTAATATTATTAAGTTTCCTAGTCAAAAAACCCGGTCTTTCTTGTTTTTTCTACCACGTAATATTATAAAATAACTAACTAACAAATAACTTGAATTATTTTTCATGTATGTTTAGTAGGTATTTGCAGCTACCACCGACTACCCCTCTTTATATTTTGTGTTCGTACTGTCCATCCAAAGGTTGTCGGGAAGATATCGTTATCAGCGATAGGACCGTCATTGTAACCATAGAATTAGCTTTACAAATTGTAAAACATGGATTTCAATTTTGGTTTACAATAAAGTATATTCTAATTTTGATGGTCATATCATATGCACATTGCCGGTTTTAGAACTACAGGCGCCCAGGGCAATGTTTCTGTTTTAATTAAATTTAAATAAAAAGTCAATTTCACTTTGGATTTGTCAGGTTGTGCCCTCTCACCAAATCAAATCGTGCGTTCAAAAATACAAAAACGATAATCCTGTTAAGTTTACCAAAAAAAAATTCTCCGCCGTTATAATCAATGTGAAGTCCCACACGTCACCCGATAGGTAGATACTCATTTTGATTTAATAGGAACGTAGAACCTTCAATTCGTTGACCGGTATGTTCTTACGTGTCTTCAACAACATCTTTTCTGTGCGTACAACAGCTTTTACGTTTCGTGGACACAAAACGAATTCCGGTTTGATTGTAATGACCACCAAGCTGTGACCAAGCTTTCTCCTTTAAACCGGAGAGTTGTTAAAAATTGACCCTTAAGAATGTTGAGCGGGATAAGTTTTTAAACTAGGGGCTAAGTGCCTACCGTAATTGTTATTTTCCACATGGTTGGCAAAAGTATTAAGTTTGCTGAAATTCTATATTTGGCGACTTTGATTAAAGTTTTAACAACGGGGCCTATATTTAACGCTTGTTCGAAATGGGCTAAATTGTACTAGTTTCAAAAGGTTTTATGGTTACTGAGGAGAAATTTTACAATCATCATTATGTTACCCTTATCCTAATTCATTTGGGGTAGGCGCAGCATGTCTTCTTCTTCCATACCTACTTCTCTATTTTTCGTCATCTCATCAGACACTTCTTTTTTTGCCATATCATTCTTAACACAGTCCATCCATCGTATCTTTGGTCTTCCTCTTCTCATATACCCATCCACATTCATACTCAAAACTTTCCTTACGACATTTTCCTAATCCCTCCGCATCACATCCCGACAACCGATTACGAACAAATAAATATTTTTAATAGGTACACATAGGACATTAGATTATTATTTACCCTGAGCATAGATAATATAATACGTATGCTTGCATAGTCCCCGAACGCACGATGGTCGGCCAGAAGCGTGCGGATGCAATTCCAAATGCAATAAGCAAAAACGATCCCCAAAAATACATTCAAGAATTCGTAAGAAATAAAAAATGCGGTTTTCTTAACCTGTGTGAGCGTACTCATATACCCACCGTTTCATTACAAGCATCCGGCTGCGGAGCTATTTTAAAAAGTGAAGACTCTTCAGCGTGTGCTAGCGAGGCACCTTGTTTGTGGTTTTGCAAACGTCTTACTCCACATAATTTTTTGTAATAGCAACTTGTAAGAAAATCTCGAGCAATTTTGTATTGATGGAACCTCGCTAGTTTGTTGACTCAATTTCTTGGAAGATACAAAAAATATCGGTATTAGCATAAAGACCCCCATTGTATCCATTGGAATTATCAATTCTGTATATTAAAAGCTGTGCGACGATTTTTGTGTACAATAAATATTTTCTACAATATTTATTTTGGCGTAAGCCAAAATATTATTTGCCATATTTCGCACAAAATAAAAACAACAATAAACTCAAAAGCAACAAGTTCGAAGCAGCTATCATATTTTCTCGTTGAAAATGTATTTGTGGTGCGAGTAAATTTCCCATGCTTTGGAATGTTAGGCGCGCCTCAGATATTTCAGATCAAGGCCATGCCCCGCTCTTCCGAGCCGGCTCTGTCAAGCTTCCAGGCCTTAAATCGAGCGTAAAATATTGCCGAATTTTATGAGACAACTGCCTCCGATTGCGTCTGTATCGGAAATTACAGATAGATAAGTGACTGCTGCTTATTAGCCTCTCTTTCGTCTCTCTACTTTTGAATTTAAATTATTATTCTTTATACTAGGAGTCTTAAAAAATAGTAGTAGTAATAGAACAGAATAATGTATATGAATAGTATTATAAATAGTGCCTATTTTGGGCGAAGGTTGTGTCTGAAGTGAAAGCTTATACTTAGGTAACGTATCAAATTACAGAGCGTAAGTATGGTCGATAAAGTAGACGTAAGAAGTTTTCCAGAATCCACATTTACATGTTAATCTTCGTGTAAAATCCTCAGACCTAAATGTCCACATAGAGGCAGATTTTATTTCAAAACGAAACGATCTGATTGCAATGTCAGTTAGTGTGTTTGCAAGTTACAAATAACGCTCAAAGATAAAAAGTAACATCCATTTTTCATTTTAAACACGCAAATATTGTGGAGCTCCCGTTTGTGCCATTTTATTCGCTTTACGTTTTGCACCCAATCATTTTCATATCATCAATTAATTCCTCGAATTTTATGGTCAAATATTTTACGCTTTTTATCTGAATTCCAAATCGTCACTTCGGTTCACCCCGTCGGTTAACCTTTAATATGTAATGGATGCTGTAGTTTTTAATTTTCATTTAATATTTTAACCACACAAATTTATTGAGGCGGAGTTAATAGTGATGATGCTGAGGCCGCAAAGAAAGACCAACAATAATAGATGCCCCGCGACGAAACCTTGATTTGTGAGGACACAGCTTTTCGAACGGATTAAGGCAATTTTACGTGAAGATGGTGTTGATGATAAAATGATGAATCAAATAAAGCTAGAGGCCAAAATATCTGGGGAAACTGCTGAAACAGACAGTTGGAAACGATGATTTGATTACGGCCCGTTTTGCTTTGGAGGAAACCTTGAAAATGATTTATTCGTGATGTAATCCCTTTCACAAAGATATGTGGGTAGGTACCGCTGCTGCGTCGGTTCACGGTAGCTGAGAAAAATATGAGAAATCGGATAACCAGGTGATTTTTGCCTTACTTGTGAAAGCTTTCATACATAGACTTGTTGACTTCTATACTTAATTTTATTAAAGTATAGAGATAGATAAAATAAGATTTATTGACTATTTTCGCCAGTGGTCGCGAGGTCGGCCCTTTCCGATATTTTGGATAACTTAGATCATCATGGAGTGATGTATTGTTTATATTATCAACCGTTAATCCGCTATAATTTTTAAAAATTTGCAAACCCTTTTTCGACCACTTTTTGGTATCCGATTAAGCTGAATTTTTGCACACACCTTTGGTTCTTGTGACAATACATTTTTATGACAGACATGACTTGATTCTGCAGTCAGGCCTTCTCACGGGAGAACTCCTCTACGGTCAATAAAACACGGACACGAAACTTTATAAACGCGTTCAATGTTTATAGATAAACCTAACTTTCTTCTGTTCATTTTAATAAAAGCTTGTTTTTGTTTTTTAGTTAAATTTATTATTTTGTCCTCCGGGGTTCTTATAGTTTAGTTGCTATTTTGGTCTATGTTTCAACAACAAATAGTATTATTTGTACACCGAAAATTATAAGAGTAAATAGCTTTTCAGAATGGAATGAATTCGGTAGATGTAATATCAAGTGAGGGATGTGGTCCTCCTAAGTTATCCATTGTATGTGCTACGTCTGCAGATGATATATTAAGCGTTTGCCCCCAACCTCCGAACCGCGTCTGTACCTAAAACGTACAAATGTATGAGAGAACACATTTTTCTTCAAATATGCTAGCGGGATTATACGAATAATGTTGCTGTGTTTTATTACAAGCCTTTATTTAACAAGCACTGTTCGTAGGTATGTATTATGTATGTATGAAAGTTATCCGCTTCAAAATTTGCAAACCATTTTTCGACCACTTGTTCAGTCACTGAAGTCTCACTACTCGATTGAGTTGAACCTCCTCGCGGACAATATTAATAGTTAAACTTAATTGTCTTACCTTAAAATTAACAAAAAAAGTTAAATTTATTTAGACATGAGTTTATTTTTTCTTTTTTGGCATAGGTACTAACATAGGTACTTGCTGTAAGTTTAGTTTCAATTGAAATAATAACTGCAATATTGTTGCATGTTTTTCCAGCTTTATCCTCATAAATCCTAAATTCAAATTGAAACAGAAATTCAGCCATAGAACACCACTACAACACTTCATATCACTACACCACTTGATTCAGCAATGACCACAATCAATGGTCGGTTGGCTTTAATAAATATGTGAGCCTCGTACATTGATTCAGAACTATTTCAAATATTCGCTATGAATCCACCATATACCTACAAAAGGATTGAATCGAAGCTGTTAGCGGTCGGCTTTTGGTGACGTTACCGTCAGGGGAGAGAGAGGCGTTTTATCCGTTCGTGGAATCCGTAATACTTATATAACTACTATGTACATAGGTAGGTACCTAAGAGCGATGCCACACGGGCTTTGCCAATGCGATGCATTGATGCAGCGCAGTGAGTGCCACACGACTGTCGCAACGCAACACAGCTTATATACCCCAAGTGCCCCAATGGCTTATATTAAACTGTCACTTTAGGGAATGATGACTGACTAAAAAAAATATGATTCTGTTTAGTCCTTCAGTTAGATTATCGTAATCGTTTGATGATACTTGCTTTTTTTTATCAAATTAATAAAATTAACGAAGATAAAACGTGTCAAATATCATAAGTGGGGTGGGGTGCTTGTGACGTCACATTTGAGTAAAAAATGTAGGTAGGTACTCAAATGTGACGTCAGACGAGTTTTCGACGCACTGTATCGTCTTCATTTTTTGTTTACGTAAAAAAAAAAAAATATGCGTCCAATATTTTTCTGGAAATCTATCTGACGGACTAATTAGATATTTTTTGTCATCTACCTATTCTTAAAAACCGGCCAGGCGCAAGTCAGCCTCGCACAATAAGGGTTAGAGCGGTTTCGCACTACGACCGATCCGAGTCCGATCCGTACCCGTGGAAAATACACTATAATACAAAATCGGATGACGGAAGCCGGATCTAAGTCCATAAACTACCATAGAAATAGTTCTACGACCACTCCGGGCCGTATTTTCACGAGTTCGGATCGGACGTAGTGCGAAACCGCTCTTAAGGTACCACCAAACAATAGTTTTAACGCTCATACAATAATGTCAATTTACACTCAACAGCAAAAGCTACTGCTGCTGTTTTACTAATTGATATTTAGCATCTCAAAACTTAAATTAAATCTTATTCAAACCAATTTTCGTTGAAAGTTATTTTACGTTCTCCAAACCCAATTTTTTTCTGAATTTTCTTCCTCTCCAGTAATTAGAGGACACAATTTTAATGACTTTAGAAGCAAATATATCTCATCAATCATGGACTTAGAAAAAAAGTTTTCAATAAACCTCGATATCCGTCCGTATCGTTTTTCAAGAGCTATCGATAGACACCTTACACAGCTTAAAGAGCTGTGCATACGGACGGACACACGGACAGCCGGACAGGATGAATCTGTAATACAGATGGACTATACGGACTATATGGAGCGTCACCGCATATACGTCGCGCTGACGCAATGCATTCGACCCCCGTGTGGCATCGCTCTAAGGCCTGAATTTCTGCTACGCTGATGTCGGTAGCGCACGGTCGGTCGTGTACGTCAGCGAGAAATATGTAGCAACATACGCGCCGCTGACGTCAGCGTCGCAGTTTGGTGCTTTAAAGAACACAATGTGTACTCGTACGCGCGACCAACGTACGCGACCGACATCAGCATCATACGTGACCGACGGGCGAGGGCGTCAAATACTAAAGTTCAAAACCAAAACGATGATCCCACATCGACATACCGTCCATTTTTTATTGAGGGCTAAAACGAATCATATTAATGTGTTACGAACCTGAAACGCGAGGCTCATTTTATAATGAACACGTGTGTATATTATGTATTGGGATTATGAATGTACCTACTAGGTACGTATGCCATTGTTACCTATCCATTCAAATTGAAATGGATTGTCAAATATAATTCACTTTGGATAACATCAGCTGTCAAGGCGGAATAAAATGAATGAGTCTTATTACAAGCATTTCATTCAGGAGTTATTCTGCATCTGGATTCTGGACAGTAATAAAATTGTACAAACCTAACAATGCTGAGTTATTAAAACCCCTGGTGCTGCAAAACTTTAATATTTCAGTCAGTTGTTGAATTTCTCTCTTGTTTAATTATAAGCACAATGCAAACATATCTATATTTCTATCTAAAATACCATTAAACGATTATAATATGTCTAGCGATATTGTAAACTGTCGAAATATTGTCAACTGAACATACTGCGTACAATATGATGCATTATTTTTTGCCAGATTATAATCTGTCGAAGTGAAACCGCGATGCGATCTAGTTATCTCTGCCCCCATAATCAGGACTTGGGGCACCCCGACGATAGGTTAGTTAGGTTCCTGTAAACCCTGCAGACAGAAATAGCTACGCTTTTTAAGCGATTATAAAGTGTTTTGAGGTTAGGTTACATTAATCGGGTATTCTCAGGAATGGTGCAATTATCTTTTCATGGCAGTGGTACCAGGGGGCAAGGGTGACCCCCCCTCCCTCCCCCCCTCCACAGCGTGCGAGGTGAGTTCACTTCGGCAGATTATACTTTTTTTAATAAAAAAATATGTTCAGTTAACAATATTTGGACAGTTTACAATCTCGCTAGATAGATTACAATCTAACGGTTTTTACAATGTGATGCCGACATATCGACATAATCTGAATCTCGGAAACGGCCACAACGATTTTCATGAAATTTAGTGTGCAGGGGGTTTCGGGGGCGATAAATCTATCTAGCTAGGTGTAATTTTTTTTAAAAGCCATTTACCAAAAAAAAAACGAGCGAAGCTCTGTCATCCAGATTTTTTATATTTAAATGTTAATTACGATTTTATTAAACTTTCAGCTAAGTTCTGTTCCGGCTCATAATAGGTTCCTATCGACAAGCTTATAACGATAGGTATGTTGTCAGGTTTGAGAAAATATTATGTTCTAATTTCAATTTGGGCGACGCGTGACGTCGGTACTTGTCAAAGGCAGATGCCGCTGAGGCGCTGACCCCGCCAGAAATGTAGGCAACAATATTTTTATTCTGCCTTTGGAAGAAACTCGGGACATGTGCCAAAATGAGATAAGTGACATTAAATAATCCTTTGGGAAAACACGAGATGAATATCACGTGTTTGTTCTCTAAGGTCTCATTTAGTATAATAAGGTTCCCTGCTTTTCCCCAAAATATCTCGTAGGTATCTCTTTGACCTATGCTATGGATAACAAAGCTTGCGACACTGTCAGTTTGTCTGGCTATTGTATAAATACCGTGACTGTCTTGATCGCTAACTTTTAAAACTGTACATTATTACAATTAAAAAACCGGCCAAGTGCGAGTCGGACTCGCACACGAAGGGTTCCGTGCCATTATCTATACAACATTAGACAAAACGGGAAAAAATACGTTTGTTGTATGGGAGCCCCTCTTAAATTTTGATTTTATTTTAAAGTGAAAATACAACTAAATATTCTGTGAATATTTGAAGCGTCTACCTGTTGCCGTTATTGATATCGAGCTAAAAAATCATGTTTGTTGTATGGGAGCCCCCCTTAAATATTTATTTTATTGTTTTTTTTTGCCCGTTCCCCTAATTTTGCTATGTAATCTAATCTTCTAATGACAAAATCTAATGATTTTTTGAGATTGAATAATTATAAGTACTTATTTTATTTATGGCTTTTGCTTTATTTGAGTGTGTTTGTTCATTTTATGAAAAAAAAAGAAAATGTAGGGTTGTTAGAATTATTTATAGAGAAATAATAAAAATGGTCGGAACTTAAAAATTTTGAAATGATAAATTTACTTACTGTTCTTTCAGTAACACGTTTGTTTCGCACTTCTTCCAAAACATTTCGGGTCTGAACAGCCGACAACGATTTCTTAAAGTTTGCGCCCTTATAAAACGTCGTCTACGCTCTACGGCACTGCTTGCACTGCCTTGCTCTCGCCTGCGCACGTAAAATCCTGTCAGTCTGTATCTGTTCTATCTGTTATTATTTATTATAATTTATTATTATTAAATTTAAATAAATGTCACTTTTATTTTTAATTTTGCCGGTGTGTGTATTAATTATGTTGTCCGAGGAAATCTTCGAATATTATTTATGTCTTTGTTCTAGAAATGTTAAAGAAAGTTAACGCTTAATTCATTTGATAAGTTTTGAAATTGGACATAGACACAATTTCGTCAGAATTGGACACAATTTTGTTAGCTTTAAAATAGTTTCAAGCTAACACAAAAACCAGCTTACACAACAAATCACTAAAAGCATTTAATTAATATTAAACATCATCCTGTCTCGTGTCATTTACTAACAATTTTCAATTAGCACTAAACGCGCCTATTGATTTGTGGTGCCAGTAGGCCTGAAACCCGATAATACATATAACCTAAACATAGAGGCCACAGTTTTTAGTTTCAAAGCGATTTAAATAGCTATATCGGTGAAAATTAGGAGCTAACCGGCAGGTGGTTTGTAAATCCATTGGTGTGGAATGCAGCAGATTAATCCTATCGTGCTCGCGTTTATTTCCAACATTTTGTAAAAGCACCTAAAAGGCGTTCAATTGAGCTCACTTGGGCTATCCCATTTAGTGATTTACCCTCTACAAGGTATCGGAAAAAGTGGGTTCTAGTTTCTTTCTCGTTAGCGGCTTTACTCCGGAGGAAACGCGCTTATTAAATATTCACAAGGAAATAAGCATAGTGATGATCATTACATTACTACGTTATTAAAATTGTGTTAACAAACTAGAAGTTTTCAGGACGCGAGATAAAAACTCTCACAGAGGTCAAGCTGATTAATAGTACTAAAGCCATAAAAACAAACGAGATAATACTGTTACTTGTGTCAATGAGTATAATGCGGGTAGTTTTGAAATGAATGAGATAAAATAATATACGTTCAAGTAACTTTGGCCGCAGGAAAAGCGCATTACGACGGATTTGTAGGCGGAGTTAAATTGACGCAAGAAACTTCATTCATCGTATCATAATGTTACCTTTTACGGTCTTTCGGCAGTTTTTACTTATTACAAATAAAAACTCCAGTTTATGGCTGAATTTTTTACGGACTCGGGTCAACAATGAGAGGACTTTGCGGGAACTGTAGTTAAGGACCCTAATTTATTTTCGGCTCGCTGTACAGTCAGTGCGCTGTGAATGTGTGCACACGTTTAATGTACGCACTTCGTCTTTTTAGGGTTCCGTAGTCCTACAAATAAGTATCAACAATATAACAGCCCGAAAATCAACAATATAACGGGCTACTACGGAACCCTACACTGCGCGAGGCCCGACACGCACTTGGCCGGTTATTTTTGTACGATAATATTATTAAAACGAAAAACGCAAGAAACCTCTTTTAAACAAGCTTTAATTAAAATAAAGATAACGGTAGGAGAGAAATAAATTCTTTGAGTTAAAACGAACTGCAGGATTACCGTAACAACTAACAATTTAACTAGCTACGTAATTAGAAATACTTTACATTGCATAGAACAAGGGTTTATTTGCTAGGAACGCAGCGAGTCTACTATGTTTTAATTGGTCTACGAGAAAGTGCTCCAAAAGTTACTTGACATGATGAATTCAACCTTAACCTACTAATAAGTGAAGCTAAATTAATTGTTATGCTTAAACTACACTTACATAGTTACTGTAATGGACTCGTTAATAGAGATGTGGCTTCCAAGAAAACGATGGATGGATTGTATGAGGTATAATATGAAAGAAAAAGAATTCAATGTTAGCGTGACGGTTGACAGGGTAGAATGGGAGAAAAAACGTGTTGCGGCAACCCCAAGTACCATGGGACCAGGGCAGGAAGATGATTATGAATAGAGATACGCGTACGCGTACTTCTTTACAACCCGCGGTGATAAACATAGCAACCGATCCGTCTCAGATACAGAAATATGTTAATGTTACCCTCTTCGCGCATGAAACTACATTCAAATAGTCCCTACGTTATGTCCATAAAAATATTTAATAAACCATCAGATGCAATACAAAATGAAACTAGCGATACAACTTTTACGAATAAACTCAAACAATTATTAATTCAAAAAGCATACTACACAATAAACGAATACTTAGCTGACAAACAAATATATTTAACACAAACAGACACCTTACATTGTACTTAATTGGAATTTTGTAATAAGTGTTGTTTGTTTATTAAATTTTATAATTATATTTTACAATTAAATTCAATAATTTTAAATACTAATTAAATAATAATATTAACTAATTGAGAATTAACTATTTTACACTTTGAAATAAATACACTATAATTATTTATGTTCCCTGCCTACACGTGTGACATAAACTAATGTAATAATTTAAGATAAATTGATCTCAATAATTATAAATAAATATCTACTTTATTATAATACTATGTTTCTTAAGATTTATATATAAATGTCGACAATAATTACTTACAATAATATTGATCTCAGTTATAATTATTATTGAAATAATGATGTCGCTTTATGTTATTACTATGTCTATAATTGTTAACGTGTAGTTGTACCTAGTACGTTACTCTGATAAATGTGTTACATATCCACTGTTTGTAAATAATATCTATTATTAACTGCTTAAAAATGTAATGCTAATCTTGTTTATTGCTGTGCCCAAACAGGGTCCATAATTGTTCTTAGCTGTAAGCCCGTTGTAACATCTTTTTAAACTTATGGTACCCAAAATAAAATGAATATGAATATAAATATGAGATGTGCCTCTCCCCAGTCATGTCAGACGTCACGGCATCATTTATACCTTTCTCTTTCACATCATTCCTCACACAAACCATCCAACTTTTCTTTGGCCTTCCTCTCCCTCTTCATTTATGAACATTCAAGTCCATGACGGCGAATCATGTCACGAATCTTCACGATACGACACTACTCACGCAAAAAAAACAAGTCAGTAAACCCAAGGTCGTGAACGCGGGGCATTAAACTGAACTACATGAATGTTTCCGCTCGTTTAATAAGTTATTTTACCATATGATATTGGCTTTACTTGTAACTAACTAAAGAATAACGGTTTTAAATCAAGAAACCGTAGCAGCAGTAGTTTCTTGGGAGTCCATTTTAACCTAGGTACTCCTAATGTCGTATCGAAATGAAACTTTTTATGTACAATCGGTGTAAAAATACCCTTTAACGAAGCCAAAAGGCATTTGTTCTAAGTCACGCGTCATTGCGATATTTTTTGTTCGAGGAACATACCTGGGAACCTTCTAGTTACGGAGATATGATGGTCAAAGTTCCAACTTTTTTACAAGTTTTTTTGAACACAATCATGTTTTTTAATGCTACCAACTTTACTTTAAATACCTCCCTGACCCCCGTACTGTTCAATGCATTCATCATCACAAAGTTTGGAGTGCGTTAAATTGAGTCCTTATACTTTAAAACGTGATTTTTCATCCCAAAAATAAAAGTCGTTTCCAAGCAATAATTTTTCCTTAAAGTAACTCAGCTTGAAGTACCATAGAATGCTTGGTTGAAGGCTTCGTGAAGGCTCCGTTTACGCCTTGTGTGTAGGTTGTTCGGAAGACTATCCTATAATTTGGTATCTTGAAGATGAAGTTAGGAAGTGTAGGTAATGTGAAACTCTTCTGTGTGTGATTCCAATAAATATTGGAATCACTCACAGAAGAGTTCACTGATGTGATTGTCTGATGACAAAAAAAAAGCATGTTTTCCACTTTCTATAAAATGCAGTTTGGCACGGGACAGCAATATAGAGAAAATCCTAGTTTTATTTTTTATTTAGTCCTGTGTTCCACGTTGTATAAAATGTGTGTTTCAATAAACGTATTGTTCGCTTCTGCCTGCTGAACTTGCTCAAGAAAGGAAAATACAACACAGTTTATTGCAGCAAACGTTTTCCGTCAGCAGTCGCCGTCCCCGTCGCGTCGCCCTTAACTTTTATCCCATGCTTTTATTTGTCAATCAAGTGGAAAAAGCGGATTGCTTTACGACCGTCCTGTTCAACCGTTTCCGCAAGAAAATAAACATCCAGTTTACCTTTACATGGTTTCCATATTTTTAACCGTCTGGGTTAAAGGTATTTGCAGTATTGAATAACTTCGTCTACTTTTTGCCGATGCTAAGCAAATGTTCGGATTAAATGAAAAACTTTTTCGGAATCAATATTTTTCCTTCATTTTTTGTTCGTTGATGTATCATGAACAGTTCTATAAATGATTTCTACTTTATTCTCATTGTGTAATTGAATAAAATTAATGAGTCCAGAGTGTTATAAATTTTATACCTGTACTTACTTACGTGGCGTTCTGTAGTTCTGCCCACCCCAATGAAAAAAGGCTTGAGTCAGTATACTTGAGTATGTATGTAAATGCTTAACTGATCTGGTTTCCATCATTTGGTGTAGATACTTTGTAAAAAGGGTTTAGGAAATGTTAAACAGCTTATATTCAAAATCCACGCAGATAAAGTTGTAGGAAAAAGTTGGTTTGGATAAATCTTCGTACATGATGAGTGCATTCAATTCGCGAAATTCGCAGACAAATAAATGAAGACAGTGTAGTATTCTGTTACAAAAGTAGACAGCTAACTAACCCATACAATTTCATCAGCCAGAAAATCTAATATCTCTTCAAACATCCTCTTTGCTTCAATTTGTCTGTCGAGCTACTTCTTTAGAAAGTAGTTTCGTTTATGGTTTTTCTGTTTGAGCATATCGCTTCAGCGTGTAACTCGCGGACTAGCGGTAACGTTGTTCACATGACACGACATTTTGTGTATTTGACGAGTGACGCGTGATGCGCCTGCTGCGTGACAGTCCTTGTGCTAGTTCTGCATGGAGATTTAGCAATCAAATCAGCTCATAAAAGTCCATTGTTTGAACGTAGTTCTAGTACAAAGAAGATACGGTTTTTTTTGCTGTAGGTACTAACTGTTTTTTGGTGTTGTTTTAAAAAATTGTGGTACCTTATATTGGAATACGCGTTTCAAATGGCCTATTGAGTAAGATTAAAATTTGTTGAACACAATTGTTCTAATAAACTTATTTTATGTCAAAGTTTTACTTAGAACCAAAATAAATGTACAGGTCGAGAAAAAAAAATCATACCCACAGATTAAAACATGACGTTTTTTTTTATTTTTTCCGTTTTTCGGGTGGGAAATCATCAAATGACTCCTCCCGCTCTGGGCGGAGCAGGAGCGAGTGTCAGACTTTTACTGACTAAAACCCATCCATGTTCCTTCATCGCCCTTTGTGTTCCGGGGCCACGGTATCTCTTTCGAACAGTCCCGCAACCCCGGCAGAAAACATAACTTCCAGTAAGCATAAACCACGGCTCTTTTAATAAACTTACTACCTATGTAATATACAAAGCAATCGTCGTCGTCGTGTCGTTGAGGGTGTAAAAACACCCTCAACGAAGCCAAGAGGTATTTTATTCTACCCGTCATTGCGATATATTTTTTTAGTTCTAGACCATACCGTCTTGTTACGGAAATATTGAAGGTCAAAGTTCCGACCCTTTTCGCACGTTTATTTTTAATACGAGTTTTAAATTTTATAACTAAATTTTAATAGTTATTTTCACACCACCTGCTCAACAATGTCAAATTATATGTCATGCAAACCTAACCTAAAGTAAGTCATTTACGACCCGAGGTCTAGCAGGGCATTAATATTGTACTGAATTTCATTATGACCCGCTGGTCAGTAATGTGATTTGAATTTGGAACATAAATCGCATACGAATATTTATGAGAGGTACCTAGTAGGTACATACTAATTCCATGCATTCACCATTATGATCTGCACTAAAAAATGAATTGTTCGAAAATCGAACTGGCCACCACGAGATAGAATATAATTAAAAGAAAAATAGAACAAAAATTAAAAAGAGGCGCGAATACTGAAAATTGCTTTGCTACTCGTATGTTCATTGTAAGACAACAAATTACTTAAAATATTGCAAATTTTCACAAAAATTTCGAGTGATGATAGTGATTTGACTCCGGAGTACCTACATTAAATCCGAAGCCATTGTCATTAACAACAATCTGCTCCCAGAAAAGTCCAAGGAATCGTACATGAAAGCCTACAACGATTTTTACAAGTGGAAAACTACGAAGGGCGTCAAATCTGTATCTGAATCAGTGCTTTTAGTCTACTTCCAGCATTTATCATGTACAAAGAAGCCAAGTAGCCTATGGTGCATCTATTCGATGCTCAGGTCAACAATAAGCATCAAAAATAATATACAAATTAATACATAAACCAAATTACTAGCATTTTTAAAAAGGAAATCAGAAGGACATCGTCCTTAGAAACCAAAAGCTTTCACAGCTCAAAATGTGGAAACGTTTCTAAATGAAGCCCCTGACCACAGCTTTCTTGCCACAAAAGTAAGTACCTACCTATCTATTAAATTTTTTGTAACTGAAATAGCTACATAACTACTTACATAAGTATAGGTACCTACTAGCTACCCCGCTCATGAATCGATCGCTTGTGTGCGATGAACTGATGACTGTAATGTTTTAACTCGTATGTTGAATAATAATAATTATTGTAAACCTTCGTAAGGTTTATGTGTTGTTATTAAAAATAATAAACTTTCTTAGATTAGACAGACACACACACGAGTGTGTCAGTCAAATATAAGATAGTATTTGACATGTAATACATAAAAATATTACGTAAGTTACCTTCCTACTTAAATACTAACCTACTTACCTATTTTTGTTACAGGTGGCTTTGATTTTCGGAGTGAATGGCGCTTGTCGTGGAATTGAACTCGTAAACATTAAAATCGAAGATATCGAAAAACATCCAGATTTGTTGCTGGTAAATTTGCCAGATACAAAATCAAAGAAAGAACGGTCATTCGTAGTCCGTGGAGAATACGTAAGAAACGTCGAAAACTACCAAGCTCTACGCCCCTCTAATATAAACAATAACAGATTGTTCATAGCTTATAATAATGGTAAGTGCACCACGCAAGTCATTGGAAAAAATAAGATCAGCAGCATGCCGAAAGAAATTGCGAAATACCTGAAATTGACAAATGCCGTGCTCTACACGGGCCATTGTTTCAGGAGAACATCGGCTACTCTATTGGCGGATTCGGGAGCAGACATGACCCAGATTAAAAGACACGCTGGCTGAAAATCTGATGTAGTAGCAGAGGGCTACACTGAAAATTCTATACAAAATAAGGATAAAATTAGTGACAACATCAAACTAAAAACACCGTTGATAACTGATCCTTGGACATCTTTGTCACCACAACCTTCCACATCAAAACACTATTCATCTAGCCCGCTACCTCAGGCACCACAACTTTCACGA
This sequence comes from Xestia sexstrigata, assembly GCA_941918905.2. Taxonomy (NCBI): domain Eukaryota; kingdom Metazoa; phylum Arthropoda; class Insecta; order Lepidoptera; family Noctuidae; genus Xestia; species Xestia sexstrigata. The sequence goes on along the minus strand of OW799200.2, from coordinate 10,424,042 downwards.
TCCAAGATGGTCCTCAGCAGACCCAAGTTTCTGAAACCTTACTTAACAGTAATACTCAAATAAACTAACTCCTCCTCCACTTCAATAAATGTACCGAATAAAAACATAACTTTGTCTTTCCACAACTGGTCTAATGTATCAAACGTTACCTTTAACTTTTAATTGTTTTAAATAGTTCTACTAACAGACACAATTGTTATTTTAATAAATACTTTGATTCTAGTACTACTGGTTTTATTGTCTCGTAGATGGTGTGAAAAGTAGAGTATTTACCTCGGGGATAAAGGTGCGTTCGTCTTGGGCGACCTTGATTCCCTCGCTGCACACAGGATTCTTTTCTTAACTATAAAAGTATCTGAAACAGTTAGCTTATTGCCAACATGTATGACCGTTCTTTTAATATAGAAGAAAGCTGTGGTCAGGGGCTTGAAGGGGTCCGCAAGGACCGATGCCTGCCGGGGTTGCGGGACTGTTCGAAAGAGATACCGTGGCCCCGGAACACAAAGGGCGATGAAGGAACATGGATGGGTTTTAGTCAGTAAAAGTCTGACACTCCCTCCTGCTCCGCCCAGAGCAGGAGAAGTCATTTGATGATATCCCATCCGGAAAAAAAAAGAAAAAAAAAGGGGCTTCATTTAGAAACGTTTCCACATTTTGAGCTGTGAAAACTTTTGATTTCTTAGGACGATGTCCTTCTGATTTCCTTTTTAAAAATGCTAGTAATTTGGTTTATGTATTAATTTGTATATTATTTTTGATGCTTATTGTTGACCTGAGCATCGAAATGCACCATAGGCTACTTGGCTTCTTTGTACATGATAAATGCTGGAAGTAGACTAAAAGCACTGATTCAGATACAGATTTGACGCCCTTCGTAGTTTTCCACTTGTAAAAATCGTCGTAGGCTTTCATGTACGCGATTCCTTTGACTTTTCTGGGAGCAGATTGTTGGTAATAAATAAAATAAATAAAATTCATTTAATTCAGACAACAAAGATCCATATTTTGTTAGTATTACACACAGCTTATATTCTAGTGTTAGTAACATTGAATAAAAACAATATTATTAAAACAAAGGATGACTAGGCAGAAAGTCCTACCTAATCAACCTCCGCATAAAATGCCTGATATTTGGAGTATAGCTCTCCGCCACAGCTCTTAGGATATAGTTGCGACTACTCCGCACTCTGCACAGCAGCGAAGCTGTTTTTTGCGTATTATTGCAAGAAAGCTATCTGTGTGGGTCTTGGCAAACATTTCTGAAGCACTACAGAAACGAGGCAGTCGCAACAACATCCTAGCATTATTATATTGAACGCGCAGGACATCCAGCGATCTCTTAGTGTAGTTGACCCATAGATTGCTCGTGTAAAAACTCTGACAGTAGGCCTTAAAAAGAGTGATTTTTACTAGGTCAGAGCACCGAGCAAATCTACGGGCCAGCATGTTACTTCTGACCGCCAGTGCCCTACGCTCCCTCTCAATATCTATCATCCTTAAGGTCGTCGGTGATGAAATGTCCAAGGTACTTGAAAATGGAGGCTCTGTTTAAATGGAGCCCATTCAGCTTTATAATTTCTGGTACAGAGTCTGGATATCTACCAGCAGCCTTAAAGAGCATATATTCACTCTTGGTGTCATTATAAATAAGTCCATGTGAGGCAGCATAAGTCTCACAAACTTTGAGCAATTCCTGATTGCCCCAGCAGTCGGGCCCAGCAGCACCTTGTCGTCTGCGTAATGCCAATGGCTTCGGATTTAATGTACTCCGGAGTCAAATCACTATCATCACTCACCATTTTTGTGAAAATTTGCAATATTTTATAGCTATTTATTCACCAAGGGGAGTAAGGCACGGATTACTAATCGAGTGTGCATTTGAGGCCCGACGAGAAGCGGAGGGCCGTGAACCACACGAGTTCAGTAATCTGTACTAACCCTCGAGTGATATATACTGCTTTATACTACACTTAAGCAAAAAGAAGTAAAAGACAAAATAGCAAAAGCATTTTATTAAAAAGTTATATTGACATTGTTACAAACTTTACCAAGAAAATTGTCTCTACAAAATACGTCAACCAACAATAAGTTTTTTTTTTCTTATTAAATTTTAGCGCGTCAAACAGTTTCCGCGCCAAAAGACGTCAGAGAAGGTAAAAACGCCGCGTTTCGCAGGTTCCAACTTACTCGCGTGTTAAAGCGAGAGAGTGTTATAAATCTCTCGCTCTACCGCATGGAGGTTTGAAGTTGCCGGACATATCGGAATGTATGCTACCTGCTTTAAAAATGCTTTTTTTTTTATAGTGGCCTGTACTTTTTGTGGTAAAATTAAATCATTTGATTGCCAACGTCATTAAGACTTAAAAAAAACAAAACGCGTTAGTAATGGATTACTACCCTGATTTTCAGGGCAGTAATGAAATTCCATACAATATAACTGCCTAGATTTTTGAGAAAGTTTAAAGGTTTAATGGGGTAGTATTGGTACACTTACCAAGCAAGTGTAGTATAAAGTAATTTGTTGTATAACAATGAACAGAGCAAAACAATTTTCTGTATTCGCGCCTCTTTTTAATTTGTGTTCTGTTTTTCTTTTAATTGTATTCTATCTCGTGGTGGCCCGTTCCATTTTCGAACAATTCATTTTTTAGTGCAGATCATAATGGTGAATGCATGCAATTAGTTTGTACCTACTAGGTACCTAACGTAAATATTCGTATGCGATTTATGTACCAAATTCAAATCACATTACTGACCAGCGGGTCATAATGAAATTCAGTACAATATTAATGCCCTGCTAGACTTCAGGTCGTAAATGACTTACTTTTCACACCACCTGCTCGAAAATGTCAAATTATATGTCAAGCAACCTTAAACTAAAGTGAGTCATTAGTGGCCGGGGGCACAGCCGGTCAATAATGTTGTACTGGATTTCATTATGACCCGCTGGTCAATAATGTGATTTGAATTTGGAATCTCACACGCTCAGCTAAATTGGCAGTATAGTACTAACAAACACCCTTTGGTGCCAGAAAGAGGAAGGCTATTCTCGATACCCTTACTACGCGTGGATGATATTCTCGATTTCCTACAAAATCATAACGACTGCTTCTTTATATCGTTGCCATGTTTTCGACGACATAATATTGTAAGAATAATTAGATAACTACGAACCATTTTTTAAAAGGAATGGAATAACATTAAAACTGGCATTAATAATAACAAATACCGTACCGCGCCGTAATACCGTAATAGTAATTGGCTGTAACATTAGTTAATTATTCTTACTGTTTGTTTATTTAATAAATACTTTATTTTTCGTACTATGGCTATTATTATCTCACAGTAGGTGTAAAAAGTAGAGTATCCTCCTCTGGGCTAAAGATGTCTTTGCCTTGGGCTAGCTTGAATCCCTCGCTGCATTCAGGATTCTTGTATTAACTCCCCTCGCTGCGCTCGGGAGTTAAATCCCGAATTTCGAAAATCGATCATTGCGCTCGAGATTCAATATGACGCCCGTGACATAAGATACAACTTTAGCCACTCGGTGCATAATCTACTATAAGGCTCCTGTACTGTGTTTTGAATGCGTTTATTACCTAAGCGATACTACAGTGTTACTCACTCGGCTTCGCGATGGGTACTTTTCCACCCTGTGTATTTGATCACTGAAGCCTGAAGTCTGATTGAGTATTCACCTTTCGTTCTATGCGACTTTTTTGATAGCGCTATGGCAGTGCCGAGACAATAAAAAAATAAAATTAAGACGCAAGTAAAAACCGAAAAACATTTCTAAAACTACCAAGTAGTACCTAACAAGTTAGACAACAAGTTAATCCTCTGGGTATTTCAAATCATCACGATACCATAAAAGTCCTCCTCGCTTCTGTACGCTTTTAATACTCTTGTTCGACAAAAATAGTTAAAATAAATAACTTGGGCCGTCGCGTTGCGCAATTAACAAACAACAGCTTATCTCGAGATAAAAAAGTAATATTGTATTATTTAAGGACGACATTATATTCGAACGAAATTATTCGATATTCAGCGATATGAATATTCATATTGTGGCTTAACAACAAGTGTCATGACGTGGACTTCACAATGAGAGCGTGTACAGAAGACATCAAGACACGAAATTACATGATATGTTTCAGCGACAGCAATTAATAAAATGTTCGCACGGAAAAATACCAAAAAAAAAACATTCTTTCTTCTTTATCGTGTGGTTAGTGCCTAGTGCCTAGAAAAGAATAGTAGATTGTTATACAAGGGTGGAAAGAAATCAATTCCCATACGAGGTATTTAGACGCACGAGCGAAGCGAGGGCAGCTATAGTCCGAGTGGGAATTGATGACTTTCGCCCGTGTTAAACACTCTACTTTTCATTTCAAATATAAGGAAAGTAAAAAATAGTAGTTTTTCTAAAATATTTGTTGATAGTAATAACATGAGTAGTACCTATTTAAAATTAATTGAGAAGTTAGAACAATTTAGTCTTTTTTAATTTAAATTTCAAATATGGAACACACCGCCCGCGTCACCGCCGCGGGCCATCCCACTTTAATAGGTATTTTTTTTAATTCACATTGGCCGTATACACTCACAAGACCGCAGCATTTTTTTTTTTATCGATATTTTTCTTAATTATGTAAAAAAAATTATAGCCGACTAAATAACCAATTTTAATTCTATTTTTAAAATTCATTCCCGCCCTAGGGAGGGAAGCAATTACTATAAGTCTTTCCCGCCCAAGGGAGGGAAGCATTGTTTTCGACCCGCTGCTCTGATCAAACAAACACTACTTTCCGAGTATGAGAAATGAAAAAGATCATTCACGCACGGCCCGTACAAAAACAACCAAAAGGGATTTGAATTTTTTGGTCGGACAAGACAAGTTTTGTATGAGACAAGATGTTCTAAAGTGAAAGTAAGTGAGGGCATGAGTCTCGGAAACGTGACACTTTAGAACATCTTCAAGCTATCAAAGTTAAAGTTCATTCACTGATGGCATCTTCAGCAGCACAACTTTGATTTGATCAGACACGCTTAAAACGATAAGAATCAATCGATAGCTGGCATCAATACAAACAAGTTTTTTTCGGAGACAACATCTTCTAAAGCATCACGAATGTGTACCTAACGCGTTTATCCATTTATTTACAGTGAGATAGTAGAACAGAGTAGGAGTATTAGTAGTTTAGAACTGTAATTCAGCGAAGCAATAATTTAATCGTTTGTGCCTTTAAACGAATGACCAAACTATTGCTAGTTAAAATATTATATTGGTGCTTTCAAACTCAAATAGCAGCAGAGTTAACTGTAGAACCTTTTTTGTAACCGTTAAAAATTTTCGGGATGCTATTTTCGTTCTTAAAACAGATTGTTAGTATTTTCATACCTAAATAGCAGAGCAAGGGTTAGTGGTAGACTCTCTTTGTAAATTGTAAATAACTAAACTACTTCATACGCAATGAACTTCTACGAAATATTTCGGTTCATAATAAATAACTACAGTCTGTTGTGAAGCACTGTGTTGTGTGAAGTTCAGTTTAATGAAAACTCTCGTGTTTAAAACTAATATTAGTTTTATAAGCTTGTTCCTTTTATACGCGCTCCATATTATGTTTTCCGTTAACCGTGCCGTATTAATTTTTATTACTTTATGATAACTGTTTGTTAATTTTCAGCACACTTTCTTGCTTGTAAAGTAGTTCTTATTGCATCACTTTTAGGTTCACAATGTAGTGTGTATAGGTGTAACAAACACTTTTTTTTTCTTTTTTTTTTTCGCTTCGGAAATCATCAAATGACTTCTTCCGCTCTGGGCGGAGCAGGAGGGAGTGCCAGACTTTTACTGACTAAAACCCATTCATGTTCCTTCATCGCCCTTTGTGTTCCGGGGTCACGGTATCTCTTTCGAACAGTCCTGCAACCCCGGAGGTATAACAAACCCTTTGTTCAAAATTTGGTCCAGAATTATGCTTTATTTACGACGTTAGTTTCAGCATCATCTGCCTAGCCTTTTCCCAATTGTTGGGGTCCGCTTCCAGTCTAACCGGATGCAATACCAGTATTTTACATCGAGGTAGTTTTACAGACATAACTAGTAATAAAATATATTAAGGGGCTCCCCCATGCACACTAACGCCACTTTAGTAAAAAAATCAGAACTCGTTAAATACACAATTAATATAAAATCTGATTGACAAAATCAATGCTTTAGAGTTCTCGATTATTGACGTCTATTTAATTCATTAAAATATACTTCACTGTACTTAGTTACAGTTAGAAAAATTGCTACAAACGGCCGTTTTTTTTCCATTTTGTACCTGTAACGACAGCGAGCTATTTTTCAATGAGTAAGGCAGACGTAAGTAATTTACAAGACCAAAAGATTGATTTTGTCAATCAGATTTTATATTAATTGTGTATTTAACGAGTTCTGATTTTTTTACTAAAGTGGCGCTAGTGTGCATGGGGGAGATCATCTCAAGCATTAAATTAAGACTAAAATTGCTCTTTACACTATATAATTTATATTAATATCTTAGGAGTAAAACTCCTATAGCAAAATAAAAATTTTTGCACGATCAAAATAATTACGGTGGTAGTCAGCAGTGCGAATGCGATGACGGCAGGCGACGACGCGCGACGCGGCGACGCACAGTGGTCTGGAAATCGAGCTTCATACTCATAGAAACTGAAAGTCAGGAATTAAAAAAAAAAAATTGCAATGGCACTGGTATACCTCCCTTTACGTCATATTAACGTAAGGATGATATTAGGTAGCAGCTCCACGGATGAGAATAAAAAGTTTTGTGTTTTTTTGTATGGAAGAAAACACTTAAAGTACATTTTTTACATTTTTTTGAAACTGAATGGAACTGAAGGCCTGGTGCTCATAGGAGCTATTGTACAATATACGGCGATCGAGATGACATCCAATTTATACGCATTTGGTTGCCGCTCGCACGCACGTAGCAATTTTCTTAAATTTTGATGTTTGAAATGAGTATTTTAAAATCTATGACGTGGTTAAATGAAGTTGCCGATCGATTTACTTATTATACTAACGTTAGTTTATAGCCTGCTAATGACTTTTATGATGATGCTATGACCTTTCTCCAATTTGTCCAATTCGTTTCCGAAGGAGTAGCTTTGCATAGATCACAAGTCTGCGATGAGGAATTTGATAGCTGTGAAGTGATTTTTCCATCTATCATGGTCATAAGCATCGAGTGTTGGCAGCATAGCTTCTCATTATAGAAGGCTGCAGTTCTGCAATCTCAGCTTTAATCATTGCCTGCTCTCCCACGATGTTTAACTTGTTTTCATTCGAAAACTTAAAATAAATTGGTCTGCAGGACATTGTGGAAGATGGCATTGGATTCTCCTCTCTCTTCTCCTTTTTTTTCCGCCATAAACTTAGCGCAGACGAAGCACTAAAGAACCAATAAAAATATCTATGCTGCATATCTTTGCCTGCCATAGTTTGCTTATACTAACTTTGCCCTGAAGCACCATCAAAGCCCCACTTGCATATCAATGCCAACTCTTTGCCACCTGGCGAAGATTCCACATGTAGGAATTTTCCAAGCCTAGAACAAAACAAGATCCAAAAAAAAAGGCTTTTCCCTGCAATCATTTTTGCGTAAAGTTACACCCTGTATAGATAACTCCACCAGAAGTCATTCGGTTTTACAAAATTACTGCTAGCCGTGCGAACCCAGGGTGGATAAAACGATTTGAAACGTTGTAGATTTTTTCGTTGCCATGATGACAATATTTTGATTCGATAGATATGGCCTGTCAGCACAATGTATTGAGTGCGTTACATTGAGTCCAACAGAAATACATGATTTTACGCCCCAAAAAAAATGTTGTTTCCCAGCAATAATTTTTAAGAACCTAGTATATCGTAATAGTCCATGACCGGACACATTATAAAGGGTGTAAAAAACCTCTTAACGAAGCCGAAAGACACTTGTTCTCCCCGTCATTGCGCTCATTTTTTTGTTCTACACCATACCTGGGAACCTTATACTTACGGAGATATTGGGGGTCAAAGTTCCAACTTTTTGACAAGTTTTTAATGTAAGATTTTGACTTTAAGCACCTCCACGACCCCGTATATCCATCCATCAGCACAATGTTTTGAGTGCGTTACATTGAGTTTTACCACAAAACATTATTTTCACCCCAAAAAAAAGTCGTTTCCCAGCAATATTTTTTTAGTTTGATGTACAGAATGCTTGGTTGACGGCTTCGTGATGAGGTTGTTTATTATAATTATTATATATTATAATATTATTATTTTATGATCATCACACTATTTTCCCCTAAAATGCGATTGGTTATCAGACAGAAATAACAGCTTCTTGATATCGATATATTCGATAATTGGGTTGCGGAGGTCAGATGGCTCAGCGCCGCGTCAAATATTTACAGCATTCGTTCGGGCAAACTTCGGATTCCAATATTTATTGGAAATCGGATGATAAATATCTACCAATCTGTTTCCCAAGTTACGACACATTGGGTATGAAAAAGTCGTCACAAAATTTATTAAGTTTTAAGCTTTTATTGATGAAATGAAGATGAAATAAGTAAGCGCATTTCAAAAATTATATTTAATTTACCCCAAACTTCTATTTCTTGGAATAAAAGTTATAACTAAAGCTTTAAACTCTCAGAAAAACTGAACTCCTTTATTATTTATGACTTAAGACGATTCTTCGAACAAATAAAATAAAACCATGCTTTAACAAAAGTAGGTAAAGTTAACATTTAACTTTACTAGAAAATGGTTCGTCCATTATGTTCGTCGACGAAGTTAAAAACAAATGGGCTGTTCGACTCACCTGGAGGCGACAAAAGCAGGGAAATATAAATGTTAGTTCGTATTCTTAACACTTATCTCACCAGATTGTGAAGACACTTTCATTCTCTGCTGCATTTCGTAGGTACTATCGAGGACACTCCTGCCTGATCACCACTAAGCTCATTTTTGTTTGCACTTACAACATAGAAACGCTCTCCTCTAGCACCAACTCGTTGACTTTGTATAAAAATTATGAATGAAAAGATACCGATCGGCCGAGCACACTGACGACGCACGCCAAACGAGAGTTATTGGTATTTTGCACGCCAAAGTTGACGCTTTACTAATAGGCCTAAACTTTAAGGGGGCGTGGCTCAGCGCCTCCGCATGATATAAGCGAAAAAAAAAAAACTGGTCAGGCGGAAAAGACCACGACTGTACATGCTAACTTCACATTTTATATTGTTATCATAAATGTAATATTGTAGGTATATTACGGTCAACGTTATTTTCAACGTTACCTATATAATGTGAGTATTTCATGGACAGAAACGGAACAAGCATAGAAGCTTTGAAGTAAAAGTGTACACTGACAGTGTACCTTGCCAGTTGCCCATTTAATCTTGTATTACTGCCACATTAGATTAAGTAGCAAATCTATATCTATACAAATATATAAAATGGAAGTGTCTGTTTGTAATATCAAAATAACAGCGTTTTACTGAATGCTTATGAAAATGTAATTATGTTAGACATAATTACATTTTCATAAGCATTCATACGGCACATAAAACAAAAACATATTTTATTTCTATTTTTGTCTTTGTGTCTGTCCGTCTGTTTGTTTGTTCCGGCTAGTCTCCAAAACGGCTTTACCTATTTTGACGGGGCTTTTACTGGCAGAAAAGAGAGAGATAAATAAATATTTATTTAGGTATATTTATTTTAGAAAAAAAGAATATTTAATAAAAAAGAATAAAAATATTTTATAATAAAAATAAAGTTCCATGCAAAAAAAACCCTTCGAAAAGTTAAAAAATACTTACCGATTCAAAAAGGGATTTACTTACCTAATATTTTTTATAATAATTTCACGCGGACGAAGGTCACGGGCAACAGCTACTTAATAAATAAAGTTAATAAAATAAAATCGTAACAAAAAAGGAATGACAAATGTTTTATGCAAAATAAGGGCCTTAATGCCCGATATCGTTAAAAACGAATTCTAAAAAGAAAAGCATTGTTTTCCGTGGACGGGTACTAAAATGAAGGTGTGACTTGCGAACAGTCGGCTGAAATATAACTAAAGTTCTGACCTTTGTTCTGTTTTCTTAACAATTTATTATTGTTCATCCTCTGTTTAACCTATTAGTAGTTATTGCTATTAGTATTAGAACCTATTAGTAGTTGTTTATTGCTGTGCCCTAACAGGGTCCATAATTGTTCTTAGCTTTAAGTCCATTGTAACATCTTTTTTAACTTATGGTACGCAAAATAAAATGAATATGAATATGTAGTCGCTTTTCTAATTATGAATGAAGGAATGCTGCATTTTGTGTCACGCAATAAGTGTGACCTTCATCTATTTTGATTTCTCCTTGACCCCTTGGAAGAGCAAGACGCCCGTTCTGTTCGCACAAGCGCCTCGTGTCTTGCGACGGCGAATGCAAAGACGCAAAATGATGATTACGCACGAGGACTTGAGAAAGAGCTTATTTGCCGAAAGTCTTTCTTTCTTTTGGTTAGTGCTCAACCTGGTGTCAATTCTACAATACGCACATGAATCCGAAAAATCACGCACACTACTGCATATCTTTTTACTGTGCCTTTACCCTTGACTACCTACACTTAGCTTGCACTGGGTCTGATGTGAATCCAAGTAAATAAATATGGACCCGAAGCAGCCGTAGTAGTAAAATCATATGAGTGGTTGTGCGCTTTGTCGCCTCCGACTACAAATTCATCGAGTTGATGCTGAATTTCCTGTGTTGTATTTAATCGAAATCCGATGCAAAAGTCAAAGTGCCAAAGTGCTGTCACAAGTATCGTCTGTGCTGACGTCTGTTTAGAATACTCGTATGATTTTTACACAGTCGTGCCGAAAATTCAAATTATTTTATCAATTTTCCGATAAAATATCTGCTCCATCAGTAGTTAGTTGAGATAGTATGGTCTTTGTGAAGCCTGTTAGAGAAGAGAATAATTAAGTATTAAGCCATGGTATTCTCTTTGTTGGTTGCCGATAGCGCTTAATACGAGTAGTTACCGACTGAAGCGCCGCCGTGGCGTCCCGTATCGATTGAAGTCCATTGAGTTCACACAAAGATGTTACAATGGACTAAAAAATGTGGTCTGCAGGTCTCCATTACAAGACAGGTCCTTGTTCAGGCTAGAAAAAATACTCTTATCATTATTTATGTATAAATTAGCTGTTACAGACATTTAGACCGTATAGTTACTGCGCTTGCTTTTTAATACTCGTAACTACCGGAAAAGTTATATGCTATTGGATCTAGACTACATATAATTATAATAATAGCAAGTACTGAATTCATGATAAAAAGTTTGTTTCACGAAACAAACTTCGTGTACTTATTGAGCATTTCGAGAAACCTAATTTAATATTACGGACTACACTAACACTAGGTAGGTACGCCTTTTTAGGGTTCCGTATAAAAAATGAAAAAAAAAACGGAATTTGCTCCGAATCTACTCGACCAAATCAAGTGAATTTGGTATGATGGTGTGACCCAAACACAGATGTGCAAAGTAAATAAATATTTTTTTTTTATTAAAAAAAGTATTATTAAACTATGTTTTTTATTTTGAAAAATACATAATACAAAACATAGTTCATTACTTGTAGATTACAGGAAACCCTATATGAATTCTATCAATTGAAAATAAAGTGGTAAACTCAATATAATACGCTCACTTACGGAAACTTTGACTTTGGCATTGTACAAAACTCTTTCCAAGCGAGTTCAACTCGCACTTGGCCGGTTTTTTTTTTATATTCAACTTAGTTTGTTAGGATGTATTGGTCAAATCTTGCAACTGAATTTCAAACCAGTTCCACTCAACCAATTGAGCTGAAATTTTGCACACACCTGTGGTTGTTGTGATAATATTTTAATTATGTCAATACAACTTGGTTGACTAAATAATTCAAATAATCAAATAACAATATGTATTTGATTACATAATATGAAATGACAGCGGTCTTTACTTATAATTCATGCATTAAATAACAGAGTTACGTCAAAACAAGTTATTAAATAATAAAGGCGAATTAATTTATTAGACCTCAATATAATAAACAGCTTTTTATTTAAAAAATACGCTAACAGAATAATATACTTTGACTAAAACAACTGTGAAAGTCGTTTTTTGAATTCATTACGGCTTTTTACACTCTTTAAATTGTTCAGGTATTTTACGGTTCAATCTGGGTGCCATTGCAACACTTTTGTACGTAAACTCTGTTTTAGTGGGCAATGTGTGCAGTTTATCCGAGCAACGTAGACTTTAAACAATACAACAATAACAACATTTATAACAATATTGTTTTTGACAAAAATACTGGAATGATAGATATAATAATATAAAGTGAAGGTACTGTCAATGTTTTATTTTTTTTGATTCTGTTTATTTTATTTTGCATATAGGCTCTAATACACTTTTTCTGTGCTATAAGTACATCATGAACCTTATTGGCACTACCCCAAAATATTGTAAGTCCATAGTTACATACCGCAGCGTAGACGCGACATAACCGTGATAAACTGCCAGTAGTGCGGTTTTATTTACAATTTTACCCAGCAAATACATAGGTATATATTAGAGAGCATAAGAAAACTTACTAAAGGACAAAAAACCCAGAATCGACAGAAACTTCATGTGGGCAGAATAAGTACATAAAAAATATATGATAATTTACTGCAAAAACGATGTGGCATACTAGATATTTATTGATTAATGAAACGATAATAATAGTTCAGTCACATAATACACATACAGAAAAATAACATATACTCGTATCATCAACTGCCTAGCCTTTTCCTAACTATGTTGGGGTTGGCTTCCAGTCTAACCGGATGCAGCTGAATACCAGTATTTTACATGCCCGACTACCATCTGACCTCCACAACCCAGTTAGTACTGAGTAATACGATCATCATCTGCCTAACCTTTTCCCAACTGTGTTGGGGACGGCTTCCATTTTTACTGGTTGTCAGACTTTGTGGGTCACTGACTCACTCTGTAACGACTGTCAAAGATCTACAAAACAGCTGTTTAACGTGCCTTCACGGAGGAAACTCGGTATGTAATGGGTGGTCACCCATCCACAGACCAACCTTGGCAAGCACGGCTTAACCTAAATATCGAACCCAGCGGCTGTTAACATTTAACTCGTGGATCCTCTAACATATTATACTCGTTTATATATTTTTTTTTTTAATATTTTTTTAATATTTTTTTACATATTATTACTTACATAATGACGACTCGAATGGCGTAGCGGTGGTGAGGCTGCCTTACGTTCTTAGGGTCCCGGGTTCGAGTCCCGGTTGGAGCACATGTTTGTGTGATGAGCATGGACATTTGTTTCCGAGTCATGGATATATGTATAATAAGTATGTATTTACAAACAAAAAGTATCTATGTAGTATATCAACTATCTGGTGTCCACGACACAAGCCTCGTTGCTTACTGTGGCACTAGATGGCGCTGTGTGTTCATGTCCAGCGATATTTATTTATTTATAATAAAGTGATAATGATAAAATAAAAGTCAAGAAAAATCAATGAAGTATGATTCTCATACAGTATAATAATTCCTATACCTACTACTGGTTTAAGATGCTGTTTTTTTTGAAAACATAATTTGTTTACTATTGTGTACCCATTTTTATTCATTTCGTAGCTAGCGATTTTAGGTTTTTTGTCTATGAAGTTTTGGCCAACTCCTTTCCCACATTCATTGCCTATTTGAGTTCTCCATAACATACAGGGTGTGGCGTAAGTAGTGGTCCACCGTTCAGGATTCGATGAACCAGATAATTAACTATAACAATTAAAAATTTAAACCATTTATACCCAAGGGTTCCGAAAATATTTCCTTTTTGTCTTTTATTTACGAAATTTCTACCTTTTATTACAAATTTGGTTGTAGTTTCAACAAAAGTCATTATTCTTTCATTTTGACTTCTGTTAATTACTGCTGAATACTAGAGCTACCATGACAAATTATGATTTTTTATGTAAATTCAGCTCTTTTGAAGAAAAAGTTGGTTCTTCTCTAATTTTAACCCAAATTTTTAACACACCATCAAGTTCAAGAGCGATTTTTGTAAAAAAAACGTACCACATTGTCAGTGTCCATGTATTTAATAATATGCCTACTAAATGCCGATTTCAAAATGATATCATTATAACAGATCCAATTATTTAACAAAAATATATTCAATTTTAATTGAAGAAAAGAAGATTTTCATTAAACTACTTTTTTAAACTTTATTGCGTTAATACTTACGCTAATTGCTAAAAAATGCACTACAGTGTCAATGCCCATTTGTTTAAAAAAAAACTACTATAACAGAGTTATGTATACCTAACTTGTTACTTCAGGTATTTGAACAAAGAATTAAAAAAAAATCAAATCACTTTATTTATCATTTATTATTAATCTTTGTCATGATTACAATCATTAAAATTAAACGAAATGTTCAAAATGGCCCCCATTCGCAGCAATACACGCTCTGCAACGTCGAATAAACGACCGTTTAAGTTGTCGGGCAAACCCGCTTTCGCTGACTTCTCTAGCTGCTGCCTGGATTCTAGTCCTCAATTGGTCAATACTTGTGATTTCTTTGCTATAGACTTTTTCTTTTAAGCAACCCCAATAAAAGAAATCTAGGGGATTTAGATCTGGCGAGCGTGGTGGCCACAATATTGGACCTAAGCGCCCAATCCACCTATTTGGATACGCTGTATCAAGGTGCTCTCGTACTCTAACAGCATAGTGAGCGGGACAGCCATCGTTCTGCACACACATGTCTTCTTGGACTTCAGGAACGACACCTTCCAGAAGCAAGGGCAAGTCAATTTGCAAAAAACTTAAATATCTTTCTGCATTTAATGTTTCTGGCAGCTCGTGTGGACCGATTATCTGTCCGTTAATGATACTGGTCCAAAGGTTTATTTTAAATTGATACTGTGATCTGTCTTGCCTTATGAGATGCGGGTTTTCTAGCTGCCAGTTATGCAAATTGTGTAGATTTAAATATCCATCTTTTTTGCAGGATGACTCGTCGCTCCATAGTATTTTATTAAAAAACTGCGGGTCTTCGCAGAATAAGAATTCTGCGTAGCATTACTCTACAAGATGTTACTCTCAAGTGATAATCTCTTGGTTCTCTGTTCTGTAAACTCTGTTATAGTAGTTTTTTTTAAAACAAATGGGCATTGACACTGTAGTGCATTTTTTAGCAAATATCGTAAGTATTAACGCAATAAAGTTTAAAAAAATAGTTTAATGAAAATCTTCTTTTCTTCAATTAAAATTGAATATCTTTTTGTTAAATTATTGGATCTGTTATAATGATATCATTTTGAAATCGGCATTTAGTAGGCATATTATTAAATACATGGGCACTGACAATGTGGTACGTTTTTTTTACAAAAATCGCTCTTGAACTTGATGGTGTGTTAAAAATTTGGGTTAAAATTAGAGAAAACCAACTTTTTCTTCAAAAGAGCTGAATTTACATAAAAAATCATAATTTATCGTGGTAGCTCTAGTATTCAGCAGTAATTACAAGAAATCAAAATGAAAGATTAATGACTTCTGTTGAAACTACAACCAAATTTGTAATAAAGGGTAGAAATTTCGTAAATAAAAGACAAAAAGGAAATATTTTCGGAACCCTTGGGTATAAATGGTTTAAATTTTTAATTGTTATAGTTAATTATCTGGTTCATCGAATCCTGAACGGTGGACCACTACTTACGCCACACCCTGTATTATAGTTATCAATAAAAGTCCCAGAAATGTTGTTTGAAGTATTTAAGCTTCTAAATAGTTTATGTTCTCCCTTACATGTAGGGAGATTTTCTATATTGTCCCCTTACGTAACCTCATATTCAAATGAACTTCTTTACGAACACGTCCGTGTTTCGATCGCAGATATTCACATGTGTACCAAATTTCAAATGAATCGGTTCAGTAGATTCGGGGCAATCTGGCTGTGACAGACAAGACAAGACACACAAGTGATCCTATTAGGGTTCCGTTTATTAAATGGAGGTAGGGAACGGTATATTAAAAATCACCCATCACGACCTTTTGTTATACAGAGTACAGACAGCCTGTATGCCAAGCTACGCAAAGAGTGCAAAAAAAAATGTTTGTCCGTTTATTACATCACCGGCGAAGCCCGCAGGCTGGCTATATTGACACTGCCTTGTTTCAGTTGATATTGCCTTCAGGCATGGTGACTGAAGCCAGATTTATTAGATGGTTTTGCTCAGTTTTTGATGAAGAGAGTTTTCCGGAACGCGGTGGGGTGATGTTTTATTTATTTTCACAACGTTGCCCAACTCTAATTGGATATTGTTCGCAGTTCGCACTGACACAGTACTTAAATATACGATATTCATATTTGTGGAATCTGTAAATCAAGTACCAGAAGTACCAGGAGCTTCCCTGCGGTCATATCGGGTATCGAGATGGCTACCCGATATGACCGGAGATACTAAATGTGTTAAGGAAGTTTGCACCTGTGTTTACGAACTCGCTTATACACTGTCATATGTATTTACTGTGTCGTGCTGTGTTGTGCGGGCTAGATTTATAAGCCGCCATGGCATGACCGGAAACGGTCAGGAGAACTAATAAGTCTAGCAATTTATGGTTTCTTAATCCCGGTATGTTTCTTTTCCTTATCTCCATTTGAAACTGGGCTTAGTCATTGCAACATTTGCAACATTGAGGTCATTCAATTGACTTTGCTGAGAACATAACTTTGTTATTTATTTGAGTGCAAACAAACAGATCAACAAGAGAAGTGTGTACCGTTGCCAATTATAAGTCTATGGTCATAATAAAAACACATAGTTTCGTGTGCCCGATTGCCAAATGTTTAAATGTCGAACTTTCATCCTCTATTTGGCCCTTTATAAGTAGAATTTACGAAATTGTTTCTTTAATGTCCCCTGTAAAAGAAGAATTGCCAAAAATCCTTCTTTAGTGCTCTCCTCCGTTATACAGGGTTAGTTTTCAATGGCCAGCTTTTTAAAAAAGATCCCTGTAATGAATAAACTCTAACCCAGTGTTAAATATTCCAATCAAATAAAAAGCAATAAAAACGTTCGGATATAAAATTTCATTTTCAATTTAGGCTGTTGAACTGGAATCCCGATCCGATCACACTCTCAAGCTCATGAAGGAGCGGCGTGAGATGATCCTGCAGTCTTCAGACGAGGCGTGTAAATACCGGCAGATCAATAGACGGATCTCTAAATCCTTGAAGAGGGACCTCCGCCGCTTTAATACCGAGCGTATTAAAGACGCGATTGAGCGGAATAAAGGCTCCCTGACCCAACACAATACCAAGACATCCCGGACGTCAGCCTGTACGAGATTAGGATGGCTCTGAAGCAGCTCAAAAACAACAAGGCACCGGGTGATGATGGAATTACGGCCGAACTCCTGAAGGCGGGTGGAAAACCGGTACTTAAGGCCCTTCAGAAGCTGTTTAATTCCGTCATACTTGAGGGAAAAACGCCACAGGCATGGTGCAGGGGTGTGGTGGTACTCTTCCTCAAGAAGGGCGACATTGCCCAGTTGAAGAATGATAGGCCCATCTCACTTCTAAGCCATGTCTACAAGTTGTTTTCAAGAGTCATCACGAATCGTCTCGCGCGCAGGTTTGACGATTTCCAGCTTCCCGAACAAGCCGGTTTCCAAAAAGGCTTTAGTACCGTGGACCACATACATACGCTGCGGCAGGTTATACAGAAGACCGAAGAGTATAACTTGCCCCTCTGTTTGGCGTTTGTGGACTACGAGAAAGCCTTCGATTCGATCGAGACCTGGGCTGTACTGCAGTCTCTTCAACGGTGCCAAATCGACTACCGGTACATCGAGGTGATGAAGTGTTTGTACAAAAACGCCACCATGTCAGTCCGACTTCAGGACCAAGCCTCGAAACCGCTCTCGAAAACCCTATCCTCCTGCAGCGAGGTGTGAGACAGGGAGAAGTCATATCTCCGAAACTGTTCACCTCTGCACTGGAGGATGTCTTCAAAGTTCTGGACTGGAGAGGGCTAGGCATCAACGTCAATGGCGAGTACATCGCTCACCTTCGGTTTGCGGTCATGGCTGAGACCATGGAGGACCTCAGTACAATGCTCGATGACCTCAGTAGAGCTTCCGGAAGAATCTTAAAATGAACATGGACAAAACCAAGATCATGTTGAATGCCCATGTCACACCCACGGATGGCTGATGGGGCCGAAAAGTTCTGGAGTGGCGACCGCGAACCGGAAGACGTTGCGTTGGAAGGCCTCCCACTAGGTGGACCGATGACCTGGTGAAGGTTGCGGGAATCTGCTGGATGCGAGTCGCACGGGACCGGACAATGTGGCGACACTTAAGGGAGGCCTATGTCCAGCAGTGGACGTCTTTCGGCTGAAATGATGATGATGATGATGAACTGGAGTGTTCTCATGATTTGAAAACGTCCAGTAAAAAAAATACCTATTTAAAATTATGTTAAAAAAAACTGTCCGATCCGTGAGGGTATTGTTAGGAACGGGTGGCGAGACTCCGGTCGTTTCTCGGATAGTGACGTCATAAAGAAACAACTGACGATGGAACATACTAATGCCAAAGATGGTGTTGTCACGTTTTTAAAGTTTGTTCGATTTTAGGGAAATTTTGGTAATTCGGGCACAAAAAACAGGGTTAAATTCATTAATATGTTTACTTTCATGAATATTTTGGTTTTCTTATTTTATTTGGTAATGTCATTAGTATTCCTATATACCCCTTTTGGATCAGACAACGTTTTTTTTACGTAGATATGTATTTTATAAATTGAATTCATTATTGATTAATTTGAAAAATCTCTGAATAAATATTTGGCCGGTTATTGAAAACGAACCCTATAGTTTATAAGAAACTCTAGCTTAAAGTTTCGTGTTTCTAGTGGTGTGCATTCTAATTAAAAAAAAAGATATCCCATCGTGGTTCGTTTCCTCGTAAATAATCTAGAAATCAAAGCAAAGTGGTTTGTAGTAAGTCGCAGGCCCGCAGCTAATGTGGAGTGAGTTAACAAGTTGCTGCCAGTCAGTGCACTAACTTACTGTAATACGGAAACACCTTGTTTCTCTGTTGGAAGAGGGCTCATTCTCGCCTGCAAAACGGGAGAGGTTTCTGTATTTATTAAGTTTTTCTTGTAATTGTTAGAAGCTGATTTTCAACAGCTTCTTCTTGGTTTATTAAATTGAATTTTGTTAACTTGTAGTGTTAAATAATGTTAGGGATGTAAGCAGGGCCGTTGGAAGGAGGTGGAAGGGGTTACAAAACAAATTACTTCATTGTCTTGATTGACCATGCATCGTTACTTCTTGATTGTTTGGTCAATTGAGAGGCGGTTGTATAGCTCCTTGTGTTCCGTCGAGTACCTAGCATTTAATAAAAACGTTTATTAAGTACTATCTTCATTCTTTAAAGTTGTTCCTGATTACTTGTAAACTGAATCCTACTAATACTATAAATGCGAATGTTTGTGAGGATGTATGGATGTATGGATGAATGGACGTTTGTTGCTGTTACTCTTAAACGCAAAAACTACTGAACGGATTTGAATGTAGCACACGGGTAGATTATAACATTTTATCCCGGTAGTAGGATTCCGTGGAACAATTATCGAACATCACGCGGGCGATGCCGCGGGCTTAAGCTAATTTAAAATAATAAGTAGCTATCAGAATCTACAAATGGTTTAACCGTGTATGTCTTCGTGAACTAGAAACAACTCAGGCCATTTTCAAGTCAGAGTGTAAATATACCGTAAATGTAACGTGAAAATACTTTTACGTTTGAAGACTTTTACATGACGTAATTCATTTTTCCCTGTAATTCTAATGCTCAAAGCGAAAAAACTCGACAAAGATAGGTACCTTAATTTGATCAGGGAACTGGAGTATGTTATTGCCAAATGTCTGCTAGGAATATAAATAAATGTACAACGACGGTAAGGCTTTTATCGAGGTCTTAAAATATGTGATAATGTGCTTAGTTATCGTTCTGTCGAAGATAACGCCGGACAGTTAAAACCGACGTAAAAGTTATGCATATAGACGATCACATGCCTTACACTCCACATAGGGGTGTACCACCACATAAAAATGGTGCCGTGACCAGGATCCATTTTTATGTGGTGGTACACCCCTATGTGGAGTGTAAGGCATGTGATCGTCTATAATCAAGTACGTTTACCTTCATAGTTAGACAAGGATAGGTATCAGCATTTCCTTAACCTTTTCCTAACTATGTTGGGGTCGGCTTCCAGTATAACTGGATGTAGCCGAATACCAGAATGTAACATGGAGCGACTGCTTATCAGGGCGCTTCTATTTAGGCACTAGCTGTTGCTCGCGACATTTGTCCGAGTGAAATTATAGGGAAGTGATAAGATAAAAATATTACTTCCCTGTTTGAATCGGATTATGTTAACAACTTCAAGGTTTTTTTTTATTAAAGAAAAGCTAGTCCCTTTTCTTTAATTGAAGTAGCCCAATTTAGTTCTTATAACACCAGCTATCAGCTAGTAAACCAGCCAGCTATTTCGGAACAAACAGAAATACAGATTTTAAAAAAAAGCACACATTTGTTGAGATTAAATAAGGTGTGGTCTTGCGTTAGTGATAACGGATATAAATCATTTAAGAGACAGACACCACTAGTCGTTGCCAATAGGGCGATATCAAATGCGTAGGGAATACTGGACAGTATTTGGTGATTTGCTATTCAAAAGTGTTTATGTCCCCATGCAGATATTACCGCCGCCAGAGGTTACCGCCATCAGACTGGTCGGTTGCCAATATAAAGTATATCTAAAGAGCATTAAATAAAGCCTATATTTGAATTATATTCTTTTTGCCGGGTGGGAGCGGAGTCGTTTATGTGGGCTAAGACCTCACTGCGAGTTATGCCAACTTTGATTAACCAAGTTTATCTTTTTGGTTGTGGAACCCGCCATTGATATTATTCTGGGACCGGTCGATTGAGCCAAATCGGACCTAAAACTTCTCCTACCATCTAGTCTAGAGGCAGAAACAGTAGCAGACTAAAATGTTGCCTGATAAATACTAAAACAGTTGAGTTGCAGTGCATTTTCGTCCAGAAACAATTCGTGCCACTTTAGATAAAGGTTGGTTCCAGGCCGGAGCAGGAGTTGGTGGGTCTGAAGTTTGACGGTTGGTCCTGTTTATCTGTTATTGTTTTATGGTGATACGAAATAGTTTGTTTGTTTGAAGGACAAATATAAAATATTCCCCAAAGTTTACGAAATAAATTTATTACATGTACCTAATTATAACTAAAAAACTTTAAAGTATTGGAAAAACATTACCGTAGATACTATATTATGTACCCTCAAAGCCATATTATAACATTAACAAATCAGAACAGAAAAAAACAGTAATGAAATAGGTACATAGCGGGCGCCGTAAACGCATTCGTAACTTATCGTATAAAATGTACCTCATCACCATCTGCCTAGCCTTTTCCCAATTATGTTCGGGTCGGCTTCCAGTCTAACCGGATGCAGCCGAATACCTTTTACATGGAGCGACTGCATATCTGACCTCCACAACAGCTTGTGCTTTCCGAGGAAACTCGAAATGTACCTATTAAACCATTGTTATTTGGTAGTATCCATGAATCGAACTATTAATTCATGAATAAATACTACTTTTCACATCATCCATCATTTCTATCTTATCCATATGGATAAGATCATTTCACTTTAATGCTGGCAACACTCAAGTCGTCGATCGACCATCAAGTAAGTACCTATCACGAAATACCTACATTCGTTCAAACTTAAAGTCTTTGTTATTTACGCCGGTTTTCGCAAATCGTTCGTTTTTTTTTTAAATGGACCTTTTACAAGCGTTGTTGGTTAACTGCGGTATCACATTTAGGAAAGTATTCTTAAGTGTATTTAGTACATTCTTTAAAAACAGCTACATTAAAAAAATAACTTTGCATCAGAGAACAGCGAAGTGCAAACATCTTCTGGATTTCATACATTTTATTAAAGTAAAGTTGAACTTCTCTCTCATCTCAACAGTTTTACTAATCCCGCCCGGCCCTCTGTTTCCACACCTCATGTCATTCGCTCATGTGACTAGACAGTTATCCAACTATATCATCCCAGGGTGATTGCTACCTGATCCCGTCGGCAACCATTACTAGCCGATGTAATTTTGCGTTATGCACATAGGGGGCAGGGGGGGTAGTTTCTAGTTCGCTTCGCTCGCTCTTACAACGCTGGTTCTTTTATTTTTCAGATTTGTCAAATATTCAGAAAATAGGAATAACATAACATCACGCCTGTAATCCCCGAAAGATTAAGTAAAGATGTATCTAATGGTACACCTATATTTCATTAATTATGTTCAACTCCCATGTAATTAGGGGCGAGCCTATTGCCATCAACCGGGCACAAATCAAGACTCCGTGGCTCCTACTGAGATATTGCTAATCTAAAACCCAATAACACACCCACACCCGACCTTGGTATCGAACCCAGGGCCCCATGCCTAGCGGTCGCTTGCGACACACAAGATAAACGAGTCAGTATGAACAATGTAAACACAAGTGCTAACATTTTGAGGTCGGTTTAGCATTTTAGATTTTGAACTGCAGCTGAAAAAAAAACCGGCCAAGTGCGAGTCGGACTCGCGCATGTAGGGTTCCGTACCATCGTAGTAGTAGTAGTGCTAATAATAAAAATTAAATAAAGGGGGCTTCCCCTTTATTTTATATTTATTATTTTTATTATTTGTTATAGCGGCAACAAAATACACGCGTGGTGGCGCGTGTGTCGGATCATTTAGTTCCCTTCAAAATGGTTGAGTTGAATAGTGCTTATACATGCGTCATGTTCGTGAACAGGCGCTATCAGTTGTGACTGGTCATCTCTTGGTTGCTACGGCTTATTTGAATTAAGTATTTTTATTTTTGAATTGTTTTAGGGTTCCGTACTTCAAAAGGTAAAAAAGGAACCCTTATAAGATCACTTTCTTGTTCGTCTGTCCGTCTGTCACCACCGATTTTCTTAGGAACGGGTGGACCTAGCAAGTTGAAATTTATACCAGATACTGAGGTCTATAGTCCCTATTAGATGTATAAAAACCAAGGTCCTGAGTCTACACGCTAAATAGATATAGGCAAATTTATATTTTCGCGAAAACTTGTTAGTACCAAAATTTACCTTAATTTTCAACTTTTTTATTTTTCTGACTTTTCCCTTAGACCCCCCCCCCCTTTCCCTTTTCCCTTGCTGTAAGACCGCTTTTAATCAAAATTGACAATTCTAGGTCAACCGAAAGTACCCTATAGGTTTGGGGTCAAAAACCTATTTGGTAGTTCCCGTTGACTTAGAATCACGAAATTTGGCGAGAAGCAAAGTCTTACAGCACATGTTGCACACCGTTGTTTTCTATGGGCATTAAGTGTAAGTGTGAGTAGTCCCTTACCTGTCAAATGCTCTGGCAATGAGGTAAGGGAATCTAATCTAGCGTGAAAATGCATAAAATCAGTCTTCATCGGCGGAATATTCTCTCCATGCGTTAATCCCGACGAGTTCCAGTTTCAGTTTCCAAGAATGACCGATTTCCAAAGAAGCGTACGTCGCCTCGTGACCTATGCACTCTCGCACAACTTTATTTGATTCATTGCATAGCTGAGGAATTTCACGTCGGATTCATTCTGCATAAGATGACATGAAAACCATTTTTAAATCTAGATTCACTGGAGAAAAGTTTACTCGATTTTCTTCGCTTGATTTAGCACACTTGTTGGGGGATAAAATGGCAGTGGGTAGATAAATTCACGTTGGTACACCCACGGATTGAATCATGGTGTTTTTTGCTATCTTTAATGGCCAGACTTCTTTATGCTTTTCGCTAAATTAAACTAAGTTAGGTACTAATACCGAAGCTGCGCTTCTCTGCACGATGCTTTGAAACTTATTAAGTACTAGAAAAACTTTTAAAACGAGTTCGTCCTTTTTACTAACATTTGAATACATCTAATTCCAAAATGACTCGTGCAATTGTAAAAGAAAAATTTGTGAGTTGGTTTGCTCGTGTCGGGGTTTGCTTATAAATGTAATTAATAATCTTATAAATATAAACGTTATTCCGGTTCGTAGCCTCAATCTTTAGGATATTTCCATTGGCAGCTCGCGTAGATGTGTTAGATGATAACACAAGGCGAGGGGACAGCAATGATGTAACTCTACGCGATCGTATACACTAATCTACATCGACATCAGTCGACCGTGACCTAAAAGCTGAACGTTTGACGGCCGACCATAGTCTTTAAACGATGTGGAAATCTATCTATGGAGGTGGTCTCTGTCAACCTTTTTTATCCTTATGCTAGTAATTAAAATGACCTCATAGAATACATAAACCACGACCGTACAACGTTAATTAGCTGACCACTGAAAATCAATGCTGCGGTTTCAGTCCTGCGCTATAAAGTTAGAACGAAATTATGCTAATGGACCAAGATCCCGTGAACGCCACTTCTGGCCTCCTGGTAGTTTGTGAGACTTTACCATAATTGTTACTCGTCTCCTACTTGAACATGCCAATTTCGTAATACGTACCTGTAGTATCCACTTGTAGTAGAGCTAATAGGTTTATAGGTTGATAACACAATTCACTAACAATATCACAGGCTCACCTCACCACCAAGCCCCCATTCCAGGGTATGCTTCACCTTACAACTTCCCGCCATTCGTGGTGACTGACAGTTGTCATTCGTGACAGCTACCCGACTACTTGTGGCTCTGAGACAGTGTTACCATATCTATTAAACAGATACACTACAGTACCTAAATATGTTAGCTAAAATCTTTGCCGCACGCGTTTCAATGGCTAATCATCGAGTGAAAACTCGCACAGTAACCTGAGGCTATTCGTAAAATATACTAGCAAATCCAAAGTAGGGTGATTTCGCATTAGTGCGAGTTATGCACAGTGTGAATGTACGATCTACTCCAAAACGTATAAGTACTTACAGTGAGAACTAAAACTATTCGTTTTAAAGTAGAATTGTGTGTGTATGAAGTGGGGTTTTTTTTTGTCTCACTAGTTCTACCACTTTGTACAGCCTTAGATCGTAGAACGAGTGGGATAAAACCCCATTAGTCTACCTGTTCTATTACACAATAACAATAGTTGTATTTTCGATTGAAATATCAATTGAATTTTCGTTACCGTGGCGGGTGAAAATACGAGCAGAAGTTTGTCAATAGCCTAGAAAATGAGGACAAAGGTGAGTTTCTTTGAACTTTTTCCTTAATTTTTTTTCTGTGTCCGACACCTTAGTCGACTTGTAAGGACTTTAGAAACTAACTTTTAGTTTATTACAACTGAAACCTATTAGGAACATTTTATTCACGAATGCTTCCTTTCAAATAGAAATATAATAGATTTGCAAACGGAAAAGGAAATGAAACAGCCAGTTTTTTCAGTAAAGGTTAAAAAGGTTATTTCTTTCATTATGGTTTTGAGCTAGTTTATTTTTCCCATTGCGCTCGTTAGGTAGGTACTTCGGCAAGAACGTTCTTCTAAAGAAAACGGTTGAACTGACACGTGCGCGAAGTTAAAACTGTAGGTATACGTAAACAAACTGTACCGGGGAAAATGTATTACTAAGTGTGCAATACAATACTTTCTGACAAAATTGTGTCTACATTTTATGTAGGTATCGTTGCATTTATTATGTCGTTGTTAATTAACAATAATTACGTATGAGGTATTAACATTTTCCCAACTATGTTGGGGTCGGCTTCCAGTCTAATCCGATGCGGCTGTCTGTATATACGATTTTCACATGGAGCGACTTCCAATCTAACCTAAAACACAACCCAGTTAGTACTGGGTTATACGATACCCCTTGGGAAGACTGCTTGCCAGACTTTCGAGCGACTGACTACTTCTAACGACTGTCAAAGATCTGCAAATGACAGTCGGGACCAACGGCTTTACGTGTATTCCGAGGCACGGAGGAATCTCGGTATGTTATGGGTGGTCATCCATCCATGGACCAACCTAGACAGGCCCGGCTTAACCTAAAGATCGACCCGAGCAGCTGTTATTATTTAGCCACGAGCTCATCCTAATTCCTGTAAAAACTTGTGAAAATGCCTGCTCTAGGAAGTTGAATATTTTAACCAAAACACAATTTAAAAAATCGAACATTTTCGTGTGTTTTACGTTTTTAAAACTCTATTGAAAGGAGATCACCCAGATTGAGCTATTTTCAAAAGCCGACCAACCAAACTTATTATTTGGATAACATTTTTTATTATAACACCTAAGTCGTAACTCAATTCATCGAGAAGTTATTCGACCACAAAATATCTGAGAATACCCAGTTTGGGGTATTTTTTTTTGCCCTGAAAGGATATGGACAAAAATTATCTGAGACTGTTCCCCAGAATGTACAGACATAAAATCTGTCATTTAATAGTAAAAACCTTCTCCTCCTAATCTCCAGGAGATTTATGTCAATTGTTTAACTATTGTGTCTACTAATTAGTCGTTTAAAGGTATAGCAAAAATAAAAAGGCGCGTAAGTATTGCTCAGCAGTTTTCGACAAAAGTTATAAAGGTTTAAAGAAGTTGTTTTGTCACTACGGCTAAAGTATTTTTATCTATATTGTAGTGTATATTATGTACATATATATCTGTACCAGGCATTTAACAAACACAGTATATTAGTTAAAAAACACTGGGAGACAAATTATTCTCCAAACTGAGACAATCTATTCGCTTGTAACAGTAAGATTACCGGGGAAAAAGCAGATACGTAATCTCTGTGCTTTACACAAAGAGATTTAAGTCTGGCACAAAACAAAACACATTCAAATTATAACTAAGTACATATATTTATGTCAATCAAATTGACATTGACTATGTAATAAGGTTACCAGAGTAATAAAAACTATATCCATAATTAAACTTCCTTTGGTTTTATTTAATAAGACTTTTTCTGTTCAAAAACCCATAACTATTCATTCAATAATAAATAATTCGATGTATGGATACGTGGTATGATACTGAAAGTTTCTGGATCTGGCCACTTACAATAAAATAATGAAAAAACAATGATGGCATTCGAAAATGGAACTCATTGGGAACATGTTACTTTTTAATTTGCGAGATTGTCATTTGTTTTTTCACTGTGGCGTTCTTTCGTAAATTGTGTGTCGCTATCAAAATGAATTTAACTCGCGAACATTTTCGTTCAATGATTTTTTATGATTTTCGCTGTGGCTTAAGTCAACAAGAGAGTTGCAAAATCTAATATTGAAACCGTACAACTTATTGAAACTGACAAAAAAATTACTTGTCAGCAAATTCGTGGCTTGTTAGTCATCGGAATGAGCCAAGTGCAGAACATTTTACATGTGCATCTGAAGGTTCGGAAGCTTTGCACTCGATCGATACCACATGACTTAACGGAGGACCAGAAACGACTGCGTGTCCAGTGGTGCCATAAAATGATAAAAAGTTAAGAAACTTTCAGTATACCCTAATAAAACATAAAAATGATAACGATTTTGACGACATTTTAAGTTATCGTAAGTTACGAATGTTTTACATTTTAGGCCCGGTATGAGTTTATTTTTCCATGTTCGGTTTTTTGTTAGTACTGTATGGCAACGTTGAGGGGTAAATTCGACTTTTCGAGTGAAGTAAAAAATATAAATACTTTTTGTTATGAGTTATTTTCAAAATATGGTATCGTACGTCAATCATTTTCCAAAATTCATAACTTTTTTATAATAATATTTTTTTTAAGTACTTTTATTATTGTACAATTGGGGCAGGTTGTCTTAGTCCTTTCGTCTCAATTTGGTGGGACTTGTTGTTGTACCATCAATTCGTTCCAAATTGGCCGTAGCCCCGTAGGCATGTGGGACTAGTTGATGAAAGACTCCTTATAATGCGTTTGTCGCGATAAATTTAATTTGGGTTTTTTATGTACGATCAGAAACTTTGGGAACCCTATAATATAATCAGAAATGTCGATAAACTGTCATAGCCGAGTGTAATTATTTTGACTGAAAATACTCAAAAGATGGAACAAAGTATGTATTTTATAATGTAGTGGTCGGATTTTCATGAGACTTTTTTATTGATTTATTAGAAGTAGGTAGGTAGGTTTGTTGTTTTAGTAGCGTTCTGCAATTAAACCTTGTCTTCGTACAAATAAAGCGCTAACAGTTCTGTTAACTAGTGCCCCGTCTGTTGAGACCCCGGTGTCGATATTCCAGAACATTAAAGGTACAGGTCAAGCTGGCACAACCACGGGTCGGTTGCGAGCCACTGAATCGTAATGTAGCTTTGTGTTCGTGTATTATGGAGCTACCTTGCCGTCCCGTTCGGCGCGGCGCACGATGGGCTGAAAATCGGCTTTCATAGACTTAGGGATTTCAATTTGCAAGTGATTTTTTGCCGGATATCGCTTCTATTAGTCATTATTATGTACAAAAATTACACCCGAGCTAATTCTGCTCAAAAACGAAGGAATTATAATTTATTTACGAAAAATTTGTATGAAACTAGTATGAAAAACGAATTATCTCTTAAACGGAGAGTTAAACACGGATATCCTTACAGGAGGTTATAGTGCTAATTACTTATGATTTTTTTGTCGCCGAACATCCGAAACATTTTATGACGTTTTTTTTTAAAAAAAATCGTCATTATATTCTTTTTTATTTTTACATATGAAACGGTTCCTTTTAGTGTCTAAGTTTATTTACAATATTCTCCCTAGAATTAGCAATAACATTTAAAAATCATTCTTTCTCCAAGTAAGGTCGACCAAGGTATTTGGTTTACATTTTACAATGAAGAAAAACGACATGTTATTGACCCAAATATATAAAACAAGAAAAATATTTGAAAAAATTTTGTTTTTTTTTTACATTTTTAAATAAAACACGTCATATCTCCGAAACTGGTCACCGCTGCACTGGAGGATGTCTTCAAGGTTCTGGACTGGAGAGGGCGACACATCAACGTCAATGGCGAGTACATCACTCACCTTCGGTTTGCCGACGATCATGGTCATGGCTGAGACCATGGAGGTCCCTGAGGTCCTCCATGGTCTCAGCCAAGACCCACTCTTCCGAAAGCTCTACTGAGGTCATCGAGCATTGTACTGATACAATGCTCGATGACCTCAGTAGAGCTTCCGGAAGAGTGGGTCTTAAAATGAACATGGACGTCGAATGCCCATGTCACTCCCATTCCTATCAAGATCGGAGACTCTACACTCGAAGTTGTAAACGATTATGTGTACCTGGGACAAACGGTTCAGTTAGGTAGGTCTAACTTCGAGAAAGAGGTCAATCGTCGAATCCGACTCGCCTGGGCAGCGTTCGGTAAGTTGCGCGGTATCTTCTCGTCCAACTTACCACAGTGTCTCAAGACGAAAGTCTATGACCAGTGTGTGTTGCCAGTGCTTACATACGGGGCCGAAACATGGTCGCTTACATCAGAAGGCTTAAAGTCACCCAAAGGACAATGGAGAGGGCTATACTCGGAGTTTCCTTGCGCGATCGAATCAGAAATGAAGACATCCGCAAGAGAACCAAGGTTACCCACGTAACCCGAAGAATTGCCAAACTTAAGTGGCAGTGGGCAGGGCACATTGCTCGCAGAAGTCAGAACGGATGGCCGATGGGGCCGAAAAGTTCTAGAGTGGCGACCGCGAACTGGAAGATGTTGCGTTGGAAGGCCTCCCACTAGGTGGACCGATGACCTGGTGAAGGTTGCGGGAATCCGCTGCATGCGACCGGTCAATGTGGCGACACTTGGGGGAGTCCTATGTCCAGCAGTGGACGTCTTTCGGCTGAAATGATTAATGATGAAATAAAACACGAGGTTACAACATTTTTCATTCATTTTAACGGCTGCTTCAGGATTTTTCATTATATATTCGATCAAAGATGCGATATATCCATGCCCTTCTTTTTTTAAACGTGCAGCTGCATATACCATTTCACTGGAATCTTCGCCTATATGATCATCAGATCTTCTCTTTTTCTGTTTACTTTCCAGATCTTCGAATGGTTTTCGGGAGCTTTTTGTCATTGTTCCAACGGACGATGATGTCGATGGTTCTTGAGAGACTGAAGGAGCTCTTTGTATCTCATCAACAGTTGGTTCTTGATTAACTAGAGTTTGCACACAACTCGGCCAGTCAATATTCACTTCAAATCAATTTCCGTACAGTCTTTTGAAATTATCAAAAAATCGGTTGGATTTCTGCCACCTATGTAAAGCGGCTCGCGTAAATCTCCAACAAAATTCTTTGAGAGTTACTCGATCTTCGGCAGAAAGGCAATCGCCTATGCGGGCTACAACTGCACCAAACAATACTTCATGCTTAAATGAAGTACTCTCACTTTATGGAAGAACAAACAATTCTAAATTGGTGATTAAACTTTCCATTCTAAGATTTTATAGTCGCAGATCAAAGATTTAGTGTTAGCAGTTACACCGTTGTGAACAATATAAATTATAAATCAAAATGTTAGCCCTTTATTTCAAAACGCCGATAATTAGTTAACTACCCTCATTAGTTTCACAAGATGTGCTAATGAAAATTTATAATCGTCAAAAACATAGCACAACTAATCAATAAATTAGCTTACTTATCAGAAAAAGGTGAATTTGAATTTATTAGTTGGCATTGTTGTGAGATTAGGACTTGTTAGAAGATCAAATCAGTGTAATTACTTAATAACTTCTTTTCAGACTCATTAGAAGACTAAAAAATATGTAAATTGGTATTTTGTTTGCATCCAAAGTTTTAAAACTTATTTTATGTTGATAAATATCTAGCTCAAACATAGTTGTCTACGTGTGTTAGTTGTAAACTTTTGACTACTCCTTCGGAGATATAGGGGTGATGCTATTTTATGTTACGTGTTGTTAAAAGTCTGTGTTCTTCAACATAAAAACTAAAAGGAATCGTTTCATATGTAAAAGTAAATAAAATTATTTTGAAAAAACAAATGGCATAAAATGTTTTGGATATTCGGCGACAAAAAAATCATAAATAATTAGCACTATAATCACCTGTAAGGATATCCGTGTTTAACTCTCCGTTTAAGAGATTTTTTGATTTCGATTTTTCATACTAGCTTCATACAAATTTTTCGTAAAAAAAATATAATTCCTTCGTTTTTGAGCAGAATTACACGGGTGTCATTTTTGTATATAATAATGACTAATAGAAGCGATATCCGGCAAAAAATCAGGCACTTGCAAATTGAAATCCCTAAGTCTATGAAAGTCTATTTTCAGCCCAACATGCGGTCGGCGACGGCGGCGGCCCCGGTGCAGTGGCCCGATGCTCACTCCAACAATTGTTCGTTCATTTGTGGGTGCATGATAACTGCTATGTCACAAGCTTCTACTTAACAATTATTCGACCAATATCATTTCAAAAATTAACACGAAAAAAAATACTTCTTGTTTTCTTTGCGCACGAGTCATTTATTGCATTCATTTTTGTTTCTACATGCTACAGTTTCTTCGCGATATTATTTTCCTTTTTCTTTCCATCTTATCGTAGTTTCTTAATTAATTAGAGTAAATCATAATGAGTGATCGCATTCCGTAATTAGTTTATTGCTCTAAAATAAGATATTTAAATTAAAGAAAAAAATTAAAATTCTAAAATCTCTGGTCTGTATTTTTGTGGCATCGATGCGATAAAATAGTTTCTTCACAACAAAATGTGATTGCTAATACTATTTTTCGATTTACTTAATGCTCCATTTACGAAATATAAAACCTCAAAGTGCAAATATATGTTCCAGTAGGGCGTCCCCCTCTAAAAGCTAAACTGCGGGCTGGAAAAATCTGGAAAAATTCATGATGTTAGCACATTTTATGAACTTTAAAGGAAAATTATACCGGTTAAGATAACTTTATTAGTTTAGCAGTAATAGTCGTTGAACTTGAGTGTTGGATAATTTTGTACCAAATACAAAATCTTTAGAATAAATTCTTTAAACTTTAGAGGATAAAGAGTAAACAAGCAACTACTTCATCTTAGTCAGTGAGATGAAGCAGTTGCTTGTTTATAATGGTTAAAGACTTGCATTGAAAAACAAAATTTAAAATATAACGGGCTACTACGGAACCCTACACTGCGGGGTGCCCGACACGCACTTAGCCGGTTTTTTTTAACTTTGCGTTTTTCACGAGCTACTGCGATGACATCACGTCGCGCGTCGTGGTGTCATGTCCGATTGCGGGTGATGCGGAGTTCTTACTTTACGTTCATAATATTTGATTTGTAAAGTGGTTTGCACTTATTATTTTAAGTGTTTGTGTTAATATAATTATTATAGTTAATAACTAATTTTTTTTTCAGTAGCCTTGAATTACCCACTGCTGGGCAAAGTCCTCCCCATATCCTTCCAGGTACAAGAGTACAAGGAAGGCTAAGGGGATATATAATTATTTTAATAACTAGGTGGCGTAGTTGGAGACTCCTGCGCCACCTCAAACTAGTTGTTAAACTAATTAATTAAAAATTTTCGCAGCGCACAACATGACGTCACACGTCAGCGCGGTGGCTTAGTCGGATTTTGCTGCGGAGGCCGTATTTTAACGTTTAATATGTCAGTCACTTTTGAAGATAGGAAAATAAAAACAGATTCTTTTTTCACGAGTTACCTTCTTTTTAGACATGCTGATAACAAAAAAAGTTAATGTGACTCATTCGCCCGTGTTTCCTCATTCAACGCTTTGAGATAGTTACCGGTCCTTGTCATTTGCATGTCAATAAAGCAAAATCACAGGGCGCCGGCAGCGGACTGCCGATAATGCCTTCAGCGAATATACGCAGAGCCTCTGCTCTGCGTATATTAATCGGCTTCAAAGTCGTTAGCTACTTTAGGTACAGCATTTGTGCCGTAGTGCGAGTAAATCGTGAAAAACGAAAGTGTATCCGTGCACATCGATTTAAATATAACACCATTATTATTATGAGACGTTCCACAATAAAAAGGAAACACTCCGCTTAGCACTCTTCATTTTCACCGAGTATTTATTTCTCGTATAAAACGTACTTCGTCTCGGCCAATTTATTTTTTCATTGTCTTTTACTCGCACTGATTGTTTCTGTGCTGGCACTTACTTAGAGGCTGCAAAGAACTTGAAAGTGTTATGTACTGAACTTGGGCGATTTTACGAAACATCGAACTTAAAGCAAGAGTCTTATCACACAATACTTAGGTACTATACGACACTCTTTTAAGCAGTTTTTTTTTTGTAAACTCGTTGTGCTATGCTTATTATAAAGGTAAGTTTTTTTACTGTTATGTAAAAACGTCAAAATTGATTGACAGTAAAATTAACAGGTTTGTTGATGAATTTTGACGTTTTTCTATGCAGGGTGTAAGGCTTTGACCCGTGACGCTGTACCTGTCGGTTCAATAAAAAATAAACTGCTGATCATCCATAAACGCACTGGTTTTTGATAGCCGCCTATCAACTACCCGGGCGTTTGTGGAACAGCAGTACAATACCATATGGTGTGCATAATCCCCATTTCACTACCTACATTTTAGCATTTAATACCAATATTCCGAAGAGTGGCCTAAGTGATACGACAGTTAAGTAGATCGTGCCACATCGTCTAATAGCTAGGCTTTACTCGTAATGCAAATCAAGAACCTATGTTAATTTATGCGCTTCAGCTTAGCGATTACTGACGCGCTCGAGGGAAGGTTATTAATTTAAACTCGTCAGTCGTTTTGCGGATCGCAAAACAGGATTTAATCGACATACGGACTCCACTAACATCATAATCTGAACGGAGTTTTTTAATCAATTCTTACAGAAACGAGTCTCATTTTAAATCTTAACGTAAATGAATCACTGCCTCTTTTACTAAAAAGAACATTTTGTTTAAAAATCTAAATAATTCCTACAAATATATTTGAATGTCTTTACACTAGAATTTGCTTACTGTTGTGATAAAAATAAAAAAAACTAAAGCAGGGGGGAGCATTTTTGCTTAGTCTTTTTAGCGGAAAACCTCGAGCCAAGCTGTAAAACTAGATCTAGTTCTTTTTTAGGGTTCCGTACCTTAAAAGGTAAAAAATGAACCCTTATAAGATCACTGTCTTATCCGTCTGTCCGTTTGTCCGTCCGTCCGTCTGTCACCACCGATTTTCTCAGGAGCGGGTGGTCCTAACAAGTTGAAATTTATACAAGATACTAAGGTATATAGTCCCTATTAGGTGTATAAAAATCAAGATCCTGAGACAATATGATAAAAAGATATGGGCATATTTAGATTTTCGTGAAAACTTCTAAGTATCAAAATTTTCAAATTTTATTTTTCGGAATCTTTCCTTTACTTGTGCTGTAAGGACCTTGCTTTTAACCAAAATTGACAATTCTAGTTCAACCAGAAGTACCCTATAGGTTTTGGGTCGAAAACCTATTATGGTAGTTCCCGTTGACCTAGAATCACGAAATTTGGCGAGAAGCAATGTCTTACAGCACATGTAAAAGGAAAAATCTGAAAATCGTAAATATGTAGTTTACTATTACAAACTCATTATTTGCGGTAGGTGAAATAGCCGTTTCATGGGATCGAACAGCAAAGTTAGTTTGTCCTTTAAAAAGTTTGTACGGAACCCTCGGGCCTCGGTGCGCGAGTCCGACTCGCTCTTGGCCAGTTTTTTTTGCTTTTTTTGTGCAACTTGCGCTAATTGTATTGTAAAAGTTATAGCTATGGGCGCGGGGATTGAAATCCTTGTTTCCAATTAGCACGTTTGTGTCATGCGCATTATAGGAGGATTTTAGAAGGTAAAAATTGATGGACAGTCAATATTGTGCTTTCGTTTTTTGTGCTGGGTTTCATGTAAATGGGTGCAAAACCGAAGGTAACGAGAATCCGAGCGCGCTGCCCGCACACTGCCCTTACTGTGCGCTGCTGCAAAAAGTTCCAATTAGCTTTGCAACCCAGCAGAGTTGAATTTTTTGGTGCACATTACTTCCTTTGTTGAGGGGTTAATTACCTACATGACGGCGTCACTGCATAGTTTTTTCTTATCGTATCAGTAGGTACCTACGACTGCCGATAAACTGTTGAAGTTGTTATTCCTTAATAAACCGATATTAATCCTGTTGCAGTCAAAATCGTGTTAACTAAAATTCAGCCTCATACCGAATTCTAGATGGAACAAGGTTGGCGTTATTGCGTCCCTCGTGACAAATTTACGCAAATTAATCAAATGGTCCGAGGCAAGTAGATATTGATTACCGTCCTATTTAATTGTTGCTATGATACCTAACGCTCGAATACGTCCAACACGCAAACGTCGGCAACTAATGAATAAACTAATTGTGAATGGCGGACGCGTTCCTGTCAGATGTCACCAACTTCTAACTGTAATGAAAAACGCGGTCAATGTTGTACATCCCGCCGGGAGTACTTTGTTCGTTTGATATGCACGGCCATGGACGCGTGCGAAGGTCCCTGGCGCCCCCATCGGCTTTTCATTCATTTTAAAAGGGTGAACTAAAGAATATTCTGGATGTGGTTGGAGAGAGCATGGAGCTTGGCACAAAAGGGAGGCCTGTACCCATCAGTGCAATGGGTGAAGTCGGTCTGTGGATAATGATGAACTGAAAATCAATTCGATTGCATATTTGCATTCTTTTGTACCGTAAAAGTATTTCATCACTTTGATTGATATAAATTAAGTTCGATTTTCGTACCGCTAAAATTCCAGTCTCCCGGAAATAATTGTTAATTTTATTTTGCGGAATTTTTGTTTACTTTGCAAGCAAAAACGTGGAAAGACCTTGTAGTCTGTTCCAGAATGTTTTTCTTTGAAAACTGCATAACTTAACCTTCATTTTCCTAAGTCTTTTCTGTTAAAACAATGTCAGTTATTAATTTTTCCGCTTTGCTCGTGACAACAGATATTGAAATTTTGTAATATTTTACAAAAAATGTGAGATTGAATGAGAACATTTAGTTAGATAAAGCCTAAAACCCAATGCCTGCATGGGGTCACAAATAACACGTGACGTCCTAGATAATTGCATTCCGTTGACGAAGCGTCCTTCGCCCTTAGTCCGAGCAAACTTTCAATCAGAGTAATGCAATTATTGCATGGCGCCTGAATAACAAAAAGTTGTCTGCAAATTAACTGACTGATTTTTTACAAAAATCTCTAGTCTTGTTAAATCATCTAACTATAAAAGATAGGTAGGTATAACACCTATATTATGCCGGGTACACATTGGTGTAACGTAACATGAAATGTACGAATGAGCCGTTCAGACTTACGCAATGCTTCATGAAATGTACCCCAACAACAAGGCGAATTTGTATCAGCGTGTGTAAGACTTCATGTTATCGTTTCGCCAATGTGTTCCCAGCTGTACATTGTGTTTGGATAACGGTTACCGATACTTTACGGGCATATTTTAGACTCATTTCTATCGACAAATCCACTTTTATAAATACTCCTAACTCAACACCCCGCGAATGGCACTTTTTATGAAACTGTTCATGGGCTTCGGTCACTGTCGGCTGCAGCTGGATGGTGCTCCTGCACATTTTGCTAGTGCCCTTATTAATTATTTATATGACCCGTGGATTGGGCATGAAGGCACAGTGGCATTCATATTCATAAAGTAATGTAGCGGCCTACCCGATCTATAGGTTCATTTAAACGGTGTTTCGGGCTCTTAACTTTGGAAGTTTTTAAAAAGGACAATCACTTATTTTCATATAATAAACAAACATGAGTGAGTATATAATAAGCCCTTAAGTATCGGTAACCGTTCTCGAAACACACTGTATAAACATTTCAAACAACAATCTGTTCAAAAAAGAGATTGTCAAATCTCTAACAAAATACCGAATACTATTTTTTGTCCACCGAATGTTTGAACTGAAATTTAATCTGCAATACTATTTGAACGACTGCAAATAAATACAGAACACAGTGGAGGTTCAACATTTTCTAATATTTTCCCATTCACAGGAAATGACCCATACTTTAGAGCTTAGACAATTGAATATTTGCCAAATGATCAAATAAGACAGGTTGGCCGTGCTAGATTGTCAATTAACACGATGGCGAGTTAATTGACAATGTAGTCGGTCAACCCATAAACCGGCAATACTCAGAACCAATTTGTAATTTACTATGTTTTGAAGCTATATTTTAGTTTGATATTTTATTTTATCCCGTATTTTTTCCTGTATTTCCCGTTCCCGTGGGAGTACGGGGATAAAATATAGTCTATGTTACTAAGGTGAATGTAGCTTTCTAATGGTGAAAGAATTTTTGAAATCGGCGCAGCAGTTTTTGAGTTTATTCATTACAAACATACATACACACACACAAAAATACAAATCTTTCCTCTTTATAATATTTATTATGTGGTTTGGGGTTATAGATTACAACTAGTTATAACTTTTAAGGTTTTTTGTCAGTAGTTAAAACAAAAGACAATCAAATGGCGACGTAAACAATATACATCGTAGGATGCTAAGCACTCCAGCGTCCAGATCTGGCTGATCCACTTTGAGAGCAAAAGTCTTAACTATCTGAAGTTAACAAAAGTAATCTATTAAAACGCAAAAGTAATAAATTTACGTTACAAAAATTAATCACGTGAACAGAAATCAGAAACAGTTAGTGAGTGCGCGCGCAATCTATTAAAGATGGTTTTCCTAAATGAAGTCTACGCACAAACTAAAATGATAGACATGCAATTGACGAAGTTGAATGTGTCTCTTAAAGTTGAAAGTTGCAGATTCATCAGCACCTACTTTATCTTGATGTTCCGGTGTCCAATTTTATCCGTCCGTACGGGTTTGTGTAAATCTTAGAATCGTATTTCTTCTTTTCTTTCTTCTCATAGCTCCAACTGATTGAACGATGTCGTAACGGAGATTTGACTTACCATCAGTCGGCGTGGTTTGCTGACTGGAGTTGATCCTGGGCCGCTCCTCGCCGGCGGCGATGTGTTTGGCGGTCCGCCGCGCCACTGGCCGCAAGTCTGCCTCCACATCACTCGCTTCCTCCTCTTCGTAGGTGTATTCCATTTCTGTAAAAGAATGTCGAGATAGTACACACATTTGGAACTGTTTTAGGAAATTATAGACTAGTGATATTGTTATTAATAGATTGTATATTAATATTTGGTAGCATTATCGTTATCAGATTAAAATGTTCAGCTACTGCTGGGAAACACGCATGTGGGTGGGAGTGCGCCGGAGTCCACCACGCGCATGTTGGGTGTAGTTTTTTAATTCACAACGAAGTACTTTGTTAGCCTTTCTTAATTGCAGTGTCAAAAATCCAGCCTTATCCCAAACTTCGGGAATACGTATTTCACTTAGAGATAGGCTCTAAGGGCGGTATCGTAGCAGCGTATTTTTAGCGCGTATACGATCACCTTTGGCCACACGTGGAACTCGTACGAGCGTTGACGCCAAGCGTGAGTCGCAAGATAAGTCGTCACTTTTGCTGACAGGTGTCATTTGTACACGAGTTCGATTTTTCGAAGCGCCTTATGTGTCGCGAGTGTACGTGCGCAAGCAGGTAAGTACGAGCTACAAAATAATCTAGTCTGAAACCGTTCTAAACTCTAAAAGCAAGATAATACTCAAATGACAACAATTTTAAATCTTAAATAAGCTTTGAAATTCCGCGAGAAAAGAGTTCCTGGAAGGAATTGGGGAATTGGGAATTGAGTAATTGGGGGACGCTCATCCCCAGTAGTGGAACAGTATAGACTAAACAAAAAAAAGTTAATTATTTTTTTACGGTGGCCGCCTAATACCACAGACCAGTGTTTCCCAAACATTGTTCTGCCATCGCCCTTTAATTTTCACACTGCCCCTGCGAGACCCACTCAATATTTGTTAACACCCCCCCCCCCTCATCCGCCGCTGGTTAAAGTAAGTATAAAAAAATGTTAACTAATATTTCGGTATCGCCTATTTAGTGCGAAATATGGAGCTGCTGCTTATTTTTCCAAAGAATCCAAGATCGCGGGAAACGATGAAAGTTTTATCTAGATCTGTTCCACTTCAACTCAGTTTCTAATAAGGTAAACTAGTGTTGAAAACCCAGGTTTACATTTTATAAGTTGTGACAAAAGGCATTAAAAAAGTTATTGCTTGATGAGTTAACTTTGTGTAAGTACCTATTCTTCACGACAAATTAACCAAAAATCTATCAATGGTATTTTGTGTCGAATATATCCCCAATTATTGTTAAAACAAGGCGGGAATGTTGCGACCCGGTATTTTATTTTGATGGCCCGGTATCGGGTCGCGACCCGGCAAATGGGAAACGCTGCC
Source organism: Xestia sexstrigata (assembly GCA_941918905.2). NCBI lineage: Eukaryota > Metazoa > Arthropoda > Insecta > Lepidoptera > Noctuidae > Xestia > Xestia sexstrigata. The sequence goes on along the minus strand of OW799200.2, from coordinate 10,384,519 downwards.
ACAGACTGAACAACGAACACGTAGTGACTAGTCAATATTGGCACTGGCAAACGCGTAAAGCTTAAAACCCGTTCTTACCCACAATCACAAAACAAAGATCCAATAGCTTTTACATTTCTGATTGTCAACCAGCTTTGTCAGTGGGTAACCGGCACACTTTGTAGTGTGCCAGTTGAGGCAGCCCTCAACTGAACAACCAACAACCAACCCCCGATTGCCAATCAGTTATCAGCATAACTGATTGGCAATCGGAGGTTGGTTGTTCCACAGTCGCCTAACATGCAGTAAGCTTCCTTAGTTGCCCGCATCGGCTGTCGTATCAAAGATTATTTTCGGTACAGTGCCATAGCCTTGATACACGTTCGCTAATGGATTGATTTGTACTGCAACAGTGAAATATATTTGATTGATTCATTTGTACGGTGGGCCACGTCAGTGGTATCAAACATATTGAGTCTAGTTTCATATCTGCCCAAGTAACTGCATATTCGTTACCTATAAGAGGGCATTTTTTTTTAATTCTGTTGTCGAGGTTCTATAATTTTAACTACACATGAAAAGCTCTGTGGATTGAAAATAAGCAAAGCCTGCGGATCGCACAGCTGCGCTTGATCCCTGATTAATTCTGTATTATTTAGACATAAGTAATACAGATAAAAGAATAGTAGAAATATAAGGACAGATACGTCCGTCTTTTTCTCGTTTTATTTGAAAGAGAAAGATAGCAATAGCCTAAGTTTAGTTTGTGCACAACAGAATCGACACCATTGTCAATATTACTCCATTAAAAATTTCAATTTCAATAACTACCATTAAAACTACGGCAGACCATTAGAGCAATTTGTGATATAAAATGTTGTAATGTTGTAATGTTTTAGCTATCGTAAGAGAGACAAATAAACAATGTATGTCCAGTCATAGACATCTGGTACGATAAGCGCACTCTCGGATATAAACCTTTAAAATGCAACAAAATCTCGATGCCTCAGCTTTAGTACAATGCAATGGCATTCCACTTTCCTGTAAGTAACAATGGTCTCAAATGTAAAGAGCTTCGAACAGCTTTCAGATAAAACGCTGCTCGACTAAAAATACTCCGGTAAATATTTATTGCCATTTTGCATGTTTCCTTTTAGTGAAATTCCATGAACTGCTCCGAGCTCAATTTATGTTAAGATAATTATTACGCTTTTAACCGAAACTGTGAGGGCTAATTAACTATGTTAACCATACATAGCATATAACTGGGTGCGCTTTTCTGATAGCGCGGATAACAATAACGATATTATCAAAGAATAAAATTGTATTTCTGCTCAGAATCGCATATTGTGGGTAATATCAAGAAGCTTATCGTCTCTATAAAATGTAAAAATGCCCCGAGACGGCAATATCTGCACGAGAATCTTATTTTCCGATATTATGTTTGATTCCACAAAGACGTCAAGCGGTGATGTATGCAATAGTGTATACAATTGGCTTCTTCACCTCAATAGAATTATGTATATCTTACTACTATCTTGTTTAACTGACAACTATGTGCATTGTTTGATTCCATTCGACATAGGCAGTGTCTTCTTTGTTATTTTATTTCTACGGAAATTGTGTAAGTTTTTTATTTTTGTGTGCGGTGGTAGTATTTTTTTCGCATTTTATTTAGATTTTTCACATAAATATACCAGCTATAAACTTGCTGCTTGTGGTGTACAATTTACACGCCTGTTCTCTGAGTTTCTTGAATATTTATGTCAGCACTTTCTATGTTCAATGAATGAAATCCTTGCTGTGTTAAACATTTCTGCAATATTTAGTCAGCAGTTATTAGTTAGTAGTTTGTCTATTTGTATTTTTCTTTAATACCGTAAAAATTGTTGCCTATCCCTTATAACGAGTACAATTCATGTAAATCAAAGGGTAAAGTTCTACTAGAGTTTATTTTTGGTAGGTATTACCTTGTTTATTATAATTAAGGACCTGTTTTCGGCCCACGGCTTTCTTATCGTATTTTATATTACCCAATACACAGTAAATTACATGCTCGTGGTACAATGAAATTAAGGCCTTTAATTTCCTACAGTGGTATTAGTAATTTTATTGAAGGTTCATTACCCTTCACAGTGTATAGAATACGAGGGTATTATTCGCAAACTAATGTATATAATTCATGATATCCGTTACCGAATTCACTTTCACTCGCAAGGTTGTGGGCGGGCGGGCGGATTCGGGGGTGGCCAAAACAACGAAAATCGATCACGATTCCCTAACACCGACTCTGCTTAGGGATCGAGAAACAAGACATTGTGAAACCACGTTGCCTTCTGGAGCACGAATATGTAACGTGTTGGCAGCTGAAAGATGGCCGCTTTTTGTTTTCTTTAGCGTAATTATTGTTTGTTTTATTTATTTTTTTGGTTAGATTTTAGTACTATACTTTACAGTTAAAACTATAAACCATTTTGGTGTTTAATAAAACGTGGTGTATAGTACACCTCTGTTAAGCTGGTTAAACGGGACTTAGACACGCAGAACGGGGCGAGAGGCTTGTAAAATACGTTTTACTAAAGTCCTCGGATTTTATAGCTATTGGGATAATAGGTACAATATCTAGGTCTGTCGGCTCAGGTAGGCAAGAGCCAAATGACCGTCTAGTATCGTTTGGCTCCTCCTAGACTAGACCACTTATCATCATGACGGGTAAGGTCAGGCGAGTACCTTTTAGTCTCAACTGGCAGCGTTCGGCCACAAATATCTCTAGGACAAGCTTATATTATTTTTGTGTTTCACTTTGCTAATAGTACACGATGTAAGAGACTCGACGTGCAAACTGTAAACATGAATACTTATAATTGTAGACAACACAGTGTAAAATGTTTTTAGAAACTAGTATAAGTTAGAGTAGTTTTAGTAGTTTTAAGTTAGTGGTATTTTTTTATAACCGATAACAATTTGGTAATTCAAACAGACACTACAGTACGTGCATGTCAATGTGATTGAGAGGTTATGAAAAAACTATAGTATTAAATAAAATACCTAAAGGATCTAAAGGAGACTTTGTTCTGTAAAAATAAGTTACTTATTGCGCCTTACGTGTATAAGCACATGAGTAAGTAAAACTTACTCACGTGGTATAAGTGAAATCTGTATAGGTACTCAGACACGACACTTTAGTCAAAATGTATCGAACAGCTGATGTCAGTACTCTGTGGTTTAAAATCATATATTTACTGAATTCATAGTGTGGCAGTCCGTCGTCCTATATTTTCTGCTAATGCATTACACGCTTGGAAAAACATTGATTGGAGTTGCCATGTGGCCAACCAGCCAATAAGCAATCAACTCGTCACGATAAACGATTTTATTCAATATTGTACCTATATTAAATATCCACCAAGCATGTGTGACACGTTTACAGATAATAAGAAATATTGACGTCTTTTGCACACACCGTCTGATAAAATGATGGAGCATGAAATAAACCTCAAAATGTAAAAATCTTTTTTGATGAAAATTATACATCCTGCTTGTTTACAAGTTTAGTAATCTCAACCGCTGGATGCCTGTCGCACGGGACCGGTCAATGTGGCTACACTTGGGGGAGGCCTATGTCCAGCAGTGAACGTCTTGCGGCTTAAATGAATGAATGAATCTCAACCATGCTTTATTAATTTCAAGACGATATCAGTAACCGTAATTAGTTTTCTCGAATCGAATCATCTTATAAAATCAAGGTAACGGTACGAGAAGCTTCAACTTGATGGGCAAAAGACAAAATTAAATGTACTATACACTAGCTTGCGAAAAACTATAAATAAAAACTAGAAAAAGCCCTACGGTAATCGCTGTGAAAGCGCAATATCCCCACTCATTGCCTATAGATGCTCTTGAAGTAATAATATAAATAATATAATACCCGCAAGTCACAACAACTGAAAAAAGATAAATGGAGAAAGACAATGAGAACTGTAAAATTGGATGCAATCTTGCGAGATGTGGAAAAACTAGGCATTAATAATAGGCACTGTGCTGCGCGGATCCCGCAGGCGCGCGAGGCGGTGCCCTTAGCGTGCGGTCGCTTAGTTTACAAGCCCCTGGCTGGAGGCCTTACTCTCAAGGCATCCACAAGATAGTCCGATTAAGCAAAAACCAGCCTCGTAAGTTGACATGACGAAACAAAAGCGATCGACCATGATGCGATAGCGTGATCCTTCGTTCGGCTCACTGAGTTTCGTCCCACTGTCCCACATAACAAAATATTGGTTCGTCCCAGACAATATGCTTCCTTCGTCCCAAATATAATTTTACGATAGCGTTAATGGAGATCTTTATAATGAATGTTCAATAGAAGAGAAGAAGTATTTATGATTATCCGAGCTGTTTAGCCAGTGAAACCTATCACGATCTTCAGAGGTCATTCCCCTGGCTGACAGGTTACTCGTGTGATAAACGTCGTGATAATTCAAGCAGAATAGAGCACGATTCCTACGATATTTTTCGATATTTACTACCTGCACGCTCTGTCGTCGAATTCTAAAGCATTCCGGCGATCGTTTACCGACGACCAGGACCTACAACGTGCCGTGGCCGGCGCGCTCTTGCCATCCCTCTATATTTCGATGTAATTCACGAGTTTCACGAAAATTTATTATGACCCAAGCATTACGAACGTGGTGTCTAGTTGAATAAGTCTGATTAATAATAATAATAAATCCATTTATTTCAGGTAAATAACACCCACTGCCAAATAAAATATATAAAAGATAAAACATGATTACAAAAAAAAAAACAGACTATTCTCTCATCGCTCATAGATCTCAATTCTATAATTTAATTTAATTGTAGTTGATTAACTAGAATTAAATTAAATAATAGAATTAAAACGAAACAAATTCAATCAAACTAAATCAAATTAAATCCAAAATCTAAGTCAACAAATTAATAAATCAGAATAAATTAAACAAATCAAATAAACAAAAAGACCAAAACAAACAAAAAAAAACATAAAGAGCTACCTTTACTGATTTGGCTATAAAAAGTATCTTTGTAAGTATCTGATTGTTTTGTACTAATCTTTTGTCAGCTACTTGTATTAAACGTCAGGTGAATAATTTTCTCAGTTGCACATAATGAGAAGCAAGAGGATTATTCTTATTTGTCGTAAGCCCGGTGGGCAGTTACGGTGGGATTTAATGATATAATGATTTAAAAATGTCAGCCTTCCATACAAAATGTCATCCCCCATTTCACCCCTTTAGGGATCTAGATTAGCCGCCGCGGGAGACTTTTAATTTAGAATTTATAATTTTGTACTGTCTAACCTGAGATAATAATATATGATTCGTATCTAAAACACTTACAATTACCCATGTCAAGCAACTATCAAGTAAACAAGTCCGAAATTTGTGGAAATTTGTGATTTGCAACATGTTGGATAATGCAGCTTATACCATTCCTATATGGGGAGTCGGAGCCTGTGTCAGATCCGCAGATGGCTTCAAACGTGTGCGAACAAAATAGTCTCGGTGACAAGACCATAACGTAATCAGTCAAGCCTTCACGCGTCTGCCGAAATCTATTCGCTCGGGCTCAATGCGGGTTGAAAGATATCATCACTGCTCTCAAAACGGTGAAGGAAAGCATCGTGAGAAAATGTCCACGGACCAAAATTTCGAAGACACGATACACTTTTTAACTTACAATAGTACATTGTTCACCGAGAGGAGAAAGTGACCGATTACCGTCGAGGGTGTCGAGATCGGGAATCGCACTTTCTCTCGAGTGATACATTAGTACATTACGATATTAGTGCGTTAAGATGGTTATAACATGCGAGGCGGAATTTCAGCCCGAGCCGAAGGCGAGGGCGTAATTGAGCCGAGCATGTTATAACCAATACGCACGTATATCGTACGACGTTTTTTAACACATTTGCGAGGAAACAGAAAAAGATATTCACAATACAAGTACAAAGAAAAGAAAATTTGAGAAAAATGGCGCGAGGATTATTTTCTGCCGTGGCTGCGTGAAAATGTTGGCAAAGACGCTAGAGCATGCAGCCAAGTTTTTAAATTACCGAATAAACTGTTTTATTTTTATTTTAAATAAACTCAATCTGTGAATGCACACTGTTGCTTTCCCGCCATTTTAACAGCGCGCTAGCGCTGCCTACTGACTGGCCGCGCGGCGATTAGTTCGAAATTTGAATAGCAACAGCGCGCTGCACGCTGCTCACTAGCTGGAGTCGTGCGGCGGCGATCAGTTCCATATTTATTTACCTCTAAATCCAAGAAACTCAAAGCATTTATTTCAATTAGACCATTAAGGCACTTTTGAATGTAACAAAAAAAGCGAAGTTACAGTCACAGACACTAGGCATTAAATGAAATGATGTTTATTTTTGCAAGTAGGTTCTTACAATAGTACATTGTTCACCGAGAGGAGAAAGTGACCGATTACCGTCGAGGGTGTCGAGATCGGGAATCGCACTTTCTCTCGAGTGATACATTAGTACATTACGATATTAGTGCGTTAAGATGGTTATAACATGCGAGGCGGAATTTCAGCCCGAGCCGAAGGCGAGGGCGTAATTGAGCCGAGCATGTTATAACCAATACGCACGTATATCGTACGACGTTTTTTAACACATTTGCGAGGAAACAGAAAAAGATATTCACAATACAAGTACAAAGAAAAGAAAATTTGAGAAAAATGGCGCGAGGATTATTTTCTGCCGTGGCTGCGTGAAAATGTTGGCAAAGACGCTAGAGCATGCAGCCAAGTTTTTAAATTACCGAATAAACTGTTTTATTTTTATTTTAAATAAACTCAATCTGTGAATGCACACTGTTGCTTTCCCGCCATTTTAACAGCGCGCCAGCGCTGCCTACTGACTGGCCGCGCGGCGATTAGTTCGAAATTTGAATAGCAACAGCGCGCTGCACGCTGCTCACTAGCTGGAGTCGTGCGGCGGCGATCAGTTCCATATTTGAAATGGCAAATAATACTGTTATGGAATTTGTATGGACTATAACTTAACTATTTGCTTTGGTAACACACGCGTTTTTTATGACCCGCTTTACATATTTAAAACCGGTGGAATTACATCAGCTTTACGAGCAAGGGTGTTAAAAAGTGCTTTATACTACACCTACGAGGAAAATAAAAAACGAAATCTTTACTAATTGAAATTTATATTGAAATTGTTGCAGTTAGTGAAGCTTAATGTAACACTTTTTCCATTAATGTTTGTTTGAGATGTTTGCGACAATGTAGGAGGAATTTCACGTGTTCTTTTTTCAAATTGTTTATCCTGCCGCCGCAGGGTCGTACTGCCAGCCCGACACCATCCAACACACAGCTAGTGGCCAGTGTCATTTTGCGAACTTGGAGATAAAAACTCACTGTAAAAACTTTCTGGCTTTTGATATTTAGGTTACCGGCGCATAGTCTTACCCAAAATTAAAAAAGAAAAACCACGTAAGAAATGGATTTTCATACACTTTTCTCTCCCGCTCAGATGCGTTTTCTCCCTGCATATTTGTTCGATATGCAATGTCCGGTGTTTCGTACCTGACTACTCTGAGAAGAAACAGCCGAAACAAACTCAGAGGTCATAGACTCTTTTGAAGGCCAGACATAATCTTGTTCAATTCAGATGAGGACTATGCAGATTAGTGTCTGAGATGGTCTTTTGAAGAAAGAACCACACAGTATTGAGTGGATCTGTCCATTATTACTTGTACTGTAGTTGCCCATTCCAAAGCGTAGAGCTTTATGGATAAGAATGGCCATGATCTACGTCAATAGACGATTTTTATTAGATGCAATAGATGTGTGATGTGATATGTGCTCTTGCAAACAGCGGACTATTTGAAAGGAGCCTTGGCTGGGAATAAGAAGTATGCACTACACTGCCGTCTACTGAATACCCAATTGTGTAGTGGTTTCCAGTAGTCGATTCCCGCTAAGTCGACTCGTGAAACAAATGTCATCAGTCTGCCTTTGTTCTTAGTGGTTATATTGTTCATAACTTAACATCACGCCTATAATCCCCGAAGGGTTAGGCAGATGTCTACCTAATAGTACACCGATTTTCACTAGTTATGTTTCAGTCCCATGTTTATAAGTAGTGGGCGAGTCTATTGCCATCAACCAGTCACAAATCCAGACTCATGCATGCTACTAAAGAATTCCTGATGGCTAAACCACATATTACTGGGGTATATGGTTACTCTCCAAGAGCTGTTAAAGCGAGCATCGTCAGTATGGCGGCAACGCACCCGCAGTCAGACTAATTAATTTTGATACATGCTTAGCATAATTTTCTTTTACTTATACATGCAAAATGAATTCAAAATTATCTAGCGTCGCCGTCGCGCGTTCTTAAAAATTTAGCTTTTCCAAATGATTAAAAATGTTTAGATGGAGTATTTCGAACAACTGTAGATTATGTTGCAAGAACTTTATATTCTGGTAAAGTTATAGGTAGAAAGAAGTGGTAGTTTGTTGGTTTCCTAAAACAAACTTTAGTGCGACTCGGATTTGTCAGTCCAAGTTTTAAGTGCAACACACGTTCCTCTTGCTGAATTTTGCACTGACTCTAAAGTTGTTTTTCATTAGCAAGCTGTGATTTTGATATTTATTTTGTCAAAAAATAGTACGTTTTGATATACTTTAAGGGGCCGGCACGCGAATTTCATACAAATGTATTACTTACCAAAATAATTTGTAAATCAAACATATTCTTAAGGTAGTGTGTATTTATTTCGATTGGATAACAGAATAAGATTACAAGAAAAATATCTCACAGATTTTAACCACTATTTGCAAACAAATATGTATTTCATTCAAACGAATGTTTTTCTAACTCGAACATATTCAACATTGTATGCATTATAAATAAACCTCTCCTCCCCGACGGCTCCTTTAGTGTCAGTTTATTGAAAAATTGCCTTCTGAAGGATATAAGGAGATTCTTCTAAAAGTTATCTGCGTGGGTGCACCTATTATTCGTAAGGGCATCATTCACATGTATCAAGTTGACAGCAATATTTATTCGTTCAAATGATTAAACTTACATTTTCTTTTTAACTTCTTACTTTATTTTTACTGTAATGATGGTTCATTACAGTAAAATAGGTACTTAAAGCAGAGGTCGTTAAACTAAGATAGAGGATAACCTTATCCTGCCCCATTTTAGTTTCTACTGAAAAAACGAGCCATTTTTAGACTTTCGTACTAAAATAGTACAAAAAGGCACCATCGGGGCCGGTATCCGTTCATCCGTTTGTGTGTCACGGTCGATTATAATTATCAGCTATATTTAAAGCTATCACCATGAAAATTAGCACAGTTCATAATTTTAATTGCAATGTTAATTACTAAGGCATGCTGGTGCCAGTTTTGTTGTACAACGAAGTCGACCCGAAGCATATACTACACATAAGTACCGACAAACTATCCTACAGTTTGGCAGAAGATTAGTAGTAATTAAATAATAGGTACCCAGTTTTGTTGAAAACAATGAAAAAAAAAGTATGTTATGATTTGAGTGACATATTATGGCTCAAATGGAAGTAGACCATGACTTTTTGTTTCGTAGGTATCAGCTTGTATATCGGGCTGGTGTACGGTTTTTTAGGGTTCCGTAACTTAGAAAAGAAAAAACGAAACCCTTAAAAGTTCACTTTGTTGTCCGTCTGTCTGTCAAGACCCTATAGCTCGAGAAAGCGTGGAGGTATGGAGTTGAAATCATAGACTTAATTATACTCAAGTCTACGGTCCCTTGAAGCTGTGAAAAAAAACAAACTTCTAAGTTAACGTAAAAAAAAGATGCGACTGTTTTTGCCGCAAATAACGTATATTTCGACACTCAAGAGAATAATTTATGGTACTTCCCGATAACCTAGAATCATGAAATTTAACAAGAAGCAATGTCTTTTAGCATATACAAAGAAAAACATCTGAAAATCATAAATATTGTAATGATTGTTTTTACATGGGTTTTATACTTACATTTTTGGTATAATTAACCTGAAAATTTAAGCATTCGTCCCCTCTAGGTAGCTTCATGCTCATTTCCTGGAGGCTTACCATACCTTTTACCTTGTAATTCATGTTATTTAAGGTTTTCTGTAGATTTTATATCTCTTGAATCTTTGTTAAGAGCGGCCAACCCGCCATACATTTCGCGAGAATTTTGACAAACGCTCGTGCGTGATTATGCCGTTGTTACACTTTATCTTATATATCTTTAAATTTTTTGCACTGATAGGTATCTTGTGCACTATATCTAGGCTTCTATCGAAGCAAAAAATAAAAATTTGTAGCAACAAATTCAGTATAAGCCTCCAAACATTGCTGTTTAGCACAAAATTTACCTCAACTTTGGCCGTTCATAAAGTACTCATAAATTGTAAATGTAAAGAAAATATCCTGATAGAAGCCTTGCAAATGTAGTGGAGATTCTAAATGACAAATATTTATTTTAAAAACTTCTAAGACTTATCTATTCAAAAACACGTATTTCCTGGAACAAGTTTTATAAATTTTCGAACACTATTTTGCGTTCAATGTCCTCGCGTTAGGCGGTGGTAGGTGCGCGGGTGACAAGTAGTGCGGGGTCAGGGCTAGGTAGGACAGGGGAGTTGAAAGAATACCACCGCTGTGGCTGTGGATAAAAGTACAAGCTTTTCGACCATGCTCGCGTTGACGATAGGCGAGCCGGGAAGGGCCCTCTTAACGTTTGTAATTGTAGTGACAGGCCTAGTTTTATTTATTACTGGAGCTAGCTAGGAGTTTTAGGTTGCATATCAAATTGTTATTAGACCTTCTTTAGTACATTTTATTTTTCTATCGCTTCAATTGTCTAAATTTAAAATGACAGGCCGATCATCTGTTGATGACAGACAGCCGTCATGAGAAAATCGGTCTACGTTGAGAGTGGAAACGAAGCACAAGTATTCAATGTTATAAGAGCGACCAGTGAAAGTTTCCCTCCTCTGAGGTTTATAAGTTAACCTCTTTTATTACCCTTCTTCAAAATAAGACGATGTCGCAATAGCGAAGTAACACATCGCACAGGGCGTACCCGTGGCATATTCTAACATCCGTTGGCCGGGCTATAGGAGTGACGATCCTCAACCTTCTTTTTCGGTCTGAGAAATCTAACATCCTCCGGCTCTTCGAGAAGAAGACTGACATCCTCCGGCCCTCCTGACGGCTCTCGCTTTCTCTGCTGCGATAATGAAGCCTGACATCCCTCGACCCACTTCTACAGCCAGAGGGATCCTTGACTATTTATTTTAACCGTACGGAGAGTACGGTTAAAACGAAAGACTGAAAGTTAGGTAGGTGAGTGCTCAGTGTGACCTTACAGTTTTCTGGCTCCTACCAGGAAAATGTAACGTTACAATATGTAGTTTAATAACCAAATACCTACACAAGTTTATACGGAACCCTCGATGCGTGAGTCCAACTCGCACTTGGCCGGTTTTTTTTAGCTAGCTCAGGCTGACCAACAAATAGAATACTTTTAATCCTGACAATAAATACGCTCCCCGCAATAAAAGTTCCATTCAAACACCCAACGCAACAATACTCCAACAATAATGAAATAAATCAGGCTTTGGTGCGAAAACTTTTAGGAATAAAATATGGACGTAATGCATGTGAATTTCAATAGTGACAGTAGTGGCTGGCCAATCCATCAAAAACATTTTTACACCAATATTTTTACTCTAACAAAAGCACTCAGGTTCGTTACATAGAATTGGGTGCTTTTGAAACATCACAGTGGTTCAACGCAACGTACGAACTGATATTATAAGTCTTTGTTTTAACATAACTTTTTTGATAAGTTTTGTCTTTTAATATCATATAAAAGAAGTAAATTGTGAAATGTACTGTGTAGCAAGTAGGAATTTACTTAAAAATGAACACTTGTATCCCAATAAAAATAGGTAAGTAACTGATATTGATACAATTACAGATTTGCTACCAAAATGTAATACCTACAGCATCTGCAAATATTAAATAAGTAAAATATATTTATATTTTACTTATTTAATATTTGCAGATGTTGTAAGCAAGTATTACGTCATAACGATTCCTACTACTTGAATTTCCTGTTTCGCTCATTAACCCCAATTATCATTGCGATCCCTACTCGGTTTTGGATAACATATTCGACCTTTTCAAACGTGGGTTTCTCACATTTATCCACACAAGTTAATAACTCTATTGGAAGTTCTATTAGGATTAAGAAAATTAACATGGCTATCAAAAGTTTTCACTTGGAAAAATCACAAGTTCTGATTGACTAAACACGAATTCGAACTTACACCGACCACATAAAGTTGTTTTTTACTTTGCTAATGGGGAAGACTGGTCCTAATCTGACTAATGAGGTCAAGCTATTTTGGAATATAAAATGACACTGACAGATTTTCGATGACGATGCTCGATGCAAGCAATGCTAGCGCTAATGCTAACTAGATTTACAGTTTCCTGTCCAATATATATATGCCCAAAAAGCAAATGGCACTGTGGTTATCACTACATGAGAAGAACAAGAGCCCCGTGGAGTCGGATCATTTTTATTTTTATTTTATGTATAAAAATCAGTAAATACGAGAGCCATACTGAAAGTTTCTGGATCTGGCCACTTACAATAAAAGAATGAAAAAACAATTAAGACATTCGAAAATGGAACTCATTAGGAACATGTTACTTTTTAATTTGCGAGACTGTCATTCGTTTTCAATACACTCACTAAGAGCCTTTCCTGCGTAAATATTTTTTGAACATTTAAATAGTGTTTATAAATAGAATACCATAGATAAACATGATTATTTAAAACTTATAGTTACTTTTGTAATCAAATTAACATGTATTTGTGTTCTAAATTCAAAAATATCCAATTTTTTTTTTTTAATAAGGCTGTTTAGCGTTGTTACCTTTGCTTCTCATTCAACCTGGCGAAAGCAAAGCGCGGAAAAAGAGAAAATTAAAATCATACTTTCCTAATAATTCATGACAAAAATATTTTTCGTGCTTATAATTTATTTCTTCAAAAGTGTATTGTGTCAACAAGAGAGTTGCCAGAGACTTCAATTGGCATTTGGTGATGAAGCACCACGTCGCAGCTTCGTGTATTCGTTATAGTTTGGAGAATTTAGACGTGGACGTGATCATCTCCATGACGAGGTACGTAAAGGTCGGCCGGCGACTGCGGTTACAGATTCTAATATTGACACCGTACAACAACTATTTGAAACGTACAAAAAAATTACTTGTCAACAAATTCGTGCCTTGTTAGGCATTGGAATGAGCCAAGTGCAAAACATTTTACATGTGCATCTGATGGTTCGGAAGCTTTGCACTCGATGGATACCACATGACTTAATGGGGGACCAAAACGACTTAGTGTCCAGTGGTGCCGTAAAATGATAAAAAAGTTTAACGGAGGGCAGTCAGTGGCGGTCTATAATATCATCGCAGGTAACGAAACCTTGGTGTAGTGCTTTGAACCCTAAAGAAAAAGCCAGTCGGCAGAGTGGGTCTTTCCTTATGAAGATTTGCCGACAAAAGTTAAGAAAAGTCGAAGCATTGGTAGAACAATGGTTGCGTCTTTTTACGGAAAATCAGGACATTACACGACAGTACTCGTATCACTTGAAGTCTGAAGATCAAAGGACAGTGACTGCAGATTGTTAAGTCAACATTTGCTTGCCAGTCTTAAAAAAAGTTCGCGAAAAGCGTCCTCGAAGCAATGACCTCCTTTATCACGATAACGGATCCTCACTTTCGGCTAAGGTAATGGAAGCTTATTTAAAGGTTGTAAATGTGGAACTGATGACACATCCGCCTTACAGGCCGGACCTCGCACCCTGCATCTTCTTTTTATTTCTAAAAATTACAGACAAACATAGAGGCACAGCGTTTTCTGTTAGTCTTTCATCACTGCGATCCCCAATCCGCCTGCCAAGGGTGGAGATTACGGGAAATTCCTCCCATCATGGGAGAAGCTTATGTCCAGCAGTGGACGTTATGGGCTGTTGTAGTATATAGTATAGTATAGGGGCACACGTTTTACGAGCCCTGAATCAGTAGTGAATGCGTTCCATGAAGCCATTGAAGAGGTCCTTAAGGAAGACTGGTCCAACCGATTTGTACAAAGGTTTCAGCGAATGCAAAAATGCATCAATTGCGAAGGAATATACTTGACTCGGGAATTAGCGAAATCGGTCATCATCACGCGTGAACGGCTGGACCGATTTTGCTAATTATTTTTTTGTTGTGTTCGTAATTGTCAGGAGAAGGTTCTTATGAAAGAAAATATTGATATTAAAAAAAACAGGTAGTGTAGGTAGGGTAGGTAGAGTAGGTAGGGTAGGTAACCCTACCCAGGTGGGGTGGGTAGGGTAAGTTGTTAAGACAGGACAACGTCTGTTGGGCCAGCATACTGTTTTATATTTAAATCGCACCTGCGTGTCTGATACCTATCCACAGTCCTTATAATGGGTCTAGCCTCTAAAGCAGAACTTTTATGTCATAATCTTATTTTGGATAACAACGGATAGCATAAACAATCGCAGAAAATCGTTTGGCAGACACTCATTTATCATACATTCAAACGTCATAATTTTGTAAGTCAGAATCATCTTTAGGCATAAATTTCATATGCATACGAATTAAAAGTAGAACCATCTTATGACAGAAAGTTCACAGTCAGAATCATCTTTTGGCATAAATTTCATATGCATACGAATTAAAAGTAGAACCATCTTATGACAGAAAGTTCACAGTCAGAATCATCTTTAGGCATAAATTTCATATCGATAGTCATCAAAAGGCAGAACTATCATATTTCAGAAAGTTTACAGTTAGAATCATCTTTTGGCATATATTTCATATGCATAATAATGGAAAGCCTCATCTATCACATTACAACAAACATGCAAACAAGCATTCAGTATGCAAACATGCAAACCAGCATACACCATGCATGCAGCCAGCATGCAGCATGCAAGCATGCAGCATGCATACAAGCATGCAACATGCAGCAAGCATGGTTTCTGTCAGGGCTCCGGCGCTGCGGGGCTTCGGCGGTCCCGCGCGAGGTTATCGTCACAGGTGTGTTTTACGCTCACCACTGCAGCTTTGGCTTGCTGGCCGGTTTCGCCGGCCAGGCTCAGCCACGGCGGCGAGCGTTAAAACCACCTGCTCGTCAGCTCGCGGGCCGCCTCGCCCCTCCGGCGCCTACGCGGATTTAAATTACATCTAGGGGTACGGCAGACAAGACTAGTGGACTAGTGGAGTCGGTTTTGGAGCGATTCGTTTCATAAAAAAATGCTATTTTCATAGTATGCAAAGTGAAATTGTACCAAATATCGTCGCTCTAAATAAACGTTATTCTAAAAAGATTATGCCAAATAAATTTCAGAGAATCAAGATTCTGCCAGATAGAAGGAACCCCCTCAAAATATCTGATTTATCTATGTTGTAAGTAATCAGCATATTATACAACATGTTTTTTTTTATATCCCATATTTCTAGGGTTATATTCTGTAGGTAAAAATAATACTTCTAGGAGTTTTAGTATTATTTTTATAGTTTCGGAGATATCATCAATCATAATTATAAAATATGTATCAAGTTTCATTGATATACGAGTATATTAATCAAACCAATAATTCTCAACCTGTAGTTACCCGCAATTACAGTCACAATTAAAATAACAATGTTCTGTTCCCTTTTGGGAACTGGACTGGCTGGCTGAGGACATACTGGTATTTAAACCTAAGAAAATGCGTCGTTGTCATATTTCACGGGCCTAACATGCCTCAAATGGCTTTACATGATCCTCCGTTACGCCTAAAATATTGCATTAATTTTGAAATAAATATTTGGTAAAGTTGAGGATTAATGCTAGGTACTATGTGTGACGAAAACACGATTCCATAAACTTTTCTCGATGGAAAAAAAAACCAAAGTTACCTCCAAATCGAACAATAAACCGCTGGTATTCAAAAAGTACTTCAAATTAGATCATGAAACTTTGCATACTAACTGAACTAACTATAAAGCAGGTCTTATGTGTTTTATTTTTTTAGTCCAATCAATAGATTTTTGTAAATCGCAAAAAAATCCACTCATTTCGCACTATTCGGCCGCAGTGACTGACGTAACAATCGCTTTGTAGTGCAAGCTGATTAGAACTTTATTCTAAAAGTATTTCGAAGTTTGAACCTCCACAAATAGAGTTGCTAATTTTAGGGTTAAAAGGGCCTTAATAATCGTGACTTTGCCGAATTATTTTGTATGAAGAATAAAAAATAAAAAAAGGATGATTGAAACATAATTCATATGCCAGTTGATTCTTTGATATGGTCTCAATCATACCCTAGAGTTGTGGGATATAAAAAAAAACACGTTGTATATATATATATATTGTTATATATGAACCTATCATTATCAGCTTAGAATTAGATAATTAATGATCCATCACATGATAATTATACAGTACGTAGTTCGGTTAATCATCTATGTTAAGTGTAATCTGACCCAAACTACTGACTGTCAGATCACATCTCAATCAGCAACAAGATAAACACTTGTACCTGCTAGATAACCTTAAATGGTAAATGATGTTTATTTTGCAAGTAGGTTTTTACAAACACTTTTTTTACACGTCATTTTTTTACTATCTGAGAAGAAACAGCCAAAACAAACTCAGAGGTCATAGTCTCTTTTGAAGTCCAGACTTAATATTGCTCAACTCACATGAGGACAATGCAGATTAGTGTCTGAGATGGTCTTTAGAAGAAAGAACCACACAGATTTGTGTGGAAGCATTCCAGTCGGTGCAAGCATTTGTCAGTTATCATGTAGCTCGACTTATATCTCAAGGAGCTCAACGAAACGATGAACAATACCAAAGAAAGGAAATTTGGGTAGGTCGCTTATAGTACTCAAACAGCCAGACAGTTGTGGGTAAAACAATAAAAAAATAAAAATGTAACCCATATGGTCCCCCACTTTCACAATAATCAAATAAAATTAATAATAAGTACTTTTCAAAATGTATGTCAATAAAAATCACAAAAATCTTTCAATGTCACAATGAAAATAAAAAAATAAAAAAGTAAAATACTTAATAAAATAAGTATTTATGTCAAATTAGTAAACGTTACTTAAAAAAATTGGCTGTGTGTAAAGTCGGTTTACGGACGATTATTTTACGTGATAATTAAAAAAAAACAAAATTTCATCCCTTTTCAACCCCTTAAGGATTGAAATTCTAACAACACCGCTGCGTTAGCTTCCAAACATACGCATTAATTTTGTAATTTTTACTTCTAAAATTAAGGACTTTCCAAACATAACTTTATCCCCTTTTTAACTCTTTGGGGTGGAATTATCGAAAACGCTGAGGCACATATAAATTAATTTTCAATCGTCAGCCTAAACACAAAATTTTAAGATCCTAACTTTGAAATTAACGGACTTTCATACAAACTTTGAACCCCTATTTAACTCCCTTAGGGGTTGAATTTCGAAAAATCCTTCCTTGTTCCTTGTCTACATTATAAAGGGAACCACTGTGCAAACTGTCAGTTTTATAGGTCCAAGGGTTTGGGCTGGGCGTTGATCGCGGCGCGCATAACGTTGTGACACTTTTCGTGCGTGCAGCCGGTGTTGATCGATTTGTATGACGTTTTCACGTCAAAAATAAAAAATAAAGTAGACAATAAAAAATAATAAAATACTGAACTAAGTATTCATGTCAAATCATTCAATGTCACAGTGTTTAAAAGAATTAATAATAAACAAGCGAAGTCCGAAATTTCTACATTCATAGAGCAAATTTCATTGGAGCAGCTTAATCCCAAGCCTTTTTATCTTCGAGATAGTGATTAACATGATAGTAGGCTGTAAGAATATTCATATGTTTAATTTTTTCTCTGAGCGAGTATCTGGGACTTAAATCATAAATTGAACGAATTGCCCTTTTTTGCAAAACAAATATTGTCTGAATATCGGCGGCATTGCCCCACAAGAGATTACCGTACGACATCACGCTATGGAAATAACTAAAGTAAACTAAACGAGCTGACTCTAAATCAGTTAAATCACGAATTATTCTAACGGGCGTATGCTGCAGAGCTAAGTTTTTTCGACAAGTTGTCTATAAGCGGGCCCCACTGAAGCTTGGCATCCAAAGTTATGCCTAAGAACACTGTGCTATCTTCCGGTTTCAACTGTTCATCCTTAATTAGTACAGTAGTTTCCACTTGTCTTACATGGGGTATCGTAATCTTCTATCTATCATAAAAATGTATTGTCACTAGAACCAAAGGTGTGTGCAAAATTTCAGCTCAATCGGTTTGGGGGAACTGCAGGGCTATTACGTATCTCTGTCGACAGTTCGAAACGATGATAACTGGGGTCAGTGTCCATCAATTAACTGTCAAAAGGTTAGTTTCGTATTATGTATGACCAGTTGCGATCAAATATGACGTCGTTGGTGGTCATCGTGGCTGATAGTCAGTGTTACTCATTTTGTCAGACGCTTTCGTATCGATACTTATATTATTGCGATTATTTAAGCTTATTGGACATCAACTTGGCCGCATAATAGTCGATAAAAAATATAATGGTCAACTGCTGAAGTGAAGTGATACGTAATACGAATATTATGACATTCTCGGTTGTCATCAAAGTTCGGTGTACAACCGCAGCTTGATAGTCACTGGATATCAGAAAGATACGTAATAGCCCTGCTGGTCTGAAATTCAGTTCCAAGATTTGTCTAACTAACTAACTAACACGGCATGTTGAAAAAAAGCTTATAATAATATTAAAAATCGATCATTTTTTTGTGAACCAACTTTTTATCAAAAATTCTTTGCAAATCAACTGTGTATTATTACTTGTAAAACAGTTGTTATGTATAAGAACCTATAATATTGCTAGTCCATGACCGGATACATTGTACAATGAAACCTGGCAATAAGCACTCTTCAAACGCTAGGTACTCGTACTTGCAATATTTATTTCATCTTTTTCTATCGACCGCTACGTGCAGTATCGAAACTATTTTTCACTTAACAGTTTAGCAATATCGGAATATAAACGATACCGAAACATAGAACAACAGTAAAACTTCCTAAAACACTCGGCTACTGAATAAATAAACGAGTGTTTGCAAAGCCTTTACCTGGAGCTTACAGGAAATTGCATTGCCTCAAGCAATTAATCAATAAATACTGGCACAATGCATTGCAGGATATTCATGTAAATGTGTTTACATTTCACGGATAAATGCGGCTCGGGCGGCAGCACCTTTGTTTGACATTAGCCGCGTATTTCTAAGTAGAGAACGTTTATGAATATGTATAAGTGTGAATAAATGGAAAGCGATTATTTAAATAGTTATGTGTGTTGCTTTCGTGATCAATAATAACAATAAGAAAACCTATCTAGGTAATTGATTGAATGGACGATTGACATTCTAAAACCGCGAGGTGCGGTCACGAGGGAAATCGTTTGACCAATACTCAATTGTCATTGTTGACCAATATATTATGTCTTTGAAGGAAATTGCTTGTAGTGATCGACTGTAATAAGGAAACCTATGCAGGGTAGTTAAGAGAGTGTTGTGCCTGTAAACCGCAAGATTGACATCCTGAAACCGCGAGCTGCGGCCGTAGCTTACCACGAGGGAGATAGCAGGACGAATGTCTATCTTTGAAGGAAATTGGATGAAATTTGGATTGGTTTGGTGGAAGTTAAATTGCCTTTACCCGCCGGCAGTGGCAGTGGCTGCAGTTGGACAATGCAACCTAGCTATAATAATAGTAAACCGACTTTCAGTGTATTCACATCTATCAATTTTATTTTGTTTGCAGGTCGTGATCAGCCCTGAATTTCTGCGGAAACCGAACAGTAAAAGCCGGAACCAACAGACACTGCCGCTCACGGCGGAACCAACACGCGCCCGCGGGAAATGTAATGTACACACATCAAAAAAAGTTGTTTAAATCTTACTTTATATTTCATGCTATAGGGTACCTAACTTAAGTCCTACATACTTTATTTACCTGAAAATTTAAAAGCGATTCCAGCAGTAAGCTTTTGGAAGCGTGCAGGAGCAAAATAGAAAATACGTTGATCCAGTTTCGCTCTGACCATGAAATAAACTTGTGATAGACCCAGGCCAGCGCGGAAAAATGTATTCTAATCTACTTGCAAGAGCGAACTGACTACTGTCGGCACTAGTGTGACGTGTGAAACTTGTAAGTTAAGAGGGCCCTTCCCGGCCCGATCGTCAACGCGAGCATGGTCGAAAAGCATGTTGTTTCATCGGAGCGATATTTTTTCAACTCCCCTGTTTTACCTAGCCCCGACCCCGCACTACAGTACTCGTCTCCCGCGCACCTCATACCGATTATCGCGATAACATTGAACGAAAAATAGTGTTCGAAAATTGCTTAAACTTGTTCCAGCAAATACGTGTTTTTGAATAAGTCTTACAAGTTTGTGAAATAAATATTTGTCATTTAGAATCTCCATTATTGTATGTGCGAGGCTTCTATCAGGATGTTTTCTTTACTTTTACCATTATGAACGGCCAAAGTTCGAGTTTGTTTCTGCAATTTTTTATTTTTCGCTCTGATAGAAGCCTAGATATAGTGCACAAGATACCTTTTAGTTAAAAAAATCAGACATATGTGTAACAACGGCATAATCACGTACGAGCGTTTGTTTGAAAAGTATGACGGTTTGACCGCTCTTAAATCATTTTTGCTTGAAAGCATCCCTGTGTCTGTATGGTGTCGGACGTAAGGAATAGCACCATCCCATATCTTCCCGTGGGTGTCGTAAGAGGCGACTAAGGGACTTACCAGAGAATGGGCAGCAGCGTTCTCTGTGCTTTTGTAACATTGTGCCCATGTCCAGCAGTGGACGTCTTTCGGCTGAGGTGGCGTCCCTGAGTACACGACTACTCTTTTCCATGATACGTTTTTCTGATAGCCACGCTATAGTTTCTAACTAAATCTCTTTGGTTCTACGAGTAAATAATTTAATATCATCACGCCTTGTAATCTATGAAGGGTAAGGCAGAGGTGTACCTAACGAGTAAACCAATTTCACCAGTTAGGTTAAAGTCCCATGCAATAGTTCGAGCCTGGCGGGTACAAATCCAGACTCCGTGTCTGCTACTGAAAAATAACGGAAAAACCCAATAACTTAACCCGACCCGGGAATCGAACCCAGGACCTCATGTTCAACAGTCACGCTTGCAACCACTAAACCTACAAGGCAGTCAACTCAACAATATTTAAAAAAAAACAGCGAATTTCTATATTTGTGTAAATAAATACACACATCAAAAATGTCTAGGGATCAAGCATTTTTATGCGGATTTCTTGAGATTGAGATGTGGCTTTGTAATAAATTTATGATTTTATAAATTTATATGGATCCTTTTTGGTGCATTTCATAATTTGAATCAGGAACTCTCAATCAAATTCGAGTAAAAGATGAAAATAAGCTGTCAATATTTTCCCTATAAAAACATACAACGCATTGAAGACATTATTAGTGCTACTGTTTCCCTACTACTGATTAAAACCAACGTTATTATGGAGCGGCGACGTCATTTAAGCAGGGAAGAAATGCTCAGAGCCGTGGGAATGATAGAAGCTGGTTCCCGGCAACGTACTGTAGCTTTAGCTCTGAATACAAGTCAGAGTGTTATCAGTCGTCTTTGGACACGTTACCGAAGCACTGGTACCGTGGCTGAGCGCCATGGAGGACGGTATCGCTGCACCACACGGAGACAAGACCGATACATTCAAATCTTAACTCGAAGAGCTCCAACAATAACCGCCATGATGTTAGCCGTGAGGCTTCATCACTCTTCAGGGAACTTAATTAGCGACCAAACAGTCAGAAACCGCTTGCATGAAGTGAACCTTCATTCCCGAAGACCGCTACGGGTACCACCTATAGCAATGCACAATCGTAGGATTCGATATCAATGGGCTCTTGAACACAGAAATTGGGCAGAAGAACAATGGCGTTTCGTGTGCTTTTCTGATGAGTCTCGTTTTGGTATGAGACCGGATACAAGACGTATACGACACTGGAGAACCCCTGGACGCCAACAGCGATTAAAATCCTGCCAGGAAGTCCATCCTTATAGTGGTGGAACCATCATGGTATGGGCGGGTATTTGGATCGGCGGAAGAACTGAGTTGATTTGGATCAGAGGCAACCTCAACGCTCAAATTTATGCTGAGACGATTGTATCAGACGTCATCGTTCCTCTACAAGTGCAAATCGGTCCCTTATTTCAGTTAATGCATGATAATGCACGACCGCACACCGCAAGAGTTGTAAGACAGACTCTCGCCGCAGCTAACATCAATGTCCTGCCCTGGCCTGCTCAGTCGCCAGACTTGAACCCGATTGAGCATGCATGGGATATGCTACAGAGAAGAGCTCTGCCGAATATGGAGGGTATCCAGTCGCAAGAAGACCTTTTTTTGTTGTTGCAACGAACATGGGCGGCCATTCCACAGCGTGATTTGGATGAACTCATTTTGAGTATGCCAAACCGATGTTCTTGTGTTGTTAGTGTTCGCGGTAGAAACACGGATTATTAATTGTTTAAGTTACCCAATAAAATTTTAAAGAAAACTGTTATTTCAGTCTTTTTTTCGAACTTTAATGTTAGTGGTTCAAATGTCAAAAATCCCTTTATTAGGAAAATGGCAAATTTCTTTATTAATGCAAAGGTGACTTGGTTTATCGTTACTGTGACAAACGAAAACACTTTATTTGATGAATCCTTAAAGAAAATTTTAATTAATATCAATCAGGAGAAAAGTTATTGCAAAAATATATGTTGATCCCTAGATACTTTTGATGTGTGTATATATAGACAGTGGTGTCGATTCTGTTGTGCAAAAACTTAACTTATTTTAGGCTATTGCTATCTTTTACTAAAAAATAGTGCGAGAAAAGGACGGCTATAGCTATGAACTAAGTTAGAGATGTTAAACTAGTTTATGCCTTGCCACCGTGTTTTTAGTCGACATGTTTTTACGTGCACCCTTCATTTGTTCAGAAATATTAGTTCCAACTAAATTTGACAGCTCTAAATTACGTCTGTCTCTTTTTTGTTTTATTAGAGAGAAAAAGATAGCAATAGCTTAAATTAAGTTTAGTTTGTGCACAACAGAATCGACACCATTTACGTATTTATTCGTATACGGTAGTTAGAGAACAGGCTACGATCATTGTACATGTACACCACTAGGTCCATAATGACAGGAAATATAATATTACTGTACGAGTACAAAATGTTGCATTCTATCACATAGTTCTAGACCCCCACACCGCAACGATGCATTTCACGCTTCTACGAGATTCCCACGATACGACGTCGCATCGTGAAACGATGCCGCGTCGTAGCACGATGCGACGTCGTATCGTGTTTGTGTGTAAACAGCCGTAAACATAGCTGCGTTTCACCGTGAATTTAACAAGGCTTCTCAAAATTCACTCAACGTAAAACGTTTCAAGACCTTTGCTTGGATAACAATTTTAAAAATGTTCATAATAAAACAGTGAACTAGTTCAAAGAAACGTAGATATATAAATGTAGAACTACCATGTTACGTTTAAAACGTTTAAACGTTTGACAAAACCGTTCCGTACAGTGAAATACTCCTTTATTTTGGTAATCCTGCAAAAAGGTATTCGCGATTACTGAGCGTTTGTGCTGTTTTTAACCGACTTCCAAAAAGAGGAGGTTATCATTCGTCTGCTTTTTTTTTTGTTTTTTGTGTATATTCAGCGTTTTTTTCGCCAACTGTAAACCGATTTCGATGATTCTTTTTTTGTTTGGAAGAAAATTACTTCGCGGTGGTCCTGTTTAAATTTGGTGAAGATCTGATGCTGATCTTCGGAGATATACAATGAAACTCTTCAATTATAGACAGCAAATTGGTCGTTATTGCTGCAATCGCTTGGCTGTTTGTTGTTTTCACAACATCATAACATAACATCACGCCTGTATGCTCTGAATGTACTGTACACATCTGCATACCCCCGTATGCAGATGTGTACAGTACACCCACATTTCGACAGTTAGGTATATTAGGTTAGGTCCCCATTTTATTGGGGATAAGCCTATTACCATGACATGTATTGTTGACTGCCTCGTTGGTCTAGTGGTGGCGACTACTCAGCATGAGGTCCTGGGTTCGATTCCCAGGTCGGGCATAGTGTTATTGGGTTTTTCCATCAGGAATTTCTCAGTAGCAGCCACGGAGTCTGGATTTGCGCCCTATTACATGGGACTTAAACATAACTGGCGAATGTGGGTGTAGGACTGTAGGTACTATTCGGTACACCTCAGCCCAACTCTTCGGGGATTACATGCGTGATGTTATGTTATGTTAAAATACATGTATTGCTAATATTTGAATAGGATATTACAAGTAAAAATGCAAAAACAAAAAAAACATTTTTGCAAAAAATTAATCATCATCATCAGCTCATGATGCCTATTAATGTTCCCACTGCTGGGACACGGCCAAAACACAACAAAGTGAAAAATAACTTTAGCTTCAGAAGTCGGTGGCAAAGAAACTGAATCAAACACACAGAAGTCAAAGTCAGTTTTTTTTCACTTTGTTGTGTTTTTGAAGCCGGTTTTATTTTTGCAAAAATGGTTTTTATTCAATGTTCATCTAAATCCATTATCTCGATATCAAAAATAACTAAAACACGAAAGTCGCAATCAAAACACTTTACAAGCGCAGGGGAAGCTTGTTTTAATCCGGGAAACCCTACGGCGGAATAACGCAATGACTATATTGTCTGTCCGTTTGTTGTTGTATTGGATTATTCTATCGTTATGAAACAGAGACCCTACTCTCTAACGTTTCGACCGAATATTCGGATCTATCCCTCCCTCTCGCGCACGTCTGCAGATGAGTGCGAGTGAGAGAGACGGATAGATCCGAATATTCGGACGAAACGAAAGAGAGTAGGGCCTTGCACGTAGCATACTCGGACAAAAATATTTCGACGAATCGTTTTCTTTCACGTGTTTATTTTCAAAGGTTTTATTGCTTCATTTCACTGAACATAATTTTAAGTGAATACATTATTCCAGTCCGACTAACGTCCTATTGTATTTATTATAAATATTTTTTAAGCGTAGTATGTTTATTGTTTATTTTATTTTGTATCATTTTGAATGCACGTCATATCCCTGCGACATTTTTTTTTCCTTACTTAACAAGTATCTACTCAAGCAGACAGTTATTTTTTCTATTTTTAGGAAATAATTATAACCAACATGTTTTGAATTTATCAACTTGTAACATTGGGAAAACTTAAGGGCTGAACGTAGGACAGTATACTAAAGTAAAACTGAAGTAGTCACTTTAGTATACTGCATAAATACCTACTAACCTATAAAGTTTTAGAAAAACCAACGCTTATTTTAAACCGAATATCAGCTAAACAGGCTAAACTCTAACCAGGGTAAAGAAACTCCGTATATTATCTGTATAACTTTATAACGAGGGTTTTCGTAAATTGGAGAAAAAACAAGCTTTGATAAAAATAAACAACAAGACCCAAAAGGTGGTTTTCCGCCACGCTATCACATTTCCGTTAACCACCTCGGTAATTTTCAGGCGACCTGTTTCAATTTCATTTAAGGGGCTGCCCCCATGCACACTAGCGCCACTTTAGTAAAAAAAAACAGAACTCGTTATGTACACAATTAATATAAAATCTGATTGACAAAATCAATGCTTTAGAGTTCTAGATTATTGACGTCTATTTAATTCATTAAAATATACTTCACTGTAGTTACAGTTAGAAAAATTGCTAAAAACGGCCGTTTTTTTCCATTTTGTATCTACAGCGAGTTGTGTAACGACAGCGAGCTATGTTTCAATGAGTTAAGCAGACGTAAATAATTTAGAAGAACAAAAGATTCATTTTGTCAATCAGATTTTATATTAATCGTGTATTTAACGAGTTCTGATTTTTTTACTAAAGTGGCGCTAGTGTGCATGGGGGCAGCCCCTTAAATGAAATTGAAACAGGTCGCCTGAAAATTACCGAGGTGGTTAACGGAAATGTGATAGCGTGGCGGAAAACCACCTTTTGGGTCTTTAATATTAGAGATGTGGACAGTAACTGCATAGTGTAACACTAATAAGGTGGATGCTTGGCTCGGCCTACGAAATTCAAATTAATATCCATTTTACAATATTTGTTCGTATGCATGTATTTATGTATTTAAGTTGTCCGCTTCATTTGGAAACCATATTACGACCACAAACTTTTTGGTATCCGATTGAGCTGAAATTTTGCATTCACGTTTAGTGGTGACAACGCATTTTTTGTGAGTCATGACTTGATCCTGCAGCCAGGATCGCCTCACGAGAGAACTTCTCAACGGTTAATAGCATGGACACCGAGCTTTGTATACGCGATCAATGTTGACAGACTATAAACTTTATTTTCTTTTAGTAGCCTAAGGAGTAACTCCTTATAACATCAGCTATCTGCCAGTAAAAGTCCCGTCAAAATCCGTCTAGCTTTTTCGGAGATTAGCCGAACAAATATTCAGACAGAAAGAAAAAACAATGTTATACGTAGCGTACATATACTTTCATATGCATTTAGTAAAAAGCTGTTATTCTTAAATTACAGACAGACTCTTCAATTTGATTTATCTGTCTATACAGATAAATAAGATTGAAGAGTCTGTTTGTAATGGTTCTTAATTCCCTACTTTAATCTATATTAAAATAGAAAATTAGGAACCATTACCGAAGTTCTGTGGCCGTGTTTATCCAGGTAATCGTTTATTTGCCGCAGGATCCTCAGATATTTTAACCGAAGGGCCGTGTCTTGACGCCGCGGCGCGGGTGACTTCCGGTGCACTCGATGGTGACATAAAACTCAGGAAATTAGCTCGGCGCGTTTTCATTAAAATTAAGAGCTTATTTTATTTTCCAGAAACGATGGATTAACTGGGGTGAGACACCGGAGCCTACACATTACCAATGCAGTACAGAGACAGTCATCCGTGTTACTTAAATTATATTTTGATTGAGTATTTTGAGTCGGTGAAGTTGATCATTGTGCTCGAGGCGGGATTGCATCTTGAGGCGAAGACCGAGGGAAGGCCGACAATGCAATGGCAGGATACGTGCCGGCTTCGCCCGCGTGGAGTTCGGTAATTGTACTACCGAGATAAA
The DNA here is from genome assembly GCA_941918905.2 of Xestia sexstrigata. NCBI lineage: Eukaryota > Metazoa > Arthropoda > Insecta > Lepidoptera > Noctuidae > Xestia > Xestia sexstrigata. Next base: position 10,357,217 of record OW799200.2, on the reverse strand, counting down.
AGTATCCTGTGTTCCAGGTTATAAATTATCCGTGTGCCAAATTTCATACAAATCCACTCAGTAGTTTCTGCATGAAAGAGTAACAAACATCCATACATCCTCAAAAACTTTCGCATATATTATTAAAGTAGGATAGTTGAATAAACATAATATTTTGTAGAATATGGATCCTCCTCGCCTCTAGTGCAACGGCAAACTTTGCACACCTGCATCAAAATGTACAAATTGTCGCACCACATCTGCGGAACGTTCGGCGCCGGACGTTCGCAGTGTTTTTCAAGTTATATGACACATCAGCCGAAATTCCGTCGCGTTCGGCGTAGCGCCGAATCTTCCTTCGAGTGACGCATTACGCAAACGCATTCAATGTATTTGGCATTGCAAGCGACACATCACGCGACGCGTTACGCGGCCGAAAGTTCGGCGCGCGTAGTTGAACGTTCGGTGGTTCTCTGACGCGGCGGCGCGGTTGCCACGCCGAGAGCGGCAACGTGCCTGTAAGTGACTGTTGCATTTTTCTTTTTCGAAACCCTCCATAACAGCCAATATTGTACCAAAATCCATTTTTCTGTACAATTCAACACGTCACATCCGCACACCACAAAGACACCGACTGAAGAGGACGCCACGTAATTTTCCGTCGCGTAACGCGCTGAACTAAACGCGCGCCGCCACCGTCACGTTTCGTTTCGTTTCCGAGTGTTCGGCGCGTTTGGTGTGTCATGCCAAGCGAATACTACGACCGATAATTCAGTCGCTGAAGTGTCGGCGCCGTATGTTCTGCAGATGTGTCGCGACCCTTATTTCTCATAGTGATGACTTACATTCTTCGGGCAAAACTGCACCACAACAAATAAAAGCTGTGAACGTGTGGAAATAGAAACTACTAAACACACTACCCGCAGTAAAAAGTGTCTTTACTATGTTTTACAGCCACCGTACAGTGCAGCCAAACTTTTCTGAGCTGAGCATTCAAAGAGTTTCAATTCAGTCATAAATGCAAAATGGTGTGCTTGTGCTTGTGCAGATGTTTTAATTACTACCTAATACGTGTGAGCGGACATTTTAGAACATTATTTAATATTTACTGAATGCAAATATTCATCGGACTACACTTTCTAGTAAACAGAAATAATTACACAACTAAATTAAAATAGCGGCATTGCATTTCAAATGACTGGTTTTGATTACAAACTCAGTTAATTTCTCCTCAAGTGCGCGCGCGATTCATGAATTGCAATCGTTTGACGAAGGACACAGCTACAAAAATTATTTATAAAATTAAAATCCCGACTGCGTAAAAAGTAACTAATAACTTTAAATAAAAACTGAAAAGAAAAAAACAAGAACAAATAATAAATTCTAATACGGAACATATTGGCTGCAACAGTCGGGATCCATTTAATAAACTAGACTAAAATCATTAAATCCAGGATCCCGGGTCCGGTCCGGTATATATATATTTTTACAGTTTTTAGTTAGGATTATAATAAGATGGAGAATTTCGCATTTTATTTGTTTTCGTTGTCGTTTTCGTTTTATTTTCGTTTACGTGACAAGAATATATACATACGAGTTCAATATTTTTAATATTTCAGAAATGTACCCAATTTTTCACAGGATCTTGAAATAACAAATCCCTAAGTCCACAACGAGATAATTTAACCACGCGTCCTAAGAAAAACAAAAAACGATCACAACTGGGGTACCATGTAGTACTAAAAAACAAGATTTATTTAAACATAATACTATGTTGTCTAGGAAGGATTTTAATTGTTGAGGTATTGTTACAGAAACTAATGAAAAGCCGATACCGTATAGTCTCGTTAGTTAATTTATTTTATATACTTTTTTTGTAAACGAACGAGCAACAAAATTATTCGTGAACAAATAGATATTGAATACTACCGTACTGTTATATATTTTGTAATTTACTCAAATAATTTTAGACGATGGTTAGACAAGTAATCGAATTTTACACAATAAAAAAAAATGTTGGTGTTTCTTCACGAATCATGGCTACCCTATTATCACTAGCCTATGTTACCCGGGGTAACACAAGAATTCTAAAGATACCACATACATCGAAATCGGTTGAGCCGTTTAGAAGTTATGGTGGAATAAAGAAACTCACAAACATACATGAACCCTGAAAACATAACACTCTTTTTTTTGGACAGTCGTGTAAAAAGCATGCATTCATGTTTGAGACGTGCCGATTGATGTGACGAAATTAACCTTTTCATTAGAGCTTTCGGAAATATTATTCCCTGAATTTGCGCGGTCAATGCACAGAAGATGGGTAATAATTAAAATCCCACTTAGTTGGTTCTTGAATCATTAAAGATCTATGAAATATCAAGAAAATTTATTTATTATTTTAAGATCGCCTAACAATAGCCAGGTTCTTCGAAATGTTTAGTTACGCCTAGTGCCTAGCCTTTCTTCCCAACTATGTTTAGGACAGCTTCTAGTCTAACCAGACGCTGCTGAATACCAGTGTTTTACGTAGCGACTGCCTACCTGGCCTCCAAAACCCAGTTAGTACTTGCTAATAAGATACCCCTTGGTAAGACTGGTTGTCAGACTTTCGGGCCATTGCACTGACTACCTATAACCTAATTAATATAAATGACAGATCATCCAGTAATATACGTGAGGGAAAATTATCATCAAAAAATAAAAATGATACCTATCCTAATTCCTAACTATAAATAAATTAGTAATGTAAATAATGAACATCAATTACCTACTGCTACACTAAGTGGCACAATGAACCCTAAATTCGTCTGAAGGTTACACGTACAGCGGCCTCGTGGTGTATTATCTGTTTTATTAAAACAGTTGACAATAACCTGAATTGAATACCTACATGAACAACTCCAAACGTAGCGACAGTACAGTGAGAACGCGCATTTGAACGCAGACTCCGCGGAGATATCGTGCACTCGTGATATGCGGCACAAAGATTTAGTTGAGAGCTCTTTAGTCTATTCCGAAGCTCTTTTCGCATGGACAATCCTTTGCCATTTTCCGCATAGAGTTGAGTACTCCTGAATAGGCGTAATTCACAACGATTCAGTATAATCTTATTGCATCGCGCAGCAATTTATATGAAGTGGGACGTCTCCAATTACTGCTTCAGCGAGAACATAAAAGGGTACTAAGTAAGGTTGATGACACTTTATTCGTAAAGAAATGTGTTAGTAGATGACGTTGAAAGAATAATGAGCGAAAAGTACTTTAAGGTCGATGTTTTTCGGTGATATAAAGATATTGATCAAACATTTTTGACATGTTTTCATTCGTAAGTTAGAGCGAAGGACAAAAGGCGGCCATTGTGTGCCAACTGCCAAAGCATGAACATTCCGTTACGGCCCGCATTGAATATGACGGCAGCAACGCATGCGTGATGCGGCTTGGAGACGAACAATTGGACGATTCTCACGGATAGTGGACGGAGACTGTAGACGTGCCACTTGCCAGCCACTACGAGCTAGAGATGTAGCTACGAGTATAGCTATTACATTGTGCTGATGTTACTTGTTAATATTAATATAACTCGGTGTACGACTGTAATTATATATAAACGTTCACAGTTTTAAATAGAATGTAAAGGATTATACTGAACCAATTTGCAAGGAAAGTCCCAACCGCTCTAAAAAAATTAATTAAAAATGTCGAGCAAAAATTTGTAGAACGTAGTAGTCCCTCCGTAGTAGTCCGTGGGATCGTGGCCCCGGGAGGTACGAGAGCTTGCAGTGTTTACTGTGTGGCACGGCTTTCCTATGGCGTATTTTCAGAATGATGTCATAATTGTAGTAGTCTGTGTCAGTCTAGCGCCATGGCGTAGCCTTTACAAATCTCCATGGTTCATTCAATTGTCTTGTCGCAGCTGCTGAAGATATTTTAAATACTTTCTGTTTTTAAACAAGAGCTATTGTCTCGGTCCCCATTTGTTCGAGTAAGTCACCTTAATTCCGATTGCATTTCCAAACAAATATAATTTCTTTGTTCGCTACGGACAATAGCTCGGAGGAAGATGCAAGATGAAGTTTTATCAACTAGCGCTAATTAGTTTCAAAAACACCTCAACGAGTTCTTAGTGTTCGGAAGTGTTAAGTTCCGCCACCTAGATGTTTTATCATCCTTTATAATCCGCAGTGGTTCCTGACTATTAGCGATATTTGACTTTAATAGACTCAATTCCGTATTGATGTTGAAAAGTGGATTTTGACTTTGATTTCAATTTGAAGTTGTACGACGATATTGCAGATATTGTGTCAAGTAGCAAACGATATAAGCCTATTATAAGATAAATCTTGTGGAACAGCGCAATGTGGTACGACAATAAAGGAGTCTCTAATAAGATCAGATATAATATATATAGATAAGAGCTAGATCTTCAAACATGTGCGACTTCAATCGCAATACAAACAACTACACACACAGCTGAAACTGGCAATTTCGTTATAGAGGCAACTCTGAGTTTGTCATGCATGCATGCATGTGCCGGGGTGTCCTTGGCTCCATTAGGGCAACAACACACATGTAACCTTGTTGTGCGCGCGTTATCTTTAGGTCGTTAAGCATTGTTCACGCTTCGGGGATACACAGACAATGGCGACCCTGGAATGGTTCAACGTCTACTTGTGCGCTCGAGATGGAAATTATGATGTGTGCCGCGGACTCGCGTTTCTGCCGATGTTGAGAGTGCGTTGGCTCTGCGGGCTCGAGTTTGGCGGGGTGGCGGGACCGTCCCGCGCCCGCAGTCGCGCCCCGGTACCCTTAAGCTGGTTCAACAACATCTCGCAGGTCAGGGCGAGTCAACGAACGAGAGAACGTCGGGACTCGCAACCTAACCAGTGCACGCCGCTATGACCTTTCTTTTATGCTGACATCCAGAGTATTAGCTTCGCTTGAGGCATATTTTTGCAGACTCGAAGGTGCCTCTGGTATTGGCAGTTCTTATTGATGGCATTTCTTATACAATGTACTTAATTCTCTTAAAGATTTCACCATTTATTTGAAAATTCTGTAAAAGCTATTATTAACAATAATATTAAGGTTAAATTAGGTATTCTATAAAAGGTCAAATTGATAAGTTCAATCAAGCGATAAAAATACTATTTTAGAATGTCTGCCTCATCATCATCTGCCTAGCCTTTTCCCAACTATGTTGGGGTCGGCTTCCAGTCTAACCGGATGCAGCCGAATACCAGTATTTTACATGGAGCGACTGCCTATCTGGCCTCCACAACCCAGTTAGTACCGGGTAATACGATACTCCTTGGTGAGATTGGTTGTCAGACTTTTTTGGGCCACTGACTACCTGTATAGACTGTCAAAGATCTACAAATGACAGACGGGACCAACGGCTTAACAAGCTTTCCGAGGCACGGAGGAAACTCGGTATGTATTGGGTGGTCACCCATCCACAGACCAATCTAGGCAAGCACGGCTTAGCCTAAAGATCGACCCGAGCGGCTGTTATCATTTAACCACAAGCTCCTACGTCTCTGCCTAATACGATAACAATCAATAGTATAACATTGATATAAAACTATAGTTGTAGACTGACTTAAATCACGGTGGATTAACTAACTAGCTATAACCAAACTCATCGCGGTTAAACTCATGAGTGACCGGCTCGTTATTAAATTGTTCCGTTTACCCAGGCAGCATTCGGTAACCGAAAATAGAAAATATGTTTCCGTTAAAAAATGTTATCACAAACCGATGCGATGCGCAATGGGCTGAAGCTGGAATAACGTAGCGTCAGCTCTGCACGAACAATATTCCGTGATCGTCAATAGACGTCTTGGCATCAATAAGCCTCGGTAAAATGACGTTAGGTCATCGGCTCAACTTTAAATGAAATGCTTAATGCTTCAGTTTAAGCATACAATTGTTGTATTTTTGTGATCAGTAATGCTCACTTATTGTTTGATGTTCGACTCTGCTGCCAAATTAATTTACACTTCAAATTATTCACGTTATTTTGAGTTAGTAACTTGGTGCCTACTTTGTATTCGCAAGTCGAGTCAAGTGTTGCGTTAAACTTAAATTAGTTTCACCTCATAGTTTTACTTATGTTAAAAAGATCGTGCGGTAACTCACATCGATTGATTTCAACATTTTCAAAAAGCGAAAGTTCATAAATTGGTGGTGGCTACAAATCTTTTTCTTCCTTTCTTTGCAGTTATCAATAGTCCATTTACGCAGTTTGGATGTAGTAATCATTTTGCAGGGAGTTTTTTTATTTATTTTGAAATATAAATTATTTTCTTTGTTGCTGTTATTTTTAAGGACTTTGAATTTAAGTCGCATGGTATAAAAAATATAGTTTTCTTTCAAAAAAACATCAGCCTGCACATGGGCGTGCGCAACGAAGAGGCAATTAGACCAAGCCTACCCTACCAACTGGGGGAATTATTATAACTAATGAACTATGAAATAAACTAACACTTTGTACAAAATATTAAAAAAAAGTTCTAACTCCTGTTCGAATACTTATAGCAATGTTTCGCGCCCGTGTTACGTAACTAACACTGTGCTGGAAGTTGCTACGAAGCTCGACGCTCACCCGCCGGACGCATCTTATAGGCAAGCAATCCACTCGCCTTAATCCCATTGATAAATTTACGCACACAGCGGCACATTGGTGCATATTTTCGTGTGTATGAACCGCACACATGTATAGATTGCAGCCATTTGTGGGCGGTAACTCCTGCGAGTGTAGCTGGGCTATGATTGGCTGCTACAACACAAGGCCAGGATTCAAGGTGGATGTTCTTTAGCCCGCGAAATTCAAATTTCCTTACGTTTTTTTGCAATTTGCAGGCCAGTGCTATGTTGTATGTTGATTAAAATGTAGACTATAGACTACATACGTCTTACAGCCGCAAATCATATAATCATCAACATACAACCTAGCACTGGCCTGCAAATTGCAAAAAACGTGAGGAAATTTGAATTTCGCGGGCTACCGTGCAGCAATGCACTAAGCAGGGTTGGTTCCGGTTCTTTTCCAAATTAAATATAAATTAGTGGAATTTCGTATTATCCTGCAAAATTTTGTTGATCACTGTTGTGAACCAACTCGATATGAAAATGATGCAATTTTATTTGGTCGTATTTTTCCATCGACAAATTAGAAATTATATTTTTCTGAAGGAAGCCATTATTGTTTCATTGTGACAAGCAATTTATATCGCGATCTTGAATGTTTTAATTTTAACATATTAAGTTATTTACACATTTGTTTTGAAACAGAAAACGTACATTTAACAGTAACAGTAGTGTAAATATTAATTTTGTTGTGTATTAATTGTTTATTCACCTAACAATGGTGTTTACTTGTGAAGTTTGTGCTGATAATGTGTGTTTGTTAGAAGTTAAAGGCAATAAGTTTTCTCTATTATCGTATAATGACAAGCTTCAAGTTGTGTCTAAAGGTAGATGTGTACCCGAATTACGAGAATTAATCCAAAAATATGGTAATCCAGCGCGTACTCGTCATTGCAATCCTCAAAATTATGCAACATTTACCTGGCTGTGTGGCTGTATACATACAAATAAATTATTTTGTTTTCCGTGCATTTTGTTTAATACTTCCAGTAAGTGGAGTGAGGGATTTATTGATTTGCATAATTTTCATTCCCCGGCCAAAAAGCATGACCTATCAGAAAAACATATAGAGGCTTGCTTAAAGTTAAATAGAAATATTTTTCAAAGACTGATCGCTGTCGTATGCTTTCTGGGAAAACAAGAATTAGCTTTTCGCGGCCACGATGAATCATTATCATCAATGAATAGAGGTAATTATTTAGAAACAGTAGATTTATTAGCAAAGTATGATGGAGTTTTAGAAACCCACTTACAAAATGCAAGTACCTCATTCACGGGCATGTCGAACAGAACGCAAAATGATTTGATCTCGAGCGTTGCATCTGTGATGAGTGATATTATTAAAGACGAAATTAAACAGTCCGATTATGTTGCTGTCATGGTGGATGAAACACCGGACATAAGCGGCCGAGAACAATTAGTTCTGATTTTAAGATATTTTCGTGATTCCGAAGTAGTGGATCGATTTATTAAATACGTAGATGTCAGCGCGGATCGGACCGCTGTAGCTTTAAGTTCTATAATTTTGGAAATTTTAGAAAACTTAGATTGTCATTCTAAATTAATTGCACAAACTTATGACGGGGCAGCAGTTTTATCCTCTCAAATTAACGGCGTACAGGCTTTGGTGAGGCAAAAATGTCCGCAAGCTATGTATGTTTGGTGTTCCACACATGTATTAAATTTAGTTTTATCGAAATCTTTTGAACGGGTTCCTGAAACCAAACGCTTTTTTAGTAGTATAATAAAATCAATTGCGGTTTTATTTCACAGTAGTACGAAACGAATGGCGTATTATAACGACTTTGCCGTTATGAAAAAGCTGCCTCGTGTCGCGGAAACAAGGTGGACATATCACTCGCGCACGTTAAATATAATTAAAAACGAGTCCACACACCTCCTCCAGTTGTTTGAAGAAATGAATGAAAATACACAACACTGGGATGGTGATACATTGTCACAAGTCACTTCATTTTTATTTAACATGAAAGAATTTGAATTCAATTTTTTTTTAAAAACCTTCGCGGATATTTTTGCTGAAACCGATGTTTTATACGACATTATACAGAAAAAAACTTGTGACATCGCGTATTGTGTTAAAAAGATAAAACAATTCGAGTCATTTTTAGCTCGTTACAGAGACAAGTTCGAGAACAATTATGATGCAACTGCCCTCATAACCGGACCACCCAAAAGAAAGCGCAATGTCGATAATATAAAAATACACTATCGGCGAATTTTTAACGAAATTATTGATAATGTACTCACCGAATTAAGAGATCGTTATATGAATATAAAAAATTTGAAATTCTTTGAGTTACTTTCTTATGAGAATTTTAGTAAATATAGTGAACAATTCCCTGAAAAATAAATCAGAGAATTCACTAATACTTATCAGGCAAATTTTAATTTTGATAGATTAAAAAATGAATTGCGCTGTATTTATAGATCGCCTGAATTTGCGAATTGTAGCATATATGATATCATTCAAAATTTGTATAAAAGTAACTTAGATAAAGTTTTTTCAGAAGTTTTGCGTTTGGCGAAGTTTATTGTTACTATCCCAGCAAGCAGCGCATCGGCAGAACGTTCATTTTCGTCCTTAAAACGTATCCACACTTATTTACGAAACACACAAAGTCAGCAACGACTCACAAATCTATCTTTAATTTCTATAGAAAAAGAATTAATGGTCGAACTACGACGCAAGCCTACTTTTTATGACGAGGTCTTAAAATCATATTTGAAAAAGGATAGGCGAGTAGATTTAATTTATAAATGAGTTGATTTTTTTACAGATTTCAAATCCATAGTTAACTTATTAAATATATTTATACATGCGAATCACAATGAAATAGGGCCTTCAAAGGCCGCTTCGGATATCTTGCAAGTGACGTGTTCTGTAACTATCACCCACTCACTTGGTTAAGATATTTGAGGTGGCAGAATCTTTCTTCTGTTTGCATCGTTAGAAAATCGTGAGTTGAACCTTGAATAATGAGGTGAGTTCTTGAATTCTTGCATTTATAACTTTTGTTTTTACAGCCTTATTTTCAAATATTATAAATCAATAAATGTGACTACTTTGAGGGCCATCATAATTATGTAGAGCGACGGACGTTGTGGAGTTGCGCGTTTTTTTTTTTGCTATCATTATTTCGTGGCCTACCCAGCCTGGTAGACGACTGCACGCCGCTGAGCCTGCATTGTGTAGTTTTATTTTTCAAAGATGGGTCTGCTGCGCTAGCAGACGCGTTCAACATCCCGCCTTAGATAAACCTTCGCCCATTAGTCTATCGAATAAAATAAAGCCGTAACAATCAAATAGCGAATCGGTTGCTGATTTTTAGTCAAGCTTACCTTATATTGTCGCCTCCCATGCATGAGGTTGTGGGTTCAAATTCGGGCACCAATGTGACTTTTTCAATTCATATGTAGGTACTTTTCTAAGTTTATCTTGGACATGACAAACATCGATGAGGAGGAGGGGAGGAAGCGTGGTGAGTGGTGATCAATGCTCGTGCCTTCTTTGAATGAGAAGAGGTCTTTACCCAGCAGTGGGACAGTAATAGGCTGGTATTATTATTATTATATTACATTACCTTATATTAATGTTTACTTATCAAATTAAAAACTATGAAATCAAAAAAATAAACTAACAACAAACTATAAACACAATTTTTTTTTTGGCAGTCTTGTGTAAAGGGCATCAAAATTCTTCTCCCTCCAACGCTGCCAGCTGGTAATGCGCCCAAGAGACTGGCGGCCGGCGCCACGCAGTATTAGCTGGTTAAGCTCTGGCCAAGGTAAAAGCTACCGTTTGAGTCACGGGAAGCGTTTTATTTCAACATTTCATTTATTTGTTAACCGAAGAAATCAGTACTAAATGAAAGTACAAAACCTAAGGAACAAGAATCTGTTGGATTACCTTCTCGATTATCGCGTTCGATTTTTGAAGCGCGTAATGTGGCGAAAATATTCTGAATTCAGAAACCGCTCTAACAAGAGTGACAGCTAATAGTTATGCTAATAGTCTCCACGTCCAAATTAAGCTTTAATGCAGTCATCGGCTCTCCTCCGTGCATCCAATCAATTTGTCCGTGAAATTGATGCCGACGTCACTGTGGTGTAGTATGTAAGTAGTTTATATTGTCATTGAATGGATCAAATATAGTCAGTGTCTAACCAGCATTCGAGATGTTTCATTGTCTTTAAATCCCGTCTAAATGCGCGTATGCCTACCTTGACTATACCAATTACTCGAACGTTTGCGTGACCATATTAGCCTCGGCTGGGACAGCTGATTAAAAGCTGTCAGTTTCATAATTATTACGGAATATCGACGCTGACAGCTTGTGGTTCCATATGTGAAATTTAAATTCGCGATACGCGTACGTGTGAACGTACTAAACCCTGCAGATTAGGACTGAACTCGCGCCGGGCTAAAGGAGGCGGTGTGTGTTCCCCTTATTATATAAATAGACAAAGACAACATATTTAGGTACCATTTTCTCTTCTGTTTATGAATCGATGTTTTTTTTAACACGTTTTTAAAGGTTCGCCTGTAACTGTGTAAAAAATGTTAGAAGTTAAATTGAACCCACTTCTCAGTTTTAAGTAGATTGCGCTGAATTTTTGCATTTATATTTAGTTTGGATGACAATGCATGGTTAGCTAAGTGACGTCATTTTAAATCCGATATGTCGGACTCCCAAAGATGGCGGACTAGTTATTTTTATGTATTGCATGTTATGGGTATCAAATGAAAGGGTTTTATGAGAAGAATACGAAAAATAAGTATAACAAAATGACGTCACTCTGAAGCGTGTTTGTTAGTTTTTTTTTAACTAAAATATTGTATTGTTAAGAAGCTATGGTGCCAGATTTAGTGTTATCAAAAAATAGGTATGGTCCTTTGAGGGTATGGAGAACAGGGTATAAAGCTCTTCATCCCCCATAGAAAAGGGAGGATCCTCTGACCAGACGGGTGTTATGTCTGTTGGGCCACTGCCCTACAGTCGTTGTCGGGTTCTCGTATATATTTTTAAGTCGCTGATAACGCTGCTTGCGCGATGTAGGATTTCTGACGTGTTTTTGCGGTTAGTTCATCGTCTGTGTCATAGATGGCGTTGTAGTACTTTTTGTTCTATGTTGCTGTAGTACTTTTATCACTACAGTCCAATTTCGACTACCAGGCGACCACTAGTTCTGTGAAGTTCGTTTCTCCGAACGGTATATTACTAAAGTTGCGGATTTCGCTGCAGGCAGCCGCTATAACATTTCCATTGCTTAGTAATGTGTGTTTTTAATATGATTTTCTAGATAGCTTGTTATTTACTATTTTTATGTAACTGTACAAGGATCTTTTGGTACATAGTCGAAATCGGATGTACCTCTGCCACCAACATCAGATCCTTCAGCTACAGCGTTTTTTTCTTTCTTTTTTTGAACTGGTTTGCCGTTGGCTATTGGAACTCTTTGTATCGGCGTTATCGTATTCACTCCATTTTAAAGACTGAAAGACGATGACGATTATCTCTTGGTAACAAAACCGCGTCCCTTAGTTTTTTAGAGTTCCCAAGGTCTCAGCTCTCTTTAGGTACATATTTTGTGCCAAACAACGTCAAAACAAATAACTTGAAACGTACTTGTGGCTAACTTCAGATTTTTTTAACTGGATTGAGAATCGATCAAAAAATTTGTTAACTTTGAACACTACCCCATTTATGAACTGAACTTAATGGGCCAGGCCAAGACGAAAAACAGATAACTACTTTATAATATACATAGGTGAAACGCTAGGTGGTTAAGCTTCGGGACTGTACCTTGGAAATACAAAAAAGGAGGTACTCAACTCAAAGCGTATAATTTTTTGTTATGTATGATTAGTGATCAGGCAAAACTTCGTACAGGCTGGTCCGCTTTCGGCTCACAAATAATCAACGAAGATCTAACAAGCTGGCATAATTTTAAGCTATAGGTCCAAGCGCCAGCATACCTAGATATCGAGCTACTACAATCTGACAAATTTCTTTAATAGATTTTCAACTTCATCGCTAAAGCATTAGGTTCAAGGTTGATTGGAAAACAATTTATACAGTTTCGGGTAGCTTGATCTGCTGGCGTCTGTACCTACGTACCTACTATTTCGCACTCTCTCACTTACTAACATTAGAAATCAAATAATAAACCTTTTACGCTAAATAAGCTCCTACAGCTTCTTTAGAGTATTTTTTTTTTTTCAATTTTTTTTTTCGACGGTTTTGTTAGTTTTTTTTATGATGCGAAATGGCTGATATCAGATATTATAGCAAGCAGTTGTAGCTAAGAAAAGGTTGATGATAAAAATTGTGTCTCCAGGTCTAAGGTAAACTTTATATAAATATTCTATTTATTTTCTGGAGTTTGAAAAATATTTTTAGTGTTTGTGCATTTGTCTACAATCACAATGATACTGCGCACCCATGCATTCGACACTCGAGGACACGCGTCGCAGCTGTGAGTACGTCAGATAGGATTCTGGTTTCTATGATCCGAGCGCAAAGTCGGATAAATATAAAAAAAGCTAGCAGAAGCGGGCGCAGCTTTGTGTTTTTGAATTCCCAACTTTAACCCACGTTAACTGGAATCGTTTGCCGAGTATTACATTCCAAAAATCCCTAACTAAGCCAGTTTGTTGACCATTGCACTATAATAAAATGTTTGATTAAAAACTCGCTCGAATAAGTGCACTAGTAGTATTTTTTAGGAATGGCAGTTATTTGCTACCGGTTAGAGTAAATACACACATCAACAAGGTCTAGGGATATTTTAAAAAAAGCGAATTACTATCAATGTGTTAATTATTTATATGACATGTATATATTTAAAAGATACGTTATTTAATATTCTACCATTTTTTAATAATGGTTAAGGTATAGATTAAAATTTCAGGATTTTATGGAAAAAAAATGAAGCATAGACGGAAACCGTATATGAATGAACTTTTAATTTGTGAGTAAAAACTGAAAAAAATAGAAAAATCATTTAATTTGTGTTTATAAACTTGAAGTTAGTAGTCTGAGAAAGCGCCCATGATGTTCATAACACATCGGCAACGATTCGGCATGCTCAGAACAAGGTTGTCAATGTCTTGCTGCGGAATATTGTCCCATGTCCTTCTGAGGTGCGCAAAAAGTTGATCTTCTGTAGCCAGATTTTCAGGAACTTCCTTCAGAGCTCTTCTTTGCAGCATATCCCACGCATGCTCAATGGGATTTAGATCTGGCGATTGAGCAGGCCAGTCTAAGGCCCTAACATTATGTGTATGTAACCAAGCTGCTACCGTTCTCGCCGTGTGTGCCCGGGCATTGTCGTGCATGAGCAGGAAATCTTGCCCCATTTGTGTTCTGTGGGGCAAGATTACGGGCCCCAGCATCTGTTGGACGTATCGTTCTGCCGTCATATTGCCCCGCACCCAAACGAGATCCGTCCGTCCTCCAAGACGAATTCCTGCCCAAACCATAATTGTTCCTCCTTGGTATGGGTGAACTTCCTGAGGGTTCTGGAGACGGCTCCATCGTCCAGGAACTCGCCAAACACGCGTCCTTCGTGAATCTGGATGGAAGCCGAACCTGGATTCATCCGTGAACAGCACATTGGACCATTGGTCACGGCCCCAGTCCACGTGGTTCCGAACCCATTCTAATCGTCGTCCACGATTGCCTCTCCGTAAAGGTGGGACCCGGAGTGGTCTACGAGAGCGTAGATTGCTTTCATGCAGTCGCCTTCTTTTAGTTTGGTCACTCACAAGCACTTGGTGTTCCACACGCAGCCTTTGGACCAATTGAGTCGCCGTTGCATTTGGTTGTGCTCGCGCAGTAATTTGCAAAAATCGGTCTTGTCAGTGATGCGACTTGGCCCCCGGTGCCTCTCCGCTACTTCACCTGTGGCACGATAGCGTGTCCACAATCTTGAAATTACATTTTGATGGGTCCCTATGGCCTCAGCAACATTACGCTGAACAGATCCAGCTTCCAGCATTCCCACAGCTCGTAACATCTCCGCCCTCGTCAAATGTCGGCGTTGCATGGCTACAATACCTCAATTTTAACTTTATCTTTCGTTTAAAAATGAAAAAAAACTGTAACTAAACGTAATTCGTATTGTTTTCTAAATTTCGCACAAATGAAAATTCCCTCTCCTATACATCAAGACATTTTTATGCCACCGAAACAAAAGAATTTTCAAAAATTTGAATTTGGAATTAGTCTGAGATAAATTACAAACAAATCGGTGTATAAAAGATTCCAATGCGGCCAGTACTTTTCGAGTTATTTAATTGAGTATGAAATATCCCTAGACCGTGTTGATGTGTGTATTTCTATTGAAACAGGAACGTTGTTAGTTTTAAGAATTTTAAATTATGTTATTCACTACAGGTTGTATGCTAAATTGCTCACTCTAAATACTTAATGTTACAACTTCATTATTTAGAAGTAAGAGTACTCATGTCTAATACAAGTGACTGTTTGTGGCCTTAGAGAAAACATGTACTAAAAGTTGGCCATTGTTATATTCAGCTCAACGCACTTACAACAACAACGTTGAAGTGCAAATATCATAACGTAACGAATATAATATAATACAATAACAAAAAATGCGCAGTACACTCTCATCCAGACGCGCGACGCGACGAACTTCACTAACATTATGCCCGGACCCGAACATTACGCGTAAGTGCCTAAGCTCGTATCGATCCTTACGCGTAGCAATTTTCGTAGCCGCGTAGGCCCGCTACGCGCCGCTCTCAGATGGGCCGGCCGGGCCGGTGCGCGGTGTGATTGCGGTTATGCATGGCAGGGACAATGTGTGCCTACGCGATGGCTACGGCCTACGGCCTACGCTGTATGTCCCCAATTGTGTGCGTAACAAAATTGCGTTCACGACTGTGCCACTAAACAATTTTAATACTATCTATACAAATAATAATAATTATTGCCTATGAAAATCTTGTGTTGGTACCTATATTGGAAACATATACACATTTTTTATCAAATCATACATAATTGTAAAAAAATGAAGAATAGTGAGATCTGCTACAGATGGTAGTACTACATATTATAAACGAGAAAGTTTGTGGGTGGACGTTTGTTATTACATTTCAAGTATAGATAAAATCATGCCATTTTTCGTGTGCGTTTAGATGGCGCGACCACGACGTATTTTTTTTAAACTATGCCAAGATTTTGTAAAAAAAATGTAAAAGTTGATTCCCAAAACCATAAATTTGAAAAAGTTATGGATATAAAGTTATTAGGGGCGCGCCATTAAAACGGTGACAAACACGTAATCGCTGATATCTCGCTGAAAAAGAATCGCAGAGGTCTGAAGTTTTTTGTAAAACCTAGATTTGATTTTCAATCTGATAATTTCCTAAATTTCAGGTCTCTGTAACGGTTAGTTTTTAAGATCTCCGTGGCCGCACGGTTCTCCGCGTTTCGATGGCGCGGCCACGTCCAAAACCTTATAACATTTTAACCATAACTTTGACAAATTTATGGTTTTGGGAATCAAGTTTTACAAATTTTACAAAATCTTGGCATAGTATTTTTTTTTTTAAAACCCCTTTGTCGCGCTATCGAAACGCACACCATATTTCCATGGGAGCAGAAACCACTGAACGCGACCTGCTACGAACAATTATTTTAGGCAAATACTAGTGAACCATTAATTCGTTCATTCATTCGTTTCATAGTAGCCTGATGATGATGATGACTACTGAACCGATTTTGATAAAACTTTACGTTAATATAGGTTATGTACCCGAATAACGTACAGGCTTTAATAAATAAAAGTATTGTCTATGGAAGCTAGTTCCTTTACATTTAACCAATATAATAAATACCACGAATTCAAATAGTGCAAAACACTTTGCGTTCTTTCACGGGAAATTTACATGAAATTATTTATTGTTTTCACAGTTTATTTGGTTGTTGTGAGAGATTGTACGTAAGGTGGCTTCGCAGCGTTCTAATTACTTTAACAGAATTACAGCATTGCTTCAACGGAATATTCCGTTTAAACCCCATTAAGATACCATGCAACTTCACTTCGATAAATAAGATGTTAAAAACTGGTTTCAATCACTGCGTCCTTTGAGGTTCAATTCTGCGTTTTTAAAGGGAACATTATTGGTTTATTTGGTGTAAAATAATGAGATTTTCTTTTACTTAATTAATATTTAATGGAAATGAAACGTTCTACATAATACATTTTCTTAATATTAAATGGTTATTCTTTGTCAAATAGACCAGATTATTATAGATTACTAGCCTAAGACCGCGGTTTCGCCCGCGTGAAGTTCGATAACTGTCCCACGGGATCAAATTACCGGGTTAAAGAATCCTACTTATACGTTAATTTACGTTACAAACTATCTATGTGCCAAATTTCATCCAAATCCGTTCAGTAGTTTTCACGTGAAAGAGTAACAAACACAAATACACATAACACATAATTTCCACACATAATATCACACGCACACACACACACACAACATTCATACATATACATATCATAACCCACTGTTTTTAACGGATATATTATTTGTTAATGTACACTAACAATTAAATGTAAACGGTACGAAGGAGCCTGGAATTCACGACACGGAATCCTAGTGTGAGTTTCAGGGATCGATGCATTGAATGTACTTTTCTAAACAAAATTTTTTTCTTATGCTTATTATATTGGGGATTTTACGAAAATATATCGTACACAAACATCTCTGTGACCTAAAATCTCTCCTGGCGAATATGTACAGTCCTACGATGCGGCATGTCGACCGAAGTGGACTACGTACAGTCGTGGTCTTTTCCGCCTGATCAGTTAATTTTTTTTTCGCTTAAATCGTGCTGAGGCGCCGAGCCACACCCCCTTAAAGTTTAGGCCTTTTAGAAAAACTTGAATAACCCTCGTTTGGCGTGCGTCGTCAGTGCGCTCGGCCGATCGGTATCTTTTACAAGGCGGGGGTAGAGAGCGTTTCTATGTTGTAAATGCATGCAAAAATTAGCTTAGTGGTGATCAGGCGGGAGTGTCCTCGATAGTACAACTGCACGCTGCACACGCATCACCCACATCTCACACACCTCGATCAGTAAGCTGCCCCCTGCCCGTCCGTTTCGCACCTAGGCGGCCCTAAAGGGGCGGTGATGGCAATTTCCCAACAATCATTGAACATGTGCTTTTGTGTACTGAACTACTGACCTCCTGCCTCCGTCCTACCACTGACATGTGTTGCGGTCGAGGGGAATTTAAAGCAGAATCGAGCAATTTTGTTGGTTTAATAACAATATGAATAGAACGCTAAATGCATTTGACTCAGAAACGTATTTTAAACATCATTCTGTGTTTGTCACCTTCTTTATTTCTTAAATCGAAATGGAACGATTTGTTACAAGTTACATTACATTGAAAATGTAAATAAAACCCGACACGTAGGGTCATACATTTCTAAGGTTATTTTTTCTTTTTATTGGTTTTCACTTACCTAAATGCGTTTAATTTGTGTCGAAGGTTTTTTAAATTTTTAATGATTTTTTTTATTTCATGCCTTTTTGTAGGGACTACTTAATTTTTTTATTTCTTTTATTTTCTTGCGTTTTAAGATTCAGGTAACTTGGTATTTAATCAGGTTTTTTATTCGACAAAAAGCTAAATAAAAAATAACTCGCATCTGTTTGTGACTACAAACAATTGAATACAATTATAAAATGCGGACGCAGTTTGGCAAATACTAATTAATGTTGAAAAAAAGTTATTTGAGAAAGGAAGAAAATGGATAGCGTCTGTACGGGTCTAATTACATTTTTTATTGAAAAAAAGAACATTATTATCGTAGTGTTAGTTTGCTAGTGGTACGTGGTACACGGCCTATAATCTGCAATAACTGGAGTATCACAGATACGTTGCTTCAATACTAAATTAGCCTACTTACAGAGGCCTCTCTTCGAATGTTTTTATAAAGGGTGTTTTTTAGAGGCGGCGAACATTAAATTGAAATAAAACACTGAAAATGGTTTTAATATCAATGAAATTGGCTTTATTTGATTAATATTTTTATACGGTTTATGTCTAAAATTTAATTATTGTCTTGATAATAACAGAAATCATTATCAATGTCACTTCACGTTTATACGAAAGCGATTTGACGCTTCCACGCATATTATAAGTCAGTACCATCAGCCTATTAATGTTCCCACTGCTGGGACACAAGCCTCCTCTCTATGAGAGGGAATGGGCTATAATCCACCACGTGGGCCCAGTGCGGATTGGTACATGTCACATGTCTTCGTTTTTTTTTTTTCGTAACAAAACTTAAAAACAAAACCATGTATTTTTGCTTTTTCACTATAATATAGGACCAGAGTGATGGTTACGAAAACGCCGAAAAATAACATGTTAGACTGAATTCGAGTGCGTTAAAAAATAAAAGCGGTTTGAGTCCAAAATTAAAAATATCAGGTTAATTAGCATGGATTGATGATGAATTATATGATAATGAACAAAGAAAGTATAAGGTAATTATCTTGATAATTTGTGACCATGTGAGTTAGGTAGGGGATGTAGCTATCCGAACCACGGCATGGCGAATCCGTCCTCTGCAATAACCATCAGCTATTTTATGTATAGAAGAAATCTTTCTTCTCTTACAGCACAATTTCTGCGTATCCTAATGCCATCGCAAGCTCAGTTTTGCTTTATTTTAACCATGATGGCTGCTCTAAACGCAACTAGTCAATCCAAAGCCACAACTAAGCATGTTTTAATTTGTTAGTTTTATTGATCTAATTGTCCTTATTCACAGCTGCCGCTTGCAATGGTAACTACTGATCCGCGCACTGCATCAGACATTTCATTTGCTATTCCATCGTCGAGTGGCATACAATGTTTTTGTTAATTTATTCGCGGTTCGCGGACATGCAGTCCAATTTGTTTCCTATTAGCAATGTTTTAATTACAACAGCTGTAGTGCTTTACTATGTATTGTTGGTACATAACCATGTAGATATCAGGGCCGAAAAACGAAACCGCGAAAAACGGATAAACATGATTTCCGCCCAAAGCCAATATTATTTAAATTTTCTCATTTTACATTAATAGAATCATAAATTCATGATTAATTCGTAACAAAAAGGAGTCTGCCCACCGTATCATACCATGACCGTGACAGGAAAGAGTGATAGGCAAAAAAAAGTCTTTTGCTCCACAAGACTCACGTACGCAAAATTTTTCTTTATCATCAACTTATTGCCTAAATAATGTCCAGTCCACTCTCCCTCAACTTTTCTTTTTTGTAAAGCGCCGTGATCGTAACGTTGTGATCGTCGGGTGTTATTGCCTTCTCTTTCTTCCATCGTATAAAATAATGATTATAATAAAAATAAATAATAATCATTTTATTTCAGATAAATTATTTTACATCCATATAAATTGTTAGTAAACATGACCTTTAAAAACTATGTTAGTAGAACATGTAGGTTTGACATGAAATGCATAAACGGGCAATCAAATTTCCCCGCAACGACATTCAGGAGACTGTTATTATTTATATTGATTATTATTACTGATTATCATTGCCAATTATTCTCTCGAAGACAATTTTCAAAAAGCCATCACAAAGGTATGAAAGGAAAAAACAATCTCATGAAAAATATTTACTCGTTCTTCCGGACGCGTCTGCTACAACTGAGAGAACGGAAACCGATACGGATATGCGGATGCTACGGTCACTAAGCATAGTAGGCATAGTTCGTGTCATGTTTCTTTCCGTGCCTGATAGCATTGTCATGATATGGTATAATACGGTATAGTCGGCAGACTCCTTTAATAACTGAATACGCGTTTAACGAGTATCGTACTGATGTCAGCTGTCAGAGTACATTCCATAATTTTATGTAATTGGTCAGCAGCAAATTGGCAATTATGCGTAATATGGTAGTCAGTCTAGGTCAAGTGGATGGATATGGACACATGAATGTAAAAAATTACTCGTAGGTAAATAACTAAATATACACTTGGCCAAGTTTTTCTTGTAATGTTGCTATATTACAATAACACACCGGACGCTTTTGTAAAAACTTTAGAAATTCAAAAAAGCTATTCAAAAGTTCACGTTTCAGAGAAAATATAGTTGAACTGAACAAGTTCAACTTTATTTTCTGGAACACGGTATTGTTCCAAAAATACACCACCAACATCTCTAAAAGGAATACACAATGATAATCCTTATAATGTAAGTAGGTGTGCTTTATTTGCATGAACCTTCTATGAAAGGTCTTGCAAATAACGAAATCAACCCCCATCAACGTCACGTGACGTACCAGTGGTAGGTACACCACGTGAATTTTAGGGTTTTTGTTGCTTTATTTTAATTACTTTATCGCCATTCATAAGAGAATATACATATTATGTGATACCATAATATTTTCAGTTTGATAAAACTTTATTGTCCGCTAGTAAAAAGGCTGCGACGTACTGGCGCGTGGCGCGCCGCCCGCCGGGGCAGACACTCTATACGGGTTCGTTACTGACTCTGTAACCCTAAAAAAGTCGGCCAAGTGCGAGTTGGACTCACGCACTGAGGGTTCCGTATAATCTTGTAGGTATTTTGTTATTAAACTATACACATATTTACGGTTTTCAGAGTTTTCCCTTTACGTGTGCTGTAAGACATTGCTTCTCGCGAAATTTCATTATTCTATAATAGTATAGGATCCCATAGAGATCAAGGGAAAAAAGAAGAAATGTTTAAAAAAATATATAATTTTAAATTGCTAATTAATCATAATTCTGGACTGAAATTTTTTAGTCAACCCGTCTGCAATAATATATTTATTGACAAATTTAATTTGATATAAAAACTTTTCATCCATTAGCCAGCTCGGTGAAGGTCGTTCTGTAAGGGATCTTAGACTATAAGGTCAACGGGAACTACCATATAGGTTTTCGACCCAAAACCTATAGGGTATTTCCGGTAGAATGGGGTAGATGAATATAATGCAATAGCAAACTGGACGTCACTGTTTATTCTACTCAATGACAGAACTATTTATTGATTTCAAAGCAACTAAAAATCGAATTTGGCAATTAATTGAAAATAAATCGGGTTTTCAGGCCCAAAATAAAGTGTTTTTTAAGAGATTGGGGTCTTGGAATAATTGTTTTATGGTGTCATCTACCGTATTGTCAATTTTGGTTAAAAGCAAGGTCTTACAGCACAAGTAAAGGGAAAATTCCGAAAAATAATAAATGTTGAAAATTAAGGTAAAATTTTGATAGGTACTAACAAGTTTTCGCGAAAATCTAAATATTCCCATATCTTTTTGTCTTGTTGACTCTGGACCTTGATGTATATACATATAATATACTATAGACATCAGTATCTGGATTAAATTTCAACTTGCAAAGAACGGGTGGACCGTTCCTGAGAAAATCGGTGGTGACACACGGACAGACAGACAGACGGACAAGAGAGTGATCTTATAAGGGTTCCGTACCTTAACAATGCTGCGAAAAAAGCTAACGCATCAAAGAGTACGCAGCGAGTGGTCGCCCCGTGAGGCTGAGGTGAAAATGGAATAAGGTCAACTCTATCAAATTCTCACTTAGCCATTCTCTTTTTAAAAAACGTTTTGCAGTTCTGTTTTCATCGTTTTTGTATAATGGCCGTGCTGTGCGTTTAATAATTTCTGATTGACTTGGGCTAACAAATGTGTAGGTATTTACGATAGTTCTTTCAAAAATTCCAAATTTAAATGTGTTTCGTAAAGAAGAACATGAATTAAAACATAGTTATTGTATCGTCTGAAGTACAATTTCTGCCAACAAGACCGCTAACGCTTACTAAGTAAGTACTTGCAACAGAAATGGTTCACTCGGTTAATCGGATTAGTATGTACTACGTACTACTTCAGTCGTGTTTCCCTATTTCGTATTATTCCTTTGTTTGGTCGCAACCGGTCGGAATAAATGCTATAACTTTAAAATATCTGAGACTAAATGTACTTGACTACTGTATTTTAGCATTTTATCTTCTATATACGAATTTTCTTTCAGTTTTGCCTCGTAAATTGCCTCGTACATCGCAGGTCGTTACCAACAGTGTGCTTTCTTGAAACTTATTTCAGGTTGTTCAAGTATGCGTAATTGGGAAACGTAGTGGAAGTTAGATGGCAGTATGATACTTGCTCTGTTTACCAAACTTATGTATTTTAGACTAGAACCAACTACAGCCTTAATGTGATTTCAGAATTTAAATAATGTAATATTCTTTTATCCATACTTTTAAAGCTAAAGTTATTTTTCACTGTGTTGTGTTACTGTCGATTTTATTTTTTGCAAAAAAGTTTTTATTTTATTTATTCGGGAAAACAAACAATTAGAGCCTTATCACACTAGCGGATTGCGAGCGGATGCGCAGCGAATTCGATGAAATTCGTTGCGCGCCCGCAACGATTTGGCTGCGCGCCCGCTCCGTTTTGAATCCGCTCGCAATCTGCTAGTGTGATAACGATTTAACGCATTAAGAATTACAAAAAGAAATCAATTACGTAAAGCATAAAATGATAGCTTACCCTGATTGATGTTCGTTGATTAATTTGAGTATTTGTTTTGCGTCACCTCAAAGTTACATTATTTTAGATTCTTAATAATAGGTTCTATTTTTATTTTATTTTTGGCTTTGTAATTATTTTTTTTCGTCAATATAATTTATGATGGAAACCTTCTCTATTTCTGTCGATTTATTTTTGTCTTTCCTCGACAGCCTTCCGTCTGCATTGCCAAACTCTCGATGATAGTTATACCCGAGCTGGGTCTGAAGTTCTCATCAGTTACAAACAGCTGTAAACTGTTGAGGATCTCTCGCAACTGTCTTCCGTCTCCATCATCAGATCAACTCTAGGTCTCCTTTATGTTATAGTGTCTCTAAAACTATATTTATGATTGCCAAGTTTTAACAGAATCCATTTTACACAGTTGAAAATTCAGTAGGTGAGAAATCAATCAACCCTTATTTTCCTTCACTCTTATTATTATTATTATTTTATTTGCCAGTCATGTTTCCCACTGCTGGGCAAAGGCCTCCCCTTTCTTTTTCTATGTTGTGCGATATCTGGCCATGTTCGCCCCGCAAACAAGATCAGATCGTCTTATTTTTAGGGGTAGATTTTTCCGACCATAAGGACTGTTTCTGGTAACGTTCTCTATGCGTAGGTATTTTCTTATTGTGCCAATTAATTCACCAAGGAATATTTCTTTGACAAAAAAACAAGTTTCATTTTCTCAATGAAAATGTCTCGCCGATGAAAAATATCTTGGTTAAGCTTATTGGCTTGTGGAGTTGAAGGGTTGCAAAAGTGTATCTTATGCTCCGGTCTGTTAAAGTTCGAAGCTCTCTGTCTCTAGACTAGACAGTGTGTGTGGTATGTGTACCTATACTCGTACTATAATACCTCATTTCCGACTCGCTGTCAGTACCGGCGCGGTAGGATAATGCATTTGAATTATCTTTCTTATATACTTATTCCATATTTTCAATTTTGTAAAACTTTAACAAGCTTTTTTATTTAGTTGCTGTTATTCTGCGTAATTTTGATGTTTGGATTTTAAGTCATTTGAGCTCTTTAATGGTATTTTCTCAAACATGATTGGAAATTTGAGCATTATTTTGACAACCTTCTTCGAGATAAATCGAAATTGCTGTACCTGCAAATAGCGGTTTATTAAAAAAAATACAAATGAACTCTTCAACACGAGAGTTTTAATTTCATCGCATTATTTGAGAAAGGTACTTACTATATACAAAATGATAAAATGATACAAGCCTTGGCCACAACTAGGTATTGATGGACTTACGTATGTGTGCCTCGGCTTCGCCTCAGCCCACATTTACACGTTCGTCCATCAATGCCTCTGTTGCTGGCCGCTGCAGTAATGTACTATTTATGAAAATGTTGATCAGTTTATGTTATATTAAATTAAACTTGTTTACTTGATAACGCTGTCTTTATCACTTAAAGGTTAAGTGGTCAAGGGTTTCATAGCACTAGCAGCCGACGTGGGCCGTCTGACCGTCTGCAAGCGTATTTTTAAGCGAATTCCTGAACAAATACCCTGTTTTCGTTTTGGGAGCAATTAAACGGTTATACCGGTGAATGGTTCGAACGTGACCTAACTTTACTAATAAATAACAGAACTTTCAAATGTTATTCTTTATAACTTTTTGTTTTCCAATCAAGCAGAATTCCGCTTTGCGGTTCACTTTATAGGTTTATTTTAGTATTTCGTTTGTTTAGGCAGCTTGGTACACTAATTTTGGCTAAAATGTAAAGTTATGTTTTAGTAGCTGGCGTTTAGGGTTAATACTTTTCGAATTATGCGAAAAGTTATTTCAACGAAATAAGCGACTTAACTTAAAGCTGCAAAGAAGGAAACTCTAAACCCTATATATAAAACCCTATATTCCTAAGATAGAATGCGTCTCTCTGTGTCCACTCTAGCGCGTTAACTTGGGTGCCCATCCGATAATGATGTTATTTTTAAATCACACATACATATTTTCTTTGGTTGGTCAAAACAAGAGACAAACTAGTGAAGTTTAAAATCATATTAGGATAGGTTTAGTATTTTTCTTTTAACAGAAGTCACGGAAGAGTTTTGAATAAACTCGCGGATGGTAATTAAAATAGCCGTTCTCCGTGTATGATTGCTTTTCTTTAAAATCATAATAATATTTATGTTGTAGCAATCATATCAAAACGTACAGACTTCCGGCTGAAACATTTACAAACATTAACACTGCATATAAATTAATAATCTATGTATTGCTTATGATGGTGACTGACGCCCGATCAGACGTACCTAATAGCAACAAAATGGGTGGGGTGTTACAGCACTGCAGACATACAGACTGCCAACCAAATGATTTCGTAGCACAATAAAAGGCTTCATTGTGACAATTATTTTGTTAGTGCATCTCTATTAGGTATCGGCCTATTGTTGAACACCACGTCTTGTATTTTGAATAATTTTAGCCGTGTTGGGCAACCTCAGTTTAGGATTTTTTAAGTGTCTTGACGATCTTCAGCTGCATCCGGTTAGACTGGAAGCCGACCCCAATAAAACTTGGGAAAAGGCTAGGCAGATGATGATGAAGTGTCTTGACGATGTAAAATTACAGGAAGTACATCTGAATTAGCCTTTTCTATAATTCAGCCGTATATAATTTGCAGCTACTGGTGATGCCACTAGCTACTGGTGATGCCACTTTTTAAATATGAGAAATGAATCCGCGATCCATTTTTATGAAAAATATAAATCTTTAAGGTTTTTACGTTTTCCCCACATGCAAAGTGGGGATGAACTTTGTCATAAAGTGCTAATTAATCTTGGATATACTCTAGACATCATCATTAGAGTTATTTCATCCGTACTGTGCGTGCAGCATCGTGGATCATCGTTTGATACGTGCTGGCATTTGACATTGCAGTCTTGAATCAAAATTATGAACTACATGTTCATTCCTTCAATTTTGTTGCGTCAGATAATGCACAGCATGTTCAGTGTTATTAAATTTAGCACAGAATGACGTATAATATGAAGTTGTTAGGAAAAAGACTTGAAATTCCAATAAATTGCGATGGGGCAAGAAGACCGTGATGCTAATTAGATGACTACAAGTTTAACAGTCAAGAGTACTTTAATTCTTTCGCCTGGCAAAAAGACAAAGAACAGAACTGATTTTGACAATGTATTAGCCAATCTTTGGAGAAATAAGACCAGTTTAAAGAAAAAGAAGAAATAAACTAAAGTACCTAGGTACCGAATAAGTATACCTAATATAATACCTAAAATAATTTAAAATTACAAGTGATACTGTAGTTACTAATGGTGTCGATTCTGTTGTGCACAAACTTAACTTAATTTAGGCTATTGCTATCATTTTCTCTCTAATAAAACGAGAAAGAATTAGGCGTAATTTAGAGCTGTCAAATTTGATTGGAACTAATATATCCATACTAATGAAGGGTGCACGTAAAAACATGTCGACTAAAATCACGGTGAAGCGCAAGGCATAAACTAAGTTGACATCTCTAACTTAGATCATAGCTATGGCCGTCCTTTCCTCGCATTGCCTTTTAGTAAAAGATAGCAATAGCCTAAATTAAGTTTAGTTTGTGCACAACAGAATCGACACCACCACATAGGATAATTATTTAAACATGGTAGGTACTCGTATCTGCAATATTCCCTAGTTCAATTATGTAATTATGTAAACATGTTTGAATGCAGCAAGCATTCTTATTCATTCTTGAAATGTTTTCATACGGATGGAAAGTTCACATACCTATTTGCTAATGATGCTATTAAGATTTGTTTTGAATTTATATAAGGCGGTGGAAAAGAAAATATCGAGATAATTATAGTTGATGTTTAGCAGGCAGTTGTGATATTTATAGTAGAATGCAGACAAGAATAAAACAAAACGCTTTTCAGTTTCGTGTGTTCCCCGAAAATCTTTAGCGTGTTCGTTGTTTTACTGGTGTATGCCGTATATGAATACATCCTTTTGACCTTGCTGAGTAAAAACTTGCCAAACAAACTCAGGTACATATTTACAAAGAACCGCAGACCGCCCACGCAAGGCGTCTACAGTAATGTTCCTATTTAGATAGGCACACAAAAGGTTTGACAAAACTTATGCATGCGTTTAATTATAAGAACCCCGTGTGTTGTCCTGAGAACGTTGTTGATGAATCTACAACTTTCGACAGGAATCACATGTCAATTTAACTTTAATTTATCTCCTTGATGTATATTGGTCTATTCATTTTATAGGTACCTTGGCTTACAACGTTTCTTACTATGTTAAAATGTCGCGAATTTTTGACTGGATTCAGAAGAAGTCGTTGTCGTGTTAAGGTTTATTATTTAATGAATTCTTTCAATTTTATCTGCACATTATCTAATTGCTAGTTTTTCTGTAAATCCCTACTACTACAAGTGCAAGCTAACTAAGTGTGTGGCAGATTATTAAAAGTAGGTATAGCTACTTTAATTGTGCAAACGTTTGTTCTTAATGCTTTTCGTGAAGCGTCGACAGAGTGTGATGAAAGGCAAAGTGGCACAGCTTGAGACACATTCTTTCTTTATCGCGCGGTTAGTGCCTAACCTGGTGTCAGAGTTTTTATGCCGCACATGGGCCTCTGACTTAGCTTTACATGCCGTCAAGAAATATCTCTCAGGCATGCTGGTTTCCTCACGATGTTTTCCTTCACCGAAGCAAGTGATAATTATACATTCTCACAGAGACACGTTTAGAAATTACGATACCTATCTCACATTCCAGATTGTTATTTTGGGCAATAGCCAAATTATACGTAATTTACTAAACGAATGAGACTTTTTGATTGTCGTATTATCGGGAATTCGGGACCTTTGACAGAGGTATATTATAGCTTTGTGAAAACGTTTTGTACTAACAAGGGCAGTTTAAGGTTGGCATTTCATTTAATTATTAAATTTTTGGTTGATAATCAAAACGGTGCCTTTCTGAATAATCAATTGATGTCGGTGGATACATTGAGCGTCTTTGGTCGACCGTGAACGTTTCAGAAGGCGTTGTAATGAGTGCCTCTCTAGGTGAGAACAATAGAGTTTCTGATGTTTTGAAACCTGACGACGTTATACACGTTTCACTTGTTCTAATAACGCTCTAACACGATATAAATTGTTGTCAATTCAGTTGAAGCGCTTCATTGTTATATAACAAGTAGTCAGTTCGCTCGAGCTACATTGCAATTAAAACGATAACTGTTATAATTATCATTCTAATCACCCAGTTGACATTGTTAATTCGCTCGGCAGTAAATGCAGTCGCAGTTTTAGAAAAATTATACTGCATATTAATCTGATAACAAGTCGAATTTGATAGGTACGTCTGAAACAAAGAAAAGAGCGAGAAAAGATAGTCACTGCTCATGAGAGCTAGAAACTTGGATATTCGTAAGGTTTCACATGTTGATTGGTCGTGGTGGCGATGGCGGAACGTGTACCTACATCAGCGATAATGGAGGACAGTGTCGACGCTCAGCCGGCAGTCTGTGAGCAGCCTGCGAGACTTGAAACTTGAGATGTGAGCGGAGTTCGTCCTTGACAAGGACACGGCGGGAGTGGTGACTCACCGAGTGGCTGGTGGAGCGAGGCGTGTGCGTCGCAGTCGGCACAGATGGTGGACCGCAGCAGGCGCTCCCGCTGCAGGCGTCGCAGCAGCTGCAGGTGCTGCGGCGTGAACACCGTGCCCGAGCGCTCGCCCACCAGCAGCACGTCGCCTGCCTCCCACCAGGCTTGCTCGCGCAGCGTGCCGTCGCGGTTGAACAGCCCCAGATCTTTGTAGCCCTCCGGCGGGCTCAGCGCGCCCGCCTCGGCCTCTTGGTAGCGTTCGCACGCACCGCATCCCGAGCATTCCTCGCCTTCGCCCTCGTCAGAGTACCCGCACTCGTCACGCACCACGATAATATAATCGGCCTCAAAAAACTCGTTGGCGCTCTCATCGAAGATAACTCGATGCTTTTTATTAGTTTTGCTCCCCTTTTTCAGTGAAGACTTTAAGTTATCGTGATCTTTATTATGGCGCGTATCGCGCGCGGCGCGGTCGCCGCGCATCGTCGCGAGTTGTCGCGACGCGAGCGGTCGCTAAAGTGTCGGAAGGCTACGTCGGCAGGCGTGAGGCGGCGGTATAGCCGACTGCAGCGCCGCGCCCGCCCTATCCTATCGATCGTCACCACCCGCCTCGGTGGGGCCCGCCAGCGTTACGCCGACCATCCACAGAGAACCGAGACGATTTCCCACTTGCCATGCCATAAACATTGAACACCGCGCGCGCTCATTAATTGGACAGTATTTGGACTCATAAATAAAAATTAAGCAATTTTTTTCTTCTTTCAATTAAATGCTAGATTCTATATTTGAGATTAGAAATTATTAACTATTAGAAATGTATATACTTAACTTGTAAAGTATATTGTTTCTAATTACTGGTACCACTTTGTCCAACACGCGACGATAACACCGGTCCAGGGTTTATGAGCAAGTGAACAATATGCCGCTCTCCGCTCGCTCTCGTGTAAAAAATGGACGCAGTAAAGACATACTTAGGTACTGTTGGCGATGCGGCGTGTTTACAGATACTTGTCAACATTGAAAGAGAAAGCGCCGAGGTGCTCGCCGGCCAGGCTCCTCGGCTTCGCTGCAAACTGCGCGCGGGTTCGAGTCCTGTGTGGAACAACGAGTATAAGTACTTACGAGTATAAGGCTTCAGCATATTGTTGCGGCTTTTGTTTCACGGACAGACTCGACTCTATACAGAAGTTTCTTAATAAAATAAAAGGACAGGGTTCTGTTTATTTCTGGCGCTGTTTTCATATAGGTAATAATATGTTTGTTAAATATTTACTAATGTTTTTTTTTTATCTTTCAGGTGAAGGCAACAGCTGTGGGATATGGAAGCTAAAAGGAATATTTTGCATCGTAGGGTAAAAACAGGAAATATTTAATAAAAACAGTACCACACAAATTATGTCTCTCATTAATTTCCCCTCAAAAGACCCGGTAGGTACCAACATATTGGACGTTTTAACAATAGTCTTTAATATTCTGAAAGAGAGAAAAGAAGAGCCATTGAACAGAAAGTTTAATTTCCTTTCAAAGATTCTGTTAAATGAATGCTCGTTGAAATGAGCACTTTCATTCCGCCGCCGTATTTAAGTGAAACTGACCAATGGGACGCACTGGATCATCCATCATAAATAGGTACTTGGAAAATATCTATCCAATATTTTAGTATGAAATTAAAAGCCAACCCTTCAACGGCCGCAACGCTTAGAGGGCCCTACTTATCCATTTCAATATGCAATTGCACAGTTTCAGAAGTAAACTATGAAACTATTCATAAATAGAATATTCCAGTAGTCTTCACGTACTTAATTAGGTTAATTATTATATTTTTGTGTAGTTTTACTGGATAACCTACTTTGAACCAAGCGTTGAAGACTATAAAGGAAATGTGGATGGATCGTGTGAGGAGTGAATTGAAAAAAAAGGAACAAAGGCAGAACAGTGATGACTGGATTACCTAACGTTTAAGTTTTTCTTCCATAGATTTTCTTTCCAGTAGTAGACCACTAAAAAGCCTAATTACAACGCACACTAAGATGAGAAGCAAACTAAACTAAAACCGCCAACAAAAAAATAAGACACTCGCTACATCTATATGTGAGGTCCTTATTGATAGGCTACAGCGAGTAACGTTAACTCGCCAACTGCGCTCAAATGCACCCTCGTAGCAGAGGGGCCGCGCTCACAGCGGAGCATCACAAGCGGCTGCGAGAGATTGCACAAAACATTCATGCAGTTAGAAAGCTGATGTAGGTTGGTAGCCTACAATTATTTACTTTCCATTACATTACAAGAATTTGAAAAGCTTAATATCGAAAAGGTTTTTTAGGTATTCGTTGCCGATTCTCGTTCATCGTTATTATTCACTGGAATTCAAAAACATTAACCATGCAATGGTGCTAGGTGAACCGATGACCTGGAGAAAATAGCGGGGATCTGCTAGATGCGAGACGCACGGGACCGGACCACGTGACGACATTTGTGGGAGGCCTATGTCCAGCAGAGGACGTCTTTCCGCTGAAATGATGATGAACTTTGCATAAGCCGAGATTTGATGTTGTTGCCTTCTGCTTCTTGCTCCGAGAACAATAAGTTCAAAGAAATATCTTTGCTAACAAGGAACTTATTGTTCTCGTGATTTACTGGTATCGTTAATACCTAGTTAGTTAAACTTATATGTCACTTACGGGATATCATCCGTGGTTATCATTAATTTTGAGCTCCCGATATTTCGACGCTGTTGCTAGCGCCATGATTGCGGGTTGACTGGAGAATGCGGGTGGATGGAAAAAAAAATTAGGAGTGGGGTTTCGTTCCATTTTGCTTTGTATGCGGTTCAAATACGCAATCAGAATACTCACGTTTCAATTTCATTTTATATGACATCGTAACTAGATTTCAGGCATTTTCAAATATCCCAAATCCCTCTAGCAAGCGACTGCACTCGATGGAAAATTGTAACCGCCCCTGAATGTTTGAAATACGAATGAATGGTATTACAGGTGCATTGCCTCCCCAGCGCCAAACTGAAATTGTAACTGCTTTTGGACATCTGAAATAGCAAAGATATCGCAGGTGCGTTGCCAACCTGGCGAAATAACAGAAATCGTCGCTGATGTTTTACTTACTACTACTACTACTACAGCCCATAACGTCCACTGCTGGACATAAGCCTCTCCCATGATGGGAGGAATTTGCCGTAATCTCCACGCTTGGCAGGCGGATTGGAGATCGCAGTGATGAAAGACTAACAGAAAACGCTGCTGCCCATTCTCTGGTCTACGGAGGCGCAAGGTGTTCTGCCTCAGACATTAGTCGCCTTATACGACACCCGTGAGTGTAATGGGTTGGTTCTATTCTACTCTGCCGGATACCACACGGCTAACTCTGCCGGATACCACACGGCTAATGATGTTTTACTTAACACCACGAAATTCATAAATAGCAACTTTATAGGAGAGTGAAAAACTGCATAATTATGCCTAGGTAACTCGTAAATTCGTGTTCACTTCAAATAAGATGAGACGTTACTTGTTTCTGATTGGCTGAAAAAATGCGTCTTCCGATTCTGTAGCAAACGGTATCATAATGTCAAAACCGCAAAAAAAATAACATACGTGGTGTTAGAACCCCAACGACGAAATGTCTAATCATTTGCTGGTAATTGCACCGGCGCCTATCCCTGCGAACCAGAACCCAGCTAAGCAACGCTATTTGGCGAAAGTAACTAATAGGTTTTGTGAGCAGGATTCGTAGCACTGATATTTTGGTATTACCCGTATCCGTTAACCAGTCAGTTTTTTTTTATTATTGTACCTACTTTTCTATCAATAATAAATCAAAGTTTGCGAATGACAATACCTTCTCGGTAATATTTTGTACAATTGTAATGGCAACATTGTCCAAAAAGTTTAAATGGCGTCATAACCATACGATTTAGAAGAAAATATTATGTAAGTTCAAAGTTTCGTCAGTGAACTACGAAACCACCACGTCGCATTGATCAGCTAGCCATACTGCGACGGATAACGTTATGCTATTGCTCTCGTTGTACGCGCAGATTACGATACGCTTACGCTACGCCGCCGTGTGTAAAGGGTGTGGGTTAACGCGTATTTGTGCAACGCACGTGTATGTATTGTGAGTCTAGCGGTAAAACAAGTAAGGTTACGGTCAGTGACGGAAACGCTTCAAGAAATGGGGTGGCTAAGGCAAAATAATCACAGATGGCGCCACCATAGTTGGTCTCAATCTGACCAATGAGGTTAAAGCTATTTTGAAATTAAAATAACATTACCACATTTTGTCTATATTAGTTATATAATAGCAAGCTCCGCGGTGCATTACTTGTTACCTACTTCATTCAGTGCTCTTGCAAGTGAATTGAAGCGAGTGAATGATCCGGTAGCAACGAGATGCAATCAAGAAAATTAAATTAACATAATAGACCAAGTAATAGACTTTCCAATCAATGGTGCTTCAACTCGAGTGGGAGCTAAATGAAGACAAGATTATATAATTATAAGATGGGTTTCTGAACTCGTCTCTTTTTTTTTGTGACTGGCAGTATTGCGGCCTTACGTGACCTTTGTTAGGAGTGGATGTACAAAATAAAGAGTGTAAAACACCTCTTAACGAAGCCGAAAGGCACTGGTTCTCCCCGTCATTGCGATTTTTGGTGTGCACTATGCCTGGGAACCTTCTAGTTACGGAGATATTGGGGGTCAAAGATCCAACTTGTTGACAAGTTTTTTACAAGTTTTTAATGTAATATTTTTACTTTAAACACCTTCACGATACCCGTATTATTCAATCCATCCATCAGCACAATGTTTTGAGTGCGTTGCATTAAGTTCTACCACAAAAAATGATTTTTCAACCCAAAAAAAAAGTTGTTTCCCAGCAATAATTTTTGCGTAAAGTTACTTAGTTTGATGTACATAATGCATGGTTGACGGCTTCGTGATGAGGTCTTTTATACCCTGTATAATGTTTTAACGGTGTCATAAAGCCACTCGCAGGACCCTGAAGGTGGCTACCAGTGCTACCGCACATTTGCTTGGTTTTTCACGATCGTCTATTGTAAAACTGATGACGAATGATGCGTCAGCTTCTTATACAAGGTGTTTTTTTTATAAACCTATCCCATGGGTATGAATGAGACCATATTAAAGAATCAAGTGGCATATGAATTATTTTTCAATTTTCTTTTATTATTTTCCGAATAATCATCTTTTCTGAGATGCACACCTTCCTGTACTAAATGCACTATGTACTATCCGCCTTACCCTTCGGATTACAGGCCTGATTTAGTGATTTAGTATTTAAAAAAAAAAAATCGTTTTATCAGTTCATGTTCACGGTCTTGACGATAACTGATGTAATGAAAACAAACCTTTTATTTTCGCAGTAGGTAGGTATGCGGAACAGCAAAACAATGCAAATAAAAACACCGTCACAGCAAATGTGTATATATGTAATATATAATCACAAATTAATGTTGTGTTGATGTTGTTTCCAAAGAATCAATCTTGAAGGCAGGTGTAGAAGCTAGCTAGGCAGGCACCATCGCTTTTATAGGTATCGAAATCCTGAAGATTTTATGCTAAAATAGTTGTAGGTTGGTGGGTTTTTTCTTTATGTACTTAATATTATAAAGCTGAAGAGATTGTTTGCGACGACGAATTCGATGAACTCTGAAGCTAGGCAGGAAGTGAACAGCTCATTTCACGCATCGTTCGATAAGAGTATTTCAACATCCTCTGTTGTTTTTTTTTATTTAGCCATATTATTTACATAAATGGAGTGCAGGCAGGACTCCATTTATGACAGAGAATGTTATATTACTTACATTGAAATAAAGGAACATTAACTAAAAAAAAACATACAAAAAATAAAATTTTCCTGATAAAATTCTGATGGAATTTCTGATCTAAAATAAGGAGCTGAATGCACCCTGTCAGTTTGCGGACGGCTGACCCTTGACATCCTGCATAATTATGCTTAAAGTAGGTACCTACCTACCTGCTCCATTTACACTTCGATAGGTACTCAGATTTTGCGTACAGTATCTTTAATTTAGGGTCTCAGTCGTAAAAAAGGTTATAACTGGGCCGCATACCCGCAGGCTTTTGGACAGCCGTGACTCCCTGACCTACATAGTCTTAGGTACCTTACATAAGTTTATGTACTTGCCCACGTGACGTGAAGAGGCAGACGATTGTTTATTTGCTGATTTGTTAAACTTTGATTATATTGAATAGGTGCCAATTTCTTAGATAAGGTGATAAGAGAGTTGGTGTAGCTGTAGGTATAGGTATACGTGGGTACCTAACACCTTGACAGTAATGTTCCACAAACTCACTCTTACTCTATAAAGTTTGACAGATTGTAGTAGATATCGAGATACTACAAACTGTCAAACTTTATAGAGTTTGACAATACGGGTAGCTTGATGTGCTGGCATGTTTTCACAAATAAATAAATATTGGGAGGTAGGAGGTAAAGGAACCTAGCCATACGGGGTGTATGATACCTAATCTATCTGGGAGGTACATTACTTACGGGGTGAGTCAAGGGTAGGTATTAATAAAATTAACATCTCACTTAGTAAGTTCTGCTCAGGCACCTACTTAACGAGGGATTCCCTAGTCGCTGGATAGATGGCGCTTAACTTAGTACGTTATTGCAAGGAACGGACCCTAAAAAAATTGATTTTAACAAAGCGCGAGAAAACTAGGTTATATTCGGAAGGTTAAGCAAACGAAAGTGTCAGTCAACGAGCGTATGTGACGTGACGCAATGTTTTTTTTCCCAAGCGTTTTGGCTTTGGCACCAGCTATCGTAGTCAGTTCAACGCCATCTATAGAGTTCTTGGAAACTAAGTTTTATTTTAATACCTCAAAAAGAAAACCTCTCATTGGATTTTATTACTATTATAGTGGTCCTAATGTAAGTACAAGTAGTAACCTATATTAGTAGGTACTCTGCAACGGCTTTCGAAATAAATATTCAATACCAACAAAAAAGAAAAACTAACGCACATGTTGATGTTATAGAACTAGTTTTTCGCTAAAATCCTTCTGGATTCATACTCAGCGCCATCTCTACGTACGCATTTTCATAGGACTGTCTACGTCAGTGCCACCAAGGTTGGGTGAGGGTTTTCGTGCTGTAAGTTTGTGGTCGCCTTAAAAATATTTAAATAATGCACTAGATGGCACTAGTGACTGTGGTTCTAGTTCTACTTTCGTTTGGTATTAATATTTTATTCTTTGATTTTGTTACTCGGAAAATAAGGAAGGTCTGGCCGCACTGGGATCTTGGACCATTACTAGATCTTAAATCCGTCAGACGGAACCCTTACCTTTTAGCATTGTACATATTGGTACAGTCCGTTAATGGGTAAGGCAGAGCCGACAGACAGCTTTATTTATTTACCACTAGCTGATGACCGCGGCTTCGCCCGCTTGACAAATTATATACTAAAACCTTCCTCTTGAATCACTCTATCTTTAAAAAAACCCGCATCAAAATCCGTTGCGTAGTTTTAAAGATCTAAGCATACACAGGGCCAGACAGACGCGGCGGGGGACTTTGTTTTATAATAATTATTATATTATATGTAGTGATTAAAGAAAACCTTCCAACTTAACCAATATTAATTAAGTATATTTATTGATACAAGTCAAGTCATTTGATACAATATTATTCAGATTGCGACGGGCCCTAAGACGGTATAATGGAGTTGGTGGAATGAGTGGTAGAATGGGTTCGTTCCCACTAGTTCTAATAAACAGTTCTAGGATAGAACTAATGGGAATATTTTTCCCGCTTTTTTTAGGTTTTTGAAGGTTCATATCTCTTTTATAAGAAAACATAGGGACTTGCCTATAGTGGTTATAGATTTTTGGGAAAAGAAAATATTGCTCTACTGGCATTATCCAGGGAGGAAACAGGGGACGACTACTTTTGTATGGAAAAACGGCCGTTTTGTGTCCTCCTAGGGTGGTAAAGGGGGAATGGGGTGGCATAACATCTAGATACCCAAGTCAAACCTCACCTGCACGTGGTACCCCTGCTGAAAGACGAACGAGGGTATGACGAAAAACTCACCAAGACACACTGGCCAGCGTGGTGTTTTAAAGCCAAACACCCCCTTTAAAATATGAAAACTGCCAAAAGCCCCGGCCCTCAGTTCCCAGCAGCCCTGCTATTCCAAGTTTAAAACTACAGTCTGGTTATCTTTTCTTCTTCAGAGGTCACGAAGTTTCCTCATATGGTGGCGTGGGATTTCTTATAAATAAGACGATAGCCTCATCAGTTCAAAATATCAAAAGATATAGAATTCATTAAAACTTATCTAAATCAATTAATAGAGAAAAAAAATAGAACAACAACTCTTATATTCTGGAGTCCCCATACTTCCCCGTCTTTCAACTTTTGGAATTCCCTAAGCTTTTCCAACTTTTGGAGTTCCCCCTCACGTCTCCAACTTTTGGAGTTCCCTAAACTTCTCCAAATTTTGGAGGTTCTCCATAATGTCCCCAACTTTTTGAGGTTCCCCAAATATCTCCAACTTATGGAGTTCTCTAGGTTTTTCAATACAATAGGTACACATCAAAATAGTAAGTAGACTCATTCATGTAACGTTCATAATCCTTTAAAACAATTCTCAAAAATAATACATACATACAATAATACACACACAAAAGTCATCTTAAATATTATAGTTTGTACATCAAACCACCAAAATCATGTATACAAAACAATAGGATTCCTTGAAAAAAAAAAAGTCAGAATCATAAAATTAATCACTTGCAACTTTATCAATTTCATCATCATCAGTACTACTTTCGTAAAGCTCTAAAGCAGCTACATGAACCCATGGTAACATTCTACTAGCAACTACTACCGCCTTTTTTTTTTTTTTCGGGCCCCTTATTCACAACGCTTCGATTCGATTTTCGATTCGGAAAGTCGTATGTCTATCTCGCTCGTTTTCTTTATGTCAAAAAAAGATAGACATACGACTTTCCGAATCGAAAATCGAATCGAAGCGTTGTGAATAGCTATGCGGATGGGAAATCATCTAATGACTTCTCCCGCTCTGGGCGGAGCAGGAGGGAGTGTCAGACTTTTACTGACTAAAACCCATCCATGTTCCTTCATCGCCCTTTGTGTTCCGGGGCCACGGTATCTCTTTCGAACAGTCCCGCAACCCCGGCAGGCATCGGTCCTTGCGGACCCCTTCCTATTGCTGACTCTCTTTGAGGCGCGCGTGGAACACGAACGCGCCGCGGCCGTCGACACGGCCTGTCGTCATGAGACGGACGGACGGCGAGCTAGCCCATAGCCCACCGTCCACAGGCCCGCGCCTACGGTGGCCGGGGGCCACCACGTGGCCCCCGACGCCCGGGGCGTCTCCCGCGGCGGCCGGGACGCTGTGAGGTTCTCTCCCTCTCACGTTCCGCCACCTCCTTCTCTAGCATTACTGCTTCGCAGAAGGAGGTGACGGCGTCCCATTCCGTCTCGCTCCGGACCATGGCTTGCACCAGGGCCGGACGCGAGAGGGCGCCGCCGCCAATCGCCGCTTCGAGGACACGGCGGTGCTCCACCCACGCGGGGCACACCTCCACCGTGTGCTCCACCGTGTCCTCCGGTCGATCCTCGCAATGGAAACACCCGGGCGTTTCCTCCCGCCCGATTCGGTGCAGGAACCTCCCGAAACAACCGTGTCCGGTGAGGCGGAAGGTGAGGACGCCGTGGCGTCTCTCCAGCCACTCCTCAAAGAGGGGACTTACCGCCACTATCGTGGCGTGCCCTAACTACTACCGCCTTACGTTTGTTCTTCGTGGTACTTAATCCGGGAATTGCGGCTAGCTCATATCGATCATTACCGAGCGACGCAACTACGCGATATGTACCTAAGTAAGCCGGACAGACTAGCTTTTTGCTTTTGCCGTCATTATCAAATTAAGTTTTCGTAAATTTAATTAAGTCTCCTAATACGTGGCACAAATTGTGACAAGATCAGTTGCGTCCCTAGTAGTTTGACGGATTTCATTTAAACGTGGATCTATTTCGCTACTCATGTGAGTACCAAACATTACATCCGCTGGGGTTCTCCCCGTTGTCTTCTGTACGGTGTTATTTAAACCCCACTGTATTTTGCCAACCTTGGTGTCCCAAACCATTTCGTTGTCCCCGAGATTCTGCACCGTCAAGGAATTCAGAATAGTACGGTTATACCGTTCTACTTGTCCATTCGATTGTGGACTAGCGACTGCATTCATCACATGCTTGATACACTTTTCGGTACAGAACGTTTTGAACGCAGAAGAAGTGAAACATGTACCACGATCGCTAATTATACGATTGGGTGGTCTAAAAATGTCAAAAATGTCTAACAACACATTTATAGCGGTCAAGGTTTTCATATTTCTTACCGGTTTTATAAAGGCAAATTTAGTAAAAGCGTCAACTACCACTAACAAGTAAGAGTTACTTTTTTAGACTTCACGAAGGGACCCAGGTGGTCGATGTGGAGCGTATGAAACGGAATTTATATCTTGGGTATAGGGTGTAATAACCCCTCGGACTTGTTTGACCTTGTTTTGGAGTACGCACATTCGAGCCACGCATTCACGTATTTTTTACAAATTTGGCATACGAGGAAACCAATAAGTCCCTCTAATACGACCTAAAGTCTTTTCAACGTCAAGATGACCAATGTCATCGTGATTAAGATGACACAACTGCCACCTAGCTCCCTTCGCGACTACCCAACGAAGTTTGTCAGGGTCACCATCGACACGCTTGTAAAGCCCGTTATCTTTAATAACGTAGTTTTCTTTAATGTATTTTAGCCCTTCTGGGTCTAATTTTGTATGCAAAATATCACGTATCCTATTCAACTCGTAGTCACCTAACTGAAGAGTAAGCAACCAATCATCACTGTTCAACAACATAACCGTGGGATATGTTTCCACTTCACTAGATTGATTCCGACTTTGGGGATTCCTGGTTATAGCGTCCACATGCGACATTTTGACACCAGGACGGTATTCAATCACGCATCGAACTCCTGCGCAGTCAGACACGTTTTTAAATTTCTGCTCTAACAAATACACCCAAATTTTTTTTTGAGAACAGATGACTACTAGTGTTTCTAACTCATACGAGTAGAAGTTTTTCTCTTGCGGAGAAATTTGGCGGCTGTAAAAAGCCACGGGATTGAACGACTTTGAACCAAACGAACGCCGCAAGAGAATTCCCCCGATTCCAACACGGCTAGCGTCAGTATGCAGATCAGTTTCGGCGGACGGGTCAGCACAGGTTTTGAGATGAGTTTTTCCTTAAGGGAATTGAATGCCTGCTCCTGCTCGCATGACCACAACCAAGTTACATCTTTTTTTAACAGTTTACTGAAAGGGTGCGCAACCTGAGCAAAATCCTGAATAA
Source organism: Xestia sexstrigata (assembly GCA_941918905.2). NCBI lineage: Eukaryota > Metazoa > Arthropoda > Insecta > Lepidoptera > Noctuidae > Xestia > Xestia sexstrigata. The sequence goes on along the minus strand of OW799200.2, from coordinate 10,316,909 downwards.
ATTTGCGAAAGTAGCTCGCTAATCTCAAAAACTGGCGCACACCATTCTGATTCGAGGGACGAAGAAAATCTGCTACCGACTGTATCTTTTTCATACCAGGCTTAACTCCCGCGGAGCTAATTTCGTACCCTAGATAATCTAACTTATCTTTTAGAAATTTGCATTTGGTTAAGTTAAAGTCGAGCAACTTTAAGTGCTCTAACTTAACCAAACAGTTATCTACGCTTGTTCCATAAATAAGAAGTTAATCCAAATATGCTGTAGCTTCATTAAAGCGCGCAGAACCCAAAACCTTGTTCATCATGCGTTGAAAGACTGCTGGTGCATTTGCTAAGCCGAACGGCATACGATTAAATTTGTATTGACCGTCCGGCGTCACGAAAGAAGTCAACGGTTTTGAATTCTCGGCGATAGGCACTTGGCAATAGCCGGATGCTAAATCTAGAGAGATAAAGCAAGCTTGTCCGGACAACCTAGCAATTTCATCATCTATTATTGGCATGGGGTATCGTTCTTTTACCGTTATAGAATTGAGCATCCTGTAATCAATGCATAACCGGAGCTTGCCATCCTTTTTGCGAATTAATACATTTTTTTCGGATGGGAAGTCAAACAACAAAAAAAAACTTATTCTGGCCTACCCACATTTTAGGTAAATTTCAAATCATGTTATTTTAATGGTATTTGATTGTTTAAATCTAATGAAATCGTAATCGATTATCACTAGGATAAAACACGTGTAATAATGAAACAATATGTAAATAAGTAGGCGTGTACTTACCACTTCTAAACTGTTATAAAGCTGCTCACTCCAGTATAAGTATTTATTTCGATGCTACAAAATATTAGGTTTTTAAACAACTAGTATAATGTTTTAGCCTAGGTACTTTAAATAAATATTGCTATCCAATGCAAACGACGAATTGTGCGTCCGACCTCGACCAGCGCCAAACGAAATAGGAGGTTTTTAAAAGCAGACTCCCGCCAATACAGCACACTGACAGCTTTACCACAGATAATCACACAAATTCAACCGTCGGTGTTGCGAGCACATTTAGTCGAATGCAATGAAATAATCAATTTCAAAAATAAATTAAAATATAATTGGCAATTGCTAAATCGTAGCAAATAATTATTATACACATCGAAACCTAACAATCACATGCTGTTATTGGTTCCTAGGCTGGCTTTCATTCATTTGTCCGTCCTCCAGATAATGTTTATCAGTCTCCGTTCGTTTCAATCATCTCCCAGCACACAATGAACTTTGATAAAGGTTGAAAGTTTGAATCATTTCGACAAAACGGGTTTTCCTTGGTTAAAACTAGTTTTCACTGATATTCAAATCAGTTAATACTAGTTCTAATTAAGGCAGTCAGTAAAAACTAGTTATAACTGGGGACAAGCGTTTTCATTGGTTCAAGAGGTTTGTTTACTTTTTCGTTTACCTACTGATTTTAGACAAACAAAGAATCTTTCATCTGCCAAGTGTCAAGTTTGAAGTTCCTATTTTAAATTTTGTTCTCTATCTCAAAGCGAAGGCTATTTTTCTTTTTTTTCTAATGGAGTCTTGGTGTTTCATTTTTTTGCTGTGTGGCAAAAGAAAGACATTGAACTCTCGAAAAGAACCACAGCAAATTGATTGAGTTAGCTTAACTCAAAAAGTCACATCTTGGAATCACAGGGTGGGTATTGGCAATTTATTAATAGTTGAACAAAAACATGATTGAAAGATTTCAGCTCAATCAGAAACCGGGAAGTAGATCAACTTCTAAAGCAGCGTCCCCACTACGGCCTCTCGGCGGCGTAGTGGTGGTCGTGGCGAGGATTTTGTGTTTTTTTTACTCTTAAGTTCCTAACAAAACAACACAACCTGTGAACACAACTGTCATTTTTGACACATGATATTTATTTGGGGCACGGTCGGTGTAATCGTAAGATGGCGCATGTCATGACGTCATCTATGACGACTCAAGGGACATCAATATCGCGGTCACGGTAATTCGGAACGGGTTTATGGACGCTCAAATCGATTACAACGTAATTCGGAATGTGGCGATAGTAATAAGCACCGCTGCGCAAATAAGAAATATGTCATAATAAAAAAATTGAAAAAGGTTTATAACCATAAATAAAACTACCCCGACAGTCCCATAACACTTGGCGCTCCTAGTACAATTCAAAAAACAGTGTTTTCTCGTCCATCCAATTCATTATGGCGCGAATAAAAACACAATTTGATATACTGGCGGTCACTATTATTATTTTCTGTGCTAGCGCACTGACTATGGGCTATGGGTAGTGGGCACGTCCTTACTACCCAGAGCCGTGCGGCTTTCTTTGAAGTAGACCGTTATGGGACTGTCGGAGTAGTTTTTATGAAGAAAAAACATCCACTCTACAGCAAACTGAGCTCACATTTTTCATAAATTTCTTACTAAACATTATTTCTTATTTGCGCAGCGGTGCTTATTACTACGAATGCTGCTGGCCTGAAACTAAAAGCACGTCCTCTTCTTCGTACATCTCAAAAGAAATTGCCGGTAATATCTCTGTATAGTCAACTATAGTCTGTGGCATCTGCGCAAGGTGGGCCGCGCGGCTCTATAAGAAAACACAAAAGCATCGCGTAGTGGGGATGTTGCTTAAGATTTTAGCCAGCAGCTAATGCATTGAGTTAAATTATATATCTAATGCGTCTGTAAAAACTCGCTACTTTTCGATGCCATTCGAAAGAACTAATAAAATCATATAAAAATAAAAAGTTATATGATTTATTTATTATGCTTATATCATCATCATCATCATCTATACAGTTACCATAGAATTTTATATCATAGCTAATTCGTTATTTTATTTTATCAAACCGTTTTTTTCTGGCAATAATGTATGACGAAATGATAGAATGAAACATCATCACGGTAACACCACACCACCACAGACCACACACGTTTTGGAAAATTTGGAAAAATCACCGGTCGTAATTGTCGGATACACACAAAAATACTTGCTGAAAGTTGAAAATAGAAATACCAATTAACAATTTAATATACAGTGTGTTTATTGTTCTTGTTTGCGTAGGTACGCTTAGTACAACTGACTAATATGTAGTTATGGCATGGTTTTGTGATTAATAACTTAGACTTTTTTTACGAAAATATTTACATGCTATAATTAACAAAACAATCCAAAATAGTACTAAGGATTTTATCGATTACACCAGTTATTTTATATTTCGCAGATGCATTATCGATGCACACCCCTTCTTTACTGCGAAAAAGCTCAGATGCGCGTCTGCTAACTCCCACTCTATTTAATTGGTAATGTTTTGATTGGTAAGTGCTAGTTTATTTTGTCCTACATTTTTTAATCTTACAATTTACATTTTTACTTAGTGATAATGTCACCAATAGAGCAACTACACTAAACAACATTAACACTAAATATTGGGTAATGCACAGTTCCTATTATAATCATGACCTCGTCTCTATTCCTTTTCATATTTAATTATCAACAGCCGACACAACATCCTTGACTCCTCTGACAAAGGGGATGCTAGAATGCTGTTAGATGCTCCCACTTCAAATCTTATACCAGGTAAATCTTGTCTTACGTGTATGTTCCGGTCACATTCCATCAACACGTGTTAAATATCCTCAATTACCCCACAAACTTCGCAGTTTGGTGCGGAACTTTTACCCATTAAATATTAAAATTTGTTAGATGGGATGTGACCTGAACATCATCCTCAACATAGCTACAACATATTTCCTATCCCTTCAAATCATGGGTAACGAAGCGGTTCAGACTGGATGGTTTTATACCACATTGCCTTTAAACTTATATTTTTAGTCAAAATATTATTGCCATCTTTGTCGGCACAGTTCTATGACATGACCAAGCCAATTTGAGTATAACGGTGTGCATTTGTAATTTATCCCTTCATACGACGCTTGTTGGGCTGCTAAATCTGCTTCCTTGTTACCCATATTTCCAACATGTGAGGGGATCTATTATATGGTGACAGTTTTATCCATAGACTGCATCCTACAGATTGATACTAATACAATTATGGCTATCGGGAACTCTCGAAGACTCGAGGCCAAATGGAATGGGTATTCGAGCCAAATGTTGGAGGCACAGCTTTTTGAATCCGAAAATATAACAAAGTTTATATTCAAAGAATACAACAGGGGATCTCGTTTATATGTTTACCCCACTTTAAGGAACTGTCCAACCACATTCCAAGGTTTTTGACACAAGGGACTTGTTCAATGCGGCTGTTATTAACAGTTCTATATCATTTCTTGTCCCCCTACTAAAAAGGCCCACATTTGTTTTCTTATGGGAAATATTTAGACCTAGATCTGGCATCAAACTTTGAAAAATAAATAATGCTTTTTGTATATGGGAAACTGAATTGAATAATCTCTTCTGTATGTCATATAAAATGAAGTCGTCATCATATTGCGAAATGAATACATTGGTTATGCTTCTACAAACATTAATTGTGGCTGCATTAAAAAGTAAAGGGAACAAAGGGTCTCCTTGAGCTATGCCAATACCAGGAATTTGACATAGGTATTAAGTTGTTATCCCGTAGTTCTATGAATAAATGACTGATGAAGATACTGCTAAAGATAATTACAAATAACAGAGCCCACTCCCTTATAACCCCTTCCTTGAAGCTTTTATAGCCAACACAATTTATTACATAATTTAAAATGTCATAAGTAGTTAATTATATTTATCATGCAATTAAATTTATTTTTCCTAGCATCTAACATTAAATTGTAAATTTACATTAACATTAAATTCATTTTTATTAATATATTACCTACAATTGCAATTTTTATTAAAATTCATTAGATTTTAAATTGACATTAACATTAAATTCATATTACAATTGCAATTATTGTCATTAAATATGAATATGAAATAAAATGAATGATAGTAATAACTATCATTCATTTTGGGATATTAGATTATTATTAGATTGGGCGTCGGCGACTCGGCGTGTCTTTGCGACACGAAGGCCTCCTCCAGCTCTTTCCATTCTGATCTTGTTTGAGTTAACCTGTGCCATATAGGACCTGCATGCCTTTTTATATCATCAGACCAACGTTTTCTTTGCCTTCCTCGTTTCCTCTTTGTTTGGAATCTAGGGGTCCATTCTGTTATTGATTTCGTCCATTTATTACTCTCCTCAACATGTGGCCTACATTTGAGTATCTTCCATTTTAGTTATTTTTCTTAGATCTACAGCTACACACATCAAAAGTATCTAGGGATCAACATATATTTTTGCAATAACTTATCTCCTGATTGATATTAATTAAAATTTTCTTTAAGGATTCATCAAATAAAGTGTTTTCGTTTGTCACAGTAACGATAAACCAAGTCACCTTTGCATTAATAAAGAAATTTGCCATTTTCCTAATAAAGGGATTTTTGACATTTGAACCACTAACATTAAAGTTCGAAAAAAAGACTGAAATAACAGTTTTCTTTAAAATTTTATTGGGTAACTTAAACAATTAATAATCCGTGTTTCTACCGCGAACACTAACAACACAAGAACATCGGTTTGGCATACTCAAAATGAGTTCATCCAAATCACGCTGTGGAATGGCCGCCCATAATCGTTGCAACAACAAAAAAAGGTCTTCTTGCGACTGGATACCCTCCATATTCGGCAGAGCTCTTCTCTGTAGCATATCCCATGCATGCTCAATCGGGTTCAAGTCTGGCGACTGAGCAGGCCAGGGCAGGACATTGATGTTAGCTGCGGCGAGAGTCTGTCTTACAACTCTTGCGGTGTGCGGTCGTGCATTATCATGCATTAACTGAAATAAGGGACCGATTTGCACTTGTAGAGGAACGATGACGTCTGATACAATCGTCTCAGCATAAATTTGAGCGTTGAGGTTGCCTCTGATCCAAATCAACTCAGTTCTTCCGCCGATCCAAATACCCGCCCATACACAGTAAAAATAGATTTCTTATAAAGAGACAAATTACTTTATATTAAGACATATTTATTGAATCTAAGAAAATGATTCTCTCCCTATAGACGCTAGACAAAAATTTCTTCGTAATAGTAAAAAATATTCTTAAAAATATTGAGTTGTTACAAGAATAATAAATTTAATCCAAGACACGTGTTGTTTCATTCAAGACACCGCTATTTTTACAGTCAAGTAAAATGTATTCTTCATACCAAAATTTTTCTAAATCTCTTGTAGACTAACCTTACTCAGAGTAAATTATTATTTTACTCATTTAAAGTAAACGTTTAGTTGGTCTAAGTAATAACTGATTTTAGATGAAAAACATTAAATGGAAAATTGAGATTATGTGTATTGATTGAAGATTCATATTTTTTTGTTGTTAGCTATTGAAGACCTCACGTTGAAATACAATTCCTTACATTGTGACTGTTGGTTTTGTTGTATCAAAGCAGTTGATGTCTTTGTTAGAGAACTTTGTACTTAATATTAATCTATATAAATAATTAATTTAAGATTTTACTATCTTGCGTTAAAACATGGGATATTTTTGATTTAAGCCATTTTGCTTGTTTAAAACAAGAGCACAGTTTGGGGCGTCACTGACACTGGCTTGGCCAGCATCAGGGATTTCAATTTTGATAACACAAATAAATTATCGCTAATTACTTAATTAGTCGCCAAATAGCAGTATTAGTCGGTCACTGTTTCAAAAGTTATAAGGGTTTATAGGTGGTCGAGCTGAAGTCAGCCTACCCCGGCTTGTCCATATTTACCTATATTCCATCAATCAAACCTTGTAACTTTTGAACCAGTGACCGAATAATTCTGGTATTTGGCGACTAATTTCGACTAATTAGCGACAATTTTTTTGTGTTATCAAAATTGAAATCCCTGATGCTGGCCAAGCCAGTGTCAGTGACACCAGTTTGGGATCGATTTATATTCCCGCGCAAGAAAACAGGAGAAACAAGCATATTTTTGGAACGAAACTGTGTATAGGGTTTGAACAAAAAATGCTATCTGTTTCGTTTCAAAAATGTTTCGCTTCCCTACTCCTTCTCGTCGTGGCGATGAATCGACCCTTACAAAAGTACTTGTAAATTGTTTAACATGTACCAGTAATGACGTCCTCCTGCTAAACGCAATATGACTTAAATAATAAATAAAAAGACAGTATTAGGAAGAATTATAAAAACGTTTATTTAAATTATAATAATAAAATATCAAAAATCAACTTTATCAATACGCGCCGCTCGTTCATTCCCAAATCCAAGTTTATTTTTTAATTAGGTAACAATCACTTACGCACAAAGTTGTTAATAATTTCATCTGGAATATTCCAGGATTGAAGTACAGCAGTAATAGCATCCATTTTGTGATAGCGGCATCCAGCCCTGCACGGTGTAAAGCGCGTAATTCACACAAAAAATCTTTTTAATTTTAAGCCTGTTGATTTTAAAATAAAACAAAACTGTGAGGGCGCACAAATAACACAAAAACGCAGACACAGAGCAACGCAGAATCAAAAAACAGCCCGATCGATCGAAAGTGACGCCCACAGAACAGAACACCATAGATCACTACAGTAGCCGTAACCGTAATAACCTAGTGCTTGCTTCTCGCAACTTGCGTTTTGTTGCGTTGTGTGTAAAGAAAAAATACTCTCGATTTCAGGCTACATTTCTCAAAGTAAAATGCTATTGTGTTTATCGAAAACTATGATTACGTTGTTCCAAAAAAATTAGTTTTTCTCTGTTTAAAACTAAAGAATCTCAATCAAAGTAACTTGTAATTGATTTAAGATAATTTAAATTTGATGCAAGAAGCTGGACATTTCTTGATTTCAATTAAGTCATTTTGCTTGATAGAAATTTAAATAAGTCTTGAAATAAAAATATTTCTCTTAATAAATAAGAAAAAAAAATTCTGAATGACAGACGAGTGGTATTTTTGTTTTAAAAATATTGCATTGGCCTAAGTAAATATATTTTTAGAATAAACAAATATTTCAAGAAATTGGTCTTTCTTATTCAAAGAAATCCTTTTTTACCGTGTACCATGATGGTTCCACCACTATAAGGATGGACTTCCTGGCAGGATTTTAATCGCTGTTGGCGTCCAGGGGTTCTCCAGTGTCGTATACGTCTTGTATCCGGTCTCATACCAAAACGAGACTCATCAGAAAAGCACACGAAACGCCATTGTTCTTCTGCCCAATTTCTGTGTTCAAGAGCCCATTGATATCGAATCCTACGATTGTGCATTGCTATAGGTGGTACCCGTAGCGGTCTTCGGGAATGAAGGTTCACTTCATGCAAGCGGTTTCTGACTGTTTGGTCGCTAATTAAGTTCCCTGAAGAGTGATGAAGCCTCACGGCTAACATCATGGCGGTTATTGTTGGAGCTCTTCGAGTTAAGATTTGAATGTATCGGTCTTGTCTCCGTGTGGTGCAGCGATACCGTCCTCCATGGCGCTCAGCCACGGTACCAGTGCTTCGGTAACGTGTCCAAAGTCGACTGATAACACTCTGACTTGTATTCAGAGCTAAAGCTACAGTACGTTGCCGGGAACCAGCTTCTATCATTCCCACGGCTCTGAGCATTTCTTCCCTGCTTAAATGACGTCGCCGCTCCATAATAACGTTGGTTTTAATCAGTAGTAGGGAAACAGTAGCAATAATAATGTCTTCAATGCGTTGTATGTTTTTATAGGGAAAATATTGACAGCTTATTTTCATCTTTTACTCGAATTTGATTGAGAGTTCCTGATTCAAATTATGAAATGCACCAAAAAGGATCCATATAAATTTATAAAATCATAAATTTATTACAAAGCCACATCTCAATCTCAAGAAATCCGCATAAAAATGCTTGATCCCTAGACATTTTTGATGTGTGTATTTTTCTGTCTCTTTGTGTAACCCAGTATACTCCTCTCCATTGCTCTTTGGCATGTTATCAGTTTTTGGTTTTGTTTTTGTGTGTTTGCCCAGGTCTGGCACCCATAAGTAAGAATTGGTAATATGCATGGTTGTATACTTTCTTTTTTATTGCTTAGTTCAGTGATTTCATGTAAGTAATATTGTTTTATTTCTTCTAGTTTTAAGCAGTTCTTTCCTTTTTTGCATGAGATCTATTAACTTCGGGCTCAGTGTATTTTTGTTGCCTTGTTAATCTTAACTTGTTCACCTTTCTATAAATATAGTTTGTTTCTATGTTGTAAATTTCTTGTGTTTTGTCTATTTCTTCGGCTGTTATACTGTTTTAAGACGTCGCATCAGTCGTGCAAGTATTTTTCCCCCGATGAAAGTGTTTTCGCTGTTTTTTTTTTGTTGTTTGTGAGATAGTACTGCTCTGACCATACGATGGTTGATAGTAAAGTTGAGATTGTTTATTAAACTAACATCTTGAAAAAACTTTGGTTGATTGATTACTAGTTATAAAGTCTATTTCATTGCGGTAAGTCAAGTCCAACTCTTGGCATGCCTTTTCTTGAAAACGCTATTTAATATGGTTAAGTTATTCTCCAGAGCCAAATTTATAACTCTCTTGCCGTTCTTGCTTCTCTTTCCTATACCATAATTTCCTACTATTGACTCTTTACCACGCTTTTGTTTACCTATTTTTCCATTGAAGTCTCCCATAACAATAACGTTTTTATGGGCAGTCTCTAGCGTAGTTGTAAGTTTGTTGTAGAATTCATCTTTTTTTGTTTCGTCCGCTGCTTCTGTTGGCGCGTATATTTGTACTATGGTCCATTTGTTCTTATAGCCTTGTAGCTGTATATTTAGTAAAGCTATTCTTTCGGATATCCCTTTGAACTCTATTATTTGTTTCTTTAGATGTTTTTTCACCATAAATCCAACTCCATATTGACCCTTTGTTTCACCGATGTAGTACAGGATGTAGTCGCCATGCTCATCGATGTGATTTCCAATTCGTCTTACTTCGCTCATACCAAGAATATCCCATTTAATTTTACACATGACAAAAGTATCTCTATTTGGTGTAGTTTTTCTGTCGTCCTTAATGAAAGTGTGTTTAGGGTGGCTACATATATCCTATTGTTTGGTTTATCTTTTTCTTTAGGTGTTTCATTTGCTTCATTTGCTGAAGGGTGGTGGTCTTCTTTCCCACGGTGACCAACCGGCTTAGGGTGCATTTCTCAGTTGTAATTATTTTATCTTCTGAGATTACGAGTTGCTGTTTATTCCCGATGATTCTCTATTAATTTGTCATATCTTAAAAAGGCTGTTTCCTTTTAACCGACTCTAAAAAAGGAGGGGGTTATATGTTCGTGTGTATGTATTTATTTTTATTTTTTTATGTATGTTAACTGATTTCTCCCCCATTTGGTGAAGATCTGATGCTGATCTTCGAAGATATACAATGGAACTCTTCAAAAATACACGGCAAATTTGTCGTCATTGCTGCAATCGCTTGGATGTTTATTGTTTATACAACATCATGACGTACCATCACGCCTGTATGCTCTGAGGGGGTAAGCCGATGTGTACAATACACCCAGATTTTGAAAGTTAGGTATGTTTGCGGATGAATGTACAAAGATTTTATTGGCATGTCAGAAGTATTGTGAGAGGAATAATTTATGAATGTGTGAACCTTTACTTTGTTGTTTTGTATATTTTAATTTTATGTTATCTCTTACTATTTTAGTTCTAGTTTTAGTTACAGTAATAATTTGGTTTTAATACAACCGTTGTAATTCGTTCGAATCTTAGTGCCAGTCTGTCTCTCAACAAGTGAGAGAGATGCAGAGATGCAGAGAGGCAGAGATGTCCTAGACGCTTATGCCAAAGCTTTTCAGCTTTGGCATAAGAGTCTAGGACATCTCTGCCGTCTCTGAGTTAAATTAGTGTGAACATTATAAGCTGAAACACCTTGCGGTTTTACTGTACAATCCACCAAAAATAGAACCATGTAAAACAGGATCATTTATAAAAGAAACATCATTAGAATTATAAAAATTACAGCCTTTCGTATCAAAAATAATCAAGAAACCTTTCTCTACTGCCTTTTTGACTGAGAGTAAATTACAATCTAGGCCAGGAACATGTACAACATTAAAAATCTTCTTGTAATCGGTTTTTGTGTCAATAGCAACATCTCTTAAACCCACAGCAGTTGGAAGATCCCATCACAGGGTCGGTAACTATTAAACCATTCAGCATGTGGAGTCATGTGAGTAGACGCAACAGAGGCTATAATTCACTTCTCAGACATCTGAACACTTGGTGCAGACAAAGCCAGTTCCCTGACACTATCCAAAACCAATTCCGTAACACATGCATCCATCTTCCCTGAACTAGAAGCAGTCAGCCCCTTATCTTTAGAACAACTTTCTGAGCTACTTGCCTTTGTCTATTTCTCCTTCTTTTTGAGAGGACAATTAGGACTCTTGTGCCCTGGCTTCTTACATCGAAAGCAAATAATCATCATCTTTAGTCTCCTTTGTCATTTCGCTCAACAATTTAGTGAGGACTAAATTGTTGAGCGAAATGACGAAGGTCAAATCTGTTGTGACTTCTATGGTTTTGCCAATATCGGCCAGGTTTAGTGCCGTTGTAGTTATTGCCGTTAAGTAAGCTTCTAAATCAGACAAATCAGATAAGGAGTACCTGTACAACTTACGTTCCAACGACAGTTAACGACCCAAACTTCGATCCTCGTAGGATTTCATAAGAACATCCCACGCTTCCTTTGCGGTCTTAGCTGGTCGAACAATGGAAATAACAGCACCATCCACCGTAAGGCATATTTTAGAAAGAGCCTTTACATCCTTCCGTACATCGTCGGGCGCCTTATTCCCTTTGACAACTACTCTGCTTACAGTTTCCCACAATCCTTCATGGATTAATAACATTCGCATTTTAAATTTTCATACAGTGTATCCTTCTCTATTACAAAGTATCGGAATACCATTTAGTAACAAACCAGAAACTGCAGACGACATGTTAACTAGGTATCAACAATTTCACCACCAATCTCTTTTTAAATTCGATCGTTGATAAAATATACAGAACTTCGTGCTGATAACGCAATTACAACACGTTATTTCAAGTTTAAATTCTGAACTAGTCTTTTTTATTTCGCTATTTCTACAGTATTTACATTCTTCAGCATAGCTATTCACAACGCTTCGATTCGGAAAGTCGTATGTGTATCGCGCTCGATTTCGTAATGTCAAAAAAAGATAGTCATACGACTTTCCGCATAGAAAATAGAATCGAAGCGTTGTGAATAAGGGGCCAGATTACAATTACAACAATATGGAACTTCGTAATTTTGTTGTGTTTTTATTTTTATTCCCCCTCATTGAGAGGAGGCCGTGTCCCAGCAGCGGGAACATTATAGGCTGATGATGATTTCTACAGTATTTAGATTCTTCAGAATACAATTACAACAATATGAAACTTCGTAATTTTGTCCAATGGTAAATCCCGCCGGTAGCACGACTGGTTTACTTAAATAAAATTGTTTTGTTGCAGATCTTCGGAATAATGGAGGACAATGGTAACGTGTTTTCATTTGACATTACAGTCCGTAGTTATCCGGAGAATTTCCTAAAGGAAATTTTGAATGTAACACCAGCAACACCTGTTAGATTAAATAATACAGAAACATATACTTGCGATTTTAAACCTAAAACCGGTAAATGTTACATACCAAAAACAAAACCAATAACAGGACCCAAAGTTAAAACTGTTAGAGACATCAGAAAATCTTTCGAACAAGATGCATATAGTCACCTAATAACTGACTTGGAAACGCAAGAAAGCATTTTATTAAAAAATGTACAACAAGGCTCTTCAAGAGACGATAATACAAAAACATTGGAAATAAACATTTTGCGCGGCGATACACCTATTACAAGATCAACTTGGCAGATGCTAATGAATCTTAATCCAGAAAGCCAAAAATACCTGCGACAATATGTTTTATCTAATCAAAAATACATTCAAGTGAACGGAAGTTATGGAGGAATGAAAAAACAGATTATGAACTATGATTTAGCAATTAAGCCTCAGTGTATACCCTCACAAAATTATAATATATTTTTTTTTAAACAACAAGCAGGTCATGTAAAAAGAAGGGTGTTGCGCAATTTTTCATCAAAACCAGGTCCTCTTTGCATGAAAAAAAAATATGCAGAAAAACATGCAAAAACACAAAATTTAACAGTAGTCTCATTAAAACTGAATTGTGATAATATAGAACCTTGGTGTATGGTTCATAAACTATACAAGTGTTTTTGTAAAGGTAAATTTACAGAAACTTACACATCTATTCGAATTGAATGCATCGGTAAAGAACAGGGTGTGCCAACGAGCCATGCTGTAAATGTGGGAAAAAATTCTAATAGTGATCAGAAACATGAAGCCATAAACATTTCAGATTCAGATAGTGATGATTATTTAGATTTATCGGATAGAAAAAGTAAATCGAGTTTAAGAACAAGGGCATTCGGAAGAAGAAGTTGCACAGAAGATTGTTTTATCATGGAACCAACTAGAAACACTAGTAATAAGACTGCCCGTGGCCAGCATTTACCATTTAAAACTGACAAAAATGGTTCAAACCTTTTACCTCAGTCGAAAAATGAGATGAGGGCTTGGATAGAATCTCTGCAAATGCAAGTGCAAGATGTTTTACTACCTCCGCGGCATGGGTGTGGGCAGGCAATGTTTTCATGGAATTTTATTTCAAGGACATTTCGAGAGCGGAAACATATTTTTTTAGTAACTAGAAAAGCACCGTACAAAGTTTATATTGCTGTAAATAAGACTAAAAACCCATACACCTGCACCTGTAAAAACGTAAATGATATTCAATTGGCGGACTTACACAAATATCCTGCACCCGTACAAAACTTAGTTTATGCAAAAAACATCAATGATTTATACTGTATTTTAAGAGGTTTAGGTTTCCTTTGGGAACTAGTGAATTTAGTAAAGCGAAAACAACAAACAAACGACAATGACAAATATGCTGAAAAAAATACGACTGAAATGAAACTGGATTCATCTCATAAGGATACTTCATCTGATTCTGTGATAAGAAAATCGGCAGTTGAGAACACAGAAGAAAAAGATATGAAAACATTCGATGTGTTTGATCAACGCAATTCAGACGTTAACAATTTAGTATCTGAAAAAGAGGAAGTCTCGGAAACATTAACTGTATTTAATAACACGTTGGAATTAAGGGATTCGTTAGTTGAGAATATGGAACAAAAGGATTTCCGGGTCAAATCGCCACCTGTGACTATGGAACAAGAAGATCTTCAAATTATTACAGAGAAAAAGTTTGAAAGTAATACAAGATATACTGACGAAATTGGATCGCCGAAATGGCTTGTAATGATTACAGCAAATGATTTTAGTGTAATAAGGTTTAAAAATAACTTTGTCGTAAATAATAGAACTATAACAGAAGCGATTGGCGATGCACGCTTGTCTGGAAAAACTAAAGTTCTATTTAAGAAATGCGTAGGCAAACCTGAAATCCCAAAATTCGGTATATACGCTAAACCTAATCATAACGAAAATGTCGTCTATTTTGGACCCTATAAAGTAGAAGATAATCCAAGGATACAGATAGTTAAAACAATTTCAAGCGTTAAAAGATTGAAAAGCACAAGATATGCTTGGATTACGACGAACAAAATCGATATCTTTAATGTTGAAAAAAACATGTTTTTGTTTGTGCCCCTACCTTATAGCCGCACCAATAGCGTATTTATAACAGATGACAAACTAAGTAAAGACCAACGAGAGAAGGATGACGTGCAAAATAGTCCCCACATAAAGAAAACTGTGGAATCAAAAGAATGTTCGCCACCCAAAAAACGCAAAACCGGTGGCTTTTATCACGTCACATCCGATGATGTTAAAAGAGAAAAATCTTTACAGTACCCTAAAAATGTTACAAAAACCATACATACAGACAATAGTGTAAAATCATCATTAAAACCTATAGCGATTCCCAATGATTTAAATCGTAATCTGATTCGTAAAACATCACAAGATCAACATGCTGAAACATCGTCAACAGCAGCGTGTCAATTAAAAATATCCGCTGTATTTTCTATACAAAATGACGACAATCCTATAGCTAAACATTCATGTAACCAAATATTTATTTTAAATCCTGAAAAAATTAATAGGCAAAATAAATTGACCAAAATTAAATTGACTTCCAGAGATGAGTATAATAATAACAATCATGGAACAACAAATCTTGATTTATTACCATCAGTGGACACTGAATCGAGCACTTTAATTAATGATATTTGTGTCATATCGGATGATGTAAATTATAAAACTGTGTGGATAGAATGTATAAATATTAAGAACCTTGGATGGATCCCAGGAATAAGAAATTTCGATCATTTCCTCAGCTTTAAAATACCGAATTGTGAAGAATATTCTGACTTCTACGAAGAAAACAAAGCTTTTACCAAAATCAACATGTAAGTACTTACTTTATTACTAGCTAGCTAAGCTATCTAACGGTATAATTTAATACAGTGTTTTTTTTTCCAAAATCAACGGGTTCGATTCCTGGCAATTGATTTTTCAAAAATCCAATAATGCAGTTTAGTTTTCAAAATCGGTCACGAAAGTCCTTTCAGTATTTTTCGCTATTCCTCATAGTTTCGGATTTGACCATCCACGCCCACTTGGAAAATTCATCCTGTTTACAGGGTGTAAACAACCTCATCTCGAAACCGTCAACCAAGCATTCTGGAGGCCTACTACGAGGTCTTAACTCGATCCATTTTAGGACCTAAACTGAACTGTTCTAATTCGTACCATGACGTCAGTTTAACTATTTTATTTAGGCCATGCCATCTGACAGCGATTGTCCCTAAACTGAATCGCAAGTTTTGGTTTCATTCATTTAAATTTGTACTTGTTGGTACCATGACGTCCATAGAGCAGCTCAACTGAAACGCTCAACTGTTAAAATAAGCGATTCAATAAAAGTTACTATTTCTCTAACATAAACTGAAACGTTTGGTGAACTAATGACGAAAATAAAGTTTTTTAGTTCTTTATTAGTGGAATTTTACAAAAACCAATGTAAGTAGTGTATCTTTCTTCTAAAGTCTAAAATACTTACTTTACATGCCTTTTTTAACCGCGTTTGTTTTTCACTAACACTAACTACTATTCTACTTTTGTTTAGTTTTTTGAGGAAGATTCTGCCTCACATGACACTGCCCAAAAACGTAAGAGGTTCCAGTTACGCGGCCAGTTGGACCCCTTCAATAACTTTGAGGATGCCGATTGAAATAATGTTTTTTATCGAATTCAAAACACTTCACTTAAATTTTCCTACCGTAATTACAACTCCACAGACTACCTACGTATCTAGACAAACTGACACTGACAGTGACATGACAACTCGCGCAACTTTTTTTACTCTGGTATGTACGAAACAGAAACAATTAGTTATATTACGTCGAAATAAAAAAATAATTTCGTATAACAAATAGCAAAAGTTAAATAAATATCTACTTTGACTAAGAATTATTTTAACAATAGTTACCGTATTAACGTGGAATCTTAAAAACGACTGTTGAGTGTCTTTTTTACTATAGGTAACGTTACTGAGTTAAAAATAAATAAGCCGTTACTTGCTTCTGACCTGAGCGTGTCTGACACTAAAATGTGCGCGAAACGAAGGTATTTGATACTAATAGCGTTGTGTCTTTTTCACCAAAAACGTTTCAAACGCGGTTCAGCCACAAATTGCGATATTTCATTCACTTTTAACGATCCAAATTCCCTCTCATCGAGAGGACGCCGTGTCCCAGCAGTGGGAACATTATAGGCTGATGATGAGGCCTCCTGTACATCAAACTAAGTAACTTACGCAAAAATTATTGCTGAGAAACTACTTTTTTTAAAGGGGTGAAAATTATGTATTTAGGTAAAACTCAATGTAACGCACTCAAAACATTGTGCTGATGAATGGATTAAATAGTACGGGGGTCGTGGAGGTGTTTAAAGTAAAAATCATACTTTAAAAACTTCCCAAACTCAAATCAAAACTTACTTTAAAAACTTTAATTTAAAAAATATACTTTTCTAAAATTTGTAATTTTGACCCACGATATCCCCGTAACTATAAAGGTTCCCAGGTATAGTGTAGATTGTAGAACATAAAAATGATCGCAATGACGGGGAGAACAATAGTGCCTTTCGGCTTCGTTATGAGGTTTTTTACACCCTTCATTTCCTAGTAACATCTCGGAATTGCAATTCCTAGGAAATACATAGATTTCACAGGGTTGGAATTCTTTAATACGTGCACAGTATTAAAGAATCTTTGAAACATTGTTTTATATATTTCCTAGAATAAAAATAAAAGTACGTACGTTCGTTACTGAAACCGAAATTTTCAAATTAAAATAAACACATCACTAGCTAAGTCAGCTGATTGGGGTCAGCGAACCAAACAGTATAGTAATAAATATGGAATAGAGAGCCCTCTCGAGAATTAATGACACCTATATTGGACGGTGTCGCCATCTGATACTATATTCGCTGAACTAATCCCAAAAACTATAGGTGCGTACATAGGTACATACATCTATATCTTCTTGAATAGGTTTCTATGGGTAGGCGGGTAATTTGAAATGTTGGCGATATAAAAACCAGTTTTATAAACATATTGTATTTGTTACATAGCGATTCACCTCTCAGTTTATCTATTAAATCGTCTATAATTGGCAGAGGAAATTCATCTTTACAAATCTTTTTATTGATTGGCCTATAGTCTATTTATTAATTGGCTTATAGTCTATTCGTATTACCCGGTACTAACTGGGCTGTGGAGGTCAGATAGGCAGTCGCTCCATGTAAAGTACTGGTATTCAGTTAAAACTGGAAATCGACCCCAACATAGTTGGGAAAAGGATAGGCAGATGATGATTGAAGTGTTACAATAAAAGCATGCTCCAAAATCATTAAATCAAATTAATACTACACAAGGCTTTTGTCAAAGCCACTGGAGGTATGTCATTG
Source organism: Xestia sexstrigata (assembly GCA_941918905.2). Classification (NCBI taxonomy): domain Eukaryota; kingdom Metazoa; phylum Arthropoda; class Insecta; order Lepidoptera; family Noctuidae; genus Xestia; species Xestia sexstrigata. Next base: position 10,298,842 of record OW799200.2, on the reverse strand, counting down.
CTGATATGTATAGTTGTAAATCGTATCTAGTAATACCATGCCTTCTGTGTGCTTTGTTGTTTATCATCTGTCCGTGGTAAAGAAGAGTTATGGCTGTTAACATTGTGAGTAATTAGGTGATTTTAATATTTTGCCATTGCGACTGTAGACTTAGACCGTAGCTTACTAACGAAATAATTAAGAATTTACTCGAAGAGTTTAATTGTTACATTTAAGTCAATAGATGGCTCTTATATATTTACTTGAAACTCATTTCAATTGATATTGAAAATAGTTGTAATTTTGTGACAAAAAAAACATTTTTACATTAAGGCATCTTTAAATAAAAGGAAAATATTACCGACGTTATTAAAAACCAATGCCAGAACAGACAGCGATTTTTTTTTTTGTTTATCGAATTACCGTAGATTTAACGCAAATCTTGTTAGTAATGACAATTCCTTATTTTTTTCTTCTTAGTCCAATTTTGTTTAAAAGGAATTCGAAGTCACTCTTGGACATTCTTGTAATTTTTTTGAGTAATTAGTAAACAAGTATTTCTTTACTTAATGTATCATCTGCCTAGCCTTTTCCCAATCACGTTGGAGTCGGATTCTAGTCTAACCGGATGCAGCTGACTACCCGTATTTTACATGGAGTGACTGCCTATCTTACCTCCACAATCCAGTTAGTCCTGGGATACCCCTTGGTAAGACTGCAGGTTGTCAGTTTTCGGGCCACTGGCTATCCAATGGTCGACAAATGACAACTAGGACCAAAGGTTTAACGTGCTTTCCTTGTCTGTGGATGGTCACCCATCGATCTAAAGTATCACGACTATAGGTCTTATCCACAATCTGGTTTTTTCTTTGGTTGTTTTATTTTTTTCAAAATAACTTAAGCTAGCCATTTTGTAGCCTGTGGACAGGTCAAGAAAAACTTATGAACTATGAAGACCGTGGATGGGTGAACATCCATTATCTACCGAATTTCCTGTGACTTGGAAAAACGGTTCAGCCGTAGGTCCCGCTTGTCATTTGTAGATCTTTGACAGTTTTTACAGGTAGTGAGTGGCTCGAAAGTCTGACAACCAGTCTCACCGAGGGTATTGTATTACCCAGTACTTCACTGAGTTTTGGAGGTCAGATAGGCGGTCGCTCTATGTAAAATACTCGTATTCAGCTGTATCCGCTAAGACTGTAAGCCGACATCAACATGGTTGGCAAAAGGGTAGACTAGGCAGGTGATGATGGATGACAGTGCCTACGGTAGGTCAGCGGCTGCATTTCGCAGATATTCGGTTTTCACCGTTAAGTACATTACATACAATTTCAAAAAGATACAGGCCCGAAGGCACCTATAAGATCCCGATTCTTGCCGGCTTCTCTTCGGAAAAAAGGCACTCTACGTAATTTCTACTGTAGTCAAATAGTATACTATATACACATCTGTGGGTATCACATCACAATACAGACATTTTAGGCTGATGCTCCAGGGTAGCCCGCGAAATTCTAATTTTCTTACGTTTTTTGCAATTTGCAGGCCAGTGCTAGGTCGTATGTTGATTAAAATATTATTCGCGGCTGTTAGACGTATGCAGTTACAGAATTATAATCATCAATATCATCAATACAACCCTCCAAGTTCATGTAACTCGATTGAATGACTTTTTCATGAAATAGTCATTACGTAACGAAAAACTTTAAATTTCGTATGGCCAAACGTCACTTTTGAGTATCTGTTAATTATAAGTGCTACTTATATTTTGAGTGACGTTTCAGTATTCGGGGGTAAGTTATTTGACAGAGTGCGTTCTGTTCTGTGTGTTATTTGGTGAAAAAATAGAGCGCATCATCTATATTATAGAGATTACCAAAATTACCACATGTACATATTTCTAATAATAAATTATAATTGGGCCCAAACTCAGCACAGCGCCATTTATTGACATTATTAAAACTTCTCTACATCTAATACACTACTATTAGTACCTTTGCCAATCAATCTTATCGTATTGTATCTCCACCTGGGGCGGGTCGTATAAAACAAATGTCCTAAACGTTGAAAGGGCTCAACGACTTCCCAACTTCAAACCACGTTTATACGCTACAACAACCCTGTACGACGAAGCAAAGGTATTAACAATCAGACAAGTTTATATACTGCAAACGGTTATTAAAAAACATTCCTCAACCCAACCCAAAAATTTTTTTTGCCAAAAAAGTGTTATTTTCGTAAATCGTTAATTTTCTCGATTCTATCGTATAAAACCCCTATATATAAGGCTAAAAGTGTCTTGGTGTTTTTGTCTCCGACTAACCGTTTGTCGTAAAAACGATGTCGAATGGATTCCGTTCACTCCGACCATATAGGTTATGTTAGGTTAGAACTATAACCAGCTACCTCGAAATTGGTTGCAATAAAAAATTAGCGCCCCGAAATTTTCATTAAACCATTGAAAATGAATTTAAAAAAAAACTACGCATCTCCGGCAGGGGGTGAATGTGGGAGGCGACTATACACCCCTCCCTCCAAAAAATGAACTGAAATGGCTTGTTTTTCACGTCCTCAAAGCCTTAACTGAAGTACGGAGGAACCTAAGCTCGACTCGACGCACCAGGAGTTAAGACGTAACGCAAAAACACCCAGAAGAACAATAGCAAAAACCATGCACAAACTCGTAGTTCAGTTCAGTGATGCAAAAGAAACAGTAGACTTTTTAGGTTAAAAATGTTTGACAGAAAAAAGGTTCTTTACAGTTCTCACTTTATATAAGTACAACAATGAACTAGGAATGTTTTTTTTTGCCCTGCTAAAAGATTTTACCACTGACCTATATTATAATACGTAATAAATACTTTTTGAATTCGATTTTAATAGAACGCCGCTTAAAAAATATTCCTAAGATGAGCCTGATTAGCGCCATCTATTGATATATACTGAAGCGTTGTGACAAACGTCACTGGAAAATTCCTCATTACCAGCTTGAAACTTGGGATTAGGCAGTCTGTTGTGCAATATTATCTGTGATAATTTTCTTTACAGTGGTTAGATTATCTCAGAATAAATTACCAAAAAAAATCATGCCCTTCGCCACTAATAGGTACCCTCATAAAGTTTGGTAACTTCTTACCTATATTGCTTAATTGTTTTATGTATATTTTTAATATTCCAGGGAATTAGGTAAACGGATTAGTGGGCTAAAGGACTTCGAAATACAATGGACAGTTCATGAGTCAATTGATCAAGTCCAAGGAGAAGAAATAAACTCTGAAAAACTTTTTCCAAATTATGTAAGTATCGTTGTGTTAACAATTCACGTTACACTTAGTTGCTTCGGCGCCGGAGTGTATTGGTGTGGTCACACTCCGGCGCCAAAGCAACTAAGTGTAACTTGAATTACAAATTATCACGTGTGAAACTGGTGTTTCACACGTGATAAATCGTACCTATCCGTTTGCAATCCAGCCAGTGTCTTTTTTTAACTTTATAATTTACCATTTCTATGTTTCTCATGAGGCCTTTGCCCAGAAGTGGGACAATATAGGCTAAAAAAAAAATTAAAAAAAAAATGATGTCATTATATGTCTATCTCATTATACCTAAATGTTTTACACAACACACGGGTTACATTGTTTTTAAAAGGGTAGGTTTTTAACAAATCATATAAATTTCCTCAGATTCTTATACCAGAAAGGCTGTTACACAAGAGTGAAATAATAAAAAGTAATAAGGGGTTACCCTTTAAAACCCTACAGACAATCTGTTTGCGGACGGATGGACGCTGATTTTATTGGTATGTCAGAAATACTGTGAGAGGAGTATAAGAAAACGTGAACATTAGCTTAATTTTGCTTTACTTTGTTATTTTGTATATTTTAGTTTTATGATATAACTCTTTTAGTTACTGTAATTGGTTTTACACAACCGTTGTAATTAAATTAATTACTTAATTAATTAAAACATAAGTACATATTTATTTATATAAAAAGAAATAAAATGCACGAGATCTCCGCATGAAATTTGCAAATAATAATATATAATATTTGTTTTTTTTTTTTTTGTCGTGTTCAAACTGGGTACAAATCCAGACACCGGGCCGATAAATTCCTAAGGAAGGAAAATAACATACCCAGAATACTTACCTACTTCCCTATTTTGGAATCGAACTCCTATCACATCAGTGGAGTTTCACACCAATTGATTTTGTCCTTAATTAAACTAATCGAATAAATAAAATATTATAATTGAACAGATTTCTTCCACCGATTTACCTGTTTCAACAAATTAACATTAATTTGTGTCAAATCTATTTGTTTGAACGATTAACTTTCGAATAACCAAAATACGTTATTGTGCATGATAAATACCTCTATATAGAGAACCGGTACCCCACATTATCGGTACGCCTACCTGCTGTTAAGGCGCGTGTTGCCTATTTCTGTGTTTAGAATCATAATAGAAATCCTTTGTGGAATCTACACTGGATCATTTTAAAATGTAACCATGAAAAGTGGCCTGGCTTGAACTTTACTGGAATTGTAGCCAAAATTGTGCACACCATTGCTGGACACGACAATCATCATTTTGCATCAAACATCGGAAGAGTACTTAATTTACAGGGAGAGTTCCCTGTAAATTAAGGGCCCCTTATTCCGAATTTTAGGCATTTTACGCACCGAGACGGCTTGCGTCCGCGTTGCACAGGAGCCGTCGCGATATGAACTCCGGTGACCTATGGCGGCGGGCGAGCACGCCACAGTATAGATAAATAAATCAGTAGTTCAATTAATATTGGCGTGCTGGTAATAATAGCTTATTTGCAAGAAAAACGTATAGCTTGATGTGCTGTCCACTGCACTATTGACTGTAAACACTAATACACTTAGGTATATCGTTATAAATGTATGACTTTTTTTTATTGCTTGGTAAAATCATCAAATGAGTCCTGCCGCTCTGGGTGGAGCGGAAGGGACTGTAAGACTTGTACTGACTAAAATCCACCCTGTACCTTCGGTTGCCCTTTGCGTTCCAGGGCCACGGTATTCTGATAAGACAGTCTCGTGAATGAAAAGGTAGGCGATATCATCCTGTAGAACATAAAGAATGGTTGTAGAAGATTTGGTGAGTAATATAATGAAAGACAAATATGATTAATTATAATATAATAAAATAAAAAATAAAGAGGTATTCCATGAAGCACACCCAAACGAAGCACACCCAGACGAAGCACACCTAAAGTATTCCACTTAGCACACCCGTAGGTGGGCTTCAAATAAAAAATTAAAATAATTAATTTCCTATTCTACGAAGCACACCTACGAATATCACTCGCATAGTGCCCGACTAAGAAATAAAAATGTCGATAGAAGAAAATATTTATTATTTAAAAGACTAACTTAAATTTCTAACATCATTCAGTTTCATTATAATAATGTGACACAATATTTGTCATTTTTGTAATCTTACTATTTAAAATCACAGATTGTTTCATAATTATCTTTCCAAAAAAATAATTATTTTTTAACTATTTTTCTATTATTGGGACCAATCTGGAAGCATATCTTATATGAAAAAAAAAAATTGCAAATTGGTCCATAAACGACGGGGTTCTGAGGTACGGTAACAAACATAAAAAAATGATGATAAAAAATACACCCGAATTGATAACTTCCTCCTTTTTTTTGAAGTCGGTTAAAACGTGCGTTTATTTCACCGCAGTGCGCGGCGCTTCCTAGATCTCTATGCGATACAAAAATATTTGCGGTAGATTCTCCGCAAATTTGCAGCGAGAGGCCAACGGCGATTTCACCGCATGCGTTTATTTCACCGCAGTGCGCGCACTTCTATGATACTCCATACCTTCACAGATTATGCGTTAGAAAAACGCAAGGCAGTGCGCGCAAGGCCTACAAGGTTCGGACCGTCAAGGTGCGTAATTTTTATTTTTAAATTATTCAAATCTCATAAATACCTATTTTTTTATTCGTGTTCTACTCATTGGATACATGAAGTGGGCTGCCGTTGTAAGACGACTAAAAAGTCACGGTGTATAAAAGCTTCTATTTAAAATGTTTAGACAGTATTTCAGAATAATACGAAAGTACCTAATAAACAGAATCACCCATCGCGCGACATGTCGCTGTAAGCGTGAGTGCCGACGGTCTGTGCGAGGCGCCGCGCGGCCGGCCGATTTCTACCTACTAAACTCAGCGCGACCATAACCCGTGCTCTAGGTACTTACCTAGTGAGTACAAGTAGTGACCGATAGCCATTGTTCAATTTGTTTCAAATCTTCATAAACATAATAAAAGAATGTAATAATAAAAACAAAACACAACATACCTAGGTACTTACATCTCCTTGAATTTGACCAGGATGCAAAACTGCACTTTGTAAAGGTATAAGAATGTTTCCATTATAGATTTAAAATTCTAGTCATACTGACTTCGCTGGTCTGTGTAGAGGAGTACTTAATTATATTGTGACGTATTTATAGAATAAGTATTTACCCTTTTTTTCTTAATTTTGTTTTTTCTATTCGCCATTTCAATTACTTATAATACACACGTTTATTTAAGCGCGCGGCAACGATAATTTGTGGTCGCGAGCAAAAGTCGCATAGGTCTTCCCTCGATGACGTCCGGCAGGACAATGGCGCGGTGCGCGCGTGCCGTTTTCACGTATTTATTTTATAAAAAAAAAAAAAATGCCATATTATAAATTTATCCAAAAATATCCCTGTCAAACCTGATTAGTAAATGAAATGTTAAATTTTCATAAAAGTTGCGTTCCCCCAAGTCTCATAAAACTTAAAATACTTTCAAAATCGACTTTACTTCAGATTTTTTTTTTATCGAGCAAAATGTTAAATAATGTGTTTTTAACCAAAAAAGTCACTAGACCAAAGATGTATCTGTACTATATATTTTTTTACGGATTTAAATATGATGATTTCTCTGAAAACAACTCGATTTAGAAACGTAAATTTCGAAAAAGGGGCTTTTTTTTTTTTTTTTTTTTTTTTTTTTTTTTTTTCGGATGGGAAATCATCAAATGACTTCTCCCGCTCTGGGCGGAGCAGGAGGGAGTGTCAGACTTTTACTGACTAAAACCCATCCATGTTCCTTCATCGCCCTTTGTGTTCCGGGGCCACGGTATCTCTTTCGAATAGTCCCGCAACCCCGGCAGGCATCGGTCCTTGCGGACCCCTTCCTTTTTGCTGACTCTCTTTGAGGCGCGCGTGGAACACGAACGCGCCGTCGACACGGCCTGTCGTCATGAGACGGACGGACGGCGAGCTAGCCCATAGCCCACCGTCCACAGGCCCGCGCCTACGGTGGCTGGGGGCCACGTGGTGGCCCCCGACGCCCGGGGCGTCTCCCGCGGCGGCCGGGACGCTGTGAGGTTCTCTCCCTCTCACGTTCCGCCACCTCCTTCTCTAGCATTACTGCTTCGCAGAAGGAGGTGACGGCGTCCCATTCCGTCTCGCTCCGGACCATGGCTTGCACCAGGGCCGGACGCGAGAGGTCGCCGCCGCCAATCGCCGCTTCGAGGACACGGCGGTGCTCCGCCCACGCGGGGCACACCTCCACCGTGTGCTCCACCGTGTCCTCCGGTCGATCCTCGCAATGGAAACACCCGGGCGTTTCCTCCCGCCCGATTCGGTGCAGGAACCTCCCGAAAACACCGTGTCCGGTGAGGACCTGCGTCAGGCGGAAGGTGAGGACGCCGTGGCGTCTCTCTAGCCACTCCTCAAAGAGGGGACTTATCGCCACTATCGTGGCGTGCCCTGCACGGGGTTGCGACAGTCGCTCTCTCCATGTCGCCATGAGATCCCGCCGGAAGTCTGTCCGCTGAGCGACAATTTGTCGCGGCAGCGGAGTTTCCCCCCGGCGAAGCGCCTCCGCGCGCCATTCATGCAGGCGCGCGAGGACTATCGCCTCCAGATCCCATGGCGGCAATCCGGCAAGGAGGCACGCCGCCTCGCGGGCGATCGTGCGGTACCCACGGGCCAGCCTTACGGCTACCACCTTTTGGGGCGCGTTCAGGTAGTGGGCTGCACGCAGCCTCAAGGAACGCGCCCACACCGGGGCCCCGTAAAGGGCCATGGACCGCACGACTCCCGCGTAGAGCCTCCGGCAGGAGGCGTTCGGCCCCCCCAGGTTGGGCAGGAGCCGCCTGAAGGCAGCCCCAGTCCGTTCCAGTTTGGGGGCCAAACGTCGGAAGTGCTCCACGAAGTTCCACCGGCTGTCGAGGACGAGTCCTAGGTACTTCAAAGTCGACTCGACACCGATGGATACCCCTCCTACCGTGAGTAAGGATCCCGGAGGTGGCGCATTCCGAGGCCCATGAAAGCACATGGCCTCGGACTTGTGCAATGCCACCTCGAGACCCAGTTGCCGGATCCTCTCAACGACTATCGCAACCCCGCGTGTCATAGCTTCGGCCGCCGCCTCGTGCGACCCCCCCTGTGCCAGCACCAGCGTGTCGTCTGCATAGCAGACCACGCTGACGCCGCTAGGGAGGTCGGCGCGCAGCACCCAGTCGTACCCGATGTTCCACAAGGACGGCCCTAGGACCGATCCCTGCGGAACACCGCACGACATCTCTCGCCGGTTCCATTCTCCGCTGCGACCGGGGTAGATGACGGCTCTATCCGTCAGGTAGTCCCCGACCACACGACGAAGGTAGGTCGGCACCCGGTGATACCGGAGTGCCTCCCTAATGCAGCTCCAGGGCATGGAGTTGAAGGCATTGGCGATGTCTAGAGACACCGCCAAGACAACAACCCCACCCCGGGACACTGCATCCCCCGTCGTGAGGGCTCTCACGCGCATGATGGCGTCCACCGTAGAGCGCCCCTTGCGGAAACCAAACTGGTGTTCCGCAAGATCCGGCCCCGTCCCCGCAAGGTGCTCGGCGAGGCGGTTTGCAATGACTCTTTCGAAGAGCTTGCCCACCTCGTCGAGCAACACTATGGGCCGGTATGCGGACGGAGAGTCCGCAGGGCGCCCCGGCTTCCGAATGAGGACCAGCTTCCCCGTCTTCCAACGAAGCGGGAACTGGCCCCTCTCCAAGCATGCGCTTAGGAGCCCCTCCAGTCGGGGCCCGAGAGCCTCCGAGGCCAGGACCCAGGCTTTGCCAGGCAAGCCGTCAGGTCCCGGGGCGGTATTTTTAGCACTCAGCCTGCGTACCGCCACTCTCAGGTCTACCCCAGTCACTTCCGGAGTGTCGTCGTCGTCATCCTGGTGGTCCGCTTCCAGCACCGCAGGTGGCGGAGCCATAGGCGGGGGGGGATGTTCTCCCCGCGTGGGGAACAGAGTGCTCACCACGTCCTCCACGAGCTCAGGCCGGAGACTCTGCGTCAGTGGGGGGGCCCAGGTGCGGAGTTTATCCCGCACCATCTTATAAGGGCGCCCCCACGGATCTCTGTCGAGAGTCCCCAGCATCTCCTCGCGGGCCAGATCCCTGGCCCGCAGGACAGCCTCGCGGAGGGCGGTCTTCGCCGCTCTGTACCCCTCATAAAGCTCCGCCTCGAGTAAAGCTCCGCCTCGAGAAAAAGGGGCCCTTAAGTACTCTTCCGATGTTGTAGTGTGAGCCCAATCTGGTATGGAACAGCCACTGTTCTATTAATTACTAAGAATAAACTTGTTCTTGTTTTATTTTTACGGGCTTGTGTTCTGCTAGGGTTATTTTATCATTTTTGGCAAAGTAAACCCGTACATTTTAATATAACAGTATTTACTCTCCTTAAATAAAATCAAAAGTAAAAAACTTTTTAAAAACAAATTTAACTAAACTAAACGAAGACTAAAATGTTGCCAATTGTGATTGGCAACATTTTGTCATCGTGTCAGTTTTGTGTGTGTCAGTGTTCAACTTTCAAACATTTAATGCCGTTAAGTGTAATAACGTAAATTTGAAATCACCTATAACTGCATCAAGCAGCTGTAACGATACCATTTTGTATTTCAAGCCCTGCTTAGTAAGAACTTAACTTATTTAGTACTAACTAGCTCGTTCGAGACCTTTCTGTGCTAGCTAGGCTAGCCTATGTCTTACGTTTTTAAATAATATTACTTATTTAAACATTCAAACCTTTTTTCAGGTAGCCGACGAAAATGATACTAATAAATCCAGTTTAAATCAAAGATATTTTGATATCTGAGTTCGGTTCGGACCGCCGCCGTCGTGAACGGTCGCTTGCCCATCTGTTGCGAAGGTTTTATTGTTTTGCGACCCGGCCGTCGGTTGGTGTGACATTACTTAGGGATTTTATGTAGAAACTGCATTACTAGTATTGTACATACCTACTATTAATTATATTCGTTTTGAAATTTATAATCGTGTGTGATTGTGAATAGTGTAATCTCTGAACCATGAATTTAAGTAGAATATCGTGAACTTAAGTAAGATTAGTAAGCCTAGGGTTGAAACGTTTGCGTATCCAAATACAGTGTTGCAGTGTAGTGTTTGGGTTTTCTGTGCTACGAGTACCCAAGTTGCTGACTAACGCAACGCCCAAGATGCCATCGACATCAAAACACAACGACCAGCAGTATATCCTGCATTCCTTCGCCTGAAGCTGAAATTCGGTGAACTCGTTGATTTTATTGATCTTAAATGAGCACATATTCTTTGACCAGCGGTCACATGTGTGTACGGGTCTGAGGTTTCCCAGTCTACCTGGCTAGGAATACAATTTGTTTAAACGATTAACTCTCGAATAACCAAAATACGTTATTGTGCATGATAAATACCTCTATAGAGAACCGGAACCCCACATAATCGGTACGCCTACCTCCTGTTAAAGGCGTGTTGCCTATTTCTGTGTTTAGTTAGAATCATAATAGAAATCCTTTGTGGAAGCTACACGGGATCATTTTAAAATATAACCATGTGGCCTGGCTTTAACTTTACTGGAATTGTAGCCAAAATTGTGCACACCATTGCTGGACACACGACAATCATCTTTTTGCAATGCATCAAACACTCTCCCTGTAAGTTAAGTACTGTTCCGATGTTGTATTGTGTGCCCAATCTGGTATTGAACAGCCACCAATACAGGGCCTGCCCGAGCCCCAGTGCGTTTACCCTTTAAAATAAGGGATTTATCGTTTTACGAGTCGTCCAACATTGTCTTACAATTCTAGGAAGGACAAAACGTTGCTCCATTAATTACGGTAACTAGTCAGACCAGTAAATAGAAATCCAACCGTGTGTTGATTTGAAAATAAAAATCAAGACAAAGACATTCGATTAATAAGAACATAAAATCGCGTTTGCAAAACTGCCAAAGCCAAGTGTATCAAAAACTTTTACCCCAGAGAAGCATTCGCAATTAAGCAACTAGGCGAAGCAAGACACGGTCTGCAATAAAGAAGAAGAGAAAAAATGCGAAAACCCAAGCAGAAATGGAGAGTGTGGTCCTTCGAACGCCGGATCAAGTAAGAAAAATGAATCAGTGTCTCCAAGAATTGTGGTGAATCAAGATAAACGCTCGTCGCGTGTTGAAGCTTCAAGAATGAAGTGAAGACAAGAAGCGCAACGACTAGGGAGAGTGAATTGGAGTCGGGCTACGATAGTCGGCGGCCACGTACGTTTGAAGAGCCGCCAAGGTCGCCGTACGGTGCGCCCGTGGCTGGGACCGATCCCGCCGCCCGCCTCCGCGCTCGCGAACGCGCCCCCGACTACCACCGCTGCACGGAGAGCTGCTCTCAACGTGTCGGATAGCGCGTCCACCGCACCTGCTCCACTCCCCCAGCCGGCGAGTAGAGCGCCCGCGTAAGAGTACGGGAAATCGATCGCGACGCCATCCACGTGCTATTTTCCCGCACAAAACTCCGCGCTACAGGACTCTGCTAGAACTATGACGGCCGCGCGCGATGTTTCTGTGAGGAATACGGCAAGCACAATACGTTCGAGAAGATCGTACAGCAGCGAACTGGCACGAGGTAAGAAGGCAGAATACGAGGCACAGAAGAGAATCGCCGCGATACGTCAAGAGCAACTAGAGATTGAAAAGGCGCTCGTCAACAAACGGTACGAATACGAAGTATCGGTGATCGAGGCGGAAGCAGAAGCCCGGGAAGAGGGCTCAGTGCACAGGAGTGAGGACCGGGTGGACGAGTGGCTTTAAAAATATCGACTGGAGCCACCTCCTAGTCCCGAAATAAGGCGAAACGGCTAATAGTTGGAATACCAATACTACTCTGTCAAGAAAGTACCGGGAAAAGATCAATAATACACAAAATGTCTGTTATTCATCCAAATTTATTTTATCACTTTCAAAGTATGCTCCTTTAGAAACGATACACTTGCGCCAACGAATAATCCATTCATCAAAACATTTTTTAAACGCTGCTTCCGGAATTGAGTTCAGTTCTCGCCGCGAATTCTCCTTTATGTCTTCTATCGATTGAAAACGGGTGCCACGAAGTGGTAATTTGAGTTTAGGAAAAAGAAAAAAGTCAGCAGGAGCCATATCTGGTGAATATGGTGGTTGTTGGATGGTATTTGTTGAGTGTTTGGTCAAAAATTCGTTCACAATGATAGCCTTGTGCGAAGGCGCATTGTCGTGGTGCAAAATCCAAGAATTTTCCACAAATCTGGCCTTTTTCGTCGAATTTGCTCTCTTTAACGCCGCATAACGCTCAAATAATATTCTTTATTTACCGTTAGACCTTCCGGTAAGAATTCAGAGTGCACAACACCGCGATAGTCAAAGAAAACAGTCAACATGACTTTGACTTTTGATCGACTTTGGCGTGGTTTTTTCGGTTTCGGTTCAGTTGGAAGGCGCCACTCCGAAGCTTGTTGACTAGTTTGCATGTCAAACTCGTAAACCCACGTCTCGTCACCAGTAACAATGCGTTTCATGAATGTTGGGTCCGAACTGACTCGTTCTAGCATGTCCTCAGCGACTTTCATGCGATTGAGTTTTTGGAGAAATTTTGGGACTAGCCGAGCAGCAACATGTTTCATACCCAAATGATTAGTTAAAATGGTACGGATCGACTCGTGAAATACAGAAAGTTCGGCGGCTATCTCTCTCAGAGTTGAATGGGGATTTTCAGTCACTATTTTCTTCACTTTTGCGATGTTAACTTCAGTTGCAGACGTTGACGGCCTACCAGAGCGAGGCAAATCTTCCATCACATCTCGACCGCTTTTGAACGCTTTGAACCACTCATAAGCACGAGTTTTTGATAAAGTCGATTCACCGTAAGCCTTCTGTAACATTTCAGTGACTCCGAACACGAAATTCCATTGGCGATGCAAAATTTAAGACAAACTCTTTGTTCGATATTTTTGTCCATTATGAAATTCGCAAAACACACTATATATGATATTACTAAAACCAGCACTGTATTTAATATAAATAACAGATGCAACTCAAACTCCGCGCCAAAATGGAAAACAGTTGTGCCAATCTAACAACTACAAAAAAAAACAAAAATTTGAATTTGGAACCATAAACAAATCATCCATTCCCGATACTTTTTTGACTGAATGTAACGTATATACATGGAACGAGTCACTCCAACAAGACATGGATTATTTCAATAAAAGCAAAGAAGAATGGATTCAGCAGATATAGACATAGCAGCAGATGATGATTGATGATTGAGCACCACACCCAGCCAGGAGCAAGCCTGACTCGGACAATGGACTGACTGGGATGGGAAAGGAAGCCCGACCAACCGCAGCCAGTCGGGCACAATCAGCCAACTATGCAGCCTAGAGCCAATATAGAAATAGTGGTAAAGACAGGTACAATCCATAGGAATGAGCATTGGTGTTTTGACCTTCGTTTGGTTGGTCTCTGTTCGTTTCTGATGGTTGCGATTCCATTCGTTTTTGACACATCTTATTTAAACATTATTTTCATGTATATGTTTCGTCGCAGTAGTATTTGTTTCACTGTCAGTTTCGCTGAGGTGATATATTTCCTAGGTGGCCGACTTGAAATTTTCTCTATCTGCTACACGGAATATTTCAATAAAAGCAAAGAAGAATGGATTCAGCTAGCAGCAGCTAGCTGAATCCATTCTTCTTAGATTTTATTGAAGTATTCCGTGTCTTGTTGGAGTGACTCGTTCCATCTTCCATGTATATATTGGTCTTCCTACTTTTAACCGTTTCGCCTTGTATCTAATAGCTGCGTGTAGTAAGTGAGGTTCTGGTCGTCGGAGGATGTGCCCGTAGTAGCATAGCCGTAGGCATTACATTTTTTTGGTGATTGATTTTCCCATAAGAATTTCGCGTGTTTTCTTATTCCGGGGGTTTCGCGTGCTCTTTATCATATCTTTAAGAATGAGCCTTTCGTATCTTCTGAGTTTCGATCGGTTTGCTTTTGTGAGTGCCGCTGCCTTAAGGCCGTAAGTCATTGCAGGTTCTATGACAATGACAATAATGACAATTTTCCACTCCATTTTCGAGTTTTTTATGAAGGATATTAAGGCCTTAGAGTTACGCATCGCTTGTTTGCATCTGGTGTTAACTGTGTTGTTTCGATTAAGTGTCGATGTTATATACGTGCCAAGGTACTTAATCTCGTCTGCCGGTTGAATACTGATTCCTCCAATTCTAATAAGACTTCGGGTTGCGGTGCTGAGTGGGTCTCTGATTTCTAGTTTTGTTTTCGTTTCATTAATGTGGAGTCCAACTGATTCCAGCAACGGTTTGATTTTGGTGACTATTTTGTCCAGTTCACTGAGATTATTTGTTGCTATTATCATGTCATCTGCAAAGGACAGTATAATAGGGAGTTGAATCTCATGGTCCTGATCTACATGAAGGTATTCTATTTCTTCTAATGTTTTGAGAACGTCATCCATTACTATGGTCAATAGTCGTGGGGATAGTGGACATCCCTGTTTGACTCTCTTGCCTTTGTGTGTCGATTCCGTTTGCTGTCCAAACCATTTTATGCAGGTGAATTCATTCATGCACGCCTTAATAATTCTATTCGTTAGAAATTTGTTAGTTCTAGTAACTAAAATGTCTCTAAGAGAGTTAAAGTCCAGCGTATCGAAGGCTTTTTCGATGTCTAACGCTAGCACATAGGTTTTTGAGCCTGCTCTCCATTCCTCGTCAAGAATTCTCCTAAGTGTGTACATATGGTCGTCGGTCGATCAATTGCGAAGAAAGGTTGCTTGGTAGTTTCTAGTTCTTTTATTGAAGCATCCAGTTTTCTAAGAAGAAATCTTGCATATATCCTATATGCCGCGTTACACATAGATAACTTTCTGTAGTCATTAATTCCGTCTGGCTTTGCTGTTTTAGGAACTGGAATTTGGATCGTTTTGTTCGAAGACATTGGTATATCATTACTTACCCATGCTGCCTGCATGTGTTTCATAATAGCTCGAACACCACCTTGTCAGTACCTGGCGCTTTGTCGTTGCTCATGCTTTTAATGATATCAGTTATTTCCTCTTCCGAGAATTCTTCTTTTGCGTCTGATGGGTTTTCACTGGGTAGGATTTCTATGTGTGGGCCTGCTGT
This sequence comes from Xestia sexstrigata, assembly GCA_941918905.2. Classification (NCBI taxonomy): domain Eukaryota; kingdom Metazoa; phylum Arthropoda; class Insecta; order Lepidoptera; family Noctuidae; genus Xestia; species Xestia sexstrigata. Next base: position 10,283,350 of record OW799200.2, on the reverse strand, counting down.
CTTTTTTAAGTCTTCTTCCCACCTTGACATGGGTATAAAACGTTGTTTGTTGTTGTGCTTCGTGTTCTTTTTATGTCTCCTGTAAAAATCGTATGTGATTTTCATGCGTTGTGATGGATGAGTTCCGCTTAGGTTTCTGCAGAATATTTAGCATTTTTCCTCTTCTTTATTTCTTATATTTTGCAGCTTGTGTCTTGGTTCGCTTAATTGTTTGATTGCGAATGCTTCTCTGGGGTAACAGTTTTTTATAAACTTGGCTTTTTGCAGTTTTGCGAGCGCGATTCTGTGTTCCCTGGATCTAATTGGCCTGCTTATAAGAATCTTCGCCGCTGCTGATTTCATGATATTCATAAGGGAATCCCATGGGACTAGTTGGCTATTTTCCTTGTTTTGTAGATTTATTACATGAGGTTGGCTCTTGATTTCCTCTTGGTATTTTTTCATTATTTCCTCACTTTGGAGCTGGCTATAGTCGTGATTTCTATAGTTGAATTCGAGCTCAGATTTATGCATTGGTTTCGTGCTGGATTTCAGCATATGCAGTGTCGAATTTTCCCTCTTAAGGTTCAGAATAATAATATCCGCGAGAGTAATTTTATGGTCTGATATATTTGGCTCGTCCGCAGCAGTAAGTATATGGTCAATTTACGATTTCCTTTTTCCAGATTGCCACGTTATTTTGCAGCTTGATCTGCCTCGTGATGTATCTAATCTAAGGTTTTCTCTTTTTATTATATCTAATAAGATTTCACCATTGTCATTCGATGCTGTGTGCAACAAGTTGGCACCAATTTTATCAGTCGTTTGATTTCCATTGGTGTTTATGTCTTGCTTTAACGATAACGTTGCGCTTGTATTTGGCGTACTTTGTGGTGTACATTCTGTTGCAGATTCTTGAGAATTAAGCGCGCTAAGAAGGCTGTCATAGTGATTATTGTGATATAGTAAGTTAATAGTGGCTACACCTTGTTGTGGATCTCTGGGGCGGTACGAGTATGTAATGGGAGCACTAGGCCCGGCTTGGTGTACTGTTACTTTAATGAAGTAGTACTCGGCTGCTGCAATGATGATATCTTCACCCCCCCAGACGCCATCTTTGTGTTGTTGTTCCCTCAAGCGCTAGTGCTATGCTCGGCTGGTCTTTATTCTCTTTGACATATTTCGCCAGGTCTCTTCTTATCATGTGGTGATCGAATGTCAGGAAAAATATGGCGTTTACTTGGTGCGCGATAGCCCTAAATAAGCAGTTTTTCTGTCTCCGATCATATAGGCTATTTCCATGCTTAGATGATAATGGGTCCTGTTTGCTATTATGCTGCACCGTTTTGGCTTTCCTGCGGACAATATTGATTAGCTTTCCTGCAAACTACGTACTGGTGCCCTGGAAGGTGCGCGTCACAGCGATTCTATTATGCAATAGAAGGCCTAACCTTGTGTTAATTAACATGTGTGCATTCGTTGTCGCAGTATTTCAAGATAAGCTGTAGTATTTTTAAACATTAAACGGTATACGCGGAGATATTGTTGACAGGGAGGCCTCCCTGTCAATAAATCTCATATCAATATGTTTATGCTGCCATTTATGCAATTAGTATTAGTGTGCGGTCGGCGTAAGTATGAAAACTGGGGAAGGCTCTGGGCTGACTTGCAGTTCTGTTTTGGTGGCTGTTTTAGGCTGGATTGGGCACACAATACAGCACTGGATTGATTTAGGTTATTATCATGCACAATAATGTATTTTGGTTATTTAGAGAGTTAATCGTTTAAATAAGGAGTATTCCTAGCTAGGTAAGTAGACTGGAAACCTCATATTTGTACACACAAGCGACCGCTGGTTGGCTGGAAAATAATCTGTGCCCATTAAACATAATATAAATTAAACGAGTTCACCAAATTCCAGCTACAGGCTCGGACGGGATCACAGGCTCCCGATAATATCTTGGGCGTCTTGTCAGTCCGTTCACAAACACTACACTGCAACACTGTGTTTGGATATGGAAACGTTTTATCCCCGGTCTTACTAATCTTACTTAAGTTCACAATTTAAATCAATTCGATTCAAATTTATGGTTCACAAACACACCCGACTGTAACTTTCGAATTTCTGCAGCGACGCCGGGCCGTAAAACAATAAAACTTTTGTAAGGCCGAGCGAGACGTCCGTTCACTGCGGTGGTCCAAACCGAACCAATGGATTTAGTTAGCAGCAGATAGAGAAAAATTCAAATCAGCCACCCAGGGAATATATCACCTTAGCGAAACTGACACTGAAACTAATACTACAGACGATGAAACATATACGCGAACATAAGATTACATAAGACGTGCCAAAACGAAAGAAATCTTAGAAACGAACATGTTTCTCCAATGATAGAAGAGACCAATCAAACGAAGTTCAAAACACCAATGCTCATTCCTATGGATTGTACCTGTCTTAACCACTGTTCCTAAATTGGCTCTAGGCTGCATAGTCGGCTGATTGTGCCCGACTGCTGCTGTTGCTCGGGCTTCCTCTCCCATCCCAGAGCATGTCTTTCCTTACAAAATCGTGCCCGCTGGTGTATCCGGCTTGTCTTCGTCGTTTATGAACCGATTTTGATCATTCGTTTTTTGTTGGAAAGTAGATATCCCAAGGGTGGTACCATGATAAGGAAACCAGGATCAGATGATGGCATCCCAGATAAATCGAGGAGAACCTTCGAAAATCCTAGTGCGACGAGTGCGTTTGTTTTTTTTTTTCTCTAAATATAAATTATAAATAAATAATAAAGGACAGTCAAGGGAACTCCTAAACGTTTTACAGTAGCTACCTTGTGTTTGGACTTAATTCATTTCTATAGATGAGACCTTTGCACTCACATGGGTTTTAAGTGCCATTACAGGTCTGATGATGGAGACTATAGACAGTCGAGGGGATTCCTCAACGATTTACAGCAGTTGCCTTTTGTTGGGCTTACTTCAAACGGTTCAATATGCCAAAATGTTTACAAAAAGACTTAGCAAAAAGAATACCTAATTAAGATTGAAGTTTGCGTAACAAATATTTGTAGGATGTATTACAACTAAAAATGGAAAAATAAAAAACTTGATGACTTGGTTGTTTGATTCAGTTTTTTTTTGGCCACCGACTTCTGAAGCTAAGGTTATTTTTCACTTTTTTGTTTTTTGAAGTCCGTCTTATTTTTTGCAAAAAAGTTTTTTGTTACAAAACTGTGTTCTGTATTTTAAACATTTTTAAGATTATACTTATGAAAACTATTGTAAGCACTTAAACGTTTATTTTTAAAACGGATAAATTGCCGATTTTACTTTGTAATTTTTATGCGATTGATTAGGCACTGTGATTGTGTTTTTCTTGAGCAAGGTGTTTTGGTAAAATTACTAAGGTTTACTTGCTATAAGGCTAGCAAAAGCTAGAAGCGCCGAAGCTTTGAAGTTTGACTATAACTTAAACACACTATTAAAAAGTTAGTTTTAATATTCCCATATATTTATTTCCTAACGTCGGTGTAAGTTACGAATATGGATCTCCAATCCGCCTGCCAAGCGTGGAGATTACGGCAAATTCCTCCCATCGTGGGAGAGGCTTATGTCCAGCAGTGGACGTTATGGGCTGTTGTTGTTGTTGTAAGTTACGAATTCATGTAATACTCAGACTATTTTATAAGTACGGTCGAACAAGCTATTTGGTTTAGGTACAGTTTAACCCACAAATTACATTGTAAAATGTAAACCAAATAGCTTGTTCGACCGTCCATGGAAATATAGGATCTAAAATGTACCTACCCAGATTTTAATTTATTGTTTTTATCTTTGTGTAGGTAGTTATACCAAGGTAATGGAGAATAACGGAAATGTAAAAGAAACCATTTAATCAACTTTTACACAGTGCGAGTGTTAGGCTCAAAGACCGAGCCTAACATTCGCACTGTGTAAAAGTTGAGATCGGTGGCGATCGACGGCGGCGACCTCTCGCGTCCAGCTTTGGTTCAATCCATGGTCCGGAGCGAGACGGAATGAGTAGCCGTCACCTCCTTCTGCGAAGCAGTCATGCTAGCGAAGGAGGTGGCGGAACGTGAGAGGAAGATAACCTAACGTCCCGGCCGCCGCGGGAGACGCACCGGGCGTCGGGGGCTATGTGGTGGTCCCCGGCCACCTTAGGCGCGGGCCTGTGGACGGAGAGCTATGGGCTAGCTAGCCGTCCATCCATCTCATGACGACAGGCCGTGTTGACGGCGCGTTCGTGTTCCACGCGCGCCTTAAAGAGAGTCAGCAAAAGGAAGGGGTCCGCAAGGGCCGATGCCTGCCGGGGCTACGGGACTGTTCCAAAGAGATACCGTGGCCCCGGAACACAAAGGGCGATGAAGGAATGTGTGATTTCCCACCCCAAAAAAAAAAAAAAAGCTCAAAGACCGTAAATGCTCATTGAGCGAGAAAGATCCGACAACGCGTTGTGGTATTTTCAAAACGACCAGTAAGCTTACTCGCGTCGTGGCTCTTTTAAAAAAGGCCAGAACACGTTCTGGCAAACAAAACGACTACAACGCGTTCTGGCAATGAGGATGGTGACGATGGATGTAGTGTGATGTGATGGGTGTGTGCGTTACCCCAGCCAGATATTGTCGAAAATCGTCATCTAAGTGCAATAGATAATTAGAAATACCTACAGCTTCTGTAATTGGTAAGCTGATAGTTTTATAATTTTTTGATAAAAACACATATATCCGGCTGAGGTAACGTTACCCCAGCCAGATCTTTTGTTAAAAAAAGGATATTTTGAAATAAATCGTATCTAAATAATTAGAAATGAATTTGAAATAAATAGTATAATTTAATTTGTATTTGCTATGGTTGCGAAGATATTTAAAATCCTGCTGGGGTAACGTTTGTACGATTGCTGTATCTCGGAATTGACTATATGGATGATTGTAATATTTGTACATGAGATCTGGCTAATTAGTTTTAGTATTCGCGGTTGTAAGACGTATGGAGTTACAGAAATATAAACATCAAAATCATCAATACAACCCTCCAAGTTCATGTAACTCGATTGAATGACTTTTTCTGAAATATTCATTCAATCGAGTTACATGAACTTGGAGGGTTGTATTGATGATTTTTTGTATTTTTAAATTTAGTACAGACATGTACACAAGTTTAAAAAAAAACTACATGATTATTAAAGATTTTTTATTGACAGGTTAAATAAGCTCGTGAAGAACTGAATATCATCATAACTTGTTAAATACTTACAGGATACTAATGCAACTTCACATACATTTGAAGGCAGTTACAAGCTTTAAAATAACGTTTAAAGTAAGTCTTTATACTTCTTATTGAGAGTGCTGGGACCAATTGAAGTGTTTTTCTATTTAATGAAATAACCTTTAAGCTATGCATTATTTTGTTTCTTTTTTATTGCAGAACAAATTTAAACTAATTCCTAAGAAGTCATGTACAAAATATGATAAGAATCCGCTTAACCATTTCAAAGATCTAGCAAAAACAAAAACGTTACCCCAGCAAAATCTCGAATAACTTCGCAACCGATGAAAGAACAAATACAAAATAAGGCACAACATTTACTTCATCTAGACAACTAATTTTATAGCTAGTATTTATTTAAATATTCTCATTAGAAAGAAAAAGGTCTGGCTGGGGTAACGTTACCCCAGCAGGAAATGTTTTACATTATGCAAGCTTACCTTGTTCGTGAATTCATCAAGCAGCCCGCACCATAATTATTATCATCAATAGAAGCACTCCACATTAGCAGTAATTCGCCACACTTATGATATAATAGCTCTCACGCACTCGATAAATATTTGCAAAAACAGGAAACGGAACTGCTGAAGCGCATGCGCACTCTACAAGATGAATTATGTGATTATGGAGTATGTTTAGTGCGTTATGCAATTGCAAACAATGTATTACCCCTTAAATCTCTCTTTAAACCTTCAAATCTCGAATAACTTCGCAACCGATGAAAGAACAAATACAAATTATGGCACAATATTTACTTCAACTAGACAACTAATTTTATAGCTAGTATTTATTTAAATATTCCCATTAGAAAGAAAAAGGTCTGGCTGGGGTAACGTTACCCCAGCAGGAAATGTTTTTGTGAAATAATTAAAAAACTATAAGCGCAACAAATTTAAAAATGTGCGCAACAAATAAAGAAGCCGTAAAACTAATTATCTATAATATTCAAATGACCATTTTCGGCAACATCTGGCCTGGGTAACAGACACGTTTACCACCCATAGCGAAAAATCAACACGAAGAAGAACTAATAATGGTCTAATTTTTTCTTTCGACCATTTTATTTATTAACAAATACAAGGGATCAGATGCTGCGATGCTATTGGTTGATGAGCTTAGGTAATTATGAGCGTCAATAGCGGCCGAATGCTGCAAGCAAAAAGAGTCTGTGTGTGAGCTATGACCACCAAGGTCATAGCTCATAGAACTCGTCTCTTGCGCCACCTCGGACCAGTTATTAAATTAACTAATATAAAATTATTCTCAGCGCACTACATAATATGACGTCACACGTCAGCGCGACCGCTTAGTCAGCGGATTTTGCGGTCAATTTTGAAAATAGAAAAAAACATTATTTTTTCTCAAGTTATCTATTTCTAAATGTACATGCTGATACTCAATACTTTATTGCATTCCACATGTAGGTACTTAGGTGGTAAAATTTATAATTAGATCACATGGACGCTGTCGGGCACAGAAATGTAAGTTATGAGAGAGGAAGCATTTATAAATTCTCAACAAATAACATTATAATTATTTATTGGTTACTTTCTGGGATAAATTAATTAATAGTATAAAATTATTATTAGATAAGTATGTCTAATGTATAATTATAATAGCAGCTTATTTATTAGCTTATAGCATATAATTATTAGCATATATTATAAATTAACCATATAAAATTATTATTAAATAGGGGTATAATAATAATAATTAATTATTCGTAATATATTATTATAAAATGTTAATTAATAGTATTAAATAAATAAATCAATGGTATATAATCTATACAGGTATTAATTGAGAGGTTTAGGAGATAATAAATCAAACAAAATTGTAAGTCTCGAAATACTTAAGAATAGTTATGACTTTAAAAGTCTATCACTATAAATATTCATTTACCGAGTAGTAGCTTTTATTTAGCAAAAAGGTTTTAGAATTAATATTTAATTTGGCTTAATCTTTGGTGGTGAAATCCCTAAAAGGCAACATATTTCAAGCAGACTTGTATGAAGTGAAGTCGCATACACAAGTCCTGTTTCCCACAGCTTTGTAGGTCCATGGATAATCCCAGGAATAATAAAATATCTGTATAGTATTTCAGCGGCGAAATCTGTATACTCTGTGGCGTGATCTGTGCATCATAACATCATTGTGAATATTTACAAACCGATATTTATTATACATTAAAAATACTAATAAAACAATTTAAATAGTGCAGTGTTCGATAGTAAAATAAGATTTAACCTAAAGGTCCGGTTACCAGGACACAAAATAAAAAAAAAAAACAAAGTGACGTTTTAAACTCTGGGTTGTCTATTTGTATTTTTGACTATCTTCTACTTTTTGGTTAAACTCTGTTTACGATTTTGATCCTTGAATACTTTCATGTAAATCAAAATGTTTTACTCAGAGTCAGAACCTGAAAACTTATGACCAGGCAAAATTTTAAAGGGGTTTCAGAACATTACTAATTGTTCTTTTCAGACATAGAATATTTAATAAAACCGCCTTAAAATACAGTACGTACTAATTAGAAAACAGGAAAAATTATGTCTACCATTCATGAGGGAGAAATAATTTTTAAGGAGATTTATGGAACTGCTAATACAAAAAGATTGTATGTTAAACCCCCAGGTAAGTTAACATATTATTAATGTATTGAAGAAAGTTGACAATTTTATTTTGTATTCTGACATCTATGGTACAAAACATTAAGTAAGACTTCGTGGCGTGTACTCCACGTCTGCCACGTCGTAATTTTGTTGCAGACCAGTCAAACGTCGTGATACTCGATGAAGAACAGTCCAGTGAAATCGCCAACTTTTTTACAAGAGTATTTCTCCCACAAGGATACCCTACCAGTGTAAGCAGAGACTACACAAATTACCAAATATGGGATACAGCACAAGCTTTTTGCAGCACAATTACTGGTAGGTTGAAACTATGATCTGGGCGACACAGCTGTAATCAGCATGCCATAAAAGTTAAGTAAGGCGCTCTCTACAAACTTCAATATTCTCTTGAGAATCCTGTTGAACTACTATTTAAGCATACCTTTTCCATTTGTGTAAGCTGAAATAATTAGACCAATAAGGTTTTGTGTCTGAAAAAGATCTTAAATCAATTTCATTAACCTTTGGACTGCAAATTCATAGGATGGTGCCTTATTCATCTGATGGTCAAGTAGCAATTCAAAGCCCTGCTATAGTGGCTTCTACTTCTTAGTAAAGTAATAACTAGACATTTAGTTTGTCTGGTCTTGATGGACTACTGATACGGACTATGGATAGAAACTTAACGCAAATATCAACTGCACCGGGCAAACCCTGCATGGAGAAATTTTTGCATAAATAGCACCAAATTTCATGTTATATCCAGTAACATCAGCTGGCAGAGAGAAGTCATTTTCATATTAATATTCTGTGACAATCAACTGGTGTGCTCTGCGGAACCCTAGGTAAAAACAAAACGAATTTTCGCTCCACGAAAATACTGGTCATAATTTAAAAATATACCAAAGAAAAATAAGGTTGTAGAGAATGTTAAGTTACTATACCACAGTCACTAAAATTATAATATTTGTTTAAGCAAGTAATGTAAAACAGCAAAATCTAGCAGACTAGCTTTTATTACAAACCAAGTTTATTTTTTTATTACAAAATGGGCCTGCTCTTGACCTCGATCACGCCTGATGGAAAGCGAAAAAAAAATCTGTTGTAGTAATCCATTTCTTAATTCAGATTACTAATAAAGAATAAGAACACCCTAACTTTTTTTAAATTATTTTAGGCAACAAACGTATTTTAGGGCTCCGTCAAATATTTAAGTTTCCAAAGGGGTTCCATTGCTAAAAAAAGTTTGAGAACCACTGTTCTAGACCATACCTGGGAACCTTCTAGTTACGGAGATATTGGGGGTCAAAGTTACAACTTTTTGACAAGTAAATATTAACTTTTTTCTTCATGATGACTTTGTTTGCACCCTGTATTTCGTAAAAATAACCATAAATTCTAATAATAATAGTAAGTACAGTAGACATTGTGCTGATAGTCATGTCCTCAACCAACATCTTAGGATCTCTCGCTTGGCAGCTGGATCAAGAGCTTGATTTAGAAAGGAGTACTTCTGGACACAGCACGTATTGTTAGGAAGTTCCTCTCTCAAGCAAGAGCCCTGACCACCGGCAGCTCGGACGAATCCTTGTTAGGTAGTAGGTAGATAGATTGTGGTTCAGCCGCTCTCAAACTTTTTTAGCAAGGGACCCCTTTTGGAAACCTAAATATTTGACAGAGCCCTAAAATACGTTTGTTACCTAAAATAACAAAATAAAGTTCATGTGTACTTATTCTTTATTATTAATCTGAATCAAGAAATGGACTTGACAATGGATTACTTACTTACTTACATTACTACTTTATTACTTTCAATCAGGCGTCGAGGTCAAGAGCAGGCCAATTTTGTAAAAATAAAAAATAAATATGAACACTTTTTTCGTGGAGGTACAGAGGCTCCACGGAGGGTTCCGCGGAGCACACTTTGAGTAAGGCTGTTTTAGTTAATTTCATTTACATGTGCTCAAAACTCACTTTCTACAATCCTAGATGTACTATCGAGGACACTCCCGCCTGATCACCACTAAGCTAATTTTTTGCTTGCACTTTCAACATAGAAACGCTCTCTAGCCCCACCCCGTTGACTTTGTTTAGAAATAATGAATGAAAAGATACCGATCGGCCGACCGCACTGACGACGCATGCCAAATGAGAGTTATTGTTATTTTGGCCCAAAGTTGACGCTTTCCTAATAGGCTTAAACTTTAAGGGGGCTCGGCGCCTCCGCATGATTTAACCGCTAGATACCCGCAATTACAGACACAATTAAAATAACAATGCTCCGTTCCCTTTCGGGAATTGCTGGTGACATACGGGAAAGCGAAAAGCGAAAAAAAAATTAACTGATCTGGCGGAAAAGAAAGACCACGACTTTACATGGATTTGGTAAACCGTAATCTTCTAAGGCACGATCTAGTGCTAGGCAATCTCCTATTTCCGATAGGCATTTATTGAAGATTTCATCCAAAAAGTTGTCTACCCTTTTTTTTTCTTTTCTTTTTTCGGATTGGAATTCATCAAATGACTTCTCCCGCTCTGGGCGGAACAGGGGGAGTGTCAGACTTTTACTGACTAAAATCCATCCATGTTCCTTTATCGCCCTTGTGTTCCGGGGCCACGGTATCTCTTTCGAACAGTCCCGCAGCCCCGGCAGGCATCGGCCCTTGCGGACCCCTTCCTTTTGCTGACATCTCTTTGAGGCGCGCGTGGAACACGAACGCGCCGTCGACACGGCCTGTCGTCATAAGACGGACGGACGGCGAGCTAGCCCATAGCTCACCGCGCACAGGCCCGCGCCTACGGTGGCTGGGGGGCCACCATGTGGCCCCCGTCGCCCGGTGCTTATTCCGCGGCGGCTGGGACGTAAGTTTCTCTCCCTCTCACGTTCCGCCATCTCCTTCGCTAGCATGACTGCTTCGCAGACGGAGGTGACGGCGTCCCATTCCGTCTCGCTCCGGACCATGGATTGAACCAGGGCCGGACGCGAGATGTCGCCCGCGCCAATCGCCGCTACGAGGACACGGCGGTGCCCCGCCCAAGCGGGACAAACCTCCACTGTGTGCTCCACTGATTCGGCCGATCCGGCCGATCCGGTCGATCCTCGCAGTGGTGACACCGGGACATTCGGTGCAGGAACCTCCCGAAACAGCCGTGTCCGGTGAGGACCTGTGACAGGCGGAAAATGAGGACGCCGTGGCGCCTCTCAAGCCACTCCTCAATTGGGGGACTTATCGCCACTTAAAGTGTTCTGAGAGGTGTTGTCTGTTGTTTAAATTTATTCCAAATACTGAAGGGATCTGATAGGTACTTGACAAAATACTAATATAATTATGAAAAGGTCTCTCAATTTGAAAAGAGATTCACAGAGTGCTGCCTGCTAATCTTGATCATCTCCAAGAAGCCCTAAACCTTTGCAGGCTAATTTAAATGAAGGTTGTACAACGCCATTTACAGTTTTGTAAATGGCGTAGTAATGCTTCTGGATTACCGTGTATATTCTGCCCAGAGCATACTCTTTTTATACGCCTGGCCATCCATCCACATTCGGCCTTGATTTTATTCTTTGAAATTGTTTATTTTTCCAGACGTAATAATTATGGATGGTATTTCACGATACATAAAGGAGATTTTTAGATATCTACTTGACATAAATAAAAAAAAGACGTGAGTGTCGTTTTAGGTGGACTGGATACTTTATCAACTACATTTGTCTTGGTTGAAATCTCTTTGCCAATTTTCTTTCTTGCACGGCGGGTGGACCACCGGAAAAAAACGCTCATGAATGGCATCTAGCGAAATTTTGAGGAAATTTCGAGGAAATTAAAATGTGGCGTGTGTGTTTCTTAAATGACGTAAATGTGCCCCAAGTAGGTTCTTTTGGAAATTCATCCCTTAAGGGTTTAAAATAGGGATTGAAAATTTGTATAAAACTTCATAATTTTCGACGTTAGAAATGTATAATTAATATAATAGGCATGACGACAGTATCAAAAAATTGCAAATCTATTTAGTCCGTCAGTTAAAGATTATTGGAAATTAATGGACACGTATTTTTTGTGTTTGTAAATCAATGAATATTGACAAAGATAAATCGCATCAAAACTCGGGAGTGGGGACTCGTGACGTTAGAACTAGCTAAAAATTATACCAAGGCGTGACGTATTGAGAATTTTAAAAGCGTCATATCTTCGTCCATTTTGGTTTACGTAACAAAAGAAAAAACATGTGTCAAGTATTTATTGATAATCTAACTGACGGACTAATTAGATTTTTTTTGTCGTCTCGCCTATTATGAGCCCCATGAACATTAATTCAAGACAAAGTGAAACAGTAAATATTTTTCTCTTACCAGGGGCTCATAATTATATCCATTTTTCAACATTATTAACATTGGGGTAAAATAGGGGATGAAAGTTTGTATGAAACTTCTTCATTTTTGAAGTTAGAATTGTAAAAATTGGTAGATGAGCTCATGCATTAGAAATAAAAGTATACTTTATCACTTTTTTGGAACTTCAAAAATGACGGAATTTCATACAAACTTTCATCCCCTATATTTTACCCCCTTAAAGAATACACATACACAACTTTATCCCCGTTGTCTTAGCGTTTCTGATAATACCACCCCCGAAGGGTTAAAAAGCCCTTCGGGGGTGGTATTATCAAAAACGCTAAGACACGTGTAAATTAATTTTCAATCGTCAGCCTAAACACAAAGTTTGAAGATCTTAACTATAAAACTGATGGACTTTCATATAAACTTCCATCCCCTATTTTACCCCTTTAGAGGTGAAATACCTAAAAATCCTTTCTTAGTGGCACACCCTCCAAGTTTCATGTCTCTAGGACCTGCGGTTTGGCCTGGGTGTTGATATATCACCCAGTCCGTCAGTTTACCATTTTATACAGGGTGTAAACAACCTCATCACGAAGCCGTCAACCAAGCATTCAGTACATCAAACTTAGTAACTTTACGCAAAAAATATTGCTGGGAAACGACTTTTTTTTTTGGGGTGCCAAATCTTGTTTTGTGGTAGAACTCAAACGGGGCTCGTCGAGGTGTTTAAAGTAAAAATCTTACATTAAAAACTTGTATTAAAAAAAAAAAAACTTGTCAAATTTTGGAACTTTGATCCCCAATACCTCCGTTACCAAAAGGTTCCCAGGTATGGGAAGAACAAAAAAAATATCGCAATGACGGGGAGAACAAGTGCCTTTCGGCTTCGTTAAGAGGGTTTTTACATTCTTTACATGTATTATATGAGTGTGATACGTGATTTAGAAAAGTGAAACACCGAAGATATGTAAATAATATGCAAGAAAATGAATAAACGAATAGCAATTGTCTTTTTTTAAACTTTCACGATCAGAACACATTATAAAACATATGTAAACGGGTATTTTCGAGAATTTTACCTTTAATATAAGCCCGACGTTTCGACCGGATTACACCAGCCGTGGTAGCGGGAAGACTGAAGTATTGGAGGTACCACCACAACAAAGCGAAGATGTTTATTCAACTACCCTCACTTGTTCTTCATAAATGTTAATTAGGGCCGGTTCACACTAGGACAGCACACTACACTAACAGTGTCCGTATACTGAGATGATTTCACTTGATGAGTACACTTATTGATCATTGGATTCCAAGCGGAAGAGAGTATAAAGCCGTCTTCGCGTTTGAAATTAGGATACTTCTTGATCTCAATCGCTTCCCGAACCATTCTCTTCAAACATCTTCGCTTTGCTGTGGCGGTACCTCCAATACTTCAGTCTTTTCGCGACCACGGCTGCTGCAATCCTGTCGAAACGTTGGGCTTATATTAAAGGTAAAATTCGCGAAAATACCCGTTTACATGTTTTAAAACGAATACCATTTTTTTAAAAGATTTTTTGCATGCTTCACTCTTTTTAGTTATTTTTTTGGCATTTTGATGGTGCATGTAATTCAATGTCTAGAAATAACCAACCAGTGAGTATAAGAAAGTAGAGCTAAATTATTGACAGCTTGTGGGACGGTTCTTTCTATTTAGAATAATTTAATCCTTTAGAAACATGTAATGAAAAATGATCCATATTTTACAGGTATCCTTGCCACACAAGAAGTATTGCGAGGTGTGGGAGTTGGAGACAACACAGCCACACCATTAGCAGCCACTGTTACCTGGGTTCTGAAAGATGGTTGCGGTCATTTGGGAAAGATATATTTTGCATACAGACGGGGGTAAGTGTAGTTGAGCGCAACTATTTTTGCCAACAAATTTGTAAGAATTTTGTTGGCCTAGTGATTATGGTCATAATGGTGTGCTTAGTGAATTAATTCCACTTCACATTCAGAGGCCTGTGTCCCAGCTGTGAGAAAATAATAGGTTCATTACATTGAGTTATTACTACTACGTATAGAGAAGACACCGCGAACAAAATCTGCAGGCCTAGCCAAGTTACAAACGTTTCGTACCGATTCTCTTTCTACAATCGTAAACGCCTCGGCGTTAGCGATTGTAGAAAGCGCTAAATTGGTAGCCAAGTTGACACGACTGAGTTGATCGCTCGTTCTCTAATGTCTGTAGAAAAAACCTACACTTTAGTTAGTCTATGGTGTGTTCCTACCTAAGAGTTTAGCGATCAACATTGTAGAAACGATAACATTCTATTCTATCATTTTGAACGATGTAAACTTGTCTACGAATTTTCTATTCGTTTGTGTTGATCACGTGATTTAACGTTGAGATGATGTCATTCCCATTCATTTGAATAGTTTTCTACTAGCGTTAACGATTGTAGATTGTCAACTTGGCTATTGGTGCTGTGCTCCTTTCAAATGCTGTCAGCTGGCTGCAATTCACTCAGTCGCTTGCTCGCCACAGTTAGCCGCCCCCCGCGCGCCCCGCACTGCGCACGCATTTTGTTCGCGCTGTCTTCTCTATACTTAGTAGTAATAGCTCAATGGCTCATTATGATACTATTGTTTTTAAGGAAACCTTGAAAAAAACAAATAACTACTCAACTATACCAAAACATTTCATATTAATATCTTTTTATTGTTTTTATGTTTGTGCAGTTCATCCAATGGTTGCTTGGAACTGTAAAAATACCATAGCTATCAGAGATTAGACTGCCATTGTATCCATAAAATTAGCAATATTTGCAAAACAATTGTGTTACAGTTTGTTTGTGTACAAAGTATATTCTATCTATTTTAATGTTTCCAGTACTCACTTAGATGCATACAGTAAGAAGTGGAGACTATATGCGGACGCCCTGAATGATGCAGCAATGTGCATTGAAATAGCTTTGCCAGCTTTCCAGGATTTCACCACAGTCATCCTATGCATCAGCACTGTTATGAAAGCCATTGTTGGAGTCGCCGGTTTGTATGTTTCTTGTTGAAAATGTTAATGCGTAATTCTCTGTTCATATCATATACACACATCAACACGGTCTAGGGATATTTTAAAAAAAGCGAATTACTATCAATGTGTTAATTATTTATATGACATGTATATATTTAAAAGATACGTTATTTAATATTCTACCATTTTTTAATAATGGTTAAGGTATAGATTAAAATTTCAGGATTTTATGGAAAAAAAATGAAGCATAGACGGAAACCGTATATGAATGAACTTTTAATTTGTGAGTAAAAACTGAAAAAAATAGAAAAATCATTTAATTTGTGTTTATAAACTTGAAGTTAGTAGTCTGAGAAAGCGCCCATGATGTTCATAACACATCGGCAACGATTCGGCATGCTCAGAACAAGGTTGTCAATGTCTTGCTGCGGAATATTGTCCCATGTCCTTCTGAGGTGCGCAAAAAGTTGATCTTCTGTAGCCAGATTTTCAGGAACTTCCTTCAGAGCTCTTCTTTGCAGCATATCCCGCGCATGCTCAATGGGATATAGATCTGGCGATTGAGCAGGCCAGTCTAAGGCCCTAACATTATGTGTATGTAACCAAGCTGCTACCGTTCTCGCCGTGTGTGCCCGGGCATTGTCGTGCATGAGCAGGAAATCTTGCCCCATTTGTGTTCTGTGGGGCAAGATTACGGGCCCCAGCACCTGTTGGACGTATCGTTCTGCCGTCATATTGCCCCGCACCCAAACGAGATCCGTCCGTCCTCCAAGACGAATTCCTGCCCAAACCATAATTGTTCCTCCTTGGTATGGGTGAACTTCCTGAGGGTTCTAGAGACGGCTCCATCGTCCAGGAACTCGCCAAACACGCGTCCTTCGTGAATCTGGATGGAAGCCGAACCTGGATTCATCCGTGAACAGCACATTGGACCATTGGTCACGGCCCCAGTCCACGTGGTTCCGAACCCATTCTAATCGTCGTCCACGATTGCCTCTCCGTAAAGGTGGGACCCGGAGTGGTCTACGAGAGCGTAGATTGCTTTCATGCAGTCGCCTTCTTACAGTTTGGTCACTCACAAGCACTTGGTGTTCCACTCGCAGCCTTTGGACCAATTGAGTCGCCGTTGCATTTGGTTGTGCTCGCGCAGTAATTTGCAAAAATCGGTCTTGTCTGGGGGTAGTGATGCGACTTGGCCCCCGGTGCCTCGTATTGTTTTCTAAATTTCGCACAAATGAAAATTCCCTCTCCTATACATCAAGACATTTTTATGCCACCGAAACAAAAGAATTTTCAAAAATTTGAATTTGGAATTAGTCTGAGATAAATTACAAACAAATCGGTGTATAAAAGATTCCAATGCGGCCAGTACTTTTCGAGTTATTTAATTGAGTATGAAATATCCCTAGACCGTGTTGATGTGTGTATTATCTGGTACTGGCCAAATCTAACTTCAGGCTAAACCGCTTTCGGGCTCAATGTTTTGGTATACTGTAGCAGTATTAGTGAATGGTGCAAGTCTACTAGAAAATGTATATTTATTAAATAAATTTGTTTGCAGGCGGCGCAACCAGAGCAGCCATGACGCAACACCACGCCATTAGAAATAACCTCGCAGATGTATCTGCCAAAGACTCCGCTCAAGAAACAGCTGTAAATCTCGTCGCTTCCCTTGTTGCACTGATAATCATCACAGTCTTTGGGTAAGACGTTTAAAATTACATAGTCTTCTATGATAGGGTTGCCCAGACGGATATACACTTTGAAAACTTGATAACTGAGTAGCAATGATCAAGTTGTAACAATGATTTTGATCTCATCATACAGGGCCTAAATCAAAGCGATTGGCTTCACTTACGATCAGTTAATAACTAGTTAATTAAATTCCCATCTCATATTCCCATCTCTACAAAACAATTGGTTGTCTATGCCCCGGGCGCCACGGACTATTAGAGAAGTCGATCTGTGACGTCATAAACGTACTGCTGTCAAGGTCACTTTGGCATAGTGCAGACTGCAGGTACTAATTGGATTCTTTCACTTTGCTTATAACAATAGGTACTATTCTATTTTACTAATAGTAATAAGTAAACAAATAGGTAATGAAATTAATGAAGAACTGGATTACGATCAGCTTTTATACATTTTACAAGGTGTGGAATTGCATTCGAAGTATTCTGTAGAGAACGTTGAACCAGAAGATGATTCTGATTTCTGAATAACGTTTATTCATCAAAAAGTATTAATTTAATAAGTGAAATGTTCGGTAAGCCACAAACTAAGTGTCGCGCGTTGCTTTTAGGTATCTTGTGGCTCTGGAGTGCGAATTTAACAAAGTTGAAATGGTTACTGAAGTAGTTAAAAAAACACGGTACCTAGTAGACAAAAATAGAAGAAAGAATCATAGGCCACATCCCTAATCAGAATTGAATTTAACGTGCTGTGAGCACCAAGGACTTGAAATGAAGTCAAAGAATGACGTCATGAAACAATAGAGATGTACCTCATTTTCTAAAGCTCTAATTGAGTTATGTATTTGTTTCTCTGTTACTTAGAATGTATACTGTTTTTCTTACAAGGGATACTGTGAAATAATACAAATATTTAATTAGTTTTGATTTATATCCGTAAAATTATAATTACAACTTAGCGCGTATAAATCTCATGCATCGATATGACGATACCCTCATCACTACGGTTTACTACCTACATTTATACTATAGCTTGGCGCCTGGCGATGCATCGCGTTCTGTGTACGGCGGTGAAAATGTTAAAATAAAAGTTTGTTTTGTCCTCTGCGCAGCAGCTGTTCTTCTTTACATCAATTGATTATTTTTATAATAGATGAACGATAGCTAATTTCTGCTCCAAAATAGTTATTAAAATATCTTAGGGATACTACAACATTATTTTTAATATACGACGTGTTTCCGGACGATTTCGATAAACTTCGACCGGTCATTGTACTCATCATTATTAAGGGGCTCCCCCATGCACACTAGCGCCACTTTAGTAAAAAAATCAGAACTCGTTAAATACACAATTAATATAAAATCTGATTGACAAAATCAATCTTTTGGTCTTCTAAATTATTTACGTCTGCTTAACTCATTGAAACATAGCTCGCTGTCGTTACAGATACAAAATGGAAAAAAACGGCCGTTTTTAGCAATTTTTCTAACTGTAACTACAGTGAAGTATATTTTAATGAATTAAATAGACGTCAATAATCTAGAACTCTAAAGTATTGTTCTGATTTTTTTACTAAAGTGGCGCTAGTGTGCATGGGGGAGCCCCTTAACAAGTTTTACTATGGAACCCTGAATAGCGAAAAATTAATCAGCTGTTCCATACATTTTGGCGATATAAAGAAGCTAAGCAAACATAATGAGAGGTTTTTTTTAAGGTATTAAAAAAAAAACTTAGTTTCCAAGAACTCTATAGATGGCGTTGAACTGACTACGATAGTTGGTGCCAAATCGCTTGAAAAAAAAACCATTGCGTCACGTCACATACGCTCGTTGACTGACACTTTCGTTTGCTTAACTTTCCGAATATAACCTAGTTTTCTCGCGCTTTGTAAAAATCAGTTTTTTTAGGTTCCGTTCCTTGCATTGACGTACTAAGTTCAGCGCCATCTGTCCAGCGACTAGGGAAGAGCTAAAAAGAAAATCCCTCATTGTAGGGAACAGCTGTTTTTTTTTTTCGCGAATGAATTTTACATAATGGAGACTTTTTTCAGGAGCTCTCTGATAGTATTTGCAGTAATGGTGGTATTTCACATTGTATTTAATTACATGGCAGTAAGATCAGTTTGCCTGAGAACCTTCAATGCACCAAGATTTTTACAAGTTATTGAAATATATTTGAGAGAAGAAGTAATTGCAAGGCCTTGTCTCATCAACAGAATTGAACCAATTATTGCGATGAAAATGGGCCGGCTTTATATGGGTAAGCCATTTATTTAGAGACAAAACTTTGCAGTTGAAAAAAAAATTATCTCCAAACTTTGGTGTGCTTAACGATCAGTTCTCCAATGTCAACTAGGTGGCAACATTTATGTTTTTGGAGTTCCTTTGATACTGAACCTGCCCCTGACCTAGAGCATTGACAACTGGGGCTACGAACATTTAATTTTGCACAATGCTTCTTTGTTCAAATAAACTGGGATAAGAGCAAGATAATGATGATGCTTTTTACAAAAAAGCAAATATAATTATATACATTTGGTAAAAAAAAAAAAAAAAAAATTGTCACTGTTTTGAAATAAATAATTTATTTTGTTTGCAGATAAAAATCTATGTGGATTCAATATTATAATTGGAGAGTCTATGAGTAAATTGGTGCACAGGAAACCAAAAGCAGCATATATGAATAATTTAAAAGGACTTTACAAATCTGAGGACTACATACTACTCCCATGTATGGAAACAAGAGAGATATATGTATTTCTACGGGAATCTGCCAAGTCTGAGAACATACTGTGCGCTTATTTTCATTCTATATTACTTGGCATTATCATCTGCGCCATAAATAGTTATTATTTGGTATGTTAATTATAAAAACGTTTAATATTATTTTATCCTATAACTATTTTGATGAAAATTATCACTTTTCATCCTAAATTTTCTCGCCGACGAGGAAGCCGCTTTCAACGTTTTTCACGGTTTTTTCTTAACCTTTTGAACGCCATTGTCACATATACGCAGGGCCGTCTTTACCGAGTGTGCAGGGTGTGCGTTGCACACAGGCGCAGCGGTCCTAGGGGGCGCTGAGCGCCACTCGCTACGGAGCCACACACGGCGCGCGCCATGGCCGGCCGCGGCACGACCAATGACCAACGTAAAAAGAACTCCTCCTTGCATATATTTTGTATAGCATCTGGAGCTCTTCTTATATTTGCAGAATTACAGCAAAGCAAGGCATTTTAACATGGGTACGTTTTGGCTTGTTAGGGTAAACACCCTGTATAATTCTAAACACAGACAACAGCACATCATGGTATCAAAAACCGACAATTTTACACACATACATTTCTTCTTCAAATTTAATCTCCAAACCATAGAGTATATTATCCATTGGGGAAATTTGTCAGTTTGTGGTATAACTTGATGTGCTGTTACTTGTACTTTGACCGCGCGCTTAATAGGGGGCGCTAGGGTAATGTTTGCACACGGGCGCTACATGGGCTAGAGACGGCTCTGCATATACGTGACAAACGCGTGCCCTGTACGCGAAACGACACAAATATCTGACAAAATGGTAGGTGAATTTGTGGTTTGGCGTGGAGGGCATGCGCTTGTGTTCATGCTGTGGCGGTCAGGGGGGTACAATTGAGATTGTAAGGTTCGTGTGAGTAAAAGAGATAAAATACAGTTTTATTAATCGTTGATCGCAATGTCCACGCCGGCCCGCGCCGCGCTCCTTAGGGAACTCTGTCGTACATACAGCTCGTTGCAGTTGCTAGCTCCACTCGCTAATCGCCGTCTGTGGAACAAGTACTGAAAGGGATTTCAGCACTTGTTCCAAGGCAGATGATTGGCTGTATTTAGAACATTCTAAATTTATTTCTCACTGTTTTTTGACGAAAGTTAAGGTTTTAAAAACCTAAAGCCTAGTACTTTTCGTGCGACTACTAGTAACCTTATTTGATTGTTTTTCTAAAGAAGAAAATATAAATCTAAGAAAAAATTAATTAACATTTTATTCCATTTTGCACCCGAATGTACTTGATGTAGTTTATGAACTTGTTTTTTTTGACACCGACGTAGACATTTATTGTCTACGTCTGAACGGACCGCGGTCCATTCATTTTGGTCCGTTCAGACCGTAAAAAACATCTTTGAGGTGTTTTAAAATTAGAATTTCAGTTTTGTATATTCAAATAATCAAATGAAAGCGTTCATTCTGCAAGTGGGCTGCAAAAACTTTTCATCAAAAACCTTTTTGAACATGCTTAGTATTTATTATATAACTTTCTTTGTATGTGGCATATTTTAAACGTAATAATTTTGATTACAGCCAATTTACAAGAATCCTGAAATTGTGTCGAAACCATTTCCGACCATTTGCGCGAGTTTACAAAATGCTGAATGGACAAAGGAAACAATGGAAATCCCATGTGAACCATTTACATTTGAACCTTCCATTGAACTCATAGAGTTTCTTAACAGAATTGTACACAAAGAATGGATTACAATTAAATCAGGGCTCACAAAAATTGGTAAGTAATGTATGTTTCGTGTTAATATAGTATATTTCATTACAAGTGCGGAAAGGCTATCATTGCAAAGAGACAATGACTGGTACTGAACGACTATTTTTAATACAGTTGCGAAAAAATGAAGCAATTTAATAAAATACTAAAAACACAATAAACTCAACTACTTACCCAATCATTTATTTCTTATAAAAGTTATAGTACACATGTACATTGAAAATTTTCTGGAAAATGGCGCCAACCGTAGAATATAAGCAGAGTTTTTTTTTCTTCACCCATTTTGTTAGGCAAAGGGAACTATCCATATAGCTTAGTCTTCAGTAGATTTTTTTTATTGATATGAAATGAAAATGTAATTTAATGAGATGAAATGAAATGAAACCTAACCTAACTCATTCAATTAAATCATTAAATCTGATATTAAAATAAATTAGTAGCTTCTTTTTAGAAATATACGTATTTGTATGAATCACAAAAACTCTTTAGTAAAAACTTCATGGTTGGTTTTTCTTTTTAATAGACATAATTTTGACAGTTGGAAAAGAGAACGCACGAGTTCGGGAAAGGTGAAAAAAAAGCACTAGTATGTAATAGCCCACATCCCGAACGCTATACGTCCCTGCAATACACCACTTTTTGAGCAACTGTATTAAAAAATATCTATAGTCTATCTCACCGTTTTACCACCAAAAACAAAAACTCTACTTAAAAAAATGTAGAAACCAGCTTAAGCTAAATTCGTCGATCCGTAGCGTCTACTCATTACTAAACGTAAAATTGTTACAGGCTGGGACCTCAAAAAAAATCTCCTGTTGATTGATGAATGGCGAATATGCAACGCTAAATTCGCACCCAAGCAGACGTTTTCCCGCGGAGTCGATGCACCAAAAGCGTACTCTGCTTATGACTTACTGACTTTCAGTCAAAACCACAACACTCATGAGGAAAATTTTATTGAGAATTATACAATTGAACCCGACGCGAGTTATTTAAATCGTGATAAAGTGACAACGAGTCAATCAACGACTACTAGCAATATCACCGGAATAAATGCTGCAGAAGAGGGTAGTTCGACTAAAAACTAAGCAGCCTTGGAACCACGAAACATTAATACATAAGCGGACCCGTCGCGCTCTGGCAGCCCATCAGGGCTTATACATTTAAACCAGACAACATAATATGCGCTTCGATTGTCTTTGTGTTTCCGAACTATCACGCACACCGCTTCACTAGCAAACACGCAGTTTTTTTTTACATTTTATGGCATTTCATCTATTTTTAAATTTTATAATATTAATATGTGCATACCAAATAGGTAAAAACTTTGATAGTTGTAACAGCTGTGTTAGATCTCTTCATCGCGTGTTCATAATTCCGAAGGTCTAGGATGATTGCTGAAGCGCACACTTTTCTTTGGAGTTCTGTATTTTGTTATAATGCAATTTATTATACAATATGTTACAAAAAACCTGTCTGATCCGAATGGGGCATTTAAGTATACCAATGACATTTTCCCTTAAATCTAACACGGATCGGACAAGTTTTTTTATCATATCTTATAAAATTTCATATATTTTATAGATTAAGTACTACAGTAAAACGAGGCTATTTGGGTTTAAAAAAATATTAGCTGTTTCATACATTTTGGCAAGTTATGCGAACATAATTGTAGGGAACAGCTGATTTTTTGAGTTTTTGAGTAAAATGACCGATCGAAGTTTATCGATATCGTCCGGAAACACGTCGTATACTACCAAAAACCAAAATGTTATTGGCTTTTCCCATCAGGAATTTTTCAATAGCAGCCAATCAAAGTGTTGCTAGCGTTTGTAAAATACACCAACCGACAGTTATCGATATTTTTGTTTGAAATTCTGGGTCGTACCAAATAGCCCCCAAAAGCCAAATAGCCCAGTTCTACGGTATATGTTTGACTTTTGAGAATTTCAAAGAAGAAAATGTTTGGCATTCACCTTCATCTGTTAGCGAAGTAGACACAATAGTTAAACAATGGCGTCATGTCAGACCGATTCGGTCGGGCTTCACAGACGAAGGGATAATAATTTATGCTCTCATGCACCAACAACAGATAAATTATTATGACTACGGTTCAGATAGTCTGCATAATGACTTTGCATTTCATGTTCCAAAGATACACATGTATGGTTTAGGTATAAATGTTTTTGGAAAAATAGGTAACAGAAAAATCTAACATTGAAGTTCAGTGGGCCTAAAAAGGCCGCTTTATCAGAATCATAATATGAATCAAGTTACAATTAAAAAAAAAATGTTTTTATGGTTATGACCATAATAGTCCATTTAATGATTTTTTTTAACGTGATTCTATTAAGATTCTGCTAAAGCGGCTATTTTAGACCCCCAGTCTACGTTAAAATGCAATTATTTCTATGACTCTTTCTGAAATTGATATTGATATTTGGAAGTGGAAATAACATGAATTGGAAACTGATTTCAATATGGAATTTAGTCTGTCTCAGTTACTATAATGCCGTTGAGTTGTAATGAGAGCTGGTGAATAATAAATCAGAAAATATATGAATGTCCCTTCTTCTGTGGCTATGTAGGTAGGGTAGTATGTAATTTTTCTGGGCGACACGGGCAATCATTGTACATTCCTATTCATTGTGTTATGTAACTATTCTACAATTAAATGTTTAGAATTAGAATAATTCTAAGTGGGTACTTGTGTATATGGATATGAATAAAAAGTTTAAAAATAATGACAACTAATTTATTACCTATCATTAATCTCACCTTTCCACCTTTCAGGTTACTAGACCTGTCATGTATGAGTGAAGATGGGGCAGAATGCCGCAATACTGTAGCACTTTCTACCCTGCATCAAAATCTAGATCTGATCAATCCTAACATTTATTTCTATGACAGCATGTCGATAATTAATTAAATAAAAAAGTTCAGCACTTTGAACATTCAAATTATTATTAGTAACGTGTTAATTTAATTGTGACCAACTTTCGCATTTTGGTGAGGTTCGTGACACATCTGCAGAACGTACGGCGGTGGCTTTTATGGAGGGCTTTGAAGAACCACCGAAAGTTCATCTACGCGCGCCGAACTTTCGGTAGCGTAACGCGTCACGTGAAGTGTTGATAGCTATGCAAAGTATATTGACTGCGTTTTTGCTCAAATAGTCGCTCGAAGGAAGGTTCAGGTTCGGCGCTATGCCGAACGCGACGTAGGTAATTTCCACTGCAGACCCATCGTACCCGTACGATACGGGTACGATGGGTCTGCAGTGGAAAACCAAAGGATTTTCGTACCGTACCCGTGGTACAGTGGGTTTTTTAAAGTTAAACGATACCACCAGGCAATATTCTAACAACAATTTTATTTAATCATTTCATTAGAACCTACTACGACTCAAAACGCGCGCTCGCTTCGCTCGCATATTAAATAACACTCTTTGGCCCAGCGCACACCGCTGGAGGCGCAGCGCTGCGCATTTGAAGACAACAATTTAATATAAACCTTAACTAACTTGATATACGGTCGCGCGCATGCTCCTGTAGTAGCTTGAGGGCGCTCCGAGTACCGCGTGCGAATTTATTTCTTATATTGACCGTATATCAAGGTGGTTAAGGTTTACATTAAATTGTTGTCTTCAAATGCGCTGCGCTGCGCCTCCAGCGATGTGCGCTGGGCCTTTGACTTCTGTCCCCGAAGTACCGGGCCTCCGCCGCGCCGGCGTCTTTCGTCGGCCTACGGCCCGGTGCCCATGCCGCCCATAAAGGATTAAATAAAATTGTTGTCCGAATATTACCTGGTGGTATCGTTTAACTTATACCTACCGTACCACCAGGGGTACGATGGCTCTGTCTGCAACCGTAATTTCGGCTGATGTGTCGTAAGGAACTTGAAAAACACTGCAAGCGTATTCAACCGAACGTTCGGCGCCGTACGTTCCGCAGATATGTCTAAGAATAATTTTGTTTTATTTATGGATATTCCTAAGTAATAATAATTATGACCACTGCTAATACAGCAAACGCAAAAAGAAAACAGTATGTAAAACGTAAGATTCGGTGCTGCAACCAGGATCGCCTTCTTACGAAGAAACTCCTCAATGGTTAATAGCACTGAGTTGTCGTTCTGTACCTACAGATTTGGTAAAGAACATATTGTTTTGCGTATGAAAAACGTCATGATGTCCTCTGCTCATGGTTGGTACAGTACCAAAATGTGTGAAGAATACGCTACTCATAACTGCAGTGTTAAAAGGAAAGGTTACGTATGTATGATTTTTTTTTCGTCTATTGGTAAGGCAAAAGAAACCCTGTCAACACAGTAGGCACTCCAGCTTCACATTAAGACGCTTCGCCTCGACTCTGCATATGAATGACGCCTAAAACTTCTTGAGGACTTCACATATTACAAAATATGTAGGAATGGAAAGGGGGGACAAAATTAAAACGCAAAGTACTACACCATACCACTTTATTTTAGTATTGTCAAATATTGTATCGTTCGTGAAAGTTTGATATCGTGACATCCCAGCGTCATTCAAGTAAATGAACGTTCATACAATCTCGAAACACGTTCCGAACTAGTAAACTACTTTACATTTAAATGTTCTCAAATACAACTCATATTGTGACAACAATAACCAGAGCCGTAAGAATGCGAGGCGTTGCTGCGAGCGACCACTACATTACTGTCTACAATATTAAGTAATGCATTGGATAACAAAATAAATTATCGATTGATTATTATTAAATATTGCTTCATTATTAGGCTGTGTTTATCAATAATATGATCCCATTAAAGCATCTACATCACAAGTAAATACTTTGGTAAATTGAAAATAATTACAATAAAACTAAAATAATTAAGAATGAAGAACGACTTAATTGCATTTTGCAAAAATAAGCTTACTCAGTACTTCTCTGAAGGCTGATTTACATTTCCATTCATAAGTGGCGAGTTTTGTTTATAATTGCTATGATTAGACCGGCAAGGAAAATGTGTTCCAACATGCTAGAGTACCTAGGTAGGCAGAGGAACTCGCCAAGTTCGCGAGTTCGCTCGCTTATCAACAAATGCAGTAAATCAGCCTTTAGAACCAGTGATGACCAATCACACCTATACCTATAGACAAACCATGTTACAAAACCTTTCATAATTGACCTACCATTGAACCTAAGTACAATAAAAACAATACTGAGTTAGCTGCAAATTTTGAAATATAATGCAAATGATTTATAAATATTACGACAAAATGAATATTCCATTTGACCTAAGAAAACAGTATGCACACATACTGCATATTCGTTATTAAAGTTTCTACGTAAAACATCCTAAGTAGTGTCCGACCGAAACACAAATATCAAATATCAGCCGAATTCGGAACCGTGACTTTGTTGTTTACATTATTTTATGACACACAGTATTTTTAACCGACTTCCAAAAAGAGGAGGTTATCAATTTGTCTGAATTTTTTTTTTTTTCGTATGTTTGTCATAAATTATTCGATTGAGGGTTGGCCTTTCGATCATCCGATTTTATAACAACTGTTTCGGTCGGGCTAAACCACGACAACCGAAAACGAAACTTCGGTCGAACACTACAGCTAAGTGACCAACTAACATTTTTCTATTTACTTTAGTTCGTATTTCAGCAGCTGTGGAATTCTCAGTTGAGTCACACCACCACTAAGTCAATTTGGCAAATTAAATGTCCTATACTCCGAAAAATTTATTCATACTAATATAAAAATATAAAGTACAAAATAATAAACAATATTTTCATAACAGAGATAAGTACACAATAGTATCATAAGTATATAAATTAAAATATACTCAACAACAATAATAATAAAAAAACAACGCAAATAAAAATGCATCAACAATAAAATAAGCTTAAGAAAATGATTAATTTTGAAACATTATCTTGGTAAAACGTTTAAAATATCACTTCTAAAAATTGACTATTGGTGTAATGTGAATCAAACTGTTACTAGTTCCGTTCAGGGCATAACTGTGTGCATGACGATCTAGCCTGAACGAATTAACTTATAGTTTTGGGTGTGATTACTTATTATACTGCTTCATGAGTGAATCAGTGGTTAATGACTTGGGTCGCTCGATGGGCAGGCCGAGCGCGCGGGACCAGATCAGCTGGGCGAGCACGCCGAGCGCGCGGGACACGCCGAACATGACCGTGTAGTAGTTCATCTCCTTCAGCCCGTAATACTGCAAGTGGACATTGCATATAAGTTATATACGCACATATTGTGACATACGAACATATCATCAGCATTTTCCTCCCCAACGACATAATAATAAACAAAAGATAGTTGTAATACCTGTAAGAGGACACCAGAGTGGGAGTCCACATTGGGCCACGGGTTCTTGACCTTGCCGAGTTCTGTTAGGATCGGGGGCACGACTTTGTAGACAGCGGCAACCAGTTTGAACATGGGGTCGTTGGGCAAATGTTTCAGGGCGAATTCACGCTGGCACGTGTACCTTTACAAACAATATTTTTTAAGAAACAGCTATTTTTAATAAATACAAAACTTTTAGGTCTCTTGCTACATTATAGGTTGTTACCTGGGGTCAGTCTTCCTGAGGACAGCGTGTCCGTAGCCGGGGACGACCTGTCCAGACTTGAGGGTCTTCCAGATGAACTCCTTCAGTCCTTCTTCGGTGAAGTTATCGCCAACCTGCTTGCGCAGTTTCTCCAACCAGATGAGTACCTGCACCAAATAATCTTTATTAAATACCCAAAAGTAAGAATTAAAAAACTTAAGCTCCTTAACTATAACTAATGCTCCGGATACTCTAGAAAAAGAGCTTCAAAATGGTGTTTTGAATGTCTATTTAGGGTGGCCTGTACAATAAAATATTTAAACCTAAAAATCAGTAACAGTGTAATTAATGAGTAATAATAATTAACGAATCAGTCTAAGAGTCTCTTAACAAACGAGAATACTTTTATTATCTGAAAATTAATAGTCTAACTGGATGCAGCTGAATACCAGTATTTTAGATGGAGCAACTGCTTATCCTGACCTCCACAACCCAGTTAGTACTGGCTGAGTAATACAATAAGACTTGGTGAGACTGGTAGTCAAGACTTTCGAGCCACTGAATACCTGTAATGACTGTCAAAGATCTACAAATGATAACCGGGACCAACGCCTTAACGTATTTTCAAAGGGCACGGAGAAAACTCAGTATGTAATTGGTAGTCACCCATCCACGGACCAACCTACAAGCGCGGCTTAAGCTTGAAAATCGACCCGTGCGGTTGTTATTATTTAACCATGAGCTCCTTTCTTCACAATATACAGTATGTCCGGTTTCGGACTGTACCTAATTGTTCCTACTTGGTGCACCTTAACAGGGTCATATAAATTTGAAGTTTTAGCAAGTCATAGCCTGTAAATGTATTTCCATTGTGCAATAAATCTGTATATCACAAACCTCCTGATTAGCCAGACCGTGCAGGGGTCCAGCGAGGCCGTTGAGGCCGGCGGCGAACGAGAGGTAGGGGTCACTCAGAGCTGAAGCCACCAAGTGCGTCGTGTGTGCAGACACGTTGCCACCCTCGTGGTCACTGCACAAATACAAACAACATACGTCAGCATTCATCAAGCATTTCAATTTCATTTCATCACTAGACTTTAGCCTTAGTTCTGCCATAATGAGCCAACCCACTTTTTTAATTCAATTAAAAAAAGAATCTAAATGTGCGGTTTTACTATTCAGTAAAATTAGACTCGCAAATTTAAAATTAATCGGCACGAATTAACCAAAATCAGTACAAATAAATGTTTTGATGTGGGTTGATACATTTTGGCAGAACTCTAACAGAACACTACAGAATACTTATAACAGTTCAGTTTCATTGGCCCAACTTAAGATATATTATCGAACAAATAATTTGCACGAACATTGAACAATTGTTAAAAAAAACAGTATTTACACTCAACAAAAATTCATATAGCACGCATAAAAGGGTGAGCAAGCGTACAGTTATCGAAAGTATCATAGGTGTGTATTTCATAAGATTTAGATTAATTGATAAACATGCATTTTAAAAACACCCTCAGGTTGTTGTGTGTACACATAACAACTTACACAACAGTGTAAGCAGTGCAAAAATATTTTACATTGAACAGTCAAGCCAAGTCATAGGCCTCGAGTTCGAACCCAAGGCACGCCTCTGATCTTTCGGATTCATGTGCGTATTGTTTATATATCACTTGCTTCGGTGAAGGAAAACATTGTGAGGAAGCGAGCATGCCTGAGAGATATTTCTCGACGGCATATAAAGCCAAGTCAAGGGCCCATGGGCGACATAAAAACTCTGGCACCAGGTTAGGCACTAACCACACGATAAAGAAGATTGAATAGTAGGTATGGATTTTATCAATTAAATTTCATGTTACTGAGAAAATATTTGTTGGTAAAATGGTGAGAATTTGTTAACTGTACTCACTCCTTTAGTGAGTGATTTAACCCACACAGGGTTTGTTTACACTTTCATAAAATACTATTTAAACAGAGTAAAGCACTCAGCACCAATTGTAGCTGTTACAATACAGACATTTGAACCAAGCATGCCAATCAATTATCTACATTTGATTGTACACGCTGTGGTTGTGGTATTTGTGGTTTTTTATACAGATTGCCCAATCTAAAAATACTAATTGGAGCAAAAACTATATTTTAGTTCAAAGAAATAAAGAAAGGAAAGGAATTGTAATCTTTGTTATCCCAAACAATAGGAATAAAGAAAAAGTAAAGTGTTAGCAAAAACGAAATTTTAGAAGAAAAAAACAAAAGCACAGCACTAAAAACTACATGCTGTAGTTGCAATAACTCAAAGCAGGAAGTATGTTCGCTGTAGGCTGTAAATATGACAAGTGCGAGCGAAGGTCATAGACGATAGAACATAATGAGGGCATCTCGCTTAGCTAATAGATTAGACCATTAGACAAACATGCAATGCTAAAATACAAACACACTATATTCAATCTTGGTATTATGGTTTCTAGGGTTGCGTACCTCAATAGGAAAAAAACGGAACCCTCACCCATTCACTTTGTTATCAGTCTGTCAAAAATATCGTTATAACAAAAGTTAATAAGAAGACATAATAGTTCAATAGTGTTGTTGGAGTTTTCATTCATAAGGAGTGCACAAATAATTTACGCTGCATTTGAGCTAAACGTAGCGTGTTAACTGAGCATGCACTAAAATTCGCATCTGGCAACTGTAATAACATTCGCAACATTGATAAGTGGGATTATATACATACTATTAGAATCATGCCAATATAAAAACTAATACTAATAACTAGGATAAGAAAACAGAACTAATATTTAATTAATAAGTGTTAAAAGTGTTTAGATTACCTGAGATTAGCTATAAAAGGCTTTTTATTTATTTATTAAAATCATAACCAAGTGTTTGAAGCATCTTCCAACAATGTCAGTGTTAAGACAGTGACCTTCAAATTATCGCAAAGCAATTACACACTTTGTGAAGTTATGCACATTGTGCTAAGAGTAAGAAGCACGTATTATGTGCATTCAGTGTGCACTTGTGTTCAGCTCAATGAAAACACAGAATTGGAAGAGGCTTCTTTCATTGGGTTGCGCAATCAGGCACATTAATAAGCTCGACACAATGCACACATTACAGAACAAGGGAAGTCAAGATCAATAACACAGTTCATGCAAATTATTGTTCGATATTCATTCTTCGTGTGTGGTCTGATAGTACTTGGAAGTGTTGATTTTCTAATATTCTTAGGCCATTCAAAATAATGATATACTTGGAGCTCACAATTAGTGGCTTTAATAACACACAAGTTTAATAACATTAATAATTTGGGTAGTTCTTTAAAATGTGGGTTTCTTGGGGCTCATTATTACGAGCCTTATTTCGTTACGGATTTGTTTAAGGTCTTACCCGCACAATGAATAACTTAGTTACAAGTTTTGTGTGTTACCTGTGAATGGTGAGGTAGAGACGCATGAGCTCTGTAAACTGAGGGTCGTCGAAACCGAGCATACTGCAGTAGTTGGCAGACAAATCCTTGTTCTCATCGATGGCACCGACGCCCTTGCCGTCACGGTAGGTGTTACGGAAGATGGTCGCAGCCACCACGGGCAGTTTGGCGATCAAGTTCATTGAGTCCTCGTATGCGAACTGGTACAGAAAAGTTACATTGT
Source organism: Xestia sexstrigata (assembly GCA_941918905.2). Lineage (NCBI taxonomy): Eukaryota > Metazoa > Arthropoda > Insecta > Lepidoptera > Noctuidae > Xestia > Xestia sexstrigata. The sequence continues at coordinate 10,251,673 of OW799200.2, read as the reverse complement.
ATTCTACCTGGTACAATTTATTGGTTTTCCCCATGGGGGGTAAAAAAAATTATGAAGTTTTATCTAAAATGGTATCTCAAGTATCTACCATATCATGACACATAATTTCCGATATGTTATAACCGAAATTGATAAACTAATTTACAACTTCTAATATCTTGTATCGGCGTATATCAGTTGCTGTATCTAAGCCGTTACCCACTTTTATGACAAATGTTGATGTTGAGCGTGATTAAGGTCTACATACCTCCCAATACTTAGTTTTGGGTACTCCGTCGGAGTAGGCCTTGGCGAACACTGACTCGCTGTTGAGGGCAGTGACGGCGGCCGAGAACTGTGACATGGGGTGCAGCTTGCTCGGCATATTGTTGAGCATGGTGACGACGTGCGCTGGCAGCTCAGCCCTAAAACAGACATTGTTGAGGGGTTCCTTAAAAAATGTTAATGCCGCAATACCAAAGGCATGGCAGATGAGTTGCCATCCCAGGGACTTCGGAACTTGAAATTTGCATGTAATGATAGCCCGTGGAGGAACTCCTGGCTAAATAATGGCAGCCTTTAGGTGGTAGCCAGCGAAATTCAATATTTCTTACGTTTGGTCTAGTTTGCAGGTCAGTGTGCGCTGCCCCTTTTTTTTTTTTCGGATGGTAAATCATCAAATGAGTTCTCCCGCTCTGGGCGGAGCAGGAGAGAGTGTCAGACTTTTACTGACTAAAAGCCATCCATGTTCCTTCATCGCCCTTTGTGTTCTGGGGCCACGGTTCCGCAACCCCGGCAGGCATCGGTCCTTGCGGACCCCTTCCTTTTTGCTGACTCTCTTTGAGGCACGCGTGGAATACGAACGCATTACTGCTTCGAAAGAGGACTTCAGAAGGAGGTGACGGCGTCCCATTCCGTCTCGCTCCGGACCATGGCTTGCACCAGGGCCGGACGCGAGAGGTCGCCGCCGCCAATCGCCGCTTCGAGGACACGGCGGTGCTCCGCCCACGCGGGGCACACCTCCACCGGGTGCTCCACCGTGTCCTCCGGTCGATCCTCGCAGTGGAAACACCCGGGCGTTTCCTCCCGCCCGATTCGGTGCAGCAACCTCCCGAAAACACCGTGTCCGGTGAGGACCTGCGTCAGGCGTAAGGTGAGGACCTGTATTGTATTGTATTGTATAACGGGCTGGTGTCCGCAACTCCACGTCAAAGCGCGTATTTTGCGTATGGGATATAATCCACCACGCGGGCCCAGTGCGGATTGGTAGATGTCACATGTCTTCGAATTTTTGGTTCTAGGACATGCCGGTTTCCTCACGATGTTTTCCTTCACCGTTTTGAGAGCAGTGGTGATGAAATAAATAACACAAAGTAATGCCACCTGCCTGGGTTTGAACCCACGACTTACTGTTCGTAAGTCGGGGCCGCTACCACTGGGCCACCGCTGCTCTCCGATAAGGTGAGGACCTGCGTCAGGCGTAAGGTGAGGTCGCCGTGGCGTCTCTCAAGCCACTCCTTAAAGAGGGGACTTATCGCCACTATCGTGGCGTGCCCTGCACGGGGTTGCGACAGTCGCTCTCTCCATGTCGCCATGAGATCCCGCCGGAAGTCTGTCCGCTGAGCGACAATTTGTCGCGGCAGCGGAGTTTCCCCCCGGCGTAGCGCCTCCGCGCGCCATTCATGTAGGCGCGCGAGGACTGTCGCCTCCAGATCCCATGGCGGCAATCCGGCAAGGAGGCACGCCGCCTCGCGGGCGATCTCGTGCGGTACCCAAGGGCCAGCCTTACGGCTACCACCTTTTGGGGCGCGTTCAGGTAGTGGGCTGCACGCAGCCTCAAGGAACGCGCCCACACCGGGGCGCGCTTCCCCCCCTAAGCCGCGCTCGTTACAGGTAGTTAGTGGTCCGAAAGTCTGACAACCAGTCTTACCAAGGGGTATTGTATTACCCAGTATAATAAACTGGGTTGTGGAGGTCAGATAGGCAGTCGCTCCCAAGTACCTAATGCTTCCAATAGTGGTATTCAGCTGCATCCGGTTAACTAGAAGCCAACTTGGGAAAAGGCTCGGCAGATGATGAATATGTAAATTATACGTAATACAGCAATGCTTTTCGGCGGCAATTGGAAATGGAATTGTGACAAGACGCAATTCACATTTGTATAATACATGAGTATGTAGGTACTAAGTGCGACACTGCGTATAGTATAGTCTTTAACTTACCTTTCGGGCAAAATTTACAGAAGGTCGTAAATTCGCTTTATCGACGCGTTATACTGAACTGTGCGATTAGGTGTCCAAATATTGACATGATGAAATTATATTTATTCGGGAATATTTATTAATATAAAAATAAATTTGACCAACCTACGTGCCCATTCCTTGGAGAGGGCCGTTGTTTGCGCCTCCGTGGGGACTTCTCCTGTCACGAGGAGCCAGAACAGACCTTCGGGCAGTGGTTCAGAGCCACCTTTAGCCTTGGGCAGTTTTTGCTGGCATTCAGGGATGGACAGACCGCGGAAACGGATTCCCTCATCGGGGTCCAACAGGGAAACCTCCCACACTAGCCCCTTGATACCACGCATACCACCGTACATCTGTAGAAAACATAATATGCACTCATTAAAGACGCCTTTATTGGTTCTATATAAATGATTGGCTTTGACCTCGTAACACGTTGTGATTACTTGATCATAAGTGCAGACGACCCAGAAGATTGGTTAGACATGCACTTATATATCTACCATTTTTATTTAAATCAAATAATATGACCTTCGTATTGAGCCTTCAAACGCTTCTACACATAGATATGGTATGTAATACTTATAAAGATAAATCGCCAATAAGCAATCTTGAACTACGTCATGGACGTCAGGGTTGAATTATAAATCAGTTCATTGACCGCCTGCTCGGTTACTCTTTATGCGACTTTGTTGCTCATCGTAGTGAATATATTAAGTATAAAATACCCTCAAATATAGCTGCGACATAATTCTTTATTTTAGTACTAATGTAGTTTGAGTAATTGGCTTACTTTATTGTCAATCAAGCAATGGTTTTGATAAGAAGCGATGAACAACAGTCGAGGACTCTGCGGACTAGACATGTGGCTCTACAAATATTGATTTACAAGTAACATATAACGTACAATAGGTAGCACGTGTCAACGATATCGAAATAAGGACACTGAACACTAAGTAATATAATTTCTTACCATATCAATGGTGACATCGCCGACTTTCGTTCCGCCATATTTCTTACGGAACTCCTTAATCTTGGCCTGCTCTTTGGGGATTTTTTCCTGGAGTACGCTTTTGAGGTCGGTCGACTCCGCGCTCAAACCTCGCACCAGAATCGATGCTGTCGGGCATAATTTCTGGATAGGGCAAAACAAAAATAATATCGTAAATTCTACGCAACCAAAGACATTCAAGTATATTACTGTATAAGTCTTTTTAAATGTATTTGCACGCAACTAATTTTAAATTTATATTCAACTAGCTAGATAGATGTTGCCTGCGACTTTGTGTGTATTTTATCATGGTTATAAAATTTAATATTACCAAGTCAATGCAATTCTAAAAAAGTTTCGAGTGAATGATGATGAGGACTTTGTGGACCGAAGTCCGTGATACGACAGAGTGAGACCTTCATTATTACAAACGCACAATAATAGGTGCATTAGTAGGTACACGCGATATTACAGATGATATGAAGCTACTACAAACAATCTGTTAACTTTAATAGATTTTCAACTTTATCGTTGGGTAGCTTGATGTGTTAGCATCTGTACAAAACTCGGAAGCTCTGGCTCTGTAGGAGATACTCCGTGCCTACTTGGCGTTCGAGCTTACTTGGAAACACGAAGATTACCGTAGTGCATAGTAGGACCTTTTCTGGTTGGACTATGTGGTTTACAACAAGATTAACAAACAAGACGATTCAAGGCGATCTCGTGCATGTGAAATATCATTAACATCCATTAGAAGTCACGTTACACTTAAATGTGACTACTTATAAATACACACATATAATACACACATAGTATAACTATGTACATTATATAAGTACCTAACAATAAATTGTAGGTATGTGTTAGATAATATGATACCAATTTTTTCTTTAGTTCGGGCTATGTTTACAGTGTGTACACAAGGCACATTCAAAAACGTATACGATAAGTAGGCAACAAAACTGGTTCGTTTTGCTACTAACAAAATCGTGAATAATTAATTACTCACAGCGCGTCTAGTGCCAAAACAAAATACTTCGCTTAGAATAGGTATAAAAGGAAAAACGTCATTTTCGGAATTTTAAGCAGCGCTACAATACAGTTTTAAGTAGATTTGAAAGAATATTTTAACTTTTATTAACCGTTTCTTTTGGTAACAACTTGTTCGCCATAATTCGGGATATAAAGTGTTTTTCGGGTACTTTTTTATATTTTTGTGGGTCACAAAGCAAATAAGGACTTTGCCCAAAGTTCATAGACAAAAAACCCAGAATCGTCAGCAACGAAATGTATAAAAATGGGTTCACTATAGTAAATCCGTTTAAGTTTTCAAAAAATCAGCCTCCTAAACTTCGATCAATAATAGTAATCCTAAACCATGTAGTATACAAGTTATTGATGATGATGCCACCTAGCCGATTTCGGCCACAGCGACTGCATTCGACGGCTTTCTAGTGTGGTTGTAGAGAGCTTTGGTGCTGCTCTTTCATGTGCTCTCAAATGGCTATATCCAACTTTGGCCGAAAAACTACGAGCACAACAAAGCGGACATGTCAGAACACCATGGTGTGCTGGTGCTGGTGCTGCTGGTGGTGGTGCTGTAGGTGGTCTAGCTTTAAGGTCATCACGCTTTAAGTCCAGCTGCTATAGAAATACTGTATGCGAATCGTATTGACTTGATTTTTCTTGACTTTTTTTTATTACTATCACATTATGTTTATATGTATAATAAGTATGTATTTACAAACAAAAAGTATCTATGTAGTATATCAACTATCTGGTGTCCACGACACAAGCCTCGTTGCTTAGTGTGGCACTAGATGGCGCTGTGTGTTAATGTCCAGCGATATTTATTTATTTTATTTTATTATTCACCGATGCAGGAGGTACCATTTTCTACCACTTGACCGAAGACGTCATATTGGTGATGTATGCTACTTGTTTAATATCGGAAATGGTTCAATCGACTGTCCTGAACTTGTTTCAAAATTAACATTACGCACTAATCAGATGGGACTGCGACAACGACCACTCTTGCATGTACCTTTTGCGAACACTAATTATAGGTAATGCGTACTTTCCAAGAGCCAGTCGCAGTTTTAACAAAGTTTCTTGTGAGCCCGGTATTGATTTATATCTGCACCAAAGCAAGCACAGTAAGAAAACTATTGGCAAAGCCATTTTTTGTACAGAAGGCACCTTCTTGCTCTTGAATCGTTTATTTTACAAGTAAATTATAAACAATTCAATAAAATTAACCAACCTTTGAAATTAATCAATAATTTGACAGTACTGTAGTGTTAGAATATTTTGTAATATGGAACAAATTTTTATTTTTTGTATTTTTTTTTATTTCTGTCTGTGGAGGCTTGTAATTAGCAATATAGTTAAATTATGTGTTACTATTAAGTTATTAGTCTGTAAGCTTTCCTAAAATAAAATATTATTTTAATAATATATTGTAAAAAATAATTAATAATCTTTATATACGAGTACCTATATTATATGTTACTTTTCTGTAGTATGTGTATTGTGACTGAACTAAACCCTCGCCCCTAAGGCTTCGCGAACCCGACGGTTGTCGGTCTACTTCAAAGGAAGCCGCGCGGCTCTAGGTAGTGGGGACGGGCGACCTGTCAGTGCCCTAGCACAGATAATATCTTAGCTAGTGACCGCCATTATACATCAAATTGTGTTTTTTATTCGCGCCAAAATGAATTGGACGGAGACGAGAAAACACTTTTTTAATAGAATTGTACCAGGAGCGCCGCGTGTTATGGGATTGTTGAGTGCCGGAGTCGTTTTTAATAGATAAAACATTTTATAAACATTTTTCATATTTCTTATTAAACATTATGTCTTATTTGCGCAGCGGTGCTTATTCCTGCTAAAGCTAAAAGCATGTCCTCTTCTTCGTACATCTCAACAGAAACTGCCGCTAATATCTCTATATAGTCTGTGGCAACTGCGCAAGACGGGCCATCGCTAGAGTATATATGTTCTGTGGGCGGGCCGTGCGGCTCTTTAAGGCTGATGTGCCAGGGTAGCCCGCGAAATTCAAATTTTCTTAAGTTTTTTGCAATTTTCAGGCCAGTGCTAGGTTGTATGTTGGTTAAAATATTATTCGCGGCTGTAAGACGTATGTAGTTATAGAATTATTATCATCAAAATCATCAATACAACCCTCCAAGTTCATAAAGGTGTAGGAAACAAAAAAAAGCAGAAAAAGTCATTTCTAATCAACATTAACCATGCACAATCGGATGCGGTAGGTGGCAATGTTAAATCTGCCAGATCAAGTTATTTCTGATAGAACTGATAGATCGCGGCTACAATAAATTTCTATGGATATAAAAAATGTTTCATTGATCAATAAATATCTAGTAAGTAGGTATACCACATCGTTTTTGCAGTAAATTATTGTATATTTTTGATGTACGGTCGAACAAGCTATTTGGTTTACATTTTTCAATGTAATTTTTGGGTTAAACTGTAAACCAAATAGCTTGTTCGACGATTCTGGCGATTCTGGGTATTTTTTTGGCCGTCCTTTCAATATTTTTGTATTCCAAGCGTTTGTTTTGAATAAAACTTTTGTTCGTGCGTGATGACGCGTGACGCCATGGATATGGCTTGATGAGAGTTTGATGTCTTTGCCACGTAAATAGTTCACGAAGAACTCGTCTTAATTTGGCGTTTATTGTTATAGAATAGAAACTCAACTTGACTCTTTGTCAAGTACACAGAAAGTAGCCTCAATCAGCCCAACGTGGGACGTCACTTGGAGGTGAAATGAAAGTCAAGTGGTTTGAAGTATCTTTGTTAAAATAAACGCCATCTCAATCAATTGTAAAGAGTTCAAAATAGCAAAACAAGGTTCATAAACCTAAAATCTCGAAATGGTTTCGGAATCAGCATTGGTTGATTATTACTTTACATACAACCTACCGAATTGTCATGCACCTAATGGTTTCTTTGAAGTAGTTCTTTTAACGCAATCCAGTTTGATGAACAAAAGAATCAAGCACTGACAAAACATTGTAACAGGAAGAGCTTGTTTGTAAATAATTCGATGAGCACAATCATAGCGGCGGCGATTCAATCAATAAGACGTGAACATCGTGGGGTCAGCGCGGGCCAGAGTTCAACCTGATGGACATTACAAATCACATTCATGTATAATAAACCCATTGAGTAATAAACCCTTCAAAACGTTGATAGAGACGAGATGATCAATTAAGTACCTACTTACGAGTACTTCATTATAATTTTCTTCCGTGAATGAAAAGGCAACAGATTCGATACAAGTCGCCTAATACCTAATTAAATTGTAAATTGCAAGTCAGTCTAAATCAGAGGATCCTAATTTCTTTTTCTAGTAGACCCATTCAATATTTTCTGGTTTCGGTGGACGGGGTTTTTTTTCATCAAAACCATACGTGTGGGGTTATCTATGGATAGGTCTTCAAAAATGATACTGAGGTTTCTAGTATCAATATTACTAAACGGAATAGTTTGCGCGAGAGACACTTCCAAAGTGGTAAAATGTGTGTCCCCCCCCCTGTAACTTCTAAAATAAGAGAATGATAAAACTAAAAAAAATATATGATGTACATTAGGTACCATGTAAACTTCCACCGAAAATGGTTTGAACGAGATCTAGTAAGTAGTTTTTTTTTAATACGTCATAAATCGCAAACTGCAATTTACCTTTCATTCAATAAAGTTTGTGCGGAACCCTCGGTGTGCGAGTCCGACTCGCTCTTGGCCGGTTTTTTTTTACTTTTTCGAGTAAGTAGTATTATTTATTTACTTAAATAACATGGGAGACTTATAGCTAAAACAAACAGATCAAGGACAGTACAGTAGTCTGAAAGCCAATTACAACAGGTCTCTACGTATTATGAAGTATTGATGACCAATACTTACACTTTATATTCGGCTCTATTCTTACTTATTAAGGCCTTCTAACCTTAAAATTAGCAACTCTATTTGTGGTGGGTCAAACTTCGTTTGAAATTCTGTTAGAATAAAGTTCTAATCAGCTTGCACTACAAAGCGGTTGTTACGTCAGTCACTGCGGCCAAATAGTGCGAAATGAGTGGTTTTTTGCGATTTACAAAAAATCAATTGATTGAATTAAAAGAGTAAAACACATAAGACCAGCTTTATAGTTAGTTCAGTTAGTATGTAAAGTTTCATGATCTAATTTGAAGTACTTTTTGAATACCAGCGGTTTATTGTTCGTTTTGGAGGTAACTTTGGAATTTTTCTATCGAGAAAAGTTTATGGAATCGTGTTTTCATCACACATAGTACCTACTTAGCATTAATGCTCAACTTTACCATATATTTATTTCAAAATTAATGCTGCAGTATTTTAGGAGTAACGGAGGATCATGCTAATTTGAGGGGGTATAGGCCCATATGTATCTCTAATTTCCAGATTCCACGGATTTTGGAGGTACCTACTGAAGAACATTAACCAGACCGTTTTGAAATAAATATCTCATACGTAGACATAGCCACTTTGGTTCTACTAAATCTTGATGAAAATTTTTCGTTACTTATACGGTTATAATATGGCCCTCAACCTCGCGCGCATGTTAGTTTTACTCTTGAAACTGATAACGAGATAAAATGATAACGTTAATGTGATGCGTTGTTTCAGTGACAAAATTACTACAGAGTACATTTTTCTGGTAGGTAAACCTTTATACAGGTAGGTACGGTAATTAGCAAGAAATAGAATACTCCTGCAGCATGGCAACTGGCCAGTACTCGTAAGTAGCATCGGTTTCAAGTGCTTCAACGGCGCGGCGAACAAGACACCAGAATGCGGGCATCCCCATTGTCGAGCTTGTAATCTACAGCCTACAGCGAACGAGGACATGGCGCATGCTCAGTAAGGTCACTGGAAATAAGGCCGAACAATTACGTAAATGAAACCAAATGGATACTTAGGTTTTTTCCTCGAAGAAACTGACAAATCCAAGTTCTGAATAGTGGAGACTGACAAGGAAAATTTTAACGTTTAATGTAAAAAGGGGACTTACCGAGGCCAGCTCGGTACAATTTAATTGTCTGTCTTGCAGTTTGGTCACGGATATTAAAGTGGAAGGCTTTACTATGACTTCCTTCTAGATACTTTACCAACGACATTCATGATCAAATCGGCATGGCATCTAGCCTAAAAGTGTCTCACAATCAAGTAGGAAAACGTTTAACTACCCAACGTGTCTTTAGAATAAAAACGTCCCAACTATCGGACTACAGTCTACAGGGCTACATACTCAGAGGCAGGAAATTTAGCCGAAGCCCTAAATGCGAATTTATGAACCTAAATTTATGGGGCTTCTTTTTGGTGAGGAAATGTGACATCAGTCAGTCACGAACGAGTTATAAATCTGAGATTTGCTGACCAATTCAAAAATTGCCCAAAAATACGCCCAAAAAGATTTTTGACAACAGTGCGTACAACCTTCATTGTTAGATAATTTAGCAGAACGTGCCTCGCTACATAAGATTGACGATTGGTTGATATCACAGAAGAAAATAACCGTCTGGCGGCAAAACCACTACCAAGTAAAAAACATTCTTGTCTAGTGGATGGCATTGCGGTAGCGGCTAGATTCTGAATAATAAAAGAGCTGCGAGTTGTTATAATATGGCTTCTAGGAAATAAACGATTAGTTAGTTAGGTACTAGGTACCGTAATAAAAGGTTACCTAGCAATGATTTTAGAAGTGTCGTACCAACGTTAGTGCTACATTTAGATAACATCAGTGATCATGACAGTACAAGGTTGTATCTGTGTAGATGAAATACCTACACGGTGGAAATAAGGCATGAATTTACTACGTTCCCCAACGCCGACATTTTTCTTCTAAAATATCAGCCAAAAATACACCGACTCTCTGTTCCAAACTTAAGAAAAAAATATTAAGTAGGTAGATAATACGGATGCTGTTCCGTTCCGGGGCCTGAGCTCGTTTATAAAATCAGGTTTTAGCCATCGAAATTCAAGACGCGTCGAACCTACACGATGAGTTTTACATAAAGTTAAGAGAAGAAACTAAAATATTGTTTGAATAATTCAGCCTCCTTGAAGTACCTACGTGGTTGATGATGTCATAGAATCGTAGAGTGGAAATTCGGCGGTTAAATTAACTTAACTTTTCATCCATTAATTAACCAGCTCGGTGAAGGTCGTTCTATAAGGGATCCTAGTTAAGGTCAAACGGTAATCTCAATATTATAGTAAACTTCCGCGTTGTGGGCTGGACGCTATGTAGTAAATAATAAGTGATTATCTCAATTAACTACTTTAAAATATTTTAAGTACTTATAATTAGTGTTAATGTTATAAAAAAGGGAACGCATTAACTCATTAGTGACAATATTGCATTTAAAGACGTTATATTATTGAAAATATTGAATAATCACGTTGCACACAGAACTAGGTTTTTAATTATTGGCATGCATTAAAATATTTTCGTCATCATAATTAATTCATTAACTAAATAGGGACCTATTTATCAATATTGTAATTCGCAATGAATTGTATCGCCATTGTAATAATCGCAACGTGTTCTACTGGTACCTACTGCCAAATACAATTACCCACTAGACATTACGATAAACCTATGTTGGCGTTTTACTTAGAGCAAGTTAACACCTTCGTCACCACGTTTCAGGTCTTACGAATGCAAATTTATAAACATATTATTTTCTTTGAAAGAGGCCAAAGATCACCAATTAAAAGTAATGGCTACTTTATACTGACGTATTATTGATAAGATCGTATTGATAGCAGATAGCAGTGGCAATTTATACATTTTATCAGAAAAAGCTTTTAATTTTGTAACAATTTACTTGCATAGTCTAGGTACAGTACAGATAGATGTCATCATACAAAAATCTTTGTAGATTAATCAGATCTATCTTCTCATTTATATTACGAACATTTTTACATGAATTACTGTAATCACCCTGACCGTAAAAACGATTTACATTTGCCAGTGATCATATTTTTTTTATCACTTAGTCGTTCCTTATCACGTCGACTTTAATACAATAAAACCATGTTGTAACCTGTATGTATCACAGACTTACAACTCACAACATTTTACACTTTTTATTGATATTGAGTTCGTAAAACATTATTTCCTAGTGGGCAGTCGCAGCAATATTTTTTGTTATTTACCACTAGAAGCCATAGCTCAACACAACCTTGAGCATGTGCGTCATAGGTACATAACCAATGTTCTTAGCTTGTTTTTTTTTTACCTCCGGCGCGGCGCGGCGTTGCTCCCATGTTTTGTTTTCGTTAATTTTCCAGTTCGACAGTATAGTCTCTATAATGTAGTGGATATGTGAACTACATGTAACATGTGCCTATAATAATCGTGAGCATTTGGGCGTGTGCCCGCTGCGAGCGCGGGTTGACCTGCATGGTTATCTTTAGAGTTGGGGCATAGCAGAGGACACTCATCGTGAATGTCATTGCGGGGATTTCTGTTACTTAATTTACTGATAACGATATCGCGTCACGGCGCCATCGATAAATACGAGCATAATTTGTTCCGGGCTCAGGATGGCAGTCGTCCGTACGAACTTAAAACTACGTAATTATGTAAATCACATTCGCGTAGAACAATAGTTAGTAGTCACCTGACATTGTAAAGTCAAGTGTTACTCCTGATTATGTCACGAGGAGGTACGAATAGTGCTATCTCGTACGAGTTGACGTGTGCCGCGTGTGCTCGCTGAATGGGCGGCTCGTGATAACACGGTTACGTTAAAATTCTCGTATGAAGTAATAATTATGATCGTGTTAGTGGCTCCACGTGACAGCCGAGGCAGAGCGCATTGCACGCTGCACAGAGTGACAGCAGTCATCACGCCAATAAGCGCCACCGTGCATGACACTGACACAGATTGCCCAAGGCCATTGCCACATACTTTGTGCAAATCTCACGTGACTACACTACATATTTCCCTAACGGATCAATCATTGCAGTTTACCTCTAATCCTTTGCTAAAAACTGTCATTATTGTTTCTGTGATACTGATAACTTGATAAGGAAAAGATTATGATAAACTTAGTTGTGATAAAGCGTAATTATCTTGACACTTTGCTTGACACAAGACTTACAGAAAACAAGAACAAATTATGTAACCATAGAGACAACATAGCAGGTGATAATATTCAGTTGGTACTACATACATTTTAGTTATATTTATGTTAATTTGAACAAGATGCAATTGTTATGACAGAACAAAATATCTAACTGAATGTATGATAATAGAATTGTTGCCACAAGGTTTTATAAAAACTTTTTCAAATTAATGTGATTTATTTTGGAACCATAACAAATTAAGCCAGGTAGCAGTTTATCAAGGAAAATCGGTAAGTACATGTAAATAAGTCTTGGTAAATGTATGATTAACAAATAATGGTCCAATATTTGACCTTTGCATTACTTAGGTATCAAGCAAGATATTATCATATTAATATTTTAGTAGTGTAATATATAATATATCAATAAATGAACAAAATTAGGCAATCATTTAGGACAAATTCAAAATGTTTCTCTGGAATCTGGAGCCATGAATATCAGCAATAAATATGTTGTAGAACACCTAAGTACCAAAAGTGACCTAAAATAGCAAAATCAGTAATATTCCAATATTTTTATAAAATACAGATTGTAATATTGTATTGTATGTAGAAAAAATGTTTGGGTTAAAGCAAAATGTGTGGTTCATTTTTTGTAATAGGTAACAGAATTCCAGCATAACCATTTTTTATTTCAAAGTAAATTCTGACTCATCTAAAAACGTTTCTACCACAATAAATCAAAATAAACACACATTCACTTATTTAATAAAATAAAAAAGTATTACCTATCTATTAGCTACATTTAGCCTTACAATTATTGATTTTGCACACTAGATAATTTGGCATCCTGTGTCAAGCAAACAGAAATGCGCGAAAATGTATAAAAATTAAATCGGTACCTACCTATTCAGGCTATTATAAGAATGTATTTTAATCACTTCGAATACAAACGAACAGCCTCTTGATAAAAAACATCTTGACTGGAATTTCCCGCTGGAAATCTGCATGCTCTTATAAATGATTATATACCGGTCGTGTCGTAAATAACAAATATTAATTAAACTGCGATAATTTGCTCATAATAAAGATACCGGAACTCACAGACTACCGGGATGCATTACATACAAAGTTATTCCCAAAATAGTTTTTATTCCCATTACATAACTTCGAACCCAAAATGTGGGCAACAAGGTTATAAAGTTCACAAAAATACATCGTGCATGATTATTATGTTACACTATGAATTATAAGGAAGAGTATATTAATAAATGATGTATTTACCTGCACCTCTGGCAATTTAGACAATGTATATCTGAAAAGAGCCATTTTCAAACCCACCGAGCGCTTGCCACCAGAGATAACTACACCTTGCTTGCGATCGATCGCATTCGCAAGTGATGGAAATGGAAATTGGAATTTGGAATGTTGACTCTAGGCTGACTTGGCTACAGTGTTGCCAACGTAATAATTGAGATCGTACCATAGACGTAATATTTAATAATGTACGTAATCTGAGCGTTTGCACAGCTCTATGTGGTCTGTGCCTCTGTGGTTTGCACCGGCCGGGCGGCGGAACATTCGTGTTGTCTAACGAAATTAACTAATTGTTTTTTTTTACCACAACAAAAGAGAGGCAAGTAGGGATTTCAACAGGTTTTCTTTTTATGTGAATGTTTCGCCTGTGTGAACGCACAGTAAGGATTATAGGCCAAAACCGTGATTAAAAAACTAATAAACTTAAGATTTTACAAGGCGAAATCGCCAAATAGGTGGAGTAGCTCGCAAAATTAAAATTTTCCTACGTTTTTTGCAATTTGCAGGTCAGCGATGTCAGGTTTTAGGTTGATGAAAATGTGATTGGCGCAAGTAACACCTAAAAGTAGGTGAATTATAATCATCAAAATGTTATTATAAACATCATCAAATCATTATAATTATACAACCTTCTAAGTTCATGAAAAAGTCATTCAATGGGATTAGAAAATGAACTTACAGGGGTACGACTTTCCATTGACGGCCGTCGAATTAAGGGTGGGGAGGGGGGGGGGGCAGGGGGTGGGTACTACCCCCCCTTAAAGGGAAAAGTTGCGGAGCCCCCCCCTTTTTGAGTTTTTTTAATTTTTAAGTCTGAGGAAATTTTTCCCATTTTATGAATTAAAATTAATAGTAAGTGTAAAAAACCATGGGGGACCCCTTAGGGGGGAAGGGGGAATCCCCCTTCATCAAAAAAAATGGCACTGATTTAAAGAGGCAGTTGTAAATAGCGGTTTTAGTAAGTTAAAAATTATAAATGACACGTTTCATAACTACCAGCCAAACCCTTTAAATATTTTATGCATGGTCGAGGGTGGGCTTGGTCGACGGAGCCCCGCTTCGCGGGGCTCCTACTTCTGGGTGGTTTATAAAAAAATAACCACGAAGGGGATGGCGGGGTCTATTCGCTCGCTTCGCTCGCTCACACGACCCCGCCATCCCCTTCTAACCTAACCTATCCGAGTCGGGGTGCCCTAAAGTCCAGATTGCAATCAGTTTTTCCTATAAAGTACGACCTCAACTGCTAGGGACACAAACGATGACTGACGATGACAGTGACAGACAATACAAAATAGCGTCAGTTTTACGTTTCGTTCCACAAGCCGACAAAAAACGGTAAACACTTAACATTTTAATTTTTTTTATTTCGTACTGAAAATAATGCTGTAATTTATATATAAACTGTTAAATATATGTGTGCATGAAAACTATTTAAACTAGTACAAAATATTATTATTTACGTAAATTTATATAAAATAAAATGTTACCAAACGTAAGACAACTTAACCGTTGGTGAAACGAAACGTTCAATAGCGAGAACTCTATATAATCTGTGGTAGGAATTGATATAACTACTGCAAAAATATTTATTTTCAACATTTTTTTTCTCAAAAAGTACGAGTCTCCGCATGTTGAGACTTTGCGTGTGTTCTTATAATAATTTAACCTTTCTGTAAAAAAAATATCAACCCCCAACTCGACGGCCGGCAATGGAAAGCTTAGTCGTGAGTCTGTTGGACCGATTGCCTTGGTCTTCGACGAAGATTTTACTTTATGCTCTAGCTAGAGCAGAGTTGCCAACCGTACGATTTAAATCGTATTTATACGACCTTTTTGGCTCTTGTGCGATGTACGATCGAGTAATCCAAATCGTACGCAAAATATACGATATTTTCAAATCTTATACCCATTATCATAACGAAGTAAAATTAGATGACAAATTAAATTAATTATGATATTATAAAAAAAAACAAATGAATGCATCCAAGCATCCGATAATTTTAATCTATCTCATTCGCACTTTAATGAAATACGCAGCGTATGAGTATATGTATTTTGTGGACTCGGCGATGTCTATGGGAATGGGAATCCCCGCACAATCTGACAGTCATCTAAGCCAATTAATATTACACTACGTACGTACGACGACGCTGATAACTTTCTTTCATTTCAATTTCTTTTTTTCGTGTTGTTTGTTAAAGAGTTTTATTGTAAATACGTGTTGATGTTCTTGGTTTCATGTGGGTTTCATTTCAAAGTACGGTTGTTAACTTTTATCAGTATAAAAATTCTTCGAGATTCTATATCTGTATCTGTATCTATGGAAATGACACCTAATCACGGTTTCATCTGAGTTTTAAAATATACCTACCTATGTACTTTTTCACATTTATAAAAATATAAAAATTCAGTTATAAATCTTAATGCTAAAAATATTAATTCAAATTTATAATTACATTCCATTTTAAAATTATTTACGTTGTTTTAATGAAATTTCATTACGTACTATTTTTTCCTCGAAATGTTCGCAAAATACGATCTTTTCTAGTCCATGGTACGATTTTCTAAGAAATAAAGTTGGCAACACTGAGCTACGTGCATAAAAAATATTTATATACAGATTCTTTTTAAGGTTGAATCAACCAACCACTTATTAACAAACAGCTTGACTGACCTGACCGACAGAAAGTTTGAATTTCGCGGGCTGCTCTGACGCTTCCACTTTTAATATGTTGAACCTTTTTCGTCGCTTGTTAGTCGTTGGTTGAAATGTTTAGGTTTCAACGATCACCAGAAAAGTTCAAATGTTTGAAGGGGATAGTTGTGTGGTACCGGCTTTAATTGAGCTGTGTGACCTTTTGAGTTAACCCCCCCCCCCTATTATCGATATCGTTTACCGGTGGTGACTTCTGAGTTCTCTGATTACTGCTGATTACAGCTCATGTTTTACGGTGCTAGTGTAAAACGACAATTAGCTGATTATAAGGCTACACATCGACAAAATACCACGCACTGAAAAAATGCGGTCTCTCACATTAGCGTGTTTGCTGTTTTTATGCTTTGCGGTCCACGGTGCTAAATATTTTCGGCTTGGGAGAGGCAATGGCGGTAATTTAGGAGCTCCAGGGGGATACAACGGTGAAAAGCTACCGCCAGCTCAATGGTTCAAGCAGAGATTAGATCACTCAAGTCCATCTGATTTAAGAACTTGGAAACAGGTGGGTGCAAACCAAATAATTATTATTAGGGTGGAAAATGGAAGAAGTATATTTTTTTAAATAAGACCGAGAAAATCATTATGTCAGACTAGTGTAATAAATATAATTTATCTGTACTGTCTACGGGTCGGCGGCCAGACGGCTAATGCCCGTGCCAGACTGTTGTAAACAAGCTCTCCACACACCTCCACATCGGTCTCCACCGGCGGTTTACAACAGCACGCACTGTTGACGCGCTGTTTGTGCTTTCAAGACAGAAAGCACAAATTGATACCGGCCTCAAACGAATAAATAAGTTTGTTTACGCGCATAAAAAGGTCAGAAATATATCAAATGTTAAAACGACAATCACACCACACTTATTTTACTCTATGAATCACACACTATGGCTTTATAATTTGGGGTAATAGCGCAGATAACAATGAAGCATTTAGTGCAAAAAAAAATGTATTAGAGCTTTAAAGGCTTCAACTTGACAGTTCCTATAAGTAGGCTCTCATTTAAAAAGCTTGGCTTGTTACCGCTACTGTCTCTTTACATAATACGAAAAATGTATGTTTGTGAGGAAGCAAAAGGAATTATTTAGTAATGCACACAATTTATACCCTCGTAACCTACGAGAGAACCACAGGTTGTACTGGATATCCTTCAGAGACTAATTTTATAAAGACTTCTTTTACAATAAATGATAAAATACAATTTTGAAAATTTGTATGCCTATCAGTGTTAAGCAAAAACATCTATGCTCTTGTTATTTTTTCTATTTACCATCTTTTTATTTTTTTATGTTGATATACACACATCCATAGTACATAAAAAACTTATAACAATAGAAATCCCATTAATCCCAGCCCAACATTTCATCTGTTAAAGTCATGACCATTTTGTTTTAGCGCTATTTTGTAAATGACAGTTACTATGACTTCAAAAAACAAGGGCCTGTGTTCTTGATGATTGGTGGTGAAGGACCCGCAGATGCAAGATGGATGGTCAAAGGGGCCTGGATCGATTATGCAAAGAAGTTCAAAGCTCTTTGCATCAATTTAGAACATCGTTATTATGGGGCGAGTCACCCTACTGAGTAAGAATTTTTATTAAATACAGATAGATGGCAGAATATTAATTTAATTAACTACTTATGAATAAAATCGTTAATGACCCAATTAACATTTCATTTTCATCTTACAGTGCGGCCCAGTGGTGGCGGCCCTGACATGAACATTATGACGTGGGTTCGAACCCAGACAGGAGCATTGTATTGTATTGTATTGTATAACGGGCTGGTGTCCGCAACTCCACGTCAAAGCGCGTACAGGAGCATTACTTTGTGTAATTTTTTTCATGACCACTGCTTTCAAAACGGCGAAGGAAAACATTATGAGGATACCGGCATGTCCTAGAACCAAAAATTCGAAGACATTTGACATCTACCAATTCGCACTGGGCCCGCGTGGTGGATTATAGCCCATTATTCCCTCTCATTGAGAGGAGGCCGTGTCCCAGCAGTGGGAACATTATAGGCTGATGATGATGATGTCATTTTATTATTATTGACATAACATTTAATCTTTTCCTAAATATTTCCATGTAAGACAGTTTCAATAAAGTTAGAAAATTATATATTGCTAATTGATGTTTAATCATTACAGAGACATCAGTGTCAAGAACTTACAGTACTTGTCATCATACCAAGCTCTGGCAGATTTGGCAAATTTTATTAGTGCCATGAATGATAAATATAAACTTCGTAGCAATGTTCGCTGGATAGCCTTTGGTGGATCATATCCTGGCTCTTTAGCAGCGTGGCTAAGGCTAAAGTATCCGCATCTTGTACATGCTGCAGTGTCGTCCAGTGGCCCATTGTTGGCTAAAGTTAACTTTATGGGTGAGTTTTCTTTTTTTGATATCTCTAAACACAAGTTGAAATTAGTGTGATGAATGTTATGTTTTTAAGCCACAAGCTCAAAATTGTAAGTTTTTTTTATAATAATTAATCAACGCACTTGTAGCTGGCCTAGATAATATCTCTATTTTTAGCATTCTTTTATGTAAAATTCCAGAATATTATGAAGTCGTAGTTGCCGCATTGCGAGAAAAAACTGGTGGAGAAGCGTGTGTGACTGAACTCAAAACAGCACATAAAGAGATAACAAGAATAATGCAGACTCATCCAGATACTGTTGAGAAGGAATTTAGGTAATAGCTATTTATATAGGTTTTTAACAAACTGCAATTATATTATTTATTTTATACAATAAATATAATATTTTACTTATTATTTTTTGCAGAGTATGTAAGCCTTTTAAAGGTGCATCAGAAAATGATATAAAGAATTTCTACAACTCCATCGCCGACGACTTCGCTGACTTGGTCCAATATAATGAGGATAATAGGATTAGCGCAGATATTAAATACAAGAATCTTACTATCAATACGGTGAGGAATTTCAGTCTTTTCAAGACAGTCATTATATTTGCTTGAGCAGTTTATGAAGGGAAGACGAAATTAGTGTTTTATAACACCTCCATTGTTTCTTGTCTGAATGGTTCTGTTATGGGTTTTATCCAATACAACTTATCATTTTGTTGGGACTTGTCAAGCTTCATTGTCTTTACCCTGGGAGATTTGTTGCTACGGTTGGGAGTTGTGTCTCAAAGTATCTGGCAACATGCTGTGTTTATTCTTCCGTATATTTAAATTTAAACATTGATGCTAGGTGTGTAATATGTTAACATCTCCTGGATCTGAACCTGCATACAAGAAGCTTGCAACTTTCAACTCTATCATTCTGGACAAATCCAATCAAACATGCCTGGACTACAGCTATGACAACATGATTAAAGATTTGAGGAATATGTCTTGGGGCTCAGAAGGAGGTAAGCATGCACTATTTATTTAAACTAATTTGTTTCAGTACAGACTGGAGTTTATGAATACAGCAAAAATCTATTCTTCTGAACCAACTGAACAGATGCCTTTTACTAATAATTAACTCTCCTGTAATGTTATGTATCTGAGGCAATTATGTAACTTTCTTCCATATAACGCCTTGTGGAGGTCAGATGCCCACTGCTCCATGTAAAATAGGTACTGGTATTTAGCTGCATCTGGTTGGACTGACCCCAACATTTTTAGGGAAGGCTAGGCAGATGATAATTAACGATAGAACACATCTTAACTACACATTAATAGTGGTAGTACCTGTACCTGTAACACAAATACACATTCTGTGAAAATTTGATCTGTCTACTTAAATACTAATGCCATCATTATTATGTGTATTGTTTATTCCAGCTCGTCAATGGATGTATCAAACCTGCACCGAGTTTGGATTCTATCAGACTTCTTCAGGAGAGGTTGAAGTGTTCGGCGATCTTTTCTCACTTGATTTCTTTATCCAACAATGTGAAGATGTTTTCGGCAAAAAGTTAGTATTTTGAATTATATTATTTTGTAAAAAATTTAAGAGATAATTTGCGTATAGGTGATTGGTAATCAAGCACGCATGGTTTAGTGAATAAATATGAATGAGAACAGAAAGGCATGTTAGATAGACTATGTTACAGTACCACTTATATACAAATTATATCCGAGCTGTATTGTGGACACAAGAAAATGTAAGTATATGATAAATGAGATTAAAATATGCACATGTCTGATTTTTTTTTTTTCCAAAAACAGTTTTCAACTACTTAAACCAACTAGTGAAGCTGTTTGGCATCCATTCTCATAGAATAAGTAATTAGGGCTTCCACTATATTTGTCGCCACTGAGTGAATATGAGTCAAAGACTATTAATCCATTTCATTTAATTATATTCCAGGTACAATGCTGATTTTGTAGATGCCGTTGCAGACTGGACCAATACTAACTACGGAGCCCTGGATATTGCAGTGTCTCGAGTAGTGTTTGTTCACGGTTCTGTAGATCCATGGCATGCCCTGGGAATCACTAAAACTAAAGACAATGATGCACCTGCTATTTATATTAAAGGTAATTGGTTTATTTAGTCATTTTCTGGATTAATCATTGACTGGCCGACAGCATTTGTTTTTTTTTTACCTTTAATGCTGCCAGCCCCTAATAAACTCTGTTTTATTATTGTTTTATGTTCGGCCTTGGTATCCAATTCTGTTGATGATGTCAAAGTTTTGACTGTTATTAAGTATTTATTATGGTTGGTGTAGGTTTTCCTTATGCCATGCATCCTGTTGTTTATTCTTTCAGTTAATGAATTTGATAGCAACTGCGTAATATATTGTTTGTTGTTAAAAAGTCATTATACACTTGTAACATACAAGTTTGTTTGTTACAGGTACTGCACATTGTGCAAACATGTATCCTCGAAGTGAGAACGATTCCAGTGATTTGATTGAAGCACGGCTCGAGATTGAACAGTATCTTGCCGGCTGGTTAGGACAACCTTAACATGCGTATTATTTTGGTCCTAAGCTGAACAGGATGTCCATTCATCTTTCACCAAAAGATATGCAGTCATTAAAAACTCATTTATTGTTCAAAATGTTCATTGAAATTGTACTGTCACTCACTTTAATGAGGGCAGACTAATAGCCAAAAGTAGGTGCTATCCATTCTTCCCAAGTTCCAGTAGTGTACTATATTTTATGGAATATCTATTAGTATGAATTTACGCAGTGGCGGATTATCCTTAAGGCAAATTAGGCATGTGCCTAGGGGCGCGAGGTTACAAAAGGGCGCGCGTGGAAATTTTTAAACGAAGGAAAACTTAATACCTAACCTACTTACCTACCCATCTATTTCCCTGTAAGAAAAAGCACAGAGATCATGAATTTCCAAATTTTATCCTATATTATACTAGAATTTGCCAGCGGCTACGCCCGCGTGTAATGACTTTCCCGCAATAAAATTATCCAATGTGCTAATTCAATGTACAAGCTACCTTCATACAAATGTCTTTAGATTCCTTTAAGTTGTTTTTGCGTGAAAGAGAAACAACAATGCCTCCCTTCACCCTTGCAAACATTCGCGCTTTAAATATTCGTAAGATGACAACTAGAGGGGCGCTGATGGGGTGCTAGCCTAGGGCGCTGTAGGCATTTAATACGCCTCTGAATTTACGTGAAGCTGACTAGCGATTTAGGGCAAACTTAAGCTCACAATTGTTTTAGTAAACGAGAGGTTAAGACAAAATTAACGGTGCATTTATTTTATAGGCGATTCGTGATAGACTACCTAAGATTTTTAGGAATTGGGTTGTTCATTATTTATTAATAAGAATTTAGACACATGGTATAGGTATTACTGTTAAACCAAGTTATCCAAGATGATCGGGGTATTAGATTTAACTTGATGTATATCATGTTATTTATACTTTTTTGGGTAAATAATATAGGATATAGTACGGTCGAACAAGCTATTTGGTTTACATTTTACAATGTAATTTGTTGGTTAAACTGTATACCAAATATCTTGTTCAACCGTACATGTCATAGTAAAATATTAATCCGCTATATCATTACTCTTTTAGTAGAATCTCACGTTTTCAATAAACAATATAGGTACTCCATACGCAAGCAGTAAAACTATTGGAGTTATCAATACTCTACTCGTGTTTATTCATGTTTAGAAGTACTTAAATAATCCATTACATTCTTCTGTGTCAAATGTAAGTCTGGCATTGTACTGCAAGTCATTAAAACTTAATTACAATTAAAAATATTATTATATATCTGTCAATTGTAATGTGTAATGTCAAAAATAGAACGGAGCCTTTAAATAAAACAATCGAGATTAAAATGCTTACAGCATTTAATAAGGAACAATGAAATATCTCACATAATATAGGTTTAAAACCCGCTTACAATTAACTAAAACAGTTTAGTGGAATATTAATAAATATTTATTCGATATGCTGCTATACTCCATGATCCATATCCATCCAATGGAACATCACATCATACTGTGGCAATATATTGTGTATAAAATTATAATTTCTTTTCTAATATCATTAAATTATCACAAAGAGAAATGCATCGCTCTAACATTTTCATCAAGTCATTTTTTTTAAATATAGATTGATAAAGCTCATTTATACATCTTTTTTTATATTCATTATTGCAATGTCAGTCTAAACGTTACTAGTGTATAATTGATTCAGAATAATATCTCCTTGAGCAATTATTATTATTGTATCTTAGTCTTAAATAAGAGGTTCCTCAATCGTGATTTTAATACCGACTTATTCATATCAATTAATCTTACATTATAAATGTTTTAAACATTAATAAAGTTGTTTTACTTTGGTGTTATGATGTTGATATTCTTTTCTCTTCTTCTTTATCGTACAGCGGTTCTAAAGGTCTGCCCTTCAACATCATCTCCATAGTACTGGAAACAGACATTGTATCATTGACTATAGAAGTGAAGTTCACAATATAACTACACCACGCCTGTTTACCCGAAAGGTTAAGCAGAGATGTGCTTATACTAAACCAGAAGGGTTTCCAATTATTTGACCTGCCTAAGTTCCGCTTTTCGCCGAAAATAAAATGGCGGAAGTTAGGCATGCGCTTCGCTTCATACAAGAATCTTCCAAACCCTCTTCACCAGTTATGATTAAGCCCCATGCAATAGAGAGCGAATTGCCATCAACTGGGAACTTATCCAGACTCACAGGACTCAAAGCTGCTACTAAGAATATCGAGAGAATTTACCCAATAGTTTGAGTTCAAAAATATACATGATTTTAATTGACTCCAACTGAGCATTCAGGTAAACTTATGACCCGGAACAACCAGGATACATGTTACCCGAGTACGCACTTATAGTAGTTTCCGTAGGCTACAACGAAATAAACCATTAAAGAATATACTTACAATGTCAACGTGAACACGACTACTTGCGTAGATATTGTGAGGTAGAATATAGAATTGACGAATTCTGTGTCAAGCGTCGCTTTGTACAGTTGCGAGTATATGATCGATGCAAACATCGCGACGGCATTTTCCATCACGGACAGGAAGGCGTACGCCACACCTGTGGATAAAATACTCGGTTTAATTATATTGCGATAATAATTCTTCTTCATATAAGTTTGTCGATGGCAATATAATCACTACTGAGTCGAACCAGAACTCTATGAGTTTGCGCTATCACTACTAGCGACCATCAATTATCAGGGTATGCCTCACCTCTTTTTCTGTGCATGTATCATTTTTTAGACATTCCCTCAGTTACTGCTAAGCATGCCATAGACGGACAGTTCCCTGCTGGGTTTTGTTCACGAATAAATCTCTTCAGATCAGCATCAATATGGACTTATAGAGAAGAATCGCGAACGTATCTAGTTGAGACGATACCGTGCCGTAAATGCACGTATTTTGCCATAGTGCGCCTACCAACAATCTCTTATTCATTCATGATTCATTTAAATACTATGTCAAACTAATCCAACATTCTAAATGACTGTTACATTACTATTGAGTAAAATCAATCTTGTAAACGTCCAAAAGGGATGACTAAAACAGATTTAAAATTAATCAGAGCGAAGATCTTGTAACTGTAGAATCATTACAATTACTTCGGAGAGTGGTAATTTTGATTGGGTTGGCACATTTTAGCAGAACTATGCTTTACTCATGGCCTCTTACCTCTTTCAGAAGCAGGTAGCACCTTGGAAGTCATAGAGCGTATAAGAGGCGCTACACACGGTCCGAGAGCCGCGAAACTTGCACCGACGTACCACAGCTTGTCTGTCTTCGCATGAGCGTACACTAAATGACCGCAAATGTGGGCTGTGGCACCCAGCATCACTATTACCTGGAAAAATAATGTATTTATAAGGTGTTATCGTAAGCAAGTTTAGCTCTTATATTTTACATGATTTTTATTTAAGGTTAGTTTCGTCTGATCAGACATCTATAATCTAACACGCTTGTCCAGTAAGGGTTGGAAGATGTCACATGTCCTTATGATTTTGGTTCTAGGAGATGTGGCTTCCTCATAATGTTTTACTTCACTGTTTTGGGAGCAGTGGTGATGAAATAAACTAAATAATGCGCCTGCCTGGGTTTGACCCACGAGCTACCATTACCATTCGTAAGCCGGGGCACCACTTGGCCACCAACGCTCTCCACGGATATTCAAACTTTGTATTATTTTTGAGCAAGGCTGAACAACCTCAGGCCCGTGGGCCACTGTGCGGCACCAGCGCATTTGAAGTGCCAACAGACCGCTGCTGGCACTTCTAGGGTCGCATCTGACGAAAGTCTTTTGACAACAGAATTCAGAATTTCAAATCCAGTCGAAGCTATATTCTGTTTATGAACCCATTCTCAACAAGCCAATATCCAACCAGAAATTACAGAAATCCAAAAGGACACTTTATGGATACAATTTTGTCACCACCCAGTATTTAGGTACTTGATACAAGCTCTTTTATCCTGCCGACCTATAGCTTAATTTGATGGACAAAAAAAATCTAACATTTTCGAGGCGGGCTGCTAAAAATTTAAAACCTCTTCAAAGTTTTATCTAGATAGCCCCCTCGGCGCCGATTGACACGAAATCAAAATTGCGGCCGATCAGCCTTGTTTTAGAGGTACTTGGGTTTTATTTAAACATTGTAATATCAGATCTGATATTACAATGTTTATTAATAATTTTATTAATTAATAATAAAGCACTTGTACATACAAGTGCGTTCATAATATACCAAGTTTCAATTTGTACATATAAATTGAAACTTGGTATCTAATCTAAAGATGGTTGTGAAAATAAACGTAAAATTGCTGCACGTTAGCCTAAATGCAAAGGCTAATACATTTTCGACCTAATTATCATTTCAATATACTTATGTAATTGAAAGTGAAGAATTTTTTTTTATAGGTTGGAACTATGACCGACCATGTGAGCGAGGGCACCCCTTACAAATGGGTTAGGTTAGAACTATGGCAGAAACCGCTCGGGCCGAGTGAGTTAAGGCGCTGCGATAGTTGGTGCCAACAAAACGGCACAGTAAAATTTTATTTTCAAGTCGACAGTACACATAGTGCTATGACCATCAGACTACCAAATCATAGGTCTCGAGTTCGAACCCAAGACACGCACCTCTGATTTTTCAGATTCATGTGCATATTGTATAATTGTCACTTGCTTCGGTGAAGGAAGACATCGTGAGGAAACCAGCATGCCTGAGAGATATTTCTCGACGGCATGTAAAGCCAAGTCTGAGGCCCACGGGCGGCATAAAAACTCTGACACCAGCCCGCGTAGCATGACTACCGTAGAAACGGAAGAGAATCGGCAAGTCTTTTGTTCATCTGTCATTGAAATGACAGATAAACATAGGATTTGTCGATTCTCTTTCGTTTCTACCGTGGTCATGCTACGCGGGCAGGTAAGGCACTAACCGCACGAAAGAAGATCATTCGGTACTAACCGTGTCTCTCCAATGGAATACTTTAGTCATGAGTGGTATACCAAGCAGCATCGCGATCACGTACAGGGTGCTCAAATATGTCCTGAAGTTGCTGAATGACGTGGTGTCCCATTTGAACACCTTTGTAGTGTAGAGATACATCATCGAACGCTCGTCTGCAACAAAAGAAATCACATTTAATCAGCAGTGATTTTTAATTAATCTACAAATTTTTTGAAAGTATTCTAGAAAATATAACAATATCGCGCATTAATGACATCTCATCTCCATGATCATTCTATGATCAATATTTCGAGTACATTTTAATTAAAATCTAATCTATCCTGTATTATCCCACGGCTGCGCAAAGAACTAATCTTACACACATCTTGCAATGTGTCCCGATACCGGGTGTGATATGAAGATTCGAATGACGTTATCCCGACGCACGCAAAAAAAAAAAGAAAATTCGAAAAAAAATAAGAGTAGTATACGCCAGTTCGAAAACAGTTGAGTCGATAACCGCTATTTATCGAATGACGTTAATGCGACACACGCTATTGCGAAAAATTGTTTGAATGGTACGCTAGTACGATAGATAATGGTACGGAAACCTTCGTGCGCGAGTCCGACTCGCACTAGGCCGGTTTTTTTTGTTTTACTTTTTTTTGTTGTAACGCGCACATTGTAATTATTAGTTAATATGAAATCATAACATCATAGACGAAGAAGATTAAAAAAGCGTAATAAAGAAGCTGACGCATTATAGACTCCTCGAGGGGGCGAAAATAAAAAGCGAATCACGTAAATCGGCCCCGTACTCACGGAAGTACCTACATACTAGTACATGAAAAAATATATATGCGCCGAATATATAACGTTTTGAGAAGTCGGTTAAAAACAGGACTCACCTCTCTGGAAAGTGTAAAACGCCATCGATATTAATAGGAACCATAAAAATAGCCTCCGATTGTTAGGTCTCTTCTGTGTGAGTATCGTTATTGTCTGTGCTATATTCTTGACATCAAAGAAGTCAGCCACAGGGTTCTTGACCCCTGCTTCTTTCAAAGACTTCTGCTCCGGTCTGGTCTGCCATTTGAGGAATATCACAGTGTACAATGTGGCTAGAACCATGAGGGACGTGTTGATCGCGAACATGATCGTAAAAGATCGGTTCACTACTTTATTCCATAGTAAATTGCCTGCGAACAATAATGATTGAGATTTCAACGGTTTTGGTAAACTTTATAATCGTTGAATCGATGTTTTGTAAACGTTGTTAGATTGGCACTTTGGCAGTGAAATCATCGAATCTGTCATCTATCGAATAATTGTCGGATAAAAAGTTATGTTTTATTGCAAACTAGCACTTCGCCCGCGACTGCGTCCGTGAAATTGTGATAGCTCGGCTTATATGCATGATATAAATATAATTTGATAATAATAATAAGATTTAATTTGGTCCCACGAATAATGTAGCTTTTTGCCAGTGAAAGATTTTTTAGAATTGGATGATTGGTTCCAGAGATTACCCCCTACATACACAACTAAAGTTTACCTCTTCATATTAGTATAGACTACAACGGGTAAATCTAAACAAAGATTACATCTAGTATCATGTTTTTGCTTACCTATAGCTAATCCAGAAGGCATTGTACTTAAATAAACTACATCTAGAATGCCGACTCTTAACGTTCTGTTTTTCAATGATGAAACGTCAGCAATGTAGGCGAAACAGCCGGCGAATATCGCCAAGTCAGCACCCGTTAAGGCACTCGGGAATGCAGCTGTGTATATCACGTACTCTACAGGCCATGCTGAAATATAACACATAATAAAGATTATTTCGTGAAATAAAATGGCATATTATCGTAGGAGTTAGTCGCTCCCTGTAAAATGCCTCTGGTTAAACTGCAAGCCGACCCCATCATCGTCATTTTACCCGAAAGACGTCCACTGCTGGACATAGGCCTTCCATAAGTGTCGCCACATTGACCGGTCCACATCCAGCGGGTTCCCCGCCGACCTTCACCAGGTCATCGGTCCACCTAGTGTCAACCCAACCCAACATGACACACCTAATTCTGTAGTGAGAGTCAAAATGGCGGGTGTACCATAGCGAATCAAATTATACCATTTACCAAAAAAAAATTACCTATAACATACTATTTAGTAGGTACCTAACTCTAAAAAATCTGTGCCTCCTTCAGAACGAAATTAAGGTACACCAGCTATATTGACATCAAGATGGCGGGTGTTCTATAACATTTTAATATTTAACCTTTGCTCATAAAATATAATTAAACCAAAAAATTGAACCTAAAAAGTACCTCAATAAAAAAAAAACACTTGATAACACAAAAAAAGAAAATGGCGGATTTTTGGCGCTAATTCAAGTCGTCATTCTAACAAATAACATTTTAACCACACGGTGCCTCTCGCGCTCATGTGCCTATATTGTTTCAAAAGACCTTGGTTTTGTTATGCTTGTCAAACAATCAGCATGATAGACGTAATCACATTAGTATCTATTTGATCATACATCTCGAGTACTATGTATTTGAGATACGAATATATAAGTCTCGGAGTCATCCTCAGTCATGGTATTGAGGATGACTCTAGGACGTTTGTCTTTTACCGACTGTGGCGAAGCCCAAAGAGAGGGTTATTTTTTTATTTTTTAATATTATAATATGGGCCTGCTCTTGACCTCGATCACGCCTGATGGTTATGTGTTTGACATGCATTTATGTATGTATATATTTGTCTGTTTCTTTGTTCCCTCGTAACTCCTAAACGGATGAACCTATTTGGATAAATTGTTTGAACACGCTAATCTCTTTCTCTGGAACTATCCGTCGGATTTGAAAAAATCTTTTTGTATTTGATAGCATAATTCTTAGGTTGCTATGACCTTTAAGAGACGACCAAAAGAAAAAAGTCAGAAACGGCGGGCAAATTGCGGGGCACAGCTTATCTACTTGATAAAATATTATGAGCCGTATGGTGTGAGTCTATCTGGCAGGCCCCAACGAGATTTATCAACAGGTAATGGGTTTTCATAAAGACATTATTTTGTACCTAAAGAAAATAATTAAGATATATATTTTGTAACTCGACAGTTTTTGATTAAATGACGTTTCTATGAAGTGTCTAGGTAGCGGACCCCTTAAGATTATTTTTATTGTTATTATACTTTCAGATCGCCCAATAGTGCTCGGAGATGGATACTATTATGTACCTTTCAAATCCAAAATTTCGTTTTTCTTCAGAAGATATTCGTTTACACCCTTTATAGTTACACAGTATGCTCACAATAAAGAAAATAAAGTAAATATATAAAGAATCAATCAGTGTTGCCTGCCCGTCGGCGCGTCGTGCACAACTAATGCGGATGGCAACGGTGGAACTAATGGCGCTAGTATAGCTTGTACCATGCATCGTCATTGGTTGAAAATCTGTCCATCTACAATCAGCTTTGACCAGCCTTCCCCACTACGGGACTTAATAAGGCAAACGACTGCTGTTCAGAGGGCTAATTCACGTAATTTTATGAAGTTGTAGTGCAGTTTGTAGTCAACTGTGACAACCAAACTCTACCAAACTTACTTAAGGTGTGGCCATATGAGAGAAAAAATATTACTCACTAAACAATCGAATAGAATCGATTACATTTCAATGAATATGACGTTATTAAAATATTACCCCAGCACAGATTTTAGTGCTTTTTTTACTTTGTAGAATACCGATCTTGTTGCGTTCCGAAGCACGCACCAAAGACGCGCAACAGTAGAGAATACGAAAAGCGTTGTTTTGATCGAAACCTGTTGCAACTGCACTGCAACAGCACTTCTTTAGTTACGTGAATTAGCGTACTGGTCGGACAAAATCTGAGATATCGATTCTAGAAGGAGAAGTGTTAGAGATAAAAACTACAACCTTTCGTTAATAAAACATATACTAAGTTATTGTGCATAACAACTGGAGAATCACCTTACCAAGTTTGTCTACTTTCCTTTATAAAGATACTAGGTTTTACCCGCAACAACGCGGTGGGCGGAAATTATCCCACGACCCACTGTCGGGATAACAGTTTTATGGTCTGTTTTGTCTGGTTCTCTGCCCGTCTATCTGTATTTTCCGGCTAATATCCACTGGACCGATTTTGAAGGGACTTTTACTGGGAGATAGATGATGTTATAAGGAGTAACTTTGTCTTTTATTTAGAAAAAGGATTAGAGTTCCGTGATTTTTACGCGAACGAAACTAGCGGGTAACAGCTAGTTTACAATGTTAGTATGGATGTATTTTTGGTTCTGTGTGTGTGTTTTTTGTGTGACGCAAATTAGTCTAAGCCTATACAAAGTCTGAGATATGACAGCAAAAGATAAGATTTTCCAAGAGTTATCTCAACGAGACATCAGAATAAGATCTACCTCTCAACTATGAGACTAATCTAAAACCATACCACTAATTCTGAACTACCTAAGTACAATATCGAAAAGAGCTGTGTATCAATTTTGTACAACAGTAATGTATAAAGGGTGTAAAAAACCTCTTAACGAACCCGAAAGGCACTTGTTCTCCCCGTTATTGCGATCATTTTTTTGTTCTATACCATACCTGGGAACTTTCTAGTTACGGAGATATTGGGGGCCAAAATTCCAACAAGTTTTTTTTAAATACAAGTTTTTATTGAAAGATTTTTACTTTAAACACCTCCACGACCCCCGTACTATTCAATCCATCCATCAGCAAAATGTTTTAAGTGCGTTACACTGAGTTCTACCACAAAACATGATTTTTCACCCCAAAAATGTCGTTTCCCAGAAATATTTTTTACGTAAAGTTACTTAGTTTGATGTACAAATTGCTTGGTTAACGGTTTCGTGATGAGGTTGTTTACACCCTGTATTGTATAGTCTAGCTAGATTATTAGGATCGACGTATCACATGGAGTATCTATGTGGAATTGTACTAATAACTCTCTATTTCTAAAATTATAATTAACACGCGCACGACGATAATTTCGCCGTGTTATTTTTTTTTATCACAAATTTCACAGTATATGTTGGAGTCCGGATTTGTGCCCGTTTGAGGGCAGTAGGCGCCTCCCATGGGACTTTGTAAAATAACTAGCAAATAGGAGCTGAACTTGTGCCTTACATTACAAAGGTTACAGCCACACCGATAGCAATGTCAAACCCTGTAGTTCTTATGTAATTCTAAAGAAGACGAAGTGTCGATAACCGAAAATCTCTAGGCACCTTCATTCCTATCTGGAAAAGAATGCTCGGGGACTGTACCGCCCTCCCTAGCAGTAAGAGATAGCTATAATGGACGTATAGCTCTCTCTTTTTCCCACTGTAAATGCATGCTCACCTTTCGCGGTATTGATGGTGATCATCGCTGAGAAAAATAGTTTTCCAAGAAGGCCGGCGAGTAGAATTATTTTGCGACCTCGCTTATCGCTGTAGGAACCTAAGAAAAAGGCGAGCAGCAGGGGCACAACGTGGCTCGCTACGCCGTTCCATTGGTGGAATGTTGAGACGGTTAGCTGTAAGCACAAGCACAAAATAATATTAGATTTGTTTATGATTTTTGAACAAGGCGTTTGAGGTCAGAAAAAAACTTGTTTTTATATATTACTAGCTGATGCCTGCGGCTTCGCCCGCCCGCTTGACAAATTATATACTAAAACCTTTCTCGAGAGTTTTGAGTTTGACAGACAGACGCGGCGGACCACTTTGTTTTATAATATGTAGTGATAAGCCTGATGTGCCACACTGCAGGGTCAAGGCATAGTATAAATATGGACAGTACAGAAACTACCTACAAACGCTCGAAACCGCACACTCATAAAAACATGCGCATCGACGGGGCCCCTAAGCGGACTAGCGTTGCTGTCAGTATTGCGTGCCGCGCCGAGGCGAGTGGTCACCCGTCACGTATAAGTTGCGCTGCAGCGCTGCAGTGAAATAACAACATGGTCTATTTACTGACTAAGGTAATTAACTGATTTATTAATGCTGAGCCAACATTAGTAATAATATAATAATACCAGCCTAATACTGTTCCACTGTTGGGCAAAGGCTTCTTTTCAAACAGAGAAGGCAACATTAGTACATGTCGAAAATACATAATTATGTAGATATAGATACATGTGAGTCGGCCTATAAGAGTAAAGGAAGACCAAAGAAACAATGGATGGACTGTGTAAAGGATGTTTAGGCTAGAGACGAGGTGACTGCAGAGATGACGAGTAATAGAGAAGTGGGGAGGAACAACAGATACAGCATCAACCACACATAAGTTTAGGAGAATGATGATCATAGCTATACATACCTGTACTTCTCTATTAATATCGTCATAGCTACTAATGTTGTAGCATATCTCAGGGCTGTAGCCATGGTTCACTGTGCAAGCTTGGAATACATAAAATGTTTGTTCTATAACATTTGTGATCATGTACGCCATCATATACAGGAACATTGGCGGTTCTACCGTTATGTACTTGTACCATGGTTTCTGCTTCTTCCCCTAGAATCATAAATATAAGGGAATTATAAATAAAAATGTAAACAGGTAGATGTGACATGCACACTGCTGGAAGGTCTAGATACATGTGTTGATTTCAGTCATTCACTTTCACACCATGTGTAGTACACTGGTTGACGGAATGTATATTAATTTAACAAATATGTAACATCGTGGAGGTATATTATAGTAACCCACATTTCACCAGTTATGCTTAAGTCCCATGTAATAGGGGCGAGCCTATTCTGGGCACAAATCTAGACTCCTTGGCTGCTACAGAGAAAATTCCTGATGGAAAATCAAATAACACTTTGCCTGACCCGGGAATCGAACCCAGGACCTCAAGCTCAGCAGTCGTGCTTGCGACCACTCGACCATCGAGGCAGTCTTAATATTAATTTTTATTCTGGTTTTATAAATATGTATTACAGGATGATAACAAACACTTATAAAATGGAATTTAACAGAGTTAAACTACTTCCACTCAAACATTCATTTTGTATCCACCACTAACTTGTATTGTGTAATATTATAAAATACATAAAAAGATAAAATAATCTTAGTATTATAACCACCGTGATGAGATATTAAATTAAACTAAACTCACAACTGATGCATATGCTGTGTGGTAGGAATTCGATTTTCTTTGTTCCATTTTTATGGAATGCCCTGCAATTTACTGTACTGTACTATCTCTATTAGTATTTGTAGCTGACAATCAGCATAAATTAATAGTAACATAATCACCTATTATCTTTTTTACTGAAGCTTCTTAAGTGACTGGATATCATAAACAATTGAATGTTATCTATACTGCATTAAGGCGTAATGAAGTAAAGAGAAGGAAATAACTCTTTCTGGTAAAACATTAGTAAAACTGTAATGGGATTGTAATTGTTGCAACATAGATTGTGAGAGTGTCGCACATATGTGCAAGGGTCATTGTTACTACATGTTACCTTAGATTCAATACAATGATTGTAGACCGATATGTAATTTTTCAGCAAAAGAGGTCTGTCAGACCCCATCTAACCATAACCTACGGGGGGGTTTTGGTTTGGTGGAACAGTAGTTTTAAAATTGTTTTAGTAAAAGAAAGAAAATGGTGTTACTTATCATATATAATATTTATCATATTGTTACGTCGTACCCGTACCTACAATTACGGTAGTAGGTAGGTAGGTAGGTAATAGTAGGTAGGTAGAACGAGTCTCGAAACTCTCGAATGATGTAGCTACAAATTCGCCAACTACCTATAAAAGAACATCAGGAATTGTCATTGTAATTTCGACCGTACGCCGAGGGCGTAAAGTACCTACTTCTTTACTTTGTACAAGTAGTGGAAGTTTCTCGAAAGGACAATGACCCACTAGCCGGGGTTGCGGGACTGTTCGAAAGAGATACCGTGGCCCCGGAACACAAAGGGCGATGAAAGAACATGTATGAGTTTTAGTCAGTAAAAGTCTGACACTCCCTCCTGCTCCGCCCAGAGCGGAAGAAGTCATTCGATGATTGCCCATCCGAAAAAAAAAACAGAAGGACCATTATGGAATTGTCTAGAAGATTCGAGGAAGTCATGGATCTTTCTCTAAAACTACTGAACAGATTTGGATGAAATTTTGCAATTTGTATATACAGGATGGAATTTTGTAATGCCACCTGAAGGGAAAGTACTCTTAATACTGCAGATAGAAAATTTTACTCAAAGGAAACATTCCTTTATTTTTGAATAGAAAGCAAACTACATTCAAAGATTTTCGAAAATTCTCTTCTCCCACACCCGGGAATCGAACCGGCTAAAATCTGAAAAAATTATACCCTGTACTTTTATTGCATCGATCGTTAGGGTCAATTATAAGGATGAAATCTCTCTAACAAACATGATAAATTAAATGAAAGGAAAACCAGGAAATCTTAAATTAATTTAATTATTTACAAAAAATGGTAAACTAACTAATTAGTTGCTCGAAATGGGCTCCATTCTCTTGGATACACAAATTTATTCTTTTAACAAATTCATTTCTAGTAACCTTTAATAAAGTGTTGTGGTGAATATTATAAATCGTATTCTGAACTTCAACTCTCAACTCGTTGTCATTCGCATAAGATTTCATGTAAATTTGGTTTTATACATATCCCCAGAAAAAAAAATCTAATGGGGTGAGATCTGGCGATCTCGCAGGCCTTCTGATTGTGCCGTTTGTACCAATCCAGGTATTAAAATGGTTATTAATGGAGGCAGTAGTGATTCTGCTGTTATGTGCTGGAGCACCATCTTGCTGTAGAATTATTTGGTTTCGCTCTTCCTCGGGGAAACCATTTAACTCGTTTCTTAAGAGATCCAGTATTTCAATACACTTGACAGTGTTTAAATGACCTTCGTACACGTGGACTAACACTACATTATTTCTCATAATTCCGCACCAAACGTTGAAAGAAAATCTTACTTGATTGTTAGTTCCATGAACACGAACAGGATTCACTCGAGACCAATAATGGTTATTGCGGCGATTGTACATGCCATTATTGCTGAAGTTGGTTTCGTCAAACCATACAATGTTACTCAAAAAATTAGGGTTTCGGTCAATTTCTCCAAGCATGTTTTCACAAAATTGTAATCGTCTCTCACGATCCCCAATATGCAATTTTTGCACCAACCGACCTTCACGATAGCATTTATACTTATACTTTTTCAGCACTTTATGTACGCGAGTGTGGGTTGTTCCTAATTCATTGGCAGCATCTCTACTTGAAGCCTTCGGAAATGATTCAAAGTATGTTAAAACATCTAGTTCAAAATCGAAATATTTTGCTAAATAGTTTGCCGTCTCTTCTTGAAACCATCCGTATTCTTTAAATTTTCTACCATTCTTTTCAATACGAACCGAGTTGGTGCCTGTCGGTCTTGATATTTCTCTCCATACCACCGCAGAGCTAGATTCACGTTTTTGTTATTTAAAAAATAAGCTTCCATTAAATCAAACTGTTCTTGATAAGCCATTTTCACCGTGAGACAAAATGTGAAATGAGTTGTAAAAACAATCAAATGTGAATAACAACTGTGACAATCTAATTTTCAAATTATAATCTAACATTCCATATTTAAATTACCTCATACACGCAGCTACGAGTATGTCGCAAAGGAGTCTGCATTACAAAAGATGGATGTTAGTTAAAGAGAACTTGACTTAACTTGACTCATTGAATTTGTAACTTCAAATTTCCTGGTTTTCCTTTCATTTAATTTATCATGTTTGTTACAGAGATTTCATCCTTATAATTGACCCTAACTATTGATGCAATAAAAGTACAGGGTATAAATTTTTCAGATTTTAGCCGGTTCGATTCCTGGGTGTGGGAGAAGAGAATTTTCGAAAATCTTTGAATGCAGTTTGCTTTCTATTCAAAAATAAAGGAATGTTTCCTTTGAGTAAAATTTTCTATCTGCAGTATTAAGAGTACTTTCCCTCCAGGTGGCATTACAAAATTCCACCCTGTATATTCTTTTTATTCTGTTATTATGATCCCGTAGACAGACCTTCACGCAAGTGAAGTCGCTATTGTTTATTTTATATTGTTGGTAACTTAAAAAAATTTGCTGTTCCCTACAAAGTGCGTCTTAAACAGTCAAAATGTATGAAACAGTAGATTTTTTTTTAATATGACGAATAATATATTTCTATGTGGAGGGGGCCTCAGTATTATGTGCTAAATACATATGTTGTAACAGTCTGTGTCTAGAATTATGCATTAGATCCTGGGTTATTAATTTTATGTCCTCTAAATGTCAGAGGTACTTTTTAGATCAATGAAATGAGCCAATAAATTTCAGTTACAGTGATGAACAAAATATTTTTACGATAAATACATCAATGTTGTCATCAACTGTTGACCTTTTGTTAAATAATAGTTATTTAACAAAAGGTCAACAGTTATAGAGATAAAATTAAATGAACAAACAGATAAGTTACATTACTAACATGTGATTGTATGAGATTTTGTCTATTTGACTCATGATTTCATCAATCACCTACTCAATATTAGTACAAGTAAACCAATAAGATGCATGGTCGACGGCATTGGTAATGTTTACGTTTCTAGTTCATAATTTTACTGTTTCTATAGAAATAGATTTTAGTTTCAAATTCAAACAGTCGCTATAGCATTTCTTTTGTTAGAATTAATCTTAGTTATCGATCATTTCTATTTGATTTCATTAGCATCATCATCTATTTAATTAAACGGGTAATTATTTTATTACTTTGATACGTACGATTGATTAATAACAAGCACAATGGAACACGTTCACGTTAGAAAGTTTTGTTTCGTTTCGCTAGAAATTTGTGGGTTACTTATCTTAACAACTATGCTAAAGATCTTTTGTGAAATCCGCAATCGTAAAATTTAAGTTAGGTAATACAATCATTTACTGTTTACTTACTCACCATGCAAACGCCGTCTTCTTTACATACAGACGACATTCTCACTCAACTCTAGCAAGCAGTTTCACCAGATGGATTAAATTACTGTTATATTTAAAAAAGAAAACGTATTTAACTAACAATTTGGAAGGTTTTTAATTCGCACATTTTGTTACGTCGTGCGTAAACACTTGCCGGCACTGTTGTTGAATACACAGAATCACAGAACGTAACGTGGATTTAAATTAAATGTCATATGAATAAGACATCTGTCAGGCTAAGGTTGCCACCACCAGGGTTTTAATTACCCTGTTTTTTTTACTGAAATGAAACGTTATTTGGATCTAAACAAATTTTTGTAATTTAAATTGAAAGACCATTTAGGACAATATTAATACATTATTGTAAAACGAATTGAATTTTATTTAAAGGAATTTTAAAGTTCGTCATGGTCAAATCAAAATTATTATATTACCTATTTACACACCGTTTTGCATACCGTCGCTTCACACAGTACCTACCTAATAAAACTTATATACACACATCAACACGGTCTAGAAATAATTTTAAAAAAGCGAATTACTATCAATGTGTTAATTATTTATATGACATGTATATATTTAAAAGATACGTTATTTAATATTCTACCATTTTTTAATAATGGTTAAGGTATAGATTAAAATTTCAGGATTTTATGGAAAAAAAATGAAGCATAGACGGAAACCGTATATGAATGAACTTTTAATTTGTGAGTAAAAACTGAAAAAAATAGAAAAATCATTTAATTTGTGTTTATAAACTTGAAGTTAGTAATCTGAGAAAGCGCCCATGATGTTCATAACACATCGGCAACGATTCGGCATGCTCAGAACAAGGTTGTCAATGTCTTGCTGCGGAATATTGTCCCATGTCCTTCTGAGGTGCGCAAAAAGTTGATCTTCTGTAGCCAGATTTTCAGGAACTTCCTTCAGAGCTCTTCTTTGCAGCATATCCCACGCATGCTCAATGAGATTTAGATCTGGCGATTGAGCAGGCCAGTCTAAGGCCCTAACATTATGTGTATGTAACCAAGCTGCTACCGTTCTCGCCGTGTGTGCCCGGGCATTGTCGTGCATGCGCAGGAAATCTTGCCCCATTTGTGTTCTGTGGGGCAAGATTACGGGCCCCAGCACCTGTTGGACGTATCGTTCTGCCGTCATATTGCCCCGCACCCAAACGAGATCCGTCCGTCCTCCAAGACTAATTCTTGCCCAAACCATAATTGTTCCTCCTTGGTATGGGTGAACTTCCTGAGGGTTCTGGAGACGGCTCCATCGTCCAGGAACTCGCCAAACACGCGTGCTTCGTGAATCTGGATGGAAGCCGAACCTGGATTCATCCGTGAACAGCACATTGGACCATTGGTCACGGCCCCAGTCCACGTGGTTCCGAACCCATTCTAATCGTCGTCCACGATTGCCTCTCCGTAAAGGTGGGACCCGGAGTGGTCTACGAGAGCGTAGATTGCTTTCATGCAGTCGCCTTCTTACAGTTTGGTCACTCACAAGCACTTGGTGTTCCACTCGCAGCCTTTGGACCAATTGAGTCGCCGTTGCATTTGGTTGTGCTCGCGCAGTAATTTGCAAAAATCGGT
The DNA here is from genome assembly GCA_941918905.2 of Xestia sexstrigata. NCBI lineage: Eukaryota > Metazoa > Arthropoda > Insecta > Lepidoptera > Noctuidae > Xestia > Xestia sexstrigata. The sequence goes on along the minus strand of OW799200.2, from coordinate 10,212,817 downwards.
CTTGTCTGGGGGTAGTGATGCGACTTGGCCCCCGGTGCCTCTCCGCTACTTCACCTGTGGCACGATAGCGTGTCCACAATCTTGAAATTACATTTTGATGGGTCCCTATGGCCTCAGTAACATTACGCTGAACAGATCCAGCTTCCAGCATTCCCACAGCTCGTAACATCTCCGCCCTCGTCAAATGTCGGCGTTGCATGGCTACAATACCTCAATTTTAACTTTATCTTTCGTTTAAAAATGAAAAAAAACTGTAACTAAACGTAATTCGTATTGTTTTCTAAATTTCACACAAATAAAAATTCCCTCTCCTATACATCAAGACATTTTTATGCCACCGAAACAAAAGAATTTTCAAAAATTTGAATTTGGAATTAGTCTGAGATAAATTTCAAACAAATCGGTGTATAAAAGATTCCAATGCGGCCAGTACTTTTCGAGTTATTTAATTGAGTATGAAATATCCCTAGACCGTGTTGATGTGTGTAGCTTTCTTGTAGCCCTCTAGCCTTCCCAACCTTCCACTTGGTCTCTTTCAGACGCATTCTCGATCTTCATCCATCGCCATTTGAAAACATCTGCTAACTCTCTTTCTCTTCCCTTCAAGTCATCGTACTTACATTCCAGCTCGCACAACGGTTAGTGAGTCGTCATAAGGCTGGAGTTAACTTTACTTTTTCTAAACTTGCGTCTTACATCTTACATCGTATCCGTCCATCCTAGTGCGACAACCCTTGTCCACTTCCCACAATGGCCGAGTGGTTCCCTTAAGCGTCGCCTGTGGGGGCTGGGGGTGTGGGGTACGCTATACCTTAGGTATTCCTAACCTAACACTGTTTCCATATTTGGTTTTGACTTACTTTTATTGTTGCCTGCCATTCATCAACCCTCCTTTGGAAACTTTTGTTTTGCATACTTTTACTTTTTTTTGAATAGCCTTGTATGTTTGGGCAAAGGCCTCCCCCATATCCTTCCAGGAACAGCTCTTCTCCTGGACCACCTCAAACCAGCCTTCGCGATGCGCGTCTAAATCATCTCTCCACCGTTTTCGAGGCCGGCCTCAGAGGCGCCGTCCATCCTCAGAGACCCATCGTGTTTAGACCTTTGCCCAGCGGATGTATGCGGCTAATCCCATATCAGCCTGGAGGTCTTTTTGCCTACGTCTGTGATCCCTGTTTTTGAGCGCAGCCTAATGTTACGCTCCATTGCTCTTTTGCCGACTCCAAGGCGGGACTTTTGTGATGTGACTTTTCTTTTGTGAACAAACTGACTCAAGTTTAAGTACTCATCGACATAGAGTATCGTATTCGTGCCTATCTACCTTGACCCTACGTTTAGTTATTTTACTCATTTTAAATAAATGCCAAAATATCAATTACTCACCTTTTACAACCATCGAAAATAACATAAATATGTATAGGTACTCACGAAGGACTAGAAATCAATGTAACTTTTGCTGGTTGTTTTTTTTTGTAACCAGATGCTATAGTAAAACACGATGCACAGACCCTTAATTTACATTTCAGAAATTGTGCCCCAAGTCATTGTTTGTATGATTTATTTACAACATAATTATGTAAGCTGGAGCCGGAGGATGCAGAGAAAGCCAATTTGCTTAAAATAATTTTAATTATAAAATAATTACATTATGGACTACATTCTAAAGAGGTGATAATTGGCCGATGTATGTACCAAGAATGAATATTTCTATGAGATGATTAACTACGCGGATGCATGAAAATTGAAGGAAGAAAAGGAAGAAGGAAGGGAAGGTTTTGCCTTCGTGGTATTTTTGAATGGACTCTTGCTGTCGAAGATATTCTTCGACATTTTCAGGTTCGGTTTTGATTAAAACAAGATTCATTTCGGAGCTTTTGAATTTTTCTTGAATGATGGGAGTTATTTCATACATGGCCGATGTGGGATGAATTCTAATGTTCTGACTCTGGGGTTTATGAATTATTTTACAGAGTTAATTGCGTCTTCCTCGAGATTACTTTCCGATAATTGAATGGAAATACGAGTGCGGGTCTCAAATGGTTTGGAAACAATTGGTCGTTAGTTTTTTTTTTTTATGTCGCCAATTAAAGCAAATCTGTTTTATTGAATTTATTTAAAGGCTCGTCTGGTATGGGTATTTCCAACATTGGATGTTCAGAGCTAACATGGGCTGTCAGCGTGGTTGATTTCGCTGAGGCGTTTGGCTTTATGGATACATTTACTGTTAGAGAACTAGTTTCTTCTTCGTTTAAGTGGTCTGTCCGTAACCGGGACGATGGCGGTTTATCACTCGTGAACAATTAAAACTTCCGCTTTAACGGGTTCGTCATAGAAAAGATTAAGTTATTTGACGTTATGTTAAGAACTTCTAGGTAACCGCGGCTATTGTGAACGATAGTAATACATTTGTTTACGTTACAGTTCGAAATACTTTGTGTGAGGATTAGTGTATCACCGTTTGCTAGATTAACTAGGACTCTTGCTAATTTAGAGGTTTTTGCCGAAATTATAACCTCATATAAATTGTAGTTACGTGAATTTTACATAGCAATAGGGTCAGCCGCGTTTTTTTTGTAACTAGTCCATTATTTTTAAGATCAATATTAGATTCCCAGTTAAAAGATCAAAATTAAAAAGCTCATCAAAAAATCATGAAAGTTGCAATAAATGAAAAATGTTAAATAATTTTGATTATTAAATTCCTGAAAGCATGGCAAGTTGATAGAGTAATCGTTACGACTAGTAGCATGCACATTAGTGATGGAGTAATCATTACAACTAGTAGCATGCACATTAGTGACTTCAAAGGGATCGTAATTTCAGGGCAAGTGTGGATAATATTTTTTTATCGTTTCGGGACTAATAAACAATTGATTGGACCCAGTATAAGTAATTTTAAAGGTGTTTCTAAGATTTGAATATAAGGTAAGTAACGCTGTGTCTGCGAATAGACTTCTATTTTCGTTCGTCGTAGTCGAACTGTTTCGAGATTACCGTAAGGCTGATAAAGATAATCAGAGCATGCATCGAAATTCGTCTCCCTGGATTCGATGGGGTGGATTTCCTTGTGTGGACCAATCGTGGCTACGAGATGGCATTGGCCTCGACACGTAATTTATATTAGGTCTCCATGGCAGCGGCGGGCGCTGAGGGTGTATTACAAAACCTGGTCGAGAAGGACCACATTCAAATTAAACGGCCTAGATGTAGACATAGGTACGGGTTGCGACGGGGAACGCCCCACGTGCGATAAACTACTGGTATTAGCACTGTGAATGCGTTTTTTTTTCGGTATTGGATCATTACGTTGTTGTAGGTAAAGAGTGCTCATTTCTTCCTGAACAAACTCTAGAGCGTTTTTCATTGTTTCAAGATGAATAGATTTATATACGTAAAGCGAGTGGATTGCGAAGGCCCCTTGGATAAGACTGGAGGGTTAATTTTTTGGGGTGCGTTTGGATTCTATTGTAGTTTGCACTGTTTGGTGCAAGCTTACAAAGGTCATAGTAGTTCCGAATAGATTTTGACAAGTTCCGTTCTCTTGGGGTGTATAGGACCCCTGGGTCAAAAGTGCCATGTCGTTATAAAGCGAGGTCTCATCGCGTTGGTCGGAAAAGTTATTAACTAGAGCCTTACAAATGCCTGCCCAGTTTTAAGGTATACGTATACCGTTGGTGTTAATTAGACTAGCAGCGGGACCCGTGATTTTATTAAGAATGCCGTTTATTAAAGCCAAATTAGTAAATTCGTGTCCTGCCTCCTGCGATGCGTGATTTTCAACTAACTGACACACATTTTTTAATGAATCTTGTGAGCACGTTCGTATTTCTTTAGAATTCGGGCATCATGCGCAGGGCCTTATACATAATTTCATCAATAAAATTCTTGACATATTTTCTAAGCGATCCGAACATCCTACGTCACTAAAATCTAGACATCTAAAATCTACCTAATCGAATCTAATAACTCTAACCTCGGCTATTTCTACTATCTATCTACTCTACCTATAACCTAGGGTTCCGCGATTGCCTGGGATGGAATATCTTGGAGGATTATAAGTAACATAAAATAGAAAGGAAGCAACTCAAGAACGATTCTAGAGTACTTACATAATTATGCATGACTGGTCTCTCTGCGGTATCGATGTCTGGATACACCTCTGGCTGCAACTCTTGTAGATTCGGATACTCGTTGATGGTCCTTAGAAGTCACCCGGGTGACTCGCGAATCGCTTTTAAAAAGACGTTATCTAGTCATCGCGCTCGCGAACCGGCCCGCGAGTATCCTACCGGCTGCGCCAAGTATGTAAGCTGGAGCCGGAGGATGCAGAGAAAGCCTAAAATGCTTAAAATAAGTTTAATTATAAAATAATTACATTATGGACTACATTCTAAAGAGGTGATAATTGGCCGATGTATGTACCAAGTATGAATATTTCTATGAGATGATTAACTACGCGGATGCATGAAAATTATTGCGAAATTAGGGTGGCATGATTTAGTGACGCATTTGCTGAGTCGCGCCTCATGTCGGCGAAGTTTGTGGTGCGCGGAATGGAGGTCAGTTGCAGTTAGCGTTTCTGCTATTTCCTTCTATTACACCGATGCGTAATAATCGATCACCCTGTTACACCAATATATAACAACATACAGGGGAATATTTATTAAATGTTAACACTCCCCAGTGCTGCCATGGTAACTAAAAATTTCCCACAAAAAACCAAATTCTCCCTCTTTTTAGGGTAACACAAATCAACATAAGGTGTTTTTTTATGTTTATTTGTTTAGAACTGCTGATATATAATATTAGCAAATAAGTGTTACAGGGTTGGACTGGGCCGGAAGGGCCCGAGTGGCTTCCCACAAGCCCGGGGTCCGAGACGAAATTAATGAAATTATACGATGGGAATAGTAGGTACGTACAGTTCCAATTATAGGTACTCAAATAATATGAAGCTAGCCAATCAACATTTTTTTAATACAGGATAGCTTTAAGATAACCTATTTTTAACCGACTTCCAAAAAGAGGAGGTTATCAATTCGTCTGATTTTTTTTTATTTTTTATGTAGGTATGTTCAGCCTTTTTTTCGCCAATTGTGAACCGTTTCGATGATTCTTTTTTATTTGGAAGAAAATTACTTTGCGGTGGTCCCGTTTAAATTTAGTGAAGATCTGATGGTGATCTTCGGAGATATGCAATGGAACTCTTCAATCATAGACAGAAAATCGGTCGTGATTGCTGCAATGGCTTGGATGTTTGTTGTTTTCACAAAATCATAACATAACATCACGCCTGTATGCTCTGAGGGGGTATGCAGATGTGTACAGTACACCCACATTTCTACAGTTCGGTCTGTTAGGTTCCATTTTATTGGGGATAAGCCTATTACCATGACATGTAGGTATTGTTAACAATATGAAATAAATGACTGCCTCGTTGGTCTAGTGGTGGCGACTACTCAGCATGAGGTCCTGAGTTCGATTCCCAGGTCGGGCAAAGTGTTATTGGGTTTTTTCATCAGGAATTTCTCTGTAGCAGTCACGGAGTCTGGATTTGCGCCAGCGCTCGCCCCCTATTACATGGGACTTAAACATAACTGGCGAAATGTGGGTGTAGGTCCTACTGGTACACCTCGTGATGTTATGTAATGTTAAAATAAATGTATAGCTAATATTTGTATAAGATATTACAACTAAAAATGGTAAAATAAAAAACATTTTTGCAATAAATAAAACCGACTTCAAAAACACAACAAAGAGAAAAATAACTTTAGCTGCAGAAGTCGGTGGCAATGAAACTGAATCAAACACACAGAAGTCACCGACTTCTGAAGCTAAAGTTCTTTTTCACTTTGTTGTGTTTTTGAAGTCGGTTTTTATTTTTTGCAAAAAAGTTTTTAACATCTCTGAAACAATGGTGTCAATTCTGTTGTGCACAAACTAAACTTAATTTAGACTATTGCTATCTTTTACTTTATGGCAGTTACTAACTAAGTTAGAGATGTCAAACTAGTTTATGCCTTGCGCTTCACCGTGTTTTTAGTCGACATGTTTTTACGTGCACCCTTCATTTGTATGGAAATATTAGTTCCAATTAAATTTGACAGCTCTAAATAACGTCCGCCTCTTTCTCGTTTTATTACAAAGAAAAATATAGCAATAGCCTAAATTAAGTTTAGTTTGTGCACAACAGAATCGACACAATTTGTCAAATGTATTTATAGGCTAAGAACTAAAAAAAATAGGATCACCACTTTAGACAAGTTAGCTTTTCTTTCAGTCTTTTATTAAGAAATAGACTTAGGGACACAATGTTAACAACAAAGCCTGCAAGAGCGAGCGAAGCGAGCTCGAAAATTTTATCAGCCTACCTTAGACAGGTTAGAATTGTTTCAACACTTCATACAGGAATTACGTTAAAGAGCAGGCGAAGCGAGCTCGAGTTTTTTACACCTTGCCTTGGACAGGTTAGAATTGTTTCAATCCTTCGAACAGGAGTTACTGGTCCACTTTTAGACAAGATCAGGATTTAAGAGAAAGTAGCGAAGTGAAAAGCGAGCGTAGCGAGCTCGAAAGTTTGACCACCCTACCTACCTTGGACAGGTTAGAATAAAATTGTTGCGATCTAGGTCGGAGCTACTTGGGTGAATATATATATATATTGACAATACAAACATGAAACAAAATTTTCCAAAGTGTCATGTTTCTAAAAGAGAGAGAGCTATCAAAGTGAAACTGGTGACGCCATCAGTAAATTGATTTAAAACTAAAATATACGTACGAATTGCCCTCCTACCTACTGTAAGCCATTTTGGTTTCTTTGATTGGAAATGGACTACTGGAACCAACGGACCAATGCATTGTCTCTTATCATGGATGTTGCAAAAGACTTGGGCATCTACTACTGACTACTGGCATGGAAGTCTAATACCTTCAAGGCTGGGACGTTCCCCAGACGATCAAGAGATCCTTGTAGCGCGGGAACACAGACGAGATTTCTTTTGTAATAAATTACAGTGCAATCATAATATAATCGAGTGGGATGAGGTAAAGTCGTCTTTTTAAAGTTCCTGTATCATTTTGTGTAATTTTCCGGAAAGTGATCGCCACGCATGTGCTTAAGACGTGTCGGGAAGGACGTGGCATTAACATCAACAGAGAATACATCTCACACTTGAGATTTGCAGATGACATCAGCATACTGGCTGAATGCTGCAGGCTGCCTTGTAGCAGATGCTGGATGGGCTAGTTGATTCTTTAAAACCAATGGTTTCCGATTGTACTCAAACCCTAGGCTATGTTCAACGAACACGTCAACCCGAGCTCAGTTGTTATCAGTGTCGGTCGTTTCGAGGTCTTTAGAAATCTCTGCAGTTTTGTAAGAACAACTTTGAAATGAGGCTTATAGAAAAAATCAGCTGGGCTGGACAATGTTTGCAAAGCTTTGACGAGTCTTTTTGTTGCGTTTTCCGTATGCCCTAAATACTAAGGCAGTGCGTCCTGCCTGTTAAGACTTATTGGGCCAAAACGTGGATACTGACAGTAAGTCCAGTAAACAATACATGGGCTCACAGTACACAGTGTGGACAAGAGTCCATAAATTATCGCTCGGCGATATGGAGTTTTCAAGCATAGCTTATGCGATATAAGATTAAAAAAAAACCACAAAATTACGCTGTTTGCGCGGTAAATCACTTCAAATTAAATGAAAACTTTTCTTAACTAAAACATTGAATTTAGAAATTAGAATATTAAATCACACTAATAATAAAAATGCGAAAGTTTATATGTGTGTATGTTTGTTACTCTTTCACGCAAAAGCTACTGAATGGATTTGGATGAAATTTAGCACACATATAGTTTGTAACCTGGTTACATTTTATGCCAGTAGTATGATCCCGTGGGACAATTATCGAACTCGAAGCGGGCGAAGCCGCGGGCATAAGCTAGTTAAATATAAAAACTTCATACGGAAAGACTTATTATACGAAAAATACACGATTTGTTCATTTATTTCTAGGCTTAAACCCATCGTTGTGGTCGCTACCAGCACAACTTTGACAGCTTAAATCTCGGAAACGTGGTGCTTTAGAAAATTTTGTCTCATACAATACTTGTTTGTATTGATGACAGCTATTAAATGATAACATTATTTACAATTTACAAATCTATTTAAATACTCTAAACTAACTAACATAAACTAAAAAAATGGCGTCAAAAACTCCTCAACACTGTCAACTGTGTTAGGTAGGTCGACAACGCGTGTACGGCATTGCAGCCTCACAGTCCCCTTTGGAACCATTACCTAGCAGGGGCTGATTTTTTTCCGAAATAGCCTGACCATAAAATTTACAACAAATCTTGGCTGCCATACGACGGTAAGAAGTACCCACGGCAGTAGAACGAATGCCACCATCCCTCTTGCGCAGGGCACATCCATTGGCCCCGTACAAGACGTCGATGACGGCTTCGTTCACCTTGCCGGAGAGTAGAAGGTTAATCAGAGCCGTAAGCTCCTTCAAGAGCGACTCAACGGCCTTCCGCCGGCCGGCCGACCTAACAAATGAGGTCCTTTAAGTGCTGAGGACTTTGGCGGTCGAGGCCGCCGGCGGAGCCGCTCCGGAAGGAGCAAACGGCTGTGACCACCTCTTAACCTGTATTGTTGAGGGAGCGAATGTCCGAAAAAGGAGGGTCGGGAAAAGAGAGGCCATCCGCGGGGGCAGGGTGTTTGGTCTCCAGAGCTGCGAGTGTTTCTGGAGAACACGGTGCTACTACATCGCTACTGAAGAGAATTCTGGCTGCACCGCTAATGTTACCTTCCCCTAACTTTGATTCAACCAGACGAGATATACCTCTCGAAGAAGTATATCCCTGTGCCGATAAATTTGAAACAAAATTTTGACCCGAAATATTACAATTATCTTTGATTTGAGCAGTTAAAGTCTTTTTTGTGACCAAATTCTTTTGAACATGCAGAATTCGGTAAGCGAAGGTAAGCAACTGCTTCCAAGCACTTAGCGGGTTCTCTCGGACGACAAGGCGCACAAAACCTGCTAGGTTTTGTGCAACTAAGGGCCTAGCACCGCGGGGAACTCTCTTTAAAACAGGAACAGAATTTTTGAATTTGGAAAGGGTTTGCCAGATCGGGTCGAAAGTGGATGTAGCCGAAGTTGTAGGTAGAAGATTTGAGACAGGGTCTGAGGGTGCATTTGGAGGTTTATGTACATTACATTCAGTCCCCGCTTACCTTTAAAAAATCGTCCCCGGGGGCAAAGCAGGCATCTCTCCAGGGTGCGTCATTGCGTTTAAAGAGGGGTGTAATAAGATTGACCTGGCTGTGGCATCGTAGCTCCCGAATGGAGGAACCGATTTTGAATTCGTTCAGTGGCGTATGGCGTAGCGTGGTCGACTGAAAATTCGCCACCCTATCACCATTCAAGAAAGTTACTGTTAGTCAAGTTACTGTTAAGTTAAGTTCCGCACGCAAAATACGCGCTTTGACGTGGAGTTGCGGACACCAGCCCGTTATACAATACAATACTGTTAAGTTTCATTATTTTTTTATTTAACAATTTATGAGCACACTAAATATAAAGAACAGTAGAAAGGAACAGAAAATAGTACAAAGGTGATACTTATTTCTAAAGAAATCTCTTCCAGCATACCTGCGAAAGGAGATACTAAAAAATAGATGTAGACATAGTGTGTTAATAAAAAGAAAAGAAAATGGAATACATAAAACAGATATCTATTTTAGATATAATATACAATACATACATACCTACTCATAAATACAAAGAAAAACATATAACAATACTATAAATACAATACAATAACTAATAATAAATACTGCAATTATGTTGAAATGGATAGGTAATGTTCTTTTACTCTTTTCTTGAAAACTGCAAGTTTGGCAGTCCCTAATGTCAGGCGGAAGTGAATTCCACAACCGCACGGCGAAGACAGTGAAGAAGTAGGAGTAGAAGTCGGTAGAGTGTGGAGATTCCTAAGATGAGTCCTGCAAGGTGCATCAGAGGGACGAGAGTAGGAAAACCGTTCCCGCAGATAGGATGGCGTTTTAGGGTTGTGAAGGATGTTAAATAGCAGACACAATATCCGAGAGTTCCTGCGAAGTCGAATTGGGAGCCACTCGAGCATTTTCGAAAATTAGAAACATGATCATATTTTTTAAGATTAAAAACGAAACGAATATAGATGTTTTGCAAGCGCTCAAGATTATTTAAAAGCTTAAATAATACAATAATAATAATATAGGTGGCATCCAAATAACAGGCATCGGCGTAGTTTATGATGGGTTGAATGAGAGTTTGCGCGAGGGAGGGAGACTTTGGTGTTCAGTGGCAAGAAGCTCTGGAGACATTTCAATGAGTGAAACGTGTAGTGTACTTTGCGGCTAAATTCAGCAACATGGGCAGACCAAGATAAATAGGACTCCATTGTCACCCCCAGGTTTTTAGCCTTAATTGCATAATCAATCTGAACTCCATTCAGCCTGAGTGGAGACAGCGACGCAACATCGAGCCTTTTCCGCATATACCTGCCGCCAATGATCAAGGCCTGACATTTCCTAGGATTGATCTGCAGTCCAAAGGACCGCGACCACTCAATAATCAAATCCAGATCGTAAAGAGCATTAAAATGCGTTAAGTAAATTTTGCGTGATTCTTCTCTCGCTTCTATCTTTTTCAGACTGATTTTGGTTTATGCAATGGTTTATGGCTTTTACTCTTTGGAAATTATGCTTGTATCTATTTATGACAGCTTTGTCACATCCAGCAATAGACAACAAAATAAATATTTAGGTACATTAAGTGGTACCTTGAAACTACCTATATCCTTCCTATTTATACATGTTACCTAAAATAATAGGTAACCGTACCGTGTTTACAGTGTATGGGGAAAGATTTTTGTGTGTGTCATACATCTAGTCAGGTCGGTATTCCAAACACAATGGTATACAGCATATTGAACACCTATTGCCTTACTGCGAGAACATGTTGTTTCTGCGTCACACTCAAAATGGGCACGATCCTCATCGCTCTGGCAGGGTTTGTGCCGAGTATAGGACTCATATATGCGTTCAGTGCGGGGAAAGGAATGCTGGTAGCCTACGGAGTGCCCACTTTGCTCGCTGATCTAATTCTCCATTCATACGCAGTATTGGGAGTGCTGCTGGGCGCTGTGAACGTCATGCTCATCGTGGCCGCGGTAACCTACAACGAGAAGCAAATATTACTGTACTTGTGGTTCGCCTGCGTATACTTCTTCGTAGACTTCGGTAGTATACTGCTTATAAGCCTATTTGCAGTTGTGCATAGATATCTTGCTTTTGGTTTAGCAATATTTTGTATAGAAGCTGTTTATTGGATATTTTTATACTTTTACATATTTCCCGTAATCAACGGTTTCAGAAAAAATATACATACCATAGTGATAGTTTTGGAATAAAAATAGGTAAACAATTTTGTTGTGAACGAAGGTGGTGGTTTTAGTAATAGTTATGTTCTAAAGAAAACGTGGTTTTCAAACAAGAATATGTGTATGTGGGTATGTGAATACTTCAACTAAAAAACTTGGCTACGGGTAACATAGGTGTTACCCGGGCCATAATAACGAATCGATTGACTCCTTAGGCCGGTTTTAGTGCTCGACCGAACGTCGCCGTTCGGTGCGTAGCATCGTTGAGTTCTTGACGATACTCATAACCGATCGTCATTTTGTAACGTTCAGTGCTCTTCTCACCAATCAAACTGGCCGGACTGGTACAGTCACAAACACGTACACGAAATGGGCGCGTTTACAAATTACGGTAAGTATACGGTATTTATTACGGTCGGTCTACGGATCGGTGCATTGAACGCGTTAATAAGTTTCCATAGCGCGTCGGTCGACCGACAGCACGCATGCGTGCGCGCTTGACCGACGGCTCGCGTACGCAGTGCTCGCGTACGTAGCAACATACGCGTGCGTACGATCGGTCGAGCACTGTCATGACTTGTGAATTTTCATACAAATGACAAGCGCGACAGTCGTACGCACCGAACGGTCGGTCAAGCACTAAAACCGGCCTTATTCATCAAAATCGCACGTTTGGGCGCACGGTGGAACATACGTAAATACAAACATAGGTACATACATTGAAATCATAACCCTTCCTTTTAGCTTTGCTGTAGTCGGGTAAAAAAACTAGGTGTAGGTACTAATGATTTAAAGATACCAAACCTGTGTGATGTTGGTGTCTAAGTATTTCAAATAATGTTTGTAACTACTTCAGCAGTAGGTACATGTCTGCCTAGCCTTTCGGTCAAGTTTTGGGCCTTCAGTAGGTAGCGTCTTAGCGATCGGTGAGTACTCGAGCGCAGCAAAGTAAATAGGTAAAGTAATAGCCAATAAAAATGCAGATAATTACTATTTGATATCTTCTTTACTTCAAAATGTATTATTATTAGGTAAGTTCATACATAATAATGAGGCAGTGGTGTGCAATCAATCACATTTCATTTACCTATTTTATTTTTATGTTAGTCAGTACCTTACCTTCCCAAATTACGATTTATTGTGCTGATAAATAATATACTTGCTTTCAGTGATAATTGGCTGTGAGCCCCGTAACAACTGATAAACCTTGAACTAATACAATGTTTACCTCATAAGGTATTCATCGGATTAAACTTCACCCTGTAATTATCAAAATTGTACCATAGTCTTCGTATAAGTATAAAGGCTACAGGCGCACGCCGTGCAGGCGCTACGAAGTAATCGCTCGCCGCGTAGCCGCTACGATAACTATGTTAGCAGCGAAGGAAGGCTCTACGAAAAAATCGCGCGTTGCCTAGAATGCGTAAACGCTACGAAGAAATCGCATGCCGATGCCGCGTAGACACAACGCAGACCACGTACGCCGCGAATTGTTTAGAAGTCACACAGGAACGTAATATACATTACCAACTAAAACAGGGCGATTCAATAATTTAAAAAAAAACTAATTAATTTAAAAAGTTTATCGATCCCAGACTCACTCATTTATTAAACCTATTAGCTATTTATATATGTAGACATTACTATTGATTATGACTACAGATTTTTGAGATTTTATGTACAATTTAATATTTTTGGAGTTTCCGTGGTACAATTCGTATTGAGTCTAGAGAGCTTATTTAAATCTAGCACAATATACTTATGAGCCTTTTATTTATCTACCTACATCTGAATAAGTTGAAGTCCATTGTATTTCGCTTTAAATTAAATATTCATAACAGTTTACTTCAGGTCTCATAAACTTGACTTTGCTGACTAGAGTTTTCTGTTTAACATTTCGGATAGTCTATTATAGTACTACCATATGTTTCAATTAACATTTATGATAGTCTATAGTACTATCATATGTAACAAGTCGTTGCTGGGCGTATTATGTACCTATGTGTATTTAAATTATGGCAAAGTGCAAGCCAGCAGCTGCTTGAATTGGTCAGCATATTACCGTATTACGAGTTTTGGTCCATAGCGCTCGAGAACATGTAACATTGAGTTATTCACAAGAGTACCTACTACCTAGTTCGTATCAAAATCACATCGAGGTATACAAAAGTATACGAGATAGCACAGATTGAACATCGTCTAAAGAAGAAGAAGGGAACAGCAGATGTCTGAGTGTGTCCCTGTTTGCCGCGCAGCAGATGCTGGGTAGTAACAGCATCACCCTCCCGAAGCGCGTGGAATCTTTCGCAGCGCAATGTTTCTGTAGCAGGACGAGAAACTGGTCCTGTAGCATCTCGAGGTGAGCTGATGTGTTCTCCGTGGAGTCTGTGATGAAGAGAAACAATAGCCCGTTAGTTAGGTGTCTAATAGTTCAATTAACGTTTTTAAACATACATAGGTACCTGGAAACAAGAATTTGTATGGTATACCACCACTAAAAACCCGAGTAATTAAATTCGGGGTTTACATGTAAGTAAAATCGACTCCTCTTTTTTGAAGCCGGCTAAAATGTAGCCTGTTACCCGGGCCATAATAACGAGTCGATTGACACCACACACACACACACATTATTCAACAAAATCGAATGAATAGTTTAGGCGCTACGGTGGAACATACGTAAATACAAACATACATCATAGACTGCTTAAACTATAACCCTTCCGTAAAAGGGCTCTTCGATAAAATCTAATAGATCTACAGAACTTATGCAATATGCTTGAATGCTGCTGTAAGAAACAATCATTACGCAAATGAATAGTTATACGAGTATATCGAGGAAAATTGCTAACCTGTACAAAACAACAACGTAGATTTCATCCAGTCATACTCAGACCTGTCTAGCCGACACTGAGATAATCTCTTTAACAGATATGTTAACTTCTTGACTTCTTCCTTGATATGAGGCCGTTTCAAAGTTGCTGTTGGTACGGCATTATCTGAAATAAATATTTGGTAGTTTTGTTTGAACTCGAACATTAATATAATGTGTACCTACGATAATTCAATGTATACCTTCTTCAAAGTAGAAAGAGTATTCCGCTGCAGTTAGGATGAAAAGTTCCTTCCATTTAGTGTGCAGTAGGCTAGTCTGTTCAGAGGGCTTCATATGAATGAACGAACCAACTCCGTGCAGCCATTTTATAGACGCGACTAAGATCTTCGCAGAGGGCCCACACTGTTCCTCATCTAGTTTCCACGAATCGAAACAATACTTTTTAAAATTCGATGTCATTTCTGTAATTCCATCCGAACTTCCATCTATAACGTGGATGGCTTTGTGGCGGTGGTTTAGGTAATCGACGAATGTGTAAGGTTTATATTCTGAAGTTTGGCTCCTTCTTTCTGTTATTTTCGATACAATGTGCGCTGGAGGTTCAAAGTTGCTAGGAGAGTGAGGTGTGGCTTTTCTCGTATCTAAGGTCAAAATACTTTATATTATTCTTTTTTTCAATACGCTGGTGCCCATTTACTGCTTTGGCAGCAAGAGAAAATATAACTAAACGACCCCTATGCTTGCCAGCCTTATGGAGGACATACAAAAACAAATAGAGTCGCTTGAGTATCAATTAATGTATAAATGGGCGGAGCAAAGTGATAATTATGAAGGTCGCAGATAGCAGAAGTCGCAAGGCTTTACATGACACAGACATGGCAGTAATACAAGTACAACACGTAATACAAGTACATATAAATGCTAGGCAACACACACCTGCTTTATCAATGGCGTCGACTTTGCAATCAATGTTGCAGGCCTCTTCAGTGCTCGAAACTTCATCTTCTTTAATATTTTCTGTGAGTTGCGAATCTGATTTTTCTACGTGACGGAAAACAAGAAAAATAATAAGTACCTACGTAAAATTATTCACAATAAATTAAAAGGTTATCGAAGGTTATAAATTAAAATGGAAAAATAAATACTTTTTTGCAAAAAATAAAACCGACTTCAAAAAACACAATAAAATTAGAAAATAACTTTAGTATCAGAAGTCGGTGACCTTTGATTGATTGATTCACTTTTTTTTTCTCACAGACTTCTGAAGCTAAAGTTATTTTCTCATTTTTTTTTGTGTTTTTTGAAGTCGATTTAATTATTTGCAAAAAAGATTTTTATTTTTCCATTTTTTGTTGTTTCCAAACTCGTGCGAGCAGAGGAGCTCGTGGGTAAGTAATAACAGCCGCTCGGGTCGATCGTTAGGTTAAGCCGTGCTTGCCTAGGTTGGTCTGTGGATGGGTTACATAGGTACCGAGTTTCTTCCGTGCCTTGGAAAGCACGTTAAGCCCTTGGTCCCGGCTGTCATTTGTAGATCTTTGACAGTCGTTAGGTAGATCTTATTACCCGGTACTAACTGGGTTGTGGAGGTCAGTCGATCCATGTAAAATACTGGTATTCAGCTGCATCCGGTTAAACTGGAAGCCGATCCCAACATAGTTGGGAAAAGGCTAGATGAGTTGTTCCCAAACAAATATTTGCCATGAATTTATTTTATATTGTTAACAATACATGTCATGGTGGTGTATTGTACAAATCTGCGTATCCCCTCAGAGCATACAGGCGTGATGTTACGTTATGATGTTGTATAAACAATAAACATCCAAGCAATTGCAGCAATCACGGCTTTTCCGTCTATTTTTGAAGATTTCCATTATATATCTCCGAGGATCAGCATCAGATCTTTATCAAATTTAAATGGGACCACCTCAGGAGCATATTTTTTCAAATATACATAATCATCAAAATCGGTTCATAAACGACAAAGTTATCCGCGAACAAACATAAAAAAAAATATACGGTCGAATTGAGAAACCTCCTTTTTTTAAGTCGGTTAATAAATAAAGATACTCACTTTCTAAGGAATGTGAACAGCCAGCCGTTATTACGGGAGGATACAGAATGTTTGTTGGAATATAAGCTGGATGTGGAACTGGATAATGAAGTGATGTCGAGAACAGCGGAATCTTGAAAGGATTGAGAGGACTGAGCGCATTGATATGAGTGGCGAGGAGTGGGTTCAGCTGAGGGGCGTCGGACGACATGGCATCCGGAAGTCTCGGGGGGAAGTCTTGAAACGATGACCTGTCCAACAACGAGTTGTGTGTATTTGCGTTGGGGAGGGACACCAGGCCATTGTACGTGTGTAGCGGGGGGAAGGTGGAGAGGGCGAGGGGTGTGGGGGTGGGGAGGAAGGGCTGCTGTCGCGAGAAGTTGTAGCCGAGCTTCTGGAGCGCCAGATGGTGCTGGGTGGCGACGGACGGGCGCGGGGCTCGCTCGTGTTGAACTGCTGCAAGCCCGCAACATCGATTACAAACTCTTACAATAAAAAATATGACGTAAATATTATTAAACGTATAAATACTAGAGAGAACCAAAAACATTTTCTTTCTGGAAAATGATTTTAACCCATTTACACTAACTCGATCCACATTCTATGCGCCAGGCTACGGTAAAATTGTTGCTCTGCTTTGCAGTAATTTATTTAGTTACTAAATGGAGGTTGTTAAATGGAGGTTTCTAATTTACAGGCCTGCTTCATAATTTTAGGACAGATAATTTACATAGTAGTCAATATCACGTATATAATGTTGTATAATAGGACTATAGGTTTGTAGGGAAGTAGGGACCTAAAAGCATCCGCTCGTGCCTTCGCCCGAGTTTATTATTTTTTAAGTACACAAAAAATAGAATAAAAATTTAATTAAAGCCGTAATTTGTAACGTTATTTTGATGTTTAATCTATATTTCCGTAAAACTTCATCAAAATCAGTTTAGTAGTTTTGTTATGTTAGTGTGAGTCAAAAACATCCGAACATTAAGTAAGTACATCCACCCCAAAACGCATAATAAATAATAGTTTACCAGTTTGACTCATTAAAAAACTGTTTGTATATTTTGCAATTACTAATTAATAATCCGCTTAAAAAAGCCTGCCATTATGATAGATTGATAATGAGAGGTTTTCTTTTTGAGGTATTAAAAAAAAACTTAGTTTTCAAGAACTCTATAGATGGCGTTGAACTGACTACGATAGTTGGTGCCAAAGCCAAAACGCTTGGGAAAAAAAACATTGCGTCACGTCACATATCGCTTGTTGACTGACACTTTCGTTTGCTTAACCTAGTTTTCTCGCGCTTTGTTAAAATCTGTTTTTTTTTTTTAAGTTCCGTTCCTTGCATTAACGTACTAAGTTCAGCGCCATCTATCCAGTGACTAGGGAAGAGCTAAAAAGAAAATCCCTCATTCAACGAGATTTAGGGATGTCAAATATTTTCGATTTTCGTATTCTAAGTAGTTATCAAGCCGGTAGTTATATAAATTTTATATTGTAGCCCGACTACTATAAGTGTCACTTAGCAATCATATTGAATAAACATCTGAAATCTGATGGCCAAAACAGTAAGTGATAAGCAAACAACTCAACACCACTGCTGCTATAACCCAGGGGGATTGAGCGAGGCGTTACAATAAGGGCAAAGCGCGACGGCTCGGCTTGACGATGCCGCAAACGATCCGTGGTGCGCCCCGCAACCCGCAATCAATTTCATATGTAAATAAATATCTGTGTGAACCGCGGCTGCTGGCGACAGCTTGTCTTCACGATACATTGTTCTACTTTTCCCCATACTAACTTTGTTTACGGAAATCTTTAAGCTGTCGCTTTTTTTAAATAAATATGGACTTGAATAATAGTACATTATGGTACAAGTGTGTAATGTTGGTGATTACCGCTGAGGCGCGATTGAGACCCGAGCCGTCAGGCGAGGGTCTTAAGAGAGCCGAGGACGGTAATCATCAATACACACGTGTGTCCTAGGACGTTTTTCAACACACTTGTGTAGAAAATAATACAAAAAAATCATTTAGATAAAAGTTTATTCAGAGAAACAATTAGTAAACGTGCAGTTAGTAAACTGTTTTTGATGGCATAGGGGTCTCATCAGATAGATTATTTACTGAAATACTTTCATGTTGTATTGTTATTTGAGATGGTTCATTATTCGTGTAGATAGGTGAAATCCAATCATTGGATGTACTTGGTGTTTCGCCAGTAGGACGCGCCTCAGAATCAAGTTTAATTCTTTTGTGATTTTTGCTTGAATTTCTTTCTTGCTTGGTATGGAATCTTCTACGTATGATTCTGCTACATTGTTAGATCGCCATCCACCATGACGCTTCAAAGTCATTATATCAGCTCCTGAGTTAGCCAGCAATGTAGCTGAAGTTCTTCTGAAACTATGTCCAGTGTAGCTCTCAGCATCTGCTAAATCTAAAAACGTAGCGATTTCTTTACGCATAGAACCAAATTTGTTTATACCTATAGGCTGACAGGTACATTTACCATTCTGGTAATTTAGAAAGAAACGGTCATTTTTTTGCTTTTGGTGAACGCAAACTTTCATACTTCTTAACAATTTCATAGAATGGAAGGTGTATGGTGAATGACCTCGTTATTTTATTTTTCGTGATAGGTATCTTCACTAAAAGCATCTGGCCATGGTTCTTTATGTCTTTTACAGTTATATTTGTTAATTCTTGTATCCTACATGCACCAGTTACACCAAGTAATAAAGCAATTTAACTAACCTTAGTAGCCAGATATTGGCTATCTGGAGCATCTTTTATAAATTTTTCAATATCGTTAGACGATAAAATCTTTGATTTCTTGCTTCTAAATCCATCGGAGTCTCTTTATATAAGCTGACAAATTAGAGTATGTTTTTAAGTCCACTCCATTCTTTGTTCGGACTGTACTTTTTAACATTCATTGGCAGCATCTCTACTTGAAGCCTTCGGAAATGATTCAAAGTATGTTAAAACATCTAGTTCAAAATCGAAATAGTTTTGCTGAATAGTTTGCCGTCTCTTCTTGAAACCGCCCGTATTCTTTAAATTTTTTACCATTCTTTTCAATACGAACCGAGTTGGTGCCTGTCGGTCTTGATATCTCTCTCCATACCACCGCAGAGCTAGATTCACGTTTTTGTTATTTAAAAAATAAGCTTCCATTAAATCAAACTGTTCTTGATAAGCCATTTTCACCGTGAGACAATTATGTGAAATGAGTTGTAAAAACAATCAAATGTGAATAACAACTGTGACAATCTAATTTTTAAATTATAATCTAACATTCCATATTTAAATTACCTCATACACGCAGCTACGAGTATGTCGCAAAGGAGTCTGCATTACAAAAGATGGATGTTAGTTAAAGAGCTTTAACTTGACTCATTGAATTTGTAACATCAAATTTCCTGGTTTTCCTTTCATTTAATTTATCATGTTTGTTAGAGAGATTTCATCCTTATAATTGACCCTAACGATTGATGCAATAAAAGTACAGGGTATAATTTTTTCAGATTTTAGCCGGTTCTATTCCCGGGTGCGAGAAGAGAATTTTCGAAAATCTTTGAATACAGTTTGCTTTCTATTCAAAAATAAAGAAATGTTTCCTTTGAGTAAAATTTTCTATCTGCAGTATTAAGAGTACTTTCCCTCCAGGTGGCATTACAAAATTCCACCCTGTATACACCACAAAGAGCTAGGTTTGTACTTAGAAGATAATTCTTTAAAGTACGCCATGAACACATTTTCTGAAAAAGACTGCGTATTCTTGTTGTTTTGCCATTGTATGAAATTTTGGTACGCCAATAGATAAGTATTTGTCCTTGGAGTTTTCAGATAGTAAACTTTCCATAACGTTAAGGGCTTCACACGCTTCTTATATCGGGCGGTGTACAACATAAATCATTTTCTTCATAACTAGTACTTGTAGACATTTTTTATTCATAAATTTATAACTATAATTTCAACAGTGAAAACGAGTAATGAAAAGTTTTTCGCAATGGCGGGAAAATTTAATCAGTTTTCTTATGCGCGCGCATCTAACAATGGCGATCGGCCATAGACTAAAATAATGAGGTTTGTTTTTTTGGCTTTTCGCGGATAGCGAATCCACGTACAAAATGGGGAATTCAAAGCTTTCTTTATTAGAGAGAAAGCAAAAGTTACATTTCAGTGAAATGAGCAAGCAATAGGTACATTAATTTATTTGTACTATTGAACACGATTTTTTTAAATAGAAACTTTTGTAGGAACAAAGCAACAAGCACCTCAACCAAAAAAAAAAACCCTATAACTCACTTGTGAATAATAGTAATGAAAAAGTCACAGTTTGATTATAGGTGTCATTATGCCTAATTGCGGTGAAATTAGAGCCATTTTATGAGCAAGTGTGTTGAAAAAAATATTACGATTTGACACAAATTATACTATTTATATACAGGGTGTAAACAACCTCATCTCGAAACCGTCAACCAAGCATTCTGTACATCAAACTAAGTACCTGACTTTACGTAAAAAATATTGCTGGGAAACGACTTTTTTTTGGGGTTTATAGTAAAAATCTTACAAAAAAAAACTTGTACCTAGTAAAAAAAAACTTTTCAAAAAGTTGGAACTTTGACCCCCAATACCTCCGTAACTAGAAGGTTCCCAGGTATGGTGTAGAAGAAAAAAAATATCGCAATGACGGGGAAAATAAGTGCCTTTCGGTTTGGTGAAGGAACGTTTTACACCCATTAGGTAAGAAATAAAAACAAGACAAGTAAGTAGTAGTGTAGGGCTTATTTTTAATGCACTTTTCCTTCCTACTACCGCCTTACTTTTTACTACTCTATCCTACCTACCCTATCCTACCTACCTTCCTCGTTTGAATAAAGAATTTTTTATTATTGAAATTTCTTTGTTTTAGACCTATGACCTGTCTGTGGGAAACCTTCTAGTTAAGGAGATATTCGAGGTCAAACTTATAACTTTCAAACATCTTAATGAGACCATGAAGCTTTACATGCTTTGGAGCTTTAGAAATGCAAACAGCTGTAGATAGGACAAAGAAGAGAAAATAATATTGTAACGAAGTAATTATAAAAACATATGAATAAATATGGTACACAGATACTTGCAAACGCGTCTATCCTCGTAGAACGTAGAGCTGTACTTCGATTTGTATGTAAATGTTGATATTTGACTTCGTGAGAGCGTAAACCTGCGATCTGACATGAGAGGAAAGATGAAAGCTCGCCTGTGTCGGCCCCTGCGTTTTTTCTCTCACCACTTACTAACACTTGTGTACCGCAAATACTTGAAATGTTTCCTAATGGAAAAGACATGCTGCGAAGGAGCCACCCTGGATAAATACTTTATTGGGACAAGTGCCCGCCCGTGTTCACTATTGATTACCGTTAATATCGCTCTGATTTTACTTTTTATTGGTAAATGTTTTCAGCGAATGATAGACAGTTTTGTAAATAAAAGTAGTAGGTTAGTAAAATGTATCTAAAATCTCTGTTTTCTGTAAACAATTTTCTGGAGACTGAAAACTATTTGATCAAAATTCACTAAGCTAATATACTTACTTAAAGTAGTTTTTATAACGGTTATGAATTTAAGCTTAAGGCTAGGGTATCTGCTAACATTAGCAACTCTATTTGTGGTTCGTTTGAAATCCTGTTAGAATAAAGTTCTAATCAGCTTGCACTACAAAGTCAATAAATCATTTATTTTGTAAACATAGGTATGGTTACAGATAGTATATCGTCTAAAATGGGTGCACTATGTTTTGCCAATATATGGCGTACAAAATAGTGGACAAAATTAACATAAAACAAGCATAAACAAGCAATAACAATTAAGGTGGCATGTCAATAGATTGGTTCTCTATCGTGTTACCTAACTTTTTTATCCATAATCTAAAGCCATTTTTTTTTTGTCCTAATCATCCAATGATGACCATCATCATATCATTCGGACCAATGTCCGAATGATAACTTACCCGAACTTTATAACACATAATATCACATGCCATAAAATTGAAATCCCTAAATATAATATGCCCTAAACCCGTTTGTCATAAATAAGTATTAAAATCAATAATATACAAAAGACTTAAAACCGTTTTTAATAATAGTTATAAATCCTAAATTCAAATTATTTAATGTTTTGATCCTAATAACATTATTAAAACAAATTTGTATTACTAAGCTTTTACTATGAACTTCTCTCAACACAACACATTTTTATGCAATATTGCTCTAATGAAATTTGTAAGAATTAAAAAGTAGAACCATGATACTCGTATCGCTGAAAGTTCACAGTTAAAATCCTTTTTTGGAATACATTTCATATCGATAGTCAATAAAAGGCAGAAAATCAATCAATCAAAGCGTAAATCATTATAAGACAGTTGATTATGAACATTATTTCCCTGTAGGAAGCATGCAAACATGCAAATAAACATACACCATGCATGCAGCAAGCATATAGCTAGCATGCAGCAAGCATGCATCAAGCATGCAGCAAGCGTGCAGCAAGCATGCAGCATGCAACCACGCATACAGTTTGCAAGCAACCATGCAGCTTGCTAGCGAGCAATCAACATGCAGCAGGCATGGTTTCTGTCACGGCTTCGGCGCTGCGGGGCTCCGGCGGTCCCACGCGAGCTTATCGTCGCAGATGTGTTTAACGCTCACCACCGCAGCTTCGGCTTGCCAGGCCGACCAGCCTCAGCAGTCAGCAGTGGCGGCGAGTGTTACAACCACCTGCTCCTGAACTCGCGGGCCACCTCGCCCCTCCGCGCCTACGCAAATCTAAATTACACTCTAGGGGTAGGGCAGACAAGACTGCGTAGAGTCGGATTTACAGCGATTAGTTTCTGTCACTAAAACCTAACTTTTAGCCAAATTTTTGAGGACTAACAATTTATAAAAGATCATTCAGACATTTCATTCATTTCAATACACATTTTATAATACAATACTTAGGACATATGACTTTGTCATGTAAAATTAGGAGATTCAATTATTATAGTATTCGATATTATGACAGAATAGTTTTAGAAGTAAAGATATATATAAGATGTAAAACAAAATTTCGGGATTTTTTTTTATTATGTTTACTGAAGTTTATAGCAAACATGTTATGGATAATGATTTTCGGACAAAAAATTTTAGGAGAAGCAAGGGAGTACTCAATAGATTACATTAAGGAAAATAATAATTCAATTTAAAATACATATGTTGTTTAGGTAAACATGTCATTACAGTTTTAGATAAATAAACACATTCATAATTAGTCAATAAATGAATTAATAAGTGTTTAATTGGGAAGTCCAAAGAAACGATGGATGGATTGTGTGAGGAATGATATGAATGAAAAAGGTGTAAATGATTGTTTGACGGTTGACAGGGGAGAATGGAAGAAAAAAACGTGTTGCGCCGACCACAAGTAACATGGGATAAGAGCAGGAAGATGATGATTTAATTGGGGGAAGTCGGAATCGTCATATCTCTGTTTAGCAGTAGTATATTCAGTGATAGAGTAATAACATCTACCTATAAGGAATTTAAACAAAGACCTCTTAAAGGATCCCAGAAACTCTTTATTTCTAATAGCTGTTGGTATTTTTGTCATAATGATAATGTTAGAATTATTTCAATTGTACCAATTATTGTTTACAGTCTAATAAGCAACAGATATATTTTTTATACATTTATATTCACTCATCAATAAGGAATTACATTGAGAAAACCTCTCGTTAGCAGAAATAGCAGATACCCCAGCTTTAAACTAACTAAGTAGTTCATACATAAGTTATGGCAACATTATAAATGCACAACTCGACGGCAGTTACCAATCGATGAAAGCCACTGTCAGTTTCACTATTATGCCACGCCACGTCTAGGAAACATAAATTATTCTATATTCCGCAATTAACTTCTACCAGTTAGTCTATAATATTGTATACCTGACTTCAATAACGCATACTAATAAATACACTCACATGCGCATAATAATAGTGTCAATTTTGCTACCCTTGCCCGAACCCGTCGTTTAAGAGGGGACAGGGCCTGCGAATCTCCATTCAAATGTATTCCCTTTTTTTCTTCCTGAATAATGCCTCTAGCTAGAGGTATCACTTTTTGTTCATGAAATCAAGGTCTACTGTAGACACGTGAGACACGTCCCTGTTATTTCCTTTTTTTGAGCAACAAATAAATGCCCCGTTTTTACGGCCGTGACTACCAAACAATTTCGAAAAGTTTTGTGATATAATCGGTCTGAGCTGCAGTTGTCCCTATCTGACTCTACGGGTGCAGGGTTGATGCAGCGCGGCGGCAATGGTTTGTTAAAATACCTACCTCGCGGGCCCTGTTCCCTCTTAAGGTTGTCCCATTCATGTTGTCTTTGATTAAGGTTCAGACTGTACGCTGGCCATTCTGACCGCCTCGAGATAGTGAGTGACGGGTCTAGCTAGCGGCATGACAACGTACGTTATCGAACATTATCAGTGCATCGGCAGTGTGACTGCAGTCACACTGCCTCTATCAAAGATGAGTTCGGATTGAGCGTCACAAGAGACACCTACCGTATCATTATCGAGCCTCACTGATAAGCCACTGTTTCTACTGAGGAACATGAAGTAGTACCTACTCTCGCTTGCACATCAGTACATGCTTCTACTGCTCAGTAGTCCACTGCCACGCAAAACGAAGTCTAGCTGTACAGTCTTCTTCTGGTGGTGCGTCTGCGTTCACTCACACTAACATTTCTCATATCGAAGAGACGATTACGAGAAGCCGAAGTGCATCGATGACTGCCCGGACCTGACCTTCGCGTGTACGAAGTACATGTACCGGACAGTGGTTCGAAAAACACCAAGTGTCCGAGCGAGTCGACGTTGCTGTACCCAGCACGAGCTAGCTAAAACCATAGCCCTCGCTGCTCCTGTTACGTCGCTGTACCCAGCACGAGCTAGCTAAAACCATAGCCCTCGCTGCTCCTGTTACGTCGCTGTACCCAGCACGAGCTAGCTAAAACCATAGCCCTTGCTGCTCCTGTTACGTCGCTGTACCCAGCACGAGCTAGCTAAAACCATAGCCCTTGCAGCTCCTGTTACGTCGCTGTACCCAGCACGAGCTAGCTAAAACCATAGCCCTTGCTGCTCCTGTTACGTCGCTGTACCCAGCACGAGCTAGCTAAAACCATAGCCCTTGCAGCTCCTGTTACGTCGCTGTACCCAGCACGAGCTAGCTAAAACCATAGCCCTTGCAGCTCCTGTTACGTCGCTGTACCCAGCACGAGCTAGCTAAAACCATAGCCCTTGCTGCTCCTGTTACGTCGCTGTACCCAGCACGAGCTAGCTAAAACCATAGCCCTTGCAGCTCCTGTTACGTCGCTGTACCCAGCACGAGCTAGCTAAAACCATAGCCCTTGCAGCTCCTGTTACGTCGCTGTACCCAGCACGAGCTAGCTAAAACCATAGCCCTTGCTGCTCCTGTTACGTCGCTGTACCCAGCACGAGCTAGCTAAAACCATAGCCCTTGCAGCTCCTGTTACGTCGCTGTACCCAGCACGAGCTAGCTAAAACCATAGCCCTTGCAGCTCCTGTTACGTCGCTGTACCCAGCACGAGCTAGCTAAAACCATAGCCCTTGCAGCTCCTGTTACGTCGCTGTACCCAGCACGAGCTAGCTAAAACCATAGACCTTGCTGCTCCTGTTACGTCGCTGTACCCAGCACGAGCTAGCTAAAACCATAGCCCTTGCAGCTCCTGTTACGTCGCTGTACCCAGCACGAGCTAGCTAAAACCATAGCCCTTGCTGCTCCTGTTACGTCGCTGTACCCAGCACGAGCTAGCTAAAACCATAGCCCTTGCAGCTCCTGTTACGTCGCTGTACCCAGCACGAGCTAGCTAAAACCATAGCCCTTGCAGCTCCTGTTACGTCGCTGTACCCAGCACGAGCTAGCTAAAACCATAGCCCTTGCAGCTCCTGTTACGTCGCTGTACCCAGCACGAGCTAGCTAAAACCATAGCCCTTGCAGCTCCTGTTACGTCGCTGTACCCAGCACGAGCTAGCTAAAACCATAGCCCTTGCTGCTCCTGTTACGTCGCTGTACCCAGCACGAGCTAGCTAAAACCATAGCCCTTGCTGCTCCTGTTACGTCGCTGTACCCAGCACGAGCTAGCTAAAACCATAGCCCTTGCTGCTCCTGTTACGTCGCTGTACCCAGCACGAGCTAGCTAAAACCATAGCCCTTGCAGCTCCTGTTACGTCGCTGTACCCAGCACGAGCTAGCTAAAACCATAGCCCTTGCTGCTCCTGTTACGTCGCTGTACCCAGCACGAGCTAGCTAAAACCATAGCCCTTGCTGCTCCTGTTACGTCGCTGTACCCAGCACGAGCTAGCTAAAACCATAGCCCTTGCTGCTCCTGTTACGTCGCTGTACCCAGCACGAGCTAGCTAAAACCATAGCCCTTGCAGCTCCTGTTACGTCGCTGTACCCAGCACGAGCTAGCTAAAACCATAGCCCTTGCAGCTCCTGTTACGTCGCTGTACCCAGCACGAGCTAGCTAAAACCATAGCCCTTGCAGCTCCTGTTACGAACTTACTGAGAGTTGAACAAAAACTTTAGAAAACGAATCTAGAAATAAGAAAGAAAACTTGGGTACTATCACCCGTAATATATGCATACATTTTTATGCAATTGACAAGAATTCAAACGAAATATAAGAACCGTTAAAGAACGCAAAGCTAAGAATTCTAACTTTTTAGTTCTAACTTCAAGCAATTACTAAACTACAGATTATAAATCGTAAGTATTTTAAATAATACTTTTACTAAAGTAATCAATTTGACTTGTTTACTTGATTAAAAGAAAGACACGGGTGTTATTTCAGTTATTGTTAAAATACACACTTGACACATAACATGCATCGCATCATGCATTTAACTTCATAGAAATAACATTAAAACCCTATCCCTAAGTGGGCGGATAATAGTAACTGTGAGTGTACCTTGTAGATTAGTTTCGGTCTGTACGTATTAACCTAAACAAAAAATAAACTTATTGGTAAAAATAAAACCGATTCGATATTTTTAGGGTTCCGTACAAAGAGTGAAAAAAACGGAACCCTTATATAGGATCACTCGTGCGTCTGTCTGTCTGTCCGTAGGTCTGTCTCAGCCAATTTGCTCCTAATCTACAGGACCAAAATCAGGTACCCAAACACAGATGTGCAAAGTAAATTTTTTTTTTCTTTAGATAAGGGTCATTTTCGGGGGCCCGACTAATACGGACATTAAAAAAAAGTTTTGCAAACCTTACTGTGTCATATATCAAATTTAATGGCTCGTTATGAGGATCTCTAATATATATTTGTTATTATTGTAAAATAAATAGTTTTCATATTATCATGAAAGAAGACGAAAATTGACCATTCCCCCTTGATCTCCGAAACTACTGAACCTAAAATTAAAAAAAAAAAATATAGTTCATTCCTTGTAGATTACAGGAAAACCTATAAGAATACTATCAATTGAAAATAAAGTGGTGAACTCAATATAAGACTGGCATTTTACGAACCCTCTCCACGCGAGTTCAACTCGCCCTTGTTTGTTCTTATATAGACCATACCTGGAAACGGTTATGGAGATATTGAGGTCAAAGTTTCTCTGTCTCTTTCACAAGTTTTTATTTTTTTATACATGTTTTTAATGTTGTAACTTTACTTTTAATACCACCATGACCCCCGTTCACTACTCAATCCATCCATCAGCACAATGTGTTGAATGCGTTGCATTGAGTTTTACCGTAAAATGTGATTTTTCGACCCAAAAAAAAGTCGTTTCCCAGCAATAGTTTTTGCGCAGAGTTACTCAGTTTGATGTTCAGAATGCTTGGTTGACGGCTTCGTGAAGGGTCTATTTACACCCTGTATAATGTCCAGTTTCTGATTTGAGTGAGTATTTGATTAGAGAACTTATTAAACTCTAATTAAGGTGTTTTCTTCAACCTAATGAAGCATTCTAAATCCAAAATTATAAACTTAATTAAGTTCTTAACTTCAATTAGGTACTCCATTAATAAACCGGCAACAAACAAACTCACCATCTTTCTTCATATTGACGCGTAGGCACTTGGAAAAGCGGCACGCCTGACATTGGTTCCGTCGCGTCACGTCCACCACACACCGGCCGTTTTCTTTACACACGTAGTCCAAATTACTGAGAACGGAAAATAATACGTTATACGGTAAATTAGTCCATAGTCTAGCCAATTCAGTGTACACAACAATTATTGAGCGTAAATAAGCACCTTATAGTTCAACGCATGCAATGGTTGTCTATTATCGTTTAAATAGTTAATGTGATAGGTGTTACGTTTAAATTTTTGTTGTTCGTCGTAATGTTTTCCATTATTTTTTAGGAACAAACCCGTGATCTATGGGGTTGTAGTCGAACTTCCATGTAAACCTCCACTTGTGGTAGGTGTGTTTAGTGTGAATTTTCAAAATCTAGCATACAGCAGCTAGTGTAAGAACTCTTGTGCCACATTTCAAACTGCTGTTTGTACACAGTTTATTTGTGAACAGAAAAAAGAAAAACAAATAAATAATCGAAACTAAAAACTTGATCAGACTTTCAGAAACTTGAGGATAATTTTTAACTATATTTTGTAATTAATAGTGATAACCGTCGTATGCTCCTCTTGAAGAATCCCCTGCAGCCGTCGCACGACGCCACACCGTAGTGTTTCCCTGAAGCTTTGTCTCCGCACACGCGACACAAAGTTTCTGGCTTTGCCTCCATACTTCGGTGATTTTGTCTACATGTAGTAATGCAAAAAAAAAAATATCATTAGAAATTAACTACGCCATTAAATATCTCAGAATGTGATTATTTCTCTCGGGAGTGTTCTAAATAAATATCACAATTTTTCTTGTATTTGAGTGTTTGACTCTTCAAACGTAAATATTCCCGTAAGAATTCTCTGCCTATCGTCAAAGACCGAAATTTTAAATAAAAAAAACCGGCCAAGTGCGAGTTGGATTCGCGCACCGAGGGTTCCGTATATAAACTTGTAGGTATTTGGTTAATAAACTATATATTTACGGTTTTCAGATTTTGTCCTTAACATGTGATGGTCAACGGGACCATCAACCCTTAAGTGTTGAAATATGCGTTATTTACGGCAAAAACGGCCGTACCTTTTTTACGTTAACTTAGAAGTTTGATTTTTTTCATAGCTCCAAGGGACTGTAGCCTTGAGTATATGGTTTTAATTTCAAATCGATACCTTCACGCGTTCCCGAGATAAAGGGTCTTGACATACAGACGACGTACTTTAAATTAAGACTAAATGTTTTATGATAAAATTACAAATGTATAGTTTTTAAATTTTTCCCCGTATTTTTGTATAGGACGATATTACTTGCCAAATATTGTTGTTCTAGGCCAACGGAAAGTACCCTATAAATTTAGATAATATTAAATAACAATAATAAATTTATTTACTCAAACAAGATTGTAGTAGAATACATGGTTATAGCAAAGTTCTTAGAAAATAATAATATGTTAGGTAGTCTACAATCGAGTGGGTGAAGCACTGTTCTCCTAGCTAGGTTACAGAATAACCTGTGTTAAAGAGAAACAGTCTCGGTCCCCTATGCTTAATGGTACAGTGTTAATAGATAAATAGATTCCCTTGACAGTTTCGAAATAAACGTTTTTTCAGAAGGTTGACTTTCTCACAGCTTCAAGAGGCCGTAGACTTGAGTATTTATGGTTTTAATTTACTAGATACCTCCACGCGTTTCCGAGATAAAGGGTCTTGACAGACAGACGGACAACAAAGTGATCATATAAGGGTTCCGTTTTTATTTTTGAGGTACCGAACCCTAAAAATGCGGTCATACAGACAAACACGAAAAGGGGTATCTAGTATAAGTATAAAATTAATATGTTTATAATACCATGTTACTGTATAGTACCTAGGTACTGGCCTACCTTAGTAGGTGTAACTACATAACGCTAACCTACTCGTATGTACTCAGATAAATAAATAAGTTTTCTCTTAGGCAGAGAAAAGCAGCAAATAGAAAACAAATTTTAATGCCAAAGCAAATAGAAAGTGTGTCAATGGTGTCGATTCTGTTGTGCACAAACTAAACTTAATTTAGGCTATTGCTATCATTTACTAAAAGGCAGTGCGAGAAAAGGACGGCTATAGCTATGAACTAAGTTAGAGATGTCAAACTAGTTTATGCCTTGCGCTTCATCGTGTTTTTAGTCGACATGTTTTTACGTGCACCCTTCATTTGTATGGAAATATTAGTTCCAACTAAATTTGACAGCTCTAAATTACGTCCGTCTCTTTCTCGTTTTATTAGAGAGAAAAAGATAGCAATAGCCTAAATTAAGTTTAGTTTGTGCACAACAGAATCGACACAATTTGTCAAATGTATTTATAGGCCAAGAACTTAAAAAAATAGGATCACCACTTCAGACAAGTTAGCTTTTCTTTCAGTCTTTTATTAAGAAAAAATTGACT
Organism: Xestia sexstrigata; assembly: GCA_941918905.2. Lineage (NCBI taxonomy): Eukaryota > Metazoa > Arthropoda > Insecta > Lepidoptera > Noctuidae > Xestia > Xestia sexstrigata. The sequence continues at coordinate 10,181,935 of OW799200.2, read as the reverse complement.
TAGGGACACAATGTTAAGAACAAAGCCTCCAAGAGCGAGCGAAGCGAGCTTGAAAATTTTACCAGCCTACCTTAGACAGGTTAGAATTGTTTCAACACTTCATACAGGAATTACTTGGTCGACTTACAGACAAAGGCAAGATGCAAAAGGAAATACGTTAAATGTCACAAAAACTTGAAAGGATTCGATTTTAGTGATTGGAGTGACTGGAACAATGTATTTGGTGGCACTTATTGTAACTGCGATTACAAAAAGAGAAAATATAATCCAACCCTGCTTGCCACATTGTTAATCAAATTATAATCGAATGTTATAAATTGCAGCAATTCTTCTTTAGCCTACGTTAAAGAAGAATGTTTGTAATGCCACTACAAACTAATTTTGGAGATTATCACGTAATGTACAATAGGCGTTATGCTTCTATCAGCATTCTGAGGTACAATGCTGCCTACGACATGCGACACAATCAATAAACGAGGATGACTTTCAAAATGTATTTAAAAAGTAGGTACTCAAAAATATCAATGGCTTCTTACTAAAAATATGCAGGATGTATCTATTTTTTTTAACACAATAACGTAATCAAATCATCTGTAAACCCAATATGCACCCTTGTGAGGACATTATAAAGTTTGAAAGAATACCGCTACGTCACCGGCGGCAGGCATTAATAATCGATTGATTATTCAAATAGGAAGGCCAGCGGTGCGACATCATACGACAATATATAAAAAATAACTCTTCGGTTGTCAGCACAGATAAATGGGCTTTTGATAGAGGTTTTGTCGCGTGACATATTGCGTTGTTATATTGATGATGATGATAATGATATATACATAACGTATAAATGCTGGATTCAATATAACACAGGTATTTACTAATGTCGTTATAGAGACTAAGCTTCTACGTTTTGGGCTTATCAATCTGATTTTTCATATCGATGTTACAGCAGCCTGTTTACAGGATATTTATTTACTTCTTTCTTCACCAACATCAACTATCATTACAGGATTTCCCAAGGCGATAGAGTGTTCTTATCTAAGTAAATAGAGAAAAAAAAAAATAATTATTGTAGGTAAGTAACCTAGGTACCTTTAGAAGCTTTATGGTTATTCTTGCGAAATCATTCACGGAAAACCTTTCGGCTGAAGTTACTTCGTTTCTTGTATCTACGTTATATCATGCAAGGCAAACATTTTTATTATATAATGTATCAGGGAGGTACCTTATTATTTAATCCATGCATTTACTTTGTAAAAGATCACAGGTGCCCTATACTTTATTTTCGTTTTTTACAAAACGTTTCGAGGTACACTTCGGCAGATAATAGTTTTGTAATACATTTAGTAATAAGTACATCTAGTTCCAAAGTCCCCGGTAACTGCCTGCTGCCATGCTTAACTCAGGAACATGATAACATGTGCCGGTTCTCACGGCGTGGGGCGTTGTCATTCTTTGGGGAACGTACCTACTCATTAGGGTCAGCGCAGACAGAGCAACAAGATGTTCGAGTTTTGATTGATTTATTGAACATGAAATAGAGTTTAAAATAGCGTGCTAGATATTCTGTGCGACATTTGTGTTCGCATTTGTCCATTGAAGTCACGCGAGCTGTCAGATGTCGCGAGTATGCTTGATTATGCGCGCTTTGACTACTCGTGGTGCCAGAGTGGTCAAAACATTTTAGAGAATGTGTGAAGCGTTGGTCAGGAACTACAAAAAATTACTACTTATATACCAAAAATGTAGACCGTACGATTTCTGGACCATTCGTTTACATTTTTAATATTTTGCTCCGAAGCTACTTTATCAGCCAACCAACCAAACTAAATTTAGGAAATATTTTTTGTTTTAAGTAGGTACTTCCCTAATTTTAGTTCCAAAAGCGGGAGTGAAATATTTAGGTTTGAGAGCCTTTTATCTGAGCATGATGTCCATTGCGACCCGAATGGCGCAGCGGTAATGAATGAGGCTGCCTTACGTTCTTAGGGTCCCGGGTTCGAATCCCGGTTGGAGCAAATGTTTGTGTGATGAGCATGGACATTTGTTTCCGAGTCATGGATGTTTATATGTATAATGAGAATTTACAAACAAAAAGTACCTATCTATGTAGTAAGTATATCAACTACCAGATAGTTGATGTGGACACAAGCCTCGTTGCTTAGTGTGGCACTGGATGGCGCTGTGTGTTAATATCCAGCGATATTTATTTATTTATTTATTTATTGCCCAGTACCTACTGAAATAGGTCTCACAACTCGAACAAATAAAAAAAAAAAAAAAAAAAGTAGGTATACTCGTACATACCCTGCGGCAACTCTGAAAGGGGTACACCTAAGTGACACGACGATTGCCGCTTTCCGCTCGAATTACTGACCCAAACTCAATTGTCAAATCGCTAGTTATACCTACCTTCTATTGGAAAAACACTGACATGTTTTAGTAATTGTGGCGTGACGTACAGGTCACAATTACACCGTATGTGCGGCGAAAATGACAGGGGCTCAGTTCAATAATTATCCTTGAATTATAAACGCTACATGTTTTGATTGCAAGCCTCCCCTTACTAATTGCTATCCAAGCGGTTAACTTTTGGCTTTCGACTTTTGTAAGTACCTAATACCGGGTAGGTTGATTCTATCTTAAAACAGGGCCATTGTCAAGGCAGTTTGTTAGGCAGTTTGTTCTAGATGCTTTACTTCAATCAAACTTCAATGCAATTATTTTGTTAGTGGTGTTTGTATTTTACTTAACTACTACTTACTTTAACTTTAACTACTAGGTACTGCTACTACTTCACAGAGTGTGATACGTGATTTAGAAATGTGAAACACCGAAGATCACGTCCCCCCGTAAGTTCACGAATACGAAAAACTTAACAACGAATGCACGCTACCTCGAAAAACCTAACGCCGTATTATAGCCGATCTCGAAAAACTAAATCTCTAATTTCACACTCAACAACGAATGCGCACTACTAAGAATAACTGAACACCCGTAGCCATGCGATCTCGAATAACTAAACCTTGAAAAGTCATCGTAAAAACTCTTTATTCATTTAACAATCAAAGTATATTTGTGTAATATTGAATACTTACCAGAGGAATCACCTTAGATAGATACCTAATGCTAAGCTAGAGATTGACAGTCGAAATTTAAATTCTTAATTCAGAAACTAAAAGTACGTGAAGTTCGCGCTGTACAGTAGGTAAGGCCTGAATTCCTGTCGCGCTGACGTCGGTCGCGCACGGACGGTCGCGTACCTCAGCGAGAAAAACAGTACCTAGCAAATACTCGCCGCTGACGTCAGCGTCGCAGTATGGTGCTACAATGTATACTCGTACGCGCGACCGACACACGCGATCGACGCACGTCAGCGCGACAGGAATACAGACGCGGCGCGTTGCGCGGCGCGGCCCGCTTTCAATTCAAACGTATGACGATGTATACGAGAGCGTTTACGGAGAAGAGATAACGCGTGTTTGTTAAAATGCAGCGTTGCCCGCCGCATCGATCGTGGCGTTGCACGCAGCTTCACACGCGCAAAACAAACATTATGGCAGATGACATACCGCCTCTCCGTAAACGGAAAAACGCGCAACGCGCCGCCCGACGCGACGCGTCTCCGTAAATGAGCACTAAGATTCCATAGAGCATCAGATCATCTCTGCTCTGATCTCTCTGCTTAGGATGCTAATCCTATTGCGTGGAACATCAATGTGCCTCTACTCGGCTTGATTTTCTGTTATCTACTCTCTACCTAGGTAACCTGCAAAATGGAATCTGCACTGCACTGCTACCAACGCGAAGCGAAGTTACAAAATTAAGTTAATCTACAAAATAAAACCTTAACGATACCAAAATTAAAAAAGCCACCTCTATTTTAAGGCCAACCGCAGTCAGTAATAGAGAAGCACACATATTGCTGGAATTATGAAGTGATGTAATTATCCGCACCCCACGTTTAGTTGCGTCAACTTGTGACTCGTGTGCCGTGTAAGTTGGTGTCAGATGGACCCTCGGCATTTGCACCGACTGACCTGCGGTGTGGCCGTGTGGCCCACAAGGGGGCCGAGTCACCGACCCATTGCCTTCTAGCAGGTAAAGGAAATCAAAGGTTACTGTGATTCAGAAAGCTCGGATAAAAGAAGTGTTGGTGCGTTTCGTCACTACAATGAATAGTAAAAAGAAGAAAACACTGGTCATTCTGAAAATCTACAGAATAGGTAGAATCAAATTCGTTCATTTTGAAGTGTAAGTATACAGGGTGTAAACGGACGCTTCACGAAATCGTCAACCAAGCTTTATGTAGGCACATCAAACTCAGTCACTTTACGCCAAAATTGTTGCTGGGAAACGACTTTTTTTGGAGTGAAAAATCTAGTTTTACGGTAGGACGCTCAATGTTACGAACTGAAAACATTGTGCTGATAAATGGATTGAATAGTACGGAGTGTCGTGGAGGTGTTTAAAGTTACTAAATTAAAAACATGTATTTAAAAAAAACTTGAGAAAAAGTTGGAACTTTAACCCCCAATATCTCCGTACTTAACTAGAAAGGTTTCCAGGTATCGTCTAGAGCAAAAAATATATATATCGCAATGACGGGGAGAACAAATGCCTTCTAGCCTTACTAAAAGCTTTCTTTCGCAGATTCAGGGGTATATGATCGAATTAGCGAAGTGAACGTTCCGAGTAGGTACGTAATTACTAACAATTTCTACAAAAACCAAATCAATACTAATACCTAGATCTTTTTCTCTTTTTCGATATGGTTACTATTATGTAGGTAGAGTAGTACCTACCTACCGCAGGGTTTTGAAAAATTGTTACAATATTAAAAAAAAAATTAAACTGTTTGAAGGCTAACACAGAATTGTTCTTGCGAAGTAGGATAGGGACACCATTTAAAAGTAACGAGTGAGATCACCAGTTAAAATTTGAGAAGCTTACGCCCGCGGCGCGGCTGCGCTCGCGTGGATTTCGATAACTGTCCGACGGCATCGTATTACCGTGATAAAAAGTATCCTATTTGTATACAAGTTATAAACTATCTGTGTGCCAAATATCCATCAGGAATCTTTGCGTGAGAGAGTAATAAACATCAATACATTCTTAAAAAAAATTCACATTCATTATAATGAGTCTGATTTAGAGGCATTCTAGAATAACCGTTCTCTACCTACATTGCTTGCCGAGTCAGTAAGCTAAAGAAGTAATAAGCTGCCCTATTGATCATTCAACGGTAAGTCCAAAAGATCGATCGCTAGCAAAAAGTTACGGAAATGGCTACCATTTCGTGCGACTAGAACGTTTTGAAGAGGAAACCGTTGGGTCCGTCAGTGCCCCTACAGTACCTACCTTGGACACAATAGGTAATTTTTACACACATACCTAAACTCACGCTTTTTTGTCATGGAGATATGCAGAAAATTCAGAACCCCACCAGCTACGATCGAGCCTTACAAGATACAAGTCTTCAAGAAAAAATATTTGCACCGGAAATTATTGTCTCTTCGGAAACACGGACACTCGATGATGAGATCTACCAAAGAGTTGTTACAACCATGAAGATAATTTTAAGAGCGGGACCAATCTACTAAAGAAAATGACACAAAAATATTAATTTAGTAAACTGAACCCGCGGGATCCAAATGAGAGGGATCAGTTGACAGAGCCCTTATTAATCAGTGGCGGTTTCTTTTTTCATTTGCCGCCAGTAGGCTTTTTAAATTTTGCCGCCCCTACTGACCTCTACATATTGTGTTAGTTCCTATAATAAAAAAAAAATTGTTATGATATACCAAGAAATAGTTTTTGGGTAAATTGCTGAGCTAAGCGAAAATTTTAACACCACCTTGGACAGGCTAGAATTATTTCAACCCTTCATAAAGGGGTTACTTGATCGACTTACTGACAAAATCAAAAGTAAGTAGGCTGCAAGAGCAAGCGAAGCGAGCTCGAATTTACACTTTACCTACCTTGGATAGATTAGAATTGTTTCGACCTACCGGAGTTATCTGGGCGACTTATAGACAAAGTTAAGATTCAAGAGAAGCTAGACTGCAAGAGCGAGCGAAGCGAGCTCGAAATTTTTTACATCTTGCCTCGTATATATTCAGTATAGTTAGTTATAGTTAATGATTTGAAATCAAAATATCCACATGCCATGCAACCTTGTGTATGTAAGCTATGATATGGGGGCAAGTATTCTCGGGGTAAGGGGCTCCTAATTTATTTCAGCCTCTGTCTATACCGGTCGATCATGCCAACCATGCCATGCATGCATGATCATGCCATGTTAGGAGTGCCAATCAAAAGGCAGAAAAGTAGCAGCCAAACTTATCTTTGTGATAAGTTTTTTTGGCACAAAACAAACCGCGCGCGTTGGTTTAAGAAAATGTGTAAGTTGTAGCGGTAGTAAAAGTACTCAGAGGCTAATTTTTAATAATAAACCATTTATCCCTAAATACTATTTTATTTCGAGTAATTCTATTATACGCTACAATTTATTACGTACAATACCAATTCTGTGGCATCAGGCAGGAAAAACCTCGCCCTGGCGACGCCCATGATACATAGATTCCATCGCGAAATACTATTTTTTTTTTAATTCACCTACGAAACTTGCAAAGAAATTCGTAAACATGGATATCAGTGATCAAACCTACCTAATACACGGTATAAGTGTGAATTTGAACCTTCACTTATTTTTTTTTTTTTTAACTTTCTCCGCAACCATTACTGTCGTTTCCAGTTTTTCTAAACGTATAAGTAAGTATTCCCATCGCTTGTTTTCAATAAACGCGATTCAATAAGTTGTAGAAAATATCACCTTACTGGTGAAACATTTAGTACATATTGACTAAGGATGATTCCTAACTAAAAATATGATTCTGTTTAGTCCTTCAGTTAGATTTTCGAAACAAATAGGCACGTTTTTTTGTTTTATCAAATTAATAAAAAAATTACGAAGATAAAATCTGTCAAATATCATGAGTCCGCTTGTGACGTCGGTAAAAAATGTACTCAAATGTGACGTCACACGAGTTTTCGACGCACCGTGTCGTCTTCATATTTTGTTTAAGTGAAAAAAGAAAAAATGTGTCCAATATTTTTTGGAAATCTATCTGACGGACTAATTAGTTTTTTTTGTCATATACCCTATTGCTTTTTTTTGTCTCAATTTTGTGCCAGTTTTATGGAATTCTCGTTATTCACAACAATAAATTGGTATATAGAAGGGTTCAGTCATAAACTTGAAAATAATGTTAGCGAAAAAATTTAAGAATCACCAAACGTCTTACGGAAAAAAATATCTTACAATATATATACAATATCTTATATCTGCTGTCAAGTCTTGCCAAGAAACCATGTTATGGGGCCGACTTCACGAGCGAGAAAATCGCGTTTTATCTGTTCAGGCACGCTTCAGGCACTTATATGTTAACTTTCTATAAACAAGCATGCCAAAAGAAATCATTTTAAAAATAAATTCGTATGATTACGGGCTGAATGAGCTGGTAGTCAGATGCGATACAGGTATTGTGCCATTTAACGCACTAACCAAACTAAAAGTTGGTTATAAGTTCACTCTCAAAACTCGATTTGCTAATAACATGTTGGTGTCGGCTTCCAGTCTAACCGGATGCAGCTGAATGCCAGTATTTTACATGGAGCGACTGCCTATCTGACCTCCACAACCCAGTTAATATAATTTATGTTTAGACTATCACATTAAAATAATAGCAGCTACTACTTAGGGAAGATACGAGAATGAACACCTAGTTGAACCGTGTAGTTAACCGAAATAAACAAAATAGAATAATAATAATAATCATCATCATCATCATCAGCCTATTAATGTTCCCACTGCTGGGACATAGGCCTCCTCTCTATAAGAGGATAATGATAATAATAATACCTACCTAGTAATAAAATAATTAGTAGTAAACATACCGGATGACTTTTTTATCACTTTCCAAAAAAAATTGGTATATTCGGTGAACGGAGTAGAAGCTTATGGCGTGCTTATGGCATACCTAGTTTTTTTTTTTCGTTTTTTCCACAGCGTAGAAAAAAATTGATCTATCATCAAAAAACGCTACAAATTTCAAGTGAACTTTTCTTAGTAGAAAACACTTCTTACGCAGTGAATTTTTTTTTTTTTTCGAAAAAATAAAAAAAAAACAACTAAGTACCTATGCCATTTGCTTCTACTCCGTTCACCCATACCCATTTTTTTTGGAAAGTGATAAAATAGTCACCTGTATATACTTTGTAAACATAATTATTATATTGTAGCTGTATATTGTCCCTTAATTAATAATTAAGTATAATACTGAGCTGAGATAGGAACTTGTTATGTAGCAAAATAAATGAAAAGGCAAACCAATCTATCCAATTGCAATTTTAATGTCCGAATCCCTTTACTATTAACACCAGTCGTTGTATAAGCTACATTTTTAGTGTATGAAGCTTGATTAAATTAATAAGAACCGTTGGCTTATCTACTTCTCAGAAATGGTTAAAGCGTTAGCAAATATCTTGCATAATTATGTGTGGAAGAAGAAGCTGAGCTGTGCCGACCCCAAAAAATTAAGCAGTATGATGACGATCATGTATTAAAATTGCATGGCTATTAATTGGGTTCATAAAGTATATATTATATGCTGTACTTAGCCATTTATTAATATATTTCAAACTTCGATCAACAATTACTTTCAAATTAAAGCTAAATTTTTGGAAATAAACACTGATTTTTATTGACAAGGAAATAAGTAATGTTGTCAGCGGCTTAGTCGCCTCGTGGATCGCACTGGTCAAGGAGTTATTTGGAAAATCACATATTTATCTAGGTACTTAATTACACAATACGCAGATAGCATGGTAGCATTTTATATAACAGTAGGAAAAAAATTACGTGACATGTTTTAAGACGGAACTAAAAAAAGGAACGGTGTTGCCTCATATTTATCAATCATAATTAAAAATGCTTTTGTTATCACAGATGACCTCAAACTCTACTCAAAGGAATTATTGGAAAATAATCCGTGTTAGTGGGTTACTTTTGTCTAATGATAATAAAATAAGAGCGTACAAAAAAACACATTTTCTTCCAGTAAAAAAAATATAGATAGGTACTCACGTTTATGATGTCTTCAGTTCCGTGGCGAAAGCTCAACAATCAAACGCCGCCAGATGATTATGTCTTCTGTTATAAAATTGTTCAGTCTGGGGTGGCATTAAGTAGTGGGTGGTTGGATATGTGGGCGGAGCCACCTTTCATCCCCTAGCTACAATCGACTGGATTGGTCGCAGCTTAGGAGGGCGTGACACTTTAGTGCTTTGTTCCTTTCATTATTTATGCTGAATTATGCTTGAACAGGTGCAGACACGTCGATGGTCATAAAGCGCTTGTCAATCAGTCTCTTAGGCTTGGTTCAGGATTCAGTCTTCCGATTTCGAACATAAGTAGGACAGAACGTATTTATGAAAGCGAAAGTTTCAATTTACAAACTTTCAAGTTCGTGTACAATATTTTGATTTCAAAGAGTGTCCATGGAGTGTGTTCTCGTTCTTATAGAGATCATACGCTTTGAAATGGGCAACTACCACATATTTTTGTTTTTGACAGTTCTTATGTGCCTGTATCTGGTCTATTTGAAATAAATGGTTGGACTTTATATTGTGCAAGGTGGGTCGAACAGCCTAGCGCAGTTGAGTTTAGTTTGGTGGTGGATGCCGGCGCTGCTGCAATAAACCGAGCAAATGACCAGATTCGATGAAAGATATTGTATTAGTAGCTTCACGCGCATGGAGTTCGGTAATTGTCCCCCTTGGGACTCGATCGGGATAAACACTATATCCTATGTTAACATCCAGGTTATGAACTATCTGTGTGCCATACATCCAAATCCATTCAGTAGTTTTTGCGTGAAACATGCTTAAAAACTTTCGCATTTATAATAGTAACCAAATACGAAAAGTACACGTTCTTCGTTATAGGTTCCTAGATTATTTACGAGATAAACGGCATTAGCCGTGCTGCTCCCTACGCATATATTACTCTATAAGCGACAGTTATAATAGGTAAGTAAACAGCTAGGTGCTACTGCTAGGCATACCTATCTGAGGTCGTTCATTAGACACTTGTCTTGTGTATACTACACTTACACTGTCACTTACGGGATATCTTCCGTGATAATCCAATATAGTTAGGGAGCTGGTGAGCAAAATATCTATATGATTTGCTCCTGTGGCAGACTTTATTAACGGCGATAATTGTACCTTAAACAATATTAAAGACCGCGTCTATTGACAGCACCTTAAAAATGTAAAAACAAACTGGTGTACTTACTATATTATTTGCTCGTATCTGCCTCTAATGCTGATGGTTAGGTTAGGTTAGGATGTCTGCTTCATAGATTTTCTTCGTTTTCAAAACGGTATAGACCATTAGCCCGACACGAGCAAATTATTTAGTACTTACCGATTTTTTTCGAAGCTCTATAACTAAAAAATGCAGGAACGTACGGCCTTAATTCATCAAAAAATCGATTTGTATTGATCCGAACTTTAATCTGTATCAATACAAAACACGAGCTAATCATTTACTGAAATGCTCGCCAGTTCCCTATTATTGTGAGCTCCCGATATTTTACGGAACATTTCCCGTAAGTGACAGTTTAAGTTTAGTTATATAAACCCTAAAAGCTTAAAACAGGATTTGTGTTTACTTTATATCTCCATCGCGACTTTCACATCATGGTGTTCTACTTCCCTACAATCATTTTTATGTATAACGGTAGCTAATTCATGAGTGGTCAGACCTGATCGTTTTTAATTAGCTACATAATTGCATTCGCTACAAGACAATACCATATCATCTCTATAGCAATCAATACTTAGTGGCATCGCCCGGTAACTCGACTGCAAGAAGACTTACCTACTTATTTTTATTTTTGTATTCGGTATTTTAGAACCTCAGTAGTTCGGAGTTGTCGCACACTGTACATAAATAATTAAATAAATATCGCTGGACATTACACACAGCTCCATCTAGTGCCACACTAAGCAACGAGGCTTGTGTCGTGGACACCAGATAGTTGATATACTACATAGATACTTTTTGTTTGTAAATACATACTTACTATACATATAAACATCCATGACCCTAAAACAAATGTCCATGCTCATCACACGAACATTTGCTTCTACCGGGATTCGAACCCGGGACCCTAAGAATGTAAGGCAGCCTCAGTACCGCTGCGCCATTCGGGTCGTCGATCGACATGCTGTTGGTTTTTGACGAAAATAAAACTAAATATTTTAATCGGAACCTATTTATTTCATCGTCCCATTTTTATAAAACAGAATGAACTAACTTACATATCAGTTGTTACACAAAAGTGCATTACATGCGTTACATTAACTGTAATATATAATTTTATATAACAAATACAAAGTTAATTCAACGTTAGTAAATAAGTACAGATAGAACAATAAGCTAAACATTATTAAAAACACTTAATGCTTTGTCATCTAATAATGAAAATAATAACGCATATTATGTGTGTCTAACATCACTACCCGGTATGTAAAAAGTAGATAGTATCTCAAGTCAATATAATATTACGTTAAATCACAGCTGAATTATGTTATTCTTTACGTTCACCCTTACAATTGGTGCTTATCGTTTGTAATGTGTTAAATTAAACTGTCCGTTAAATACTAGGACATCCTGAACTTATCAAAAACACACATTTACGACGACTTAGAAGAAATCTCAATAATATGTGATCAAATCTAAACATAAATACAGTAAGTATGAAATTCTTTCAAAATAGATTATGTACAGGTGTATGAATTATTTATCTAATAATTATTACACCGGTCCGTCCAAGACGCGTTGTCCTCAAAAGAATTTTAGAAAACTTTCAAACACCCCATTCATGTTCGGTGTTTATTTATGGTTTAGGAGCGAGTGATGACATGCGAAATTTTCCAAAAATAATAAACCTGAATAACTCCAAAACTGTAAATAATCGCTGAACATACACGGGGGTATTTCGGGAAGCCTCTAGAGAAAGGTTTGCAAAATTCTCTATTGGACGACGATTCTTGGGCCAACCTGTATTCTTAAATAATTCTGTAGGATAATATTGCATAGGATTATTACACTAGGACTTCAATAAAGGTATATTATACCCTAAAACCGAGCACAGTTTAATATAATATGACAACACAGTAGAAAGCGTGACAATAATATCCGGATGAATGAGGATACTTAAGCAGGGCTACAGTTAGCGAAGCATTAACATACGATTGATTTATGAAGTTGTTACTATAGGTACATCGTGAGACACTGCGCAAGAGAGGGAAGTTTATTAAGATAACATTCCAAATTAATTATAACAATGGACACAAACCTAATAGGTATTTAAAGGAGATTAAGTGTTACGTTAACTATGACGACGGCCCTATTTTGTTTAGTTTACATTCTGTTTTATGATGTCATCCTTATTGTAGTACATTGAGTGTCCTAATTCGAATAATCGGAATATTATTACGTGTATGTAAAAAAAAATGTTTTTTTCTCATTAAGTAGATAAAAGTAAGCACTATTGTGTTTGTTTATTAGTCTCAACAACACAGTGTTGCTAGTTCCAAATTCAACTATTTAACCACACTTGTCATTTTCTTGGGGCAGTTACTAGTAGGTACAAATTACACTTTTTTATATATTGTTGTGTAAGTGATTTTTTACAAAATAGTGAAGCTCCATATTACGACAGATTACGACCTCCGACCGATGCCACATAAATGAATTTATTCTATATTTTAACTTTACAAAGGTATGTATGAATAAATGTAGTAATTTACTCATAAAACAGTAAATTAAAAAAAAAAATCGTAATTCACGTATTGTCACGTAACATAATTAAATAGTTATGTTGAAATAAAAATGTGTTCAAGTCCTCAGAGAATATTTTTGCTAGCGGATTTCAGTATTTCGCCCATTCATGGTAGAGAATTTGTAATGATTAAATTGCACAGAGGTTTAATTTTATTTATATGTATCACAGCCATCATAACTTGGGTTGATTTACGAAACAAGGTGCCATACGCTTTCGCTGCAAAAAGCTTACAGTACGTAATTTTTTTTCGACGGGCTATCTGTATTGAACAAATTTTGGGGTTGTTGGATTCACGACCCCAAACACATTTTTTATTCAACTTATTTTGTACTTATATTATTCCATACATTTTATTTACTGACAATAATGGGTTTTCTCATTCACAATAGATTTAAAATAAAGTGCAGCTTCAATACGATGAATGTTCTTTGATATATTTACAGCCAAGATAGCAGGGTGTTATTTGTAAGGTTTTTTTAATATTTTGCTTTTGGTAAAAAAAATATGAACACTTTTCCTCTTGTGAAATTACAAGGTGTAATCTTCTGGTGCACAAAAACAATTTTCACACTTACGCTGCAAGTAGACATATTTTTACAAAAAACGACAATTGAATTAATTCGATTTCGAAGTCTGATCGACACAATCAACACTGAATAATTATGCATTAGCATCACAGCTGCCCCAAAGCGTACATATAGAAAAACCTATTAGTGTTTTCTTTTATATCTTAATTATATTTTAGTAATACTTGTAATGTTGTGATGCGCAAAAGAATATGATCTTACAAATACCACGTTTTATCTTTCTTTTTTTTTAAACAAAAGTAGGTACTTGTAAAAATGAAAGACGCAAGTGATATTCCTTCACGATATCCCGCTTTGAGGTCCCTGTTCGACCCAGGCCATTTCATCACCCCACAATATGTATGTAAAATTATGCTGGACACTATTTTTACAACTTAACCCACATTGCAGTTCATTTACATTGAATGTTGATAAATGTTAACAGAAAACCAAAATTACCAAAACTGGACAACACGTTCTCATACACTTAATAATGTGAAAACGATTTGACCGATTTGAATTTGACGAAAAATAATTGATTTTCATAATTTTTATAGTATATCTTTTTGATTGCAAAAAATAGATAAGATTTACTTCTAATTGACAAAACCGTTGCATTAAAAACAAAATAAAATATATGTGCCGAGATTTGAGACCGTCGGACGTCTATTACGTCTATTGTTCAGAGACAAGTGACAATATTTTCAGTAGTCACACCTCATGAAAGGGGCGTATTTATTCGTGGCTATCTGAAGCTGTTCGAATCGATTGTTCGGTTTAGTACGCGTGCTATGGAGTCGATGTATAATAGGAGGGGTGCACAGTGAAGCACTGAACTCAAATTAAAGCAGATCGATAGTCATGTTTACTTTTTAGACTAAGATCCCAGGGCCGCCAGACCTTACTTATTTTCTCATGAACAAAATGTGTGGCATCGTGTAGTGTTAGTACTGTGAACGTATGCCTGCTAACTTGTGCCGACGGCCAATTTTTAGGGCTCCGTAGGGGTCTGTCTGTCTGTCCGAGGTTTTGCTAAGAGACCGTTAGTACTACAAAGCTGCAATCTTGTAAGGGTGTGATATCGTTGAATAGGTCTTTTAAAGTGACTTAGGGGTTGCGAATACTACTTTTCGATTTAATGCTCCATTTATGAAATATTAAACCTTTAAAGTGCACATTTTTGTTCCAGTAGGGTGTCCTCCCTAAAAGCTAAACTGCTGGTTTGAAAAATCTGGAAAAATTCATGATGATGGTGCATTTCATGAACTTTAAAGTAAAACTATAGCGGTTAAGATAACTTTATTAGTTTAGCAGTAATAGTCGTTGAACTTGGGTGTTGGATAATTTTGAACCAAATACAAAATCCTTTAAAGTGGCTTAAAAATGAAGTAGTAGCTTGTTTATAACGGGAAAAGACTTGCATTGAAAAACAAAATCTAAAATAAAAAAAAACTAAATAACCAAAATAAATTATCATTAGTTTCACAAAGCTGCCGCAAGATGGCGCTGTACCAACGGGTTCGTTCTATATTGTAATAACGGGCTACTAGGAACCCTCGTGGCCCGACACGCACTTGGTTTTCAATATCAGTTGCTAAAGTTGCGTAAAAATAATAGTATGTTTTCTAAAACTCTCGAGTGCTGATTTTTTTATTATATTGTATAGAAGATTATTAAAAAACGGGCCAAGAGCGAGTCGGACTCGCGCACCGAGGGTTCCGTACAAACTTTATAACGGACAAACTTAACTTTGGTGTTCGATCCCATGAAACGGCTATTGCACCAACCGCAAAAAATAAGTTTGTCAAAGTAAAATCGCTTTTTTTTTGTTATTAATCTACATATTTTCAGTTTTCAGACTTTTTCCTTTACATGTCATCATCATCATCATCAGCCTATTAATGTTCCCACTGCTGGGACACAGGCCTCCTCTCTATGAGAGGGAATGGGCTATAATCCACCACGCAGGCCCAGTGCGGATTGGTAGATGTCACATGTCTTCGAATTTTTGGTTCTAGGACATGCCGGTTTCCTCACGATGTTTTCCTTGCAAGTACTGGAATGATTCTCTGAAGAATCATTTCAGTACTTATTGTTAGTCAGACATAGGGGGCCAACATAGGGGGGCCGAATATCCCCCAGACACAATTAAAATATCGCTGTATGAGTGCATTGGTTTATGGAACCCATACAAAAATGATGAATTGTGACCTTACAACCGGTCTGGCTGTTTACAGTTAGTATTAAAATAACCTCTCTGAGTATCAAATAAAAAAAAAACTGTTTCTGTCGTGATTTTTAACGGTATTTTATCCAAGCTTAAAGTTTAAAGCTTTAGAGCGTCTGGCAGAAAAAATCCGTCAACCTGGAAGTGTCAGGCTGTGTTAATTATTAAATTTTAACAGTACTTTTTACAACATATAAAAAAACAGCACATTGGCTTTAAAAAAATGTATTATTTTTACGAAACTTTAGCACCCGATATTGAAAAATTGGCCGTCGGCACAAGTTAGCAGATATGCTTACGTTCATAGTACATACTAACACTTCTCGATGCCACACATTTTGTTAATGAGAAAATAAGTAAGGTCTGGCGGCCCTAGGATCCTGGAATATTTGGAGCATTTGGATGAAATCTACTAAAATATAGCACAGTCAGGGTAAAAAATATGATCGCCTTTTTTTCTTGCCTAGTGTACGATAATCTGATTTACCGACTCACTATCGTCATAGAGACCTCAACGTTTTGGTCAATTTTTTTTTATATTTTTCAAATTTATTATTTGTGTGTAAGAACGTGTTGTTTTTCAAATAATTCGATACAAAATATTGCAGATTGAACGGCGCTTAGGCAAAATAATGTTGAGACTTTCAGTCAGACGGAAGAATTATCTTGCTCTATAACAGTCCGGGGATTACAACACTATTCAGTCGTTGCGTCATCAACACGCTGTCATTTATAGTAATTAGTAAACTATTACATTGTTAGTACTAACATTAATATTAGGTGTAACTGCATCCTATAAAGAGCACATTAAATCTAATATTAAATCTATGATACTGTCTAATTTCCGTTTGGTTAATGAAATGCCACCCGAGTGTTACAAACCAAGTTACAATCCAACAATGATAATGTAGTAGTATATTGATACATGTATGATGATGTACTCGTATGTTCACTAAGAAGCCTATAATATAATTATTTATGTTTCCAATGCTGCTGGAGACTGAGATGACAAGTAATAGAGATGTATAGAAGATCAAGACAAAATGCTGTGCCGACCCCGAAATGAATTGGGATACGTGCAGGAGAACGATGTTGACGATGAATATACTTCCTATAATGGGTGGAGCAATTCAATTTTCTAACCATCAGATGACATGATGTATTAAATTATATTAATCATGAAGCAAACTATTTTTTTTATCTTTTACAAACTTTTATTTTTTGTTAGTTTTCAAATAGACAAGTGACATATATTTAGGCTTGTTCGCACTGTATCAGATGCACTAAATTGTATTTTTTAATGTGATTCGTTCTTACTGAAAATTAGGCATACTCGCACTTAGATTACAGACAGATATTTTATAATTACACCACATGTCTTAATTATAAACAGACTCATTCTGGCATTCATCAGCTTCCCCCGCCATGATATGAACGGTTATAATGACGAGCTTGTGAGGAGCAGTCATTGATTTTTATTGCTTACAATATATTTACAAATGTAGTGATAACTACAATTACACTAGCAACGACCTATAACTCTTGTACTGCGCTACAGGTTATATTATTATTACCTCCATTTACAAAAGCACTTACTTTAGTAAACAGTTACCGTTAATTTATGAAAGCGATTATTGGCCATCACAAAATGATTCCTGTCTTTTTTTAATTATGAGTTTACAGACCTATTTTTGCTTTTACATTACGAGACTAACTACATATTTCCACAATAGCAAAATAAATATTTCCATTATTCATATCTCTTACAACTGTGAAGGTTGTATTGTTATTATTAAATAAGTTACACCTACTCAGTTTAGGCACAGCCAGCCAGCCACTACGATTATATTAGCTGTATTATTATGACCAATTTTATATAAGAACATTCTTTAAAGGTTTAATGTATTAGACGCTATTATGTATTAATTCACAGTCGGTTTAGTTTTAGAAGTAATAATGTTTCTAAGTTATATGTTATGTAGGGACTACGGATTATGTAGGCATATTGCGGTATGTCTAAAACTACGAGTAACACAACGATTACACATTCGATTACAATCACGGGATGTGTGTAATCTAACTTGTTATAGATTACTGTATAATCTCAATATGCTACACTGGCAAGAATTCTATTTGTACTTATGTGCGGTGAAAGCCCGTATCACACTACACGTCTGCGGGAACTTGTCAGCGATCTTTGGGTTGAATAAAGAGTGGACAATTACTGCAGGGGAGGCACCGTTATAGAATATAAAGACCCACAGATTTAGATGCGCTACAAAATATGTCTTTAATTCAGGCGGTGGCGGTCACTGTTGGGCGACAACAAACATTACTGTTCGGGCCGCGTCGCCCAATGGTGACCGCGCGTCAGACGTGTTTTTAAACTACAACTGTAGGCCAACGGACAGAGAAGTCTTTAAATTTTGTATGACGGGGGACCCGCGCGGCCCTGCATTTTATCCTGTTTAGCTTGGTTTTTGCAAACAAGACAAGTTTAAAATATATCTCGTGTTTTTATTTGTGAGCTCTAATTTACACTATATTGGACTACTTGTGACGACTTTAACTGTACCTGTGTGTTATTATTATATACAAAAATAGCGTTTAGCTAAGCTTAAACAATTTTGACAAAAATGTGGACTAAACTTCGCAATGTCAGATCGAACAAAATATATTAGCTTTCCGCTCGCGGCTTCGCTCGCGCGTTATATCTTTTCCCGTAGGAATGAAACATTTTCTTGCAGTAAAAAGTATACTCTACTACTTCTGCATAATGTAGCTTTCTAGCGGTGAAAGAATTATTAAAATCGTTTTAGTAGATTCAAAACACAAACACATTTTTCGTTTTTATAATATTGGTATAGATTACAAATAAAACTTCGCAACGATGTAACAGCGACTAGCGGGGGCGGGGGTTTACAGTTTAACCAACAAATTACATTGTAAAATGCAAACCAAATAGCTTGTTCGACCGTACGCGCGATGTGCGTGAGCGGTGCGGGCGCGTCACCGCGTCCGCGCGGTCCCCTGTAACAGATTCCAGGTATTCCTTGCGCAGAGGCCGTGTCGGACAATGGTGGGTGACGCTTATTAACACTTGTAATTGGTATAAAATGTTGCTTGTGAGAATGAAAACATGTTTTATGACGTCAAATATATCCCTTAAACCAATAAAACACACTGATGAAATTTGACAAAATTATAAATTTTTGTCTGGCTCCAGATGAAAAGGGGGTGTCAACCACCATTGTACGACGCGGCGTCGACCGTGTTAAGTGAAAGACCATCTGAAACTTTTGTGGAATAATTCGAAGTAGCCCAATTTAAATAATATTGGTGAAATACAAAATTGTTTCAAAATATTTGATCACCTTAAATTGCCCTATTATGAAGTTGACCACTGCCCAATACTACAGGAGGCGTTAATCTGAGCAAGTATTTTAATGCCGGCTGAATCATATTAGATAACAGAGAGTCGGCTGCTCCAAATGTGTCGGAATGCACAGACAGTGTGTCAAAGTTGTATGAAAACTAATTTCATATTACGTCGAAACCTTATTACAGACAATCTTGGGGTTAATCGAGATCCCAAAAATCGTCTTATAAGGTTTTGGCGCAGTGAAAAATACCTTTTTTTTTACAACTTTGACATGCAAAACTTTGGATTTCCTCTGGTGTAATGCAGCCAGCTAAATGAATTAATTTTACCAAATTGAAAATCAAAAATTGCGCAGTAATGTTGTCGGTCTTCTATTTTAGTTACACAGATGATGAACAACAGTAATGCTGCTACCTTAGACATTTAAACTAACAAACATTCCCGGAGAGCCAGATATTGTTGGAGAGCCGGGCTTGGGAGGGTGGGATGGGGATTTTTAAAACTTTATTTGTAATGCTAAACCCCAGCTCTCCATCAATATTTGGCTCTCCGGGAATTTTTGTTATTTTACCACTATTTTTAGTCTAAATTGACCGGATTATAGAATATATGACATGCAAATTTTTACAATTTGTTTAATTTTTGTTGTTTCACATAGGAGCCGTGTTACATTGCCATTGAGCCCTTAAGAATCGTGGGTTGGCAGGAGCAAGCTTGGTGTATTCACTAAAAATGGATAATTATAATTTATCACATTCAGATTGCTTTGATTATTATCACTGATTTTTCACGCAGTATATGAACGAAGTCGAATGAGTGGAAGCAAGGCGTAACCGGTCCCCATCACCTTGACCATAGCATTACCTACTAACGTAGTATATTAGAAAAATATGCAAAATTCCGATGAATTATAGGCATGGTTTACACCCAGTACACCATAACATAATTATGTAGTTGAGAGTCTACATAGACACTAAGCTGGATTTACTTTAATACATCCTAAAAGTTAATGACAACAGAACACGAGAATTTGATTATATAACACACACGATATTAAGGTTACATCAGAGTTTATGATTAAATGTGTAAGTATTACTTTTAACAATAATGTGATATGTTTATTTTTTTTGTAATACCTTAATGTTAATCTTACAATATAATTGTCACGGTGGTATGAAAAAGGCATACATTTTATATTATTTTCACGGCGATCACCTGATTAACTAACTAAATACTTTGCGAGACGACATAACGATACGTAAGACTTAAAAATAATAAAGTATTCAATATCATGTTGCAAGCATGCACAGTTAACCGTCAACACTCACACGATATATTATGAAAGTTACTCACAAACAACCTGACATTAACATTATAATCAATGAATGAACAATAAAACATCTTTGGTGACATAAACATCAATATTTGTGTAAAATTAATAATTTACGTAATAAATAAACCAAATTTATGCTAAAGCTTTTCTGTTACTTACAAACGATTTCATACAAGTCTAATGGATATAATACAAAAAAAAAACATTATATTTTATAAAATAATATTTACAAAGGTTTACCTAAAAATCAATAAGAATATTGATAAATGTACATAATAAGGTTTCTCCACATAACAACAAAACTTTATTAACTTAATAAATCAATTATAAATAAAGATGAAATATATTAATTAATTAATTTTTTTATTAAAAGCAATCGTGTTTCCCTAACAAATTGCTATGAAGCCATCATAGGAAATACATACCTTCATATACAAAAAAAACATTATTAGAGCGTATCTAAATATTTCCTGAGCGTATCTAAATATTTCCTGCGAGTTATCCATGGCTTATTAAAATATACTACCTGTTTCTATAGTCGCCTGTGACAATAAAATACTCCGATAACACTACGCTTTATAACTCTACATCACGCCGTGAAAGGCTGCAGATTGAGTTAGCAACGCCTGAAGTGAATAAACATACGGTATTTATTTATTGGCTTTTTCCGCGGCTACGTTTGAGTTATGGTCGGAAATTATCCTACGGGAAAACTTTAAATAATAATAAGCCTATGACACTCGGGGATAATGTAGCTAAAATTCTTTCAGTAATAGAAATTACTGAAAGAATTTTCGGAATCGGATCCGTAGTTCCCGATATTACTCCTTACATACAAACTTACAAACAAAAGATTCATGTCCAGTCTTGACCTGAAAATTTTCTAACGCGTCTTGTGATGTAAATTAACTTAAAAATTGCATCTTTTTTTGCTTATTTTGTATCGCTTAATTGAATTTTCAAATAAAGCCAGGAAAAAAGCAATGTAACTATTTTTTATCATTCTCTATAGACTTTTAGAAACGGAACATATTTTATACACGTATTTTTTTTTTCACTGAATACAAAAAACTTCTTCGTTGTGATGTGGTTAATGAATGTTCAAAATAACCAATCGGTATTTTTTTTTACTTCACTCATTAATTTATGACTAGCTTTGATTATTTATGATTTTATATTACGGTGTTAACGCCATCCTCTTTACAATGCGGAGATGTCGCGGGCAGGCCGAAGAGTCGGAACAGCTTCCTTAGATCGAATATTCAACCAATTGACCATACCATTGGTGAAGCCCGCAAAAAGCTGTGACTCCTTAAACATCCCCCCCCCCCCGGCTCACTATGTTGAGCCTGCAGAAAAGCTCCCAGCGGGTCATAAACTGCCATGGCCCACCTGGAAAACTCTAAACCGACTTAGAAGCCAGGTGGGCCGCTGCAGGTTCAACTTGGTCCGGTGGGGGTATTCCAATAAAGCTGAGTGCGACTGCGGAGCCTCATCTCAAACCATGACCCACCTCCTGACCTGCTCTTTGTATAACTCCACCTGCACTTTAAGGGTCTGACGCCACCACCAACGCCGTCGACGTGGCTGAGTTCTCGTCGAAACAAATTTAAATAAATAACAAAGGGAATAGTCGACACGAAGAAGAAGAATTACGGTGTGGATAGAAAAATAAGTGTACAGTGAACAAGTCGCGTAAAACGAATGTCTTTAGCCGCAAAGTTGAGTGAATAAACAGGCTGTCATGTTTGACGTATTGTTTGTCATTTTTTTCTTACGTGAAGTATTAAAACTCAGCATCATCGGCGGGATAGTACGAGAATATAACTGCTGTTTGCGACCGCGCGCCGATTTGATGATGATATTAAATTTAAGACGGATTTATTTCTGAATGTTTTAACTGTCTCAGCGATTAAGAAACAATTTGATTATAATTATCGTATAGTTTTTGAGGTTATAACAGCTGTCAAACCTCCTCAAAAACTTATTTACGTAATAGCATTTTTCTCTGGCCTCTTAAATGTAAATATGATAAGTTATTGTGCTAATATAAACAATAATTATTTTTATATAACACTAGTTGTAGGTAGTCGCGATCTGTAAAAAGAATCAAGTGACAGGTCAATGGTATGGAAAGTGGGCATGATCTTTAACTCTTTATAATATAAGTATAATATGTAGAAGTATAGATATAAAATAAGGCCATCAAGCCTATAATATTGTAACTGAGTTGACCATTGTGTTCTTAAATATGCCGCCGACAAGGTTTCGACATTAAATGTACCGTTACATTATAGTAGGCAGAGTGTACATCGTGACGTGACTCGTTTGTCAAGTAATCTACACACTTAGTTTCATAGGTCTGGATATGTTTATTCACTTCAGCCATTATAACAGCAGACACTGCGCTTGGTATGGAACCCTCATTGCAAACTACTTTAGAATACACTTGATAAAATGTTAGGCATAAACCGCTCTAAACACAGCATCGCATTGCAAGAGTTCGGTATTCCCATGCTCATACTTAGTGTCGCGACTGTGCTCGCGACACATCCGCGGAACGTACGGAGCCGAACGATCGATTGAATACGCTCACAGTGTTTTTCAAGTTCCCTATGACACATAAGCCGAAATTATGTCGCGTTCGGCGTAGCGCCGAACCTTCCTTCGAGCGACTATTTTAGCAAAAACGCATGAATGTTCGATGGTTCTCTGACGCGGCGGCGCGGTTGCCACGCCAAGGCAACCGCGCCGCCGCGTCAGGAGGGGCAACGTGCCTGTAATTGCCTGTCATTTTTCTTCTTCTAAGCCCTCCATAATAGCCAATATTGTAATAAAATTATTTTTTTCTGGGCAATTCAAAATGTCACATCCACACACCACAAAGACACCGACTGACGAGTGATGACGACGCCACGTAATTTGTATTATGCTGGTATGAAAAATCAAATTATCTCTTAAACGGAGAGTTAAACACGGACATCCTTACAGGTGATTATAGTGCTTATTATTTATGATTTTTACGTCGCCGATTTTCCAAAACATTTTATGCCGTTTTTTTTAAAAAAAGTCGTCAAAATATTTTATTTAGTTTTACATATGAAACGATTCCTTTTAGTATTTATGTTGAAGAACACAGACTTTTAACAACACGTAACCTAAAATAGCATCACCCCTATATCTCCGAAGGAGTAGTCAGAGGTTTACAACTAACACACGTAGACAACTATGTTTGAGCTAGATATATTTTATCAACATAAAATGAGTTTTAAAACTTTGGATACAACCAAAATACCAAATTACAAATTGTTTAGTCTTCTAATGATTTGATCTTAAAATAAGTCTTAATCTCACAACAATGCCAACTAATGAATACAAATTCACCTTTTTCTGATAAGTAAGCTAATTTGTTGATTAGTTGAGCTGAGTTTTAGAAATGTTTTTGACGATTATAAATTTTCATTAGCACATCTTGTAAAACTAATGAGTAGGGGTACGGGTAGTTAACTAATTATCGGCGTTTTGCAATAAAAGGGCTAAAATTTTGATTTATAATTTAGATTGTTCACAACTGTGTAACTCAGGGGTTCCCAAACTTATTTTGTTTACTACCCACTTTGAGAATAAATTATTTTTTAGCGCTCCTATTTTTTCACCTACTTAAAATCAAACTTCAAATTAAATTAATTTTTGTAAGCTATATTAGCGGAGATTACTCTAACAAAAGTTAACTTAAAACCTGAGCGCAGTAGGTAGTACACAACGGCGCTCAGGTCTCTCAACTAACTCTCGGTAACTCTTACAGGCTACACCTGCCAATGAGAATGATTTTCAAATTAAATTAATTTTTGTAAGCTATATTAGCGGAGATTACTCTAACAAAAGTTAACTTAAGACCTGAGCGCAGTAGGTAGTACACAACGGCGCTCAGGTCTCTCAACTAACTCTCGGTAACTCTTACAGGCTACACCTGCCAATGAGAATGATTATTGAAACGCAACTTTATAGTATTCAGACAGAGTTTTTTCAAAATAAAACAAACATAATCGATTCTAATATAAAAACTAATGTGGCGGATGAATCTGATGCTGTTCACAAGTTGTAGTCGAGAGCCGAGAGCTCAGTCGGTGTTTAGGAGTCCCCCTAGATGAAGTTACAAATCGCCCCTAAGCCTCTACACAACGCCCCCATTTTTTTTCTAAGTCTCTTACTGCCCCCCTTTAGGCGTGCAGCGCCCACAAGGGGGCGTTATCGCCCACTTTGGGAAAGGCTCCACTTTGATCCGCGACTATAAAATCTTAAAATGGAAAGTTTAATCACAAATTTAGATTTCAATGTTCTTCTACAAAGTGATAGTACTTCATTTAATCATGAAGTTTTGTTTGGTGCAGTTGTATCCCGCATAGGCGATTGCCTTTCCGCCGAAGGTCGTGTAACTCTCAAAGAATTTTATCGGAGATTTACGCGAGCCGCTTTACATAGGTAGCAGAAATCCAACCGATTCTTTGATAATTTCAGAAGACTGAACGCAAATTGGTTGGAAGTAAATATTGATTGGCAGAGTTGTGTGCAAACTCTAGTTAATCAAGAACCAACTTTTGATGAGATACCAAGAGCTTCATCAGTCTCCAAGATTCCAGTGAAATGGCAAATGCAGCTACAGCACGTTTAAAAGAAGAAGGGCATGGAGATAACAGATCTGTGATCGAATATATGACGAAAAATTCTGAAGCAGCCGTTAAAATTAATGAAAAATTTAGTAACCTCTGTTTTATTTAAATTTTATGTCAAAAAAAAGAATAAACAGCATTTTATTTTATTTTTCTTTTTTTTGTGTATTCTTAATGTTTTGGCAGTAACATATCGATGTTCTTAACTTAGACACTAAAAGGAACCGTTTAACATGTAAAAATAAATGAAAATATATTGACGATTTAAAAAAAAAAACGACATAAAATGTTTCTGATAATCGGCGACAAAAAAATCATAAATAAACAGCACTATAATCACCTGTACGGATATCCGTGTTTAACTCTCCGTTTAAGAGATAATTAGATTTTTCATACTTGCTTCATACAAATTTTTCGTAAAAAATTAGAATTCCTTCGTTTTTGAGCAGAATTTTTGTATATAATAATGACTAATAGAAACGATATCCGGCAAAAAATCAGGCACTTGAAAATTAAAATCCCTAAGTCTATGAAAGCCGATTTTCAGCCCACCGTGCGCCGCCACGTTTCTGACTGTTCGGCGGGTTTGGTGTGTCATGCCAACCGATTACTACGACCGAACAGTCGCTAAAGTGTCGGCGCCGTACGTTTCGCAGATGTGGCGCGACCCTTAAGTTTATATATCGCACTTATGGAAACCGAAGTAAACGATTCCAACGTCTTGTCAGATCCTAGGCTGCAGGTGTTTTAATTTATTCTGTTTATGGGGATGAATATCCGTTCAAAGCGACATTCTTTTCTATTTAGCAAAATCGTGAAAAAATTGTTCAATATAAAAATAAAGAATATTTACTGTTAGTAGAGCTATTATAATATTTAGTGTAAAATGCAGAGGCACTTATATACATCTTTCGTTTAAAAGAGAATATCTACAGATTTCTTGGAGTTATACGTTTTAACGGCGAGGTTATTATATTAATACATTTATTTTTATTTTTGGCTGTTTCCTTTTTTTGTAGAGAACATGTTCATTTCGCTTTAGTTTAATATCAGCCACATCAAACACAAGTAGAACATGCTATGTTTGGTAATAAATACGTTTCGATGATTATTACCAGTTGAATCGGGTAGCCAAACCATTCAAATTATATAGGTACGAGAAAAGCTCTACCCGCAGGTGATTATCTAAGTACCCTCGAAATAACAACCTTGACGATGATATCAGAGATGTTACTACCACTGGTATTCAGTGACGTGCCATGCAAACGGGCACGACTTTTAACACTGCAAAAGTGAGTTTATATCGAGTTGAGAACATTTAGACGTGTTTTTTGTTGGACAGTCCACTTGTCCTAGTGGGCGAGCCTTAACCCGCTAAGATACACACGTTTTGACACGCATCCCCCTTGGTACGTGCACATGACCGCACAAGGTATTCTTTATCAAGAGGATTCTTCAGATTTCACTATGATCTTTCAAACGAATGCTCCTACAAACGTCACGTGCGAATGGCACTCCCGCCTGGTCTCTTGTAACCCCACCCGCAGTACCTCCCATGTGAACCATAGCACAGGCACCAACAAAAAAGTAAACAACGTTTTACCGTTATTGTTTGTATCGTTTTTAATTCATGAGATAAGTTGACATATTCTTAAGCCGGCTTCCCATGACAGAACATGATGACACGTGTCTACCATACCATAGAAGTACTCAAAGACGAAAGCTCAAGTTATCGTCTTTGAGTACTTCTTATACTATGAAAACAATATGATACTTGCACTTGAATTTTGACGAGAAACGTTCGTCCGATTTCTTGTCATAGGAACTAAGCCAAATACTACATCATCAGCAACCCTGCGAATTCGGATGTCCTATCACGCTAAGGACGCAAACACCGACAAAACTATCCTTTAAAGTAAATACACCTTAATGTTTAGACTTGCTTGTTTCCCCATTATATTTGTACGTAGTTTATTAACTTATGATTATGGGTCATTGTTTCGCGAGCCCAGGCATGTGAATTCTCAGTCACGTTTTGCAACTAAGAAATTTATTTCATTTAAACTGAAACGTTCTTTTCAGACGATTTGTTGTTATTCGACCGAAAAAGTGCTTTCAATAATATTTCAATGTGAATTTTGATACGAAATTGTAAACGACTGCCCTTGGGTATGCCTAATTGAAAAAGTTGATTGCTATACTTCCGGGACTTTTATCGCCACATAGGAACCTTTCTAACCGAAACACCAGCTGTGGGAGCTGGCGTATTGCCTGAACGATGTTCCTGGATTATTGGATGCGGAAAATATTTCCACACGATTACATCAGCAACACAAATGATTGGTAGGTATTTTTACGAGTGTTGTTGGTCACTTAGTGAATCATATCAGGATACCTCTGATATTAATTACTAACAGCGAATTGGCGAAAGATCAAACTTAAATACGCGAATATAAATTACATCAGAAAACTTGCAAATGTTTAAATAAGATTATAGAATTATACATTTTAAATACATTGAAATTTAGTTCATTCAAAAAATCATTATTCACTTTCAAAGAAAAAATAAATATCATTCAATCATACAATATGGAAAAATCATTAAGAATTAATAATAATATCATAAATTAATATAAATAGTCACCTTGTTGCATGGATAAGGTCTTGAAATACATGACGGGTTATTGAAACTGCAGACATGATGGCTACGCTACATCCTGGAGTCGATCACATGTCCGCAAGAAGCTCCGAGTAGTAGTGAGTTGCACTCAAGTAGTCTACGAGCCGCCTGGGCAGAGGTAAGCTACTGACGAGGTCTCGACGTACGTACTTTAATATCACAAACCTGAAAATTTTATAAGATTGATACAAAACTTAGCTTAGCATTCCTTTTTTACTCTTATTCTTGCACAAATAATTAAAAGATATACACAGAAATTGCTATAATACAGCTTATGGACAATGCGAGCTTAACCCAGAAATGGGTTTTTTACAGATCTTAACTTTGATTGCCTCTAAATACACACATCAAAAATGTCTAGGGATCAAGCATTTTTATGCGGATTTCTTGAGATTGAGATGTGGCTTTGTAATAAATTTATGATTTTATAAATTTATATGGATCCTTTTTGGTGCATTTCATAATTTGAATCAGGAACTCTCAATCAAATTCGAGTAAAAGATGAAAATAAGCTGTCAATATTTTCCCTATAAAAACATACAACGCATTGAAGACATTATTAGTGCTACTGTTTCCCTACTACTGATTAAAACCAACGTTATTATGGAGCGGCGACGTCATTTAAGCAGGGAAGAAATGCTCAGAGCCGTGGGAATGATAGAAGCTGGTTCCCGGCAACGTACTGTAGCTTTAGCTCTGAATACAAGTCAGAGTGTTATCAGTCGACTTTGGACACGTTACCGAAGCACTGGTACCGTGGCTGAGCGCCATGGAGGACGGTATCGCTGCACCACACGGAGACAAGACCGATACATTCAAATCTTAACTCGAAGAGCTCCAACAATAACCGCCATGATGTTAGCCGTGAGGCTTCATCACTCTTCAGGGAACTTAATTAGCGACCAAACAGTCAGAAACCGCTTGCATGAAGTGAACCTTCATTCCCGAAGACCGCTACGGGTACCACCTATAGCAATGCACAATCGTAGGATTCGATATCAATGGGCTCTTGAACACAGAAATTGGGCAGAAGAACAATGGCGTTTCGTGTGCTTTTCTGATGAGTCTCGTTTTGGTATGAGACCGGATACAAGACGTATACGACACTGGAGAACCCCTGGACGCCAACAGCGATTAAAATCCTGCCAGGAAGTCCATCCTTATAGTGGTGGAACCATCATGGTATGGGCGGGTATTTGGATCGGCGGAAGAACTGAGTTGATTTGGATCAGAGGCAACCTCAACGCTCAAATTTATGCTGAGACGATTGTATCAGACGTCATCGTTCCTCTACAAGTGCAAATCGGTCCCTTATTTCAGTTAATGCATGATAATGCACGACCGCACACCGCAAGAGTTGTAAGACAGACTCTCGCCGCAGCTAACATCAATGTCCTGCCCTGGCCTGCTCAGTCGCCAGACTTGAACCCGATTGAGCATGCATGGGATATGCTACAGAGAAGAGCTCTGCCGAATATGGAGGGTATCCAGTCGCAAGAAGACCTTTTTTTGTTGTTGCAACGAACATGGGCGGCCATTCCACAGCGTGATTTGGATGAACTCATTTTGAGTATGCCAAACCGATGTTCTTGTGTTGTTAGTGTTCGCGGTAGAAACACGGATTATTAATTGTTTAAGTTACCCAATAAAATTTTAAAGAAAACTGTTATTTCAGTCTTTTTTTCGAACTTTAATGTTAGTGGTTCAAATGTCAAAAATCCCTTTATTAGGAAAATGGCAAATTTCTTTATTAATGCAAAGGTGACTTGGTTTATCGTTACTGTGACAAACGAAAACACTTTATTTGATGAATCCTTAAAGAAAATTTTAATTAATATCAATCAGGAGAAAAGTTATTGCAAAAATATATGTTGATCCCTAGATACTTTTGATGTGTGTAGATTATAATAAATCTATGTTATCTATCTAAATTATAACTATTAAACTAAATCTGTCTCTTTAACAGAAGGCTGGATAAAGTGGGCGATCAACATATTTCAGCCATATATAGCAAGTCTTGGTGGCATCTTCTCAGCCCTACTACAATGAGAAATAGGCCATCTGACACCCTGGCTGGTGGAGATCTATTCAGCTGAATAGCACTCAGATATGTGGCTATCGCATGGCGCGAAGAACATGTCATATTTCATACCCAAACCTGTCAAAACCGACTATACACAAACCCAATGCTTATAGACCTTTAAGCCTGACATCCTGTCTACTGTAAACCCTCGAGAGACTGTCGCAGAAAAATCCGAGATGGATTTCTCCATGTTAAGCCACTTCATTAACAACAACATGCATATTCCACAGTAGACCAACAGAATCCGCACTGCATAGCGTATGGTTTCCAACATTGAATGGCAGTAGACCACTAACGCCTTCATTGGCCACCTTCCTTGACAACGAGGACCTTTGACAAAACCATGTTCAAAAGCATCAACATGGTCCTAGAAAGGCGCTACATAGTAATCTATGCAGTGTCTTTCTGACCATGAGTGCCTGGATCACCATCACCAACATGCTCGAATTGTGGGCCGGCCCAGTCTCGGTGAATGTCACAACTAAAGCCACAAGTAAGGGACACTCTATGTTATTAACTTGATTTTATTTTTTTTAGGTTCGCAACTGTTTAACTAATACAACATAACAATCGGCTCATTGATCGTCGTTTGCAAGCAACCATGTTGTAATGGTTCTGTATTTCGTACTACCATAACATACCAAAATAATCTAATAGAAATCAATAGGTATTCAGTTTCATATGTTTTGTTTTTGGGGGTTTTCATGTGGTAGTGTGTAGTGCTCCTTGATTGATCTTATTAATAAATAAATAAACATCGCTGGACATTACACACAGCGCCATCTAGTGCCCTAAGAACGTAAGGCAGCGTCACTACCACTGCGCCATTCGAGTCTTATTGTTTTTAGATATTCAGTGAAATACGCTTCACAACGCAGCTAGTTTAGCTTAGTAGTAGTGACAAGAATCTCATAATAAATGCTGGTATTTTTGTTATTATTCATTATTGTTTTTGTTACTATTTTTATTTTCAAAACTGTAGATTGTGTCCAATTGTGCAATCAGAAGTAATTTACTAACAATAGGGAAATATGCATAAATTTTCTTTTTTTTTTATTTCGATACGGAATGTTAAAGTACGATAAAAAAAGCACAAAAAGCGAAAACAAGACATAAATCGGCCAAACAACACAAAAGTTATAACCATTTAAACTTTTGTTTCTATCTCTTTCTAGATCAACGGAATTTAGTATGGATTTTGTGCGTCGATGCAGCGAATGCCGTAATTCGCTGTATCGGATCTCTCTGTCTAATCAGCAGTTTCAAATGCTTATAACTTAGTATGTTTTATAGATATTAAAAAAAAAAATGACTTTGATACACACATCAACACGGTCTAGGGATATTTTTAAAAAAGCGAATTACTATCAATGTGTTAATTATTTATATGACATGTATATATTTAAAAGATACGTTATTTAATATTCTACCATTTTTTAATAATGGTTAAGGTATAGATTAAAATTTTTAGGATTTTATGGAAAAAAAATGAAGCATAGACGGAAACCGTATATGAATGAACTTTTAATTTGTGAGTAAAAACTGAAAAAAATAGAAAAATCATTTAATTTGTGTTTATAAACTTGAAGTTAGTAGTCTGAGAAAGCGCCCATGATGTTCATAACACATCGGCAACGATTCGGCATGCTCAGAACAAGGTTGTCAATGTCTTGCTGCGGAATATTGTCCCATGTCCTTCTGAGGTGCGCAAAAAGTTGATCTTCTGTAGCCAGATTTTCAGGAACTTCCTTCAGAGCTCTTCTTTGCAGCATATCCCACGCATGCTCAATGGGATTTAGATCTGGCGATTGAGCAGGCCAGTCTAAGGCCCTAACATTATGTGTATGTAACCAAGCTGCTACCGTTCTCGCCGTGTGTGCCCGGGCATTGTCGTGCATGAGCAGGAAATCTTGCCCCATTTGTGTTCTGTGGGGCAAGATTACGGGCCCCAGCACCTGTTGGACGTATCGTTCTGCCGTCATATTGCCCCGCACCCAAACGAGATCCGTCCGTCCTCCAAGACGAATACCTGCCTTTTATGTCTTTGGTTTGACGTTTGTCTATACAGGTTTCCTGAACAACGAATGTATCAGGATTGTCACATATAATTAAAATATACGAATAGCAAAATGTACGTTTGATCTTTTATTTAATATTGGCGACGAAATGGCCGAAGTTAAAAAGGTAAAACGTATACGATCCTCATTACGAGGAACATTTACAAGGATTGAAAACTATATTAATGAAGAATTACAGTTTTCTACTGAAGAAATTTCAACACGACTACAAACACTGAAAGATAATTTTTCCAAATTCCAAGAGCTTCAAAACGAAATTGAAAAAGAAACTGAAGATAGTGAACTAAACAAAGAAATAGATTACAGGTTCGATGTTGAAGAATTATATACTAAAGTACGTTCAAAATTCCTACAATTACAAAAAGAAAATGAAATTACAATTGTGCCTCCAAATAGTGCAACGGACACACAGTCAATTTACGAATCAGCAATAACGAACAAAGAAAAACCGTTTCGTATGAACTTTCAGCCGTTCCAAGAGAACGAAACTTTTATGAACTTTACCAAACGGTTAAAGTTTTACTTCTTGCTGAACAATATCACAGATGGTAAGGTGAAATTGTACGTACTACTTTGCACGATTTCGCCAGATCTACACGAAAGAATGTATAATATATGCTCTCCAGAAGATCCCTTGAACATGACTTTCGAAGAGATTACAAAGATTTTAGATGATTACATTGATCCTAAGCCCAGTATTTGGACAATGCGACACAAATTTATATCTCGCATGCAACAACAAGAGGAAACTGTGGTCACATACGCCTCCGAGCTTAAAAAACTATCTGCAAATTGTTAGTTTAAATGTCATAACTGCAGAAAACGAACTTCTGATAGCTTTCTGTGCTTACAACTCATACGAGGGTTAAATGATGGTGAAATTCGGCCGAAAATACTGCATGAAAAAGATACAACCTCATTTTCACAATTGGTGCAGATTGCCACTGCTACAGAAATGGGAAAGAACGAAAACGCAACAATGTCCTCAGATATTCAAAAACCTAACACAATCAATAAAATAACAACACCTTCCAACATCTGTTTATAACAACCCACCTGTGCATACTAAGGTAAATACAAGATTACCAATAACCATTAGAGATCTCAAAGGAAAATGTTTTCGTTGTGGAAAAGATGACCATAGAGCAAACGAATGTGGAGCCATCAAAAGCACTTGCCGAAAATGTCAGAAAATAGGCCACCTAGCACGAGTCTGTTTACAAAGATATACCAACTCTCATCAAGTAAATGAATCTTCAAGCGACATTAGTCAAGACAGTATTGCAGATATCAACTTAGTTAAAAGTGAAATATCGGAGAAATATACGATTACTCTGAAAATAGAAGACAAAACTGTATGTATGGAATTTGACACCGGTGCTACATTATCTTCAATGTCACTAAAGGATTTCAAAAACATGAACATACAAAAGAAACTTTTTAAAACAGAAATTAAGATGAGAACATACACTGGAGAAATCATTAGACCGATTGGAGTAGCATATGTCAAATGTTTGTACAACACTCAATTGTTTTATGGAAAACTATACATTATTGATCAAAATGTCGACCCAATTTTTGGTAGAAGCTGGATGAAAGAACTACATGATATTGATATAGCAGATATAAGAACAGTACAAACTACAATTCGTAGTAACAATCTAGAACAATTGTTAGAAGAATTCTCTTCATCCGTATTTACATCAGATCTAGGAAAAATTCCAAATCACAAAGCTCATTTAAGTTTAATGGAAAATACTCAGCCGATCTTTATTAAACCACGAAGAATTCCATACGCATTGAAACCGAAAGTTGACGAAGAAATAGAAAGACTATGTACACAAGGTGTGCTTACGAAAGTTGACCATGCCGAGTGGGGAACACCTATTGTTCCAATAGTAAAACCAAATGGGAGTATTCGGTTATGTGCTGACTACAAGATTACTCTAAATAAAGTAATAAAAGATGAACAATACCCCATACCCATAATTGAAGACATATTTTCTGAAATGAACGGAGGTAAGCTTTTCTGCACTTTAGACATTACCCAAGCATATCTGAATTTGGAAATGGACGAAGAAAGCGCTCACATGCAAACCTTGAGCACGCACAAAGGAACGTACAAAGTAAATAGACTAATATTCGGCGTTAAAGTAGCACCAAGCCTGTGGTAGAAATTCATGGACAAATTACTACAGGATCTGACAGGAGTTAAATGTTTTTTCGATGACATTATTATACAGGGCTCCTGTGAAGATGAGCTACTACAACGATTACGACAGGTCTTCCAAAAACTTAAAGAGAGTAAAAGTAACCTTCGAGTGAATAAAGAAAAATGTCACTTCTTTAAGCAATGCATTAACTACCGTGGACACACGATCGACAAGAACGGACTACATAAGAAGAAAAGACAAAATAAAAGCCATCACCAGCACTTTACGCCCTACAAACACCAACGAATTGAGAACCTTTCTTGGGATGGCCAATTATTACAATAAATTTATAAACAATCTGGCCTCTATTACAAGTCCTCTAAACGAGCTACTAAAGAAAAGAGCTATCTTTACCTGGTCCCCTAAGTGTGAAGAAAGTTTTTTAAAAATAAAGGAAGAAATTTTGAGCGAAAGGGTATTGATTCATTTTGATCCTAAAAAGCCACTAATACTAGCTACAGACGCTTCGCCATTAGGGTTAGGAGCAGTGCTTTCACATAGATTACCGGACGGTTGTGAACGACCTATTGCTTTTGCTTCTAGATCTTTATCAAGCAGTGAGAAGAAGTACAGTCAAATTGATAAAGAAGCTACTGGGAAGCTATCTACTGGGGCCTTAAAAAATTCTTTCACTACTGTTACGGTCGAAAATTTACTTTAGTTACCGATCACAAGCCACTAACATCGATCTTTCACCCGCACCAGACGCTACCAGCGATGAGCACGATGAGACTTTTTCATTACGCTCATTTTCTATCTGGATTCAATTATGAGATAGGCTACAGAAGTTCTGCAAGCAATTCTAATGCTGATTACTTATCCAGATTTCCAGTGGAAACAGTTAATGATAATAAAAAAGATCAACACTCACAATTCCAGCTACAACAAATATACAAAATCGAAGTCAACCCAGATATTATAGCCCGAAAAACAAAAGACGACAACGAATTACTTCCCTTACTACAAGCATTAAAAACAGGACGTACTTTGAAAGAACTTGGGTATAATGACAATGAATTTACGCTACAGGATGATTGTATTTTGAAAGGTACAAGGGTTATTATTCCTTCTACTTTACGTTCGCAAATTCTTAATGAATTGCATACTGGACACACTGGTATTTTAAAAATGAAATTATTAGCACGCAGCTACGTTTACTGGAAAAACATGGACAGAGACATTGAAAACAAAGTAAAATCATGTAGAGCATGCCGGTTAGAGCAAAACCAACCAGCAAAAGCTCCTTTACATCATTGGGAAGAGACAACTGGCCCTTGGCAACGAATCCATATTGATTTCGCTGGTCCAGTGTCTGGTTATCAATTATTCATTATAATCGACGCCTTCACAAAGTGGGTTGAAATAATTCCAGCCAAAATAACGACCAGCTCTTGGTGTATTCGAAAACTTAAAGAAATATTTTCCACTTTCGGCACACCCTATATTCTCGTTTCAGATAACGGCCGGCAATTCATATCACGAGAATTCAAAAATTTTCTCTCAGATTATAACATAACTCATAAAACCATTGCACCATACCACCCAGCCACAAACGGTCAAGCAGAACGCACAGTACAGACTATTAAGAGAGCTTTACGATCTATGGAGGGGGAGAGCGGTGATCTAGTCGACAAACTGACGACTATTAAAACACGTTTGAGACGTACGCCAGGCCCCAGTACCCAGAGCCCTTATCAGTTGATGTTTGGCAGGTAAGTAAGGACCAGGCTGCACGCCATGCTGCTCAAAACAGAGAATTCCACTCATCACCGAACATTGCCGGATAATTTACGACAATTCAAACTGGGAGACAGGGTCCAAGCTAGGAGTTACTCGTCTCCGCATCAGAGGTGGACATTCGGTAGGATCCTGTCTCGCCTGGGACATTTACACTATGAGGTGCTTACAGATGACGGGAATGTCTGGCGCCGCCATCTTGACCAGCTGTTGGCAGCACCCCAAGTGCAGCAACTGGAATCACGGCCGAGGGCTGTTGTCTTTGGTTTGACGTTTGTCTATACAGGTTTCCTGAACAACGAATGTATCAGGATTGTCACATATAATTAAAATATACGAATAGCAAAATGTACGTTTGATCTTTTATTTAATACTGCCCAAACCATAATTGTTCCTCCTTGGTATGGGTGAACTTCCTGAGGGTTCTGGAGACGGCTCCATCGTCCAGGAACTCGCCAAACACGCGTCCTTCGTGAATCTGGATGGAAGCCGAACCTGGATTCATCCGTGAACAGCACATTGGACCATTGGTCACGGCCCCAGTCCACGTGGTTCCGAACCCATTCTAATCGTCGTCCACGATTGCCTCTCCGTAAAGGTGGGACCCGGAGTGGTCTACGAGAGCGTAGATTGCTTTCATGCAGTCGCCTTTTTACAGTTTGGTCACTCACAAGCACTTGGTGTTCCACTCGCAGCCTTTGGACCAATTGAGTCGCCGTTGCATTTGGTTGTGCTCGCGCAGTAATTTGCAAAAATCGGTCTTGTCTGGGGGTAGTGATGCGACTTGGCCCCCGGTGCCTCTCCGCTACTTCACCTGTGGCACGATAGCGTGTCCACAATCTTGAAATTACATTTTGATGGGTCCCTATGGCCTCAGCAACATTACGCTGAACAGATCCAGCTTCCAGCATTCCCACAGCTCGTAACATCTCCGCCCTCGTCAAATGTCGGCGTTGCATGGCTACAACACCTCAATTTTAACTTTATCTTTCGTTTAAAAATGAAAAAAACTGTAACAAAACGTAATTCGTATTGTTTTCTAAATTTCGCACAAATGAAAATTCCCTCTCCTATACATCAAGACATTTTTATGCCACCGAAACAAAAGAATTTTCAAAAATTTGAATTTGGAATTAGTCTGAGATAAATTACAAACAAATCGGTGCATAAAAGATTCCAATGCGGCCAGTACTTTTCGAGTTATTTAATTGAGTATGAAATATCCCTAGACCGTGTTGATGTGTGTATTTCTGATGTTAACTAGTTCAGCACTGGATGTGCCAAATGTTGATTTTGCCTCCCCTCCATTCCCCGCATATCAGACCGAAGTACAGTACTTATGTCAAAGTCAAAGTATTTATTAGTGTGGTTTTTGGTGATAGTTGGTCTTACAGTTAAGTTATAGTAACTCAAAAAACTACCCATTAGGGCTTTTACAATTCACTAAAAATTCAACAATTTATTTATGACCGAGTTAGGTGGAAGTTTAGGTATTAATTTTTGATAAACCCAGTTGTAAAAATTTGTAGAGTTCATGTCTCCATGATAATCCCCCGTTTTTGAATCTGATTTAAAAATTAGCATCGTCAACTAACCCGTTCCGGCTACTAGCGTGAACTATTATTAAACGCCTTCTTTTTTCGTTCGTTTAGTTCTATCGTAAAAGCATAAATGAACTTCCGTTTAGATGGCAGCAATGTATAGATAATGAGGGTAAATATTTTGATTAAATAATAATAATATGTTATATCTTTGAAAAAAACGAGTTTCAATTTTTCAGTACAAATCGGCAATTTCATACTTTAACCCCTAATATAACTACAAACTTATTGTATCAAACAGCTGCCGTGACATATTTTTCATTATAAAATCTACTGCTGAAAGTTCACGAAAATTCACACTGTACTGTTGAGCAATTCCTTTAACATTGTGACGTAGCCAATATGGCGACCGATTTAGGCGCGTTTCTAGTCAGGTGACTCATTTCAAAATTGTATCAATTTTAAATTGTGTATCTTAAATAAAAAAAAGAACTAAGAGTTTTCGCTTCTATCATTAATATCATTTATGATAAAGATTTAAATTACCAAACTTAAACTTAAAAAGATTAAAATTAACATTTTTAAAGCACGGAAGAGGTGTATTCGGTCGATATGCAGTCTTAAGCCAACGGAAAGTTGCAAACCGCATTTTAAATCTCTTAAAATACCATCATTGCCTTTACTTTATATATACGAGCCCGCATTGTTCGTCAAGGAAAATAGTTAATTACGTTAGTGAACGCTATAGATAGATCGACAAGACAAGAACGAATTCACGAGTCACGAATTATGTCTAAGAGCCACAAAAGCATCCTCTGCATGGCTCCGAAAATATTCAATAAAATACCAAATGACATTAAAGATTTAAACTTGACACAATTTAACGGAAAAGAATCATTTTTTAATTGAAAAGGGCAAAAAAAAAAAAAATGAAAAGTGTAACTATACCATTGACGAATTCCTTCTTGACAAAATTTAATAAGCTAGGCTGATCTGTTTTATAAAAAATATTTTTATTAGATATAGATTTCTTAATTATTTTGACATTATACTCTGACATTACTTATCAATTTGAATTTATTGGGTATTATTTCTTAATTTATGATATTACATTTTTATAAAGTATTCATTTGAATTTATGATATTGTGTAATGTGTATTCTAAAGGTTTATTAAAAAAAAAATGTATTTTAAATGTTGAATTTTTAGTGAATTGTAAAAGCCCTAATGGGTAGTTTTTTGAGTTACTATAACTTAACTGTAAGACCAACTATCACCAAAAACCACACTAATAAATACTTTGACTTTGACATAAGTACTGTACTTCGGTCTGATATGCGGGGAATGGAGGGGAAGCAAAATTAACATTTGGCACATCCAGTGCTGAACTAGTTAACATCAGAAATATCAAAGTCATTTTTTTTTTTAATATCTATAAAACATACTAAGTTATAAGCATTTAAAACTGCTGATTAGACAGAGAGATCCGATACAGCGAATGACGGCATTCGCTGCATCGACGCACAAAATCCATACTAAATTCCGTTGATCTAGAAAGAGATAGAAACAAAAGTTTAAATGGTTATAACTTTTGTGTTGTTTGGCCGATTTATGTCTTGTTTTCGCTTTTTGTGCTTTTTTTATAGTACTTTAACATTCCGTATCGAAATAAAAAAAAAGAAAATTTATGCATATTTCCCTATTGTTAGTAAATTACTTCTGATTGCACAATTGGACACAATCTACAGTTTTGAAAATAAAAATAGTAACAAAAACAATAATGAATAATAACAAAAATACCAGCATTTATTATGAGATTCTTGTCACTACTACTAAGCTAAACTAGCTGCGTTGTGAAGCGTATTTCACTGAATATCGAAAAACAATAAGACTCGAATGGCGCAGTGGCGCCAAGTAAGGCGCGGCCAACTAGTTTCGCGCGCACTGTAATTGATTGTTCTAATGCGTCTTTAGTGTCCGATTCATGGTTACAATTATTGTGCTGTCATCAGCAAAAAGGACCATAGGGAAAGCGACGTGTTTTGGAAAGTCATTGATGTAAGCTAAAAACAACGGGGGACCCAAATGCCCTGTGGTACGCCAGAAGTGATTTTGGGTTTTCCTGAAATATATTTAAGTTCTTGTTTATGCTTTTTAGAAATCCGTTTAATTTCTGTACTCTGCGTTCTATTGTCTAAATAAGACTGCATAAGGGAAAGTGCATTGCTCCTTATGTATTATGTATTCTAAACCTCCCCTCCCCTATATTACAGTGTTTAGGTGCGTCTGAATAAATCTTCCACGGGTAACAGAGCATACAGTATCTACGTCTCGTCGATTGTCTATCTTGTGGTGGACAGCCTTATCAAAATACTTAAGGCAACTTCACTATGGGCTACGCCGATACCATAACTATAATTATAAACAGCACCCTTGAAAACACCCTATGCAACCTAATACCTAATGCGTCAAGCCCTGAAGATAGCAGAGGACTGGCAAAGAATATCAACTATCGGTGACCCCAACTAAAACTAAATTTATTTATTTCACAAAAAAAGAGATAAATGACAGTTTTACAATTCGTACCACGATTCTTTAGCACTCTTTAGCATATCATCTGAGATCAAATATCTGAGCACCTTTTTGGACCAACAAGTAAATTCCTACTACATCACCACAAAAGCCAGCAGATCCCTATGCTACTGCTTGGCAGAAAACGGAAAATTAGCCCTGATGGTCACTTCAGTCATCTGCCCAATTATACGACATTCGGTTCAATAATCTAGTAGCCCAGGACAGATCTGAGCGCAGCCTAAATAGACCTGGAAGAACTGCAGCGCTCTAATTGTGCAACAATCATTAACAATATGAGACCCACTGACCCACACCCACTACCGCCCTGCAAGAAATGTAACCTTTACACGTCATCGTGCTGAGGCGCTGGCCGCCACTTAGCTCAGCATATCCGATACCCTGAGCAAAGACTCTACGGGTCAACCACATGCGCATAAAGGAAGATGAATTCAAACGGCAACCAATAGCAATTTAACTTTCATCCTGTGACAAAGCTCCGAAACAACACTACTTTCAAAAGCACGCTTTATTACGCAGAGAAGATCAGTGGGACTACTCAGGTCCAAAAGATCTGAGAATATACAAGTATACACTATAGACCGACTCCGGAACTGGAGTCGCATAAATCCAGTTCGCTGGGAATGTTCAACACCGTCTACTACGCGACGTTTGTGGGAATTATCCGAGCGGCCTATGGCATACAAGCCAGGACAGTTATGGACTGAACAGACTAGGAGACCTAATCTGCTTTTGGAGGAAGCTGGTTGGAATGACCAAAGAATGGGCGCCATGGCCTGCGTACAATGGTCCACTTGAAGGACTTAGTGTGGAAACTAATTCCGATAACATAGAACATAGATTGGGTGATCTCAAGTGGTACAGGGCATCACTGGTCCCTTTACCAGTTTCCCTCATCACCTGCCTAGCCTTTTCCCAACTATGTTGGAGTCGGCTTCCAGTTTTACCGGATGCAGCTGAATACCAGTATTTTATATCTGACCTCCACAACCCAGTTAGTACCGGGTAATACGATACCCCTTTGTAAGACTGGTCGCCAGTTTTACCAGTTTCCCTCTTATTTAATAAAATAATATGAGTAGCTTACCTGCACATATGCTGAAGACTTTGTACACGCTTAAACCTTGAAACCGGATACAGCAGTTGTACTCGCACTGGCCCAAGCACTGGCCTTAAGTTCAAAAAGAACAAATACCGTCCGCTCCGAGATGTTTCTACCGCATTTTCTATGAATTCTACTATAGTCTGAGCTTTAAACATAGTGCAGCCACCAAAACAGAAATTACCTGGAAATTAAACATATAAAACGTTTTATTACTAGTTTTTTTTTCCAATCTTATTATAATTTTAAATATTTCAGTACTTAAAAAAAAACATACAAGCATTTAACAATCTAAAATTAGTAGCCCACTGGTAGCAGGAACAGGATTCAAGCTACCGGTGGTCAGGGCTCCAGGTCCAGGTACCCAGAAGTATCGCTGGATCCAGCTGCCTAGCGAGATCCTCCTCAGATGTCAGTCGAGGCTTTTGGCCATTGGCCGTCAAGACAATACGCACAATAACTGCGGTGCACACGTCCCATATGTAGCGAGCTTGCGGGCCAGGTCAAATTAAAATGAAGTTGAGTTTGAATGACCGAGCAAATGCTAGATCTACTAATTTCTGAAGCACATTGCACCTCAGCTACTTATGTTAAATTTACATACCAATTTGCAATGCTACCTGACAAATCATCCTGATGGGACGACCCATGCAGCACGCGTAGCAAGACCACCGTAGAAACGGGTTTTGTTGGCGGAATAATCGACAAAATGACAGATTGTAGAAAGATTTCTATCGTATTAAGCATGGCGATCTTAAAATTGTAGAAAAGCATGACAATTTTTTGTCTATAGACACTAGGGGGTAGAAACATTTCTTCTCAACAAATGGCAAATACATCTACATCATATCGGACCTAAACAAGATTCTTTTTATTACTGGTCTTTGTGTTTGTTGACCTATTTTGTTTTTAAAAACATGTCGGGGTCATGTTGGTCATGTCATGTCACCGCCGCCGTTTCCTCAGTTTTTAGGCCGAGAAGAATAAAAAAACTTTTAAATATATGCTGTCCGAGCGTTAACCGGGGCTCTTGATATGCCTGCTGAGTACGGTAAAGATTTTATCAGACTTACGACAAGATTTTATGCCTAATGCCCGTTTACACCAACACAAAGTGACACCTAATTGAACGCCAAATTCCTCTTTTTATCAACACTACGCGACACCTAACTGAATGCCTAATTCCTATTTTCGCCAACACTAAGTGACACCTAACTCTGAAAGCCTAATCCCTGTTTTACCAACACTGACACCTAACTGAATGCCTACTACCCGTTTTCACCAACACTGACACCTAACTGAATGCCTACTACCCGTTTTCACCAACACTAAGTGACACCTAACTCAATGCCTAGTACCCGTGTTCACCAACACTAAGTGACACCTAACTCAATGCCTAATGCCCGTTTTCACCAACATTAAGTGACACCTAACTCTGAAAGCCTAATCCCTGTTTCACCAACACTGACACCTAACTCAATGCCTAATACCCGTTTTCACCAACACTACGTGACACCTAACTCAATCCCTAATGCCTGTTTTCACCAACATTAAGTGACACCTAACTCTTAATGCCTAATCTCTGTTTCACCAACACTAATTGGTCAAGCATATTTTGACAACATTTTTTTTAACGTTACATGCTAATGGGATTAGTTGTATTTAGGAATTTTAACTGTTGTTAATTTAAAGGTCGTTAAACATACTTTCAATTGATACCATAATTGGTATATAATGTATTCGTCGATGGCGGGACATGTTTGAAACTTATTTTTGGTGAGGTGCTATTTTTGTGACGCCGAGTGTAGTAAAAAAAATCGACTAAACATCATCTAATGCCAGAATATATAACCAACCACATCCAAGCTACAACAATACTGGGTGTCTGTTTAACTTCTTTATGTCACTTGGTAACAGTTTTGTTGGAGGAGGTCATTGGAATGCGAAGCATACATCTTGGGGTTCGAGGTTAATTACCACTTGATTACAACTCAATTTCTACTTCTACTGCTGACACGGAATACAATATAATAATACAAGTACAGAAAGATTCACTCCTCTAAGTCATTGAAATAAATAGCAACTTTTGCTTTGGCATAATAAAGTGCAAATTAGTAACAATACTGTAAATACTATTGAGTGATAATAGCATTAACGACTCCAGATGACATACACTCAGCGGCACGGAATGTGACTCAAGCGCGTTAGGTGTTTATTGTTGTTGTTGTAAAAACTTAAATATTTATTCGATTTGTAAATGTGAATAAATAATTTAAAAAAGAAGTTAACTTAAACCCCAAATACGGTATAAAAACTACATATGATCCAGGAAGTATGTTGGAACAATACTCCTGAATTTCCTAGTAAAGCCAGATCCTCTAATTTATCATTGCTTGAAAAAAGAAGACTGTCGGATATGGCACCAACCAACGTGGCTCGAACGAAAACAAGTACAATTTCCACAAGTCCGCTAGCAAGCTAAAAGAACTACTTCAAACCTGGCATGATAGCACCCTAGAAGCCCAGCTTGAATCGTTCACTCCTTCAGCCTCAACCAATTACTCTCTTTGGACGTTCACAAAGCAATATATCAGACCTCGGGTATTTTAAATATATTATTTGCCCATGGTCTTTTGACGTGAGCTACACGATTATGCCGTTACAGCCGTACTGGGTATGAGCGAGGTCTTTGCTGCCGTCAAAACATTTGACAGCAGCGCCACACCTTGGCGCTTTCTTTTTCTGGTGCACAGGCCAAAAACATTATAACAATATATCTATCTCCATCAAAACTGTCTAATAAAGTCATGTTATGTCAAAGATAAATTACATGTAGGTATCCGTACATCGAATATGTATGGATTAGCGACTTTGGTAAAACTGTGTAAATGATTCAAATAATTCTTACCCTGATCATGTTCAATCCTTACATGTCTAAGACCATTTAACTTAAATGTTAGAGTGAATATATAATGGTCATCACTGCTATCACGGACGATAAATGAACCATCTGGTTCATTAGACAGAATCTTTTCAGCAGCTTCCACCGATAGGGGGCCCCAGTACCAACCATACTGAAATGAAAAATTATATGATTATAATGAATGAAAAGGGCTTTGCAGCAACAATATTATTTCGATTAACGCTGAATGACTGCTTACATCTTTAACTTTCTGTATGGATGTGGCGAAGTCCATAACAGTGTCGTCTTCGGTGGCGGTGCGGCGTACAGATGGGCGCGCGTGCGTCGGTGGTGGCAGCGGCGGCAACGCACGACGCACGGCGGCAGGCGGCGATTCCTCCTTGCTCTCGCTCACTCGCTCCACGTCCCCCGCAGGCTGGCGTCTCCAGCGAAACAAGTTACAAAAACTCTGCTTGAAATTAATTGATAGTATCCTTACTGGAGACATTTTAGCCTTTTGGTTTTGACTTGTAATACTTTTCTTAACGACTTTATCGTTCTTCTCTATTTCGATCACATCCTTCGGAATGTTTTCTTTATGCTTTTTGTTCTTAACATTCATTCCAAATGAATTTTTGTTGGCTTTCCTATGGTTATTATTCGTTTCCACAGTTCTAGTTATTTCATTACTTTCTTTCAAAAATACTGTGGAGCTGGCATCTTTCCCCATATGTTTTGCATGTATGCCAACATTGCTCACAATGGGATTATTCTTTTTATTAATAGTAGCTCGACATTCCGAATCGCTTGAACTAGAATAA
The DNA here is from genome assembly GCA_941918905.2 of Xestia sexstrigata. Taxonomy (NCBI): domain Eukaryota; kingdom Metazoa; phylum Arthropoda; class Insecta; order Lepidoptera; family Noctuidae; genus Xestia; species Xestia sexstrigata. The sequence goes on along the minus strand of OW799200.2, from coordinate 10,137,089 downwards.
AGAGTATGTAAATATTTTCTCATTTCGCGCAAGGTTAAATGCAATGAGTCAGTGTCAGAGTCACCCGAACTTTTCTTACAAGACGAACTAGGTAAACTATGTCTTTTAGTTTTCACATCTTTAGTTTTGTTATTTTCTTTTGTCTTGTAATTTTTATCAGTAGGGGTATTAGTAGCTGTAGTTTGCATTGTATTTTTGCCACGTTTTTTGTTATTTCTGGGTGGTTTTTTACCTTTATTCCTTATATTGCTTTGACTAGGCCGTACCATATCAATGGGCACTGCATAAATGTCGCTATCGAATGGGACATTGTACATATCTGTTATATCGGAGGTTTTGGAAGTCAGCGTATCATGTGAGATAGCCTGAGTAATGAAGCTAGAGTCATCAGCCTGGAACTGTGTTACAAGAGAGTTGTGGCTGCTGGACAATCGCGACGACAGCGAACTCCTCGAAGAAGGCCGATTAACACGACAGGGACTCAAGTGAAGAAGTCTTGGACTCGCGAATCTATGGTTCAAACATTGACGCCGTTCGTATAGCGATTCAGGCTTAAATTTTCTTGGGTACATAGGCGAAAGGTGCCTTGTGTTTATTGCTTTATTGTCTGCCGCGTCAAGGGTGAAGACAACGGTCGGCGCCACGTGTACAGCCGTACATTTCTCTATGTCATCCGCCGCGGGGCTATCCTGCAAAAGAAAAACACATTTAACTCCATAAAATGGAAATGCTTTTTAAACAACTAAGTCATAAAGTTATCTTGTTTTGTACAGGGTTCTTATAAACAGGAAGGCAAAAACAATATTATGAGACATTTTCATTTAATGAGGTTCATTTTGAATTGCCCAGAATGCCAAATTTAAGGATATTATTACTCTATTCTACCTTTAAAGTACCTATTTATATACAGGGTGTAAACAGATCCTTCACGAAGTCGTTAACCAAGCATTCTGAACATCAAACTAAGTACGTACCCTACGCAATAATGATTGCTGGGAAGCGACTTTCTTTTTGGGGTGAAAAATCAGATTTACGGTAAAACTCAATGTAACGCACTCAAAACATTGTGCTTATGGATGGATTGAAGAGTGTGGGGGTCGTGGAGGTGTTAAAGTAAAATTCTTACATTAAAAAACCTACCTATTTAAAAAAAACTTGTGAAAATGTTGGAACTTTGACACCCAATATCTCCGTAACTAGAATGTTCCCGACTCTCACTTGGCCGGTTTTTTGTTCTTATTTTAATTTAATTATTTATTTTTAAAGTGAATATACGTACAACTAGTATTCTGTGAATATTTCAATATTTTTTATTTTACCTGTTGCCGTTGTTAATTTCGAGCAAAAAACAGCAAAAAAAAAATCACTTTTGTTTTATGGGAGCCCCACTTAAATATTAATTTTGTTCTGTTTTTTTTGTTGTATTTTTTGTTCTTATAGCGGCAACAGAAATACATCATGTGTAAAAATTTCAACAGTCTAGCTACACGGTTCATGAGATATAGCCTGGTGACAGACAGACTGTGGTTTCTTAGTAATAGGCAAGTGAGTGTCGGGCCCGCGCAGTGTAGGGTTCCGTAGTAGCCCGTTATCACAATTTAGGACGCACCCGTTGGCACAGCGCCATCTAGCGGCAGCTTTGTGAAACTTATGATAATTTATTATGGTTTTTTAGTTTGTTTTTCAATGCAAGTCTTTACCCGTTATAAATAAGCAACTACTTCATTTTAATAGTGACTAAAATGAAGTAGTTGCTTGTTTATATAGAATAGAATATATCGAATATACAGGGTTAGTTTTCAATGACCGAACGAACGTGTGGATATTGCAACAACACAATTCAGTTCTACAACCTAGATAGGTAGCAGTTAGCACACACATACATTTGGCGGTGCATGCACGCACACAAGTGCATTAAGGACGCTGTTACGTTTTCGATGAACTCAAATTTAGGTATCTAAAGTCGCACACAGCAACATCACGCGTACGCACACATTGAACCACTCTGAGCGTTCGATTTTTTACTTCACTTATATAATCTTGATCCTTGATATTATTTTTTAATTTTATTGTGTTAAGAAAAACGCATGTTTTGAATTGAATTTTTAAATTTATTTTGCTATTTTATGAACTAAAACTAACGTTTTCCGACTGCTTCTTGCATAAGCTATCTCAATAATATATTTTAGATTTTTTTCTCATATAGAATAAAATACCCTATTGTATGTGGTCTAGACAAACATAAATTGCAAAAACAATATTTTAATAAAATATTCGTCAAACTTTAAGTACTTTTCAAATAAAAATGATTTTTTGACATATTATAGTCTTTGACGTCACTACCGGCGTTATCGAGGGACGATGTGTTTTGAGAGTGCGTTCCGTTTCACTAGAAACATACTACATAAAACAATAAATTGTAAAATAAGTTTATTTTTTTATTTAACACTTCAAGCACAAAGCACAGAGGCGGACTTAATGCCATAAGCATTTTCTACCAGTAAACCTTTGGGTGATGCAGCGACAATCAGTGGTAGGTGTACATCTGAAAATAATTAAGAAAATAAACTCGGCAGAAGTAATGTTTTAAACTTAAACAAGTGATCCACAATGTTCTTATGCACCAATACAAGGCATTTTTAATAAATAAAAAGAGTATTTGTATTTCATGCATATTAACTATTGATTCCTGAACATTACTTGGACCTTTGAAAATGCACTTGGTAGTTCTGTTACTTAGTACCATCGCGTCGCACAGTATGTTATTTTGCCTTAGTTGAGGACATGCCAGTTTTATGGTTTTTTTTTGGAAATTGTTAACCAAACAAAACACCTATTATAACTCCGCCAGCTCTAACTACTATAGTAAGAGAAAATAAGAAAATCGATAAACATCCTTAAAAATTAATAAACACAATATTTTGTTTTTGGATTTGGTTTTTACACTAAATGTTTTAAGTTATGATGGGAATTCACTAGGAACCATTTTTTTTTAATTATTTTTATCACCCATGTGGGTTTCTTTTTTCTATGACTTAGTAATCAATTTTTTGTCTGGCTCTATTAATGGTCGTGTTTTCTTTAAAAATCTAATAATCGATTACTGTAGTGACTATCGCTACACAAAAAACCGTATGCAATAAACCAAAGAATTCGAAAATTTTGAATTTTAAAATTGTGGGTTAGAGTTGTCAATCAAACCTGTGTGCAACATACAATGCTGATAAGAAATAAATAATAATAATAAATAAATAAATATCGATGGACATTACACACAGCGCCATCTAGTGCCACACTAAGCAACGAGGCTTGTGTCGTGGACACCAGATAGTTGATATACTACATAGATACTTTTTTTTTTTTGTAAATACGTACTTATTATACATAATATATATAAATAAAATGAAGTTTTACGTAGTATTATGAAGAAATGAGGTTGTACGCAGCGTAAGTTACTCGCGAGAGACTTGTAGGGAATATTGCTCCGTATTTTCATAATTCCTAAATTTCAATATTCCGAACGTTCATTATAACTATTCTCAAAATACCGACGTTCAATAGTCCGAGTCCGACTAATTGATAATACGAAACATTAAAATTACGAATCCAATTTTTATCTTCTTTTTTTTCATTATTTTTGCGATAGGATGCACCGTTTTCAAGATATAGCAAAGGCGAGCAAGATATAGCAAATTTAGAACCTGCTACGACTCCATGACTCATTTTACATTACACACACCAACTTTCTGTCACAAATATCGTCGTCGTTCCGCCGACTAAAATGACAAACATGACAAAAAGTTGACAATTTTTTATCAGCGCCATCTTGGATTTCGGTTTTGTATCCATATCCATCGTCATACCATACATACATACAAACTGGTTAAAATCATAACTCTCCTCCCGCCCATCCACTTCCTAATCTCAACGCCGACAGCTTGACCATATCCATCCAAATCCTAACCTTACTTAGAGCTGCTTAACCTCACTCATCCATTTTGTAACCTTGTCAACAACTGCTTAACCTTACCCATCCAAATCCCGATCTGAATTAGAGCTGCTTAACCCCACTCATCCATTTTGCAACCTTGACAACAACTGCTTAACCTTACCCATTCAAATCCCGATCTTACTTAGAGCTGCTTAACCCCCATCCAAATCCCGATGTTACCCAACATTATTTCCAAATTACATTCTAATAATAAAAGTATGAACCTCGCGCTTATTTTTTTTATTTCAGTTCGCAAAAGTATCAACTCGTTCCGATTACGTTATACGACGACGACGGTACTCACACACGCATGCACACTATCACACTACAATATTTTCTAGTAATTTTATCGTATTTATTTTTTGCGAGAGAGCGATACACCAGTCCTTCCATGAGCGCTTCTGAGCGCGGAATGATGAACCGCGAGTTCAAAATGTATGAAGAAATTGGCAAATGTTTTGCTGATGCAAATGTAGCTGCACCTATAAAGGACTATACAGGGCGTCCCACGGATATGCCACATGGAGGGAAAGAACCTTGAATATTGTAGATTTAACATTTTACTGAAAGAAGACATTATTTTAATTTAAAAAACAATTTAAACTGCATTCATAGAATTTAAATAATAACATGGTTGAACCGGGATTAGAACCCGTTACACGAGAAAAATAATCATCCTGTAGCTTTATCATACCGATTGAAAGGCTTCATCATAAGGATTATTTTTTGCTAAATAACATAGTGTCAGAAATAAAGGAAAACCATGAATTTTAACATTTTTAATACAAAATTAATCAATTTATCAAATGCTCAAAATGAGTGAGTGATTTTTTTTAATGGGGTTATGTAAAAAAATTAGTTTACAAGAACCAGTATGAAAGTGTCCACGAGCTAGCAGAAGTTAGACGTATTCTAAAATCCACCACAACAAGATCAAAAAATCGACAGGGAGCGAAATAATCAAAAGAGTGCGACTTTGTATTCAACAGGGACTAATTTTGAGCATTTGATTAATTGATTAATTTTGTATTAAAAATGTAAAAATTCATGGTCTTCCTTTTATTTCTGACACTATGTTATTTAGAAAAAAAATATGCTTATGATGAAGCCTTTCGATCGGTATGATAAAGCTACAGGATGATTATTTTTCTCGTGTAACGGGTTCGATTCCCGGTTCAAACATGTAATTATTTAAATATCTATGAATGCAGTTTTTTTTTTAATTCAAATAATGTCTTCTTTCAGTAAAATGTTCTATCTACAATATTCAAGGTACTTTCCCTCCATGTGGCATATCCGTGGGACCCCCTATATATACAGCAATTTATTATAATTTTTAAGATAAAATATTCTGTAAATTTACCTAAAATTGTACCTATTCTGACCCTACTTTTTACAATTTTCTGGCATTATTGTGATGGGAAAGACGTATTTCTACAAAAATTTTATATGACGACACACAATTTTTTAGATGCGAGATCTGGATATGAATATATTATCTTTAAATTAAGACGATGAAATCTTCACATATGTGATTGCTTATATATATTAAAATGGTACCTGAAAAACACTGTTATTTGTCGAAAAATGTAAAAGCGTCCTTAATTCCCACTAGGTTTATGATTTAGGATTTTTTTTGGAGATTTTTAAATGAATGCTATTATTTTATTTTATATTTTTCGGCAATAATATTTAAAATGCAATTTTGGTTTGATATTTAGATCTTAATTTTAAATTTTGGCTGGTCATTGAAAGCTAACCATGTATATAATATAGAATCAATCCAGCTTAAAGTGTTAAAGGATTTATTCTAAGGATTTTTTATTTGGTACAAAATTATCCAACACCCAAGTTTAACAACTATTACTTCTAAACTAATAAAGTTATCTTAACCGCTATCATTTTCCTTTAAAGTTCATGAAATGCACTATCATCATGAATTATTCAAGCCCGCAGTTTAGCGTTTAGAGAGGGGGGACGCCCTACTGATACAAAAATTTGCACTTTAAAGTTTAATATTTCGTAAATGGAGCATTAAATCAAAAAGTAGTATCATCCCCACTTCACATGTAGGGGAGCTACCCTAAAAAAATATATTATACAAAATTTTATTTTACCACTTCTTCGGCGTAATTGATATACACACCCCTACAAAATTACAGCTTTCTAGTACTAACGGTCTCTTAGCAAAACCTCGGACAAACAGACCTTGTCAGGACTACGGGACACTAAAAATGATAGATGAGGAGAACAAGTGCCTTTCTGCGTTGGCTATAGATTCAATAATAACATAGGTACCTGAAATTCAGGTGGTGGTTCTATAGTAGTAAGTATTACTTTTCCAGGTCCTTTTTTCACAGTATTGAAAAAATCACCACACATACGTTCTGATGTTTCAGTTGATTCGCATAGTGACAATGACTTTTCATCATAGTCACTTTCTTGTAGCTGTACAGGAGAGACATGGTAAGGTCATTAGTTATACACAAGAACACAACAAAAAAAATGTTGATTGTTATCTACTACGTTAAATCTTAATATATATAAATCTCGTGTCACAATGTTTGTCCTCAATGGACTCCTAAACCACTTAACCGATTATAATAAAATTTGCACACCGTGTGCAGTTTGATCCAACTTGAAAGATAGGATAGAATAGAAAAAAAAAAAAGTCCACCCGTGCGAAGCCGGGACGGGCAGCTAGTGTTCTTATATGTTATAAAGATTCAATAAGTTTAATGATTCCAAAAAATATCCTTTGCAGAGCTATCATTTTCTTCGCATGGGGCTAAGGAATATAAACTATAGATTGCTCTTTTGAGAAAGTAGCCTGTAGATAATAAATTCCTGTCCTTGCCTCTCGTGATTTTCATGTTGTATTCTTAATAGGTGCAGAACAGTAAAATTTATACATTATAATTTTAGCTGCCTCATTGGTCTAATTGTTGCAAGCACGAAAGCTGAGCATTGAGGTCTTTTCGGCAAAGTGTTATTAGGCTTTCCCATCAGGAATTTGTCAGTAGCAGACATGGAGTCCAGATTTGTACCCAGTTGATGACAATAGGCTTGTCCCCTATTGAATGGGACTTAACATAACTGCCAAAATGTGGGTGTACTATTAGGTTCACCTATACCTAATAATTCAAGCATCAGGGTAATTTGTGATTGGACATTTAGCCTCAGATTTTTACAGGTTTTCCTTTCAAAATCAACTAGATACATTTATAATAAAATTTTATTAGCCCTTAGCTTGTGTAATAACTAAATCAATCAGTTGTGATTGTGATCAACTAGCTTTTTTTAGAGTGTGGAGTTGTCATATTATTTTGTGCATAGAGTGCATTCGCTGAAGTGTTGTGAGCAGCTAAGCATACATAACAATGTGTGCCACATGGCAACAACTGAAATAAAGCAAAGCAGGTGAAATATACTAAAAATAAATAATAATACAACACTAAAGAGAATCATAAATAAATAAATACAATTGATATTTCAGTGGTGTCCTTTCTTATTGCATAACATTCTCTTAATAGACCAGAAAGTTTATAATTTTCCCCTTGCAGTATTGCATCTTTACTTGACTTATTATAAGTGCTCCTGTAGAAAATCTAAAATTCTATTAAGATCTTTTTTTAAGTACCTACTAGCTGTTGACCATTGCTTCGCCTGCAGTATAAATTTCCTATCCCACGTCAAGGGTTAGCTGTGTTATGTGTACTAAATTTCAGGTCTTTTCTGCCATTATGGCACCAAAAGGTAACATATTTAGAGTCGACGAAATTTAAGAAGTATGTTTTGACAGCCGTCAAATCCATAGTAAATTGACACCGCTATCGGAAATTGCACTTTATTACTATTACACTAACAAATGTCAAAACAAGCTTTTATTTTTTTAATACTTTAGTTACTTTGGCATTAGTGTTAGTATGGATGCTATCTAAGAAATAAACCAGACTGTTAAAGAGCTCCATGTTTATTATTCAACTATTGACTGTTTGCCACCTGTGATACAACAGGTGGCTGGGAGATGGGTTTTGATTTGGTTGATTGTCTCTCATGTTCACCTGTCTGTTAATTCACACCAATATTTATTGTACATGTGAATAAAAAGCAACAGCTGGTTATAAAAACATTTAGTTCAAATGGATAAATATTCAAGCATCAACAACAAACAATCAATCTAGGAAAATGTCGAAAAATGATTCACATAGACACAAACTACAAAAATGAGAAAACAAATTCGCATTAGGCAATAATTAACTCTCGATTCGTTAATCATTTTCTCGTATTTGGAGAATACAAGTAAATTAACCTTCGCCCACGCGACAATACAATTACTTAGACATGCATTAGTAAAGTACTAATTTCCTATTCATTTGCGATTAGTTTTCCTATACACCATGCCCAAATAAGAGTTTATTGTATGTACTTTGGAATATTGAATCGAAAAATACACAAAATCAGAATCATTACAGATTTATTGTTTACAACGCGTTTAGCTTAGAAAAATTTGCAATAAAATTTTAAAAACATGTTTCAGAAAAGAATTTTAAACATAAAATAAATACACTATCAAGCGGCATCTAATGAGCTAATGTAATTTGTGTCTTGTGAAGAAAATTTCTAGTGACTATCTCACCTCGGATACAACGTGATGCCATCCACTGGCAGAATCACTAGAAAAAGAACCACTTGTAATTATAAGACCACTATCTTCGCTTAACGGAGGCGCCTCAGAATGTGTTGAAAAAGGCGGCGACTCCATCACCCAAATATTTGATTGGGCTAACTAACATGAACAAAAAATGGACGTAAATTCACTATTTTCGTATAAATGAAGGAAATACATTGCATTGCAGTCTTATTTACTTCTTAATAATGCCTGACCTACAACTTTTTTATGAATTGGATACAAGCAAAATGGGCCCAAATTCATTTTTTTAACAGTATTATTTTTATTTGCCAAAACTGTGTCATATGCAATAGATGCTCTGTGGTCATACGCAAATACCGCAAGACCAGTGCTAGGTTGTATGTTGATTAAAATATTGTATTTTATTAAACATACAACCTAGCATTGGCCTGGAAAATTTAAATTTCGCGGGCTACCCTGGAGCATCCACCTTAACCCTGCAATCGTTTGACCCACAAACTTCAAGTAAATAAATATTATCTTAGGGGAAGCCGTGAAAATACAATGCTCGACACTATTGTTTGTAGCTGGCATTATTCGCGTATGTTTTTTTTTGTTTTAATGAATAATGTATAATAAGTGTAATGAACTTCGGTTAAACTGAAGCCCTTTAATGCAAAGCCGAAATGCAGATGGGTCATTGAGGTTATCAGCATGGTTTTTATCAAACGTCTTTAATTTTATTGCATTATTTAGAAACTTTTACGTTCAGTTTGGCAAATTAGAGTATGGAAAAAATGAGGGCGTTGTTAGCGACTTTCTGGCAACCCTAAGCAGTGACAAGCCAATGACATTGCCGAGTTTGACAGAAAACGCGGTATTGCCAGGTAGGAAAGTAGTTCCAACTGTCACCGCGTCAGACTTTTTTGCCAAGCTGTACATCACTTGATTTTTTTGGCAGAAGCCACCTAATTTTTGTAAACCAGCTGTTTAGAACATTTATTTACAAGATAAAATACCTACGAATCCAACGATCAATTTAAGTTTGCAGTTTACGGTGGCGATGCTTGTGAAAAAATGCAACAATAAATCTAGCTTCTTACATTTATTTTAGGTCCGAGTTTTACCACCTGCACTGACATCTCGTTTATCATCGTTTAAGTTCGAAGTAAGAGCCTTGGCACACTAAGTTTTTTTTAGCGCTAACGACGCGTGTAGAACGCTTAGCAAACGCAAGATTGAAGTCACGTTGTTTCCTTTGCACACGATCCTTGCGTTTATATCGCTGAAACGCGCGTTTGTAGTGATAGCAGAGAAAGCCGTCGCCATTTGACTAATACCGCCACTATCATATCTATATATCAGCATATCTTCCTCGCACCATCAATGGCACAAATGCGCTGAAAGCTATAGATAATACACTATATAATACAAAATAGATGTGCAACTAGAAGCGGCCTTTACATTTGGCTAAATTCAGTTAGTTAAATGAATTAGACTCTGAATTTAGACAAGTTTAAAGATATTTAGACTGTTAGACATACTAGTAGCATGCTGAGTTTAGCCAAGTGTAAAGCGATTTAGATACGAAATGCGTTTAGTTGTCTGCTACTATCAGAGGAGTGCGCACGTTCATCATTTAGTAGGTAGTACCTACTTTCGAGTAGCGATGGCCACTAAAGAAAAAGAAGTAATTCTTCAATTAAGTACTGGATATTTATGGCGCACCATCAATGGCACAAATGCGCTGAAAGCCATAGATAATACACTATATAATACAAAATAGATGTGCAACTTGAAGCGGCCTTTACATTTGGCTAAATTCAGTTAATTAAATGAATTAGACTCTGAATTTAGACAAGTTTAAAGATATTTAGACTGTTAGACACACTAGTTAGACAATCAGAGTCGGGACTGCCGATCTAAATCAGCTAGCATGCTGAGTTTAGCCAAGTGTAAAGCGATTTAGATACGAAATGCGTTTAGTTGTCTGCTACTATCAGAGGAGTGCGCACGTTCATCATTTAGTAGGTAGTACCTACTTTCGAGTAGCGATGGCCACTAAAGAAAAAGAAGTAATTCTTCAATTAAGTACTGGATATTTATGGTGGAATTTTTCAATGCCACCTGGAGGGAAAGTACTTTAAATACTGGAGATAGCAAATTTTACGGAAAGGAAACATTCTTTATTTTTAAAAAGAAACAAATCTGCATTCACAGATTTTCGAAAATTCGTTTGCCACACCCGGGAATCGAACCTATTAAAATTCGAAATAATAACATCCTGTACTTTTTTGACATCAATCGATAGGATCAATCATAAGCATCAAATCTCTTACAACATGATAAATTAAATGAAAGGGAAACAATGAAATCTAAAGTTATAAATTCAATGGAATAAATTCAATTATAAGTTAAAGCACTTTTATTCAGAGGATGTACCTTTACAATTGAAGAAAGAAGTTTGCAATTTGCACAAACAAATACGTGGAAATTGCAATCCTCTTATCTAAATAGTTCTTCATCATTGTAACATCACAATGACGTCAAAGATATTGTTAATTATAACATAAGTAATCGGCTAGACCTTTGAGTAAAAGTGCTTTATCTTATCCCATTGAAAATATAAGTTTAGGGTAATGGTTTTTCATTCATTTAATTTATCATGTTTGTTATAGAGATTTGATCCATATGATTGACCCTACCGATTGATGTCAAAAAAGTACAGGATGTTATTATTTCGAATTAAAAAAGGTTCGATTCCCGGGTGGGGCAAACGAATTTTCGAAAATCTGTGAATGCAGATTTGTTTCTTTTTAAAAATAATGGAATGTTTCCTTTGAGTAAAAATTGCTATCTCCAGTATATAAAGTACTTTCCCTCCGTGGCATTGAAAAATTCCATCCATAAAGCCATAGAGAATATAAAAATAAAGAATACCGAAATGAGGGGCAGCAAGTTCTTCTAGATATTTTTATGGAATTGGAGCCAAATGCGACCTTAAAGACGATGAATAAAAAACCCAACACTTCCTGCGTCTTTTTTTAGTTGTAAAATCGAGCTCGACGCAACCATAGCCAAGACGAGCCCTATCCTTTGACGTTTTGATGTTGCCATGCAAGTGCCATGAGAGTGACAAATACGTACGACACGCTTTACGTTACACGTTATACTGAGTTAGCTAGCTAACTCAGTTTATCAGCGAATTCCGATCGTGTCGTACGTATTTATCACTCTCATGGCACCATCAAATCATCAAAGGCTGTGTCAAAGGATAGGGCTCGCCTTGGCTATGGTTGCGTCGAGCTCGATTTTAGAACAAAAAAAAGACGCAGGGAGTGTTGGGTGAAAAAATATTTGCTTTTAAGAAAAAAACTGTCTTTATCAAATTATATATGTAGGTATTAGAACCGGAAGATGTAAGAAATTTTCTAAGATTGAAATATAAACAATTTAAAGATTAGTTACACCGTACATTTTAAAAGAAGATAGTTGGCTCAGAGATGCTGTTACTGCTGCTGCTGTTAGCTGTTACTTTGAGATTCTTACCAACAGGAAGTACCTACTTAAGAAGATTAAAGTTCAGTTCATTTATTTCTGCACCACTTCTTTTAAAAATCATACCAAAGACGTCGCGGGCGATATACAAATGCTTATAACAAACAAACAATGAAATCATGCAATTATCATAGAAAAACATTTTTTTCTGATTTATAATTATAAACTCTATTATTTCAATTATTTTGCCTTCTAACGTTTTTTTAGTTGATGAGGAAGTATTGGGAAAAATTTCACTACAGAATTCATAGTTTTCTCCGCTGAGAGTAGCAGACGACTAAACGGATTTCTTGTCTAAATCGCTTTACACTTGGCTAAATTCAGCATGCTAACTGATTTAGATCGGCAGTCACGACTCTGATTGTCTAACTAGTGTGTCTAACAGTCTGAATGTCTTTACACTTGTCTAAATTCAGAGTCTAATTCATTTAGCTAACTGAATTTAGCCAAATGTATAGGCCGCTGGAGGTTTTCGTTTTAAAAACTGTGTACCCCAACTGTTAAATGGCGGTACTTGTCTCAATGTCCCCTCCGCTTACGCTATCGCTCATTAGATGGCGCTTTTAGTTTTTGATTCTAGTATAACCTTTATTGAAGAATGATTGTTATTTATTTGTGTGGAATAAATGAATTCATAAGTGTATAAAATAGACTATGATGACAACATCATGATTATTCTAGTCTTGTCTTAAATATTACTTAATAAAATAAAAATCACGTCAGATTTTTTTACTTGAAGCTAAATGTGCGCATCACGCAGCAGCAGGTCGCGGCAGCGGGGGGAGAGCACGTCGAGGTACTCGTGGCTCAACAAGTCACGAGTACGAGATTTACTTTACGCCCTAGGGCCTAAAAGGGCCACTTTAGGCCCGCTTCGTAGGGGTATATTGGCGTACTTTAAGAGCATGAGAAGTGAAAAAAATATAACATTTTCGGTGGGTCAAGCGATAGCACAGGCCACCCGTGGCAAAATTAATTTGACAGTTTTCGTTTATATCCATGGCGTAAACTTATTTGATCCCGATCAGTCAAAAAACTCGAACTTGTCATGTTTTTTTACAAAATAGATGATATTTAGGGGAAGCGTCATGGTGGCCCGCGAAATTCTTTTCTTACGTTTTTTGCAATAAGTGTTCAAGTTGTATGTTGATATGTAGATTTATGGCCTATTTATTTATTTATAGGTACTCAATTTTATTTTATTTTTATTTATACTTAGTCTCCGTCTCCGCCAGATAAAGTAAGAATTAAAGGTATTCAAATACATAATTCCGAAAACAGAAAAATGACAAACTTGTCCCGAAACGACCTTTGTCGTGATTCTTGACTTTTCTAGTAATAGAAACCGATTCAAAAAGTATTGTCGGGGTACCACACAAGAAAGAGAATTTAATTAATTCTTACGTATCTGGCGGTGACTTTAAAAGCTTCAACAAAAAATAAAAGAACTACAGTGAAAATATTTATTTTTTCAATATAGATTTATAATACAAAACTTATATTAAATTATGCAAAGTCACGCTTATCTCCTGACAGCAATCTTACCCAATTTCTGAATTATTTAATGCAGGTACAGTCGTGGTCTTTTCCGCCTGATCAATCATGAATCATGCGGAGGCGCCGGGCCACGCCCCCTTAAAGTTTAGGCCTATTAGGAAAGCGTCAACTTTGGCGCGCAAAATAACAATATCTCTCGTTTGGCGTGCGTCGTCAGTGCGCTCGGCCGATCGGTATCTTTTCATTAATTACATCTATACAAAGTCAACGGGGCGGGGCTAGAGAGCGTTTCTATGTTGTAAGTGCAAGCAAAAACTTAGTGGTGATCAGGCGGGAGTGTCCTCGATAGTACCGATTAAGTAAATACATCTGAATCATCACATTGATTCAATACTTCTTGCTATTTTGATCATCATTATAAAAGATGCCTTATTTTCTAATCAACAAATGAAGCTCTAAAGTAGGTACTTTTTACCAAGTAGTTATTGCATTTTATCTCTCAATTTTTGTGGATAGTTCGGTTCAAACTTAATGGCGGCTCGGAAGTTAGCTGCGAGTGACGGTCTGCGCAAGAATAACGGTTTAAAGCGTTATTCTTGCGCAGACAGTCACTTGCAGCTAACTTCCGAGCCGCCATTAAGTTTGAACCGAACTCTACCTATGTATCTACTTAGAGCAGTTGTGTATATGTATTAGCCGTCTAACTAACCTAACGTCGGGGTGCCCTAAACTTTATATTCACTTAAAAAGCATAGTCGACGTAGCGACGCTTCGCGGGGCTCCTGTTTCTGTCCGCAGGGTTTATAGGAACCAAACTAAACTAACATCGGTGTGCCCCAAGTCCCGAACTTAAATATTGTTTTTTTCAGGCTGATAAATAAACGGCCACTTTTAGTAAAGAGGCTAGACTGTTGATTGAACGGCTAATTAAGCTAGTTGGCTGCGACATATACACTGCAGTTTAGCACGCACTTCACCTTTCACACATAAATAAATTAATGTGAATTTTATAAATCATTAGCTTGCTTAACATTATAAATTGGCTAGTTTCCACCATCAATAAATTGCAAATCTTATACAGGGTGTCCGGCAACGAATGGATAACCTTGAAATGGCCCATAGCAGAATCCATGGCCATTCAGAAAAAAATACGGAAAAACATCTATCTTAAGAAAAAAATTCATCCGCAGATGTAGGGCCTGCATAAGAATCAGAGAAAAGGGGCTATTACGTTTTTTTGCTTCAGTACTTTTTTCTCCTTGTCTACATTAATAGCAATAATTTACTAATTAAGGCAGATACAATTATGAATTGTACTATTATCAAATCTACTTGAAACCGGCATTATTTTAAAATTATTGGTCACTCATGTATGCATGCATTTTTATTTACCGAAGATGTTTAAACTTTGGTTAAAAATTAATTCATACTAATTTTACAAAATAAATGAACTTGCTTACAGGTACTACTTATGATCCCTAGTAGTCTGATTAGCAAAATGTCCATGTACCAAAACGTCCAACTATCAGATGGTCTATATAGCAGAACATCTATTTAGCAAAAAGTCACATTCACACACACACTTTACATCGGAAGGGGAATGGTTTTTTTTCGTATTTTTTTCTAAATGGCTAAAAGTTCTACTTTATGCCATTTCAAGGTTATATCGAAAAAATAAAATCTAAATGGCGCAAGTTAATCCGGCCAAAACATTCAAACCGATATAACACGTACATAGTCACTTATTAATTAAATTCTGTACAATGTTCACACCTTCACTATTAGATAAGAATAGGAATCTTCCAATGAATATACAAAATAAGACCATTTAGATTTATAAAGAAAATGCATTCAATACGTCACATTCTTCTAGACACTGAAATAACAAAATCGACAGAAAAACACAGTTCACCGACAAACATAAGCGTTTCATTTTAAACGAAAAGATTATTAATAAATTACCTAAGCTAAACTATATCCGATCTCTGGCTTGAGAATTTTAAATTCAAAACTTGTCATACTCTGATTTAGCATTACTGGTAATTTTTTAAATGTTCTCAAATAAATTTCAAAGGAATCTCCATAAGTAATGCTAGTGTGGTGTTTGATAGGCAAGATAGGTTCGCAACTTAAAATTCTCAAATCAAAAACTAGGGTGTGTCTGTGGACTAAAGAGTCCTAAAGAGTCCTAAAATCATGGATATAACACATCTGTTCAGACAAACTGGACTCATACTTTTCGTTGTTTCTGACAAGTTATAATATTTGTTAAATATTAATGCCTCAGGATCTTAATTTATGATGTGATTATTATTGCATTGAACCGCAAGACTTAATTATTCTATTGAATCACTTAATTATTAAGTTGAATAACTACATGTATTTCACTAACATTATTGCTTTAAATTACAGATTTGTCCACTTGTGTAAACTTATCATCATTAATCTATACGTATTTTTATCTTATGCTCGACAGTCGACGGTGGAAATATCAATCCACCACATTTACAATAAAATGGATTGTATGAAAATACCAGATTTTGGATTATACTAATTAAAAAATATTCTTATACACCGCCTAAGATCGACCATTTACTGAATTAAACATACTTTTAGAATTCTTAATACACGAACAAACACATTGCGAATGGGTTGCCTGATGAAATAACTTTTAGCTATATTTTGAACCGAAAGTAATATTCATCGAATGTGCAAAGCTTATGAACAAGAAACTGTTGGGTTTCGGAAAAACTGTTCGGAACCGAAAGTAATATTCATCGAATGTGCAAAGCTTATGAACAAGAAACTGTTGGGTTGTCTATCTTTTTGTCTATTACAAATTTACAGATAAATGAGTTTGTATTTTTCATGCACTCATCTGTTTGTTTAATGAAATATAAATTTATTCAAAATAGTGGAAAGACGATATAAAACCGACGCTATTTAGTATCACTATTTCTTATAGTCTGATAAGAAATAGTGAAAGACGATCTTTTAAGGGATCTTGGACTATTAGAATGTTCGATGTTCCTGACGATTTATAATAAGATTTAAATAGCATCATAATTAATAATGTGATTATGGTTTTCGCATTGAACCGTAATATTTCATAATTCTCTTGAATCACTTATATAGTAAGTTGAATACATTAATGTATTTCAACAAGCTTATTGCTTTAAAATGCCATTTATAGCTTTGTCCAAATTACGATCTGTTCTTTGCCTAGTTTATGCTATAAATATTTTATTCTTATGCTCGATGGTTGAAATATAAACCTACCATATTTACAATAAAATGGTTAGTATGAAAATACATAGTTTTAGATGTAAACTACTCTAATGATCTACAGAGTACAATGTTGCGATAGGCGTCCAAAGCGAAAACTGAAAAAATGAAAATAATATTTTTTAAACAAAATCAATATTTTAGCAAAAAACAAAATTAAGTACTACTTTTCTCCTAAATCAAGTTAAACGACAATTTTGATCTGTTCTACTTTTCAGGATTTTGCTTTGAAGTCTCATCTCAGAAACTGAAACCCTGGATAAATATGTTACCGGCCAAACCGTTTTACTGGTTTATCGTGTCTCAGGATATACTACCCCAATCAAAGCAATTACACTGCGACCAAGTTCCTAGTTCTAACTTGCTCTGCTTGGTACTACTTCTAGGAACTCTCTTGTGAAACTGGCATCTGGTTTGGCTGGTAACAGATAATTTTTTTATAGCTATCTTAAAACTTCCATAATTGCGTGATGTATATAATTTTATTATACTAATAAAGTATATGCGCTTCGGGTGAATCACAAATGCACAACCGGCAAGTCAAATACTCAGTTTCAAAGTCTGTAATCACAAAATAGTCACTTGGTTATTAGCCCTTTCTCATAAACACGGAGTGAAGTAACACACTATCGCCAGTATCAAACTCGTGACGCGATAACATTGGTGATCAATCCGTGCCTTTTTGACTCAGGACTTGTACGTCCGTCCAACGTACAGCGTTTGGCTGTTTTAATGTCGGACGTGCGTATGTTCATAAGTAAATAGACGAGTCAACTTCAGGTTTGGCATAGCTTCACTCCGAGTTTGCTGGTAAGGGTGTAGAGCTCGAAGGGATGATGTCGGTCGACGTGCCACTACAGCTTCGCCTTATTCCGAGCTCGAGCTGGAGCTGGAAGGCGTGTAGCTGTAGTAGTCGCTCTGCTAGGCGGTGTTGATCTGCTCCACGTTCAAGTGCGTGATGAAGCGCAGGCGCATCTGCAGCGCCGGCCGCAGCTTCCGGATCACACTCTCCACTTCGTTCTTCATCGTGTCGCCGACGAACATGTATTTTATGTGATAACTGATGAATGGTTAAGAAATATTACTTTAAAATTTCAGCCTATAAAAGAGTATCGAGCTGGAATTCGCTTGAGTCGGTCAGAAAGAGCATTATGTCGATGCAATTCCACGTCGATAAGTGTGGTGTGTGATTTAAGTATTCGGCATCACAATATAATTTGATAACTGACTGTGCAAGTCTAATTTCCATTCCAAGGAATAATTATATTACTTTCACTGCATTCCTGCTTCTGCCTGTTCTTAGAATTATATTATCTTTATGATTGCGGTACACGCAGACCAGTCATCACCTATTCAGGGTGAAGACTTTTAGCGGGCAGTAAAGTAAGGGGAACTATCTTAACCGTTGCAGCTACACGAAAATGGTGTAAGCCTCTAAGGAGACTATCCAAATTTTGAGCCAAATTCACAGCATTTCAAAACAATGTACAGTTAGCAAGAAAATGGACATTATAAACATTTTTTTTTTCAAGAACATGGTCAGTTTAAACAAAGCACGTTAAAGCACGTTTTTAAAAGGATACAGCAAGTCACATATCGGGTCGATGTACTGCAGGTGTTGCTGAGACTTATCGATATGCGCCAGAAGTTCGTACAGAGTGATGGTGATGTCCATGACTGCTCGCGATAAGTCGGAGTTAAATCGTTGTAAGAACGGCCCGACCAAGTGACACAGGTACAGCAGCTGAATCTCTGTATGGATCTCCACTGACAGTTTTTCTTTGACAAACCTGAAAACGCATAAATAGACAAAGTAGTAGATTATTTTAACCAAGCCATAATTTCTGCCGTATTCTAGAGGTATGAATACATTAAAAATAAATAAAGTACACAGTAAAACTATTACGAGTATACTTACTGAGGAACTTGCATTATTTGCCCCGCGCCCGCGTGGTACCATATCGCATGAGCCAACGCCAAAGTTAGGCTGTATTTATTCTCCAGCATAGCATCATTCGTAGTCGTCAGGTTAAATAGTTGGAACGGTGTGTGTGGGTAGGGCCATTCCGTCATGTCAGTGTTCGTCATTAGTTCCAATACGCGGTCGTGAAGAACTGTCCAGTATGGGTCAGGCAAAGCGGCCATTATCAGACCGATAGCATTGATCCAAAGCTGGATCTTTGTGGCTGGTATTACGACGAAGCCTTTGGTGATGACGTCGAGAAGAGTGTTGCCGACAAAGTTGGGTGCCAGCGGCAGAGACATCAGCTCAACACACGTCACGTACAGAGCGTGAGCCGAGGGATTCGGATACTCGTTGAAGCGCCAGTCTGTGTTAGGGAAGTGTGACGCGCCAGTCATAGCTGCGACTAAGTTAAGGAATATTAAAGTGAATTTAATATAAAAACGTGAACGTAAAATACTGTAATAAATATGGTTGCAATATGAAGCCGCACCCTTGTTTTTCTTTTCTTTATGATTAAATTTGAAAAAACATTGGTTCAATTCAGAATAAACGAAATAACTGTTCGCATTTAAAAAGGATACTGTCCACCATGCGGTTGACTAGACTCAGATAGTAGTTAAGGTCGGGAGTCCAGCCGGCACCCGCGTCCGCGTCACTCTTGGCTAGGTACGCCTGGAACGCCTCAGTGGTGGCCCATCCGGAAGGACGCGCGTCTTTCAACGATCCTAACACAGCATTCACTAGTTTCCTCTTCAGTAACGGTTTATCCCGGAGCTTTGTCTCATAATAGTGCAGTGTGTTGTACAGGAAAGTGAGAGGTCGATCTGTTGACATGAACATTACGTTATACATAAACATAACACCACCAAAGTAACCTAACGAGTTTGAAAATCGGCCGTGCGCACGTGGGTTAGCTCACCGTGGAATTTATACAAATAGCCAAGGTGTTCCAGAAGCTGTTCCAAATTCTTGCTAACAGATGGTATTTCCAAATGTCTGTGTACAACAATGTCCAGGACTGGTAAGAACCGGAGACACACATTGCTCAAGTAGACAGGAATAGGGCCGCCGTAGGCATTGCCTGCCTCTTCAGGCGCGAACTTCTCCGGGTACTTTCTATGAAATGCTAGATGTTTGTCGTACCTGTAAGTGATACAAATGACAATTTTTATTTTGTTTTACTAATAATAGACCACAGCATATTATTAACCTTTTTTTATATTATTTTTCTACAGGAATTAAAAAACAAAATGTATTTAATGTATAGAAGAATGAATAAAAAGAAATATCAACAACATTATTAACAAATGTAAAGTAATATTACCAATTATTTTGTTTCCAATGCTCCGGCGAGTTTTCTTTGACGAAATCCTGTGCTCTATTTCTCAATTCTGAACCTTTCAATAGCAATAACTGAATAATATAAAGGCACACTTGGCCTTCATTGCCGTCCGGATTGGGGCGTAGTACCTAAAATTTAAAAAACAAAGCAGCTACTTAAAATTCGTTTTATTTCAATATTTAACCACAAAGTATTATTCACACGGGGTGAGTTGGTCGACAAATGAGAAACGAGATTTTCCAAGCTATTTTCACACTCATGGTACATGTATTAATACTCACAAGAGAGTTACTAAATCGCAAACAAGATTAGGATTGATACTTTAAAAATACGATAAGTATCTGGTTCCTCAAGATGCTGTCAATTAGTAAAGGCGACGTTATTCGCACCTTTACCACTTGTAAAATGTCCTTTCGACTATCTCTATTTGAGTTACTACCAACTTTCTAGTTAGTCTAACCGGTTGCAGCTAAATACCAGTATTTTATATGATGCGACTGCCTATCTGACCTCCACAACCCAGTTAGTACTGGGTAATACGATACCCCTTGGTAAGACTGGTTGTCAAACTTTTTGGGCCACTGACTACCTGTTACGATTGTCAGATCTACAAATGACCCATCCACAGACCAACCTAGGCAAGCACGGCTTAACCTAAAGCTCGACCCCGAGCGGCTGTTTTTATTTAGCCACGACTACCTCCTACCTCTCCTACCTCTACCTTGGGTATAGTTGTACATTTAAGCATCAGGCAAGAGTGAGAGTGCAACTGTCTCAACCTGACTTACCAAGCACAAGACGAGCCGGTCGATGGTGACGATATTATACTTCCAGATGATGTCGTTGATCGCGTCAACGCACTTGTTGATGTGCGGCCCGCCCGCGGGGTTCGTTACCTCGAACACGAGGTAGTCGCAGAATTTGCGCAGGTGTGCTGACAGGGCGCGGGCGCCTATTCGCTCCAGAATTCTGTAAATAAACAGAGAGTTTATTACAATAGAAGCTATCGCAAAGTTTTAATGGCAAACGACGAAACGGTTTTTACATAATATAATATCACGCCTGTTATCCGAAGGGTTTAGCGGAGGTATAATAGTATACCCACATTTCGTCAGTTATGTTACCATGTTAAGTACCATGTAATAGGCATACAATTTTAAATACCACATAGCCAAATATCATTTAAGCCAGGCAGAATTCTGAGCATTAGATATCTACGTATGTATTACAATCGCGAGCACAGCGCTAAAGAACATTTAAAAAAAGAACCGGGGACATACACTCACTTGAAAGCAACAGGGTTGATTCTGTTAGCCTCAAAAATCATTTTCCACAAGAGACAAAGGAAGAGGGGCGTGCCTGGCACCGAGAAGTGCGATATAATATCATTGTCGTTGGCCATCGAGGTCCACTTGCGGTACTCCTCCTCCACCGACTTTTTGAGCACTTGCTTGTTCTCTTTAGGGGCAGGGTTCTGTAATTATAAATCGACAAAATAGTATTAGTATAAGTAAACCTCCATGTATATCTAAGAACAAAGATCTATAAACAAAGGAGTTTTTCGTGTCTCTTCAGGTTTATCTTAACTGTATAATGGAATTTGATGCGGCGTCTGGTCATCATGATAATCCATCACTTAAAGAATTTATTTCAAAAGGTTTATGTGTATAATACCTTCATACTTAGCTTTAAAGAAATCTTGATGTTTTGATATTACGATCAATGAGTAAATTGCACCTTTGCGAAGCAAAGTCGGGACACTGGTTGTAATAGAAACATCATACTTAGCACCAACGGTTCAATAAAGTGCCTGGCCAAGTGAGGTGGAGTAAGCGCATAGAGTAGCATGACTCTCAACATCTCGGTATTTAATTCTGTCCCTACGTGTACGCGCGAGTCGTAATTAAAGGTGCCTCGTGGATTCCATGATTATGCAAGTGAAATCTAGGGCAGGCACTTATAATGGTGCGCCCGCGCCGCACCATATGCCCCGGATACGCTCGGATCGCGCGCGTACTGTAGTTCATAGACTAAAGTGTATTTATGCTGTAGTTAAGTAGTAGGTACTGATAAATAATGTATTGTGGCACCGAGTTGCCAAGTCTAGCATACCACTGTTAAGCCCAGGATGGTTTGTGTGGTATGTTTACGTTGTGTAAAATATTTGTAAACAGTGTTTATTGATTAAAACATAGTAAACTAGACTCATGTGTCCGATAACATTTACCATCAGTAACTTTCCAAAAAAACATGATACATTCAACTTTCAGCTAAGAACAGCCAACTTTATGCTTATATACTTAACACCTTTATGGGATGCATTTTCAAAGATTCTTCCGTCGTACTCGTCTTCAAAATGAACTCTTGTAAAAATTCAAGGTTAGCCACCCAACAGTTTACGCTAAGTATTATATTTAGTGAATGCCTGATTAAGAACTTTATGCAGATTACAGTTTATGGGCATACCTGAGCAAAGAACTCGACGAGCATTGGCGGGAAACACTGGAGCGTGTGCTGTGACCACATGTGCGGCGTGTTCGTCATGATCGTAGTAAGAAGTTCCTTCACCGCAGCACCGTCACTGCCTGTTGGTAGAGAAAAAATATATAGTTTCAGTGTCATCCTCCTCCTGCCCCTTCCCTTATTTATTAAGTGTTAGTGCGTCCTTTCATTCCATACACATTTCTATGGACTCACCAATTTTACTTAATTCCTTCATTACTCATTCCTTCCCATTCCTTCATCTTTCACACAATCTTTTGTCATCATCATATTAGCCCACTGTTAGATACAGTCCCCCCCTAAAGCGTTTTCATGCTACTGGTTTGGTGCTTCTAGGAGCCAGCGGATTCCTGCAGCATTCCCCAGCACATCAGTCAACGGCAGCCCTTTCCAAAGGCCCTAGCTAGAGTAAGTGATCACCACTACAGGACCTTTCGAGTCGGTCGTTCTTTCTGCAAGCACTGTACCTGCCCCGCCCTCTGCCACTTATGTTTGGCAATTTTTCCTCAGACTATGGCGGTTACCTTGGTTCTCCTGTGGATCTCTTCAACTCTAATTCGAACGCGCAGACAAACCATAGCGTAGCCCTCTCTCAATAGAATATGTGGTATGTCCATTCTAAATGGGTAACAAGCATGTACGAGTAAACGATACGATTTCTTAGCGCGATGGTCCAACAGCTGTCTATTAGGACACAAAGGCTCCATTGCATTGAGGATCCAACAGATATTTTAGTACCTACCTATTGGACCCGCAACACAATAAAGCCAAAATCGCATTGTTTACTCGTCAATCGTTAGCCAATTAGAACCACGCGTTAGCCTTTCGTATAATTACAAGAAACGAAAAACGCTTACCAGCCCCCGTCATGTAAATGCCGCGCGCTAGAGTGAGCACCAACACTCGGTTCAACTCTTCACTCTCTGACGAGACCAGCGACTTGGGTTCTGAGACCACCCTCGACATTTGCAACTGCACTCCGGAACTGCCCAGACTTGTTATCAACCGTAATGCTGTACTTTCAAAACTGGAATAAAGAAAAAACTTGTAATACTTCGTGTTACGAATATTTTTATTAAGTACAGCAGTGTTCAAGATTTAATAGTTGTTACCATAATTGTAGCTGTGTTTGATTGGCTTGTGGGTACGCAGCTAAGGAATGAATGTTAGACAGCAGTGTGACCCTGTAGTGTGGCTGCACATGGTGAATACGATACGAAAACATGTCCAACAAGTTATGAAGTATGCCCCAAGCATGGGATTTGAAGACATTCGGCAGCAACTGATCTGAAAGAGAAAATATTCATTTATTAAACCTCAACCGCACACAAATCAAAAGGTATAAAAGGGGAGATAAATCTTTAATCCTTTAGTTACAGCCAAAGATATTAATTAGTTTTAGCATTTAGATATTTTTTACGATTATTACTAGGCTGGCTGGCACTTTAGTGATTTCACTTATCTGGTTTTATTTAAATGTACTTACGTATGAATCCTTTGATCCCCATTGACTCTATTTCAGTATAGACCAAAAGACGGCTGTAAGTTTCTACCAAGGCCGGTGCCATCATGCTGTTCCCTGGTATATTACTTTTATTCTGAGCCAACTTGGCAACATGAGTTACTATCGAGTGTATTAGTGACATCTTACAATGTAATGTCAAGCTGTCTAAAATACACATAGACAAGGGAATGGTTGGCAAAGGTGTGCCTGGATTCCCATTCGGCAAAGATTTCTGGCTTCCGAAGAGTGTCTCTATGATCACTCCCATTGGTCTAGCAAAGTACTCTTGATTTGTTGAATATGCATTGCACAGTAAGGCTATACGGTAGTCAGATCCCATCAATGTCGGTGTACTATTTGAAGTCATTAGATGCTGAAGAAACCTAAGATACAAACATTGTCACATTATTTTAGTTGAAGATATACACATTTGTATTCTAAGTAAATAAAAATTCACAATAAGTACTCTGATAAATTAAAGAACACATACTCATACTGTACTTTTAAATTTTGTGGCATAGTCATTGTCTTGTGTTCAGTTTCAGCTTTCTTCAACAAGTGCATCCAAATACATACTACGGCCATTTGATGTGTGCAGTGGGCTTTAGTGCAATCAGGCACAGGTAGTGGCTCCTTTTCAGGATACAGCAATTCATAAAGCTTTATTATTGGAAGGAAATTGGATGATGGGTTTCTCTGAATACTTCCTGATATGAATTGTAATAACACCCACATAAGGTGGTCTCTACCTTTTTTCATATCATGACCAATCAATTTGCTATGGAGACCCATTACGATGTTGGGAAATGAAGCAAATCCAATGAGGATCAAGTATATAACCTGTGATGATAAGTGGAGCCAACACCAATGTGAAGAAGACATTTCATCATCTTCACCATCAGATTCACTTCTTTCCATTGGCAGTATCATGAGTTCCACTAATTGATCCTCCAGAGCTATGCAGCGTTGTTTGTGCTGCTTTTGGAGACCAAGCATAGAGCACATCATATCTCTGGAATATGGCTGTTGTAAAACATGTCTTAACAATGAAATTTGTGGTTTTAGAAGTTCATCATCATAAGGCAAATTACCCTTCAGGGAAAATTTCAAAGTTGTAGGATCTAATCTCCATGGATTAACAAGATGATCAGCATAACCTGAAAACTCCACCACAGGCAACATTTGTGAATGTCCAATAATAGAAACCATTTGGGCACAAGGCTTAAAACTTTCCACAAAACTAGACAGAAGTTTAGCGAGTTGCTGAAACAAAAACATACAAATATTTGTATATTTAATCAAAGGGTAATAATATAATGGTGAAAGAAATCCTTAGAGATTCTAATGATATATACAATACACAAGATTGGTAAGAAACCAGTGATGCAGTAGTCACATGAGATCAATGTAACAATATACAACTTACCCAGTGTGGCCAGTGGTTATTACCCGGATAATCCTTCTGGATCTCAGTGACGATGAAGTATGCTGGCAGCAAGGAAGCAGTGCGATCAAAAATGTATTCAATTACATTGTACAATGCTCTTAACTGAGGCATTGTACTCGAGTTTAACCTCACTGGAAGTGTATGAGCTTTCTCTCTGCATCCCTTGAAAAAACACAAAGAGATAAAACCATGAAACTTGGGAAAAGTAAGTCCCATGATGGAATTAAACTAACCTTCATTATTTCCCTGACACCTTTATAATCCACTCCTCCTATAATTCTTCTGATCAGGTTAAAACTTTCTATCCAGAAGTCAGCATTTTGATACATAAGCTTTTCATTGGTCAAAATACAGTCACATAACATCCTGCAAACATCAAAAACTAAAACAAATCCATAACATTTTTTACCAAAAGTTAAGGCCTACTAGCACCTAATTCTCTTTAAGTGTTTAACACTAAACATATTTCATACACTTTTATTACACATACATACAAAACAATATATATATATATAATAAGAATCGTTTTATACCTTCATCTGTTAGCGAAGTAGACACAATAGTTAAACAATCGCATTCGACCGATTTGGTCGGGCTTCACAGAGGAAGGGTTATATAAGTTTAAACAAGTAAGGTTAAACAACTTAAACCTATTTAATATTGTAATGTTTTTATGAACTTCTGATGTCTAATGGTTTACTTTAAGCATTTAATTATTTGTGGTGCAAGTAGGCTACATGTGCACAGTTTGATACATACCGAGCTGGAATAATATTTGTGTTCACTAGACTCTCCAAAAGGGCCAGGAGTTGTTTCATTTTGTATCTGTTGGTCAGTACGGCGGTAAGAGTCAAGTACTGGCGCAATGCTGATTCCTGCAGCTCCGCACTCATGTTGGTCATGATGCCGCACAGTCTCTTCTGATACATTGCTAACATTTCATTTTCTTCTTCTGGTTTATGTACAAGGAAGCAACTGAAAGCTTCCTCAACCGCTTCAACACGCTGCAAACAGCAAAGGAAAAAGTTTTAGGTTTCTAGATTATGATCTAATAATGGTATTGCAATTCATGCTTGGCTATGGCCAAGCATGAATTGCTATACCATTATATGAAAAACTGAATGTTTAATTAATTGTGTCATAACAACAGTACAACCTAACACTTGCAGCTATGGTTGTAACACAGTACAACTTAAATTGTCAGGATAGTTTTTTATTATTATCTTGACAACTTGTAGTTTGGTAATCAACAAGTTGTATAGAGTAAAACAAGGCCCACAAAAATATGTCTGATAAAATATACACCATGCTCAACACTAACATGATTGAATGCATACCAAAATTGACCACATGTAGTTTCTATATTATTTAGATAGACGAGACAGGTTAGATTAATTTAAGGCCGCATTATACACAAACCAGGAAACCTAACTAAAAAAACTTACCAAAATCTCACTGACAATATTTGCTACTTGGGAGTCAGCCATCTCTGCAATACTTTTTCCCACAACTAATAATGAAAGTACCTTACTCAAAATCAACTGGAAATAACATTCCTACTGAATATTTATAAAAAAAAAAAACACCTAAACACTGCAATCTCTTAAGTTTTCACCTTTTCGGTCTATTCAAACAACATAGGTTACATTTGGAAATAATTATGTCGCATTCTGCCAAATTTATATCCAGCGGTAGTTTGGGACAAACTAATAGTTATAATTCAAGTTATGCAACAAAACTTTCAGAAAATTTCAATCAGAACTTGAATGCAACACGCTTTATTTTTCTATGCAAATAACTTTCTTCGCAGAGAGAAAGATTCAAAACTATTCAAAGACCAAAACTAAGTTTCAGAAATGGTCAAAAATGGCTTGCTGTCAAACACAAACAGACAGGCAGGCACAGAGTACATTATACTATATTGAAACAGGCAGGCTGCAGGCAGGCCGACATCTGACAAGCCAATGACAGCGTTAAAATAAGAAAAAAAAATGGTATTATTAAGTACCAAAAATACATGGGTGTATTCTAAGATTTTGTTTGATGGGGGATCTGAATTTTAAGTCGCTTGAAACAAAACAAAATCATTAAAAGCACCCAATATTTTTGTGATTGACGTGAAGGTAGTAAGTAAACTACAATCGTTTTTTTGCATTATTTAGAACTTAGAAGTACTCTTCAATATTATAAGCTATTTTTTAACCGACTTCAAAAAAGGAGGAGGTTCTATGTTTGCCTGTATGTTTTTTTTTTTTTGCACCTAAATACGGTATCCCAACACTCAACAGTAGCGAAAGCTCCTAACCGTAAATTATTTCCTGCGTGAGATCCTACTCCCTCCGGATGAGGCTGAAGTAGAGGCAGTCATTAACAACCTAAAAAACCGGCCAAGAGCGTGTCGGGCCACGCTCAGTGTAGGGTTCCGTAGTTTCCCGTCCGTCACAATAAGTGTTCCCACTTATGAGTTTAAAGGTGGGTATCCATTATGTTCGCGCTCCAGCAGCGCTCCGCGCTCCTGCAACTGCTCCCGGTAGTGGGTACGTGCGCGAACACGGAGCGTGCAACATTGCACGCTCCGCGGCAGGCGCTCCGACTCGTGACGGTTTTTAGCGCGAACACAAAGGGGAGCGAAGTGTGTCAAAGGGGAGCGCATGTAGAAGTGCGCGCGACGTTTCCATTGGAGCAGTTGCAGGAGCGCGGAGCGCTGCTGGAGCGCGAACATAGTGGTAACCCAACTTATTGTCTTTTTTGTACAAAAACTGTTGTTTCCATCAAGTTCAAAATGATTTTCCTAGAAAGTCCTTATAAAGTTCTACTTTTCAGATTTTTTTCATATTTTCTAAACTTATGGTTCAAAAGTTAGAGGGGGGGGACACATTGTTTTTTACTTTTAGAGCGATTATTTACATTATCAAAAAATGATTTTAGGAAATTAATATTATTATTCCTATTCATTTTTAAATACCTTTCCAACAATATATCACATGTTAGGGTTGAAATTAAAAAAAAAATCACTTCCCACTTTACATATAGGGGGGCTACCCTAATAAAACATTTTTTTCCAATTTTTATTTTACCACTTTGTCGGCGTGATTGATATACATATTGGTACCAAATTTCAGCTTTCTAGTGCTAACGGTCACAGAGATTAAGCGAGGACGGACAGACGGACGGACAGACATGGCGAAACTATAAGGGTTCCTAGTGGACTACGGAACCCTAAAAATGATTGTGCCACAGGGTGCGACTCTGTTCCGGCTAAACTCATAGACTGGGTAAAGAAGTGCTAGTTTCACCTGAAGCCTGCTTTGAACAAGGTGTTTTTTCCTCGTATCTTTATGATATCCCTAATCACAACAGTTCACTAGGGAGGACACCAAGACTATTTACAAAATTATAGACCTATCTCAGTTCTATCAGCACTTTCAAAAATATTGGAAAAATTGTTGAACCGTAGACTCATGAAATACCTAGAGCACAGTCAAATAATTTCGGATGCCCAATTTGACTTTAGGCCCGAGAAAAGCACCGCAGATGCAGTTAATCAACTCGTTGATTACGTGACTCAACTCGGATCTCAACTTTGGCGCAACCATCGAGTCAAAACCTCAGACCGCAGCTAAGAAGCTGGGCATCTTGAATAAGGTGAGGCGATACTTCACATCTGGACAGCTTTTAAGTTTGTACAAAGCACAAGTCCGTTCCTGTATGGAGTA
The DNA here is from genome assembly GCA_941918905.2 of Xestia sexstrigata. Lineage (NCBI taxonomy): Eukaryota > Metazoa > Arthropoda > Insecta > Lepidoptera > Noctuidae > Xestia > Xestia sexstrigata. The sequence continues at coordinate 10,107,648 of OW799200.2, read as the reverse complement.
TTGAAGTCACTTGTGGGATGGCTCAGCAAAATACCAGCTTGCTGCACTTGACTCGGTGGAACGCAGAGCTAAAAGACCTATAGGCGACGAGACGTTGGCAGCTTCGCTTCACAGCCTAGCTCATCGGCGTAATGTTGCCTGCCTGTCGGTCTTCTACAGACTGTACTTCGGTGAGTGTGCGCAGGAGCTCCACGACCTGATCATCACCCTTTTACCACCGGACTAGCAGACGTACTGCGGCGTACCATCCGCACTTGGTTGACATCCCGATGTGTCGTACTAAGCGCTTCTCCTCCACTTTTATTATGCGCACAGCCAAAGTCTGGAACTCTCTGCCTGCGTCTGTGTTCCCACCCACATTTAACCCGCCTGCCTTCAAAGCAAGAGTGAACAGGCATCTTCTGGGCACGCTCGTTCCATCATAGATCTCATCCATCGCTTTCCATCAGGCGTGATTGAGGTCAAGAGCAGGCCCATAATATATAAAAAAAACAATCACCATCACAATCACTATCACAATATCCATCCTCGTTATCAAAATCATCATTATCGTTATCACACGCATCATCATTACCACAAACACCATCACTGTCACAGTCACCATCACAATCACAATCACAATCACTATTACAATCACCATCACTATCACAGTCACAACCACTATCACCATCACAATAACCATCACCATCACAATCACCGTCACTATCACCGTCACTATCACCATCACTATCACCATCACAATCACCATCACAATCACCATCACCATCACAATCACCATCACCATCACAATCACCATCACAATCACCATCACAATCACCATCACAATCATCATCACAATCACCATCACAATCACCATAACACTCACCATCACAATCACCATCACAATCACCATCACAATCACCATCACAATCACCATCACAATCACCATCACAATCACCATCACCATCACAATCACCATCACAATCACCATCACAATCACCATCACAATCACCATCACAATCACCATCACCAATCACCATCACAATCACCATCACAATCACCATCACAATCACCATCACAATCACCATCACAATCACCATCACAATCACCATCACAATCACCATCACAATCACCATCACAATCACCATCACAATCACCATCACAATTACCATCACAATCACCATCACAATCACCATCACAATCACCATCACAATCACCATCACAATCACCATCACAATCACCATCACAATCACCATCACAATCACCATCACAATCACCATCACAATCACCATCACAATCACCATCACAATCACCATCACAATCACCATCACAATCACCATCACAATCACCATCACAATCACCATCACAATTACCATCACAATCACCATCACAGTCACCATCACAATCACCATCACAATCATCTTCATCAGTATCACATGAGTATCATCAGTATTGCAACAATAATTACATCTGGGGAAGATTTTTGTATAGCTCCATTTACCAATTTCAAACGTGGATGTGTGTTGTCATTAAGTGTACATAGGTTGTTGTCCATGACAGAGTCAAAAATCTGATTACCTCTTGCATCAGTTCTGGTAGACCAGTTTGAATGGTGACCATTTAAATCGCCTGCAATGAGAGCTTTGTGTTGTGTTATTGCAAAAACTTCATCCCAATCACTTTTGCTCGTGTGCACTGACGAGGGGCAATAGATAGAAATGATATTCTCCAGATGACTGCAGTTGAGCAATTTTATGTGTACAATTTGAATTTGTGTATTCGAAATATTTACGTCACATTGTATGGCCTTGATAGAATGGTGGGTAAAAATAGCTGTACCTCCATACCCATCATCACGATCTGCCCTGAATATATTGTATCCACTGAGTCTAAACATACTCTCTAAATCAAACCAAGTTTCACTGATTACAGCTATGTGAATTTTCTCTTGATTCAGTAAAGCTTCAAATTCAGGCATCTTCGGTCGTAAACTCTGGGCATTCCATTGTAGGATATTATTTTTTAAGTCTCTGTGTTTGTTGTTGTTATCCATTGTTTTAGGTTAGATAAGAAAGGCAACTCCGTTATGTAATCCAACATGAAATATGACAACCACTCAAAGATGACTTTTGCACAAACGAAAACATTATTTTCCAGACTGGTCCCGCTATCCCAAACTCTTTCTTTTAATTTATTCCATAACCATTTCCAACTCTTTTTTTCCTTTTTGCTTGAATTATCCGTTTTTCCTGTTTCTACGTGTTGTATTTCCGAGTCACTGACAGAATGTGCTGCCCAGTTAATCGCAGTATCTGTTTTTTGTTTCTTCTTCGGGTTAGCCCCATCCTTTTTATTAGTGTCTTCTTGTATTGTAGTCTTCTTTAATGTGTTAGCATATGTATCTTGGGGTTGTGTCATAGCTACCGTTTCCATATTCGTTTCTTGATTTACCACTTGGTGATGTTCTTTTTCCGTTTCCTGTTCTCTTTCTTCGGAGTTCTCCTCATGATTGGGTTCTGGCGGCACGTAAATTGTTAAAAAAAAATTGTATGTGCAGTTAAACTCTGCCATCAATTCTCTTAGCCTTCTTTCTTTTAAATATATTTTGCATGTACGAGCTAACGCCATATGTTTTCCAGAGCAGTTTATAGGAGTCGTAGTGTCACAATAAGGGTAGGACTTACTACATTTTGGGCATATCTCTTTGATCGATAAACATACTTTAACTGTGTGTCCATATCTCCAACAGCGTGTGCATTGCGTGACGGGGAATTGGTAGGGATTCACTTATCACATGTCCTTTAAAGGTTATTCTGACGGTTTCTCCGGGTTCCCATTGTCCACTATTCGTGTTGCAACGTTTTAACCTTTTAATGCCTATGATCTCTGTGTCACAACTCAAACCCTCCAGTACTTCTTCCTCAGATGATTCTAAATCTAAATCTTTAATAACGCCATAAGTTTCTTTAATCCCCAGTGTTTTCTGACATCTCAGTCCTTTTTCTTTCAAATATTTTGACTCAATCAGTTTATTCACACTCTCTTCGATACTGAACTGGATAAGAACCTTGAACGCATTGATATATTTTATACTTGTTATGTCCGAAATATTCTGTTTTTAATAATTTTGCCAATCCAAACTGTTTTGGTAACTTTTCTATAGATGATAAGCTAATTTCTATTTTATCTTCAGGTATTCTTATCTCATCATGAACACGACTAGCTCGGGCAAAACGTCTACCCCGTTTTGTAATGGTTGTCCACATTTCCTCTTTGTCTATCTGTCTAATTCTCTTCCTAGTTCCCACTGCGTCGTTTTCCCCACTATTTTGTATGATCTTCTGTCACCTCCATATTCTCACTATTACTGTTTCTAATAATCTCACAAAAATCTTCTATGTCATTATTCACATTAACTGTCTCAATTGATTGTTCGTATTCCTGTTCGCTGCTATCCATAAATGAAAAGCATTGTTAAGCGATGAATCATACGCACGGTCGAACGATGTGAGTCGAAACCGTAGTGCAAGTACGTAGGAATCGATTCGATAAATCTGACAGTTATTCTCGACAAAATGAGTTTTTATCTTTGTAATAAACTCATTTTGTCGAGAATGACTGTCAGATTTATCGAATCGATTCCTACGTACTTGCACGGCCGGTTCGATATCACACAGAATGCGCGTCTAACGTTGACAAGCGCCCGCTCGCAACTGATGAATATGTTTGATAAGTTTGATTTACAAATTATTTTGGTACCTATTACGTTTCTCGGTTTATATGAACTACGCATCGGTCGCCGGCCTCCTAATTAAATAGCAATACTCGAGATGACTAAATAAACCTAAGTCCAGCCACCAACCACGACTACTCACACCGCACCCTAAACACACACACACATATCCATAGACACGACACACTCACACATTCACACCTATACGCATACACACCACACAAGAGCACGCATGTATTATTTTTAATGGTTATAATTATAATCTTTTAATTTCTGATACTAAATGATGTGAACATTAGAAGTAGTACCAAAAACGGGTGAAGACACTGACTCCTGTAAAACAGGTCTCACCTAGCACAGGAGTCAGGGTTTCAAATGGAAATGTACGGTCGAACAAGCTATTTGGTTTACATTTTACAATGTAATTTCTGGGTTAAACTGTAAACCAAATAGCTTGTTCACCGTACAAATGTTTCCTTTGTGTAAATAAAAAAAAAATCAGCTGCTTCGTACATTATGGCATACAATTAACGATCAACCACCAGATTTAGCAAAAAGTAACGGCATAAAAATCACTTTTGACTGCCAAAATTAGTAAATGATCACCAAAATTAATTCCCTTTAAAACGTGAAATTAGAACCAAAAATATATTTTTTTAGTTAATGACCACCGGAAATTGAACTGTTATTATCTTGCATCCGAGTCGAGGGAGACCCGCGACTACTTCTGAATGGTTTATAAAAAAATAACCACGAAGTAATGTGGAATAAGCACCTTCTAACCTAATCTATCCGTGTCGGGGTGCCCCAAGTCGGCCTAGGCAAAACTAGTTTGTCATCTAATTTGGTGTTCTATTTACTAAATTTGGTGATCAATTGATATTTTAGGTGATAGATTTTAGTGGTCACAAAGTTATTTTGGTGGTCATTATAGGTATTTTCCCCCGTATCTTGGTTGCGTAACTCGAAAAAATGTAGGCAGCAGCTGATATTTTTTTCGAAATTTTATCCTCGGTCCGACTAACAGCTGATGTTTTCGTCGATTCCAGATTTGGTCCCATAATAAAAGTTGTTCATTTTCATGAGTACCTACTATATAGTACCTAACTACTATAGTAATTAAAACGACAAGTTCAACGAATATTACCTACTGCTAAACTAATAGAGTTATCTTAACCGCTATAATTTCCCTTTAAAATTCATGAAATGCACTATCATTATGAATTATTCCCGATTTTTTCAACCCAGCAGTTTAGATTTTAAAGGGGCGCCTACTGGAACCAAAAAATTGCCTTACGAAGAAACGAAAGCTGTGGAAAATGTTCAAATACAGAGTGTATACGGGCCCTTCACGAAGCCTTCAACCAAGCATTCTGTACATCAAACTGAGTAACTATAACTGTACCTACGCAAAAAATATTGCTGGGAAACGTTTTTTTTTTTGGGGTGAAAAATTACGTTTTACGCTAGGACTCAATGTAATACACTCAACACTTTGTTCTGAAGGAAGGATAGAATAGAACGTTGAGGTGTTTTATAGTAAAAATCATACATATATTAAAAACGTAGGTACCTATTTAAAAACAAAACGATCAAAAAGTTGGAACTTTGACCCCCAATACCTATCTCCGTAACGTACCTAAGTTATTTTCGATTATGATTAACCCTTTTTAAATTCTCGACCGAACTTAATCCAACTCCTTTAGCTTTGAAAATGGACTAAAACTGATGTTCAATCCAACGTGAACCCTCGCATCTTTGAATCTGATTTGAACATTCTGATTCCGAACTCGATTTTTTACCTTTCATTCCGATATGTGGCTTATCGGATCTGGCAACACTACGTAGGACGCCGCGCCAGTAATACCAACTTAGCAACTTTTTAGCTATAATTAGCTCTTATTATTTAGTGACAAACAGCTACAATTTAAAGCTGGGGTATCTGCTCCCTTATTATTATACTCTTTGGGTATCTGTTAAATTAGCAACTCTATTTGTAGTGGTTCAAACTTCGTTTGAAAAACTGTTAGAATAAAGTTCTAAACAGCTTGCACTACAAAGTGGTTACGTCAGTCACTGCAGGCCAAATAGTGCGAAATGAGTGGTTTTTTATTTAATAAAATAAATCATTAGATCAAAATGCCAATATTGTACACTTTCTGAAAAAAATAGTGACATAAATTTGTGTGAAAAAAAAAATACTAAAACAATGCCGTTGAGTAAAAGAAAAAATACTTAACTTTGTCTATTTTTTTCATATAGTAATAATAAAGTAAGAATTATTTCAATTGTACCCAATTTAGTTTAGAGTCTAAAGCAACTTGTATTTTTTTTGCACATTTATATTCACTCATCAAAGAGGAGTTACATAGAGAAAACCTCTCGTTAGCAGGTACCACCCCATAATGAAACTTGTAGCTAAACTTTTTAGCTACTTTTTCTAGCAACTAACCGAATGAGTTTGATAACTCTGAACTCAAACTTCTGCATTATAGACTCACTCAGGAAATATGGTAAATGATGCTATAACTGTGTGTTGCCTAAATATGTACTGCATAAAATGGGCACCGCTGAAAAATATATAAAATCAACGAAAGAAACTGAACCCCAGCCATCGATATCTTTATCTTTATTTATTTGATTAACTTTTAATTTATTTTTATTTAATGACGTACACAAGACATTTTTTAATCTCTTGTTCATTCATTTTTATTTCCATTTTATTCCAATTTGAAAATAGAAATGATTGCCTAGTTTATGTAACAACTTTTGGGTTAAAAAAACTGGCAATGTAGCAACATTTAAAAATTGTCTAGCAACTGGGTAAAGCTAGCAATTGGCAACACCGCGCCGCGCCCGCAGGCCGCAGTTTGGCCGCAGTCAGTTAAACAACATAGGCGGTGGGGCACGCTCATTTTGCTTATAAGTTGCAGTGAATTAAAATTTTAAATCTGTAGCGCGGCTCTTTGTGTAAATTAAAGTGCGTGCGATTATTAACTGGACTTGTTTAAACGCATTTTGTTTTCAACATGGCCACAGAAGTAATAAATAACGTGCCCGAGAACACCGAGAAAGAAAAGGAAGCACAGGAGGACGCGCCGGTAGACAATGGGCAAACTAAAGAAGATCCTCCGGCTGAAAAAGTTGAAGAAAAGGCAGAGGAGAAGAAAGTTGAGCCCGTCCCGCCCAAGATCACGGTGCATAAAGCTAACTTTGAAAAAGATGTTGTTTATTTGTATCAGTTCTCGCGAACTCCTTTGTTGCCCTCAACTTCACCGTACTGCTTGAAAGTTGAAACATGGCTTCGTTTGGCCGGCATCAAATACGAGGTAAGTCAACTGTCTCTAATATTTTTTTTTGTTGCTTGCGTGTTTGTTTTTACTTAACTTTTTTTTTACACTTGGCAGCTTTTTTGTACAAGCTTCTAAAATCAACTATTACTTTGTTCCATCCATCTTACATTTTAGTTTAACTACTACCAATCGTATTTAATAGCGGGAAGTACAGCGAATGTGGCCCTGCGAATTTTCACTGGATTAACTATGAATTCATAATTCACAATCGGTAAGAGTTGAGGGAATAGTGAGGCATCAATTCTTAGACCGTTACCCATCTAGAAAAATAATTAAAAGATTTTCATGATATTGATTGTGTCCAGTCAAATTTCTATAACATTAATTATTGTTCGTGGATGGTCTAGCCCTAACGGGTACATAACGCGTTTGAGTTGCGTCTTGCACGGCGCGGACGGCCTGCATCACGGAGAGTGTGTGAAACAGCGCTTGCCGCGATCCGTTGCGGAGATCACAGTTTCGCGCAAATATTTTTAATTATTTGATAGATGATGCTCATTGAATGCCTCGATTAATTGAAAAAAAACAGGGTTTTTTTGTCGACCATCGGACATTTTTTTAAAAAAATGTCCGATTGTCGCCACATCTACTAATAGCAGGTATGGTATGCCCTGGAACAAAACTAGTCGATGTCGGGTAATCTGCTTTGAGCATTATGTTTTTAAAATTAAAATTTTGTAAAAATATATAATTTGTAATTAGGCTACAGAACAACAAATTGTTTTTTGGTTCAATAATTGCGATTTACCTAATAATCACGTAATGAAAGCCAGGCAGGATTTCATTACGTGATTATTAGGTAAATCGCAATAATTTAACCAAAAAACAATTTATAAATTTCTGTTCTGTAGCCTGTAGGTACTGGTACTCCATTCTTCAAGTAATATACCCCTAATGTTGCATCCACACCGCAGTTACTTTTTGAGAGCAAAGTTCCCAAGTGTTATTTATTGTTAGTATAAGTTGCTGTGGTTGTTTATGTTATTGTCTTTTGAAAACAGTCAATACATGGTAACAATTGATGACATTGTTAGAGAATGTTACCTCAACATGCACTGTGGATGCACCATAACTACACTCCCAATTAACCATCAACTCAACCCATAACGATACTTTATTTAAAAAAACTATGTAACATGTCCATTATTATCATTATTCATTATTTATTAGGAGCTTGAAATTAAATTAAAAAGGTCTCTTTCATTTTGGCAATTTAAATTAGAAAAATTGAATTCAGCGGTACAAAACTTGCATTACAAACCGTCAAAACATTTGCTAGTTTGCTTAGAACTTGTATTGTATAACGGGCTGGTGTCTGCAAATCCACGTCAAAGCGCGTATTTTGCATGCGGTTGCTTAGAACTTACATGAGGCAGTACATATCTACAGAAATTGCATTCATGATGAAACTATGGATTCTGCACTTATATAAGCTGCTCATGTTGCAACAAGGACTCAGTTAGTGAATCATTTATGCCCAGCTTTACTCAAGCCATTACACTGTATCAGGGGTATACAGAAGGTATTGAGAGACTGGTGCGTTAGAGACAGTTTTGTTTAATTATCTCAACCTTGCCGCGGAATCGACACCTGACGGTGTTGATCTGCAGCAGGAGCAGAGACATGTTCAAGGAGTGGCTGCCAGCAAGGCAACCACTAGAAGATGCTCTAAGGAAGCCAATCGAAGTCCAAAGCAGGAACTACCTGAAACTAACTGCCTGAAATTAATAGCAGGCCACCGGCAAGCGCACCTTTCCATACATTTTTATTCAGTCAGCATTCATTTCAAAAGTCGTGAATAAATGTTGATGGACTATGGTACCAATTTAAAGCAGAGGTCAGAGGGCTCTATGCTTTTAAACCATGATAATATGACAAATTTTTATTTTTATTATTTTTTTAAATACATTCCTAGTACTGTAATAGGTTGAGTTGATTTGGTTGCTTGCGATTTTAGGTAGCCAAGAGATTGGTTAATTGAACATAATGCCTGGGCATTTTGAAAAATTAATGATGGAAAAATAAATTGAATTTAAATTTTATTTGTGTACCTATTCGCAAATCCTTCAATTATCAAAATTCTAAACCGAAACTAAATTGCATTTAGGTAAAAATTCACGTTCTACCCTGTTCTTAGAGAATAGATACAAAATTATTTTTTACAAAATCATTTTGATCTTACAATATTAGTTAGAATTAAAGGCAGAGTACCTACTTATTTGACTCGCACAGAACATCGAATAAAATTATGAAAAGGAAGAAACAAAACGGCCAAGAGCGAGTCGGACTCGCGCACCGAGGCATCCGTACAAACTTTTTAAAGGACAAACTTAATTATGCTGTTCGATCCCTAGAAACGTCTATTGCACCAACCGCAAATTGTAAGTTTGTAATAGTAAAATAACTTTTTTTTTTTTGTTATTAAACTACATATTTACGGTTCTCAGTTTTCCCATTACATGTGCTGTAAGACCTTGCTTTTTTCCAAATTTCGTGATTCTAGGTCAACGGGAACTACCATATAGGTTTTCGGCCCAAAACCTATAGGGTACTTCCGGTTGACCTCGAATTGTCAATTTTGGTCAAAAGCAAAGTCTTACAGCAGAAGTAAAGCGAAAAATCCGAAAAATTAAAATATTGAAAATAAAGGTAATTTTTGGTACTTTCAAGTTTTCGCGAAATTCTAAATTTGCCCATATGTTTTTATCGTGTTGAATCAGAACCTTGATTTAATACAACTAATAGGAACTATAATAGACCTCAGTATTCTGGTATAAATTTCAACTTGCTAGGTCCACCCGTTCCTGGGATAAACAGTGGGGACAGCGGACAGACGGACAAGAAAGTGATCTTATTAAAAATAAATTAAAATAAAAAATTTAAAACCTAAAAGGATCTCACCATAGAGTTGCGAAATCTAAAAAATAAATGTAATTTTAAGTTTTTGCTTACCATCAAGACAACCACTAACAACGTAACTGCTATTTTATGCTGCTAAATGATATTGATACTATCTCTGCAAATAATAAAATACGGAAAGAGTCACCTAGGTACAGTACAGCTACAGTAACAGTACTACACAAGAACAGATCAAGGGGCCGTTCAAGTATTACGTAAGCAGATTTATTAAAATTATTTACCCCCCTCCCTCCCCCTTGTCAGCAAAAGCAAAGCTCTTACCCCCCCCATGCCTACGTAAACATTGTAATATGTATTTTTCTTTTAATGTAAGGAGTATTCTGTTTTTTTATTATTCATGAGCAGCAGTAATAATTCTAGATATAAGAAAATAAGCTTAGCTACTCGGTTCTAAGCGAGTACCTAAACGTATTCATTATTTGTGGGAATCCCCGAATATGCGTTTCGTTTTCAAGCATAGACAATGACTGTGTGGGTTGCCATTTATGTTTAAAAAAGTACATAATTACTGCTGACGTAATCACTATCTAGACCCCCCAACCCCCATGTCATCAAAAAGAAGCAAAGCGTAGACCCCCCCGCCCCCTATAGTGCGTACGTAATACTTGAACGGTCCCCAAGAGAGTGTACAAGACAAGCCGTCAATGGTAAAATCGAGTAGCCGCATAAACAAAATCTACGTATCGTGAAGTCTCAAAAATTCCTGTTTGGCGATCTCTTACTTTCGAACACGAACATCGCTAGCCCACACAAAGATCATCAATTCATCAACCATCATTAACGTTGGAAAACAGCACTAGAAGCTCTTTTTAAAATATATAAATTAATGTACTGTCATGATTATAATTATTTTATTAAAGCTTGAATGAGTAATTTATAAATTGCTTAGGTACTAGTTAGTACTGACTTGCACGGAGAGGATAAGATGGGTAAAACTGTTATTTGCGTAAAGAGAGGAAAATAACAAGTTTATTGCTGTTACCTATCCAGCAATTAGGGTTGCCACCTTTTTTTAGGACGAATAAAGTATAATTATTATTTTTCATTATTTAAAACGTATTTTTTGTTGCTCTTTGCGACATTTAACAAATATTTGACTTTCTTGAAGATATTTACAGCCCCTTTGCAATCAAAATTAAAATATATAATCAACTCATTTTTTTAATAAATTTAGGGCAGCTCTATTCCTATCATCTCTCCACTTTACTTTCATAAAGGAAAAGACTCTCAGTGAACGCTGAAGTGGTCGGAACAGACAAAATATATGAAATTAATTAGAAAATATCAATATTATCAAACTCCCAAAGGAGCCAATTTTTTTTTAGGCCCACTTGGATGTTGCATTTATTATTCATATTACACCAAGGCTGCTCAACCCCAGGCCCGCGGGCCATGATGTGGCCCGCTAACGCATTTGAATTGGCCCGCCAAAAATAGTCAGCTGATAAGAGATTTTTGAGATTTTTTAAAAACAGATTTCAGGGTCGAAATAAGTTAAAACCATATCGAAAAATAATTGATGCTCCTTACCCATCTGAGTAAGCCAATATCAAACAAACAATAAGCAATTAACTGAAGTTTAATGTTAAAAGCAAAGTAGGTAGGTATCTACCATTACTATAGCAAGGCTTATTTCCTAGATAGCCCGCGGGTGGACACGAAATCCAAATTATGGCCCATCTTTAAAATATGATGAGCAGCCTTGGTTTAAACAATCAATGTGGCACGGAGCCTTGTAAATCCGCCTTTTTAGTGGTTGACAGACAACTTTATTATTTTGTCATTAACTCTTTCTGTTTATTTCGATTTTCGTAAGTTTTTGCAGAGTTTCCACAGTTATTCCGGTTAGACAAGGCTTAGCTATCATTATCTATATCACCACTGAAATCTAGAGGTTATAAGAAAGAAATTTAGGTACGCTACAATTTATGTGGATGGCCTAATCACTAAACAAAAAAAAGTCTCCTTTAGTGGCTTTGGCTACCGGTTTATTTAGTCTCGTAAGTACTCACCCAGAGCCAGTAACAATCACTTTTACGTAAATAGAGTTTTTTTGCGTACTTTATTGGTGTCCTAGATTATAAAGTACGCCTACATGAAATAGAGGACAATACTCTATTTTAGAGTACGGGTGGTAACCCTACCAGCAATGTCTCAATAAGAGGAAAGATGACATTATTTAATTAAATACTGTTCAATATAATATCAATTATAATGCTACAGAAAATTGTACTTATTCCGTAGCATTTTAATTGACATAATAAAAACGCAGCGTTGGTACTGTAGTAATCCACCAATGTCAATTGGATGTAATAATAATAGTAACACGTTATGAGCATCCATGTGTAGTCTCTTTAGCTAGCGTGAGGGAGGGTGTAGGACGTGCGGTATCCGCCCGCGGCCATTGCCCTTTACTACTAACCTTGTACATACATACATACACCTACATTAACATACCATCAGCGGCGGGACAATAAACCTAAAAATACCCGTCAATCATTTCACCATACACATGCAGTTCAGTCCTGCATCGGTAAATTGTATTAATTAAAAATGAGTATATTTTTTTATTGATCTGCAGGGTGGTACTATTGTGCAGTGGTCTTGCTTGATCACTACCTATCGGTACTAACTGCATTTTTAATTGATTACCCACTAGCTGATGCCCGCGACTTCGCCCGCCCGCAAATTATATACTAAAACCTTCCTCTTGAATCACTCTGTCTATTAAAAAAACCCGCAATTAAATCCATTGCATAGTTTAAAAGATCTAAGCAAACATAGGGACAGACAGACAGACGCGGCGGGGTCTTTGTTTTATAATACCTATGTAGTGATGCTTGAAATTTTAAACCTTTGTTTTGTATCCTACCTGTTACGAAATCTACTTTGTATTTTTTTAAACATTCCCGTTACTGACCGACTACACAAAACCTAAACCGCTGCATGGGTCTCGATTTCTCGAACTCTCGAGGCTCGACATGAGTTCCTTTTACGGTAGTGACCATACTTTACGAATCGGGACCGGCTTGAGCTGGTCAGAATTAGCTTAATAATTTCGCGTCCATGCAATAAAAGCGAAAAAGACATCATTATCCTCGTCTCGTCACGAAGGACGCGACTCGACGCCGCGCGCCTCTCCCGTACTACTTGAGTACTTGACCGATGCGACAAGTCACCTGGCCATATGGCTGAGCCTGGTACTGCCACGCCGGTAGTCGTATAAATATGTGTGTACTTTGTATGTAAAATCTGTTATTTTTCGAAGAAGTAACTACTCGACTTATAATTTTTTTAAGGTTGTTGAAGAGTCAGCCCTCCCCGAGCGTCTACTGGCGTACATTTCTCTGCATCAGGATTAAATTCACAGTATAAATATTTTTGTATCTAGATGCAATATATATTATGCTTCCTCAATGATAATTTTACCAGCAATCCGCCGCCCGCTTTCAGACGTAGGATTGCAGTGGCTGAGTTTTGGGTCTGCAAATCTAATCTAGTAGTCGACCGCATAAGATGTGACTGTAAATTCAATGTGATCGTCACTAAAATATTTCCAAAATAGGTATCTCCTTAAGAAATTGTAATAAAAAGTGCATTTATAATCCCTTGAAGCTTTCTTACAAAGCACTTAAAAGCAAACGCGTGTTAATGCATGCGATGCGACATACTTTCAAACGTTAGCTTTACTTCTACGAAAAGAAAGTTTTCACAGCGAGAGCGATGTAGAAACCAGGGTATCGTCAAGATCTAAGGAAACTAGTACCTAAGTTATCCGACTTCCTGGGGTTATTAGGATTTCGATTTACGTACCTATACCTACCTACATAATTTTGTAAGATTTAACATTACGAAACCTCCTTTTTAGTACGTACTGCTCCTAGAGTTACAGAAAATCACAATACATAGGCTCGATATTTTCATGACATGTCTGTCTAAGAAGAACCAATGAGACTGGGCCAATATCAACCTTTAGTAAGATGTGGGATTACCAGCGTAATTGCTTAGTACATGTACTAGAACTAAGTCTTGGTTGTGCTTAGGTATAAAACATAATGCTAGTTTCTAAACACAGCAGATATCCCTAATTATAACGTCGCGCAGTGAGTCGGTTGTCCGTATTATGTGTGTAATCGATTTCGCTTGCTTTGTGAGGCATCGGAAACAATGCGTTTATTATTCCAACTGAGAGTCGTGTTTCGTGCGACGTATTTGGTGGTGGAATGCGGGTCGGCCGCGCGCCAGCCCTCCTGTCCACATTCGCACGACGGAAGTGCGCGTTCACTTGCTTAATGCTACTTTGCAAACCCATTAATTCGTATTCGAGTCGGATAGGCTCTTTATTAATAACTAGCACCTGCTGCACCGTTATAGTATGACCTTCATTAAGTATTGCAACGAGTCCCGTAAGGAACGTTACCGTACCATATATTTCACAGTGACCCAAATAATGAAAGTAGACATGTAACACATAATGATTAGTTTGTCTCATCTTTATTACTAATTAATTAGTATAACAGTACATCAGTACATACAATACTTTGACGACCTTTTTAACGTTCGATCAACATTTAGCAACATTATTGAAAGCAAAAAGAATGAAGTTCTCTAATACGGCTGTCATTTACCCAATATTTATTTTATTGTTTTATTATAGCGAATGTTTGATATACAGTATGCCTGAGATGTTCCTGTTTAAAATTTGTGAAAATTTCAAGATAAAGATAGAGTTGCGAATGATATTCGTAGTTCCACTCTCTATCTTGAAATTTTCACAAATTTCATTCACGTGCATTACCCGCGACTGCTGCTTTTGCGTTTCTGTTAATTTCATTAATATGAATGCCGCCGACTTCGCCCGCGTCCGACCTAAATTACCTGTACAAACTTCCATCCCCTATTTTACTCCAAACGGCAACTCCAAAGAACGATAGATAGATCTCTCGAGATAAGCAGATTCGGTTGACTCCTCAATGAATATTAGCAAATCCAATAAAATTAAGTTTCTTGTTTATTGGCCATCTTATTGTGTCTAACTAATATTGTATCGATCTGTTGGAGTAACTCAAATCGGTAATACACGTATGTAGCAATTTGATCGAGAAACCGCAGCTGCGAGTTAGCCACTGAGCTATGAAATCGTGCGGCTACGGTATGTCGGCTGCACTTTCTCAAGTTCCGGCCAGCACTACTGGAGACTATTATACTCGTGCTTCGTTCTCGAGATTAGTAACCTGAAATAATAAACCTATTATTTATTTACACATGTAGTATCACCCAGGATCCACCACATAGCACTGTATTTTGAGAGATAAGAGGGTATTCTTTTTTTTTTTTTTTGTGAGGTAGTCGTGCCCCAAAACTCCGCTTGTCATTCACGTTACAGTGCTTCACCACTGCACATTTCTTTATCGTCAGTACGGACTAAAAGTGTTTTTCTAGTGTGTTTAACGAATCTAAAATGCCGAAGAGGAAGCGTGATATTGACATCGACATCTTATCTTATCTTGCATAAACTGGAGAGAAAATTAAAACGTGCCAAGCGACAACATTTTTCAATATCGCCTTCATCCCGAGAGGATTCCAAGCTATCTGCGCATAGCTATGAAGGTATGTTATTTGTTATTGTTACTAAACAAATGTCTGAGCCGTGCAACATATAAAAAATGGTTCGTTGAATTCACTGGAATTTGACACATACCTACCTACTTTTCATTCGAACTCGAACAGTACAAAGGGCTGTTTATATCGTTATCTATGGTGCGTTCAATTCAATGGAATTGCAACATCTACCATTCAGTTAAGGAAAGACGTTCAATTCACTGGAATTGCAACTTTTCTCTTTGACTTGCAGCAGCGGAAAACGCAATGGACATCTTCTCGGACTATGACTGCAATATAACAAGACCTAGACTGGAATCAGTTATACGGGCCGTCTCGTCAGATGAGATAACGGAGTCGCGGGTGCATTCCCCCGCGCCGACCCCTGCGCCGTGCCACGCGCTGCCCCCTGCGCCGTCCCTCGCGCCGCAACCACGGGTGCTATCGCCGCCGCCGCCAGTGCCACAGTCAAGCCCGCTGTTACATGCGCGGCCCCCGCTGCCGCCCCCGCAAGCCGCTGAGCCTTGCCCGGTCGCTGAGCCTTGCTCAATCGCTGGTACTGCTAACGATGTTATTATTACCCCCGATGATGACTTGATCGACATACTAGGTGACGACCCCACACAAACCACCGAATATGGCAAAGATATTCACGGTGGCCTAGCTAACCGCCTAGAGCATTTAATTGTCAATGAACTGGACAACAACGTACGGAAGGAATTAGGGAAAAAACACTTGACACCAGCCAACTGTCCTAGAATAATTCCACCGATACTCAATCCCGAAATAAAGGCAGCTTTGCCCGAAGCAAGCGTGAAACGCGACAAGGGAATAGAAAACAGGCAAAAACAGCTTAGTACTGCCTTGGCCTGTTTGAGTGACGTCATAACAACCAAAATGCAAGATAAGGACTAAGACCCGGCCCTTCTGAAACAACTTATGGATGCGGCAAAGTTAATGTGCGATACGTTACACTCGGACTCAGTCAAAAGGCGCTACTTTGCCTTGTCGTCTTTAAAGAAAGACATTAACGACCATTTGATGCAGACAAAGATAGACAAGTATCTTTTGGGAGAGACCCTGGCTGAAACCTTGAAGACTGCCAAAGCTGAGACAAAATCAGGTGCCGATATAAAAGTCACTTACGATAAAAATAGGAAGACCACTCAACCTCAGCCATCCACTTCGCGTGGCTTAAACTGGAAGGCTCCCCCTTCGACTAGCAGGCAGTCAGGGCCGCAGAGGAGCCGCCAGCCTTACCCGCCTGCTGGAGTGAGGGCGCCACTACCGCCCGCGCCGCCGGCGAGCCGCCTACCGCCGCCGCCGCACGCCAGCTGGTCGAGGACATCGCGCCATCAGCCGCGGCCGACCCGCCGCCAGTAAATGAGGTACAGTATGTTGGTCGTTTAGCGTCATTTGCAAGACAATGGTCTCACCTTACACAAGACAAAACTGTTCTTTCCTGGATAGAAGGCTATAGGATACAATTTTCTAAACAAGTCTCACAGGAAAATGTACCTTCTGTTCCTGTTTTGACATAAACTGAAATTAATGATTTTTACAAAATTATTGATAGTCTCATGACAATTAGAGCTATATCCGAATGCGCTCCGTGCGCCAATCAATTTATATCTAGTATTTTTCTTGTGCATAAACCGAATGGCAAGAAAAGGTTTATCCTTAATCTAAAAAATCTAAATAAACATATACAAACTGACCATTTCAAGTTGGAGGATTTACGCACTGCAGTAAAACCTATAACCTCAAAGATGCATATTTTTTATTAAAAATCCATCCAGACTCCAAGAAATATCTCCGTTTTCAATTTGACAATAAGTTATTTGAATTTAATGTCTTGCCATTCGGTTTAAACACAGCTCCATACGTTTACACAAAATTGATGAAACCCGTCGTTGGATTGCTCAGATTAGCTGGCTTTATATCTACTATATATCTAGATGACCTATATTTAATTGGATATTCATACAACGATTGCTTAAAAAATATTCATATTTCAATTAAATTACTAACGGCCTTAGGATTTATCATCAACTATGAAAAGAGTTGCTTACAACCTTCCATGAGATGCAAATTTTTGGGTTTTTATTCTTGATTCCCAAAATTTCTTAATTATTTTACCGGATGATAAGAAACAACGCCTAATTAACGATATTTACATGTTTATGAGATTGAAGCGTATCAAAATCAAAGATTTTGCAAAATTAGTCGGTTTGTTAATTTCAAAGATGATACCTACTCGGTAGAAATATTGTCTGACGCCTCAACTACTGGTTGGGGTGCAGCGTGTGGCTCAGAGACGGCGTGTGGCCGGTGGTCATTGTCAGAGCAAAAACCACATATAAATTACCTGGAACTTTTGCCCGCCTTTTTTGCACTTAAAGTTTTTGCAACGGACTTTCACGATTGTCAAATACTTCTACGCGTTGATAACTCAACCGCTATTAGTTACATCAATCGAATGGGTGGAATTCAATATCCACACCTAACCAAGGTAGCAAAGGATATTTGGCAATGGTGCGAGTCCCGAAAAATTTTTGTGTATGCGTATTACATTAAATCTGCCGACCATACCATAGCAGATCAAGAATCAAGACGCAACCATCCAGATATAGAATGGTCCTTAAAGGAAAATATGTTTTCCTTGATACTTGAAAAGTTTGACGAACCATGCATAGATTTATTCGCGAGTCGTTTTAACAGAAAATGTATAAAATACATTGCTTGGCATAGAGATCCAGATGCTTACGCAATAAACGCCTTCACAATAAGCAGGTCTAAGATGTATTTCTATACATTTCCGCCTTTTCCAGTTCAGTTATTCTAAAAACTTAAAAAAAAAAAAACAAAACAAAAAGCATCGTAATTGTACCTTTATGGCCTACACAGCCTTGGTTCCCCTTGTTTAAAAGCTTATTAATATCTGAATTAATTATTTTTAAATCAGACAGTTACAATATAGTTTTTGATCATTCCAGCAACGGGAACATTCAAAACCATCTTACCTTGGCTGCAGGGATTTTATCAGGGGAGCCTTATCGCGAAGAAGCGTCCCAGAGTCATCGGAACATATAATGCTTGCCTCTTTAGCCGACAGTTCTATCAAACAGTACGATGTTTGTTATAAAAAATGATTCGATTTCTGTGTTCAGAATTCCCTTGATTGTTATGCCACATCGATTATGTATTGAGATTTTTAACCATGTTTTTTGATGCTGGTACTAAATATAGTAGTTTGTATAGTTTTAGAGCAGCCCTATCCTTGATATTGGGTCCTAGTGTCTCCAAAGATGAAAGAATAATAAGGTTTTTCAAAGGTTTGTTCCGTTTACGTCCACCCATGCCTAGATACAATGTAACTTGGGATACCTCATGCGTTCTAACTCACTTAGCCACTTGTTATCCTAATGAAACATTATTGCTAGATCAATTGACAAAAAAATGTATAACCTTGTTAGCTCTTGTTACGGCCCATAGGGTCCAGACCTTTTCAAAAATTAATATAAATAACATTGAAATCAAACCTAACGAAATCATAATAAAAATTAAAAACATCAAAAAAAGGAACCAATCAACCTCTCTTGGTTTTGCCTTACTTTTTACAGAAAAAATAAATATGTCCTGCACAGACATTAGTTGATTACATTACTAAAACTTCATCGTTACGTAAAGATGATACTTTATTTATCGGATGCAAAAAGCCCCATAAAGCGGCGACCACACAGACGCTGTGTCGCTGCATAAAGAGTACGCTCTGTGCTAGCGGGATTGACGTATCCATATTCTCGGCGCATAGCACGAGACACGCCTCTACATCTAAGGCCCACCAGCTAGGCGTAAATATTGACCTGATCAGAAAAATCGCTGGCTGGTGTAACAATTCAGATACATTTTTCAAATTTTATCAGAGAAATATAACCGTCAGTCTTAACTAGAGCTATTAATAATAATACAGATGATTAACCTTTGATCAAATTTATGTGATTGATTTAAAACATAACTATTATGAAATAGAGTTAATTACATTTACGTACTAACAAGTAACAATAACTTGTGTTATTAACCTATAGTAAAAACATGAAAGAATAACTTGTTTGTAATAATATACATCATTATTAAAGATACAACATGATTTTGATGATGTGATTAAAATATAATATTGATTCTGATATTGGCGTTGATATTTTCAGAATTATACCTCTCAAAGTCTACATGTGTAAATAAATAATAGGTTTATTATTTCAGGTTACTAATCTCGAGAACGAAGCACGAGTATAATTGATGATTAAACGAACTTACTTGTACGTGAAGTTCGATCATAATTATACGAAGTGCTTCGTTCGAAGAGATTAGTAAGTCCCTCCCGCCCAACCCAAATCATTCCAAAAATATCAACGATAAACATTGGTTACAGATACTCTAAACTAAATGACAAGCGGAGTTTTGGGGCACGACTACCTCACAAAAAAAAAAAAAGAATACCCTCTTATCTCTCAAAATACAGTGCTATGTGGTGGATCCTGGGTGATACTACATGTGTAAATAAATAATAGGTTTATTATTTCAGGTTACTAATCTCTTCGAACGAAGCACTTCGTATAATTATGATCGAACTTCACGTACAAGTAAGTTCGTTTAATCATCAATTATTATAACAAGTCAGTAGCTTCGCATACTAAACGTCACTCGCATAATTACCTCATTCTGAGAAATAGGTACATCGACTTGTAACAGGGGTCATGATGCTCACATTCTCGTCTCTACTGTAAACATAGACTATAGTATTACCAGAGACGGATGTAATACCTGTGGCTTGTTTGATAAACAGTGCGTCGGAGTTCAGGTTTTAGGCCGGCCATGTCAAGAATCTCTTGCTGAATTCAGCAAATGAATGATCCGGGAATTCAGAAACTCGTTGGCTCTAACCAACATGAATATAAATGTTGATGGATGGAGAGGGAGAGGAAGACCAAAGAAACGATGAATGGATTGTGTGAGGAATGATATGAATAAAAAAAGATGTAAATGATTGTTTGACGGTTGACAGGGGAGAATGGAAGAAAATAACGTGTTGCGACCACAAGTAACGTGGGACCAGGGGGCCTAGTCTGCTATTACAATAGTGTCACTATGATTTATCATTGATTTCATAATTGTTGAACGATGCCATTGTCATTTTGTTAAAAGTTCGTAATCTGCTAACTTCATAATGGTCGATCATTGGTCGGTCAATGGTTTCCTAATAGAATTGTGTTACAATGACATTGTTGTATTGCCATTATTATACAACCTGAAGGAAATGATTTTCGAAAAACTAGAATTAAATTTGAACATCTAATCATGCCAAATTTCATTTATATATATTTTTACATATTATTTATTAGTGTTCTATGCAATCTGAACTGAAGTAGTAAGAAGTTCGTAAATAGCAAAAACATTAAGTTATGTGTAACGCGGATTAATGTGAAACTATACAATTCAATAATATTTTATCTGTTTAGCTGTCAAAGTCAAATGTGACATTACTGCTTACTGATGTTTTATCTGTTTTTATTTCTAGCGGCTGTTGTTTTGATTTATTTTCATTTATGTGTTTTAAATTATCTTTAATAAAGAAGCTTATATTTATTGAAATACAAAATAGTGCTAATTAAGCAAATTTCGGCTGGAACTTTCAAAATTTTAGCAGATTACAGCGTAAGTCAGTCATACATTTGTCATTGTGTACGAGATTACCATTCTATGCTATTTCTTTCAATGGAGTGTCAGTGGTTGATCATTGGAAAGCCATAAAGACGCCAATATATAGTAGATTACCAAACTTGTCAAAATCAACAATTGTGAAATCAATGATAGATCATTGTGACACTATTGTAATAGCAGACTAGGCCCCCAGGGCAGGAAGATGATGATAATGATGATGTTGGCTCTAACCAACTTAAGCAACTATGCGTACAATACTTAATTATTTTTCCCAAGTTCCATCGCCAGCTGTTAGGTTAAGCTAGCAGAAAGTAATGGGACGTGTATAGGAAGTAGCATGCTTCAGTTTCCGAACTTTCCAGATCATTTTCTTGCTGAATTTAGAAGGACAGATTCGGACGTTCGGCCGTACCCGACTTCGTCAAACGAGGGGTTATTGTCTCATTAAACCCGGGAGGAACCCGAAACTTTTAATACTCATTCTTTTATAATAATTGATACAAACAGGATAGTTAATTATTATTAATAATGTGTGTGTTGTGAATAATGTTTTATTATTTTAGAATCAGTCATCATGACTCGCTTGCCTTTCCAGAATAGGTACGTTAGGAATGTCCTGTTTGTCTTCAGAATTACTCAACATAATATGCGCGGAATAACGACACTCGTCGTTCGACATACAATAATAATACTTCAAGAGTATTGAATTATTGATCAAGTTACATACTGAGACATATATTCACTTTCTTGATGTATGGATAGGTAAACTAGTACAAAAAAAATAAGGATCGTTTTGTTAGGTTAGGTTAGGTTAGGTCGTGGTAGTGCACCAGCACCAGGTCAACTTTCAAAAACATGCATTGCAAATTTTCAATGCAACATGCATTTTTATTCCATTTCTACGAGTATACATTATTCTAAACGGTATTCAATTTTGAATAGCATGTATTTTTTATCTCTTACTAACTGTAGTACTCTACTTTTTGAAGATGAGCAAGTTAGCATAAATTCCAGTCTGTCAGTATCCTTCGCAAGGTTGTTAAACCCTTATCTCTATCGTAAAATTACATAGTATATACCCCTATCCGTACAGTAGTTATTCGCTTGTGCTGTATTCAATACGCAAATAAGCACTTAGCACTTATTATAACGTCCACCGACCACGATAAGAAGCTCTATTTGTAACAGAATCTCAATGTGTAATTAATTGACTATTTTAGTACGGGGTAAGTAAGTAATACAAATAATGACCAGTTATACGGACTGGTGGCCTACCATGACGTCTTAAAGCAGGACTGTTTTAATCTTATTCCAGAGTGAGAAAGAGATGGCGCTAGACGTCGTCTATAGCTCCGTCACTATCCCACACTGGAGTAACATTAAAACCATTCTGATTTAAGACGTCATGGTACCCGGGAACATTGACGCACAAACCGTTACGATGAAATCACACTTGAATCTTGACCCCACCAGCGTAAAACAGGTAATTTTTTATGTGAAACGTATACTTATATGCGCGCCTAGGCTGTAAAATCGACTCTCTTTCGTGACGGAAGATGCCATGAGGCTGTCATGGCGTGATGCCTCCTATATGCCATGTAAAACCTTCTCCCATTTATTTTGGAACGATATTTGTGCGTAAATATAAGTTAAAATGACGTTTCTTTTAATAAAATAATTACATAAATATGTTATCGAACTTCTCCGAAACGGCTTGACCGATTTTTATGATTTTTTTTGTGTATATTTGGTAGGTCTGAAAATAAATCGTAGGCTATTTTTACCCCTATATGTGTATTTTTTATTCCCACCACGCGGGTGACACCGCGGGGTGCAGCTAGTAATAAGTAATGTAATATTTTAAAATAATAAGATAAATAAATAGATTTTTACTAATTATGTTTATGAGTTCTAATATTAACATAGATGTTGCACATCTGCCGAGCGTAACGTGATTGCCATTTTTTTTAATAACAAAAATTTTGATTAGTTTTGTCTCTGGGGTGTCTAGATTCTTGTGCTGAATTCATGGTAACCGTTTGTTAGTGTGTGCGTCGACGTCATTCCACCCTGTAAGTAGATAGCGTCGCGTATCCATCTACTTAGTGCATCGAATCATCAATCAATAAAGTGAAGAGTGAAATAGCAGCACAAGTGCACACGCACACTGCACAGCACATACGCTCGATCGTTCCCCGAACGCTACTGTTTAACTAACGGTAGCACATTGTGTGATGTTGCCTTGTTTACACTTAACACACGATACTTAACAGTAGCGTACATTGTTAAAATTAGCCGCAATTCAATGAATGTTATTTCTTCCACCTAGCGAGGTATTTCACATATTTAGTGAAAACATGCTAAACACGAGTAACGCTTTGTATGTATCAAGTTTTAGTCAGTGTGAAGTCGAGTGAACACTGTATCATGGTATGGGCGGTACCCGTATGAATCAATAATGTAGTCTAGATATGTGCCCGTTAGCGGTTAGTAGCAAATCGAGGCTATTTTTTTCGACAGCCAAGGAAGGGTTATGTTTTTAGAACTTGTATAGACATTGGGCTGGGTGTACTACACCTCTTTTCTACTGTTTTTTTTTTCGCTGGTCTAAACTATGGAGATGAGCTGTAATGTTCCGATTCATGTTATTCTTTTTAACAAGCCAGATAATATAAGAGTACCTGATGTATCTCTACTTCTCCGTACACTTATGAATTGCTTAGCGACCAACTCCCTTATTTATTTATCTTGATTCATTAATTAATACACGAAGGAGTACTTGTTAGGAGTAATGGCTTTTTATTCATTTATAATGTTCTTAGGCGACAAGTGCCTCACAGCCTAATAAAAAAATAAAATAAGTAAAATTCAACTAATTGTTATCATGGGGGTTTGATAAGCTCAAAGATTTTTAAAGTTATTTCATACAATGATTAAGTGAAATACATTACATAAATGCTGAGATACGATGCCCAAATGTAACATCAAAATGTCATTATTAGTTGAGGGAACGCCTAGACGGGGTCGGCAACCGCGAGGGCTTCGACCTGAATGAGATCGTAAGAGCGCCTGCGCGACCCCGCCCGGCGCGCGGCGGGTTCGGCCGGCCATCGACCAACCCCGGCCACCCCGAGCCCCGCACACCCCCGGCAGGGTGCGCCCTGCGCCTCTGCCCGGGCCGCCGCCCGCCGACGTGCGCCGCCGCCGCCAGCGCCCTCATACACCTAATTAAACCGTTCATTGTCTGGTCATAGTGCTAAAAAAATGAATAGTACATTTTGATACAAGTGGAGAAAGTTTGTTATTGCATTCGAGCCGGAATTAAGTCCCGAGTCGTAGGCGAGGGTGTTTTTGAGCCGAGAATTGCAAAAACAAATGTCCACGTGTACGAGTATCAAACGACGTTTTTCAATACACTTTTGAAGAAATAAAATAAAAGCACGAAAAATATTTTTGTCATGAGTTATTATGAAACTATGATTTTAATTTTCTTTTTTTTCCGCGCTTTGCTTTCGCCAGGTTGAAGGAGAAGCAAAGGTATGAAGCCGTTAAACAGCCTAATATAAAAAATAGATTTATTTTTATATTTTTGAATTTAGAACACAAATAAATGTTAATTTGTCTAAGAAAGTAAATATAAGTTTTAAATAAATAAATATCGCTGGACATTACACACAGCGCCATCTAGTGCCACACTAAGCAACGAGGCTTGTGTCGTGGACACCAATTAGTTGATATACTACATAGATACTTTTTGTTTGTAAATACATACTTATTATACATATAAACCATCCATGAATCGGAAACAAATGTCCATGCTCATCACACAAACATTTGCTTCTACCGGGATTCGAACCCGGGACCCTAAGAACGTAAGGCAGCCTCAGTACCGCTGCGCCATTCAGGTCGTCATCATGTTTATCTATGATATTCTATTTTATAAACACAATTTGAACATTCAAAAAATATTTACGCCCTAAAGACGCATTATTGCTTTCGCCGAAATTAAAAGAAAACATTCACCTCCGGCTATATGCATTGAACCAATTTGGACTAAGTATAAGGTATAGTGGCAATTAATCTGTGGCAATTTTCGTTCCCGCACACGTGTTCGAAAACGAAAAAAAATCCCAGGCGTGTAAAATACATTGCATGTTGAACCCAATCGTAGTGCGATAAGAAGCAGTTTTCGAGGAAGTGTATTGAAAAATAAGTACTTGTATTCCGTTACGTTTTATCACGCTTTAATCTGTATGCATAATTTAATTCAACATTTCTATTGTTCTCCTGATGTAAGACTCGCATTGCCCATACTGTCAAATTGTTGAAAAACTAATCACAAAAAAAAAAAGTTTTCACATGGGCGGGTTAGCTTCAACTAGAATGCTAGATAATACGACTACCTACCTATACCTACTGCTACACGTATGCCGGACATGAACATCTTAATCTGCAAGGATAATATTTTATCAAGATTTAAATTTATAAACGAGTAGTTACTAGAAATAATTTATTTGCTATTATTGTCGGTATACAAATATGATGGTTATTTTTGATGAGAGTCCCGATACGTTTTGCTTTACGGCATACAAAATTATTTAACAAAAAAGTAAACAAAACCTCTTTTTTTAAGGAGGGAATCATGAGATACAGACATTTTTGTGTTCGTTTCCATACAAAAATAACAGTATTCATCGATTTTCTCGTAAAGTGCTGGTCAAATAAAAAAGCGTAGTAAACATTTTTGTTGCTCTTCAATAGAGGAATCCAACTGTAAATATTTTTTATTTAAAATAAAAACTTTTTTATTTTTTTGATTCTATGTCCAACCTCTTGTACGGGGACGATCCACTGTGCGAGGGCCCAATTCAGAAGGCAGTACTCCTCGATACGGCTCGCATAGTGAGGAGATTTTTTTTGTTTCTTTTTTATCCGACTTAAAAAAAAAGTGAAATTTTTTTAATACAATTGCTCAAAAAGTGGTGTATTGCAGGGACGTATAGCGTTCGGGATGTGGGCTATTACATACTAGTGCTTTTTTTTTACCTTTCCCGAACTCGTTCACTCGTGCGTTCTCTTTCCCAACTGTCAAAATAATGTCTATTAAAAAGAAAAACCAACCATGAAGTTTTTACTAAAGAGTTTTTGTGATTCATACAAATACGTATATTCCTAAAAAGAAGCTACTAATTTATTTCAATATCTGATTTAATGATTTAATTGAATGAGTTAGGTTAGGTTTCATTTCATTTCATCTCATTAAATTTCATTTTCATTTCATATCAATAAAAAAAATCTACTGAAGACTAAGCTGTATGGATAGTTCCCTCTGCCTACCAAAATGGGTGAAGAAAAAAAAACTCTGCTTATATTCTACGGTTGGCGCCATTTTCCAGAAAAAAATATTATTTGACAGTACGGGCAATGCGAGTCTTACATCAGGAGAACAATAGAAACGTTGAATTAAATTTATGCATACAGATTAAAGCGTGATAAAACGTAGCGGAGGACAAGTACATATTTTTTAATGTTGAAACTTGTGTTGCTTTGTTGAATCGGTACAGAAATGAAGGAATATTGGATCGAATTGTGACATGTGACGAAAAGTGGATTGTTTACGATAATCGTAAGCGAAAAATGCAATGGCTGACCCCAGGTCAAACTCCGCAACAGTGCCCTAAAGCAAAGCTTTCCAATAAAAAGGTAATGTTAACTGTTTGGTGGTCTCTTCATTCACTGTAGCTTTCTCAGGTCTGGTCAGGCAACAGCAGATGTTTACTGTTCCGAACTTCGAACAATGATGGTGAAACTGACAGTGAAACAGCCCCTCGATCGAATCGATCTTCACCATTATTGCTCCATGATAACGCAAGACCTCACACTTCACGAGAAACCGTTGTAACTCTACAGAAGCTGCAGTTAGAAACTATACGTCATCCTCCGTACTCGCCAGACCTTGCTCCAACGGACTACCATTTTACCATTTTTCGTGATTTGGACAATTTTCTACGTGATAAACAAAAATCTTTAAAGGAGGCAGTACAAAATGCTTTCACACAGTTTGTCGAATCTAGATTCTCAGAGTTCTATCGTACAGGCAAAAATGAACTTCCATTTAGATGGCAGCAATGTATAGATAATGAGGGTAAATAAATTGATTAAATAAATATGTTATATCTTAGAAAAAGTTTCAATTTTTCAGTACCAATCGGCAATTTCATACAATAACCCCTAGAATTATATTCTCAAAATAGCCGAGTAGGTACTAGGTACAATCAAACACTCAAAACAATTATTGTTAGTCCGGTTGACCGAACTAGTGCAACTTTTCAGTAGCAGTAGTTAAGAGCCATTTCACGATTTCGCGCAAATTTCTAAAACTTTAGTCGCCTAATTTACCATCTTAGATAACACCCTGGCATTTTTGAATACATGTTAAAAATAGACTAGTCTTTCTTATTGATTCTTCATGTAACACATTTACAAAAACTTAATTGTGAACTATGTAGTGATTAATCTCCCACAACTAGTTTACTGAAAAATCATCGCAGAGTCAATTTCAAAGCCCTATATCTATCATAAATATTTATAAATTTCACTGAAAAAAATGCATAAATCATCAAACATATACTTTTGTCGACACATAATGTACCAGAATATGGATAAATAATAACATGAATTAGTAAAAAAACAAAGTTTTAGGTCAATTTTTACGTTTTATATCGCATTTTATCGTGATTTTTTGGTTTAAATAAAGCGTAATTACATTAAAATAATTATGTAAAAATAAACTATGTCTTTTACTAAACTAATTCTAAAGTTATATTAAAATCAACTCATTTAATCAGACATAATATAATTTTTAACATCACTCTAAATTAGAATAAATTACGACGCATAAGCGAGCACCGATTAGTACGGTCCGAGCACCGCGTCCCGATTGTCGAGCGTATCATCGTAAACGCATTGTTATACTACGACTACAACATTTTGATTTCCTTTGAATTTTTTCATTGGGTTAGAATTTCGTTTGTTATCTAGTAAAGTCTATTATTTTAGTAGTTTATATAATAATGAATATATTTCTGTTTTATTAGTTTTAGCAATGGGGTTGTATTAACATTGTGTCAAAAAAAGAAAAATTCTGCAAAAGCTGAAAGCAACAGAAGCGAGATGGATATTATTTTTATTTGCAATTCATATACACAGTTATCGGTCACGTAAGGTAAAAGCGCGGAAAGGGCAGCCCGCGAAATTCAAATTTTCTAACGCCGCGCCGCCGCCCGCCTTACTCCATTCAATGATTATTTCATTGATGATTTAAATGATTATAACTCTGCAAACCCATTATTTGCTAAGATCGCGAATCATATTTTGTTAAACATACAACCTGACACTGACATGCAAATTTTCTTTCCTTAAGGCGGATGCTCCGGGGTAGCCGCGAAATTCATTTTTTTTTTTGCGTTTTTTACAATTTGCAGGCCAGTGCCAGGTTGTATGTTGATTAAAATATTGTTCGCGACTGTAAGACATATGTAGTTACAGAATTATAACCATTAAAATCTTCAATACAACCCTCCAAGTTCATAAAGGTCGAGGAATGACTTTGACCTTGAAAAAATCGTTTCTCGACCTTCATGAACTTGGAGGGTTGTGTTGATGGTTTCGATGATTATAATTCTGTAACTCCTTTGAAAATATTTCGGTGTCGAAAGGGCTTGGAAGATTTTTGTATGAAGCGTGGGCGGATTAACTTCGGCTTTTTGATTTTTTTCAAAGTAGCGGCCACTCATAAGACCTATATTAATCGATAGCTGATATCAATAGAAACAAGTTTCGCGTGAGGCAAAATGTTCTAAAGTGTCACGTTTCCGAGATATGAGTTATCAAAGTTAAAGTACATTCACTGATGGCATCTTCAGCACAACTTTGAATTGATCAGACATGCTTAAAACGTGTATGAATCGGTAGCCGGCATTAATATAAATAAGTTTTGTACGAAAGAAAACGTTCTAAAGTGTCACGTTTCCGAGATATGAGCTATCTAAGTTAAAATCCAACAACATAGCATCTTCAGCGCAACTTTGAGTTGAGCAGACATGCATAAAATGCATTATCAATCGATAGCTAGTATCAATACAAACAAGTTTTATCTGAGACAAAATCTTGTAAAGCGTCATGTTACCGAGATTTAAGCTATCAAAGTTGTGCTGGTAGCGATCACAATGACATATACACACATCAAAAGTATCTAGGGATCAACATATATTTTTGCAATAACTTTTCTCCTGATTGATATTAATTAAAATTTTCTTTAAGGATTCATCAAATAAAGTGTTTTCGTTTGTCACAGTAACGATAAACCAAGTCACCTTTGCATTAATAAAGAAATTTGCCATTTTCCTAATAAAGGGATTTTTGACATTTGAACCACTAACATTAAAGTTCGAAAAAAAGACTGAAATAACAGTTTTCTTTAAAATTTTATTGGGTAACTTAAACAATTAATAATCCGTGTTTCTACCGCGAACACTAACAACACAAGAACATCGGTTTGGCATACTCAAAATGAGTTCATCCAAATCACGCTGTGGAATGGCCGCCCATGTTCGTTGCAACAACAAAAAAAGGTCTTCTTGCGACTGGATACCCTCCATATTCGGCAGAGCTCTTCTCTGTAGCATATCCCATGCATGCTCAATCGGGTTCAAGTCTGGCGACTGAGCAGGCCAGGGCAGGACATTGATGTTAGCTGCGGCGAGAGTCTGTCTTACAACTCTTGCGGTGTGCGGTCGTGCATTATCATGCATTAACTGAAATAAGGGACCGATTTGCACTTGTAGAGGAACGATGACGTCTGATACAATCGTCTCAGCATAAATTTGAGCGTTGAGGTTGCCTCTGATCCAAATCAACTCAGTTCTTCCGCCGATCCAAATACCCGCCCATACCATGATGGTTCCACCACTATAAGGATGGACTTCCTGGCAGGATTTTAATCGCTGTTGGCGTCCAGGGGTTCTCCAGTGTCGTATACGTCTTGTATCCGGTCTCATACCAAAACGAGACTCATCAGAAAAGCACACGAAACGCCATTGTTCTTCTGCCCAATTTCTGTGTTCAAGAGCCCATTGATATCGAATCCTACGATTGTGCATTGCTATAGGTGGTACCCGTAGCGGTCTTCGGGAATGAAGGTTCACTTCATGCAAGCGGTTTCTGACTGTTTGGTCGCTAATTAAGTTCCCTGAAGAGTGATGAAGCCTCACGGCTAACATCATGGCGGTTATTGTTGGAGCTCTTCGAGTTAAGATTTGAATGTATCGGTCTTGTCTCCGTGTGGTGCAGCGATACCGTCCTCCATGGCGCTCAGCCACGGTACCAGTGCTTCGGTAACGTGTCCAAAGTCGACTGATAACACTCTGACTTGTATTCAGAGCTAAAGCTACAGTACGTTGCCGGGAACCAGCTTCTATCATTCCCACGGCTCTGAGCATTTCTTCCCTGCTTAAATGACGTCGCCGCTCCATAATAACGTTGGTTTTAATCAGTAGTAGGGAAACAGTAGCACTAATAATGTCTTCAATGCGTTGTATGTTTTTATAGGGAAAATATTGACAGCTTATTTTCATCTTTTACTCGAATTTGATTGAGAGTTCCTGATTCAAATTATGAAATGCACCAAAAAGGATCCATATAAATTTATAAAATCATAAATTTATTACAAAGCCACATCTCAATCTCAAGAAATCCGCATAAAAATGCTTGATCCCTAGACATTTTTGATGTGTGTATTTCGGAAACGTGACACTTTAGAACAAGTTGTCTCAGACAAAACTTGTTTGTATTGATGCTAGCTATTAATTGATACACGTTTATGCGTGTCTGATGTAATCAAAGTTGTGCTGTAGATGCCATCAGTGGTTGGACTTAAACTTTAATAGCTCATATCTCGGAAACGTGAAACTTTACAACATTTTGTCTCAAACAAAACTTGTTTGTATTGATACCAGCTGTCGATTAATAAAGGTCTTATGCGTGGCCGCTACTTAGAAAAAAAATAAAATGGCGGAATTTATTCCAGCCAAAAAATTCAAACCCCATTGATAGCCATTTTGTTTTCATTTTAGAATGAGAAATCGCGTGAATTGAGTAGAGGAGGATAGTACTTTTAGAAGAGACGCTGTGCTGGGTACTAGAGGAAAGTCTGATTCGACAACAGTAATTGTAT
Source organism: Xestia sexstrigata (assembly GCA_941918905.2). Classification (NCBI taxonomy): domain Eukaryota; kingdom Metazoa; phylum Arthropoda; class Insecta; order Lepidoptera; family Noctuidae; genus Xestia; species Xestia sexstrigata. Next base: position 10,076,108 of record OW799200.2, on the reverse strand, counting down.
TCTGTTGTGTTGTTGTCTAGGTTACAATATTATGTTTAAAACATGAGATTCAGTATCGAAATCAAAGCATTTATTTCAAGTAGACCAGTTACAGGCTCTTTTGGATTGTCGAAACAAATATTAAAATTAAACGTAGCTACAGTCCCAGTCTCAAGACATAAAAACTGTGAAAGTACAGTATCATAGGTAAAAAATTATATTATACATATAATTATGTAATAGAAACATACACTTATAATACATATTTACATAACACATATTTGTGTTTTATTAGTCTAGAAGGCTTTAATAGATTAAAACTGAATAAATAATCTTTTTGCATTAATCTCAAACCAAGGTGCATTACGATCCGGGGTTGCGGGACTGCTGCCAGGGGTTGCGGGACTGTTCGAAAGAGATACCGTGGCCCCGGAACAAAAAGGGCGATGAAGGAACATGGATGGGTTTTAGTCAGTAAAAGTCTGACACTCCCTCCTGCTCCGCCCAGAGCGAGAGAAGTCATTTGATGATTTCCCATCCGAAAAAAAAAAAGGTGCATTACGATTATAACTGCTCAAGATTGTTTAGTCCGTCTCGACACTCGCGCTGCACTGTTTGCGTTGTGTATGTATGGATAGCTACGCACACATACACAAAGCTGCGGTCGTTTACCTAAACTCGAGCGTTGAAATTTTGTGAAATGGCTCTTAAATCAATCAATCAAAATCAAAGCATTTATTTCAAGTAAGCCAGTTACAGGCACTTTTGAATTGTCGAAACAAAGATGAAAATTAAATGTAGCTACTGTCCCAGTCACAAGACATAAAAACTGTGAAAGTACTGTAGTTGCCCATTCCCTAGCGTAGATCTCTATGGAGAAGAACGGGCAAGAAACTCCATGGACACTCTTTTAAATCAGAATATTGTTACAAAATCTTGGTTACATCACTCATGTTGAGATGGTATATTATGTGAGAACAATGTAGCAAGATGTGCACGTTAAAAGTGTCCACAGCAAAAACACAAACAAAAAAAATACAATTCAAAATAATTCATTCAAATAAGCCATGGCAACTAAGAGATGACCAGTCAGAACTGACAGCGCCCGTTCACGGACATGACGCATGGATCAGCACCATTCAACTCAACCATTTTGAAGGGAACTAAATGATGCGCCACCATCAGCGAGACATTTGAGTGAGCATGACAAACTCTAAATCGCCAGGGCACATTCAAGTCAAGAAAAGACGTAGGTTTCCTTCCAGTGAATGATAGCTTTCTAGTACATAGTACTCACACAATTAAGGACGCTGTTACGTTTTCGATGAACTCAAATTTAGGCATGTAAACTCGCACACAGCAACATCACGCGTACGCACACATTAAACCACTCTGAGCGTTCGATTTTATACTTCACTTATATAATCTTGGTCCTTGATATTATTTTTTATTTTTTTGTAATAGCAATTAGGCATGTATTTTTTTCTTCACCTAAATCAATAAAGTACACTAATATCAACCCAAGAAAAGTATTAAAAATTAAGGACGCTGTTACGTTTTCGATGAACTCAAATTTAGGTATCTAAAGGCGCACACAGCAACATCACGCGTACGCACACATTGAACCACTCGCACGCGAGCGTTCGATTTTTTACTTCACTTATATAATCTTGGTCCTTGATATTATTTTAATTTTATTGTGAATATGCATGCATTTTTTTCTTCACTTAAATTAATAAAATAAACACTAATATCAACCCAAGAAAAGTATTAAAAGTTAAGTTCAACGATTTCTTGTCGCTCAAAAATAATATTAAACTTCTGCAATTTTCTACGACAGTTCAAACGTCCGTGACTGTCGTGGCCATGATGTGACGTCAGTTAACTCAATCTGCCTTGTTTACATCTAATTTTTTTGCTTTAATAAAATAATTCTACTAATTGTATGTGCTCTAGTCAAGCATAAATTGCAATAACAATATTATAATAAAATAATCGTCAAACTTTAAGTACTTTTCAAATAAAAGTGTTTTTTTGACATATAGACTTTGACGTCACTACAGGCGTTATCGAGAGACGATGTGTTTTGAGAGTGCGTTCCGTTTCACTAGAAACATGCTACATAAAACAATAAATTGTAAAATAAGTCTATTTATTTATTTAACACTTCAAGCACAAAGTACAGAGGCGGACTTAATGCCATAGACATTTTCTACCAGTCAACATTTGGGTGATGCAGAGACAAGCAGTGGTAGGTGTACATCTGAAAATAATTTAATTAAGAAAATAAGCTCTGCAGAAGTTATGTTATGTAAGACATAAGGGATGGCCTGGAGAATTCGAGATTAACCGTCCTGGTCCTAATAGATTTTTCCAATGCTTTTAACTGTTGATCACGACATTCTTCTGGCCTTACTGTCTCAAATTGGGGTCTCTTCATTGTCACGTGATTGGTTTTCTTCACATCTTCGTGGTCGCCAGCAGGCGGTTCGTGGTGATCAGGATTGCTCTGACTGGTGCGTGTGGTGACAACTGGTGTTCCACAAGGCGGTATACTCTCTCCTTTGTTATTTCCTTTATTTATAAACTCCATTACTGCAGTCCTCAAATGTTCTTACCATTTGTACGCTGATGACTTGCAACTATACGCTGTCAGACATTGCCAACCTTGACAATTGCATTTCATCGCTCAATGCTGATCTACGAACTATCGAAGAGTGGTCTGGCAAATTTGGGGTTTCTGTTAACGTCGCGAAATGTCAGGCCATCCTCATTGGTAGTTCATACTATCTGAGAAATGTGAACACTAGCCAACTTATGCCACTGATGTACGAGAACTCCGTCATCTCTCTTTCACCTCACGTAAAAGACTTAGGGCTGTACATTGACGGCAGTTTAAGTTGGAATAAACACTTGGCTCAGGTGAGCCAGAAAGTCTCGTTCTCACTGCGGTCTCTCTATAGATTTAAGCATATCCTCCCATCTAGCACCAAACTCACTTTGGCCCCGTCACTTGTGCTTCCCATTATAGACTATGCTGATGTTTGTTGTTCTGATCTTTCCCAAGAACTTCTAACTAAATTGGATCGACTTCTCAATAATTGTATTCGGTTTGTTTTTGGCCTTCGTAAATACGATCACATTTCTTCCTGTCGTTCTCAGCTTAAATGGCTGCCTATCCGACTCAGGAGGTCCCTCAGATCTCTCTGCATGCTCTTCACGATTATGAACGATCCAGGTGCTCCCGATTATCTAAAGATTCATTTCAAAGTGTTGGGCAGTTCTCATAGTCGTAACCTTCGAGCTTCAAAGAATCTACTCCTCCAAATTCCTCCACACCGTACAGGCTTCATGTCAAATTCTTACGCTATCTCTACTATAAAGCTCTGGATCGCGCTACCTTTTGGCATCAAGAAAGCTGAAAGCAAATTTACTTTCAAAAGAAAAGTTCGTAACTACTATTTAAGTCAGAATAAATAGCTCTCAATTTGAAATCGTCATAATAATAATTATTAGGTTTCTTGTTATTTTCTTTTTAATTTTTGTATTTGTTAAATATCTATTAGTTTATTTTATCTGTATATAGTATGTGTATTAGTATCAATCTAAACTCTCGTTAACAAAAATTTTTTTTTAGACACATTTTTGTACCCTATCACTATGTTTTCCTATTTAACCCAAAGGTTGACTGGTAGAGAATGCCTTGTGGCATTAAGTCCGCCTACGTACCACTATTGTACATGAAGTTTAAATAAATAAATAAATTATGTTTTAGAAACTTTAAACAAGTGATCCACAATGTTCTTATCCACCAATACAAGGCATTTTTAATAAATAAAAAGAGTTTTGTATTTCATGCATATTCCCTATTGATTGGACCTTTGGAAATGCACTTGGTAGTTCAGTTACTTAGTACCGTCGCGTCGCACAGTATGTTATTTTGCCTTATTTGCGGACATGCCAGTTTTATGGGTTTTTTTGGAAATTGGTAACCAAACAAAACACCTATTATAACTCCGCCAGCTCTAACTACTATAGTAAGAGAAAATAAGAAAATCGATAAACATTCTTAAAAACCATATAAACACAATATTTTGTTTTTACACTAAATGTTTTAAGTTATGATAGGAATTCACTAGGAACCATTATTTTTAACTTATCTTGCGTAGTATTGCGTTTTCAAAATATAAGCAAATTTAGAACCTGCTAACTCCATGGCGTGCGCTCGCTACGCTCGCATTTTACATTACACACACCCACTTTCTGTCACAAATGTCGTCTTGTCGCCTTCGGCCTACGCTCCTCATGCCAGCTAGCAAGACTTTTACGACAATTTTAGCAGTTTATTCAAGTATTTAAAATCGGAAGGTTTTTCGGACTAACGATTCATCGAACATTTGATTCTTCGGACATATTTATGAAAATCGGTCAGCAAAAAATTAGTATTTATGACTTAAAGAATTATGAATTCCGGGATTTTAAATAATAGACATTATAATTCTCTGGTAATATGAAATTCGGACTTTTGATAATCGGAATACTGAAATTTGGATTAAAATATTTCGAAATTTTTGAGTGTTGCCGAAATAGACATCCATGACAATAAGTGAGTGTGAAAAAATTTTCGTCGGCGCCATCTTAGATTTTGGTTATGATCATACATCCGATACCTGCGACCCCAAAAACCACATAAATGACACCAATGACAAAAAGTTGTCAAATTGTTATCAGCGCCATCTTGGATTTCGGTTTTTTATCCATATTCGTCATACATACATACAAACCGGTTAAAATCATAAATCTCCTCCCGCCCATCCACTTCCAAACCTCACCACCGACAGCTTGACCTTATCCATCCAAATCCTAACCTTACTTAGAGCTGCTTAACCACACTCATCCATTTTGCAACGTTGTCAACAACTGCTTAACCTTACCCATCCAAATACCGATCTTACCCAACATAATTTCTAAATCACATAATAAAAGTATAAACCTCGCGCATACTTTTTTTATTTCAGTTGGCAAAAGTATCAACTTGTTTCGATTACGATATACGACGACGACGCACGGTGTGCTGAACATCGGCTTTCATAGACTTTGGGATTTCAATTTGCAAGTGCCTGATTTTTGCCGGACATCGCTTCTATTAGTCATTATTATATACAAAAATGACACCCGAGTTAATTCTGCTCAAAATCGAAGGAATTATAATTTTTTACGAAAAATTTGTATGAAACTTCGAGTAGTATGAAAAATCTAATTATCTCATAAACGGTGAGAAACACGGATATCCTTACAGGTGATTATAGTGCTAATTATTTACGATTTTTTTGACGCCGATTTTCCGAAACATTTTATGCCGTTTCTTTTTAAAAAATCGTCAAAATATTTTTATATATTTTTACATATGAAACGATTCCTTTTAGTGTTTATGTTGAAGAACACGGACTTTTAACAACACGTAACATCAAATAGCATCACCCCCATATCTCTGAAGGAGTAGGCAGACGTTTATAGTACACCCACACGTAGACTATGTTTGACCTAGATATTTATCAACATAAAATGAGTTTTAAAACTTCTGATACGACCAAAATACCAAATTACAAACTGTCTTCTAAATTCTAATGAGTCTGAAAAGAAGTTATTAAGTAATTTCACTGATTTGATCTTCTAACAAGTCTTAATCGCACAACAATGCCAACTAATGAATACAAATTCACCTTTTCCTGATAAGTAAGCTAATTTGTTGATTAGTTGATCATCTGCCTAGCCTTTTCCCAACTATGTTGGGGTCGGCTTCTAGTTTTACCAGATGCAGCTGAATGCCAGCATTTTACATGGAGCGACTGCCTATCTGACCTCCACAACCCAGTTAGTACCGGGTAATACGATAAAAGTTGGTAAGACTGGTTGTCAGACTTTTTGGGCCTCTGACTACCTAACGACTGTCAAAAATCTACAAATGACAGCCGCTTTACATATTCTTTGATAATTTCAGAAGACTACGCAAATTGGTTGGAACTGAAAATTGATTGGTCGAGTTGTGTACAAACTCTAATCAAGAACCAACTGTTGATGAGATACCAAGAACTCCCTCAGTCTCTCAAAAACTGTCGACATCATCGTCCGTTGGAACAATGACAAAAAGGTCCCGAAAACCATTCGAAGATCTGGGAAGTAAACAGACAAAGAGAAGATCTGAATCTTCGCCTGTATGATCATACAGGCGAAGATTCAGATCTTCTCTTTTTCTAGGATTCCAGTGAAATGGCTTATGCAGCTGCAGCACGTTTTAATGGAGAAGAGAGATATCGCATCTGTGATCGAATAAATGATAAAAAATCCTGAAGCAGCCGTTAAAATTATTGAAAAATGTTGTAACCTCGTGTTTTATTTAAATTATGTCAAAAAAAAAAAAACACCATTTTTTATAATTTTCTTGTTTTATGTATTCTTAATATTTGGGTCAATAACATATCGATTTTCTTAACTTAGACACTAAAAGGAACCGTTTCATATGCGTAAATAAAAAATTATTCCTTCGTTTTTGAGCATAATTAACTCGGGTGTCATTTTTGTAAATAATAATGACTAATAAAAGCGATATCCGGCAAAAAATCAGGCACTTGCAAATTGAAATCCCTAAGTCTATGAAAGCAGATTTTCAGTCCACCGTGCGACGGTACTCACACGCATGCACACTACAATATTTTCTAGTAATTTTATCGTATTTATTTTTTGCGAAAGAGCGGTACACCCGTCCTACCATGAGCGCTTTTGAGCGCGGAATGATGAACCGCGAGTGCAAAATGTATGAAGAAATCGGCAAATGTTTTTATTTAGCTAATAATTGGAAAATATGTTGATTTTGATAAAAATTGAAAAAAAATAGCTGAACCTATAAAGGACTTTTCAACACACTTACTCATAAAATGGCTCTAATTTCACCGCAATTAGGCACATAATGACACCTATAATCGAACTGTGACTTTTTCATTACTATTATTCACAAGTGAGTTATAGGGTTTTTTTTTTTTGGTTGATGTGCTCTTTGCTTTGATCCTACAAAAGTTTCTATATAAAAAAAAACGTGTTCAATAGTACAAATAAATTAATGTACCTATTGCTTGCTCATTTCACTGAAATGTAACTTTTGTTTTCTCTGTAATAAAGAAAACTTTGAATTCCACATTTTGTACGTGATTTTACGCTATCCGCGAAAAGCCAAAAAAACAAACTTCATTATTTTAGTCTATGGCCGATCGCCATTGTTAGATGCGCGCGCATAGGAAAACTGATTAAATTATCCCGCCATTGCGAAAAACTTTTCATTACTCGTTTTCACTGTTGAAATTAGGTATATTTATTTATGAAAAAAAAAATGTCTACAAGTACTAGTTATGAAGAAAATGATTTATGTTGTACACCGCCCGTTATAAGATGTGAAGCCCTTAACGTCATGGAAAGTTTACTACCTGTAAATTCCAAGGACAAATATCTATTATCTATTAAATGAAATGATTTTTTTGTATTATTTTATTCACAAGTGTGTTGAAAAACGTCGTATGACACACGTGTGTATTGATGATTACCGTCCTCGGCTCTCTTAAGACCCTCGCCTGACGGCGGTAATCAACATTACACACTTGTACCATAATGTACTACACACATCAACACGGTCTAGGGATATTTTTAAAAAAGCGAATTACTGTCAATGTGTTAATTATTTATATGACATGTATATATTTAAAAGATACGTTATTTAATATTCTACCATTTTTTAATAATGGTTAAGGTATAGATTAAAATTTCAGGATTTTATGGAAAAAAAATGAAGCATAGACGGAAACCGTATATGAATGAACTTTTAATTTGTGAGTAAAAACTGAAAAAAATAGAAAAATCATTTAATTTGTGTTTATAAACTTGAAGTTAGTAGTCTGAGAAAGCGCCCATGATGTTCATAACACATCGGCAATGATTCGGCATGCTCAGAACAAGGTTGTCAATGTCTTGCTGCGGAATATTGTCCCATGTTCTTCTGAGGTGCGCAAAAAGTTGATCTTCTGTAGCCAGATTTTCAGGAACTTCCTTCAGAGCTCTTCTTTGCAGCATATCCCACGCATGCTCAATGGGATTTAGATCTGGCGATTGAGCAGGCCAGTCTAAGGCCCTAACATTATGTGTATGTAACCAAGCTGCTACCGTTCTCGCCGTGTGTGCCCGGGCATTGTCGTGCATGAGCAGGAAATCTTGCCCCATTTGTGTTCTGTGGGGCAAGATTACGGGCCCCAGCACCTGTTGGACGTATCGTTCTGCCGTCATATTGCCCCGCACCCAAACGAGATCCGTCCGTCCTCCAAGACGAATTCCTGCCCAAACCATAATTGTTCCTCCTTGGTATGGGTGAACTTCCTGAGGGTTCTGGAGACGGCTCCATCGTCCAGGAACTCGCCAAACACGCGTCCTTCGTGAATCTGGATGGAAGCCGAACCTGGATTCATCCGTGAACGTGTCCACAATCTTGAAATTACATTTTGATGGGTCCCTATGGCCTCAGCAACATTACGCTGAACAGATCCAGCTTCCAGCATTCCCACAGCTCGTAACATCTCCGCCCTCGTCAAATGTCGGCGTTGCATGGCTACAATACCTCAATTTTAACTTTATCTTTCGTTTAAAAATGAAAAAAAAACTGTAACTAAACGTAATTCGTATTGTTTTCTAAATTTCGCACAAATGAAAATTCCCTCTCCTATACATCAAGACATTTTTATGCCACAGAAACAAAAGAATTTTCTAAAATTTGAATTTGGAATTAGTCTGAGATAAATTACAAACAAATCGGTGTATAAAAGATTCCAATGCGGCCAGTACTTTTCGAGTTATTTAATTGAGTATGAAATATCCCTAGACCGTGTTGATGTGTGTATTATCTACACCCATGCTATAAATCCTCTATAAAAGTATCTGAAACAGTTAGCTTATGGCCAACATTAAAACAGCCAGTGTCATAATAATCATTATAACACCCAAACGGGTGTTATAATGTTGTAAGTACTAAATTTCATTATGCAACTCGTTTTAAAAAAAGAACATTGTCTAGCACGTGCGATTCACTACCACAGCGCCGTAATTAAAAAAAAACTTATAGGTTAATTCGAATTCAAGTCGAATCCCGCCATTTTTGTTCGTTATTAGTATTGCATTACTTTGTTGTTTACAAAAATGAGTGATATAAGCTATGTGTATTTTAATAATTGTACAATCCAAAATGTAAATAATTACATTATTACCTATACCTACATGGTTTGTTTGTATTAAATACTGAGCAATTCAACTTTCCATGAATTTACATAGACTTCTTACAACACTACAACAACCTATGGTTTCAGAACCTTTTATGGAAGATTCATATCATGGATGTAGATAAAGTCAAGATTTTTACTTTAAACACCTCCACGGCCCCCGTACTATTCAATCCATCCATCAGCACAATGTTTTGAGTGCGTTACATTGAGTTCTACCACAAAACATGATTTTTCACCCCAAAAAAAAAAGTTGTTTCCCAGCAATAATTTTTGCGTAAAATTACTTAGTTTGATGTACAGAATGCTTGGTTGACAGCTTCGTGATGAGGTCTTTTACACCCTGTATTATTAATGTACGAGAACGCATAATAGTATCAAAATCATACCTATTCACAGCTGGCTGCGAAGAGGTGCGGCCAAGTGCGCAACAGCAACCGTAATTTTTCAGTCTTTATGTAAATTGCCGTGATGTGGACGATATTTTATTTAAAAAACAAGTGAATGAAATTGTTTCCCAAAAATCAATTAGCAATAATTTAATTAAAAATATTAGCGGCCACATTTTGATAGGCACCCTGGTAGGTATATATTCTCCTAATCATAAATATACGTATAAAAATGGATTTTCGCAAATACTCGATGAACGCACTAATTCTGCAGCCGGATCTTAGACTAATAGTGAATCAAATTATACCAATTACCAAAAAAAACACCTAAAATATACTATTTTGTACCTAGCTCTAAAAAATATCTACTTCCTTCAGAACGAAATTATTTTGAAATTAAGGTACACCCGCCATATTGACATCAAGATGGCGGGTGTTCTATAATATTTAATTATTTAACCATTTGTTCGAGCTAACGCCTGCTCGTTTGGAATGAGCAAGAATCAACGTTGCGTACTAATTAGTTTATTAGTTGTAAGGATTTATGTACTTTCTTGTACTTTTTCTTCCATTTTTGATCGTCATCAAGGCAATACATGTTTAACTAAATATCAGCATTTTTGAAGTTTCTTTGGAAAGTCACCTAAAATTCCCCCACATCATTACTTATAAAATACAATTACACCAAAAAATGGTATCTAAAAAGTACCTCAAATAAAACATCAGTGGGATAGTTCCTGAGAAATGAAACAACCGTGTCTTGTTTAAAAGTAAACACGATAATTATCATGATATATTGATATAGTTATACAATACATTTATATTTTACGGATATTTCTTAATTACGAATTATATGCACACGAATAATTATTATATTAAAAAGTTACTAGTAACTGTCCGCAACTAGCTTCGTAAATGCACATTCATGATAAATTAAAAATGTAAACAATGATGTGTAGTTGATAAACAATAAGCAATTTGCACCTTGTTTCCTGATTAATGATACGAGCTTCAAACTTTACAATACGCAGATAACTTTATTTATAATTTTCATTGCGATCATATAGAATTAATCACTATGAAACGCGGAAAAAAAATGTTGTAGATTTAAACGAACAGAAAACACTGTTTTGTAAAATACAAACAACAATTTCCATCGATTAATAATTTAGCTTCACGGTGTAGTGAAAATTTTTCAAAAATGTCTAGTGTACTTCAACAACAAATATCGCCTAAAGCCCTTTATTTATCGATTAAAAGAAATTTTGAAGACTTTTCCTGTGGAGGATGAAAACAGTGAAGATAAAAGTTATGTGGGTTTAGAACTTTAGATAATAAAACGAAAGACGAAGATACTTATAATAATTACGGAAGATGTTGATACAGAAAAAAATATTGAACAAGAAATTAACGAAAAAAATTTTTACGTCGCGGACAAAACTATCCATAATAATAAAATATCCGTAAAATATAAATGTATTGTATAACTATATCAATATATCATGATAATTATCGTGTTTACTTTAACGGCTTTTAAGCTTAACTTAAAACCTAAATCAAAAGCGACATGAACTACATTTTCGAGAATACCATAAGGACGCTTTTACATTTTTCTACAAATAACAGTGTTTTTCAGATACCATTTTAATGTATAAGCAATCACATAATTATGTGAAGATTTCATGGTCTTTATTTAAAGATAATATATTAATCTCCAGATTGGCATCTGAAAAATTGTATGTCGTCTCATAAAATTTTCGCACAAATACGTTTTTCCCATCACAATAATCGCAGAAAATTGTAAAAAATAGGGTTAGAATAGGTACAATTTTAGGTAAATTTGCAGCATAATTTATCTTAAAAATTAAGATCAAGATGGCGCTGACGAAAATTCGGTCACTTTTCGTCATGGATGTCTATTTCGGCAACACCCAAAAATTCCGTAATATTTTATTCCGAATTTCGATATTCCGATTATCAAAAGTCCGAATTTCATAATACCGAAGAATTATAATGTCTATTATTTAAAATCCCGGAACTGATAATTCTGAAACTCACAAATACTAATTTTTTGCTGTCCGATTTTCATGTGTCCGAAGAATCAATAAAAACAAAAATTTGATGGATCGTTGGTCCGAAAAACATTCCGATATTCAATATTTCGAATAAACTGCTAAAATTGTCGTAAAAGTCTTGCTAGCTGGCATGAGGAGCGTAGGCCGAAGGCCGGCGGAGCGACGACATTTGTGACAGAAAGTGGGTGTGTGTAATGCGAGCGTAGCGAGCGCGCGTCATGGAATCGTAGCAGGTTTTAAATTTGCTTATATCTTGAAAACGGGGCGCCCTATCGCAAACATAATGAAAAATTGGCCCCCTTTCAGAAACCCCCTGCCGCGTAATTTACACACGCAGGTAAAAAAAATAAAAAATGGGATGTTTCGTATTATCAATAAGTCGGACTCGGACTATTGAAAGTCGGTATTTTGAGATTAGTACTCTTTAATAATAGCATGATTGTTTAATTTAATTGTAAATATTCCTAATTTTAATTCCTATTAAATTATGTATTTAGAGCATGTGTACTCGATAATGTGTAAGCTGTGGTTACCTGTAATTGAGTGCGTGCGTAACAAGACCATGTATTCTGTAATAATTTTCATTTTATATAAGAAATTGTAATGGTGCTTGATGCTTGTTGGTAATCCAGAATAAATAAATAAATAGTATTTAAGAACGTTTGGAAAATTGAAATTTAGGAATTATGAAAATTGGATTAATGATAAATCGGAGCTATATTCCCAACAATGCTGCGTAGAACCTCATTTCTTCATAATACTACGTAAAACCTAATTTCTTCCTAACAGTATTGTATGTTGCACACAGGTTTGATTGACAAGTTGACAAACCTAAACCCACAATTTTAAAATTCTAAATTTCCTAATTCTTGGGTGTTGTTACATACGGTTTTTTGTGTGGCGATAGTCACTACAGCACAGTAATAAAAAATAGTCTTTTAAAGAAAACACGACCTTTTGATTAAGAGCCAGACAAAAATTATTTAGATTTGCTTTACCAAATGTCAAAAGTAGTGATTGTGACGTGTATTGAATCAAGAGAAACTAGAATTTGTCGATAAAACGGTTATTCGGGAATCACGCTCGACTCAAGGTTACAATGGGGTCCTCATTTAACATCTCTTGCAAGGCGGTTGAGCTCAGCAGCATATGCTGTTAGAAAAATCCGTCAATTTACTGATGTTGATACGGCGAGGCTAGTCTATTTTGGTTAGTCCCATAGTATTATGTCATACGGTATTTTACTATATGGACGGGCTGCAGACATCGAGCCTATATTTATTCTGCAGAGCCATCAGAGCCATTTATGAATTACGTAGACGCGATTCTCTAAGAGAGCTGTTTAAGGAAATTAATATTATGACAGTACCTTGTCAATACATCTATGAAAATATGTACGTTGGGAAAAATCTGCATTTATTCAGTAAAAGAGGTGACAGACACCCTATAGTACTAGACATAGGGACCAACTAGTTCAGCAAGGTTTCGGGCTTGCTAAAGTAGATTCATCTTTCATGGGATACTGTTTAAAATGTTACAATAAAATACCTCCCCACATTCTACAACTAAATAAGACTAAATAAAACGCCCACTATGTAGGCAAGCATATTATAAGTTGGGGGATTACATTGATGATAAAAATGCTTGGCTCAAAGCTGGTCCTGCTCCACAACCATAGATGAAAACTAATTGAGAAATTGTTGTGGCAGCTGCAGAAGATTCGAAAAAATATCCTTGCTTTGTATAGACTCCATCTCTTAGTATTGTATAATTGCATAGCACACACACACACACACACACACACATATGCACATGTGTGAGTACCATGTACTGTAAAGCTGGATCTACACTGATGGATCAAAAACCGACAACGGGACAGGTTTCGGGGTGTTCTCCGACGACCTAAACATCAAAATATCCAAACCCCTTGGAATGCTTAACTCTGTTTACCGAGCAGAGTGTGTGGTAATTATCCAAGCGGTACACGCTATAGAGGCCAGGGAAGTTACGGATACCAATATTCGAATACTCTCCTCTCATACAGTGCCTGAGTTCTTCAATCCTTAAAGAATAATCAGATCACGTCGAGACTAATACTAGAATGCCATAATGCCTTAGAACGAATCACGGTACTAAACCACAACACGGTAACACTACAACGGATCAAAGGTCACAGTGGATCACTTGGGAACGATTCGGCTAATGAACTTGCCAGAAGAGGATCCAGCACAAAACCCCGCGGTCTCGAGCCCATTGTGCCCATTCCTTTTAAGCAGCTTAGAAGCTGGTTAAAGGATCACACTCGAATACAAGCGGAGAAATGGTGGACCTGAATTGAATGTTGTAGGTCGACCATTTCTCCGCTTCCACCATCACTGGACACTGATCACTGAATAAACACTTCCACACCCTAGGAATCACTGACAGTCCCCTGTTCAGAGCATGCATGAAGGCGGAGGAAACGGTGGCGCATGTGCTCCTTGAGTGCACCGGCGTTACCAAGATTCGCGAGGAGACCCTGGGAACACCAAGATCCCTTGCGGGTGCCCTGAGGAGACCGGGAAGTTTAATCTGCTTCTGGAGGGAAGTGGGCTGGTTGGAGTGACGGCCACCATGGCTCACGCACAAGGACTAAGTGCGGAAACCTAAACCCCATGATAGATGATAGACTGTTTAAAATATAAAGAACTTCTATTATATTATTAATACTATAAATTATACCACAATATTTTACTGGCTTCCATATTCTCTGTCCCCTGTACAGACAAACTAAGTGGGAATATCCTGGAGTCCACACTGAATCACTGATTGATTCGACGTGTTATGCTTCACCGAGGCGATGGCTGCTATGTTTATTACCTCGGATCTCCGGCATTTCTGAAATTTTACAAAAAAAATATGTTGTTTTTTATCCATAGTAGTTTTTAAGTTTATTCTATACGTTCATAAGTATATTCATAATTTATAGATTGTGTAAAAAATGCTTCTTGTGTGCATAAACAAAATTTATAACTTGATGAATGAACGACGACGTGTCGTCGTCTGCCTGCGCCATACAAATTAAATGCCCCTCCCTACTTATTGACGGCAATGCAATGCAATTACGGCGAATAGGGAATTCTTTGTGTTAAGGCGGGCTGGTTGGAGCATTCAGCTCCAACCAGACCGCGAAATTCAAATTTTCTTGCGTGTTTTGTAATTTGCAGGACAGTGTAAAGACAGAATAAAGGTGTATACATATTTTGATCAACATACACCATAATGTATGTTCATCAAAACATACACCTTTATGAACTTGGAGCGTTGTATTGATCATTTTGATGATTATAATTCTGTTACTACTTACGTCTTACAGCCGCGAATCATATTTTAATCAACATACAATTTGAATTGGCTGGTTGGAGCATTCACCTTAAGGCGGTATCTGCTAACGAGAGGTTTTCTCCATGTAACTCCTCTTTGATGAGTGAATATAAATGTGCAAAAAAAGTATATGTTGCTTATTAGACTCTAAACTTTAATTGGTACACTTGAAATAATTCTAACTATATTATTACTATATGAAAAAATATTCAAAGTGAAGCATTTTTCTTTGAAATTTCGTAACTACTCATAAACGGCATTAAGTTTTAGTATTTTTTTTCACACAAACATTTGTCACTTTTTTTTTAACAAACTGTACAATTGGCATTTTGATCTAATGATTGGCTACAATTAAATAAAAACTACTCATTTCGCACTATTCGGCCCGCAGTGACTGACGTAACATGCAAGCTGATTAGAACTTTATTCTTACAGCATTTCAAACGAATTTTGAACCACCACAAATAGATTTGCTAATTTAGCAGATAAGGCTGGGGGCCTTAAGCGCGGCATCCTTTGCATGATTGACGATACTACGACTCAGCGTATACATATAATAATATGTATAATTAATTATGTATATCGTCTAGACCCAATAAAATCAATAAATTAAAAGTAATTATGCAAGCCTACACTCTCTTGTAAATTATAATTATTTATCTTAATTGTCAACAAGTAAGTACATAGTATACTCTATCTCTTATCTCTCTCTCTCTCTCTCTCTCTCTCTCGTGTCTCTTGATTGTATCAATTGCATAAAGTAATTTAATATAATTATTGGTACCTACATTCTTGATGTAGGAATTTAATTTAGTTAGTACTTTTAACTAAAATCATGTACTTATGATATTGATACGATTTGAGTGATTATAATGTGGCCGGGGCTCGAGCTGATGAGAGGTGCGGCGCGGCGGGCGGGTTTGCCGGCCGGTGAACCTCGCTAGTCGAAATCAATACAGCTGCTCTCCCCGCGCGGCGCGCTGCGCCCGGCGAAGTGTGGAGCCCGTTGCTATGGATACCGTACCAGATAAACCAACGGAGACGGACTGGGAGTAAGTACTGGGACCCCGCCGCTCTCGCCCCGGCTGACACACGCCGCGCGTCCTTTCCCCGCGCCCCTCTCAGGCCGCCGCTACGCTTCCTTCCATGGCCTGTAGGCCTATTACGTATCTTTCTGATATCCAGTGACTATCAAGCTTCGATTGTACACCGAACTTTGATGACAACCGAGAATGTCATAATACTTATTCGTATTACGTATTGCACAGTGGATATCACTTTACGGTGACTAACGGCCCGAGTACGGTGTAACGTCTTTCACGAAAGCCACTTCAAACTCAGTTGTCATCAATTTATTTTCCACCATGCTTACATAATCGAAATAATATATGTATCGATACGAAAGCGTCTGTCAAATTGAGTTACGGTGACTATCTGCTATCAGCCACGATAACAACCAATGACGTCATATTTGATCGCGACTGGTCATACATAATACGAAACTAGCCTTTTGAGAGTTAATTGATGGACACTGAGCCCAGTTACTATCATTTCGAGCTGTCAACAGATATACGTAATAGCCCTACTGGGCGACCAATTCCCGCACTCCCCGTTGACAATACTTCGAACTTTTTCTGTTACCATGCAGACACCGAGCAACCTGTTGCTACCACGTGGAATTAAATTAAAGCCATCACTGAGAAAGTGTAACCAAGTCAACGAACGGTTAATTTTTGTATTAGAAGACGTTATTAGACGTATAAAAGAATGTAGTACTGGCAATTCTACTACTTGTACTTAACCGTTTTTAACTTGTAAGTCACTCTTAACAAAAAAAAAACAATCTCTTTAATATAGTTGCCGATTAAATTACCAATGTTTATCGTAGAAATGGCATAACATAAACGAAAAGACAAATAGTAAAGTAGGTACTTATTTGTATGTAGTACCTATGTAGGTAAAATTCGGGCTAGTAACAAAAAAAAACAGTATTTAGGACGCACTTCTGGCACCTCTTATTTATTATTATAAATAAGAGGTGCCAGAAGTGCGTCCTAAATACTGTTTTTTTTTATTATAGAGTATTCTCTATCATAAAAAAGAAAAAAACACCCTTTTATTCTGACTCTGAACAAAAGGTACTTTTAGCCGACTCAAAGTACCTATCATTTGTAAACTATTTCAAATCGGTCCAGTAGTTTTTAAGTTTATTTGTAAAATACAAAAAAACAAAATCATTCCTCTTTGTAATATTAGTGTTGTATTCGTAAGTACAATATAGGGTTGCCTACTGGGAGAGCAATGAAAGGCGCGAGAGTCTATTGCCAACTGGACCAACTGGTTATATTTCTAACTAACTTACGTTTATACATTCTGTATGGTGTGAGCGCATGCGTGTGCATGTGTGTGTGTGTATGTATGTATGTGTGTTGTGTGTGTGTCCCTACAGTATCTCTCCCTTTTTTTTTAGAAAATGCTTCTGTTCTGTGTAATGTGTATATTACATTATAATATTGTTTCTATGTTACATTGTGCTTATCTAGAATAGTACATATTCTTACAATCAATGTATGATGTTACATTTTAATAACAGGATGTTATTATTTCCTAATCAGATTTACACTATGTATTATTTAAGTCTTTCGTTTCTTGTTGTTATAGTTCACTAGAATAAAGTTTTTTATTATACTATTTATCAACTGTTTTTTTATTTCACTACACTCTATTTACGCACTTTTCACATTTTACATTACACCATATTATGTCATGGTTGTGCTTGCTGGGCCACTGGTAAGCTTGGTGCTGTGCCATACTGCCATTTCCTTTCGTAACATTTTCTCGGTAGGCTGCCAGTAAACTGTTTCACGTTCTGTTTGTCACTGTCTACGGAACTTTTACTTTTACGAAAAATTTGATCCACAAAATTAGGATTAAAAATATTGACAACCCTAACAAAAATAGTTAAATTGGAATAACTTCTGAGTTCCATGGATTTGGGATGTCATAATTATGTGGTGTATTGGGGAAGTAAATAGAATTATTTCTGTATAGATAACTTTTCCCGAAACGGCGGAATTTTTGAGAAAATTAAGAAAAACTAAATACCGAAAAACCCGTATAAATCTCGATCTAACAATAGTGCGAGGTTCATTTATGGACTAAAATACTCTGCATAAGATGCGCCATCAATGTACCTAACATCATTATTTCGAATCACGCTTAGTTTATGCGTAACTTTTTTCTTAATATCCGGATGGAAAAATTACGATTTTCAAAAAATTATCACTCAGAAATTATACTTGGTAGCTAAATGGGGATATGAAATATTGCATGTAAATGAACATTTCTGTCAGGTTTTGCAATAAAAATGGGATGTCCGAAAATCGGGCTTCATAAAACACTGTGCGCTGCTAAGTCTGGTCGACACTTTTTATATACTAGTTATATTACCCACCTCAAATGGCTTAGCATGATCCTCCGTTACGCCTAAAATACTGAAGCATTAATTTTGAAATAAATATATGTCCTATATTTGGCGAAAACACGATTCCATAAAATTTTCTCGATAGAAAAATATCCCAAAGTTACCTCTATACTGAACCATAAACCGCTGGCAATCATAAAATACTTCAAATTAGATCATGAAACTTTTTATACTAACTGAACTAACTATAAAGCAGGTCTTTTTTTTTTTTTTTTTTAGTCCAGTCAATAGATTTTTTGTAAATCGCAAAAATCCACTAATTTCGCACTATTCGGCCCGCAGTGACTGACGTAACAACCACTTTATAGTGCAAGCTGATTAGAACTTTATTCTAACAAAATTTCAAACGAAGTTTGAACGGAGTTTGAACTACCAAATAATAGAGTTGCTAATTTGAGGCTCATAACAGTCATAACTAATAACATATTTATAAGAATCTGACTGGTGTTCTAATCAGTCTACCACTTTTCGTTTTTCTAACACTTCGTTCATTATTTGGTCCATTTACATTTTCTTTTAATAAATAGGCTGGTTTTAACCTATCTATTGAGACTGTTAGTATTCTATCTGGTAATTGAATTTTACATACGTGACAACATTCTTTAAAATCGGATTGTACAAAAAATTCTTTGGATTCATTAGATTTCACATTACTCGCTTTGTATTGTTTTATAGTATCACTTATATTCTGCACAATAGTATGTGGTTCATAATTTTGATTACTTAATTCTACGAAAAATTCTGCTGGCAATTGTAAGGCTCGGCCGTAAACCATTTGTGCGGCACTTACACCTCTATCAGATTTGATGGCTGCACGAAGTCCTAACATTGCAATAGGAGTTCGTGAGTCCAATTTTTACTGTCCAATTGTTATATTATCTAACCTGGCCATTAACGATTTCTTTACACTTCTATGCCATCGCTCAATTGCACCGTTGCTTTGCGGGTGGTACGGGGTTGTTCTTATCTTTTGTACACCTAAATATGACATTAATTTTTGAAATAGTCGGCTTTCAAATTGCCTGCCCTGGTCACTCGTGAGTTGGACCGGACAGCCAAATCTACATACCCATTCTGTATACACTAGTTTCGCTACCGTCTCTGCTGATATATCTTTTATTGGATAAGCCTCTGGCCAACCTGTACCTCTGTCTATTATTGTTAAAGAGTATCTGCATTCCTCTGAGGATATAGGCAGTGCCCTACTATATCAATATGTATAATTATGATCAAATCTGTCTACCGGAGGATATTTTCCATATTCAGAATTAGGGCTATGTTCACCGAAAAGATAACGGTCTGATTATCTAAAAACAGTTGTTTAAAACACATTTTCATGTTCACTAAAGCAAATCAACCGATTAAACACGCTAATCAACTGTTTTTTCTAACCGAGGTGGGAGGGGTTGTTTAAAGTCCCGGTTAGTAGTTAATCGGTGTATTTTGACGTTTGTAAATTGCAAATATAACAATTTTTAAGGTTACATCCAGATATTATTGTGAGAATTTAACATGCAGTCTGCTTTGAATTATATTTTGGAAGAGGATAACGTTTTGGACGAGTTTGAAACCGTTGAAAGACTTTTGCGAACTCCTCGTTTGTATTCCACCAGACGACAATACTTCATGGAGTTCGGTGCGTTTGTTTTTAATTAAGCCTTGGTGCTTTCACTAATGACAATTTTTTTTTCTTCATGCGTAAAATTAGCAATGCTCTTCTTATCCATTGTATTTAATTTAAAAACTGTTTCAAACGAACAAAACTTCAAACACAACAGATAATTTGATGGTTATAAAGAACTGTCATCTCAGGTATAATGCAACCATTTTAAGATGTTTCTCATTTGTATGGTTTTTTACGTGTTAGTTACCCACCCTTTTTGACTGTATTATAATCATTCGGTCTTTCATTCCTAAAACGCTCATTTACTTAACCGAGCTAGAATAAGTTGTAGTGAACACCAAAATTCCCACGTCATGTTTACACAACTGTTTACGTTTAGCGGGCCGATTACAAAACAGTCTGTTATTTTACTGTTGGTGAACATGGCCCTTAGTGTGTCTATTTACCTTTGACTTTTGACAGTTGACACATGTTTTTGCCCATAGGCCAATATCTCTGTTCATATTCGGCCACCAAATTTTTTCTGTAATCATCTGGTGCGATGTACGTACGCCGGGGATGACTAAGATTGTGTATCGCATAAAATATTTATTTCCTAAAACTTTCGAACTTTTAAATGGTCTTGCGTTTTTCTTAGATATTTCTCAGTATACGTATTGATTGGTATTTGGTACTATTATTTTTCTGAACTAATATCTAAAATCGTTTAAGTATATAGTTTTTAATTTTTAGATCTTTCTTTTGCGCTGTTGCTAGTTTTTCATAATCAATTACACTTGATATACATTCTATGCTTTCTATGCGTGCTAGTGCGTCTGCGACAACATTATAATTCCCATTCACATGGCGTGTGACTGTCGTAAATTCGCTTATAAAGAGTAACTGCTTTATACGCCTTGGACATTCTTTATTACTATTTTTACATAACTTTGTAAACGCAAATGTTAAATGTTTGTGATCCGTGAAGATGATTAGTTCACCTCCCTCAAATAAACATCTGAAATGTTCTATAGCTAAAAATATAGCAATAACTCTCTGTCATAAGTGCTACAGTTTTTTTGAGCTTCATTTAATATCCTTGAGAAATAATAAGCTAATGGATTCCATTGACCGTTGACGTATTGTTGCAACACGGCACTACGCCATTATTTGACGCGTCTGCAAAAAGCGCATACGGTATGCTTAGTGCGAGTGTCATACTAAAATTCGAGTAACGGATCGATCGCGTAAATCGAGTTTTCGTTAACGTTTACGTCGTCGATAGTGACAATCAAGTGCCTCTAAGAAAGTGAGGACAGTTTCGAGCACATCGCTAACGTTTGCATGTTTAACGCGAGTGCATGTTACAATTTTGACAGTTTTGACAGCCCGAATACGAAACGCAGTCACTTAAGATTTTGTGGTGAGAGCATCGTGAGAGTGTTTAAATATCAAAGTAATTTAATTTCATATTGTGAATAAAACTTACAATGGGATCTCATATTATTTCGTTTGGAGAATGTTTGAGACCGCAAAAACACAAGATAAGCGTAATTTAACGTCACAAAAACGTAAACACGGTCACGTAAACAAAAATAGAGTGCTCCACTACAAGCCACTCGGGCATTATTAGATCATTTGCTTAGATCTTCATGCCTATAAAGTAACAAACTTAGTTTTACAAACTTCACAGATGGATCAAGGTCACTCACTACACACCAAAAGATTTAGATTACACTAATTGCCCCATTTATGTCACCATCATTTCAAATTGGGACGGAATAGTCTTTATTTTTAACAATAATATTCAAAACTTATGCAAATCACGACACAAACTTTCGTAAACAAACAAAACCAATGACCATTGACCACAGATAAGTAATGTCGTCTAACTTCGTTGTTTATATAACTACGCTACCACTAATTGAATAGGCAGTCGCTTCTGTTAGGAACACAAAATACGAATTTCAATTCATTTTGGCCGGTTACTAATGTACACAACACTTCTCACGGTGAATTAACGCGGTACGAATGAATGTATTATTAGATCTCATCTCACACTCGCAAATTAACGATAGTTGATGCGTTTAAAAATATCACTCACAATATGTAGTTCTCACGTATTACGCTAGGTGGCGCTTCGCTTACGCCATACAAATTTGCGTAAACGTTAACGCGCTTGATACGTAAAAAAACTCGCACTAAGCACTCAGCACGTGGGTTACAGGAAACGATAACGTGACCGCATTCGTGAGCTTGCTTTACATTTTGCGAATGCTTGCTCAGCATCCGTTGACCATTGTATAGGTGTTTTGTCATTCTTTTTAGCCTTGTGAATATATTTATACAACGTATCTAAATATTCGATTGCTCTTGGTAGATGATTTCTATAGAAATTAACGCGGAACGGTGTTGTTATCGCAGTTTTGCCGATATCTTCTGACACACTTCTGTCAAAAATTGACATTAAGAAAGCCTGTTCCTTAACAGGCTTTCTTAATGTCAATTTTTGAGAATATTTAAGTTTTTTTAAGTTTTTCAGTTAGTAAATACGTGATGTCTTGTACACGGGGTATAGGGTACCTATCTGGTTTTGTTATTGCATTTAATGCTC
This sequence comes from Xestia sexstrigata, assembly GCA_941918905.2. Taxonomy (NCBI): domain Eukaryota; kingdom Metazoa; phylum Arthropoda; class Insecta; order Lepidoptera; family Noctuidae; genus Xestia; species Xestia sexstrigata. Next base: position 10,053,290 of record OW799200.2, on the reverse strand, counting down.
TGTAGTCGCTACATGGACGTACTTGTCCGTCTTTTTTGGGACTAGATGTAAAGGACTGGTCCAAGCTGATTTGGACGGCCTACATATACCTATCTCTAACATATTTTTGAACTCGTCCTTTGCTAGTTTGTATCTCTCTGGCGCTAAGGGTCTAGGTTTACGGAATACAGGAGCTCCTGTGGTTTCTATATAGTGGTAAACGGTATGCTTTGGTGTTTCTTTAAACGACATGGGATTGAGTATAAATGATAAATGATGTTTATTTTGCAAGTAGGTTTTTACAAACACTTTTACACGTCACTTTTTAAAACTAGATGGGGCCGGTGTTTCGTACCTGACTACTCTGAGAAGAAACAGCCGAAACAAACTCAGAGGTCATAGTCTCTTTTAAAGTCCAGAAATAATCTTGCTCAATTCACATGAGGACTATGCAGATTAGTGTCTGAGATGGTCTTTTGAACCACACAGATTTGCGTGGACCTGTCCACTCATTGCAAGCATTTGTCAGTTATCGTGTAGCTCGACTTATAACTCAAGGAGCTCAACGAAACGACGAACAATACCAAAGAAAGGACATTTGGGCATTTGAGTATATCCGGATATTTCTTTAATATGTCATAAATGGAATGATCATTTCGTAATATTGAAACTGCCGGTTCACCATGGTTTACGATCGTTCCACGTACTGTCAAATTATGAAATTAGTGACTTTTTCTTTTCAACAACGACCGTTGATATTTACGATTAACATGAAATGATTTAAAAAATCTACCCTAGTATAGGTTGTCTAACATCACATACCACAAAGGTCCATTTAAAATGTTAGTGTCTTTGTTCCATAAGTTTTAATTTCTGTACTTAGTTAAAATCTGAGTTTAAATCAAATTTGTTTTTTTTTTTACTAATACGTTAGGTAAAACAGAAATACATGCTCTTGAATCTATTAAGATCTTAATATTAAGTTTACTATCACTTACTACTAGGCGGTGATCCTTAACTGTCAAACTTCCCGCTACCCGTTGCAGTTCTGCTAGTTTTCCGACTTCGGTGGTGAGTTCTTAGCTTTCCAGTTGCAAGGTTCGACGCACTCTCGCCCTTTGTCCGTACTTCCAGTGATACGAACACAGCCAATCTGCATTCTCTGATGTTCTGCGTGGTCTTGACCTTGAGCGGCTACGTGAGAAGTTCCTACGTCCACTTCTGCCTCTGTATCGATGCGATTAGCGATGTTCTACATCGCTTATTTTCCAAAGGCAGATGTATTTTCTTGACAAATTGGTTTTCGAAGGATACAATCGTTCATAAGCTATCAGAAAAGTATAAGTTTAACATCCTGGACCGCGTAGATTTTTCACAATCAGCACTTTATGGTGGAGGTGGAAAATTTCAAAAAAACTTTCAAAGTTCGATTTCTCAAAAACCACCCTTTTTTTTTGTTTGGACCCCAAGTTATCGGGATCAAAATTGTTGCATTATTTGCAACAATTTTGATCCGTAGTATCACCCATTTCAAGGACTGCCCCCAATTACCAATCAGCCTGTATATGTAAAGGTACATAATACAATTTGTAGTCGGGTTTTTTGGTACTTTTAATGAAATGTTACTTGTAGTAACAAATTAAACATATTTGGTCACCTTTCTCCCTTATTACTCTAATTAAACATTTTAAACCGTAAAATCGACCAGGCTTATTTATCACACAATTGAATTAAACACTAGCAGGTAATATGAATAAAAAACATACGATATTTGAATCGTAGTATGTATCACGTTTCACGTACATTACTTACTTCATAGTCTCCTTCTAGTCTTAACATTTTCATTATAGAAGTGAGATAGAAAACATTATAAGTCTGTCCGGCTAGCGGCTTGTGGAAAGTTCCACATACTAGTTTGGTTGCGTTCAGAAAAAATAATGACCAAAATATAAAAACAATATGAATATCGGAATTCCGATATGACTCCTCTCAATTCCGGAATTGAAATATCAGAAAAATTGTTACAGAATTCCGGAATTTCGGAATGCATGCCCTAATGGACATTAGGAACAGATAAACTTAACCTGGTACTTAGTACACTGCGGTCTTCAACATCTTGTCTCTATGAATTATTGGTTCGACGGCATAAAATATAATTGTCAGCAGCGCAATTTCAACTCTCACAGCGCAGAGCCAAGCCTTATAAATCCAAAAATGTAAGACGTATGTAGTTATAGAATTATAATCATCAAAATCATCAATACAACCCTCTAAGCGCATAATAATAATTCAATTATTTATTCGAGTAATTACTTACTACTTACTACCTAATAGTATTAATACTCATAGTGTTAGTAACAATTTCACTTTGTAAGTAAACTAAATTATATACAAATCATGAAATTAACCTAAAATTAGGGGCACATCGTTACTATGGTGCAGGTCCAGCAGAAATTTTGCAGCACCGGTTAATGATCGCGCAGTCCAGTCGGCCAGAGATCATTTTTAGGATACTGTTGGCGCTGCCCCGCACCCTGCGTACCAGGTATGCGCATCTCTTACGTATTACTGTATAAAAGCAATCAACGGTTGCTTCTGCAAACAAACATCCCTGAAGCACTACAGAAGCGCGGCAACCCCATCAGCACCCTAAATGCGTTGTTATACTGGGCACGAAGGGCGCTGTACGCCTTTAGTGTAAAATGAGCCCACAGGCTACACGCGTAGAATGAAGTACAATAAGCATGGAATAACTAGACTTTGAGTTCACTCGAACAGCGTGCGAACCTGCGAGCTATCATGTTAGCACGTACAGACAGCGCCCTTCGCTCAAAGGTGCAGCAATGACTTTGACCTTGAAAAAGTAATTCTAAGTAATTTTGCACCTTTACTACATACGTCTTACAGTCGCGAGCAATATTTTAATCAACATACAACCAAGCACTGGCCTGCAAATTGCAAAAAAACGTAAGAAAATTTGAATTTCGCGGGCTACCCTGGAGCATCCACCTTAAAGTTTCACTAAGATGTTACTATAACATTGTTATTGCAATGTTTGCTTGAATAAAGCACATGCATTTAGTAAAATGATTATATTAAATAAGGAACTTAGTAGTAGAAGTTAGCGGTGCACTTCATACTCTTTGTAGTAACTAGTAACAGCGTCCGTAAACTATCGTCGACAATCCCATGGAATGTCTACATAAAGTACATAATAAAAGCAACATAATTATAATGCTTACTTCATTAACGATTGGTATACTATTTATTCTTTTCACAAAGTATTATGTTCAACACAAATTGTAAATTCAATCTTAAGGCGCCTTCCCGAGCAAATGACCTTGAACGAGCAGTTTTTTGGAGCCTACTCCTCTTTATCCAAAAGAAATACCAACTAATAAAACATACATTAAATTACTATATAATAAATCCCCTCACAACGAAACCACAGAAATGAGAAATAATGATTTATAAAATGTTAAGTACCTCGTAAAGTAACCATTATTTTGATTTGCTACTTCTACTAATGGATAGACAATTTAATAATGAACATAATTGTCGTTTTATTTTTTTCCAAAAGACGTAAATTTGATTTTATAAAGAATAAAAACCACTAATTTCGCACTATTCGGTCTGCAGTGACTGACGTAACAATCACTTTGTAGTGCAAGCTGATTAGAACTTTATTCTAACAGTATTTCAAACGAAGTTTTAACCACCACAAGTAGAGTTGCTAATTTTGCTCGGGGAACCGCCTTAATGAGACGTTTTCTTTTTGAGTTATTAAAAAAAAACATAGTTTCCAAGAACTCTATAGATGGCGTTGAACTGATTACGTTACTAGGTGTCAAAGCCAAAAACGCTTGGAAAAAAAAACATTGCGTCACGTCACATACGCTCGTTGACTGACACTTTCGTTTGCCTAAGCTTCCAAATATTCACGCGCTTTGTTAAAATCAGTTTTTTACGTTCCGTTCCTTGCAGTAACTTACCTAGTTCAGCGCCATCTATCCAGCGGGAAGGGTTTAAAAAGAAAATCTCTCATTGATCGGTCGGTTACAATAAACCTTCACTTTTCTTTTATCCGTATTTAATTTATTCTTCAAAATCATCGATGAAATATACGTATATTCTAAATTAGTTCGTGTTAGGGTTGTACTCATCAAATCAACAACTTTTATTATTTTTAATACTTTTCAAGATAATCTAAATGCGTCTCGTCTGGTATCTTACTGATACGAATACAAAGAGTTAGTTCCGTCGTTCATAAATCGTTACGTCATGATTGTACCCTCTGGATAGGGAGATACAGAGTAAAATAATCTATATCTATACTAATATTATAATAAAGAGGAAAGATTTGTATTTTTATATTTTTGTATGTAACGAATAAACTTAAAAACTACTGGACCGATTTGAAAAATTCTTTCAGCTATGGATAGCTACATTATCAGCGAGTAAAATAGGCTATGTTTTATCCCCGTACTCCCACGCGAACGGGAACTACGCGGGTGAAACCGCGTGACGTCCGCTTGTAATCGTATAAAATGAAAAAAACCGGCCAAGTGCGAGTCGAACTCGCGCATTGAGGGTTCCGTACTTTCGTATATATTTTTAACTGTTTGTTTTTATAGCGGCAACAGAAATACACATTCCGTAAAAATGTCTAGCTGTCACGGTTCATGCGATACAGCCTGGTGACGGACAGACGGACAGTGGAGACTTAGTAATAGGGTCCTGTTTGTACCCTTTGGGTACGGAACCTCAAAAAAAATTATGTATGTTTAAAATTTTCGCTGGCGTGCGTCAGTAATCTATTATTATTAATCTTATCTAAAGTTCTTCTCCTTATGTGTAAACTTAAGTAATCGTCTTGTATTTTTCGCAGAATGTGGACCACAAGGCAAAGTTCCGCTCCAAGAAGGGCCAGTTGCCATTTGTGGAGCTGAACGGCGAAGAGGTTGCTGACAGCACTTTTATCATCAAGGAACTGTCTGAGAAATTCAACAAAGATCTTGATGCGGGTACGTATTGTCACGGTAATATTATAATACAGTACTCCAACTTCATACAAACGGACGAAACGCGAGCTATACCTACGCGCCTCGATCTCGGGGTGCGCTCAGGGCGCAGACAGTCACAGCTGTACTGCAGTGTCGAACGGATGGTGTGTTGTTTTTTTAACAATAACCGCGCGATTTTTTCTCTAAATATCAGTTAATATGACGAGTAGGAAATGTTGTGCTGTTTTTGGTTGTATGAATTCGTCAATAACGCATCCAGACATAAGTTTTTTTAATTTACCTGGAAACTCTGAAAGGTAAGACTATAAAATAATTTTACTTACTAGTAGGTAGGTACATAATGTGTGTCTTTTTAATGGATAAGTATTTCCTTTTATCACACGAAAAAAAAGGTGTTTGGATTAAAAAATAAAGCGAACAGAGTAACATGTTTTTTTAATTAAATCTACCAATCAAAAAACAACACGCATTTTTATTGAACACTTCCTATTCAATATACAAAGTATTTCATTTATTTATATAAAAAAGATATTTACAATCACAAAACTAAATAGAAACAGAAAGTAGGCAAATGTAATTAAAATGCTGGAGACGGGCAGCCCTAACGCATGTTTACGTACCGCGCGGCTGTAGGCATTTATTTATATCATGCGGCCGAGTTACACTACTGTATTATAATATTACCGTGGTATTGTCTCACGGATACTTCGCTTTGCTCAGAATAGATATACTTACTAAAAATGGCTTGACGCATTTCTGTTTTTATGGTTTTTGTTAGGATTAGTATCAAATACAATGTAAATAACATAAAAAAATTGCACTTTCAAGTTTTGTAAGTTTCTTTGTCAGGTACTGGTAGTAAATGTAGGACGTGCGTCTTCATTATTGGGCGGGGGGGCTCGTGTCGATATTGATGTTGAGGATTCTCGGGAAAACGGGGCGGACCGAGCGGAGTCCTAGTTCCCTAGATAATTTAGGACGCCGCGCATGTGCATAAAATGTAGGTAGTAGAACCAGGCTCGTTTAAATGACCTATTTTGTTATATGTAGCCCTGACACCGGAGCAGCGAGTCGTGGCTCATGCTATGATCTCTATGATTGAGAACCATCTATCTTGGGTGGTTCTATGGTGGCGCGCTAAGTACCCGGAGAGTGTTATCAAGGGATACCAAGTGAATCTGCAGAACGCACTCAACACTCGCCTGCCAAACCCGATTCTCAACTTCTGCTACAAGTTGACGGCTGCCCGCAAGGTACGTGAAACTTAACAATGGTGTCGATTCTGTTGTGCACAAACTAAACTTAATTTAGGCTATTGCTATCTTTTACTAAAAGGCAGTGAGAGAAAAGGACGGCTATAGCTATGAACTAAGTTAGAGATGTCAAACTAGTTTATGCCTTGCGCTTCACCGTGTTTTTAGTCGACATGTTTTTACGTGCACGCTTCATTTGTATGGAAATCGTCTCTTTCTCGTTTTATTTGAGAGAAAAAGATAGCAATAGCCTAAATTAAGTTTAGTTTGTGCACAACACAATCGACACCAATATGAACTAGATAATGATGGCTCGTTTCGGATTTTCGAGTTTTTTTTTTTAGATTTCTTTGTCACCTTTGTCTTTTTAATTCACAGGTGACAAAGGTCAAAGGTAGGTCTTTGACCTATTTATGACTATTGTTCTCGTGGTTTATTTCGAATGAACCCAGTCGATTGTGAACGGTTTATCACATAATTATCACATTATTTAGTTCACATCGTATGTACGTTCATATGTAATTTAAGAACTTTGTACTTGCCACCTGTCGTGCAAATCTTTACGGATTAACAGCCAGCAGTAAAGGGGAGGAATAGCGGATGAGAGGTCGCGAGTTCGATCCCTGCCTGTTCATAAGCTCAGTAGGATTGGTTACGTGAAACACTAATAATGAGCAATGATTATAGCTCAAGTTATTTAGTCTGCTTTAAAAACTAAGATTTTAAAAAGTTGAACAAATAGAGTGTCTTTGTTGCCCCCCATCAGGCTCTCTTTTAAATATTTTCATATGTGTATTAGAAATGCAGCTTATTAACGATAGATACAATGTTCTGTTTATTGAAAATTGTATTAGTACCGACTGTGGCGAGATAAAATAAAAATGTTGGGAACCACATACCACCACATTGAAAATTACCAACCACCACATTGAAAATTATAATAATTTATTTGAAGAAATTTTAATACTAACCTATGATTAAAATTAAAATAATAGGGGTTAAAGTATGAAATTGCCGTTGTACTCTTATAGTAATAGACACTTCGAATTAACAAAAAATCTTCATGTTGTGAGATTTTCGTGTGAAACTTTTTTCAACCTATGAGATTCTTCTTTTAAAAAATGTGCAACATTCGATTTTCGACTTTCAATTGTTTTTTTTATTCAGCTTAGTCGTAAAGATGGATACTTAAAAAATCCGAGTTATTTTTGAATACGAGTTCAGACGCGGAACTAACGCGGCAGAAACGGCTCGCAATATCAACGTTGCGTTTGAAGAGGAGACTGCTAATGAACGCACCGTGCGTTTTTTGTTTAAACGCTTTCGTAATGAAAACTTCGAATTGAAGAACGAACCACGTGGTAGACCACACAGGTGAATAACTCTGAATTGAAGGAGATCGTAGAAGCCGATCCGAGTCAAACTACCCAGGAATTAGCGGCATGATATAACGTTACCCTACCTACAATATTGACTCATTTGCTTCAAATCAATAAGATAAAAAAAAAAAATGGGTACCTCATGATTTGACTGATCTGTAGAAAGAAATGCGAGTTGCAACTTCTGTTGCCTTGTTGAATCGGTACAGAAATTAAGGAATATTGTTAATACGCTTGTTGTATGGGAGTCCCCCATATATATTTATTTTATTCTCTTTTTATATATTTTTTTGTTAAAGCGGCAGCCAAAATACATCATCTGTGAAAATGTCAACTGTCTAGCTATCACGGTTCATGAGATACAGCCTGGTAACAGACAGATGGACAGTGGCGTCATAGTAATAGGGTCCCGTTTTTACCCTTGGGTACGGAGCCCTAAAAAGAGACAGATAGTGTTGTCAATTGCGCTTGAATGTATACAAACATTATTCTGGCCACCAATCACCGCATTTTGGGATTATTGACTAATAAAAACGAGGCAGAAGGTACAAACCGCGTGTACTTAATTTGTACACGCGGTTAGTACCTCTAACAAATAACTAATAAACACTACTGAAGGTAGGTAGGTGAACAATAAAACACCATATTTATTTTGTAATAAAAACAATCACACACCTTCGAAAAGATTCATTTTTTCTTTTGTTCCTCTTCTTGACGAAGAAAAGACAATAAATAGTTAAACTCGCTGTTTTCACAAAGTATACTTATATTAAGATTCAGACTCGAAAGTTATTAAATGCGGTAATTAAAAATAGAAATAGCTTTATTTTAACATTCTCTGTGATATATTAAGATAATGGTAAGCTATTTATATTTTCTTTTCCCACACATGACATACACACATCAACACGGTCTAGGGATATATCATACTCAATTAAATAACTCGAAAAGTACTGGCCGCATTGGAATCTTTTATACACCGATTTGTATGTAATTTATCTCAGACTAATTCCAAATTCAAATTTTTGAAAATTCTTTTGTTTCGGTGGCATAAAAATGTCTTGATGTAGAGGAGAGGGAATTTTCATTTGTGCGAAATTTAGAAACAATACGAATTACGTTTAGTTACATTTTTTTTTTCATTTTTAAACGAAAGATAAAGTTAAAATTGAGGTATTGTAGCCATGCAACGCCGACATTTGACGAGGGCGGAGATGTTACGAGCTGTGGGAATGCTGGAAGCTGGATCTGTTCAGCGTAATGTTGCTGAGGCCATAGGGACCCATCAAAATGTAATTTCAAGATTGTGGACACGCTATCGTTCCACAGGTGAAGTAGCGGAGAGGCACCGGAGGCCAAGTCGCATCACTACCCCCAGACAAGACCGATTTTTGCAAATTACTGCGCGAGCACAACCAAATGCAACGGCGACTCTATTGGTCCAAAGGCTGCGAGTGGAACACCAAGTGCTTGTGAGTGACCAAACTGTAAGAAGGCGACTGCATGAAAGCAATCTACGCTCTCGTAGACCACTCCGGGTCCCACCTTTATGGAGAGGCAATCGTGGACGACGATTAGAATGGGTTCGAAACCACGTGGACTGGGGCCGTGACCAATGGTCCAATGTGCTGTTCACGGATGAATCCAGGTTCGGCTTCCATCCAGATTCACGAAGGACGCGTGTTTGGCGAGTTCTTGGACGATGGAGCCGTCTCCAGAACCCTCAGGAAGTTCACCCATACCAAGGAGGAACAATTATGGTTTGGGCAGTAATTCGTCTTGGAGGACGGACGGATCTCGTTTGGGTGCGGGGCAATATGACGGCAGAACGATACGTCCAACAGGTGCTGGGGCCCGTAATCTTGCCCCACAGAACACAAATAGGGCAAGATTTCCTGTTCATGCACGACAATGCCCGGGCACACACGGCGAGAACGGTAGCAGCTTGGTTACATACACATAATGTTAGGGCCTTAGACTGGCCTGGGCCTCAAGTCTGCTATTACAATAGTGTCAGAATGATCTGTCATTGATCTCATAATTATTGATTTTGACAAGTTTGGTAGTCTACTAATATAATGGCGTCACTACAGTGGCGTGCAGTAGTATTCCACGAAGGGTAGGCCACGAAATAATGATAGCAAAAAAAAATTTTCATCGGCGCCATCTTGGATTTTCATTTTGACCTCATTTTCATTATCACCAACCCCAATAACCTCGAAAACGACACCCATGAAGAAAAAACTGAAAATTTTCATCGGCGCCATCTTGGATTTTCATTTTGACCTCATTTTCATTATCACCAACCCCAATAACCTCGAAAACGACACCCATGAAGAAAAAACCGAAAACTTTCATCGGCGCCATCTTGGATTTTCATTTTGACCTCATTTTCATTATCACCAACCCCAATAACCTCGAAAACGACACCCATGAAGAAAAAACCGAAAACTTTCATCGGCGCCATCTTGGATTTTCATTTTGACCTCTTTTTCATTATCACCAACCCCAATAACCTCGAAAACGACACCCATGAAGAAAAAACTGAAAATTTTCATCAGCGCCATCTTGGAATTTCATTTTGACCTCATTTTCATTATCACCAACCCCAATAACCTCGAAAACGACACCCATGAAGAAAAAACTGAAAATTTTCATCGGCGCCATCTTGGATTTTCATTTTGACCTCATTTTCATTATCACCAACCCCAATAACCTCGAAAACGACACCCATGAAGAAAAAACTGAAAATTGTCATCGGCGCCATCTTGGATTTTCATTTTGACCTCATTTTCATTATCACCAACCCCAATAACCTCGAAAATGACACCCATGAAGAAAAAACCGAGAATTTTTATCGGCGCCATCTTGGATTTTCATTTTGACCTCATTTTCATTATCACCAACCCCAATAACCTCGAAAACGACACCCATGAAGAAAAAACTGAAAATTTTCATCGGCGCCATCTTGGATTTTCATTTTGACCACATTTTCATTATCACCAACCCCAATAACCTCGAAAACGACACCCATGAAGAAAAAACTGTAAATTTTCATCGGCGCCATCTTGGATTTTCATTTTGACCTCATTTTCATTATCACCAACCCCAAAAACCACAAAAACGACACCCATGAAGTAAAATATAATAACAATAATATTATTGATTATTATAATAATAATACGCGCCAATAACCCCCAGGAATCATTATTTTAATCAACATTGAACATACACCCTAGCACTGGCCTGCAAATTGCAAAAAACGTAAGGAAATTTGAATTTCGCGGGCTAAAGAACATCCACCTTGAATCCTGGCCTTGTGTTGTAGCAGCCAATCACAGCCCAGCAGCCCAGCTACACTCGCAGGAGTTACCGCCCTAAAATTACTGCAATCTATACATGTGTGCAGTTTATACACACGAAAATATGCACCAATGTGCCAATGTGTGCGTAAAATTATCAATGGGTTTAAGGCAAGTCCAGTGCTTGCCTGTCCGGCGGAGCTCCAACCTTTGTAGTAACTTCCAGTAAAGTGTTAGTTGCGTGACGCGGGAGCGACTTGCTATAAGTATTCTAACAGGAGTTTGAACTTTTTTTTTATATTTTGTACATAATGTGATATTTTATTACATAGTTAGTTCGTTTTAATGAATGCCCAGTTGGTAGGGTAGGCTTTGCCTAATTGCCTCTTAGGGGCGCACGCCCATGCGTCACTATGACTGTCCATTGATCAATCACTGACACTCCATTGAACGAAATAGCATAGAATGGTAATCTCGTACACAATGACAAATGAAAGACTGACATGAGCGGTAATCTGCTAAAATTTTGACAGTTCCTTTGATCACTGACCTACCATTGGAACGTCATTGTGCAATCATTGCTTTTAATTCGATCGTGTTTGTGGAATATTGAATGGAGACAGTGAATTCACTACGAACAAAATATTCTCGAGCTGGCTAGCTCAGTGCAGTGGACAATAAACTCAACTCAGTGGATAATAAAGAAAGAAGATGGGCAGAATGCAGAAGACGTCGTCGTGCCCGTCGCTTGACGAGAATGATCATGAACCATTTTATTGATATTCCCCAGGCGGAATTTGTAAAAACGTTTCGCCTTGGAAATGACTCTTATGGGGGTTAATAAATTGAAGAACTCATTCCCCATGGCATCAGCGTATAAGAAGCATGTTTCAGGTAAAGACCATCGCATTATTATAAGCAATTGTTTTAGACACTCAATAACAGTGTTAGATGCAATAGTTCTTGTTTATGTCAAGAACAGTATTAAATAAAAGTTAATCTATGTTATCTATATGCTTATAAAAGTAAATTGATTTTTTGCAGGTGTTAGTTTGCAGCATATGCTTTACATTATAGTCCAACAACTGCAGGCAAGATTGTGAATGCATGTTACATATTGCACAATATTCCATACATGGCAAGAGCACCATTGCCACCTGATGAAGTTTATACAGAAGCACTTGGCTTGCAACAGGTGATTTACATTCCACTATTTTAGAATAATTCTATTAAAGATGGAATATTAAATAATACTATGATAAAAAATCAACATTTCAAATAATCTTTATTTCTCATAAACTAAATACTTATTTATTTAACAATATTAAACTTGACTTTCAAGTCAATTGAAAAACCTGAAATGTAAATATAAGTACTACATAAAACAAAAGACAAGTTACAATATATAATGTAATAATAATAACAAATCAAAATCAGTGTTCATACAAATCAAAAAGATCTTCAATATTTTAATCATCATTTGAATAACAAATCACAAATTTTACCTTTTAATAAAAATAATAACAGTCATGTCACTAATCACTAATCTATCTTTTAATATAAGAGGAAAATAATAATGCAGCACCTAATTATCAAGACCATCAAAGGGTGAATCGGGATCTTCTTGAAGGACGGGAAGCACTGCACTGAACTGGGCCACACACTGAGCAGGCTCTTGTTGACAGACTGTGGAGAAATGCATAAATTAAATTAGCAGGTATGTAATGTTACCCACCTCGATATTCTAGTGAAGTACGAAAATGCTCTAAGTATTAATAAAATGATTTAACTCTTTGTTACAGATCCACAGACAGTGACCACAGTATTGACAAAATATGATTTAATGCTTCAAACCCGTGACGTCCCCCAAAGGGAACAGAACATTGTTATTTCTGTAATTACGGGTATCTACAGTTTAAAATAAATTAATACACTTTTTATAAACACTGTTTCATTTAATCATTTATCATGACATTATAATTCTGCAGAGTTTGTGTTTAAAAGTTGCAACTTCTTTTATAGCATGTTGTGTAACCTAGCGCTTAGTATCAGAGTTACAATCGTGATGTCAGATTCTGGCCAATGTACTACTGATTTGAGCCTAAACCTAACACAAGCTTATAAGCTTAGATGGAGGGGTTATATTAATTTATTGTATTGTTTAGTTTAGTAATTACCTTTTTTGGCACACTGGCCTCTATGATCCACCATTTTTTCTGTGGTGGAGCTCAGTCGATCAATGCAGCAGCTGAGTTGTAGATGGCCTGCCTGAGCATGTTTTAGTGTTGCCTCGGCGATCCTGGCTTCAATAGCGCCCAGCCTTGATTGAGCAACTTCAAGAGCTACATGGTCTTTTTCTATAAAAACAAAATATTTTGTTACATCAGGCGACATACTAGAGTGGGGCGTTAATGGTCAAAACAAATAATTGCAAGATCTTTACCTTCGATAAACTTCGACCTTCATTGGTGGTTTTCCAAATAATCAACTAGAGCCGAAATTTGCTAAATTATCACCATTTTGTATAAAATCAATAAATATAGGCTTCGCGGTCACAGTGGCGTGCAGTAGTATTCCACGAAGGGCAGGCCACGAAATAATGATAGCAAAAAAAAATTTTCGTCTGCGCCATTTTGGATTTTCATTTTGACCTCATTTTCATTATCAGCGACCCCAAAAACCTCAAAAACGACACCCATGAAGAAAAAACTGAAAATTTTCATCGGCGCCATCTTGGATTTTCATTTTGACCTCATTTTCATTATCACCAACCCCAATAACCTCGAAAACGACACCCATGAAGAAAAAACTGAAAATTTTAATCGGCGCCATCTTGGATTTTCATTTTGACCTCATTTTCATTATCACCAACCCCAATAACCTCGAAAACGACACCCATGAAGAAAAAACTGAAAATTTTTATCGGCGCCATCTTGTATTTTCGTTTTGACCTCGTTTTCATTATCACCAACCCCAATAACCTCGAAAACGACACCCATGTAGAAAAAACCGGAAATTTTCATCGGCGCCATCTTGGATTTTCATTTTGACCTCATTTTCATTATCACCAACCCCAATAACCTCGAAAACGACACCCATGAAGAAAAAACTGAAAATTTTCATCGGCGCCATCTTGGATTTTCATTTTGACCTCATTTTCATTATCACCAACCCCAATAACCTCGAAAACGACACCAATGAAGAAAAAACTGAAAATTTTTATCGGCGCCATCTTGTATTTTCATTTTGACCTCGTTTTCATTATCACCAACCCCAATAACCTCGAAAACGACACGCATGTAGAAAAAACCGGAAATTTTCATCGGCGCCATCTTGGATTTTCATTTTGACCTCATTTTCATTATCACCAACCCCAATAACCTCGAAAACGACACCCATGAAGAAAAAACTGAAAATTTTCATCGGCGCCATCTTGGATTTTCATTTTGACCTCATTTTCATTATCACCAACCCCAATAACCTCGAAAACGACACCCATGAGGAAAAAACTGTAAATTTTCATCGGCGCCATCTTGGATTTTCATTTTGACCTCATTTTCATTATCACTGTTGGAGCGCCTACGCAAATCGTCTTAGCTTTAAGTGTTCCGTCTTATTTAAACTATTATGTTTTCGCTAGGTTCGTACACACATCATTCATGTGACATCTTTTCACTCCGATTAAAAAAAACTCATACAAGTTACATGTGCCTCCTGCCTTTTATTTTAAAATCACGCTAATTTCCGCACATATTGGTCCATTACGAGCTGGATTGATTAAATAGCAAGGATCTGCTATTATTATATGAAGATCAAGAAGTTAATAGTGAAATTAACGAATATTAATTTATTAGTGCAACGAGTTCACTGATCGGCAGTGTGGTATGTGAATCAAGTACATAAAATAAAGCGGTGTTAAGTATAATGTATTGATAATATCGTCACCCAACACTCAATCAGGTAGTATAATAACGCCAATTAAGGATATAAAAGGTTAGTCTTATTAATTACCTATTGTATTTGCGTAATTAGTTGTTCCGTTAATTACCCTACCATTTGCATTGTGATAGTTTTATTGTCATTATTGTGTATTCGAAGCAGTTAAATTAGAAATCATACTTAGTTAAGTGTAGTAATATAGATTTATTACATTATATTGTTTTAATTTAATTGTCTTTGCCAAAGTAATTACTAATCACGTTAAGTATTTTGCATAGGTAGGTACTTAGGAGCAATATAAATTTAGAGTGTTAGATATTGTTAATTAATGTTTACTGTTAATGTAATTACCGTTTTATTTTAGTTATTTTTCTGTTGTACTTTATACAAGTCATTGTTAGTTTATTGAGTTTTGTTTATGAATAGAAACTATTTGCATTATCTAGGTAGGTATTCACTAATTGTTCATATAGGGGTCACCTGTAGGTTGAATCATAAGACCTAGGTACATAATTACATATTTATAATATTGTTTACTTAAACTTTATTGTATAAATTCCAGATTTGCACTCGAATCCCAGAATGACCGAGGAAAGGGAGTTAATAAAGAAGCGAGGTAGCTTCAAAGGCCGATTAACTGCTTTTGCCAATTATTTGGACGCGCTGGAGGATAAAACGTTATCTAGTTCCATTATAACAGAACTACAGCTGCGTATAGGCAAGATGGAGTTGTTATACCAACAATATGATGAGGTACAGTTACGTATGGAGTGTATTGCTGATGATATCAAGGCACAGTTTTCTGAGCGTTCTGATTTTGAGTCTCTGTATTTTAAATCAATGTCTAAGGCTCAGGAATTTGGTAATAATTATAATAAAGATAATGAATCTGTTTCTCGAAATAAAAGTGATTTTGGTAGTAGTTATAAGCCCGTTAAGTTGCCCACAATCCAATTGCCAAAGTTTAGTGGATCTTACAATAACTGGTTGGAGTTTCATGACACCTTTACGAGTCTCATTCATTCCAATGATGCTATCGACGAAATCAACAAATTCCACTACCTTCGAACGTCTTTGGAAGGATCCGCTGCCGTAGTGATCCAGTCGTTCGAGTTTTCGGCTACTAATTACTCTGTGGCATGGAAAGTATTATGCGAGCGGTATGATAATAAAAGATTATTAATTCACAATCATGTTTCGGCTATTTTTAACATGGAAACAATTACAAAAGAATCCTCTTTAACTTTAAAGAATTTAATTGACCAGATACTTAAGCACTTACGAGCATTAGACACCTTAGGTGAGCCTGTTAAGTATTGGGATACCCTTTTAATTTACATTGTTACTCGCAAGTTGGATAGCAGAACGTTCCGTGAGTGGGAGGAGTACAAAGGTCGTGTTGATAAAGATAACAAGATTACCCTCGATGCATTCCTTAGATTCATGCGTGAGCGCGCTGAGTTAATTGAAACTTTGGAACTGTCGCGTAATTACCAACCTCAATCTGTTAATAAATCAGGGGCTAAGCTGAAGTCTATGGTTACCGTTCAAAGTGGTGGTAAGTCTGGTTCAGAGTCAGGTACAAAGGTCTGTCCCAAATGCAAAGGTGACCATAACTTGAGTGAGTGTGCACAGTTTCTCGCATTGAGTAACGAAGCACGTATTAAATTGCTGCCAAACTTTAAAGTGTGTTACAACTGCTTTCGTTCGGGTCATTTCGCGAATCATTGTAAAAGGCCAGGTTGCAAGCTGTGTAAGCGCCGACATAATACTCTTGTCCATGTCGCTGATTTTAAACCTATTGCAAATAGTCATAATAATACGGATAACTCGTGTGATAACAGCTTGTCGCCACAATCGTCTTCGACGGCTTCTGTGACTGAGACGAATAATGTCGCGTTGTCGGCCAACGTCACATCTTCGCACAGTTTTATGAGTCATGATGTGTTATTATCAACGGCATTAATTAAATTACGTGATCGTAATGGTCGAGAACATATTGTTCGTGCAGTTCTTGACAGCGGTAGTACATCATGCTTTGTGACGGAAAGACTATGTCGACAGTTAAATTTAGAGACAAGGCAGATAGACAGGTCGATTTTCGGTATTAATAACGTGACCTCTCACGTAGGTAAAACGTGTCGCATTAACATGACGTCATTAGACAATAGTTTCAGTAGTGAACTTTATTGTTTCGTTTTACCATCAATAACTAGTGATGTGCCATGTCGTGAAGTAGATCTGTCTATTCTGAACATTCCGTCTCATATCTGTTTAGCAGACCCTACTTTTTGCAAGCCCGCTCATGTAGATATTCTGATTGGTGCTGATATCTTCTGGGACTTGCTTGGGTCACAAAGAATCAAGTTAGGTACTGGTAAGCCAATTTTATGTGAAACCAGGTTAGGCTGGATTGTCTCCGGTCCTATTAGTCGTAATTACATTGCATTGCTTTCTAGTAACATTAGGTGTAACTTTACTAAAATCGATTCTTCACCTGATAACGATTTTGATAAAATTCGAAGTGATTTAACTCGCTTCTGGCAGTTAGAAGAAGTAAATAAGAAGTCTTCTCATTATTCACCAGAAGAGAAGTTATGTGAAAAGCATTTTAGCAATAATACGACCAGATTACCTGATGGTCGTTTTTGTGTTCGTATTCCTCTCAAACAAGATCCTTTTATTTTGGGAGATTCAATTAATAAAGCTACTCATTGTTTACAGTCGTTAGAACGTAGGTTAAAAACGAAATCCGATTTGAGTAAAATGTACCACGAATTCATGTCTGAGTATGAGTTACTAGGTCATATGACTGCATGCAAACAATCCGATTTAAGCCCTTCTGGCTATTTTATTCCGCATCACGGCGTATTACGTGAAAGTAGTACCACTACGAAACTCCGAGTGGTATTCAACGCAAGTTGTCCTTCTTCAACTGGCGTTTCATTTAACGATTTACAGATGGTTGGACCTACCGTTCAGGACGATCTGTTGTCGATTCTTCTCCGTTTCAGACAGCACAAGTATGTCGTGTCAGCAGACGTCGAGAAGATGTATAGACAAATAGTCGTCCATCCGTCTGACAGATATCTGCAGCAGATATTGTGGCGAGGTAAGGCATCTGAGCCCGTTAAATTTTATAAATTAAACACCGTCACCTATGGTACGGCTAGTGCACCATTTTTAGCTTTTCGGTGCCTTCATCAATTAGGGCTCGATTGTAAGAATCAGAAGGTTGCTGAGGTTATAAAGCACGATTTCTATGCTGATGACCTATTATCTGGCGGTGATGATTTAGATGAGGTTAGATTTATTCGTCAGGAAGTCACAAATGTACTTGCATCGGCTGGCATGCCATTGCGTAAGTGGAAGTCCAACGAGCCTCAATTATTGTCTGAAGTTGCTCAATCTTCGCTTGACTTAAAATAGGTTCTAGTGAGCCTGACAAGTTGCTCGGGCTAGGTTGGTATGCAAGTTCAGATGAACTGGTATTTTCCATAGGCTCAACTATATTATCCTGTAATAGTAACACTAAACGTGATTTACTTTCTGTGATTGCAAAGATCTTCGATCCTTTGGGGCTGTTGTCACCATTTGTAATCACTATGAAAATGTTACTACAGAGAATGTGGTTGGATAAATTATCATGGGATGATCCATTGACCCCTGAAATTAAATTACAATGGCAGACCATCATTAAAACTCTGCCTCTTTTAAATGAAGTTCGTATTCCTCGAATTGTTGTGTGTCATTCATGCAAGGAGTTGGAACTACATATATTTACTGATGCGTCTGAGCGCGCGTATGGTGCGTGCGTTTATGTTCGCAGTATTAATGATGCAGGTGAGTGCATCGTTCGGTTACTTATGGCCAAAAGTCGAGTGGCGCCAATCAAACCCACTACAATTCCAAGGTTGGAGTTGTGTGGCGCTGTAGTGGGAGCTCGTCTGTGTGAGAAGGTTTTAAACTCACTTCGTCTTAAGTTCTCGCGCGTCTTTTGTTGGACTGACTCGACCATCGTATTGGGATGGCTACAGATATTGCCTTCGAAACTTCAGCCATTTGTACGTAATCGCGTCGCTGAAATTTTAGATCAGGCAGGTCGTTGCACCTGGAGGCATGTCCCAACCAATAAAAACCCAGCAGACCTACTATCTCGTGGTGTGGATAGTAGTCATCTGCAGGGTTTAGATTTGTGGTGGTCTGGTCCTGCCTTCCTCCAACAAGACCCAAGTACTTGGCCTTCGCAATTTAAATGTTCAGAATTAGGGCTACTCCCCGAAACTCGAACTGATGTCACTTTAAATGCTGTCCTTGACACTGAGCCTGAGGCATTTATTATAGATTATAATCGTTTTTCTAATTACTTACGACTTTTACGTTCCATGGCATACGTGTTGCGATTCATTAAGGCGTGTAAACGCCAATCGCCAAACAGTAAATTTTTATCTGATCACGAGTTAAAGAAAGCATTGAACGTTTTAATCTATCAGTGTCAACAAGAATCATTTCCCGAACATAAATTACTTTTAAATAAACACAGTTTGCCAAAAAAGAGCGTCCTATTAAAATTTAATGTGTATTTAGATGACGACAAGCTAATGCGTGTCGGAGGACGTCTCGATAATTCAGATTATACACATAATAAACGGCACCCTATAATTTTACAGTCCACTCATACTTTTACTAAATTATTATTTGATTTTGAGCACAAAAGGTTAATGCACGCAGGCCCACAACTATTGTTAGCATCTATTAGAGAATCCTATTGGCCTTTAGGAGGACGAAATTTGGCTAAAGCCTGTTATCATAGATGCGTTCGGTGCCAGCGTATGCAGGGTAAGGTTGTTACTCCATTGATGGGTAACCTACCCCGGCAACGCCTTCTTCCAGGTGGGTATCCGTTCGAAAGTACCGGTGTTGATTATGCGGGCCCTATTATGAGCGCTAGTCGTCAAGGTCGCGGATGTAGACTCGTCAAGGTGTACATGGCACTTTTTATCTGTTTTACCACAAAGGCTGTGCATTTGGAGCTTGTGAGTGACTTGACGAGTCATAATTACTTATTAGCCTTGTACCGGTTCATTTCACGAAGGGGTAAGCCAGTTCATATATACTCCGATAACGGTACCTCATTTGTTGGTGCGTGTAACGAGTTATCTAAATTTTTGAAAATGAATTCTGATGCTTTAAGTGAAAGCATAGCTAATGATGGAATCAAATTCCATTTCATTCCCGCGTATACTCCACATTTTGGCGGTCTCTGGGAAGCGGGTGTCAAATCGGCAAAGTATCATTTACAGCGAGTGTTGGGACAATGTAATTTAACTTTTGAGGAACTTAACACCACCTTAGCCCAAATAGAGGCAATATTAAATTCACGCCCACTAACGCCGCTATCTTCAGACCCCGCCGATTGCACTCCATTGACACCAGGTCATTTTCTCGTCGGCCGGCCACTCACTTCATTGCCACAGAAGAATTATGAAGACCAAACTGCAACCCATCTTAGTCGTTACCAACGTATTGAGCAACTCCGCCAACATTTCTGGACTAGATGGACTAAAGAGTATGTTGCAGAGTTGCAGCAACGGACAAAGTGGCGTTCTTGCAAGAATGGCTTAAAGCTGGATTCCTTGGTAGTCGTCAAAGAGGAGAATCTTCCACCTCTGAAGTGGAGACTGGGAAGAGTCATCGCGGTACATCCAGGTACTGATGGAATCGCCCGTGTAGCAGATATCAAGACCTCTACTGGAGTCATCCGGAGGGCCTTCAACAGGATATGCCCATTACCTGTGTCTTCAGAATCTATGTCTGGTTGAAAGCACGACTTTCAACGCCCGGGGGTATGTTGGAGCGCCTACGCAAATCGTCTTAGCTTTAAGTGTTCCGTCTTATTTAAACTATTATGTTTTCGCTAGGTTCGTACACACATCATTCATGTGACATCTTTTCACTCCGATTAAAAAAAACTCATACAAGTTACATGTGCCTCCTGCCTTTTATTTTAAAATCACGCTAATTTCCGCACAATCACCAACCCCAATAACCTCGAAAACGACACCCATGAAGAAAAAACTGAAAATTTTCATCGGCGCCATCTTGGATTTTCATTTTGACCTCATTTTCATTATCACCAACCCCAATAACCTCGAAAACGACACCCATGAAGAAAAAACTGAAAATTTTCATCGGCGCCATCTTGGATTTTCATTTTGACCTCATTTTCATTATCACCAACCCCAATAACCTCGAAAACGACACCCATGAAGAAAAAACTGAAAATTTTCATCGGCGCCATCTTGGATTTTCATTTTGACCTCATCTTCATTATCACCAACCCCAATAACCTCGAAAACGACACCCATGAAGAAAAAACTGAAAATTTTCATCGGCGCCATCTTGGATTTTCATTTTGACCTCATTTTCATTATCACCAACCCCAAAAACCACAAAAACGACACCCATGAAGTAAAATATAATAACAATAATATTATTGATTATTATAATAATAATACGCGCCAATAACCCCCAGGAATCTTTATTCTAATCAACATTGAACATACACCATAGCACTGGCCTGCAAATTGCAAAAAACGTAAGGAAATTTGAATTTCGCGGGCTAAAGAACATCCACCTTGATGACCTTGAATCCTGGCCTTGTGTTGTAGCAGCCAATCACAGCCCAGCAGCCCAGCTACACTCGCAGGAGTTACCGCCCTAAAATTACTGCAATCTATACATGTGCGCAGTTCATACACACGAAAATATGCACCAATGTGCCAATGTGTGCGTAAAATTATCAATGGGTTTAAGGCAAGTCCAGTGCTTGCCTGTCCGGCGGAGCTCCAACCTTTGTAGTAACTTCCAGTAAAGTGTTAGTTGCGTGACACGGGAGCGACAAATTGCTATAAGTATTCTAACAGGAGTTTGAACTTTTTTTTTATATTTTGTACATAATGTGATATTTTATTACATAGTTCGTTATAATGAATGCCCAGTTGGTAGGGTAGGCTTTGCCTTATTGCCTCTTAGGGGCGCACGCCCATGCGCGGTCAGTGGGTCGTAGGTTAGGGGAAAGAAAATTTAAATATACTAACAAAAATCTAACTAGAACACTCAAATGAAAATAAATACAATAAAAAAACACCGGCCGCTAGAAACAAAACAGATACACGTCAGTAAACAGTAATGTCACATTTGACTTTGACAGCTAAACATATTAAATTTACATTAATCCGTGTTGAACATTTTAATGTGTTTTCCTATTTACGAACTTCTTATTAATTCAGATGGCTTAAAACCCTAATAAAAAATATGTAAAAATATATATATATGAAATCTGGCATGAATAAATGTTCAAATTTAATAGTAGTTTTTCGAAAATCATTTCTACCAACGAGTTTTATAATAATGGCAATACGATACTGTCACTACAACACAATTCTATTACGAGACCATTGACCGACCAGTGATCGATCATTGTGAATTTACCAGACTACGAACTTTTACCAAAATGACAATAGGATCGTGTTGGAATGACTAATTTAAAAAAATAGCAGACTTGAGGCCCTGCTCAATCGCCAGATTTAAATCCCATTGAGCATGCGTGGGATATGCTGCAAAGAAGAGCTCTGAACGAAGTTCCTGAAAATCTGGCTACTGAAGATCAACTTTTTGCGCACCTCAGAAGGACATGGGACAATATTCCGCAGCAAGACATTGACAACCTTGTTCTCAGTTCTGAGCATGCCGAATCGTTGCCGATGTGTTATGAACATCATGGGCGCTTTCTCAGACTACTAACTTCAAGTTTATAAACACAAATTAAATGATTTTTCTATTTTTTTCAGTTTTTACTCACAAATTAAAAGTTCATTCATATACGGTTTCCGTCTATGCTTCATTTTTTTTTCCATAAAATCCTGAAATTTTAATCTATACCTTAACCATTATTAAAAAATGGTAGAATATTAAATAACGTATCTTTTAAATATATACATGTCATATAAATAATTAACACATTGATAGTAATTCGCTTTTTTTAAAATATCCCTAGACCGTGTTGATGTGTGTATTTAATTTATAATTAAGTATAATATCAATTATTAAAAAAAAAAAATGTCTACTTAAATAATACTAGGCTAGCAAAAAGGAAAGCAGAACTCTGGGGTAACAACGATGACTTTACTGCCTAATATTCGCATCTGTACTTTTATTCTATATCTGGAGTGCAAGCGTCCTTGTCGTTCTCACGACAAAAATGTATTTTCCATCTTTCTTTTTTTATCCTCCAAATATCAGAATATTAGAAAAATAAATAAAAAATATTAATAAGTCGAATTATATTGCGTAGGTATACATGTGGTATGAGATGCCTTGTGTTTTATTTACTTTGGGATCATAATTGGTACCCTTTCTGAACACGCACGATGGCATTTTTTAAATTTTTATCTAAATTCGTAGCAGCGTATCGGTCGTCGCGCGTCGCCATGCGTGTTGCAGGCTAAAGGCTATACGACCCAATGGGGGCTATCGTTTTTGAGCTCACCAGATAGCACCACTGTCGAGTAAGGTTTTGTCAATAATTCTATTATATACTTTAAAGTACTAATAACGTCATAAAAAGTTTATTTTATTACGTATAACAACATAGTGTAAACTTAAGATACATATTCAATATTCTCCCTAAAATTAGCAAGCATGAAACATTTAAAAATCATTCTACCTCCAAGTACTAACAAATAAGATCCTAAGTTGCTACTTAAAATCATCAAGTCATAATTAATCAGGAATGGCTCAGTCTAGAACACAGTTGTGTGTATTAGTATAAATACGTGATAAAAAAGCACGCAACGCGCGAACACTGTATGACAACTGACATTTCGGAAGACCTTAGTTTACACGAATGCCTCTAGCGGCGAACTCACGCCCCCCATTGGGCCGTTTTCGAGTCTTCACGATTGCGCGCTCACAACATATCAGTCTGTTTACTAAGGTTTACTAGAATATCATTGTACTAAGGTGTAGCAAGTTATTGGAATGTCAGTTTCTTCGTCTTGTCCCGTCTGTAGCTCGTAATATATTATTCGAATATATTACGAGCCTTTGACCAAAAGTGAGTCTTTGGTTAAAACAAACAAAACCCAATTTCTGAGGAAACGCAAATCGACAACTGAAGAAGAGAAATTAATGAAAACACAACAGAAAAGATGAATACGTATACCAGGAAAACAAGAATGTACAATAACTAACTCAGTAGGTATAAATCATCGGCATATTTCAGATCCTCCAATTTCAAAATTGACATGTCAAAATCCAAAAAGAAAGAAATATAAGTTTTATAGCTTTAAGTTTCGACTGCATTCGTATTGTATGCTCGAGAATGGGCGCCATTATGTGGCGAAATAAAAATAAATAACTGGATACAAGCTGCCTTTTTTTTTTTTTTTTGTCGGATGGGAATTCATCAAATGACTTCTCCCGCTCTGGGCGGAGCAGGAGGGAGTGTCAGACTTTTACTGAATAAAACCCATCCATGTTCCTTCATCGCCCTTTGTGTTCCGGGGCCACGGTATCTCTTTCGAACAGTCCCGCAACCCCGGCAGGCATCAGTCCTTGCGGACCCCTTCCTTTTTGCTGACTCTCTTTGAGGCGCGCGTGGAACACGAACGCGCCGTCGACACGGCCGACGGACGGACGGACGGCGAACTAGCCCATAGCCCACCGTCCACAGGCCTGCGCCTACGTTGGCCCCGCCGTGACGCCCGGGGCATCTCCTGCGACGGCCGGGACGCTGTGAGGTTCTCTCCGTCTCACGTTCCGCCACCTCCTTCTCTAGCATTACTGCTTCGCAGAAGGAGGTGACGGCGTCCCATTCTGTCTCGCTCCGGACCATGGCTTGCACCAGGACCGGACGCGAGAGGTCGCCGCCGCCAATCGCCGCTTTGAGGACACGGCGGTGCTCCGCCCACGCGGGGCACACCTCCACCGTGTCCTCCGGTCGATCCTCGCAGTGGAAACACCCGGGCGTTTCCTCCCGCCCGATTCGGTGCAGGAACCTCCCGAAAACACCGGTGAGGACCTGCGTCAGGCGGAAGGAGAGGACGCCGTGGCGTCTCTCCAGCCACTCCTAAAAGAGGGGACTTATCGCCACTATCGTGGCGTGCCCTGCACAGGGTTGCGACAGTCGCTCTCTCGATACAAGCTGCCTTGTTCAAACTTCCACAAAATAAACAAAATTAAGATGAGTTTGTCTAAAAAAGAAAAGAGCGACTGGTCTCTTACAGTCTTACACTATCCAAGGATTTGGAGAAATTAAGTCAACAAATGGAACTTGTAAATTAAATGAAAATCTTGAACATAAATATAAATAAAATAAAAAAAGAAATTAGTAGGAGCCATTACTTTAATATGACTTATATATGATACTGTTCAGAGTGAACAGAATCACAGTCTTGAAGTTGTCCTTGATACTACCCTAACACCCGACATTTAACAAAACGTGGAGCAAGTTTTCCGGAAAAATAATCTGTAAATACCAGAGTCCAGAGGATCTGTTAAAATTACGCCAGTATACAGTGTCACTAATGTTGAGAGTAATAGATAGCTGATCGGTGCGTATTGTATTCTCGAGAGTTACGGAGGAAAGCCATACAAAGATTATCAGCAACTTTTGCATATATCTCAGCACGAGAAGTAAGATTAGACGCGTGTTGAGACCGACTTTCGGCTAAATTGATGCTTCGAGTCTGTCCATAAGCGCAAGTAGGAAGTTACTTCCCTACCAAACATAGGGAAATTTGGTGTAAAATCTGTGGCTAAGTTAACGCATGAATTGAGATACAGTTTGACCTTGGGTAACAATTTTGCCCAGATCTTTGATTATCACCGACTAAAATGCTCAAACAAGTAATAATAGTTTGGTTATATCGTTCAACGGTGTTAGCTTGAGGAGTATAATACGGTGCATAAGTTGGGGAATCCATGTGAAAGGTTTCATGGAAGTTTAAAAATCGATTACTTACTACGGAAAACAGTATTAGCATTATAAAAAAAAATGGAACGCGGTACACCAAAATTAAAAAATATTTCTAATTCCAGAGCTTTGATTACCGAATTGGTATAATATCTACTTACCTTTTTTAGCGGAACAAGCAAGACTTATTTGGAAAATACGTCTACTGGATAAAATAATATATGATAACCATAACAGGCAATAGGCAATGGACCAACAATGTCAATAGAAATAAATAATCTTTATGGTAATGATACATCTTTAGGATAACACATCTGACCACGAGGTTGAAATTTTGAACTCGATTCTTTGTTCCGGTAGTTCGGGTCGATCTATTTCGGCACAGACCGGGCGGAAAAATCGAATGTATAGTTCTCCGCCCGGCTTTGCCGAATCAGGCCGACTCGAACATAAGTTTAACACCGCTTACTTCAATAATTAAACCGAGAACAAGGACTAAAACGATTTCTTCCTTATTATGAATAAATTAATCGACGTTGTTCGCGTTGTATTCAGATCAGAGTCATATTATTATAGTTTTTGATTTGTCGTATTTTCCTCGTTGTCATAAATGTGTTATATTACTTTCAGGGCATGAAAAAAGCGAAGGCTCATGGAATTGGCGTGCACTCCCAAGAAGAGATCCTGGAATTTGGCAAAAATGATCTACGAGTGCTTTCGGGTCTACTGTCAGATAGACCTTTCTTTTTTGGAAATGAGCCAACTCTTGTAAGTGTTACTTAGTACCCCACATAGTTCGAAATTAAGAGCAAACCGCATCGCAAAGCTCACTGATAAAAGTTTGGCTGTTTTACAACATTGAATAGTAACACCTTAGGTTAAAGCACAGGTTTAAGCACAAACCATAATCTAGTTCAGTCTACGTATCGTAAAGCTTGCGGTGTGGCCTGCGCTCCGGTGACTCATTATTATGATTTTATCATGTTGTTTTCTTTTGTTCATCCATTACTCTAATGGGATTCCAATTACGATAAGCTTAGAGCTAGCAGCTTAGCTTCGAGAAAATTACAGATTTAGTGCAATATCTCTTATGAATTACTAAAATCCCTGCAGTTATAACAGTAGGTTTTGGGCCTCGATCAAATGAATCCTTTGTTATATACCTACAGGGTGTAAACGGAACCTTCACGAAGCCGTCAACCAAGCATTCTGTATATCAAACTAAGTAACTCTACTCTACGAACGAACGACAAGAATCATTGATGGGAAACGACTTTTTTTGGGGTGAAAAATCACGTTTTACGGTAAAACTCAATATAACGCACTCAAAACATTGTGATGATGGACGCATTTAATAGTAAAGGGGTTATGGAGGTATTTAAAGTAAAGTTATGACCTTAAAAACTACTATTTGAAAAAAAACTAGTAAAAAGGTTGGAACATTGACCTCCAATACCTATCTCTGTAGCTAGTAGGTTCCCAGGTATGGTCCAGAACAATTAAATGATCGCAATGACAGGGAGAACAAGTGCCTTTCGGCTTCGTTAACGGTCTATTTACATTACACCCTTTATAATGAATGAGACTTGAATGCTGACGAAGCTGGCATTGTCCACAGCTGGATGTGGTTGCGTTCTCGCACCTCGCACAGCTTCACTTCATCGATAAAGAAGTGCCGCACCCGCTGCGAGACGCCATGAGCGAGCTGTTCCCGAACCTAGTGGGCCTGGTGTCGCGCATCAAGGAGCGCGCCTTCAACGACTGGGATGACATCTGCTCCACCCTTGACCTCAACGCGCACCTGCCCAAGCCCGTGAAGGACACCAAGGAGACGAAGGAGAGCAAGGAAGGCACCGGCCCCAATGAGAAGCAGCCTCTGCCAGATGAACCCGAAAAGGGCAAGGTGCGTTTTATGTCTCACATGAAAAAAATACTGTATGTATATGTAATAATGGTTTTTGTAATAAAAGCCTAAATTGTAATTTAACTGTTACAGGGCGATGAAAAAGAAAAGGAACTCGAAAAGGAAGCCGACGAGAAGGGAAAGGACAAGGACACTGAAAAAGACAAGTAAACGATCACAACATGTACGGCGCTCATTTCATATACCGTGTAATTAACAAGTTGAATTATACTCTTAAGAGTCAGACTCGTCGTAGATTCTGTATATTATAAGCGTGTAAATCCATTTGTCTTTCCCGTTCCTTTCAGTATAGGGGTCGCGAATGCGCCTCTGTTGTAACATCATTGTGCTCTCCATTGTTAGAGTTCACGTGATGTCGTGTCGTATATATATGTCACCGTAAAATTGTAAATACCATTAGATTATAACCTATCTCGCGAGATTGTAAACTCTCGAAAGATTGTGAACCTGTCCCTGATTGGTAGCTCTTACAGTAGACCGTTCTGTTTGTTTCTTTGGTTAATCACAGATTCATTTTACTTCCACCACAATTTCATAAAACTTCTAAAGCTGTGAGTTATTTTCAACACGAAATCAATTTACAATCTCCAAAACACTTCGTTTACATTCGACAACAAACGAATTAACAAAAAAATATGGCGGCGCGGGGCACATGACGTTCAACTAATGAGCGCGCGAGGTGCGTTCCGTGTTCACAAGCTTTTGTTTACAATCTCGCGAAATAGATTATAATCTAACGGTAACAATTTTTCGGTGAAATAAGATTTTTTGGTCTTAGAGTTGGTTTGATTCAAATATTTACGAAAGTAGTTTGTGTAATTCAATGCTCTATGTGTTTATATTAATTGAAAATTCTGTCAATAAATGTTTTAATGATTCAGGATTAGGCAAGCATTTTATCCAAAATGAGTAATAGAATATGTAATTAATACGAGATAGTCCACTTGCATCGCGTTAATGTATCGTCATGTATGGAACTGGAGTCTGCCGATGTTCACCTGAAGCACTATGACCACCAGGCGTTTACTCGTCAATATGGATAGGAGTGAAATTAAGTATTGTGCCAAGCTGCTTCAAACATTACTTGTTCACGTTTATTTTCGGCTGCTACATCGTAAATAAAATTGTTTCGTAATCGTTACAGTTCTTCATATTCTGACAGGGTTTTTGAACAGGGCTAAGAATGCTATTAAAAAAAATCGTAATTATTGAAAACTAATACACGCACATTATTAATTAACCATTTTTGTATGAAGCGTCGTATATTCGAGAATATGTTTTCACAAATCTCATTTTCCATTCATATTTTGGCACCAATGGCGCTCTGTTTTTCTCTATTTTGTAAGTCTAGAATATTTGATACCAAAAATTGGCTGATTTAGATAAATTGGAAAGAATGATGCATTTCTTAAAACATAGCTCTTCAACTCTAAAGAAAGAGCTAATGTGTGATTAGACTGTTTTGAGATTCTTGTACTTTATTGGTTTATCTTTATACAAATAAAATTTACAATTTACAAATTTTTGATAATCAAAAAACCTGGAAGACTGTTTTTCATGTTATAAATAATTCATAGTCCATAAAATTTTGATATTGTATTAATTGTTAAGGTTTAGAAAGAAATGTACTCAAAATTTATAGTATGTATTTCATCCTGCATTATGATTATTCAGTCGATGACTTTGTTATTGCTTCTCACACGATCTGTTTAGCCATCAAGAAAACGCAAAAACTTGCGCGCGGTTTCCACCAACACTAGTTACAAATATGATGTAACATAGTCGCTCGTCCACTACTGCCCGTTGGTAGCGATGTTTCTGCGATCTTGACGTACACGTTACGGCTGTCTCATAATAATGCACATTCATACTCATTTAAAATAGTTTTTTGACAAGCCCTTACTTATCTAATAATACGTTTAGACATGTTTTGTAAAATAATCAACGAAGACTGTCCTCACTATTCATTCCTTGGTTGTTTGGTCAGCCAGCACTACGACTGAATAATTGAATGAACA
The DNA here is from genome assembly GCA_941918905.2 of Xestia sexstrigata. Lineage (NCBI taxonomy): Eukaryota > Metazoa > Arthropoda > Insecta > Lepidoptera > Noctuidae > Xestia > Xestia sexstrigata. The sequence continues at coordinate 10,023,494 of OW799200.2, read as the reverse complement.
TTTCTTTAGTTTCTTAAAGTTTGAGTCTAGGGTTGACTTACGGCGTTAGGCACTGAAACAGGCTTAAAGCTATATATTTAGGTAATAAATCACTAAAGTACATTCCAGTTTCACACATCATTTTCACGATAGAGTTTAAACGTTGTGTGTCCATCAGGTTGTTGGCTGTACGCGATGAAGTTGAACGGTTAATTTTAAAATTTGTAATATTATAAGTAAATGGTTTTCGCATCGTGGCTTGATAGTAGAATGTCGATTTTAGTCGGTTTGTAGATAGGCACGGTACGTGATTACCTGTGCTTTAGTTCCATCTTTACATCTCAATTTGATTAATGTTAGGGTTTAAAATGATACTTATGGATAGTTTCAAAATTGCTGTATGTTTATTAGGGTGGAGTGGAAAAAATGATTCCTGTATGATTAATCGATGATACGTAGTATTAGATGTGTTCATGCAAAATATTAACTATTTAATTCAATAAAGGTTAAGGTTAAGGTGGCGCGTTCGGTTTGAATCTTAGAAAAAAAAAATTGTTGGTACAAACAGAATATTTTTTTGGGACTATTTTACTATCTTTACTACAATATTGATACTTAAAATTATTAAAGGAATTAATAACTCTACAAAATACATACAAAAAAACGTGTGTATGTTCCAAATCGGAAGTTTCAGCACCATCTTTTTGACGAAAATACTGAGATTTCGTGTCGAAAAGTGGTATGTTTTGCCTGGCTTGTTTCCTCGTACGAATGAAACCATCTCTTGCTTCTGGTCCGAAAACAGATTATGAAGCCTCTGCAACGAGCTTCACGCACCCGCGTTCCTGGCTCTTTGTTAGCCAAGTTTGATGAGACCGTCACCATTCCACCAACAGGTATTTTTGTGTTCAGATCCCTCAATTGTATTGAAATAGGTTAAAATGCTTCTTCAACGAAAAAGTAGATGCATTTGAACTTATTCCCATACGATTGAGGGATCTGCACAAGATACCAGTACAAGCGCACAAATGTATTTTGAATCGAAAACGTCCTCTTGGCAAACAGTGACTTGAAAACACATTGAACTACTTACATAAAACTATTGTTGAAAAATATGTATGTATACTATGTTACGCCAAGGTAGCTGGTGAACCAGTAAACGGAGTTATTTATATATCCTATAGACATACAATAAGACAAATTATGGCTAAATGACCATTTAGTAGAGTTTTGCTTGGCCGAGTACACAGATGGCAGCAAAGCCCGTGTCACAAAATACGCTCCCAAAAAGGAGATAAAAGAGGATATTATTGAATTAGATCCCGGCCCGGATTACACTGTGGTTGATGATGCAGATACTGCTACTCAGCAGTTGTTTACATCTCAAGATTATCCTCAGATGAATTTTAAATATTCAAGCCAGCCAAAACATACCACTGTTCTCTGAATTAAATAGCTAATATTTTGCATGAACACATTAATACTACGTATCATCGATTGATACAGGAATCTTTAAATTTGAATAACATTTATTTTTCACACCACCCTAATGTATATGTCAAATAAATGATAATCATAGAATAATAGTTATGCACGTAACCAAGATTACGTTAGTGTAAGAGGTGTCGTGGCCGGTGAGGACAAGGAGCAGGCCCGCTCCGCCCATAAAGTTAGGGAAAAAATAAAAAAAGACAAAAAAAAATCAAATGGTTCCGAATTTGTTTGTCTTATGAAAATTTAGTTTTTGATTCTCCGGGGCAAAGGTTGACGTTTTTGGTCCCTCCCGACAACTGCTGACCATCACTGCCATTAGATACAAAGTAAGGAATTAATAATAAGAAAGTAAATAGTTTAGGGAATGATGTACTATACTAGTCGTCGCGTACGCATTCGTCGTAGGTAGAAGCGTGGTAAACCAGCGTCTCAGTAGCTGCGTAGCCACGTACCATTAATTCATATGTAGTATACGTATAATATGATAATGTTTATTTAATAATAAGGCTGAAGATTTGTCCGACCATCCTGTATGAGAGCCTGTTTCAGTGTAATGCGACATATTGACAGAGCTGGCTGCTTACAAACTGTAGCGCGAACACGCGCTCGATACGTAACGTAATGAGATTGTCTGCATTGTGGTGTCACACATGGAAGGGTAATTTTAAAATGACTATGATTACGTACATAGGACTAGATTTAGCTTAGGACTAATATTTAAGCATCACAGTAATATTTAATGTCATACTCCCATTTTAACGTGTTAAATTGTCGAGACAATAAACAAAACTGCAAGCATTTGTGACCATCGGCATGTGATGTGGAGGGCTTGTTGCATTTGCGCAGAGAAGAGAGAAGTGGTAGAGGGGATTGTCGAGTTTGTAAGGGATGCTCACTTTATTGTCTCTTGGTAGGATATAATACAATACCTAATCGATATTATAATCAACATAATTATTCATTATTCACACTCATTATAAAATTGTTGTAAGTTAGTAGCTATTATACAAATTAATCGTAATTACTCATATGTTATAAGTATTTCAAGTATGTATGTTTATTCTATATAGACATAGGGAAACCTAAGAAAAAATAACATTGTAATCTATAGTTACGTATTTTCTGTAATGTTATTCCATTCACTTACTTATTATATACCTAGTAATGTGGTTTTCAATTAATGTGTCAATATGTTTAAACTTAAGTATGAAGTAGATAGTAATGGTTCGCCATCCATAACGACGAAACAACTGAGCTTCGACGCACGTCGACACATACTTTAAGAATTTCAATGTAATATTCTGTCGTCATTAAATACAACTACTTATATCTACAAAAATATATACTGCAATGTGACTCGGTGTGAACTGCGAACTTCATTCCCAGTCCCAGAGCAGGTGAATGTTATTATTTCCTAATTCCCTAGATCCTGAAATACACATTTCACAAGCATATTATCTTACATAAAACAGTTTTGGGTGCTTTTAAGAAAATACAATGCTTTCTAGAAATGTCATCTGCAAATAAAAGTTTGGAGAGCCAGCTTTCTAGAGACCTATATATACAACATACTGCGTATAAAATATATGAGAATTTTGAAGACCGAACAAATTGTCATACAACAAACTGCTATGAAACTTAGGAGAGAATTCTAGATACCACCAACCCGCGTAGCACACTCGGCCTATAACTACAATGGTTCCCACCATTGTAGTTACTTTACACAGTTGTACTGCTGGGGGATTCCTCTATGAGAGGGATTGGCATGAAAGTTACCACGCGGGCATAGTGTGGATTGGTTTAAAAGCTAGTGAGCTAGACAAATCATATGAACACAACATACTGCAAATGAAAGAGGATACCCCGGACCTTAGTAGAATTTGAACAGAACAAACTGCATAATTATAAAAGTTAGGCAATCACATAGACATGCCTTAGTAAACACAGCACATTAATTACAACTTATAAAAGATAGGAGTTTTCTGAAAAACAGTACAAGCTGCATTACTTCAGCAAAGTAAAAACAGCACTTACAATTTCTATAAGAATACATTGATCTTCTCTGGGCTCTGACTATCTCCTTTGTATATTACTACTATTTCAATACACGAACACGTCTCAGCTTTGAAGAGTGTGCGTTTGAAACGCGCGGCCATGGTGTTTTTTTTAAAAAAACTGCCTATATTTTGTAAAAATTTGTAAAAGTGGATTCCCGAAACCATACATTTGTAAAAAAAAACATAAGGTTAAAAAGTTATAAGGGTTTGAACGTGGCCGCGCCATCGGAACGCGGAGAACCGCGCGGCCACGGCGATCTTTAAAACTAAGCGTTGCAGAGACCTGAAAATTAGGTAAATAACAGAATGAATTCGTAAAAAATATTGAAAAAAAATCCTAGGTTTATATTTTAGGAGCTGTCCTGTCACTTGATTCATAGAAAAGTCAAAGAAAGCTTATCTGTGACGTTTTGTTTTTAACGGTCCGTAAGCTAAATGATAAACAGACAGGGATACGGATAGCTACCTTCCGTTACCTGTTAGTAAGTTATTGGCAGTTAATCCCTATCTATACAGTACTGCCACTGCCATCTACTGATATTATATCACATGAAGGTTGCAGCAAATAGTAGAATACTCATAATATACCAAACGGGGCTGCAGTTAGCTTTGAGCCTAGTAAGCGTCCACTAGCGCCCTCTAGCTTGTGATGCAAACATTTCTAGGTGTGAACGCTATACTCAGTATAACCGGGCATCAGAGAACACCATAGAGTGTGAGAGAGAACACTCGTCGAAAAGAGCCAACTTGTATATTCCGCTAGAGGGCGCTGTGTGAGCTGTTAGAGCGCTCTCTTGATATATTTTGTTGAATGATGAAAGAGGTAAATGATTCCAACGGTTCATAATATACTATATACCTAGATAAGTTTAATAGAAATATACAGTGTTGTAGTCAGGATCTTGCTCTAGGATTTTAGAATGAGGTGCGCCTCAGTTTTCCAATGTAATGACAGAACCTGGTTACACTTTGCCCGGCCTGGGAATCGAATCCAAGACCTCAAGTTCAGTAGTAGCGCTTGCGACAAGTCCTTAACATAGTCGTTTCGATTTTTTAATGAATCACTAGATTCCGATTGCATTTACTCCATTCACTAGACATTCTGTAAACAACTACGTAGGTAGCAGAAGGTATCCATAAAGTTTTTTTTGTTAACCAGGATTATATTGGGATTCTGTATCCATACGAGATTAAGGGAAACCACACATCATCTTCTACCCCCGTATCCACAAGCGCTTCGATTTGGAAAGTCGTATGTCTATCTCGCTCGCTTTCGTAATGCCAAACAAAGAAGTCGAATCGATTGATCGATCGGTTTGTTTTTGAGTCAGGTACAGTTAGGACTTATTTTATTTATTCATTATAAGGGGTATCTATAATAAAAGAGAAGTCTTAATACAGGGTTACTGGTAATTCGACGTATTCCTTGCAGGACGTCATAGTAGGGTTAAAATGCAAGAAATTAAGCCACCAAATGTTCTACCGAAATTCAGTGGTTTTTGAATTAGTTAGCTTTTTAACATTTTATGAAAAATCTCAGATTAAATCATTTAAAGCCAATTTAAAAACGATTTATGGGGCGACTGTACTGAAATTTAAGTTATTATCATAGCTGATGACGCAGCAGACCTTTCTTAATAATTAAAAGTACTTAATAAGGCACAAAGATCACTAATGAAACATTTATTTTGCCTTGACTTCATATATAAATGTTGTATAGTGAAAAAAAAATAATACTACTATTTACTAATTACTAGAAAAATATCCTTGTCTTATCAGCTATAAGTTTTATAAGTTTTATACCAGTTTAGATAGCTGATAAAACAAGGATATTTTTCTAGTAATTTGAAGATCTGGCGTAGTATTTTTTTTTTCACTATATAACATTATTATATGAAGTCATGGCAAACATTACAAAACTTTAGCTGTAAGGCGTCACAAGTCTTTAATGTTATAAGAGTGACCAGAGGAAGCTTCCCTCCTCTGAGGTTTATAAGTTAACGCGTACCCGTGGCATGTCTTAGCATCTGTTGCCCGGGCTATAGGAGTGACGATCCTCCACCCTTCCTTACGTTCTGAGTAAACTGACGTCCTCCGGCTCACCAAGAAAAAAACTGACGTCCTCCGGCCCTCCGAGAGGAAGATTGACGGCCCCGGATGAAGCCTGACGCCTCTCGACCCACTTCTACAGCCAGAGGGATGGAAGACGAAGCCTGATGTAACTCGACCAGTACTACTGCTAGGTGCTCACTAAAAAAAGGTTTTACGAAATTCGGCCCTTGCGGGTATAAATAAGGGTGTTTAATGTTTGTATGAAAAAAGTTAAAGATCCAAATTGAATCTTACGGCAACGCGTTAATTTGCTTTGAAATATTTGTCATCATCGTTGTTTGGTTTATCATCGTTTTGGCTTGTTAGACTTCCTAATTTTAAATTGGAGGATATTATTTGTGTTCTTACTACCTATTGCCTGGTTAGAATTTTGTTATGTCTATTTCTTCGCGAATTTCACACTGTGGTATTACTTTAATAGTTTTTTAGAACTAGAAACTAGAAAAAGTGTCCTTGAATACTTACATTCGTATTTTAATTTTAGTGTTTAGTATTTTTGGTGTAGGCTAGTGTTGTAAAAGAGTAGCTATAAAGAAAATTACGTTCCAAGTAATATTTTTTACGTTACTTACTGGTCGTGAGCATTGTTTAATTAAAATGGAATAATCAAATTATTATCACTTCTAATGGAGTGCAAATTATTTGCCAAATAGTATATATCCCTGGTGATAGCGCATGTTTATTTTCATCTCTATCCTATTTGGTGAGCGGTAACGTGGTCATGGCTTCTCACATTCGAGGCAGCATTGTGCGCCACGTGTCTAACAACTGGGAAAGATTCCAAGATCGGTCAGGAGCTGTTTATGGTTCAAAGCGTAAATACGTTGCTGAAATGTCTTGTAATGGCACCCACGGAACCACCTGTGAACTCGTGGCAGCGGGAGAACTATTCCTATTTGAGTTCCAGGTTTTTCAGGATGGTACTTTTATTGCTGGTTTTGGGGAAACACGGCAGGGAGTCAAAATAATCCGATTCTCAGGAAACTTTAATGAAGGTCATTTTGATGTTTTAATTCCGTTGGTTAATTTAAATAATCAAAATAATCTTTTGACCTTTCATGCCAGCAAAATAGAAGAATCACCGACTTTCACCGACTCAACGGTAAATGTGCAGTTGAATTCACAATCTCAGTCCCAATTCACTGCTATTGATTCTGTCGAGAAGTCGCTTGCATATAGTGAGCAAACGGAATGCGAGACATTTTTTTCTGGCACGCCAGCACCAAATATAGTGTCTTTGTTGACGCATCACCGACTTACATTCAGTGTGCACCATTTTCTGACGTGTACCTACGTGTCCCATAACCAAATCCCTTGTTTTGGTTCCGAACAATCGGCAAACTTTACTGAGCCAGAGATTAATTTTCACACTAAATCTCATAAACACCAACGTATGAAACACGCGAGTGAAACCGCGCGGCTACAGCTAGTCTATCCATACACGAAATCTCTTAATGGGTTAGTGTACGTTCAACTTCTTTAACACATACTCCATGAATCATGGACATCTAAATCTATATCTTAATCTATAAAAATCTATATCAAATCTAGATATCTTAATAACTTGTAACAGATTTAAAACACTGGGTGAGAAGGGGCGCGCGAGGGGCGGCTAACCCCGTATACGTACGCTGTGGCGAGCAAGCTGCAGCCAGCCGACAGCAGTTGAACGGGGCACAGATTTTGTTCGTAGTGTCTTCTCTATACGTAGTAGTACCTACCTATTCTTTCACCACAATCCTAATCTAAAATTTAGTAATGTATTTAAGTTTCTATGTATGACAAATTCGTCTTTCCGCTCTTTAATATTTGTTCATTTATTAGATCTGTGTACATTGGTGTGGGTTAATGTTTACCAATTTATGTAATGACTGGTAATTTAAATTTGCACATAAATCTGTTTTTTGTCCATAATCTATATCTATAGGTACATATAATGAATCTGTAGAAAAATCATTTTTGTACATCGTAAATATTTTGAAAAAAAATTGCCAGGGTGTCAAAGGATAACCAACAGAACTCATTTTTAGCATTTTTGTCTGTTTATCTGTTTGTCTGTTTCGATGATCAAGCATCACGTAAAATTTACGAAACCAATGTAGATAGACAACTTTTATACATAAAAACTATATACATAATAACCATAACTTGAGGTATTTTGTTTCATGGTAATCGGTTAATTCTATCAAAAGATATATGAATAAAAACAAGAAGAACTGATCATCAAATGTAAGATGCAGCGACATCTATTGTACTAAAATAGTACTAATTACTAAAAATGTGCTCACCAGATTAATTTTAAATCAACTGATCGGCTTTAAAAAAGTTATTTTAGCAGAAGGTACTCTAGATTAGTTTACATGATGCTGCTTTGAAAATTTACATAGCATGATTTCCGTGCATTATATTTTAGCAGTTTAAGATTTTGGTCGAAAGATGGCGTTGTTAATTTCACTCCATTTTCTGAATCGAATGACCCTCGCCCGTGTCAGTTGCCTCAAGGTTGGTTTTAAAACCGACAGAACAAAAAAGTGGAACATCAATTCGACGCGTGTATTTTTTATATTAGTATGACCACCTATAACTTTTTACAGAGAAGTCCGATATGCATGGTCGTTTTTTTGTGAAAAGCCTATATCTCAAAGTTGGTCCCATTTAAAATTGTTTCCTGCTTCTTTGATGAGAACTTTCGACCTAGCTGGAGTATGGCTGTTATCGAGTGTCTAAGGATGAAGACTGAAGGCTGTACAGGCAAGCCCTTCATTTGAAAAACATAAGTAGATTATTTTAGCGATTAATGCAAATATATAGATGAAATTAAATTGTTACCCACTTGAATCTAAACTTATATATAATATTATAAAGCTCAAGGGTTTGTGTTTTTGGTTGGTTGAACAGGACAGTTACAGGAACTACTGGTTAGAATTAAAAAAAAAATTGGATCGTCCATTTATCAAGGAAGTCTATAGGTTATGTAACATCACGCTAGAACTAAAAGGAGCGGAGCATCAATGATAAATGTTCCAAAAACAGGCAAAATTTATTTCTTTTGAGAGCTTCCGTTGCGAGCGCTGCTTAAACGGTTAAAAAAAAGCAACAATCATGAATGAGGGAATTGTTCCTCTTAAAACGTTCTAAAAAAAGTCCGCGATAGCATAATTATGTCTATCTTTTAAGGTTGACTCACAGTTTCTCTAAAGCTCTCTATCTCTCATGTGACGCAGACGAAGTTGCGCGAGTCAGCTAATTAAAAATAGAAACAAAATAAGTTATGTAAACAACATTGAAAACAATAAAGCATCTATCAAAATCAAATCAAAATAAGTTTATCAATCAATAGAAACAAAACAGTTGTCTCATATAAATCTATGACTTACAAACGATCAAATAACTGCCAAAATAACCATAAAATAATTTCATGAGACAGCGTCTCTCGCAACAGCCATTAACCGGACACAACAGCAAACTCTTTAAAAATAAAACAGAAACCACAATTTCACAACAAGCCCTTATTTTAATTTCAAAGTCATCGGCTCTGAAAGCTTGGATGTAATTTAGCTGTTGTGGTCGTGCGCCTGCCGCCTTTGCAGGCTGCACCTGCGTCAACTAAACACGTCACTCGTAATTAGCAAAATTGTGTTCTTAATTCGGCACTCCAAAAGTTAGTTGAAAAATTTGAAATGATTCACTTCAGATGTTAATGTTACGTCGCCAACTGAAATCTTAGTTCTAAATGTTTAAAATGTGCATCATTACGTTTTCATGAACTAAACCCACCTACCTATATATATTATGGGATGTCCAGATATTTTGTTTTACCTATTTGATAACAAGTTTTTAGTAACCAAACATGAATTTCAGCCGCCAAAAGTTAGCTGTTGAAGTTTGTAATGTTTTATGGATTATTGTTTATATTTACACGGATTTTAAGGATTAGTCAGCTAGACTCGAGCGTTTGGAATCAAAATTCGATTAAGATTAACGCCACAATCTGGATAGATGGGTTTTTATCAACTCATCTCTAACACTATGCGAGTGTGAAGTCCTAGCGCAGGATGTGCCACTCCTCTCCTGCCTGTCGTGCACATTTACGCAGGATGTGCCACTCCTCTCCTGCCGGTCGTGCACATTTTTGTGCATATATTTTGCTAAATAACACAGTGTCAGAAATAAAAGGAAGACCATGATTTTTACATTTTTAATACAAAATTAATCAATTTATCAAATGCTCAAAAATTTAATTTTGTTTATTTGTTTGGACTACTGGGTCAACTGGGCCTATTTGGCACAGCCGTAAGGCACATAGTAATCTCTCTTTTTATAAGCTTTTAGTTAGTATAATCGAATAGCAGAATTCATAAGCGTAGGTATAGTTGTAAAAACTGAATGTATAGGTACGGTGACATACATGTTTTTAATAAATAAGTGAGTATTCATTTAGTTTTCCTTTCATATTACATATCATAATACAAAGAAGATTAATCAAGGAATGAGCTTTGCTCTACAGACCTTAAATAAAAGTCCAACAAGTTTAAACACACCGAGTGTACACAGTTAAAACAAATTAATGTTACTTTACACAGTTGTAGAAACAGCTCAATCGTTTCAAGTTGGGACAAATTAGTACTTAGCCGGCGACGTCTTTAGCAACAACACTTAAGGGTGATATTAAAATCCAAACAGTTTGCTGAGAGCGGGGAACACTGGCGGGGTGGTGTGGGGATGCTCCGAGGTGAGCGCGTCTTATCGCGAGTGTTCCTCTGCGGAAACACCGCGACCACTCGGCCGCGGACAAACCATGGGGTTGCTGTTAGTGTTGTTTTAAATTCTTGGTTATATATCTTCTTTTTATTTTTAACATAACATAAATAGTGTGATAAGAATGATTTTGGCAAAAAATTAAAAAGAAGTGGCCGATGAGATGACGAGTAATAGAGAAGTATGGAAGAAGAAGACATGCTGCGCCGACACCAAATGAATTGGGGTTAGGGCAAGATAATGATGATTATTTAGACAAAGACTAATTAATTACATTATTTACACACTAACTCTATAATAGAAAAAATAGCTTTCGCGCCAAAAGACGTTAGAGAAGGTAAAAACGCTCCGTTTCGCAGGTACCAACTTACGCGCGTGTTAAAGCGAGAGCGTGTTATAAATCTCTCGCTCTACCGCATAGAGGTTTGAAATTTGCCGGCCACCGTATCGGAATGTACCTATGCTACCTGCTTTAAAAGTGCTAGTGGCCAGTACTTTTTATGGTACAATTACCAACGTCATCAAGTCTTTAAAAAAAAAACAAAATGCGTTAGTAATGGATTACTACCCTGATTTTCAGGGCAGTAATGAAATTCCATACAATATAACTGCCTAGATTTTTTAGAAGGTTTAATGAGGCTTGAAAGCTGTTCATTAAACCTTCTATTTTTGCAATTGTAACAATGACAATATAACTTTTTAATAAAATGCTTTTTTGCTATTTTGTCTTTTACGTGTTTGTGCTTAAGTGTAGTATAAAGCAGTATATATCACTCGAGGGTATGTACAGATTACAAAACTCGTGTGGTTCACGGCCCTCCGCTTCGCGTCGGGCCTCAAATGCACACTCGATTAGTAATCTGTGCCTTACTCCCCTTGGTGAATAAATAGCTATTACAAGTACCTATCAAAAAGTGTTACAGGGCGTGGAAAAAGTCGTCAACAGGAAAAGTGCCCAGAAGCAGAATCATCATCATCATAATATGGTGGTGATAATTTTAACATAACATGACACCTGTACCTAAAGGGTCCCTGAAGGAACGCACTGAGGTAGTGATGTACCATGTAATAGGAGCGAAAATATTTCAGACTCCGTGGCTGTTACTGAGAAAATCTCGATGAAAATGGGAAAAGCTATTGAAAACACTTTGCTCGACCTGGGAATCGATCCCAGGACCTCGTGCTCAGGTCACGAGCCTGCATGTGGAAATACTTCGATCTATACATAGCTACATAACAGATCCCAAATGGTTTGGCAGATATTGTGTACCTGAAGTTCACCAACATTTCGCCAGTAATGTGTTAGCCTCATGTATAATAGGTCCCATATTTAAAAGGTCTAATGTTTCCAAAAGTTTTAAAACATATCGACTCCACGCATTACGCTATCCAGGCTACTCACTTTTTAACAGCGTTAATAACGGTGGAATTAAAGCGCGAGAGGCCGCCGAGGACGATTTAATTAAACCTTAACGAAGATCCCTCACTAACCCCCCCCCCCACTCGCCTGCTCCCTCCTTCCACCTTTACCTGCCCGCTGTTTTATTTAATTTTTGAATCTGTTTTCACTTATCTACTGACTTTTGTAAGCGTTTGTCCTGTCAAAAGAAACCTTGGTTTTCTTTTGTTGTTATTCTTGACGACATCAAAAATTTTTTTTCAATACACTTCCTCTAAAACTGGTTCTAATCACACTACGATTAGGTTCAATATGCAATGTATTTCACACGCGTGCGATTTTTTTCGTGTGCGGGAATGAAAATTGCCACAGATAAGTATACCTTACTTAGTCCAAATTGGTTCAATGCCTATAGTCGGAGGTAAATATTTTTTTTAAATTTCGGCAAAGCAATAATTACGGCGTAAATATTTTTTGACTATTCAAATTGTGTTTATTATAATTGTGTTTAGAATATCATAGATTTCATGATTATTCAAAACTAATATTTACTTTTATAAACAAATTACCATTTTAAATATGTGTTCTATATTCAAAAATATATTAAAAAAAAAAAACAATTTTTTATATAAGGCTGTATAGCGGCTTCATAACTTTTCTTCTCCTTCAACTTGGCGAAAGCAAACCGCGAAAAAAGGAAAATTAAAATCATAGGTTCTAAATAACTCATGACAAAAATATTTTTCGTTCTTTTATTTTATTTCTTCAAAAGTGTATTGAAAAACATAGAATGATTACACGTGGACATTTGTTATTACAGTTCTCGACTCGGAAACACCCTCGCCTACGGCTCGGGAGTTAATTTCGCCTCGAATGCAATAACAAACTTTCTCCACTTGTATCAAAATGTACTACTGTAATCTGTACTTCAGTCATTGCAAGACACTTTTCGTAGTTTGCTTTTCAGGGAAGAGGTCCTACACTTTACTTACAGCAACGCAATTACGTGATCCATTGCCTTAAATGTAAAGTCAATTAGCCATGAGATGTGTACGGTGCGGAGTGTAGACGTGCCGACGACCGCTGTCGCCTGTCGCAGATAGCCGCGTGGCCTGATCCCGCGTGATTTACGGCCGCCCGGCTCTGGGCCGCACGGTCGCTAATGTGCACGCAGCCTTACCGCAGCCAAGATGTTGCACCCTTTTCATAAGGACTTTAGATACCGCAGCCACGAATTAATATACAAACGTGACTTTGTCAGGATTCGGGGTTATTCACGCAAAATTATTTTTTATTATTTTATTAAAAAAAAAAAAACATAGCCCCCACACTAGGAATTTCTCCTGTATCGTGGGTGCGTTTACAAACATTTAAACTCACATACACAAACAGCCAGACCCGGAACAACGATCTGTAGGCCATACAAATATTTGTACCGTGCGGGGATCGAACCCGCGACACGCAGCGCAGCAGCCAATCGCTTAACAACTGCGCCAACCGTGTCGTCAAAAATAATCTACAATTATTAGTAAAGCTGTTACTCATCTGTATCGTGCTCAAATAATTTTTGTATGTGACTTCCGGTCACTGGACATAGAGCTAGTTGTAATAAGGATAAAATAAGAACGAGCTTTTGAATATTCTTCCTTCAAGTGATAACCAAAGACTGTAAAATATTACACTGTAATATTCGCTGGAAACCCTGAAAGCAAGGTACTTATTAAAACAAAACATCTAAAAAACTAAAATCTAACCAAAAATTGAAAAAATATTTTCAAAACAAACACAGCGTCTAAAAAAAGTTATTAACGTTTTCATTAAGGTGAGACTGTTCATTTGCAAAATGATAAATATGGCATAAATTATTTCATTTAATATTCAATTCGGTTCTTTCGTCGTTGCTTCAAATATTACGGGTAACGAGCAGCTACTTAGTCGGCGACACCCTTTTTTTTCTGATACTGTTTGCTGGCGGGCTCTTAATTTTGAGTTTAAATATGGGGGAGAGATACGTTCAAAAGAACACTCCACAAATCCTAAGCACTAGGTTCAGCGCTCGGCTTCACCTGCGCTCCTGTTGTTACTGCGCGTCCTTTTGCTTCATAGTCTGTGTAACTTTTAAATGAAACGTAACTAAGGTAGGTACCTACTTAAATTTATTAATTGACGTTGTGTTTGTTTGAATACAGCGTTTTTTACTAGTTACTTCAATACGTTCGTTTTACGTTTGATGTCTTTCCCTGCTATATCATGTAGTGAGGTTTTGGAGCTTTCTCGATATTAAAGCTTGACTCAAAATCCTTAAGTCTGCCGCGTCAAAGAAGGATAGTTTCAGAAATTTATGAGCTGTTATATTATAATTTAGTGTCGCGAACCAGCAGTAAAATCGGGCTTAAAAGATCAGGGCGGAGGCGGCGAGCGGCGCAGCGGGGCTCCTCGCACTCTACACGCACTTACCGGGTGATACACAACTAGTAATATAGATAGATAAACACCTAAAAGGCAATTATTGACTAGCCACCCAGCACGATACACTCGTTTTTTTATTTTTTATTTAAAATGTAACAGTAAAGTGACACCTAATTATACAATATAAAGCTTTATTTAAATAAGTTTCAGTATTTTCCTAATCAATCGTTGCACAGTACACAAATTAGATTTAAAGAAAGGCTTAACCCGTAACCACATCTCGCGCTTCCTCGCCCAAGTTTCGGATCCGGCCATTTTTCCGCTGTCGTCGGCCGCTGAGACGGCGTGAATTTTATGAAATTTAAAAGTTTTCTCCTCGCCGCCGGGGAAAAAATGTGATTAAATATGTTTTGTTCAAGAGCAAGACATTAAAGCGATGTTAAGGGTGTGATAATGAGGGCGTTGATAAGCGTTTATTAGCCGGGCGGGTCGCGTCGGCGATCTCAATAATAGCGGCGCCCGTAACGCTATCAGGGGGGAATTAAATCATTTTAACGTAGTTTGCGACGAGACTCTTAAGAAAAACTCTGTGATACGACGCTTATTTGGCCTTTAAATTGCGCGCTTTGTTGCTTGTCGCGACGAGCTTCATGGAGTTTGCGTTGTTTTCGAAAGTAATTAAGTATCTACAGTTTTAGGGTCTTGACGAGAGGTTACAATTGCGTGGTTACTTTTAATGTTAAATAATTAAGCTATTGAACATATTGTGAAGATATCTGTAGTAAGTAAGAGTATAAAACGCTTTGGAATTTAAATTAACTTTAGATGATACTATTAAAAGTTTTCATAAAACAAATGTACCTACCTACTTGAAATTAGGAGGAGGAGGAGTCAGAACGTATCGCTCAAAATAATAACAACAAGCAGTGCAACATGCGGTTTTGTCGAATTATCTTGTAGTGTTTAGCATTAAGCTGTATTAGTCCACATTTGGCGTACAATGGTTCGGCGACGGCGTGTGCGCCGAGGGTGCTAAGTTGGCGGCTCAGTAGCGCGGCGCAGGTGCGCGGCCCGGCTTACCGCACTGCACCGCACTATTGATGACCCTTTCCGCGCTCACACGACATGATTTACAAGCTGACAGAACACACATACGAACCAGTCACATCCATACACATGCGACCTGTGTATTGAACATTTTCTGTACTGTGATTCCGGCCAGGTAAATTATGCGCTGAAAATAAACATGTGACATTTGTCCAGATGTACATACATATGTCGAGACTGACCAAGACACATAGTTATGTCAGGTTATCTAGCTCGTAACATATACTCGTACAATCATTCCAAAATTAGGAAAAACCTTACTTACTACTCGATTCTAAATTAGGTACTGAGCCTAAACGATGCGGAATCATACAAATTACTCTAAATATCAAAGGGGTGATCCGTTCGGCGTTTAATCACGCGAACGTCACTGCGACTGTACGGAATTAAAGCTCAACCGTAAAACATGTCGGTCGCAATTAGTACAGTAAAATTGCAATTTGATTGGTGTAATTGCATCTCTTTAGAGGCGGCGGTGGCACAGTTGTTATTAAGCGTTTCTAATTTAATATCATTTGCATAGACGTGACCCGCGGCGCGCGCCTCCCATACTCCTCAACGATGTCGATGTGGCTGGATTTTTGATGATCTCTGCGTTTACTGAGTTGACTGACAATTGTCAGTCGATTTTTTCGGTTATAACTTATCTTCTGTTTCTATGACAATATAATGTTAACAACATAAATAAAAAATAAAATAAAATAAATATCGCTAGAAATTACACACAGCGCCATCTAGTGCCACACTAAGCAACGAGGCTTGTGTCGTGGGCACCAGATAGTTGATATACTACATAGATACTTTTTGTTTGTAAATACATAGTTATTATAGGTACATATAAACATCCATGACTCGGAAACAAATGTCCATGCTCATCACACAACTTCGACACTCAATCGCTCAACCCGAGACTCTAAGAACGTAAGGCAGCCTCAGTACCGCTGCGCCATTCGGGTCGTCAACATAAAGTATAACACCATATTTAGCAGGCCTCTACCATCTTAGCCACATTAAGCCGGTAAGATGACTGTTATATTAATTGAAACCATTACAGCACATTACAAAAAATATTACCATATTAATTGTGAGAATTGTAGGTGAGGGTTGTGGGTGCGGGGTGCACGTGGGGTGCACGGCGGGGCGGGGCAGGGGGGGCAGTGCGCGGGGGCCCGCAGTCCCTGTCACAGATACAAATCGCGCGGATTTACGCGCACTCCAGCCCCAGTGGAATTTATCTGAAGCTTCTATTTACGTATCCTTTTATTTGTTTCGCTCCTATTAGTCCCGATAGAGAATTTTTATGTTTGCATGCTCCCGGGCCCGGCCCCGGCGCCTGCCCTCGTAAAGCGGCGACTTGTCAACACTTTACAGCGACGATAACACGATTTCCGAGCAAGCGATCTGAGTTTATCGGATTATAAGGCAATAACTTAACGCTGTTGATTCCAGTAAATATTTTCGTTTGCACCGCGGCCTGAGCCTGACTAATTACACCCGTTTGTTGTCCGGATCCAGGTGCGCTGACGAGCTTAATCCTGGTACTCTCACAAGTGAATCACTGAAGGCTTACACACATACTGAAACATTGTCCCCTATCAACTGTTTGTTGAATTAAGATACTATACTCTTATGCAGCTATTTACCAATCAGATACATATAGTTTCAATCATGATGTCTACTACAAAGTGAACAATAGAATCAATTATCAATATGCTTGTCGAATTCACGGAATACCACTTTGGTCAGTAGTGTGGATATATGTATGTGGTGCGGGGAGGCCGGTACTCGGCAATCCGGCGCGCAAACATTTAAATTAATGTAATAAAGAGGCGTGAAATACACGGATTTAGCGTAGCGCGGGATCAGAGTAGCGCGTAGCGGCTCGTAGCGCGCGGCTACGACGTAGTCGCTGCGACTAACATGAGCCAATTTGACAACACTTCTTTTTTCAAGACTTTTTTCTGAAAGTAAATGAATACAAATGCTTTAGCACTGATATAGAACAATTTTGGGGCTTTAGGGGCTCACGCGTTACAGTGTCAGTTTATAAAACGTACCGTTCTGCATATCCCTAAGGCCAAGGCGTGAGTTTATGTACCTATGTGTGTATGTGCGAAAAACGGTTACCTACAATTAAATACGTCAGTGTATTGCAAGTCAATATTGTGGCAATATTCTAGGTAATATTGTTCTATACAATCCAATTTAGGTGGGTGATCCTTTGTATGCAGCCACCAGGTATTTCCTAGAGCTTTGTGGTCAGAAAACGTTTGTGATCTGTATATAGTGAGCCGTAGATTCTCAGAATAATTTAGGCTAGGTCAGCTACAGTTATAGCTTTGACGATAAAGTTGTCTGTTAATTTGGTGCATCAAAAATTCTCACACCCACCTACATAAAACGTAGAGCTTTATTAACGAAATGAGAATGAGAGAAGAATGCGAATATTCTTAAAAATCCTAGAATAATTATTTGTATGTCTGTGACTGTTGTTCTGGTCTTATATGTACGAGCTACGAGGTCTGTTCAATAAAATTATCAAACTTTTAAAATTGCGCAGCAACGAAATCTCGTAGCGTGGTACGATGCGGACATGTGGACGCTTACCTTTAAGGTCCACATGGTACGCATCGGACGCATCGCATCAAACGGATCGTAGTATTATTGAACAGATTCGAGCGATCCGTACGGTGCGGAATGTGCGGATCAGTGGACGCACTTGTGTGACTTTCTATACAAAGAATATATAATAAAAATCCGTTTGAAGCGATGCGTCCGATGCGGATATGTGGATGCTTACCTTTCCAGTTGATTAAAATCAAATCTTTAGTCATCTTGTGAATATGGCAACATCCATTCATGATGAGATCAATGTCCAGTAAGAATGTCTAAGGCCCGATTTAAAAAAAATCGTTAGTGATTGGACGAAATGGAATTTCAGGTCGCTTACATTGTTGCTCGTAGTACCCAGCTATGTCTAAAAATAATGTTTGGCCTGTTCCAGTTGGGCGATTTCTTTGAAGAAAAACCGGCAAACAACTCTATGTTACAACTTTGACAGTTTTGTGAAAAGATTATAACACGTCGGACTACTAAATTAATTATTTTAGGATTTTTATGAATGTTCGCATTCTTCTCTCATTCTTATTCCGTCAATAAATCTCTACGTGTTTAACTGTATATCTGCAATAAATTGAATGTCCCTTTCTGAACAAGTAATGCTACTACTACGTTATAGGTGCGCAATTCACCAGCGTTACAATTAGTTAGACAGAACGAACCGATAGCCAATAAGCGATCAGATTCGGCAAATTGCGTCCGTGCGATGTACGATCATAAATCGGGCGGTGTCGGGCCGGCTTAGCGTCGGTTAAGCCTCGCCTGATAATAGGGTTAGCACGTCGACACGACTTAAAAGTCTCTCCGTGTTACACGCTCACTCACACCTATTTCAAACGATTATCGTTATTAAGCCTCTGTATTTGTTTCGCTGGAGCAAGCAGGGTGATATTGTATAAGTAACGTTTGTATATTGAGGGCCTGTTTCACGATGTGTAAATTGCCACCGCTTATATGTATGAGAAAGAGATTTTGGAATTTTCTTGCTTATCCTTATCGATTTTGTAATTTAATTGGTTGGTAGTTAGTAGGTTCTTTTTCCATTCGGATATCGTAATACAATCTCTATTTTATATTATTGCAAATGTTCAACAGAAAACAAAATGTCTACGTCATACTTCACTATTAATAGTTGTGAAACCATCAACTTTTTGAGTGGTAGTATGATCGGATAATAGTGGTGTGAACAGGTGGCCGCGTGGGTGTCACGTCACTAGTCACGTTATTGCACAAGTTTGACGGCAGGGGGCGCGACGGCCAGGGGAACCCCTACGTGATCACGGAAAAACCTTACTGCATCTACCTTATCTATGCTTAATATCGAAACACTAATAAATATACTGATTTAATAACGTTAAAGCCATTTTGTCGGAATAACAGTGACATATTGAAGAAGCGTGTGATTTAAAATGATGACAAATGTCATCAAAAGATTTAAGTTTTCAGCATTTTAATTACATCAACACCTAAATTATACGGCGATAAATTCCACATCAAAAGGAAAAACATACATCATAACGGTCTCATATGTTCCGAGGGTCGAATAAAACATTCCAATCACGTTGGCTCGCTTGTTTTACAAACCGATACGACGTGGCTTCCGGTGACTTCGACTTGTGAATAACGCACAATAAGTTGTATGTTGTACGTGCCAAGGTTCGGTTTGAGTCAGCAAACGTTTGGCCAGTAGACATGACAATGCAATCAGCGGTGACCGGGCGGGATTTGTTTCATACATGATCGGATTTGCGGGATGAATAAGTTTCGACCCCACAAAATAACAAAGAGCCTTATTGCACGTTACGCGTTTTATAAGGCACTTTGCGAAATTCTTTCCTTTCAACCGTGGACGAAGTTTTATGTAAAACTATAATCAAATTGATGTAAAGGTGACGCACTGCCCCAGACTTTCTTCTTTTTGAAACTATTAGACACATCTACCTATACATTTTTCTTAGTTATAAGTACCTACACAAATAATAGTGGAGTGTTTGCACATTCCTGTGTCAGTAAAGCCACTGGCCTCATCAAAAGCCGGACACAGATGAAAACGATGGGAAACCGCGAGTTTAGAACAGGGTTTTTGATTGCTTGCGTTGTGTGGAGGCAGCGGAACTACGGGACGGGGGCTAGTGTCGGGAGGAGGGTGGGGGGGATCTGCGGCGATAGATTAATGTCGTCGATCTAATATTCTGACAGGTGTGGTCGCAGCGCTCGCAAGCACTCGCAAGCTCGCCACAATCGCTGGTGGATGCGGCTTCTGACTCTGTGGAGCGACAGATCATACATGTCGGTGGTGAGTCAACAACGACCGTTGATATAAAAAACACTTTATTGAGTACAGAATGCGAATGAATAATTATTGGTGGAGAGGAATTGTGTTTTCCACCAATCAGTTATTCGCCATCTTGATAGATTACTGTCAAATAGGAGTAGGACTTCTACCACAATATTTTTTCTCAACGATCGTTTCAGCATTTCTTCGAGGTACCTACATCCACGACACTTTATAAACATGCAGGTCATACCAAGCTTCCGACTTTCATGTCGTCAATAAATAACATATTCGCGAGGTATGACAGCTGCTACTAATCGAGCCCCCCTCCCCTCCCCCCATCATCTCCGGCATTAGTAGGACTCGCGGCGAACTAAAATTTTCTCTGCGAGAAACTTTCCAAACACCATTAAGTCAATCTGGTCGTTTTACAGATGTTCTGCTGATATTAAACACGCCAACATTTCAGCCGATAACGCTGTGACGCTGTGCCGCTGTGAGGCTTAGACTTCTTGTTGTCTCACCCCTGATTTAAATATATACCTAATGCTTGATGAAATATTAAACGAAATTATACTTAATTGATTGACAATTAAATAAGAATATTATTAGCCCATTTGCCAAAAAACAAAAGAAATGAAATTAGTTACAAAAAGTATTCTTTCTTCTACAACTCGATTCTTCCCTATTCATTATTATTATTTTATTTTATTTATAGCTCGATTATCACTGACTGACTGACTCACTGACATAATTGTTCTCCCAGATGGTGAATGGGGAGGGGGGTATATTTTGACAGATTCGTAAACAAGTAACTCTCACGAGTATGGGAAAAGTGCCAAACCTCCCCTTTGCGTCCCCGTTCCTCCCCCTCCATATCGTATCTCGGAAACAAAGTGACCTGTATTTTTTTTTACGGATTCGTATAGAGGAGGCTCGGAAAACTAAAAACCATTTTTCAAAAATGTCCCCCTTGCCCTCCTTCTCCCCCCTTTAGGCGGATCTCGGAAGTTGAGAGACTTGGAACATATTTTTTTCAGATTCGTATAAAGGGGCAATGCGTTAGACAAAATCATTTTTCAATACTCCCCCTCTCCCCCCTTCACGCCCCCCTCATCAACCCTTTTTTACTACTTAAAAATCTTTTGATTCTTACCTAGAACTACTGAGGGGCGTTGAAATTTGTATACCATCCCCTCCCCTACCCTCCCTCCCCGAAAATTAAAAGGGCTGTACCTTCATAACGGTTAGAGATAGCCATTAGGCGTTTCCGGTGGTAGGTAGGTCCTGAGCGTAACTCAGGGGCGACGACAAGCAAACTTTAGGGTAATGATAAGAGACCCGTATTTTGGTTTTTTTACGGATTCGTATAGAGGAGGCTCGAAAAAGTAAAACCCATTTTTCAAAGTTGCCCCCCTTGCGCTCTCTTCTCCTCCCTTTAAACGGATCTCAGAAGTTGAAAGACTTGGTCCATATTTTTTTCAGATTCGTATAAAGGGGCAATGCGTTAGACAAAATCATTTTTCAATACTCTCCCCTCTCCCCCCTTCACGCCCCCCTCATCAACCCTTTTTTACTACTTAAAAATCTTTTGATTCTTACCTAGAACTACTGAGGGGCGTTGAAATTTGTATACCATCCCCTCCCCACCCCCCTTCCCCGAAAATTAAAAGGGCTGTACCTTCATAAGGGTTAGAGATAGCCATTAGGCGTTTCCGGTGGTAGGTAGGTCCTGAGCGTAACTCAGGGGCGACGACAAGCAAACTTTAGGGTAATGATAAGAGACCCGTATTTTGTTTTTTTTACAGATTCGTATAGAGGAGGCTCGAAAAAGTAAAACCCATTTTTCAAAGTTGCTCCCCTTGCGCTCTCTTCTCCTCCCTTTAAACGGATCTCAGAAGTTGAAAGACTTGGTCCATTTTTTTTTCAGATTCATATAAAGGTGCAATGCTTTCGTCAAAATAATTTTTCACAACGCCCCCCTCTCCCTCCTTCACACGCCCCCCTCTTCACCCCTTTTTTTACTACTGAAAAATCTTTTGATTTAACCTAAAACTATTGAGGTGTGTTGAAATTTTTATATCCTCTCCCCAACCTCCCCTAAAATTGAAAGGGCTGTAACTTCATAACGGTTAGAGATAGCCATTAGGTGTTTGAACAAATATTATTGTAGGCATTGAAACCTGTCCGGTGGTAGGTAGGTCCTGAGTGGAGTGAACCTGCGAGGCCGAGTAGTGTGAAGGGGTCCCGGTGACGAGCGAAGCGAGCCGGCGACCTTACGCTACGGAGGTTGCCGGCTCGCTCGAAACTTGAGTGGGTGAAGCGTAACTCAGGGGCGACGACAGGCAAACTTTAGAGTATTTATCTATTTTTTAACATATTTCCAATTCATTTAAGGATTCCTATGGATTCTCAAAATTTTATAAGGGTAAGGAATACTTCTCAAAAACACGACAAAACCGCGAGCTGCGTGCAGCTCGCGCACAACTCAAATACTAGTCTTAATATAAAACTCAATGACGTACTTTCCGTAACAATATCAAAGGCTTCCATAAAACGTGGCATAGACATACTTTCCGTAACAATATCAAAGGCTTCCATAAAACGTGAAATAACAATTTAACATTGGAGGTATCACGAGTTATTAATAGCCCACTGACGGCCTCTGATTTGCGGTGAACGATGAATGATTAACGATATTATTTTAATTACTAATTTCTGTGCATACCATGTTAGCTGTGCACAAAAACCAATATGTAAACGTACGGCCGATTGATCTCATGGTCATTAGTGGACGTGACATTGTTGTTGATACTGCCATTTATTGGAATAGGGTCTCCAAGTTGTTATGATTTGCAAGATTGTTAAATTAAAGTCACATACTTATTTGAAAGCCAAAGAAAGTTCAAAATCAGAACTCATTACTAGCTTAAATTTACATAAAATAGTTCTAGTTGTAATCCTTTTAGCGAGTAAAATAACATTGCCATGTAGGTTACACTGCTACGCATCGCAGAATATTTTTTCACTTATAGTCCGTACAGGAAGCTGGCCGTATATCGCGCTACCCGCAACCCCAGAGCCCCACAGCCCCGCGCTGTCGACGCCGACGCCGGTATTTTCAATTCCTCTCGCGGCTCACTCGTCAACATCTCACTTATTTACGAGATCCGTCCCTAACGACTACAGCTGACGGCGAAGAGAAATGTACGTTTTTCGCCTTGGAAAAAATAATAGTCGAAACTTTTTGTATAACTGGCATTTTTGTACTTTACAGAACAACCATGCATTGATCATTCACACTTAATTGGCAATATATGAATTAAGTCCTTAATATTTTAAAACTTTACGAATACTTCATAAAATAGCAGCAGAAAATAAAACAAACCATCAAACAATTTAATTAATAAATTAAAAGTGATTTCTGTTGAGTCCATACTCGTACAGTAGTCGGTCGTAGCGCTGCGGCTACGCCGTAGCCCGTAGCCGCGGCGGTTAGTCGCGCCCCGTGGCACCAGCTGCGTGTAAATTGCTTGCGCTCGATAATGGCCTTTTCAATTTGCAGGGATTTGTAACTTGAGCTTTGAATAGACGTGACTATGATTTATTTATTTACAAACGCATTTTTTCTAACGCTTTATTAGTATAAACAAACCTGTGATCCCCAAGAGTTTATCATATTCAGCGCCTAATGCAAGCATTAAAAAGGGGGCGAAAAACAGACTATGCAAAAGTATTGTATTAACTTGTACGAGCATGTGTAAAAGACGTTTTTGTGTGAAACACTCTGATACGGATAATCCGTGCGCGACATAACCGAGATTGTATTACGGCAATAAGTCCGCCTCGGCGCTGCTATACGGGCCCTTAATCCCGCTAAGATTTTTTCACACGTCCCCCGCGATCCGGGAGCTCGCCTGCCTCGGGGAAAACTAATAAAGAAACCATTTCGTAGTCAGCTGAAGCTTGAAATGTATTTTTTATATAATTTACCGCGAACTGATTGTGCCACAGACACATCTGAAACCCTCTCGATTTTGAGTTAGAGTAAATCTATAAGACATCCGAAGTACGTGTAAGTGTTTGACATAAAATATATTTTTTTTTTTAAATAAGCAATATGTGTCAAACAAATCACTTTCATCATGATAATTACTGAAAGATGCAACTTTTGTCAACTAACGGAGTCACATTTATTTAGGTGTACGTGAACTGTGTAACTTAGTATATTCATCGTTGCCCAAGCTGGCCTTGATCCGGCAAACTAACACATCCTACCAACCACTCAACAAAAAACAGAGGCATACATAATTTGCACAGACAAATTTAATAGTACGGGTCATAATGAGCATAAACAATGTTGTGATGTGACGTTGCGGGCACGCTGCGCGCGACATCGTGTTGCCGGCCGGCGGGCGACGGGCGGTGGTCACGCACTAATTACGGCGTCACGTGTCACGGCAAAACACGTCGTCACCCGCCGGACGCGTCGCGACCGCTAGGCGTGTCACGCTGCCCATCGATCAAACCCAATATTTTTCGACTGTTTAGTTTCCTTCTCTGTTACATACTAGTCATCCCAGTAATCACCTCCTTTCCAGCCCTATCATACTTCGCACATCGGTCCATCCATCGTTTCTTTGGTCTTCCTCGACTCTTCCTCGCGTTTTAAAGATCGATAACGTTGATCATCAATCATCCTCTGATATTCTTCTCTCGTGTCGGCACAACATTTACGATAACACAAGGTCAAGTTAAATAAGTTACAAAATAAGTTAAAGAGAACTCAACAGATGTGATTGGTGTCGATCATAACAATATAAAACAAAAAACGTAAGAATTTTATGTTATTTGGTCTTCTACTAGAATCGATGACTCAGAATTTGTCCGACCACTGACCAGTACGTATGGACCTGAACAGCTCAATAATTTGCCTTTTTCTCCTGGAGAATGCAGTTATTTGGTAGCATGGCTGACAGTCGACATACGCAAAACAAATGCTGTACCGTACCGTTATCCGTGTAGGCTCTCTTATAGCAGTCAAAATGCCCGTTTAGTCAGATACATCTTCTCTTCTCTTTCGATTTCCTATCAATTTACACCATTTTCCTTTTAGTGACTAGGAACAAGTACTTCATTTTTGCGAATATAAAAGTAGCGTATGGCATTGCATTTCGACAGAAGAGAAAACTGCTTTACTTACCTTTCAAACCCCCAGAAGAGGTCTTGTCATAAAACATGGTTGCTCCTAGACCGTTTAAAAAAAATCAGATTTGTTCGAGTACGTTAGTTAGACGGTCGCAGCCCTGCACTCTGCCGGACATACGGCGCGGTCAGGGCTACCACATCGCTGGCAGCAAAAAGCGTCGGCAAAACGCAACCGTGTGCCCGCTGCACTACTCGACCACAAACTGCGCCCTCCGACACTTGTACCGACACTATTTACATGCTCCACTATGTTTGTTGTTTATTTATTAAAACACTAGCGACCCGCCCGGCTTCGCACAAGCGCAATTTACTAATGAATAACATTTTGTTTTGATTTTTGTTAAAAAATACCACCCCCCTGACTATTTTGGTAGATTTTCCTAAAATTTTCTTTCATTGGCTTCACTTACAAGAGATGAAAGAAAATTTTAAGTAACTTTTTTGGGGTAACTTTTTTACGTTTATTAATAGTCCAAATAGCTTTATTTGGACTATTATCAAACGTGAAAACTTGACGATTATTGATACCTGCAAAGCCTTGTAGATATAAAATTATTGGGTTTTGTGTTACAGATTATTTCTGTATGAACAAAGCGATGACTTTTTATCATGATAAATAAAGTTTGTTACGTAGGTATCTAATTAAACATGTAAAACCTGCAAAAGTAAGTACTACCGGTTTTTTTTTGAGAACATATTATGAACTAAGTATGATTTGAAACTTTTGTTCCTGTAAGACATATTTATTGTGTTTGTTATAATATTTAATAGAGAGGGAGCATTAATACTCTCTAAAACATACCTGTGAAAATTTCCGTAAAATGTTCTTTGATTGTTTTAAACGTGAGTGAACCTTAGTGGACGAGTTGGCGTAGCTTTCAAATAAGAAAGCGTATAGTAAAGGTAAAACATGTTTGTAAAAGAGTGTGACTACCCTATGTACATATGATACAAGTACAACAAGACAGGGGCCGGGACGCCGCCGCTTTGAAATCCGCTTCAAATTGCATTACACTTGCTGTGATACGAGTGGGCCCTGCCTTTTTCCCTTACCCGTTAGAACTGTCTTTTTATATTCCGATAACACTCGTACGTGGGTAATTACAGATGTAGCTCGTTTCACAATATTTTTATTTAATTTTTTAGTGCTTGTAAAATATTAGTGTTTTTTTTTAAATATCTTGGTTGCTTGGTAGTGTTGCGTGGCGCTTGTTTGAGGATTTTCGTTTTATTTTTAGTAGTACACCAATATTTTTCATCAGCCCATATTGTCACGTCATACCTAAATAATAAATGGAACTTCTAGCAAACCATAAACCTTTTTTGCGACAAACCTTTTTTCATTTTATCAGTTTCAGTCTTCGTGAATCATTTCTTTAAGGTTTTCCCAAATTACCACTTGGAATCCTGAACGAACGACATTGTATGTCCATTCTACCAGAATGTTTACTTTACGTCTGTCCGTATTAATTTGCAACAATCTCCGTTAGGCGTGTAGTCGGGGTCACTGATTCAATTATGTCACGTTTGGAGTACACTCGTCCACGCGAAAAGATGGGGAAAAACGAGAAAAATGTCGGCATTAGATCGCGTTGATAAGTGAATGACTTCTCGCATGGCTAGCTGTCAAAGAGCGGGCAGCCGGGCGCGAACCGGCCGACGCGGTCGACACGCCCGCCGCGCCCGGCACAATCCGCACGATCCGAGCCCACAAACTGAATGCGCTTCATAAAATCATTTAATTCATTTGCGTTTTGACTATTTAATTTTTTTGCGTAACTCAGACTGGCCCGTAAACGATTTTTTATCGAATATTGTGATTACCTATTAATTTTTAGCTGTCATACCTATACGGTATATTGGCTAAATAGGTAATAACAGCTGCTCAGGTCGATTTTAGAGGTTAAGCAACGCTTACAGAGCTCGGTCCGTGGATGGGTGAACCATTACACAAAACCGAGTTCCCGCTGTCGATATGTAAGATATAAATTTATAAATGTAACTGAGGGTAGGGAGGTAACGAGATGTACTTAGATAAATAAAGGATTCAGTTGTTAACTTGAGCTGGTGTTTGATTGACATACAAGTTTTACATGGCGCAGTCGGTAGGATAGGTACCTATTTGTTTTTATTTTTTTTTGTTTGTTTTTTGAAAAAGGAGGATGTCGATATGTAAGATATAAATTTATAAATGTAACTGAGGGTAGGGAGGTAACGAGATGTACTTAGATAAATAAAGGATTCAGTTGTTAACTTGAGCTGGTGTTTGATTGACATACAAGTTTTACACCCGCCGTGCCTCGGAAAGATGGTTGTCAGTCGTTACGGGTACTATGAAAATATAGTTAAGTGGCCGGAAAGTCTGACAAGCAGTCTTATCAAATAGCCTACTGACTAGGGTTGTGTTGTGGTCAGGAGGTACTTAGTTATCAAGTCACAGCAAAAAAATAGTAGTGACATGAAATTACTAAATTTCAGTACCCTCTTCCTTACATAGACTACCTTTAATGGTGTGTAAATTATACATTAATTGGAATAGATCGTCAGCTCTCGCGAACGATGTTCCTGTTAGCCTCGCGGCAGTAAAGCAAATCCTTTCTAAATTGCGCGTCGCGCACACGTCGCCATCGCCGCGATATGTCGATATTTTAAAAGAACACAAGCTCCGCACGACATAAAAAAAGATACGAGAGTTAGGACTTAGTATCCATTTGCTGAAATTGGCCTCGTTCAAGATAACAACAAGTTTTCGCACCCTCGCAACTAAATGTGCAATTCATACGTGTAAATTTATGTGTGTACACGCTACTGTGCACTCTATTGTGTGGGTCACAAGACTTGGTATGTTGCTGCTCGAACCAGTTTTAAGCATATGTCATTGTGGATGCTTAGGTAGTCTTATCAGATCTTGTTGGACAACATGCGGTGAGCGTCAATTCTTTATCGTTAGTAAAATTGTATTTAACCACGTAAAGAAATATGTACCTAGCTACATTTTGACGCTTATGGTTGGTTACGAATTGCACTTTAAATAACAGTTTTAATTAAAAGTCCAGTTGCATTTTACATAACTGGGGACAAATTGACTGATAAACTGTTGTGTAAATAAATTACATGTTACATGCGATGTAAACAAGGCAAGACCGTAGCTTATTTCTGCAGGCAGCGTCCCATATCGTTTAGCATGTGATTATACACGCTTCGACGAACAAAGCCAACTATCCGCCGCTGCGCGCCGCCGCCGCGCCGCACCGCGCAACGCGCCGCTCTTGGCAGAACGTTCTTTCTCGGATATTGAACACGGGACACTGCACTGTGCTACATACATACATACTTACAGTCAATCGAACCATACCACAATTTCTAGTAGGCACGTAACTATAAGTAAGATTCTGTAGACCTTTATAATTCAATAAAATGTGATGATATCAGAAAGGGAGAAAAGCGTAACATAAAGAATGGGAGATGGCAATAAACGAGTTAACAGGACATCTCAGGCGCGGGTGCTTTCATAACCCTCCGCCGCTCCCGCTACCGGGCCTTTTTGTATAACTGTCATCTTGTCAAACTATAACACGCTGCAAATCCCCACATTTCCATACAGCCGTATTTTACGGCTCACCAGAGAAAATAAATAACAACGATAATATAAATATAAGAATTTTCCGAACCTTTAAGTTTGAGGGTATTTACATATCAGTTGTTGACGGAAAAATCCCTTCGACTGATAAAAGTGGTTGGGGATGTAGTCTCGGTTTGATCGGTTATTGTATTGGTAAAGTATTTTAGCTTTGGTTTCATGTCCTAATTTATCTACTTAAAAACTTTTGTAGGGTATTAACTGTTTTTTCTATAGGTCGTATTTTTTTAGTTTATCCTCGCCTTCGTTCAAACATCAAAATATGTAACGGTTATTGCCAGTCTAGAAATTGAGTTGTGAAACCACAAGCCGTCGGCCGATGGCGCGGGCGGCAGCGTTCGTCCTGTAGGACTCGCGTGATGGATGTCGGGGCAATTTGTCCGACCCCCACCGATGACCCGTCACCGGCGTCTTGTCACTACTGATACTCATACATGTCAGCGAATGCGACGACAGCGCACTCATGTATCTGCAGTCGAACCACTTATTTGATACATTGCTGCATAGTTCTTTCGGCGCATAATGACATGGTTAAGAGGCCGCTGTTGCTAAACATTTGTGAAATAGGGAATTCATATGCATGAAATACAAAACTCTTTTTATTTATTTAAAATGCCTTGTATTGGCGCCTACAAACATTGTGGTATACTTGTTTAAGTTTCTAATACATCACTTATTTTACAATTTACTGTTTTATGTAGCATGTTTTTGGTGAAACGGAAAACACTAAAAAACGCATCGTCTTCGATAACGCCGGTATTGACGTCAAAGTTCATTGTATCAAAAAAACACTTAAAAGTGCTTAAAGTTTCTATAACATTTTATTATAATATTGTTATTGCAATTTTTACTTGAATAAAGCACATACAATTAGTAAAATTATTTTATGAAGGCCTAAAAAATAAGATGTAAACAATGCAGATTGTGGATAATGACGTCACATCATGACCGCGACAGCTACAGACGTTTGAACTGTCGTAGAAAATTGCAGAAGTTTAATATTATTTTTGTGCGACAAGCAGTTTTCATGGGTTGATAGTAGGTACTGTATTTTATTGATTTGAATGAAGAAAAAATTACGTGCATGTAATATGATTATAATTATGAAAACCATGACTTTTTAGGGTTCCGTTGCCAAATAGCAAAAACGGAACCACACGGTTCTGTTTTGCATTGAATTTTGTCTTCTTGAACCGCTACAAAAAACCAAAGTAAACTTATAAAAAAAAATTGATGTCACACAGCTTTTGAAAACGTATTGTAGTATCACTTACTTCTGATTCGACTCGTAGATCAATCGGATTGAGCAAAATGCAAGCCCAAGACTTTGTGCCTGCCCTTACCGCGTTAAGATCGCGCG
The DNA here is from genome assembly GCA_941918905.2 of Xestia sexstrigata. Lineage (NCBI taxonomy): Eukaryota > Metazoa > Arthropoda > Insecta > Lepidoptera > Noctuidae > Xestia > Xestia sexstrigata. Next base: position 9,993,077 of record OW799200.2, on the reverse strand, counting down.
AGGCGAGTGAGCACAGTGAACACACCCCGAATGGAACGATAGTCGTAGCTAGATACGATTTTCAGTATGAATGAGCGTGAGAGAGAGAAATACAAATGCAACGGTCCAACGATTTAATCTACGGGTATTCGTGAGACTAGTCGAGGATGTTACAGTGGTGGTGGCCGGAAGTTCTGCTCCAGATAATTCAGTTCTTGGGGTTCTATACCCAAGTGCCAAAAACAGTAATTCAGCTATATTACGTCTTTGTATCCGTCCGTCCGAATGTAGTAATTGTTACAGTCATTTTACTTGGAGACTTATTCGCTCTATCTCCATGTAATTTGGATACAAGAATGACATGAGGTTTATGGTAAGCTGTTAGGTAATTAGGTATGCCTAGGTTTGGTCAAGTTGAGAGGATGAATGTGACACATTTAACAGAAGGTATTTGAAAGGTGCTGAGTGGAAGAACCGAGGAGCCGCCATAGAAAACTGACTCGTGCTGTACTACCATATAAAGAACGCTGGACATTACACACAGCGCCATCTAGCGCGACACTAAGCAACGAGGCTTGTGTCGTGGACACCAGATAGCTGATATACTACATAGATACTTTTTGTTTGTACATACATACTTATTATACATATAAACATCCATGACTCGGAAACAAATGTCCATCACACAAACATTTGCTCCGACCGGGATTCGAACCCGGGACCCAACGAACGTAAGGCAGCCTCACTACCGCTGCGCCATTCGGGTCGTCAATTTCGATGAACGTGGACGAAGTAAAAAAAGTAGGTAAGCAGGTGGCGTTCTATGGTTTCCGCCAATTGAAAGAATTTCCATTCCGAGCACCTTCATAGTTTTTCTAAAAACCATGCTCAAAGTAGAAAATGCCGTACTATGGAACATTTACCTTATCACTACACTTACCATAATTAAGCTGAAGAGTTGGTTTGTTTGAACGCACTAATCTCTGAAACTACCAGTCGGCTTTGCATTTGATAGCTGTGGCTATGCCTCGAGGAAGGCTACAGCCCTTAGGACTCGAGCAATAAGCGAAACAGCCCCCGCTGTTTCGCTTTCCTTGTCACGCATACATTGAAATTGTGGCTCCGATCTCCACGTATTATCCCAAAAAGTAGAACTAGACCATTCCGTGTCTTTAAATTAATAAGGTTTAAAGTCCTGGTTATGGCTCTATGTAATAAATTAGACGATGCGATCAATATAAGAGTATAAGAGAACATAACATGACATTATTATTTCAATGCAGATATCTCGGTTTTAGTGTGGATCCCGAAGTAATGGCACGAGGGCGGGTCTCGGGATTTTCCACTGGGCGGAGTTTACGAGAAAAATACACCGCCTTTCTGCGCCACGCCCTCGTGCTCTCGCTTTTCCACACGAGCATTTAACTTATTCTACTTTTATTACGTGGTGTCCGTGTGAGCTTGCACGTCTGGGCACACACACACCGGGCCCATGTTACAGAACACCGTCAGTCTACCGCACTGCTACACACTAACTGGGCTTCATATTTTTAAAGACTGCACACCTTAAGAATTTATACCTCTGACTTGTTCGCACTCCAATTCTAATGAAGGACTATTTTAAAGAGTTTCGAAGAAAAAACGGAAACAATCAATTAATTTTATCATTGGTTTATAGGGCTTACGGAGAGTATGACGGAATGTTGACTCTTAAAAAGACAATTCAGGCCTTATTACCCAGTACTAATTGGTTTGTGGAGGACAGATAGGTAGTCACTTCATGTAAAGTTCTGGTATTCAGCTACATCCAGCTGGACTGGAAACTGGAAGCCATCCCCACCGTAGTAGGAAAAGGCTAGGCAGATGGTGACGATGACTTGCTAGTTGAGTGCAACCAATCCAATAATATTCAAAAACAAGAACGATGTTTATACATAGGTTTTCTTAAAATTTTGCCAAACTAATATTTAGGTATATTTTGTCCCCTAAATTATTCTTCTTCCTAGCGCGTCGATGGCAAAACAGAATTCAAATATTGTAATATGTTATTGCTACTGTATTATGACGAAATGTGTCCTGCACTAAAAATAACTCTAATATCCTTTGTATTTACCGCATTTATGGAAATAAACTTACTTACAACTTGAAAATACGTTAAAGGAGAATACGTTACGATACACTGTTAGTATTTTGCTATTTCACTTTATCAACAATAGTAGGTACATTTTAATACAAGTGGAGAAAGTTTGTTATTGCATTCGAGGCGGAATAAACTCCCGAGCTGTAGGCGAGTGTTTTTGAGCCTAGAACTGTGGCAATTTTCATTCCCGCACATGTGTTGGAAAATGAGAAAAAACGCACGCATGTGAAATACATTGCATGTTGAACCTAATCGTAGTGCGAAAAGAACCAGTTTTCGAGGAAATGCATTGAAAAATACCTTCTAGGCTCATATCTGAGTGCAATTAGTCAAATAATACTCAAAAGGTGGAACGAAGTTTATAGTGGTCGGATTTTCAAGGGACTTTTTTTGGGTTTTGAAGTGTTGAGAAGAATGTAAAAAAAAAAACACCTCTGTCGACTTTTTCTTTTTGAGTTGTGTGCATCCATTGAACATCAATTTTGTCTAGAAATTTATTCATTGTTGTCGATGAATTTCAATAAAAAAAAAAACCAAAAGGAAATAAAAAAAAGAAACAGTCGTGAGACACGGAGACGGTTTTTTTTTACTTTCTACTTCTCTCCTTTAAGAACTCGATAAAAAAGTCCTATGAAAGTCCGTCCACTATTTACCCATACTTCGTTTCACTGGTTTTAATTGCATTCGACCGTTTATTACCATCTATATTTTTTTCAAGTTTGGTTAAGTTTTTGTTGATTTTCTGAAGTTATTTTAAACCCATCTATAGATTGATGTAAAAGTAATGTAACTTTTTACCGATTTTTTTTAGAAACATATACAGTTTTAAATTATTGTTATAACATTTTTTTCAAACCACGATCGTTTGGATGTTAATCGTTTGAAATTTACTGTTTTTAAAAAACCCACGTTAACCGTTTGAAACCTACTGTTTTAAATTTGCTATTATTTGACTTATAATCAAAATCAATATAATTGATAATGTCCAGTAATGACAATCGACCACCGGGGTGGTAGATGGGATGGGAATAAACCCATTCGACCGTTTAGCATAATAATTATAAACTATTTCTTTCTTTATCGTGTGGTAAGTGCCTAATTAAGCAATTTAAACGATAAAAACTCATTTGAGTAATTTTGTCATAAAAATAACTGGCCTGAAATCTCCAATACCTACCTAACTTGAAAATGGAATTGGTTGCTATGCTGTGACAATCAATTTGAAATTGGAACACGCCTGGCTGGATAATTGTGTCAATTCTATGTTGTGTTTACGAAAAAACTTTATGGCTTTTCATGTGGGTGACGTGGGTGTTGACAAATTAAAATCAGAAACATTTAGTTTATCGAAAAAGTACCGGTATTTCATCAAAACAACAATTACGTGCTTGTCTATGGATGATGGCGTCGGTTTATACAAAACTAACATTTATTAAACGAATGTGGTTAGCTTTTATGTCGTTACAATTCTCAAGAGAAAACAATCACTGTTGGCACCGTTGTCTGGTTTCCTAAAATGGATTCAAGACGAAAACTTTTAGCTTTTGCAAGCAGTAACTGGATAGAGGGATTAATAAAGGAATACGAGTTAGAAGGTAATCTTTAAAATTATTGTTGATTCATAATTTGGTTTCTGTATATAATAATAAGGCTTCAATAAGCCAGTTCGATACCCAAATGTAACCGTATTTATTCGTCGATGTTAACGGGTTAATTTTAAGAAATTAATTGCTAATTTTGCAAAAGGCAGGAAATGTTTTAACTTAGGCATAGTTGGTACACTTTAAGGGATAAATGAGCAGGCACTATTTTGCCCTTCTTCAAACTTAGCGACAAAAGGTAATTATTACATAAACATTTTTAACTTCGTTATTTTCAGTTAGAGTGGAAGCCCGCTGGCCGACGATTTTGTTGAATTCGGCAGAGAGGCGGATGGTATGGTCAATTAGCTCCCTTCTTGGTGTTAATGGTAAAGGAGTACCAGGAAGTGCCTGCAGACTCTTAGAAAAATACCTATCGTCTCACGTTCGAACATTTTTACAAGAAACTCGTAGTAAGTTGATATGCTTAATACTGACACACTAGCATTTAGATGCGATATACATGGAGATGTGAAGTTATCACACAGTATCGTATGACCTGTAAGTCCTGTGTGTCCCACACACAATAAATTTCAATGCCAATTAATTCGAGTCACCCTTGGCTATCTTATTTTTTGTGGACTTCTTAATTTGCGTAATGTTTGTATATAATATAATCATATTAAGTTCACATCCACGGAGTCTGGATTTGAGCCCGGTTGATGGCAATAGGCTCGCCGGGGATAGGGGAGTTAAACGTAACTGGCGAAATGTGTGTACCGGTAGTATGATCCTTTGGGACAATTAAGCTAGTTTATCACGATCACTATCACTTCATCACTACTTACATAGTATAAAACAAAGTCGCTTCCCGCTGTCTATCTGTCCCAATCTATGCTTAGATCTTTAAAACTCCGCAACGGATTTTGATGCGGGTTTTTTTAATAGATAGTGATTCAAGAGGAAGGTTTATATGTATATAATTATAATAGAGAAGAGAAACACTAATAATTTTAGAGGTTTCTAATGTGATTCCGTAGATAAACACATTTTTTGCGCTTACATTGCAAACGCTGGCTGAACCCTACGAGATAGATCAAAATAATATACTACAGTATTGTACACCTTAAAAAGGTCTACAAAAAAATTCATAATAATATATGTCTATCTCTTAGGGATAACCCACAATAACCATTTTTTATCCTTTACTTTTTACGAGAGATAATGGCTTATTTACGAAGCGATTTTAAGCAATACAGCATTAATACTTATCCAATTAGGTATATTAAATACATTGTGCATTTAATATAGATCAATATGGCCCTTTACAGCATGTAATTTAAATGAATATTTCCGAAGATATTACAGATTTAAAATGCAGGGATATGGCGGTTGCGGCGGCGCGTGAATATAAATAGCGCGTAGATAGCAGTCTAGAGATTCCAAATTTGGCACAGGTTCCTTATGAGGTTTAGGGGTGCAATAAGAAAGGATTTTTCAAAATTCACCCCCTAAGGGGTTGAAACGGGGGTCCAAAGTTTACATGGGGAAATAAGATAGACTATTTTATTCGAAACTTAACAGGAGTACTCCTATTGATAAATGAGTAAACATTTGTGTTTCAGGTTTTTTTCAGAATTCAACCCCTAATATGGAGAAATGGGGTGACAATGTCTGAAAATCAACTCATACCCCAAACCACTGGGTCTAGAGATTCTAAATTTAGCATGCGTAGGTTTCTTATGAGGTCTAAAGGTGATTGTGATGATGATGATTGTGATAACGATGATGATGATAGTGATAATAATGATGATGATGATGATGATTGTGATGATTATGATTGTGATTACGAAGATAATGATTGTGGTGATGATGATTGTGATAACGATGATGATGATTGTGATAGTGATGGTGATTGTGATAGTGATAGTGATGGTGATTCTGATAGTGATGGTGATTGTGATAGTGATGGTGATTGTGATAGTGATGGTGATTGTGATAGTGATGGTGATTGTGATGATTACAATAGGCATAACGACAGTATCAAAAAATTGCAAATCTATTTAGTCCGTCAGTTAGAGTATTGGAAATGAATGCCCTCGTATTTTTTGTTTTTGTAAATCAATGAATATTGACAAAGATAAAACGCATCAAAACTAGGGAGTGGGGTCTCGTGACCACAGAACTAGCTAAAACTTATACCTAGGCGTGACGTATTGAGAATTTTAAAAGCGTCATATCTTCGTCAATTTTGATCTACGTAACAAAAGAAAAACACGGGTCAAATATTTTCTGATAATCGTAACTGACGGACTAATTAGTTTTTTTTTGTCGTCTCGCCTATTGTTATGAAATTTGGCACATAGATAGTTTATAACCTGGATTAACATGTAGGATACTATTTATCCCTTTATTAGTATGATCCCTTGGGGGGGGGGGGTTGTGAAAATCACGCGGGCAAAGCCGCGGGGAACAGCTAGTAATATTATAAATGCGCAAGGTTTGTGAGAATGTATGGATGTTTATTAATCTTTCACGCAAAAACTACTAAACTGATTTGAATGAAATTTAGCACACATATAGCTTATAACCTGGATTAACACTTATGATACATTTTATGACATGACATAAAACAATTTCCGGGATTTCATTACATAACTTGCAATCCTAGAAGGTTAGGCAGAGGTATTCATAATGGTACATCCATATTTAACTAGAACTAGATCAACGAGATAGTCAGGGTTCAATTACCTTTAACTAGTGTGAAACTAGCGAATCTCTGCCATGAGTCATAAGACGACGTAACTGCGAAACCTAACCTCGAAAGCGGTGGCTTCTTGCCACTGGTCCATTATAGAAATGAATCCTGGCCTGGATTTATAGGTGCGTCTAGCCTTTTTTTTTAGGATGGGGAATCAAAAAATGACTCCTCCCGCTCTGGGCGGAGCAGGAGGGAGTGTCACACTTTTACTGACTAAAACCCATCCATGTTCTTTTATCGCCTTTTGTGTTCCGGGGCCATCTCTTTCGAACAGTCCCGCAGCCCCGGCAGGCATCGGCTCTTCTTTTTGCTGACTATCTTTGACACGCGCGTGGATCACGAACGCGCCGTCGACACGGCCTGTCGTCATGAGACGGACGGACGGCGAGCTAGCCCATAGCTCACCGTCCACAGGTCCGCGGCGGCCAGGACGTGAGGTTCTCTCCCTCTCACGTTCCGCCGCCTCCTTCTCAAGCATGACTGCTTCGCAGAAGGAGGTGACGGGCCGGCGTCCCATTCCGTCTCGCTCCGGACAGGGCCGGACGAGCGAGGTCGCCACCGCAGGCGCGTCTAGCCTACAGAACAAAATGTGATGCAGTTCGACGCATAATGTCGTGTCTTACGTGCCCTGAAGCCTTCAGGTTAAATTAGCAGGAATTGATGGAGAAAAGTTCTGGACCAACTTATTATAAGTAATGGGAGTTTTTACTCCCACCTTAACCCACCTTAACGTAGCCGACAGGCATAGGTTCTCCCTTTATATATAGTCTTTAGGACCATACCTGGGAACCTTCTAGTTAGTTTTTATTTAATACGGTTTTTAAATGTTACAACTTTACTTTGAAAAACTCCATGAATCCTGTATTATATTCAATGCATCCATCAGCACAATGTTTTGAGTACATTACATTGAGTCCTTCCGTAATCCATGATTTTTCACCCCAAAAATAGTCCGTTTCCCAGCAATAACTTTTGTGTCGAGTTACTTAATGTCGACGTACAGAATGCTTGGTTGACGGATTCGTGAAGGGTCCGTTTACACCCTGAAGATTGTCATCGACACTCTAAAAACACGATGAGAATGTATTTCCGTCAGACGCTGAAGAATGGGTCCAGTACAAGAACGTGGTGTCGTCCCGGTTCTACCTGCTGATCGTGTCGTGCGTGCTGCTGGCGGCCAAGATGATCGACATGCAGGCGCCGCTCAACGCGTCCACCGTCAGGAGCAAGCTGCTGAAGGTGGATGTCGACCACTCAACGCTCGACATCGTGGTAATGGAAATCCACGTATTCAATTATCTCGGTACGTGTTGCGTATTTTGTGACTCACAGCTTTTATAACTGTTTTCTCCGCTTCAAATGTTTATTTAAAAAACAGGACAGTGTTTTTAAAACTTGATTTACTGATGTAATGATTAACTTACTTAAAGAAAAATTAAATTGATACCCATATCATGGGGGTGCATAAAAAAAACTAGTCCGCTATCTTTGGTAGTCCGCCATATTAGATTTAGAATGACGTCACTTAGCAAACCAAAACTAAGTTACGGCGATTCTGATCTATTTTTAGCTTTTTATTAATAATTAATAACATAATCGAACGTTAATAGCCACATTGTTGGACAGACATACAGTCCGCCCCAAAAAGATGTAAAAATAGGCTAGGAACCATTTTATTGACTACATCCATTATTCCGAAATTGTGTCTACAATGTGCAATGTAAATCTAGAAAACATAGTAAACAATTCATGTCACTAAAACCTACACAGGCTGGAATCGGCCTGATACATACATTTCCTTAATTTCATTCATTTCCAAAATAGTGTAATCTATATAAATCTCACAACTATATAAACAATAATCTTTCAAAAACAAAGTAAACAAATCTCTGAGAAAACGTTTTTAATTGAAAATGCGGTAACATATAAGACTTATCTATTTACTCGTCGTCACAACGAACACAACTTAAGGTAGTCACTCACTGCATAGGAGCTTTACCGTGTTACAGTTTCAGATTCGACCTGCGAGCGTTCGTTACATCAGTAAGCTTGTTTTGCTTACATTATTTCCAACAGTACAGCAGTTTGTGCGGGAAACCAATCATTACAACTGTTAATGTCGATACAACTGAATGGAAGTTACGCGTACGAATGTTTACAGTTCGAGCCAATGCTCCTTGACCAGCCAGTCGATCTGGCGCGGTATTGTAACGCAATGTGCAAAAGTTAATTTCTTTCATTCTTTATAACACGCGAATGCTCCCAATGAGTGACCACCTTTAAAGGGCCTTTTAATGGCATTCGTTAGATTACATGTATTTACAAATTCAACAAAAAACAAATGACACGTCACTGACGTCATGCATTAAATGAAAAGGACAAATAAAGTTCTTGTTCTTCTATCAAACGAAGTTCGAGACATGGAAATCGTTGTATGAAATTGTCAGGCTTATCTTTTTGCATCTGTATAGAAGGTTTTGGTGAAGGAATAATGGTTGTAGACAATGAAAACGTTCTTTGTCCGTGTGGCCAACTGTATACGCTCTCTGTGAAAGAGTCTTTGCTAAAACTCTATGGTTGTGAAACGTTGGAAACAAGCAACGGGACTATCGTACAACTACCATAACGTGCCTGAACATAACTAGTATTGCCAAACATTTCGATACTATATTTTGTTGTAGGATACCGTATACCATTATGGAATACTTTGGAGATAGCTGAATTTCTGGCAGTCCAAATGGGTATGACGTCGCCTTCGGTCCTAAAGGCGGTGGGGCTCATCATCAATCTTACTGAGTACCACCGTGATATACTCGAACTGCACATGAAGAACTGGATGTGGCACAGAGGACCCGATTCAAGTTCACCGCCACCAAGTGAGTGCCTACTTGTGGATATATCATTCTCCTGCCCATATCCTTATATATTAGCGGTCGGCGTAGCATGTCTTCTGCTTCCATACTTCTCCACTCCTCGGTATCTCGACAGTCACCCTTTTCTTGTCATTTCGTCCTTCACACAGTTATCCATAGTTTATTTGATCTTCCTCTGCACTTATCATTTGCCACAGACACCCATACCATGACAACCGCGTACCGCGTAACTTGTTAATATATTACATGACAAGTCTTGTTTCACAAGTTGTACTTAAGTCCCATGTTAGTAGAAGGCCCGGTAACCGAGAACAAAGCCGGGCGTTCGCACAGTGTTCTGTAGTTAGACCAACATATCACTTTATTGTAAGCTACCCTATTAGATTGGTATCGACATATGGCTCTAAAACTTTTTAGCAAAGGTTGAATGTGTGTAGTTACCTCGCTCCTATGAATTCACCGAAACGAGTACCAATCCGAAAATGGAACTGTAATGAAGTGGGTTTTATCATCACACTTTAATAACTACAAAATTAAATGTCTGTGTGGTGTGGACTTCTCGAACGTTAACTTAATAAAATAGCGATATTGCTTAAGCAATTTGGGCTATGTGAGATTCTATCTCAGTACTTTTAACACATTTGCTGACGATTTGCTAATTGGACGTTAGCTAAAGTGTCGTTTTGCTATCAGGACCTTACTTATAGGGCGGGCGTCGCGACTCGGAGGGAAATAAATGTCTAAATTAGTGGACCTATCTTGGATTAGTTTTAATATTTAGATTGTTTCTATATGTACGTAGGGTCGAACCGGGTAACCCTGCACAACCTGCACGTGTGCGCGGGTGTAGTGGTGGCGACGGCGCGGTACATGCGCTGCCTCGCCCACAACCTGGACGTAAGGCTGGGCAAGATGCTGCGCGTCGAGTCGCGCTACATCAAGGCCATGGGCAACACCATCTTGCTGCGTGTGCTCAGCGAGGCCTCCTACGTACCCATGCTCAAGAAGAGGCGCCTCATGTAGCTGAAGTGATGTATGACAATAGTTATATACCACAAGGTAAGAAGCGCATACATTTAGTTAAGTTAGAATAATAAACATTACAGAAAACCTGTATTTCTTGAAAGGTTGGGGTACCTTTCTTGTGTATCACCCACATTCCGCCAGTTAGCGATTAATATTACACCAGCTGAACTTGTAGATAGGGCGAGCCTATATTGTCTTCAACCGGGTACAATTCAAAACGGCTAACTGCTACATGTCACTTCCCAGAATTTGATCCTTATTAGCGACGCTATCGAATGGTGATGTAATGTTTTTTTTTTTCAAAAATAACGGGTTTGATTCTTGGCTTAGGAATATTAATTTTTCAAAAGTCCAATGATGCAGTTTTAGTTTTCATTAGATCGGGCTCGAGACTCCTTTCTAGTATATTTCGCTATTACTCATGGTTTTGGATTTAGCGATCCACGCCCACTTGTGAAGAGAGAGAGATTATAGTACTAATATCTGGTTTTACTAGCAAGTGCGGTCAATGCGACTAGGCTAGCAAGGCGTCCTTCGACTGCTCCCAGTCAGCGATGCGTACTGATCGGATAACGTGACAATATTCACAAGTTTCTACATGTAGGTACATACAAAATTACTTATAAAGGTCTTAGCCCACTTACATGACTCCGCTTCCACCCGGCAAAAATAATATTTAATTCAAATATGTGCTTTAAGGATTGCTCTATAAATATACTTGGTAACATAAATTACCGCCGTCAGACTGCGCGGTAGCTGACGCCTCGCTTACCACGCGTTGCACAAGCAAGCGGTCTGCGCGCTGACTGCTAGCGGTCGCCGCGCCGGTCGGTGGACGGTGCCCGCGCACCGAGAGGGGGTAGGGTAGGGACTGCTGGGTGCCTGCTAGCTGTCGCCGCGTGGGCAGCTGGGTGCCTGCTAGCTGTCGCCGCGAGGGCAGCTGGGTGCCTGCTAGCTGTCGCTGCGTGGACTGCGAGCAGTCGCCTTAGTTTAGGGCGGTGTTGGGTGGGAGCGGTGTTGGAGCAGAGTTGTGTCCCACTTACACGACTCTGCTCCTTAAGCTAAGACCTTTAGGTTATGTTTAATACAACTGCCCCAGAAGGGGTAATGTTTTTCGAGTGTATAATGTATATGTTACGGGTAATGATGGAAGAAGAAGTAGACTTATCAGGTTTAACGTTTCCCCAGCTTTTTAGGTTAAGTTCGAATATTCACTAAAATAAATTTAAATTTGGAGGTCTAGCCTTCTTTTTACTGGCAATTTGATGCAACCAACTTGTATGTATGACTCGTTTCTGCTGCCGGCCGCACCTAGGTATAACCTACTAGAACTTGATGTAACCGTACTTCGGCTTTCACCCAACAATCTCGGATAATGTTAACCTGGATAAACCTAGGTTTACTTCTTCTGAATATCCTTATTTTGAATCTGTTATTTTTGTCCCGTACGAAACACGTACCTATTAAATATCTTTATCTCAATAAGACTTACTATTATTACTATTATTAATTTCACATAATTATCATTCATACCATACAATTAATTAAAACAGAGTTACGTTGTTTAAAATTATTTATTATTTGATTGACTAAGTTTTTTTTTTCAATCTTGGAAACAACACATATTCTTTTTTGATTTTCAGTTGTCCAAGATAGGCACGGAATAGAATGTCCATTGCATGAAAATTACATCAATAAAATGTAAAATGATTTGCTTTGATTCTTATTTTTTTTTTGTACTGCACATAATAAATAATAATAAATAAATACAGACATTACAGAGTTATTCTTTTAAGTTGTGCAACAGGGGGAAATCCGAATCCATAGAGATAACCGAAACCTTAAATAGGAAACTTTTTTAAATTGGCTAAATGTTGTTCCATACAAACTGTTTCAAAAAATTATTGGCCTGACCAACTTCTGCTGTCCTGATTTTTTCTTCCGTGGTTGTCCAACTTAAAAGAATCGCTTTGTATACAGAACTACGACACAGTTTAGTATACCACTCATTGTTATACTTAGTTTATGTCCCTCGTTTAACCTGTTTAAGACATATATTTAGTGTACTCTACAGTCATAAATACTTATGTAAAAAAAAAAAAAAAAACAAAGCATTTATTTCAAGTAAGCCAGTTACAGGCACTTTTGAATTGTCGAAACAAAGATGAAAATTAAATGTAGCTACAGTCCCAGTCACAAGACATAAAAACTGTGAAAGTACTGTAGTTGCCCATCTATCATATTATGTACAGTCCAATCATTACGTGTTTTTCATGATATGTAAATTAAATGTAAACAATTTAGCAGAGTGCAATTAGCAAAAAAAGTGAAACGAAGTGTATACTGGTGTGATTTTATGTAAGTTATGCGTTGATTACAAAAAATACGACGCTCATGCTTTTTTTTTAATTTTTATTCCGATAATAATAATAATTGATTAATAATTATTAATATTGTAATTCGATAAGTTTATGATTGTGGCGTAAATAAGTGCTCCATTCATCAATTTAGTCGTTTTATGTCTGTTAAAATAAATCAAACCTCTGGAAAACTATTAACTTCTTTCCACTTCATGAGTATTGTACCTAAAGCACTCTGCTAACTTTAGGTTAAGCTAAATGTAAATTAAGACTTGAAAAACTATGTAGTTTCTTCTCATGATGCCCATATTGACATGCATTAAATATGATTATTTATGATTAATACACTCGCTGCATGTGTCCGACCTACATTGCTACATTTGTTATTTTTTTTTAATAAACAATCAACGTTTTCTTACGATTACAACTTTTATTTCTATTTCTTCATCCAGATTACGTTAACTACCATATTTCTACGGAGGTGATATTACCATTTATTAAGTTAACGAAAACACATAAATAAACATAACATAACGTATTTATCATCATCATTAACATCAACTTTTCCCAACTAAGTTGTAGCGGCTGTAAATATACGCCTTTAAATACATACTACTGTATCAAACAATCGGCCAAATATTTGTATATCACCGATTTACCACGCCACATACATTGTAAAGTGCACATCATTACAGTACATTACATAACCTTTGTATTTCATTTCAAGCGACCTATGTGCTGGTATAATTCCGCTTTAATGACTCCTCATAGCACACTTATTAAATTTTGTAGTTCTTTGCACAAGTTAGTGTGTGGAGGCTGAATATGAGTAGCGCATCGGATATTAAAGTGTGCGTTTGTTGTGGCGTGCCCGCTTTGATCGCTGACTCGCGAAATATGGCTGCACCGCTGGAACGTTGCCGCTTTAATATCCACGCCAATCAAACGCGCAACTTTTGCCAGTTATTATTGGATTATATTAAAACGATGAATGCACAATCATGTGTGATATTACACGTGTGTCGCACACAACCAAAGGGCTGGAGTAGTTATGTCTTTTAAAACACTGTCCGTCATTTAGATGAAATACGGATGAAATATGGATGGAATACTGTTGTCGCTATGCCTGATTTCCAATTTACGGTAAACAATGATTTACTGAAAGGAGCATTAGTTTCAGGATCGATTTTTAATTTTTTTTTAACACCCTTGCTCGTAAAGCTGATGTAATTCCACCGGTTTTAAATATGTAAAGCGGGTCATAAAAAACGCGTGTGTTACCAAAGCAAATAGTTAAGTTATAGTCCATACAAATTCCATAACAGTATTATTTGCCATTTCAAATATGGAACTGATCGCCGCCGCACGACTCCAGCTAGTGAGCAGCGTGCAGCGCGCTGTTGCTATTCAAATTTCGAACTAATCGCCGCGCGGCCAGTCAGTAGGCAGCGCTAGCGCGCTGTTAAAATGGCGGGAAAGCAACAGTGTGCATTCACAGATTGAGAAAAAAATAAAACAGTTTATTCGGTAATTTAAAAACTTGGCTGCATGCTCTAGCGTCTTTGCCAACATTTTCACGCAGCCACGGCAGAAAATAATCCTCGCGCCATTTTTCTCAAATTTTCTTTTCTTTGTACTTGTATTGTGAATATCTTTTTCTGTTTCCTCGCAAATGTGTTAAAAAACGTCGTACGATATACGTGCGTATTGGTTATAACATGCTCGGCTCAATTACGCCCTCGCCTTCGGCTCGGGCTGAAATTCCGCCTCGCATGTTATAACCATCTTAACGCACTAATATCGTAATGTACTATTTTAACACCCTTGCTCGTAAAGCTGATGTAATTCCACCGGTTTTAAATATGTAAAGCGGGTCATAAAAAACGCGTGTGTTACCAAGGTAAATAGTTAAGTTATAGTCCATACAAATTCCATAACAGTATTATTTGCCATTTCAAATATGGAACTGATCGCCGCCGTACGACTCCAGCTAGTTAGCAGCGCGCTGTTGCTATTCAAATTTCGAACTAATCCGCCGCGCGGCGCCAGTCAGTAGGCAGCGCTAGCGCGCTGTTCAAATGGCGGGAAAGCAACAGTGTGCATTCACAGATTGAGTTTATTTAAAATAAAATAAAAAACAGTTTATTCGGTAATTTAAAAACTTGGCTGCATGCTCTAGCGTCTTTGCCAACATTTTCACGTAGCCACGGCAGAAAATAATCCTCGCGCCATTTTTCTCAAATTTTCTTTTCTTTGTACTTGTATTGTGAATATCTAAAAATGACAACTTTCAATAATGAAGATGAGCAATATATTACTTCAACTCCACCGGATATACTAACAGAAGCGCGAACCGCATGCAACAGCTTGCTGCCGTCAATATTCAAGGACAGATACATAACCACGTATGAAAAATGTTTTTTTTTTTCTGTTTCCTCGCAAATGTGTTAAAAAAACGTCGTACGATATACGTGCGTATTGGTTATAACATGCTCGGCTCAATTACGCCCTCGCCTTCGGCTCGGGCTGAAATTCCGCCTCGCATGTTATAACCATCTTAACGCACTAATATCGTAATGTACTATTACAGCTTTGCATAGGAAATAACGTCAAATCGCATTATTATTTTTAGATAAGTTATCTGACGCTCCACACCTATATTATATTATAAAATAGTTCCTACACTGGCCTGCCAAACCAAATTCCTAATAACCTTAACCAATATCGATTGCCCTTTTAGTTGCTGTTCCAATAAAAGGAGGATGAAATTTAATTAAACTGTAATTGTGGTTTACAGCGGCGCCCTTTTTATCCGCAAAATGTTAACAAGTTATAAAAATTATGAATTAACATCCACGCGGCAAGGGTCCGGTGCAGGCCGCGGGAAGGTGGAGGGCGGGGGGGTTTGGCTAAGGGTTCACCACAATAGACGCTGCTCAAGGGTGCCCAATAAAAACTTGACAAATGGCGTTTCATAATCGTGTTGCATTCCAAGCCTCGTCACAGCGATCCCGGATTGTCCTCCCTCTGGAAAATATGTCTCTTGTTCAGAAATTACCTCGTGTGGTGACACCGCTACTATATCATATAACATTTCATTGCATGTTGTGGGGGAGCTATAGTTACTATTTTTGGGTAGGAGATGATTTTATTTTGAGAATACTTACCTGTCTATATGATTGTTGCTATTTATTTATCCTTTGACTAAACTATTATAGGAGTAACCGATGCTTGTCGAATGTACTCGTAACGATTACAATAGCAATTAGACCACAAATGTAACGTCATAGCCACAGGTTCCGAAGACGCTGTAAGACAAGCACCATTACCGGCTCCTCACGTGATCTTGATCTCAATTAACATTACCGCATACTACGTGCGGCTTATTGAGCACCGGTTTGCATGACAGCTACTTCCGCCCAACCGATTTGAGGCGTAGCATTAGTAATGCTTGGTAATGTATCTGTTTGATACAGTGATTAGTTGAGATAATGCTACTCTTTTATAAAATAAATACATCACTAAGCAATATTGAAAAACGGATCTCTTGTTGTCATCCTGTCCATAATATTATGTCATTAGTACAAGACTGTTGTACTTCACAGTTATTTGGATAGCAGGTGAACTGCTGCACAAAAGTTTATGTACAATTAAGAAAAAAAATATTGTAATATTTATGTAACTGAGGGATGAAAATAGTGTAAATTCACGTCTATAAGTCAATGGTTGACGAGGTATTTGATTCCAAAGCCGTAAAAATTCTGTCCCCGCTAATTTCTAAAGTAAGAGGTAGAAAATTCTGAAAGTTTTCACACATAATTCAGTAACCGGAATTTTCCTACCTCTTTACGTACGTAAATAGAAATTCCAAGGAAAATGTTTCGCTATATGCGAGACGCACGTGACCGGTCAATGTGGCAACACTTGGGGCAGGCCTATGTCCAGCTGTGGACGTCTTTCGGTTGAAATGTTGGTGATGGTTTCTTGTCAGTTTATTTAATTCGTCAGTTTCTTTGATTCGTCACTTTCGCTGTTTGGACAATTCTTGTGTGAATTTTACAGTTGCGTCAACTCGACAGTTCCCTTAATTTGCGAGTTTCGTCGATTCGTCACTTTTATCCAATTCGTCAGTCGAAGTACAGTCGGTAGAAAAAATCCTTTCTGACCCGTGGAACACCAAAGTGGTTCACCTAGGTGTTCCACTGTTAACTTTCTGCCCTTGGTTCACCTGAGTGATCCATGGGTATTTATACAAAAAAATGCACCTGTAGTTCGCCTAATTGGTGAACTAAGAATGATTATATAAAAAAATGTACCCATGGTTCACCAAACTGGGAAACCTCTGGAAATTATGTTAAATATATTACTTTCAAAAACTAAAAGTTTAAATTGATGAAATATAAGTTCTTCGGGGCTAGACAAGAAAGAAAAGTAAAAAAAATTTCAAATTAAACATCTTCGTGGAAATTATTACCACCATAGTGTATTACTAACATTTGCAAGGGGCTTCTCCCGCTAATCTGTTGTTAAAAAAAGTAAAAAAAAGTTTAACCTAAGTTAAGTTAAAGTTCGTTAAAAATTTATAACTCGACTACGTAACAATAAAACCCGACTACTGAATGAAGTCTGTTAAAATGTAGCCTATGTTACTCGGGCTATATTAACGAATCGATTGACACTTTATTCATCAAAATCGGATGAATAGTTTAGGCGCTACGGAGGAACGTACGTAAATACAAACCTACATACATAGACTGCTAAAATCATAACCCTTCCTTTTGAATAAAAATAACAGGAAAAGGTATTTCGTCCATCATCTCACAGAAGCTCAAACCCACGACATACGTCTACCCGTCTCGCGTCAAATATATTACTCACACTCATTTGCTACTACGTAGTAGTAATAGCTTAATGCTCATTGCACACTCCGGTATCGATGTCAGTAGAGCATTCGGTATTGCCAGGGCGCGAACCAAGGGCGAGGTAGAATGAGAAACTGTTCGTGTTGACGGTACATCCAACAATCTGTCTCCACGCAGTCTAAGTTGGTATTTGGGCAGAGTCTCATAAGTTGAGCTGCATGTGCCGTGTTATTTTATCATAATGTGTTTTAGTGAACAAGTCGATAGAGTATCTTACAATAATCATCTACCTATGTTGGGTTCGGCTTCCAGTCTAACCGAATGCACTTGAATATCAGTATTTTACATGGAGCGACTGTCTATCTGACCTCCACAAACCAGTTAGTACCCCTTTTAGAGTCAACGATCTACAATTGACAGCTGGAACCATCGGCTTAACGTGCTTCCTGAGGCAAGGAGGAAACTCGGTATGTCGGTGGTCACCCATCCACGGACCAACCTAGGCAAGCGCGACTTAATCTGAAGATCGACCCCAGCGGCTGTTATTACATATTAGCCACGAGCTATAACTAATTAAAGTACCTATAGAGCTACTAGATAAAATATAACAAAATCGAAAAAAGCAAAGCAGTCGGAATCGGTCTTGATAATAATTTTACGAAGTGTTTTGATCAATCATCGGCGGCGTCGGGAGACAGGAATGAAAAATCTTCTTCTTCTATCTGCGATATTAGCGTTAAAGTTGCATGAGCAAATGGGACGTTGATTAAAACGTGTGGTTTTAAATTGAAGCACATGGGACAGGTGTAGCATAAAATGTTCGGTAATACAAACTATGTCCTGCAGCTCAACTGCTCAACTAGTTGAGTAATCTGGTTGAGCAGTGGGGAAGAACCTGTTATTGAAAGGTTATGGTTTTGATTCGAGTCGGACTGCGGTTTATCGTTACATCAGTTATAATATGTGCGTTTTTTGCTAAGCCCGGTACGTCATCCGCGTTTGGTATAAGTATTCTACACTTTGCGTCATCCCTGCAGTTTCTTAAATAAAACACATGTTTTATTCCTATTATGTCTGTACCGCATAACTAATGATCGTATTAATTACTCAACAATGATAACTTAACGATGACTTTTCCTTCATAAACATAGTCAAAGGTCGGACCGTTTAATCTGGCATAAACATCCCCAAAACTCGTAAAGTAAGTCTCGCCACTATTATTAGGCACTAGCGGGTAAAGAATGCCGTAATAAGGGGCGGTATTAGCTTCGCCAAAATATTGTGCCACGTCACCAGCTAGGGGCAGAGGGGGGGGGGGGGCGCCCACCGGCAATATTATTAAAAATAATTTCTCATTTTTATTGCTCGCTCTTTAGCTAGTGGTGTAATAAATGACTACACTTTTATTACAATCATTGTTGTTGAAGGTGGTTAGTTTTAATGGAAATCAGAGATATTTGTTAATCATGACCAACATGATAAATCAAATTCCGCTGTATATCATTGTTTAGTGATCTTGAACTGAAACTTGACAAACGAGATCTACTTGTTTATTTTGATTATTGAATTTGCCTCTGTCATGTTACAATGTCTTTTTAATACATAAATAGCGGGTTTTTGAATATGAAAATAAATAATAAAAGCAATGTTTCGGGGGCGATGAATCGATCTAGCTTGGTTTCATTTTTAGAATAAAAAATCTTCATCATTATCAAACAGATTTAAAAGAATTAGGTATAGAGCGGACATTGGGAAAAATTTCATACAAAAACTTTGATCCCGAACATTTTCGATTCTGACACACGAATGCTACAGAACAATTTGTTAGTAAGTAGTAACAAGTATTTGGATTACGATTTTCTTCGTCTTGTCCCGTCTATCGCTCGTAAATATTTGAATATCTTTGATCATTATCAAACGTCATCCAGATAGCTTTTATTAGAATGAAAAGCATCTGTATTATTTAGCATTAAGAAGAACTCTCACGAAGAGACAAGTCTGGCTGCATGATCAAGTCATGTCAGTTATAAAATATATTGTCTCCAGAACCAAAGGTGTGTGCAAAATTTCAGCTCAATCGGTTGGGGGAACTGGTTTGAAATTCAGTTGCAAGATTTGACCAATACGTACTAACTAACTAACCAATCAACTAACTATCCAATAAAACAAGTTAAATAAAAACTTATTAAAAGCCACGAAAGACAAAACACAAAATATAAATAATTATTTACTACACCGCACCGCGTAGCACTTTCGTAGCGGCGGCGTAGCACCACATGTAGCACCGAGCGCACTTCGTTGCACATCCTAAAACTTGGTCAAATCCACCTCACCTTCCTGTGATATAACGTGTAGTGTCTTAGAATTAATATACTTATAAAAAGGAACTTGCGTAATGATGGAGCTAGTCGTAGCGTCGCTGGCCCTTCGTAGCAGTTTGCTAAAAAGCCCTACGCCTGAAGATATGAATGTTACTGAAGTTTCATAATTATGACGTTGTGGCCTAAAATCTGCTATAGGTACCAAGCTGCCTTGAGCGGGCCACACTGTTTCGAGATTCAATGGGTTCGTAATTAACTAATTTGTATATCTGATGGAATTAAATTAGACGTTGCGGCTTTAAACCCGGGCAGACTTATTTTATTGACTAAATTATCTCGTCTTCCGAATTTATTAGATAAGGCTGCAAGCAGATGCTCACGTGGAGGATCAACCAGAGGTCTATGGGACCAACAATAGCTTTGATTTAAAAATGAATGCATATTTCTGTAATATTAAGCATGAAATAAATTGGTTCATCGTTTATTTCGTTTCGTTTTAAGTACAGCTATGAGGGTGTGCGCAGCGAGATGAAAAAAGTAAAAAAAACCTCTTTGGATCAATTTGTTTTCCCGTATAATCCTGATGTTCAGCTGGGAGTGGTCGCATGCTCCGCCCAGTTCACTCTTCTCTAACAATTTTCTGTCACACTCTTTTCATTTATATTTTTTTATTTTATACTCTTTTAGACAAAGAGATAGAGATAACATGTTCACAATGCGAGTAGTGTATTCTATTACATCTACTGTTTATCTTAAGTAATATTTCTTACTTCAACGGAGAGATAAAATGAAAAAGATGGTCCTCATTTTGCTTTTAAAGCTGATTTATTAATTTAGAAGAAAACTTCAATTCGTTTTTACAGTAAACTGCACATTTAATTTGTAAATGAATTCCAAGCTGACTTTGTTCGAGTGTATGTGAAACAGCGCAAAACTCCGTCGAGGAACCACTCCACCTGTTCTGTTAACGCTGGTTTCGTTTGCCTTTGAAAGCTAGTATTTACGATATGATTCAAACAGCAGATAAAGTTTTTATAAATTCAAAGTTATAAGAAGTTTCTAGATGGTAGGAAAATGGTGTTTTTCTTATTTCTGGGTGTGGGGCGTGTCGGTCGCGACGCCCGCCCAGCGCGCGCCTAGCGCCGCAGTCGTCCCGCCGCCGCCGCGCGCTCTGCACGCCGCGTCTAGTACCGTGCTCGCGCGAACTCGCTTTTTACGCACGAAACGCACTTCCGTCGCAGAATCTAATCGGTAAGTCGTGTTATTTTTAGTGTGAGAAGTTTATTACATGCCACATACTTTAAAAGTAGAAAAAGACAGGAACGTTGAATTACTATTAGTGAAATAGTTTTCATTTTCTTTGAAATGTGTTACGTAACTTTATTAAAAAAGAACAACCTATCAATTTCAAGATTTACGAGTGAAAATCATGGATTTTTTTTTTTTACTTGTATAGGTGGCTAGTTTCCTTTAATTTTTTTTTGTCTAAATTACGTGGATTTTTCGGATTTTTGGAAAGTACTGCTAAATAAAAGGTACCAAAGACAATTCAATAACGAAGTTTATTAATCAAAAGTTTAAACTTAAAAAAGCACAGCGTTAAAAGCACTTTGATTTGTTAACAAAACAAAGTGCTTTTAAAAAAGGTCCCATTGAAATTAGATATTAGGATGGAAAAGTGAAACGTTTTAGCAGTTATTATTAATTACAATTCTTAAACTATAAACAGACTTAAAATAAACATTGGTTGGTTTGTTTATACGTTCATAAAGTGCTAGAAAAAAAACCGCCCATATTGAATGAATTTTGACTTTCTTTTTAACTTTATGTTGAAATAAGAGTATAAAACTTTTAATTATTGAAAGATATCGTTATTTAAGGATCATGTATTTTTTTTTGATTCTATTCAATTCAAGTTTAGCACAATCAATGTAAATAAAACATTCACTGTGAGTTACCAAATTGTAAAGATGTGTGCACACTACAATATACCCGTAAAAAAAAAGTTAAGACGTATGTAGGCAGAAAAAACATCTGGTCCTTTAATTGAATAGTTTGCTACGAAGGCATTTCCTTTTTTCGGGACGACTTTTTTTAAATGGCCGAATTTTCATTTATTTTTCTAACAAAATACTTTCAACACTTTTTTCACTTCTCTATAAAAATAGGCGCAATTGATTTAGTTTTAAAATTAAGCACATAAATAATTTAAGACAACACATATTTATTTTAAAATAGCAATTAATAAAACTATGGTTGCCTACTTAGAGCAGTTTATTACGGAACTCTGACTCGTTTTTATCGTAATGCAAAGGTACGAAGTTTATTTTATTTCAACTTATTAAAAAGAAACTGTGTATGTTGTTTTGTTCTTTTTTAAACTTTTGTTGCGTCCTACAAAAAAAGTTTCAGTAGAAAAACATTAGAAAAAAATGCAGCATGAGATAAATCATTGAATGTTTCGCATTTTTTAAGTAATTATGATAAAGTTTTCACCTTAATTAGTGATAGACGATGAATGACGAATGCATTTACTTGAATTTTCAATTGGCAATAATAAATTTTGTAAATGTGAAACCATTCAATATTAGGGATCTATGAAAGGAATACAACAGTTTTACTTGCTTTATGAAATAATTAATACCATTGTTCGCATCGTTAGTTAAAAACAACAAAGGATTCAGAGAATAATTAATTGTTTTATTTTATTTGTAAAAATAAGTCGATTTTTACTACTTCTTTGAAAAACCATTAAACAAAACGTTTTGAAACCTCGTTTCAGTTTTAAACCTGGGTGGGCGCAGGATATAATACAATGGAGTGTATTCGTGTAGTATCTTTGATTAAATGGTAATTATTTTGAATATCTCAATTATTTGCATTGGCGATTTTATTAAATATTATTTTATAAGTTTTTTTTTTAAATTAAATTAGAGATTGTAATAATCTTCGTGATGAAGCCGAGTAACATCGCATATTCATAGCGCTCTCACTGTATTGACACTAGAATTTCTATGAAAGGTCGGGGTCATGGGGCCATATTGAAGCAGTGGGTGCGCACCCATAGCGGGCTGGTGGATGTCGTAGTCTTTAAATTTTTGATTCTGGGTCATGCCGATTTCTACACGATGTTTTCCTTCGCCGTTCGGTAAAAATAAATTGATTGGTGTTGAATTTTATATAAAAATCTTGCTCATCGTATGCAACTAATCGTAGCTAATGAAATATCTCAATTTTCTTTCATACAAACCTTGTCCGGACAATATTAAAATCACAACAAAAAAGCTGCCAAATCTGTCGAGCCATCTGATCAGCAAGTGACATTTTACATGTGGCAATTGATAAAATATAGCCTTATTATTCGGCATTAATTAATGGCTAAATAAAAACAGCCACACCCGGTCGGTTTGTGGATGGGTGACAATCCATTACATACCGATTTTCCCCCGTGCATCGGAAAACACGTTAAGCAGTTGGTCCCGGCTCATTTGTATAACAGATCTTTGACAGCCGTTACAGGTAGTCAGTGGCCCGAAAGGGTGAAAACCAGTCTTCCAAAGGGTTTGTATTTAGGTAAATTCAGATATTATGAAGCTCGGGTGTTACAATGCAACATAATAAAACAAGACAGCGGCTATCTCAAAGTATATTTTTTTATAATAGTGGTAAAATTCATATTGGGTACAAGAAAACAAAAAAGCGACAACTAGCAAGTTAAGTGTCGAAAGCTAGCGTATTGTGCGTGTTGGTACTACTCTGCCTGATCAGTCGTGGATAACAGGCGTGATATAACGTATAAAATACGAAGCGGTGATAGTGGTAACTTTACAGCTGATATTATACTCGTACTACAGCACTTATAGCAACCCGAAACTGACAAATTTTACCAATCAACCTTGAATCTAATGCTTTAGCGGTGTGACCGTCGGATGTCGGATTGTCAAGTCGAACCTCTGATTTTTCGGATTCATGTGCGTATTGAATAATTATCACTTGCTTCAGTGAAGGAAAACATTGTGAGGAAACCAGCATGCCTGAGAGATATTTCTCGACGGCATGTAAAGCCAAGACAAAGGCGACATAAAAACTCTGACACCAGGTTAGGCACTAACCACACGATAAAGAAGACGTTAATATTTCACGTAACAAAGACCATCTTCAAGATTTAGGTGAGAACTGCCTAGACCTGGTGGCCTAGGTAGCCCAATTTATTCAGGATCGACACAGTACGAGTATGTCTTTGTCTTGTTTACTTCTCTATTACTTGTCATCTCATCAGTCACCTGCTGTCACTTTTTGCGTGAACTACCTTGTGTTTTTAATTTACGATTGTGTCTCTAACTTATTATTACATTTTATATTGTGTACTTTGATTTTATAGGTTTTTTTTTAATTAATTACGGCAATGTAGTGGTTGCAAGCGCTAGTAATGAGCACGAGGTCCTGAGTTCGATTCCCAGGTTGGGGAAAGTGTTGCTTTTCTATCAGGAATTTCTCAGTAGCAGCCACGGAGTCTAGATGTGCGCCCGGTTGATGGCAATAGGCTCGGCCCTTGTTGTACGAGAGTTAAACATACGTAACTGGCCAAATGTTAGTGTACTATGTACAGCCCTGTCTTACGGCCAAATGTTAGTGTACTATGTACAGCCCTGTCTTACTCTTCGGTTACACTAATTAAGTTAGAACAGTCAGATGTTTGTTTACAGTCACGTAGACACCCCCCCCCCCCCGCTTTGGACGTGTCCCAGCAGTGGGAACATTATAGGCTGATGATGATGATGACGTAGACATCTAATTGATGATTTAACGAATTTACCTGTAATAATGTTGAATCACAAGTTTTGTTACCCGACTACGGCGTTAAGGGTTATGATTTTAGCAGTCTATGTATGTATGTATTTACGTATGTTCCACCGTAGCCCCTAAACTTTTTATCCAATTTTGATGAATAAGGTGTGAATCGATTCGTTATAATGCTTCGGGTAACATAGGCTACATGACCTTACGATTTTACCTTGTAAACCCCGGTTTTAATTCGAGCGTGATATTTCAGTAGTCTTATTTTTTAGTTGTAGTATACAACAACACAAATTCTGGTTTACGTAGTCGTTTTTTAAACTTTATTTTTTTCTCGATATATTTGCATAACCCACATATAGTTTCACTTACGACGCCATTTTGTATGAATTGAGGAGAAAAATAAATCAATTATTTAAAACTGTAGATATTAAATCCAATGTAAGCCGCCAGCTCATTTAGTTTGGTGGTTTGCTAACCTGTTTTTTATTTCACAACTAGGGGTTCAGAAGGATGGGAGGGAGGGTGGGAGGATGCTAATATCTTCGAACGAAGCTTTCCGAGAATTTGTGATTGAACTTCACATACAGGTCTGTTCGTATAATCATCAATAATTCAATATCAATAATACCGAGAACGAAGCTTGAGATTAATTATTAATCTCAAGCTTCGTTCGAAGATATTAGCATGTATACACATTTAGATGTTGGGAGATAGTATATGTGAAATATAATCAATTATATAGTTACATAGATGTACTGTATCTATGCTAAAAAAGTTCGAGTGAAGGAAATATATATATACCGGATCTACTATATTTCATAACTGTACTTAAGTTCATAACATAATTGAATATTTTTTAATGATTACAAAACTTTAATAACATATCTAATTATCCATTTTAGACACTTGTGACAAAATCACCTTGACCTTCTCGTCTGATTTTATATTTCTGTTATAATATTTAGCAATTTTAATTGAATTCGAACGTTTTTTACGTATAACGTCCAGACTAACTCGTACCTACGCCTACGGTATAAGCTTGGGAAGTGGTGCTATGGCTGGTAAAGAGCAAGATATCAATACCACTGGTTTGTAACACGCTCTTTACCCATTTGCTAGAAGTCTACGACGATACTGCTCAGTATGGTTTCCTAAATGAGAGCTTTTTTGTGTCCACAGGTCGCAATGTGGTTTAGTCGAATAATTTCCAAATCCTTTTGAATTTTCCTGCCATATTCTTAACTTAAGGTGAAAAAATCTGGATCTGATTTAGGAACGTCTTGTTGAGGAGTAGAGGTACGGCCGGCGGTAGGTAACTAGATTCCACAGCAGGCGCAGTAAGTACTTGTGACGTGGTGTTGTCCGCGGTAACTGTGTGACGACCGAGGCCGGGACCTCGTCGTCATCACAATATTCCGCTGGGGCTAGTTGCCAGTACGAGCATCCAGATTGTGGATCTGTATCACAGATATGTGGCACAGTCGTCATCGTTTGGGATTGGTTCGCACTCTGCAAGTAAAATAACAATTTTGTTTAAATTTTTTAGGTGCGAAGTGAGACTCCTTGTGAGTAACACGCAATCCCAATAGGCGGCCTAAAACCTATTTTTTTTCTAGGAATAAATAACGTAGAAACATGCTATAGAAAAACACCTACAGGTACATCCGAGCAGCAAGTACTTAATTTAGGAAGTGGAAAGCCCCGAAAGGACAATCCGATTTTCCGTATTATAATTTATTATACTCTAACCCGTTATGAATTCAAAACCACAAGCGTACCAATTTTATGTACTTAACGCTTTTTCTTCGCAACTTTAATAATTGTCACGCGTATCACTCTTTCTTTTCAGCATACAGCATATAAAAACGCACTGGAATTACTTTAAAAACAAAGAAATGATGCGAAACAACGAAGCACTGTTACGTAAATTAAGAATAAAGCTTTGTCTACATTACATTGGATTAATATATAATTATATAGCTTTAATTCATTTATATTTTCTTTTAAATTCAATGCGGAATGGCGACTCTGTAAGTGAAACTGCATGTGTATTAATGCTAATATTAAGCCATCTCTAAGTAGGTTCGTTTTATGCGACAGGTATACATATAATCGTATACTTATATCTAATTAGTTGTAATAATAACTAATTAAACACAAAGCACTTAATCGAGACGGCATGCGACAGTACCGTCTAGCAGGATAGCTAACAGCCAAACTCGTGACGCCGAAGCTGCACGCACAGTCCTGTCAAAGTTACTTATCAGTTTTAGGTAGATTTCGTCAGAAAAAATCTACCTATTGGTCTTGCACCTAAAGTTGAGTTTTCCGATAATGTTACCATAGGGGGTCTAGTTTTGACTCCTAGAGCCCAAAACAACCACCAGTAAAAAAGTTTATAAATACAGGGTGTAAACAACCTCATCACGAAGCCGTCAACCAAGCATTCTGTACATCAAACGAAGTAACTTTACGCAAAAATGATTGCTGGGAAACGACTTTTTTTTGGGGTGAAAAATCATGTTTTGTGGAAGAACTCAATGTAACGGACTCAACTCGAACATTGTGCTGATGGATGGATTGAACAGTACGGGGGTCGTGGAGGTCGTAACTAGAGGGTTCCCAGGTATAGTGTAGAACAAAAAAAATGATCGCAATGACGGGGAGAACAAGGAGGAAATAAATAAAACTCGGACTTTCTTATACGAATAAATCTTTAATCACTTGTTATAGCAGTTATAAAAATTTGAACAATTTGTGAAATTGATTGTTACGTTGCCAGTTGGTATTTTTAATGTTGTCAAGTTATTATTATTATATTTTATCTCCCAAAGTTAATTTTATTCATAAAATGTTGACCACTTTCCTGACATTAAAAGTCTTTGCTAAGATTTAAAAAAGTTCCGTTCGTTTTAGACGGTGCATCTTGATAAACCGTGCGTTTTACATTACAATAACGCACAAGTACGTAATGAGATACAATACGATATTGAAATTGGTGAAATAAGAGACCCTTTACGAGCAAATGTGTTATAAAAATTTGAACGCCGCAATTTTTTTTTTAAGGCAAATTGTTATTCTACAATTTTTACTTTTATAGTTTAGCAATAAAACCTATAGTTTTCGAAATAAAAAATTATAACTGAAAAATTGAGGGCGTTCCATGCTAAACTTCTATGGGAGGATTTTAAAATTTATGAAAACCATCGTAATGGTTATGATAAACGTCGTAACGTTTAATTGTCAAACGTCAACAAAGTTGTTGCCAGCCATGACGACCAAGTCTTTTGGCAACTGACGTATTCGTAAAGGAGGTACTTCTAAATAGTATTTAGTCGGCAGTATTTAGGCAGTTACGTGACAGGCATCTTTGGAGGCCCAGGCCTTAACTTAGTCCGAAAAATTTTTTCGGACTAAGATTTACTTCTGTCGTGTAGTATAAAGCACACTCGTTTTTTTATGCAGTAGGTAGAAATTAACTTGTAATGCAAACAATAACAAAAAATATGACAAAATCTACACATATGAAATGAGGGCTATCGTTTTTGAGCTCACCAGATGGCGCTCTGTCTAGTAAGGTCCTGCCAATAATTCTATTTATTACTTTAAAGTACTAATAACTTCATAAAAAAGTTTATGTATTACGTATAACAACATAGTGTAAGCTTTAGATACATATTTACAATATTCTTCCTAAAAATTAGCAAGCATGAAACATTTAAAAACCATTCTACCTCCAAAGAACTAACAAATAAGATCCTAAGTTTCTACTTAAAATCTTCAAGTTATAATTAATCAGGAATGGAATCAATCTAGAACACAATCGTGAGTATTAGTATAAATACGTGATAAAAAAGCACGCAACGCTTGAACACTCTATGACATCTGACATTTTGGAAGACCTTAGTCTACACAAGCGCCTCTAGTGGCAAATTCACACCCATTGGCCAGCGCAACTGTGGCTAGAATTGCCAGCCTAGCTAGCCTTTGAATTTCCCGAATACATATGGGTGGAACCTTCTTCGAAATCTACCTCCTCCTGCGGCTTGCCGAAGGGATTTTTTTATTCGTCATTTTCTTTTGTAGTGTTAAAAATTATAACATGCCGTCTGTATGAAAAGGATTGACAACGCCTGCTAGCAGCCGCAATGGCTTCTCCCTCATCATAATTATAAACGAAATTTCTTTAACGTAAACTTGGAATAACGCGTACTAGGTACGCATCATTCCAAGCTGAAGGCAATTATATTTCGTGACATTCTCGAATTTATTTTTGTACACTGCATTCAACAGTTTGATTTTTTTTAATTTTAAGTTTACTTATATTTGAAAAAGCATCAGGAACGAAGGTGATAGAAATTAGGTCATGCTTTCTGGCGGTACCATCTTTGCTTTAACAAGTATAATGTTAAAAAAATCTAAGAAATGTCTATAAAATTCTAGTCCTATTAAAAAAAAACGAAACCGATAAACTTCATTCTACTGTTTATGGCTAATTGCACTCGACTATATAGATGGTGCCAGTTAAGATTGCAAAAGCGGTCATTGACCCATCTACATTTATTAAAGTTCTTAATTTTGAATCTAGAAAGATAGATCTTCAACATTTTCTCTAATAAAAACGATACATGGTTTGTTGGTTTTGGTTCGTACGAAGAGATTTAAGGGAAAGGGCAATGACCGCTATTACGATCTTAACTGGCACCAGATGTAGAGCTGAGGCAGTCTGTGTTAGGAGATAGGTGCTTTCAGCCGGGCGACACTTCTTGATGACGCTTGTTGGTATCGATCGTCAACGGGCATAGTACGCAATATTGTTGGTCAAATAATTTTGGAAAAAAAAAAAAAAAAACCGAAGGAAACAGCAAGAATATACACTGTCTTCACACTAGGATTCCATGTCTTGGATTCTCTTACCTATATGCAAACATACATCCACAACATACGTTAAACTCACAGGCCTGCTTCTTATGCTGACTATAAAAAAAACATTATTATATTGCTTCATAGCTAGGTAGAACCGGGCAACCAGGTATCTCGAATTAATAGTCACTTCGATTGAATTAATGTGACTAAACCTTCTTCAGCTAGTAAAACGATATGCAATGGCTCCAAAACTGTACAATAAATTACCGGATAAAGTTACAACTTAAATAATTTAAACATCTGCTTTTTAAATTCTGAGTGACAAGGCATATTACTTAGTGATAAATTTTGATGTGATAATTTTGTACATTTTTATTTAATTCTATTTAAAAGAAATCTGTCATTATATTAATGATTTGCTACGGTTATAATTATTTGATCATTCTAATGCTTGCTGACATGGTATTTATCCTTGACATTTTGTACTATATTTTTATTTTTTGACAACTGTAATATTGCTGACATTCTACCAGCATTCTACTTTATAAATTTAGTAATTAATTAAATTTTGATTTAACCAGTGACACCATTTTATATTTTATTCCTTTCGTTGGCACATAGGATGGACCAAACATTGTAATGGATAAAATATCACTGTTCCTTATGTTCACAAAATTAATCAAATTAAATGAATTAATTAATCATGTAACGTCTTGTATTGACATAATTCTGAATTTTTATGCATGTCTTTTGTGTAATGTAATTTTATAATTGCTATTTGGTGATTTAAATTATTTAGTGAATCAAATTATATTGTTATTTATTGATTTTAATTGTTTTGATTTAATTTAATTTTAAGTAAACAACGGCGGAACATAGTTTCTTAATTTTATGTATTTTTACCACCTATTTTTTACTTATGTTCACAAAATAAATGATGATATTGATATACTCGTTTCCAACATTCAGATCATTACATTTTGGCACTTCAGAAAGACTTGTAAAAATGCGATTTAATTGCATGCCTCGCCGGTCGTCACGCGGGGATAGGCAATGATTCTTATCAGGCCCTTATTGAAAAAGGGGCGGCCGCGTTCCTATCACGCATAAATCAGGAACACGCGTATTTCTTTCAGGCAATGTTGGCTCTTTTATTGCCCACTTATTGGTAACCTCGATCTGATATATTGCACCGATAGAATTAACGGTCTAATAGTACTATTATTGATTTACAGATCTATAGAAATTGGAACGTGTCAGCGGCGGCGGCGTCACGTACTAACTGAGCACAAAACACCAAGTAGAAGTCGGCTAGAAGTACAAACTTGAATAACATTTGTCAAACCTTATTATTTATTAACTATAATATATACTTATTCTAATTATAAGTATTTCAGTTCTAAGGGTTACATTTCACTCGTCATGGCATTTTCAAGTTTTGGGAATATCTTCATATTTCAGTTAGATTTGCTAGTATTATTTCTTGCTTGGTTTTACACTAGCAGAAGCTCCGATAGTAATCAGAACAGTATACTGTGAAACAAAAACACCGCTACTCTGAGATGTTACAACTTACGTAGCCGATATTATTCCAAGCCAATATTCTAGAACACCCAGAAGTGTTCCATAAATACAAGTACAATTAAACGGAATGCACCGTATGTATCATTTCATAACGTTTACACTGGCTGTGTTTATCGCCTACTGTTCCGGCCATACTATTCTTTTCCCAGTGTTTACACGTCGCGGCAATAGAATAGATAGCTGCAAGTAACGCGGCCCAACTGGTCCTAAGTAGGTGGCGTGGGGTGCGGTCACACTGCGGACCAAACAAACACCGAATAAAAGTACTTTACACTCGTTAAGGAGAATCGTTATTACTTTTTATTTCGACTGCTTAGTTAACTTAGTAAGGGCTGATGCCGTCGCTGAAAAGCCAATTGTGGAGCTTCAAATTTTTCCTTTACTTGATTCTTGTAGGCGCAGATCTGACGTTCAGTGTGAACGAAAACTTTACTTGAAAATGTATGAAATATCAACGTTCGACGTTCGATCATATTGGCGGCTGACTGTGAACGAGCTTTAGTTTTTTGAGAATATTCTTCTAGTGAATCATAAATAATACTACCTCCCGCTAAACTCTAGTAGGTACTTCTTCTAGTAGTCTTATGAGTATCATAGAAATAATGCGTGTTCGATTCAGTTTACAATCGCAAAATTTCCGAACCGTGGGGTAAATATAACTGGCTTATTTTATTTAACAATTTACATCAATGGGGGGGGACCTATTGATGTGTCCGGCAATGACGTGACCAAATTGTCTTTGACATCAAAATCGGGTGCATGCACAAAGCAACACGCTGTTTACTCCCCGTTTGATTACAGCGACAACACTTAGCCATTACGCCGCGCTGAGCTAATTGGAGACTCAAACGGACAGATATTGAGATCTTGTTATGTATATCTGTTCAGAGAAACAGACGGGTCACTGATTGGAGCGGATTGTCAACGATAATTATGTGCATTAGGCTTATAATTAGTACTATGAACTAGTTAATCTAATTATGAGATGGACAACATTAGTGTTGGAATTTTAGAGAATTGGATTAAAAAATAAAACACATAAGACCTGCTTTATAGTTAGTTCAGTTAGTTTGCAAAGTTTCATGATCTAATTTGAATACCAGCGGATTATTGTTCGATTTGGAGGTAACTTTGGATTTTTTTTCTATAGAGAATAGTTTTTGGAATCGTGTTTTCGTCACACTTAGTACCTACCATTAATCCTCAACTTTACCATATATTTATTTTAAAATGAACGCTGCATTATTTTAGGCGTAACGGAGGATCATGCAACCAACTCATCTACAGACGTGCGCGAGAGAGACGGATAGATCCGAATTTACGGACGAAACGTTAGAGAGTAGGGCCCCTGTTTTTGATTCCGACGACGCGACGGTTCGGCGACGACGGCTTCGACGTTAGCCATTGTTAATCGTTAATTTTTTTTTGTAAAATTAAACACAGTGTAAATTCCATTTAACGCCAAACACCCTAAAAGTCGATTAAATGAAAAACACCCTAAAAGTCTAAATAATGACTTGACTCTGGTTGATTTACCTTGTTGTCTATACAATGCACTCTATGTAGCATCACACCTATTCTAAGTACCGACAACAATACGTCATTATTAAGCAATAAACAGTATTTTCTAAGTTGTTTACAATACGAACAAACAAAGAAACATTACTTTAATAATAAGATGGTTACATTGTTAAGAAAGTTCTAGTTTAAGGAAACTTCTCTATTATTTTAATTGTTATTTCACAAATACTACTAGAAGCAAGTTTTGAGATATTAAGGTGTAGGTTTCCTAGCTGTTCCCGACATTTGATAATAATCTTGTTATCAATAATACAGCACAGCCACCAGATAAAGATAATGAGATATGCAACAACCAGTCGAAGCAATCTCTTTGGCCTGCTGTGCTTGATCGGATGTAATGTTAAACAAAGGCAGGGATGCATGTTATCTTTGCTGTGGCAATGCGTCACCAAATATGTAATAGGAATCGCTATAGGTAGGGTTGACAATACGGTATTAAGGTAGTTTTCATCTACAATTGAAGATACCGAACATAATTGGCAATCAATCAATAAGCCTCTGTCCTGAGCTTCCGTCTGTTTTTAAAGTGTTTGTTTTCCTCATTTAGAGGATATCTCTAAGTTCAGTGTGCCTTTTGGCAAAGGCCTCCTGTAACATTTTCCATTGTGTTCTATCTCTGGCAACCCTGCTCCTGTAAGGGCCCGCTGTAAGCTTCAACTCGTCTTCCCATCTCTTAAGTTAATGTCTTCCCCGTTTCCTTTTTCCATCTCTGGGATACCAGTTCGTCACAATTTTACTCCACTTTTCCTGAGTATTCCTTAACATGTGGCCTGTCCATCTCCATTTTAGTTGGTCTATCTTCGTAAGTACATCCATAACTCTTGTCTTGGCTCTTATAAAGGTGTTTCGTTTCCTGTCTTGTTTCGTTTGAGTAGGTACCTATGGTGATAGTGAGTGCATCAATCCAACGGATTTGACGATGTGGCGTAGGCGTTCTGTCGACTGCTATTTGACGGTGTGGCGAAGGCGTTCTGTCGACTGCTATTTGACGGTGTAGCGGAGGCGTTCTATCGACTGCTATTTGACGGTGTCGCGGAGGCGTTCTGTCGACTGCTATTTGACGGTGTAGCGGAGGCGTTCTATCGACTGCTATTTGACGATGTGGCGGAGGCGTTCTGTCGACTGCTATTTAACGGTGTAGCGGAGGCGTTCTGTCGACTGCTATTTGACGGTGTGGCGGAGGCGTTCTGTCGATTGCTATTTGACGATATGGCGGAGGCGTTCTGTCGACTGCTATTTGACGATGTGGCGGAAGTTTTCTGTCGACTGCTATTTAATAATAATAATATATTTATTCAAATTTAGAATTCGCACGAAAACTACAAGTTAAATCTTAAAAATAATGTTGGTATAACAGAGTTCGATGCCTGTACTAGGTTAAACCTGTATCACAGGCGGCATGTTTCTAACAAATACTATTTGGACAATAACGTACGTACGTATTTAACGGTGTGGTGGAGGCATTCTGTCGGCTTTTATAGCATAGAAGTTAATTAAATATTTAATCTATTTAATCTATTGATATCATAAGTAATTATCGGATAAGCTCATTTTGACCATTCATGCAGAATTATTATGCTTTAAAAATCGACTCATGCCGTGCAGTTTAAAAACAAAAACTGATCGGGTTTTAACCGGAGTCTTTTTACAACCCGGCACGGACGGCCCCCAGACACTTGTACTTATTATTCTGTGCCCAGACGCCCTCCAAACTAATACAAATCCAGGGAAACCCAAACGGTTGGCAACCCTAGTAAAGGGATCGCTGTGATTGTGATAATTATTTCAATATTGAACTATTGCCTGCTCGGGACAGTTTGAAATAGGAAGCGAGACACAAAGAGACGGTTGCCTCAGTTGCTTGTCAGCTTCAGTTGGTCCGGTTTGTGGTGACTCGTAAGAGCAATTAGGATCAATGTGACAAGTATTGGGCTAGTTCTGAGCTCTGTACAATAAACTGATTTAGTAGTCTGAACTCGTCGACAATTTGTAATGTATGAGGATGCTGTTTGAGCTTATCACGATAAATTACCTAGCCTTTATTAAACCAAAAAAAAAATAAGGTTTTTTTACACACAAGTGAGATGATTTGTGATGACGGCAGCAATGAGTAGTGTTGTTTATTTGTTCTCGTTGTCCTCCGCTATATTTCGGCCACAACGCGGGCGCTCGCGACGCTATATGAACGCTTTCAAAATAAACAGCTTGTCTATTCGTGTGTGGTTAAGTGGCTGTAACTCGGCTTTTTTGTTTATTTCCCCGAAACCGTTACGATGACCACTTTCTGTGGAAATGTTTTTTTGTGGCGTAAGTAGTTTTGTACGACCTGTCGTTAATGCAATAGTTTCCGACTGTTTCTTAGTTAGGCATTGTAATTGTGTCTGAAAACAATTCAAGATAGGTGTACACTAATATCGTGGGGTTATGAAGGTACAATATACGACCCGAACGACCCGTATGGCGCAGCGGTAGTAAGGCTGCCTTACGTTCTTAGGCTCCCGGGTTCGAATCCCGGTAGGAGCAAATGTTTGTGTGATCAGCATGGGCATTTGTTTCCGAGTCATGGATGATTTAAATATGTATAATAAGTATGTATTTACAAACAAAAAGTATCTATGTAGTATATATCAACTATCTGGTGTCCACGACACAAGCCTCGTTGCTTAGTGTGTCACTAGATAGTGCTGTGTGTAAAATCTCGCGACATTTATTTTATTTATTTATTTAATATCTTGTTCACAATTAGTAGCATGGTGTAATGGGGCGCTGAGGAGAAAAGAATATTCATGGCGTGGAAAATTAGACATTTTGGTTTTAGTCTATTTGCTGGGCGCTTAGAAACGCGCGACGCACCTGCGAAAGACATTCTGTGGCAAAAACTTTTCTGTTCAACTCATCTGCTAGCGTAGTTTTTCCAAAGAATCTTTGTTGAAACACTGTTTTAAGCTTTCACGGTTTAAAACTAAACTTAGACTGTCACTTACGAGATATCTCACAACAAACAATGAACAATCACGGAAAATATCCCGAAGTGACAGTATAAATCTTTGTTGATTAATAAACTTGTGTGTTTAGAGTGTAACCTCCGTCATGGAAGGCTTCCTCCACCACATGGCGCCGCAGTTCCTGCACCCTGCGCTGCAGAGCTTCGGCTGTGGCGCCTTCCGCCCGATAGGGGGCGCCTTCCACCCGCTGTACCCGGGGAAAGCCTTCGCCAGGCACCTTGGAGAACAGTACGCGCTTGGCCAGAGCGTCGGGCAAGCTTTGAGGGTGAGTTTCAGCTAGACTTTGGACTGTTTTCGCTAATATTACTGGTCAGACAACAGGTAGGTGGGTACCTAGTAATGATAACTGCCCCGTTTGTCTCGTAGTCACGAGCACGACTTCTGAGCGTGAGGTTCTGGGTTAGATTCCCGGGATTGGCAAAGTGTCATTAGGTTTTCCTTTTGGAATTTCTCTCTGTAGCGGCCCGGAGATCAAAAATTGGTGGTAGCACCTCGTGACTGGGAAAATAGATAACACCATTAGCGTTGCGCCTGATCTCTGCCTAGTCGAGTTGGATTGCCGTCCCATTGGGCTTTGAGCTCACACTTGTGCACTATAATATATGTTTGTGTAACATAAAGCACCTGTCTGCCTATATTTAGGCAGGTAAGTAGGTGAATTGTACAAGGTTTGTGTCTCTGCCTAGCACTTCCGTACCCAAATTCAAATAATACATTTTTACTTCTTGTATGCCATAAATTGTTTGGCTTTACATTACGCAATGGGAATAGGTTTTGTCTTATTCAATAATAGAAAATTGATCTCTCTGGATATGAACACAATAAGTCATCAATATACGTAAGTATAATGACGACTCGGAGCCGGGAGGGGCACACGAACGAATCATTGTTCTACTCATATGCTGGGTGAACGCAAGTGCTGCATATAGTTTTAGTGATATTGAAGATAAAGGCTTAAAAAAATATTTATTTTAGGCCTAAAAACGTAATTACTGTTTACTTACCTTTATAAAAATTCGATATTCTTTGTAACATTCGATTTTTAGTTGCTTTTAAATCACTAAATATTTGCTTTGTGAAAATTAGTGACGTCACCGGTTGCTTTTGCCCATTCAGGGACTGGGTAATCAATTGATTATTTGTTACGGAGCAGAATGTCCGCGACGACAGCAGCACGCCGCCCCTGTACCGGCATGGCAGCTACGCGGCGCGAGACGACACGAGCTCGCCTGGCTCAGCCGCGTCCGCCTCGCCGCGACCCTGCAAGGACGACGACGCCCCGCCCGCACCCACCTGCACTGACTCACACGACTTCTTCTCACGTGAGTAACGCACCTTCTTTCTTCTTCTCTCTTCTCCTTTTCAAGTCGATAGCTTATACCCTGTTACCGTCAGTATCTCACCTAAAATACTACTTTGTGAGTGTCTTTTCTTTCGTATAAAGCGTTACTTAGCTCGTATGCAGTTATGTACTCTGGCTAGTGTTATTTATGTGTGTAATTTAGATGTCGCTTAGTGTAAGTGAAATTGAATGTACCTACGCCATGCAGCTATGCCTAATTCTTTGGGGATAACAGGTGTGATTGGAATGTTGTTTTTGCAGCGGACGGCGAACGCAAGTCGTCGTGCGGCGTGTGCGGCGCGCGGCTTGGCCCGGGTGTGGCGCAGGCGCACTTCTTACAGGAGCTGCAGCACCTGTACAGCCTCAGCGCCCTACCGCGGGACCCGCCTGCACCCCCGCATCACCCCCTGCACCACCAGGATGAAGACGCTCGCTGGGAGGTACCTACCTATACCCACTAGCATAAACGGTGTAAAACGTCCTTGTTCTTCCTGTCATGGTTTTTTTTTTCTGTCCCTTTCCTCTGGGAACCTTCTAGCTAAGGAGATATTGAAGGTCAAAGTAAGGTTTTTTTTTTTTTAAATACAAGTTCGAAATGTTTCAACATACCTCCATGACTATTCAAAGCACCCATCAGCACGAACTAGATTAACAACCACTATGATAATTCACACCAAAAAAAAAAGACAAGCTATCGACGATTTTCTTGCTCAAGAAACGTACAAAAGATTGAAGATCTTTTGCAAACATTGGTTCCCTTTACGTCGAGCCGAGAACCTTGTCTCGCTTCTATTACCCCTACGTCGAGTCTACGACTTCTGTCCCATTTCTATTCCCATAACGTCGAGTTTCTTTTTTTCGGATGGGAAATCATTAAATGACTCCTCCCGCTCTGGGCGGAGCAGGAGGGGGTGTCAGACTTTTACTGACTAAAACCCTTTACATTTTACTTTACCGCCCTTTGTGTTCTGGGGCCACGGTATCTCTTTCGAACAGTCCCGCAGCCCCGCCGCTTCTGTTACCTTTGTAAGGCTGTTATTAGTTTGTGAGACTTTACTATCCTTGTTTATCATCGCTTAAATTGTTTTGCTTTCTTATTTTTTACTTTAGTTAGTGTTACTTGCTGGAAACACAAAACAAAACATGGTGTAGCTGAACGGCAACATGGTGTCCTGACTGTACCTATAAACCAAACTCGACGTAACGGTAATAGAAAGCGTATTTGTAAAAACAATAGACTCTCAGACTCGACGTAAAGGGACTCGACTTTAAGGGAAGCAATCGTTGTAGAATTGTAAATATAAATGGTGTCACTAATTGTTCAAATCGTCGGCGGCGGCCAGAACTCAGTCAAACAAAACATTTGAATGTGCCACCACTACTCTCACCGGCGGCGGCGACAGGTGACGCGTACGCAAACGTGTGTTCTAACAGGTGTCCTAGAGTGAGCCTGTTGCTATGAGTCATAGAAGCCGAATTATTTCTTTTACTCAATTAGCCATATTACTTTGTATTAAATTCAGACTATTACGAAGTGCTCTATCAGCGTATTCAAATATTTCACATAAGCGATGACTTAATTGAAATTTCATCTCTCTGGAAACCGATGCCCTTCTAAAATGCCAAGTGTCGCGTAAATTTGCCGATATGGCGTCATCGACAGGATCAGGGGTAATTTGCCTGGGTTGTCCCACAGACCACTATTGTTAATGGTACTAGTGGCAATGAAGGAATGTTTCCTGATGAAAAACGTTTTGCCAGACATACCAGCGCATCCGCGCCAATCGTCAGCGGCGGCTGAAGTTGCGCACACGTAAGCGCCACCACACGGTGGAGAGCATGCTGGGCTACGACCTTGACGAGGAGAGGCGGGAGGAGCGCCCCCGCGAGCCCCGGCCCTACGATGCGGAGGACGAGCCCGTCGACGTGGAGGGCGACTCGCTCGGCTGGCCCGAGTCGGCCATCAACGTTGATGGTAACGCTGCTGTTTCTTTTGTCACCTTTCAGGACTCCCAGGATGGCCGAGAATAACAGAGATTATTCATACCTCATTCATCTATACTGATTTCATAAAAGCGAAAGTAACTGTCTGTATGTCTATTATCTTTTCATGGCTGTTTGGGTCATACTTGGCGCGTATGTAGATTATGACCTAGGTTAGGCCTTAGGGTATACTTTTAATCCTGGTCGTACCTTTCCATGGGAAAATTTCTGACATACACGCGGGCGAAGCTGGTATAATATGTAAACTAACTATACTACTCTGTCAAGAAAGTACCGGGAAAAGATCAATAATACACAAAATGTCTGTTATTCATCCAAATTTATTTTATCACCTTCAAAGTATGCTCCTTTAGAAACGATACACTTGCGCCAACGAATAATCCATTCATCAAAACATTTTTTAAACGCTGCTTCCGGAATTGAGTTCAGTTCTCGCCGCGAATTCTCCTTTATGTCTTCTATCGATTGAAAACGGGTGCCACGAAGTGGTAATTTGAGTTTAGGAAAAAGAAAAAAGTCAGCAGGAGCCATATCTGGTGAATATGGTGGTTGCTGGATGGTATTTGTTGAGTGTTTGGTCAAAAATTCGTTCACAATGATAGCCTTGTGCGAAGGCGCATTGTCGTGGTGCAAAATCCAAGAATTTTCTTTCCACAAATCTGGCCTTTTTCGTCGAATTTGCTCTCTTAAACGCCGCATAACGCTCAAATAATATTCTTTATTTACCGTTAGACCTTCCGGTAAGAATTCAGAGTGCACAACACCGCGATAGTCAAAGAAAACAGTCAACATGACTTTGACTTTTGATCGACTTTGGCGTGGTTTTTTCGGTTTCGGTTCAGTTGGAAGGCGCCACTCCGAAGCTTGTTGACTAGTTTGCATGTCAAACTCGTAAACCCACGTCTCGTCACCAGTAACAATGCGTTTCATGAATGTTGGGTCCGAACTGACTCGTTCTAGCATGTCCTCAGCGACTTTCATGCGATTGAGTTTTTGGAGAAAATTCAGATCTTTTGGGACTAGCCGAGCAGCAACATGTTTCATACCCAAATGATTAGTTAAAATGGTACGGATCGACTCGTGAGATACAGAAAGTTCGGCGGCTATCTCTCTCAGAGTTGAATGGGGATTTTCAGTCACTATTTTCTTCACTTTTGCGATGTTAACTTCAGTTGCAGACGTTGACGGCCTACCAGAGCGAGGCAAATCTTCCATCACATCTCGACCGCTTTTGAACGCTTTGAACCACTCATAAGCACGAGTTTTTGATAAAGTCGATTCACCGTAAGCCTTCTGTAACATTTTCAGTGACTCCGAACACGAAATTCCATTGGCGATGCAAAATTTAAGACAAACTCTTTGTTCGATATTTTTGTCCATTATGAAATTCGCAATACACACTATATATGATATTACTCAAACCAGCACTGTATTTTATATAAATAACAGATGCAACTCAAACTCCGCGCCAAAATGGAAAACAGTTGTGCCAATCTAACAACTACAAAAAAACAAAAATTTGAATTTGGAACCATAAACAAATCATCCATTCCCGATACTTTTTTGACTGAATGTATACATAATAAATTAAAAACTATTAAATAAACTATAATAAATAAACTAACAACAAACTTTAAAATGGCATCAAGAAACTCCTT
This sequence comes from Xestia sexstrigata, assembly GCA_941918905.2. NCBI lineage: Eukaryota > Metazoa > Arthropoda > Insecta > Lepidoptera > Noctuidae > Xestia > Xestia sexstrigata. The sequence goes on along the minus strand of OW799200.2, from coordinate 9,952,335 downwards.
CTCAACGCTGTCAGCTGGTAACGTGCCCAAAAGACTGGCCGCGTTGCCACATTGTATGGCAACACTGACCAAGGTATAAGCCAGCCCTAATAATCTCTTTTAAGGAAGCGTCTGCTTTAAAAAAAAACGTTAGTCTAAAACCGGTCTAAATACACGAAATGACACCCGCGCTCTGTACTGACCCGACCCGACCCGCCGCTGACCCACTCGGTACCTGTGTTGCGATTTAGTGCAGCTCGGTCAACTGCGGTCGACTGATGGGATATTGATCGTCTAAAAATAGAAGCGGTATCGGTATGCGGTGAGCTGGTGATAATGGAAAACGTAATAAATTCATGCTTAAGGGTTTACCTGAAGTCTTTAACATGGGTGTAAATAAGTATATAAAATGATCAAGGCATAGACTGTATAATGTATCCAGGGTGACACCAGAGCTAGGTTCCAGTATCTGTATTTCAGGAGCCAGTGACTTCTTCCAATTGGCAACAAAAAAATACGAAAACAAAACACGAGATAAAGAAAAATACAAAAAGTTCATAAGTAAATAGTTAAAATTTTGACAGTGATGCAAAATCATGTTATCAATCGATATCAGCGGCAGTAAGTTACTTAGCGATTGGCGTGCAATGGAAATCGACGGAGAAATACTATATTTACTGTGGTTGCTTAAAAGAAAAAGGCAGTATTGTGTGTGGACATTCGTAGGTAGGTATACCTATTGCTTCGTTACGTCCTAACGATTACTTAAATAGGATCCCACGTGATTCTGAAACCGCGCGGTTCCCATTGCACCGTTATTTCAAAAAATCCTTCTTGAGAAGATGTCATAGACAAAGGTTAATCATATTACTTCAAAAATATTAATTAATATGAAGTATTTTTTTTAATTAAAAAGAAAATTATTAGGGACCTTATTCCTAGAAATGGTTTCGCATTTAGGACAATAATTATTGAAAAATGAACAATCCCCATTGCAAATGGGGACATTGTGGATCCACAACCCAATCATGGTGGATAGTGTTTTCGGCGTTTCAAATCTATAACATTTAAACAACAAGAAACATACAAGATACGCGCGAAAAACGTAACCCTTCCTTGGCAATCGGGTAAAAAGCAATGCCTGTTCGTTCGTTCGAGACTCCCTAAACTTTTGAAAGGACTTTGATGAAATATTGCGCAGTTCTTCTACAAATGCCAGAGGTTTCTTGAAAAAAAATCAACAAAAAAGGCATTGCAACGCCCAACTAGTCCTCGATAGGATAATAAAAAAAAAACATATAAAGACGTTTATACATCTAAGAATTCAAATTAAGGTTCCTACGACTAATTACTGTAATTATGATGTAATATTTTTTTTTTATGTCAATTAGACTATCGTATTTTATTCAGAAAAAGAGCAGCGCAGTGAGGGGGAGAAGCTGCACATGAATTATGCCGAGGACCTGGAGATATCCAGCACCAACGACGCCATGCAGTCACCAGAACGCGTGAGGTATTTTTTCTCTAAATGCCCACACCGCACCTTGTCATACAAACGTATAGATAAAGAGAGTTTATGGAAAAATGGAGCCGAAGTTTTTGTATAAATCTATCTATAAGTACTATAATATTATAAAGAGCTAACATTTGTAAGTTTTAAAGTTTGTATGTAGGTTGTAATGGTCCAAGATCCAAGAGCTGCCAGACCTTACTTATTTTCTCATGACCAAATGTGTGGCATCAACTAGTGTTAGCATATATGTAAGTACTTTGAACGTATGCATACGTGCTAAACTTGCGTAAGAATAATATATTTTTTTCTTAAAGGTCGATTGCTGATTTTTTTTATATGTTGTAAAGAATTGTTAAAAAAATATTATTAACACTTCCAAATGCTTCAATAAAAAATAAATTTCTGCCAAGCACTTCGAAACACGGAAAAATATGTGATTTTACCGATAGTCTGAGACTTTTATTAGACTTTATATTCGATACTCAGGAAATCATTTCAGTACCTACTTATTTTAAGCCAGACCAATCATATTTTGACAAACATCCCCAAGACACAATTAAAATGTCGCTGTATGAGCTCATTGGTTTATTGAACTCGTACAAAAATGATGAATTGCGACCTTACAATTGTTCTGACTGCCTACAATGACTATTAAAAAAACCGTCTGAGTATCAAAATATTAAAAAAAATAGATTCTGACGTGATATTTCACGTTATTTTTTCCTTGCTTTAAAGCGTCTGGCGTCAACGGGCGGTGTTAGGCAGTGTTGGTTTAGCTTTTAACAATAATCTCCGAAACAAAAAAAACAAAAATTAAAATCGGCACTCAGGCTATAAGAAAAAATAGTATTATTTTTACGCAACTTTAGCATCTAATATCTAAAATTGGCCGTCAGCACAAAGTTAGCACGTATGCGTAAGTTTACAGTACATACTAACACTAGTTGATGCCACACATTTGGTCATGAGAAAATAAGTAAGGTCTGGCAGCCCTGGGATCTTGCTCTTTAATCTTCGGAATTAATGATCCAATAATTCCGAAGATTACAACCTACATACAAAACTTTAAAAATGTTTTCACTGATAGAAAGCTACATTATTTGTGGGTGCTATTGGCTATAAATTATATTTATATCATGCACGTTACCCGAGCTATCACAATTTTTGCAGAAACAGTCGCGGGCTCAGTAGTCCGAGATCCCTTAAAGAACGACCTTCACCGAGCTGGTTAATGGATGAAAAGTATTTTATTTCAAATTAAATATGTCAATAAATATATTGCAAGTGGGTTGACTAAAAAATTTCAGTCCAGAATAATTTATATGTATATACAATTTATAAATTATTATTTCTTAAACATTTCACTGGTTTGATGTATAGAAAAAATTCATACCAATCGAAAGAATATGCAAACGTTGCATATTCTTTATAGGCTTCATACTTTCGATTGGTATGGAATTCCTAACCAGTTAAAAGTTAAAAAAAAAAATATAAATTGGTAATTACTTATAATTATATTATTCTGGACTGAATTTTCTTAGTCAACCCGTTTATCACTATTGTATTTAGCTGTAAGTCTTTCAAAGTCTTTAAATGAATAAATAAATATTTGTGATTTAACGTAGAAGACCTTTTACAAAAAAAAAAATGTTTGATCTCAATTCGATTGTTTCATAAACGATTTTAATAAAAAGAAGAGGAACTTCAATTTGTTACTGACTGTGTAATTATGTTTTTTTTAAAGGATTGAGACACCAAAATCTCTGTCTTTGGACTGCACACCAAAGACAACCGAGAGCGTGGAGAGGCCAGCAGAGGTGTCGACGTCGGAGGCCTGGGCCGGGGCTGCCGCGACGCCCGCGGACGCCTGGCCGGCCCTGGCCGCGGAGGCCTACATGCAGGCCACGCGCCACAAGATCGACGGCGAGAACCTGCCCTCCTCCACCGACACACGCAACTAAATGTCTAATTACAGAATTATGTCCAATGGCACAGTATAAATATGGATTTATGTATGTATCCATATTTATACTGTGCCAGTGGAGTGACTGCATCTCAGTCATTTTAGTGGCTAGTTGTTGTGAAGCTATAAAAAGTCTCACACACTGTGCCACGAAAGATGAGACCTGTCACATCACTTGAAACGAGTGAAACTTTGTGAAAACTTGATTATGGCTCGAGGTAAAATATTAAGACAAAGTAGGAAGATGGTTTGCGACCTGTACTGTACACCTATAATTATTGTCAAAATAAGTATTTCGTTGCACAATTAACTTGTATACAAGTGGTATGACAGATCTCATCTTTCGTGGCACGGATTGTATGTATTGTATGTATCTATAATTTGCTAATGTCTATTATAATTCAAAGATTCAATTTCGAACCCAAAAAAGGCGCTTGATATTAGAGTAGCTAGGAAATGTGGTCACCATTTTTCCAGTCTTATTCAGCACCAAATTCAGTCGCTCTTTTGATATTGTTCATGAAATAAGCAGTTATATTTTGATTTATTAGTTAAATAATCGTTCTATACATATAAATATTATAAACGTTCGGGTTAACAGACTAGGTACTATCGTGGACACTTCCGCCTGATCACCACTAGGCTAATTTTTGTTTGCACTCGCAACATAGAAACGCTCTCTAGCCCCGCCCCCGTTGACTTTGTATAATATAAATAATGAATGAAAGACAATACCGATCGGCCGAGCGCACTGACGACGCACGCCAAACGAGAGTTTTGTTATTTTGCGCGCCAAATTCGAGTGTACCTACCTAATTTATGGATAATTGTCATTAAAAGTGAATGCTTCACCTTTCCCACGTGGCACTTCTAGATCATTTACGTAAATGTATTAGAGAAACTTTTAAAATAATAAGATATCGTTATTTATTTCTGTGTAAATAAAGTTAAATCTGTTTTAACGAGCAACGTTAACGTTATGTTCGTCGGTGATTATCAAAAACCTTATTGTAAGTTCTATCATGCTATGTCTATCTATTTTAAATCTAGTTACTATGTAGATAAGTTATAGAATGTTAATCAACCTTCGTTGTTATTAACTATGTGTACATAATAAAATATGTCAAACCGTTTCATGTTATAAAAATCATAATTATATTACATAATATATCGATAAACAGAACTTAGCACGTATTGCATCACTAGAAGTAGGTAATACATTGTGTATATTCGTGTCTTAACTCTATGGTAAATAGTAATTACCATCTGCAAATCTGCGATTGCATGCCTAGATGTATGTTCATTGCTTAGTAGAGTTCATATCTTATTCCCCTTCAATCGTTTTTATTTTATAAAGGAATTAATAAAAAAAAATTGAGGATTCAAAGGAAATGTATTCAAACTTCTTTACATTATGACACCATTTACAAATCTTTTACTATTCACATTAAAGGAAATCTTCGACGTAACTATCAAATGCCAACACTTGCGAAAGGCAGTGAACAGCAAAATGCGACTCTGGCTAAGAATCTCCGATGTGATTCCAAACTTTCATACATATCGCAATCACGTTCACGAGTCCATCATCACGTTCACGAGTCCATCATCACGTTCATGAGTCCAGAGACGAGAATTAGCTCCTACACAATTCAGCGTCCATACAAAGCTGAACTTCGAAGGAGGAACGAAACAGAAGGCTTTTGCTCGCGGTTAGACAACTCTGCGACACAAGTCCAAACGGAGCTTCCCCGAAACTTTCGTTCAGTTAAAATTTGACGTAACTAAAACGCTGTCAGAATTTCTTATCTTAAACAGAAGCGCGCTGCCGCCGCGGCCGCCGAAGCAACAATGTTCCCCTGTCGGAATCCATTTTTTAAATAGTGCGCTACACTGACTTGAGACAGCGGCGCAACAGCCGCGCAGCTGACGCGCGGCTGTTCTTATAATGTGAAGGCATGTGCTTCTGCCGCGCTACTGTCGCGGTGATAACGTCCTAATGTGAAAGCGGCCTTAAGGTCATGGCACACTATACCGGTACCGCACTAGCACAGCTGCATCCCGACGAATCCCTCGAATTTAGGCCACGGCTAGCCGCCAGCGCGCTAACTACGCGTCGTCAGCGAGGTGTAAGCTCGCAGTCCGCGCGTAGTCCGCGCGCCGGCCGCGAGGTGCAGGCTCGCAGACCACGCGCCGTCCGCGTGGTGCAAGCCCGCAGACCGCGGAGTCAGCGCGCAGCAAGCATGCGGTCGGCGCACTGTAAGCACGTTGTCCGCTTGCTTGCAGCGCGCGGACTCCGAGTCGCCCGCGAGTCGAGTTATATGGTAGCGGCAAGCGCGCTGACTGCTCGTTGTAAGCTTTTTCATATAGACATTATGAGATATATATTAAACAACACACGATTTAAAGCTCTAATTGGAATGGCAAGTTAATTGCTGGGTTGGAGCGGTGCCGGTATAGTGTGCCATGACCATAACGCACATTGACAGTTTAAACTTTGAACTTCAGTTACAAATTAATAGAAAAAAAAGAAATTCACAGAAGAAAGTACCTAAAATTCGTAAGTTGTTCTTTCTACTTGTACCTATATGTCCAGCTTTGGACCTATACGAAGAAGGTCGAATGGCGAGAAAAGGAGATCAGAATGGCGAGAAAAGGAGATCAGAATGGCGAGAAAAGGAGATCAGAATCGCTCACAACCACAATCGTAAGTTTAAAATAAGATAAATTAGTGTTTAGAGTACCCGTACGAAGACCAACAAAGAAAATACAACAAAACGTATGTACTTACCTACAACAAAACAGAAACATAATAAGACTTTCCTATGACCTCTACTTATATTTTGTTAGCGTCTGAATGGCTGGTTGCCCATGGCAAGCGGCTCTGAAAGTATTTTCAAGAATTGCTATCCAATTGCTTATATTTGCTACATTTTTAATTTTTTTCCAGATTATTATTTTTTTACCAGCCGTTCTGACGTCAGGATGTATGATGACCTCTGTGTCGGACGCATTATAAGTAATACGTGGATTAAGGACGCAGAATTTCTAAAAATTTGTTGTAGATAAATACGAATATTATTCCACTGTAAATTTCGCCCGCAGAGAGCTTTATAGTGTCCTATTTGTGTGCCAGGTAATGGAGGAATAAATTCTAATATTGACAATAAATAGGTCTCGTAAGGCTAAAGTATATGATTTAATACCACGACGGTTATGTCGACGGCATTGTGTAATTTCTTCACCATTAGGTAATAAGTGTATTTGCGGCTTTTTGTAACTCGATAACTGTTTTATAAACGCGTTTTGCTTTTGATGTACTTATCAAATAAGTTAGAACAGTTTTTAACGTAAAGCCATAGTATAAAAAGGGGAAGTAGGATATCTTCATACAAACGCACCGCGCGCGGCTTGTAAGTGTGCGCCGTAGTACTCGTATCTTTGCATCGCCGCACGCACACTCAAACAAAATTTCAACCCATTTCTCAGCTGGCGCATTGAGAAACGGGTCGTGAGTTTGCCTTTTTTATACTATGGTAAAGCTGACCTAGTTATTAACCTAGTAATACTAGCTAATATTGTGTTATTGAGGGTAGGTCAATGGTATTCTAATAAACAGATGTTATACACCTACAAATCAACCGAAAAAAGTGTTCCGTGCGGCAGCGGCAGCTCACATACACGCAGTGACGCAGAATAAAGGCAATACCACCCAATTGTGCCGTTTTCGAGTCTTCACAATTGCGCGCTCACAACATATCTGTTTACCAGAATATCATCGGGGTGGGTACGTTTATAAAATAATCACCAAACATCATCTTAATAAGCCGAAGTGAACGCCAGCAAAGTTCGAACAAGACGCCTAAGTATAGTAAATGTTACCTTTCCAAATTATAACGAGTAGGTAGGTACTTCTTCGTACAAATTAAAAAAAAGCTATATTTTTTACCTAAGCGAAGCTCAAACTTAAATTCGTAAAAGAAACAATTAGTAGGTACATAAGCAATTATATGAATACAACATTTTTTTAGAAATTCCGCGTCCTGTATGCTGAACATGGACCATCCATCCTGACGTCTGAATGGCTGGTCAAAAAAATATTCATGATCATCATCTGCCTAGCCTTTTCCAACTATGTTGGGGTCGGATTAGAATCTAACCGGATGAAGCTGAATAGCAGTATTTTACATGTAGCGACTGCCTATCTGACCTCCACAACAACAGCAAACTTATGTAGCAATTATTGAAGAAATGTAGCAAATATAAGCAATTGGGTAGCAATTCTTGAATATACTTTCAGAGCCGCTGGCTATAGGCAATCAGCCATTCTTACGCTAACAGAATTTTACAATTTTTACATTTTGACACGAATTTAGAAACTTTTTTGATGAAGCTCTACACGTATATTCTATCGTTCGGTTCAACCAAATAATCTAAACGTAGCGTAGCAGCTTGCTACGTCGTTAAAGTATAACGGCGACGTTTTTGAAGCGCCGATTGGGTGTTCAGGTTTTTGTTAGTGTACGTTGAGACCCTGACGGCGGTGCGACGGTGCCTAGGCTGGCTACTGTTGACACTCTCCAGCCTTGAAGGGCAAGTGTCGGAAGGCGTCCTCGGCCGTGGACACGGACGCTCGTAGCGGCATCTCCGGCTCAGGTCCCGTTCGATACTCTTGAACAACCTGCCGGAAGGAATTATAGCAAATAGAATTATAGTAAATTATAGTAAATTATATATTATTAATCGGCAAGTTGCTGATCTACAAGAATTGAAATTACGACGGCCTGGAGGAGTTTAGCCACTGTTTTCGAGACGTGGAGTACGGACTATGTCAGCTATCTACTGTCTCACTCGGCGTATGTGTTCTTCGCGGGCAGCTAGTTCCTTGGTGAGTTCCACCTTGCGCCGCTCCAACTCCGGCTCGCTGTTGCCTTCATTGATACACTTCTTGATATGTTCGTACTCGCGGTACAGGCTTGCGTACTCTGCGAGGCTCTGCTTGGCCTCGTGGCTACCACGCCCCTTCGACGTGGCGCAGTCAAAGTCATCTCGATTTATCGCGAGACTGCTTGAAACATTAATACAAAACAAAATTGTGGTTTAAACCAAAGATCTTATAACTCTATAGATTCTGGTATTATAAAAAGACAGTGAAACAGCTTAAAGAGAATCTTATAATTAGATCTAGAAACGGTTAGAAATTAATCTTTTTGTTAAGATCAGAATACATAATGCGAAAGTAAGCAAGTAAACCTAGCAGCGGTAGGGAAGCACTCACTTGTACATGGAACTGTAGAAGTAGTGCGGGCGGTTGATGGCGCGCAGGAAGCGAGGCACCATGCCGTCGCCCTCGCGGTAAAGGTTCAGCATGCGGTTGTAGGAGATGTACTTGTAGGAGGGCAGACGCAGCAGCCGCCGCCCCACGCGGATCGCGTTGATCTCGCTGTGGTGGTCCAACGACGGTTGCTGGTTCTAAGTGCAAAGGAAACTGAAATTGGTGTTTGTATTTTTTTTAATAAAATCTTATTAGGGACTAAGTCAAGACGCCTGATCTAACAATCCAAGATTCAATTTTGAGCGGCCAATAGATCCTCCCGGTGATTGCCTGTTCACCTGTAATCCAACATTCTATTTTCTACAGTGATTGTTACAAATTGTATTGTATCGTTACAGGTTGAGCACTGCAATGCTCGGTTCTCCTCCCAATCAAACGGCAGTAAACAAGTGAGTTATAAATTCTCTTACCTAATTATATCGACCACAGAAACGACACAACTAAGTACATGTAAGTACGTACCGTACAGTACAGTACAGTACAGTAGAAAAAGTAGCAATTTTCCATAGTGTGATACTATGAGCTGTCTAGCAGATCACCTAGGCCAGTCGTTGTTGATTATGATAGGATAGGCAGATCTTCGCTGAAGATTCTCAACATCCTTTGCTCCGCGGTGACTTGGCTCACCACCGTAATCGGTTAAGTAAGGCCACTAGACTGGTTGTCTGTTTTGGTTGTTTTTTGGCGAAGTTGGGTTGGGGTATGCTGGTATAGGGGATTCCATGCTATCATCATCATTTTCCTGCCCTTATTCCAATTTATTTGGGGTTGCAGCATGTCTTGTTCTTTCATACTTCTCTATTACTCATCATCTCAGCAGTCACCTCGTTTCTAGCCAGATCTTCCTTCACACAGTCTTTCCTAGCTATACCTAAGGTGCTATTTTATGCAGCGCACGGAACCGGCGCGAGTAGATGACCCTATATTAAAAAGATAAGTACTAATTTAGACTTACCGAAATGGTACTGTCTGCACCATAAGCGGGTACATGGCCCAAGCCTGAAAAATAAAAAATTGAATTACTCTGTTAACTTCTACTAAAGAGTAAATGGGGGCTAAAGCTTTCCATTAGCATCTGGACGAGTTACCGTACCACTGGTCAGGAGTTAGCGTACCACGGGTCAGTTTTCGTTTCCTTTAGGACTAATCGTGGTAGTGTGGCGAATCTAAGTCCGAGAGCAACATCTAGAGAGTTTCAATGGAATTGATAGAACAAAATTCGCCTTCTCGTGGTCAAGTCTGCGTCTATCATATTTATGGAAATACGTTCTAAATAAAATCTATCTTTAGGTTAAGCCGTGCTTGCCCAGGTTGGTCTGTGGATGGGTGACCACACATTACATACTGAGTTTCCTCCGTGCCTCGGAAAGCACGTTAAGCAGTTAGTCCCGGCTGTCAATTGAAGATCTTTGACAGTCGTTACAGGTAGTCAGTGGCCCAAAAAGTCTGACAACCAGTTTTACCAAGGGGTATCGTATTACCCAGTACTAACTGTGTTGTGGAGGTCAGACAGGCAGTCGCTCCATGTAAAATACTGGTATTCAGCTGCATCCGGTTAGACTGGAAGCCGACCCCAACATAGTTGGGAAAAGGCTAGGCAGATGATGATGACGTTCTAAATAACAAATATATGCGTCTTACCCATATGATGTGCGATAGTCAGCGGTATGCCGTGCAGTGGTTGTTGAATTTTAAGCCCATTTAACACCTAGAAATAAGGAAGACTTTGATATTGATAAATTTTTACCATTTGTTATATTTCCTATACCTACTAAAGTTAGGGCCCATGAAATTGTGTAAAACGGTCCTGCTGTTTAAAGTCCAGTGTTTAGAAAGGCCGACCTCGACATACTTTTTTAACAGTTGCAGCGTTGCCCTGTCATCCACCACCTCCTTTTTCATCATTTTATTATTTTATAGGCTTCTTAGGTTTTTCAAATGATAAAATTGTAATAAATAATCATTCACTGACATGTAACACAGAGCACCCGCCTCCTCGAACTACGCTCGAATTAATTACTACCCGAACACCACATTCGCAGATTGCGATTTCGCTGGACGGTAATGTAGACAAGAATATTGCCGACGTCCGAACATGAATTTCCGTCCGATAATGTAGCCCTAGCATTAATGACTCAGCATCTACATATTTCATAATCGTTTATACGATGAGCGAGAAAATTGCCGATAGCTAGCCTAATTATATCTGGAGGTAATGAAACCATGGCAGCCATCTTGTTCACCTGTTGTATGTTGACGCCGATGTTGTGCGAGGGCGCGGTGCTCTTGCTGACCACAAACGGGATGTTGATGTAGTGGGGGTTGCCGCAGTAGCTGCGCATGCCTACCTGCTTCATCTGCGAGGCCACAGTTGGCATCTCATACCGATGACTCCGGAATTTAATGCGGCGGGGATGATGCGTGCCCTTTTGACAATCATGATTATGTAGCTAGCTTTGTGATTGGTTAATTGTACTCACATTCCTCGCTGCGCATCCTCGCACATCACTGGAGGAAACGCAGGTTTTTTGTGGCACATCGAGTATTTGAGCTTAAAAAAGACTGTCACACAGTTAAGATAATAAAAGGACAAAGCCGCACTTTTTCAAACACTCAGTTAACCATATTTTCGGCCAGGTATTGTCTGCTTAAGGCGGTTTTGCAATAGAAGACGATCGTCACGCGATTCATACGTGGACGCTTCCTAGTAGAACACCGGCACGGAAGCACAAATGAGGCGCAAAGCAGATTTCTCGGATTGTAAAGAGATTTATTAATATCTTAACCAACTTGTTTAGGTTCCATTGATATCGGCATAGATTTCAGACATTCATTATCTTCACGTTCATCTTCGAAATTCTTGGCATTGCGAACTGCAAAGTCGTTTTAATTAGTTAATTGAAACTGCATGAATAGATAGATAGTCGATCGCGTAGTAAGTTCTTGTCTTTCACAAAAAAAAACCGGAAAAGTAACTTTAGATTCAAAATATTAAAAAAAAAAAACATTTCTACCCAGACATTCAACCTTAAGGTGTTATAGCAATTATCGACCCCAACTAAACAAAAAACATAGCTGTCCATAAGGATATGGGATGTACCAGGCAGCCCTTCAAGAGCAGCTTCTAAAGAAAACCCATGTCAATACATGGACTAGATAGTTAACAATATCTATTTCCTTCCTTCCACAGGCATTTTACCTACGCTATAAGCATAAGACGTCTGCATCCATTGAAAAGAGACTGATGATTCGGCAAGATACTCGTAGGTAGGAAAGGATGTGCATATTGATTTGAAGACTTTCTTTACCCTTTTTGAGCTTTTTGTCGTGCGCTACTGCTGGCAAGGGGTTCAAGGGCGCAGAGGTCAATGGCACCGTGCCCTGTCGGCGCATGCTGGGGGGGGTGATCCAGCTTTTGTTGAACAGCTCCACAACCGGTCGCTCCTCTACCTGGCTTGCTGTCGTTTCAACAACAAAATAATGATTACACTAAACCAACTTCAACGTTCTTAGAAGTTGGTTACACGCACTGCCTTACTTAAGGGTAAGTGTAAACTGTGTAGACACGCGCTACGGTCTTTCTTACTTCGGGCGGTTGTCGATCACAATTTTTCGTAAGGTTTTTATACAAGTGACGACATACAGAGAAAGATATTTGAGGGCGTTGTCCTAAGCAAATCGCAATAACCACGAAACGTGAGATTTAACCACTCGATTCAATCTGCCTAGCAGAAAACACGAATGTTTCATGAACTGTTATAATAAAGATAAGGAAATCAAGCTACCCGGCTGTTGGTTGTTTCTGTGGAGGGGCTGTCTGCGGCGAGGTGCCGGAGTTTCTCCCTGCGGTCCGCCGTGCCAGTGATCAGCCGGTGCTCGCTCTGTACAAAACACGATATTACTTTGTCAGATGGTGATTTTAAAAGATTTGACAGTTAGTTTCAAGTGTTTGGAGCCTTGGGTTGGAGAAGTAAGAGAACTGCTTAAGAGGGCAATGTTTTCTAAGGAAGTTTTTAACTTTAAGCAAAGCTGCGAACAATAATTCCTAAAATATTATTTAGCTGAGCACTGAGCAGTGGTTTTCCATTTGTAAGGGCCCGACAAACTTACCTGGGGACTGTACTTTGTGCACTAATCTCCTAAGTCCTACCGGTGAATGAAAACATCGTCACGAAATCTGGACTTGTACCTTCTTAATAAATTAAGTCAGAAATCGCTTCCGCAAGTATGGTCGTGATCAATAGTCAATGCTGTCTCAGAAAGTATGAGAGGAAGCCTTTGTCAAGCAGTGGTACGTTAAAGGATTGTAGTAAAAGCTAGTGACCGACTAATACAATATATTTACCTTCTTTAGGTGGAACATCTCTGGGCACATGTCTTCGTCGGATATTTGTTGGTTTGACCAGACGCGTTCCTGTAGCCTTCTTGCTGCTGGTGACGGGGCTTCTATTGCTGTAGTAAATTACGAGAAGTATTAGCAGGAGCAACGAATGGCAATTTTACCAGGACCAAGGTTTTAGTGTAACTCACAGCGTCACAACAAATTCTTACGAAAAACTGTTTCTTGAGATTAATTATTGTCTGTGCATGTTATTGAGAGAGTGATGTATTCAAACACGCCAGTGCTTTTGCGGCTTTACAACTTTATATCTGGATGAGCGAGCTTTGTTCGTGTTTTTTTTTTAATGAAACATAGCTAGATCGATTTTTTGCCCTTAAACCCCCTGCATACTAAATTTCATAAAAATTGTTGGAGCCGTTTCCGAGATTCAGATTATATTAGATATGTAATGTATACATACAAGAATTACTCGTTTAAAGGTGTTAGAATAACTTATTCAAAATCCCTCAGAAGTTTGTTGTTATCTATTTTCGTTCTTGCGAAGTACGTACCAGGTACCAGGTAGGTCCTTCCTATTCATTTTTTATTATCTATGTTTGGCTGTATGGTGTCAGACGTAAAGAATAGCACCATCCCATATCTTCCCGTGGGTTTCGTAAGAGGCGACTAAGGGACTTACCAGAGAATGGGCAGCAGCGCTCTATGTGTTTTCGGTAAAAACCGCACTGCGATCGCCAGCCCGCTTGCCAAGCGTGGCGATTATGACTAAAACCCCCCAAATGAATAGCGCATCACAAAAATGGCCCCTAGTGACCGGCAGCCCGTCTACCCTCTACTACGGCAGCGGTCAAGGTTACGGCGTCGCAAGGGGTGCGAAGAATCCCCGGATGGGATCCGGCTGCCTATACCAACGACTGGACCTGGCAACATATAACACGCGTACACTCCGGACCGACGAGAAGATAACGAAACTCGAAGTGGAATTGAGCAGGATGGAGTATTGTGGGATTATCTGAAGTCCGAAGAGAGGTCCCCCTCTCACATCACACGATAATCTTGAAATCCGGCAACCTGCTCTATTTCCGAGAGGGTGACCGGCAGTCCTAGGGTGGTGTTGGGTTTATCGTCCACAAGGCGAGAGTATGTCGACCAGGATGGTGTACCTTATACTCAGAATATCCTCAAGATATTCGCTGAAGGTCATACAGGGCTACGCCCTGACCTCGGCACACCCCGACGATGAAGTGGAGACCATGTATGAGGATATCTCTAAAGCCATGCACGGTTTCAAAACTCACTTCACCGTTGTCATGTGGGAGTTCAACGCGAAACTGAGCAAACGAGACGGGGATGAGCTGTAGGTGGGGCAATTTGGAGTTATACGTCGAAATCACCGGGGTGACCAATTGGCTAGTTTTATGGAGACGGAGGGCTTCTATATGGTGAACTTCTTCTTCAGAAAACGTGAGCACAGGAAGTGGACCAGGCAGAGCCCCGACGGTGCTACTAAAAATGAGATTGACTTCATCATGTCAACCAAGAAGCAAATGTTCAATGATGTCACGGTGATCAATTCGGGGAAAACCGGGAGCGATCACTGCATGGTAAGAGGCACATTGAACATCAATATCAAGCTTGAAAGGTCTCGACTGATGAAGTCTACGCTCCGTCCAGCACAGATTCAGATCCAAAACCCCGAGAGCTTTCAGCTTGAACTCCAGAACCGTTTCGAGTGCCTAGGAAGCTCAGTGGACGAATACAACGATGGGTTCGTGAAAACTGTCCATACGAACGGGTCTAAGTTCTTCAAAACACGTCGGACAGATAAGAACAAGAAGCTTTCCGATCACACTCTCAAGCTCATGCAGGAGGGGCATGAGATGATCCTGCCGTCTTCAGAGCTCAATAGACGGATCTCTAAATCCTTGAAGAGCGACCTCCGCCGATTTAATAAAGACGCGATTGAGCAAAATAAAGGCTCCAAGGTATTTGCAAGAGATCTGGCTATTGGGCAGACCTAGCTCACGAAACTGAAGACCGACGATGGCAGGATCTTATCCACCGGAGCTTCTGAGGGAGATCGAGGGCTTCTTTCTATAGATAGTTGTACACGTCAACCAGTAAACCCGTTGTAGATCTAGCAAACGACCCAAGAGCTAGACTGACCCGCCACTATACCGACGACATCCCGGACGTCAGCTTGTACGAGATTAGGATGGCTCTGAAACAGCTCAAAAATAACAAGGCACCGGGTGATGATGGAATTACGGCCGAACTCCTGAAGGCGGGTGGAAAACCGATACATAAGGCCCTTCAGAAGCTGTTTAATTCCGTCATACTCGAGGGGAAAACGCCACAGGCAGGGGTGTGGTGGTACTCTTCTTCAAGAAGGGCGCCAATGCCCGGTTAAAGAATTATAGGCCCATCTCACTTCTAAGCCATGTCTACAAGTTGTTTTCAAGAGTCATCACAAATCGTCTCGCGCGCAGGTTTGACGATTTTCAGCCTCCCGAACAAGCTGGTTTCCGGAAAGGCTTTAGCACCGTGGACCACATACATACGCTGTGGCACGTTATACAGAAGACCGAAGAGTATAACCTGCCTCTCTATTTAGCGTTTGTGGACTATGAGAAAGCCTTTGTTTCGATCGAGACCTGGGTTGTACTGCAGTCTCTCCAACGGTGCCAAATGGACTATCGGTACATCGAGGTGTTTCGGTTTGCCGACGATATAGTGGTCATGGCCGAGACCATGGAGGATCTCAGTACAATGCTCGATGACCTCAGTAGAGCTTCTGGAAGAGTGGGTCTTAAAAATAATATGAACAAAACCAAGATCATGTTGAATGCCCATGTCACACCCACTCCTATCAAGATCGGAGACTCTACACTCGAAGTTGAAGACAATTATGTGTACCTGGGACAAACGGTCTAGTTAGGTAGGTCTAACTTCGAGAAACAGGTCAATCGTCGAATCCGACTCGGCTGGTTGCGCGGTATCTTCTCGTCCAACTTACCGCAGAGTCTCAAGACGAAAGTATATGACCAGTCTGTGTTGCCAGTGATTACATACGGGGACCGAAACGTGGTTGCTCACAATGGGCCTCATCAAAAGGCTTAAAGTCACGCAAAGGGCAATGGAGAGGGCTATGCTCGGAGTTTCCTTGCGTGATCGAATCAGGAATGAAGACATCCAGAGAACTAAGGTTACCGACGTAGCCCGAAGAATTCCCAAACTTAAGTGGCAGTGGGCACATTGCTCGCAGAACGGATGGCCGATGGGGCTGAAAAGTTCTGGAGTGGCGACCGCGAACCGGAAGACTTTGCGTTGGAAGGCCTCCCAGGTGAAGGACCGATGACCTGGTGAAGGCTGCGGGAATCCGCTGGATGCGAGTCGCACGGGACCGGTCAATGTGGCGACACATGGGGGAAGCCTTTGTCTAGCAGTGGACTTCTTGCGGCTGAAATGATGATGATGATGATGATCTAAGTTTCATATACATACCTATAACCCAGTATACTAAACATATTAACTTTCTTAAGAACCAATTCAAATCCAGTCTGAAGATCTTGAAATCATGAAACTTACTAGTCTGGCTGTTGGTTAAAGTAGTTGGTGGGTTGGTTGTCGAAGTTGGCAAATTCGTCGACGTTGTCGTCTCGTCCACAGGCTACCTCTTGCCCTTCGCTGGTTAGACCGGTCCGATGGCTACACATACCTGTGTAGGACAATGTGGAAGTACTAAACGAAGGCACTTAACAAGATAACGGTCGGTACCTTTGCTTTGCTAATGCTTTAGTACCTGTTAAGATAGCTTATAAGTGTCTCAACATCCGGACAAACCTATAGAGGTTTTTGTGATGTTTCTCTGTTTATGCTTTGAAAAAAAAAACCAAAAAAAAAACCTACTCGTCGACTAGTCGAGATGAATCGCCTCAAAACAGGAGGAACTCCACACGTAAAAACGTCTATTACTGCACTTACTGCTAAACTAATAAAGTTATCTTAACCGCTTTAATTTTCCTATAAAGTTCATGGAGACAATTTTTTTTTATTGGAAAACAGGCCACCCACATAAATTGTAGCAGATATTAATGAAACGTTTACAGATTTCTTCCTTATAATCTCTAGATTACAGTGGTAATATTAGCTAAGCCATGTCTGTGGGTACCGTACTTTTCACGTTTACAAAAACGTAAAAAACGCCCCTTATTCACGTAAGTACACACATCAACACGGTCTAGGGATATTTCATACTCAATTAAATAACTCGAAAAGCACTGGCCGCATTGGAATCTTTTATACACCGATTTGTTTGTAATTTATCTCAGACTAATTCCAAATTCAAATTTTTGAAAATTCTTTTGTTTCGGTGGCATAAAAATGTCTTGATGTATAGGAGAGGGAATTTTCAGTTGTGCGAAATTTAGAAAACAATACGAATTACGTTTAGTTACAGTTTTTTTTATTTTTAAACGAAAGATAAAGTTAAAATTGAGGTATTGTAGCCATGCAACGCCGACATTTGACGAGGGCGGAGATGTTACGAGCTGTGGGAATGCTGGAAGCTGGATCTGTTCAGCGTAATGTTGCTGAGGCCATAGGGACCCATCAAAATGTAATTTCAAGATTGTGGACACGCTATCGTGCCACAGGTGAAGTAGCGGAGAGGCACCGGGGGCCAAGTCGCATCACTATCCCCAGACAAGACCGATTTTTGCAAATTACTGCGCGAGCACAACCAAATGCAACGGCGACTCAATTGGTCCAAAGGCTGCGAGTGGAACACCAAGTGCTTGTGAGTGACCAAACTGTAAGAAGGCGACTGCATGAAAGCAATCTACGCTCTCGTAGACCACTCCGGGTCCCACCTTTACGGAGAGGCAATCGTGGACGACGATTAGAATGGGTTCGGAACCACGTGGACTGGGGCCGTGACCAATGGTCCAATGTGCTGTTCACGGATGAATCCAGGTTCGGCTTCCATCCAGATTCACGAAGGACGCGTGTTTGGCGAGTTCCTGGACGATGGAGCCGTCTCCAGAACCCTCAGGAAGTTCACCCATACCAAGGAGGAACAATTATGGTTTGGGCAGGAATTCGTCTTGGAGGACGGACGGATCTCGTTTGGGTGCGGGGCAATATGACGGCAGAACGATACGTCCAACAGGTGCTGGGGCCCGTAATCTTGCCCCACAGAACACAAATGGGGCAAGATTTCCTGCTCATGCACGACAATGCCCGGGCACACACGGCGAGAACGGTAGCAGCTTGGTTACATACACATAATGTTAGGGCCTTAGACTGGCCTGCTCAATCGCCAGATCTAAATCCCATTGAGCATGCGTGGGATATGCTGCAAAGAAGAGCTCTGAAGGAAGTTTCTGAAAATCTGGCTACAGAAGATCAACTTTTTACGCACCTCAGAAGGACATGGGACAATATTCCGCAGCAAGACATTGACAACCTTGTTCTGAGCATGCCAAATCGTTGCCGATGTGTTATGAACATCATGGGCGCTTTCTCAGACTACTAACTTCAAGTTTATAAACACAAATTAAATGATTTTTCTATTTTTTTCAGTTTTTACTAACAAATTAAAAGTTCATTCATATACGGTTTCCGTCTATGCTTCATTTTTTTTCCATAAAATCCTGAAATTTTAATCTATACCTTAACCATTATTAAAAAATGGTAGAATATTAAATAACGTATCTTTTAAATATATACATGTCATATAAATAATTAACACATTGATAGTAATTCGCTTTTTTAAAAATATCCCTAGACCGTGTTGATGTGTGTATTTTCTGTCCCCTTACAATCATTTCGGTTGTAGTGTAGAAACTGTTACTTATTTATGTTACTCCTCAGGTAACAAATATAGTTGCTGTGTCTACCTAGTTTCGACACCTCCACAAAAAGTGGGGAAGTTAAGAAACATAAAAGTGGTTACATTTTAGAAAAGATGTTTCGTAAAATTGTAGTAACTTTGTTACCAGATTGTTACAGTTTTGAATGAACGATACTCGAAAGATTGAACGATTAATGCAACTTAATTCTGACATCCATTTTACTTTTATCTCAATGTCATCAGCCATTACTTTACAAGTTATTATAATAATTTTGATTCGCGCACTCGCAGCGGACAGACGTGCTCATTAGCAATATTTAATTAATACTTACTTTAATAATATTGACCTCCTTTCGTGCAGGTATTACTATCGTAATGCATGTATTCTTGCTTAGTGTGTAGTTTTAGTGAATAATGGCCACGAAATAGTGAAATTGAATAAAACTAACAAAATGGAAAACAGTCCCTATTATCCTAAGGGGCCAGTGCAACCCTCCAGCTGACCGTCACAGTCGACCACGGCCGTTGTCATTGGTTCAACGCCCGAAATCCAAGGATGGGTGGCCAAGATCCAGCAGTACCTGGATGATGTTTGCTCTATTGCCATGGATGGGAAACTTAACACCGACCAGAAGATGAAGATTTCAAACCTTTGCCGTAAAGTCGAATCTGGTACGTCACAAATGGCAGTCCTATACCAGTCGCTAAAACAAAAAGCTATTCACGCGGAAAACACGATCGATGCCCTTAAACAACAGCGCGACCTTACAGAACATATCTCGGAGCTCAAGCAGACCATACGGGATTCTAGTTCTGCGGGAAATGCTTCTTTTGCCGATATGGTGAAAAAGGTGATTAAACCATTTCGTTCGACCCAATAACTTAAGTTCTGTCGCCATCTATCCAAATGATATGTTGAAAACCAGTGACGAAACCAAAGAACTGGTGCAAAAAATCATACGGCCCGAGCAAATGAAACTGCAAGTACGTGGTGTCCGAAAAACGAAAAATGGTGGCGTAATAATAAGTACCGAGACGAAACAAGACGCCGATAAGCTGAAGAACGCAGTCCAGCTCTCTACATCTGGACTTACCGCCGACGAACCTAACAAGCGCAAACCTCGGATCGTGGTTGGTTGTAGGAGTGCCGACTTCTTTGGCTGAAAATGAGGTTTTCAAGTGCATTTTCGAGCAAAATATAGCTGACAAGTTACCAGCGATGTCCCTAGAATCCTTTTTGACCTTGATAAAATTAAGCCACAAATCTGGGAAGAGAGAGGCTGCGACCTGTAACTTCGTTATTGAAGTTGCGGCCAACATACGAAAAATTTTAATACCTCAAACTAGGATTTTTATAAATTGGTCATCATGTCTCCTGTCAGGGACTTCACGTTAGTTACGAGGTGCTATAAATGCCAGCAGTATGGCCATGCAGCCAAATCTTGCAGAGAACTATTTTCCGCATGTGGTCACTGCGGTGACACAGGTCATACGATGTCCGAATGCGCGAAGAAAGCTGAGACTCCGAGATGCGCGACTTGCTCCCGCTTTAAAAAGCTCAGTGACCACAAAACGGGAGACGCTGAATGCCCTGCCAGAAAAATAGCGGAACATAGATATATAAACTCCGTCGATTATGAGGGCACCTAGTGCGTCATACTCCAAGTCAGGCCGTTCCGTTGATCTTTCGCTGTCTAAGCAAATTGTCGCCCACAACAAAAATACCTTGACGGTGTTATTCGCAATGTTTACTTGTTTAATACTGCTGACAATGATATTAGTATTAGCAAATAAGTGCTACAAACTGTTTTCCTTAGATTTATTTACATGTGTGACCCTAATTATTATGTGTTGTTCGTATCTTATAATAGCGTTTAAGTTCATTACGTATATCATAATATATTAACCCACACTAACTTATTTCACTATTATGTTTTATATTGTTAAGAAATCCATTGTCCAAATAGTATTTATTAGAAACATGCCGCCTGTGATACAGGTTTAACCTAGTACAGGCATCGAACTCTGTTATACCAACATTATTTTTAAGATTTAACTTGTATTTTTCGTGCCAATTTTAAATTTGAATAAATATATTATTATTATTATTATTCCGTTTATTAATTTAATAATTGTTCATATTACTTACACCAACCAAGTAACCATTTTATTATAGTAATAAACGAAAGATTACATAGAAACGAAACCGGAATCTTAAAATCATAATAAATAAGTTATATTATGATACTTGAGTCAAATCATTCCTGTTGTGGTCAATGTCATTTGACCCATACAACCAAATCGTGTGAAAAAATGACTAAAATTTCGGTAACAAAATAATTGACTGGTTGCAATGTCGTGATTGTTACTACACTTTGTGCCTGCGTGAGGTTTAGCCTCAAAATATTGTAACAGAGTATACACGCGACTAAAATGTGTCAGACTAACTTTTGGTAACAATGTTTCGTAAATATATCCACACTGTTACTACGTTATGATATCAATAACAAAACTATCCAAAAGTGCTTACACTGTTACTACATTTTTGTTCCTAGAATGTGACTAAACTTTGTGTATAAATAGTTACAAGTAAATGTGCACATTAATTAACTTAGTTTGGTAACATAGTCGAAACTAGTACACAGTTCTAGAATATTCGATTCCTTTTAAAAAGTTCAGTGTTACTCAAACATTTTATCTGATAATTGATCGCTAGTACGTATTAACAATTAACAGTATGAGTAAACCTTTATTATTATCAGTCATATTTACAGTATATGAAATTAATATGGAAATTGATAAAACTTTTTTTATTGTAGTATTATTTATTATTTTTACTTGTAATCACAATTTTTTATAAATTACAGATTTTCTTATGCATGTCGCAGGTATATTGTCAAAGCCGTGATATTAAAATTTCACTAGTGATATTATAATTAAACGATAGATTGTCAATTGACTTCATTACACGGCATTGACAATACATCTGCGACATGCACGTACATTAGGTACTTAGTATATTTTCAAACACATTATAAGGTTTATTTTCAAAACTATTATTTATAAATCATAGATTATTCTTATGCGCATACATTAGGTATGTAAAATATTTTTTAACATTTATTTTTTTTATTTTTACTAAAAGTGTTATTTTTAATATATAAACCACAGATTGCCCTTCCATCGCTTTTATTCTTAGGTTGAAAATGTTCAACGATATTTATTTATTTATTTATTAGACGTCTACTCTGCAGCAGATTCCTCACTGCAGGAAATGACTTGCAGGAGGGACGATATTTGTATTAGGATTTAGATGTGGTCCTGATTTAGATGTGGGTTTGCACCTGAAAATAAATACCTATATTAAACACATTTCTATTTTTTTACTGACAGTTGTACCAATGAGATTTACGTTCCTTTAAAAGCCTTAAAACAGAGAAGGAAAACATTTTGTTTCTTTCATCTTAGAAAACATTGTGAAAAGCCTACGTGTCTAGCAATCTCATCACATAAATGTTTGCCTAATCTATATAGGCTCATGATTACTCACTTGCCGAATCTGCATGACGACAGCACGTAGATACCTACTTGATACATGTTTGGAACCACTGGCATCGGATTATTCCGTCGGCCATAATAGATTTTGTTACTGAATCGAGCAATAAGTACATTTTGTGTCGACTTAGTTACTAAACATTGTGATAGCCTTACAAAATCAATTATGATGAAATCAAAACAAAATAAATACATGTTTTATTATTGTATCCTAAAATAAATATTAGATCTGAATAATTTATACTTTCTAATTATCAACAATGACACCTATGAAATATTATTTTTTCTTAACACAAAATTAATAAAAATGTAAATGTATTAACTTACTTCTATAAAAATCGCCGGCGCCTTTATTATTTGGAATTACATTCCAAATTCCCTCGACAAACGAACTTGCGCACTTTGTAAATAACTATATAGATTTTAAAACTTACCCTAACATACACCAAATAATTTTATAATAATAATAATAATTGTTCATATTACTTACACCAACCAAGTAACGAAACATTGTTACCAAAAGTTAGTCTGACACATTTTAGTCGCGTGTATACTCTGTTACATACAATATTTTGAGGCTAAACCTCACGCAGGCACAAAGTGTAGTAACAATCACGACATTGCAACCAGTCGATTATTTTGTTACCGAAATTTTAGTCACCGCGACCGGATTTGGTTGTATGGGTCAAATGACATTGACCACAACAGGAATGATTTGACTCGCAGAAAAATATCATAATAAAACTTATTTATTATGATTTTAAGATTCCGGTTTCGTTTCTATGTAATCTTTCGTTTATACTATAATAAAATGGTTACTTGGTTGGTGTAAGTAATATGAACAATAATTATGCAACTTCGAAGAGGGCCTAAAAAAACTGCCTCCTTTAGGTACGGTCGAACAAGCTATATTTGGTTTACAGTTTAACCAACAAATTACATTGTAGAATGTAAACCAAATAGCTTGTTCGACCGTACTATCATATAAAATCGTATCGAAAAATAGTATTAGCAACCATTTTTTTTTTTTTCGGATGGGAAATCTTCAAATGACTTCTCCCGCTCTGGGCGGAGCAGGAGGGAGTGTCAGACTTTTACTGACTAAAACCTATCCATGTTCCTTCATTGCCCTTTGTGTTCCGGGGCCACGGTATCGCTTTCGAATAGTCCCGCAACCCCGGCAGGCATCGGTCCTTGCGGACCCCTTCCTTTTTGCTGACCCTCTTTGAGGCGCGCGTGGAACACGAACGCGCCGTCGACACGGCCTGTCGTCATGAGACGGACGGACGGCTAGCTAGCCCATAGCCCACCGTCCACAGGCCCGCGCCTACGGTGGCCGGGGGCCACGTGGTGGCCGGGGCCACGTGGTGGCCCCCGACGCCCGGGGCGTCTCCCGCGGCGGCCGGGACGCTGTGAGTTTCTCTCCCTTTCACGTTCCGCCACCTCCTTCTCTAGCATTACTGCTTCGCTGAAGGAGGTGACGGCGTCCCATTCCGTCTCGCTCCGGACCATGGCTTGCACCAGGGCCGGACGCGAGAGGTCGCCGCCGCCAGTATTAGCAACCCTTAAGTCATTTTAAAAGACCTATTCAACGATACCCCACGCGATGGGATAGACGACGAAAAAAAATTCATCCCTACTTCACATGCAGGGGGAGAGCTACCCTAACAAAAATACAAAAAAAAAAATATTTTACCATTTTGTCGGTAATTGATAAACACATCTCTACAAAATTACAACTTTCTAGTCTCTGAACTCTCTCTTAACTTAGAAGAATGATTTTTTCACAGCTTCAAGGGACTGTATGCCTGAGTATATGGTTTTAATTTCAACGAATTCAACTCGATACCTCCACGCGTTCCCGAGATAAAGGGTCTTGACAGACAGACGACGAACTTTAAATAAAGACATTTTATTTATGATTAATTTGTAAATGTAAGTCGATATTACTTGCCAAATTTCATAGTTCTAGGAAATACTTTTTCGTTTTTTACGACATAAACGGCGGCGGCATCTTTTTTACGTTAACTTAGAAATTTGTTTTTATCACAACTTCAAGGGATCGTAGATTTGAGTATATGGTTTTAATTTCGACTCGATACTTCTATGCGTACCCGAGATAAACGGTCTGACAGACAGACGGACAAAAAAGTGATCCTATAACGTTTTTGAGGTACGGAACCCTGAAAAGGAGGTATACCTTTAACCTACATATTCGTTTACTTTAGAGAAAACTAAAATAACACTCACTGTCTCCATCAGCATGCGACCGCTTTCTTTCGGGTTTTGAGTGCGGCCGCTTATCCGAACTTGATTGGAAATTCTAAAAGAAAAATAACAAATTGTTGAAATCCTATAGCATTCTTTGAAAATTTAGACACTTCTAACAGGTATAGGTAATATGTCTGGGTTTATTACGTACCCCAAGGCGATCCTGAGCTGGATTCTTGAAGTTGCGGTTGTATCCCCGAACCTGGCCGATCATCCGGTGCTGTTCTACGGTGGCTGGGTCCAGGTAGCCTCGCGTGGGGTTCTGCGGAATCTCCAACCGACGCATTCTCGCAGCTTGCAGCGACAACTCTGTAATTAGCAAGGTTGGCCGATTTTTCATTTCTAAACGAAGTTGTTAAGAGCATTCAACATTCGACCTCAGCTTAGTTAAGAAAAGGCTAGGCAGATGAACATATGTTAAGCTCATCTATCCACCAGTCCGAAAACGTAACATGTTCTACTAAACCTAAGTGATGTGCCTGGCAAAGCATAACTGCATTCATCTTAACAGATGCTTGAGATAGCAGAATAGCAGAAAGTGGCGCGGCGTGATATAGCTCCTTCGTACACTGACAGATCTCGTCACCATCATGCCTCATCTGTCCCAGGTGTGGGCAGAGTGATATTTATTCATTTATTGGATCTCCAACAGAAACTACACAATTACATGCAAGTATACGTAGATCAGTGACAAATACAAGTGTGCGCTTATAGGAGACCACATCACTCACTCATAATCGAGGTTAAAAATCGAAACAAATCAAAATACATCATACAAAAAATTATACAAAAGAAACAAGATGAATTACAAATGTTTTTTTTAATGATTTTCATAAAAATAAATTCTGTCTTCACGATGAGCAACTAGATACGATAGAATAAGGCATTGTACGAATGCTAGTCCAAAGGTCAATTTCTAAGCGAAAAAATCCCCGCGCACTTTTTTTTAAATAAAGGACTGTACCAGTATTGACTTTACCTAAGTATGAAATTCGACGCACACATTATGCATCTCGTCGCGCGTGCCAGGTTTTGGAATAAATGAAAAATTTGGGAAAGGCTTTTGCCGAATAATAATTTCATCCCACCTAACACATTTTCATGTAAAATGTTGCCAAGACGAGACCATATGACTCGCACTGTCAAAAAGTTATCAGATCTCATATAGAGCCAAACTTCTAACTCTACACGCCCTAACTCTACAAGATCTAACTTCACAAACTCCTACACCTTGGTCAAAATAAATGCGGCTTAGCAAAAAAAAAGCAATATCTTTAAACCTAAAATAATAGCAAACAAAAATAGGGTGCTGATGGCTCTTCTGGATTGATGATTGATGAAAGGTGGGTTTATAGGGCTTGAAAGCGATCGGACCAAAGTGTGGCTGACACGCACCTGCCGGATGATAATGTGTTCGTTCTGGCGCAGCATCTGGTGCGTGCCTGTCAGCCATACCAAAGGTGAATAGACTCGGGTGATCGAGCGAGCGTGCGATCCAGTACCAGAAATGTGGGCAATTACTATCAGCCCCCAAGACGTAGCTCGTGCAATCTGTCCGTTGCCTAACTGGAAATCTCCAGGGCTGGATGGGCTGTACAATTTCTGGATAAAATGGTTCACAAGGTCGCACGCTCGCCTGGCGACCCTGATCCAGTCAGCCTTAGAGTCAGGGTCGCTCCCAGAGTTCCTGACAGCAGGTATAACCCACCTGCTCCATAAATCGGGTAGAACTGCGGAAACGACCGACCGATCACAAGTCTCCCGACAGTCTATAAAGTTCTAATATCCATTTTGAGAACTAAAATTAGAAAACATATTGATGACAATTCCGTCATGTCCGCTTCTCAAAATGTATGTAGGAACGGGTCCCGCGGTACTAAGGAGCTACTCCTCATTGATATGGCCATAAGTCAACAGGTTCGCCGTTCCCGAAAGGATCTGTCGACATGTTGGATAGACTATAAGAAGGCCTATGAGTCGGTGCGGTACATGGCTCATGAGGGTGCTAGAGTTGTATGAAGTTGATGCAACTCTGCGCACCTTCCTGATGTTGTGTAATGTGTGTGTGTGTGGGTGTCGTGCAATGGAGGACAGTCCTTCGCTTTCCAGGATGTCGGCAAATTCAGAGGAATAGCGAGCCGATAAGGATAGAGCGAGAAATATTTCAGGGCGATTAGTTTAGAGTCCACTTTGGTCCTGCTTAGGCTTGAATCCTCTTAGCATGCTGCTGGAGGATTCAGGTCCTCCAGCAGCATGATCTAGGCTATCGGTTGCGGAAAGATGGTCAAGTTATATCTCACCTCATTGACATGGATGACCTGAAACAGGCTGAAACTCTTTGCCCCCAACGATTTGCAACTGTTGGAGCTACTGAAGGTAACTGAAACTTTCAGTGGTGCCATCAGGATGGAATTTGGTGTGGACAAATGTGCGGTCATGCATGTAACGCGAGGGGAGATTGTGGTGTCTGTGGAAACCCAGCTCTCAGATTTCATAAATCTTAGATCCCTCTCAGCAACCGAAACCTATAAGTATTTGGGTATGTCGGAAGCGCTGGGCATCAATGTTGCTGACATAATGCTATCGTTGAAGAAGCGCTTCATTGGCCGCCTGAAAAAAGTATTTAATAGTCTTTTATCAGGCGAAAATAAGGTGCGTGCTTTCAACGGTTGAGTCATGCCGGTTTTGGGTACTCTTTCAGCATACTCAAATGGACTCAAACAGAACTAGACGCCCTGGATACGAAGGTCCGTAAACTGTTGACGGCATATCGAATGCTTCACCCACGTTCTTCGGTTATGAGACTGTATATCCCGCGGAAGTGTGGGGGCAAGGCTTTTTTAATTGCTAAGACTCTCCACAATCGCGAGATATGCAGTCTCAGGGAATATTTCCCAGAAGCCGACGTGGGATGTGGTCGCGATGGACAAGGGCCTCAACCCGCTCTCCTTGGCTAAACAGAACTGGCGCAAACCTGAAGTTCTTAACACTAACGACCGCAGGGAGGTATGGCAGAGTCCTGAGCTTCACGGACGTTTTTTCCGGGCCCTACATGTCAACAACGATTGTCTCACTTTGGCTGGCATTCAGACATAGTTTATAACCTGGATTAACACATCGGATACTTTTTATCTTGGCAGTACGATCCTGTGGGACAGTAACCGAATTCCACGCAGGCGAAGCCGCGGGCATAGGCTAGTTATTATGTATTTATCCCCAAATAAAATATTTAGTGACATTAAAAGTGCGCGAGGACTATTCCGCTTGGTGAAAACTAACCCTAACTCAGCAGTTAGGTACTTACTTTTCTTGGGCTGTGTCCGCACAGTTATGAAAGGGATGTCTTCTGGTGTCAGTGGCGGTTCTGTTACTTTGGTTATGCTAGAAAGAAAAACAGTGAATTTAGAGAGTAGGTTGCACGGCCAAAACAGAACTGAAGCGCGTATGTGTAAAAAAAAAACAAATCCCCACTTGGCTATCCAAGTATTTAGAAACGACATTAAACTACAACTCATTGCAGTTAGGTATAGTCGACCGATCGTCTGCCTGCTGTGGTAACAAAACCAGTACCAGTTATGTTATGTTAGGCTACTACAGTTATGTTAGGCTGGCCACTTATTCTATTGAAACTCCGTATTACGGTAGGACAGCTCAAGATGAGTGTTCGTGTAACTAGAACTACATGACGAGTGGACTACTCAACCTAGATCTTCTCTGAACCCAAAGAGATTTAAAAAATCTTAGAGCAAACATGAGTTTATTCATACACAAATTTTGATCCCGAACATTTTCGATTTTGAAACACGAATGTCAAGGCGCCTAATACCCCCACCGCGGTGCACGGATAGGCCACGCAGGTGTGTTAAGTTTCGCTTCGCAAGAAAATGTAACTATGTAATTGTGTCCACTACAAACCATGGACAGTCGGACACACTGACGTCATTAGTACATGCATGGCTTGCTCGAAAAAGGCCTAAGGTGCTCGATTTTCTTCGTCTTGTCCCGTCTATCGCTCGTAAATACTTGAATGTCTTTGTCTGAACGGTGAACCCCAACTAACGGATGACTGAACTTGTACAATGTAGGTACAGTTAATTAAATAATAGGTATGATGATAATCTGGTTCCTCAGCCTAGGTTATCATAATCCGTTAAGAGTATGGTACCTTCGTTTTTTTTTAAGTTTTTTTTTTCTTTTTAAAGATTTCAGTAGATCGATTTTCTCCTGAAGCTCGTCGCATCTTTCTTCAGCTATAGAAAACTGGTCATCTAATTCTGGTATGGATGCTGAGAAAAAAGATTTTGCAGCTTAGAATTCACGTAATAGCACGCACCTATGTATAAGCATGGCTGTCAACATAAAGCTGAGCAATGAGCGAATATAAAATCACCAGAACACCTGGCACCACCAACAAAATTGAGTCTTATTATTCAAACCCATTGTAATTGCAATTGTAGAAATTACAGGATTTACATCACCTCACCACTCGGCACCTAATTTTTGTCGTCAAGTGGTGGCACTGGCTAGGCGAAGGCTTCGCATCCTCGTGATCAAGCCACACAGTCGACTACAGTCGCGTGCTCATATTATGTAGGTATCGCAATCATCGTGACCGACGCAAAAGCCAGCGAGTGATACCTATTTACTGGAACTGATCAACTAGGTAGGTACATAGGTAGATCTGTTTAAACTTTATGGCGGCTCGGAAGTTAGCTGCGAGTGGCGATCAGCACAGGTACCTACCTGTGCTGATCGCCACTGAACGTGATCGAACCGTTATACCTACCTAGGTATAAGGTTCAAACTTTATTGCGGCTCGAAACATCTAACATAGAGCTGTGTAGAACACAATTTTATCTATCAGCGAGGCGCAGAGGACTCATTGTCATGACTATAATGCGCAAAGTTTTAACTCGCAGCTAACTTCCGAGCCGCCATAAAGTTTGAACAGAACTATAATCATGTTTCAATGTCTGAGTATAGTAGGTATCACAGATACCTACCGACCTACCTACCTACCTAATGTAGATATCTAAGTAGGTGCGGACTACACGGCGAGACGTAATTGGACGGCCTCACTTTGTTGTTCGCAGAGTTCCGTCTTTACCTTTTTATTTGTCTGAGGGTACAGCATAGCACGGATTATTACGAACCAGTTTTGTCCAGTCTTCGTTCGGAGCGCGTTACGTCTAAGGCGGAGCCAGCTAGACTGCTTTGGCTCCTATGACGCTTATCTGTAATAATTTTACTGTGATAAGCTTCATTTCGAAATTCGAATAACTGTGACACTTGCCAATGAGTTACATTGGGAAATTATGGAACATATATTGTCAATACTTCAGTAGGTAGGTACGAGGTATTCGCCGACCCGCACGAGCTTCGCCCGTTGACGGATTTTCATACAAACTTACACACACCCGCTTAGGGGTACAATGTTTTTTCATTATATGTAGGTACCTAAGGTGGGTGGACCATGGAAGGCCACGCTCCTTTGAAGGCCAACTATTAAAAAGTCGTAGTTATTGACATGTAAGGACATATTCCTTCCTTCTACTACACACTAAGATCCATCAAACTGAAAGCCACAGACGCGGCGGCGAGTCGCTTGCGCCGCTGTTTTGGCAGTGCGATCCCACGCTTACGCTTCGTAGACTTCGGTCTTTGACGTTACAATTTTATTCTTATTAGCACGCACAGCAAAACGGTAGTTTTTACTTAAATAACCTATTATTTTCTCATGTTTTTTACTGTGAATATTGTCATATAAGGGTTTTTTATGGTCATTACTAAAGAAAAAAAAATGATTTAAGTTAAAATAAATATTTTTTTGTAAATTTACCAGCGGCCCCATTCGACCTTCGTCAACAATAATCAACTTTAATTTATCGAGTACCACTATTTTTTTAGTTTTTGTTAATAGGTAAGTGGATAGCAGATATTTATTAAGAATATTTTCAGAATAATATTTAGGTAGGTACCATCCTAGAAATATTTTGAGAAAAATGGCCTTTTTATTTAAACTTTTATTTAAAGACGATTTTCTGATTATTGTGAATCAATTTTTAATCACTCCACTGGTAAAAATAGTTTTCTTGAGCATTTTTACATCCAGTTATCTGTGAAAAAGTTTCAGTTACCAATTTCATAAGAAATCTTGGTCTTAAAATTCGATATTTTAGAAATAATTGCAGAAAATAGGAAATTTTCAAAAAATACTTGAATTAATACATTACATCGTCAACAATTAACAAAGAAACAGACCAAATTAGCAATTAATGGATGCACGCAAGTCACACTAACTAACTTCGTTCCACCTTTTGAGTATTTTTTGTCT
This sequence comes from Xestia sexstrigata, assembly GCA_941918905.2. Classification (NCBI taxonomy): domain Eukaryota; kingdom Metazoa; phylum Arthropoda; class Insecta; order Lepidoptera; family Noctuidae; genus Xestia; species Xestia sexstrigata. The sequence continues at coordinate 9,921,192 of OW799200.2, read as the reverse complement.
AATTGCACTCGGCTAAGAGTGGCCTTCCATGGTCCACCCCCGTTAGTTACATTGTTTCATAGAAGTAGGTAACTCAATTGGTTTACGCGGCGCACGCCAGCCAGTAAAGGAGCTTATCGGCATGATTTTTTCCGACATATTCAACAATTACCTATCTAAGGTATCATCATATATTTCAGCAAACATACACAAAACTTTAACGAATTACCTACACAGGCCTACATTTATAACTTCCTCATGAACCATCCCGTCCATTGGTGAAAAACGTAATAAGTATCCGTTTGGTAGTCGGTAGTAGGTTATAAAAGTTTATCGCGTTCAGTCAGACAGACAAACAACAAACGCGGCGGGGAGGACTTTGCTTTTGTAGTGATAGTGATTTAAGTAGAATAGGTAGGTACTTAGTGTCGAAAGTCGTTACGAGGGGATTTCGTTAACTAGTCTTTTTTCCTGAATTGACTCCATGAACATCCAAGATCATCGCATCTAATTCAACATCGATTTTGAGATAGGTAGGCATAGGCACCTAGGTACCTACTTACCGACTCCGTCATTTTAGCATCAGTTCACATCGGTGCCGCAGTGTAGTGAAATAGACACTAATCAATGAATTGTAAATACAAATTCTTGTTACAAGGATCACAACTTATAAATTTACTTGAACCAAGTTATCTAGTAATAACCAACCTTTAGAAAACTTTAAGCCGTCGCCCATAATAACTTGAAATTTTCATACATAGCACATTAAGCAGGTACTCGCAAGTTTTGCGCTAATTTGAAATTAACAGAACGGTTGAATAATAAATATAAAAAGGAGGGGCGTTTTTAGTAAAAGCAATAAAAAATCATTACGTCAAAGTTGTCAAAATAATATCAATCCTGGAACAAGGAAACATCGGCGTTTGCTTCAAAATCTATGTGCTCAGGTACGTACTTATCAAATATAACACTGGCAGGTTATGGTTCACTAAAGTTTTACCAAAAATCCATTGACAATTTTTCGTTTTACAACTAATGTTTACCTACTATTTATTTTGCAAGCAACTTATTCCGCAAATGCTTTATTTTAAAACCACACTCATTTAACAAACATTTATTTGGCAAACACTTATCTCATCAATGAATCAGATGATATTTAATCCCTCTGTTCGCATCTACACATATTTCATTTCTTATTTAAATACATTTGGATAAATCACGTTTCTACAAAATAATTTAAAGGCTAGTATTTTTTTTATTACTCTTTTTTAATAAAAAGTTTAGGAAATGCACAGTTTTTTCACAACATTGTTTGCATGTTGTGAAAATCATACTCCATGCATGCAGCAAGCATGCATCAAGCAAGCAGCAAGCACGCAGCAAGCAAGCAGGAATCATGCAGCAAGCATGCAACAAGCAAGCAGCAAGCATGCAGTATGCAAGCATGCAAGCATGCAGCATGCAAGCATGCAGCATGCAAGCATGCAGCATGCAACATACAGCATGCAACATGCAGCAGGCATGGTTTCTGTCACAGCTCTGGCACTGCGGGGCTCCGGCGGTCCCACGCGAGCTTATTGTTACAGAAGGTTTTATCGCTCACCACCGTAGGTTCGGCTTGCTCGCCGGCCGTAGCGGCGGGCGTTGATGCCACCTGCTCCTCGTGGGCGGAGCACCGCCGTGTCCTTGTAGCGGCGATCACGTCCCGGCCGCCGCGGGAGACGCCCCGGGCGTCGGAGGCCACCAGGCCTGTGGACGGAGAGCTATGGGCTAGCTCGCCGTCCGTCTCACGACGACAGGCCGTGTCGACGGCGCGTTCTCATTCCACGCGCGCCTCAAAGAGAGTCAGCAAAAGGAAGGGGTCCGCAAGGGTCTATGCCTGCCAGGGCTGCGGGACTGTTCGAAAGAGATACCGTGGCCCCGGAACACAAAGGAGTAAAGTATCCGTTTGGTAGTCGGTAGTAGGTTATAAAAGTTTATCGCGTTCAGTCAGACAGACAAACAACAAACGCGGCGGGGAGGACTTTGCTTTTGTAGTGATAGTGATTTAAGTAGAATAGGTAGGTACTTAGTGTCGAAAGTCGTTACGAGGGGATTTCGTTAACTAGTCTTTTTTCCTGAATTGACTCCATGAACATCCAAGATCATCGCATCTAATTCAACATCGATTTTGAGATAGGTAGGCATAGGCACCTAGGTACCTACTTACCGACTCCGTCATTTTAGCATCAGTTCACATCGGTGCCGCAGTGTAGTGAAATAGACACTAATCAATGAATTGTAAATACAAATTCTTGTTACAAGGATCACAACTTATAAATTTACTTGAACCAAGTTATCTAGTAATAACCAACCTTTAGAAAACTTTAAGCCGTCGCCCATAATAACTTGAAATTTTCATACATAGCACATTAAGCAGGTACTCGCAAGTTTTGCGCTAATTTGAAATTAACAGAACGGTTGAATAATAAATATAAAAAGGAGGGGCGTTTTTAGTAAAAGCAATAAAAAATCATTACGTCAAAGTTGTCAAAATAATATCAATCCTGGAACAAGGAAACATCGGCGTTTGCTTCAAAATCTATGTGCTTAGGTACGTACTTATCAAATATAACACTGGCAGGTTATGGTTCACTAAAGTTTTACCAAAAATCCATTGTCAATTTTTCGTTTTACAACTAACGTTTACCTACTATTTATTTTGCAAGCAACTTATTCCGCAAATGCTTTATTTTAAAACCACACTCATTTAACAAACATTTATTTGGCAAACACTTATGAATAATAATGAATCAAATGATATTTAATCCCTCTGTTCGCATCTACACATTTTTAATTTCTTATTTAAATACATTTGGATAAATCACGTTTCTACAAAATAATTTAAAAAGTTTAGGAAATGCACAGTTTTTTCACAACATTGTTTGCATGTTGTGAAAATCATACTCCATGCATGCAGCAAGCATGCATCAAGCAAGCAGCAAGCACGCAGCAAGCAAGCAGCAAGCAAGCAGGAATCATGCAGCAAGCATGCAACAAGCAAGCAGCAAGCATGCAGTATGCAAGCATGCAGCATGCAACATACAGCATGCAACATGCAGCAAGCATATAGTATGCAAGCGTGCAGCATGCAACATGCAGCAGGCATGGTTTCTGTCACAGCTCTGGCACTGCGGGGCTCCGGCGGTCCCACGCGAGCTTATTGTTACAGAAGGTTTTATCGCTCACCACCGCAGGTTCGGCTTGCTCGCCGGCCGCAGCGGCGGGCGTTGATGCCACCTGCTCCTCGTGGGCGGAGCACCGCCGTGTCCTTGTAGCGGCGATAACATCCCGGCAGCCGCGGGAGACGCCCCGGGCGTCGGAGGCCACCAGGCCTGTGGACAGAGAGCTATGGGCTAGCTCGCCGTCCGTCTGTCTCACGACGAAAGGCCGTGTCGACGGCGCGATCTCATTCCACGCGCGCCTTCAAAAGAGTCAGCAAAAGGAAGGGGACCCCTTCCTTTTGCTGACTCTTTTTGAGGCGCGCGTGCAAGGGCCTATGCCTGCCAGGGCTGCGAGACTGTTCGAAAGAGATACCGTGGCCCCGGAACATGCATGGGTTTTAGTCAATAAAAGTCCGACACTCCCCCCTGCTCCGCCCAGAGCGGGAGATAAAATGAAAAAATAATGAAAATAGTTTAGGAGATAAAATAAAAAAATAAACGAATTGTTTGTCAAATAATACGTACCTAATAAATATAAGTTTATAGGATAATTATTTTGCTAAATTAATAATTTTGGTAAACTTGTTGTATAATGATGAAATGAAAAATCATGTTTTTGCCAATTTTGGTGAACAGAAGGTCACCGCAGGTTATATTAGGTACCTACTTACCTTCAAACTGGGTTTCCACCAGAATTTGGTAATCTAGCTGACGGTTGGTCACAACAAATGAACCACCCACAACCACCACAACCACCGTCATCGGTATCTATTATGGGATTGGAAAACCGAAAGGTTTAAAAATCTGTTTAGATGATTTCATTTCTGAAATGATTATTTTGTTAGCAGAAAGTATTATAGTTTATGAAAATAAAATTAACGTTGCCAAAAGATGTTTTATTTGCGACTCTCCAGCTAGAGCGTAAAGCCGAACGTCCACCGCCAGCTAAAATAATAAGGAACTAAGCTCACTGAACTAAGCTAAGCTAAACTAGGAAATAATTGTTCGTCCACCGAAAAATAAGCTATAACTACGAATCACGATCACACACTACAAAACAACACTAGCGAAAGGCGCCAGAGGGGTAACGCAAGGGGGTGAGAGAGGCTTAGCTTAGTTCGCGTAGCTTCGTATCGGCCTACACAAATAAGTTAGTTTGACTTATTTGGGATATTTTAGTTAGCTTAGTTGGCATAGTTTGCGGTGGACGCACATGTATGAAAAACTGGCTCAACTATGCGAGCTAAACTAAACTAACTTATTTTAGCTGGCGGTGGACGTTCGGCTTAATTGTGTAAAATGAAAGTAAATCCTAAATTTGACATTTGAACACAGCTGTTCTGATCAAGATGACCAGACAAACAGACACTGACCATGCAAATGGTCAGTGTCTGTTTTGTTCAGCATATTTGCCAATTCTTCTTCAGCCTCTTCATAGGTTTGAATATTTTTTCGTATTAAGGAACAACTCATCGTAAGCCTATCTGCAAATTGAATTGAAATGTTTCATCGCACAATGAAATCGCAACGCATCATCGCGCGAGCGATGGCAATAGGACGGAGCCTAAGAGCTCGATACTCTCAAACTCTCTCGCCGCCTGAGCCCCGGGGCCCGTGCATTGTTTATTTTGACCGTTCCGGCAACGAACAGACCGCACTGCTCTTCAGTATTTACGCAACCATTAATGAAGAGTTAGCTTGAAGCGCCAAAATCTAGAGTTGCTTGGAAGTAGTCGTTTCATGGCACTGTAGCGGTGGCAACAAATGGGAAATTACTTTTCAATACACTTCCTCGAAAACGGGTTCTCGCACTACGATTAGGTTCAACATGCAATGTATTTCACACGGTGCATTTTCTTTATTTTTCCACAGGTAACATATTATAGATATACTTATACGAAGTTCAAATCGGTTCAATGCCTATAGTCGGAGGCGAATGTTTTTTTTTTAATTTCGGCAAATCAATAGGCGTCTTTACGGCGGTGTAAATAGTTTTTGAATATTCAAATTGTGTACCTATATAAATAGAATATCATATATTATTATATATGATATTCTATTGATATTCTAGATTATACATGATTATTTAAAACTAATATTTAGTTATCTAAACAAAATAACATTATTTTCTGTTCTAAATTAAAAAATACAAAAAAAAAACTGTTTTCTAAATTAGGCTGTTTAACGGCTTCATACCCGCTTCATACCTTTGCTTCTCCTTCAACCTGGCGAAAACAAAGCGCGGAAAAAAAAGTAAATTAAAATCATAATCTCATAAAATTCATGACAAAAATATTTTTCATTCTTTTAACTTATTTCCCATGGCGCAATGGTGACGACTTAAATAGACGAAGATATCCAGTACCTACTTACTTTTTCAAGTTATATTAATGGAGAAATGTTTAAAAACTGCCGGAATCGATTTTTTTAGTTTTTGCCCCAGTGAGGAGTTTCTTGTTCTTTGTAGTGCTAATTTAGAAACATTTAGTTTACCTAAACTCTTCTTTTCTGGATACTGCTTGGAGCTCGTGGCTAAATAACTAAATAAAGCAAAAGGAAGGGGACCCCTTCCTTTTGCTGACTCTTTTTGAGGCGCGCGTGCAAGGGCCTATGCCTGCCAGGGCTGCGAGACTGTTCGAAAGAGATACCGTGGCCCCGGAACATGCATGGGTTTTAGTCAATAAAAGTCCGACACTCCCCCCTGCTCCGCCCAGAGCGGGAGATAAAATGAAAAAATAATGAAAATAGTTTAGGAGATAAAATAAAAAAATAAACGAATTGTTTGTCAAATAATACGTACCTAATAAATATAAGTTTATAGGATAATTATTTTGCTAAATTAATAATTTTGGTAAACTTGTTGTATAATGATGAAATGAAAAATCATGTTTTTGCCAATTTTGGTGAACTGAAGGTCACCGCAGGTTATATTAGGTACCTACTTACCTTCAAACTGGGTTTCCACCAGAATTTGGTAATCTAGCTGACGGTTGGTCAGTTTTAGTCATTGCCCTCGGTGCTCAACCTCGCATACTCTGGAGCACTAATTATGCATTACATAGGTATCCAGAAAAGAAATCATCTGCCTAGCCCTCTCCCAACTATGTTGGGGTCGGCTTCCAGTCTAACCGGATGCAGCTGAAAAGGTAGTAGGTAGGTAGTAGGTAGCTGAACAAGACTGAAAAGGTCAGTGGCCCAAAAAGACTTTTTGGGCCACTGACTACCTGTAACAACTGTCAAAGATCTACAAATGACAGCCGAGACCAACAGCTTAACGTTCTTTCCGGGGCACGGAGGACAAGTAAAGTCATCCATCCACGGACCAACCTAGGCAAGCACGACTTAACTTAAAGATCGACTGTTATTTAGTTATTTAGCCACGAGCTCCAAGCAGTATCCAGAAAAGAAGAGTTTAGGTAAACTAAATGTTTCTAAATTAGCACTACAAAGAACAAGAAACTCCTCACTGGGGCAAAAACTAAAAAAATCGATTCCGGCAGTTTTTAAACATTTCTCCATTAATATAACTTGAAAAAGTAAGTAGGTACTGGATATCTTCGTCTATTTAAGTCGTCACCATTGCGCCATGGGAAATAAGTTAAAAGAATGAAAAATATTTTTGTCATGAATTTTATGAGATTATGATTTTAATTTACTTTTTTTTCCGCGCTTTGTTTTCGCCAGGTTGAAGGAGAAGCAAAGGTATGAAGCGGGTATGAAGCCGTTAAACAGCCTAATTTAGAAAACAGTTTTTTTTTTGTATTTTTTAATTTAGAACAGAAAATAATGTTATTTTGTTTAGATAACTAAATATTAGTTTTAAATAATCATGTATAATCTAGAATATCAATAGAATATCATATATAATAATATATGATATTCTATTTATATAGGTACACAATTTGAATATTCAAAAACTATTTACACCGCCGTAAAGACGCCTATTGATTTGCCGAAATTAAAAAAAAAACATTCGCCTCCGACTATAGGCATTGAACCGATTTGAACTTCGTATAAGTATATCTATAATATGTTACCTGTGGAAAAATAAAGAAAATGCACCGTGTGAAATACATTGCATGTTGAACCTAATCGTAGTGCGAGAACCCGTTTTCGAGGAAGTGTATTGAAAAGTAATTTCCCATTTGTTGCCACCGCTACAGTGCCATGAAACGACTACTTCCAAGCAACTCTAGATTTTGGCGCTTCAAGCTAACTCTTCATTAATGGTTGCGTAAATACTGAAGAGCAGTGCGGTCTGTTCGTTGCCGGAACGGTCAAAATAAACAATGCACGGGCCCCGGGGCTCAGGCGGCGAGAGAGTTTGAGAGTATCGAGCTCTTAGGCTCCGTCCTATTGCCATCGCTCGCGCGATGATGCGTTGCGATTTCATTGTGCGATGAAACATTTCAATTCAATTTGCAGATAGGCTTACGATGAGTTGTTCCTTAATACGAAAAAATATTCAAACCTATGAAGAGGCTGAAGAAGAATTGGCAAATATGCTGAACAAAACAGACACTGGTGCCGATTCCCTTGTTCACAAACTAAACTAAATTTAAGTTGAATGCATCTTTTTCTTTCTATTTCATTATGAAAAGGACAGAAGATAAAATTAGTTTAATCCTGTCAAATTAGTCAGCACCTGACGTAATTTGATGTAATTTTAGTAGTCAACTTTTTAATCGCGTCTAAAAGTTGTATGGCGCTGATTAATTTGACAGAACGTAACTAAAATTTATCTTCTGTCCTTTTCTTAATGAAATAGAAAGAAAAAGATCCACTGAACTTAAATTTGGTTTAGTTTGTAAACAAGGGAATCGGCACCACTGACCATTTGCATGGTCAGTGTCTGTTTGTCTGGTCATCTTGATCAGAACAGCTGTGTTCAAATGTCAAATTTAGGATTTACTTTCATTTTACACAATTACGCTCTAGCTGGAGAGTCGCAAATAAAACATCTTTTGGCAACGTTAATTTTATTTTCATAAACTATAATACTTTCTGCTAACAAAATAATCATTTCAGAAATGAAATCATCTAAACAGATTTTTAAACCTTTCGGTTTTCCAATCCCATAATGGATACCGATGACGGTGGTTGTGGTGGTTGTGGGTGGTTCATTTGTTTAATGTATGTTGCACAATATTATTCAAAATTATTTTTTCTCGAAATATAAAAAAAAACATGTGTTCGGTACATTGTTCTTCTTCGATATCTGTACAGCTGCCATCAGAACTCGCATGCGTCGTGAATCGCAATGCTATTTGATTTTTTTGGAGGACGGAACACTCTTCATTGCACGGCAACCACGCATGCTGGCTGGAACCGGGTTCACTTGTGTTCAAACTATTTTCACAATTCCTTTTATAGCCAGAAACACTTGGACAATTACTACTGCTGATATTTAAATATTCTTGAAACAATTTTCTTTCGATATATATTTCCGGTTCTCTTACGTTTTTTCCACGACTGACAATCCATAATGCAAACAACAATATTTTAATTAAGCTGGTATTAAGCTATGGGCGCTATAACAATACAAATCTGGTCTTTAATTTGAATAAGTTAGTTTGAAACTCTCTATTATACTGAAAAATCTTAATAAAAACATAAATGATATTGTTTATTCAGCAGCTGAATAATTATTAAAACTTAGAATCTTATCCAGTCTAAAGATAAAATATAAAACAATTATTCAGTATCAAGCTGCATAATAGAATGAAATGAATGAATGAATTTTACAATGTTATTTAGAATGTGATACTTTATTCAAAAATTAGCTATTCAAACACTATTAGCTTAGTAGGTACTGCGTAAATGCTGCCGAAGGTGCTGCTTTTCAACTTTAAGCCAACTAGAATGCGTAATGCCAAATAACGTCTGTATAATGATGTTACGGTGATTGGTTATTAACTGTAAAGAAGGGAAGGACAGAAATACAGAATTTATTAAGCGTTAAGAATTTTAAAGGTCCGAACTCAACCTAATTCAGCATTTGGCTATTCCCAAAGCTCTCATATAAACTATATTCATTCTTGTAAAATGTTCTAAATGTGTACCTACCTGTGTAGTTATCTTGCTTAAGTGTTACTTGGGTAACAGAACCCATTTCCACCATTTTTAATTTTTTGTCTGTATGTCTGTGCGGGGTCTTTTATTACAGCATCACGTGTAGGTAAATTATAAAACCAATGTGGTTAGATTTAATGCACAAATATTGGGCATAACTTAGAGGTTTTAGTTTTTGTTCCATTGTAATCGGTGCTTTCTATTAAATTATATAAATGGACTTAAAAGTGTTCAAGAAAAACTTATCATCAAAATGTAAGATACACGCAGCGACATCTATTCGACCAAAATGGTACTAATGACTAAACATGTGCTCACAAGTTATCTTTTTAATCGAGTCTAAAAAAGTTATGATAGCAAAAGGTACTCTAAATTAGTCTATATGACGCTGCTTTATAAATCCACATAGCCAATGTAGTGTGTGGAAAGCGGTCTACTTTCCATGAATTATATTTTATCAATTTAACTTCGGAGTCGGTATATGGCGTTGTTCATTTCACTCCATTTTTTGAAACGCGTTGTTAAGATTTTTCGCGAAAGAATGACTCTCGCCCGAGTCAGTCGCCTCAGATTTGTTGTTATGCCCACGAAACAAATTTAGGAAGAGGTTCTCAATTCAATGCGTATTTTTTTTTTATGTAGCACCTTGCATAAATTTTAATGTAATTCCGATAAGCATGATTTATTTTTTGTGAAAAGCGTATAATTATCTCAAAGTTGGCCCTGTTTAAAATTTAAAAATCGTGTTTGGGCTTATTTCATGCACCTTGATGGGAACTTTCGACCTACCTAGGGTAAGACTATCATCGAGTGTCTAAGGATGAAAACGTAAAGCTGTCGAGGGAAGGCTCTAATTGGAAAAACATAGTAGAATATTTTAGCGATGAATGCAAATATTTCTGAGAAATTAAATTGTTACCCTCTTGAATTTAAACTTATTATAAAGGAGAAGTTTGTTTGTTTGTTTGTTTGGTTGGTTGAACGCGCTAATTTTAGGAACTACTGGTTCGAGTTAAAAATATCTTTTAGTGTTGGATAGCCCTTTTATCGAGGAATGCTATACGTTATATAAGATCACGCTACAATCAATAGGAGCGGAACATCAATGAAAAATGTTGCAAATACTCGTACAGGGAGACAAAATTGTACATTTTGATACAAGTGGAGAAAGTTTGTAATTGTATTCGAGGCGGAATTAACATTGTTATTGAGCCGAGAACTGCAATAACAAATGACGTTTTTCAATACACTTTGGAAGAAATAAAATAAAAAAACGACAAATATTTTTGTCATGAATTATTATGAAACTAAGATTTAACTTTCTTTTCTTCCCGCGCTTTGCTTTTGCCAGGTTGAAGGAGAAGCAAAGGTATAAAGCCGCTAAACAGCCTATTAATAAAAATAGAAAATTCAAATATTTTTGAGTTTAGAACACAAATAAATGTTAATTTGTTCATTGACGTTATTTTATTTTATTAATCATGGTTTTTGATGATATTCTATTTAAAAACATTATTTAAAAATTCAAAAAATATTAACGCCGTAAAGACGCTCAACTCTGCCGAGATTAAAAAAAAAACAATCACCGCCGACTAAAGGCATTGAACCAATTAGGACTAAGTACAATATATAGTTATCTGTAGCAATTTTCATTCCCGCACACGTGTTGGAAAATGAGAAAAAACGCACCAGTGTGAAATGCATTGCATGTTGAACCTAATCGTAGTGCGAAAAGAACCAGTTTTCGAGGAAGTGTATTGAAAAATATATTGCTTTTGAGAGCTTCCGTTGCGTGCGCTGCGTAAACGGTAAAATGTGCGATAGCACATGTTTATCTTTTATGGTTGACTCACAGTCTCTCTTTCTTATGTAACGCAGACGAAGTTGCACGGGTCAGCTAGTATTTTATAATCGTAAATAAGATAAAAAAAAGAAAACGTGGACATAAAATATCCTCTCCGATTGGTCGCACGAGTGCCATTAGGACATTCAGTACTGTATCAGTATGTTTGATCGGACGATCGTCCGATCAATACGATGCGCCGATGGACGCGCGAAAACATAGACACTTTGGTCGCATCGCATGATCGCACGACCTTCAATAGGACATTCAGACGCACGGTCGCTCGATCATTATCGTCAGACGTACGCATCATCGCGCGAGTGGCCGCAATAGCTAGGACGGCGCCTTAAACTTTACTACCAAGCCGACAAAGCAACTCCACTCCCTATTTATGTAGAAAATATGGCTGCGACACTCACAGGTGTCAGCACACAGCACACAGTTTCTATCTGCTGATCCGGTTATATGCTTGGTGGGTTGATGACTTACAGGTGAGACTTACCGATAAGGGCACGCGCGTGGCCTCCTCGCCAAGCCACAATTTCTGGAAAAAGAATAGCTAGATTCCAAAACTATTTAATTTTGAGTCGTTACCCGTGGTCCCGGTGGGTCAACCCATTACCGGGTCCATGGGTAATTTTAATTACCTGTGATTCCATGGTATTAAGGGATTGTTACCTGGACTTCTTGTTGAGAGTTTGAGCACAGCAGTTTTTGTCACATATTTATGTTGGCGTACAGGACACGCGCTTGCTTGTCACGTGACAATGCCGTTTAAAAGGTTAAACGGGAGCATTTGCGGAAGCGTTACCCTTTACACTTTGGCCCAGAGGTTTATTTTATTTAAGGGTTAAACGGGAGCATTTGCGGAAGCGTTACCCTTTACACTTTGGCCCAGAGGTTTATTTTATTTAAGGGTTAAACGGGAGCATTTGCGGAAGCGTTACCCTTTACACTTTGGCCCAGAGGTTTATTTTATTTAAGGGTTAAACGGGAGCATTTGCGGAAGCGTTACCCTTTACACTTTGGCCCAGAGGTTTATTTTATTTAAGTGGTGGAAGTTTAGGAACAGTAAGACCTTTGGTGTGCAGCAGTCAGGTTGGCCGTAGCTGGGTGGCAGGTGGTAGCAGCTAGATGGGAATTGCCGAAAGTCGAATTGATGTTTAGCCGGTCTATGGTGTCAACATACGGTGGTAACAACTGTTGTGCACGAAGTAAATAAAATAAAACTTTATAATTTAATCTCATTATATATTTATTCCATATACACCTATAACTACTTCTTGACACAAAGAACATATAACTGCACTGATAATGCATAAACATACAAAATAATCATCGCTCTTGTAAATGACAAAGAACGCTAAATAAATATTAATTCAGAAGACTTGTTACCATTTCCAATGCGTAAAAAAGTATACAGTAGCTTATATATACATAAAAATGTAGTTATAATTTTGAGTACATGTATATTTGCTATAGTCGATAATTATATTTAGCTCCCAAATTCAGTAAAGATGTTAAATAATTTATTTATTATATTATCATTAATTGCACCCATTATATCATTTAATGAATCATTAAAATCAATAGTATCAAGCGCGAGCGTCACCAACATGCTTCTTCAGAATACTAAATGTTAGTTAGTGTTAAGATGTCTTGTTACAAATACTAATTGAAGTGCGTTGACGCAGCAAACAGTGGTCGAGCGCCGACACCGTACGCACTGGTGACAAGTGAAGCTTCTTAATACAGAATACGCACCGTCTTTACGTCACGAGATAATTATATTAGACGCTAAACTAAATATTTCGTATGCAGCGTTGGTTTCAATTAAGGTATAGTCGAACTCGTAATTGTTTAACACTTTTGACAATTTAACAGTCACTTTTACAAATATACCGTTTTGTGATGTACAAGTAATATTACGTTAAGTGTGTTACGTTAGTGTGGAACTATTACGAGGTTGACTAGACTGTTTACTCCAAAGAATTTTATGTTCAATAAATGCAAAAATATTTCATGGAATGATGAATTTATGTAATTATCAGTCCAAACTCATATTGCATGACTCGTATTATTTATTGTATTTTAATATTTATACTCTGTATAGCATCAATAAATTTACGATTTATTTTATCGTCTGAAATTACGAGTTTCGATCGATTAAAATTTGCTGTTTTTTTTAGAATATTATGCTAATTATAGTAGTATAGTGTTTAGTCAATCTTAAGTGTTTTGTATCAAACTTATTTGTAAAACTATTTAGAACACATCGAAATAATATAAAACACAAAAGTGGACGTCTCTTGAGACAGGCGTTGTATTAATTAAAATATAATGATTTTAATAAAAGTTAGTATGTTACCAAGTAATACTTATAAAAATACATAGACGCACTGTGCTTAGCAAATATTGTGCATGAAGTTGCTTCATCGATTCCAGCTTACACAGCCAGCATAGACAATTTCGTTATTCGATCAATATCGTTATGTATAGGGTATTAATACAAAGTTATTGTTAGTGTACAATTTCTTCATATCAGTCAAACCAGAAAGGATAATTGGTTAAAAAAAAAAAAACTAGTCCGCAAAGTCGGACGATGGAAATTTTAAAAATTATTAACCTACTTTATTAGCGACGGATGAAGTCATTCCCATCATAACTAGGGAAAGAGAAATTATCTAAATAGCCTTAGTTGGTATGGTTCCACATGAACCGTAAATATGTAGCAAAATAAAACATGACAGGGAATAGTCTACCCACATGTTGCCAGCTGTGTTCTCAAGTATAGGGGGCGACCCTAAAGCCATTACAATTAAATACTTACGGTTCAAAAACATTGCGTGGTGTTACTATTAAGTTTGTGGATAAAAATCATTAATAAGTTTGCTTTAGCTTAATCCAAACAAGCTCCGAATCCCTTGCACTGTACAATGTACGGCAGACGTACGATCGTACTCATCGGCGACTCCAGAGCAGGGAAAGGCCGCAGCGGTAGCGTCTAAAGACTACAGCACTAATATGTGGCGCTGATAGTGCGTTGAGCGCACTACTTCTGTCACAGACCGCTTTTCAAGTGTATTCGTCAGTTCTGTGCGAGTAAACGCTGACACGCTCGGTTTGTATGTAACATTTAAGTGTTGACAATGCCGTCTGTAGCAGCGGCCGCGGAGCGTCTCCGTGCTCTGTGACTAAGCCGCTTATCGTACGTACAAAGGCAGTTGTGACTTTGTTCTTATTTTTACTACGATATTAACTATACTAAAGGTGAAGATTTCAGTCCTTCTATAATGTGGATAATATGGATCCATCTTGAAATAATTAATGTATTTTGCCTGGTTATAAAAGATGATGGAAGTTAAGTTTTAATGAGCCCTACAAATGTATTTAACATTTAATTTTGTGATAACATTAAAATTTACTGTTGGAAGTGTTGGCATCACATATTCAGTACCTTTACCATAGCAAGTGAGTTGCGTTTCGACTTAAGCTAAGTCTATATTTGATTACGCAAATCAAACAACAATTATGGGTGGCTATCGAGCGGCGATGGGAATCGAATCTTTATTGAAACGTTATAGAACGTACAACAATACGAAATAGTACATGGGCCCTCAGATAAAGTTGTTATTCACTGCAGAGGCTTCCGTATTTTCCTCTTATTCAGTTTCAACTACAACAGCTCATTCAGTATTTGAGCTACTGTTATTATTATTAAAGTATTCGTTTACTGTCTTAAAATCACGATCGCTATTCGTTCTATAAAAAATCCAGAACACAACTTATGATAAAACAGAGTATAATCACTTTTTTTTTTAATACATTTTCCCTTTTTTCATTGTTTTTATAAAACGATACTAAATGTAGTAGCGATACGTTTTTATACAAATGTAGTTCTGACTAAAATATCTGAATATATCCCAAAAAGACTTAATAATCATTATAACATCATAAATAAAAGTTAATTAATTACTTGTTCAAAAACCGTTTCGTTATGAATAATATTATATGGTAAAATACTAAAATGTACGCGTGAGGGGCCCGCGGGGGTGGGGGGGGGGTGTGGCTCACGGTCACGGGCACACTTGCGTCGCGTGCTGGGCGGCTCGTATGCGCCGGACTCTTTACAACAGTACACATTTCTTTTTCCTGGCCGGTTCTGGGGGCTCCAACGCTGCTAGTATGGCTTCATCGAATACGTTCTTCAATCCTTTCTGCAAGACGAGGGAATAACATTTAAATGTTAAGTCTTACCTTCCAACACGACATGCTCGTATAGTCTTGCGAATAATCAGGCAGGCGTTACACCATGCTGAATGATAGCTATTGTGTCTCATTTTAAAATCAATATAATTGACACAATAAGAACATCTGTTACACGAAATATATCTTCACAGTCTATTTTACTGCTACTTGTATTTACTACTCAGTGAAATATGATTAAATAGCTTGGTTTCGAGTGGTCTTAATTTGTAGTTTCCCTAAAACTACGTTTTTGGATTGAATATAGTTTTGTGAAACAATTGGGAGATAAAATGGTGAACGCAGGTACCTACTAAGTTAAAACATGCGCTGAAATAGCATTTAAAATTCTTATTTTAGGAATGCAGTGTGTGCTTTGGTTTGAGATTATAAGTGCAGTTGTTCAAACTACGTGATCTTTGAGGTTTAGTAAACCAGTACCTTTCTTTCTGTAGACATTTGAAACTTGTTTAATTCAGTATCCATTTTATGTGTTCCAACAGAAAGGTAGCAGTGTAAACAACGAACCAAAGACAGTCGCGTTTATCCAATACTTCCCAATAGTTTCATTTTAAGTTATTATGACATCAATTACAAACTCCTTATAAACATAAGAGACATGTTTTATGTAAATATTATTATTCATAGAACATTGTGTCTATAGCGAATTCTGCTGCGAAATTGAAAACAAAATGGTTATGTTTGAAATATTAATTAAAGGCAGTATTACTTTGCATTAGGCCTTTAAACTATAATGAATTTGGGTTGGATTACTAACAACATTGTCGTATTTTAATAAACATTAGTATGAAACAGACCAGGTATGAGCATTGAGCAGTTATGAAAACCATTCAACAAGGTTAATATAATTGGGTCATACCTGTGTGAGCGCTGAGCACTCTACATATTTGACAGCCTTGAGTTCCTTCGCTAGTTTCTCGCCCTGTTCCAGTGACACAGGCTTCTGTTTTATCTTAGCCAGCTTCTCCATTGTTGCCGGGTCGTCTCGCAAGTCTATCTGAGTGCCCACCAGGAGGAAAGGCGTCTTTTGCTGATGATGAGTAATTTCTGGCACCCACTGGAAATTACAAGCAATGAATTAGAATAATCAATGTTAGTACGGTCGAACAAGCTATTTGGTTTACAGTTTAACCAACAAATTACATAGTAAACCAAATAGCTTGTCCGACCGTACATTTTTTTAAATTACTTTTAGAAGCTTAGCCATTACGCAGTTAATGAAATCCTGAAGAAGTACTGTATAGTATTTATGAGTATATCAGACAGTACTTACTCTCAAAAGCAAAACAAAATCAAAATCAAAGCATTTATTTCAAGTCGGCCAGTTACAGGCACTTTTGAATTGTCGTCAGCCAACTGTTGCTACTCATTAAGCTACTTTATGCATCATTATAACCATATTAAATTGTGCTAAATAATATTGCTTCATAATTTAATTGACATTTAAACATGTGTAATATTAGAATTGGCTATGTGTTTAGCAATGCATGCCATTAATAATTTCGACTTACTTTTTCCTTGACATTTTCAAATGAACTGGGGCTTACTACACTGAAGCAAACAAGGAAAACATCCGTCTGTGGGTAACTTAGCGGTCGCAACCTGTCGTAGTCCTCCTGACCTGAAGCCAACATACAAAGTAGTTAATCAATATGTTATTTACACAAAGTTTAATATTAATGATCTTCCTAATTAGTTGTCCAGGCATAAACTGAAACATAAAACTCAATTTCACACTTGACTACTTTGGTAACTAGATTGCCGCTATCAATATTTTTGGTAGGTTTGGTACTTATCAGAACTGAAGTTACATAACCGAACATGTAAGGTACAATAAGCAAAAACTGGTAATAAATCATAGTAGCAGTATTGCACTCTATTCCTGATCCTAGTTGCTAATGGACAACCAGAATGGAGAATGTAAACTAACTACATAACTTTGTATAAAACAATATATTTACCTGCAGTATCAAAGAGACCCAGTGTATAAGGTTCTCCTCCTATCATGACCGTGACAGCATAGTTATCAAACACCGTGGGCACATACTCGGATGGGAACTTGTTGGTTGTGTAGCTTATGAGTAGGCATGTTTTACCGACGGCACCGTCGCCTACCACCACACATTTAATCGTCTGCATGTTCGCGAATGATGGGTAACTTCTTGAAAGATATCTGCGATGAAAACTTTACTCGCTTTTTTTAACGCACTGAAGTGATTCTCTGACCATAGCAACCCTCAGGAAGTAGTCTGAAACAAAAAGAATATTGTGTTAATCTTAGTTGTTTGCATACTGCAAGAATTTAGATTTGATTATGACATTGTTTGTTGCCTGTAAGAGTTTCTGAACAAAGCTTTATTACAAGTCAATATAACGCAAGCAATTTTGATTCCACCAACAAAGAATATATAGTCTTTCCAACAGGCCTAAAGTTTTGTTTACTGCCTGTAAGACAAATTAATAGAAGGCTCAGGTAGTAATCATTCAAACGTAAAAAATCTAAAGGAATCGTCATCATCATCTTCTTCCCCTGGTCCCATGTTACTTGTGGTCGGCGCAACACGTTTTTTTCTTCTATGCTCCCCTGTCAACCGTCAAACAATCATTTACACCTTCTTCATTCATATCATTCTTCACACAATCCATCCATCGTTTCTTTGGTCTTCCTCTCCCTCTCCATCCATCAACATTTATATTCATCACTCTTTTAGTCACATGCGATTCTTCCCTCCTCATCACATGCCCATACCACGACAGTCGATTCCCTTTCAACTTTTCTGTAACTGGCGCAACTTTCAAACTTCCTCTAATATACTCATTCCTTATTCTATCAATTCTTGTCACTCCACACATCCACTTCAACATTCTCATCTCTGCTACATGCAATCTTCTTTCATCCATCTTCTTCACAGCTCAGCATTCCGATCCATACAGTACGACAGGCCTAATCACGGACGAAAAAATCTAAAGGAATATGATTTTTATTTAGTCAAGTGAAACGGTATATTATGTGCTTGTAAATAGATCTTTATCACATATCGACACTGAAGTACCAATACCTCCTTACTTCGTTTTAGTCGATTTTTAGTTAGTAATGTAAACATGAATACAATTTTGAATGTACGGTGTAACAAGTTATTTGGTTTACAGTTTAACCCACAAATTACATTGTAAATGTAAACCAAATAGCTTGTTCGACCGTACTTACTGGCAAAATCTCTTTAAACAATATTTGACTATTTAAGCCTCAAAACACTAATATAATCTACTCAAATATGCTCCAATGCTTCAATGTTGCTGCGAGTACCTGCTAACTTTATTGAGGAATACCTCCTATTTATGTACCTTGATAAAAGAACATGTGCGAATACCTCCTATCTATTCTAACAATGTGCTAATTATTTTACCAGTTTTGATTACTATAAAACCAAGCAAGTCATTTTTAATGATAAGCTATTTTTTATCAAGAAATAGGTGCCTAAAAATATACAAAACTACAACTTCAAATTGGAAGGTTGTAGTTTTGTAAATTTTAAAAATAATTATTTTGGTATTTAATACTATCATCAATACATCACATCCTTTTATCCTCCGAATTGTACAAAATGTAATGAAACTAAAACCACTAAAGTAGAGTTAATTCGAAAACTTTGAAAATTAAGGACTTTCCATACACAACTTCATCATCCTTTGGGGGTGAAATTATCAAAAACGTGGAGACACGTATAAATTAATTTTCAATCGTCAGCATAAACACAAAATGATAAGATCCTAATTTAAAAAACTGACGGACTTTCATACAAACTTTCAACCCCTCCCTTATGGGTTGAATTTCGAAAAATCCTTCCATAATCCTTGTCTACATTATAAAGGGAACCACTGTGCAAAATTCAGTTTTCTGGCTCCAAGGGCTTGGGCTGGGCGTTGATCGCGGAATCGGAACGGTGTGACACTTTTAAGTGCGTGCAGCCGGTGTTAATCGATTTATAAGACGTTATAACGTCAAAAAATTTAACCACTATAAACTTCGTTCCACCTATTGTCTATTAGCACTCGATTATTACCTTGTATCTTAACGTAACTCAGTTAGTAGGTAGTAGCTTTACAGAAAAACCTAATTACAACTATGTTATACATCCATGTCCAACATTAGAACTACACCGTCAGATGGAGATGCCAATCTCGTCTTATTATTATATTATTTTATCAGTCAAAACCATATTTTTTTTTTATAATACTATTTTTCGTTTTTTCTTCACGTTGCAATTTTTATGAAAGGAGATACTGGTCAGTGGGGAAGACAAGATTCCAATTTCAATGTCCATTACTTCATGAGAAGAAAATCAATCGACTATTTAGTTAGCCACAAAGATAAAACATTGAATGTCTTTTGTGCTGGTCATCAATGAGAAAAATGTGAGTGATGTATGTAGGTGATAGAAAAAATCGCACAGAGAAATCATAACGAGAATGGAATATTTTATATGTTAAAGGGGCAAGACGGATAGCGCCGCCAAGGCCGGCCATTAAAAGTGGTGGAGAGACGATTTGGACGCGTACCGCGAGGTTTGGTTTGACGAGGCACGAGAAAAGAGCACATGGAAGGAATTAGGGGAGGCCTTTGCCCAGCACAAGAGAAAAAAAAAGGGATAATTATAAAACATGTTTGGGAATTTAGATTCTCAAAAAACTTTTTATGTTAAAGTGCTTAATAAGTACAGTTTGGTTTTTATTAATATTATGAGGAGAATAAACACCACTTAGCAGCAAATATAGAAACATAATTAGAGTGATTTAAACAATTCATGTTACAATTACAGAAAATATCATAAAAAAGTAATTATAAAATATTTCTGATTATTTTGAGCATGAGTTCTGATAGTTATTATGATATAAATAGAGTTAGTGTAAAACAGAACATAATTGATATTTAAAACAAGCAACAGCATTACAAATACAATAAGATGTCCACATCACCTTTCACTAGAGTAATCTATGATGACATTTGGTAAATAATTTCAAAATGAATAAACAAAATGTCAGGTATTTGACCACACTTAATGCCATGGAGAGCTATGACACAAAACAGCCAAAAATGGAGATATTTGGAAGAGACCTACACTCAGCATTGGGTGGCTAACCCCCGAATACTGAAACATCACTCAAAGTTTAAGTAGCACCTATATTTAACAGATACTCAAAAGTGACGTTTGGTCATACAAAATTTAAAGTTTAGGAGCTGCTCAAATGTTAGGCAGCCCTTAAATTTTTAGTGACGTTTCAGTATTCGGGGGTAAGGGTTGAAGAAGAAGAAGAAAAATAGGAAATTTCAAATTAATTAAATGTATTTATGTACGATCGGACAAGCTATTTGGTTTACATTTTACAATGTAATTTGTGGGTTAACAAAACCAAACCAAATAATTTGTTCCAATATTCATTTCAGCAGAAGAGTTCTAAAATGAAAACCATGAACAGGAAACCAAAGACCTCCAACAAGATGGACTGGATGGAGGAAATCAGCAATATGCAGAGCATTCTAAAAATTCATAGATTGATTTGATGATAATACCCTCATCCTATTATGTGGATTGTAGGCCAGTCACAAAGGATGTTACCGTATTTCCCGACGCGCGCGACACCGCGGGCGGATGCAATGTGCAACATGTCACATGCAAATTATTGCTTCAGTATTCAAAATGCCAATTTGCATTTTATAACAAGCATAAAGTTAATTTTAGACATCAAACCACTGAATATAACTTCAATTTTGCAACAAATAATTTGATAGGAGAAGCACAGCTCTTCAATAACACATTATTCATAAAATAATTTTACAATTTAAACTGTGTCGAAACTGTGTTTTTCCCATATTGAAATGAATGTTTCCATTCTTTTTGAGGAAAAATCTATGAAATGCCCTTGTATTCATCAATATTAGTAGTATTTATAAATATTTATTTACTTCTTATTGTTACTATCAAAAATAGTTTATCAACCAGCTGTGTATCATTTGACATTACAGCAAGGATTTTTGATTTCCAACTATTACTATATGAAAAAGAAACTGGTATGAAGAAATGTGGAATTGGTATATGTTTTCAAAAGTTGTGATCTGTTGTTTAAAAGTAGATTGTTTTAATTCTGATAGCCATGTTATTTTACACAATCACATTTAGCAAACATAATGGCTGTATGCAAAACAATACACTCGCTGGAGCAGCTAGCTGCTTGAGGTAACACAAGAATGATTTCACTGCATAGTAACAATATGTTATAATTGTTGACAATCCAAATAGTCATTGTTCAATTGATGATTATTATTTGGTCACCATTCATTGTTTATTTGGCCAAATTAATAAATTACATATTTCCAAAGTATTACTGCATCTAGAACTTAATAGTTACTAGTGAAAGAATTTAAAAACTATCTAAATTTATTTTCAAAACATTTAATTTTTAGTACCATAATACAAACAACAATAATCACAATAGATACAATCTGAGACAAATAAGTAGGCACTTAACAATGTAGCATCTGACTAATCAGTGTAGGCGTGTAAAATGTAGGTGAATAACTCGCACAGCAAATAAAATACAAGCATTAAAAAACGATAAATAAAACTACGTTCCAAGCACGATATGGGGCAATGACCCCGAAAGGGGTTATGTAAATAAAAGTGTGTGGTGATTTTCAGGATGTTAAAAAACAAAGACATCTCTATAGATGCATCGATAGCGCGCTACGCGGTTGCCTGTGCGCCGCCACTCATTAACATGCCTTCCTGTTCCTTTCCGTCATGACTGTTGGTCTATATAAACGTACACATACAGGAACATACAAAGGTGTCTGAAGCACCAGGAACAATCACACTAAAAACAAGTTTGATTATTCTACATACCGGTGCAGTTATGTCCAATATTGATAAGTATTTTTACATAATCACGTCACAATACCTTTGACGTCCATTTTGTGTAGAGTTCGATCACAAGTAACTCGCTATCATGATATTACAGATATATAAATGCATTTTGTTATATATTTTACTTACCGTATGAAGATGAAACACTTTCAAATCAAAAAATCAATTGTAACTCACTCTAGATAAGTTGAAAACTACAAAACTGTACGTTGCGGGTTGGGTCATTGACGGTGACGCCATTGATTGGATGAATAGTGATGTGGTCCTAATGACAGTTATTCGATTAAAGATCACAAACAAAACTTACTAATGCGTTTAATCTGTAGCCAATTTAGCAATTGTGATGCAACTGAGAGATGTTTGTTGCAAAATAAAATTACACATAATTTTGTTCATTAATTCATGAATCAAAATCATTCTCTTGCCCTTATACCAATTCATTTGCGTTATTTGTCATCTCATCAGAAAGGTTTCTTTCTTTTCTTCCTTTGGTTTTGAAACCAATCGATATTATTCATCAGTAAATATTTTAGCTAAAATCTTTGCCGCACGCGTTTCAATGGATGGGTAAGCGGAAAATTCCTCATTGGCATTAGCCAATGAGGAATTTTCCGCTGACGTTTGTCACAACGCTTCAATAGGTATCAATAGATGGCACTGATCAGCTTTGGGAATATTTTTAAAGCGGCGTTCTAGTAAAATTCAATAAAAAAAGAATTTACTACGTATTTTATTACAGGTCAGTAGTAAAATCTTTTAGAAGGGCAAAAAAAACTCCTAGACACATATCAAACTCATTGTATAGTAAACTTTCTGTTTTATTCATTGTTGTAAAGTGAGTACTGAGAACTTTAAAGAACTTTTTTTCTGTCAAACATTTTTAACCTAAAAAGTTTACTGTTCTTTTGCATCACTGAACGATAAAAATGAACAACAAGTTTTTGCATGGTTTTTGCTATTGTTCTTCCGAGTGTTTTTGCGTAACGTCTAAACTCCTGGTGCCGGGTGCGTCGAGTCGAGCTTAGGTTCCTCCGTACTTCAGCTATGGCTTTCTGGACATAAAAACGAGCCATTTTATTATTCCAAAGGTTGATCAGCGCCATCTAGTTCGTTCATGAAAAGCACTGGAATTCCCCATTTGATTGTGCTATTCGTGATGATGAATGAAATACCAGTCATTGGTTGTGTTGTGTCACAATCATTAGCATATTTTTTTGTTCCATTGATATTTTATTTAGTTACCTAGACCATGTAATCTATGTGTGATGGATGATTAAAAATATTGACAGATGGAGAGGGAGAGGAAGACCAAAAAAACAATGGATGGATTGTGTGAGGAATGATATGAAAAATAGATATAAGAGTGAATGATAGCGTGACGGTCGACAAAGGAGAATGAAAAAAAAAAAACGTGTTGCGCCGACCTTAAAGTAACATGGGACAAGGGCAGGAATATAATGATGATAATTTGTCAATGTGTGTAGTTGTTTTTTCCTTGAAGCAATAGGATGCATGTATCTGTCTATGATTGTCAAATTCCCGTAGTGTATGTGTTAACCTCGCCTTCCGCGAAAAGTGGCAGATTTTTTCTAGGCGATTTACACCTTGTTGCCCCCATAGCATATATTACTAAAAAACTGACGTGAGTTGAGCACTGTTTCGGATCTAATAAGCCAGAGACAATTTTTTTTCGTCGAGTTTCCTCCGAGTCCGAACTTGTCAACCATTTTGGTTCCACAGAGTATGGCAATTCTTTACAATAAATTTAACCAATCAACAATGCAGAAAATTACCATTGATTGAGAATTGAGATAGAAATTACACACTGGCTGTTGTAACGCGCTCGTTGGCACCAGGCGAGGCGGGAATTAAAAAAATCATACTATTTAAATTAGGAACAATTTTTATTCCATAAATTTTATTGTGAATTTGTCATCTAGTGTGATTATTTTGTCAGAATAATCTTGCGAAAATTATAGAAGTGGATTAAATTGGCCGTCACACGGTATTAAATAAACAAATTGAGCGCATAATATTTACCTAACCTGAAAATGTTGCTTTTGGGTGATGCTTTTCCTAATTTTACTGCCAACTCGACCATTGGGGACTTAGAATTTTATGACTATCTTGGAGATTCGTAAGTTTTTATACAATCGTTTAAAACCGGCACTATTTAAACATTTATATCACTGTTCTAAAACTAGGTATTAATTATCAGAAGAACAACAAACGTCTTCAGTTTTACACAATAATTTCGCTTTAACCGATTACCATTCTTATTGTTTCCCATAATATTAAAAGGTAAAAAAATCCTGTAGTGATTCTTTAAACTTACTTTTTGTTACTGATTGATGAAACAAGTGAAGATATCAACAGGTTTTTAGGTCTTGTTAGAAATGTTACTGAACAATATATATAGGTAAAAGGGAACCAGGATTCAGAGTTACTTACAATTTTGATGCTTGTTGGTGACTAACATCTTTATCTTGCCCTTGTACCAATTCATTTGGGATTGGTGCAGCGACTTTGACTTACATTTAGTTTGTCAAATATTATAGAAAACTTTAGATTAGCTATTACAATGTAATAATTGTATTTTACCCCATTTTATTACCCGACTTACCTGTGGATTCGCTATTGTTATGGTCAAAAACTATGGTCAGGAATGTAATATAGCACACAAACATTAAATTCCGAAATACTGTAGCTTCCAATTAGCTACAGTATCTCGGAAGTTTTGAAAATTGCCAAAAAATTATGGTAATTGGAACCTCCAAAGTATATATCAGTAGTTCCGAAGTGTCATATCATCAAAACTTAAATAAGTACAAACTTGGTCTCTTTATAAATTTTGTATAGAAATATTACAATTCATATCGACCCCTCTGCATGCAAATAAACTGTTTTACATTTTCCAGATGGGGTATTCTGTTCTCTCACCCATCAGATTTCACTCCAGTATGCACTACAGAGTTGGCCCGAGTTTTGAAGCTAATGCCTGAATTCCGAAAGCGCAACACCAAAGTTATTGGCTTGTCCTGTGATAGTATCGAGTCTCATACAGAGTGGTGCAAAGATATCCAGTACTTTGCAGGTAATATGGATTTATTTGGTATATTATATGGAAAAGGACTGATCAGAACAAAATTTGCCAAACTTTGATGGTAAAAACAACCTAAGCAGGAACATCAAATGGAGGCATTCAATTTTCTGCTCAGTAATTCAATAAACAAAGTTTTTTAAGTATTTATGAGTAACTTTAGTGCTGAAACTGGACAACCTTGTTGGTCGAGTGGTCACAAATGCAACTGCTGTGCATGAGGTACTGGGTTCAATTCCCGGGTTGGGCAAAGTGTTATTGGGTTATTCTTAGTAGCAGCAATGGAGTCTGGATTCCTGCCCAGTTGATGGCAATAGGCGAGCCTATTGCCATCAACTGGGCAGGAATCCAGAGTAGATCCAGATCTAGATCCAGTTATTTTTAATCCCATGTAATAGAAACAATCAGGAACATTCTGCCTAACCCAACATCCTTGATATTGCAATACGTTCAATGTCTTTTGACGCACTTTAGAGGAGAGGCGAAAAACACTTTTTTGTAGAAACTATTGGGTTATGGCAATAATTGTTTTTTACTTATAGAAATAATAAATCACTAACAGGTTGCAATGAAGATGAGAAGTTTCCATATCCAATAGTTGAAGACATGAATAGAGATATTGCAAAGAAGCTGTTCATGGTAGACAAGGATGAGGTGGATTCTTCAGGAATTCCTCTCACAGCTCGTGCTCTCTTCATCATTGACCCAAACAAGAAGTTCAGGCTGTCTTTCCTTTACCCAGCCACTACAGGCAGAAACTTTGAGTAAGCATTGTTTATTTTATTTTCCTATTGGTTTCTTGAATGTAGTGTAGCAAAATGAAAAGTTAACAAACACATTCCTAGTTTTAATGGCCAATTTGTATATGCCAATTTTTCCAATTTTAGTGTTGGCTAGCACATGCTGTATAGCATAATGCTTGAACAGTTTCCATGTTAATCAATCTGCACTCCGACCGGGTACTAAACCATGCGGAACGTTTGGCGCAGTGGTTGAGTGATTGGCTGTTGCACTGAGTCGCGCGTTCGGTTCTTGCTTGGAATAAATATTTGTATGGCGTAGTTGTTCCGGGTCTGGCTGTTTGTGTATGCGAGTTTTAAATGTTTGTAGACGCACCACAATACAGGAGAAATTCATAGTGCAGGGCAGCAAAAAAAACGGACGATTATTCTACTTATGAAATTCGAAGGCGACCATTAGGGAAGCATTTTTCATCCCTTAAAATCATTTGTCATCCCTTAAAATCATTTGTGTAAAAATGGCGAACCTGCCAATTTAATCCCTGTTAAGGTTGATGCTCCAAGGTAGCCCGCGTTATTCAAATTATCTTACGTTTTTTGCAATTTGCAGGCCAGTGCTAGGTTGTTGTATGTTGATTAAAATATTTTTCACGGCTGTAAGTAAATGTAATGTGGTCATGTAATGTAATTATAATCATCAAAATCATCAGTACAACCCTCCAAGTTCATGTAACTCGATTGAATGATCAACATACAATCTAGCACTGGCCTGCAAATTGCAAAAAAGCCGGCCAAGAGTGAGTCGGACTCGCGCACCGAGGATTCCGTACAAACTTTATAAAGGACAAGGACAACTTAAAAAAAAAACTTTGCTGTTCGATCCCTAAAAACGGTTATTGCACCTACCGCAAATAATAAGTTTGTATTAGCAAAATCGCTTTTTTTGTTATTATACTACATATTTACGGTTTTCAGATTTTTCCCTTTGCATGTGCCTTCCTTTTTGCCAAATTTCGTGATACTAGGTCAACGGGAATTACCATAATTATAGGTTTATCGACCCAAAGCATATAGGGTACCTACTTCTGGTTGACCTAAAATTGACAATTTGGTTAAAAGCAAGGTCTTACAGCACAAGTAAAGTGAAAAGTCCGAAAAATAAAAAAAGTTTCAAATTAAGGTAAATTTTGGTACTTCGAAAAACTACAATTTCTTTTTATGATGTAGACACAGGACCTTGATTTTCATACACTTAAAAGGGACTATAGACCTCAGTATCTGGTATAAATTTCAACTTGCTAGGTCCACCCGTTCCTGAGAAAAACGGTGGTGACAGACGGACAGACAGACGGACAAGAAAGTGATCTTATAAGGGTTCTTTTTTTTTCTTTTGAGGTACAGAACTCTAAAAACGCAGGAAAATTTTAATTTTGCGGGCTACCCTGGAGCATCCACATTGCCTTTACCTTGGAGCTCGTGGGTAAATAATAACAGCCGCTCGGCTCGATCGTTAGGTTAACCCGTGCTTGCCTAGATTGATCTGTGGATGGGTGACCACCCAGTACATACCGAGTTTCCTCCGTGCCTCGGAAAGCACGTTAAGCCGTTGGTCCCGGCTATTATTTGTAGATCTTTGACAGTCGATAGGTAGTCAGAGGCCCAAAAAGCCTGACAACCAGTCTTACCAAGGTATCGTATTACCCAGTACTGACTGGGTTGTGGAGGTCAGCTAGGCAGTCGCTCCATGTAAAATCTTGTTAAATTTCTTTATTTCGACGATTATGATATCATTAGATTTCTCACAAACCCCAGTTTAGAATGGTGTTAAAAAAAAACAAAATGGCGAAGTTTGGCGCAAAATTTTGTCTATAATTTTTTTATTTCAACCAAGCCTATCGAGTACTAGTAGGGTTAGGGTATCAAAATGAAAGAAATTACAAAAATATTTACACGTTATACAATTTGCAGTCGGGTGTTTTGATTATTCTAATAACCTAAATGTTATTTTTTTGACTATATCTATAAAAACGACTAATTATTTCACACATTTGTATCACAATTAAGTTTCAATGTCTAAATACAAAAGTAATTGCATTACTATTTAGGAAAAGTAAAGCATTCAAGTAGGTAATATGACTATTTATTGAGTTATGACCGCAACGTCCTCAACTGACACAAGATCCCATTGTTATATCGGGAGTCCATGTCATATTATCACTAGTTCTGATAATATTTATCTTTGAAGACGTTTATGTTATTGGACAATGGATTATAGCATTGTCGGCCAAGTGAAGGAAGAATGTTGACAAAACGACTTGACAGCGGACTCGTAACACTTGAATAAATGTACTTAGTTACTTACCATTGTTTGTAATCTGCTTAGTCATTGTTAAATACCTTACCTACAAGTAATTGTTTAAAAATGCAAATAAGTCATACCTACAATAAAATAAAAAAATACCGAGGTAGGCACGTCTATGCAACTTTTTATTAGTAGGTACTTAAGTTTAAGTATCAGTATTTGATTTTTGTTTTGATGACCCGAATGGCGCAGCGGTGGTGAGGCTGCCTTACGTTCTTAGGGTTCCCGGGTTCGAATCCCGGTTAGAGCAAATGTTTGTGTGATGAGCATGGACATTTGTTTCAGAGTCATAGATGTTTATACTCAAACTCAAAGCATTTATTTCAATTAGACCATTAAGGCACTTTTGAATGTCAAAATTACAAATAAAAAACAAAGTTACAGTCCCAGTCACAAGGCATAATAACTTGAGAAAGTACTGCAGTTGCCCATTCCCTAGCGTAGATCTCTATGGAGAAGAACGGGCAAGAAACTCCATGGACACTCTTTTGAATCAAAATATTGTTACAATATCTTGGTTACATCATTAATTTTGAAATTATACATATATGTGAGAACGATGTAGAAAGACGTGCACATTAAGAGCGTCCAGAGTAGAAAAAGACAACAATTTAACAACAAACGAATTAAAATGAATCCTGGCAGCCAAGAGATGACCAGTCCCAACTGACAGCGCCCGCTCACGAACATGACGCGCGCATTGTATCATCGTATATGTATAATAAGTATGTATTTACAAACAAAAAGTATCTATGTAGTATATCAACTATCTGGTGTCCACGACACAAGCCTCGTTGCTTAGTGTGGTGCTAGATGGCGCTGTGTGTTAGTGTCCAGCGATATTTATTTGTGGCCATAAAGTGGGCCATTGTCGGCCACTTGAGATCTGAGCCGTCCATGACCCCCATGTAGAGATTGTCTTTGCTCCGGTCAAATCCGAGCCCAAAGCTCACATCTTGCTGTGGAGGTGTTGCTATTGGCTAGGCTAGGACTAGCTGGGCCCACGCACCTAACAAAGCTTCTCAGCCTCTGAGGCCACTGACAGCATCAGCATACATTTCGCCAGTTATGTTTTTAGTCCCATGTAGTTAGGGGGCGAGCCTATTGCTATCAACCGGGCACAAATCTAAACTCCGTGGCTGCTATTGAGAAATTAGTGATGGAAAACCCATTAACACTTTTGCCTGGCCTGTAAATCGAACCCAGGACCTTGTGCTCAGCATTTGTGCTTGCGGCCGCTAGACCAATGAGGCAGTCAGATTATTTATTTTTAGGGTTCCGTACCCCTAAAGGAAAAAACGGAACCCATATAGGATCACTTTGTTATCCGTCTGTATGTCAAAACCCTGTACCTCGGGGAACGCGTGGAGGTATCGATTTGTAATTAAAACCATATACTCAAGTCTACAGTCCCATAAACTGTGAAAAAAATCAAACTCAAGTTAACTTAAAAAAAAAGATGAACCCTCGGTGCGCGAGTGGTTTTTTCTTTTACTGTTTTTGTACGTTTAGCCGCGAATAGTCTATAACATTGAAATTAGAACATATAGGTGATGTTGTGAAGATCGATTGCGCTGCGGGCGTCATCAGTCAAGGACTTCAATGTATTAAAAATACAAACGTTAACATCGGCACACGTCTATTAAAGGTGATAAATGTGATAATTATTATCTACTAGGGATCGGCTTCGCACGGATAGCTCTAATGGTACACCTCTGCGGAACCCTTCCGGGAAATACAGGCGAAATGTTATGTATACAATAACTTGAATATGTTGTTGCTTGTGCTTCAGCTTCGTATAGCGTACATCATCGTCATCAAAAGACGGACCCTCGTCGTCGTAATGATACTATTTTGTTGCGCGAGTTATTTTAATTCTGTTATACTTCCCAAGTTATTAATTTTAATGAAATGGTGTAAATGGCAATTTTGGTCACATAAACGCCAAAGATATTTATTTTTAAAATACTATGTCTGTAAAAACACTTTCGCAAATGAAGCATTATTTTTGATGAAATTTTAAAATCATATAATTTTTTTTAGAACTTTTTAAGGGGAATAATTCCTTAATACATTACATAATTTTCATGTAACTTGTACTGTTTAAGCAGCGCACGCCCCGAATGGACGATTTTGTCTTTTTCGATGTCATCGTCATTCAGATAACTAACTTTCGTAAATTGTTTTTAAATTATAGCCTATAAACCTTCTCAGCTAATTTCTCTTTCTATTAGTGAAAACCGTATCTAAATCTGTTGAGTAGTTTCTGAGATCCTAGCGAACAAACATACCCTCTGCCCGGCGCGACGGAGACTTTAATTTATAATATGTAGTGATATTGATAATATTAATTAACCTGTGACAATATACTTCCCAGTGAGATACTGCGTGTGTTGGACTCGTTGCAGTTGACTGACTCCGCCAAGGTCGCTACGCCCGTGGACTGGGTGGTAAGTTAACTCTTCATTTTAAGCTTACGTACTCAGGTTTGTTGGTAAACTCCCACACGTTCTTCCGGGCCGATTTTACAATACTTATATAACTTTTACCTGAATTTGACGTTTTGACAGTGTCCATACAAAAACTGTCAATAACAAACTTATTGACAATATTCGTCGGTTAAAAGTTAACTGGTGATTATATTATCTGTGCTGGTGATAAAGATCGGCCCTTAATCCAAATGGCAAGCAGCCCACTAGCTAGCGCATCCAGTGTTGTACTGGAAATAGCATGGCGATAGAGGGTTTTCATTTTAGTCAATTCTTATGGTGGATTTTTATTTCTCTCCTTCTTAGATTTGCCTCGTCTTCCGAAGGCCAGACGTATAATAGTTAGATTATCAAAAAATATTTGACCCGTATTTTTTCTTTTGTTACGTAAACCAAAATTGACGAATTTACGACGCTTTTAAAATTGTCAATACGTCACGCCGTGGTATAATTTTTTGTGCATTCTGACGTCACGAGCCCCCCAGTCCCGAGTTTTGATGTTTTTTATCTTTGTCAATATTCATTGATTTACAAAAACAAAAAATACGTGTCCATTATTTTCCAATACTTTATCTGACGGACTAAATAGATTTGCAATTTATTGATGGTGGAAACTAGCCTATTGCGGCACAAACGATTACCACAAAAAATCTGCTGTTCCTTACATTTGAACCGTGTTCTGCGCTTTTGTAGGAAACAACTTTTTTAATTTTATTACCGATGAAAAATCTCGGTGGGGGTTCAGAATGATATACTGAATAAGTGGTAACTGTTTGTGCGTCTGGATGCGGTACTGGTCACCCGAGTTTTGTTAAGGACTTATGACGCGCCGATGAAGTTGTAGTGCAGTTGCAGTTAAGTGCAAGTTCGAGTGATAAACGGTATTCTTGTAATTTTTGAACTGCGCGTAAGCTGCGCGTGAACTGCACGTCAACTGGACGACAACCAAACTCTACCAAACTTACATGTATGGACATATGAGAGAAAAAATATTACTCACTAAATAATCGAATAGAATTGATTACATCTCAATGAATATGACGTTATTAAAATATTAAAATAATACTCCAGCACAGATTTTAGTGTTTTTTCTTACTTCGTAGAATACCGATCATGTTGCGTTCCGAAGCACGCACCAAAGTCGCGCAACAGTAGAATTAGGGCTTCGAAAACTGGCCATTTTTCAGAACCGGTTCTTCGTTTTCGGGTTTTTTTTACCAAAACCGGGTACCCGGGTTTTTCGGGTTTTTTCATTAATACAAAATGCTCTTGCTCTATTTATTAATGAACATTTAGAAAGCCAAAATGTTGAAAATCTTCAGGGAGGAAGCTAGACGCGTTTTTGCAAAATGCGGCGTACGGGCAGGAAGTCCAAACTTTCGGAGTAGACTCTGGAGCTTATGACGGAACGACATGAAAACCCACTCATCACTTCGACAGAACTACAGGCACTCAGCAAAATAATTAGAAAATTGGTAAGACGCGATCTTCGATGCACACGCTTAATAGAAAAAGAAATTGAGCAAAACTAGGGGTCGAATGTGTCCGTCTAATTACTTGGGAGAAGCCACCTGACGAAGTTGACTAAATCTAGTGGGAAATGGGGATATCGTCGTTTCGAAGCCGGAAATTCTTTTAGAAGTAAAAAACTTATGCGGCCAGTCGTACGCATCGTATGCATCTGGAGTTCTGGACCTGATCCCGAAAATGAGAATTGCAGAGCAACCTTAACCCGCCATTTCACAGAAAACCTGCCGGGAGTCAGCCAAGATGAAATCGAGGCGGCTCTTAGACAGCTTAAGAATCGAAAAGCCCCTGGTGAAGATGGGATAACGACTGAGCTTCTGAAAGCGGGAAGAAATTCTCTATTAAAAGAGCTTTTCAACTCAGTCCTGTTCTCTGGGGAAACTGCAGAAGCGTGGAGAACACCCCACCCCACCCTAACAATTTTGAGAGGAAGGCTACCAGAAGAATCTAGCTGGGCTGGGCAGCATTTGGTAAACTTCGTCGGGTCTTCTCGTGTTCGTGCGTTCTGCCTGTTATGACTTACGGGGCCGTAACGTGGACACTCACGGTACAGCTGGTCCATAAATTCAAAGTCGCTATAGAGCGGACTATGCTTGAAGTCTCCCTGAGGGATCGCATCGAGGACGAGGTGATCAGATATTTTCGTTTAAAAAAAACGTACGTGTTGCGTTTCTAATTTGCGAACTTCAAAGATCAATAATGATCGATTTAAAAAATACCGTAACCCGAAATCCCAGGTTTTTGAACGACAAAACAAAACTTTTTGAGAACCGGGAAAAACCGGTTCGTATGCCCTAAGTAGAATGCCGTTTGCGCTCGCGTGACGCAAGCGTGTCTGACAGCAGCGGTAGAGAACACGAAAAGCGTTGTTTTGATCAAAACTTAACTGCAACTGCACTGCAACAGCACTTCTTTAGTTACGTGAATTAGCCTACTTGTTAGATCCCTCGCCGTGCCATCAAATTTGTTGAGAGTTACTGCGAGCAACATTCGATAACAAAAAAATATTGATTGTTATTATAATATGTTGCCGTGTTAGTATTATGTTATGTAATGTTGCCTAACTTTTGAAAACAGTCAGCATGACCACATGTTTAAAGAAAATCCGTCATTGTTACCAAACAATGAGGGATTTTCTTTTTCAACTCTTCCCTAGTCGCTGGATAGGTGGCGCTGAACTTGGTAAGTTACTGTAAGGAACGGAACGTCACATTATTTTACTTGGATGTAATGGTTATATTCGGAAGCCTAAGCAAACGAAAGTGTCAGTCAACGAGGGTATGTGACGTGACGCAATGTTTTTTTTTTCTATGCGTTTTGGCTTTAGCACCTAGTAACGTAGTCAGTTCAAGGCCATCTACCGAGTTCTTGGAAACTATATTTTTTTAAATACTCATAAAGAAAACCTCTCATTGATAACACTGTTAGAAAATGTTACAGATAAATAACATAGAACAAATGCCATGCAACTCTCTTGTTGCTGAAAGTAACTCTGTTATATTTTGTTAATTTATGTTACTCGCGGTATGGACGCGATGGTAACATTCAACAAATAGTAACAAGTAGCCAAAAAAATTACAGATTGTTACCAAATGATACCGTGTTGCAGTTTTGCCCCACAATAAGTAACTGCGGTGTGGACGCACTAATTATTATAGTTACACTGGCTGTAGTATCGGGACTTATTGTTTTAACATAAACACATTGTACATAAACTGACGCCTTTCTGCCATGGGAGTAGGCAGAAACTTGGGAACACCATCTGATACCATACCCTTATATGAATACTCCTATCGCCTCGTCCAAGTTCGTACATCTGGTTATACTTGCATGCCGGTTGCAAGTACTACGCATAATGGGAGAAAACCATATTGAGAGAGGTTCTTCAGAAAGGTCAGATGGCCTTTCTGGCTCAATATGGTTTTAATCGATGTTTTTGAAGTCAGTAAGCTAAAGTTCATTTTTATTATTTGCAGGTTGGAGATGACTGCATGGTTCTGCCTTCTGTGCCCGTAGACCAGATACCCAAAGTGTTTCCGCAGGGCACCACTGTGGTGCCTATGCCTTCCGGCAAGAATTATCTGAGGAAGACAAAATGCCCAAAGCTTTTAAAACCATAGTGACTGTAATCGATGTATGTTTAAAAGTGATATATTTTTGTTTTAATGCTACTCTATAAATTATCTAATATGCACATAACATGAAAAGTCTATTGAAAGTTTATTTTAATAAATATTAAAATTTCACTTCGTTGTAATTAATTTACTACTCAAAACTAAATTAGTGCCACAGTTTCTCTACATTCAGAGGGCTAATTCACGTAATTTTATGACGCACCGATGAAGTTGTAGTGCAGTTGCAGTTGCTCGAATAGAATCGATTACATTTCAATATGACGTTATTGAAATATTAACATAATACCCCAGCACAGATTTTAGTGCCTTTTCTTAGAAATGTACGTAGAATGCCGTTATTGCGCTCGCGTGACGCGAACTTGACGCGAGCGTGCCTGACAGCGGTAGAGAATACGAAAAGCGTTGTTTTGATCGAAACTTACTGCAACTGCACTGCAACAGCACTTCTTTAGTTACGTGAATTAGCCTACAGGTTTAAAGATATTTTATTCTCAAAAAAAGACAACTCGATGCTTAAAATAAATTATAATAAAAGTTCGTCACAAACGTCATGGTAGCAATTATGATTTGTCGCTAATTAGTCGAAAGTTCATTCGATCTAGCTTCTGGACTATACCTTACTAATTGAACTCATTATAGCTTCTAAACTACTAACTAATCGATTGCTACGTACTTGCACGGCTAATCCGATTAAATCTGAGACTTGGCGACAAATTATGGGAGAAATCAGATCTTCGCTAGGTGCCCTAGTTTTTGAGATATAAATGTGGCCAAGCTCTCTCCAGATCGGCCACCTATAAACTTTGAACCAGTGACTGACAAATTCTGATTTCGAGTCGAGAACCTTGTATATTATATTATTTGGTGCTACGGAACCCTTCGTGTACGAGGCCGACTCGCGCTTGGCTTAGTTAGGTGGCGTAGTTAGTCACTATCTTATTGCTTGTTATTTGCTTAGGTATTAATAAATGTGACCGCCATTGCTAATCGTTGATAGCCGCCAACTTTCTATATTCAATAGTTCACTATCTAATAGTTACCCGAGATTCAGACCAGATTGGAGAAATGGCAACAGAAGCTGGAGAATGTTGGCTTGATAACGGTCTCTCTCTGCCAGCCCTGAGGTCATAGCGCTAGATAGCGCGCTTCTTCCTGTCTGCTCCGACTTCCGGTATCTCGGTTCACTCGTGCAATGTGATGGCGAAATTGATCGTAGTGTAAGCACAGAATTAACACGGGATGGATGAAGTGGCGGCACGTCACGGGAACAATCTGCGACTACCGCATTCCCCATAAACTTAAGGGGAAGATTAAACAATATTGTTAGACCTGCTGTCTAGTATGGACCATAATGTTGGGCCACAAAAGGGATGAATTTATTTACATGTGGCTGAGATGAGAGTGCTTGGATAAGGGGGATGTGTGGTGATACGCGAATGGATAAAATAAGAAATGAGTACATAAGAGGAAGTCTGAATGTGGCGCCGGTGACTGTTGTGTGGTAATCGGTTGTCGTGGTATGGGCATGTGATGCGGAGGGATGAAGAAAATGTCATGAGGAAAGTTGAGTATGAATGTGGATGGATAAGTCACAGATAATATTGGGCGGCTAAACGTCGGAAATGCTCCACGAAGTTCAACCGGCTGTCGAGGACGAATCCTAGGTACCTACTTCCAATGTCGACTCGACGCCGATGGAAACCCCCCTCCAAAGATTAGCCCCTTGAGATGTAATTTTTACAAAAAATTTGAAAATCCCAAAAATGTCGATTACCTACTGCGTTTGCAATTACGAGGGCAGAATTTTATTATGTTCAGCCTGTAGGTATTCCAAACATTTTTTTTAAGCAAAAAAACAAAAAAAAAACCCTTTGGTAAACAACAATGTGTGGATTGCAAGAAAATTATCACAATTACGCTACATTGTTTAGATTTTGAGATACAGAGCAATAAAGTTTTACAAACTTTGTTTTGCGGTTGCAAAATCATGGTCGTATTTCCATAAAATTCCTATTGATTATTGTGCAGAACTCTATTGTGCATGTGGGGACATGCTTCTTGCTGATTTTTATTGCGAAATACGCGAGATATTCCAGAATTTCTAAATTACGTCTGAAATGACGTAACTAGTGCCATCTATGAGCACAGGTTCAAGTTAGTAATGATACTTTAAATTTGCGCTTTCTATCGGTCATAGCGCTGCGTACTGTGAACTTTACGAGGTTGCTTCTGGTTGCCTAGGTTGTTGTATAGATGGCGTAAGCAGTTGCAAAAGTCATAATTAATTATTTTCAGTAAATGTGGTAGGTACAAAAGATAGTAAAAATAATATGTAGTGCAATGACACATTTCGCCATAAAATTGGCATGCAAACATTAACGTTTGGAATGCCTACAGGCTGAACATCTACACTAATTTTAATAATATATTATATAATAATAGAGTAGAGTAGACTAGGGAGGGATTCCATTTTCCACGCTTAGTCTCTCATTCGGTCCGTTGTGCGTAGGTGCCCTGGCTAAGTTAGCCAGCCTAGCTCCGCCCAGAAACACAGAAGTTTCCTGGGAGCTTCACAGGCTTCGCGGAGCGACCTCACCGTTCCGAGGATTTGTTTGCGTTGGGTAGCCACGGCCTCGCATTCCAGGACGACGTGGGCGGCTGATTCTTCGGCGTCAAAGCAGCCCCTGCAGAGTAGGCTGTCCGTGGCGCCTATGTTAAAGAGATGTTTGTTTAGGGGGCAATGGCCCGTTAATGTACCTATTATTATTCTGAGGTTATTTCTACTTAGGCTGAGCAGTCGTTTTGTTAGTCGCGGATGTAGACTTGGCATTGCCATTTTTGACTGCCTGCAGTCTGTAGACCGTGACCATTTGTTGTTATGTAGTTCAGTTGATCTCTGGCGAATCCATGTACGGAATTGTGACAAAGGCGAGGGAAGGAGTGGGTACGGGCCTAGCACTGCCATCTCGGAACCTCTCTTAGCAAGTTCGTCTGCGGCGTCATTGCCTAGGGATCCATTGTGCCCCTTAATCCACTGGATGGTAATTCTGTTGGACAGCGATATACTCTCCAGGGTGAAGTGACATTACATAATAATATTATAAAGAGAAAAGATTTGTATTTTTGTGTGTCTGTTTGTAATGAATAAACTTATAAACTGCTGCTCCGATTTCAAAAATTCTTTCACCATTAGAAAGCTACATTCGCCCTGAGTAACATAGGCTATATTTTATCCCCGTACTCCCACGGGAACGGAAACTACGCAGGTGAAACCGCGTGACGTCCGCTAATACTTAATAAAATACTGCCCTCGTAATTGCAAACGCAGTAATCGACATTTTTGGGATTTTAAAATTTTTGTAAAAATTACATCTCAAGGGGCTAAATTATGGAGGGGGTCTCCATCGGCGTCGAGTCGACATTGGCAGTACCTAGGATTCGTGGAGCATTTCCGACGTTTAGCCGCCCAATATTATCTGTGTCTTATCCATCCACATTCATACTCAGAACTTTCCTCACGACATTTTCTTCATCCCTCCGCATCACATGCCCATACCACGACAACCGATTACCACACAACAGTCACCGGCGCGACTCTCAGACTTCCTCTTATGTACTCATTTCTTATTTTATCCATTCGCGTAACATCACACATCCCCCTTATCCAAGCACTCTCATCTCAGCCACGTATAAATGAATTCATCCCTTTTGTGGCCCAACATACTGGTCCATATAAGACAGCATCAGGTCTAACAATACCTGCTGTTTAATCTTCCCCATAAGTTTAAGGGGAATGCGGAAGTCGCAGATTGTTCCCGTGACGTGCCGCCACTTCATCCATCCCGTGTTAATTCTGTGCTTACACTACGATCAATTCGCCATCACTTTGCACGAGTAAACCGAGATACTGGAAGTCGGAGCAGACAGGAAGAAGCGCGCTATCTAGCGCTATGACTTCAGGGCTGGCAGAGAGAGACTGCCGAAATCACAAAACATGTATTTGGTTTCAGTTCTGCTGGTTATCAAGCCAACATTCTCCAGCTTCTGTTGCCATTTCTCCAATCTGGTCTGGATCTCGGGTAACTATTAGATAGTGAACTATTGAATATAGAAAGTTGGCGGCTATCAACTATTAGCAATGCCGGTCACATTTATTAATACCTAAGCAAATAACAAGCAATAAGATTGTGACTAACTACGCCACTGGGTAGTTCACACAAGCTTTGTGGGAACTACCCAGGCCCGGACTGGGATCCGAAATCGTCCGGGGCATTTTAGAGACGGTCGGCCCTCCACTCTCAAAAGAAAGGAAAACTACTAATATAAATTTTGAATCAATAAAACATCTAAATTAGAGACTGAAATGCTAGGCTGCGACTTTGAAAAATACTTATATATATATGCGACTTGAAACTATAAGAATAAAGACGCTGTCAAGGAAGGGCGTCGCCAGCTTTGAGCCAGGACTGAGGGGGTGGCGCAGAAAGGTGCGAGTAGAAACGAATTTGTAAGGGTTAAGTTTACTCATTACAGATGCAGCTGAAGTTCTTCTAAAAATAAAAATACTTGATTAAATAGAAGTAGAAGTTAATAATTTTGAAGATTTATTTGAAAAGTCTATAAACTAAAAAAATATTCAGTTCTCAGCTCCAGACAAGTTAGCTTTTCTTCAGTCCTTTTATTCAGAAACATATGTTAAGTACTTAATCGACTTAAGGAGTCATTTTTAAAAACAAAAAGAAGTAAGGCTCCTAGAGCGAGCGGAGCGAGCTTGGATAACAAACTACCTTGGACAGATAAGAATTGCTTCGACTCATTATACAAGAGTTACTTGGTAGACTTACAGACAAAACCAAGATTCAAAAGGAAGTAGCCTGCACGAGCGAACAAAGCGAGCTCGAAATTTTTTTAACCCCTTCCCCCGGATAGGTTAGAATTGTTACGACCTATTAAGAGTTACTTGATCGACTTTTATCAAACAATGTAAAGATCCGAGATAAATTTTCGAGCTCGCTTTGCAACCTACTTTGGTTGCAAAGCGAGTTAGATTTTTTTTACATCTGGCCTTCAAAAAGGTTCCTAATTTATTTCAGCTTCTGTCTATACCGATCGATAATGCGAAAATCCAATAAGAGTGCCAATCCAGAGGCAGAAAAAGGAACCTTTATGTTAAAAGTCTTTTCGCAGGGTTCAAAGAACGAAACGAGCGCGTTGGTTTAAAAAAATGTGTAAATTTCTAGCGGTACGGTAATTTCTAGTGATTCTACTGTAGGTACACTACAAACTATTCTGTTCAAACTGTTCTGTGGCATCAGGCAGGAAAATTAAAAACAATAAAAATCCTGAGCCTAGGGGAAGGTACTATTACTACAGAAAGACTCCAAGAGTAAATTGAATTAGGTCCTCAACTTGACGGTAGAGGATGTTATTTTAATCGACAGACATTATTACAATGTTTTTTTTTAAGTAGCTAAATTTTGTCGACCGCAAATCGGCCACACCGGCCCATCGGGCATTTACCAATTTGCCCGTGTGGCCAGTCCGGGCCTGGAACTACCAATTGATAACTCTTATCTCACATTATTATGTGTGAGTCTATCTGGCAGGCCCCAACGAGATTTATCAACAGGTGATAGCTTTTCATAAACACATTATTTTGTGCCTAAAGAAAATAAATAAGATATATTTTGTGTCTCGACAGTTTCTGATTAAATGACGTTTCTATGAAGTGTCTAGCTAGCGGGCCCCTTATGATTATTTTTGCTAGACCCTAGTCACGAAGTAGATATCTCTGAGAGTAAATACTACACAGGCCTGGACTCCATCAAAGCGGAGACGAGAGGAGAGATCACGAGTTGTAAACCACCAATAGAATTTCGCTACGTATTTATTTATTTATTAAAACTTTATGCACATAATGTACAAAGGCGGACTTAATGCCTTGAGCATTTTCTACCAGTCTACCTTAGGGTGATGTGCGGACACATGGTCATACTTACGAAGATTAAAAACGAGTCGAATACAGTTATTTAGAAGTCGGTCAAGTTTATTGATGAGATCTGCATTCAGGTCATAGTAACACACATCACCATAGTCAAGTATGGGGAAAATAAGGGACTGAACCATTATCCTAATGTGGGACGGGAGAATTTTTTTCAACCGATAGAGCGACCGCAACGTACCGGTGACTTTCTTGCTCACAATCGCGACCTGCTTACGCCAGTCAAGGCAGGTGTCAACATGCAAACCTAGATCCTTGACGTCAGAGCTAAACGGAATCACTGTGTCGTCAAAGGTAACCAGTGGCACCGTTAAACCATTCAGCCTTCTCAAGCTACAGGGGCTCCCTACAATGATAGCCTGGCACTTGGTTGGGTTAACGGCTTCACCGAAACGATCAGACCAGTTTTTTACCACTGCTAGATCCCGGTTCAGCCCCTCAATCGCATCAGATAAGTTGTCAACACCTGCCTGACTGTAGAGCTGCAAGTCATCAGCGTAAAGATGATACGCAAACTGAAGCTCGGTGGTTATGAGATCTATAAAAATAGAGAACAGAAGTGGAGATAAGATACCGCCTTGTGGGACGCCAGCATCAAGATTACACCAGTTGGAAGAAGAGTCTCCCGCAAGAACCGACTGCTGACGCAGACGAAGATAGGAAGAAAACCAATGCAAAATCTCGGGAGAGACCATTCGATAGGAGAGGATGGATAAAAGGACTTTGTGACTGACGGTATTGAAAGCATTAGAAAAATCTATCAGCACTAAAACGGAAACTTTAGTTTCTTCCATTCCCCGCCTGATATCTTCAGTCACTTTAAGGAGAGCTGAAACGGTACTGTGGCCAGGCCTGAACCCGGATTGGAAAAGACTAATGGGGGAGTTATGATGAATAAAGTAAGACAATTGTTTATGGACACAGGCCTCGAGTACTTTAGATAAAAAGGGAAGGATGAAAATCGGACGAAAGTGACTGGGAAGAGTGGGATTAGGAATTTTAGGCAGTGGTCGCACATAAGCTTCCCGCCAGAGGGAACGGAACTCACCGGAGTCAAGGGAGAAGTTAACGACATGAGAGATTGCAGGAAGGAGCTAGTAAAGAGCCGTCACGATCATGTGGTGACTGATGTCATCACAGCCCACGGCTTTGGATTTAATGGAGAGGATAATCTTCTTGATCTCTCCCGGGGCGACTGGGGTGAAGACAAAGGGGGTAAGATTGGGATGCGTCAGACCAGCAAGGTAGTCAATAGTTTGACATTTGGTTTGACTATCAAGAGTGGGAACAGTGGCGAAATGGCGATTTAAATCGTCCAAACCAAATGTTTTAGGAAGGTCTGAATGTCGCGATCTGCCGATACCTAGAGTTCCAAGGAACTTCCAAATATCAGCAGGAGAAGAAGTAGTGATATTATCAAGAATGTGGCGGCGTTTAACGTTGCGTATCATCTGATTACAACGATTGCGAGCAGTTTTGAAGAGAGTCCAATTATCCTCCGACCGATCCTTTTTAAACTTCCGGAACGCGCGGTCCTTTCGTCGCATTACCATCCAAACTCCTTTGTTCATCCATGGCGCAGGCGGGCGCTTGAGCTTGACTTTCTTTATAGGAGCGTGGGTGTCGTACAGCTTGACTACAGCTGAATTAAAAAGATCAATTTTATTATCAACTGAAGTGGCTTCCTCCAGGGGTGTCCAGTCAATATTAGAAGCATCTTGTATTAGGTTTTCAGTATTCATCCATTTACACTTCTCATCTGCTTAGCTTTAGTGGAAACGGCTGAGAAGAGAAGAGAGATGTCTCATAGAATAAGCTAGAGCGTTTGCAAAATTTGCATTCGTTTTGTGTTTGGTCTGTGAAAATATGACCCTGTCTCTCACTACTGCAAGGAGCTGAAGTGGCTCCCTATCCGTCTTCGCAGAAACACTCGGATATTATGTCTCCTCTACAACATCCTTCATAACCCTGCATATCCCAGTTACCTGCGCGATCGCTTTTCCTTTACCCGTCCTCCTGATGCTCTGTGTAGATCCCACCTCAGGCATCATCTTAATTTCACGCAGTACGTTTGTGGAACTAACTTCCACCTAACATTCGAGATTCTAAAACTTTATTTCTCTTCAAAAAGCAAGTCAAAGAGCATTACTTTTCTTCTATACAGTAATATTTTACATATATGTATGTATATTACAGGTAAATATTTACTATACTATTATTTATTTTTATATGTGTATGTATGTTTAATTCATCTAACTAGAAGTATTTTTGTTTTAAGTTTTAATTTACATTTCCTGTTTTTTACTTTCCTCTCGCGGGTCTGCTGGAAGACATTTCTTATGAAATAAGCACTACGTTTGTGCTCTTATATCTTAATGTAATGTCCTCTTAAGTATTTTGTGTGTACATGAATAATTATATAAATAGGTTTAGTACGAAATTTTTTACACTCCACCTGGATAGGTTATATTTTCTTCTGACCAGTCATACTGAAATAGGAGTTATGCAGATACTTTGTCGACTAATGCAGAGAAGTTTCTGGAAACAAGAGAATACAAGAGCGAGCGAAACGAGCCCAAATTTTTTACAACCCTCCTCGGATGAATTAGTGTCTGTTTGCTCGTATATAAAAAAAAAATTGGAGTAAATCTGTCAAATTATATTGAATTGAGTACTTTTGTATAGGATGTATTAGCGAGCAAAGGGGACTCAAAAATTGTAGTATTTC
Source organism: Xestia sexstrigata (assembly GCA_941918905.2). Taxonomy (NCBI): domain Eukaryota; kingdom Metazoa; phylum Arthropoda; class Insecta; order Lepidoptera; family Noctuidae; genus Xestia; species Xestia sexstrigata. The sequence continues at coordinate 9,877,824 of OW799200.2, read as the reverse complement.
GCTTGGGATACGTTAGTTTCTCTGTAATTGTCCCAGATTTTGCGCGGGGCCCCCGCCTGTCTAAACTCGAATATAGTACCCAAGCATAAGATGTACTGGCGAGCGAAGGTGGGATTTCACGTGGGATAGGTTGGTTTCTCTATAGTTGTCCGAGATTTTGCGCGAAGCCCCGCGTATCCAAACCCGAATTGAGTACCTAAAGATAGGAGGTATTAGCAAGCGAAGCGAGCTCAAAAATTGTAATATTTCGCGTGGTAAGTGGTATAGGTTGGTTTCTCTATAGTTGCTCGAGATTTCGGGGATGAGGGCAAGAGAAGGATGATGAACCCCCAACGGCGGTAGGCGTGTGTGAATACGCGAGACGCTCGTCTGCGCGAGGCCTATAGCATTTGCTACTTCTGCTTCTAGGTTAATCCGGCACTGCCACAAATCATCGAATTACTGAAAATGCAAGTGACAGATGTGACACAAAACGCAATAATAAACTCTATAGGTACGACTGTATCCACAGGCAAGAAATAAGCAACTTTAGAATTTTTTAAACTTAAGGCATCAAAATAGCTCAGCGCTATCGGACTATTAGCATTTGTGGGATCCCAATAAGAAATCATCACAAATATAAATTAAGAGCAGGTTTTCTTCAATGAAACTCACCCCTCGGTCACGGTGAGAGCTCAACAGTCGCGGTGATTGTGGCGGGAACCGTTATCGTACCTCCCTTCCTCTACGAGTATCCACTAGAGCTGTACTGAGATGTGAAGTCCCATCAATGATGATTTTTTTGTGTTTTTACTAAATATCTACTGCTAGCTATCATCGGTAGGTAATAACGAGATAGTACGTCTGTATAATATTTTTTTTAATTTTATCGATACTGCACTGCAAGTACGTAGCAATCGATAACGATCGAATCGATACGATTCGATAAATCCGACTTTTCGATTGGTTAAAAACTCATTTTATCGAGAATAACTGTCAGATTTATCGAATCGTATCGAATCGAGTGCTACGTACTTGCACTGCTGTTCTGATAAAAAAACTCACTCGAAATCATTGTAGGTCCTAAGAAAAAATTCGATCCAGTTATTGAGCCTTGACTGCAGTAGATGCTCAGCTATGGCAGATTTTTGCTCATCCTTGTTTTCAGCCTTGCTCTTTGATACGGTATAGGATAGTTCGCATCGTTTGACCTATGTACGAACTGCCGCAAGTGCAATTTTGATACCCCCCAGGATGTTCATACGGCATTTTATCCTTCGGGTAACGCAGACTTTGTGCAATTTTCTTATGAGGCGTAATCACGGTCTTTATCGTATTTACTCAGTAAACGACCTATCTTGTCCGTTACTCCTAGATATGGCAAGAAAGTTGGTTTGGATCTGGCGGCTCGCATCTTTTTTCTCAAAACAATGAAAAATCACGGTTAATATCCCATAGGTGACATTATACGTTTAAAATTCAAGTACATTTAACGAAAAATTAAAAGCTGCATAATTAAAATACATAAAACATTTAATAAAATCCATACTAATATTATTGTTTGTTTGTTTGTTACCTCTTCACGCCTAACCCACTGAACCGATCATCCTGAAATTTTGCATATACATTTGCAGGTGTACAGTAACGGACATAGGGTACCTTTCATCCCGAAAAAAAGTACTGTTGCCGAGAAAAACAACAATAACATGCTTTTGGTAGTAGGTGGCGCCACGTGTCTAACGAATCATGATTGAATTAAATTATTAGAGAAAAACTTTAGTAGTGTGATATGAGTTTTTTTTATATTGAAGTACCCCTTTTGTACCCCATCTTGTGAGTCTAGACCGATTTTTCATCTTCCTAACTATAACATCTAAATATATAAAAGAAGAAACTGACTGACTGACTGACTGACTGACTCATCTATCAACGCACAGCCCAAACCGCTGGGTCTACAGATTCCAAATTTGGCAGGTTGGTTCCTTATGTGGTCTAGGGGTGAACTAAGAAAGGATTTTTCAAAATTCACCTCCTAAGGGAGTAAAATGGGGCTCCAAAGTTTGTATGGGGAAACAAGATTAGTTAGACTATTTTATTCAAAACTTCACAGGAGTGCTCCTTTTGATAAATGAGTAGAAACCGGTTTCAGGGTTTTTCAGAATTCAACCCCTAAGAGGGGGAAATGGGGTGACAAAGTCTAAAAATCAGTGCACAGCCTAAACCGCTGAGTCTAGAGATTCCAAATTTGGCACATATGTTCATTAAATGGTCTAGGAGTACACTAAGAAAGGGTTTTTCGAAAGTCATCCCCTAAGGGGGTGAAACAGGGCTCTAAAGTTGTATGGAAAAGCAAGATTAATTAGACTATTTTATTAAAAACTTCACAGGAGTACTCCTAATGATAAATGAGTAGAAATGAGTTTTAGGTTTTTTCAGAATTCAACCCCTAAGATTGGGAAATGGGGTAACAAAGTCTGAAAATCACACATCGGTATCTTTTGTATGGTGTATCGGGTCGGCTGTGTTACAAAAACAACGAACGAAGATTTAATGTGGCGGACCTGAAATACCATCATCATCCCCTGTTGGGGTGCGATGGGGTTTAACTCTAAAAATCAAAATGGGTATCGATACCGAGATTATCAGGGGTGCAGATTACGAAAATGGCATTTATTTTGAGATCCAGAAGATGGCGGATTCGACTTCTATACAGGGTTATTGTTGATTTATTGTGATGATTGTGATAACGATGATGATGATTGTGATTGTGATGGTGATTGTGATAGTGATTGTGATAGTGATTGTGATTGTGTTTGTGACAATGATGGTGTTTGTGATAATGATGATCATGCGCGTGATAACGATAATGATGATTTTGATAACGAGGATGGATATTGTGATAATGATGATTGTGATTACGATGATAATGGTTGTGATTACGATGATGATGATTGTGATAATGATGATAGTGATTGTGATAACGATGATGGTGATTGTGATTGTGATAGTGATGGTGATGGTGATGGTGATTGTGGTGGTGATGGTGATTGTGATGGTGATGGTGATTGTGATGGTGATGGTGATAGTGACATGTGACAGTGATGGTGATTTGATTGTGACAGTGATGGTGATGGTGATTGTGATAATGATGATTATGATTGTGATAATGATGATGGTGATTGTAATAGTGGCACATAGATAGTTCATAACCTGCATTAACACGTAGGGCACTATTTATCTCTTTAATATGATCCAGTGAGAGGGTTACCAAACTTTACGCGGGCAACAGCTAGTAAATAATAAAAAAATTATAAATAATCTTAATATAAGACTCGGTACTTACTTACACACAACACTATCCGTTTTGATGCGGTCATTCAATTTGGTAAAAAATAGTGGGTTAAATATTGAAATAGCTTAATTCTGATTAAAGTTGTTCCTTTTGCTTCTCCGATTGATCATACGATATCATTAATTCATCGTACCATTTATTGATTAAATTAATATCAATTCCTTTTAGTCAAACTAAACTACGCCATTCGTCGTCTTGGAATAAGTAAGTACATGGCGATGCAGTAGAATCATAGTCTTCAAACAGTAGTTCTGTATAGTAGGTACCTTACAGTCATGAAATGACTAAAGATACTATAAAGAAAAAAAGAAAAGTTTTTTTTTTGGGGTTTAGACAAAACCCAAAAAAATATATTGATTGAAATGAAATGATGATAATTGATTGATCATTGTTGTTTGATCAATGTAATTTACTTAACATTAACATTTACATTTCTGTTGCTTATGCCAATAAACAACAGAAATGTAACGATGTCGGTGTTGGACGAGGGCTGGGCAGCGTTCTGCGGCGGCGCCGGCGCAGCGCTGCGGGCTCCAGTGAAAGCCTACTTTCATCGGAGTGGGGCGCCACCACAAGCACAACAAAAGTGAACGTCGTTGCGTGCGCGTACGACGCCGTGAGTCGGCGAGTGGCTGTTGTGACAGTACGTTCCTAAACGTGAGTCGCGCGTCTCGTGCGTATCGTGATATCGTGATGTCCAGGTGGTGGATGGTGGTGTTGCTGGCGAGCGCGGCGGCGGCGGGTGGTCGCCTGCCCCGCACCTCGCCGCCTGCGCCCCAGACCCCGCCGGCGCCCTCCGCGGCGCCGCGATTGCCTCAGAGGAATCTCACCCTCGCATCTAGATCTTCAGTAAGAAACAGGTCAGTTCCCCTAATGTCATAACTGTACGCTTCAGTTATATTTTGCATTAAACTCGTAAGTTTGTGTCCCCATGGCAAATGTTGTCAAACAATTCATCAAAGTCCATATCAGAATCATATGTTCGTGTTGCAGTGATTTGCGAAACTATCACGTTACTTTTCATAGTGAAGCTACCCTTTGGAACCTGTACGTTACATAACATTACAGTGAAGCTTAGGCTAAATCTCGGTGATGTGGATGTTTGGAATGTCGCATCTTAAATTATCGTTAGATTCACTTAACATTGAGTGAGTATTATGTGATACTCGGTTGGCCGTCCTAGTGAGGCAATAGTAACCATGCGCGCAAGCTTTTGTACTTAAAGTTGTCAAGTACGACGACTAGCCGAACGGCGTCAAAGAGCTATAATTGAAATACTACGGCATCGGCCCAGTTTTGAAACAATTGGCGAAATAATATCAAAAGATGCTAACGATGGTAATCCAATCTGATTAGTGGCTCTGGGAGTACCTAACTGCGACTGTAGGTTCTCAACGTTACTTCGATCAAGAAAGCGGTCAACTGAAAGAAAGAGTCCTAGAATTTCATAATTTTGTAGCCTGTAGCGGAAGCTGAAACGATGCGACGAAGCCTCGATTTCCCCAGCACCATGTTATCAGCAACATGTTTTTCATGCATCAATAATTCACATCTTTATCAGAGAAAATTGTACCGCTGACGCTGATATGAGTCGAACACTAATTCAGAAACAGGAAAAAAAGGAAAACTATTCTTCATTATTGATGAATAAACAAAACGATCACTTTCGTTATTTGCGCAATGAAGAGTGGCGCTGTTCGGTAATCATTTCCATAATTATAGAATTTTATATATAAAAAAAAAATATATAGTGTTCCGACTGTCAGCTTTCAAAATTACCTACATAAAAATCTATTTACCAATCGTTCTTTACGGCCTATACGAAACTTTATAGATCGCTGTTATCATAAAATCTTAATGTATGGGAAGTTGTTTAAAACCGTCTATTGTTTTTTGAACTGATTGTTTCCTGGTCTGAAGTTGATATGATCGGTCGTTAACAATATTTTTTTATGTTGTCGTCGCTGTGTCGTTGTCGTCTTGCCTTTATCCCAATTTCTATTCATACATCTTCGTCAGCCATCATCTAGATGTCCACCTCTTGTGACTCTTTTTTTCTGATAATTTTCACTTTCTTAATTATTTTCTCGTAGAATCATCTTTCTCTCTTCGTATTATCGCACTTTATTGTGCACCTTTCAAACATCATCACCTGCCTAGCCTTTATTGTGCACCTTTCAAACATCATCATCTGCCTAGCCTTTATTGTGCACCTTGTCGACCAAGCTACTTGGTTTACATTTTACAATGTAATTAGGATGTTAAAATGTAAACCAAATAGTTTGATCGACGGTATATAAAACTAAGTAATGCAAAAATTTTTGCTGGGAAACCACTTTTTGTTTTGGGGTGAAAAATCACGTTTTACGGTAGGACTCAATGGAACGTACTGAAAACATTACGCTGATGGATGAATTAAATTGTACGGTGATTGTGAAGGTGTATAAAGTAAGAAAAATGAATTAAGAACATGTATTAAAAAAAAAAAATTGAAAACGTTGAGACTTTGAGACCCCCAATATCTTTGTTACTAAAGGGTGTCTGTTCCCAAGTATGGTCTAGAACAAAATAATATCGCAATGAAGGGGAGAAAAAGTGCCTTTCGGCTTCGTTATCTATAGACTTATCTGATGGAAGATTTTTTTTTAAAGCTTTAAGGGTTGCCCTAAAATTAAAAGCATTTTGTGACAATCCTTTGTAACTATTGTATGGAAACTTATGTTTCCATACAATAGTATGGGAATTATTACTTAACTATTAAACTTATTACTTGACATTATGTACATTGTAATGTCTAGTAATAAGTTATAGTTTAAGCTTTTCACCATCTTCTTGTTTTACGATAGGTTCTTTATTAAATAGTACCTTTTCTTTTAAGGTTAAAGTCATGTAAGTAAAGGGACTCTGTACAACGTTGTAACATACTTTGCTTATTTTACTACTTTATAACTCGGAAAACAATTAATAGTAATGGATCTTGTCGAATAACAAGTTACGCATTATTGCCACATTTATTATGCCTACGAATTAAGAAAAAAACTTCTATGATTAATTACAGCAATAACAAAGTTACACTTAAAGTACTTACGGGATATCCGTGATTTCCCGTGAGTATTCCCGCGATCATGATGCTTACAACAGCGCGCAGCGTCGAAATATCGGGAGCTCAAAAAAAAGAAAATCACGGATATTATCCCCTAAGTACTTTAAGTGTAGTGAAAAACCGTGAAAGTCTAAAACAGTGCAAAAACAACGATTTCATTCCCAAGCCTTTAGATTAAATTAAAAATTATAAAAAAAATTACAGTTACGAACCACGTAAATTTGTGAGTCAATCTTTTATTTTATTAAAATACGTAAATTAAATCCATATACCGCTACGTTCACCTAAGTTTATATATATGTTTCACCTGTTTGAAAATAATATAGTTTATATGCTTTAGAATAATAATTAAGTAAACACCAGTTTTTTTTCCCAAATACCTGTTATGATCTCATCTCGAATTTGTAAACATTGATAGGATACCAGTTTTTCTCCAAAACAAATGTTTCTTCTATTTAAATTATCAATGAGACCTCAGTGTGCTTCGAATTAAACCTTATTATTAATACTGTAGTACATTCACCTCGCAACTTTTGCGTTGTTAAATAAGTTTAATTACCGCTTACCGCGTATTACCGCTTTGACTAAGTATAAAACAAGATGATAAGAAAAGTCGTGTATAAATGCTTGTAGAAACAACACAATAACAACAACACATTAGATGTTATGGCCTTTGGGCAGACATACGGTTTCATTTACCCGGCAGAGATATTGTAAATATATTGATGAGCACGGACCTTGTCATGATCTAAAGCCTGAATTAACCCTTTGCGGGGTAACCCTTTGCGGGGTATACCCTTTGTCTTTCCGCTTTTTTGCCAATCTCCACGTTTTTGTGCCAGCATCATCCAGGTTTTTGCCCCAATGGCAACAATGTTGTCTGACTACCTCGTTTAGACCTAACTGATAGTAAAATATAAATAATACAAAACAACAGTTATGCTTGTCTCATGTCCGGAGATGCGTGCCGTAAATCGCCGCCGCTTTCCACATTCTCTCGCGACATTTTGCTTGTCGTGTTGATTCATTACATTTTTCTATAATTCGTATCATTCACTTGTGGTAGGTACTTGTGCAGTGATCATTTGATCAGTAACGTGTACCACATCATGGCCACGTTCACTTCCTCTAAACGTGTTATAAGCCAATTTGTGGACATTCATTGTTTAATTCGAGATATTCGAACCTGCACCTACTGTGGGTTCTCCTTCTATGGTGTTTTACATTAATTTTATAGTTTCCGATCTCCAATTGATCACTACGTAAGTAATAGGATGTTGTGCAGCTTGTTACGCATGAATACATATTATTTCTTTTATTCACGATTCGTTGATATCAAAACGTCTATAGACTATATTTGATGACATTCTATCGTTCTTGGCGTAACAAAATTATATAAAATTAACGCAACAGCAGCGTCAAGCGTCGTCCAATAATGCCTAATACTAATCTGACTTTATAATTATGTACCTATGCAAGATATACGTATACTTACAAAGGCAATGCAGCCGACCTGCGAGTAGTTGCATGAAGGCGACGGCCGCCTCGGGACATGATGATGAAACTTCCATTTTGATCGCAAATATTCAGCTAAATTGCTCTTATTACACTATGCAATAAATGCGAAATTTTAGTGTAATATTACTTCTCGCAGCCAGTAACGTCCCGTCCGGTGACACTAATTACACCTTTAGAATCTAAAACTTAATGTGATCTACAATTATCAGAAAATAAGCCGATAGTATAGCCTTTCTAGAACATGTTGTTAGGCGGTTCCTTCTAAGCTCCAAGTACAAACAGGTGGATAGAGGCGCAGCTTGTGTTCGAAACGAGATCAAGGTCACGAGCTCGTATTGTTATGGTTCAGACGCCAATTACGAGCTCTAATATCTACAAATAACAGCTCTGTTCATTGCTCATGCCTGCGACTAGCTACTGAAAGCAACCACTACCAGTTTTAGGTACTAACACCATAAGGTGGTACACATTATACTGCCTGGTAATTAATCGCCGCCTGAGACATCTTCCATTTAAGTACTAATGAATGGATCCGATGCGTGTTCGCTCGTCGCCATCGCATCTCCGTTCTCGAAGGGACAGTCGACCGGCCAAGGACGCTAATCGAGCGAATGTATGGCATGCATATGAACTTTGCAACTGTTCTAAAAATATATTATACAAAGCGTATTTTTCAGTGCAAGCGGCCTTTCGTAAGTTGTTGGCGGAGCAGTGTGTGAAGTGCGCGGGCCACTGTTCTGTCTAAATGTCAATGTCGGCTTACGTTGATACAGGAAGAGGTCTGGGCGTGTTGCGATGTCGCCGGCTGCGGCTGTGACCACTCAAACACTGTCGTATCATATCTATCTATAACAAGGACACTGCCGACAAGGATATATATATTGATTGTATCACCTTTCGGAACAACTGCGTTCCAAGCGGCCCGCGCCAGTTACTAACCTATTACAAGCGACCCACCTATAATAAAGCACTACCTTCTGATCTGTTTATTTTGTACGTGTGTACTTACAAATGCCTGTCACCATTACAGCAAAGACATTTGTTTATTTAATAATTAGGAGATCCATACTCGCTAACCTAGTTGCATGTTAATCATACAAACACGTTGAACGTTCTCCATTAGACTTTACGTGTATAAATGTTATATCATTTAAGTGTGTTGTAATTTTGTAACAAATTAGAATGAGGTGTGTTTTGACAATAACTTTGTAAATTTTATCAGTCTCGTTGTTAGGACTTGTATAAAGAAGATGTAAAGTGATCGTTTGACGAACAAATGCCAAATAATCACATTGGACAAACTACATAACTACCTACTTGCTACTATTTTATCCAAGAAATCATATAATTACTATAATGCAAGCAGTCAATATTATTACGATCAGAATCTACAATATTTTATCTTATTTAAACTTTACACTGTCCGTGCTAAATATACACATGGTTCAAATAGCTGTGGTGATGAGGTCTACGAATCTGTAGCTCCTAAGTGGCCTCAAGCAGCTTATAGGTATAATTATATTCGCTTAGCCTAAGCAGCGTCTAGGCTGGGCCTACGCGGTGTCTACGCTGGGTCTACGCAGCTTCTACGCTGTGCAACGGTCCAATTAACTTTAGGCTCGACGACGCATAAAGCGCGGGCCACACCGCCACCTGGTGAGAGAGCGAGCCGAACAAGGCATCGTTTCACTTCTTTTCATAGCTTGGTTTGCCTCGTTCGCTCGGTCGCTCGCTCGCTAGCTGGCGGTCGCGGTGTGGTCACGGTGTGGCCTGCGCTTAAACGCTTAATGTTATTTTTCGAGTTATATTGGTGTATATTTGTCTTGTTTTTTTACTACCTCACATTACCTTAATTTTTCACTATGACGTGTTATATTCCGAGTTCCGGGACACGTTACAGCATAGGGTCACGGGGCACTGCAAAGGGTACCGGTCATTATACCGGGCCGGCTGGCAGGTGTGTAAGTGTTGTGCAGACGTACCGTGACTTGCATTCATCGGGATCGTCTTGATTCGCAACAACATTTGATACGTGTAATGGACGTATCTGTTCAGAGTGACTGTTAAATCTTTAATGTAATTTTGTGAAAAACAGATTTCAGGCTTTCTTTTTCCTTTTATCTACTTAAGTCTATTTCATTAATTTCGTTTCACATAAATATAACGGATCAACCTATATAGATTTACAAACACTTAGTTGAATACGAACACACCCACATTTCGCCAGTTATGTTTAATCGCCATCAACTGCGCACAAATCCAGCTAATGAGAAAATCTTGATGGAAAAATCCAATTATACTCTCTCCTACTCGGGTATCGAACCCAGGACCTTATGATCAGCAGTCGCGCTTGCAACCACTCGACCAATGAGGCAGTCCACTACGCATGTACCTACTAAAAATTTAAATTCGGTGAATTCAGGAAGGTGCATCCCTCACAACGGTCCAGATTTCAGCAGCGCCATCAGTCGAGTCGATACAAGAATAAAACCTTTTCAAAAACTTATCACAAAGTTGATTTGTTCAATTTCTATCGGCAGCACAATTTCTCTAAGAAATTACGTAAAACTAGGAACTTTAGTGATCATATTATTTTGTTACAATTATGTACCATGGCGGTTCACAAAACCACGTAATAGTGTTTTCACAAAGAAAGACGTTATCCAACAGATAGTATTATTGCATGCTAGTGAGATAGTCGATGGCGCATTTATTTGCTCATCATGAGGGTAATAGAATGATGCACCGGTGTGTGCACTAATGGGGGGGGGGGCGTCTCGCATCATCTGTCATCGCGTGGCTGTTCGCTCAAGCGTTACAAGAATAACGTGAAAAATGAGCTTGAAACCAATGAGTGTTCTATGGTGTAGGAAATAAATAGTAAACAATGCGCAGCATTACGCAAGCAACTTCTAAGTTTATTTAATTTTATTTATTTTAAGGAATTTTGTCCATGAACTATGTATACCTATACTAATTCCATAAACAAAACTAAAGTAACAAAAGAAATACATAATTTAGTTCTACTTACTAATTATGAACATAAACAGTGTTTTAGAAGCTACGGAATCCAAAGTGCTCAATTACTAATCACAACTGTCAGTTTAAATTAGACCTACGATTGAATTATTGAAGCGATTGCTAACCATTTGTTATTTTGAACTGAACAGAAATCAAGTCAAAAGACCGTAAGTAGTTACGGGTGTATTGCACAGTCGCTAATCGCTAGTGACTGTCTGCGCTTTACGTAACCACCTGGAGTGTAGGGCGGAAGCCTACTTATGGTAATATTCGACTCTCAACATTCGAACATGTCAATGGAAAAAGACATACGGCTGAGAGTGCCTGAGCACTCTCAGCCGTATGTCTTTTTCCATTGACATGTTCCAACGTCGAATGACATCTAAAGCAACCAAGTGGGCGGTAATATTCGTCGAGCACTGATATAGGATCGTTTGTTACATAGATGGAGCTAAGTAAGCAAGCATTAGAATAATCTCGTGGTCAAATATTTTGGTCTCGTGAATTCATCTTTATATTGTTAGAATGAAATATCACAAAATGTTGACGCGTAAGTGTCGTTTGAGCTGCCATGGCCCATCATCACTAGAGCTGTAATTAAATGTTGAAAAAGATTATTAGATAACTCAAGTGTTAATTTTGATACTTTTGCTTATGTGAGTGTGTGTGAGTTCAATGGGTATTCAGATAAACATCTTACTGGCTATTTTAGACCCTTTTTTTGTACAGACTTTCTTAACAATAGCGTTTATTTTGAGGTAAATCTATGAAAATTGTATTTAAAATGTCCATTTTGTTCGAGTTGAGTTCCCTGTTACATTCACAAGTCCAGACAGCAGCAGAGCAGTCCTCCCATAGTGCCCTGCAAGTTGAACACAAAAACTTTTTTGCAAAGTAAAACAATAAAAAAGAACAGCTCTTTTACAATTTAATGTACCTTAATTTTTATTGAATTTAAAGACTTTCTAGGTATTTAGCCTGCGGAGCCCGCACTTGCACTACCCATCACGTTGTCTTTTGATTTTGGTTGGCTTAATCTTTAATGGCGCCATTGCAATGTAATAAATACAAGCTTACAATTGCGAAAAAAAAAGAAATAATGAAGTTGTTAATGAATGAATTTGTCCGAAGACCGCGTACATTTACACTTGGTCGTTTAACGAATTCCATAGGCAATCGAATTCGGGCGAACGACCATGTGTAATTGGACAAGGATATAATTGAAAAATGAAATGAAATGAAATTGAAATTGAAAATTGAATTGAAAAAATAATTACGAAGTTGAATAAAACATTTATTTTAAGCAGCTTAACATTATAACAACTCAATGGCATTGTTTCAGCCTCTACCATCTCACAGGTGTGACTGTACATTTCTCGTGTTGTACACTTCATCGCGAAACAAATAAGACTGGTAAACAAATAAGCACAACTATTCACAACAAAACCACACGTTAAGATTTTAATTGATCAATACAAAATATCGATTTTGAAACTTCACTCCTTTCACCTCAGACTCTGGGGTGTCGGCCCACAGCCTACAATCTAAGAATTGACAATATTTATGACAATTAGGACATCTTCCGTTTTTATAGATGCCATCCATAGCTTTTGAATGGTGTCATTTAAGGTAAATTCTCCAAAACAACCTTTACGTACGTACTTTACGTTTTTAATAACAGCGTTTTTAATAATTAATAATTTGGTTAGGTTAGGTTAAAATATTCGATTCGCAACATGATGTCAATGTTGCGAATCGAAAATTTGCCAAAGATAGGAGGAGTCTTACCCAAATCGCTTAGATTTGACGGGACAAAACAGATAACGCAGCAATGTAAATTCTCTGGTAATACTACAGGAAGCAAACGTCTCATTATACTCACTATTACTACCAGAAAAATGCTGCTAATTATTATTTTTATAGAAATATAAATTCCATATTCAACTGAATACGTTAACTCCATTGTTTCCGTCACTAATTCTAAGTGTCGATGTTGCAAATGATTGCGATTAGATGTTCAGATTTAGTAAAATATTCGTTTCTTCTTTCTTACTTTGTGCATCTCAGTAAAAAAAGATATTACATGAAAAGAAAAGCCAGTAATCGCTTCATAATTAGAATGTACATACATTCATTGATGAACGCTTCTGAAATTAGGAAAGACCCAAAAAGCAGAAGAGCTGTCTTCTATGAACCGTTACACATAACTGAAGTGAAAAATATTTGCTTATTTACTATGTGGGGGAAGGCCCTGGGGGTGCCTTTCGACAGCTCTTAGAAATGATATTGAGGTTCCTAAAATACTTTTTTTTCTTAAATGGACTTAAAAAAAAGTATTTGCTTTTTAAGCTGTAAAAATTGTGCACCTTTCCCCTTAAATTTCTAAAGTAAGAGGATGAAAATCTGAAAAAAATGTGGGTTTGCAGAACGTTACAAGCACTTCATAAATGGGACTTTTTTCTGAAACTGCAGAGCAGCTCAGAACTATCTCTTTCAAGTTCAGCTTGCGTAATATAACCGAATCAGTTTTACATCTGAATTACAGCGCGTATCACAAGTGCGTGACCACTTTTTTCGACGATCAATTTTTGAGAGAGTTTAGTCCTACGCCCCGAAATTAATAATGTATCTCTATCCAAATGTTGGCCCGCGGTGACGCAGTCTCTAACGGTGGCTGGTGATTCCCAGATCGGCAAATTGGGCCGTTGATTGGATACAGACAAATATCAGTTAGTCTAATCTGTGTAGTGACGACTACAGATTCTATCGTATACAAGATCACCTAGTGATTAAGACGTATCACCAAGTGATCTTGATCTTAAACGTAATATATTTAAAATAACCTCATAAAATGTCATTTAGCTGCGAAGTTGTCTGCCCGCAGAGGCACTGCGCCCACGCACTCACACGTAGATACCTATCACACCCATTTTGTTATAAAAATAATTGATTGTTTACAATCTTTTGCCTCTCGATCCAATTTGATGAAGATACGAGGCCAAAATGGTTTTTATAAAAGGAAAACAATTGCAATTTATCGATAATATACAATTTTAGATGCTATGTACAAAATACTGATAAATGTTAATTATTATAGTAAATGTGCGGTTTCTCAAACAAAGTAGTCAATTATAAAATTATCCATCTGGACACTTTGCTATTCCTTCAAGATATTACTTCGGAAGATGAATAACTGTTATTCAGATAAAATTTATTCATGTTTATTGTGTAGTCTATTTTTCAAACAACGTCAACTTTTTATTACCTTTTGGTATAAAAAAAGCGGACATTATAAACCTCTACAGGTTTATATGGGAAAATAGTTGACTCATATCTATGAATACGTATACCGCATACCGGTCCAATCGAAACAATATTGTAAATGCGTTGACTCTTCCAAGCGAACTTACAAATTTGGCACAATACTGTGCTGCTGCGTAGTTTTAAATAGATTTATCCTACCTAATACATATTATTATTATAAATGCGAAAATAAGTTTTTTTGTTACCTTTTCACGCCTAAACCACTGAAACAATCATCCTGAAATTTTGCATTAACGTTGTCAGGTGTACAGAAACGGACATAACCTTTCATCCCGAAAATAAAGTACTGCTCCCGAGAAAAACAACAATAACGTTCTTATGATAATAGATGGCGCCACGTGTCTTGCATGCACATGTCGAATTATTTCATGATTGAATTAAACTATAATAGAAAACTTAAGTAGTGTGTTATTAGTTTAATTGTCAAATTCTAAATTAACGCTAGCGAAGCCGCGTGTGCAGAGATGTCGTAGCAGCACCGTAGCAGAAGCGTAGCAAAAGCGTAGCAGCATTGTAGCAAAATGTAACACGAGCGTAGCGGCAGCGTAGCCGCTGCGTTAAACTCGCAGAATTTTGTAGATCGATCCAATCTTTAAAACATCGATGCTGATAAGGAAACTATGGCTTAATATAAAATTCAAACGGACTAAGAGATTTAAAAAATCTTGGAGATCCCCCTGTGAAGATTTATTTATTGCTATTTTCCGTCAGTTTTTACTTCCCTAACCTACCTTGGTATTATTTTACCTGATCTTACGTTTAGTTATATTTTATATTGTTTTGTTCCCATAACAAGTTCCACGTGTGATGTGACAAGACAAAAATTACCATTTTTTCTAGGTTTCTTCGACTTTTTAAAATGTTTCAAACTTAGTTCCGAATTCTGCATGACCAAATGCCATTTTTAAGTAATAACAGAGATTTTAATATCTAATTCACATTAATAAGACAATATTGCAGATACACTACGATGTAAAATCAAAACAATACATAATACTCGATGCATTTAAAACACAAAAGTTAACCTTGATCCATAATTATAATATATTTATGATGAACTAGCGGTTGTCCGCGGCTTCGCTCGCGTGAAGTTCAGTAACGGTCCCACGGGATCATATTAAAGGGATAAGTAGTATCCTAGATGTCAATACAGGTTATAAACTATCTATTTGCCAAATTTCATAATCATCACAATTATAATCAACACAATCACTATCACAATCACCATCATTAATACAATCACCATTACTATCACAATCACAATCACAATCACAATCACAATCACAATCACAATCACAATCACAATCACAATCACAATCACAATCACAATCACAATCACAATCACAATCACAATCACAATCACAATCACAATCACAATCACAATCACAATCACAATCACAATCACAATCACAATCACAATCACAATCACTATCACTATCACCATCACCATCACCATCATTATCACTATCACCATCATTATCACAATCACAATCACAATCACAATCACAATCACAATCAGAATCAGAATCAGAATCACTATCACAATCACCATCACTATCACAATCACTATCACTGTCACTATCACTATCACTATCACAATCACTATTACAATCACTATCACAATCACTATCACAATCACTATCACAATCACTATCACAATCACTATCACAATCACTATCACAATCACTATCACAATCACTATCACAATCACTATCACAATCACTATCGCAATCACTTTCGCAATCACTATCACAATCACTATCACAATCACTATCACAATCACTATCACAATCACTATCACAATCACTATCACAATCACTATCACAATCACTATCACAATCACTATCACAATCACTATCACAATCACTATCACAATCACTATCACAATCACTATCACAATCACTATCACAATCACTATCACAATCACTATCACAATCACTATCACAATCACTATCACAATCACTATCACAATCACTATCACAATCACTATCACAATCACTATCACAATCACTATCACAATCACTATCACAATCACTATCACAATCACTATCACAATCACTATCACAATCACTATCACAATCACTATCACAATCACTATCACAATCACTATCACAATCACTATCACAATCACTATCACAATCACTATCACAATCACTATCACAATCACTATCACAATCACTATCACAATCACTATCACAATCACTATCACAATCACTATCACAATCACTATCACAATCACTATCACAATCACTATCACAATCACTATCACAATCACTATCACAATCACTATCACAATCACTATCACAATCACTATCACAATCACTATCACAATCACTATCACAATCACTATCACAATCACTATCACAATCACTATCACAATCACTATCACAATCACTATCACAATCACTATCACAATCACTATCACAATCACTATCACAATCACTATCACAATCACTATCACAATCACTATCACAATCACTATCACAATCACTATCACAATCACTATCACAATCACTATCACAATCACTATCACAATCACTATCACAATCACTATCACAATCACTATCACAATCACTATCACAATCACTATCACAATCACTATCACAATCACTATCACAATCACTATCACAATCACTATCACAATCACTATCACAATCACTATCACAATCACTATCACAATCACTATCACAATCACTATCACAATCACTATCACAATCACTATCACAATCACTATCACAATCACTATCACAATCACTATCACAATCACTATCACAATCACTATCACAATCACTATCACAATCACTATCACAATCACTATCACAATCACTATCACAATCACTATCACAATCACTATCACAATCACTATCACAATCACTATCACAATCACTATCACAATCACTATCACAATCACTATCACAATCACTATCACAATCACTATCACAATCACTATCACAATCACTATCACAATCACTATCACAATCACTATCACAATCACTATCACAATCACTATCACAATCACTATCACAATCACTATCACAATCACTATCACAATCACTATCACAATCACTATCACAATCACTATCACAATCACTATCACAATCACTATCACAATCACTATCACAATCACTATCACAATCACTATCACAATCACTATCACAATCACTATCACAATCACTATCACAATCACTATCACAATCACTATCACAATCACTATCACAATCACTATCACAATCACTATCACAATCACTATCACAATCACTATCACAATCACTATCACAATCACTATCACAATCACTATCACAATCACTATCACAATCACTATCACAATCACTATCACAATCACTATCACAATCACTATCACAATCACTATCACAATCACTATCACAATCACTATCACAATCACTATCACAATCACTATCACAATCACTATCACAATCACTATCACAATCACTATCACAATCACTATCACAATCACTATCACAATCACTATCACAATCACTATCACAATCACTATCACAATCACTATCACAATCACTATCACAATCACTATCACTATAACCGTTATCACTATCATCGTTATCACAATCATTATCATCGTAATCACAATCATCATCATCATTATCACAATCATCATCATGAGTGTCATCACTATCATCATCATCATTATCACAATCATCATCATCATTGTCATCACTATCATCATCATTATTATCACAATAATTCAACCATAACCCTGTATGGAAGTCGAATCCGGCAACTTCTGGATCTCAAAATAAATGCCATATTCGTAATCAGCACCCTTAATAATATCGGAATCGACACCCATACTTATTGATTTTTAGACATTTCAACCCCATCGCACCCTAACAGGGGATGATCGTATTTCAGGTCCGCCACATTAAATCTTAAAATCGTTGTTTTTGTAATACACCCGATGACCCGACTCGATACACCACACAAACAATAACCATGTTGATTTTGCAGACTTTGTCACCCCATTTTCCCCTCTTAGGGGTTGAATTCTGAAAAAACCTAAAACCTGATTCTACTCATTTATCAATAGGAGTACTTCTGTGAAGTTTCTAATAAAATATTCTAACTAATCTTGTTTCCCCATACAACAAAGTTTGGAGCCCTTAGTGGGTTAATTTTGAAAAATCCTTTCATAGTGCACCCCTAGACCACATAAATTTGTAGACCCAGCGGTTTGGGATGTGCGCTGATATGTCAGTCAGTCAGTCAGTCAGTCAGTCAGTTTCTTCTTTTATATATTTAAAAGATTTGAATACAAAGTAGCGAATGAACAACTTCAACACCTTTTCACCCCCTTATGGGTTGAAATAAAACAAAAATTACGTTGTGTTAGTTTCCAACCATAAGCCGAAATATTAGTGATTTTAACTCAAAAAATTAAGAACTTTAATTAAAAACAAAATGTCATCCCCCTTTTCACCCCTTTAAGGGGGGGGGGGGGTAACTCCTAAGAACACCGTAGCGTATCTTCCAACAATACGCCTTTTTTTTTTCGGATTGGAAGTTATCAATTGACTCCTCCCGCTCTGGGCGGAGCAGGAGGGAGTGTCAGACGTTTACTGACTAAAACCTATCCATGTTCCTTCATTGCCCTTTGTGTTCCGGGACCACGGTATCGTTTTCGAACAGTCCCGCAGCCCCGGCTCCAACCATACGCCTAGATAATAAATTTTACGATTTTACTTCGAAAATCAAGGACTACACAACTTCATCCCCCTTTTTAACCATTTGGAGGTAGAATTATGAAAAACGCCGAGACACGTATAAATTAATTTTTAATCGTCAGCCTAAACACAAAATTTGAAGATCCTAACTTTAAAACTAACGGACATTCATACAAACTTTCACCCCTATTTAACTCCCTTGGGGGGTGAATTTAAAAAAATCCTTCCTTATTCCTTATACATTATAAAGGGAACTAGATCTTTGACAGTCGTTAGGTAGTCAGTGGTCAAAAACTCTGACAACCAATCTTACCAAGGGGTATCGTATTACCCGGTACTAACTGGGTTGTGGACGTAGGCAGATAGGCAGTCGCTCCATGTAAAATACTGGTATTCAGCTGCATCCGGTAAGACTGGAAGCTGACCCCAATATAGTTGGGAAAAGGCTAGGCAGATGATGTCATATGAATAATATCTTAAAGTTTCTTAATTAAATAGGCTACTGCGGGCGAAGCGGGCGGAGCAACAGTCAAATGACCGCCACATAAAAATCTAAGATAAAAAGTACTTAATGTTACAATTTAAATTACCTACAAGTATGTGGGCACAGAGACATAAAACATATTCTTAATTATATCGTACATAAATTACGGAACAAAAAAATTAGCACCAAACGACTAGCACTAACAAATTAATAGCTTTTTTAACCTCAAAATTAAAAGTCATAGTGAACGGAAACATTCGTATCGCTCGTTTTTTGTAACAACCCATATTTAATTACTCAATTCTTAATCTCAATTTAACATCTTACTGATACACAGCGAGGCCGAGTTGTTTACTAAAAATTTATGTCTTTGAAAACTTTGCCAAGTACCTTGACAACTCGACATTACATGATTGTGGGCAAAAAATATGTTATTGATATTATTTCAGTCTGTTCACTCCTCGGTGTGACTTACAATATTATATTGATGCTTATTTTTATAGTCCCTTCTTTCAATGTTAAGATTTAACTACAGTTTCAAGGCTCAGTTAAATGCCAACCAGGTTACTTCAATTTGTAGATTTTTCATTGCGTAAACTGACGTAACTGTGATAGCAAATAATAATGGTTATTTCGCTAATATATTTCTAGTGTTGGATAGTTCTTAAAAATCGAAAACTGTTGATTTTGATCTTTGGGAACATGACAATGACAATATAATATTTGAACACCTACTTACGTTGACCTTGCACATTGCGCCTACTGCCCTTTCATACTGTAATTAAAGATATTCATCGGATTATATTACGATTGTAAAGGTAACATAGTAAATTTTCATCATCATCGAAGTCATTAACATCCAATACATAATAAATATCAACGGTAACCAACTAGAATCGAGTTACGAGTAGACTGTCGAAATGATGTCGAATATAATTTCTTAAATTGCGTTCGACGAAAGGCGATTTCGTCACTAGTGTTAGTGCTCAGAGCCCGACACGACAATTCGTGCCAACAATTGTTTAAACACTCGTTATTTGTTCACAACAATCCATAACTATAAGACTAATTGTCGCAACACCTCGAATACAGAAAGGTCTTTTACACTTCATTCAAATCATCTTAAAAAGACATTTTCCGCTCATTTGTCTCTCCATACGAAGGTCGTTATCAATCAGTGCGGTCAGTACCTATCTCAGTTGTTCATACACACATAAATCACAATTATGTGATCAGCTCGGACTCGGGCGGCACTCGGGCTTCAGGTTTTATAAAGCTCGAGGGGATTATATTTCAAAACTGGCGACCTTCAAACATCAGATTATCTAAACTTTTACATTCGAGAGACCAACATCTGACTGAATGGAGGCTGCTACAGCAAATTAAGTTGACATTGTATGACTGACCCGCTTGAATAACACACGATGTTATTATGCATTTTTCTTCAATACTCGTACATAATTCGCGACAAAAGCGATTCATCCACTAGCTCTTCTTGGGAAATAATAATAGCTAAAATGTTTTGCTACGGACGTACCTATTATTATGATTTATTATCTCGTTTACTGAGAATATCCGAATCCGGAGAAGGCTTGGCAAATTTATTTTTAATAATAGGTTTTAATTGACTCTGTATCATACGCTCCGACAGCTCCTAGATAGGCTTGTTAATATTGACGTTGCAACCTTGTGGACGCAACACAATTTAAACAAGTCTTGACATAGTAATTGAAATCGTTAAGTTCATCGATGCGTAAAATTCTCCGTCTCGTTTTAATAGTGAACAAATGTTTGGCAAATGTGAAATGATGTAGTGTTTACAATCGCCGTTAGAATTCCGAGACGAAAGTCAACGCTCTGTGTCTGCGCTGACCTTTTCTCTGCGGTCAACTGTCGAATTCTTATTGGTTTTTTACACAATATTCATTAGTATCGACAGATGAGCACTTTTTGTGTTAATATCTGTTGGTAGACCCCGCCTAGGTGTCGGGGGTCACCGGAGGCCTCAGCACGTCTTTCGAGATCGGTTCACAAAGTTCATGATGGCGCTGCTTTACACACCAACCGCGGCCTACCCTTGACCTCTTCGCCACGACATCATTCCTTCGGTTCTTCTTCACGATGATAACAAAACGCAACCGAACGCATCGTTACCCAATCAGTCTAAATATCGTGACATTTCTTTGATTGGACAAGAATATCGAATCTGCTGATATCTGCGGTTATTTGTGCATGCAACTTAACCGCTAAGCAATTATCACACCCAAATTGGTGTGCGAACGTTGTGTTTGTGTATTGTACTTGAATAAAACTCGTTGTTGTGTTTCAAGTTAGCACTTATTAGCTGAACTATTGGAACAATGTCCTTCGTAAGGTTGTGTCTTGTAGCGCGGACAACATTCACGGTGCTTATAACGATTAAATTAATAATAGGTACCTAATAGACATGACTGTATCCGCTTTAGTGGATAATAGTGGTTCGTGTCACTATAATCATCGCAAACAAAAAATGAACTGACAGATATTGTTTATTTGGACAAACACGTGTACACTATTTAATGACAAATATTTCGTACGTCATGTGTGTGGGCATTGTATGTATGTATGGTCGAACAAGCTATTTGGTTTACATTTTACAATGTAACTTGTTGGTTAATCTGTAAACCAAATAGCTTCTTCGACCGTACATACGAGTATCATACTTAAAATGACAAAGCTTTTCCCAAACACTTAAACTGACATTGCTTTGTTACGCGTTTCCCTAACAGTGCTTCTGTAACCGGTAGTAGATATAGTTATGGCATTACTAAAAGTGATAGGTTACAGGCAGATTGTTGACTCATTCACAAAACTCAGGTTATTATAGGAAGAAATAAATCATTATATCTTGTTGATGTTATACAACGGAAACTTTCCTGTAAACTGTTGTAAACATGTTTAGTTGTTGTTGAGCTCAAGCATAGGAATTATAAGAAAATAAGTAGCTACTGCACACCAAGAATGAAGAAAATATTCAAAAAATGCCACCGAACGAACAAAGGTGATTATTAATTTTCTGAAATGAAAGACCTTGTATATACATATTTTCCGGAATTCAGCGAAACAGTAGGAAATCGATGTCATTGACAATTAAATACAGTCGTAGCATAGGCACTTACATAAATATAGTGCCCAAAAGGATTACCTACACGATTCATTAATTTACTTCTACATGATCTTCAAAATTGTATACATATTATGTACTTACTCTAAAATTAAAACAATAAGATGTTTTATTTTCAACATTTGACATTGAGTCGATGCTCCTCCAGTTCGCGGGTCAACTTTAATCCGCAGATTGTGGACGTGTGGACATTTTATTTCTGATAATTGTACTATTACTACAATGTCCATTGTTTTATGGTATGCGATGTTACCGTCGCAGCGCAGCCGGCACTGGCCGCGCGGGCTGACCTCGAGTCCGCTGCGACCGAGTCGCGCCGAGTTAGATTCGATAACAATACGATTGTTGAAAACTTGAATTATGTTCTCTAAGTTACGCCAAGGAAGGTTATTTTGATTGTATCGGTGTATGAAAATTGTTAGGTACGTATTTGTACTGCTTATCAGCCTCCGCTTAGAACTTTTATAATAATGGACAGCTTATTCTTTATGTTCCTTCCCAGATTGTTATCTTGCTAATAACCCTATTAACAAATATTTTCTTTTGTTAAGTGGTTTATTCAAGACATTTTTCATGGTATTTTCTATGGTAAAAGGTTAAAGATTTGTATTTGGAGATAGTAGGGCACAAGGTGCTGTGAGTAGGGCATTTGGGTTAAGTATTTGTTTCACGCCATTCTGCGCAGTAAGTGAATCAAATGAAGAGTCGTCTGCCGCTCCCAATCGAAATGATAACGACCTCTAGTTGCGAGAGCCTGGCCAAAATACAAGTTTCCAGATATGGCGGGAAGCGACTAGTATTTATAGGTTCGCTGTGTGTCTATGGTTAACTGACCTTGCCAGGTACGAACACGGCGTGGAACACGGTGGGCTAATTGATTCAATTCGAAGAAATATAAAAAAAAGTAGGCATTCGTTCGGTTTTCCAGAAGATGTCATCCAAATGATGTCATTTTCGCTTGCCCACTCAAAGTATACTAGAGTGCTCTGTAAACAAATGTTAACATTAGCAACCTTTATAAGGTATATACTTACTCAACCTGACCTGATGTCTACATCTACGTCACTTGCTAATAACGTACTATGTCGAGTAAAACCAAACCGAGTTATGGCAACCGATGCATAATATTCGATTAAAGTCTGCAAAATAAAGTTCTTCAAAGTATTCCCGCGCAGCAATGTAAAAGGCAATAGGTCACTCATATTTCATTATAATGTTGATGTCATTGACACCGGGTAACTCTTAGATAATCAAACTATCCGCCATGTTTAAATTATACTGCTTTGTATTAAGTAATGTTCCAAATCACTCGACCCTTTTCCCTACTTAGGTAGATACAAGGTAAAGTAACAAAGAGAAATCGAGTTAACTTACCTTAAATTCTTTCGGTGTGCTTTAATTACCTACTTGCTAACTACTACGGGTGCCGTTTGCTCAAAACAATTGGAATTAAATAATCATTTCGTCAATGCAATCCGACTTTTTATAATCGTACGCAAGTTCTGTGGGCCTCTCGTTGATTCGATTGGGTGTTACGATCTCAGTTGGCGAGAAATGTTTGCAATTTTTTTGCGTCAAAATAAGACAACGAAATGAATGTCAGCAAGCGTCAATTTAATTATTGCAAGAGCAGAAAAAACGTGCCTACATTACAAGAAACACGGACATGAGGCAGCGACTGAGCGCGCAGTGCGCGGGCGCCGCGGACACCAGCCGCGCCAGCGCAGCGCAGCCACGCTACGCGGCCCACGAGTGCTTTCTTACGAGACCGGCAAATGCAACGGTTTTTTGTGCCCTACAAATAGGCATTCAGGCTGCGTAACCCTGTCACCGAGAAGAAAACTGTTTAGCTTTAATTTGCATTTGCTAAACGTTACTCAGCCAATATTGGTGTTGGACAAAAAGACGAACGTTTTATATTTGTTGAATTTTATATATATAAACGTTACTATGTTACAGTACTGATTACACACGCTCCCTGATTCCCTAAAATCGCTCGAAGGACCAAATGTACACACCGGGACTTACAGCTTAGTACGGCCGTTACTCCTAGTGCGTACGATGTGACTACGGTTGAGACAATTGAGCCTGGATAAGTACCTAAAGCCCAACTGACGCCGACCTAGCCCTACAGTAACTACCTTGCGCCCTAGTTATCCTAGCCCTATAGTAATTACCTACCTAGCACCCTAGTAAAGGTTACCCTAACGCCCTAGCCTACCATACAAACCACACCAAACGTAGGTAACGTTGGTTATATGAGAGGGAAGTCTGTCACAAGGAGACCTACGGTAACAGACGGAATTTGGGTAGGAAGAGGGTTTTGTGTACGTCGTGCAATGTACACAGGAAATGGTTTTCTCACTGCCGATCCCACAGACTCATAGGACCGATGATGGCTAAAGGTGTCTTGGCCACAGTAAGAGTAAGAGGAGGTATAGGAGATAAATCACACTCGACTCCAGCTTGATGACTAATTTAATTACAATAATAATTAGTTATATACAATTTTGTGGTCAATACACAATGATACCTATTTACATGTGTGTCGTGTGTGTATCGAGCCGATGAAGCGAAGATCTTAGTAGGCCACCTCTTAGCGCTGACGGTGTGCTGGTGTTGCCGGCGCGTAGACCGTATGTATGTCGCTGACGCTGTGATGCTGTTGTTGGCGCGTGTAATAATGGTATGTTCATGGTTGAACAATCGTTGAAGCTAATCATTTGTTTTATTCACCGTGTCACAGCTGACGCTTTGACATCTAGTGCAAAAAAATTGTCATATTTTATTTAGTCTATCTAGTCTTGTTTCTAGAGTTAAATCAAATCAAATCAAAAATGTTTATGAATCATTCGGTGAATAAATAACGTTTGCCCATTTCCCACGGTGGAGCACTCGCTGGATTCTAAATACTCGATACTGTTTTAATGAACTGCGATACTAAAAAAACTGTATGAAATTATATTTAATGTGCGACCTGTTTCAATTTTGCCGTAATAACTATTAGTTGAGATAAATAGACAGTTGTGGTGGCGGTCTGGTTAATTGTGCAATAGGGCGATTAGCTAATTACAAGTAGGTATCGGCTATAGTGTATCTGCGACAGTTTCACGGCGAGGCCGGTTCGGATGCAGGTCGGCACTTCGGCAGTGCTCGGCGGCAGTCGGCTCGAGCTACATTATAATCGACGCTCGATCTTACGACACTGCACCGCATGAAAAACTGTGCAATGCACAAGCACATGGTGTAAAAACCGTAATACGGTAACAATCATATTGTTACAGTTATTGTGAATTAGAATTGCTTTAATACACAAACATGACTATAGTCAATCATACTGTAAAAAGAGTGGACTTTGTGTAGTTTTTTCCTGGGTTATTCACATTATATTTCCTAATATAAGATAAGAAATTTTATTTGCATAAAACATGGTATACAAGGTGTTTTTAAAAAACATTAGATCGGACAGGTTTTGCTTAATACTACAGCATGCAAACTTACTTACTAAAGATACATTTTGAATTCATTTAAAAAAAAAAAACATTAATGCTATAGAAATTATTATTATTGAGCCATTTATATATTTTAAATAATTTACAAGTTAATGCTTTAAAGATTTTTGGTAATTTAATAAAGAGACGTACACATAGCCAGAGAGTTTTTATTATATTTCGCTGATCGAGGTAGTACATCTAGCACAAGTCTGTATTGGTCACGCCGACTTCGAGAGCTTACTTCCTCTGCTGTTTTAAATAGTTCTTTGTGTTTTAGAACGAACATGCATGCTTCATATACATAAATAATAAAGGTAACGGTAGCAAATCAAGCTTTTAAATGTTGGTTGACATGATTCGTCAGATGGAATCTCAAAAAGAGCTCGTAAACATTTCTTTTGGGCGACAAATGCTCTATTGTGGTCAGTACTATTTCCGCACATCATTAGTCCATACCGTAGTGAGGACTCAACATATGCGCGATATGACATCACCGCCGATTGATTTAATTGTAGGTATTTATATATATATATTGATTTGTTAAGATTAATAGATACATTATTATTATTTAACCAGTTAAATAGATTGTCTATTGTTTAATATGTCCGCTTCATGATCCGTAATTGATTTAAGTATGTTTTTTATCGGTAGCCACAATTATGGAAATGTCATCGGCAAAAAGAAAGCATTTATGATTGGTAACATTAACAATGTCGTTTATGTAGAGTAGAAATAAGATAGGGCCCAATAAGTATAAAACGCGGCGTCCCACAGGGTAATGCTACCCTGGGGGATGCCGCGTTTTGTACTTATATAATCAGACGAATATTCTGTCATGTCCCAACTTTCATTAAGTTTCGTGACAGTGATTATCTGTTGTCTGTTAGTTAAATACGACGATATCCACTGAAGTAGTAGTCCTCTTATATCGATAGTCTCTAGTTTTTGTCATAATATTTCATGTGTACCCAAACCAATGCCCTTTGACAGATCAAAGAATAGCCCTGTCGTTAGCTGTTTGTTGTTCAAATTGAAAAGATGGCTAAGTATGTGGTTTAAAAACTTTCAACAGTCATAAGATGGCTAAGTATGTGGATTTATGTTTCTGAAAGCCGAATTGCTCTTTTTTATATTATTTAATTTCTCACAGTTGTTAACTATTTTTTGATACATGCATTTCTCATAGATTTTTGACATAATGTTATGGGGCGATTATTAATCGTCACCTCATTTTCGGATATAGGTGTGATGATATCCATATAGGTTTCTTATTAGGTATGTCTGTTTATTACCTAGTAAATATAATCATTTTGCAAATACTTCAATGTAGGTTGATACAATGATATTTCGTGGAGTCAATAGTGTCAATAATAGTATGGAAAGTTGTCACTTTCCGCTATAAAAGTAGAGTTGCGACACAGCTTGGTCGTCGCTCCAACTAAATAGTGATAGCCTTTCTATAGTATATAGGAGGTTTACGTAAACAAGTGCAAGAAATTGCACACATTTTATTAAAGAATAGTTATTGGTCCCTTACCATTAAATATTGCCATAAAAATAGTGTTTATTAAAGTTTTCCGGGCGTAACATTTTTATTGTTGCTGTCATGCTTAGTCGGTTGTAAAAATGCTCGCTGTTAACAAGTACCTAAGTAACACGCGTTAGCTTTACTAAATAGTCGTGTTGAGGCAACGTGGGCGCGTCTATGAAAATGTATGAGATTGCAATGGTATAACAAGAATGTTTTTTTTTTTTCATTTCTGGTAATTAGGAGTTTCTGTGACGACAGCTATTAAATAGTTTGATCAAGATATCCTTACTATAGCTGAGTGGGACTTTATGTAATCTTGATATATCGCTTAGTCGAACTGAGCTCCAAAGACTCCTTTTGGGGAGTTAATAGACATTACCTTCTTGAGAGGAGTGTGCTGACTGTGTTGAAGAGTTTCGTCATATAATTTTGACGAACAGTGATTCGATTACTTCTGCCCACTTATGGAGAGTGAACTGTTTAGTCATGAAAAAGACTGCTAACAGGATATCTAAGATGTCTAGAATCTCATACATCATTGTTTTATTTTAATATGTACTTATTTATTATTTTCATAAAATTTACATCGTTATCATACCGTTAACTTCTGTTTCGGTTGCTTTACCCAAAGTGAACGTAACGATTGTGCTCTCAAAACGACATTAATAAAACTCAGTATAAATGCCGGATGGACCTGCGAAGTATGAAGAAACATGTCCGATTCGTGTGAAGGCTGCCACCACTGCCACCAGCGCCCTGCGCATACGCAGGCTACGCACTCGACACGTGCGCCTCAAGGCTAAGGTGATATTTACTTATGTGTAAATATTTCGTAAATTGCCTATTTTAGGCGTGTTTACACTTCGCCACTGAATACTACAGTACGTAGTACAAGTTCCTCTTTGTTATCATAACGAGTGATGTAAAGGATGTTTTTGTACCAGCCGATTATTTATGTTTATCTACCAACATTAATATTATAGAGAGAACTTTGGACCTATTGATTTGAATCCGAAAAATCTTTCACAAATGGGAAGCTACATTATCCCCGAGTGTAATAATCTTATAGTTAAAACGTTCCCGTGGGATAATTTCTAACCAAAACGCAAGCGAAGCCGCTGAGAAAAGCTAGTTGTACATAAAAAACAAATTGTTGTATTGTCTTTGACAGTCTGCAAAACGAGACTTGCAAGTGGTGTACCTAAGTACGAGTATGTACTTCTTTCAATATAAACAACGCGCTTATCATCCTGTACGGATATTGATTAGTACTTATGTAAACTTATTGGTTATGTAGCAATATTATGGCCTTAGCTTACAGCTATTAGCTTTTTACTCAAAAAGGATGTCAACTTCCTGAGCAATACCTAGCTAACTAGTTACTGTACTTGTCTGTAAAATAAGCCATAACTTGGTTATAGCCACATGAGTGACTAGATTTATCTGTTAAGTTCGAAATTTATCCCACGAGAACCGGGATAAAAAGTATCCTATGTTGTAATACAGGTCTAGTATTGTGTCAAATTTCATCCAGATCCGTTCAGCCAAATGAGAAGGAGTTAATATCAGTATCTATAATATTAGTATCCAGGACGTAAAGACATTTTCCAATCGGACACGTTTCAAAGAACGTCAGTTTATGAAATGTATGATACTGGCCGATTACACACTATTCTTATTCCACGCAACATTTAAATAAAAGTATTCACACAAAATTGCAATAATAAAGCTTACCTATGCTTAGCACTATGTAACAATTGTTAAATAATAAAATATTGAATAGCATGACATAAGTATTTCTGAATCGTTATTCACTGACTCTATCATTTTGCAAGTAACTCCACATCTTAGTCGCGAATGCAAGAACAAAAGAAGTAACTTAATATATTACAGTAATCTAACACTGTTTTAAGCTTTCACGGTTCATAACTATACTTAAAATGTCACTTACGGAATATCTTCCGTGATTATTGATTATTTTTAAGCTCCCGATATTTCGACGCTGTTGCAAGCGCCAGCGTCGTTGTTGTTAACCAGCGATCATGGCGCTTGCAACAGCCTCGAAATATCGGGAGCTCAAAAATAAACAATAATCACGGAAGATATTCCGTAAGTGACATGTTAAGTATAGTAATCTAGTTATTATTATGTATCTGGGTCCTATATCTGGCTTACTTTACTTCCTGTGATTGTAACTACACAATTTATACCTATGTGGTTTAAAAAGTTCTAAGAATAGCCTATTTTTTTCTATAAGACCTTTATGATACGGAAATCTTAACATAAACCTGTGTAATAATAGGTTTATTTTTAATGTTAGGTAATAGGAAAATAATCAAAGGTAATAATAATATAATGATTGGCATTTTTTTGCCAATCATTAAATTACCTTTACTCTGAGGGGCCGGAAATTGAAACACATGTGAACGTGTTGCCAGTTAATGTAATTTAAAAATAAGTTTTTATTGGTTATTATTTTATTAAAAGGATATTTTGCGTACGCGTCGCAGCCGGCAAGGTCTTGTTGATTACGACAATTTACACTAAATTATCAGCTCATGAAAATAGCCATCAGCAATACGCATACCTATTCCAACCAGCCACTTTCATTGCAGTTGTAATTTTGTTAATAACAACTTAAACTAAACTACTTAGAGCATATTTTAGAAAATTAGTGTCATTTGGTCCCCTTCAGTTGTAAATACGTCCTGCTTAAATTAACATTGTTGTAATCAAGTACATATCTCTATTTACTGGTTGCGTGGCTACTAGTAAACAGCTTTGTACTGAACGTGAGCATGTGACCTTTTCGTGAACTCAGGTATATATGCAGGTATACATATCTATATACAATCTTCACATGGTCACCGGTAATCGAGTTCGTGCTACGTTTCTTTCGTGTTTATTTGTTTGCAATGAAAAAACAATGACACGTAGGTATGGCCAAATGTTTGGCGCAAACATACGTGTTGTATGGTTTCACTTGAGTAAGTGAGATTAGCTGTTACGCTACTGCCGTGACAAGACATATTGTGTGAGAGATTGTTCAGTGGTGCATAATAAGAAATTGTGGCTTAGAGCCTTAGTCTTATAAGTAGAAGAAGAGAATCTATCTCTTTTCGTTGTACCAATACATCGTATGGGTAGGAATAACCTCTGGGCGAGTTAGTCCACGCTTCACACGACAAGCACGGCCGCAACACCGTGCACCGTGCATGTCGTGCCCGATCTGATACGATATCAGCTACCGTGCAGGCGTGCAGCACTCACACCGTTAAACTAGCAGTACAACCGAACGCAGACCTACGCACGAACCTACGAACTTTCGTAATCTCTCGGCGAAAACGTCAAGCACGTGACGCAATGCCCTTTCCATGATCCGAGCCATCAAGCGGTGTTGCCACCCTAACAAATCATTGTAGCACATCAAGTTACGTACAGCTTGTTATAAATCTCACAAAGCAACGTTATGTGGATCTCTTACTATGAAAAATTGACTAATTTAGCTTGGTTACGTATACGCAGTGCATTTCCTATTGTCAGAGTTGGTAACTGGTAACAAGACACGATTAGGTTGCAAAAGACGTCGTCTACCACCGTAGGCTCACGTTTCTCCCTACTTAAGATCTATAATGTGAAGTAATACGCACAAGCTAAATACGCAAATCTATCAAAACGATCTCGTTTTAATTAAATTTCCTGTGTAAACTTGCGGAGCTTACTTCGCGTTATTGTATTAGTTCGAGTGATATAATAGAATGGTTGTGCAGCTATCAGCTAGCTCCTTCCATCACTCTTGTTACATATCGGCTGTTATTTTCATAATGTTTCACACATAATGCCGACTGATATATTATTTAATTCCTCGGCGGATGTGTTATTGCGTTGCTGTTATATCCTATAAATTGATGTAAATACTTAAACTGGATATTGTTAGTGAATCATGCGAGACCGGTTCTATAAATTAGATACGTTGTGGAAAATCGAGCAGTTCTTATTTTAGACATTCAGATATTTAGCAAGCTTCAAAACAAAATGCTCTACAAAATAGATTCACTCAGTCAAACATTTAGCTGTTGCTGGCTTCTAAAAATATTATTAGCTCAACGAAACAAAATAACTAAATAGCGCTTTCTTTTATGTAGATAGATCATGATTGTGTTTCATTCAAGCTCAGTATCAAATAAAAAGAGTAGAAGAGCGGATTCCAGCGTTTTGTTCGTTTTATAAGACGTAATACAAACATCCATTTAAATAAACACAATGGAACCAATCAACTGTGCCATAGAAAATGTAATTTGTTTAGGCATTTTTTTAATCTTGAAAATGAGAAAAAAAAGACGAAAAGCCGGTGTTTTAAAACAAACTTTAACGAGGGCAAATCACAAATTAAAAGAAACCTTGAAACCTCATCATTATCTGAAATATCTGATTGATATTGCTACATAAAATAAACGAATAAATTAAAATTGATTGTATTTAAGAGTTTGATGCCAAAAACACTGTTTAGTATAGCTGGCATTCGTAAATTAATCATCAATTCATCATCAAACGCGAGATTTGTATTAATTTATTCACAATCCTGTTAATTTATAATTTGAATCATGATTGGAAATCAGAAACGTTAATACTATTCAGTTATTGTATGCAACCGTTGAAGATGAATGTTTAAGGTTGTGTGGATTTACTATATTTACCTGCCTGCGTTCTATTTCGACACCGAGTAACTATCTATTTATTTAAAGTCCCACAAGGTGCTCTACATCCATATTTAATTTAAAATATATACCTCATACATCCGTGAGCAATAACAGCCGCTCGGGTCGATTTTCAGGTTAAACCGCACTTGCCTAGGTTGGTCGGTGGATGAGTGACCACCCATTACATGCCGAGTTTCCTCCATGCATCGGAAAGGCCGTTGATCCCTGCTGTCATTTGTAGATCTTTGACAGTAGTTACAGGTGGCCTGAATGTCTGACAACTAGTCTTACCAAGGGTATATATTACCCAGTACTAATTGAATTGTGGGAGTCAGATAGGCAGTTGCTTCATGTAAAATACTGGTATTCAGCTGCATCCGGTAAGACTGGAAGCCGATCCCAATAATTTGGGTGAAGGCTAGGCAGATATTGACCTCATATATGTATGTATACTTCCATGCTCGAAAGTAATGCATAATACAAACGTCAATAATATGTTCAAGACGCATATTATTAACGTTTCAAAACTACTCAGATTTTGTCTGCTTTCATAGAATAGATAGTAAACTAAAAACTAATTAATAAGTTTAGAACAATCCATTTGAATCGCCTAATCTCGCATAATCTTGGAGGTTATATATTGCCATTTTTCTCGCTATGTTATTTTTCGATACGTCATTCTTAATTAAAGTAATAAATCTATCTAGTAACGTCATATTCCATAATGACTGTGAAAAATGTTAAAACCGATATTAAAAATGCCTTCAAGACAGGTCGACCTTTTGTCATAACGATATACAACGACACATAATTTCATTCATTTGTTTACACTTAATAAGTCAAGTCACAATCGCTTTCAACGCGTTTTAATTTCAGCAACGACTTTCAACTTTTGTTAATTTAATAAGCGTTTTGGTAGCTATGATGTCAGTCCCATTAATTTTTGACTTTTCCGTCATCTGTAAATATCCATAATTGTTGGAGTCGGACTAGATACGACTACTCAATAATTTCCTAACAGAAAACATGGTTAGCAATGTCGCTAACTAGTGCATACAACGCGATAATCATGTAAGTGGCAGCAAGAGACATGGCGACAGTACCTAATTATATCGAAGAAAGCTAAGCTTTGCTTCAGGAGGCGTGTTGCTCGCGTGACATTCGCGAACGATAACTATCCATTAACTTGTAACAATAGAACTGATTCCTTGTCGTTTCTCTTACGACAAACAAAGCCTATACATATAAAAGTACTTAGAAGTTTTTAGCCACAGCACATATTTTATGTTATTCGTTTCTTTGTTATTAAAAGGTAGGTACTAAGCACATCTTCGGGTGTTTCAAATATATACATATAATATTTGTTATAGTATATGTACGTTCGGGAAAAATAAGCCGCTCGGCGCGTGGCGTAGTCCGCATCCTGCCGGACATGATTCGGCGATGGTGGATGCCGAACAGTCTGCAAGCTAAATGTATAGTATTCGCTTCGGGTCGGTAAATGCACTTGCCGCGGATAAACACTTCTGATCTTCTTATGTTTTTCATCGCGAATGTTCCGCTCGAAGACTTTCCACTTCCCGCCTTAATTAGGTTTAATGGTTAATTTGCATGATGAGCCGCTATAGCTGTTGAAATCAATCGTTAAGGTTTTATAACATTCTATTTATACACATAATCAGAGCACATGGAACGCAAACTTCCTTTCAAATAGAATACTAGTAACAAAACTTTTTATACTAATTCATTATTTTTAGTTTTTTATTTTTTGGAGAATAATATGCATCAATCTGTGGAAACAAAGACCATAAAAGTGTTGAGTTATTAGTAATTAGTTGCAATCTCACCTCTTGAACCGATATGTTGCAATTTTGCTTTGACTTGTTTGCAATAGAGGTTACAAATGGCGATGCAACTAAAGCAGCAATATTTAGAGGTTTTACTGAATTGCGTTCTGAAAGATAATGAATTCGTTACAACGAGAGCGATTGATGGAAGTAGATTTGATGGAGATTACCTATAATGATGATGGGAATCGGGTGAGCGACCTTCGAAGAACATCAAAGACAATTGTTGGCGGTTGCATTAAAGAGGGTCTGATTGTGGAACCGTTCGGAGGCAGTCACGTTTCCTTCCATTCCCATAGTGAGCCGGCAGCACGACTGGTCGCATCCTCACGACTCGTTACTAGAGATGCCTAGACGTAATTTGCTTATCTTACATATGAATTGAATTGATATATTGTATAAGTTCCAAGGAGTAGCACCTGCATTTGTTTAACAAAGAACTTTTGAACAATAAACGCTATTTACTTGTAAGAGGTACGTTTGTAAATTTCTTACCAAGTCTTGGATTCACAACAATGATCAATGTAGCTACATGCATTTGCGAGTTGATAAAACTAAAAAGAACTCGATTTCGCCAGTTTTTATCATAAATTCGGCTGCGTTAAAACTGATCAAGGAAAGTTGCAGCTGATTAAAAAAGCTTAGGTACGTTAACATGGCCTTGCACTATTTTTTTTACAACCGAGAGTTTTTTTTTAGCTTATTTAATTGAAAGATTGCTACCACCCAACCGGAATACAAATCCGGTTGGGTGGTAAATGTGGAACAAACGTGTACTGATCACGACTATGATCACAATGCAGTTAATGCTTGGCTATCTAAGTATCTAGTCCAATGACGAATTTTTCTAATTACCTTCGTACATAAATCCATCTGTGTGTACATGTATACACTGACAGCTGGCTTGTACAGTCACAGGCAATGAAATGTCAACACTCAGCAAAATTCAATATGTAGGTTTCTGTATTGATTAACGTATTACGTTTTCACGAACATATTATTTTGGAACCCATACCATTACGAAGTAGGTCTTATCTCAAAGTAAAATGACAAACACGTGTGAAGTAGAGTTCAAAGCACACTCAATGGCGCGTTGAACTCTTCCGTAAGGAGCGACGATGTAGAGTTTTTGCGGATGTCAAAAATTAGCAGCCGAGATAAGATCGTCTCAAAATTATGCAGTGAAGGTATAATAAATACTTTATTTCACGATAAAATCGCTTTTGAATTTTGCACAGTGTTAACACTTTATTGCTCGTGGCTGTACATGTACAGACACTTATTATGAATACAGTGAACAAGGAAATCAATGCGTTAAGGTCACTCGTATTAGATACGACTCGCAGTTTGGTAAAAGCAAACTTAAAGTTGCATAGGACCGTTGTATTTGTTTGGCTGTTTTGGTTTGACTAGCATAGAGAAATTTTAGAGAAAGTATCACTAGCTGCCAGAGATTTTCTGAACTGTAGGAACCTTCACACAACTCTATTGTTTGTATTTGTTGCTAGTTTTAATAAACTACGCTTTCAAAAAAGCAGAAAATTCCGCATCTTTTATCAAAAGGATAAAAATGAAACCTCATAAACTGTAACGCTTGAGTATTTTTGAAAGTAAATCCAAGTTAATTAGCATATTGTGCCAACTATTAGCAATTTAATATGACTTAAGCACTACAAATTATACATCTGTTGCTTATAAAGTTTATAATGAGTTTGCAATAAGAGCTCGGACAGAAATACGAGTATTCGCAGCAATGCATGCGGTAGTCGAAACAATGCAGTTGGCGATAATTTAATAGATTACTAAATATTTTTGCATAAACTGATCGACGACGTTTATCTGATGTTCAACGCAGTCCCTATTTAATTTCAAATTCTTCTTGGCCCAAATATGGAGAGAACGTCAACACAAACTCGTTACAAAGTAAAGCTCATTCACGTAACTTATAAGGCATTAAGACATTTAAAATTGTTTCCAGTGAAGACCTCAAAATGTTTAATTACTGCTAAGTGCAACGATTTAATGCGTGCAGACATAAAAAAGAGTAACAAGCTCCAAGCGAAGCGTTATAAACTAATAACAGTGTATGGAGTGTGACCACAAAATATCCGCATTTATTAATGTTTTCCTCTTTTTTCGTTAACTGCTCCATCCGGTAGTTGCGAAACCACAGTCGC
This sequence comes from Xestia sexstrigata, assembly GCA_941918905.2. Lineage (NCBI taxonomy): Eukaryota > Metazoa > Arthropoda > Insecta > Lepidoptera > Noctuidae > Xestia > Xestia sexstrigata. The sequence continues at coordinate 9,841,434 of OW799200.2, read as the reverse complement.
CAATTATTAATGCCGCCGGTTTAAAGAAAATATTTAGTTAATTAAACATTCGAAATGCAAGACACTTGTATAAGCAAGCCATTAAAATGTAGCAGTAAATTATAGCGCTGCTAAGCTAATACGTGCTATCCGAATGATTGAGTAAATACCAGGAAAATACGTATAGCTACAGATTTAACCTGATCCAGTCCCATGATCAACATTGCATACAATTATAATATTTACGAAACGAAGTTAAAATTGGTTTCCACAACACGAAATGTTCACGAAGTTGTAATTATAGGAATTCTCTGTAACCAGGCGAAAAGTGTATGTTTACTTTAAAGTATTATTGCAATATACATGTTAGTAGCTTATTTTTATTTTATTCCTTCGCAACTATTTCATTTACAATGTCATTAAATTTAGGGTTCCGTACCGTCGAAATTTTCACAGATGATGTATTTCGGTTGCTGCTATAACAACAAATTAACAAATAACAACAAACTAAAAACAGAATAAAATTAATATTTTTTGCTCGATATTAATAACGGCAACAGGTAGGTAGACGTTTGAAATATTCACAGAATAATTAGTTGTATATATTCACTTTAAAAAAAAGTAGTTAAATCAAAGTAAAATAAATATTTAGGGGGGCTCCCATGCAACAAACGTGATTTATTTGCCGTTTTGTCTAATGTTGTATAGATAACGGAACCTTTCGTGCGCGAGTCCGACTCACACTTGGCCGGTTTTTAAGAAATACAAGTGAACATAAAAGCGTCTGTTGCCTTTTATTAGCAAAAAACTACGTCGTCGTTTAAATGTGTCTCGGTTTTTTATTGAACTTTAATTAAATTGGGCGCTGACTTCCTGCTCGATCTAGTTTTGAAAAAAGAGTCCTACGTGCCTAGAGACAGAATTGGAAAATATTATTACGTTTACCTACACTTAGGACATTAATTAATTAAGAAGATTTATGATAAATTCTACATTAGCGCCTACCTAATCTTTGTACCAAATCTTGTAATTACAAGCTCTGTAGCACACACACAGATCTGAATACCTACTTGAACATAAATCTCACGTAGGTACATAACATATGTGCGATAATTTAAAAAGATATGCTACAATAAAACAAACATAATATTAACAGGCTAGTTAATTTTAAGGGCTTGTCCACAACGCCTTTTACGTAGCCGCTGGTGACCGACTGGGCGACAACTTTTAATTGGCTCTCATAGCACATTACGGCTGTAGCCACCACCAGCAGAATATAACTTTAGAAATAACCAATCAATTAAGCGGATCTAAACACACGTCCGCTACGAAAACGTCCAAAACCTCCATTATGGCGTGATATAATAAATTCTGTATCCTTTATTTATATTTAGTTGCCAGTTATAGATTTGTAAAAGTGAAGTAGATTATGTTAACATAAAGGGCTGGCCGTGGAGGCTGTGACCTGGGACTCACTGTGGACACCTGTGACTGTGAACCTGCACTAAACAACCACTGAACTGTTTAAGCATACAAGATACTGAAATAAAAACACATTAATACGAAAGTGAAGTTAATTAAAACTTATTCAAAGTATCTAGTTTCCTTCTGCCTACTCGTAAATCGAGTAAAATTAAATTAAATGCTGAGCTGGTTTCGTTAACCGTTTATAATTCAACCTTATTCTTATAAAAGCTCGAAACTTAAGCTCTATAAACTAACATTGTTTTGCGTCCTTGGCCGCTTTAGATAAATCTTGAAGAGGATTCATTGTTACATAAAGTCTGCTGTTATGAATCCGATCAATAATTTAAATTACATTTGCAATTTGAATTCCTACTTAATACGTACCTAACTCTTGAAGTAGGTTTACCGAGACAAATTAATTTACGGGATAAATAATTGTCTCGGTAAACCTACTTCAAGGGTAATTAAAATCAAATCATTATTCTGCTATAATTTTGATTGGACATCGCTTTACTCGAGTTAATCGGATACAAATCGAGCAGTTTTATCATCGTCGATGATAAAACTCGAATACATAATAACAGAACCATAAATATTCATCGCGCATCTAATGTGACAAAATATAAATCAAACATATTATATGATGTTCCGGCTAAGGTTCACGTTTCTCCGACGTTCGAACGCCATTTTATTTTAATAACCAATTATTGTGAATGATGAATTAATTTAATTCAGATCACTCAAGGAAATACATTCAATTTTGTTTTTGTAGCATTCTTAGGAGGTTTTTATAATAGAATGGATTTCCAATCAAATAGGTATTCATTTATTCGTTTATTGTATTTAAATGTAACATTTACAAATTAATATGTCGCTCTAACTTCGAACTAGAATCATATTATTCATTCTCGTTCTATCAATCAACATCTAGTAGGTACGTAGTGCTACAGTGTAAGTCATCGTAACATTGACGGCAGCTCATAGCCATTTCGAAACAAACGTTTCAATGAGCGCAAGCTGCCGTAAGCACATACATGACGATTGATGTTAAGGACAATCTTTCCTATTCATATGTGAGATACTGCGTGAAGATAAGGTTAGGACAATAGATTGAAGCAGCTGCGTTAACAGTAATTGTAAATAAATTAATCTAATCTCATCACAATTTGCAGAAAATAACATTAAATACTCGTAAGATAAATATACAACAAAAATGAGCATTAAGCTATTCAATTTTAATCTTGATGTTGGAAACAAAGCGTTTCCAAGCAATCTTCACGCTTTGGGAACTCATTACTGTATCTACCATCAGACGTAAGGCCAAGTGCGTTGTTTAGCCGGTAGTGTCGGCAGTGCCGCACCCACTCCGCACACAAGCAATAAGCATTGTCGCGGTGTTCATAACATCAATAACAATCGAAACATAAGTGCTCAACCAGTCGGCACCCGCCACACCATCTAGTTTACCAAACGCTGACACAACTCATTCATTACAACTGTTACTTCACATTGCACACATTACCTATTGTTATTATGTAGTGCATTACATTCCGTTAATCAAGGAAATGTACAGTTAATAACACCACCTATAGTGTTTGTTAATTCCAAAGGTATAATTAACGGTTTCGCACTTTGCTTCATGAACCGCAGCTCCGTAGTTTCTAAGTCCCCGATCTAATGATACCCGGTGGGATTTGAAAGCCTAAATTATGATTCTTTTAATTACAGTTTATACAATACGCAATTCATATTAAGAACTGTAGTTTAATGTCCCCAATTATATACAATGTGCTTTCCATAGCGACCTACGAGTAAACGAGATGAAGTAAGCCGACAATCTGTGCGGGGTACTCACGGAGCTATATTTATTTATGCAAAGTTCAGAAAGATTTCTCTAGATGAGGCGGTAATGAATTCCCAAGCCATTGTATGATGAAAATGAACTTTCGCTTCGTGGTCATTGTCGCGATGCCAGCTAAAGGCCTCAATAGACGGCATATGAGTGTTGCAACATTTTTACAGAATAAATTACTAACTTAAACCAATGTCAAATCGTGAATGTTGGCTCGCGTGATTGGAGCTCTCTGCTCTGATATTGTTTCTATTCAACTTAATGTACACCGAGATAAATAACGTTTTCGCTTTTGTTTGCTGATCTACGAAGCACTGTTTTGAAGTTCCATTGCTAAGAAATAAATGAGTAAGGTCAATCTGCGGCTTGTGCTCAAACAAGTGAGTCGCGGCTATATCGAAAGTGTGTGTTTGTCAAGTTTACGTAATGACAGTCACCCACTCGCGCATGCTGACACCATCATTGTGCGTGAAGTTCATTACGTGGAGCCCTCATCCTGCCTGATAGTCCTGCTACGGATGGTTCCATGACGGGTTACGACTGTATATGAATTGTTCCACAATAGGTTACTTACTTTACATTAAAGTGGAAATTACTACGTATGAAAACCGCAGTTTGTAGTAAAAGGCCATATTGGCGTTATGTTATGATTATATTTACTTGTAATATATGACGAATGTGTCGATATAATTTATGTAAATAATAAACATTAGTAGATATATGAATAAATAATTTTGATCCAACTGAGTAACCTTTACAAGCTCATCAAAAGGTATAGTCTACTCGAGTCTGTTGGTTCTTGTATAATAAGGTTTTCTTTTGGCGTTTAAAATGGTCGAGGTTGCAGTGCCTCCGTGGGGGGTATAATTGTCGTTAGACAAACGTAATAAATAACTCAATGTTTGGCGTTTAACTGTGAGTGTATGAGGTAGGAGTATATCTAGTGGAGTCGGTGGTATGACAGCAGCCTGCTTGATACAGAGTGGCGGTGTTTGCCAACTGCACTCATACCCGAAGATTGCGCAAACGAGCTTCCACTCGCCTGCAACTGATTTGTGGCCACTAAGATGTAGTTCGCAGACGCGGAAGCGGTTGTTGGTATCTTTGCACGTTAGGTAATATAGGGCACCGGTGAATAACTAGTGCAGCTAAATGCCACGCAGCGCCAGAGAATGCTTTTATATAAACCTGCTCTGTTTTCACTAGCTTAGAATGTTACTTTATCTTCCTTACAGAACATGGCCAGTTTGTTGTACAATACTAAATGTAATCCGTTCACTTGACATAACAAGATAAATCTACGCCTTGGGTAGATACTGGAGACTTGTAATTTGAGTACAAGGATCGGTCTATAGCGAGATCTATATGATGCCTACTTAATAAATGTTCACAATATGTAAATGTCAATTCCCTATAAGTCTTTTAGCCTTGAGCTTCACATTGTACTGTGGCCCCACACGTATGAGTCAATTACATTTTTGACTGGTTTTAATGACAGATTAAGAATCAGCCAATCGCCATCGAGATATACAAGTGTTTTAATACTTATATACTATACGTATGTAGATAGGTAATACATATGCGTTTTACATAACAATATACTTCGAGGTTAACGATTATATTCTAATTATTACTTTCGTGTTTAAAAACAAAAAACGTTATTTACTCTACATTCTTACGTGTTGGTGCTTGAACGACCTCTGTGGCCCAAAAAGTACAAAACAAAACGTATCGGTTGGAAACATTATGACGTGTTTAATTGACGTCGACTTATAGAAATTAAACGTACAGTTTAATACAGTATCGGAATGAGTGATATTTCGCCGGTGCATAACATTGTAGGCCGTCTCGGAGTTTAATTTAAATGATGTAATGTAAATAGCGATGCAAATGGCTCCTCGTCGGCCTATAAAGGTTACACTTTGTAGCTGCATTACGAGAGGTGCTTAATTGCTCATCACGTTTACGTTGAATCGCTTTAAACTCATTTTAGAGACTGGCTGCACACTTATGCACTATTGGTTATCTTAAACTAGAACATAAACTGCATGATATAATCTAACCACTGATTACGTGTTATAAGAATCTAGAAACTATAGAGAATAACAAAAGCTTCTTCGGTGAGATGTATCTTATCGTACACCGAATTTGCGATTAAACGTTTATAATGCACTATATGTTATAACACTAATAACATCGATAACGTTAAGTTTATTTTATTAAACTAAAGAAAGGTACAAAATAAATTATTATGCATGCAACGGTAGTTTATTAATATTAATGATTTCCTAAGGTATAATTGTTTCATATCCACCGAGACCGACTTTCTCTCGCTTCGGGATCCGTTTCCTGTCGCTCCATATTATGAGGGAAATAGAAAATTGAATTTCTGTAATACTTTATAATAATAATCCTCAATAGCCTTTGACGACACGGTTGGTGCAGTGGCTGAGCGATGGGCGTGCGCTGTGATTTGTATGGCCTACAGTTAGTTGTTATGGCTTACAGATAGTTGTTCCGGATCTGGCTGTTTCTGTATGTTGTGTATGTGAGTTTAAATGTTTGTAAACGCACCTACGATACAAGAGAAATTCCTAGAGTGGGGCGTTATAAAATACTTGGTACTTTCTGTACGCTACAACTAACAACAACAACTAAGTAAGTCCATATTGTCTAGGAGCGAACGGGATCATTACGAATCATTAGTGAATTAAAGCTGCACAATAAAATTAAATAGACATTATTATGACTTTACAGTTATTACACACAATTAGTAACTACACACAATTTCTACGACGATTTTCAAATGGTTACATAAGGTTTCCAACCTTTTTGAGAATAATTCCCGCTAATCCGCTATGTCGACTCCCGTTACGCGACTGTTTTACGTGTGGGGCGGACGCAGGGATATTTCAGACTCTTTTTGACTAAAACCACACTACATACTATTCCACAATCATTCCAGCAGTTTCTATGCTCAGCTGTGGTAAGCTTACGCTGCCCATGTGACCCATCACCAACAGTTGGAACCAAAGACAACAAAAAGGAGAATGTCAAAGACAATGATATTTTGATTAGGTATGTTTAGAGGTCATTATATTTAAGAGACCACGCGTATCCACACAAAAATGCGGACGTTCTGAACTTAGTTATCCAATAACACATTAATTATGGAAATGGTGACCGACAACCAAACTACTATCGAAGAACCTAGTAGATAGTAGATACATTAATTCATTCATTTTAGCCGCAAGACGTCCATTGCTGGACATAGGCCTCCTCCAAGCGTCGCCACATTGACCGGTCCCGTGTGACTCGCATCCAGCGGATCCCCGCAACCTTCACCAGGTCATCTAGTGGGAAGCCTTCCAACGCAACGTTTTCCAGTTCGCGGTCGCCACTCCAGAACTTTTCGGCCCCATCGGCCCATCGGTTCTGCGAGCAATGTGCCACTTAAGTTTGGCCATTCTTCGGGCTACGTCGGTACAGATACATAGGTACTAGCAAACATAGACCATCTTACAGTCTCACATTACTGTTAGTAAATAATTTTGATGACAAATAAACTATAAGCTCGGCTTGTTGTGAGGATTAATCTTTGACGTTTCAGTATTAATCGCCCATTAAAATTCACTATAAGTACATACTTAATTATAAGTAAGTATAGCAGTTAGAATTACGTTCACAAACACGACGTGAAGGTCAGTAACAACTTTTAGCTGCGAGAACCTTTTAAGAAAAATCTTTCGATAAAACCTCCTGTTTCTCTTATCTACTTTTATGATTGGGCTGGAGTAGACGATTTATACTATCAAGATGATTAATCAATTCTCCCAGTTTTATTTATTAGCGATTGAAAGCCTAATTAATGATTATAACTATAGCACCTGCACCACCTGCGGCACTTCACATCTCGATTGACTCCCGTCCGTTCGATATTATTGCTATATTCATATACAATATAATCAGAGACCAGTTATTTTTCACATATATGTGTTCTCATAAAATATTATTGGTATTCTAATTAATTTTACGTTTACAACTTACTTCGCAATATTTTATTTCTTCATACTCAAGAGCTCTATTTTCGGCAGTTATAATTCCATTAGCAAAGATTTTTATCTAAATTAAGACACATTTATGCACAGACTACGTATTTATTTCACATGCCTCTCGATTATTGAGAAAATGCGTTTTTTTAAGGCAATTATACTCATTAGCACTTGTTAGTTGGAGAACTGCGCCCGCGGCGCGGCGCGGCGGTTATTGAAAATGTAACAAGGTGGTCGGCGTTCATTCTAATCTTTTTATTTTAGGACCGGCCTGCCATAATATACGGACCATTCAATCGGGACGACAGAATAAATAATCATGAATATGTAGGTTGTGTACATAAGCCGTTCTTTGATGTCAATCATTCTCCGACGAATATGTGCATTCTCGTAAGTTGTACCGACACAGTCACAGCATGTAGTTGGTACACATTGATTCTAATCGCTGTTGAACTCCTTGTAAATAGTGGTTTCAGGGTGACACAGCTTTTTAATGCGAATTTCGCAGTAGTGTGCCTTCATTTCCATTTGCATTTAGATTCTCAAACGAGCTCTGGTTCACTGGTTGTGCTGTGTTGAGCAGGTGAATATCACTTGAGAACGTCTTTATTGAACGGCAAAGGACTTTAGCTTTATAGATAATGATGATTACCGCTGCTCACGCGAAAACACGACTATTAGTTAATAAGCGCACGCATTTAAGTGTCCATCAGAGTTCAGTCTACATCTACGCTTTTCTAAATGCACTGTTGATCAACAGATGTTTACTAAGGTGTAATAAAGAACGAGAAGTCTTGCTTAGATTATGGAAAAAATGACTTGGTTCTTAGAATGACACTTTGCTTGCGCTTAGGAACGATTAGCGAGCTTTTAGCCTCCCCTGTCTGGTCACTTGAATTGATAGATAAGGAGGGTTTTTTTCTTATTTACGCCAATTTAATTATCTATAATTAAATTATTGTTGCTTACATCAAACGTTTTCAGTAATCATTCTCTCACTGTAGCTGCTCTGTGCTGGTTGGCCTTTTAGCATTTGAAATACGTATTTATTTAAACCTTGGTTCGTCTAAGTGTACTTAGTATTTAAAAACGTTAAACAATGCAACTCGTTAGAAAATAACAACAATGCAGGGAACGGTTCTAGTCAGCACTCGTTAGTACCTTCTAATTAGAGAAGCGAGATTTACTGCCTTCCGCCCTTGCGGGAACCAGCGTGAACAATAGAAGAGAGACTTATTATAATGAGAGTATAGTGCAGGGTCGAGATATACTCGGTCAAGGCGGACGGAGTGCATTAAAAAGGCTCATCGAGCGGCAATATTTAAATGTTGCCAATGTACCTAGGTCCGGCGCACCCTGTTCAGCCCGGTTATAGTTTGTTGTCAAATTCTGGCCAGCCAACAGCGGTATTATTCCTAGTTCGTTCCTTTAAAAGAGAAGAACAATTTGAAGGCTGGTGACCGCGACGGTCACAAAACAGCCACGTATTGAGCACCTTACTACAGTAGTGTGCAGTCACAAAGATGCCAACAGTCCAAGAGGCCGCGAACCTCGTTACGCAGCACTTGATAAAATGCCTTTCCCGGTATTTATTATTACGAAACGCTTGGAGAGCACATTGTGAAACCGGGCGATTCGCAAAAGGTCCACTTCAAACTTTCACCACAGGGAAAGGGCTTTTATCGTTCCTACAAATATCTACCGCCATTCCATATCGGTATGTTAAACTTCTAATCTCGGACACCTTGCAACTCGTTGCGAATTTATCGATGAGAAGATCTTAATAGGATCAGACTGAAGTGTCAATCAAAATCTAGCTATGTACACTCTCTTCTTAATTGTAATTTTATTTGATCATTGTTCTTATTGTTTTTTCTCAATGTTCAACAGATAGGTCAATGAAATTATGTTTATATTTTAAAGTTACATAATTAAAGCATGAACACATACCCTCATATCTAATTAAACGGTAGCCATTTTTGTAAAGTTAATTCGAAATCACATCTTGCAAAGCATTGCTTGCCCCGGCAAGCAATATAAATTCGGGTCACTAAATAAAAATTAAGAAGTTAATGTATTCGAGATCGGTAAGAAACAGAACTGTTAACGTCGCATGCGACTATCGATGATGATGTGCTGTTTGTAGAGAGTGCACTTGCGTAGGTGTGGATGGCAGATCAAGGAAAATAGTCGTCACCCTTTTCAAGTTGCTATTGAAGAGAAGAATGTGTTACAGCAATGTTAATTGTTTCTATGTTAGAAAATGTATAAGATTAGCACGAGCGCTGATACTTTACGTGTTGCTCCTGCAAGGGATACAGACGTTGATATAACCGCAGACAGTAGAACATCAACAGGATTGCCGACTCATGGTGGGTCACCTGCCGACGCCAAATCCCACGCAATCCATTGCGTCACCGTCAGGCAGCAACACCAAGTTCGTCCATCACTAATGAATCATAAACTTAACGATATTTAGCAAAACCTTCGCCCTCTATTATTAGATTCACACGGGGCACACCGCCGCCGCCGCTTGATCTAAAGTCGTTACATAAAACTATTTCAATATGATTTCCCCGTCCAAACGTTACATATACTATTAATAGTAATTTAATTATTAATGTAATCTCATTCATGTGTAGGTGCCCGTGTGAGTAAACACAAACATATTCGTCAATTTTGTATTCTGCTTGCCCAAAGATACAAGTTAAGGAACTGGTTTTAAAAAGTGGTTTTCATACAAAATAGGACGTTGAACTTTTTGTTCCAATCACATTATGTAATCGACAACCAGATATTAATTTGTTTTCTCTCCATTACTGGGTCATAATCATAACAAAATAAACTTAAGAAATAATTAATGTCCTAAACTTAGTTTTTATTTATTTACAAATGTATTTTAATTTATATATCAAAAACACGGTCGTTTGATCGTAACTTATGTGTAAGTCAGCTAAATTAGGAATTTATTCATTTAATTCAACTAAACCTACTTAAGATTAGATAAATAAGTCATAAAAATGCATAGATATTTCTAGACTACGCCAGTTACACCTACTTTTTAGGTTTAACTATTGTTACGTCGTACCCGTACTTACCTACAGTTACGGTAGTAGGTACCTACTAGTAAGTAGGTAGGTAATAGTAGGTAGGTAGGTAAAACGAGTCCCGAATAATGTAGGTACAAATTCGCAAACTACCTACAAAAGAACATCATTGTAATTTCGACCGTACGCCGAGGGCATAAAGTCCCTACTTCTTTCCTCTATACAAGTTGTGGAATTGTCTAGAAGATTCTAGGAAGTCGTGGATATTTCTCGAACGTTCGATCGCCATATAAATAGTCGACGTGTTTGCGGGAGCAGTCAGTCTTATTTTGGCTACAGTACGAAGCGAATCGAAGTGAACTAGTAAGTGCGATATCTAAGTGAATAGTGATCAGTAGTGTACTTGTGATTAAGTTTTAAGTGTTTTGTGATTAATAAAGTTATAAATTGTTTCTTCGGTAGTAATTAATTTATCCCATACCCAGCTCGTAACAATTTGGTGTCAGAAGTGAGGGATAAATTATGCCAATTCTACCAAAGGACGACACGGACGGTATCCGTACCAGGAGTCAGCGACAGCAGAACATGGACCAAAGGCGGTTTGGAGATTCTCCGACACAGACACCGGGTGGTGTCCAGCCTACGTCAGTGCCAGTCGCTGGCCCATCCGGAGTTTCTCCAGCATCAGTGGCGCCAGACTTGTCAGCTTTAATGGCGCTGCTGCAGGAGCAGGCTCGCCGTCAAGAGGAGCAGGCTCGCCGTCAAGAGGACCAGGCTCGCCGTCAAGAGGACCAGGCTCGCCAGTTACAGGAGCAGTTGCAACGAGATAAGGAGGAGCAGGCTCGCCGTCAAGAGGAGCAGGCTCGCCGTCAAGAGGAGCAGACTCGCCGGTTGGAAGAGCAGTTGCAGCGAGATAAAGAGGAGCAGGCCCGCCGCCAGGATGAACAGATGCTCCTCATAAAGGATCTTCATGCAACTTTTGGCAAAGATCTGAAAGTGATGAAGGATCAGGTTCACCAGCACGAGAACCGTATCTCAGAGGCCGAAGTTCAGATCGCTGGGGTGAAAAAGGCTTTGGGAGAACTGAAGACTGGAGACGTGACTGTGGCTTCAGTAGTTGCTGCACCTTCAGCGCGGGGCTTTAAGGTGCCTCCATTCGATGGAACATCTTCGTGGTCGGCTTATAAAATTCAATTTGAGGCCGTTATGAAGGCGAATGGATGGACTAAACCGCAAGCCATGACCGCGCTCACCTTGGGCCTTCGAGACCAGGCCTTAAACATTCTTGAGGCGCTCGGCAAGGATGTAACCTACGAGCAGCTGCTGGAGGCGTTAGAGTCCAGATACGGCGACGCGCACCTGGAGCACGTATTTCGTGCTAAGTTGAAGGATCGTGTTCAACGTAGTGCCGAGAACCTGCAGCAGTGGGCCCTGGAAGTTGAAAAGCTGGTTCGAAAAGCATACCAGTCTGCCCCTGCACTTATCGATGGGAATCTGGTACAAGCGTTCGTTGATGGAATACTTGACTTGGAAGTTAGAGCTGCTGTGAGACTTGGGCACCATGAGACGCTGAAAGATGCCTTGGCCCATGCCTTAGAAGTAGAGGCAGTGAGGCAGGACCACCGAACGCACCGCGTCAGGGAGGTTGTAGCATCACCTGTTCGCGACCGCCCGCAAGGGTACAGTCCTAGGTGCTACACTTGTGGAAAAAGGGGTCATCTTCGGTCAAGCTGTCCTAAGCGCAGCACTCCGAGAGAAGATCAGCAGGGAAGGGTGGCTGAAGTGACTGCCCAGCCACAGCAGGGAAACGAGTAAATGCCAGGACTGGGGGGCGGGTGCTGGCTGGTATTGAAAAAGCCCCGAGAATTTTGATCTCGCAAGCACATGACGGGAACAGCCTGACCATCAAAGGCGAAGTCAACGGAACACCTTGCAAACTGACGTTGGATACTGGAGCTTCTCACACGGTCGTCAATTCTCACCTAGCAAGTAAGTTTCTTGGGGACTACTTAGATAACCACGACCGTATACGATTACTAACAGCTACCGGTCAGCACATAATCGTTCGAGGCAAGAAAGAGGTGGAGTTAAAATTGGGTGACAGATTTTACAAGCACATTGTCATCGTGGCCGACATAGTGGACGATTGCATCTTGGGCTTGGATTTTATGCGGAAATATCGTTGTGAGATCGACGTTGATCAAGGAGTACTGAAATGTGGTTCAGAGGAAGTCTTCATGGAAGGTGCACCATCAGGGAAAGTATACTGCTTGAAGGAGATTGTTCTTCCTCGCAGATCAGAAACGATTGTGCCAATTAGTCTACCACGGAATTCTGGACAAAAAGATCGCAGTGTTCTGATAGAAAGGGTGAACAATGACTTTCCATGGAAGATGGCACGGACTCTGGTCAAGGCCACCAACGTCTCGGCAGTACGCATACTGAATGCAAGTGACAAGGAGCAAGTGATTAAGAAGGGCACCTTGATCGGCACTTGCGAGGAAGTAGCTTGGATGCGTCAATTGCAAAATCTGCCTACCGGAAATAAAATTCGTAGTCCAAAGTTTGACGTGACAACGCTTTTGGAAAACTGCGATTTAACTAAAGGGGAAATGGACAAGGCTAAGAAGATGTTACTTCAGTACGCCAACACTTTCTCTTCAAATGATGCTGACATAGGGAGAACTGGACTAGTTCAGCACAAGATAAATACAGGTAACGAGTTACCAATCCGTCAGCGACCTAGAAGACTGCCAGTTGCACGTGAAAAAGAGGTGGAAACCATGATTGAGGGAATGGTGAAGGACGGTGTTATAGAGCCTTCATCCAGTCCATGGTGTTCTCCTGTGGTCCTGGTAAAGAAAAAGGACGGCAGCATGCGCTTCTGTGTGGACTACCGACGACTGAATGATGTCACGAAAAAGGATAGCTACCCGCTGCCTAGGATCGATGACACACTGGATACGCTGACTGGTATGAAGTGGTTTACCACACTTGACCTGAAAAGTGGCTACTGGCAAGTAGAAATAGACCCCAAGGACAAGGAGAAAACTGCATTTTCAACAGGAAAAGGGTTGTGGCAGTTTAAAGTTATGCCATTCGGTTTGTGCAATGCTCCTGCGACGTTTGAAAGGCTGATGGAGCAAGTACTCGCCGGATTGATTGGAGGCGCATGTCTTGTCTATCTAGACGACATAATCATCGTGGGCCGTACATTTGAAGATCACCTTAAAAACCTCAACCAAGTGCTGTCGAAAATCCAAACAGCAAATCTCAAGTTAAGTCCGAAAAAGTGCTCGTTTTTCAGACAAGAAGTGAACTTTTTGGGACACATAGTTTCGGGGGAAGGTGTTCAAACAGACCCAGAAAAAGTAGTCGCCGTCAAGGATTGGCCAGTTCCGAAAGACAAGACACAGGTCAGAGCATTTCTGGGTTTGTGCTCCTACTATAGAAGGTTTGTCAAGAATTTTGCCGACATTGCAAAACCTTTGCACAAACTCACTGAGGAAAAGCGGCAATTCTGTTGGGACGAGAACTGCGACGTCGCATTTCAGGAATTAAAGAAACGTCTGTGCAATACGCCTATTTTGGGATATCCTGATACTGAAAATGACTTCATAGTTGACACAGATGCAAGTAATACTGGAATTGGGGGCGTGCTGTCTCAACGGAAAGGAAACCAAGAGGTTGTGATAGCTTACTTCAGCAAGTCTTTATCCAAACCAGAAAGAAATTACTGTGTTACAAGACGGGAGCTACTCGCCGTAGTAAAGACATTGCAGCACTTCAGTAAATATTTGTTGGGACGTAAATTCCAATTACGAACTGACCACGCTGCATTGAAGTGGCTATTACAGTTCAAGAATCCAGAGGGGCAAGTGGCGAGATGGATTGAACTACTGCAAGAGTTTGACTTCGTAACTGAACATCGCAGTGGGAGAACCCACGGTAACGCAGACGCCTTGTCAAGAAGACCTTGTCCTGAAGACTGTAAGCACTGTGCCAGGCAAGAGACTAAGGAAGTAGTGCCCGTGTGGATGCTTAGAACGGATCTCAGCGATGAATGGAAGGAAACCCTACAGCAGGCTCAGCAAAATGACTCGGACATCAAACCGATCTTCGAGTGGATCAAAGCTGGTGCTACTAAACCCAAGTGGAGTGATGTGGCTGCAATGAGTTCCATCACGAAGAGTTATTGGGCACAATGGAACAGCTTGGTGATCCAGGATGGAGTCTTGTGCCGTAAATGGGAAAACGCTCGAGGGGACAGCTGTCATCTACAAATGGTTATCCCTAAAGCTAAGGTACCGGATGTTTTACGGCTCTACCATGATGGATGTTCAGGAGGACATATGGGGGTAAAAAGGACTCTACTAAGAATTCGAGAACGATTTTACTGGATCCACTGTCGAGATGATGTGGAGGACTGGTGTCGCAAATGTACCAGTTGTGCGGCCGTGAAAGGACCCCACACACGCAGTAGAGGTGCATTAAAAGTGTACAACGTTGGAGCCCCTTGGGAACGGATAGCACTAGACGTTGCGGGACCATTTCCAGAAAGTGAGAGCGGAAACAAGTACTTCCTGGTGGTAATGGATTACTTCACAAAGTGGCCAGAAGTCTTCGCTATTCCTAACCAAGAAGCTACAACTGTCGCAGATAAATTAGTTCAGGAAGTCTTCTGTCGTTTTGGAGTACCCTTAGAAATACACAGCGATCAAGGAAGGAATTTTGAATCGCAAGTATTTCAGGAGACTTGTCGATTAATGGGTACCCACAAAACCAGAACCACCTCCTACCACCCACAATCTGATGGAATGGTGGAACGATTCAACCAAACGTTGGAAAGATATCTGGCAAAAGTCGTGGAAAGCAGACAAAGGGATTGGGACAAGCATATACAGCCATTTCTTCTGTCCTACCGTAGCGCCGTCCACGAAAGTACGACTGTGACGCCAGCCTTCGCGAACTTTGGGAGGGAATTACGGTTGCCTGCTGATTTAATCACTGGAACTCCCCCTGATGCTCCACGTAGTGTAACAGATTATGCGATTGACTTGCGTAACAAGTTGAATGATGTTTATGAGCATATCAGACAATCCGGCCAACAGATGTCTGAGAAGATGAAGACCCGTTATGACCGGAAGGCAAATACTAGGGGTTTCGACGAAAGTTCACTGGTGTGGTTGCATAACCCAGTACGAAGCAAGGGGAAGTCTCCGAAATTGCAAGCAAAATGGGATGGACCATACCGAATTGTGACTAGGATCAACGATGTCACCTACCGAATACAGAAGGGTCCACGAGGTGCGCCTAAGATTGTCCATGTAGACAGATTGGCGCGATACTACGGGGCTAATGATGCTCGGGACGAGCATGACTAAGGAGGGGGCAGTGTTACGTCGTACCCGTACTTACCTACAGTTACGGTAGTAGGTACCTACTAGTAAGTAGGTAGGTAATAGTAGGTAGGTAGGTAAAACGAGTCCCGAATAATGTAGGTACAAATTCGCAAACTACCTACAAAAGAACATCATTGTAATTTCGACCGTACGCCGAGGGCATAAAGTCCCTACTTCTTTCCTCTATACAAGTTGTGGAATTGTCTAGAAGATTCTAGGAAGTCGTGGATATTTCTCGAACGTTCGATCGCCATATAAATAGTCGACGTGTTTGCGGGAGCAGTCAGTCTTATTTTGGCTACAGTACGAAGCGAATCGAAGTGAACTAGTAAGTGCGATATCTAAGTGAATAGTGATCAGTAGTGTACTTGTGATTAAGTTTTAAGTGTTTTGTGATTAATAAAGTTATAAATTGTTTCTTCGGTAGTAATTAATTTATCCCATACCCAGCTCGTAACACTATTATGTTGTTGATTTATAATTTATCCCTTTTTTTTACCTCAGCAATAAGAAATACAATGTCATGTTTTGTAAAATAAGACGTGAATAATCAGCCCCAAATACGTGTTTACAAGACAAGGAAATACACGCCTAACTCAAATTCTCACTGCTCTTAAACATTTGACTGTAGATAAAATATTAATTATAAGACTATGTACATCCGATTGTGTAATAAGTTCTGGGTACTGAAAACTAGACTGAAAGCAGTTACTTATCGATGTGAACGGGCAAGGCGATTTAACTAAGGTATATAAGTATGTATAAATTTAAATATCAGTGGCGCATTGGTCATGTGGTCTACAGTCACATAGAATCGTAACAAACAGTAGTTTACAATCGAGCACCAATAGATAGTGATCGAGTTATCCATGTGAGTGCGCAGGCGCATACGGTTGCGAAATGTGCGCAGACCCGGAGTGTTGCGTATCAAACTTGTCTCTTATTAAAATGACTAGCTCCGCCCCGCGGCAATGCCCACCCGCCGTTTTTTGCTCTGATTGCCTTATATATCCGGGAGTTTATTAATCTAAGTGTTGCTATTTACTAACTTTAAATTGTGTTCAAATAATAATAAAATTATGTACAAGTATCTAAAAGGGAAAATAACATTGCTTCCAAGAATTCGTCCGCATCGCTGACTGACTAACTAACGCTGATTTTGTTCTCCAAAAACAAGGCCTGCCTTCTGGTCATGTGAAGAGTCGAGTTGGCCATATAGGTAGGTATCTCAAAAGACTAAGTGGGCACTCCGACCCCATACCACAGACAGAAATTGAAAAGAGTTTAAGAAAGTCGTCCCTGAGTAGGCGCCTACGCAGTCGCAAGCTCATTGTTCTAACGAGCTTTCATTAAATTCCACTGTCATCGTTGTAACCGCTTAATATGCTCACGATTGGTTCATCAGACACCTTCTGTTGTTATATTCTCACTGGCAGATGTGCAAAAGTCGATGGTTAAGCTTGAATTTCGCTTTTCGAGCAGAGGTTTTTTCAGCTACTGGAAACTATTGTGTCGTGTTAAACGAAACTTAAACTAGAAAAAGACTTTTCTTTGGGTCCTTGTGTTTGTTACAGTCAAACTGTTAATCGGTTAAAATCACTTTTAACTGGTTTCAGAGTAAAACCCTTTTAGGTTAAAACGCCTTTGTTATAAATGTTATAATAAACATTCGGCCTAATAAGTCTCTAAGAAAATGTTAGTAATTGTTCAAATAGTTTGAACCAGTCAAAAGCGTTTTGGTTGATACACAGTTTTTACTATACACATACCTACATAAAATTATTTATTAAATGATATAGATATCAAATTTGGAGAATATCAAACTCTCGGAATAGCATTTTTACGCGAGAACGAATTGGACTTGGACTTCTTGTCAATGAAAAAAAAAAGTATTGAATATACAAAGGTAAACGGTGTGAAAGAAAACGCTACAGGATATTCCAGTAAAGAGTTTTGTGTTGTAACTCGAAGAGCAGCTTCACAATTATCACCATCAGACACCGATATGCAAAGGGCAGCTAGGATTGCTTACATAAAGGAGCAGGTTTCCGGTACAGGTGGGTCGGTACCGATCGGTGCAGATATTAATTTCAATGTTATCTTATGCGCTCACTTATAATGAAATAGGTTTAAACTATATGCAAGTTAACCCTGCACCGATCCGTACCGACCCGCACAGATTTGTCTGTACCGGAAACCTGCTTCTTTATGTAAGCACCCTAACTCGCAAACCGATAACCTTTAAAAATAAATTGACGGTGTAAGTTGTAGTAGCGCTTCTTAGTTTAACCGTTAGAACAACTCTAAAAGGATCTTTTCGGCGTTTCAATGACGTTGGTGTTGACAGCGCTGTGCTGTTGATAAACATTTGTGCAATGAAATAATTTTGTGAAATAAAATGGTGATGTAAAAACAAAATGGTGACGTGCGTTCCAATTTAAATAAATAAATTAAGATACGCGTCCAAAGATTATTTTACAATTGTCAAGTTATCTGTTATTTATCGACGATAGTCCATACTCAAACTCGATGATAGGTTCACAACTTTATCAGACATCGATACGCAAAGGCCAGCATTAAGGTTAGATACCTACCATTTTCTTTTGTTAGCCTCTGTTATTGTCCCACTGCTGGGCAAAAGCCTCCCCTTTCTCCTTCCAAAACTCTCTACGAGAACAGATCAATATCTGTTTTCGTTTTCGGGCTCGAACATGGCTAGATATTACACCAATAACACACATAGTTTTGTACATATTGGCATCAATATGCCAATATGTACAAAAACAATGCAAAAGCGAAAAGATATAGCAGTGATCGGCAATCGGCGATCAGTGGATCGGCGTTACGACACCGCATTTCTGCTAGCTGGTCCCGGTCCGATTCGATGCTGTTACTATGCCTAAAAGTGTGCGATGCAGTATGGAGTGTCAAAAATGCATCCTGAGCGGCTCGAATTAATGCGACGTTGATCCCGTGCAATACTCATAGAAGTGCGTTGTCCTACCAATATCAAACTCGAAGCATTATTTATTTCAATTAGACCATTACATGCACTTTTACGGTCAAAACTGATGAAGCCACAGTCCCAGTCACAAGGCATAATAACTTGTGAAAGTACTGTAGTTGCCCATTCCAAAGCGTAGATAAATAAACGTTGCAACTTGTAAAAGCGCATCTCTAAATAGGTTTAAAATATCTGCAGACCTTCTGTGTTAAACATTAATTAACTTAAGTATTCAGAATGCAACATCGATGCATAACCTATCAAATCATTGCAGGCTAATCGAATTGATGCGCCCGCGCCGATAGACCAGAATGTAACGAGCGTTGCATGTTTGACAGTGAGCGTCTGATCTAGATAAAGGTCAGCGTCAAGATTTTACGAGGCAATCTTAACTTTAGATTGCTTTAATATTATAGGTACTGAACGTAGGTACCTACTACATACATACCTAGATAGACTAGCTGTGCTGTACTGTCTTATAAGGTGAATGATACCAATGGGGGCTATCGCGTGTGAATTTGCCACTAGAGGCGCTTGTGTAGACTAAGGTCCTCCAAAATGTCAGATGTCATAGAGTGTTCAAGCGTTGCGTGCTTTTTTATCACGTATTTATACTAATACTCACGATTGTGTTCTAGATTGAGCCATTCCTGATTTATTATGACTTGAAGATTTTAAGTAGCAACTTAGAATCATAATATTGTTAGTATTTGGAGGTAGAATGATTTTTAAATGTTTCATGCTTGCTAATTTTAGGAAGAATATTGTAAATATATATCTAAAGCTTACACTATGTTGTTAGACATAATAAAATAAACTTTTTTTATTAAGTTATTGATGCTTTAAAGTATTAATTAGAATAACTGACAGACACAAAAACGATATCCCCCATTAGACTCGTAGGGTTGCTTTCATTGTCTACAATCTACGTGGAAGTTCAACATAACTAGCGAAATATGGG
The DNA here is from genome assembly GCA_941918905.2 of Xestia sexstrigata. NCBI lineage: Eukaryota > Metazoa > Arthropoda > Insecta > Lepidoptera > Noctuidae > Xestia > Xestia sexstrigata. Next base: position 9,821,670 of record OW799200.2, on the reverse strand, counting down.
CGTGCATCTTATCCTAACACTTTAGGAAAATACAGATGAGATGTTAGGTGATAACAATGGAATTAATTTAAAGTCAGGAAAATCGGTGAAAAATGTGTATGAGACGCGTACGCGCGCGTTCTTCTGATGCGTACGCGTCTCATACAAAGTCGTTGTTTTCTATGGGCATAAGCTGAATAGAGCTGAATAAGTGTGAGTAGTCCCTGAAACAAAAAATTGTCATTTAATAAGGATTGGACGTTTTCTCTTCAAATCCGTCTTAGGTTAGTGCTGAAATTAAAGGAGTTTAACTTTCCAAGTAAATACGCTTATCAACCTTCTCTTGGGTTTGTTTCGTTAGCCATACATCAAAAATAACATATAACGTAATGAGGTAAAATATCTCATAACTTTTACTTTTTTATTTCTTCTTATTTAAATTATTCAACTAAATAAAAAAAATGGAAACTTCCCCATTGCATGTTTGTTCCGAGTGTTTAGATATCGATCCAATTAAGCCCGTTTACAGGTTTGCTCACGCGATATGGACTTACATGATACTCTTTTATCGGATGACACTGACTTTAAAGCAAGTTAACACTTAAAAGCTTTTACAACCTTTTGAAAACGATTAAAAGTATATTAAAATCCAATTTTTCATCTTTCAAGGATAAAGGCCGTCCAGTCTACAGATAGACCTTTACGCCTCGAGGTTTACCAAAGTCATTTATACTACTTATCTGACGTTATAAATACTATTTTATTAGTGGTTTAGTGCACAAACGGCCAATCGAATTCCCATTTATATCGTTCTAATATAATTATTACTTAATCAAGTACCTATAATGTTTTGCCAGTAACGAGGTGTAGATTCTTGATTGTTTTATGACTTCATAACACGATCAATAAAAGGAACATAATTGCAGTGAAATGTTTTGTGCAATGTGAACTAAAGCAGTTGGCAGTTAGATAGTGAATACCTACCATAAACAATAGTGCCTATTTTTATTTTCTTATTGTTGGTAATAATAACGGTAATTTGATCATTTATATTCAGTATTTATTTCAAAACATGAATCGAGTTCCTTTAGCATGTCAACCGATCTGATATCAATTCCGTATAGCGACAGCATTGAAGCATGAAGCGACATTGTCAAAGATCTTTTATTTACAATACAAAATATTATTTATTTCAGCGCACAAATATGACATCATATTTGCGCACAGTTTACACATTACACGGTTTTACATAATTCCCAGTAGAACTCATGAAGGTTGTATCTTGGTTACCAGAAGCAACCAACTCAACCAACCAAGAAACATGGGTGAAGAAAGACTTGGCCCAGAAGTGTTGTATCACTAGGGCAGGCCTAGTTACGTGTTAAGCTATCTCTCTTATGAAATGATTATAAATCTGTCATTGGCACATATTATTTGACAGTAGATAAACCAGTATATCGAGACTGTTTCCAGTTTCCCGCTTGTTTGAGTGTCCATCGCGTCACGAGGGTTCGATGACATCAGTCGGATGAGTCGGAATAGCTTTAACATAATCAGTAGGCGTGAAATTATTGTATTCAGTTTCGCATATTTCTAAAATCAGTATTCGATATGCTAACGTGCAAGAACAACATCAATTTAAGATTGCTTCGCGGTGTCCTACAAAACGGTAGTAAACGAAGTCTACTTACGGTTAGACTGTACTAGTTTGTATTGGGACTGTATGTAAGTGCGGTCTGTTCGCTGGAATAGGAGAAGGTATGTTGGGGTCAGCTTCCAGTCCAACGGAATGCAGCTGAATACCTGTATTTTCATGGAGCGACTACCTATATGACGTCCACAACCCAGTTAGTACTGGGTAACACGATATACCTTGGTGACACTGGTTGTCAGATCTTCGCGCCACTGACTATCTTTAACGTGTGTGACTAATGACATCCGAGACCAACGGCTTAACGTGGTTTTCAGCATCGAATAATATGCATATTTAGTGGGTTAGCTTACACACAGATGTGCCTGATGTGTGTGAGTTCTGACTTCCGCATTCAACTTTTTGTTGCGTTCCAAGGGCCCAAGAGGGTACACAAATTAAATTAAAACTCATAGTTATACATACATACTTTGGGGGGCATCGATAATTTATGTTGTGCTACGTTATTTACACTCTTAACGATAAGTGGCACTTGAGTATACCTACTTCTTTAGGTTCAATAAATATTATTACTATTTGAAAGATGAATGGTTCAGCGTAGTGTGTAATGACAACGAGTAGCAGTGCAAGTGGCTGAGACCTTGCTTGGTTGATAAACGGCCCGCAAGCACCGCTCGCCGACCTCAGACCGAGTTCCGCTCAACTCCACCCAGCGCACTTACAGCTGAGGATACAAGTACACACACGGTAATCACAGTGTCAATGCACACTAACCAAACGTTCTATCGCACCGAATGACGGGCCCTTCTGCCTGACAGCCTGTTTAACAATATCTTGACACTATGCGATGATTGGTTAAAAATAACTTTGAACATCTACTTAGAGGGACATCCACAGACGAGTTTTGTCGAGGCTTAATAAATCAGGGAAGGCCAAGACATCAAGTTGCAGTTTTCGATATTTCCTACAATATATCCATATAAACGGCATTTCTAGTTAGATACTCGTACGTTTGCGTAGCTTACACTGCACTCACTACCAACGGTAAAGTTTTTACGAGATATTAAAAGTTCTCACGGCCTTCAATAACCGTGAATTGGTTTAAAATCCCGATGCAGATGTCGAATGGCAATTCTCACCAGAAGAAACACTGAACGGCTATGCCTTTAGTAAAATAACGTGATTCCCATGCAACAGTGTTTCTTTCTGTTTACTGCTTTACGGTTTGGCAGAAGTAAAATTTTTTTGTAATCGACTAAACACTTTTTCATTTTTAGGGTTCCTTACCCAAAGGCCAAACACGACCCTATTACTAAGACTCCCCTGTCCGTCTGTCTGTCTGTCACCAGGCTGCATCCCATTAATATCTAGACAGCTGAAATTTTCACAGAATCAGATGATCTATTTCTGTTGCCTCTATAACAATAAATAATAAAAATAAAGATTTATTTAAAATGAAAAGGGGCTCCCCTACTACTATGGTACGGTTCATGCGCGAGTCCGACTTGTACTTAGACAGTTTTTTTTAATTGCCTGTTGGTTAACGTTATTAAAAATTAGTTATTTATTTCATATAAGCTGACAATCAGAACTTTTTGAATATCAATCATCCGATTTTGATGAACGAGGTGTCAATTGCTTCGTTATTATGACCCGGTCCGGGTAACTTAAGCTAGGAGGAGTCGATTTTACCTTGTAAACCCCGAATTTAGTTAGAGCGTGAATTTTCCGTAGAAGGGGTTTTAGTGGTAGTTATACTACACAAATTCTTGTTCTTACCTCCGTTTTCTTCCTTTTCTTCTACCACACTGGCTAGTTCCGTGCGCCACCATCCAGGTTTTACCCTACCGCAACTTTTATGAAGTCGTCAGCCCAACGAGGTTTTTTCTTTTTCGAAAGTCTATTAAGACATTCGAAAACCTTTGAAACCACTACCCTAGGCCCTCTTCTGCCTTCAACACAGATCTTATTAAACTTATAATATTATATAAGTTTCCCACAAAGTTCACAGATTCAAGGCCTCCTCGGCTACCGGCCATCCAGTCCTTATAAAATGAATCACGCAAAACACACAACTTGTATCTACATATTTCCATAATCGTTTATATCTAGTTATTTGTCTTCCTACGCGGATTATATGTTATGTTGATGGTAGGCCATTAATTAGACCCAGATTCGCTCAGGTATTTGTGCTAATCTTCGTTGGTATAAATGTGCGGTGAGTGAAGTAAAACCGCATGTTTTGCCGTAACTTTATACTGGGACAGCTTAGCCTAATTACTAACTTAGGTACCTAATACCGACCTAATCATATTGAGAACACTAGGTTTGGTTACACTGAATCGTTACAGATCAGAGGACGTAGCACGAGCTCGCGGTCTAAACGTAAGTAAATACGTCGATTTATGAATCGAAAATACTATTGTCCTAAGTATAGCATTTTAGTTAAAAAATTCTTTGCAACGAGTACAATCAGTATCATCCGTAGATCTATGAATCAATCAATTCTTAAAATTATGAAAATATGTTAAACGAGTATTTTTAATTTTAAAATCGATGTATTTATGTACGTTACGTTTGACAACGCGCGCTCGTGCTGGGGCCTCTGCTCTGAAAAACATCATTATACAGACGTTATATGTTTTAATTTTCTATTGAAACTCTCCTTACGAAAAGCGCCAACAAAGTTGTGACAAAAAGTCGATCTTTAGCCGTGCTTGCCTAGGTTGGTCTGTGGATGGGTGATCACCCTTACATATCGAGCTTCCTCCGTGCCTCGAAAAGCACGTTAAACGGTTGGTCCCGGCATTTGTAGATCTTTGACAGTCGTTACAGGTAGTCAGTAGCTCATAAAGTCTGATAAACCAGTCTTACCAAGCGGTGTCGTATTACCCAGTACTAACTGGGTTGTGGAGGTCAGATAGGCAGTCGCTTCATGTAAAATACTGGTATTCAGCTGCATCCGGTTAGACTGGAAGCCGACCACAGTATAGTTGGGAAAAGGCTAGGCAGATGATGATGATGTTGCTCGCCATAATAAACTGATAAAATGTTGAAAGCTCTGAATTAAGATATCAATCTTAAACTACTTTGTTCGTTACCGGTATCCGGCTAATTCCTTCGCCAAGTATTGCCATTCTCGTAACAAAAATGTTAACTCTTCAGTTGAGGCGGAGTTGGCGACAGGGCACTTGAACAGGATCCAATAATTACGAGTTATATTGAAAATTTTACGAAAGTAAATAAACGTAAGAGGAAAATCCGTCACGGAACCTATCACATTCGTCAGTTATATAAAACTTTATGAAGCCTGAATTATATATATCTGCCTGAAGTCAAATTTACCTATACGTTTGAGCTTTTACAGCGTTTTTTTTCACTGGCAGTTTTATTTAGCATTGAGTAATGAACGTAATACAAGCACGCAATGCAATGCAATGCTCTTAATGGCAGTGCAGAGGTTAGAGGCTGGTGATTCAAGATCTTGCGCCAGACTTGCAACCTCAAAAGTGGTTTGGTGAAAAGCGGTCTAATTAATTAACGTGACGATGCAGTGCAATGCACGCGGGAGATATCCATCTGAACGCGCGCGGGGCCGCTAGCGGGCCGCACCGGTCGGGGCCCCACTGCCGGGTCCCCGTTATAATCCCGTGCCTCACGAAGTCTCGTTTATTTTTTGTTTACTATTCGTGATCAAATCGTCAGCTGCAATACTAACTGTTACGTGATAACCAACCACGACCTTTTTTACTTAAGCCTAATTCACACGAATAATTTGGTGTTATTACTTTGTGAATTAACATACTTAATACACATTATTATGCACCAGAAAAATATGGAGGTGAATTTTAAAAGAATTTCGTAATTTTCCTTATTCTTCAAATTGGTCATTTTATAATTTTATAAGGTACATAAACGGTAAAATTACGTACAATCGGCGTACAACATTTTTTTCAAAACTTCAATGAGCATATACAATTACTTAGCTCTTGAGAAAGAGCGAAATGTTATAAAACCTCTGAGATTGCGTAACGGCGTCAGGAATGCACTATACCGATAATTGTTAAATTGTCAACGATTACAAGTAATTTTGAGTGGTAGCTATCTATCATGGAGTCACGTATTGTAAGAACAAGGCGGTTGTTGGCTCGCCCTGTGCCACTGTTCACAACGAGTCTAACCAGAGTAGATACGTAACGTATGGCAAAAGACAAATACTCGTTCATTATACAACTGGCATGCACTAATGCGTCGGTTGATTGCTATCATATCACACGAATCGAAACGCGGTTAGCAGCGCTTACACTTACTGCATGCTGTCTTAATAAGTACACTATGTGATATACGTAGCCAAGTAATACATACGTAAGTCGTAAGGCAAAAATCTTTATAGTGCGACAAAATGTTGCCGTTTTCTATGTGATCACAGTAACAACAGTTACCACATAGAGTATTACGTGTAGATCTAGGAAGCACTGTTAATTAATATGTAAGTACTTATCTATATAAATAGGTACAGCAGTAAGCTACCTTCGCACGTTATCTAAAGAAAAGTTATTCAATTACATGCGATGCCTTGCATACATTACTTAAGTATGTTGCAATCTAGCCTTAGGACAAGAAGTGTGTAAGTCCGGCTGATCACAAGCTGCATCCACAACACAAAACCACCGTCATCAATGCGTCACCACGCCATAATCAACTATTAACTAAACCGTAATTAAAATCGGTTTCACTTTTCCGTGATTCAAAAGTTAAAGAAACGGTTTCCGATTTCCATAGATGTTACATGATTAGAGAGTCCAATTTACCTAATATGTGGAAGAAAATTGACTTGCGGAGATAACATACATTAATTACTTCCCGTAGCACATAACATACGACACAAGAAAATTTGATTATTCGTTCGTACGTATTATACTTACTCCTTCACAAGTTGCGTTTTCTAATACTAATAGCTACGGTACTGTTACCAATATCATCAAATTTCATAACAAGCAAAGGAGACAGGGTCTCCAACAAGACAGGAGGATCAGGGGTCCAAGGGCAGGGGACGGTGGTTTGAGGGTCTCGGCAAAATGACATTCAATAAGCGTAAACGATGCAGAAAAGCATAGATATATAAATGAGGAAAAGTCCACAATGTTACAGGTTGTCATATTAAGCTACCGAAAAACTTTGTCAGTCCTTTTTAAAATCGACGTAAAAAAACGAAATGTTTTGAAAGTCAATGACACTTTGTCTAACCCTCTAATGCAGTCGTATCTCAATATTTCGAAACAGTGACAGTTCAATAATTGACCCATCACACCTTACTCAATTACGTAGAAGATAATGAAAGATAAGCAATTAGTGAATAGCCATATACCAGCCAGTAATTACCATCGTTTATTGTCAATAAAACCTGCACAACGTCGTCAACATATTTGTTTAATTCAATTAATTGACGCGAGACATCGTAAAACCTTTAAAGGAAACAAAGTAGCCTTTTGCATCTAGCTCTACAACATAATATAAGGTCTTTATTTAAATTCAGTGTTATGAGACATTGTAATACATGTAATGACTAGTTTTCTGATAGATGCACCTACCCCTGGCCTTACACTCTAGGTACCCGGGACATGTACACAGGATAGTCTGGTCAAATAGAAGCCAGCCTTATAAGCTGACCTGCGAGATGACAATAAAAAAAGAAAAACTGGCCAAGTGCGAGTCAGTCTCGCGCACGAAGGGTTCCGTACCATTATGATTATCAACATTAGACAAAACGGCAAAAACATCACGTTTGTTGTATTGAAAAGTTAAATATTTAGATATTTATAAATATTTATTTTATTTTAATTTAACTGTTTATTTTTTAAAGTCTACCTGTTGTATGGGAGCCCCCCTTAAATATTTATTTTATTCTATTTTTGAGTATTTGTTGTCATAGCGCCAACCAAAATAGGTGCATCATCTGTGAGAATTTCAACTGTCTAGCTATCAAGGTCCATGAGATACAGCCTGGTGACAGACACATGGACAGACGGACAGTGGAGCTTTAGGAATAGGGTCCCGTTTTAACCTTTTGGGTACCGAACCTTAAAAATGATGCACCTAATGCTTAAACTTAACTGGAGTAAATATATATATATATATATATATATTTATTGTATTTACATAAATAAATATCCCTTATTATGTAATAAAAAAATGTGTACTGTAAATGTGAATAGTATACATTTTTTTTCTATATTTGTGCATAGTACATATCTACAAATGTTCACAATAGAAAAACTGAACTGAAAAACTGTTTTAAAATAAACTACATAATACAAAATTATAAAATCATTTAAGAGATCGAATGTGATACTTTCAACCAGCCATTATCAATTCAATTCAATTCTTTATTGCATAACACGTGTGTTATTACAAGATCTTAAAATTAAATAAAGTTCACATGGGCACAACACATGTCGGGCACAACAATACATATAATCTTTGGTAGTAAGTAGCATTTAAAAAATCTTAATTATAAGTTTGTAAATTCAAAGGAGTCCGTATGTCAAGTGATCGCGTACGAAAGTTGCCTACATGCCCCGGTTTTTAGCCTCCATTACAGTACTTACGTGTGCTGTACACACGGTGACAAATCAAACAATATTTCCAGTATCTCCGGCCTCGCTATGTATTGATATCCAATACAATGAGAGATCCACAAAACTGCGTTTGTATGGCTTGATTGGTCGCCGTACGTACTATGTGGAGAATCACAATGCGTTTCGGTAATTTGTTACAATGTCAATTCATCATCGGAATGTCGTAACACTCGTAACAAACCCGATCATACGTCAAACGTTTTTATGTACCAACCTGATCCAGCTAAATAATGAAAATATGGCGTGTGAAATCTTGTTTAGTGGTCTTAACGTTATTTGACTTCAATAATAAATTATTTGAGTCATTAGTAACTGTATGTTACGAATGTCTACGTAAAAAATGAAATAAATCATTGTTTGTGTGTAGACTTGGCTTGATTAAATTCGTTTACAATACTTTTTAAATGAAACATTAATCTGAGATTTAGAAGTTCTTGTTTTTTTTTTACACGTATTAGCCGATACATTCAATTGTAGGTGTTTTCTTTGTATATTTAATTAGAATAGTTTATCAAAACTGTTACTTAATAAATTGCATTGCTTGTTTTAGGTACCTAGTTAACACCCACAAATCGTACACCTGCTGAAAACTAAGAAAGGGTAGACTCAGGTTCGTGATGATTGTTGTTGATGTATTTAGACGCGGACCTGGACAAAGACCAGCGGTAACAATGAAGGAAGAGTCCACAAATTTAGTGGATTGACTGAAGCTTGCAAAAAGCTTATGTCAGTCAAATTGAAAGTCGTTCTATAGACACGCATAGGTTCGAAAGAGTCGGACCATTAATCAGGAATCTCAACCAATCTGACGAGGAGAGAGGGGGATATCGGGAAATATCACGTAATTTGGTTTTCCCGCAAGAAACAGAGCAATTAAGTAGGTTTAATTAAGTAAACATGTTTCTCCACTAAAATATGGCCTAATGCTTCACAAGAATATTTTAAATTGAATATTCAATGAAAATAATTAAGCAAATTATATAGAGAGAGAGAGATTATGGGGCTAGGGTGGGGGAGTCGGGTTGCGGGACTGTTCGAAAGAGATATCGTGGCCCCGGAACACAAAGGGCGATGAAGGAACATGGATGGGTTTTAGTCAGTAAAAGTCTGACACTCCCTCCTGCTCAGCCCAGAGCGGGAGAAGACATTTGATGATTTCCCATCCGAAAAAAAAAAAAAAAAAATGTGGGGAGTCTAGTCGATTCACAATATCTCAACAAGGGGGAGGGGATCGAAAAATCATCAAAATTCGCTGACGTAGCTCCTCTGTTTAGGATCTTAGGTAACATCTTCAAATTTAATCATTATCTTCGTGTCTACCTTCCATATGTCCAATATTTAACTCTAAAAGGGTTACCTACTTGTTCAGAAGGTAAAATCGTAAAGTCAAGTTAAATACCCATAAATTGTAATATCGTACACACATTTTACTCAATTGCCGTTACAGTTTAGTTAAAAACGTTTTGCGAATTTCAACAAGCCGCCATATTGGTAAGTCTAAATTATTTATCTAAAATTCAACAGAACTACTGAAATGGGCTCAATGGCCGAATCAATAATTTAGTTTATAAGTTGTTAATAGTTATACAATACATTCGTAAAAGATCTTGTTGTCCTTGCACGGCTTATTCATTCGTTCTTTCGATTCCTTTATTTTACTTATACAGATATCATGAAAATAACTCTCATGCAATGAAATAGGCTCAGGCAAACGTTCATGTAATCCGTCAAACACGTTCCCAATGCTGGGTCAGAGATATTTTCCAACCCGCGCTCAAGTTGCTTACTTGTGCGCGTGTTGGAAAATATCTGTTAATAAGGTATACAAGCTGAGTGACCGACGGTATTTACCATTTGCAAATTGGACAACTTTCACCTACAAATCATCCTCTGTTTACAAAAATCCATTCTTAGTTTTGTTACATTAAGAACTTTTGTGCAAAATTGTTTGCTGCCAGGCTCAACGGTTGAGCAAATAAGCATAAGCATTATCAGCCATAATGTTCCCACTACTGGGACAGCCCACAGGCCTTCTCTCTGTGAGAAGTATAACACAGTTAAATATCAAGTGTGATCATCGGTTGGGTGTTACCGCATTGTTTCTAGTTACCGGTTATTATGAGCCCTTTTGTTTCATGGTGAGTCAATTATCCTCCATTTACGTTAGAGGCGGATGGTGCGCCGGCGGATGTAATAAATACACACGTTTATTATTTAAATTGATGGACTTTAATGCGTTCATAGAGTATTGATAGATGGTAGAACAGGCAGGTGCCTACGACGGCAAAATTCGGTAATGCACGTGCATTTCCGAATTTCGTGACAAAAAAAAAATTATCGAGTATTCTATAAAGCAAGCCTTGAAAGTTGGTTATAAATAAATATGCCACGTGTAAAAGCACCCTTTTAGGGAACCTTCGAGTTAGGACATTTTGGAGGCCAAAATTACACTTTTAAAAAATAAATAAAAAAAAAAACAATTTATTTGTGTAAACAACTTTTGCGTAGAGTTACTTATTTTGCTGTACAGATTACTTGGTTGAAAGCAAAAGTGAAACGAGAAACAGATTTTTTATCGAACGAATTTTAATACTTCTACTGAATCTATGATTGTTTGTGTCACGATGTTTCTCTCGAGAAGAACCTGTAAAAAATTCAAAATTGTACCTTTAAAAAGACATAATATAAATAATGTGTTAAGAGAGATAGGTTTTTAACATTTTCAGAAGTTAAGTTGGTTCTAACATTGTAAACAAAGTACAACAAATGGAAAATAAAAAGCAACTTATTGCCAAAAAGTTTAGGAAAAGTCAAAAGAGTCTTTTTTAATCTATTTCAACACTGCGCTATTTGTAAATACCTTTTGTCTTAGCTGATAAATAATTATAATGAAATAATAATGTCGAATGTAATCAATGTCAGTTATCAGTGTTACCTTATAATAATATCACCCGTTGTGTTTTCCTCTCGCTAACCAAAAAACTTGTGATTACAAAAAAACTCTCAGTTTCAAGTACTCTCAACCAAGGCTCAGTGTCTCTCTGTCATTACAAAATTGTCAGCTTTGATGTAAAAATAATAGAGCACGTATTTACCGATCGTAAGAACCAGCGGACGTGTCCCTTGTTATTGCAAAACATCCATTAAATACCGTAGCTAAATGGTAATGGTGACGAAAATAATAAATACAATGGACAGTTTATTTAATTACGTTATATGTAGGTAATTACACTTTTTTGCAGCTTTTGGTCTAGATATTAAAAAAGGGCACTGAAATATAGCTAGCTAAAACTCAATTTATTTTTAGTAGCGTATTACAAAATGTCATTGTACTGCACTTGTTCGGACTAAATGAGTTTTATAAAAATCATTTTATTGTTATTATGTTCAAAAGACAAAAGTGGAAAGGAATTGGCAAAACTGGCATGTCCTAGAACCAAAATTTGAAGACATGTGACATCTATCAACCCGCACTAGGCCCGCGTGGTGGATCACAGCCTGTTCCTTCTCGTTGAGAGGAGGCCTGTGTCCCAGCAATGGGAACATTACAGGCTGATTATTCTAAGAAGGATTGTTTCAACATCTCATTATCATAAAATAATAAGAAAACTTCTTAACTTAACCACAATATAAGTAAATATTCTGTAATCAGCACTTCAGCTGTCAAATTATCCAAGTTTTTATCTTATTTATAACTAGCTGTTGCCCGCGGCTTCGCCCGCGTAAAGTTCGGTAACCGTCCCACTGGTTCATATTAAAGGGATAAATAGTGTCCTACGTGTTAATCCAGGTTATGAACTATCTATGTGCCAAATTTCATAATCATCACAATCACCATCACTATCACAACACCATCATTATCACAATCATTATCACAATTACCATCACTATCACAATCACCATCCCAATTACAATCACAATCACAATCACAATCACAATCACCATCACTATTACCATCACAAACACCATCATCATTATCATCGTAATCACAACCATTATCATCGTAATCACAATCATCATCATCACAATCTCCATCCTCGGTATCACAATCACAATCACCATCACTATCAAAGTCACAATCACTATCACCATCACCATCGCTATCACCATAAAAATCACCGCCACTATCACAATCACCATCACCGTCACAATCACTCAATCATCGTAATCATAATGATTATCATCGTAGTCACAATCATCATCATCACAATCACCATCATCGTTATCACACTCATTATCATGGTAATCACAATCATTATCATCGTAATCACAATCATGATATACATTATCACAGTCACCATCACAATCAAAATCACCATCACTATCACAATCACCATCACAATCACCATCACTATCACAGTCACATACACTATCACCATCACTATCACAGTCACATACACTATCACCATCACAAACACCATCACCATCACAATCACCATCACCATCGCTATCACCATCACTATCACCATCACAATCACAATCACCATCATCGTTAGCGCAATCACTATCATCATTATCACAATCATTATCATTGTAATCACAACCATTATCATCACAATCACCATCACAATCACTATCACAATCACCTTCACCATCACAATAACTATTACAATCACTATCACAATCACAATCACCATCATCGTTATCACAATCACTATCATCATTATCACAATCATTATCATCGTAATCACAACCATTATCATCGTAATCACAATCATCATCATCACAATATCCATCCTCGTTATCAAAATCATCATTATCGTTATCACACTCATCATCATCATTACCACAAACACCATCACTGTCACAATCACCATCACAATGACTATCTCTATCACAATCACCATTAATATCACAGTCACAATCACTATCACCATCACAATAACCATCACCATCGCTATAACCATCACAATCACCGTCACTATCACAATCAATATCATCGTTGTCACAATCATCATCATCGTTATCACAATCGTCATCACAATCATCATCATCGTTATCACAATCATTATCGTCATTGTCACAATCATCATCATCGTAATCACAATCATTTTCATCGTAATCACAAACATCATCATCGTAATCACAATCATTTTCATCGTAATCACAATCAGCATCATCGTAATCACAATCATTTTCATCGTAATCACAAACATCATCAACGTAATCACAATCATTTTCATCGTAATCACAATCAGCATCATCGTAATCACAATCATTTTCATCGTAATCACAATCATCACCATCATCATCATTATTACAATCACCATCATCGTTATCACAATCATCACAATAAATCAACAATATTCCTGTATAGAAGACGAATCCGCCATCTTCTGGATCTCAAAATAAATGCCATTTTCGTAATCTGCACCCCTGATAATCTCGGTATCGACACCCATATTGATTTTTAGACATTTCAACCCCATCGCACCCCAACAGGGAATAAAGGCATTTCAGGTTCGCCACATTAAATCTTAAAATCGTTGTTTTTGTAATACACACGACCCGATACACCATACAAACAATACCGATGTTGATTTTCAGACTATGTTACCCCATTTCCCCCTTTAGGGGTTGAATTCTGAAAAAACCTGAAACCAAAAACGCCGAACCAAATGTTAACTCATTTATCGATAGGAGTACTCCTGTGAAGTTTCGAATAAAACAGTCTTACCTAATCTTGTTTCCCCATACAAACTTTTGACTCCCGTTTCATCCCCTTAGGGGGTATATTTTGAAAAATCCTTTCTAATTGCACCCCTTAACCTCATAAGGAACGTTTGTGCCGTACTTGGAATCTCTAGACTCAGCGGTTTGGGCTGTGCATTGATTTTTAGACTTTGTCACCCCATTTCCCCCTCTTAGGGGTTGAATTCTGAAAAAACCTGAAACTCATGTCTACTCATTTATCAATAAGAGTGCTCCTGTGAAGTTTTAAATAAAATAGTCTAATTAATCTTGTTTCCCCATACAAACTTTAGAGCCCCGTTTCACCTCCTTAGGAAGTGACTTTTAAAAACCCTTTCATAATGTACCCCTAGACCACTTCCGTAGACCCAGCGGTTTGGGCTGTGCGTTGATAGATGAGTCATTCAGTCAGTCAGTCAGTTTCTTCTTTTACATATTTAGATTGTAAAATCGCCATCATTTGTCATAACAGCTGTTAATACCACACAATTTTAACTTGAAAATACTGACTACCTACCACAGACGACTGTGTCTATAGTTTTCTACATGATTTACTTTGTATTAAGTGATCGTTTAAGCTACTTTCCTTCTCGCAGCCATACGAAACTAAACTGGTAAAAAAAAATCAATTTATTCACTTTCGGTCGGTGAACGAAAAAAACACTTTCGGTTCGTCGGCGCCGACATGTCTGGTTGCAGCCTGCACAGTTATTAGTGGCGAAGAGAGTGAACTATATTAACGAGCCGTGTCGGTAAGCTATCGCACATCAGTGCTATACACATGTTCCTCACGTACCTACCTAATGTGACATTACATAAGCCCCTTTCCCCGCGGTGCAAGCCGTCAGTCAACTTCGAACTGATTGTATCCGAACCCGCTCCAAACGCACGCGTTATGATCTTCATCCTATTTCAAAATGAGTCGAGTTTGTTTGTCATTTGCCAACGCAGGCTGAGGCAACGTCTCTCAGCTTACCAAGCCTGTCGTGATAATAAAATGTTTACGCTTTGTAAACCTAGCTATATCTGAAACTTATCACAATCATCTGTTCCTTTGTTTGGCGTTGTTCAAGCTCAAACAATCACTTGGCTATAAACATAAACAAAGCTATAAAAGCCTACTGTACAGTGTTATCACCTATTTGTTTGATTGTATGTACACCGATATGTTGTTAGATACAATCGGGGCAGGCTGAACATGCTCGTAAAGCAGGGCGCGCGGCGTGCGGTGCGACTGCACGGTAACCGTGTGTTTATACCGCGCCGCATACATTTGTGTCGTGTGACCGTATTCGTCAACTCACGGGCCGAATTCTTAAACAGAATCAGATATAATTAGTCATAATTCAGTCGTTATGCGATAGAATTATGGCGCGGTACGAATACTTGGACGAGATACGTCAGTCATGTCAAATGTTTAACGTATGTACACGTCCAAAGATTTATCAAACTTGTACCTACATCTGCGCTAACGACTGACGAATTTATCTTTAAACTTATTTTGAAAGAACCAGTGAAAGGCTTTTAAAAAACAATCGCTTTTAACTACATATTATGTACTAAACTGCAGGCAATTAATTTGTTGTGATTGTGTAATATTTACATGCTTTCTATTAATATTAAACTGTTATCAAGTTACAGGAAAGTTGTCCCTTTCTCAGTTTAATATTCAGAATAGATAAATACGTGATATAATAGAGACATATGGCTATAATTATAAATTACCAATATGAATACAAATCGGACCGCCCGTCGCGAGAACAACACGACTCTGATACTTACTGATTGCTTCGTAGCTGATAATAATCGGTTTAATGCTGTGAGAGCGAATGTTACGGTTTGCTGCATTGCTGCAACCGGGTTTTAAAATCAAAACCAACTAAATATTTGTTTCCTTAGATAAGGGGTCTGAAAATGTATTACAAAATAGGATAGGATATCGTCGCCCGTCGTAGCGGTTAAATAGGTCAAGAATGCGTAGCCCCTACGAGCCTACGAAAGTGCTACGACACTTCGGGTTAGCTTTTGCCAAATTGTGTAACTTGTTGTTTTGTTCCTACTGTTGGCATTTAGCTTCAGATATCCTTGTTAGGCAGAAATGCCTCCTTTACATAAATTGTTCCGCTCTCTTAAATATAAATTGGTCCTTCAGCCGCCACAAGCCGAAATTAAATTCCGATAATCTGAATTTTAATCAACATGATCAGATTGCAGCAATTTTCCTCCACCTTTCGTATAATATATATCAAAATATTTCCTAATCAGTTGGCCACTGGCCACATATTTTGCGTCGCGAACGCTTTATAATACGAGTTCGTCTAGACTAGTTGTCATTTGATAAAGTTATGGCCGGTTGCAACAGGCATACTGTACTGTGATCAGTGCAGTGCCAATCCATCACTCGTGGACGCTTATCTACTAATATAGAGCTGTAATAATCATACATCGATAAAATCGTGAAATAACTTGCCAAGCTTCACTCAGCAAGTGGACGCTTTTAAATATGACGAAACGTCCTCTTGAATTACTTGCGGCAATTATTGTATCATTTTCCGAAATGACTATTTTAAATGTTGAGTTAATTAATTATATTTACATTACATGCCAATGTAATTTAGAAATATAATATATAGCGTTATGACATAAATTAAATGTTACAGTGAATTAAAGTTATTTTATTTTCAAATTATACGATTCATTTTATTGTCACTTACATTTTGTAAACGTTTGCTTTCTATGACGACCTCGCGCGGCCGTTTAGTACCTAGTTTAGATTGTAGACTCTTTCATCGGTTTTCACAACATCCTGCCGGCTACGCCTCGTATATAGAGCTGTTTTGATAAATAATAAATTAATTGTCGTTTCATTGCGTTGGTTTTACTGCTCCAAGACTTCCAAAGAATAGTTCAGCCTTTAGTTAAAACTAACAATTTGTGTCTTTAAATTTATACTTAGGTACTTTCAACCTTCCTAAGTTTTGTCCATTACATAGTAGGTATTGCAGTTAGCAAGGTCCAGTTGTCACCAGTGCGACAGCTGAGCATGAACTAGTGGGTTCGATTCTCAGGGTTTTACCATCTTGACTTTCCCAGTAGCAGCTAATGGAGACTAGATTTGTATCCAGTTTAGCTATAGGCTCGCCCCTACTACATGGGACAACATAACTGGCGAAATGTTACCGTTAGGTACCGGCCTGCCCAGCCTTTTGGGGATGACAGGTTATGTATGTTACGTTAGTAGGTATGTATTTTCGGTACTATACAAGCCATAAGGCAAAAACTTAAAAATATTTACGGACATATTTTTTTCACTTCCTCAACAAGTGCTTGCTTAAATTTTTCACATCGCACTTTGCGCATTGTCTGGGTGTTGACTAGGTTGTGGTTGATTCCCGCACTAATGTTTGCCTGACCTTGTTACGTTGTTCCGGGTATGGCTGTTTGTGCTTGTGAGATCTGTATTTGCAAACACACCCACGAAACAGGAGAAATTCCTAGTATCCGCATTTTATTTTCCATAATTATAATGCCAAATATATTAGCTCAAATACAGAGCAAGCGTGCAGACACGATCATTAATTATTTGAAACGTTGCAGATGCGACGCGAGCTTATAGAACCGCCATTTTACAGATGATTTCTTTATTTCTAATGTCAGTAGATAGAAAGTTAGAGTATCATGTTTAAAAGTAATCAAAACTTTTGGTAGGCTTCGTATTTATTTAAGAATATTTATTTGCATTGTTTTTTATAAATTTTGTCAAGTTGTTACTTGACATTAGTGTTTAGTGTACTTGACAGAGTGTACCTAAGCGTATCATAAAAACTCAACCGGTAGTGAATATGTTTATGTTTACCAAGAGCTCACAAAAATATCGTGTGCCATATCAATATTTGTTGGATATAAGGATTAGTCACGTTAGGACGATGGCGAGTTGCTATCATCAATCCTAACTGCCACACTCATGATCTTGACAATTTCCTCTTATCTTCTATTGCTACAGACTAAATAATATATGAAAAGCAGCACAAGAGGTCTTACCAACTTCATTTCGTATTACCCAGTACTCACTGGGTTTTGGAGGTCAGATAGGCATTTGCTCCTTGTAAAATTAATCAACACAACCTGTCAGTCCAGTACTGGACATTTGTGCCTCTCTTTATGTTCCGCTTTCAGTCGGTCCCGGTTACCTTGTTAACGTCGTCGGGTCACCTGGTTCGTTTGACAGTAAAATATAAGTCAGTCAGCAAGGAGGTCGCGAAGAGTATCCTCGATGATAAGGACGTAAAGAACAAAACATATTATTTATCATACAAATCTTCATTCTTCTTCTTTAACCGTTAAATGTAACGGTCACAGATAAAATATGGCTATCTTACCACAGATCAAAAAAATGTGTTTAACATTGCGTCGGTTCGTGTCAGGTTGTTAGTGCATACTCTTTGAGCACTGTAATCACCGGTTCCCCTTGGCTAACCGCAACTACTCGAGACTTACTCTTATTTCTCAATTCCTATGTCGTAAAACCAAAAAGAAGTATCGACTAATTAGTCTTACAAATTGGAGTTATTGTTTCAACATGTCTTAATCAAAAAAACTTAAACAAGAAATGTTGTTTTATTTGAATAAGTATTTGAATTGCTTATTTGTCAGAAATCTCTTACTAAATCATCGGAATTGGAGGTGCGGTCTACTATCGAATCACTTTTTCCTCATAAAAGTTTTTAACTGATGAAAATTTTGTTCGGAATGCTTTGTGTTTAGTTACAGAAAATATGAATCTAAAGATATTACAAGTATTGATGAAATGAAAGACTACGAGCACTAGACTCCTTCTTTTTTAAAGGTCGAGAAACTAACAGAAAATTCGTGCAAATTAACCGTTTTGATCGAATTTTAAACGATTTAAGAAGCAGTATACTTTCTTTAACCTGCTCTCGGACACAAACGACCAGTGTTCTGTTCAAATTTTGAATTCTTATCAAACCCTGGTTTTAGACTTATCCTCTACGCTTCACCGATTTGCATTCTGTACTTTAATATTAATAACATACATTACTGACGTAACAAATTAGGTCTTAAAACAATAACACTCATTTCTAGAAATGTTTAATGTTAAGTTATATCATCAGAAAAATATAAAAATCTTTATTACTGTGTGAACTCGCTTTCTAGTTTGACAAAATGGCGTTTGTTCGTTTGAAATTCTAGCACATGTAACTCGCACTTGGACATTTAATTTTGGATTAGTAGGTTATCTATACTAATATTATCAAGAGGTAAAATTTGTTTGTAAGTAGGGGGTAATCTTCGAAACTAGTATCCTATTCAAAAAATTTTGTCACTGGCAGAAAGCTACATTATTCGTGGGTGCTATGGGATATAAATTATATTTATATCATGTATATTAGCCGAGCTATCACAATTTTTGCGGACGAAGTTCTACTTTGTAATATACTACGAGTGTGAGTATATAACAAAGTAAAGTAGCATTTCACCCTTCGGACCTATGTCATAGGCTCTAGGGAATAGAAAATGACACGATTTGATTTCTTTACAGAAAGAATTTCAGTTTAAAAAGCTAAATTCACTGGTCATGGTGTACCTAATTATGTCTAACAGATTACCATATACAGAAGATACTCAAGCACCTAATTCAACTACAATTCAAATATTATACACAAGACTATCTACAAAAGCAAGCGTTCAAATCAGGCTCTTTTTAGATTACCTAGTTATTCAGAAAGATTTCATCTCGCGACACATATTCAATGGATAGCTCGTATTCAGTGTTGCGTGGCCAACATCATAGAGAGAACTTGTGCGTGAGGTGTCCGAACAAACATCTTTGTGTACTGTAACGGTAACTCTAACTAGTCGGTTAGAGGTGACCATAGTGTAGATAGATAGTGGGTAGTGGGAAGATAGATACCAACACGATAAATACATGCTCATATAGTGCAACGTGGTTGTTTCGGCTCTTGGACGACAGTTTCAGAAGCCGTTGATAAAATATTGCCAAATAGTATTGGAGGAGGAGTTCTAGGTTGCTTCGTAGACGGGTGACCATCCACGAGTGCCCTCTGTGCCTCGGAAAGCAAGTTATGCCGTTGATCCCGGCTGTCATTTGTAGGTCTTTGACAGTCATTATAGGTAGTCAGCGGCCCGAAATTCTGAAAAAATCAGAACTACCTTATTTAATGTAAGGCAAAATGTACCAATTCCATGGACTACAACTACATTGATTTCGTTGAAACAAATCAGTAATTCTCATCAGCCAACATCTTTAGACAAAACCACCGCTAATTTCGATATATTCTGTTGAAAGTTGTAACAACAATGAACAACTTCATATACATAAGCAGCCGTTTTGAATATCACATTATATTTAAGGAAATAACACAAAAGTAACAACATATAGTTATGTAAACTGACTTCGTAATTGTGATCTAATTTCAGCTGACGGCGTTGAAATGCTCCAAGTTTTCTCATGATCTTGAAACAATGAAAATGTAGTTAACATTTTATACGAGCCAGGTGCGGCCTACGCGTGTCGTTCATAAACCTATGGTGCTGCACCAACCTGTTATTATAGAAACATAAAACTGTATGTAGAATGTACACAAGAACATTATCGTTGGCATATTGAGTTATCATGTGACTTTTAAGGCCTCTAAGATCACGTTATCAATATTTTTTATGGGAGAAACATGAGCCGAGACCACTATTGTTTTATATCCTAATTATGTCGTCAATAAACAGAAACTGAAAGTACAAGAAGCTTATGTAACGTAATAAAATAAAATATCTCCTTGTATCGGCAGCCTAGACTAATCATAGCTATTACACGCAATCGTACCGCGCGTGGGTGGCGCGCAGTGCTGCCGCAGTCGCCACATGGCCACGCGAGGGTCAGTGCTCACAGCCCCACACTACTCACTCACTTCATCTCAAAGTCGACGTCAAAATATCCGCACGAAATGTGCTCAGCCGCCGACGATAACAAACGGCTCACCGCAAGGTCCCTCTGTGTGACACTTGTCATTCCCATGAAAATATTTGTTGTTTTTACTTATAACATACTTGGTGACATATTAGTGCTCTATTGTCGATTATATTTCAGCTAAGTCCCAACTAATTATATTTACCTAGATTCTTATAAAATCCTTGTACTGGAGTTGACCGTAACATACATCAAGCTGTATGCCTGTCGATCATTATCTCTTGGCATACAATCTGATAAGGTGCACGCAGAAAACAATGAACTAGAAATTCGTAAAATCATACTTCAAATATTTCTTGATGTAAACATTTTTAACTTAGATTGTATTCATCTTATCGTGGAGAACTGTTATTCAAAAGAGTTCGTGCATGATGCTAGCCAGATCTGACATCATCCAAATCGTGGTCTTGTCGTGAAGACGCCTGCTAGAAGATAATACTAAATACCGCTCACCATTCCCACAAATACAAACTAGGACTAGTGGTATGTGATACATTTTATCATGATGATTACAACTTTTTTAACGCTACCAACAAAAACGAATCGTAAATAGACGTATACAGCAAGCCATTAAAGACAAAATCACGACCCAAAACTATAATGAGCTAGAAATCTGATGCGCTAACGAACTGTAATTAATCAAAGGCAATATTGTCGGAAATTCGTCGTGCAAATGTTTTTTACCGCGTGCACGATTACAAACAGTCAAACAAATAAATGCAATGTATGTCTTTCGGACGTCGCGTCGCGTATAGACAAAGCACTTTCAGATACATTGAATGAACGAAACAAATAGAACAAAATATTCGTTAGACAATGGCTCCTCATACAAAGCAACCCGCGCAATCGGAGCCCACAATAGGTACCTACATGGACCCTGAGCCAGTGAGCCACATTCGAAGCTTGGCCAAAGAATGTTTTGCCGTCGGGTTAGTCCTGCTGATTGAAGAAATGTTTTGGGCTGATTAGAATTGGTTCCAAAATCGTTAAACGTGAGCGAGAGGAGAATTGTTTTATAATGTATGGTTCGTATTTTCAATTTCAGCATATCGTATTTTTTATTAAGCTGCATCTGGTAAAACTAGAAGCCGACAGACACCAAGACAGTTGGAAGAAAGCTAGAGAGATGTTCCTATGATGAGTGTTGTTCATGTGTTGCCCTGTGTAAGCAAACAGTAATAATACTAATATTCACCAAAAGCCCTGCAATTGCCTTATAGTGTTTTTTACGTAAACAAGGAAACAATTTGTGCGTATCTTCCACCTACCGGTGAAACACAATCATTTTTATAACATTCTTGTATAATATTGAAGGCCCATCTATTTTAATTGTCGGCGATGGTTATCAATTAACAAAGACTTATATAATAACATTAATTTAGTTCATTTAATCCATCTAACAGTTATTGTGTAACGGAATAACAGAATTTTTATTTTACATATTATACAATATTGTTGCTCAGAACTTAAGCACGTTAACAATATGCTTGAATACATACATAATATTACTAATATTCTACAATATAACAAGTCTCAATTTTGAATATAAAAACTTTAATCACAAAATGTATTTATGTAAACTATCAGATTTTTGATAAAGATGTTTACATCTCTAGATAATGACGATGATTATTATTCAGCTGCATCCGGTTAGACTGGAAGCCGACCCTAACATAGTTGGGCAAAGGCTAGGTAGATAATGATCTCTAGATTATGACGCAGTGTTACAATCAATACATTTAAGTGTTTGTATAACTTACCTAATATGTAAAGTAACTCCGCAACAAGTGAACGAATCTCTACCGAATCAGACACGCGTGTTATTAACGATTGATTAGCACACCCACTGTTAACCCAGGAGTTAGTTAGTAAATTTATGGCAAAATACTGGCATCATGCGATACGCCGATAACTGCAAGCTTCAGAAGAATAAGAATGCTTATATTTGCATTGAAAAAATAATAAGAACAATAACCATGGAGACAGGTATAAAGAGCAAGTAACAAAAACACTTCCACGTCTTGACGGAACCCGCTCACGCAAATAGTTACACTGAATGCTTCATTAATCAACACTAGTTCGATTTAATATCTAGAACCGTACCCGGGAATACGGTGCTATAGTGCGTTCGAAAGGAGGCAAGTGTTGCAAAATACTCCAATGCCGTTGGTACACTCGTAAATGTATCGTTTTGAGGAAGTCATTGTATCGGATAGGACAGCTCGTAATAGGCGATCAATTTACTAAAGCAAACACTATTAAAGTGGGCCGGTTGACCAAACTGCGATTTTACAGCGGATTTGCATAATATCGAGTGATAGCCTCTCGCTTCACTTTAGCTCGATGTGACCGCCTCTATACATATAATAACAGGTTCGTTTGTGATTTCGAAATGAATTTATGTTGCCGAACACCTTGCTGTTTGCGAGATTAGTAGAACTTAGCTTCGAAAGATATAATATCAGCGATATTGTTGCTCAAATGTCTTTAATTGGTTCTGAAGTCGTTCACTGTAACGTGAACACTGGATCATGTCGTCACTGTAGCTATTTCGATACCGTTACAGTTATCTTAATTCCATATTACGCGCTGATACTATGCAACGTTTTCTTTTTAATCAAATTATTATTTAAGTAGATATCACATGTTAAAAAACTGCTCATCCTCACTTAGATTAACATCTAAGTGAGGATGAGCAGTTTATCAGTAAAATATCAAGAAGAAAGTGGTGGAAAACATTAAAAAAAAACTTGTTTATTTCATTGACAACATCGTGATTAATAATTCCCACATCACATTAATTTATTACATAAATATATTGGTTGGTTTAACACGTCTGGCGATACCACACATGTTTATTTACATAAATAACGACATAATGACAGCCATTAAAGTACAATATTATTTAACTGTATTAATGTCGAAGATCTCGCTAATTTCCGTCTGTTTTCTGTATTTTATGATTTATTTTGATTGGCATAGAAGACATTATATCAATTAATAAAATCCCATAAACCCAGGATAATTCAAAGTACTTATATTGTACTTCGAGCAAAAATTACGAAACCACTTTACATTGTGCCGTCAGTAAACATACACGTATTGTTTTTATTACAGGTCTGCGTATGTCACTTTGTATCAATGTTCAATTGAGCACTTATGACACTATCAGACATGACAAAAGTTAAAAAATAACTTGTTAGACATATTAATAAGACCTTACATTTACCGTAGCCCATTTGAATTAAGTTCAACAAAAGTATTTGCTATTTCACCGACTCATAAAATGGTTTTACATGACGTTTAATTTACAAAATCGTTGGAACAAATTGCTACGTGATATTTTAAAGGTTCATACATTTTCAGTGACTTTGTGCGAGCGCAAATGAATATAAAACGACTAGAACTACAGACAAGAACTAGTTTGTACCTACAAAATTAGTGCTATGTCTACAGCCGCCGTAGGTCTATGACGCTATTAAACATTTGGTAGCACGCACGTATTTAAGGTTTCTATTTCTTGCTTTGCATAACAACTCTGATGACAGATTTGTCAATTTCACTAGGCTATAATACCTATTTAATTTTTCCTCTAGAATCGTAATTTTATTCCGAATTCCTGAAACAGTTTCCGCGTTGATGTCTTTTATACCGTGTACACAGATTAAAAAAAAAAAAACATTTTTATGCCTCCACATTGTTCCCAAACCACTGCAACTCCTGAGGAAACATAAAAAATAAAAAATAACTTTACGACCATAAGGTCCTCCTTCACTTTCAATATCTCAGCTTTTTCATTTAGGGAATTCTATAAAGTAACGTATTGTTAGGTACTCATCATTTGTGTTAAAATGCTCTTGTACTAAAATCTGTGTTTTTATTGTTTCAGAGAGCAATACATATTCAACGTATTTGAAGTAATAGTGAGTACATTAGAGACAAAACTACAAAGGATAGAAAACTTGGACAAGGCCGTGGAACACTTAATGAGGAGAGTAGAAGCGCTTGACTCGAGAGTTAATGACAACATACACAAAACAGATGCTATCATATCAAAACTGGGGAACCTCGACCTAAAACTGTTCAGTCGCATAAGCCAGAGTGAAGAAGAAAGCGTTACCGAAAACGCCGCAAAAAGACAAGCCGAAAATAAAAAAAAGATAAGTGACGCACAGTTGCTTGACCGAAAACTG
The DNA here is from genome assembly GCA_941918905.2 of Xestia sexstrigata. Classification (NCBI taxonomy): domain Eukaryota; kingdom Metazoa; phylum Arthropoda; class Insecta; order Lepidoptera; family Noctuidae; genus Xestia; species Xestia sexstrigata. Next base: position 9,796,515 of record OW799200.2, on the reverse strand, counting down.
GAATCTCTAGATCAAAAAGTGTCAAACATCGACACGACACTGCTAGGCCTTAAAAATCAGATCGACAGCAACTTTTTACCAGTCGATGACATCAATGCCGAGGCCAGTGAAAAGAAACCTATTAATTTGAACGTTATAGAAATTGCTAAAGGTTTGAATACCGAGGTTGTCAATGAAATCACGAAAGAAGTAGACCAACTGCGAAGCTCCGTATCGACGGTTGATCGCAAACTACAGTTCCATATAAATCTCGTTTCTGAAAATTTAGGCAAAGTTCTTTACATGATGGCCGATGTACACGCCGCCATAGTTGAACCTGAAGATGCTTCCATTAACGTCAACAGTCTGTTTAAGAACCGTACGGCGACAAGCACCGCGGCTCCCGTCACGAAAAGCAGTAAAATTGAAAACCTTGTAAATAAAATTATCCCTATGATGAGTGTTTCAGAAAAGATGGATGAAGTTTGGGATGTGGTGGTCGGTACTAAGAGCTCCGTAGATGATTTGGTACCTAAGTCAGATGAACTGCTCACACAGACGCAGCGTCAAGAGCGTGCTATCGGACAGATCCATAACGACTTACGTCTCAAGACAAACCTAATTATCGAAAACTTAGACATGGTGGAGAAACGGCTGAAGAAGCAGGAGGACGACGTGGCGACGCTGGCGCAGAGGCCCGTGCCCGCCGAGCTTCTGTTGGACCCCACCATCGACCGGCTGGTTGAGTACGCGCCCAACCGGTACCGCGTGGACGAGCCCTACCCCGACCCCACCACCAGTACCGTGGCCGCTACCACCATCCCGCCCTCTACCACATTGAACAACAGGTGACATCTTTCTATTTCCAATTTTTTATGCCTTTGCGATTGTGGTGTTACTATAATACTTTAACTTGTTTTCCATGCGATATGTTTTTGCGAGCCCTGGCGATTGTGCTTCTTACTCGTACAACCTACACACGCGATATCGTTGTGGTGCAAGGGGTGTAGGGGAGTACGGTGACTAATGTCCGTGTCGCACGCAGCCCGAGCACGAGCACGTCGAGCACGTGGAGCTCGCCGGGCGGCGCGGGCGCCACCGTCACCGTGACGCCCGCCAGCTCCGGGACCACCGGCAGCACCAGCCCCCGCCCGGCCAGCCGCAAGGGCGGCATCATCTTTCCCAGCGTCAAGAACAAGCCCATCATCGGCAATAATACTTTCGCTTCGGAAATCGTCGCCAACTATAAAGACGTGAAAGTGAGTCAAAGTTACATAAAGAATATAATTATTACTCATTATAACACAACACACCTATCGTTGTCGCTGAACAAATCTTAAAGGTGCAATTAATAAAATGTGCTAACCGAGCGAATGATATAACTTTATTGAAGTACCACGTCGCATCATGTTTCATCGTCCCAGGGCTATTAATCATAATTGAAATTGTCTTTAGTAAAAACATTTTGAAACGTTTTTCTTTGGCCCGCGATTGATGAAGTAACAAGATAATCTCACAGCTTAACATCTTTGTATGGAACTGGACGCTTCAGAAGAAATGTTTCTTAGGTAGCGAGCGTAATCCTCCGTAATGTGTATCAATAATATAATGCAAAACAAAAACGTTGATTGCAAGTAGCTGCAGCAATACGTCTTGGTTAAATTGATTCTTGTCTAGATGTAGGCTAGATGAAGTAAGGCGATTACATCGGCTACGCGTAGGGGATTGGTACAATCAGTCAGTCGAGGCGGTGGCTCGGGTATGTTACTGTTACTCTGTTCGTATTTAAGCTCTGTTGCCGGAATGTTAACGCAACTTGTAGACACAAATCTCTCCGATACACTGCCATTTACGTCTCCCGGTTTAGCAATAAGGAACACAAAATACTGCGCAATACATGCTCTGGTATGCAGTTACCGGAATATATACATTCGGACCAAACGGCTGGTCTATAACTACCAGTCTGTACTGGTCATAAAATGTACAAATATTTTATGACATCCGCTGGTTATTACAGTTTTAACAATCTAATTTCTAAATATCCATGTTTCAATCAACTCAAAGAGCTTTTAAAAAGCTAATAACTAACTAGGTAAAGTGCATATTTACTCCAGATCTATAGACCCAAGCCCCGAAATCATTTTCAAGAACTTCTTGAGAATGTAGCCTAGTTTCTACTATTATTCAAGGTACTACTTTATTTATATTTCTTACAAAAAAGATACTAAAAATTGTAGTCTCATGCTTAAACAGTAAAGATCGCAAGAGCGAAGCTCTGTTATTGGTCTGTCGTTGAAAAAGCACCGCGACATTTCCGTGCAAGGAAAGTTGCATGACTCTCATTACGTAAATCTGGTTCGGCATCACACTCATACAGCGGGCCGCGCTTTCCGCGCCTTTGTAAGTGCCCGCGCAAAAACCGGCCGTTCCCACCATGCGACAATTACCAATGATTACAAGTGTTTATTGTCTTAGCGTACGAGAACCGGCGGTTATGTGTAGCTCCGTGATGCAACATTTTATAACATGTTTACCTATCGCGCACGACTCGCACCTGTGTAAAAAATGTCGCTCCAAATACTTACGTTATGTTACGAGCGCCAAGCGTCGAGCGCAATCGAATACATACATTGTGGTAACTGTTTGTTTGCAATAATTCCGAAATACTTCACATTTCTTGCTGCCGCTATTCATTTAAGGCACGTTTTATTGTTATATTTTTTAGATTTGGTCACATGAGCGTAGGTACGATATGGTAGGCGTGTAACAATTTTAAAAAATAAATCTGTAAAAAATGTAATGCATTTCCTAGTAATACCTAAAGCGATACCTAAGGATCTACATGAATAATTATGTACTTATTATACTGAACTGAAGCAAGTGGTCGTGATTTCGCAACTTACCTAACTTAAGGTAACTAATTAATTTCGCGAATTTACTTCCTGTACAGGTTATTGAACCGCCGCGTCCCACGTAGGTATTCAAGTGTTGTAATTTCAATAAAACCAATAGGTACAGCTAGGGACAGCTATACTCCTGTTGAGCAGGTGACTGAATAACTATCTGCTATTTAGTATCTTAATAGACTATCTCGGCTTAGATTTGTTAATTCCCAGATTAATTATAAAGTTTTTGCGTAAGAAATGAATTGGTACGGTACGTTATCGTTCTCAACTTTGAATTCACAAATCAGAAACCGGGTGCAAGTCTCCTGAAAAATTTTGGGCCATAATTTGCAGAAGAGTCGACGAAAAAGTCATGGATACTTTAAAAAGCTAATGATCGTGAAATAGGTACCAGAACACAGGAGCATACTTAGATTTAATTGTCCATCATTCATAAAATTAAAATAAATAGATCTAGAAACTGATCAATTGGGCACAATGACATTATTGGTAGTAGCAAGTTGTAGTAAAGTTAAGATTTAAATGCATAGATTGTTGGTAAAAAAAAAACAAGATAGAAGAGAAGAATCAAGGTAGATTGTATTTAAGGCATGAAAATTGCAAACATGATTACAGAATTAATATACTAGGTAGGTAGAGTAGATACTGTCATTACATATTACTTCTATTGCGATGCTATAACAATGACATATCTTTAGGAATGTAGTCAGAAGACTGACAGATCGTGACCGTCTTGTCAGTCGAAATGATGAAAACAAACCTACCTACTTTCATTTCCCCCGGGGCCGCAGCTGTCTTACGACCCAACGGTTTGTGTTAGGTACGCTTATGCAAATCGCAATATCTATAAATCACAGTACCACCATGGTGCATTAAGATCTGTTAACAATCATAGGGTATCAACGGTTAGAGCTGGTAACCGCAAGTTTCATCGTAACGTAGGAAGTCGAGTTTCCTTATACCTAGACATAGTTTCCCGACAGGGCACCGCTAAAGAAAGATCGTTGCGCGTCGTATATGACGTAATTGAGTAGTTTCTCAAACTTTCTGTACCCAAAGGGTGAAAACAGAATCACAGTGCGACATACCCCTGACGGTTTTTACACCTAGTTACTTAGATATCAAAAATACTTTCTCAAGACTCACCAGGGGGCCCAAATTAGTTACAATTCGTAACATGGTCAAAAAGAAAAATTCTTAAAATGGTCACAATTTTAAGAATTTTAACAATATTCATATTATTAGGCGGCCATTTTAAGTCCCCTGTTAAGTTCACCCCTACACACTATATAACGTTAATCTTCAGTGGTTTTAGCTGCGTTTCAGTCAGTCAGTCACTCACGGCACTTATTTACTGCTCAACGACATACGTCAACATATTTTCAGGAAGTCATGAATTCACCTTTGACTTACCGTTCACTGAAGTTCCCGATACAAACTAAGACTGACTTTAAGACTTGCAGTCTGAGCAGTCTATTTTATAGATACTTAATGTATCTAGAAAGCACTTACCTATTATTTTATTTCAAACAGCCTCGGTGTTCATTTAATTTTAACTTAGGGCCAAGACGATGCAAGTTACTGGCTACAAACTGTTTCTACGAAAGTGATCGATTCTAACTGAAGCCCTGTCAGCAGCTATTGTAAACGTGTGAATGAATGAGTGTGACTGGCCCATTGTGTACGTGTCCAATTAGTAAAAACGACTGCTAAAAGAGTAATGATTTAGTTCCGCGATTGATGAACGATGCCATTTTGGGTAGAGGCAGGTAGTCTTGTTCTAGTTGTAGCAACCGCTACTAGTTACTGTGTATATAAAGTTCGATTCCTATGTCGGGCAAAGTGTTTTTGGGTTATTTTCCATCACGAATTTCTTAGTAGCAGCTCGGTGTCTGTACCCAGTTGATGGCAGTCAGCAGGCTGGCCCCATAATATTGCAGTGAGACTTAAACTTAACTGGCGAAATGCGAGTGTAGGCATGTACTATATGCCTAGATAACACCGAGTTAAGCTGACTCTTCAGGAATTCGGCATGATATTATGTAGATTATGTAGTGCAGGTTGTAATCACACAATCACTCGGTAAACCTATTCCGTATCATTCTTTCTCACGACGAGGTCCGAGGCCCGTTGCTTCTTCACGGGTGGTTATTCTATGTAAATAATTGGATTCTATGGCATCATTACGAGACATGAGTAGAAGGGAAGGTTAAAATGGTCTCTTTATAAATGAATTGTGCAACAATGTTTAGTGTAAGAATAATAACTGCCTAAGTATGGCGACCGGTCCGATACCCAGAAGGCATTGGGACAGTAAGTTGGGCAATACCGACTGCTATATAGAGATATTAATGAACCGTCACGTCAGGCGAGCGGTCGGTAAATGCCGACGTAGGTAATTGGCATACCAGATCGCGTGAATGAGCTCCTAAGATTTACACAAATGATGTTTTGTTTTCATTAGAAACGGTTGCGGTTACTAATTGGTAAAAATCTTGCATAATTGCTTTAGGCCTGCTGTTTACTAATGATTAAAAAGACATAGTTAAGTTGACCTGTTCTTCCTTTTCTTTCGTTCAATGGCTTTAGCGACGTTTTAGAGAAACTTGGCAACAGAAGGAATCTTAAAGGAAAGCTAGAATGTTTCAATGGGGTTGTAAACTATGTACGGGGCCATCCTTTACTTACATAAGGTTATTTCTACTTTTATAACTCTCCCTCCTTGGTGATACGTCGCCGCGTCGTGAGGTTTTAGTCTACCTCTCCACTCTCCTAGCATCACGTATATGTTTTTTCTCAAACATGCTTGGGAATTTGAGCATTATTTTGTCAACCTTCTTCGAGATAAATCGAAATTGCTGTACTGGCCAGATACATACGACCAGCGGCCGGCAAAAGTTGTATGAAAATCCGTATCTGTCGTGTTATTTAAAAATGGAACAATCTTTTACTCTGAAACTTGGCAACCAAGGAGGTAACTTATCAAAGGTTTTATTTAAATTTCGAATTGGCTTGCAAATAGAAAGCGGTTTATTGAAAAAAAAAAACCAAATGAACTCTTCAACGCGAGAGTTTTAATTTCCTCGCATTATTTGAGAAAAGTAAGTAGTGGCCTAGTTGTGGCCAAAAGGCTTGTACTTATAGTACATACAAGCCTTGGCCACAACTAGGCATTGATGGACTTACGTATGTGTGCCGAGGCGAAGCCGAGGTTTTGAGCTCCCGATATTTAGACGCTGTTGCAAGCGCCATGAGACGTCCCGTAAGTGACAATAATAAGTTTAGTTTTAAACCGTGAAAGCTTAAAACATTGTCTTAGAATTAGTTTAATAAAAAATCGGATTTTTGGCAGAATTTTTTTTAATTAACCATTGGTAAAAAATATTTTACGTCAATTATTATTTATCTATGACCACCTCCTCCGCTGTTTGAACCTCACATGATTAAAGGACGAACCCTAAAGGAAATACGAATGGACCCTCATGTAGTTAATAGGAAATATGGATGAGTTTTCGTTTTTTTTTATTTTGATACGGGATGCTAAAGTACTATAAAAATAATGACAAAAAGCAAAAATAAGACATAAATCGGCCAAACAACACAAAAGTTTATGTCTTAAGTTTATGTTAATGTCTATGTTTTTTTTTTATAAGGTTATATATAAAAAAAACAACAAAAATGAAAAAAGACATCGAATCAAATATTGTTATAAATGCGACATTTAAACAAATGGCAATTATCTCGAGAAAGTTTTAAAGGTAATTAATCTATCTGTAGAACCAAAATCGAAAGAAAGTTATAAATATTGCGTCACGATATACATAACGCGGTATTAAAATTGATGGCATTGTTTGAGTAGGTACTAAAGGTTTTATACGCGCCTCGCACCCATTCAAATGCATATTCTCTTTATTTGTGTGAATTATCATTCCGAACGCACCGCGAATACCTATAATAAGTATAGCCTATGCGAACAGAATGTTGTAAGAGGTTGCACATTAAAGTTATTCAAAGTGGGCGTAGGGTGCACCGAAGCTAGATCATTTCCGCAATTTTAAAGATAGCTTAAATGAATGCATGTATTTGCGTTATAATTTATTGCGTACTGTATCATTAATTATGTGTGAAGAGTACTAGTCTACAATGATATCTGATGTCTTTCTAGGGGTATTCGTGCGTGGACCTGATGAACGGCGGCATGCGGGAATCCGGCGTGTACTACCTGCAAATCAGAGGGACCACCTACTGGTTCCTGAAGGTGTACTGCGAGCAGAATATCGCTGACGGAGGCTGGACTGTAAGTAATCATTTTAGACATTTATGGTCAATTTCGCAATTGAAAATTTGAAACTTGGCGCCGTCAGCACATCTAAGCCGTGTTGAAGAACTATCGAAGTCATCATTTGTGAAATTATTATGTGTGAACCCTTAGATAAAGACGCGTGTCGTTTGGGAAAGATGGCGACGAATGTACTTACCAGGGCCCTTGCCAAGTATTTAGGTATCCTGAAATTAGACTTAAAAAAATATCGTAGGACAAGGTCAACAATGAGTTAAACAAGAAAGGCAATAAGGAACCACTTTTGAGGACTTAGTTATAGCTTTACAATTTTTATATAAATGCTGCTCTCGGAACTTATTTGGGGGGATAAAGCGCTGGACAATCGTCTCTGGATTTCCTCCAAAATTACGGTTTTAGTTTGTCGATATCGATTCATACGTGAAGTAACTTTGTCGACTTATACAGAAAGGCTTATCAGACTTATACAGAAAGGCTTATCAGACTCATACAGGCAATGTAGGATTTAAGAGCAAGAGTGGCCAGCTCGAAAATTTTGCCACTTCCCCTCGGGTAGGTTAGATTTTCTTTTGACCATTCAAACATAACACTAGTTGTATAGCTACCTACACAACAGTGTAGAACAACTAAGTAGGTGCTTTATCAACTAAAATGCAGAAAACTATAGAATTAACAAAATGCAAATCCTTGCATAAATTAGGTTTTATATTATTATTATTTTTTATTATTCGTAGTTTTGTACAGAAATGAGAATGGGAGTAACCCAATAGCGAGCGAAGAAAGGCTTCCATTCAGATTCAGATAGGTTGGTTTCTCTATAGTTGACCGAGATTTCAGGAGGGTTTGACCCCTCCCCCCTTCCTTCAACCTACGGCCCTGAAACGTACCTAAACAGCTATAATGACTTGGTTAGCGTCATGTGAAGGGCTCTGTCGAACTTCGCACAATACCGTCGAAGTGTAGAAAACGCCACTTAAGAGAAAGAAGCGCCACGTCACATGACATAGGCATATGTGATACTAATGGTGTTATTTTAGAGTTCTGACACAAAACATGAATCGAGTTTCTACTTATTCATCACTTGTGTGATTCAATTACAATGGGGAGACACAGGCAAAGATAATCTAAGTTGGCACCACCAAAGCTGGTCTCAATCTGACCAATGAGGTTAGGCTATTTTGAAATATAAAATGACATTACCACATTTTCAACCAATGACGATGTTGGGAACTAGCTATGCTAGCGCCATTAGTTCCACAGTTTCCTTCCCCATTTGTTTCCGTTGTGAGTTGATAATATTCATTCTCAAACTGTGCATGGGTGTACTAAACGGTGGAAGGGCCATCGACGCACAACGGTCCCCACGTACTCACAGAGAATTATCATCATCATCAACCTATAATGTTCCCACTGCTGGGACACGGTCTCTCATGATGAGAGGGAATGGGCTACACCACGCGGGCCAAGTGCGGATCGGTAGATTTCACATGTCTTCGAAGTTTTGGCTCTAGGACATGCCGGTTTCCTCACGATGTTTTCCTTCACCGTTTTGAGAGCAGTGGTGATGAAATAAATTACACAAAGTAATGTGCCTGTCTGGGTTCGAACCCACGACTTGGCCGCCACAATGGGCCACCGCTGCTCACGAGAGTATTATATTGTTTCATAAAAACAAAAACAAAACAGCTGTATATACCTACACTTTTGTAGAAAACAGCTTTTGTTTTTAATCCTACTACGAGTACTTAATATAAAGTTTGTGAGTATGGATGTATGTTTGTTACTCTTTCATGCAAAAACTACTGAACAGATTTGGATGAAATTTTGCACACAGATAGTTTATAACCTGCGTTAAAACATAGGAACCTACCTAACCAATTATCAATTTTCACGCGAGCGAAGCCGCTGGCAGAAGCTAGTTTACTAATAAAAATTGCTATATATGCATGTAGAATGATGTAATGAATACGTGGTGGTCGTTTGAGCGACGATGTCTCCTCCCCCTGTGTGTAACTAGGTACCTACACCTCTGACTAACCTGTCCGGGAATAAGCGTGATGTGAGGTACCTATTATAACAACCTACTAAGTACACATACTAATAGGACTAGGTAAGTGGAAATCATAGAATTTATCATATGACAAAAATTTATTTAATGTTTAAAGTCATGCAATCATGTTTTACACTACCATAAAATTAAAACCAATAGCACTGATATACAATAAGTTAATAAAACCCTGTCCGATCCGAAAGTGGTGTTTTTGGTATCCCAACCGCATCTAAACTTATAATTATAGAGCTGAAAAGTTTGTTTGGTTGAAAGCGCTAATCTCAGAAACTGTAGGTTCAAATTGAAAAATTCTGTCTGTCGGCTTATTATAACATCACGCGACGACCAATAGGAGAGGAGCATCAATGAAAAATATTGCAAAAACGGCAAAAATTGTATTTTTAGAATAATTTCAAGCGAACGAAGGTTACTAAATAAAATAAGAATCATAAAATATTCATGAAAGTAAACATATTGATGAATTTTAAAACGCTGACTTTTGTACCCAAATTCTATTATTATTATTAATTGTACCCATTTCCCTAAAATCTAACAAACTTTTAAAACGTGACAACAATCTTCGGCATTAGTATGTTCGATCGTCAATTGTTTGTTTATGATGTCACTAACCTGAAGAGCGATGTGTCACCGCCCACGCTTCTGTATTGCCTTGGAAGTTTCCTCATATAACTTTTTTACTTGTTATCCAAAACTACATAATAGAATTATCTAATCATGATACCTAATTATACCCTCACGGATCCGACAGGTTTCTTTTAAATATATTGTAGCGAATAAATCGTCAACACAAATTAAATACGATACAAATTTTAACTTATAAAGAATTTTAATACAACGAATCAAAAAACGGTTTCATTACAAAACGAGGTTGAACTGTAGTTCAAGCAAAAAGTCGATTTCACTATTCAAACTGAATGCGACCAGCTCAATTGAACCGCGTGCATGACCTGTCTGTATCATGTCATATAGCGACCCTGGCAGCTCTTCAAAGAAGACTTAGAAGACTAGATACACGCTAATAAGCGGGTCAGCTAAGCTTGAGCTAGGCCTCCAGAAAAAACCTGCAGTTTTGCAACATACACGCTCCGGTTAACCTGTACCTACAGGCAAACCTGTCAGTTACACCTTAGCGTGTATGGCGACCTTAAGAGACTGTTTTTAAAGTTCTGTATAATGTTAGAAATACATAAACGGGCAGGAGAGCTTAAGTTTGGACTAAACATCAAGCTCGTTTTGTAATGGTCCGAAATGTTAATAAGTATTTTAAGACATTAATAATTACAACAAACTTTACGAGATTAATTACCCTCATTTCAAATTGCTGCATCCTAACACACATTACCTAAACACAATTATTTATTATTTTTTCTTAGTTAGCCATCGCCTTATCCTGCTTAGCTAGACTCCCAAATTATAGGAAAAAAATTGATAATTTAATTCAAACAATCTAACGTATAACATTAACACAGACAATAGAAAAACAAAATAATTGAACTACTATAAATACAAAGTACCTATATTTAAGTTGGTAATTTGTTAATTACTATTAGGACAACTGCCAGGGGTGATCAAGCTGCTATAAATCTATAATGGGGTTGTTTCCTAGAAACTTCGCCGATAATAAAAATTTAAGATGGCGCTTTAAATTCAAGATGGCGCTGATAGTTTGTTACCTGTCAAAAGTTATTGAACGTGTGCATGGTGTGGACGATTTTTTAAGTATTTGCTGTCCTGTCGACGGCTGCCGTCGACGCTTGCAGTTGTGGCGTCGGCGGCTGCCGCCGGTGCGTCGACAGCAGCCATCGACACACATTTACGCGGCATGCCACAACTGCAAGCGTAGACGGCAGTCGTCGACGCTTCGGCGACTGCCGCCCGGCGCGTCGACGGCAGCCGTCGACAGGTGGCGACGGCTGCAGTTTATCTGCCGTTGGCAACGTGCCGCTCGTCTGTAAGAACCCTTAGCTGTTTTCTGGGCAATATTAAAGTTCCATAATTTGTAAAATAAACTTCAATCACTAACCGTTTGCTTTTTAATGATCTAATGATAAATAAATGAGGGTAATACATTATTGGTTCATGCAGCCATCATTTAGCACGTTACAAAATAAAAGGTTATTTAAAAAGAACCCATTTTTTCTACACAGGTTGGAAGCTTACGACAGAATTTTTCACTTCGACAGTGTGTAAGCTGAATTGGTCTTGTAGTCTGTTACGTTGAAATGTTTCCCACATAACCTCGAAAAATTACTTGATTTGATTTTTTTCAGTTTCAGTGCCTTTTCCCACTTTCTCTTGATGCGCAAATTTCTTGGAAATGTGACAACGCCTATTTATTTGCATCCAAAGGTTACACAACGACCCATAATATTGAAAAAAATCACAAAATAATAAGATTGTTATATTTCTATGGAGTTTGACATTTTGTAACAAACAGTCAGCGCAGCGCCATCTACGTGGAACTATTTGACAGTTTTCTTCCCCATTGAAGAGTAAGGCTTTTGTTAGGATAGACTTTAGGGTTTTTTGTGAAATACTGCTGCAGTCCCCTGATGGTATGTTTATGTGTAGTTTTTGATTAATACTTTTTAATGTTCATAAACCTTCGTCTGTGGACCCGACCGATTCGTTCGGGGCGCCATTGTTTAACTCTACTTCGATATTACAGTGACTGGAGGGTTGTATTGATAATTTTGATGATTATAATTCTGTAACTACATACTTACAGCCGCGAATTATATTTTAATCAACATACAACCTAGCACAGGCCTGCAAATTGCAAAAAACGTAAGAAAATTTGAATTGCGCGGGCTGGTTGGAGCATTCACCTTAATATAGTACCTATTACAGCCCGAACTGCGAGTTCCAAGTTGATTGATAAATAACAGTAGCAAATAACTCTGGTAGCTATTAAGCTAAGCACTAGAGGGCACGTACAATAAGAAAAAGGCGATGTGGCTATTTGGTTTAATAAGATCGATAAATATACCTCTAATTGTAATAAGTATTTGAAAAAAAACTACCTTTGTTCCTATTTAACTCGGTTAATATGTTATACAATTCGCTATTAGACTATGAGTATGTAAAGCTATAGAGGAGAAATGTGTTGAATGCTATTTGCATGTTTAATAGTTTTTATATGTAACTTTTGTAAGTCTTTGACGACCAAGAGTATGAACTTGAACATAAGTAATGTGTCTACATATTTTTAATTTGTACACAGCTATGTTCTTACTCAAAAATATAGCAATCGCTCTGACAAAAAAATTATGTTTCTAATTCCTAATATTTATTCAGAAGAAATATCTAGTAGAAATATCTAGTAAATACTAAGTATGACAATTTAACTACTTTAGTGCTTAATACAAATATTTTTAAATTGAATACGAAGCTTGAAACTTTGCATTTTAATTAAAATCAGTGTCAATTGCGTCAAAGATTAAATCTTAGGCAACATTGATTAACGGTCTGATACCACTATTAAACATAGTGATCAATGATCATTGATTGTTTCTCTGCTTGAGGAAACGGTACAACAGAACTGAGCTTTAAGGCTGGTATCTTAGATAAACTAAAAATATTATACATCTATTTCTTATAATTATGCTACGCAGTTTGGCTATTTGCAAAATATTTGACAAACCATAAAATTATGATATTGACATTATTTTTAAAGTTTAAACATTAATATACTACTACCGTAATGGAAGTCTACTACAATTCAATATGGATTTTACACTATTATGATAGTATCTATATACTTAGTTTGCTATTTTTTTTATCGAAAAATCATAAAAGACGATTTTACTTGTCGTACAGTAGACGTACCTACACATATCTGACAAAGTTTAAATAGTCAACTGTCAGTAGACATTTGCTGCAAATATTTGTCTGTACACGTCTTAATGAATTAAAAACACATTTTTTTCTCTAAAATAGACGGAAAGAGAGAAAGAGAAAGAGACAGATGAAGCTCTACAGGAAGGAATAGCACTATCCTTTTTTACAACCAAAAAATGATTTAACAAACCATAATACCACCCCTGAAGAGATATGCGTACTTAAGAGCCACGTTCCAATCGTATTCTCTTTGAATGCTAACAACTAAAACATCCTTTCTATTACCCAGGTGATACACCGTCGAGATGACTACGGCATACCAGCCGAGAACTTCAACCGAGACTGGAGCGATTACAAGAACGGGTTCGGTGACCCCAGCAAGGAGTTCTGGCTCGGTAACGAGAACATTTACATGCTCACCAACAACGATGACTATATGCTCAGGGTTGAACTTGAAGATTTCGACGGTAATAAGAGGTAAGCAGACAGTCGCGGTCGTCAGTTTTCGAGTTCTATGTGACTTTATATATTCCATATCTATTAAATTACCAGGAACTGCACGCTACAGGTCACATTAATTAAGTTTTCCTAAGTTAGTTATAGACATTACATAACTAATCAAATCTTTGTGCATAACAAAACTGTAAACATTAGAACAGTTCTACAATATTATAACAAAAAATTCTAGAACAAGTAAACATTACACACGAAAATAACGTGCCAATAGAGCCACAACAAAGTTTTTAATAATTCGATTCGATACACCGCATCAAAATACGGTCTCGTCTCTCGTATGTTTCGTTATTTACGCCTCTGACACAGAAAATACCGCAGTGAATTGACAGCCATTCAAACGCATAACAGAACGTGCGAGCGAAGTCTTCTCAGGTTTTGACACTTTTCACGATTCAAATCTTTTCTTGACTACAGTAAAATATCGCCAATGAGTGTGATACAAACACATGTTTACAAGTTACATCGTAGGCAGTAGCGTAGGCGAAACTATTTACAAGTTTATCACCAGCTTTGATACTCGCTACACGATTCATTGGAAGATTTGTATTATTATCGTGCTTGATTGATTGGAAGATTTATAGCTAGTATTAACTTAGTCCATAGGCATTAGTTTGGCAGTTGGATATTGGTATCGATTCTGTTGTGCACAAACTAAACATAATTTAGGCTATTACTATCTTTTACTAAGGCCCTTACTTAAAGGCCGTGCAAGAAAAAGACGACTACCTATAAGCCTATAGCTATGAACTAAGTTAGAGATGTCAAACTAGTTTATGCCTTGCGCTTCACCGTGTTTTTAGTCGACATGTTTTTACGTGGACCCTTCATTTGTATAGAAATATTAGTTCCAACTAAATTTGACAGCTCTAAATTACTTCCGAGAGCAGCGGTGGCCCAGTGGCGGCCCCAACTTACGAACAGTAAATCGTGGGTTCGAACCCAGACAGGCGCATTACTTTGTGTAATTTATTTCATCACCCCTGCTCTCAAAACGGTGAAGGAAAACATCATGAGGAAACCGGCATGTCCTAGAACCAAAAATTCGAAGACATGTGACATCTACCAATCCGCACTGGGCCTGCGTGGTGGATTATAGCCCATACCCTCTCATAGAGAGGAGGCCTGTGTCCCAGCAGTGAGAACATTATTATGCTGATGATGATGATGATGAAATTACTTCCGTCTCTTTCTCGTTTTATTAGAGAGAAAAAGATAGCAATAACCTATATTAAGTATGTGCACAACAGAATCGACACCATTGAGCTACATAGTACAAGTTGTTGATGATAGACTTATTTAAAATTTATTGAAAAAGAACCTGTATTATTACATTCAATTTTGGCAGCATGAATAGAACAAAAGAAGAATCTAATGTTCAGTATTAGTGTTATAGTTTTAAATAAGACGTTCGGGCATAGTAGAAATAGAACTATATCGTTGTCTACAATAACAACCAGTATTTATCATTGTTTTACAAAATAACAACTATTGTTTAAACAAAATTACATTGGCAATAAATTGCTTGAACATAAATTGAATAAACACCATCACATCAAGCTATCAAAGGAGAATGACCAAAACAGTAATAATCGTTGGTCCAAAAAAAATTGCTGCCCCCAGGGTTGACTCTATTGTGGGTTGTCTTATACTGTTGGACTTATTATGTGTGCAAATGTGCATCAAATTCTAACCCACAGTTACATACTAATTCAACGATATTTAATACTGCAACGATACACTATTTGCTTGCATCTATTTATTATGTATTTTATTTCTATGCATTACACATACATACTCTCGAAAACCATAACCCTCCTTCCGGCGCAGTCGGGTAAAAACAGTAGCTATAATAGTATAGCCTAGTGGTGTGACCGTCGGCCATTTTTTATTTATTTTTACCACGTTGCCTGCTAGAATGGGTCGTCAAGTGAATGTGCAACTTTTTCTCTTCACGTTTTAGTTATCTATGATTCTGTGGGACAGATTTTTTTCGAATCCATAGAAAAATATGTTGCGTCTTCCATCATGGGGTTTAGGTTTCCGCACTTAGTCCTTGAAGTGGACCATTGTGCGTGTTGTTGCGTCTTTCAAATGAGCTATGTAGTAAATCTGACTCTTGGATCTTTTATGAAGTTAAAAATCTATTGAAAATAAAAATGACCAAATTGCATTTTCATTTTCAATAGATTTTCAACTTTATAACTAAAGCATTAGGTAGCCTTGAAAAGTTGACTGGGAACTTTTAATTTTGTCGGTTTCGGGTAGCTTGACGTGCTGGCGTGGCGTCTGTACCTATTTATGTAAACTTACATAAATTGATTGAACATGAATTGAATAACCTCTCAGAAATCGGTCTTTAATGACACGGCAAGAAGCAGTTCTGTGTTTATTAAACAGAGAAGGCTTAGCGATACCGTCGATTTTTAAAGGAATAAGAAAATGTACCAAAGACCTAATGATTCCCCGACAAAACAGGTATGCACAGTATTCGCACTTCAAGATCTACTCGGAAGCGGAATACTACAAGCTTGAAATAGACGGTTACGAGGGAAACGCGGGAGACTCCCTCAACGACCCCTGGTACGGATCGAACAACAGTCCCTTCTCTACTTACAACAGGTATGTGAACCCTAAACACACATTTTCACACAGAAACCGACTTTAAGGCGTTCTATGACGGTCTTCCGTGCATTCGTCGAACGCACTAGGCATTACAATTTATTATACGAACATAAACTAACATGAATCAAATAATTTGTTTTCAACAGACGCAAATAAAAATTATTTTACAACTTGCATGAAAGAAATTCATAAACTAATGTTATTATTTTTTTCATATTCATCTATCTCTACGACACTTATTGGAACAATTTTATTAGCTACTTCATTTACACCCTTGTCTCACCCTTTTACATCACCCTTCGTTCAAAATACCTACTTCTATCTAAAACGATTAAATCCCCATGTTTTCACTGGTATCCAAAATGTCTATTAACCTTACCAATGAAATCTATTAAATACAATTTTACTCTAAACAATATCGACTATTCAATGAGATATGGTGTCGATTCTGTTGTGCACAAACTAAACTTAATTTAGGCTATTGCTATCTTTTAATAAAATGCAGTGCGAGAAAAGGACGGCTAGAGCTATGAAGTAAGTTAGAAATGTCAAACTAGTTTATGCCTTGCGCTTCATATGTGTTTTTAGTCGACATGTTTTTACGTGCACCCTTCATTTGTATGGAAATATTAGTTACAATTAAATTTGACAGCTCTAAATTACGTCCGTCGCTTTCTCGTTTTATTAGAGAGAAAAAGATAGAAATAGCTTAAATTAAGTTTAGTTTGTGCACAACAGGATCGACACCATTGCCTACTAACCTGACAACACCAAACTACATGAAGTCAAAAAAAGGAACTTCTCGTTTATAAGCGAGATGATAAACAAAACAATGAGAGTAAAAATGACACAATTATTTGATTAACAGGGACAACGACAGATCCTCGTTGAACTGCGCTTCTATGCTGAAAGGAGGGTGGTGGTGGAAGTCTTGCGGCCGCGGCCTCAACGGCCTGTACCTTCACGACCCACAGGACCTAACTGCCAGACAAGGTGAGCTAAAGCACTAATAATATTCAACTTAGTATAAACAACTAACATCAACAAACTAAGCCCAATTAAGCAATCATCTAAAGACAAAATAATAGACTACTGTCTTATACGAACCGTCTAAGGGTTCTTACAGACGAGCGGCACGTTGCCAACGGCAGATAAAGTGCAGCCGTCGCCACCTGTCGACAGCAGCGTCGACGGCGACTGCCGTCAACGCTTGCAGTTGTGGCATACCGCGTAAATGTGTGTCGACGGCTGCTGTCGACACGCCGGCGGCAGCCGCCGACGCCACAACTGCAAGCGTCGACGGCAGGCGACGGCTGCAGGTTATGTGCAGTTGGCAACGTGCCGCTCGTCTGTAAGAACCCTACATGTGTAAAGTAAACCTCTGATCAATGTCAATAGAATCGACAGTGTGATCACATCTAGTTGCCATCATTATTTAGACAGGCGCCGGCGTATAGCGACGCGTGGGAGTGACAGTCTGTGACAACCACTGCGGGTATATTCGTGACGAGTATAGATATAAACAGTTAAGGTGTTACAGGTATCGTCTGGTTCCGCTGGAGAGGCTGGGACTACACTCTGAAGCGTGCCACCATGATGATCAAGCCCAAAGGCCTGCTGCCCAACACGTGAAGCGCCGCCACTCGACGCGACACAACACAACTTATCCAGCCTCTGTTCACTCATTACCTGGATTCGACCCACAAACATTACGACACCTAAAAACTCAACAAGCGTTTGAGTCTAAATTGAACTGAAGCAACCAATCTGTGATACTCTTACTACGATATTCGCCTCGAAACTCACAGTCGTACAAAGAATGATCAGATCCAAACGATTGCTTTCCGAATCCATGTAATGACATAGAACATAGCAGGCAGCTAAGCTCAATATATGTACCTATCTCTGTAAATAATTACTCGTAAATCATCGATCATGTCACAGTCATCGCATCTTCGCCATTGTAACAGTAAAATGTGCCCCGATGTAAATACCTGATGCTAGACTATGTTTAAAGTGCCACATCACGCCCCAAATTCATTAATTTATTACTCATGTAAACTTGATACATAAAAGAACCTTTCGTTAATTAGGTTTATAATTTAGATTGTAAGTAAATTTTTGTAATAAGATGTAAATAATTACTATTATGCAGCAATCGATAAGATGCAAACAAAATGACAACAATACTTACATGTAACGTAATATTATGACAGCGCGGATTAGCCCGGGAATTTGAATTTTATTTTACATTTCTAAATGCACTAACTCTCGAAATATTATATAATATTATTATATGCTTTAACGTATGATTTTTATTACATAAATATGTATAGTTGCACATTGTTCTATTGTAATTAACCACTAGCACATACACATCAATGTACCTGATATATACCTGTGCAGCAGCAAATTCGTGTAATGCCTTGCACGACGTGATATAAATATGTATACAGACACATGAACAATATGATATTATCGACATTAAACAATTTGCACTACTACAACTAATTAGTTTAAAGTTCCACCGTCACTCGTGAGTCGGCCGCCGCGTCGCCGTCGGCTCGTTACTAACAAGTGCCCAATATGTAAGTAAGATGCCGTCAGGCAATGTTAAATGCACACTGTACTAAACGCCTATACTTCAGGATTTTTTATGAATTATTGCTTGGCACATAATTGTGCTCAGTTATAAGTTACATACACGAATATTGTTAGTAAATAAATGTGCGTATTTTTATCGTCGTCGTTTTATTCACATAATACTTTCATATTTAACATATTGTACATATAATTCTGATTAGGTATATGAAACTGCAATTGAATAATATATATTAATAATATACACGAGAACAATCATGCAAAAACAAAGTTGTGTAAATAATATTTGAAATATCCGTCCATCTAATTCACGTTTTAAATTTAGATTAGCGTTGAATTTTAATTGTTTTAATTCACTTCACCACTAGACGCCCGTTTTCACAGCACTGACTCTTAAAGCTGATATTTTAGTCCATCTCAAAATCCGGTTCCGGTGGTTTGACATTCAGCAGCGGATCCATGTGACGCATTAGGTCCACGTCTAGATCCATATCCCCCATATCAATACTATCTGATATTAAACCGGGCGGTGGCGGAGCCTCGCCTAAAAAGTCTTTGCTATCATCAGAGTCTAATATATTGTTACGAGCCGCCCCGTGCGAGAAAATAGATCGATCCATTTCATTACGTGTTTCTAGCATGGCTTGCTCTAACAAATTCGGGGCTTCTATATTAAATAATAAATCTTGTGTGGTGTCTCTATATATGGCGTCTAAGTCAGCTAAAGAATAATTTTCGGCGGCAGGCAACACGCGCGAGGGGCTGGACTGCGAGTCATGCCGCGAACTTCGCGCGCGTTTAACCCGCTTTCCAGCCCCAGACATGTGTTATACTTTTTGTTTCTTCGGGCCCTTTTTATTAGCACGCTCCTTGGCCTTCTCGAGCAGTGGCAACAGCTTCTTCTCCTCTGCTAATATCCTGAGCAGCATGATGATGAAAGGCAGATAGTTATGCCTCCTACGAGCCATTTCTTGTTGATACTTCATCATCTTTACATCTTCATACTCAATCAGCATTCTAAGTCTGGGTATTTCGTTTTCCATCTCATCTGTTTCCATGCCGAGCATCTGCGACTCCGCCATCAGATCCTGGAGCTGTCGCTCATAGATCATCTTCCTGTCGGACACGAGGGCCATCAGGTTGAAGTGGATTTCGCCTTCAGTATATCTGGAAATGTTAAGTCAACTGTTAGCATCGATCACAACGTAAGATATCATCACGCCCGTACCGCCAACGGGTCACCGTTTTGGAGAATACATGCGTGATGTATAGCTGCGTGAGAGGTGCTACACACATATTTGGGACGGCAATCAGCACAGGCGAGCGGCAAAATCGGATACAATCATGTAGATATACGTTCGTCTGCCCGGCTTAGCTCGTATTGTTCTGAGCCGATGTGAATATGACAGAGTTTACCAGTCGGCACGATTTGAATTAAAGCAAAATATGTGTATTTAATTGCTTTGGATAGTAGTAGTAGTAGTAGTTTTGTTAATGAACAAATACTGCCGAATCGTATGTGCCGAGCCAAACAATTGTGTAGCCCCCCCAAGTTTCACGTAACGCCCGCCCACCTATCATATCCAGTCTCCATGCTGCAGCTGAAAACAAAATTAGTTTTCAGATAGAACGGAACATCAATATTATCTAACAATGTTAAAATGTGGTTAGTTAACAAGCAAAAGAAACAATAATTCACATACACATTAATTCTTTTCATAATAATTGGGCGGACTACATCCAGCCAGTCTTGTTCTGGGGCGACGGGGCCGTGGTCGATGGGGCCTTCCTTGAGGCCATCCAACTCGTAAAGACGACCGTCTATTGGCATGTAGCCAACGAAGTGGTACGCTTCGTCATCCTGAAACATCACAGTCAATCTGTGTTATTGTTTGTGCAATGTGGAAATGACTGTTCAGAATCCAGAATTAGATGCTTAATTTGTTATTCAGTCTCAGAAATGGAATATTAAAAATCGAATTGCGTAAATAATAATTTAATAAACGTATTACTGAACAAGACAATAGTAGCAATCATTTAAGAATCAGCCCACAAGGATATGTTGGCTGTAGGCTGTAGCATACATTAGACTTAGAATAAATATATACAAAGTTTTAATGGCTAAGAAGACTTGATCAAAATGTTATTGCAATTAAAAACACATAAAAGCTCATAAATTCATCATTGGAAAGAGAAGTGAACAGTTAGTTGGCACAGGTTCACTCATGGACCGACGCAAACTGAATCGCGTCACTTGTATCTCCAAATCGATAATCACTGCGATATCCAGCACCATCAGTAAAGTTCTACATTCTAATTTATACTCTCATTCTATTCTGAATTTAGTGAATTATCAATGTATCAATAAGTTAACTTCCATCCTCGTCCATTTCATTAATCCATATAATGCCTACATTTCATACCTTTGAAGCAGTTTTAGGATCAAACTCAAAGAGTGTTTGGTTTGCCATGGAGTTGTGAGCACTACGAATAGTCTGCGAGTTGCTTAGTGTAAGCCCTCGCATCCTCGGATCGAAAGACATGCTGAACTCCTTCAAACTGTTCAATTCTGGGCCCAGGTCCACATCAGGATGGTCGCAGTTTAATAGCAGACTTATTACAGCCTGTGTCGCACAGGCATTGTTTATAACCTAAAATAAACACAAAAAAGAATTTAAAAAAAGTGATGTAAGTTTTACAGATTACTAGCAGTTACCAGCAACTTCAGCATGTCTTTTGATTAGCTCAGTGGTTTGGGCGTGAAAATGTAAAATACAGTAATAAAAGTAACATCACATCTGTAAATTCGAAAAGGGTTATGCTGAAGAGTACCATAGGGACAAGCCTTTTGGCATCAATTGTTCACAAATCCAAACTCTGGGCTACTTGAGAAATTTATTATGGTGAATGCCCAATCACATGCCTGTCCTAGGAATTGAACCCAGGACCTTGTGCTCAGTAATAGCACTAGCCACCACTAGACTACGCGAGCAATGAGAAATATTAGCATGGATACTAAAATAAATGTTGTATGCTGTTCAGCATTATTAAATTATACGAGTACAATATTGTTTACCTGTTTAGCAAAGTAGATTTTGTCGAGACGACTGTCAGTAACAACAGGGGCTGAGGGCGCTTCATGTTGCAAGTATTTGAACAGGAATATAAGTCCATGTACTGGCCTGAAAAACAATGTATAACAGATATTAATGTTTGATCCCTGCTGGGCTTTCTGACCTTTTAGGTCCTATTATATTTTTAAAATAATAAATCTTTTTTATGTTTGAAGCAGTGAAATTTTTTAAACTCTGATTGATCTTCGTGATTTCTTAGTGTATCATAGCATATCTATTTATACATTTATATTGCAATGTTTTTGTCTAGTTTGTGGCCATGTTTATATATCACGTCAAGAGTACAGGTGACTGGGCATTAAGGACTCTCCAGCAGATGGAACAGGGTTTGATGAAGAGCACCACTCTCGCACATGGTGTTGGATGGATCAAATATAGTCCATTTCGTATAATTATGTTTGCAGCGGGCAACTTAGGCACACAATTGATTCAGTGCAGAGGATTATATTTATATTAAACATACCTTAATGTTTCAAAGATACCATCGTCAATTGTCCACAATTCTTCAACTTGAACCCCACTAGCTCCTTAAAGATAAATAACGGTAAATAAAACACAAATAAATTCGTTTTCTTTACTAGTACTTAACTGTTAAAAGTGACCTGACTGGAAAGTGGAGATAGATAATTCTGTAAATAATAGCTTGTTATCTCACACATTGACATAATATACAGAGTATTGGACTTTTTTTTTTTAAATCCGTCTTATGTTAGTGCATTTGCATTTGCAGTTGTACACAATAGGCTTATGTACTGAAAAAATCTAATTAGTCCGTCAATTAGATTATCAAAAAATATTTGACTCGTATTTTTTCTTTTGTTACGTAAACCAAAATTGACGAAGATACGACACTTTTAAAATTCTCAATACGTCACGCCGTGGTATAATATTTAGTGCGTTGTGACGTCACGAGCCCCCACTCCCGAGTTTTGATGCGTTTTATCTTTGTCAATATTTATTTATTTACAAAAACAAAAAAATACTTATCCATTATTTTCCAATACTCTAACTGACGGACTAAATAGATTTTAAATTTATTGATGGTGGAAAATAGCCTATTGGTTAAGCAGACTGCCTCACAATCTTTATTTCAGGGACTGTGAAAATTTGCTACCTTCAACAAAGGCTATCCAAAATATCACGATTACTGCAACGACGACACGTACGAGGAATGCATAAAATGTCTGTAATGTGTGTGTGCCCACAACGTTAAAAAACCACAGGGACCGTGAAGAACAAATTGAGTCAAACAAGATCTTAAATGGGCATTTTGAGCTTCAAGATTTTAATCAACTATTCAAACAAAGCAAAAACGTCCATCTAAGAGGCCATATGCATTTACATACTAATTTCTCAAAAATTTACCTTCACAAACAGTTTGGAACTGTACAGTCAGAGCGTGGAATAAGTTCCTAGACGATGTGGTCTCAGCCCAAAACACTAATCGGCTAGACTAAAATACACTGTATTGCAAGAAGAAAATCGAGTGGGGAACCACGGGCTACAGGTCTCTCGATAAACTAGCTAGCAGGGGATGGGGTACAGTAGCAGTGGCTACAGTAGTATGGTAGTGTAGTGGGACCAGAACCCATTGTGCCACATGAGTGGCACAATGGGTTCTGGTCCAGAGTGCATAGGCTGAAGCATTAGCGTAAATATGAATTTACGCTAATGCTTCAGCCTATGCACTCTGATAATTAACTCAGGGTTGTCTAAGCACCAAGGAGTTCCTGGCATTTCTCGGGGAGCTGGATGAATGAACAATTTTCCCACCAGTATATAGCTTGGTTCAATTGAGACAGACATGACAGCAGCATCACCTGTCACAGCCGGCCATCATGACAGGGCATAAACAATATGTAACTACATTGGTCATACATTACAGATACTTACATAAGTTAATCAATTTATTGACCTCAACTTTTGATCAACCGATTGGGCTGTTATTATTTAGCCACAAACCCCCCTCCATGAGTAGGACCATACAATTTGACATAAGCACTAATATCACAGCACATAAAATCTGGTCAATAATATTGAGAAACATAATCTACATTGGAACTCTTCTATCATTAAACATTATACAAAAATGAGAAAATGGTTAGACTTACCAAACTTTTTAATGAGCTGTGTGAAAACCCCCGGGTCACTCTCAATCAAACACCAGTCACCAGCGGACTCCATGTTGAGATATCACCTGTAAGACAACACAACACTATTAAATAAATTTTATTATAAACATTTGATTCAAACCAACCAAGGTTGTCAAACATTCACAAGTTGTAGGTCACAAGTTGTAGGTACATTGTTTGAGTATTTACTTCCATTCTATATAGTTCTTCCAACTTGCCGAGTTATAATCGAGAGTAGTTTTGCGATTAGAACAAGCTCATTCCATCAGCGTTATAAATACTCGAGGATGTAATCAATCAGAAAATAAATTCTGCCATTTATTCGAATTTGGTTGTATACAGATTACAAAACGAAAAGATGACTTGTAACAGTTCTCAGCAGGAAATGGACTGCGGCTATAGCACAAAAGTTATGGCTGTGGCATCTGATGTACCCTTACAGCTTGTAAAGTTTGGTAAAAACATTTTTAATACTATCCCTAACGTATGAAATTATTAACAGATAAGACTGCGATACAAAAGGAAGTAAAAAAGCACTGAAATCATTCAATTATATTACTAGATATGTCTATATAAATCTCTTTGACTGGAATGAAATTATTTTATGAAAATCATTTTACCTTTGTTGCAAGCCGGCAAAGTTTTCAACCTGTGCTATTACTAAGCTGTGAATTAGATGATGGAATGTTCTTCCGATGCAGATGTTAAAAATTTCTATACTCCTTGATTGGGAAAGAAAATAATTAATATTTCACTTCACAAGTTCACAATGCCAAATTGCCAAGAGAAATGCGGCCAAAGAGCATAATAATGCGGCTGTGCTGACTGCTGTGCGGAAAACTAAGCAAGTAAGTAAGCATAGATAGTAGATAATTTTTTCACAAATCGTTAATCAATATGACTAGCCACCATCTAGCCACAGAGCTACAGAACAGAACACCACAGAGCCCACAGAGTACATTTGTGACTAGCGATGCGACGAACGGAGTCGGACGAAGTTGGATGACACATGGATGACATGACATTATCAATACTGGCAGTGACAATAGTCGAATCCAGTGCTGCCAAGTTTATTTTTTATAAGATCGTACCATGGATTAGAAAAGATCGTATTTTGCCAACATTTCAAGGACAAAAATAGTACTTGAAATTTCAATAAAACAACGTAAATAATTTCGCGCGACGAGTATTTCTCTCCGCCCACGTCACCACCACCTGCTCGTCGACGGGGAGGACAGCTTAGGACCTCGAGGCCCACCGGCATCTGATAGGATCCCAGCTCCCAACGGAATGTAATTATAATTTTAAATCAATATTTATCAATAAAGGAACATGAATCAACATTTAGCATTAAGATTGTTAACTGATTTTTTATATATTTATTTATAAGTATTTATATCAACTTCGAAGCAAATCGAATCGAGTCACCCTCCCATATGAAGTTATCACTTCAAAAAGTGATTAAAATCAACTACCTTTTACTCACCTGGTAAACTAGAGAAGAATAAGCTTTTGGAGTCGGCTTTGCTGGGCTTACCTTTTTGCCAAAGTATATTGGCTATTTGACCTCGTTATATTAATTCATAACGAGTTCATTCGCCGAGCATTACCATTTTGTATCGCTTTGGGTTGGCATGGCCGCATTGGCCATGTGTGATTTTTCACTATGTTGAAAAGCGACAAATCGCCTAAATTAATCCATACGTCCGTATACCACAGAATACCTACAGATTTAATAAACGTCAAAACTCTTATTTTTAAAACTCTGCCTGTCAGTGGTCCTGCAGTCTAAAATTGTTATGCTGTACGGTTGCTTATCTACCTCTGGCTGGACACGTTCGCTGCATCGTTCGTAATATCTATATTATTTGTCTGCACCGATTACTACATTGCACTTAATGTGATATGCCTTTTGGGCATCCTTTTCCTCTTGAAGACATATTTTTTATATGAATAAAGTTGGTGCTCATTTCACTACGCGTTGGAAGTAAGTATTTTTAATAATGTTATTAATAATAAATCGTTTGGCTTTGTGTTAGCTTTAGCATATTGAATGTGTCCCGAATTTCATAAATTTTGTCTGTGAGCAATCTATTATTAAATCGTTTTAGTGTTAAACTTGCGTGACCGTGATCTTATTTTGTTACGTGTTCCATAGCCCTTTGATAAATTGCGATCGACAACAATTGTGTCAAGTTTACAAAATACATTATTTATGATGTACCGATGTATTTAATTCCGTTAGATATCTGTTGTTTTATTACGGCCATTTTTTTATTAAAACTTGTAAATCATATGTGGGTACACGCCAATTACCGCACAGCCCACAAACCTATTTTTTTTTTAATTCAACCGAAAACGAGAGACCTAGTCTCAGAAATAAGACTTGTTTTTTTCTACATGTAAGTACAATAATTTTATTCTGGAGATAATTTTCTAAACATCAAAAACATTTGTGATAAGGTCTGGCAAACAAGTTTCCTATTTCTTAGGACTGAAAATTTAGTTGTAAGCTCCTGTGAATCTTGAAGCAATCACAGGAGCTTACAAATAAATTTTCAGTTATTTGCTGTGCTGTTGCTGTGCTAAAGTAATATTCTTGTTTTGCCAGCAAGCTATTTTAGTGTTTTTAAATAATTTACTCTCTTTGCGTATCCAATTTAAGAAAACAACTTCTGAAGTGGTTATTTTAAAGTATAGAATTTCTCACTTTTTAGTAGGTAGTTTAAATCTCCCTTTTATCGTTTTTTTTAAATAAATTTTTGTTTATGTTATTCAAACTGGGTTAATTTTGGCACTGTTTATGCTGTATGGTCAGTTTCATAATTATGTAGTTATGTGCAAGAGCTATTGGGAGCTATCTCACATAACTCATAAATCACTGAAGTGCAAACTTGCTTATATTCGTAATTATTTCATCCTTGGCCTTCTTAAAGGCGACGCCTACTAAAGTTGATGCGGCAAAGGCAGATTGGTGTAGGATATGGTTCATCACGTCACATTACTGATCATAATCTACAATGACTTGCTCCTAGCCTAATCAACTTAATGTGCAATAATCAACTTTTAAAATGATGTACTTATAACTGGTTTAATAATAATAATAAAGCCATTTATTCAACAGTATGTAATACAATTTCTGTAATCTAACTTTTATAAAATGTAGGTTGTCTTCTGCTGATTGCCAATCGGCAAAGGCCTCCTCCAACCTTTTCCACTCATTTCTATCCTTGGCAATCTTGCTCCAGTTCACACCTGCGAATTTGGCCAGGTCGTCCTCCCATCTTTGGCGGGGTCCCCTCTTCCTTATGCCATTCCTGGGGTACCATTCTGTGACCTTCTTGCTCCACTTCTCCTTCCCTCTACTCATATGCCCAGCCCATTTCCATTTTAGTTTCCTGACATTTGTTACTATGTCCCGAACCTTTTGTGTTTTTCCTGATGTCTTCTAACCAGACTCGATCTTTTTCCTTGATTGCCATCATGCTTCGCTCCATCAAGTGCTGGCATATGTTTAATTTCTAACTGTTCAATTTAGTGGGGGCCCATGTTTGACTACTACCGTACATCAATACAGGGAGAATGCATGTGTTGAATACTTTAGATTTTTACGATATTAATCTTTCATTATTTTTTTCATGCTCCAATATATTTTCCGTCCGTTTGCTATTCTCCTGTTGATTTATTTTTTAATGTTTTCTTTGGGTGAGATAATTTGGCCTAGGCCAACCCTGATGGTTTCATTCTTAGGTACGTTGGACATTACCTTCGTTTTCTCCATGTTCACTTTTAATCCCACGATGTGACTTTCTAATGCCAGATCATTTGCCATGACATTCAGTTCGTATGGGGTTTTTGCAAAGAAAACTATGTCGTCTGCAAATCTTAAATGTGTTAACCAGATTCCATCAATGTCGATTCTTTATCTGTCCCAATTTAGTCTTCTAAATATCATTTCGAGGACTGCCGAAAAATGTTTTGGGGATAGCGGGTCGCCCTGTCGCACACCCTTTTGTATGCTAAATGGTTCTCCTTTCTATTCTAACTGTCTGCATGCTGTACTTATCTTGTATATCTTCCTCAGTATGCTTATGTACTTGCTTTTGATACCTTGTTCTTTTAGGGCCTTTCATCTTATTGTGAAATAAAGAGTCGAAAGCCTTGCTGTAGTCTATATAAGCCATGTAATATAATTGGTTGTATTCATAGGATTTTTCTATGATCTGCCTCATAACATAGATATAGTCCAATACTGAGTAACCTCTACGAAATCCTGCTTGCTCGTCTGGTTGGTTGTCGTCTAATTTTTATTTCTAGTTTTCTTAGTATTTTCGCAAATATTTTGTATAACTTAGACATAAGGCTGATCGGGCGATAATTACCTATATTGAGTTTATCACCTTTTTTATATAACAATACTATACAATGTTGCGTCCATTGTATCGGGATAATTTCGGTTGCGAAAATTTCATTAAATAGTTTCGTGATTACTGGTAACAGGACATTTTTTGCCATTAATAGGATTTAATTATCAATGCCATCTGGCCCTGGGGCTTTGTCTTTACTTTGGGACTGTAATGCTACTTCTAGCTCTTGTTGCAGTATGTCGGGTATGCTCTCATCCTCATCATCGTTAAGTACTATAGATTCGCCATGTTCTTCTTGTGTGTTCTCATAAAATTTTAAATAGTATGATGTAGCAATATCTTTTATGTCTGATGTTCTGTTTTGTTTTATTCCTTTCTCATTTCTAACTTTTGATCTCAATCCCAAATCTCTCTCCCAATCTTTTGATTCTAACAGTTCCTTATATGCTTTTTTTGTTCCTCATGTTCTAATGATTTGCTTTTCTATTTTTTCTCTTCTGTTTTGCTTTCTATCCCTTCTCATACTCAGCTCTGATATGCGTTTTCTACGATTCTCTGTGTCTTTGGAACTGATTACTTGTTTCCTTGACTTGAGTAGATTTTTTGTTTTTGATGATAAATAGCTTTTCTTCTTTTCTTTATTAGTGCAGGTACTTTTTGCTATTTTTTTTTTGTATTGAACTCTCGATCCATATCTCGATCTCGTATGTCTTTTGAATATTTAGGTTCTTGGTTTCTTTCTCAAAGTCTGCACATCTTTTAGTTTGTTTGCAGCTTCTTCTAGGTTTTGAATACTCAATTTACCTTCAAAGTTCCTCCTGGGTCTTTGTGTGTATGTCGTAGTGTGAGATCCGCCCTGACCATTCTATGGTTCGTGTTGAAATTAAATTTGTTCACAACATTTAAATCGGTGAAATACATTGGTTTGTTGGTGAGAACAAAATCATTTTCATTTTTGTATTTGCCTCCTGGTGATTCCCATGTCCATTTCCTTGAACCTTTCTTTTTAAATTTGCTGTTTAGAATATAGAGGTTGTTTTCGAAATACATATTAATGAGTCTTTCTCCATTTTTGCTTCGTCGAGTTCCATATGTAAAAGGTCCAAGAACACGTCTTTCTTCTGGCAAGCTTTCACCTGTCTGCCGTTGAAATCTCCCATAACTATAAAGTTTTTGTGCGTATGTCTCCCTATAGTATTGTTTAGATTCTCATACAATTCTTCGATCTTTTTTTCTGCTTGTTCAGTCGGAGAGTAAACTAGCACAATAGACCACACATCTTCGTAATTGGGTAATTTTATGTTTAGCACTGCTAAACGGTCCGAAATTCCTATGAACTCATCAACATATTGTATCATGTGCTTTTTCAGAATAAATCCTACCCTCTTTTGGCCTTCTTATTCGCCTATGTGATATAGAAGGAAGTCCTCATATTCTTGTATGTTTTCTCCAGCTCGTCTTACTTCACTCAGACCGAGAATGTCCCATTTGATATCATTAGGCAGAACTAATTCTGTTAGACTCTCGTCTGACTTTAGGGTTAGAACATAAAGTGCTGCTATTTGGATGCTTTCTTTACTGTTAACTGTGTTTTTTCTTTACTTTCTGTTGTTGTTTTTTTGTTGTTTTCTAGTGTATGTTTGTTTGGTTTTTTGTAGGTTGGTGGGTGGTGGTTTAATTCCCCACGGGGACCAGCCGGGGTCGGGAATGTTAATTTGGTTTTGTTGGTATTCGTTGTTTTGATGTTTCTATTTCGGCTTCCGCCTATTTCTAGTTTTTTGATGTCTACTCTATATTCGGATTTGATTGTCTTCTTATTCCTTCTGTTACTCGATATTTTAGCAAGTTGGTATAACTTGGGTATTCCAGGAGCTTTGCTGAAGTTGTCCGCGGGAGTAAAAGGTGGGATGGATTGGGCTCTCTTCCTCTTTTCAGGTTCCGTTTTGTCTCGTATAATTAGTTCAGAAATACACAATCGCGTGCGAGCGCGAAAAAACAATTTACAATGACGTTTAGTGTTGCCAAGTGGAGTTTTTTGTCTTAGGAGGTGCTAAAATTGAGCTTGCTTTCTTCATAGCTGACACTGATTTCACAGCATCATCTAGCTTACTGTAAAGCCACTCAGACCTCTTGTTATCTTTGAGGTTAAAGTCAAGGTTCTTGTCCAATAAGGGACTGATCAGCTTTCTTCTAATATCTGTATATTTATAATGTAAATTACAGAGCAGTCTTGTGGCATCGCTTAAATTTTTACATCATTTGGTTTTGACATCATGTCTATTGTGTCACATATAGTGGCAATAACATAGCCTGTATCCTCTTGTCTCTCTTCAATGCCATTCCTTATTGTTGCATACTTTCCAGATGCTTTGGTTTCCTTCATTTTTGGGATAATAGCCTTTCTTTCTTCCTGTTCCTCTTTAGACAGGTATATAACTGATTTAATAGTTGCAAAAAAAGGATTAATTTCTTAATTGATATGTTTATCTTATCTGGTCTAAGTAATCATTTGTAGTTAATCTTAAATAGTGTAAAATAACAATATCAGTTCAATTCATAACAAATTGGGTGTGAGAAACATTCAAATGAGAAATACAAAATACCATTGTGAATAAAGAACAGATACAAGATCAGTGAACTACAGTTCCATTGTTCTTCTACCAATGTTTTGTAATTGCACGTCCATCTTTTCCCAGATGCATTATGGTCAGTATTCATTCGCCTAATATTCTGGATCAGTTGTCATTGGTAAATCTAAAGCGCAAGCCACACCGTCAGCTGGCAAGCGAGCGAGCGGGCCGGGCGAGCCCCTTTTCATACTTCGCTTCGGCTCTTTCGGTAGTTCGCGGTGTGAACCAAAGTATGGAAAGAGGTGAAACGACGCATCGCCCGGCTCGCTCGCTCGCTCGCTCGCTAGCAGGCGGTGTGGCCTGCGCTTAAATTGATACTGAGTTAAACCACAACAAAAAAGTAAACTTGTTACCAACTTACTTGTGTGCTACTTACTTGTCACTCTTAATTACTAACTAAGCTGTGGCGTGCCAAGAATACGTAATACTTTGTCGGGATTGATACAAAAAACTAAGAAATATTAAGATTTACTACATAAAATTAGCTTGGGACAGCGATTTTCCATTTAGTGGAGAATTGCCCACCTTACTAATGGTAAAACTCAACCTTATCTCCGATTAAGTTGAGAATCAGTTTTCTATGAAAATAGAGTAAACATTTTGCTGTGGGGATTCGTTTATTGACAAATCGCTCACCAACCAACACATTTTTCAAGAATGTAGGTCCTAGGTAGCTTTTAAGCATTTAAGTACTTTGTGGTAAGAAACAACAATGCCATTTTCACTGACATGAAGCTACATCTAAATAAACTTTTGCTAACATACTATTGCACACACAAAGTGCATGCAATCTTTCCATTGACTATGAGCAGATGTGGTACCAGAGTGAGGGTCATACAGTCACTTCCCCTTTGCAATTGGCTCTTTGTGACACATTGTAGGCTATGTAGTTTAGGCATGTTGCGCCTTTGTAGATGATTTAGTGAGCCAAAAATAGTGCGCTACACCACTAGTGCATTTGTATGAGGTTAGCGATGCTTTATGTATGCTTTCTTTGTGTTCGGTAGGTCACATTGTAGGTCATCATTGTAGGCTATCTAGTTTAAGCATGTTGCGCCTTTGTAGGTGATTTAGTGAGCCAAAAATAGTGCGCTGCACCACTAGTGCATTTGTATGAGGTTAGCGATTATGTATGCTTTCTTTGTGTTCGGTAGGTCACATTGTAGGTCATCATTGTAGGCTATCTAGTTTAAGCATGTTGCGCCTTTGTAGGTGATTTAGTGAGCCAAAAATAGTGCGCTGCACCACGAGTGAATTTATATGAGGTTATGGTTGGTTATAGTGAATTTATATGATTCTTTATGTATGCTTTTGTCTATGCATGGCTCTTTATTTTGTCCCACATTGTGTCCTATAATTATCTTACTCTTACTAAACTACTATAAATGCGAAAGTTTGTGAGGATGGATGGATGTTTATCTTTCACGCAAAAACTACTGAACTGATTTGAATGAAATTTAGCACACAGATAAATTATCTGGATTAAAACATAGGATACCCTTTATCCCAGTAGTTAAATCCCGTGGGGTTATTATAAAACTCCACGCGGGAGAAGCCGCGGGCATAAGCTAGTTCCATATATGCTTAGGAGGTAACAAAATTATATTATTAAAGGTCATGGCACACTACACAAGCACAGCACCAGCACAGCTGTAGCCCGGCGTTGCCTCGAATTTGGCTACGGCGCGCTTACTGGGCGCCGTCCGCAAGGCGCTGCAAGCTCGCACTAGCCGAGATAGTCCGGGAACTAGCGTTGCATTTTAGATAGTGTTTTTACGCCGATCGTTTGCCATCTTGTTCAATAGCTCCCGAATGACACAAGTAAACCCAGCGTCAGCTGACGCACCCGCGGTGGTTGGAGGATTGAGAAGTTACGGAACCACCCACACCCGCACCCACCGCTGCTTGAGCAGCTGACGGTTGGTTCACTTATCGGTAATATAAGATCGACCTTCGATGACATTATCAGCCACAGCCGGCTTACTATGACTTTTTTATTTGCAACGCTACCTCCCGGACTATGAGCTTGTTGTCACCTGTCACCGCGAACACAATAGTATGGCATTTGTTTACGACGTTGTTTCGTGGGCAACTCGATGTCGGCGCGCAGCAAGCATGCGGTCGGCGCGCCGCATAAGCACGCAGTCCGCGCGACGGCGCGCCGCGCGCCGTCAGGGAGCGGGCCGCGGCCGACTCCGAGGCGCCCGCGAGTCGAGTCGTATGGTAGCGGCAGGCACGTTGACCGCCTTTTTTTTTTTTTTTTTTTTTTTTTTTTTTTTATTTTTTCGGATGGGAAATCATCAAATGACTTCTCCCGCTCTGGGCGGAGCAGGAGGGAGTGTCAGACTTTTACTGACTAAAACCCATCCATGTTCCTTCATCGCCCTTTGTGTTCCGGGGCCACGGTATCTCTTTCGAATAGTCCCGCAACCCCGGCAGGCATCGGTCCTTTCGGACGCCTTCCTTTTTGCTGACTCTCTTTGAGGCGCGCGTGGAACACGAACGCGCCGTCGACACGGCCTGTCGTCATGAGACGGACGGACGGCGAGCTAGCCCATAGCCCACCGTCCACAGGCCCGCGACGTTGACCGCCTGCCGTAAGCTTTTTATACAGACATTATAAAATATATTATAAGACACGATTTAATGCTCTAATTTGAATAGCAAGTTAAGTGCTGGGTTGGAGCGGTGCCGGTGCGATGCTTGTGTAGTGTGCCATGACCTTAAGCAAGCATATTACAAGTTGAGCGATTATATCGCTGATAAAAATGCTGGGCTCAATGCTGATCCTGCTCCACAAGGACTGCGCAAATGTCTCGCTGATGGTGGTGCATGTGTCGGACCATTTAGTTCCCTTCAAAATGCTTGAGTTAAATGGTGCTGACTCAGCTGACCAAAGTCTGGAATATCAATGTTTATATTATTTATTACACTATTGACCAAATCGTTTAAAGGTCAAAATGGATTACTGGATAAATCAATACAAATAATATAGGCGTTATACTGAAGCGCAGGCCACACCGCCTGCTAGCGAGCGAGCGAGCGAGCCGGGCGATGCGTCGTTTCACCTCTTTCCATACTTTGGTTCACACCGCGAACTACCGAAAGAGCCGAAGCGAAGTATGAAAAGGGGCTCGCCCGGCCCGCTCGCTCGCTTGCCAGCTGACGGTGTGGCTTGCGCTTAAAGCGGGTAGAACTTAGATAATAAAATTATATAGGCGTCATACTAATGCGGGTAGAACTTAGATAATATTTTTTTTAATTGAATGCATGTTACAAACTGTTTGAAGCGTTTTCGTTTTCACTCTTGTTCGATTAATTAAAACTTACTAAAAACAATCACTTTTTTATATTAATGCAAGTCGTTTCTGGCACTCGAAGGCCGCTACCGCGGCACCGCTCGCTTCGCTCGCTCTGCCCGGCTCGTGCGTAGGTCACAGTTTTAACCTAACCTAACCTACCCATTTTGTTTAAAGAAGAAATTAACCTAATTTTAGATCAGTCGTTCATTTGATGTCACATACATTGGGATTCTAAAATTTTTCTAAATAAATCATTTGGTCATTTAAATTTTGTTATTTCGTTTATTGTTCTTTTGAAAATATTTTGCTCGAGAAAGTTTTGATTTTTTAATATGCAACCGTAGCTACATTTAATTTTCATCTTTGTTTTGACAATTCAAAAGTACCTGTAACTGGCCTATGATATTTTGATATGTAACTACATTCTTGGAAAGTTGTAGCGTTGTAACAAATAATTATATGTTCAAATATGCCTTGTAAAAAACAACATTAAGCAAACTAAAATTGCCGTCTTCATAATCTTATGTGAGTCATAAATATTCATTACGTGTTGTCGGCGGTACAAAGATGCCTTAGATTATGTTAGAATGAACAAAATCGGACCATTATGACGTGTCCACATTAGTAATTATCTTCGTAGTATTACTAGTAATATGTATAATGCAATTAGTCGAGCTGTTGTGTAATAACGAAATCTTGACACACAAAGCAAGCAAACAAAAAAAAAACAAATAATTTCACAAAGACGTTGCGTTGATTACTTCCTTTTTTAAGTTCTCAAACCCAACAACCGTTTGCCTTCGATCCGCATGGTTTTAACGATTATATTTATTGTAGTTTCGAGTTCATTTTTCTTGTTTGCTTTACTATCGTCGGCTCATATGACATTTCTCTTGTGGGGAATACTAGTGATAGTGTTCCAGTATGATCGCTCAATGATAAGAATCCCATCATACGATCTGGTGAGTCGAGGCAGTTCGCTCGATTGGTAAATTTAGTCAAGCAACATCCGATGACTAATCTGATAAGGATCATAAACAGTCTAGGTTATCGTCAATTCGCGTTGATGATAACGAATGTATAGCTGTTATCATTTCACATTAGAGACAGCGATCTTTATGACTGAAAGAGTGGTTTGGGCAGCTCAAACTTAGTATTGTAAAAGCAAGGAATGAGTATTCTCCTTCTTGTAGTACCTAAGGCGGGTACCTAACAGTTAGGGTTGTCAACATTTCTTAGGCGAAATATAGTATTTTTCAAAATAAGCTTTAAAAAATATACACTTCTAAAAAATATAGTATTTTCTGGAAAATTTAAAAAAAGACAAAGATTTTTTTTGCACCTCTTGCATTTGTTAACAATGTGTTTTGTCTAAAATAAAAGCAAATAGCTAAATTTTTACTTTCCTATTTTTTTATACTACTCTGTCAAGAAAGTACCGGGAAAAGATCAATAATACACAAAATGTCTGTTATTCATCCAAATTTATTTTATCACCTTCAAAGTATGCTCCTTTAGAAACGATACACTTGCGCCAACGAATAATCCATTCATCAAAACATTTTTTAAACGCTGGTTCCGGAATTGAGTTCAGTTCTCGCCGCGAATTCTCCTTTATGTCTTCTATCGATTGAAAACGGGTGCCACGAAGTGGTAATTTGAGTTTAGGAAAAAGAAAAAAGTCAGCAGGAGCCATATCTGGTGAATATGGTGGTTGCTGGATGGTATTTGTTGAGTGTTTGGTCAAAAATTCGTTCACAATGATAGCCTTGTGCGAAGGCGCATTGTCGTGGTGCAAAATCCAAGAATTTTCTTTCCACAAATCTGGCCTTTTTCGTCGAATTTGCTCTCTTAAACGCCGCATAACGCTCAAATCATATTCTTTATTTACCGTTAGACCTTCCGGTAAGAATTCAGAGTGCACAACACAGCGATAGTCAAAGATAACAGTCAATATGACTTTGACTTTTGATCGACTT
This sequence comes from Xestia sexstrigata, assembly GCA_941918905.2. Taxonomy (NCBI): domain Eukaryota; kingdom Metazoa; phylum Arthropoda; class Insecta; order Lepidoptera; family Noctuidae; genus Xestia; species Xestia sexstrigata. The sequence goes on along the minus strand of OW799200.2, from coordinate 9,760,136 downwards.
TGGCGTGGTTTTTTCGGTTTCGGTTCAGTTGGAAGGCGCCACTCCGAAGCTTGTTGACTAGTTTGCATGTCAAACTCGTAAACCCACGTCTCGTCACCAGTAACAATGCGTTTCATGAATGTTGGGTCCGAACTGATTCGTTCTAGCATGTCCTCAGCGACTTTCATGCGATTGAGTTTTTGGAGAAAATTCAGATCTTTTGGGACTAGCCGAGCAGCAACATGTTTCATACCCAAATGATTAGTTAAAATGGTACGGATCGACTCGTGAGATACAGAAAGTTCGGCGGCTATCTCTCTCAGAGTTGAATGGGGATTTTCAGTCACTATTTTCTTCACTTTTGCGATGTTAACTTCAGTTGCAGACGTTGACGGCCTACCAGAGCGAGGCAAATCTTCCATCACATCTCGACCGCTTTTGAACGCTTTGAACCACTCATAAGCACGAGTTTTTGATAAAGTCGATTCACCGTAAGCCTTCTGTAACATTTTCAGTGACTCCGAACACGAAATTCCATTGGCGATGCAAAATTTAAGACAAACTCTTTGTTCGATATTTTTGTCCATTATAAAATTCGCAATACACACTATATATGATATTACTAAAACCAGCACTGTATTTAATATAAATAACAGATGCAACTCAAACTCCGCGCCAAAATGGAAAACAGTTGTGCCAATCTAACAACTACAAAAAAACAAAAATTTGAATTTGGAACCATAAACAAATCAACCATTCCCGATACTTTTTTGACTGAATGTATTTCGGACCTCAACTTCTCAAAAGAAAGAACAACATCTATTTTAAAAATTAATGACCAAAATCCCAAAACAAAAATAAATCATTCCAAAAAAAATTTTTTGATGTTGTGATTATAGATACCTACGTTTAGTTCTGAATTCGGTTATACGCCTCACTCAAAAGTTAAAAGTAGAGGCGCGTTCATATTTTTTTTTAAATTAAGGTTTTGTTTGTTAGAATTCCGTGAAAATATAGTATTTTTGCGTACTATATATTAATTCAACAGTATATAGTACGCAGACTCGAAATATAGTACAATACTATATATTATAGTACGGTTGGCAACCCTACTAACAGTACCTAAGCATGTAGTTAAACTATGGACGCTTACAAAAAGATTAAATCAGCTGGATTTCGATTATTTAAGTGAAAAACCTGAATCGCTATAAAATCCGCAAAATATTATGTTTATTTAATAACATTTTCATTGCAGGTACACCAGAAATAAAATATTGGACAATAGTGGATAGTTTTATCGTACAAGGCAATCTCTACCTTTGGATAGACTAAAAGAAAGGAATTCATGTTTATAAAATTAGTAGGGACAACAGTTCAGCTGTAGCCGTCCGTGAATTTAATTACCAATGGTTGCTCGCTTTGCCAAGGCTTTTTAAGTATTCGATTTATATAATTGAATTGAGGGTAGTTGGTAAATTATCACTAAACTTGGTCTCGACCAACGTCGCGGCCATATGCATAGATGTAACAAGCAGTACGATTTCATGCCTAAGCTGGATGAACGTTTTTTCCTCTCTATTTGTGATCGTGTCTTCAAACTATCACTATAATATACCGTGTCGTGTGCGATCTTCATCAGCTCTGAACCTAGTATAGGTACATCTAGACTGGCTGTGACGATCAGTGCCGTTGTTGCCGTCTTGGAGATATTGTGAACGAACGATTTCCACCCACATTAAAAAAAGTTAAAAAATAAGGTAAATTTTGGTACTTACAAGTTTTTGCGAAAATCTAAATTTGTCCATATTATTTTTTATCGTGTTGTGTTGACTCAGGTCCGGTGATTTTTATACACCTAATAGGGACTATAGACCTTAGTATCTGGTATAAATTTCTAATCAACTTGCTAGGTCCACCCATTCCTGAGAAAATCCGTGGTGACAGACGGACAAGAAAGTGATCTTATAAGGGTTCCTTTTTTACCTTTTGAGGTACGGAACCCTAAAAAGGTTGTTAAAAACCGAACAATAGGTAACCATTGCCCGCGGTTTCGCTCGGGTTCAGGTTAGAATTATCCCACTGGAATACCCTACCGGAATGAATAGTGTCCTATGTAGTGCATAGTAATCAGGTCATGGTCGGTCAAACAAACTCACATTGAGTTAGATTATTGGATTTAACAGGTACTATAAACCTTTTACCTTCAAAATCTAATGTGGTAAAAAAATTAGTCTAGTTCCACGTGAGGTAGACTCGCAATTGTCTGGTTTGCTCAGATTCGCGATGATTGGCTTCCTTCCGCTTTTATGCGTTCGATGATTACCGCTTGACCTGACGAGACGTTAGGTGGCTAGTAAAATGTCAATGTTAGGTCATTCTTCAATTATGTTGTTTTGTCCCTGGCGTGTATGTCTACCAATACTTCGTTTTAATAGCACAAGGATTATGGGAAATTTATTTTATTTATTAAAAAAAAAAAATTGTTTGTATTTATCGTGCGTAAAGCTGCGTGGACTAGTCTTATCGACGAATAGGGTCATGGCATAAAACAAATTATATTATCAGAAAAGTATTAACATGCTTGTTTTTGTTTACAGATTGGTGAATAATGTTTGGGCTGCTGCTTAGTGTACTGGGCTTAGTTGGCCTAAGCCCAGTACCCTTTCTATCCGAAGTAATAGGCGCCACGGAGCCAGCACTGAAGCTGTTAATATCAATACTGCTGGGATACCCGCTGGCGGTTATCTACCATAAATATGTGAAGCAAAATGTTAAATATAGGAACTTGTATTTCATCCTGACGGGATTCGACATGGCGTTCTATAATTTTGGTTTTTCAATGTACCATAATGCCATTCCTGCGGTAGTAATTTACTTAAGCACAAAAATCCTTGGCCCGGGAAAGAACAACGCAATACTGACGTTTGCGTTTAACATAACGTACCTGCTGGCGGGCTACGTAGTGACCGAGTCGGAGGACTACGACATCACGTGGACGATGCCGCACTGCGTACTCACGCTCAAGCTCATCGCGCTGTCCTTCGACCTGTGGGATGGCAAGAAGATGCTGAAAGGAGAGGAACTTTCTGCGAACAATAAACTGACGGCTCTGGAGAGTTCGCCAACATTCCTGGAACTGCTGGGATTCGTTTACTTCCCGGCGTGTTTCCTAGTCGGACCCATATTCTCGTTCAGGCGCTACAAAGATTTTATTTCCGATCAATTCCCATTGGAAGAGGAAGCTGCTGTCTATGAGGCACAAGCTGTGAAAAGGCTAATACAAGGTGTAATTTACTTGGCGGCTTATCAAATTGGAGGTAATATTCTTTTAATAATTTATTAATACATTTGAGGCTCGTAGGTACTTATGAATACTTAATGAGGATCTGAATATAATCCTTGCATCCTTTGCAAACAAACTTGTATAATTTTGTATGTGCTTGCTAAATATAGAATCATAAAATGGAGCTAATTTTGCATATTTGAATATTTACATGTTTTTCTCAACTGGCCTGGAATAATCTACCTATATGATAAATGAATACTAACCACTTCATGGTAATTCAATTGTGTTTTGTTTTGTTTCAGTGAGTGTATTCAGTATGAAATATATGCTATCAGACGAGTTCTGGGACACATCAGTATTCTATCGTAACTTCTACTGCGGACTTTGGGCTCATTTCGCGCTCTACAAATACATTTCGTGCTGGCTGCTCACCGAAGGTAAACATACTATCATCATTCATTTATTATTCTTATCATGTTCCACATATCTCATTAATACTAGTACTGTTATAACATATTTCAAAATTTGGCTTAGATTTATATCAATAATGATGGGTGGATGTTCTGTATCATCATAGGATGATCGTGATGTCTATCATACCAATTGCATAGTGATACTGATAACGATTAATTATCAACAAAATGAGATTGCAAAAATGTTACGAAAATACGTGTTAAAAAATAAAACCGACTTCAAAACACAACAAAGTGAAAAATAACTTTAGCTTCAGAAGTCGGTGACTTCTGTGTGTTTGATTCAGTTTCTTTGCCACCGACTTCTGAAGCTAAAGTTATTTTTCACATTGTTGTGTTTTTGAAGTCGGTTTTATTTTTTAACCGGCTTCCAAAAAGAGGAGGTTATCAATTCGTCTGAATTTTTCTTTTCGCCAATTGTGAACCGATTTCGATGATTCTTTTTTTGTTTGGAAGAAAATTACTTCGCGGTGGTCCCGTTTAAATTTGGTGAAGATCTGATGGTGATCTTCGGAGAAATACAATGGAACTCTTTAATTATAGATAGCAAATCGGTCGTGATTGCTGCAATCGCTATTGGATGTTTGTTGTTTTCACAACATCTGTATGCTCTGAGGGGGTATGCAGATGTGCACAGTACACCCACATTTCGACAGTAGTATAAGAAATCTGCACTCTTTCAATGCATTCAAAACTCAACTAAGTCAGTATATTATGGCGGATCGAGCACTTCTAGAGAAATGAAGGCATTGAATGCGTGCAGTCTAGTTTGTAATGATGGCGACGAACTTTATGTAATTTTAAATTCTAGTATTGTTCTCAAGTGAGTGACATTTGTCTTTATTGAGAATAAAGTTTCTTTAAACCTATATCTCCGAAGATCACCATCAGATCTTCACCAAAATTAAACGGGACCACCGCGAAGTAATTTTCTTCCAAACAAAAAAAGAATCATTGAAATCAGTTCACAATTGGCGAAAAAAAGGCTGAAAACACACAAAAAAAACTGGAATTGATAACCTCCTCTTTTTGAAAGTCGGTTAATAAAATACCACAATTGTTATTGTTGCCTATGGTGAAAACAAATTTAATCATAGTTGAGGCGTTGATGGGTGGAGCATAACTCGCGAATGCAGCGTCACGCGGGCTTTGGGAAACTCCGAAAAAAGAATTTAATTTTATAAACTACTTATTTCGGGCTCTATGTTTAATAGTAAAAGAACATTCACATTATCTCCAACATAGTTTTTTTAGCACATTTTCTTCCACATTCGCGTTTTTAATGCTGTATTCGTAGTGTTGTAGCTAAATAGTAACAGCCGCTCGGGGTCGATCTTCTGGTTAAGCTGCGCTTGCCTAGGTTGGTCCGTGGATGGGTGAACACCCATTACATAGCGAGTTTCTTCCGTGTCTCGGAAAGCACGTTAAGCCGTTGGTCCGGGCTGTCAATTGTACATCTTTGACGGTCGTTAAGGCGGTTCCCCGAGCAAAATTAGCAACTATATTTGTGGTGGTTCAAACTTCGTTTGAACTGTTAGAATAAAGTTCTAATCAGCTTGCACTACAAAGCGGTTGTTACGTCAGTCACTGCAGGCCGAATAGTGCGAAATGAGTGGTTTTTATTCTTTATAAAATCAAATTTACGTCTTTTGGAAAAAATAAAACGACAATTATTATGTTCATTATTAAATTGTCTATCCATTAGTATAAGTAGCAAATCAAAATAATGGTTTCTTTACGAGGAGTAGCATTTTATAAATCATTATTTCTCATTTCTGTGGTTTCGTTGTGAGGGGATTTATTAAACATTAAGTAAGCTACTTAAAAAAAAAAGAAACGACAATTTTGGAGTCAAGAATATGTAGTAATTTAATGTATTTTTGATTAGTTGGTATTTCTTTTGGATAAAGAGGAGTAGGCTCCAAAAAACTGCTCGTTCAAGGTCATTTGCTCGGGGAGGCGCCTAAAGGCCCTTCTTACCCTAAAATTAGCAACTCTATTTGTGGTGGTTCTAACTTCGTTTGAAATACTGTTAGAATAAAGTTCTAATCAGCTTGCACTACAAAGCGGTTGTTACGTCAGTCACTGCGGCCGAATAGTACGAAATTAGTGGTTTTTTGCGATTTACAAAAAATCTATTGATTGGAATTTAAAAAATAAAACACATAAGACCTGCTTTATAGTTAGTTCAGTTAGTTTGCAAAGTTTCATGATCTAATTTGAAGTACTTTTTGAATACCAGCGGTTTATTGTTCGATTTGGAGGTAACTTTGGAATGTTTTTCTATCGAGAAAAGTTTATGGAATCGTTTTTTCGTCACAGATAGTACTTAGCATTAATCCTCAACTTTACCATATATTTATTTCAAAATTAATGCTGCAGTATTTTAGGCGTAACGGAGGATCATGCTAAGCCATTTGAGGGGGTATAGGCCCTTAAGTAGTAGTGGCCCAAAAGTCTGACAACCAGCCTTACCAAGGGGTATCGTATTATCCGGTACAAACTGGGTTGTGGAGGTCAGATAGGCAGTCGCTCCATGTAATATACTGGTATTCAGCTGCACCCGGTGAGACTGGAAACCGACGCTAACATAGTTGGGAAATAGCTAGGCAGATGATAATGTTGTATTCGGTGTGAAAGCTGCAACCACGCTGCTGCTTCCGTTTAAGTCAATGAAACAATAACTTTAATTCCAAAGTGGGGTTAATATGTAGATTAATGATATTATATCTGGATGACCGAGCCTTGCTCGGTTTTTTTTAGTGACGTTTTCTATAAATGAAACCTAGCTAGATCGATTTCGCCCCCGAAACCCCTTGCATACTAAATTTCATGAAATCGTTGGAGCCGTTACCGAGATTCATATATATATACATACTAGCTGCCCGTCCCGGCTTCGCACGGGTGGACTTTTTATTTTTTTCTATTCTATCCTATCTTTCAAGTTGGATCAAACTGCACACGGTGTGCAAATTTTATTATAATCGGTTAAGTGGTTTAGGAGTCCATTGAGGACAAACATTGTGACACGAGATTTATATATATTAAGATATACAAGAATTGCTCGTTTAAAGGTATTAGATATATTTATTATTATCTAAGAACAAAATTTTTAACAACCTTGTAATAATAATCATAATCAAGTATCTTGACTTGGCTCGCGAGGTTTATGACATGTGGAAAGTGGACTCAGCGATCATTGTGCCGATAGTCGTATCAGCCCATGGCTTAATTGCCAAGAACCTCGATCAATACCTGAGGAGGCTCTCGTTAGACAGCTGGATCAAGGGCTTGATTCAGAAAGCGGTACTCCTGGACACGGCTCGTATTGTTAGGAGGTTCCTTTCTCTGGAGCCCTGACCGCCGGTAGCTTTGACCCTGTTCCCGATACTGGTGGGCTACATTTTTTAAAAAATAATATTAAAAAAATGTAATGAATTTGTACAGAAATGAATAAAGGAAATAATCATAATCATAACCTTTAAAACTTTACCCTTACAAAAAAAAACTTACTTTAACCTTTACCCTTACAAAAAAAAATACACTAGTGCTTAGTTTCTATGAAGCTAAAGGATAGGATTATACACCCAATTAGTTACTCGGTACACAATAATAAATTCTGGTTGTTATGAAACCGAATTCACACTGACCCCCGTACTAGATAAAAACTGTATTACGGTGGGACAGGTTTCCTCGTTCTCAGTTAACAATATTATAATTGCCGATTTGCGAGAAAATAATTAGGATAAGCTACCTTTTAAATATTACAAATCAAAACTGTGGGTAAAATGTATCAAACATTCAAATATAGAGCAAAAGGGATTGTTATTGTCTTTGTTAGAGTACCTTTATATAATTATATTTTTTTTTAATGTTTATGTTTCCTATGCTGTGTTTTGTTATAATTTAAGTACTGGCTGTTTTATTTTAGTTACTCATATAATTAGATGTCACTGTATTGGCTTCCGTAGGTTTTTTCAAGGGTGACCACTGAAAACCAGCTCTGTGCTGTGGGATCCCCATAGTACAGCATCATGCTCAGTGGTTTAACCTGTTTGTCGCACTCACGACGTGCTAGCTGTTAAATTCTTTTTTTTTTCTTGTTTCTGTTTCGTTCTGTTATATTTTAAACGGCTTATATGGCGCTTGAGTGACATTGTCATGCTTTGTATGTGCCCGCGGCAAATAAATATTTTTTCTTTCTTCTTATTATTTGGCCTGCCTCGTATTAAACCTATTAATCAGATGCTGATATCAATGCAAAGTTTTCTATGGGACATAATCTCACTGATCTGAAAAAACGGCAGGTTCGGGTGCCGCGTGTAGGAGCCACACTGGCTCTCTAATTTATGAACGAAAGAGTAATGACGTTACTTTTGAAAGGCAAAAGATGAGAGAACGATAATGAGTGTGCGTTCTCAATAAAACGACGTATGTTGTTGCAAAACTAATTCGACTTTTTGTAAGTACTTTATTCGTTAATTTTAGATACAAATATTTTCAAAATTTTAAAGTAAAATTGTTGAAAAACCTCTTAGTTGTTACACCTCGACGTCGATAACTTTGCATTTTGAAATTTTATTGTATCGCGTTTATCTTTTTGTGAAAGACTAGACCATATAGTTATAAATCATATTATGAAATGTTAAATCCCTATTCTACATACATTAAATAGCAAACCTGAAAAGAAAAACCACATTGCTTTCAATTCGTCACCTTAAGGCCTCTTAATCCAATTTCAAAACAATTCGTACTATGAACTCGTTCTATGAACAATGGTCCATTTTATAATGTTGAGCTATTTAATGTTTTAAGGCAATCAGTAGACCGAGTTCATTTTACATAAGTAATACAAATTAAAATTGTATTTTGTTACACAATGTAGCACTGGAATACTTTGTTGAATCTGGATCAATCGAGTGACATCACTCTAAGTTCTTGTTATATTTTTTTTAATGTGTGAACATGTAGTGTAGGCTTTGTAGATTCCCAAATGCTTGTTAACTTTTGTTATATTTATCGTGTTTTACCTTTTTTTGTATAGTAAGCAACGACCTATTGTCGGGCCTACACTGTCCCCCCATACTTAAGTACTAATTGCTGTAACATATTAAAATTGTAATACCAAATGATTTGAAAAGAGTAACCATGGAGTTTCATGCCGGTTCTTCTCCATGAACACGACCAATTTGAACCTTTTTCGACGTTTTATAAGTGCCAATCTATGCCTATGTGAAATAAAACATTTTGATTTCGAGCCACTATTATTAAGCCACTTCTTCGTCTCCCCACCTAGAAAGGGCATGCAGGCATTTGAGTGCAGCCTGCTGCAAGTTTAGACTTTCAAAAGTGATACTTGATCTTATTTCAACGAATGATGTTTGATGTTGAGTATCGTTTGTTCCAGCGGCTTGCATCCGATTCGGTCTGTCGTACAACGGCACGCGCTCGGCGGGCGGCACGGCCGTGAGCCAGTGGGACGGCTGCAACAACATCAAGCTGCTGCGCTTCGAGAGCGCTACGCGTTTCCAGCACTACATCGACAGCTTCAACTGCAACACCAACCACTTCGCCGCCGAGTACGTGTACAAGCGCCTGCGCTTCCTCGGCAACCGCAACCTCAGCCAGCTCATCACGCTCGCCTTCCTCGCGCTGTGGCACGGCACGCAGTCTGGCTACTACATGACCTTCCTCAACGAATTCCTCATAATGGTAATGGAGAAAGATCTAGAATCAATGCTACTCAAAACTGAATTCTACCATAAAATGTGGAACAACACTATCATCAAGTACCTCCTCTACATTTTACTAAAAACATACACAATAGTATTCATGGGCTGGAGCCTGGTGCCGTTCGACGTCAAGAGCTTCTCAAAATGGTGGACTGTTTATGTTAGTTTATATTTCTCAGGATTCATACTATTTGTGCCGTGGTCCTTTGTTTACAAGCCCCTAGTTAAAAAAGCCTTAAAAGCTTGTGGAGCCCATCCCAAAGCACAATAATTGTAATTAGATAATCTTGTATTGGTTAGGTAATGCTTACAATCGACGCATTTAGCATAATATGGTTATTACAAAGTTTAGTATTTGCATGTCGTACATATCCATACCTACATAATTTAAAAGAAATCGCCTAAGTACAATTTGGAGCTATAACACGCGGTTGGACATGGACAAGTATCCAGAGAATGTCCCACGCTGGCAAGTCGCATATTGTGACTGCCGGACGTGAATGAAATGGAGTTAGTTTATTTTGGTTCATTTTATATTATGTTCAACTTAAAATCATGGTTGCATGTTAGATAAATGTACATTTTATTTTTGCAGTTGAGAGCAATATTCTTCCTTATAATTATCGGACCGGGTTACTAATCCAAAAAACAAACTTGGTCGCGTGTTAAGTCTTAGTCATTAGTGACAAAGTTTTATTTAATGTGATTAATAATAACACCGTTTACTTCTAATGGATGTAGTCGTTTCAAGTTATAATAAAGACCGAACTTCATTACCTATTTATCCGATTAAAATGAGGCACGTAGCGCCGAATACCGACGATCTATGGCAAAATTATTTACACCTTGACGGCTTAACTGACAAGGCACTGCCGAACAATACTTTCAACAACATAGGATATAATATTTGGACAGGTATCCTCTATTTAATTGCATATTGCATGTCTCGGAGGCAAGTAATATAACCCAGAAGGTCGACTTTAAACCACCTACTTCAATCCATATAAAGTATGTCCGATCGGTTCAGTAGGTAGGTGAATTTAGTTTTGAATTAAAATGTTTGCTCTATTACGCACATTATGTCGACTGCTATTTTCAATATTGATCATTTATTATAGTTGTTTGTTGCAAAGATAATAATTAATTGCATTTTGCATATAAGTGGATTTTGATATTAGTTTCGTATTAGATATGTTTATTTACATACTATTAACATTATTGCGAAATTGTAAGTTTTTCCAATGCCCCCTTATAATTAATTAAATAATGGACGAATTTTCACCCGCGCTTTTGGCCGCGTAAATTTATTTTTGCACACAGTATCTCTTCACATTATATATAGCCTTTGTTTTAGTACTGTAAAGTTTGAACAATATGCGTTCAATAGTTTTTGAGTGAAAGAGTAAAAACGTTTTTTTAAGAGGAAGAAATATTTAAAAGCTTCCATTCACCCGACTGTCGAATAGCAAGTTGAGTGTTCGCTAGATGGACCTCGTTCAACATTTAACTCATTTTTTTACGTAATTATTATAATAGACAGACCAGTGACTTCAATTTTTTATTTTTACTTGATTTTTGACAATTCTACTACTTCATCATTATTAACGCTTACCCTTTCAATTTTGAATTCCTATCAGTAATAAAAAAAAACTATTTAACTTTCACGTTTACCTCATTTATTGAGATGATTATCAGTGAATGATAAAGGCATCAACAATAATGAGTATCGTTAGTATTTCTATATCATTTCCTATACTTCAAAGTTTGCTCATTTCCTATAATTTAAAGTTTGCTCATTTCCTACACTCTTGATCAAAAATCTTAAAATGATCAAACTTTGAGTATGTGCAAGTTAAAGCTGTAGCCACACTAAGGAGAGTCGCGTCGGCAGGCGAGTGCTCGCGTCATTTGATACAAAGATTAGGAAAACACGCGACTTTTCGCGCTTGTATGAACTCCTTCATCCAAGCTAGGTGCTTGGCACAATCGGCGCGAGCCAATTCAGCATGGGATTCGCTTCAGTTTGTCGATAACAGATTATCTTTATTCGTTCCTAAGGTCAAATTTAAATATTTCGTAAAATGATAATCCCTATCCCCTGCTAGCAAGTAAGTCCCACCCGACAGTTGCCTAGCTTACAGTTATAAATAACTTGTGCTCTTATATATACGGTATGAAGTTAGTGTAGTATGTTAGGTTAGATACTAGTCTGATAATATAATTAATATAAATTTAAAGAATTCATCTAACTAGTGGAAAAGGGCTGTAATAGTTGTAGCCTTATTTTTACGATTGTTGCTTAGTTAGTAGTAAATAATAATGATACAAACTACCACCCCAATTCAGCCTCAGAACGTGTGATATGTCTGTAGTTAATGTATACCCAGTAAAATAATTCTTATATTACACCCATACATCTATATGGTCCAAGGACATACATTTTGGACTAACAACCGCAAGTGGACAAAATCCTTTTTAGAGGAAACCGAATAAATGTAAACCTAACTTTACAATTTTTCTATCGATTCGTAGTTTGGTGAGTACGTTTTCATATAAAGAATTCTAAAATTCGACCAATACGGCTCAGTCAACGCGCATCCGAGTGACAAAGGCTAAAGCCGCGCTCTTGCCGCTTAGGACTGTAATTTTGCTATATTTGACATCTACACAACGCTGCTGTATACTACAACACGTTTGCTGAACTGTGTACTATTGCGAGAAAACAAATAGTTTCATAAGTTTAGTTGTAATTCTATCATATATGACAGCTTCTATTTCCTCACGCCTCTTTCGGACTACAGAATTATTATGAATACCTACCCATAAAAATGTATAGTCAAATTATACCTAACTTCTCTGCCTACTGTATACTTATTAAAGCTTCTAAAAGCCTGTGATTAGAATTACCGAGTACCGAAAAATCGATTAGACCGAAGCTTCAGCAGAAAGACGTCAACTTTCCAGAGATTGAGGAGCTAAAGTTAGTGCACTGATGCCGTGTGAGACTCCCAAAACTACTTACACTAACTTATTCGAACGGCAAGGTTAAGTATGACCTTTAACAAGTTTGCTATATAACTACATATTTACGGTTTTCAGTTTTTTTACGGTACGGGGCCCTAATTATATCTGTAGGTATTCAAGCGTGGAATATAAGTAAAGGCGAACTAAGTAAAGTAACTGTTTTTTATTATTTTGTGATTTAAATGTACAGATATTATGTATTGAACTATGAACATGTGAAGTTACAAACATAAGACATAAGTGTTAATCATAATTATTTAGACCAGCTGTTATCACGATATTATGAATTAAAAGTTGTTATTATTTACTATGAAAGAACTTGAGTTGTTTATGATATTATGTTTTCGTAAATTTTACAACATATTGTCACAAAATAAGGGGCCATCCATAAATTACGATTGACGAAGTGTGACAAGGGGGTGGGAGGGTTCCTAAATTTCGTGACGTCACATTTCAAAATCTTTTTAAGTCTAAATTTTTAATACCTAAAAATATAAGAATTTAAATCGAAATTAAACTAATTTCGGAACTGCTTTTTTAATTCAATAATTTGTAGATGTAAAATTGCAAAATATGTGGCGTCACACAAGAGCGGGGAAGGGCGTGTCACAAAGTGACAAGAACGTGGTGTTTAAAAATCATGAAATTCGGTGCGACGGAATTTATGGATCGCCCCTCCAGCTACTACTGTTGTAAACTTTATAATGTATGGTGTACTAATTGATTTATTAAATTTAAAAAACAGAAACACAGTACATAATCATACATAACATTAGCCCAATTTATTTCGTTCAGTTCAAGAATACACGGAGACTGCAAATTTTCACTGTAATAAATGATGTAAACTACCTATAAAACAATTGACAAGAGCAAACATTATAAAACCTGGTTTGTACATTTAAGTTTATTACAACATTAAAGAGAATAAAACTGAAAAAGAAAATTTCATTTTATATTTCAGTGTGTTTGTCGATGTCATAATTATTTCTTTGTGAGAGTACGACAAAAACCTGGAATTGGCGATGTGAAGTGGTGAACTAATTATGGGATCGACTGAACATTATTCCTTTGCCACAAATTGACTATACAGCAGAGCAAACTATGGATAGGTATAGTTCAGCAAGTGACGGTCTGCGCATTAAACATACAAAACGATACACGTCATCTGCGCCCCGTTGATACCTAAAATTGTCTGCGCAGCTTTACATTAGATGTTCCGAATCGCCATAAAGTTTAAAGCGTTATTCCTGCGCAGACCGTCACTCGCAGCTGACTTCCGAGTCGCCATTAAGTTTGAACCGAACTATAAGCATAGTGGTCTGAAAATCCCTGCAGCAGTAGTGTGCGTTACCCCAGCCAGATGTTGTCGAAAATGGACATTTGAATCTTATAGATAATGAGTTTTGCGGCTTCTGTAATTGTTGCGCATATTTTTAAATTTGTTGCGCTTATAGTTTTTTAATTATTTCACAAAAACATTTCCTGCTGGGGTAACGTTACCCCAGCCAGACCTTTTTCTTTCTAATGGGAATATTTAAATAAATACTAGCTATAAAATTAGTTGTCTAGATTAAGTAAATGTTGTGCCTTATTTAGTATTTGTTCTGTCTTCGGTTGCGAAGTTATTTGAGATTTTGCTGGGGTAACGTTTTTGGTTTTGCTAGATCTTTGAAATGGTTAAGCGGATTCTTATCATATTATGTACAAGACTTCTTAGGAATTAGATTTAATTTGTTCTGCAATAAAAAAACCAAAATAATACATAGCTTAAAGGTTATTTCAATAAATAGAAAAACACTTCAATTAGTCCCAGCACTCTCAATAAGAGGTCTAAAGACTTACTTTAAACATTATTTGGAAGCTTGTAACTGCCTTCAAATGTATGTGAAGTTTCATTAGTATCCTGTAAGTATTTAACAAGTTATGATGATAATCAGTTCTTCACGAGCACGGTCTTGTTGCGCGCGGTGTTATTTGGCCACTGGATTGGATATATGAACTGAATGTTATGTCAATTATTAGTTTCTTAGTTCAGTTGTATATCGGTAAAATTTCAGCTCAGTACATTGGATAATTAATGAGATAATACGATTAAAGTCATTAGGAAGTGAATGACCGTGGTAACCCGACCAAGTTTAGGTGGTTACGAAAAAGCGAAAACGCAGAACATTACGGTACCTTCTAAAATATGTAGGATAGTGTTACAAATTTAGTACAGACATGTACACAAGTTTAAAAAAAAAACTACATGATTACTAAAGAATTTTTATTGATAGGTAAAATAATCATTTCAATTGAACTTTTAAAGTATTAATAAACTTATACTTAAAAACAATCACAGATTAAAATTACAGATAGTATTTTTTTTTAAATCAGTCGCTAAGTCATGAATTTCATTAATCAAGTTTCAAGTCATATGTTGACAATGTATACACAAAAACCTTCCACTTGAATCAATCTATCTATTAAAAAAAACTGTTTCAGAATCCGTTGCGTAGTTTTAAAGATCTAAGCAAACAGGGACAGACAAACGGGAAGCGACTTTGTTTTATGGGTACTATATGTAGCGAAGGATAAATATGTCGTTATCATTGTTGAGAATTCCAGTCCAGGTAATAACTAAGTACGAAAAAAAAAAAAATTATAAGTAAGTTCCTAAATTCAAATATTTAAGCCTTAAAAAAAATACAGTTTTAGATAAGTACCTAACAACATGTACATATTAATAATAATTTTGCTACTATTTCTGTAGTTACATTATGCAAGCTTACCTTGTTCGTGAATTCATCAAGCAGCCCGCACCATAATTATGATCATCAATAGAAGCACTCCACATTAGCAGTAATTCACCACACTTATTATTATATAATAGCTCTCACGCACTCGATAAATATTTGCAAAAACAGGAAACGGAACTGCCGAAGCGCACGCGCACTCTACAAGATGAATTATGTGATTATGGAGCATGCTTAGTGCGTTATGTAATTGCAAACAATGTATTACCCCTTCACCCCACCCCTCCTGCGTCCCACCGAACGACATGTTATATCGGTGATTTTTGATAAGTTTGTGCAACTGGAAGATAATAATAATGTTTTCATAGTACAGATATTATTGTGTATTTAACAGTGTACGCGTCTGTACCGAAATTGTAAGGTGTATTATACTAAACATTTCAAAAGATAGTATAATGTTCTGCGTTTTCGCTTTTTCGTAACCACCTAAACTTGGTCGGGTTACCACGGTCATTCACTTCCTAATGACTTTAATCGTATTATCTCATTAATTATCCAATGTACTGAGCTGAAATTTTACTGATATACAACTGAACTAAGAAACTAATAATTGACATAACATTCAGTTCATATATCCAATCCAGTGGCCAAATAACACCGCGCGTATCAAGACCGTGCTCGTGAAGAACTGAATATCATCATAACTTGTTAAATACTTACAGGATACTAATGAAAGTTCACATACATTTGAAGGCAGTTACAAGCTTTAAAATAACGTTTAAAGTAAGTCTTTAGACTTATTGAGAGTGCTGGGACCAATTGAAGTGTTTTTCTATTTATTGAAATAACCTTTAAGCTATGCATTATTTTGGTGTTTTTATTGCAGAACAAATTTAAACTAATTCCTAAGAAGTCATGTACAAAATATGATAAGAATCCGCTTAACCATTTCAAAGATCTAGCAAAACCAAAAACGTTACCTCAGCAAAATCTCGAATAACTTCGCAACCGATGAAAGAACAAATACAAAATAAGGCACAACATTTACTTCAACTAGACAACTAATTTTATAGCTAGTATTTATTTAAATATTCCCATTAGAAAGAAAAAGGTCTGGCTGGGGTAACGTTACCCCAGCAGGAAATGTTTTTGTGAAATAATTAAAAAACTATAAGCGCAACAAATTTTAAAATGTGCGCAACAATTATAGAAGCCGTAAAACTAATTATCTATAAGATTCAAATGACATTTTCGACAACATCTGGCTGGGGTAACGCACACGCAGCAGTACAAAGTAATAATAATAAATCTTTATTCAGAATCAAATATGAATGAAATATGAATCTAAAAACGAACAATGTTGGTATAATAATGTATGATGCCTGTGCTAATCCTATAACACAGTCTGCAGGAGCTCTAACAATATGCTATATGTAGGACAGTAGTTATTTTTTTGTTTAATATTTAACATTACGTGTCAAAATTATTTTGATTAACTTAAAACTCTTATAACATAAAACTAAACACAATATTGTTACACGTCAGCAGAATTTATTATAGGTTGCAAAACACATGTCATTCGAGGCACCCTTGTTATAGGTATATGCGATATTTTCACCTAGCGACTAATGTGCTGACAATAAATAAAATCGATGGTACCTAAGTATGTCAGCGCAGTGGTCTGTTATTGCCATGTTGTTTCAGCAATAAGTATGCGTCAAACGCTGAAGTCTGACCGTAACGTCAGGGCGTATGATATTTTGCACGAGGTTTTTTGTCTCGTCACTCGACTTCAATTTATCGTTGTGATAAACTGCTGCGGAACTTAAATTGTTTGGACGGACGAAATCACTGGATCTTTACCATATCGGAAAATGAAGCGGTTCCCAGAGCACCAGAGTCCTTTATCGCCTGTTTGAGCTCCGAAAATTGTTCTGTGAGGCTGCGTTTTTCTTTTAGGTCATCGATTATGTTGAGAGCTTGACGGGATTTTTGCTTCAGAGCCTGATACGAGATGATAAAGTGTGCCCCGAATGTAAATAACTATAATCCAGTCCGGGGCAGTGGTCCAACTGCTCTGTCCAACTAGTTGGACCATGGGTCTTTACTAGGGGCAGAATTGTCCAACTTTAAAAATAGTTGGATCACATCACCTTTTGAGAGTTCCGTGGTCCAATTCATTTAAAAAATAACTTGCCAACTGTATATACCTCAATATTTATTATTTTACCTACTGGTTTACGGTTATATTGAACCTCTGCAGTAAATAGGTAGGTACTGGCTGGTTGTTATCAATTATAGTACAATGATCATAATATTCAATCTTGTTTGACCAGTGGTCGTAAGCGTGACTGCTGGGTTCGATTCCCAGGTCGGGGAAAATGTCATGGGCTTTTTTCATCAGGAATTTCTCAGAAGCATCCACGGAGACTGTTTTTTTTTCTAAATATTATATTATATTGCAGTCAAACAACTGGTGGAATGAGAGTGTTCTATTAGATACACTTCAGCCTAACCCTTTGGGATTTCAGGCGTGTTGGTACTTTCAATTAGGAATGTACCTAACGCAGGTTCCTTCATTATCTCAACGCGTCATCTCCCCGATAGAGGGCGCCTTCCGGTTTTCTGATCAAATAACGCCACAATCGCGTATTCTCGCGACTGATTAGGAAATTAAGATAATTTTTATTTGTCCAAAACATGTGTAGTACACACATGGCATGCAAGATGTCACCCCAAAGTATAAATGACTGTCATGTTTGCCTGAACGGCGTAGAAATAAGATGTAGGACGCTTATACACAGCATCAAGTGATTTCAAATTCGTACATTACACACAGCAAATATAGCAATTAACAATCCAATACCGGGTAATAGGTATCGGTGGAGATATACATGGCGGTGCGAGTCGCACCACCCTCCGCACTGCCCTGACGCGCGAAGGTAAGGTCGCACTGTCGAGTTTGCTCTGTAAAGTCAATTAGTTTTACATAGGAACAAGCATAGGCGCCGGCAGGATTTTTTTCAAAGAGGTGCATGTTCAGTTTCATGAAAACAGCCCGAATTTTTTTAGCACTCCACCTCTGAAAGTTTAGATTCAAGGATTACCTAACTTGTCGATCTAACTTACTATAACAGAAAAACCCATCCTCGACAAAAATACGATTCAAGAGCGAGCGTAGGTAGGTTTATAGCGAGGTTGAACATTTTAGTTCCCACCTCGAATTTTGATAGGTTTTCTTTTGTCCTCTATGCTACCTTCTAGGTCCACCCGTTCCTGAGAAAATGGTTGGTGACAAACGGACAAGAGAGTGATATTATAAGTTTTCCTGTTCCTTTTTTACTTTTTGAGGTACGGAACCATAAAAATACCTGATTGTTAGTTAGGTACCTACACCCACATTTCGCCAATTAGGTATGTTTATGTCCCATGTACGATCGAACAAGCTATTTGGTTTACATTTTACAGTGTAATTTGTTGGTTAAACTGTAAACCAAATAGCTTGTTCGACCGTAAGTACCTAATTGGGGGATGGCATCCTCCCAAACGATATAGTCATGTGGCCTCTTCATGACAGCTATTCACAACGCTTCGATTCGGAAAGTCGTATGTGACTTACTGTTCGTAAGT
The DNA here is from genome assembly GCA_941918905.2 of Xestia sexstrigata. Taxonomy (NCBI): domain Eukaryota; kingdom Metazoa; phylum Arthropoda; class Insecta; order Lepidoptera; family Noctuidae; genus Xestia; species Xestia sexstrigata. The sequence continues at coordinate 9,741,277 of OW799200.2, read as the reverse complement.
CAGGTAAAGAAATTACAGATCATCCTCAAAAAGAAAAATGGCTAGAGCTATGAAGGCTGAGTATGATTCTTTGATGAAGAATGGAACATGGATCCTAGTTGACCGACCCTCCGATAGGAAAACTACAAAGAGCAAATGGGTATTCAAAATTAAAAAGGACACAAGTAGACGGATCACTAAATATAAAGCCAGGCTAGTAGCAAACGGATTTACCAAGTAGCAGCTGTGGACTACGCCGAAACTTTTTGTCCTGTCGCTAGACTGTCTTCATTAGGTACGGCTATTAATAGCAAGCAGTTGCTGTCCAAAACAACTTGCATGTAGAACACCTTGATGTGGAGACTGGAGATTTAGAAGAAAAGGAGATTTATATGGAACAACCCGAAGGTTTTTCAACAAATCCAAAGGGCAAAGTATGTCTTACCAAGAAGTCTCTTTATGGCCTTAAGCAAGCTCCACGCCAGTGGAACAATAAGGTGTGTGAAGCAATAGAAACATTGGTGAGCGTCAAAATGTAGGCACTAAATCTCCAGTCTCTGTCATACACATAAAAAAAATAATAAGTACCATTAATCTACTATTTCTACCTTTGCTATAATTTTAGCTACCTCATCACATACATAATATTTTAACAAAATGGTTGGTCCCTCCATCATGACGTCAATTTATTGTCGATCTTGCGAAAATAAATATTTAATACCTATTTACTACCTTCAAATCATGCAAATTTTCTTACGCTAAAGTGGTTTATTACGAGCCAAAAAAAAAATTAAAGAAATAAGTAGGTACAACGTACAAATGTTAGGGGAGATGTAGATAATTAGTATCACTTAAGCGAGAATTGAAATAAAACCATATCTATTAATCAACTATTTATTGTTTTGCTCTTATAATAAACTTTACTTATTTAACTATCAATTGAGATCAACTTTAATCACTTTGGCTTAGCAATTCTGGAAAAATAAAGATTAAAAAAAAATATACGATCGATCACCATTGTCAACATCGGTTGGCAATGGTGATCAGCATATGGACAATGGTGATCAACACATATCGCTTACATAATTGCGAGCAGAGTCCCACCCAGTGCAGTTGGCAGCTCTATCTGTCTTCCAGGTCGTACTTTCGGCATCTACCTACAGATAAAAATACATTGTTTCATCGAAGTTAGATAATGTGGGTAATGAGGGTCACTAGGAGTCACCTGACTACGATTACCTACAAGGGCGAAAAGGAGAAAAAAAAATCCTCGCAAAAAATTGAAGATACAACCAAAATCTGGGTTTTGAATTGCAATCTAAAATGTTACGATTATAACATTTCACACGTACAGAAAAAAAGAAGTATTAATTTAAGACTTACCTTCAAATGTATCTACTCGAAAATTAAGATCAAAAGGGCGCGAAGTCTTCATACATCTATTTCTCACCAGCGCGTCGCGCGAACTAACTGAGTCTCCGCCCGCGTTTGGGAATGACGTAAAGCTAGCGCGTAGGTACGCTGGCATCGCTTGCTCGCGTTCGGATTTTGTTATTTTGTGGTGACCACCATTGCCAACTGACTCCGATTACCTACATCTCCCCTAATCGTAGTAGCATAAATAAAGGTGTTTATTTTAAAACAAGAATAGCACTAAAATATCTAGCTAATATAAAATGTACCTATGTTTAGTTTTGAAATATTACTATTTAGGTGTTCGAGCCTACGCTTGAACCACATTTGAGATTACCCTTCCAATATTCGTCGTTAGTATCTTCTATCTCTTTTTATATTAAGGTAGTTTACCGGTATCCTCTTCTATACCTGTCCATGTCTTACAGTACTTAGGCAGTGCGCGGCGGCCATTGCTTCAGTACGCTTTCAATATTCGTCCAGTAAATATCCGATACCTAATAATGAGAGTGAAAAACGTTGATTTCGAAGTGAATACAACTAGCGAACGTAAGATTTGAGGCTACATTTTATCATCAAACAAAAATACCACTCGGCGCCCTTGGGCCCAGTGACGATATTCTCCGCTTGGCGCCTCAGGCCCAGCGACGACAAGTCGAGACACGCAAGTCTTCAGACTTTGAGACGACGCGTTCGTCGTCTAACTGAGACGACATATTCAAGATCATACGTCGAGTCATGCAAATCAATCTGACTTTGAGTCGACACGTCTTCCTACCGAGACGACATCATCAAGGCGACACGCCTTCTGGCCGAGGCGACAACGTACCAGTGTTACGTGCTTTGGTTGAGGTGACGCAGTCGTCTCGACTATTCCGTGTCTTCTCAACTAAATAAATGAGACTTCATTTACTTAGAACTTAAGGCGGCACATCACCCCTTCCTTATACCTAACAACCAATGGTTTGTTTATTTTCAGATATGCCTGACCTATAAGTTACCCTGGGGGATCTCGCATCCGTGTATCCGGAAGAAAAGTTACCGTTCAAAGCCATCGTCGCGTCTTTGGACAAAAAAAAATACACGAATGATTGGCGAGACTGGCGAGTGTACAACTACTCGTTTCACGAATTGTTCGGGGATAACCAAGTTCCTCCTGCAGTCGACGTGAAACTCAGATTCGCAATACCTATAGTGGATATGGCGCTTGCTTTTGACCCAACTACGAAAACTTTGTCGGAGCGCAGTTACAGATCAATCAGATCTACCATCATGAAGTGACCGTTGGGTAGAGCACTCCTGTACTCCCCGCACAAAATAATGGAAAAACTTCACGGGCCATTATACAGCTTATTCATGGACACGGTAGCTGCCCTAAAACCTAGGCTGTTAAAGCGATCTGAAGCGGCGATCGAAATCGGGGAACAGCTGGGGAGAATGAAGAGATCAATAGAGGTCCAAGCTGAAGTTTACCCTCCTAAACGCGTGGTTGGCCTCAAGTATTGCTTTACGCTCATAAAATCCACCACAAGGGTCCGGAGAGCACCTACTTGCTTCCGTACTAAACCAACAAGCGACCTTTTTTAGCTCGATGTTAAAAATGCAGACGGAACAGAATGAAAATATTAAGTACCTACTTCAACAAAGATCCGTATCGCCGGACAGGGCCGCAACACCTCATCATACGGCAGAACAGGACTTAAATAGCTCTTTCGAGTCTCAATCAGATAGCACCATGTCGGAAGAGGCCTGCTCTTCAAAACAGTCGAAGGAAGCCGATTTGCGGGTTAAAATTACCAACGCCCAAAGGAAGCTAGCAGAGACGCAAGGATCAGATGTCTCCGATACCGAACCGATGTTCGACTTTATGCCAACTACAGTAGCACAAGAACCAAAAGTTGCTAGAGCTGATCCGATGGCATTAGAGCACGGTCTTAAATGTCAGAGATTTCGTGATACCCAGTGACGTAATGTTCGGTACGCCGAAGCACAGAAGCAGTTCCAGGCCACTCCTGCTTTCAGCGCCCTGAAACCAAATAACCTCCTAGCGGGCGTGGCACCCGAGTGGAAATCATCGGCCATACTTGAACGATCTGACCTCGTTCTGGGAGCAATCACTAACGGATTATTGCAACAAAGAATAATCTTCCAAAGTCTTCTGGACAGTTTGCCAAGAGAAATCAAAAAGAAGGTGGGGAACGATTTTGTTGCTGCTGATTCTAACTTCCGGAAATCTTCCGAAATACAATATGTGTGTGTGCGTAGGGCCGAAGTGTTTCAACAACGCAGAGAGATTTACAAACCCAGAGACAAAGTGCTTAGAAATATATTGCACGAGATTCCACCTTCCGAAACCCATCTCTTTGAGGAGAAAGCTTTCACCGAAGCTGTGAAAGAACAAGGCGGCATTCATACGTTTTTTCCTACCAAAAAGACGCCGGCGAAAACGTCCACCGCAACAAGACCGCATCCAAACCACAGTTACTCATCACGGGGCCGAAGCAACTTTCAAAGTTCGCGGTTCCAGATTTGGGACTCAAGAAATCCAAAACGGTCTTCCTATAATACCAACTTTACACAGAACAATAGAAACGAACCAAATGACCGCGCGAAGAAACAGTTTAACCCCAATTCTAACTCAAGGGGGAAAAAGTGCCGGGGCTGCCTTCAGGCGGCTCCTGCCCAACCTTGGGGGGCCAAACGCCTCCTGCCGGAGGCACTACGTGGGAGTCGTGCGGTCCATGGCTCTTTACGGGGCCCCGGTGTGGGCGCGTTCCTTGAGGCTGCGTGCAGCCCACTGCCTGAACGCGCCCCAAAAGGTGGTAGCCGTAAGGCTGGCCCGTGGGTACCGCACGATCGCCCGCGAGGCGGCGTGCCTCCTTGCCGGATTGCCACCATGGGATCTGGAGGCGATAGTCCTCGCGCGCCTGCATGAATGGCGCGCGGAGGCGCTTCGCCGGGGGGAAACTCCGCTGCCGCGACAAATTGTCGCTCAGCGAACAGACTTCCGGCGGGATCTCATGGCGACATGGAGAGAGCGACTGTCGCAACCCCGTGCAGGGCACGCCACGATAGTGGCGATAAGTCCCCTCTTTGAGGAGTGGCTGGAGAGACGCCACGGCGTCCTCACCTTCCACCTGACGCAGGTCCTCACTGGACAAGGTGTTTTCGGGAGGTTCCTGCACCGAATCCGAAGGAAACGCCCGGGTGTTTCCACTGCGAGGATCGACCGGAGGACACGGTGGAGCACACGGTGGAGGTGTGCCCCGCGTGGGCGGAGCACCGCCGTGTCCTTGAAGCGGCGATTGGCGGCGGCGACCTCTCGCGTCCGGCCCTGGTGCAAGCCATGGTCCGGAGCGAGACGGAATGGGACGCCGTCACCTCCTTCTGCGAAGCAGTAATGCTAGAGAAGGAGGTGGCGGAACGTGAGAGGGAGAGAACCTCACAGCGTCCCGGCCGCCGCGGGAGACGCCCCGGGCGTCGGGGGCCACCACGTGGCCCCCGGCCACCGTAGGCGCGGGCCTGTGGACGGTAGGCTATGGGCTAGCTCACCGTCCGTCCGTCTCATGACGACAGGCCGTGTCGACGGCGCGTTCGTGTTCCACGCGCGCCTCAAAGAGAGTCAGCAAAAAGGAAGGGGTCCGCAAGGACCGATGCCTGCGGGGGTTGCGGGACTGTTCGAAAGAGATACCGTGACCCCGGAACACAAAGTGCGATGAAGGAACATGGATGGGTTTTAGTCAGTAAAAGTCTGACACTCCCTCCTGCTCCACCCAGAGCGGGAGAAGGCATTTGATGATGTCACATCCGAAAAAAAAAAAAAAACTGGGGGGAGGGCCAAAAATGACTCCTTCGCAGCGGGACGTCTGGCAGCATTCACAATGAAATGGAAAAACGCTCCCGCAAGCATCTTAAAAATTATAAGCGGTTATCGAATTCCATTCAGAAGATCTCCTCCTCTCACAAAACTTTCAAGGACAACTACCCTCAGATTCCAAACAAAGTTGTCCTCAGAAATGACAGTAGAAATAGAGAAACTCCTAGAATCCAAAGCCATTCAGCCAACCGTTTATCAGACGGGCTTCATTTCGTCTCTGTTTTTGAGGAAGAAAACAAACGGAGAGAATCGTCCCATATTCAATTTGAAAAGGCTGAACGATTATGTCTTCACCCCAGGATTTCGTCTCGTAAATCAGCAACAAATCCCTTCACACATAAACAAGGGAGACTACATGATGAAAATAGATATTTCGCAGGCGTATTTTCACATTCCAATAGCGCAAAGTCACCGTCGATTCCTCTGCCTGGCTTACCAGGGAACAACTTACGAAATGACATGTCTCCCATTCGGCTTGGCAAGCGCACCTTCCGCATTCGCAAAGGTGACGAATTGGGTCGCACAGCAACTGAGCCAAGAGCGCCTACGGGTGATTTTCTAATCATTCACGAAGATCCCATAACCCTAGAGAGCCAAGCGAAGTTTGCGGTAGGCTTCATGACGAAATTGGGATGGCAAATAAATTACTCGAAGACATCAACAGTTGCCGCGACCAAGCAAGAGTATTTGGGAATAAAATGGGATACGAAGGAGAACATCAAAAGTTTGTCGGAAGTCAAGGTTCTTCAGTTAAAGAACCGCATATTAGCTCTTCTGGACAAAATGAGATGGAGTTGGATGGATGCGAAGGTAATTCTGGGCAAGCTGAACTTCGCATCTTTGGCGGTTCCGCTGGGAAGACTCCATTGCCGGATGCTACAACGCGCCCCGAAACGCTTGCCTCGGGGACGTCCTCACCGAAAATTTCCGATAACAATCTCAGCAAAGACAGAATTAGTCTGGTGGTTGAAGAACGCTCACAGAAACACACCCATTCACTTTGCCAACCCAACCATTTTCATCACCACCGATGCAGCCGACGAGGGTTGGGATGCCTTAACGAACAGTCATCATCTATGGAACAAATGGACACTTGAGCAGAAGAACTGGCAACATGAAAGAACTGTGGGCCGTTTTCGAAGTCCTTCAATGCTTAGGACGCGAAGTGTTTGGGAAAACAGTGATGTTACAGTCCGACAATCGCACGACTGTGGCGTACATCAACAAACAAGGTGGGACAAAATCAATGACATTGCTGCGAGCATCGATGAAGATCCTTCTACATTGCGACAAGGTGCAATGCCATCTGGTTGCTCGACATAACCCGGGAGTATACAATGGTTTAGCAAACAGCCTATCGCGAGAGAAAACCTTGCCAGAATGGCATCTCAGCAGGTTGATCGTATCCATGTTATTCAAAAAATTCGGTACACCGCAGATAGATCTGTTTGCTTCAATAAGATCTGCTGTAGTACCAGATTACGTCAGCGAAGATGTAGGCGATCCTCAGAGCAAATTCACAGATGCTTTCAGCAAGAAGTGGCGGTACAGGCTGGGATGTATTTTTCCTCCACCTGCATTAATTCCACGCGTGTTGCGGCACTTGGAGATGTAGGAGGGACAGTACATCATGATCGCCCCGATGTGGGACAAAGCTTTTTGGAAACCGGATCTCCAGCAACGGACGACAGAACCTCCTTTTATAATCCCAGATCTTTACAAGAATTTAATCGACCTACGCACGAATCTTCCACCTCCAGGAGTAGAGTGCCTAAAATTGGCGGCCTGGAAGGTTCAGGCTGGGCCAAACAGGTGAAAGACTGGTCTAATCTCGAAATAGGATTGTTAGAATCCTCTTGGAGGCCATCCACCTTAAAGACCTATAAACCGATTTGAATACGGTTGTGCAAATGGGCGTTATCAAAGAGTATCCCAGTAGATAGCCCCAATCCTCAAGACCTGGCCAAGTACCTATGCTACCTTCATACGGAAGTGAAACTAGCACCCAGGACGATAGCTCTACATAAATCAGTGGTAGCTAATTTCAGCAATCCACTACGAGCAGAAGAACTCAGCTCGCACCCATTAGCCTTCACAATGCCCTCCAGTAAAAAAGTTTTTACTTTGGAAGATCGAAGACCTTCTTTCATACCTGAAATCCTATACCTTTAATGATGATATCATTTTTGCTGTGTCTAGGCACACGTGCATCCTCCTACTTCTAGAAACAGGTAGAAGGGTTCATAACCTTACACTACTTAGCATCGAAGATGGTGCCTTTGAGGACAAAGTAGAAGAGATAATTTTCTGGCCTAAATTCGGATCCAAAACAGATTCTCATTCATACAGGCAATCCGGCTGGCTGTTAAAGAAAACGCCAGAAATCGTTAACAGACAGCTTGATATGGTGTTTTGGGTCAAGAGATTAATTGCCGTCTCAAAACACAGACGCAAAGCACGGAACCTTAAAATCCTATTTATTACAACTAGAGGCGTTACAGAAAATGCTTCTCGTACTGTCATCGGAGGCTGGATCAGGACTTTGTTCAAAGACGCAGGCATTTCAGCATCGGCTGGTAGCTTTAGGGCAGCTGTGGCGTCAGATAATTGGATTAATAATCGACATATTATTGATGAATCCTACAAAGAGGAAATTGGAAATCGAAGAATATTTTTTTTCAATCACTACTTCAAGGAGCTAAAAGATGTCCCAAAATCAAATTCTAATGTTCTTACTTCTTATCCTTATAAGTGTTTTAGGCGATTTTTGTTGAAAAGGTCCATACCTACTTTCAAGTTTAATTATTTAATCATTTTGTAGAAGTCCTTTAGCTTTATGTTCAATTTTTAATTTGAGTTATATACCCACCGATTGGTATAAATTAAAAAGAAATAAATACTTATGTTTCATTTCTTTCGGTATTTTTATTTTTTCTAAGCAGATACATAACTACACATCTAGGGGTAATTGTTCCTAGTAATCGCACAGTACGCGTTTCTTAGGCAGCACCGGCAGATAGTAAACACGTCTCAAATGTGGTTCAAACGTAGGCTCGAACACCTAAATAGGACCGTTTTCCCCCCGAAGGATAGAAAACGGATATTTAGGTTTCCAGTCGTATTTGTTGCAATTAACAAAATTACACGTATACTTTAATCTACATACATTCAGTCAAAAAAGTATCGGGAATGGATGATTTGTTTATGGTTCCAAATTCAAATTTTTGTTTTTTTTGTAGTTGTTAGATTGGCACAACTGTTTTCCATTTTGGCGCGGAGTTTGAGTTGCATCTGTTATTTATATTAAATACAGTGCTGGTTTTAGTAATATCATATATAGTGTGTATTGCGAATTTCATAATGGACAAAAATATCGAACAAAGAGTTTGTCTTAAATTTTGCATCGCCAATGGAATTTCGTGTTCGGAGTCACTGAAAATGTTACAGAAGGCTTACGGTGAATCGACTTTATCAAAAACTCGTGCTTATGAGTGGTTCAAAGCGTTCAAAAGCGGTCGAGATGTGATGGAAGATTTGCCTCGCTCTGGTAGGCCGTCAACGTCTGCAACTGAAGTTAACATCGCAAAAGTGAAGAAAATAGTGACTGAAAATCCCCATTCAGCTCTGAGAGAGATAGCTGCCGAAGTTTCTGTATCTCACGAGTCGATCCGTACCATTTTAACTAATCATTTGGGTATGAAACATGTTGCTGCTCGGCTAGTCCCAAAAGATCTGAATTTTCTCCAAAAACTCAATCGCATGAAAGTCGCTGAGGACATGCTAGAACGAGTCAGTTCGGACCCAACATTCATTAAACGCATTGTAACTGGTGACGAGACGTGGGTTTACGAGTTTGACATGCAAACTAGTCAACAAGCTTCGGAGTGGCGCCTTCCAACTGAACCGAAACCGAAAAATCCATGCCAAAGTCGATCAAAAGTCAAAGTCATGTTGACTGTTTTCTTTGACTATCGCGGTGTTGTGCACTCTGAATTCTTACCGGAAGGTCTAACGGTAAATAAAGAATATTATTTGAGCGTTATGCGGCGTTTAAGAGAGCAAATTCGACGAAAAAGGCCAGATTTGTGGAAAGAAAATATTTGATTTTGCACCACGACAATGCGCCTTCGCACAAGGCTATCATTGTGAACGAATTTTTGACCAAACACTCAACAAATACCATCCAGCAACCACCATATTCACCAGATATGGCTCCTGATGACTTTTTTCTTTTTCCTAAACTCAAATTACCACTTCGTGGCACCCGTTTTCAATCGATAGAAGACATAAAGGAGAATTCGCGGCGAGAACTGAACTCAATTCCGGAAGCAGCGTTTAAAAAATGTTTTGATGAATGGATTATTCGTTGGCGCAAGTGTATCGTTTCTAAAGGAGCATACTTTGAAGGTGATAAAATAAATTTGGATGAATAACAGACATTTTGTGTATTATTGATCTTTTCCCGGTACTTTCTTGACAGAGTAGTATATTATTATTAAGGGGCTCCCCCATGCACACTAGCGCCACTTTAGTAAAAAAATCAGAACTCGTTAAATACACAATTAATATAAAATCTGATTGACAAAATCAGTCTTTTGGTCTTCTAAATTATTTACGTCTGCTTAACTCATTGAAACATAGCTTGCTGTCGTGTCCCAAAACGTCTGACAACCAGTCTTACTAAGGGGTATCCCTTAGTAAGACTGGTTGTCAGACTTTTTGGGCCATTGACTACCTGTAACGAGTATCAACGATCACAAATGACAGCCGGGACCAACTGCTTAACGTGCTTTCCGAGGCACGGAGGAAACTCGGTATGTAATGGGTGGTCACCCATCCACAGACTAACCTAGGCAAGCACGGCTTAACCTAAAGATCGACCCAAGCGGCTGTTATTATTTAGCCACGAGCTCCTAGCACAAGCACAGAAATAAGAAATAATGATTTATAAAATGCTACTCCTCGTAAAGTTACCATTATTTGGATTTGCTACTTATACTAATGGATAGACAATTTAATAATGAACATAATTGTCGTTTTATTTTTTCCAAAAGACGTAAATTTGATTTTATAATGAATAAAAACCACTCATTTCGCACTATTCGGCCTGCAGTGACTGACGTAACAATCACTTTGTAGTGCAAGCTGATTAGAACTTTATTCTAACAGTATTTCAAACGAAGTTTGAACCACCACTAATAGAGTTGCTAATTTTGCTCGGGGAACCGCCTTAAGTCACATTAAAAAAATAGACTAATTAAATAAGATAAGTTTTAGGTGTGTGTATGTAGTAGGTATTATTCAGTTTTAGTAGTGTATTTTTATTAAGTATGTAGTTACTTTCTTCAATAAATAAAAACACTATTTAAATTTAAATTGTAAATGTTGTATTAAATCAGCTAAGCTGATTATTCATTAGTCAGATAACTTTTATCCAAGGAATAAAAATGTAGGTTACATCATCGATTTAATACTATTAATCAGTGCCAGTTATTAATAATTAGGTACTAAAATGTGAACATGAAGTCGGTATCGAGTAAATTAATTACCTAGCTAATATAATAACAATTTTTACTTGGCATCGACTTCGTAAAAATAAGCTTCAATTAAAGTAAGCTACTTATAAAAGTAAGTTCGTAACTACGTAGGTATCCTGATTTAAAGAGAAGCTTAAAATCTACGAGACTGAAAGAAAAGATGAAGCTGGAATATTCTAGAAGTACCTACAGAAACGTACAACGCGGTACGTCACGAAAAAACGTTGAAAAGATGCTATAACTGTGGTGACGGCGATCATGTGTCGAAAAGCATTTTAAAATTATTACAGATTGTAGAGCATTACAAATGACTTTAAAGAAAAAGGAGCTGGGTATGTCAACTAGAGTAGCCAGATGGATTTTGTTTCTTCAGGATTTCGACTTAACTGTAGAACACAGAGAAGGTTCTAGTATGAGACATGCTGATGCACTAAGCCGTAATCCCTATGTAGCAGTTATCAATGAATTGTTTGACAGCATTAGAAAAGCTCAACAAGCAGATGAAGGTTTGAAAGCTATTACAAGTGTTTTGCAGATTGCACCATATGAAGATTATGTGTCGGACAATGGTCTTGTCTATAAAGGAGTTGACAAGAAGCTGGTGGTTCCGCAAAGTATGGAAGACGATTTTATCAATAGAGTTCACCAAAATGGTCATTTCCAAAAAGAAGATGTTAGAATTGCTTTATAAGGATCATTTTATAAAAAACGTAAGTAAAAAAGTTGAACATTTTCTATCAACATGTATTCCATGTTTATTAGCAAGCAGAAAGGAAGGAAAACAAAAAGGATTCTTACATGTTATTAACAAAGAAGCTATACCCCTGCACACCCTGCATGTTGATTACATTGGATCGATGTTAGATACAAAGAAACAGCGTATAATCACATCTTGACTGTAGTTGATGGATTCACTAAGTTCGTTTGGATCTTTCCTACAAAGAACACTACGGGCAAAGAGACATTAGAAAAGCTACGTATTCATCAACCGCAATTTGGTAATCCAAGTAGGATTGTTACAGACAGAGGAACAGCATTCACCAGTTCTGAGTTCCAGGATTACTGCAATGAAGAAGTGATAGTGCATGTGAAAATTACCACAGGAATGCCAAGAGGTAATGGACAAGTTGAGCGTATACATAGAATAATTATTTCAGTCCTGTCGAAGCCGTGTATAGTTTCTAGGGTTTTACCCTACACTGTGGTATCGGTGCGTTAGTCGTGTGCAGCGAGCTATCAATAGCAATTATCAGAGGAGTACAAGTACATCACCACACACCACATGAACTTCTAGTTGGTGTGAAAATGAAGAGCAAAGAAGATGACAACATTTTTGAAATGCTGCGGCAAGAAGAAAGGGACAGTTTTATTCTAGAGAGAGAAGAACTCAGGCAGAAGGCCAAAGAACAAATATTAAAAGTACAAGAAGAAAATATTAAAAGCTTCAATAGGAAAAAAATGAAAAGTGTTGATTATAAAAAAGGAGATAAAGTAGCGATAAGAAGAACGCAATTTGGAACAGTGTTGAAAATCCAACCAAAGTATTTTGGCCCATACACAGTTACCAAAGACGAAGTATTATATTATGTGTGCCAAAGTGAAAGGAAAAGATCGTTATGATGTAGAGAAGTGTGATAGTAGCAGTGAAGGTCCAAATAAGACATCAACTACGGCCGACAGTATGAAGTCGTGGCCAACATGATATGACAGGTTTACTGTGTTATGGTGTAAATTGTAAGGAATGTACGCATGATGATGAATGAATAGTCTAAAGGAGCACTACTGTAAGACTGCTTGTTGTTATGTTTTGTAACTAATGACGTTAAGTATAGGTATAATTACATAATTTTTCTTTTGTTTCTTGTGATGTTAAAGTTTAGTTGTACTACAAATGTTGTTGTATTGTAATAACATATGTTATTTTAATGTGATATAACTTATAAGTTGTTTAAATGGTATGTGATTGGTTGTTAAAGTAATTATTGTATGTACGCGAGTAATGAGTGGGTGTCAGCAGAGTAATGCATGACTGAGGACAGTCATGAAAGTCAGAATGGCCGAATGTGGGAATGTAAGGTGAGTTAAGTGGCAACACTGATTGAATGAGAAAATGTAAGATGATGGAGTGACAACACTATGTCAAGGAAGGATGCGCAAAAAGCATTATTAGATGTACGACGGACGACGAATAAGACAGATGGAAGACGAAATATTTTCAGAAGAATATTAAAGAAACTAAAGTTTGCTTGCTGTTTTATTTTGGAATCCCACAACACACACTACATAACTTTGACTCAAGCCATTCCTGGCACGATCTCATGCTTGCATCTTCTGTAGATCTTGTCGCCAACCATGGTCAGATCGCTGCGCCTGGTTTATCCAGACACGATCTGATTTATATTTCTTACAAAATTAAACCCCCTAAGCAGCGGTCTGCTATTGTTTTTATCCGGAATTACGTAAAGTTAGACAAGGAAAATCTCAATACCGATGCACAAGCTCTGGATTGGGTCTATATTGCCCAGTCATCATCACTGGATCAGAAAGTGGAAATTTTTAACATAAATGTACTCCAGCTCATTGAAAAATTTGACACGCACGCGCCCCTGAGGGTTGTACGCGTCAAGCGCCCCCCAGCTCCTTGGATTACCCCTGGAGTTCGGATGGCAATGAGACGACGTGACCGGGCTTGTGAAAAATATAGGCGGGACCGCAGTGAGGAGATTTGGAACCTGTACAAGTTGGCTCGAAAATGCTGCAATCAGATGGTAAGGGCATCTAAACGCCGATACATTTGTGAATGTCCTCAATTCTTCACCGGCTCGTATTTGGAAGTTTCTCAAATCACTTGGTATAACAAAGTCCTCCTCTAGTATTGCATCTCTTAATTTGCCTTTAAGCGATCTAAATAAACATTTTTCAACGTCTGCTACGCTTGCCGTTGACGTTAAGAATAGAACTATCCTTGATATTACTTTCAAGCCAATGTTTCCTCCTCCTGACTCTTTTTCTTTCTCCTCCGTGACTAACGTTGAGGTCCTCAATATTTTTAAGTCAATTAAGTCTAAGGCTGTGGGCTGTGATGGGGTCAGTCGAACTATGTTATCTTTTATGATTGAGAACTTAATTCTAATTAGTACTCATATCATCACTTCATCTCTGCAGACTGGTGTGTTTCCTAAAATGTGGCGTAAGGCTTACATTATTCCTCTCCCTAAAATTTCCAACCCTAGTTTAGCTAATCACTTCAGACCGATCTCCATTCTCCCTTTCCTTTCCAAGATCCTAGAAGCAGTTGCCCTGAAGCAAATATCCTCGCACGTGTTCAAGTATAATCTGTTGTCTAGTTTCCAATCTGGTTTTCGGCCTGGCCACAGCACAGCCACAGCTCTGCTTAAAGTTACTGAAGACATAAGGGATGGCCTGGAGAATTCGAGATTAACGGTCCTGGTCCTAATAGATTTTTCCAATGCTTTTAACACTGTTGATCACGACATTCTTCTGGCCTTACTGTCTCAAATTGGGGTCTCTTCATTGTCACGTGATTGGTTTTCTTCATATCTTCGTGGTCGCCAGCAGGCGGTTCGTGCTGATCAGGATTGCTCTAACTGGTGCGACATGGCAACTGGTGTTCCACAAGGCTCTCTTATTTTCTTAATTTATAAACTCCATTACTGCTATCCTCAAATGTTCTTACCATCTGTACGCTGATGACTTGCAACTATACGCTCAGTCAGACGTTGACAACCTTGACAATTGCATTTCATCGCTCAATGCTGATCTACGAACTATCGAAGAGTGGTCTGGCAAATTTGGGGTTTCTGTTAACGTCGGGAAATGTCAGGCCATCCTCATTGGTAGTTCATACTATCTGAGAAATGTGAACACTAGCCAACTTATGCCACTGATGTACGAGAACTCCGTCATCTCTTTTTCACCTCACGTAAAAGACTTATGTCTGTACATTGACGGCAGTTTAAGTTGGAATAAACACGTGGCTCAGGTGAGCAAGAAAGTGTCGTCCTCACTGCGGTCTCTCTATAGATTCAAGCATTTCCTCCCATCTAGCACCAAACTCACTTTGGTCCAGTCACTTGTGCTTCCCATTATAGACTATGATGCTGTTTGTTGTTCTGATCCTTCCCAAGAACTTCTAAATAAATTGGATCGAATCTTGACAATTGTATTCGGTTTGTTTTTGGCCTTCGTAAATACGATCACCTTTCTTCCTTTCGTTCTCAGCTTAAGGGGCTCCCCCATGCACACTAGCGCCACTTTAGTAAAAAAATCAGAACCCGTTAAATACACAATTAATATAAAATCTGATTGACAAAATCAATCATTTGGTCTTCTAAATTATTTACGTCTGCATAACTCATTGAATGCCCCTTAAATGGCTGCCTATCCGACTCAGGAGGTCCCTCAGATCTCTCTGCATGCTCTTCACGATTATGAACGATCCATGTGCTCCCGATTACCTAAAGACTTATTTCAAAGTGTTAGGCAGTTCTCATAGTCGTAACCTTCGAGCTTCATAGAATCTACTCCTCCAAATTCCTTCACACCGTACAGGCTTCATGTCAAATTCTTACGCTATCTCTACTATAAAGCTCTGGAACGCGCTACCTTTTGGCATTAAAAAGCTGAAAGCAAATTCACTTTGAAAAGAAAAGTTCGTAGCTACTATTTAAGTCAGAATAAATAGCTCTCAATTTGACGTCTAGTCATATTATTTATTATTAGGCTTCTTGTTATTTTCTTTTTAATTTTTGGTATTTGTTAAAATATCTATTAGTTTATTTTATCTGTATATGTGTACCTACTAGTATCAATCTAAATCTGAACTCTCGTTGGCAAAAAGTTTTTTTTTACACAATATTTTGTACCCATCGACCCCAAAATAGCTAGGAAAAGGCTAGGCAGATGATGATGTTGATTTTGTTCGTGTTTTATTTATTTTAGAGCTTTCGTTTATATATAGGTACGTTTCCAAGTACGAGTATCATCTTGGATTTGTATTCATTACCTAGGACACAGATAATCCTAGGAGTAGTTAGTTTGTAAGTTTTGCCCTGGCTGGAGGCCTTACACTCGACGCACCCACAGGATACCCTTAACCCTAGTCCGGTTAAGCAGACGACAACCTCTCTAGGTTGAACTGCAGCTCTCCTGTGATCAGTAGAGTATTTGCGATTATTTTTTAAGTGTTTTGTGTTTTTTAATGTTAATTGTTGTTTAATTTAATTTATCTCATACCCAGCTCGTAACAATATCATTGCGTGTTAGTATCCCGTGTCCATTGCATGAAACTCGTTATGTAATGGGCGGTCAATCATCCACGGACCAACCTAGGCAAGCGCGGCTTAACCTGAAGATCGACCTGAGCGGCTTTTATTATTTAGCCACGAGCTCCTCAAAATCAATGTCATGTTAAATATCAAAATGTTATCTATTTAACAACCGCTGTATGCTACGCGCACGTACTTACGTGCTGTAGGTAGGCTATGAAACTATACAATAAAAACCGGCCAAGTGCGTGTCGGGCCACGCGCAGTGTAGGGTTCCGTAGTAGCCCGTTATCACAATATAAAACGATTCTGTATTCTGTAAGCAACTACTTCATCTTAGTCACTTTAAAGGATTTATTCTAAGGATTTTGTATTTGGTACAAAATTATACAACACCCAAGTTCAACGACTATTACTGATAAACTAATAAAGTTATCTTAACCGCTATAATTTTCCTTTAAAGTTCATGAAATGCACTATCATCATGATTTTTTTCAGATTTTTCAAGCCAGCTGATTAGCTTTTAGGGGGGGGGAGGACGCCCCCCTGTAACAAAAAATTGCACTTTAAAGTTTAATATTTCGTAAATGGAGCATTGAATCGAAAATAGTTTTAGCAATCCCTAAGTCATTTTGAAAGTCCTATTAAACGATACCCCATAGGATGAGGTAGACGACGAAAAAAAACATCTCGATTACACATGTAGGAGAGCTAGAGCTACAATAAAAAAAATATTTTCTAAAATTTATTTTACCACTTTGTCAGCGTAATTGATATGACACACCCCTACAACCTTTCTAGTACTAACGGTCTCTTACCAAAACTTCGTACAGACGGATGGACAGACGGACATGACGAAACTATAAGGGTTCCTTGTCAGCACTACGGAACTCTAAAAAGGCGTGCGGATAAAAAAATCGATATTGTGTGAATGTGAAAGCAGTTTTTACTGAAATCGATTACATGAAATACTCGTACCACCCAATAGCTTTCACACTCCAAAATATGTAAGTATTACAGCTTTTATTTTATTATCTACTTAGTAAGCTTATCTATCTAGATACGAAATTAGAGTTTTATAGTAAGAAGTGTCTCTGAGGTAAACCGCGGACAGACAGAAAGAAGGACATGGCGAAACTATAATTTTAAAATTATTTTATTAATTACATAAAATATTTTTTGAACGAAACATATTTTTTTCTAGTTAATAGTGCCTTCCAACCTATGTGATCACAGAATACGCCACTTCGTAGTTAAATAAGGTACACAGTGGGTCACAGGTTTTATGCCACTGTCACAGAGTACATTGGCCACCGTCTTACATAGAATATTTATCAACAGCGTGTTGAGCAATGCTACGAGGATTGTTTATTTAATCAAATCAGAAAGACTTTACTTTATGTATTTCTAGACCACACTGAAATCTAAAATAGTATGCTAGCTTAAGTTGTTTAGTGCTTTCTACTTGCTAGTTTTTTATTTTTAATCCTAAGCCGGTGTTTGTTAGAGAAACACGCGATGTGGCGCGAAGCTTTTATACACCGTGCACCGGTATGAAGTAACAGTGGTGTGGGAGGACCGTGGGAAAAGACATTTGCAGCCAATCCGTATCTACGGTACATATTGATCGAGTCTCCGACCTAGAGCCTCGCAGTCACCCTGACGGATAACAAAATACAAAAACTTTGTTTTGAAAAAATTTAATAAGTCCGTATGGGACATCAAGCGGCATGTAAGCATAATCTTGGAATAATCTACAATTCTACACTTTGTGTCAGTCGACCTAGTAGGATTTCGACTGACACAAAGTGTAGCCTATATGTGTCTCCTATACTATTTGTATTGTATTGTATTGTAATAACGGGCTGGTGTCCGCAACTCCACGTCAAAGCGCGTATGTCCTATACTAATATTATAAATGCGGAAGTTTGTGAGTATGGATGTATGGGTGTTTGTTACTCTTTCACGCAAAAACTACTAAACGGATTTGGATGAAATTTTGCACACAGATAGTTTATAACCTGGATTAACACATAGAATACTTTTTATCCCGGTATAGTAAGATCTCATGGGACTATTTTCAAATTTTACGCGGGTGAAACCGCTGGCAGAAGTTAGTAACGCATAAATTGCGCCTCGTTGTCACTCGGGAGTCTCGGGACATAGGCCTCTGTGTGTGAGAGACAGAGGGCGCCGCTATTCACCACGCACGTTTGACTTAACTTTTAGTCCTAGGACATGCCAGTTTCCTCGCAATGTTTTCCTGCGCCGTTTTGAGAGCACTCTTCTGTTAGAAATTGTCAGAAGTTATCGTTTTACTTGCACCTTTAGTTTTCGTACCTCCTTTGCAATGAAACAGTTGACACACTTTCTAGCCAATATGTGGCTACTTAGCTGTAAACTGTAAAACATTTCTGTTTTTAAAATTCCCTATGTCCTCCCACGTTATGGTAGTTCTACTCCAAGTTTACCGTGAATCATCCGTGATTCACCTGATAAATGCTGTTTATTATGCAAATAGGTTTTTACAAACACTATAACACGTATTTTTTTTAACTAGATGTGGCCGGTGTTTCGTACCTGACTACTCTGAGAAGAAGAGAAGAAGCAGCCGAAACAAACTCAGGGGTCATAGTCTCTTTTAAAGTCCAGACATAGGTAATCTTGGTCAACTCACATGAGGACTATGCAGATTAGTGTCTGAGATGGTTTTTTGAAAAAAGAAAAACAGATTTGAGTGGACCTATCCAGTCAGTGCAAGCATTTGTCAGTTATCGAGTAGTTCGACTTATAACTCAAGGAGCTCAACGACATTACGATGACGAACAATACCAAAGAAAGGACATTTGGGTAGGACGCCTATAGTACCTACTCTGTCAGACAATCGTTATTAAAACCACAGGTAAGAAAACAAACAAAAGAAAAATGACCTATAACATGGTCCTCACATTCACTATCTAAAAGTGGTAGCGAGAGACAAAAATAATCCTCTTGTGAGTCTTGTGACTGCTCCACATGACACTCGTGGTAAATCCTATGAATAAATAAATCTAGACCTAGACCGCCCGTCCTTCGAGTCATCCTTCAATAATCGCTCCGGCACACCTACCACGTGTTGTGACTAGCTGAATAATATATGAGATTACTCTGCCGTTCTACGAACCTAATTATTTTTTTAAATAAAAACAAATTTAATGATTTGGTGTTTTTATTGAGGTAGGACGAATTAAAATTAACCTTAAATTAATCTAAAAATAGTTTTAGAGATCAATCAATCACAAAATTAGCATTTATGGCACTTTTAAGATTTTGCCTGTCGACAGGTGTGACGCCATTATCGACAGTATAGACAATATTATAAAACAACGAAATAAATACAATTGCAAAAAAAAAAACAACGTTATAAACTCAAAAAATTAAGTAACTTCTGACTTGCTAAGGCATAATTATCATGAAAAAAACCAACGGTTTTAAAATAAAAAATATGTAAACTATGTCTACATGAGACGAATGAGAATTTTTAATATTATTAAAAAATATATAAGAAATAAATCAGTTAAGTAGGATAAAAATCATTTAAAAAATATAAATATCATCGTCGCCATCCGAAAATAATCTTTTTCCATATTTCTTTAATCCATGAACAAGCGAATTCTTCTATTATATTATCATCATCGTCATCATCTGCCTAGCCTTTCCCCAACTATTTTGGGGTCGGCTTCCAGTCTAACCGGATGCAGCTGAATACCAGTATTTTACATGGAGCGACTGCCTATCTGACCTCCACAACCCAGTTAGTACTGGGTAATACGATACCCTTTGGTAAGAGTGGTTGTCTTCTATTATATTATATTAATTAGTAATTATCATTTATTAGTATCATAATCATCATCAGAAGTGCTGCTTAATCGGATTCGTTTTCTACTCTTCTTCTCAATCACTTCACATGGTAGATTAAGTTCTTTTTCGGATTCAGCTTCGGTATCAGATGAATTTTCGAAGCACAATAATCAAGACTATGCCAAACTGAGGACAAACTTGGTCTACTAAACAATTAGCACAGCTAAGTCGCCTGGCTTGAATGATGTTAGGGTTTATTACGACTCCATGCAAATTGGTGGATGCTAAGAGTCCCTTTAAATGGCAAAGTATTGCTGGTACTCAGAATTTCTGACAGGTGGTCGACAGAAGTGAGTTCGACAGAAGTGATGAACAAATACTTTAGTTCATGACATGGTTATAAAACGCGACTTCCATCACGTTCTATCATTTTACCGCTAATTAATAAGACCAAAGTAAAATTATAATATTAAATTAAGAACTTACTGTTTTCTTGGCCACTTTAGAAGTGACGCACCAACTTTTACATTTTGTAGAATGACTTAAATCTTATTAAAAACTAAGAAATAACGTCTTATGGCCAGCTATAACATACAAACGATGAAAACTACGTGTTTCACTGTGGCTAGCAAAACTAAATAGTGTTGTTAAACAAAAAAAATCAAAAATTACCAGATTTTTCTTGTTTGTCTACAGGAGAGATTAGTTTTTTTGCGAACACTGTAGAATCTTTTGTAACTTGAAATATTTAAACGTAGCATTTTTTTTAATTACACGAAAATTTACTTTATTATATCTGCAATATGATAGGTTCACAGAAGCTACTTCAAAATATGTGTAAGTATTTTTAAAACATCTCTGTATCCGGCAACCTATGTCGCGAACAGTCAACAGGAGGTGATTTGGTCTACAAGAAAAACAAAAAATCGGAATAAATAAAAGATATTATGTATCAATTGAAACACGTCATGACGAAAAACATTAAATAAAGCAAAATACAGACTATCGTTAAAATGTAGCTATATTTAAAAATGAGATATATAGAGCGAACAGGATTTCGGCCACTTCGTAGAATGACTGTAGGTACTATACTATTCTATAGGTATTGTTGAATGTAAAAATAATAAAAATAGTTAAGGAGACGTTACGTTGGCACCAAAAGCTGTTTGTTGCACATCACAGCGTCCAGATGGGTGCGTAAACTTGATGCGTAACAGATTAATTAATTCCAAATTATTGATAATTTCCCTTAAAAGATCTATGTCAATCATAAGTGTCTTACGAATGGATGTACAATATTGGTAGGTTTGCATTTCCAAAAAAACCTTTTCCAGAAATCACAGCGACTTATGTCGAGATTTTCTTGAATTACATTAAGTATATTTAAGCGAATAATCGCATGGTTTCCTACTTTTAGGAAGCGTTTAAATTAGTTAAACCGAATGTGTTTAAATGAATGTGTATGTTGCATGGAGCGTGGGTCGGAGCTCGCCCCTTGGGAATGAACACACCTGTGCGTCCACAGTTTCGCCATTGAACTGTGCCATTTTCAACTATAATAGCTTCCGATCGAAAATATTTACATTTTCATAGCCAGGTACCTACCTACTTCCTATATGTTAATGAGTACCCGATAACTTGTTAAGTAGTGATAGCTGTTTCAGATAACGATATCATCCCACAAAATTCAATGAACTTGAGGTTTTTCAGTGATCATTGTCATGCTTTTTATGTGCCTTTTACAGTACTAAGATAAAAAAAACAAAGTTCATAGCTGACGCTAAACTGCTAACTTATAATTACCAGGCCTACATAAGGCCTATATACAGCTATTATATTTAATTAAAGAGGACAGGATTCACATAAAAAAATAATCAGCAATACGTAGGTATATTATTTATTGGAATAAATAATATTCACACAACAATTTTTAGGTACGTCGATATGGTACCTACATATTTTTAATCATTATCATTAAACGTATTTTGGTTGTGGAGGTCAGATAGGCAATCGCTCCATGTTACATACTAGTATCCAGCGGCATCCGGTAAGACTGGAAGCCGACTCCAATAAAGTTTGGGAAAGGCTGGGCAGATAATGATGATCATTAAACTTATTTTTCAGGATTTATACAGGGTGTAAACAACCTCATCACGAAGCCGTCAACCAAGCATTCTGTACATCAAACTAAAAACTAAATAACATTACGCAAAAATTATTGCTGGGAAACGACTTTTTTTTGGGGTGAAACATCATGTTTTGTGGTAGAACTCAATGTAACGCACTCAAAACATTGTGCTGATGGATGGGTTGAATAGTACGGGGATCGTGGAGGTGTTTAAAATCTTACATTAAAAACTTGTATTACTCGTAAAAAAAACTTGTCAAAAAGTTGGAACTTTGACCCCCAATATCTCCGTAACTAGAAGGTTCCCAGGTATGGTGTAGAACAAAAAAATGATCGCAATGACGGGGAGAACAAGTGCCCTTCGGCTTCGTTAAGAGGTTTTTACGCCCTTTATAGGACAGTACACAGTGACTAGAATTGTAGTAAGTACAAGTAATTCGAAGTTACAATCATTTAATTAAGTAGCTTTGGTCTTGTTATACTTAGGTACACTTAATTTAACTGCTACACTTAGAATAACATTACATAATTGACAAGACATAATTGAGATAAAGATCTTTACTTAATTATACTTAATATTTAAATTATAACGTAGTAACTGCAGCAGGTATAATAATGAGATCAATTAATAGTTTCTTTAGAAGTAACAACGTGAATCGGTCGAAATATTCTTACCGTGTCATGTTGTCTCGTGACACTTCACACGATTGTGACCAATGAAACGGTTGGTTGGACTACCCACAGTACCCTAAGTACCTAAGTTGAGAACCTGTATAACTCTACTTTAAAGTATATACTGTTATTCTGCTGATAAAATCGGTTGTCATGGTATGGGCATGTGATGAGGAGGAATGAGAGAAAAGTCGTGAGAAAAGTTTTGAGTTTTCAGTAGAGGAAAACCAAAGAAACGATGGATGCACTGTGTGAAGGATGATATGGCTCGAAAGAAGGTTACTGCTGAGATGGCGAGCTATTGAGAAAGTATGGAAGAAGACATGCTGTGCCGACCCTAATTAAATTGGCTTAGGGGCAGGAGAATTATGACTTAATCTGCTGCTAAGGTCCTTCAAAACAGGCAGTTAAAAACTACTTTTTAACTCTCTATTTTTTATTTGACAACTTGTTCAGGTTAGTCTCAGGTCAGTCTCAGGATTTCTTCCTCATGACCCGAATAACTCCATCTCTTTCACACGCTGAAGTGAGATCTGCTATAGAGTTGGTGGTAGTAGGTCCCCAGTCCATGACGATGATATGTCGTCATCATCAGCCTATAATGTTCCCATTGCTGGGACACGGCCTCCTCTCAATGAGCGGAAATGGTCTATAATCTACCACGCGGGCCCAGTGCAGAATGGTAGATGTCACATGTCTTCGAATGTTTGGTTCTAGAACATGCCGGTTTCCTCACGACGTTTACCATCACCGTTTTGAGAGTAGTGGTGATGAATTAAATTACACAAAGTAATGCGCCTGTTCGAACCCACGACTTACTGTTCGTACTGGGCCACCGCTGTTCTCGAGATATCGCATAATATTATGTCGTATCAGAATGAATTTAATTGGTTAACACTACGTCTGAAGGATCGTCACGGTACAACACAACACAATACAAAATCCGGTATTATACATGTGTTTATCTAAGCTCCTCTTTATCAATTATAGTTGGGGTACTTGCGAAGATCCTGGGGTCTTCGGGTATCCATATCTTGGCGTGCAGTGTGGAACCTGGCTGCCTCTCCCCACGACGAGACCACGACAACGAATGAGCTTGTAGGTTGCTACCTGAAAATAAATACCTCATTTTAAACACTTTTAAGTATGAGTTATAGCAAAAAAAAACTTTTGTTTGAATATCTTTATTCAAAATGCGAACTAAGTCACCCCTACCAATTAAAAAAAATACCTTTTCATCGATACTGTTAAGTTTGTACCTACCTATTCTTGTCTAAAGAAAAATTGTGAATATTTAGTTCGCAACCAAGTATCCAGCGGAACACAAGTAGGTACAGACGTCAGCACTTCAAGCTACTACAATCTGTCTTTCTATAATCGATTTTCAAATTTATCGCTAAAATATTAAGGTTCAGGGTTGATTGGGAAAAACGACAGTTTGCTTGATGTGCTGACGTCTGTACGTACTAATACGTAATAAGGGAATATTTTGAAAGCGGTTGCACATTCCCAATGAAAACTAATACCAAGTAACAAAGAGAATAGGTTCGTACTAACTAAAAATGACTAAAGCATCTTGAAATACCCTTTTTTTTTTTTTTGTATGGGAAATCATCAAATGACTTCTCCCGCTCTGGGCGGAGCAGGAGGGATTGTCAGACTTTTACTGACTAAAACCCATCCATGTTCCTTCATCGCCCTTTGTGTTCCGGGGTCACGGTATCTCTTTCGAACAGTCCCGCAACCCCGGCAGGCATCGGTCCCCTTCCTGTTGCTGACTCTCTTTGAGGCGCGCGTGGAACAAGGACGCGCCGTCGTCACGACCTGTCGTCATGAGACGGACGGACGGCGAGCTAGCCCATAGCCCACCGTCCACAGGCCCGCATTTTAAAATACTCTAGAGTTTACTTAATTCACCTGGGTTAATTCCAACCATACTTTTTGTAAATACCTATTTACTTATTCTCTCAGGTGCGTTAAGTAAATTATGAGTAAACTTTATTCGCCTAATTCAGCTGGGTGCACCACCACCACGCGTAACTCACTCTTACTCTGGAGTTATCAAATAAAATTGCATTCCTTGTAAAAGTTACTGCATAATTGTCTGATAAGTATCATTAAAGAAAACGAGTAAGCCATTTCACAATTGCAAATTACCGGTGCTCTCAGACATTTCGAATCGTTACTAGAAAATGTTTGCTTTAAACGGAGGACGTATGGTACTAAGTAGTATAATGAGTTCTTCATTCATTTGCTATGCGAATGCGACCTATTCTTATAATGAAGTAGGTAATTGTGGGATTATTGATCAACGAAAGGAAACAGCTGACAATTTATGGTATTGTTCAAGGCAGTTTTTGATGTAGCTAACGGGTTACTAGTTAGTATTCAATTCGTTTCAATCTAATAGAACTTCAACTTAGGAGAAGTATTACTTTTTTCACTGTTAGTTGGCTAGAAAAGGATGATATAATTATCCACTATAAAACTAGAAGGTAGATCGCAATTTCCAGGGCTCTACGAGTTTCGTAGAGGCGGCTACGCGCGCTACGCGCTCTACGCATTATAATTATGACGTCCCGATAAGTCCCGTAGCTTTCTTTTTACACAGCAATATGTTCCGTCTCTGAAGAAAATAAGCTATACTAACTATAACTATGGCTTTAGTGTTTTTTGACTTCGTACTTGATTATTGATGAAAATCAACTGGACAACGAAAAAATGAGCTAATCGTCCAACTTTAATTAACCGCGCACAATCGCTCCGGAACCCCTAAGCGCTTCAACTTGAGGTTTATTTATCTACAATTATTTTTGTGAGACGTAAAGAGGGCTAACTAAACAGTTCGCAAATGCGTTAAGGCCCGTGTGGCCCCATGACGCGAGGGGCCGCAGCACGAGGGGCGCGCACGTGCGCACTGTTATGGGCCCTTAGGCCCCTTCTATACACCCCGATAGGGTTGACCTGTCCTTGTCGATTATTTTTTTCATTGTATTGCGCTTATGATAACAAATTCATTGATACATTACACCGATAACAGAATGGGAGTTGTTTTTTAGAACAAAACAGTTTTGTTTGTAAATGCAGTTAGAATAGATTGCACAGCATAGAAAATATCGAACAACAATCGTGTAATAATGAATTAGTAAGTCTTTGGTAACACATTACCTGTTTACTTGATAGGTGTTACTGACTACCTGTGATTTGCAAAATCAAAGAAAATTAAAGTTTAGGGCCGATTCGATTTGGGCAGTTTGATATCGACACGTTAAGGACAAAAAGATAATTCAGGGATTTTTATAAAGCCCTAGTTCATAATATTTACTAATTTTGTGCAATAGTGAGTACATAAATTGGTAGGTACGAGTACAGGAGTCGTGTTTCAAACGTAGTGTCCAGTCGTCCAGTCCACCCCTCTTACAACCAAGTGCTATAATAACAGTTTATATCATGTGACAGTGGACATAATGAGTATTTCCGGTAATTTGTGCGTTCGCTCCGTACCGAACAGTCAGATTTGTGTCGTTAATTATTAACTCAAGAATCGACTATCATAGTTTTAACGTAGACTCGTAATTTATGTATGTATCATAAAGAATGAAATATTTTAAGAAAAGAGTTTTATTAAAAAAAATAAAAATCTGAAAATAAAACAGCAATATTTTGTTTACAGGTTTCCGCGATAGTTCTTTCCAGCGTATTTGGAGAGCGCTCCTAACTCCTCCTCTATCCTGAGGAGCTGGTTGTACTTGTCGACTCGCTCGCCACGCACGGGCGCGCCGCACTTGAGCTGGCCCGCGGACAGACCCACCACCAAATCAGCCAGGAATAAATCACAAGTATCTCCCCATCTATCAAGGACAATAACGCCTAATCCAGCCGCTTTAATCATCTTGTAACATTCGATGACCTCACTCAAAGTACCCGCTTGATTTAATCGCAAACCGATCGAATTTCCAGCTTTTTTCTCGATGGCCAGGCCAACTCTTCTTATGCTGGTCTGCGTCAAGTCGTTGCCTATTAGTTGCGCCGAAGTGCGAGTCGTAAGCAGGGAAAATGCAGACCAATCATCAAATTCGAAACCATCTTCAATGGTACACACGGGAAACTCTTTTATGTTGTCCAAATAAATTTCAGCGAGTTTGTCAGACGAAACATATTCTTGAGGATTTGAATTTGGGTTTTTGAATTCTAAATCATACGCTCCATCTTTATATAAATCCGTAGCAGCTGCGTTGACGCCTATTTCAGCCTTGCCGTGATACCCGCATTGCTTTATAGCATCAGTGAGGAAAAGAAGCGCATCTCTGTGGCTTTTTAGCGGAATGGAGAACCCGCCGTTACTGGGGACGTACGAAGCTTCGATGGGGTATTTGGACAATACACTTTCTTTAACATAGGTATATATTTCTGTACCGATTTTCATCGCCTCTGTAAAGGATGACGCTCCAGTTGGCATTATTGTATATTCTTGAAATGGCAATCCGTTGGACGACAACACTCCACCATTCAGGATGGTGAAGTGTGGAACTGGCAATATGATGGTGGTTACTCCTCCCATATCTGAGATGTGTCTGTACAGTGGCATTCCTTTCTTGGCGGCTCCAGCCTTGGCCACCACCAGTGACACAGCCATTATCGCGTTGGAGCCAAGTCTCGACCTGTTATCAGTACCGTCGAGGGCGATCATGAATTGATCTATTTCTTTTTGCATTGTCACCTCGAGGTTCTGTTTTATGAGTTCTGGGGCGATTATATTATTGATATTTTTGACAGCCATCGTTACACCCATACCGTGGTAATCCGTGGGGCTGTTATCTCGTAATTGTAACGCTTCTGCAATTTTTTTCTGATCAGTTGACGAAACCGCAATGCGAAATAGTCCAAGTTCAGTTACCATATCCACCTCGACGGTCGGTATGCCAGATGAGTCAAATATTTGACGAGCTAACAAAAGTTTGATCGGCATTGTGGAGTTACTTAAATTTGTACATAGAAAAAGTGTTTAAAAATAAAATTACTTAGATAATTATTTTCAAAACATAGTACGCTGAAAACGTCAAAATTATTCGTTCCTTCGCTAAATGTCGAGGGATTTGAATTTTGCTTTCATATGTGTGCCAGTTACCGTCTACTAACATTGTTTAAAAACTTTTTCGTTTGTTCGTGAATGAAAAAAAATAGATACATAAAACACTTCACGCCATGCAATACGAGTGTGAAAGGGCGCACGTGCGCTATAATCTTTATGTAAATCCTACATTACACTTCGATAAGGTGCTTTTTAATAATTGAAAAACAGATTATGCGTTATACGTGGGCAGTATTTGGTTGCAGCGAAGTCATTATCTGTAGCACATTGGAATTAAGTATTTTATCAACCCTGGGCTCATGGTTCTCTGTCAATTCTTTAGTTGATATTGACATGAAATTAATGAAACTGTTTTGTAGTTACTGTGGTAAAAAAAAAACCTAAATTAATCTATACTAATATTATGTATCTGAAGAGTTTGTTTGTTTGTTTCGTTGAACGCGCTAATCTCAGGAACTACTAGGTTGGAATTGAAAAAATCTTTTTGTGTTAGATAGTCCATATAACGAGAAAGGTTATAGGCTATATAAAATCACGTTACGCCCAATAAGAGCGGAGCATAAATGAAAAATGTTGCAAAAACGGGGAAAATGTATTTCTTTTTATTCTTTTTCTCTCTTCTTGTGACGCAGACGAAGTTGCGTGAGTCCGCTAGTATAAAAAATATAAGCTTACTAAAACTGTTCTTTTTCTACGTACGTATATGCATACGTTATTTTGAAACCTTCAGACGATGTGCGACTTAGATTAAAATTATATGAACTCTAATCAAATGATGATGATTTTACGTGCAATAACTATCTATTTTATTTTTTTAAACTTAGTTCACAAGGCAATGACATTAATGGCATGAAGGGTGTGGGGCCGCGTTAAAGTGGTATGGAGTACTTAATAGTGTTCTAATACAGTCCCGAGCGCCACCCTATTATTGGAGGGCGATCTTTCAATTTGCTACGGCGTGATTCGCAAATATGCTGCTGTGCCCTTGTTTACACTTTAAGAGCGCTCAGTTTCGGCACAAGTGTAGTTATAATGCTTTTGTTTGCAAAAAATGAGGGGCGTATTGTTTTTTTTAAAGATAGATAGAAACCGAATATATTATATATAATTACAGTGAAACCTGGATAACTGGGACCTTAAAGGGACCTGCAAATTTGTCTCACTTAGGGAGGTTTTCAAATTATCCAGTGTCTCTGATATCCAAGCATAAATGTCGGGACCTCAGCATGACTTCCAGCTATGGTGGTGTCTGACTTAAAGCTGGCGCACATATACCGGGGAGCAACGGATGCGCGCATTCTCGGATTCATTGATTTTAGATATTATTTTAATGAGGACAGTGTCGATAATAGTTTGACAGTGAAAATCTCTCTGCGCTGCACTCCGCCATACCTATGTACCCCATATCCAGGTCCCATTTAACCAAGTTTCACAGTATTTTTAAAAATACGCTACGTGTACGTCTGACACATCACACAGAGGGACGTAACACATTGTGGGAGAGAACGTTATCAATATACAATTAAATGATACAATAGTGGGATCCCACGGGAGCCCGGCCTCATCTCATCACGCGATAGTGATGTACCCGTGAGAACAAAGCTACTGGACCATCGACACACCGATTAACGGTTATATTCGATTATCACACGCGATGGGTGATGTAATTACTACCCAACATGTGCAAACTTCAGTCTTAGAGGGGTGACAATTGGTGGAGGAAAGTTATGAATAAATTAGCACCTAAATTATGGGTAGTAGGTAAGTAGGCAAAAGGCACTACCTAGTTGTAATAGTCCCGTAATTAATGACTATTAAAAATTAAATCATGTTAAGGTTAGGTACAGTTAGCAAAATAAATCGACGGTTATTTCAGATTTTTGTGAATAGGTGTTATGTTTTGTTTTGAATATATCACAATGTTAGTCTTTGAACTACCTACTTAATACCAAAGATGTTATAATTATTATAGTCACTTTTCATTCAAAATCTCTTTGAAGTCTGTAGTTCACCAAAATGATGCTGACCGTACATAGTAGGTACCCACGTAGGTAGGTAAGTAAATGAGATTTAAACAGTTTAAACCGAAAAAAAAAACTATAGTACATTATGGTACAAGTGAGTAATGTTGGTGATTACCGCTGAGGCGCGATTGAGACCCGAGCCGTCAGGCGAAGGTCTTAAGAGAGCCGAGGACGGTAATCAACAATACACACGTGTGTCATACGACGTTTTTCAACACACTTGTGAATAAAATAATACAAAAAAATCATTTTATTTAATAGATAATAGATAATAGATCTTTGGAGTTTTCAACTTTCCATAACGATAAGGGCTTCACATCTTATAACGGGCGGTGTACAACATAAATCATTTTCTTCATAACTAGTACTTACTTGTAGACACTTTTTATTCATAAATAACTATAATTTCAACAGTGAAAACGAGTAATAAAAAGTTTTTCGCAATGGCGGGGTAATTTAATCAGTTTTCCTATGCGCGCGCATCTAACAATGGCGATCGGCCATAGAATAAAGTTGTAAAGTTGTTGTAAAAGTAAATAATGAAGTTTGTTTTTTTGGCTTTTCGCGGATAGCGAATCCACGTACAAAACATGGAATTCAAAGTTTTCTTTATTACAGAGAAAACAAAAGTAACAATTCAGTGAAATGAGCAAGCAATAGGTACATTAATTTATTTGTACTATTGAACACGATTTTTTTTATATAGAAACTTGTAGGAACAAAGCAAAGAGCACATCAACCAAAAAAAAAGAAACCCTATAACTCACTTGTGATAATAGTAATGAAAAAGTCACAGTTTGATTATAGACGCATTATGTGCCTAATTGCGGTGAAATTAGAGCCATTTTATGAGCAAGTGTGTTGAAAAATATTTAACTTCACTTAAGCCTACCTAAGCTACATAAAAAACGTCGAAAAGCTGCACGGTTCGGGTTGGTCGTTTCCATGGAGAAGAAACGGCAAGAAACTCCATGGTTAAGTACTCTTTTCAAATCATTTGGTATTACAATATTAATGTGTTTCAGCAATTAGTACTTAAGTATTAGGAGACAGCGTAGGCCCAACAATAGGTTGTCGTTGCTTCCTAACCAAAAAATGTAAAACAAGATAAATAATTCATTTAATAAAACAAGATAATAAATCAAAACTTAAGAAGCATCTGGAATCTACAAAGCCTACAATGTTCACACATTCACAAAGAAAAAGTTAAAAAAGGAATCTATTAGATAAGGTAAGAAATTATTGTATAAAAAATAAACTAAACAAGTTACACAAATATTGTCATCAGTGCTGTAGCCTGTAACTAACATAAGCAAAAAAAGAAAAAAGAAATTTGAATACTACCTATTTGTAAAAATATAAATGGTAACAAAAGAAAAGAAAAGAGAAAGGAACAAAAATAAAGGTTGAAAATAGTAGGTACCTACCTTAATAAGTAGGTATTTAATTTGTTTTAAAATTTCAGTATCCTTTGATAACACAATAAACGATAACCTTAAAGTTGGTATTCGTTTTTCAACCTTAGGATCTTCTTTTAACTTATATAAATAATGTATGTGTCCGACAACATGTATTGAAGCCGTATTGTGACAAACTGACATTAGCACTTATAGAAAACAAGGAAACAATTTTATATTTCCTTGATTACCTACTTAGGTGTTTCACGGACTTGGGACGCCATAATAACTATGCCTGCTGAAATGAATTTTTAAATACACTTCCTCGCTAACTGGCTATTATCTGCTAGTCTGCTAGGTTTAGAATGCAGTGTAATTCAGACTCTTGTATTATTATTTTTTCATTTATTGCTAATGGGAGCGTATATTCAGGATAAAGAAAAGATGCATAAGATCAATGTGTAGTCTAAGAACAACGAACAACAGCAACAATGAATTCCGCATTAAAAAAATATAAAAAATTTAACCTTGCCATCTCTGTACATACTGGAAACTGCATTATTTGTAAAATCAAATCAACATTTGTTTAAACAATATTCATCGGTTAAAAGAACTCCAATTCGTGCCCAATGAGAATTTGTTGTGTCCGATCAAGTGCAAAACTGCACTATTGACGAAGAGCGTATTTGGTGTTGCTCCCAAAATTTATAATAAACTACCAGACATAATTAAATAGATTTGAAAAGTCCCTTCAGGGGATACTACTAGACAAATGTTACTACAGTGTGGATGAATATTTAAATGATAATTTTCTTGTATGAATCATTCTGATAAATTGTGATTTTACGATTCCTAAAAGACCAAAATATTCTTTGAATATTTAAATTGTGTTTACAAATAGAATATCAAACATAAACAATATTCTTCATTCAATTATTTGCAAACAAACTAACATTAATATGTGTTCTAAATTCAAAAATATTAGAATTTTCTATTTTTTTTTTCATATTTGGATGTTTTGCGGCTACTTCACTTATTGCTTCTTTTTTAACCTGCGAAATAAACGCGCGGAAGTAAAAGCAAATAAAAACATATTTTCATAGTAATAAATGACAAATATACCTAATTTTCGTTCAATTATTGAATTTCTTCGAAAGTGTGCTTAATGAAAAACGTCGTTTGTTACACGTGGGGCATTTGTCACTGCAGTTCTCGCAAAATTCCGCCTAATATACGCTGCAATAACAAAGTTTCTTCACTACTATTCCGTACATGTGCTAGTTCTATTTTTTCCGTAGAAGCTTTTGTCGCTTAGTTAAAAATCACATTCAAATGCGAATTTATCGCCACGTAGTTGGTAAATGCAATTATTGTGCGTCAATTAATTGTGAACGAAATACATCCACATTAGTGGTGTATCGATCATTAAAAGGTGCACAAACATTGCAGGGGTCGCGCCCTGGCACGGGGCACCGCCGCGCCGCGCCGCCGTGGCCTGACCCTGAGCATCGCTTTGTGGCATGCATGCTTCATTGGACACCGCACATCTGTATCTATGACTTTATTTGTAGGAACATCAATTTGTAATGTTACTGATAATACCCGTGTGGGGTAAGTACATTCTTCCTATCGTCTCGGTTTTGGCTGACCGAATTCCTAGATATCCATGTCCTGTTGTTATTGTAATGCACATCCCTAGAGCGTAGTAGTTTATCCGATCTTTTTTAAAGCTGTACGAACGAGTAAAACGGATTACTTAAAGCTCGGCAAAGTAGTTAACTATCTCAGAAGGAAATACAAATAAAACATACCCCAATAAAATACTTTTAATTTTCCTCCATTTAAACTGGCAGGTAATATTAAAAGAGTGGCCATAGGTGCGAAGAGGAACTTTTATTGTGAACAGGTGAAAAGGGATAATTACGAGACTATTATCTTTCTATTGCAAGACAAATAACTACCTATTCCTAATTTCCTACCTACTATTTTACCGGATAGCAATTACCTAAGTTTTATTTTATGTTTTATTAATATAAGGAATAATCGTTAAGGGAGTTTCATATCATTTCATGTAATAAGCTTAGCTAGTAACAACAGAGATGCACTATGAACATTTTAATTAAAAAAAAATTAAAAACAAAAAAAAAAAAAAAGCTAAAAAAAAAGCTATGAAAAATAGAAGGGATTTATCGACTTGTGTAGTTGTGTTGCTGCTTATATCTAGATAATCTTACCTTTTATGATAACTTTCCTCTGCTCTTCCTTGTTGTGTGTGTTGGCTACTCCTGACAGCATGGTTTCTGTTGAACAGCGGTCTACTCGTACCTAAGTAGGTATACAGAAAACGGGGTAAGTATTTGTTAATTCAAAGTTCTACTTTTACATATCGTAAAATCAATAGGGCGTTTTTTTATTTTCCTTCACGCTTTCTGGCAAGTCAAGTGCAATGGGATTTCGTACGGGGAAAACTTTTATCACTTAATTAGATCCTATCTATGAGATGAATTTTCTAATAGATACCTTCTCTTTGTAATAAAATAAACTCTTGTTACAGACACATTCTTCTAGACTAGGAATTTAGGATGTTCATTGTCTGTCAATTAATTCATGATAAAAGTGAAATGTAGCAGTCCAATTATTTATTATATTATATCCTGAACCTCACTAATACATATTATAGACACAATCTACACATATTCAAACACAAAACAAGAAAGTTTTAAATGATTACAAGATGTTGCCCGCGACATTCGTCCGCGTGAAAAACTTTTTACATTGATGCTCCGCTCCTATTGTCGTAGCGTGATGGTGTTACATACTTACCTTCTGCCAGCGGCTTCGCTCGCGTGAAGTTTGATAATTGTCCTATGGGATCTTACTACCGGGATAAGAAGTATCCTATGTTTTATTCTAGGTTATAAACTACCTGTGTGCAAAATGTCATCCAAATCCGTTTAGTAGTTTTTGCGTGAAAGAATAACAAACATCCATACAACTTACATCCATACTCACAAACAAAGAAATTTAGAAATAATATATTTGAATGTCTTTGCTCACAAATCACAAACTTTCGCATTTATAATATTAGTAGGATAGCCTTCTTTGATAAATGGGTACCTTCCATCACTAAAATATTTTTTCAATTATTCGAACCTGCAGGCCTAGCCAAGTTGCAAACGTTTTGTATCGATTCTCTTTCTACAATCGTAAACGCCTTAGCGATTGTAGAAAGCGCTAAATTGGTAGCCAAGTTTACACGACTGAGTCGATTGCTCGTTCTCTAATGTCTGTAGAAAAAACCTACACTTTAGTCTATGGTGAGAGTTCCTACCAAAGAGTTTAGCGATCAACATTGTAGAAACGATAACATTCTATTCTATCATTGTGAACAATGTAAACTTGTCTACGAATTTTCTATTCGTTTGTGTTGATCACGTGATTTAACGTTGAGATGATGTCATTCTCATTCATTTGAATAGTTTTCTACTAGCGTTAACGATTGTAAGTAGATTGTCAACTTGGCTAGGGGTGCTGCAGTTGTTCCTGAGATAAGCGCGTTCAACCAAACAAACTACAGCTTTAAAATATTAGAATAGAATTATAGATGGAAATACTTACCAATTCACCCAAAAAGTTAATATAACCGATGGCTAGCTTCAAAGTGTCAACTTTAGACAGCCTCTTCTCGTAAGGAAGAGTGGGGATATGAGCACGGAGCCCTTCGAAGGCATCGTTGATGGACTGCATTCGTCGGCGCTCGCGTAGGTTCGCGGCTTGACGCTGTTGGATCTGCTGCTGAGGACACCGCAGCGAAGACTTACGTCTGTGAAGGCGCCGGAAGTCCGATCTAGAAACAAATAAGAATTATATGTATTTTCAATGATCATCTCAGTTCTGCTTAAATAATGATTGATCGCTGAAGCATGTGCAGTAGCTGTCGTTCAAAGAATGTGCACTCCACAAGCAATGCAAATAGTGTGATCTGACATACACAAAAGAGCGTACTGAAATATTATCTCCATTTACTTTATCATTCCTCATTCATCATCATACTGTATGGCAGTGATAGCCTGTGGTGTGAACTGTGACCGACGGACTGCCAAGTCAGGTCGTAGTTCGAACTCAAGGCACGGCAAAAAAAAAAAAAAACATCCAAAAAATCATATAGGTATATGATTTTTTGGATGATTTTTTTTTATTTTTGTCATGTGCGTATTGTATAATTATCACTTGCTTCGGTGAAGGAAAACATCGTGAGGAAACCAGCATGCCTGAAAGATATTTCTTGACGGCATGTAAAGCCAAGTCAAGTTAGTTGTCTTTGATCTTGTTTAATTTCCACTTGAGCCTACACTGTATCATCTTGAAACTGTATCCTCGTTTCATATAAATGATACAATTAATACATTTAGTGGGCAGAGATGGCCTGATGCTGCAGGCCGATCATCTCCGTTAAGTAAGACGGTACTTTTCCACCTGATAACCTCAAAAAACTGTATTTATAAGTTTCTAGATTAATTAAAAATCACTTGTTCAATCCAGCTAATTATTCCTTTAAACCTGTCAAGAAAAGTATGCTAAGGTGACTGCATTGACGTCCTATAGATTAGTAGAACATTGAAAATACTTTTAAGTTTTTTTTAATATTAGAGCTCCAGTTCCAAGATGCCGCTGACTATGATAAGTAGGTACAGGTAGGTAATCTAAAGCAAAATATAATTATTAGGGTTCTAAAATTAAATACGGTAACAGAAAAAAAAAGAGAATTCGCTGGAGTTAGAGCTTAATTTTGTTCTACGAAATGCAGCCTGTACAAAACACGCGCATAACACACAAAAATATACAAAAGAATATATAATATACAGCATTGCCAAGCAATAAATAGAAAAAATTAGGACATGGAGGCACGTACCTAATTTTTGCCACAGATTCGTACCTTCGTCGTGGCGTGGATACATTTTCTTGATCACTAGCATAGAGGCTGCCATCAGACATCGAGGAGTCATCATACATGTAGTTGTCAGAACTGTTGGCCGAGGTCGGTGAACCTCCAACAGGCAAGGGCACCACACTTGTAGGATTTTCAAGAGACGGGCACCTGATTCCATTAGGTCCTTCCATTATAGAAAAATGTTATATAATATTTAAAATACTTAGATCACTATTATACACATGACTAGTGAGACTAAACGAAATTCCGAGGGAGTCCTGAAGGTCGGAGGAGTTGTGTTGTCGGCGACAGTTAACGAGATTGTGAGTGCTGAGCGTGAGGGTCAGAGGGAAGGTTGCGCGCCTAGAGACTCCGCCCTAAAACAGCTCTCCGCCCACGTGATTATCGACCAAAATAATGAGACCCTCGTAAACGAACAAACGAAACCCTCGCTTTGGAGCCGTGGTATACAATATCGAGGGGTAGCAAGGACCCCATTTAACTGGTTACCAAATAATGTTCTAGAACAATTGCTTTGCTAATATAATCCTTATCTTGTTGTGGCAAAAGGCTTTATTACGTAGCTAATTAAAGTCTAGATCTAGACATTGTTATGTCTAAACACTTCATAACCGACACCTTTTATGCTCGGCAAGAAAATTGCTTTGATACTTTTAATTCTAATTTTACAGTCTGTTTGTAAATAGCCGATGTTGTTATTATGTCTTTACAAGAAAGCGACGTGGTATTGTATTGTTGCCAGTGGCCACCGCATGCACTTTATGTCCTAGCATTATGGGTGGGTTTCGAAGCTCTAAGTGTTACCATAGTCGTGCGGTAAATCACCGAGTTACCGACTGTAGTCTCCATTCATGTGTATCTTTATGAATGGTTTGTTTTACTGTACATTTAACTTTAATATATCTGAAAGGGGAGGAGGATTGGGGAGTAAGGGAGAGCAGACATAACATCTTTCCGGCCCCAAGAGTCATCCTCACCTACACGCGTTGAAAGAGCGGCGGTTCCCATCTGGCAGCCGTGGTGCTCCCTGCTAGACAACGAACGAGGCTGTGGCGACCGAGCGGTAGCGGGATAACTATATATACACCAATCCGGGCAACTGGTTTGGAAGAGGCTGCAGCGGCCTTAGGGTCCAAATAACCCTTAAAATGTCTGGTACAGAAAGCAACGGGAAACCACTGCAAGTTTAAATCTATTAAATTAAACTATTTAAATCCATTGTGACTCTCAAGTCACAATGGATTTAAGAAATGGCGAACTAGATCTGTTGAGCGCTCCGGCTGAACCCGGGGATGGTGGTGTGAAATGTGCTACCGGCCATGTGATTGTGTCAGATCAGGCAACACACGGAAACTATGTTACTGATAAACCGAAATCAGTTAGGCAGCCTCAACGCCTTGGCACTTGGAATTTATGCGGCCTAAACCTACCAGTAAACTCCAGTTAAAAATGAAAAGGAAGGAAGAAATCTTCGGACTTAGCGAAACACACTGGAGAAAGTCAGGATAATATATTCAACTGACCTGTTGAATAAAGTCAACTTTTTAGGACCTGAAAATGAAAGCTCTAAGGGTGTTGCCTTCGTCGTACCACTTAGCATGGACAAATACGTCAGCGGTTATAAGCCGATTCCGCTTTCCAACTAAAGATTTGTAGACAGAATGGGACATCCTTACAGTCAGACAAACTTTTATCCTGCTTACTGTTACTAAAAAGCACTCCCAGCTACAGTTTGACTCCAAATTAATTAATAACCTACGACGGAAGGGAAGAGTCTGCCCCTCGTTGCAGTTCAAATCCCCCAGATTTTTTTTTGCTTCCTTGGTCAATTCTTGTACAACAAATTAAATGTCACTCTTGATCGATATCCTAAAACCACCTACTATTGTCACAAAACAGTAAAAACATTTCTTAAAACGCTTGACACCATAAAACTGAGAACCTTTTGACAATTCCTAAATAGATTTTCTTCTCTCCTATTATAGATCTATTCTCCTCTCTCCCGTGGCTGTTTTACATCTCATTCCACACTCTCGCTCACTCCAACATACATTTATACACTGCAACATACATTCACACACTCCAGCATACTTTCATACGCGATACTACACTCTCGTGTGAACCATTAGTTCTCCATTTAATATTTTACCTTTCTTGTTTATTTACTATTTGTACTATTGTTAACCTTAAACTGATTGTCTCTTTGCATCTTTTTGGTATCATGAATGATGTTTACACAAGATCGTCTTTTAACCTTTAGCGATATTATTGTTTTAGTGGGGGGGCCTAGTGACCTGTAACACAGGCTTCCTCGAAAACCTACTTCAGGCACCAGTCTCTTCCAATGGTGGAATATAACTTTGTCAAAAACATTGTTAACTTACAGGTCTATGCGCCTACCGAGCTAATCTAGCAAGGACGAAATCGAGAACTTTTACAGCGCCTTGGTAAAATCTCTCCAAGAAATACCCAAAAGGGAGTTAACGGTGGGTTTAGGTGATTTTAACGCCAAAATCGGTCAAACGGACAGCGACAAACATCTTCGACGGGTAGTCGGGAAGTATGGAATCGGCAACAGAAACGAGAGAGACGAACGTATGCTTCAGAAACTCGCTGCTAATTCTTCGTAGACGTGAGTTTTAGGAAAAAGGTCTAACCATATAGGAGAACAGAAGGTTATACGACCAACTTGACCAACCAACAAAATTGCCGCAAAGACTATGACCAACATATCAACAACGTCGGTGCTGATCTCGAACAGAATTCTGCGAAACATCAGACCTGAGATCTTTTCCTTAAGGTCAAAGAGCTGACTAAGTCTCGTAATAAGAAAACTTGCACAATCGCAGATGAAGCAGGTAACATCCTCACTGACAAAAATCTGGTGCTGGAACGGTGGAAACAGTACTGCACAATACTTTAAGACTGCGAGACGATTCGAGACGTTCCAGATCTTTCATTTTTGTAAGTCAACAGGTAATATGCTGAGAACGCAGGCGTGCGTGGACAGTTTCGTTTATCTGGGCTCTTTAAGTAATGAAGGTAGCTGCGTCCCAGAAATAAAACGACGGATAGCCATGGCTAAAGATGCTATGACACGCTTCCAGAACATCTGGAAAAATCGTGGTATAAGTTTTAAAACGAAGGCCCGTTTGGTCAGAGCAATAGTTTTCCCGATTTTCCGCTATGGACGTAGACAATCCCAACAAGAGAAAGACAGAGGATAGACGCATTCGAAATGTGGTGCTCGAGGCGGAAGCTCCGAATTACATGGACAGCCTAACGCACAAATGTGTCTATCCTGTCCCAAATTGATATCAAGACCCGATTGTCTACAGTTTGCCTACAGCTTATTTTGGCTACATAATGCGAAGAGGACATAGCAGCCTAGAATAGCTGGTCATTGTTGGTAATACCGAAGCCAAGAGAGCGCGAGGCCGGTCGCCAACAAGATGGTCCGACCAAGTAAAAGAGGTGGAGGCGCTAATAGCGGGCGTCTCAATATATGGAAGGTGCTGAGCAACCGGGGCGATAGTTGATTGGAGAGCAGGAATAAAACTCGGAGTAAGGTGTAAACTTAAACATGAAAATTTATGTACAATTTTCAAAGATAACAATGACAGAGGCTACGTTCACAAGCAAATTTCAGCAGGTGGTGATGACAACTATGGACCGGAGTTAATGAATTCAGATTGTCCGTGTTGGTAAATTGGTACCTACTCGCAATA
This sequence comes from Xestia sexstrigata, assembly GCA_941918905.2. Taxonomy (NCBI): domain Eukaryota; kingdom Metazoa; phylum Arthropoda; class Insecta; order Lepidoptera; family Noctuidae; genus Xestia; species Xestia sexstrigata. The sequence continues at coordinate 9,701,351 of OW799200.2, read as the reverse complement.
TGATCATAACATTTTTTGAAAAATCCTGTGTGATGTCTAAGGTAAGAAGACAAAAGCAAAAGACCAAAGAAGTAGAGGACAATTTCTTTCATAGATTTTATTGCTGAAGTGTTAGGTTCAAGTTTGATTGGGATTTGTCAGTTTCGGGTAGCTTGATGTGCTGGCGTCTGTACATTTTGGGACCGCCGATATTATTGGGTAAACTTTAACAATTCGAGGCAAACAAAACATGTTTCTGGTATTCATTTAAAACGACGAGACCATCTCTGGAGCCCTACCCGGACTGGAGTTGTAATTTACTATAATTCCATAAATTAACCCCCGTTTATTGATGCCAAACCTACCTTGAAAAGAAAAGAAAACTCTTTTTACTTGACTATCATCATCAACCTATCTATAATTTTCCCACGGCTGGGACACGGTCTCCTCTCATGATGAGAGGGAATGGGCTATAATCTACCACGCGACTATACAAATCACAAAATTGGTCAACGGGTCCAGTTGACCAATTCAAACATGCATTAGGCAGAGGTGTTAAGTACACCACACCTCTACCTACCCACGTTTCATCAGTAAGGTTCAAGTCCCATGTATTAGGGGCGAACCTACAGCCATCAACCAGGCACGAATTCAGACTCAATGGCTAGTTCTAATAAAAACCCGATAACACTTTGCCAACCTGGGATTCGAATCGATGACCTCTTGCTCAGCAGTAGGCGCAGTACCGCTTACAACCACTAGAAATAAATGTAGTGTAGATTTAAATAATATTATTGACAATAAGCCCAACATTTTTTTTTTCTATAAGAACCTATTCTTGCGCAGCAAACAGGGTGCAACTCCGCCCATTGTAGGATTTTTTAAGTGAACAATTGATTGTTGCATTCTCGCTACACTAATATTTTACAGAGGAAAGATTTGTATCTTTGTATTTTTGTGTGTGTGTATGTTTGTAATGAATAAACTCAAAAACTATTACTACACCGATTTCAAAAATTCTTTCACTATCACCCTGAGTAACATAGGCTATATTTTATCCCCATACTCCCACGGGAACGGGAACTACGCGAGTGAAACGTCCGTTAGTAGGTAGGTAATAATATTCTCCATTCCATGACAAGTTTTGTCTACTGCGGGCATCAAATCTTATTCTCAGTTTGAACTTGCGAGGTATCATGCTCTCGGCAAAGACGATTTTTTGATAGAGCTTTTGAGAATCCTAACAAAATTTAGGTTGCAAAGGAATTTGAACTTTATGATGAGAAATTGAGTTTGTTTTTCATAACTTGACAAATTGCAAAAATTCCGCATTCTAAATAGATACTCTTACGAGGGGCAGGCGACTCAGCGACTGTGCACACAAATATACGAATTTGATCCAGGTTCCAAAGGCGGCGGGTTGACGATGACGTTAATACTTTTCAGCACTGATTGCACGTAAAAAATATTTTTTTTTTATTTAAGAAACAATGGTCTTTTATTGGATATTCTTAGCTGCCCTGATTTGCCACGTAGTTAAGGTGGAAGTGCCTTGAATTTCGCGATTTCACTGGTTTTCCTATAGCTTATATTATAAGTTTTTCCTTGAATACTTAGTTCAGTATTTTATTATTTTTTACTTTTTTTATGTTATATTTACCTACTGATTTGACAGGAATATTTACTTTGTTAAGTAATCTACTTCTTCATTATTATTGTGACATTTAATGATTTTTATTGACATTGATTTTGTAAATTATTATTAATTTTATTTGATTATTGTGAATGTGGGGACCATGTGGGTCATATTTTTATTCTTTGTTTGCTTTTTTCCCACAACTGTCTGGCAGTTTGAGTACTATAAGCGACCTACCCTAATGTCCTTTCTTTGGTATTGTTTGTCGTTTCGTTGAGCTCCTTGAGTTATAAGTCGAGCTACACGATAACCGACAAATGCTTTGCGCTGACTGGACAGGTCCACTCAAATCTGTGTGGTACTTTTTTCAAAAGGCCATCTCAGACACTAATCTGCATAGTCCTCATGTGAATTGAGCAAGATTGTCTGGACTTCAAAAGAGACTATGACCTCTGAGTTTGTTTCGGCTGTTTCTTCTCAGAGTAGTCAGGTACACCGGCCCCAACTAGTTTAAAAAAAAATTAGGTGTAAAAGTGTTTGTAAAACCTACTTGCAAATTATACATCATTTATCATTTATCACTTGCCAGTGACTTTTGCATATGTTATGTTTGAGATTTTGAGCTCTCTACTAATTACTTTTCTTTGTCCATAGTCATTATGAAATACCGATGAATTTTTGGTAGAAACTAAGTTTCATTGGCATAAACTTTTATTAACTACAATTTGACAGTTTGTGAGTCGTGGCGACATCTAGTATCAAAATTAATATCGAAAACCCTCTTTGGGATTACCCTACATAAAAATGTACTCTGTGGATAGCAGTTTGAGTCGGAAAGAGTCGGTTCTAATGATGCGTGGTCGGAACTAACACCGTCACCTCCTTTTTTCAATACAATTACCACAGACAAGTGCCACCGAAAATCATAAAAATATAGTCATTACGACTACAAAGACAAAACTGCACTGCAAGTACGTAGCAATCGATAACGATCGAATCGATACGATTCGATAAATCCGACTTTTCGATTGGTTAAAAACTCATTTTATCGAGAATAACTGTCAGATTTATCGTAATGCAGTAACACTGCATCCAGAAATTATTATTTCTATATATAAGTTTAATTATGATCAATTTATGTGTATATGTCTCAAGCGATGCCAGATGCGCATTTAGAAGAAAGATTGTCCGATTTAAGGACTTAATCAAAAAAGTTGTCTCAAAAGGTCAGTAGCTAAACATATGAAAAAACTAAACTGTCACTGTCAACTACGGTATTGCCAGTATTGATTCGATTGCAGATTTTGTGGTAATTATAAGTAACTGATGACGACCAGTAGCCTCACGTTGGTTTATGAGATTAGTAAGTTACAGGTGACGGTAGACCGTAACCGTAAACTGCAGCAACATTGTCATCCAACGGCAATGACAGACCCCAGTGGACAGACACTACTATAGTGCATTCCGAGTGACAACAATATTGATGGTATCGATCATAGCGCCATGAGGCTCTACGATTCAGTAATCGCGTCGCGCTCATGTCACTAACCGCGATATTTCTATTAGGACAGTTCTCAGAACGTTAACAGTTCGATAACAGCAGTATCTCAATATTTCTCTACGTTTACTTATTAACAAAAGCACAATTCAATTATACTACACACAACAAACAAAATGTATGAAATGTCTATTTTGACAGGGCGCTCAGTGATTGATGACGCTTTTGGGGCACGGTCCGGTCGGCGTTATCGCAAGATGGCGATAGTGACGTCACCGTTACGTCGCAAAGTTTTATATGAAGCCCGATTTTCGGACATCGCATTTTTATTGAAAAACCTGACAGAAATGATCATTTATATGCAAGATTTCGTATCCGTAATTTTTTGAAAATCGACCAAATTTTATTTCGATTTTAAGAAAAAAAATACATTTAAACTAAGCGTCATAGAAATAACGATGTTAGGTACATTGATGGCGCATCTTATGCCAAGTATTTTATTGCATTTAGGAACCTCGTAACTTTGCTTGATCCAGATATATACGTGTTTTTCGGTTTTTAGTTTTTCTTAATTTTCTCGAAAATTCCGTAATTTCGGGAAAAGTCATTTAATACAGACAGTAAGTACAGTCCCATAAATAAACCTATATTTATGATCTCATCAACCCTTGTTCGGTTTGGCAAAGAATCGAAGAGAGACGATAATTGTCGAAGCGCATACTTCTCTTGGGAGATCTTAGATTTTATTGATACTGCAGCCCGCTTAGCATGACCACCGTAGACACGAAAGAGAATCGACAAATCTTTTGTTCTTAAGTCATTGAATCGACAAAATGACAGATGAACAAAAGATTTGTCGATTCTCTTTCGTTTCTACAGTGGTCATGCTACGCGGGCTGAACTAGAGAGCCCTTGATTCGCCGAGATTGAATACCTAGAATGAAATTATTGTTTTTGCACAAAAGTGGGTAATTTCGTATTTAATAGTAGCAACTTCGACTTCGAAAAGGGCGTTTTGCCTTTGCTTTTAAAAAGACTTGTCAAAAATGTATGTCATTGTCAAAATCAAAAAGACAAGACAAGCTTGAAGCTGCAGCTTTATGCAGTGTTGTTCATAATTTTAGTGCTGAGTTGTTTGACTACTTAACACGTTGAATTCATTATATATTAACAATCAAGTAGTGAATGTTACTACATTTTTTTTACAAACTACAGTAGGTAATTTACAACAAAATGTTTATAGTAGGTTTAACTGGCGGACTTGCGACCGGAAAAAGTACAGTACTTTCAATATTTCGAGGGCATGGCATAGCAGTAATTGACGCAGATGAAGTAGCTAGAAAAGGTAAATAATACTTTATATTTTGTGTTAGCGAATATATTATTAGTGCAGTGTAGTTGTAATGCGCTTTGAGATACTGGGCGAATCTGAAATAATGAAGCCGAATAATGCCTATCATATTGTCCTCCACTTTAAGCCAGGCATTAATTAGCTTCATTATTTCCATACCAAGCATGTTTATACTTAATTGCTATCCATAAATTAAAGTTATGCTGATGCACACAATAGGCGAAAATCTGAAAATCAACTCTAAATTAGAGTTTCTAGTAACATCAAGCAGCCCTTTTTGTATATAAAAAGAAACCAAGTTTTGCTCAGATCAAGTATTAAATAGTATGATGTTTTTATGAAGTATGACTATGTTGTATGTGTTTTATGTTTATCAATCCCCTTTTGCACCTCAGTTGCATCCTTCCTTAGTAGTCATTAGGGCCACTATCTTGCTGTGTAATTTATTTAAAGAATATCATAATTACTAACAGCCCATGCCACTAGGCTGCATATCATGCCCTGCATATCATAGTCTGCCTGGCAAATTCATCACCATTAGTCCAGTGCAGCTTCAGCTTAGCATAGCGAACAACCGCAGTCCTCATGTTACTTTGCAATTTTATTAGCTAGACACAAAATAACAAACTAAACCAACAAGATGGTTCTTGAGTAAACTCATTGTACAGACAGACAGAGAGATGTTACATTTAAAAACATTAAAAGATGTTGATTGGATTTTTCTTATATGGATTTATAATTTTTCTTGGATGCCTTTTAAATTCCATGTTAGCTGATGTGACAGTGTAAATTATATGGCAGAAAAGAAATGAGCCAGCAGTGGGTTACAGGCCTGACTGGTATGATGATGTTTTCTGATCTCATTATAATCTGAATAATAGATGTGACAAACCCATCGGAAAGGCACAGAACATACTTTAAAATATGTGGCGCTTTTGTACACTAGTAGATCTATCTTGTTTTATATGTGTGTATGTTTTATATGTATGTATGCAATGATTTTTATTTAAGCAATTGTTGTTGCATGTGCATCTACTACTACCATTGGGTTAGGTTCCCAGGATGCACAGAAACTACACTCCACCATTATTGTTTAGATAGTAGAAGCATGCTATGTCATCATACTGCACACTCTTATCTGTGATACATAATTATCGACAATTGCTTATGAGCTGATAATGCGACTTATCTGTGTTTTTATGATGATGTTGAGTTGTTGATAATTTTTAAACTTCTATTAAGAGACTAGACTATTAACGCTCATCGTCTCTTGCGCACATTCTATTAGCTCGCGCGGCTAAGGAGTTAAGTGCAGGCCATTTTCACCTCTTTTCTTTTTCTACTTTGGTGCACACCAGAGCTAAGCTACGTCAGCGATACAAACGATGCGAACGAAATATCCGACGATGGTAGCGCTATTTGTTCAACTCGCCCGGAGCGACCGCCCGCTCGCTCGCCCGCCTGCTTGCTCGTCCCTCTGTAGTTTTCGGTGTGAAACCACGTAGTTTAGCTCGCCAAAGCTTCACTTATTTTATATGTATTGTTTCCCTCGCCTCCCTTCGTCCGTCATCCCAGCCCGCTCGCTAGCTGGCGGTGTGGCCTGCGCTTTACACCAAAGCGGTGACGAGCAGAGCGGAGAGACAGACCATTCACATTGGTTGAAATCCACATTGCGTCTCTCATCTCTTCTATAATTGGTAGCATCTTGCACGTCTCGTTTTTTCTCTTCGCTCCGCTCGTCCCCTCGTTGATGGAACCAGCCCGCAGCTTTGATTATTTAGTATGTAAGTACCTACATAATTTTACAACAACTAAAATAATTTAAGTTAAAAATATTTTAGCCGATTGTTTTAATTAGTTGAGATATAGTTGAATTCATATTTATCTATAGTAAACATCAACGCTGGAGACTAGTTGGTGCAGCACTTAGTAGTTCATTGCTGTGCTACTTCTGTGTGGCCCGGTGAGGCAAATTTAATTCTCAATCGACTAATAGTTGTGTCTATCATGTAGCTGTTTGTCAGTTAAAATCGTGTATAATATGTTAGAAATTAAATAAATAAAAATTCAGACGAATTGATAACCTCTTTTTGGCAATCGGTTAAAAATACACTCAATAGTGCAGTCTTCTTCTTAGCTTGTCGACAGCAATCTAAATTGTGTCGGCCTAAAACTGAGGCCCGAGTTCTAGTGCAGTAATTGTGGGCCATGTAGGGCTATAAATTTTACAACATAAATAAATTTTTAATTAAATAAAGTTGCAGTCGCGTGCAGGGCCATCATTAAGGCCTGCTAGTGGCCATTGAGTGTATTTCCAAATCTTACTATTAAGTAAAAAGAAATGTCCGAATGATGGAGTCTTGACTTATTCATAGTGCTGCCTGGGCGGACCTAACACATGCCTGGCACGGACATGGCAGGCAATAACCGTCACAGACCCAGTTAAGACAATCTTAATACCAATGTCAAATAAACTATCAAATAGGTTAAGTACCTAGCTACTTTATATTATACAGGGTGGAAACCTGCGGGCAGTAAGGGGAACCATCTTAACCATTGCAGCTACACGAAAATAGTCTTAGGAGACTATTCAATATTTTTTTGTGAAATTTTGATCCTCATACTCAGATTTTAAAAAAAAAAAATTTTTTTTTTCAGTTTCACAAATTCTTTCTTAGGACCTGCAATGATTTCTTACGAAATTAATAAGAAGATTTTTCCATTTTCTGACTTTGTTAGTACTCCAGCGATTGTCGGACAAATAGAAGTTTTTGATCAGTATTAGAAACAGGATCGATTAACATCAACGTTTTTTTTTTCCTGTATAATGTTATACAAAATGTATGGGAAAAGTTATTTGTAATTTCTGACTTTTTTAGTACTCCAAAGTTTTAAGGGACCATTCCCTTAAAAGTTTTTGATCAGTAAGTATTAGAAACGGGATCAATAGCCATAATTAAAAAAAAAATGTAAAATAACCTTTTTGTTGAAAACCGAAATAAGCTAGTTCGTTTTTTTAGGACAACAGGCCTGTTTCATCAGTTCGTAATAGGTTAAATAAGTTATTTACACGAAACCTATTTTCAATTCCAGTATTGGACCCTGGGACTAAGGCTTGGAAGGAGTTACGAGAGTATTTTGGTGACGAGGTGCTTTTACCCGATGGCAAAGTCAACAGAGCACGACTAGGTGAAATCGTATTCGATGATATAGAGAAGAGACGGAAATTGAACGCCATTACACATCCGAGGATACAAACTGCGATGATGAAGATGGCCATATCGTACTTTTTCTCCGGCCATAGCTACATAGTCATGGAAGTGCCATTGTTATTTGAAACTGGGAAAATGTTGACCTTTATGCATAAAATTATTACTGTCGTTTGGTGAGTTTCACTTTTGTCGTACTATTTCTTTATTCAGTAAACTAGCTGTTGCCCGCGACTTCGTCCGCGTGGAATTTTATTACCCACTGGTTAATAATATAAATATTTAATTTCTCCTACCACAGACAGATAACCAGAACCAAAAATTCGAAGACATGTGACATCTACCAACCTGCACTGGGCCCGCGATGGTTTATAGCCCATTCCCTCGCATAGAGAGAGAGGAGACCCGTGTCCCAGCAGTGGGTACATTATAGGCTGATTAAAGTAATTAAAAAAAAATCTGAATAACCAAATCACAAAGCAAAATTCGTAAAAAAGTTTATCTAGCCAATTCAAATTACGTCAGTTTACAAAAATCTAATTCAAACATTCTTACGTATTTTGCAATTTGCAGGAGTGTCCAGGCTGCATGTTGAAAAAATAGTGATAGCGTGAACAGAGAGACAGAAGTTAAAAATGTTTTTTTTTTTTTTTCTTTTGTTTGGGTGTGTGTGTGTTTTTTTTAGTCCCTTTTCATCGCTCCCGCTCCATTTTTGTTTGTTCAATGTACAGACACGTTCCTATTGTCATTATATGAATAGATAGGTATACCTACTAGTAAAAATTTAAATTTGAATATTTTTATATTCAAATTTTAAATTAAATTTTAATAATACCGGCCAAGTGCGAGTTAAACCCGCGCACCGAGGGCTCCGTATAAACTTGTAGGTATTTGGTTAATAAACTACATATTTACGGTTTTCAGATTTTTTCCTTTACATGTGCTGTAAGACATTCCTTCTTACTAAATTTCATGATTCTAATTCAACGGGACGGACCTTATAAATTTTGATTCTCTTGCGAGTTTCGAAATATACGTTTATTGCGACAAAAACGGCCGTATCTTTTATTTACGTTAACTTAGAAGGTTGACTTTTTCACAGCTTCAAGAGACTGTAGACTTGAGTATATGGTTTCAACTCGATACCTCCAGCCCTTGATCCAGCTGGCTAACCATAAACAACCTTTACCTAAGGTGATCTTAATCGTTTTGTTACTATTTTCAGTGAAGATCACCAGCAACTAGAAAGGCTGTGTAAACGGAATGATTTCTCGGAAGCAGTGGCCAAGAAACGAATCACTTGCCAAATGCCACTCGAAGATAAAGTGGCGAAATCCCATTTCGTGGTGGACAACTCGGGCAGCTTGGCCAGTACAAGGCAACAAACAGAATGCATCATTCGATTGCTCAGAAGATCTAAGTTTACTTGGTAAGTGTAGTCACAAATGCTTAACATAACATCACGCCTGTATTATGGAAGAGTTAGGCAAAGGTGTACCTAAAAAACTTTAATGCAAAAAATAAAATCGGCTTAAAAAAAAAACAAAAAGAAAAATCAATCACACAAAGGTCAAGCTTCAGAAGTCGGTGACAAAAACATTAAATCAATCAAACAAAGGTCACCGACTTCTGAAGCTTGACCTTTATTTGATTGATTTGGTGGTTTTGTCACCGGCTTTTGAAGCTAAAGATATTTTTCACTTTTTTGTGTTTTTCTTTTTGTTTTTTTTTTGTTGGTATTTTTTTTTTGAAATCAGTTTAATTTTTGCTAAAAAGTTTTTTTAATTTATTTTTCCATTTTTAGTTATTCCCAAACAAGTCGCCATGAATTTATTTTACATTATTAACAACACATGTCATGGTAATAGGCTTATCCCCAATGAATGGAAGTTAAAATTTATTTATTTATTTAATTACAACGGTTGTACTTCATTAAACTAATTACTGTAACTAAAACTAGAACTAAAAGAGTAAGAGTTAACATAAAAATAAAATATACATAATAACAAAGTAAAGGTTCACACATTCATAAATTCCTCTCACAATACTTCTGATAGGCCAGTAAAATTTTTGTCTATCCATCCGCAAACATACCTAACTTTCAAAATCTGGGTGTATTGTACACAGCGTACCCCCTCAGAGCATACACGCGTGATGTTACGTCTTGATGTTATATAAACAATAAACATCCAAGCGATTGCAGCAATGACGACAGATTTGCCGTCTATTTTTGACGAGTACCATTGTATATCTCCGAAGACCAGCATCAGATCTTCACCAAATTTAAATGGGACCACCTCAGGAGTATATTCTTTCAAATAAAAAAAGAATTTTGAGAATCGGTCCACAAATGGGGGAGAATTCAGGTAACATACATTAAAAAAAATACATACACACGAACATATAACCTCCTCCTTTTTTGAAGTCGGTTAAAAATACACCAACATTTTTAAGTCCCATGAAATAATGGGCGAGCCTATTGCCATCAACGGGGAACAAATCTAGACTACCTGGCTGCTCAAATGTTTGGTGGAAAAACCCAGTTAATCTTTGTCTGACCTGGGAACTGAACCCAGGACCTCATGCTCAGCTGCTTCAAGGTCCTGGTCCTTATGAAGACCTGAGTTCAGGCGACCGGATGTCTACACATCAAGCTGTCTCTGTGAGAGGAATTAGGCCGTGAACCCCGGGGGAGCTGGGTCCCTATGCCATTGGTGTTACACGAGCGTTGGCGTTCCTCCAACGTTTGCGCGGCGTTGTCGCTGCTAAGAAGTGACGTTAACGTTGCGTTTTTGGTAACAGGTACAAGCACGCCGTCCCGCTCTGTCCTGTGGGCGCGGGCGGGGCTTTGCTTGACGCGCGTAAAACACCAGTGGGATAGCGGCCTTAGTGTAATAGTGTGGGTGGAACCCATACATGTCTGAGTATTTGGCCCTGGAAGCACACTTGCCCCACGATGTTTTCTTTCTTCTTTCGAGTCTTATTGGTTTTCTACATTGACGACAAAGGTCGTATTATTTTAATTGAAAGGCAAACTGTCCAAGTTAAGATTTATCTGCACCGTTGCTTTTTTATAATATATTTTTTATTTGTTTCAGGTACTTTCGAGCAATTATTTTAATTGCGTTCTTGTCCCTTATTTGCGGAATCGGGCACATAGTCTGTAATATGGTCAACAATAAGATATGAAATATAATTTTATAAATACAATGTGTAGGTTCGTATATTTGAACTCAAGGAAGTTTGGGCCTTTATCCAAAATGTATTTATTGATATAGCGTTTATTCCCGTCTACCACCTTCGAGCTTGGCACCGGGGTTGTGGTTGGCACTAACTAACAGGGTGAAAACGTTTAACGGGGCAATAAGGGGAGCAACCTTAACCGTTGCAGCTACACGAAAATGGTGTTAACGTCAATTCACACCGAGACGCGCCGTGACGGTACTGGAATCGCATCGCAATGAAATGTGTATCTTTTCGTGTAGTAAACAAAGTTATATTTTGAGTCGCTTTATTAAAATATGCGCGCAGCGTCGCTTTGCGTCGCTTCTCGGTGTAAATTGACCCTTAGGAGACTATCCATAATTTTTCGTGAAAGGGCTTGGAAGAATTTTGTATGAAGCCGCTAACTTCCGCTGTTTTTTTTCATAGTTGCGGCCACGTATAATACTTATATTAATCGATAGCCGGTATCAATACAAACGAGTTTTGTATGAGACAAGATGTTCTAAAGTGTCAAGTTTCCGAGATATGAGCTATCAAAATTAAAGTCCATTCACTGATCTTCAGCACAACTTAGATTTGATCAACACGCATAAAACGTATATCAATCGATCCCTGGCATCAATACAAACAAGTTTTGTCTGAGACAAAATGTTCTAAAGTATCATATTTCCAAACCTTTACAATATACTTATACATTATTTTACAATTTATACAAAAGTTGTTTGTGTTGATGCCAGCTATCGATTAATATATGTTTTAAGCGTGGGTGCAAGTTTGAAAAAAAATGGTGTTATTTAGGCTGCCCATTAAATTTAAAGCCATCACCATTCCATTTAAAAAAAAACTGTTAGCAAGAAAATGGCCATTTTACACAAAACATTTTTTTATGCCAATCGATCCTGTTTCTAATACTGAAAAAACCATTTAATATTAAAACTTCTATCGGTTGTAGAAACAGGATCGATGCGAAAGTAACACTGTCTGTCTGTCAGAACCGATTTTGATGAAATTTGGTACAGAGACAGATGCGATCTTGGAGAACGACATAGGCTACTAGCACTAGGCAGCTAGTAATTGATAAAGACAAAAATAGTTTGAATAATTATTTACTATTTGAAATAAAAGTTCCTAAAATTTGCCATTATTTTACTTAAAAACAATAATGTCCAGTACGTAATGAGAATCGACCACCTCACTATAATGAAGGGGGCAGATAACCCACCGGAGTGGTAAACGCCACTAGTTAGTGGCAAACTCGAAGGTGGTAGAACGGAATAAACGAACTCAAACCCTATTTAGTGGGACGTAAGGGTTTGTTAAGGTTCTTAAAGCTATTTGTGAACAAGTTCATCTGTGTTATAGGTACAAACTGCCATTATTCCTAACTCTGGCTACAGGCAGCATTGCTGCTTCACATTGAAAGGTACATAAGTACCGATATAATATAATAAAAAGCCCAAGAAACAATTGTACCTCTGGGAATCAACCAATTCATTCTTGTGGCCTTGACAGCTTCGCACCATTTGCACTAGCTAGTGTATGCAATTCGTATGTATTCCTTGTGGTCAAATATACAACATATAAAGTGGGATAAATTATGATATGCATTTATAAAATAAGTAGTTTTAAGTAAGTTTGATACTGTTATACGCTAGAGCAGGGGTTCCCAAACAGTGCGCCGGCGCCCTGGTGTGCTGTAGAGAGTAAAGAAGGGCGCTGTGACGCTTCTGTTTACTATATTCCGGAAACTAATCTTAAAGTATTCGATAAAAGTCTAATGAGCTTGTTGTCTCACAAGAGTTAATGTCCATTTTCACGGAAACCTTGCGAAGCTTAATGGTTTTAAAAATACTTTGCCGAAGACGATGTCAAAAACTTTTCGTGAATTCAAAATTCTTTCCATGCACAAGATCCACCAGAATTCACTTCTTAAGAAAAAGTGTTTTTTTTCTCATTGAACTATTTCGACAGCAGCCTTAAAACAAGGTCCACGTGTTCCGATTTGGTGGAGTTTTGGATATTGGTTTTGGTCCAAAATGAATATCAAACTTATTTATGTGAAGTCGGATTTTCGGATGTATTCTTGTGTTTCAACACTCTTATAAAAACTCTGCTTTTTCGACACGCTAGGGCGCCGCGGTAAAATATTAAACCGGTAAGTGCGCCGCCTACGAAAAACGTTTGAGAACCCCTGCACTAGAGGCTGGAGTATATGCAAATCATGGAAAAGTATTGTTGGCCTTAAATATATTTACAAGTTGATATTTTAGTCATTTCTCGTTAAATATTAACGATATTCTACTGCCTAGTCGGTCCAGCAGTCGCCAAGCACGACTGCTAAACATTCGTTCGATTCCGTCGGCCAGTGTCATTTGGTTTTTCCATCAGAAATTTCTCAGTAGGAGCCAGGAAGTCTAGATTTGCGCCCGGTTAGTGGCAATAGGCTCGCCCCCTATTACATGGAACTTAAACATAACTAGCGAAATGTGTGTGTACTATTACGTACACAACTGCCTAACTCTTCGGGGATTACAGGCGTGATGTTATGTTATTTGACATCTAGCTTATCCAGTTTACAATTTTCGACATAATCCCAATTATGAAATATCACTATTCCGAACGGCCAACAGGGATGTTTCGAACTTTAGTCCGCGTCATTTTCTTGGTTCAGTCATATCTGTGATGCAGTGCATATACTCCAGTCTCTAATCATCACAACATAGACGGTAGGTAAATACTAGCCAAAGCGATATTTTATTCTACATTCAATAACTTCTTGAACATAACTATCGCTTGGACCACAAAATGGCAGAGGCAAAAATGATGTTTGATATATATATATATGTTTAGCGCTAAACGCATTTAGTTATTTGTGGTTCAAGCAGGCTTTGCTTTTATCCAGCAATAAATTAGTATGGGGAGGTGGTAAAAGATTATACAAATGTGGTTGATGAAATACAAAGGAAATGTAATGTTTTTATAATATTTATTTAGTTCAGGTTACGTTAAGGAATATGGATATTTGTATAAGGCTTGCATTGTGCTCATTTAGAAATAGCGTGTAATAGCGTATATTAACTTTACCTATAAATAATATATTTATGTTTTGTAATAGTTTAATGAAGCACCAGTACCTTTTTTATATAGAGCAATCATTCAAAGAAATCAAAACACCAATTTAGAAATCATTCAGATTTATACTAGCAGACGTCACGCGGTTTCGCCACATGAGTAAACAATTTACTTACTCATGTGGTTTAAACCTGCGTATTTTCCGTTCCCGTAGGAGTCCAGGAATAAAATATAGCCTATGCTACTCGCTGATAATGTAGCTATCCATTGCTGAATGAATTTTTCAAATCAGTCCAGTAGTAAATCTTTCCTCTTTCTATTATTAGTATAGATATAATACGAGTAGGTAGTAAACACCAAATAGTTATACCAGACGCTACTAGTTTTTGCTGATAGTTATACAATCACATACCTAGCCAATTTAAATGAGATGATTTATTATGTAGTCTATAATGTAATAAGAAAAAATAAATAAATAATAAATATCGCTGGACATTAACACACAGCGCCAACTAGTGCCACACTAAGCAACGAGGCTTGTGTCGTGGACACCAGATAGTTGATATACTAAATATTTACTTATTATACATATAAACATCCATGACTTGGAAACAGATGTCCATGCTCATCACACAAACATTTGCTCCAACCGGGATTCGAACCCAGGACCCTTAGAACGTAAGGCAGCCTCACTACCGCTAGGCCATTCGGGTCGTCGTAGAATATTATACTAATTGTAAAATAACGAACACTCGCACACATTTACGAAAACGTGGATTTTAAAATAAGGTCCAGTTAAAATAGAAAAGGTAAGCGCTTCGGTACTTTCATGTTACGACATTTGTTACCCAGGATGTTACCCAGTCATGGATGTTTATATGTATAACTAGCGGACGTCACGCGGTGTCACCCGCGTAATTCTCGTTCCCGTGGAAGTACGGGGATAAAATATAGCCTATGCTACTCAATAAAGACGTGGCTTTCTAATGGAGAAGAATTTAAAAAATCGGTGTAGTTTTAGAGTTAAATCGTAACAAATACACAAACAAACAAAAAACAAATCTTTCCTCTTTATAGTATTTGTTTAAATAAGTAAGGATTAACAAAAAAAAAAAGGGTATATGTGTAGTATATCAACGATCTGGTGTCCACGACACAAGCCTCGTTGCGTAGTGTGGCACTAGATGGCGCTGTGTGTAATGTCCAGCCATAAAAAAAACTCAAGCCCATGGGCGGGATAAAAACTGATACCAGGTTAGGCACTAACCACACGATAAAGAAAGAAAAGAAGTACATCATTCTAAACCCCCCAGCATCGAGCACGTGGTACCTGTTTCCGCGTCACCGGTGTCAGTTCAGGTGCCAGTTTACCGAGTTACTTCAATGAGAAGATACTATTTTTGCAGAAGGAGGGCTAATATTTTTTAGCGTCACTCCACCGCTTCTCTAATTGGAAGGTGCTTATGGTGGCAATAGTCGACATGGAAAGAAAATAAAAAATAAAATTTACTCCACTGTTTAACACTGTACGGTCTAACCAGCTATCTGGTTTACAGTTTAACCCACAAATTACATTTTAAAATGTATACCAAATAACTTGTTCGACCGTACATCCAAAGTTAATGATATGGTTTTGTCTTATTATTAATTTTGTCTGTGCGGAAACAGAATAGTAAAATAAAAAACATTAAAAAGTAAAGTAATAAAAGCCATTAAAAAGTTACGAGCTACCGAATATTCGATTTTATTGCCAATTTTAACGCAACTTTGGGCGTAAATTAGTAACAAAAGAAGTGTCAAAATTCCAAAACAGTCGGTACCGACAAAGCACAACTATAGAAGAATTCAATACATTTTATTTGTAATTGATTTATGCAGTGGTTTTTTCATAAAACTCGATTTTCCAAAGGCCTTTTCGTATTTTTTTACGCGTGCTTTTTACTATGAATTATCGAGCATCTCACTGAACTCACTCTGTCGGGCACGATGCCAGGCAAGACAGCGTGCTTTTTGGCCACGCCCATCAATCAGTTCGCGCCTGCGACTACTGTCACCTTAAGGTCGTCGAAGGTATAACAGACTCGACTGTACTAGTGTTGTAATATAATATATAATTTAAAGTGATTTTCGTATTATTATTTTTTTATCAGATATTTGACATATTAGACATTTTGTCATAATGTCCAACATCTGTCTAATCTGATCTAACACTTTAGGTACAGACCTTTCACAGTTTTATAACCTTGCAGCGACAAAC
The DNA here is from genome assembly GCA_941918905.2 of Xestia sexstrigata. Lineage (NCBI taxonomy): Eukaryota > Metazoa > Arthropoda > Insecta > Lepidoptera > Noctuidae > Xestia > Xestia sexstrigata. The sequence continues at coordinate 9,685,124 of OW799200.2, read as the reverse complement.
TGATTTAAACAGTAATAACGATCAATATATTATTGACTGATTTTTCAGTAATATTATACTTAAGTGTGAAAATATCGTAAACTCTTAACATAATAAAGGAGGTAAATAATCCCGTTCTAAGTACTAACGAACGATGTTGTCAATGATAGCAACCCAAAAACAAACTTTTTGCCTAAGAGGATTAATATCACTCTGACTTGGTCAGTGACGTAAAAATCACAGGTAATGTAACTGAAATGACCGTAGTCGCACATTATTTCTATCGTCCTATTGTCGCCCACAAAGCATTCATGCAACACCTTAGCATATTGGATATCTACAATTATGCCCATTCTGTTGTTATGCTCAATCATTTACAAACGTCGAAACTGGCTTGCTTTAAAATTGTGAAATTAAAAATGTAAATCTAAACATGGACATCTTTATTCCTCTACTGGAGGTCACCATCACTCTAAAAGTATTATTTTAAAAAACTTTGTGTTTTTGCACCATGGCGTATATCAAAAATGAGCTAAGATGATACCGAAGAGATTATGATTAGATAGCAGGGAGTGGAATGATCTTTCCGTTAAACAAGTTGAGCAGTGTGCTGCAGGTTTTCAACGGATGTTTTGACAGCGCCCATTCGCGCGACTTTCAGCGTATTCCTTACTACAAATAGCAGTTGTGATGATTTCACCACAAAAAGTTCATTCAAATCATACCATGACGTGATTTTTGCCAACTAACAGTTTTAACGATAGGACTGGATGTTAGTATTAGTTGTTCAGTTGGTGGTGGTAATGATTGTGCACAAGCTATGACTGGCCCTGCTGCCACTACGGTCCTCCACATCACTAACCTCTATAATTCGGAGTCTGTAATTAATAATAATATTAGGTGTAATTCTAGAATTAATGAAAATTGAAACAAAATGCTCATTTAGCAAACAAAAACTCAAAGGTCAAGGATGTTTTGTTAAAGGTAGGTTTTGTTTGGTAAGTAGGGCCCAATCGAACCCAGGACCGAATGCTCAGCCGTCGGTAAAATGTTGGTAAAGGACAGGCCTGTCTGTTTAGTGCTCTAGCTTCAAGTCTTGTTAAGGCAACAAATTTGTAAATAATTGACGAAGATTATTTGTACTAAACTTGACTTGATGTAACTACAATAATCGTATATTTGACATAATGAAACCTTTTATAGTTTTACAATGTCCATACCGTATAGGTACCACGATACGTAGACGTGTATTATATTTAGATAAGTTTCAACTGATACTGTTCTTTGCTCGGTGTAGGATTTTTCTACCACAGATTGGAGATTTTCTCTTTGACGTTTTCCCGTCGCCTGAAAGTTGCATCTGTAATTGTACTCTTCTCTAATAATACAATTTTCGTTTCAAGTGGTGACGTGTTGACTTCAGGCTTGTGGCTTGTGGTCGTTGTAGTAGTAGCAGTATCCGTTGTGGTATCATGGCGATGCTCTTGTCCAGGATAACGGTCGGTTTGATGGACAAGGGTGGTGCCATACTCATGGCCCGAGGGATGCGAAGTTGTACTGTTGCTGGAGTTTCCTTGAGGCGGCGGTATAAACACTTGCTTCATTGGATCGAAACTATACGAACCGAAGATTGGTCTAAAACAGAAAAAAAAAATATTTAAGTAAAAAAATTGACTATACCTCTAGGTACCTACTTACTGAACGTCCTCCTAGACTGACTAGTGGACCGTGGTGGTCTAGTGGTTGCAAGCGTAACTGCTGGCCATGAGGTCCTGGTTTCATTTCCCAGTTCGGCGAAAGTATTATTCGGGTTTCCATTTTGCAGTAGTAGCCCAGGCTGGAGTTTAATTTTGTGCCTTGTTGATGTTTTTTTTTTTATTATTACAATATGGGCCTGCTCTTGACCTCGATCACGCCTGATGGAAAGCGATGGATGAGATCTATGATGGAAAGAGCATGCCCAGAAGATGCTTGTTCACTATTGCTTTGAAGGCAGGCGGGTTATAGTCACGCTCGCTCTCTATTACATGAGACTTGGACATAACTGGCGAAATGTTGGTGTACTGTGGCTGTGGTATACCTTTGCCGAACACTCTTCGGGGAAATGCAGGCTTGACGTTATGTAGGTATTTACTCATCCTGGTTACTTAGTGCTACCTATAATGCCATAAATAGCCTATACAAATACTTACGGTTTAATCCCGTCTTCTATTATGAAACGTTTGAGGGTTTCTCTTTTACCAAAAACAGTAAAAACTGAAAAAATAAAACTACACGTTACAAATACTGGGTGTAAACAACCTCATCACGAAGCCGTCAACCAAGCATTCTGTACATCAAAATAAGTAACTTTACGCAAAATTTATTGCTGGGAAACGACTTTTTATTTTTCGGGTGAAATATCATGTTTTGTGGTAGAACTCAATGTAACGCACTTAAAACATTGTGCTGATAGATCGATTGAATAGTACGGGGTTCTTAAAGGTGTTTAAAGTAAAAATCTTACAATAAAAACTTGTATTTAAAAAAAGTTTGAACTGCGACCCCCAATAGGTATCTCCGTAACTAGAAGGTTCCCAGGTATGGTGTAGAACAAAAAAATGATCACAATGACGGAGAGAACAAGTGCCTTTCTGCTTTGTTAAGAGGTTCTTTTACTCCCTTTATATTTTGGAAATTAGCCACGTAATGTGAGGATGCCATGGATGATGTCTCGCCGATACAGGACGAGTGCGGGAGAGTATGTTAGTAGCCCTCGTCTAGTTCTCACTTTCTCTTCTACTATTTTGGTTTTTTGCGAGACGTCTCTGGAGAGACAAGAGAGCTCTCGGTCGAGAGTATACAGCCACTTGAACATGTATTTGACTTACTGCAGTATATGCTGAAGAACAAGGCACAAATAAAAGACAAATGATAACATTTTCTTAACGTTTTTCCTAATAATGTGCAGAACATTTTCGAAACCATAGGTATAAGCTTCGCATGCTACTTTAATATTTTCAAGCAATTATATTTTTACCTGCAACTAAAATTGAGTTTTCTTAGTACGTAATAAAATATTTTTATATGTTGTTAAAGTTTATGCGATAGTTTCAGGGTCGGACTTGGCATATAGTCGAGGCGGCGGGCGTTTGCCAGCTGGGCCCCAGCCTGCGGGGGCCCCTCGCGGGCCTGGATTGCGCGGCTTGCCGGAAGCCAGGCGGTAGGTCTAGATAGGGGGACCCGCGGCTCAGGATTTTTTTAAGTTTTTAAAACTTATTCTGTCTGCCTGATACAGAAAATAAATAAGTACGTAATTAATCGTAGCGGATTTTCACGTGATCGACCGGTATAGACAGAGGCTGAAATAAATAAGGAGCCCTTGCCCCGAGACCTTAACAGGTAATGGCATACAAACACTAGGTTGCAAAAAATAGAGCATTTGTGGACATTTTGATCTCAAATTACATATCTGAATTTATTCGACGCAAGAAGTAAAAACCTTCAACCTCGCTTCACCCGCTCTTGCAGCCTACTTTATCGTGAATCTTCATTTTGTCAATAAGTCGCGCAAGTACTCCGGTAGGTCGAAACTATTTTATTCTAACCTATCCAAGGTTAAAATGTGGTGGTCAAAATTTCGAGCTCGCTGCGCTCGCTTTTCATTTAAGAGCGGCCAACCCGCCATACTTTTCGCGAGAATTTTGACATACGCTCGTGCGTGATTATGCCGTTGTTACACATACTTGTATCTTTAAAATTTGAACTGATTGGTATCTTGTGCACTATATCTAGGCTGCTATCGAAGCAAAAAATTAAAATTTGTAGGAACGAATTCAGTATAAGCCTCCAAAAATTGCTGTTTTGCACAAATTTTACCTCAACTTTGGCCGTTCATAATGTACTCATAAATTGTAACAGTAAAGAAAATATCCTGATAGAAGCCTTGCAAATGTAGTGGAGATTCTAAATAACAAATATTTATTTCAGAAACTTGTACCTAAGACTTATTCTTGAAAGGCAGTTGAAAAATATCGCCGCTATGGCTCTGGATGAAACAACAAGCTTTTTGACCATGCTCGCGTTGACGATAGGCGGGCCGAGAAGGGCCCTCTTAACTACTTTCTCTTAAAACTTCACTTTGTCTAAATGTCGACCAAGTAATTCTTGTATGAAGGATCGAAACAGCTCTCCTGTCCAAGGCAAGGTGTCAAAAAATTTTGCATCTCGCCTTTGTCTGTAAGTCGACCAAGCAATTCATGAGCGCGCGTGTGAACTGAGGGACTATATTGGTATTTAACAAATAATTTTTGCAAAAAATAAAACCGACTTAAAAAAGTAATTATACAAAAAAAAAACAAAAAAGTGAAAAATAACTTGCAAACAAAGGCGACGACGGCGTACGACTTCGAAGCTTGACCTTTGCTTGATTGATTTGGTGTTTTTGTCACCGGCTTCTGAAGCCAAAGTTATTGTTCACTTTTTGTGTTTTCCTTTTTTTTTTGAGGCGGTTTTATTTTTTTCAAAAATGTTCACTTTTATTTTTCCATTTTTAAATATAGTATTTTTTAATATAGTGTTTTTTTTTAATTATAGTAAACGAAGTTAAAATTGGTTCAATGCCTATAGTCGGAGGTGAATGTTTTTTTTTTTAATTTCGGCTATGCAATAGGCGTAAATATTTTTTGAACATTCAAATTGTGTTTCTATTTATACTACCAGAATAATCATCAATTATATAAAACTAATATTTACTTTTATCAACAAATTAACATTTATTTGTGTTCTAATTTAAAAATATTAGGCTGTTTCGCGGCTTTATAGCGTTGTTTCTCCATAAACCTGGCGAAAGCAAAGCGCGGAACAAGAAAATGAAAATCATAGTTTTCTATTCATGACAAAAATATTTTTCGTTCTTTTATTAATTAATCAATTGTCAATATTGTTCATTCCCCTGTTGATAATAACGTAAGATATATAACTCTTTGAATTTCTAATTATTAGAACAGGTACGTCGTGTATCATTGTTATAAAAATTATAATGTGTCGGTTCGTAGGTCGATTTCCACGCGGAGATTAAAAAGTTGCATGATGATATTGATTGGTTTTCGCTTCAGAATTTGCGTGCTTTTCCTGAAATGTATTCGATGGTTACTTTCAAGTAGGACTCTTATATAAATCCTTCCTCTAAAATCCATTATTGTTTTATTACATTGGGTGGTATAATGTCCAGGAGGTCAAAAACCAAAAATAAGCTATGTAGATCAATGGAATCTTTTTAGGCTACATGCTGAACAATTCCGAATTCCAAATATCAAATGTAATGATCCAATTTTTTCAATATTATCTGAAGAAATAGAGCACAGAATGACACCATTGGCTTTATTTTTATCACTAAAACGCAATCGAAATACCTACCAATTTCGGTAGTAATATTCGATTTGAATGACACTGAGCGTTTTTAGAACAACAACAACAACAAAGGTAACAGGAACATTAGTAAGAATTGTTCATACTAATGTTCCTGTTACCATAACAGTCAAGAACAAAACCTACAAAATCATGGGCGCATCTGAATTCATTCCAACATTACCCGATGTCACTGTTTTATGAATGAGCGTTTCTTTTGCTATGATGATATAATGGTAACCAGAGTTTGATGATGGAGCTGGACATGGGATCTCCATAATAAATCGACGTTACCCCATCTAGTTTGGGCTCGTATGATTCGTTTTGACGAGTACTTTGTCTCTAGATGGTGTCTATCCAGGGTCCAGGGTATCCAGGGTCTGATGATGGAGCGGGAAGGTGGCCATAGGAACTCCGTAATAAAACGACGTTACCATATCGGGTTTGGGCTCGTTTGATTCGTCTTGATTAGTACTTTTGTCTTTTAAACGAGTCCAATAAATACTTTTTCTTACTTTATCTTTTTATCTTTAGATGTGTGCTCAAAACAATACATTGTGCGACTACGAATTACTACGGGCTACGGAAAAACGCCGCTACGCGCTACGAACTATGCCGTAGTAAATCCCGAATCATAAGTACTAAAAAAATAAATCAATTAAAAGTAAGAAAAAAACTTTTAAAAACAAGCTTTTATGTGATAAAAAGATTAAAATAAACTATTCCTTTAAAACTTTTACTATCAACTTATAACGTCATTACGCAATTATTATGATATAAAAGCTTTTCGCGAGATTTACCTGTGTATAAACAAGTAAATTAAATAACTTGATCTTATTGATTTAATTAAACCACTTGATCGTTCTTTGAAGCATAATTAAACAATTGAGATAGGCTGTATCTTGTTTCCTTGCCATTTTTACTTACGATTCTATCCGTATAGCTCTGCCTCGCTCTCGTGACGTCACCAGGTCAGGGAGCGGAGTGCACTTGCGAGTGCGCGAGCATTCGTCTTGTTCATTGGCACAGAGTACTTTTTATTCATTGGCGTTCTTTTCCTTGCCGAAGACGGTTGTCCTAGCAGGTGAGTTTTAAAATTTTCTAACCGTCTTAATATTTTCCTTACGATCGAAAACTGACTATCAGTTTTCGCTAAGTACTAAACTGTTTCTAGTGTTTATTATGTTTAACTGTTTTAGTGTGTTGTAAATCAATGTTGATATGTTTAAATTAACGGTTTTTCCGTTCGCGTGTTGTTTATTCACTTTTTGTGTCCAGTGTTTTGGTGTGCGATTGTTTAAATATAATACGTACAAGCACAAGCGTCGCCACCCAGAGCGAAAAGTGGAAAAAGTCAGTGATTTACCTAATCAGTATTTAAATAACAGTGTACCAGTACTACCAGTGACCGATGATGCCATTTTCCTCTTCGCCGAGGATGAATTCGAACAGGAAGGTAGTAATTTTCTTAATAATTTGGGTGTTGAGATTAAGCTTAAAGAACCGCCTATTCCAAAGACTGGCGTGCGTTACGTAAACATATTAGGTAAAAGAAATTCAATTTTTCAATAAACCGCACTGGAGTGAAGTGCGTTACGTGGAAACTCAAAAGTCTTATAACCATAGCCCGGGTTTCATTAAACTCGAGGCAAACGAGGAGATCAGACCTTATGACACACTTAAGCACCTAAGCTTCTCAGAGACAGCTTATGCTTTGTTAACTTACGGTTTGTTAAAGCAAAAAGAGTCCTTATGAAGGAACTTTGTGCATTTATGACTGGGTCCGAGACCAAAAAGAAGAAATTAGCTTCGAGGCTATAAACCAAAATCTTAATGATATTTTCACTTCCGGTGAATTTAGCAAGGTTTCGGCAGACCTTTTGCAAATGGTTTGTGGACATAGGGCTGAAACCGTACAAATGCGCAGAGATAGCATAACTAATGCAGTTCGCAACCCGTTAGTTTAAAGCATCAATTAGGAAAATACCTAAAAATAACTATAATTCTAGCATCACATCACATGGCTGTCAGAACTGTAATGTCCCTTCGCATAGTGACTTTTTGCAGCATAATATTCAATTGCTAGTACCTTCGCAGGGACCAGCGCATGCGTACTACAATAATAATTATCCTCAGCAGGGTAGTGGCACAGTAGATAGAGGTTACTTTCGCTATCGCGGGGCAAGACAGAACCAAAGATACCACGCTCATATGAGCGAAGGGTATCACCTTCTGGCTTCAATGCAAGAGGAATAAATATTGACATGATCATATTTCAAGCCGGTCAGTTATAGAATTTCGTCGATCATTGGAGGGAAATGCAAGCACCAGAATATCTTGTTCGAATAATTCAAGGGTACCGTTAGTATACCCTTTCAGCAAAAACCTCAGTAAATTATACCCAACTTCAACAACAAAGCGTTTCACACACCAGTGTCGACAGAAATGACTTTAATTATTCAAAAAATTTTGAATCAAGGAATTCTAGAAATTGTAAGTCCAACTCAAAGTTTCTTATCCACCATCTTCCTAGTACCAAAGAGCGATGGATCGGCCCGGCCGATTTTCAATTTAAAAGCTTTAAACGAATTCGTACTGACCACCCCATTCAGTCCCAGATTTCTTTCAGCCCAAAGATTGGATGTGCAAGCTGGACATTTCCCAGGCATACTTTCACCTAAACATAGTACAGGCCCAGAGGCGCTTCCTACGCCTTATTTACAACAAACAACTTCTGCAAACGACCTGCCTTCCATTCGGTCTCAGCACGGCCCCAAAAACTTTTGCCAGTTTGACAAATTGGATTGCCCAAGTAATGAGAAGCAAAGGTGTGAGAATATTGGTATTTCTCGACGATTTTCTCTTGACCCACTAAAACCAAGAAATTCTCGCAAGCCATGTGAGCCTTCTTGAAGGGTAGGTCATTTTCTTTTCTTTTATGCTCTTGAACTCTCTAAAGGAAATCCAATTATTTACAGTGTTTTTATTTATTTATTTATTATTTATTTATTTATTTATGTACACACAAAATACTTTATAGGACAATATATTTACATAGAAGAGCACAAAGGTACTGCTTATTTCTTAAGAAATTTCTTCCAGCAGACCTGCGAGAGGAAAGTTGGATAAGAAATGTAGACACAGTGTGTAAAAAAGTTAGACAAAAAAAAATTAAATTTAAACTTAAAACAAAACTATAATTATAATAATAAACATACATACAAATACATACACATATAATAAAATAAGAATATATTGTAAATATTTACCCATATACATACATATATATATGAAGAATATTACTGAGAAGAGAGGTAATGCTCTTTGACTTGTTTTTTAAAGAGAAATATTGTTTTAGAATCTCGAATGTTAGGCGGAAGTGAGTTCCACAAACGTACAGCGTGAACAGAGAAGGAGTATGAATACAGTTCGGTTTTATTATTATTGTTTTTATTTTAGTTTTTATTATTATTGTTCATTTATTTTCAGATAAACATCCATAAAAAATGTTAGTAACACAGAAATACTTATGAGAAACCAATGTTAGTAATGTCAAACACTAAATACAAAAATAAAATACATGACCCATTGGATAGGTACTCCGATACTCGTGCGCGTGTATAATTGACCGTGTGTAGTCGTATCCAGCGCTCGAGCATTGGAGAATCCCACCGGTCCGACAATACGCACAGGATGCTCTTGGTACTAGCACGCATGCGTGTTAAGACAGAGGTGCAACGCTTGCGCATGACTGCAGCGAAGCTGTCTACGTGGGCCTCGGCAAACATGCCGGATGCGCTGCAATACCGCGGCAGCCCCATCAGCATCCTGAATGCATTGTTGTACTGCACTCTCAGGTCACTGTATGCCCTCTCCAAATAGTCAACCGACAGGCTGCACGTGTAAAAGGACTGACGGTATGCTCTAAACAACGTAACTCTTACTTTTTTTGTACACCGTGCAAACCTGCAAGCATCATTTTATCATTTTCATTTCATATTATCATTTTATCATAATTGGATTTCTTATTAGTTAAATTTTCTTCGCAATGCAGACACTTAATTTTTTGTAATATTTTTATTATGACCCACCCAACTAGCTGTAAATGCATGTGAGTGGACATTTTTTTGCCTTTCTTGCCTTGCTGAGCTTTGAACGCTTTCACTTTCAACCCCAGTTCGATAGCTTAGAGTACTCAGGTGAACAAACTAACTCAGAATCTGCAAGTGATAAACTTGGTGATTCTGAGTTAGTTTGTCCTTTTAAAAAGTGATTTTAATTTTAATATCTGTTTATCTGAATCCTCTTCACAATTGTAGCTATCTGAGTGAAACTTTATAAACCTCGTGATTAACAGTGATTTAAAGGTACTTTTAAAGGCATGGCAATCTGGTCAATTTTTCAATTATGGCACAGATTTCCTTACCGTGTTTATCGACAAATTTAATAAGTTTAGTTTTTTTAATTGCTTCCCTCCAAAATTCGTGGTGCTGCGACTTTTCTGTTACCGCCTGTCTTAAAGGTTTCAACTTAGAACTCTTGTTGAAGCCTGTTCCATTGACTGAGTCAAACAGGTGGCCTACCAAGCAGGACTGTTTTAATCTTATTCCGGAGTGAGAAAGATGGCGCTAGACGTCCTCTATAGCTCCGTCACTTTCCCACACTGGAGTGACATTTAAACAATCCTGCTCTAAGACGTCATGGTAGCCCCCCAGGTCGTCAAATAATAAAATAACTTTAACGGTGTTCTTTAATGTAGAGCTTACTTGGGTTCCATCTGCATAATGTAGTGCAATTTTTCACCTGAAATAAAATAATATAAATTACAATTTCACAGGTAACAGGGCTCATCAGGGCTCATCCATTTTACATACTTAGTAAAATACTGTTTGAGGATATGAATATCATAACAAGTGATTTAATTAAACAATTACCTTCATTTTTTTTATTTTCTCCGGAATAACGTGTTCGTCAGTCAACTTATGGAGGAGTCGCGACTGTGCATGACTGCATTCCGTTTTGTAACCATCTACTACATCATTCCATTTCGATATTTCTCCTTTTCCAGATATTTTTTTTTAAATAAAATTATTTCTTAATCCTTTAATGAGGTGTGGTGGATCGTGAATTATACTGAGCTTCTGTCCAATCATTACAATAACATCATCTGAAACATTAAAATTATATTGTTACAATAAAGTAGTATGGGAGCAGTGGTGGCCTAGTGGTGGCGGCCGCGACTTACGAACAGTAAGTCGTGGGTTCGAACCCAGACAGGCGCATTACTTTGTGTAAATTATTTCATCACCACTGCTCTCAAAACGGTGAAGGAAACACGTGAAGGACATCGTGAGGAAACCGGCATGTCCTAGAACCAAAAAATTCAAAGACATGTGACATCTACCAATCCGCACTGGGCCCGCGTGGTGGATTATAGCCCATTCCCTCTCATAGAGAGGAGGCCTGTGTCCCAGCAGTGGGAACATTAATAGGCTGATGATGATGATGATGATGTTACAATAAAGGTCAAAACGTTTGTGGGTTGGGGCCCATTTATGGGCATTGTTTTAAATATTGTCACAAAAGGATGCACATAAAGAGAACAAGACCTACTTACCAATATTTTCACCGGCAATTATTTGCAGTTGCCTTGTATCTTCTACCGTAACGATTTCTTACAAGTGCCTAGCTGCTTTGTAAACACTTCAGGATTTTTTTTAACCAATTGACTGATTAACTTATCCTCTTCAATTAATTTATTAATGTTTATTTGTGTTACATTTAAAGCAGCGAGCCAGTCTCGACCTAGTAACGGCCTACTGCCGCCTTTTATTACATACAATCGAACATTAGTAGCCATTACATTATTAAATGTAATATTAACTAAAATATATCCGAGTGGTTCTTCGAGCCCGAATAGCTGCGCAAAATCAAATTATCGGTTTGCAAGGATCTGTCATTAAATAACAACTCATAACAACTATCATTAATTGCAGAAATACGGCTACCGGTATCAATCTCGCACTCTAACATTTCAGAATCCACCTGCACATTTATAAAATAAGGTTGGTTACCTTGAGCTGAGGATACCACCATGTTGAAAAAGTCATCTTAACCGACAAAATTTTGACGTTGAAAATCAACACTTTTACGATTACGCACTTTCTCACACATCACACGTAAATGGCCGCGTTGATTACAATTATCGCAATTGTAATTCGTGAAACGGCACCTGTTAGCCGGATGACCTTTACCGCACCGCCAACATGCCGTGCCTCCGCGGGCTCCGCTGCCGCCTGCGCCTGCGGGCGTCGTGGGTACCCCCGCTCGCTGTTGGCGAACGCCGCTGGCGCTCGTCCGGGCGCGACCCGCGTGTAGGCCCTCGCCCGCCTCGCTGCCGCCCGCGCTCGCGCCCGCTCTCCCCGTCGCGGCCGGGCTGCCGCCGCTTATCTCGGCGTGCCGGTCCGCCGCCTCCAGAGCCAGAGCTAGCTCCACCGCTATATTGTAGTCGATCGACCTCTCAGCAAAAATCCTAGATCTCATCACTTCACTCGCAAGCCCCGATACAAATTGATCTCTGAGATCCTCCTCTAGTCGGTTGCCAATATTACAAGTTACCGCGAGATGCTTTAAACTCTGTAAATATGCGGTCAACGATTCGCCTGGTCGTTGTCTCCTTTGACGAAAAATATGGCGTTCGGCAATATCCGACCGTTGTGGCTCGAGGTGGGCTCGCACTAATTCAATTAGCTCTTCAAATGTTTTATCCTCCGGATTAGCTGGTGCGCTTAAGTCACACATCAAACTATAAGTTGCATCGCCGACCACTGTAATTAACATCGACACTTTCAATTCCGGTTTGATCTCGTTAAGTTTTATGAACTGATAGACACGTCGTACGTACGGCCATTGCTTGGAAGTTAAATCAAATGGTTCGATTTTACCGATTGGCATTGCGAAAATATTTTATTATCGCAGCAACACCACCCAATGAGCGAACTTAAACTACCAAATGCATTTTCAAAGGTCCAAGTAATGTTCAGGATTTAATTACAATAAAATTAAAAAAATAATATCAAGGACCAAGATTACATAAGTGAAGTATAAAATCGAACGCTCAGAGTGGTTCAATGTGTGCGTATGCGTGATGTTGCTGTGTGCTACTTTAGATACCTAAACTTGAGTTCATCGTAAACGTAACAGCGAAAAAAAAAATATAATATATATAGAATATAAATATATATAGTAAGTAAATAGTTTACTATTTACCCACAGATATAGATATACCTAGATAACGCAAGTATCACGATCTTCTGTATGAAAACCAAGTGTGCCATTTTTTTACTATCTACTATGACGTCACATGTCATTTGCGTCACAAGCACTATTTAGTGATGGGAAAATCAAATCGATTCAAAGACGCCCGCCACGTGTGGCACCCGTCTCGCCCCAACCCCGCATACCGCCAACGTTTGTTGGGAGAAAACTCATTTTTTAATAAAGTTCGCCTTTGTACATTTCTCAATTACTGTACGTATACTATTTATTAAGTATTTGTGTATAGTAAAGAATTAAGTATTAAGAATCGTATAAATCTATTTAATAATCGATTTTGTCACAGACAGAGTAATGATAATGACAGAGTAATGAGAATAACAGAGTAATGAGATAGATAGAGGAATGAGATACCTATTTATAGAAAAATAAAATTACAAATCTACTTATTAAATAAATAAATATCGTTGGCACAGCGCCATCTAGTGCCACACTAAGCAACGAGGCTTGTGTCGTGGACACCAGATAGTTGATATACTACATAGATACTTTTTGTTTGTAAATACATACATAATATACATACGAGTATAAACATCCATGACTCGGAAACAAATGTCCATGCTCATCACACTAACATTTGCTCCAACCGGGATTCGAACCTGGGACCCTACGAAAGTGAGGCAGCCTCACTACCGCTTCGCCATTTGGGTCGTCAACCTATTAGACAAATAGGGATTTATATTTTTTACAAAATTGTTGGTACTACCCTAATTATTTATTGAAAATCGCGAAAAAAATGACTACATAATAAATATAATATAATTCCTCTGTTTCCGAAATCGATTCTCGAGTATAGTTTTTTGTTGCGTAGAATGAACAGCACTAATAGCTAAAATTGACAGAAAAATGATAAAAGCGCCTGTACTCCGAAACGGCAGCGATGTACGATAGTATCACTTGTTTTGATATTCATCATTTGTTAACACAGAACGTCAAATCAACCGCTCCAAGTAAAACCAGCAATGTATCACGAATATACAGCATGCTTTAGATGACCTATGTTATCCTCAAATTCAGTATTACTGTGGGTATTAGGTTAAAAATAATTGATTTTAATATCATAATATTTATCATAAAATTACTTGCCGATGGAAAGAAACGTTAGCTTTTTTTTCTGCTCACATTTGTGCAGTTTTTACAATTAATATAATATAATATAATAAATACAGCGCAGGCACACAAACGTGCACAAATGTGAGCAGAAAAAAAATCAAGAATGCCTATTTTTTATTTTTTTACTGACGTCCAACTATCGCGGCGCACCGATGCAGCAGCACCACCAAACCTTTTTTTTTTTTAAAGGACCACTCGTAGTTGCAACTGGCTAAGGTTGCTTAACTGCTTAACCGGACAATCCTGTGGTGGCCATAAATTACTTTAAGGCCCCCAGCCAGGGCTCACAAACTAAGGATTTACACAGTTAAATAAACAGTCACTAAGGGCACCCCCTGTGGGGTTCGGGCATTGATAAGAGGGCAGCAAGGGACAGCAGGCTGGGTCGGATCATAGCACGACAGTGGCCACGTTAAGCATTTTATGCTTATGTCCGGCACGGGAAGTGGATGCTCTTGCGTTATCTAGGTCTATCTATATCTGTGTACTTACCTTATTCGAAGCATAATAGTAATTTCTACCTGATGACAAAGTCAATCATCCAATGAACAAGAAGGAGGCTCGCGCACTCGCAAGTGCACTCCCCTCCCTGACCTGGTGGCGTCACGAGAGCGAGACAGCTATACGGCTAGAATCGTAAGGAAAAATGGCACAGGAAACAAGATATACAGCCTATATCAATTGTTTAATTACGCTTCGAATAAGGTAAGTAGTTTAATAAGCGTTTTATTTCAGGTAAAACGCCGATATTTTTTTAAATTTTCAAACTAAGTAAATTTATACGAGTAAGTAGGTACCTACTTAGCTTTTTTTTTTTACTTTTAATTTTTCTAAGATCGTCTCTATCGGTTCATTTTCCTCCGATCCGCCTTGTCTGTCCTGTGCCTAGTCGTGTAGAATTAGAAACATCAAACAAAAAGAACCCGATCTGTAGACGTAACATGGGGTTATTATCAGTCACATTTCTTCGGTAGATACAGGATTTACCTACTAGTAGGTACAGCTAAGGCACACCTATTGTACGTAGCTTTACGATAGGATTAAGTGTAGTACAATGACCCCTTTCCAGGTGTAGGGTACTTAAACAAAAATTAACAATAGGTAAGTAGGTAGGTGTTGGCTCAAATGAAATCAAATGTAGATAGACCGTGTAGGTTGTACACCTCTGCCCAAACTTTCGAGGATTACAGTTATATTATTTAGAAACTAAGTGTACCTAAGTGGTCAAATAAAAATAGATTCAGTTTAGGTCTATAACCTGATTTGTCTGTTTATATTTTAGTGTGCACTGCGCCGCCGCGTCAGCCCCGCTGTCAATCGATTTTACCCTACCTACGCGTTACCTCAGATCACTTGAGAGTCGTATCGTGAAATCGTACGGTTAGCGTTGCAAATATGGAAAATTAAATCATGGAACAAGCACACAAGGCACCAGTAAATATGGAACAAGAAATTAAAGGTCCGAAAGATATGGAACAGGAGATCAAGGACCCAGAGAACATGGAACAAGAAATAAAGGAACCAGAAAACATGGAACAAGAACCTACAGAAGAAGAAAAAGATAATACTTTAAAGTTTATTGAGGCAGTAAAAGAACACAAATGCATATGGGATATGCAATCTGAAGAATATTACAACAGGACAATTTATAGAGCCGCATGGAGGTCACTATTACCACCTGCAGAAGTTCCAGTGCCAAACCAGCCGACGGGCAGTGGACAGAAAGCAGATCTAAAACAGAAAGGTAGGTTATACGCAAACATCTAATATTAACATGAGATTGAGAAATAGTGCATTCCGTACCGTCTATTAATATCTCGTCTAAAAGTAGGTACCTACCTAAATAATGGAAAAAATTAAATGAGTATTCCGTAGGTCCGTGGTGGTTTGACAAGTGTGAGTGTGTGTGTTAACACATGGTTAACACTGTTAGTTATATACTTAGTTCACGGCTAAACCATACATACTTTATTAGGGATTCAATCCGAAAAAGTAGACACGCACGGCCATGTCACAGTGTAGGGTGACAAATGAAAGGCAATTTTTGTTTGATTTTACCTAATCGACATAAGGCGTCAACTAAGGCTCCAAGAACGAGCGAAACGAGCTCGAAAATTTTAAGACTCTTCCTAGGGCAGGTTACAAATTGTTTAGACCCTTCATACAGGAGTTACTAGATCGACCCTCAGACAAAGGAAACATTCAAGAGGAAGTAGAATATTTAGTTTCAATTCCGTCAAACTAGTTCAGGTTTGTAGCTAGTAATAGCGTAATAGTAATATATCAAAAAGTTTACTGTTCGAATCATCTTTCGGCATCCCTACATTTCATCCGGTTTCTGTCACGGCTCCGGCGCTGTGGGGCTCCGGCGCGCGGCGCGTCGTTCGCACGCAAGCTTATCATCGCAGCTTCATCCGCGCGGCGAGCGCCACCACCTGCTCGCGAGCCGCCTCGCCCCTCCGCGCCTACGCGGGCTTAAATTACACTAGACATGGGAAAAATGTATCACTAAAAAGAAAAGATTGATATGTATCTTTCGATCACTGGGATATGTATCACTCTTTTATATCTTTATATCCTTATGTATCAGTAGCTCACGCTGGCGCGCACTACACGCAGCGCATTGCACTGCGCTGCTCAGGCTCGCTTCGCTCAACTCAATTCAATAAATCAGTAAGAGTGATAGTTAAGTAGCTATTATTATAGCTGTTTGCACTTTGCTTGATCGTTATAATTATGTATCTTCCTGATTTATTTGGCTGCTGTTCCGGTTTCTTTCTAGATATGTATCGGATCTATTTGATAATCATATCAAATAGATCCGATACATATTTTTTATCATTCATCCATCAGGATGAATGATAAAAAAGCACTCGAAAATAGACTTGATTTTATAGTTTAAAATAATAATTAAATTTAACTTATGTAGGCTTGCTTGACGTTCAATCAACCAAAGACGCGCAACGAAGCTATCCGACGCGATGACCGACGAGTGAGTGAGGTGTAAAGAAAGATATACTGATACATTCGGATACGAAATGATATGAAGAGAGATTGATTGAAACGGAATGATTCATATCTTTTGTATCTATCACTCCTGAGTTACCCATCTCTAAATTACACTCTAGGGGTAGGGCAGATAAGACGTGGAGTGCGGTTAAAAATGCTATTTTATAGAAATATCAATATGCCTAATTGCATAATAAAGTTATTTCAAATAAAATTTTGCCTTAGTCATACTTAGTATGCCAAGAGAAATTGTACCAAATAATCGTCGCTCTGATTTAACGTTATGCCAAAGGAAATTATGCGGAATTCTTTGCCAAAGGTTAAATTCAGCAATATTACAAGGAGATGGACAAAACCTGCTCCAAGTGTACAAAAATTAAAGTATTACAAATAATAATAATAATAAAAGTTGAGAATTTTGGAAAATGATTAACCTATAACCGATTTTTAAAAAATCTCATAGTAAAAAGTAAAATACCTAATGATTTCACTGAAAAAGTCCAATTTACCCCTCAACGTTGCCATACAATACTACCAAAGAACAATACAGGGAAAAGTAAACTCATACCGGGCCTAAAATGTAAATTATTCGCAACTTCCGTAACTTGAAATGTAATAAGTAGGAAAATCATTCTATTTTTTTTCTAAATCGAATTATTTATTATTGAATGAATCATTATCATCAGCCTTTAATGTTCCCACTGCTGGGACACGGCCTCCTCTCAATGAGAGGGAATGGGCTATAATCCATAACGGAGGCCCAGTGCGGCGCCAAGAGGCGGCGAGCTTCCTTGCCGGATTACCGCCATGGGATCTGGATGCGATAGTCCTCGCGTGCCTGCACGAATGGCGCGCGGAGGCGCTACGCTGGGGGGAATATCCGCTGCCGCGGCAAATTGTCGCTCAGCGGACAGACTTCCGGCGGGATCTCATGGCGACATGGAGAAAGCGACTGCCGCAACCGCCACTATCGTGGCATGCCCTGCACGGCACGATAGTGGCGGTAAGTCCCCTCTTTGAGGAGTGGCTAGAGAGACGCCACGGCATCCTCACCTTTCGCCTGACGCAGGTCCTCACCGGACACGGTTGTTTTGGGAGGTTCCTGCACCGAATCGAGCGGGAGGAAACGCCCGGGTGTCTCCACTGCGAGGATCGA
Source organism: Xestia sexstrigata (assembly GCA_941918905.2). Classification (NCBI taxonomy): domain Eukaryota; kingdom Metazoa; phylum Arthropoda; class Insecta; order Lepidoptera; family Noctuidae; genus Xestia; species Xestia sexstrigata. Next base: position 9,667,144 of record OW799200.2, on the reverse strand, counting down.
CCGAAGGACACGATGGAGGTGTGCCCCTCGTGGACGGAGCAGCGCCGTGTCCTCGTAGCGGCGGTCGGCGGCGGCCACCTCTCGCGTCCGGCCTTGGTTCAATCCATGGTCCGGAGCGAGACGGAATGGGACGCCGTCACCTCCTTCTGCGAAGCAGTCGTGCTAGCGAAGGTGGTGGCGGAACGTGTGTGAGAGAGAACCTCACGCCCCGGCCGCCGCGGGAGACGCCCCGGGCATCGGGGGCCACTTGGTAGCTATGGGCTAGCTCGCCGTCCGTCCGTCTCATGACCAGTCATCGGAGAATGTAGATTGATTTTTGGTACTTGTATCATAAATGCACACAGAAAAAAGAACATGGATAAGCCATTTTCCCGAAAAGTAATTCCGGTATTTTCAGAATCAATTAAATATTACTAATGTTGATAGTGATATTATTACTACTCAATTCAAAATTTAAAGGAAGGTATCAAAACTAAATTAGTTTATTATTTATCTGTTGAATAAAAAAAAAGAAAATATTAATGCTTCGATCGGAATTCGATTGTTTTTAAAAATCGAATTCCGATCGAAGCATTTTTTTTTGCCTTTTATGGCTAATAATAATCAACCAATTCCGGAGGAATGTCCATATTAATATATACGTTTCGGATCAATGATCCCAATTCAATCTACCTACTCCGATCACTGCTCATGACGACAGGCCGTGTCGACGGCGCGTTCGTGTTCCACGCGCGCCTTAAAGAGAGTCAGCAAAAGGAAAGGGTCCGCAAGGGCCTATGCCTGCAGGGGCTGCGGGACTGTTCGAAAGAGATACCGTGGCCCCGGAACTCAAAGGGCGATGAAGGAACATGGGTGGGTTTTAGTCAGTAAAAGTCTGACTCCCTCCTGCTCCGCCCGGAGCGGGATAAGTCATTTGATGACTTCCAATCCGAAAAAAAACCCCATTGAGGATTAGTAGGTAGATGTCACATGTATTCGAATTTATGGTGGTCTTGGACATGCCGGTTTCCTCACGATGTTTTCCTTTACCGGTTTGAGAGCAGTGGTGATGAAATAAATTACACAAAGTAATGCGCCTGTCTGGGTTCGAACCCACGACTTACTGTTTGTAAATCGAGGCCACCTCTGGACCACGGCTGCTCTTATTTAATGAATAGTTCAAAATCATGTACATAAGTTTAGTTTTGGATAAGATTATTTCACTAAAACCAAAGGAAAATATGGCCATTACCAAGGGTGCATCAAGATTCTGCCAGAAGGAAGGAACCCATGTGGCAAGCCCATACAGACTGTTCAGAAACCATACATCATGGGTTATAAGGGCAAGCCAAGCTTGTAGTACCATAGTAAAGCTAGGACCCCGCCCTATCCAGCTCCATTTAAGTTCTATAACGCGATTTCGAATATCCTACCAAAAAATATTATGCTCCTACATTTGTTTTTCTTTTTCTTTCAGTTGCTGAACTTCAAAAAGTATGGGTGGGCCTAAGAGACAGTTATTACAAAAATGAAGACCCAGGCAGGAAGTATAAAGATAGCTTGAGATTCCTGCACACTGCATTTCAATCTCGGTAAAAATAAACTTTAAGCCTAGGTACTTAAATGTGTAATGTCCTAAATGTAAATCGGAATAGGTATGTTATAGGTACCAGTTCAATATGAGAGGTCAGCAATGAAAGTCTGTTAACCAGTGTTACAGTTGTGTATGTACCTTTGTTTTCAGTACATAGCTACTTATTGCATTCAGGCAAGAAAGTAGGTACTGATAAGTTGTAAAGCTAAATAAAAGCTAATATTTAAAAGAAAATGTAATCTGACTTTCGTTGATGACTGTACCTATCGTGTTTATAATACTGTTTGTTGTGAGAAAAGTTATTAAATGGTGCCTTTTGATTTGTTACAGGGAAATGGAAGCTTTACTTGAGTTTGATGAGCCATCTTGGGATTTAATGGACGTAAGAACATGGAATGAGAAAAAGAAACATATTCCAAGGGCCAATAGAATTACAGATCCAGCGCCAGAATATGAAAAAGCAAGATTATTAAAGAGACCAAGACTTAGTTATCATGAAAACTTAGCTCTAGAGCGTGCTAAGAGAAAAGCTATTGCTGAGAAAAAAGCGATTGCTGAAGAAAGTGCCACTGACATAGAAAATGCGACTGGTACAGCAAAGGAGACTGATAAAAAAAATGGGACTGATACAGAAATTGTGACAGATATAGAAATTGTATCTGGCATAGGAAATGTGACTTTTATGGAAAACGCCACTGGTATAGAAAATGTGGCTGGTGTAGATAAAGTGACTGATAAGAAAAATGTGACTGAAGTAGAAAATGCGTGTGATAAGAAAAATGAGACTGGGACAGATATAATAGCGACTGATAAAGATAAAGCGACTGGTACAGATAATACGACTGATCAAGAAAATGCGACTGGTATAGAAAACGCGACTGATAAAGAATATGTCACTGGTACAGAAAATATAACTGTTTCAGATAATCCGACTGATAAAGGCATTACTGCTGCAGCAGCAGCTTGCAGCTTACAGCAGCTTCGTGAGCTGGCAGAAAACGCTTTTGATACAGAAAATATAACTGGGACAGATAATGCGACTGATAAAGGCAATACGGTTGCTGCAGCAGCAGCTTGCAGCTTACAGCGGCTTCGTGAGCTGGCAGAAAACGCTTTTGGTCCAGAAAATGTAACTGGGACAGATAATCCGACTGATAAAGACAATACAGCTGCTGCAGCAGCAGCTTGCAGCTTACAGCGGCTTGGTGAGCTGACAGAAAACTCTTTTGGTCCAGAAAATGCGATTGGTACAGAAAATGCGAGTCGTACAGATGCGTCTGAAGAAAATAAACCTGGAACTGAACCACTGTCTATCTTGGAGAAGGCGATGACACTATTCGAGATAGAAAATCCTGGCGTATGGAGTTCGGATGAAGATGACGCAGCGCGGACGTACGTAGAAATCACAACACAAACTGATGAATCGCAGGAATTCCCTATTAGGCCAATATCAAACTAATTTAATGATAAAAAAACGGTAAAGAGACGAAGCTTTTTCTGCGGTCGTTAACTATAAACTAGCTGGTATAACCAAAATTTCCGTTACCTCAAAAAAAGTATAAATAATGAAATTATAATTTAAAAAAGGGTATATTTTCCTTGTTCAACTTAATTTGTCTTTGGATAATTTACCGCAATTGTAACTTCACTTTTCAACACACTTGCTCGTAAAGTGATCCTTATTATATCGTTCTTGGCCATAAACCGAACTATAACACACACGTGCCTAATAATATTACAACTAGTCCATAATAGAATTATTCCTACAAAGTTAAGTTAGTATCTAACTGCAAATTATATGCGAGTAAACAGAGCATTTTCAATTTAAGCGGGTAATGGTTAAATTGAAAAGGAAAAAAATGCTAGTAGTTTTTTTTTTGTAACAACCAAGAGGTTGTAAGCCGCTGAAATTCCATTTACATTTTTGGAATAAATAAATGTGTTCCTAATTAAGACGAAAAGACGAAAAAACATTTATTATTATCAAATTATTTATAATTAAAAAAAAATTACAATAATTTTGAAGTAGGCTCACATTTATTAATTCAAAAAATACAAATGGATTTTCGGCGGCATAAAACCTCTTTGTTGTTACAAAGAAAAGAACTGTAAGTATTACCCGGTTAAATTGAAAATGCTCGGTTTACTTGCATATAATTTGCAGTTAGGTACTGAGATAACTTTGTAGGGATAATTCTATTACGCAATAGTGTGTAATATTATTATGCACGTGTGAGTTATATAGTTCGGTTTAAGGCCTTATGAACGATGTAATAGGCCCTGCACACACCGCTGGATGCGCAGCGGAGGGTATTTGAAGACAACAATTTAATATAAACCCTATCTACCTTGATATACAGTCAATATAAAAATAAATTCGCACGCCGTACTCGGAGCGCCCCGCGCCCTCAAGCTACTACAAGAGCTTGCGCGCGACCGTATATCAAGGTATATTAAATTGTTGTCTTCAAATGCGCTCCGCAGCGCCTCCAGCGGGTGCGCTGGGCCCTAAGGCTCACTTTACAAGCTTAGTGTTTTGAAATCATTTTATGTAGGCATTATGAAATAAAACTCTTTTTTTTGTCAGGCAGATACTGCCTTCCTCTGTGAGCCCGGTTGTTTATTGTAAGACAGAGCTTCAGACATTTTAAAATAGCTGTTACAGGCCAGTACCTACTACACTAGTTTAATTTGTAGTTAAATGTGTGCAAGATGTAGACAACAAAGTTTATCAGATATAATTTTCTTCTAATTATTAATCTCATAAATGTCGTCATCTATATGTTTTCTGAATATGTAATCATCTAAATGTTTCTTGCTGTCTTTAGATTTTAGGTGGGATTCCAAGTGACCGACCTACTTATTTAAAAAAAAATGCATGATGTTAGTATGATAAGTTTAGCTGTCGTGATAGGTTTTAAACCCCATTGTAAACTATCAAATTATATAATATTTTATAAATGTTAAGATCTATGTATGTATCGAAATGGTTGATGGTGTATAAGAATCAATTAAATACTGTCCTGATAGGTTTCAAACCCTCGTGTAAACTATAAAATGATGGTGGAAAAACTAAAATATTCCCTATCAACATAAACATGTACTTAACGGAAAAATAATAAAATAAACAAAGAATAATTGTTTTTTTCTTTTTCAAATAATAGTTCACCGACATTTCGCCAATTATGTTTAAGCCTCATGTACTAGGAGGCGAGCCTATTGCCATCAACCGGGCACGAATCCCGACTCCGTGGTTGCTACCGAGAAATTCTTGATGGAAAAACCAAATAACACTTTGCCCGACCCGGGAATTGAACCAAGGACCTCATGCTCAGCAGTCGCGCTTGCGACCACAGATAAGTCAGATATTATGCACACTAATGCGCCCGTGTTATAAGCCTACTGTCCCAACGTATTGCTTGACCACAGATAATATAATACTTCGGCTTGACTATACCTCGTCGGTCTAACCAAGACTGCTGAACATGATGAATAACAATTTTGAAAAGAATTCTCGGAGATGTATGGAAGAAGAAGACTGTTTGCTGCACCAACCCTGGGTGCAGGGTACCTACAGGATTTAATACTTCATTTAGCACCTTGATTCCAGACTCGTCAATTGGACCTACTTATGCAAACAGGAACCAATCCACACGCATGGCAAAATCGAGATAAGTATACAGAAAGCTTTCAAAATGCACCTTCTGTCGACCCTATAAAAATCAAAATGATCTGACAATTTTGACAGAACAAAACATTTCTATGACAAGGTTATCAACCCAGATTTCAACGGTTGTTCAATAAACTAACGAGATCCATGCCCCATGGTAACCCGACAATCTAGAAAATCATTGAAATAGTTTTTTTTTATGAAGATCCATACCACATGGTCCCCTAGAAAATATTTTTTCTACAAATTATGTAGAACCATGCGGGTTGGTTCTTGTTTGCATATTAAAAATGGCATAATACCATATTTAGACCTACATAAGCAAAACGGAATCAACCCACATAATGACAGTTTTGACATAAAGCCGTTTTCGTTAAAATTGTGTGTACAATGAAATTGTTTGTTATTTTGAATAAAGTTTATTTAGAATATTGAACAAAATAATTTGTTCTATGTAAGAAATTATAATTATTAAAAAGGATGAAATGTTCAAAATTTACATGAAAACTAATTTGAATGAAGATTATAAGGTAGAGGATGTAAAAAAATGTTCGTGGAAGACAAAATTTTGTTACAAAAGAATGGAGCCACTTTGGCCAACAGGGAAACCTGCCCCTGACACTAAATTTCAAGATTTAAAAGCATCCTGCACCTAATTTCTGTAAGACTCGCACGATTTCTATGTAAAGCTCGTTGGAAACCCAGATCTAGGAGACTATCTTGAAGGTTTTTCGGGACAAGTCGAAGATTAGATAATTTGATACATAATAATATAAGAATTTAAGATTTATTTATATTTTTCAGTAAAATGTTTAAAAGAAATATGAGATTATTTATTTTTACTGTAAAATAAATGGCATCTTAATAAATAAGCAAGGAACCAACCCACACACAGATAGTTGTGCAAAAAAGAACCAATGAGTTTTTTTATTATTACTACTAAAAATGTTAATGATTTTCATCAATATTATATTTGTAATACATGGAGAACGTATAGAACCAATTATTTTGTTCAATATTCTGAATAAACTTTGCTACACCAAATTAATGGCTTTATCTCAAAACTGTCATTGTGTGGGTTGATTCTGCGTCCCTTCCTCCCTGAGAGGAAGGGACGCGTTTTTGTAAAATGTGGCAAAACCGGCAGTGCAAGTACGTAGGAATCGATTCGATAAATCTGACAGTTATTCTCGACAAAATGAGTTTTTATCTTTGTTCTAAACTCATTTTGTCGAGAATGACTGATTTATCGAACCGATTTCTACGTACTTGCACGGCGGAGTCGAAAGTGTTCTTATATAGTCAATTTGGAGGAGCCACCTGACGTAGTTGACCAAATTTAATGGGGATATCGTCGTTTCGAAGCCGCAGATTCTTTCAGTCACAAACCAGTCAAAATATAATATCTATGTTTAAAGATATATTATTTCCTGCCTTGGAAATGAAAATGCAAAATCATTTTTTAATTAATTTTATTTTATGTTTTTCTCAGGTCTTCCATCATAGCTATGTGAAATGTATGGTTAGCTTGTTAAAAAGGACAGGCTTCCCTGTTGTGCGTCGTAGTATCTATTAGTTCCATAACTTTTTTTGTGGCAGACAATCTATACGTAATCTGTGGTTTTAACAATTCTGCGTGAAATTGAACCATTATTTTGTTTGAGAAAATTGAGTACTGAGCTGTCATTCGTGGTTTATTTTCGTCATTTGTGAAGTGTTTAATTTCTTTATTGCTGGGGACTTACAAAATTCTTTGTATCCTTGAACTTAGTATATAATTTTTATTAAAAGAAACTATTAAAAATAAAGTTCAACTGTTGTTAAATTGCAATAATAAAAATCATTTGCATGAATTTCAAAGTTGATTGTTTTGTGAAGTTATTTTTCACGTTTCTGGGACAAAGTCAAGAATGTCTAGATAGTAAATAGCCTCTACGTATTGTGTTTATGCGTAGAAACGAGCAGTTATTGATATTGTCGAATAAAATATGGCACATTTTGGAAAACGCGATGTTACCTACAGCGCACTTGATAACGAATTAACTCCGCCACTGGCCTCACTGGCAGAGACCACGAACGTAGCTCCAACTTTTATTACCCTGGACCACGAACACGAGGATGCCAACAATGTAATCATCCATAAAGTGCCCAAAAATAAAGGTAAGCAATCAAAAGCCATGGTGTTCTCTTTAGGTCTGTCTTCATTGTCTCGCGATCACTATTTTGATACTCAACAGTCTTAAGCAAGGCGTGTTGTTTTTGTATACAAGGCCATTTAAAATATTGCTGTATCATCAACCTTTCATAATAAGTTTTGTTCCAAATGAAAACTGCTTGCTTATAGATCATGTTATTTTCTTTTTGCAGGAGGATGGACTCATATAGAGGATCTGGACTCATTTTTTACAAGAATGTATAGATACTATGTTCGTGGTGGATTTTACCCAATGATAATCTCTGACCTATTTTATTTGTTGCAATTTATTTTCATAGTGTGGTTTTCCACATTTTTGGTGTATTGTGTAGATTATCAGATATTATTTAGGAATGATCCAAAGGCCAACAGAAGTGAAAAACTTAGTTTAAATGATGTCATATCTTCTCCATCAGTGTGTGTGCAGAGTGTGGCCTGGAAATGGTGAGTAGTACAAAATTTACTGTCATGAAAAGTAGTCCACACCTGTCTACCTGTGTAGTTTTATCTGTTGAGCATAGCTATTCACAACGCTTCGATTTGATTTCGATTCGGCAAGCCATATGTCTATCTTCCTCGCTTTCGTAATGCCAAAAAAAGGTAGATATACGACTTGTCGAATCAAATTGGAATTGAAGCGTTGTGGATAGCTATGCAGGTCTAGACTTCAGTATGTATAATTATAACTTATAACCTGAACAAGATATAATTTCTATCTGCTCATATAGCAGTGTTCTTTCTGCTAACATAGCAGTGCAGACTGAAAGGTTAATGTTCAATCTGAATGTGCTGTACACACCTGTGTAGTTATGCATGTGTATTGTATTGTATAGAGCGGGCTGGTGTGTACAACTCCAAGTCAAAGCGCGTATTTTGCGTACGGTATACATGTGTATTAGATATGAGTTGAGTCCTAAGTTATTTAAAAATTATCACAAACTTCAGCCAGCTTCATACTTCATAAATAAGAAACTTATGTTGTGATTAATATATATGACGTGTTTCCAGATGATATCGATAAAGTTCGACCAGTCATTGTACATTACAAACAACTTTTACTATGGGACCAAACCCTGAATCGTGAAAAAAACATCAGCTGTTCCATACATTTTGACGAGTTATGCAAAAATAAATTGTAGGGAACAGCTTATTATTTTTCGCGATTCTGGGTTTGTTCCCCTAATAAAAGTTGTTCATAATGATGAGTACAATGACCGGTCGAAGGTTTTCGATATTGTCCAGAAACACAGTGAATAAAACAAATTAATTTAATGGTTCAAAGAAGGAATAAATAATAAAATGTAATATAGAATAAATTATAATTCAATAAACTACTGTTTTCTTTTGCGAATGCTTTACATGTGTTTTGCTTAAGCAAATGTCAATAAGTTTAATGCGATGTTTTTCAAATAAATTATTATTATAATACAGGTACAAAATTTTTTTGTAAATCTATTGAATATTTTAGGTGGTGTCTCATCACATTGTGTGCAGTCATTTGGTTGATGAGGCTAGTGATATCAATATACCATTTATATTATGCCTATGACACAAAATTATTTTACAATAATGCATTAAAAATTAAAGAGGTTCGTAAATAACTCATATTCTTGTATTTCTTGTGATTTCACTACATCTAAAAAAATATAATATTTTCTTTAATTGGCTGATAATGTGTTTCAGAGTGATTTAGTTTGGATTAACTGGTCAACAATACAGGATAGAGTGCGAGAAGCACAGCCAGAACACCACATGTGCGTCCATAAGCAAGAGATCAACGAATTAGACATATACCATAGAATACTCAGGTATTTTATAAAAAAAACTCCCTCTTTGTTTACTACACATAAAGCTGAATTGAACACCACATAAAGCATGTTTAAATGCGTCACTAGCAAAATAGGCCTTGCAACCCATGGGGAATCCATCTGTGGGTGTTGTAAAAGCTGGCTGTGGACTAAGTGTGCATAAGCAACCCAATGATGATAAACTTCCCAAAATTTTATTCAAACTAATAGGCTAGTTTCTATCATCAATAAATTGCAAATCTATTTACTCCGTCACTTAGAGTATTGGAAAATAATGGACACATATTTTTTGTTTTTGTAAATCAATAAATATTATAAAACGTATCAAAACTCGGGAGTGGTGGCTCGTAACGTCACAACGCACTACAAATTATAGCACGGCGTGACGTATTGAGATTTTTAAAAGTGTCGTATATTCGTCTATTTTGGTTTACACAAGAAAAAATACTTGTCAAATATTTTTTGTTAATCTAACTGACGGACTAATTAGATTTTTTCTGGACGCAAGCCTATTGGTTTATGGTAGAGATTTATACCCCATACTAATCAAGAAGCAAATTACAAATGCAGTGGAAATTCTAAATGTCATAAAGGATATTCATTCAAGTGTTTTATGGGACATCAATATTTTATAACAAACACATTATTTAGCATGTGCTCCAGATTGCGGTCACTGTTCTGTTTTGAGATCAATAATACATAACAAACACTACATATTATGCGCTTTAAGTACATAATAGTTATTTATACACAATATCCAACCAACTTGAGTTCCGCCTTTATCTGGGTTTATCATTTCAAGAGTTTATTTGCTCCTTACTATACTATTGATGAATTTATACATTAAATTTGTTAACATTTATCAATTCTTTACGCTCATATTCAGACTCTCTGCACTTCTGTAAAGTTACAAGCACTTTTGTGAAAATGGAGAATACTTTAAATATAATATGTGAAGTAACAGTCAAAGATATGAACAATTTTTTTACTTTACAGATTTACAAATTATATGGTAGCAATGGTTAATAAAAACTTATTGCCTCTGCAAATACATGTGCCTTGTATTGGTGATTTTCACTATTTATCCCGAGGTTTGAAATGGAACTTGGAATTTCTGTTATTTTGTAAGTATCACACTTTTATATTATGTCTCGCCAAAATACGAGGACAGTCACATCGCATTTCCTTTAAATATATTTGCAAAACATTTTCATTTTATTGGAAACACTATTTGTAGCCAACTGTCCCAACGCCGCGGCCGCTCGGGCCGATCTTTAGGTTAAGCCGTGCTTGCCTAGGTTGGTCTGTGTATGGGTGACCGCCCTTACATACCGAGTTTTCTCCGTGCCTCGGAAAGCACGTTAAGCTGTTGGTCCCGGCTGTCATTAGTAGATCTTTGACAGTCGTTACAGGTAGTCAGTGACCCAAAAAGTCTGACAACCAGTCTTACCAAGTGGTATCATATTACCCAATACTAACTGGGTTGTGGAGGTCTGATAGGCAGTCGCTTCATGTAATATACTGGTATTCAGCTACATCCGGTGAGACTGGAAGCCGACCCCAACATAGTTGGGAAAAGGCTAGACGATGATGAGTGTAGGCCCTCAATGAACTTAAAATCAGATGAGTACAAAACTACTCACCGCACATTACTACGGTTTTTGAATATACAATTAAAATAAAATTTACATGCAAGCCTTAAAACTAAAATCATTTTCCAAGTTTTTGAAAATAATACTTTTGAACTTACAACCCGGTTATATTATCTCTGGACCTGGCGTCGATGACTTTTTCTTTTATTTTTACTTTTTTCATCAGTACGGTTAGCACTTTCGTTGCCGATTCATGTAATGATATTTTCGTGCTATCAACTGCTTTAGTTTTGAAAATTTCATTGTTACGTTTGGACTTTTATTGATATAAAAGTCATCGACGCCAGGTCCAGTGATTATTTAACTGGCTTGTACTAACTTAGAGTGCACTTTAAGAGATCACTGCAGCTGTTTAATAATCTACATAGGCAGATATAGTTCAAAATGTCCGTGTTCCAACAGACAGTCCGTGGAGTCCTTGGGAGAATTGCTGGCAGCTTCGTGCGTGTTACAAGGATCATTCAAAACGAATGTTACTCGCTCGTCAGCTCGAGAGACAAATACTATGGTTGGCAGTTGTGAACTTACTGCTCTCGCCACTTATACAGGCGTGGCAAATACTTTACTTCTTCTTCAATTATGCCGAGGTAGGTTTCATAAATATTTCCTCTTTTTCTGTAACAAAAGTAAGAGCAGTCAACCTGGCTTTGACTTACAAAGTCTACTCTGCCTACCCGTTATCTGCACGAGCTCCCAGCTCTATAAATGAACGAACCATATCGAATAAACGCATGCCTAAGACGGGAAATACCAAAAACCCCTTTAAAAATAAATAATAGAAGTGACAACCAGTATAAACTTCTGTTTAACGGTGAAACAGAAGTTTATACTGGTTGTCACTAAAAATGTATGGTTAAACTTTAACCTTACATTTTTAAGGCATGGCTAAGCTTAGTATAATTTTATTACGCGTTCATTATTAAGGGGATTACAGCTTATTGCTTCCGAAATATATTTCCCAATGATTCTTTCCAAGACTTATTTATTATGACACCTTTGAAATGATATGACTTGTTTGAATATTTTTAGCCTATGTAATCATTAATATGTAAATAATGTATTATTAAATGAGCGCTGTAATCCTAATACGTTTTTTTATATATTTTTTTTGTTACATTCCAGTTAATAAAACGTTCGCCCGCGTCACTTGGTCTGCGAACATGGTCGCTGTACGCCCGCATAACTCTGCGACATTTCAACGAATTGGAACATGAACTCCGAGACAGACTGAATCGTGCTCACAAACCCGCTACCAAATACCTAGGAAGCTTCTCATCACCGATCACCACTGTAATTGCCAAGTAAGGGATTTTCTGATAAAAAATACCAAATTCAAAGCATTTATTTCAATTAGACCATTATGGAACTTATAAATTACAAACAACAGAAAAAAGCGAAGCTGCAGTCACAGTCACAAGACACAATAACTTGAGAAAGTACTGTAGTTGCACATTCCAAAGCGTAGGTCTATGGAGAAAAATGGGCAGAGTTTAAAGGACACCCAAACAGGCCCTAAAACTTAAGTTAAGTTATACAAGAGATAACATTTGATGTGAATTCAGGCGGCTTTCTTTCTCCCAAAAAGTAGAGGGCCCGGTTAAATAAAATACTGCCAAACTTAATGTTCAAAACTTCCGGGCTGTCCGCTCTGCCACTAAAAGCGCGTTGTTTGTTTCGCAACAAACAAAACAAAGAAATACGTATTGAAAGACGCTATCTCGACTGTTTATCAAAATGCGTAGTTCGTGTGATTCATAATTCATTGAGTCACGCAAATGACGTCTTCTTCCGTCGTAGAGGGTAAGCACTAAACAGTCTTGAGAAGTGTTATCTTAAAATAACCAATAGTTGCAATTCAGATTTAGTTGATTGCAGCGTAGAAATAGAAATTGGAATAGTGCTAAGGTGGCTTGTAGGGCATATTATGTAGACTCATTTTGTTACAAGCATGTCTTTTAGGCGACTTATACAACTAACCGCATAGAATTACATGATAAATTAGAACATATTCTAACTGCGCATACTTATCAGAGTTACTAAACAACATTATTTTGTTGTACTGTTCTAATCGTGACATTACAGTAATCGTAACTACGCCAAAGTATTTATCTTGCGAAAGATATTACGTAAACAATGCCGTGCTATTAATATTTCGCCATGTTTACTTTTGACAAAAATAAAATTCGTGCGATTTGGCACTTACTCCGTTACTGATTTATGGCAATGACGAGGAACTTTTGTTTAGTATATTGCGCATTTAGCTGTGTCTCTATCGATCGATTAATGACATTGTGGCGTGTGCATTGTTTTATATTATGTTTTGTATTATGTTTTGTATTATCCTGATATCCAGATGAAATAATGCTGACTCAGTTTGTATATCAAGTAGTGCAAACAAATATTTTCGCAATTTCCTGCAATTTATTTTATTTAATGTCTTCTGTAGTCAAAATTATTACCTAGCTGAATAGATATACTTATCGGTTTCTTTAAAGGAGAATTTTGTCACCAAAGTAAAATAGGAATTTGCTTTATCTCTTACTAGATATAATATTTATGCCTTGTATAATTACACTCTTTAATGGCGATGCCTAAGTTTAGATTTGTCACTAATCTGCAATACCTATAATATCTATTGCCATGAAACATGTGTCATTATATTGATCAAAACGGTCTCTAAGTATGAATCATCATATTATTGTAATTAGGTATATGTATCTTAAATTATAGGTTGATCACTTTTTTCCAAGGCCTGAATATAAATTAAAAAAAAATAGTCACAGACAGCAATAAAATATTTGTAACGAAAATAGCAGATCTTCCACCTTGTAAATCTAATCAACTGTCTATTGGTATCATGTATACCCGAAAAATAATAGTCTACACGATTGTAACAAACACTAAAACTCCTCAACATAGTAAAAAAGCCATTGTGGCAAGGACAGCATAGGAAGCAAGAGCAATCGAAGCGAGCTCGGTACTTGTGGTACCCCGACTCGGTTGTTAGGCTACTTTAAACCCTGCAGACATAAATTAGATGACACTTCTATTATTTGGAAACCTAATACAATTATTTGATGATTGGAAATAGATTTATGAGTTAATTGATTAAATCATACTCCTTAAAAAACATTTTTTTTAAATATTGTTTTGGTTACTTTACATCGAATGCTCTAATAAGGCGTTTAATGTACCTTCTTAAACGCCTTATTAGAGCATTCGATGTAAAGTGTATTTTAACCATAATGTGTGTGAATAAAAGGTATAATGTTCCAGGAACGTGGTGTTTCTATCTGCGAGTGTCCTGGGCGTGCTCGTCGTGCTGTCGGTGTACGACGAGGATGTACTCACAGTGGAACATGTGCTCAGTATCATCACAATACTGGGCTGTATTCTAGCTGGGGCCAGGTTGGTATACCATATCATCTTCTACGCATGTTAGATTTCATTCCGCATCTTTGCGGTACATCTTAGCCTTTTCGAGTTCGTATCTTTCCCGATAGGTACATCTACTACATTTTAAGTTACGTTTATACCGCCGTAGCATGCCACTTTATGCACTTTTCGCAATTCAGTCTGTGTCGTCGGTTGGTTTTCTTATCGGACACAACGTCGATCTCGGTCGCAATATTGGTTCATTCCCACTAGTTCTACTAAGCAGTTCTACGATAGATTCATAGATCTAATGGGAATATTTTTTCCCACTAGTCCTACGTTTTGAGGTGGTACAAAATGGTAGAACTAATAGGACCAAAAATTCCCATTTGTTCTACTGTTCTATTACACAACTCTACTTTAGAAGTAATGGAGTTCTACGTTTTGGCGTAGTTCGTACATTCACACTGTGCAAAACTCGCACTAATGCGAATTTACCTCGCTTTGGTTTTGCTAGTAGTATATAGGCACGAATAGCCTCAGGTTACTGTGCGAGTCTACACTCGAAGATTACATAGTAAGAAATTGGCAAGGACTAGTAGGAGATAAATAACAAGGATAGTAAAGTCACAATAGAATCATGAAGAAGTATTATCTTCATTGCATGCTGCATGATAATCGAAATGTATATGATTGTTTGTGAGATTCCTAACACACACACACACACACACACACACACAAGACACACATGTACACGTACATTCTTCATGATTCTGGCCTCCTGGTACTTTATTATCCCTGTTTCTCATCTTCTACTTGACCTTGAATGAACCGCAATATTTACAGCCTTACTCGCTCAGGAACAAAAATGATACACATTGTAAAGATGCATTTCGTACACATATATAATAGGAGTCTGACCTAGACCGTACTAGGAACGAGTCAGGCAAAAAAGTATTCTTTGTGTTGAAAAGTAAAGTCAAAAACTATGCCCATAAACCCGTTCCATCGCGTGCCATGCACGGGGTATCAATGTCGGCGAGAATAATATACCACAACTGATGGCTGACGAGTACCGGCTTACTGCTGTGTCTCTAAATAGATAAATATCGATGGACATTACACACAGCGCCATCTAGTGTCACACTAAGCAACGAGGCTTGTGTTGTGGACACCAGATAGTTAATATACTATATATATACTTTTTGTTTGTAAATACATACTTATTTTACATATAAACATCCATGACTCGGACACAAATGTCCATGCTTATTACACAAACATTTGCTGCTACCGGGATTCGAACCCGGGACCCTAAGAACGTAAGGCAGCCTAACTACCGCTGCGCTGCGCCATTCTTCTCTGAAATCTTCGTAAATCGATGTTTTATTCTTTGATTCATTGGTGTCTTGTGTTTGTTTTATATGTGGTCTGGCCGCTATGTTGCATGAATCTGTGCAAGTTCTTATCGGCATCGGTAACCTATGGAATACAACAGTGACGTCGCTATCGCAACGCTAATCCGACGTCTGCTAGTCAGAAGCTACCTAGATCTGCGTCTTCTTGCTCTGATGAGCCGCTTTTGTTTTTTTTTTTGTTAGTATTGGCTTTTATTCGGTTCCAATTTGCCGACTTTTCAAGCCCTTAACCAGGCAATTCTTAGTTTTTACATGATTCCCACTTTTTTCGGTGCCCTGTGTTACGGTATGTGTTAGAGTGACTTATTCGTATTTAGTGATGTTAGAATTAGTTCTAATCAGCCTCGAATCTAGGTTTGTTTGTGGTGTCCAGTAATAATGAGGTTAATTTAGTCTGGTCTTTGTTATCGTACTAGCTCGGTACCTTTAGCCAATCTACGATAATATTATAAAGGTGTGTTTTAGATTGGATTTCAAAATCAAACCTTTTGTATGAACTAGGTAATAAAAGGTCCTTTGAACGTCAAACTTTAAGACAAATAAAATAGATTTGATTGACACACTGATGTCGAATGTAATCTCCGAAAGGTTGAAAGGTTTTTTTTTTAATTGAAAGAGTACAATTTAAAAAAATACCGTTCACCAATTTTTAGAATGGCTCTTCAAGGACATAGGCGGTAATTATCTAAATTCCACGCTGAAAAAGCCTCGGACATGAATAGATAATATTATAAAGGCAATTTCTTGTACAGTCACGAGTAAATACAGAAACTTAACGAAGCTGTGAGGCACGTGTTCTGTTCGTCATTGCGATATTTTTTTTGTTCTAGACCATACCTGGGAACCTTCTGGTTACGGAGATATTGGGGGTCAAAGTTCCAACTTTTTCACAAGTTTTTAATGTTATAACTTTACTTTAGATACCTCCACGGCCCCCGTACTATTCAATGCATCCACCAGCACAATGTTTTGAGAGCGTTACATTGAGTTTTCGTGATTTTTCACCTAAAAAAAAAAAGTCATTTCCCAGCAATAATTTTTGCGTAAAATAACTTAGTTTGATGTACAGAATGCTTGGTTGACGGCATCGTGAAGAGTCTGTTTACACCCTGTACGTAATATTATGTATACACGAACCAACTTTTTTAAAAGTTATTTCTTCTACCGGATCGATTAACGTTTTACGTTTTCACGAACATAGTAGGTATATTAGGAGCCAAACTACTACGAAATTGGTCTTATCTCAAAGTAGAATACGTTAATTCACGAGAAAACCGCTTTTGAATTTCGCTAAGTTCATTTTGCAAAATATTTTATTTTAATTCCGCGATAAAGATCCAGGCCTAGAGGCCGCCCTCCTGCCCGTAAAAATATGCATATTCAGGAAAAGCAATTATAATTAGCATGGCATGCACCGAAAGCCTTACCCGACACGTGTTTCGCCCTTCCACGGGGCATCCTCATGAGCATGCTAGGTGTGTTGACTCGACAACCTTGCGTGGTTGAGCCAGTTGATACGACAGAAGGTTGTCGCCCGTCGTTAGGCCTATTTATGCTAGGGCCATGTGTGTGGTTGTTGTGGTGTTTACTGTAGGCGCGCCACACAGCGCTGTGTCTTCACGACACCCGCCGAGTGAGACCCCCAGTTACCCAGGGGAGGCTCAGCAGGAGACGACCAGCGACAGAGGTGCCGACTACGACGCCCCTCATAACTAAATTATCCAAAATACAAGAATGTATCTACCTATTTTAAAGGCTTTCGATGTAACCATTGTTCGATTAGTTGTGTGTGTATGATTCAATCCATTTTACCTAATGTGTCATCTTGACAAAAATTATAACTTCACATTAATGCATAATGTTTGGGTGAATTATCTGGCAGCATCGATTGGAGGTTATTTTGTGAATGTGTGCGCAGCAAAAAGTTATATGTTAATGCGTACAAATTATAAAGTTTAAAACTACTTCGCCATAAGGTATCTTGTTGGCACAGTGAAAGTACCCCGCGCCGCGTTACCGCCGCATCTGTCTGCAAAGTTCCAAAGCATACAGAGTGGATTGATGTCACCTGTTCCACTGCTGACGAAGAACGACTACCTATCAGCCATTGTCTCGCTAATGAAACTTACAAAAGGTTGTCGGTCGCATGTCAGTAAAAGAGATCATATTAATGGTTGATCCTTGACTGTTTAAACCGTGCAGGTGCATCGCCAACAAGAACCCTGTCAATCAAACGACTCGGTTATAGTTGCTAGCTCTAGTCACTTGTCGCTATTCGCCGGCGGTAAAACATTTGTCTTACGTCGACAAAATATGTGTGAACTAAATTCCTAACCTAAGGATTTAAACTCAAACTCAAAGCATTTATTTGAATTAGAACATAACAGGCACTTTAGAATGTCAGAAAAGCAAATAAGGCGAAGCTAAAGTCACAGACACAAGGCATAATACCTTGTGAAAGTACTGTAGTGGCCCATTCCAAAGCGTAGATCTCTATGGAGGAGAATGCAGGGCAAGAAATTCCATCCCCACTCAAATAAATTTCCCTCGCACAAACACGACTCTTTCACCCCTCCACACAAGACTCACTGATGCCAGCATGTTTACTGACTTATTTATGCTTGTTCATCTTGATAAATTTATAATTATTATTTTCGTAATTAATAGTTAATGTCTTGCTGTGCACACAGAGATTTTATTTATGGTTTGGTAACAGGGCTCTCATAGGTGAGGAAGAGCGCCTGGGCGGAGGTTGTACGGGCCCCGCGCGTGGCGAGGAGCTGTTCGTGCAAGTGCTGGGGCACGTGCATTACCTGCCCGCTGCGTGGAGAGGCCGCGCGCACACCAAGGACGTAGCCGCGCACTTCCAACAACTATTCCAGTTTAGGGCTGTACGTATTAATCTATCAACACATACCATAATATTAAACCAAACAAAGTGCGCACTTTGATTTATAACTCGTTAGTCAAATCGCATTTAGAATATTTGATTGAAATGTGGGGATCCGCAGCAGTAACTAAATCAAATTCACATCAAAGAATTCAAAATAAAATAATTAAAACTTTGTTCCATTATCATTATCTTATTTCAACAAACACCATATACGAAAAAACTAAACTATTAAATATTAGACAGCTATAAATTTACTACACCTGCATTCTTATTAAAAACATAACTACAAACTCAATACAAACTAACATACAACTAAAGAGAAAATGTCACATGACCTGAGAAATAGATATTAAAACAAACTTGAAGTTATCAGCGTACGCACTAATTACGGTAGAAAGACAATATTTTGAAGGAGTTCATCTGTTTAATTAATTACCAGATGATAATAAAGAGTGCGATAACGTGAGTACATTTAAAACTAATCTTAAGAAACATATATATGTACATTATAACTTCTTATACTCTAGAGGAAATTGTATTGTACTGTATTATTATTAGGCGACTAATGTCTGAGGCAGAACACCTTGCGCCTCCGTAGACCTGAGAACGGGCAGCAGCGTTTTCTGTTAGTCTTTCATTACTGCGATCTCCAATCCGCCTGCCAAGCGTGGAGATTACGGCAAATTCCTCCCATCATGGGAGAGGCTTATGTCCAGCAGTGGACGTTATGGGCTGATGTTGTTGTTGTTGTTTTTGTATTATTATACTTAACACTTTGTTCCTCATTTCAAGCGGACTGTATATTCTTATGCGAACTAAATTTCTTTAAATCGATATTATAATTGGGCCGTTGCTCTCGTGGTCGTAAGGGTTCGATTCCTATCCGGGCAAAGTGTTGTTGGGTTTTTCAAACTGCGGGCTACCACTGAGAAATTTCTTATCAGTGGTAGCCCGCAGTTTGGTTGTTGATGTTAGGAAGTTGGTGGTATGATACGGCTCCCGTACCTCTGAAGCACGCCGAAAGCCGTTGGTTCTACGCCTAAGTTGGTCCCTCTCCGGTCGAGTCGATTGTCGTCTCATGGGACTCAGGGAAGAGAGAGTGCATCTGTGTTTGCGCACGCACGCGTGTACTATAATATCTCTGGTATTGGACGCCGTGATCGAAAACGGTCAGGAGGACTATACAGGGTAGATATGTTCAACGCTGCAGTAAAGAGAACTCCTTAACCGTTGTCTCCTAAGACCATTTTTGTGTAGCTGCAACGGTTAAAGTAGTTTTCCTTACTGCCTCTTTGAACGTATCCACCCTGTATATTTCCGACATTGAGAATATTCAGATCTGTCTGACCTCATAAATTTCCGGTAACATATACAAAACAAAGTCAATAACGAAACATGGGTGTCCTCTAGATACACTTTTTGCCTAACGCTTCGGGATTACAGTCGTGAAGTTGTGTTGAGTACAAACGTCCTGTATATGTGTAAACATGATCAATCTCCTCCAGGCGTACATAATCTTTGAGCTGCTCAGCCCGCTGCTGTGTCCCCTGGTCCTGTTCTCGCTCCGCTCCCGAGCGCTCGACATCGTTGACTTCTACCGCAACTTCACCGTCAGTGTACTGGGCATCGGGGACGTTTGCTCCTTCGCACAGGTACGCCACACTTTTAACGGTGCTCAAAGGCTCTACTACCATCTCTTTTATCAGAAAGCCTAAAATGGCTGCTTTATCAGAATCATAATATGAATCACGTTAATTTAAAACTCTTAAATGGTCTTTGTGGTCATAACCTTAGAGACCATTTTAAGATTTTTTTTTTCTTGATTCTAATACGATTCTGATAAAGCAGCCATTTTAGGCCGCCAGTACTATTTTAATCTTACTTTAGTGTGAGAAAAGGATGGAGCTAGAAATGCTGTAGAGTGCCCTCTCTTTTCCACTTTGAAACAAGATTCAAGTAACAACAGTCCCATACATTCGAATTTGCTAAACAGGGTTATTTAGTTAATTCGAACGTACGTTTCGCCACCTGGCTTGTGCTGAATCAGGCCGACCTGAATATGTGTGTAGCACTCCAAACAATGAACTAGCTTTGGAAACCGCGAAAAAAGACCAGCTACTTCACACTCTCGTGTATCTTGTACCTAAATGTGGAAATACATTTAATTTACACATGAGGGGTTGCCTTTTGAGTTATGAAGCCCTCTTTTAAGCATTGTCACCGTATAATGTTCCGACTTATAAATTGGTTTTTGGACATTGCTTTACGATGTTTACTTTCACCGTTTTGAAAGTTAGGTGCCTGCTTGGGTTTGAACCCATTGCGGCCGTTATCACCGGCTAGGTTACCACTGGTACGCACTGCAGACTGACATTTTAGTAAAATCAGCTTCTCATTACATTTTGTGTAGATGTTAAAGCCATGAGCTATATGGGGGGAACTTATTGTAACCCGTCTTGGGTTGCCATAAAGTGGTAGAACAGTACACAACTATAATGATCAATTATTAGAATTGGTCTTGACTTAAACGGCTGCAAGCGGTGGTGCCTGCCTAGTCGGTGTTTCGTTGAAACTGCCCGATACCGAAACTGCAATCGGTCTCTAAAGCTATATTAAACTATATAAATTAAAATTAGAAAACACCCGACGATTTCAGCTGGATATCCGTCGACATGGTCACCCTGATTGGCACACACCGGGCAAATTGAAAGGTATGTACGTTTTATGTTACTTTTGCGATTAGTCAACACCGGACGATCTATCCATACGATAAGTTTCCGGCTGGTTTTTTGTTGATGTAGTGAAGCATTTCTGAGGTCTTGGGTTCGATTTCGATTTCGATGATGATTTCGATGTTCGGTTCCAAGTCGGGCAGTGTGAGTTTGGAAGTTGGCGGCATGACGGCGTCTTGTGCTTCGAGTGGCGCCGTTGGCCCCATGCTGCTGATCCCAGTCCAGCCATGGTTGATTCGGTTCCCATCGGACTTTGAGTGAGGGAAGAAAGAGTGCACCTGTAATAGTACATTGTAATATAAGGGGCTAAAATGACCCATTATAGACGAGGTAGTAAATAGGAACCGAGTTATAATGGGATTTTAGCGCCGTATGTTATACTGTACTTTTCACTTTGCGCGGGAGAAAAATAGTCAATTTAGTCAGACGAACAGACAGACAGACAGAAAGACACACGGCCGCACAGACAGACAGACGAATAGACAGATAGACAGATGGACGTACAGACAGACAGACAGACGGATGGACAGACAGACAGACGGACGCACAGACGGACAGACAGATGAAAAGACAGACGGACAGACAGTCAAATTAAATTAATTTTTGTGAGCTATATTAGCGGAGATTACAGATTCATTCTAAACGAGACTTACTCTAACAAAAGTTAACTTGAGACCTGAGCGCAGTAGGTAGTACACAACGGCGCTCAGGTCTCATGTTAACTCTTAAGGGCTACACCTGCCAATGAGAATGATTATTGAAACGCAACTTTATAGTATTCAGAGTATCTTTTATTCAAAATAAAACAAACAATCGATTCTAATATAAAAACTAATGTGACGGATGAATCTGATGCGGTTCACAAGTTGTAGTCGAGAGCCGAGAGCTCAGTCGGTGTTTAGGAGTCCTCCTAGATGAAATTACAAATCGCCCCCTAAGCCTCTACACAACGCCCCCTTTTTTTCTGGGTCTCTTACTGCCCCGCTTTAGGCCTGCAGCGCCCACAAGGGCGCGTTATCGCCCACTTTGGGAAAGGCTGCTCTAGAGCATAAAAAGCGACTTTATGTCGCCTACGCACGACATAAAGGCGAACTTTAGAGCATGACAAGTGAAAAAATATAATATTATAAACACAAGATTGTGCGCAACCAGTGCACTATTATCTATACTAATATTACAAGGAGGAAAGATTTGTATTTTTGTATGTTTGTAACGAATAAACTCAAAAACTACTGGACCGATTCCAAAAAATCTCTCACCATTAGAATGCTACATTATCCCTGAGTAACATAAGCAGCCGTGCGAAGCCGGGACGGGCCGCTAGTATTATATATATCGATCGCTATTGGCCGCTGAGATTGGCCAATTTTCAAGCTATGGCCGGCTACGGTCAGGAGGACAGTAATGATTCTCCAAAAACAGATGAACAATAGTCAATACCTCATTAAATGATTTCAGGAGGAAACGGCAACACCCAATACGATCAGGGAGAGGGTGGTAAGACAGAGTTGTCTTTGGTGGCGTTCTCGTGCCGCCACCCCGGCTGGCAGCCCACCGAGCCGTCCCAGCGGCAGTTCCTGCGCTCGCTGCGACAGAGCATGTACCACGCGGTGCCTGCCAACAACCATCTGGTAACTACTTCTTCTAATCATCATAATCGTTTCAGCCGCAAGCCGTCCACTGCTGGACATAGGCCTCCCACAAGTGCCGCTACATTGACCGTTCCCGTGCGACTCGCATCCAGCGGATTCCCGCAACCTTCACCAGGTCATCGGTCCACCTAATAGTGGGAGGCCTTCCAACGCAACGTCTTCCGGTTCGCGGTCGCCACTCCAGAACTTTTCGGCCCCATCGGCCATCCGTTCTGCGAGCAATGTGCCCTGCCCACTGCCACTTAAGGTTGGCAATTCTTGGGGCTACATCGGTAATCTTGGTTCTCTTGCGGATGTCTTCAATTCTGATTCGATCACGCAATGAAACTCCGAGCATAGCTCTCTCTTCTGGTCCTCTCTTCTTTTAATATCGCAGGATAATAAGAAAAACCATAATGAGACAGCATATATATATATATATACATAGGTAAATCTCGAACAGCGGCGATTCGTATGAAGTATGAATATGTTATGAACGTCATAGTACACTAATGAATGCGCTCATTGGTTACTACTGATTCACTTGAGCCATCTTACCAGAATATGTTATGAATTGAATCTTAGATTTTATCCAATCAGCAATTGAGTTTCAAATCACTGTAAAACTTTAATCACTACGACTGGGTTCATATGGCATTATACTGCACATTTGCAGTATACAATACATCTTATCGTATAAGTAGTAGTATACTGTGTGGAAGCGACGCAGAAATACTTACCACGTAATCAGTACATCATCTCCATGTAGAAATATGAATCAGAATTCTTCTTTTAAATCTGCAGTTTTCTACTACACAGTCAAAATGTACGGATGGAACGGCAGATTTTTGAAGTGAAAGCTTCTTTAGACGTGTTGAGCACTTTTTGGGTGAACAAAAATACCAATCGAATTGAGAACCTCCTTTTGGAAGTCGGTTAAAAATCATGGAACTCGCGTCATCGTCACCGAACGCCTTCATAGAACGGTTAGTCAAAATCAACCTTATACAATTAGGACATTAGAATAAAGTTTATTTTGGATTGATTCTATTCAATATAACATTCTCGAAAGTACTTTATTTTTGGGTTACAAAGAAGTATTTATGATCAAGGATTAAAGTTTAAATTGGTCATTAACACTTCTTTACAAACCAAAAAATATTCAAAAATGAGATTTTAATAGGTCGACGATGCAATTCACAAGTTACTTAGTTTTCACTTCAATCGGCAGTCCCAAAGGCCCAGCGCACACCGCTGGAGGCGCAGCGGAGCGCATTTGAAGACAGCAATTTAATATAAACCTTAACTACCTCGATATACGTTCGATATAAGAATAAATTCGCACGCGGTACTCGGAGCGCCCTCAAGCTACTACGTATGTTTTTGCATACGTGGTAACCGTTAAAGCGTTGGTATCGCTTCGACCCTGTTTACATTGCTCATAACTGGCTGTTCGTATTTTACACAAATAAAATCGTATTTTGTGAACTTCTGACGGTTTCTACGTTTTTTTATTGAATAATTTATAATACTCAAATATCAACCAAGTGGTATCGTATTACCCAGTAGACCGTACTAACTGGGTTGTGGAGGCAGATAGGTAGTCGCTCCATGTAAAATACTGGTATTCAGCTGCATCCGATTAGACTGGAAGCCGACCCCAACATAGTTGGGAAAAGCCTAGGCAGATGATGACTCAAATAATACTTATTCGTCTGTAATGTACTGTAATGGTTATCCAAGATTCGATTTTGTGCAGAAAATATATAAGGGATTGTTACAAATTGTATCGTTACTGGCTGCGCACTGTAGTAATGCTCGTTTCTCTTCAAGCATTAGTTTATTGCTCGAACCTGCAGTGCAAGTACGTAGGACTCGATTCGATAAATCTGACAGTTATTCTCGACAAAATGAGTTTATAACGAATCGAATCGATGTCGCAAGTACGTAACTATTACTATTTTAACGATCGGTAGTTATACTCTAACATTTTAACGATTTTAATGAAAATGCAAGTACGAAACGACATTTTGACAGTTGAGATCGACAATTTACGCTGTCGAGCTCGGTAATTTATCGACACCTTTTACAAAAAGCGCGATAAGCTTAACGATCATTAGTATAATGGATTTAGGACTTATGGTTTTATTGTTGGTGATAAGGAAGAACGGCAGCACCATCACAATGTGACGCGTATTCCTAGACGACGTCTCAGAGACACGAACAATCCTCTATAAGTTCCAGAAGATTTTGTTCGTCATTTTCGAGTGACTCGAGAAGTGGCAGTCATTTTAATACAAGGGATAGAGGTTGATTTACGGAGGACACGATCCACTGGATTCCCTGTCCATATCGTGCTGGTAAGTACCTACTGTTTTAGGTTTTGACAGCCGTACGGTTGTATGCAGTTGGGAGCTACCAAAGGTGCATTGGGCAGGAGTACAATCTTGCCCTTGGCCACAAAATTGTGAGCAAGGTTGTGCGAGAAGTGTCGAGGGTAATAGTTCGCCGCCTTTTCCACACCTACGTGAAGTTCCCAGGAACTGCAGCTGAAAGGAGAGGCATCGTGGAAGGATTCCAGCTTTGGAAAGCTAGATTGCCTTGGTTGTGTCGATTGCACCCACGTTACAATAGTCACACCCTACTACAACAATCCCCATGAGCCCTCATATGGGTATAAAAATCGAAAAGGGTACTACAGTAATAGCACACAGTTTGTGAGTACTTATTTATTTTCTAATTTACTTAGGTGTATTGACTTTTATTTATTTAACAATCTTTAGTCACAGAAAAGCCGTAATAAAATATTTCAATATATATTTCAAGTTAGTTATGAATTAGAATAATTTATTTAAAAAGTATTATAAAAGTGTACATTTAGGTGCAGTAGTGTTTCAGAACATTCTAATAACTCATTCAGAGGATATATATATATATATAACCCAACAATGTTCACAATCAAGTTAAAGCTACTCATACAAGTATGCTAATTAATTTTAAAGGTGTGCGATGTTAACTGCAGGTTTTTAAATATAAATTCACGATTCCCAGGGTCGAGCTCGAGCCCTCTTTGCATTGGAGCACCCGCCTGCTAACTCAGGGGTTGTGGGTTTGAACCCACAACCTCTGAGTTAGCAGGTTCGCCTTAGTAAACATTAATTTGTGTTCGGTTTGGGACCTTGGGGAAGGTACATTAAGCTGTTGGTCCAATCATTATTGTGATAGGGCTCTCCCTCCACCCGTCAATCTCGGGATGTAATAATCATCGGTGAAAAGCAGGTGTACCAAGTGTCAACTGTGACTTGCTTCACAGTTTACACATGAGAACACCAGTGACACTCCTTCGGGGATTCATGTTGTGGCAATATGATGTTGTGATCATTTTTATGATAAAAAAAAACATGTGAAACAAAAGTTCAAATCTTTATGTTGCATGTTACAGCGCCGCCTAAAACTAAACAGGATTAATGCCACAAACCATTGACATCCAGCAGCCTCTTTATTGAGAAAAAGCTAATACTGTAATCACTCTGTTGTTAGAAACCATTTCCATATTTATAGAGAAACTTAAATAATAATGAATGAATTTCAATATAAAAATACGTACTTTGCTAATTCAACCATCTCCGAGAACGTTGAAAAGTGAAATATTCCTGTTATTGTAAAGACGAACCACTGACTGTATTTATCTTTGATTAAAATTAAATTTTCGAAACACCAACCAAAGTTTTTTTCTCAAACCTCAAGAAAGTAATGTCATTGTCAACAACACACCTTTTTTTTTGGCAAAGGTAAACACGACGACGTTAGGAAGATGGGATATTTTCTGAATTTTTACTGAAATAATTGGAAATTTTGGTAAATACTGGTAGTTTCTCTGAAATAAACTCTTAAACATGGTTTACAATGCCAAACATCTGTGAAAAAAAGTTTTTTTTAAATATTCGGTCATTAGTCGTGCCACAGAAATCCCACCTTAAATGTTTTGTCTTTGGACGTTCTCAGTGTTGCCATTTGACAAGCCATCCCGATCCTAATCGACTCGATTCGGACCTCGATAAATCTTATCGTCGAGTGTTACGTACTTCAAAATTCGTAAACAAGATCGATAAAAAATGACAACCTTAGCGATCTCGATGTCTTATCGATGATAAAGTACGTACTTGCACTGCTGAACTGTTACATTACAGGCAAATGCTTTAATAAACAATCGAAGATGACAATCGTCAGCTTCTATGACAAAGCAAAACCGAGCGATTCTGATACAGATGCGTACAGATAGGTAAAAAAATCCTCACGCTAAACTCACGCGACAAATAACATGATTTTCAATATCTTATTTCAGAACAAAACGATGCTGGGCTCGTACATTCAACAAAGCCTGTTCGGTGCTATCACACCACTTCCAGCAGTTCTCTCATACTATCCCCAGCAGAAGCAGCAGCAGTACAGATTACCAGTATGTATCATTGACGAATTTCACCCAGAAACGAACTTAGAGCAATAACCTTAATTTGTTGAGATGGTGGTGGTGGTATCTTTCAGTTGTAAACTAAAAAGTATAATATGAATTGAAAAATTCTCATTGGTACTTCCATTTCGATCGCGCAATGTCATGAAAGGCTGTTTCAAGTAATAAAGATTAATTATTCATTTTTTTCAAAGGACATGGACGAAACAAGCGACGAGGATGAGGCCCCGGCAGCGGGGCCGACGCACTCGACGGAAGCAACCAGTGGCCCAAGGCCCATGGGGCTGGCTGGAGTGAGCTCAGTGTTGGGAGCTAGTGCCATGAGCGACGCGCCTCGGCAGCCCGGCGACGATAACCAGGACATGTCTGTTAGCACGCTGCACCTGTATGATCTGCATCTGACACAGGTACGTACTGATGTTACTAGCAACCGCGCCGCCGTGTCAGAGAATCACCGAACGTTCAACTACGCGCGCCGAACTTTCGGTCGCGTAACGCGTCACGTGAAGTGACGCTTGCTAAGAAAAATACATTGAAATGCGTTATTGCTAAAATAATCGCTTGAAGGGCTCTACGCCGAACGCGACGTAATTTCGGCTGATGTGTCATAGGGAACTTGAAAAACACTGCGAGCGTATTCAACCGAACGTTCGGCGCCGTATGTTCCGCAGAAGTGTCGCGATACTTGGCTCTCACTTTCGAGCTACGAGAATGGGTCCTGTTGTGTTCGCCCGTAAAGTTCACATTGAACATTCTTCCAGCAACCGAACACGTGGGATTAGAAACCCAACACCGTTAGATTATCGTTGTTTGAAGAACAGCATTTTTTTACAATTTAAATGTGTCTTTGGCAATAAAATATATCAGTTGCACGCACACGAACACAGCGCAAATAATCTCAATACAGGCTTCTTCTAACCACTTTTAATTTAATTAACTTTTTGTTTAATAAATAATATTGATATAGTTCAATCAGGACCATTAACTAACATTATGTTAACAACAGTCCTGTGACGCCGGAGTAAAACTATTGACTGTCCTACCGCACATTTTATGGCCGCTAATGTCACGATACCGTGACAAAGCAAACTTTAATCGCCCATTTAACCCTTCTTAAGGGATATTAAATCCTTCCTTAGGGGCCGGACTGCCCGGATTCCACCGAAGCGGAGATGAGACGAGCAGAGAGAAGATGTGTTGTATACCCCCAATAGAATTTAAATTTGAAACTGAAACACCTGGTATAAGGATCTCTTCTGCAAATTGTCAGGCATCCTAGACCCAGCAGTTGAGGCTATGCTTTGTTTATCTATCTATACTAATATTATAAAGAGGAAAGATTTGTATTATTGTATGTAAGGAATAAACTTAAAAGCCACTAGACCGATTTGAAAAATTCTTTCAGCAATGGATAGAATTATCAGCGAGTAACATTGGCTGTATTTTATCCCCGTACTCCCACGGGAACGAGAACTACGCGGGTGAAACCGCGTGACGTCCGCTAGTCAATAAATTAAACGAATAAAATTGTATTTCTTCTTTTAGGCGGGTCAGAATTTATCGTGCTGTACGAATAAATGCAGCGAGAGGCAACGCGGCGGGCGCTGGGGCAGCACTGAAGGCGAAGACACTCCGCTCCTTCACCGGCCATAACACCGGCGCCAACTGTCGCCGCGTGGCGCTAAGTACCCGGTCTGGGTATAGCACAAGCTTAGACAGTGACGTAACAAACTATTATCTTCGTTGTATATACCAGTGTTTGGTCTCTAAGTTCCTTGTAAATATCACCGGCTGAGAAGCAAAGTTCTGAATCTTTGTTTTTTTTTGCGATGGTTTTCGAAGTTTACAAAAGTCTTTTTTTTTGTTTTAATTTTTTTCAATTTAATAGCTGTCGCGAATTTGATTGGCAGTGTCAATTATTTGTTTGTAATGATTTCTTTCTCTAACCGCGTGTCATACTCAGACTTAACTCAATTCACTGACAATGTTCTTAATTTTAAGTAAAGTGGTTTTCAATCTATATGATAGCGAGTATTCCCCAAACAAAGCCATGTTGAAACCATGTGTAGTTGACCACTTAACTCAAAATCAGATGTCAGAGAACAGAGGTGCCGCCATGCCAACTGGGGCATATTGTTATACAACGTGATTTTATATAATGAGAACACACTATTTTGTTATATAATTATTAGAATCTTAGAACGCACATGTTTTGTTTTTATGACATTTTTATGAGTCTTTGAATATATATACAGTTATTATTGTACAGAAGGATAGGTTTGACCTTGCTAAAGTAGTTTTTACGACGCGACGTGAATATCCAGTAATACTGGTCGACGAAACAGGATGATTAAAAATAAAAGAAACTCCTTTGTTCCTGTTATGTATCTTGGGCTCAGTTTTTATTTAAATTGTTGTACTATCTGCGTTTACATATTTGAAGGGCAGATATTATTGATAATTTACTAATAGTTTTAATATGGGGCATCAAGTGGTCAATACTCGCGTTTCAATCAAATGCCGCAGAATTCATGTGTAGTGGAAACTTGATGCGGAATCCTAGAAATCCATTAACCAACATAATTATGAGAACAGTAATAATTACTAAAGACGCGAACACTACGCGTGCTTAAACAACTAACTACGCTTTGGAATGAATGTTATATAACTACGAACTTTAACGTAAGCAATATACTTAGTTATAGTTGCATTATACATACACATACAGAAAAAAAAAACTAAAATATTTTTAGTACGCATATAAAGACGAAAAATACAAAAAAAGCCTTAAAACTTAATAAATTAGTTTTTTTATAAAATACGTATGTATGTAGAACCTACTGTCTTTACAATCGTATTTCAAGAAATCGTAATAGAGGACAATGTTTTAGGGGATTATCTTGCACTTTATTTACTGGTGATTTAGATTGAAATCCAGCTTTTCAAAATTTGAGAAGAACAGTTTACAATGTTCTGTCAACAATAAGGAATCAGGCAACAAGCAACCAATCATTTTGTGCTCAGAAGCCAAGATTATATCGATAGATTCTCTCACACGCTCTGTCTTATCAGAGCACTGACGAATGAGGCAAATATACCGATTTAAGTCTGCTCAAACAACAAATCTTCGACAGGGTTCAATGTCCAAACAATTATTTCGAATGCATAATAACAGTGTCATCATCTGCCTAGCCTTTTCCCAACTATGTTGGGGTCGACTTCCAGTCTGACCGGATGCAGCTGAATGCCTGTATTTTACATGGAGCGACTGCCTATCTGACCTCCACAACCCAGTTAGTACTGGGTAATACGATACCACTTGGTAAGACTGGTTGTCAGACTTTTTGGGCCACTGAGTACCTGTAACGACTGTCAAAGATCTACAAATGACTGCCGGGACCAACAGCTTAACGTGCTTTCCGAGGCACGGAGGAAACTCGATATGTAAGGGCGGTCACCCATCCACAGACCAACCTAGGCAAGCACGGCTTAACCTAAAGATCGACCCGAGCGGCTGTTATTATTTAACCACGAGCTCCTCAATAATACACATAATCCTCAACAAAATAACAGTGTAATGAAGTTAATTTCCCTTTTCCTGATTTATAGATTTTAGATTGAGTGCGTCCAAAGAGTCTTCCGGAAATACTAAATCGGAACACTGTCTTAAGGTGAATGCTCCAACCAGCCCGCGAAATTCAAATTTTCTTACGTTTTTTGCTATTTGCAGGCCAGTGCTAGGTTTTATGTTGATTAAAATATTGTTCGCGATTGTAAGACGTATGTAGTTACAGAATTATAATCATCAAAATCATGAATACAACCCTCCAAGTTCATAAAGGTCGAGAAACGATTTTTTCAAGGTCAAAGCCATTGCTAGACCTTTATGAACTTGGAGGGTTGTATTGATGATTTTGATGATTATAATTCTGTAACTACATACGTCTTACAATCGCGAACAATATTTTAATCATCATACAACCTAGCACTGGCCTGCAAATTGCAAAAAACGTAAGAAAATTTGAATTTCGCGGGCTACCCTGGAGCATCAGCCTTAATATACTGATTAATAATATCATAAACAAATAACGAACGAAATAAGGATAACCAATAAAATCATATATAAACATAACATATTTTTGTTAATAACAAATTTACAAAGAACTTTATATAATTATCTAGTTTTAACTAAGTACACCGTTAATTTTAGGTCGTTCTGGAACCGAAAGCCATAAACTCGATCATCAAACTCGGAACGATTGGCACTTTTTTTTATAAATAACAAAAAGAAACAAATTTATTATAAATTTAATATTTCGTGATTTTTATATTTTTTTATTGATATTTAAAAAAATACACGAAAAATTAAAATTTATTTTTTTTAGTTATTTAAAAAAAAACAGTCTCGATCGTTCCGAGTTCGATGATCGAGTTTATGGCTTTCGGTTCCACAACGACCTAAAAATAAGCGTGTTTATGGAACGCTATACAATTACCAGCCTACATCCGACAGGCATGTCTTCCGAAACTCAACGATCTGATAAAAAGTAGCTAACGACACTCGAAACACCTAGTAGGTATCGCTATCTAAACACAATTAAACATAAACAAAACATTATTTCATCATGTGTTAAAATAATCAATGCCCATCACGTCCTTCCAGTGTAGTTAGCTAATTTATTTGAACCCTGTATAGTCAATTTTTCAAAGCACTATGAACAATAATTTGAGACAGTGATAGTGATAAATAACATACCAGTGAGATTGTTCCTTCCATTTACTTTTAAAGAGGTTTTCTATGATGTGTAGTAAAGGTCAAAATGATAAGTAATATTTGTGATAAAAGTGTACTTACACGGGCAATCCTGACGGACATTGACACGAGTCTCGACCTACTATTACACCAAGCAATTTACTGTGATGCCAACCTGTACACATTATTGATAAAAATACTACGTCGCTATATATGTAATATACATATTGCTATTGCTCTGCTTAATATTTTAGGCATTCTATTAATAGGCAACATTTAATAATATCGCCGCAATCCTTTTATAAATTTTTAAGAATTTTTATTATTTGAGCAAAATAGGCTGTTATTACTTAAGTTTGAAGACTTCTTTGTTCTTCCTTCATGTGTTTTCACGAACTTCACATGACAATAATAAAACGGTTGTCTAGAAATAGAACTGCATGTGACATTGTTATTAGAACTCTTTAAGTATTCGTAGTTAAAATATATACAGGGCAACGAATGGATAACCTTGAAATGGCCCATAGCAGAACCCATGGCCATTCAGAAAAAATACGAAATAAAATCTATCTTATAAAAAAATTTCATCCGCAGATGTAGGGCCTCATAAGAATGGGAGGCCATATTACATTTTTATGCTTCAGGAATTTTTTCTCCCTTGTCTACATTAATAGAAATAATTCACTATTTAAAGCAGATACGATTATGAATTGTCCCATTATCAAATTAATTCATACTAATTTTCCAAATTAAATGAACTTGCTTACAGGTACTACTTATGATAGATTTTTGATAGACCCTGTATATGCATACCTCCGCTCGGTCTTGTAGGCCTCAGAATGATCTAAGATCTTAGCTCCTGATATACATTTGAAACAAAGTGCAAGACTTATCTTCTATAAAATAAGACTGTCAGAATGATTATCGTCAACATGAATTTGAGTCCAAGAGCATATTTAAACAGGTTTTGTTGGCCGTGTGAATGTGCTACTTTGAGTATCGCCTATTTTGCGATTTCACTAATTCTCTAACGTGGTTTGGCGATCTTTAGAGAGTAAACGACTGTTATCGACGTGGAATCGGCTTGAGCCGATCATGAATGCCCTCATTAGTCGCATTCAATCCGGTGTGACCTTCTAGCAAGCGATAAATCGCACGGGGTTCAAGGCTCGGTGTCTGTATCAAGCTCCCGAAAATCCTTCTGTGTTAAAAGTATCATGCTTGCTAAGGCCTTAATATGTTGTTCTATCGAAACTAGAAATACGATTGTACAGACAAACGACGTGCTTAATACTCACTCAGATGAGTGAGTCACTTAACTTTCTAAACTTTAATGTTTTTTTTAATATAGCGCGTAATTAACAATATTTACAAGAATATAGCGTCAGTAAATTTAGAGTAATATACAATTAAAACAACATTTTTCTTACGGGCTTTGTATTGCCAAAATGAGCCAACACATAATCAGGATTCAGTTGAATGTTAAAGTAATCACTAAAACAAAACTATCCTGTAACCACAGTACCATATTGTACAGGTACATCCAAGACTTATGCCGGATGCTTAGACCGGATTTACTCGACATAATTATAACAATAGGGTAGATGACACCATAAAACAATAATTCCCAGACACCTATCTCTAAAAAAAACACTTTATTTTGTTAATTGTCAAATTCGATTTTTAGTTGCTTTGAAATAAATAAATTGAGTTAGTTGAGTTGAATAAACAGTGACGTCACAGTTGGCTATTGCCATACAAAATCTATGAGAGAACCGCGTTTTGACAGCTCTTGAAAAGTATCTCAATTGATTGGTGTCATCCACCCCATTCTTCCGGAAAAGAGGGAGCAGTTTTGAAGTCACTTTGGCAGAATTTAGCTCATAGTTATATTGTCATGATTATATTCGATTTTATATTATGTGTTCTTTAGGCTGTGATGTAGGGAGATCCAGAAAAAAATGTCTCATACGCTGTAGAAACCCATGTTCCACTGAAATGATGTAAAAGTACGCTTACTATTGAATAGTTCTCTATTAAATATGTTAATTAATTGTAGTATCGGCTAACGAGAGGTCGGTTTATATTTCAGTGGAGTGTGTGGGTTCTAGAATGACAAAGAGAAACCCTACTCTTAGGGGCCGTCTCCACGAGCGAGAGAATCGCGACGTAGAGAATGTACGGCACGGCGATAATATCGCCGCGATTCTCTCGCGCGTGGAGACGGCTCCTTACAGTTGACTACGTAATTGATTTATCACAGTATTAAGCTAAAATATCATAAACAAGGTATTTTTGTCTATGTGACAGTTGACAATCGTAGTGGATTTTCAAATGACTGGGATTGGTTATGAAATGTGGTAAAGCAATTAAAAATTTGACAATACAAACCCATTGGACCTCCCTATGGAATTCACAATATTTTTTCAACCTATTTTTATGATGACAATAAAGAACAATAAACCTTATCTTCCTCCTGATCTATCCAACATGATCATAAGTACATAGTTTTCAAGGGGCAAAAAATAGAACTTAGTATTTTATGTAAAAATATTTGTGGTTTATTTTTATAAATAACAAACATAGAGCATGGCGCCGACAGTAAGACAATAAATTAAACTGTGTAAACCTCATGTCCTTCCCAGTCCGCATACAATAATACAATCAAATATATTCAGTAGTTAGCCACAGGACATAATTATTCATTTATTTGACGACCCGAATGGCGTAGCGGTAGTGGGGCTGCCTTACGTTCTTAGGGTCCCGGGTTCGAATCCCGGTAGAAGCAAATGTTTGTGTGATGAGCATGGACATTTGTTTCCGAGTCATGGATGTTTATATGTATAATAAGTATGTATTTACAAACAAAAAAGTATCTATGTAGTATATCAACTATCTGGTGTCCACGACACAAGCCTCGTTGCTTAGTGTGGCACTAGATGGCACTGTGTGCAATGTCTAGCGATATTTATTTATTTATTTATTCATTTTCACCATTTTCTACATGATGCAGATTAATAGCCTAGCGAGAGGTTAACGACCCCCACATCTGTAAAAACACTAAACACATGTTGCCAACTTGCTAATTCAAAAATCTTTGACAAATTCGTTCCTTAAATTTTATATCCAGTTGCGAATTAGTGCAAATAATACCTAAGGTTAGTGATTGGTGTATTGGTGTTCTATTTTTCGTTAACAGTCTTATGCTATTTAGTTTGTATGACAAAAATATATTTTTTAATTTCGATGTTAGGATTTATCTGATATTAAAAATATTCCTAGAAACTAGTATTACCAGTGTTTTAATTTATTGTCGTATTGTCGGCGCCATCCTGTATATTATACATTTTAAATAGAAAAAACGCGCAATGTTATTTAAAAGTAATGCATAATTAAGGTTCTTCCATATTATGCAGCAGCGTTTGAGCGACGCCAAACTTTTCCAAAATTCCACACATTTTTGTAACCATTTTTATGCATTTAGAAGTTTTACACAATATGAATAATCCGTTCGTTCACTTTGATCTGAATATGGTAATTCACCGTCATAATAACAATGCTATCTGTTACATTGAATTTAATATACAATCTATTAGCTTTGCCGTGGTATTAAAATATTTACCTCATCTGGACTTAATTGTGCCGTAACGAGCCTATACGTAACCTCTTATTAATTAATTTAAATACGTCAAACTAATCCAACATTCTAAGTGTGGTTCTCCTTCCAAAATCATTACGAATTTACGATTACTTCCACGCTCATTTAATAAAAATCTTGTTTTACGGTACCCTTTAAAAAAAGATGACTAGTTGTGATTTTTTTAACCTAAGCCGATAGTGATTTAGTCCGTTGTAAACTGTTTGTTTGAAGCGCCAACTAAATTAAAATAAACATACTGCTATCTTTAAGACTGAGGAAGAAGGAGACGGTTGCGTTACTATTCAGGCCCCTTATTCACAACGCTTCGATTCGAGAAAGACATACGACTTTCCGAATCGAAAATCGAATCGAAGCGTTGTGAATAGCTATGCTGGTCTGTCAAACTACTCATATTGTTGTACTGTAGTGTACGCTGTACATACGTTTATTCTGAGATGTCGTTAGCTCGCATTGACGTTTTTGACAAGCGTCTTGCTTTAATTTCTGGTTAACAGATGGCAAGTAACGTATACTTTAGTTGGAACACTCAACATCCATGTTGTGTAGTTCTTGTATTTTCCCCAAAAGTAATAACTACCATAAGACGAAATGATCGCACGTATTCATGTTACACCGTCTATGTAAACCATTTTTGTCTATACATACAATTTGATTTCAACAAATAAGACTTTAAGATCTGATATACTGGGAGATACAACGATTATATACTCTTCTCTTATACGCTTTGACTTTTCAATTAATTAAACTTATTAAAACATCCATTAATTACAAGAAAGAAATATATTAAAAAAAAAAACCAGCTATATTCATATTTTGATAATCATCATCTTCTAAACAGTAATATTTTTTTATAAATAATTATTAATTCAAGTTTTAAAATGTAGTAATATTGTGTAAATATACATTTAGGGTAATGATTCATGCCGATTAAATGCCTTGGCTGGCAGATTGTATCTGTTGTAGATATCGCCTTGATTAAATAGTACAATTATATATTAATAATAATGGAATGGTCAACTTTTTTCGTACAGTTTGGTCAGTTATTGCATGTCTGTTCTGATAATAATTTCCTTATTAAATCGTATGGTGAAGGTTCCTGTGATTAAAACTAAACACATGGGAGACTACGATATATTAAAAAGTTTTTGTAAATTACAGTCTATTGACATAAACATTGGTCAGGATGATTCACCAAAAAGATTCATCATCTCTGTAGGTCGGTACGTCGTAAATAACGAAAAAGCCTCAGGATCTCACACTTATTCAGCTCTATTCAGCTTATGCCCATAGAAAACAACGATTTTGTATGAGATGCGTACGCGTCCGTGTTTAGCTGAACGATGCGTACTCATACAAGAACGGACGCGTAAGCGTTTGTCCTAATTATTTTATTGCGTAGTCGTAATGTTTACAATTCGTCCATGTTCGAATACTCTTTGCATACGTGGCATCTGTTTGTGAGTACGGGTAATAAGCTACGATCCCACTGCGGCTGTCTGTAATTTGACAATGTGAAAAACAGTTATTGGAAGAACTAATTAAGGAATTCCAGTTCTAGTCTTAAAAAAGGCAATATTAATAAAATAATGTTTAAATATAGGCAGACAACGAATAGTGGAAGCGTGAGTAAATATAATGTACCTAGGTACAATCAGTGCCAAAAATAGGGAAGGGGTCAGGTAATGCTTGGCACTGACTGTGCTAGAAACGTTACGCCAGCTGTCAGACTGTACGGTGATAGTCAGCCATTTTGAGGTCTTCCACGCCTCGTGTTGCAAATATTCGCAGTTAAAATGGTACCCGCGCAGATTACACACGCTGATTTGAACAGGCAAATTTGAATTCGTGATCTACATTAAAGCGTTAACAAAACAATATACTTTTTTATCACTTTCCAAAATAAGTGGTTATAATAGGTGAATGGAGTAGAAGCAAATGGCATTCTTAGTTTATTTTTTTCGAAAAAAAAAAAGAAAATCGAAATTCAAATTATACGCATAGTGCGTAAGATTTGAAATTCGATTTTTTTTTTTTTTTTTTTTAATTTCCCTTTCTTTGTTCTAATATGAAAAGTTTACTTGAAATTTGTAGCGGTTTTTGATGATAGATTAATTGTTTTCTAAGCTGTGGTAAAAAGAAAACAAAAACTAGGTATGCCATAAGCTTCTACTCCGTTCACCTAATATACCCATTTTTTTTTGGAAAGTGATAAAAAGGTCATCCGGTATATGTTACAGTCAAAACTGTAAATCGGTCAAAATACTTTTGACTGGTGTCAGTCAAAATCCTTTTGAAGTTAAAATGCGTTTATTATGCATTAAAAATATGTTGTTTTAGAACGCCTTAGTTGTAATTGCCTAGTCCTAGAATTACATGATGTTTTTCAAAGGGGCACAAAAAAAACTTATCAACCTGTAATGTTTCCAAGTACTTAAATGTTAGTTACTGTTAAAATAGTTTTCACTGGTCAAAAGTAGTTTTGACTGATTAACAGTTTTGACTGTGACATATGTACAGAATTATATATTTAAACAATTATAATATTAACACGCTTTGGACGAGGCTAGACAGTGCTTCCAAAGTACCTCCGCTACTCGCGAGGTGTATCTCAATGGACTTTAATATGAGTACTTTAATGATGTACTATACAGGGTTATTTTTCAATTACCAGACAAACTTAAAATTAAGATCTAGATATCAAACTAAAAGTGCATTTGAAATTGTCCTAAAAATTTTCTAAATCATAAATCATAATCACACACTTGGACACTTGGACAGGGTTTTTTTTTTCATTATAACAAAAATATCGATTCTAAACCATCTCTGAAAATTTGGCCGGTCATTGAAAACTAACCCTGTATAGAGCGATTTCGTTGGTTCAAACTCCAGGTAGTCTGGAATTAGTAAGTTTGCCTTACTTAAATCTCTGGACACGTCATGAACGTTTTTCAGTAATATACATCTGCAGTATACGACGTGTTTCCGGACGATATCGAAAAACTTCAACCGGTCATTGTAGGTCACCAACTTTTACTATGGGACCAAACCCTGAATCGCGAGAAAAAATCGGCTTTTCCATACATTTTGACGAGTTATGCGAACATAATTGAAGGGAACAGCTGATTTTTTCCGCGATTCAGGATTTGGTCCTATAGTAAAAGTTGTTCATAAGGATGAGTACAATGACCGGTCGAAGTTTATGGATATCGTCCGGAAACACGGTGTATAGATAATACATATAATACAGATATACATTTGCATAGGGTTACATATACATACAATATTGTTAACGTTTCATATTCTGTTAAATATTGTGTACCTATTTACTAACGTGTAAACTGTATAAATGTGCACTTCCATATTAGTCTCTGAATATTATATGTATTTGTGTGCTATGTAAACGATGTCTTTCTTAATGTAAATAATGGATCTCCAACGCTTTTCCATTTCGCTATTACAGCATAGATTTGAAATCGACAGTTTGAAAACTTCCATAAAAAAAAATTGTATGCATAATATTACCTACTCTCCCATTTTGACGTAGTTTTATAAACCCACTGCGATTTTGACATAAATCAAGCTATTATCAATAAAGTGTTACCTATAAAGTATATATAAAATAATCCTAAAATGAATGTCTCCAGCTTGTAGTCGGTTGTGAGTATATTAATCATGAAATGTTTACGTGTATAGTGTATGTATGTGAGGTGTGCTGTCGATGTCGCGCGCAGTAGTCACAGTACCACAGTAGTCTGATTCTTACGAAAAGATATGGTTTTAAGTTTAAAATGTAGTGTTTTAAAATGTAACTTGTGAAGGTTCAAATTTGAAGGTTCGGATGTGATACTGTTTTATGTGATCTAAGTAGATTTGTCACGTTAATAGACGATAAAAATGCACTCTATGGCTATCGGTAATTGGTTTCACTAAATTGACGAAGAAAAAAGGTCAAGGTGACATTTCAATCAAAATTATATTGATTTCAACAGGGCAATCGCCATTAATCCAAAATAAAGTACTCAAAATGTGAGGAGTAATCAAAATGTTAGGTTTTATTGTAAATTAGTTTTAGTGATTTAGTGATTTATTGAAATCAATATCGCATAAATGTTGTGATCAGCAAGAATGTGTCCTCCATAAGGACTTCTTGATTGAAACCTAATTATTGTCCAATGAAATATGACATTTGTTCTACATTTAGAGGCCTTGTTCTACATTTTTTTAATTGGATTTGTTTTTATAAGAATCTTAGTTTATTACCTGATATTGTTAAAAAACAGTCAGACATTTTAATTAAAAAATCCTTATTTTTCTAAAAACAAATTAAAAATTATTAGTATTATAAACTTTATGAAGAAAGAAAGTCGTGCATCAGTGAGATTAAAGCAAATAATTGTAAATTATATTCTTTGGAAATTTCTAGTAGATTGCTCGAATTACATTTAGTTTGAGTATAAGTAACAAACTACATACGCACTTACAAAAATGATAGTGTCGGCAAAGATGTGTGTAGTTTTAGACATCTTCGAATCGTATACATACAGTCAGCAGAAGTGTTTTGTAGGAGCTGATTACAAGTAATGCTAGCTATGTAGTGCGCCGGGTGAAGCCCGCGCGTAAGAGGAACACTCATCGATTGGTCAGCACACACTGTGATACAGCGTTATAACTTTACTAGAAGTTATTGTACCAAATAGTAACGGTCTGTTCACACAAACATCCCTCTGGATATATCTCTTATTAAAGGTTTGGTCTAACCGGTATGGACAAACGGCGGACACATTTCTGGACACCGGACTCTGACAGATTATGTCAGTTTGTAGTGTCCGTAGCAGTAGTCTATCTGCAATCTGCTTTGTGTGCATACTGTTTTAAGCGAATCATAAAAAGAATGATTCATATGTTTCCATTCTTTTTGTTTGGCATTCAATACAGTCATCTGAAACGGTACTTACTAAACCACGACCAAAGTGTGTGAACGGGCTGCTAATGCTCGTTTTGACTAACACTACGCTAAAACTGAAAATGAATGCCTCAATAAAAGTGCTCTATTTAATTTTAACGTTCGGCTCAGCGCCGACAGATCATTATCCAATAGTGCAATGATATTATAGTATTCGTGATGAAGTTTAGTGTTAGTGAAAACGCAACAAAATTAAAGAAATGTAAGTCAAACACAAAATACTCAGATATTCCATGTATGTGTATTGTTGTTTATTTTCATGCCGTGATACGTTTTAATACAAGAAATGGTTTATGAAATTAATGAGACAATAAAATTAAAATCACGGTTTGTAATCTAATGCTAAGTTGTAATAGCATACAACGAATGACTGCATCTAAAATTGTTGTTATATCTTGTACAGTGCCACCAACTTATCTGTTCATCTGAGGGCGTCGCTAGTGGTGAATTTGGTATCGCCATTTTAAAACTCACCAAGAAAAAAGGGAAGTAAAGCAATGGGCAGTCTTTCAAGTCCGTCTTTAATATCATTAGAATATACATAATATTAAAATACGAGAATAGTTATGAATTTTAGTTATTAAATTAAAAAAAGAAAAAGTGCGGAAGAATAGAATTTTGATTTATATTTTGGAAAAAATAATTGTGGTTATGGTTTCTGAGTTCAAGCGGCCGCACTAAAGAAATTCCCGTCATAACCAAATTCCCGAGCCATTTGCTGATTCTCACAATATGCTATCTTTTGAGTCACTCCAATCGTATTTACCGTCACTCAGTAATTTATTTATTTGTGGGTAATTTAATTTTCCAAATGTGGCATCACTAACCTGTCACAGCCGCAACGCGGATTGGCGGACTCTGACAGCGGTATGACGTTCATAAAATGGCGGCTGTAGTTCCAATTAGGTCCGCGTGCAAAGATAAGTTGGTGGCACTTAATCTGCTTGAGATCTTGGAGGCTATTTTTGACAGCTGTCAAATGGAATTTCAAATGAAATCTTCAGTGTAATATTTCAAGCGTGGCTTTTAAGATCTCGACAGACATCAGTACTACCTCGTTACTTATAATAACTTAAAAATTTGTAGCCCGTTTGATTGTCTTATCAAACAGCTTTTAGGAACTTATACATACATATATAAATCTCGTGTCACTATGTTCGTACACGGTAATCTCTGAAACCACCCGACCGATTTCAAAGATATTTTGTGAATGTGTATGGCTGGTTCCAGCTTGCAAAATAGGATTTACATAATGTAATTTTAGATCCGATAAGTGGCGCCGTGTGAATCAGGGGCGGGTCACTAGTAAGACTTAGGAGGGGTCACTAATTTACATCAATATAGTTTAAAATCTATGAGTTAAAGTAACTAAAAACTCTAGTGTATTTCTCCCTGTAATTTGGTATTGATTTATTAAATAGATAGGTACCAAAAGTACCAAACTGGAAATGTGCCCTAAGGACGATGTGCCGAATGTGGTGACCGAATTCAATCAATCACTTAGTCCATAAAATTACTTTTGTGAAGTATACTTTTTTATGTAATTCCTTTTTGTTGTACTTTAATTTGTAGGTTCTGTATAACAAATTGGACGGTAAATGAGACTATGTTGTGTTTAGTGAATATGGTTGTATTTACCTTTTGCTTCTTACCTACCTACGAACCGTGATAACAGCCTACTTACTTTTTCTCCTGTTATCTAATACCTATACATGATTTAGTCGTTAATCTTGATGTGTTCAATTTAGTCTATCGTGCCATGATATCAGTAGCGGTCCCTTGGGGAAGATGAAAAGGATAACTGGAAGGCTGTGGCGACGGTCACTTCTGGATCTTTGCGGTCATTCTGTCCATCTTTGTCTCCTGAGGAGTCGGCCTAAGTGATGCAAGCACACTTACTACGTAGACCCTATAATCGTCAATGTTAGTCGCCTCTAGCCTCAATTAATCAAAGTGTAAGGACCTTATAAACTTTTTTATATTTCAACGCGTTGTGTCATGGTGTATCGAAAGCCGCATAGAACAGGGCTTTATCAACCAAATTTGTAAATATTTAGTTCAATTTATTAATATAAGAATATTGTGATAAATAATTATATATTTTTGTCAACTTGTCTCGTAACATGATTACATAGTTATTTTTAAATATACTCTACGTTATTAATCATTATTTGTAATTTGAATTGACGATAGAGCATGAATATTTCAGTACCAATGTTCGCTATTTTCATTATGCGCATTGTAAATAAAGAATTTAAAATAATATGTGAGGTTTTTTATTTGTCAGCCTTAAACTGTAATTGCGAAAAAATAATCAACTGCCGACAGAGAACCTGAGTTGTCGACATAGCTCACAGAATAAGTAAGCTGAAGTGGTAATGTGTCGACCATATTGATGACTTGGGGTAGACGTGTTCTTGAGTGGAGCGCGAATCGGCAAACGTAAGGTGGGACACCCTCAGGCGAGCGTGGAGCTCTGATCTTCGCAGGGTGGCTGGAGCAACTAGATGCGAGTTGCCGAGAATCGAGTTAAGTGGCATGCGATTGAAGAGGCCTTGGTCCAGCAGTGGACTGTTGTAGGCTGATAACGATGATAAAACTCCTCCCAAACTGTACCATTCGACCCCAAATGAATGAGGTAATGATAGTTTTTTCGGGATTACGAATTTACGATGTTGGTGTTCAGTTTGATGGTCTGTGCAACCTAAAATAGGTCTACACCCTAACACTTCCTGTTACACTCTGTAAAATAGACTATTGTCAGATATCTTCTAAGGACGTATTCGAAATTGCAATACCTACCTTTGTCGAATCTACAATTTATAATTACCTATGTTGTAATACGCTAATTTAGAAATCTTTTCTAGAGAATTGTAAATAGAATGCTTGCCAAGTGGTAATGGCGATAATGCATAT
The DNA here is from genome assembly GCA_941918905.2 of Xestia sexstrigata. Lineage (NCBI taxonomy): Eukaryota > Metazoa > Arthropoda > Insecta > Lepidoptera > Noctuidae > Xestia > Xestia sexstrigata. Next base: position 9,623,434 of record OW799200.2, on the reverse strand, counting down.
TAATAATGCAGACATGATAATACCTGTATTTGTCAGCAATGAAAGTTTACCACGATGACGCGGTGGAAGAGGCTAAGTTTTGGTCCAACAAAATTTGAAGTAACACGAACAAGATGAAAGTTTAAAAACAAAATTAAATATTACTGGTAGGTATGTACCTCCATAGTACAGACGCCATCACATCAAGCTACTACAATCTGTCAAATTTCTTTAATAGATTTTCAACTTTATTGCTAAAGCATTTGGTTCGAGGTTTATTGGGAAAATTTGTCAGTTTCGGGTAGCTTGATGTGCTGGCTTCTGTAGATACATCTGTTCCAAGTTTTATTTAATTTAGTTTCTGAGTAAAATATACAATACACGGTCAATCGAATAAGGATATCTTTGAAACCGGACACAACAATTTAAAATACAGCGTGGAACACCGACGCTAAAACGGATACCACGTATTCAATACATCATTCTGAACCCCCCCCCCACATAGAAACTTCGTCGGTTATAAAAAAAAAACAGCTGTTTTCTTCTAAACTGCACTAAGTATTCGGTCAAAATGTAGGTATGGAACAGCAGATTTTTGTTTAAAAAAAACATCAGGATGATGTACTGAATATGTGGTAGGTAACCGTTTTAAGGTGAACGCAGACCTGGCCGCACCGCACGTACCGCAATCGATTTCTTCAATGCAATCTCGCACACAGATACATAGGCACAAATTGCATAGAATTTCATACGAAGAATTCCAATGCTGCGACTGCGGCGCGTGCGGTGCGGCCAGGTCTGCGTTCACCTTCCGAGTCGGTGTCCCTCCACCCTGCGTACCTTCTGTATACTTACAATTAACTACAAGTACCTACCTAACTACCTATACTCGCACACTCGACAAGTTGATTCAGTATTGCCATCCCACGCGGTTGTCGGAGAACATTTATAGGGTCTAAAAGGACTTTTAACGAAGCTGAAAGTCACTTGTTCTCCCCGTCATTGTGATCATTTTTTTTTGTTGTAGACCATACCGGAGCCTTCTAGTTACGGAGATATTCGGAGTCATGGTTCCAACGTTTTTTTTTTAAATAGGTAGGTACCTACATGTTTTTAATGTAAGAACTTTACTTCAAACACCTCCACGACCCCCACACTATTCAATCCACCCACCAGTACAATGTTTTGAGTGCGTTACATTGAGTTTTACCGTAAAACGTGATTTTTCAACCCAAAAAGCAATAATTTTTTCGTATTTTTATGTAGGTACAGAATGCTTGGTTACGGCTAGGGCATGCAATATCGCAAGGTTCTCAATTCCGGAACTGAGTTCCAATATTGGAGATCCGATTCCGGAATTCCGGAACTGGTAACATTTAAAGTTTGTTTCAAATCAAACAAGATTTATAGTAATATCAATCTTTTCAAATTTTTTTATCCGACTGCCAAGGAAGAATTATGTTTTTCGCGCGTATGTTGTATGTTTCTTTGTGAATTTCTTTAATACCTCGTATCTGCCTTTGAAAAATAAGCGCCGGAAAGGTCATGTTCTGAAAATTTCTTGAAACTTCTCTTGTTTTTTCACTATGTGATGTTAGCTGTTTGATTTAATGCGGCGGTCATGGTCGATCAGATCAGGTAAGATCTGTCTCTATCAGGTGTATTTTAACCTATCCTATTTATCCCAGTCAAAGCAGTCATTTACTTCTGTTAGAACATCGCTTATTTTCAAAAGGCAGATGCACTTTTTTGACAAATTGGTTTCGAAGGACACATTCGTTCATAAGCTATCAAAAAAGTATCAAATTAACATCCTGGACCGCGTAGATTTTTCACAATCAGCATTTTATGGTGGAGAGGTGGAAAATTTAAAAAAAACTTTATAAGTAGATTTCTCAAAAACCACTCAGTTTGGACCCCAAGTTATCGGGTTGCAAATAAGGTCTAGTATCACCCATTTCAAGGACTGCCCCCAATAACCAATCAGCCTGTATATAAGTACATAATACAATTTGTAGTCAGGCTTTTTGATACTTTTAATTAAATGTTTCTTGTAGTAACAAATTAAACATATTTGATCACCTTTCTCCCTTATTACTCTAATTAAACATTTTAAACCGTAAAATCAACAAGGCTTAAGGCAATATGAATAAAAAACATACGATATTTGAATCGTAGTATGTATCACGTTTCACGTAGGTACATTACTTACTTCATAGGTCTCCTTCTAGTCTTAACATTTTCATTATAGAAGTGAGATAGCATAAAACATTATAAGCCCGGCCTTGCTTGTGGCTTAGCTTGCCTAGCTTGTGGAAAGTTCCACACACTGGTTTGTAGCGTTCAGAAAAAATAATGTTAAAAAAAAATATGAATATCGTAATTCCGATATTACCTACTTACTCCTCTCAATTCCGGAATTGAAATATCAGCAAAATTGTTACGGAATTCCGGAATTGCGAAATTTCGGAATTTCGGAATGCATGCCCTAGTTACAGCTTCGTTAAGAGTCTGTTTACACCCTGTATTATATTCTCAAAAACAAAATCTTCTAATTCTCGCATTTTCACAGAATCCAATGCACATCGTGCAACATTTAATTTAAGAATGCTAGATATCTGAAATACTTAAGATATTACTAAATCATATGGCCAGATGAATGCATTATTTTGAAATTTGAATATAAAACAGTGCAAGTTGTGAAGGCTATTCATATATCACACACTTGTGACAAACACTAAAATAGAAAAGTTGGCAAAATGCCGCAGCACGGCAATGTTCGTTAGAGGTCATGTATTGATGTATCAGCTAGGTATGTGCACATAATTGTTTCAAACACAACAGCTATTATAATTAACTGGCAACAGAAGAAAAAGCAAATATATATATTTTTTTAATCGTATTAGAGCCAAAACTGTCGATTGAATATTTTTGAAAAAAAAAAAAGACGTTTCGAGGTATGGGAACGATTCTGACTTCGAAAAAGTTTTATTTTGATTTTTTTCTAGGTCTGTATTATGTTCCAGATTGGCGATGAAACGACTGCATAGATTCTGTTAAGATTTGCATAAATATTTATAAAAGCTCTAACCTAATCTTATTTTTCTATCTACTTACAATGTTTCAACATTTCTCCGGAAAGTAAAGAATAGAGACAAGTCCAAAAGTTTTTTGCATTCATAGCGGCCTTTTTCTTCGGTACTTTATCAGTAAGCACCTATCACTGACGCCTGACGGCATGAAAAGCAAGACCGCAGTCTGTAGCAGTACTGTGCCTGCTGAAAGAACAGTGGCAAATACGTGCACATTGATGTTAACACGACCGCCAGCGCCGCCGACCACGTTGCGTTTATAGTTATGGTTTCTGAAGGTTTAAAATATAGTATTTAGTATAATTATTATTGTTGTTACATGTTATTTTGTGTATTTTATCTATGGGACATAATTGCCTAATAATAAAATGATTATTATTATTAAAACCATTTTTGACAAAAGTCAAAAGTGGATTGTGTGCTTTCAAAATCGTTATGAAGTTAAAATGCGTTTTCTGCATTAAAAATATGATGTTTTAGAACGCCTCAGTTGTAATTACCTAGTCCTAGAATTACATGATGTTTTTCAAAGGGTCACAAAAAAAAACTAACAACCTAAGTTATAAAAATAATAATGTGTGTGTACCTATAATGTGTGTAGGTATTAAATGTTAGTTATTTATAAAGTAGTTTTCGCCGTTAACAGTTTTGAGTGTGACATAAGTCACTGGACATCAGAATTTCTGAAAACTCGGGTCTGTTATTTTTTCTGTACAAGGGCTGTATAACCGGCTACGCAGCACTTCTAATTCTAAATTTGGCCCCAAACTAACCAGCCTTGAGCACTAAAGTAGCTTGTTAGCAGCTTTTCAGAGCATTGTAAGAGCTATCGGCTGTACAATGGCTTAGACAACTATCTTTCATGCAAGCACCTTAAACATTGCTTACCTATAGGTACTAGTAAGCAAAATTCAAAACCGATTTTCTCAAAAATAATAATGTGTAGGTAGGTATGAGAGCCTTTAGATAGCCTTGAGATAAGACCTATTTCGTAATCCTTCGACTTCCAATATGTTCGTAAAAACGAAAAACGATAATCTATACAGCAGCCACGGAGTCTGGATTTGTGCCCGGTTGATGGCAATTTAGGCTCACCCTGGCGAAAGGGTGTAACTATTAGGTATACCTCTGCCTAACTCTTGGGGGATTACAGGCGTGATGTTGTTGTACTGTTACCTAGGAAACATTTTTTTAAAGTTGCTGCGTTTAGGTACCTATACATTTCATTGCTGCATTGAGTAGGCATTACTAACTTTATTTTGTCGTCTAGGAGCGGTAATACCTAAATCATCATCTGCCTAGCCTTTTCCCAAGTTTTATTGGGGTCGGCTTCCAGTCTAACCGGATGCAGCTGAATAACAGTATTTTAGATGGAGCGACACAGTTAGTACTGGGTAATACGATACCCCTTGGTAAGACTGGTTGTCAGACTTTTTGGGCCACTGACTACCTGTAACGACTGTCAAAGATCACAAATGACAGTCGGGACCAACTGCTTAACGTGCTTTCCGAGGCACGGAGGAAACTCGGTATGTAATGGGTGGTCACCCATCCACAGACCAACCTAGGCAAGCACGGCTTAACCTAAAGATCGACCCGAGCGGCTGTTATTATTTAGCCACGAGCTCCTCGGTAGCGGTAATACCTAAATATATATAATAAAAAAGCCATTTTATGTCGATATGCAAATCAAATCAAAGAGGACCAAAAACTAGTTCGGAGAGCTCTAAATCACTGTCCTTGACTTTTGATGCATTCACGGTTCGACAGTGGACGATCAAATATCAATTCTATCGGTAAATATAATTCGGACACATTAAGGTATAGCGTCATCGCGGTTTTAATGTTGATACTAATGGCCTTGTACCTCCGAAAATTGATCTGGGTAGATATCGTTATTTGATAAGGTAAGGTACCTACTTCGCATCTAAGATCACCTATCATCCTGCCATAACGTAGGTTTAATGTACTGAACTAGTTGTATCTGTAGATATACAACTGGGTACATAACATTATCCAAAACATTGTATGTAAGTAACATAGATAACTCGAAAATGTATCTACATAAAGATTAAAATTAGACATAACATATTCCCGGAAACTGTAGGTACCTAAATTATTTAAAAATAAATTACCTACTTCTATATTCGAAATCCGTCTTTCGTTTTAAACATTTGACACACTTCTGAGAAAACCAGATGTGGGATGACTACCTATTTTATCAAAAGTTGCTCTATAAATAAATATTGATCACGATCACAGATCAACAGGTCTCATAATTTTTTTTTATTAAGTATCTAAAAACTCGTTTCTCATTTTTTTTTTCATTAGAATACTCTAACTTTTGCACGTGGCTTCGCGAAAATTATCACATGGGAACGTAATCCGGGATAAAAAACAAATGTAGGACAAATGTTTTTTATCCCAGATTCAGTACATACAGGTTATCCGCTGTCGAACGTTCATCGAAGTCCGTTCAGCCGTTATTTCGTGAAAAGGTGACAGAGTTTCGCTTTGTTAATATGTATTAGTAAAGTACCTATTTAAAAACTTTAGCTGGTATCTGAATATACCTAGTTTATTTATATACATGACTATGTGAATGACAAATCAAAACAACATAGCATCAAAAAACTCGCCCTCAATGCTGTCAACCGATAATTATAATGTGCCCAAGAACTGGCAGCTTTGCCACGTTGTGTGGCAATTCCTAGCTTTTGGCCAGAGTAAAAATCAGCCGGTGGGTCACGGGAAGCGTCAACTAAACGTTTTCATATTTCTTTGAAAAGTCTGTGAGCACTCAGACCACATAGTCCGAGGGTTTCAACCCCAAACGGCTTGAAAATGTGTATAGTTACCCGCAAGGGACTAAATTTACGCCGGTTGAGGTTCTAGTAGTTAGTACCCACCTAGTCCGCTAGTGTCTTAAGTACAAGACTCATCAAAAACAGGCGAGACGACAAAAAAAATTAATTAGTCCGTCAGATAGATTATCAAAAAATATTTGACAAATGAAATATTTGAAATTCTCAATACGTCACGCCTAGGTATAATTATTACCTAGTTTTGACGTCACGAGCCCCCGCTCCCGAGTTTTGATGCGTTTTATCTTTGTCAATATTCATTTATTTAGAAAAACAAAAATACGTGTCCATTAATTTCCAATACTCTAATTGCATTTTTTTGATACTGTCGTCATGCCTATTTTACTGATAGACGTTACTGCTTGACTTTACAGCCAAGAGCCTTATAAATAACTAACACCACCACTAAGGTCTCGTTAGGCATTTGGATATGTTGGACTAGGATCAAAAAGGAAAAAGCAAGACAAATGTGTTGATTATCACACAATCAATAAACATTAACAGGTCACGCTGACTAACAGCTACATGCCTACAACTCACGAGACGTCGTCGACGTGATATACAGGGTGTAAACAACCTCATCACGAAGCCGTCAACCAAGCATTCTGTACATCAAACTAAGTAACTTCACGCAAAAAATATTGCTGGGAAACGACTTTTTTTTTGGGTGAAAAATCATATTTTGTGGTAGAACTCAATGTAAAGCACTCAAAACATTGTGCTGATGGATGGATTGAATAGTGTGGGGGTCGTGGAGGTGTTTAAAGTAAAAATCTTACATTAAAAACTAGTTGAAACTTTGACCCCCAATATCTCCGTAACTAGAAGGTTCCCAGGTATGGTGTAGAACAAAAATATGATCGCAATGACGCGGACGAGGAGAACAAGTGCCTTACGGCTTCGTTAAGAGGTTCTTTACACCCTTTATGTTTGGATGTGCGTTACGTATCTTGACTCGCCCATTTATAGACATCATCTTCATCCACAGGCCTACTTCACCCACTGCTGTGTATAGGCTCCAATAAGGTGCCAATCTGCACGCTCGTGTTTTACCCGCGATAGCAACAGTGGTCGGCTGCCCATTTCGCTGCCAGACAACCAACGCGGGGCATATTAAAAGTAAATAAATAAGTTCATAAATCAGCAGTCAAGCATTGATCCAGAATGTTGTAGGTACGGTCTCCTGGACACTTAGGGTGAGGCCAAACAAAAGTACTTATTAAGAGGTCTGAGTCGCAAAATTTACGCCACCTTTTTATACGAAAGTCTGGTTTGTGTCACGACGTAAAATATGTATGAAACCGAAATTACGTTCGTTTGGACACACCCTTATACTTAGTTACGTTTTTTAATCAATTCAGCAGTGCAAGTACGTAGGAATCAATTCGATAAATCTGACAGTCATTCTCGACAAAATGACTTTATAACAAAGATAAAAACTCATTTTGTCGAGAATACCTGTCAGATTTATCGAAACGATTCCTACGTACTTGCACGGCAAATCTGTAAGTAAATGTAACGTAGGTATGTAGTACCTACCTTAATAAAAGAAATACGAATTAAATAATTTTGGAAGTAGGCGCATCTTGAAGTATGAACATTACCGGTTTAACCGCCTATAAATTTTTATCACAATGTTTCAAGCGAAAACATGGTGACATCATTTCTCGCACAGTAATTTAAAACCAAACTGTGTACCTACAGTTAAAGTATTTCTGGCATCAGTATTGGTACCTAGTGCTACTTATTTTCAAATGCTAATATCATACCTAAGTTCAGAACCTGTAAAAGCTTAATCATACTTAGGAGACAACTTTCAAACTATGCTTAGGTACATTTATTAATTTACAGTATTTTATTTCAGCCCGTGGCTGAAACTATTCCGATTCAGAAAGGTCTCCATAAAGTTTTATTTTAAGTTCAGTCCCTATCGCCCATGCTGATAAATTTATTTTTACTAAGTAAATAGAATCCTCTCACGGATATAAGAATTAGCTAAATGAGAAGTTTCTAGTACCCTATTGTTCAATGCGCCTAAAATGATCTCTCTTTTTCGCTCGTTATAAAAGAACGTATCGAGGTTATTTTAGCGAAGACTCGAAGAGTGGTTTTTGAGTGCAGTACCAGTAAGTACCCCAAGTGATACCTACTGATTTCGATAAACTAGATCACTCAAATCTAAAGTTGTAAATAATCGTCCATACATAGAGAATCACATATATATACGGATTACGGGTCCACACCTCTTAGGAGTTCACCACAATCGTCTTGTTTGTTCCCTCATAACTGAATGTTACTGGGTTATTTATTTTTTACTCAAAAACGAGTAGTACGTTGCATTTTCGTCTAGCCCTAGCAGGCTCGCACCAGAGTCATCGTTCAAACTCAATAGACTTCTTCGGTCAATTAACGCAAAACATTATTCAATAAGCAATTTTAAATTATTTTATGACACTAACTATTCTGTAATTTACAGTAAAAAGAAAACAGCGCAATTTGCGATACAAAACAATTGATACGACTGGCTGCTTCTTTTGTGGCGCCAACAAAAGGAATGTTCGCAAGCATCATAAGGGAAAACATGCGTAAAGATTCAAATGTACAAATAAAATAAAAAGTTAGCGCATGCCACACCCTAGCATGCATGTATATGCGAGGTCCTTGTTGCCAAACCACTTGTACTTTGATGACATTGAGGGTGTTACTGACGTAGTCGAGCCGGCATGAGTCGGCACAGCAACATGGCGAAATCTGGACTGTCTCATTGGTCTCGTGATCGCTAACGCCACTGCTGAGATTGAGGTCCTGGGTTCGATTCCTAGGCAAAGTGGGCAAAGTGTTATTGGATTTTTCCATCGGTATTTTCTCAATAATAGCCGCGAAGGTTGGATTTGTGCCCGGTTGATGGCAATTGCCTCGCCTTATTACATTGGACTAAAACAAAACTGACGGAATATGGGTGTACTATCATGTACGCCTCTAAGCCTTCCTTCGGGGATTACAGACATGTTGATGATAAGGTATAAATAAATAAATTTAATATGAATACATCCGCGAATAAGCCATTTGGCCCACCTCAAATTGTGCCGAACCGGACAATAAAGATTCAGTGATCATCAGTAGACTAGATGATCATCATCATCACTTTATCTGCACGAGCCGAATGACCCAAATATGTACGGACTGCTGCTTTTTGATGAAGATGAATTAATGCTGATGAATTGATGCAGCTGTCCATAATTAAAGTCTGTTTTAAGTCAGCTTTGGTGAACCGAACAAGTGTGTGGCGCTCCTTAAGTTCACAAGGCGAATCTTCTCGATTCATACGATTTCGTTTACAAGAAACATCTGAAATTGTATTGTTATTCCAACCATGTATTGTTATACTAGCTTCGTCAACAACTTTTGAACTGCATTCTTGTTGTTCAAATAATATAATAAATAAATGTACAATGTTGATTTGTCGATGAAAATATCTTGATTTTTTAAAGGAAAAGTTTCGATGTTCGTTCACGTCAAAATTCTTAATTGAATAATCAGTCTTGATTGTACGTTAGCTTTCATTGTACTCTGCTGGGAATGCGATGATAACATCTTGGGATTGTGTCGTCACCATCATCTGCCTAGCCTTTTCCCAACTAAGTTGGGGTCGGGCTCCAGTCTAACCGGATGTAGCTGAATACCAGCATATTTTATGGAGCGACTATGATCTGACCTCCACTAGTCAGTTACCGGGTAAAGCGGGTAATATGATACCCCTTGGTCAGACTAGGTATTGTTAATCTATTTCTACGTGTTAGAGTACTTCGAGAGCTGAAGCTACAACACCATTATAGGCTGAATGTGTAAGTAGATCCTTAAATTATTATTTAATGTATCTATGTATAGTTAGTACTGAAACAAACATCTAAGAACAAGGATTGATGTAAAAATAAAATATAGCGCTTGTTGTGTACAGACGCCAGCACATTAAGCTACCCGGAACTGTCAATTTTCACAATTAAATTTGAACCTAATGCTAAAACTTGAAAATCTATTAAAGTAATTTGACAGATTGTGAGTGCTTACGCTTGTGCTATTGTGATTGTTGTGTGTTTGCTTGATGTGCCAGGGCAGGTAAATAAATGCTTGTTTCGTTTCGGTCAAGTATATTCTATTAAAATTGTTACTATCGATTATAACAGCACGATTTCGTCCCCTTTGGGTACTTCTCGAACTGATAGGAAGTACGAACCTAGCAAGAACCTGCAGTGACGTTTTCAATTTCCTTAGTACTTAGTTCCTTAATGAATCCAAGAAAAGCAATAAAGTAAGCTTATGTACACATTAGTTTATTTTCCGGGCAAAAACGATTAGGTACATAACTATCATTTAGTGCAGACCTCGTTTAATAATGTACTAATGTAATGTTATTAGTTATTTAATAAAGAATTTAGTTTTAATGAGTTTTAACGATTACAGGGATATTAGAAATGGTAAGAATTTACGCTTGGACTAATAGCGATTGAATATTTTAGAATTTTGCAGTTACTACATTTGTAGCTAATTATTTAAACCGTTATTGATTATTATGATAAATTAGCACCTACGGAGTGCTAAAACTAATATTCATTTCATTCTAAAGGTGTTTGGTCATTGCTTTGTACCTATCCCAAATAAATTATGTAAGGAGTCAAGGATTTTATACAGCTGTTTGCTATTTACAAGGAAAACTGCTAATAAATTATATTACGCACAGAATACACAATCACCTATTGCGTTTCTTTATAGGCCTATTATTTCTTGTATTATTATATTTTTATCTTTGTGTTTGTCGTATTTCCGGGACATTGCGTTATAAACCTGTTATGACATCTTTTTAAATTGACGTTTATGGGTTATCTAACATGGGTCTAACGAGGGTCAAATAATTCTCAATGCACAATGCTAGCTTCGACAGATGGTTTTTAACTAAAAAGGTTTCTAGCGGACAGTTTCCGCATTTGAATAAAGAGTTTAAATTAAAAATTATAACATTCCAAAAAAAGTTGCACGCGTTGATGTCTTTTGTAGCATAGGGCTCTTGAATTGTTTTGACCATTGAAAAATGTATTTGTAATTGTACATATTATGTAAAATTGTAATTATACATATTATTTACGTGTGTCTTGTGTTATAGCGCTGTTATACAACTATTGTTCATCAAATGTCAAAGTACCCTTGCTTTAAGTCAGGCTGGGCACTTAGAGACAAGCCGTGAAGGCTGTATACTGAATGTTTCATGAGTTTTTATGGAGTTGCTGGGTTGTTGCACTTAGACGAGTGTGAGTGGAGGGTTGTGAGGCCGCCAGGGTTACAGGAGAGGTGTTGAGGGTGAGCCGCGCGCGGCAGCTGGTGGGCGCGCGGCTATAAGTAAGAGGTGCGCGCGCGCCGGCGAAGTTAGTCGCCGAACGGCAGCGCGTCGCCAGCGGTGTTACCCGCTCCCCCCCTCCGGTGCGTTCCACCCCTACCTCCTCCCCCACACGCACTCGCCTTTCTCACACGATCACCGGCGATTCTCACTTGCGCAACACGAGTCGAAACCGAAAGGTCGCCGCTATTGGCATTTAAGCGCTCTCTGACATTAGCGTTGCATTTAAATGTGCGATGCAGCTTCCTCGTTGAGCTTCACTGTCGCAACTTGTGTCGCTTGGGAAAGGCGCGTGTGTTGACGTGACGTCTCTGTTGCAGCAGCAGCCCGAGCAGCCGGGCCGGCAGACACTGTCCGCCCCACACCACATCACCATGATCGCCAGGATAGCGCTGTAAGTACCACACTCTATCTACCACATACCGCTAACTCCAACTATTTAATAGTTGTTATTGTTCATGCGATAATAACTGTTGCATATTACACATCACTAACTGTTTCTACACGGCCACTTTCTAACATCAAAGCTGATAATTGTTGTTAGAGTCGTGTTTATAAATCTATTAATGGACGCCGCTAGAACGTCTCCGACTGCAACCGGTGACTTTCAACTCGTGTTTGCTTGTTACGATGACTTTCAATTATCACTAAGTTTGAAATAATGATATCGCTAACTCATCGATCGATATGACAAAAATTCGATCTGATTTCTCGTGTGGAAATCAGGTTTTCATTGCTCAACGGCAGCCAACTGACATCACGAATGAGGGCGCGTATTTCTCAATGAAGGCTGCGAAACATTGCTTTTAAAATATGCACGACTTTGTGCGCATATTGTCTCCCTGACAGCGCTCGCGCCCGCTGTACGCTAGCTATCGAACCTCGTTCTTGTAGTCTTATTTGCATATCGGCGTATTTCGTTTCATAATCTATAAATAACTTCATGAACCCGCAATTTCACGTCCTGATACAAGGCGTGTTGCAAATAAACCGCACATGCTAAATGACTATTATGTTTGGTCGTCTCTGCTGCAAAAACAATGCAGCCGGTACTTGCGGCTGCAACTTTCTGATAGTGCGGAGCGTCTCACCGTACGCCGAGGAGCTTCGCTACGCGTCGTTTTCATCGTTTCATGGTTTTCTCCAACCATACACATTTACTTAGTTACATACGCACCAAGCGTACCCATAAAGCATTTTAGAAGGCCGCGCCGGAGAGATTCATCACAGAAATGAATTTTAACTATGATAGACTTATGAGTTTAGAAATTAGCAAGTCTACATCGGTGAGAAAATTTCGCAACGAGCCTTATTAGCTCATTACATTCACTCTTCACACGCCAGGCGTCATTACAGGAAACACTGTAGGAGAGATATCAATAGAAGTGATGTAAACATCACTAAGTGACGATAAAAGTTCTGTAATACTTTTAGATAAGTAACATGACGTGCGATAAGTGTGATCTAACGCGAGCCATTGTCAAAGCTCTCTCTAGTTGCAACACGATGCTAAATGGCGTCGCGGATGCGGCACCGTCCTGCCCACATTGCCCACCTGTCACCGCCCGCGCCACCGCCGTCATCGATCAGCACCGTCATTGTATGGTACATACACACAAGTGCGTGTGATATATGAAAGCGTTACTAACTAACTTCCCATGATCTTTCGTGACGTGGTCAAACTTTGAATCGCGTGTAGTTTTGTTTGCTGTAACTAGCTGTTCCTTTTAATCGATTTGATCTTGAATCAGAAACGTTTTATTAGCTAAATTAAAATCAACATCATCATCATCATCATCACCCACAGCCCGAACTCACCCACTGCTGGGCATAGGCCTCTCTTTTCTTGTGCCAATCTCCACGGTTAATTTATAATACAAAAGGTCAATAAAGGTTTTGAGAAAAAGTTTTAACAAGCTGCATACCAAAAAAAGTACACAAAACCTGCCAATGATGACCAATCGGTATCCTTGGGTAAATAAGGGAATTACAGATTGAAATTATCAAGAATTTTATCAAGGTCTCTTCGTTAATTTAGTCTGCGGTTCGATGTGACCTCAGTTTTGAATACATTTTGATTCAACGTTCGTTTTTATTGTTATCTGCAAACAACACTTAGGTTCTAGGAATAGATTTTAGTTATTTGCTCAAGCAGTGTCCGTTGCCTTTATTTTTTATTTTTTTTTCGGATGGGAAATCATCAAATGACTTCTGCCGCTCTGGGCGGAGCAGGAGGGAGTGTCAGACTTTTACTGACTAAAACCCATCCATGTTCCTTCATCGCCCTTTGTGTTCCGGGGCCACGGTATCTCTTTCGAACAGTCCCGCAACCCCGGCAAGCATCGGTCCTTGCGGACCCCTTCCTTTTTGCTGACTCTCTTTGAGGCGCGCGTGGAACACGAACGCGCCGTCGACACGGCCTGTCGTCATGAGACGGACGGACGGCGAGCTAGCCCATAGCCCACCATCCACAGGCCCGAGTGTTCGTTGCCTTAAAATGTAATAAATTTTCTGGAAAGTTTACTTGAATAGAATTATGATTCATAGTTTTTTACCGGGCCGACTTCAGTCAAAGTTGTATCGAGTTCAATTTGAATACCCTGCTTTTCCATGTTTAACACCAAATACTCCTAACAAGGTTAATGAAATTTTCCTTTTACATAAAAAATAAAAATAAACAATTGCTGATGACCAAAAAGCCAAATCCAAATATAATCTGAATCCCTGTCCCAGACTTCAGAGGCATGTTGTGTCAAAAGAGATTGAGAGGTTCCAAAGACACCATGTTCGGCCGCGATGGGTCGAACATTGACCTTTTTCCGTGCATTTCATTGGTACCTGCCCATAAAGCAATATCTTTTGAAATGAAGTGTGCACGAACACTTTTAAGTTCTAATTATAGATTCCTTGACTTATTTTATTTTATTTGCGTGGAGCAATGTTACGAATTCACAAACGAATAAATAAATCAATATTTTCACCATAAACGGAGTTATTGAAAAACGTTTTTAACATAATTTCTCCACAAGGTCACGCAAATCGTTGTTGAATTGCGTTTTAAGCGTTCACGAAATACTTTAATAGCGGAGATATTGAAAGTGAAATGGTTATGAATGGTTAAAAGTTTTATTTATGGGTTCAAAATAAATACTCACAGGTGGGCGAGATGCGATACATTAACGCATTTTATTATGCGGATGCGGAAAGTAACAAAACATACAAGAGTAAAAGACCGGATTTATTAATCTCGGGCACATTAAGAAACATCATTCCGTATATTTAAGCATTTAAATGGAGTTCCACAAAAATTCTCACACATTTGCCAACATTAACATTCCCAGCCGCGTTTTACGAAATAAAAAACTGTAGGTAAACAACAATCTTCATTATATTTTACGCAACAAATGATATCTAACGTGCATTTAATGATTTATATAATAGTTTACATTTAATTGTATGGCAGATAATAGTCATTGTTTAAAGGAAAGCTAGAAACATCCAAACCTATCTGCGTGTCCCATGTTACGTGTGTAGTGAAACAATCGCTTTATTATATGCCACCACTTCCTAATTAGGTAATATAAAACATTCCTAGGTTGCTTTCTCTATTAAAAAACTAACGTAACATATCGTATCTAATGCAAAATTCGTTTAGGCGTTTTCTTACTGAATACAAATTAGAATGGGAATTTCTCCTTACTAAGAGATTTTCGATACGTCGACGATGTGTTAAAAGAAAGTCCATAAAACGTGACGATCGATGTTTACGTCGCGTTCCGAGTTATGCCTGTTACATTTCAATAGGTAATCATTGGTTCTCACTGGTCCGACTGCGAGCGGCGGCGGCGCAGGCGCGGCGCGGCTCATAAATGAGCAGTTTGTACGCACGCTTCTTCCTTGCAACGGAAACTAGATTGTCTTTACGTGGTACATATTATGGAAAAGTTTTATTTATTTTTACATTGAAATGACATTTACGTCATCATTTTAATATAAAAAAGCTAAATTCTCCAACAAAGTTCAGTGTTGTGAGAGTAAACACAGATTGCGTGATAGCTCATTAATTATGTATTTCGTTGGCCTTCACATTAGTATGGATTTAGTGAAGATAGCTTGAAGAAGCTTTTGTCTCGATTGACTCATCGACACCCAGCCGAAGCCCACGGACAACCTAGACCTAATTATGAAATTAATTGGTTATTGTTGTTATAATTAGATACGTTCTAAGATAGATTTGATTTCGATAGGTTACAAGTATTCAAGGACGTGAACCCCCAATTCAACAGTTCATGGTCGATAAAGTAGCTTACTTATTTAAAATTCAGGCGAAACATTATGAAAACTTTTCGTCACTTTATTACAATATTTGAATGAGATGAGAAGATTTTTAGGTTTCTCCCTTGAAGTCATGTTTGGCAAAATAATAGAGTAAATTGGAAAAAAATACAGAGTAACAGGAATGTTTCCAGGGCAGCATCACCTACAACGAGGTTAAACATAATTATTCAGCCAACTAACATATCATCATCAGCCTATAATGTTCCCACTGCTGGGACACGGCCTCCTCTCAATGAGAGGCACGCGGGTCCAGTGCGGATTGGTAGATGTCACATGTCTTCGATTTTTTGGTTCTAGGACATGCCGGTTTCCTCACGATGTTTTCCTTCACCGTTTACTAACTAACTACTCGTACTTAACTCACATTTATTTTACATTACAGTAAATACTTAATATCCATAGTCACGCAAGTAACCCTATCATCATACCGTACTCTGTCAAAATGTAGTTCGTAAGGCAACATTGTTCAGTTCAAGTGGTTCTATTGTCTCTGGGCGTGCTCTCATTGTCCGGCGCGTTGCTCAACTCGTAATTTGTCTATGATTCTGCGAGCTAGGAGCTGTATTGCATCCGTTGAATTTGTTGCTACAGCCACACAATTGTGTGGATTTCGTTACGGGAATCAGCTAAACATGTGTTTGTGTGTATTTTTTTGAAATAGCGTTTTGCTTTTGTTGAAAAATTTAAAGCTCTTCTGAAATTCTGAATAGTTAGTCTTGTGTTTTTCGAAAACCAGACAGGTTCTATTTTGAATTGCAGATAATTTCGGTCTATCGACTCGTCACGTAAGGTACTTTGTCTCTATTCATACAAAGCTGTACCTCCTGTCTGAGTAAACCATTGGTAATTAATCAAGCATTAGAAACGTCCCAACAGCCTAAAAAACAGTTCCTGAAATGGACATGCAGTTAGAATAAAAAAATATTGTAAAAACTATTTCCTGATGAAAGCAGAGCCGTTGTATTATGCTAATGAATGTAGTTATACTTTTTAATTGTCACGTATGTACAACCAATAATTAAATTGCGATTTATTTACGATGCGACATTTTTCAAATTATTTTTATTAAATGCAAGTGTTTTTTTTAAATAAGTACTTCCGTTTCACAAAATGCACGCCCAGTAAACTAAATTGTGCCTGTGGGAATTATTTTGATATTATATTTTTAACTGATCTATGTGCAATAATAACATGTTATAAACACTTTCAGTTCAGGAACTCACTTAAACGAGCACATATTACTTTCAGTTTTGTACGAAGAGTAAGAAATCAATTTAATAAGTACCCCAACCGGTTTTACTAGCATTTGATAGATAGATGCAGGTTAATTAATAAATATAATACCGGAGCTAGTTTATTTTATAAGATTTATTGAAGAATAATTTATGCTAGACCGAGCCGAGTACAAGTCGAACCGTACGTCGGACGGGGCGCGGACGTGAAACGGGGTTCAAGCAGAATTACAGAAGTCATAAAGTCATATTTTAACAAGATACTATAGCTGTAACAAGCGCCGTTCAAGGTCAGTTTTGTCTTCAGACCCATCTAAACAAAGTCCGTATAGGTACCGCGTGTGGCTGTCTGTTAATTAGATCAGATTCATCGACCGCGCGGAACTATATTATGACTTTTTGATAATCGCTTTCTGTTTCTATTCAGCGTAGATTCGGCTGTTTAATTTTATTTCTCCAAAGTAGGTACTAGATTGATAGGTCCCCTTGTAGCATCGCTCGCGTCCCGTCCGACGAACAAGCACAGGCCCTAACAGCATAATTCATCTTTCATTTACCGGGCTCCCCCTATTTCACCACATTCGCTCTATATGCACTATAGTGAGGTGTCTGTTTATGCGCGCGGACGTCCGGGCGGCTGTGTCTGGGCAAGTTTCCCCGGACGAAGCCAAACGTAACATCCGCCAGACACTTGTCGTACGACAAAAATGACCGCCTAAACCATTTAAATCACGATTATTGTGGAACTTGAATTGAAATGTCGGGTAACGGCTTCGTGAATTGACGCTGTATTAACTTAAATGAGCTCCAGATTCGGATGACAACGCATCGAAAATCCATTGGTTGCGTTTATGTCATAATTTTCGTTGATGGAGTCATTATAATTTGTTGTAATTATTTGACAGTTTGTGGTTGATTTAAATGGTATTTGTGAAGGAAAAATTGGGCAAACTCTATTTAATATTAATGTAATGTTTCAAAATGTTGGTGACAAGGTGGTGGCTGGCAGGCAGCGGGCGCTGGCGCGGACGCCGAGCACGGCGTCTCGTCGCCCGACCTTCACTTTCGCTTTTTATGTGTGAATCTCGCTTAAGCCCAACGCACACACCTCGCTTACGTAACTAGTGACAATCGCGATTGTTTCATACTATGTCCTTTTGTAAAGTCGGGATAAAAATTGATTGTTTGTTTGTTACCTAACTAGGCAAAATCTGAATAATAACTAAAGATTGCCAAGTAATATTTACTTTTGGAGTTATAAAATCATCGAGCAACGTTGGCTACGATTAATTACCGCAAGCTGTACCGTACGTTGAGAACCGGTTAGAAATTAGCAAATTAAATTAGTCGGCTATAACTTTTATCGACTAGGCTGGTTGCGCACGTGTTTAGGTGTTATTATTACAAAAAAAAACTACAAAATGGATATATTCATTTATTTATAATTCAATTTGTCTGTCAGTAGGTATACAGGGTTAGTTTTTAATGACCCGGCCAAATATTCAGATTTGGTTTAGAATCGATAATATTTTCGATACTTATAAAGAAAAAACAATCATTTTTTTTTTTAAATCCAATTTAATTCCTGTCTATCACTAAAAAACAAAAGTAGTATATTGCAGCAGCACAATTCAGTTCAACAACCTAGATAGGTAGCAATTAGCACACACGTAAATTTGGAGGTGCATGCACGCACACAAGTGCACTGATACCCACTAGGTTTATGATATAGGAATTTTTTAGGACATTTTCAAATGAATGCTATTATTTTATTTTATAATTTCGACAAAAAAATTTAAAATGCGTTTTTGGTTTGTTATCTAAATCTTAATTTTTAATTTTGACTAGCCATTGAAAACTAACCCTGTATTATTTATAGAAATTTTGGCAAAAAATATGGCTTTAAATTTTTGGAAAACTTGTGTTTTTCGTTAATATGAGTTCAATGGTCCAATATAGAAACAACTTGTCACCAGTAAACGACTAACCTGTAGGTGTGACGTAGCTGCGCCGAGCACCTAACATCCGACAACTTTCGCCCGCGTTCAAATGAAAACAGAATCTTCGTTCGTTCACATTCTCACTAGATCAGATCAGTTTCAACCACCGCTCAATGAGGCCTGACTAACAAAATAAAAACTCATAATAATATGACATGGATCGAGCAGGAGGCTGGTACATTGACATTCTTTAAAAGTCAAATTATAATTATGATAGCCGACTTCCTCTATGACAAAACAAATAGTCTCGTTACATAATAGGCCAAACTCGTTACACGAGATGAGATGAGAGGTCGATGTATGTACACATTGTTTAGTTAATAACGGTGAAGCCACAATGTTTTACTGCAATTTAAAACAGCCCCGATATAACTTGAGCTGAATCTTCAAATGTCTTCTGCTTTTGTAGGGCTATTACGTATCTCTGTTGACAGCTCGAAATGATAGTAACTGGGCTCAGTGTCCATCAATTAACTGTCAAAAGGTTAGTTTCGTATTATGTATGACCAGTCGCGATCAAATATGACGTCATTGGTTGTCATCGTGGCTGATAGTCACTGTAACTCATTTTGACAGACGCTTTCGTATCGATACTTTATTATTTCGATTATGTAAGCATAGTGGACAACAAATTGATGACAACTGATTTTGAAGTGGCTTTCGTGAAAGACGTTACACCGTACCCGGGCTGTTAGTCACCGTGAAGTGATATCCACTCAGTGCGATACGTAATACCAATATTATCACATTCTCGGTTGTCATCAAAGTTCAGTGTACAACCGAAGCTTGTACACCGAAGAAGTCACTGGATATCAGAAAGATACGTAATAGGCCTACTGGGCTTCTAAGGATATTCACAAACGCGTCTGGTATAAAATATAAGGTTTTCATTTCCATTTTTTTTTATACCAAACCAAGCAATAATTTAATGAAATTTTGGGAAATTCTGGGATATTGATTATAGCTAGTTTATTGTTATAGGTATGAACGCAAAAGCACTGTGGTAATGCTAATGCAACACACAAAGTCATAATGAAGGATTTTAAAGCAAATGAGTCGCGTTCGATTTTTATGCTGTTACTTGTGAGTTTGGAGTGAACTTTACAGAATATCTAAACAGTTTTGAAGGCTAAGCTCGTCCATCCAGTCTAACTGTTCTATGTAAAGCTAATGCTCCTTCTTTGGCGGTCGTTACGAGATAAAGCATCTCTAATGAATACCACATAACGACGTAAATGGTAGCCACCATCGCGTGGGACGTGAGTACGTGACATTGACAAACGTAAAATGTATTTTCTTGTTGGTACAGTATTACAGTACCCGGTGCAGATTGTGTTTTTAAATAAGTTCGACTTTTTGGAGCACTATTTATCATTCACTCATACCTCGAGATCTTTCTAAAGCTAGGTGTGCCATTTAACATTTTAACTCGTCATCAGTCTATAATGTTCCCACTGCTGGGACACGGCCTCCTCTCAATGAGAGGGAATGGGCTATAGTCCACCACGCGGGCCCAGTGTGGATTGGTAGATGTCACATGTCTTCGAATTTTTGGTTCTAGAACGTGGTTTCCTCACGATGTTTTCCTTCACCGTTTTGAGACCTGTGGTGATAAAATAAATTACACAAAGTAATGCGCCTGTCTGGGTTCGAACCCACGACTTACTGTTCGTAAGTCGGGGCCGCCACCACTGGGCCACCGCTGCTCCACATTTTAACTAAACTATCTTAAATTTTAATTACTTTTTGTAATGATCTTCGAACATTTAAGGTCTTCATCTAGAGTTTTTGACGTCTCCACGAAACACATATTTTACAAAAGTAATTTCAGAATGTTAGAATTATTATTTACGAGTATCGAGAGGTATCTATCACTATCCTGATTCACCTTCACTTTTTTAAAGACTCGTTTATGTCCTTGCAACACCAGAATTAGTTTCTACAAAAAGCTAACTGATGGAGAATATAGAAACGATCCTTATCCTTACCCAGCTCCATCGGAAACTCTTAACTTGACCTCAAACTGTTGGCGTTAGCCAACATTCCTGTCATTACATTCAACATATCAACCAGTTTGCAAACAATATCTTAAGTCCGAGTAGTCGTGGTTGATGCCTATACTTTCTATGAGTCGATATGTCAAGGGCGGCTGGTTGGCGGGTCTGGTCACGACCCAGCAACCGTGCTGATCCGCTCAAAGGGACGCTAAGGATTCACACTCACTTGGAATCCGCTGGCAGTCTATTGTTTGAACATTGTATTCCCACAAATATTTGGCACCGTTTCCAATGCAAACAGTTGAAGACTTTCTTTTACAGTCCCACATGAACTGTCATTTGATAGCGATGACTACATACGAGTATTATCCAAAAATGCGGATCTGGTCGCAACAAATACCTCTTTCTTTCAGTGTCCAATTCATTAGTTACGGCTAGAGATTGATTTCAATCGGAATGTGTATAAACTTGGCAATGTATGTGGTAATGCAGTTGGTAATATTGGCTGCAGACGTAGTGAGTTATGCCTGATTTCTCTGTGTGTGTGCATCAAATGTAGGTACTTTGTAAATTTTGTTTTAGTAACTGATTAAGTACTTCCATTTTTTTAATTATGCGCGTCGTAATCATTGTTGGAAATTGCAACTCACAAATCTCGCATATTCTGTAAATTACGTTTTAAGAAGAACCATAATTGTTTTATTGATCGATTTTATCACAGTATTATTATTATTATACAGCACAAGTTGAACACGTGCTGAAAACACAAGAGACTTGCACTAACCTACTGTTGGCTCGAGAACCGGCTCGGCAACAACATTAGTTTTGCGAGTCCATTTGACGCAACTCTTAATTTTAATAGTTTCAACGCGGTGAAGCTTGTAGCGATAAATTGCAGTAGCGTTTTTCTCGGCACGTGTACCTTCCAAACAGTCGTTGCGGCTAAACCGATAGAATCAATGGTGTGTGGTAAGTGCACGTAGGACTGATGCGCCAACAATGCGGTCAAGTCGATGTCGTGGCCAAAATAATAGACTAGCTTCATATTTAGCGATATTCGCGTGGAGCTTTGACGTTACATAAAAGCATATTTTACGCCTCAGGACGTAAATAACTTTTCACATAAACTGGTTTCATATTTCTGTTTGAAATATTGCTTGCCGCATATCGTAGATATTGAAATTATCTTCAAATATCATTTTCACTACATCATCAGCAATTCATACCTTTATTTGTTCTTCGTGACCAGCAACAATTAGTAGAAAACGAATGTATTTAATATCGACAGTACATTGGACTTTTGCGCCGGATAGGTACAGCGAAAGGGAAGCGGTTAATTGGTGAGGAAAATAATACTTAATTGTCCGTTCGTGTTTCATAATGGTTTTAGGGACTGATACGAATCAAGTTTTGAGTCATGAAGTTACCATTTAAGTGTAACCAGACACTCGCTTCCGCCAAACTGCAGTCACGACGCAGTTTTTCCTAAAAAGAAACTGTTGCTGAGGAAACAGACAGCCAAGCCTGATGGCTGATGGCGCGCCAGTCCCCTTGAAACAACGAGCTAATAAAATACCAATGTCATTCATTTTGTGACATTTTCTAGTTCGCTGGTTTTACAAGTTTCTTAATATTTTATTAATTCTTTTCATGTTCCTAAGCGATTCTTTATGCGGCAAACATGTAAATAAGAGTGTGATATTTCATAGCACTAAAATATATTATGCATACTGCTGCCGATGAGCTGCGCTGACTCAATATTTTGCATAGGCAGGTAGCTATTTACACAGGGTGTAAGTTCAGGCATGCTAGCTAATAATATTTGAGTATACCTATACATCTTATATCATTGGTTTCGTCAGATAGGTTTGCGCATCGTGTGCGGAGAAAACGCTAAAAGCATGTCATAATAAAGTGACATTGGATTAACATGATTGCATCAGTGACATTAAGTGCGGGCCCGGGTTCGAGTCCGCGCCCGCGCCCGACAACACGTCGACCGCACATAATCGGTTATTTATGTGCGTCTTCGAATTTTGTAAGCATCACTTTCGGCTTCAACCAGTTTCACTTTCCTGCCGATGACCTATCGAGGAATGCGAAGTGAGATAACGGATGAATAAAACATCACATCGATTAGTTACAGCTACTTATCAGCTCCAGCGCCCCGTAAGATCGGCAGTCGGCAGTTCGGCACCGATCTGTAGGCGAGGTGGTATGTGTGCACGCACTATTGTTGCTCGAAGCGGATGCAACATCTACACTTTCTAAGCAAACCGCTGTAGCAACTCGCGGGATTTAACCTTTATCTATTGCTTGACATCATTTCGCAAGATATTGAAAGCCGGCGGGAGATTCCCAGTAATGAGAGAGCATGTGGCCGCAGCGGTCGGCGACGTGGCGGCGTGGTGACGTGGTGGCGGCTCCACTGCACGATTGGAACGCAGTTTTTTGACCTTGGCTCTTTCTATGCCCATGATCTGCGGCGGCGTTACGAAACATGAGCACGAGCGGCGCAACATGGAATGGTCACTGTAACGCCTCGTATAAGTGTGCATGAGTTACGAGCGCCAGACATGAACGTAGCCTTTGTAGCTGACCATTGTAAGTTATTCTAAACACGTTCGAGACAAAGCTATGGTTGCGGTCAGCTGTTGACCCGGCGCGCGGCGACAAGCGGTTACGTTAATTACCCGTCCATGGCGTTTGCTCGCGTTTTGATTGACAGCAGCTATAAGTACCGTTTGAAAGTTATCAGGACTAGGAAGCGAAATAAACCGTGACATCGATTGCGGACAGCGGACTGGTCACTGTTCTATTTGAAGATGATTTACATTTAAAATATTCGATACTTTTTGTGAGGTTTTTAAAGGGTGCGCCGTCAGTCACGGTACCTACGCATGAGCGGTTCCTGTTTACGAAACGTGTTTTATGTGCGGCATTGTGGTAAAAGTTGATTTTCTGCTTGGGAAGCGTAGGTATTTAGCAAGAAATACTTGGACCTTAATATGCGGTTTTGAGCCCCCAATGGCGGCGGGATAGTCATCGACCTCATTATGGGTTCATGCGTCGAGCTTTTCTATTTAAATGTTCGATGGATTTCGAGAGAGTGTTGTATGAATCAGAGGCGTGTGGATTACATATTCTCGTGCAGTGTGGCGGTAATATTTCGGTGTCAGCCGCGGACAGGCGCGGTGCGTGCCTCTCATACCGCGCACTTGGTGATTCCGGGCATGCGGCTGCGTGATACTGGTACCCAAGTGCTCGCCGCTCACTCGACCACTAAAGCTTTATTTATAAATAAATCTCTAGGCGTACCTACCTATTTTATTTTTATGCAAAATTCCACTTCTTTATTTACATTGTTGACAATGCGCTCCGACTAGTTTTCTTACAGGCGCTGAAGTAATTAATTGATCGTCTAAAAGCAGAAATGCTATAAAATTGTAGTCTTCGCTTGTTGGTAACCTTGAAAGTAGTGTCGACTCTTATAGGAGTAGAACTGAACTAGGGGTAGGGTTACGAGTCTTGACCCTAATGACCCACTAACATTTATTTCCAAAAGTCTATCTGTGACATTAAAGTAGAATACATAATTATATGTACACACACACATCAAATAGAATTTCACACACGGTATATTTTTGCTTGCTGCAACGTTAGATGCAACGCTGCGATTTATGAGTCGAAACAAAAACGTCCTTCAACATAAATGAACACAGTGACTTATGGCTCATCATAATATTATGAATTGGCTACATTGTGGATAGTATGCTTTAATGTTAGATAATAACTTTAATTACATCTTCTACTTGAATATCTAACAGTAAACTATGAAACACTTGGACGTATCAAAACTGTAATAAAAACCGTATATTTACAAATTATGATAATTAATGGCACCGTTACGCGTCATAATATGACTACCTACTTCATCGTCATAAAAACATTGTTAGTTTTCATTAATTCGTTACACCATTGTATCGTCGATCTACATCGAGATTCGCACTTCCCTTCTGATTAGCCTATCAGTTCAGAAATTACGTTAAAATTGCCTTTTGTTTGTTCCATTGTTATAACAATCGTAGTCACGTATCTGCGTTCATTGTCTCGATCGATTTGTTTGCATCGTGGACACTGCGGAGTAGCCGCGTCCGCCGCCCCACGCCGCCGCCACGCCGCCGCCACGCCTCACTCACGTTGCCGATGGTTTAGCGTTCTGGGCACGGGCGTCGTGTTAATTTCTACGTGATCGCAATCCGACTTTGCCTAGGGTTGACGAACCACAGTACCGTTCAGTACAAGAGCTACGTGCCGCTTAATTGTCATTATACTCGCATCAATCCGTGACAGCGTGCAGCGCCGGAGTATTACTAGCCATCGCGGCATCAGCCGTCACACCTACCGAACGTCAATTTAATTGCTGAAATAAAGTTGCCAAAAGGACGATATTACTCATATCCAGTTAACCTTTACATGCTCGTTATATCGTATACACTTCTATTCGATGAGTCACTATAGTTTCCTGTTATATCTACGATCTACGACGACACGGACGGCAATTTGGCCTGGTCAATTCTGGCTTATTTCAGAGTTAATCTGTAATAGACTATTACGATAATTCGCACATTACACTTGGACGATGTCTGTTATTTTCTTTTCTCGATGTTTATCATTATTACGTTGTCAACTTGAGGCTTATTCATTGGCTAGGTATATAAATACTAGTGCTGTTTCGTGATTGTCCGATTTGAAAGTATGCTGAGTAAAGTTGTGTTACCCTTTCGATTTCGTTTCACATTCACGTATGATCCGTCACGTCCGTCAGCAATGTGATGCGCACGTCTATCTAATGTTAATGGATGGAATTTAATTCTGCTGTAATAAATGTCGAAGACAGACCACGAGTCGTGATTCATCAAACATTGTATAAGCTCCGTGTTGAATTAGTTTTCTTGATAAAATGTTTCGCGTCTCTGTCGGTGAAGCTAGGAGTGAGGGAGTGAACATGAGAAATAAATAAATAGGCAATTGATTACGCGCACACATTTGCCCCCGTGGCTACGTTCACCGGTGACCTCGAGGTGCTCGAGCGGAGATCAGACCTTGTGCCAGGACGCGGGTGTTCCGCTAGTGTCGCCGCGCGGTTGTCGCCAGCGCGGCGCGGGCGCTTTCACGTGCCGCATTTAAGAAGTTCAGAATGCTCTTGAAATATGAATGCACTCAGTGATTCAGTTCACTCCCTATAATGTTCTGTTGGGAAGGTTCGCTTTCCGTGTTCCAATAAATAATAAGAATCAACTTTTACATCGTTTTGATTAGCTTTGATTTGCTTAAATCGTTAATATAGGCGAGGGTTGATAGTAATGTCGAGGATAAAACTTTTCTGTATCCGTCGTTACATTCCGATTACTGGTACACTTACTTAGCAAGTGTAGTATAATAGCTATTTATTCACCAAGGGGAGTAAGGCACAGATTACTAATCGAGTGTGCATTTATTTAACCTTATGGATACAGATAATGGAACACAGATTCAAACAAATTCAACAAAAGAAGATTAGTTTCAAGTTTTATTTACGAAATATTCAAAATTAAACTATTCATAACGGTACTTCAAATAACTAATGAGATTCTATTTAACCTCCGGAAACATAATTTCAATTTTAAAATTACGATATGGCAACAATTACCCGAAATTTGAGTTGCATTATGGAACAATACGCACAATGCGTAACTAACTAACCGAGCTATAGTAAGTGTCGAACGGCAAGGGCTTGCGAAATCTACTAAATATTTTGGGCAAGGCTTTCTCAATTATATTTTTTCGTGTTTTGTAACCCTGAGCCCGCGATCAGCCGATATTAACGGCTAACTGTACATACAATACTTTCTAATAAATGTTACAGAAATTATTCATAACTCAGAAACTATACGCAAGCTAGCGCCAGTTACTACGTAGCTCGGTGCTAACTTCACTAGGTATTTACACATTCCGTAACTCCTAGTAATAACCCATTAATTTTAATACAATAGGAATGTATTGCGTGTTAAATGACAAATATTACTTAACTGACGTCTAATAAGAACCTGTTCATTACATAAAGTTGGTGTCCGGTCGTGAAAATATTACTATTCGGATCCGGGTTTCTCTGACTCACTCAACATTTTATATTTTACGTATAAATATGACATTCAAAGGCTTTAGGGTAAATATTTGAGACGTTTCGGTAATTTAATCGTGCGTAGCGCACAATGTGACTATTCACATCTAATTATCAAAACGAGTTTTAAATGATACAAAGATTCGCATTATTAAAAACGCAGAAATTATTAAAATATTACAACATACTTAAACAACGAACAACTATATAAAATATGTGCACGTTCGAAATACTCCATCGTATACATATTTATTCAAAGGAGAACAGTATGTTCACCAGCTCATGTATACTGGAAAAAAGAATTTGACACTCATTTTATTTTAATTGGTTAATTTAATTAATTGATTTGGTTGATTAATTTGGTTAATTTAAATTTTTAAATGGTTAATAAAATAGGTGTCAAATTCTTAAAGGACCACACACAGCCTGGCTTGTTACCCAAAATCCCCCCAAATTACTTTTGTGTTGAGTTGACACGGTCTTGTGGAATATTCGAATTGATTCCGGCAGCAGAAGTATTGTTTAAAAAAAAACAGTGCAGTAAAACATTAACCATCCAGAAATATTTCAGACATTTTCTCGAAAAAGGAGTGCTACGAGAAGTGCTACGAAATCTCGTAGCAAAATTCGTAGCAGGAACGTAGAGATTCCGTTCCTAAATTGGCTAACAAAATGGGTGTAAAATTCTTAAACGACCACACACAGTGACAGCCTGGTTTGTAACCCAAAGTCCCGAGTACTTTTGTGTTGAGTTGACACGGTCTTGTGGAATGCTCGAATTAATTCCGGCAGCACAAGTATTGTTCATATCCGTTTGCACAAGGTATCGGTTTCATCGGTCGGTGTTTATTACTCTGGCACAACGCACTGTCGAAATGAATTAATTTTATTTGTAGGCTGGCTAGCTCAATATAGCACTGTTGTGAAAAGCGATTTTTTTTTTTTGTAATTTCTTCTAAAATATTTTGGCGATTAATGAAGGTATGGAAGGAATTTGCCGTCGCCTGAGAGTCACCATTTGTTTGATATAAGTATCCTCCGTCCGGGAGTTGGCGTTGGGGTATTTCAGGCTCTCATTGACGTGGTGTTTCTCCAGCATCTTTCTAGGTCGGCTGCTGCACTGCAACCATCTTACTGTTGATGTTGGCTTTGTTCAGCTCAACTTGCCTAAGTGGTTTTGAGTTCGAATCGACAGAACTCCACAGTGAAGGTTACTTATGGCCAAACAAAGGTATTGGCTTCAGCTGTTATGTATTAGGTGTATTAACTCTATAGGCTTTAAAAGTAATTTACGAAATAAGAAGAATGGTCACGAAGAATCTTAAAAAAAAATACTAATAATATATATATTTACGATCGCCAGTTTCGAAGTTTGTCGTAAAACCCATAGGAATGTGTGATGAAATGCGGAGAAATAATCATCAATTGACATATGACACTTATTACGTAGCTTTTATTTGAATCTTTAACCTATCGTCTACTTATACCTAATGCCATCGGGCAGGTTATGTAACTCAAGTATGCGGTAACATTATGAACTACACTAAAGTAAACAGTCTTGTGTTAATCTGCCGATTCTTCAAAGAGTAAAATAAACTGAAAATGTCGCAGCTTAAAATTGTAAATCTTTGTTTTCTTCGTATAAGATCAAACTCAAAGTCAACGCAGTTCAAACTCAAACATTTTATTTTATTAATAAAACAATTTACAGACACTTAAATTGATCAAATTAGTCTGGAAATTGAATGTCTATCTCTTCTTTTAAGACATTTTTTTCACAAAATAATATTCTCTATCGGACGGGCTAGATCATAAATATGCTTTTATATCATACTTATCATCTTCGTCATCTATTATGGGTGCGCATATCTATGCGTCTCCTTCACATATACTGTCAGCGATGGTAAAATGGGAACTAACGCTTGGTATGCGATTGTACCCACGTAGCCTGCGCGTGCGCCGGTACTCAGCCCAACGTGAGCAGCTACTTGTCAACGTTCTCAGGACCAAGCACGTGCTTGAAATTAAACATTTGGATACTGTATGTATTGTTTGAATCATTAAATACCACTCACTATTGAGAAGCGAGCTTTTAATATCTATTTAGCTGTTAGCAAAGTGTTATCTCCTATTACACCAGTATGTAAATATGTGACCATCAACATTTGAATACTGTAGCAAAGAGCTAGCTTACTTAGTAGTCTTCTCAACCAAATCTTAAATGTTTCAAGTTCTTCTAAAAAGGCCAAGTTATTTCTTAAAATATGTAGAACAACTTTTCACTTTAAGGTGAGCTAAGAGACATAAAACTCATGTAGACACGATAAATAATGATCGGGTAAAGAGCGATTATAATACAATTTGGCCCGACCTGACGTTACAAATGCCTCTTACCTAACTGGTTGCAATCGAAATTGCAGCGAGGAGATGTTCCACTCTTGCGCACCTATGCAAACATCTCGTAATATGTGACTTGTGAGCTAACTGCACACGCTAATGTCAAAGTGACGGATTTTATAACATTAAACTTGCTGGGATAAAATATCTGTTATGCAAACCTAATTTTACGAATCAGGTCTAAGGATGCCTTTCATAATTTGAGTGCAATGAAAGGACATTGTTAAAAACGATCTATGGACCAACATGAGTGCAACCTAATACAGTAATTTGAACATTTTTTTTTTCTTTTCCTATCAATGATTACAATCAAACTGTACGTACGTATGTGTGTACGTACCACTACATTATTCTTAATTGTATCTCGACGCGCCATATTTTTTATAAAAAGGGCAGTACTTTCATTCAGCGCTTGATAATAAGATTTTTATGCTGCTAACAGATGTAACCTTTGAAGCGCTCAAGCGATCAAAAGCGCTGTTTGAGTAAAGTTATGACGAAAGACGTTTTTACATTGTTGACTATACTAATATCGCTTCGTACACAACGCGCGTCTTCGGCACGTATAAAATACGCCGTTGTAAAAACACCCAAACGTTTGCGTGTATTGGTTTGTGTTGTTGCGTCATCTTATTATTTTGTGATCTTTATCGATTGTGTATTAATAAAAGAGCACTTTTGGTTAGAACGAAACTCCATTTAAAGTTCTCTTGATCTAATTAATCCGCAAAGCTAGATCCTGCACTGAAATAGAAACTGAACTTTAAAACACTCCGGCGCAGCACTTCTTTGTAGCGTTACAGACTGTAACGTTACAATTTCCTGGGTAGGATCCACAAAACTGTAAAGTCACTCTGAGCACTCACCTACCTAACTTTCAGTCTGGAGGGGAGCACTATTAAAAGAAATTGACAAGGGGACGCGTTATAAGAATTTATTAACAAAGATCCTAACCTAAAAGCTGGAGCTACTCAAATCACTAATGCCAGTGAAGCTGGCGGAAAATACTGAAGATGAACGCAGAATGGAATAAATAACTGAAGAACGTCCGTCTTCAGACTGTGGAGGAGGACCGAGGAACCATCAACTCTCAGGCCGTAGAGAAGGGCCGAGGGCATCCGTCTTCAGACGGTGGTGGACGGCCGAGGACCGTCAATCCTCAGGCCGTAGGAGGAGGGCCGAGGACTTCTGTCTTCCGACCGTGGAGGAGGGCCGAGGAGCGTCAAATCTTCATCAGGCTTGTGCAGCTCAAGCATCAAGGTTTCCAGGTGTTCTAGGTGAGGGTGCGGCACGGAGAGAGGCCGACTTAAAACTCAAGAATAAGGGGAACTGCCCTTTAAATAAACTTTTATGAAGCTTCCCAGAGGTGTTTCTGCTCTCAGCTCTGAACGTAGACTGCCCATTTCACCACCAGGCTCCTGTCAACTCCAGATCATTTACATTTTAAAATTAGAAAATTATTAAAAAGAAAATCGAATGAGGTCGATGTGATTTACTTATACAACCTACAACTAGCTCCAGCAATAAATTAAAAATAAAACTAGGGTTGCCACTAACTGACATCACAAAAGTAAACAAAGATTTAATATAACATGAATTAAAAGGTAAAAAGGCCAAAACCGTTGCTAAGCCTCCAAGAAATGACCATGAAGCTACCTAGGGAGGACGAATGCTTAAATTTTCAGGTTAATAATATCCAAAAATGTAAGTAAAAAGACATATAAAAGACATACACATTACAAGACTTACCCGTTAAATTAATTATAGGTCTAAGTTCTAGTCACACTGACTCGGTAATTAAAAGAGTAGGTAGGAAACAAGTACGTGCGGTGATGACCCCTTTAGAAATTGTTTATGCAAACCAAGTTGCAGAGGCTGTTTTTGAAACCGACATTCCTTCAATGAGCGACTTATAGAAATATTCTGCCTTTAAACTTTATGATTTCATGACATGTAAAATTAATAATTATTAGAAAACTTTATTTTCCAAAAATATTTTTTTCGTATGATTTTTCTAACGTGGCTTTTTGTGTGGCCAACGTAAGTAAATATTATGAATGTGTGGGAAATATAGTCCGTCCTTGACCCCCTCCCGTTCAGGTGCTGCTCCCACGGATAACAATCACCACTTCTGTCAAATGTACTTAAGTACTTAGGTACTTGTAACTCCGCGCAAGTTTTCCTAGAACCAGTTTTCCACCGGTTTTCTGTCACCTCATTGAATAATATAAACTGCCTCACTACATATTAATGTGACCACTTTTATTTCAGAAATGTGAAACGATTGCTCGTTTATATGTATTATTGTTATGTAACGCCACATATTTTCCGCAGAATGTATGTTTAACTCCGGATATACTCAACATTGTAAATCTTACCGTAAAAAGCTTTTGTTCGCAGTTTCTTGTTTTGAAAGTGCCACCTACATGTCCCAGTGAAACTATTGCAAGTCAATGAATAACTTACTTACATGCAACAACTATAAAAGTATTAGCTATTTAATGTTGAAATTTATAGGTGTGAACAAGCATTTGGCGTGTTTTACAATATGCATGATATAGTCACGATAAGAATTAAAAAAAAAAAACAATTTTGTTTGTATAAACGATTTTCGACGGTTCCATGGCCAATGCAACAATGGGCAAGTTGCCATTTGGAGGCACTTTACTGTATACTTAACTATTCATATACGAGAAACATAATTAAAATATATGAGTTTAACCTTGCATCTACCATCCATCGCGGTTGGCCAATGTCTATGTGGTGTAAGTTTTTATACAATAACTTGAGTTATGTTAGATATTTGTTATCTTAATGATAAAGTTCACACGATCATTAAAAACCTTCTGGTATGTATGTTTGTAATTATAAACAGACATTGCATATACGATTTGTTAGATATTTTGCGTAATTGTGACCAAGATTTGTATTACGCGTCAGTTTGTTCCAGTGATCTTGAGATTCTTGAGATATTGTGAAACATTTGAGGTACACTTTAACTATTTAATTCTAGACCAAGAATTTCATAAAGCATGTGAAATGCATCCTTATCAAGGACATTATCTACAA
This sequence comes from Xestia sexstrigata, assembly GCA_941918905.2. Taxonomy (NCBI): domain Eukaryota; kingdom Metazoa; phylum Arthropoda; class Insecta; order Lepidoptera; family Noctuidae; genus Xestia; species Xestia sexstrigata. The sequence goes on along the minus strand of OW799200.2, from coordinate 9,590,914 downwards.
TCCTGCGTGGAAAGCGAAACAATGTAGACAAACAAGTTACGATCAAACATGGAGGAGCTAAGAGACGAAACTCGTTTTTACCACGGAGAGAGTTTAACCTTTGCCACTGCGGTGCTATTTAATCAAAACATGGTAATATTGCGCATGCGATGAGCAGTGAAAGAGTTGGCTGGCAATACTTTCTTGTCACGTTTATTTATCTCAATTTCCCGGGAGATAGTGCCGCTTCCTCCGCGCTGCACGCTGGGGCGATACACCACTCGCCTGGGTGGAAGCGTGGGGTTGCCAAACCCAGATGTAATCGAGTCACGAGCACTGTGCACATCCACATAAATGCACCGACAGCGACGCAGACGCACTCACTCTTACTGACAAACATTTTTAATTATGGCGCTTTGTCTTACAATATCTTGCCCACGCGCATACTCGATCATCGTACAATTAAAATTCTTCGGAACTGGACAGGAGTATGCTAGTTTGACATGTACTCGTAGTCACTAGTCATTCGTTGTTACGAAAGAGTATTTTCTATCTTGTCTTGTAAATAACAACCCACTAAAGGCGCACGCGACAAAAAGAAATATTGAGTAAAGTTTTTAGGTAGATCGCTTTTTGTCACGCCAATTAGCGAAAGGCCGATTGATCTATTTTAGAATAGCCTTTGTGATCTGTTTTACGGATAAGCATATAATTACAACTTGTTCTGTTATCGAGAGAATTTATTAGGTGGAGTGGATTGGTTATTTTAATGATAAAGATGATTAATAACACACTTCTATGGAGTAGTTAAAAGCAAGATTATATTTGATTTATATTTGAATCCTATGTAGTTCAACTACATTCTAAAATAACTTGATTCACGTGTCTCAAATCCAAATGGTACAAATAATCGGTGCCCTGATACGCCTTGAACTTTCTGAACCCTCTGTATGTTGCAATACCATGTAAAGTTTAAAGAACATGGGACTTCCTTCGTTATTTGTGGGGATCATATATAACGTTTACCATCTAGAACTTTATAAATAACTCATCAGTTATAAAATTTAATTTATTTTTTGTATAACCGCAACTGCTGGCACAAAATTTGTTATTAATTAAAATATCACTAAATCTCATTTTCTTAAAAAAATCAATATTAATAGTTTTTTTTTTAATTTAATAGATACATTATTATTTCTATTTGATTTTTTTTGTTAAAAATATGATAATTTATAATATTAAAAATTAAAATATTGTTAAAATAATAATGAAATACTTATCCTAAAATTAAAAAAAATCATATTAAAATTATGGAATCATTTTACTATTCCTGTAACGTGTGTGTGTGTATTTAAGTAAAAACTAATAATAGTTTTGTCGAGTGATAGAATCGTTAGCTATATTAAGCTGCGATTATTGTTATCCGCATACAATCAATAAAGCATTTAGCTTCACATTATTTAGCCCAAATACTCAAAGTATGGACAACAGGTCGCTGCACTGCATGGTAGCAGTTAGGGACTACTTAGTATCTGTAGGTATCACGTCTTTGTGTATCGGTCCTGACTGCCCCGCTCACCTAGCCTTGTGACGGCGACCTTACATCTAGTGAAATTGAACCGGTACAAACGTAGGTACTGGTCTCGTTCCACTCCAGTGCGGAATTGAGGCTGCATTCATTACCTCAATGATTTTCCATAATGTTTATGTAAGATTAATTTAGCCCAATGATGTTGTGTGACGTCAAATGGAGATACAGGAAATTACGTATTGTTATTATGGAAAGCAGATATTCAAGTACAAGTTTTGCTGGAAGCTCTTTTACCTTTTTACCACACAGTTTAACTATACTTTAGAATCGGCTGTATCCTGTTATGCTCAACCGCAGTAGTAATATGTTAAATGATTTCAAATGGTCACAATTTGTAAAGTTCGTTTTTAGTTTTGTATCAACCTTTATAAGGTTAGCACAAGTCCGCCGCGGTTATTGAAGAACAATACGTATCGTTAACCTGGGCTTTACTGTCCAGTCGGTAGTCTCGGTAACCTTCACAAGTAAAGTGGCGGCTGCATCGGAACCAGTCACGGTCGGCGTGGCGCATTCACTGGGTGTCACACACTTCCTCAAACGCAGTGAAATGAAGGTGGCCTAATGCGATCGGATGGACTTAATACCAGTATAGCGCCATTCGCTTGTTATCCCTCAATCACCTTCCGTAAGCCGTCGAGGTTCACAAGAAATTGTACGGAAGCTCAAACACTTCCGACACCGATAATTGCATTCGCGACTCGATAAAGTATAGCCGTGATATGATTCATTGTCCTTTTTTCCTCACAGGTCCAGCAGCAGGGTTCCGAAAGACTAATGTACATGTCATTGTTATTAATGCACTATGTTTTCTCCGAATCTGATCTTAACAGCCCGGGTTATTAATGTCTGTAACCAGGCGGTTAGGCAACCGCAAAATCATCTTCGATCGTGAATGGTTGCAAAATTGTTGCCTCGGCAAACTAGCATAAAACACTTGGTAGGACGCTGCAACACTCGTAACAGCTCTTACGTACTGATAATTTTAATGACAGGCTGATCAATTATAAAATGTCATAAATACTGTAATGTATTGTGGTGGATATGGTCGAGCTCGCCGCGAGCGCAGCGGCTCGTGTGAGAGTCAGTCCAGAGGCGAAAGTGATCGTCGACGTCATGAAGAGTTGCCTCATCGATCGGCTTGCACTTGCGCGGAATCGAAATGCGTAATACACCCACGTTCTGATTTTCGCCGCCATTTCTCACGACCACATCACTCTTGCAACATTGCAATGTTCGACAATGCTTGTTTTGTAGTCATCTAGATACATTTTCACATAACTTCTTTGCCCCCATCGTGCAACTATGCCAGAAATATCAATAGCTATGCAAATCGATAGCTGTTATGAAACCAATCGATGTACAAAAAGTGTGCTAATATTACCCGTACATACGCATGATTATACGTCACTTTAAACATTACACATTAGAAATGCTCATGTAACCGCAAAGTTGTGTTGGTAGACAAACAATACCCAGCTCGAGAATGCGGTGATGAAATGAATTGGTGACTCAGAGCTCCTTGTGCAGGGTCGCAAGCTTTTGACTCGTAGGCGCAGCTGCCAGATGTCATCTTGCTGAGTCACGGAGCACTGACTCCTATTCCTTAATGTAACAAACTTTCGTAACTTACCATGCTGATGGAGATCTTACAAATTACGTTTCTTTGTTACAGATGCTTGTTAGTGTGCACGTTCTACTCGGTGCACGCCGAAGTAGATATCATCACGGAGCCTCGGCCCGGTGAAGAGTACGTGCTGGTCAGTTCAGGCCAACAAACTCCATTAAGAAACTTCGAGACCTCACATAAAATTCCTGATAAGCACCCGCATCACAGAAACCTTAAACAAGATGACAGTGAAAAGATTGTCAAGAAGCTATACAGCGGTAAGGTCAAGCACGCCACCGAGGGCATCGTCGCCATCGAAGAGGACAAGAAAGCATCGTTCAAAAAGGGATTGAAAGGCAAAACTTCCGAATCAATTGAAGTTGATATTCCCGTATCAAAATTAGAAGACATTAAAATAAGGGAGAACTTGAAAGATGTGGAGACCAATCCTAGAATGGCCGTCGCTTTGGAAGCTATGTCAGAGTCTGGAAAGTTAAGTAAAACTTCAGGCACTACTACTCAGAGGCCTGTTCTCACTACTGCCCCACCAACAGCTAATACTAACCAGCAATTTGACTACATCCCTATTAACTTTGATACAATCGACGACATCAACACCGGGCTGTTATCGTCTAATATTAATTTAGAAACGGCCGGCTCGGAGCAGAAGCCCCAATCAAGGATCCAAATTAAGAAAGGTCCAAATGGACAGGACTATGAGTATGAGTACATCTATTATTACTATGATGAGGATGAAGAAGGTAACAAAAAAGACGGAAAAGGAAAAGACAAAGCTTCATCTACTACGGCTGCTCCTGTTCACAACTCTCATGATGGTCCGGAAAAAATCGAAAGTGAGAATCACATCGCTAACGAAAGTAAAACCAAAAACAAGTACAGTTCTATTGACAGAACAGCTACCACTGTTGCTACCCCAGAAATACAAAACGAAGTTGTTCCAGCCACGAGCAGAGGCCGCGGACGCAGCCGCACCGTCGCGCCTGCACCCGTCTCCGAGGAAGAGGAGGAGGACATCAGGTATTTCATGTTCTATTGTATATCTAAACTTTTACGGTACACTAAATAATAGGATACACTTTATACTTTTATTATTTATTCATATTATTAACACTTCCTAATATTCAAAGCGTCAGGTTGCCATCAAGCACACGGTTCCCGCCTCGAGGTCGTAACTTAGCATCAGCTACTTCCACAACTTACGTACCCGAAGTATCTTCTGAAACAGTAAGACAACGCGGACGGTCACAAAGCGACAATGTAGCCGATGAGTCAATCGGTCAGACCAGAAGCAGGACCCGTGCGCACATCAGGTAACGTACACAACAATAATTCACTCTGCATGCACAACATACCTGAAGATTGAAAGAGGTTGATTTACTAATGATTGATATACTTACAGACGCCCAAGCTCGGAACTTGTGGACCTGGACAGCTTCAAAACTCATTCCGGTGACATTCCTTCCCCGTCCCAATACAAAGAGCTACCAAGCAGGTATTCCTCAGAAAGTCGGACCACTACTGAAGAAGTGCCCGAAACGACACCAATTGCCAAAGAACCTTCTTATGCCAAAGAGTCAGCCAGGGAGGGTCACAGCTTACCGGCGGGCATCAGGTTCCAGGAGATCTTAGATGACTCGAAGCTACCTGCCGACTATAAGCAGACTACTCCTTACGATCAAGAGACCACTGAGTACACGACCATGACTGCCATGGAGAAGGTGGCTCTGGACCTGTACGCGTACTTAGCTGGAGAGAACTTGAACAATGACATCAACCCGACGGAGGAGATCGACTTCGATGGTACGACAACTGTTGTGGACGATATTTGGTCGACGACGGAGTTCATGAGTACCACGGAAGAGGCGACTACGCCGACGACCACCACGACCACAACTACGACCACCACGACGACGACCACCACGCCTGCGCCGACGACCACGTCAGCGGCACCCACTCGTCCCTCCAGATTCAAGGGCCGCGCTGGCGCTCGCACGCGCCCGTCCACCTCCAGCGCCGTCACCGAAGCGCCCCAGGAGACCTCCACCAGAGTGCGAGGTAAACACACAGCTCTCGAACACTTGTGTAACAACACTAACTGCTTCACCATGAACTACTTACATTGTCAAATCCAGTTCGAGATTCTCGGCGCAATTAGCGAAAGTCCACTACGTGGTTTAATTGATACTAATTATTGATTCTATTAGACGCGTGTGTTCTATACAAAGATATTTTTCATTGGAATTTGTATATGTCGTTGTAATGTTATTACTTTTTAAATTGAGTATAATAACCTCTACTATATTAATTAATAACTTATGCTCTATAGAGCATAAGTTATTAATTAATATGTGTAATAAAAAGTTATAATTATACAACCAAAAACTTCTATACCCGAGGCTAATTATGAACCAATACTTGAGACTATTATTTTATAATGTTGTAATTTTCTGATACTCGAAATTGACTTTCAAAGTTTAATAAGGCGCGGGCGTTACCAAAAATCTAAGAAATTTTTGCTTATGCTCATGTGAGACTATCCTATAGGATCGTATATGTATAGATGTTGGAGTTTATAACATTTTCTATGATCCCGAAAGCTGTAAACAGTGCTCAAAGACTAATGTAAATGCCTAACACTACATACAAATTACAAACAAATATACACAAATGTTTTCCTAAGTTAAACCGTAGTGGACTCGTTAACACCGGCTAAAACCCGTCGTCATATTCCTATCGTGCCGCTCACACCCCAAGTTATTTATGCAGTAGCCGATAGACCTGCGAAAGTTATGTTTTCATTATTCATATGTTGCTCTGCGATTGTTTTTGTTGCGAATATGTATTTAAAGCGAATGTCACGCTTCGGAGAGGTTCCGTACGGCGTTAAACATACGATCAACACATCATAGTGCGTCATTGTTCTTCACAGCTTGAATTATAAACATTTGTCAAATTGTCTGTGGAATTTGAATTGAACAACCAAGATCGCGGCGTCAGTTCCGTCTATGGCCGCATGCCAAAAGAACCACGACGCACTATGTGAATAGTTTTGAGTTTTTCTCACGAATGTTTGGCGCGTGGAAGCTGGGAGGTGTTAAGTTTTGTTTTATGCTTGATGAATGTATTCATACATCAGCTGCTGCTAACAATGGAGTGGGAAAGGTGGGTTCGCGTGTCTCGATGTAGGTGACACTTGTAGTTGTTACATCACAGACATAGTTCAGCGTAGTGCTGTTTGTCGGTCGATATCTGATAAGCTGGTTTTGTTGCCATGATAATGAAAGATACTATTTTATTTTTAGATAGTTTAAAAAACAGTTTTTTTTTGTTAATTAAGTACAACAAAGTAACAAGTAAGATTTTTTATTGATCAGGAATTAATAATATTATAAATAGACGATAGTATATTTTTCATAGAAACGGATATCCGCTATTTATGGAAATACAGAGTAACCATAGTATAGGTACTTATCGGTCCATAAATTACCGAAAGTACAAACTTAAGTAGGTACTAAAATGATCTTGAAGTCCTAAAGACTCGCAGAATTCGTTGCCAACAAGTCCTTGGTCAGAAATCTATTAAATCCTTATCTTCGTCAAAGGTACCTTGAACTTCACCGTGAGGATCTTGTTATCATATCAGCTGCTCTGATAAGAACCGAGTCTTTATCCATTAAGTATCAAAGACAGTGTTGTTTTTCCTCTGCTTGTTACTATGGAAGAGGTACAGACACACACACATATATTGGTCAATGGCCCGCATTCGGGTATCCCCATGATTCTACCTGATATTGGTCAATGGCCCGCATTCGGGTATCCCCATGATTCTACCTGATATTTTCCTACACAGAAAGCCTCGTTAATGTATATGTAAGTACTCACATTAATTTAGCGTTTTCGACATCGAAGATAGATATTAGACATGAACTCATCGTCACCCGGCCAGGTTGCGACTAGAATTTTTAACGTAAACCTCCAAACATGCGTAGTCTCCGGAGGGCTCCTCAAAACCTGTAGAATTGGACGATATTTCCGAAAAATTCTGTACCAGACAGTGACAGTAAGTTATTAAAAATGGCCGTTACTCAATAAGGTGTAACTATCTACTGTCTATCTTTAGATATTACTTATGTCTAATTAGTTAAAGTAAAAAACATTGGACATCATCGCTATCAGCGATAAAATCACAAACAAAGGTGACTTAGAAAAATAGTATTTAATACAAGCATATTTTTTGTTGCTCTTTATCAATCGTTTAATACATAATTTAAACAATTACAATGACTATATGGTATGATTGTTATTGAACAAATCATTATCTTACGCATTGTTTGCTTCATCATCATCATCAGTCTATTAATGTTCCCACTGCTGGGACACAGACCTCCTCTCTATGAGAGGGGATTGTTTGCTTACGACTTTTTTAATGCAAATCAATGAGCATGCAACTAAATAGGCCATTAGTTATATACAATACAATATCTCTATCAAAATCAAGTATCTTGAACCCATTCCTACTAACGATCGTTTCTTATAAATTTTGTTTACGAAGTCATGTTCGAGTCTCACTTTATGACTAAGTACTTATAAACCTACCAACACACGTAATCTGAAACATAAGTACTTAATTTAAAAGACATTGACGTAATTTCGTCAGGAATTCTAACAAGGAAAGCTAGTTGGCCATGACGCGGAGCAAGTATATAGGCACTGTGATAGGTATAGGAGTTATAGGACAGCTAATATACTAATATACTAAGCTGACCGACATTGTGATATCTTAGCAACTAGATATAGATACTGTTGACATAGGTACCAACTTTTGTCGTAATAGCTCAGTTTAAATCGTATAAGTTTTCGTAACTGAACAAAAATTGGCACTTTCGTTTAACTATCTGGTGTCCACGACACAAGCCTCGTTGTTTATTGTGGCACTCAATGGCGCTGTGTGTAATGTCCAGCGATATTTATTTATTTTTTATACAATATTTTTTAAATGTTACCTAATCTTATCTTATTAAACAAAGGAATATTTTACACGTGACGACAGCTTCCGCTAAAGAACATTATTACATAAATATTTATTAAGTACACATTCATTATATTGGGTACCTTTTACATCTCGCCTTTTCCGCTCAGAAATTGTTAAAGCCAAAAAATATAAAAGGGCAAATGTGGCCCGCTCTCGTTGTAGGTATGCATTCAATGTGCGTTTGTTCACCAGGTCGCTTTGGAAAGCCGAGCATAGGAGGTCGCAAGACCACCGCTGGCGCCGGCTCCACAGCTGCCGCCGACTCCACGACGGCAGCCCCAGCAGAGAAGCCAGTCACACAACCCAAGGTCTGCATCCATATTCATTGACCCCTTACTGCGTACCTATACTTTAATAGCCTAGTTCTAAGTGCGACTGTACTGTTTTGCATTGCGAATTTTGTGCCAGCTAAATACAGTGGTTAAGTTCGTGTTACGAAACCTTTAAATGTTTTGATAAGATGTAAATGTTAATTACTAGTTAGGAGTGGATTTAGGAAGGTTTGGCCTACTCTCAAGCTATGAACATGTCCGTAAAGCAAAATCACCGAGTAAGATGGGTAGCACAGAGTGGGGAGGGAGGGGATCACTTGCAATGAGTAGGTTTAAAATTAGTTGTAACATGATATAAACGGAAATGTATATAAAAAATATCATTTCATAAAGGACTCAGTAAGTTGCAACACAATTTAGTATGACTATAAATTGGATTGAACTAATTATAAAAACAATAAGATTTGATTGCACCAAAACTAAAATTATAAACTTTTAAAATGAAGTCAACGACAACATCGAGAGTTAAACGACCCATCACAAACATGTATATCCACCATACCGTACTGGGCCTGCGTGGTAGCCCACTCTGTGAGAGGTAACAGATAGCCCGTGTGTGATAGGCTGACTATGCTACAGCGCTGTAAGTATGAACAAAACAGCGTATATTTGACGAGGGTGTTCCTTGTTGCAGGCGTTCGGTCGTCGGGGCCTGTTCGCGGGTCGTACCAGGCCAGTCTCCACCACCTCAGCCCCCGTGTTGGACGATGCCGGCAGCGCAGCAGCATCCAGTGAAGCCCCAGCAGCACCAGCACCCAGGTACACTATGGCCATTTACAAACGCTTTGTATAAAACAACAATATACTGTCGGGTCATAGCTTCAGAAAAATGGGGAAACAAAACGTAAGGAGAAAATTGACTCGGGCCCTCTCGTAGTGAATTACTTGCAGCTCCTCATATAGCGAAGACCAAGACCCAGCAGTGACAACATTATCGAATTTACATTATTCATTAGCGCACCAGTAATTGTATTGCCAAAAATGTTAATTCTTATTTTCTTCTCCATGAACAAGAGAGAAGATAAATTGACATGACCTGGCAAAAAACCATTGTCAGCGTTATCTGCATCAAACTGCAGGCATTCTGACCAAGATCTCATGAAATTCTTACAGACCTAGGCTTCGTCCAGGCCTGAGGAGAGGTCCATCAAGCACCAGCACGACTGCTGCAGCCGCCAGCTCAGCTGCTGAAGACAGCACGTCCCCCAATGCAGGATCCGGAGAAGTCTCTGAGACCACACCCATTCCTTCAAGGACTATTGGGTAAGTTGTACCAACGCTAAACTTATTTATTTAGTATCAGCGCTGATTCTATGATAATAGCACGTGTCATCGTTAAAATAACAAATAGACCTCAAGTGCACAATGTCAATAAGTAGGTAGTGACGAGTCAGATACCGAATGTGTAGATAAACTATTAATATATACAGGGTGTAAAAGACCTCATCACGAAGCCGTCAACCAAGCATTCTGTACATCAAACTAAGTAACTTTACGCAAAAATTATTGCTGGGAAATGACTTTTTTTTTGGGAGAAAAATCATGTTTTGTGGTAGAACTCAATGTAACGCACTCAAAACATTGTGCTGATGGATGGATTGAATAGTACGGGGGTCGTGGAGGTGTTTAAAGTAAAAATATTTTATTAAAAACTTGTATTTAAAAAAAAACTTGTCTAAAAGTTGGAATTTTGATCCCCAATATCTCCGTAACTAGAAGGTTCCCAGGTATGGTGTAGAACAAAAAAATGATCGCAATGACGAGGAGAATAAGTACCTTTCATTTTCGTTAAGAGGTGTTTTACCCTTTATATATATTTATATATATATATATATATATATATATAATACTGTATGAATGTGTTGCTATGAGAGTAGCTAAAATGTTTATCCACGATGTGACATTAGCTTCATTAGTTTAATTATTATCAGTGTTGATATGTTGGTGTAGTCAGATTAGTTACGTTTTCATAATGAACTATTTCCTGAAAATTAACACAGTTGTAGTTAGATCTATGTACTGATGTTCGAGCTTTAGCGAAGTAGGCTTATCAACATTCAGCTGGAAGAAGAGAGGAGGTAGATTGTGGCATGTGCACCAAGTTCGGACAAACAGGACGGACACTAGACATTGACAGATAGATACCGTTCTTCTGTCACACTGTCCGCAATCTGTCTGATTTAATAAATCGAGTGTACCATTTGTCTCGTAGCCGTGGCAGACCCGGCGGTCTCCGGCCAGCGTCCCTCCGCCCCGGACCCAGGCTAAACCTGCGCCCCAACCCACGCCAGAGAGGTGTCAGCACAGCCCCTGATGCTGCCTCGGAAGCCACCGCCGAGACCTCGGCCCCTGAATCCCCTGCTACTGATGCGGATGCAGAGGTAAGAATAGAAACACTGCTATTTATTAAAAAAAAATTTACTGGAAATAAAAAATAACCTTACTTCAATATATGCCGTGATCGTTGCTGTTTTTTACTGGTTTGATTGGTTTTGATAATATTCATTTATTCACTTTTCCTAAATTTCTTTCTTTTTCAAGAAATTTAGGAAAAGTGAATAAATTATAGGTAGCGTGACAGTTGACAGGGGAAAATGGAAGAACAAAACTACGCTGACCCCAATTTACATAAAATAGCAGGAAGATGATAATATCACTCTCTTATTTCAAGGTCGTCGTATGAATACTATTTACTTGACATTACCAGGCTGAAACGTGTTATTTCAAACAGGCTTCATCGCCCACTCCCGCCCCTGAGGCGCCTCGCAGCGGCCTGAGAGTCCGCACCAGGCTGCAGCTCTCCCCTTCCCCCAAGCCCCGCACTGCTGCCACCCCTCCTGCTCGCCGTGTCAACCCTCTCCTGAAGAGGAAGATGGCAGCTTCTACAGAAGTAATTTTGGACTAATCTTTGCCTTTAAAGACAAAATTTCCTTTAGACTTCGTGTAATAATTTAAATAGTTACCATGGAGTTTCTTCCGATTCTTTTCCGTAGGAAACGACCAATCCGAACAGTGCACTTATTTCTTGACGATTCATAAGTGATGGGCACATAATTATGAATCGTCTAGAAATAAGTCCACTGTAGGTTCATGTGAAACAAATTATTTTGAATTTGAAATTTAATTTGAGGGGATACTTTTGCTGACTTACATTTTTATGTATAACCAGGCAACTACAGAAGCGCCTAAGAAGTCAACAGAGGCGACAGAAGAGAGCACCAGTGCAGAGCAGAGCAGTGAAACTGAGACAGAGCCCACCCTGGCCGAAACGACGGCCGCGCCCCTACGCGGGCTCGACGCGCTCATTGCCAAGAGACGCGCGGCCGGTGGCATCGGCGGCAGGCCCGCCAGGCCCGCCAGAGGCATCTACCATCCCAAATAACCACCACAAATATCCTAATTAACTCTGTTTACATACACAATGACATAATGCTGAAACTTTTGCCTCTTTCTACGTATACCCTCCTAGTATGTCTCCTGATCCAGTGACTCCGTCAGTCGACTAAATTCATTTTACACTTTTATTTAAAAGTACATTCATTTTATGGTTAAATTAAAAATTCTTCGCTAAGTTCAGCATTTACGATATGTCATTAATCTTAGTCAATTCACTCCAGAAACTACTTAGATGTTAGTGACTCTCGTCTGCGTACTATCTGCCAATATAAATGTTTTTCTACGTAGTTTTAATGTGTCTATAATTAGTTTAAGTTTCTAATATTTTTTCATGCCTAGAAACGTGCCTTTGGGTACTCTACTTAGTACTATCCTTTTTTATTTTACAAGTGTTATGTACATATTAGTAGTAGATATTGTTACGAGTAAGTCCGGGATTCCATGTATAAGGAAATCGCCCGATAAATTCAATATGAACCAAATCAATATCACTTTACCATCTACATATAAAAATAGTGTTTTCTGATATCAAAAGTCCTAATTTCTTAGACGTTTTACAGTTTCTCTCTATTGGCAATTATTTCTTACGAGATGTGTAGCGTAGATTTTTAAATAGTTAAATAAATATTATGTAAAACGGTTCTTATGAACGTAAAGAACCGCAACAAAATTACCGTCACGCCTTCGTTGAACACGACACCAAAATGTGCCTGTTATCTCCAAACAACTTTAGATGTAACTATTCATATTTTGTATAAATATTGTATTAATTATATCAAGTATTTGTCTTTATTCCGACACAAAATTTGTAGATATTGAAACTGAAAATTTTCGTCAAGCATACTTATTTTTGTGTATATTTAATATTGATTGCTACTTGTGTATGAGGTGACGTCGGCGTCGTCGCAATCAACTCGACAATTCGACATTACCCACACCGTACACGTCTGCTGAAGCACTGACTGCTAGTGCCATCGTGATATGTTTTTGTATCTTTCGTAAGTGTGATAATAAAATTAATAATTAAGAATAACGTTTGGATCTTATTGTTTTATTTTTCTCCTGATAAAATGTAGGTTCATATTTTATTTCACAAAGTACTAATCGAAATGATAAAAACAATTGTTCTTTGACACAGCTCAAGGCAGCACTCGACGTAGGAACACATCTTTCGTCGGAGAAAATGTCATGATGGTCTCAAGGCAGCCAGATCTGAAAGAAAACAAAAAATGTAAAGTCATCAGGATTCGAAATTATCAAGATAATTATCATGATTATAATCCGAAATCAAAAAAATATTGTTGTTATTACCCAGATCAGTCAAACCTGGATAAGTGAGAGCTCAAGGGACCGCGATCTGTTTTTCTCTTATAGAGGTTTCTCACTCACCCGAGTTTCTAGCTTATAGAGTTACAGGAGAAATCTGTCTCACTTATATAGTTAGGTCTATAAAAAAAAGGTAAATATGTACGTAATTAGAAACAAAATACGCATGTATAGGTACGCATGTATATTTATTGAATTAATAGCTGAAGCGTGTGCGTAGGTACATCTGATTAATTTCTTTTGCGATTCTGTTTTTATATTTTATAGTAGGTGGATTCTGCTACGCAAAACTCACTCTGTGTTTGATTTCGTAATTTCCCAGATTCAAAAGCAATCACAATTTTTAGTTTATCACAGTCATAAAGACAACACATTGAGTTTTCGTTTAGACATTAAGAGGAAGTACAGGAACTTTCTTCGCAACTGCTTTTATGAACTGTCTGTAATAAGCTTGATAAACAAATCGGTAGTAGTAATAAAACCACTGTAACTCCAATCACTCTTGAGTATATTCCATATATTACTTCACATTTTATACAAAATACAATAATTAGAACACTTATTGGCTATCGGACATAGGTTCGACTATTATGTCTTAACACCACAATTTATTTCAACGAACTATCCTCTCTCGGTCGAGTGCCATGCTTTGTATACAACCCCTTCCCGCTACAACATTGACAGTTAGGCAGTGTTGAAATTTCTCAAAAATAAAACGAATTATTAAAATCTTTAAAATCCTACATAGTTTAGATAGATCACAGTTGATCTTATTAATTAATACATATTTGAAAATCATGACAGTAGGTACGCACATTTGGCTTTCTGAATAGAATATGAGTTTAACGAACAATAATAAAATAATAAAGTCTTACTCGGTTATTCGAATACTTACAACGTAAGTTCCTAGAACTATAGAAAACAATAACAGACGCACATCTGGTCATTCGAATAAAAGAGTCCCTTGAAATTTAAGAATGAGCCATAAAATAGCAAAAGTAAACTGTCGTATATAGAGGTCTAAGCAAGAAGCAATCTCACTTATAGAGGTTCACTCATGAAAAATGACTGTCACTTACAGGTTTTATGTTTCTCACTTATAGGAGGCTTTAGAAGGGCAAAATTACGGGAACTGGCAAATACTCTTATTAATAGAGTTTTCTCCCTTACCCAGTTCTCACTTACTCAGGTTTGCCTGTACATAAGAAATTTATAGTTGACAAAATGGGACTCAATGTATGAAGATTAAAATAGTTACGAACTGGGACACTTTTTCACTTGTTTTGCACGTCTTATAATTAGTTGTCGAAATGAGAAAGTTAGGAGATGGGACGTACCCATAATTATCACTTCGAACCCCGAAAGCCATTCAGTATTACGGTAGTTTTTCAAATGACCTTAACAGTACAAATGATGAACAAACAAGCGAAATGAAAACTAAAGAAAAAAATTAAAACAGCCAAGTTTATACACTCATGCAGGCTAATTAAACTAAGTTCAATTACAAACTTACTCGAAAATGTAAAGTGAATACTGACGCAGTATCTATAAAAAGGTACTTTACCTACCTATCTAATATTTATTTTTGTCCCAATGTATGAGCAATATAGAACGTTATTTTAGTGCAAATCGTGGTATACAATGTCTGGATTGAAAATTGCAGGTCATGTGCACCATCAGTAAAATTAAAAATTCATTTGTTCTTCGGCTGAGTATTTGTTCATTTTGGATGTTAATGATATTATTATGATACAACTTACAAGTGAGCTAAGTTGCTCATTATACAAGAGGCTGTGGGTTGCAGCCCGAGCCGTAGGCGAGGGCGTAAATCAGCCGAGTGTGTAGTGAGCAAGTTGCTTACGAGTTTCATACGCACTTTTTCAACACACTTGCGAGGAAAAAACAAACATGTATTACATAGATCGTTTTACCACACAGCGATACAAACCAAATATGAAAATTATGGGAAAGGCGCGCAAGTTTTCTATTTTTGCACGCGCCAAAATGTAAGGTGATTGATTACATAATAGCCATATAGCCTACTACAAAATTATAATTTTAGTGATCAAATGCAAATATTTTTAACAAATTATTGTGAATTAAAAATAATTTGATAATCATTTTTTTTCCGTCTTAACTTACATATTACTGACTGACTTAACACATTTATTTATTCCAAAAATGTAAACGGATTTTCAGTAGCATAAATCCTTCTTTATTGTTACAAAAAAAACCCCGGTTAAATTGAAAATGCTCTGTTTCCTCGCTTAAGAGTTTGAGTCATCGTGGTGTAAGGATTAGTCAGCTAGACTCTGCGTTACAGAGTGCGCTGTCCATGGTGCGCCGGGCGTTTGGAATCGCAGTACGATGTCTTTAACGCCGCTCGGGGAGGCTCCTTTCATGCCCCTCTGCAGGATATGCCCCACCTCCTTTCTTGCTCATCGTGCACAGCCACCTGCACCTTCCAGGATTTAAACGAAGCCAACGACAGAGTTGTGCAGGTACCTAAATACTGGTTGGGTATTATTTGAGTCCATCGACATTCAAAGAAGAAGAAGACTCGCATATAATTTGCAGTTAGGTTCCAACTTAACTTTGTAGGGATAATACTATTATGCACTAGTGTGTAATATTATTATGCACGTGTGTGTTATAGTTCGGTTTGTGGCCCTAACAACGATGTAATAAGGCTCGCTTTACGAGGAAGTGTGTTGAAAAATTCATAACGTCACGCCTGTAATCCCCGAAGGGGGAGGTTGAGTTGTACACCCCCTTTTCGCCATTTACGTATACCTCAGACTCCACGAAGATTTTTCTCTTTTTTTTATTCGACGGCACTTTGCCGATTTGAACATATTTGAGAGCTGGATTCGCGCCTGGACCTCATGGTCAGCAGTACGACTTACGACGATTACGTTACGACCACTAGACCAACGAGGCCAATAAAGTCCCCTAAAAAACCCTACCTTTCACCCTACTTCATTAGCCGGGGAGAAGACGATTCGAAATATTCCTTATCATCACATCTATCTGAATCATTAGACAATTATTAACAATCTAACTAATTTAATGGTTAAAGAAAACATCATATTATTTCGGCAAGCAGCACTAAGTGAATCTTCCACTTTATGCAGGCCTTTATAGGACAACATTATTACAAAATGAAAGAAAAAAAAAAAAAATGCTTTGGGATCAGACAGCAGCAACAGTCAACAAGATAAGTCTTAGCCAATCACATTGCCTGGTTGACCAAGGTCGTCAGTTATATGAACGGTCGGCCAATATTAAATGCTATGTGTCCGTATAATGTCCTCTGCCAGTTGAAGCTAGGGTTGCCACCCGTATTATAATGTATAGTATCGTACTATATTTCAGTCAATTATACTATAATTATATTATATAAAAATAATATAGCACGAAAAATACTATATTTTATCCCTAATTCAACTGTCGCGCTTTTCTGGCAGTCTGGAACGTACCCAAAGCGCTGCACGGGGAATTTCAGAACGAAACGCATTCGCGGCAACAAAACGTCAACTGACAATAATTTGTCGATGAATGCCGCCCGATTTTTATATACTTAAGTGTTTATTTTCTGCAGTTAAAATAAAAATAAAAACATGGAAAGTGATGACTGGTTTTTGCAACAACCAAGAAAAAGCAAAAAAAAGATAAAAGGCTTCAAAAGTATAAGAGCGAATGAGAGTCCGACTACCAATAATGGTGCAAAGAAGATGTTTACATCATTGATGGCCAAAGCGAAGAGCAATAACAAATAGGTATATACCTAATATGGATAAAAACATAATGTTTAAAAATAAATGTGTACTGTTTTTTTTCCTGAATTTCCCAAAAGTACTATATCTTTGCACCTGTTTTGTGAAAAATACTATATTTGTTTAAAATAAAGGTGGCAACCCTAGTTGAAGCCTCTACCTACCGTAACACGCGATCGATTGACAATGTCTATTTTTAGAATTAGCGCTAAATAAGCGAGCATAATACAGACCATCGGCATCCATAACTACTAATATTAGAGGCCGTGAAAGTAAGTTGTTATATGTTTGTATATGTTTGTCAGACCGTGTTCTAGGTTAGGACATACGAATTGTTTTCCAGAGAGCATCCCATGGGATTATTTCCGACTTCCAAGCTGGCGAAGATACTGGCAACACCTATAGCTAAAATATAACGTACATTACCTACATCAGATAGAGAACATTGGGTTATCCAATTTTACAAATTATATTATTATCCTCAGGTCTCATGATTGTACCTGGCTAGAGTTTATGAAAAATCTTCCATAATGCATGTCTTCATAACTAACCAAAACTTTAGTGGTTTATTTTCTGAGTTCATGAGTTAGTTAGTCAGGATCTTTTTTAATATTATTTCACCTATAGCTAATCCTATCTCAGTGTTAGTAAGTTTCCGAAGAATGCAACTCCGCCAGAAGTGTAGAACTATGTTCACTGTTCATATGTCAATAATAAATATTTTTATAGATTCCCTCGAAAGTTCGATTCGATCTAATTAAAATTTTAATTTTAATTAAGTTGGTGGCTAAAACATGATAATTCCGTAATTAAATTATTTGAGGCTACTGCTGTACCTATGCGATAAAAGTCTCCCATTCCTATTTTTTTACTTCAGAAATCGCTAAAAATGAAACTACCAATCTATCAAGAATACTTAACTCAAGTAGGTAATTATATTTTCGTTGGAAATGTTCTAGATTTGCCTGAAACCTGAAACCAACCAAACTAAAGTACATAATGAATGTGTGATAGAGATGACACGGCTGACAAGATATTATAAAAAATAATTAAAACAAAAAAGGACCACTAGGTATTCAAGGTGTAGGCACCATGAAAAATATTAAATTAATTAATTGTTTATTTTTAGTAAACATAATAAAACAATGTTATTGTTTACCGTTTAGGCTAGTAACTGTTTAAATTAAATTATCAATAAACATGTTTATTTAACTTTAAATAAAAAATGACAATTTAAGATATAAAAAACACAAACAACGAAAAACTCACTAAAATTTCACTTTTTATTTCTTTTTTTAATAACGGCGTAGCCCTCCTCTTTTAGGCTTTTACCTAAGCACTCCCGAAGCCTGAAATGCATGCTCTCGATTAAATGCCTCACGTTTACGAAATTAGGGAACCCTAATTTAATAAAGTCCTACCCTAACTCATAACGTTTGGGACCACCGAAACGGTCAACTTTATGTATGCAGGCTTCCGAAAATCGCTCGCCGCGTCGTCTCCAAACCGATAAAAAAATCGTAACAACATCACCATAAAATTTAAATGTTAATTATGGCCAGCATTTGATCCAAAGAAATTAGGTGTCGAAGAGTTCGTAACATCAAAATGTTTGTACCTACTTAGTAATTAGTTCGTTCTTTATGTAAGTATTTGGTATGAAAACACCTCAATGTAAAAATAACAAGTGGTCCTTATTTTGTTTTCAATCAATCAATCAATATCTTTATTGTGGATCATAGGTAGGTACATAATACAGGTTTTAAAATAATTAGATTATGATCAGCTATGTCCCGCCTATTACATTTTCGATACAAATGATTAAATTATTAAAATGTCTTAGAGAATATAATAAAGAGAACAATAAAGACAGGTAGGTACCTACATCACTGGGCCACTGAACGCGTCATGACTGAGGGAGACTGTATTAAAGCAGAGATTTGTCTGATAGGAAGTCTTTTATAGAGTAGTAGCATTTGTTCACTAGCAGATTATGGAGATTCTTTTAAAATTTTGTTATTTCTGGAATTATTCCAATAGACCCCGGGATAGTATTAAAGATACGGGAAGCTGTACAAGAGATACTTTCATTCATTAAATTTTGTGTAGTTTTAAAATAAGACGGCTACTTTATAGCCTTCTTCTTAAATTGAAGCGTCCCAAAAACATCGGTACTTACTCAAAAAGATCACGATAGGTAATAAGTTAACATTAAATCATGATGCTCGTGACAGTACAATACTCCTAATTTATGTAGGTACTTATGCTACGGTTGGAAGTTCCCGTCTTTCAGCTAAAAAAGGCCGATTACCTACCTACCTACGTGGATGAGCAGGATGAAGTAATGAGATGCATAACCTGCCATTTTAAAACAATAAACAGTCAATACACGCTCCCTTTCGATTTCTGATAAATAACCTTATTATAAAATACTCAATGTATATATATATAGTACTTAATCGAAAGCGAGTTCGAATGCGATAAACATGTTTACGCAAACAAAGCAGATAGAGTCGCAATACTGTCCTTCTTTGACACCACTTATAAAAGAACAATGTTGTTTTTGTTTTAGACAAACAACAGCTAAACAACTTGTATAACGCTTGTTTAAATAAACACGACATTTAAATAGACAATTGTGATGTAGACACAATCGAGTCTAGTACAGCTAGCATTAAAAACTGAAGATCTGACTGATGACTAAAAGTAAGATTATATCCTTATCTAGGAAGACACACTAACTAGCAGCAGAGATAAGCATTTTGTTAATGTAAATACTCATTAATAAAATTTTATCTGGCTGCTCACACGGCCTAAAAAGTAGCCCTGTTATGATTTCAACAATGCACACGAAGTCTGCAGCCGGTCGCGAGGTGGCGCGAAAGGCGCGTGTGGCACCGCGCCTGATTGGAATCGAGTGCAAACTCAGGCGTACATAATGGCAGAGCACTGAGCACACGGCGACTGTGACGTTCGCTCATTGGCCGCTAACGAAGATAAGTGACGACCGCGCGCCACGCTGCCGCTGATCGGAATCGTATCGCGCTCCTTGCTGACTCCTCAGTTGTTGTCCAGCCGCTCAGCTACACATACAGGACCCTAAATAACTTTAACGTGAGTATCATTTTGTACTTTTATCTATTAAAAGTTACCACCATCTTAAACTACATTTTTACGGAACCGCTGGGAACCATGAATGAATGTTTTCAACGCTCCGAGTTTTAACTAGGCCGACACCGGTATAATATTACTTTGATAAAAATTATTTGCTTTTCCGCTCTTGCGATATAACATTCCCATACATTAATTTGTACCTTTTAACATCATATTTATTATACCAAATGTAAATTCTGCTACTTACCTAATTAGTACATAATATTTACTTTTAGTAAACAGTCAAACCGGTTTGGTTCCCTTTTTATTATTCATAAGTGTAGGTACCTTCTTGAAATAATTATTCGTATAACGTGCGTTGAGTTGCAGAAAACTACGACAAAAACTTGCGATTACTTATTTATTTATTTATGTACATTTTTGTTTCTTCAGATTCAACATGGTTTTGGAAATCAAGTCAGTTTTAGTAGTGGATGGTGTTGGTGCTAACTGCACGGAGATACTGAATTCACATGGGATCAGCGTCATCAACAAAGCAAAGATCACAAAAGAAGAACTCTTACAAGAAATACCGGTAAGGGCACTGCACTAAGGTCGAGATCAAAATGTAACACAATTATTTTTTTATTCCTTATCTTCATTCCTATTATCAAAGGCTGTTGCACTTTGCTACGATTAGAGCATTTTGTCTGCATCTTTAAAGTTTTATTTTTCGCTTAAGCTATCTTTAGGTTCGAATCATTCACTAAGTGGATAATAACATTTTTCTGCTGCATTAAAATAAGATATAATTGCAGTAATAAAAATAAGAACAATTCATACAATTCTCATATTTGCAGTTTTCCTTCTATGTATCTTTTTCCGTCAAACAATAGTTTGCTAGTGTGTGAGGTACTTCTTATAACCTCTAAATTAAACATAAGGTGTGTTTTCCTCAATAATTAAGGCACTGCAGCAATAATTATAATCTAGGTCCTAGGTCACGTGATGCTTTCATTATTTTTATACTGTTCACTACCCTGCAGTATATATTATTCTCATCTTAACATGGGGAATTCGAAGGTAACTTTATGGGAATCCGGGATAACTTAAAAAGGGACTTATAAAACACAGTTGTAAAATGAAAAATGTATATTTGTAAAGTTAAAATAGTTTTCAAATTCTACGTGAACTTTAAGACTGTCTAAAGTATTACTTAATCTAAGTTAGTGTTCTTATCTTAGGAGTTTAGAACACTAACTTCTGGGAATAATCTCAATAAAATTCGACTGTTGAACAGAAATACGACGCCCTGGTTGTAAGATCTGCATCACAAGTCACCAAGGAGGTTCTGGAAGCTGGCAGAAACTTGAAGGTGGTTGGTCGTGCTGGTGCTGGAGTAGACAATATCGACGTCAAGACTGCCGGCGAGCGAGGAGTAGGAGTCATCAAGTAAGTGGCTGTGAAAAGTACTAAGACAAAATTCGAAAAGAATTCGTACGAAGTTTGGCACGAATGTCATGAGAATTGATTGGATTTTCAGACGCTACTTAAGCTTAACTGGCTCAATTGACAAACCTATTTGTTAACCAATGTCAATGGTTTTGTTCATCTCTTGCTTATTTTATTTAAAAAAAATATATATACAATGGCTCAAACATTGTACTTTTATAGGTACTTTTGGCTCTTATCTGATGTCTGTGTTTTATTTTTGTTGCAGTGCCCCGGGAGCTAACGCCTTGAGTGCGTGTGAGCTCACTTGCAGTCTGATCCTGAATCTCTCGAGGCATGTGGTCCCCGCTGCCTCAGCCCTGCGCGGCGGTCGCTGGGACCGGGCCCTCTACACCGGCACAGAACTCAACGGCAAGACACTCGCCATCCTCGGCCTCGGCAGGGTCGGCAGGGAGGTCGCCGTCCGCATGCACGCCTTCGGAATGAAGGTACATATCTCTCTTATTCTAGGTCTGAGCGAATTCACCAGCGAATAAGATCTACCTGGATGGACCTACCTTCAACCAAGTTTCTATGGCGTGTTTAGCCGTCAAAATGACATTTTGATTCTGTAAATAATGTCACTTTGACAGCAAACCACAACATAGGAAAGAAACATCACATGGTATCGTTTTAATGCTGCAGAAGATAGGTATATCTTTTTGTAGTTTGGATTATGCATAAGGTAACATGAGGTCAGATAAAATGTACAACCGTTTGTAATGATGACGACTTTGACTGTCGACTTTTATCGAGACCTGATGAAACAAATTTAATGACAACTACTAAAATTCCACTGACACTGAGAACTCGAACTCGTGAGTAAAATGACCGATAAGATAAGGAAGCAATAGTAACGCATTGCTGGGATTTTTCTGATGAAACAATGTCTGATGCAAATTTTAGCTTTTAACCTACTGATAACATGTCTATTCCCGTTTATGTTGTTGTTGTTCGTACTGTTTACTTTTTTACTGTGTGTAAGCTAATATGCTTTTATTTTACCATTATGCGCTTGCTTGCTGTTATGAGCGAAACTTATTAGGATAACATTTTTTTTTTATTTACTGCGACCGTATCTGCCTTGTCTTGTATCTTACGAACTGCCTGCCTGCACAGATCATCGGCTACGACCCGTTCGTCACCGCGGAGGACTGTGCATCATTCCACGCCACCAAGATGGAGCTGGAGCAAATCTGGCCCCTCGCTGATTACATCACTCTGCACACGCCCCTCATTGAATCTACTAAGAGTGAGTACGCGTATACAGAATACTTTATTATCATCATCATTACCTTATCATATCTCGTGGTTAAATAATTACAGGCGCACATCTGACCTACGTCTTTAAGGTTAAACAACGCTCGCCGGAGCCGGCCCGTGGAGGGGTGACCATCCGTAACATACCAAGAGTCCACCGTAACTCGGAAAGTTACGTCGATGGTTTTGCAATTCGGAGGTCATTTGTAGATTTTTGACAGTCGTTACTAGTCTTTAAATTAGCCCGAAAGTCTGACAACCAGCTGGCTTTGGCATCGTGTTACTCATTAATCGGGTTGTGGAGGTCAGATAGGCGGTCGCTCCATGTAAAATACTGGTATCCTACAGCATTTGGTTAGACTGGAAGACTCTGCTAAATATGTAGCTCCGCCAAGTTCCGTCGAGGACTCGAGGTAATACAAACGCGATGTTGGTAAACTGTTTAATGATAGGATAGGTTAGAAGAACGTTGTTAGTTGATACCTTGTTAAGACCCATTGTTACTGTTACCTACTCATCATCATCATCATCATTTCTGCCGCAAGACGTCCACTGCTGGACATAGGCCTCCCCCAAGTGTCGCCACATTGACCGGCCCCGTGCGACTCGCATCCAGCGGATTCTAGCAACCTTCACCAGGCCATCGGTCCACCTAGTGGGAGGCCTTCCAACGCAACGTCTTCCGGTTCGCGGTCGCCACTCCAGAACTTTTCGGCCACATCGGCCATCCATTCTGCGAGCAATGTGCCCTGCCCACTGCCACTTAAGTTTGGCAATTCTTCTGTTACCTACTGAATCCCTTATTTTATGGCACCTAAGTACGAAAGATATTAATGGGAGACATAGCAGGATAGTACTATTCTTGGCACCCGGCACCACACGGACGGATAAAAACATTTTTTTTATCGTAGGACAACAATGTGATTATTCTTATCAGTCATAAACTGATTCTTAGATACCTAACTGATTCTTTGGGTTGTTTTTGGGTAGTTACATATTATTTACCTAGTTCAGTTATGATTCTTTATATTTTATCAATAACACCGTTCTTTGTTTTCATAATTTTATAATTAGGGCTCAAAAATCTAATTGCATCTATACTAATATTACCTACATATTATGAATACGAAAGTAACTCTGTCGGTTTGTAAGTATGTAACCTTTTTACGCCTTATGGTTGAGCCTCATCTATCCGCATGGAATCTAGTCTTTTCCGTCACTCAGAACCGCCATGTGCAGCGAGAAACAGAGCGGGAGAGCTATTGCACGCGGCAGCATCGAAGAGCATATTGTACACAGCTAAACTATGACCTAGGTTAGGATATTTTTTATCCCAGTGCAGTGGTACGTTCATCATCATCAGCCTAGCTTTTCCCAACTAAGTATGTTGGGGTCGCCTTCCAGTCTAACCGAATGCAACTGAATACCAGTGGTAATATGATGGTGCACGTGCACGCGAACGATGCCGCGGCCAAATGCATGTATAACATATACGAATGATGTTATTAAGTTAATTGTTCGAAAACAATTGGTATCACAATACATATTATTGTATTCAGTTGAATATTTATAAGATTTTCTGTTTAATTTAAACGTATAGTTTAGAGACATTACACGGGTCAATCGGTAACACGCCCATGAAATCAGAATGTTCAATTGCTCAATATTCGCGCTCGCGGATTATAGGTGTGATGTTATATTAATGTTATTCATTATTTACAGACTTCATAAACGCGAAGGTTCTGGGTCAGTGCAAGAAAGGAATCAAGATCGTGAATGTGGGACGAGGAGGTCTGATCCAGGAGCGTGACCTGCTCGATGGCCTTAACTCTGGACAGGTAAGATTCATCTTCTTACTCTTTCATTCTAATTACCTTTTCGGAAGTTTTCCCGGCTCAGTCTATGACCACGAAATACAAGTTGTCATAAATGCTTCCCTTAGGAACTCAGCATTTAGACTTATGCGTTCAGCTGTTATTTGGAATAACTAAAAAATACTCAATTCATGGTAAGCAATAGAACATTTTGATCCAAGTGGAGAAAGTTTGTTATTGCATTCGAGGCGGAATTAACACGCGATCCGTAAGCGAGGGTGTTATTGAGCCGAAACCTCCAATAACAAATGTCTACGTGTATCAAACGACGTTTTTCAATACACTTTTGAAGAAATAAAATAAAAGAACGAAAAATATTTTTGTCATGAAATATTAAGAAACTATGATTTTTATTTTCGGTTTGCTTTCGCCAGGTTGAAAGAGAAGCAAAGGTAAACAGCCTAATAAAAAATAAATAAAAAATTATTAAGTAATTTTTACACAAATAAATGTTAATTTGTTTATAAAAGTAAATATTAGTTTTAAATAATGATGTTTCTCTATGATATACTATTTATAAACACAATTTAAATTTTCAAAAAATATCCAAACTCTAAAGACGCTTATTGCTTTGCCGGAATAAAAAAAAACATTCACCTCCGACTATAAGGCATTGAAACAATTTGAACTTCGTTTATGTTTAGTTATCTGTGGATTTTTTTCGGGAAAAAATGAAGAGACCGCACGCTTATGAAATACATTGCATGTTGAACCTAATCGTAGATAAAAGCCCGTTTTCGAGGAAGTGTATTGAAAACCAAATACACACATCAAAAGTATCTAGGGATCAACATATATTTTTGCAATAACTTTTCTCCTGATTGATATTAATTAAAATTTTCTTTAAGGATTCATCAAATAAAGTGTTTTCGTTTGTCACAGTAACGATAAACCAAGTCACCTTTGCATTAATAAAGAAATTTGCCATTTTCCTAATAAAGGGATTTTTGACATTTGAACCACTAACATTAAAGTTCGAAAAAAAGACTGAAATAACAGTTTTCTTTAAAATTTTATTGGGTAACTTAAACAATTAATAATCCGTGTTTCTACCGCGAACACTAACAACACAAGAACATCGGTTTGGCATACTCAAAATGAGTTCATCCAAATCACGCTGTGGAATGGCCGCCCATGTTCGTTGCAACAACAAAAAAAGGTCTTCTTGCGACTGGATACCCTCCATATTCGGCAGAGCTCTTCTCTGTAGCATATCCCATGCATGCTCAATCGGGTTCAAGTCTGGCGACTGAGCAGGCCAGGGCAGGACATTGATGTTAGCTGCGGCGAGAGTCTGTCTTACAACTCTTGCGGTGTGCGGTCGTGCATTATCATGCATTAACTGAAATAAGGGACCGATTTGCACTTGTAGAGGAACGATGACGTCTGATACAATCGTCTCAGCATAAATTTGAGCGTTGAGGTTGCCTCTGATCCAAATCAACTCAGTTCTTCCGCCGATCCAAATACCCGCCCATACCATGATGGTTCCACCACTATAAGGATGGACTTCCTGGCAGGATTTTAATCGCTGTTGGCGTCCAGGGGTTCTCCAGTGTCGTATACGTCTTGTATCCGGTCTCATACCAAAACGAGACTCATCAGAAAAGCACACGAAACGCAATTGTTCTTCTGCCCAATTTCTGTGTTCAAGAGCCCATTGATATCGAATCCTACGATTGTGCATTGCTATAGGTGGTACCCGTAGCGGTCTTCGGGAATGAAGGTTCACTTCATGCAAGCGGTTTCTGACTGTTTGGTCGCTAATTAAGTTCCCTGAAGAGTGATGAAGCCTCACGGCTAACATCATGGCGGTTATTGTTGGAGCTCTTCGAGTTAAGATTTGAATGTATCGGTCTTGTCTCCGTGTGGTGCAGCGATACCGTCCTCCATGGCGCTCAGCCACGGTACCAGTGCTTCGGTAACGTGTCCAAAGTCGACTGATAACACTCTGACTTGTATTCAGAGCTAAAGCTACAGTACGTTGCCGGGAACCAGCTTCTATCATTCCCACGGCTCTGAGCATTTCTTCCCTGCTTAAATGACGTCGCCGCTCCATAATAACGTTGGTTTTAATCAGTAGTAGGGA
Organism: Xestia sexstrigata; assembly: GCA_941918905.2. Classification (NCBI taxonomy): domain Eukaryota; kingdom Metazoa; phylum Arthropoda; class Insecta; order Lepidoptera; family Noctuidae; genus Xestia; species Xestia sexstrigata. The sequence goes on along the minus strand of OW799200.2, from coordinate 9,564,048 downwards.
AACAGTAGCACTAATAATGTCTTCAATGCGTTGTATGTTTTTATAGGGAAAATATTGACAGCTTATTTTCATCTTTTACTCGAATTTGATTGAGAGTTCCTGATTCAAATTATGAAATGCACCAAAAAGGATCCATATAAATTTATAAAATCATAAATTTATTACAAAGCCACATCTCAATCTCAAGAAATCCGCATAAAAATGCTTGATCCCTAGACATTTGTGATGTGTGTATTTCAATCGATAGATATTATTGTGTGCCCTCTCCGTATTTAGTTCGCGCGAAAAAATGTTTTAATGTTTAGCCAATACTATCAAAGAAACTGATAGTGACCATTCCAGGGGACTACAGGAGCTAAACTCGAGTTTTATAATGCAAAAAAGCATATGATTCACTGCAATGAACAAAACCAGAAAAATATATGATATTCTTCAGGATATATGCTAGTATGATAGTGTTTTGAAAACATCATAAAAAAAAAAAAAAAAACACGAACTTATCTCTAAAAATTTATTTTAACGAGTTAAAACCATACTAAAACACTTACGATCATTCTGATTTTTGGCAAATAATTCTACAAGCAACATATTAGCATGATAGTGTTTAATTTTTTTAGTCCAATCAATAGACTTTTTGTAAATAAAAAAAAAACACTCATTTCGCACTATTCGGCCCGCAGTGACTGACGTAACAACCACTTTGTAGTGCAAGCTGATTAGAACTTTATTCTAACAGTTTTTCAAAAGAAGTTTGAACCACCACAAATAGAGTTGCTAATTTAGGTCCTGTAGTCGCCTTAACGCGTTACGATTATTTAATGATTTTCCGAAATCTTTTATTAAAACTAGGTACCCCTTTTTTTGACTGAATACGCCTCTTCGATCCATCAATATCATGATTTTCTTTTGAACTATCTCTCGCGAATATAACTCTAATGATTGCCTACATCTGTTATATTCCAGGTTGGAGGAGCAGCTCTTGATGTGTTTGAGCAGGAGCCACCTACTGATCCCCTGACCCTTGAGATCATTCAGCACAAAGCCGTCATTGCCACGCCGCATTTAGGTATGAATAAACATCTAGAACTTTCGTTGAATCTTTTTTTTATTCTGGTGACATATTTCCATCTACATGCTTTGCACCTTGAGTCTGTTGTACTTTGTACTTTAACGGAACGCGATCATCACAAAACCAAGCTTATTTTCTTCTATTATTTTCTTTCTTCGAAAGTGTATTGAAAAACGTCGTTTGCTACACGTGGACAGCAGTTCTTGGCTCCATAACAACCTCGCCTGCGGCTCGGGTGCGAATTCCACCTCGTTTACATTTTTTTTCCTCGTTACAAAGTTTCCCCACATAATATCAAAATCGGGTACGTATCAAAATCCCGAATTGAAAAGGACTGAATTTTAAAATACCGATGGACGAAATCCCGAAAATTTAAACGCCGAATGGTTGTTTGGTCGAAAGTTTGAAATCCCGAAAGTTCATTTACCCGAAAGCTTTAAATCCCGAAGATCCATATCCCGAAGTTCAAAGTCCCGATATTACATCACAAAGCCTAAAATCTCTAAGACAATGACACAAAAAAGGAGCCATAATACACACATCAACACGGTCTAGGGATATTTTTAAAAAAGCGAATTACTATCAATGTGTTAATTATTTATATGACATGTATATATTTAAAAGATACGTTATTTAATATTCTACCATTTTTTAATAATGGTTAAGGTATAGATTAAAATTTCAGGATTTTATGGAAAAAAAATGAAGCATAGACGGAAACCGTATATGAATGTACTTTTAATTTGTGAGTAAAAACTGAAAAAAATAGAAAAATCATTTAATTTGTGTTTATAAACTTGAAGTTAGTAGTCTGAGAAAGCACCAATGATGTTCATAACACATCGGCAACGATTCGGCATGCTCAGTGTTCTGAACCTTGTTAGGTTGTCAATGTCTTGCTGCGGAATATTGTCCCATGTCCTTCTGAGGTGCGCAAAAAGTTGATCTTCTGTAGCCAGATTTTCAGGAACTTCCTTCAGAGCTCTTCTTTGCAGCATATCCCACGCATGCTAAATGGGATTTAGATCTGGCGATTGAGCAGGCCAGTCTAAGGCCCTAACATTATGTGTATGTAACCAAGCTGCTACCGTTCTCGCCGTGTGTGCCCGGGCATTGTCATGCATGAGCAGGAAATCTTGCCCCATTTGTGTTCTGTGGGGCAAGATTACGGGCCCCAGCACCTGTTGGACGTATCGTTCTGCCGTCATATTGCCCCGCACCCAAACGAGATCCGTCCGTCCTCCAAGACGAATTCCTGCCCAAACCATAATTGTTCCTCCTTGGTATGGGTGAACTTCCTGAGGGTTCTGGAGACGGCTCCATCGTCCAGGAACTCGCCAAACACGCGTCCTTCGTGAATCTGGATGGAAGCCGAACCTGGATTCATCCGTGAACAGCACATTGGACCATTGGTCAAGGCCCCAGTCCACGTGGTTCCGAACCCATTCTAATCGTCGTCCACGATTGCCTCTCCGTAAAGGTGGGACCCGGAGTGGTCTACGAGAGCGTAGATTGCTTTCATGCAGTCGCCTTCTTACAGTTTGGTCACTCACAAGCACTTGGTGTTCCACTCGCAGCCTTTGGACCAATTGAGTCGCCGTTGCATTTGGTTGTGCTCGCGCAGTAATTTGCAAAAATCGGTCTTGTCTGGGGGTAGTGATGCGACTTGGCCCCCGGTGCCTCTCCGCTACTTCACCTGTGGCACGATAGCGTGTCCACAATCTTGAAATTATATTTTGATGGGTCCCTATGGCCTCAGCAACATTACGCTGAACAGATCCAGCTTCCAGCATTCCCACAGCTCGTAACATCTCCGCCCTCGTCAAATGTCGGCGTTGCATGGCTACAATACCTCAATTTTAACTTTATCTTTCGTTTAAAAATGAAAAAAAACTGTAACTAAACGTATTTCGTATTGTTTTCTAAATTTCGCACAAATGAAAATTCCCGCTCCTATACATCAAGACATTTTTATGCCACCGAAACAAAAGAATTTTCAAAAATTTGAATTTGGAATTAGTCTGAGATAAATTACAAACAAATCGGTGTATAAAAGATTCCAATGCGGCCAGTACTTTTCGAGTTATTTAATTGAGTATGAAATATCCCTAGACCGTGTTCATGTGTGTAGGTATGTATGATACCAATAACATAATTAAAACAAAAGTTAAAATGATAATCATACGTATAATTCTGCTCTTGCTTTCGAGTCGAGGGAGACCCGGTTGACGGAGCCCCGCTTGGCGGGGCTCCTACTTCTGAATAGTTTATAAAAACATAACCACGACCACAAAAAATATAATCTATCCGTGTCGGGGTGCCCCAAGTCGGCCTAGGCAAAACTAGTTTCGTTTTCAACCACCTCATTAAAATTTGGTGCTCAATTTACTAAATTTGGTGATCGTAATCGCGGGAACTACGCCGCAGCTCTTTGAGATTTCATCCATCGATATTTCTTCCATTCGAGGTTTCATCCTTTCGGGATTTCGTCCTTCCGGGCATATGAACATCGGTATTTTGTGTTATCGGCATTTAAAACTTTCGGTATTTTGAATTTCGGTGTTTTGGACGTCGGGATTTCAATCATAGGTATTATGAACTTTCGGGATTTTGATACGTACCCTCAAAATCAAATGTATAAAACAAAAGAATACAATGATACTTATTGAAAATGGTCACAATTCTAGATACATACAAAACACCTAGTAGTTACTGTAGCTAGGTATAATTTCCAACAGAAATTGCTTATAATTACCATTCTGTGAATAATTCTGCGCGGCTGCTATGAAAAATGGGTTAGTGTGTTATCAAGTAGGTATATCTACATACGAATTACGATTCTTACATAACTCTAGAAGTTATATCGCTACAATGCTCTAGTTACAATTTTACTAATAACCTCTGCTTTGCAAGTATCTTTTCAAATGAGTTTGTACACTAATGTCGTAATGTGGCTCGTTTACCGTGTCACTGCAAGATACAAGTGCCTCACAGTTTTTTTATCTCTGACTACTACAGACCAACAGCGACCTTGTTGTCAGGAAAATAAAAGTCACTATAATTTTGACAGACTTGTCACTCTTGTCAGTGCAGCGATGCAAGATGGAGGTATAATAGCTTTGAGGTGTATGTGGTACTTGATATCTGAATAGGGTTCCTTCTATCTGAAAGAATCTTGATGCGCCAAAATTTATTTGGCATAACACACTTGGCATACAACCAACCAATCTTCTTTAAACGAATATTTTTAAGGCATACAAATATTAAAAATTATTTAATATAGTTATAGTTTGGCCGAATGTTTGCATATCCGAATCATAATTTACAATGACATACTTTTAAGATAGCATAATTTTATTTGGCATAATAACCTTTAAGCAATTTTCAAATTCCGCATAACTTTCGTTTAGAATAACGTTTATTTAGAGCGACGATTATTTGGTACAATTATTTCACTTGGCATAGGTACTATGAATATGGCAGATTTTAATTTGGAATAATTTTATTTGGCAATAGTGCAATTCCTATAAAATAGCTTTTTTAACCTTAAATTAGAATTAAAATATTGTCTTAAAAAGTCGAATCGCTCCAAAACCGACTTCATGTAGTCTTGTCTGCCCTACCCCTAGAGTGTAATTTAAATCCGCGTAGGCGAGTAGGGGCGAGGCGGCCCGCGAGCTGAGGAGCAGGTGGTTTAAACGCTCGCATCCGTGGCTGAGGCTGCCGTAGCTACAGTGGTGAGCGTAAAACACATCTGCAACGAATAGCTCGCGTGGGACCGCCACCGGAGCCCCGCAGCGCCGGAGCCGTGACAGAAACCATGCCTGCTGCATGTTGCATGCTTGCTTGCATGCTACATGCTGGCTGTATGCATGGTGTATGCTGGTTTGCATGTTTGCATACTATATGCTTGTTTGCATGTTTGCATACTTGCTGCATACATGAAATATGCAGCAATTAACATTATCGTCGTATGTTTGTGGCGAAAAAAAACAATGTTCAATAAATTTCACACAAACATAAATTTTAACAAGCTATACAAAAAATAAGTTTATGCGGATCTCTTATTGTACGGGAAATCTATACAAAGCGAGGTCATGTTATACTGTGGGACGGTATAGCTTGATGAGTCGCCGTTTGTACCTACAGCGGTTAAAGTAACGGTCAGTTCAGAATTTCTTAATATCAGTCCAATTAGTGGCTAGAGGTTCCCTCTGATCTCTGTCTATCTTCGGCCATATGTGGATGTATACCTACCTCAGCCACATGTTAAGTATTGTTGTATGTAACCTTGTCACAATTTCATTGTATCTAAACTTGATTCATGTGTTATTGGTCCCAGGTGCATCTACTAAGGAGGCTCAAGTCCGCGTCGGTCAAGAGATCGCGGAACAGCTGGTTAACCTCGTGAAGCCAGGCACTTACAACACTCCTCTCGCAGAGGTCACCCGCGTCCTCAAAAAGTAGACAAGCACAGAGAAGAAACATTCCTACGCTAACTCATCAGTTAATTCGTTTTATTTTTGACCTATTTTTAATTATCATTACATTCTTTAAGTTACCGAAGGTATGATTTACGATATAGCACTACATGGTTCTATTGGCGCGTGGCTGTAGACGGAACTAGCGTCGCCATCTTGTTTCAGAAATACGATTCCACCGACAATTTCACAAAAATGTTTACCAACAGCGCCCTCCTGACAACGTCAATCAAACGCCAATAGAACTATGCCGCACTGTTTACTGTTTATTACGTATTACTTAGGTGTTAACTCAAACGTCTCGAAGTTGTCTTCACTGTCTAAATGTATTAAATAGTATGTTACTTTAAAAATGTAACATTTTTTTACAAAAATCACAGCAATAAGGGCTCGAACATTATTATCTTTTTACTAAATAAGTAATAAACTACTGTATAGTGCCATATTATTAATGAGAAGCACAACGCGTATGTTTGATACTTCGCTAATGGTCAGGGGGTCTAAAATGGCCGCTACAACAAAATTGTAATATAAAACACGTTAAAAATTTAAAAATTCTTAAAATGGACCTTATGGTCATAACCTTAAAATCCATTTTAAGAATTTTAAATTTTCAACTAGATTCATATTATGATTCTGATAAAGCAGCCATTTTAGACCCCCAGCAAGTGCTGGGGGTCTAAAATGGCTGTATGAACCCTAACACACTCATGTCGAAATTGTTAATTCTTTATCTATGCTTCTATGTTATTATTTTTATACAAAACTAAGTATTTGAAGATTCAACAGTATTTCCTGGATCGGAAAGTACCAAAATGTAACAAAATAAAACACTATAAAAATAAATTTAAAATTATTTTATTTAAAAATTACTTACACTTATAATTTACACAAGTATAAAAAATGTATTCTAATCCATCTAATGTGATGAACTTGGAATCTAAAAGGGTTCTCTGTAGCATGGGTAGGCTGTGGCGCTATAAGCTAGACGATACTACGTAACTATCGATGAAGTGGCCAAGCAATTTTATCATATATTGAAGTCATTGCATCTAAATTACTTAATTGGTCCAAATTATTTCACAATATCACAGGGTGAGTTGCCGCATCGTGTTACGGATATGGTCTAGGTTGTAGCCTGCACGCACTGAATCAAACTTGTTCCCAGATAATAGTTTTGATAGGAAGGGATGAGGGCATGGGCGCCGGCAGCAGGGTGCAAGGGGGTGCACTTGCACCCCTCTTTTGGAAAAGAAAATACATAGAAAAGATTTAGGTCCAGAAGAATCTATCCGAGGCGGAAAGCAAAAATTTTTGAGCTCACTTCGCTCGCTTCTACAAAAAAAAAAATAACAAACATAACCTAATTCATCCGAGCCATATCCCGAAAATATTCGAGTTCGCTTCGCTCGCTCAGACATCTTTTGTCGTTTGCGTGCATAAGCTTTTCTTTTCTAGTAGGCAGAATATAATTATAATAGATTTTTTTCCATTGTTAGGCTTTTCTGTATAAATTGACATAGTTACTCCTCGTACTAATAATTGACTAATAAAAATCTAACATATCCGATCTGGAGTGCAAAAACTATCAAGCTGTTTTCATGGAACTAAAGATGCACCCCCCTGGAAATTATCCTGCCGGCGCCAATGGATGAGGGGAGCGGGAAGGTGGATGTGGGGGTATTGTGTTGTGTGGGTGGGGGGGGGGTTAGTGGCCACCTCGCCTTAGCGGGGCCCTGCCGGACCTCGCGGGGCCTGCGGCGGCCTCGCTCTGAGGTTCCTCCTCTGTTTCTTGAACTGACCTTGTGGCTGCTGTGAGAACAAAACAAAAAAAACATAGATTTAGTCGCTTCTTAAGTTGACTCAAAACACCTATATTTGGTTTCCGAAATGCCAACACAAAAATGTTGTTAATACGATAGTTACTCGAGTTTGATCTTCTTTGTGCCTGTATTTATTGAATGCTCAGGAAATAATATCAGAATCATTACTTATTTATGTAAACATGTAACGTTCTCTAGATCGCGGATGAAGGGCGAACAAGCTCGACAAGGCCAAACAGTCACCTCAAATAGTTCAGGTAAAAGTATTTTAACAAATATTTCCTTAAGTGTGTAAATGTTGGCTTTTTTTTGGGGCGTCGTCGTCAATGTCGTTGAAAAAGCGCATAAAATTAAACCAGAAAAGGTGAGCGCTTCGGAAATCTTCGGTTTTCCAAATTAGCACGATCTTTACACCGCGGACGAACTAATCAAACTTTCAACTTTTTTGTGAACTTAGAATATGTGTAACTTAAGGTATCTATGCTTTAACTTACGTCTGCCAAATCGGTTTCTGCTTGGCTTAGATGCAGGTGGAGCCTCGTCATTAGCGACCTCCCTGGTCACCGGAGCATTGTTGAAACGCTTTTTGCTCTTGTTATCTGTAGTTAAAACAAGATCGTTATTTTATGCGCTTGCTTTTAACATGACTGATGATGAGGAAATGGTATTAATGATAAACCTTTCACCCAAATGATAGTGCCAATGATAGTGCCAATGACAAAAGTGTGCATGATGAAATGTTTAATTCTAATGTTTGGATCGATGAGTATTAAGTAACACTACTAACTGTAGGAAATTTTGGTGGGGTCAAGAGAATCCTGTGCCGACGACGAGGTGGTAGTCGATGGGGCGTTCAATTTGGCTGTAAATACAAAGTGTTATTAATTTTGAACCAATCTTTTCTAACATTTCCTTTAGCAGTGCCTTGTTACCTAAATGGTTTACAATCTTTATACCAAAAGTAACAAAAAGCTTTTAAGAAACACAGCGAAAGTAAACTAAAAATATTCAAACGCAGATTTCCTAAAATTTCTTAAAGCTCTATTCACGTATTTATTTCCGTAAAAGATATTTCAACAACGCCACTAATATTCTCAATTTATTGTGAACTGACCTTCAGCAGCCTGAGCCCTCTTTTTCTTCAGAATCTCAAGCAGTTCCGTGTTACTCCTGAAGGGCCTGACACCACTGCCGACCAGCTTTTTGCCTTCAGTCGTGGATGAGGGAGCCTCGGTCGAAGCCTCCTGCTGCTCGCCTTCGGCTGGGTAGTCACCCTCATCATCGTATTCATCTTCCTCCTGAAAAAATTAAAATTCAAGCTTAAGTCTTTAGCAGCAGTAGGCTCGTCCCTATTTCAAAGGACTAAAACAAAACTGATGAAATAATGGGTGTGTACTAGATACAGCACTGCCTATCCCACAGGTGTGTGTGTGTTGTCTGTAGTGGCATCTATAGCTTCGATCTATTATCCATTATAACTTAAAAGCGCACTTCACAAAAAGCTCTGATTCAAAAGATATTCGTGTCTGGATTGGCTACTTTTGTTCCTACGTTTAATCGCAAACAATCAATGATAATACTAGGCTAAATGTAAGCGATATTTCTATGTAACGGAAGCCAGTTTCAAACAGTTAAAGAATTCATTACCACGAAATGATTTTGTATTGACGTTGACGATTACCGGTCTACGAAACACTGTAGCTTATTTGCCAATCGAATAACCCGCCATTGACCCAACAGAACAGGTCCAATAAACGTCTGCCTCAGGGCGTGTCTTAAAGGTTGAAACATAATATTGTGTATTATTGAGACACAAACACGGTAAAGGGTCTTTACAACTGGAATCTTGGGCATCCATTCCAATCAATTTGGTAAGTATGGTCTTTAAGACAAGCTGCCTTATCCTTAGACTTGAATCAAATAGTAAAGTGAAATTAGTCTCTAAACTCGACAACTGGCCTCTTATCTCTTATGGGCATAATATCTTAAAACAAAACACACAATTAGGTTAGGGATTGGTATTGATAAGGTTCGAGACCAATACGATGCAGTCGCAGCTTATCAAACAGATGTTCAACTCTGAACTGACACAAAACAGTACGTGTCAGAATCATCAAAGTCACCTTTAAAGTGAATAATTCAGCTAGATCACGCAAGATCGCATTTTGCATTGGACGTCGTAAATTTCCTTGGGAAACCAGTTCGGTCTGACGACGGGTGGTGGCCGAAATTTGCAGGTAGAAATTCCTCAAAGGAAAGGGAGGTCTCGCAAAGGTCACACGCGAAGGTGACCCGATCATCGGACGCTCGCCTCAATCGCCTTGAACTAGATGGACCTGCAACGACATCCTTTGCGAAACGCTGGTGCATCGTACGACGTCACAGCCCAACTTTAAGTAGTTTTAGATTTCTTCGCCTCCGGTACTGTACATACATCTTCACAACCAATCGGTCCAAATGGTGAATTATACCAGCATCCAGCTGCTGCACCAATCGGTCAGGAGAATCGTTATAGATGCTATACACACTGACAAGTCAATCAAGGTTTTCGATTATCGCATTGCAGATTCTTGACAAAGCTAAAAAAAACTTTACTCGAAATTATTTGAATTAATAAATCTGTTTTGACATTACCTAACTGTTCTCTGTGTAGGTATAATGCAGTATTTTTTATTTTTACACAAAAATATATAGGTATTATGATGTTTTTCTCGTTTTTGATGCCTCACAGACGGGTCAAGGCAATCATGTACGAAACAGGATTTGGAGGGCAACAAATGTCAGTTTGCACCACACTCCACTCGTAGGCTACAAGCTCTAGAGCTACCATTACATCATTCCTTTGTTTAATAAACAGGAATTGTTCAGGCGGGACTTGGTCTGCGCGAAAACATTAATCGCAGGCAATTAACAAGTTATCTCTCAGAAAAAATGTAATACTAAGATTCATCGTTAGAATCAACATCTATATGCGCTAGCGCAACCAGACCACCAGTATTTCAACCACCGCATATTATTTTGTGTACTATATTACTCTCTGTCTCGAGATTACACAAAAAGAAACGCTTTCCAATACATAATTGGTATTGTTAGATTTAATTGAGCGTGAAATCGCATGAACTTCCACCTTTTGGCGGCTAGAGGCTGCGCGGGCGCATCTCGTGTCGTCGACTCGTGACACACAACATGACAATGTAATACTGACTACACATATTTACACAATTAACGCTCACTCTTGGCCAAACAATCTGCATTGACTGAGATTTGTTGCGAAACGACACTCAATGGACTTTCTAAGAGCTTCAACCGTCGCGGAATAAATGGCAAATTTCTTTCAATAGACTTGGAGATGTGTGCAATATTGTTGTTTTACATGTTTATTTGTAGACGTGCATGCGAGCCGTTCGCTTGGGTAACCGCCGCCGCGCGGTACCTAACCGCCGCGCCGCCAGGTAATCAAACACCTAACATTTTATCCTTAATGGATTCGGAAATCTATGGATTTTCGATTGCATTTGTTCTGGCCTGCTACATGAGTTATGTAGTATTCACATTTATATTTGTTGCTAATCTAGGAAACCAGTGCTTCCGCCTTGACTAGGTCACGACACTATAGCTAGAATATCAACTAAAAAGTTTAGGAAGAATATTGACCAAGAAGGAGAAACAAAACAGCTACCACAGCTACTACCTAATCAACAGTACAGGGTGTTGATTTAGCCACCTTGGTAAAGAAAGGGGGTTATCTACCTGTCATATTTAAATACATAATTATTATGTACTAAAACTTTCCCCAAAAAGGACCCATTATCTGATTCATGAAAAAAGTAGATGTTAAGAGCGGCCAACCCGCCATACTTTTCGCGAGAATTTTGTCAAACTCTCGTGCGTGATTAAGAAGTTGTTACACATACCTATATCTTTAATTTTTTTGAACTGATAGGTATCTTATGCACTATATATAGGCTTCTATCGAAGCAAAAAATAAAAATTTGTAGGAACAAATTCAGTATAAGCCTCCAAAAATTGCTGTTTTTCTCAAATTTTACCTCAACTTTGGCCGTTCATAATATACTCATAAATTGTAAAACTAAAGAAAATAGCCTGATAGAAGCCTTGCAAATATAAATTTACATTTCACAAACTTGTAAGACTTATTCAAAAACACGTATTTCCTGGAACAAGTTTTATAAATTTTCGAACACTATTTTTCGTTCAATATCCTCGCGTTAGTCGGTACGAGGAGCGCGGGTGACGAGTAGTGCGGGTTCGGGGCTAGGTAAGACAGGGCAGTTGAAAAAATATCGCCGCGATGGCTCTCTATTCTCTCTACTCTATTCTTCTCTCTATTCTGTCGTATTATTAATAAATGGAACGATCTTTTACTCTGAAACATGGCAACCAAGGAGGTAACTTATCAAAGGTTTTATTTAAATTTGGAAATGTGAAAATGAAATTTAAATAAAAGAAGAAAGCGGTTTATTAAAAAAAAACACAAATGGACGCGAGAAAAATTATTGTTGTTTGTGTGCATCATTGATTTTGAAAAGAAATTGTATTTTAAATAAAAAGTTCTGCCTAGGTACTACTTAGTTATCCTCGCTATTATTTGAGAAAAGTACCTACTATACAAGTCTTGGCCACAACTAGGCATTGATGGACTTACGTATGTGTGCCTCGGCTTCGCCTCAGCCCACATTTACACGTTCGTCCATCAATGCCTCTGTTGCTGGCCGCTGCAGTTATGTACTAATGCATCAAAGTCTGTTTCTTGTTGTATGGTATGGTTTTAGAAAAGTTCTTCGGTAAGGTGTGTAGCCCTTAAACTTGAACATTGCAGGATAGAGCGGTAATGTCTGGCCATATATGCCTCCGCAACTAATAAGTGATTTATCACTTATAAATATTACGCTCGCTCTCTCTAAAACAGTGATAGCGAGAGAGACAGAGTGTTATTTGACCTTGGGTCAGCCAATCAGAGCGTAGTGAGCGCAGCTGTGTGTTAGCGGAATTGTTTTCAAACAAAATAAGTAACATTTCTGCTCTATATTGCAGGTGAGTTTATTGTCACCCCATTTAATATTATCAGTAGTGAGTATACCTGCGGGGCAGGTGTGGTGGTGGTTGTAGTCGGCTTCCCCTTGGCCAAGCCGCCGCCGCGCTTGAGCAGGCCCCGCGCAGGCGCCGGCCTCTCCTCGTCCTGCGCCCGCGCACACACGACGCACAACACCAATATAAACCTGAAATAGAAACACGACTCAATTGAAATATTGTATGTACATAATGTAAACACTAGCTTTCCTCAAAGAATATGTAGGTTAAAAAAACCATTATTGCCTGATAGGCTAAATTGCTCTCACAATCGACGTGGACTATTCCAAATGATCCGTTGTTATTATGATATGAATTTATAATCCACAGTAGCTTGATCATAGGTAAGTACTGACCGTCGGATAAAACCCAGATATTGGTGCTATAGACGCGTTATCGACCAATAGTCCGACGATCAACAAGGAGGTATGTATTCTGTCTCTGCATACGTAATGCTGGCCACCCAAACATTTAATGCTTATTCATATTGCAACATTCATGTTGATAGACTATTTTTCTACAAGGGGTGATAAGGTAACACTGAATCAGGACCGTAACAGTAACACATTTGTGTAACAAACCTGTTTGTTACATATACGAGTATTCATAATTACTACATTCCTTTTCACCTGACATCATGTATGCTGTAGGCAAATATTGGCAGCAATATCAATCAATTTTAAATAATATTATATTGTCGGTAGCTTTAAAAGTTAACCTATCAAAACATACTGTAGTCTGATGATTGTTTTATTGCTACAGTAATTATACTAACCGGGCCACCACACCAGACTTGTTGCATCCAGTTATGCACAGCAAAAAATGCAGTCATGACGATGCTTGCTAATGAAAATTAATATTACTCTTGAGTATCTTTTCGTGTTGAAATCACCGAGACTTTATGCACCGAAGCGTCTGCGAGTGCAATCGTATGAACGACACCCAACAATATCGGGACGTTTGATGACTGGTTGACTGCAGCCATACATTCATGTGGATTAGGTATGTTGTAATCACATCAGGAAGACTAGCTTGTTTTTACTAGCACGACTAGCATCACTAAGAGTAAAAGTATCAGAATACCTTGATTAAGATTTTTACGCTTTTATTTACAACCACTCTATTCTTTTATCAATACCTAAGTAGTGCAGTGTTTTATCTTATTTTATTCTTCCAACGCTACTCGTATCCTTTCCAAGTTACAGCCTCGTCAAACTAAATTAATACAACCCTGACTTTGTTGTTAGCTAGTCCGCAAAGTGATCATTTACTAAAATTCAAACCAGACCTATCGCTGCAAGTTGCGTACCAGACCCATTAGGTGACTAGGTATGTATTAACAAACATTAATAAATGCTCGATATTCCGTCAGATATTTACGATACAATCACTATACAAAATTAAATATTACCTACTGAGAAACAACTAACCAGTTTTGACTCTGTTCCAATTATAATGGACCATCGATTTCTGCAATACGTCTGTATTTATATGCTTGCATAAAACCTTTACTTAATATGCAACATGCATATTTTAATCAGTGATAAATAAGTAAATTTTGCCTATTTATAAAACTCATCTTATTGCCTAATCGATTGTGAATTTAAAGCCGTTGTAATAAAGCCAGTCTGATCAGTATCGCGACTTTTCTGCCACAAAGTTATTTACCTATATATATATGTAAAATGTCAGGGGTATCTATTATTATAGATGCTTGCATACCTACCAGTCTGCCACCTATACATGTACTTGTTTGATATGCGCAACTTATAATACCTACTAATTTATTACTAATAAGAAAGACGAATGATTCCTCGAATTCATAATGTCATGTGTCATAAGTGTCATGCACTAGGAATTTGTGTTGTCCTTGTGGAATCAATTAAGACCACGACGTTCATGAGACGTGCAATCCAACATTATATAAATGTTTGTCTTCATATCAGAAAATATAGGTAGGTAGGTACTTACTCGGACGATGTAACTAATTGCTGCTTTAATTGTCGCAAACATATTTTTTACATAACCCCTAATAGAATATAACTGTATAATATACTGTTACGTATATAAGAATCACGTAATAGAAAATAACATTTCAACACGTTAGAAGTGGTCATATAAAAAGTTCAGTTAATTTTAAGTTCAAGGGGGCAACTGTGACGAATGTTATAATAATTCAATTGTTATAACACTGGTCATTTATGCCACTTCTTGGGGACAAAGTTTTGTGTTTTCGACACACCAATACCAATAAGCTGGTAACGTCAAGCTAGATTCACAGCTAGAAGAATGAGTTTTGTTGCTCGTAGTAAGTACCTAACGTGTTCTTAATACACACATAGATCAAGGCGTTAAATGTCGAAGTATGGCATGCCCGAGGCTGGGTGAATGTCGTTTTACGCGGTGCAACTCGGCACAACCTCCGGGTCGGCGATCAGCGCCGGAGTCTCTGAGACTCCCCCATGCGCGTGCGCCCGGTGCGCCGCGCCACATCGCCACAAAGGTCACACCTCGCTCGACAACATAGATTGTTGTATAACGGGTCCTCGCACAGGGTCGACTCAGGTGCACAATTCCGCATCCGCTTCCGACAACAGCTTCCCCTTGCTTTCTCTGTTTTATGTAATTCACGAACGAACAGCGCCACCCGCACGCATTGTCCAACTAATATTATGCGCCATCACGAGTGCTAGGAAGACGATGCGATGCGACAGCGAGCGATCATCACAACTGTTATTTACAAATATTTTAGCACGCCTCAGTAAACGAGCCGTTGCATTTTTGAAAGGACGTCCGCACATTTTATTTGTTGTTTGTCTTGTGAGTAGAAATCATGTAGGTAATTGCAGTTCAAGTCACGTCGGAAAAAGTTCAGCTTTCTATACTAGGCGTTGTAATGTACTATGTCGCACGTGTGTCGCGTATCTGGGCGCACTGAATGTGTAAATTTAACCTCAAATCACGTCAAGGTCAGTCGGCCAGAAACCAGAAGTGGTAAAAAGTAGGCTGACCTCGCAGTGCAATGCGGCAGGCGCAATGCTTTGCCCTGTACCCAGCCATGACGGAGTTACGCACTTTTGACAGGAATTCCATACCTTGTTTTAGGACCCAAAAATCCAATTTCTACACTGTTCCCACGGAATTTCGACAATCAAAATAACAATAACGCTCAAAAATGGTAGATAATTGGATTAAAATTAATTAAATACACTTTGATGCAGATCTAACATGAGTCCAATAAATTGAGAAACAATAAGAGCTTCAGCGCACGAATCTTCTCACAGTTTATTGTAGCTCCATAACTGTTGAGCAATGTGCTCGTGTCATGCGCATCTCTGCGAAAGCTTTCGGTATGAGTAGGTACTTAGTTTCAGTGAACACTGAATTTGGTACCTCCACGATTTTTAATTAGGTACCTATGCAAGGATAGATGCGGGCGGGAAAGATACTATGAAAACTAAATGCTCACGAGTTCCTCGATTTAATAGGCAAATGTCAATCGTCTGGTTGGGCAACTGTGTTTTATTACCAAATGTCTTATGTGCGCAGTAAGTAATGTCGGCGTTGAGTAAGTCCTAGCTGTTTTTGAGCGCATCTACTTTCAGTCACGCCTTTGTTCTACAAATGTTCCGACTTACGAGCATGCTGACATCTATCTAAACTTTTAGCTCAAAATGTGAAACTAGGTAGTGTATGTGGGATGCGTAGTGAAGCTTACAATGAACGTTGCGTATCATCCACCCACGTATAGATCGTCTCAGCGAACATCGATTGCTAAATACGGTGAGACTCAAAAAGTTATCAATAGGGTAGAAAACTGCGCTAAACTGATGCAAAATTTTAATAAATTATAATCTATATTAATTGAGGCCAGCAAGTGGAAGTGGTTGCATTCATTATCAATAGTTACCTACCGACATTGCAAAATGTAGAAACACCAATTCTTAAACCTCGTTTCAATTATCCCGGCATAATATTTTCCGTTTTGCGTTTTGGAGGCTTTTTTTTTAATATTAGCTTCGTGTTGCAAAATGTTAATTTCAAATGCAGACATGTGAAAGTTTGTGATACAATGAATTCTAAAAAGTAAGGCACTTGTTGCAATTCGTAATCGAGATTGTCGAAATATTATTTTGATGTTACGACAGCGTATGTAAATCTTCACAATGTTACAAAAAAGGATCCGTGTTCACAGCAAAACTTTTGAAGTTCTTCGGAGAATATATGGAATATGTAAACTAAGATCAATATATTATGAGTTGAGTAAGTGTTGCTGAACGTTTAGTTTAAAAGCAGCACCACACGTGCAGATAGACTGATTTGTAAACCGTTTTACGACAATTTAATGCAGAGCGAGATATTTTCTGAATAGATATATGTGAATATGTATTTTGGACTCTAAACATTCCAAAGGCCGACAAAACACGATCAAGGACTTCTACGTGCATATTTAGTAAATGCGTTCGTGGTTGCTTGCGAATCTAAACTTAGAGTTGGACGAAATAAAACTACACATAATTTCTATACATCGTTCGGTTTGTACAAGCTTATAGTTTTTTTACGAGGTGTTATTCGGAACCTACCCCAGGTTCGAATGACACCTCGTAAAAAAACTATAAGACTCTTTTTGGGGTTACATTCTGGCTTTCTGAAGCTATGTTCTTGAAGAATCATTGGTAGAAGCGTCAATCAATGAAGAAACATTATTAGCTCCAATGAAGAAGTGTCAAATAAGAAGATATGCTACACCAACCCCAATTAAGCAGGGTTAAAGGGCGGGAAGGTTTTTTAGATTTCGAATAATGTATACCTGAACAATACTAAAGAAAAGCTAATAAAGTTCTCCAGTAGAGTAATGATTAATGGACGGAACATTTAGAGCCACATTATAGCCAAAACAGTTCTATTCGTGGCGACAAGAGCTAAACGCGACTTTGGATAATATTGTGACATGGAATAAAATACAGATAGGTACGTTTAGACAGAAGTATCTAGGTTTAGTCAGTCACGTACATATATGAAGATGCGGATATGTTTTACATAACAATGCTAGCCGTCGAGCTGTAAATGCCGCGACTCCGCAGCTCCGGGAGCCTAGGCTCGGCCGCGTCTGCCGCATCCTACATAACGTTTCATTGCCTAATCGTAGGTCGCGGGACCAACTTTCAACATGGGACCGATTCATTCATACAACCGGTTCTTGGTTTCGCTCAATTAATTTGAAAATTAATTACTTTGTTACACCGGGTCAGTCCGCGGTCTCTATAATGAGGTTTATAAGTCAACAAATTATGAAATATCAGTTACGAATACCCTATTCTAATTTGCGGATAGGACTGTGATAGTAATCGTTATTAATGTAGTAACGCGTTACAGCGAGTGACCGAGTCGTAGGCGGCATTCATTATAATGTCCGCAAGCTGTTGGTTACTCAGTTGCAGTAAGTACAAGGGTGCGTTGCTATTACGTTTGACCATTGAGAATGATATTAGAAAGGCAACACACGCCGTAAACATTCCTAAGCTTATATTGTATTTATGATTACGTTTTTATATTTCGTCATAGGTTATAAAGCAATACTCGACACTTGGTTAATAACCACATAGGTATCAATAAATGGGATAACGAACACAATCGTTCACTTAGCCACCCTTTAAATGATATCGCCGTGCGAAATCCCCAACAAATGCTAGTGGTATTGGAACAGGCTTCAAATAAACTCTACCCTATAAATCACTCAACTTAAGAACGGCAGTAAGTTAGTTACCAAGTGTTATGTGGTACAGATAAAGAGACATCGCAAAAGCAATCGCACAGCTGCAACTGGAGCTTAATAATGGTTCAGCGCTCCTTAACAAATGTAAGGTGAAACTATAGAAATTTAAAGGGGCAGAACTACAATAATTTAAACAAAAGATTTAAGGTTACTCACAGGGGTAGAATCTTCATGTTTGTGTGGTGCAGCTGGTGATGTCGCAAGAGGCACTAGAGTCGGTCCTTTCTCCGCGGCACGGCTTTGTGCAGGTCTATAATCGACGGAGGCCACGCTTGATCTGCCGTTCAAACTCGAACACCTCCTGTACACTCCAAGTGGCTGTCGCTGCAGCGCCCGCCCGCGCCGCGCCGCGCCGCCCCGCCCGGCATGCGGCACCACTAGCCTGATTTATATTCGTGAGGCGCGCGCGCAACCACATGCCGAACATTGTCTAAATAGCAACTTTAACTCAATTGTTGGCTCTTAAACTAAGTAAATCCTGTTGTGACGTCGCCACGCCGCGACGCTGCACCATAAGTATCGTGACATGCTTACAAAAAATATTTTTGGAAACTATTCTAACGGTGCTTCAGAAACGGGCTACTTAGCCATATCATTATCAATAACAAATTGTCGTTATTGACCTTTTTACAGCACTTCCTGCTTAGCGCTTCGTGAACTTTTACATTTTAGAATTTAGATAGGTCACCTTCATTTTATTATCAAACGGTAAATTATGATGCTTTTGGGAAAGTTGAAGGATGCTAAAATTATCGTCGATTGCATAAGTTAGATAATAGCTAGACTTAGTGGAATACTTGCGCTGTTGTGTCAGCTATAGAGCTAACTTATGGGTACGCGTACGCGCCTGATGCGTAATAAATAAGCGAGCGTCACTGCGCATGCCACTTTCATTGAGGTCATAGGTGAGATGATTCTCAGGAATTTTATTAGATAACAGATAGACGAGATCTGATTGGATGCTGATGCTATAAAATTAAAATTATCTACAGTTTATTTATTTTTCGGTACCCACCATTTGATTATACTACAGCTAAGCATAATTTTGCACTTTCGCTCGTTATTATTAAGTATAATATGGAAGAACCCCTCCCTATACTGAGACGTAAACTAAGACATGAACTGAGTAGGAAACCTGTAAGAGAAAAATAATATTACGAGTATGTGGCACCTCATAATCAAATGTTTTATCTTACCTGAAAGCGATCTGTGGGATGTGTTTCGTATTACCTACATCATAATTATGTAACTTGGTAATACTAGGATCTCTTTGAATTCATAATTTCAATAAGATCGCTAATTTAATTAATGCATTTTTATTTTATTTTATTTTATTATTTTCCGGAAAACTTACTTACAAATGATATCGCTTTTTTAACGTTTTCTGTTACTGTAAGTAAGTTGTAAGTTGTTAACCTGCTTGACGTATTCAGTATTTCAGTGCATATGACATCAGTCGCCCTTCATCGCTTGTAACGTTGTATTGCCGGAAAATATCACGCGCAGTGGCCGCAGGCATGAGCAGCGACCCAGCCTTCTCATATATAGTCACTCGTCATGAATTACCTACTGTTTAATTACAAAGTAGGTACATTCAAAAGGATTGATCGTACAATTAATTTGGTAAAGACGCTTCCTTGTTGCTTTAGTATTGGCCGAATAGCAATATGATAATGCCCTTGTGTTAATACCGTATACTCGTGCCTTCTTGTTTTTTTTTACTCACTGTAGTCTAGAGTTCTAGACGTTTCCATTTGTATTGTCAACACAGGTATTTCAAGGTCATTGCTGCCATAAAAACTATGATTCCAGTTTTTTGGAAAATATGCGTAACACTATTCAATTACCTATAACAATGTTAAAGGGTAGAATACTTATAAGTTGCGTTCAAGATTAAACACCGAAGTGTTAAGTACCAAAGATAATTCACTTTTAAAATAGCGGCACAATCTTCAATTGTATCTATCCACAATAAAAAAGATCCTTGAAACAATATGTGTACAGCAAGATTAGTATTTTATAGCGATTCTAAAGCTTTTTTAATGTGTTCTAAAAATTGCAACATTATGTATATTATTGAATAGTAATGAGTCGTAGCGTTAATTTTACATAATATAATATACTATGCATTTGTTGGTTTTAAATGTGAGACGATTTGACCTTTCACATCTAGTCGTTGTAACTTCAGACTGCCAAATGCGCAGGCGCATCGCCAAGCTCTGCCTGCGAAACTTAAGTATACGTTATTTACAACGAAAGAATAGAAGTTAAATTCCGCCACCATCCATCGTCCATATTTGGTAAAATGTATGGAAAATTTGAGTTAAGTCTCATACGGTTAATTTTCCCCATTCTCTTACCTAGTTAAATAAAATTATGGTGAATTATCATCATCTGCCTAGCCTTTTCCCAACTACCTATGTTGGGGTCGGCTTCAGTCCAACCGGATTCCAGTCTAACCGGATGCAGCTGAATACCTACCTGTATTTTACATGGAGCGATTGCCTATCTGATCGCCACAACCCAGTTAGCACTGGTTAATACGATACCCCTTGGTAAGACTGGTTGTCAGACTTTCAGGCCACTGCTACCTGAAACGGCTGTCAAAGATCTACAAATGACAGCCGGGACCAACAGCTTAACGTGCTTTCCGAGGCACGGAGGAACCTAGGTATGTAAGGGTGGTGACCCATCTACAGACGTACCTAGGCCAACACGGCTTAACCTAAAGATCGATCGATCGATCGGCTGTTATTATGTTTAGCCAAACACTAATAAAAATACTGGCTTTGGTTTCTGGTTTCTTACTGGTTTATTACTGGTTTCCTTTATAACGTAGACAAGGAATAAGGAAGGATTTTTTTAAATTCAACCCCTAAGGGAGTTACATAGGGGATGAAAGTTTGTATGAAAGTCCGTCAGTTTTAAAGTTAGGATCTTAAAATTTTGTGTTTAGGCTGACGATTGAAAACTAATATATACGTATCTCAGCGTTTTTGATAATTTGATAAACCCAAAGAGTTAAAAAGGGGATGAAGTTGTGTATCCTCAATTTCGGAGTAAAAAACACAAAATTTATTATATAGGCGGATGGTTGGAAGATAACGCAACGGTGTTGTTAGAAATTCAATCCTTAAGGGGGTGGAAACTGGGGTGGATGAAATTTTGTTTTTTAAGTTAAAATCAACAATATATCATGAAAAAATTTACGTTACACGTAAAATTATCGTCCGTAAACCGACTTTACAGACAACCATTTTTTGTAAACAATTACATAGTAACCGGGACATTCCGCACTTTTGACTCTGAAGATGTTCCTATTCTCAATCCACCATACCTACCTACGCATTAATCGTCCATGTGAAACATCTATCTATCATCTATCTGGGCCCTATCAGAATACCAGCGCTGTACGTTTTTTTTTAATGTTACAGCACCATGCTGAGATAATCATCCTTTTGGCCTACTTAGTACAGGATAAATTTCATTTTTTTATTTTTCTCTTTGTTTAATTTTTATTAGTTGTAGTGTTAGTTTAACCTTTTTTATTTGTGTGTTTTGTCCCGTGCGGGCTAATAAATGCTTTTTCTTTCTTTCTATACATATAATAAATCTGTAGGAAAATCGTTTTTGTACATCGACAATATTTCGAAAAAAAAATGGCAAGGTGTGAAAGGATACCCAACAGAATTCATTTCCAGCATTTTTGTCTGTTTGTCTGTTTATCTGTTTGTCTGTTTCGATGATCAAGCATCACGTAAAATTTACGAAACCAATGTAGATAACTTTTATACATAAAAATTGTGCGTATTTTGAGGAATTATTTAGTTTTATCGTAATCGGTTCATCATCATCATTTCAGCCGAAAGACGTCCACTGTTGGACATAGGTCTCCCCCAAGTGTCGCCACATTGACCGGTCCCGTGCGACTCGCATACAGCGGATTCTGGTAACCTTCACCAGGTCATCGGTCCACCTAGTGGGAGGCCTTCCAACGCAACGTCTTCCGGTTTGCTGTCGCCACTCCACAACATTTCGGCCACATCGGCCATCCGTTCTGCGATGAATGTGCCCTGCCCACTGCCACTTAAGTTTGGCAATTCTTCGGGCTACGTCGGTGACCCTGGTTCTCTTGCGGATATCTTCATTTCTGATTCGATCACGCGAAGAAACTCCGAGTATAGCCCTCTCCATTGCCCTTTGGGTGACTTTAAGCCTTATGATAAGGCCCATTGTGAGCGACCTAGTTTCGGTCCCGTATGTAATCACTGGCAACACAGACTGGTCATAGACTTTCGTCTTGAGACACTGCGGTAAGTTGGACGAGAAGACACCGCGCAGCTTCCCGAACGCTGCCAAGCCGAGTCAGATTCGACGATTGACCTCTTTCTCGAAGTTAGACCTACCTAACTGGAATGTTTGTTCCAGGTACACATAATCGTCCACAGCTTCGAGTGTAGTGTCTCCGATTTTAATAGGAGTGGGTGTTACATGGGCATTCAACATGACCTTGGTTTTGTCCATGTTCATTTTTAGCCCCACTCTTACGGAAGCTCTACTAAGGTCATCGAGCATTGTACTGAGGTCCTCCATGGTCTCAGCCATGACCACTATATCGTCGGCAAACCGAAGGTGAGTGATGTACTCGCCATTGACGTTGATGCCTAGCCCTCTCCAGTCCAGAACCTTGAAGACATCCTCCAGTGCAGCGGTGAACAGTTTCGGAGATATGACGTCTCCCTGTCTCACACCTCGCTGCAGAAGGATAGGTTCCGAGGTTTGGTCCTGAAGTCGGACTGACATGGTGGCGTTTTTGTACAAACACTTCAACACCTCGATGTACCGGTAGTCGATTTGGCACCGTTGGAGAGAATGCAGTACAGCCCAGGTCTCGATCGAATCGAAGGCTTTCTCGTAGTTCACAAACGCTAAACAGAGAGGCGGGTTATACTCTTCGGTCTTCTGTATAACCTGCCGCAGCGTATGAATGTGGTCCACGGTGGTAAAGCCTTTTCGGAAACCGGCTTGTTCGGGAGGCTGAAAATCGTCAAACCTGCGCGCGAGACGATTTGTGATGATTCTTGAAAACAATTTGTAAACATGGCTTATAAGTGAGATGGGCATATAGTTCTTCAGACGGCCATTGTCACCCTTCTTGAAGAAAAGTACCACCACACCCCTGCACCATGCCTATGGCGTTTTTCCATCGAGTATGACGGAATTAAACAGCTTCTGAAGGGCCCTAAGTACCGGTTTTCCACCCGCCTTCAGGAGTTCGGCCGTAATTCCGTCATCACCCGGTGCCTTGTTGTTTTAAGCTGTTTCAGAGCCATCCTAATCTCGTACAGGCTGACGTCCGGGATGTCTTCGGTATAGTGTCGGGTCAGTCTAGCTCTTGGGTCGTTTGCTAGATCTACGACGGGTTTACTGGTTGACGTGTACAACTGCCCATAGAAGCTCTCGATCTCCCTCAGAAGCTCCGGTTTGGCGGATAAGATCCTGCCATCGTCGGTCTTCAGTTTCGTGAGCTGGCTCTGCCCAATAGCCAGATCTCTAGTAAATACCTTGGAGCCTTTGTTCCGCTCGATCGCGTCTTTGATACGCTCGGTATTAAAGCGGCGAAGGTCGCTCTTCAAGGATTTAGAGATCCGTCTATTGAGCTGCCGGTATTTCAACGCCTCGTCTGAAGACTGCAGAATCATCTCACGCCGCTCCTTCATGAGCTTGAGAGTTTGATCAGAGAGTCTCTTGTTCTGATCTGTACGACGTGTCTTGAAGAACTTCGACCCGGTCGTATGGACAGTTTCCACGAACCCATCGTTGTATTCGTCCACTGAGCTTCCTAGGCATTCGAAACGATTCTGGAGTTCAAGCTGAAAGCCCTCGGGGGTTTGGATCTGTGCTAGATGGAGCGTAGTCTTCATCAGTCGAGACCTTTCTAGCTTGACATTGATGTTCAATGTGCCTCTTACCATGCGGTGATCGCACCCGGTTTTCACCGAATTGATCACAGAGACATCATTGAACATTTGCTTCTTGGTTGACATGATGAAGTCAATCTCGTTTTTGGTTGCACCATCGGGGCTCTGCCAGGTCCACTTCCTGTGCTCACGCTTTTTGAAGAAGGAGTTCATCATATTATTATAGAGGCCCTCCTTGTCCATAAAACTAGCCAGTTGGTGGCCCCGGTAGTTCCGACGTCCAACTCCAAATTGGGGGCAATTTGGAGTTGGACGTGCAGCTCATCCCTGTCTAGTTTGCCCAGTTTCGCGTTAAAGTCCCCCATGACAACGGTGAAGTGAGTTTTGAGACCATGCATGACTTTGCTATGCAGACGACACGCTGGTGCTGGCACAAGGGGGGTCGCACGAGGCGGCGGCTGAAATAATGACACGCGGGGTTGCGATAGTCGTCGAGAGGATCCGGCAACTGGGTCTCGAGGTGGCATTGCACAAGTCTGAGGCCATGTGCTTTCATGGGCCTCGGAATGCGCCACCTCCGGGATCCTCACTGACGGTAGGAGGGGTATCCATCGGCGTCGAGTCGATACTGAAGTACCTGGGACTCGTCCTCGACAGCCGATGGAACTTCGTGGAGCATTTCCGACGTTTGGCCCCCAAACTGGAACGGACCGGGGCTGCCTTCAGGCGGCTTCTGCCCAACCTGGGGGGGCCAAACGCCTCCTGCCGGAAGCTATACGCGGGAGTCGTGCGGTCCATGGCCCTTTACGGGGCCCCGGTGTGGGCGCGATCATTGAGGCGGCGAGCCGCCCACTACCAGAACGCGCCCCAAAAGGTGGTAGCCGTAAGGCTGGCCCGTGGGTACCGCACGATCTCCCGTGAGGCGGCGTGCCTCCTTGCCGGATTGCCGCCATGGGATCTGGAGGCAATTGTCCTCGCGCGCCTGCACGAATGGCGCGCGGAGGTGCTACGCCGGGGGGAAACTTCGCTGCCGCGGCAAATTGTAGCGCAGCGGACAGACTTCCGGCATGATCTCATGGCGACATGGAAAGAGCGACTGTCGCAACCCCGTGCAGGGCACGCCACAATAGTGGCGGTAAGTCCCCTCTTTGAGGAGTGGCTTGAGAGACGCCACGGCGTCCTCACCTTCCGCCTGACGCAGGTCCTCACCGGACACGGTTGTTTCGGGAGGTTCCTGCACCGAATCGGGCGGGAGGAAACGCCAGGGTGTTTCCATTGCGTGGATCGACCGGAGGACACGGTGGAGCACACGATGGAGGTGTGCCCCGCGTGGGCGGAGCACCGCCGTGTCCTCGAAGCGGCGATTGGCGGCGGCGACCTCTTGCGTCCGGCCCTGGTGCAAGACATGGTCCGGAGCGAAACGGAATGGGACGCCGTCACCTCCTTCTGCGAAGCAGTAATGCTAGAGAAGGAGGTGGCGGAACGTGAGAGGGAGAGAACCTCACAGCGTCCCGGCCGCCGCGCCGTAGGCGCGGGCCTGTGGACGATGGGCTATGGGCTAGCTCGCCGTCCGTCCGTCTCATGACGACAGGCCGTGTCGACGGCGCGTTCGTGTTCCACGCGCGCCTCAAAGAGAGTCAGCAAAAAGGAAGGGGTCCGCAAAGACCAATGCCTGCCGGGGTTGCGGGACTGTTCGAAAGAGATACCGTGGCCCCGGAACACAAAGGGCGATGAAGGAACATGGATGGGTTTTAGTCAGTAAAAGTCTGACACTCCGTCCTGCTCCACCCAGAGCGGGAGAAGTCATTTGATGATTTCCCATCCGAAAAAAAAAAAAAAAAAAAAAAAATGCTTGACTTTAAAGATATCCTCATACATGGTCTCCACTTCGTCGTCGGGTTGTGTCGAGGTCGGGGCGTAGACCTGTATGACCTTCAGCGAATATCTTGAGGATATTCTGAGTATAAGGTACGCCACCCTGGTCGACACACTCTCGATCTTCACCACGTTGTTCACAAGGGACTTGTGGACGATAAACCCAACACCACCCTGGGACTGCCGGTCACCCACTCAGAAATAGAGCAGGTTGCCGGATTTTTGGATTATCGTGTCCTCCCCCTCTCTTCGGACTTCAGATAATTCCACAATACTCTATCGCAACCTGCTCAATTCCGTAAGTCCGGAGTGTGCGTGCGTTATACGTTGCCAGGTCCAGTCGTTGGTATAGGCAGCCGGATCCCATACGGGGATTCTTCGCACCCCTTGCCACGCCGTAACCTCGACCGCTGCCGTAGTCGAGGGTAGACGGGCTGCCGGGTACTAGGGGCCATTTTTGTAATGCGGTATCCATTTTGGAAGGCTCGTAATCGGTTAATTCTATCAAAATATATATAAATTTAAAGTGTTCAAGAAGAACTAATCATCAAATGTAATTTACTTTGAAAATTTACATAGCATGATTTCCGTGCATTAACATCTTGGATGATAGATGGCGTTGTTCATTTCACTCCTTCGATGCGTAATTTTTTTTATGTATGACCACGCATAACTTTTAACAGAGAAGTCTAATATGCAAGTTCCTTTTTTTGTGAAAAGCGTAGGTATATCTCAAAGTTGGTCCTATTTAAAATTGAAAAATTGTGTTTGGACTAATCCTGCACCTTTGATGAAAACTTAGGACCTAGCTAGACTGTATGACTGTGAAGGCAAGCCCTTTTTTTGAAAAACATTATATCGAAGAAATTAAATTGTTACCTACTTGAATCTATACTAATATTATAAAGCTCAAGAGTTTGTTTGTTTGGTTGGTTGAACGCGCTAATTACAGCATCAACTGGTTTGATTTAAATAAAAAATTATCTTCCTCTTAAATCAATTCTTATAAAATCCCCTTGAAATGGGCCTGTTCTTGTACGTGCAATGAAATTGTTTATTTGATACACTTACTTAGTAGCAAAATTCAAAAGCTTTTTACTCGTGAATAGCGTACTCTACTTTGAGACTTATCTCAAAGTAGAATATGTTATTTCACGAGAAAATTGCTTTCTTTTAGCTATTTTGTTACTACGAAATACTTAGGTCTTATCTCAAAGTAGAATCCGTAATCAATTCATAAGAAACAAGCAAAAACCTATTCGTTAGGTTTGCCAACAAGTATTATTTAAATTAACATTTTGTCAACTTGAAATAAGGATTTGCATCATTTAAAACATTTTAATTGCACAATCAACATAACATTATATTTTTCCACTATTAGTAATCATGCATATTATTACAAACTTTTATTTAGTTTCGCCTGTCCCGATGTTTGTTTGTTTGTCTGTCTGTAATCAAATTTTGCAAGTTAAATTTGATCCACTTCCCGGTTACCGATTGAGCTGAAATTTTGCACGCATACACAACAAAAAAAGTTTTGTGATCACTAGCATAAGCCGATATATTTTTTTAAATTGAACTTTATTAAAAAAAAATAATTGTGGGTTTTCTTTAAATAGTTCAGAAATACCCTGTTTGAATTTAAAAAATAAAACTATTTTTTATTTTTAATAAAAACGTAATAAAAAACTATTTTGATTTTTCAAAGTGATCGCCCACTTATTTTGTTGTGTATTATGCTAAATGTTCTTTAATTTTCCATCTAAATGTAACACGCTTTTATTTTTCTTATCAGGTTTTAAATTATTTTTAACTTTTTAGTTCTTTTTATTAATAAGTAATAAAAGCTTGTTTTTAAAAAGGCTTCTTTCTTTTAATTTTATGTATCTACTAAAATCTAAATTAATGACGAAGTTTTATGCGAGCCTGGAAAATAACTTAATTATGTTAAATCTAACAATGGGTTTAGGTAATGTTTAATTATTAAAACATTGAATATATCAACCATGAGTGTTTATTTTTTTATAACACATTTGCTCGTAAAAGGTCTCTTATTTCACCCATTTCAATGTCGTATTGTATCTCATTACGTACTTGTGCAGTAATGTAATGTAAAACGAACGGTACTTTTTTAAATCTTAGCAAAAGAGTTTTTATGTCAGAGAAGTGGTCAAAATTTTATGTACAAAATTAACTTTGGGAGATGAATTAAAATATATAAACATTTAAATCTTTAATTTAATTAATTTTGACAATAAATTACAACCATTTATCTGTAACAAACACACAAAAATATTAATTTACTTTATTAGTAATACTGGCTGTTTTTTGTGTCTTTGACTTAAAAAAAAAAGCGCTGATGCGCGCGTGTAATAAAACAACTGTAACTCCAATCACTCTTGAGTATATTTCATATATTACATCACATTTTATACAAAATACAATAATTATAACACATATCGGATCGGACATAGATTCGACTATTAGTCTTAACACAACAATTTCTTTGAACGAACTGCCCTCTCTCAATTGCAATTGGAATTCGCTGCGCCCCCGCCAGGGGGCGCGGCAGGCGGTTTCAGGGCTATGCCCTCTGACCGCGGCGGCCATACCTCGGTCCGTAAAAACGGACCCGTCCTTATGTTGGACCAGTTGTCCTTGGTCCGGTTGGGCGCATGTAACATGCGCCCATGTGTGTGGCTGCTGTATGTGTCCTGTAGGCGCGCCACAGCGCTGTTGCACAGCGCTGCTTTCTTCACAGTGCCCCGGCGGTCTGTCTCCGCCGGGTGAGACCCCCGGTTACCCGAGGGAGGCCCAGCGGGGGACAACCAGCGACAGAGGCACCGACTTACAGCGCACCTACAGTGGATGTGTGATTCCCGCCCGCCCCACTAACCAGAGCTAGCCGGCAGTGGTTCGGGCTGCGGAAACGACGTGTGTGTGGGCGGTATTGTATGTGTAACACCGCCCATGTATGCGTTTTCCGCGGGCCCGAGGGCCGCGTCCCCGCGTGTGTCTACGTGCTTGTAGAGGAGTGCATGTGTGGCCATAGCTGCGCTCCCTGCCTATATTAACTTAGAACAAGTCGCGCAGCTGGGTGTGCGTAATGTGTGTAGAGTCATATTGTGCAGGTAAGCTGCGTGTAACGAGGAACAGCTCACCTGGGTCAATCCGGTGGTAAAGGCGGCGGAGGGGGGGCGACCATGCATTGCCGGTCGCGGACGCTCCTGAGTCATCCTTGACGGTCTATCCACTGTACAAGGAGAGTAACTTGTGAACTCCTTCTTTTCAGCTTCCGAGCCGGCAGCTGGGCCGGCGCTGGTGGTGCCTCTATTGGCACGGGATTTTTGTGGTTGGGCCGGGGGCCGCGCCATGCCGGCGTCAGCTGTCGGCCCAACGGTCTTCCTTTTCTCGGGCTGCGTTGGAGCTGCAGCCGGAGTCACAGCCCGCTCCAGGGTCGGAGGCTGGTCGCCCGGTTGTTCTCCCTCAGGTGCGGTTCGCGACGAGCATGCCGACCGTTCTGCTGGTGAGTCGTAGGCCGAGGCACGGGGGGGCGCCGGCGATGCGGGCACCTGGGGCGCCAGAAGAGCCTGGCGCGCTCCCGGTGCCATCCTGGGGTCTCGGTTGGAGAACCTCGCCGCGGACGCAGCCCCGGAGGGCGCTGTCGACGCGGCGGGGCGCGCAGCCGTGGCGGCGCGGTGTTGCGCGGCAGGGCGCACAGTTGGCGCTGGTATCGGCGCTGTGGTGGCCACTAGTGTGCGTGGCATCGGTGTGGGCGACAGGGGTGTGGGCGCGCGCCACGGGATTGCGGCGGCTTGCTCCTGCGGCATGGGGTCGCGCGCAGCCCCATGCGCGGTGGCGGGAAGCCCCGCGCCCTGTGTTGGAATCGGGCGGAGCGCGTGCTGGCACGCAGCTACTGCGCACGGTCGGCTCGACGAAGGCACCGGCACAGCACACTCCGGCGCCAGTGATGCCGACGGGCCGCGCGATACAGTAGCTGCGCCCCGCCTCGGTCCGCCCTCTTCCCTCTTCCCCCGGGTTTCAGGCGTCTTCTTCTTTTTGGTGGTTGTCACCTTGCTGGACGGCTTCCTCTCCTCTCTCGGAGGGGGGGAGGGTCCAGGCGGCGCCAGACCGGGAATCGCGAGATCGATGTTCGGCATCGACGACGACGACTCCCGGTCCAGCCCCCAGTGACGACCCACCAAGTAGCCATCGTCTACGCCATCCCGGCGAGACGAGGTCGGCTTCGGCATTTTTCGGGCTTCTCTCGTGACGTGGGCTCGCGAACGCTTCGGTGCCGAGGCACCGGGCAGCTGGTGTGCTCCCCCTGTGCTCGCACCAGTGCTGAGCACTTGTACGAACACAGGGAAAGAGGCGGTGGTCGCGTTCCGCGCGAGCGGAAGTTTCCGGCAAGTACCCCCAACTTGGTTCACTTTACCGAAAACTTCCTCTGGTAGCCGTGTGCAGCGCTGTAGGTGGCACTCGGCTACGGACCACTGGCGATCCTGCCCTCTCTCGGCCGAGTGCCATGCTTTATAAACTACCCCTTCCCGCTACAACATTGACAGTTAGGCAGTGTTGTCATTTCTCAAAAATAAAACGAATTATTAAAATCTTTAAAAACCCTACACTATAATAGTTTAATCACAGCAGATCTTATTAATCGTCATATTTGAAAATCATGACGCGCATCGCTTATTTGTGAATAAGTAAAAGATTTAAGTATTCGTTCAGGAAACTCCGAGTTTTATTTATTTCCTCGCAAATATGTTATAAAACGTCGTATGACATACGTGCGCTTTGATAATTACAGCCCCTGCTTTCTTGTAGCCCTCGCCTACGGCTCAGGCTAGCAATATCGCCTTGGTTGTCATTTTCAACTTACCGCACCTAAATCATAATGTACTACTTAAACAGTTAAAAAAATAAAAACTAGTCTTATGTTATTCGATTACATTCAAGCCACGTCATGTGGATGTCATATTCATGTGTGTGTGTATTCATGCCTGTTGAGTGCTCATGTTCACGATCTGGGCCGGGGCGTGCAAGTACGTACTTTGACAATGACATTACACACAAAAATACAACAAGACAAAATCGCTAACTTCTGATTGCTGATTACTAAAGAATAAATTCGGTTGCAATAATGATGCTTGCGGGTAAAGCAAGTCTCTACATTCAAGATGCGTTTCTCGCAAGCATCGTTTTTGCAACCAAATTTATTCGTTAGGTTAGTACCTAATTAGCAATCAAAAGTTAGTGATTTTGTCGTTATCTCTGTCGAGCGTGCCCTACACACCCGGATTTTATCCGAGAAAAAATGCAATTTCGATTGCGCTGTGCGTGCGTTCGGCCTCATGAGCCAGCTCTCATAGAATCTCATAGTGTAACGCGCGACGAGCCTAGCCTGCCCATCAGCCATAGCTAAACCGGACACAGCGCGAAGTTGAAGCAGGGGTAACGCTGGCGTCATGAACAAGCCTTCATAGTGTTTCAAACATGACTGGCGTGGCGACCAGCCGGGCCGGGTCAAACCCGGCCTTGAACATGAGCCGTGTTACCGCTTGGCGAAACGTGTGACGCGTGTGCAGTGTGCAAACTACTTAATGACAAAAAATTGTCAGAGGATGCCAGGTCATGCGACGCGACGGTAAGTACTCACGCAAGCTCTAATTTAGATAGCATTAAAGCCTGATTTGTGTATGTACTTTGCATCGCAATATCGAAAGCTGTGCTTCTTCAAGCAATTTTGATTTTTTTTATTTGCTGCTTCGCTGAACTGTTTTCGCGGTCTACGGCACTAAGCGTTGTCCAAAACAGGTTTCACGCAGTTTCTGTGCTCCATAGATGATTCGTGGATGGCACACAAGTAAACGCCACGTAGACGATGCAAGTGAGCAACGCAGGCGGCGCGTAGGCGTTATGACGTGTCGTAGCACTTACTACGCAAATTATGTAGTTGGCGTAGTTGCTACGACGTTTCGTAGCACTTGATGCGACTAAGCAAAGAAACTACGATGTCTTCTATAGACGAAACACAAAAGAAGCAAGTAAACGGCCACGTAGGCACTAAGCACACATTTTTTTAAATACGGGGTGGACGGAACCCCAACACGAAAACGGTTACCACGTATGAAGGACCAGTTAATCATCGGTTATTAAAAAAAAACAGCTGTTCCATACATTTTGGACGTGTAGCTGTATTGCACTTTTGTAGGACACAGCAGAGTTAGTTATCATCCTCAAGATGATGTACTGAATAATATGTTATATACTATGTTATATATTTTACCGTTTTCGCGTCAGTGTCCCTTCCAAAAAAAAACAAAACTCGCTAATTACCTACCAGAATTTGCATGTAAAGAATTTTAATTCGAAAGTGTATATACCTATGTGTTGCAAGTTAGTCCATCCGTATTTATTTAATATGTACAAATATGTTGCAAAACTACAAATTACGTATAAGTAATAAATTCCATCGCACTTTTATTAATTTATTAGGTACAAACATGGTGTTAACAGACTTTTCACGAAGCCGGCCTCGACCAAGCATTCTGTACATCAAGCTGAGTACCTAACTCAGCGCAAAAATTATTGCTGGGAAACTACTTTTTTTTGGAGTGAAAAATCACACTTTACGGTAAAACCATACTTTTGTACTTATTAAAAAAAAAAAACTTGTGAAAAAGTTGGAACTTTGACCCTCAATATTTCCGGAACTAGAAGGTTCAGGTATCGTCTAGAACAAAAAAAAAATCGAAGTGTGTCGGGGGCCTTTTGGCTTCGTTAAGAGTCTATTTATACACTTTATAATCAGCCATTAGATGCGGCTATTTGTATGAGATAGTAGAACATAGGAAAAGGTTAGAACTGAAATCCTGCGAATAAATAGGTACTTGTTTGCGCTTTTAAATGAATGTCCAAAATATTGCGGACGAAAATAATTATGTTTCTTAGTATTTTCAAACTTAAAAAGCAGTGGAAGGGTTAGACTCTCATTGTAATAACAAAAATGTTGAATGAGTTTCCAGTCTGCTCCGAATTTCGGTATCTCGGTTCACTCGTACAATACGATGGCGAAATAGATCGGTTCGGAATGATAAGCACAGAATTAACACTAGATGGATGAAATGGCGGCCGGCGACAGGTCACGGGAACAATATAACGGGGACCTATTACTAAATAGGTATATTGGATCTAGGATCTAGGAACGTGATGCTTTAGAAGATTTTGTCTCAGAAAAAACTTGTTTGTATTGATGCCAGCTATTGATTCATGACGATTGATACACGTTTTATGCGTGTCTGATCAAATCAAAGTTGTGCTAAAGATACCATCAGTGAATCATAATTATGTCATACCTCGGAAACATACAAAAAAAACAAAATGGCGGAAGTTAATCCGGCCAAAAAATTTAAACACCTTTGATCAGGGGCAGTAATATCAACAATGACTATACATTATGTATTACAATATTGTTATATTGACAAACTAAAATAAATGGCTATCTTGACTTGACATCAATTATTGAGTTCCATCAGCTAGCAACTGAGGTTTTTTTTCCACTTGTTCGACCACCGAACATCGAACTAGTTAGAATTAAAACTTAATTATAAACTATGTTGATTTAAACAAAGAGGCTTAACAGAGTAATAATCTTTAAAATTATCAACACAACCCATTTACTCGTGTCATCTCAGCAGTCACCTCCTTTCTAGCCATATCATCCAGTCACACACAGTCCATCCATCGTTTCTTTGATCATGAGTTCATCTAATCCCATTGAATACTTGAAACTTTTTCATGAAATGGTCAATCAATAGGGTAGAAAATTTGAATTTCGCGGGCTACCCTAAATTAGAAAGAGATAAACAGCCTCAAGTATTCATATTTGTTTGCATAAGCTTCCGAATATAACCTAGTTTTCTCGCTCGCGCTTTGTTAAAATCAGTTTTTTTACGTTCCGTTCCTTGCAGTAACTTACCAAGTTCAGCGCCATCTATCCAGCGACTAGGGAAGAGCTAAAAAGAAAATCCCTCATTGGTTGGGTTGGTTTTTGTTGCTCCTATTTCTGTCTCTAGAGTTTAAAGGAACCTAACGTCGGGGTGCCCCAAGTCCCACCGCCGGCCGCCAATTCGGTGACTGGCGCCATCTGCGGAAACACTTCCTTATACCTACTTACTATGTCGATGCTACGAGCCCCGAATGAAATGGATGAGCTATTGAAGTTTTTGACATGACATGACACTTGATTAAGTAATCTATACATTGTAATAAATAAATGATGTTAGAGGACTTAAACTTTTACAACAACAATGAGGTGTTTTCAGGGCCAGCTTCCAACAAAAATGAAAGGTAGATGGCGCTGTGCAAGAAGCAGTGTATTTTGTTTTTAGCTTTAAGGAGCTGGCATTCATTGCCTTTTAAAAACAAAATACTGTCTAGTAAATATCTGTGGGAGCTATAATGCTGGAAGAGAGTAGCGGAAATACCGACTTTACCGTTTATTTAGATCACGTTTATTTAGCGGTGCGACATCGTAATCCATGAAATCAGAGTTTTTAAAATAATGAAAATAAATTAGAAATGAAAATAATAATTTTCAACAACTATTTAGGTCTGAGTAACTTTGTAGAGACATCTAGTAAGTCCTATATAAATTAAAAATTGTGGAGACATCTAGTACGTCTTAATTGAATTAAAAAAACTTCGGAGCAAGAAATTTAAATGCCGCAGCGCCCGCAGCCAAAGCCATTGCTGTGTACGCGAAGACAAGTTTTCCCGCCTGCTGACCCCCCCCCTGCCTGCTGCTGTGCTTGACAGTAATATGAATAAAACGCAAGTGGAGTATTATTATTTTCCTTGATATATTATGGGAATTCTGGGTATTTGTATTGTGTGTGGGTGTAAAGTGTAAACATGTCGGGCGTCACAGAATACCACAACACTAGAATCGACGATCTGTTTCGATGAAACCAATGAATTTAGATGAGCGGTTTCCGATGAGATAACATCCCTGTGTATAATAATATAATAATAATAATAAAGTATTTATTTCCCAAAAACATAGCACTTTGCACTGTATACATCATTGTTTGAAAATCATATTTACATTATGATGCAATAGTAAACTATCTTTTAAACTAGGAACCTGTAAATGTGTAATAATACGATGTAAAGTGTGAGATGTGATCTATCTATATATATGATACTAATATTTGCGTTGTGCACGAGCTGCGCGCAGCACGCTATGGAGGTCGCCGGCTCGCTTCGTTTGCCACCTCCCTCCTTTGCTCCACTCGGTCTCGCAGGTTCGCTCCACTCAGGAGCTACCACCACCGGACAGGTTTTGACGCATACTATAATATTTGTTCAAACACCTAATGGCTATCTCTAACCGTTATGAAGTTACAGCCCTTTCAATTTTAGGGGAGGTTGGGGAGGGGAGGGTATACAAATTTCAACGCCCCTCAATAGTTTTATCTAAGAATCAATAGTATTTTCAGTAGTAAAAAAAAGGGGTGACAAGGGGGGAGAGAGGGGAGTTTTGAAAAATAATTTTGACTAACGCATTGCCTCTTTATATGAATCTGAAAAAAAAAATGTTCCAAGTCTCTTAACTTCCGAGATTCGCCTAAAGGAGGGGAGAAGGGGGGCAAGGGGGCAACTTTGAAAACTAGTTTTTACTTTTCCGAGCCTCCTCTATACGAACCTGAAAAAAAAATGTTCAAGTCTCTTGATTTTCGAGATACGATAGGGAGGGGGAGGAAGGGGGGCGAAAAGGGAGGTTTAGCACCTTTCCCCTACTTGTGAGAGTTACTTGCTTACGAATCTGTCAAAATATACCCCCCTCCCCATCCACCATCTGGGAGAATAATTCTGTCAGTGAGTGAGTCAGTGGTACTTGAGCTTTATATAATATAACTAGTATTTGCGTGGGTGCGCGAGGTGCGCGCAGCTCGCGGGTTTCGTGTTTTTGAGAAGTATTCCTTACCCTTATAACATTTTGAGAATCCATAAGAATCCTTTAATTAATTGGAAAATCCATTAGAGTCCTTAAAAGATTTTGTAAATTTTGTAACCCATATGCACCCCTAAAACATTCTAAAAACTAATAATTAAAAAAAAGTTAAAGTAAAAAAGAAATCTATATCTATACATATAATAAAACAGTAAAAAAACTGTGTCTGTAAATTGAAAATATTAAAAAAAAAAATTGAGGGGTTTTAGAACAGTAATAGAGCACGAATCCAAAAAAAAAAATCTGTCTGTTTGTCTGTGTGTCTGTTTGTTTGTACACGCTAATCTTCGGAACTACTGGACGGATTTGAATGTTTTTTTTTTGTTGTAGTTTAGCTGGTCTGTTGCGGTTCTGCTACTTTTTGGTTTATAAAATTTAAATTATTTTTATCAATATGTGTTTAGCTATTGTATTTTATAGATTATTACGATTGTTTACTAAATAGCTTAATTTTAAATTATATTTATAAAATTCTTTACGCACTCATGGATATGTCCTGGCCGACTACACTTGTCAGATGAGATGATAGCCACAAAAAAAACGAATATAATTGTAAAATTGAAAAAGGAAGACTACTTTGAAAACGAGGTTACTAACCGCTGGAGGCAGTCTTAGAAAACAGCTTGGATTTTGCTGTCACATACTTAAACTACCCAGGGGATCCAGCTAAAGATTCACCTGGGACTTCTACTCCCGTTCTTCGGAAGCTATCCACGTGATCTGGGACCTCTACTCCCGATCTTCGGAAGCTATCTTCGTGCCTGGCTACCGCTTGTCTCGCAGAGCTACCCTGACGTCTGGCCCAAAGAACTACACTGGTGCCTTCCTACAGAGCTAACCAGGTGCGTGACTGAGAACTTCACGACGCCCTTCCAGCAGAGGTTTCCTCAAACTCGATCCTTGAAGTTGTCCTGCTAACTGACCTGCAGTGCTACCCTAACGCTTGTTCCTGTCTCTCCTACAGTGTTGAACTGATTTGTCGCCAACTAAGTGCGTGAACTATAAAACTACCTTAAACTTTAAACTATCCTGGAGTGCGTACTAGGTAGGT
This sequence comes from Xestia sexstrigata, assembly GCA_941918905.2. Taxonomy (NCBI): domain Eukaryota; kingdom Metazoa; phylum Arthropoda; class Insecta; order Lepidoptera; family Noctuidae; genus Xestia; species Xestia sexstrigata. Next base: position 9,526,940 of record OW799200.2, on the reverse strand, counting down.
CTTTTATAATTAGCTGTATTTTGAATCTCACCTGTAAATATCTTCCCCTTATTAAATTTTAATAGAACAAGTCTGCTAATATCAATTTATTTTGATAGAATCAAGTAGAGTTTGTTACAATGGCTAATACCTATGTCGGATGCTACTTTACAAAAGGTCATAAGATTCTCAACAGCCAAACAAGTTTGGGATGAATTGCACACTTTGTTCAATGGAACATCTGAAGACAAACGCTATTCACTATGCTACAGTTTCTTTGGCTATAAAAAAGATCCCTCACATCACATGTCAATGCATTTATCCAAACTGAAAAATATATGGCATGAATTGAAAATGGAACTTCAAAAAGGTGAAACCAAATATGATTTTCCAGAGTTATTACTAATCTGCAAGATCTTGGAAACTTTACCCGACGAGAAGTATTTCTCCTTCATGTCTTGTTGGATGTTGATGTCAAGAAAAGATCGAAATATAGACAATCTGACAGCACAAGTATGTGCTTACGAACGTTCACTTTTGACCAAAGAAGGTATTACTGAAGCACAAGCTCTAGTTGTACAAAACAAGTTTATGCGTAAGAAAAAGTGTGGATATTGCGGACAATATGGACACAAAGTTAAAAAATGTAGCAAGTGGATATACGACGGGAAACCTCCTAAAACACCTGTCCCATCGACAAGGCAAGCTAACAAACCTAATCTGACCCTCTCATTAATGGAAGTTGTTACAAATAGGGTCGTAAATATTATTGAAGAAGATCTTGACAGTTGGTTTGTTGGCAATGGTGCTACAAGTCATGTCACCTGTCGAAACGACATATATTCCAGCTTTCAACATTTCAGCAATAATCAAACAGTAACAACTGCAAATGGCTCAACAATTCAAGCTATTGGCAAAGGTACAGTTGATTTGATAGCAGACGTTCGCGGTCAGACACAAAACATTAGACTGTGTGATGTATGGTATGTTCCAGCAATAAAGAAAAACTTATTTTCCGTACTTGCTGCGCAAGATAAACTTGAGAAGAGTGTCTTCACATCTGAAAGAGATTTTGTCAATTGATAGTAGATGGAAAATTTAATTTAATTGGCACAAGAGTCAAGAATGGACTCGTATAAACTAAATGTAAAGACAATTATAAATTCATCTCCTGAATTAAACTCACTGTCAACAAAAAACATTTTACAACTCTATCATGAAAGATTTGCTCACCAGAATAAAAGACATGTAAAGCAATTGATTGAAAAGGAACTAGGTATAAAAGTCAAACTGAATTCTGAACTATGTACACGATGTGTTTATTGTAAAAGACATAGACGTAAATTTGGAACAAGAGATCGAGCTAAAGCACCAGGAGAGATCATTCACACAGATGTAAGTGGTCCGTTCCCCAATTCATTCAAAAAGTTTCGTTATTTTGTTTTATTTATAGACGATTTCAGTAAGTATCGTCATGTTTATTTCAGCAAGCACAAGTCTGAAGTGAAAGATAAACTTGTGGAAATGATAAACCAAACCAAGACTACTGGTCACATTATAAAGACAATTCTCAGCGATAATGGAGGAGAATTCCAAAATGAAGCTGTGAAGATCTTAAATAATCATGGCATCCAACACCGTTTGACAATGCCGTATGCCGGAACAGAACGGGTGTAGTGAGAGAGACAACAGAACTTTGGTAGAAGCTGCTCGTACTATGATGCACGCTCACGAAGAACTTCCACTCTCCTGTTGGTCTGAGCTTGTCAAAACGGCTGCTTATGTTCTGAATAGAACTCGACCGACTTCTATAGAAGGAAAATCACCGTTTGAGTTATGGTTTTCAAAGAAACCCTCAATCATTGGCTCTGAATGTTATGCTCATGTTCCAAAAGTAAAGAGAACGAAAATGTCCAGAAAAGCTCAAATAAGTCTTGCAACCGAACACATACAAATGATTGATACATGGCTTTCTACCAACCCATCGTTCGAATGGCGTTTCGTTCTGGACAGCACTGTTAATACTCCTGTTTGATAGGTAGTTTGCAGTGAAGACTGCTTCGCCCCAGAATTTTAATGGTGTATGTGCGTCAATCATCATTGCTCTTGCTTTCTCCACGAGGGTGCGGTTCTTTCTTTCTACAACTCCGTTTTGATTCGGGGTATAAAGTGCGGTGAGCCTTCGCTGTATTCCGCAACGTTTTAAGTAAGTGTCAAACTCTTTATTGACGTATTCAGTACCATTGTCCGACTGTAAAAAAATAATTTTGTTTCCAGTTTGTGTCTCCGCTAGATGTTTGAACTCTTTGAACTTGTCAAATACTTCGTTCTTGGTTTTGATGAGGTAAACTCGACTGTATCTGCTATAGTCGTCAATAAAGATAACGAAGTATTTGTTTCCGCTGATTGTGGGCGTTTGTATTGGTCCACACACGTTGCTATGAACGATTTCTAAGCGTTCTGATGTTCTTTGAGTATTTTTCTCATGAAGAGCTGGTACTCGATGCAGTTTTGCTTGGATGCAGGTTTCACATTCTGACTAGGTTTCAGAAGCATCAAAGTTCAAACCAACTAAGTTCTCGTTTATGAGTGCTATATATCTTTGGCGTTCATGTGACCAAGTTTTCTGTGCCAGTCACTGATGTTTGATGAGTTCGTTTTCTTCGTAGTAGTTGTAACGTCGTTATCATTGGCCAGGTTGTTGCGCTCATGTTTATTTGGCTTAATGTAGTAGAGACTATCTACTTCTTTGTAAGCAGTGAGCGTTATTCCAGCTTTTGTGTTTCTAACCGTTGCTTTGTTCTTCGTAAAGGGGACGGAGCATCTGTCATTTTTACTAACAGACATCAAATTAGTACAAAGACTAGGATGTAAAGCGTGTCTTTTAGGTGTGTACGCGCAATACCGCTACCATTTTTGGATAAAAAGGTTACTGTGCCTTTATCTTCAATCTTTGCAGTATGTTCTTCAGTGGCGAAGATTAATTTTCTGGAGACGTACAACCGCTGTCTAAGACCCAAATGCTGGTTCTAGGCTTCTCGTTTTGTGTGAGGAGGCACTGTGTAGCATAATTGTTCTTATGAGAATCGTTGTTGTTTTTGGTTGGTTTCTCATTGTTTTTCCAGGATATAATTCCACCGGAGTACGTGCAGAGGATACCTGATGTAGAGCGTCCTGTCTGTTTATCTCCTCCATGGTCAGAGTCACTGTAGCATAGTAGTCCTTTATTTCCTTTACGGCAAATTAGACCATAGTCAACAGTACCCTTGATGTAGCGGAATATACGCTTTACTTTTGTAACATCCTCCCTGCTGGGATTCTCAAGATTGCGCGAAACAACACTGATAGCAAAAGAGAAGTCCGGTCTAGATCCAGTCATCAGATAAGTGCTCCAACTGCTTCTCTGTACGGGAATTTAAGTTCCTCATCGGTTGCTGTTGGTTGTGCTGTAGCATCCTTGATAAGAGGAGTGCTCACAGATTTACATTTATGCATCCCAAAGCGTTCTAGCAATTTCTCAGCATAATGCTTCTGCGTAAGGTTGATACAGTTCTCATGCTTTAATATCTCCATACCTAAGTAGTATGACGCAGGATTTAGTTATTTTGAACCGTTTCTTCAATTCAGCTAAAAATCTTTCTGAATCCTTAGGGTTCGTGGCAGCGATCAAACCGTCGTCCACATACAATGCAAGTATGATCTTGGCACCTTGTTTAACTCTCACAAATAAACAGGGATCATTTTGACATTGCTTAAATCCAATACTGATCAAGTAATCCACGATACATCTGTTCCAACATCTTGGAGCCTGCTTTAAGCCATACAGGTTTCTCAGAAGTTTACACACTTTGTTTGTTCCGTCACTATAACCTACCGGGTTGGTTCATGTAAATATCTTCATGAAGTGAACCATTGAGGAATGCCGTTGCAACATCAAACTGTGTTAAAGCAAGATCTTCATCAACTGCGATTTTTATGATCAGTTCAACTGTAGCTAGCTTTGCCACAGGACTGAAAGTTTTGTAGAAGTCAACTCTTTCCTTTGGAGTGAATCCTCTAGCCACTAGCCTAGCTTTGAATTTGTCGAGACTTCCATCCGCATTTGTCTTAACTTTATAGATCCAATTACCTACATGAAATTGGTTTTCGACCTATGGGCAAGTCCACCAAAATCCAGGTCTTAGTTTCAGACAGCGATATCATCTCGCTTTGCATAGCTTTCAGCCATTTCTCCTTCTGTGGGCTTGTCAATGCTTCTTTGTAAGTCTTTGGTTCAACGAAGGAACTGAAATTTAATACGAAGTCACCGTACCTCGTAGGTGGTCGTAACTGGCTTCTATCTCAAAGGACCCTATCTACACTTTCTTCTTCCTCAGAATCATATGGAGTACCGTAACATTCCTGTTCCTGATTATCAATCTGAGGCACTTCATCCGTTGAGTCAGGAAAATCTTGGCTTGTCTGGGGCATACAGATAGATGGCCGATTGGCTTCGTCTTGCTCATCCTCCCTTACACCTGACATGTCAATAGGCGGTTGAATGGCTTCGCTAGGCTCATCGTTATCAAGTTCTAGTTCAATCTCATCATTTAATCCAATCGATTCTATGATGGATTCATTTAATATTACGTCTCTTGATCTGATGGTCGTGGGCTTTCCACATTTGTCGAAGCTTACTAGGCGGTACCCTTCATCACCTTCGTAACCGATTAGGATACATTTCTGAGCTTTCTTGGCAAGCTTCTTACGCTTCTGTTTGGGCACATGGGCGTAGCATTCACTGCCAATGACTCTGAGATGCTTTATTCCTGGTTTTCGACGATACCAAAGTTCGTATGGTGATTTGCCATACATGCATGTGGGCCCTGTCCTATTCAGGACATACGCGGCTGTACTTATCAGCTCGCACCACAAGGCAATCGGAAGTTCTTCGTGAGAGTGCATCATACTGCGTGCGGCTTCTACAAGCGTCCTATTTTCCCGTTCACTTGTCCCCTTTTTGCTCTGGGGTGTAGGGCATAGTCAGCCTTTGGGTAATACCAGCATTTTGAAAAATTTGCTTTACTCAGCATTGTCGAACTCTCCGCCATTGTCACTGTAAATTTCTTTTACAATGTGCCCCCTTGTTTTAATCTCTTTCAGAACTTGAACAAGTTTATCTTGCCGAAGAAAGGTTTGGAAATGGACCACAAACGTCGGTATGTAGTATTTCACCAGATTCTTTTGCTTGAGCCCTTGTCCCAAATTTCTACGATGTGTCTTTCTATACACACAACCAGTACATAATTCGGAATCTAGCTTCACTTTGATACCGAGTTCCTTTTCGATGACCTTCTTTACATGTCTTTTGTTTTGGTGAGCAAATCTTTGGTGGTAAACTTGTAGGTTGGTCATTACGTTGGCTTCAATGTTGCAAGCAGCTTTATTGGGTTAGTAAAAAAGCAGCTGGTCTATTTAGCAAATGGTCTAAAAAGCAGCTGGTCTAAGTACAAATTGGTCTAAAGCACAAATGGTTTAATTAGCAAGCATTCTAAAAAGCAGCTGGTCTAAGTACAAATTAGTCTAAAGCAAAAACGGTCTAATTAGCAAGCGGTCTTCAAGTTTCTATCAAAAATTTAATTTTTGAGACAATTTTTATTACGGGCCGATTGCCGATTGGCCTGCAAGTGGAGATAATAATTATTCAAACTCCTTTACATCGGAAACATACTGGCCATTTTAGATTATACTAGATACCGTGTTTGATTAATAACAACTTTATTCCACTACGTGATGTTTTCCTGCCTTTGTGCTAAATAGTTATTATGTGAAAATTGTAAAATGGTTATATATTAAATATAATTTAAATATGGATCTTGGACCAAGTAATGGTAACAACGTCGACATCAAAAACTGGTATTTATAGAGAGTCAAAGAGGAGGTTCATCTCTTTTACATGAAGGCTAAAGATATAATTTAAATAAAATAAATAAAGACAGCACTACTCTTTGGAGTTGTACAGTAAACCGTGCCGAATGTAGTGTCTCTATTAAGTTGGGCCCACGGCGAAACAATCTTGAGAAACCTGCAACCCCACATCGCAACATCGCACGACACAAACAGTGTCCGAATCATGGCATAAGAGGTTGAATAGCCGAGTGCCCCCAAAGCCAATATTCGTTCATTTTTTGCAAAAAATACTTCAAGACTCTAAAATACAGGACATTAAATTAATTTAAAATATTTTTAATGTCAATAATAGAAAAAAGGTCGATATTAAATACAACACTGAATATAGTCAGCTATTGACTGCTTTGGAGGAGGGTTTGAATTCACCATTTGACTGTTTGAAAAAGTAACAGAAGTTAATAAGAATTTAAAAATAGACAAACGATAGTTTTTCATTATGTGTGAAATAAAAAATGCGTTTTAGGCGAGAAGCGATTTAGACCATCTGCCAGTTGCGTTTTAGACCAATTTGTACTTAGACCAGCTACTTTTTATACCACTTGCTAATTAGACCAGCTTTTTTAGACGAAATGATACTAACCCGCTTCATTGACTATTGTCTTCGCAAGTAGTTCATAGAGTCCTCCATTCTTTGAACGTTTTCTCATCAGCAAGACCTTTCCATTTTCTTTTAACCAACAAGATTCTCTTTCAGATTTAAATTAGCTATTTTCCAATGTGTCTTGTGCCGCAAGTACCGCAAAAAGGTTTTAGTAACACCCGGTACATACCATACATTATTTAGTCGAATGTCTTGCTTTTCTTTATGCACATAGGCAATCAAGTCAACTGTACCTCTTCCAATCACTTTAACAAGCACCATTTGCGGTGGTCAACGTACAATCCGTTGTAGAATCTTCAAAACTTTCGAAAGTTGAGAAGTAGTCTCTACGACCTGTAACATGGACTGTCGCACCGTTGTCAACATACCAACTCTCGGTATTTGTCTTGGAAACAGCGGCTTTCTTTAACATTTGGTGACTTTCTGCTGTTAATTATAACAGCAGAAAGTCACCAAATCAGGTTAGCTTTACTTGTAGTAGAAGCTTTCGGTGGTCTTCAATCTGAGATCCACTTTTGACATCTCTTGACTTTATGGCCTGGCACAATTGGGCAGTTAGATTCTCTATATTGCGATCTGACTTTGACATTAGCAACCATGTAGATTTGAAACTGAAGTTGTTATATCTATGGACGTTTTGTCAAATATGACTTGCACTATCTGTATACTGCTTTGGAGTGGGCTACACCTACTGTAAATGTCTTGAAACCAACTGGTGACGTCAGAATTTGCGGAGACTACAGCACTACACTTAATCCTGTTTTAACAAAACATTTACATCCAGTTCCTGTTTTTGATCAATTACGACAGAAACTAGCAAACGGCATAGTCTACTCCAAAATTGATCTCAAAGACGCGTATTTACAATTTGAAATAGCTCCGGAATCAAAAAAGTATGTAACCACACATAGAGGATACTACCAGTACAACAGGATGCCTTTCGGTATTTCCACAGCACCATCAATTTTTCAAAATTTTCTTGATCAACTACTTGGAGACATACCAATCGTAGCAGTGTATTTTGATGACATTGCATTGACAGGAGAAAGCGTGAATGGACACTTACGAACACTTTGCACAGTGTTAACCGGCTAAAACAGGCTGGTTTGAAAGTTAATTTGAAAAAGTGTAGTTTCCTGAGTAAAGAGATTGAGTATCTGGGTCACATAATTGATCAAAACGGAATACGGCCAACAAAAGCAAAGATTAGCGCTATAACCAACGCATCACAACCCACAAACGCAAAAGAGTTACGCTCTTTCCTGGGCCTTATAATTTTTTATGAAAGATTCGTTCCACATCTTCATTGATCATGTGCAGACCTGTACGAGCTAACAAGCGGTAAAAAAAATAGCGATGGTCCGAACACGAACAACAAATTTTCGAGAATGCTAAAGTAACATAGCTAACTCAAATTCATTGCTAGCGTTCGATGAAACGCGTTCCCTTTTCTTAGCGTGTGATGCGTCAGAAAAAGGAGTTGGGGCAGTTCTATACCACAAACACAAAGATGTTGAACAACCGATAGCATAAAATTTGCTTAAGGAAACTTCGACCAGCCGAGAGCAAATATTCTGTTATTGACCGTGAAGCACTAGCCATATTATTTGGAATACAGAAATTTGACCAATATTTAAGAGGAACGAAATTTACCTTGGTAACTGACCACAAGCCTCTGATGCACATTTCGGGACCTCAACGTAACCTGCCGAAGCTTGTAAATAATAGACTTGTAAGATGAGCTCTTTTGATTGGAAGCTACCAGTATGTTATTTGCTACCAGAAGGGTGAAAACAATATTCTGGCCGATTGCCTGTCCAGATTACCAAATCCCAAGACAAAACCCTCACACGTGGAAAACATTGTACATAGAGTAGTATCACGCCTCCAAGAAAACAAAATTGTTGACCTACAATTAACAGAAAAAAAAATTGAGTCTGGAAACATCTAGAGACCCATGTTTGTCACTCGTTTGCCAGTACCTAAAGACCGGGTGGAGAGACCTGGATTACAGGCAAGAGATGAAACAATACTACAGGAAACGTTTCGAACTGTCTGTAGAAGATAAAATTGTACTGTGGCAAAGCAGGATGGTTATACCTTTTTTTTTTTCGGATGGGAAATCATCAAATGACTTCTCCCGCTCTGGGCGGAGCAGGAGGGAGTGTCAGACTTTTACTGACTAAAACCCATCCATGTTCCTTCATCCCCCTTTGTGTTCCGGGGCCACGGTATCTCTTTCGAATAGTCCCGCAACCCCGGCAGGCATCGGTCCTTGCGGACCCCTCCTTTTTGCTGACTCTCTTTGAGGCGCGCGTGGAACACGAACGCGCCGTCGACACGGCCTGTCGTCATGAGACGGACGGACGGCGAGCTAGCCCATAGCCCACCGTCCACAGGCCCGCGCCTACGGTGGCCGGGGGCCACGTGGTGGCCCCCGACGCCCGGGGCGTCTCCCGCGGCGGCCGGGACGCTGTGAGGTTCTCTCCCTCTCACGTTCCGCCAGGATGGTTATACCTGAGGTTCTAAGAAAGACAGTCTTAGGCTATTTACACCGAGGGCACCCAGGGATATCGGCCACGAAAGCACTCTCACGTTTCTATGTGTGGTGGCCGTCACTTGGCGAGGACATCGAGAATTTTATCAAGAGATGCACCATGTGTCAAGAAAACAGACCGTCTAATTCCGACCTACCGGTATTCTCCTGGTCTATACCCGAGCAAGTGTGGGAAAGAGACACATAGACTTGGCAGGTCCATTCGAAGGCAGCTACTGATTGGTTTTTTGTGATACATTATCAAAATGGTGTGAATTAAGACCAATGAAAAACATAACTTCAAAAAGTCTATGCGCTGTTCTGGATGAGATTTTCAACACCTTTGGACTCCGACAAATGATTGTATCTGACAACGGCCCCCAACTAACATCACAGGAATTCAAGGACTACTGTAAAAATCAGGGAATTCTACATGTCACGTCATCTCCGTATCACCCCCGAACAAATGGGATACCTGAACGGTTTGTGAGAACTTTTAAGATCAGAATGACCTCCAGTGACGGAAGCCCACTTAAGCGTCGATTGTCGGAGTTTTTATTCACTTACCGGAACACTCCGCATACCACTACAAGCAAATCACCAGCCCAAATGATGTTCGGCAGGCAGTTGAACTGTGTTTTATCAAATATCCGACCCAACAAGAGAAGAAATTTGCTATACCAACACGTGAAGGCGGACATCGTGTCATCTACACCTACATACCGGACAGGCGATAAGGTCTACATAAAAACTAAACTGGAAAAAAGTGGCAGCCTGCATCGGCAGTGACCCGTAAACACCGATACTCCTACGTGGTCACTACATCTAATGGGGTGGAGCAAAGGAAACATGCAGATCACATGAGACCGCGCGACTTGCTTCTGCAGCCGCGTCACCTGAAAGTGTTGCGACAACCTCTGCGTCCTCACCATCCACATGCTTGGCACTACCCCCTATGTCAATTCCTTCTCCATCTACACCCTCCTCTCACATTCCATCTGTTAAAGAAGTTGTATGCTGGATACATTGGTTGCTAGGGAACTTTGTTTATAAAAAGATGTATGTCACATTGAAAAATTATGAATGAATAAAAGTCAACCATTTTTGCGTGTTTTACTAAACTAGCTCTGTTAACGAGATACTTCCAAAAGGTTATGGGCCCAGCCCGTGCCTCGTTAATGCTAAAATTGTAGGGCAGTTATATATAGTAAATTCGACTAGGTATAAAGATGGAAAATTCGACGAGTGCGATCAAAAAGCTCACAGGCCGAAATAATTATGGCAGTTGGGCCTTTCAGCATCGAAATGCTTTTAATAGATGCGGGGCTCTGGGACTGTGTGAGTGAAAATTTCGTTACTACCAAACCTGAAGACCGGAAACGCGACGAAAGGGCAAGGGCAAAGATTTGCCTGTCAATCGCAGAACAGTGCATCACCATTGTCAAGAATGCCAAAACCTCATGGCAAGCATGGAATGCGCTCAAAAAGGCCTATGCTGACTGTGGTCTAATTAGAAGATTAGGCCTGCTGCGGAAGCTATTTTCATTGAAACTGGATAATTTCCTAAATATGGATGCCTACGTCAAATGAAGTGCAAGCTACGCATCAAGCCCTGGAGGCAATCCAAGCTGCACTGAATGATGAATTCATTGCGGTTATTCTCTTGGCTGGTTTGACGGATTCTTACGACCCTTTGGTGATGGCCATGGAACATTCTGGCAAGGAATTATCATCGGAGAACGTAATAGCGGCTCTTTTGCGTGAAGGTCACCGACAGCAAGTGAACGATGATAAGGACGATGCGGTGTTAGCTAATGTTGCAGGTGGTAGTGGTAGCGCTCGTAAGAAAATAGTTTGCCATTTTTGAAAAAAGAAGGGTCACTTTAAATGGCAATGTAAGCTCTTTAAAGCCAAACAAGGCAAGACTGAGAGCAATTTAGCGGCTGTAGGCAGGATTATTGATGAAGATTCTACTGATTTTGTTACTTTACTTGCCGCTAGTGGGGATAATTGCTGGGTGGTAGACAGTGGCGCGACATCACACATGACATCAAATAAGTCTATTTTAACACCTATAGCAAGCAGTTCGAAAGCTGTTACTTGCGCGAATAATGACAAAAAAGTATCGACCTCGCAAGGTACTGTGAAGTTGGACGTACGTCACAAGGGACGTCCATTAGGACTGACAATGAATAATGTGTTGTTGATTCCAGAACTAGTCACCAACTTGATGTCTGTTGGCAAGTGCACTGATAATGGCAAGGTTGTAGTGTTTGACAAAAATCGTTGCAGAGTTTTCGATGGCAATGTATCTGTAAATGGGAACGAACTGTTTACAGCGCCACGCAAGCAAAACGGACTCTATGTTTTAGGTTCGGGAAGTAACAAGGCGACGGTTCTCTTAGGAGAAAGTCAGGATGACTTTGTGTTGTGGCATAGGAGATTGGGCCACTTATCTCAATCTGAAATGCACAAACTTAAGGAAATTCAATAGAGCTTCACAGATTTTGGAGCTGGTCCATAGTGACGTTGCGGGTCCCATTTAGGTGGAGTCATGGGACGGCAAAAGATACATACTGCTATTAGTTGACGACTATAGCAGGAAAGTTTATGGATATTTGCTGAACTGCAAATCAGAAGTTTTCGGGAAGTTTCGTGAGTTTCAGGCATTAGTTGAAAATCAAACGGGCCAAAAGATTAAGAAGTTAAGGAGCGACAATGGTGGCGAGTACACCAGTAAGGAATTCCAGGATCACCTGAAAAATCGTGGAATTCAGCATCAGACAACTGTGGCACACACTCCACAACAAAATGGAGTTGCGGAGAGAACCATCCGGACAATCGTCGAAAAGGCGAGATGCATGCTAGCAGAAAGTAATCTCAATAAGAGATATTGGGGTGAAGCAGTTCTAACGGCGATTTATCTGAAAAACCGCTCGCCCACTATGGCTATTTTGCAACAGGTTCCTGAACAGGTGTGGACCGGAAAGGCGGTGGACCTTTCGCACTTAAAAGTGTTTGGTTCAAAAGCACAGGTTCTTATTAAGGATGGAAGTCTCAAAAAGTTTGATCCCAAGACACGAGAACTTATATTTCTTGGCTATAGTGAGGATCAAAAGGGGTTTAAGTTTGCTGATGTTAAGAATAATCCAAGGCGGATTATTGTTGCTCGGGATGCCGTGTTTAATGAGAGGTTACCAAATCAGTCTAAGGACAATATGGATTTTCTTGGACCTCCAAATAAATCGCCAACTAAGATGCCGGTGGTGGATGTCCCTGAACAATTTTTCGTAGTTCCCGTTACAAGAGGGATTACCGGGGCTATGGAAACTGAGGAGGAAGTTCCAAGCCAGAGCGTACCAGCTCCAGCAATCGGCTCCACCTTACCCGAAAACGTTGTAGTCGAATCTGAGGAGTTTTATGATTCAATGGATTCGATCTCCGATTCTGAAAAAAGCGAAGAACGAGAAGCTGAACCAGCTGTAGAGGGGCCTAGATACCCTCAAAGGACCAGAGTTCCAAATAGACAGGAAGATTTTGAATATAATTTTCTCAGCGTGCATGATCCTGTGTCAGTACAGGATGCAATGGACCGCGGAGATAAAGACCTGTGGTTGGATGCGATGAAGCAAGAGTACGACTCGCTCATCGAGAACGGAACCTGGGAGCTGGTGGATCGCCCAAGAGGAGCGAACGTAGTCAAATGCAAGTGGCTATTTAAGCTAAAGATTGGCGCTGATGAGAGAGTGCAGCGCCACAAAGCAAGACTGGTGGCTAAAGGGTATTCCCAGCAGTGGGGGGAGGACTACTCCAAAACCTTTGCACCAGTGGTTAAACTGTCGTCGGTCCGACTACTGCTGGCGCTATTGGCAGAAATTGGATTGACAGTACATCATATCGATGTCACGACCGCTTTCCTTAATGGTGATCTTGCTGAAGACCTGTATATGGAACAGCCAGAGGCCTTCATCACGAGGGGGAAAGAAGGCAAGCTGAAGAAGGCCATATATGGTCTGAAGCAGGCAGCACGATGTTGGAACGTGAAGGTTCACGCTCACATAATTGAGATCGGGTTCACGAGGTCAAAATATGACCCATGCGTATACCTGAAGAAGGTCAAAAGCAAATTTCTCGCAATTGCCTTATACGTAGACGATTTCTACATTTTTGGGCATGATATTGACGAGATTCAGGCCATGAAAGCGAAGATTGGGGACGCCTTCAAAATTAAAGACTTGGGATTGGCAAAGGACTGCCTGGGCATGGAGCTCACGCAAAGGAAGGGACGAGTGGAGCTCAACCAAAGACTCTTCATAAAGAAGGTCCTCCGAAAGTATAAAATGGAAGATTGCAAAGTTGTCGCGACTCCCACAGAGACTAATCTCAGATTGGAGAAAGGCGATTCAATTGGAGATATGAGCTACCAGGAGATTGTGGGTTCACTCATGTACCTGTCCTGTGGCACACGACCTGACATCACATTCATAGTGAGCTACCTGACTCAGTTGGAATTCGACTCATATGGCTGCACTCAAGAGAGTGTTGAGGTACCTAAAGGGTACAGTAGATCACAAATTGGTCTACAAGAAGACTGGCAATCCACTGGTTGCATATGCCGATGCGGACTGGGGTACCAACGCTGATGGACATTCGTTCACAGGCTATATGCTTACCCTTGGCAGTGCTGCGGTTTCCTGGCAGACCCGCAAGCAACGTTGCGTCGCACTCAGTACGGCTGAAGCAGAGTATATCGCTATTTGCGAAGCAGCGAAAGACGTAGTTTGTGCCAAAGGTCTCTACCATGAACTGACAGGTCAGAATAATACGATTGATCTGTTCAGCGACAGCCAAAGCGCTATAAAATTAGTGTACGTGCCAACAGTCGGTAAGAGGTCTAAGCACATAAACATAAGATACCATTATGTGAGGGAATTGGCCGAGGCAAATGAAATTTGTATCAAATATTGTAAGACTGATGAGATGCCCGCTGATATCTTCACAAAAGGACTTACTAGAGTTAAGCAGGACTACTTTAAAAAATGTATAGGCAGACAGTGGGGGTGTTAAAGAAGTTGTATGCTGGATACATTGGTTGCTAGGTAACTTTGTTTATAAAATGATGTATGTCACATTGAAAAATTATGAATGAATAAAAGTCAACCATTTTTGCGTGTTTTACTAAACTAGCTCTGTTAACGAGATACTTCCAATCCATCCACACCAGAACCATCTGCATCTACATCTGCATCTACATCATCATCCTCATCTCCAGCGTTTGAAACACCGACTGCAGCGCCTCTTCGGCGCAGCCAGCGTGAGGTGCGACCTCCACGGCGTTTGATTGAAGAGATCTGAATCAACCATAGATGGGGAGGAATGTTATATCTATGGACGTTTTGTCAAATATGACTTGCACTATCTGTCACTCAATAAATTATTTTTCTTATAAATGTGATTCATTTTAAAGTAATCCTCGGGTAGTGTGTCGAGAATCTTCCAAATTAGGAGGAGAAATTAGGCGAGTACGTGTACGTCCTGTCATCAGACGATAAGTCGAACTGGCGATGTAGCTCGTCCCAAATCTCTTGAGCATTTTGAAGCCTCATGACTTTTTGCAGCTTCTCGTCTGTCATGTTGGCTGTTAACAACAGAACGGCATGGCTGTCAACTTCGTTGTAGTGTTGAGTTTCCTTTTCATACGTAGCCACTTTCTCTGCAGTCGCTGCAGACCCTGGGTGGATAGGGTTTGCGAGTTTGCCCTCGACAGCACTCAATCCGCCTTGGCTGCCTCTTAAAAGCTGAATAACTTTGTAGCACCATGTGGCCCAATTTTCTTTTCCTTTTAGTTGCCCGATGTCGATCTTACAGCCGGTTGAGCCTGATGATGTCATTTTCGACAAAAATTTGGAAAATAATTTTTACTTTTCGAAAATCTTACAACTTTATATTTTAGATCATTTCTATGATACGTAACCACGCTCTGCGAAGAGTCTGGATTGTATAGTGAAAGGAATATAGAAACAAATCAATATAATGTATTTCACACAACGAAAAAACATGACTGACACCAATGAGTTAAATATACAGTGACACAGTCTTATTAACAGCTATCAAAAACTAAATAAAAGGGTATAGTTTCAATATCAGCTTAAGAAACCTCCGGGGTTAAAGTATGAAATTTCCGATTTGTACTGAAAAATTGAAACTTCGTTTTTTCTGAGATATAACATTTATTTAATCGAAATATTTACTCTCATTAACTACATTGCTGCCATCTAAACGAAAGTTAATTTATGCCTTAACGATAGAACTCTGAGGATCTAGATTCGACAAACTGTGTCAAAGCATTTTGTACTGCCTCCTTGGAAGAAATTTTTTTATCACGTAGAAAATTGTCCAAATCACGAAACAAATACACACATCAAAAGTATCTAGGGATCAACATATATTTTTGCAATAACTTTTCTCCTGATTGATATTAATTAAAATTTTCTTTAAGGATTCATCAAATAAAGTGTTTTCGTTTGTCACAGTAACGATAAACCAAGTCACCTTTGCATTAATAAAGAAATTTGCCATTTTCCTAATAAAGGGATTTTTGACATTTGAACCACTAACATTAAAGTTCGAAAAAAAGACTGAAATAACAGTTTTCTTTAAAATTTTATTGGGTAACTTAAACAATTAATAATCCGTGTTTCTACCGCGAACACTAACAACACAAGGACATCGGTTTGGCATACTCAAAATGAGTTCATCCAAATCACGCTGTGGAATGGCCGCCCATGTTCGTTGCAACAACAAAAAAAGGTCTTCTTGCGACTGGATACCCTCCATATTCGGCAGAGCTCTTCTCTGTAGCATATCCCATGCATGCTCAATCGGGTTCAAGTCTGGCGACTGAGCAGGCCAGGGCAGGACATTGATGTTAGCTGCGGCGAGAGTCTGTCTTACAACTCTTGCGGTGTGCGGTCGTGCATTATCATGCATTAACTGAAATAAGGGACCGATTTGCACTTGTAGAGGAACGATGACGTTTGATACAATCGTCTCAGCATAAATTTGAGCGTTGAGGTTGCCTCTGATCCAAATCAACTCAGTTCTTCCGCCGATCCAAATACCCGCCCATACCATGATGGTTCCACCACTATAAGGATGGACTTCCTGGCAGGATTTTAATCGCTGTTGGCGTCCAGGGGTTCTCCAGTGTCGTATACGTCTTGTATCCGGTCTCATACCAAAACGAGACTCATCAGAAAAGCACACGAAACGCCATTGTTCTTCTGCCCAATTTCTGTGTTCAAGAGCCCATTGATATCGAATCCTACGATTGTGCATTGCTATAGGTGGTACCCGTAGCGGTCTTCGGGAATGAAGGTTCACTTCATGCAAGCGGTTTCTGACTGTTTGGTCGCTAATTAAGTTCCCTGAAGAGTGATGAAGCCTCACGGCTAACATCATGGCGGTTATTGTTGGAGCTCTTCGAGTTAAGATTTGAATGTATCGGTCTTGTCTCCGTGTGGTGCAGCGATACCGTCCTCCATGGCGCTCAGCCACGGTACCAGTGCTTCGGTAACGTGTCCAAAGTCGACTGATAACACTCTGACTTGTATTCAGAGCTAAAGCTACAGTACGTTGCCGGGAACCAGCTTCTATCATTCCCACGGCTCTGAGCATTTCTTCCCTGCTTAAATGACGTCGCCGCTCCATAATAACGTTGGTTTTAATCAGTAGTAGGGAAACAGTAGCACTAATAATGTCTTCAATGCGTTGTATGTTTTTATAGGGAAAATATTGACAGCTTATTTTCATCTTTTACTCGAATTTGATTGAGAGTTCCTGATTCAAATTATGAAATGCACCAAAAAGGATCCATATAAATTTATAAAATCATAAATTTATTACAAAGCCACATCTCAATCTCAAGAAATCCGCATAAAAATGCTTGATCCCTAGACATTTTTGATGTGTGTAGTAGTCCGTTGGAACAAGGTCTGGCGAGTACGGAGGATGACGTATAGTTTCTAACTGCAGCTCCTGTAGAGTTACAACGATTTCTCATGCAGTGTGAGGTCTTGCGTAATCATGGAGCAATAATGGTGAAGATCAATTCACGAGTCGGGGTTGTTTCACTGCCAGTTTCACCATCATTGTTGGAAGTTCGGCACAGTAAACTTCTGCTGTTATTGCCTGACCAGTAGGGCTACGTATCTCTGTTGACATCTCGAAATGATAGTAACTGGGCTCAGTGTCCATCAATGAACTGTCAAAAGGTTAGTTTCGAATTATGTATGACCAGTCGCGATCGCGATCGCGTCTTCGTGGCTGATAGTCACCGTAAATCATTTTGACAGATGCTTTCGTATCGAAACTTATATTATTTCGATTATGTAAGCATAGTGGACAACAAATTGATGACAACTGAGTTTGAAGTGGCTTTCGTGAAATACGTTACACCGTACCTGGGCTGTTAGTCACCGTAAAGTAATATCCACTCAGTGCGATACGTAATACCAATATTCATCAAAGTTCAGTGTACAACCGAAGCTTGATAGTCACTGGATATCAGAAAGATACGTAATAGGCCTACAGACCTGAGAAAGCTATAGTGAATAACACCATGAAGAGACCACCAACCAGTTACCATTACCTTTTTATTGGTAAGCTTTGCTTTAGGGCACTGTTGCGGCGTTTGACCTGGGGTCAGCCATTGCATTTTTCGCTTACGGTTATCGTAAACAATCCACTTTTCGTCACATGTCACTATTCGATCCAATTTTCCTTCATTTCTGTACCGATTTAACAAG
This sequence comes from Xestia sexstrigata, assembly GCA_941918905.2. NCBI lineage: Eukaryota > Metazoa > Arthropoda > Insecta > Lepidoptera > Noctuidae > Xestia > Xestia sexstrigata. Next base: position 9,509,068 of record OW799200.2, on the reverse strand, counting down.
GCAACACAAGTTTCGACACGTATTTCTTTCTGCAGATCAGTCAAATCATGAGGCACCCATTTTTCATATTTTTTTTTATCTTATTGATTTATGCAAATGAGTCAATATTCTAGGTAGAGTAACGTTAAACCATGCCGCTAATTCCTGGGTAGTTTGACTCGGATCGGCTTCTACCATCTCCTTAAATTCAGCGTTAATCACCTGTGTGGGCGGTCTACCACGTGGTTCGTTCTTCAAGTCGAAGTTTCCGGGTCCCTGTTGATTCGAACGCCGCTGTTGCGACACACGCTGTTGCACGAAAACGTTTAAAGCAAAAACGCACGGTGCGTTCATTAGCAGTCTCCTCTCCAAACGCAACGTTGATATTGCGAGCCGTTTCTGCCGCGTTTGTTCCGCGTCTGAACTCGTATTCAAAAATAACTCGGATTTTCGAAGTATCCATCTTTACGTCTAAGCTGAATAAAAAAACCTCAAAGAACTTCATGGATAACACGTGAAAAAAGTTTCACACGAAAATCTCACACCATGAAGTTTTTATGACAATTCGAAATGTCTATTTCTTTAGAACGGCAATGAGAGGTTTTCTTTTCGAGGTATTAAAAAAAACTTAGTTTCCAAGAACTCTATAGATGGCGTTGAACTGACTACGATAGTCACGTCACATACGCTCATTGACTGACACTTTTGTTTGCGAATATAATCTAGTTTTCTCGCGCTTTGTTAAAATTAGTTTTTTTATGTTCCGTTCCTTGCATTAACGTACTAAGTTCAGCGCCATCTATTCAGCGACTAGGGAAGAGCTAAAAAGGAAATCCCTCATTTCATACTATCTTTTCCTCTATTATTATTTGTCATGGTCATACTAAAATATTATTTTGCATCTGTTGTGACATGGTGACTATTCCTACCTCTATGGTTGTGACACTTGTTACATTTGAGCATAGAGTACAAAGACTACAATGTATGTAACGTAGACAAAGAATAGGTATATATAGAGTATTGTAAATTGTAATATATAAATAAATTAAAAAAATAAAACGACCGATTCCCCAATTAATGATCCGACCCAGCCTGTTGTTCCTTGCTGCCCTCTCATCAATGACGCACTAAGCCGAGGCCCGAACCCCACAGGGGGTACCCTTAGTGACCGTTCATTTAATTTAAATCCTTAGTTTGTAAGCCCTGGCTAGGGGCCTTATAGTAATTTTTGGCCACCACAGGATTGTCCGGTTAAGCAGCTAAGCAACCTTAGCGCGTTGCAACTGCGAGTGGTACCTCCTAAAAAAAAAAAAAAAAAATGTAATATATAAACGGAACATGAGATATGAGAAGAGACGAGTATATTATGACGTCTCGATCCAATTTTTAGTTCTACTTTTTTTTGTTGATCTCAAGTTTGTGCAAGCATGTTCCACTAAGTACCAATTCTGTATCTAATTTTGCAATGGCATATTGAAAACTCTATTCTTTACTTTGCTTTTAAGTGCAGGCGGTGCCTAAATGAAGTGTTTATTTATTTTTAGCCTCGGCAAAATGATTCATTTTCTAGTATTTCTGTTAATTTCGACTACGTTCGCCGATCCAAACGTTAAATATGCCGCAATTATATTCAGACATGGTGATAGGACACCCGTGGAAACCTATCCTACAGACCCCTATCGGAATGAATCTTTATGGCCTGTTAAATTTGGAGAGCTCACCAACACTGGTAAAAGTCAGCATTACCATCTGGGGATATGGTTCAGGCAAAGATATTCGGTAAGACGATTACCTTTATTGTTACAATGTGTCATTTTAATGTTGCTATTGTGAGAGTAATCTGAGGAGGTCTATATTATTATTATTATTTATATTAATAATTGTAACATCAACCACCATTACCTATTTCAATGCATTCGATAAACAACAGCCATATATAATTGGTTCAAAGATAAGTTAATTACCTGCTGATAGCTTCTCTGTAATTCTTACTTTTGAAATTTTGATAAGCTATTTTATACTGTGCATAATGTGTGTGTGTAATAATTGTAGCTGCTCGAATACAATACAATATAGGTTGGCCCGTGAATAGGTGACCACCAATTACCCACCAAGTTACCTTTGTGCCTCGGAAATCGCGTTAAGCCGTTGGTCCCGGCTATCATTTGTAGATCTTTGACAGTCGTCACAAGAGAGAGGAGTTCTCAGCCTGAAAGTCTGACAACCAGTCTTACCAAAGGGTATCTTACACCCTCTCTTTGTTGAACTGCTCGGTCTCTTTTCTCCTCCATTCTTACAACTTTTGTCAGCTTTCTGATTTGGTGTTCATGCACTAACTCTATTAAATGCAAACAGCTACCTCAGGGTAGTAACTCAGTACAGAAACCGTAAATGGCACAGTTCAAAACAATTAAGGTCAAAGGGTGATGAGTGCAGCCCTCCCACACCATGCAGCTTACTCTGTCTAATAGTATACTGTCTCGGTTAAATAGTAGGCTTATAGTTTCCTGACACCTTGGGGAAACCATTGGCACTCCGACACCCAATCCAATAATAATATAATATCCCAAAATTTATAACTATGAAAATATTTTAAATAATGTATATTGTGTTGGCAATAAATGCTTAATAATAATAATATTTAAAATTAACTTGCAACTCTTACAACCTCAGAAATGGCTAGATATATATTTATTGTTAAACAATTTATAAAACTTATTTTTGGTTACTATGATTTGCTTGATTGAGAAGTATTTGTGTTGTAAAAATAGTTAAGTACAAATATATGGTTATTTGTTAATATTAGATACAAATACATCTAAATCTGATTTAGTTAATATTAAAACTTATTGTGTTTCAGCATTTACTGTCAGAAGACTTTGATCCTACTGAAATTTATATTCGGTCAACAGACGTTGACCGCACTCTCATGTCAGCCCAGGCAAATTTAGCAGGTGAAGTGTTTTAGTTTCGTAATAAGTATGTGAGCATATTTGTTTACTGAAATCAGTTTTGTTTATCATTAAGAAATACTAGTATCTTTTCATGACATCCAGTTTTTCTATACGACAGAACTTATAGCAAAATAATTCTATAATATTACTAATTCTACATTCTTTACAAATAGGAATGTATCCTCCAAACAACAAAACTATGTGGAATGATAAAATATTCTGGCAGCCAATACCTGTACACACTGTGCCAGAAAGCGCTGATGAAATACTTGCAATGAAGAAGCCCTGTCCTGCTTACGAGAAGGAATTGGAGAGGCTAACACATTCTAGACCATACAAAGATAGGCTGAGTAAATATCAGCCTTTGATGGAGTAAGTGTTGTTTTACTTTTACAAAATAATGCATACATAATGTCGGTCAACTGACTAGATCTAACTAGATGAACAATATTCTATGCATTAAAATTGTTGAAATAAATTGTTGTGAATTACAAGCTACATCTTTGCCTATTTGTATCAAACTCAAACTCAAAGCATTTATTTCAATTAGACCATTCCGGCACTTTTGAATGTCAAAATTACAAATAAAAAACAAAGCCACAGTCCTAGTCACAAGGCATAATAACTTGAGAAAGTACTGTAGTTGCCCATTCCCTAGCATACTAGTATCAATTTCTTATACTGTATTGATATTTAAGATAATATAAATATGATAGGATGACAATCTGACTGCATCATCTATATAAATACCTGTTAGATTAAGGCAAGAATAGTGAAGATAGAACAAGAACCTTTAACTCTTTGGATAAAGACTGGCCCTAGCAGCCCTAGGGAAAAGGAAAAGAAGAGACTGCATTCAGTGGGTTTTCAGAGTGGTTGATAGCTCAGCCTGGTGGTTGATATGCTCTGTCACATGTGACACAGCATATATATACAACATTGATAATGAAACATTTTCTTTTTTTCGGATGGGAAATCATCAGATGACTTCTCCCGCTCTGGGCGGAGCAGTAGGGAGTGTCAGACTTTTACTGACTAAAACCCATCCATGTTTCTTCATCGCCCTTTGTGTTCCGGGGCCACGGTATCTCTTTCGAACAGTCCCGCAGCCCCGGCAGGCATCGGCCCTTGCGGACCCCTTCCTTTTGCTGACTCTTTTTGAGGCGCGCGTGGAACACGAACGCGCCGTCTACACGGCTTGATCATAAACCTTAGAGTTCAAAGCAGACTTGATAGAAGAAGAGAGAGAAGACAGAACACAATCAGTTTCTATTGGCTATCTATTTTTTGGGCCATAAGAATAATAATGGAAGTTTGCCATTAAAGACATGTTGACGGCAACTGACGTATTTGAACTATGACACTAGTTCTATTTACATTTATTAACATTAACATACTCAAATTGTTTTTCAGTTTTCTTTCGGCAAATACTGGGATGAAAGTAAAAGACTACTATGACATAGGCGATATCTATTCTACTTTGTACATTGAGACGCTGTATAACTTTAAATTACCGAATTGGACACAATCTGTATTTCCGGATAAAATGCGTGAACCATCAGGCTACAGGTTTTTTAAATACTTTTGAATATTACTTCTTTTGAAACTTTTCTTCGATGATAGCCCCTTTCTTTTAATGTTATTAGAACCTTTATAAGATCATTTTTTATCTGTTTCTCACAGTTTTTTACCTACAAAATAATATTTTCTATCATTGTTCAATGTTTTATACATATGAGTCTAATTTTTTTTTATATTACCAAGAGTGTACTATGTCACTGTGATCTATATTCCTCAGACATCAAATTATAATACAATATTAAATAATACAATAATTTTATAATAATACAATTATTTCTTGGCAGCTTTACAACACAAACGGGTTCGCCCCTCCTTGCAAGACTGAAAGTGGGTCCACTACTCAAACACATAATGACACATATGAAGGAGGCAATGGATGATTCCTCAAAGACCCGACACAAGGTAACAATGTACAGTGGCCATGACCTGACCGTGGGCAGCATGCTCAATGCTCTGGGCTTGTATGACGGAAACTGTCCCACTTACACATCAACTATACTTATTGAACTATTGCCTAGTAAGTATGAATCTGAAATTGGTTTCTTTAAAAATAATATAAATTGAAATAAGAGAGTTTGTTACCTGTACAAATCAATCAATTAGAATTTTGACCTTTTTTAAAGTTTTATTTACCCAAAATACTTATATTAATTACTTCATTCATCAACTTCTGACAATTGTGTATTTCAGACAACAAAACTGGTGGACATTATGTGAGGATCTCGTACAGGAATTCAGTAGACACAGTAGAGCCAAAAGTTCTCAAAATCCCATACTGTGGTGAAGTCTGTCCTGTAGAAAGATTCAGAAAGCTTTACGACAATCTACTAACTGTTAACTTTGAAGAAGAATGCAAAAAAGAGGTAAAAACAAAAAAGTCCTAAAAACAATGTCTTAATGTTGCCATAGAATTCCCCCTGCAAAAGTTCAAATTAACAATTTTATTTGTTTTGCTGATTGTTAACCTTATGTAATAATTTTTTTAAATCATTATTTATAACTTTTTCTTGGACTATGGAAAATAAAGTTTCCATTTGTTTATTACTATGCAGGGTGTTAAGGTAGTCGCGTGCCATAGCTTGGGGGTGAGTTCAGTATCGATAAAGAACCCGTAAAAATAAAAAATAAATCCAAAATAAATATATGCAAAAAAAAAAAAATTGCAAGATCAACCTAATTTTGTACCTACTAACTTCAAATAGCAATATAAAATAATTTTAATTCTAAACGATTGCTATTTAAAATTAGTAGGTCCTAAATTAGGTTGATCTTGCAATAATTTTTTTAAGTTTTTTTTTTTTTTTTTACGGGTCCCTTTGTCGATACTGAACTCACCCCTAAGCTATGGCACGCGACTAATTTAACACCCTGTGTGTAATTTAAAAAAACAACACAAAAACATTTATAAGAAATTGGATTTATGAAATACTAAAAAATAATACTAAAATTTAATTTAAAATCTTAAAAAAAAAAACAGTCGGTTAAGCAGTTCTTGAGTTAAATTGTAACAAACACAAACAAAAAGTCAAATCTTTCCTCTTTATAATGGGTTAAAGTATGAAATTGCCATTGTATAGTAATAGACACTTCGAATTGACATAAAATCTTCATGGTGTGAGATTTTCGTGTGGAACTTTTTTCACATGATACGTATGAGGATCTTCTTTTAAAAAATGTGCAACATTCGATTTTCTACTTTTTTTTTTTTTTTTATTCAGCTTAAACGTAAATATGGATAATTCGAAAATCCGAGTTATTTTTTAATACGAGTTCAGACGCGGAACTAACGCGGCAGAAACGGCTCGCAATATCAACGTTGCGTTTGCAGAGGAGACTGCTAATGAACGCACCGTGCGTTTTTGGTTTAAACGCATTCGTAATGCAAACTTCGACTTGAAGAATGAATGAACCATGTGGTAGACCGCCCACACAGGTGAATAACGCTGAATTGAAGGAGATGGTAGAAGCCCATCCGTGTCAAACTACCCAGGAATTAGCGGCATGGTTTAACGTTACCCTACCTACAATATTTACTCATTTGCATCAAATCAATAAGATAAAAAATTATGAAAAATGGATACACAATTTATTATTTTGCAAGTAATAAGTTAAATACATTGATTAAAAGCTTAATATTTTTCAGCCTCTATCGAAGGGTCTACAAGTTTCTAAATAGGTATAAAAATCTTGACCTTTTTTAACAACTTGTGGAGTATTTAATGTAGACGTATTTAACACAAGTTTAGCTATAATATAGTTTAGCTATACGTAGAACATACTCGTTTTAGGTAATGTAAGAACATCGATGCAGAAAACTTCATATTGTTACTGTCCTTTACTATCATTACTGCGGTTGCCAGACGCAAAATTAGTGTTAACGGAAATTAGTATTATATGAGAGAAGATTTATAACACATTAAACTATCATTACAGGGTTTACCCTAATGCGACAGCTAAGAACTTAAACTAATAAGTCATTTATTAAAAATAAACTGAAAATCCGCTCTTACGAAATTTCATATTACAATGTGTTAAATGAAGATAATTATTAACTTTTCAGTTCCCGGCAATACTTGGAGGTTCATTTATCATCGGTCTCTGTCTGTTCATGGGAATTTATATCGCCCACAAAATACAGTTTGCACGTGTTATTAATCAGCATAGGTAAGTAATTACTAAGTTTTTTTACCAATATTATGTAGTCTATGAAATCGCTTTTTTTATATACAAGGTGGGGACGACAATACGACAATAAATGAAAACACTGGTAGGTAATACTAGTTCATAGGAATATTTTTAAACTATGTAGCGCGTCGTCTGCAACAAAGCCTGCACTCTTTTAACAATTTAAGGAACGAATTTAGTAAAGGGTTTTTGAAGTAGCGAGTTAGCAACATGGTGTAGTGTTTATGCCAAAAGCTAGCTTATTAAGCCACATCATGAAGAAAATGAGAAATAATGACCCGTGACTAAACTACTGAACATTGTGATTGAACTTTTCTATGCAGACTAGGAACTTCATGAGATGAGGTATGCGTATGCGTAGTTTAATTTACTGTCGTATTGTCGTTGTGTCGTATAATAATGGCGGAGTTCTTAGTTCAAGCACTACTACTGACGGGTGGTTGATCATAGTATTTCACAAATGAGCTTAATATATATTAAATACTAAATTTACAATGTTAAATTTAGTAATACCAGACGGCCACGCACACGCACGTCTGAAACAAATGTATAGAAGTGCTAACGAAGGTGGGCACGAAAAAATAGCAGATGAAAGTTTGTATGGAAGTTCATAAAAATAAATATATTTTTGTAGTTAGAAACATGGCAGTTCGTACCTACTCATTAGCCCAGGAAAATTTTATATATTATTTATTTTATAGTTAAATCAAATCAAACTTGCGAAATAAATCTTGGTGAACAATTCGCGCTGGGGTTATTTTGATTTATGCCCGGTTCACATTATTCCAGTAGCATTCCAGTCCAGCGCTCTAATTCAGCGCTGGATTGCAACGGGAATAATCTGAATCGTCACTGGAATGCAGTGGATCCAGTGAGAAATCCAGCCCAGTAAGTAACTGGATTAGTTAGTGAACTGGAATCGTGTAAACGGTAAACACGCATTGTTGTAATTCCTAATTATGACTGGAATAATGTAGACGATATGATCTAGTTCAGCACTGGGGTTAGGAACCGAGTTAGTCCCAGGACCGCAGGACATTGATTGTTTGAATATGTAGTGTGTAAAGAGTCCATTACCCCATCATAATCCCGGTGAGAATTGGGATAAAAAAGAAATAAACGACGGGTGGTCTGCGAAAATAATGATATGGCCAAAAAGCATAGATAAAAGAAAGTGATTACTTAGTTCACGACTAATAAAGAAATATGGACGAAGAAGACATGCTGCAACCTCAAATAAATTGTATTAAGAGCCATTTCACAAAATTACAACGCTCGAGTTTAGGTAAAAGACCGCAGCTTTGTGTATGTGTGCGTAGCAATCCACACATACACAACGCAAACAGTCCAGCGCGAGTGTCGAGACAGACTAAACAATCTTGGGCCATTATAATCGTAATGCACCTTGGTTTGAGATTTATGCAAAAAGATAATTTATTTATTCAGTCTTTATTCTATCAAAGCCTTCTAGACTAATAAAACACAAATATATGTTATGTAAATATGTGTTTTATGTGTGTTTCTATTACATATACAGGGTGGAATTTTTCAATGCCACCTGGAGGGAAAGTACTCGAAATACTGGAAATAGCAAATTTTACTCAAACAAAACATTCCTTTATTTAAAAAAAAACAAAGCGGTTCAAAATGTAGTCTTAGTATAACAATGCGTTTACGATAGATACGCTCTAAAATCGGGACGCGGAAAAAACTAGCACAGGTCCTACGTCGACGGGCGCTCGGGCCGTACTGATCGGTGCTCGGCTATGCGTCGTAATTTATTGTAATTTAGAGTGATGTTAAAAATTATATTATGTCTGATTAAATGAATTGATTTTTATAAAACTTTGGAATTAGTTTAGTAAAAGATCATAGTTTATTTTTACATAATTTGTTTAATGTAATTACGCTTTATTCAAACAAAAAATCACGATAAAATAGCGATATAAAACGTAAAAATTGACCTAAGACTTTGTTTTTTTACTAATTAATGTTATTAATTATCGATATTCTAGTACATAATGTGTCGACAAAAGTATATGCTTTACATATTTTTTTCAGTGAAATTTATAAATATTTATGATAGATATAGGAGTCTGAAATTGACTCTGCGATGATTTTTCAGTAAACTACACACATCAACACGGTCTAGGGATATTTTTAAAAAAGCGAATTACTATCAATGTGTTAATTATTTATGTGACATGTATATATTTAAAAGATACGTTATTTAATATTCTACCATTTTTTAATAATGGTTAAGGTATAGATTAAAATTTCAGGATTTTATGGAAAAAAAATGAAGCATAGACGGAAACCGTATATGAATGAACTTTTAATTTGTGAGTAAAAACTGAAAAAAATAGAAAAATCATTTAATTTGTGTTTATAAACTTGAAGTTAGTAGTCTGAGAAAGCGCCCATCATAACACATCGGCAACGATTCGGCATGCTCAGAACAAGGTTGTCAATGTCTTGCTGCGGAATATTGTCCCATGTCCTTCTGAGGTGCGCAAAAAGTTGATCTTCTGTAGCCAGATTTTCAGGAACTTCCTTCAGAGCTCTTCTTTGCAGCATATCCCACGCATGCTCAATGGGATTTAGATCTGGCGATTGAGCAGGCCAGTCTAAGGCCCCTAACATTATGTGTATGTAACCAAGCTGCTACCGTTCTCGCCGTGTGTGCCCGGGCATTGTCGTGCATGAGCAGGAAATCTTGCCCCATTTGTGTTCTGTGGGGCAAGATTACGGGCCCCAGCACCTGTTGGACGTATCGTTCTGCCGTCATATTGCCCCGCACCCAAACGAGATCCGTCCGTCCTCCAAGACGAATTCCTGCCCAAACCATAATTGTTCCTCCTTGGTATGGGTGAACTTCCTGAGGGTTCTGGAGACGGCTCCATCGTCCAGGAACTCGCCAAACACGCGTCCTTCGTGAATCTGGATGGAAGCCGAACCTGGATTCATCCGTGAACGTGTCCACAATCGTAGTATGAAATATCCCTAGACCGTGTTGATGTGTGTAGTTGTGGGAGATTAATCACTACTTACTAAATAAATAAGTTTTTGTAAATGTTTTACATAAAGTGTCAATAAGAAAGACTAGTCTATTTTTAATATGTATTCAAAAATGCCAGGGTGTTATCTAAGTTAGTAAATTAGGCGACTAAAGTCTTAGAAATTTGCGCGAAAATGTGAAATGGCTCTTAAGGGCAAAAGAATGATGAATTATATCAGAAAATATCTTATTTTCCTAGACTATTTTCACTTTATTAGTAGTTAGTTGAGTCGTTGCTTTTTGATAAATCATCTCTTAGGTACCATTTTTATATTAAAAAAAGCCTGCTCTTGACCTCAATCGAGTCCAATTTTTACCACACCAATTTTTAAAAGTAAGTTTGAGCAGCCTTTTTAAAAGCGCCATAGAGAGAATATCAATCGAGAGCAGTCGTAAGAAATATTCTTCTTAAAGAGATCTATGCATTATCTTAACAAACATTTCTTTGGTTTGTTTTTAATTAAAACTCTTTACGTGTAAGGTTACAGCGCTTTTTTTTGTATAGGTAATAAGGAAGTTTGTTATAAGCTTTTAAACCTGCCCCAAATATACTCATTTTAAATATAACTGTCCTACACTAAATTCAGCTTAATTCATTTGTATATCGAGCACTTCTGAATGTTTCATAATTATTTATGTCGATCAATACTGCTGCTTCATCAATGTATAGTGAGGGTAGAGACAAAATGTGTAGTCTTGTAAACTCTATTCTACATGAATCAGAATGTTTCAGCCCTCCGCCCTGTTTATTCTAACACATTTTTTGGGCCGTTCAAGCATATTCTCAGTTGGTTGAATACTCCAGAGAAGAATGCTATATTTTAATGTAGAACCTAGTGTATGCATGGTAAGCGCTTAGGAATGCTCTCTCGTTAACTACTTTTCTTAGCACGTAAAAGGCATAGGAAAATTTATTTAACTTTTTGCAAACATGATCAACCTGTATTACAAATCAATCAAAATTTGGTCAGAGTCAATTTGTTGTGGAGGTCTAATAGGCAGTCGCTCCATGTAAAATACTGGTATTCAGCTGCATCCGGTTAGACTGGAAGCCGACCCAATTCAGATACGGCTAGGGCAGATAATGAGTCAGACTCGACATACATACCAAGAGACTTGTCGGTGATATTTACTTCTTTTAATTGTTCGCCTTTATAATATAGATGTAGTTTGATCTTGTTTTTTAATTGTGACAGCTCACTGAACGTACTGCTTGTCCAATACAAAAATGTATTCACTTTCAGGAAAAATATGATCTACTCAAGTATCCAGACTGCCCCTGCAGCGCCAACCAAAGCCTTTGAAGCATAGATAATAGAAGAAAAAGAAATAAGTAATCGACCAGGTAGAAAAAAAAAATTGTAGTTACTACGAATTTCATCGGTACATCAATTAATAAACGATTAGAACTTTAATTAAACTGTCAATCGTATTGCTTTTTGGAACTGTATTTTTTTCATATTTGTCTACATTCTTGTTTAAATTAGAATATCGAGTAGGTAGGAGCCATAGTATATGTTTTTATTGAAAAAATGTTATTATATTTATAATGTATGCACCCTTTCTTGTCTGTTAATTATATTAGGAGATTCTACTTGTGTAAAAAAACGATATTTAACTTTAGGTACCCTAAATTATTTTATAAAAAGTAGGTAATATTAGAGAAATTTACCATTGTGTATTATATTTAATGTTGCTCGTGAGTAACTGCCAAGCGAATGTTTTATTAAATGCATTTAATTTTATAAATTCCTATTGTGAAACATACTAAGGGCCGGCGCACATATGGCGGAACATTAAAATAAAAAACATTTGATTGCAATTAGCTTCACTCTTAGGGCGATATATATAATAAATACCTGGCTGGCGCACATATGTCAATTGTCATGTTAGTTAATTTCAGATATAGCAGAAGCATTTTTCACTGTCGAACTATTATCGACATTGTATTCATTGAAAGACATTGTTTCAATGAGAACACCGCCCTAAGAGCGAAGCTAATAAAATTGCAGTCAAATGTTTTTATTTTAATGCTTTACAATTAAAATTAATTTAATGCTGAAACAGGTTGAACATGCAACGTGGAAATCTTATGATGCTCTAGGGTGAATCTAAATAATTAACCTTTGTTATAACTGGCTACATCCCTGTGTCATTTGCAAGAGATAGTTTCGTAAAACATTAATAGATTATATACAAATATTGAGGCTATTATTAAGAAAAACGTAATTGTGTCGGTTTGGTTGTTATTTTCTAGTATGAATTGTTTTGGGTTCATAGTATGGGGCCATCCATAAATTACGTCACACGAATTTCATGATTTTGTACACCCCCGCTTTGTTGTCACATTTGTGAGACCCGCCCCATAGTGTGACGTCACATATTTTGCAATTTTACATCTACAAATTATTGAATTAAAAAAGCAGTTCCGAAATTCTTTTTCAATAAAATTAACATCAAAGAAACATTTCAAAAATTTGTCAAAACTAAAAACGTTAAAAGTTCGTGTTTTGACACTTAGATTATATAGTTTTTGAAATATGACTTCACGAAATTTTTTCCCACCCCCTTGTCACACTTCGACCCCCTCCCTCCCCCTAACGTGTGACGTAATGAATGGATAGCCCCTATACAGGGCGGAAGGTACACCGACCAAGTACATAATTCTACACATATGTAGATATTTTATCGGTTTTTTTTTTTTTTAATCATCTGTTTCTTACATTTAAACCGTGTAGGTTTTACTTTTGTAGGAAATAACTGAATTTTTTTAACAACGAAAGCCACTATTGCTCCATTAATTTTGGTTATTGTCTTAGCGGAACGCGAATTTACGCAACCTAATAAAAAAAGACGTCGTATGCATAGACTCTTAATTTTTATTTATTTAGTCCTATATGTTACGCCAAGCACCTGTCGATAGCAAAATTTGCTTCTTCCGTTCGTAATGTCTACATGTATTTCTAATAATTATATTGATCCATGCCAAAACATAATGTATGTTTGGTGTGTGGCTATTTTTTACGTATTTTATCTGAATGTATTCTTGTACATCAATTTTATTAAATAAATAATTTTAAAGATATTTGCACCTATTTTATTAATCGTCACTATTGCCACTTATTAACCCTTTTTGATGTTTTCGCAATCCTACAATATAAACATCCTAGGCTAAAAATAATGATATTTTTATCTGCCCCTTTGTGCTTGTGTTAACACCCACGGATTTATATTATATTGATGATTAAATTGATTTTGTAAGCTGTGACCTTTACCAAAAAAATCTCGAGTTATTTGCGTAAAACTTGAAAAGAATTCCGCTTAGATCCTCTAGAATTTTTAACTTTGAAAACAGAAAGACTATGACTTGAGTTAGGATGAGGACTTTTATCCCAGTATATCCCAGTAGTATATTTGAAGGATAACGCGACTTACACGCGGACAAAACCGCGGCTCATCATCTCTGCTCTTGTCCCAAGTTAGGCCCGGTTACCACCAAAGCGGAGACGAGGGGAGCGGAGAGATGTGCAAGATTCTTCGATCAACAAATTAGCAAATAGATACCGTGTCACGTACAAAATCAAAGCTAAATGCTGTCTGCGTGACAGCTACATTTGTTTACTAACAAACGGAGAAAAATGTTTTAAAACAGTTTAAGTTCAACCTAATTACAACCATGGCACTTAATAATAAAGTCATAAATCTTCAAAATATTATCTTAAACTTACCTACGATTATTCGTCACAAAAAATGAGCTAAGCTTTTACTCCTGTCACTTAAAAATGAAAAGACGTAAGTTAAACAACATTTAGTGAGAAATCAACCTTTGAACAAATTAATAATAGTACATTATGGTACAAGTGTGTAATGTTGGTGATTACCGCTGAGGCGCGATTGAGACCAGAGCCGTCAGGCGAGGGTCTTAAGAAAGCCGAGGACGGTAATCATCAATACACACGTGTGTCATACGACGTTTTTCAACACACTTGTGATGAAAATAATACTAAAAAATCATTTTATTTAGTAGAAAATAGATATTTTTGTCCTTGGAGTTTTCAGGTAGTAAACTTTCCATAACGTTTCACATCTCATATCGGGCGGTGTACAACATAAATCATTTTCTTCATAACTAGTAGGTACTTGTAGACATTTTTTATTCATAAATAACTATAATTTCAACAGTGAAAACGAGTAGGTACCTAATGAAAAGTTTTTCGCAATGGCGGGAACATTTAATCAGTTTTCCTATGCGCGCGCATCTGACAATGGCGATCGGCCATAGACTAAAATAATGAGGTTTGTTTTTTTGGCATTTCGCATTTCGCATCCACGTACAAAATGGGGAATTCAAAGTTTTCTATAATACAGAGAAAACAAAAGAACGTTACATTTCAGTGAAATTAGCAAGCAATAGGTACCTACATTATTTTTATTTGTACTATTGAACACGATTTTGTTTATATAGAATTTTGTAGGAACAAAGCAACAAGCACCTCAACCAAAAAAAAAAACCCTTTAACTCTAGGTGCTTGTTGCTTTGTTCCTACAAAAGTTTCTACTTATAGAAAAAAAAATCGTCTTCAATAGTACAAATAAATTAATGTACCTATTGCTTGCTCATTTCAATGAAATGTAACTTTTGTTTTCTCTCTAATAAAGAAAACTTTGAATTCCCCATTTTGTACGTGGATTCGCTATCCGCGAAAAGCCAAAAAAACAAACCTCATTATTTTAGTCTATGGCCGATCGCCATTGTTAGTTGCGCGCGCATAGGAAAACTGATTAATTTTCCCACCATTGCGAAAAATATTTCACAACTCGTTTTCACTGTTGAAATTATATTTATTTATCTATTAAAATGTCTACAAGTACTAGATAAGAAGAAAATAGCCCTTAACGTTATGAAATGTTTACTACCTTAAAACTCCAAGGACAAAAATATCTATTTCCCGTTATATTGCCTTGCGAGCTACATCGTATTGTTTAGTATTAAGAAATTTCGAAAAAAGAAAGTTGCTTCCACAGATGGTCTATCTATATCTGTGGTTGCTTCTTAAAATTTTACTACAGGAGGTATGGAGTCGCGTTATACACCAAATAATTTATAATTATATGAACGTAATGAAAGTAATAGTACTTTTTATGTTTTGAGCATCTATGTTTGTTATGCCCATAGATGCTCCTGGCTATATAATTACAGCTGCTCCGGTCGATCGTTAGGTTCAGCCGTGCTTGCCTAGGTTGGTCTGTGGATGGGTGACCGCCCATTACATACCGAGTTTCCTTCGTGCCTCAGAAAGCACGTTAAGCCGTTGGTCCCGGCTGTCATTTGTAGATCTTTGACAGTCGTTAGGTAGTCAGAGGCCCAAAAAGTCTGACAACCAGTCTTACTAAGGGGTATCGTATTACCCGGTACTAACTGGGTTGTGGAGGTCAGATAGGCAGTCGCTCCATGTAAAATACTGGTATTCAGCTACATCCGGTAAAACTGGAAGCCGACCCCAACATAGTTGGGAAAAGGCTAGGCAAATGAATGAATGATGTTTGTTAGCATACATTACTTATTATTTTATTACCGTTCCGTTTTTGTGTATAAGTAGTAATATTTTTATTTGCTTTATCAGTGTTTTTATGTGTCGTACACAAAAATGTAAATACTTACGCTTGTTATTATCAAATGTATCCGGCCTGGCCAAGGTGTCTATTGCTGGATGTCACAAATAAAAATATCATTTACCACATCTTTGTGACTGAATGACTTTGACCTTGAACAAGTCCTTCCTCGACCTCCGGCTCAGCAGCCGTTATGTTGGATGCCGTGTTGATGATGTTTGTTTTAACAACATAACCTACGCTGATGATATGGTGCTGCTGAGCGCGTCAATAGGGGGACTCAAAGAGCTAATAAGCATTTGCGAAGCGTATACACTCACACACATGGCCCGAGATATAACGACAAAAAGAGCGAGCTTATGGTTTTCAATGCGGGTTCTAAGTGTCTGGCGGAGCTTCCAGCAGTAAAGCTATGTGGGGTGTTCTTGGAGTGGGTACATACTTTTAAGTATCTGAGCCATATTGTGACGTCCGACTTGAAGGACGATGCTGATATTGAGCGAGAGAGGAGGGCGCTGTCGGTGAGGGCGAATATGATTGATTTGCTCGTAGCTCCAAGGATGTGAACATCACCTTGTTTCGAGCCTAATGCACATCTTTATAAACGAGTAGTCTGGGTGTCATATCTGCAGAAATCCTACAGCGCTCCGCGTTCAATATAATGACACGCTGAGAGCGCTGCTGCGGCTACCTCGCTTCTCGCGCATCGGGAATGTTTGCAAGCGTCCGCATTGACTTTTTTTATGGCAGCATGCGCAAGAGGGCGACCTCGATAGCGAGTAGAGTGCGAGGCAGCGACAAGTCTTCTTACCGCTGTTGCCAACAGGTTGGACGGACCTTTCATGCAGCACTGGCAGGCCTTAGATGCACCCGTATATCGGGCCTGGGGCAGGTAATAATTTAAATAATCACCACACAATTTAAAATAGTTTATAATTTATTGTTTTTTATTGATTATGAAGTGAATTTTAATGAAATATTATTTTGTAGTAATGGTTGAGAATGAAAAATGAAATTAACATATTTTAATTTTGACAGTTTATATATTATTTGACAAAAAAATATTGTATTAATTTAAATTTTATTTTGTATAATATCTAGTATTTATAATAGTATTGTGTGGTGTATATTTGTCTCTGATTATTTGATTTCCATGTAACATTATTTTGAGTGTGTTTATTAACTAAGTTATGGATCGTTGTGTCTGATGCAAATAAATTAATCATCATCATCATTTCAGCCGCAAGCCGTCCACTGCTGGACATAGGCCTCCCCCAAATGTCGCCACATTGACCGGCCCCGTGCGACTCGCATTCAGCGGATTCCCGCAACCAGGTTATCGGTCCACCCAGTTTGAGGCCTTCCAACACAACGCCTTCCGGTTTGTAAAACCGTGGGATGAACACTAATAAATGACATCACGAAAATTACAAAAAGGTGTTTGTTTGAATGCATATTACACATTTAAACTCGTAAACTATTCCACCAATTTTGGTGAATAATTTTTTAAAGCAAAATATCATTAATAAAAATAAAAAAAATATATTAAGGCCTATGTGTAGAACATCAGACTATTAACCTCATTTAGGGTTGTGGGCATGCCCATCGTGTCAACGGTGGATCCGCGCTTGCGGTTCGCGGTCGCCATCGCGGCCCCATCGGCCATCCGTTCTGCGAGCAATGTGCCCTACCCACTGCCACTTTACGTTTGGCAATTCTTAGGGCTACGTCGGTAACCTTGGTTCTCTTGCGGATGTCTTCATTTCTGATTCGATCGCGCAAGGAAACTCCGAGCATAGCCCTCTCCAATACTCTCCATTGCCCTTTGGGTGACTTTAAGCCTTCTGATGAGGCCCATTGTGAGCGACCACGTTTCGTTCCCGTATGTAATCACTAGCAAAACACACTGGTCAGATAAATCATTATTTATTTTTATACAATTTCGTTTTTAGGGTTCCGTACCCAAAGGGTAAAAACGGGCCGCTATCACTGTCTGTCACCAGGCTGTATCTCATGAACCGTGATAGCTAGACAGTTGAAATTTTCACAGATGTATTATTGTTGCCGCTATAATTAAAAATAAATTTAAAATAAAACCAGGTTCCGTTCCGTTCGGAACCCTTCATGGGCGAGTTCGATTCGCACTTAGCCGGTTACTCTCCTTCAACACATTCTGGATTTGTTGTCCACCATGTCTCCCTGTCTATCGTACCCCTTCCTGTCATCTTCTAATAATATGCTTGCTTTGCTACACTCCAACATCCATTTACACTTCGCTCGTGATCATGTCTCTTACCTCTACCATCACTCGCTCTTTAAATTCTTACCATAACCACAGACAATATAATAACCAACAACGCATAACCGCGGCCAAAAGCAGCCAGATATATAGATACCTATTTATGTAATAACAAAAAAAACATTCTGTAAATTATCATTATTTTATTTGAGGTAAGCTTATAGTAAGTGTACGTAATACTTGTAATTCAAATTATACAAGTTATTTCGGCACAGATTCAGACAGTTTGGGTCGCAGCCCCCTGATACTAATGTCATAGACAACTTCCTCGATCTTCTTCATGTCGTATTTGAGAACATCGAAACGTTTGCGTAGGTGATCGTTCTTTAGGGTCAGTAACCTGGAAACAGAGAGAATTTAACTTAATTTTAACTTAATTTTTTATTTGAGTTTCTAATAATAGTTCTGGAGCCGGTCTGAAGCACTGTGTCTGGATTAAAATGTCAACAGAGGTAAGAAAAAAAATTGTCTTGTACTTTTTGAGAACAAATTCAAAAGTCAAATTAGTTTTTTGCAAACAATAATTCGAATGATTAATTACGATGTAATAGTAATATAACATTATACAATGGTATATAATTTGGTACTACCATATTTTGCCATTATGCATGCAAATTAAATAGAGAACTATTTAAAATAATAATGCTTCAATATTCGTGTTTACATGCTATTGCTGATAGATAAGAAATGAGAAATTGTTTAAAGGGATAAAAAGGTACAGTCATTTCCGAAAAAGATGTAAACACGCACAAGGAACCATTTTATTGTCTATAACCATTATTCCTTATTTGTATATGATATGGTCTAAGAAATCTGTTATTTATGTGTTAAGAAATATACGATAGAAAATATACTCATTGACATATCGCGACTATGTTGCCTAATCAAAGTGCGGATAATATTAAACAATATTTTTAAAAATTATATTATTAAATCTACTTCCCTCATTAGTTATTTAATAAATCGTTCACTTGATAAAAGAACAATACCCATAACCCATTTATCTTACTCCCAAAAATAAAGTTATTTACCTGAAACCAGCATTTAATTCCATGACAAACTTAGATATCTGTAGAGGTTTCACGTAGTCACCCCGCGTAGCTGCGTTTACTGACAAACGAGACTGAAAACGAAAATAGTAGGTAAGTACATTTTGATACAAGTAGGCAAATTTCGTCACTGCATGCGAGGTGGAATTGACACGACGTTTTTTTAAACTATCGGCTCAAAACTTTTCTGGAATGAAATACAAATAAAAAAATAACTTAAACCATGATGGAACCAGGATGCCATTTGAGAATACCTTACCAGTAGGGCATGCATTCCGAAATTCCGGAATTTCGCAATTCCGTAACAATTTTGCTGATATTTCAATTCCGGAATTGAGAGGAGTAATATCGGAATTACGATATTCATATTTTTTTTATCATTATTTCTTCTGAACGCTACAAACTAGTATCTGGAACTTTCCACAAGCTGCTAGCCGGCCGGGCTTATAATGTTTTATGCTATCTCACTTCTTTAATGAAAATTTTAAAACTAGAAGGAGACCTATGAAGTAAGTAATGTACGTGAAACGTGATACATACTATGTTGTTGTTGTGTTTGTATGTATTATGTGATAAATAAGCCTTGTTGATTTTACGGTTTAAAATGTTTAATTAGAGTAATAAGGGAGAAAGGTGACCAAATATGTTTAATTTATAACTACAAGAAACATTTAATTAAAAGTATCAAAAAGCCTGACTACAAATTGTATTATGTACTTATATACAGGCTGATTGGTAATTGGGGCAGTCCTTGAAATGGGTGATACTAGACCTTATTTGCAACCCGATAACTTGGGGTCCAAACTGAGTGGTTTTTGAGAAATCGACTTATAAAGTTTTTTTTAAATTTTCCACCTCTCCACCATAAAATGCTGATTGTGAAAAATCTACGCAGTCCAGGATGTTAATTTGATACTTTCTTGATAGCTTATGAACGAATGTGTCCTTCGAAAACCAATTTGTCAAAAAAGTGCATCTGCCTTTTGAAAATAAGCGAAGTTCTAACAGAAGAAAATGACTGCTTTGACTGGGATAAATAGGATAGGTTAAAATACACCCGATAGAGATAGATCTTACCTGATCTGATCGACCATGACCGCCGCATTAAGTCAAACAGCTAACATCACATAGTGGAAAACAAGAGAAGTTTCAAGAAATTTTCAGAACATGACCTTTGTGGCGCTTATTTTTCAAAGGCAGATACGAGGTATTAAAGAAATTCACAAAGAAACATACAAGATACGCGCGAAAAACATAACTCTTCCTTGGCAGTCGGATAAAAAAAAAAATTTTTTTTTTTTGAAAAGATTGATATTATAAATCTTGTTTGATTTGAAACAAACTTTAAATGTTACCAGTTCCGGAATTCCGGAATCGGATCTCCAATATTGGTACTCAGTTCCGGAATTGAGAACCTTGCGATATTGCATGCCCTACTTACCAGTTCTGAGCACAGCTGCAGCAGTCCATTTAGATAGTCCTCTATGTCCAAGTGGAAGCCAGTCTGCCTTTCACACGCACTTACTGAAATTAATACAAGAGTTATTAGACAATATTAACTGAAAAGGCAACCATGGCATCAGACATGTTTATGACTAGGTGTGTCCTGTGGCTTCACATGCTATTTCTGTTTTGCTCGGCTCCTAAGGTTCGCAGCGTGATGTTAAGTTAGCTTATAATTATTAATTTATTCCACAAGAATTACCAAATACACAACAAGAGTTTCAATTCAAACTGATGGTTGCACAGATTAGCACATTGAAAGGCCGAACAAATAAATTCAGCTTTATTCTATTAGTATCAGTCAGGAATTTCTTATTGGTATTCAAATATACGTAGAAGACTAGTCAATATAATAACATTTTCTACACTTGGGTGTTAGTTTTATTGTCTTGATTCATTGTAATTACTTTGACAACTCAAGTAGAAAAACTTATCAATGGACAGAACGCAGAATACAAAAGCACTTGAAAGTCTTTAATACTTTGACATTACATTTAATGCGCGGTGCATTTTCAATCGGGCTAAGACATTCGTGCACTATATGTAATTAATAAGACAATGCTAATTGAATGACGTTTTCTGGATTGGAGGAACTGATGGAGGACAAAGACTTTGTCAACCTGTCTTCATCGCATCCTCGGAATTTACTGGCCGGAGACCATACCTAACAATCTAGCTACTAAAGAAATGTCACGAGAGCCCGATCGATTACCAGATCAATCAACGTACTCGTAAGTGGAGAAGGATCCGTCACACGCTCCAAAGGGATTCCGATCAGATTAATAAAGCCATTTATTCAACAGTACGTAATACAATTTATTTAATCTAACTCATATAAAATTCTAGGTTTTCTTCTGCTGATTGCCAATCGGCAAAGGTCTTCTCCAACCTTTTCCACTCATTTCTTTCCTTGGCAACCCTGCTCCAGGTCACACCTGCGAATTTGGCCAGGTCGTCCTCCCATCTTTGGCGGGGTCTTCCACTCTTCCTTATGCCATTCCTGGGGTACCATTCTGCGACCTTCTTGCTCCACTTCTCCTTCCCTCTACTCATATGCCCAGCCCATTTCCATTTTAGTTGTACATTTGTTGCTATGTCCCGAACCTTTGTGTTTTTCCTGATGTCTTCTAACCTGACTCGATCCTTTTTTCTTGATTCCCATCATGCTTCGCTCCATCGAGTGCTGGCATAAATGTTTAATTTCTTACTGTTCAATTTAGTGGGGGCCCATGTTTGACTTCCGTACATCAATACAGGGAGAATGCATGTGTTGAATACTTTAGATTTAATCGATATGTGCAGTTTTTTATCTTCCATTATTTCTTTCATGCTCCAATATCTTTTCCATCCGTTTGCTATTCTCCTGTTGATTTATTTTTCAATGTTGTCTGTGGGTGAGATAATTTGGCCTAGATTGATGTATTCATCCACATATTCTATCTCATTTTGGCCAACCCTGATGGTTTCATTCTTAGGTTCGTTGGTCATTACTTTCGTTTTCTGTATATTCATTTTTAATCCCACCGTGTGACTTTCACATTCGAGATCATTTGCCATGACATTCAGTTCGTGTGGGGTTTTTGCAAAGAGAACTATGTCGTCTGCAAATCTTAAATGTGTTAACCAGGTTCCATGTATGTCGATTCCATATCCGTCCCAATTTAGTCTTCTAAATATCATTTCGAGGACTGCGCCGAAAAAGATTTTGGGG
The DNA here is from genome assembly GCA_941918905.2 of Xestia sexstrigata. Taxonomy (NCBI): domain Eukaryota; kingdom Metazoa; phylum Arthropoda; class Insecta; order Lepidoptera; family Noctuidae; genus Xestia; species Xestia sexstrigata. The sequence continues at coordinate 9,486,636 of OW799200.2, read as the reverse complement.
ATAGCGGGTCGCCATGTCGCAAACCCTTTTGTATGCTAAATGGTTCTCCTTTCTTTTCTAACTGTATGCATGCTGTACTTTCCTTGTATATCTTCCTCAGTATGCTTATGTACTTGCTTTCGACACCTTGTTCTTTTAGGGCCTCCCATATCTTATTGTGAAATAAAGAGTCGAAAGCCGTAGTCTATATATGCCATGTAATATATACTAGTACTACTATACTAGTACTAGTACTACTATATATATTATTACTCAGGCAGATCATAGAAAAATCAGATCAGATTTTTCTATGATCTGCCTCATAACATGTAATGTATATGGTCCAATACTGAGTAACCTCTACGAAATCCTGCTTGCTCGTCTGGCTGGTTATCATCTAATTTTCTTTCCAGTCTTCTTAGCAGTATTTTCGCAAATATTTTTAATAAGTTAGACATAAGGCTGATCGGGCGATAATTACCTATATTGAGTTTATCACCTTTTTTATATAACAATACTACGAGTATATTAGATTGCGTCCATTGTATTGGGATAATTTCGGTTGCGAAAATTTCAATAAATAGTGTCGTGATTACTGGTAACAGGACATTTTTTGCCATTAATAGGATTTCATCATCGTTTAGTACTATTGATTCGCCATGTTCTTCTTGTGTGTTCTCATATATTTTTTATAGTATGATGTAGTAATATCTTTTATGTCTAATCTTGTTTTGTTCTATTCCTTTCTCATTTCTAAGTCTTGTAACCCAATCTTTCGATTCTAACAGTACTTTATGCTTTTTTTGTTCCTCCTGTTGTAATGATTTGCTTTTCTATTTTTTCTCTTCTGTTTTCCTTTCTATCACTTCTCATACTCTGTTTTATATCTTTACTCAGCTCTGATATGCGTTTTCTACGATTCTCTGTGTCTCTGGAACTGATTACTTGTTTCCTTGCTTCGAGTAGATTTTTTGTTTTTATTGATAAATAACTTTTCTTCTTTTCTTTATTAGTACAGGTACTTTTTGCTAGTTTGATTGAAGTCTCGAACCACCCGTATTTCTTTTGAATATCTAGGTTCTTGGTTTCTTTCACAAAGTCTGCACATCTTTTAATCAGTTTGTTTGCAGCTTTTTCTAGGTTTTGAATACTCAATTTACCTACAAAGTTCCTCCTGGGTCTTTGTGTCTTTGTATGTCGTAGTGTGAGATCCGCCCTGACCATTCTATGGTTCGTGTTGAAATTAAATTTGTTCACAACATTTAAATCGGTGAAATACATTGGTTTGTTGGTGAGAACAAAACCAATTTCATTTTTGTATTTGCCTCCTGGTGATTCCCATGTCCATTTCCTTGAACCTTTCTTTTTAAATTTGCTGTTTAGAATAAAGAGGTAGTTTTCGAAAGACATATTAATGAGTCTTTCTCCATTTTTGCTTCGTCGAGGTCCATATGTAAAAAGTCTAAGAACACGTCTTTCTTCTGGCAAGCTTTCACCTGTCTGGCCATTGAAATCTCCCATCACTATTATGTTTTTGTGTGTATGTCTCTCTATAGTATTCTTTAGATTCTCATAGAATTCTTCGATTGTCTTTTTGTCTGCTTGTTCAATCGGAGAGTAAACTTGCACAACAGACCACGTCTTCGTATTTGGCCATTTTGGCCTTCTTTTTTGCCTTCCTTCTATATTAATAGAAGGAAACCCTCATATTCTTGTATGTTTTCTCCGGCTCGTCTTACTTCACTCCGATCAGATATCTAAACATTTGAATTCAAGTCAATGGAGAAAGAAACTTTAAGGTTACTGGTTACTCTATAGTCAGTCATTCTTCCAAACAAACATAGTATGGTGATTACTTGTCTATTTGATGGTGTAGGTTCAAAACTAAAAATTGTATCAACTGGTCTTGTCATTATCTAGCCCGGTATGGAAGCAGAAATGGAAAAAAAATATTGGTTTGGAAATTATGAAACCGTACAAGGATAGATAATTTTTTAAAAAGTTCAAATAATTATTTTGAGTAGATACATTCAGTAGTTTTTACATAATATCGATACGCCTAAAGGTCAATTTATGAAATTTTATGCGCTCGTTTTGGTTATAAATCTTCGTATATTTCGCGAAATAAATAAAAACTAGATAAATGAATACTAAATAAATTAAAATCTTTACAAATAGCAAGCATATCCACTTACTGCCTAACACTTGAGCGCAAGTGTCACTTGAAGTGAGGGTTCCGGTCTCCAGCCAATCAGTAAGTGCAATCAGAAAGCAGAACCGCTGCAGCATGCTGCGCCAGTGCTCTTGGTATCTAAGGAAATGTAATTCAGGTGTAAAGTATATCTCAATGGGCTATCTAGTTCCTACTGCTGGGACACAGGCCTCCCCTCTATGAGGGAATGGGCTTTAATTCACCAAATGCCAAAACCAAACTATAATTAGTGCAGTTAGTGCAGTGCGGTTTTGGGCGAGGTCTGGGGCTGACACAGCAAATGTTCCGTTATATGTTCACATTGGTTCAGCAAAAAATTAAAATATTATTGACAATGTGTTGTTTTTTTGGTGTACACAAATAAGAAATCCAAGGCACTATGTAAAACACAAACCCTTACAGCTCATTTGTATAATTATTAGCTCATTTAAACACACTCCAGTTGCGGGAAGGAGGTACTATGCACTTAACCCTTTGAAAAAAATCAACAAAATAAACACAATATAATATTATTATCAAAACAAAGGCATTCTTACTTGTAATAGTCTTTGGGGGGCACAGCCTCCTTCAGTTTCGCGAATCCTGAGCGAGAAGACTCGAACAATTCCCTGGCTTTGTCACAGGCTGGGATAACTGAAATATTATTACCTTGAATAATCGAAGAAGTTGTGGTACATGTTTTTTATACAGACTGTTCGCACTTACTGGCACTCTCATTGTAATGTATCACTTGGAGTAATGTGGTCGCTTCGCGCAATATTTGGCCGATATCTTTGCAGATACTCCGAATAACCTACACCAAGGAGCATGATAAGATTAATTGACAAAATTAAAAAGGTTTGGCTTTGGGGCCCACTGACGAACAACAACTTGTTTGCATCAGCATTTGCAACCTACCTCTCGTACGTCGTATTCTTCATCGATATCTTTTTGAAAATCTGTGAATATGGTGCTTATCACGGCTCGATTGTCACTCATTTTCTCTGATTAAGAACGTAGCACTTTTATTAGGAAGAAATAGTATAATGTACTCTGTGGAAGAAATCACAAATCACAAACACAAATACAATACATCAAAACAAAGCGCTAGGGCACTGCGATCACAGATTATTAATATGTAGGGATGTGAAAAAATAATCGATTATGGAAATAAGCGTTTTAATTGTTACAAAAAAACGATTAATAATTCGATTTCTTTTTTTCATCAGTAATTGATTTATTTTTTTCAGTTTTCAAGCCCGGACCGCGAACTACTATTAGGTCGATCAATATTACATTAACGCCATCTGTGCGACTACGGTAGCATCATTCATTTACGTTATCAAACATTTACTAGATGATCTGAAGGCTAATTCACGTAATTTTATGACGCGCCGATGAAGTTGTAGTGCAGTTGCAGTTAAGTTCAAGTTCAAGTGATAAACGGTATTCTTGTAATCTTTGAACTGCGCGTAAGCTGCGCGTGAACTGCACGTCAACTGCACGACCAAACTCAACCGTGTGGCCATATGAGAGAAAAAATGTTACTCACTATATAATCGAATAGAATCGATTACATTTCAATGAATATGACGTTATTAAAATATTAAAATAATACCCAGTACAGATTTTAGTGCTTTTTCTCACGAACATGTTGCGATCCGAAGCACGCACGAAAGACGCGCAACAGTAGAATGCTGTTATTGCACTTGCGTGACGCGAGCGTGTCTGACAGCGGTAGAGAATACGAAAAGCGTTGTTTTGATCGAAACTTAACTGCAACTGCACTTCTTTAGTTACGTGAATTAGCCTACTGATCTGTAGGCTAATTCACGTAACTAAAGAAGTGCTGTTGCAGTGCAGTTGCAGTTAAGTTTCGATCAAAACAACGCTTTTCGTATTCTCTACCGCTGCCAGACACACTCGCGTCAAGTTCGCGTCACGCGAGCGCAATAACGGCATTCTACTGTTGCGTGTCTTTGGTGCGTGCTTTGAAAAACACTAAAATCTGTGCTGGGGTAATATTTTAATAACGTCATATTCCTTTAAATGTAATCGATTCTATCGATTATTTAGTGAGTAATATTTTTTCTCTCATATAGCCACAACATAAGTAAATTTGGTTGACGTACAGTTGACGTGCAGTTCACGCGCAGCTTACGCGAAGTTCAAAGATTACAAGAATACCGTTTATCACTCGAACTTGAACTTAACTGCACTACAACTTCATCGGTCTTTACGATTGAGCGCTCACAACATACACACATCAACACGGTCTAGGGATATTTTTAAAAAAGCGAATTACCATCAATGTGTTAATTATTTATATGACATGTATATATTTAAAAGATACGTTATTTAATATTCTACCATTTTTTAATAATGGTTAAGGTATAGATTAAAATTTCAGGATTTTATGGAAAAAAAATGAAGCATAGACGGAAACCGTATATGAATGAACTTTTAATTTTTGAGTAAAAACTGAAAAAAAATAGAAAAATCATTTAATTTGTGTTTATAAACTTGAAGTTAGTAGTCTGAGAAAGCGCCCATGATGTTCATAACACATCGGCAACGATTCGGCATGCTCAGAACAAGGTTGTCAATGTCTTGCTGCGGAATATTGTCCCATGTCCTTCTGAGGTGCGCAAAAAGTTGATCTTCTGTAGCCAGATTTTCAGGAACTTCCTTCAGAGCTCTTCTTTGCAGCATATCCCACGCATGCTCAATGGGATTTAGATCTGGCGATTGAGCAGGCCAGTCTAAGGCCCTAACATTATGTGTATGTAACCAAGCTGCTACCGTTCTCGCCGTGTGTGCCCGGGCATTGTCGTGCATGAGCAGGAAATCTTGCCCCATTTGTGTTCTGTGGGGCAAGATTACGGGCCCCAGCACCTGTTGGACGTATCGTTCTGCCGTCATATTGCCCCGCACCCAAACGAGATCCGTCCGTCCGTCCTCCAAGACGAATTCCTGCCCAAACCATAATTGTTCCTCCTTGGTATGGGTGAACTTCCTGAGGGTTCTGGAGACGGCTCCATCGTCCAGGAACTCGCCAAACACGCGTCCTTCGTGAATCTGGATGGAAGCCGAACCTGGATTCATCCGTGAACAGCACATTGGACCATTGGTCACGGCCCCAGTCCACGTGGTTCCGAACCCATTCTAATCGTCGTCCACGATTGCCTCTCCGTAAAGGTGGGACCCGGAGTGGTCTACGAGAGCGTAGATTGCTTTCATGCAGTCGCCTTCTTACAGTTTGGTCACTCACAAGCACTTGGTGTTCCACTCGCAGCCTTTGGACCAATTGAGTCGCCGTTGCATTTGGTTGGGCTCGCGCAGTAATTTGCAAAAATCGGTCTTGTCTGGGGGTAGTGATGCGACTTGGCCCCCGGTGCCTCTCCGCTACTTCACCTGTGGCACGATAGCGTATCCACAATCTTGAAATTACATTTTGATGGGTCCCTATGGCCTCAGCAACATTACGCTGAACAGATCCAGCTTCCAGCATTCCCAGAGCTCGTAACATCTCCGCCCTCGTCAAATGTCGGCGTTGCATGGCTACAATACCTCAATTTTAACTTTATCTTTCGTTTAAAAATGAAAAAAAACTGTAACTAAACGTAATTCGTATTGTTTTCTAAATTTCGCACAAATGAAAATTCCCTCTCCTATACATCAAGACATTTTTATGCCACCGAAACAAAAGAATTTTCAAAAATTTGATTTTGGAATTAAGTAGTCTCAGATAAATTACAAACAAATCGGTGTATAAAAGATTCCAATGCGGCCAGTACTTTTCGAGTTATTTAATTGAGTATGAAATATCCCTAGACCGTGTTGATGTGTGTATCTGTTTAAGTTTAATAGAATATCATTGCTAAAGGGTCTTTTAATTTCCTTCTGGGTTTTATCGAAATTGTTTTACATTATTTTTCACAAAAGGAGATAATTTTGTATTTAATTTGTCATATTATCTTTCATACGTTCTTAAAGTTCGTTACGCTAAAGCGGTGTCCACACTAGAGCCGCGCGGCCGTGAGGTCGGGCCGCGCGGCCTAGCTCGTGATTGTGGACGAGAGCGAGGCCTGAGCCGTGCGGCCGAACAGGGCCGCGCGGCCCGCCTCGCACAACCAAACGGTTGTCGGTCTACTTCAAAGGAAGCCGCGCGGCTCTTGGTAGTGGGGACCATGGGACGGGCAGCACGGTCTGTAACTGCGCTAGCACAGATAATATAGTAGCTAGTGACCGCCACTATATCAAATTGTGTTTTTATTCGCGCCAATGAATTAAACGGACGAGAAAACACTTTTTAAATTGAATTATAGAGTGTTACGGGACTGTTGGAGTAGTTTTTTTTATAGATAAAAACATTTCATAAACATTTTTCATATTTAATATTATACATATTTCTTATTTGCGCATCGGTGCTTATTACTATTCCTGCTAAAGCTAAAAGCACGTCCTCTTCTGCGTACATCTCAAAAGAAACTGCCGGTAATATCTCTATAATAGTCTGTGTGATGGGGTTTATTGCTATTCTCTGTCTACGTTATTTGCCCATTTTTAAAAGAGCACTTGTTTTTTCAACACAAAACAATACATCGGTACGAAGTATAATACCTACGTGCGGCTCGCGACATGGGGGTTGAGCAGGTTAGTCCTAGCCGCTGGCACGTCTGTGTGGGTTGGCGGAGCGCTCCCATGAACCCATCTTGCGCGCGCAGCCAACACCACGGGTTGGTGCAGCAACCCTAGCAGTTCGCTCGCCACGTCCCTTGTTACTGCCAGGCTGGTGTTCCCAACCATGCCCAGGACGAACAGACATGGTTACATCAGGGGATAAACTCCATCATCCAGAAAAGTAAAGGTAAAGATAGCCTATTGGAGAGGATCTTTAGATCGTTAACCGAAAATTAAACACGTAAAAAAAATCAGGTCTGCCAGGGCCGATCCTGCCGGCCGGCTCATGGAAATAATTCATATTTTTGTGTCGTATTATTAGTGAAAATTACGTCACAAGGTACCCGAATTAAAGTGCTGGCAACAGTTAACCATTGATTACTTACGTAAAAAAAAGTGGGTCTGCCATTGCGCACTCTGCCGGAAGTACTTGGCAAACCCCTAAAATGTGACCCCTCCGGCAACTTACTCCGAGTTGCCCGCGAAACAACGTCGTAAAACTTTTTTCATAAATACTTTACATTATACGATTATACTATCTTAAAAAAATCGTCAGCTGCATGTTGGAGGCGGAATTATGCGTCAGCCCCTTGCATAAATAAACTTGTAAAAGAAAAACGTAAAATAAAGTTATAGTACGCCGGATGAAAAACAACGTGATTGTTAAATTATCAAAAGTACGAAAACAACAATCAGCTGCGAGGGCAGCGGTGGAAAGACCGTCAGGTGACGCAGTAAAAGTAAAAAATATTGGACCATTGCTACTACCTACGCTGTCTTCTTTTAAACTGTAACGGAAAGGGTGTTAGTGGGATAGGTGAATTAATCCACGAATCCACTAAACATAAAAATATAATTACTAGACATAATAGGGGGTAGGTAGGTCTATGGTCACCATTTTTTTTTTTCTTTTTTTTTTACCACTCCACCCATCGCGGGTCAGCTGACGCAGATGCTGGGTTAATTTATCAGTCATTCGAGATCGATGAACAAGAAGGCAAACGATCAGCGTAAAAACACTACCGAAAATGCAACGCTAGCTCGACTATCCCGGCCAGTGCGCGGACTGCGAGCTTGCGCCTCGCGGAGGGCGCGGGGCACGCGGGTGGACGCCGCACGGACCGCGGGTGGACGCCGCGCCGTAGCCTAAATTCGAGGCAACGCCGGGCAACAGCTGTGCTGGTGCTGTGCTTGTGTAGTGTGCCATGACCTTAGCTCGACTAACACGCGGGCGAAGCCGCAGCCAAAAGCTAGGAAATAGGGAATAACAAAAAAAGTCATTTTCAGTTCAAGTCATCATTTATTTAAAGTAAACTTAGAGTAATTATACGTATACTTTTAATTCAGTATTAGGCGAGTTATTCGGGATTGGGTTTCAGCCCCCTAATACTTAAGTCATATACGACCTCCTCGATCTTCTTCACGTCATATTTTAGAGCATCGATACGCTTGCGCAGGTGCTCGTTATTTTGGTTCAGTAACCTGGAAAAAGAGAGTAAAATAAATATTTTTATTTTTTATTTGAGATGCTAATATCTACTCGATCTGGAAACACTGTGATTGATTAAAATGTCAAGAAAGATTAGAAATAAATTGTCTGTAGTTTTTGAGAACAAATGAAAAGTCAAATTATTTTATTTGCAAATTTGCTATTTGTAATGATTTAATACATGTATGTACCAATTTGCAACTACTACATGGCGCTACTGAAGGAGTAGCGCCATGTAGTAGTTGCAAATTGGTGGGGGCAAGCCTTTCAGGTCATCCATGTAAAGGAGGTAAGATATAACCATACATGTATTAACTGAAACTTTCAGTGGCGCCATCAGGATGGAATTTGGTGTGGACAAATGTGCGGTCATGCATGTAAAGCGAGGAGAGATAATGGAATCCGTGGAAACTCAACTCTCGGATTCCATACATCTTAGTCCTTAGATCCCTCTCAGCAACCGAAACCTATAACTTTTTGGGTATCTCGGAAGCGCTGGGCATCAATGTTACTGACATGAAGCAATCATTTGAGGGCGCGTCTCTTTGGCCGCCTGTAAAAAGTATTCAATACCTAGTCTTTAATCAAGCAGAACTAAGGTGCGCGCCTTCGACAGTTGGGTCGGTGCCGGTTTCTATGCACTCTTTCGGCATACTCAAATGGACTCAAACAGAACTAGACGACCTAGATATAGGAGGGTCCGTACATTGTTGATGGCATATCGAATGCATCACCCATCCATCCAATCATCCATCATGCATCATCTATCGTTCTTCGGTTATCAGATTGTATATCCCGCGCAGGTGTGTAGTACTGTGGAGGTCTAGGCTTTTTAAATGCTAAGGACTCTCCACAATCGCGAGATATGAAGTCTCAGGGAATATTTCCTAGAAGTCATCATCAGACATGTGGCGGAGGTGGACAAGGGCCTCACTCCTCTCTCCTTAGCTGAAGATAATTGGCGCAAACCTGCATTGCTTGACAGTAGCGACCGCAGGGAGGCATGGTATGCTGACAATAATATATGATAACAGATCTTAGCTAGGTGCCCTAGTTGTTGAGATATAAATGTGGCTAAGCTGGGGAGACTCTCTCTAGATCGGCCTACTATAAACCCTTATATCTTTTGACCGACAAATTCTGATATTTGGCGACAAATTTCGACTAATTGGCGACAATTTTTTTGTGGTATCAAAATTAAAATTCCTGATGGTGGCCAAGCCAGTGTCAATGACACTAAATAGTTAACTATAGCCACTAAATATAAACAACAAATCAATCGTAACATTTTTTTTGGTAGACTCTTTTTATTAGTGTTTAATTTCACCAAATTTCCCATAAAGAATTGTCAATTTACTCCCAAAAATAAACTTAGTCTTACCTGAAGCTTGCATTTAGCCCCAGGACAAACTGAGAGATCTGCAGAGGTTTCACGTAGTCACCCCGCGTTACTGCGTTTACTGCCAAACGAGACTGAAAACGAAAATAGTGAGTAAGTACATTTTGATACAGGTGGGCAAACTTTGTCATTGCAGCCGAGGCGGAATTGACACGACGTTTTTCAATACACTTACGAAGAAATAAAATAATAGAACGAAATGTATGTATTTTTATCGTTAATTATTACTAGCTTATGCTGCAGCTTCGCCCGCGTTTAGTTCGGGAATTGCGCACGGGGTCGTACTTCCGGGATAAAAGTGTATTCCAGACTATAATCTATCTCTGTGTTAAATTTCATCCAGATCCATCCAGCCGTTCTGGCGGGATCAAACATCCATCCATCCAATCTTTCACACGTATAAACACATAGTAACACATACATAACGCGAAAGTAATCCTTTGGTTTTGTTACTTTTTCACGACTAAACGGCAGATTGGATCGTTATGAAATTTAGCAAGGAGATAGATTATATCCTGGGGAACGAAATAGGCTAGTTTTTATCCCGGAGAAATCCATCCAAATTTCCTCGCAAACGAAGTCGCGGGCAGCAGCTAGTATAAGATGAAACTATGGTTTAGGTATTTTTTTCCCGCTTTTTGCCTTTGCAGGTTAAAGGAGAAACTATCGGTATGAAGCCGCAAAACAGTCTAAATAATAAAAATAGAAAATTTGTAACATTTTTTTAATATAAAACACCATAATGTTAACGTTTTCGCAACTGCGATTCGCAACCAGTTGCGAATTAGGAATTTTTATTCTTCGTTCGCAACCAGTTGCGAATCAAGAATTTTTTCCCTTATCCGCAACTAAGCATCCTGATGATTTAACCAGTTACGAAGAAGAAATTTGTTTTCCTTATTCGCAACTATCGTTGTCTGTTTGTTGATACAAGCACTTAGAGACACTGTAAGTTGACTATTGTAAAGAACAGAGTATGTTTGTAAGACTCTCCCACAGCCTAAACCGATAAAGTTGTAGTTTATCACGGAGGGGTATTTTAGGATGAAAGTCTATGTGGTATTCCAGACTATAATCTATCTCTGCGCTAAATTTCATCCAGATCCATCCAGCCGTTCTGGCGGGATCAAACATCCATCCATCCAATCTGTCACACGTATAAACACATACCTACTAACTGCATACATAACGCGAAAGTAAGTCCTTTGGTTTTGTTACTTTTTCACGACTAAACGGCGGATTGGATCGTTATGAAATTTTGCAAGGAGATAGATTATTTCCTGGGGAACGAAATAGGATAGTTTTTATCCCGGAGAAATGGAATAAATATCAGAATTTGTCGGTCACTGGTTCAAAAGATATAAGGGTTTATAGTTGGCCGATCTGGAGAGAGTCTATTTTAGGATTTTTATTCCGAAAATAAACCTAAAAGGGGTGAAAACATTGATATGAAAAATCTTACTCCTTGAGTTTATAAACTTGAAACTTGACACAAATAAATAAGAATCTAAGGTTTTTTTTTTTTTTCGTTCGCCCTGGAAGGGCAGGCATCGATCTATAGACCATTCAGCCTCGTCATATTTTCGTATTCTTCTATTTATAATAAAAGTAAGGCCAAAGCCAAGTCATCAGTAAATTCTTATCTTAATATCCTTTAATCAAGGCATAAGCCATGTCTTCTTTTTTTTTCTTATTTAAATGTTTCGTCAATCCAATTTTTTTTGTCATATCCATGTTCATCGTCATTTCCATGTTGTCATTTCCAAGAGTTAGTTATGTCAATTCAATTGTCATTCAATTTCAAATTTCAATGTCCGAATGTCGTAGCCAATTAAGTCCCGATCAAATTTTACACCCGCTAGATGTAATAAAATTAAATAAGGGAATATATGAAGAAAAATTCTCCAGCAATCCTTGAATGTCGCGCGGGAGGGTTGCCGGTGTTTTGTAAATCTCAAGCAATTTGTCAATCAATACTAAACGTTTCACGTTGTACGCTGGGCATTCAAAAATAATGTGATTAAGGGTCTGATCTGTATCGAGGTTGCAATCAGTGCATTTAGGGGAAGCTATTATCTTCATTCTGGCCAGATGAGCATTAAAACGTCCATGTCCAAATCTTAGCCGAGATAGTAAAGAGTAAAACTGTTTGCTTCTGTGAAATTGTGCCTTCGTAAACCAAGGAGCTGAACCAATAGCTGTATTAATTTTTGCATACCAAGTGCCTTTTATTTGCAGAGTCTCCTGCCAATCTTCAAGCCAACATCCAATATTATCTTCCTTGATCTTATGTAATAAATCTGAACAAGGTATGTCAACACTTTTAATTTCTGCATTTCCTAAGTCAACAATGGCTCTCGCTAAAGTGTCTGCATTTTCATTGCCACTGACTCCGATATGCGAAGGGGTCCACAAAAATTTAATATCAAAGTCTCTTGATTGAAGTGTGAAATACTTTTCTTTGATGCGATATATGATGTAGTTTGTAGAAGCATCTAGTTTGTTGTTATCTAATGCCCTAAGAACACTCATGCTGTCCGTCACAATAAGCCAAGAAATGATGCCAGAGTTCTCTTCACTTATGAAATCCAAAGCAGCTAAAATAGCCATCGCCTCAGCAGAAAATATAGTCAAAACATCAGGCAACCTTACACCATAACCAGTCTTATTAGAAGGTATGTAAATAGCCATTGCAACATTTGTACTGCTCTTAGAAGCATCAGTGAATATACATCGATAACCAGAATGTTCATGCAATAACTGGTACACCTCTTCCTTGGTTTTCAAATCATGCTTTATAACAATATTCATATCTATAAATTTACTATTGTACTTGCCAGAATAACATGTCCAAGTGTCATTACATTTGTAAAGTTCATGTTGCTGATTAAGTGTAATTGTAGTAGAGAAGTCATGAAGTAAATAGGGAATGTTAATATTATTTGAAGGATTATATACTGTATGATAAAATGAAAGTTTTCTGTAAAGAGGGTGTCTATTAAATGACAAAAGCTTTAAAAGGAATTTAGATTTTAAGTACTGAAATCTAATTTTCAGTGGAGGAATATTACACTCTACTTGTAATGAGTTGATAGGTGTTGTTTTCATGGCACCTGTAATGCAACGCAAGTTATGATTCTGTAAGACATCAAGTTTACGGATAAGTCTCTGATCAGACCCAAAACACAAAAAGCCGCATTCAAAATGACTACGGACTAAAGATTTGTATAACATTAACAAAATTTTAGGATCAGCATGTACTGACACAGATTTTATAAAATTGTACGCTTTATTTGCTTTACCAAGTATGTACCAACATATTTATTCCAAGTAAGATTGGCAGAAAAAATTACTCCTAAGTACTTAAATTCATTAACAATGGGAAGTTCAAAGTTATCATAAAAAATTTCTAAATCAAAATCTATTTCACCAAAAACAACAACTTTTGATTTATCTGGACTAATTTCTAAGTTTAAATAATGAAAATATTTACTCATATTTTTCAAAGCCCCATTAATATTGCTCTTAATCTCATCCATATCCGGACCAGATGTATATATAACCAAATCATCAGCAAATTGTAAATTTAGTACTTTGCTACCCAAAACCAAATTAAGCTTATGCATATAAAGCACATAAATCAAAGGACTCATAATACCACCTTGACATACCCCTTTATATGAAAAACGGGGTCCAATTAATTGCTTATCCACTTTGACATATACTTCTCTACCATGCAAAAAATTAAAAACCCATGAAACTATTTTTTCAGGTATGCCAAGTGAGCGGAGTTCCAGTGACAAAATGTGATGATTGATGTTATTGAAAGCACCAACTATGTCAACAAAAACAGCAACAAACTCATGATCCATTTTACGAGCATTAAAAATATCAAGATGCAAATGAGAAATACTTTCACATGTTGACATTCCTCTACGAAATCCAAGCTGATTAGAAGGTAATAAGTTATTACTTTCTATGTAAAACTCTAGTCTTTGCTTTAACAATTGCTCAAAAATCTTTCCTATACAAGAGGTCAAAGCTACAGGTCTATAAGAATCAGGTTTGTTTTTATCTTTATTAGGTTTTAAAATCGGAATAAGACAGTCCATTTTCCAGTCTGAAGGTATAATTTCACTAAACCAAAGTAAGTTAAAAACTTTTAAAACCAAAAATAAGGCTTGCAATGAAACATTCTTAAGCATTTTATATGGCATACAATCGAGGCCAAAAGCTGTATCACGCCTGGAAAAAATTGCAGCTTTCAATTCTTGCATAGTAAATGGATTTGTTAAATAATTTGAGCATGCTGCTGTTGGTAAATGATCATGTGAATGAAAGGGGGCCTCTACAGTATCAGGTGTGAATTTTTTAAGAAAATCATCAATCCATGGATATACATTATTGCAAGATGGTACATATGTTCTATTAAACTTTCTAGAAATACCCCAAATTTTACATAAAGGAGTTGTTCTGTTAAAAGACTCGCACAAAGTTACCCAACTCAAATACCTCTCTCTTTTTAAAATCAACTTTTTAACAGCTTGTCGCCTTTTAAATTCAACATAGTTTGCTTGTGAGGGGTCATGTTTAAACTGAATATAGGCATTCTTAGCATCTTTTACAGCCCTAGTACAGTTGTTATTCCACCATGGAAGTGGACTGCGTTTTTTCTTTTTAGAAGTCCTAGATGTATTGAGTGAGGCACTAGAAGTAGTTTGTATACGAGAAATATCAGAACATGGAACAGAATTTTGTATAGCTTCATTCAAGATAAGAATAAGTTCTTTATAAGTTTGTAAAGGGTTTTGATGATTAACCACAAAATTTTGTAATAGATTATCTACTTGAGCTGTGTAAAGTTGCCAATTAACTGATTTAAAATTTACATGAACAGGCAGATTTGAAAGATCATTTGATGAAGAAATAAAATTATTAAATACTATTTTTGTAATTACAGGCAAATGATATCCGCCTAGAGGAACATCATGCACTGACCAGCCACAGGACAAAGCCAATGAGGGTGATACTAAGGTTAAATCAAGGGCATTTCTCTGCCACCTATCTGAGCCTACTGTAGTCATATCTCCGTTATTCAGCAACACAAGATTGTTATCATTGATGCTTTCAAGAACGTCAATACCACGACTGCACTGTGCACTACAGCCCCAGGCCGAATGATGGGCATTGAAATCCCCACCAATCAAAACAGGACCAGGAATACTTTTGATTAAATTATCCAGCTTTGATTTAGAAAAGGATGGATTACAATTACCAGGACTATAAAATGACACCAAAGAAAGCTCCTTAGCACCATATTTTAAACGTATTGCAATATTTTGTATAGAGTCATCATATGAAGTATCAATTTTTTTGAACTGTAATGATTTAAGTATTAATATAGCTACGCCATTATGACTATTACCAGAATCTAATCTAACAGTATTATAATCTTTTATATTAAAACGCATCTCAGGCTTAAGCCAAGTTTCACAAAGTAAAGCTACATGAATATTGTTCTCAATTAAAAAATGAGAAAAAATATGTCGATTACTACGAATACTCTGAGCATTCCACTGTACAATATTTAACTGATCCATAATTAAGATTGTTTTATGTTATTATCACTCTGTATTGTTGCTAAGAGAACTTTTTTAATATTTTCATTTGTATTGGAACTTTCCTTGTTCCGATTTTGTGAAATTAAAGTAAGAAGGGTCTGAATTAAAATGTTTTGTATTTGATCTGTTTGTATTAATAATTTAAGTTGGTCAGCAGGGTTTTTGTTAGTTAAAGGAGGGAATGACTTTTCATTTAATACATCAGCATATGATCTTTTCTGAATTTTATTTTTATTTTCTTCTATCTTAGCTTTTTTGACAGGACATTCTGCAGAAATAGCAATATGGTTTCCTTTACATTGGCAGCATGTAGCTTCTGTTGGGGCAATCGTACTTTCTTTATAGCTGTGATCTTTTCCACATATGGAACACCTGATGCTGTTTTTGCAGAATTTGACAATATGTCCATACCTCAGACACTGCAGACACTGCTTTACCGGCGGGATGTACGGTCGTACCTCAAACCGCCAGCTGTTCAGGTCCACGCTATCGGGCAAGGAGACGCACGAAAAGGTGATACTCACTGTCTTCATAGGTTCAAAGGTGACTTTATTTTCTGTAATAGTCCGACGCATAAATCTTTTGACCGATATTATATTTTTGGAGCTGGATATAGCTGAATATATTTGCTCATTCGACAGATCAATCGGGACATGCTGTATGATTCCAGTAATTTCTGTAGCTGAGGCTGGAATGCTGGCTTTGAGTTTAAAATTGTCCAAAAACTTTTTGTTTACGAGCGCAGCATTAGCAAATGTCGGACGCTCGAAAATAACACCAACTTTGTGCCGATTCATTCTAATTAGTTGCTTAACCCCTTTGTTATACCTCTTAAAGTTAGTGGCTAACGACATCATATCGCGATCACCGATCGGGACTTGATTCTGACTTTCGATGAAAACAATATATTTGTAGTTTCCACCAGACTCTGGATAAGACCGGGTATAATCAGATACTCTATATTCAAGATACTTATCCGTATCCTTTTCCTTCTCAGCATCTGATGTGGCCGACTGCATGGAGCGCAAAGACCCAGTGTCAGCATCATCTTCGAGGGGATCCCCAGGGGGATCCGTCCCACTTTTCTTCCTCTTCTTAACCCTCCCCATCACAACAAACTACAATTAAGTAGTTATGCAAAAAGTAACAATACAATAAAATAAATTTGATTTTTTTTCAAAAAATCCCGCCTGCTTTCCTTGACTTTCCCGCGCTTTTTTTCGTGTCCAAGAATCTAAGTAAAAAATCAAGTTTGACAATTTGTATAATTTTTTTTTAAACTATTCTCTAATGGTGGTTGTTAAATCTTGTAAGTATAGATGTTTCTTAACGCGTGGGCCGTTGAATTTGAAACTCGACATTTACAATTTAGTTAAAATATAATTAAGAAAACACGTGTTTTCGGATTATTCGAAAATAGCCAGTCCTGATGAAAAGGGGTAAACAAGCTTTAACTCGATTTCACAGCTTGCTTAGATTAATTAAGTTAGTATGAATAATCCTTAAACCAAATACCTACAGGAAACGTGCCAAACAATTTTTCAAAAACAAACCCTAGCTGGGTAAAAAACGGGAAAACAGTAGGTATTTTTTTAATTTCATTGTAGAACCAATCATTAGAATAAACTATGACTAAATCATTATTAAAATGAATTAATAGCATGTACTTCATCAATTTGCTTTACAACTGAGAGGAAAGAGGGTATAAAATGGACCAAAATATTTACCGGCAAAATCCATATTATTAATCTCTGAGCTATTCCCAACGAAAATCCACTGGTGGAATTCGGTCCTCATATTTTCCATACTTACTTCCCTCTAGAGCCGGGTCTAAAATAATTTCATAAATAATGATGTAATTATTTATGATTGTCTGTCTATAAATACAATTTAAAAATTCATTAAATATTTAGGTCATAAAGGCATGCGCCTCTTTGCTGGGATAAAAAAACACTCACCCCCAGCTATAGGAATCAAACCAGGTTGGACTTTGTTTATAGTTACTGTTATCTGTGGTCAAATTAAAATACTTGAACAAATAAACGAAAAAAAAAACCACCAGTGACCAGTGTGAAATACACTGCATTCTGACCAAATGGTAGTGCAATAAGAGCCAGTTTTCGAGGAAGTGTTTGAATATTATATTTCAGAGATCCTCAGCTTAACTACTTGTACTTTAAGATGCATTAATTACAAATACAAACGTTATGCACATTTTGAAATTTTCGTTCAGCGCCGGAAGTTATAAATACATCAGCGCGCTTTTAATTAGGTATTCGTATAAATGGCGCCTAGTGTTAGTAAAAACTGGCACTACATGCTCTAAACACTCGGCTTAAGTTTTCTGGAATGAAATACAAAAAAAACATATATTTTTATTTGCCATTTGAGAATACCTTACCAGTTCTGAGCACAGCTGCAGCAGTCCATTGAGATAGTCCTCTATGGCCAAGTGGAAGCTGGTTTCTCTTTCATTGACACTTACTGAAATGAATATAAGAGTTACTAGACAAATAATGACTGAAAAGGCAACCATGGTATCAGATAAGTAGGTATTTAGGTAGGATATGTGGGGCCTGCGGCTTCACATGCCGTTAGTTTTGCTCGGCTGCTTCAGGTGGCAGTGTGATGTTAAGTTAGCTTATCACCTTCCTCAAGAATTGGGCTTCCAAATGCAAAATAGTAGATTGTTTGCCTAGAGAGCAAACAACTATATGAATGTATGCAATAATACAACAAAATACCTCCTCACATACAACAAATGAATGAGACCACATACAATCTGCCTACCATAATTAATTAAACTTAGGCATCGTTCACACCAAACGTATTGTCCGCCGCCGACTGTGAGTATCCAGTATAAAATATACGAAAGATTTACTTCAGCCGCCAACTGATTCGACTTAGACGTTTGGTTTGAACACGGCCATAAGGAGGATTTTAAGGATATTATAAGTTGAGGGAATTATATTGATGATTAAAATGCTTGGATCAATCGATCAATGCTTGGGTCCTGCTGCATAATCATAGGGTAACTGGTCATCATTCTCTTAGCTGCCACTTTTTTTTTTAATTACACACTCACAACAACATCATTCTTACATTTACATTTGTATAATCTCGACATGAATGATGTATCCAAGATCTTGTTAAAACATATTGATTTAAAACAATGTCCATGGAGTTTCTTGCCTATTCTTCTCCAAAGAGATTTACGCTGTCAATGGACAACTAAGTACTTTCACAAGTTGTTATGCCTTGTGACTGGGACCGTAGCTTCATCCTTTTGTTTTAGATATTCAAAAGTGCTTGTAATAGTCTAATTGAAATAAATGGTTGAGTTTGAATGAATGAATGTTTGATGATGAACTTGACGAACTCGTAAACATTGTTTACGAGTGAAAAAGTATCAGTTACCAATCTTACAAGAAATCTTGGTTTTAAAATTCGAAATTTAAAAAATACTTGAATTATTGCATTACATCGACAACAATGAACAAAGAAACAGACCAAACTAGCATTTAATGGATGCACGCAGGTCACACTATTACGCTACAATATGAATTCGTCGAATTTGAAGTGAGTCCTAAATGAAAAAAAAAAATCAAAAGAAAAAAAAAAATAGTCGCGAGCTTCGAATTTTTTTTTTTTACTTCTCCACTCCTCTAGGAACTCAATATTATTGTATTGTATTGTATAGCGGTCTGGTGTCCGCAACTCCACGTCAAAGCGCGTATTTTGCGTATATACGGGTGGAAAATTTATTCGATCCACCCTAGCTCCCCGAGAAAGGCCAGCAGCGCCTTGGTGTTGCTGACAATCTCGCGGAGAGTACCTGGGTTACCGAAGTACTTTGCCCTGTATGTTGCAACCCCTGGGCAGTGCAGAAGCACGTGGGCTGCTGTCTCGTCTTCCTCCATGCAGGTACGGCACAGGGGGCTGTGACTCCTTTGACAAAGAGGTGTTTATTAAAAGAGCCGTGTCCAGTAATCGCGGCTGTAACTGTGCGCAACTGCGGTTTGGTCAACCGAAGCGCGCGTTTGGTGAGGCAGCCGTCGATAGTAGGAAGTGCTTCCTTGGCCTCCCTGCACTCGCCGTGGTCTAGCCATAGCTTGTGGTGTTGTTCACTAGTTCTGTTCCTTACCAGTGTGCGTAGGTATCCGAAAGGGAGTGGTACGATAGGTTCGGGTCCCACCGCTGCCATGCTCGATCCCCTTCTAGCGAGTTCGTCCGCCGCATCATTGCCACGGGAATCGCTGTGTCCCTTGATCCATTGGATGGTTATATTATTGAGATTACCAACCTGGTTCAGGCGTTGGTGACACTCGTGTTACCCAGAGTTGACTGTGTAGTTGTTTAGTGCTAGCAGTACAGCCATGCTGTCTGAGAGTATACAAATTGAGTGGTCCACAACCTTCCTGGCTAAGATCGCAGATGCCGCCAGGGAAATGCCCATGCATTCTGCCTGAAATACCGTGTTGTGGGCTCCCAGAGGTTTGGCTATGTGGATGTTGAGATCCTCCGAGAAGACTCCAGCACCTGTGCCAGTACCTGTTTTAGATCCACCCGTGAAGATCCGTAATTCCGCGGGGTTAGTAGGAACTCAATAAAAAAAGTCCCATGAAAATCCGACCACTATAAACTTCGTTCCACCTTTTGAGTATTTTTTGTCTAATTGCACTCGGCTAATTAGGGGACAAAAGATTTTAAGTCGAGTCAAAGAATCCCTTTAGGTTTCTTCAAGAAACATATATAATTGTTAATGTCTATATTTCACTTACTGCCTAACATATTAGCAACAGTTTCATGAGTAGCGAGGGTTCCAGTCTCCAGCCACACAGTGAGTGCTATCAGAAAGCAGTACCGCTGCACAGTGTTGCGCCAGTGTTCTTGGTATCTAAGAAAAAGTCAGTATGCAAGTGTATAGTAAATATAAATGTTCAGGTGTAGCATTATTAGCCAACCTAGTTCCCACTGCTGGGGCACAGGCCTCCTCTATGTGAGAGAATGGGCTATAATCCACCACATGGCCCAGTGCGGGTTAGATTTCACATGTCTTAGAATTTTCAGTTCTAGGACATGCCAGTTTCCTCACAATGTTTACTTTCACCGTTCAGAGTGCAGCAGTGATAAAAATAAATTACACTAAGTAATGTGCCTAGCTGGGTTTCAAATTTATATCCTACAACTCGTAAATGGGGCTGTTACTAATCAGCAACCACTGCTCAAGTATAAAATGGAAAATTGACAATAATAGCAATGTGTTGGTGTACACCAATTATTTATCCAAGGCACTATACAAGAGACAAACCCATATAGCTCATTTGTATAATTATTAGCATAGCATAGCATATATGCACTCCAGTTGCGCGTAGGAACTAAGCACATGAACAATTTTGAAAATAATCAATAGAATAAAAAATAAATATTTTAATCAAACCAAAGTGTATACTAACTTGTAATAGTCATTGGCGGGAAGAGCCTCTGTCAGTCTCGCATATGCTCCCCGAGAAGCATAGAATAATTCCCTGGCTTTGGCACAGGCTGGCATAACTGTAAAATAAATTTACTGTATTGAACAGGCTTTTTTCGTTTTACTATTTAATAATAGCACTGTCTAGTACACTGTTTTTTTTTCCACACAAAAGAAACCCCTAATTGTCGTAAAATTGGCAAAAACAAAAACTCCGAATATTTTTAATGTCCCCAGAAAGCCAAGGACTTTATAAACTCTTTTGCAAAAAAACGGGCACTAGATTTTTTTGTCTACTCCAATGAAGAAGAACAAGAAAGAGGTTTTATTAATTTGCCGATGTATTGGCATGTTATTTGAAGCATCCTGGCATGATTATTTACGTTCCAAACTTGAATTTTGAAATTAACGAAAGAAAATTAATGAGTATTGTGGATTATTGTAAAATTGCTTTACTAATGGCGCGAATTGCAGAAACGATTTTTTTACTGATTACTATATATTTTCTGTAAATTAAACAATTTAATATTTCTTTTTACCTTATTACTTATTTACCTATTGACCTCCTTTCGTGCAGGTATTACTATCGTAATTAATGCATGTATTCTTGCTTAGTGTGTAGTTTTAGTGAATAATGGTCACGAAATAGTGAAGTTTAATAAAACTAACAAAATGGAAAACAGCCCCTGTAATCCAAAGGGGGCAGTGCAACCCCTCCAGCTCACCGTCACAGTCGACCACGGCCGTTGTCATTGCTTCAACGCCCGAAATCCAAGGATGGATGGGCAAGATCCAGCAGTACCTGGATGAAGTTTGCTCTATTGCCATGGATGGGAAACTTAACACCGAGCAGAAGATGAAGATTTCAAACCTTTGCCGTAAAGTCGAATCTGGTACGTCACAAATGGCAGTCTTATACCAGTCGCTAAAACAAAAAGCTATTCACGCGGAAAACACGATCGATTCCCTTAAACAACAGCGCGACCTTACAGAACATAAATCGGAGCTCAAGCAGACCATACGGGATTCTAGTTCTGCGGGAAATGCTTCTTTTGCCGATGTGGTGAAAAGGGGATCAAACCATTTCGTTCGACCCAATAACTTAAGTTCTGTCGCCATCTATCCAAATGATATGTTGAAAACCAGTGACGAAACCAAAGAACTGGTGCAAAAAATCATACGGCCCGAGCAAATGAAGCTGCAAGTACGTGGTGTCCGAAAAACGAAAAATGGTGGCGTAATAATAAGTACCGAGACGAAACAAGACGCCGATAAGCTGAAGAACGCAGTCCAGCTCTCTACATCTGGACTTACCGCCGACGAACCCAACAAGCGCAAACCTTGTATCGTGGTTGTAGGAGTGCCGACTTCTTTGGCTGAAAATGAGGTTTTCAAGTGCATTTTCGAGCAAAATATAGCCGACAAGTTACCAGCGATGTCCCTAGAATCCTTTTTGACCTTGATCAAACTAAGCCACAAATCTGGGAAGAGAGAGGCTGCGACCTGTAACTTCGTTATTGAAGTTGCGGCCAACATACGAAAAATGTTAACACCTCAAACAAGGATTTTTACAAATTGGTCATCATGTCCTGTCAGGGACTTCACGTTAGTTACGAGGTGCTATAAATGCCAGCAGTATGGCCATGCAGCCAAATCTTGCAGAGAACTATTTTCCGCATGTGGTCACTGCGGTGACTCAGGTCATACGTTGTCCGAATGCGCGAAGAAAGCTGACACTTCGAGATGCGCGACTTGCTCCCGCTTTAAAAAGCCCAGTGACCACAAAACGGGAGACGCTGAATGCCCTGCCAGAAAAATAGCGGAACATAGATATATAAACTCCGTCGATTATGAGGGCACCTAGTGCGTCATACTCCAAGCCAGGCATCCGTTGATCTTTCGCTGTCGAAGCAAATTGTCACCCGCAACAAAAATACCTTGACGGTGTTTTTTGCAATGTTTACTTGTTTAATACTGCTGACAATCATATTAATCATATTAGTATTAGCAAATAAGTGCTACAAACTGTTTTCTTTAGATTTATTTACATGTGTGACCCTAATTATTATGTGTTGTTCGTATCTTATAATAGCGTTTAAGTACATTAGGTATATCATAATATATTAACCAACACTAACTTATTTCACTATTATGTTTTATATTGCTAAGAAATCCATTGTCCAAATAGTATAAATTAGAAACATGCCGCCTGTGATACAGGTTTAACCTAGTACAGGCATCGAACTCTATTATACCAACATTATTTTTAAGATTTAACTTGTATTTTTCGTGCGAATTCTAAATTTGAATAAATATATTATATCACATTAAATACCACTTTTTGAAATGAGTGATAAAGCTATATGGGCGGGTAAAATTATAGCCCTACTTGAAGAAGGTTGTTCGCAAACTTACGTGTCTCAGCGGTTAAATGTGAGTCGTTCTACTGTCCAGAGGACTTGGCAACGGTATCAAGAGACCGGTTCGGTCAAAAGAAGACCCGATTCGGGAAGAAAACGATGCACAGAACCAAGAACCGGGGCCCTAAATTACTCCGTGAGCACAGTGTTGCTCGACTTCAGTTTGCTCGAAACTGTGCTTCATGGACTCTGGAGGATTGGAATAAAATATTGTTTTCTGATGAAGCTAGAATCTCTTTGTGTGGAGAGGACCGACGCTGGCGAGTGCTGCGAAGACAACGGGAACGCTATGCAGAAGTGTGTTTCGAAAAAATCACTCCTTATGGCGGAGGCTCCGTTACGTTTTGGGCAGCGATGAATTCGACGGAGCGTACCGAGTTAGTTTTCATATAAAATGGAACATTAAATGCACACCGGTACATAACGCGAGTCCTTATTCCATACGCGCAACCCGCACTTAGGGAAGATTCCATTTTTATGGACGACAATGCTTGCCCGCACCCTTCTGGCGACGTGGAAGAATACATGCAAGAAGTTGGGATCCGTCGTTTAGATTGTCCAGCTCGAAGTCCTGACCTCAATCCAATTGAGCATGTCTGGGATGTTCTAAAGAGACGGGTAAGATCAGTGCAACCTGCTCCACAAAACATCAGGGAGCTAAAAAGAGTCATTGCAGAAGAGTGGGAACGTATTTCTCAAAACGTTATTAAAAACATCGTGGCAAGCATGCCCAGATGGATTCAAGCTGCAATTTTGGCAAGAGGGGGTCACACTCGTTATTAGGTTTTTACATTTGTAACTTTATTTAATTAAAAAAAGTAAAAAAATCTTCTTATCTTTATTGCCGACCACTTCTTATTGTTTGGCCGTGTACCTACATCGGTTTTAAAACATTCATCGAAAATTTAAAAAAAATTGCCAGAATTCACTTCACGCGTATTAATTTACACGATTACAAGCATACAGACTACGACAAACAATTAAATTTCATTTAATTAACTCAAATTGACCTTATAACGTAAATTTCCTTAGGTGCCCGTTTTTTTTTTGCAAAAGAGTGACTATAGTCGGCCTGTGATGTGACGCGAAAGTTGTCACTGTTTGATTTGACCCGTTGAAATAGTTACAAATATTATTACCGAAAACACTTTGAGGTCAGTAAAATATGAACTTAGTTAACTACTTAATCACAAATGGAAAATAGACTCATTTTGTCATTCAGCTGGGTGCCGACTCGGAATTAAATAGTTGTTAGCAATCCTTGTCGATAATATTTATATTCCCATTTCTACAAAACAATTGGCTGTCAGTGCCCTGGGCATCACGGACTATTATAGAAGTCGTTCTGTGAAGTCATAAACGTACAGCTGTCAAGCTCACTTTGGCATAGTGCAGACTGTAGGTACTAATTGGATTCTTTCACTTTGCTTATAACAATATGTACTATTCTATTTTACTACAACAACAACAACAACAACAGCCCATAACGTCCACTGCTGGACATAAGCCTCTCCCATGATGGAAGGAATTTGCCGTAATCTCCACTCTTGGCAGGCGGATTGGAGATTGCAGTGATGAAAGACTAACAGAAAACGCTGCTGCCCATTCTCTGGTCGACGGAGGCGCAAGGTGTTCTGCCTCAGACATTAGTCGCATTATACGACACCCGTGAGTGTAATGGGTTTGTTCTATTCTACTCTGCCGGATACCACACGGCTTTTTACTAATAGTAATAAGTAAACAAATAGGTAGTGAAATGATTGAAGAACTGGATTAGGATCAGCTTTTAAACATTTTGTATGTTGAACCAGAAGATGATTCTGATTTCTGAATAATGTTTATTGTTCAAAAAGTAAGAATTTAATAAGGGAAATGTTCGGTAAGCCACAAACTAAGCATTGTGCGTCGCTTGTAGGTTTCTTGTGGCTCTGGAGTGCAAATTTAACAAAGTTTGATTGGTTACAGAAGTAGTTAAAAAAACACGGTGCCTAGTAGACAAACATAGAAGAAAGACCATAGACCACATAGCTATTCAGAATTGAATTAAATGTGCTCTGAGCGCCAAGGAACTGAAATGATGCCAAAGAATGACATCATGAAACAAATAGAGATGTACCTACCTCATTTCCTAAAGCTCTAATTGAGTTATGCATTTGTTTCTTTAATACTTAGAATTTATACTGTTTTTTCTTATTAGGGATACTGTGAAATAAAACAAATATGGTAATATTTATTCAGTTTTGAATTATACCCGTAAAATTATAATTAAAACTTAACGCGTATAAATCTTATTCATCGATATGACGACACCCTCAACACTATTGTTTACTACCTACATTTATAGCTTCGCGCCTGGTGAGGCACCGCGTTCTGTGTATGTTTGCGTTGAAAGGTTAAATAATGTTTGCAATGCTTACTGGCATCAGGGTCATCGTGGTGTATTACTTGGAGTAATGTGGTCACTTCGCGCGATATTTGACCAACAGCTTTGCAGGTCTCAAGAATACTCTACAACAAAGAGCGTGATTTTAAGTTAATTCCTGCAATTATTTCGGTCGGAATGGCACACGATTAAGTACACAGCAAATGTCATCATATCTAAAGTTTGTGTTTGTTTGTTGGATTTCACAGCAATGTAAAACATAAAATAGTACAGTTTTGGTCAGAGTGCCAACTTAGGGCCACTATGAAAAAATAAATACTTAGAAAAATTTCGCGACCAATTTCGAGGTAGTAGTTGGTCACAGTTCTCACCTAACCTATGGATCCCTTCGACATCGTTTTTACGACAAACGGTTGGTCGGAGACAAAAACACCAAGACACTTTTAGCCTTATATTTAGGTGTTTTAAACGATAGAATCAAGAAAATAAACGATTTGAGAAAATAAACGATTTGCGAAAATAACACTTTTTTGGCCGCCGTAGCGCCCGGCTACACTCCAACCAGTTTTGCGGCACACTGAAGAATACAAACTTTTGTAGCTTACGGAAAAACCATTCGCAACTTACGGATCTTGTGTCTTGATCTTCGTCAATCTTTTGTTGAAGGCCCATAAACATCAAGTTCACTGCATCATTATCACCCATTTCTATGGATTTTTATTTTAACAGTAACAATATGAAACAGCGGTACAAACAAATTGCTTGACACTTGACAGAAAAGAAATCAATAAATTCATTCGCTTGATAATTTGATTTTTCAATAGAACTTTAAACCATAGCTTTTTAGGGTAAAAAGAACGGCAAGTCTATGATCCTGGAGCTATTACAGTTTCCTAAAAAACTTATTTGTTTAGATGAAAACATGAAAACAATTTACTAAATAAATTTAGCTCATTTACACATGCATCACTATCACCTAGATCCAGCCTGTCCCTTTCTTTGCTGGTTTGCAGCCCTCCCCCGCGACGCCCTAAGGGTTCGTACAGACGAGCGGCACGTTGCCAACTGCACATAAACTGCAGCCGTCGCCATCTGTCGATGGCTGCCGTCGACGCGCCGGGCGGCAGCCGCCGAAGTGCCGACGACTGGCGTCGACGCTTGCAGTTGTGGCATGCCGCGTTAATGTGTGTCGACGGCTGCCGTCGACGCACCGAGGGCACGTCGACAGGTGGCGACGGCTGCAGTTAATGTGCAGTTGGCAACGTGCCGCTCGTCTGTAAGAACCCTAAGCCGAGGCCGACACGTATCGCTCGTTTATTACCCCACAGAGCCAACCTTAGCACGCGGTGGCAGTTTATTATGCCGGCTACACACGCTTGGCGAACAATGGCAAACAACAAACACAAAAATGTGGATGGGTGTTTGTTTGTGTTTGCCTATTTTTGTTTGTGGTCTCCCGTGTTCGGCATCGGTGTCGGTTTTTCTTCAGAAATTAAAGGATATTCGGCAAACATTTTGCGATGTATCCAGACGCTTGGTAGCATTCAGTATGGCTAATATAAATGCAGTTACCTTGTACGATTTCTGTGTATTTCGATCATCCACCATCGTCTTCGTTTTGTTCTTTTTCTTATAATTTGTTTTTTTTTTTAATTTCAATATGGGCCTGCTCTTGACCTCGTTCACGCCTGATGGAAAGCGATGGATGAGATCTATGATGGAACGAGCGTGCCCAGAAGATGCCTGTTCACTCTTGCTTTGAAAGGCAGGCGGGTTAGACGGCGACGGCTAGTTCAGAGCATTGAATTCGACCAGATTGACGTCACCCTACTGGGAGTCGAGATTGAGGGTCAAATTCATTCGCTCCACCATGGCCTCTCTAAGAGTAGCAGTATCTTCTCTGTTGGCTTTTGCACTGGACAGGTATCTTTCTGCGACTGTGCTGTCATCTGCGTATCCGATTGCACCAAGCTGTAGCAGGTCGTTGATGTGCAGCAAAAATAATGTCGCAGAAAGATCACCACTGAGGAACTCCGGCATCCGGCCTTATGATCCGATGAGCAGCCATTTATGATCGATCTGTCACTCAAGAAGTCGGAAATCCAGTTGCAAAAGTCAGCAGATTAGCTTGAAAATAAAATAAAAATAGGACAACCCGAAAGTTATAGCTGCAACAAGTTCGTCGTCCGCCATGTTTGCTGATCAGGAATATACTAACACGTTCGCCGAGCTTGAGGATGCTCGTTTGTGTTGGGTGATTGTGGTAGATGTTTGGGACTTTGTTTGTTGTGTGTGGTGTTTGTGTTTGGAGCCGGCTTTAGATTTTGCCCTGTGTTTTTGCCCCTGGAAGGCTAAAGCCAGCCTCTTATGTTGACTGGGAGATGCCATATAAAAAAAACATGCACTAATCACTATCTCCGTAGGGTGCCAACGGTGCGAATACATAGAGGAATAAGCTCTAGAGATGACATAGCTGAAATTATACCTCTGCCCAAGTACAGACGTCAGCACATCAGGCTACCCGAAACTGTAAGATTTTCCCAATAAACCTTGAACATATTGCTTTAGCAATAAAGTTAAATATCTATTAAATTTGACAGATCGTGGTAGCTTGATGTGGTGGCTTCTGGAAATGGGCCACACTGACGTATATCATATGGACTTGAAATGTTTGATTATAGAAATTATAGTTATAAAAATATGAAGCATATCGACACCGAAATCATAAAAATACTGTCATCTCTTTTTAACTTTCATAATTTTGCGTAAGTGAAAAAGGATAACAGTGTTTTTGACAGTTACTATAATAGCAACCCTTCATTCCTAGCGTTATTGAAATACCTACTTGCAGCTGGGTCGCCATTTTATTTTCCCGCTGTTTGGCTATTGCTATCTTTTTCTCTCTAATAAAACGGGAAAGAGACGGGACGTAATTTAGAGCTGTCACATATAATTGAACCTAATATTTGTCGATATCGACTAAAAACACGGTGAAGCGCAAGGCATAAACTAGTTTGACATCTCTAACTTAGTTCATAGCCATAGTCCTATAGTCTTATGAGAACGGTTGCTGAATCAGCCTTTATCCGTACTTTTCTCGCACTGCCTTTTAGTAAAAAGATGGCGATATTAATTTTAGATTAGTTATTGAACAAGAAAATCGGCAGCAATGTCATCCAAACCTAAACATGCAAAATAAAAAAATTATAAACAAGTGAAGCTAAGAAAACTGTGTTAAAAATACTTACCCGACGTTTTTCTTGTAGGTATGCCAATTCCATAAGATTTATATGTCAGTGATGGGCCATAATAACAAATACAAACGTCTGTGGTAACAGACGTTATTTAAGGGGTGGTATCTGCTAACAGGAGGTTTTCTCCATGTAACTCCTCTTTGATGAGTGAATATAAATGTGCAAAAAAATATGTCAATTATTAGACTCTGAACTTTAATTGGTACAATTGAAATAGTTCTAACTTTATTATTACTATATGAAAAAAATATTTAAAGTGAAGCATTTTTTCTAACTAAACGGCATTAAAATTTAGTATTTTTTTTCACCAATATAGGTAATATAAAAATATTTGTCAATTTTTTCTTTACAAAGTGTACAATTGGCATTTTGATCTAATGATTTATTAGGCTACAATGAAATAAAAACCACTCATTTCGCACTATTCGGCCCGCAGTGACTGACGTAACAACCGCTTTGTAGTGCAAACTGATTAGAACTTTATTTTAGCAGAAATTCAAACGAAATTTGAACCACCAAAAATAGAGTTGCTAATTTAGCAGATACCCCAGCCTTAAAACTAGTTTATTTACCGATCGTCGCAATGAGGTGTCTTCAGGACCAGCTTCCAATGAAAAATTTTAGATGGCGCTGTGCAAGAAGGAGTGTAACTTTTTTTTTAGCTATTTGGGAGCTGGCATTCATTGCCTTTTAAAAATGCCTATGTATGTAATGTATCTATGTAGTATATCAACTGTCTGGTGTCCACGACACAAGCCTCGTTGCTTACTGTGGCACTAGATGGCGCTGTGTGTTCATGTCCAGCGATATTTATTTATTAATTCCAGCACCAGCTAAAAAAAATACACTCCTTCTTGCACAGCGCTATCTATAATTTTTCGTTGGAAGCTGGCAAAAACACCTCATTGTGTATTGTTTTGTATAAGCTTTACAACCTACTTTTTTTTTATTCTTAACTTGGTCTAAAACTCAACCAAGTAACTCCTGCATTAGGCCCCTGTATGAACGGTCGAAAGAATTCTAACTTGTCCAAGACGGAGTGAAAAAATATTTGTAGCGTACAATAGAATGACTCACTTAAATATTTTAGAGTCCCTTGCCCGATGCCTTAACAGACAAACATGGCATACGTGCACAAGGTTGCAAAAAACTTTGATTATATAATGTCTAGATAGAGCGCCAAATGCGCGCAAACGTGTCAAAAAATATCAGCCAACTGTTGGCTTATACGTACTTACCCGCCGATTAGTGCCGATCGTGCCGCTTTGGCGTCATTAC
The DNA here is from genome assembly GCA_941918905.2 of Xestia sexstrigata. Lineage (NCBI taxonomy): Eukaryota > Metazoa > Arthropoda > Insecta > Lepidoptera > Noctuidae > Xestia > Xestia sexstrigata. The sequence continues at coordinate 9,456,466 of OW799200.2, read as the reverse complement.
GTATTACGCGCGCTAAGTAATAAACAAATAACAGCGATAAAATGACGGTATGTACTATTAAACTGTGCCGGAATTATACAGGAAGGGTAAAAAATACCAAGCACATCACATATCATCGGTAAGTAACCCAAAAACTGTATATTTATTTTTTGTTTCTAAGAACATAAAATTACGCCATATTTTATCAGTGTTACCAGTTTATTTGTTTCATTCTCCCAAATTAGTTTTGCCTTGAACTTTTCCGTGTTTTTAATCAAAACATTCTAAAGGCACAAAATGGATTATAAGGACATTTTGATTTCAAATTACATAAAAATCTGAATTTATCACCCAAGTAACTCTGGTAGGTCGAAACAATTCTAACCTATCCAAGGTAGGTCAAAGTGTTCAAATATTCCAGCTCGCTCTTCAGACTACTTTCTCTTGACTCTAGTCGTTCGTTTTCATTATTCTCTATGCAACGAGCTACTTCTTAGAGAGACCCAGATCAGTGACTTGGGTATCTTATTGGATTGTAAACTACACCTAAATCTACACATTGATAAGATTATTGCCAAAGCATTTCAAATGTATCATTTTGTAATGAGATCATCGGTAGATTTCAAGCGACCAGCCACATTCCTGTAGTTATTGAATTCTTTAATCCGACCACAAATTGAGTAAGGTGCATTGGGGCAATTCCGATAGAAATTTCTGCGAGATGACTAGAGGTGAACATTTCAGTTGATTATTCGGGAATGCTCTATTTTACTAGTCTTACTGTTTAAGATCTGCATATATATTGAAAAGCTTTTGTTAAACATAAATTAGATTTTTAAATATGTCGTAGGATTTGCTAAAGAAAGTATTTTATACACTGAACTATATTTTTGGGTCATACGGATAATTGCGAACTATCGTATCGGGTAATTCCGTAAGAGCTCAAAAGTCGTCTTTATTGCATTTCAGCCAGTTTACATTTCATTTTCCATCATAATTACCCCATAGATTTTGATATTGTAAGCTTTTTAAATAATAACCGTTAATTTGAATTCCTTTAACTTTGTATTGCATAATTACCCCAGAAAAACCTTGATGTTCAGACATATGTGACAGTGGTTCTCAACATATCTTTTGAGTTTTAGGTAATTTAAAACTGCACGATGGTTATGTTTAGGTACTTACATATCTTTTTACTACTGGCAATTACAGTAGGAAAACGTAAGTGGGGTTATTACGAAACAATCATATCGAAATAAACCCGGAGGGGTAAATCAGAAAAAAATAAAAAAACACAGTTGAAATCTTAAATTCCTATTATAATATTAAGTACCTACAAAACAAAAACCTATCATAAAAACAAACGACCATTGAAATAACTTAACAGGATTTCGAGAAAACTATCTTGGGGTTATTACGAATCACCAAAATTCGGCGCGAAATCACTTTTCTTGAATAATTTGACGACACTCGCGTGATGTTTGCAGGAATATATGGCTGCGTTTGGTAGATTTTTTGCACTTTCGGAATATACCTACCAATTTTCGAAATAGCCCCAATGCACCTTATGCCTGTATGATATGGGACCCTTTCTACGACAAATACAATCTCGCCTAGGAAAAACTTCAGCACAAGTTTTAAAAATCAATGCAGTATAGATGCCATATGAATAGTAGCTATGGAGTCCTTGGATAAGTTTAATCTTCTTACGTTGGAATCAAGGCGACTCTTGTTGCAAACCATGATGCTTCATGATTTGTTGCACAATGCAAAAATTGATTGCTCCGAGATTGTTAACAATTTATTTTATGTTGTGCCTAGAACAGTGATTCGGCGAGAGGCATGCGCCCACCCTCTCATTGCTACGTCACCATGTCGTACAAACGCGGGTGAACGGGCGCCGATCCATAGGTTAGTGAAAACTTACACCACATACTGTTCAGTATATTTTGTTAATTTAGATATTATATTTGCTAATTTGCTTTATACTGCCAAAAATTCAAGAAACTCATAGTCAATAGTCTGCAATTGTGTAAATATTAATGTTAGTCTTTATTTTTATGATTATTTTTACTTTTATTTTTTATACCTATAATCATACGTTATAATATGTACATTTCCTATTTCTGTCTTATTTTATTATTCCTTTTTTGTCTTTTTATAATATGTAGTTTATTGTTATTTAAAATACTGTGTCTACACTGTATCTTTAACACAGGTAATATGTGAAAACGTCGTGGATTGTATATTAACCTATATATAAAAGAAGAAACTGACTGACTGACTGACTGACTCATCTATCAACCCACAGCCAAAACCGCTGGGTCTACAGATTCCAAATTTGGCAAGTAGGTTCCTTGTGTTGTCTAGGGGTGCACTAAGAAAGGATTTTTCAAAATTCACCCCCTAAGGGGGTTAAACGGGGCTCCAAAGTTTGTATGGGGAAACAAGATTAGTTAGACTATTTTATTCGAAACTTCACAGGAGTGCTCCTTTTGATAAATGAGTAGAAACGGGTTTCAGGGTTTTTCAGAATTCAACCCCTAAGAGGGGGAAATGGGGTGACAAAGTCTTAAAATCAATGCACAGCCTAAACCGCTGAGTCTAGAGATCCCAAATTAGGCACATATGTTCCTGAAGTGGTCTAGGGGTACACTAAGAAAGGGTTTTTCAAAAGTCACCCCCTAAGGGGGTGAAACGGGGCTCTAAAGTTTGTATGGGGAAACAAGATTAATTAGACTATTTTATTAAAAATTTCACAGGAGTACTCCTATTCATAAATGAGTAGAAATGAGTTTCAGGTTTTTTCAGAATTCAACCCCTAAAGGGGGAAATGGGGTAACAAAGTCTGAAAATCAACATCGGTATTGTTTGTATGGTGTATCGGGTCGGGTGTATTACAAGAACAACGATTTTAAGATTTAATATGGCGGACCTGAAATGCCTTCATTCCCTGTTGGGGTGCGTTGGGGTTGAAATGTCTAAAAATCAATATGGGTGTCGATACCGAGATTATCAGGGATGCAGATTACGAAAATGGCATTTATTTTGAGATCCAGAAGATGGTGGATTCGACTTCTATACAGGATTATTGTTGATTTATTGTGTTATCGATGATGGTGATTGTGATAATGATGATGATGCTGATGATTGTGATTACGATGATGATGATTGTGATTACGATGATGATGATTGTGATAATGATGATGATGATTGTGATAACGATGATGATGATTGTGATAACGATGATGATGATTGTGATACTAATGATGATGATTGTGATAACAGTGATGGTGATTGTGATGGTGATAGTGATAGTGATAGTGACTGTGATAGCGATGGTGATAGCGATGGTGATGGTGATTGTGATGGTTATAGTGATTGTGACTGTAATAGTCATGGTGATTGTGATAGTGATTGTGACAGTGATGGTGTTTGTGATAATGATGATGATGATTGTGATTACGATGATAATGATTGTGATTACGTTGATGATGATTGTGATAACGATGATGGTGATTGTGATAGTGATAGTGATTGTGATGGTGATTGTGATAGTGACGGTGATTGTGATGGTTATAGCGATGGTGATGGTTATTGTGATGGTGATAGTGATTGTGACTGTGATATTGATTGTGACTGTGATATTGATGGTGATTGTGATGGTGATTGTGACAGTGATGGTGTTTGTGGTAATGATGATGATGCGTGTGATAACGATAGTTATGATTTTGATAACGAGGATGGATATTGTGATGATGATGATTGTGATTACGATGATAATGATTGTGATAATGATGATAGTGATTGTGATAACGATGATAGTGATTGTGATAGTGATAGTGATTGTGATAGTGATTGGGATGGTGAAGGTGATTGTGATAGTGATTGTGATGGTGATTGTGATGGTGATTGTGATGGTGATTGTGATGGTGATTGTGATGGTGATTGTGATGGTGATTGTGATAGTGACGGTGATTGTGATGGTGATTGTGATTATGATGATAATGATTGTGATTACCGTGATAATGAGTGTGATAACGATGATGGTGATTGTGATGATCATGATTGTGATTACGATGATAATCATTATGATTACGATGATTAAGATTATGATAACGATAATGGTGATTGTGATGGTGAATGTGAAAGTGGCGGTGATTGTGATGGTGATAGCGATTGTGATGGTGTTTGTGATGGTTAATGTGATAGTGGCGGTGATTGTGATGGTGATAGCGATGGTGATGGTTATTATGATGGTGATAGTGATTGTGACTTTGATAGTGATGGTGATGGTGATTGTGATAGTGATTGTGATTGTGATACCGAGGATGGAGATTGTGATGATGATGATTGTGATTACGACGATAATGGTTGTGATTACGATGATAATGATGATGGTGACAGTGATGGTGATTGTGATGTTGATTGTGATCGTGATGGTGATTGTGATAGTGATGGTGATTGTGATAATGATGGTGATTGTGATAGTGATGATTATGAAATTTGGCACATAGATACACACATCAACACGGTCTAGGGATATTTCATACTCAATTAAATAACTCGAAAAGTACTGGCCGCATTGGAATCTTTTATACACCGATTTGTTTGTAATTTATCTCAGACTAATTCCAAATTCAAATTTTTGAAAATTCTTTTGTTTCGGTGGCATAAAATGTCTTGATGTATAGGAGAGGGAATTTTCATTTGTGCGAAATTTAGAAAACAATACGAATTACGTTTAGTTACAGTTTTTTTTTCATTTTTAAACGAAAGATAAAGTTAAAATTGAGGTATTGTAGCCATGCAACGCCGACATTTGACGAGGGTGGAGATGTTACGAGCTGTGGGAATGCTGGAAGCTGGATCTGTTCAGCGTAATGTTGCTGAGGCCATAGGGACCCATCAAAATGTAATTTCAAGATTGTGGACACGCTATCGTGCCACAGGTGAAGTAGCGGAGAGGCACCGGGGGCCAAGTCGCATCACTACCCCCAGACAAGACCGAATTTTGCAAATTACTGCGCGAGCACAACCGAATGCAACGGCGACTCAATTGGTCCAAAGGCTGCGAGTGGAACACCAAGTGCTTGTGAGTGACCAAACTGTAAGAAGGCGACTGCATGAAAGCAATCTACGCTCTCGTAGACCACTCCGGGTCCCACCTTTACGGAGAGGCAATCGTGGACGACGATTAGAATGGGTTCGGAACCACGTGGACTGGGGCCGTGACCAATGGTCCAATGTGCTGTTCACGGATGAATCCAGGTTCGGCTTCCATCCAGATGTTTGGCGAGTTCCTGGACGATGGAGCCGTCTCCAGAACCCTCAGGAAGTTCACCCATACCAAGGAGGAACAATTATGGTTTGGGCAGGAATTCGTCTTGGAGGACGGACGGATCTCGTTTGGGTGCGGGGCAATATGACGGCAGAACGATACGTCCAACAGGTGCTGGGGCCCGTAATCTTGCTCCACAGAACACAAATGGGGCAAGATTTCCTGCTCATGCACGACAATGCCCGGGCACACACGGCGAGAACGGTAGCAGCTTGGTTACATACACATAATGTTAGGGCCTTAGACTGGCCTGCTCAATCGCCAGATCTAAATCCCATTGAGCATGCGTGGGATATGCTGCAAAGAAGAGCTCTGAAGGAAGTTCCTGAAAATCTGGCTACAGAAGATCAACTTTTTGCGCACCTCAGAAGGACATGGGACAATATTCCGCAGCAAGACATTGACAACCTTGTTCTGAGCATGCCGAATCGTTGCCGATGTGTTATGAACATCATGGGCGCTTTCTCAGACTACTAACTTCAAGTTTATAAACACAAATTAAATGATTTTTCTATTTTTTTCAGTTTTTACTCACAAATTAAAAGTTCATTCATATACGGTTTCCGTCTATGCTTCATTTTTTTTCCATAAAATCCTGAAATTTTAATCTATACCTTAACCATTATTAAAAAATGGTAGAATATTAAATAACGTATCTTTTAAATATATACGTGTCATATAAATAATTAACACATTGATAGTAATTCGCTTTTTTAAAAATATCCCTAGACCGTGTTGATGTGTGTAGTTCATAACCTGGATTAACAATTAGGACACTATTTAAAGTATTTATCCCTTTAATATGATCCAGTGGGACAGTTACCGAACTTTACGCGGGCGAAGCCGCGGGCAACAGCTAGTTAACCTAAATAAACGTGTAATATTTTCTGTAATATATGTTGTACAATTGTTTGTTTTCCCTAATTAAATAAATAAGTTAAAAAAACGTATCTCCTGTATGAAGGATCGCCAAGCCATCTTGAATCTTGTCTTTATCTCCCCATCTAGTTTTAAAAAATAACGTGTAAAAGTGTTTGTAAAAACCTACTTGCAAAATAAACGTCATTTATCATTTACGACCCGCCCCGGCTTCGCACGGGTGCAATGAAGATACTAATGTGGGTAATTTATACATACAAACCTTTCTCTTCAATAACCCTATCTATTGCTGAAAACTGCATCAAAATCCGTTCGGCTATTAGCTAAACAATAGGCAAGACGGAGCGGGGGAGGGTCGACGATTACATCAAGCGAAGCAAGGTGCTTGAATTTTATTCTCGCGCCGTAATTTTTTTGCGATTACTCGTAAGATATTCTTTTAAATTATATGGTGTAAAAGAGTAAAATAATGTGAATGAAATGCATAAAGGCTTTAACTTCTTTAAAATGATAAGGATTAATACCGTATTTGTGTAAATATCTTTCCAATTACCGCTTTATAATTGCCCATTTTTTCAAATATTATAATGAATATAGTATGATAACCTTAAGAGATAGACATATGCCATCGCAGACTTTTCTGTAGAACTATATAAGATACACAACTCCACCGTACAACATTTTGTTATATCTCAAAGGGTTTAGGCAGCGTTTACGTTGAAAGCTCCCAGACGGCTTATTTTTTTCCGACACCTCCAACAAATATCATTATTTAGTAAATGTATACAAAAACTTGACAAATTATATACTAAAACCTTCCTCTTGAATTACTCTATCTATTAAAAAACCCGCATCAAAATCCGTTGCGTAGTTTTAAAGATTTATGCATACATAGGGACAGACATACAGCAAGAAGAGACTTTGTTTTATACTATGTAGTGATTTATCATAACTCCTATAGGAAGGGTCGAAACAATTCTAGTAAAAGTAATAAGTAGTCGAAGCAGTTTGTTAAAATTTTCGAGCTCGCGTCACCCGCTCTTGGAGCCTTGGTTCATTGTGTTCTTATATTTGTCTCCTTATGTCGATTAAGTAACATCTATTTCTGAATAAAAGGGGTAAAGAAAAGATTACATAACAGAATGGAGAGCTTCAATTTCGTTTTACTTAAACTTTTCATTGAACTCTTCAAAATTTCTAACTTCTACATAAATATAAGAAGTATCAAACATCTAGCCAATGGGGGCTTCGTTTTTGAGCTCACCAGAAGGCGCCACTGTCAAGTAAGGTCTTGTCAAGAATTCTATTTTATACTTTAAAGTACCAATAACGTCATAAAAAGTTTATTTTATTACGCGTATAACAACATAGTGTAAACTTCAGTTAAATAGTTACAATAATTATTCTCCCTAAAATTATTTTATTAGCAAGCATTAAACATTTAAAAATCTTTTAACCTAGAAGTACTATAATATAAGATCCTAAATTGCTACTTAAAATCTTCAAGTCGTAATCTAAATAGGTACATATATAAAAGAAAAAACTGACTGACTGACTGACTGACTCATCTATCAATGCACAGCCTAAACCGCTGAGTCCAGAGATTCCAAATTTGGCACATCTGTTCCTTAAGTGGTCTAGGGGTACACTAAGAAAGGGTTGTTCAAAAGTCACCCCCTGAGGGGGTGAAACCGGGCTCTAATGTTTGTATAGGGAAACAAGATTAATTAGACTATTTTATACTTCACAGGAGTACTCCTATTGATAAATGAGTAGAAACGAGTTTCAGGTTTTTTCAGAATTCAACCCCTAAGAGGGGGAAATGGGGTGACAAAGTCTAAAAATCAATGCACAGCCTAAACCGCTGAGTCCAGAGATTCCAAATTTGGCACATCTGTTCCTTAAGTGGTCTAGGGGTACACTAAGAAAGGGTTGTTCAAAAGTCACCCCCTGAGGGGGTGAAACCGGGCTCTAATGTTTGTATAGGGAAACAAGATTAATTAGACTATTTTATACTTCACAGGAGTACTCCTATTGATAAATGAGTAGAAACGAGTTTCAGGTTTTTTCAGAATTCAACCCCTAAGACGGGGAAATTGGGTGACAAAGTCTAATAATCAATGCATAGCCCAAACCGCTGAGTCTAGAGATTCCAAATTGGGCACATACGTTCCTTATGAGGTTAAAGGGTGCAATAAGAAAGGATTTTTCAAAATATACCCCCTAAGGGGATGAAACGGGAGTCGAAACTTTGTATGGGGAAACAAGATTACGTAAGACTGTTTTACTCGAAACTTCACAGGAGCACTCCTATTGATAAATGGGTAGAAATTAGTTTCAGGTTTTTTCAGATTTCAACCCCTAAGAGGGGGAAATGGGGTGCCAAGTCTAAAAATCAATGCACAGCCCTAACCGCTTAGTCTAGAGATTCCAAATTTGGCACATACGTTCCTTATGAGGTTAATGGGTGCAATAGGAAAGTCAAAATCCACTAGTATACCCCAAGTAATACCCCCTAAGGGGATGAAACGGGAAACGAAAGTTTGTATGGGGAAACAAAGTAACAAAGTCTGAATATCAACATCGGTATTGTTTGCATGGTGTATCGGGTCGGGTGTGTTACAAAAACAACGATTTTAAGATTTAATGTGGCGGACCTGAAATACCATCATCATCCCCTGTTGGGGTGCGATGGGGTTGAAATGTCTAAAAATCAGTATGGGTGTCGATACCGAGATTATCAGAAGTGCTGATTACGAATATGGCATTTATTTTGAGATCCAGAAGACAACGGATTCGACTTCTATACAGGGTTATTGTTGATTTATTGTGATGATTGTGATAACGATGATAATGATTGTGATAATGATGGTGATGGTTATGATTGTGATTACGATGATGATTGTGCATAAGATGAAAATTATTGTGAATACGATGATGATGATTGTGATAATGATGATGATGATTGTGATAACGATGATGATAATTGTGATAATGATGATGATGACTGTGACAACGATGATGATGATTGTGATGACGATTGTGATAACGATGATGATGATTGTGATACTGATGATGATGATTGTGATAACAGTGATGGTGATTGTCATGGTGATAGTGATTGTGATAGTAATGGTGATGGTGATTGTGATGGTGATTATGATTGTGATTGTGATGGTGATAGCGATGGTGGTGCTGATTGTGATAATGACGGTGATGGTGATTGTGATGGTGATTGTGACAATGTTTGTGATAATATGGTGATCGTGATAGTGATGGTGATGGTGATGGTGATGGTGATAGTTTTGGTGATGGTGATAGTGATTGTGATGGTGATAGTGATTGTGACTGTGATAGTTATAGTGATTGTGAAAGTGACGGTGATTGTGATGGCGATAGTGATGGTGATTGTGATAGTGATTGTGATTGTGATGGTGATTGTGACAGTGATGGTGATTGTGATAATGATGATGATGATTGTGATAACGATAATGATGATTGTAATAACGATGATGGTTATTGTGATGGTTATTGTAATGGTGACTGTGATTGTGATTGTGATGGTGATTGTGAAAGTGATTGTGACTGTGATAGTGATGGTGATTGTGATGGTGATTGTGATGGTGATTGTGATGGTGATTGTGATGGTGATTGTGATGGTGATTGTGATAGTGATGGTGATTGTGATAATGATTGTGATAATGATGGTGGTTGTGATAGTGATGGTGATTGTAATGGTGGTGGGATAATGATGTCGATTGTGATAGTGATGGTGATTGTGATAAACATTGTGATATTGGTGATGATTGTGGTAGTTGTGATGATAATAATTGTGATAATTATGAAATTTGGCACATAGATAGTTCATAACCTGGATTAACACGTAGGACACATTTATCGGTTACCGAACTTTACGCGGACAAAGCCGCGGGCAACAGCTAGTTAATCATAAATGGCTTAGTCTAGAATACAATCGTGAGTATTAGTATAAATACGTGATAAAAAAAGTACGCAACAAGCGAACACTGTATGACATCTGACATTTCGGAAGACCTTAGTCTACAAGAACGTCTCTAGCGGCGAATTCATGCGCGATAGCCCCCATTCGATGTCACCGAGGGACAGACGATAGCATCAAGCTACCCTAACTGTCTAATTTTCCCAAATAACCTTGAACCAAATTAATACCTACTTTGGCGATAAAATTGTAATTCTATTATAAAATGAATTTGACAGATTGTAGTAGCTTGTTGTACTGGTGTCTGTACATCAAGTTATACATATCCAGTATAACCTGACCTCGCTTTGTATGGCATTCCGTTGAACTTCAGCTGCATCCGTAAATAGCAACCTTAACCCTTACAAACAAAATACTCGCACCCTTGCTCCCATCAACCCCTCCCTCGTTTTAAAAGCTGGCAACGCCATTGGGGCTAAGCATAGGGGCAATACCATAGATATATTTTATGTTACACTAGATTAGCAATTACCGCGCCAAGGCGTTGCCACGGGCATATGACCACGGTCATATGCTTAGCTTATGTCAGTTCAGTGCAAAGAGTATGTAAACCTAACGGGTTCAATGTTCTGTTTGACGCAGTACCGAAGTGACACGCGACAAAATATGGGCAAATACGCAATGAAAGAGTGCGATTAAAAATCACAAAAACATAACAAGTTAATCGGAATAACTTTCCACACGTAATTTTATTGTTTCTGTGTATAAATATTGGTTTATATCACCGTAAAAACACAATTAATTCAATGAAATTTTGAATTTTGACAATTAGGTTCAGTGTTACCATTAAAAACTTGTTTTAGTTTCCCACATTAAAATTTGTGGGAGAGTTTTGTAATTGATGAAATAAGTGGTTTTATTATTTAATTGTTTTAGATTTTTTAAATTTGTTTTTTTATTGTTTTAATATTTGAATATTTAAAAATTGAAAATAATAATAAAATTTGTATATAAATGAATAAACAAAATGAAAAATAATTATTATTATTAATTATTTCATTAGTTATAAACGTCTAATACATCCAATAAGAAATACATAATTCAAATATTTTAAAGTTAATTTAATTTATATGTTCCAAATGTTTTTTATGGCTTTTAAAATTTGGGTAAATTTTCGCATGGGTAGGCAACCCCATCCCGCCATTGCAAGTTGATATTGCCGTCTTTGTCTAATCTAAGCGACGGTATTGTCCTTGCGACTTGTGTAAGCGAGACAGACATATTATGTTTACTTTTAAATGTTTGTGGTTACAAAGCTACGTCGTCGTCGCGTTTAAAAAGTGGTTACACTTTTTTTGACACATTTGATTGAAATTTGCATCTCTAGTATATTTAACTCAATGGGCAATACATTATTAAACATAAAGTACCACCAACTTAGCTGTGCACGCGGACAAAATTGGAACTACAGTTGCCATTTTATGAACGTCATGCCGCTGTCAGTGTCCGCCAATCAGCGTTGTGGCTGTGACAGGTCAGTGATGAATATTTGGAAAATTAAATCCCACTGACAGTGAATGCGATTCGAGTGATCCAGAAGATGAATAATAAAGGCAATCAGCAAAATGATGGCTCGAGACTTAGATATATATGTTACACTAGATTAGCAATTACCGCACCAAGGCGTTGCCACGGTCATATGACCAGGGTCATATGCATAGCTAACGTCAGTTCAGTGTTCTGTTTGACGCCTACCAAACGTCACACGCGACAAAAAATGGGTAAATGCTTAGTGAAAGAGTGCGATTCAACATCACAAACACATTATAAATTAACCCGAATTACTTTCCACACGTAATTTTATTGTTTCTGATTTTATTTAATAGTATAAATCAACGTAAAAACGCAATTAATTAAATAAAATTTTGAATTTTGACAATTAAATTCAGTGTTACCTCCAAAAACTTAGTTTTAGTTTCCCACAATAGTGGGGGGGTTTTTACTTATGAAATAAGTGATATTAATATTATTTAATTGTATCAGATTTTTTAAATGATTTTGATATTGTTTTAATATTGGAATACTTAAAAAATGAAAATAATAATAATATTTGTATATAAATGAATTAACGAAATGAAAAATATTCAAAAAGAAAATGTTTTAATTATTTCATTAGTTATAAACTTCTAATACATCCAATATGAAATACATAATTCAAATATTTTAAAGTTAATTTAATTTATATGTATCAAATGTTTTTATGGCTTACAAAAGTTGGGTAAAATTTCGCGTGGGTACGCAACTCCATCCCGCCATTGCAAGTTGATATTGTCGTCTTTGTCTAATCAAAGTGACGGTATTGTTCTTGCGACTTGTGTAAGCGAGACAGACATATGTTTACTTTTAAATGTTTTGTGGTTTCAAAGCTACGTCGTCGTCGTGTTTAAAAAGTGGTTACACTTTTTTTGACCCATTTGATTGAGGTTTGCATCTCTAATATATTTAACTCAATGGCTCGAGAAGTCGAGAGCATTGATTACGACAGGAATTCCTTTAGTGCGGCCGCTCGAACTTACAGAGTAGAGACCATGATAAAATATTTCTACAAAATGTAAAATTGAAAACATCACTTTTGTTTTATATAATCATTAACTAAAAATCACAGCTATACGGACGAACTTGAAAGACTGCCTTATGTTTTACTTTCCTTTTTTCTTGGCGAGTTTCTAAAATGGCAATAACAAAGTCACCAAGTAGCGATGCCAACAGATAAACAGATAGTTGGTGGCACTTGTACATTTTTCACATCATGATGATAGTACCCGAAAGATTCGAAAGATAGGTCAAAAGAATAATCGTTTGAGTTTTAATACTTTTCTAGATAAAACGTTGCTTAATTTTTACGATTTAATTTGAACATGAACATTTAATTTACATATTGAAAAATCTAAGGACAGTATTATAAGAAGTAAGTACTGGTGGTTTACCAAACGTTTCCGCTTATCGAATATTTTTAAAAGCGGACTCCACATTTTCACCCTGGACACCTTTGAAAGCCGTTCAGTGTCGGCATTTGCACCCGCTTCTAAGGGTTTGCGAGGCGCGAACCTCCCGTGAACGCAAGCGCATCCACACTGACGGTACATGACTTATGGATGCATAGGAAATATTGTAATGTACATTGAAGTGACTAATTAAAAAAAAAAGATAAGTAATCAGAAAATGTTCAGAGGAAAAAGGTAAAGGATTTAGAAAGAAGTCTGGAGCAAGCATAGTTACATTTATTTATACCAATTCTGTATAGCATTCGGGATCAATTCTCGACGAGCGCGCGAACTAAACTGTGAACGATAGCGAAAATGGAGGTTGACATGTTTTTCGCGACGACTTAAGATATATATCCCTCAAATGGCTTAGCATGATCCTCCGTTACTCCTAAAATACTGCAGCATTAATTTTGAAATAAATATATGGTAAAGTTGAGGATTAATGCTAAGTCCTGTGTGTGACGAAAACACAATTCCATTAACTTTTCTTGATAGAAAAAAAATCCAAAGTTACCTCCAAATCGAACAATAAACCGCTGGTATTCAAAAAGTACTTGAAATTACATCATGAAACTTTGCAGATTAACTGAACTAACTCTATAGCAGGTCTTATGTGTTATATTGTTTTAGTCCAATTAATAGATTTTTTAAATAGCAAACGAATCACAAATTTCGCGCTATTCGGCCGCAGTGACTGACGTAACAACCCCTTTGTAGTGCAAGCTGATTAAAACTTTATTAAAACAGCATTTCAAACGAAGTTTGAACCACCACAAATAGAGTTGCTAATTTTAGGGTTAGAAGGGCCTTAAGGCGTGAATTCACGCAGGTGTTCACGGCGCGAATGTGGACTTGGAGCCCGAGGCGACATGTATGATATCCACGCTTGTGTTTGTCACACATTAGATATTAGTAGCTAGCTGGTGTTTGTTGAATGCCATACATGTTATCAAAGACTACAATATATATACTGGCAACATGTTATGTTATTTTCACAGTGTCTGTGGTCTTAGTTTTTTTTTAGTTGTGATATTAGAAAGGGCGGGAAAACGTGAAAGAGTGAAGGCGCGCTTTTTTGATTTAAAATTTTTTATTTGTAAATTTTTCACAATTTCTCTGTAAATATTTATTAATAGTTAGTGTTAAGCGTTAGTTATAAAGAATAATTAGATATAATATATAAAATGGTTAAGAAGAGAAAAAGGAAGGAGGGGGAACCGCCTCCGGATCCCCAGCAGGTATTATCCACCGATTCCGACTCAGCGGAATCGGCGGTAACTTGCTTTTCTTTTAAGGAAATGATAGCAGAAAAGGATCCAAAGGAAAAGTACAAAATTTATAAGGTAAAGGGATACACCCGCAACTATCCTGAGGATATTAATCAACAAAAAGAGCTGGTTGTATTCCTCAATCATACTGAAGAAAATAAACCTTTTAGTGATAGGGATCGTATGGCTATATCTAAAGGAATACGTGAGCATGGAGTTTCAGGAGTCATGCATTTGCGCTCCATCAATAAATACAAGGTCGGCATCACTTTTGATTTGCCGAATAACGCTAATATGTTTATTAAAAATAAAAAGTTATTGGATCAGTTATCATTAAAAGCATCCATCCCTGCTGTAGACACAGAGGTAACTGGGGTTCTCACCTCAGTCCCTGTCGACATGGCCAATAAGGAAATATTTTCATTGATCGGCAGCTCTAAAAATGTAATTCAAGTCAGGCGCTTCATGCGCAGGGTAAATGGTTTCGCCGGCGGTTTTGAATTTGTACCAACACAGGCAGTTGCTGTTACCTTCGCCTCCACCATTCTTCCTCCTTATATATACCTAGACTCATGGCGCCACGAGGTAAGCAAATATATTCCACCGGTAAAACAATGTCTAAAGTGCCTTCGGTACGGACATATCGCTAAATTTTGTCGCAATACTGAGGTTTGCTCAATTTGCACTCTAAATCATAATTTTTAGAATTGTCAGGTTGACCCAAAAGATGCTAAGTGTGCAAACTGCAAGGGCGATCACATAGCTATCTCCTCATCTTGTCCTATAAAAAAACAAAAAATAGAAGAAAACAAAATAAAGTCAAGAAGTGCCACATACTCTGATCTTTTTAATAGTAATGCTTTTCCAGCTCTAACAGCAAAAAACTTAGATGTACAGATTAATAATTTAATGAAATCCGATAAATTTTTAAATATTTTAGTAGAAACAATTACCAAAATAGTTAGCAATAAAGATGTCCCTATAAACACATCATCAAATAAAGAGGTTTTAAAAAAAACTTTAAGTACTAAAATTCCTTCACCTCCTTAATGGATATTTCAAATTTAAACATAATGCAATGGAATGCACAAAGTCTTAATAGCAACAAACATATATTTACCAATTTCCTCTATACATACAATATTCACATTGCAATAATTAGTGAAACATGGTTCAAAACTGATCAAAATTTTAAAATAAAAAATTATAATATTGAAAGGAATGATTGTGGTAATAAACACAACGGAGTTGCCATAATAATTCATAAAAGTATTATTTATAATAAAATCAACACTTATTTTGACAATTCTTTACTAAATATTTGTGTAAAAATCACAGTTAATAATAAGGAGATGAGTATAGTCAGTTTCTATAGTCCCTTAAATTCTAATCCAGCTTTCAATAAGGATAATTTTGATTCATTGGTTAAGTCTATCCCTGGTCCTTTTATATTTGCTGGGGACTTTAATGCTCATCACACATCTTGGGGTTGTGGCTCTGACTCTCCACGTGGTCGAAATGTCTTAGAAGTCATTGAAGAAAATAATATAATTTTGCTTAATAATGGTCAGGCAACAACTGTTGGTTCTCTAACATGGCGTCTTATTGCACTGGATTTGTCTCTAGTCTCTTCATCATTGGCACTTAATTGTGAATGGCAAGTACATGATAGTCCTCTTGGTAGTAGTTATCACATCCCTGCAATTATAAAAGTAGTGTTTAGTAATAGTCAAAACAATGATTCTTCTAGAAATTGTTCAAGCACTGAACATTTGCCCACCTACCCAAATTACAAAATGGTAGATTGGCAAATGTATAGTAATAATGTGGATGAATTGTTAGTTGATTTCAAAACAGTTAATATATGTCCTCTTGATTCATATCATCATTTTTGTACAATTTTACATACAGCTGCTGCTAATTCCATTCCAAATTATAAGGTCAATAAAAATACAAACAATCATGCATGCCCTACAAATAGGATTAGAAGAAATTCCCTTCCTTGGTGGAATCAAAAGTGTACAGACGCTGTATCAAATTTCAAAACAGCTTACATAAATTTTAAAAATAATCCATCAGAACAAACTTATATCCAATTCAAAAGACTTCGAGCACTTAAAAAATTAATTATAAAAAAGGAACGTCAAAAAAGTTGGATGTCTCTATGTGAAACTTTCAACAGATGCACGCCAATATCCATCATATGGAAATTCATGCGCAAATATAACAAAACATACAATTTTAATAATCATGAAAACGACGCATGGATTTTAGATTTTTTGAAGAAATACACTCCAGATTTTGTGTCACATGCCCCAAGATCTTTGTTTAATAATAGTACTAACTCTAGTCATAGTTTTCTGCTTAATCCTTTTACAATCAGTGAATTAATATCTGCCATCACCTCTCGAAGAGACACTACTTATGGTCTTGATGGAATGCCATACATACTTTTTAAAAAACTTAGCATTACTGGTTTAAAAACATTCCTTATAGTTCTGAATATGTTATGGGAAAATAATATTATACCCCAAGAGTGGAAAGTGGATTGTCTTGTACCAATTTTAAAACCAGAAAAACCCAAATTATGTCCCGATTCTTATCGTCCCATAGCACTTACTTCTTGTGTTGGTAAACTATTTGAGCAATTGTTGAAGCAACGTTTAGAGTTTTATGTTGAAAAAAATCATATTCTACCGTCGAATCAATTTGGTTTTCGTAGAAATCGGTCTGCTAGGGAAAGTGTCTGTCAATTGCAGCTTGATATACATAACTCTTTATTGGCCAATAATAATTTGGTTGGAGTCTTCTTTGATGTGGCTGGGGCTTTTAATAGTTTAAATATAGATATTTTATGCCATGAACTATTACAAATAGGGATCCATGCAAAAATTATAATATGGGTTAGAAATTTTCTGAGCAATAGAAAAGTGTTCGCTAAATTTAATGGAAATCTTTATGGTCCTAGACTTGCTTCAAAAGGAGTTTGTCAAGGAGGTATATTATCTCCCTTATTGTTTATATTGTATTGTATTGTATTGTATAACGGGCTGGTGTCCGCAACTCCACGTCAAAGCGCGTATTTTGCGTATGGGATATAATCCACCACGCGGGCCCAGTGCGGATTGGTAGATGTCACATGTCTTCGAATTTTTGGTTCTAGGACATGCCGGTTTCCTCACGATGTTTTCCTTCACCGTTTTGAGAGCAGTGGTGATGAAATAAATGACACAAAGTAATGCCGCCTGCCTGGGTTTGAACCCACGACTTACTGTTCGTAAGTCGGGGCCGCTACCACTGGGCCACCGCTGCTCCTGCTGCTGCTGTTTATATTGTATATACGTAGATTAAATTTAATTTTAGGATCTCAAGTAAAAAATTTACAATTTGCAGATGATTTAGTTGTTTATGCTTCTGGAATCAATTTATCACAGGTTGTTCATACAGTCAATGATGCATTGTCAAATCTGTGTAAATATTTCTCTTACCTTGATTTGAATATCAATCCATCAAAGTCCAAAGTGGTTGTGTTTGGTAAACAGTGTCATAATATTCCTCCCGTGCAATATAACAATTGTGCATTGCCCAATTCACAAGAAGCAAAATTTTTAGGGGTCCTTTTTTCACATAATTTAACCTGGAACAATTATATCAAACAAATAATTAGTAAAGCAAATAAAGCTTATAATATATTGAAATCTTTGGCTGGTTCATACTGGGGTGCAGACCCAAAAATTTTGCTATTGCTGTATAAGTCTTTGGTTCGTAGCCATTTTGAATATGGTTTTTACTGTTTTGCTGCAGATACCAAAATTGTAAATAGTCTAGATGTTCTACAAAACAAATGCTTGCGTGTCATAACTGGGGCATTCAGAAGTACTCCTATAAATGCAATGCAGATTGAATGTAACATTCCACCATTAAGAATCCGGTTTGATTACTTAAAAGAAAGATTTATACTAAAACTTTTTAGTGTAACTAATAATAGTCTCTTGGACAATTTGTTGCATTCCAATTCTAGATTAGGAATAAAGCCATTTTATATGTTACAAGATATTCATAGTTTTATAAATTTCATTAAAAATATAAACATTTATCAATCATCTCATATTTTGCCCTGTTATCAAGGAGCCTATAATGCAAAATTTCCAGACATAAATATAATTATAAAAAATAAAAAGGACCTGTCCTCAAAAGAGGAAGTTAATGCATTGTTGTCAGAGTGGTCAGATCATAAATTTGTATATAGTGATGGTTCCAAAAATGATAGTGCAGTGTCTTTCGCTATTTATGAGCCAACCTCAAATATAGGTCTTGGTCGAAAAATTGATAAAAATGCCAGTATTTTTACAGCTGAAGCTGTTGCTATTTTAAGTGCTTTGAAACATATTAAAAATTGCAATTCAGGTCACAGCAAGTGGGTTGTAGTAAGTGACAGCATGAGTGTTCTGAAAAATTTAACTAATAATAAATTACATGCTAACACTAACTACATAATCTATCTAATAAAAGAACTATGGATCGAATTGACTCATTCCAATATTGAAGTTAGATTTGTTTGGGTGCCTTCACACATTGGCGTTGCAGGAAATGAAAAGGCTGATTATCTGGCCAAAAAAATTGTTGATCTAGGTGAACTAATTCCAAATGCTGACGCTGATATGAGTGTTTCCATACCGCATACAGACGCTGTTAGTCTTATAAGACAGCGTATGTGTCAATCGTGGGGGAGACATTCATATCAGTCCACACAGATTGAAAATAAAGGCACTTGGTATGCCTCTTTAGATAAACAAATAAACTCCACACCTTGGTTTTGCAGAAATAGTAGTTTTATAAATAGAAAATTTTATTCTTATATTTGCCGTATGCGTTTTGGTCATTGTTGTTTAAATTATCATCTTCATCGTCTTAGAATGGTCAACTCTTCTTATTGTGAGTACTGTCAATCGCAAAAAGTTCAATCTTTACACCATATCTTCTTTGAGTGTTCGTCTTTCAATATTCAGCGCCTTGTGTTGTCGGATGAGCTTCTAAAAATTTATAAAAAACCTGATAAGGTCCCGCAATGCATTAAGGAGCTACTTAGGAATGCCTCAACTTATCTATATTTGTACAAATTTATAACAGAGACTGTAAATAACATTTAGGTTACATTTCGTGTTTTTTTTTATGTTTATATATTATTTATTAATTTTGATAATATTGTTTTTCAATCATTGTATTTTGTAGGTTATGTTTTTTCTATGAGGAGATAGCTAATTTCAAATTTATTTGACAAGTATGTTCAAGTCATTTGACTTGACAGTAAAAACTAAAATGACGTTTACTATCTTGGATTTGACAAAAATGGATATGACAACTTTCACGGACTTATTATAGACAGTTTAAAAAAAAACTAAAAAACTAAATATGAAAATTTAATACGAAAGACGTTATTGTATAAAACCTATTACGAAAGAAAATACTTAGACGTTAGACTAGGCAATATGGTCGAAAGACTATAGCCTTCCCTTCGGGGTAAAATTAAAAAAAAAAAAAAAAAAAAATTTTTTAGTTGTCAAAAATGTCAAATGAAAATGAAGTGTGCCGAGCTGAGAAATATTTTAGAACTCAATAATTACTCGTGAAAATTGTTTGTAAAGTATCGTAGTAATTTACAGACTCAATAGTTTATTTTTGTGATGGGACATTTTGTTTTATGAATTAGTGCAGTGTGTGTTATTGATGTGTTTACGGTTTGTTTCGCAATTATTTGGTCACGTCTGTAAATCTATCTCTTTGGGTGCCTCGCGTAGTCTTGGAAAAAGTAATGCTACAGTATTAATTGTTACCATGTTAGTTGTTTAAACCTAAGTAAAGTTAGGGAAATATCAATTTAAACTTAATAAAGTGGACGCAAATTTTACTTTGTTCTAAAATTGAACTCTCAAAGTAAGCAGAAAGTACTTCTATTTCTGGTAATAAGGTACTCTTGTGTACCTACACATAACCAAATAATTTTTTGAAATGTCTTATTCATGGAAATCAACCTTAAAATTAAAAACTACCCACATGACTGGAACAACTTGAAATATTTAGTCTCAAAAGTTGGTGAGTTTCAGGTAATTGTACAGAAAACCGTTTCATTTGGTCACTGTTCTGTTACTATTAACAGTTTATTATCAATCTAAGGTTGCTGTAAGTACTGGCTTTTGTAGTAACACTTACATGATTTAATTTGAAACTAGAACTTTTTCACTTTTACACACCTACTTCATGCACCAAATTTTAGATCTATTCTTGCTACCTATGTATTTTATGTAGCATTGTTACTTTAGTTTGTACATTGACCAAAGCATTATTTGTCTCTGACCAAGACTTTTCCATTAAACTAGTAATTTATTTATTTATTTGCCCGTGATTTCATCTATGTGGAAGTCTGAAAACATAGGCATGGGACTTATTTAACAACATTGATTGACTTTCAAGGTTAAGTTCCCATGGTTAATTCTTGTATGGGGGATGATTAAATGACTTTCCCAGTAGTGATTAACTATTTTGCTTATTTTATGGATTAAGTTTTCCCACATATTTTTTTATTAAAATAAAATGCGTGCTACATTTAACCTTATAAACTCCTCTATCTTATGGGAAAGTCCCATTTAAATTAGTTAACCTGTTCCGATTTCTATTTTCTGCCTTCCAGGGATTACCCTGGTCAAATAGAAAGGCAGAAAATAAAAAATCAAGTCTCTTTTGGGTCATCATCATCTGCCTAGCCTTTTCCCAACTATGTTGGGGTCGGCTTCCAGTCCAACCGGATGCAGCTGAATACCAGTATTGGGTATTGGTATCAAATAAAAATTGATGTATTTGGGAAAACACATATATTTCGAAATCACAGACTTTTCAATTTTATTTATTAAATACAAATCAATCAATCTTATAACTATGGCATCATAGATTATAAGTAACCCAACTTTACAATTACATTGTGCATAATAAAAGTCTGAAGTGACATGTTTGTTCAGATATTCTTAAAATGGAGTTAAATTGATAAAAACATGAAGAATAACTAATATTGCTAAACAGCCTACTATAACAACTTCAAAGTTGAGCGTACTTACTTGTTATAGTTAATTGCTGTAATGATGTGGCTTATTTGTTACCAAACAAGCCATTAAGGAAACTTTGAACATTATTTGCATATGAAATGATAAAGAACAAGACTTTACTGAGTAAGCCCCCCATACAAATATAAATGTTATAAGTTTAAAGTTTGCGTTCATATTTGTATGAAATGCTTTCTCTTATTTGCTTAAACAAAAATAAGATTCAATTACTATGTGAAACCCTTACCTAAGTAAACTCAAGGTGTGAATATAAATGTGCTTAAAAATGAGAGTCAAGTCTGTGGCTGCATTATTTTTTCCAGATCACAAACTTCTAAGTAAAAACACAAAAACGTGAAAAATTACTTAGCTTCAGACCTTTGCCAACTTCTGAAGCTCAAATTCTTCGGTTAAATTTTTCGCAAAAAAGTTTTTAAATTTTTCTAGTTTTAGTTGTACCTATAAAAATAGGTATAAATTATATTTATAGCCTAGTATATCATGCAATTTAGCCAAGTATCACATTTTTTGTGGATGAAGTCACAGGCATAGTGCTAGTTTTTTATAATGGTATTTCCATAAGAATTTTTAGCAGCCCAGACCCATGTTGGCTGGTTGATGGTTATGGCAATAGGCTCGCCCCCTTTTTAATATTAACAAGCAAAATGTGTGCTTGTAATTAACACATTGTGTGTTACAGGTGTGTGGGTGTGAAAAATTCTTTTTCTTGTTGAAAGTCTGATGTGTACAAACCATAGATCATCTAATAATTATAATCAATACTTACAATTATTTATCAGAAAGTTATGGGTAGAAAATAAATATTGCACATTATTATTTTATCAGTGCATTTCAATACTACTGAAGTATCTGTTTGTGATTGTACACATGTTTGTTTGTACAATTGATAGCTACCTAAGCCACCTGTTTCCTTTGACATCATATTAGCTGGGAATTTATAATACCTATTATATAAACAGTTTGTGTCATCACATATATGTACAATGTGATTGTGTCATCATATTGTTTAGAGGTTTACTAATATAGGGGTGTTTCTCTGCTATTTGGAAATTTGTCCATACAAGACTGTCCTAAGCAAATTTTATTAAATGTTGAAAATGTTTGTTAATAAAATGGAGGGCATTATTAAATTAAATATATAATTATCTTAAAAAAGCCGACACATTTTCCTCTAAGTTTTGGTCAATTTTATGCAAAACAGTGACAGGGGACTATTGTCCCAAAAAATAACAAACTTAAGTACCTAGGTACATATTTTTGTTTAATAAACTAAGTAATCAACGTCTTTATTTTTCTTTATTGTTCTTAAAATATGTATTTTTTGGAATGAGTCAACAGTATTAAAAGGCATACATTTAACGGACCACCAGATTTAATAAAATGTAAGGGCAAAACAAAAACCTTTGGATTGCCAAAATTAGTAAATTATCACCAAAATCAATCCCAATTTTAGCGTGACATTATAACCAAATATTTTACCAACCAACTCCAAATTATGATTGTTTGTCCAAAAATAGTTATTGACCACCAAAAATTGAACAGAATTTTAATATAAAATGACTTTTAAATATGTAATATCGTTTTATCTTAAAAAAGTAAATTATTTCCAAATAAATCAGTATATATCTAAAAATAGTAAATATACCCCTAAAGTTTGACCCCATGATATTGCAAAATCATAACTGTCTGAGCTTTCTGTGACTAATTATAAACCACTTCTAACTAAATTATAGCTGTTTCCTATTTATTCAATAAGGTTAAAAAATAAACAACTCGTATAATGAAAATAATCCTTTTATTAAAATTTAAACAAACTTAAAAATCAGACCGTGTTAATTAAACAGATTCTGATTATAAGTTTGTTTACATTGTACATTGGTATGTAATTAAATCGATGTCTGTATATTCCTTTTTTTCGAACAATATATTTCAAAGTTAAACCAAAAATACTGACTTGCGCACAAATTATGCACACTAAATAAATCTAATTAAATTATACTGTTTAACGGTATTTGCAGAACAGTTTTTTTTTAGTTATTTTAGAACCTGCTACGACTCCATGACGCGCGCTCGCTTCGCTTGCATATTAAATAACACTCTGGCTTCTTTCCCCGAAGTGCCGGGCTTCCGCCGGCCTACGGCCCGGTACCCATGCCGCCCTTAAAATATATTTGGTAGTATAGCAACATTTTATGGCAATCAAACGGTGTATTTAGGTAGGTACAAATAGCGCAATAATTTGCTCACCAAAATTTGGTGATCAATTTACTAAATTTATGTTCATAGTACAATTTAAAGTGCAGTCATGACCAAAATAAGTTGTACCATTGTAATTTTAGGTTTTCATTTTTTGGTTAAGGTTTAATTTTTTTGCTGATTTGTATTATTTTAGGTAGTAGATGTCATTTTCATGGTCATAAAGTTAATTTTGGTGGTAATTATATTTGTCCCCGTATTAAAACAATGGGCATCCATTAATTACGTGAGACAATTTTACCTATTTTTCGACGCCCCTCCCTCTTTGTGAGAATTCGTGAGATTGCCCCTCCCCTAATCTCACGTGAGATTTTTTTTAAATGCGTATTTGCAAATGAGTTAATCTATGCTTCAATTACATTAGATTTATTAAAAAAAAAAAACAATTTTCTTATAATTTCTTCAGTTAAGACTAATATTTAAGTTTTTAAATGACGTAGCATACTATCACGATGAGAAAATTAAACAATTATACAGGGCGTCCCACGGATAAGCCACATGGAGGGAAAGTACCTTGAATATTGTAGATGGAACATTTTACTGAAAGAAGACATTATTTGAATTTAAAAAAACAATTTAAACTGCATTCATAGATATTTAAATAATTGCATGGTTGAACCGGGAACCGAACCCGTAACACGAGAAAAATAATCATCCCTGTAGCTTTATCATACCGATCGACATTCATCATTAGTATTATTCTTTGCTAAATAACATAATGTCAGAAATAAAACGAAGACCATGAATTTTAACATTTTTATATTAAAATATTATTCGCGGCTTTAAGACGTATGTAATTACAGAATTATATTCATCAAAATTATCAATACAACCCTCCAAGTTCATAAAGGTAGAAAAATGACTTTTTCAGGGTCAAAGTCATTCCTGCACCTTTTGTGAACTTGGAGGTTTGTATTGATTATTTTGATGATTATAATTCTGTAACTGCATAATAATATGTCTTACAACCGCGAGTAATATTTTAATCAACATTCAACCTAGCACTGGCCTGCAAATTGCAAAAAACGTAAGAAAATTTGAATTTCGCGGGCTGGTTGGAGCATTCACCTTAAATCAATAAAATACAGTAGGTAAGTATCAATCAAAGAAAAAAACGTTTTTGCAAAAAATAAAACCGACTTCAAAAACACAACAAAGTGAAAAATAACTTTAGCTTCAGAAGTCAGTGACTTCTGTGTGTTTGATTCAGTTTCTTTGCCACCAACTTCTGAAGCTAAAGTTATTTTTCACTTAGTTGTGTTTTTGAAGTCAGTTTAATTTTTTGCAAAAAAGGTTTTAATTTTTCATTTTTAGTTGTAATATATACATTTATTTTAACATAACATAACATCACGCCCGTAATCCCCGAAGAGTTGGGTTGAGGTGTACCCAATAGTACCTACATCCACATTTCGCCAGTTATAATAGGGGGCGAGCGCTGGCGCAAATCGTGGCTCCGTGGCTGCTACTAAGAAATTCCTGATGGAAAAACCCAATAACACTGCCCGACCCGACCTAGGAATCGAACCCATGACCTCATGCTGAGTAGTCGCCACCACTAGACCAACGAGGCAGTAATTTATTTCATATTGTAAACAATACATGTCATTGTAATAGGCTCTTCCCCAATAAAATGAAACCTAACTGTCGAAATGTGGGTGTACTGTACACATCTGCACACCCCCTCAGAGCATACAGGCGTGATGACATGTTATGATGTTGTGAAAACAACAAACATCCAAGCGATTGCAGCAATCACGACCGATTTGCTGTCTATAATTGAAGAGTTCCATTATATTTCTCTGAAGATCACCATCAGATCTTCACCAAATTTAAACGGGACCATTGCGAAGTAATTTTCTTCAAAACAAAAAACATACACAAAAAAATATTAAGACGAATTATTGATAACCTCCTCTTTTTTGAAGTCGGTTAAAAAGTATTAAAAGTTAAGTTCAACTACCGCTTGTCGCTTAAAAATAATATTAAACTCTTGCAATTTTCTATGACAGTTTAAACGTCCGCCATTTTTCTCAATCTGCCTTGTTTACATCAAATCTTAGTGAAACTTTAAGCACTGTTCAAATAAAAGTGTTTTTTTGACACATAGACTTTGACGTCACTACCGACTTTGTCGAGGACAACGCGTTTTGAGAGTGCGTTCCGTTTCACCAAAAACATGCTACATAAAACAGTAAATTGTAAAATAAGTGATGTATTGAGCTGTAGAATCTTTACTAAGCGGAAACGTTTCAGTCTGTGATTCCGAATTTAATTTTCAATATGTCACCTGTAAAAGTATCATTAAAACTTTTCACACCTTAAATGTTAAAAAGACACCCGATCTATGGGGTCATTCTGTGGACGTTGCTAAATCCATTATAAACATTGTAGCTCCTTCATTAGCTGTAATATTTAACGATTGTACTGACCGTGGTGAGTTTCCTGATCTAATGAAATATAGTAAAATAATACCATTGAATCGGGTAGTACGCTCGAACAAGCTATTTGGTTTACATTTTACAATGTAATTTGTTGGTTAAACTATAAACCAAATAGCTTGTTCGACCGTACATCAGACCCCACTAATTATAGACCCATTTCAGTACTACCACCTTTAGTAAAATTTGAAAAATAATTTTGGCACAAATGCTAAGTTTTTTAACTAAGTTATTACATAAAAAACAGTTTGGATTTACAAGGGGTCGTTAAACTACTGATGCCGTTGTTGAACTTTTAAGACACATTTATAATGCCTGGGAGGACAAATTCGATGATTTGGGAAGTTTTTGCGATTTATCTAAAGCTTTCGATTGCGTTCTTCATGAAACATTAATCAGGAAACTACACCACTACGGAATCCGTAACGCCTCACTGGATCTTCTTATTTCATATTTGAGTGATAGGATTCAGAGAGTTGATGTGAACGGGAAAAGATCTCCCGGATCCGTAGTAAGAATGGGGGTACCCAGGGATTAATTCTTGGTCCATTTTTGTTTCTAATTTATATAAATGACTTGCCTTACCTCATAAAAGATAATCATGACATAGTATTGTTTGCAGACGACACTTCTCTTTTATTTAAACTCAAACGTCAGCAGTTGGTTACGGATGATGTTAATAGCGCCCTGGCAAATTCGTTAATTGGTTAAATGTTAATAATCTACTCCTAAATGAGAAAAAAAACTAAATGTATTAAGTTTACGATACCCCATGTAATATAAGTGGAAACCACTGTACTAATTAAGGATGAAGAGTTGAACCCGGAAGATAGCACAGTCTTCTTAGGCATAACTTTGGATGCCAAGCTTCAGTGATAGACAAATTGTCGAAAAAACTTAGCTCTGCAGCATTCGCCAGAAGTAGAATTAGAAATCGTTAGAAGAATTCGTGATTTAACTGATTTAGAGACAGTCCGTTTAGTTTACTTTAGTTATTTCCATAGCGTGATGCCGTACGGTATTCTCTTGTGGGGCAATGCCGCCGATATTCAGACAATATTTGTTTTGCAAGAAAGGGTAATTCGTTCAATTTATAAATTAAGTCCCAGATACTCCCTCAGAGAAAAAATCAAAGAGACTAATATTCTCACTGTGCCCTATTTATGAAAACCTTTAGTACGCACGCAAAAATATTAATTTATTTAAAAAATACAGTCATATCCACAACATAAATACGTTTTTACAATAAACTTCCAAACCAAATTCAAGCACTAAGCCTAAATAAATACAAATCGTTTATAAAAAGGAAGCTGTGCCTGAAAGCCTACTATCATGTTAATCACTATCTCGAAGATAAAAAAGCTTGGGATTAAGCTGCTCCAATGAAATTTGCTCTGTGAATGTCGAAATTTCGGACTTCGCTTGTTTATTATTGATTCCTCTCTTCTTCCTTTCTTCTTTCTTTCTTCCTTTCTTTTTCTTTTATTGATACACTCTGACATTGAATGATTTGACATGTATTTTTTTAATTTTTTCCTTTTATTATTTTTTTATTATTTTATGTGACATTTACTGATTTGACATGAATGCTTATTTTATTAAGTAATTTACTTTTTTTATTATCATTGTGACATTTAATGATTTTTGCGTTTTCCATTTGCATTCATTTTGAAAAGTACTTGTTATTAATTGTATTTGATTAATGTGAATTTGGGAACTATTTGGGTCACATTTTTACTTTTTGTTTGTTCTTTCCCACAACTGTTTGGCAGTTTGAGTAATATAAGCGACCTACCCAAATGTCCTTTCTTTGGTATTGTTCGTCGTTTCGTTGAGCTCCTTGAGTTATAAGTCAAGCTACACGTTAACTGATAAATGCTTGCACGGACTGGACAGGTCCACTCAAATCTGTGTGGTTATTTCTTCAAAGGACCATCTCGGACACTAATCTGCATAGTCCTCATATGAATTGACCAAGATTATGTCTGAACTTCAAAAAAGACTATGACCTCTGAGTTTGTTTCGGCTGTTTCTTCTCAGAGTAGTCAGGTACGAAACACCGGCCCCATCTAGCTTAAAAAAAGGACGTGTAAAAGTGTTTGTAAAAACCTACTTGCAAAATAAACATCATTTATCATTTATTAGCAACTTAAACCAGTGTACTGTTGCCAATACAAGGCATTTTTAATAAATAAAAAGAGTGTTGTATTTCATGCATATTCCCAATTTAAACCGTCATAGCCATATTCATGAAAAACTTTTACTGTGACGCTCCAAAAAAAAAACCTGCATCACAATATTTTCAGTAAAATAGTACTATATTAATACTTAGTTAATATTTTTTAAGAACCCCCATTTGTTCATTTCTTAGCAAAATAGTAATTGCTTATTTTAATAGGTTCCTTCTACCGCGTGATTGTGTCTGGACATTACGGTTTATTACGCTACTAACAATGCGTGCGTAGCAAATTAATAAAATTCATGACTGTAAAGATGTAAACTAATAGTACCGTAACATAATCATAGTTGTGCAGGAAGACCCGTATGACGTCACATCGTGTGGGCATCACATGCGATTAGCCGGATTGACAGCGCGCGACCTCGCGGACTGTCTGTTATCGTTTGCGCGAAGCATCGAGTTTTTAATTTGCCTCGCCTTGGCTTTGTTACGATAACTGTGGGTTAGAAGGCGAGGCAACTCAGAATTCACGATAACTTGTGAAAAGAGCATGTTAGTTACGATTATTACACGAATACATTTGATATTGTAGATGATTAGGCCGGCCGACAGTAGATCCTAGATTATTTCTAACGCTTTTCGTAACGTTTGCGCTCATAGAAATATTATATAATCTATGCTCGCGCTACTGGATCTGGGACATGTAGGTAATCAATGTCAACCGAGTTGAAATACCAACTTTGAGCACTTCAAGCGTTTATTTATTGTTTGGTTTGATAATTAAGATAAACTTTGTTTCATTTATAATAGTTTTTGTGAACCTCTTTTAGAAATGTAGATTATTAATAAGAAATTTGTTAGAGTTATCTAAAATCAAAGATAAGAAGAGCTCTGTAATAAGACAGAATAGATAAACATGTGTTTCTTAATATGATTTAGAAGACGTTAGAACCAGAGAACACGATTGTCTGCTACACCAAACCGCCTGATAACAAGTCCTCAGTCCTAGAAAAGCGAAACCGCGTTTACCTACTACTACATAACAATGGTGTCGATTCTGTTGTGCACAAACTAAACTTAATTTAGGCTATTGCTATCTTTTTCTCTCTAATAAATCGAGAAAGAGACGGACGTAATTTAGAGCTGTCAAATTTAGGTGGAACTAATATTTCTATACAAATGAAGGGTGCACGTAAAAACATGTCGACTAAAAACACGGTGAAGCGCAAGGCATAAACTAGTTTGACATCTCTAACTTAGTTCATAGCTATAGCCGTCCTTTTCTCGCACGGCCTTTTAGTAAAAGATAGCAATAGCCTAAGTTAAGTTTGTGCACAACAGAATCGACACCATAGTCGACTCCATTTGTCGCGTCAAATTGTTTACATAATCATAATAAGTACATAGGTAGGTACTGTGCATAATTACATATTTATTAAATATTTCCACATGATATGAAATATGCTTGCTCGTACAAACACTTAGAAATAATTTTAATTAGCTATTAGCCTATTAGTAACAGAAACTGTATTATCATCACGTACATACATTTAGATAATGTTGTGATAGATCAGATAGACGATTAGTGAAGTAAGTAACACTGATGAAGGTCGTGGCTCACTAGACCCTTCACCAGGCAGCCGACTGCCTAACGCCTTAGCCCGTCATTATAGAGGTTAAGGTTCTTGAATTCTTCAAACACAAATTAATATCATTGAATACCTATAGGCAAGCACGTTTGTTTTTGTTTTCGTATTCTAACGGTAGGATTTTTCTATAAATAGCTGATAATGTTTTTACAATTTGGCAGTGGCAAAATGTTTTAGGCGCCAGTCTTCGATCAATAATTAGCAACGCGCCAGTAATTTCTCATTGTCAGGGAATATGCATGAAATACAAAACCCTTTTTATTTCATGCCTTGTATTGGCGCATAACTTGTTTAAGTTTCTAATACATCACTTATTTTACAATTTACTGTTTTATGTAGCATGTTTTTGGTGAAACGGAACGCATTCTCAAAACGCATCGTCCTGGATAACGCCGGTATTGACGTCAAAGTTCTTTGTGTCAAACAAAGACTTTTATTTGAAAAGTGCTTAAAGTTTCACTATTTTTTTTTATAATATTGTTATTGCAATTTTTACTTGACTAAAGCACATACAATTAGTAAAATTATTTTATTAAGGCCAAAAAAAATAGATGTAAACAAGGCAGATTGTAGATAACGACGTCACATCATGGCCGCAACAGCTACGGACGTTTGAACTGTCGTAGAAAATGGGGAGGCTAACTGTGGAACTGATGGCGCTAGCATAGTTGGTACCCAAACATCGTCATTGGTTATAAATGTGGCCATTTCATTTTATATTTCAAAATAGCTTAACCTCATTGGTCGAATTGAGACCAACTATGGTGGCGCCATCTGAGATTTACTTTCCCCATTGCAGGAGTTTAATATTATTTTCGTGCGACAAGCAGTAGTTGAACTTAACTTTTAATATTTTTCTTGGGTTGATAGTACTGTATTTTATTGATTTAAATGAAGAAAAAATTGCGTGCATATTCCCTATTAGGTCGATGTTTTACTACTACATAATAGATTATGTAGCGTTTCTGCTCACAATCCAAAGCAAAACCGATAAACGATTTCTGCATTGGAGAAACCGAACCGGGATATCCATAATAATAAACTAAGTAGCATTATCGGCAGTAACTTTTCGCCTTGTCTCTCATTCCTTCATACTAAGACTTCCCAAGATTCCCTTTCAACTTCTCTGTGTAAGTTCCTCTAATATACTTACTCATTTCTTACTATATCCATTCTTATCACTCCACACATCCACCTGAACATTCGCATCACTGCTACATGACAGTTCTAATCACGGACTTGTATATTTTCCCTTTTAACTTGAAGAGCATCCTCATGTTGTTTCAGTAACCTATCGCCATTTCATCCACAACAGTTGATCCGCTGCGTAAGGTCTGGGTCTATTGCGCCATAACCTCGGACAAGCAACCCGAGGTTCCGAAAATCGGAACAGATCGGATTGACGGTCCGGCAAGGGTTATAGGGCACAGGACTGGAGACCGAAATCATGAAATATGTACCCCTTTTGGTTCTACTTAATTTCAGACCAAAATTCTCCACTTACTTGGGTACTGGGTACTACAACAACTGTACTTCACGCCCACCACAAAGCTTCACGGGGTCTCCGGTAGTATGCTTTTTTGAGGAGATTGACAAACACCATGTACAAGTTTTTATGCGCACCTCTGGTTTTCTAGCATAGATGGCGGATAGCGAAAATCCCTGCCCGCGTGCTACTATCTCAAACTTCTCAAATTATGTTTTGGCATTCTATTATCCCGCCCCGCCCACCCACCTACTCACTCGGCTATCAAACTTGCTGGATATGCTTGCTAATAAACCATCTGAGCTCCCCTACCAACTACCTATATTGCGCAATAAAAACGCCGGCAGATGACATTTTAATGACCACCTAATCGTTTTGCGAGCAAGTGTCGCTGCCACTGATCGAGCGACTAGTATAGAAACATCAAGACAATCGATTTTTAATAAAAACCAAAATTATTTTCATATATGAAAATATTATGGACATGATAGTTTACTTCACTCGTAATGAACATAATTTGACGTGCAGTGAACACATAAACTCTTCTTTTGCTTACAACGTTCAGTACTTCGGGGTGAGACGTCTCGAACACAGACAGTACGTCAGTGCTGTGGTATAAATTTATGGCTAGCATTAGCGATTTCCGCTATCGCGTCCAGTATTCCACGCGATCCTATAGGAAACGACTTATTTACGAAATTGCGTCATTTGCGTCCCCTTTAATTTTCAAAGCGACCTATTACCAGTTGGGACTCTATGAATTGCCGATTGGTACTGAAAAATTGAAACTTATTTTTCCAAGATATAACATATTTATTTAATCAAAATATTTACCCTCATTATCTATACATTGCTGCCATCTAAACGGAAGTTCATTTATGCCTTTACGATAGAACTCTGAGGATCTAGATTCGATAAACTGTGTGAAAGCATTTTGTACTGCGTCCTGGAAAGAAAATTTTATATTACGTAGAAAATTGTCCAAATCACGAAAAAAATGGTAGTCCATTGGAGCAAGGTCTGGCGAGTACGGAGGATGACGTATAATTTCTAACTGCAGCTCCTGTAGAGTTACAACGGTTTCTCGTGCAGTATGAGGTCTTGCGTTATCATGGAGCAATAATGGTGAAGATCGATTCACGAGTCGGGGCTGTTTCACTGCCAGTTTCAACATCATTGTTCGAAATTCGCAGTAAACATCTGCTGTTGCTGCCTGACCAGACCTGAGAAAGCTATAGTGAATAACACCATGAAGAGACCACCAAACAGTTACCATTACCTTTTTATCGGTAAGCTTTGCTTTAGGGCACTATTGCGGCGTTTGACCTGGGGTCAGCCATTGCATTTTTTCTTACAATTATCGTAAACAATCCACTTATAGTCACATGTCACAATTCGATCCAATATTCCCTCATTTCTGTACCGATTCAACAAGGCAACACAAGTTTCAACACGCATTTCTTTCTGCAGATCAGTCAAATCATGGGGCACCCATTTTTCATAATTTTTTAGGTAGGGTAACGTTAAACCATGCCGCTAATTCCTGGGTAGTTTGACTCGGATGGGCTTCTACCATCTCCTTCAATTCAGCGTTATTCACTTGTGTGGGCGGTCTACCACGTGGTTCATTTATTCTTCAAGTCGAAGTTTGCATTACGAATACGTTTAAACCAAAAACGCACGGTGCGTTCATTAGCAGTCTCCTCTCCAAACGCAACGCTGATATTGCGAGCCGTTTCTGCCGCGTTAGTTCCGCGTCTGAACTCGTATTCAAAAATAACTCGGATTTACGAAGTATCCATCTTTACGTCTAAGAATAAAAAACAATTGAAAGTCGAAAATCGAATGTTGCACATTTTTTTAAATAAGAACCTCATAGGTGTCACGTGAAAAAAGTTTTACACAAAAATCTCACACCATGAAGATTTTATGACGTCGTCTCGTCTCAATTTAAAATTTGTCAGTAATTCTCAATTCCTCCATGTCCAGTCCAGAGATTGGACATGGAGGAATTGAGAATTACTGACAACTTTTAGAATATTTTAGATTTTTTTTCTCGCACTCCCGAGTATTAAACATGATATTAGACAATATAACATGGTAGCCCTTTTGTTCAGACTGCCCGCTAGCAACAATAAACCCTTTTCATTCACGGTCGGCGGGCATCAGGTTCAGCCCATTGTCCGTTTCTATTCAGTGCGGTGCCTGACAAAATAACCACTACTTCCAACTTGACTGCTCTGCTTCCTACTATAGCGGTGCTCATTGTCCTAATATTGATTGAAATAACTCAGATAAACCAACCAGGTCTTTAGTTGAATTGCACGTCGTTTTTGATCTGTTAAATTATTCCACACTCCTGTTTTCCCATATTCCGCTTATCCTACTATATTACTGTCAGTCTCCTCTTTGAGAATAGCGAAATTGATCTTCCTCCTCACCTCCTGGGTTTGGGGCCCATTATAAACTGAATGGACCTAAACCCAGCAGTGTGTGATTCCGAGCTGAGGGCTGAGATGATGATGAGAATACAAGCTTTGATTTAGTTTCACCTGTTCCGGTGTCTATCGGTATATAATCAATTCTAGCAAGTTTAGCCACTTCTCGGGTTTCAATAATTTCAATTGAGCGAGAGAATTTCCCGCGCAACCCCAGGACGTTATGCAATAGGTTAGAATGGACTGACACAACGCTAAATAAACCTGTTTTATTAATTTATAATCGGCTACATTACGTAAATACTTAAAAACATATATGAGTTTGCGCACTCTAGTACATAGTAACTCGATGTTTACGGAAATTTAGATTGGAGTCAATTGTGACACCAAGATATTTCATATGGTCAGCTTTTTCTAATGTAGGGCAAGAACATGCAGTGTCAGCGTACGTGCTATAGGTATGCGCGTAAATGATTGGGTTAGTAAGCGGTGTGTTAGTATTTCTCATTTTAAATGAAATGTATTTTGTGTGTTTAGTGTTGAAAAATTATTCTGGAGCCAATTAGATACAATATTGAAACCATTCTGAGCATGTTCGTAGGCCTCAGCTCTTGATTTAGCCGCAAACAACAGAGCAGTATCATCTGCATAAGCCATTACAACACCATTTTCGACTGGCAGGCTGCACAGGTCATTAATATAGATTAAAAATAATGTAGGACCTAATATACTGCCTTGTGGAATTCCAAAACAAGTATTAGAAAGATCAGAACTTGTGTTCGGACCAATTTTTACACATTGCTGTCGATCGCTAAGATAATCAGAAAACAGTAGAAGCTGCGCTCCTCTTATCCCAAGTGTTTCAAGCTTCTGCAAAAGACTACCAACTGTATAAATTCCACTATCTAGATTTGTAGAAATATAATTAATCCATTTGTTTACTGCTTGGCTAGTTGATTTTTTAGGCCTAAACCCAAATTGATTATCTGAAAGAAGTTCAGAGAGAATCTTCTAGATATTTTATCAGTCTACTGTTTATGATTTTTTCTAAAATTCTTGATAGACCCGTTAGGACAGTAATGGGTCTGTAGTTATTTACACACATTTTGTCTCCAGACTTGAAAATAAGTGTGACCACAGACTTTTTTTAGCATTTTTGGAAATATCCCTGGTTTACCTTATTTGTTGCTTCGGATGGGTTTATTTCTGTTGATAGTAAATCTAGCGGAGGTTCGGAATTTTTAGACCTGAATGTATTGGTTTTTATAAATTTCCACACAAGTTTACTATTTTTTCCCGCCTTCTCGAGTTCATTTTTATCGTACTGGGTTTTTTTTTTTTCAAATGATTATTACAGAAATTACGATATCTTTTATAGGTAACAGAAAGTATTACGTCATTGGGTGCACGAACGAGACCGGGTGTGATCCACGGTTAAATGCAACTATACTTTCTAGGGATTATCTTTTAGTGAAAGTGTTTTTCCTTATTACTATTATAAGGAATTTATAAAATATTGTAACGAGATATTTGCGTCATCAGAATCATAAATAGGGTAAAAATTAATGCCGCGTAAGTCACTCGTAGCCGTGTGGTATCCGGCAGAGTAGAATAGAACCAACCTTCTCACGTTAAATACTGCGAAAACCAATTTCATATGTTTCTCCATATATAAAAATACACAACCAGATGGAGTATTCAACATTAAAGTACACTCTTGTGATAAAGCTAAGAATAACAATTGCGCTTGTCCCAAAATTAAAAAAAGTTCTGGAAACAAAATATCTAGGTATAATTATTGACCACAGATTGTCATGGTACTCTCATATAGAACACGTTACTGGAAGGATTAGGAAATTAGGGTGGATTTTTAAAACGTTAAGATATATTGCCCCCATAAATATAAAAAAGAAATCAGGCTCTCACAGAAATGTATTAAATGAAATATATATCTCTCTAGCACAATCTGTTATAGCCTACTGTATCACTTTATGGGGCGGCGCAATAAAATCTAAGTTTATACATTTTGAACGAGGACAACGTACCGTAATAAAAATAATGTATTTCAAAAAAATTACATATCCTACTGAAAGTCTCTATCAGGAAAGTGGACTGCTTTCTGTTAGAAAGTTATACATCATTTATACCGTTCTTTAAAAACATAAAAATCTACCATATGATCAAACTGCTATAACAAGAAGACGGAAAGATCTCATAGCACAGGTTCCTCAAACTAAAACAAAATTTGCTGCCATTCAATACAACAAACTATCATGCCAACTTTATAATAGAATAAATAAAAAAATATATGTGCACAATAAACAATTACACGAGTGCAAAAAAAATCTAACAAATTGGATAAAGACACTAAATTACGCAGATACTGAGGCACTATTGCAACACACAAAATGAAACACCCACCCATACACACACACACACACACTAACATACACATACAAACACACACAAACACACATACGCACACACAAACACTGTTTATATCTAAGGTACTAAATAAATTGTATATTGCTGTGGAAGAGCGGAGTCTCCTAACACAGGCATTACTTGCTTAAAAGGAGGCTCCAATCAACAACTAATGTAAAAGTTTTTGGTTAAGAAATAAAGATTTTTGTATTTTGTAACCCATTACACTCACGGGTGTCGTATAAGGCGACTAATGTCTGAGGCAGAACACCTTGCGCCTCCGTAGACAGTATGGGCATGGGCAGCAGCGTTTTCTGTTAGTCTTTCATCACTGCGATCTCCAATCCGCCTGCCAAGCGTGGAGATTACGGCAAATTCCTCCCATCATGGGAGAGGCTTATGTCCAGCAGTGGACGTTATGAGCTGTTGTAGTAGTGTAGTAGTCACTTTCAAGGTTTGTCATATTGACTTTAGTGTAGCTACACTCGCAGTTTTTTCTAGGTGAATTTATTTGCATTGTTAGTAAAACAGCTTGATGATCGGTAAGCGCAGAATTAGTAACCAATGTTTTGGATGGACTTTTTTATGTGGTCTAAGCAATAACCGCTTTGATGTGTGGGGTAATAGTGAGCTGGGAAAAGTCCATGAAATGCAAAAATATTTAGGTCATTGTGTGTATGGGTATCGGGTTTCCCGGAGGAAATGTTTATGTTGATGTCTCCTACAAGTATTATATTTTTGAAAGTACTTAAGGTTTTTAAGTTTGTGTCAAGTGAGTCTAAAAATCTGTCGATATTATGAAAGGGAAGGCCTATAAATAGCCATGACTACTATCGGGAATAATTTTAATGAATAAACAATTACTGTCATGGGATAGGTAGTTGTTCTTCTTTGATAGTTCGTAAATTATTTTTAACATAAACTACAACTCCGTCGTTTTGTTGCTATTTCTGTCTGTTTTATATAAATATAAATCGTTCAGAGATTGTAAGTTGACTGTCTGTTTTGACAACCAACATTCTGTTAGTACAATAATATCACAGCTTATATCAAGACTTTGTAAAAACACTTCAAAACCGTGCATATTTCGGTTTATGCTGCGAATATTTTGTGTAAGCAAGGTAGGCGATTTGTCGCCCGAACGAAGAAGGTATTACAGTCCTCAACATTACAGATTTTGGATTCAGACACAGTAAAACTATCTAGATCACTTATTAGCTGATTGCTCACGATAATTACAATCTAAGAAGAAATACAAATAAAGGATAAGCCACCTGTTTGTGTGAGTCCGCGTAACACTGGTCAGTTTCCCTCACTCGTCATTTTATTTTATTCGACAGTTTCGTTGATTCGTCACTTTCGCTGATTGGACAGTTGTGTGAATTCGACAGTTGCGTCAACTCGACAGTTTCCATAATTTGCCAATTTCGTTGACTCGTCACTTAAGTACACTCGGAAGAAAAAATATAATAAACAATTAATGTGGATATTTTAATTCTGACAAATCTATTGAAATAAATAAATACAATAAGTCAGTTTGACACATTCATAAAACGAGTTTGTATTACTTATGTTTCATATACATTGTTAGACAAGGTTAGTTGTCAAATAGACCAACTCGTGAATCCTTCACGAGTTGAATTCGGCAATTTATCAGATAGGTTTTGCTCGTAAATACAGTCGAATACCTCCTTCTCAGTAAGGACTACGGGAACACCAATGACAGTAACCATAGGGCGTCGTTTAGAAGTTTCTTCTATTGTATAATGGGGTGAATATTTTCTCCCCGAGGTGAATATTTTCTCCGATATCTTCAATTTATCCTAATCGCCTTTATTTTCTGTGCTAATTAGTACTCCCCCATTTTTCACTTTTTTCGGGCCACGTACATGGAGCTTGAGTTGCTCGGCAGACATGAACTTTTGAACAAGTGACTTGGTGTCGTCACTAGTTTTAGTTTTATCGCTGGGATAGATGGCATTTGAACTCAAATTTGCAGGACGGACGAAATTGTCGGCGCCTTTCTTCACCATACTAGCATAGGAATTGTTGGACGTATTCAGCTTCGACTCTATAACTTCTTTGACCTGGTCCAGTGAGTTCGTCATGTTCTTCTGAAGCTGTAGGTGCTGAACGGTACTGTGGGACTGGATCATTTTCTGCTTCACTGACTGGTAAAGAACAGCCATATGAGAAGTCCCACTTTGGACCTTCCGGCAAAGATTTACGACACGTTGCTTCTGGTCTGAGTTCATTTTCCCTTCACCAACAATAGTGCAGACTTCGGTCAGAATGCCATCAATAGATAATAACCATTTCTGGATCTCTGGCGTGCTGACAATTTCACTCGGCAAAATATTCTCCTCAGGTACTGTTACAGGTGGTGGAGGATTTGGTTCACTCGGGGGCAATTGTTCGGTAGGCGTTGGCAGAGGACTTCGCCGTAGTAATTTGGCTACGAACGAATGGGCTCGATCCTGGGTTCGACCCTGGGTTGATCCTGGGTTCGACCCTGGGTTGCTCCTGGGTTAGACATACAAACCGCAACACTTTATTTATTGTCAATAGAAAACAAATAATTCAATTCATCTTGCACATAAAAGTTGCAATGGCACTGGTCACAGGTGACACACTACTTTGTTTTTAACTGACGCCGCAAATAATTATTGATATATTCGTCGTAATTGTTTATAGATAGTTTATTTAAGCAAGTACAGAAAAACACGTCCGCTTAGTCTCGCGTCTCGTAAAGCGATGAACTATCCGTAACATCCGAAAAATCCGAATGATGATGCATGTGACATCCGGATTTGAAAATCAGCGTATATCCGGATCATACAGATATACGAATATCCGAATTGCAAGCCCTAATGATAACATGACCACTCCTCGGCGCGGCACGCGTTACTGACACTGACAGCACTGCGACGTTCGCTCGGGGGCCCCGTCGCGATGCGCATGTCAGTGTGAGTGTGCGGTTTCGAGCGTATGTAGGTAGTTTCCCCACTGTCCATATTTGTATTGAGTCCAAAGCGCTAATTGTTTTTTATTTGATATTTATTTATTTTCGTCATTTTAGTGAATTTTACTGATACTTGTAGCTTGTTTTGTTTTAACTGACTTCAAAAAGGAGGTTCCCAATTCGTTTTTTTTTTATGCATGTTACCGATTACGCTAAAATGTATGATCCGATTTACGTGATTCTTCTTTAGTTTGATGCGGAATAGGTCATTTGGTCCCATAAAAATTTAACATAGTCGTGTGGTCTAATTTTATGTATGTTCATCGATTTCTCCCCCATTTGTAGAGCGAAAATTCTTTTTTTTATTTGAAAAAGTGTACTCCTGAGGTGTTCCCATTTAAATTTGGTGAAGATCTGATGCTGATCTTCGGAGATTTACAATAGAACTCTTCAAAAATAGACGGCAAATCAGTCGTGATTGCTGCAATCGCTTAGATGTGCTTTAGTGTACAAAACACCCAGATTTCGACAGTTTTGGTATGTTAATATCCATTTATTGGGGATAAGCCTATTACCATGATATGTATTGTTAACAATGTAAAATAAATGCATAGCAAATATGTGTATAGGATATTACAAAAAAAAATTGAAAAATAATAAAAAAATTGCAAAAAATAAAACTGACTTAAAAAAAAAAGAAAAACAAAAAAGTCAAAAATAAATTTTGCTTCAGAAGCCGGTGACGGTGTTAAGTCGGTTTTATTTTTAATATTTGAATGTAATAATAGAAATGATGTTTACCTATCAAAATTGAACAGGTATAATATAAAGTTTCGTGTCTGTGACCATTGGCGATTTCTTCGTTTTCATTTACTTTTACTGCTACAAGGTTTATTCTCTTTTTTTTATTTATTTCAAGCTGGGTTTCAAGAGAGTTGAATGGTTCTCCTGTATACCTACGATAATTATTGCCTTTCCCGATAAAAATCTGGTGCGTCGTCTCGCCAGGGTTTTTATAACGATTATTTTTCTCAAAAAAAAAACATTATTTAACAATAAAATAATTACATAAAAGGAGCAAAATTATTATGTTGTTTTCTTCCAATAGGGAAATGCATAAATTTTCTTTTTATAATCTCGATACGGAATGTAAAAATACTACTTATAAGAATAATGACAAAAAGTGAAAAAAAGACCAAAATCGGCCAAACAACACAAACGTTATAACCAGTAAAACTATTGTTTCTATCTCTTTCTAGATAAACTGAATTTAGTATGGATTTTGCACGTCGATAATGTCGAATTGCGTTATGAAAGGTATCGGATCTCTCTGACTAATCAGCAGTTTCAAATGTTTAAAAATTATTTCACTTGCAATTTCTGACGTTAATAAGCTTTGTTTAGAGTGATAAAAAAAAACATGCCATAGGTACCTACCCTATTATGAAAATACAACAGTTATAGTCATCATTCATTCATTAGTACATTTAGTGATTGAAATACTAGCAATTTGCGCGAAAGCACATTTACATTTCAAGCGTATACCTACTTGAAATGTAAATATTTGTACAATCTACATTAGATAAGTTCACGCAAGAACTTGGATACATTAAAACGTAAATTTTAGCCCAGCTAAACTCGCAGGAGTTACCGCCCTAAAATTACTGCAATCTATACATGTGTGCAGTTCATACACACGAAAATATGCACCAATGTGCCAATGTGTGCGTAAAATTATCAATGGGTTTTAGGCAAGTCCAGTGCTTGCCTGTCCGGCGGAGCTCCAACCTTTGTAGTAACTTCCAGTAAAGTGTTAGTTACGTGACACGGGAGCGACAAATTGCTATAAGTATTCTAACAGGAGTTTGAACTTTTTTTAATATTTTGTACGTAATGTGATATTTTATTACATAGTTAGTTCGTTATAATGAATGCCCAGTTAGTAGGGTAGGCTTTGCCTAATTACCTCTTAGGGGCGCACGCCCATGAGTCACGCATTGTTCGAATTGATTGAATGATAAAATTAATGAAATCCCACCAAAAACATTTTCATGTAAAATGTTGCCAAGACGAGACTCGCACTATCAAGTA
Organism: Xestia sexstrigata; assembly: GCA_941918905.2. NCBI lineage: Eukaryota > Metazoa > Arthropoda > Insecta > Lepidoptera > Noctuidae > Xestia > Xestia sexstrigata. The sequence goes on along the minus strand of OW799200.2, from coordinate 9,414,953 downwards.
GTTATCAGATCTCATGTCGAGCCAAGCTTTTAAGAACCATTTCACATTTTCGCGCAAATTTCCAAGACTTTAGTCGCCTAATTTACCATCTTAGATAGCACCCTGGCATTTTTGAATACATGTTGAAAATAGACTAGTCTTTCCTATTGACACTTCATGTAACACATTTACAAAAACTCATTTGTTTAGTAAGTAGTGATTAATCTCCCACAATTAGTTTACTGAAAAATCATCGCAGAGTCAATTTCAGACTCCTACGAGTATATCTATCATAAATATTTATACATTTCACTGAATTTAATCAGACATAATATAATTTTTAACATCACTCTAAATTCGAATAAATTACGACGCATAAGCGAGCACCGATTAGTACGGCCCGAGCGCCCATCGACGAAGGACCTGTGCCATTTTTTTCCGCGTCCCGATTTTCGAGCGTATCTATCGTAAACGCATTGTTATACTACGACTACAACCGCTTTGTATTTTTTTTCATTGGGTTAGATTTTCGTTTATTATCAAGTAAAGTATTATTTTAGTAGTTTGTAGAATTTTTGTTATATTTCTGTTTTATTAGTTTTAGCAATGGGGCGTAAGGGTTGTATTATCATTGTGTCAATAAAAGGTAAGAATAAAAAATCTGCAAAAGCTGAAAGCAACAGAAGCGAGATGGATATTATTCTTATTTGCAATTCATATACACAGTTATCATCACGTTAGTTGAATGCTCCAAAAATGACTTTTTCTTCAAGGTCAAAGTCATTCGTGCACCTTTATGAACTTGTATTGATAATTTTGATGATTATAATTCTGTAACTACATACGTCTTACAGCTGCGAATAATATTCTAATCAACATACAACCTAGTACTGGCCTGCAAATTACAAAAAACGTAAGAAAATTTGAATTTCGCGGGCTACCCTGGAGCATTAGCCTTAACATAATTATATTGACATGGAATATAGAACCGTAATTACAATTTGAAAGGTTTCCCTTTGGTTTTCATTTAAAGCTATTTCGGTGTCAAAATTTGATAGCTATTTTTTTGTTTTCATTTTAGAATGAGAAATCGCGTGAATCGAGTAGAGGAGGATAGTACTTTTAGAAGAGCCGCCATTCTGGGTACTGGATGTTTTAGTTACAATTTTATGTTTAAAACAGGAGTCTATTCAGTTTTAAAATCAAAGCATTTATTTCAAGTAGGCCAGTTACAGGCACTATTGAATTATCGAAACAAAGATGAAAATTAAATGTAGCTACAGACCCAGTCACAAGACATAAAAACTGTTAAAGTACTGTAGTATTTATATTCAGTATCATAGGTACCTACTATAATAAAAAGTATATTCATACTATAATAATATTATAAACAGGAAAGATTTGATTTTTTGTTTGTTTGTGTGTTTGTTACGATTTAATTGAAAGACTACGCAATCGATTTTAAAAATTTCTTTCAGCAATGGATAGCTACATTATCAGCGAGTAACATAGGCTATATTTTATCCCCATACTCCCACGGGAATGGGAACTACATGGGTGAAACCGCGCGACGTCAGCTAGTTATACATACTGGTTGGAATTTTTCAATGCTACCTGGAGGGAAAGTACCACGCTAGCACGCAAGTGTAGTACTTCGCTTGACTCGTCTAGGCGTGGCCACTACCGTGTCCCCAGATTGGACGTAAGGAGAGTAAGAACAGACCTAATGCTGTTTGCTACTTACTTTGGTGTAACTTTGGTGTAGGTATCACTTGTCGTTACATTCTTATGGTGCCACTTGCAAATTGCTTCCCGGCATTTCTAGAGATATTTATTGTCAATCAATTTTTATCATCCAATAAACCAGTTTGTCACGATTTGCCAATCAAAACGTATGATGCCTCAGCTGATTTTCAAAGGTCGTATTATATTGAAACAAATACAGTGATATAGATGAATAATGGCTTGTTTTATGGTAATATGTTTACCCTTTCCTCAGACGTTAAGCGGTAAGTAAATGCACCCTCTTTTCAACCACGAAGAAAATAAGTGCTATCGATAACTTTCCCACGAGAAACTGTAACAAATCTACTTGCTCCTATTAAATAAAGGGATAAGCAGACTTGTTCAATTAAAATTTTATGAGGGAAAGATTTACAAATGGAATAAAACAATAGGTACAGCTAATTATTAAGAACCTACCTAGGCACTCTAGGATAGTTTTATAGTTCACGCACTTAGTTGGTTAGGAAGTTCAGCACTGTAAGAGAGACGGGAACAGGCGTCATGGTAGCAGGTCAATATCTGGGCAACTTCGAGGTTCAGCTTCAGGAAACCTCTGTAGGAAGGGCGTCGTGCAGATCTCAGTCCACCAGGTCAGCTCTGTAGTAAGGTAGGCGAGACGAGTAGCAAGACAGTTTCAGAAGATCGGAAGTAGAGGTCCCAGATCACGTAGATAGCTTCCAAAGATCGGGAGAAGAGGCACCAGGCGGAATCTTTAGTGGAATCCCCTGGGTAATATAGATATGTAACAGCCAAAATCTAACTGTTTTCTGATACTGCTTATCTCAGATTCAATGGTAGACTGCCTCCAGCGGTTCGTCTGCTCGTTTTTCAAAGTAGTCTTCCTTTTTAAATTTTCAAATATTAGTTTTCTTATGGCCATCATCTCATCTGACAAGTGTAGTCGGCCAGGACATATTCATGAGTGCGTAAAGAATTTTATAAATATAATTTAATTTTAAGTTACCTAACTTGGTAGTGACCACGAAGTGGTTTTAAAAACACGCCAAGCGAAGACTGAGTACGATTACCAGTAGGTAAACGCAGTGGTGTGCAAGTATGTGGGATGCAGTGTAGACTGTAGTCATGTATTGGTATAGAGTAAAGTGTGGGATGATGTTTAGTTATAAAAGTGTCGAGTCGATAGGAGTCTTCAAGAGGAGAGCTGAAGGAGAAAAATAAGTTTTAAAAAGACGACTAAGCCAAATAAGAGTCCAAAAGAAAATAGATACTAGTGCTAGTTTTTTTTTTTGAATTTTAAAAGAATTGAGTGGGTTCGAGTTGATTTTATGTTGTGGCGCCAAACTGTAACAAATCTACTTGCTCCTATTAAATAAAGGGATAAGCAGACTTGTTCAATTAAAATTTTATGAGGGAAATATTTACAAATGGAATAAAACAATACAGCTAATTATTAAGAACCTACCTAGCACGCACTCTAGGATAGTTTTATAGTTCACGCACTTAGTTGGTTAGGAAGTTCAGCACTGTAAGAGAGACGGGAACAGGCGTCAGGGTAGCAGGTCAATACCTGGGCAACGTCGAGGTTCAGCTTCAGGAAACCTCTGTAGGAAGGGCGTCGTGCAGATCTCAGTCCACCAGGTCAGCTCTGTAGTAAGGCAGGCGAGACGAGTTGCAAGACAACTTCAGAAGATCGGGCGTAGAGGTCCCAGATCACGTAGATAGCTTCTGAAGATCGGGAGAAGAGGCACCAGGCGGAATCTTTAGTGTAATCCCCTGGGTAATATAGATATGTAACAGCCAAAATCTAACTGTTTTCTGATACTGCATATCTCAAATTCAATGGTAGACTGCCTCCAGCGGTTCGTCAGCTCATTTTTCAAAGTAGTCTTCCTTTTTAAATTTTCAAATATTAGTTTTCTTGTGGCCATCATCTCATCTGACAAGTGTAGTCGGCCAGGACATATTCATGAGTGCGTAAAGAATTTTATAAATATAATTTAATTTCAAGTTATTTAGTAAACAATCGTAATAATCTCTATAATACAATAGCTAAACACATATTGATAAAAATAATTTAAATTTTATAAACCAAAAATCATCATAGACTAAGGTAGGAAGAGAATTAAAAAGTAATTGACAGTTTGACAATTTGGCGTGTCATAACATGAAAACCATGATAATATTCTATTTCAGCAATTTTTAAGTTAATAAGTCGTAATTACATCGATTTGTTGAGTGTAAAAATATAAACAAATAAAAAGGTTGATAAATAGTATTATAAATGATGAAGATAAAGTGTAAGTACAGCATAATACTATAAAACCCACACCTATATATATATTAGTTAATTACGTCCTATAATAAAAGTAAATAAAGTAATGAATGAATAATGATTAATGATGGCAAAATGACGTAATTCTTTTCCTCGTCGCATACATTATCTAAATAGGTACTTATGTTTGTTTGTTTAAATCTATTGTCTGAGTTTTATTATGGTAGAGTATACCATTGTAGGCCATGTTTTCATAGGTACACATACTGTACCTTAGTGACAGGCTTATAATTTCCAGAACTAATATTGTAATATATGTATACTCGCAACATGTATGATCGTTTTCTCTTGAGTGAAGAGCTCGTTGAAGATTTTAATGATGGCATCTTTTCCCGTTTGTTGTCTGTTTTCGTACAGGGGAGTTTGTTTATTCATTTGTTCGGAATAGTTCATTACCTACTGTTATTGCGACACTGGTGTACCATTATGTAACCCATCACCAGATCTTGGTAGCAAAAATATTTCTATTATTTGGAATATTGACTGTAAAAACTGCTAAACGTCTCTGGTGGGTTTAAGAACTTTAACCTTTCAGTGTGGACGTGGAGTCTTACAGGCTCCGCGCGGTTCTCAAGTTCTTAGTCTCAGTAGCTTCACTTTTAATTGCAAAATTGACAGTGAGGGAGGAGGTTGCGTCCCTGGATGAACAGCACGTGAGTAATATTCATTGAAAAATTGACTGGAGCCTGATAGGCTCCACGTCCACTGTTGCACTTGCCATACAAAATATGTTGATAGTTTTTGTGTTTTTTTTAGATTTTTGTTATGAAAAATGGCAGAAAGTAGTATAGGAAGTTGTTCTCGTAACAAACAGCCTCAGAAAAAAAAAACGATTAGATAATCCATCTTTCGAAGAAGAATGAAATGCTATATTGTTGGCTTCGGAACAGTCAGACGGATTTATTACGATGGGTAAAGATATGGTTACTAAAGATGTCCAGACACCACCAGTCAGTCTAGGAACTAGAAGAGCATGTAGAATAGGGTAAACGTACCGGTTATCGACCGATTAAGCGGCTTGTTGATTTCAGAGTTGATTTCTATCATGCTGCACTCCAAGACTTTTATTTTTTTTCATTTCATCCTACAATAGTCTAGTTTCATAAAACCTAACTTTTATAGACGTATCAGTGATACATAATTAAAAAAAAAACTATTATTCGTAAAATTAGCAAATATACCGGCTATCGGCTTTGTCACTCAGCTAACGACCACCAGTGCACTGGTTATCGGCCACCTAATTCACGGTAGAAAAACGACTCTTATTCAAATAGCTCATAGGGTTTATAATAATACTATGAAAGGAAAAAAAATATAATTTCACAAAAAGCGTTATATTTTTACTCTCTTAAAAAATATATAGATTAAAATTACTAATATATATATTTTTTATTTTATTGTTAATTTTAGATAGATAAAAATTTCGACTCAAACAAATAGCTACTTTTGGCTTAAGCATCAATAAAAATCACTTAGACAATCACATAAAGTGAAACGGCCGAAGATAGGTTTGGTTTTTACCTGGTTATCGGCCGTACTTTTGAAGGTCATATCTTTGAAATTATGAGGTATATTGGCGGCCGGAATCTAGTTTCAAATTCACAAAATTCTAGCTGTTCACAAATATATAATCTATGTTGGTGAGTTTAAGGTTTCCGCAAAAAGCAAAGAAATTACGTGAATAAACCGGCTTTGCGACCACCCGGTCGGTAAGTAGATTTTGAACCATCAAAAATATCACAAGTTATGAAAAGTTTGATGAGTTTGGGCCCTTGAATATTTAAAAATGCTAAATACACAAACCAAATCAATCACCAATAAACAAATAGTAACACTTAAAAAGTTACCTTTGAAAGTAAATCCACGTGCTATTTTTTTTCCTAAATTTGACACGCGTCTACACTAGGGCTTTCAAATACCGGATTTTGTCAATACCGGTATCAATACCGGTATTGGAAAAGTCAATACCGTGATCCCGGTATCAATACCGGTAGTCCGGTATTGAACGCAAGTTCAATTAGGACATTAATAAAACCAATAAAATACGCCTTTTTATATTTTCAAATCTGTCTTTACTGTTCTTAGTTATTGAAAATAATAAAATAAATACGTTTTATACATACCTATCTTATATAATAATTTGGTATTGGTTGATTATTTCGGTAGGACTAGGAATTGGGAACATAATGAAAACGTAAACTTAATCTACTCTTTTTGCAGGAAGGCATTTCACACAGAGTTTGTTTGTACAATATCAAAAAAATATACATTTCTTATTATTATCTAATTGTCATCATGTCTCATAGTCTCATGTAAAAATCAACATAGGTAGGTATCATTATTTGTAAAAATGTAAGTAAGTTAAGTATAGCTAAGTGCTAGTGTAGTTAGTACTAGCTAAGTAGCTAGCAATCATTTCAGTAACATTATTAACAATAATATGTAATAAAAAATCAATCAAAAAATCTAAAACTAGTAAGTAAAAAGTAACAAAATAAATCAAGCGTTCATAACAATTTCTGAAAATTAGTAAAAAAATGTAAAAGTATATAAATAACACAATAATACAAATTTCGGAATTTTAAAAGTTATATATTTTTTTTTTTGGAAGTGAGATCGCAAAAACGAAAGCGCATTCAATGTTGAATCAAACAGCGTACATGTCAGTCTGTTACATAAATAACTTAACACTACACAATAACAAAGTCTATGGACGCGTTATCCCGTCGCCTTTGCGAAACTGACTAACAATAACAAAAACGACATAACTACAGCTCGATTTCGGGCATTGTCTCAGGCGGGGTGCGGGAGGGTGAGCTTAAGATAACAGCGGGACGCTTGTGCTGGAGGAAACAAGTGTGAGAATAAGATCACATAATTTTCAGATCTAATGTTTGTAATACCACCGTGATCACGGTATTGGGGCGACAATACCGGTATTGTAAAAGGCCAAAATAAAATCCGTGATCACGGTATTACGGGATCCCGGAATACCGGTATTGAAAGCTACACACTACCATGGGCGTGCGCCCCTAAGAGGCAATTAGGCAAAGCCTACCCTACCAACTGGGCATTCATTATAACGAACTAACTATGTAATAAAATATCACATTATGTACAAAATATTAAAAAAAGTTCAAACTCCTGTTAGAATACTTATAGCAATTTGTCGCTCCCGTGTCACGCAACTAACACTTTACTGGAAGTTACTACAAAGGTTGGAGCTCCGCCGGACAGGCAAGCACTGGACTTGCCTTAAACCCATTGATAATTTTACGCACACATTGGCACATTGGTGCATATTTTCGTGTGTATGAACTGCACACATGTATAGATTGCAGTAATTTTAGGGCGGTAACTCCTGCGAGTGTAGCTGGGCTGCTGGGCTGTGATTGGCTGCTACAACACAAGGCCAGGATTCAAGGTGGATGTTCTTTAGCCCGCGAAATTCAAATTTCCTTACGTTTTTTGCAATTTGCAGGCCAGTGCTAGGGTGTATGTTCAATGTTGATTAGAATAATGATTCCTGGGGGTTATTGGCGCGTATTATTATTATAATAATCAATAATATTATTGTTATTATATTTTACTTCATGGGTGTCGTTTTTGTGGTTTTTGGGGTTGGTGATAATGAAAATGAGGTCAAAATGAAAATCCAAGATGGCGCCGATGAAAATTTCCGGTTTTTTTCTACATGGGTGTTGCTTTCGTGGTTATTGGGGTTATTGATAATGAAAATGAGGTCCAAATGGAAATCCAAGATGGCGCCGATTAAAATTTTCAGTTTTTTCTTCATGGGTGTCGTTTTCGAGGTTATTGGGGTTGGTGATAATGAAAATGAGGTCAAAATGAAAATCCAAGATGCCGATGAAAATTTTCATTTTTTTCTTCATGGGTGTCGTTTTCGAGGTTATTGGGGTTGGTGATAATGAAAATGAGGTCAAAATGAAAATCCAAGATGGCGCCGATGAAAATTTTCAGTTTTTTCTTCATGGGTATCGTTTTCGAGGTTATTGGGGTTGGTGATAATGAAAATGAGGTCAAAATGAAAATCCAAGATGGCGCCGATGAAAATTTTCAGTTTTTTCTTCTTGGGTGTCGTTTTCGAGGTTATTGGGGTTGGTGATAATGAAAATGAGGTCAAAATGAAAATCCAAGATGGCGCCGATGAAAATTTTCAGTTTTTTCTTCATGGGTGTCGTTTTCGAGGTTATTGGGGTTGGTGATAATGAAAATGAGGTCAAAATGAAAATCCAAGATGGCGCCGATGAAAATTTTCAGTTTTTTCTTCATGGGTGTTGTTTTCGAGGTTATTGGGGTTGGTGATAATGAAAATGAGGTCAAAATGAAAATCCAAGATGGCGCTGATGAAAATTTTCAGTTTTTGCTTCATGGGTGTCGTTTTCGAGGTTATTGGGGTTGGTGATAATGAAAATGAGGTCAAAATGAAAATCCAAGATGGCGCCGATGAAAATTTACAGTTTTTTCTTCATGGGTGTCGTTTTCGAGGTTATTGGGGTTGGTGATAATGAAAATGAGGTCAAAATGAAAATCCAAGATGGCGCCGATGAAAATTTTCAGTTTTTTCTTCATGGGTGTCGTTATCGAGGTTATTGGGGTTGGTGATAATGAAAATGAGGTCAAAATGAAAATCCAAGATGGCGCCGATGAAAATTTTCAGTTTTTTCCACACTACATTTTAAAATGGCGACCGAGGGCTCAGTTCGCAAATTTCGAGGTCATGCCGTTGGATTATGAACCGTGGAGTTCGTCTGGATCGAATGGGGCGAAATTAGAAAGGTCTATAACACTGTTTATTATTCAAAATAAGGTGCGAAGTGGTCGTTTAGGGGTAGTGGTCGGTAAACAGGTATGTTTACCCTATGTCCTGCGAAAAAGCATAGAACTACCACCTGAGTCTGTGTGCCTGCAATGTTCTCGTCCTATAAGCGCTGACTGCCAGTGATTTACACATATTATGACTGCTGTTAGAATTTTTATTTTTGTTGCCAGAAGCTTTTATGTTTTTTCTTACGTTCGTATCGTACTTATATTAAATTAGTAAATAAAGTTTTTTTTTTTCTCTAGTTATAGATTTGGTTACTTTTAATGGGTTAAAATGATAACCCTAAAAGGTGTGGAAAAGTGCCTTGATTGTTAATTTTTCATATTTTCTATAATTAAAATAAAGAAAGATATTAGATAGAGTTTTGACGCGTTTCGGAATCAGTTTCTAGAAAAGGGTTGAATGTACTTAAATATAGTATAGCCTGAGAGGCTCCACATCCGCACTAGTGTTAATAAAAATATTTGACGTCCAACGACCTTGAGCGAGTGGGAGGAGCTTAGCAATAGCGTCTACCCGTGCGTGAGAGTGGTTAGCGATACACTGCCGCCCGTCGCCCATAGCCGCAAGAGCATTTAGAGTACTTTTATTTAATTAATAAAAAAATATAATAATTAGCTATTTAAAAAAAAAAATATAGTATAGTTATGCAAATGTTGAAGAATATTTTGGTATAAATATTAATACAACTTCGGAGAAATCGCAGCATGTTTCAAAGCCTTTTCGGTCAATAATTGGGTCCTTGCCAAAACATGCCTCGGGAGAATGATCATAAATAAATAAATAAAGAAGTTATCTGAAATTCGCTTTATGATTGTTGTAGAGATGAGACGATTTTTTTTTAACAAATTATTATTATTTCAAGCAACGAAGCAAAATCATACAATTTCAATGAGGAAACTTGCAATTTCGCGTTTTTTTTGTAACAGTCCTCATAAAGGTTAAGATTACGCAAAAAAAACGTGACCTATGCAATTATCAAAAAGTGCCATTTTTTTTAAAACAGAATCAGAATCAGAATGTTTATTTGTCAACATAGGTAATTACAAAGTGTGTGAGATGTTACATTTTCGTATGTGCTCTATGTTTTACCATTTGGCGTACAAATATTATCATCAATTTAAATTAAATTCAGTTAATTACTTGCAACAAATACTTACAATAAATAAAATTATAAAAATACATTCGTTAAAATTATAAAAATCAAAGCAAGTCGATCAATAAATATTCTCAGTATGTCAACAATAAAATTTAAGAAATAGCAAATGATAAATGTCAGAAGATAAAAATGTAGTAGATAGTAATAATAAAATTTAAAATTAAAACAGTAATTTTAAAGAAATTAATATAAATCAATAAACTATTTCTACAATGTCAACAATAAAATCTAAGGAAGTATATAAATGTTAAATATCAATAAAAGTACATAGAATAATGTGAACTGATTGCAATGTCAATTAAGTAAATACCAAATAATTACAGAAATTTCAAAACAGATATGATGATCTAATGCTTATTGTCTGAAGGAGGGATTATAGAACTGTCATTCAAATAGTCCTTTAGCGAGTAGTAACATTTATTAATTAATATTTTCAGAAGTACACTTTTGAATTTTTCCAGATTTAACGATTTCAATGTCTCAGGCAGCCAGTAACCTGAACACAAGACAAGACCTATCAAGAACATTGGCCTCCTAAAACCTGTATAGTTTTGCATTCACATTTGATTTACCTAGGCATTACAGCTGTATAGGTAACTTGACTATGCTAGTTGTTATGCACTTTAGGACTGCGTCCTTGCGAACCCGCATTAGCATCAATCGTTCATTAATCTCAACATGGCTTGACTAGTAAAATTAATATAGGGTGTAAAACACCTCTTTACGAAGCCGAAAGGCACTTGTTCTCCCCGTCATTGCGATATTTTTTTTGTTCTACACCATACCTGGGAACCTTCTAGTTACGGAGACATTGGGGGTCAAGTTTTTAATGTAAGATTTTTACTTTAAACACCTCCACGACCCCCGTACTATTTAATCCATCCATCAGCACAATGTTTGAGTGCGTTACATTGAGTTCTACGACAAAACATGATTTTTCACCCCAAAAAAAAAAGTTAAGTAACATAGTTTGATGTACAGAATGCTTGGTTGACGGCTTCGTGATGAGGTCTTTTACACACGTAATCGTCGACAATACTGTTTCAATCTACAAACAGGGCTTGCAGTTATTTTTATTCGTTCTATTATATAGTGATCAAATCCTTCGACCTTGGCTAGTTGACAGTTGTCGAACATACTTACTTACTGGATAAGTGGATATCTAAGTCCCAGTCTGCCCATTTAGGTAGCTTACCTGATGTTCTGGATACTACATATTTTGCCGACGTACGCAAATGATGCGCAAAGCTCAACTAATTTCCTCAGATGCTCTTCTTTTACCACGGCGGCAGTATGGTTTCCGTGTATGAAATTCTAGATTCAGCTTTCTTACCCCATGACAATACCTGTTACTGCTTTTCTCACCGAGAAGTATTAAGTACTAAGCTGCCACTATACACACATTGTTTGCCGTGCAAAGCGGTTCGCCTATCAATTAGCAGTAAACAATCCATTTATAGCATGACTCAAGGTCAATAGGATCTTAATATTGAGCTATTCGTAATTCACAGCGTGCAGCGTAGTGTAGCAGTATTTTTGGGAGTGTGCGTAGGTAGGTCCATTCTTAAAAACATCTCATGCAAATAACCACTGCGACGTCCATTGCTTCACTCTAGGTATAACGGTTTAACACCAGCTGCTACTTTATTAACTAAAAAGAATCTTCGATAATGTTATGGTACACAATATAATTGTTACAAAGTACTTGAGGTACATCTGGATCCTATTATTATTCGGTACACGGGCCATTCCATTCATCTGGCGTCTATTAAGACGGAGCGTTGAGATGTCATGTGATGACTTCTTGATCTCGTCTAATTACTTTATGGATGCTGTTCGGTTGTATTGTGTCTAAAGTGTGTGTGTACTTTGTTCTTTGATTGACATTATCACGGTGTAGTGGGCTGACAATATGTAGACCAACTATTTTAAGCATTCATGAAACTCCTTCCGTAAATGTCGATACGATCGCTGAGATTATACGGCTTCGTCTCTAGTGTGGTATTTGCAGTGGGGGGGTTTCTTTGAGGCTGATTACCTCGTTTAAACGAAGTTCATTTGATTCCAAGAATAGTTTAAGTGTGTAATGGCTAGGAAAAGATATTTACTAGGTTTCGAGCCATAAAAAAATCCCGCGATTTTTCTTCTTGTTTAATAGGTCGACATTCTATTTACCCAATGTGTAATAAGTACTCTCTTGTTTTAATTTATTCAAAACGGAGCGAAACAAAGGATTTACTTATTAAGAATTGTACTCTTTTAAAATTATCATGAGATCATATACAATGGAAATAACATATCGATGACGATGTGTAATTTCGTTGTGGACACTTGAATAGAGATTTTACAAATCATGCTCTTTGCTCATCGTAAACTTCGCGCATTGTTATAGCAAATTGTGATAAGATAACAGAGTGAAGTGGCTGAGCGTATAAATTAACCTAGTGTTCCTCCTACAACCCGAACCTAGAGAATACAAACCCGAGCATGTTTTTCAATCCCAGGATTACGGGATTTTTGAAACGTAATCCCGGGATCCCGGGGCTATCCCGGGATTAGACTATATGGTTTCTAATTGGGCTCAAATGAAAAAAAAACTTGCGTAATAAAAAAAAAATGTTTTTAATGTCTGCACAACACAAACAATAAAATAAGAAAAGAAAAAAGTCAAAAGAAAAAAAACTATACTCTTGCAAGAAATCAAAAACACAACACAAAAAAACTATTTAGAATTTCGAAAATATAATCGCAAAAATAGCAAAAGCATCTAATGTTTGACTTCCAAGCCTGCTTCGTAGTTTATTTCCAACATAATATTAAGCAGCAGCTGAAAACGCTCACTCAGGTTTTACGCTGGTACCCGAGTGGGGAAGTTTAAGTCTAAGTTTTACGAGAAACATAATACAATCTAAGGGTTGTTTTTTGTCGTTATGTAATAAATGCTATTAATATAATCTAGGCAAGGTCAAGGCGCAACGGACTACGGAATACAAACTAGACTTGTTTGTGGCAATCCCGAAAATCCCGAGATTAGTGAAGTACCCGGGATCCCGACCGTTTTCTCTAGTGTATTCTCTAGTGGTAGCGTGTATGAACAGAGCGAGACGTAACTTGACGGGCCTCACTTTGTTGTTCGCAGAGTTCTTTATCATTTTATTTGGTCTGAGGCTACAACAATAGTAGGTAGTCCATCTTCCGCGATACATTGAAAACAATATCTAGAAATACTTTTTGAAATGTACTTACCTAATCATAAATGAAATCAAAATCACATGTTTTATTCCAAGTTGGCTACGAATCAACTATATGATTTTTTTAAGTTTTTTCGCGCCTCTACTAAAGGTAGGTAAAGCAACATAGTACAAAAAGGGTTACAGCGCCATCTATGGTACAAATGAAGAACTAATATCAAAATTCTGAATCGCGTTATTAAAGTTATCCGCGACTTAGACAATATTGGAAAACCCGACAAAAACTGTCGGGCTGTAGCCCACCACACAAAATACCTGTCTGATAGGAGGATCCCTCTACACCCTTTATTCCCACCTACCACCCCCTAGTTTACCACCCGGGGTGGTGGATGGGAATAACTAGTGGCGTTTACGCGTTTACCGTTTATGCCGATCTACCACCCCGGTGGTAAAGGCGGTCGAATGGCTTTATTTCATTACCGTTTTACTGGACATTATCAATAACATTGAGTTTTAATTTTGTATATCTTTTTTTATGATTACCCGGTGGTAAAGGTGGTCGATTGAATTACCGTTGTACTGGACATTATCAATTATATTGATTTTTGATTTTGTATTATTATATTAAATAAGGGAAACAACGAAAACGCGTACCCGCCACTAGTTAATCCCATCCACCACCCCGGGTGGTAAATTAGGGGGTGGTAGATGGGAATAAATGGATAATTTTATGGCACATCATATCGTTTTACTTCTCTCATGGAGATGCCTAATCTCCCTTAAAGTAAGTACATACCTAGTCCGAATTTTGGTTACATTATGCGCACACGAGCAGCGTTGACCTAGTGGTAACGTTTGACTTTCGTATTGTAGGTTTGAATCCAGGCAGACACTTCATTTAGTGTAATTTATGTCTTAATGACATGTTCTAGAACGACCGCATCAACGTGCACAGCACTCTATACCTTAGTCAAAAAATGTGGATGCCCATTTCGCTACATTCACATGGGCGTAAGGTGAAAATTTTATCCACTGTTCATTACTTTTCTGTTATACGTAACGAACGTTTTTGTAGTAACGAAACGGCCAAGCCACATATTTTGACTAAGGTGTAGAGTTTGTGAAGTTAGACCTTGTAGAGTTAGGGCGTGTAGAATTAGGGCGTTAGTAGAGTTAGAAGCTTGGCTCGACACGAGATCTGATACCTTTTTGACAGTAAGAGTCATATGGTCTCGTCTTGGCAACATTTTGGTGGGATTTCATTTCTTTTTGTGACTTACTTGATACAATTTTTTTTTGGGGTGTATTTCCTGCACATCAGAAACGCCAGGAATCCCTATATCAATTTACAAACCTCTAGCGTCAAAATTGCGGAAGTCTCATACAAACTTCCATCTCCTGGTTTAAGAGGTTAGGGGATAAAAGTTACAAGTTTTTTTTTTTTTGTTGTTTGTGTACTAATATTAGCTTACATACCAAATTTCAGCTTTCTAGGACATTAGAAAATACCCTAAGTATTTTTATGATCATCAGTCAGTGACGAAATCAGGGTTTTTTAGATGTCAATAAAATCTAAAGTATTGAGCTATGCAATTAAAACTTTACGTTTAATAAGTCCGCTATTGACAACATAAATATCCCGAGAATTTTGTTTAACTGGTATAATCCAAACCCAAGTTATAAGGGTTCAAAAAAACGACGAAGCGTTTCGAGAAAATGTAGGTACTGCCCTTGCGCTTCGCTTGGCTCGTCTTGGCGGGGGCACTCCCGTGCCCGAGATAGATACAGATATTAATGACATTTTCTTAGTCGTTTCTAAAATTAAGTAACTCAAATGTAGCCATTTCCGAGACTACGCGGCAAGTAGCAAATAGAAGAAGTGAAAATAAAGAAGCGACGTGACCATAAAAACAATTTAAATTTCAGGTTCGTAAAATGTTCCCTGGATATAGTTTGGAATCATACAACAGCACCATGCCCTATGTTCGGTGACGGAAGCCACGAAACTAGTTACGATATTACTTAACTTGTGACATTACATTGTACTATCATGTGACTTTTTGTGAATTAAAACTGTGTTAAGTTAGTAAGTGCCTTAAGTAATTTGCCGCTTTTCTAAATATCGTAGATTTGGCCAAACAACAAAGGCACATGCTGTTCAATGGATACCGAAAAAAAAACAACTTCAAATGTAAAAGTAAAGAAGAGCGGACGTAAAAATGAGAAGAAGAAAAAAGCTGAAGCACAAGGTGCAGATGTCACATTAGAAGAAGTATGTCAACAAATGAGCAAGCTGGCTGACGACGACGGCGGCGGTAGCGTCTCGGCCAGCTCCACCGACAGCGAAGACTTAGTAAATGCTATTAACTACAACACCATCACATCACTAGCCGCTCTAAAGGATATAATCCAAGGCGACAATAATGATACTCCGGAAACAGATAGTTTCTTTCAGCACTACTTTATGAATCACTGCAACAGTCTTTCAAGTAGAAATTCTAATTCACCATTTCCATTTCCCGAGCGCCGGAGGTTATCACAATGCCGCGAGGAAGATGAAGACGATGAGAGGAAAGATGGCGATCTATTTCCTCCTAATATGTGGGATGAAGGTAGTCCCAAAATTGTTTCTAGAAACAGAAACAATGTTGCTAAACATAGCAGCACCACCGAGACAGAAGATCAGAATGCAAATGTTGTTAGCGAGCCTTCATCTAATGATGGCAATGTCGCAGCTGATGGACAAGAACCGCCACCGAAAAGAACTGTAATGGGAGCTCGTCATAAGTTCCTGGTGACGACGATGCCGCAGATTGAGGCTCCGCCGTCTGCGCCGTCCGCTGTCGAACGTGCTCTGCGCTCACATGTGCATAACGCCCATACCGTCCATTTTGGGACCAAAGGCGCTGAAGAACAGCGGCCAAATGTTCGTTCCATATTTGCAGGGGAGAATCTCCATCTTGATAAAAATTATTTTGATAGTAGTTTAATCGAAATTAGATCTACCGTTGATGGAGTAGCCGCTAGTTCTGAGGACATTTGGGTTAAAAGGACCGAAGACAAAGTAAGTAATCCTGGAAATCTAAAACTCAAAACGACTCGAATAAATACAAAGATATTTTAAAGATTTATTTTAAATATTACAGGCTCTCAAAGAAGTGCCCTCCGCCAAAGCCGAGCTACTGAAGAAAAATGAAAATGCAGCTAAGCTGCCTGGAAAAAATGATGCTAAGACGACGAATTCAGAGCAAGTCAGAGAGCGCTCGGGAACCTGGGGTGCTGCGACTGGGACCAAACAAAAAGAACCCATAAAAAAGATTCCAGTTAAGAAGGAAAAAGAAATTCGACGCAGCAGTGACGAACGGAGACAGAAACGAGGTGAGGGATGAATATAATTATTACCTATTATAATTTATAATATGTAACTTGCTATACAGTGTGGAAGGGACAATGACGCACAAACTGTCCAGAATAATGTTCGGAATAATGTATACGCTTACCACGTATTCATTTATACGTTTTAAGCGTTTACATTATTCGAACATAGAAATTATTCATCGGTAATTTAAAATAAAACAACCGTTCCATACATTTTGACCGAGTATTTATTGCACTTTTGAAGGACAGCAGATTTTTTTAAAAATTGTGATGAAATTACGTGGTAAGCGTTTGTGCGTCCAGTCTGTATATGTTTCGACCTTTCCGTTTGCTATAGCTAATTGCTAGCGTAGTACTTAATGGAGGTCTCGCAACTATGATGACATCATCAATACTGGCGTGATAAAACAACCGAAGTCTTTGAAGTGTTGATGCTAACTGTATTGACAAATAAACGGAAAGTTACGTAACACACAGTTAGTAAATATAGATTTATTATCGCCGAAAAGTGTAGTAGATCCCGCAATGTTTGCCAGAGTGCGCCTACATATTTGAGTCGCACACCCGCGCTGGCTGCTAGCCAATCGTCTGTCTAGCTAGTCGTAAGGGTCGATGTTAACGCGAGACTTACCGAGATTAGTGTTATATTGTTTGTGGCTATTTATTATCGACCACTGAAAATTTCACCTCACACATATTCTACTAAAATGCTGTACTGTCTTTCATAACCGATGCATGCTCAAGCTGCTTACAAATTAATATTGAAAATAAAATTCTACTGAAAGAAGGAAATGTCTGGTCATTGATGATATTTATCTCACTACTATTATAAATGCGATTGTTTGGATAGATGGATATTTGTTACTCAATCACGCCAGAACGGCTGAACGGATCTGGGTGAAATTAGACACAGAGATAGATTATACTCTGGAATAGGCTTTTTATCCCAGAAGTACGATCCCGTGGGCAATTCTCGTACTCCATGCTAATTTAGCTTGTCTGCAGTCAGTCTGCTAGATGCATCCAGAATCCAAGACAATATTGTTTTCGTATGTGCACAAAACGCTGTGCTAAATTATTTTTGTCCGAACTCAAAGGTGCCCGGCGTTGCAGACAGACAAATAATACACCTATAGAGTTCTGTATAAGATTATGATCAAAACGTTTTATTTTGGGAGCACTACAATAAATTTACATCATTAGGCGTAGGTACAGGTTTATAAGTCTAATATTAGAACGTGATCTGTGCGACACAGAATTGAGAAAACGTCGGTATAAAGTTTTTTTTTTTGGATTTTCTGCTTGAGTGATTTGTCGCACTTGATAGCCCGACTTGAGAAAAGGCTAAAGTGGGTTATGTTTCAGATGAAAGGTACGTAAATTAATTTGCACTACACAATATTCAACACTACAAGAAACCCTATAAACTTAGATTTGGACCTAACGAGCGAATACAAATCCCAAATTCATTAATTGTTTGGTCTATCCATATTAAACGTCCAGAAAAGAATGCTTTTGGCAGTTCTTGTTCTGGTTCAATGTTCGGTTGGTCTAAGCCCACCATATGCAAAATAAATAGCATGCAGCAGAGGCCTTGACTTAGTTGTGGTTATAGCATATAAGTAGCGAACATTAGCATTCTGATGTTTGTCTACGCGCAATAGAAAATAGTTTTACTCCATTCTATGCATTATTCTGTACTGCGATATGTTAGATGAAAGCTAAATGAGCGGTAGTCGGTGCTGATATAATTAACTGCTAGAACAGTTCCAGGTGTTTAAACAGTGATAGAAATTAATTAATCTATTGTGCGTTATAAATGTGTAAGCCTCACGGAATATGCCACAGCACAGCGCGCACAATACATAATGCATAAGGTTTCTATGTACAGGTACACTTAAATACGTTGCCTCCATTACGGCACAGACATTTAATTGTTTTGTTTTTTTAGGTACCCGAAACATTTTTTCTTCACGTTAAAACACATTCACACTGAGTTGTAATAAAATAAATGTCTGTAAACAATGGTGACGCCTCGCTGGCGCTGTCTGTTCAAGAATCACTGCTGTAATCTTATTTACGATGCCTTTTGCGAAGGGTCGTTTGATAGTTTATTAGCATCTTCATTCAGTGATATCTACGCTAAGTAGTGGTTTGGCCAGCATTTAATATTTTCCAACACTTGTTTTATAATTTGCATGTAGCTAGGTAGAACGTAATATTTTTTTCTAAATCTGGGTTCCAATATATTACTGGGTTATAATAAAATAATCTTGCCTCAAAGTCATACTGCATTTGAAACGATCGTAGTTTCACGAGAAGTGCGTAAATTCTATTAGAGTAACAACGCCAGCCGCTTGCTCGTGACCTTCAGTAGTCTTAACGGTACCTACCATATTCAATTAGGCGTTAGTGGCTGCACTTGGTTTGCTCTACATACAACTGAGCACAGCATTGATATCGAGCATCTGGAAACAATTACTTACTTGGATGCTAATAGTTAATGGAACACAAAAGCAAATGGAATTTATCAATTTCTGATTTATTTCCTAAAGAATACTTAGGTACCTATTACTTACCATCAGTGTTGATAGTTGGTAGGTAGGTAATATAAAAGAATCTGGGAAATGAGAAGTTCTCTTGTTTAACGATGGTGTTGAATAAATATTCGTTGATTAAAATCATTTTAGTTTTATTTAGTTTCTAAAAAAATATGGATTATTTTTCGATTTGCGAGTTGTAACAAGCTACTACGATCAATGCATGCAGTTCATCATCATAGGTGAAACATTTGTGATTACTACGAGTAGGTACATTCCGAAATAATAATATAAATACCAGGTTAGGGGCTGGCTTCTCAGAGGGTAGGTATCGTCACTCATCTTATGAAGAAGCTATTATGTTAATAATGGCTAAACTAGTACCTACATTCAGATAAAATCATGCAAGACGAAAGAATGAACGCTAAATTCTTTGATTCTGTCACCACTGGAAAAAGTGACTGGGTTATCGATACTTACTTATACGGGACCGGGAGGCAGAAGACAGCGCGTTGCTGCGAAGTATGGGAGAGTTACAGCGGTAGCGTAGTAGCGGCAGTGGCTTGCCCATAAAACGTACTACTATTTATGATTTTAGGGTTTCTGAACAGTCTGCTTATCCTAGGAGCTTGCCATATTGTTGGCCCCGAGACACGCCACTGAGGGCTGTCCAGCTGTGGACTGCAACGGACTGAGGCGATTGATTGACTCGTGCAACCGTTTAATTGCACCTAACGGGCTTATAATATTATAATGCCAAGCCGGGAGTAGGTGAGGATAGTTATAATGAGTGACGTGCATCAATGGAAACCGTTTTGTAACATAACCGCGTGACCGCTGTCGATAATTATGCAGATTCTGACACAGATACGCACACACTGAATGAATTTGTTATCGTCTCACCTTCTTCGGCTTGATTATGATTTATAACTGCAATTAATAATTTTAAACTACCTAGCTCTGCCCCTGCGAATCTGTCTGTGCATTTTTAATTGCCGGTGTGAAATGACGTGCCAGAAGAGATCCATGACCAGATAATTTCACTTGGTTTAGATTCATCGTCGTCTGATTACTCCGTTTCGTAATAATATAGATGACTATGACTACATTTTAATTATACTGTGTTTGTATTTGTCTTGACGCTTAATGTTTCATACCTCGACTGAACATTATTTGTGCCGTTTGATAATTGCAAGAAGAACGTTAGATTCTGAGAAAAGGTTAATTGATCGATTGGTGTTGTGCTGGGTCATGCTGATGTTGCTTTTATTCATGGTAACTAACTGATCTTGACCGTAGATTGTACACATAATAACAATACCTTACAGATAACATCACGCCTGTAATCTCCGATAAGTTAGGCAGGGTTGTTATGTACACCCGCATTTCGACAGTTATATTTAAGTCCCTACTTAAGGCTTAAACAAATAGAGCGCGAGCCTATTGCCATCAACAGGGCGCAAAACCAAGCTCCGCGGCTGCTACTGAATAATTTCGTTATTTCCCAATAACGCTACACGACCTGAAAATGAACTAAGTATCTCGTGCTCAGCAGTCACGTTTACGACCACAAGACCAACGAGCACTTAGCACAATAAACTATTAATGAACATTTGTGTACGTTTCAGAGCAACGGTTGGATGCAGCGATCACACGAAGTACGCAGTCGGTGGGCGAGCGCAAACGGCGAACTTCCAGCGATGACGGCAACGCACATCCCATGTACCAACAGACTATACACGGTAAAGAACACGTACACTTCTTTCACAGTTATACCTTAAGACAGCCAGTATAAAGGTCACTTTACTCTAAAACCGCAATAAAAATTGAGGTAAAATAACAGTGAAACGACTTTAATGACGATGATGTTCTGTATTAGTACAAAATAAAAATAAAAAATGCAAAAAAAAAACCGACTTAAAAAAAAAACACAAAATAGTGAAAAATAACTTTAGTTTCAGAAGCTGGTGAAAATAACACCAAATCAATCACACAAAAGTCAAGCTTCGAAGTCCTTCGGTGACCTTTGTTTGATTGATTTAATGTTTTTGTAATAAAACATACACACGAACATATAACCTCCCCCTTTTTTGAAGTCGGTTAAAAAGTAGTTAAATTTCTACCGCCAAGGAGCAAAGTCAAGTGATTTATTCCAATGAGACCTTTAAATGACACTTTGGAATGTCAAAATGATGCAATTACAGCAGATGAAACCTCAGTTTGTATCCAGGATAACGAGGCACCAGCGATGCCTGTAATATTAAAGTTAATATTTTATTTTATTTATTAGGGACAAAAAAAAAAGTACATTATGTTCAAGTTAATTTTATTAAGAGTCGTTACATACATTGGTATAATCCACTCCATTGTCCACGGGTTAGTAAATAAACAAATAAAGAACGGAAATATGGAAGATGGATGAGAGCAGCAGAACTGGTCGTTGTAGCGATCTTTGGGGGAGGGCGGGAGGCCTATGTCCAGCAGTGGACGTCTTGCAGCTGAAATGATGATGAAACTTTAAGTTCCATTAATAGATGGTGCGCTTATTACCACCATCATAGCCCACCAGCTACCCGCAATAGGGAATATGCAAAAAATTCAAAACTTTTTTATTCCTTAAAAATGCCTTGTATTGGCCATATAAACATAGTGGTACACTTGTTTAACTTTCTAATACAACACTTTTTTTACAATATAATATTTTATGTAGCGTGTTTTTAGGTGAAACGGAACGCATCGTCGCCGGTAGTGACGTCAAACGCTTTGTGTAAAGAAACACTTTTATTTGAAAAATACTTCATGTTTCACAAAGATGTTATTTATAATATTGTTATTGCAATGTTTGCTTGAATATAGTACATTCATTTAGTAAAATAATTATATTACGGGTAAAAAATAAGATGTAAACAAGGAAGATAGAGGGAAATGACGTCAACCGCTTTGACAGAAATGGCCGCGACAGTCACGGACGTTTAAACTGTTGTAGAAAATTGTAGAAGTTTAATTTTTTTTTTGACCGACAAGCAGTCGTTGTACTTATCTTTGAATTATTTTCTTGGGTTGTTAGTACTGTACTTTATTGATTTAAGTGAAGAAAAAAATACATGCATATTAGCTTATTAGCCCGCGTGGTGTCAAATGGCCCACTTTCTCATACAGGGAGCTGTAGTAACAACAGTGGCTCTAATCCTAACACCGGACTCCTAATGAGACATTCTAGTCTGAACAGCTCCATTTCTAATAGCTATCTATCTTTCAGGAACCACCGGGGTGAGTCGCAGGCCTGCGGTGTTCGACATCCTCAAGTCGAAGCCGCGAGGCGACGTCAAGAAACAACCATCTATCATGCAGCAAGTCATGACTGCTGTACAGGTCAGTACTTTATCTATAGTCTCCGCCAGATAAGTAGGAATTAAAGGTCATTGCTCTTTCCTTAATTTCTCTGCGTAGGTAGAGTTTTCCCACAATACATTATGAATCGTTTAATATTACTTGAAAAAGTCAAGGATCACGATAAAGGTAGTTTCGGGACAAGTTTATGTCATTATTTCTGTTTTCGGAATTATGTATCTGAATAAAAGTATGTGTAATAAAAGCAATGACCTTTATTTCCTACTTATCTGGCGCAGACTATAACAATTGAAACTAGATTTTGTCCAAGTAGAAAATGGATGTCGCAAATTATTCTACAAGAATTATAAGGTCAGGTTATACCTGTGAGTCAAATCCCATCGGAATCTGTTCATGCGTGAAAATGTCACGAACAGACAGCAATAGAGATACTTTCGCTTCTATATTTATAAGTATTGATGAAAATGAAGTGATATATTATCCCATTTTAGAAAATCTTATTCAATTCAAATTCGATGTCAAATGTCTTGACAAGTCATTCGAATGTCTATAGTAAGACTTATGGGCCAGACCGGTACGGCATGGCATGGCATGGATTAAAATTTTTGCCAATGGAAATTCAAACGTATTGATATAGAAATACGACCGTGGCGCGTCTTTCAATACAAATCTCTTTCGATGCCGCGGCATGCCACGGGATCATTTTAAAGCATAGCAATTTATGTCGTATTTCTATATCAATATGTTTGAATGTCCATTGGTAAAAAATTTAATCCCTTGCCATGCCGTCCCGGTCTGCGTAGGCCCGTCTGACAACCAATATTTATTTTAACCAATGTGTTATGTGCCTAAATCAGGGATTCAGAAACATTGCGGATTTTGTTGATAGAAAAAAGAACGAACCGGTAAGAGATATAATAAGTAGTATAGGAAGCCTTAGTGACGTTATAAACGAGTAATGTCTATTAATAGTATATTTTTATTATCATCTACATCTTGCATGTATCCTTTCGGCGAAGGTGTCTCTTTCCCTACTTCTCTATTAAACATTATCTAGGTATTCTAGGTAGTCCCCCGAATCCCCGTTCTAATCAAATCATCCACACAATCCATCCATAGATTCTTTGCCCTTCGTACTCTTATAGCCAACATTAACACACCTATAATCATGTGCTTAATTACAAAAGTGACGACTAACCGCACATTTAACTGTTTTTCTCGAGAATCAAGTGATGTAACAATGATGTCACCTGAGTTAAATATATTTGAAGTACATAGGTACTTACTGATTATTACACAGTACTAAATTAAAACTTGGCTATCAATACAATACAACAGTTATGTGAATGACACAGCTCTGAGCAATTTGTATTGAATTGTTACTATCACTGGAATAGTTCCCATATGCGGTAAGTGTAGGTTTGTGACTAGAATTTACTTACTTGGGTTTTTTATGCCCCTAT
The DNA here is from genome assembly GCA_941918905.2 of Xestia sexstrigata. Lineage (NCBI taxonomy): Eukaryota > Metazoa > Arthropoda > Insecta > Lepidoptera > Noctuidae > Xestia > Xestia sexstrigata. The sequence continues at coordinate 9,390,968 of OW799200.2, read as the reverse complement.
TGTAATGCCTGCGAAATCACAGCAATGTTTAATAATCAAATGTGTGCAATAATACACACAATGCATCATAGGACAAAAAAATGTTACGAGTAATTAGCAGAAAACCAATATATTCTCCCATGCAAAACTTGGGTTTGGGTATCCCCAGAAACTGTGACAAAAGAAAAAAAAAACTAGTGGCAGTTTTTCTCTAAGGACTACCAGTATTCTGCACAGTCAATAAAATAATCAATATTATCATTTTCAGAACATGACCAAATCCAGCACGCCTACCAAAGATCCTACCAAACTGGAGACTCCGAAGGTGGAACCGGCGGTGACCCGGCCGGTGCTGAAGGCCAGGGATGGGTCAGCACATCCACATCCTGGTAGTGACACGAGGGTAAATAGTACTCCACCTGATTGTCCATCCTAGGACTTTATCAAATTAGCCTTTATCGCGGCCAGCCCGTAGCATGATAAAGCAAAAACAATACAGTTCTCTCGAAAAAACATGCGCTTCGGAAGTAGCAGAGGATATTAGTATTTATATTACTTTCAACTGTGGCTCGCGTATCTGTTGAGCAAAGCTATATACATATGTCACCGTTAAATTGTAAATACCGTTAGATTATAATCTATCCCGCGAGATTGTAAACTCTCGAAAGATTGTGAACCTGTCCCTGATTGGTCGATCTTACAGTAGGCCGTTCCGTTTGTTTCTATGGTTGATCACAGATTTATTTTACTTCCACCACAATTTCATTTAACTAATTCTAAAGCTTGAGTTATTTTCACCACGAAATCAATTTACAATCACCAAAACATTGTTCGTTTACATTCGATAACAAACGAATTAACAAACAAATATGTCGGCGCGGGGCACATGACGTTCAACCAATCAGCGCGCGAGGTGCGTTCCGTGTTCACAATCTTTCGAGAGTTTACAATCTCGCGAGATAGATTATAATGTAACTGCATTAATAACTTTACAGTGATACATATACTATAATATACCTTGTTGAGCGAAGTGTACTCGCGGAAAACGCCTTATTTGGATATAAACTTGACAGAAGTATTACAACATAAACTATTACTTATTGTGGCCAGTGCACACCCATGGATGTTATTAGCATTTGAAGGGATGTCATACTATATGAATTGAAGGGTTCTTTTGGGTCCCTCGAAAAGCTCAAAATGATTTTATGTAAAGAATAACACAGGATTTTTGTGGTCAGTACATTTGCTTTGTGCAATGGTTACAATTTATAGGTGGGATTGCGGATACGAAATATCCAATCAGTGATAGTGCTGGGACAAGTAATACAAAGTGGGGATAAATCGACGACCCGAATGCCTTACGTTCTTAGGGTCCCGGGTTCAAATCCCGGTAGGAACAAATGTTTGTGTGATGAGCATGGAAATTTGTTTCCGAGTCATGGATGTTTATATATATAATAAGTATGTATTTACAAACAAAAAGTATCTATGTGGTATATCAACTATCTGGTGTCCACGACACAAGCCTCGTTGCTTAGTGTGGCACTAGATGGCTCTGTGTGTAATGTCCAGCGATATTTATATTTATAATAATGCATGTAGCAATAAACGCACGTTAGCGATCACGATCACGCACTCACTGGGTGGTGTTTACACAGCACAATACTGCTCGCACACACATATTGGCTCCTTGTCTGTAACGTAACCGGTTAGCTCTGCGTGCGGGGCGGACGGGAGCCACACATCCTCCGTATAGACCGGGCGCTAGAGGTGAGTATGCAAAATCCGAGTACCGAATTTCGCCAACGGATTTGAGTGAAGAAAAGGTCAAAGATTAAAGAATGTGGATCTTGCCGACCAATTTTTTTTTTACTTTTTACTTCCCTACTTCGACATGTATACAAAACACGACCTAATAAATCAACGTCTTTACGTCAACAGATGTAGAAACACTCTAAACGCGTACGCGCGCTATGCTTACTGTATGGGCGAAGAGGGGATGTGAAGGAAGCGGGAAGGGACCATCACACATGGTGGCAAGATGTTTTTTGTTATTATTTAGGGTCTCAGGTATAAGAATCCGGTCATAGTTGCCGTCACTCGGATTTTACATATTCAACCACCTTTAGCGCCTGCACTAAAGTTGCTGCCAGTTAAGATCGCAACAGCGGACATTGCCCAGAAAAAAGAACCCTAAATCCCCAAAAAAAAAACAAAAATCGCCAAATCCTCGTGACGGGTGACCCGCCTTGCTTAGCGCTTTGTAAGTACGGTCGAACAAGCTATTTGGTTTACAGTTTAACCCAGAAATTACATTGTAAAATGTAAACCAAATAGCTTGTTCGACCGTACGTAGAATTTAAAAGAATAATAATTGTACAAAAACAAAGGAAACTATACTGACATCGCGCTTGTAATCTCAGAAGTGTTAGGTAGAGGTGTACCAAATAGTACGGTCGAACTAGCTATTTGGTTTACAGTTTAACCAACAAATTACATTGTAAAATCAAATAGCTTGTTCGACCGTACAACCACATTTTCACCAGGTATGCTTTTAAGACCATAATAATAATAATTATTATTTAAAAGGGGGCGAGCCTATTGCCATCAACCGGGCACCAAGACTTCGTGACTGCTACTGAGAATTCCTTAATGGAAAAACTTAATATCCATTACGAACCAATATTTTTCACAAAATAAACGACTTGGCACGAAGAACGAAAGACAAACATTTTTCCCCAGGCTACTTTATACTAAGCGTAAGCAGTGCTAATAATAAAAAATTGCGTATAGCTGCCTTCATAGATATTAAATAAATTGTGGCGTATCAATTGGTAGTCCATTCCTGTTAGTTATGGGTATCAATTGAAAGAAATAGGTTAACTCGATGCGTCTATTCTTTTTTGTTCTTAAAGCTAAGGTCGCTGTGGACAATTTGTTAGCTTTCAATAATATAATGTCTCTTGAATATTATTGTGAAGTATTGTCAATGTGAGCGCAGTTGTGATATGCAGAATTGTAGCATAGCTTTATTGTACTTGACTTTCAAATACATGCTGATTCCTGAATTAGTATACACCTTGCGACCCTCACATCACAGACTATAGCGCACGTGGGTATAGTCAAAAAAATGGAACCACCTACGATTTTTCATTTAAATACAAATAAAAATTTGTTTTTAATTTTTATTATTAATATTTCTGCATAATTACCAGTTGCCCGGACTCCATTATAGCGGAGACGAGACGTGCGGAGATGTGCGACGTGGAGAGGAGAGCAAATGCTTAGGAGCTAGGGTGTATCCACCGAAGCTACACAGCTTGAGTGCAGATGCTTATTGGATGTCTTAGTGTACTGGCTGTCGGAGCAGAGACATGTGTACAGTCCGTGCCACGAAAGATGAGACCTGTCACACCACTTGTATACGAGTTAATTGTGTAACGAAATACTTCTTTTGACATATAGGTATTAGGTGTACACGTCGTAAACCATCTTCTTACTTTGTCTTCTTAATGTTTTACCTCGAGGCATAATCAAGATTTCAGAGTGTTTTTGTCCTCTTGAAACTCGTTTCAAGAGGTGTGACAGGTCTCATCTTTTGTGGTACGGATTGTACAGGCTACTTACGCCCAGATTAGCGACCGCTACACACAGCGTGCCGAGTATCGTTCGTCTTCTGCCGAGTGGAGAGGCAGGCATAAACAAATATGAGCCATCTCTTCTCCTCTCTGCTCAACCGTTGCCACTAAAGGCTTAGCTTTTGTGCAGAGCGGCAACGAGAAGTGTAAATAATGAAAGTCTATTGGTGGTTTACAACAAATCTCCCCTCTCGTTTCGTCTCCGCTTTGGTGGAGTCCGGGCCTAAACCTGCGAACACGTAATTCAACCAAAAAATACATAACAATTGAAAAGACATATACACAAAAGTCATGGTTGTAAGCAACTTACCTACTTGGAACTTAACAGGTACAACAAATCTAATAATTACAAAAGTAATAATAAAAAAATGAGTTCGCGTAAAATTCGAATCAATACTACACGTCAACACAAAACAAAAAACAAACATGGTTCAGTCCGTATATCGAAAAAAGAAAATTACCCGCACTTGTAAAGGGCCACATAAACGACACCGCTCCCACCCGGCAAAAAGAATATAAACCAAATATGGGCTTTATGTATTGCTCTTTAGATATAGTTTACATTGGCAACATAAATTAGCAGACAGCTCGCTCGCTAGCTCGCTGTGAGCGCTTACCGCCGTCAATGCCAATGTAATATATTCTTTTGCCGGGTGGGAGCGGAGTCGTATAACTGGGCTAAGTCCTTTAGTCAGCACCCACGGCACTTTTTAAGTGTTAATTACTGCCGTAGTCAAAAAAGCAAAAACAAGTATCAGTCAGTACTGCGTATTTTTGTTAACAACTTTGTAAACGCAAATGATAAGGTAGCTCGATTTTTTTGATGAGCAGTGTAGCTTCTTCCATCGGCATACAATATTCAATAAATAATAGTTCATACCCACTTTAAGATTTTATCCTGTCCAAAGCGAGCGCTGGGAGCACAATTAGATACTGAAAAAGATACGCACCTTTATTTAGGTAAATAACATATGGTTACTTCTAGGCAAGTGTGCCACCGTAGGCCGCATCATAGGTTCACATCTGGCGACTTGAAACCAAACGCAAGCCTGTTCAGGGCCGTCTAAAATGGCCGCTTTAGCAGAGTCATAATATGAATCACGTTAAAATTTTTAAATTCTTAAAATGGCCTTTATGGTTATGACTATAAAGTCCATATTAAGAATATAACTTTTTTAACGTGATTCAGTGGCAGTGGTGGCCCAGAAGTGGCGTGGGTTCGAACTCAGACAGGCGCATTACTTTGTGTAATTTATTTCATCACCACTGCTCTCAAAACGGTGAAGGAAAACATCGTGACGGTGAAGGGAAACATCGTGACGAAACCGGCATGTCCTAGAACCAAAAACTTCGAAGACATGTGACATCTACCAACCCGCACTGGGCCCGCGTGGTGGATTATAGGCCATTCCCTCTCATAGAAAGGAGGCCTGTTTCCCAGCGGTGGGAACATTAATAGGCTGATGATGATGATGAACGTGATTCATATTATGATTCTGCTAAAGCGGCCATTTTAGGCCCGCTGTGCTATAAAAAATGCCAACATTATGAAAGAAAATTAAAGGTCGACAAGATCACAAGTGCATAACTTTAAAAGAATGTCTTTGAAAGTTTCTAAATCTTTTCAATAAGGTATGAGATTTGCCTTATGAATAATGTCAAAGCATCGCTAGTCTTCTTTGTTTACCAAAAGAGAAAGAAAAATAATAGTAAGTAGATTATATAACAAGTGAAAAAAAAGGCAATTTAATTCGAGGGACTAAGTTGGATCCCGAGAGCAGCGAAGGATTCTAGAGTAGAATCCCGAGCGAAGCAAGGGATTTTAGAGTAGAATCGTGAGCGGGACGAGGGATACAAGAACCTAGATGATTTGTTTTTTTTCACCAGTTGTGTACAGTTTTTACTATTGACTGCGGGAAAATGAATAGAATTATAGTATAATTTTTAAACAGATATGTAGAGAAATCATTTTTGTATTTATTTAATCTGTATATTTATCCCCAACAGTACTACCACACGGTTACTGCAGCGTCGAGTCGTCGTCCTAGTGCCATGGCCAAAGTGAAGGAGATGTTCCGGGGACGAGTCTCCGCGCCGGGACAGGGCGTGCCGGTAGAGGGCGCTGAGAAGAGAAAAGCGGTAAGCATTTGTTTTTTTACTTTTCGCATACAAAAACAAGGTACAAACTACAAAGGCGGACTTAATATACTTGTAGTTATAAGGTATTATTGACTATCAATGTACATCATCAGCCTATTAATGTTCCCACTGCTGGGTCATAGGCTTCCTCTATATGAGAGGGAATGGGTTATAATCCAACACGCGGGCCCAGTTTAGTTATTGGTAGATGTCACATGTCTTAGAACTTTTTGGTTCTAGGACATGCCGGTTTCCTCACGGTGTTTTCCTTCACCGTTTTGAGAGCAGTGGTGATGAAATAAATTACACAAAGTAATGCGCCTGTCTGGGTTCAAACCCACGACTTACTGTTCGTACATCGGTGCCACCACCACTGGGCCACCGCTGCAATATCAATGTACGGAATGTTTTAATTCAGATATAAAATAATTAATAATAATATTTCCTGAGGCATTTTCTACCATAAACCAAGGATGGTGAAGAAATAACAAATTGTACGAGAAGAAATTATGAATAAAATTGATGGGCTTGTGGCCGATCAACGTGTAATAGGATTTTTACAGTACTTTCATAGTCAAATAACTGTGAAAGGTCTGTAAAATTCGCAGCCACTCTCGTACCAGTGATGCTCAACTGAGTTTTTTTAAGCTTGGATAGCGAGCTAGTGCTATCAAGCTAATTGCTCTAGCTTCGTGAAGGAGGTAGTAAGCTAACATCTGAAGCCAGGACCGTTTAGTAGTATGAGATCCTGTTCTTGAGTATATACGCTGCTAGGTGCACTGTGCCCTTAGAGGACACGGTCTCTTAAGAATAATCAAATCTCTTAGTTATATAGCCTTAATGATTAAAACCTTCGACCAAGGCAATACTGCAATACATTTAAATGTTTTAAGGCAACATATGATTGTCCAGTTAGGCCAGACCAGACGTTAGACGTGCTCAATAACAAACCAGATGTTTTTAATTTTAAAAAGTTCGGGTATTGGCAGAACATTGACTTGTAAGTTGTAAACAAATATTTTTTGGACTGATCAATATGAATCACGGTAGCGGTGCTATGGTCTATGTTAGGGTTTCGGTTTCCGCACTTAGTCCTTAAAGTGGAATATTGTACGTAAACCGTGGTGGCCGTTATTCCAACCAGCCGACCTCCCTCCAGAAGCAGATCAATCTTCCCAGTCTTCTCAGGACATCCGCAAGGGATCTTGGTGCTCCAAGAGTTTCCTTGCGGACCTAGGTGACACCGCGCCGGTGCACTCGAAGAATACATGCGCTACCGTTTCCTCTGCCTCCATGCATGCTCTGCACAGGGGACTGTCAGGTCACGGTAGAGGTCCACGGTGGTGGACAATGTTTCCTTTTTATCATCATCCACTGCCGGGGCAGGTCCTCGTTATGCTTAACCCTTCAACTTCCCGTGAGAGTACGGGGATAAAATAGCCTATGTTACTCAGGGTGAATGTAGCTATCTAATGGTGAAAGAATTTTTGAAATCGGCGCAGTAGTTTTTGAGTTTATTCGTTACAAACATACAAATCTTTCCTCTTTATAATATTTAGTATAGATTAGTACCTATTTAGACAAGCAGCATAATCAGCATGAATTGTTTCCACTGCTTGGGCACTTGCTTCCTCTCTGTTAGAGGTGTTGGGCTGAAATTCCCCACGCGGGACCAATTTACCTGATTACCTAAAGTGAGACAGTAAATGATAACAGTGTGCAGTGGTATTGTCACTTGGGTTCGCCCCATTCAATTCAGAGAAATGTGTAATATGTTATAGCCAATATAATTAAGTAATATAACACCACGCCTGTAATACCCCAAGGGTTAGGCAGAGATGTAGGTATATGTATACTTAAGTACACCCAAATTTCGCCTATTATGTTTTAAGTGCAATGTAATAGGGGGCAAGCATATTGCTATCAACCGGGCACAAATCCACACTCCGAGGCTGCTACTGAGAAATTCCTGATGTAAAAACCCATTAATACTTTCCTGACCCGAACCCGACCAACGAGGCATTCCAATGAGAAACGTTATACATAATAAATGTTAATGATGTAAATAGAGATCCGACTGTATAGAAATATACAATATGTTGAAAAACCCTGTCTGATCCGTACGTAAGGGTAATAATAGGTTTCGAGATTAGATTCTATTTATGTAATCCTTTTTGGACAACAAGTAACAAAAAATATTCCGATAAATGGGTGCGGGCGGCGACACGCTTCGCAGGTATTGTCGTTATACGTCTTATATACAAACAATAATTGACGATTGAGCATACCTAATTACCAACTAGCCGAAGATGGTTTTGTCACATTTTAAAAGTTAGATTTTAGTGAAATGGTGGTAATTTGGGCATAAAAATCATGCATTTTAAAATTCATTCATATGTTTACTTTCATGAATATTTTATGTTTCTTATTTTATTTCGTAATGTCAATGGCAGGAGCTAGTTTTTGTTCGATATGTACTTCGTGTGAGAATAGACTGTCAACTCTAGTAACTTTCTCACATGAAGTTCTATAATGAATTCATTTCTTAACTTTCTTTATACTCTCATCACGGGCAGTCCAAGGACATCTTTTAACCATAGCATCGCTGTTGTACCGTTACACACCAAGTTATATAATAATAATATACTTTTCAATACACTTCCTCGAAATCGGGTTCTTATCGCACTACGATTAGGTTCAACATGCAATGTATTTCACAAGCGTGCGTTTTTTGTCATTTTTCCGCACGTGTGCGGAAAAAAAACCATAGAGATACTTATACGAAGTTCAAATCGGTTCAATGCCTTAAGTTGGAGGTGAATGTTTTTTTTTAATTTCGGCAAAGCAACATGCGTCTTTACGGCGTAAATATTTTTTTGATTATTCAATTGTGTTTATAAATAGAATATCATAGATAAACATGATTATTTAAAACTAATATTTACCTTTATAAAAAAAAATAACATTTATATGTTTTCTGAATTCAAAAATATAAAAAGAAAGATTTTTATATTAGGCTGTCTAACGGCTTCATACATTTGCCTCCCCTTCAACCAGGCGAAAGCAAAGCGCGGAAATCATAGTCTCCTAATAATTCATGACAAAAATATTTGAAGATTTGAAACCGGAAGATAGCACAGTGTTCTTAGGCATAACTTTGGATGCATATAGACAAATTATCAAAAAAACTTAGCTCTGCAGTATTCGCCGTTAGAAAAATTCGTGATTTAACTGATTTAGAGACTGCCTGTTTAGTTTACTTTAGTTATTTCCACAGCGTGATGTCGTACGGTATTCTCTTGTGGGGCAATGCCGCCGATATTCAGACAATATTTGTTTTGCAAAAAAGGGTCCTTCAATTTATAAATTAAGTCCCAGATACTCCCTCAGAGAAAAAAAATTAAGAGATTAATATTTTTACTGTGCTCTCTCAGTTTATTTATGAAAACCTTTTGTACGCACACAAAAATATTAATTCATTAAAAAAATAAAGTGATATCCACAACATAACTACGAGGAACAAACACTTTGTTGTTCCTGCAACAAGACTCAATAAAATAGGGGGTACGTTTAGATGCCAATGTATACGTTTTTACAATAAACTTTCAAACCATATTCAAGCACTAAGCCTAAATAAATTCAAATCGTTTATAAAACGAGAGTTATGCCTGATAGCCATGTTAATCACTATCTCGTAGATAAAATAGCATGGGATTAAGCTGCTGACTGGTCAACTCTTAGTTGTCTTGGCTTATTTGTATGTTTATTTTTGAATTGTATTTTTTGTTTTTACTATGGACACTTTTAACGTGCACATCTTGCTACATTGTTCTCACATAATATACCATCTCAACATGAATGATGTAACCAAGATTTTGTAACAATATTTTGATTTAAAAGAGTGTCCATGGAGTTTCTTGCCCGTTCTTCTCCATAGAGATCTACGCTAGGGAATGGGCAACTACAGTACTTTCACAGTTTTTATGTCTTGTGACTGGGACTGTAGCTACATTTAACTTTGTTTCGACAATTCAAAAGTGCCTGTAACTGGCCTACTTGAAATAAATGCTTTGATTTTGATTCTGCTCCAATGAAATGACTGTGTATGTCGAAATTTCCGACTTTGCTTGTTTATTATTGATTCCTTGCTTTTATACACTGTGACATTGAATAATTTGACATCAATACTTAATTCAGTATTTTATTATTTTTTTAATATTTTATTATTTTGAATTGTGACATTTACTTATTGACACGAATATTTACTTTGTTGAGTATTTTACTATTTTCTTTATTAACTTTATATTTTATTATTGTGAATTTATTTACTGACATTTATTTTATATAGTATTATTAATTTTATTTGATTATTGTGAACGTGAGGACCATGTGGGTTTATTATTATGTTTCCAGTGAATGATAGCTTCCTAATACATAGTACTCACACAATATGGGCTATGCGATTATATAATACTAAAGAGATTGAATCTATACAATACAAATATAGTTGTACATTCTTCAGCAGCTCCAATAATACCATTTAATGCTATCAATTTATGCGCCCCTGTCCTTGTGGAGCAGAACCAGCATTGAGCCAAGCATTTTCGTTATAATCACTCTACTTGTAATATGCTTGCTTACAAATAGTGTGCGTTTAATACATGTTTTAAGTTTCGTCTCATTCAGTTCAAGAATACTTTGTGGAATATTATTATAATATCTCAAATATGAGTCTACTTTAGCGAGTCTTAAGCCTGGCTGAACTTGTTGGTCCCTTTATCTAGTAGTCGTAATTGTGTCTGTCACATCTTTTACCAAAAAGATGCAGATTTTTTCTGACGTAATTATGTTTTCGTAAATGTATTGACAATGTACCGTCATGATGCCAATATCCTTAAAAAGGTTCTCTTAGAGAATCGCGCCTACCAAGATTATATATGGCTCTGATGGCTCTTTTCTGCAGAATAAATATAGACTCAATATCTGCAGCCCGTCCCAATAGCAAAATGCTATAAGACATTATACTATGAAAGTAACTAAAATAGACTAGTCTAGCGGTATCCACATCTGTAAATAGACGGATATTTGTAATGGCAAATGCTGCTAAACTTAGCTGCCCCGCGAAAGATGTTAAATGAGAACCCCATTGTAGCCTTGAATCAAGTGTAATCCCTAGGAAAACCGTTTTATCTACGAATTCAAATTTTTAGTAGTTCTTTTTTTCATTTAAGGGGCTGACAACACCTAATTTGTTGAAATTGATGTTATTTAAGCAGTTTTTGAAGATAAACTATTTGTTCTAGCACATCAACAAAAAAATGTTGATATTCATCATATTTCAAAGACCTTGGACGGCCTCGATACATAATTGGACGAAATAGGCTCAATAGAAAATAATTGCAAACATTGGTCTTAAAATCATCATTAACGGTTCTATGTCTTTATTTTTTTGACGTATAGGTCTGCAATTAAAAACATGAAGTCAACATATTCATACCTAAACCGCTAACGAGTTATGACTAGTTAGCGGTTTAGGTTTCACAAATAATCCACACTTTTTTATTTTAATATTTATTCATTATTTTCCTCTAAAACCTGGCCCTCCAGTAATAGTGACGTCTCGTTTACTCCCATACAAATAGACAATGTGCGCGATTTTGGTGTTGACAGCGCCTTAATACCAAATTGTTTGCTGTGGACCTGACGTAGGGCATTATTCACGTAATTTAGATTTTGGGCCCGTCTATTTATCTTAAAAATTAGGGAAAGTGTCATCAACAAATAACACCATTTTTTGAGGATGGTTTTTCAATAAATAGGGTAGATCATTTATATATACTAGAAAAAGGAAAGGACCCAATATTGAGCCTTGAGGAACCCCCATTTTTACTTTTAAACCCTGTGAATTAACACCATTTATTTGAACATCTTGTTGTCTATTATTCAAATAAGATTTTACCAAACTAAGTGCAAGTTTACCCAGTCCGTAATGCTCAAGTTTCAAAAGTAATGTGTCGTGATTTACGCAATCAAACGCTTTAGAGAGGTCACAAAAATTTCTATGGCGTCTTGGGACTCTACCCACGCAAAATAATGTCATCGAATTTCAAATTTGAGTAACAGCGTGTAGAAAAATATCATGAGAAAAAAAATAATTAAAAATTTGACCCCGTTGGCCCCAACGTATTTTTGAGCAATAAAATATTACTCAAAAACATTGTATGGGACCCGAGTAGTGTAGTGTTAGTACAGTTGTGCTAGTTATGGACAGTAACCTTATTAGCAATACTAGGATGACATTACTCCAAGATGGTATTTATTACTAGAAAACCGTACCTACCCAGAATTATTGATACGTATACCACCTTGAGCTCATGCCAGCCTGTTGCTTTTTGGGGAACATGTGTGTCATATTGTATGCCTCACTGGCAACAAACGGATAATAATCTCACAGATTACCAGGAGACCAGAATCATGAAGGAGGTATTGTATATTATTATTGTTAATAGGAATCTCACAATCAATCTATATACATTTCGATTATCATACAGCATGCAATGTAGATAATACTTCTTCATGATTTTGGCCTCCTGGTAGTTAGTGAGACTTTACTATCCTTGTTTCTCATCTCCTAATAAAATTGCCTTTGCTCTCTTTTCTTTTACTTTGATACAGTGTTACTTGCCGGGATATTTTCCCCCAATGGGTAACAGTGTAACACAACATGTAGTAACTAATTTTGCGATTTTTCATTACTAATAAAATAAAATATCACGCCTTGAATCCGCGAAGGGGCAGAGGGGTCCTTAATAGTACACCCACATTCCGCCAGTTATGTTTGTAAGTCCTATGTAAGGGGGCGAGCCTATCGAGGATCAACCGGAGGACACGGTGGAGCACACTGTGGAGGTGTGCTCCGCTTGGGGGGACCACCGCCGTGTCCTCGAAGCGGCAATCGGCGGTGGCGATCTCGCGCGTCCGACCCTGGTTCAATCCATGGTCCGGAGCGAGACGGAATGGGACGTCGTCACCTCCTTCTACGAAGCAGTAATGCTAGAGAAAGAGGTGGTGGAACGTGAGAGGAAGCGAACCTCACGTCCCGACCGCCGCTGGAGTCGCCCCAGGCCTGTGGACGGAGAGCTATGGGCTAGCTCGCCGTCCGTCCGTCTCGTGACAACATGTATGCAATTCACACAATTCTAATACCCACACCACACAAATAATCACATACAAACATATTAAAATTCTAATTTTTAAGTTATTAATATCATGCATTAGGTTACGGAAAATGAAACCGTCTCGTTGTCTTCTTACATACTTCAAACTCACTAGACTTTGCAGAGATGTTTACGAATATCTTGCAGTGATTTTCATTCTATTAAGAAACAATTCTTATGAGTGACACATTACAGACAGTTCATGAGATAGACAAACTTGAAATTACGAGCACAATTGAATGCGACTGCTTGAATCTTACTAAACATATTTATATAAAATCCATCCAAATCCCCCTTAAATCCATCCAAAGGTTGTCTTTAAAAGATCGCTTTTAGCGATAAGACCGCCCATTGTGTCACCCCTTGTATGTTTTACTTTATTTTGTATCTGTAATTTTAATGGTGTACATAATAAAGAGTATTCTATTCTATTCTATTCTATTCTATAAAGAAAAATGATTTGACTATATTTTTACAAAATATAAGAAGTATATATTGCAATTTTGATGCTTTTGTTGTTATGTTGTCCACTTTCAAGTTCGAAACCGATGTAATAATATTAACGGAATGCAGATTAAATACAAATAAACCATTACCTCAACTTACCAATTATCACTCTTATGTAACAACACGGCAGATCAACCAAAATGATGGTGTAGTCATTTATGTAAAAAACACGCTAGAACCAAAAGTTCAAGAAATAAACCTGAACGGGGCAACTTGTCTCCAACTGGACATAATAAATAATACTGTCTTGTGCATTTATCGATCCCCGTCAAACCCAAACCCCGATATTTTTTTGGATTCACTTAGTTTACACTTGGACTCATTAGCTTCACATAAAAATTTAGTGATAGCGGGTGACATAAATATTAACATTAGGCCCAAAGATGCAGAATTGGCTCACGACCGAAAAAACCGAAATAGTTACCTTAATATGTTGTCGGCCTATGGCATACTACCTGGTCATACCCTACCCACCAGAAAACTGAATTGCGTGGACCACTTCATGCTACGAATTCATAAAAAGAAGACATCTGCTTCAATTGCTATCTTACAAACCACAATTACTGATCACTATACTACGTTTTTATCACTTTCTAAAATAAAAAACAAAGCGGTTATAAATAAAACCTCTACTAAAATAAATTTTGAACAAGCATTAAAATATCTACAGGAAAAGAATCTTGCCGAGTTGTTATTTTGTAATGACCCAAATCTCCTAACTGACTTACTCATACAGAATCTGACTGACACTATTAATAATAATATTACAATAACAAGCATCCCAAATAGTAAACGCATAATCAAACCTTGGATCTCCCCGGGAATACTACGCTGCATTAAAAATCGAAATAAACGGAAAAAAAAATTTCGTTCCGACCCGCTTAATGAAATTTTAAAAATCACATACTGTCGATACAGAAATTATTGTAATAATCTCATCAAAAAATTAAAAAGAAAATATGAAAGGGAATTAGTCAGTAAATCAGTTACAAACACCAAGTTACTCTGGAAAAGCATAAAATCTATCACATACTCAAATAAAATAAACAGCCAAAGCACGGAACTGTTAAGTATCAGACCATCTCCAACTGAATCAGTCAACTTCGTAAACGATTACTTTGTGAATATTGGGAAAGACTTAGCTCAGCAAATTCAATCCGGGACTAATAAAATCTCTGCTGATCGGACTAGCATTTCTCCTTTACAAACACCAAGTTACTCTGGAAAAGCATAAAATCTATCACATACTCAAATAAAATAAACAGCCAAAGCACGGAACTGTTAAGTATCAGACCATCTCCAACTGAATCAGTCAACTTCGTAAACGATTACTTTGTGAATATTGGGAAAGACTTAGCTCAGCAAATTCAATCCGGGACTAATAAAATCTCTGCTGATCGGACTAGCATTTCTCCTGCGCAAACAAATTCCTTTGTTCTCTTGGACACTGACCCAAAAGAAGTTGAAAGAATTCTGATGAGCCTGAAATAGTCCAGTGCCCCTGGATGGGATAATATCTCTACTAGTTTCTTAAAATATGTTAACAAAGAAGTTGTTCCCATCATTACCCACCTGGCCAACCTTTGTTTCAAAAATGGAACTTTCCCAGCCCCCTTGAAAAAATCAATTATTACACCGGTACACAAGGGAGGGAGCAGAGATGATGTCAATAACTATAGACCTATCTCCGTCCTACCAGCCCTGTCTAAAATTATTGAAAAATTAACTAATACTAGACTCATAAACTACTTAAACAAAAACTACTATCGTCTACACAGTTTGGTTTTAGACAGGGAGTATCCACCGAGGACGCAGTTACAGCCCTCAGTTCATTAGTTACAGAACATCTCGATACAGGAAGGAAATGCCTGACGGTATTTATAGATCTAAAAAAGGCTTTTGACACCGTCTCTGTTCCAACCCTTGTGACCAAGCTGGAAAGACTCGGAATAAGAGGAGACCCATTGAATTTTTTCAAAGATTACCTATCAAATAGAACGCAGAGGGTTAAGATAGGAGCATATGTTAGTGATAATGCGGATTTGTCTTTTGGCGTACCGCAAGGTAGCGTGTTAGGCCCCACACTTTTTCTAACGTATATTAACGACCTCTGCAACTTAAAAGTCGATAAAGCAAAAATCTTCTCTTACGCTGATGACACTGCCGTTGTCTTTTTCGGGAATAACTGGTCCGATGTTAAGCGCAGTGCAGAGATGGGCATGGTCCAAATAACTAATTGGCTCAACGACAACTTACTCACACTAAACACAGTAAAAACGAACTACATCTGTTTTACCATCTCGAATCGTTCACAACCAAATAAAGATTTTAGCCTCAAATTACACTCATGTGATAAAGTTTTGAATAATAACTGTAGGTGTCCTGCAATTAGTAAAGTCTCACAAACCAAATACTTGGGCGTCATAATTGACCAAAAATTATCATGGTATGCTCATCTTGAGCATGTTACAGGAAGAGTTAGGAAGCTAGGATGGATATTTAAATCATTACGATATGTCCTCCCCACATAAATAAAAAAGTAGACCCTCATAGAAATCTCCTTAGTGAAGTTTATGTGGCACTTGTACAATCTGTATTAATTTACTGTATCCCCATTTGGGGCGGTGCGGCAAAAACTAGATTTATAGATGTAGAACGAGCACAACGAGCGCTAATAAAAATAATGTACTTCAAAAAGAAAAGATACCCAACTGAAAGTCTTTACCAGATGAGTGGCCTGCTTTCTGTCAGAAAACTATACATCTCTTACACAGTCCTAAAAATACATAAGGCACTTCCTTATAATGCAAACACACTATCAAAAAGAAGGAAAGACATAGTTGCTCAAATCCCACAAACTAAATAAAAATTTGCTGCTACACAATACAACAAACGCTCTGCTCAGTTTTATAATAGGATAAACAAGGAGATATACATATACACTAAACAACTACATGAATGTAAAAATTGGTAACAAATTGGATAAAACCTTTTACTTATGATGATACTGAGGCACTTTTAAAACACATAGTTTAACTCACCCATTTCTCTCTACACACACACTCACCTACACACACATTACACACACACGCTCTAAGCACCACACGTACATGAAATACACACGCACTAAGTACACACAACCCCTCCATCCCCATACACTCACACGTGTACCTATAATATAAAAATTATATAAATGTTATGTAAGGATTCTGTTACGTTAAAAAAAAAATTAAAAAAATGTCTAGATAAGAAAGAGCGGAGTCTCCTAATACAGGCTTTTTCTTTGCTTAAAAAGAGGCTCCAATCATCAACTTGTTGTTTCTGATTTGGTTAAGAAATAAACAAATTTTTATTTTTATTTTTTATTTATTTATGACGACAGGCCGTGTCGACGGCGTGTACGTGTTCCACGCGCGCCTCAAAGAGAGTCAGCAAAAGGAAGGGGTCCGTCCGCAAGGGCTGACGCCTGCCGGGGCTGCGGGACTGTTCGAAAAAAGATTCCGTGGCTCCGGAAAACAAAGGGCAATGAAGGAACATGGATGGGTTTTAGTCAGTAAAAGTCTGACACTCTCTCCTGCTCCGCCCAGAGCGGGAGGAGTCATTTGTTGATTTCCCATCCGAAAAAAGAGGGGTCGAGAGTATTGCCATCAACCTGGTTAAAAAAGTAACCCAATTACACTTTTCTCGACCTGGGAATCGAACCCAGGACCTCATGCTCAGATGTCGCGCTTGCAACCACCAGACCAACGAGGCAGTTTTAATATACGCCAACGACATGTTTTTGTTTTGCTGAATAGACATCAAATAATCTTTCTACCCGTTCAATTTGGCAAACGATCTACGAACACCCTGGATAGTGTTAAACCTGTAGTATTCTGAACTTTCAAAGAAGAAATTGAATATGCGAATATATTGAACACGTACTGTGTATAAGGTGGTTATTTATCGTTGCAGCATCTTTATGAATGGCTCTGGGTTTATGGATGACCGATTTTTGTGGCCCATTTTTGATAATAGCAGGTTTCCTCTGAATGTCTTTTTAGACTTACTCTTTTATAAAATCCCTTTGCAGTAGGTGTGGCCCCTAGGTCTATTGTAGCGTAATAAAATTGGTTCCTTGTTCCCGCCATTATTTATAGCTTCACATTTGATCGATGAAGACTGAATCGCGAAAAAAAGTCAGCTGTTCCATACATTTTGACGAGTTATGCGAACATATTGTATCAGCCGATTTTTTTTCTCAATTTAGGGTTTGGTCCTATAGTAAAAGTTGTTCATAATGATGAGTACAATGACCCCCTAAGAGATTTCGTGTATGAATAGATACACCTTGTATAGTCTTATGTCGCGGAAACTCTGATTGCGCGATGTAGGATTTTGACCTATTTAGCGATTTAGTTCAACATCTTTCTCATAGATAGCGCTGTAGTACTTTTTGGTAAATGTTGCTGTAGTACTCTTTGTAGTGCCGCTACAAGTCAAAACTTGTTGTACTTCTCGGTCGCGTTGTAATGTAGCTTCTTAGCTTCTGTTATTGAAAATAGGTGCTGGCGACAAATGTAAACTCACTAACTGTGCCCCGCGCTTTCTCTCGCCGTTACTCTTTATGTCTACGGGTCGTAGCATGGTGTTAAATAAAAAACCTTCCACAAATGTAAGGGCCTGGGCCTAAGGGGGTTAAACAGTGATAACTGGTAATACAGTACGTCCGTTAACTTTTCCGAAAGGAAATCAGATCAAATGGCAGGATGGAGGGCACTTGTTTGTATCATAATAAACTCGTCTACATTTTGTTTACAGTCTGGAAGTTGTAAACAATTTATAAATGCTTCTCCTTATTATTAAGATGGCAAATATCGTGGGCTTAGTGCCAGATTTTACTATAGTACTCCATGTGTGATTTAGTCTCCTTTTATAATCGATTTATTGTAATTCCACATAATTATGACACGATGTATTCAGATTAGCTGTCTTTGTTTAGACACTCTTTTAAACTGGGGCATCCGTTTATAAAACGTGTTTGTTCTCCTGTACATAAATGAAAACATCGGTACGTATTGATACCACGCACGATGCGACTAGGTACGCAGCCACGGGTTCAGCCTAAACGTGACGTCGACGCTAAATGCGAAGTACCTTTAAATCTTATATTATATTCCGTAGTTCCTTTGTGAAGTGATTTCCACCCGGCGGCTTTGAGAAGGCTAACGACGTTCTTGCCATCGTATGTAGAACCTGGATAAGGCTGTCACAGACACCTGGGGATTGTCATATGCCCAGCAGTGGGTGAATGATTTTGGTCACCTAAGTACCAAGTACCTAGCCAAGTCAGAGCGGCATAAGACTCTGACACTGGGTTAGTAACCACACGATAAAGAAGAAAGAAAGTAACTATAACTTAAATCATATTATATCATATCGAACATTTTAAGTACCTATCTGAATCCATATGAGATGTATTTAAACTCTTTGATGTTCTACGTTCAGCAATAAGAATCTAATTTTGTCGGCTATAAAGATAAAATACTACATAAGAAATTAATCTTGTTAGATGCATCGAGGAGCCTATACCTAGTATAGGACCTTATGTGTCTGACATCAGCAGGTCTATCAAACTCTTTCTTTTGATGTGACATTGTGACAAGTTATCAGGACAAATAGTTAAATATTTAATCTTATTCTTAGCATTCAGTTGAATCAGAAAATTCGGCTAAGCTAAACTTCATATCAAAATTAGCACCATTCTACCATCTTCAATACTGTCTTCACTGGCAGTTTGTTCAATCCCCTGCTGACCAGACTGCCCAGCCTCTTGACTTCTGTGTATGATCTTCCCTGATCTGCGTATGTCTCAAGCAGGTCTTACGCGCGATCATCTGAATGTCACCCACCCACTTGGTTGCTGGCTTTGTCCTATCGTGAATTCGTGACGTACCGTCTTTGAAACATTCCGTCATATCTTATTATATACCTTTTAGGCTACTTATTTGTGTAGAACTATTGTTTGATTCAAGTCCGCAGGTACTCACTAATCATATCATGATTGTGTGGGATAACCGCCCGTTGCAGGTAATACGACATCGCGTCCACACCTAGCTCTAAATGCGGACTTTGTGATGAAGTGCCATCATCAACTAGGAGTTTTATGGCGCTCATATTTGATTGCTTCCAGTGCAGTGTTACTCCATCTTATTTAATGAACAAGATATACAAGAACATTAACACGTTTTCTGTGGAAGGTTCTGAAGCTAGGTTACTTGTAAAATACTGGTCCCCTGTCAATAAATCATTACGCCCGAATTCTATATTTTGAAACGCTGAGCAAATATTGCATACTAATTTAGACTTGTCATTATTTGGGCGTAATTGATAATTCATCAAAAAAGTGTCTAGCTTAAATTCCATAACGAAAAGGCTCAGTTTTTAGAGCATGATTCGGTCTTTGCATTCATTTAATTTGAAAACAACATGCATTTATCCAGCTGTTTTGAAGCGTTTATCCTTAAATTGATTTGATTACATCACCCACTCTTTTGTATACAGACTCGTGCGCACGTTGTTTGCTAGTTAGTAAAGTACATGCGTGATGATTACACGGCGGGTATTAAATGGACAATAGTAGCGCGTCTATCCCAGGATCTAGACCGCGTGCGTTCGTCCTGACCTGCAGCGGCGCAGACACTCCTGCGCAATCATTAATTAACTCGGGAAGTAAACACGCCTGTATCGCGGACAATGACAGTTTTGTAAACGTTTATGATAAATCAGGGGCAAATAAAAGCGGAAAAGGTCACAATTACGATTTTATTACGTGTAATGTAGTACGCTGAAAATAACCTATGGCCTAAATTACGATATCACGACTCCCCTCACCAATAGCTATGTGTAGGTGTTAAGTTGACAAGTATTGTGAGATTGTGACCGCTAGCGAGGCGAGCATTGCGGCGGTGGGTGCGTGCGCGGTTGGTTAGATTGGCAGCGCGAGCGCATCTCCCGCATCGGTTTCCCAGTTCCGCTGTGGAACCGGGCTGTCACCAGCGGATATCGGTCACTCACTCACTCGGCGTTGCATAACAATAACGACGTCTCGTGACGGCGGTGTTATCTCTCAGTACTTATGGAGATGCCTTCGCGCTATAACCTCCCCGCTCTTACTGAAATGTGTCAATTATAACAACGCTCGTGCAAAGCATATTCACTGAAATGTACATATTAGTGTGAGTGTTTGTGATAGTGAATGGGCCGATATGGCTAACTATTTTAGATGGAAAAAGGGCAAAAGAGACGAAGATGTGTTTTATTCAGAGAAGCCGCGTAGTCGATCTTTAGATCCCCGGTCTTTGGAGTTGAGTGGAATCAGGCTTGTAGCACAGTATCATGCACAGAAACAATCGGCACAAGAACAACAGCAGGTAATAAATAGCCATACTTCTGCAGTTTAGTCATACATCATTTATTACAAGTCTAGAAAAAACAATACCTAAGTGGGAGTTCAACACCTGCAAATGGATTTTTAACATCAGTGCGCGTACTTTATTAAATCCTCAGCCATGCATTAAGGATTTTATCATTAACTTCCTGCCCTGGTGTCGCATTCTTCTTGAGGTCAGCGCCACACGTTTTTGTCTTCCATTCTCTCCTGGCACTAAGGATTTAATGAACCACTGATTTAATTTTGAGTCAGACACCATTTTTATATCAACATTATTATTTGTTTGATATATTGTACATTGGCTAGTATACAATTTAAAAATCTAATGTTTGATTGATAAAACATGCCTGTTATCGTAATTGAAACATAAATTATGTCAGTTTTATCGCTGTATAATATTGCTGTGATACATTGTAGAGTGTTTTTACCCGACTGACTCAGGTGGAGGGTAATGTTTTTCGCAAATGGATGTATGTACTAGCTTATGCCCGCGGCTTCGCCAGCGTGGGGTTCGATAATTGTCCCACGGGATCATACTACCGGGATAAAAAGTATCCTATGTGTTAATCCAAGTTATAACCTTTGTGTGTGTTCAATTTCATTTAAATCCGTTCAGTAGTTTTTGCGTGAAAGAGTAACAAACATCCATCCATCCAACCTCACAACATTTTGCATTTATAATATTAGTAGGATGTCCGTTCCTTTGTGACTTAGTAACTCCTAAACTGATGAACTGATTTGTCTTACTGGCGCGATTGTCACTGGCTATATAAAAATGAAAAAAAAAAAGCAATGCAAAATAACGGATTTGCATTCCAAATTGTGGAGTTCGTTTTCTTTCTGAATGAAGGGTTTTAAAGTTGATGTTTAAAGTTTAAAGTAATTGGAAACGACGAATAGTATATTAAGAAAAGTTAAATCTTCTGCGAAATCGTTCATATTACTAAACTAAAAAGCTGGAAATAATAATAAAAAACTAAAAATCCCTACAAAAAGAGCTGAAAAGCCAAACACAAGCACATTTTGAACTAATTACTTTTTGTTTTGTTATAAGTTTTTCTTTTGGATGCATTTAAAAGCACTTTAAAAATAATGTTTCACAATTTAATGAACTATATAAAAACCGGCCAAGTGCGAGCCGGACTCGCGCATGAAGGGTTCCGTACAATTTTCTATACAACAATAGACAAAACGGCAAAAAAAATACGTTTGTTGCACGGGAGCCCCCCTTAAATATTTATTTTATTCTGTTTTTAGTATTTGTTGTTATAGCGGCAAAAGAAATACATCATCTGTGAAAATTTTCTATCACGGGTCATGAGATACAGCCTGGTGACAGACAGACGGGCAGTGGAGTCTTCTGTCTTAGTAATAGGATCCCGTTTTTACCCTTTGGGTACGGAACCCTAAAAATGGATTAATGAACTATAAAATAACGGTTTCCACTATAAATATGCTTTAAAATTAATTGAATGAACTACAAAAATAAAGGTTTGCACTATAACTGTATCGAAACCAACTCCGAAACCAGTTAGTTGGAAAAAATGAACTTCAAAAGACTATAATAGTCGCTTAAAAAGTGTAGTCGAACGCGGGGCTCCGTCGACTACGCTACGCAAGGCTCCTATTTCTCTCTGCAGGGTTTAAAGCAGCCTTTCCCAAAGTGGGCGATAACGCCCCCTTGTGGGCGCTGCAGGCCTAAAGGGGGGCAGTAAGAGACCCTGAAAATAAATGGGGGCGTTGTGTAGAGGCTTAGGGGGCGATTTGTAATTTCATCTTGGAGGACTCTAGTAACGGACTAAGCTCTCGACTCTCGACTACAACTTGTGAACATCAACTAATATTAATTGAGAGATCGAGATCGTGAGAAGAATCGATTGTGTTTGTTTTATTTTGAATAAAAGATACTCTGTCTGAATACAATAAATTGCGTTTCAATAATTATTCTCATTGGCAGGTGTAGCCCGTAACAGTTAACTTGAGACCTGAGCGCCGTTGTGTACTACCTACTGCGCTCAGGTCTCAAGTTAACTCTTGCGGGTTATAGTAAGTCTCGTATAGAATGAATGTTTAATCTCCGCTAATATAGCTCACAAAAATTAATTTAATTTGAAGTTAAAGTGGTTTTTAATTAGGTGAAAAAATGGGGGCGCTAAAAAGTATTTTTTTCTCAAAGTGGGCAGTAGACAAAATAAGTTTGGGAACCCCTGGTTTAAAGTAACCTACCGTCGGGGTGCCCCAGTCCAGAGCTCGCTTCGCTCGGTTTTGCATCCTAAGTTCTCTTGGTAATATTGCCCATCCATTATTTTTATAGTTCATTCCATTAATTTTAAAGCTAAGCATATTTATAGTGAAAACCTTTTTTTTTCATTAATACATTTTTAAAGTTAAAACATTTTAAAGTGTAAGTATAACGTTATTTTTAAAGTGCGTTTATAAATTCCCCCTTTTTAGGGTTCCGTAGTCCTGACAAGGAACCCTTACAGTTTCGTCCTGTCCGTCTGTCCGAGGTTTTGCTAAGAGAAAGAGACCGTTAGTACTAGAAAGCTGTAATTTTGTATGGGTGTGGATATCAATTACGACGAAAAAAGTGGTAAAATATAAATTTTGAAAAAAAAAAAAATATGGTAGTTGCCTACGAAATATTAACTTTAAAGTGCAAATTTTTATTCCAGTAGTCCCTCCTCTAAAAGCTAAACTGCTTGCTTGAAAAATCTGGAAAAAAATATGATAAATAGTGCATTTCATGGAATCTATAGATAAATTATACCGGTTAAGATAACTATAATAGTTTAGCAGTAATAGTCGTTGAACTTGGGTCATCTTGGGTGTTGATAATTTTGTACCAAATACAAAATCCTTAGAATAAATCGTTCTATATTGTGATAACGGGCTACTACGGAACCCTATACTGCGCGTAACCCGACACGCACTTGGCCGGTTTTTTTTAATAAGTATGTCATGTTTTTTAATACCCTAATAAACTGTGATATTACTCCTGAGTCCTTGCCGTCTGCCTACGCGATCCTGTTTAGAAAAAGTAAGTATGTAATACGACGCAGTAGACGAGGCCAGCGTTTTATGAAATGTGCTACCGCGCCGTACCTACAGCTAAATCATATTTATCTCCATGATCTTCCATCAGATGAACGAAACATGATTTTATCTTGTGCTTGTTCTGTGAGAGGATGCATGAAAGATGATTTTTTCTTATTATGTTTAAGTATATTATGTATTATTTTATATTTTTACCATTATATTTCGTAAATATATTTCTTTTGTTCTGTGTTTTGTCTGCGCCATAGCTTTTTGATTTATCTGTTATATTTTACATATTTTCTCAAATAAATAAATCAGTGAATCGTTCACATACTGTGCCGTCTTACAAAATGATGCGCTAATATTGTTAATGCAAGATATACCCCGCGTTGAGAACTGCAATCTGTTCATGTTAAAATGAATGTGTCGATAAACGGCAACAGGACGCAACCAATTGGAATGGATTTATTGCCTCGTCTGTACTTGTAGCTTAATGCAATCAGCGCTCGCATTGATAATACAATTATTGATATAAAACTGATAATAAATTGTATGTACAGAAAATAATCATCATGACATACCTACGCACAAGTTTTCGGGGGCCGCGTTGAGCCATTGTTTCGTATTGTTCCTGTGACCTCGATTAGCGAACAGGAGGTTTAACCTGTCGATCCCTAGTTTAGCGTGCACACGCCTGTAAATAGATATTGAAAAAATTCCATTGTCAATTGAGGAAAACGTCAACAGGCGAAGATACATGAAGAAATGTTGCTACGACCCGGAAAGTTATTATATCAGAAGGGGGAAAGAAGAATCGTTTTACATGTTTTGGTTATGAATAAGTAGATACAGATGGGCGTGTTTTTACTGCTACAGCAGTTCACAAGCCTAATCGAATTTAGAATATGTATTAATTAATGATATTCCCACAGCTAGATAAATTCCACAGATTTAATTGTGACGGTTAGTCGCTTGGGGTCGATGTTTAGGTTAAGCCGTGCTTGCCTAGGTAGGTCTGTGGATGGGTGAGACTGTGGTCTGTAGATGGGTGAGATTTTTTGGGTCGCTGACCCATTACATACCGAGTTTTTCCGTGCCTTGGAAAGCACGTTAAGCAGTTGGTCAGCGGCCCAAAAAGTCTGACAACCGGTCTTACCCAAGGGGTATTGTATTACCCAGTACTAAACTGGGTTGTGGATAGGCAGTCGCTTAATGTAAAATACTGGTATTCAGGACCATCCGGTTAGACTGGAAGCTGACCCCAACATGGTTGGGAAAAGGCTAGGGAGATGATGATAGTCTAAATTGGACAGTTTTATATATTATGTTTTTTTACAACATTACTAGGTACTAGGAGTATAATTTTCATTCTTGCACTGTACCTAACCTAGTTTTCATAACAAGATTGTATTAGGTCGGAGCACAGACACGTACGGTCGAACAAGCTATTTGGTATACATTTTACAATGTATTTTGTTGGTTAAACTGTAAACCAAATAGCTTGTTCGACCGTACACACTAATTATACTCATGCATATTTTATGTTGATAAACTATTGCTCTGTCTGCGTAAGGTGTCGTGACAATCTTTGTTTACGATGCTAATATGTTTTTAATGTACTAGAAGCCGTGGCCGTAAAATGTTCCATGTACCTAAGATTCGATCAATTTAGCCGGAAAATACTCCGACACTATCTCTTGTCCCTTTTGTCTTATCATGATTGACGATCAATTTGTTAGTAATAAGCTAAGCTAACGGTTGTTCCAGATCGCATTCATATTTTTACACGACTGTCCAAAAAAAGGAGTGTTATGTTTTCAGGGTTCATGTATGTATATGTATGTATGTATGTATGTATGTTTGTATGTATGTTTGTGAGTTTCTTTATTCCACCATAACTCCTAAACGCTTAAACCGATTTCGATGTAAGTCGGGACCTATTAAATAACGTAGACTAAAATCATTACATCCATTAGGGGTCCCGAATGTTGCAGTCAATATGTTCCGTATTAGAATTTATTATTTGTTCTTGTATTTTTCTTTTCAGTTTTATTTAGTTATTTTAACGCAGTCGGGTTTTTTAATTCATCGGTCATATTGACTGCATACTTTGTCTTATCGAATAGAATCTAGTTTCCTATTGTTTCAGTTGATGCAGTAAGAATTGAAAATGTAATTTTATTGTCACTTTCGCCTCTAAGTAAACATGACGACATTTTATGAGTAATGAAGGCGGAATATTTGTCGCAAACATTCGATGTTATCATTTCCTATAGCTATCTCATTACTGCCAGTGTCTGCGAATTCTGCTGGGTTCGTTATTCATAATTATTCCGATCATTTATGTGAGTCTCATACAAGTCGCAATGGACATGACGCACAAATGATTTTGCGACGTATCCCATTCCGAAACTCAATAAAATTTTTCAGCAGTAGGTAATTTACAAAAATATCTGATGTTCCATTGCATACATATTGATCGTTTATAAAGGTATTATTGCACTTTCGTAGGAAACAGCAGATTTAAAAAAAAAACTACTGTATTTCGATGTCCGGGGTTCGGTGTGATGTTCCCCTTTCCACCCTGTATAATAGGCATGACGACAGTATCAAAAAATTGCAAATCTATTTAGTCCGTCAGTTAGAGTATTGGAAATTAATGGACACGTATTTTTTGTCTTTGTAAATCAATGAATATTGACAAAGATAAAACTCATCAAAACTCGGGAGTGGGGGCTCGTGACGTTATACGTGACGTTTATAGTTTACATCTGGACAGCTTTTAAGTTTGTACAAAGCACAAGTCCGTTCCTGTATGGAGTATTGCAGTCACTTGTGGGATGGCTCAGCAAAATACCAGCTTGCTGCACTTGACTCGGTGGAACGCAGAGCTAAAAGGCTTATAGGCGACGAGACGTTGGCAGCTTCGCTTCACAGCTTAGCTCATCGGCGTAATGTTGCCTGCCTGTCGGTCTTCTACAGACTGTACTTCGGTGAGTTTGCGCAGGAGCTCCACGACTTGATCCCACCATCACCCTTTTACCACCGGACTAGCAGACGTACTGCGGCGTACCATCCGCACTTGGTTGACATACCGATGTGTCGTACTAAGCGCTTCTCCTCCACTTTTATTATGCGCACAGCCAAAGTCTGGAACTCTCTGCCTGCGTCTGTGTTCCCGCCCACATTTAACCCGCCTGCCTTCAAAGCAAGAGTGAACAGGCATCTTCTGGGCACGCTCGTTCCATCATAGATCTCATCCATCGCTTTCCATCAGGCGTGATCGAGGTCAAGAGCAGGCCCACATTGTAAAAAAAATAAAAAAAAAAACGTCAGAACTATTTAAAAATTATACCAAGGTGTGACGTATTGAGAATTTTAAAAGCGTTATATCTTCGTCAATTTAGATTTTCGTAACAAAAGAAAAAACATGGGTCAAATATTATTTGATAATCTAACCGACGGACTAATTAGTTTTTTTTGTCGTCTCGCCTATTGTTAACACATAATATACCAAATGTCAATTATTTGTATAGTTTATTTACATAAATAAATCCTTGAATGTTGATGAGGACATGTTCATGCTGTAGCAATTAGAGCAAATTATATTTACTTACGTCGATTTCGCCATAGATTGCGTTGTAGACAACATGGCAAAGTGCAGAACTGCAGATTGTGACGCAATCTGTCCTAAACGATGCATCTGTTCCCTCTTCAAATAGCCACTTGCGCACACGTCAATTTATGAACGATGCAGGTCAAGATTTATTCAAGAATCGAATCAAGTAGATTGTCTATTTAGAGTCATTGAATTTATGTTGTTTTTTGAAGTTGGTTTTATTTTTTTGCAAAAAACGTTTTTATTTTTCTATTTTTAGTTGTTCCCAAACAAATATTTGCCATGAATTTATTTTACATTGTTAACAATACAATTTCATGGCATATTCCCAATAAATAGAACTTAACATAATTCAAAATCTGGGTGAATTACCCCCTCAGAGCATACAGGCGTGATTTTACGTCATGATGTTGTATAAACAATAAACATCCATGCGATTGCAGGAATCACGGCGGATTTGCCGTCTATTTTTGATATTATCTTCACAAAACCACCTCTGGAGCATACACTTTCAAATAAAAGAATCATCAAAATCGGTTCATAAACTACGAAGTTATCCGGGAACAAACATAAAAAAATAATTATACGATCGAATTAAGAAACCTCCCTTTTTTGAAGTCGGTTAAAAATGTCACCTGTTTCATATAAAATAGTCTAAAAGAAAAAAAAATGTGTAGAGTACTTTATTTACAATGCCCATCATCACTTGATAAGCATCGTGTGCCCTCAAATCTAGCCTAAACATGTAAAATCTACGGTTTATTAAAGGCTGTTATCAGTATTCGGAATCAAGAGCGTCGTATCTGTGACAAACTCTTACATTGACACTTTTGTCGCACTTGCTGAAAGAGGCAACGATAATCGGTTGTTGACACTGCTCACATTGTCACATAAATTGATTTACGTACATGTTTGTGATAATCTTCATGAAGATCTTAGACTATTTTTGAGATGTGAAGTAAACCAAGTACTATATTTGCTTTACGACTTAGTGACGCGTCTTCATAATGAAGGTAGTATGGGAGACACCGAGTACAGCTAGTTTTGGTAAATATACGTACGTATTCGTCTAGCTCTAAAGTCATTCTGAAATTAGTGGAATTATGCAGGTACCAAACTACGTAACTAACTAAGTACCTAAATTAACTTGGAATTTCTCAGCAGTAGGCTCGGGGTCTTAATTTGTGCTCGTTTGACAGCAATAGGTTCGCGCCTTATTAACGGTATGTGCCTTAAACAGACTGCCGAAATGCAAGTCGTCAGTACACTTTCGGGATTCAGCCGTGATGTTTTATTTAAAACTTTTGGGTAGTTGTCGTTCTGGCATGCCTCGTGTTTGGCTTAGTGTGAACTTGTTGCAACATGTTCATTCTCGAGTCATCTTTAAAAAAAATTACCTAAAAGTACCTATAACAGTTCCCCACATGCCTATTTTCTGGATGCTTCCATAATGCCATCTTCTGCCAAATATATTCTGACCGTTACCTACCTAAACGTGCTACAACAAACAATACTTTTTTGAATTGCGTATCCTTGTTTTCAGTTCAAGAGGTACCTATTCCTATATTGTCAATCCTCCTTGAATACGTAATAAGGTACTTTTGCCAGAAATGGTACCGCCGAATGTCGAACTGAGATTGCAGTGCCTAGTGTCGGGACCTATTTGGATAGAGCTGTATTTATTACTTAGACGTTGCCAATAATGTCCATGGAGTACGTGTTCCCATGATCTCAAATGTCGTCACATCACCCATTTGGTGTATTAGCAGTGCACAGACAAGGTGGCCGTCACGTTCGTGTCTTCCAAGAGACTACAGCTAAAGTAATTTGCTGTATGAATTGATTATGATTTATTATGAAGTCATTTAGATGCGAATTTACGAACTACATATGTACTACTAATTTACGCGGTTTACTCCCTAAGGTAGCTGTTGGTCAACTACCGTTTAAGGTGATAAGTTGAATTGTTGAAAAAATTTAGTTTTTCTATTTCGTGTAACTTGTTAAGTATGTGAAATAGGGATTTAACATTTTGGTAAATGTTTTTGACTCTTTGGTCTAGTATCATGTAAAAGGAACACACTATTAAATGAATTTTTCTCGATACAAAAAAATTGCAAAGTTAGTTATATTTTTTTTTTTACTTTTTTGGACATCACGGCGGCGGCGTAACGTTTAAGGGTTATTCAATGGAATTTACTTTAAAACAGAGAATTATTGTATCAAAGTTTACTCAAAGTATTTTTAAATTTAATTCTTTGTTTTGTTAAAAAAGGGAGTATATTCGCTTTGACACATACGTCATTTTATTCCGAGCGCACGCACATTATAGCCATCTCTCTTCTTTTGCGTTTTAAAAGTAATTGCATCACTTTCGCTCGCTTAGTAGATCAGTCGCCCGGTGCGAGGTTCCGAGGTATCGCCTTAAGGCGGTTCCCCGAGCAAAATTAGCAACCCTATTTGTGGTGGTTCAAACTTCGTTTGAAATACTGTTAGAATAAAGTTCTAATCAGCTCGCACTACAAAGTGATTGTTACGTCAGTCACTGCAGGCCGAATAGTGCGAAATGAGTGGTTTTTATTCTTTATAAAATCATTTTTTTTCTTTTGGAAAAAATAAAACGACATTATGTTCATTATTAAATTGTATATCCATTATTATAAGTAGCAAATCAAAATAATGGTTACTTTACGAGGAGTAGCATTTTATAAATCATTATTTTATAAATCATCATTTCTGTGGTTTCGTTGTGAGGGGATTTATTAAACATTAAGCTACTTAAAGGAAAAAATGAAACGACAATTTTGGAGTCAAGAATATGTAGTAATTTAATGTATTTTTTATTAGTTGGTATTTCTTTTGGATAAAGAGGAGTAGGCTCCAAAAAAGTGCTCGTTCAAGGTCATTTGCTCGGGGAGGCGCCTTAATATAAGAAATACATATAAACTTAATAACGAAAAGTAGGTCGCGGCGTCAGCAAATTACTTGTCTGTACGTAAACCGTAAAAACTCCCGAGGGAATAGAGGAAATATTTATAAATAAATACCTACTGTTTTTTCTTTTCAATAGTAATGCGAGCATAACAGCTTGTCGATGCGATTGCTCGCGAGTGTAGTTTTAAACTCTTTCATTGGTATAGTGCAGTTATGGGAGTTGATTGTTGAGCAGATCCTGTTAAAACTATTTCAAACGAGTGACGGTTTTGATTTCAATTGGCTTATCAATCAAGTTTCTTTACTTTACACAGGTTCGACTACGTAGTAGTGGTTTTATCTGTACCTACTAATATTATAAAGTGGAAAGGTTTTTTTGTTTTTCCGAATAGGCTATATAGAGCTAAATAGGGTAGATGACACCATAAAACAATAATTCCCAGACACCTATCTGTAAAAAAAACACTTTATTTTGGGCCTGAAAACCCGATTTATTTTCAATTAATTGCCGAATTCGATTTTTAGTTGCTTTGAAATCAATATACATTCAGTCAAAAAAGTATCGGGAATGGATGATTTGTTTATGGTTCCAAATTTTTTTTTGTTGTTGTTAGATTAGCACAACTGTTTTCCATTTTGGCGCGGAGTTTGAGTTACATCTGTTAATTAGATTAAATACAGTACTGATTTTAGTTATATCATATCTAGTGTGTATTGCGAATTTCTTAATGGACAAAAATATCGGACAAAAAGTTTGTCTTAAATTTTGCATCGCCAATGGAATTTCGAGTTCGGAGTCTCTGAAAATGTTACAGAAGGCTTACAGTGAATCGACTTTATCAAAAACACGCGCTTATGAGTGGTACAAAGCGTTCAAAAGCAGTCAAGGTGTGATGGAAGATTTGCCTCGTTCTGATAGGCCATCAACGTCTGCAACTGAAGTTAACATCGCAAAAGTGAAGGAAATAGTGACTGACAATCTTGCCGGAAAGTCAAACGGTAGATAAAAATATTATTCGGACGTTATGCAGCGTTTAAGAGAGCAAATTAGATAAAAGGGCCAGATTTGTGGAAAGAAAATTCTTGGATTTTGTACTACGATAATGCGCCTTCGCACAGTTGTGAACGATTTTTTGACCAAAACTCAACAAATACCATCGAGCAACCACCTTATTCACCAGATATGGCTCCAGCCGACTTCTTTATTTTTCCTAAACTCAAATTACCACTTCGTGGCACCCGTTTTCATTCAGTAGAAGACATAAAGGAGAATTCGCGGCGAGAACTGAACTCAATTTTGGAATAAGCATTTAAAAAATTCTGAAGGAGCATACTTTGAAGGTGATAAAATAAATTTGGATAAATAACTAATATTTTGTGTTTTATTGATCTTTTCCCGGTACTTTCTTGACAGAGTAGTATAGTTGAGTCATTGAGTTGAATAAACAGTGACGTCACAGTTGGCTATTGACATACAAAATCTATCAGAGAACCGCGTTTTGACATCTCTCAAAAAGTATCTCAATTGATTGGTGTGTCATCTACCCCATTATCAGGAAGTAACTTAAGCTATAAGTAAATTACACTTGAGAGCAATAAAATCGCACACCTCTTGTAATTTGGTTTATAACAGTTTTTTTTTTCTTAAATCTAAAGATATTGGGTACAAATCATTAGGCAAAATTAAAGAATACAAGCTTAGCTTTGAAAAAACACAAAATTAAAATCATTGACCTTCACGTAACTTACAGAAACCAGCCGTACACCAAATTCACCCGTTAGCATTGTCACTACTTGCACTCCTTACCCGCAGGTATAAAAAGGTCGGTTTTTTTGGAATTCTAATCAGTTGCATACCGAAGGTCAACGTGATAACATCTCTACTGAAAGCATACGGAAAAATATGAATACCACGCCCGCAGAAGCCGCTCAAGTTATTGCCTTGCTCGAAGCAGGCCTTAATCGAAGTGAAGTTGCTCGACGACTAAATTTGAGCCGCTACTCTGTTCGTCGTGTGTACCAGAGGTTTCAAGAGACCGGTGACTACATTCGGCGACCAGGATCTGGCCGGTGACGAAGAACATCAGAACGTGATAACCGCTTTCTTGTGTCGAGGTATTTAAGAAATCGGCAACTGAATGCAGTTCAACTGGGACAAGAGCTTCGAGAAGTTCGCAATGTCAGTATAAGTCAGATCACCCAGCAAATGGTCCCAAAATTAACCACAGCTCACCGACAAGCCCGACTACAATTTGCCAGGGATCATTTAAATTGGACGTATGACCAATGGCGGTCTGTTATATTCTCTGATGAGTGCAGAATGACATTACATGGTCATGATGCTCTAGGGTCTACAGAAGGTCATCAGAGTGATTTTCACAATGCTGCATAAGCGAACGTGTGGCTTTTGGCGGTGGATCGTATATGTTTTGGTGTGGCATAATGTTGGACACTAAAACTGACATTGTATTCATCACTAGAGCGAATACCGGCCCGAGATCGATATGACGGCTGCACGATACGTCGAAGGACATGTGAGGCCGCTTGCGTGGCTTATGGGAGAAGATTTTCTCCTAATGCATGACAACGCGAGACCGCAGTTTGGGACTACATGGAAGACGTTGGAATCACCGCGATGGAGTGGCCAGCTCGTAGTCCTGATCTCAATCCGATTGAGCATGTCTGGGATGAGCTAAAAAGAAGAGTTCGAGCAACAAGCCCTGCTCCTACGCGCCTCCGAGAGCTTCAACTTGCCATTGAAGAGTGGAACTCTATACCACAAGATTTCATGGTAAAATTAATACGGTCCATGAAAAACCGATAAGAGCTGTAATTAAGGCTAGGGGAGGGAATACACCTTATTAATAAACAATTTGATCAAGAATTTTGAGTTTGATTTTCATTATTTCTTAAGCGAAATTGGGTAATTTTACCCGTTTGTTGGGTTTTGTGCCGTAAAATCTCTTATGGGTATTTTTTACACTGTATTTGATATCATTAGAAAGGTAATGAGGTAGACTTTCAATTGTGTGTGTTTTTTTTAAATATTTATTCAGATTCATGAAAAAAAACTGCCTTAACAAAAAAAAGTCAAGGTGTGCGATTTTATTGCTCTCCAGTGTATATTGATAACATGCAAATTAGCCGAGCTATCACAACTTTTGCGGACGAAGTGCTAGTATGAAATAATACTAAAAAACTTCTTACAAACATTTTTTTTTTCATTCTTAGGCAAACAATTGTGGAAACACTAGTAAGTATGTTCCGCTGTCTGGAAAACTGGTAAACGCGACATATAAGTATAATAACCGTGTTGTTTCTATTTACACCGCCTGTTTTTGCGTACGATGTAGGTAGATATTGCCTTCTGTTTTTATGTTTCTTAAATACGTTAGTGCATTTTACATTCTTGCTTTGTATTACCGCATGTCTAGTCTAGGTGTTTCAATATGGAATCTACAAAAGACACGTTCAATCGACACAACAACGTTTCAGTGAATCACGATTATTTACATACATAATGACTTAAATACATACATTATGTTAATTGTATTCTAATATGTACGTATACGTTGTTAGATTTTGTTTTACGTGTCAAGAAAATAATGTACGTAGACGTACATTTTACTAACTCTGAGATTTCAATACAATACTAAAACGTATTGCGTTTCAAAAATACAATTCTTATTTTGTCTTCGCTGATAACAATGCAGGTTTAATACCAATTTATGAAAAAAAAAATGAGAAAACGTCTTTGATACTTTCTTTTGTTGAAGAAAGGCATCAATTTCTTATGTGTCATGCATGAAGGTCTTCATTTAGGTCGGTTACGATTGCGAATAAGAAAGTTCACAAGAGATGGATTGCCTACGCTGCAGTACAAAGGATGATTGGACGGAAGTGAGTCTCAGTCACGGCACTAATGGAATCTCTGCACTGTCTCTATGGCGAAGAGGCCGTAACATAATCTAAGCCTTTGACCGCAAAGTCTACGGTAGATCTAACGATATTTTGAACAGACTAAGCAAGTTATTCATTCATAAATTCGTCCCCATTCACGTAACTGTGTGAGTGTCAGCTACGAGATCTATAGGCCAGTAGAAATCGACGCTAAAAAAGGCTAAAATCGTAAAGCATGATGAAGTTCAGCTTTTTTTATATGTTGTATATGTAATATGTAATTCACATCACCCTAACCGATGTCGGTTAGGGTGATGTGAATTCAAATTTGCAGCTTCGAAAAACTTGTGCTCGCTGCGCAAAACGCGATAAACTGCTCAAGACTCAAAAACAAATAACATTCAGTATTTGTATAAAGTTAACTAAATTTGTAACAATTTAAACCCAACTGCAGTTCTATAAACCGTATCGTGAATTCGTGACTAAGATCGATCATTTTAAGATTTGCTCCCAACTGAAGATAAATATTGGCAAATCGCTCGTCCTATGAGACAAGTCATCAATAAAAAAGTCGTAGTACATCTCATTTTCTTTCATGTAAGCATAAAACGTAGTCTGTGAGACGAATAGTTCACCAACAATCTTGAAAAAACGAAAAGAAGGTAAAAATGGTTTTTTGAAGAATTGAGACAAAAGACATTTAAGTACATTATAATCGCAAAGCGTGCATTTTTTATATTATTATATTGGAAAGATCAGTTAGGGTCGGCGCACATATGGCAGAGCGCAGCGCATTGCATTTTTCACTGTCAAACTATTATCGAAATTGGTGTCGATTCTGTTGTGCACAAACTAAACTTAATTTAGGATATTGCTGTCTTTTACTAAAAGGCAGTGCGAGAAAAGGACGGCTGTAGCTGTGAGCTTGTGGCTGTAGAGATGTCAAAATAGTTTATGCCTTGCGCTTCACCGTGTTTTTAGTCGACATGTTTTTACGTGCACCCTTCATTTGTATGGAAATAGTTGTTGTAGTAGTTTGTAGTTCCAACTAAATTTAACAGCTCTAAATTACGTCTTCTCTTTCTCGTTTTATTAGAGAGAAAAAGATAGCAATAGCCTAAATTAAGTTTAGTTTGTGCACAACAGAATCGACACCAATGTCAAAAACATTGAATCCGAGTATGCGCGTATCCGCGCGAAGGCTCGCGCATCCGCGCGCAGTCTGTTAATTGATTTGAAATAATATTTCAATGAGGACATCAGGGCAGTGTCGATGGTGTCGGAAACAAAACTTAAAATTGACAACTTTCAGGAAAAATTGAGCATCTTTGAATGGCCATAGCTTGCTCCCTATAAAGTTTATAGAGCTACGGTTGGACTTATTATAATATATATTTATATATATATAATATATATATTATTATAATATATATTAATTATAAGTTATACAAATTTAAAAGGTTGTCCCCTAAAAATTCATAGCTTTTGAGTTTTAGAGCAAAAAGTGAAAAAAGTCCCAAAATTTCGCAGTATATTAAATCGCGAGGTGCGCAGCTCGTGGCTAAATAATAACAGCCGCTCGGGTCGATCGTTAGGTTAAGCCGTGCTTGCCTAGGTTGGTCTGTGGATGGGTGACCATCCATTAGATACCGAGTTCCTCCGTGCCTCGGAAAGCACGTTAAGCCGTGGGTCCCGACTGACATTTGTAGATCTTTGACAGTCGTTAGGTAGTCAGAGGCCCAAAAAGTTTGACAACCAGTCTTACCAAAGGGTATCGTATTACCCGGCACTAACTGGGTTGTGGAGGCCCGATAGGCACTCGCTCCATGTAAAATACTGGTATTCAGTTGCATCCGGTAAAACCGGAAGCTGACCTCAACATAGTTGGGAAAAGGCTAGGCAAATGATGTTGTGCATAGCGAGCACAAGTTTTTCGAAGTTGCAAAATTTTGACATCATCCTAACTGATCTATACAAAATATAAAAAATGCGGAACTACATCAAGCTTTTGCTATTTTAATGTTAATTTTCACTGGCCTACTATGCAAAACGAAACGTAACTATTGTGCAAGCTCTTTTCTAACTTTACTTTATCTTCAGTCTGCAGTCATAGTTTATATGAAAACGATTTCATTGTGAACAAACGACGCAAGTTATTCATAAATTCGTTGCCATTCTAATATAATGCATCAACTAGGTGATCTAAATAAAAAAACGGCCAAGTGCGAGTTGAACTCGTGTGGAGGGTTCCGTACAATGCCAAAGTCTTATATTGTTTCTTAAATTCTGGGCTCAGTTCGGAGATGAGGGGGCGGGGTGGGAGGGGTGAATGGTCAATTTTCGTCTTCTTTCATGAATAAAATCAAAACTATTTATTTTGCAATAGTAACAAAAATGTATTTGAGATCCTCATAAAGACCCCGTTTCATTTGATATAATGACACAGTAAGGTTTGCTATACTTTCTTTTTTAATTTCCTAATTTGTCCCCCGAAAATGAGCCTTATTTAAAAAAAAATAGTTATTTATTCACCAAGGGGAGTAAAGCACAGATTACTAATTGAGTGTGCATTTGAGGAACCACACGAGTTTAGTAATCTGTACTTACCCTCGAGTGATATATACTGCTTTATACTAAGTAAAAGACAAAATAGCAAAAAAAGCATTTTATTAAAAAGTTATATCGACATAGTTACATGTTATTGCTATCATTGTCACTTGAATCACTCATTTCAACTTGTGATATACACCGCCAAACATAAAGTTTACAAAGAAAATTGTCTACAAAATACGTCAACCAACAATAAGTCTTTTTATTTTTTTATTTTAGCGCGTCAAACAGTTTTCGCGCCAAAAGACGTTAGAGAAGGTAAAAACGCCCCGTTTCGCAGGTTCCAGCGAGAGAGTGTTATAAATCTCTCGCTCTACCGCATAGAGGTTTGAAGTTTGCCGGCCATATCGGAATGTATGCTACCTGCTTTAAAAGTGCTAGTGGCTAGTACTTTTCATGGTAAAATTAAATCGTTTGATTGCCAACATTATCAAGACTTAAAAAAAAAACAAAACGCGTTATTAATGGATTACTACCCTGATTTTCAGGGCAGTAATAAAATTCCATACAATATAACTGCCTAGATTTTTGAGAAGGTTTAATGAACAGCTTTCAAGCCTTTTAGTGGGGTAGTATTGGTACACTTACTAAGCAAGTGTAGTATAAAAATTATTTACTTTGCACAACTGTGTTTGGGTCTTAGGATTACACCATCCTAACAAATTTCACCTGATTTGGTCCAGTAGATTCTGAGCAAATCGTCTGTGACCTGTGACAGACGGACGGACAGACAGACAGATCCCTAAACCAGAAACAGAACCCTAAAAACGAAACAAAACAGTAGTTTTGTTTCGTTTTTTGCATAGATCAGTGGTGGAGTAAACAGTTTACTCTACTTTATCTTTAATCTGCTGTCATAGTTCAAATGGAAACGATTTCACATTTGAACAATTCACACATAATTTTAACAATTGAAAGTTTCTCGGAAATTAATCGATTTATCTGCTGCCGCCAATCTACGACGTCCATTATTGGGTCTGTCTAGATTGCTCACCTACTTGCTGACCTACTGGGAATGGAAGACTTTCATCCTGGATAACGGGTTAAGCCACTTTAAGCTGTTCCATTTATATCTGTTATTGATAGGACTATTATGAGATTTATTTTCATTACGAATGTGATTATTATGTGTGTTCAGTAGAGTTAAATACCATACCTATGTAGTTAAGTTCAATTCCATGGTTGTTTGGGAGATTGAGTACCTACTTTATGTGGCCAACCCAAATGTCATTTCTTTGGTATTGTTCGTTGGATCGTTGAGCTCTTAAGTTCTGAGTACACGTTTACTGACACAAGCTTGCACTGATTGAATAGGTCCACTCAAATCTGTTTGATCTTTCTTCCAAAAGACCATCTCAGACGTAAACCTGCATGGTGCTCATATGTTCTGGACAAGGCAATGTTTAGGACTTAAAATAGGCTGTGATCTCCGAGGGTGTTTCGGCTGTTCTCAGAGTAGTCAGATAGGAAACACCGACCGAGCTCATCAAGTTTATAAAAAATTGTCGTGTCTAAATGTTTTAAATAACCTTCTTACAAAAGTAAATATCATTTGAGCAACAGATAGGCGAAAAAACTACTTATTCATACCATACCCTGTTCCAGAAGTATCTGATGTAGCAATCTGGATCAGAATGAAATAAGCTTGTTTTATGTTAATTAATCAATAATTTGACAGTACTGTAGTTGTAGATTATTTCGCATTGAAAGTTTGTGACACGGTAAAGTTTCCATCTTGGTCAGAATGGGCGTAGTAAGTCCAACAGATTTGAAATACATATATCTCGGATTATACATAGCTCATAACAAATTCTTCAATTCATAATCTCAGACCAAGTAAATACAGTACATAGCGCTGCGAACAATAAAGTGAGGCCAGCTCAATATACGTTTCGCTATGTTCATACACGCTCACACGCACACATTTACATCAAACTACAATTAAACTAAGCCTCAATAAATGCACAACATGTTTACGAAACCGACCTCACTTCTCTGTTCGCAGAGTTCCGTCTTAACTTTTTCTTTTGGTCTGAGTGACACGGCGAGACGTATTTTAACGGCCTCACTTTGCTGTTTTGCGTCTTTACCTTTTTATTTGTTCTGAGTAAACTGTTAAACTGTAAATATGTAGTTTAATAACCGAATATCTACAAGTTTATACAGAACCCTCGGTGTGCGACTTGGACTAGCACTTGGCCGGTTTTTTTAAATCTACTATGACCATGAAACTGAACATGAACCTCATAACACAATAAGATCAATATACGGATGTTTAATATGTAGTGTACCTATATTCATACGTCAACCTTTAATGCAGGTGATCAAATAAATTGGACTGCAAATATGGACCGGTAATGTATTGGTGCTCATTAATCTATTTGCGTTCGTCGTTGTTCATAAAGCCTTTAGTTATACTAGTTACTAAGTTGCATTGTAATTCAATCTTAGACGCTTATTAGTTGAAATTCATGTAACAATTTATATCTTGTAGTAGGTATTGATATCTTTGCATTGCATGGTAG
This sequence comes from Xestia sexstrigata, assembly GCA_941918905.2. NCBI lineage: Eukaryota > Metazoa > Arthropoda > Insecta > Lepidoptera > Noctuidae > Xestia > Xestia sexstrigata. Next base: position 9,351,429 of record OW799200.2, on the reverse strand, counting down.
CTCTGCGTAGATTATTTTGGTATTTCGAATATCATACTTATGGTTTTTTCTGTGTCGATGCTGCTTTGGTTTGACAACAACATATTGTTTGAGCTCAATAATTGGTGACCACTATAATAACAATTGTAGTAGGTATCAATCAATAGAATACCATGTTTAAGGCTATTTGAAATACCAAAATACCTTCCCTAGAAATGATGCGCTTTCTTTTGAGTGGGTGTTACGATCGACATCTGATATTTATTTGACGTCACAGTGAATAGGTGCCATAGAATAGATAAAAGGTTTGGTCAAACTGGTACGGACAAATTGCGGACCAGCGACACCGGACACTGACAGATACTTCAGTAGGTCTAGGTACATTAATTACATTATCTGTGAGCGTCCGGTGTTTGGAACATCATCCGGTGTCCGGAACAGCATCCGCAATTTGTCCATGCCGCTTTCTCTGTGCCTTAAACAACACAACTCAGTGATGTAATTGACAGACTGATTGGTTGGCATTATGTACGACCAATGTCAATACACAGCACGGCGTTGGAGACCGCAGTAATCATTAACGTTAATGGATAGGTAAATGGATAACGTTAAGCCGTTGCACCCGGCTGTCATATATAGATCTTTGACAGTCGTTACGAGTTGTAAGAAACCCGAAAGTCAGACTACCAGTCTTACCAAGTAATCGTATAACCCAATAAACTGCGTGACTTCAGATTGGCAGTCGTTTCATGTAAAATACCTACTGGTATTTAACTGCATCCGGTTAGACTAAACCCTAACATAGCTGGGAAAAGACTTTGATGATTGGCAGGTGATGATTGTTCAGTCAATCGGTATGCCGTTTGTAGGTACAGACTGATAAGCCTACTGAAGCACCGAGCGACAACTTATTGTTATACAGATGTCAAAGTTTACGAGGACAAACCTACACCGATAATATCTGTAAACGTCATTTTACTGAAAAAAGTGTTCAGAAAATAATTTAACCCATGTTTCAAAAAAACAATTTCAGTGAAAATGGTTTTCATTTTGAAGTTTAAATTCTCGTAAAACGAATATTGCTGACGAGCTGACGAGTTTTTATTCATATTTACATTGAAGTAATGAATTTTATTTTTGTGTTGAGATTACTTGAGATGAAAAAAAGAGCAAGCAATTCGATTACAAATGTTATCAAAGTCCATCCGTACTTCAAATTCTGTAGTGATAATTTATTTGTATGATTGAATGCGCCGCCAGGGTAATTAACTGGCTATTGTGATTTCTTATACGGACTATTTCAGTCAGTGTGGCAGTCAAATTACTTTATAAATTTCTCTGACTGAAACAGGAGTTTAAATGATCTAGTTAGACGATAGGAATCTTTTTACCCCTTACCATTTTATCATTATGCTTAAATAAAGTGCTTAAATTAGTATCTACTATTGTTTAGATTTTTACAGTCATTTTATTTTACACGTATAATATGTGTTTTTGATACAAATATATTTTTTTAACTAGTACGCCATTTTGTTTATTCTATTTGGAAACGGTCTTGCCATACTTTTTAGCTTTTATCACGTTAAGTTGGTTTTCCTAAAATTTGTTTAATTTCTGTTATTTCAGAGGGTGATAGCTCAACAACACCATGGTACCGCAGGTAAGTCCCAAAGTTTCTTCTATCACCACCCACCCTTAGCCAGCGCAACCAGTGGGGTCGCGCGTAGGGGGAAGATTATCATCATCTTTCTGCCCTTTTCCCATATTACCTGGAGTCGGCGCAACACGTAAACAAAATGAATGTTTGATTCTGGATACTGGTGGAATGTCGAGCTTCATCGGTATTTGATATCCGTAAACGGGGTCGCGTTTATCCGTTTTTTTTTTGTGTAAATAAATTAAATGTCCGAACATTTTTATAAATATTATGCTTTAAGTTACAGATTTCGAAATTTTGACCCTGTCCGGAACAAAGTTCCACTTTATTTTTAATTTATTGGTGTTTTAGTGGGGGTTGCTTATTTAGTTAACTTTATTTGTATTAGGTTATATTCACACCAGCCCGCTTAGCATAAACGCCGTAGAAACGAAAGAGAATCGACAAATCTTTTGTTCATCTGTCATTTTGTCTATTCGATGACAGATGAACAAATATTTGTCGATTCTCTTTCGTTTCTACGGCGTTTATGCTAAGCGGGCTGGTGTGAATATAACCTAATACAAATAAAGATTGAAAAAAATACCAATAAGAGACCTTAATTTGTTTAAACATTAGTTTTTGACTTGGTTGTCGTAAACCAATGGAATTAAATGGTTTCAAAAATGAGATAAAAACGTATTTGCATGTAAACCAAAACACTTATAAACATATAAATAGTTGTAAAAAATACTCATGCCGTGCCACTCGACCTGAAATTGATTTCTACATGGTACTTAAGAAACTCACACATTTTCCGTATACTTACTTTTCAATTAAAACTTAAGACAAGACTTAGATAAAATACCTGTTAGTACATGGTCTTTCTTTCTACATTAGGAATTCTATTATACTCTACAACCAATACCAAAGACCAAAGTCACATTGAGAGAGAAGCATTTAAAAAGAATAGAGTTGCTCATTATTTATGGTTCTGAACGTTTTCAACGCGCTATCTTTATTTCTGTTATAACACCTTCAGAAGATTTTCTCTTAAAATGAACATTCAATAATGTCTGAATGTCACAAAGTTGTCGAGATGTTCCAAGCAGACTTAAAAATTTATAGAATGTTCAGAGACAGGAGGTAAGTGGCATTTGCGATTGAAAAGAAAATCTCATCCTTTTCCTTGAAATGTTTTATGTTTAAGTCGACTGTTGGTATTTTTACTACCGTACCTAACACCTTGCACCATATATCACGTACTGCGTTCAACTAAACATGTTTAAGTAAAACGTCTTTCTATCTCAGATCTCTGTTATGTTTAAACGATTGACGGAAACAGGACGATATTTAAATACCTTTTTGTGGTGCAAGACTGCAATTGGGCTTAACATCGATTCGATGTTTTACCTCAAATCGAAAGTATTGTCGTGTGTTATTGTCGTATACAGATGTCGAGACACAATCGTACAATAATTTAACCCGAAGGCGAACAAGCTAGCATGAATCCGCAATTCGGTACTTTAACGCAATAATTATGACGACAAGGGAAAAGTAAATGGGGCGATTTGAAGCGTCCTCCACGGAATAACGAATAAAATTTTAAAAAATTGGATTTGCCTTCGCTTTAACTGCTCTTTAAAATTAAATAAGACCATCAAACTATTAGAACATTCAATGTATTAAAAGATGTAGGTACTTATAGAAACAAATAAATGTTATTTCCGCGTAGCAGCCATCGATCACGTAACTCGGTAACTAATAGTTATTTGTTCGCTATATTGTTTTAGTACACGCGAGCGAAGTCTATTTAACGGTAGTAGGTATTAATATGCATTGAATAAACACTTTAACATAACGTAACATCACGCCTGTTATCCCCGAAGGGTTAGGTAGAGGTACCTAACAGTACACTCCCGTTTCGCCAGTTATTTTGAAGTCCCATGTAAGTAATAGGGGGCGAGCCTATTCCCAGCAATAATACTACTATAAAAATATGAAGGATGATGGTTGAACCTACTTGTTTTCATCCTTTTGCCCTAATGCCACGGTACTGTCTCTTTTCCCGATTGGTCCCACATGGTGGAAATACTTGCGAACGTAATTTGTCGGGTCCACTTCAGCCAGTCATTGACATTCGCCATGACATATAAGTACATGTGGTCATGTATCTAGGTATAGGTCTTTTGATCTCTGGATCCAGTAACGTTTAGCAATATGCTAACAATGAATAGGTATGTTGTATAGTTTAACATATTCAACGTGCGTTGCGTGAGGCGCATCAGATCCCAGAGCTTCACCGGCTTACTTTCGATCGATTGCATAGTCAGTAATAGAATGCTAGATATCAATCTTTTAAACCTTTTGGGCTGTTGCTGTTTTTTTTTAATTATTATATCGTGTATGCTTTTGTTTCTATCTGCACATTAACACAAGCGTTACCACCACATTTCAACGAACGGTAGTATAAGTAATAAGCTACAACAAATTGATTAAGTACCTAATGGTTAGGTGAGTGTAAATTAATTTTACAAACTTCGTCGTGAGAGTTTTTACAGGTTAGGTTTACATATAAAATAGCTTATTTATTTGGTTCGATGTTGATTGATATACAATACCACGTATGGCATGGTACACATGGCGACACATCAAGTTATACATTCCAGTATAACATGGTCTCGCTTTGTATAGGTTTCATGTCCAATGTTTGTAAATTTTATAAATTTGTACGCCATATTGGTGAAACATGGACGTACAAAATATTAATATTATGTCATCCTGCGTGCTTAATTTGTATACGCATGTTTTAACAAATAAATTATCTTTATCTTAAAAATGGGAGATCCGCATAAACTGGTTATATATATATAGCTTGATTGGTCGGCGTGCGTACTTATCCTGAATGCCAGTCAAGTTGATTTATAATCAAATCACGTGTCTGCTCCAATGATTGACTATTGTTATTTTGGTAAATCAATTACAGCCTCTTGTTATAGATATTGACCGCTAACGGGGCTAACTTACTAAAACGTGCTTACCTACCTACAGTACCTAGACTTATACAGGATGTAAACGGACGAACCCTTCTCGAAGCTGTCAACCAAGCATCCTCACTATTTATTTACTATTCTACGCAAAAATGATCGCTGAAAATTTTTTTAGGGTGAAAAATCACGTTTTACTGTAGAACTCAATGTAACGCACTCAAAACATTGTACTAATGGATGGATTGATTAGTACGGGGGTCGTGGAGGTGTAATAATCTTACATTAAAAAAAAAAAAAAAAAATAAAAAACTTGTGAAAAAGTTACAACTTTGACCTCCAATATCATTAATAATATTAATAGGACTTGTTACCTTCTCAAATGAACAGGAAAAGCATTTTAGTCTTGTAATCAAACACTTCCAATAAATAACTAGTCGTGCAACGTATTTGTAAGCACTAACATTGTAGGTCATCTGTAGTAAGTATATAAACAAACAAAATAATGTTGTTCCGTGCAATTTATCAATGTCTGTTAACATGTGTCCTGCAATACTGATATTTGGTAATGTGTGCTCTTGAAACATAGCCAATACAGGACTTACCAACTCTCAGCACATAGAATTGCGTGGCATACAAAGTTTTCATACATTACGATTTTCGTGGATGGTGGAGCATTGTCAACAAGTTAATTGAATAACAATACAGTTCATTCAATGTTATGTACTGGTAAACGTAATGAAGTGATTATCGAATGCGAATAGCTGTACCTATGCCGCAGAAATATTTACGAACCGTCCATTAATTACGTGAGGCTATTTGGCGATGATTCGACCCCCTCCTCCCCTCTTAGTGAGATGTCGTGAGATTTGACTTGACCGCCTCACCCGCCACCTGATCTCACGTGAGATAATATCAAAACGCTTAGTTTAGTATAAATACGATAATACGATTATTTTCAGTGAATATTTATTATTAAATAGATACATCATTTATTAATGTGTATGATTTGGCCATATTTTATCATACAGACAGACATTTATTTACCAAAAAAGAAAGTTAGAGTAAGTTCGGGTAATATGGCATGCCTTAAGCTTTTTTGAAAATAAATTCCTAGATTTATGAGATCAAACAGTTTTTAAGGGGCTAAAATGACCCAATGCAATACGAGGTAGTAAATTATAGGAACCGAGTTATAATGGGTTTTTAGAGCCGTGTGTTACACTGTACTTTTCACTTTAAAGAGAAAAATAGTCAATTTAGTCAGACGGACAGACGTACTGACAGACAGACAGACGGACATACTGACGGATAGACAGAGAGATGAACATCGGAGTCTTAGTAATAGGGTCCAGTTTTTACCCTTTGTAGTTTGTCTATGTCACATGAAGGAAATTAAAAATTATAATTTATTATTTATAATTACTTTTACTCCCTATAGACTAAAAGGGTCACTTTAGTCTCGCTTCGTAGGGCTATATTGGCGTACTTTTAGAGCATGAGAGCATTTTAGAGCATTTTTAACTTCTCATGCTCTAAAAGTTCGTCAACAAGGCAAGGATACCAACAGCCAAAGTACGCAATAAAACTTCGTGAAATAAACTTATTGTTTTTATTTCATCCACTTATTATTTTACATGTTGCTGTTTCATTTCCTCGCAATCGAAGTGAAAAGTAGAGTGTACAACTCGTCCATAAAACCCATTTTACACTCTACTTTATATCCATCGTCGCTCGCAAGCTCGCTCGGATAAAATGGTGCGTTTTATGCACTTGATGTACAACCTACTATTAAGAACCTACGGTTTACAGCTTAAGAAATTTGATTCGCTCGAAAAGAATACAATTACTCACTTCTATGAGGAAACACATAACAATTAAGAGCGAACAATAACCGACGGTTTCGTTTGGTCATAAACTAAAATTAAGTTATAAAAAACGGCAAAAACTTACAAATTTACTAATTATTTAGGTGGAATGTTAATAGTCTTTTAAAAGTTGTAAGTGATTTCGATTCCTTGATTACTTTAGGTTAAGAGTTTATAGAGTTCAGCCCCCTTCTTTATTTTTTCTTTTGGGAAATCATCAAATGACTGCTCCCGCTCTGGGCGGAGCACAGGGGTGTGTCAGACTTTTACTGACTAAAACCCATCCATGTTCCTTCATCGCCCTTTGTGTTCCGGAGCCACGGTATCTCTTTCGAACAGTCCCGCAGCCCCGTCAGGCATCGGCCCTTGCGTGGAACACGAACGCGCCGTCGACACGGCGAGTTCAGCCCCCTCATATACGACAATCTTTCTACCATAGTTTGTCCTCGGTGGTCTTAAAATTATATGGTTAGCCTGCCTCGTAATGCGCTTTTGAATTTACATTCTTTTTGTAAATGTTATTTGTCAATTTCATGTTCCTAATAGAGCTGTCGATAAACACCTTGCAGTTATAATAAATAATACATATACGCCATGTTTCCGGACGATATCGATAAACTTCGACCGGTCATTGTACTCATCATTATGAACAACTTTTACTATGGAACCAAACCCTGAATCGCGAAAAAAATACTGCTGTTCCATACATTTTGACGATGTTCCATACATTTTGACGAGTTATGCGAACATAATTGTAGGGAACAGCTAGTTTTTTTTTTCTGCGATTCAGGGTTTAGGTTAAGGCCCCTAAGGACGAGCGAGTGGGCAAAGTGCTTTTCTCAGTAGTTGCGAATAATGATGAAATGGTCACTATTTTGAAAAGATATAATAAAACTAATAACTTGCTACTTTGTTCAGTTTTTGATTTTCCGAAAACTTTTAGTGTCACCCTCGTAGTATGCTGTTCAGCGGCATGATACCTTTGCTTCTCCTTCAACCTGGCGAAAGCAAAGCGCGGAAAAAAAAAGGAAATTAAAACCATAGTTTCCTAATCATTCATGACAAAAATATTTTTCGTTCTTTTATTTTATTTCTTTAAAAGTGTATTGAAAAACGTCGTTTGATACACGTGGACATTTGTTATTGCAGTTATCAGTTCAAAAACACCCTCGCCTGCAGCTCGGGTGTTAATTCCGTCTCGAATGAAATAACAAAATTTCTCCACTTGAATCAAAATATACTCTTTTATACATCCATTTTATTTTCATAATCTCACTGTACTATTGTAATTTCAACTGTGTGGTTCCAACAGTCTCGAAGTAAAGTGGCTGTGATATACAGACGGACGGACAGATAGACGGACAGAGCAAATCTATATGGGTTCTGTTTTGCCATTTGGCAACGGAATTTTGGAAGGAAGGTGTTTAACGAAAATTTGTCTGAAAAATAGATTTGCTACCACAAAACTGATAAAATCGCAACTATAAGATGCTAATGAGTGCTTCTGAGCGCACTTTACGAAGTAAATTAAAAAAAAAATGATTTTAAGGCCTGTCGCCCCGCCAGGAAGCCCAAGTCAACAGCTGCAACGAAATTAAGAGACGACGAGTACTCATAGGTTTTTTTATTTAGATATCCTTTAATTAACATTTTCTTATCTAGGTAAGTATAATTTTAAACTTTTTTTTTTTTTTTTTACTGAAATAGTTTTCGCGACCTCTTACCACTCTCCTCGCTTCGCAGCCCCCTAGGGCCTAGGGGGAAGCGACCCAAAGGTTGAAAAACACTGGTGTACCCTTCACTGAAATGGCACACATTTAGCAACATTTCGCAGAGCTTCTGTCAACGGAATTAATTTGCTTCTTACGTTCATCTTTGATTTCTAAATTAAATTTCAAGTGAACTGGAACCATTCTTCTTTTCAAGTTGCAAGGAACTGATATATCGACTGCGTGCCGTCATGATGTCAACTTCACGCGGTCGGCTGCAGTCGTGTGCAGCAAACGCATAGAGCTAGTGTGCAGTTGCAACTGCATGCGGTTAGCGATTAACTGCATACAGTCGCGGTGGGCTGCAGTCGTGTAGTGTCGACGCGCGCTGTCCATCGCTAACCGAATGCAGTTAGGCTGTACACTAGCTGTATGCAGTTGCTGCACACGACTGCAGCCTACCGCGTAAAGTTGACATCATGACTGTTGACAGTCCGTCTGTGAGTGCGATGCACTCCCCCTGTTGGCAGCCTTATTACTTTCGTATTGGACATTTTTTATCTCTGGAGAAAATATATACAAAAATGTTGTATTGAGTAAATTAATGTTATGTAATATCCGTAGAGGCCTGATGCTTCCTTTTGTATACGGATTTCTTCTGTAACTTGACTTTATAAGACTTGTGAGTTGTGACAGTGAACCTTTGGCATTTCGGCATTACACTTTGTCAGGGTTGGAAGTGATAATTATCATGTTAATCAACAAAAATCATTATCAATCTCAATTCTCGTTTTACCATACAAGATTTGCCGTTACGATATGTAAACAAAAGAGCAGTTACAAATAAAAATAGAAATGTTGTATTTGACCAAAAAACTGATGTTTTGTACTTTTAGATAGGTTTGTTTGCTGCAATTTCACTATACAAATATGGCTAGAGCATCTCAACGGGTTAGAGTGATAGTTACGCAAATACCGAAAAGAAAACACACTGTTTGAAATTAATTCGAATGCGTTAAAATAAAACTATAAAATCTGTTTGAGTAAAAAATTACAACTTATCAAAGAAAAAGTACTTACCTTGATAATTTCGAACACTGCTCTTCTTTCAGACACTTCATTAAATCTCTATGTCATACTGAATCAGCTAACAGACCAGTTAAAATGAAAGGAACTGTTATTATAAGGTAGCTTTTACTTGTGTCATATCCATTGATCGGAGTAGGTAGAGCTATATTGGTTCAATTACAGCAAACGTACAGATACTTAAAAAATATATAAGTATTATAATATAATAATATGTCTTTATAATTATTTAAAAAAATATTTTTAATTTCATTAGCCTGAAACGTGTCCCGTCTTATACTTAGGTACTCGTCGGAGGGGTGGAGGGATATGTGTTCGTTCATAATTCCTTAAGACGTGAATTAGCTTTTTACAAAGTAAATTCTTACTTAATCTTATATTTTAAACTCCGGGATTCCGGGAGTGTCAATATAAAGACAACGTATTGCAAAAAAAATAGCTCTACCTACTACCATAACCACCACTGTATAACCTTTCGTAGAATAATTCATTCTTATTTCGAGAGTAGATACATCCATAACATACAATTTTCATCATTCGATTCACAGTTCGGGAAAGGGCGGTATTACCCAAAGGAATCAGTAGCTGGATTTCTTCCTGGTTGATGACAATAAGCTCGCCCCCTCCGCACGCAAAATACGCGCTTTGAACGTGGAGTTGCGGACACCGGCACGTTATAATAAACAATACAAGCTCGCCCCCTATTTCATGACACACATAGGCGAATTGTACGTGTACTATTACTATATGCTTGCTGGTATGCTATATGCTGGTACAGGGTGAATTTCTCAAGTGGGCGTAGATGGCAGCGCATGTCATTTATCCCAGAATTTGATCGCTATTAGCGACACTATCGAATAGTGTAATGAAACGGTGTGTTTTTTATTTTTCTTAACCGACGGTTTCGATTCCTGGCTAGGAATATTGATTTTCCAAAAATCTAATGGTGCAGTTATAGTTTTCATCTAAATCTGGCTCGAGACTCCTTTGAGTATTTTTCGCTGGTCCTCATACTTACGGTTTTGGGCATCCAAACCCACTTGAAAAATTCACTCTGTATATAACATAGCATAACGTATACCAGTCGGGAAAAAGCTAGTCCCGGTACCAATTTCCCCAAAGTGCAGCCAACGCAAGCTAGGTATAGCCATTAATGGAAGATACATTTATTGTCAACACCTAATTGGGTAGCTTACAAAATGGCTGAACTGTGTTTTTTCAATTATTAAACACTCATTCCCATCCAATGCTTCTCTAGTAATTAAGAGTCCTATTACATTTTTTACGCAAACTCATGATTTTTGACGCAGTAATTTTCAGCAGCAGTAAGATATTTTAATTATTTGCTTAAGAATAACGATAGTGCCATTCTCTTTCTTGTAAGTTGGAGTTACACATTTTCATTTTTCTTTTCGTGTAATTTACTATAAATACTTTAAGAACTCAGTTTGCAAGAAAAACCGTAGGCGATGGAACTTTGACGCTCAAATTCACATTGTTAGACTCAATTCTTATAAAAGCTAAAATTACCGAAAGATAAGTTGAATGTTTTACTTGTTTATTGGTGTTCTAGAATTTCTTTAAATTCCTTAAGTTTTTACGAAAAAAAACGTAAATAAAGCGTAATTTAAGCCATAAATGTCTTGATTCAGCGTCCATTAAATTCCAAAAAACTAAATTTTTTCAAATAAATTAATATGATATAAAACTTCGATCTACAATGAACACGTTTCATTAGTTTTTGTTTGTCAATATAATAAGACAAAATTACAATAAATAAAATTGAAGTACTATGATTCTGCGTCAATTCAGCTCGCTCCTCAGTCTCATGTCAGTCTCGTCTCTAATTTTCGTCTATAACAATTACGAACCAGTTTTATCGTTTAAAACCCGGGATTTCGGTTTTTTTTTGGTCTTTTTTAAATCGATCATTATTGGTCTGTGAACTTCGCAGATCAGACACGCAACAATCGTAGACATGGACCTATAAAAACAAGGACCTCTTTTTTATAGGTCCATGCTCGTAGGTCGTTTAAAATGTAGAAATATGAATAAGTAAAATTGGATATCCCCCGAGTTATTCATCTAATTTATAATTTATTCTTAAGAAACCCCTATTGGTTTCTTGGGTTGTGAAATTGGTATAATTCTTATTCGAAAGTACCCTTTGTATAATTTTTGTCATAAATTTATTGTGTATTTATTCTTCTGGGATAGGTATGTATAATTTTACATTTTTTTTTTTTTTTTTTTTAACTTTTGTTTAAAAAAAATACAAATTTTAAGTAAATTTTGAGTAAAGTTTTGTCTAAGTTCACCCTGAGACCAATGCGTATTGAAGAATCTACTAGGCCATCCAGCATTTGCTACAAGTCGTGCAGCGATACAGCCAGTATGACGATATCACTACAAATCTCAAGAGTGAGATGTAGTCGCCGTTGATGTTAATGCCACGTCCTTACCAGTTCAGCGTCTTAAATACATCCTCCAGTGTGTTGGTGGACAATTTCGGGGGAATTACGTACCCTTGCCTCAGCCCTCGACGCAATGGGATGTGCTATATTTGCTGGTTCTCAGCACTTAGATGTATCGCTAGTCTACTAGGCACCGCTGCAGAGACTCCAGGACTGACCAGGTTTCGATAGAATCAATAGCCTTCTCAGTCCAAAAGTGCAAGACACAGAGACCAATTTTACTCTTCGGACTGTATAATCTGCCGCACTGTGTGGATGTGGTCTAGGGTGCTGTATCCTCCTGGCTGGAAGTCGACGAGTATTCGCGCTAAACGATTCGTGACGTCTCTTGAAACCAGCTTGAACACGTGGCTAAGGAGCGAATGGATATGTAATTTTTTCAATGGTCTTGTTCCCCTTTTTAAATAAAAGAACGACCACGCTCCTTCTCCACGCTTCTGCAGTTTTCTCAGAGAGAAGGATCGAGTTGAAAAGCTCTCTTAATAGAAGATTTCCTCCCGCTTTCAGAAGCTCAGTCGTTATCCCATCCTCATCAGGGGCTTTTCGATTCTTAAGCTGTCTAAGAACCACTTCGATTTCATCTTGGCCGACTCCCGGCAGGTCTTCTGTGAAATGGCGGGTTAAGGTTGCTCTGGAATTCTCATTTTTCGGGATTAGATCCAGATGCATACGAAGCGTAGAACTGGCCGTAGAAGTTTTTGACTTTCAAAAGAATCTCCGGCTTCGAAACGACGATATCCTCTTTCCCCACTAGATTTAGACAACTTCGTCAGGTGTTTTCTCCCGAGTAATAAGACGGACACATTCGACCCCCAGTTTAGCTCAATTGCTTTTTCTATGGAGCGTGTGCTGAAGCATCGAAGATCGCGTCTTACCAATGTTCTAATTATTTTGCTGAGTGCCTGTAGTTCTGTCGAAGTGATGAGTGGGTTTCACGTCGTTCCGTCATAAGCTCCAGTCTACTCCGGAACTTTGGACTTCCTGCCCGTATGCCGCAATTTGTAAAACCGCGTCTAGAGCTTCCTCCCTGAAGATTTCCACCATTTGGTCGAGCGCCTGGTCAATATAATTGTAACCTTTGTAGTTGTTTATTAATAAATAGAGCAAGAGCATTTGTATTAATCAAAAAACCCGAAAAACCCGGGTACTCGGTTTTGGAAAAAAAAAACTGAAACCGAAAACGGCAAATTTTCGATGCCCTAATAACAAACGTCCGGAGATCGCAATTATTATCGACTCGTGTACGCCGATCGAAATAATTTGGTCCAGGAAGTAAAAATAAAAAAAATGCAAAAAAATATAATAGGACTCTTAATATATTTTTCACTACTCATACTCGGAAAGTAGGTCTGAAGTTGCCTGAGGAGCGGGTTGAAAGTAATTCTTTTCAGCCCTAGGGAGAAACGTTTTCCAATGATGGCTGTCAAATAAAAAAAAAATTGTTCATTTTTCTATTAAACCATGTTCCAACTTACATACATACAGCCACGATGTAAAATTTAAATAACATTAAGTTAAATATTAATTAAAGAATATATTTTTTAAATAAGTTTATAATAATTAAGTTTCAACTATTTCTTTTAATAACTTAGATTTGGGCAAAATATATACCATTTTTTCGATAACGAAAATAAAAAATAGGTAATATATGGCTAAATAGCTGGCCGACCACAGAAAAAAAAAGGCAGGAAAGCGGCAATCCGACCTTCATTTGTTTTTACGAGTTGATTCATGTTTTTATTTTTAGTTTCCTTGTATTCGTAATGAAAAGCACAGTGTTTACCTCGGGTTAAAGACTTATTTAGTCCCTCGAACTATTAGCGCCCTCGCTGCGCTCGGGCACCAAACCCCGTCTCGGGGCTAAATATGTTACTATCACCCCTAGGGTAACAATGTACTATTTCATCCGTTCTATTCGAAAAGTGTCGTTTTGTTTCCCTTTAAGCGGGAGCAAAGTAGCTCTTTTCTCCACTAGACTTTTTAGCGGGCAGTAATGAGATTTGAATTTGGAACATGAATCGTTCATTGAAATCGAGCAATACGAAAATTGTATAAATTACTGGCTGTAAGTGTTTGCTGTACGGTGCGGGGGTCAGCACCAGCATTGTAGAAAATATTAAATTAGGAGCTCCCCCACACCATTGTCGCCACGCCCTTCTACATATACTGAGATTACAAACACTCAAAATACCGGATGACTTTTTTATCACTTTCCAAAAAAAATGGGTATATTAGGTGAACGGAGTAGAAGTTTATGGCATACCTAGTTTTGTTTTTCTTTTTTCCACAGCTTTGAAAAGAATTGATCCATCATCAAAAAACGCTACAAATTTCAAGTAAACTTTTCATGTTAGAACAAAGAGAGAGAACATAAAAAAAAAAAACAAAAACTATAAAATATCGAATTTCAAATCATACGAAAAAAAAAACAAAGGATGCCATTTGCTTCTACTCCGTTCACCTATTATACCCATTTTTTATTTGAAAAGTGATAAAAATGTCATCTTGTATAAATAAGTCCACAACTATATCAATCCCAAATAAAACACACACACAGTGACAATAAATTTTCAAAATTTTGCCAGAGTATTAGATATAAATAAAAATTTGTAATTGACCTTTTTTACATTCGTGTCATTTTTTTAATTAAACTTATTCATGAATTACTTAAAAGTGTCTCTTATTTATTTTCTCATAGAACGAGTTGAAAAGTAGAGTATATGACTCGAGAGCAAACATATTTTTCCCTCAGGCGATGTACTTTGAATCCCTCGCTACGCTCAGGATTCAATTTTAGAATCCCTCGCTATGCTCGGGATTCTATTCCAGAATCCTTTGCTTCGCTCTGGATTCAAAATAGCGCCCTCGCCGTAAAAATACTATTTTGCTCCCTTGTCATACAATCTACTATTTTTAATATATTTTTGTTTTGTTCCTTTTGTTCTTGCAGCTCATTTCTGTTGGGACTTGCTGTTGTTAGTGAAAGGAACCGTGATTTTCTGTACCTATTGAAAAATTAGAAAGACTGTAGGATTTTTAATTAAAATTGAATTCTTTTTTTTTACGAACTCCTAGTTAAATAATAACAGCCGCGCGGATCAATCTTCAAGGTTAAGCAGCGCTTGCCAGGGTCGGTCCGTGGATGGGTGACTATTTGTTACATAGCGAGACTTCTCCGTGCCTCTGAAAGCACGTGGTCCTGGCTGTTATTTGTAGATTTTTGATAAGCGTTTTTAACCCGGTAGTCAGTGGTCCGAAAGTGACAACTAGTCTAAGGCGTATTGTATTACCCAGTACTAACTGGGAGGTCAGATAGGCAGGCGTTCCATGTAAAATACAGATATTCAGGTGCAGCAGGTTAAACTGAAAGCCAACATAGTCGGAAAAAGCTAGGTAAAACTAATTTAAAGTTTTCGAAGGGGTCAATTTTAAATTTGTAAGGTGTTTTTAAATCAACAGCGTCAGTGACATAATATGACATTTTTATGTAATACTCTCACATAAAATATTATTTCTTTCGGTATTTTACGAATATTTTTAACTCTTATTTTAATCCAGCTATTTCCTCTGGACATATTTGCATTCTTCAACCACATAGTACCAGGGATTCCTCGAATGTAATATGATTTGGAAGGGAAACCCGTTCGTGCTTTTCCCGGTATTATATTTTGATCTGTTTGTTAGTGGAAAAACAATTCACAACTTAAAATACTCCATTTTGATTTCCCCTCTACTGTATTTTTGAAGAGATTATATATTGATGAACACCGGCTGCAAGCACAAAAAAGTGTCACACCGTTCCGATCCGGCGATCAACGCCCAGCCCAAGCCCTTGGACCTAGAAAACTGAAATTCTGCACAGAGGTTCCCTTTATAATGTAGAATAAAGAAGGATTTATCGAAAACTCCCTTAGGGGTTGAAACCCCTGAGGCCGTTAAATAGGGGATGAAAGTTTGTGTGAAAGTCCGTCAGTTTTAAAGTTAGGATCTTAAAAAAATGTGTTTAGGCTGACGATTGGAAATTAATTTATTTGTGTCTCAGCTTTTTTTGATAATTACACCCCAAAAGGGTTAAAAAAGGGGATGAAGTTGTGTATGGAAAGTCCTTAATTTTCAAAGTAAAAATTACAAAATTTGTTATTTAGGCGTATGGTTGGAAGCTAACGCAACGGTGTTGTTAGAATTTCAATCCTTAAGGGGGTGGAAAGGGGGATGAAATTTTGTTTTTTGAGTTAAAATCACTAATATCATGAAAAATTACGTTATCACGACAAAAGTGCGCTTCCAATCATAAGGAGACCACAACATTCACTTATAATCTAGGTAGTCTACATACAGTAAATTTGATAAGGCCAAAAATCTGAAAAAATCAAAATACATAACACAAAAAAAAAAGGTGACTTACATAAAAGATGAAATATAATAACAACGGAAATAAACAATAAAAAAATAAATAATATTAATCATACAAGAATAACATTATTAGAATTTTTAACCACACAACAAGGATTTCTCGAATGTAATACGATTTGGAAGCGAAACACGTTCGCAATTTTCACGGTAATAAAATACTTATTTTGGTACGTTCGTTAGTTGAAAAACAAGTCAAAACTTTACTAATTAAAAGCTCACCACGGAACTAATTTTATTTTGAAATGAACATTCTCTTTCATTCACTTTTTTGGCATCATACCGCTATTGATCTGCCAAATACAAAACATTTATGTGCATCGCTTTCATAGAAAAATTATGTCGGTAGTAATTCGGATTAATTGAAGTCGTATCGTGGATTTTTGTTTCCACTTTGTACGAATGGCTGACACATTCTAAAGTTCTAAACATAAAATGGCCACAACGTTTATAGGCGGCCTTAATCCGAAGCCTCTGGAGAAAAAACATTAAAAAGGAATTGAACCTCTTCAAACTTTTGCCATTTTTATTCAAGATATTAGCAGTACGTATTCGGAAAAAAAAAAGTCTCACCATTCAGGCTCTTTTAAAGTGCAATTTAAAAAATTGTCTTCGTCAATGGTTTCCCAATCCCCTACCATACAAACACGCTAATAACTCAATTCGATAAGCCCGTCATCTGAAACTTAAACAGCCTATAGTTTACTTATCCTGGTTTATTTTACAATATTCAAGTTATCGGACTGGACGGCCTAACCAAACCTATTGCACAACACGCTATAACCCCAATTTGTCCCACTTTTAAAGTAGAGGTCAGTGGGGAACACAGTATGTCGATCATATCCTATGACTTTGCTATCATAGCGTGTTTAGTTTATTACCTCTATGATGTCATAGCTTTTCTCATGCCAATTTTCATATCAGAATGATCAAGGACGTTTATAATTCAGCCGATTGAAGCCTGAATTTGTGGCAGGCTCGTACTAATCTATGGTCATACTTAGTTTCCAAGTTTTGGCGACATGATAAAGGTACTAAAAATAAATACAGGCATACTTTCCAATGTTTTTATTTAGGGTCGTTTTAAAAGGGCAACATAATCTATCTCCGTCGCTGGCCTTTGGCGTTGCCGACTTTATAGGTCACCACTGTCAGCAGTGCATCAACATTCGTGTTTCCGTGACTGCTCGGATATCAGTGTCAGGAACAGATTAACTTCTCACATTTATTTCCGGTATCCTATGTCTGTGATTGCCGTCTAGATTTTATTAGGTCACTGATATATGTAAATGCGTGAAAAAAAAACACTACTCAAATATCACAGCTAGCTCTCAAGACTTCTTAACTTTATATATTATTATCAGTCAATTTCCTGTGCATATTGATTTAAAGTTTTTCCATTGTATTGCTAATTGCTAAGCATATTGACTCAGGTGAGGACCTTAGAACTATCGTCATCATAAACGATTGCAAGACACGTTTTGTTTAGTAGAGAGGCATAATGCCAGCTCACGAATTGGGCGTAAATATTATTGTATAGTTAAATTGATAATAAGACTATAAAAGTGGTAGGCTACTAGGCCCAAATGACATCAGCGGCGGACAAGCCAAGGCCAACGTGCATGATGCGCTGGTTACCGCGGGAGGACAGAGTGCCGGTATGGTGTAGCCGCGTGGTGGGGCTGGCGGGCGGCGGCACTCCACTCCACGAGGTGACGTGAGACGCGGCGGCCGCTCGGGCCGCTGCTCCACTACCGCGTGCCGACTTACCGACTACTCGCGTCTTCCTAATGCCCTCTCGTTCCCACTCTCTTTAGGTAGCTTATTTCACTAAGTTAGTGTTACCACGTCTGTCGCGAGTGAGTGACGTGTCGCGCGCGCGTACCTACACACCCACGATAATAATAACGATACAATGAACTGTGAATATTTATTTACGATGCACATAAGCGGCACATTGTGTTAAATCGTCCATGAACGGTGCGGATGTGGTTACTAGGTCTAGTTCCCTTTGTTTGATCAGATCTCGGCTCAGCCGGTGGCACGGCGTGGTGTTTACGTTCTGTAGTGGCACATGGTGCGAGCTCGTATAACTTCTTGGTCGTGAGTTAGCAAGCGCATTGCGACACATGTTGTAAACAACATTGTTTAGCTCACAACGTGACAGGTCCGTAAGGGCCGCCCGAAATCGCGCCAATTGCCATAATTATTGTTGTTCATATTTTCCCTGACGAACGGTAAACATACATTTTATCAGCACCTTCCGTCTGTATCAGTAAGAACGGGTTTTGATCTTCGGTTTTGATAGATAAACACATTTCCATATAACAGGTAATTGTGAATATTTGTAGTCTTAACAAAATCAGTAGGTAGCTCGTTACTTTTAGACAGTTTGTTATCAATACACCATCAGTCTGTCCCTACGTTGTTTACAAAGTTACAGAAGTTTCAAAGTTTACAAACTGTCGCTGAAGTGGCAATAAACCCTTTTATATGATGTACAATAAACACGCAAGCAGGTTGTTGTTTGTTGAGGTTTAGAAGTTTTGCTAAACTTAAAATGTAATATAATAATTATAAATTGTATTCATAGTTTGCTGAATGAATATAATGAATATGACCCCTTCAGGAATACGTCATTTGTAAAGACATACATTTCTTTCTTCCACTGACTTAAAAGAGAAACTAAGTAAGTACAATTCATTAAATAAAATGTAAAAACGCTCAAAACGAAAGTATCAAATTCAAACTATTAATATAGAACGAACTTCGAAAACCTGAAAAGATATACCAATAAAATAAAGACATTCGTGCAGAAAGAACCAAAAACGTAAAGCAAAAACTCCGCGTTTTTACTAAAGTATGGCCAGAAGGCCACCGAAGTGCCAATATTTCATTGTTGTTTATCCAGCCTCTTGATATCAGCTCAAACTAGCGAACGAACAGACAAATAAACGCAAAGAAGCAATACTTAATACAAACACAAAGTATCGTTTGAATACCATACAAACATAATTATTCGCGAAGAGGATATTTATTTTAAAAGCCGTTTTTTGCGTACACGTGTGTACGCAAAAATTTGCAATATTTGAGACGGATTTTCGTTCTGATTTTTTAAATAGTTCTACATAAATTATCGTCATACAAGCTTATCAAGTATTTAGAACGGAAACTAAATAATACAAACTTTATATTTTTGGTGTTGAACTTGCAATTTTATCAGTTTCCAGTTACATAGTGGCTTAGGTCGCAGGTGTCATTTAATAGGTACATTGCTGAAACAATAGCCTACGATGTTATTACAATTGTTCAAGTTACTTACCTATTTTTCTTGAAAATAGACAATGACGTTGAAATTAGAGTTACGCGTTTGTTATTTTATGTGATTATATTGTTAATACGGTTGTCGTCTTTGAATCTTTAATCGTTAAACACAATCGTGTTAATTTACATTTATGTCGATAGTTAAGCAAAAACAGTCTTTGTAGCGGATGTTTGGTAATCTTTGTCGTGATACGTCATTTATACTTTACTGGGATCCCTTGATAAGGTTTTATCACTTGTGGCCAAAACCACGCTTATCTTACTAATGTTTGATGAAATTCTTGATAACTTTGTAGGTATGGCGCTGTCTAAGAATGGCGAAACTAGCCTACCGTATCTTTTCATTGAAGACCACTTTGACGCCGCAAAAAAAACACGGTGTATGGTGTAGGTTAGGGACATCGCGACAAAACATTTATCAAAGATTCTACAATGCTTACCTGATATTTTTTGTAAGCGATTAAATATTTAAATGCCGTTAGGTCTGGAATCGTACTGAATCCATCTATACGTTTGTGTCATGATGTCCATTACTTCCTGCCTGTCTCATGCAAGGCTATCAATTCCATTCAATACCTGATGCTGATTTAAAATTAATTATCTTCTTGGCAAGTGGGGTAGATGGTAGTAGGTACCTATTATTCCCAAATTACAAATCTATTCATTTTAAAGTAGAGATTTAGCGCACAATTGGCCGCTTTAATTAAAGTTCCGGTTCAATCTCACACCGACATTAATTTGCCTCGCGCCACGGGAATGTAAAACTTTGGACATGGGCTTTGTCTTTCATTGGTTTTAATATAAGTATATATGTTTTAAGCTAAGGGATAAACACTAACATAGGTAATCTAAATTATTACTTACACTCGTTCTGTTTATTTTATTTTTCTGTTTGCGGCCTTATTAGTTGACCTCTTGAAGTCTTGGCTGCGTCCTCAGCAAACCATTTGCAATTACTTACATAGTCATTGAAATTGCATGCCTGTTATGTTCAAGCAATTATAATGATGATTTGTGCTTTCAATTGACTTATCAAGGAAGTTTTGTGACTTTTCTGTTAGATGATGCTAAATTCGATAATAAGTACTTAGATATTTTTTTAAAACATTGTGTCTGACTGCCAAACTAATAATTTCCTTAACTGCACATGACATAAATAACTATCTAAAAATATATCGAGGTAAATCATTGAACTTGTGCAGTACGTTTTATTAAAAGAAAAAATAAGTAAACTGTTCAATCGCTCGACCTTGAACATTGTAAAGTTGTGATAACTGTTTATAACGTTATAATACTTAGTAAGTATTCCTTAGTTTCCTTGTTTTCTATTTAGTCACGACAATCAGTTATTTTGGTATATTAAATGCAACTTTGTTTTACTTGTAAATTGGTTTCACATTTTATGTACCTACCTAGTATAAAAATAACGTGCTGTTTAAACTGTCATATGAATAAAAAAAAATGTGGCATCTAAAAATAAATCACAACTGGAAAAGAGCTTTATTTTTATCCTTTTTTAAATTAAACTAAGTACATACTTTAATAAATTGATACTTAACACCATATTGTCAGCGCTATTACAGAAACAAATACCTAGATTAAGTAGTTGTTTTGCGTTCAAAATTAAGATTAACTTTGTATTTCCTTGTTTATGTTTTTTTACAAGATTGTGTGCCCCTAGTCACGTCCGCAATGCAATGATTCTCCCATGGTGAATTAATTTAGCACGCATTAAAGGTGACCCTCCAAGTATTGGCGGCAGCGCATGCGTTCTGCCTGTCCCGAACGCTTGTGTTCACCGCGTCCCCAAGGCCTTGCGCGTTCCCGCGTTTGCCACAGTCATGATCACGATACTCGTAAGTAGGGCGTCGCGACCTTGGAAGTCAAACCTGTTATATCCCCTTTCGGCTACGCGGTCTCACAGCTGATGTGTTCTCTCGCTCTTGTATAACAAAAAACACTTGACCTCTACTTGAATGTTCTTGTAACTTCTGTGTACATGTACAGGGCGTCCCATTCCCACGGACACAAATAAGCCTTATGATTAAGCCTTTCGACCCTACACATTATTTTTTTTTGTTTTTTTTTTCAAATTTGTAGGCCTCGATTCCCGGTTACGGCAGACGAATTTTTACACGACTGCCCAAAAAAAGGAGTGTTATGTTTTCAGGGTTCATGTATGTATGTTTGTGAGTTTCTTTATTCCACCGTAACTCTAAACGCCTAAACCGATTTCCAGGTGGCTAAATAGATGTTCTGCTATACAGACCATCTGATAGTTGGAGTTTTTGCTACATGGACATTTTGCTGATAAGACTTACTGCTCATTAGACGTTTCGCGCTATTGGACATTTAGCTACTTAGACCTTCCGATCAGGAGGGCAATAATTATTTAAGGTACTTTCCTTCCGTGTGGCATAGCCGTGAGACGCTCTGTATTTTCCTTTTGGTGTTGCACGGGTCAATGAACCCATATAAGCACATAATATCATTACTCGGTCTTCATTAAAACAATGATAATGCCGTGCCGCAACGCCCGCTAAATATTTGTACTAAAATAATATCTAGCCAACCCGAGATCTGATCAATATTCAATGAAGATGAAGGTGTTAGGACACAGTGAAGTTTAAAGAGTCAATATTATTTCAAAATGCACGGACTGACTAATTTTCTTCATAAACACCATCGGGAGTCTACTCCCCCGTTGGAAAAAGATGACAGCAGCGGTGACAGCTGGTATTCTAGTCTTAGTTCAACGGATTCACGTAATGTAGTGACAAATGAAGGCGCCTCGGCGTCATCATCGTCATCAGCTGCTAAACCTATCCCTATCAACCCGAGAGGCTCTAGTGCCCAGCGCAGTTTGAGAGCTAGTTCAGGAAGCCCCTATGAGTTCGCATCTAGTCCCCGCGACCGCTACCCCAACTTTGCAAGTTACATTCGTGATGTTATGGAGAGAGGCTCTCCCACGCAGCAACACTATCACACCCACCAGCCAGATTACAGGCGGCAGCGTAGCGATGGCGATCGTCATCAGATCAATGTCAATACATACCACGCACCACGAAGTGACTACAGAAATTTTGTTTCACCTCTCTACAGTGATGCTATGGACGATATTCAAGAACACGAGTATAGCAAATGTGAACGCTATGGTGAAATATCTAGTTCAAAATTGAGCCATAAGAGTCGACACGATAACAAAAGTTTCGCTCAAAAGTTAGCAGAAAGTGTGACTGGCAGCAAAGATCACATTAGAGAGCATTCCAAAGATTATAGCAAAGATGACAAGAAAGATAAAAATGAAAGGCGAGGGTCAGGGTCAAGCGGCAGCGGTCATAAGCACAAGCACCACACGATACAAGATTTGATTCGAACGTTTGGTAAAAAAGTGGGGCAGTGGCGGCACGAGTCTGGGGAAGGTCGGCGAGGCTCTTGCGCTATTCCGGCCGCCAGTACCGACGAGGCTCGTGCTATGGACAGTGATGAGTTTCGCTCACGATCTAAGTCTCTCGATGGTGATCACTCGCATATAATTCTGAGGCGGAAAGTGCTCGAAGACTGCGGAGCTACGTACCAGATTTACGAAGAAATATTAAGAGAAGGTATTGTATCTGTTCTTACCAGTATTCTATCGCTTTATCAGTAGATTTAAAAACGGCCTTAGAAAGAATTTCTGATAGAAAACTTGTTACGCTAGAAATTTGTTTATTTAGTTGGGGAAAGCATTGGACTCGTTGTACAAGTGCATAATAGAAACTATGGAACTATCCAAACGTGCCTTCGAGATTCTAAATATATAGACAGTATTTGTCGTAGGTATAAGTAAAACGACAGCGTGTATAAAATAAATCATTCTTATTTCTTTTCCTACGTTATGCTCTAACTTTTGAGATAATTTGCGTTTACTTTACGTCCTAGATGCCTATTTATGAGGAAACAAATTTTAGTTAAGTATCTGACGTATCTGTTAGTAGTTTTTGTTTAATGCTTGCTCTGATTCGTAACGTAACATACCTATAGTAGGACTTTCACAGCACACTTTCTTGCGGTTTTATGCCGTACAACGTTACATGATACCTACTTACCGTACACTACACGCGTTCATTTGCTTTGATATAAACGTGATATAGGTAATTAAATTATCGGATCACTGGCTTTAGCTATTCATCTTCGAATTACTGACGATTTGGTTCCCTATCCTTCGAAACAAGTTAAAATTAAGCCTTAAGGTGGATGCTCCAACCAGCCCGCGAAATTCAAATTTACTTGCTCGCGACTGTATGACGTATGTAGTTATAGAATTATAAATATTAAAATCATCAATACAACCCTCCAAGCGCATACCTAGCACTGGCCTGCAAATTGCAAAAAACGTAAGAAAACTTGAATTTTGCGGTCTGCCCTGGAGCATCCACCTTAAGTTAATAGTTAAGTTGAGGTTATATCCATGCTGAAGTGTTTAATTGAAAATAATAAACCTCAAAAATCCGCTTTGGTAAAACTTGGAAAGTATCATTTTAATACATTGCTGAGATGTCCGACAATAATGTGTCAACAGTAAACACTAAATCTATAGTTTACGAAGACGTATCGCTACCATCCTAAACACTAATTAGCTGTGTGGCCGATTCAGTGAAACTCATTACTAAATAGTCTGCAGTTGGCGCAGATGCGGCGTTGCGTTTATTTTAAAACGAGAGCAAGATAGTACTCTATACCCGTCATCTGTGAATGACCGCTTGTATTAGAAGACCCTTCGGAATGCTCTTAGCATTATAATTAGTCGAGAAATCCAACGATGGATGGCCTAGCAGATTTTGAATTATGACAAACACGTGATGATCATCATGATAATTCTACATACTTACTCGAAGGATGTTACTAACATGGTTAGCTATCACGATAATCAAACACAGTGTACTAATAGTAGACATCATAACGAACTTTTTTATTACATTCCATCTAACCTAATATAATACTCGTACCCCGATTATGTTAGTACAAAATGTGATTTACACGTTCTAATTATTTATTATTTTTGATTGTTCTTGATTCGCGCTTCAATCTATGTTTCATCATCATCATCTCAGCCGAAAGACGTCCACTGCTGGACATGGGCCTTCCCCAAAGGGGGGTTTTGCCATAATCGCTACGCTTGGCAGGCGGGTTGGCGATCGCAGTGCGGTTGTTACAAAAGCACAGAGAACGCTGCTGCCTATTCTCTGGTATGTCCCTTAGTCGCCTCTTACGACAACCCACGGGAAGATATGGGATGGTGCTATTCTTTGCGTCCGACACCATACAGAACTCTATCTAGAAGCAATTGTCCCGCATAACATTAAGAAGAAATACATAAATGACTACCGTAAATTGTTTGAATTCTGTAAGATATTACCTATACATGAAAAAACTAAATATGTACTATTAAAAGAGGAGTTCTTCAATGAAAATTTAAAGAAAACCAAAACCATGAATTTGAATGAGATCAGGACTCGTAGCGTCCTCAATGCTAAGCTGTTACTTCCAAAGTACACGAATTTGCACGGCAAGAGATCGCTAAAGTATATAATACCTTACCTTATTAATCAAATACCTATAGCATTGAGGGATAAATTAACTCAGAAAAACATAAAATACAAATTAAAGCAACATTTTTTACAAAATATTAATACCGAAGTTAGATAAGATGCATATTAATAATATTGAATTAAAAGCAAAAGTAATATAGTAATATATAGCAATTATAACATAACATAAAAAAAAACAAATATTATTAAGTAATATACTATTGGGAACAACCTGTATCATTTAAAACTTCCTCCACTACTTCTGATTCTTGTGAACGAACGGTCGGATTGGTCACCGAAGTTCGCTCGTTGGTATGTATTAGATATTATTTCGCCAAATACCCGTTGTAACTTTTGTAGTCGTTTCTTTATTTTTAACTAAGTACCCACACCTAAGTGGATCTAATTCTAAATTATGTAGTCGATGATCTTGGTGCACGGTAAAACTCTAATGAGTTTATGTTGGCACCAACTTAAATGTTTAAAATGTATGTATACTACTGAATAAATAAATAATAAAATCTAATCTATGTTTACCTACCTCCAATTGTGTAAAAAAACATTTTCCTTATTTTAACTGTTTATTCATCTGCTGCGCTAAAGCACCTCGTTTTACATTGTTTAACGGGGAACCAATTACCTCTAACATCTCTCCTCGTTCTTGTTATCGCAATTTTATAAATTTGTTCTGAATTTTCCTGGGTAAAGTTTATTCATTTTCATTGGATTCTTGTAACACTTACTAAGTTCCCGTCAGCATCTAATGAATTTTAAAATGAATATTAAATATATAAAATGAAACACTATTTTAATATTAGTAATAATTAATATTAGTAATATTCTAATTTAGTCGCTCCATGTAAAATACTGGTATGCAGCTGCATGTTAGACTGGAAGCCGATCCCAACATAGTTGAGAAAAGGCAGATGATAAAATACTATTATAGTATTATTACGTTTCTGAAATCTCTGGGTAATGAATGCAAGTAATTTGCTATCGGGCGCAGATTTTTTTGTTGTGAAATAAATATATTTTGTTGATGGCCATTGTCCATGTATTGAAGATAACCTCTACGTCACGTGAACTCGTATGCTACGTCTGGATTCAGTCTGTCTCGTTCGCTAAGGTTATTATAGATAACGATAATCGTCACGTCAACACACATTGTGCAACTTTAAAGCTTTGTCTAAAGACTTTTTGCGACGAAAACTAGTGTTAGGTACATGTACGAAAGAGGAGTATCTTGTCTGTTGTCGTCTTTTTTATTTGCAAAGATCAAAATATTTTATTTCACATATATATAATATTTCGCTTAGGTATTGGGTACTCATTAGGTTTGGTCGTCCCTTATGGAGAAGGACCGCCTAGTAACTCCATGGTTACCCTTTTAAAATTATGTGGTTTTACAATGTTATCATACCCCGCGTTAACTAAGTTACAGCGTTAGTAGGTACCTACTTACTTATGGGAAGACAGCGTATGCCCGAAAATACGTCGTTCCTTACTTCACGAAAACCTAAAATCAAGATAGACAAGTTCACAAAACTTAACAAGTATCTAGAAATCTACAAGGCCTACCATGTTCACAAACAATCGGTAAAAAACAATATATTCCAAGAATGAAAAAAAATACAAGTATAATAAATTGACACAAATGTTGTCATCAGTGCAGTGCCATAACTACTCTGAACAAAATATACATTGGTGTCGATTCTGTTGTGCACAAACTAAACTTAAGTTAAGCTATTGCCATCTTTTACTAAAAGGCAGTGCGAAAAAAGGACGGCTATAGCTATGAACTAAATTAGATAAGTCAAACTAGTTTATGCCTTGCGCTTCATCGTGTTTTTAGTCAACATGTTTTTACGTGCACCCCTCATTTGTATGGAAATATTAGTTCCAACTAAATTTGACAGCTCTAAATTAGGTACGTCTGTCTCTTTCTCGTTTTATTAGAGAGAAAAAGGTAGCAATAGCTTAGATTAAGTTTAGTTTGTGTACGCAATAGCAATAGCTTAGATTAAGTTTAGTTTGTGTACTTACAACAGAATCGACACCATTATTTCAAAACGAATGTGCAAAATCAGATTAAAAACAAAAATAATTTAGTTAAAAATGAACTCGTTTGATGTTATTTTTTAAACTTTCCATCTGTCAGTTCTGTAACTGACTTTGACAACTTGTTATAAAAGTGTTTACTGTTTGTAGGAAATGGTTTGCTGGTTTATGTTTATCTGAATTTGGGCTTAACAATTTCGTGTTTACTGCGTGTATATTATGAAAGTCGGAGTAACTTACCACCAGTGCAGCTTACATAAGTAACTAGCTGTTATATAACCCATTATGGTCTAGAGTCGAATGTATTCTCACGATAATATTACAAAGTGCTCATTAAATCGATATCTAATTGAACTTTCATTATAAATTCATCCCTCATTGGTGAAATATGAGAGAGTCTTCAAATTAACTGTCCGCACGGACTCCTGCCCGCTTAGCATGAACGACGTAGAAACGAAAGAGAATCGACAAATCTTTTGTTCATCTGTCATTGAATCGACAAAATGACAGATGAACAAAAGATTTGTCGATTCTCTTTCGTTTCTACGGCGTTCATGCCAAGCGGGCTGTTTTCCTTATAGATTGTTGTAAACGAAACGTGGACACGGAATACAAAGGAGATAGGGATAACTAGGTATCATTTTATATAACAACATGGGCGACCCGTCGTCGCTCGTGAAATATTCATGTATTCTGTAATCTGTACTAAACCTTCCTCAAGGTATTCTCGAAATTGTTGTGTAAGTGTAAGTACCTACCTAGTATGTTTTCTAGTATTTGTGTAGAGAAGAGATATGAGACTGGAGAATACAAAGCAACACTAACACAACCAGTAGCGTCCGTACCTACATTACGTACAGATGACGTCATATTAATCAGGTTTCCTTGATATCTGTGAAGGCCACGATGACACTGTACGCAAAACTGGAACTGGTCGTGCTAATGAAAGCAAGACGAGTTCCTTTCGATTAATCCGTGTCTTACCAAAATTGTACTTAGAAAATTTAAGGATAGCAAACTGAAAATTAATTCTAGTCAATAGGATGAAGGAGGAGATCTTTGTCATGTTTACATTTTTGAGTAAGTATAACCACCGCCTATTACGTCTGGTGTCGTGCATTTATGTGTAAATGATAAAAGTCTCTACAAACTTAATAGTGCAGTCGTTAAAAAAATTATGATGTCGCGTACAAAGCTAGCATAAAACCTGAGTCAAGGCTGGTGTTATAATATGTCGGTAGCTTTAACGTCAAGTGTATTTGTTATTTTCCACATACATATATGAACTCACGCCTTTTTCCCATGCAAGGAGACAGAAACTTCATTACCGGTGTGGTAATGAAGTTTCTGCCTTCCACCTGCCTGCCACCATCCTTACATTCTGCTCCTTGAAACATGTTGAGCTCGAGTGCTGTATTTGTATGGCATCGGGATTAACTTATTCCAAGTACCTACTGATCATACTTGAAGGAACGTTGAAGGACAGTTTCAGATCTTCAACCGGGGTCGGCTGACCTGAAGTACCACTACCGAATTTTCAAAGAAAATTATCACTGTGTGCTTTTGAAAATAAGATGACGGTGTGATTATACAATGATACAATTAGGGTTGATGGATTTTTGTACAATTATTTGTTTTTTAGAGTTCCGTACCTCAAAAGGTAAAAAAGGAACCCTTATAAGATCACTCTCTCGTCCGTCTGTCCGTCCGTCTGTCCCTGTGTCACCAACGATTTTCTCAGGAATGAGTAGATCAAGCAAGTTGTTATACCAGATACTGAGGTCTATAGAGTCCCTATTAGGTGTATAAAAATCAAGGTCCCGAGTCAACACGATAAAAAGATATGTGCAAATTTATATTTTCGCGAAAACTTGTAAGTAATTACCTTAATTTACAATTCTTTTTATTTTTTGAAATTTTCCAAAGTTGACAATTCTTGGTCAACCGGAAGTACCTTAAGTATAGGTTTTGGGTCGAAAACCTATATGTTAGATCCCATTGACCTAGAATCATGAAATTTGGCGAGATTCAGTGTGTTACTTACAGTTTACATACAGCACACGTAAAGGGAAAAATCAGAAAATCGTAAATATGTAGTTTAATAACAAAATACCTATCTACAAGATTATACGGAAACCTCGGTGCGCGAGTCCAACTCGCACTCAACTACTCATACATTATGTTAACCTACTGTTGATTCATAAATGTTGATTTATAATTAAAAATAAATAGACGGTTTTAAAATTATATTCCTCCCGCATTCCTAGAAAATTCTGGATGTTCGGCCACTCTATTTGCGCCGAGTATAACTAATAACGATGTCACTCAATTTCTGACAAGATTTTTAGGGTTCCGTACCTTAACCGTATCGTCGGGCGGTTACCCTTCGGGGGTATAGGTCCCGTAACGTAATTCCAGTCTGTTCCAACATACTGCTGCATTAGTAGCTAGTAAAGAAAGTACCTAATTATGATTCTACTATAAAATAGTTACACTTATATTATAAAACAATTAGTCTAGTACTTGGATAGACTAATTGTTGGCGACTATACCCGTGCGAAAACACACCTATAACAAACAGGACCCTATTACTAACAAAGCCTTCGATGTCCGTCCAACCGTCCGTCTGTCAGCGGGCTGTATCTCATGATCCGTAATAAGAAGATAGTTGAAATTTTCACAGAATGTGTATTTCTGTTGCCGCTATAACAACATAATATAATAAAAAGGGGTTCTCCTACTATGGTACGGAACCCTTCATGCGTGAGTCCGACTCACATTTGGCCGGTTTTTTTTTGTATCCAAACATCGTTACTATCAACCTGTCAAGTTTTTTCACAGGAAGACTATAAGTATTTGTTTAGGTATTCCGTGGATAAATGTTATCAAGTCGTTGTAAAGAATAATAAACAAGAACTAAAATCTTTTTGAATAACCCTGTATACTTATTCACGATTGTAATAAAGGGCACACTTTCGTTGTTTTCGGGCGTTCTTTACTTAATTTGGGTAATTACATCCAATGAAAATTTAGATAATTCTCTTAATTGTACCTGAACGTATCTTTTTAACATACATGATATACACACATCAAAAAAGTCTTAAGCAACACGCATTATTTTACAGAAACTGCATGTTTTATTAATTGATACTTTATTCTTTCTTAACAAAGTAGATTGGTATACTACTCTGTCAAGAAAGTACCGGGAAAAGATCAATAATACACAAAATGTCTGTTATTCATCCAAATTTATTTTATCACCTTCAAAGTATGCTCCTTTAGAAACGATACACTTGCGCCAACGAATAATCCATTCATCAAAACATTTTTTAAACGCTGCTTCCGGAATTGAGTTCAGTTCTCGCCGCGAATTCTCCTTTATGTCTTCTATCGATTGAAAACGGGTGCCACGAAGTGGTAATTTGAGTTTAGGAAAAAGAAAAAAGTCAGCAGGAGCCATATCTGGTGAATATGGTGGTTGCTGGATGGTATTTGTTGAGTGTTTGGTCAAAAATTCGTTCACAATGATAGCCCTGTGCGAAGGCGCATTGTCGTGGTGCAAAATCCAAGAATTTTCTTTCCACAAATCTGGCCTTTTTCGTCGAATTTGCTCTCTTAAACGCCGCATAACGCTCAAATAATATTCTTTATTTACCGTTAGACCTTCCGGTAAGAATTCAGAGTGCACAACACCGCGATAGTCAAAGAAAACAGTCAACATGACTTTGACTTTTGATCGACTTTGGCGTGGTTTTTTCGGTTTCGGTTCAGTTGGAAGGCGCCACTCCGAACCTTGTTGACTAGTTTGCATGTCAAACTCGTAAACCCACAATGCGATTGAGTTTTTGGAGAAAATTCAGATCTTTTGGGACTAGCCGAGCAGCAACATGTTTCATACCCAAATGATTAGTTAAAATGGTACGGATCGACTCGTGAGATACAGAAAGTTCGGCGGCTATCTCTCTCAGAGTTGAATGGCGATTTTCAGTCACTATTTTCTTCACTTTTGCGATGTTAACTTCAGTTGCAGACGTTGACGGCCTACCAGAGCGAGGCAAATCTTCCATCACATCTCGACCGCTTTTGAACGCTTTGAACCACTCATAAGCACGAGTTTTTGATAAAGTCGATTCACCGTAAGCCTTCTGTAACATTTACAGTGACTCCGAACACGAAATTCCATTGGCGATGCAAAATTTAAGACAAACTCTTTGTTCGATATTTTTGTCCATTATGAAATTCGCAATACACACTATATATGATATTACTAAAACCAGCACTGTATTTAATATAAATAACAGATGCAACTCAAACTCCGCGCCAAAATGGAAAACAGTTGTGCCAATCTAACAACTACAAAAAAACAAAAATTTGAATTTGGAACCATAAACAAATCATCCATTCCCGATACTTTTTTGACTGAATGTACAATCTTTTTGCTCTCGGAAACATATACTTACTGGCTGATTTAAAAAAAAAAGACTTCGATTGTGTTTTGTTTTCATTAAAATATT
Organism: Xestia sexstrigata; assembly: GCA_941918905.2. Classification (NCBI taxonomy): domain Eukaryota; kingdom Metazoa; phylum Arthropoda; class Insecta; order Lepidoptera; family Noctuidae; genus Xestia; species Xestia sexstrigata. The sequence continues at coordinate 9,319,814 of OW799200.2, read as the reverse complement.
AGCTAATTATTTTCTCCTGATTTCATGTGTTTTCGTTGCTTGTTAAAGGAGACAGTTTTTCTTAGGCCCTCTTCGATCTTGCATAAAAATGATTAATTTATTTATTTAAACTTCATGTACGAGAGTGGTACATAGGCGGACTTAATGCCACAAGGCATTCTCTACCAGTCAACCTTTGGGTTAAATAGGAAAACATAGTGATAGGGTACAAAGTAATGTCTAAAAAAACTTTTTGTCAACGAGAGTTTAGATTTAGATTGATACTAATACATATATACAGATAAAATAAACTAATAGAATAATTAGAAATGAGATTTTTTTCGGCGTTGTTATTAGTTAATTAGATAATTATTCATATTAGGTACACCAAAAAAGTAACCATTTTATTATGGTTATAAACGAAAGATTACATAGAAACGAAACCGGAATCTTAAAATCATAATAAATAAGTTATATTATGATATTTTTCTGCGAGTCAAATCATTATGGGCGTTTTTTTACGTTTTTGTAAACGTAAAAAGTACGGTCCCCAGTGGTAATAATATTTATTGGCTTTAAATAAAATAGAAATGGAATAGAATATAAAAACAAATATTTTTAAACTGTGCTTTTTAATGCTATTTTTAAAGGTTTACACTAAAATCGCGTAGAAGGTTTAAACAATCAACGTGGCATGGAACGTTGTCAATCCGCCTTTTAGTGGTTGACAGGCAACTTCATTATTTTGACATTTACTCTTTCTGTTTATTTCGATTTTCATAAAGGTGTTTTTGCAGATTTTTCGCGTTTACTACAAAAATATATCATGATAATGGCATCTGGTACAACGCATACTTCACAAATCCGATATGTCAATATTGATTGTGCATTGTAAGATACTACAGACGTGCGCCAACTTGTGTTTGGATTTCTCTGGAGGTCGAATTTCTCATCATTCCGGTTAGACATGGCTTAGCTAATATTACCACTGTAATCTAGAGATTATAAGGAAGAAATCTATAAACGTTTTATTAATATCTGCTACAATTTATGTGGGTGGCCACATGTTCTCCAAAAAAAAAATTGTCTTCTTTGGTATTTATCTTACTTTTATCATTTTGAGATACAGTTTTTGAAAAATTTAGTGGCGAGTCATTTTTTATACAATGTAATGGAGCGACGCCATTTGACTGCTGATGAAATGCAGAGAGCTGTAGGAATCAAGGACTGATCAACAAGTCCCACTTGTAAATCAGTCCTAGGTATCTCGGCATTTTGGTGTCAATATGAGCGTGATTTGTCGTCTTTGGCAGCGGTACGTTAATACAGGGGATCTTTTTGAGCAGCACCCAGGACGTGGAAAGAGTACGACTGCTCGACAGGACCGATACATATAACTGACTGCAAGATGTCAGCCGATGTTAACCGCCCCCGGGAGATAGATTTAGGGCCAAGTTTACCAACAGTAAAATAACCGACTGTTTCGTAATCGGCCCGCTAAACGTAAACAGTTGTTTAAACATGACGTGGGCATTTTGGTGTTCACCACAACTTATTCTAGCTCTTTTATGTAAACGAGCGTTTTAGGAATGAAAGACCGAATGATTATAATACAGTCAAATAAGGTGGGTAACTTAACACGTAAAAACCGTACAAATGCGAAACACCTTGAAATGGTTGCGTTATACCCATACATAATACACTATATAATAAAGCCTCCTCTACACGTCGGCAGATGCATCTGCAGACGTCGTCTTCGGATGCGTCCGCCGACCTATAGAAGGGGTAATTTGAGCATCTGTTGTAGGTATTTAACGTCCGCAGACGCGTCCGCCTCGAATCCGATTGTTGTCGGTTTTTTTTTGGCACAGATCAAAGGTTTTTGGACGCATCTGCATACGTGTAGAGGAGGCTTAATAAAATATTATATCTGAGATGACAGTTCTCTAACCATCAAATTAATTGTTGTTTGAAGTTTTGTTCATTTTCGTTAGAAATAGTTTTTAAATTAAATACAATGGATAAAAAGTGCATTGCTAATTTTACGCATGACGAAAAGGAAATTGTCACTAGTTTAATGTGAATTAGTGTCGTCCGGTAGAATACAAACGAGGAGTTCGCAAAAGTCTTTCAACGGTTTCAAACTCGTTTTGGACGAGTCCAAAACGTCATCCTCTTCCAAAATATAATGCAAAGAAGACTGCATGTTAAATTCTCACAATAATATCTGGAGGTAACCTTAAAATTTGTTATATTTGCAGTTTACAAACGTCAAAATACACCAATTAACTACTAACCGGGACTTTAAACAACCTCTCCGAGGTGGGTTGATTAGCGTGTTTAATCGGTTGATTTGCTTTGGTGAACCTGAATATGTGTTTTAAACAGCTGTTTTTAGATAATCAGACTGTTATCTTTTCGGTGAACTCGTTCCTTAAAGTTACAATTCTCAAGCGGCGTTGTTGTTAGCCACCAAACCGTTTGAAATAGGCTGCATGAATACGGCCCAGGAGCACGACGCCCAATTAGGTGCCCACACCTATACGGCATGGGAATCGCGCCCGTCGAAACGAATGGTATAGGGAACACTTGACATGGACCCAGGAGCAATGGGGTAAAATTTTATTTTGCGATAAGTCCCGGTTTTGATTTAGGCCTAATACGATAAGGGTAAGAGTGTGCCGTCATCTTGGAAATGCTGAACGTCTGGGACGCGTCCAGGAAGTGCACCCTTACTGTGGCTCCTGCACAGTGATGGTATGGGCGCGTATTATGAAGAACAGACGAACTGAGCTCGTTTTTGTAGATGGCAATATGAACACTGAAACCTATTGAAGATGTCCTTGGGCCTTATGTTCACCCATTTGCACAAAGTCTTGGCCCAGATTTCATGCTGATGCATGACAATGCGCTTTCGCACACAGCTCGGAGGACCAGAGTATACTTGGCAATGGAAAACATTCGGGAATTGCCGTGGCCTGCATAATCGCCAGACCTCAATCCCATCGAGCACGCATGTGACATGCCCCAGGGACGTGTTCTAGAGACCGTGGACGGAGTGTCGACAACTCAAAACTGAAAGACTTGTTTAAATTCCATTGGGAGCGATTGGCGCAGGATCAAATAAACAATCTAATAAATTAAAAAAAAATCGTTGCCGACAAGTTCTAAACAACAGAGGCGGTCACACTTTGTATTAAATTACAAAAGAAGACTTTATTTAATTTTGTAAAACGTGTAAAAGTTAATTTAGTTTTAACTTTATTTTATATTACGTATGTGTTTGGTACACAATTGTTAACTATTGTGATTAAATTAACAATTGAATGAAGCATTTTGTTGCTTTAGTCACTAATACATCCAAAAATGCTTAGTTATTATTTATAAAAGAAATATAAATATATTACAATAGTAAGAAAAACCGTGCATGTTGCTTATAGACTTTTTTGATGTGTGTATTTTTTAAATTCACCTTTGTAATATGAAATAAATAATATGGATGAGGAATACGTGTGGTAGTGGGTACTAGAACTTTTGAAATAGATTTAGTTTTCTTTAGGCTGACCCAAATCTCATTGGTTTTTTTTTCATTTAATTAAGCAAGAAAATCAATTTTGTTCATAAATTACAGGCTGCAGAATGATATCTCCAGAGTTTTGCCTAGCATAAAGCCTGCCATGGTCTGAAGTTACCACCAACGCACTGCTTACAGAATGATATCTCCAGAGTTTTGCCTAGCATAAAGCCTGCCATGGTCTGAAGTTACCACCAACGCACTGCTTATTCAAAACAAGGAGAATTATTGCATCGATCGCTACAGGTCAAAAACAATGGGGTTTTATGGGGTGGGACGTGTTTTGTATTTCAAAGCGTTCGCGTTGCCTGCAATCCGTATCCTGAATATCCTGATGTCTTGTTTTCAGCCATGTAGGTACGCGTCATGTTGTGTGTGATTTAGGGACTACTACGATTTTGTATGAGACGCGTACGCATCCGTTCAGCAGCGACGCGACGCGTACCTACGCGTCTCATACAAAATCATTGTTTTCTATGGGCATAAGCTGAATAGAGCTGAATAAGTGCGAAATACACATACGAATAGCTCTGTCCATTTCTCTGAACCTTTGATAGGTCGGTATCGTTTCATTTACGGCAATTGATTGAATGTCAATTTAATTGATTCTCGAAGTAACGTAGGTAAACCGTGGGATGACGAATAATGTGGACTGAACATTTTTTTTTTATATTCATGCGGTATTGGCAATATTATCGGAAAAGCAGTGCAAGTACGTAGCACTCGATTCGATACGATTCGATAAATCTGACAGTTATTCTCGATAAAATGAGTTTTTAACCAATCGAAAAGTCGGATTTTTCGAATCGTATCGATTCGATCGTTATCGATTGCTACGTACTTGCAGTGAAGGTCAATAAAACTAGCTAATGCCCGCGGTTTCGCACACGCTAGGTTCGGTAATTTTCCCACGGAATCGTACTACCAGGATAAAAAATATTTTAAATATGTGTTAATCCAGATTAAAAACGATCAGTTTGCCATATTTCATAAAATATTAGTAGTCATTAGGATTGCGATATGTATCGTACAGTCAAAGCCGGCACGGTACGCAGTGTGTGTATTTCGCGGAAAAAATATTGTATGACCTACAGTTAGTTGTTCCGGGTCTGGCTATTTGAAAATATTAGTGACGAATTGACGATACATGATACAGGAGAAATTCCTAAATTGAGCTATAACTTATTTCGTTATAATATGGCTTCCAAAATACAAAAATAGTGAACACGTTCGTTAATTGATACAGTAGGAGAAAATTGCTTTTGACTATTGCAAAGTTTGCATTTAATTGCTTCTGACTGTACTCAACTTTATAACAGTATAAGCTCGTGTGCACCACTCATGAGTTTCACGCTGCTGATCGTTTTCAAAACGTCATTTCAATAGATATTATAAAGAATTTTATATGTCTGTGGTCATTTCCGTCAATCGTTCGCAGATATGAATTGAAATATAATGTAATAACATAATTAGTTTGACATTGGTGTCAGATAGCAATAGCCTAAATTAAATTTAGTTTGTGCACAACAGAATCGACACCACTGACCGGCAAGAAACGTACGAAATTTTAAATATACGCGGATCGCCTTATCGAATCTACTTACGTCCTTACATTCATATAATATACTAGCTGCTGCCCGCGTTTTCGTCCGCTTAGAAAAATGAGAAAGAAAAGATAATAATAGAAGGAAAGATTAGGATAATAAACCTATCTATCCTATGACAACACAAGCCAAAAGTGTTACTTCCTACCAGTGAAAGTATTTTTGAAACCGGGTAGGTAATTTCAGCCGTGTGGTATCCGGCAGAGTAGAATAGAACCAACCCATTACACTCATGGGTGTCGTATAAGGCGACTAATGTCTGAGGCAGAACACCTTGCGCCTCCGTAGACCAGAGAATGGGCAACAGCGTTTTCTGTTAGTCTTTCATCACTGCGATCTCCAATCCGCCTGCCAAGCGTGGAGATTACGGCAAATTCCTCCCATCATGGGAGAGGCTTATGGACGTTATGGGCTGTTGTAGTAGGTAATTTAGAAGATTACTCCTACACCCAAACCTTACTATACCTCTTCATAATATTAGTTAAGATTCAGAGAAGATTTTTCAACGGTTCGTAGGAGGTAAATGGGTTTCTGGGTAAAGAGAATTTATCGGACGAAACCGGTCCAAGTATAGCGCGCGTTCTATTTTGGATGCAGCGGATAAGTACCTAAGCTTTTTCGTGAAAAAATATTTTCAGTTGTAATCTCATTTTCAGGCGTTTTGCATACATGATTAATGTATTATGTTAAAATGCTAAAACGGTTAAATATATAGATATGGCACAATGTGTGGGAGGATTATGAGGCATTAAGACTGTATTGTGTTTTTCGTTGTAGTGAATTGTTTTCGTCGTCATTTGTTGGTTATGCGTCATATTGTTTAGAGCGTCAGAGAAGTAAATCAAGTTGAGTACCAACTTGATTGAGCCATTTCATTCGGACTTATTTAAGTCCGAATGAAATGGCCATAACACGGCAAATTTAATTGTGTATCAATGGGGTAGATGACACACCAATCGAGATACTTTTTAAGAGCTGTCAAAACGCGGTTCTCTCATAGATTTTGTATGGCAATAGCCAACTGTGACGTCACTGTTTATTCAACTGAATGACTGAACTATTTATTGATTTCAAAGCAACTAAAAATCGAATTTGGCAGTTAATTGAAAATAAATCGGGTTTTCAGGCCCATAATAAAGTGTTTTTTTTAGAGATAGGTGTCTGGGAACTATGGTTTTATGGTGTCATCTACTCTATTATTTTATTAACTATCAATTCGCTGACGGGACGAAATGCGTACCTACTACCTACCTATTGTAGGTTTAGTTTAAGCTCGTTTACTGAAATTACATCATCTAAAGTCTAAACCATATATTTTATACATATATCGTATCCTCCGTTTCGGTATAAAAAAGTATGTAAACAACAAGCCATTTTCGGTACGTGATAATTCTTCATACGATTTACTGCCAATGTCAAAGGGGCAAATTTATTTTGGTTAATGTTAATAATAAGTACCCGTTTTATATGAACAGTTGGTACCTACTAGAGTTGGGCCGAATGTGGATTCTGCCGAATGTCGAGTTTTGGCCAAACATTCGGTTGAACATGCGCCGAAGCCGAACTCCCCCCCCTCCCGTGACCGGCGGCGTATTATGTTAGGTGAAGGCATTTTATTGTATGGTTATTATGATGAGTATCATATTTATTAAAATGATGTTTTTTGTTCAAGCGAATGTTGGACATTCGATAGTGGAATAATAAACTGATTCATGATTATGGCACTTATGTCATTTTATTGAACTGCCTGCCTGGGTGATCTACTTTAGCTATATATAACTTAAAAGTACGTTAGTTTCTCAACCGCACAATTTGGCAAAGTTCCGGAATGTGAATAAAAAAAAAGTGTGTAATTAGTGTAAAAAGTCTCACTCACAGAGATTTTGGTGTAGTAATTCATGAAGAAAAGATGCGCGCCGGATACAAAAAAGGGTTAAAAATACGCTTTTAGCTATTTAGAAGAACTTAAGTGATGAGAGCATTTTACCGCAATATGAAATTCTATACATTATATTATAGAATATTATTCTGTATTATGTGCACCATACAAGGAACACATAGAGTGACACAATGGGCGGTCTTATCGCGAAAATTATGTTACCGATAAGTTTGTTATTGCCATATTGGTTACCTAATAGGGGATCAATATCAGAATTTAACCTTTAATGGTCCCGCAACGGTTGCCTAATTAATGAGGTTAACTAAGTTTCAAACTAAGTATTTCTACGCAAGAGTTATTGCTGGTTACGGTTAGGGTTGTCGCCTTTTTTTAGGACGAATAATAGTAGATTATGCACCGAGGGGCTAAAGTTGTGTCTTATGTCACGGGCGTCATATTGAATCTCGAGCGCAATGAAGGATCCGGGATTTAACTCCCGAGCGCAGCGAGGGAGTTAAGAGTTTAACTCACGAGCGAAGCGAGGGAGTTAATACAAGAATCCTGAATGCAGCGAGGGATTCAAGCTAGCCCAAGGCAAAGACACCTTTAGCCCAGAGGAGGATACTCTACTTTTTACACTACTGTGAGAAAATAATAGCCATAAGTAGTACGAAAAACAAAGTATTTATTAAATAAACAAACAGTAAGAATAAATAAATTAACTAATGTTACAGCCAATTACTATTACGGTATTACGGTGCGGTACGTATTTGTTATTATTAATGCCAGTTTTAATGTTATTCCATTCCTTTTAAAAAATGGTTCGTAGTTATCTAATTATTCTTACAATATTATGTCTTCGAAAACATGGCAACGATATGAAGAAGCAGTCGTTATGATTTTGTAGGAAAACGAGAACATCATCCACGCGTAGTAAGGGTATCGAGAATAGCTTTCCTCTTTCTGGCACTTACTAACAAACACCCTTTGGTGTTTGTTAGTAAGTGCCACACATGCCAGTATAGTACTAACAAACACCCTTTGGTGTTTGTTAGTACTATACTGCCAATTTAGCTGAGCATGTGAGATTCCAAATTCAAATCACATTATTGACCAGGCGGGTCATAATGAAATCCAGTACAACATTATTGACCGGCTGTGCCCCCGGCCACTAATGACTCACTTTAGGTTAAGGTTGCTTGACATATAATTTGACATTTTCGAGCAGGTGGTGTGAAAAGTATTTTTTCATTTTGGTAGAAAAAAAAATACAGCATAAAAAGAAGAGTAGGAATTTATTATTATTTTTATAATTTATCCTTAAAAACGTATGTTTTGTTGCTCTTTGCGACATTTAACGAATATTTGTCTTTCTTGAAGATATTTACAGCCTCTTTGCAATCAAAATTAAATAATCAAGTAGTTTTTTTATTAAATTTAAGGCAGCTCTATTCCTGTCGTCTCTCTACTTTACTTTCATAAGGGAAAAGACTCTCAGTGAACGCTGAAGTGGCCGTAACAGACAAAATATATGAAATGAATTTGAAAATATCAACTTTATCAAATGCCCAAATTTGTGGCTATATACCAGTTTATTTAGTCTCATAAGTACGCATAGTCAGTAACGAACTAGTAACAATCAGTTTTACGTAAATAGAGTATTTTAGCGTACTATTGTTCTGATAAAGTATAAAGTACAATTACCTAAAATAACGTACAATTATTTATTATGAAGTACGGGTAGACCTCAATGTAAAGCACTCAAAACATTGTGCTACAAATGCATTGAATAGTACGGGGGTTACGAAGGTCTGTGGCGGCCGGTGTGTGTCCAGCAGTGGACGTCTTTCGGCTGACATGATGATGATGATACCATTTGGCCACCATGCAGCAAGTAGGAGTAGACTTCTAACGGAGTACTACCAACGGATGCACAGTCACGAGCACACACAGCGTGTAAACAACCTCATCACGAAGCTAAAGCAAAGCTAAGCAAACTAAGTAACTTTAAGCAAAAATTATTGCTGGGAAACCACTTTTTTTTTAAACCATTTGAATTTATTTATGCGTAGTGCTTGAATTTGGCTCTCATTTTTATTGTAAAAACGTATACACTGGCATCTGAACGTACCCCCTATTTTTTTGAACCTCGTTGCAAGAACAACAAATTTGTATTTGTTCCTCGTATTTATGTTGTGGATATCACTGTATTTTTTAAACAAATTTAACGCACTCAAACCCATGAAATGAATGCATTGAATAGTAAATTTTAAATATACATAAATAATAGGTCACCGGTATTGAGAACAGGGTCCAAGCTAGCAAGCTCCAGGGCACCAGAGAGAGGAACCTCCTAACAACAAGAGCCTTGTAAGAAACTTTATTTTTCTTGAACTACGAGTTTACCACCTTAAATCATCGTCCTTTTAATAATATCAACATTCCCGAGTTCTTTACAGTCGTTACCTAACCGTGTTCTACTTTTCTTGGTGAAGTAGAACAAACCGATGTTGCAAAACTAATATTATTCTAAGGAACTGGGACCTAGTCGCAACGACAAATATTAAGAGGGAACAGGGGTTGCGTGCGGTTCTCCATACAAATGTATTCCCATTTTTTCTTCCTGAATAATGCTTCTAGATCTAGAGCAATATTAGCTTTTTGTTAGCTACTAATAAACAAAATATGACCGCCCAAAAATTACAAAAAAAAGCCCCATTTTTACAGCCGTGATTAGAGGACTACCAGACAAATTTGAAAAAAGTATAACATGAAAGAAATTGATAGGAACCTAGACATACTCTTTCTTAAAATGTTAATGTAAAATAATTGAATCGACTCGGTTTTCGATGGGAAAAAAGGGGACTACGATCGCGTCAAATTTTTCGTGATATAATCGGTCTGCGCTGCAGCTTTACCTATCGCAATCTAAGGGTGCAGGCTTGACGCAGTGCATCGGCAATAGTTTCTTCAAATAAATATTGTTCAAAATTCCTCGCAGGCCCTGTTCCCTCTTAATTACAAACGGTCTCACTCATGTGAGTGTTTATTTAATTTTGAATTAATTGATTCATCATATTCAGGTGTATTCTTTGTTGCCGTATGATTTAATTTCCGCTTAAATTCATTCATTCTTCATTTTTAGGAGGAGCTGGTGGCCTAAAATTGCTGCTTTAGGAGAATCATAATAATATGAATCACGGTACAAATTTTAAATTCTTAAAATGGACTTTATGGGGATCATAAAGTCCATTTTAAGAATTTAAAATTTGTACCGTATCCCCAAGTTAGGGGTTGCATCAAAAAGGTTAAATTTTAAATTATCCGTATTCTTACTCTAAATGATAAAAATGTTAAACGGTTCAAAAATTTTCCAAAGGAATAAAGTTATGGCAAAAGAACTGATTTTCGAAAAACCGCCCCCTCGCCGCCCCCTTATGGACGAATTCCGCCCATTCATGAACTTAACCTAAGTTTTGACCCTTTCCATTTATGGGCCAAGTTTGAAAGCAATCGGTGCATAATTGCGACCTGTAGAGTGTGGCTAAATTTGCCTTGGCGCCCCACATACATACGTATACATATATCTTTTTAACCAGCGAATGATTTCGGCTCTAGGGGTCACAACTAGACCCCAATATTGGAGAAATTTTCGGAAAACTCTACTTTAGGTGCAAGACCAATCGGTCGAGTTTTTCTGACGAAATCTACCTTAAATATACCTGCAGTGTACCTGTCTATTCAGCTTGACAACCGAAATCTTTTACCCGTTTCTACATAGCGTTAACCTAATAAGTTTGCCGACAGCAAAATTATTATCATAAAACCTGCTAGAAGACTTTCATGAAGGTCAAAAATCTACCTAATAAAGTAGATAAAACAAGCAGTGTGAGAAAAATCTATAATCTTTAATCACCCACTAAACCTCTAGGTAGGGGAATAGTTTTCTCATAATATTAAATATGCTTTTATTGTCCATCACCTTTGTAAGTTGTGGAAAGTTTTGGGCTTAGCTTAGAGGTATGCTGTGCGTAAGCTAATATTTCATAGATTGATTGTTATTGATGACATTGAAGCTTCTTGAGCGCGGTTTAAATGTGTGGATCTAGAAAGTACTTTTTAGTTCCATGGTGCTAATCACGTTCAGTTTCATTGATGAAGTTTGCCCTGACTGACCTTGTTTTTGCCAAAATCTTTAAGGTGGTACAAAATCGTAGAACTAGTGGGAACAAAAAGGTCCATTAGGTCTACTGTTCTATTACACATAACTAATGGGGTTTTTGGTCTCGCTAGTTTTGGCGTAGTTCGTACATACATTTTTCATTCATTTTGTTGGGATTCTCGGTGGGAACCATTTTTAATATAGAATCAAAGCCGTTTCAATCCACAAAAGAGCAAAAGTCGACACTTCCATACGAATTATACTTCCATATATTGCGATAGTGAATCTGCCTGACTGTCTGTCTGTTCCGTGAAGAGATTTTGAATGGTAAAGCCGCGGGCCAATGCTAGTGATAACATAAAATTAATCTGGAATTCAGGATGTCGTCGTCGATATTATCGTCACTTTCTTTCGGGTACTGTATTGTATCTCAACATCATCTGCCTAGCCTTTTCCCAACTATGCTGAGGTCGGCTTCCAGTCTAACCGCATGCAGCTGAATACCAGTATATTACATGGAGCGACTGCCTATCTGACCTCCACAACCCAATTAGGGTTCTCGTATTACCCACAACTGGGTAATACGGTACCCCTTGGTAAGACTGGTTGTCAGACTTTTTGGGCCACTGACTACCTGTAACGACTGTCAAAGATCTACGAATGACAGCCGGGACCAACGGCTTAACGTGCTTTCCGAGGCACTGAAGAAACTCGGTATGTAATGGGGACCACCCATTACATACCGAGTTCCCATCCACAGACCAACCTAGGCAAGCACGGCTTTACCTAACGATCGACCCGAGTGGCTGTTATTATTTAGCCACGAGCTCTACCGTATTGTACTCTCTCTCTCTACTGTATTGTATTCCAATTCATATTAAAATACCTGGCTTCTTCATAGAGTTTGCATCATTTAGTAAAAATATGTACTTAAAAAAATAATAGCCATTTTTTTTTTCAGCACAACTATCAGCTATACTAATCTAAAATGAAAAAAAAAATGTGCTTTCTCATTTATAGATTGGATTAATTATTTATGTACGTACAGGTAGATCTAGGTACATTACAAAAAGCTTTATACATATATTTTTTTTTTTTTTACGTTACCTTACGTGCCCCCACTAGTTATTTCTCCTTTATCGTAACTGCGTTTACAAACATTTAAATTCACATTCACAAAGAGCCGGAACAACTACAGGCTACACAAATATTTGTTCCGTGTAAACTGTAAAGTTATACAAATTATAATATGTCTGAATATTGCTCTGAAACATTCAACCTACTAGGTAAGTAGGTACCTGTCTACCTTTTTGACGGGATATATACCATTATTTTTAGGTCGTTCTAGAACCGAAAGCCATAAACTCGATCATCGAACTCTGAACGATTGGAACTATTTAAAAAAAAAAAAAACCACACTGGGTATTTCTCCTGTATCTTAAGTGGGTTTACAAACTTTTAAATTCACATTCACAAAGAGCCGGAACAACTACAGGCTACACAAATATTTGTTGTTAATATTTTAAATTATTTTTTTCGTGATTTTTATTTCAAAAAATAACAATAAGAAAAATATTTTCAGCCATCATTATCTAAATATAGAAAACTACGATTGAAGGTCGAAATCACTTTTAGGCTCCGTATAGAATCGATATTAAGCCGTTTGCAGTACAATAGATTCTAACAATAGGTCATAAAGGACAGACTTCCAACGGCTATAACCGTAATGATGACATTACAAACCCAATAATTTTATCTATACATACATAAAATGCATTTCCAATAAGAATAGGAACGTCAATGACCTTTATCTGTCAACTGTCACTTGAAAAGTACGTAGTAGGACTAAGTTAAAAATAAAATAAACGATATTAAAATAATGATAACATTATGAAGATAATAAAGGTTCCTTACCAAGACGGGCTGCAGACTGCAACCGCAGGCGACACTGCGGCTAGCGGCTGCAGTTGGACCGCAGTGCGGCCTGCGGGCGCGGCTGCTTCTATTCCAAGCAAGGCGGCATGCCGCGGCTGCACAATGCATATAGTTAGAGAGCCCATGACACTAAACCTAGTTAGATAAGACTCCCAAATGATATACATATAATAAGCCTCGTTATTAACGGGGAACACGAAATGGCGATGCTGCAAGGCAAAAAACCTGGCGGCGCCATTAAAAAAAAAACGATTTTTAGGTACTTATCTAGTTTGATCGATCTCCTAAAAAAACCAACGCTCATCTGAAAGATCAGCAATTTCTGTGTTAGAAAAACTACTACTGCATCTTTCAAAAAATGGAGAAAGTAGTTGCTGCAGCGACTGACTATCAATAGAACCCAGTCATAATTCTGCCTTGCCACGGCCTAACCTATTTCTAACGTAATTATACTTAGAGGTATAAAGCAGGGTTCGTAATATCAAGATAATTATTTTCTTTGATAGTTATCATGAAAATTATCGGACTATTATCGGAAAATTATCCACGCTGAATCATGAACTTGATCTCTATTGCTAATTGTTTTATTCTTTTAAAACATTATGTTTGTTGATTAATTAAACAACGTTTGCGACCGCTTTTTTCAAGTTTAATAGTTTTATGATTTTTGTTAATTTCAAGAATTTTATCATGACAATTGTTAATGATAATTATATCACTTCGAACCCTGGTTAAAGTAGTGCAAATAATTGTTAAAAAAATACGAAATTATTTTACACTTGTAGCTGTGGCCGATGGGATTATATTACAGTAGTATAAGAACTAAAAAACTCCAGTGTTTTCCACATCTAACTGCTAAACCTATTAGCACTCAAAGCATAACATTGTATTTTTTTACTGTAATTAAATTGACCTAATTAAGCGTATTAAACTGTGGGATCGTAGGTCTACACACTCCTACGGTGTAATGTCAGTGAGAGATGTTAACGACCTGTTGCTATTATTTAAGTGTTGCCTGCTTATTTAAAAATTCATAAATGAAAAGGCTAATTATATTCTAATAATAATTTACATTTCATCTAACTTTAACCGTAGTTCGAAATTGTTAACTTCGATGGTTTATTAGATCAATAATAGTGTCATAGTACATTGTAAATTTGTCTTCATGGCATTCATGCAAGAAGAAACAACATCATAACTACGAGTACATTCCTACCAAAAAAGATATTTCGGGAATATGCTTTCATGAAATTAAAATTTCATTAAAATAACGATCAATCTCAATATGGTACCTAGGTGTGATATCATATTAATAACATAATTTTTACAACACCTTGAATTTATGCTAGCCTAGTACTTTTTAATGGGTTATCAATGTACATATTACCAAGACGGTATCAACGGATAAGCAAAATTACTTTATTGTATGTATGTACTGTACTCTGACGTAAACTGATCCCGCGGGATCCAAATGAGCGGGATCAGTTGACTAATTTAGATGGCAATAGGCTTGCCCCTGCATGAGACTTAACAGAACCGGCGAAAGGTGGCTATACTTATTTAGTAGGTACAACTCTGCCTAACCCTTCCGGGGTGACAGGCGTGATGTTAAATAAAAAAAAGAACGGCCCGCTTCTCTGTGTACAGTAGACAGACACTGAAAAAAAAAACTAAAAACAACGTTATCAAGAAGTTAATATCTGTGTCACTCATGTAAGAGATAAAATCCACAGGTTCCAATGACCATAAATACCTGCTCTTTCTTAATGGGCATATCGCCCTCGATACCCGTCACTGATAAAAGTTACCTTGACGACCGAGCACCAGTTCCTTGCCAGAAAATAACACAGGTTCAAATTAAATTAATCTATTACCCGATTTGACTTGTCATCATTCATCCTTTTTTTTTTTCGTCCGATAGAAATTTAGAGGGTAACACCCCCTCTGTCAAGTTTCGCTAGTTAATTTAATTTTTAAATTTTTAAATTGTCCATGCAATTGGTTAAAATTGAAGTGCCTGTTTAATTTTCACAATAACAGCTTTTTACAGAATGCATATTTTTTTCTTTGGGACAAGCCCAAGACAAGACTATTCCCAAACCAAACCGTTGCAACTCTTGAAAGCCAGAATCAACACTGTACAATGATATTGAAGCAGGGTTAGAAAATGGGTATACCATTTGACATTATGAATGACATTAATATTTTGTTTTTAACCGACTTCAAAAAAGGAGGAGGTTCTATGTTCGACTGTATGTATTTTTTTATGTATGTACACCGATTTCTTCCCCATTTGTGGACCGAGTCTCAAAATTGTTTTTTATTTGAAAAATATACTTTTTCCTGAGGTGGTCCCAAGATCTGATGGGGATCTTCGGAGATATACAATGGAACTCTTCAAAAATAGACGGCAAATGTGTCGTGATTGCTGCAATCGCTTGTATGTTTATTGTTTAGACAACATCATGACGTAATATTACGCCTCAACATTATGCTCTGAGGGGGTACGCAGATGTGTACAATACTTATGTTAAGTTCCGTTTATTGGGGATAAGCCTATTACCATGACATTTATTGTTAACAATGTAAAATAAATGCATAGCAAATATTTGTATAGGATATTACAACTAAAGATGGAAAAAAAAGAAAAACAAACACGACTTCAAAAACACAAAAAGTGAAAAATAACTTTAGCTTCAGAAGACGGTGACTTTTGTTAGTTTGATGCAGTATTTTTGTCACTGACTTGTGTGTTTTTGAAGTCGTTTTTATTATTTGCAAAAAAGGTTTTTACTCCAAGTAACAACGGACCCGACTAAAATAAATTGTGTTTTGGTATTTAATTTGATTTGATCATAAGTTCATACTACGAACGAATTCTTGATTAAGGTATTCAATATTTTTCTTTTTATAAAATGTGTTCATTTACGCATGACACGAAAGAATGAATTCAATTATTTCTTCCCTCGATCTAACTTGATGTATAAACTCAAACTCAAACTCAAAACTCAAAGCATTTATTTCAATTAGACCATTACCGGCACTTTTGAATGTCAAAAATCCAAAAATGAAAATCAAAGCTACAGTCCCAGTCACAAGGCATAACTTGAGAAAGTACTGTAGTTGCCCATTCCCTAGCGTAGATCTCTATGGAGAAGAACGGGCAAGAAACTCCATGGACACTCTTTTAAAATCAAAATATTGTTACAAAATCATGGTTACATCATTAATTTTGAGATTATACATGTGAGAACGATGTAGAAAGACGTGCACACTAAGAGCGAAATATTGTGACTTTGTGAGGTTTGATACGAAGAGAAATGGGATAGGCAGGTAAATCGTACTGTGACGGTTGACAAGGCAGAATGGGAGAACAGAGGGACAATAGTGAATACATAGGTCCATTAATAATAAATTATAGCACTTAAGTTGAGGTTGTTCTCATTTTTGAGGACCTCGGTCAGACTATGCATATTGAGTTTTCACATCTTTGTAATGATAATAACGTCATGCTCGTTTGTACACAGGAGCTCACCTGCGCAGAGCCACATCGCAGGATGCAGAGAAGCGTCGGTCGTCACTGGGACATGTGCCGACCATACGACACCGGGCCTCGGATGCCTTTTTGGACCCTCATCATGCTGCCATACTGTTCCGGGATTCACGAGGGGTGAGTATCTATAAGGCCCGGAGTCCAAAAAAGCGGAGACGAGCGGAGATGTGCGAAGACGAGATGCGTAAAAGCTGGGGTGTATCCACCTAAGCTGTGCGTAGATGTGCAACGCGGCTTGTCGCTCCCTCACCTCGCCGCTTGCAGAACCGCAGCTCGCAGCTTGCACACAGCACACAGTACACTGATCACCGCACGCTGTGCCGCTCCCAGCACGCCGCTCACGTCTCTTTTCGCTGATTTTACTTCGTTGATCGCTAGCCAGCGCGGAGTCTCTGGACACCCCCACGCGCGTCCATATCTCCTCTTAGCTCAACCGTTTCTACTAAAGCTGAGCGGAGACGAGAAGTGTAAATAATGAAATTCTATTGGTTTACGACACATCTCCTCTCCTCTCGTCTCGTCTCCGCTTCGGGGAGTTCAGGACTTAACACTCAACATTACATTGGCAGACCTGGCAAGTATCGATTTTTGCTATAGGCGTTTCTACGGAATATTAGAAACGTTCTGTTTTATAGAACGTCTTCTCCACGGTGAAGTTTTTTTCACGGAGTTGAAAAAGTCCTCTCTGTCACTCAATATACAAGTAAATCAGCCGTGTATTACCTATGTCGAGTGATATTTACTGTCTAGAATACAGTAGGGACCTACCCACTTGGTTATGCTTGGCCACATGAAAGCCACATGTCCAACACCATGTTTCAAACTGAACGCATCCTAAATTACTATTCGTACCTACAGTAATTTAAATCTAAAACTTAATCTTTAAAGCTAACAACATGTTTAACAGTAAAAAAATGCTGAATTTTGCTTTTGTTTATTTTTTAAATCTATACTAATATTTTAAAGAGGTAAAATTTTTTTGTATGTAGGGGTAATCTTCAAAACTACTGATTCGATTCCAAAAATTCTTTCACTAACGGGTAGGATACATTATCCCCGAGTGTTATAGGTTTAGGGTAAAGGGTATATAAATAACGTTCCCGTAGGTTAATTTCCGTACATAACGGGAGCGAAGCCGCGAGCAAAAGCTAGTGGTCTTATAAGTACCTACTTACGTTATGTAAGGTCACTCTAATAAGTACCTACTTACGTTACGTAAGGTCACTCTAAAAAGTACCTACTTACGTTACGTAAGGTCACTCTAATAAGTACCTACTTACGTTACGTAAGGTCACTCTAATAAGAAACCTTATCATTGAACCACAGTAACTTGCAAGTTACAAACTTGCTATTATAATACTAATGATTGTGCAATATAATTAGTAGCCTAACGTATCCCTTGATTAGCTAATCAAAATTAAAATCATTAAAGAAAATACTACTACAACACAATACATTACAACAACACACAATACAATACAACAACACACAATACAATTCCATTAATTCCATTCCATTATTATACTTATACAATTCCATTTAGGTATACTTCATTCAGAATATGAAAGCTAAGCTGCCTTTAAAGGCATATTAAAATGAATTGCGTTGGGTAAGGGTCAAAACTAGAAGGTAATAATTAAATTAGAACAATGAGACATCTCAGTGTAAGGGTCGGAAAATATTGATTGAATTTACGGTGCAAAACGTACTCCAAAAACGCTTACCAAACCAATATCGACGAAAACTAGGTGTCCGTCTTTTCAATCAGATTTTATAATGTTGTTTTTTTTTGTATTAGTATTCTTTGCTAGCTCCCGCGGCTTCGCTCGCCTTGCGGTGGGGATTTATGTCACGGGAACATCGTAAATCTGACACTGACACTTGGGGATAATGTAGCTTCCCATTTATGAAAGAATTTACGGAATCGAATCAGTAGTTCCGAAGATTTTCCCTACATCCAAACTTACAAACTTTATCAATTCATAAAATTTTACGGAAATGTTCTTTCATATTTTCAACTTTATAACCACACACATAATTATCACAATGCACTGGTTTTTCGCGTGGAGATTACGGAAAATTCCTCCTATCATGGGAGAGGCTTATGTCCAGCAGTGAACGTTATGGGCTGTTGTAGTAGTGTAGTACTGGTTTTTCGGACATGTCTAATCTAATGCAACGCTACTGTACAGTGCTCCAATGATAACCTGAGTACTTGTTAATTGTTGTTAGGACAATAATAAGTTCTTGCACTTGGCATCATTTCTTTGTTACTAGCTAATCATTATTGTTTGTGGTCGTAGCTTATTGTTTCTTCAGCGCATAAAAGACACGTCCTTTCAATCGCAAAACTTTAACACCCAGATCTTTAAGCCAAGGTAGACCACTTATTTCAAATATTGTTACCTTTTCGGAATTTAAATCAGGATGTTTCTTGATCAAAACGATAAGCATTTTCCGAAGAAAAATCACAGAAATCATCCTTAAAGCTCTTTAAATTCAATTATTATTCAATTTTTTTTTTTAAACCAACAAGATCGAATTTTGTACAGGCCTTCCCGTAGAAACAGCGATATTGTAAAAGACCTGTGTAACATTTTTTGTGTAAAATCAAGTACATTCTAGTTGTTTTATCTATTTCATGAAATCATGACATTTGAGGCCAAATAGATTTAAATCTGTACCTAAGATTTTTTCTTAATTTTTATCGGAAGCTAAATTAAAAATTTCCTAGAACTAATCATGTGCAGAGCCCGCGTAATCTCAGCCTAGTTAATAATTTTCCACAGAAGTTTTCTTGGAATCTGGAATCTGGAAAGAATACTCTTTTACCATGCACTACTCGTATAGAACTAAATCTTGGACGCCACAAAACGAATACTGCAATTAATTTCTTAACGATGATTGCTGAAGTGTGCTGTAGGTTTTTCTAAAGGAAATCCTATCCTATGCTAATATTATAAATGCGAAACTTTTGTGAGGATGCATGATTTGTCTAGATGATTGTTACTCTTTCACGCAAAAACTACTGAACGGATTTAGATAATATTTAAACGTATTATAATTATGTGTTAACATATAATACGTTTTATCCCGGTAGTATGATTCCGTGGGACAATTTATTATCGAACACCACGCGGGCGAAGCCGGGGGCATAAGCTATAGCTTTTTAGAGTAAAATAATGGGTATTTAAGTAGAGAGGTCTGCCAACCCTGCTGGATCAATAAAGACACCAGCCCCACTACCGGCGATTAGCGAGAAGCGAATAGGAGCTAGCAAAGCAAATTCAATCGTGTAATGAGCCGGCAAAAATAAGCTTAGGTGTCGAAGGTACCCGCCGCGGGAGACGCCCCGGGCCACCGTAGGCGCGGGCTTGTGGACGGCTAGCTCGCCGTCCGTCCGTCTCATGACGACAGGCCGTGTCGAAGGCGCGTTCGTGTTCCACGCGCGCCTCAAAGAGAGTCAGCAATAGGAAGGGGGTCCGCAAAGACCGATGCCTGCCGGGGTTGCGGGACTGTTCGAAAAAGATACCGTGGTCCC
The DNA here is from genome assembly GCA_941918905.2 of Xestia sexstrigata. Taxonomy (NCBI): domain Eukaryota; kingdom Metazoa; phylum Arthropoda; class Insecta; order Lepidoptera; family Noctuidae; genus Xestia; species Xestia sexstrigata. The sequence continues at coordinate 9,299,587 of OW799200.2, read as the reverse complement.
GGAACACAAAGGGCGATGAAGGACCATGGATGGGTTTTAGTCAGTAAAAGTCTGCCACTCCCTCCTGCTCCGCAGTCCGCCCAGAGCGGGAGAAGTCATTTGATGATTTCCCATCTGAAAAAAAATAAAATAAAAAAGGTGTCGAAGGTATAAAAGACTCGATTGTCACAAAGGATATAAATTTAGACTGCCTGGTTGGTCGAGTGGTCCTGGCTTCGATTCCCGGGTTGGGCAAAGTGTTACTGGGTTTTTCCATCAGGGACTCTCAGTAGCAGCCACGGAGTCTGGATTTGTGCCTGGTTGATGGCTACGGGCTCGCTTCCTATTACAGGGGACTTAAAACATACTGGCGAAATGTGGGTGTAGTGATAAGTAAACCTCTTCCTAAGCCTTCAGGGATTACTGGCGTGATGTTATGTTATGTTTATATAAAGATGCAGAAGAGAATATATTATTTAAATAAAAAAAACCGTAATGTCATTTCTTTGAGAAGTCCTCAAATTCATTTTGCAATACACTGTTCCTTCTAGCCAGAAAAAGCTGATCAGGATTGCTCTGACTGGTGCGACCTGACTACTGGTGTTCCACAAGGCGGTATACTCTCTCCTCTCTTATTTTCTTTATTTATAAACTCCATTACTGCTGTCCTCAAATGTTCTTACCATCTGTACGCTGATGACTTGCAACTATACGCTCAGTCAGACATTGCCAACCTTGACAATTGCATTTCATCGCTCAATGCTGATCTACGAACTATAGAAGAGTGGTCTGGCAAATTTGGGGTTTCTGTTAACGTCGGGAAATGTCAGGCCATCCTTATTGGTAGTTCGTACTATCTGAGAAATGTGAACACTAGCCAACTTATGCCACTGATGTACGAGATGTGCTCCGTCATCTCTCTTTCACCTCACGTAGGACAAAGGTCTCAAAGCTCTCAAAGGTCAAGACTTAGGTCTGTACATTGACGGCAGTTTAAGTTGGAATAAACTCGTGGCTCAGGTGAGCTAGAAAGTCTCGTTCTCACTGCGGTCTCTCTATAGATTCAAGCATTTCCTCCCATCTAGCACCAAACTCACTTTGGTCCAGTCACTTGTGCTTCCCATTATAGACTATGCTGATGTTTGTTGTTCTGATCTTTCCCAAGAACTTCTAAATAAATTGGATCGACTTCTCAACAATTGTATTCGGTTTGTTTTTGGCCTTCGTAAATACGATCACATTTCTTCGTTTGGTTCTCAGCTTAAATGGCTGCCTATCCGACTCAGGAGGTCCCTCAGATCTCTCTGCATGCTCTTCACGATTATGAACGATCCATGTGCTCCCGATTATCTAAAGACTCATTTCAAAGTATTAGGCAGTTCTCATAGTCGTAACCTTCGAGCTTCAAAGAATCTACTCCTCCAAATTCCTTCACACCGTACAGGCTTCATGTGAAATTCTTACGCTATCTCTACTATAAAGCTCTGGATCGCGCTACCTACCTAAAAAAGCGGAAAGCAAATTCACTTTCAAAAGAAAAGTTCGTAACTACTATTTAAGTCAGAATAAATAGCTCTCAATTTGAAATCGTCATAATAATAATTATTAGGTTTCTTGTTATTTTCTTTTTAATTTTTGGTATTTGTTTGGTATCTATTTGTTTATTTTATCTGTATAAGTGTATTCGTATCAATCTAAATCTAAACTCTCGTTACCAAAAAGTTTTTTTTGAAATTACTTTGTACCCTATCACTATGTTTTCCTATTAAACCCAAAGGTTGACTGGTAGAGAATGCCTTGTGGCATTAAGTCCGCCTATGTACCACTATTGTACATGAAGTTTAAATAAATAAATAAATTAAATAAGAACATCGTAGAAGAGACCGAAAAATAAACTAAAATAAGAAAACGTAGCAGGAGTCCACTTGTATCAGTCGATGAATACAAAAGATCTCAGGGCACAGCGTTTGTAAGTGTACACAGTGGCTTCCCGTAATGGGCACTTGTCACAACGCGATCAAAGTTTTTGTGCTCTCTAGCAGCCTCTAGCAGAGCACCACTTGACCCGATAACTAACTAACTTGCAAAGAAAATATCTATCTCAATCTGGGATCGTCAAGTGGCTTGTGAAATGGCAAAAGCTGGACTTTAAAATAAAAATAAATACCTCTACAAGCTTTCATTTACTTTCACTAGTTGACAATGTTTTGATTGCAGTTTAGTTGTATTACTGTGTAATTGGCAATCTGTCTCGAAAATGTGGCCCAGATTCTCAACTTACATAAGATCGGAGAATCAGCGTCATCATAATACTTGGTATTAATTGTTTTACTATATTGAATTTATCTGTCATTTATCAATTACTTTGACAGTATAATTGTACATATAAATACTCCCATAGCTACACCTACAGTCAGTGCCCTGCAGTACCTGTTTCCTCAACTTCTTCTTTGTATAAAGAGTTACGGAATGTAAAGATTGTAACTACCTACCAAGTGTCGTCGATGGGATCTATTATGACCAAAGCTCGGAGTAGGTAGATTGATTTTTGGTACTTGTATCATAAATGCACACAGAAGGAATAACACGGATAAGCCATTTTTCCGGAAAGTAATACCGGTATTTCCAGATTCAAGTAAATATTATTAATGTTGGTAAATTTTGAATTGAGTAGTAATAATATCATATTACTACTCAATTCAAAATGTAAAGGAAAGTATCAAAACTAAATTAATTTGTTATTTATCTGTTGAATAAACAAACAAAGAAGCGCACTCTACGAACCGAAGTAAACGAGTGAGCTACCTGGCATGTCGTCGGCGGGCGTACGCATTGTTTTGATAACCGGTTAGTGCACCACCCATGATCCTTTGTTCTAATTGGTCGTTGGGTTGTGTTAAATCGTGACTGTGTGCCGTTAAAAAAATATGAAGAATATAATATTGCTCATTTTAATACAATTCCTACTTAAGTTCCGGTTTTTTTTAATAATCAACCAATTTCGGAGGAATGTCCATATTAATATATACGTTTCGGATCAATGACCCCAATTCAATCTACCTCCTCCGATCTTTGATTATGACCCTCTCTCTCTGATGATATAGGATCTATTATGACCAAAGAAGTGAAAATTGAAGTTTTAACAGCTTCGTCGTCATACATTATCATCATTCGAATTTGTTGGTCGGCGCAGCATGTCTTCTTCTTTACTTCTTCACTACTTATAAAACAAATTCCTCCGCCGCGTCTGTCTGTATGTCTGTCTGTTCTCGATAAACTCAAAAACTACTGCACCGATTTGTATGCTGTTTTTTGGGTAGAGTGGTTCTCGAGGAAGGTTTTAGTATATAATTTGTCAAGTTTTTGTATACAATGGCTAAAATATAATGATATTTGTTGGAGGTGTCGGATAAAAATAAGCCGTCTGGGAGCTTTAGGTACTTTTGATCGCGATAACCGATATCCACGCGGGCGAAGCCGCGGGCATCAGCTAGTTATTACTAAGGTCACCTCCGTTCGTTGTTCAGATTCTTATAATAAGAAGCTTTACTGTACAAAGTAGGAAAATAATTGTTGGTTCTTCATTTCAGTTGCCGGTGGCAGATCCGTTTCTGGAGAAAGTCAGCCTTTCCGACCTAGGTAAGTTTACTACCTAATTGGTAATCAGACTGTCTTACCGTTGCACACACTGCGGGATAAAAGGGTTCCAAAGTTCCAACGGGTACACCATGCAGGTAGGCCATGACCTTGGCTAACACGTAGGATACGTTTAAGGGGCTCCCCAATGCACACTAGCGCCACTTTAGTAAAAAAATCAGAACTCGTTAAATACACAATCAATATAAAATCTGATTGACAAAATCAATCTTAGGTCTTCTTAATTATTTACGTCTGCTTCACTCATTGAAACATAGCTCGCTGTCGTTACAGATACAAGATGGAAAAAAACTGCCGTTTTTAGCAATTTTTCTAACTGTAACTACAGTGAAGTATATTTTAATGAATTAAATAGACGTCAATAATCTAGAACTCTAAAGCATTGATTTTGTCAATCAGATTTTATATTAATTGTGTATTTAACGAGTTCTGATTTTTTTTTACTAAAGTGGCGCTAGTGTGCCATGGGGAAGCCCCTTAAACCGTAAGTACAGTTCGTGCCGTATTACGGAACGTCCTCAAGACTCTAGCATTACTTATAACTATAGTGTCAACCAATCGAAACTCTTGAATCTAGTAGTAGTATCTAATGCTTAAGGATTTAGTGACGTTCTGTAATTCGGGCCTCAGTCCTCGACATTACTTGACCCTATACTTGCTACGTGCCGTGGGTTAATTTTTAACTTCCAAGCTGGCTTTAATATTACTTATTACCTTAATGATTTCTGCGTGGGATATTCATGAAACGGCTCTTAATGAAACTTTCACTTGAAATGACCAATACATTAATGCAGTTTTCCTTATACATATCAAATTGGGCATGGCATGATGATTCATGTGTGTGTCACCAGTGTTTCCTTTGTGTCGATGCGTTTTTTCCTGGTTTGTAAATAAATTAATAAAAAAATTATTCAGTTCGCATAACATCGCATAACAAGGTACAATATTAAAAAAGCCAGTAACAAAAAAAAACAGTGAACCTTGCGCTAGATTTTAACAAATTCCCTGGACTCCACACTAGGATACCCTGTGTCGTGGGGTCCAGTCTCTTCCTAAGTAAGGGTAACATGTTAGCTTTAACTGAACTAATTACAAAGGAAATAGAAAAATTTAAGTAAATTAAGATAATTAGGTTAACAAACTAAAAACTATTATAAAATACAACAATGTTTTTAAAACGAAAAATTTAAGGAAACTGTGTGATAAAACAGGTAGAACTAATGGGAGATGTTGGTCCCACTTGTTCTTCGTTTTTGTACCACGTTATCGTAGGACCAGTGGGAACAAAAATTCCCATTCGTTCTACTGTAAAATCGTGTAATAAAACAGTAAAACTAATGGGACTTTTTGTTCCCACTAGTTCTACGATTTTGTAACACCTGAAATCGTAGGACTACTGGGAAAAAAAACACCACTAGTTCTACCGTAGAACTGTGTAGTAGTACTAGTGGGAATGATCCGGATACCGCACATTTAGCCATTTTAATCGGAGATTAATTTCACGATACCGATGAAAATTGGACAAGAGTGTATTCTGTGCATCGCTAACAATGATGGACTGAAATTACGAAAAAATTCGTTTGGAGTGGTACTCCCCGTTAAAATAAAAAATAAAGGGAATTTGTAGTCTATACTTGGACCAGATAGAAACGAATAATATTTTTAGAAAACCATCTGATTGATCTAAATCTGTCATATAAGTTAATACTTGCATAGATCTAAGGTCAGTTTGCATGATAGATGTTTAGAAAGGACATAATATGTCCCTAAACGTTTCTGGTGATTTCTGAGATAGAAACCTTTATCTATATTATAGATAAGGTTTATATCTCAGAAATCACCAGAAACGTTTAAGATACGGTTCATCGCATTGGAATCGTTTTTGCTCCGATGAGCTTTCCTGCTATGAGTATATCAAAGGGTTCTAGAAAATAATCTTTAATAGGCTCTTCCCGAATAACCAAAACTCGTAGGGTTAAACCAAGTGATATTCAACCTGCGGTGGGTCACGAGGGTGGCACGACGTCATCCGTGTTTATGTATGGATTACATAGTAGGTGACCGAAAACTAAGATAAATCTATTATTCGACAGATTTCTCATATCTAAGCTTTTCCGGTATTGATTTATAATTTTAGATATTCAATTTCCATTACAAAACCCGCATCTTTTTAAAGAAAGCCCGTAAACATACTCTGTACACAGGACATGGGTACGTGGGTATTTATTGGTGACTCCGTCATTTTAACTCGAACAACCAATTTGCTTACTGACACTGAACTGACAGCTGCAATAATGGGCAGGCCACTATTGCAGCTGTCAGTTCGTTTTATAAATTAATTACTTGCAAACAGGACGTAAAACCGTACAAATACTGGATGTATTTGTACGGTTTTACGTTCTGTTTGCAATTTCATTTAAGCACTTAATTTGCTTCCATTTCAATTAATTTCGATTAGCGCCAATGTTGGCTTCCAGCATCGGTTTGGCTAGTACCTACTTATGGCTCTTTAGTAAATTGATCCCGCTCATTTGGGGCCCACGGGATCATTACTAAATTATTATTTTTATGTCATTTAATAGATTTGAACCGCTGTCAAAATTAAAAAAAATGCCATCTAAGGTGTATTAATTAAAAGCCACTGCTAGCAGCAGTAGCAGTGGCATTTCATTAATTAAAACACACTACCCCATAGTAGTGTGTTTTAATTAATGAACCACGGCGCGGGGTTTCAATTATTTCAATTAATACACCTTCGATGGCATTTTTCAATTTTCAAATTATGAATAAAATCAGCTATTCCATACATTTTGCCGAGGTGTGAACACAATGTATGGAAAACCCGATTTATTTTCGCAACGTCAGTGTTGTTGGTTTCATACCAAAATTCATAATCGAGTTCCGTGATTTCTTCCCAGGTTTTCAGTTAATTCAATCACGCGTTGTAGTTCCCACCACAGTGTACACAACGTTGTTCTAGCAGCAAGTTTTTGTGCTGCCAAAAATATGTTGTTCACGAAATGTTGGGACATATCTAAGTACTGTTTTTGAATAACGTTTATAAAAGCATCAGCACACCTCGTTAAGTCCAATTCAGGTGCGGCGTCTAATAACTTCTTTATCTAGCACACAGAAATTGACAGTTTTAGCTATATAAAATTTAACAATTCTTATGATAGCGATAAATTCAATTTTTATCGCCTACACAGCAGTTACTCTCGATTTTAAATGTGTTCTTAAACAGCCGTCACGTTTACGGTTTATGTTTTCATTCATGTTTTTTAAATGTAATTTTTTTAAAAGTTAAATACAAGGTTATATAACTTCTATAGCCACGTCACAGATAATATAAGCCACGTGAAGTGTATTTGGAATCCGTTCAGTCGAGATATGCAATGTTAAGTGAAGAAATTAGATATGCTTATTTATCTACGTCAGAGAAAACTTACGTGGACTGAAGGTAGGTATCTGATTTCGTATAATAGTAATGTTATGTCGAGTTTTGTTGATGCAAGTATGACCGCCTTATTCGAATGAATTATGTTTGTGTTTTTAGTTCTTTGCATTTCATAATCATAATTATCTTTCCAATGCCGCAGAGTCTTTTCGATGTTAATATTAGTACTACTAGTTGGTACAGTCACCAATACTTTAAACATTATACACTTAACAACGTCTAAAACTGATTTTCTCCTACTCCATTGATTATAATTTTCGTTTTTACTTACTTACTATAATAATATAGGTCTGACCTCAAAGTTAAAAACTAAAGAAAATCAGCGCAGTAATACATGAAAAAAACGCTTTTAAATTGAGTTTTGGTAACTGTATACATGATATTGGTGGTCACTCGTGACTGTACCATCAGGAAGTTATGGCACACACGAAGTAGAAAATAATTAGTTGTATGTATATAAAGAGGTAAAATTTGTTTGTAAGTTTGCATGTAGGAGGTAATCTCCGGAACTAATGATCCAATGCTAAAAATTATCTCACTGGCAGAAAGCTACATTATTAAGCTATTTATCTGTGGGTGCTATGCGCTATAAATTAAATTTATATCTTGCAAACATTAACAAAAAAACTAAAAACTAGTTTCCCTTGAAAAATAACTACCATTACTAACATCATAATGCGCACATACAGACGCAACGCAGTGAAATTAGGAGGAGAACACCGTTTTAGATGCACATGCGTTTAGCAACCAATTTACTTTATCGTGTCGAATTAGCTACGGTGGGGTTTACCTATCGTTAAAATTATCGGAGGAGGTGCTCTCTGTGCCATAACATGAAGGAGAACATCGTGAGGAAACCAGCATGCCCGAGAAATATTTCTCGACGGCATGTAAAGCCAAGTCAGAGGACCATTGGCGGCATACAAACTCTGACACCAGGTTAGGCACTAACCACACGATAAAGAAGAAAGGAAAATGCCATAATTATGAATTGTAAAAGGACATCAAAGCCAAAATTGCTAATTCCGAGCCCCTAACACAGTTACTCCACCTACAAATAATTTCAACTCTGGTCTGTCTAGATCTAGAATCGTGTACTACGAGTATACTCATGGATCATGGTGGCTGCTGGCGCGTCGATGTCACATACACATCTACATCATCATTGTCTTGCCTTATCCCAATTCATTTGCGGTCGGCACAGCATGTCTTCTTCTTCCATACTTCTCTATTTTTCGTCATCTCATCAGACACTTCTTTTCTTGCCATATCATTCTTAACACAGTCATCCATCGTTTATTTAGTCTTCCTCTACTCATATACCCATCCACATTCATTCTCAAATCTTTCCTCACGACATTTTCCTCATCCTCTCATATCACATGTCCATACCACGACAACCGGTTACCACGCAACTTTTCGGTCACCAGCGCCACTATCAGACTTCCTCTTATATACTTACTCATTTCTTACTCTATCCATTCGCGAAGTGTAGGAAAAAACCTTCTAAACTACTTCCATATTTCTTTAAGTAATTTAGCAACATATTATGGAAATAGAGTTTAACGAGCGAGTGAGTCTTCCGTATGATGACCGGCATGCTCATTTTAGTTTTCTATACATAGAGCACGGGACTACCGAGCACCAACTAAATAACGTCACAAGTTTTAAAATTCCATAAGCATAATTGAAATACGAACCGAACAGTTAGAATTATTGTGGATAACCATGAAAATAAACAGGTAATGCAGTTACCGTGCATGTACACTTATTTTTCTTATCGAAACCCGTAACTATCGCTTTCAACTTAGAGTTTTACATGTTTCGATCGATGCGGCTACTCTAAGGAAAGATTCTCTTGTTAGTGACATAAATAGAGTGAAAATAAGCCAAAGATAATACAGAATAAAAAATGCGTCACCAAAGACGAATTGTCTCTAGGAGGTGGTGACTGGTGTGTGATGCATTATACAGTCTTTTCACACATATTTTACCTCTGACGCGTCAGTGTCAAAATAATAGTGATTTTTATTCTAGTGCCACTGAAAAGTCCGGTAAAATCATAATGACCTTTACAGTGGTCAACATAAATCTGCTATTGGGCTGTTGGTGTCAGAGGTAAAATAAGTGTGGTTGGTGCGTAGTCGCATCTCGTCGGACACACGGCGCGGCTGCGCGGCGGTGCGCGTGGGCAGGCGGCCAGACGGCGACGTAGCTGTAGCAGCGGGTGCGGACCGCGGTGCTAGTGGTGTCAAGTTCGTCGCGTTTCCCGGCGTGCGCGCGCGCGTATAATTAGCAGTGAGCCGTGGGAGGCGCGCCGGGCCGCACCGAAAGGCGGCGGGCGATGCGCCGCCCGGGCCCCGCGCATGCTGCGCTTACATTACTTCTCGGACAACCCCGCGCTCGCCGTCGACGACGACGAAGAGTCTGTCTACTCCATCGACCTCATCAAGGAGTTCGAGGCCGTCGGCCGCGCTTGGAAGGCGTTCCTAACTGACTGGCTCCTCAAAGGTGCCGCCGGCTTGTTTATATCACCCACGCTGCGCGAGCGCTTTTGCGCAACTCTACCTGTTGATGTTTGCGTTTTGTTTTCGTTGTGCCTGTCAGTTCTGTGACGACGTGGTGATAGAGTTGTTAAACTCCGGTGTCTTCAGCCAGTGTGCAAAATTACCGACTTATACTTTCATGGAAATTTATTTGAAAGCTGTTCTTTCGTTACCTCTGTACTCGTTGTGGTAAAAGTTTTAGTTGGCAGGTAAACTATGTCATTCACTCGGAAGTTCATCAGGTATACGAAGTTAAAGTTCCCCGGATGTTCCAATAACTTAATTACAATTATTTTGCACTTTCTACTGCAGTTTGCAGAAGTTTTCCTAATCGAATATGAACCTAGAGGACTCAATGGAAAATTAATGAAGGTCTAAATATTAAATATACTAATACTTACTGTTATAAATACAAAAGCTTGGATGGATAGATACTTATTCGTTACTCAATCACGCCAGAACGGCTGAACGGATCTGGATGAAATTTGGCGTAGAGATAGATTATGGTCTGGAATAGCACATACAATTCTATTTTTGATTCCGGTAGTACGATCCCGTGGGACAATAACCGAAATCCACAAGACCAAAGCCGCGGGCATTAGCTAGTATTCACATAATTATTCAAATTCAGTTTCACGTATGACTTCACGAACTCAGTCCACTTGAGGTTTGTAATGACGTTACTTCGAAAGCGCCGCGTGCACAACGCAACAGCAATGAACGTAAATAAACAAATAGGTATTCGCATCCAACATCTATTGAACGTTTTTCGGATAGCAACAGCTTTTTTATCTAGACGTTTAAGATACCCGCGTCACAATATTTTTATAAACGCACGGTTTTGTGTAGCTCGGTGGTCGATCGGCGCTCTGTGGTCGGTCAACGTCATGAAACTAATCAACTGAATATTTGACACAAACACATTTATCCAGGATGAAATCAGCAGCTAAAGCTCGGTTTCTAAAGACTTGGTGAACCCGTCGATAAATCTTACTTTACTTTAGAGCTTCTGATGGTTCTCTCCCAGAAAAACTAACCTCATGTTAGCTGCTGTAATCAAAATAACCTCGACAATTACCATTTAACAAAATTCGAAACATGAAATTGAAAAGTAAAACTTATACTGTCATTTACGGGTTATCTTCCGTGTTTTTTTATTATTTTAAGCTCCCCATATCAGTCATCCCGCGATCATGGCAGTTGCAACAGCGTAAACATTTTGGGAGCTCAAAATAATAAACAATCACGGACAATGTCCCGTAAGTGACAGAAGTTTATTTGACTGTAACGTTCTAACCATCATTTTTGAACCTTTGACGAAACTAGAAACAACTTGGAAGCCAACATTCAACGCATTATTATTGCCGAAATACAGATACCTCCAGATTTTGGCATACTCACGCCAGCCGTAATGGTCACGTGACCGAAACCATATTCATACATTCATCGCATAAAATTATCCGTAGAATAAAGCCAATTTCATAGATATCAAAAATGTTTTAATTCTAATTACAGTTGCCCGCCGCTAAAAATAAAAACCCATTATTTTTGTATGACCCTGTCCACAAGAAAACCTGACCTATCCGAGGCGGGACTATTTCTGTCCCATGTTTTACCTAAGCACCCTTTAGCGTTCCTAATTACAATAATAATTCACCGTAATGACTATCATATTTTCAGTTCTGCTCCGTTTTGCATTCATCATATCAAACGCATGACTCACGCGTTTGTAGTTTATCATTTAAAGCAATTGCAGTAGTGATAAAATATTTATTGCATTACATGAACTCTACTAATAGACGGCAATCGAGGCGCTAGAACACAAACAACACTATTTCGAGTGACGCGAGTGTTAGATTCAGTCGCTTATAGAAGAGTTACTGTAAAATTAAACTAATAGATAAATGATTCAATTCGATCCGCGAAATCATCCTGCATCGCATCTTCCTGCACTTGTCCCATGTTACCTGGTTGTTGGGACACGTTTTGCGTTCATATTTTCCTCACACAATTTATACATTTAGTTTACATGATAGACAATAAAATTAATATTAGCTTGCTAACTAACATGGTGTCTTTAGATGATGCTCCGACTTCTAAAGCTAGAAATCTAAATTCCCCATTTGCTTGAGATTGATCTCTAGCTCTGTTTCCAATATGCATCAATTAAAGGTAAACTGAACGTAAACTAACAAAATCTAAACTTCTACTGTCTCTTGCTCTAAGATGTAGTTAAAAGTTGTGGAACTTGGTGAGCTAAACTTCCATTCAAGTATAGAGCACACATCAGAATCTTTCCGTCTATAGGCCGAAACATACGTTGAAGTTTACCTCGGTTACAAGTTTGGTAGTGACTCTAATTCTAAAAAGTGTATCTGTCTCTCCAGACTCGGTCTGCCCGGCGGATATTCTAAGACAACTTTCATATGTAGCGAACACATTCGTCAAACTTCGGTATACGCGGTTACAACGCGATGTTAAGCCACGCCAAATGCGAAGTCTCTCGTGTAACTCATCCAATACACTTTGAAGTTTCCCTCGTTAAAAAGTTTGACAGTGACTTTAAAGTGTTTTTTTTTGAGTGAGAACTGGGAATGCATCTGATACCGATATATTGGCGCAAATTCCGATATATCGGAATGTGCGATATTTTATTTATTTTCCATATATCGCGATATCCCCGATACACCGATACTTTTTGAACTCGCGCTTTATACAACCCATGTGAACTCGCTACGCCATCACCGCGATTAGTTTGTCTACGCTCGGGAAAATCGTCTTTTACCGAATTATTAAAAAATGTTGTTCCCTGGATAAAAATCTCATAACTTGAATTTTAATTATTATGTTCTGGTCTTATGTTTTATCATTTCTAAATAAATATTATTATAAGTATGAGTAATTTTCTCTATTTCTAAAGCTTTTTATAGCTTTTAGTAGCTTTTTGTAAATATCTTCTCTCAATGTTTTGCTATGTTAGTATCTTAATACTAACATAGCAAAACATTGTGTTGCGATTTTCGGGAATCCAGTAATAGGGATTTAAAGATTTTTATGGAATTATGGTAAATGTCGACATCAGGAGAGGATTTAATAAAAGAAGTATCTAAATATCTAGTTTAATTTATTTAGCTCACGGAATAAATAAAAAGAGATCCCCTTTTTTTTTACCGTGGTTGACCTGGTGAACAACAATGGAAAATTTATGCGCCACAGACTCAGAAAATTGTTCAAGCTAAAGTACTTTTAAATGAAGCTTGTTTTTTTTTATAACCCCGTTTCATAGTCTCTTACTTTTAACTGCATTTAATGCCGCGGTAACTCTTGGGTGCCCTTAAACTAGTTGCGATGAGTTATTTTGCCCAGGTAAGGGGCCGCCTCGACGTGCGAGAGAATCGCGGCGATATTATCGTCTCTAGTGAGAGACGATAACTTCGCCGCGATTCTGAGACGCTGAGAGTACGCTTTTGGGCCGTCTCCACGACCGAGAGAATTGCGGCGATATTTTCGTATAGAAATACGTTAAATCGCCGCGATTCTCTAGCTCGTGGAGGCGGCCCCAAAGCGTACTCTCAGCGTCTCAGCGTTCTAATTGGTTTCCGTTTCCGGATCACAATTTGTAAATGGCAGCTGGGAGAAGCTTTTTTTATTATACATAAAAGATAGGAACTTACAGATGAACAATAGGATTTTTAGGTAGATTTCGTCAGAAAAATCTACCTAAGCATTGGTCTTGCACCTAAAGTCGAGTTTTCCGAAAATTTCACCATAGGGGGTCGAGTTATGACCCCTAGACACATGAGTAAGTAACCGGAACAGAGTATAAGATTCTTCAGAACGTGCAAAATGATTACCTTTTTTGGTAGGGTTGTCACTATAGGTGAAGACAAATTAAACAAGGACAATAATAACGAACTGAAAACTGAACTGAACGATTAATTCAAAATGACATTTAGTAGGTTTGACAATTTCTAGATTAGGTAAACGTCATATCTACAACCTGTCATAACTGTCACGATAAACGTCAAACATTTTTAATTTTTATTGTGTGCTTAAAAATACTATAAAATACTATAAATTACTTTATTCTATTCTGGGGTTAGTTTCGCAGCATTCCTAAAAGGTACAGGTTATGGCCGGAGTCCCATACAAAAATGTTTCGTTTCCTTGCAGCTCAATCAGACATCGGATTGGTTTAAATCTTACTTTCAATATTTGAACGTAACACACATACCTAATACCTACTACATACCAACCCGCCCACATACCTACAAATGTTTAGTAAAAGCTTGTAATAATAATAAAAAGGTGTGTACACACCGTGTAGCCTCTTCTTATTAAAAAAAAACCGGCCAAGAGCGAGTCGGACTCGCGCACCGAGGGTTCCGTACAAACTTATTAAAGGACAAACTTAACTTTGCTGTTCGATCCCTAGAAACGGCTATTGCACCAAACGCAAATAATAAGTTTGTAATAGTAAAATCGCTTTTTTTTTGTTATTAAACTAAGTACATATTTACGGTTTTCAGTTTTTTTTTCTTTACATGGGCTATAAGACCTTGCTTTTTGCCAAATTTCGTGATTCTAGGTCAACGGGAACTACCATATAGGTTTTCAACCCAAAACCTATAAGGAACTTCCGGTTTACCGAGAATTGTCAATTTTGGTTTAAAACAAGGTCTTACAGCACAAGTAAAGGAAAAAGTCCGAAAAATAAAAAAAAAAAACGAGAAAATTAAGGTAAATTTTGATACTTACAAGTTTTCGCGAAAATCTAAATTTGCCCATATCTTTTTATGATGTTGACTCATGACGCACCTAATAGGGACTATAGACCTCATTACCTGGTATAAATTTGGTCGGTGGTGACAGACGGACAGAAAGACAGACAAGAAAGTGATCTTATAGGGGTTCCGTTTTTTCATTTCGAGGCACGGAACCCTAAAAAGAATCATACAATAAAATAAAGGTCCTTACTTGAAAAAGTAATAATCAAATATTTACTTACCTATTGTACTCCTTGGGATAATTAAAGTATGATATATTCTTTCTAGTATTATTCATACACACAGTACAATAAACAACCATTATTAATAAATACCACGTTTTTACATTAAAATATTCAAACTTGTCACAAAACAAACGACGTGTGATGTCCTGACAACCCTGAGATTGTCAACTGGCAGTGACAGCGTAAACCGGTTTTTTCCACTCTCGCCGCGTACGCGACAAGCGGGCCAGTGGTCACGCACACATGCTCCGCATGCTTGTAGTAGTGCAACTGATTCGCGCGGTTGTATAAAGCTTATACTCTGTTCCGTTTATTTACTCATGTGCCCTAGAGCCCAAATCAACCGCCGGTTAAAAAGTTTATAAGTATATATAAATACATATATGTGTATACGTATGTATGCATGTTAGTATGTGGGGGCGCCAAGTAAAATTTAGCCACACTTTACAGGTCGTAATTATACACCGATTGCTTTCAAAAATTCAAACTTGGCCAAAAAACCGAAAGGGTCAAAACTTAGGTTAAGTTCGGTGGGCGGAATTCGGTTTTTCGCAAATCAGTGTTTTGGCCATATATTTTTTCCTATAGAAAATGTTTGAACCATTTAACATTTTTATCATTCGGAATAAGAATACGGACAACTTTTAAGTTCAAACTTTTTTGATGCAACCCCTAACTTGGAGAGGGGGTTGAAATTTACAGAATTTTTGGAAAAAAAAAATATATCTCCGAAACGGTAAACATATTAACCGCCGAAATTTTTTTTTTTAACGCAAATTGTTTACTCTCTCAATTATTAAGTTGAAAGTTTATCGATAAAACTTATAGTTATCGAAATAAAAAATTACAAATGAAAAATTGAGAGCGTTTCCATGCTAAACTGAGAAGAGAATCCAAAGCCATCTTCCACAATGTTCCGCAGACAAATTTATTTTAAGTTTTCAAACGAAAACAAGTTAAACATCACGATGTTGCCTGCCTGGTCTCCCACGGGAGACCAGGCTCTGATTGAAGCTGAGATTGCAGAATTGCAGCCTTCTATTTTGAGAAGCTATGCTGTTAAGCACTCGATGCTTACGACCATGATGGATGGCAAAATCACTTCACAGCCATTAAATACCTCAGAGAACCAGGCAAGAGAACCAGGGTCACCGACGTAGACCGAAGAATTGCCAAACTTAAGTGGCAGTGGGCAGAGCACATTGCTCGCAGAACGGATGGCTAATGGGGCCGAAAAGTTCTGGAGTGGCGACCGCGAACCGGAAGACGTTGCGTTGGAAGACCTCCCACTAGGTGGACCGACGACCTGGTGAACGTTGCGGGAATCCGTTGGATGCGAGTCGCACGGGACCGGTCAATGTGGCGACACTTGGGGGAGGCCTATGTTCAGCAGTGGACGTCTTTCGGCTGAAATGATGATGATGATGATGAAATACCTCATCCCAGACTTGTGATGTATGTAGAGTTACTCATTTGAAAATGTATAAGTTGGAGAAAAGTCATAGCATCATCATAAAAGTTATTAGCAGGATATAAACTAACGTTAGTATAAGTAAATCGATCGGCAAAAAGATTTGAAAAATCTAAAAATAGGTACAAATTAAAAAAATACTTTCAAAGCGGCAACAAAGGCGTATAAATTAGATGTCATCTTGATCACCGTGTATGGTAAAATAGCTCGTATGAGCACCAGCCCTTCAGTTTCATTCAGTTTAAAAAAAAGGAACTTTTAAGTGTTTTCTGCCATACTTACAAAAAAAAACCCTAACCTTTTTTTTTCACTCGTGGAGCTACTAATACGTTAATGTGGCGTAAAGGGAGGTATACCAGAGCCATGGCAATTTTTATTTTTTGAATACTTGACTTAGTTTCTATGAGTATGGAGCGCGATTTCCAGACCATTGTGTGACGCCGTGCTGCAGCTGTGCAGTTGCGATGTCGGTTACCATGACCTTTAGCCTATAACCTGCATTAGCACATAGGGACACTTTCTATCTCTGTAGCAAGTACCCGTAGGAAAATTTACGAAATCCACACGGGCGAAGCCGCAGGCAAAAGCTTTCCTTATAACTCGAAATGAACGCAAAAAGTTATCAAGGTATCAAATATCAAGGCCAAGAGTGTCAGCTACCTAAATAATGATGTCGTGACTCCAACGACGAATTATTATGCATTTAAGCTCTGCTTACTTTTCACCACCACCTTTTCACTTCCGTCTGCTAATTGCTACCAATGAAATAATCGGTATTATCCAATAGTATTATATTGTTTGAGAGTTGCGATATCCATTGTTTGTTCAGCTTCCTCGGCGTTTTTTTGTAACTCGATATTGGGACGTGACCATCACAATGTCTTCAACGCGGAATATTTTTAAAGACAATTGGGAATACAATGAAGTGTGAGGGTGACGAAAAATATCCAAAGCAAAATCGACAGCGTTTAGTTTCTTACAGTCGATTATAAATCACGAGATGTTTTGCCGGTAATTTTATATAAAACTAATTTTAATGCATTAATAATAACACATTCGAAAGGAAAAGCATTTTCTTGTGGATGATTAGGGTTGCACCTCGCTAACAGCCCCGGAATAGCACTTTTCCATGTTCCTCTCCTTTTCTGTGGTGAGGTTCATCTCTTAGTAAGGCTTAGTAATTACTTGATAAGATAAAGACATAATAACAGCTTATAAATAACTAATCGTGTAGTTTGGTAAAATAAATCTGAATAAAAAAAAACATGATTATGATTTATTTTCCTTGTCGATTTAAATAAAGTTAAAAAAGTTACTGAAACCGTAAGTTATTTATTTAAACTTTTTGTACAATAGTGGTACGTAGACGGACTTAATGCCACAAGGCTTTCTCAAGTTATCCTTTCCAGTTTTAGTTAATCTTACGACAATAACACCTCACATTAGCGACGCACGACGTTTCCAATACGTGTCTTGGGACGATATTCAAACCATTTCTCCTCCGACAATATTGGACAACCCGCCGGTTATAAGATACGGACTTTCAAGAATATTGAACAGCGCAGGCGGATAAAAATTAAGTTTTAGATGCAGAAACATTAAATAATTCAGTTGAAACTTGTCATGGTGTATTATTTACACGGCGGCGGTTGGTAGAGGGTGCAACATTGAGGTTCTACAAAGTTTGATTTAGTTACACTGCACACCACAGTCGTCATCTTCCTGATGACTGTGGTGCGCAAACTTTGTAGAACTTCGTGCTGTCACGAGCACTAAATATGTATCCTCTGAGCAATCTTGTTTACATTAAACAAGATTGCTCAGAGTACACATATTTAGTCCTCGTTACGAATATAGTATTTTCTAACCCACACCATGATTAACTTTCTAACTTATCTCAAAGTTACAAAAGTTTTTCTTGAGAAAATCGCTTTTAAATTTTGCTCAGTGTATACATAGTGGTGCTATACAGAGTACAAGTGTGCTCGGTGGTGTCCATTTACTGGTAAGTTAGTTGCAAACTGAAAACATCACAATGACATGCATTCCTGTGTTATTTGATACTTCTCAATCAAAGCGCCTAGGACTTTAAAACGCGATGACTCTTGAAATGAATAGGGGGACTACCATATATTATATGGTCATATTTTTATTCAGTAACCGAAAGACGGAAATATAATCCTTATTAAAAATAACTCTGACTGTAACATTTTCACGCATTAACAGCTTACCGTATTTTGGTTTAATTTAGTTTAACCCGAGTGGGGTGGGCCACAAATAAGATTTGACTGATTATTTTATGCCATTCATGTTTGAATATATCGGGCATGTGGTGTTCTAAAACATTTCGACCTAGATATCCTCGAAAAAGTATCAACTGCCTTATACGATAGAAAACTAAATTCGTTATTCTAATAAAACGTATATTTTTGGACTATTCGCCACTGACACAAAACACGCATTGCCAACATTTCTTTGGTTTCTTATGTCATGTATAATATTTTTATTTACCTATTTATTTGCTCACAAACGCCAATTAAAATAACAAAATTAAATACTGTATAATTATTTAAAATTAAAATAATACAAAATTACATTAGAAATCGTATCATAAGTTATCAGTTCTGTTATCAATCCGTTAATTAAATTAAACAATAACACAAAAAAAAATCTATACATATCATTAAAATAAAGAACAATAATATTTTTTAACTATATAATTACAGTCATCGCAGTTACTTTAGATGTATCATAGTCATTAATTAAAAAAATAAAGATCGACAAACTCTGATAGGTTTTTTTCCTTTTTACGTCTAACAGCACTCCACTCAATGGGTAGCCACAAGCTTGTCTGTCATCTTTAATATTTTAGAGTAGCCTTTTTCTTAAGATGCTGTAATAAAACTTCAAAGCTTTGATACTGAAATTTAATACATCTGCAAGCCTTATCTCTTTGGCTACAACAAAGCAAAGCAGCGTAAAAGCGTAACATTATAAGTTGTATCCATTTGCTTGAAGTTTTAATTAATTAATCCGTTCTCCAGGTAAAGTTCCAGTTTCTTTTGGGAGGAAAGATAATTTGTTAAACTTGTGCTTTTATGCACGGCTTTTGCACAATTTTACTTATGGCGGCGTAAGGCTTGTTCTCTTTTTTCTTTACCTACATTTTATTTATGAATTATCCTTTTTGAAGTCGAGTGGTTAGATAAAATGAATAATTTTTGTACTCCTTATTTCTGCTGCACAGAACAAAAAACAGAAAACTGAACTGCACATACGGAGTAAAGTTATAAGTATTAATTCAGACGGCCTTTGTGGTGATTTCAGTCGGAATAATCTATTTAGTCGTTTTGTTTTGATGTTTTCTTTTATATAGTAGTGGAACTCGTTAATTTCGTTGATTAAATTCATTTCTACGGTTACGGTTATTCCAAAAGGAGTGCTGTAGCAATTTTAAATGGGGTCTGCCCCAACAACTTTGTAATACTCCAACCTGGGTTGGTCCACTAGAACTTTTCGATCAGCATTAGAAATCAGATCGATTGGCAACAAAAAATGTTTAGTGTATAATGGCCATTTTCTTGCTAAGTGTAAATTTTTTTGAAAATCTGTGAATGGCGATCAAAACTTCACGAAATATTATGGATAGTCTCCTAAGACCATATTCGTGTATCGGCAACGGTTAAGGTAGTTAGTTCCCCTTACTATCCCGTTTACCGTATCCACCCTGTATAGATAGATGCATACGGTAAAGTTCATCTCAATGCTTCACCAAAAGCTTTTGGTTGAGTACTGTGTCATCATAAATCAAGGCCTATTTTTAATTTAAGGCCAATGGGTCCCGTAACCTGAGCGTGAATGAAATTTCAAGTTACTGAGAGGTTTTTTACTATGTGAAGAAAATCCATTCATGTCGTCTAAACCAATAAGTATTGACACAAGTATATTTGCCCAGTAGTGTCCATAACGGTTAGAGGATTTGCGCTAACGCGGTCCGGTCTTCTGAACTCTATTCATACTAAAATATGGCTCAGTGATGCAGATAATGAATTGCATGCAGGCTTTTGACAGATCCTGAGGTAGATTAACTGCACCGACGTGTTCTTTGATTGCTCGCTAGCGATAGCTTTGCACTTTCTAAAGGTACTCGTACATTGATGAAACAGAAATCGATAAGTTTCAAACTGCATCGTTAGTTTAGTTGGAGGAAAGCGAAATTTTCTTATTCATAACTATCGATAATGTATGGTGACTCCATCATTATATAGTCTGTTTTATGTTCCGTTTGAATGTCGGAGGTAACCGTCAGAACTACTGATCCGATTCCGAAAATTCTTTCACTAATAAGAATATTCTTTATCCCCGAGTGTCATAGGCAATTTAAAACGTGCCTGATTGATCATTGTGGCATGCAAGCTACTTGCATTTTCCTTCAAGTAACACAGGTATTCTTAAATTAATTCATTATTATAAGCCTTTATATTATATTGTCCCACTGCAGGGCAAATTCTTCCCTGCCCTCCTTCTACTTTTCGCGATCTAGTGCTATTGTAGGTTAATCCTTTGAGAAAAAGTCCAACTAATCCCGCCGTCTCAGGGCATTCCGCGTTGTCGTGTCTTGCTAGTCAGTATCTACTGAATTGAATGGTTATTTTTGCTCATTACTCCTCCGACATACGGCAGATGCGACCAGCACAGTTCCATTCCAGTCTGTAAGGAGTTAAAACCTAATCAGCGACTAGTAGGACAATAGTTTACACATAATGGCGTTAACCTTGTGTCGTTAAACATTAAAATTGTTTACGGAAATAGTGACAAAGACTATCTTCACGGTCACTCGTTATTAGTTTATGGACAAGAGAATTGCTAAATTCAAGTGTCCATCTAACTATGGATAGCCAAATGGTATTTGCAACGGACAATATTCTGGCATCTTTTGAAGCTATCAATCAGGAAACTGTCACTTCTTTATCTGTTTTCATCTTCTATATCTCTATTCCATCAGCCGTTATCTTAGTTACTGCCTCATTTCAGCTTCCTTTCACCAACTTCATCTCTTTTTTCTTTGCTTTTCCTCAATTTCTATATAGCCTCTAAATGCATACAGTTTCATAAACAGACTTAGTAAGCCATCCATATTGTGCATACTTTTTATAGTTTTGTAAGTATCTTGGTTGGTAAGTAGTTAGTATCTTGGGGCGCGGGAGTGCCTTCGCCAAGACGAGCCAAGCGAAGCGCAAGGGCACTACCTACCTTTTCTCGAAACGCTTCGTCGTTTTTTTGAACCCTTATGAGTCCTATTACATTTTTTACGCAAGCTCATGATTTTTGACGCAGTAATTTTCAGCAGCAGTAAGATATTTTAATTATTTGCTTAAGAATAACGATAGTGCCATTCTCTTTCTTGTAAGTTGGAGTTACCCATTTTCATTTTTCTTTTCGTGTAATTTACTTCAAATATTTTACAAACTCAGTTTGCAAGAAAAACCGTCGACGATAGAACTTTGACGCTCAAATTCACATTGTTAGATTCAATTCTTATAAAAGCTAAAATTACTGAAAGATAAGTTGATTGTTTTACTTGTTTATTGGTGTTCTAAAATTTCTATAAATTCCTTGAGGTTTTGCGAAAAAAATCGTAAAGAAAGCGTAACTTAAGCCATAAATGTCTTGATTCAGCG
Organism: Xestia sexstrigata; assembly: GCA_941918905.2. NCBI lineage: Eukaryota > Metazoa > Arthropoda > Insecta > Lepidoptera > Noctuidae > Xestia > Xestia sexstrigata. Next base: position 9,277,785 of record OW799200.2, on the reverse strand, counting down.
TCCATTATATTCCAAATAAACTCGAATGTTATCAAATAAATTAATATGATATAAAACTTCGATCTACAATGAATACGTTTCATTAGTTTTCGTTTTTTGACAAAATTACAATAAATAAAATTAAAGTACTATAATTCTGCGTCAATTCCTCAGTCTCATGGTAGTCTTGTTTCTAATTTTCGTCAATAACAATCGAAAATCGTCTGGTGATCGCTATTATTGTCGACTCGTGTATGCCGATCGAAATAATTTGATCCAGGAAGTAAAAATCTAAAATTTGCGAAAAAAATGTAATAGGACTCTTATAACTTGGGTTTGGATTATACCAGATAAACAAAATTCTCGGGATATGTTGTCAATAGCGGACTTAAACTTAAACGTATTAAGTTTTAATTGCATAGCGCTCACAAAGCTCTTATACTTTAGATTTTAATGATATCGGATTTCCTGATTTCGTCACTGACTGATGATCATCAAAATACTTAGGGTATTTCCTAATGTCCTACAAAGCTGAAATTTGGTATGTAAGCTATTACTAGTTCACAAACAACAAAAAAGTTATAAAACTTGTAACTTTTATCCCCCAACCCCTTAAACTTAAATTTGTATGAGATTTCTGCAATTTTGACGCTAGAGGTCTGAAAATTTATGATCTAGAGGTCTGAAAATTTATATAGGGAATCCTGGCGCCTCTGGTGTGCAAGAAATACACCCAAAAAACAATGTCACAAGCAACTTACAAAAATAAATTAAATCCCACCAAATGTAAAATGTTGCCAAGACGATACCATGTGACTCGCACTGTCAAAAAGGTATCAGATCTCATGTAGAGCCAAGCTTCTAACTCTACACGCCCTAACTCTACAAGGTCTAACTTCACAAACTCTACACTTTAGTCAAAATATATGCCTTGGCTTTGTTTATTTTTATTTTAATCTATGACATCAATTTATTTATTAAAAACATTTTTTTTTGCTTATTTTATTATTGTTAAGATGCATGTAAAATTATTACGAATGAATTTATTAGTTTTAAGAACCAAATGAATACTTTATTTAAGAGATTATGTAACGAATTTTAAAATGTACTTTTTTGGGAATAAAAGGCTTATATAATAATAATAATAATGTGGCTTGGCCGTTTCGTTACTACGAGAACTTATTGTATTAGGTCGTTACATATGAAATTGGCGTTTTGTCGTACTGGCCACTTTGATCCCAAATAACTCCTCTTTGGTTAGGAATTCCAAATTCAAATTTATACACCTATTTACTCATGCATTTTTGTTTCGAAAACCATAATTCAATTGTTTTTCCTCTTTTGTATTTTTACTTTACGTCACTCAGTTTACAAAATGGAAAATTTGAAATATTGCGTTATTTACGAGTATGAGTTCCACCGTGGCACCAGTGCTGCAGAAACGGCTCGAATGATTATTGATGTGTATGGTGGCGGTGTCGCAAAAGAAAACACAGTGCGTTTTTGGTTCAAACGTTTTCGTTCTGGAAATTTCGACCTGCAGAACAAGCCCCGTGGACGAATCAAGAATTATAGGTTATTGTGGAAGCGGATCCATCGCAAACCACGTCCGAGTTAGCTGCATGCTGCAAAGCAAATTGGGAAGGTGAAAAAGCTTGAAAGGTGGGTACCTCACGAATTGAGTGAAGCAAATCGACAACCGCGCGTCGACTGCTGTGTTACATTACTCAACTGGCACAATAATGAAGGGATTTTAAATCGAAAATTTTCTGTGATGAAAAGTGGATCCTATACGATAATCGGAAACGCTCATCGCAATGGCTGAACCCTGGCCCCATTATTCATGCCCCAAGCGAAAACTGACTCAAAAAAAGTAACTGTGCGTTTGGTGGACCAGTGCCGGTGTCGTCCACTACAGCTTTCTTAAATCTGGCTAGACGATTACGGCAGATGTCTATTGTCAGCAACTGCAAACCACGATGGAAACGCTACCTGCTAAACAACCGAGGCTGGTCAATCGTTCTAGGCCACTGCTGCTTCAGGACATCGCTAGACCACACACTGCTCAACAGACGGCTACCAAATTAGAGGAGCTTCAATTGGAATGTCTAAGACATCCACCGTACTCTCCAGACCTTGCTCCAACAGATTACCATTTTTTTCGAAATTTGGATAACTTCTTGCAAGGGAAAAGTTCAACTCCGATGGGGCAGTCCAAACTACCTACAAAGCTTTTATTGATTCCCGTCCGAATGGTTTTTTTAGTAAAGGGATCAATGAACTACCTATGAGATGGCAAAAGTGCATGGATAGCAATGGTACATACTTTGATTAATTAAATATTTTATATAATAAAAAAACTTTATGTTCCTCTCATTCAAAACGCCAATTTCATATGTAACGATAACGACCTAATATACATACAAACAACAACAACAACAACATCAGCCCATAACGTCCACTGCTGGACATAAGCCTCTCTCATGATGGGAGGAATTTGCCGTAATCTCCACGCTTGGCAGGCGGATTGGAGATCGCAGTGATGAAAGACTAACAGAAAACGCTGCTGCCCATTCTCTGGTCTACGGAGGCGCAAGGTGTTCTGCCTCAGGCATTAGTCGCCTTATACGACACCCGTGAGTGTAATGGGTTGGTTCTATTCTACTCTGCCGGATACCACACGGCTAACGACCTAATATAACAGAAAAGTATAAATGAACACACTACACTACACACTACAACAGCTCATAACGTCCACTGCTGGACATAAGCCTCTCCCATGATGGGAGGATAAATGAACAGTGGATACATTTTTCACCTAACGCCCATGTGAATGTAGCGAAATGGCCAAGCCACATATTTTGACTAAGGTATAGAGTTTGTGAAGTTAGGCCTTGTAGAGTTAGAAGCTTGGCTCTACATGAGATCTGATAACTTTTTGACAGTGCGAGTCATATGGTCTCGTCTTGGCAACATTTTACATGAAAATGTTTTTAGTGGGTTTTATTTACCATGTATAATTGTATATGCCAATTGGGTATATCCGTATCATAAACTTGTTTTGGAATATATAAGGAAAACAAAGTAAATTAGCTGTTAGGAAATACAGTAATGCAGCTTCGTCTATGTACATGTACAAGGATAATCTTGGTATTTTACTTCATGTCGCCAATTTTGGAATACATGACATCATAATAATATTTATTGAACGTACGTTTGCATACCTATCATCAAATTGTTGGTAGAGGAAGTCTTTTGGGCTAGTTATTTAAATAAATCGAGCCAGCCTAGAACTGTCTGATTCGTAGCTGATCAGTGGTCACCTTCAAGAATCTTTCACATTGTTCACTGCCTTTAGCCCGCATCCACAGAACAGTAAAAAGGATAGAAAGGCTATGTGGGCGCGACAGGCGCGTAACCTGCGAACGGACGCATTAGTCGCCTAGTCAGAGTACTTTGAAGAACTTTATAGCTACGCTAGAATATTGAATAGGTACTTGCAGAGCAAGAAGCCAAGTGCAAAGTGTAAAAATCGGGTGTTTTTTTCACCGGTTTGTTTTAAATTCATAACTCATTAATAATATCATTATCATCATCATCATCATTCTCGTGCGGGTCTAAAATGGCCGCTTTATCAGAATCATAATAAGAATCACGATAAAAAAATTAAATTCTTAAAATGGACTTTATTGTCATAACCATAAATACCATTTAAAGAATTTTAAATTTTTAATGTGATTCATATTATGATTCTGCTAACGTGGCCTTTTTAGACCCCCTGCATTATTCCAATTCATTTGGGGTCGGCGTGTGTACCATGGCGGAAATAATCACGGGAACCTAGGTAAATCCGGGATAGAGTGTCTTATGTCCTAACACAGTTTATGGTCTACCTATGCATTGTGCCTTATTTAAACCAAAACTGTTCAGTTGTGAAACTTAACAGATAAAGTTACTTTCGCAGTTATAATGTTAGTAGGTACCGTACCTATGGATTTTGGCGACCCATATTTTTGTTATTCAGTCTCGGGTAAAAGTTGTCAAACAATAGACAGGTATGCAAATAAATTATGTAAAAATTGGCCCCTTTTATCTATAGAGTAGGACAATATTTGCGCAGTAGGCAACATCGCTATTTGCTTGCTATTATGAAACGTGCAAGGCTCGTAGTGAACAAGAATAATCAAAACTTTATCGAAAGGGAATTCAGCATAACAGAATTGTAGCGATTGTTTATTAATCGATTAGAATTCAATGGCATTATAGGTTTTCGAATTTTGCAATCATTAACAAAAATTAACATGATTGGTACAATATCAACTCGTATCAAGTCGTATTCTCTTTATCTATTGATCAGTCAATATTATCTTTACTTATATCACACATTTTCAGAACATAATGCGTAACAACGTAATTAGCGTCACTCAAATCTTTAAACAAACATGTTTCTCTAACATGTATCTCCCATGTTTATTGTTTAAGTCAATAACGACTCGTTTACCTTCATTTTAATCGAATTCCTTTCATAAAATCTAAAAAAACGCACACACAAGGAAACACTAAAATAATTCTTATCATCACACTGTTGAAAATTATCCAATGGCATTTGAGTGTGGTAGAGTGTATAACGTACCTACATATACGTATGTTAGTGTATGTACCAAGTTTATATATAGGCATCAAAAATGAGTCATTTCTTATTTTATGTCCGCGTTACCGTACAATGAGCATGTTCCGATGTACGTAAATACTAAATTTTTTCTTATGATGCTCTTTTCAGAGGAGGATGAGTCCCAGATATTCGTCAAGTTCTTCAAGTTCCACAAGTGTTACGACCTGATACCGACTTCGGCGAAGCTGGTGGTCTTCGACACTCAACTCCTGGTCAAGAAGGCGTTCTTCGCTCTCGTTTATAACGGTCAGTGTGAACAACTGTTTGCGTATCAAGGCATTTATATCACGTTGAGTAAAATATCTCAGGTTAATTCACTACCACTCGTGTTTTTGTGTTGCCACAAAAATATATTTAACTCACCATTATAATGTTCTTTTTCCTGTTATTCAATGTCATCGTTGTTGTACCGTGTTTTATTAACCATAGATAAACATTTATCGAATCATAGTATCACAGAATTGTCATTGATAAAATAGTAGTTATAACAATTTTGTGACACCTTGACCTATTCTCTTATAAAAGCTATGCGTTCATCTTATATAACTGAAAACCTTAAGCCAAGTCAGAGGCCCATGGGTGGCATAGAAACTCTGACACTAGGTTAGACACTAACCACACGACGAAGAAAGACTGAAAACCTTACTTATGTCAGCGAATGCACAAAAAAAGCGTTGCGATTTCATTGCGTCTAAAGCGATTTAACTAGAGTATATGTATAATGCCATGCGAGGATTGCGAGGTAATTAAAGAAATCAACTGATAATGTAACATTTCTGATTTATTTATACAGCTTTGGTGTTTGCAATGTTCGGCCGAACCCCATAAGAAACAATACGGCCGTGTTGCCATGGAAACTAAGGTGTATATCGTTCCTGCATTTTTTAAACTGCAATGGCTTATTATAAATCTCGATTCACGACTGTTACGACGCTAGTTTTTGAATTTTGCTATTTATAGGAATACAATAATAAAACATGCAATTCAAAAACACGGATTTATGACCGTTCTTACGCCAGACTTAAATCCTGATAATTATTTTTTATCAATGTTATTAGAAGATAAGGATATACGATAAACAGTTCATTGAACTTTAAGGTTTCTGTATGAATATTTTAATTACCCATTGATAGGCGCCCAGTTGTTTACAGTCTCCACCACGGGGCTGTATTGTTTCTTAAGGAGGTTAATAAGTAAGTGACAGACAAGGTAGAAGGGCAATGGTGATAACAGATATTAATTTAGGATTAAATCTACTTAAAAATCTAAAATTCGTTCATGACAACGCATAGTCTAAACTAGTCTGTCTGGGTCTAGAAGCGTAAGATTTCGTCACAAAAGTTCCATAAATTACGAACTCTTAAGCAAGATTTTTGAAAATTCATGAACTCCATATGAAAGTTAGTATTTTTGGCCGATGAGTCATACCACCGATCACACGGCTTGTTGACAAAAAAGTGTTCTAATTCTCTCACAGATTCTCTGGTCTCTTCCGATGGGGCTTATTTCACGGATATTAAGACCCGGGTATAACCGGCCGACGTATAGTAGGCCGATACCTATCCACGGCTTGACTAGGCGAGCTACATTTGTCGATAGTGAGACAGTGTCTAAGATGGTCTGTCTTAGACTCTGTACTTCAAAACAGGTCATAGTATCTGTCTACGAGCGAGTCCCGCGGGACCCTAAACTCGTCTCCATGTCTTCCATAGCGATGTTACACCAATATTGCTATTCAGCTCTTTTTAACCGACTACAAAAAAGGAGGAGGTTCTCAATTCGACTGTATTTATTTTTTTTGATAAAAATAAAGTGGTTTTTCAAAAAATTCTATTGGCGTGTATCTAATACATACTTAGTTTGAGTCTACTGTACTTCCCTTATGACTCCCGTTTTGCGGGTTTTTGGCACATTAAAGCCTTTCACCATGACGGGAAGCAAGATTTAAATCTGTTCCTGGCAGCTGGGTTCAATACTTGAGAGTATTGTTCAATATGTTCAATGGAGCCTTCGATGCGATAAACGTCGACAGTAAAAAGCCGCCATTTCACATTTTGTCTGACACTTATGCCTTCAGCTTGTTACAAACAAACCGTTTAATGTGGTTCGACACAGTCACTACCTGCAATATAGCATCTATTGTTTGCTGCAGTTAGTCATGGTGTCATGGTATATTCAGACGAACATATCATTTGTCACGGTTGTTGTGCTTGTAAACACGCCTCCAGTGGCCCAAGCCCGGTATCCGTTGGTATTTACGAATAGGAACACTTATAGCATTAACAGAACTGGTATTTAGCAAATTGTGGTGCAATTGGGTCTTATTGTTGTTAGGTTAGGAATCTCTAATAGATGGTGGTTGTGTCTGACTCATCATAGGTAATCAGTAATCAATCATGTATAGAATACTGATATCATTACGTCTACTAGTTTGTAGAAGCTTAACAAGTGTAGCACATCAATAGAGTTTTGTTTGCGTTTAATAACGGTTCAGCGCTGAAAATAGGTTTCTACTCCAATTTCTCCTAAGTGTCAATAAAGCTAAGGGCGTATACACGATAACAGGATAACGTCATCCCTGGTATTTTATTCTAATTGGCAAACTGTGTTAGTGCAGTTGCATGTAGGCCTACATGCAAAATTCATTGTTTGTTTTGGCTGTTGTCGATATTTTTTTCTCTTTGTTCATGCTATACAGAGCTGACATTTGGATTCACGTTCTAAATCTGTGCTAAAAGTTTGTCTAACGGTGTCCGTCACACTTACACCGTGTATGTTGTATAGTAAAACCTCTCATACCTAATCGTAGTTATCAATCTTACTACAATGAAAAACGCAGATTTTAAAGTAAACATATAAGAATACTATAGAGAACTAGAGACCAGCTTTGTATCAAGTTTTATTTATTTATAATTGTTGTACATCCGGGAATTTCATAAAAATGACAATTCATGAGCAAAACATTGAAAATTCATTAATATTATCACGGGTAGTGGAGCCAACTCAGGTCTACCAACAGAAGAGCTAATTATTTATGCTAACCTCATTTTATGAAGGGCTTGATGCTTCGTTTAGGTGGAGATTGTAAATTAATTAAATTACGAGTATATTCTATAGGGACATCAATACGGTGTCAATGATTCTATAACGCTAGGCAGCGTTATGTAGCACCACCACTCTGACGCAGAATCCTGCAAGCAATTGAAGCTGCATAACTATATTTGAATGCCAAACGACAGTCGTTGGACAGTAGCATAAACAATATCGTACCGGTCGTCGTGAACCTGAGCACAAACGTTCGGATGTGAAGAAAGCAGGATTGAGCCTCCTGGCTCTCCTCCATTAAAGAGGCAGAACTAGAAGGAGATTCGTTGTGTGTTTTGTGGAAAACACCGATAGTGCTATACAGAATTATGTGAAAGCGGTTTAGTCATTTCATACTTCACTGACTTTTAGCGTCGCAGTAACTATGTAGCCATGGTTGTTGCCGCAAACATAATAAATATGTATAATTCAGACAAAAAATCAATTAAATTAAATACCAGTTATTTAGTCAAATAATTCCATAGATCGGTTCTAAATTATTCATAAATTTAACATAATATATCCGACTTATTCCTTATGGTCCCAATACTTACATTCGAAACCTACCAACAATTTCAAAGTTCTTAAACTAAACGTTGGCCTTCGGCCGCCTTGATCCAATACCAACAAACTTTGTTGCCAACAGGTGTCCGAGCCGCTCCTCTATGGGACTCACAGCGGCAGAAGTTCGTCGGCATGCTCACCATTACAGACTTCATCAAGATACTGCAGATGTACTACACCAGCCCGAATGTTACTATGGAAGAGCTAGAAGAGCACAGACTTGAGACTTGGCGACGTGAGTGTATTTTTAAAGGATTATATTAGTCAAGTAAGAGAAACAAAACATTTTATTTGGTGAGTCTCAGAATGACAAAAGAAAGCATTGTGGAGAAACCGGCGAATGTTTTAAGAACAAAAATTCTAAGTTGTGGGACATTCACCAATCTGCACGGACCAGTTTTTTCTATAAGCCACAATATATTCGAGAAATTCTGCCTGTTTAGCTCGTTTTGGTTCAATCCCCGTACGATGAGAAAATTAACGATGCTGAAAAGTTGATAGTTTTTGGCCCTTTTTTAAACTAAAACTTTGTTAGTAAAGTTTTTTAGTTTTCCCATCGCGTCCCACTAACTCAGCTATCAAGTTTTCATGCTGAATATGCTGTCTGAAAACCCCCTGTGCACCCCTACCAAATCTATAATGAATCGCTCATAATTTATCGCCGCGTTTGGCGCTATGACTAGATCATATCGTGCGTCTCATTGTTTGTGGAACAGCACCACATTTGCACACTAGGCTAAAAAGGTCTATCAATCTCCTTAATAAATTGTTTGAATATGTATTTCAGAGGTGTTGAAAGGCTCCGTGGTCCCGCTGGTGTCGATCGGGCCGGACTGCTCGCTGTTCGACGCCATCCGCATGCTGATCACCAACCGCATCCATCGGCTGCCGGTCATTGACCCCGAGACCGGCAACGTCCTCTACATACTCACACACAAGAGGATACTTCGTTTTCTGTTCTTATACGTTAGTATTTCATTTCTGAGGCTCAAGAACCAACGGTATACTCATCATTATCATTTTCCTGCCCCCTTTTTTCTTCCATTCTCTCCTGTCACACGTAACGGCTTACCACTTATAATTTTACCATCATTTTTTCTTTTTTTGATGGCTATAAGAGTAGGGGGAACACCAAAGTAACTATGGATGTGACTGGGACTGTGTTACGATATGGCTATTAAAAATGGTTCCTATGAGATGACGAGTAATAGAGAAGTATGAAAGCAGAAGACATGCTGCGCCAATCAAAAATAAAAAAGTAAATTAAGATTATGGCGGGGAAACATTGATTATTTTATCTTCTGTTATGTTTAAAGCCCAAGGTGGAAAGCTCCTTGGCATTAGTTGTAGTTTTATCAGTCACAATTAAGACCCGGGCCATTAATATTTGCCCAATTATCGTAAGAAGTTTAGCTCGTTGGTTGTTTGGTTCAGTTACAGAAGATTGATGCCACTAAATCACCCATATAAACAATACTCCTATAGCATGGACGCGCAAAGTAAAAGTATCGTAAATTAGAAGGATTTTTGAGTTGTAAATATGACTAAACTACACACATCAACACGGTCTAGGGATATTTCATACTCAATTAAATAACTCGAAAAGTACTGGCCGCATTGGAATCTTTTAACACCGATTTGTTTGTAATTTATCTCAGACTAATTCCAAATTCAAATTTTTGAAAATTCTTTTGTTTCGGTGGTATAAAAATGTCTTGATGTATAGGAGGGAATTTTCATTTGTGCGAAATTTAGAAAACAATACGAATTACGTTTAGTTACATTTTTTTTTCATTTTTAAACGAAAGATAAAGTTAAAATTGAGGTATTGTAGCCATGCAACGCCGGCATTTGACGAGGGCGGAGATGTTACGAGCTGTGTGAATGCTGGAAGCTGGATCTGTTCAGCGTAATGTTGCTGAGGCCATAGGGACCCATCAAAATGTAATTTCAAGATTGTGGACACGCTATCGTGCCACAGGTGAAGTAGCGGAGAGGCACCGGGGGCCAAGTCGCATCACTACCCCCAGACAAGACCGATTTTTGCAAATTACTGCGCGAGCACAACCAAATGCAACGGCGACTCAATTGGTCCAAAGGCTGCGAGTGGAACACCAAGTGCTTGTGAGTGACCAAACTGTAAGAAGGCGACTGCATGAAAGCAATCTACGCTCTCGTAGACCACTCCGGGTCCCACCTTTACGGAGAGGCAATCGTGGACGACGATTAGAATGGGTTCGGAACCACGTGGACTGGGGCCGTGACCAATGGTCCAATGTGCTGTTCACGGATGAATCCAGGTTCGGCTTCCATCCAGATGTTTGGCGAGTTCCTGGACGATGGAGCCGTCTCCAGAACCCTCAGGAAGTTCACCCATACCAAGGAGGAACAATTATGGTTTGGGCAGGAATTCGTCTTGGAGGACGGACGGATCTCGTTTGGGTGCGGGGCAATATGACGGCAGAACGATACGTCCAACAGGTGCTGGGGCCCGTAATCTTGCCCCACAGAACACAAATGGGGCAAGATTTCCTGCTCATGCACGACAATGCCCGGGCACACACGGCGAGAACGGTAGCAGCTTGGTTACATACACATAATGTTAGGGGCCTTAGACTGGCCTGCTCAATCGCCAGATCTAAATCCCATTGAGCATGCGTGGGATATGCTGCAAAGAAGAGCTCTGAAGGAAGTTCCTGAAAATCTGGCTACAGAAGATCAACTTTTTGCGCACCTCAGAAGGACATGGGACAATATTCCGCAGCAAGACATTGACAACCTTGTTCTGAGCATGCCGAATCGTTGCCGATGTGTTATGAACATCATGGGCGCTTTCTCAGACTACTAACTTCAAGTTTATAAACACAAATTAAATGATTTTTCTATTTTTTTCAGTTTTTACTCACAAATTAAAAGTTCATTCATATACGGTTTCCGTCTATGCTTCATTTTTTTTCCATAAAATCCTGAAATTTTAATCTATACCTTAACCATTATTAAAAAATGGTAGAATATTAAATAACGTATCTTTTAAATATATACATGTCATATAAATAATTAACACATTGATAGTAATTCGCTTTTTTAAAAATATCCCTAGACCGTGTTGATGTGTAACGGTTAAAATGATTGATCTACTCATAGATTCGAATACAATCTTAAATCTTTTTGTTAAATATTTTGTGCAGAACGAGTATTTTTAATATCGTTCGAATTTATGTAACGTTTACGTCTCGTGTTCGTGTTATGGCTGTTTTAAATTTGAGTGATTTTGGGGGATCCACATATTTTGTACCCACTAAAAACCAACCGCGGGCAACGCTGGTTAAGTTAGATTGCACAGGCACAAGCAGTAATAAGTAAACAACAAGTTACAAATTGTACACTTTTATTTAAATTCACTTGAAGAGAAGGCCCAGTTACTTTTGGAGATAAGAAAATGGGGAAAGAAAAGTAAAGAACAGAAATAGTAAAAGGGCTAATATTAGTTCAAGATACGAAAATGGGAATTTCTATTAAATGTGTCAATGTGCTTGTGAGAGTGTTGGTGTGCTATGCATGTGTGATTAGAATATGACGGTAACATTCTACGCCAAAAAACAAAAATGCGTACATTACTCGTAAATAATTCAGCGTCGTAAATAATTTTCATGCTGGATAATTTATGTACGATTTTCTTGGCGTCATTGTACTATGTCCGTGGTCAAAGTCCAAATTGAATCTAGGAGGCCATTTTCATATACTAGGTGAGTAGGTGCAACTGAATACCTACTTTGTAAAGAAAATGATTAGTGTCGAAGGTGTTCTTGGTGTTCCCGGTGAAAATTCATAGAGCCTTTATATTTACCACTTTTAGTTACATACATTCCGAGGTCAGGCAGTGTTATAGAGTTTTTCATCGAATTTTCTGAGAACAGGCCGTTGTGATTTTCGACAACTGGAGAAACATGGGGGTGTACTAAAGCTTTTAATTTATGTAATAACAAGCTACGAGTATGAGCTTGATAGAATTTCACAGCGGTACTAATGGCGAAATACCATATTTACCCAATTAAATAATAGAATTTTTGCTGAACTCTTCTCGTGCTAGACCGAGCTGTTAGTCTCGTTTTCTGTATGTGAATAAATACATTTAAAATTCCAACAGTCATCCATCCATCAGTTACTTTTAATAACTACTTCTTTTTAACATTTCAGATAAACGACTTGCCAAAGCCAGCGTACCTGCAGAACAAGCTCCGCGACCTGCGCATAGGCACGCTCAACGACATAGAGACGGCGACAGAGGAGACGTCTATCATCGACGCGCTGCGCAAGTTCGTCAACAGACGTGTCTCTGCGCTGCCGCTCATCGACGCCGATGGACGCCTCAAGGACATTTACGCCAAGTTTGACGTCATTGTACGTATCAGTCGGAATTAATAATAATAGTGCCACTTGGTTATTTTAGCAATTCATTACAATTCCCAGGACGCTGTTGATAATTATTTGTGAAAACTGTGTTATTACTCTGTTTGATGCTGAAAACTTTAGCATGCTAGTCTGGATCATATCCCACACAACATCCCGGTGTCTAGCGCGTTAATATTCAATAACATCATTGCAGATGGTCACAACTATCAGTATGTACCGCCCTTTGCATCACGAATCACAAGAGTTTAGCGCTAAATGTATTCAAACCATAATAAATTATTGAACACGGTGGTAATTAATGACAATAGTCTGGCTAGCCAATCTGCCCAAGCAGTATCTTGTTACCCTGTACAGATACAGATTGTAAGGGCTGTGGGGGATACTGGTATTCAACTGCAACTGCTAAGACTGGAAGCTGACCTTAGTTGGGAAAAGGCTAAACGGATGATGTTGTGTACTCAGTGTAAACATTATAATTGCAGAACCTGGCAGCTGAGAAGACGTACAACGACCTGGACGTGTCGCTGAAGACTGCCAACGAGCACCGCAACGAATGGTTCGAGGGCGTCCAGAAGTGCACCCTTGATGAGACGCTCTTCGATGTCATGGAGAGGATAGTGCGTGCTGAGGTACACACACCATACTTCTTTTCTAATATTAAGAGCGCGCATCCAAAAAGTTAGCAATGTCGCAAATACCTGTCAAATATTTACCTATTTTAATTAATTTACCAATATAATTTATTTACTGTATGGAAATAAGAAATATGGCTAACTAGTGAACTAGAATATTAATAGTGAATTGCAATTAAAATACTGAATTTGATATTGCAACCTTTTTAGGTGTAGAAAACTCATTTCAAAACCGAATATTCGGTTTTACAATTTACATTTACATTTCATAATCAATATTTTAGTTCTCTAGTTAACCATATTTCTTATTTCCATACAGTAAATAAATTATATTGGTAAATTAATTAAAATAGGTAAATATTTGACAGGTATTTGCGACATTGCTAACTTTTTGGATGCGCGCTCTTAATATTAGAAAAGATAGATAACACTGGTAACAATAAATAAATACGGAAGGTTATTCAGTGCAATGGAGAGGGCTATGCTTAGAGTTCCTTTGCGAGATCAAATCAGAAAAAAAAACAGGGCACATTGCTCGTAGAACAGATGGCCTATGGGACCGAAGAATTCTAAAGCGGCGCCGCGTACCATAAGGCCCAGTGCACAGCACTGGAGGCGCAGCGCAGCGCATTTGAAGACAACAGTTTAATATAAACCTTAACTAGTGAATATAAGAATAATTTGCAATTTGCAATTTAATGTTGATAGATGGAGAGGGAGAGGAAGACCAAACAACGTTCTGATTTTTTTTAAATTGATTTTAGAGTTATCCTTTTAAGCTGATCTGATCAATATTAAAATTCTCTGGCCCACACTAGCGTCTCTGATGATCTGACGAAATCCTCAATATTTAGTTGATCATTCAGTCATAGCTTTTTAGATGATTGTGTGAAATAACCAATTTTTTTTCGAACTTACAGGTGCATCGTCTCGTGGTGGTAGACGAAAACGACAAAGTGATTGGCATCATATCTCTCTCCGATCTGCTCATGTACCTCGTGTTACGTCCGACCGGCGAGTGCGCCGCCGGCGGGACGAGTCTACGCAACGAACAATCTTCAATTGAAGAGAAGGACGAGACCATTTCCCCAGAGGGAGCCATTAGCGGTTTCCAAACTGAGAGCGGCCAAACAGAAACAGCCGAGGAAGAATCCGGCCAGGACGAAGCAGCGGCCCTAAGCCCGGCCGACGACGCCAGATGGAAGACCGTCGACAGCGAGTGCCAAGATCCGTAATATGTGATTCCTTGATGAGGTTCTTAGTTATAGAGCTGGCGAAACGCGAGCGCGGTTTATTTAAGTCTGCATTTCCATTTTGATAAATGTTTAGCAGTAGCAACTAACCAGTGTACGTGGCGGTATAGTTGGTCTGGGTTTGACGTGCGGCTGCAGGCGGACTACTTCATAATATGACAAAGGTCTTTGGTTTGATAGAGAAATGTCCCTGGTGATCTTGTTCTATGAAGTTCTGAACAGAATTTTAGTGCTCTTATAAATATTTGTTTTATAAATATAAGTAATTAACTGTTAATTTTTGTATATTTTTGAAATGCTAATTGTGTACTTTACAACCGAATAATAGAGTTTTGTCATAATTTTCATCAGTTGTCGTTCATAATCGCCAACTTTGTCATGTTATCTAGTATCAAGCCTGATTAAATACTTTACAACCAAATGTGAACGGTCATTTTCACCAGATAGTAGAGAAATTTGAAAAAAAACCGGCCTAGTGCGAGTTGGACTCGCGCACTGAGGGTTCCGTACAAACTTTATAAAGGACATACTTAACTTTACTATTCAATCCCCAGAGAGGGCTATTGCACCGAAAATAATAAGTTTGTAATAGTAAAGTAAATACGCTTTTTTTTTTTGTTATTATACTACATATTTACGGTGTTACGATTGTTTTCTTTACATGTGCTGTACGACATTGCTTTTTGCCAAATTTCATGATTCTAGGTCAACGGGAAGTACCCTATAGGTTTTGATTCCTTCGTGACATCGCAAAGTATGCGACATAAACGGTCATATCTTGCGTTGACTCATAAGTTTAATTTTTTCTCAGCTTTTCAAATTTCAACCTTGATATCTCTACTCGTTACCGAGCAAACGGGGTCTTTACATACGCACGGAAAACAAAGTGATCCTATAATGGTTCGTTTTTCTATTTCACCTTGAGGAACAACCGGAACCCTAAAATAAACCAAGGAAAATAAAGTTCTTAAGTGTTTTGTTTAGAGCGGCCGGGCGCTCGGTGGTCAGTCGCAAGTTTTGATGACCGTTCCATTCAAACAATCAAAAGCAAACATCAAATTATTAAAAACAAACCGTTGCCGTTTGGTAAATACACAAAAAAATATTGTTGTCAATTCAATTAATTAGTGTTTGCTTACCTAAGTAAAAGAAAATGTTAAAAAAACGATATAGATATTCCTTCGTTTACCGTGCGTCTGCCTCCACTGTTACATAACAAAATAAAGCGAGCTTAAAGCCTCTTTAAAGCATAAAGAGGCTCCAGAAAGGCGTCAACTTTTCAGAGATTAAGCCAAAGTTAGTGCAGATGTATTTAAGACTGAAGCCGTGTGAAACTCCCAATACTTTGTACGAAATTCGGTCAGACAGATGCCTGGTTACATCCTTACATACTGTGTGTGGACAACAAAGTGATCTTTTTCCTTTTGAGGTACGGAACCCTAAAAACTGATTTTTATTTCACATATAAGGTTTTGATATTTCTTTATTTTTTCAATTCCACTTTTGAAATGATATTTATGTGTCTATTCTATATTTGTTTGTATAATTTTTGGTTTCACCTGTCATTGTATATTATGTTTGTCAGTAAATCGGTCAGGTACCGGCAGATCGCTATAGGTATACAGTTGCGTCTATAATAGTATATAAACATTATGTTATAACTATGCGTGGCATACGCTACTCCACTAATTATGTACGTGTCTCACATCTAGAGAGCGGAATTTACATCGCTAAATTTTCTAGTCGTATGTTTAATGTTATCTTTGTCATCCGTTCAGGCTTTCGAGATTACAGATATCGTTTGCTAACGATTACTCCATTTTTCATGGTCTGCTAAGTAAATGAGGTATGCGGTAATAACTAAAATGTATTCACAATCACCAGTGTATTGGGAACTTTATTTAAGTATTGTATTGTATAACGGGCTGGTGTCCGCAACTCCACGTCAAAGCGCGTATTTTGCGTATGGTTTATTTAAGTAAATCATTACACGAGTTTTCAAATGAATCATCTAAAAACTCCGTTAATGACTTTTAAAATTAAAAATAAATCTACATTTTGATCCTTGAAAAATCGATGATAATGCAACATTTTCTCCATAGTACATTAGAACATTATCCATGAAAATTCCGCCTTCTGCTAAATCATACTAAAATAGAATTAAGTTGTTGATATTATAATTCTGTGCATTCTCTCGGTACCTCTCCACAATCAGTAACATTCGCGTAGATGTTCATGTTATGTTACGAGTATGTTAGTTTTACGGTACGCGTTCATACAGTGTTTAGTGCTAATGCATTCATAACCGGGCAAGGATACATGGAATATTTATCTAGTAGTCTATATATTAATACCATAATCATATTAACAAATTGTAATATCCTTATTCAATTCGTAATAAATGTTTTTACAGTTTAAATGTGTAGTGAGCAGAAAAATGTCTATGGTACGATACCCCCCTCCTCCTTCCCATCCCTTCCCCAAAAAGGTATCCGCCAAACTAACGCTATTTAGATAATAATATTTTGTTTGATAGTAATTATTCGAAAATTGGAGTGTTACCGACATGAAAGCGCGTGACACAGCAGCGGTATGGTCAAAATTATTAACATGTCGCGTATTTTCGTTTCTGCTCAACGATTCGGCGATATTAGGATTAAACTACGAAACGACTAAGAAATTGGCTGTCAATTAAACAGTAACATAATGTATTTTAGAATATAAATTCTTATTTTAGAAGAAAAGCATTAATATTTAAAATTACGGATAGGAGAACATGTATAAAATTTTGGTGTTTCGATTTATTACTAACAAACAAAAACAATGTGTACCGATGCTTCCCGTAAGTATTATAAAATTGTGTTATTAATTTATGAGTAGAATAACGTTATAGTAAAGATTTTATCTGTTATAAATGTTGTATTAATAAATTCAAATAAATTGTTCTGTAGCAACGTCTTTGGGATGACTTTTTTGATATTTTAAACCATTGTGTATATAATACGTAGTTCGGAGTTTTAAAAGAAATGAAACATACATTTCTTCTTAATGTTATTGTGTTCAATGTTTGAGAGAAGAAAGCGCACATGAATGATATGGCATTATGAGGACTTGAAATAAAAATTTGATTCCGTCACCCAGTTGTTTTTTTTTTGTACAACATAACAATTTTCACCTCAATACGGAGGGGAAGGGTTTATTTTATTTAATTTATTCGGGAAAACAAACAATTACACATTTAGAATTACAAAAATGATACAAATGTGAAATCAACCACGTTCTCCACAGATGCACAATGAGACAATTTGGTAAATCGTAAGATTAGCGTTGTAAACAATAAAAAAGATTAATAGTAAAGTATCAACAATACATAACGTAAAGCTGCCAATAGTGCCGCAATAGTGGAACAACAACAGTGTCATACATTTTTTTTTAATATTTTATGTAACGCGAGTCTAAACGTTCCTTGCGGTAAAGCAAACAGATCCAAATTACAGAAATTGTTATTAAAAGGGTTATCTCTACCCTGACCATTTTTGTACCTATGCATTTCTGGATTTCTATTTGAATTGTTTTCTTGTTTCGTCCATTTTAGACCCCGTTTTTACGTAGTCGGGTATTAGTTTTGTTAATTTTATTGGTTTTAAATGTACCTGTAATAATATTTAAAAATGTAATGAATATGTTATAAAATTAATAAACGTAATAATAAGAATACTGTCAATCTAAAACTCAAACGTAACTTTATTTACTTAAACGACTAGGTAAATGGACCGTGTGAACTGTACGACCGCATTTTAAACATATATTTTGATTTACACAATATGATATATACACATATTAGTAATGTGCTTGCCAAGACCTTTCTTTTGATACCAAACACGTGATGATTATCTGTTTAATTTTTTTCGAGGTAAGAATCTTAGGTTTAAATTCCATCATATATAAAAGACATAAATTTTATGTTACCCGGGCCATAACAACGAATCGATGGACACCTTACTCATCAAAATCGGATGAATAGCTTAGGCGCTACGGTGGAACGTAAGTAAATACAAACTAATTATACTTACATACATAGACTGCTGAAAGCATGACCCTTCCTTTTGGCTTTGCCGTACTTGTGTCAAAAGAGCAGCAAGCACAGGTGAAAGGAGGATGCAGTCACTACTAACCTATAGTTGGTGCCAGTTAAGATGACAATAGCGGTCATTGACCCACCTGCTTTTATTAAACTTCTTAACTTTGAAAACCAAAAATAAGCCTGTTCAAGTCTTGAATCGTCATCTATCGTGATCTTCAACATTTTTTCTAATAAAAACGATACATAGTGTATTTGTTTTGGTTCGCACGAAGAGATATTTAGGAAAGGGCAATGACCGCTATTCTTATCTTAACTGCAGTGCAAGTACGTAGGAATCGATTCGATAAATCTGACAGCTAATCTCGTTATATCGAATCGAATCGATGTCGCAAGTACATAACTACTATTTTAAAGATCGGTAGTTATACTCTAAAATTTTAACGATTTTATCGAAAATGCAAGTGCGAAACGACATTTTGACAGTTGAGATCGACAATTTACGTTGTCGAGCTCGGTAATTTATCGACAGCTTTTAAAAGCGCGATAATCTTCACGTTAATTAATATAATGGATTTAGGCTTGATTTAGGACTTAGGTATGGTTTTATTGCTGGGTGATGAGGAAGAACGGCAGCACCAACACAATGTGATGCGTATTCGGAGGCGTCGTCTCAGAGACACGAACAATCCTCTGGAACTTCCAGGAGATTTTGTTCATCTTTTTCGAGTGACTCGAGAAGTGGCAGTCATTTTAATACAAAGGATAGAGGTAGATTTACGGAGGACACGATCTACTGGATTCCCTGTCCATATCGTGGTAAGCACCTACAGTTTTGACAGCCGTAAGGTTTTATGCAGTTGGGATCTACCAAAGGTGCATTGGGCAGGAGTACAATCTTGCCCTTGGCCACAAAACTGTGAGCAAGGTTGTGCGAGAAGTTTCGAGGGCAATAGTTCGCCGCCTCTTCCACACCCACCTACGTGAAGTTCCCAGGAACTGCAGCTAAAGGAGAGCCATTGTGGCGTAAGCTATGCTTACGCTTTAATAACTGACTTATGAACATCCTGCTCTCTTGAGCAGGATGTTCTTAACCATAACAGCATTACTTCATACGTTATATTCAGCGTTACTTGATATTGCAGCTAGATTACTTAATCTAGCCGCACTAATTAACTTGTACATGAACCGGCAGATCCGTGAGCTCAGCAGCACTAATATTGGATGTTCCATAGATGGAGTGTGTATAAACAACATTAGTTACGCGGATGATATGGTGTTGTTGAGCCCATCTATCGGTGCGTTACGTAAACTTTTGCGTACTTGTGAGACATATGCGGAGGCTCAGTTACAATGCTAAAAAAGTGAATTCATGATTTTTAAAGCCGGTACCAAATGTTACTCACTCATCTTTACTCTCTCTTTCACTCTTTGCGGCATTCCTTTAAAAAGAGTGCAGCAATTCTAGAACGTGGGCCACTGGGTCTCCGACGAATTGTGTGACAATCTGGACATTGAAAGGGAGCGCAGGGCGCTGTCTGTGTCGGTGTAATATGTTGGCTCGCAAGTTTGCGCGATGTGGTAGACCTGTGAAGGTCTACCAGGGCTTTATTTAAGGCATATTGTCAGTCGTTCTACACGTGCAGCCTATGGACCAACTTTACGCAACGGTCGTACAGCGCACTGCGCGTGCAGTACAATTGAGTACAACAATGCTTTCAGGATACTGTTTATACGCGGTTTTGTAGTGCTTCGACTATGTTTGCCGAGGCGCGGAACGATGATTTTGCGATCATGAGGTAGCGGATCGCTTCATTAGTAAATTGCCTACGAAGCAGCTCGAATAGTCTCTTGAGCGTTTTGTCCGAGCGGTGGGACCTGTCCCTGGTGTGACTGACACTGGCTTGGCCACCATCAGGGATTTTAATTTTGGTAATCCGAAAAATTTGTCGCTAGTTAGTCGAAATAAGTCGCCAAATATCAGAATTTGTCGGTCACTGGTTTAAAAGACATAAGGGTTTATAGGTGCCGATCTGGTGAGAGAGGATCTCCCCAGCTTGGCCACATTTATATCTCAAAAACTAGGGCACCTAGCGAAGATCTGTTTTCTCCCATATTTTGTCGCAATTTAGTCACAATTTGTCGCCAAGTCACAGATTTAATCGGGTCTTAGTTTAGAAGATATAATGAGTTCAATTATAAGTAAGGTACAGTCCAAGAGCTAGATTGAATGAACTCTCTAAATTCTTTCGACTAATTAACGACAAATTTTTTGTGTTATCAAAATTAAAATCCCTGATGGTGGCCAAGCCAGTGTCAATGACACCTGTCCCTGATACATAGGTGGATTCATGTTAGCAACTCAACGTTTTATTTGACATGCGTGTATGACTTTATTGAATTGTGCATGTTTTTTTTCTTATTTATTGATGATTGATTGTTTTGTTTTTGTTTTTTTGTTGTGTACTATTTTAATTTATATTTAACTAGCGGACTTCACGCGTCTTCGCGCTTCACGGTTTTACCTGCGTAGTTCCCCTTCCCGTGGCAGTACGGGGACATAATATTGCCTATGTTACTCAGTAAAGACGTGGTTTTCTAATTGTGAATTTTTTTTTAAAATCAGTCGAGTAGTTTTAGAGTTAAATCGTAACAAACACACAAACATACCAAAAATTAAATCTTTCCTCTACAAATTATAAATATATTTATAGTATAGATATAGAATTAATTCAATTGTATTCGAATGTGTATGTGTAATTTTATTTTTATTATTTTAATGTACATGTGTTTTAATTTTTTTATATTCTGTATGGACCATGTCTGTGAATTTATTATTATAAAAGGAGGAGTTCTATTTCCATGTGTATGTATTTTTCTGTCGTAGAATGTCAGTTTCTATATAATTCAAATCAGTTCAGAGCCTCATAAGTTCCCTTTGATACCATTTTTTTGCTAAAATTCTAGTGTTGGTGAAAAGTGCTACTGTTGACCATGATCCGAGGTGCTGGGTTTGATTCCCAGCGTGTTTTTGGGCTTTACAATCAAGAATTTCTCAGTAGAAGCCCCGGAGTCTGGATTTGCACCCAGTTGCTGGTAATAGGGTTGCCCCCATTACTTAAATATAACTGGCAATATGTGGGTGTATTATTAGGTACTCTTGTGCCTAACCCTTCAGTGATTGCAAGTGTGATGTTATGTTATGTATTTGAAAGAATAGTCAACATAGTCGAAGGCTTCACTTAAATCTTAATGGTAAGGGACAGGATTTAAATTAAACACTAATGTTTGATTTATTAACATTTTATTACGATCGATTATAATAAAAACTAATTTCACATTTTTCAGCATAAATAGTTTCCGGAGCGAAGCAGCGAATCGGTTATATCAATTGGTCCAAAATACTCAGTTTGCTTCTAATACATTGCAAACATTTATTTTATTCTTTCAAAGAGCTGTTTGATTCAATGTTGAATTTGTTTACTTTCCTTTGCTGTGCACACATTCGACTATAAGCTTTCCTCACTCAGTTATTAAGGATTCTTTTTCATTTCGTTTACATTTTCCTCCGTTCTACCGGCCTTGAGTCATTCTCCCTAGGTGTCGCATGTTGACATCGTCGTCGATAACATTCTAACTATGTTTTATAAATAGGACCCTTACAGGAATAAATTGTTTACAACAATTATTTTTTCTACATTTCCTTTACCTTTTCCTTCTTATCACGATAACCGGCGCTGCTGCGTTCCGGAGAGGCGACAGCAGAAACAGACAAATTATAATCTAAATTATACTGATAGTGTGCATTAATACCTACTTTACGACTATGGTTCCAAAATTTCGACCAGAAAGTGTAAAAAGAAGAGTACATAAATTATTCCGTTTTGAAAGCTTTCGAGTTTATATAATTTAAAAGGACTTTGTTTTAACAAAGAAACATATTGCATCAAGTCAAAATGTAGGAAACAAAACAAGAGAATCAGCCATAGTCGTAAGAGCAAGTAAAATAACTTAATATAACATCCGAAGTACTTATTAAGTCCTTAAAAACTAAAGAAACCCAAAATATACATCAATCGTAGGCAAATTAAGTAATATTCTTATGTATTCTAAAATAGGAATGTAAGCATTGCATACACAGATACTTTATGTCAATGTCTAGCTTAACCACGGAGTATTGAACATTACCATTTGTTTTTGCTTTTGCTTTTTTTATCTACTTGCAAGGTGCATAATAAGCAGATATTATTAAATGATTACCTAGTTGATTATGCTCAATGATACACCAGTATAGTGGGAAAATGACGGTGATCCAATGATAAAGCTGGACAATGTCATTATGTACCTGGCCAACTACGGAGTGAGAATATTGTGTGGAGTGAATTGTGTTATAACTTTGAAGACATGATGACATAGCGGTCTGATATTATAAGACTGTCTGCATTCGATATTTTATCGTTTGATTGGACATTCACCGCGTTACAGTGGGTAGAATAGTACTCCCAAAACACACCATCTCCAGCCAATATTCCCTCTCGACTCTGTGTCCGTGTTTAATATACTCACGGACAGCAGAATCTTCACTTAAATAGAACAGCTTTGCTGGGATAGCTCGGTTAAATATGGGGAACATCGATTCGGCGCTTTAAAATACACCAGCTCGATCTCCACTCAAGGCTAAGGGAAACCAACCCCAAATAACTAAAAGTTCGCGACTAAACTGGTATTATCTATTCTTACTGCCCCCTTTGCCTTCAATGTAGTTAAAACTTTAATGTATTTTAAAGCTTAGAGCAAACTGTGTCTATTGTAGTTTGGACAACTGAAAGCATTTTCTTTTTGTTTGATGAAACGATGGACCTCTCTTGTTTCGTATCTGCAGTTTGCAGGGGCTTAACGACAAAACTTTGTTGTGTTCTGTGAATCGCTTAAGATGGTAGAGATGACTATTTTTTAATGTTTAGTAATGCTTCACCCATTGAGTGAATTGTGGTGGAAATGGGCCTAAATTTAATAAAGGTTAGATGCCTGCTGTTGAAGACAGGCGTGTGATTGGAGTGCCCTTTGGGAGGTTGATGAGTGATGATGTGACGCTTCTACTGGGACCCCACTTTGATGTTGTATGTCGGTTCAGACAGAGTAATAGCTCACTATGGTTTATTACCAGAATGATACTGTCATGTCATCGGTGGACTACGAGATACGCATGACTCCTTGTCTTCAGGATGTTCTAACTTTGTCCAGCTGCAGTTACACAGTCTGCCCTACGCTTAACATTTAATACTTATCTAAATTTATAATACATTATAACACGTAGGTAATAATTAAGACTTACAGATTACAATCCTTCATATCAACAATTTATACTTAAAATTTCAAGAACTATCTATGAACTTAATGAAGAGAATAAATAAAAATTTTGAGCATCACAATTTTGATAGCAAATCCAAAATGGTTATGGAAAATATTGAATAAACCGAAATTAATTTAGGTTCGGGCTGGTGGTCTTGGAGTGGCTAAAAGGGTGATAGCGGTGGTAACAAGAAGTCTTTGATCAAGAGAAGTACCTGCGGATGATGGCACAGGCCTACTTAAGACGATGCCTGAGGTAGTGGCACGCCACCACAACCCTCCCCTACCGTGCATCTAACCCGGTGTCACCACTGATGCTAGTCCAGGAATCACTACCACTTAACGTTTACACCAACCAAGACAACAGCCCTAAAAGGTAATTATAATGTGTCTGATAGAAGGAGCACATTCAAACTTACAGTTATTGATACATAGTGCGTGTTTCCACAGCAACATACCTAAATACGATTATATAGAAAACAGTTACTCCGTATCATCTCTAGTTGGATACGGGACGTGGCTGTTGTAAGTAGTCCCGGTTAGAATGCGCGTGGTTTATAAATGGAAAACCCCGAAATGTTCGCAGTAATTTAAGGTTTATTTTACATAGTCTTGTTGCCAGATAGTTTGTATCGTGTACCTGGTAGCGAAGTATATGGGTAACTATGAAAGGCACACATTTACACTCTTCGCCACCGGTTAACTGGCGCTGGAATCGGAGCATGTGGAAAGCCTCATTTGACTGCTATGAACGAACTTCAATTGTTCTGCAGTTGTCACCGACCTCACTTTTTCGTCGGTCTTAGCAAGTCACGCGCATTCTAAGTAAGCTTTTAGTCCTCAGAAAAGGTTCCCTCGGTCGCAGGGGTTAGCTGATGTCGCATAAGCTTATGTTTGCCTTGTCTAATAGGTCAGGTGCCAACTGAGATCACTCATATTGTCATGTCCCTTAGTCAGTTTCATTTCATATTCTCCTTGAGAAGAATATCGAACATAATCATAATTAATTGTCAGTTTTTAACTCATATCAGCTGTTAGACCTTTAACAACTTAATTACAAATAATTTCATTTCAAGTTGAGTACAGCTCGACTTGAAAAATCCAACAATTACTAGTAATTTATCAACATCAACAAATTTTGAAGGTACGGTCAGATCGCCTGGTCGCTGGCGTGCCGCGTGCGGGGTTCAAGGTGGCGTTTAGTTCTTTAGTATTTAGTTGTAGCTTTATGGGTTCGGGTCGGCGTGTTGTATGATCGCTGCGATCACAATTGAAAAGAAACATTCATATTGAAGCAGCCAGTAAGCCGCACGCGCACGCCGACCTCCTTGTAGTCTAGCCGTACCTTAAGACCTTACCAATTTTATCATAGTTTAAGTTTTCCAAAGATAATTTTTCCCTGAGTTATTAACTCCCTGACAAATATATACTTAACCTAAATTAATAACTACTTGCGTAATTAAATAACATATAACAAAAGAGGTTCACGATTTGAATGTTTTAAACTTAACTTAACTTAAATTAACCCTGTTCTTGTATCTTCTGTGAGCGAATGTGTAAAAAGCGACTAGTACCCTAGTTCAGGTATAAATTATATCGGATACATACTTGAGATCAGTGAGTATTATATCTACAATAGGCAATATTGCACTTTCCAAATGTGGTTATTTTACAGTCAACCAGTGAGTTCCATTCGTGTAAGCGATCATTGGAAAGCGCAAACATGAAAACGTGAGTATCATACAATGAAATACTACCTAACTAAAATATTGGTATTTAGCCTAAATTATATATTATACTAAATCATAAATAAATATATAAATACTGAAGAGTTCTAATAATATGTTAAGTTTATAGTTAAACCATTACTTAAAATATCACATTTTTAAGAATAATTTTAGTATAGAGTTGAAAATAAATCTTAGGTTAGAAGAAAAATGACTAGAATTTGATTTAATTTAAAAGTAATTAATAAACGTAAAAAGATCAATTAAGAAAATTAATGTTAATACATTAAAAATGCTGGTTCGTTTGCTGGTATGTCGGTACTTATGATGAAGCTATAGATGTGTTGGTTCTAGTTTAAAGACAACCAGAATCGAATCCAGGTCTTATACCTAGTACCGCTGCACTCAGGATATGGACCTGTTTACTTTAGTTAAAATAACGCGGCACACATCCATCGCAATACAATGCTGTTATTTTATATCGCTTTTATACTATGTAGGCATAATAAGGAGAACCCTTTTAAAGTTTCTTCAAATAACTAAAAAGTCGGTAGCGGATTCTGACCGCACCATTTATATAAAATTAAATAAAACTAATATAAAAACAAACTGAACTGAAATACATAATAAGTATAATAAAAATGTTCAACAACGTTTTTGAGCTGGATAAAAATATTCTGTAACAATAAACAGGAGAAAATTGATATAAAAATAATGAAGGTATCGTAAACTCTTTAACATAAGGCAATACATGAGTTACAAAATAGGGACAACTTTCTGACGGTGGGTATATTATATACAAACTACGGAAAATTTTGATAACAGGACAAAATTTTGACTAACAAAAAATAAATCTCGTCGAAATTCATTGTGATATGTTTAGATATTATTATTTTAGAATTTGGAATAAAAAATATAGATATAAAATTATTAAGTGCCTCGCGTACGTCGAACTGAGCCAAGCATTGTTTTTGTACCTGAATGTTATAGGTACATGTGTGTTTATTGTAAAAAATGATGAATTTTGATAATTATCATCATCAGATATGTTTATTGATGTTCTGGATTTTGTGATACTGTCGGATCATTCAGTGAACGTACGGGGTATTCGTTAAAATCATTAAAACAGTTTAGATACTACATATTACAATGATACATGTATGTATAAAGATGGTATACAATAAATATGTCTACAGTAAATGGCCAAGAAGTATTATAAATCGGTTAATATGTTATAGTATCTACCTTATCAAGTTGAGTGCTTGGTATGGTGGATGTTTCTCTCGGGTGAGGTGACGACTGTACATGAACTATGCTAGAGGTTGAAGAAGCATGTATTTGAAGTGTGTAGCTACACGACAAAAATAAAGAGGAGACCACGTCTAAGGTCAGGTTACAAGATAGGTGTTAAATCGAAGATTACAAGTTATGAAGCCGTGAGAAGACATTGCTAGGCTTTACAATTAACAAAGACATGATCTCATAATTCAATTCGATTAATATTGTAAAATAAAAAAATATCACCGGTTTCTATTGAATTTGCAAAGTTGTGTGTGGAAATTAGATGCTAAGAGAAATATTGTCAAAAAAAGGGGTACACATCTTATAGTCTAAACCCTTTAGTAAGACAGTCGTGTGATCGAAGTGTTTACTCCCAGGTGGGGAAGACAGCGTCAGGGTAGGCCCAGGGTGGCCGGCTGATCGAGCTCGTCACGGTAGTGGTCCGGTTGGTGCGCGGATCAAAGCTGAAATTATTAAGATCTGTTTTAGTACACAATAAAAGACTTGTGGAAAAGCCGATGTGTGCGTGCTATTCTGTAAGCGATGCTACACTTTTCTTCAGGCCAACAGAGCTGACCTGAGGCAAAAATCGAGACTACACTAGATTCGACTCTCATTTGACTCGGAACATTTTGAGAATCATGTTCGGGTTGACGGGGTACATTAAGAGATTAGCCGAGCGGTTTTTAATTATAGAATTCTTTAATTTTTGCCGGCCGGCTGTGCTGACCCGAACACACGGGTTCAAGTGCAAAGCTCAAAGCGACAGTGAGCTCTAATGCATAGAGCTTTCGTTTTAGTATATGGTTCGGTGTTTGTTGAAAAAATATTAGAATGGTTTTGGTTGAAAATAATCTTATTATTTGAACCAAAAACAACCTTGAAGGAGCCATGGAAAACACTATACGTACTAATTACTTATTTTAATTGGTAGGGCGAACGGTCGATTACTAAATAACTTATTTTTGTCAAGGGAGAGCGAAAAAATAACGTTGTATCAGCAAAAAGTATGAATATTCTTTAAAACTTCAATTATATACAGGGTGTGGCGTAAGTAGTGGTCCACCGTTCAGGATTCGATGAACCAGATAATTAACTATAACAATTAAAATTTTAAACCATTTATAACCAAGGGTTCCGAAAATATTTCCTTTTTGTCTTTTATTTACGAAATGTCTACCCTTTATTACAAATTTGGTTGTAGTTTCAACAAAAGTCATTAATCTTTCATTTTGATTTCTGTTAATTACTGCTGAATACTAGAGCTACCACGATAAATTATGATTTTTTATGTAAATTCAGCTCTTTTGAAGAAAAAGTTGGTTCTTCTCTAATTAGAACCCAAATTTTTAACACACCATCAAGTTCAAGAGCGATTTTTGTAAAAAAAACGTACCACATTGTCAGTGCCCATGTATTTAATAATATGCCTACTAAATGCCAATTTCAAAATGATATCATTATAACAGATCCAATAATTTAACAAAAAGATATTCAATTTTAATTGAAGAAAAGAAGATTTTCATTAAACTATTTTTTTTAACTTTATTGCGTTAATACTATTACAAAACGTATTAAAACTTAAAAAACGGATACAATCTAACTTGTTATTTAAACACCACTATCAAAGGGTACAGTCATTGCTACCAAGAGATTTTCACTTGAGAGTAACATTTTGTAGAGTAATGCTACGCAGAATAAGAGAAGACCCGCAGTTTTTTAATAAAATACTATGGAGCGACGAGTCATCCTGCAAAAAAGATGGATATTTAAATCAACATAATTTGCATAACTGGCAGCTAGAAAACTCGCATCTCATAAGGCAAGACAGATCACAGTATCAATTTAAAATAAACCTTTGGACCGGTATCATTAACGGACAGATAATCGGTCCACACGAGCTGCCAGAAACATTAAATGCAGAAAGATATTTAAGTTTTTTGCAAATTGACTTGCCCTTGCTTCTGGAAGGTGTCGTTCCTGAAGTCCAAGAAGACATGTGGCTGCAGAACGATGGCTGTCCCGCTCACTATGCTATTAGAGTACGAGAGCACCTTGATACAGCGTATCCAAATAGGTGGATTGGGCGCTTAGGTCCAATATTGTGGCCACCACGCTCGCCAGATCTAAATCCCCTAGATTTCTTTTATTAGGGTTGCCTAAAAGAAAAAGTCTATAGCAAAGAAATCACAAGTATTGACCAATTGAGGACTAGAATCCAGGCAGCAGCTAGAGAAGTCAGCGAAAGCGGGTTTGCCCGACGACTTAAACGGTCGTTTATTCGACGTTGCAGAGCGTGTATTGCTGCGAATTGGGGCCATTTTGAACATTTCGTTTAATTTTAATGATTGTAATCATGACAAAGATTAATAATAAATGATAAATAAAGTGATTTGTTTTTTTTTTAATTATTTGTTCAAATACCTGAAGTAACAAGTTAGGTCTACATAACTCTGTTATAGTAGTTTTTTTTTAAACAAATGGGCATTGACACTGTAGTGCATTTTTTAGCAAATATCGTAAGTATTGACGCAATAAAGTTTAAAAAAATAGTTTAATGAAAATCTTCTTTTCTTCAATTAAAATTGAATATCTTTTTGGTAAATTATTGGATCTGTTATAATGATATCATTTTGAAATCGGCATTTAGTAGGCATATTATTAAATACATGGGCACTGACAATGTGGTACGTTTTTTTTACAAAAATCGCTCTTGAACTTGATGGTGTGTTAAAAATTTGGGTTAAAATTAGAGAAGAACCAACTTTTTCTTCAAAAGAGCTGAATTTACATAAAAATCATAATTCATCGTGGTAGCTCTAGTATTCAGCAGTAATTAACAGAAATCAAAATGAAAGATTAATGACTTTTCTTGAAACTACAACCAAATTTGTACTAAAGGGTAGAAATTTCGTAAATAAAAGACAAAAAGGAAATATTTTCGGAACCCTTGGTTATAAATGGTTTAAATTTTTAATTGTTATAGTTAATTATCTGGTTCATCGAATCCTGAACGTTGGACCACTACTTACGCCACACCCTGTATATAAGCACGTACATAAATAAAGTTAGCAGATTCGTCTCAGAACTAAGATGTTATAGTTTTTCTTGTTTATCTCTTTTAATTTTTATATTTTTTTTTCGTGTTATATGTATGTATATATGTATTTATTCTTATATGTTTTAGTTATAAATTTAGAAATATTTTCTAGTCTTTTTTTCTGTTATTGCACCTACTGTGTATTGTCTCTGCATCACCCTAAGTTAGACTGGTAGAAAATGCCGAAGGCATTATTAAGTCCGCGTTTGTACAGTTTTTTTACTTGTGCATAAAGTTTTAATAAATAAATTAAGTAATAGGTAGGTTTATCTTTGAATGGTTTTATGAGCAGTGTTTACATTTCAGTGTTCAATAATATACTTAAAAATTGCAAAAAAAAAACTAAATCATTCTGTTATCATTAATTCTTTCATTGTAAAGCAATCATTGAAAGCCACAGAGCAAGGAGACGTCTCCTCGGCTGCTGCAAGAGCCGGTATTGTCAATAATTTCCGTATCGGTAAATCGTATAACAATTTATTTATATTTACAGAAGTTCTGCGCTCAACACCTAAGGAACCACAAATTTTATGAGTATTGCCGCCTCTATGCGCTGCCTGGCGGCGCAGCGATTCCGTGCTCTGCTGTGTTAACCAACTTAAACTCATACATGTTAAAATCTAAAGAATACTAAACTTACCTACCTACAACTAATCACAAAAACGATAAAACCATGAAAACATAACACAAGAATGCAGTGTTTAATATTTTTAGAAAGGTTTCGGAGGATGAACCGGTACTACTGTTCGGCGGAAATATCTGTAGATCTTAAATTGCCTCTCTAAGTTTCAGTACAGTATAGGGTTAAGGGCAGTAAGCATTTAACGTCAACGAAAAGTGGCCCATGCCTAGCCCGTCCTTTCAGATATGTCAGGTCTAAAGATATTTTCGCTAAGTTCTGAACAACCCACAGGGGCCGTATTTTGAAGTGTTCTAGGCCGATTGTTCCGTTGCGAAAGAGGAATGAGGCTTTCCATCTGGTATAGCTCCATGCTCCATCTCTCTCGGACTAGCGTAGTGTGTCTAACAGCTCATAATACGGCCTGCAAAAGTACTCACTGTGTTTCAGCCTGTCTGAACGTCGACTGATTGGAACTGGATGGTTGCGCTTGTGTTTGCATTCGGTTGCTTTCCGACGAAGGGGTTGAGAACCCACTTCCTACTGGTTGCAAGTTAGACTCATGCCACGTAAGTAAAGGATTGTCATACCTGGAAAATGGTGATTTTTGGTAGACAGGTGCAAAAACAGTTAGAAATCTAATGCTAAATTCTAAATAATGTTATTTCTATTTATGCTACTTGATAGTTGATGGAATCATTTAAAGAGTAATGTGGTGCTAGATGGGTGGAGTGTCTGTTCGTAGCATTCCGGTACTCATTCACAAGTTCTACAGTCTCCACTGGCTCGTGAAGCAGCGTGTAGGGCTTTACTCACATGTTCATGACAAGTGAAGCGAGCGTATATTGCGCTCTCCCTCCCACTCATGCTATGTTCGCGAACAAAGCTTTACACACTAATAAGGATGACCATAACATATGATTCTCTATTCCTATGATACCTACAATCTTTAAAAGTAGGAAAAAAATGATTCATTCTGTTACTCAAGAAGATACTAACTCCATGTTGCCGTATAGTCCTTCGTTGCCGTCTCCTTCGAAGATGTTGCGGTCGCCAGGGGGTTGGTAGGGTGGTGGCGGGGGGATGGTGGTGCGGTCCAGCGGGTTTGGCGGCGGTGGAGTCTCGGGGATCGGGACAGGCGGGTTCGTTTCCAAAGTCGAGTTTTTGATGCCGTATTTGAAGTACATGAACATGCCTGGAATAGACGGTTAAGTAGCCGTTAAAGACTTATTTGTGTTAAAGAGTGTTATGTTAGTGAGAAAATTAATTAAACAAAGCATTTAAACAAAATACCGGCTACCGGTGTAGGGTCCAAGCTACAATGATGGTCAAGGCTCCGTAGAGAGGAACCAGTTTCTGCATCAAGCCCTGGATCCAACTGCCTAGCAAGAGAGTCATATGTGCAGCTTGAGGCGGACAGCTATTACGCATGGGCTTTACTTAACGACTTTCATCACAATGCGATTAGTAGTTATACTTATAAGCATCATCATCTAAAAACGACATCCCCGCGCATACGTTCAAGAGATTTCTCTTATCTTTTTCGAAGGGTGTTGAAGATACCCAAAGCCCCCAAAGGGCCTTCTTCAAAACTTTTCCATTTGAAAAGTAAAAGCGATAACACTTTAAATTTTCTAAACGGGTAGAATTACTTACTTTCATTCTTAAAAGGCTAGTCCCTAACTACTGTTATCACTTAATAATCTTTTTTTATCGAGTCCCAATAGATTAGTTCTACTATTCTAGATCTTTTATCAGACTTTTATAATTAAATTGTGATTTCCACTTAAGAACGAATATTTCTATCAATGGACCCAGTATTTATAAAAATGGTACTACTAGTACTACTACTACTACTACAACAGCCCATAACGTCCACTGCTGGACATAAGCCTCTCCCATGATGGGAGGAATTTGCCGTAATCTCCACGCTTGGCAGGCGGATTGGAGATCGCAGTGATGAAAGACTAACAGAAAACGCTGCTGCCCATTCTCTGGTCTACGGAGGCGCAAGGTGTTCTACCTCAGACAATAGTCGCCTTATACGACACCCGTGAGTGTAATGGGTTGGTTCTATTCTACTCTGCCGGATACCACACGGCTAATAAATAAAAATGGTAAGTTTCATTCAATAAGAGTCAATGTCATTGTTTAGATCAGTAAGTTGGGCTCAGTTGGTGGCCACGTTCATAGCGGCGTCAGTAGCATTCAGCAAGACTTACATAGTGCAGTTGTATGGACAGGACATGCCAGTAAATGGGTCATCTTTTGATCATCACACTCACACAGTGTGTCTGACTGGTCATTTGAATCAGGTAGGAGTTTCTTCTGGGAAAGTTGTTCAATATGACGGGACCTCCTGGATGCAAGTGACTTAGTCACCACCGACAAGTTATAATGAAACTTACCGAATATCATCCAGACCGTGAATCGGACCAGAGTCAAGATGGAGAGGTTCAGGATCAGATAGATATTCACAATGATGGCGATGGTCGGTACGAAGGGCAGACAAGGGGTGGTGTACATCAGGGCGACTCTGAAACATTTAGATCGACACATTAATAAAGCAGTCCAGATCAACAAAATAGAATAAACATATTCATAAACGTAAATTAGGAATGGATGTGGATAATTGTTTTTAAAATGATTTAAATTAATCAAAAATTTGTCATGACAATGACAACGCTTTGAGCATAGTCAAACGCATGTTACTTATTGTGAATGAATGTGTTGCATGAGGCAAGCACGTTTTCTGACAATTTTGAGTAGGTAGTTCAGATGAAATTTTGTTCAAAATTGAAGAAATCCTAAATCGGAAACAAAATTGTTTCAATTCAAGGGATCAACTCAACATTTTTAGCTCTGAAAACGGCAGCAACTTTTAGTTATCTTTGAGGCTATTAACCCATTTCCGCATAAAATTAGTGTTCATACCTCGAAGTTCTAACAAAGCCCAAATATAAAATTAGTTGTCAACGAAAACTTGCAAGCGCACTTTCTTTCATACTCGTAGTAAGTAAAATTTTAAGTTTTAAATCAGTATGCAAGAAAGTGCACTTTGAAGTTTTCGCTCAACTGAGCTTTCTAGCAGCGTCTGCGTTCAAGCTTGACAATTGTATTAAATCGTGGATAAAGTGGCCATGCAAACGGCGCTGTCCTTCTCGATATTTTTATTTTAACTACTCAATGTTCATACAATTAATATTAAATGCTGTATGACAATGTCATGTAATCCTACCAATATTCTAACAAGGTAAGCAATTAAGGGTCAATGTGTGCCTTTTTGTCGAATAAAAAAAAGTAATAAGCTAAGAACAGTGGCGTTTTAGTCTGTTGAAGTCCGACATAACTCTCCGCCCCAGACGGAAGGTATCCACGAGGATTTCCCTTTTAAAAAGTAACAACCACGTTTTGCTTTTGTCTTTAAGTCTAATTTAGTTCTGCGGGCGACCTAAGTAGAATAATATTATATACCTATACCTATAAAGTTAGATGCGCTGTCTCGTCCCGACTGCAGACCGAAATAAAAATGATTTACCAGCGTTTGTTTGTTTGTTTGGAAATATACCTACTCGTACTTATTATTTACAATTCAGCATTGGCAGCGCCAATGTAGTAGATGTATCGCTGGTGTCGGTTCACTTTACATTTATCTGTAAGTACCATAAATCAATACAGAAATCAAATGATCCTTACCGGTTCTGTGGCTTCCTGGAAATCATCAACAAGATGCCAAAGATGGCCAGTACCAGCAGTAGCATGCAGACGTTCGTGAAGGTGGAGCTGCCAGGGTTTCCGTAAGCCGCGAACAGATCGAACACGATGATCAGGAGGTACATGATGCCCACCGACTTGATGACAAACATTCCTGTTATAGGGTTAAAACAAGATTTTAGAATGGTCCTGTAAAAGAAGTGAAATATAATAGATAAACAGTGATCCCTCAGTGAGGCCAAATAACATAATGGCATATCTTTTCTGACACTAACCAGTTGCATGAGGTCTTGTAGTCGATCCCTGTGTCGGGCAAAGTGTATCGAGTTATTCCTTTAGGAATTTCTCAGTAGCAGTGACAGACTTTGGATTTGCGCTCGGTTGATGACAATAGGCTTGCCTCCCATTACATGGGACTTAAACATAACTGGCGAAATGTGTGTGTGGTATTAGGACACACGTCTGCCTAAACCTTCGGGGATTTCAGGCATGATGTTGTTTTATGTTCTCTAAGAGACCTTTTTCGAGACTAGTTCTGCTTAGGTAAGTCCCGTCTGTCATCCGTATTCTCGTAAACAGTGTTCAGATGTATGAGGTAAACTTACCGCTCATTTCCGTAGCTGGACCGAGGTCGACCCAGGGAAACAGGCCAGGGCACAGGTAGCTCATCGAATGCAGTTGTCGGTACACAGCCGCGAGGAATCGGCTACAAGCACTGCTGCTGCCTGAAGATCCACCACCAACTGCACATAGATGGCGCTGCTTTAGAACTGCTGCTTGCAATTAAGTAACAGGTGGACTTTTCGTAGAAACTGTTGTACTTTTGTATGTACTAGCTCGGTCACTGACGGTCGACCGTTTTTCACACTTATGCTCTGAGTTATAAGGTTGAAAGTGGTCGAACGTTAGTGAGCGCGGTACTATGCACGACGAACAATCCAGCTGTAAAAACCAGTTTATGCGGATCTCTCATTGTAAGGGAAATCTATACGATGAGAGGCCATGTTATATTGGGAAAGTATAGCTTGACCAAATTTTTTTATTTTTTTTAAATTATTTTATAAGTAATCCTTAAGCAACCTCTCCCACTTTACCATTCATTCTGAATAGGCTACTTGTAATCTATCTTTTTGTATGTGTTCGGTGCTGTCATACGATTGTCTCAGCTTTGTGCATACTTGTTGTAACTTTAGTCATTTTTACGTATCGTGTGTTTTTTGAGCTAAGTAAGAAGGTACGTTTGTTACCAGAGATCCGAATAGGTGGAGTTTATTTGCTTAAACTTTAAGGACGGAAGTAATATTTGTGAATACAAGTTCTCTTTTCTTACCATATCACTCGTTACGCAGTCCATCCACACTCATACTCAAAACTTTCCTCACGACAAGTATCTCATTCCTCTGCATCACATGTCCATACCACGACAAATGATTCAAAACTACTTCAACTGATTCAAAATAACACGTTTCGAATTTCGAAGTAAAGCTGTTCAATTTGAGGGAGGAGAGGGCTTTTTCCCAAAGTACTCCATTTCCTTTGTACTAAAAAGATAAGAATCTCATACATTAATTCCCAAGTTACTTCCAGGAATTATTATAGTACTTCCTTGAAGTTTATGTAAATACATTCGATCTATTCCGATCTCCGATCATTACAATAAGTTAGCATCTAGAAGTTACTAGTGAGAACCTGCATAAATCTACTACAAATAGTCATTTTCATAGTGGTTATCAGTTTTGAAGTTTATCAGTTTTGAAGTTTATCAGTTTTGAAGTTTATCAGTTTTGAAGTTTTGGACGAAATAACAACACCAATCAAATAAATCGAATTCAGAAAGCCGCTATTCAGAAAGCCGATCTAGCTAAGATAAATATTTACGGGTTTAATCTAACCAATTCGTTGGATTGTCAAAAGTAACTATAGATACTATCGAGTTTACTGTCTGTCGACCAGTTTTCACTCTTATGCTCTGAGTCATAAGATTCAAAAGCGATGAGTGGCCTGACTTGTTCTGTCGATTTCTAGATACAACATCTTGCTCTATTAAACAAGGTTACGTAGACAATTATAACTTGAACAGGCAATGTCAAGTCAATCAAGAGTATTAATTTAACGAAATACTACTGAGTGTGCCTTTCTTTTCTAGCTTTGATTACTCTTCTAGTAAATGAAAAAAAAAAGTAGGTACTGTCTCGAGTACAATAACGTATACCGAGCTAAATTCAAGTATTATTTTTCATAAGAGCGATCGTTGCTCCATAAAATACCTTTTTTCACTCAAACTTTTGGAAAAATCATTTGGTATTCAGCTTCAGGTTATGTTGGAAACCAAGCAACACATGACGATGACGAGTATGACGACGGTTATAATAGAAAATAGCTTTTGAAGTTTGCTTAACGTGCGGTCAAATCGATAAGGGGAACCAGGGCGCAGGACACCAGATTTTAAAAAAGTACATATTTTTCAAAATCTGAAACCTAATTCGGAGGTAATCTTCGTCACTACTGATCCGATTCCAAACATTCTTTCACTAATAGGAAGTACATTATCCACAAATGTAAAAAGAACAATTTCCGACCGTAACGGTAGGGAAGCTGGGTAAAGGAATCTGCTCGCTACACCGTATCATATTATGACCGTGCTAAAAAACGTGTCAGGTAAAAAAATCTTGTATTGAAAAGTATGAGACTATGCCCACCAAACCGTTATGTCACCGACCATGCACGTAGCGCAGGGCTCCGGCAAAATACTCTCGGTGACACCGTTGTTGACGCTCCATTTATTTTGTTTGCCCGTCAAGTTCCTAGCACGGTCATGATATAATACGGTGTAGTGGGGAGACACCATATAAGCTATCACTTGCATAGCATGCCTGAGAAATATTTCTCGACGGGATGTTAAGCCAAGTCAGGGGCCCATGGGCGGCATAAAAATTCTAACACTAGGTAAGGCACTAACCACACGATAAAGAAAGAGAGAAAAAGCTAGAAAACCAAGAAAGTTTTAATATACTTTACAACAACAACTTTTTCCGCTAACAGTATTGAATGTACTGACAAGATGTAATTAAAGGCAAGATAAACTTTTATTTCTCCTTTATATGGTTTAAAAGACCTATGACTTTACCACACTACCTATTTGTGGCAATAGCAGTGGAAAATAGAGAAGTATCAATTCACGAAGTTCCCCGGGTATAATAGCAAATACTAGTATTATAGTGTTAAAAGGTACAAAAGGAAACTTATAAAAGTAAGTCACATAAAACATTTAAACAAGTACGAAAAGCTGTAACAATGTTAATAAATTACAGGCGCAAATTAACATATCGCTTGGCAATTTATAGCAAATCACAGAACCGTTACAGATTTTTGCATGAAAAAATTAACAAAAAATTTGCAATATTGAGCTTAAAACCTGAATGAAACAACATCTTACCGTAGTAATTGTTCTCGTTGTTAGAGTTGACCAGGAAGGTATCGTCACGGTATTCCTCGCTCTCATCACCGGGAAGGGTGTCGTCCGAATCAGGGGAGCTGGAAGCATTTGTAGTTCAGAAGCATGTGTCGAGGGTAACGCAATTCATGGCGCGAGATTTGTGCATGAGAATCGTTAACAGTGACGTTATTGATTATTTTTTTTAATAATGCAAAGTTTGAATTTAGAAAAATAACATGGAATGTTTCAAGGGTCGGTCAAAATGCGGACTGGCGGCCACTGGACACTTCAGTACGTTATTATCTATCTGTCTTAGCATTTTGTCCGCAATTTCTCGTTGGCTTGACCGAACCTTGAGCCGTCTATAGTCGCATAGCTACCACACATAGTAGATGACACATAAGGGATAGGCCGGCCTTTCGCGGAGGCACATTCGCAAGACATTCGCAGTTAGCTTAGATGTTACCTTCTGGTGACTCGCCGAACCATGACCCGCTGGCTGGGAGGCATGATATGGGTGGAGGCGTGTGCCTGCAAGGAAAAGATAATATTAGTTCGAAAATTGGTATATCAGAAATATGGAGCATATTTTTGTTGGTGTATAAAAAAACGAAGGAAAGAGAAATCATAATAACATCACGTCTTTAATCTCTGTAGGGTTAGGCAGACAATAATAACTGACGAAATCCCATGTAATAGGGGGCAGGCATATTGTAAACAGCCGGGCACGAGGCCAGACTCCGTGGCTGCTACTGAAAAAATCAGTGCACACAGTAACACTTTTCCCGACTTGGGACTCAAACTGAGGAGTTCATACACAGTTGTTCCTTTAGATGTAAAATTTATTTTGGGACATTCAAAGTTGTTTCCTTCGTTATAATAATAACATCAAAATTCATACTATCGTCCTAAAATCTTACACTATTGTTTCTATCATTGAAAGCTACTTTTTATTTACTTTTTGTTGGTATTCGTATTTATATAGACATAGTGTCTCCAAGCCATGGGGCACGATGGCGTGGATTTCTCATTCTTTTAAATTCTTTGTTACCTCCTTTAGGGGACTAATATTCAAAAATCAATATTTGTTGTTAACTCGCTTCTATAAAGACCCCTTGTGCAAAACATCACGTTTCTACGCTTAGCTGATGGAGGCAGTGCGTTGTCTGTTAGTAAATTAAAGAAATACGAAGTTACTAAAGAAACCCTAAGTAACCCTAAGTAACCCTATTTAATACTTCTACAACCCTTTAAACCCTCGACGAGTAGCTTAAGGAGCCTTTAATCCATGTCGACTTAGAAAACTTGATTGAGTGAGGTGGATGGCTTACGAACATAAGGTTCCTTAGGAATATATTATATACCTAAGTTAAGTGTACCTACATTATATTTTATCTCACATGTTCCACTTGAGAGGAACTTTGGAATAACCAGAGAAAAGATTGACGTTTTTTAGAGACTTGTTCAAATAACACGTATCCTTTATCACACTAAGTTCGGTTTTATGGTCAAGGAGCGATATAATGTAAAGCAATTTTCAAACAAATAGAAAGAAAGAAAGAAAAAGCGTTTATTAGCCCGCACGGGACAAAACACACAAATAAAAATGGTTAAACTAACACTACAACTAATAAAAATTTGACAAGGAGAAAAAAATAAATGAAATGAAATTTGTCCTGTACTAGGCCAAAAGGCCCCTATCTCAGCATGGTGCTGTAACATACAAAAGGCCCCTATCTCAGCATGGTGCTGTAACATACAAAAGGCCCCTATCTCAGCATGGTGCTGTAACATACAAATACAATACATTTGTTTGCCTCCTTTTCAGACTGACCTTTCAGACTGACACAATAATAAGTTGCAAGTCAAAAATAAATAAAAATAAAAGTGCTTTAAATATTTTTGTTCTTTGACTGTAATTACATCGGGAGACAAAAATAATAATGGTAATAATATTAGGTTCTAATATTATATTATAATTTAAGGTTCGATCAAACCTGTACGGACAGATTGTGAACTGACACCGGACACCGAAGATGCTTCAGTATATTGTCTCATACAGTCCGGACCATAAAGTTGTAACATCAAGTCTCACACAAGTAATAAAACCAAAGTTTATTCATTTTTGTTTCAACTGGCTAAAAGCAGCTTCGCAACAAAGGAATACCTAGTTCAATAAATGTCGTATTACTATCCGTCGAAAAACATTACTATGTCTACAGTACAGCTGTACCAGGCTCCGGATATTGCGGCACAATATATATTTGTCTGTTACCTTTGGCCCGGTTTATCAACAACACTGGAACAAGGGACAAGGGTGTTTTAGCCATTCGGGAAGGGTACTCCTGCAATGGAAGTAGTTCGAAATCTGTTCATTTTTCTGAGTGACTGCTTCGTTTGCCCAGTGATCGCAAGCGCGACTGCTGTCCTGGGTTCGATTCCCAGGTCAGGCTAAGTGTTATAGAATATTTTCACTTTCATCAGGAATTTCTCAGTAGCAGCCAGAAGGCCTGAATTTGTGCCCGGTTGATGGAAATAGGCCTGCCCCCTATTACATGGGGCATATTAGGAGTACCTAATATTATACCCACATTTCGACAGAGGGGTACCTCTGTCCTGTACCTAACTCTTCTGGTACTACAGGCTTGATGAGGCATACAAGCCGAGCTACCACAGCGGTAGCGGGCAAAGTGCTTGTATGAACTAATTAAACAAAAGTTTATGGAACAAATTATCCATTGGAAATTCCGTAAAGTATCCTTGAATCCGATACAAAGGTACAGATTTTATATTTTCACGCCGAATGAAACAAACAAAATGTGAATAATGAAACATTTACCTCTTCATTATTTCACAAGGAGAATAATTAAACAACAACTCGTAGCTTACGAAATCCGATAACAGGTTACAAAGGGAGGAAAACATGAATTAATTTGAATAACACGAAATAAAATGATTAAATATTATATTAACAAAATATAATATTCGTCCGACCGAAATTCGGTCACGGTGGCTAATCTCAATAAAGATGAGCCTTCTAGCAGGAGATATTACAGTGCAATGTGTATATGACTGCTTCGTTGGTCTGGTAACAAGCGGGACTACTGAACATGAGGTACTGGGTTCGACTCCCAGGTCGGGCAAAGTGTTATTCGATTTCTTCATCAGGGATTCTCAGTCACGGAGTCTGGATTTGCGCCTGGTTGATGGCAATAGCCCCCCCCCCCCTACTATATGGCACTTAAACATAACTGGCGAAATGTAGGTGTACTATTAGGTACCTACAACTACCTCTGCCTACAACTAGAACAAATTTCCGTGCTTTCAAGAGTTTTTGCCATACCTATTATTGGAATCAAATATAACAACTCACAACTTAGGACCCATTAATGTTAATATTTATCCGTGGTGCTAGGCAACTGGGCCTATCTCTGTTGGGTACACTCTCTGTTCACTTTCATACACACACGTAAACTAGGCGCAAAATATGTCTGAGTCAACTCATAACCAGATATCGGAGAGTTTATTTGGCTAATGTTCAACGACGTGAGTTACCTACATGTGGATAATAAGTAACCCTCTAATTTGACAGTTTTTTTGCGGAACTTTCGACGCGGCATTTGTTTTGCGGACGAGCCAACAACCACTGCAACTCCTAAGAACCAGAATTAACAGTGGCGACCACCAGAAAAGCACAATAAGGCTCGACGAAGTCCCAAAGAAACCATTTAACTGTCTTGGATGGCACAGTGGAATGAATCAGAAAATAATAGCGGAGTAGGACAAAATATTATTTTCACTTTTCAGAAACATACATTTCATTCCGATTTTTTAAGGCGTTGTTACTATCTAGAATTTACTTACTACCTTTAACTTTAGCCAAATAAACTGTCCCTATTCCGATCTCTGCACATAACTGAGCCCTAAATGGAAGTTTAAAAGTCATAATCGATATTGACATAGCATTAAGTACAGATGTCCATAGGATAGAGCATGTGCGGCCCCAGCGGTAGCGGCTCCGAATGCCGTGGGTTCTAACTCAGGCAGGCACATTACTTCAAGTAAATTATTTTACCAACACCGCTCTGAAAACTGATTGAAGAAAACATGGCGAGGGACCGACATTTCCTAGAACCAAAACTTCGAAAACGTTTGGCATGCACCAACCGCAACGTCTGGAGTGATGGATTACGGTCCACATCCTTCTACAGAGTGGAGGTCCGAGTCCTAGCAGTGGGCATGATATAGGCGATTTTTATAAGCTTGTATTCAACTTGCCTTGTTAGTTTGTTTGTTAGTATGAATTCGTCAAATCTTGCAACTAAATTTTAATACTAGAGAAGAAACAATTGAAAATCTTCCGTTTCGCTCTTCCGTAACCCAGTTTGCCGGAGGTACCTAATATCCAAGCTCGGTTGGTTCAGCCTGTTAGGAGGGAATGAGATTAATCAGCCGCTCTGTAATATTGGTGGGCTGGGCGTAACTAATTTAGTTCGAGAGCTCGTTCACACGCTGTTTTGTGTTAGTGCTTGTCACAGAGTACACTGTATATATACTGGTGCTTGTGTCAATACTCGTAATTACGTTGTGGTCTTATAATTAATATTTAAGCTATGCTGTCGTTATCGTTTTTTAAGTATAATGAACTGACTATTAATTCGGATGATCTCAAAATATTTTAAGCAAGCTGATAAAACAGTGAAGCAATTGATTGACCTATACAATAATTAGTAATGTAACAATCATTATTTTATTTGCTTCTATACATAGGCCGAAGCATTAGGTATCGAGTATATTCTATCATATATCGTTACTTTCCTGAATTTCGAACCAAGCTGATGGATGAAACAGTATCTCAATTGATTACTTACAATAATAAATAATGTAACAATTATTACGAGTAGTTAATTTGCTTCGATACACAGCCCAAAGCATTGTAATAATTATGTTATTGACTATCAGTTCCAAATTATTTTTCTTTTGAAATCACCCTTTTTGCAAAGCAAATAGTAATCAGTGTCAAAATCAAAGTCAAAATTACCGTGAAAGCACAGCAGCATGGCCGTGGGCCGCAGAGGACTATCCCACCAGTCCCACCTACGTTTTTAATACAATGAGACGCTAATTACACATGCGAAGCTAAGCTGTAGAAATTGTGAAGCGCTTTCAGGAACATAAGTTTCGCCACACCCACGCGAGGGACCTTTTGAATAAGCGAGGAGCCACGTTAACTTTGACCTTTAGGTACGGTCAGTAGGATACTTGAGCTGCTAAAACCGCTCTTGTTGCGACCGAATAAAGGCGCTGACGAAGTGAAACTTACTATGGACGTGAGGTTGACTTTACATCCCCGACCCTTGAAGGTGTCAGGAGGGGTCGGGGGTGCGTAGCAGCACGGTTCGGAGAGATCGTAGTGGTGGGAGTCTACTTCTCCCCGAGCCGAATTCTCGCCGAGTTCCACAACTCTCTCGCAGAGTTGAGTGTCGTCGTGGGGAACCATTCCCTCCCCGTGCTTGTCCTCGGGGACTTCAATGCCAAGAACTTGGCTTGGGGTTCTCGTTGCACAGATGTGCGGGGAAGGATGGTGGAGGACTGGGCTCTGGAGAAGGGCCTGGTCGTCCTAAATCGGGGTTCTGTCCCCACGTGCGTGCGGATG
The DNA here is from genome assembly GCA_941918905.2 of Xestia sexstrigata. Taxonomy (NCBI): domain Eukaryota; kingdom Metazoa; phylum Arthropoda; class Insecta; order Lepidoptera; family Noctuidae; genus Xestia; species Xestia sexstrigata. The sequence goes on along the minus strand of OW799200.2, from coordinate 9,234,222 downwards.
CGGGGTGAGTCGGTGGTGGACATTTCGTTCGCTAGCCCTGCTCTGTCGCCACGTGTCGTTGACTGGCGTGTCATGGAGGGGGTGGAGACCTATTCCGACCACCGGTATATCCGGTTCGACGTCTCCACCCAGACCTCAAGCGCGCCGGTCCAACAGGCCCCGAGTGGTCCACGCTGGGCGCTGAAACAGCTGGACCGGGAGTTCCTCCTGGAAGCCTCGATCGTGCAGGCCTGGGTGACATCACCAGACAGGCCTGCCGACATTAACAATGAGGCAGGGTGGTTCCAGGAGGCCATGTCCGACATATGTGACGTGGCAATGCCCCGAGTCCGGCCAGGAAGCGCCCGGCGTCAGGTGTACTGGTGGTCGCGAGAGCTGACGTCTCTGCGTGAGGCGTGCGTGGCTGCGCGGCACCTGTACGCCAGGCATCGCAGGCTCCGCATCCGCCCACCGGATGCGGCAGCCATTGAGGCGGAGCTATATGAGGGGTACAGAGCGGCGAAGACCGCCCTCCGCGAAGCTGTCCTGCGGGCCAGGGATCAGGCCCGCGAGGAATTGCTGGGGACTCTCGACAGAGATCCGTGGGGGCGCCCTTACAAGATAGTGCGGGATAAACTCCGCACCTGGGCCCCCCCACTGACGCAGAGTCTCCGGCCTGAGCTCGTGGAGGACGTAGTGAGCACTCTGTTCCCTACGCGGGGGGAACATCCCCCCCCGCCTATGGCTCCGCCGCCTGCGGTGCTGGAAGCGGATCACCAGGACGACGACGACGACACTCCGGTAGTGACTGGGGTAGACCTGAGAGTGGCGGTACGCAGGCTCAGTGCCAAAAATACCGCCCCGGGACCCGACGGCTTGCCTGGCAAAGCCTGGGTCCTGGCCTCGGAGGCTCTCGGGCCCCGACTGGAGGGGCTCCTAAGCGCATGCTTGGAGAGAGGCCAGTTCCCGCTTCGTTGGAAGACGGGGAAGCTGGTCGTCATTCGGAAGCCGGGGCGCCCTGCGGACTCTCCGTCCGCATACCGGCCCATAGTGTTGCTCGACGAGGTGGGCAAGCTCTTTGAAAGAGTCATTGCAAACCGCCTCGCCGAGCACCTTGCGGAGACGGGGCCGGATCTTGCGGAACACCAGTTTGGTTTCCGCAAGGGGCGCTCTACGGTGGACGCCATCATGCGCGTGAGAGCCCTCACGACGGGGGATGCAGTGTCCCAGGGGGGGGTTGTCTTGGCGGTGTCTCTTAACATCGCCAACGCCTTCAACTCCATGCCCTGGAGCTGCATTAGGGAGGCACTACGGTATCACCGGGTGCCGACCTACCTTCGTCGTGTGGTCGGGGACTACCTAACGGATAGAGCCGTTATCTACCCCGGTCGCAGCGGAGAATGGAACCGGCGAGAGATGTCGTGCGGTGTTCCACAGGGATCGGTCCTAGGGCCTTCCTTGTGGAACATCGGGTACGACTGGGTGCTGCGCGCCGACCTCCCTAGCGGCGTCAGCGTGGTCTGCTATGCAGACGACACGCTGGTGCTGGCACAAGGGGGCTCGCACGAGGCGGCGGCCGAAATAATGACACGCGGGGTTGCGATAGTCGTCGAGAGGATCCGGCAACTGGGTCTCGAGGTGGCATTGCACAAGTCCGAGGCCATGTGCTTTCATTGGCCTCGGAATGCGCCACCTCCGGGATCCTCACTGACGGTAGGAGGGGTATCCGTCGGCGTCGAGTCGACGCTGAAGTACCTGGGACTCGTCCTCGACAGCCGATGGAACTTCGTGGAGCATTTCCGACGTTTGGCCCCCAAACTGGAACGGACCGGGGCTGCCTTCAGGCGGCTCCTGCCCAACCTTGGGGGGCCCTACATGAATGGCGCGCGGAGGTGCTACGCCGGGGGGAAACTCCGCTGCCGCGACAAATTGTCGCGCAGCGGACAGACTTCCGGCGTGATCTCATGGCGACATGGAGAGAGCGACTGTCGCAACCCCGTGCAGGGCACGCCACAATAGTGGCGGTAAGTCCCCTCTTTGAGGAGTGGCTTGAGAGACGCCACGGCGTCCTCACCTTCCGCCTGACGCAGGTCCTCACCGGACACGGTGTTTTCGGGAGGTTCCTGCACCGAATCGGGCGGGAGGAAACGCCCGGGTGTTTCCACTGCGAGGATCGACCGGAGGACACGGTGGAGCACACGGTGGAGGTGTGCCCCGCGTGGGCGGAGCACCGCCGTGTCCTCGAAGTTGCGATTGGCGGCGGCGACCTCTCGCGTCCGGCCCTGGTGCAAGCCATGGTCCGGAGCGAGACGGAATGGGACGCCGTCACCTCCTTCTGCGAAGCAGTAATGCTAGAGAAGGAGGTGGCGGAACGTGAGAGGGAGAGAACCTCACAGCGTCCCGGCCGCCGCGGGAGACGCCCCGGGCGTCGGGGGCCACCACGTGGCCCCCGGCCACCGTAGGCGCGGGCCTGTGGACGGTGGGCTATGGGCTAGCTCGCCGTCCGTCCGTCTCATGACGACAGGCCGTGTCGACGGCGCGTTCGTGTTCCACGCGCGCCTCAAAGAGAGTCAGCAAAAAGGAAGGGGTCCGAAAGGACCGATGCCTGCCGGGGTTGCGGGACTATTCGAAAGAGATACCGTGGCCCCGGAACACAAAGGGCGATGAAGGAACATGGATGGGTTTTAGTCAGTAAAAGTCTGACACTCCCTCCTGCTCCGCCCAGAGCGGGAGAAGTCATTTGATGATTTCCCATCCGAAAAAAAAAAAAAAAAAAAAAAAGGTTGACTTTACATACCTGAATAAGACAGTGGATATCCGCCAGTAGCTCTTTGTTTTAATACAATATTATCTTAAGAATTTAGACAAATATATTATATACAGTTACTTTTGCTGCTGATGAGCAGAAAAAGTAACTGTATATAATATCTTTGTCTTGTGTCTTCTGTCATCCAACGAGCAGACTAATAAATAGTTCTTTTTCTTTTAGTTAAAGAATGTTTCGTTAAAAAGTAGGTTCTATTTTCCTATCATATAAGAAACACCTGCAACTGCTATGAATCTGCAACTTGCACAGAACACCGCTGCGATAACTTCAAAGAGAACATTTAAATAATTGTAGAGATCAGCTACGCTATTTCGAGTATTTCGTGACTCGTGGCACGTGTTTTAGGTAGATTTCGTTAGAAAAAATCTACCTATTGGTCTTGCACCTAAAGTCGAGTTTTCCGAAAATTTCACCATAGGGGGTTTAGTTATGACCCCTAGAGCCCAAATCTAAATGTGTGGTTATGATGTTCACCCCGAAAAGTCCAAAAGAATCAAATTCCTTCTATAAGGCAAAGATATTAATAAGTGTATGATAAAGGAATAAATAATCTTTCTCCAGCCCTTATCCCAATTTATTTGTGGTCGGAGCAGCATGTCTTCTTCTTCCGTACTTCTCTATTACTTGTCATCTCAACAGTCATCTCCTTTCTAGGCATATCATCCTTCACACAGGCCAGAATAAGTCATTACAATATTCCAATAAGAATAAATAAAATTTCTGTAATTTATACTTGAGCGGTACCATTCAGCAGCAGCCAATAACGGTGCAGTCATTTATCTCCAAGACCACTTACGGGAATTGCTTTACTTTCCTTCCACGGTACGCCTGCCCCATTTTCTCTAACCGACAGGTTCAATTCAAAGAACATTGAGAAAATACTAATTTTGTACGTACAGTCATAAGCACTATTATGTAAACACATGAGACCCATTGAATAATAACATGGATTTCAAAATATTGTGTTCGTAACAACATATCAATTGGAAATAATACGTTTTCTACTGTAAATTATCTTTTTTAAATAGTAAATAGCTATACGTATGTAGTACGATATTAGTGCTTGCTAAAGTCTGGATTCGGCCCCGTTGATGGCAATAGGGTCGCCCCCTATTGCAATCTGGCAAAACACCTCTGCCTAACCATTCGGGAATTGCAGGCATCAATTATTGATAAGTAATGTGTAATTTGAGGGTTACAGTCGAATATTTATTGTCTGCACTTTATGTCTAGACTGCCTGTGGTCGCAAAACCTACTGCTGAGCATGAGTTGTTGGGGTCGATACTCAGGTCGGGATTTTATTTGGAATTTCTCAGTAGCAATCTGGAGTCGAAATTTTTGCTAGATCGATAACAAAGGCTAGCTCAATATTACCCTATTTGTGCTATAGGTGCACCTCTGTTGTATGCCTTCAAACTGGATTAATAAACTGGATTAATTACTAATGTACCTAACCGTACGTCATGATTGTATCAATTACTGCCTCCATTAATATGCTCTGTATATTCAATCAACACGGCTTGAAGTGAAGTGACGCTTCGTCTATAACGTTGGGATGAAAGGATCTATACAAACGCTGAATTTGATTTGTATGAGCAAGACTGCAGACTACAGACGACCTTCAGCAAGTGTTTATCAATGGCACTGCCGTATTCATAAGTGGTTCCTTTTGCCCGAAGAATAGTTCATCAATTACTGCTATTATACAACGCGTTTTTTATACCTGTTGTTCTATACGTAAAAATAGTCCTGGAATCTCTATCTCAATGTTTAGAATCATAATTAATTTAAGTTTCATTGATAAATACGAGTAATTCATTCAAACCAATCATTCATATTTAAAGCTAAGAAAATGCGACGTTGTCATATTTCACGTAAGGGTGTTTTTCATTAATAATCGTGACTTTGTCGAACGTTTTGTATGAAAAATTAACACGAAAAACTGAAAAATAATTCATATGGCAGTTAATTCTTTGATACCCTAGGGCCTAGAGTTATGGGATGAAAAAACAATTAGTCTACATGTCTTTAACGTGAATGTTATGTTTTCAGCGTGAATAAAAAATATACGTCAGGAATACGACTAAAGATTTAAGATACGATTTATTTGTTATTGGAAATTGTAACACTGCAATGAAAATGGGCACCGGTTCCTAGTTCAACAAAATAACTAGCATTATATTGTCATGCTTGCTTAGGGCATTTTGGTCAGTAGACCAGAACAGACTTATAAGTCCGAAGGACCAAGACAAAGTGGTATTCTGATGACGGAAAGGTCAACGACCTAAACTACCAGAAGCTAGTCCTGTTGAAAATAATTGCAGAAATTTGAAAAGCTTTGAAAGTTTTGACCACTTGTTTATCCCCAGGTATTCTCACGATATTTAATTTTCTTTCTTGCAGTCAGTGTTATCCAAGTTTCACTAGAAATACAGAACCAACGTAATTGCTACACTAATTTAACGTTAAAACTAAATTTATATTGTTATTAATTCGAAGTATCTACTAGTTGCCATGTCCAAGCAACACTGTTAAGTAATCATTTATCATTCAATAACTGAACAGATTTTTATAGAGATTGGCAATCAAGTTTAAAAAAACAAAAACAAAAACAGTTTAAAAGTAAAAACAAATCCATCGATAAATTGTTTTTATGAGCGATGAATTGTAGCGAGTCGCGAGCACTATTTTTAATATTTTAAATGGTATCCGTTATCCATCCACGGTGGAAGTGTATGCCAATCACTTCCGCCATGGATGGGTATGATCTATCATTTTCAATTGATTCGTTTGTTTGTTGAGTATTGTTATTAAGTGAATTGATTTATTTATGCGTTTGTATGTTATCTTAAATATTGAACATGTAAATCCTTGTAGTGTTAAGTATAATATTATAGCATTTATGTACAAAACGTTCCTGGAATGACTGCATGCAGTTTTTAATTTTCTTTACTTATTTACCGAAAACGAACTGGATAATCTTCACCGATAAAATAACGAAGCTAAAAACACTAACCTTTCTATCTTGAGGTGGCAGCCAATAAAAGAAAACTTCTATTATCAAACATCGGTGAGAAAATTTTATCTGCCCAGGAGATATTTTCCGAGAAAATGAGAAAATAGTTGAAGCTTGCACGCGAAGGCGAAATAGTTGAACAAGTGGTTATTCCGAGTTCACGCGAGAGGGATGGCCATTCCTTATTATTTCTAGTAACGTTCCTATAATAAGTCATTACGTCTATTGCTTTAATACCATCACATTATTATTTTTATTGTGTTTTCTTGAAGTGTTTGTGTGTCCCAATTAAATAAATTCTTTTCTAGAGTTTGTTCCTGTCTTGAGTCGATTTCCTGTTTTTCTATTTTTCTATTAATCCTATAGTAGTGTTTGTAGTGCGCTATGCATTTTTAACATTTAACAGGGTTAAATTACCGAGTGAGTTGTCGAGGTGAGATACCAATAACACTTTGCCCGACTCGGGAATTGAACACTCCTAATGCTCAGCAGTCGCGCTCGCAAACCCTCAACCAACGAGGCACTCTCTCGAAGACGATTGAAGGCCGGCCGCCAGCCACAACGGGCAAGCCGCCCAACAGCTGCGACAGACCGACTGAACTCTATGTAGTTATGAGGTCGCCTTCGCTAACGCACCTTATACAATACCAAAATATCAAAACGTTTAGTTGACAGTTCCCGTGATCCCTGGCTTTTAACTTGGCTAGAGGACATTACAAGTTGACGTCGAGGAGTTTTTTGACGCCATTATTTATTTCATGGTTAGGTTAGTTTCTTTAGGTTATTTTAATGTCTTATTGTACCTATTTTTGTACTAAATTTTACAGTAAAAAACCGGCCAAACGCGAGTCGGACTCGTGCATGAAGTATATTAAAGTATATGAAATATGATATAAATTAAAGGGGGCTCCCCTACCGGGTTCCGTACCGTCGTGGTACGGAACCCGGTAGGGGAGCCCCCTTTAATTTATTTTTTGTTGTTATAGCGGCAACAGAAATACACATTCTGTGTAAATGTCAACTCTCTACCTATTACAAATCATGAGATACAGTCCGCTGACAGACAGACGGACGGACGGACGAACGGACAGCGGAGGCTTAGTAATATAGGATCCCGTTGGATACCCTACAGGTACGGAACCCTATAGTATAATCCAAGATACTGCGGCGAAAAATTGCCGCATTCTTAGTAATCTGCTTGTCAGCTAGACTCTAAATAGCAATCGCAATGTCACGTCTGCCTACATCATAGTAAATATGGCTCCTACTCAGTCCCATTATAATAAGCTAGCATTTGTAGGTTCCAGAAATACTATTATTATTAAGGTTTATAAGTGACCCAGATTCGTGACTCAAGCTATTAAATTTTACGAACGTTGCACCGAGTATTCCCGTGAGAACAAGCCAGTTATTGTTTTATTTTCTTCGCTGGCTTCAATCCACAGACTTTCACGATAAATGTCAACAGCCTTTTTCACCATTGGTTTTCACCATTTTTCACGCTTCCCCACTGCCTGCGCGACATTTTCTTTTGTTATTAACACGATTAGCATGAAAAAACGCCAAATGAATGCTTCATCGTGGATGGACTAAGTGAATAATCTACTTGATTGCTATTACTTTGTGTATGAAATCTTTTGCTATTCGTATAACTGAATTGAAATGGAAATTTAAAATAAAAAAATAAAAAATTTGGCTTTGTAATGGCCTAACATTGCATTATTAATTTAAACTTCCAATTCAATTCAGTTTATACCTATAAATCATGAAAATTAAAAGAAGAGAATACACTGAAAATTAAATTTTGTAAGACTTTTCAAAGGTATACGAACAAAAAACAATATTTTTGTTAATAGTTCCGTAATGTTGTTTCAATTTAGACGGTTCAATAAATAACATTCGAAATTGCGTTATTTAAGTGCACACGGAATTTACAAACATTTTAAGCAATAGATTAGCGATTTCGACTTTAGTATTGTGTTTAAAGCGTGCCACGCATTCCAAGTTCGGGTTCTAGTTTTCACATTCACACGTTTTACGAGGTTATTACCTACTGGCTAACAATAAGCTTGGTAGAGGTAGGCCTATGTCCAGCCGTGGACTGTGATTGTCTGAGTTAGTGGATCGATTCTTACTACGTAACGTACCACTTTAGTTTGCTCTCATTTTCGTCTTGACTGTTATGAGTTTGGAGCGCAATAAACGTCTAAACCAAACCTCCACTTACAATTTATCTTCTTCCTGCTAATTACTCCACAATATCTCTAGAACTTCTAACATTTGCAGCTTTAAAGTTTCAGTTCAGTTTGTAAGACTACATTTTGTCCCGTTGATCGTGAAATTGTAAGCTAGTTTTACCATAATAAAAAAGTATTTTATTTTTTCTCCATCAACAATGATAGTGCAGTGATTTTCTGTCTCTTTCTGTCGGTCAGTCTTACCTGTAACTACTGGAACCTATAGGTACAAGACGTTTAATAGCTCATTTGGATTTGTTATAGTTTAAATTCCCAAATACAAGACCGCCCATCCATTAACTATTATGTAACACTAATTAATCCCCTTGAGACATTATAATTATGACGTGCAATAAAACGACGCCAATAATCTGTGTCCAATCTAGTATGTGGGAGGATTTATAGGCTTACCGGCTCAGCCTGCTCTATCTATGTGGTCAAACGTGTTTAGGATTATAATCACTATTACATAACCTGCAAAGCCTAAAGTGCTATCCGCACATATCAGGGTCGAATCCTTCGAGCTTCGGAACATACTGGCTCGAAGTTCCGTTAGGGACGGGATAAAAGTTACATAATATCATGCATAAGTATGTACATGTACATGGTGTAAGCGACTGCGTAACGCTTTTTGTTTTTAAATATCGACCCGCTCTTGTTACGGAGATTAGCGTGTACTGTATACTGTATACAAACATGGTGAAAGTGATTTTTATGCATTGATTAGGATAAAAAAGGTCCTGAATCTACATAGTTTGTGTCTAGATTTTCATCGTGAATAAATTGAAAGAGTTACACAAGACACCCGGTCTCCGGGGCACCCTGCATTGTTCTGACGTAAAAGAACACTAACACGTACGGCACCAATAACTGTGGGGCATTACCTTTATCACGATACCTCTAAATACTTAATAGCAACAGAATGAAGATTCTGAAGAACTCTTTTACACTCGAAGTTCCGTAACCTCGTACTCATATTATGATTATGAATGACCGAAATGAACGACTTCTGAATCAAATGTATGAATTATAAATGATCCTATCTATAGCATTTTGGATTTAAGGCTCAATAAGTATCACACATAGCGATAAGAGTAAAGTCTTAAAACTAGAGTAAAGTCTTAAAACTAAGTAAACATTATGTAATTTTAAAATACTTCGAATTGAGGTTACGTTTATGTTGAGCTTTCGTGCTAGGTCCACCGGGCAGTTATTTTAAACTATCATTACTAAAATAGTTCCACTGGCTATCAGAAGTCAGGAGTGAGTGTGAACAGCTGAAGTGCTACTGGCATATTTATTTTGTATTTACTTTATTTGTTAGTTTATTATACAGGGTGTTAAAGAAATAGCGTGCCATAGCTTTAGGGTGAGTTCAGTATCGATAAAGGGACTCGTAAAAAAAAATACCTTTAAAAAAAGTTAAAAAAAAAAAAAACGATATCATGATGAACCTAATGTAGTAAGTACCTACTAATTAAACAGCAATTGTTTAGAATTCATTAAAAAATTGCTTAAAATAAGTTTTTATTTTGTTTAAATGCTAATTAAGCCCGAACACTTCGATAACGCCGGGTGAAGGATAATTTTAAGTCTGAACGATTGCATTTTAAGTAATACTTGTATATTAGGTTGAATACTTACAGTAAAAGTGGTCTCGCGGTTGGCGCTAGCAGTTCCCTCGGGATCGACGGGGGTTCGCAGACTCTGCGGCAGCAGTTCGATCAGGTTCGTGGAGTGGGGCTGGTAGCGCAGCACCAGCACGCAGGTGGACACCAGGGTGTAGGCCAGAAGAGTCCCTGGGGTGCAAGATAAGGTTTTTAAGGCAACTGCTTGAACAATGGTACGGTGAGACCAACTGTTCGAAGTAGAGGGTAGAAGCCTACAGTCGAATACAGAAGATAATATGTAAGTAGTTTACCAATTAGGATATAAGAAATATTTATAGATACCTACCAACTCAACACCCATCGGTTCCAAAACTATGCTTTCCTAATTGGAACTAAGCAAGCAAATTCACAAACATTGAAGTAAGTTGGGTGGTTTCGGAGATAAACAATATTTATTAGTTCAAAACCAATTAATTACAATAATTATTGTACCTTAATTGTACCTACTTAAGTATAAGTTGGATTAGCGTGTACAAACATGATTTTGATAAATTAAGAAGATTAAGATCTTATTTCTTGCAACAACATTGGCAACTTTTGTTACTTTTATTAAGCACTCACCAAAAGCTTTTTAAAATTAGTTTTCCAACATGTTGTTGACAATATAACACTTGCTTTACGGGTTTAATGTAACATTCTGCATAAAAATAATCCTTTCTTTGAGGTTATGTACTGGACAAATTAATTTTTACATAGTATAAGACTAAGTACCTCCCGCTATTTGTACGCTTAGATCTTTTAAACTCGGCAACAGATTTTAATGCAGTTTTCAGCAATCGATAGAGTCATTTAAGGGGAAGGTGTATAAGTATATGCTACATTGCACCCGTGCGAAGCCGGGGCGTGTCGCTAGTTGTGTTATAAATGTCTGCTTTTACTATTGTCCATTATTGCAGCTAGCTCTTTATGCATAACTAGCGGACGTCACGCGGTTTCACCTGCGTAGTTCCCGTTCCCGTTTGAGTACGGGGATAAAATATAGCCTATGTTACTCGTGGATAATGTAGCTTTCGAATGGTGAAAGAATTTTTTAAATCGGTCCAGTAGTTTTTGAGCCTAATCATTACAAACAAACAAACAAAGTTTTCCTTATAATATTACTAGCTGTTGCCCGCGGCTTCGCCCGCGTAAAGTTCGGTAACCGTCCCACTGGATAAAAGGATAAATAGTGTCCTACGTGTTAATCCAGGTTATGAACTATCTATGTGCCAAATTTCATAATCATCACAATTATTATCGTCACAATCACTATCACCATCACTATCACAGTCACAATCACTATCACCATCACAATCACCATCATCGTTAGCACAATCACTATCATCATTATCACAAATATCACAATCACCATCATAATCATCATCATCGTTATCACAATCATCACAATAAATCAACAATAACCCTGTACAAAAGTCGAATCCGTCGTCTTCTGGATCTCAAAATAAATGCCATTTCGTAATCAGCACCCCTGATAATCTCGGTATCGACACCCATACTGATTTTTAGACATTTCAACCCTATCGCACCCTACCCAAGGGGTTGATATTTGAGGTCCGCCACATTAAATCTTAAAATCGTTGTTTTTGTCACACACCCGACCCGATACAATATACAAACAATACCGATGTTGATTTTCAGACTTTGTTACCCCATTTCCCCCTTTAGGGGTTGAATTCTGAAAAAACCTGAAACACAAATGTTAACTCATTTATCGATAGGAGTACTCCTGTGAAGTTTCGAATATAAGTCTTATCTAATCATGTTTCCCTATACAAACTTTCGACTCCCGTTTCATCCCCTTAGGAAGTACATTTTGAAAAAATCCTTTCTTATTGCACCCCTTAACTTCATAAGGAACGTATGTGCCAAATTTGGAATCTCTAGATTCAGCGGTTTGGGCTGTGCATTGATTTTTAGACTTTGTCACCCCATTTCCCCCTCTTAGGGGTTGAATTCTAAAAAAACCTGAAACTCATTTCTACTCATTTATCAATAGGAGTACTCCTGTGAAGTTTTTAATAAAATAGTCTAATTAATCTGGTTTTCCCATACAAACTTTAGAGCCTCGTTTCACCCCCTTAGGGGTGACTTTTGAAAAACCCTTTCTTAGTGTACCCCTAGACCACTTATGGAACTTATGTGCCAAATTTTTAATCTCTAGACTCAGCGGTTTAGGCTGTGCATTGATTTTTAAACTTTGTCACCCCATTTCCCCCTCTAAGGGGTTGAATTCTGAAAAACCCTGCAACCCGTTTCTACCTTATTTATCAAAAGGAGCACTCCTGTGAAGTTACTACGAATAAAATAGTCTAATTAATCTTGTTTCCCCATACAAACTTTGGGGCCCCGTTTAACCCCCTTAGGGGGTAAATTTTTAAAAATCCTTTCTTAGTGCACCCCTAGACTACATAAGGAGCCTACTTACCAAATTTGGAATCTGTAGACCCAGCGGTTTGGGCTGTGCGTTGATAGATGAGTCAGTCAGTCAGTCAGTCAGTCAGTTTCTTCTTTTATATATTTAGATAGATTATGATGTAGAAAAGTCAGCTTTCTGATTTTATTTCACATTAAAGAAGGCGTAGCCTCAACTTTGTTGCTTGTAATAAGTAACTTTTCAATACACTCCCTCAAAAACTTGCTCTTATCGCACTACTATTAGGTTCAGAAAACAGTCTATTTCACACTCGTGGTTTTTTTTTTTTTAAATCTACTAGTGTTTTATTTCCACAGCTCGAATGTACTAAGTCAAACTTAGGAATTGAACTACGTTTGATTTAGCAGTCATAGTCGGTGGTGACTTTTTTTTGAAGTGATAACGTCTTATATATTGATGAACACCGGCTGGACGCACGAAAAAGTGTTACACCGTTCCGATCCGGCGATCAACGCCCAGCCCAAGCCCTTGGACCTACAAAACTGAAATTTTGCACAGTGGTTCCCTTTACAATGTAAAAAAGGAATAAAAAAGAAAATTTTCAAAATACAACCCCTAAAAGAGTTAATTATGGGATGAAGGTTTGTATGAATGTCCGTCAGTTTTAATGTCCCGTGTGTTTGAATGTGTGTCTGTGTGTTTTATGTGTGTGTGTATATTAAAATGTTGTGTTTAGGTTGACAATTGAAGGATTTTGATGGAAAGGATTAAAAAAGGGGATGAAGTTGTGTATGGAAAGTGTTTTCATGATATTAGTGATTTTAACTTTAAAAACAAAATTTCATCCCTTTTTCACCCCCTTAAGGATTGAAAATCTAACAACACCGTTGCGTTAGCTTCCAACTATACGCCTAGATAATACATTTTATAATTTTTACTTCGAAAATTAAGGACTTTCCATACACAATTTCATCCCCTTTTAAACCCTTTGGGGGTGGAATTATCAAAAAAAGCTGAGACACGCATGAATTAATTTTCAAACGTTAACTTGAACACAAAATTTTAACATACTAACTTTAAAACTGACGGACTTTCATACAAACTTTTATCCCCTATAATTTAACTCCTTTAGGGGTTGAATAACGAAAATCCTTCCTTATTCCTTGTTTACATTATAGAGGGAACCACTGTGCAAAATTACAGTTTTGTAGGTCCAAGGGCTTGGGCTGGGCGTTGATCGCCGGATCGGTACGGTGTGACACTTTTTCGTGCGTGCAGCCGGTGTTTATCGATTTATGAGACGTTCACGTCACGCTGTCGTCGTAATTGAACTACGTTTAAATTAGCACATAGTCGGTGGTGACGTTTTTTTTAAATATCATCGAAGTGGCATATAAAGGCCTAAATATTTTATGAAAATGTAAGTTATGATTATCTTCTAACAGAATATCATAAATAAACATGTTTATTTATAGAATTTGTTTTATCAACAAATTAAAATTTATTCGTGTTTGAAATTTCAATTTATTATATTAAGTTGTTTTGCGGCTTTATACCCTTGCCTTCCTTAAAACTGCGAAGGCAAACCGTGAAAAATTTTGCCCACTTGTATCAAAATGTACCAATATATAATATAGTGGTCAAGATCGTGCGTTAGTGCTACTAGCCCGGAGATAGCAAGGTGAAACTTTGCTTGGAAGTTCCCTGTACGTGGTAAACAAGGATTTAATTAATTAATCAGTAGACTATTTTGTTTGTTACACAGTATTAATAATTCACGTGCAAATGAAGCTATCGAATTATAGCCCTGCTGGTGGTGGTGCTTTCTAATGATGTATCACACGAACGTTTGCGCGATGTTGGTGAACATCTTTGAAAGTGTTTCTTAATTGTTTTGAAAAATTAATGTAACGGTTCAATTCTTCGCTGGTATCATAATATTTTGTTAGTTATTAAGGTGTGAGCCACGCCAAGCGCCATGTTGCGAGTTCACGGCACTCCACATGGCACACGGCAACGCTCGAGCCGTCAGCTACTATTTATCGAGCTCAACTATTTTGCATTGTCCCAACCTTTGCGCCTAATTGAAATAACTACAGCTTGTTCATATAACAAACACGGTAATATAATTTAAACAGCTTATCTATCTAATTAAATACACATTAAAGTGTCGTATATGTGTAATAGAAAAACTGCTTTGTGGCCGGTTGATGGCAAAATGCCCGTGTACATTATTATTACATGGGACCGTATTACATGGGACTTAAACATTACCTGACAGGTACACCTCTGCTTTTCCCTTCGGGAATTACAGGCGTAATGAATGTTATGTTATTTACGTATCAAAAGCTGACTTTATTTTTGGACAAAGAATCAGCATAGCGATTCAATTATGCAATAATATGTGATCCTATATTCATCTATGATAAGTTGTCCGTTGACAACGAAAATGTATAATTATTACTATGTTCATTTTAGTGTAAAAGTTTAACGCGAACGACAGACACAGCCAATCAAATAAAAAAAAAACATTGAAAAGTATATTTATTACCTTCACGAAGATTCTGAAACCGTTTCACTGAAACTACGTCGTTGATGTTCTATTGTCGAAGGCATAATCCTGCCATAGCTTGCGTTAAATAACTCTAAGGGGCTGAGATACCTACCTCGCTGGCAGAATGAATTTACTTCGCCTAGATTCTTTTACGACCGACCGTGCCACGGCCTCTGGGCCGTTAAAAATATTTCAAGCCTGGAAGACATACTTTTGGTTGAATATTTAGACATTAAAAGTTGAGGCTTGGCGGCTCGTGTGAAAAGGGTAAGCCAAATGGTGAAGTGGAGTGAAATTGTTGATTTTATCTTTAATTTAAGTATTGGAATATCTTTTAATTATGTAGACCAGAGTAGAAAGAATCTAATTCTGTAAAACAGTCTCCAGATGTGCGCCGATTAATTTATTATCTGATTAACTTACGCCCGCGGCTTCGCCCGCGTGGTGTTCGGTACTGCCCAACGGGATCATAGTACCGGGATAAAAAGTATCCTATGTATTAATCCAGGTTATAAACTATCTGTGTGCTAAATTTCATCCAAATCCTTTCAGTAGTTTTTGCATGAAAGAGTAATAAAATAACGTCGGTTTGCGTTTTTCCGATACTTACGACCGATTTTTACAACGGAAAAAAAAACAATAACAATCAAATTGTTTGAACTAATTACCTACTAACAGTTACTAGCATCACTTGCCTTGCTTTTAGTTAGTAAAATCTATTGGACGTATGCCACATTGGGCTCCCGCTTTAACGGCACCTGAGGTGTTCCACATACGTATAATATATATACATATACATACATATCTATCAATATTTTTTGCAGGTGCCATTAGTGGAATAGTTTATTATTTAAAATTTTATTCCATAAACGGCACCTACGGATCAGTAGGTACTAGTGTTGGGACGTTTTATTTTAGTTGTACTAAAACAACAAACATTTATTTATTTATTTACATGTTAATCTGGGGCACTATTAACATGCACAATAAAATGAAAACACTAATTTAGGTACCTACGTGACACGCGTTACCAAGCAGCGACAATATAGCAGCAACCAATTACTTTCGTTAGTAATTCAATTAATAATAAATTACTTTGGTTGTTAAATTGATTATACCTAGCCGTATTTTTAAAGCCGTAATTCTATTCAAAGTAAGAAAAACAGATTGTTTAGCCAACTTCTCTGCAACGTTCTATTATTTTTTCAATGAAGCATAACACAAAAATCCAGTTCACATTTATTTAGTGTCTAACAATGCTTGTTGAAAAATGCTATGTCACTAAAATGTACTTTATAGGATTGTATTTATAATTTGTGAACTAAAAACTAAAATTTTTAGAAGTGCGTCAATTAGTAGGTGTTCCTGGGGGTGAATATACTTTCGGGGTTGCGGGACTGTTCGAAAGAGATACCGTGACCCCGGAACACAAAGGGCGATGAAGGAACATGGATGTGTTTTAGTCAGTAAAAGTCTGACACTCCCTCCTGCTCCGCCCAGAGCGGGAGAAGTCACTCTATGATTTCCCATCCGAAAAAAAAAAGAAAGGGTGAATATACTTATGAGTAAACTATAACACAAATTACTAAAAGAACTTATTGAATAATGTCGGCGCTCTCACGTGTCATTGTAATCGATGGAATTCAAATATCTTGCCTCAGCTTCATGCCTCATGCCGCATTGAATCCATTTAAACTGTATTATAAAACATCCCTTCTAAATAAACCCTTATTTAACTGTTTATTAGCTTTCAAATGTTTTAAGTTGAACCGAAACGTTCGTAAATTCATAGTTCAATTTATTCCAGTGTTTGTTTGTTTGAAACGTATCTGAATTACAAACAAATATGTATTGCGGTCCCAATAAACGTCAAATACTAACTAAGTATTTGTGTGTTTGTAGTTACTAGTAGTAGGAACATGGTCAGAAAATAGTTGGCGAAACTACAAACGTGATGATTCTTATTAGAAATATTTTATGATTTTTTAAAGTGTTGGTTTAGAAAATCATACTTTTTTGTTTCATAAATAATTGATTTTTTAAACTCTGACCGTTTAGAGATACATATTTTCAGTCCGTTTGAAAAAATAGATTATTGAAATACTTGATAGTGGAACATCCCACTATCCCTAACAAACAGGGTCATGTCTACGCGTTCCGGGGCAGCTGTGATCTCCAACGTCATGTTGTGACAAGCAACATGTCGGCGTGATGTAGGCAGAGTTACGAATATTAATTAATTGCTAACTAGGTTGAAACATGACTCGACTTTACATTTGATTCTTGATGAAATTATTCCGTTCTGTCATTTTCTATTTATGCATAGATACTTACAAAGTTTTTTCAAAAGAAACATAACATAACGCAAACTTAAGTAGTACTTAAGTATTTGTGAACAAGCTTTTATAAATACAGGAGACGTAGTACGTAACAACGCATAATACGACCGTTCGTACTTTCTAAAACGACAGTGTTCAGTTTGGGCACAAAACACAATGTCTTCCGACCTCAGTCTAAGTAGGTCAAGGGAACGATATTTTCCGAAGGCTTGCGGTAGCTATCTCAATAAGCTGACGAAAAACATCCTGTGGCTAACAGGACCAACGAATATTATTGTGATATTCTGTGGTTACCGATATTGTTTTTTTTCGTTATTATATGGTACGCTACTATTTTGAAAGCGTCTTCGTCTTACCATGTAGGAAGGACTTTCAATATTCCTACAGGACTCAGTGGTCATTTATCATCATTATTTCAGTCGAAAGACGTCCACTGCTGGACATAGGCCTCTCCCAAGAGTCGCCGTGCGACTCGCATCCAACGGATTCCCGATCTTCACCAGGTCATCGGTCCACCTGTGTCTTCCAACGCATCGTCTTCCGGTTCGCGGTCACCACTCCAGAACTTTTCAGCCCCATCGGCCATCCGTTCTGCGAGCAATGTGCCCAGCCCACTGCCACTTTAGTTTGACAATTCTTCGGGATACGTCGGTAACCTTGGTTCTCATGCGGATGTCTTTATTTCTGATTCGATCACGCAAGGAAACTCCGAGCATAGCCCTCTCCATTGCCTTTTGGGTGACTTTAAGCCTTCTGATAAGGCCCATTGTGAGCGACCACGTTTCGATCCCGTATGTAATCACTGGCAACACACACTGTTCATAGACTTTCGTCTTGAGACACTGCGGTAAGTTGGACGAGAAGATACCGCGCAGCCTCCCGAACGCTGCCCAGCCGAGTCGGATTCGCCGATTGACCTCTTTCTCGAAGTTAGACCTACCTAACTGGACTGTTTGTCCCAGGTACACATAATCGTCTACAACTTCGAGTGTAGTGTCTCCGATCTTGATAGGAGTGGGTGTTACATGGGCATTCAACATGACCTTGGTTTTGAGGTTCCGAGGCTTGGTCCTGAAGTCGGACTGACATGGTGGCGTTTTTGTACAAACACTTCAACACCTTGATGTACCGGTCTCTTCGGTCTTCTGTATATCCTAATGTATGTGGTCCACGGTGCTAAAGCCTTTTCGGAAACCGGCTTGTTCGGGAGGCTGAAAATCATCAAAACTGCGAGACGATTCGTGATGACTCTTGAAAACAACTTGTAGACATGGCTTAGAAGTGAGATGGGCCTAAAATTCTTCAGCCGGGCATTGTCACCCTTCTTGAAGAAGAGTACCACCACACCCCTGCACCATGGCTGTGGCGTTTTTCCCTCGAGTATGACGGAATTAAACAGCTTCTAAAGAGCCTTAAAACGCCGTAAACCCTTCATCACCCGGTGCCTTGTTGTTTTTAAGCTGTTCATTTGTTCTTGTTTAGAGCCATCCTAATCTCGTACAGGCTGACGTCCGGGATGTCTTCAGGGTAGGTAATTG
The DNA here is from genome assembly GCA_941918905.2 of Xestia sexstrigata. Lineage (NCBI taxonomy): Eukaryota > Metazoa > Arthropoda > Insecta > Lepidoptera > Noctuidae > Xestia > Xestia sexstrigata. The sequence continues at coordinate 9,215,687 of OW799200.2, read as the reverse complement.
CGAAAAATATTATTCCTTCATCATAATGGAAACATTTTATTTTTATTTATTTTATTTTATTTATTTATTGGTTTACCAACAATTGTTTACACTAGCTAAGGGCATAAAAACAAGCAAAAACATATTAACAATAGTGTACAATCACTTACAGGTAAACTCAGCATGCAAAACGAAAGTTGTACGTACAATATAGAAAGAGAAGAAGAAAACTACCTTAATGTATATAAACTACTAAATCAAACTAAATACTACTTAATCTAAATCCTTACATGTTATTTAAACATGTAAAATTTCAGCTTTCCAAGACAAAGGGTTTGGGCTTGACTGTGATGAGTCAGCCTGGAGTTTTCTTTTGTATTGATTAGGACCAAATAGCGACGTCGCGTTGGTTCGCGGGTTGCAGTTACAAAAGTGGGCGTATACCTTAACACGTTGTTATAACATATTCGCTAGAATAGAAGAAGTGATTTTCTCACCGTAATCTTGTTGTTTGAGAAAGTATAATTAAACTTTTCCTCAAATTTTGTATTAACATTGCTGAAAAATGACTCGTCTTATTGCTTATATTCAATTATTTACTCAGTATTAGCTATGGAAAGAATTACCAACTTTTAAGGTACCTAACCCAATTTCTTGGGAGCCATTACAAATGAATGTATACGAGTATAACAATGTCAATATCTGTATGAAAATGATGTTGACAAAATCTCTGAAGCCTACAACGCAGGAAGAGAGGCAGCGGGGGAGGAGAACGCAGCTACATATTAAATTCTCCCCTTGTATTATTTAATATATTATGGTGCTTGTGGTTGAATATTTTTGAAGTTGTTTTACCATTTAATCGTGATTTCGGGAGTCGATTTTTTTCTTTCTGTGTGAATTGCATTATATAAATGATTTACATATTTATGTTATGTGTAATAGAGAAAGAGAGAATATAATAACATTCCTCACTGGTTGGCAATCCAGGAATCGAGTGCTAAGGAATATTTAGCAAAAGTGAGAAGAATGAAAGAAAACATGTATCGTTTCTTAGGCTTCTATAGCGAAATGTTAGATTAGGAAATTCGCAAAACTTAATAAGAGCGAACTTTACGGACTTTTCAATAGAAAAAGCGTCGTATCATATTAAAGAAGGGCGGAGGAACCGAAGCTAGTGTGCCTTTACAGCCTTTGCAATGTGATCCTTATAAGTCGTTGAAAAATTCAATTTCCTTGGGAACCGTCCTCCTTTGCTGTTCCTACTTACTTCGTAAAACGAGGGCCCTCTCGTTCCCGTGTTTGTCTTTACTCTTTGATACAGTAATGTACCCGGTTTGAATCACAATGTAAACCTTCAGGATCCTGAAATTTTCACCAGATACTCGTCCTCTTTAACTTTTAATAACCCATTGTTTTTTTTTTAAAGTTAGGAGATCACAAAGAACTTTTTCAGGTCGATAAGATATTAAAATCTTCATTGTTCTTTCTTCTTTGGTGAATCTTTTTATAAGATAATGTCTCGTTAAAGGTAATAAAAAATGCATTATTCATGTTACGAATTTGTGAACCATTTGCTTAAAATCAAAGACTTCTACTACCTTAGATTTGTCGTTCTTGGGTACAAGAATTACGATACCTACACAGTCTCATACATTTATAGAACTTTCTCCCTTAATATTAATGAAATACAGTTGTGTGACGAAAGTCGCCTTAAGGTCCCTGTACAGGCGATCCACAGGTACCTAGGTGCGATCTCCCACAAGTTTTCACATGTTTTCCGCTCGAGTGGGTTCGACTTGCGGATTAGTCTTTTGAACATTGCGTGCCGTGTATGCGTAAGCTAGAGTGTATGAGTGTTTAGATCGATATTTAGAGGCAAATCAGGACGGAAAACACGCAACAAATTAGTAACTTGTCACGAATGTGAACATGGAAGTTTTGAATGGTGTCTATAGTGGGTGAGGTGGGTTTACAAATATAAACGACTCTGTTTGTCACAATGTTTTTTACAACTGATTACCTGTCTTCCAATGATATCATTATATTGTGTCCATATCGGGCTGGTTTCCGCAACTTCATGTATTTGCTTACAGTACAAGACATAATACATAAGTGTGATACAAAATTAAACTTTAACGAACATGTTTTGAAAAAGGAGGCATTCAAATAGCCTTTATTTTCTTTAACTGTTTTAGTACCTTGTTTCCATGATCAAATTCTAGAGTGATATCAGTTTAAAGTAACCAATTTATCTTTTGTAAAACAGTCACTAAACTGTAGCGATACTACAAAAAGTACTACAGCAACATAGAACAAAAAGTACTACAACGCCATCTATGACCCAGACGATGAACTAACAGCAAAAACACGTCAGAAATCCTAGATCGCGCAAGCAGAGTTATCCGCGACTTAGACTATATACGAGAACCCGACAATAACTGTCGGGCAGTGGCCCACCAGACATAACACCCGTCTGGTCGGAGGATCCTCCCTTTTCTTCATACCCCCCAAAAACTATCGGATCTTACTTAACTGGCGGCGTTGTTTTCATACAAGCCTAAAAGCTTGGGTTGCCCTTATAAGCGCGCATAGTGCTCCTAACACGTATGGCAGGGCTATATAATGAAAGGTCTAACTTGACGGATTATACTATTTAGGTCTTCTCTATGAGTTTCGTTGTATAAAGACACATAAACAGCTGCTTGTACATATAAACAGTGCAAAAAATTTACGTCTATTATTATATCTAGATCAAATTGTTTTGTTTTTGTAGTGTTCTGGATTTAGGTCTAAGGGACACCCTTTTTAGTTTTTCTTCTTGTCTCGTAAGTTCAATATGTCAAAGTCATGCATATCGATTATTGGGTGTTTAGTAAACTGGTCCCACACAGGTGGATCCCGCGGGATTAGTCGACCTAATGAATTTTTGAATTGGTCAACTGATCCCGTTGACCAATATTATGATTTGTACAGTCATGTAGAAAACTTTCGTGATATTTGCATGGTTACTGAAATGCCAATATTAGGTGTTATTTTATTTGAATTGTAAGTGACAGTGCTGTTGGTGTGCCTATAAAATCATAAATCAATCATAAAAATCATCATTACAAGCAATCTCTTCATGATGGTTATGGTTTCTCAACAGTCTCGTTGTCCTAGGGGCTTGCCTTATTGTTGGCCCCTAGGCACGCCACTGAATTAACATATGTGCTCATCAAACTTCTTCTATATAGCAAACAAACTGATTCTCAAACTAGGTAAATAATTCCCCTGCAGTTGATGACACCATTTGAAAGTTATAGCCTGGTGACATTGTTGGCAACTATCGCGAGCTGATGTAACTTGTTGCTTGTACTGAACCTATTCAATTTTGAATGGTGTCAACCTGGTTGTTCCACTTGCACTGACCTTTTGGCGGGAGCTCCGTGATATAGCGAGGTGTCAGTTCAGATTGTAGCAACGTAAATGTTGATTTTGTAAAGTAACTTATTCAAGTTATATACATTTACAACAGATTTTGTTAAAATTTTATTAATCACTAATATTATGTTAACTATTTAGTTGGTGTTCATTAATTTGATGGACAAAAGACTGACAGAAACCTAGGTAAATGCCTAGGTTAAGGCCTTCATTAGTGTCTGGATTTCAAATTCGGGAATCAAAGATTTAAAAGTATAAGAAAAAGTTGTAAGTTGAACAATTTATTTTAATCATAACCGGAATTGTTATTAATTATTTAGTTCACTATCCTATGGTATCTAATTGATGTAAAAACGCTGACAGATAAGTGAAAAACCTAGCATAACACATTGAGTCCGCGCAACACTGGCCAGTTTCCCTCACTCGTCATTTTATTTAATTCGAAAGTTTCATTGATTCGTCACTTTCGCTGATTGAACAGTTGTGTGAATTCGACGGTGGCGTCAACTCGACAGTTTCCATAATTTGCCAGTTTCGTCGATTCGTCACTTTTACCCAGTTCGTCAGTCGAAGTACAGTCGATAGGAAATTGTCTGTAAATTTTAATATGTTTTGAGATCTATTTATTTATTTTACTATTTAATTACACACAAAGGACAACACAGGAAAATAACATAATATTTGAGTACAGAGGTACTGCTTATTTCTTAAGAAACTTCTACTAGCTGACAAGAAAAAGGGAAAATGAAAAAGAAATGTAGACGATAGTGTGTGAGAAAAGGAAGAGAATAATTTGTTTAGGTACCTATGTGCCTTACCTAACTTAACCTACAATATTTAATACTTGTTTAAATATATAATGCTAAGATATATAAACAAATAAAAATAGATATATATGTACATAATAAGTCATAAATAAGAGGAAAGATTATGCTCTTTCACTCTGGTATAGAACAATGATGTGGTCTTCAAATCCCGAATGAATGAAAGAAAGGTGGAAATGAATTTCCTAACCTTACAGCATGAAAAGAGGAATAAGAGTAATAAATAGCTGGATCTATGACGATGGGATTTAAGTTGGTATATTTGACAACAAACAACAAACTCATTTTATGAATGTGTCAAACTGATTTATTGTATTTATTTATTTGAAAAGATCTGTCAGAATTATTATTTTAAAATATCCATTTAATTGTTTAGTACCTATATTTTTTTCCTCGAGTGTACCTAAGTGACGAGTCAACGAAACTGACAAATTACGGAAATTGTCGAGTTGACTCAACTGTCGTATTCACACAACTGTCCAATCAGCGAAAGTGACGAATCAACGAAACTGTCAAATTAAATAAAATGTCGAGTGAGGGAAACTGACCAGTGTTACGCGGACTCGCTCACTTTGGAATAGATTTTGGCCAAACTTTATTCACAACTAAAATTGTGCTTAACTATTTAGTTCGCTACCTTATTAGATCTCAAAAGATTGACAGTTGAGTATAATAGTAGAGCCTAATAAAGTCTTCATAAATATCTGAATTTATAACTGGATTTAATGATGGCTCGAGTGGATTAAGTTAAATAATTTAGAACAAATTTGCTGATTATGAAGCCTTCTTTTTATAACTAAAATTGTTACTCTGCTACGTTAATTACTAGCATAAAGTATTTTTAAATATCATGATTTTATGAATGACTAGCGGACGTCACGCGGTTTCACCCGCGTAGTTCCTGTTCCCGTGGGAGTACGGAGATAAAATATAGCCTATGTTACTCAGTAAAGACATGGCTCTTTTTTGTGAAAGAATATTTTAAATCGCTCGAGTAGTTTTAGAGTTAAATCGTAACAAACACACAAACAAACAAAAAATCAAATATTTCCTCTTTATAATATAAGTATAGATGAAAAGGCTTTTTGGTTTCGAAAATAACCAAACCAGTTTATTATCATCTGTCAGTTGTTCAATCAACTCGTTTTACTTTCTACATTTTCTGTTGAATCACTTCAAAGTATGTTGTCTTCTTGTCACGCCTTAGACAGCCGACCGTCCTTGCCCGTAGCGTGATTGAACGTGGCAACACGCGACCTTTATATAAATGTAAGTGACGTCACGACAACTTGGTGGCATTTATGACGTGAACGGATTGGCAGTCATTGTTCGTATTTGACAAGTTAGGAAGTTTGCATGATATATAGTTAGGATGTATGTATGATGTATGATATAGCAACAGTTGTCATTTTCGAAGAGTTCATGATTTGTCAACGTCATCCAAGTACCAAAACGGATGTTTGGTACTTGGATGACGAAGACGACAAAGTTGTAGAAAGACGTTGACAGGGACTACTGATGGTCAGCATTTTGTGAAATGTAATGAAATAATAAACAAGATGAAGGCGAAATATGATTTGCAATCACTTAAGAACTTATGGGTGCTGCTGGGGCATGGGGCCAGGGGGCACATAATGCAGCAGAATCATTAAGGTAATTCGTAAAATGGGCACAAACTGACAATTCATAACATTAACTGCGCGTGTGGCTATTTTATGAATTTTAACGTAATTTTTATATTTTCATCCCTTCTATTCGAAAAGTGTCGTTTTGTTCCCCTTTAAGCGGGAGCAAAGTAGCTCTTTTCTCCACTAGACGTTTTAGCGGGCAGTAATGAGATTTGAATTTGGAACATGAATCGTTCATTGAAATCGAACTAAAATTGTATAAATGACTGTCTGTAAGTGTTTGCTGTACGGTGCGGGGGTCAGCACCCGCATTGTAGAAAATATTAAATTAAGAGCTCGCCCACACCATTGTCGCCACGCCCGCGCACATATACTGAGATTACAAACACTCAAAATACTAGATAACATTTTTATCACTTTCCAAAAAAAATGGGTATATTAGGTGAACGGAGTAGAAGCTTATGGCATAACTAGTTTTGTTTTTCTTTTTTCCACAGCTTAGAAAAGAATAATTGATCCATCATCAAAAAACGCTACAAATTTCAAGTAAACTTTTCATATTAGAACAAAGAGAGAGAAATTAAAAAAACAAAACCTATAAAATATCGAATTTCAAATCATACGAAAAAAAAAAACAAAGTATGCCATTTGCTTCTACTCCGTTCACCTATTATACCCATTTTTTATTTGGAAAGTGATAAAAATGACATCCTGTATAAATAAGTCCACAACTATATCAATCCCAAATAAAACACACACGCAGTGACAATAAATTTTCAAAATTTCGCCAGTGTTTTAGATATAAATATAAATTTGTAATTGACCTTTTTTACTTTCATGTCATTTTTTTAATTAAACTTATTCATTAATTACTTAAAAGTGTCTCTTATTTATTTTCTCATAGAACGAGATGAAAAGTAGAGTATATGACTCGAGAGCAAACATATTTTTCCCTCAGGCGATGTACTTTGAATCCCTCGCTACGCTCAGGATTCTATTTTAGAATCCTGAGCTATGCTCGGGATTCTATGCTAGAATCCTTTGCGCCCTTTCGCTCTGGATTCAAAATGGCGCCCTCGCCATAAAATACTATTTTGCTCCTTTGTCATACAATCTACTATTATTGTTTGTGTGATGAGCATGGACATTTGTTTCCGAGTCATGGATGTTTCTATATAAGTAAAATAAGTAGGTATGTATTTACAAACAAAAAGTATCTATGTAGTATATTAACTATCTGGTGTCCAAGGCACAAGCCTCGTTGCTTAGTGTGGCACTATGTGTGATGGCGCTGTGTGTAATGTCCGGCGATATTTATTTATTTATTTATCCTATTATGATTATGCTAAAGCGGCCATTTTATGCCCCCTGGTCAAAAATGTGAAATGTATTTAAAAGATTTCAGAGCGTTCCGTGATTCTGCCTTCTCGCAAAGGTAAGGGCGACGTATCTAAATATTCAGCCGTGGGCGGGATAAGGCTGAGCCAATGATCATCCGATGATAGTTTTAACTTGCTTAGTGTTTCGTCATCATCATTTTAGTCGAAAGACGTCCACTGCTGAACTTAGACTTCCCCGAAAGCGGGTGTTTTGCCATGCGGTTTGGCATCTTGGCATCTTGGCATGGTTGTAGTGTTTCATATCTAGTGTAAAAATGTTCGCATGTAAAATAAAAGCATATACCGTTACTAGGTAAAAATTCCGAAACATTTTGCCAACGTCACACGGCAAAAGGCTTGTAATAAATTGTGCCGTGAACAAAAATTCACAGGTTACAACAATAAGCCATGTTTTAAAACCGGGTGAACTCGCTTGACTTAAATTCATGCTAATAAATAGCCTGTCCAAATAGATTGACATTTTAGGTCACTTTTACACCGATACACCGTTTTTGCTGAACATTATGTATTTTTGCCGAAATATTCGCGTGTACTTTTAAGACAATGATGTAGCAAATTTAAATCATTTACAAGCAATACAAAGCACTCTAAGTATTTGGTCCCGGGTGTCATTTGTACATCGTCGTCGATGTGTATGAAAGTCTGACGACAAGTCTTACTGTGGGGTATCGTATTACCCTGCTATTGGGTTGTAGGGTCAGATAGGCAGTCGCTTTATGTACAATACTGCTGTTGAGCTGCATCCGGTTAGACCGGAAGCCCTCCACCACCCCAATTAAGTTGGTAACAGTCTAACTGGGTGTCCTAGGCTGCTGACGACTGATTGAATATCGCGTTCGTTGTGCTTCAAAATAACTTATGGTTTTTAACAAAAGACAACATCTATAATATTATATTACTAGCTTTTGCCCGCAGCTTCGCCCGCGTGGAGTTTGGAAATTGCCCACGGGATTTTACTTTTGGGATACTAGTAGTCTTTGTGCTAAAACGCGGTAACGCAACTAACGCACCAGTCTAGTCCGGTGAGTTACCGCGCAGCCGTCGCCCCGCGCCCTCTGACTTCGTGTCCGTGACTTTATACTTAAATAAATATGTGTGTATAAGTTGGAGTAACATTTAGTTTTTGTTTCATCCCAATAGCTTTATTGTATAAAAAGTTAGAAACGGTACACGTGTATTTATATTAATTTTACTTAAATAAATTTGGACAAACCCTTTCTGGGCCTAGCCGTTACACGAATCAGATATGTACCAAAAAATGAACTATTTTGCTTAATGAACCCATTTCAATCTAAGCCTCAATTACAATCTGTTCGGGATCACAAGGCGTGATGTTATGTATTATCCACATGTAACTTACCTCCTTGAAGTTTAGGCAAATAAACTCTCTCTACCTATTCCGATGAGTATTTGCTTACCTATTTCTATAACGAGACTTACTTTTATATTTTTACCCACCGTACATAAAGGTATGATGTAGCACCACTTAGGTGTCTAGGGGCCTATTTAATAAAACCGACAGGCGACAGGTTGGCGAATTCTAATTATTTTATTAGGTACCCTTTATTACACGGCACGTGATGTCATGAAAGTGTGTCGATCTTTACTATTTATTACCGCAATATCGCATTGTCGGTTTTATTAAATAGGCCCCAAGCCGCCCCCTATTTATGTAAAACGTTTTGTCGAGCACTTCTGAGAAATGTTATGTTATTAAAACTGCGTTGGCGTACAGGGTGACTTTAGCATTGGCGGAGTATATCATGTTGCCAGACATCCTATTCATCAGGCTAGTGAAAAATTAATTGTCTACTAAATAGACTGCCAACTTAAATTGCTCATAAACTCTAATCACAATACTGTCATCCTTTAGGTCATGGCACACTATACCGGCACCGCTCCAACTCAGCAATTAACTTGCCATTCAAATTAGAGCATTAAATCGTGTGTCGTATAATATATTTACCCACGGCGACCAGTCAGCGTGCTTACCGCTACCATACAACTCAACACCCGGTGACGCCGCGCGGTTAGCGCGCTAGGGCTAGCCCTAGCCTAAATTCGAGGCGACGCGCGAGCTGTGCAGTGTGGTGCCTAGTGTGTCAATTAATTTAGATATTATCAATTTATTTGTTCATTTCCCTGACAGTACTTCAGATCCGATAAGTTTTAACCTCTCAGTGTCCTAGCGCGTCCTTGAGTTTCCTATTCGATTTATTACAGTTCAATAATTCGAAAATTTAATGAATTTACTAATACAATGAACCTGTTTGATAATTTTCGGTTATTATTTTAAGCCCTTATTGTCTCACTGCTGGGCAAAGGTACCATTCCGTCTGAAAGACTTCTTCTCGGTTACTGGTGAACAGTTTTCAGTGTTACGCTTTGTCTGTTTATTATTCACTCGTTTCTTTAATTATTTAATGTTTCAGTACAATTATTAACATGGTGCACTTATAAAACCAAAAAAAAACGCCTTTTAAAATATTTCAGCAAAGTAAATTTAACTTTTAAAATAAAAAGCTTGGCAGATAATGATTGATGCAACTAGTTGCCATCAGAATGCGGAGTGGTTTTATTAATTAATCATCTACCTAGCCCTTTTTCCCACTATGTTGGGGTCGATTTCCGTTTAAATATTTTATAAGAATCAACTGTTGGTTCGGGCTCTATTCTACCATTATTTTATTTAAATAACCTTTTTTAGACCGGGTGTCTTAATTTATGATGTGAAATTAGTGACGGAAGTTGTACTTATTTTTTATTACAAGATTCTGGCTAGTAAAACGTCTCTTTACTGTAACAAAAACACAGACAAAATATTTCCTGCAAGTGTAAACATTTGAAGGCAGCGCAAGTATGACTACAGCTTCTAATTCGAAAGGCTGAGATTGGCAGGATGGATCGCAGGAAGTAATCTGACGCTGCATTGATTCTAACGCAGCGCCCGAAGTATTATGTGACTTTTCAGACTAAGTATACAAATTATATAGTAGTAATAATATAGAAATGTTGATGTTAATTAACTAAGCTAAGGCTACCAAACAAATAAAGCGAGTCTACATACTTAAAAATCACCTTAGTAACTGCTTTTCGATTTTGAACCGTATTAGCAATATATCTTCTTGAATAGTTACATATACCTACCTAACAGTTTGTATTAGTTCCAAGACTTAGAAGCAGACCAAACCGCCAAGGTTTCGAGTGTAGACGTTAAATATTCAGCGAAACTCAACATCGGGTCCAACGGGTCGAAGTTTGAGGACGCCAGAGAAGCATGGCAACAACTACTTTTTATCAAAACATGAATCTAAAAAGAACTTAATCTGAGGCTTATTACAAAGGAAAAATAATGAAGAAAAAGATACCGTCTGTAGTTCTAGCGGCGTTTTTCTTTTGTTTGCTTGTCGCGATTATCTGATTGCTTCGGATGTAGGTCAGTTGGTTCCTTGACGTTTCGTCCGGCCGGCCGGCTAGCTTTCCGGGTCGTCGGCTCATCGCAGACCGCCTCGCCCCGGAATGGGGACGGTATTTATTTTTAAGGAGTTTTTTCACCCACGTTCATTAATAGTATCCGTTGAATGGAAAGGAGAATGCAATGCAATATTAATTGGCACGGAAATTGACCATTAATATAAGTGAAGACAAAAGCTTGTGCCCATTTTCCTGATGAATACTAAGGCACACCTTCACAAAGGCCTTAATAAAAGCGTGGCATTGAATTTTCAACTCTCGGTTCAACAGTGTTATTTTTTTAAACCTCTTTGAAATTTCAATATATAGCGGAGGCTTTCAATACATGTAGTATTGAAAGCCTCTCCTAGATATTTGTTTTAAATAATTTCTCGTTCAGTGTAGCGGTTGACACAGTTGAAATTTGCAGAGTAGTACTCTCCAATTGTCAATGGATAGTCTCGGAGTTAAATGACTGTGGCATACGGATAGACAGACATACCGACAGATAGTAGACGAGGGATGTATAAAGCCTCAAACCAAATAAATATTAAAATTATATGAAAATTATATTAAATAATATATAAAATAATAACAGTTAAAACATAGATTAAGTCTAGATAGGTAGGTATACTTTATGTAACAGTCACTACAAACAGTTTGGATTCAGAGCCCCTACGTACTAGAAGTAGCTTCATAAGTTACGAAGCTCGATAAAGTGAACACAGGAGTATTAACTTGAGAGCCCGCTGCCAACATACTACTACCGAGCGTGTTTCACCCACGGGACTCGTAATCCGCTCGACGCGACGCAGCGCAGGCGCAAACTCATTACAGCACAGATTAAAACCGGCCAAGTGCGAGTCGGACTCGCGCACTAAGGGCTCCGTACCATTATCTACACTACATAAGACAAAACGGCAAAATAACACTCCTTTTTGTGGGCAGTCGTGTAAAAAATCACGTTTGTTGTATGGGAGCCCACTGACATTTTTTTTTTTACTTATTTCTTTTTAAAGTGAATATACAACTAAATATTTTGTGAATATTTTAAGCATCTACCTGTTGCCGTTCTTAATATTGAGCAAAATACGGCAAATAAAACACGTTTGTTGTATCCCTGCCCTCCTTTTTTTTTCGGATTGGACTTCATCAAATGATCCCTTCCAGTCTGGACGGAGCGGAAGGGAGTGTCAGACTTTTACTAAATAAAACCCATCCATATTCCTTCTTTGCCTTTTGTGTTCCGAAACCACGGTATCTCTTTCGAACAGTACCGCAGCCGCGACTGGCGTCGGCCCTTACGGACCCCTTCCTTTTGCTGACTCTCTTTGAGGCGCGCGTGGTACACGAACGCGCCGTCGACACGGCTTGTCGCCATGAGACGGACGGACGGCGAGCTAGCCCATAGCTCACCGTGCACAGGCGCGCGCCTACGGTGGCCGGGGGCCACAGCGTGGCTCCCGACGCTCGGGGCGTCTCCCGCGGCAGGCGGGACTTGAGGTTCTCTGCCTCTCACGTTCAGCCCCCCTTCAATATTTATTTTATTCTGTTTTTAAAGCGGCAACAGCAATACATCATGTGTGAAAATGTCAACTGTCTAGCTATCACGGTTCATGAGTTACAGCCTGGTGATAGACAGACGGACAGACATATGGACAGACAGACGGGCAGACAGACGGACAGTGGAGTCTTAGATTACTAAGACTCCACTGTCCGTCTCCAGGGTCCCGTATTTACTCTTTTGGTACGGAACCCTAAAAAAAGTAGAGGGAAAAAAGAGAAAACTGCAAACTAATAAATTACAAATCTAGGAGGACTGGCTTTTAAGGGATGCTACACGGATATATCGGTATGATCCGGCACAACTAGGCAACCTGCATAGCCTTTTTCCTAAACTATTTTAGGGTCGGCTTCCAGTCTAACCGAATTACATAGGTACTTAATGATTTCTTTTATAAAAAGTCGTCTTACACAAATATGTCTAGATCGGGTCGCCTCAGCGTATTTAGAGTTGTGCCGAGTAGATTAAAATATGTATCAGTGGTTGTAAATATCAAACGATGTTCGCCGATCGACCCGAACCAAAATATATGTTGGCATATGTAGGTGTCAAGTGGCTATTCCACTGTTCTCGACTCTGGCCTTTCCACAGCAGTTATAAATGTTTTTTTTCATCTACATCCCATTAAAAAGCAAGCGACGTGCGCCCTATAAAGTAATATGAAATGCAATGCGACGTTCTCATTGCATGTCAGAGAAAATTTAAACCATACACAGGGCGTCGTAAACGACCGCACTGAATTATTCATACATAGATTTGAATTCATTGCTAAACGCCATATCTGTGGCAGTGGAAACACCCTGACTTCGAATTTATTTGTATTTTTTTTGAGGAGGAAATTACTGTTTATTTATTTATTTAGTACAGTATTTAAAGCCATTAACACTAAATTAAATACCTAATTCTTTTACTCAGTCTTCTCGCAGAACCACAAACATTCCAATAATATCGTCTTCCATTCTTCAGCAAACAAGTCCAATCTGTTGAATGTAAAGATTTTTTAGTATGTACCAAATGAAAAAAAAAACTGTTTTACGCATTTTCTCTGGTAACTATTTCATTACTGTTCGACAAATAAAATATGTTTTTCTCAGACATTTGAAAAGCGCGAAATGTTAGTGTTTCTACGGTATATCTCTACCGAATACCTTAGCTTTACAGGCTATTTCCATGATGGTGGTTGAACTCAAGTCGAAAAACCGATTCCTACCTTTAATAGTTCAGAATAATATAGAAAAGTATAAAATTTTCAACATACTATGTTAAATATTTAAAATCTCTTTTACCCTGCTGAAGGGTTTAACATCAAAAACGCTTGACGGGTCACTAGATATTGTAATGAAAACACGCTCAAGGATACAACAAAAGGATTCTTGGGATTTGTTCAATTGTATCGTTGTGTTCACTTGCTTCAATTATTTCAAACATAGTTTTATTTGTTTACGAAAGAAAAACAAAGGGAAAGATAATCTTACGTGGAGTGTGTTCTAGATATCTCCATTGGGAAAGTTTTTTCTCTAAACAATAATATTTTAGAGTTATCTTTGCATAAAATATTCTGTTGTTTTTATTCTAACATCTTTGTTTTGCTATGATCTTCGAGATAGCATAAACAGTGACGTCATACTTAGATCAGGAACTAGTGTAGTGATGTGGTAGGATATCTAATTGTGTAGATTCCTGTTTAATGGATAATTGTTTGTTTGGTTTTTTAGGGTTCCGTACCCAAAGGTAAAAACGGGACCCTATTACTAAGACTCCACTGTCCGTCTGTCTGTCTGTCACCAGGCTGTATCTTATGAACCGTGATAGCTTGACAGTTGTTTTCGCAAATGATGTATTTCTGTTGCCACTCTAACAACAAATAATAAAAAATAAAGAATAATTAAAAATTAAAGGGAGCTAACTACGATACTAAGGAAACCCTTCACGCGCGAGTCCAACTCGCATTTAGCTGGTTTTATTACTACTGTATCAAAAGCAAACGTGGGTAATGGAGACTTTTGATTAGACTACGAACCCCGTCCTGCTTTAAAATTTTGGTTTCCGGCGGAGATGCAAACACAGGTCGAACAATTGTTGGTTTTTAATGAAGATTAAACATATTGTGTTGTTTATACTACATAGTTGATAACCACACAATCAAATTAGGTTATGACTGCAAAGATATAACCACTTTTCTAGGCCCAACTGTAAAACGATAGATTTTTTGAAATTGTGTAACAGAAAGTTTCAGTCTGTAAGAACATTTTTCAAGTCTATAAGATGACCCAGAAATATAAGGTCTGCAATGGCCAAGCGGTATTGAGCCCCAGGGGGCGACTGTTTGCGGAACTTATCAACGGCCTGTGTGCCAAACGTATAAAGTTATTACAAGGAGCTATTAAGTAACCATAGAACTGTTTGCGAGTAGTTTAAAAGCCCCTTTTTAGGGTTCCGTAGTCCTGACCCTTGAACCCTTATAGTTTCGTTATGTCCGTCTGTCTGTCTGTCTGTCTGTCTGTCCGAGGATTTGCTAAGAGACTAATAGTACTAGCAAGCTGTAATTTTGTAGAGGTGTGTATATCAATAACGCCGACAAAGGGGTAAAATAATATTTTGGATTTTTTTTTGTCGTCTACCCCATCGTGTGGGGTTTCGTTGGATAGGTCTCTTAAAATCACTTAGGGGTTGCTAAAACTATTTTTCGATTTAATACTCCGTTTACGAAATATTAAACTTTATAGTGCAAATTTTTGTTCCAGTAGGGCGTCCCCCCTCTAAAAGCTAAACTGCTGGCTTGAAAAATCTGGAAAAATTCATGATGACAGTGCATTCTATGAACTTTCAAGGGAAACTATAGCGGTCCTTGATAACTTTATTAGTTTAGCAGTAATAGTCGTTGAACTTGGATGTTAGAAAATTTTGTACCAAATACAAAATCCTTAGAATAAATCCTATAAAGTGATAAAGATGAAGTAGTTGCTTGTTTATAATGGGTAAAGACTTGTATTGAAAAAAAAAAATCTAAAATAAAAAACTGTAATAATTTATCATAAGTTTAAAAAAGCTGCCGCTAGATGGCGCGGGTACGGAACGGGTTCATTCTATATTGTGATAACGGGCTACTACGGAACCCTACACAGCGCGTGGCCCGACAAGAACTTGGCCGGTTTTTCCTTTAATAGTTATTGTTTCCTTTTCTGTGATGTCTTATATTGTTTAGGCGACTCGGCCGGGCTTCGCACGGGTGTAATTTACTAACACCAGCGCCACCTACCGGGTTCAAATCTAACCTATCTTTTAAGCTGGAACCAATCATACACAATTAATTAAGAGATTGGCATGTACAAACATAGTGACACGTGATTTTGATTTTTTAAGGCAGACAAATAGCGCAAAAAAATTATAAGAGCTGTTGATAACGGCGGAACCAAATCCAGTCACCCCGTATTTTTTTTTTATACTAAAAATATTTGCGTTTGGCTGCATTTCACCTGATTTGAAGCGATGACG
Source organism: Xestia sexstrigata (assembly GCA_941918905.2). Taxonomy (NCBI): domain Eukaryota; kingdom Metazoa; phylum Arthropoda; class Insecta; order Lepidoptera; family Noctuidae; genus Xestia; species Xestia sexstrigata. The sequence continues at coordinate 9,199,921 of OW799200.2, read as the reverse complement.
CAACCTAGGGTGTAGCACGCTTACCTAGAATAAACCGAACGGGAAACAGAATCCGGCAGTGAATTCCTCAGACTAGCGGTTTGCACTATAAATGTGGAAGCATAGAGCTTTGAGCTTGTGCTTTGAGCTTTGGTTGAAGGTTCATGGAACTTCAACCGAAATACCATATACCGATGCGCTTCGCCGTATCTCTGCTCGTCTGATGATAGAATGGAATTGGAGGAATTATAGAATGGGATTAGAGGATTGTGTAATTCTAAAGCACACTCCGAAATGTATCCGATAGGTTGCTACTATGTACGGTCGACCAAGCTATTTGGTTTACATTTTAACGTGCAAATTACATTGTAAAATACGCTAACGCTTCTGTTCTAAACCTATACTAATTTATGAATTTAAAAAGTAACGATGTCTCTCTGTTACGATTTCGATGAAATTTGACACACAGGTAGACGATGACCCCTTTAGGACATAGGATATATTTCTTACAATCCGACTTTCACAGGAGAAACTACGGGCAAAAGTGTTTGTACATATAAATTGTTGTTGCTCAACAATTTCGTAGACCCAGCTACGCCGTAGCACTAGCTACGAAACAGTCTGCGTTAATGTCCGTACAACCACACTCGTACAGTCAGTGTATTAGCTAACGAAGCAGTCACCTATTCACTGTCGGCTTGTGAAATGACTTTGTTAGGTATATACATATATGTATAGCTTTGTTTATCTGTGTGCTAATTTCACTCGTAGTCAAATCCCAAAGAAAAATCCTTGTTTATCTGTTATCATTTAAAATAATTGCTAGCGACACGCTCGGTTTTATAGGTTTAATAGTAATGTACACACATACATTTTCGGGGAAAAAAACTGGGGGCCTAAAATGGCCGTTTTAGCAGAATCATAATAGGATAATAATATGAATAACGTTACGATACGATTCGTAAAATGGTCATAGAGTGACAATCCATAATATTAACTGCGTCTGTGACCATTTTATGAATGTTAAGTCTGTTAAAGATTGTGAAAACCGCATAAAAAAAACAACACGGTCGCACAAATAGGAAACTAAAAGCGAATTAATTCAAAATGATGTATGATGTAGGTATACCAACATTATTCTTTTCATCCGACTATTCACACTACTATCGCCAACAGAACTCTCAAGGGAAACAATATCAACAGTCGATATCAAACCGGCAACGCTATTATCAATGCAGCTGCATTGTCTAAGTCCCGACCTCAGCTGCCAGCCTACTTAGCCATCAACTAGCATTATCTGCTCCAACTTTTGACTTCTATTATATAGATAAGCACTCGTTTTAAGCAGGCTGAACAAATGCCTTCGAAGTTAGCGCTATCTTGCTTCCGGAGATGGGTCGTTATCTCTCTCTGTCCTCTTTTGTGGACAGATCTTTAAACTAAAAGTTGGGTATGTTCAAATTCTAAATTTAGTTCTTTTTTTTTTTTTTTTCGGATGGGAAATCATCAAATGACTTCTCCCGCTCTGGGCGGAGCAGGAGGGAGTGTCAGACTTTTACTGACTAAAACCCATCCATGTTCGTTCATCGCCCTTTGTGTTCCGGGGTCACGGTATCTCTTTCGAACAGTCCCGCAACCCCGGCAGAAATTGAGTTCTCTCGTAACAAATCTTAGTGTGACAAAGAGACTTATGTACCCTTTATGATTCTGTTCTCCTACTACTTTTTGTTGGGTATTCACTAAAAAGACGATTTCAGCAGCACCAACATCTCCTTCTTGATTCTGTTCTCCTAGTACTTTCTGTTCAAATTCTAAATTGAGTTCTAACATCAACAAGAGGTTTCCTTGTTACTTTGGGAGCTGACTGTACTGTACAAAAAACAGTTGAATTTATGGTTGACGAAATGGGATTCAATTTTTGAAATAAAATAGTTACGTATTGGGACATTTTTTCACTAGTTTTGCACGTCTTTTGTTTAGTTGTCGAGATAGGACGTACCCGAATAGAATTTGTTGAATTTATTTTACAGTGGGGTGCTCGACTATAAAATTATTAGCGGCGAGCTCGAAATCGCCGCGCCGTGATGAGAGCGTCCAGAGATCCAGAGAGCGGCATGCGGCAGTAGCAACCCTTGTTGTAGATTCAAAGCTATCAGTTTCTTTAAGTCATTTCATGCTTAGCAATGTCTGCCAATGACTTCATGTCAATTAGATTCAACGTTTATTCAATATTTGCAAAACGTGAAGTGAAGTAACTGATGTTGTGTTTATTTTATAAAATGTCAGAGAAAGTGGTCGCGTGTAAAATCTAACTATGATAATAAATCATTTTAGGGTTACGTACCCAAAGGGTAAAAACAGGACTCTATTACTAAAACTCATGAACCGTGGTAGCTAGTTAGTTGAAATTTTTACACATGATGTATTTCTGTTGCCACTGCATGTGATGTGGAGGAATGCGGAAAATGTCGTGCGGAATGTTTTGAGTATGAATGTGGATTGGTATATGAGTAGAGTAAGACTAAATAAACGATGGATGGACTGTGTTAAGAATGATATGGCAAGAAAAGAAGTGTCTGATGAGATGACGAAAAATAGAGAAGTATGGAAGAAGAAGACATGCTGCGCCGACCGCAAATGAATTGGGATAAGGGCAAGAGAGATGATGATGACTATAACAACAAATACTAAAAACAGAACAAGTAAATATTTAAGTGTACATACAACAAACGTGATTTTTTGATAATGGTACGGAACTCTTCGTGCGCATCTCCGACTCGCACTTGGCCGGCTTTTTTATTTATTTTTACCAAATGACAGCTATGACAAGCGTCCAGCGTTAAAATAGATCAAAGTTAAAAATAGAAGCGCTCGTGGCCCAGAGATTATGATCTCGACTCACGTGCGGATGGGGGCGTAAACTGAGGTTTATTTGAGTTATTTCGTCACCGCTGCTTCTAGAACGGTGCAGAAAAATTTCGCGAGGAAGAATCAAAAGTTACGTCAACTGACTAGCACTGGGTCTTTCACACACTCCCTCTTCGCGAAGAGAAGAAGCTGCTTGTACAGATTATATATCTACAGATGCTTAGATTGTGAGATTAATTTCACGCAGTACATAATAGAATTACCCGGGCACCTAATTATCATTTAATCAAGCCCATTGGCTTCTGACTTGCAAGCAGATTAGTTTAATAGAATCAATTGGGCTGTGTGTATGACTGCATCGCTAATACATGCGTGACGAATACACCGAGTCCATTGGTTAATTCGATTCAAACGTTTGCTCATGTAGCTATTAACTCAGCTGTTATTGGAAGGCGGACCGCAAGTCGAACTATAATTATTTAACTATTTAAACCTACTTCTTACAGAAAACTTTCTTTAGCCACTCAATTTAAATAATATTTTTATACAACTATACACCTACGATTGCAAGCCACGTAGAATCTAGATGGTAGTAGTAGTAGTTATTCTAGTATTTGACAAGTACCTGCGACTGATGTGAAGGAAAAGAAACCCCTTCGGCAAGCCGCAGGAGGAGGTAGATTTCGAAGAAGGTTCCACCCATATTTATTCTGGAAATTCATAGGCTATAGCTAGCTAGCTGCGCTGGCCGAGATTTTGTGAGTATTTTTTTGTTTTTGTTTGCAGTACCTCCTTTATGAATACGTCTGATGCCAAAAGACTTGGTCGTCATAGCAACGACTTTGTTGACGTTTGACAATTAAACGTCTTAATGGTTATGAACATAGACATAGTATATATACTACTGGTTATGAATGTTTATCATAAATTTTAAAATCCTCCCTTATTATGAATTTAGCATGGAAACGCCCGTAATTTTTCAGTTATTATTTTTATTTCGAAAACTATAAGTTTAATCGCTAAACTTTAAGAGTAAAAATCGTAGAATAAACTGTTTTATTTAAAAAAAATATATAAAAATATTTACCGTTTCGGAGATATAATCTTTTGTTCTAAAAATTTTGAAAATTTCAACCCTCTCCCCAAGTTAGGGGTTGCATCAAAAAAGTTTAAATTTTAAATTGTCCGTATTCTTACTCTGAATGATAAAAATGTTAAACGGTTCAAAAATTTTCCAATGGAAAAAAGTTATGGCCAAAAAACTGATTTTCAAAAAACCACCCGATCGCCCATGGACGAATTCCGCCCATTCACGAACTTAACCTAAGTTTTGACCCTTTCGATTTTTGGGCCAAGTTTGAAAGCAATCGGTGCGTAATTGCTACCTGTAGAGTATGGCTAAATTTTGCTTGGCGCCCCACATACATACCTATACATATATATATATATAAACTTTTTAACCAGCGGTTGATTTGGGCTCTAGGGGTCATAACTAGACCCCCTATGGTGAAATTTTCGGAAAACTCGACTTTAGGTGCAAGACCAATGGTTAGATTTTTTCTGACGAAATCTACCTAAAAATACTCTGTATAATTAAAGGGGCAAAATAGCAGAATAGTCTAAGTAACAAATCATTGTGAAATTCTTTTGGGACCTCGATAAAAATTTATGGAGTAAAAAATCGTTCGATTCCGAATTTCTGATGATTTTATATGAGATTAAACCCGTTGTGTTTTAGTTTAAGGCCTTTGTCCAGCAGTGGGATGATGAGGTGCTAACAGTATCAGATTTAGAACTAAATAGAGATTAGAACCTAATTCTAAGAATTACTGAGAGGGAAAAGAAATTCTGCATTTGCATCTGTAAGTTGATATAAAATTTTAATTTTTATGTCGCTTGTAAAATCGTACGATCCCGTCTGAGCCAGATGCTAGTTGTAATAAAATAGCATTTTTTATGATACGGTGATAAAATATTGCTCAGACGGTTCAGACATATCGGCGTAAATATGATATTCTCTTGACTTCTAAGCTAAGCTTAGAAGCTTCTAAACTATATTTAGCATTTTTTTTTCAGGCTTGAGTAAGCTGTTGGATGTTTGTAAGAGGTATGTTGAGGAGCACTGTTTAAGATATAATGCCAAAAAGAGTGAGGTTCTTATTTTCGGAGCAAAGTCCTCAGATAGGTTTCCTTCTATAAAGCTAGCAGGTAGTGTCTTGAATCGTGTTCAACAATTTAAATACCTTGGCCATATTGTTACCGCAGACATCTTAGATGACCTGGATGTAAAAAGGGAGTGAAGAGCATTGGCGGTTCGATGCAACATGCTTGTCCATAGGTTTGCTCGCTGTATGTGTGAAGTGAAAGTGACCCTTTTTAAAGCATATTGTCAGACACTGTATACGTGTAGCCTCTGGACAAGCTGTACGCAGAGAGCCATCAATGCCCTTCGAGTTCCATATAACAATGCATTCAGGATGCTGCTGGGGCTGCCACGCTTCTGTAGTGCGTCCGGAATGTTTGCTGATGCGCACACTGATGGCTTCGTAGCTATCAGACGTAAGCCTGCAGAGGGTCCGGGGCAGCTCAAACAGTCTCCTGAATGTCATTGCGGGGAAATTTGATTGCCCGTTTATGCAATTCATGTCAAACCTATATGTTCTACTGACATAGTTTTAAAGGTCATGTTTACTAACAATTTATATGGATGTAAATTAATTTATCTGAAATAAAATGATTATCATTTATTATTATTATTTTATGGATAAATAAGTAGTAAGCACATTTAACCAAGCAGTTATATGTACCTTAAAGAAAATTATAGAACACACATTTGCTCCAGTAGCTATGCTCTATCACTCAAATAGCAATTAGCTAACTGGGATATTAAAACAGCAAGACATTTTCGAGTAGTCTTTGGTCTAGCTCCGTCAAAAAATTGTCTACATTTATTTGTGACTTTTTCGTATGCATACTTTTTCATGATCTTTCTAGCCTTTCCCCAACTTTTTGGGGACGGCTTCCAGTCACACATCCGAATACAAGTATTTTACATGTAGTGACTCCGATAACTCAGATAACTTAGATAACTCAGTTATTACTGGGTAATAATGGTAATATGATACCTCTTAATAAGACCGGTTGTCAGACTTTTGGCCCACTCAGCCCAGACAGTTGGAACCACCGCCTTAGCGTGCTTTCCGAGGCACAATTTCTTTTCAATACACAATACATTTTCTTTACAAATATGCACTCTGTGCTGATTGCTACATTTGTACTACGTGGTGGTACGCAGATACGTGACTATTTCTGATCTCCATATCTCAATATGGAATTGAAATATGATAAGCCTGCGATAAGTTTTTGTTGTTTCTGCGAAGAGTTTTATTCTTTTATTTCGACCGTAAAATGCGATCATAAAAATGTGCAACGTCATGTTAAAAAAAAAGAGCACTGTTATAAATGTCTGTGTCAAAAGCGCCTGTGAGACGTAACGACCTCGCCAACGCTCCCGCAAAGAAGCCTGTGCCTGAAAAGGCATCGAACCGGGCTGATGATGATGGTTTTGTGACGGTGCAGAGGAAGAAGCGCCGACAAAGAACCAACAAGAACCGCTGCGGCACAGCTCCTATCAAGCCCTACATCCCTGTTCGAGCCGCCCAGCCGAACACTCCCGTGTATATTTCCCGCCTACACTATACCACTAAGGCCGTGGACATCGTGGAATACGTATGCCAAAGGACCAAGTACAGGCCGAGAGTGCAGTTGCTTGAATCGCGCCGCAACGTTAACTTCAAGGCGTTCGTGGTGCGAGTACCTACTTGCTACCTGCACCTCGTCATGGCAGAGGGCTTTTGGCCGCAAGGTGTAATGTTCCGTCGCTTCCGCGGACAAGTGCCACACGATCGCACAAAGACAGTGCTCGAGTGAAGTGTGTTTTACTATCATAGTTTTAAGTTTATACACTAACACACTTTGTACTTTTATGATATATATGTTAGTCTGTAAGGTATTTATCTATGGGCCAAAGTAGCCTCAAAATAAAGGATTTTTTATTATTATTAATAGCGTTGAATCCACGGAAAATTGCAAAATAGAAAACTTAGATATGTTTAATTAAGAATTCGAGAAACACAATCTTTCGAGAGTTTACAATCTCGCGAGATAGATTATAATCTAACTGTATTTCAATTTTACGGTGCCAGAGTGTTTTCTTGAGTAAAAGTAATTACTAATGCTACGATTTTATTAGTCAGTAACTGCTTGAAGTTAGAACGGACAAAAGTTAGAATATAGCTTTGCTTTCTTTGACGGTTCTTACTTCGTTCAAATTCTTGTCTACTGCATAAAAAAGGTCGCATAAAGTAAAACTCAAGTCATTACTTTAAATTGACTATAGTGATACAAGTGTCTCACTTCAGTAAGTTTTATTCTTTTACTCGTTGCAAACCGAGTTGAGGTAAAGTAGGCAAATACCTGACTCTGTCTTACTTAGGCCCTGTTTCACCACCTACGATTAAGTCCCCGTTAACTTACTTGGCAGGTAGTTTCAGACAAAGTCCATTAAGTCCATTAAGTCCATTGTTGAATTTATTCGGTAAGTAGTAGTAGTATTTGAGCATCATGAAATAGGCCCTTACTGTTTATAATTTTGAATGAGTTTTAATGGGAATGTACAATTTCATACGTTTTAGAACATATGAAGGTAATTTATAACACTTAAAATAATGATTTTCCAAGGGAATGTTAACCGTCATATATGTAAGTTAGATTTACTAGTTATTTTATTGCAAGATTATGACGTAAAAGATATTGTGGCACTGTTTGGGTTTAATAATTTGTTTTCACTTAAATTGCTTCGAATGCCTACTCAACATTTATGCCAACTATCTCAAATAATAATAACGTATTTATTTCTATATAGTAGGAGCTCGTCGCTATATTATAACAGCCGCTCGGGTCGATCGTTAGGTTAAGCCGTGCTTGCCTAGGTTGGTCTGTGGATGGGTGACCGCCCATTACATACCGTTCCTCGGAAAGCCCGCTAAGCTGTTGGTCCCGGCTGTCATTTAGAGATCTTTGACAGTCGTTAGGTAGTCAGAGGCCCACAGAGTCTGACAACCAGTCTTAGAAAGGGGTTTCGTATTACCCGGTGCTAACTAGGTTGTGGAGGTCAGATAGCCAGTCGCACCATGTAAAATACTGGTATTCAGCTGCAACTGGTAAAACTGGAAGCCGACCCCAACATATTTGGGAAAAGGCTAGGCATGTGATGCTGATGATAGGTACGTATAGTGATGAATATAAATGTTGATGGATGGAGAGGGAGAGGAAGATCAAGGAAACGATAGATGGGTTGTGTGAGGAATGATATGAAAGAAAAATGACTAAATGATAGCGTGACGGTTGACAGAGGAGTATGAAAAAAACAAAACAAGTTGCATCGACCCCAAATAACGTGGGACTAGGGCAAAATGATGATTGGTACGTGTAGTTAAAAAACACACAATGTTATAAAATGTCCACAAAATATTAAAAATTTAGTTCCCTAAGAGAGGCGATAGTTTTTATTGAAACTTCTTCCTGTCCCATCGACGCTAAAGTTTTGAATGTCCAAAGTGAAAAGTTTTGAGGCGACACTACCTCAAACACTTTCTTGCTTCACTTTGTGAATTGTTTTTTATTGATCTTTCTTGCATACTACTTTCCTCGTTAGATTATTTACAGGCAATATAAATGTGTCTACCATAACATGACTTCAGTGTATTAAAAACATTTGAAAAAAAAAAAAAATTAAACACCGGTAAATTTAGTTATTTTTTTTTTAATTAAATGAAAACCTGTTTTATGTCTAGGTCGTGAGAACTAAAGCTGAAACTTAGTGCATTAAGGTTCTACTGTCGGGTTATTTCCCTGGGCACTTTTAGTTAGCAAGTATCTTAGTGCTCAGCACTATGCGGAAATATGCTCAAGCTTTAGTTGAACTCTTAAACACTGGTATAAATCGTCCTCGTTTTTGAATCTGACAAGAAACTGCCACGCCAAGTAGGTTCCAATATTTCAGAAGAATATTTTAGTCATTTAATAAACCTGCTGTAGACACAATTCACACCGGATACGCTTTATCGATTATGGCCTACAAGAGAGGCCGGGAACGCTATAAGATGATTGTATAAAATTTTCATGCACGTACAATGGTCCACTTTAAGGACTAAGTGCGGAAACTTAAACCCAATGATAGATAGATAGAAGATGATTATGAACGTACTTACCTATGCTCATCATTTCGACCAGTACCTCCAGTTGAACGAACAGGGCTACCACGGAGGCGGCGATGCCTCCACAGATTGTTGCGAAAGCAGGGGTACCGGTGGTCGGTGAGATTACGGCCAGTTTTCTAAAACCAAAGAAATCGGGAAATTAATAAAAGTCACGCCTAGTCACGATGTAAGTCAAGCCACGGCTTGTCTGATCGGAATTTCCTATTGGAAACTTTAAGAACAGTTATACTTAAAGAAGTAGCCGTAGTAGTGTAAACGACAGTTTTTACTTTAAACTATCATACAAAATATCATCCCCTTTTAGGGGGATAATTTTCAAAAACCCTTCTAAAGTGCTTACTTTCGTTACATAGAGAACGTCTTGTGAGAAATTTCAAGTTTCTACATCGGTAGACTGTGCAATGTCTGCCAGTGATGTCAAGATTTTATTAAGTAGAGATACATAAAACCATTCATAAAATTTCGGAAATTCTGTCGCATAGTTTCACTCATAAACCTGCAAAATAGAATAAAACACGAGTTACGGAACTCGTGTTAAAATGGACGAGCCGTCGAGAGCGGGCAAGGAATCTCAGTCATTTACTCCGTCTTCGCAAGTTTTCCTAAAATATTTTCACGACCGGATAAAGCCACGCTCAAAGTACTACCACTTCCAGTAAAATTTTACCGTGTTATTCACATTCTCGTTCGTGAAGAACTCAAAGTATGTGCACTCCTCAAAGAGACGTGCGCTTCCAGTATCTCGTCGTATTTTAACAACCCATGCGAGTTCTGTGTACATCCTTGCGGGGAAAATCTTCTCTCTCTTGATTATTAGTGCGAAATATGATCCTGTTCTAAGAACTGAACGGTAATGGATTCCGTATGATTAAATTAATAACTATTCATTAAATTTTGTTGTTTTATATTTTGATGTCTTATTCGTCTCGTCGCCGCAGGCAATTTTTCTGAGTATGTGGCCTTTAGTTCAATTCTCAAGTCTGGCACCGGGTTATTGGGTTTTTCCATCAGGTTGTAAAAGTTTGATGTCATTAAGCTCGTCGGATTTAAACCTAATTGGTGAATTGTAGATTATCTCTGCATAACCCTTTGGGAAGATACAGCCGTGCTGTTATATAAATATTAAGTTTTTATTTTTATTTTGCAACAAATGTTTTAATAATTTTTATACTATTTACATTTAAATTGTCTGAACAACGGCTAGCAAAAACCAACTCTAACATTTTGACTACCGTTTTCTTCCAACGGATTCAATAAATGGGACCCCAAGTTATTAAGTGATCAATACAGTTCAATTTGAGACGCCACTTTATAGCGTTCTGAGAAAAAATATTAAACAAGTAAATTACGACTATTTTTTTTTTGTGAATCTACAATTTCTTCAATAATTTATTTCATAACAACTGGATTATTACGGAATCGCGTCGTAATAAAATTTACAAAATATTTTCTTTTATTTTTCTTAAAACAGACTTGTTTGCGATTGTCTTCGGAATTGCTCCTTTCAAAGCTGTACACTTTGTTTCACACTATTGGCGGTTGCCTACTTATTAACATTAAAAAAATCAGCATAGCGCAATTATTTGCGGTCTACGGTGTTTTAAATGTCTAACCTTTGTTAATACAAGGTGTCTGTTTGTAGTCATACCGATTTTAATTTCAACTTTGTGACTGTTTATTTTGTTACTGAATGCTTCTAGTAAACAGTTAGATGCTGATTAGTAGAAACAATCCCCGGAATTGTAAATCAAAGTGTGCATACAGTATCAACTGATCGCAGAGTGACAATACGGGATGAGGGCTTTATATCTCGAAATCACAAATACACAGGGGGATTGGGGATTAAACAGATAGCTAGTTACAATACAGTCTACCACGAACCTCCAAAGCGTGTTGCGTTTTGAGTAGATGGAGAGACAACAGCTCCACAAAGTATACTATATCGGGATGAAGATGGTTTAGGCACTGAAAGAAGATTTGATGACAACTTGCTAGAGCCAGATACTACTGTCAGAAGCCCAAAATGCAATCCAGAAACTAAAGTATAAAGCTGTGAGGTCTTGATGGCTTCTTTGGCTGAGTTACAACATCTTGGTGCTAATGGGACCAAGATTGTGCCAGATATGCACCAAGATTTAGAGGACAGGCTAATGGCCAGTAGATTGGACACAGTCCACTGTGATTCCTCTTCACAAGAAAGGTTCCACTAAGAAGTGCGAAAGTTACAGAACCTTATTGCTCATGTCCATCGTCATGTTGTATTGGTCTATTCCAAATTTACAGAATCACCAATTGTTGTCGGTGCATCACATATTTTCCTTTCACCGCTGTCAGCTGTCACTCTTTCAATTACTCCTCTTTTCTTTCAAATCATACCTCTCATAATTGATCCATCTTTTCTTTGGGCAACCAACGTGACAGAATAGCACTATTGCAAACTAGCTGGCAAACTGAATTTCCTTTTTAACCGTTTCATTCTCACTAGTTTTCAAAAACAGTGGAGCATTATTCCAGAGAAATGTGTAAACAAAGTATTCCATTCAAGGTTCAACCACTGTTTACTTGCGTAATACGAGTGTAAATGTGTTCCTAACGCGCAACAAAGCCAGCACAATTTAACATCAATTCAGTGAGCGTTTGTAAAGCGTTAAGATTGGAAAATTTAATAGCACCTACGGTTTAGAGATGACTAAAACAATGAAAATGATCACGACAATTTATCGATGGTGTTTGGAAAATCCGTTTTATCAACCGGGAGATATGGAACGAGCTTTGATGTTTTCTCCTAACTATAAGCAAATAAAATCCGAAACGTCCCATGGGATTTTACTATCGGGATAAAAAGTATCCTATGTTTTAATCCAGGTTATAAGCTATATGTGTGCAAAATTTCATCCAAATCAGTTTAGTAGTTTTTGCGTGAAAGAGTAACAAACACCCATACTCACAAACTTTCGCATTAAAATATTAAGTAGGATAGGATTACTAATCTTGATTGTTATGTATCTTATGATAAATACAAAAATACTCTCCAAGTTGAGGTAAAGAAAATATGTAGAGAGTAAACTTGGACTGGAAAAAAATGCGGAAAAGATATACCTGTATAGCTCATTGTCGCTATCGGGCAATGAGCAAGCGAATAAAAACTATTTTATGCAAGCTGTATATTAACCTATTTGAATTTAAATTCGATATCTGTAATAAAAGATCTCTTGAATTTGTTTTACCGTGCGTGTCTTCAATTATATTCAACAAACAGGATTTGCTACAGCGCCACGTTCATGAACACGGATCATTTAAAACTTCATTATAGGAAGTCAGTCAGTCTGTATACGAACTGTTCAAGTAAACAGTATTAATTGAAACGGTCGACTAAAGGGGAGAACAGGAATAAAAGGCATGCTTCGAAACGGGGAGGTAGGGGTTTCAATTTTGTAACATCATTAGTTTTAGCGTACATTCTACGGACTAATATTCTACAACGTTACGTTCATCGTTATCAAAGGACTTCGTTCGAAAATATTTCAGTGAACGGTCGACTGACCATTTACTGAAGTATTTTCGTATAAAGTCCTTTGATAACGATGAACGTAACGTTGTGGAATATTCTATTCTCTGTTTGTATTTCCACTTATGAAGCGCTGAATAGAAAACGTAATGGAATATTCTAGCTTGAATGCTGTTCAAATACTCACCAATACCCGTGTAGTCAGTAGTCATTGATAAACGGGTATTGGTGAGTATTTGAACAGTAGTATTTTGAATTAAAGGGTAATTAGAAACTGAATAGTGTCGATGGATTCATATAATAAATAAAAGATACATAGAACCGATAGTTATTAGTTACGTTTAGTCGGTAGGTAACTTGGACACGGAGAAGGTATATCCTTTTCCGAGTAGCCTAAGGCTACTTTTCAACTTGATTATGCAGAAGAAGTCGCGGGAAACAGCGAGTTGGTCAAATTCATTTATTGATAGAAAATAAAATTTCCAAAATTCTCGATTATGTACATTCCAATTCTCTGCCTTTATTAAATTTATTTGGGGCCGGCGCAGCGTGCCTCATCCACACCTACACTATCTCAATAAGTCGTCATCTTATTTTTTTTTGCATTAGAACACATTCACACATAAAACCTCATTCCTACGCATCGTTCTTTCACACCACGATCTTATAAATCCATAATTGAAGGTTTTATAACACAATGCCAGTCGTGGCTGGAGTGGTTCTGTTTTAATTAATAACGGGGAACTATTTAATTGAAGCGGTGTTCCCACAAAGTGCAGCTGGTATACCAAGATAACTTTTATTCTATTACTGACGCGTGACAGGAACCGCGATGCCGCGACGACCTGACCTGTTGGTGTTGTTAGGAGGGAAACCTGTTGTTGCTTTTACAAGATTTTTTTAAAGTTATGTAATTTAAAATTTTGTTGGTTAGACAGCTTTTTTCTGAAAATTATAATTTTATCGTAAAAATAATTTTCAAATCAAATGTGAAATCAAAAAAAAAGAACAATGTTAAAATATTGCTTCAAATAACTAATATATTATTAGCATAAAAGGTTTTTCTGCTTAATAAGGTCTAGTGCAATGAAAATTACATTAGACTCGCCTACTCTTCTTATTATTTTAAGTTATGGAACCGATTCAGCCTTCAAGTAGGTACTCAAAAAATAGAAAACAGAGTTGCTGCAGTTTTCTAGAATCCTAATCGTATCCCTTGGTTTCTATTACAAATGGCATAAACTTAGGACTGTCTGACAAAACTTTTTAAGTAACGTATTTAATATTTTGGTAACAGGTTTTCACTTTACTTCAAACAAGTAAATCGTTTCACTGATCGTTTTTTCACAAAGGATACTCATTAGTCAGGTAGCCAGGCTACTTACCAGTACATACCAGTAGCTACTGCTCGTACATTGTACATAATATAATGTTACCCGTTAATGGCTAACATACGGTCATACGGAAATAGTGTGTCGGGCTAGTTTCCATGAAATCGATAGGACGGTTATTACAAACCATTGTATTGTAGCCACAAGACACGCAGAGCACGGAGATGACTCGGCGACCGCAGCTCGTGGCAGAGCCACAGATTACTAAAATGTAGCAAGCTAGGCAGAGCTTAGCTAACCGTGACATCTTGTGTCATTGTGTGTCTAAAACCACAGATCATAGAAACAACAGGTCTAAAACGAACGCGCGTATTAAATATAACGTATATCTATACTCGTTTTGCACATTGGTTAGTTTTAAAATAAACTTTTTGGTGAAACTAATAATTGTTGTAGTCGTAATGTAAATGGCGTTCAATGTTGATAGGTGAACCTAATTCTGTTCGTTTAATTATACCTTTTAATAAAAGGTATAATTTTTTTAATAAAAAATAGGAGTTTTTGTTTGCTTATTGCTAGGCACAAATAAAGTGTTATGCATTATTGAAGCATGCTAATATTTAATCAATGAATAAGCTGTTTGTGTTAATTTACTGATAGCGTGATTCAGCTCGATAAACGTGTAATATGGAATTGCTCAATATGAAGCAGGGGTAGGAGTTTGTTCGGAACCTACATTGTTATATTTTATCCTAATTGTAGATTGATGTTTCAGAGGCCAAAATATTAATCCTGATCAACATAGTGGTAGTGATGGTCTAATTTTGGTTTGGTTGGAGAATACGGTGTCCAGACCCAAAGGTAGCTGAAGGAACACCGTGTAGCTTAGTAAGTACTGCACCTCTTCTCATTTTAACTAGCTGATTCCGATCCAAGGCAATGTTTTTATGATCTGTTTCACAATAGAGTTACATAGAAATAATCCGAAGTGGCTCAACTAGAGGTGATGTAGATTTGATGAAAAAAAAACACACGGGGCAGTCTTTGGGGACTGCCGATAGAAGTGAAAACTAAGTAACTAGTGAATCCATACATTTTGAAACATCTCCCCCCTCCCCGTCCAAACCCCCACCACCCCTCAAAACCCCCGCTCCCTCAACCCCCTCCCCCAACCCCCTCAGGCACCGCCCTAGTCGTAGCACTGCTACAAGTTGTACCCCGCGCACGGCTAAGTGGTGCTACGCCGTAGGGGCAGCTACGAGTGCTACGAAGCGTGATGTGAGGTGACGATCGTTCAATGTTTTTCCTTCACCCAAAAAGTGCTCAACGCAACTCAACTCAACGAAGTTTTCACTTCAAAAACTTACTTGAAGATGAGTCCATCCAGGGCCATGGCGTAGACAACACGGGGCATGGGGAACATGGACCCAAACATGGAGACCGTCAGTCCAGCGAGCGCCCCAATAGCAACGATGTACTTGCAGGTTGGGGCGTTGACATGGGCGAACATCTGCACGAGGGCCGAGTCGGTGTCCACTTGATCGTAAGGCACTGGAGGTGAAAGAGAAAAATAAAAGTTTCACATGTAATGATACATAACATACATAGACTCACGCATTTGGAGAATTTGACAGTTTGTAATAACTTGATGCTCAGGCGATACTGTAGCATTGTACTTGTAGCTGATTTTAATGTACTGACATTTTTGGCTGTCAACTTGCATTTAAATGTAAGATTTTCACGGGAAAAGAAGCTATTCTTTTTCCGTTCTATTTATTAAAGCTATTTATTTCCGACTACGTGCGCAAGGGCCGATGCCTGCCGGGGCTGCGGGACTGTTCGAAAGAGATACCGAGGCCCCGAAACAGAAAGGGCTAAGAAGGCACATGGATGGGTTTTAGTCAGTAAAAGTCTGACACTCCTTTCCGCTTCGCCCAGAAAGAATAATGACCGCCACTCTCACGTGGGGGTCATTTGATTATTTCCCATCCGAAAAAAAAAGGGGCACCTACTACAGCAGCGGACGGCGTCATATACATACTTCAAATGGTAATTGACAACTCAAAAAAAAAGATTAATTCCTAATATTTGCTAAGCTTTTTCTCTGGCTTAATTTTTTATACCTTTCGTCACAAATAACAATATTTATCTCAGTAGTACAATCTTTTTATGGAACAAAATCATAGCTGCAGCACTGCCTTTGTAATTTTATTTACGGGTACTACTCAACTTTCAGTGAGTTCGTTACCTTGTAAAAGTGGAGTGCAATGTAGCCTTTGTGAGCTTTAAACGAGTGAGTAAACCACTTTAATTCGTCCTACCCCCCTGCGCCATGCGCCACCCCTTTCGTCCTACTTGCCTAGATACACTTTACCAATATTTCAGAAGTGCACCGAGAAAAGAGAAAAATAAAAAATCGAAAGTTGTTTTTCGAAGCAAAGTTTCATTTCTGATATTTTAAAATAAGTCATGTTTTAAAATATCAGAAAGGAAGCAGAGTGCGCTGTTTTATTCATTAAATAATTGTCAACATGTTCGCTTAACCACTAATGGGAACTCTTTAATAAAGAAGGTGGTCAGCAGCACAAGTAAGTACTACTCTGTCAAGAAAGTACCGGGAAAAGATCAATAATACACAAAATGTCTGTTATTCATCCAAATTTATTTTATCACCTTCAAAGTATGCTCCTTTAGAAACGATACACTTGCGCCAACGAATAATCCATTCATCAAAACATTTTTTAAACGCTGCTTCCGGAATTGAGTTCAGTTCTCGCCGCGAATTCTCCTTTATGTCTTCTATCGATTGAAAACGGGTGCCACGAAGTGGTAATTTGAGTTTAGGAAAAAGAAAAAAGTCAGCAGGAGCCATATCTGGTGAATATGGTGGTTGCTGGATGGTATTTGTTGAGTGTTTGGTCAAAAATTCGTTCACAATGATAGCCTTGTGCGAAGGCGTATTGTCGTGGTGCAAAATCCAAGAATTTTCTTTCCACAAATCTGGCCTTTTTCGTCGAATTTGCTCTCTTAAACGCCGCACAACGCTCAAATAATATTCTTTATTTACCGTTAGACCTTCCGGTAAGAATTCAGAGTGCACAACACCGCGATAGTCAAAGAAAACAGTCAACATGACTTTGACTTTTGATCGACTTTGGCGTGGTTTTTTCGGTTTCGGTTCAGTTGGAAGGCGCCACTCCGAAGCTTGTTGACTAGTTTGCATGTCAAACTCGTAAACCCACGTCTCGTCACCAGTAACAATGCGTTTCATGAATGTTGGGTCCGAACTGACTCGTTCTAGCATGTCCTCAGCGACTTTCATGCGATTGAGTTTTTGGAGAAAATTCAGATCTTTTGGGACTAGCCGAGCAGTAACATGTTTCATACCCAAATGATTAGTTAAAATGGTATGGATCGACTCGTGAGATACAGAAAGTTCGCCGGCTATCTCTCTCAGAGTTGAATGGGGATTTTCAGTCACTATTTTCTTTACTTTTGCGATGTTAACTTCAGTTGCAGACGTTGACGGCCTACTCTGGTAGGCCGTCAACGAGGCAAATCTTCCATCACATCTCGACCGCTTTTGAACGCTTTGAACCACTCATAAGCACGAGTTTTTGATAAAGTCAATTCACCGTAAGCCTTCTGTAACATTTTCAGTGACTCCGAACACGAAATTCCATTGGCGATGCAAAATTTAAGACAAACTCTTTGTTCGATATTTTTGTCCATTATGAAATTCTCTATACACACTATATATGATATTACTAAAACCAGCACTGTATTTAATATAAATAACAGATGCAACTCAAACTCCGCGCCAGAATGGAAAACAGTTGTGCCAATCCAACAACCACAAAAAAACAAAAATTTGAATTTGGAACCATAAACAAATCATCCATTCCCGATACTTTTTTGACTGAATGTATAGTGTAGCAGTGATAGTCTGGTTGTGTGACCGTCGGACTTCCAGGTCATACGTCCCGAGTTCGATCCCAAAACACTCACTTCTGATTTTTTTGATTCATGTGCGTATTGTATAATTAAATTATCACACGTGGCAACGCCGCCAGTGTCTTGGGCACATTACCAGCTGACAGCGTTGATGAGGAGCTTTTCGATGCCATTTTATAGTTTGTTGTTAGTTTATTTATTTTAGTTTATTTAATACTTAGTTTTTAATTAATTATGAAAATTGTTAAATTATCACTTTTTTCGGTGAAGGAAAAACATCATGAGGAAACCAGCATGCCTGAGAGATATTTCTCGACATGCTATCGAAAAAAGTAAAGCCAAGTCAGAGGCCCGTAAAAACTTCAGAATTTTTGTCTTCTTTCTTTATCGTATGGTAAGTGCACCAGGTATTTTTGCAAACCACAGAAACGTATCACTGCCTGTTATTGGTTTGTGGCGTGCTGTCAAACTTAAATATTTTACCAATCAGTGTGATTATGTTTTTATTTAAAATGCATGGCAATATTCGTGATCGTTTCACCATTTCGGTAAATGGGGAGTTCACAAAAAAACCTTTTTATTTCTCTATTTGGAGAAACATTATTATGATGCATAGTATGAAAAACTACGAATATTGGTATAGTAGTAGGTATTTTTGTAACCGACCTCATATATTATTTATAAAAAGGCACTTAAAATTTAAATTATAAATAAAACCTACAAAAATTAAGGACAATTGGCTATTTACAAATTATAAAAAAAAAAAACAATGTTTTGTCAAATCATGAAACCTTTCTTGACCCTAGAATACTTTTAGAATGATGATAGAATACCATGTTCCAAAATTAAATTTAAAACTTTTCGTCAATATCTTGTATAAGAAAATTAAAAAAAAAAAACACGTCAAATTGAATTGGCCAGTCACTAACCGAGGACCAAGCCCTTTGAACAGTTCGATACAATTGGAAGCACTGACAGTGTGGACACTGGACAGCAAGGACTTTCAACGCAAATTATGCTTTTATTGATCTGAAAACCTGTCCATTATTCACCACAAAAAGGTATTCATTATTTTTAATTAAGGATGAATGGTACAAATCTTGGTCAGACTGAATATTAATAACGGTTTTAATATTCAGTAAGTAGCACGATAATCCATGACTGAATTTTCAAGATACACAAAAGTATAAAATTTAAGCATTCCTGACAGAAACCGTAATTATTTCGTTCATTTCCGTGTCGATGGGGCGACTCAGTAAGACTCATCATTGGAAAACTTTGTATTGATTATCCCTTTTTGAAGTTTAAGCTAATATCAATCTTCGCGAGGTTTTCGTTTTATCTGTTATATTAGGACGTTATATTACTAACAGCCTTACAAATAAAAATGTGTTATACCGCATCTATGCCATTCTTATACAAAGTATAAGATGTCGAGATTTTTTTTTTACAAATAAACCAGGTATATCTTTGGTACAACTCTTCCGTTATGTCAAAATGCACGATTTGGCAACAGCGCAACCAAAGATAAACTTCTTGTTTGTCTGTAAAAACTGTATGGATCCTTTGTCAACTTGACGTTTTTCGACAGTTTATTGTTCTATTCTTTGCGTGCAAACTGAATCAATACAGTTGTAATTGAATTTGTTCATTTTTGTGGATAGAGAAATATAATTTTAAAAAGTGAATATTAAAATGGTTAAGAGAGATCGATCAATCAACTGGGAGAACTAGAATAAAATAGAATAGAATAATATATTAGAATTATTTTTTAAGCATAAGTTAAATAACTTTATTAAACACCGACTAATAATATTTACATTATTTACACACTAACTCTATAAAATAATAAAAATATTTTACAAGTATCAAAAAAGGTTACAGGGCGTCTAAAAATTGGTCCACATCGCTGTCAACAGCAACAAGTCTATCCGAAATATCATTGAAATGTTTAATTTTGCCGTTGATGAAAGATGAAAAAGTTTCTTCTAAAATAGGGGAAACCTAGGAGGTGCTGGGAACGTTTTTCTAAAATTTTAATTTGTGGGGCTATTGCATTAAATTTATCTAAAGTCGATTGTCTGTCGGTAACGTCAGAGAGGTAAATTTCGCACTTTGAGGGGTTAAGGTCAATAGATTTAAATTGATTTTTGAGGAGTTGTAGGTCAGCCAAAACCGCGTCAACATCACCTCCTCATATATTAGAATAGAATAATTTTTATTTACGTTCCCATCAGCACCTCAAAACAGAATATAATTCACCTCCGCGCGTGTTCATATTGAGAGATCTACCAATTAATTGGTCTAAAAACGTTACAATTTACACCACCTTTAGAAAATTGATATTTTAACCATATCAGCTCATCAAAATCAAAAGGATTTTCTCTTTTTTTTTTAATATTTTAAATTTTCTTTGAACCTGCATTAGATTTAGAATATTATTTAGGTACTGGTTCTACTTCTTATAATGCATCTAATTCCATAATCAAAACGAAGGTAAAATATTTAAATGCGCTTAAACAAACACAAACAGTGGTATTTTTAAGGTTAAGCTAGCTTTATACAAGGGTCGAAGCGCAAATAACTTCGGAATAGCGGTTGTAAGAATACAAATGTCAAAGCTTTACTTGGTATAAGCTATTCTTGGTTTATTTGCAGACATTTTGCTTATTCTTAGTTTATTCTCGAGTATAACTTGTACACCATGTTTATTTGCAAGGCTGATTTTTGTATATAGGATGCAAAAATATTCATCTTGTAGATGAAAACGTACATCGAACAAAGTAACTTAGACAACATTTAAGTGCTGGGATTTTCACCCGTTATAGTTTATAGTTTCTGCCTCATCATCATCATCATTTACAAGTTTATCATCATCATCATCATTTCCAACCACTGCTGAGTTTAGGTGTACTCCCTTTTGTGGCATTCTTCCCTAGTCGACCAGGTCTTACCGGCGAAAGAATATATCTGTTTATGCCTATCTAGTATTAGCAGTACACACTTACAGGTTGTCTGGAAGATATCGCTATCAGCGATAAGGCCGCCATTGTAATCAATTTTGACGTAAAATAAAGTATAATAATAAGTGTGTGGACAAGGGACTCACCCCGCTGTCCATGGCTAAAGAGAACTGGCGCAAACCTGAAGTACTTACTACCGATGACCGCAAGGAAGTAATGGCAAGGCAAAAAGCTTCACAGGCGCTTCTACCGAGCTCTTCATGGACCCGATGTAGATTTTCTAGCGTCCGCGTCCTGGTTACGTTTCGGCGCCCTCTATGGGGAAACTGAAGGTTTTGTCTGTGCGATTATGGACGAAGTTATGTTGACGAACAACTACTGGAAATATATTATGAAAGACGGTTGACGTGTGTCGGGCATGCCACCTTCCGGGTGAGTCCATCAGACATATTATTTCTAGTTGTTCTCGTCTGGCTAACGGCGAGTACTTGCACGGGCACAACCAAGTAGCCAGGATTATTCACCAGCAACTTGCTTTGAAATTTAAACTTGTAGAATCTGAGGTACCGTACTACAAGTATTTTTATTTAAGGAATTTATTATTGAACTTATCTTTTTCTTTTCAGTTTTTATTTAAAGTACTTAATTAGTTATAAAAAATATTTAAAACTGTGTATAATAGATGAATAAAGGAAATAATAATACCAGCCTATCACTGTCCCACTGCTGGGCAAAGGCCTCTTCTCAACAGAGAAGGCATTGATCACCACGCTTGCTCAAGACGGGTTGGCGATTTCGGACTTATATTAATAATTTCCTCATGATGTTTTCCTTCACAGATGTCTGTGATGTCCAAGATAAACTTAGAAAGAAAATATAAATAAAGTATATTATATGTATTCTATTCTATTGACCGATCTACTGAATATATCTATATAGGCCAATGACTTATTAAGTCCTAATTATTTTGCCATAAAAGTTGTCTTCTATCAAGCTTCACAATATAAACCGTATCGTCCATAGCATTAGTCCATCCTTCGTAACATATTGGATGTTCGATATTGCATTCGATTCCACATTGTAACTAATGGAGAGTAACTTTTCGGCAGTGCACAACGAATTCAATAAAAAAGAAATCTAAAACTATTGGCTAAAGTTTATTTTCAGTGACTGGGCAACACAGGGTATTAGGAAAGAAAGTAGGGAACGATTGTTTGATCTGTACGGCCTTAAGCCTTACATCAACACAGAATCTTTTAGTAAATATGTTGCTACTTACTTGAGAAATTTTAAAAACAATTGCAAGATAGCCAAATCCTTATTCATTAGCAACAAGATTAAATCAGCCGATAACAAAATAAAGACGGTTTGGAAAATTATCAACAGTGAAACAAATAGAAATAAAAAACAAAGTAATGACTTCACACTAGAGACATCACGAGGCCTTGTGAGCTCCAGCAATGAAGTTGCTCAAGAATTTGTAAATTTCTTTACTAGTATCCCACTTAAAACTACAGAAACCTTAAATTCCTCTCCCTTGCTCTCTATTGATTTATTGAAAGCGAACGTTTCAGCCTGTCCAAATGAATTTAAATTTCAGCATATAAACCCCATACGTCATAAAAGGTTTTAAGCAAATTAAGATCAAATTAACGGAAGATCTATGGGGTATGTCTATCAAAGCTTGTACCTCAATTATTGAGACTGTAGCATAGTATTTAGCCTCAATATTTAATTTGTGCGTGGATCAAGGGGTCTTCCCGGATCTAATGAAATTCAATAAGGTAATACCGCTTTTTAAATCCGGGGACAGTAAGAACACCTATAAATATAGGCCCGTAACCGTGTTGCCGGTTTTCAGCAAGGTGTTTGAAAAGATAATGCTCAATCAAATGCTTAACCATTTTAACACTAATAAAATATTACACGAGCAATATGGTTTCATCAAAGGACGTTGTACAACTGACGCCGGTGTCACTTTATTAAAACACATATTTACTGCGTGGCCATAGAAATCTTCTGTGACCTTTCGAAGGCACTTAATTGCGTAAATCACGAAACCCTGATCTTGAAACTTGAGCATTACGGTTTAGGTAAACTTGCGCTCAGTTTAGTAAAATCGTATTTGAATGATAGACAGCAACAGGTACAAATAAATGGTTTCAACTCAATAGGTTTAAAGGTAAAAATGGGTGTACCACAAGGTTCGATATTGGGTCCCTTCCTCTTTTTAGTGTATATTAATGACCTACCCCATTTATTTAACGACCATCCGCATATGGTGTTGTTTGCTGACGATACTTCTTTAATATTTAGGATAAACAGACGTGCCACTAATCTTGACGACGTAAATAACGCCCTCAGGCCACGCCCGCAGGTCCACAATTGGTTTACTGCCAATAATTTAGTACTAAATGGGAAAAAACTAAGTGCATTAGATTTGCTCTACCAAATGTCAAAAGTAGTGATTGTGACATAATATTGAATCAAGTTAAACTAGAATTTGTCGATAAAACTGTTTTCTTGGGAATCACGCTCGACTCAAGTTTACAATGGGGTCCTCATTTAACATCTCTTGTAGGACGGCTGAGTTAAGCTGTATATGCTGTTAGAAAAATCCGTCAATTTGATGTTGTTACCGCGAGGCTATTTTAGTTATTTTCATAGTATTATGTCATACGGTATTTTACTATGGGGACGGGTTGCAGACATCGAGTCTATATTTATTCTGCAGAAAAGAGCCATCAGAGCCATTTATGAATTACGTGGACGCGATTCTCTAAGAGAACTGTTTAAAGACATTAATACTTATCATGACAGTCCTTGCCAATACATTTAATTTGAATTAATTAATTAATTTGTTTTTATTCATTAACACATACATTTGTTTTAACAGGTAAAACCCAAGCTAACAAAAGTAGTCATAAATTGCTAATTATTCAGTCCCAAGTAACGGGTCTGGGTAGAAACACAAATAACACAATGGACAACAAACTAAGTATCGCCCTCTGGAATTCCGCGAAAGAGCAAGAAAATATGTCTAAACGCCGAGGGACATCCTTTTAGTTATCAATGTATATTGTGCTATACATCTAATGATAAACGATTATGAAGTTTGTTTTTTTATGCTATTTAACTCCACCTCCTTTTAATACATTATACATCTTAGCGAAGTATAAATGTCAAAAGGACATGTCAGGTTTAGCGAAAAATAAGTGTATCAAAGTCTCCACACCGTTAACTGCAATGTATGTCGTAAGGTTACCTATCCATCGAGACAAAAATGGTGCATACTGCTTAAATATGAGAACAAGTTGCCGGTTAGTCTATCGTCTGCCGGTACTGATATGGATCATGTGGATGGTGGAAGTTCACAAGATCTATTATCGTAACTCGGTATTTGTCGTCAGGACAAAAATACAGGGTGTATTCTTACTGCACGAATCACTGGTGCAAACTTTAATAATGTTACGTCGTACCTGTACCTACAATTACGGTAGTAGGTACCTACAAGTAGGTAGGTAGGTAGAACGAGTCTCGAATGATGTACAAATTCGCAAACTACCTATAAAAGAACATCAGGAATTGTCATTGTAATTTCGACCGTACGCCGAGAGCATAAAGTACCTACTTCTTTCCTGTACAAGTTGTGGAAGTTTCTCGAAGTGTCTAGAAGATTCTAGGAAGTCGTGGTTCTTTCTCGAACGTTTGTTCGCCATATAAATAGTCGACGTGTTTGCGGGAGCGTGCAGTCTGATTTTGGCTACACAACGAAGCTAATCGAAGTGATCTATGTAGAAATGCGATATCTAAGCGAATAGTGATCAGTAGTGTATTTGTGATTGAGTTATAAGTGTTTTGTGTTTAATAAAGTTATTTGTTGTTTAATCGGTAGTAATTAATTTATCCTATACCCAGCTCGTAACAATAAGTTTGTACGGGTTGCCGGATCTTTAAAAAGCCCCTCCCTCGGTCCCAACCGTAGCCTCCTGTCTGGAACGAGCAATCCTAACGATTGTGGATTATTCAGCATACCACGAAAAATCATAAAAACATATTTTACCAGGGCGAGGTTGCGCCTTACTTCCAACTTATAGTACCATCCCTATAACAAAGAGTGTTGGATACATAAGTGGGTAGAAAGGGTAGACACCAAACTGCTTCCAGTACAGGTATCTGGTAAAGTTGTTCTGCATCTTTTCCAGCATCTGGGAGTACTTCACTTCATAAGGATTCCAGATGACAGCACTAGTTTCCAAGTTGCCATATTAGTGAAATCACGGGTTTCACTCAAAACAAAACCAAGAATTTTTAAAGGCTTTTTTGCACACCTGCACAATATGAGCACGAAACGAAAGATTTCCAGCGAATGTTACTCTGAGATCGCGCATTAACCTAACCCGCGGTATGACGTGACCGCCCATCCAATAATCATGGCGTCAGGGTACTACGGCCCGCGTGAACGACATTACGTTACACTTTGTCACATTGAAGAGTAGTATATTCTCTTTACTCCTCGCTACCGCTGTTTCGCTGGAGCATTCTACAGTGTGACTCGTACGTGATCCACAAGAACAGCTTGAGATCGTCAGCAAATAACAAGCAGCTAGCGTCTTTAATGACTTCAGGAAGATCATTAATCACAATAATAAATTCTAACGGTCTTAAATTTGTACCCTGACTTACCCCCGTAAGGGTGAAATACGAGTCCAAGGTGCAACCTGCATATTCTACTATTTGTTTGCGGTTGAACAAGTAGCTAGCAAACAACTCTAGGAGGGCTGGGTTAAATCCGACCCTCGTAAATTTACTCAAAAGTATGTCGTTATCCACACTATCAGATGCCTTCCTGAAGTCAAAGTAAGCGACGTCCAGTTGGGCACCAGTCTCCGAGTCCAGCACTGTGGTGGCCTGATTTAAACAATAAATGAGAATTCGTGCTACGGCCCACACGGAAACCATGCTGCGCGTCATAGAGCTGTGAGGCTACTTGCAAGTGTATAGTTGAACGCGGACTCGAAGACTATAGCAAAAGCGGACAGTACTGCTACTGGTCTATATCCGCTAACATCCGAGCTTGGAGCCCCTTTCGGTACCGGAGTAACCCTAGTCAATTTCCAGCCGTCCGGATACAAGCATTCTCTTAAAAAACTATTAAATAAGTGCACGAGCGACCGGGCCAGTACTGTCCTACAATACCTAACGACGAAGGGTTGCACCCCGTCTGGCCCAACCGAACGCTTGGGCTTGAGACGGGAGAGCACGGCACTCACCTCACCGAGATACAGTTGACCCACGTGAACGCGTGCGCCGCGCTCAGGCGCCGCCTACCCCGCGGCAGCCGCATCTAACCGCGGTGCCATCGCCCCATAAACCGAATGAAAGTAGTCCGCGAACGCCTGAGCACACTCATGCTCTGGCAACGGCTTACCAAGCCTAGTTATCTTCTGTCCACTACGTTTCGAGCGCTTGCCTCCAATGAAACCCCAAAAACACCTTGGTTCCTTCACAAATTGTTGCTCCGTACGTCTCTGATAATCGCGGTATGCAGTACTGATTTTGTCTTTGACAAGAGAACGGTATTAAGAAATGTATTATAGTCGCTGGCTGAACCAGTTTTCTTAAAATATTTGTGCCATAAAGCCTTCTTCTTAATATGACCTATTATGTCAGCAGTGAACCATTCAGGGTAGTTATAACGAAAGCAATCAGCCTTGGAGCTATTTCTTGGAGTGCTGTCATCTAAAATCCTATAAAAAATATCATAAAATATTCTATATGCTACGTCGGCATTAGTCGTTTCATACAGGGCGCTACAGTCTACCCCTGTAAGTCCCAGGTACAAAGAACGCCTTCCTATAATTCCATCATGGTAGGGTGGAAGCCGGAGGGCACGCCACGATAGTGGCGATAAGTCCCCTCTTTGAGGAGTGGCTAGAGAGACGCCACGGCGTCCTCACCTTCCGCCTGACGCAGGTCCTCACCGGACACGGTGTTTTCGGGAGGTTCCTGCACCGAATCGGGCGGGAGGTAACGCCCGGGTGTTTCCATTGCGAGGATCGACCGGAGGACACGGTGGAGCACACGGTGGAGGTGTGCCCCGCGTGGGCGGAGCACCGCCGTGCCCTCGAAGCGGCGATTGGCGGCGGCGACCTCTCGCGTCCGGCCCTGGTGCAAGCCATGGTCCGGAGCGAGACGGAATGGGACGCCGTCACCTCCTTCTGCGAAGCAGTAATGCTAGAGAAGGAGGTGGCGGAACGTGAGAGGGAGAGAGCCTCACAGCGTCCCGGCCGCCGCGGGAGACGCCCCGGGCGTCGGGGGCCACGTGGTGGCCCCCGGCCACCGTAGGCGTGGGCCTGTGGACGGTGGGCTATGGGCTAGCTCGCCGTCCGTCCGTCTCATGACGACAGGCCGTGTCGACGGCGCGTTCGTGTTCCACGCGCGCCTCAAAGAGAGTCAGCAAGGGGAAGGGGTCCGCAAGGACCGATGCCTGCCGGGGTTGCGGGACTGTTCGAAAGAGATACCGTGACCCCGGAACACAAAGGGCGATGAAGGAACATGGATGGGTTTTAGTCAGTAAAAGTCTGACACTCCCTCCTGCTCCGCCCAGAGCGGGAGAAGTCATTTGATGATTTCCCATCCGAAAAAAAAAAAAAAAAAAAAAAAAGGGTGGAAGCCGGCGGTACAGGGTTACCACGGCTAGAAGTCGCTAGCACCCGACTTATACTTACTCGTAGCGGCAGATGCTGTGGGTCTATGCATGACAAACATTCCTTACGTTCTTCATTTATTTATTTAGTTTAATTTGAAAGAAACCGTACAGACTAATAACAATCTGGAATATCATGCATAAGTAGTGACGCTTGCTAATTACAAGCTTACACATGTATTTTATCTAATTAGTTATGAGTTATAACTTGCGTTGACCAATTACAGCGATTTAAGTAAGTAAACAGATTACAATGTAGATATACTCGTATATGTTACGATAATATACTAAGTATGTCAAGTCGTGCAGTATCAAAATCAAAATTAAAAGCTATTTATGATTGTCACCAAAATACTCCTTCTTAGAATCTTTCTAATTTTGTGTGCGCTGGTGCAAAGTAAATCGATTTCCAGGTGTGATGGTAAACTATTGAGAGCACACAACTAATTAACACTACATATGCAGAAGGCGTTGCGCCTGTACTTTGTTGATGCGAATGGTACATGGAGTAGAGGCCGTTTTCTTAGGTTGTTCAGATTAGTGCGAAGAAGTATTTTGCTGAGTAGTTCGGGACAATCAACCGAGCCGTTTGCGATGTTAACTACAAAACAGACATTACTGATATTACGCCTTACTTCCAACGGTAAGAAATGATATCGCTTACAACGGTGTTCATAGTCGACTGAGAATTGCCCAGCCTTAAAGTCTAAGTACCGTAAAAATTTCCTCTGAACAGACTCAATACGAGATTTGTAAATCTCATATTGAGGGTTACATACTTGCGAAACGTACTCAAGGTGGCTACGCTACTAAGGATCGATAAAGAACTTTTAATGGTTTTACGGAACGAAAGCTAGAACAAGCTCTAATAATGAAGACCAAGGCTTTGAACGCCTTGTTGACAATTGTTTCTATATGATCATCAAAAAGCAGCTTGCTGTCGTGTACCACACCAAGATCCCTGATACTAGTTTCCTTACTTATGTAAGTACCATTTATTATTATTACTAGATTTCTGGCGAGTGAATACTACGTGGAAACATTTGGATACATTTTGTTGTAATTTGTTGTTTTTGCAATATTGTACGAATCTGTCAAGGTCTGACTGAAGTAGCTCAGTATCAGATAATGTGCGTATGGACTTTAGAACTTTCATGTCATCTGCCTATAATTAGGATATGAGAGTTTCTAAAGCATTTTTTTATATCCGAAATAAATATTGTATACAATAATGGTCCAAAGATTGAGC
Organism: Xestia sexstrigata; assembly: GCA_941918905.2. Taxonomy (NCBI): domain Eukaryota; kingdom Metazoa; phylum Arthropoda; class Insecta; order Lepidoptera; family Noctuidae; genus Xestia; species Xestia sexstrigata. The sequence goes on along the minus strand of OW799200.2, from coordinate 9,171,079 downwards.
CTTGGTGCACTCCCAATGGGACAGATTTCCATCCAGACGTGTATCCACGTAAAACCACAGCCTGCGTTCGATTATCTATGTAAGATGAAAACCACCGATATAGATCACCGTGAATTCCGGCGGAAAATAGCTTCTGAAGAAGCACTCGACCAATGAAATTATAACCACTTTGATGGTGAACGCACCATCAAAGTGGTTATAATTTCATTGGATAGTATCAGGTTAGAGGCGGTTGAACGTTTTCTGAGGAAACCATTTTGTTCGTCGCCGAGATGGCGTTGCATAGCTGAGTAAACTCCCGTGTGTACTACTGGTTCTAGAACTTAGAGAAAAGATATAATTTATATATTGGGCGGTAGTTTTCTATTTGAGACTTATCCCCCTTTTTAAAAATCGGTGTAATAAATGTCGATTTCCACATCTTCGGGACAATACCCTCCCTCAACGACCGCTCAAACAGCACACAGACTGGCGCCACCAGGCTCTTTGCACAATTAATTATGAAGATCAAATCTGGCCCACCAGATTTAGATGAGTCACACGCTGACCGTACTCAGGTTCACCGAGCTAGCAGGATGAATGTTGTTATTAACATCCAGATCGTCAGATTCTGAGTCAAGTTCTTGGAAGGTGGACTGAAAGTAAGTGGAAAAAAGCTCAGTGATACCCTCCCCGGTGTCTGCGGACGAGTCCATATAGTGTAATACGTTAGGTAATGTATTACCACTTTTTTTGCTTTTGATATACGACCAGAAACATTAAGGATTTTTGGCGTTTGATGATTCTATTTTTTCCATTTAAGCATCAAAACAAACCGCCTATAATTTCTTAGCTCGGTTTCGCAAGAGAGAAAAAGAGTGGTAATCGGATATGTTGCCGGAATTTTGTATTTAATAAATAATAATATAAGAAATATCGCTGGACATTTGCACACAGCGCCTTGCGCCTTGCTCCTTTGCGCATTTGTTATGGTATTTGTGTTTTACGACAATAGTACCCTCGGGCAAAGTAGTTAGGACTACATCGAGCGTTCGATTGTTGCAATTTAGAATATTGTTACTTTGGCGAAACCCGCAGAAGGTGACAAAATATTCATAATAACATTGTAACTCTTGGTTTGTTTATTTCGAACGGGTGGTTATTCAAGCTAGCGTTATCGGGTAACGGTACTCTGCGTAAGTCGAGAGCGCCGAGCGGTGTGGCGATCAGCATGACCCCTCCGTGTTTACGGCCATCCGTGCGGTCACATCTAATTATCGTGTATCCGCTTGGAGCCAGTTCACCATCATGTATCGAGCCATTAATTCCAGTCTCGGTTATGGCAACCAAATCGACCATAGACCCTAGCATATTGTTATAAAATGATTTTAACTTCGTGCGTAAACCTCTAACGTTCTGATAGAATAAATCTAACGAGCACTTGGGTTTCTTGCCACTAGCTTGGACCACATTTACACCATTCGAACACACAAGTCCCACTTTTTGCGAGCGGGAACTTTTTAAACCACTAGTTTTAGCACACCGACACTGTAAATCATTCTTCTTTCGTCGCTCAGTACCGTGATCACTGAGAACACCCAACGACTGCCCGCGGGGTCGCCTCGGAAACCAGTCAGACAACGTCACTCCTGCGGGCCACGTCGCCGGCGTGTTTATGCTCTTATTTAAGCTCTCAGGAAAAGAATTACAAAAGCAGCATGTCTAGTAGTATTAATTAAACGTTTCTCCACAATGTATTGGTCACAGGCTTGAAGCTTGTTCAAATAGGTGAGCACGTTTTGCCTTGTCGTCTCCGGCTTGAAAGACCAAGCCTGCAAATATTTAAGCTTTTTCACCGTTTTAAGTTGGTAATCTTCTTGTCCGCTGCCAGTGACGACTCGCCGTTTAGAATTACGTGCTTTGCACGCCGGTTGCCACCCTTCATCCGTTAGGGAGGTAACGTTTTCATGGCGATTATCACTTGTGTTAACCGCGTTTCCGCTGAATTCGTGGCCCGACACTCCAAGGGTGATAAAGTTGGTTTTGTGGGTAGATTAGGTTTTGTACTTGTAACATCGTCGATGTTATCAGCAAATTATTTGAGTTACCTACGTCACCGTCGATCCTTGGTTTCGCAGTGGCTGACTTTTTTACAACGACTGCGTATGCACTTTTGGTTTTTGCGCTAGGATTAATTCAATTTAATTGAATTAATTTAATTGAACTCGCGCTTGACGCATGGGACGCTGCGTAGTCGCTGGAATCTCTGGCTTCTCTTGACCACCGTCGGTATCCAATAGTACCGGAGGGACTGATTTCGGTGTACCCTCAATAGCTAACGTTAACAACTTCAAAGATTCCTCTTGCCTAACTATAATAGTAGTTTGCTCATCAATTTTGCACTCGAGAAGCACTGATTTTTGTCGCGAGTTCACTAACTACTTTATGTAGCTCGCGCACTGTAGTGCGCAAGGTGTACCTTCAAGGGCCTTCTGGGCCAATATTATATTTTTTAAATACTGGGAGCTGTACTACTGTGCGCGGAATACCCTTGTAAGTTGTGAAAACACACACACATCTATGAAAACATCATGTACGTAAAAATCGGCATTTATTCAGTAAAAGAGGTGACAGACACCACTATAACACTAGAAATAGGGACCAACTAGTTCAGCCAGGTTTCAGGCTTGCTAAAGTAGATTCATCTTTCATGGGGTATTATTTGAAATGTTACAATAAAATACCTGCCCACATTCTTCAACTGAATTAGACGAAATTTAAATCTTGTATAAAACGCACACTATGTAGGCAAGCATATTATAAGTTGGGGGATTACATTGATGATAAAAATGCTTGGCTAAATGCTGGTCCTGCTCCACAACCATAGGGGCAAACTAATTGATTGTACTGGTCGGGCATTATTTGAGTCTATCGACAAGCAACGAAGAAGAAGAAGAATTGATGATTGTAAAAATATACTTGCATTGGATAGATTCCAGTTCTTGTATTATATAATTGCATAGCACATGTGTGAGTACTTTGTAACGTTGCCACATTTAATTATCTTTTATTGACTTGAATATGCCTTGGTGGCTGAGAGAATGTCATGCTCACTCAAATATCTCGCTGATGGTGGCGGGTGTGTCGGGTCATTTAGTCCCCTTCAATATGGTTGAGTTGAACGGCGCCGGTACATGCATCATGTTCGTGATCGGGCGCTGTCAGTTGGGACTGGTCATCTCTTAGCTGCCACGGTTCATTTTAATTAATTTATTTTTAAATTGTTGATCTAATCTTTTACTCTGGACGCTCTTAATGTGCACGTTTTTCTACATCGTTCTCACATATATGTATAATCTCAAAATTAATTATGTAACAATATTTTGATTTAAAAGAGTGTCCATGGAGTTTCTTGCCCGTTCTTCTCCATAGAGATCTACCCTAGAGAATGGGCTACTACAGTACTTTCTCAAGTTATTATGCCTTGTGACTGGGACTGTAGCTTTGTTTTTTAATTGTATTTTTGACATTCAAAAGTGCCGTAATGGTCTAATTGAAATAAATGCTTTGAGTTTAAGTTTGAGTTGAGACTACGATAGTCGAAGATCGAAAGTCTTGTATCTTGCCACTCTTGCTCGGTCCAGACAAGACAACGTATTCTATTTAAAATCCTTTACGATACAATATGAGCAGAGCACTGACCACTAGAAATATGAACGATTTACTTATTTACTCGGTTTTAAGATTTTTCTCAAAAGTAACCGCTGTTTCCTGAATTGTGTAATCGAGGTATAGGATTTCTCATATTTTTTTAATTTCGAGTGCTACATTACATTAAAGGTACCTCAATTACACCTTAATTGGAGTTTATTAATCAAATAATCAATCAGAAACGAGTTGTAAACGTTCTACAGCTATTAGAACGCTTACAACTCGTTTATAATGACATATTGACACATGTCGTAACAGTTATGCCATACACAGCTATTGAACGGGGCTTATGTGCGCTGATCGTGTTCAGTGTCAATATGGTGAAATTGATTCTGAATGTGCTAAACGTGCTTTTAAGCAAAATGTTTGTTATTGGGAAAAGGCTATATTAAGGCAGATGATGAATCGTTCGATTTTCATCTCAACAGTCAGTTTTTAGACAGACCACACTTCAAAAGTATTACTTCTGTTTTATCAAATAAAACTGAATGCAAAATATTTAGGTTTTGCACCTAACGAAAAAGAACTAGTTGACTGAGCATTGTAAATGTGAATTGTATCTGAAAATACTTGAAAATCCTTTTGCCACGTAGTATTCAGTGAGAAATAACATTGACTTCCAGTTAAAAGAGATGCCAGTCGAAACGTCTTTTAATATTCTACGAATATTTTTCTTCACTTGGAATATTTCGTTTGCAACATTTTTTTGCTTGAAAGTATGAAAAGGCTCGATTTTCTATGTGCAGTTGAACTAAGGGAAAAAAAAGCTCACTCATTTTACTGCGTTTGTTTATGCATTTTAGAAATATTTTCAATTACTTGTATTTATGCATGTACTTGTATTTTACTTGTATTTTAGTCAGTAAAAGTCTGACACTCCCTCCTCCGCCCAGAGCTGGAGAAGTCATTCGATGATTAACCAACCAAAAAAAAAAGGGTGCAGGACTTTTTAGAACATAATGAACGCCACTGACTATGCTATAACATGAATTAACGTGGCCACATACTGAAGCGAACTAATCTAAAAAGGAAAATTGTTTCGAAAAGAGCCAGAATGCAATGTATGTACCGTTAAAAGTATACATAGATTTCATATGAAACGGTTTTTGTCCAGCACGAATGTATCAAAGTTTGAAGCCAAACTGTCAAAGGTGGACTAACAATTTTTCTAGTTCTACCTTTCTCTCTTTGTTACAGAGAACACAACGTGCCAATTTTTTTAAAACATAACTTTGGACGCTAGCTGCACTATGCTTAATTTGATTTGAGCACCGAAAACCAGTGCATCAATATCAGAAAAAACTAGGTAAAATCCGACAAACAGTCGGACACCGTACAGCAAACTTTTCATGTTATTAAACAAAATAAACAATCATATCGTTATAAAATTTCCGTATACGAGTAGGAACGAGGCTTTTGAGGATTAAAATGTCTGGTATACAAAAATATTGGTTCCTGTAGAAATGCTGCATGACGGTATGCACGACATATCGAAATAGAGTGCTCTTTCCATTTGGATTAGTCCCTAATGGCTACTCTCAAAGAGTTTTAAAAGACTTTTTTATTGGACCTTGGAAATATTTTTAAACAAAAATTTTGTTCTCGCACATTTTCGATTTTGACACACGAATGCTACCTGACAAGCGGGCGTATGACACTAGACAGAACAATTTGTAACTATAGTTACGCTTTTCTTCGTCTTGTCCCTTCTATCGCTCGTTAATATTTTAATGTCACGCTACTCCATACCCCGTGGGTACCGCACGACCTCCCGCGAGGCGGCGAGCCTTCTTGCCGGATTGCCGTCATGGTATCTGGAGGCGATAGTCCTTGCGCGCCTGCTCAATGGCGCGCGGAGGCGCTACATCGGGGAGAAACTTCGCTGCCACGGCTCGCTTAGCGGACAGACTTCCGGCGCGGCGTGATCACATGGCGACATGGAGAGAGCGACTGTCGCAACCCCGTGCAGGGCACACCACAATAGTGGCGATAAGTCCAATCTTTGAGGAGTGGCTTGAGAGACGCCACGGCATCCTCACCTTCCGCCTGACGCAGGTCCTCACCGGACATGGCTGTTTCGGGAGGTTCCTGCATCGAATAGGGCGGGAGGAAACGCCCGGGTGCTTCCATTGCGAGGATCGACCGGAGGACACGGTGGAGCACACTGTGGAGGTGTGCCCCGCTTGGGTGGAGCACCGCCGTGTCGTCGAAGCGGCAATCGGTGGCGGCGACCTCTCGCGTCCGGCCCTGGTTCAATCCATGGTCTGGAGCGAGACGAAATGGGACGCGAAAGGAGAGTCAGCAAAAGGAAGGGGTCCGCAAAGGTCGATGCCTGCCGGGCCTACGGGACTGTTCGAAAGAGATACTGTGGCCCCGGTACATAAAGGGTGATGAAGGAACATGGATGGGTTTTAGTCAGTAAAAGTCTGACGCGGGAGGAGTCATTTGATGACTTCCCATCCGCAAAAAAAAAAAACCTGTTCCATACAAAAAAAAGAACCCGTGTGATGCTTGTTTCAGCTGTGAGATCCGAAGACACATTCAACGGTTTTTGTTTAAAGTTAAGAGACGTTTTATGTCAAAAACGCTTTTCGAGCAGATTAGAGTAAGGAGTAAGTTGAGTTTATTTACCTCAACTTCAAGGAAATACGAGTAAGTAAATATGCGGATAATTATTACCTACCTATAAAATCCCGGAATGATTTTTTAGAATTATTCCCGCTGCGTCGAGTCCCCTGGTTTTGATGCATTGTCTTTTGTTTTACCCCGAAATGACTGTCACAGAGTACAGTCACATTAAAACGAAATACTGTTGTGCTCTTAATAAATAAAGTATTTTCGCTCATCCGGTGATATCGTAACTAGGCTAGCATAAATTCAAAGTTCAGAGGGACGTATCATCCACGTCATGTTACTTACTCCTTGAAGTTTAGGCAGAATGATAACTTCTACGTATTCCGACCTCTCATAATGAGCTACATTCCGATATTTCAGTAACGCGTTAAAAAAGACCTAGAGACCTAGAAATGAATGAAATTATGGTATGAAAGCGGTTAAAAAAGAGGTTTAATTATGATTGAAATAAGTAAGTTCTTCCATTTACTAGTCAGAGAGCACTTGTGAAGTGGTGCTGCGTACTCATAACCCTTTACTTCGTGCTATTTACGTCTTAAATATTTGTAAAAATTACTTTTTAATTACTCATACTCGGAAAGTAGGTCTAAAGTTGCCTGAGGAGTGGGCTGAAAGTAAGCTTTTCAGCCCTAGGGAGAATCGTTTTTAACTGACAGCTGTCAAATTATTAAAAAAAAACTAGTTCTATTTTCACATTTCTATTGAACCATGTTTCAACTTTCTATCTATACAGCCACTCAATTACAGCGCGATGTAAAATTGAATTAACTTAAAAGTTAAGTATTAATTATAGAATACTTACATATTTTTGGAATAACTTTATTATAATTTAGTTTCAACTATTTCCTTAAAATAACAGATTTGGGCAAAATATTTCCCATTTTTTCAATGATCAAAATAAAAAAAATATGGCTGAATAACCAGTTTTTTTTTTTGGTTTGAGTATAATAACCAGTTTTCAATTGTGTTTTTTCTCTGTTGCCGGCTGGCCGGCGGAAAAAAAACAAAATAGGCGGGAAAGCGGTAATCCGATCTTCATTTGTTTTTTCGAGCTGGGGAGTTCATTTTTTGTTTAGCTAATTCATATTTTCATTTTATACTTTCCTTGTATTCGTAATGAAAAGCACAGTGTTTACCTCGGGGGACTTATTTAGTCCCTCGAACTATTGGCACTCTCACTACGTTCGGGCGCCAAACCCCTGTCTCGGCACTAAATAGGTTCAGCAATAGTTTCAGCCCTAAGGGTAACAATGTACTATTTTTATTGAACGAAAACTTTTGTACAACACTCGAATATAACAATCACGACAATAAATCCCGTAAGGGTTAGGCAGAGGTGTACGTTCTATGTTAGCCTACACTCATTTCTCCGAAATAATTAAAGGTAATAAACGACTAGCCTAATTTCCAGCAACTGAGCTCTAATCCAAGAGGCTACATGGCTGCTACAAAAAGCACTTGTATTTGTTAGTTGCCTTGTTGAAATAATTAAGTAGATTAGTTACTTTGTTTCAATCTAAAACCGACCATTTGTGTCCGTAGTCTTGGAGTTTGGCACCATTGGGTTACATTTTACTGTGGCAGGTGGCAGCACTAGCTGTCAACTGTCAAATTGTCAAGTCAATTAGCAGCTGGACACGCCAGAGGTTTGCCTAAATCAATTAGTTTTTGCTACTTTGTTACTCTGTGAACTAACTCGGGATTAATTATATTCTATTAATGAATGAAAGCGGTCCGCCCGGGCACATACAACTTGAATGTAGGTACTTACATATCTTTTTAATTAGTAAGTGCGTTTAGCGTTAAACGTATTTAGTGATTTATGTTGCAAGTCTGAGTCTATCAACATTGTCGAAACCTCTTTTTGTTATAGGAGTCACAGACAGCCCCCTGTGCCGTGCCTGCATGGAGGAAGACGAGACAGCAGCCCACGTGCTTCTGCACTGCCTAGAGGTTGCCCCATACAGGGCAAAGTTTTTCGGTAACCCAGGTATTCTCCACGAGATCGTTAACACCAAGGCGCTGCTGGCCATTCGGGGGGAGTTGGGGTGAAAATACGCGCTTTGGACGTGGATTTGCAGACACTAGCCCTTTATACAATACAAAGTTACTGTATTCACATTTAATAACTGATTGACATAATCAGTTATTTTTTCGGTTTAATGAAACAAGTAACAAAATTCAGAGATTCCCTCCAAGTTCATAAAGGTCTAGCACTGACTTTGACCTTGACAAAGTCGTTCCTAGACCTTTATGAAATTAGAGGGTTGTATTGATGATTTTGATGACTATAATTCTGTAAATACATACGTCTCACAGTCGCGAACAATATTTTAATCAACATACAACCTAGCACTGGTCTGCAAATTGCCAAAAACGTAAGAAAATTTGATTTTCGCGGGCTACCCTGACGCTTTCACCTTAAATAAATACGGGTAAAAAAAAGAAGCGGGTATTGTAGATAAAAATAAATAATATGCTATTAGAATACCGAATATCATCCTTTAGTATGCAGCATTCCATATTCAAATCATCCCAACATGGAGCATAACCAGCCAGTCCAACCGCGCATACGAATAATGATGACCACCTAACAACGTCACGACCGGTTAGTTTGGATGCATTTCGCTTGTGAAGTTTCTCCCACACTGAATAAGGTCATGCAAAAAGGTTTGCTGCAGCCCGCGTAGCACGACCGCCTTGGAAACGGGTTTTGTCGACGATGAACCGACAAAATTACAGATAAATGACAGACGAACAAAATAAATCTGTCATTTCGTCGATTCTTTCTTCAAAGAAACCCGTTTCTACGGTGGTCATGCTACGCGAGCACGTGTGATTGCTTTATAGTTTAAAGTAACTTCATTTCCTAACAAGCAAGTTGTTGTTGTAGATAACTAGATTCGTTTCTAGAAACTTTGCACTAAGACCTACCTCGTAGGTACAGTCGTGGTCTTTTCCGTCTGACCAGTTAATTTTTTTTTCGCTTAGATCATTTGGAGGTCGGATGCTTAAGCCACGCCCCCTTAAACTTTGGGCCTATTAGGAAAGCGCCAATTTTGGCGCGCAAAATAACAATAACTCTCGTTTGGCGTGCGTCCTCAGTGCGCTCAGCCGATTCGATATCTTTTCATTCATTATTTCTATACAAAGTCAATGGGGCGGGGCTAGAGAGCGTTTCTATGTTGCGAGTGCAAGCAAAAATTAGCTTAGTGGTGACCAGGCGGGAGTGTCCTCGATAGTACCTAATAGTAGGGCTTATTTATATATTCGTTATTCGTAAAAACTTAAAATTACAATTACAAAAATACAAATACAAAATAGTTTATTGTATTATTAGATATTACATTACATGATGTGTGTGGAGCCCCCGTTTAGGCAAACAATGCCTGTATTAGAAGGCTCCAAATTATAACAGTAACTCTTTAATAAGATGGTATTAAGGGTTAAACCGACTTTTATACCTATAAACAGTAAGCATTGTATTTATTTATGGGCTTTTGCAGAAAAGCAACCCCACACAAATTATGACCAGTTTGTAGTAACAAAATTAACAAAAAAAACAACTCATCTATCATCTACTATGTGACTAGACAATGTAAACCAACACCCCTAAAGTATTGAAATGGATCCCCTTTATTCTCGTTTTGTTTTAAAAATCGTTAGTGTTGGGTGATGCTTCATTTAGCTGTCAATTTAACAGGATCCGCAATCCTGGCTACATAGATGGTATGGCTTTTAGCTACGGACGTCAACGGAAAATCCATTAAAATCTGTCAAAAATGATGCAACTTGTTACTAAAAATATTACATATTCCCTGACCACGTTTACCTTCCTTACTTACGGATGGGAAATATAAAAATCATCAAAGAGAAAATTCATTAAAATATGGCAAATTATGTTTGATGCAACTGGTTTTCATATTCACTTACGGCCATTTTCAATAACTTACTGGCCGGTTTCGGTAGGTTCCTATCTCTGTCTGTTTCACATTTTGTTGATTGACTGTTGACTGTGTGTGTTGTTTTGTGACGGACTGTTAGAAACAAAACGTCACAGAAAAGTTTTCTTTGATTTTTCTGTGAATCAAGTGACAGGTCCGCAAGAGAACCAGGGTCACCGACGTAGCCCGAAGAATTGCCAAACTTAAGTGGCAGTGGGCAGGGCACATTGCTCGTAGAACGGATGGCCGATGGGGCCGAAAAGTTCTGGAGTGGCGACCGTGAACCGGAAGACGTTGCGTTGGAAGGCCTCCCACCGGGTGGACCGATGACCTGGTGAAGGTTGCGGGAATCCGCTGGATGCGAGTCGCACGGGACCGGTCAATGTGGCGACACTTGGGGGAGGCCTATGTCCAGCAGTGGACGCCTTTCGGCTGAAATGATGATGATGATGAAGTGACAGGTAGGTGATACGGAACCGATTAGCTACGCAAGAAGGCACATTAACCAACAGTCATACGGAAGTAAGTTTTAGAAAACGACCGTTACTGAACAAATACTGCTATCCAGTCTACATTTTATTAAAAGGATTATGAAAATGTAATTGATTTTATTACTACAATGCTATACCAAATTTTAATAATCCTGCTGCATCATAGCGGCATGGTAAAATGAAAGCCGTTTGTGGTTAATCATTCATAACATCCTTTGACACAAAAGTTCGTGTTTATTTTAACACAAACCGTGTGTCTGATGGGATGACGGATTTCCATGAAAACTTTTATCGAGGTATCCTTTTAGGATTAAAAAAAAAAAAAAAACAAAATTTTTCTTTACTTTTGTGAAAGAAACTGCAACCTGAAATTCGCTCAAGCTCGGCTAGCAACCACGCAGCACTTAGATAAAATAATTGCGTTTAAAGTTTTCTTGTAACTTGTAGGACTTGTAATAAACTGCCAAAAATGTTGAACTTTGTTAAACTAATTGGCGAAATTTTACCATTAGTTAAGTAACAGTCCGGTCTTTAACATCAATAGTGAAAAGTTTATATTCTATTTTATTTACAGTAAAGTATATAATTCATTCAATCAATTTATTACTTAACTTAAGAGTGCGTGATGTATCGATTACCTACGCAGCAAACTCGTATTTACACGATACCTGAAAATATTAAATCAACATTTCACCTACTTCGTTTACTTAATAAAATCATAAAACGTTTTTTTTGTTTACTTTTATGAATATTAATTACCTCATAAAACCTGTAGTCTTTCCTTTCTAATTATGCAAAGTAGGTTAATGGTATAATCCGCTCTAATGTTGCGAGGAATCATGTTAGAAACGAGCGCACTACGTTAATAAGACGTTGGTTACACAGCAAATGAAATTATGACTAGAAACTTAAGGGTACAGACTAGCTTTACTTTGCCAACCAGCAAACTGACCTTTACGAATAAAGAAACACGACACCTGCTGGCTAAGTGAATTTTAAAATCGTTTAGTTCTGTTCACATAATATAAATAAACAACAAATTTATTTGTGCATTTAGCAAAATAGCTAGCAGCTAGTAGCGAAATTAAAAAAAAAGAAAAGCGAACAAAAATATAAAAAGTCAAAAATAATACCTATTATTGAGCCATCAAATTTGATCGAGTAACACCTATATTTTAATAATAGTAATAGATGGATGGCACTTTAACATTTGCTCGTTAAAATGATGCTACAAAGTCGCGGCAGGGTACCGACTATCAAAGATATTAATCTATATCTATATTCAGCCTTCGTTAGTGCTAAATGCTATCCCTGAGAAAAACAAAACACATCAGACAAAAAGACCTGGCTGAAACAGAAACAAAATAAAAAAGAAGTACTTACCTATAAGCGTCAGCATCATTGAAGTCGAAACATAAGCCAGGAGGATGATACCGAGGCTGTTGACAATGGCTAGAGGGATGGAGCGCTTGGGGTTGTTCGCTTCTTCACCGGTGGTTGCAATGATGTCGAATCCAATGAAAGCGTAGAAGCAGGTCGCCGCTCCAGTGAATACCTGGTTGACAAGGAAATTGGATTTTGGGATTTTACTCTTATAGGACACCGACTTTTTCCCATGCATCATTGGACCCACATTTTAATAGACAGTTACAAGTGCATAATTAAGATATCATCAATACCGTCTTTACCATAAGGGCACACTAGGAACGTGCCCAGGGCCCCGCGACCCAAGGGGGCCCCCAAGTTCCTGTAACTTATCCCAGGCAGGACCGCAGGATACTAAAATTTTCGAGCTCACTCCGCTCGCTTTTGCATCTAGCTTTTTGGCATAAGTCAAAAACTTACTTAAGGATGTTTCTTAGAGGCGGAAAACTTTAAATTGAAACGAAACACAGAAAAAAGTTTTTAATATCCTTGTGATTGGCTTTATTTGACTGATAATTGTATGCCATTAATGTTTGTTTGCTATAAAGGAGATAATGAAAACTTCATTTGCCATTCAAGCGAAAAAACATTTACTTCTATTGCATTCTTCCAATTTTGACCTATGGGTCTCAGACGTTTGGACGTGGATTTGACGCAGAAGAACATGTCAAGAACTACATGTCTGCAACATTAATGCCTTGCAATTGTCACACGAATAGTTAGTTATCATGTCTTTGTACTGCTCGCTGTTGACTGTAAGTTCTAACCATCCTGGTTTTTAAACCTTTGACGAAATTAGAAACAATGAGCACTTGGAAGCCAACATTCAACGCATTATTGCCGAAATACAGCATCCAGATTTGGGCATGTTTGCGCCAACCGTAGTGGCCACATCACTGCAACCATATTCATGCATTTATCATCAAAAATGTTTTTCTGAATTTTATTTAAAATTATAGTTCTCCGCCGCTAAAAAAAACACCGGTTATTTTGGTCAAGAAAACTTAACCTATCCCAGGCGGGGTGCGAAAAAATTCGAGCTCGCTTCGCTCGCTCTTGCATTCTACAAGGGCCCCATTATTCTCAAGTGCCCAGGGCAAATGGTTAAACACGGCTCTGGATATCATGGTTAGTAATGTTAGAGGATGAGGTATTTTAACAATGTATTTTGTAATAATTAATCTATTAATGGTCAGACGACTAATAGACTAAGTACTACATAGACTACGTCAATAGACTACGACTACTTAATAGACGACGATGTATAAACTCTTTAAAGTTTTCATTATATCAAATAAACCAACTTAACAGCAGTGCATGGTATACTGCAGATAATGCACTACTCATATGTCTGCCTATACATATCTCTCTGAAAATAATGACTTGTGTAAGTAGATAAAAATATGATTTAAACCGTTGGCATGTCCAAAATATTGTGTCGCGTTCCATTGGTTTGCCACGCCGGTTTCAAGATGTGAAGTAATAAAGTTTGGCTGCTACGGAGCCAACGACTTGAGAAAGCGACTCGGTGATTAAATTAATTAATTCTTATCTTACAAGCTGGATTTTTTTTCACTTTGTGTAAGAATGAAACTTCACTTAGGCTTCACTGTCCACAGCTCAAGTTGCTGCGCAGCCTTAAATATTTTCTTAAAGAACTTTTTAAGAAATAACCGTTTGCCTTTCCTGAATTTTTATTTTCGCGGTCAAACACAACCTCTTCAGGTTCACCGGGCTTCCAAGTAAAATAGGTCAATTTGAATTAATTAACTGTATACCCTGCGGCCATTAAAAGTACCAACAGTACAAAAAGGAAGAACATTGACTTTTCCTTGGAAATGGTCATGAAAGGTTAAAATTTGGTCAAAATTTATAAAGGGTGTAAAACACCTCTTAACGAAGCCGAAACACACTTGTTCTCCTCGTTATTGCGATCATTTTTTTGTTTTACTCCATACCTGGGAACCTTCTAGTTACGGAGATATTGGGGGTCAAAGTTCCAACTTTTGACAAGTTTTTTTAGATACAAGTTTTTAATGTGAGATTTTTACTTTAAACACCTCCACGACCCCCGTACTATTCAATCCATCCATCAGCACAATGTTTTGAGTGCGTTACATTGAGTTCTACGATAAAACATGATTTTTCACCCCAAAAAAAAATCGTTTCCCAGCAATAATTTTAGCGTAAAGTTACTTAGTTTGATGTACAGAATGCTTGGTTGACGGCTTCGTGTTGAGGTCTTTTACACCCTGTATGTATAGTCTTCAGCTTCATTGAAAATTACGCAATTATTCTTGTAAGTAAATATAAGTGAGTCATACACATTTAGCTGTAAACACAACTTTGCATAATGGGCGATTATAGACCCGTCGATATAATGCGAGTGCGATGTTCAGAACAGGATCCACTTCCTGGTATGATCTGAGAGTCTAAACAACTGCTCTTTATAACCTAATGAATGCTACTGACCCTTCTATTTTTGTGGGTGTCTCTTGAGCGCAACTGATGAAGTACCATCGACTAGCGAAGAAGATCTTGATATTACAATGCGTCGTTGAAGTTCTAACACCACGAAATTCAAAACAGCTACTTTATATCCTGGTAATATATAATACCATTTCATATTTTGTGATTACTTCAAATTGAGATAGAGACGGTGCTTGTTTCCGATAGGCTGAAACAACGCGTCTTCCGATTCTCTAGCCAACGGCATCAGAAATCAAATGTCAAAACCGCCAAAAATTTAATACTAATTTACTTTACTTTAGAAAGGTAGTTGAAAATATTATACGGGAACGATCGTTCCAGAAGATATAACTATAGTGAGTTCAATCATTAATTTTGATACTAACCAAAAATGTTCAGTTCACCGCACAACGCACACGGGGTTGCAGTTTCACCATTGTAATAAATCTTTTATAAAATATAAGAGGATTGTGTGTGGACTGATGGGCCTTTGATGGACTTTCATTGAATAATAAAATAGCTGCTACAATTTGTTGCATCAGTGCAGTATGTACATAGGTCATAGATCAAAAGATGAAAATTACAGGGCGTCGAAAAATTCGTCCGAATCGCCGGCAAACTGCGTAGTAAACTAGCAGCATTGCCACGTTAGATGGCAATACTGGGCACTTTTCCCCTTTTGATACTTGTACATAATATGTAATTATGGGTTTTAACTTTCGTTTTCTCAGGGTAATACCTGGTATTTTAAGAATCATACGGGTGTGGACCAAGTTTAAATTCTGTATTTGTTTGTGAAGGGAAATTATTATGTACTGTAGTTTAAGTATATTATAATTTGTAAATAATGTACATACCTAAGCAAAATTGCAGTATTATTTTCATAATAATCGCAACTCTGTTTCGAAAGCTATATCAATTTTGTAATAGGATCATGTTAGCTACATAAATTTATGCATTTCCAATAAATTTCTAGTTGTATGCAAATAAAGTCTCATTTGGTTCAGTTATTTAAAGAACTTATACTGTTTCTATTCCTTTTTTTTTTGGATGAATGAATGAATTTATTTAACTTCAAACATCTTACAACTAAGTACAATGCCCCACAAAACTGCTTACGCAGTTTAACTGTGAGATCGATGAGTCTCTTTACAAAATCTTAAATAATAATAAGGTACATCTATAACTTATACAAAATAAATATTCTTAATACCTACAAAGTTACATATTGTCTAATAAATATGTTTTTAATTTGCGTACGAATTTAACTTTATTATCTTCTTGTCTGATGTCAGCAGGCAGAGTGTTCAATAAATAGGGTACGCGTTTTTTTAAAGTTCTGTCACCATAGTAATTACTAACTCTGGGTACATCGTATTTACCTGCTGTCATCGACCTGGTAGTATACTTATTAGAGACTAGTGAGTTACTGACTTACTGACTAGTGAGTTTGACTTATATTACGCAATGATCTTCTATGTGAATGGTCCAACAAAACTTTCAATATTATGATTTCATTTCATATTGGAACTTTCTATCTCTCGATATTCTCTTTTTTTTCTTCAATGTCTGCTTTTTAGAAATAAAACACTCATATTTTATAACAAAACGCTGACAAAGAGTTTACATAAAATATTGGAACTTTAGAGGCGTATGGGCCAAACTGCGTCAAAAAACTGTGGACTTATTACCTATTACAATCAGTAATCCTTCCCTCATTGGATTATTACTGTTTTAAATACTCTATAAGTAGTCAATAAGGGCCAACGAACTTATTATGAAACAGTTCCAATGACCCTAATGCACTTTTAAGTGAGATACACTTGCAAAGTTATGAAAAAATAGCAATACGAATTGGGCATAAGACGATAAAGACACAACCATCAAAACTTATAATTTGTCAGTAGGTACACCCTACAGGTGTTACCACCATCAGTTTATGTGCCTAACCAAGAACATTTTTGATCTCAAATTAATATTAATATAATTTTTCAAAAGCGCAAGGCTATCTCTTCCAGACAGCCTTTGAACGGACTAAAAGATGAAAAGAGATCAAAGCGCAGACCTGTGTTCATAACATCACACACACACAATGTCTACTTACCCAAGGTGAGGTGTGCTACGTACATGTTTGGGTCGTCAATCCCGCGGTCTAATCGAATAATATGTGCGGTAAAAGCAAATAAGAAGCGGACGTTGCCGATTAGATACAGCCGAACGTTGACCGAAAATATGTAGCAATTGCATCGGACCAGCTTTGTTGTTCCACAATCATTGCCGAATCGAACCTGTCGATGCAAACGTGGTTGGGTCTATGCGACCCCCACCATACCCGTCCGTAAAATAAAAGTGCATGCGAGTTTTGATAGAAAAGCTATTGTCATCCTTATCTTACGTTAGATATCCTATGGTTGAAAAGTCAAAGTGGAAAGTAAAACTCATCCGGCACACTGTGGATAGCGGTCGCCAGTAGCGATCACGATCAAAAACCTTCAGTTACATTCAAACTTCCGATTCGTTGTCTTCGTCCGGTGACCGAGATTGTATGAATGAAACTTTGGTCTAGTTCGTTCTTTGAAATTGAAGTGACCTAAACTCATCAATCAATTGTAGGTGCAGTCTGACGTTTGATATCTGTGATCCAGATATTGGAATTGAAAAACGAAGCTGCATTTTAGCGTTAAAAACGCCCGTTATAATCACTCATACCTACCTGCAATTAGTTTCACAAAATAATTAAGATTGCTGATAATAATAATTAGGTAATTTATTTATCTATCTTTAAATATTTTTTTCAATAAGCAGATGAATGCAAGACGCTTGCGTGTTAATATAATTTATATTTATTTTTTGTAAGGTGCAATCAAGTGTTCAGACAAATCATCTGCATCATACTACCTCCACTTAATTAATGTCGTACATGGCAGCTGCTGACGCCGTAAACGTTTTAGCACCAGTAATAAGTAAACATAGCCTTTATGACTTCCATAGGCGTTGTTAGACGGAACCCTAGGAAACTAATAAACGCCGAGTACGATTGTCAGCTTGTCACCCGAGTATAATTTTATTACTGGCTACAGCTACGGAAAAGATCAAACCTGGCCTACATTTCTGGGTATAAAATGCCTACAAATATTCTGTCTGGCTTATATTCAATCTATTTTTCGTGTCGGCGTCACAACTTTGATAACGATCGGAAAGGCTGAACATGTCAATGTCCCCGTAATTACATTTTTACTTTGTCTACTCCGAGTGGAACAGGGAATGTTGGACGACAAGTAAAAATCAATTTGTAGAATGTATGGGTATTGGCTGGTGTTCAAACAGTATTCCAACTGTCTCTGGAATCTGAATTCAATCGACATAGATGTGAAAGCTCGCGATAACTTCAAAAACAAATGAATAGCGATAATAATAAAATTTTCTCATTTTTTGCAATTTCGCGTGCTACCCTGGCGCTTCTGTATTGCATAAAGTCTTATTTTGCAACAACAAATCGTAGCAGCAAATCGCCTCATCACTATGACAGATCTGCTGTAACATTATCTGTTTTTGTGTACCTCTATAAAAACGATTCTTTACACGTGGCGTCTATTGTATTATTACCGTCGTGTGACTTGTCTCTACACTTTGAAGTTAAAAAAAAGAAAGTTTCTTAGTTACTCACTCCACTCCATCCAAAAGGCAGGAATCCCTTATGCTCAGTCCAGTTGTCAGTGTCAACGTAGAACAAGCCGGCTGCCATGATGAACACCCAAATGCTGAGGTTGATGGCATTCAGCAAGTTGTTGAAGAAGAGGGATTTCCTCACTCCAGCGACTAACACCAGCATCATCATCAAGGTGATTGTAGCAGCTAGAACATCCGGGGGTTTACCTGTCGAAGAGAAGATCTGGTTAATTTCTTTAACTACGTACTTCAGAATTAAGCTGCAGTAATGGTTTACGAAAAATTAGTTTGTAAACGTTTGAAGAATTTATGCAGCATATGATTCTTATTTTGTTTTATATGAGCGTAATGTGTTATTAAGGTATTTTCTTATTTTAATAAATAGGTACTTTTCACCATTCTATGAACGTGTAAGAAGTTATTACCTTTTTATAGGCAACTGACCATTTTAGGCCAAGAAACGCACAGGAAAAAGATTTGTGCTAAAAACACATGATAATTAAATATTAATTATCAACTTATACACTTTATCTTAAAAGTAAGCTATATTTTAACGTAATTAATAAGTTTTGAAATGATTATACTATAGGATCAACAAAACACCGGCAAGGAAGTGTTGCCATTTTAAAATAAGAAACCAAATACATCGATTATCGAAACGTTTTTCTAGTTAAGCAACATACTAAAAACAGACTTGTTTCTGACATATTATGAAAAGTTGAAGTTGCCTTTATACATTATTATAAGTTAGAGAATATTGTCATCAAGTGAAATCAAATTAAAATTATTATCGATCAAAATCAATTAGGTATCGATTTTTATTTAATAGCACTGGCAACCGCTCCCTGATTTAAAAAAAGTCTATGGTTGTCAAACAAATTACAAACGTCACGTAAACCATAGATAATAGAACGTAAACTCTCGACTGACTCGCGTTTAATGTCTCGTTTCTGTTGTTCGTGTTTGTTGTTATTCTGGATTTTACATAAAACCAATGACTTGGCATTAAAATGGAGTCCTCGATTCTTCAAACCCTAACGACTTTGGCGTGAATATGGATTCTGCTTCCGCTTCATCCAAAACTCCTCACATGGATCCGATAGCAAGCTATGATGATACTTTTTACTATGAAATCCGAAGTTTTATTTAACCAATTCTTTTTTTTAAATATATATTGACGATTTGTATTACATAATAATACATCATTTCATAAGTGTGCTCCCAAGGCCAAAATCACTATGAAACTTGGGCATGTCCCTTTAGAAAGTTTTCTTGCAGCCTTTTTACTTACAATAAGAGATTTTCTTTTTGAGTGTTTAAAAAAAAAACATAGTTTCCAAGAACTCTGTAGATGGCGTTGAACTGACTACGTTACTAGCTGCCAAAGCCAAAACGCTTGAAAAAAAAAACATTGCGGCACGTCACATACGCTCGTTGACTGACACTTTCGTTTGCTTATGCTTCCGAATATAACCATTACGTCAAAGTGAAATGATGTGACGTTCCGTTCCTTGCAGTTACTTACCAAGTTCAGCGCCATCTATCCAGCGACTAGGGACGAGTTGAAAAAGAAAATCTCTCGAATACTGTAATACTAAGGATAATTATTTAATGGATAATAATTACTGTAAGTCTGACGCCTAATACGAATAGTGATAACGCTGGCGATCAATAGACAAAAGGGGCGGCCCGAATACTGAAACGTCACTCAATTGTAAAAAAATAAAACGAAATGTTTTAGGATAGTTGTACGATCGTTTCTAAAATCGTTCCAATTTACGTCAAGTTTTCTTCGCATTTACCTACACTTGTGGAGTTGAAATTATACCCGATAATAATGTATGCTCTGTTGCGAGAAGCGAAACTATGACGAGTAAACTGTGTGTAGTTTATCCATAGTTTAGAGATTAGACACGAAACCGCAATCTGATGTTTAATCGACTTCATAATGGCTTTACCACCGTAAAGGTCAAAGTCTCCTGCACGTCGTAAAACGAAAAGCTATATCTTTGCGACAGTTGGATTTTTTCAACTATTCGAATTTTAATTTACTGGAAATTGTGGTTTATTTTACTTATTTCTTGGAAAGCATAACAAGAAAAAGTAATCTTTCGTGGATACTCTCATAGAAACTAACATCCACGACACACGTCTAGTCGTCTACCCACCTTTTTTTTTTTTTTTTTTCCGATGGGAAATCATCGAATGACTTCTCCCGCTCTGGGCGGAGCAGGAGGGAGTGTCAGACTTTTACTGACTAAAACCCATCCATGTTCCTTCATCGCCCTTTGTGGCCCCGGAACACAAAGGGCGATGAAGGAACATGGATGAGTCGTCTACCCACCTCGAGGCAAATATATCACACACCGGTTTTAATGTCAGTATAGCATTCAGCATTGCCGGAGCGCAAACCAACGGTGAGTAATTAGAATGAGATACTGTGCGTGCTGACGGTACATCCAACAATCTGTGTCCACGAGGCCTCAGTTTGTGTCTGGACACGGGAGGAACAAAAAGTTTCACGAGATGTGCTACTAGTTCCGGGCAATCAGACTCACCTCGAAGCGCACGACAAAAAATAATTAGTTGTTGAATGTCGCCAAGTCCCCAATAACAAAATCAACTACACTTATTGAAGCCAATTATGCCGCTTTAGAAAGGCTCCAAAAAACTGTGCCCAATATGGATTCAAGTAATTCGTTAATCTGCTATCAACTGCTCTGATTGGTTCATGACAATACTCTAATTCTTTTAAAAAGCATCCATTGAAAAGCTTTCAGAGTTCGATTTTACATCGGTCGCTATCTACCCAACAAAGGGATATTAAAAACGGAGTGAATACTCCAAGGCTTTATTATTGTGAAGTGACTGAACAAAAAACGAAGAGAAGTTTTTTTTGAGAATATTATTTTCAACTACAAGATAGACGCAGCGACTGACAAAAAATTTTGAACGCCTGATTGGTTCTGAAAGTTTTTACTATCAATCAATAAAATATAATTATACTTTTAGCGTAAAAAACGTTTTTTCCGAATCACCACACAACCAGCAGCCCCTAGTTATCTTCCACATTGTTGACTAGATAATATTTTTATCCGGTTTGAACTATTAAAAAGATTCTGATTAAGTAATAAAAAATCTAAATGAGTTTTTAGTAGTATGACAAAACGCGGCTTTCAGTTCTGATTATTTCTATGATTCACCATTCACCAAGATATATGTATGAAGTTATTATTTCAATCATGAAATCCGGGTATTGAATAACGTTTATATGTATTTGTATATTTTAGATATAGTATCTGACGGCCTTTGTGAATGTATAATATTTTGATCCTCTGTCCGCACTGCAAAGCCGTATTCTGTATTGACAACAGTTGCGAAATTGTATTGCCCGTCGAGCATGCATGCAGTGCTCGACGGGACATACAATTTTGCGTAATTTACACGGAACAGACACACAATCGCTTTACGTAATATTCTGGCGTCCAACTCAAAGTTGGTAAAAGTCTGCATAGTGAAAAGGATTAAAAAAAAACTACTAAAAAGTCAGTCGTATACAATAGAAAACACGTTCTTGTATACTAATAACGATGTCATCAGGGTTTTAGGAACCCATATGTTCAAATTTAGCTGGACAAAAATAAGTAAAGCTGGACTTTTGGAAAATGTGTAAATAAATAATGTTTTAATAATTACTTCAGACTAGAAAAGCAAAAACGATTGTACCAAAAATACGTTTTAAATATACAAGAACTGTTTCTAAACTACAATGACCGATAGATCTCTTCAGAAAAGCAGTCCGAGCGGACCTTTAAAATGGCCGACAAAAGTGCTGGAAAAAAAGAAACGCCGTGACTATGGTCCCTCAGCTCATCTCAAAAGGCAACCACACGTGAATAACTTAGGAGCGTAACACCTTTTGCACTAGTGCGAGCGTGCGATATAAAAGAAATGATTTGAAAATACTCGTTTCATATAAAAACTGTTTCCCAACTATATTAGAGTTTAGAGCTTGCAATCTCTAAAGTTCTAAACGGATGCATGATACTTGTATTTTACATCGAACGGCTGCCAATCTGACCTCCACAAGCCAGTCAGTACTGGGTAATACGATATCCCTTGGTAAGAGTGGTTGTCAGAATTTCGGTTCACTGACTGCCTGTAACGACTGTCAAAGATTTCCAAATAACAGCCACGCAGTACGGAGTACCTATTTATGTTTTAATTTTGTCACGTTTCACATGAAATATTTATTTTATTTCCCGGCTACGGCGAAACCAAAAGGAAGGGTTATGATTTTCCAGATGTATGTACGTATATTTTGTATTTACGTATATTCCTCCGTAGCTCCTAAACAATTCATCCGATTTTGATGAATAAGGTGTCCATCGATTCGCTATTATGGAACGGGTAACATAGACTACATTTTAACCGACTTCAACAAGGTCAAATCGACTCTTCCTGATTCGATTTTACCTTGTAAACCCCGAATTTAATTGGAGCGTGATTTTTCCGTAGACGGGATTTTTAGTGGTAGTATACCACACAAATTCTTGTTATTTTATACTCATGACAATAGCAAAATAAGGTTGTTTTGTCAACGTTATTTTGCTATTGTACAGATTTAATTAGCAGACAACAGGTTTGATGATTGTTAAATTCTATGATAGTGACCTCTTTCTGAAGAAACAAGTACATCATGTGATGTCATGATAAGTTTAATTACCAAAACCTCTCATACATCTAAACAACGTACATATTTCACCCCACTAACTTCTCATACAGTGAAAATTCACGTAAGGGGTAGCTCTGCACCTCTATTGCCATAATGGCGCTTAAGTTAAGCGCTCAGCTCACTCGACAAACGTTGGCGACACGTTTGCCAAACAATTGATGTTGGCGTTGGCTAACCGAAACAAGTTGGTCCTGTCGGTTGTGTGGGTGTGACATGAGTTTAAAACTTAAGTTTGTGAAACACTAAACGCGGAGACTCTAGTCGGTTTGAATTAAATATGTCACCCTTCAAAGTTTCTTGGTAAAATTTTAGACTATATCGCTCTCACCTCATACAGCGCGTACGGGGCGTAATCATATTACGCCCTGGTTTCGACCGTAGGCGATACAACTACCGACTTGCAGCTAGCTTGTTCCCGTCGCGTCGCAAGTCGCCGTGATCCTCTTTCATTTGTTTTTTCTCCACTGTCACAAGTACAGGGCGTGTGGCTCGTGGCCGAGCGGTGAAACATTTGCGTGCGGAAAAGCTGATTAAACCAAACTATTACTGGGTTTTTAGTTTCGGTTAAGTAATCATTTCCTTTTCGATTTGCAGTCTTATTGGAGGTAGGATGTCGCTTAACTAATACTTTTATCAAAGCAAAGCAACTTGGATTACCTGGTGTAGCTAGGTACTGTTAAGGGTAGGTATCGATTTCTAACTTAAAACGTTCATTTATAGGATCAAGCTACAACTGTATTACTTCAACTGTTGTATGAATTACTATAAGTCAGTTTCTTTAACAGTTTTTTTGTCCGGACTGCACCCCATAATTATTTTGAATAATCTCTACCCATACTGGTCCTCCAATACTTTGTTAAATTATGTACCTACGAAGTTTCATTTATTATTAATCAAAGTACAAAATATTAAATCCATTTCATCGCTCGTTTATAGTTCCACCGCAATATTACATGCCAAAATACCGCTAGGTACACAATGCTTGCCCGCGGTGTATGGAATCGCTGTGGTTGACTGGTGTGTGTATGTGAATGTGTGTTTTATGGAATTGTGGGGTATATAGGTGTGTGTATACCACAAATATACTATATCATGCACGTTTTTGCTGTCCCGATTAAGCTGCATGGTTGGGTGCATTTTGACCAAATGGAAACTGTAAAAGCTGAATAGTTACGTGGTACAAAATATCGCCTGTACGGGACTATGTACGAATAACTTAATACTATTTATTATTTACCAAATGTAACTATAATAATAATAATAAAATATCAATTTATTTTCTCTACACAAGTTACTGCTAAGGTTACAGTGGAACACGACCGTGGAATTAACTTTGTGAGAGACTGGTGCTTGAAGTAGGTCTCTATAAAAACCTGTATTACAAGTCACCAGGACCCTCCCGCAGCAATTCGTCTGCTACATCAACTATAACGTATCTGTCTTATATTGCACGAAAGTGAAACCCTGAGGCAGAGGTAGTCATCTGGGGACTTATGAAAGGCTATCAGCCTTCTTGATAGAAGAATTACAATATCAATATGAATGGAATACGGAAATCCTTGGGAAGTGTTGATAACAGCACCTAGTAATAATAAAAAAACAAAACTAAGTTGACTATACAACACAATACTACTCAATGTCCTTTCATGAAACGGTAAACGAAATGTTGAGTGATGAATAAGCTATACTTAAAACTGAAATATAAGTCAAGCTGACAGTTATGAGAAAGCAAGTCACTTTTAAGTAACTTTCATATAGAATAACGAACAGCCGCCGCCGGCCGGGAGCAAAGTCTTGTTACAGTCAGTTTATTTCTCTGTCATTACTTGTTGCATTATCACTGACCTACAAGGCTGCAGCTAGTCAGTTTATTGCCTTCACGGTGCAGTCCATTATTGTTCCATTTAGAATTGAATTCAGCCAGACGATGCAATAAGAAGATAATGTTGCGGAAAATTGGATAGATATAACTGTAACCGCTTGAATACGACCGCTCGAGCAATACGCTTGTTGTGACAGCGGCGGCGGGGAAAACTAATGACACAGTGTGAGTGGAATTTGCAACTTAAGGAGCGACGCGCGCGGTACGGAACAAATGAAACGCGCACAAGGCTTTATAATAATACGTCATGCGTTGGTCGCATCCCAAGGCGAACGCGGCCTCAAGGTGAAAACGCCAGATAGCCCGGGAAATAAAAATTTTCTTGGGTTTTTTGCAATTTGCAGGTCGCATGTTGATGAATTATGAGTAGCGCAAGTAAAACGTATGTAGTTCCATAATTATTATCATTAAATCATTACCACAACCCTCTAAGTTCATTTGACCCCATTGAATGACTTTTTCATGAAATAGTTATTGAATAGGGTTAAATGAACTGACATGCAAATTACAGAAAACCTAAAAAAAAAAAAAATTCGGTCTTTAGAAGACAATTTTCGACATCTCTCTTATTTTTAGGGTTCGAATTGATAATTATCATTATGATTATACACTGATAATTATCTTTATAATATCAGAAATCATAATACACTAATTAATTAATTTCACGTGTATCCGATTTCTCGATCTTTGATTTTCCGCTTCCGAGCGTTACCATTTTAAATATCTTTTTTATATAATATTTAGAAAATAAATTATCATATTTAAATAAACATAAATTAAGGAGATCAAGATGTGAATCCGCATGGATAATTATCCTGGTAATCTTGATAATTTCGAACACTACTTATTTTCCAATAAGTAAGTAGGTTAGGTAAGGTAAGAGCAGCGGTGGCCCAGTGGTCGCGGCCCCGACTTACGAACAGTAAGTCGTGGGTTCGAACCCAGACAGGCGCATTACTTTGTGTAATTTATTTCATCACCACTGCTCTCAAAACGGTGAAGGAAAACGTCGTGAGGAAACCGGCATTTCCTAGAACCAAAAATTGGAAGACATGTGACATCTACCAACCCGCACTGGGCCCGCGTGGTGGATTTTAGCCCATTCCCTCTCGTTGAGAGGAGGCCGTGTCCCAGCAGTGGGAACATTATAGGCTGATGTTGAAGTAGGTTAATTATACAGTCGACTGTAAGTGGTTAATATAATCATCAGGGTATCCGAAAATCGCCTAATCAGACGTAAGGAATCAATGTCAAAAACTATTCAATGAAACGTTAAATTGAGTTGACGAATAACCCTTTTGAACTCAAATATATCCATCAGGGCTGCAACATACTTATGCGGGTCGACACATCGTATTTCTTAATCAACAAAGCCCACCCGAATCAATTTTTACACATATTTGGCTTTAATTCGTGCCGATCAGCAAACTAAGTTCGGCATCACCCATCGCTAAATCATATTAGGGTGCACGCTACTCCGCGCGCCGATCGATATTTGCCGAACGCATTTCTAATAAGAAGTTTTCGGGGCTCTCTTAATTTCACGATATTTCCCGAACGCATTTCTAATAAGAAGTTTTCGGGGCTCTCTTAATTTCAGAAGCTTTCATCAATGAAAGTATGTACATTACATGAAGCAATTTAAGGGTTTTTCTTTCCATATAACATATGTTTTTATTAAGCTGCACAAAGTTAAAAAAAAACAAGAAACAATCAGTTTACTAAATTTGAACATCTAAACGCAATCATTTGCAATATCGAAACGTAGAAACTGACGGAAGCAATGGAGTTACCATATTCAACAGAGTATGAAATCTCTATAATAATACGAAGCCGAATCATATCGATCCGAACGCATCAGACCTATCAAACACCTACACAGGTAAACACTCATATCTGTGAGCCAGGCATGTTTCGTATAGGATTTCCACAAGTCCGTCCTACATTTAGGGAACGCGCGTTAAATGAACACTTAGTCTAGAATCCTATATAATGGTGTTCATTCTTTCACAGACATTTGAATTATTATATTGCCTAAGAGCGTCATCACACTGGCGATTTGCGGCCGAGTTAAAAGTGAGGCGAGAGAAAAATACGTGTAAAATTGTCCTTTAACATTTAAAAAATGAGTGCACATTGTGGTGAAATCGTGCAGAATTTGTCTCAAATTTCGTTTAACTCACATCTCATCCACTAAGAGTTAGCCGGGCTTCTCGCCTCGGTTTCAACTCGCTCGCAAGTCGCCAGTGTGATAACGCTCTAGCACATATGACCGGGCCCTCCTCACAAGTGCACTTAGCTCAGAGAGAGTTGTATCATATTTATAGCAGATTATGAGGCGTCTATACACAAAAGGTATTGTGTTTCAGCGACCTTGATCTTTGAGATTTTCTCCGAATTGTTTTCTCATTGATAATACGAGTAGGGATAAGGTTTTCTTTTCTAGACGTTTTATTTAGAGCGAGAAAGAACTAGTGATCATTCTTCTTCCAGTAGAGTGAAAGGATTAGTCAGGCAAACCCAGTGCTAAGTGCTGTCTGTTCAGAGTGCGCTGAGAGCTTGGAATCGCATTACAATTTAGGATTAATGCGGTTCGAGGCTCCCATAGATACTACTCGTAGTGTGAACTGTCACATTAGTTTGCGTCGTTAACTTCAGCTGTGAGACCCCTCACGGGATTAGGTTAAAGGCTGCTGCAATGTGGATTTGCGGCACCACATTTCCGAAATCTTTCAACACAATTAGGCTTCTAAAGCATCCATCCAAATTTGTCCAGACATGTCTGGCTTTTGGCCCCCCGACCGGACTTTCTCCGACCTTGTCTTTGATTTTGGTGCAGATATTTAAGAAAAATATAAGTTCAAGTAGTTGGTACTGAAAAAGCATGAACAAAACGTAAAGCATTCGGATTTATTAGCAAATGGCCGAGTTTTGTCAGGACTTTTAATATTCCGAAAAGGGAATTCCCAGCATTACAGCACTTTCATCCAATTTGCATGAACCATCGGCCCAACGCATATTATAGCCGTGCCGCATAGTGCTCTTTTGTATAACTTTCGATAACATTGTAGTGCGAGCGTAATCAAACTAGGTTTTGTGAGTTTTAGAAAAGGGTCCTGCTGAAATCGTTAAAATTAGGTTATCTTATTGAAAAAAAGAAATGGGTGATGGTTGCAAAACCATGTACCCTAAAATATTACGGGATTTCGAGTAGGTAAGCAAAACGGCAAGCAATATTGCAACAAACGTAGTACGTACCGTCTTAAGTATCAACATCAAAACTCGATTTCATCGATTTGCGTCATCCTGTAACGTTAGATAGAAGTCGGCTACGACAACTAACATGGATAAATGCTGCATTTAAAGTATGAAGATATTTCACCGGATGCGTACGTTTAGCATTTTAAAATACTGTTGGACAGGCAAGGTTCTTTGCAGACAGCGTTAGGTATAAGGCCTCCCACAGACGGACTTCATCGCTTCCCACAGACGGACTGTACTTCGACTTGTACGTTCGACTTGTTCAATTCCTGATATCAACTGCACGACCGTCTGTAATGCAGTCTGTGGGAGGCCTAAGGTTTGACCTGAAAAACTCATTTAAAACGAAGTATCTCTTTGTCTATCATGGAAGCCCGATAATTGCATGGAAGATAGTGTTTTTGAGCTATCATTTTATTTAATGATTATTAAAAGATACTGTTACTGACACCTACACTACTCTTAGTTGAAACTTCTCTTGATTCAAGGGCTTTCTCACCTTGGCCAGGAGTTAAGCGTTGCCATACAACGTGGCAACGCCGACCGTATCTTTGGCACATTGCCAGTTGACAGCGCTCAGTAGTTTTTGACGCCATTTTTTAGTTCATTGCAAGGTTTGTTACTTTAGTTTAAAATAACAAGGCTTTATTTAACTTGGCTTATAGTTAGTATGTTTTGGTCATATCTTACAACTGAATTTAATAAAATAAATAAAAACAAATTTCCTCCAATCGATTGAGCTGAAATTTTGCACATACCTTTGGTTTGGTGACAATACTTTTTAGGGTTCCATACCTCAAAACGAAAAAACGGAACCCTTATAGGAACACTTTGTTGTCTGTCCGTCCGTCCGTCTGTCTGTCAAAACCCTTTATTTCGGGAACGCGTGAAGGTAAGTATTGAGTTGAAATTAAAACCATATACTTAAGTTTACAGTCCCCAACTGATTTTTCTGTTTTATTGAACAATTTTATCTTTTCTTGACACTAATACTAAAAATATATGAATATGGAATTTGGACATTATTACATCAGAATATTTTTTCATTTATAAAGTTGTAATATTTTAAATTTTAGCGTGTGCCTATTCTAGGTGATTTTTAGATTATTTCCAATTGATATTTTTTTCCCTCAATGTTATGGAAATATTTGTACGCCGATACTTACGCCTTAACATGTCTGGACTAAAACAATGTAATATCTTGCACGCTCTTGTATTAAGACAATGTTTAAACAAATAAAGAAATCTTATCTTATCTTATCTTAAACCAAATTTTCTTTTCCTATTAATAAAGCTAGTTTCTTTTTAACAAAAAGTATATTTTTTATTGATTCAGACTTGAAAGATTGACCCTTAAAACTTGGTCATATGTAGGTAAATGTTGTAATCATTAGCAAAGTTCGAATATCAGAGAAATAGGTCACCAATTTTATATTACATCGTGTACCTGGAGTCAGGTAGGTACCCTCATTTACCATTTACGATCGTTTGGGTACGGTTTCGGCGCGAGCAATTTTAAGTAGCCTACAGAAAGCTCAAGGAAATTTACTTCAAATTTGTGTAACATAGTTATAATACCAGAGGGCTTCTTATGCACAGAACTAGAAGGCCAGAATATTAATCACCACTTATACTCAGGCCTCAAATCGGATGTATTAATTTAAGTCCAGCACTCCATTGCGTTATACACTTTCCATCACAATCCGAAAGATTTTAATGGAGTAATACATTGCTTTATTTGTTCGAAAAGTTCGTCGGCTCGACTATGTAAAGAACGAATTGAATGTTGTTTTTGAATGTTATGCAAAATCCCTGCAGGTTTTCTCACGCTGTTTTTCTTCAGCTCAGAAAGTAAGTACGGTCGAACAAGCTATTTGGTTTACAGTTTACAATGTAATTTAATGGTTAAACTGTAAACCAAATAGATTGTTCGACCGTACATATCAAAGTTCCGCAAATACAACTGGTAATAGATAAGCTCCTTAGGGATTCGGTTCCGTATAAGAAGCTTGGCTTGTCTAGGACTCGGATCCTCTTGTAACTTAGCCGGTCTGTGCTTGAATAAGTCTATTTAACAAGAATCCTAGCTTAGATTGGTTTTTTGTAGCCGTATTTAGTTTAAATTGGCTACATTTTCTTTTTTTACTTCATAATGTTTTTATATTTAGTTTAGGAAGGATCTACTTACCCCAGCATATTTACATACATTTTTAAGTAGTATAAAATCATGTCGTTTTCATTTCGTCTTGTGTGATCGTTTCTATACGATCTTGCAATCAACACAATGGATTTCGATGGTGTTCGTATGATCCTACCTAATGAACGTACACCGTCAGTTTATACCGTCAGGAATATCTTCCGTGATTATTGATATTTCGACGCTGTTGCAAGCGACTTGATCGCGGGATGACCCTAAGATCTTTAAAATTAGACTACCCATAAAACCACAAAATCTCAAAGTATTAATATGTTCTAGCAAAGTAGGGCGGGTCGCCAGTATTCAATATGAGTATTCCCTTTAGTTTCACATTACTCAAAATTAAATCGTCAAAATGTCTGCGTTTTAGTAAAATTGTCAGTCACAACTATTTCATAATATTCAACGAAGGAGAAGATTTGAACTTAATGTCATCAATTTACGTTTAATTTTCAAATAGTGGGTTGGTGATATTAGCCTCAAAGTTCGTTAAATGTGAGCGAAATTTTAAGACAAGTGCTATTAACAAAACAGCTGTTACCTTCGCCAGAATACTGTAAACAAATAGTAAGAACTTAATGAATTTAACTTGTAAAATATGCGAACACTTTGTTGAATAATCCTTTTGTAGTATTTGCGTGAGTGAAACACGGAGAGGTCCCACATTTTCGTGATCAAATATTCAACACGTTTCAGAGCAACCGCGGGTTGTAAAGTGCTCGGTTTAGAAAGGAACACTTAATCTATTTTTAACATTTTAATGTGTATTTTTGGTGATTCTTAACTAGTTTGGTCATGTTGAAAAAATGAATGAAAGGAGACCGAACAAAGATTACCTACAGGCAATGGTGAAAATGCCGTGAGTCTATTTGAAGGAGCAGATGGCGTTCTATAGTTTCTGCCCACCATAATGTGAAATAGAAGTGAGTATATTGTGTATTTCCAATAAACTTTACCATTGTTCTTACAAAACCATCATTTTGTTAGTTACAATCATCTGTCTAGCCCTTTCCCAAATTATGTTGGGGTCGGCTTCCAGTCTAACTGGAAGAAAGAAAGAAAGACAATCCATTTATTAGAACGCACAGGACAATACACATACAATTAAAAAATGGTGAAATTGTCAGTACACTAATAAAATTAAACAGAAAAATAAACATAAAAAAACAACGAAATTAGTCTTGTACGAGGCCAAAAGGGCCCTATCTCAGCATGGTGCTGTAACATTAAAAAACGTCACAGCGCTGGTATTCTGATAGGGCCCAAAGTGAAAGTGATGCCACGGTCAGATACGGATTAGATTAAAAAAAAAAAAAGTGTAGACGATTAAACAATACATTTATGTGAAGTATAATAATTATAATAAATACGAAGAAAATAATAATTACCTCTACACCCCGCGTATAGTTCGGTTCAAACTTAATGTCGGCTCGGAAGTCGCTAAAATTTATATGTATGATGTATTAAATTTATATGTATTTTACATGTGTTGTTAGTATACTGTAAATGTATAAAATAAATGGCTCTCCATTTATCTATTATAATAACGATTTCTTAAAAAGTTAAAAAGGAACATTTAAATTTCACAAAAGTTGCAATCGCACAGAAAAGGCAGTAAATTGAGAAACTACGCCAAAATTATCACACAAACCATTATAAGTACAGCCAAATTTAAATTCTCTAAGGCTAAATCAATTTAGTCTGATGTCTATCATAGTGGTTCACAAAATCGACGTTCAATATGTTCTCGTCAGAGCGACAGTTCCCTGTTCCTAGGAATGCTGTTCCCAAACTGACATTGCATAGAATTTTAAGTAGGTACAGCCGACGGCAAGTTTTGGCAGTAATAGGCATGACGACAGTATCAAAAAGTTGCAAATTTATTTAGTCCGTCAGTTAGAGTATTGGAAAATAATAGACACGTATTTTTTGTTTTTGTAAATCATTGAATATTGACACAGATAAAACCCATCAAAACTCGGGAGTGGGGGCTCGTGACGTCAGAACTAGCTAAAATTATACCAAGGCGTGACGTATTGAGAATTTTAAAAGCGTCATATCATTGTCAAATTTGGTTTACGTAACAAAAGAAAAAACACGGTTCAAATATTTTTTGATAATCTAACTGACGGACTAATTAGATTTTTTTGTCGTCTCGCCGTCGTCTCAAACATGCTTGGAAATTTGAGCGTTATTTTGACAACCTTCTTCGAGATAAACCGAAATTGCTGTACTGGACAGATACATGCGACCAGCGCCCGGCAAAAGTTGTATGTAAATCCATATCCGACGTTTAGCGGTCAAATAAATTACAGAGTAAACTCATATCTGTCGTGTTATTTAAAAATGGAACGATCTTTTACTCTGAAACATGGCAAGATCTTTTACTCTGAAACATGGCAACTAAGGAGGTAGCTTATCAAAGGTCTTTATTTAAATTTCGAATTGGCTTGCAAATAGAAAGCGATTGATTGAAAAAAAAAACAAATGAGCTCTTCAACGCTAGAGTTTTAATTTCCTCGCATTATTTGAGAAAAGTACTATACAAGCCTTGGCCACAACTAGGCATTGATGGACTACTACTACTACTTACGTATGTGTGCCTCGGCTTCGGCTCGGCCCACATTTTCACGTTCGTCTGTTAATGCCTCTGTTGCTGGCCGCTGCAGTGAACTATAACTTCGATCTGGCTTATGTAGTACTGAATTCGAATAGGACAAGCTATTTGGTACAGACAAATAGCAATCAACTGAAAGATCCTTCCTATTTCTTTAAAGAGACGAGTGTCAACAGGTTTAAGGTAGGGTATAATATTTTCGACTAAACGTAGTCCACAAAAGGACGTTGACCGTGCCTTATCCCAACTCGCTTCATGTAAAAAGTGATTGTTAGATTCTCGATTTTTCTAGACATAAACAAAATAGCTTTATCGATTCCTTACACTGTATGTACATCAATCAATTATTTACATTAATTGTTATTGGTTACTCAATTGAATTAATATTATGCCCAATTGGCTGATAACAATTTACATTACATTACATATTATTTTATGACTTTACAATTTTTTTTTTTTTAACGATTAAAATTATTTAAAAAATATATTATGTAGGTGCATATATTTTTATTTATTAACAAAAAAAATTCATCATTCTTATTTTTAATGTAATTTATTATTTTTGACAATTAACATTATTTAGTAAGAATTTCCTCATGTCAAATTATTAACATAATTCCATTATTATTAAAGATTTACATTATTTCCTTTTCTACATGCAAAATTAATTAATATAATTTATTATTATTACTAATAATTAAACATTATTTTATAAGGTTTTATTTATTCAAAATTACTATAGTATATATTATTATTATTATCATGAATACTATTTTAATATTATTAATTATTTAAATGTAAGGACCACCTATAGCGGTAAAAGCCTCCTCCATTATTTTCTATCTCGCTCTGTCTCTGGCCAGCCTGCTCCATATTTTTCCAGCTACTTTGGCCGAGGTAGACCATGCAAGAGGTGGAACGATGACAATCGTTCCATTTCTTGCATGGTCTACCTCGGCGGCGTTTTTTGTTAATTGGGTACCAGTTTGTCGTTATTTTTGTACATCTCTCGTCACTCATTATTTGGATGTGTCCTGCCCATTTCCATTTTAGCTTAAGAGCTTGCTTAACTACGTCCTTGGCTTTGGTCTTCTGTCTAATAAGAGTGTTTTTAACTTTATCCCTTAGTTTTATTCCCATGTAGCTCCTCTCTATAGCTCTCTGACAAACTCTTATCTTTTCTAACGATTCTTTGGTTAAAGACCACGTTTGGCATGCATATGTGAGGCACAGCATTAAGCAGGTTTCCATAGCTTTTGTTTTTATTTTGGCAGGCAGTTCACTTTTAAATATTTCTTTCATAGACCAATATTTGTTCCAGGTGTTCTTTATTCTACGTATTATTTCTTTCTTTAAACAGTCTTTTACAGAAATTAAGTGCCCCAAATAAACATACTCGTTAAACCATTCTAAGGGTTCCCCATTCAAGGTTAAAGTTGTTTCTTCTCTATTTGTCGTAACTTTTGTTTTGCTTTGGTTCACTTCAAGCCTACGGTCTTGCTTTGTTCATTCAGTGTTTGTAGCATATATTGTAGCTCTTCGGGGTCTTCAGATAATGGCACCAGATCATCTGCAAATCTAAGGTGTGATAAGTAGGTACTGTCCATGTAATTTGAGGCCAAGTCTATTCCAGACCAGTGATCTAAATATTTGTTCTAAGACTGCTATGAATATCTTGGGTGAGAGTGGATCACCTTGTCGCACACCCCGTTGTATATAGACTCGTCCGTAAGATTCAAGTTTGATTCTTGCTTTGCTGTTCCTGTATATTTCTCTGATTATATTTAGGTATTCTGCATTCAATCCTTGCTCCGCCAGCGCCTTTCACATCGAGTTGTGTGAAATAGAGTCGAACGCCTTTGAATAGTACGTAACGTAAAGTACGTAACTACTATTTAAGTCAGAATAGATAGCTCTCAATTTGAAGTCGTCATAATAATTATTATTAGGTTTCTTGATATTGTCTTTTTAATTTTTGGTATTTGTTAAAATATCTATTAGTTTATTTTATCTATATATGTGTATTAGTATCAATCTAAATCTGAACTCAAATTAGTAAACAATTTTTTTTTTTTTTTTAGACATTACTTTGTACCCTATCACTATGTTTTCCTATTTAACCCAAAGGTTGACTGGTAGAGAATGCCTTGTGGCATTAAGTCCGCCTATGTACCACTATTGTACATGAAGTTTAAATAAATAAATAAATAAATAAATAGTAGATAAAGCCAATGTAGAGTGGCTTATCTCATTCGTTGTATTTTTCAATAATCATCTTGAGAGTGTGTATGTGGTCCACCGTTGATCGATTTTTCATAAACCTTGCTTGCTCTACCGCTTGATGATCGTCTATTGTTCTGGTTATATTTCTAGACATACTTTCTATAAATACTTCATGTATTTCTAGAAAGTTTTTTTATAACGAATGGTGATTACACTGAAATTAAAAAGTTTACAAACCTTTACGACAGAGCTTGATATAATCTCATTTTAATCTCGTGCCAAAATCCTTTTGTCCACGCAAACGAAACATAAAAACTAAACAGCCGAAAATGTAATTAAAAAAACAAAACATCATGCTGTTTAAAACCGCTTGCTCGAATCAGAAAATTACTTTTTATTTTCCAAATAACCGTTACTGTTTGTCACACATGGTTTTTATATCGTCAGCTGGGTAGGCTAGGTAGGGCTGGCTGGTGTCAAAGGGGTAGGGAAATAAAATGAAATTATTTATTTTGCAAATAGGATAATAAATCACTTTTACACGTCAATATTTTGTTTTAGGAGAACGTTGGCGCCGGCATTTCCTAACTGACTACCCCTGAGAAGAAACACCGAAACAAACGGGAAAAGAAAAGGGAAAGGGGAGGGGTGGCTTATTAGGGGAAAAGGTAGAGAATATTGCTCGACTCCCTATTAAATATGCCCCAGTATTTATCACCGTTGATCAAAGTGGTCCCCGTGCCCTAAAATGTTAGCCTACTTTTTGATGCAGGTGTGCAAAGTGTGTCATTGTGGATAAATGGAGCTAATGATAAATGTTTACGCGTAACAAGCGACGTTTATAACACAGTTATAATGTTGAATCCGTTTAGTTTTCATTCTCTAAAATCATTGGTTGAATTACACTTCACACTTTGGATTGGTCACGCATTGATCACACTCCGAGCAGGTTTATTACTATAAATAGTAAATGTACAGACGCCAGCACATCAACTACCCAAAACTGACAAATTTTCCCATTCAAGCTTGAATCTAATGCTTTAGCGATATAGTCGAAAATCTATTAAAGAAATTTGACAAATTGAAGCAGCTTGATGAGCTTGCGTCTGTACACAACTAAACCTTTCCTTCGATGTCGCAGTGTAATCGATTTTAATTAAGGTTATTGATCGTCCAAGTTTTAGTTATTTCGTTTGTTGGTAATTAATACTTGGAGATTATGTCTGTATTTCCGGTTGGGAGTGATTATTAAAGTATTGAACCTTTGTAGTAATATTATTTAAACGATTTTGACAATACGTAAATAGCTATTTTTGGAGTCAACTTTTGGTATAAATATCCCTGGATAAAATAAATAAATAAATATCCCTGGACATTAACACACAGCGCCATCTAGTGCCACACTAAGCAACGAGGCTTGTGTCGTGGACACCAGATAGTTGATATACTACATAGATACTTTTTGTTTGTAAATACATACTTATCTAAATATAGAAAAGAAAAAACTGACTGACTGACTGACTCATCTATCAACGCACAGCTGATTCCAGATTTGGCAAGTAGGTTCTTTATGTGATTTAGGGGTGCACTAAGAAAGGATTTTTCAAATTTCACCCCCTAAGGGGGTTAAACAGGGCTCCAAAGTTTGTATGGGGAAACCAGATTAGTTAAGACTATTTTATTCAAAACTTCACAGTAGTGCTCCTTTTGATAAATGAGTAGAAACGGGTTTCAGGGTTTTTCAGAATTCAACCCCTAAGAGGGGGAAATGGGCTGACAAAGTCTAAAAATCAATGCACAGCCTAAACCGCTGAGTCTAGAGATCCCAAATTTGGCACAAATGTTCCTGAAGTGGTCTAGGGGTCCACTAAGAAAGGGTTTTTCAATAGTCACCCCCTAAGGGGGTGAAACGGGGCTCTAAAGTTTGTATGGGGAAACAAGATTAATTAGACTATTTTAATAAAAACTTCACAGGAGTACTCCTATTGATAAATGAGTAGACATGCGTTTCAGGTTTTTATCAGAATTCAACCCCTTTTTTTTTTTGCTGATGGGAAATCATTAAATGAATTTTCCCGCTCTGGGCGGAGCAGGAGGGAGTGTCAGACTTTTACTGACTAAAACCCATCCATGTTCCTTCATCGCCCTTTGTGTTCCGGGGCCACGGTATCTCTTTCGAACAGACCCGCAAAGAATTCAACCCCTAAGAGGGGGAAATGGGGTGGCAAAGTCTAAAAATCAATGCACAGCCCAAACCGCTGAGTCTAGAGATTCCAAATTTGGCACATACGTTCCTTAGGAGGTTAAGGGGTGCAATAAGAAAGGATTTTTCAAAATGTACCCCCTAAGGGGATGAAACGGGAGTCAAAAGTTTGTATGGGGAACAAGATTAGGTAAGACTGTTTTATTCGAAACTTCACAGGAGTACTCCTATCGATAAATGAGTTAACATTTGTGTTTCAGGTTTTTTCAGAATTTAAACCCTTAAGGGGGAAATGGGGTAACAAAGTCTGAAAATCAACATCGGTATTGTTGGTATGTGGTTGGTGTATCGGGTCGGGTGTGTTACAAAAACAAGGATTTTAAGATCTAATTTGGCGGACCTGAAATGCCTTCATTCCCTGTTGGGGTGCGATGGGGTTGAAATGTCTAAAAATGGTAATGGTGATGGTGATTGTGACAGTGATAGTGACAGTGATTGTGATGGTGATAGCGATGGTGATGGTTATTGTAATGGTGATAGTGATTGTGATTGTGACAGTGATGGTGATCGTGATAATGATGATGATGATTGTGATAGCGATAATGATGATTGCGATAACGATGATGGTGATTGTGATTGTGATGGTGATGGTGATTGTGATAGTGATAGTGATAGTGACGTTGATTGTGATGGTGATACCGATGGTGATGGTGATTGTGATGGTTATAGTGATTGTGACTGTGATAGTGATGGTGATGATGATTGTGCTTACGATGATAATCGTTGTGATTACGATGATAATGACGATGGTGATTGTGATGGTGATAGTGATGGTGATTGTGATTGTGATTGTGATTGTGATTGTGATTGTGATGGTGATTGTGATTGTGATTGTGATAGTGATAGTGATAGTGATAGTGATGGTGATTGTGATTGTGA
The DNA here is from genome assembly GCA_941918905.2 of Xestia sexstrigata. NCBI lineage: Eukaryota > Metazoa > Arthropoda > Insecta > Lepidoptera > Noctuidae > Xestia > Xestia sexstrigata. The sequence goes on along the minus strand of OW799200.2, from coordinate 9,132,700 downwards.
TAATGATTGTGATAATGATGGTGGTTGTGACAGTGATGGTGATTGTGATGATTATGAAATTTGGCACATAGATAGTTCATAACCCGGATTAACACGTAGGACACCATTTATCCCTTTAATATGATCCAGTGGGACGGTTACCGCACTTTACGCGGGCGAAGCCGCGGGCAACAGTTAGTTATACATATAAACATGCATGACTTGGAAACAAATGTCCATGCTCATCACACAAACATTTGCTCTAACCGGGATTCGAACCCGGGACCCTTAGAACGTAAGGCAGCCTCACTACCGGTACGCCATTCGGGTCGTCGAACTTTTGGTATGATAGGAAGCAGCCGAGCACCAGTATTTTACATGGAACGAATCAAAATCAATCTGATCCATCTGACCTATCTGATCTCCACAACTCAGTTTCTGCCAAACACGATACCAACTTGGCAAGTTCTTTCGTCTTATCGTCCATAATATTATATAAAAATTTAATGGTTAGGGATTAATTTCAGAAATGTGATAGAGGTTTTTTTTCAGGAACTATAAAAGCGTTCATGTTGAAAGCTAAGCTGTTTTATTGTTCTTCCTTGTAATAATTCTAAGACGCAGCAATAACTTCTTCTAAGTTTAAAAAATACAAACAGGATTAATTAAAAAGCGCTTTCAAAACTAAGTTCTCATCTCGGAATGAGTTAGCTTTGCTGAGTGTAATGAGGAAGTTCTCAAGTAAGTAATTGCTTACTCGTAGGTACATTTGGATGTTCTGTAATTATTCTTCAGTGAGATGACTTTTTGTTCTGCAATTGTGGGTGGATTGTTACGTGTTACTTTCATGGATTGTTTTTAGAAAGGCATAAACGATTCAGGTTTTTGATTGTTTTTAATAAACTGCCCCAGAAGGAGTGCAATGCGTGCATGTACTGTTAAAATAAGTAGTTTCCGTTGCTCACTAGCCACAAAATTCGGATTGCAATATTTGGTTAATATGGCTTACTTATCCTTTAATTCTTTTTTTTTTCTATTCCTACATTGTGCTCACATAAACAAGGTGTTATTGTAAACACCGTTATCCTTGAAACCAGCGGTTTGGTTTCATTAATAGAACCTAAAACCAACGAAAAAACGCAACCTTTTTTTGAAGAAAAACTACTATATTCCTCAAGATCATTTAATTTTCACACTAATGCGCGGGAAACATCAAACAGCTAACGGCCGGCCGGCGGGCATACTTAGTCGATCGCGCCTCATGCGCAACGAACGAGCAATGAGTCATGACCTCAGTCAGTCAACTGTCGCGCTAGCGAGCGCACGTCGGCGTCGCGCGTCGGTGCGTCGCGCGCCGAGCCGTTTGTTTCTCGTGCGTAAATTGAGTGTACTGCTATGTCTTACAGTTCTTACACAAATTAACAATAGTGGAACGAAGTGGTACGGCTTTGCCATCGCGGGTGTTAACCTGAACGAGGCTCGTAGGATGTATGCAGAGGTCAGATTCTCGAGAGCCAATCAACACAAGAAAATGTGCGGGCTAATATTAATGGATCCCATTTTGAATACTTAGTTGTTGAGATTAACGTAGCTAACTGTAGATATTCAATCAACAAAATTGTGATGAACTTTGATGAACAGGGCACATAGAAAAGACGTAGGACGCAGACGGGGCGCGGACATATGTCTCTTCCGCGTCTTTTTCATACAAAATGTATAAAAGCGTCGCGACTCAAAGTACACAGAATGCCTGGCAATGTCTGTGCCCTGTTGTAAAGCACATGGAAAGGACAGGGCGAGGGCATGGGCGCCGCCGGGTGCGAGCGCACAAGGGGCGGGCGAGAACGGGGGTGCGGGTGGAGTGGGGGGAATCGTGCGTCGCTCGTCGTCTTTCGTGGCGCCCGGCGTCACGCTGGTGCTTTAAAAAGTCGCGACGGCGCCCCGTCTATGCCCTGTCCGCGCCCCGTTTGCGTCTTACGTCTTTTCAGTGTGGCCTGCGCCTAAGTAGGTATTTTTGCCTGTAATAAGCCAGGAAAAGTATTAAGGAAAAGTTGTATCACAGGTTGTTACGAGTATTGTGTAGATAGATACGACGGGCCACGACACTCGAGCTATCTATGAATTCGCGGAAGGTGTCAGATCCTTTTTTTTTTAAGTAATAGTACATTACGATATAAGTGCGGTAAGTTGAAAATTACAGCTGAGGCGATCTTGCTAGCCCGAGCCGTTGGCGAGGGCTAATTAATAACTATAGAAATAAATAGTAGTAATAAATATAATGACTATAGAAAGCAGAGGCTGTAATTATCAAAGCGCACGTATGTCATACGACGTTTTATAACATATTTGCGAGGAAATAAATAAAACTCGGACTTTCCTGAACGAATACTTAAATCTTTAACTTCTTCACAAATTAGCAATGCGCGCGCATCAGCGCTTTTTTTTAAGTCAAAGACACAAAAAACAGTCAGTATTACTAATAAAGTAAATTAATATTTTTGTGTGTTTGTTACAGATAAATGGTTGTAAGTTATTGTCAAAATTAATTAAATTAAATAATTAAATGTTTATCTATTATATTTCATCTCCCAAAGTTAATTTTATTCAATAAAATGTTGACAACTTTTCTGACATAAAAACTCTTTGCTAAGATTTAAAAAAGTACCGTTCGTTTTAGACGGAGCATCTTGATAAACCGTGCGTTTTACATTACAATAACGCACAAGTACCTAATGAGATACAATACGATATTGAAACTGGTGAAATAAAAAACGTGAAAAATGTGTTATAAATAACTTATACTGCTTTTTTAACTCGGTCCTATATTTTTTTATTTATGTCAACTACCCGTGGTTTATTTACACCTATATATATATATTATTTGATGTACTTATACTCATGTTTTAACAATAAATATATTCTATATATTCTATTCTATACCCAGTAGAATCAACAATATTGTTGTGGAGGTTCTTGCCCATTCTTCTCCATATGATTTACCATTTTCGAATGGGTAACTATATTTATTCACAGTTATTATGCCTGTGGCTGGACTGTAGGTAGCTTAGTTTTGACTATGCAAAAGTGCCTGTCACGAGTCGATTTCGAATAAATACTTTGAGTTTGAATTAAAAAATAAAGTTAAACCTGTAATTAAAACATGTAATTAATATTACCAAAATATTTACTTACATAATTATATACTAAATACCGCGAAGATTATAGATAATCCTCAATTCAGTATCGATAATCCTCACACTGTTACGTACGAATTAATTACACGTAGGTTACGTTTATAATATACATTTAATTTGAAAAACAATGATGGTGGCTTCTGCCAATAAAGTCGGAATGATTGATTTGTGTTCTGTGATTATTACCCGACCAATATCGTATGAAACAACGTTAATACATTTTTTTTATGAAGTTACAAAATAATCTTCGTCACCTTAGAGTCGAATTTTCAATAGAACTAATAAACTAAACTCACACTCGTTTTCACTATCGCTACGCTATTACATAGCGACAAACGAATGTCTAAGTATTATTGAATTTCAATTGTCGGAGTTTATGAACCGAGCATTAAATATTTATTTATTAAACACACACACTATATCCAACAGGGCGTTTTTATTTAGACGTTTATATTTTATATTCGTTAAACGGGCATTAGTATTTCTTTATTTCTTATAGACTGTTTGACTGACCCATTTCTGATTTTGATTTGTGCTAGATAATAATATTATTTGTTCCGAAACCAAGATGACATTAATACTCTGCAGAAGTACGACCTCAATAAGAAAATATTTGCGTTATTAAAGTAGATATTCGAGACCGATATTTAGTTGGAGGCAAGCATCCTTTTAGTAGTCTAGCGTTACTATTACTCTGCCTATAAGCCGTGAAAACGTTGATCACATTATGTAAATAAAGGGTGTAAACAACCTCATCACGAAGCCGTCAACCAAGCATTCTGTACATCAAACAAAGTAACTTTACGCAAAAATTATTGCTGGGAAACATTTTTTTTTTTGTGGTGAAAGATCAGGTTTTGTGGTGAACTCAATGTAACGCATTTAAAACATTGTACTGATGGATGGATTGGATAGTACGGTCGTAGAACTGTCTAAAGTAAAAATCTTACAATAAAAACTTGTATTAAAAAAAAACTTATCAAAATGTTGGAACTTTGACCCCCAATATCTCTAAAATCTCTCTCTCTATATCTAGAACTCTAAATCATTGATTTTGTCAATCAGATTTTATATTAATTGTGTATTTAACGAGTTCTGTTTTTTTTACTAAAGTGGCGCTAGTTTGCCATGGGGGAGCCTTAAGAGGTTTTTACACCCTTTACCTAAACCCTTAACGAAGCCGAAAGGCACTTATTCTCCCCGTACTAGACCATACCTGGGAACCTTCTAGTTACGGAGATATTGAAGGTTAAAGTTGCAGCTTTTTCACTAGTTGTTTTTTAAAAAACAACTAGTGAAAACCTAAAAAACTAGACCTAAAACTAGTATTTAAATACTAGTTTTAAGGTTATAACTTTATTTTAAATACCTTCATGACCCCTTTACTATTCAATGCGGATGCATAAGTGCGTTACACTGAGTTTTGCCGTAAAAAGTGATTTTTAACCCCAAAAAAGAATGTAGTTTAGCAACAATTTTTACGTATAGAGTTACTTAGTTTGGTGTACAGAATGCTTAGTTGACGGCTTCGTGAAGAGTCTGTTTACACGCTGTATAAGTTTTCTATCCTATAGCAGGTTGTTGTTGTGTATTTATTGCTTGCTACTAATCAATTCGTAGGAAGTTAACAGCACCTTCTTGGGAAATAGATATAGTGTGAACATAGAAGTGAGATAGAAAACTACGTCTTTTCTACTCAATATTTTAAGATATTCTTAAGATAAATATAGTTCATTCAGGGTGGCAACTAACGTCGCGTCGTTGAGTGACTTTTATCGAAAAACTAGCTGACCCGACTGACGTGGTCGTGTCACAATTTATTTCAAAGTCGGCAATAGAAGTCTTTTGTATTTCTTTGCAAAAAAGTTTTTTATTTTTCCCTTTTTGTGTTGTGCCAAATACTTGTTATGCATTAAATTAACATTGTTAATAATATGAGTACATGTCATAGTAATATCGATACTCGAGTTATCGCACATTAATTACTTATTTTTAAATAATAATAATAATACCAGCGTATTACTGTCCCACTGCTGGGCAAAGAGCTCTTCTACTCGTAAACGGAGAAGGCATTGATCACCACGACGGGTTGGCAATTTCAGACTTATATTTATTATAAGTCCAGGTTTCCTCACGATGTTTTCCTTGACCGATGTCTGTGATGTCCAAGATAAACTTAGAAAGTATATATGAATAGCAAAAGTCTCAACAACATGCCCGGAGTTGAACCCATAACCTCACGCATGAGAGGCGAAGCATTTAACCTCTGGGCCATCACGCATTTTAAAAGTTTTTATTTATTTGTTTAAGATCGAATACTACAGAATCGTCACACAGTGAGTGCCTGAAGACGATTGTTGTCACCGGGGCAGCCGGGGCAGGCCCAAGAAATGTTGGCATGATGATTGACTCGTTCCTGACTGATGGAATGTGGAAGGCCTTTGCTCAGCAGTGAGACAGAAAAGTTAAATAAAAAATAAACGTTCAAGATAGATTTATGATTTGTGGTCCGCAAGTGCGTCTAAATTCGTGTACCAATATTTTGCTAACAGTGAATAACCAAACGGCCTTTAGTCTGTCAAAAGATCATCGAGGAATTACTGGAATGTTTGTAAACTAGTGGCAATTAGGCCCAGCCTCGATGCACAGGAATGAATTCCTAATGGAATACCTAATTACAGATAAAATACCTGGTTACTCATCGCGAAGCCGCTAAATTCAGGGAAGTTTCATTGTTATGCATTACGGTCATGCGATCATGGTATTCAACTGCATCCGGGTGGCAGCAATGTCCAACATAGTCGGGAAAGGCTAGGCAGATGATAATGATATCGTACAGCCGCAATTGCATACATATTATGTACGTATTTTGTTTCAAGTAATGCTATTATGTAGTATTATTTAATATTGATATTGAAATAAGTTGGTACATTAGCAACAAATCAAGCCGTGTGGTATCCGGCAGAGTTGAATAGAACCAACCCATTACACTCACGGGTGTCGTATAAGGCGACTACACCTTGCGCCTCTGTAGACCTGAGAATGGGCAGCGGCGTTTTCTGTTAGTCTTTCATCACTGCGATCTCCAATCCACCTGCCAAGCGTGGAGATTACGGCAAATTCCTCCCACATTGGGAGAGGCTTATGTCCAGCAGTGGACGTTATGGGCTGTTGTTGTTATTAGCAACAAAAGTCGGTTTATGGTGATTCTTCGAGGTGCCTCAAAACGCGGTCACGCGGTCTTAATTCTAATCGTATTGAACATTCCGTATTCGGACCAAATACAGATTACTCTTTACTTATTTAAGTGTATAATTTTAATAAATAACACCTAAAATTATTTATAATGTTTATAAAAATAAACATCTAATGTCAAAAACGGGAGCAAAATCGGTGTTCGTCGCGTGTCACACTCGGTTCGCATTCACGGCAAACTTTGATAACTTTTGTATTCAATTCTTAAGCATATAATGTTATACATCAAATTATTCATGTTTAACTATGCCTCATAAATAGTGTAGCACATTAATTGTATCTCTTATATTACAATACTTAATAGACATTATGTCTCTGTCACACGATTTTTCTAGTTTCGCGAGCGCGCAACAAAACTGCACCTCTCTTCCAAAAGCGCCAACTTGTCGCTACACGTTTTAGCTGCACGGGTACTCTGTAGTATTCAGTCAGTGGGTGATACATTTACGTTCTTCGTTCTTCTTCTAAACAATATAAATACGAGGCAAGTTATTCTTTGAATATTTTCAGGTAGCCCTGGTCAAGAAACTTTCATATTATTTTGAAGGATAATGGTTTATAATTTTCCAAATAATTTTGAATTAAGGAATAAGATAGATCTTCGAGATTATTTTCAAGTACTTTGTTTGTTAATTTACATGTAACTTTATTCGTAATTCACAAAAATGTAAGATTTTCATAAGTTTCGTGACATAACTTTCGTGGTTATTTGTCCACGAAAGTCAGCTAGCGCACCACAAAAGCTATAGATCTCCACTAAATAATAACTATAGTTTTTTGTAAGCCGTAGATGCGCTTACTCGATTGTCGTGTAGCTCAAAAGAAAGGTGTTATTTAATTGTATAATTATTTATATACATGTATGTGTTTCAATTTTTTTTGTTGTAACGACTCGTAGAATGTGTTTCTGTTTGTATATTTTCTCGTAGCCAATTTAACAGTTTACCCCACCCCAAACTGGGCTGTTTTGCCAATTGTATCCCTCTTGCTTAAGAAGTTTCGTAACTTTCGTGGGCACCAAAATTTCAAAATAGAATATCTCTGTAGTTTATGCACCGATTTACATATAATAAAAAATCTATGAATTGTTTTACATCATCTTAAATGTGTGTCCGTTAAATTGAAGATTACTCTAAATAAAAAAAATCGCCACGAAAGTAACGCGGAGAATACTTTTTGAAGAACTACCCTTTAATACTGTCACGTAAACTTACGCATCACCAAAATTGATACAAAATATATTGAGACAAACCTTTTTTTATCATTTCTTATAATAATCTGTTTCCACACGAAATAAATGTTTCGTTAAATGATTATGATAAAAAGTGTTTTTAAATTTTATTGCTGACCGCGTTGCGATCGTCAATTACAACCGACCTAAGTCTATAGTGGCCAAGGTTAGGCCAAAGAAAACAGGACCGCGCCGTCCTAAAGCTCATTAGGTCGACGATACCGTACTGAACTAAGCTGAGCTGAGCTGCTGTGTGTACTGTTAATTTAACCATTTTAATTTGTGTTTTGTCCTGTGCGGGCTAATAAATGTTTTTTCTTTCTTTCTTCTTTCTTTCACAATCGCGGGAACACAGATAAGGGACAGAACACAGACCGGGAAGTGTGGCTGAAAAAAGACGAGGCCTATTCTCAGCAGTGGTTAATTTCGGTCTGATATGATGACGATGAAGTCAATAGTGGATCACCTGCTTAGCTGATCCACTGTCAATTTACTTCGGTTTTAATTTTCCAGATAATTCTATCTGAACACCAGAAAAAAATCCTCCTCTTGTCCATTTCGCGTATGATTGTAACGTATATGAAATAAACTAGAACCATAGCTCTCTAGATGACATGCTTGTATTTTATGAAGCATGAGTTTCATAATTTTCAGGAGTGAATATACTCGGAAACATCTGTCAAGTCCCCAACAATGCCGCCGCTACCAGACAAGATATTCTAATGTCGAAATTCTCCAGTTCCATTATATTATGTATTTGCCGTACATTAGGATGCAAATGTTAGGCCCTCAGCTCTTGGGAACGGGGAAAGGGACGGCGCGGAGGCGCATAATTAATCAAATTTTAAGCCATCGTGAATTTGCTAAGTTTGGTATAAGGTCATATTTTACTAGAAGTTCGTTGGTTAAACCTTCGTTTATTATACTAATAATAAAAAGTGTAAAGTCTTGAAGGATATTTTTCGGAAGTAGAGCCTAGTTAACCAAATGGTTTCTTTCTTAAAATTAGTAACATTCTCTGTCCATATCAACCCTTCAGCTGGGACACAGACCCTCCTTCTGTGACCAGGGCTAGGTCTCATCCGCCACGTGTGTGTGGATCGGTGGATGTCCCATCATCTCTTCAAATTTTTGTTTCAAGGACATGGCGCTTTCCTCACGACACCGTTTTGTGACCAGTAATGATAAAATAAATAACAAGATAACCTAGTAAAAACTTACAATCATAGAATTATTTTATCTATGAGTGGCGGTACTTTCACACGAGCCTTTGTAGGCTTGTATGAATCCAAGCCAAGCTTATGCTTGGTTTGGCTTACCGCGAATAATCTGTATCCTTTGTGGGCTTGTCGTATTGTTAGCCCTTAATTACGCCACGTATGCTTAAACTACAACTAGACACGGCCGTCCCCCGACATCACAAGCAATTCAGTTTTTTTTTTAAATCAACTCTCTGATCGGATCTGATCTCTTCAAAATGTATATAAATATCGAGCATTAAGCTCTGAAACTGGTGCACAATCATTACCGTTGTCCGTTTCAGTCGTTAACCAAAATGGGCCAGATGAGTTCTCTTTATAGATCCGAATTGACCATGATATTGGATGCACCGAAAATTGATGACACGGTGAACTGGTCGCAAGAGGATCGATGACACGGTGAACTGGTCGCAAGAGGATTGCTTGAGCGTGAAGATCGCAATATATTTCCCAAAGGCGTGTTGTAGTATTGATGCTGAGGAAATACGCTCCTTCCGAATTATGTGATGTAACTACGAATAATGAATTCAGGAATGATGTGATAGAGCTACGTGGTTGTTTGAATAGAAGTTGTGAAGATGTTTCCTGCAGCGGAAGCAAAGCGTGTAGAATAATAATATTATTTCTATACATGGAACCACTAAAATTCTGTTTATTAGTAAATATTATAGAAATAGAAATCCTACATTTTCGTCAAAATAATCTATTGCCACCATCCAGGTTGATATTGCAGATAGTTGTGTACAGTTAGTCAGATTTTAATAAAATATGTGAGATAGTGAGTTTGTTTCGGTGTTTCTTTTTAGACTAGTCACAGAGGAATTCTGAGGATTTAGTATTTGGTACAAAATTATCCAACACCAAAGTTCAACGACTTTTACTGCTAAACTAATAAAGTTATCTTGACCGCTATAATTTTCCTTTAAAGTTCATGAAATGCACTATCATCATGAATTTTTCCCGATTTTTCAAGCCAGCAGTTTAGCTTTTACAGGGAACACATACATACTGGACCAAAAATTTGCAGGAACACAAACATGCTGGAACAAAAATTTGCACTTTAAAGTGTAACATTTCGTAAATAGAGCATTAAATAAAAAATAGTATATAACCCCTAGTCATTTTAAAAAACCTATTAAATGATACCCCACACGATGTGGTAGTCGACAAAAAAAAAATTCAACCCCACTTCACATGTACCTTTTTGCCAAAATTTTATTTTACCACTTTGTCGGCGTAATTGATATTCACACCCCTGCAAAATTACAGCTTTCTAGTAACGGTCTCTGAACAAAACCACAGACGGACGGACGGACAGACGGACATGACAAAAGCTAAACTATAAAGGTTCCTTGTCAGGACTACGGAACCCTAAAAAACCTTGGCAACAAACAAAATAATTATCCTATTTGAAACAGTTATGAGTCGTGATCTTTTCAACCGACTTCAAAAAGGAGGAGATTCTCAAGTCTGTTGGTACTTTTTTAGTTTTTTTTTTAATCGATCAATAACTTTAGCTTCAGAAAAGAGCCGACAAAAACACCAAATCAATCAAACTAAGGTCAAGCTTCAGAAGTTGCTTGACCTTTGTTTTGTTTTAAATAACTCTTTCATTTCATCATTATTTTGTACTCTTTTTTCGCAGTTTTCGACCGTAGACGATAGGTTATCGACACACACGGCAACGGACAGTTTTTAATATGCATGCAAAACCGAGTTCCAAATACTGCAAGCCAGTAAGTTGGCTGATTTCTAAAGTATGTTATCACCGGCAACACACGACAATATTAGTGGTTAGTTGGTTTAGTCGGTTTAGTGGGTTTATAACTTGATATAAAAATAGAAAGTGGAAAAATACCAATTTCGATATAATAGGATGCATGTACTGCAGTCAGTGGCCCAAAAAGTCTGACAAGCAGTCTTACCAAGTGGTATCGTATTATCCAGTACTAACTGGGTTGTGGAGGTCCGATAGGCAGTCGCTCCATGTAAAATACTGTTATTCAGCTGCATCCAGTTGGACTGGAAGCCGAACCCAACATAGTTGGGAAAAGGCTAGGCAGAGAGATGTACTGGGGGTCTAAAATGGCCGCTTTAGCAGAATCATAATATGAATCACGTTAAAAAAATTAATATCTTAAAATAGAGTTTATGAGCATAACCATAAAGTCCATTTAAAGAATTTTAAAGTTATAACGTGATTCATATTATCATTCTGATAAAGCGACCATTTTGGGCCCGCAGGCCAGGCCAGGGTTACTGTACAGTTTTCTGCACAGTTTGACTGTACAGGCAAAACTGCACATGCATGTCGTCTATGGCGGTATATAATGTACGCGTGAACGCTTTTGCAATTATGTAATACCAAATAGAGAGCAGCGGTGGCCCAGTGGTGGCGGCCCCGACTTACGAACAGTAAGTCGTGGGTACGAACCCAGACAGGCGCATTACTTTGTGTAATTTATTTCATCACCACTGCTCTCAAAACGGTGAAGGAAAACATCGTGAGGAAACCGGCATATTCTAGAACCAAAAATTCGAAGACATGTGACATCTACCAACCCGCACTGGGCCCGCATGGTGGATTTATAGCCCATTCCCTCTCATTGAGATGAGGCCGTGTCCCAACAGTGGGAACATTATAGGCTGATGATGATGATGATGAATACCAAAACAGCCATTCTTTGTTTAATCACGAATTTTCAGTAAAATAATAATAACGTACAAAAATAATAAACGTTTTAGGACTATAAATGTTTTTTTATTGAATTGAGCCTAAAGTGCTTGTTTTGATATTAAACAAAAACATATATTCGGTTCGAGGTATCAAAACATGGATTGGGTTTAATTTCATGTTAGTTGTTTTGTTTCACCGAGTCGATTTCCTGGACCTTGATTTTGTAAAATTTAATTGTCAGGTTTGAAAGATCGACCAGCGGTTTTTTTTTTTGCCTTTTTTTTGTTAAAACCTTTTTTAGTCTAATTAGCACACCCTGGTCATTACTTTTTTGACAAACTAATACGAGTATGTCTGTCACTTCTGTTCTCTTGATAAACGTATTTTAAATACACGTTTATTTTTCGTGTTAAAATCGTATCTCCTTTACTAGCCTACTGTATTGGCTCTGTATGAACAAGTGGTTATGGTCCCTCCAACGTCCACCACAGTGCAGCAGTCAGCAGCGATATTTATCCTGTTCTCGCTAGACTGCCTTCAGTACGGCTATTAATAGCAGTTGCTGTCCAAAACGCCTTGCAAGTAGAACACCTTGATGTGGAGACTGCCTTTTTAAATGGAGACTTAGAAGAAGAGGAGATTTATATGGAACACCCCGAAGGTTTTTCAACAGATCCAAAGGGCAAAGTATGTCTTCTCAAAAAGTCCCTTTATGGCCCTAAGCAAGTAGAACAGGAGTAACAAAAAGGTACGGTAGTAACAAAAAGTAGGAACGGAAACATTGTCCCTAACTCAAGCCACGACAGAACACTGCCTCTACTACAAAAGAGAAGGTAATGACTTCCTCGCTGTCGCAGTTTTTGACTTCTTTATGCTTGGCAATAATGCTAAAATGAAAGAGAATTTCAAGAATCACCTGAAGAAAATATTCACTATCAAAGATCTTGGTCCCCTTAAGGACTGTCTCGGAATGAGAGTTATCCAAAAGGAAGGTTGCATAACACTAGATCAAACCAAATATATTCAAAAACTATTACACAAGTTTGGCATGAATGACGCTATTCCCGTGACTACACCATTGGAACCCGGCCTTAAACTCTCGTGACCTAACAAAGAAGAGGAAAATATTGAAGTCCCCTATCAAGAGCTTATCGGCTCATTAATGTACGTTTCCATATGAACACAACCAGACATTGCACATACAGTCTCGTACTTGTCTCAATTCAAGGTAAATTACGGGGACCTCCCCGTAATTTACGTTGAATTCAGTGTACCTACACTGGAGAACCGCTAAGAGAGTTCTTCGGTATCTTAAGGAGACTGAAGGACACCTTAAACTTTTATATAAACCAGGGCAGTCCTACTCAACAAGATATGCCGATGCGGACTATGGGAAAAACATAATAGATAGGCGATCCTTCACAGGATTCATATTCTTTATGAGTGGAGCTCCCATATCATGGGAACCGCGCAAGCAGCGCACAGTCACTCTTTCCACGACAGACGCTGTATATATGGCTCTCGCAGAAGCTTGCAATATACTCAAAATCGCTCATTTCAGAAATATTCGCCATTATTCATTCTATCGTCATTCACTCAGACAATCAAAGCTCAATTAAACTGGCTCATAACAACACATATCACGCACGCACTAAACACAGACATCAAACAACATTTAATTCGAGACTCACTTGCACATCACAACCTAACCCTGAAATATGTACCAAGTAATGATAACATTACCGATATCCTCACAAAACCATTACCAAGGATTAGACATGCTAGATGTGCAGATCTCTTAGGTTTAGTTTAGTGTAGGTTTTGCACAGTGTTTTTTTTAATAATTGGTATGTCTAAAGCTGTGTTATAATTATATAGTGAGTGATAAGAGGTACAGGTTGTTCTTTTTTCTTGTAAATGTATACAGATTTTTTTTTGTGTGTTAGTGTTAGTGCACAGTTAACTTTGATATGATGTTTTTGTATATTCTCTGTAATTTTTATTCCATATACAAAATGTCCATAATACGGGGAGGTGTTAAAACCTTTTGTAGTCTAATTAGCTCACCCTAGCCATTCCTTGTTTGACAAACTAATATTCTTCTCTTCTCTTGATAAACGTATTTTAAATGCACGTTTATATTTTCTGTTAAAATCGTGTTTCCTTAGCCTACTGGATTGGCTCTGTTTATACAAGTTTTTTTACCCCTAATTTTTAATCTTTATTTCACTACACGATTTATACAATGTTCAGAGAATGGGTACACTTTCATTCCATTGATCGAGTTCCTAACTTTCTCTGGGTAAAATGCGGAAAATAGACAGACGGAAAGAAAAAAACATTAAGGCTTTTTTTACTACGGCTTTTTCGTGACGCCGCTGGTGCCCGGTTCAACTACAGTCCGTGCCCGGTTTATCGATGACTAGGCCCGAAGCACGGTCAACTTTCACAACCTATGAGCGCATACAAAACCTCCTCCCGGTTAAAACAGTGTACAATGTTGAACCCGAAGTTGAAGCCGAACCAGGGCCGGCTAAAATATCATCAAATATAAGGGCGATTTTGGTCTGTCGAATAAAAATGTGATATTATAACATCAGAAATCGAGAGAAGGGCTGAGTGAGAACATCTATTTGGCTTGTAAAGACGGATTATCTCCAAAGGGCCTTAGGAGCTCAGCATCAAATTCGAAGATTTCAATCTGCACGAATCTTAAAGGCTGGACTACATCAGTCTGTAACCGGTTTTCAAAGGTTTCGATACGTACTCGTACATTTAATAATGTATGATCATAGAAAAAATATGTGAAGACATTTTTCCATAATGCTTAACTTTTATTGCAAAGTATTTTGGATATAATATTAGGTTTATGAAAGGTAATCTTCTTAATACTAGGGATTTCATCAATATATAATATTATAATTAAATAAATTATAAGTTTAGGAAAAGACGATGGATGGATTGTGTGAGGAATTACTTAAAAGATAAAGGAGTAAATGATAGCGTGACGGTTGACAGAGGTGAATGGGAGAAAAAAACGTGTTGCGCCGACCCAGTAAATGATAGCGTGACAGTGTGTTATTTTTAATAAATGCTTATCTCATATTATTATTGTGTTAATTTTTTCGCAAATGGTACGAAAAGTAGAGTATTTTCCTCGGTGATAAAGCTGTCTTAGTCTTGGGTGAACTTAAATCCCTCGCTGCACTCAGGACTCGTCTTAAATCCCTCGCTTGACTCGTGATTTAAGTTTTTAACACCCTCGCTACGCTTGGGAGTAAACCTCGAGCCCTTCGTTACGCTCGCAATTTAAATTGTCACCCGCGACAGAAGACACTGCTTTATCCCCTTGGTTAATATTCTACTATGATTGTCTTTGTTACCGATACAAAGTTGTGAAAGCAAAATAACACATGGTTTGAAACAATAGACTTATACCTAACTTTCTATTGGAATATGTTTAAAATCTTGTCTTGACCAAAATTGTAATAACCAATAGTAATATATTTTATTGTCTTTGTTACCGATACAAAGTTGTGAAAGCAAAATAACACATGGTTTGAAACAATAGACTTATAACACCGACATAACTGACACTTCGGAAAAGTTTTGGCAGAGAAATACGGGATTCGCAACATAAACAATTTTCAGTCGTTTCAATGGGTTTAAGCGTTTCACACATTCTATTTTTTTGCTTTTTTATTATTGTATTGTATTGTATAACGGGCTGGTGTCCGCAACTCCACGTCAAGGCGCGTATTTTGCGTAAGGGCTATAATCCACCACGCGGGCCCAGTGCGGATTGGTAGATGTCACATGTCTTCGAATTTTTGGTTCTAGGACATGCCGGTTTCCTCACGATGTTTTCCTTCACCGTTTTGAGAGCAGTTTTATTATTGGGTGCTATATATCGACTTTTAGAGGATGTTAAATATTTGGTGGATTTTCTAAAATACATGGTTAACGGGATATTTTTACAGAAGCTTTGAAAAATTAGCTATGAAAAATATAATATTTGTTCAATTTTTTACTCTCAGCTTTGTTCAATTTACACCTCATCCGATACTTTTGGAACAGATTATACTTTCATCCAATTTCAGAAAACCAACTAACGGCCGTTTTCTATAACTTGCTTACGTGTAACTGTTAGTTAATATGCCTACGTCTCGTAGCTAACGGTGTTTCTATAAACAAAGTTAGCTTGAAATATCCTATTCGCGTCACCTATACCTGTCACTTGATTCATAGAAAAATCAAAGAAAGCTTTTCTGTGACGTTTTGTTTGTAACCGTCCGTAAGCAAAATGTATTCTACACATCATGATAACATTGCCTGAGGTCTAAACAAAAGCAGGTAATGAACAATGTTTCCTTTGCATTAGAACAAAAATATTATAAAACTTTACATCTCTGTTATTTTTAATTTTATGAGGTATATTTCATCTCTATTTCGATTCACTTACATAATATTTTGAAAAGAATGCGCAGCTTGTTGTTATAACTATAACTAAGACAGAAAATTATTGGTTAAGTATGTAGTTACCTACATCTACAAATAGGCTTGTCAACTGGAAAAATCCAATCCGTAATCCTAAGTCCGTCAGTTAGATTATCAATACATATTTGACCCGTATTTTTTCTTTTGTAACGTTAACCAAAATAGACAAAGATACGACGCTTTTAAAATTCTCAATACGTCACACCTTGTTATAATTTTTAATTGTCACTCCCGAGTTTTGATGCGTTTTATATTTGTCAATATTCATTGATTTACAAATACAAAAACTACGTGTCCATTATTTTCCAATACTCTAACTGACGGACTAAATAGATTTGCAATTTATTTATTGATGGTGGAAACTAGCCTATTATGTAACCCCATATTTGGCTGACCTTTGCACCCCCTACTAGGGTTAGTGGCAACGGGTGTAGCTGCTACAACTAATTAAATCGTTTGTTTCCTCTTAAACAATTTGTTGTTATATGATATTAAAGACGTTTCCTACGCTGCGCTATTTGTGCGACTTAACTTGTTTGCGTAAAAACGCAATCGTTAACGTAAACCCGGTTTGCGTTTGCAGAGGAACTTTAGAACGGAATCTGTGTCAGTTAACTAACTGCGCTCTGTACCTATTTATTTTTGCACCAATTGTTTAACGTGCTTTCCGAAGCACTTGCATTAAAATTCACATATAAAGTCGCAACTTCATGAAAATTGAGCTTTTCAAGAGTGCGTGGTTCATGGCTTAGGTTTAGTAATTGAAAATTCATATTATTTTTATTCTATATTTAAAAAAAAGATACCACAGTGGCAGCAGTTCTCAGTAGATTCAAATACCTACGTGGTAACTAAAAAGCATTAACTTTTAAAAACCTAGTTATGTTCATGTTAATCCCTCCTATTAACTCAGCAATGCATATAAAGAAACTACATACTCCCATTAAAAGTTAGCGAAAAGAACGAAAGCGAGTCTGTGTCTTCGATCAACAATTGTTGCTAATTGTTGATCGATTCGACCCTGGGTACTAAAACTAACAAGACATTCTAATATCGCCTGCCAAAAGTCAACACGCAGACCAAAAGTCTATCGATTCTTGGATCTAATCTAAGTTTACCTGAGGATGTCTAAGTGTCACCCTACGGGCATCTCACTTCGAACGGATATATCGCCCCAAATACCAGGATACGTCGGTTTGAGGACGTTTGAAGGGATTGTGTGCTGACAGAGATCACTCTGTGTTTACAATTAAGTGCACTAGCGCAGGAGTATCCTGGTTTTGTGATTACTTACCCAATTGCGAGATGGCAAAGCATTAATACCAGAATCAAAGAGTGTTCCTGACGTCACATCGGGCGGCACAAAGCACAATGATCTCTAGCGTGGCCACATATCGGCTTTGCAGAGACGCTCCAGGGGCGGTGGATGTTAGCTGACGCGACGCGGCGACGTAACAAATTATTGCGTGCGCTGACTTTCTGTTTTGTCTTGGTGCTTCATCAGTGAACGACCTAGTATAGCCCATAAAGACGAGGTGGTCGTTGTGCTCAATATCAGCTCCATGAAACTTTTTTAAAGCTTTCCGGCCTGTTAAATTATCAATTTCTGAGGTGAAAGGAGCGTGATTGCGCTTTGAACGGATTAGGACTTCATTTTTTATTGTAACCTGTACCTATTTCAGTGTAGTTTCATCATTAGTTTTTATAGATAGTCAAGACCACTAGAACCGGACATGGAGCTTGATATTGAACAAAGAGTAAGCCTTCTGAGGGTGGTTACTAAGAGGTCATGGCACACTACACAAGCACGGCACCGGCACCGCTCCAACCCAGCATTTAACTTGTCATTCAAATTATGCCATCAAATCGTGTGTCATAAATATATTTTATAATGTCTGCTGTCAGCGCGCTTGCCGCTACCATACGACTCGACTCGCGGGCTCCTCGGAGTCGGTGCGCGGACCGCGGCTGGCCGGCGCGCTGCTGTCGCGCGGACAGCGTGCTTACGGCGCGGCGGCGCGCCGACCGTCTGCTTGCCACGCGCCGACTCCGAGGTACAACGCGAAACAACGTCGTAAACAAATGCAGCAAGCTCATAGTCCGGGAGGTAGCGTTGCAAACAACTTGTTTCCAGATCGAGGACAATTCGAGATCGAGGAAGATGGCAAACGATCAGCGTGAATACACTACCTAAAATGCAACGCTAGCTCCCGGACTATCCCGGCCAGTGTGCGGACTGCGAGCTTGCGCCTCGCAGAAGGCGCGCAGCCCGCGGGTTGATGCCGCGCGGCCCTCGGGTGGACGGCGCGAGGCCCGCGGGTGGACGCCGCGCGGCCCCCGGGTGGACGGCGCGAAGTCTGCGGGTGCACGCCGCGCCGTAGCCTAAATTCGAGGTAACGCCGGGCAACAGCTGTGCTGGTGCTGTGCTTGTGTAGTGTGTCATGACCTTGTCTACAATGTTGTTGCGATAACGTTAGCCTGTGACAATTCAAGTGGAAAACAAGGCAATGCATGGCATTTCACCTCAAGCGGCAGGGTATCTCGCTTTGGAATATTTACAGGCCCAGAGGATATACGGCGTAGTTAATATGTATTTTGCTTATGTAGTCTGCAATTACAGTGAATGTTAACAAACTACATATTTGCGATATTATCAAAACGTTTTCGGAATAATACTAAAATAGTTTTTATTGTGTTTGTGTGGTTTCCGAACGAAAGATAAAGTTTGAAATTCAAATGTAAACAATTTTTTAAAGTAAAGATTATATTTTTTTTGCTAAACATGTGTCATACATACATACATACAAGAAAATAAATGCATGCAAGATGGTAACATTAAGAACAACATTATTAGGTGCAGCATGTTTGCCACATGATGTGACGTGCAAATGTCTAGAAATGTTATTATTTAAACATTCTCATAAAATAACAATAAATTAAGTAATTAATGAATAATATAATTGCAATAAATTTAAAATAACAAAACTCAAACTGAACATTTCGCACCCCCCACCGAATAATATGGTAATGTGCTATTACGATAGTTTACGTTGTATTGCATATTCGATGTTTAGAGCATTCATTACACCTTGTAATTTTTTTTCGTATTTTTCCTATGTTCTGTTCCCTGTTACTGTTCTCTTGGAGGAGGATGATTTCGTCATCGGGGGTAACGAGGATATGCTTTGGTCGGCGGATCTTACAAGATGCGCAAGGACTCGTATCGGGCGGCCGATGCGATTAGAGGATTACGTTACCTTATAGCAGAATCGAAGAACAGCTTTGAAAAACGTTTCTTATACTGAAGGATAGTGGGCATTCTAAGTCTACGTGTAGACCATTAGGTCATTGCAGACATAGTAAGGGGCTCCAGTGGATTTGCGTAAGAACTGGTCCTGGATCCTACAGATATATCTTGGCCTTGGCCTTTGGATCACCGCGGTTTAGAGGCGCAAGTTGCACCTAAGAGACAACTTACTAACAGGAAATGGAGCCTACCCATAGCCAAGGCGACTGGGTCACAAGCTGCTCTGATATGTGGCCCAAAGGATACATGGCCGTCGAGTATAACTCTTACATATCTGGCTTGCTTTTCCCAAAGGATAGGCTTCCCGTTCAGAGTGATCGGGCTGGGGGAGGTGAAATTGAAACGCGGTTTAAAATAAAGAACCGTCTGAGTCTTATTGGGGTTAACCTTGATTCGCCATTTCCGAAGGCGTGTGGTAGATGGCCGTGTTGTCCGCGAGCAGGGCTAACTGAGCCTTTTTGCTTTGAGAATATCTTTTTCTTCTTCTTATCTTGAGGAACTTTGGCTCGAATGGGGCGAGGGGAGGAGAGAGCTACCCCGATGCGATAGCGGAAGGTGAGATCCGACGGAAAGTCTCATAAGATATGATAAATGATAAATGATAAATGATGTTTATTTTGCAAGTAGGTTTTTACAAACACTTTTACACGTCATTTTTTTTTTTTTTAAACTAGATGGGGCCGGTGTACCTGACTACTCTGAGAAGAAACAGCCGAAACAAACTCAGAGGAGCCGAAACAAACTCAGATAAGCTCGAGACGGTCTAGTACTCTTAGTTGATAGAGCTTGTATAAAAAGCTGTTGTGCCAGACTTTGTCGAAGGTTTTCGCTGTCGAAGAACAACCCGCCCGTCATCGCACCAGCGCTCAAATACTCGACGATGCGGTGGACATGTTGGATGCACGAGTGTTCCGAATTGTTCCGCTGCGGACGGAGAGGCAACGCACTTGTGTCAAGCTTTGCTTTGCAAGAAAATTTTTGTGATTGTGTCCACTGTAAACCACGGACACGCTATAAATGAATTTGATTTTTAATTGAATTAGTACATGCGTGGCTCAACGCTGTCAACGCCATGCACGCTGTGCATGCGGTACACGCTATACACGAATATTTACCCACGACCATGCCGCAGTGGGCCACACACGCTACAATTGTACATAGTCGTGGGCGTGTAGTGTGTACTGCAATGGAATCGTAGACCCACGTTTTCAAACAAATGTATCCACGCAGCTAAAATGTGCCACGTGCCCGTGTGCAATGTGCGACGCGGCGCAGAAGACCGATAGGCCTGTAGCTCGACGGTCCGCCTTGGGTTTACCGAGTTTGCGGATACCGATAACAGTGGCCTCTTTCCATACCTGGGGGAAGAAGTTGTTTCTCAAGGCGCCATTGACACTATCGTTAACTGTACGGAAAGGAGTTTGAGCATTACTTATTGGTGATTACATCAGAATCGGGTGCTCTCCGCGGCTGAAGACTTTTTATGGCTTTTAGGGCTTACTGGGCTGGTTTAGAGCTGGGAGATCACTGAGACTCCAGGCTGTCGAAAGCGACGATCGGGGTGGATGACAAGAGGTATCAAAGTCCCGACAGTGGCACGCATCTTTCTCTGCAGCTGCCAGAAAACTGGGTGGGTGGGCTCGAGTTGACTGAGCGCTTTGTCCCATCGATTGGAAGGATGCGCTTCCTTATAAGCTGTAACCTTTTACTTAAAAGTTGTTGTAGGCACTGGCCGCGTTCTTCTCGTTTATCAGTTCACGTACGTCAGCGGGTAGGGTAGTCTCCATAACTTCATAAGTTTTCACCACTTCGCAATTATGTATAATAATACTCGTATGTACCTATCTTCAATCGATTTGTTTGCAAGCTGCTTAGCGACAATTAGTACCTTGTCTAAAAACTGCATTGTTTCTGATGATTTTGCTTTTGACATTGCGCCTGCTTTCCTGCCTGAGCAGGTACTTAATTTGTGGAGACTTGTAAATGGCTCTCGTTTATTGCCTCACTATAAGTTTTTTATTGTTTGCTGTAAGGCTGGGTACCTTACAGCAAACAGCCACAATAAAATAAAAAAGATATATAATTATCCAGTATTAATATCAACTTTCTCAAATGTTGTTATGTTTCTGGCAAATAAAATAATAGGTTTGTACTGAATTAGTTATTAAAACATGGTATAATTTTAAACAGTAAAGTAATGTTGCAACGTTATGTTACTGTTAATCTTTTGACACTACACTAGTAATGCATTAATACCAACTACGATATCGTTGGACTTACACGCGAATACTATAGTTTTATCCAACAATTTCGGTAACATTATTTTCGTTGAAAACTTTATTTTGGCAAACTTCTGCAAAAAGGAGCAAATAATAAAACAGACTGTAAAAAAATAGCTTTGTTTTGATGTATAAATGACTTTCGTAGGTCTCACCCGTGCTGAGATATATAAATAAAACAGTTTTTTTATTTTTCCTGTAAAATTTAGAATTGTCGATTACCGGATTATTCGGTGGGGGTGCGATTTAAATAGACAATAGTGAAGTAATAACGAATATAAATGATTTACTTTTTATTTAAATATTTTATAGACATAAAAATAATATTATACTGACTGTGACATTTAAGAGGTTTTTTGAATTATCTAAAAAACTAAAGAAACGAGAAAACCGAAAAAAGATAAAGAAAATCTGCAGTCCTTCTCTCCTATTTTTCACGCTAGTACAGATCCACAACAAATAATAATTATTTTCATAGAACCGTAAAATTTGCAATTAGAATTCTGATTTCCTTTGATTTAGTACCTAGCGATATAAGATAAAAAAGTAGGGTGTAACGATAAATGTAATTAAGAAAAAGTGACAATCTTCAGTTATGCTATGTAATGCAGCACGAAATCCCGACGGAAATGGAAGCCATTTCAACTCTAAGAAACAGCAGGTGCAGTGCTAACTAGGTCGAATTCTTTAACGGGCAATAGACATGCCAGATAATGAGCCTAGACCATAATAATGTGACGATTGAGGATTAAAAGTTGCAAGTGTAATATTATTTCTGTCAATTTTCTCAGAGAAATAACTTGTTATACTATAGCTTTTGCTTGCGGAACCGCCTGGTTGCCAAGAGTAAAATTACAGGAATAAACACGAAGTATCATAATGGACTTTGACCTAACACAGGTCATGGTTTACCTGAGTGCTGAATTTCTAAATACATTCAGTCAAAAAAGTATCGGGAATGGATGATTTGTTTATGGTTCCAAATTCAAATTTTTGTTTTTTTGTAGTTGTTAGATTGGCACAACTGTTTTCCATTTTGGCGCGGAGTTTGAGTTGCATCTGTTATTTATATTAAATACAGTGCTGGTTTTAGTAATATCATATATAGTGTGTATTGCGAATTTCATAATGGACCAAAATATCGAACAAAAAGTTTGTCTTAAATTTTGCATCGCCAATGGAATTTCGTGTTCGGAGTCACTGAAAATGTTACAGAAGGCTTACGGTGAATCGACTTTATCAAAAACTCGTGCTTATGAGTGGTTCAAAGCGTTCAAAAGCGGTCGAGATGTGATGGAAGATTTGCCTCGCTCTGGTAGGCCGTCAACGTCTGCAACTGAAGTTAACATCGCAAAAGTGAAGAAAATAGTGACTGAAAATCCCCATTCAACTCTGAGAGAGATAGCCGCCGAACTTTCTGTATCTCACGAGTCGATCCGTACCATTTTAACTAATCATTTGGGTATGAAACATGTTGCTGCTCGGCTAGTCCCAAAAGATCTGAATTTTCTCCAAAAACTCAATCGCATGAAAGTCGCTGAGGACATGCTCGAACGAGTCAGTTCGGACCCAACATTCATGAAACGCATTGTTACTGGTGACGAGACGTGGGTTTACGAGTTTGACATGCAAACTAGTCAACAAGCTTCGGAGTGGCGCCTTCCAACTGAACCGAAACCGAAAAAACCACGCCAAAGTCGATCAAAAGTCAAAGTCATGTTGACTGTTTTCTTTGACTATCGCGGTGTTGTGCACTCTGAATTCTTACCGGAAGGTCTAACGGTAAATAAAGAATATTATTTGAGCGTTATGCGGCGTTTAAGAGAGCAAATTCGACGAAAAAGGCCAGATTTGTGGAAAGAAAATTCTTGGATTTTGCACCACGACAATGCGCCTTCGCACAAGGCTATCATTGTGAACGAATTTTTGACCAAACACTCAACAAATACCATCCAGCAACCACCATATTCACCAGATATGGCTCCTGCTGACTTTTTTCTTTTTCATAAACTCAAATTACCACTTCGTGGCACCCGTTTTCAATCGATAGAAGACATAAAGGAGAATTCGCGGCGAGAACTGAACTCAATTCCGGAAGCAGCGTTTAAAAAATGTTTTGATGAATGGATTATTCGTTGGCGCAAGTGTATCGTTTCTAAAGGAGCATACTTTGAAGGTGATAAAATAAATTTGGATGAATAACAGACATTTTGTGTATTATTGATCTTTTCCCGGTACTTTCTTGACAGAGTAGTATACGTAAAGGAATCTGTTTTCTCCAGTTAAATAAAAAATAAATATCGCTGGACATTGCACACAGCGCCATCTAGTGCCACACTAAGCAACGAGGCTTGCGTCGTGGACACCAGATAGTTGATATACTACATAGATACTTTTTGCTTGTAAATACATACTTATTATACATATAAACATCAATGACTCGGAAACAAATGTTCATGCTTCACACAAACATTTGCTTCTACCGGGATTCGAACCCGGGACCCTAAGAACGTAAGGCAGCCTCACTACCGCTGCGCCATTCGGGTGACAGAGTTATTTTCGGATTTATAATATTAGAATGGATTAACCGTATCGAAACCTAGATTGTGATAGGTCAGGTCGAGGCAGAATGAAATTAGCTTCTTAAAAATTGGACCGGGGCTACAAAAATGTTGCGGGACTGTTCGAAAGAGATACTGTGGCCACGGAACACAAAGGGCGATGAAGGAAAATGGATGGGTTTTAGTCAGTAAAAGTCTGACACTCCCTACTGCTCCGCCCAGAGCGGGAGAAGTCATTTGATGATTTTCATCCGAAAAAAAAGGCTACAAAAATGTTTATTCGGATCGTGAAAGAAGGCTATCTTGAAATAGAGAGCGACTATTTCATGATAGCCTATTTATATTTCTATATGAACTAATAAAGTTGGTGGAAAACATAAGAGAGATTCTGGAGAAAATGTAACGAAAACGTTGAACTGACGTTGAAATTTTAAATCTCTGATTCTTTAGTTGCCTTCCATAAACCGTTTATTAAATGATAAATGATGTTTTGCTAGTAGGTTTTTACAAACACTTTTACAAGTCATTTTTTTTTTTAATATAAGATAGGGCCGGTGTTTCGTACCTGACTACTCTGACAAGAAACAGCCGAAACAAACTCTTTTGAAGTCCAGACATAATCTTGCTCATAGTGTCTGAGATAGTCCTATGAAGAAAGAACCACACAGATTTGAGTGGACCTGTCCAGTCAGTGCAAGCATTTGTCAGTTATCGTGTAGCTCGACTTATAACTCAAGGAGCTCAACGAAACGACGAACAATACGAAAGAAAGGACATTTGGGTAGGTCGCTTATAGTACTCAAACTGCCAGACAGTTGTGGGAAAAAAAGATAACAATAAAAATGTGACCCACATGGTCCCCACATTCACAATAATCAAATAAATTAATAATAATTTACAAAATCAATGTCAATAAAAATCACAAAAATCATATGTCAATAATAATAAAAACGTAAAATACTTAACAAAGTAAAATTATTAGAAAATGTCATTTTAATGATTCTCTTACAGGTATGATTAAAATATTGATTGCCTTGGCTTGAGTATTGAGTACTAGCGAAGCAATTTGAAAGAAATAAGAAAGTAAGCGATTATTGGTTTTTTCGATATTGAGAACGATTGGCGATTGTAATTGAGATTTTCATCAGAAATTTCTCAGCGGCAGCCCAGAGTCAAGAATTCCGTCCGGTTAACGGTAATCGAGTATTGTGTTGATGCATTGAAAAGTACAGGGATAAAACTTAAATTTTACAAAAAAAAAACGTGTGGAAGAGTTGGAACCGTCAATATCTTCGTAAGTAATGACGGTTCCCAGGTATTCCAGATTAAGAGGATTACGTATTTTGGTAGGTATTTTGTTATTAAACTACATATTTACGGTTTTCAGATTTTTCTTGTACATGTGCTGTACTGTAAGAGATTGCTTCTTGCCTTGTGATTCTATTTCGTGATAAAGGTGAATGGTAAGGTTGGACCCACGTAATTTAAAAATTAACGGAGCGCCGTTCACGGTCTAGTTTATATTAAGGCCCTTCTAACCCTAAAATCGGCAACTCTATTTGTGGTGGTTCAAACTTCGTTTGAAATGCTGTTAGAATAAAGTTCTAATTAGCTTGCACTACAAAGCGGTTGTTACGTCAGTCACTGCGGCCGGATAGTGCGAAATAAGTGGTTTATTGCAAAAAATCTATTGATTGGACTAAAAAATAAAACATATAAGACCTGCAATATGCTTTATAGTTAGTTCAGATAATATGCAAAGTTTCACGATCTAATTTCAAGTACTTTTTGGATAACAGCGGTTTATTGTTCGATTTGGAGGTAACTTTGGTTTTTTTTTCTATCGAGAAAAGTTTATGGAATCGTGTTTTCGTCACACATAGGACTTAGCACTAATCCTCAACTTTACCATATATTTATTTAAAAATTAATGCTGTAGTATTTTAGGAGTAACGGAGGATCATGCTAAGCCATTAATTGAGGGATATATAGCCCTTAATAAGAGTTTATCAGAGTTCTATAAAAAAATATTGAGTTACTAGGCGGTGGGAATTAAAAGTTACGAATGATTGTAATTTATATAAAAATAAGTGCCACAGCATTTTCATTTTGACGTTACGTCAATCAAGCCGACCGCACTTAAAATTACAAATTCATGAGATGCAATTGATAGTGTGAATGGGCGGTTGATGCGTTCGCTTTTGTGCCGTTAATGTGCAACTACACGGGTTCCGTCAAAGGGATTAATTGATTCACTGCCGGCAGTTTGGGCGGCCTTAATAAACATTTGGTCGCTTTATTACTTTAGGAAATTTCGTTTAGTTCCTGCTGAAAGGGTGATTAAAGTTGTAATGATGTTTGGCTCGTGTAATTTAATACTCTTGTCTCCATGAATTTGTGCATAAAATAGAATTGAATCATGATTATTATAGCTCACTAGGTATAACCAAGTGAGCATAAAGAAGACATGCTGTGCGTGCTGACCTTAAATTATAATAAAAAAGTCTGCAAAGCATGTCTTCTTCTTCCGAAAATTTAGGAAGAAAATGAAATAAGAGTTTCCAAGAACGCAATTCATTAAGTAGTATAATATTGAACGATTTCTATAAAACAGTGGTCTTGGCTGTTATGTAGTTACAGTTTTTATTCTGAATAGCCTCGTTACCAACTTACAGACTGGTTTACGTCAACAAGTGCAATTACCGTAGCGAAGTAGTTCTGTAGTTTTGGCTTACCACCGCGGGTAAAAGGCATCAGCCTATAAATTTATGTGTAATTAGTTATAATATTCTCGAATAATGAACGAAATAAAAGATAAATTGGTAACTAAAATAAATTTTGCTTTTTTTTTAATGTTGCCCCACACTTAGAATAATGAAAATGTTCAAAAAATATTTGCATTTTATCACCTAAATTATAATTTTGAAGTAGGCTATATGCCTATTATGTAATCAATCACCTTACATTTTGGCGCGTGCAAAAAAAGAAAACATGCGCGCCATTTCCCATAATTTTCATATTTGGTTTGTATCGTATTTGATGCTGTGTGTTAAAACGATTTATGTAATACATGTTTGTTTTTTCCTCACAAGTGTGTTGAAAAAGTGCGTATGAAACTCGTGAGCAACTTGCTCACTAGACACTCGGCTGATTTACGCCCTCGCCTACGGCTCGGGCTGCAACCCACACCTTCGTGTACAATGAGCAACTTAGCTCACTTGTATCATAATATACTATTATTGAAATCACATCTGTCATTCCTTAGCAGTTGTATGACATGGTAACAATAACACGACAAATAGACCAGGAGCGTCTATTTCCTTCACAAATCATTTTCTTAATGATTACAACTGGTTTGATTTTGAAAAAGAAACTCAATTTTATTACTAAAGCATATATCAGATTACGAAAGTTGATATTTTAAAAGTAAGGTTATATTATCGAACAAGAATCTAAATCTAATCATCAATCCGGTTCGTTCGAAAGCGATCCACCAAACTAATTTTATTTTAGTTCTACACCGTTCGAATTTCAAAGAGTGGATCCTTAAACATCAGTTAGACTTTAGGCGGTGTCGAAAACATAATAGAGGCTAGAGTAATTGGTTTTAGGGTTCCGTAACGAACTGACAAAAAAGAATTCGTCGGCATGTTTTTTCATGCTCATTTATGGGTACGTTATGAGTTTTCGAGCCTTTTTACAATTCATTTACACGTTTCCAAATCATTTATACACCTTTGGTCAGAATTGTTACAGCACTGCTAACAAGATAACTAATAGTCAAATATGCAATTGTCTTTTTAATATTTTCTTACCTTTGCAAAGATTATTTTTTACCGATTGTCTGTGAATGTGTGAACATTGTAGGCCTTGTAGATTCCTAGATGCTTGTTAACTTTTTATCTTGCTAAGCAACGACTTATTGTCGGGCCTACGCTGTCCCTCTATACTTAAGTACTATTGCTGTAACATCAAAATATTGAAAAAAAAACAAATAATTATAAAAGAATAATTATGGAGTTTCGTCCCGGTTCTTTTCCATAGGAAACGACCAACACGATCCGTGCACCTTTTCTTGACGTTTTATAAATGCCTGTAACTTAAAATATTTTGATTTAACAAACGGAGCACAGTGATATTTTTTAGTTTTCTGTCCCTCGTAGTTCTTTAAAGTTTCCGATCATATGGAATGCAAAGCCAGCCATGTGAAAGCAATACGAACTCTTTTGAAAAATCGTTGGTTCATATTTGAGGGTTTTATTCCGCGGCGGCCGTCTATTTCTACAGTGGTTTGAAATATTCAGCCAGTAGTAATTTTTCCTTTTCTGCTTTGCCTTTCAAAATGTGGACGTTTTTCCAAATTCAAAATTGAAAATACCGCGAAATTCGGCCGGGTCTGTGCACAGAGTACATTATACTATATTGAAAGGTCTTTACGTTTTGACAAATATTTTTTTAGTATCCACTAGGGCCCGATTTTTCAAATCACTTTGACGTATTTTGTATACAAAAGTTCTCATACCACTATATTTTTTTCTCAGATAAAAGACTTAAAACGGTTTTTTAAATCACGGTTTAATTAGATCAAAGTCGTTAAGTAGTTGAGTTATTTTATCATTATGTAAAAAAAACATTAGCATTCAAAATATAAAGGTTGTTTTTCCTTAATAGTTCTGGTCTCCTTTTAATCAACGACTGATCTATTTTCAAACGAACTTATTTCACTCACAGACTGTGTTTTGCAGGATATACGTATATTGACAAATTTAAAAATGTACAATACATACGGTAACACATATAATGGTCTATTATCTTTTACCCTCGTTTTTAAATAAGGTGCAAGTATTAAAACCAGAATTAGTCATTTCGATCCAACCAGTATCGAACTTTGCGTTTTTATTAAAAAAAATGAGAAAGTACTTACCATACATCGTTCCAATTTTGTTAGCAAGAATCCGGGAGATGGCGCCATCGAACAGGGAGTCGAAACATGCACTTAAGGCTCGGGCACAGGCACTGGAACCGATCTGTGCAACAAAAGGAAGCATTAGTAAGCACGACTGTCGTACTGTATGGATCGGAATGCTGGGCTGTGAAGAAGATGGATGAAAAAAGACTGCATGTAGCGGAGATGAGAATGTTGAGGTGGATGTGTGGAGTGACAAGAATGGATAAAATAAGGAATGAGTATATTAGAGGAAGTTTAAAAGTTGCGCCAGTTACAGTTGAAAGGGAATCGACTGTCTTGGTATGTGCATGTGATGAGAAGGGAAGAATCGCATGTGACTAAAAGAGTTATGAATATAAATGTTGATGGAAGGAGAGGTAGAGGAAGACCAAAGAAACGATGGATGTATTGTGTGAGGAATGACATGAAAAAGGTGTAAATGATTGTGTGACGGTTGACAGGGGAGAATGGAAGAAAAAAACGTGTTGCGCCGACCACAAGTAACATGGGACCAGGTCAGGAAGATGATGAGTAAGCACGAATGTTGGGCAAAGTGATATTGGATATTGATAACTCAGAACCTCAGTTCAGGGTTCGATTCCTGGGTCGGGCAAAATAAAATTGGGTATTCCTATCAAGAATATCTCAGTCACGATTGATGGCAATATAATATAGGCTTGCCTCCTATTACATGGGACTTAAATAGCTAGCGAAATGTGGGTATACTATGTATATTGTAATAAAAGGCGTGTTCAATTATTACGACATGAAACTGCTGCATTAGCAGAACAGTCGTCATTGGCTTAGTTGCCAAAGAGGAGAAAAAAATAAAAAAGGTTGTTAGCTTTTCTTTTTATTCTTATATTTTATCAGTGTCTTTTATCCTCAAAGGCAATTCAGCCGCATTATAACTTAACCTATTCTAAACTACAATATATCAATTGACAAAACAAATCAGCAAGGAGATTTGCTATCTCCGGTGATGGTTGGGCTAAAACTTGAACATAATTATATTATATTCATTTAATTTCAACGCAGTCAACAGTGTTTCTCTCTTATTCTTGCTCTTAGTACACTTTACAAGTAAATGGTGAACATTTTTAACAGTTCCACATGTTTGACACTAAAAGACACTTTTCACTAGTCTACTCACTTCGAAACTAGCTACTTCTTCCGTCATTGCGATATTTTTTCTGCACCTTGGCCATAATAGGCTAGTTTCCACCATCAATAAATTGCAAATCTATTTAGACCGTCAGTTAGAGTATTGGAAAATAATGGACACGTATTTTTTGTTTTTATAAATCAATTAATATTGACAAAGATAAATCGCATCAAAACTCGGGAGATCGGGGGATCTTGTGACAGCTACAGTTTGTTCTGCTTTATTACGCATCCAATTAAATACCCAGAAACCAAATGCTGTGAAGCATTTGCTTTCTGGGTATTTAATTGGATGCGTAATAAAACATGCGTTGCTCGCGTTAAAAAAGTGCTTTTCGTACCACTTGCTTAAAAAAGTGACATTCTATGCCACAAAAAGCGAACATAACAATAGTAATTTTTAATCTGTTAAAAACAGGGAAAGAAAATTATACTGAATTTCATTCATCCTCTAGGGGGAGAATGTGATTTAAATTTGGAATACTTACCGAAATTTATACTGAACTACATCTGTGTTTACACCATTGAGTTTGTATATAAAGCATTATACATCTTTTTGAAAAAGGAATACGCATTTATTATGCAGTTATGATTATTAAATAAAATTACGAAAACCGACGAGGCCGTATGAGCTTGATGCCTTTGCTTTTCCGACAAAAAAATATTAGTCTAGGAATTTGCTGCGTTTTTGTTTTCTTCAAATACATGAACGTTAAGTTTATTTTAATTTATTTTTATAAATAAGTTAATGTTCTAAAATACTCAAATCAACTCATCAACAATAAATGTACCAAACAAAAATGTAACTAACTCTCTCTATCAATAATTGGACCAATGTTTCGAATGTTAACTTTTACTTTTAATTGTCATTATTTTTAATAAATGCTTATCTCATATTATTATTGTGTTAATTTTTTCGCAAATGGTACGAAAAGTAGAGTATTTTCCTCGGTGATAAAGCTGTCTTAGTCTTGGGTGAACATAAATCCTTCGTTACACTCAGGACTCGTCTTAAATCCCTCGCTTCGCTCGTGATTTAAGTTTTTAACACCCTCGCTACGCTCGGGAGTCCTCGAGTCCTTCGTTACGCTCGCGATTTAAATCGTCACCCGCGACAGAAGACACTGCTTTATCCCCTTGGTTAATAATCTACTATTATGTGTTCGATGTAAGTTCGAAGTTGTGGTTAATTAATCAGATTGTATGGTTTAATTTGTCGACTATATTATACTATATTATATTATTTCTGATCACTAGCAAGGAACTGTGCATGAGCTAGGTGTTTTATATGTTACATAAATGGAGTATCAATGGAGGTAGGTAGGTATTTTTGATAGATAGGGACTAAATTATAATACGAACGTTCTCAAAATAGCCTTCGTATGTTCAATTTCCAATACTAAGTAAGTCCCTGGCCTTTTCTTATTGTGACGTGATATTTGTCCTCTAAATTTGAGTGAATTTCTCTTTAAAAAAAATATCAGGCAGTACTTAAGTGTGAACGTTTTTGTAGCTAAAAATAACAATTACTGGATTATATTAGCAAGTTTTATTTTAAACTGTTTGTTGTAAAAGCGGTTGGTTTCGTGTTTTTAGTATGCTAATTACGTGGCTTGATATGAGTCACCCAATTTAAACGTAAATGGTACAAGTTGTTCTGCTAGATTTGTTGTAAACCGAGTATAGTTTACTAAGCAATGTAGATTTGGTTTACGCTCGTTTTCTGTAATATTTTAGGACAACTAAATTAAGAATAAAAGAAAAAACAGTTTATTTTGGGGTTTGGTCGTCAGCATTGTTATTATGTAAGGTATTTTGACTTTATTGAGTCAGTATTCTGGAAAATTCAAGAACGCCTATCGCATTCTTAGCGGTTGGATATATAAAACTCGTAAATATTTTCATCAACCCGGGCCGTTATTCTTAGATCGCGTCCCAAATTTTAATTTATCATTGTATTGGACCAACACTGAAATAGCGATCAGTTAACAAGAAATAGTCAACCAAGAAAGAGTTTTTTGTAACATTAGTTTCAGGCCTGTAATCCCAGAAGGGTTGGGCAGAGATGTACAGTCCACAAAAGGGTAAGCAGGCTAGCAATCTTCTTACAGTCTTACTACTATTATAAATACGAAAGTTTGTGACGGTCGATTTTTGCTATTCTTTCACGCAGAAACTTCTGAACGGATTTGGATGAAATTGCAAACAGATTCATTATAATCCCTTTCGCATTTTTAATAAGATTATAAGTAAGAAGATTGCTAGCTTGCATACCTAACTCTTTTGTTGACTGTACCTAACAGTTCACCCACATTTTTAGAAAGGGACGAGTTTTCAGTCAAGTGGTTTCCAGTTATTCGAATAACACATTGTACATGAATTTAAATGCGAACAACGTTTGAGTTTGGAATATTTAAGTCGATGGAGCTACCTTCTACACCTAATTTTATTTTCAAAAGGAAAAGGTAACAAAAGATACTTACTAGGTATTCTAAAACCATGTTCCAACCTATGACGAAGGCAATGAACTCGCCAACGGTCACATAGCTGTACATGTAAGCGCTTCCTGTTGTATGGGGGACACGGACTCCGAATTCCGCGTAACAGGCACCTGTAAGGACAAAGGAATTAATTCATTATTTAAAGAAACGAAAATATTAAAAAAAGTTTTCAAGTAAAAAATATAGCTTAAGATAAAAATAGGGCATAAGTAAGTAAAGTTATATGTCGTGACGATTAATATATCGTTGGTTTTTTGTTGGCAAAACTCGTGGAGGACAGTAATAGTGTCGTCCTATATGTGAACACCTCAATTTAAATACACAAGCCACGACACTTAAAACTACACGATTATCTGTTGTTACGACATAGACGGGACCTATTAAAGTTGCAGTGACGGCACAGTTGGCGCAATGGTTGATCAATAGACATCTGCGCTGCGCATCGCGGGTTCGATTCACGCACGAAACAAATATTTATATGGCCAACAGGTAGTTGTTTTGGGTCTGGCTGTTTGTATATGTGAGTTTGAATGTTTGTAATCGCACCCAGGATACAGGAGATATTCCTATTAAAGTTTTTTTTTTCTAAAAGAAAATAAAAAGGCATCAACATGGTCGATGGAGCAAATGACTCCTTGAGTGGAGACCGTGGATCAGCAAGCGTACCGTGTATCGCCCCTAGCTAGAACAGCTTGCTTAAAAAGGTTGCTGGGTCCTCCTTGAGTGGAGACCGTGGATCAGCAAGCGTACCGTGTATCGCCCCTAGCTAGAACAGCTTGCTTAAAAAGGTTGCTGGGTCCTCCTTGAGTGGAGACCGTGGATCAGCAAGCGTAGCGTGTATCGCCCCCAGCTAGAACAGCTTGCTTAAAATGGTTGCTAGGTCAGAGAAAACCCGGGAGGCGAATGACAAGGTGTTAAACGATTAATCATCTGCCCATATAGGTGTTATTAATCATATGCCCAGCCCTTTCCGTTGGGGTCGGCTTCCAGTCGCTGCAGCTGAGCATCAGCATTCAACACGGAGGGACGTATAGGTATATGACCTCAAAAGAAATTAGCCCAAAAAAGTAAAATTGGACATTTACGTCACGTTTTAATGAATTAAGTAGTCGTAATTACACGCAATTAATTTGAACTTGAAGAGTTGAATTTGATGATTTTTAAGTTATAAGCATGCAAATGTTCAATACGTTGGTTGACCAGTTACTTGGAATTTTGACTGTTATCGAAGTATGTATAAGTAAAAAATAAAATAAACAAAATGAAAATTGTACCTAACTAAAAGAGATGTCAATAAAGTATCTAAAACCCTTATCATCATCATCATCAGCCTATTAATGTTCCCACTGCTGGGACACAGGCCTCCTCTCTATGAGAGGGAATGGGCTATAATCCACCACGCGGGCTCAGTGCGGATTGGTAGATGTCACATGTCTTCTAATTTTTTGGTTCTAGGACATGCCGGTTTCCTCACGATGTTTTCCTTCACCGTTTTGAGAGCAGCGGTGATGAAATAAATTACACGCGCCTGTCTGGGTTCGAATCCACGACTTACTGTTCGTAAGTCGGGGCCGCCACCACTGGGCCACCGCCCAACCCTTATAATAATATGGAAATGGTCGGGAGCACCGCATTTTACCCTGAGTATCGGAAGCCTCTAAAATTCCCCATTATGCAGTCTATAGTGAACCTGATAGTTTGCTGAAAAATGTAAATTACTCGAATTTTAAGGCTGCCGTAGCGGTAGCCCGCCGTAATTAACCGAACGATATAATTTTTTTTTTTTAATTTAATTGCAATCTGCCCAAATTCAGATTGCAATTAGACAAAAAAGTCGTCCGTACTAAATACCTTTGTATTTATCCAAGAATAAAGGAGAGTAAATGATTGTTGTACAAACGCCAGCACATCAAGCTACCCGAAACTGTCAAATTTTCCCAACCTTGAACCGAATGCTTTATCGATAAAATTAAAAATCAATTTAAGAAGTATGACAGATTGTAGTAGTTTGCTGGCTTCTGTACAATACAGCGCATTGTCTATTCATGATTAAAATCATCCCCTTCTTTAAAAAATCAATACAATTCTTTAAAATTGCTTTTCTCACTTACCAGAAAATATCGAGGCTAGGGCGGCAATGATGAAGCTAATAACCACGCCAGGGCCTGCGAATTTTCGGGCAACCATTCCAGCAACCAAATACATCCCGGTGCCGACGCAAGAGCCGACCCCGAGAGAGGTTAAGTCCATAGTAGTGAGGCATCGCTGTGGAAGAAAAAAATATTCAAAATTTGTTAAAGAAATAAGTTAATTGGTTTTAAACTAGGATAGCTGTCAAACTGAACTGCGGACTCTGGAGTTTGACAGATATTCCAGTACATCTCTCCGTCCGAAGTCCAGTCCGCTCTGTGTGACTGGTTACTTCTCAAGGTTAATCTTTAGATGTGCGTTTTTCAAACGTCGTCGTCGAGCAATTTTTTTATTTTCGAAGATTGTTCTGATTAAAAGTTAAAGTTCTCTTAAATAAAATTGACCTCCTAGTCGAGTCCAAGTTGTTTTGCATTAAATACTTTAAGGTTGTCGGAAACAAGACATCAAAATACAAATAATTGCCTCGAAGTTCTGGGTTGGAACTAAAATTAGAATTCGTGCCAACTTTCTTTTGTCTCACTGTTGAAATATGAAAACAAAGATGGCGCTCACACTCTAAACAAAATGGTTCCGCAGTTATTAGACTAGTCAAAATTCCTTAAAATGTACCTTAGAAAAACTATTTTGTTTGAATGAATTCTTAAGCATGAATAATGCTGAAATGCATATTACCAACATACCTTATTAAAGATACATATAAACAATAAACCACACCAAAAGAATGCGGAATGAAATCTGATAAATCTTTCCATGGGGATTTTTATTTCTTGTCTGACATGCGCGTTCCGAGCCGATCCAACAAGTGTTGCAAGAATTTCAACAATATATCTTTCGTACAAGTATCGTTATTTATAATAAGGCAACATGACTATCTAGCTTTCCAGAGAATATCATTTGCTTAATTGCTTGACTGAGATTCATTCATATTGAAAAATGTTGAATTCAAATGAGATTGTATTACGAAATCTACAGTTTTCAGTTTCTCAAATACAATATTCATTTAAGTAATTTGAAATAGCATGTGGAATGTTTGAGACGAAACTTTGGCCACAATCTTGTTATTAATCTTCCGAAGATAAGTTGGATAGGTAGACACACAAATTTACGCTGCGTTGAAACTAACTATGCTTGACTCTAATTGTCGGTGAAAGCCATATGAAAATTTTAACCATTATGTGGTTTAGAACTTAGGCGAATATACAAATAGCAACTTTGTTCATAGGTTACACTTTGTTCGTTTTTATTTTTTTTTAGTTTACAAATTCTTTGCATACTTTTGTGATCTATTTATGACATGACAAATATTAAAATATCGGCTAGTTTACGAGTCATAAATTCGTTGCATTTTTTATCTGGTGTAAAAGTTATTTATTTTTTGTGATACGTCTAAATTGCTTTCCTGTACCAGTACATTAATTTGCAACACGAGTCTAATGAAATTCCATCGACCGGGGCATTACAGTTTTCTGAAAATCTAAAATTAATAACGTAGGTACTGTCATCCGTACTGCAATTTTGAAGGGTATCAATACTCAAAATTTTATTTTAACACATTGCATGACTTATATTATTTATATGA
Source organism: Xestia sexstrigata (assembly GCA_941918905.2). NCBI lineage: Eukaryota > Metazoa > Arthropoda > Insecta > Lepidoptera > Noctuidae > Xestia > Xestia sexstrigata. The sequence goes on along the minus strand of OW799200.2, from coordinate 9,096,118 downwards.
ATATTTATATTTATATGACATGACTTATATTATTATATCATTCTTCTGTCAATATATGGAAGTGTACAGTTTGATGGAAATTTGAAAATGAAATAATGCCTCATTGGTCTAGTGATCGTAAGCGCGACTACTGAGTATGAGGCCTTGTGTTAAATACCCAGGTCGGGAAAACGGTGTATGGATTTTTCTTTCAAGAATTTCTCAGTGTGCATGGTTGTTGGGAATAGGGTCGCCCTCTATTGCATGGGACTTCAAAACATAAGTGGCGAAATGTAGGTGTACTATTTAGGTACACCACTGCCTTACTTTTCGGGGATCACATGCGAGAAGTTATGTTAAGGGTAGATGACTAAGAAAAACTAATGCCCGTCAGATAGATTTCCAAAAAATATTGGACACGAATTTTTTCTTTTGTTATGTAAAACAAAATTGACGAAGATACGACGCTTTTAAAATTCTCAATACGTCAAGCAGTGGTATATTTTTTAGTGCGTTGTGACGTCACGAGCTCCCACTCCCGAGTTTTGATGCGTTTTATCTTTGCCAATATTCATTGATTTACAAAAACTAAAAATACGTGTCCATTATTTTCCAATAGTATAACTGACGGACTAAATAGATTTGCAATTTATTGATGGTGGAAACTAGCCTCTTTAGAATAAAAGTTGGTTCCGATTTAGCGCGGAGTTAGCGTTCTAGTCATCGAACACAATACAAAAGTAAGTTTTGAAGTTACTTTCAGACAATAGGTAAAACGTTGCAGTATTGCAGTTTGACTAAAAACCGATCAAAACTTTTAACATCACGTATGCAAGAATTTGAGTGCGGTTCGATCAGAATTCGGTTTCGCATTCTACAGAATAAAATTTCAGTCAATGCATGAACGCCTTTGATAAAATGTCCATTGAAAAAGCATTGTGCAGAGCACGCACAAATTCATAAATAACTGACATGAGCGGGCTCAAAGAACTCGTATTAATAATTTAATCATCAGCTCTCTCTCTCTCTCACTTTTATTAAGATTTCAGCCCACTGTGTGACCAAAATACAATCCCATTCACTGTTAAAATTGTGTCAAGGAAATTATAGAGAGCTTTTCAATAGACAGGTACCTACCAAAAAATAATTATAAATTGACGTTAAATTTTGGTTAAAACTATAGCAATTCATGGTGCGGTATTAATTAATTCCGTTCAACCAATATCATTTTAAATAAAATATGGGTTCGTCATTTTTGACAGCCTGCAGCTGACTCTGTCATCGATATACGATGAATAATGTCCGTTTCTATTAATGTACCCATTTTGGATATAAACTTTATATTTGACTATATTTGTGCTGTAGAACAATTGTATGAGAAACAATAAAAACTTTTTTTTTTTTACTAAATGTTTGTAATAATTGATGAATAGAGAGAGTGAGGAAGACATAAAGAAAGGATTGATGGATTGTGTTAGGAATTATATTATGAAGGAAAAGTGAAAGATAGTGTGATGATTGACAGGGGAGAATGATAGAAAAAACCGTGTTGCGCCGACCCCAAATAATATGACCAATAAAAATACCAAGACAGACAAACAAAATCGAAGACATGTGCCCAACCCGTGATGGGCCCGTGTGGGGCATGACACGCAAGTCTCCTACTTTAAGAAGAAAAATAATATTTCATAAAATCTGCTTTACGTGGTTATTGAACGAAAACATTTTTATTTAAAAATAGTCAGCCACTGAACCAAGTTGTCTTTGCCAACTACACATAGAATACTCTACGTTTAAGTTCTTAAATGTAAATCGTGCACTTTACGATTCAGTTTGTTCAGTATAACTCGACGACTGGTCGAACAAAATGCCGTTGCATCTTGATCTGAGACCACGTTGAAAAGTGTACTGTAGCTTCTAGTGAATAAAGTAAAATATTCCTTTGATGTCTAATACGATAAGCGGCTTAGGATGGCTAACGTTTAGTGTTTCACAAATGCGATTCATCTTGATTACAAAATTAACTATAAAATAATCTCATTAAATTTCATAACGTGCTGCTTCTCGTTTACAAGTTACTATAAAAAGCTTTGCAAGAAATTATGCAGCAATGGTTTCTCATTTAATGTGATTTTGCTGTGTCGTTTGTATTTTAAAAGAAAAGCAGAAAATATGAAAGCGTTCTCGCATCTGGAGTTTTTAAAATTCTTATTTCCGGTCGCGGCTCCATTCAGGAAAATCCAATTATTTCATTGAAAACACTAATTACTGGCGAGAGCGACTGCTTTTCAGAGGACGTGATGACACACATACACTTGGCGTGGCTGACGTATTGTATCGCCTGATTATACACATACAGGGTGACTGGATCTGGAGCCATCATAGCAATGAATGCGGACTTCGTGACGGCAATTACCATGTAACAATGTATCCGTGTGACAGTAAGAAAAGTACTTAGATGGCATGATGAATAGGTACCAAATTTATTACATAACATCTTTATTTTATTTAGATAAATTATCGTACTTAAAAGTCAGATACAACAAATATTTCTTTAGTTTCTTAAAAAAAACATATCTACCAATATTATGATTTTTAGTTTTATGCGACCCCTATGATCGTATATTTAAAAAAAAAAACCTGGAATAAGGGCCTCGAGTGTTGAATGAACATTGGGGTTGACATTCTGCCTCAAATCGTCCGTTTCATCCCACGCCAGCCCACGCAAAGTGGCGGTGGCGGGTTGGCGGGTTCAACGCTCATAGTCCAATCCCAATAGCCACATGAATGACGTTTAAAATAGAATTGCCTAAATTGATGGCAGATATATTTGATACTTTTAACACAGACGCCTGGCGTGTCTTTTTACATTTTTCCGTGGAAACATGTAGACATTGTTTTGGTACTATCACTAAAACTTTGTAAGACAGTAAATTATTTAAATAATTGCGCGATATATTGATGTTTTTTTAAGGCCGTGTACAAAATAATTTACATAGAGAAGGCAAGTTTAATCATTTAATGTATGCATCTACAGATAGTTTTTTTGTGTTGTTATGTTCTGGATTGTTAAAAGAAAAACTAAAAAACTAAAAGCTTTATTTTTGTACATATATATATATATAAATTTACAAATATGTATGGTGATGCACTTAAAAATCTAATATATAGATTTGTTACGTTTTCCTCGAATGGTACACTCACACTATGATACTAGTTATGACATATTAAAGTACATTGCCCTCGCAGAATCACGTTCGGAACAGCTCTGCACATTTGCTGCGGATATTGCTGCCTCGTAAATATCTTCCTAAACGACCGTTTTATGCGCTAAACGCTTTCTTTCGCAAAACCAACGTATTCGAACCGTAAACGGTCGTACTTATTTCAAATCGAAATTTATTGATGTAACACTGTTTACGGTAATGAGAAAATAATTTACTAAATAATCTACATATTTTATTGGGGTTTGAAAATCCATTTATTATAATTCTTATAATCGGTAACTTCTCCCTCTGGCAGGCGCTACGCGTTTGCTACGGGGCTGCTACGGCGTAGCCTTCAGCGCATCTACATACAAGACTTAGACCCGGTCACACCGGATGCGTAGCGTGACGTGACGCGTGCACGCATCAGTTGTTATGTATGAAACTGTAAGAAAGATGCCAGACCAGAGGTGTGACGTGTGCACGTGCGTCACTCACGCACGCAGAGCCGCATCTACTGACAAACAAACCGAGTCCGCGCTTGTGTGTGGAGGAACGGCAACGTCGCACACGCGCCTGCAGTGATGACGTTGTATTATATGGCGCTCCCTGTTTGATGCCAGACCGGGCACGCACACACACGCATCGGTCATTGCTGCACGTACGCACGCACGGTAGGTTGTATTTATTTACAAACAGAATATAGTTACGAGTGTTTTTATTCGCAATGGAGACAATTTTAAAGGAAAAACTAATAGAAATAGCAACAGACTATAAAAATAAAAGTTATAAACTATTATTATGGGATAGAATCGGGACAACGCTTGGCATTTGACAATTCTTGGCATACAGAAGAACTGCTGTTGTAAAACATCTTTTCGCCAAATGCTCTCAACTCAATATGGCTGCTGACAATGTGGCTCGTACGCGCGTGTTGCAGTTACCTGCGTGACTGCGTGACGTGATGCGTGCGCGTGCGACGTGTGCTGCACCGGCCTTGGCCGGTGTGACAGGGCTCGCACGCGCGTGCGAACGTCACGTCGCACGTCACGACACACTACGCATCCGGTGTGACTGGGCCTGTCCGCGTGATAATGTGAACCATTTTCACCACATCACACACACACACACTTACACATACATTGTAACGTTACAAATTCCTGGGTAGGATCCACAAAACTGTAAAGTCACTCTGAGCACTCACCTACCTAACTTTCAGTCTGGAGGGGAGCACTATTAAAAGAAATTGAGAAGGGGACGAGTTATAAGAATTTATTAACAAAGATCCTAACCTAAAAGCTGGAGCTACTCAAATCACTAATGCCAGTGAAGCTGGCGGAAAATACTGAAGATGAACGCAGAATGGAATAAATAACTGAAGAACGTCCGTCTTCAGACTGTGGAGGAGGACCGAGGAACCATCAACTCTCAGGCCGTAGAGAAGGGCCGAGGGCATCCGTCTTCAGACGGTGGTGGACGGCCGAGGACCGTCAATCCTCAGGCCGTAGGAGGAGGGCCGAGGACTTCTGTCTTCCGACCGTGGAGGAGGGCCGAGGAGCGTCAAATCTTCATCAGGCTTGTGCAGCTCAAGCATCAAGGTTTCCAGGTGTTCTAGGTGAGGGTGCGGCACGGAGAGAGGCCGACTTAAAACTCAAGAATAAGGGGAACTGCCCTTTAAATAAACTTTTATGAAGCTTCCCAGAGGTGTTTCTGCTCTCAGCTCTGAACGTAGACTGCCCGTTCAACCACCAGGCTCCTGTCAACTCCAGATAATTTACATTTTAAAATTAGAAAATTATTAAAAAGAAAATCGAATGAGGTCGATGTGATTTATCTATACAACCTACAACTAGCTCCAGCAATAAATTAAAAATAAAACTAGGGTTGCCACTAACTGACATCACAAAAGTAAACAAAGATTTAATAAAGATAAAAACTTAAATAACATGAATTAGAAGGTAAAAAGGCCAAAGCCGTTGCTAAGCCTCCAAGAAATGACCATGAAGCTACCTAGGGAGGACGAATGCTTAAATTTTCAGGTTAATAATATCCAAAAATGTAAGTAAAAAGACATATAAAAGACATACACATAACAACATACACACACACACACAAACATATACACTCACACAAACCACAGCACACAGCACGAACATACATACATATTATTTTCTTTTTCTTTTTTTGTTTGTTTCTTGTTTGTTTGTTTGCTTAACTTTATTTAAGTTAGTTTTTATATTAATCTTATTTTAATTTTATACTTTTGCACTGATTTTTTTTGGTCTCAAAATTATATGATGTAAAGAACTACTTAGCAGGTCCGGAGGAAGGTGATGGCATTCGTGATACAGGGTAATCCTAGTACGAGTGCCAAAGCACTCCTTTGCCACTTAAGTGCACATCGTATTTGACCAAATTAATACATAGATATTTAAGGAGATTTTCTGTACCCTTTTTACTTGCAATAAAGATTTTTTATATATTTTTTTTATATTTTTCTTGTAAAACATTTAATTCAGGTTTGGTTTAATTCTACATATTTATTTATTATTTATAAATATTTAAAAAAATGTTTCTATGACAAGAACACCTTTAAAACTTGTTCTTAACAAACTAAAGTACGTCAGTTTATGTTCAATAAATGAAAATGGTTGTGTCTACTGGCAATTAATGTCCAACAAATTAAAAAACAGTTTACTTTGAAATTACATTTCAAAACATTGGCCAAACATAAGTAAACTGTTGCGTATGTTTGAAAGAAATATCTCACTATTCACAGAACACACACTGTTGGAACAACATTTTCAAAGCTCACGGCTTGTCGCATGAAGTTAACATATATAACTTACGTTCCGTTTAAATTGACCAGACAGTTAACAGCTAGATAACGAGAAAACAAACAAAGTAAATGAGTACTCAGATCCTATTTCGCATAGAAATAAAGAGCTTTGAATTAAATGCTTTGTTCGTCTGCCTAGTAATAATAACGTTTCAACTTTCAAGCGACATTTCTCTGGAGTGATTGGCTCTGGCTCAACAAAGTGTAGTGTCACCACGGGTTTCATTTCTTTCTGAAAATATTCCTTTTTAGGGTTCCGCACCCAAGGGTAAAAACGGGACCCTATTACTAAGACTCCACTGTCCGTCTGTGCGTCTGTCAGTCTGTCCGTCTGTCAGTCTGTCCGTCTGTCCGTCTGTCTGTTACCAGGCTGCATCTCATGAACCGTGATAGCTCGTCAATTATGCGGTGATGTATTTTGGTTGGCGCTATAACAACAAATACTAAAAACAGAATAAAATAAATATTTAAGGGGGGCTCTCATACAACAAGCGTGATTTTTTTTGCCAAGTTTTGTTCAATTTTAATGACTGCAACAGGTAGACGCTTGAAATATTCACAGAATATTTAGTTGTATATTCACTTTAAATAAATAGTTAAATTAAAATAAAATAAATATTTAAGGGGGCTCCCATAAAACAAACGTTTTGTCTAATGTTGTATAAATAATGGTACGTAACCCTTCGTGCGCTGGCCCGACTCGCATTTGGCCGGTTTTCTTTTTTTCTGTTTCTGTAGCCAATGGCATCTGATATTAATAGCATACAAAAGAAATTGGACGGTAGATGTACTACACAAATAATTTATTTCTGTTCAATTAGTTACACGAAGCGATGAAGTGGTACCTTGAATAGGCTAGTTTCCACCATCAATAAATTGCAAATCTATTTAGTCCGTCAGAGTATTGGAAAGTAATAAAAAAAAACATATATATATATCTTTATTTTCAGACCATAGATCCATAATAAAAACACAAAACAAAAATAAAACAAACTTTTCACTTGCTAACTAAAACAACTATAACACATATCTGGATGACGGTCTGTAATGGACACATATTTTTGTTTTTGTAAATCAATGCATATTGACAAAGATAAAACGCATCAAAACTCGGGAGTGGGGGCTCGTGACGTCATAACGCACTAAAAATTGTAGCACGGCGTGACGTATTGAGCATTTTAAAAGCTTCGTATCTTCGTCATTTTAGTTTACGCAACAAAATAAAAAATACGTGTCAAATATTTTTTGATAATCTAACTGACGGACTAATTAGATTTTTTCAGGACACAAGCCTATTGCGTTTATTCCATAAAAGGAATGAATTCACAGAATAACTTAGCAACTCCATTCGCGGAGGAAAATCGGATGAATGTAAACTTTCCTTCAAAAAACTTTTCTACATTTTCTAGATTAAAAAAAATGGTGCGATTTTTTGCAGCTTGGAATAAACGGTGTGAACTTTCAGAGGCCGACACCTCACACTGTGAACTGCAATCGACGAAATAGTTGGGAAGCAATTGGAAGCTTCGGACTGAGATTTTAATTAAAATTTGATTGCGATCGTACGTTTTGAAATATGCATGGTATGCGGTGCAATGCGATGCTCTTGCTTTTAGGTACGTCTTGGGAGTGAATACTTAACGTCAATTTTGCTACTTCCAAAGATAGATATATATAATGGAAGATACAAAGAATACCATCGTAATCAAATTGCAATAAGCAACGTGTTAAACTCGGTATCCGTTTAACGTGTCAAACTTGGAAGAATGCTATTTTGCTATAATTATAAGGGTAAAAACGGGACCGTATTACTAAGACTCCACTGTCCGTCTGTGCGCCTGTCAGTCTGTCCGTCTGTCTGTCACCAGGCTGTATCTCATGAACCGTGATAGCTAGACAGTTGAAATTTTCACAGATGATGTGATAATGATGATGATAATTTTGGTTGCCGCTATAACAACAAAAAATAAAAAAATAAAATTTTTTTTTTCAAGCCTCAATTGTTCAATATGACATGGATTCAGTTTCTAAAAGACTTTCTTCTGAAATTCGCTCTATAAATATTTTGAATCTTTTTGACTAACCCACATTTGGCATCACAACCTAGGTACCTACGTATCCGAGTCCGGGGTGTTTGTAGTTTCCACTCCATCATAATTACCCTCACTCCATAATACCTATTATATATAATATCTTAGTTAGTTATCTTAGCTAGTGAGTTACCTCAAAGAAAATACATGTCTTGGTCCCATTCGGTTAAAACATTTTTTCCATAAAGTATTAATAAATTCCTTAAAGCCTTAAGAGTTGATTAATCAGGTTTTTCTACTCAAATTACTGAAAAAACTACACAGGTATAAGAAATGAAAAAAAAATGATGATTATTTTGGCCTGAGCATAATTGAATTGATTATGTTACAATGTGGATAAAAAAACCTTTTTCAAACGTCTATTACACCACAATATCGCGCTAACAAGAAATTCGTGCACTCAAAGGTAGGAAATTAAAAAATATGTGAATTCTCCTGGTAACTTCTTTTTTATGCCCCTAGCAAGTCTATTTGTAAAACAAAAATGTTTTAATTAAAATCCATGTGCAAGGAAACGTCGGTAACGAGAACTCGTCAGTCTCATGAGTGAACTGCTCAAGGTCACCGGCTTATGTTAAAGCCTTAATTATTACTTTCATTTTTTCAGGACCGGACATGACTAATTAACAACAATTAACTAAGGCTAATTGCTAAATTCAGTTGCAATGATGATGATAGCGAGAAACGCATCTTGGATGTACATACTTGCTTTACATCCAAGCATCATTATTGCAACCGAATTTATTCGTTAGAAATCAGCGTTCGAAAGTTAGCGAATGTGTCACTAATGTCGAGACTACCTGCCCTGGGCCTTTAGCGGCAGTCGTAACGTTATAACCCAGCTAGTTTTCTGTGAAATAACTAAGGAATTTTTAAGGATTATCAGAAATAGCTAACAGGTGAAATTCATGATACGATGTTGACCGTAAAAATTTACTTCGGTAAGTACATCGCTCGCTTGCAGCGCGCGGACTCCGAGTTGCCCGCGAGTCGAGTCGTATGGTAGCGGCAACCGCGCTGACTGCCCGCTGTAAGCTCTTCCATACAGACATTATGAAATATATTATACGACACACGATTTAATGCTCTAATTTGAATGACAAGTTAATTGCTGAGTTGGAGCGGTGCCGGTGCCGTGCCGGTTTACTGTGCCAAGACCTTTAGTTCAAAGTAAAGTACAGTAAAGTAAAAACCATAAAATCTATTTTTAGACAGGGATATTCTGAAAAGAAGACTGTAATTAAACCATTAAATATTAATAAATGAATACTCATCGGAAGGACCAACCGGTAAGGTAACATTACTGGAATGAAGCGGACAGACCACCTTCTGAAATATAAACTAGTGGCCGGCTCGGGACGAGGTATCTGCGAAATAATTATTTCAGATGCCCGGAGTAAAAGGCAAGTTTAAGTTTTTTATAGACAAAGTAAATTAAAAAGAACCAAATACTTTCCAGTCCTATTAAAAGCCATTTCAAGTATATAATGTGCGAGTCGTTTCGTAATTTATTTCATCAAAAATAAGTAGTCGTGAGGAAACCAGCATATATCCCAGAGATGATTGGAAGGCATTGTGTCATCTACCAATCCACATTGGGCACGCGTGTTAATGGCACGCTCCTATCATAGAGAGAAGTTCTGTTTCCCCGCAGTGGGAATGTTAGAAGCGCATTACACTAAGCTACTAAAATATCAAACTTAAGTGACAGTTTTCGAGGTAACTATATTGTAGTTACCGAACGACACAACCACGAAGAATATTTCGCTAGCAAATCCGAACAATGTTCAATGTACCGCATAGTTTCTAATTATGTAGCTCGGAGCAACGAATAACAGGAACAACTATGTTTAAACTCGTCTTACTTGATCGTGTTCAAGACCGCGAGTGCATGTAAATGCATTTTTTTAAAAGTGCCTCAACGTAATCAGCATAATGAGCCGAATCATAACAGTATTATACATATTAAAATAACCTCAAATAACTAACTCAACACTAAACTAAAAAATGGCATCAGAAAACTCGTCCTCAACGCTGTCAACTGGTAATGACCCCAAGAAACTGGCCACATAGCCACGTTGTATGGCAGCGCTGAGCCAACAAGGTAAAAGCCAGCCCTTAGATCAGCATTAACTGTTTGCATGCTTCCTGATTTATTTTGTTGGTAGTGAGTTGTTTAGAATGAATTACTGGAAAATGTACACCCAGTACATTACCGAGGGTGGAGGACAGGGTGTTCTGGTGCAGCTCAGGAGTGGCCTATGTCAAGCAGGAGACTGCGATGAGCTTAATTAGTTAATTGATTGTATATATCGCTTTTCTGAGCACTATTTATCAAAAAACGCTTATGAACCTGAAATAATTAGTACAAACATGAATAGCGAACGACCAAAGATTTGGACTTAGTGGGAAGACCACAAAATTGTAGTCTTAAAGGCAATTTAACAATCTTGCAGGATATTTTGCCAACTTAACAAAAAATCTAAGATTACTCACGCACGACCAGTTAAATAAGTTTGCTTGAGGATAGCTATAATAGGAGGTGAAGACCAAAGATAAAATTTAGATTGAGTGAAAGATGATTTGTCTAGACAAACTGTGTCTACTGAGATAAAGAAGTAGTGAAGAAGAAGATGAAGAAGATGCTGCCCGAAATATATTAAAATGGGATAAGGGCAGGAGAATGAATGGCCACCACGCGGGTCTGTGGACGGAGAGCTATGGGCTAGCTCGCCGTCCGTCCGTCTCATGACGACAGGCCGTGTCGACGGCGCGTTCGTATTCCACGCGCGCTTCAAAGAGAGTCAGCAATAGGAAGGGGTCCGCAAGGACCGATGCCTGCTGGGGTTGCGGGACTGTTCGAAAGAGATACCGTGACCCCGGAATACAAAGGGCGATGAAGGAACATGGATGGGTTTTAGTCAGTAAAAGTCTGACACTCCCTCCTGCTCCCGCCAGAGCGGGAGGGGTCATTTGATGATTGCAAACGAAAAAAAAAAAAAAATGGGCAGGAGAATGATTATGTTTGTTGACTCACTAGTTAAATTAAATTCTCCTCAAAGCATTCTAGATCCAAAACTGAAAGGATGTTGCAACTTGTCAGATTTAAAACTAAATTATGTCCTTCAACCGAGTACCTAAGTATCACAAAACCGCATGTAGCAACGACAGAAAATAATTAACGTCTGTAGCAGATGTCGCTTTTGTACCATTTGTTACAATGTCCTCACTGGAACTTTCTGTTATTTACTTGGAAAACTTTGTTAGATTTAAGTTTGTTTTATCCAGCAAACAGAGCCAGTATTCTGTCTAAGGTGTTACCGTCGATGTGATTTTAAAACCTTTGATACAATATGACTACTTTTAACTCTACACAACGAGGAGTCTATCTAAAGCTGAATTAGAATGTACCTAAATCTGTGGTTCATACTCGATGCAAGTCGTGTCGTGTTATTAATGCCTTATTACCAGTTTGTGATTGGTTGCGTCGGTCATTGTTTTGAATTAATGCCAGTTGAAATAAAGATATGTACGTCGCTTAAAGTCTCTTTAGATCGTCCTTTAGTATATTTGCCTAAGTTGCGATTGTGCGCGCAATCATTGTTTCCATAAACCGGTAGTCTTTACTCAGCATTCAGTAAAGCCTACGAGCCGTAGGTGTTTATTAAAGGAAATACTACCCCACGTTAATCATAAATAGTGTGGTTCAGGCCGTCCGCGACGGATGGTCCGCGTGTATGTTTGTATTCATCGACGCGGATGACCGTAGTATGTACTTACCGAAAGTCGTTGTCTTCCCGGTAAGGTCACCTCTTGAGTCTGTTCAGACTCGCGAGGGTCCTTGGTCCGGATGAGCTTAGTGAAGAGATTGTGTGTGTCACGTCTCCATCCACCCCAGTCCACTTGTCGGATATTTGTTAGGAAGCTGCAACAAAAATATACAATTAGAACGCAGGTCCTGTGGAATATCTAACAGCAATGAAGACTGTCAACCAATGGTATGGTCTGTCGATCGAAAAACCAATTGACATTTCAACACATGTCAATTTTCGAATTCTCGAAAATTGTTGTCGCGCTGATAGAATGTCATTTTGTCTGAGCTATTTTCGAAAGAGTAGTGTAACGTTTGCTCATTTTTTTATTTTTTATTAATAAGATCGGCCAAATGGATAGCATTCGCAATGGCTGTGCGCTGAGTACAAAGAGTAGGATTGGAGCTAGATTGAACATCGTTTGTGCTATCGGTCCGTAGTATCGGAGTAACTAATTACAGCGGCCCATTTGGTTCGTAGTCGAATTCGAAGTTTTAGATAGTTTTTTTCATAATCAGTTGAAGGCGGTTATGCGTGCCGCACTAGACCTGCTGTGATTTACTGGATTAACAGACATACGGAAACCGTTGCGGCTGTTCATAATTTTTTAATGTTTTTTTTTAGATATTATAAAAGTCGATAGTCAAGTCAAAAGTGGATGTTTCGTTGTTTGTTGCCTAATCAACCTTAAACCGTGGAACTGATTACAATAAAAAACATCACTAACACTACCAATCTTGGTGGTCGAATCTTGGACCACGCATTGCAGTTGATATAAGAAATCAAAGTGAGAAGATTTATTAATTAAAATGTACTTTACCACTTGAAGTGGAAAACACCACAAACAACGACTTTGTAGAAAATTAACCTCCACGGTTAACTTAATTATATTGTTGGTCTACACTTCTGCAGCAGACTCCACATGAGGCAAACAAGTTGTTGCAAAGCGTTAGTGCGCTATAATTAAATATCTAACCGCGTATTTCACGCGCAGTCTGCGCTTTAATTACTGAGGGCCAATAATTGATATCAATCGATTATATTATCTAACAAAAAGACTCTTAATCTATTAAATTCTTTCAACATTACTGAAGTTTTAATTTAGGAATCGTGTTGAGAAATGGGTAAAATGCCATAAATTACCTCATGACTATACGAGTTCACGCTGACAACTCTGTACAATACTTTTGTTTTGAGGTTCACAACAAATGCAAGGGCAGCTTGTTTCTGTTTGTGAAATAATGCGCGAAGTACATTGTGTGCCTGAAACTCAAAAGATCTTTACTGAAGTGGAAATTGATCGAGGAAAGGCCCCCAAAGTCAATAGAGGAAATTTTTCGCAAACACTGAACATTTTCCTTTAATTAACTTTAATATCTTAGCGACAACGGGCGTAGGTGGCTGCTTTTACCCGACTACGGCGAATCCAAAAGGAAGGGTTATAATTGTGGCAGTCTATGTATGTTTGTATTTACGTATATGTTCTTCCGTAGCGCCTAAACTATTCATCTGATTTTGACGAATAAGGTGCCAATCGATTCGTAATTATGGCCCGGTAACAGCCTACATTTTATCCGACTTCAACAATAGGAGGAGTCGATTTTACCTTGTAAACCCCGTGATTTTTCAGTATTCGGGTTTATTGTGGTAGAAATTCTTGTTGTAAGTTAGTAAGTACAGCATGCTGATGATAATATGCAGAATTGTAGATGTCTGTCATCTAATATTTATTAAATAATTGAGTTACTGTTATTACTTACTTGAACACTGTGAGGGATTCCAGCCATGACGCCACGCGAACGCCTGTGGAAGAAGAAAAACCAGAGTTAAAAACAAGTCCTTATTTACGTAACTTAATTTAGGGCTAAGGGGGAGGGGGGCGTTGGTTGTTTAAGTGTAATTGGGTTTTTCCATCACGAGTTAGATAGATAGATAGATAAACCATTTATTTAGTACACACAAAAGACATAGCACAACACACAGAAGTAAAAGTACAGTTACTCAGTAGCATCCACGGAGTGACTTTATGTTGTGTGTGGAATTTAGGGGCTGACGAGGAAATGCAGGCGACGAGAGTTTTAATTTTTAAGAAGTCACACGAGTATTCGTTCCAGTTTGCGCAGGACAGATAGGCAGTTGCTTCATGTTAAATACTGCACTGCTGCATCCAGTTAGACTGGAAGCCGACCCCAAACTAAATAAAACAGCCAAAATCGAATAGATAAATCTAACGATTTTTAAAACATTGCTCAACAAGCAAAATTAGTAAAATATTAAAGTAAAAAAAAAAATTAAATGCACGCTTTGGAACGGAAGTGGCACAAATATAAATAAATTATAAGATATACATAGTTAGTTAAATTAAAATATTCTTAAAAATAAAGTAGGGAAGGATAGAGAAGAGTCGTTGTATAAAGATGGAACGCTTTGAAAACGAACTGCCACTTGACTAGGCCGTCATACTAACGAGAACTTTTAAATTAAATTAAAGTCCTCACTTCCTAGAGATTACTTTAGTCTTTTCGGTGGTTATTTTGTTTTAGTAATACGCATTACTAAACGTGTACCAAAAACGTATAGTCATATTTCCGAACAATTTCTCTCCTCCTCTCAATTTGTCTCCACAGGACCAATATCATTTTCATGAAATCAGCTGTCCTGTAGAAAACCTTCAATTTCTACTCGACCTAAATGAATGGGTCAGGTGTTAATTATGAGAAATTACAATGTTGATCCCATAGAGTTGATCGCTCAGTTTCATGGTCCACACCCTTGAATATCACCGCTCCTGTTTGATAAATTATGTTAGTTTAATTAACCGATAAATAGTAAAACTGCCTAAGATCGCTTGGCCAGGCCTTAAAAATACAAAGTCGTATACGACTTTGTATTTTTAAGGCCTGGCCAAGCGATCTACTATAACATTGTGCACAACCTATAGGTTGTGCACAATGTTATAGTACCCATGTTGGTAAAACTATTGGGATTTATAGTTTATTTTACAGCGGACATCAAAAGGGTTTTCGATTTTTTCAGATAGGCCTCACGGGCAACATCGCTTTGTTTTTCAAACCATGTGTATTTAAGAGTGTCGCTCAAACGCATCGGAGTTTACATAGAGACCAATGCCCTGCTCACAGTGACAAGCACGGCCCTTTGAGGTTGTAATAAAGATTCGTTTACGTACAAAGCGTTCAGAAATAACACCTCTTTGTATTTTGTATTGTGAAAGTTACCTTGTTTTTTTTTTTAATTGTAAATTTTTATGAATTCTATTAGCTCTGTTAAATTCAGTTGCATTTCTTTTTTCATGATATGCTTTTTTTTGTTTTTCTGGGAACGAATGTCTGTTGGTATTAAATTTTACACCTAAATAAAGTGACTCTACATTTATTTCTAAACCATGCACAGCACAGTGTGCATTGAAAGGTTCACTGTTTTATATTCAGTTCAGGCTTAAATTTTAGATTCAATAGAGTCGTATAAATATTCAACAAATTAAAATCGATTGTGTCGTGTAGCTTTTTGCTTGCATTGCGCTTGATCGTCTTTCAGAATTCGTTTAAAATTATTTTACTTTTAAAGGACAACCCAAAAACATCCTTATTGTAGAGTAACGATCAATGTGACACACCGTAATTTACGTGGCCACATAATAATATTGGGCCCAAGTAATTTTGACAAGCAGTACCATCGACAGGAAAAAACAGCTAAATAACTGTGATAGATTAGTACTTCAACGAGCAGTAAGCAAAATCACATGTGACATTCAAAACAAACTTGTGGAATGATAAATCCAATTCTATCAGCATATCGGCCTATTAACAGAATTTAAAAAAACTCTTATTTTCAGATTCCCAAATTGGTCTTACAATTTACTGTGTAAAGACTGTCATCGTCTGCCTAGCATATTCCCAACTATTTTAGTCTCGGCTTCCAGTCTATTCGGAGCTGCAGCTGTTATCTTACCTCCACAACTCAGTTAGTACCTACAGGGTAGTACGATACCCCTTGGTGAGACTGTTGTCAGACTTTCGGGCCACTGACTAGCTGTAACGACTGTCACAGACACAAAAAACGGCAGCCGAGACCAACGGCTTGCCGTGCTTTCCGAGGCACGGAAGAAACCCGGTATGTAATGGGTGGTCACCCATCTGCGGACCAACCTAGACAAGCGCCGCTGAACCGGAAGATCAACTCGACCGGCTATTATTATTAAGCCACGAGCTCCACAATAATATCAAACTACTAGCTTATCTGAGTTCGGTAATTGTCCCACGGGATCGTACTACAGGGATAAAAAGTATCGTTTGTGTTAATGTAGGTTATAAAGTGTCTCTGTCTGTGTGCCTTTCATTCAGATTCGATCAGTAATTTTTGCGTGAAAGAGTAAAAAACATCCATTCATTACCACGAACTTTCGTATTTGTAATAGTAGTACCTAATAAATCCGCTAATTCAGATCAATGTAAAAATATTCTCCCAACAATAGAATATTTTTCACCTAGAGGGTTTCCATAACTCATGTCCCTGTCAGATTAAATTCAAAGGGACTTGGTACCTAAACGGTGATGATAAGTCAAAGATTTCTTTGTAGCCGCTTATAATACACTGAAGATTCTTACACGCGGACTGTCAATCTTATGACAGTGTTCATCTAAATAAAAATAGTTTGTCGGGCGTCATTACCTGCCTTTAGTTTTTTTCAACAGAAGTTTTATGTTACACGTTGTCGTTTGAAAGAAATCTGATACTGATACTGTTAACCTGCGTCATCCCACTGCTGGGCGAAGGCCTCTCCCCATGACTTCCAGTTGTTTCGATCTAGGGCTAACGTGAACCACTGGTCGTCTGTTTTGTCCAACATGTCCCGCAATCAAGGAAATTATAAATATTTTAAATGCAGTGGCTGACGCGGCACAACCTGTAATGCTGGAAATTTAAGCTTTAAATACAAGTTTTTTTTTACATATCTGTAGCATCAGTGAGCAGCGAGGAAGGACTTTTGAAAAAGGTTTATTATGGTATGAACCTTGGTACGCTACGGAAGATCGTAATTTTTGCCTATAAAGTAGTTCTAAAAAGATGGTTATTTCTGTAAATTGGTTTTACAAGACAATTTTACACTTTACATCATGTTATGTTTTAAAACTACATGGGGCCGGTGTTTCGTAAATCGTACCTGACTATTCTGAGAAGAAACAGCCGAAACAAACACCAAGGCCACTGTCTCTATTAAAGTCCAGACATTGGTCAAGTCATATGAAGTCCATGCAGATTAAGGTCTGAGATGGTCTTTTGAAGAAAGAACCATACAAATTTGAATCGACCTGTCTAGGCAGCGCAAGCATTTGTCAGTGATCGTGTAGCCACATCATCTGCCTAGCCTTTTCCCAACTATGTTAGGGTCGGCTTCCAGTCTAACCGGATGCAGCTTAATTCCAGTATTTTACTTGAAGCGATTGCTTATCTGACCTCCACAACCCAGTTATATGACCCACATACTCCTCATATTCACAGAAATAAACAAAAATAATAATACGAGACTTGGATCCTGATGGTACATACATGTTTAATTTAGTACATAGTACCCAATTATCTAAATTGTACTAATAAATCTGCATTGCAATTGTGTCTGACGTCGTTCACGTTGTCTGACGTTGATGTCGACTACATGTAAACCGGAACAGGGTGCGGTTTCTGGGTCGGTTATTATCATAACGTATTGGTTTATACATTAACACAAAATGTTATATATAAAATTAACATAATAATGTAAAAAGTAGAATGCTAAAAACAAAAAAGAATGGGTTTATTTTCTTGTGTCAAAAGGTTTCGTTCGCCTTTTAAATTCCATGAAACGGTATACTGACTTATTATACTATGAATTTATGTAGAAAGCTTCTTGCTTCAGATACTCGTATTATAGTCATATAAGCTCCTTACGAGCTACGACGCTACGGAGCGCCTACGAAACTGCTACACTGCTACGGGTTTCGTAGCACAAAGGTTCCTTGGAGATTCAATGAAAGGAACAGCACTCCGTAATATTTATATATGAAGCTATTGCTGTCTGTGCAAGTAAAGTAAAGTAAAATGTTACAGCTAATTAATGTAGCTGTGTGTCTTCAATCTATACAAACTATTCGTAGAACAAATATTTAACGTAAAAAACTTTTTTGCAAAAATAAAACCGACTTCAAAAACACAACAAAGTGAAAAATAACTTTAGCTTCAGAAGTCGGTGACTTGTGTGTTTGATTCAGTTTCTTTGCCACCGACTTCTGAAGCTAAAGTATTTTTTCATTTTGTTGTGTTTTTGAAGACGGTTTTATTTTTTGCAAAAGAGTTTTTTATTTTTCCATTTTTAGTTGTAATATCCTATACAAATATTAGCTATACCTACATTTATTTTAACACAACATAACATCACGCCTGTAATCCCCGAAAAGTTGGGCTGATGTGTACCCGATAGTACCTACACCCACATTTCACCAGTTACGTTTAAGTCCCATGTAATAGGGGGCAAGCGCTGGCGCAAATCCAGACTCCGTGGCTGCTACTGAGAAATTCCTGATGGAAAAACCCAATAACATTTTGCCCGACCTGGGAATCAAACCCAGAACCTCATGCTGAGTTGTCGCCACCACTAGACCAACAAGGCAGTCAATTATTTCTTAACATGTCATGGTAATAGACTTATCCCCAATAAAATGGAACCTAACATACCTAACTGTCGAAATGTGGGAGTACTGTACACATCTGCATACCCGCAGATTACTGACTTGGATGTTTGTTGTTTTCACAACATCATAACATATCATCACGCCTGTATGCAGGCGTGATGATATGTTATGATGTTGTGAAAACAACAAACATCCAAGCGATTGCAGCAATTACGACCGATTTGCTGTCTATAATTGAAGAGTTCCATTGTATTTCTCCGAAGATCACCATCAGATCTTCACCAAATTTAAACGGGACTACCAAGTAGTAATTTTCTTCCAAACAAAAAAAGAATCATCGAAATCCGTTCACAATTGGCGAAAAAAAGGCTGAACATAAAAACAAAAAACAAAAAAAAAAAAAAAGACGACTTGATAACCTCCTCTTTTTGGAAGTCGGTTAAAAATGTAGACTATCACTTTTTCATTCTTGGGCTTTTACATGATGATACAAAGAACACTCCGCTATCATCCGAAATAGGTCATATCTTGAATTGATGCAGGATCCACGGCCAACCGCCCTTTATATAAACCACTCGAGACCATTTTAAGCACTGAACAACGGAATTAAATTATTCGGACTAAAATTAGATTTATTCGGCTACCGACTTGGAAATTATTGAAAAAGCGCCTTTTGTGGCTCAGACAAGACATTGCTCGAGGCCAAATTGAATTATATAAGCCGAATTCGAATTTGCTATGTGTTTTATCTGCCGAAGATGTTTTACTCGTTATTTACGTTATTTCATTGACCTCTTGAGAACCTAATGCGCATTAATAGACATAACTTCTTGCGTATCATCAAGGGTTTTAACAAAAAAAAAACTAAGAACAGTTTGCTCAATAACACTTACCACATCATGTTGTTACAATTATGTTTTTCCTACTCTTTTTTTCGGATTAATTTCGTTGCGGGATTCAATACTTTTAAATGGTTTCTTTGGAACTTCGTAAAGTTGCATTGTCTCTGCGCTTTTCTGGTGGTCACCACAGTTGATTCTGGCTTTCAGAAGTTGCAGTGGTTTGGGAATAGTGTGGCTTGTCTCAATTCCTTACCACATTTGAAATTTCGATAATCGGTGAAAATACTGGTATAAATATACATTAATAAATCATATTTACCATTTAATCTGACGGTCAAAACCGAAACCAAATCCAAATCAACATTAAAACGAAATTTCAACTGAAATCCGTCGTCCTACGAATTGCTGCTCGATTCCGCCACGCTTGTCAACTACGTCCGATTTCAGCGAAATATTGATTTATTAATACGATTTGAATAATATGGAATGTAATGTAGGTAAATAATATCATTTAGGTACATTACACAAATTAAAATCAATCAGCCAGTTGTGGGATTTGAAGGATTTCACAGGTTTCGAGTTTTCCTGAATATTCGCCGTTCTGAGAAAAGTGATGATAAAATGATTTTGCACAAAGTATAGCAGTGCCGTGCCACTCTGGTTCGAACCCATGACTTATAAATTCTAATTCGGAGTCGATACCACTGCGCTCAAACTATCCTTTTTTCTAAGCCAGGAAATTCCATTCTTCTCCCTCTAGAACGTGCTCAAAGAGCAATTCTAAAGGTGAAAACACTAAACACCAGCTCTACAAAGCATGTAATGTGCTCACAGTACGGCAATTATTTATTCTTCACATTATACTACAGCAGCACTCTACACTTCCCTATGACTCAGTCCCTGACGATAGGAGAAGGAAGGACCTGGTTTTAACAAAGCCTCAAATTAGACATGCTTTTGCTAGTCGATTTTATGTGTTTTTAGGACCTTTTCTGTATAATAGACTTAACAAGAAACTAAACTTCTATAGTCTAAGTTATAGGAAATGTAGTTTTGCAATATCGGATTTTTAGCGATACTTAATTACACGAACACAGAAAAACTTCCAGAAGTCCTAGTTTGATTATTGTTAATTAAGTTTTAATGTTTAATGTCTTTGTACCAATTAGATTTTTGTTATAGTTGTTATTAGATTTATTTTATTTTAAATTTTTTACTGTCCTTATTAAATAATGCAATGTAAAGTGATGGCCTGAAACACAGGTTTAAACAAACCTAGATCAGGCAGGTAGCTACTTAACATTTGAATTCGATATTATAGTAAATTACAACTTTTATATATATTTTAGTTATAGTTTACCTATAAGCACTAATTATACAATTGTTTAAGAAATGTACACAAATGTACACTTTTGTAATACCTACTTTTTAAATAGTTTATTCTTATTTATATAATTATACATAATCCAAAGTAATATCAATTTACCAAAATAACTATCATTATTATGTGGTGTATGTCTGTGGTATCACCTTTATGATTTGCTTGACTTTATAAAACAGGAAGCTGGAAATAGTTTATGGCCAGGCCTTTTTATTTCGACCTTGCCATAAATGTGATACCCTTGAAATTCTAATATATTGCGGTCACAAGGGTACTGTGTGCCGACGGGTCAAAGGTAAGGCTTTTTTGTGATTAGAATAATACATTTTTTATCTCTTGCTTCAATACATTTTGGTAAAATGGATTTGAGACCGTTTTTATTAAGTGCTGTGTAAGTCGGTTCATGGACAAGCACTATAAGACTTAGTAGCCTAGAAATATTGCGGAACATAACATCGAATTGAGAATTCTCGGTTCGCATGTCATTTGCATAGTTTTTAGACTTCATTATTAATTTACTATGGTTGATGCTAATTGTGCTTCTCAAACATAAAATAATTTAACTCAAAAATGTTTCTTTGTCTCTCCATTTTTTTTTTTAAAGTGACCCTTTTCATGAAAAAACAAGGCTTTCTAAAATCACAATGGTGACCGGAGCTCCCTTTTAAAATGAAAAGTCTTCTTAAGGAAGACATCTAAAATCCGTGACGGTACTCAAAGCAAATGAATAGGTATTTAATTAAAACCTTCCGTCTTTTGTCTACCATCTTCGTCTTGCAATAAATGCAATTTTTCTTTGTACAATACAGACGAAAATCTATTTTTTGAAGTACATAGCCCGTATTTTAAAAGACTCTGCCATTGAATATCCGAAGATAAGTTTTTTACATAAAATTTGTCAAAAGCTGCTGGTTATAAAATATTTGCTGGGGCACCGCAGTATTTTTAACAAATACATATACTCGTATGTATGCACAGAAAGACTAGATAGGACTTCGAAACTAAAAAAAAACTACATAAAAGAAACCCCATCGTAAAACTGGTTTTTAAACTGACCACTTGACCCACTGACTACTTGTAACAACTGTCAAAGATCTACAAATGACAGCCGGGGTCAACGGGTTAACGAACTTTCCGAGGTGCAGAGGGAACTCGATATTATTATGTATTTGGTGGTCACCCATCTAATCTTTACCTGAAGATCAACCACGAGATTTTCAGATTCGGCATTAAATTATTTATCAGAGTTCGATGGCTGGAGCTGTACCCCTATTGTCTATGCCGCTTTGACTTAATCTTTACTTGTAGTATCGTTTTATTTTATAGTCCCTCTTTTATCTCGCCTCGATAACTCAATTGATTATCAAGATTTGACGCGGGTGCGGAAAACAGCAACTTTGTATTCTGAATGAACACTCGAGGTCTTGAACTGAATGAAGCCCATTAACAATAATTTGATTTCGAAACATTCAACATTTTTTAACATGCTATTGTGAAAGTACTGGGATATATCTACTAGGGGGCGGGCTCAAAAGACTGCGTAATTGTGTTCGATTCTCAGCTCAGGCAGTGTTATTGGGTTGCAGCGGGAAATTCTTAGTAGTAGCCAGGGTAGTAATTTGTGCCAAGTCAATGGCAATAGGCTCACCCCCAACGTAACTGCCGAAACGTTGGTATACTAGTGTCAAACCATTGCAACGGTTTTGTGGGGCTTAGTTTATATATGATTACTTACTACTTTGGAATAAAAATAAATAAATAATAATAATAGTAAACCTATCTGCCTAAGCCTTCGAGGATTATAGGCGTGATGTTATCATACTGCATAAATGATTTATTCGGCAGTTACAAAATGCCTGATGGGATTTCATATCGACAAAAGTGACTAACTTGAGCACAAATTGCAAACTTGTATTCTTTAATACTCCTTTAGAGAATGATTTTTCTAAAATCCTTCCTTTGTGCTCGCCTTCGTTAAATAGATATTAGGAAATCTTTTACGAAACAGACTTCTAGACCCGGCTTTGTGTGTTCAATTTTCTATTAACAACAATATGTCTTCGTACTAAACCTCCATAGAAAACCTTTCGCCGTTGAAGTTCTAACAGACAGTTCGTCATTTTTGGCGGTTTTGACATTTTGATTATTGATGCCGTTTGCTAGAGAAAAGGAAAATGTGTTGTTTCAGCTAATCGGAAGCAAACAACTATCTCAAGCAATTATGAATTATACTATACCGGACGACTTTTTTATCACTATCCAAAAAAATGGGTATATTAGGTGAACGGAGTAGAAGCTTATGGCATACCTAGTTATTTTTTTCTTTTTTCCACAGCTAGAAAAAATGATCTATCATCAAAAAACGCTACAAATTTCAAGCAAACTTTTCATATTAGAACAAAGAAAGAGAAACTTAAAAAATATGAAAAATATCGAATTTCAAATCAAACGCAATACGCGTAAGATTTGAATTTCGATTTTTTTTTTGTTTTTGAAAAAAGAAACTATGTATGCCATTTGCTTCTACTCCGTTCACCTATTATACCCATTTTTTTGGAAAGTGATTAAAACGTCTTCCTGTATAATTTGAAGTGAACTCAAATCATAAAATACCATTACTAAAATATAATTAAGAAGTTTTTTCACTCTCCCGTAAAGTTGTTATTTTTGACCTATGTGGTGCAACTGCAATGACGCTAATGATAGCGTCGTTTGTTGTATGTATATGATGATTTTACATTAGCTTTTTCGCATTACCTACCTCGTGTACATTTATTATGTATATTATTCATTCTGTGGGTTGTGTTTTTTTTACGATTACAAATAGCGAAATGAAGAGCCTAACGTCTATCAAACAGAAACTGATACCTGTTTAAGAAAAAAAATGTTTATTAAAGTTTTTTCTATGAAGACGTGAAATAGAAGAATAATTTTCCAAGCTAAGCCTACGCTTACAAAGGCTTAACACATATTCCCTATTTCAATTCAGAATAAATTTGCCTCACAGTGAGGATTAGGTTTCATAACATCTTACTCTTGAATATTTCAACTAATATTACAGAACATAACTGTTGTCCTGAATAATATTCGTTTTAATTTTTTTAAACACTTTGACTATACTAATATTTTAAAGATTTGTATTTGTGTGTGGGTAATTAAAATCCGAAAGAACAAATTAAAAGAAAAAAACACATCTAGAAAGCTACAATATTCGTGGGTGCTGTGGGATATAAATTATATTTATATCATGCATATTAGCCGGGCTATCACAATTTTTGCGGACGAAGTGCTAGTTTATAATAAAGTAACTGCCTATAAAGAACGTAACACACGCTTCACAGTATGCTATGAAAAAAAGACAATGTCGGTTTGAGCTAAGAAAATTAATGAAAAGACTAAACTATATAATTCAATCGCGTTATACATTTAGATATGAGTCTACGTAAAACTACGCTACCCTAGCTCACTGTTGAATCGGACGTGGAAATTAAAAGTTCCAACACAGGGATACGACATATTCAAGGTCAAGTCTTATTAGGACTCTGGCCTCCCCTTCTCCTTCACCACGCGAGCCCTCCACTGTTGGCACAAACTCTATATTTTTTTACTAACTGCTTAATACAGCTCACGAGAACCGACAAATCGAATTAACTCCAGATCCGGTTTAGCCAAATTAAAAGTTTCGAGATGGCTTGGTAGGAAAATTCAACTGGAGTATTCCGTAAATCCGCCCTGTCACCGCGTCGTAAGAAAAAAAGAAAACTGACTGTTTAGTAGGTACATCACTCTAAACCTATTTTTGTTAGTTTTTTTTTTTTTTTAAAGACTTAATTTACTCTACACTGGCGAGTAGGTTTTGCTTAACACGCTTCATTTATAATAGTTTTTATATAAGTAAGTTTAATAATAATTCTAGTAAACTTCAGAATTCATTCTCTCTATGGTGGTGGAATCCGCACCAAAATCTGTTGGATAACTATATATAATCTGAATCTCGGCAATGGCGTCAAACGATTTTCATGAAATTTAGTATGCAGGGGGTTTCGAAGGCGATACATCGATCTAGCTAGGTTCCATTTTTAGAAAACGTCACGAAAAAAAAAAAGGTCGGTCATCCAGATATTAATTAGTTTATAAACTTCAATTAGTGGTTTTTGTGTCTGCGTACCAGACTCTGCCGCGAAAAGCGACTTAAATTTACTTTACTTTTAGTTAGATAAGCCGATTTTCTTTTAAAGGAGATGGAAAACGGTGAGCCAAAATTTAATAAATATAGAGATCTGGTCTAAGAATTTGTCATATTTTTTATCTTATAATATAAAAATCACCTCAATTCCCAATCTGGAAGTGGAGAAATATGAGAACGATTTTTTTCGTGAGATTAGCGATTCTGAGTAATCGATTACACAATTACAATTGCCGACTTTTGGTGTTCTCCGATGCGTATTCAGTGCTTTCCCAATTAGTTTTTATATTCAATGACCTGGTGAAGGTTGTCGGAATCCGCTGGATGCGAGTTGCACGGGACCGGTCAATGTGGCGACACTTGCGAGAAGGCCTATGTCCAGCAGTCCACTGCTGGACATAGGCCTCTCATCATCATTTCAGCCGAAAGACGTCCACGTCTTTCGGCTGAAATGATGATGACGATTATGATTCAATGAATAGTGCTTTTTTTTACGGATAATGAGTCTGCCGCCTTTGTACGCCCCTGCTTTCTCTGAACTGAAGATCGATTTACTCTGGACACTGAAGATCGCTCACACATTTGACTTGGAATTGTTATTTTGCTAAGTTATAAAATACTACTATAAAATGTTTTGTTTTTCTCGTAGATATCCTTTTCATAACTCTATAACTGTAACCTACCTTTTTTTTTTCGGATGGGAAATCATCAAATGACTACTCCCGCTCTCATCAGTAAAAGTCTGACACTCCCGCCCGGAGCAGGAGGGAAGTGTCAGACTTTTACTGACTAAAACCCATCCATGTTCCTTCATCGCCCTTTGTGTTCCGGGGCCACGGTATCTCTTGCGAACAGTCCCGCAACCCCGGCAGGCATCGGTCCTTACGGATCCCTTCCTTTTGCTGACTCTCTTTGAGGCGCGCGTGGAACACGAACGAGCCGTCGACACGGCCTGTCGTCATGAGACGGACGGACGGCGAGCTAGCCCATAGCCCACCGTCCACAGGCCCGACTGTAACCTACCTGTCTATGAATTTAAGCCATTGACGTTCATTCATGACTTCAAACATTTTCCACTAAATATAATAAACATTGGTATTAGCTGTTGTTAAAGACTGTAACATAACCTTACTTTTGCTAAACCTCTAATAACTCTGCTCTCAGATTGTCCAAACTTACTGAATTTTCAGCGAGGGACTGATAAGCCTGCATCTAAACTCAAACTCAAACTCAAACTCAAACTCAAAGCATTTATTTCAATTAGACCATTACGGCACTTTTGAATGTCAAAAATACAAAAAAGAAAATCAAAGCTACAGTCCCAGTCACAAGGCATAATAACTTGAGAAAGTACTGTAGTTGCCCATTCCCTAGCGTAGATCTCTATGGAGAAGAACGGGCAAGAAACTCCATGGACACTCTTTTAAAAACAAAATATTGTTACAAAATCTTGGTTACATCTTTAATTTTGAGATTATACATATATGTGAGAACGATGTAGAAAGACGTGCACACTAAGAGCGTCCAGAGTAAAAGATTAGATCAACAGTTTACGAATAAAGTAATTAAAATGAACCTTGGCAGCTAAGAGATGACCAGTCCCAACTGACAGCGCCCGTTCACGAACATGACGCATGTACCGGCGCCATTCAACTCAACCATATTGAAGGGAACTAAATGACCCGACACACCCGCCACCATCAGCGAGACATTTAAGTGAGCATGACATTCTCTCAGCCACCAAGGCATATTCAAGTCAATGAAATATAAATAAATGTAAATGGTGGCTGAACAGTACAAAGTACTCACACATGTGCTATGCAATTATATAATATTATGAACTGGAATCTATATAATGCAAGTATATTTTTACAATCTTCTGCAGCTTCCACAAAACATTAACATGGGAATCAATTCTTCATCTTCTTCTTTACGTGTCGATGGACTCAAATAATGCCCGACCCAAACAATCAATTAATTTGCCCCCCCCCCCCCTATGGATGTGGAGCAGGACCAGCATTTAGCCAAGCATTTTTATCATCAATGTAATCCCCCAACTTATAATATGCTTGCCTACATAGTGTGCGTTTTATACAAGATTTAAATTTCGTCTCGTTCAGTTGGTATTTTATTGTAACATTTCAAACAGTACCCCATGAAAGATGAATCTACTTTAGCAAGCCTGAAACCTTGCTGAACTAGTTGGTCCCTATTTCTAGTGTTATAGTGGTGTCTGTCACCTCTTCTACTGAATAAATGCCGATTTTTCCTAACGTACATGATGTTTTCATAGATGTATTGACAAGGTACTGTCATGATATTAATTTCCTTAAACAGTTCTCTTAGAGAATCGCGTCTACGTAATTCATAAATGGCTCTGATGGCTCTTTTCTGCAGAATAAATATAGACTCGATGTCTGCAGCCCGTCCCCATAGTAAAATACCGTATGACATAATACTATGAAAATAACTAAAATAGACTAGCCTCGCGGTATCAATATCAGTGAATTGACGGATTTTTCTAACAGCATATGCTGCTGAGCTCAGCCGTCCTGCAAGAGATGTTAAATGAGGACCCCATTGTAACCTTGAATCGGGCGTGATTCCCAAGAAAATCGTTTTATCGACAAATTCTAGTTTCTCTTGATTCAATATTATGTCACAATCACTACTTTTGACATTTGGTAGAGCAAATCTAATGCACTTAGTCTTTTTTCCATTTAGTACTAAATTATTGGCGGTAAACCAATTGTGGACCTGCAGTAGGGCGTTATTTACGTCGTCATGATTAGTGGCACGTGGTCTATTAAGGCCAGGCCCAAGAATGTATGTAATCGTTTATGTCTCCTTTACAAACCGAATTGAAAACTACCCCACGAGTTTCTTCGTATTAAGTAACTTAACACATAAATCCACCCATCGCATCGAAAGTGCTTTGGAATTGTATTAAAAATGATAGTGTTGACTGACCTATTTACCGAGTTAAACCTACATTCTAAGCCGGCACTCAGCCCGGCTGCAGCAACGCGATATCGTAGTTCCACACTAGGTGGGGGCGGACGGACGGTCGAACAAACTATTTGGTTTACATTTTACAATTTAATTTGTTAGTTAAACTGTAAACCAAATAGCTTGTTCGACCATACAGCTGACGGATGTTTCTCAGAAGCAGCCACGGATACCATTCTCGTTTGAGCACTTGGTGGAGAGTATGTTTACGCCGGGCAAACCCAGTGTTACCGTGCTTCGGGTGACAGATCTCGGCGATAAGCGTAAGTCTATCGATGTGTGGACGACTGATGGACGCTACTGAAAGCGCCAAGCTATAGAAGCTCGATTCTGGGCCGACACAATTTTTATTGCCATCCACGAAACAGCCACGGAGTGTGGATTTGTGCCCGGCAATAGGCTTGACCCCTATTACATGGGACTCAAACATGACATGGCGAAATGTTGGTGTACTATTTAATTGGGTACACCTCTGCCTAACTCTTTGGGGATTACAGGCCCGATGTTATGTTATCTTTGTAACCCGGAGTTCGAATTTGCGCCCGGCTGTACATGGAATTTAAACGAAACGCGGCAAAACGTGCATGTGCTATGGTAGATAGGTAAATACACCTCTACCTTACCGTCCGAGGAGATATAGGCGTGATGTTATGTTTGTTTTATTTTGTTTGTTCATTTTCCGTGAGATCGGCGTCAACCCTAATGTTCCGTACGGTCTAAACTGATATAATCTATTACAGTCAATGTCAAGATTTTTAATAAAACGTTCGGCGAACAAAATTGCGAGTTTTTAATTTGTGATCTTATACGTGTTTTGTGTGAGATAGGAACCATTACGAAAGTTTATTACTATGAGGAAAATTGTTAACTTTTCTTCGGCATTTTGATGAGTTTTCTGTTAATTATTTTTTGTGCTGAAAAGGAAATCGAGCAACTAACACGACTTCAATTACCTTTAATGAATCATTTATATTCTTTGTAAATTCTACATTTGTTTGTGCCACGCCTGAAAATACTTGGGCTTTTATTTAATACAACGAACTCATTTGTTTTTCAAGTAATTAATCAAAATCAAAGCATTTATGGCATTTGTGATAAAGCCTGACTGAACTAATTGGTCCCTATTTCTAGGACTGTAATTATGTCTGTCACCTCTTTTACCAAAAAGGTGCAGATTTTTTCTGACATACATTATGTTTTCGTAGATGTATTGACAATGTACCGTCATGATGCCAATATCCTTAAACAGTTCCCTTAAAGAATCGCGCCTACGAAGATTATATATGGCTCTGTTGGCCCTTTTCTGCTGAATAAATATAGACTCAATATCTGCAGCCCGTCCCCATAGCAAAATGCCATAAGACATTTTACTATGAAAGTAACTAAAATATAATATGAATCATAATCATAATTTCTGTATGGTGTCGGACGCAAAGAATAGCACCATCCCATATCTTCCCGTGGGTGTCGTAAGAGGCGACTAAGGGACTTACCAGAGAATGGGCAGCAGCGTTCTCTGTGCTTTTGCAACAACCGCACTGCGATTGCCAACTCGCCTGCCAAGCGTGGCGATTATGGCAAAACCCCCCTTTGGGGGAGGCCCATGTCCAGCAGTGGACGTCTTTCGGCTGAGATGATGATGATCATAATCATAACATAAATGAAAATAAAATAATGGCCGGTTCACACCTCGATATTGGTTTAATTTCACTTCTTCTATTCATTATTTCAAGTTAAGTATTGCATTGAGTGCCCTGTGTCATAATATAAGGGTACTTTCCCTAGACAAATAAGAAAATAAAAATAAAAGTTTACATAATTTAGTATCTCATTTGCATTTTATTTTAGCAGTACGTACGAATATGTAAACACTGGTCCTTGTGTTGACAGACAGATATTACTTCCCTTCGCAAGGTCTATCACTAAGAGTTCAAAACCAACTACTAAGTACTGCACTGGAGTAATATAAAATTCTATAAAGCGTAGTCAAAGTCTTCGTGGTATTAAATATCCCTTGGAGCAGTTTTTTCATTAAACTGCGAAAGACTCAAGCAGCCATCTTGAAAACCGTCTTTTTCTTTGCGATATAGTTCATCTTTCAGTAGTTTTGATGTCGAGCAGGCTGAGACCGTGTTCCTTGTGCTGAAGATATTTCTTATATAAAAAGTTTAATAATACCTACTTGTACTAGGGTACAATCCGTCAAAGCGTTATAAGATACTGTACCGGCAAAAGAGAAATCTACATAATCAAATATTAAATTCACTAACTAACGTTCAACGCGCGCCCGTAATAGCTACTACGAGTACTATGTACGTTTAAATTTATAAATTACACAAGAATTCTATGTACACCAACTAGCATTAACCCGTGGCTTAGCTTGAGTTATGAACAGAAATTATTCCACGGAAATGTTTTAAAACTAGACTGTGACACAAGGTAATAAATTTTCATCAAAGTATGGATGTAGCTGGAATTTTCGGAGCTACTGATCCGAATTTTTTGGGATTCGGATCAGTAGCTCCGAAAATTCCAGCTACATCCATACTTTACCTATTTATTAGCCCTTCCTAGCACTTTAACATTCAAAACGTAATGTTTTCTTAAATGATAATTAAAAAAAAAAAAAGACATACATATTCTTGAAACGTGAGATACTTCAGAGTTATGTAAATTTTAATCTATCACTAAAAGAAACACTTATAAAAAATATTTCAATTCAAATATTTGAAATATTTCAATAGATCAATTTCCTAGTACCACGATTCTGCGAAATTTACTTCCAAGTTTTTCGTAATGAATTTAGCTCGTCAGGAAATTAAATGCGGTTTCCTGCGACACAGTGAGGAAATAGTTCTGCATCGCTCGGTAAACCGTTTACCTACGTGTTTGCATTGCACACTAAAATGCTATTAAAATTAAGTACCTACGTTTCATTCATTAGACGGTAATGTTTCGTAGAATGAAGTTAGAATTTTGAATTTAGTTTCAGTATTACCCGACTGAATACTGTAGTCGCAACATGTAGTCGTCGTCGTTTTTGTGACTTCCAATGTCAAAATCTCCATGCGTTAACGTAACGTTAACGTTTCGTTTTAGTCACTATCACTACATATTATAAAACAAAGTACCCCGCCGCGTCTGGCTGTCTGTCCCTATGTATGTTTAGATCTTTAAAACTACGCAACGGATTTTGATGCGGGTTTTTTTAATAGACACAGTGATTCAAGAGGAAGGTTTTAGTATATAATTTGAGGGCGGGCGAAGCCGTGGGTATCAGCTAGTTATTTATAAGCAGGAAGTGGAAGGTGTAGCTTTCAGGGAAGAGTGGAAGAAAACCACGTGTTTTTGCAACCGCAATGAACATGCAACAAGGGTAGGAAGATAATAATAATAATGATGCAGACAAAAGCCTCTTAAAATAGTCTCAAATTGATAATAAGTATAAAAATTGGTAATTTTAGTAAATTCAATAAATAAGTTACGCACTAGTTTGAACATAATTGCCACGTTATTGATTTCACAATAGTTAAACCTAGCCATTTAATAATTTACCACCATAAGCTACAGTGCTTCACAATTTAATCTCGAAAGGGCATTGACCTTATGTCACTACATGTGTTGGAATGTGGTAACCTGCGATACATGTCTCACATCATAGTATTCACAAAATAATGGAGAGAGAATGGGGGATTCAAAGGTAAAGAAGAGTCAAAAAGAGAGCTGATGAAAATAATCTTATACAAAACCAGAAGAAACCTTTTGAAGAAATACAAAATTTTGTAAAAAAAAAAACAAATGTACGAAGACGAAACCAAAGCATTATCTATCCGAACCCGATTTATAATTATCTTGATTTTTTATTCAGAAATTTTAATAATTGATATTTATTTCTTACACAAAAAAGTACTTATTATAATTTACAAATAAAATGCTTTAAACAGTATTTTTTACCAAAATGATTTTAACGTCTGCAGCCGAACTAGGAGGAACCTGTATTTCGGCGTTATAGCGCCAATCCCCTCGAGTTACATACAAAGGTTTCCTATAAACTTGCATTTTACAATACACTAATGAATAGGTACACTATAGTACTTAATAATAGTAGCCTGATCCACTCTTTGTTTATAATGCTAGGTGAATGAGTGAGTGTGAGAGAGTGAGTCTATAGTACGGTGTGCCGTGAGTGTGATGTGTGGCAGTTGAGTTCAGAAATTGAAGTCTTAGCTTCAATGCGACAGAAATGAAGAATCAAGTTAGCGGAAATCTAGATTTTTCATTTCTATCGTTTTTTCATAGCCACTGCGGTGAGAATTCAACGCAGTTTCCCGACTAGAATTCTTAAAAAGATTTCAGTACCCGGTATAGTGTTACTAGTATGCAAAAAATGTTGAGGGAGCGTTCAAATTATTTTTCAATACACGTCCTCGAAAACGGGTTCAACAAGCAATGTATTTCAAACGGGTGGGATTTTTTTCATTTATCCGCACGTGTGCGGAAATAAAAAATCCACAGATGACTATACTTATACGAAGTTAATTGTTTTGTTTAATTTCCGCAAAGAGACAATGCGCCTTTACGGCGTTAATATTTTTTGAATATTTAAATTGTGTTTCTATATAGAATATCATAAACAAATTAACATTTATTTGTGTTTTAAATTAAAAAATCGACTGACAAAATATATTTAAAAGGCAGCTGTGAGTGGCAATGTCGGGAGGGGACGTCCTAGAAGGACACACACTGACCTTGTTGGTGAAGTTCTTCTGAAAGGTTAGGTGCGTAGTACTCGCAACAAGCACGCGTGCATGTATGACCGTGTGAACGTGAACGAGGCATAAAGCAAGGATCGCAACAGGTCGCCGCGGGAGACGCCGCGGGCGTCGGGGGTCACGTGGTGGCGGCCACCGTAGGCGCGGGACTGTGCACGGTGAGCCATGGGCTAGCTCGCCGTCCGTCCGTCTAAAGAGCAAGCAGAGAGCAAGAGGAAGTTCCGACGCCTGCCGAAGCTGCGGGACTGTTCGAGAGAGATACTGTAGCTCCGGAACACAAAGGGCAAAGAAGGAACATGGATGGGTTTTAGTCAGTAAAAGTCTGTCAATCCTGCTCCGCCGCGCCCAGAGCGGGAGGAGTCATTTGATGATTGACCATCCGAAAAAAAAAGGATAGCTGCAGGTGGCGTTATGTGGTTTCTGCCTACCTCCATGAGAAAACGAAGTGAGTTTATGTGTATATTTAATGTGTGAGTGTTTCACAATGATGTGCATAACTTTCGCAGATTAGTGGTAACTAAGGATGGAGAGCTTTTCCGATGTTTTTCATACAAAAACTTCAGTAGGTTTCTACCGTAACATCGCTTACTGATTAATTGTTTCATGTTGGCCATTGATTTTTAACGCCGCCAGTTTCTTGGGCACTTTACCAGCTGACAGCGTTAAGCAGTTTTTTGGTGTCCTTTTAGACATATAGTTTATTGTTAGTTTAGTTTTTTTAATCGTTTTTAATTGTACATAGTAATGTTTATGGTCAATTTTAAATTCACTATGTTATATTAGTAGTAGGTTCTGGTTGTCCAATGAAAGCTTTGCAACAATTTCTTAAAAGACTATTGTTTTAACAGTAGTAACACTATTACACATATTTGCAGCAAACAAATGAGGGTATAAGTAACTCCTTTATGAATAAGTCAGGATATCGGGGTTATAAATAATTTAAGCCAATACATATTCTAGTGCCGTTCGAGCGGGTCCGCATAGGGATGCGATCGTCGTCGTTACTTTGAAAACGGCACTACTCTAATGACTTTGAAAATATTTACTGTGTATGTACATGATTACAATATAATATATAACGTTATCGGTTTATACGAGTATATCGATCTTTTTACGTAAACTTTAAGGATTTATACATAATCCAGTCCAGGCAGTCGACATGTTGATAAAACGGAAAGCTATCTGGAAAGTATTCCGAAATTAATGAAACTTTAAGTAACTAGGTTTTTTGGGGGTAATATCTTTGCTGTCTGTCTGTTTGTTCCGGCTAATCTCCGAAACGGCTGGACTGATTTTGACGGAACTTTTACTGGCAGATTGCTAGGGTACTATTATTTTAGAAAAATAATTATTATGGTTCCATGCAAAAAAAATAAAACATTTAAAATTATTAACAATATCCGATTCAAATAGGGAAGTTATATTTTATAACAATTTCAGGTGGACGAAGGTTTCAGGCTAGTCTTAAATCAAAAAATTAAATCTTATTGAAAAAATTTAAATTTTCTTTATTTCTAACTAAATATATTATTAGTTACCTACTTGTCTAAGGCAAGTATAAACTAATGATATAGTTATGTATCGTATCGCCTTTCACCATTAGTGTATCGGTTGCAACACTATGAGAGCGTGATTTAAACTAAATGAGGATCTTTTAACATTAAATTAGTAAGTACGTACACTTGGTAAATGCAAGAGAATTAGCTGCACGAACCTGTGATTACTTAGCCATAGCTAATACGATACTTGGTACTACATTGTAACTACATTGATTAATTCTATAATACTTGTTGAGTGGGCTCCCTTTTATTTTTTCTGCTGCATGTATCTTTTATGTATGTATGGCGCTTTCAGACATTACATTAGGTGTAAATGTGTTAAAGTTTGCAAATGCAGTTGCGATGTAATTTCAGCTAAGTTTAATATCGTTCCATCCTACTTACATAGTTCGAGGGTAAATTCGATCAACGGTATTGCAAATCAAAATCGAATATTGAATTGAGTTGAGAAACTAGAGGTAACCGGTAATACCTTTGAAAACCTTGGCTGATATTGATACTAGAAATGGAAATGTTTGGGAGAGGCTCATGGCTTATTTAGTATTATGTCCTTTATTTAGTTCTTTATTTACAAATTGTATACAATTCCCTCTCACTGAGAGGAGGCCGTGCCCCAGCAGTAATAATAATAATTACTTTATTGATCCAAATCCTTACAATATGCTTAATATCTAGCTAAAGTTCACAATAGTTAAGGCGTACAAAAGCTGAAACCCTGACTCCTAAACTAGGAAAACCTGTGACTTAGGAATCAGTGGGAACATTATAGGCTGATGATGATGATGATGATGATACAAGGTGCAGTATTGCATCCTAGTCAAAATTCAGGAGCTTGTCACAAAAGACATAAATATTCAATTTAAATTACGATACTATTTTAAGTATAAATATATAAAATATGATACGATATTCTTAGGCATAACTTTGGATGCCAAGCTTCAGTGGGGCCCGCACATAGACAAATTGTCAAAAAAACGTAGCTCTACAGCATACGCCATTAGAAAAATTCGTGATTTAACTGATTTAGAGACAGCCCGTTTAGTTTACTTTAGTTATTTCTACAGCGTGATGTCGTACGGTATTCTCTTGTGGGGCAATGCCGCCGATATTCAGACAATATTTGTTTTGCAAAAAAGGGCATATCGTTCAATTTAAAAATTAAGTCCCAGAAACTCCATCGTAGATTTTTACTGTGTCCTCTCAGTTTATTCATGATAACCTTTTGTATGCACATGAAAATATTAATTTGTTTAAAAAATACAGTGGTATCCACAACATAAATACGAGGAACAAACACAAATTTGTTGTTTCTGCAACGAGGCTCAAAAAAGTAGGGGGTACAATCAGATGCCAATGTATACGTTCTTACAATAAAATTCCGAGCTACATTCAAGCACTAAGTCTAAATAAATTCAAATCGTTTACAAAACGGAAGCTATGCCTGAAAGCATATATATCATGTTAATCACTATCTTGAAGATAAAAAAGACTTGCGATTAATCTGCTCCAAAGAAATTTGCTCTGTGAATGTGGTAATTTCGGACTTCGCTTGTTTACTATTAATTCCTTTCATAAACACTGTGTCATTGAATGATTTGACATGAAAATTGACTTTGTTGAGTATTTTACTATTTTTTAGTTATTATATTTTATTATTGTGAATATGAGGACAATGTGGGTCATTTGTTTTTGTTTTTTCCCATGATTGTGTGGCAGTTTGAGTAGTAGTAGTAGATGCAAAACGACACTTTGTATATTTTTAAATATTCCTTTAAAAAAACAATATTTAAAACATTTAAAAATATGAAAATAGTAGCCCAGCGGTATCGGGAGCAGGGTCCAAGCTACCAATGGTCATGGCTCCAGATAGAGAAGGCAATACGAGCCGTGTCCAGGAGTATAGCTTTCTGAATCAAGCCCTTGATCCAGTTGCCTAACGAGAGCCTCCTCAGTTATTGGTTGAGGCTCTTGGAAATTAAGCCATGCGCTGATACGACCGCTGAGTGTAGACTCAGCAATCGTATCAGCCAATGGCTGACATGCATGTCTGGCATGTCGACATGTAGGGTGCGGACCCTACATGTCGACATTATTATTAACAGTAATAACTTCCCACAGATAGTTTTTTTTTTTTTTGCACCAACATCACTTTTTCAATTCTTCTCTACCAGTATTTAGGTTCTTTTCTATGTACTCAAACAAATAGTAGGTATAACCACCCTGTGTTTTACTTTAAAGAAATTGAAATATTGAATCGAAGCTTCCTGACGCCTTATAAGGCGTACCGTGTATGTTAATCTCGCTCGACGGATTCAAGTGCTCTCCGAAGCAAGAAATTGATTGGCAGCAGCAAACTCACTGATCGAAGACTCCATTACGTATCTGCGTCCCTATAGCTATATTTAAAGGTAGGAAGGTTAATTGGATGCATTGTATCCAATACCCGGTCCCCGATAAGATGATTGGCTAATATTTATAACACCAGCTTAATATAGAACTGTCCTAGCCGGGTACTGTAGTAGGCTGCAGGGCTAATACTCGTCTCACACAAAAAAGGCAAGAAAAAGTCCAGGTTTATGTCGTTTTTGGGATTTGAAAAATCACAAACAATTATGCGCAAATGGTATTACACTTGTACAAGGTATATATTCTGTATTCTGTTTTCATTCATAATTCTGTTTTATGTCATGTTCCTTCATCACCCTTTGTGTTTCGGGGCCACGGTATCGCTTTCGAACAGTCCCGCAGCCCCGGCAGGCATCGGCCCTTGCGGACCCCTTCCTTTTTGCTGACTATCTTTGAGGCGCGCATGGTACACGAACGCGCCGTCGACACGGCCTGTCGTCATGAGACGGACGGACGGTGAGCTAGCCCATACCTCTCCATCCGTCCATTCGTCTCCCGCGGTGGCCGGGACGTGACGCCACTTCCTTTTCTAGCATTACTGCTTCGCAGAAGGAGGTGACGGCGTCCCATTCCGTCTCGCTCCGGACCATGGATTGAACCAGGGCCGGACGCGAGAGGTCGCCGCTGTTGATCGTCGCTACGAGGACACGGAGGTGCTCCGCTTACGCGGGGCACACTTCCACCGTGTGCTCCACCGTGTCCTCCGGTCGATCCTCGCAATGGCAACACCCGGGCGTTTCCTCCCGCCCGATTCGGTGCAGGAACCTCCCAAAACAACCGTGTCCCGTGCATGGGGACCTGCGTCAGGCGGAAGGTGAGAACGCCGTGGCGTCTCTTAAGCCACTCCTCAAAGAGGAGACTTATCGCCACTATTGTGGCGTGACCTGCACTCCCCCCGGCGTAGCGCCTCCGCGCGCCATTCGTGCAGGCGAGGACTATCGCCTTCAGATCCCATGGCGCCAATCCGGCAAGGAGGCTCGCCGCCTCGCGGGAGATCGTGCGGTACCCACGGGCCAGCCTTACGGCTACCACCTTTTGGGGCGCGTTCAGGTAGTGGGCGGCTCGCCCCACGACACGCCAGTCAACGACACGTGTGACAAAGCGGGGCTAGCGAACTAAATGTCCACCACCGACTCGCCCCGCATCCGCACACACGATGGGACAGAACATCCATTTAGGAGGACCAGGACCTTCTCCAGAGTCCAGTCCTCCACCATCCTTCCCTGCACGTTTGTGCAACGAGAACCCCAAGCCAAGTTCTTGGCATTGAAGTCCCCAAGGACAAGCACGGGGAGGGAATGGTTCCCGACGACGACACTCAACTGTGCAAAAGAGTTGTGGAACGCGGCGAGAGTTCGGCTCGGGGAGAAGTTGTAACGTTACATTTTCCTGGTAGGAGCCAGAAAACTGTAAGGTCACACTGAGCACTCACCTACCTAACTTTCAGTCTGGAGAGGAGCGCTGTTAAAAGAAATAGTCAAGGGGACGAGTTATAAGAATTTATTATTAAGAAATAACCTAGGGCCTACCTATTCGGAGCTAGAAGTGAACTAAACCCTCACTAGGCCAGAGAAGCTGGTGAATGAAAATGAGTATGAACGTGAGATGAACTGAGAAAGGCGGGCCTCTGGGCTGTAGTAGTGGCCGAGGGACGTCAGGCTTCAGTCTTCCTTCAGTGATACTGGTCGAGGTACATCAGGCGGGCCTTTGGGCTGTAGTAGTGGCCGAGGGACATCAGGCTTCGTCTTCTATCGGTAGAACTGGTCGAAGCTTCGTCATTGCAGCCGAAGAGGCGGAGGCCATCAATCTTCCTCTCGGAGGGCCGGAGGACGTCAGTTTTCTTTCTGCTGAGCCGGAAGACGTCAGTTTACTCAGATCGTAAGGGAGGATGGAGGGTCGTCACTCCTATAGCCTGGGCAACAGGTGCTAAGACATGGCACAGGTACGCGTTAACTTATAAATCACAGCAGAGGGAAACTTCTTCTTGTCACTCTCATAACATTCAAGACTTGTGATGTCTTTCAGCTCCAGACGTAGACTGAAAATTCCACCATCTGGCTCCTGTCATCTCCAGATGATTGACATTTAATAATTTGGAAAGAATTTCTAGAACATAATAAAAAAAGAAAAGATAATGAGGTCGATGTGATTTACCTATACGACCTACAAGTAAAAACACACATTACAATTTAGACTCCCATCACTACGATCTCCCCGAACCGTGCTTCTACGCACCCCCAACCTCTCCTGACATTTCAAGGGTCGGGGTACCGGCAGCGGCCGACGACACTATGGTCACTGAGCCGATAAGGTCCGCCACCCAGTCTTCCCTGGGCAGGACAAAATACGGCTCAGAGACCACAGCGATGTTAATCGACCACTGCGCCATGCTCTGGAGCAACAGATCCTGAGCGCAGGCGCAGTGGTTGATGTTCGCTTGGAGGAAGCGTAATGGGGCCGTTATTGGCACTTTATTACCGCTTCCTTCTCCCTGGCCCCTTGTGGCGGCGACAGCGGCAGCGGCGGCAGTTGCGGCTTCGGCGGTGGTGACGGTAGCGGTGGGGTCGCTGACACGTGGTGTCCCACGTGGCAGCATCTCAGAGGTCTGGGCCCCAGCAGCTTAACCTGCGCTGAGACCCAGCCCTCCAGTAGCCTTCGACCCTCCACTATCGTTTTGTCCGCCGTCACAGGGCAGCATACATGCATGCATACCCGTAAGGTCCGGACGTAGGCCGCTTGCCCTGACCTGCTCAGCAGGA
The DNA here is from genome assembly GCA_941918905.2 of Xestia sexstrigata. NCBI lineage: Eukaryota > Metazoa > Arthropoda > Insecta > Lepidoptera > Noctuidae > Xestia > Xestia sexstrigata. Next base: position 9,056,592 of record OW799200.2, on the reverse strand, counting down.
CACCCATCGGACCTGGCGACGGCAGCCAGCACGTCCTCCTTGGTCACCGAGTCGTCCAGACAAAGGATTCGCAGGTCTGCGCATGACGGGCCTGGACACTCGGACCTCGTCCAGGTTTAGCGACGCTCTGAGCTTTTCAGCCAGAGCGTCAGCGGACGAGCTACTGGATAACATTTACCCTTAAGGTGGATGCCCCAGGGTAGCCCTCGAAATACAATTTTACTTACGTTTTTCGCGGCAGTAAGACAGACGTATGTAGTTACAGAATTTTCATGAAACACTTTTTCATGAAATAGTCATTCAATCGACCTTTATCAACTTGGTAGGTTGTATTTATTCATTTAGTACATGGAGAACTTACAGCTAATAAAAACAGAAAAAAAAGGAAACCATAGTCTGTACTGCACTATATGAGCCTTCAGGAATCACAATAAGTTTAGATAGAAGCCCTTTAGCGACGATTAACCCTCGTCCAAGGATTTTAAGCGGGAGCGCGCACTTAGGCAATTGCAATTGCTGCCATCTTGGATTCGACCTTTTTCTCATTCGTTCGCAAGCACAGTGCGCGCATAGATAAAAAATGTATGGTTACGGAACACACAGCTTTAAAATAATTAGTATGAAGCTATATAAAAACTAGTTTGCAATTTATGTATATAGCTAAAAATATTAGAGAAACAATACTAAAAATAAAACAAACAATGTAACCTACCGCTGCTTGAAAAATTTGAGGCTTATGCACCTTCTGGCCGAATTCACACTAATTGTGAATGGATCCAAGTCATATTCCTTGCATATGTCATTGAAATCTCTGCTTGCCCGCACAATATAACTGTTCTGCCTATAATTCAAGGATGTATGAGATACACGTATGGGTGGATTAAAACGGAATGTCTTACTTGGCACATTGAAATAAAATTTTGACAATAACTCAGGGTTATCAATATTTTTAGCAAGAATAAACAGACGGCAATTATACGTCGATCTACCAGTGGCAACTAATAAGCCGACTAGACTTTCTAGTAACACATGCATAGACCTTTTTGCGCATAATCTGGGTAAGAAATGTAATTGTGACGTAATTGATTGCTCTTTCTGACCACACCTGTCAAATACTCAAGGTTCCAACCAAAAGAATATGTATAATGAAGCATTGGTATATCAAACGTCGTGACTATAATCTAGTTAACATGAATAAATTTAGGGAATGTTTGCCAAGTGTTTTCTTTTCGGAAATTTATCAAGTTGATGATCCGACCACAGCCTATAATAATTTTTTGGAGACATTTACTCTTCTGTATAATCTATGTCTTCCCTTTAAGCTTATTACTATAAGATTACACAAAAGACCACTATGGGTCTCCCGAGGCATCAAGACATGCAGTAAGAAAAAAAGAGCCCTCCTGTGGCGTTACAGACGGTACCACAATGAACAAGACAAAACAACCTTTAAAAAGTACTCAGCAGTTTATAATAAAATAATTAAATTAACGCAACGTGCTCAATATAACTACAAGATCAAATCATCATCTAACAAGTCTAAAACTACGTGGGAAATAATTAACCAAACTAAATGTAATACGCCCAATAATAATTTAATTCATAGCATTCAAATAGGAGATAAAATAGTGACACATCTACCTGATCCTTCCTTTAGTTCCCTTCAATATGGTTGAGTTGAATGGCGCCGGTACATGCGTCATGTTTGTGAACGGGCGCTGTCAGTTGGGACTGGTCATCTCTTAGCTGCCAAGGTTCATTTTAATTACTTTATTCGTAAATTGTTGATAATCTTTTACTCTGGACGCTCTTAGTGTGCACGTCTTTCTACATCGTTCTCACATATATGTATAATCACAAAATTTAAGATGTAACCAAGATTTTGTAACAATATTTTGATTTTAAAAGAGTGTCCATGGAGTTTCTTGCCCGTTCTTCTCCATAGAGATCTACGCTAGGGAATGGGCAACTACAGTACTTTCTCAAGTTATTATGCCTTGTGACTGGGACTGTAGCTTTGATTTTCTTTTTTGTATTTTTGACATTCAAAAGTGCCGTAATGGTCTAATTGAAATTGTTATGTAGGTACGTAGGGACACAAGTGATACTACTGACAGCTATAAGCACACTGTTTAATTCGTAGGTTAGAGTGGAGCAGGGACGCAGCCCACGCACACATACACAATGTTGACACACACATATATAACATTTCCTCCCCCTAGTTGACCAAAACACAAGATAATAAATTATTAACGAAGTTACAGAAAAGGTTTGTAATCTACCCTGGGAATGTTTCTCAACAGTCTGTCTGGATTCCTTGAAACCGGATCCGACACTGTACCTGCGTCTGCAGACGGTGGTGATTGCCGATTCGCCTCGTCACCTTCCACTTCAGCGGGAGTCTGTACCTGAGGGTTACCAGTTGACAGCTCGCTGTGACTGTTGTTAAAGTCGTCAAAGTCATAATGGTGTCGCGGCTGTTGTGAAGCATTACCCTTGTCACCTTTATATAATATAATTTTGGTTCTTATGCTTTTTAACATCACACGACGAACTCAAATCCTGAATAAGGTAAAGCACTTTACCCAGTCTCTTTTTAATAATACCTCCGCACCATTGATAATTAACATTATTTAAAAACTTTTTATACATTATCTCATCCCCTGGGTTAAACACTTGTTTATTCTTTCTTCCACATGATTCAATTTGCGAACACTGTTGACGATTAACATTATCAGTGGGGGTTGTGAGAGAGGCCGCCGGCGTTTTTGGATTGATTAAATCTAAGCGTGACCTCAACTTGCGGCCAAACACTAGCTCAGCTGGTGAGAACCCTGTGACTGAATGAACAGAATTCCTATAGTCAAAAAGGTGTTTTAATATTTTTAACTTGCAATCACTTTTATTGCGCGAAGCGATAACACAGGATTTATGCCTTTTTTTACAATCTTGACAAAACTTTCCGCTTGCCCGTTACTTGAACAAAAGTTCCTAAATTCGAACGATGTAAACGCGGTCCCATTGTCACTTACTATTGTATGTGGTAGCCCGTACTTGGACATAAAATCATATAGCTTTGCTATGACGTTTGTGGAAGTTGTAGACATAGTAACATCGTACAATTCCACCCATTTGGTGTGCGCGTCTACAACCACGAAAAACATCTGATTATTTAATGGACCTAGGAAATCAATGTGTAACCTATGGAATGGCACTGGCGGGTACCGCCACGGAGAGATCGGCGTTCGCGGCGGGGACGGACGCAACTGTTGACAGATATCGCACGAGTTGATCATTGCCTCCAACGCTGCGTCAACCCCTGGGAACCAAAATCGTGATCTAGCCTCTGCTTTGGTTTTCACAATGCCCAAATGTGAATTATGTAACTCATGTAAAAGCTTTGAGCGCAACGATTCCGGAATAACCACCTTATGTCCTCTCATAAGACACCCATTTTCATTTGATAATTGTGTCCTACACAAATAATAGGGCTTAATACATAAATCCGACATTAATTGTCTAGGCCAACCTTGATTAACGTAATTAATTACTTTTGCTAAAGTGATATCTTTCGCTGTTTCATTGCGCAATTCGTCCAGTGTCACTGGCATACTTCCTTCAACCACGAAGTTAACGTAAGTTGCCCGGTCTATCGGCGCCGCGGCTGCAGCCGCGTGAGCGCCGCTGTCCCCGCGCTCCTCTGCCTGTTCCCGCTCGTGCTGTAAGCTCGCTCGTGACAAATAATCTGCGTTGTTATCGGCACTCCGAACGTACTCAATCGTGTAATTATACGCGCTTAAAAACATAGCGTATCTTTGTAGTCTGTTAGCCGATACCTCTGGTATGCCCTTGTATGGTCCAAAGATAGAAATCAAGGGTTTGTGGTCGGTGCGTAGTATAAACGGTACGGATCGGCCATATAAATATTGGTGGAAACGCTTTACACCAAATATAATCGCAGTGGCTTCTTTCTGTATTTGCGAGTATCGTTTTTCAGCTGACGCGAGCGTGCGAGACGCGAATGATATGGGCCGCTCTAACCCGTCGTTACCTACTTGCGATAAAATAGCGCCTAACCCGTGTGGAGATGCATCCACCGTTAATATTATTTTAGAGTTTGGATCAAAATGTGTTAATACTTGTTCCGACGTTAAGCATTTTTTTATTTCATTGAATGCATTCTGATGAATTGCTGTCCAATGCCACTTAAGTCCTTTCTTTAATAGATCATACAAAGGACTAAGTATGCTTGATGCTCGCGGAACGAAATTCCGATAGTAGTTAACAAGCCCTAAAAATGATTGCAATGTGTTGACGTTAGTGGGAACGGGAGCGTCTACAATAGCGTTTACTTTAGACGGATCTTTCTTTAGTCCGTTCTTGTTGATGACATACCCTAAGTAATTTATTTCGTCTTTAAAAAATTCACATTTGTCTCTTCGTAAAGTTAGTCCCGCGTCCTGAAGTCTTTTGAGAACTATATGTAGTTTTTCCATATGTAAATCTTCAGTGCTTGCTGTTATCAACACGTCATCTAACAGGCATAACACTCCGTCTAGCCCCGACAGAACGGTTTCCATTGCGCGCTGAAAAATAGACGGTGCGCTCGACAAGCCGAATACCAGACGTGTATATTTGAACAATCCCCGAGGAGTGTTAATACACGTTATGTTTTGTGACTCATCATCGAGCAGAAATTGATTGTAGGCCATGGATAAATCAATTTTCGAAAACTGTTTGCCACCATGTAGTTTTGAAAATAATTCGTGAACCGTCGGCAATGGATATTGTTCGATTAGTAATTGTTTGTTAATGGTCACAGAATAATCCGCACATAATCTGACAGAACCATCACGTTTGAGTACGGGAACAATAGGTGATGCATAGTCCGAATGTTTTACCGGTTTTAACACTCCTAGGTTTAGCAATCGTTTTATTTCTTTATCGACTTTGTCACGCAAAGCAAACGCAATGGGACGTGCTTTAAAGAATACCGGTTTTGCATCAGTATTTAGTTGTAATTTTACTTTATAGTTTTTGAAAGCGCCCAGCTTGTCCGAAAATACTTCTGGGAATCGTTGGGAATTTGCAACCGCTACATTGTGTTTTGACTATCGTTAAGAAAATTGACTCGAGTTAATTTTAATTTAAATATTGATATGAAATCGCGGCCTAGCAACGGTGGGCCGCCGTGACGTATAACGAATACATCTAGGGTGCGTGTGTTCTGCATATATGTTATTGCTAAACGCACATAACCTACACACTGCATCTTGTTTCCCGTGTAACTGTAAAATCCTTTGTGAGACGTATGCAATGGTATATTCGCGAACAACTTTTTATATGTACCCTCAGATATGACTGTCACAGCTGATCCACTATCTATTTGAAATACAAAATTCTGGCCATTTATTGTGACTGTTTCTGTCATGGGTTCCCCCCGAGCTGAGCAAATGTTGTAAAGCGACTTACGCACATCCCCCGTTAGCACGTAGTTAATTTTGTTGCACATTCTACGTAAATGCCCTACTGTGTTGCACTTTTTACACTTATACTTTGCGAACCGACATTGAGACAAGATCTGACCCGCCAAAGTATAACTAGTGGCTAGGACGGCACGTTTCCTAGTGTAAGTGATCACCGAACACTTGGATGGGTTGAGATCAAGTTTATTAGCCCGTCAATACTATTTAAGTCGATACAAGTCGGCTTGAAGTGCTAGACCATCTTCGAGTTTTGAAATAGTGGCAAAGATTTTCATGTCATCAGCAAAGCATAATAGTTTAGATGAGCGAAGGCACTGATCGATGTCGTTCACATATACTACAAATAAAAACGGACCGAGCAGCGAACCCTGATATGTCTAATTGGGTACTACTGCTTGTGACCTGTTATCAATGTTGGAGGAGAACCACCTCAAGAGGTCCCCACGGATGCCCGTGTAGCTTAGCTTCTTTATCAGGGTATAGTGGTCGATGCGATCAAATGCCTTGCTATAATCTGTGTAAACAAACGATATCGACCTGCTTACCATTATCCATAGCATCCGTAATAAAATCATTAAATTAGATCAAGTTAGAGGTGGCAGACCGTCCTTTTATTCGTCCGAGCTGAACGAGCTAGCAAGGGCGGGATATAACGGGTTATAGACAATCCTCTCAAATATTTTAGCTATAATGCATAACTTGGAAATAGGCCTATAATTAGTAATATCGGTTTTGGACCTCTTCTTATGCACGGATGTAATAAAAGCAGATTTTCATACCTTGGGGACAACACCTGGGGTCAAGGACTTAGAAAATAAAATTGAGATAGGAAGGCGCGCATTTAATTAGAAATTTAGACGATATGCTATCAGGGCCAGCACCTTTAGCTGGATCAAAGTTACGAAGTAAGCCGGTCACAACATCAACATTCACTTCTATGTGACAAATGTCAGATGAAGTTCTGTTAGTGTCGAAAGGGAAAACAGGAGGTGAACTGGGAGTATTACATGAAGCGGGGTTGAGGAAAGTTGACATAAAATAGGACGAAAAAGCCTCACAAATAGAATCTCCAGTAAGTAATGGTTCGTCGTTATAATTATTAAATTATAACGACGAACCATTACCATTCCTAATACATTAGTATTAGGTATATTATAAGAGTTGTAGCGATTTTTAACAAAAGTCCAAAAGTGTTTAGGGTTATCTTTAATGGATTTTTCAGTTTTATTTAAATAACATTTATAACATGAAGCTTCCATAGTCTTGACTCTGTCACGCAAATATTTAAAAGTTAACTCGTCAGATTAATTGCCGTACATCTTGATTTTTTTTAGATAATTATATTTTTCTTTAATTGTTTTGACGAGTGATGAGCTGTACCATACCGGATATTTTTTATTACGTACTAGCTTTTGTGGTATATACTTGTTTTGAAACTGTTTTATAGTGCCTATAAAGTAATGAAAACTCATGTTACCAATTAGTGCTAGAGATCTCGTTATTAATGGAATCAAAATCGCCTTTAATACAGATATATCACAACCGCGGCGCATGATCAAGAGGAGGTATTTCAACGATGTCAATATTGATTGACAACGCAGGGTGATAGGGATCAATGGGCACTAGAGGGTCAACACACTCACTAACACAGGCTAACTTACTTGAGAGGACTAAGTCCAACAGTTTCCCGTACGCATTAGCTACCCCATGATACTGTCCAAAGTCCAGCGTACAAAGCTTGTCTGCGAGCAAACATTCGTCACTAGTGGTGGGGTCCACTGGAACTAACGAAAGGTTATTAGATGGAGCCCACGAGATTCCACTCATATTAAAATCACCTAAAATTAAAAAAAAAAACACGTCTGAAGTTTTATTCAGAACTGTATGGTTCAATTTGGTCAGGAAGTTATTTAGTTGTTCCGCAAAAAGAAAACCCTTAGATCTGTTTACACAGGTAAAGAGCGCAGTGAAATAAGTTCACGTATTCTCGTGTCTTCGAATTTTTAAGCCGTAAGTTGATCCAGAGATCCTCCGCCGAGGAGTGTAGGAGCGGTTTGCTGAGTGACAGGTAAATCCCTACGCGCCGCTATAAGCACAACTGGACACACTGGCCACACGAGAGGTGGTGGTGACCACCTTTCGTTTGTCCAGTCTTAGGCATAAGCCCGGTCACAGCGCCACACCAAGTAACGATCATCAAATAACTCCAAGTTTAACACACCATCCAATAACCACGTCTCCGTTAAAACAATAACATCGTAGGAATTATGTAAAACCTGACGATAGAACGAGTCTGTCTTTGTTCTCAATCCTCGTACGTTCTGATAAAAGACAGTAAGACACTGTTCACTCTTGTCAGCCATTGCACATACAGGGTGTAAAAGACCTTATCACGAAGCTGTCAACCAAGCATTCTGTACATCAAACTAAGTAACTTTACGCAAAAATTATTGCTGGGAAACATTTTTTTTTTTTGGGGTGAAAAATCAGGTTTTGTGGTGAACTCAATGTAACGCATTTAAAACATTGTACTGATGGATGGATTAAATAGTACGGTCGTAGAACTGTCTAAAGAAAAATCTTACAATAAAAACTTGTATTAAAAAAAAAACTTATCAAAATGTTGGAACTTTGACCCCCAATATCTACGTAACTAGAAGGTTGGTATGGTGTAAAACGGGGGACGGGGAGAACAAGTGCCTTTCGGCTTCGTTAAGAGGTGTTTTATACCCTTTATATCCAACAATAATTGCATAAGCATCAACTACAGTATACTTAATATAATAAAAAATGCCAATTCATTTCGAACCAGTTATTAGTTACGCGTACGTAAAAGAGGTATGAATTTATAATGTGGGTAAAAATGAGTAAAGTTAGCAAGAATTCCAAAACATTCGATATTTGTATTTATGTGAGCAAGCAGGCAGCGACATATTACACGCATATGAGTGAGCGAGACAAATGTATAGTTGAGTATTGGAACTCGGAGACGAACAGCGCGATAAGGAATACAGTAGAAGCTCACTAGCAGTGCAGAGGTGCTAAACCTTTTACAAAAACAAAGCAAATAACAATTTATGTGCAAACTTCGATACATTTTAAAAGTGGAAAAGCAACAAATCAATCGTGAAAAACGGTTTAAACAATTTTGTTTAAATCAAATTCCTTTCTTATTATAAAGGTTTTGCAATTAACATCCTTGCACACATGAATTTTGCCTTGTTTCACCCAAACAAATTCATAGCGTTTTTCTTTAGCGGCGATTTTAGTTAACTTCAGTTTTTTTTTGGATTCCATAGTCGTTGAAATAAATACGTTGTGCTGCTCCTTGAAAGCCGATGTCAGAGGCGTCCTTATCAGCACGTGCACCCGCAATGAAGTCTTCTTTTATATATCTGTTGAAGAAGCTCCCTATCATAAATTTTTCCTTAGAATTATTATGGATAGGCACCCTTGAAATATAATTGATCTGGGTCTTAGGACACTTGTAATTAATTTTGCTGCTGATAGCGTCAACGATCGAGAATAAGTTCTCATCCTTTTTTAGAGGGACACCCCTAATCTCCACATTATTCAGCCTAGATTGTCATTCAAATTGATGAATATAATTCTGTAACTACATACTACAGCCGCGAATCATATTATATTAATCATCATACAACTTAGAATTGACCTGCAAATTGAAAAAAAAACGTAAGAAAATTTGAATTTAATTTAATTTATTCATTTACGCTTTCACCTTAACATACAATGCTTATATCTATTTTTGTTTTCTATGTAACAAGGGGATTAAAAATCGAGCCACCGTGAACATGCAAATACGTACATCCGAGTTTCACGACCCAATTGATTTTATCAGGGCTTCATTTATCTTTTAATTAAAGGTTTCCATTAAATTCGAGTGCAAATAAAAAAATGTATTAACACCTGTAGAGGGCTAACGCTTTAAAACCCTTTAAAACCTTTGATATATTCTCTGAGAGAATAATTCCTAACCGTAAAAAAGATTTGGGTACAATACTACTACTTATTATTTTTTCTATGCAACGATTAATCAAATTATTTTATGACACAGAAGGGTTACAGAAATAATTATTAAGCGTCTTGTTAATTGTCCTATTATACGTCTCATTAGATAAGGCGATGCAATCACAAACCACAGCATCCAATCGCAATGACAGATTACAGGAAATCGATCGGTTTCTATGTAACTGGAAACGCCAAGAGGCGGTAGTATTGAAATGAAATGATGTTTATTTTTGCAAGTAGGTTCTTACAAACACTTTTACATTTCATTTTTATTAAACTAGATGGGGCCGGTGTTTCGTACCTGACTACTCTGAGAAGAAACAGCCGAAACCAACTCAGAGGTCATGGTCTTTTTTGAAGTCCAGACATACGTAGACGTAGAGTCTCCTTCAGAAAAATTGTACCTTTATAACGAATTTAGGAAGAAACCGACCTTAATACTGACATTAACATAATTTAGGAAATATAAAAACAATATTATTAGTCTAGGAACACACAACACACACTACATAAGAATCAAACTAAGCGACATCGTCCAGTATCCTTTGTGAAACTATATAGGGGTTAGAAGCGAGTGAGTAGCATTCACGTCAATGACACTCGATAAAGTGTCGCTCCACAGGGTAATGTGGGGAAAGCTTGATGCGTTGTAAAAGAGACCTTCACACAGTGATGTGGGCCTAGTTGGCTTTTGTGTCTTTTATCGACGCTACAACGGAGTTGTGTTGTACAGAATTTTTAGCCAGCTACGGCTAAAAATTCTAATTTTATAAAAAGCTGAAGGTTTTTAGTTTGGATATACCTAATCTAATCTTCGGAACTACTGCGGGTAATTCAGAAAATTCTTTAACTAATGGGAAGCTACATTATCCCCGAGTGTCATAGGCTATATTTAAAACAACATAGTGAGGCAAGAGCTAGAAGGCAACAACAACAAATACAACTTGCGATTTAAAACGTCAAATTCATTTTTTATTGTCAAAAAAATATCACGCTTGTTTTTCTTGTCAATGCCATTAGAGACACTCAGGGTACAATGGGGTACCGGTCTATCATCTAATTACATCTTAAACAGTACTCAAAGATAAAATAAAAAACGATGGATAGTTTTCAAAAGTTCAATGAAGATGAATTTAAACATTAATCGCCGCGCGGCTCAACGATGTGGAAGAAACTAATTGCCGTTATTAAAGCCCGACGATCCTTCCTATTATGTTCTACCATCAAATAAAATGGAAGAACCCTTTGTTGGACATTAGTGCCTCGCTGATAGTGATAATATAAAACGAACAAATGATTTTAAAATTGGCATTGTTGTTTTGATATTCAGCCAGCGTTTGTGTTGCGTGTGTTGAAGTTGCATGCATTCCTAATGCCTCCAAGTTCCTGTCGAGATCGAGAATACTTTGTAAACTTCTTTGTTACTATTTTATTTCATTTTCATTCGCGGTTGAGGAACAAATTGTTAGGATTTATAGAAGTGTGAATATTTTATTATGTTGAATACAATGCATTTTAAAATGGAAATGGACGTTTTATTGAAATTGTAGGTCGAGAGGTCAGACAAAGAAATGCACTTTGCTGTGCGTTATTTATTTCTTCATGTATGCACTACCCTAGAATTGGATTCCATTTCCATTACCCGTAGAATTTCCAATAAAACAGAATAAAGTGTTTAAATAGACCCCTAACGAAGTCGAAAGGCACTTATTCTCTCCGTATATAATAACTCCATGAGCCGTTTCCTATTCAATGGATCCATCAGCACAATGTTTTGAGTGCGTTACATTGAGTTTTACCGTAAAATGTGATGTTTCACCCCAAAGAAAAAAACCGTGTCCTAGCAAAAAAAATTGAGTAGTTTGATGTACAGAATGCTTGGTTGACGGCTTCGTGAAAGGTCCGTATACACTTTGTATAAATTAACGGTTATAAATGTCCATTACATATGAATTTCTACCGAGAAATCGACCCGCGACTACTCCTTTTCAAAAAACAGAGATCTAACTTAGTATTGGGTTATAGAATAATTATGCTATGCAATAGGTAAATTAAATAGGTAATCTACATAAAATAGATGAAGGAGCACAGCTTTACAACAAATTGCCTCGGCATGTGAAAGATCAAAAATCTGTGTATACTTTTAAAAAATATGTAAAGAAAAACATTTTAGCGGATTAAAATTTTTAAGCTATCTTCGGGTAGTGTAACAATCTAAACTATTTTTGTTGTGTAACCGTCGCGTCGCTAATGTATCATAAGTAGAAATAAGTTTTTTCTCATATAAGTGAATGTGATTCTTTTTGAGAAATAAACCATAAATGGATGCAATTCGAATATAAAACTAGCTCTATTTTCCCTGAACCTAGGCACTTTATCGCTTGTTTCGCGAAACCGACATTTGGCAAGTTTTTCATTTGGTGTTGGCGAAGGCAGTATCGATTCACAAATTAGGGAGGCCGGTTATCTGCGAATCGAGAAAGAGCTTCAAGCTTCATCGATGTATCGCGAAGTTAACACGTTCGCGCCTTGATAAAATCTTCGTGACCGAATTGTGATCAGCCCATCGATTTTAAAATTAGGGATCGGGTTCGGTTGTTGTTTTCAATAAGGCGTTGGAAAAATTATACCAAAAAATATTCGCTTAAGATATAAAATTAGGAACATTGGTTTTAAGATACTAGGTCACTTATTTACAATTTTAACTACACCCATGCTATAAATCCTCTATAAAAGTATCTGAATCAGTTATCTTATGGCCAACATTAAAACAGCCAGTGTCATAATGTTGTACTAAATTTCATTATGCAAATCGTTTTAAAAAAAGAACATTGTCTAGCACGTGCGATCCACTACCACAGCGCCGTAATTAAAAAAAAAACTTATAGGTTAATTCGAATTCAAGTCGAATCCCGCCATTTTTGTTCGATATTAGTATTGCATTACTTTGTTGTTTACAAAAATGAGTGATATAAGCTTTGTGTATTTTAATAATTGTACAATCCAAAATGTAAATAATTATATTATTACCTATACATGGTTTGTTTGTATTAAATACTCAGCAATTCAACTTTCCATGAATTTACATAGACTTCTTACAACACTACAACAACCTATGGTTTCAGAACCTTTTATGGAGGATTCATATCATGGATGTAGATAAAGTCTTGTATGCAACTGTACATAATTAGGTATTAAAACACTCATGTGATACTATTATCACACTCGGCTTCGCCTCGTGTGATAAACCCACATTCGTGTTTTAATACCCCTCATTATACAACAGTTGCATAAATAATTATAAACGCGTTCTTCCAACTTTAAAATGATTAAATTGTTATGTACTTGTCAGTTATGTTATCAAATTGACTCGTTTATTTTGTGTATATATAAATAAATAAATATTATCTTTATTTTCAGACCATAGATCCATAATAAAAACACAAAACAAAAATAAAACAATAATATATGCTAGCCCTCTTTTACTTACATCGAACTTTAACATAACTGGCGGAATGTGGATGAACTTAAGATACACTTTTGATGGTGTTTGGTGATGTTATGACATCATCATTCTTATTATTATATTTGCCCTTATCCCAATTCATTCGTGGTCAGCCCTCTATTACATGGGACTCAAACATAACTGGTGAATGTGGGTGTACTATTAGGTACTGTCTAAACCTTCGGGAATAACAGGCGTGACAACAACAACAACAGCCCATAACGTCCACTGCTGGACATAAGCCTCTCCCATGATGGGAGCAATTTGCCGTAATCTCCACGCTTGGCAGGCGGATTGGAGATCGCAGTGATGAAAGACTAACAGAAAACGCTGTTGCCCATTCTCTGGTCTACGGAGGCGCAAGGTGTTCTGCCTCAGACATTAGTCGCCTTATACGACACCCGTGAGTGTAATGGGTTGGTTCTATTCTTCTCTGCCGGATACCACACGGCTACATTGAACAGGCGTGATGTTATGTGTTATTACAAAAGTGTCCAGTTAACACAATATTTGATTAGCGCGGTTTAAATTACCAAAACCAAATAGGGCCTGCTAATGCAGCCACACAACATTTTCAAGTTAATTAGCCGTGGTCGCCGTAAAGTGGCACTTAACGCATAGTTTAATTAAAATTGATTGAGGCTGGCCATTGCTTGCCTAATGTAAAATTAATAAAAATCTGATATGTTGCAATAAAAAACAACGCTCGAATAGAGCAATTTTTAGTTTAGTAAATTAAGTAAGTCAGTGTATTATATAATTACTTTAATTTTTATATTTATTGCTATTACAATGTCACTTTGTCTAGCACATCATAAGGCCCCCTTTTTAACATTTAAGAAACTTAAAAAGCGATGATGACAATAGACCCGCCCCATATGACATAGGAAATAAACAATATTGGATAAAAATGGGTATACTATTAGGGTACACCTCTGCATTACCCTTCTGGGTTATCAGGAGTGATGTTAGTCGTACGTTACGTAAAGTCAGTAAGTAAACAAATAAGTTATGTGAATAAAAGCAAGAGAAACCAAGAGGAATTCTGTAAAATAGCCCTTTTAACTGCAGACTAGACACCCGATGAAGTAATACGATTTGTTTTTATTTGTGCCGGCTATCGGCGTCAGAACGTAAGTGATATAAAATAAAACAACTTACTTTGTCGGTAGCGCTGGAAAATACACCATTCTGTTTTTTCTTTAACTAGTTAGACATAACAAAGCTGGTTTGGTAGCTACTTTTTATTAAATTAACAGCGTCGAAGTCATAAGTGAACGTTAGTGGAAAAATAAACAAGGATAAGTCCTTTATGTTTTTTTTAAAATAAGTTTTTTTTCCGGAATTACGTGTCGGTTAGGTGGTGGATCCATAGAAATTTCGGGAGGGTATTACTCCACTGTACATCCAAAGTTAAACATGATATCGTTTTGTCACATTATTAATTTTGTTTGTGCGAAAACAGAATAGAAAAATAAAAAGCCATTAAAAAGTTACGATCTACCAAAGATTCGTTTTTATTGCCAGTTTTAACGCAACTTTGGGTGTAAATTAGTAATAAAAGTGTCAAATTTCCAAAACAAAGTCGGTACCGACAAAGCACAATAAACGAAAAATTTAATAAATTTTATTTGTAATTGATATGTGCAGTTGTTTTTTCATAAAACTCGATTTTCCAAATTCCTTTTCGTATTCTTTTACGCACTTTTTACTATGAATTATCGTGCATCTCACGTCACGGGCTCGATGCCAGGTGAGACAGCGTGCTTTTTGGCCACGCCCACCTGTGAGTTCAAGCCCACAACTTGTGCTACCGACAAGCAGTGTGCTCTATCTATAAGGTTTCCCATCGGTAAACTTTCATCACTTGTTTAACCCACTTAGACAAACGTTAAAATACTTTCGTTTTTAACACGCTTTATTAACTTCACCTGTAAGTAACTATGTAAAAAAATCTTAGAAGTTGAATTTGACCCACTTTCTGGTTTCCGATTGACCTGAAATTTTGCATTACATGTTTAGTTTGGATGACAATGCATGCTTAATAACGTCATTCTAAAATCCAATATGGCCGTAACCCAAAGATGGCGGATTTGTTATTTTTATGCATTCCCATCACATGAGTATCAAATTAAAGGGAGTAAACGAAAAATAAAATGACGCCAGTCTAAAGCGTGTATTTTAGTTTTTTTTTTAACTATAATATTCATATAAAATTCTTGTGCAAAAGTCAACCTGGTCTAGGTCTAGAAATTGGGCCATGTCCGGTTTGTCAGTGAATTTTTATGAGTTTTGTCGTCTACTCGTAAATACGTTTAGTATATAATAATCAGCGTCCTTAAAATGTTTCCACCGGTGGGACACGTCTCCTCTCTACATCTCTCTATGAGAGTGGGCCGTAATCCACCACACGCGGGTTGGTGCATTAAACTTTCGATTTATTGGTCCTAGTACAAACCAGTTTCTTGACCATTCACCGTTCTGAGAGCAGCGGTGATGATTCTTTTGATTTTTGAAATACAAGCAGATAAATTATATTATTACATTGCTTGCAAGATTTATTACCATTTTAACTTCTTTTTCTATTCAGATCAGATATTCAGCTCAATATTAGTAAAATTGAAAATATGCTGACAAAGTGCTCACAATGATATTTATAATAGTAAAAAATGTAATACAAACAAGCGAAATCACGGCATGAATTCTTATGGGATGGGCCATTATGTAAATGACTTCGAATATATAACGTAAATTGTATGTATCTTCACGGTGTTACTTTAAGAGATGAACACGTATACACGTATACGTCGTACATTAAAATTATATAATATTAACTTTATTACCTGAAGAGCGAATTTGAGAATTTTGGCAATAAAATGCTGAAGTGGTCGTTATAACTTTAGTTTTAAATCATAGCAAAAAAAATATTTCGCTAGAAAATTAAATATCTCACTAGGTTTCGAAAAAAAACCGTCCAACCTAAATCTCCAATTGAGGTTAATTTACCTTTGCATTAAAATAATTGGCCAATTGAATTCCCTGACGTCAACAACACTTTTTAATGAAAATAAAGGCTGATATTATGCTACAAGGTTGAAACTAATAGTTTTAGGATTATAGCAGTCATATAGCCAAATAAATCTTGTCATTGTAAGTCGTGTAAGGTACAGTCAACCTTATGGTGTTATACCGGTATGACTATATAACCAAAGAGATCTAAAAGACATAGAGTGGACATTGGGAATATTTTCATACATTTTTTTTTTTATCCCAAACATTTTTAATTTTGACACACAAAAGCTACGTGACAAGCGGGTGTACAACATCAGACTTTAGACAGACCGGTCTGTTACTAAGTAATAACAAGTATTAAATTGCGTTTTTTTTCGTTTTGTCACGTCTATCGCTTGTAAATATGAATATGAATATGATATAATGTTTTTGCTGTACATCCACATTCGACGCAGACAATCCAAGCAAATTCCAAGTAAAAATTTTTTGGCGTAAATCATACATACCGATACATTTCACATCGGCCGCAACTATACAGGACGACGGATATAAATGAGTACATCCCTTCGAGACGACATCCAGAACCATTGATTTGATTGTACCACTTGTGATTAATTGGCAACGCGGTTACATAAGCTAAGACGTAAGGGTTTGCTTATAAATGTCGTTTATGAACGGCAAAGAATCTATATTGAGACGATGTCAGAACAGTGAGTGTGAAAGGTCGGTTCCACTTCCTCTGCCTTGCTCTCTATTGATTTATTGAAAGCGAACGTTTCAGCCTGTCCAAATGAATTTAAATTTCAGCATATAAACCCCTTAACAGTCATAAAAGGTTTTAAGCAAATCAAGATCAAATTAACGGAAGATCTATGGGGTATGTCTATCAAAGCTTGTACCTCAATTATTGAGACTGTAGCGCCGTATTTAGCCTCAATATTTAATTTGTGCGTGGATCAAGGGGTCTTCCCAGATCTAATGAAATTCAGTAAGGTAATACCGCTTTTTAAATCCGGGGACAGTAAGGACACCAATAACTATAGGCCCGTATCCGTGTTGCCGGTTTTCAGCAAAGTGTTTGAAAAGATAATGCTCAATCAAATGCTTAACCATTTCAACACCAATAAAATATTACACGAGCAACAGTATGGTTTCACCAAAGGACGTTGTACAACTAACGCCGGTGTCACTTTATTAAAACACATATTTACTGCGTGGGAAGAGGCACAAGATGCCATAGGAATCTTCTGTGACCTTTCGAAGGCATTTGATTGTGTAAATCACGAAACCCTGATCTTGAAACTTGAGCATTACGGTTTAGGTAAACTTGCGCTCAGTTTAATAAAATCGTATTTGAATGATAGACAGCAGCAGGTACAAATAAATGGAGTCAACTCAATGGGTTTAAAAGTAAAAATGGGTGTACCACAAGGTTCGATATTGGGTCCCTTCCTCTTTTTAGTGTATATTAATGACCTACCCCATTTATTTAACAACCATCCGCATATGGTGTTGTTTGCTGACGATACTTCTTTAATATTTAGAATAAACAGACGTGCCACTCATCATGACGACGTAAATAACGCCCTACTGCAGGTCCACAATTGGTTTACCGCCAATAATTTAGTACTAAATGGAAAAAAGACTAAGTGCATTAGATTTGCTCTACCAAATGTCAAAAGTAGTGATTGTGACATAATATTGAATCAAGAGAAACTAGAATTTGTCGATAAAACGGTTTTCTTGGGAATCACGCTCGATTCAAGGTTACAATGGGGTCCTCATTTAACATCTCTTGCAGGACGGCTGAGCTCAGCAGCATATGCTGTTAGAAAAATCCGTCAATTCACTGATATTGATACCGCGAGGCTAGTCTATTTTAGTTATTTTCATAGTATTATGTCATACGGTATTTTACTATGGGGACGGGCTGCAGACATCGAGTCTATATTTATTCTGCAGAAAAGAGCCATCAGAGCCATTTATGAATTACGTAGACGCGATTCTCTAAGAGAACTGGTTAAGGAAATTAATATCATGACAGTACCTTGTCAATACATCTATGAAAACATCATGTACGTTAGGAAAAATCGGCATTTATTCAGTAGAAGAGGTGACAGACACCACTATAACACTAGAAATAGGGACCAACTAGTTCAGCCAGGTTTCAGGCTTGCTAAAGTAGATTCATCTTTCATGGGGTACTGTTTGAAATGTTACAATAAAATACCTCCCCACATTCTTCAACTGAACGAGACGAAATTTAAATCTTGTATAAAACGCACACTATGTAGGCAAGCATATTATAAGTTGGGGGATTACATTGATGATAAAAATGCTTGGCTAAATGCTGGTCCTGCTCCACAACCATAGGGGGGGGGGCAAATTAATTGATTGTTTGGGTCGGGCATTATTTGAGTCCATCAACACGTAAAGAAGAAGATGAAGAATTGATTCCCATGTTAATGTTTTGTGGAAGCTGCAGAAGATTGTAAAAATATACTTGCATTATATAGATTCCAGTTCATAATATTATATAATTGCATAGCACATGTGTGAGTACTTTGTACTGTTCAGCCACCATTTACATTTATTTATATTTCATTGACTTGAATATGCCTTGGTGGCTGAGAGAATGTCATGCTCACTTAAATGTCTCGCTGATGGTGGCGGGTGTGTCGGGTCATTTAGTTCCCTTCAATATGGTTGAGTTGAATGGCGCCGGTACATGCGTCATGTTCGTGAACGGGCGCTGTCAGTTGGGACTGGTCATCTCTTAGCTGCCAAGGTTCATTTTAATTACTTTATTCGTAAACTGTTGATCTAATCTTTTACTCTGGACGCTCTTAGTGTGCACGTCTTTCTACATCGTTCTCACATATATGTATAATCTCAAAATTAAAGATGTAACCAAGATTTTGTAACAATATTTTGTTTTTAAAAGAGTGTCCATGGAGTTTCTTGCCCGTTCTTCTCCATAGAGATCTACGCTAGGGAATGGGCAACTACAGTACTTTCTCAAGTTATTATGCCTTGTGACTGGGACTGTAGCTTTGATTTTCTTTTTTGTATTTTTGACATTCAAAAGTGCCGTAATGGTCTAATTGAAATAAATGCTTTGAGTTTGAGTTTGAGTTTGAGTTTGAGTTCGGTAAGGGGGGTGCTCGCCGTCCGTCCGTCTCATGACGACAGGCCGTGTCGATGGCGCGTTCGTGTTCCACGCGCGCCTCAAAGAGAGTCAGCAAAAAGGAAGCGGTCCGCAAGGACCGATGCCTGCCGGGGTTGCGGGACTGTTTGAAAGAGATACCGTGGCCCCGGAACTTAAAGGGCGATGAAGGAACATGGTTGGGTTTTAGTCAGTAAAAGTTTGATCTCCCGATATTTCGACGCTGTTGCAAGCATCATGATCGCGGGAATACTGAACAGGTATGCGGGTGGGGCGAAAATTATTTATTATGAGCAGACAAATCTGTCTTCCCTCTTTCTTAGTCTTTTATTACGCGCACTACTAGAACTCGATTATAACTCACGACAAAACGCACTCACGGTTTCACTAGGTTTTTCTTGATAGTGGAGACGCATGTTATTTTCGCTCCACCCGCATCTTCAGTATTCCCGCGATCATGATGCTTGCAACAGCATCGAAATATCGGGAGATCAAAGAAAAAGAAAATCACGGTTATTATCCCGTAAGTACTTTAAGTGTGGTGAGAAACATGTCTTGTTTCCACAAACCAAAAATACTATTGTATTGACAAGATTAATTCTGAGCAGCAAAATCAGCCTTTAGTTCACACGGTTGGAACACAGGCCTCCTCTCTATGAGAGGGAATGGGCTATAATCCACCACGCGGGCCCAGTGCGGGTTGGTAGATGTCACATGTCTTCGAATTTTTGGTTTTAGGACATGCCGGTTTCCTCACGTTTTCCTTTACCGTTTTAAGAGCAGTGGTGATGAAATAAATTACACAAAGTAATGCGCCAGCCTGTGGGTTCCAACCCACGACTTACTGCTGGTAAGTCAGGGCCACCACCACTGGGCCACCGGTGGTGGTGGCTCTTATCTGAGAGTCACAGCAAAACAGGGATTATATCATAATCTTTGAAAATGAAGGTAAATTATATCGGAGATTTTGTTTTGGTTTATTTAAAATCTTAATATTATATTTATCTCGTTGATATCGTGTCTTAATAAAAATGTTTGGGTACAAAAACGGTGCTAAAGTTCAATATGATATCAAAAGAAAATGGAACTTATTATTCCTCTCTGCATTAACTTCGAAATTATGTTATAAATTATTATGTACCTATGATTAAATTATGTTCCATTCCATTATCTTAGTGATTCGAAAACCATTTTTTTGTTGTCGACAATATAGTCGCTATGATCTATCGTCGCCGTATATGATCGCAAGCTCAATCCATCTTGGAATGAAAAATTAAATCAAAACGGTGTATTATTTTAACATGTAAGCCTTAACTTCTAGTAATTGTAGACTCTTTTTAAGCAAAATAAATGTTAGGAAGATCCTAATTGGAGTTGTACCCTTATTTATTCAAAAAAATAGTTTTGATTGCAATTAGGCATGGCGCCTGTCATTGCGGTGACTAACGGAATCGTATCTCAAATATAAAGGTTGGTTAGTTAGATAAATATCTTCCAGACTGGCCGCAAATATTAAATGCCATGCCCACGCCATATAACATAAATAAACTATTTCACGTTTCGACACGTATAAGCAAAAGAACATAAAGATGTAAAAGCAATATCAACATTCTTTGTGATTTTATTTCTATCATTCCACCTACAAATTATACTTAGAGGTTTTTTACCTCTGCATAAATCAGTTTTTTTATTCAAATATGTTATTTTTGTACCTATTCACCTACTCGTATATAAACTAAAATATATGACGTGAAATAAGAGAAAATAGATTGCAGTACCTATATAAAGAAATAATAAGTCCCAATAATGGCCGGTTTCTCGACTTAAAACCCACACAATAATTTTCTGCTCAATTGTGAAGCTGCTCATTACGAGTAGAATTCACTTTGGCAAATGAAAGAAAACTCAATAAGAAATATTTTTGATCAACGAGAAATGTTTGCAAAACGGTACTGAAAACCAACTCCTCGGCATCAGAATTATTGTTCGCACGCCTCGTGGCTATTACTTTGTTAAAAAACATTCAATGTACAGTGATACTTTGCTGCAATTTTATACATAGATTATGCTCAAGTCTGCCCTAACACCGAAATTGAGAAGACGCGTCTACATTTCCGTTTCGCACCGCTTGGCTCTAATTCAATAAGTCTAGCAAACGGATTCAAGCAACGAAATCAAATTTAAAAGGCGTTTAAAGAAAAATGGATACCTTTTGTATGATATCTAGCAAGTTGCGTAGCTCGGCGTAGGCCCACGTAGCATTTGTGTAGCTAGACGTAGGCCGGTGTAGCTCTCGCGTAGCGTGCGTTTTTTTATTTATTTTTAGAGGCACGGAGGAGTTCAGTTTGTTAGGGATGGTCGCCCATCTGCAGACAAGTGTAGCTTACCTTCGATCAATCTGTGCCACTTTTATAACTTAGCCAAGAGCTCACGATTTCTCTCGTAATTATAATAATTAACTGAATGTTCCTACCCCCGTCAAATCGGTTTTGGGGTAAAACAAAGTAAAGTATTAATTCATTCATTATAGGATTTTTAACGTCTGCTACACGGTGGAGGTCTGCCACGCGGGAGCGCGTCCGGCCTTGGTTCAATCCATGGTCCAGAACGAGACGGAATGGGACGCCGTCACCTCCTTGTGTGATGTGGCCGAACGTGAGAGCGAGAGAATCCCAATTTGTGCCTTCCCTTCCAATAAAATGATTCTTACATAAAACAGAGCCGAACGGCACAAAACAATATTTCACGGATTTTTATGGACAACTCACGATTGATCAAAAAATAAATAAGGATACTTTCCAAAACTCATCATCTGCCTAGCCTTTTCCCAACTACGTTGGCGTCGGCTTCCAGTTTTAACGGATGCAGCTGAATACCAGTATTTTACGGTTTAAGACATTTATTTCTCAAAAAGAATACAATTCACTTAATATGAGAAATACAAGGTAATCTTAAAACTAAATATAAGAATTACTTATGAAGAAGGTAGGTACTCGTAAATAAATAAGTTAAGTAGTAGACACTGGACACACAATTTTTACAATGTTGTGGGTAATAGGAAAAAGTGAACTATTACATATCGATTCTTAAAGGCAAGTCAATAACAATTGCACATTTAAGAATTTATATGTACTTTATGTTTCGGAAATACAGAATAGGTATCCTAGTTAGTTTTATACTTAGGATATGACTTAATGACAATTTGTAGATGTAAATAACATTGAATTGCTGTGGTTGGTTAAATTTTAAAACCTAGAGAAATCTTTTAAGATGTGGTGCTTTATGGTTTTTTTGTATAAAGTAAAGGACTGTATCTCTTTAATGTCATTAGGTAATTTATTATACAACTCTGCTCCTTCGTATAATATATTTTTCCTTCCGTAATTAGTTCGAGGTGGTCTTAAGCAAATGTTGTTTTTTCGCCTAGTACTACGTTTTTGTGTTTGGCCTTTTTTTGTGAATGTTATTTTAGAGTGTATATTTTTATTTATTATTTTATGTACTAAAATGCAGGTGTTATATTTATATATCTGTGATAGTGTCATCAATTTAGTTTCTTTGTAAATTTTTTCTGTCGGAGTTAGGTAGTGGTAATGGAATAAGAGTTTTATTATTTTGTTTTGACAGGTTTCGATTTGCTTTAAATGTGTTTTAGCCGCAGTGCCCCAAACCTCTATTAGGTATTCTAGGTGAGGTTTTACCATAGAGTTATAAATGATATATCTAACAGATGTCGGCAAACAGCGGACGATGCCTCGAAGCGCGCCCATGACAGAAGATAGTTTAGATCTTAATTTATCTAGATGTGTTTGCCACGTCAGATGTTTATCTAAATGGAGACCAAGATACTTCTCTGAAGAGACTTGGGTTATAGGTTCGTTGTTTATGTATAGATTTAAGTTGTTTGCGACATTTTTGTTCCTAGCACTAAAAATAATATAGTTTGTTTTAGAGGTATTAACAGTAAGCAAATTGTCTTGGAACCATCTAGAGAGAGTGTCTAAGTCATGTTGTGCCTGTGCGATGACCTCTTCGATATTGTTTCCAAATAAAAATAGGCTTGTGTCATCAGCATAGAGTATTATGTCGCCTGCCAGATTTAGGTTACGTATATCATTTACGTATAATATGAACAGCAGAGGACCAAGAATAGAACCCTGCGGTACGCCGTATGTTAAAGTTTCGCAATTACTTTGTACATCACTAATCCGAACAATTTGTTGTCTATTGGAGAGATAAGACCGGAACATGTCGTGGGCAGTATCTCTGATGCCAATTTCATGCAGTTTTTGGAGAAGGAGACTATGGCTAATTGTATCAAATGCCTTTTTCAGGTCAATAAATATACCGAGTGCTGCGCATTTTTCATCGATATTGTTTTTTAGATTGGTCACAAGATCAATTGTTGCAGTTAGAGTATTAGATTTTGCACGGAAACCATATTGTTTTTTAGAGAAGAAGTTTATAGTTTTGAGATAATCATCTAAACGTTTATGTAATATTTTTTCGAATATTTTAGAGATTATTGGGAGGACAGAGATAGGGCGATAATTGCCTGGGTCAGTCTTTTTCCCTGACTTAAAAATGGGACTAACTTTCGCAATTTTCAAAGAATCCGGGAAGATGCCCTTTTGTAAACAATAGTTGATGCTCATCGTGAGTTTAGTTAATATTAGAGTTTTAATACTTTTTATGGTTTTGCAACTAATCCCATCCAACCCCGCACTGGTGTTTGAATTGAGATTATCTATGATTTTGCTCACTTCTGCTTCAGTAGTTGGGGTTAAGTTTAGTAGTTCACTTGTACTAGATATTGTTGGCTGAGTATGTATTTGGTCCCTAGGCCTTGTAATTTTATTAGCTGAAACAGACCCTATAGTGGCAAAAAATGTGTTAAAATAATTACATATTTCTTTAGTGTCTGTGATTTGACCAGTTTCCGTATCTAGCTTTGAAGGAGCGGAGCATAATTTTGGTTTGTTTTTTTTATTTTACATGGAGCGACTGCCTATCTGACCTCCACAACCCAGTTAGTACCGGGTAATACGATACCCCTTGGTAAGACTGGTTGTCAGACTTTTTGGGCCTCTGACTACCTAAAGACTGTCAAAGATCTACAAACGACAGCCGGGACCAATGGCTTAACTTGCTTTCCGAGGCACGGAGGAAACTCGGTATGTAATGGGCGGTCACCCATACACATCCACAACCAACCTAGGCAAGCAGTATTTATGGCAGTATTGGCAAACAATAAAGTAGGTACTTGATCATACAGTAAGTGTGTAATTTCAGGTTTATCCGATACATTTTAGTGTACGTTTTATGAAAGAGAGGAGTGTTAAATGCTTGTGTACCTAGTTAAAAGTTAAATGTATGACTCCTTTGTATGAGAAGAGGACTTGCAGTGAATCAGTAATAGGCTCACATTATTATCTTATCAGCTTTATCAGTAATGCAAACGAAATACGGCAATTATAATCTTGTAAAACGTACAACCTATTTTAGATTTCCGAAACAAAGGACTCGAAAGAACTAAAAACGACAATAAAAGTTACGAGGTACAGAAGCCTCAAAAGCAAATTTATTAAAAGCCTTCGGAATCAAACGGATTATCCCTTCCCATAGACTTTAATTCTGAATATTTTAACAACGGAAAAGATATTTGTTAGTTTTATTATTCTGTGCGGGCCATTTTTTCCGAAACGTTTCTTCACGAACAATCATTTTAATGGATCCTTTGACAACGGTTATTCAATTTTTATTCGTTTTTTTTAAGAAGCCCGTCAGTTGGGGGTAATTTTAATTCTCCAAAGCACTCCACATGATTGTAGTCTGCCCATAAACTGACAGAACATGAACTAGTTGATCTCAAAGTCAGATTTAACAGCGGTCGAATCAGCGGAAAGGAGTTTCAGTAAAGTAGATTTAATCTGGTAAAACTGCCGCTACCAAATAGAAAAGATCAAACGACGCTTGCCATTGACTTAAAACATAACGTTTCTAGAGATATTAAATGAATTAAATGCTTAAGCAAATGATTCGCTAAATGAAGAATTTTATGATAATACTTGCACCCAAGGGGCTGAGCTAAGTAAAATACGGAGGTTAATCCAATCAGATTTTCTAAGCCGTTTAAGATTCAGTCCAGCCAGTACGAACTAATTGTCTCCCCTGACACGAACGTCTCCATTCCAATACTACTGTCTTATGTCAATGTCCGGATGTCCTCAATTTGTCCGTACCAGTATGACTGATAAGCTGAGTAATATACGGAAGTGAAGCGGTCGTGGATATCGATTGTTTTTTCAGAGCTGTTTAGTAATGCGACCATTGATTTAAAGAGTCGGATCGAAAAGAAAATTAAACGTGTTTATTAGTGTTGATTTAAAAATGGTGTTAATTGAAAAGAGCTTCAGCTAAACTGAATTACATTTGTTGCACATAAATTGTTATTTTGTTTGGTCCCTGACACAGAATAAGAACCGAGAATACCCAAGTGAGAATTATTAATTTTCACCAGAGGCCGAAATGCCGTCGTTTGCGTGATTAAACCGTAATATGACTTCGAATGAATAAGCTCCCGGTACAAAAAAAAACCTAAAAACAATACAAAAACAACAACAAGACGGCAAAGAAAATTATGACCGAAAAACTCCTCATGACCGGTCTTTGTCAAAGTTTAATTAATCGTGTTCATATTTGGTGACGCGACCCTGAGTTCACACACGTGTGAATGGTACGCAGATCAATAAAATGATTGAATAATTCTGTACAAATGTCACAGTACTCTGCGGGGAGGCAGAATCCGGAACGAGGATAGGTAAGTAATAAATTGTTTTTAAAAAGACAACTTACAAGTAGACTTACTTAATTTTAAAAGGCCTTTATGTTTTACGTTTCCAAAGATTGCGTTTATTGTGTGGAAATTCTAAATAACCTGGACTATAGGACTGAAATTCTTTTTTTTTGACGATTAAATACCTACCGTTGAATGGTAGCTAACGTAAACTCGATATCTTTTCTGTTCCGTATCTAGGAAATTATATTACATTTTAATGGTTAAAATGCGGGTACAGTTCCCGCTTTTTATTACAAGCTTTTATTTAACTTGCAGTGTATGTATACAGTATGTTTGTTCGGGTGGAATCCTGCAACTCAATTTTGATGGAGATATCTTCAACTGATTGAGCTGAAATTTTGCACATATGTATATTGCGGGGCAATGCAATGTTATGATGAAGAGGCTCATCAGATGATGGAGCTGAAAGGTGGCCATAGGAACTCCGTTATAAAACGACATAACCCCATCGAGTTTTGGCTCGTATGTTTCGTCTTGACGAGTACTTTGTCTTTAGATGGAATCCAAGGTCTGATGCAGATGGAGCGGGAAGGTGGCCATAGGAACTCTATTATAAAACGACATAACTCCACCGAGTTTGGGCTCGTATCGTCTTGACGAGTACTTTGTCTCTAGACGGAATCCAGGGTCTTGTGTTGGAGCTGGAAGGTGGCCATACGAAGTCCGTTATAAAACGACATAACCCCATCGAGTTTGGAGTCTTTTGAATTGTCTTGACGAGTACTTTGTCTTTGGATAGTATACAGGGACTGATGATGGAGCGGGAAGGTGACCATAGGAACTCCGATATAAAACGACATAACCCCATCGAGTTTGGAGTCATTTGAATTGTCTTGACGAGTACTTTGTCTTTGGATAGTATACAGGGACTGATGATGGAGCGGGAAGGTGACCATAGGAACTCCGATATAAAACGACATAACCCCATCGAGTTTGGAGTCATTTGAATTGTCTTGACGAGTACTTTGTCTTTGGATAGTATACAGGGACTGATGATGGAGCGGGAGGGTGACCATAGGAACTCCGATATAAAACGACATAACCCCATCGAGTTTGGAGTCATTTGAATTGTCTTGACGAATACTTTGTCTTTGGATAGTATACAGGGACTGATGATGGAGCGAGAAGGTGGCCATAGGAACTCCGATATAAAACGACATAACCCCATCGAGTTTGGAGTCATTTGAATTGTCTTGACGAGTACTTTGTCTTTGGATAGTATACAGGGACTGATGATGGAGCGGGAAGGTGGCCATAGGAACTCCGATATAAAACGACATAACCCCATCGAGTTTGGAGTCATTTGAATTGTCTTGACGAGTACTTTGTCTTTGGATAGTATACAGGGACTGATGATGGAGCGGGAAGGTGGCCATAGGAACTCCGATATAAAACGACATAACCCCATCGAGTTTTGGCTCGTATGATTCGTCTTGACGAGTATTTTGTCTTTAGATGGAATCAAGGGTCTGATGATAGAGCTGGAAGGTGGCTATAGGAAGTCCGTAATAAAACGACATAATACCACCAAGTTTGGGCTCGTTTAGTTCGTCTTGAAGAGTGCTTTGGTCCTAAATGGTACCCAGAGTTTGGTGATGAAACTGGAAGGTGGACATGAAATGATCTTCGTAATAAAACGAACGTCTTGAAAGAAAGAAAGAATGAAAGAAAGAAAGGAAATTCGTCTTGAAAGGATTGTGCGTACCTACTACGAATCACTACGGGCTACGCAAAAATGCCGCTACTCGCTACGAACTATGCCGTACTAAATCTCGAATCATAAATACTAAAAAGTTTAAAATAAAATTCAAAGTAAAAAAAAAAACTTTTTTTAAAAAGAAGCTTTTATTTAAATGCGTTAAAAATAATAAAATGAACTTTTCCTTTAAAACTTTTACTATTATCTTATAACGTCATTACACAATTTATATGATATAAAAGCATTTCGCGAGATTTAAAATTGATTTAAATTAAATTAAATAACTTGATCTAATTGATTTAATGTTTTTTTTTTTTTAATTTTCAAACTATGTACATACGAGTACTTAAATCTCGCGACAAGCTTCTACATAATATAAATTGTGTATTGACGTTATACGTTGATAGTAAAAGTTTTAAAGGAAAAGTGTATTTTATTCTTTTTAGCGCATTTAAATAAAATATAAGCTTGTTTTTAAAAACGTTTTTTCTTTTAATTTTATTGAACTGAGTCCTAATCTGTCAAATAACTTTTGACCTACCAACATTTTTGCCATTTGTACTATTGCCTCTTATCTGTTTATTTGCTACGAATACTTTGGTATTTTTTAATTACGTGTTTAAACTAGAACCTTTTTGAATTAGCAAGCCTTCGTTTTCATTAATTTTGTACGTAATTATCGAAGTGCGTGTTTTACAGATGACCACACAAAACAAGCTATTTCCAATCAAGTGGGTTCATTGGGTTTCCATTTAACACCTGGCGCTATTTAAAATAATGGTTACAGGTTTATATACCAAGTTGATTAGACAATATAGACCTCGTAAAATGAACATTAAAATACACACATCAAAAATGTCTAGGGATCAAGCATTTTTATGCGGATTTCTTGAGATTGAGATGTGGCTTTGTAATAAATTTATGATTTTATAAATTTATATGGATCCTTTTTGGTGCATTTCATAATTTGAATCAGGAACTCTCAATCAAATTCGAGTAAAAGATGAAAATAAGCTGTCAATATTTTCCCTATAAAAACATACAACGCATTGAAGACATTATTAGTGCTACTGTTTCCCTACTACTGATTAAAACCAACGTTATTATGGAGCGGCGACGTCATTTAAGCAGGGAAGAAATGCTCAGAGCCGTGGGAATGATAGAAGCTGGTTCCCGGCAACGTACTGTAGCTTTAGCTCTGAATACAAGTCAGAGTGTTATCAGTCGACTTTGGACACGTTACCGAAGCACTGGTACCGTGGCTGAGCGCCATGGAGGACGGTATCGCTGCACCACACGGAGACAAGACCGATACATTCAAATCTTAACTCGAAGAGCTCCAACAATAACCGCCATGATGTTAGCCGTGAGGCTTCATCACTCTTCAGGGAACTTAATTAGCGACCAAACAGTCAGAAACCGCTTGCATGAAGTGAACCTTCATTCCCGAAGACCGCTACGGGTACCACCTATAGCAATGCACAATCGTAGGATTCGATATCAATGGGCTCTTGAACACAGAAATTGGGCAGAAGAACAATGGCGTTTCGTGTGCTTTTCTGATGAGTCTCGTTTTGGTATGAGACCGGATACAAGACGTATACGACACTGGAGAACCCCTGGACGCCAACAGCGATTAAAATCCTGCCAGGAAGTCCATCCTTATAGTGGTGGAACCATCATGGTATGGGCGGGTATTTGGATCGGCGGAAGAACTGAGTTGATTTGGATCAGAGGCAACCTCAACGCTCAAATTTATGCTGAGACGATTGTATCAGACGTCATCGTTCCTCTACAAGTGCAAATCGGTCCCTTATTTCAGTTAATGCATGATAATGCACGACCGCACACCGCAAGAGTTGTAAGACAGACTCTCGCCGCAGCTAACATCAATGTCCTGCCCTGGCCTGCTCAGTCGCCAGACTTGAACCCGATTGAGCATGCATGGGATATGCTACAGAGAAGAGCTCTGCCGAATATGGAGGGTATCCAGTCGCAAGAAGACCTTTTTTTGTTGTTGCAACGAACATGGGCGGCCATTCCACAGCGTGATTTGGATGAACTCATTTTGAGTATGCCAAACCGATGTTCTTGTGTTGTTAGTGTTCGCGGTAGAAACACGGATTATTAATTGTTTAAGTTACCCAATAAAATTTTAAAGAAAACTGTTATTTCAGTCTTTTTTTCGAACTTTAATGTTAGTGGTTCAAATGTCAAAAATCCCTTTATTAGGAAAATGGCAAATTTCTTTATTAATGCAAAGGTGACTTGGTTTATCGTTACTGTGACAAACGAAAACACTTTATTTGATGAATCCTTAAAGAAAATTTTAATTAATATCAATCAGGAGAAAAGTTATTGCAAAAATATATGTTGATCCCTAGATACTTTTGATGTGTGTATATTGAAATAGATTTTAAAATCGGTAAGACTTGAACTATTGGCTTTTTAGCCTGGCAAAACTTTTTAAGGTTCTAATCTGTACTAATGGTTACTACGAGTATACGCGCATTTAACAGGAACCTGAAACAAGTAACAATCGCTTTCATAACGTATCGTATTTGTAAAAAAAACTTTCGACAGATTTGTCACAGGCTTTTCAATAACTTATGTCAATTTAATCCATCTTTGACTGCTGATTAAATGTCACTTCATCTAGGTCCTCTGAGATTATTTGCTTCTCTGAGTTGAAAATTTATATCAGACTCAGACATGGCACACTCCCTTTCAATATTATCCCGGGATATGCCTAATTGGTCCTGACGGGCTAATGTCTAAGATTTATTTATTTAAAGTGTCCATGGATTTTCTTGCCCGTTCTTCTCCATAGAGATCTACGCTAGGGAATAGGCAGCTACAGTACCTACTTTCACAGTTTTTATGTCTTGTGACTGGGACTGTACCTACATTTAATTTTTATATTTGTTTCGACAATTCAAAACTTCCTGTAACTGGCCTACTTGAAATAAATGCTTTGATTTTGATCAGAGGATGCACCTAAAGTAATCACCAATATGCTATCCGTGCCTAAATTAGGATCCCGTGTGGGCTCCGAGTGCAATGTTTCGTCTGGAACTATTTTAGTTGCAACTAATTGCAATGGGAACTTTTGCGTATTATTCTGAAGGAATTTTAAATAGATTAGCTTGTGATATGAGCAGGCTTTTCCATCAAGCCTTCTCATGGACGAATACGGTTACCTAACTGTAGAATATGGGTGCAGAAATGCACTTTACTTTCCGTGAATTATTTAATCATCACTGCTCTAAAAGGGGTGAATGGAAACATCGTGTGGGGGAGACAAACATAATTGTTTTAGGGCTAAAAAAACATAGCACCATGACATCCACTACTGCGCATTGAAACCGCGAGGTGGATTACTATAAAGTCCCTCCCACAAAGGGGAGTCCTGGGTCTTCGCAATAGAATAATTATAAGCTGTTGTAACGAGACTTGTTGCTATTAGCATATTAGGTAGATTCCGTCAGAAAAAATCTACCTATTGGTCTTGCACCTAAAGTCAAGTTTTCCGAAAATTTCACCATGGGGGTCTAGTTATGAACCCTAGAGCCCACATGCCACCGCTGGTTAAAAAATTTATACACATATATATGTATACGTATGTATGTGGGGCGCCAAGCAAAATTTAGCCACACTCTACAGGTTGCAATTATGCACCGATTGCTTTCAAACTTGACCCAAAAATCGAAAGAGCCAAAACTTATGTTAACTTCGTGAATGGGTGGAATTCGTCCATGGGGGGCAGCGAGGGGGCGGTTTTTCGAAAATCAGTTTTTGGGCCATAACTTTTTTCCTTTGGAAAATTTTTGAACCGTTTAACATTTTTATCATTTAGAGTAAGTATACGGACAATTTAAAATTTAAACTTTTTTGATTCAACCCAAAGTTGGGCTTTGGGAGGAAGTAGAAATTTTCAAAATTTTTAGAAAAAAAAACTACCTCCTCCTGCAGCTTGCCAAAGGGATTTTTTTTATATTCAGTTACTTATTTACAACTTTTGAGTACAGTTGGGAGCAGTGATGACTCAGTGGATGCGATCCTGAATTTACGGGTTCTTCTTTCGTATTTCTTGTCATAGGTGTGAATCAAAAAGTTCTTGGAATCCATATAAAAAATGCAAAAACAGAAACAATAACAAATTTAATATTTCACATAATATCTTCTTCGCTTCTATCTTTAATAACGCATTTCTAACTTTCTCATAGCTTGCGAAAAAAAAACTATTTTATGACCCTCAAAAAATCTCCTCTACGGCAGCCATACCGCGTCGTTGTCATAAAATTTAGTTACACGAATATGCTCTTTTAATTTTGGGAATAAGTGACAATAACTAGGGGCCAAGTCCGGGGAATATGGTGGGTGGTCAAGGACGTATCGAAGCCAGCACAGCAGATTGCGTTGACAGCAACTTCCGATCGATAAATTTCCAAACGTCGCTTTTTGTTTTCATAAAGCGACGTTCGTTTTCGTGTCGGTTAACATTCGTGGCACCCATCTTGCCGAATATTTCCGAAGCCCCAATGAATCAATTAAAAATGGATTGAATGCCTCCAAATGATTCTTTAGAATTTCAGCTAAATGTTTTATGGTTATTCTTCTGTCTTCCAAAACCAGATTTTCAACCTTTCTGATATTTTCTTCCGTAACGGAGGCTGAAAAGGGGCCAGAACGCGGGTCATCTTTACAGCTTAATCTACCTCTTTTAAATTCAGCTACTCAGTACGCAACCGTAGCATAGGGTATAGCATCATCCCCTAATGTCTTCTGAATGTCCAAAAAAAATCCTTCGTGGATATTTTTTTCAGACAGAGAGACACTTTTTTTCTGACACTTCTCCATAATTTCGCGTTTTTAGAAACTTGTTGTACAAAACAATTTATTGCGTGCGAACAAAATAATGAAATTAAGTGACACTTGGCATAAATATTGTGTGTGTTTATAAATATGCGCTTCTTAGAAATTTTTGATTCACCCTGGTACGCTAAATAGTTTTTAATTTTTACCTCACCTCAGACTTTTATACATATCAATCGCCCGTGTGTGAATTTCAGCCATTTTTACTTGGTTGTAATCCGTCAAAGTAAAACATAAATCCGTCGTCAGGATTAATTACATTTTGGGAGAGTTTATGAAGCGCAATTAGGACCTTAATTTAACTTTATCAAGTCGTAAGTTGAATTTCTTGTTTATTTTTCAAAACTTTATGGATTATGCAACAGTGATCCGTTAATTATGCTATTTATGACTAAGGCAAGATTCATCATTGGCTCGTTCATGTTCTGTGTTTTAACACGACTGCCAAAAGAAGGAGTGTACAGCATATCTCTTTAAAGAAATTAAAGATTAATCCATTTCAATTTTGTATCGCAAATAGATAAATGGACCAATGATTCTATTTGTACAAAAAAGCAACAATCCGGTAGTCCGAAAGCTTATTTAAAAGTTTTAGAGCCGGAAATATGTGAAACTGTCATCTTTTGCTTCATATAAGTATAATTATTTAACTGACTATTGAAATATAAACCTTATGAGCAGTAATTTAATATATTTACAGATTAGGAGTTCCTTTATAGCTCTTTTAACTCCAGACAAGTACCAGGAAATAAAAGAATTATTGGTAAATTTATTTAAGTACAAAACGAAAGTGTAATTGAACTCCAAAATATTAACATTCATTGTCAAGCAGACTCAAGTGGAAAAAAACGCCCAATACCATGACCATATTGAAGTCGGAACTATGCATAATCAACTCAGTTCCATTAAAATATTCCATTTTCCAAACGAAATTGGCGAAACGAACAAAATTACAGAATATCACCAAGAATCGAAATCAAACTATGTTGAGGTCGGCTTCCAGTCTAACCGGGCACATCTGAACACCGGTACTTTACATGGAGCGACAGCCTATTTAGCCTCTATATCCCAGGTACTTCTTCGTTCACGACGCCCTCAGGCTCGGCGGAGCGTTCTTTTCAGGATGGCCGGTAGAAACGGTAAGAGAGTTGCTGAGAATCGAGTTAAGTGGCGTGCGATTGAGGAGGCCTATGTCCAGCAGTGGCCTGCTATAGGCTGATGATGATGAATCCAGATACTTGGTAACCCTTGGAAAGACTGATTGCTAGTCTCTCAGGCTTCGGACTACTCGTAACGACTGTTAATGATTTGTGAATATTGGCGAGGATAACTAGTTAATGTGCTTTTCAAGGCACATAGGTATCTCGGTATGTAATGGATGATCCGCGGACCAACTTCCTAGCCTTTCTTAAACTTTATCGGCAACCAGCGTGGCTGTTATTAACATTTTTTTTTAAATTTTCTATGTATTCGTTAAAACCGATGTACACGGCCAAACAGTAAGAAGTGGTCTGCAATAAAGACAAGAAGATTTTTTTACTTTTTATTAATTAAATAAAGTTACAAATGTAAAAACCTAATAAAGAGTGTGACCTCCTCTTGCCAAAATTTCAGCTTGAATCCTTCTGGGCATGCTTGCCACGATGTTTTTAATAACGTTTTGAGAAATACGTTCCCACTCTTCTGCAATGACTCTTTTTAGCTCCCTGATGTTTTGTGCAGCAGGATGCACTGATCTTACCCGTCTCTTTAGATACATCCCAGACATGCTCAATTGGATTGAGGTCAGGACTTCGAGCTGGCCAATCTTAACAACGGATCCCAACTTCTTGCATGTACGCTTCCACGTCGTCAGAACAGTGCGGGCGAGAATTGTCGTCCATAAAAATAGAATGATCCCCAAGTGCAGTCAATGCGGGTTGTGCATATGGAATTAGGACTCCCATAATGTACCGGTGTGCATTTAATGTTCCATTTTTTATGAAAACTAACTCCGTACGCTCTGTCGAATTCATTGCTGCCCAAAACATAACGGAGCCTCCACCATCAGGAGTGATTTTTTCGAAACACACTTCCACATACCGTTCCCGTGGTCTTCGCAGCACTCGCCGGCGTCGGTCCTCTCCACACAAAGAGATTCTAGCTTCTTCAGAAAACAATACTTTATTCCAGTCCTCCAGAGTCCATGAAGCACAGTTTCGAGCAAACTGAAGTCGAGCAACACGGTGCTCACGGAGTAATTTAGGGCCCCGAGCCGAGCGGTAACTCCTGATATTGGCAACCAAAAGCTTCCTCCTGACCAAGCTAACTTCTACTCCTCTTACTTCTTCAAGGCTCTTCTTCAGATCCAATCTTGAAGCCTTACGATTCCGCAACGCCTGAAAGCGGTCATCTCTTGGTTCTGTGCATAGTTTTCTTCCCGAACCGGGTCTTTTTTTGACCAAACCGGTATCTTGATACCGTTGCTTTCTGCCTTCGTTGCCCTCTGGACATTAGAACGACTCACATTTAGCTGCTGAGACACGTACATTTGCGAACAACCTTTTTCAAGTAGGGCTATAATTTTACCGGCCCCTATAGCTTTATCACTCATATCTAAAAGTGGTATTTAATGTAAAAAGAAAGATTAAATTGTTTAATTTGCAGAAAATATCCAAAAAGTTTTAAAAGTTTAGTAATCAGTAAAAAAGTCGTTTCAGCAATTCGCGCCGTTAGTAAAGCAATTTTACAATAATCCACAATACTCATTAATACTCGTTAATTTCAAAATTTCAGTTTGGAACGTAAAGAATCATGCCAGGATGTTTCAAATAACATGCCAATACATCGTCAAATTAATAAAACCTCTTTCTTGTTCTTCTTCATTGAGGTAGAGAAAAAAATCTAAAGTGCCCGTTTTTTTGCTAAAGAGTTTATATGTAGGTACCTAAAGTCTGAAGAATAAATAATTATGCCAGTTAGATTTATTTTCTATACAAAAAAGTTCAAACATCATGATATCATATGCCTAGACTTTTCCCAAATACGTTGGGGTCGGCTTCCAGACTAACTGCGGCACCGGGATGCGGCTAAATATCCGAATTTGAAATAAAGGGAATGCCTATCTGACCTCGACCACCCAAACAGTTCTGGGTAATACGATACGTTATCTCTTGGTAATACTGACCAAACCACAATTTTTTTAAATATTTCATTTTCAGAGAAAAAAATATCTTTGAAAAATGAGCCCTATAACTGAAGTTATTTTAATGTACTCAGCATATTTTAGATATAGCTAACTGTTGCTCCGTATTTGGTCTAGTTATGTCTTAAGTAACCAGCTTCAAATACTATATTGTCAATAAAATTGTTTTGTAGCCTTAATCCTAGTAGTAAAGTTGCTGCTCTGCCTTTAGCAGCTAACTTATTCTATTCTAGACCCACATTATAGATCCCAACTAACCGCTAACCGCCCGCTCAAGAAATTGAGTTTTCAAAACCCCTTTGTGTGGATTACTAACCGGCAGCGAAACGACAGAACTAACGAGTACAGAAACACATTAGTAAAGCTTATATTTTTGTTTTCATTCATTTAAGCTGTGTTCTGACCATCCAGTTAGGAAAATCGGTGGCAATAGTTGTATATTTTTACAAGGTGAAAGAGACCTAGTACCACGAACTTTTACCAAAAAATCAGTACCTACGTCATTCTGGACCCCCAAGATTATTAAAAAGGGCGATCTGGAATCATGTAATGGAATTGTGGTAACAGGTTGCGCGACAACGTCCCTAAGACTCTGTATTTATATATAAGGTCTACCTATTCAAACACGAAATATTTTCAGAGAATCATCTAACGGCTATAACGAAACCATAGGAACGAAAAAAAAAATATCTAAGTTTTTTTGTTTTTACGAAATTATTATAATTCCAAAATTTCTTGAGACATTTTGCATAAAACCTTTACTACGACGTACCATGACGCATACGACGCGGCGACGTAGTAAACTAGCGTAATGGATGTTGAAAAATAAGGAGCCAGTATTTATCTTGTGGGTCAAGTAATTTTAATTATGCTCAGATTTTGTTTTCCCTTGAAATGGCTTCGTTATAGCCGTTAGATGACTCCCTGAAAATATTACGTGTAAGAATAAATACACCTTATATGTATAGACGTCCGGAAATAAATAGTTCCTAATTCAATAAAAAATATCCATCATTTTTTTCGAGTTATTCTCAACTCCGAGAAGATACTACTTAAACCTCAGAGTTTGACAAAAGGTTTGAAGAAAGGTTTCATTGGTAAAATTGTTTGAACCAAATATCTATTGTTAGGCGTCCCTTCCTATTCTTTCTTTTACGTTTATGTAACGATTCCGTATAAAAAAATATTATTAATCCGACAGTGAGAGAGAGAAAATGGGACACATATTTATTTAGATAATATCTTACGGGTAATTTAGCCTTTATCACTGTTTGGAAAATGGCGTTGGCTTAGAAAAGCAATAACTTTTTTATGCCCGACATTGTATAAATTATATAATTTAAGTAGGTAAGTATAATAGTAATGATAACTATTACAATCAAACATTTTAAATTATTTACCTATAACCTTTTCCAAATTACTGTATTAAATCACAATTGTGAGCAAATTATGTAGTTTCATCCGAATTATCGTACAAATATCAAAACAAAAATTATATGATCATTATATGAATTTACCGATCCGAAATTATTTCATGTATGTACAAGGTACATTCAATGCCAAAATTAAACAAAAAAATTAAAACGTAAATTCCAAAGCTTTCTCAAATGGTGTTGCGGCACATAGCGAGTTTAAACAAAGACCTAAGTCAACAGAAGTAAAAGAGAATTCGACAACAGCGCGACCCGAAACCAAGCCCGAACAAAATAAATTAGTGGTCTGAATTTCCGACACAGGTTTAAACAATCACATTATATTTCCTCTCCATATTGATTAAGTTAAAACACATTCAAAACCAAAGTCACGTACACACAAAGATTTATGCTGATGGCCAAAAACCATTTCGAAAGTATTATATATAAATTGCCACGGTTTATTATCAGACACTAGGTAACGTTTTAGTGCAACGTCGAGGCTTTATATATTAAATAAATTAAACTACATAATATATTACGAAAACGAAGACGACTCCTCCAGCACCAGCAACAGTAGCGCTAAAAAAATACATTTTAGACGAAAAAACCTCTGAAAAACCTTAAGAAAAATATGAAGACCGTTGCGGCGACTCACAGCTAGGCAGAAAAAGATACTTACGTTCTGTTACTTCGGGGTGAAGGTGCGAAACGCGGGCTGCTGAGCGAGCACTATCTAACGGCTCGAACTTGGAAGCGATACGAGCCTGCGAGCGGCTAAATATACAATCGGAAGCGGGAGCGGGCTGAACTTAGTTGAGCGGGTGAGAGAGGAGCGAGTCGAGCGCACTGGGGGCAAGGAAGCGACCGTGTGCGGCGACCGACCGAGTCACACTGAACTGCTGCTTATCGACCTCCCCTCGCGCACTCTCCGATTCCGCCCGCCTTCACGCCACCGAGCCCGCCTGCCGCACAGCGTTGCCCAAATGTAAGGAGGCTTTGCCTATTCATCTCTCATTATTCTTAGCTATGCAGCGATCGATGCCCACGTGATGACACACATTTACTTAGATACTTCTTAAAAAAATATTACAGAAGTCAAAAAAAAATACTTTCACAATCACCAACCTATAAATGATAGAAAATGTAGTGAGTAAAGGAAGTCGGGGAATTTCTAAAACAGAATTTAGGAGCGAGGAACAAGTAGCGCTAAATTGGCCGAATCTCACAATATTACGCTTGAACCGCGTCGTTCCCTCTTATTACATACCCAGCATGAAGTCCTTTTGTTTAATGAAAGATCGTTAGATCTTGTCTCGGATTAAGTTATCTATTATACTTATTAATTTTTTGGTGTTACGAACCAGCTACAACAAGCAAAATTCATGTTTTGTATGATAGGACAGACACATTGGCAATGCTGAAGTTTATAATCTCATATAGTTATATTTTCTTCTTCTAATTGTTTACTTGCATAGGTTCCTAAGCTTTCTAACAATATCAGGCTCAGATCTTTTAAGGAATCTGATATTGTTCCAGTCGGTTTATTCCGAACCTGACCCGAAATCCCGACCTGGTCGCGGCTTAGGTTAGGAATGTGAAAAAAAAAAAAAAAACCTAAAGTAATCCTCTTGCTAACCTGACCCGACGTATCGTTCCTGACTTCCTATTATAACCCGAAAAGCGATAAAGATAGGTTTTCCCCTCTCCTCTTTCTTAGAATAAAAAGTACCAATGTGTAAATCAGAGTTTAATATTTATTATGCTTAATCAAAAGTTCACCACTAACAATAATTCTACTTGAATTTTTGTATAGGTTCATGTGGTTGATTAAGAGACACCTCTATGCTTCGAAAAGCCCGTTAAGCTTTTGTAGATATTTGACAAAAGTTACGGAAGGTCAGAAGCCCAAAGTCTGTCAAACAGTCCTTCCAAGGAATACCGTGTTATTCAGTTGATAGTACTCGTACATTATGATATAAGTGCGGTAAGTTGAAAATTACAGCCGAGGCGATATTGCTAGCCCGAGGGCTACAAGAAAGCAGAGGCTGTAATTATCAAAGCGCACGTATGTCATACGACGTTTTATAACATATTTGCGAGGTAATAAATAAAACTTGGACTTTCATAAACTAATAAATCTTTAATCACTTGTTAAAGCAGTTATAAAAATTTGAACCACCACTACTACATTAAACCAGTACTAACTGAATTGTGGAGGTCAGATCGGCAGTAAGTAGCTACATATAAATACTGGTATTTAGCTGCATCTGATTAGACTGGAACCTGACCCCAACATAGTTCGGGAAAGGTTATGCAGGTGACGAGTTGGGAAAACATTGTGGCATTGGATATAACTTCAGATTTGAGAACAAGTTGGACATTGCTTTGAAGCGCACGGTCATAGTTACCCGCATTATTTGGTACGCCACCGCTTCTGTACACCGTCCACAGTCGTCGACAGACTTTATTTTGTCACTCACACAAACTCTACCTACGAGTATATGTGAAGTTGTAATAAATTCTCCAATCTTTTCAAATCAAGATTTGATTTGTGAAACACTGGCCAGCAAATTTCAGCCCCTACAGCTTGGCTTCGGGTCCAAAGGGGGCTGTGAGGCTGCGGTACACGCACTTTCCACTTACCTTCACAGTAATAAAGGTGAGGTCATCCTTAAAGTTGACATTAAAAATGCCTTCAATTCCGTAAACAGGGACACCTTGTTGACAGAAGTTCAAAAAGAAATATCCAAAATTTACAGTTTTCTTTAACAATGCTACAGGAACCCCTCAAAATTACTGTATAAAGATAATCTTTTGGAATCAGCCGTTGGATGCCAACAGGGTGACCCTCTTGGGCCAGTAATTTTTAGTTTAGCAATTAATCGAATTATTCGACAGCTAAATTCTAAATTCAACGTATGGTATCTGGATGATGGAACCCTGGGAGGTGATGTTGACACAGTCCTAAAAGATATAACTTTCTTAAAAGAAAAATTTAGTTCCATTGGACTAGACCTTAACCTTTCGAAGTGCGAAATTTACCTTGCTGAAACCACTGACAGACAGACTACCATTTCTAAATTTAACTCGTTGGCACCAAATATCAAAATTACCGAAAAAATCTCTTCACCTTCTAGGGTCAACAATAAAATAAATGTAATACAGATTTTTTTAAATATAATTATAACATTAAAAAAATGTATTTAAAAAAGAACTTATGGAAAGTTGGAACTTTGGCCTCCAATATCTCCGTAGCTACTCGTAGATCGTTCCCAGGTATGGTGTAGAACAAAAAAACGATCGCAATGACGGGGAGAACAAGTGCCTTTCGGCTTCATTAAGGGTCTATTTACACCCTTTATACTATGCTGTAACACATGCTTTTAATACAAAACATTTGATCACTACAGTTCTGTTAAATTATAAAAGTTGGTTCAACTGTTCGCTTACATTTCGATAACACAAATTGAGAATGTCAAACATATCGCGGCGTGTTAATTAAACTGCATTATAATTATAACGCAGCTAAAGTTGCTAAAAGTCTTAAGTTTATCTGCGACTGCGTCCGCATTAGACAAACATATCCTGTGGATACCGGTAAAAGTTATAATTTCTATCACAAGTATTTATACGACCAGAAGAGCAGTTTAGGAGATGCTCCCTCTTACACCATAAATTCTATTTTCTTTTTATTATTAGTAAAGACAAGCGACCAATCCCTGCATCGCACGATTTCAATGACCTTACATAGCAATGAGACGTTTTGATAGTAGTACGAGTATCATCGAACACAAAAACATCCTAGTTCATCGTGCTGTGCAGGGGCTGCCGCTGCGGCAGCGGAGAACCTCAAGCGGCGAAAATATAGTAACCTTATTGGTAACTATATTTTCGAGTCGTTTGGGGTTGAAACTCTAGGACCGTGGGGTCCGAGCGCTCTCAGCCTTTTTAAGGAAATTTCAAAACGTTTAGTTGACACTTCCCGTGACCCTAGGGCTGGCTTTTACCTTGGCCAAAGGCTTAGCGTTGCCATACAGCGTGGTAATGCCGCCAGTCCCTTGGGGACATTACCAGTTGACAGTGTTAAGGAAGAGTTTTTTGACGCTAGTTAGTTAGTTAGTTTAAGTTAGTTAGTTTAGTTTATATTAATAGATTT
The DNA here is from genome assembly GCA_941918905.2 of Xestia sexstrigata. NCBI lineage: Eukaryota > Metazoa > Arthropoda > Insecta > Lepidoptera > Noctuidae > Xestia > Xestia sexstrigata. The sequence continues at coordinate 9,015,206 of OW799200.2, read as the reverse complement.
GTAAATTGTAAATAATGTACATACTGAATTCAAAAACAATAATTATGTATTACTTGAAAAAAATAAAAATATAAATAAAAAAGAGTAATGAATAAAAATGTTGATGGATCAAAGAAAAGATGGATAGATTGTGTGAGGAATGATATGAAATAAAGAAGAGTTATGATATAAAGAATATTGACATGAGAGAGTGGAAGAAAAGACATTCTGCACCAGGAAGATGCTGATGAGTCATCTGCCTAGCCTTTTTCCCAATTATTTTGGGGTCAGCTTCCAGTGTCTAACCGGATGCAGGTGAGTACCAGTATTTTATATGGAGCGACTGCCTATCTGACCACCACAACCCAGTTAGTACTGGGTAATACGATACCACTTTGGTAAGACTGGTTGTCAGAGTTTTTGGGCCACTGACTATCAGTAACGACTGTCAAAGATGGATAAATGACAGCCGCGACCAACAGCTTAACGTGCTTTTCGAGGCACGGAGGAAACTCGGTATGTAAGGGTGTGGTCAGCCGTGTGGTATCCGGCAGAGTAGAATAGAACCAACCCATTACACTCACGGGTGTCGTATAAGGCGACTAATGTCTGAGGCAGAACACCTTGCGCCTCCGTAGACCAGAGAATGGGCAGCAGCGTTTTCTGTTAGTCTTTCATCACTGCGATCTCCAATCCGCCTGCCAAGCGTGGAGATTACGGCAAATTCCTCCCATCATGGGAGAGGCTTATGTCCAGCAGTGGACGTTATGGGCTGTTGTAGTAGTTGTAGTAAGGGTGGTCACCCATCCACAGACCAACCTAGGTAAGCACGGCTTAACCTAAAGATCGACCCGAGCGGCTGTTATTATTTAGCCACGAGGTCCTATATCTCATATAGTATAGTCACATAATCCTTTAGAAATAAATTCTCACAAAGATCGACACACGAAAAGCGACTTTCATTTCATAATTTTATTGTTGTGAAGATAAATTCAGAAGCCATGAAAGAGAGTTAGCCTATGAGCAGGTTTTATTCGTTCCATGTTTACTCCTTAATAATGTCGGACATGACGTAATTTTAGCTTAACAAATCAAAGCGTAATTTCAATAATAGCAGATTGAACACCATGTTCGTCCTGACAGCATCTGCATTCGATTTGTTTTCAAGCTCCGGAAGTATGATCATGTACCATCTGCACATCGATTGCTTTTAAAGTGGTTACCTATCCGGCAGCGCAGAGCGTTGAGGGCTTTGACAACCCTGTTTTCTCTTCTTCACAAACCTACTTCTCCTTCTTCTATTTGTCGATATTTGTGCTCTGCACACAGCAAGAATCTTCGGTCCGAGAATAATCGTCTTCTTCGTGGTCCTTCTCGTAACTCTGGTTTTATAAAATCATCTTTCTTTGTCCAGGCGGTCTTCCTTTGGAATGCGCTCCCCCAGAATATCAGGACGGTAACCAATCGGTTCACATTTAAAGTGAAAGGTCGAAACACATACACAAGAAGTTGGCAGATTCGTCTCAGAACTAAGTTGTTGTAGTTTTTTTTTTTTAATTTATCTCTCATAACTTTATTTATGTATATATATTGTTTTATGTATATAGTATTTATTCTTATAATTTAGTAATAAATATTTTGTTAGTTGTTTTCTGTTATTGCACTGTGTATTGTCTCTGCATCACCCTAAGGTAGACTGGTAGAAAATTGCCAAGGCATTAAGTCCGCCTTTGTACAGTTTTATACTTGTGCATAAAGTTTTAATAAATAAACATAGACAGAGAACACTATAGATTGATTAGGTGTGGTAATGTGTGCTCTTAGGATTATAAAATAGCGAGTCTTGGTCGATAAATTGTAAAACGCAGTCAGGCAGAGGATAAATATTAGGTACATCTCTGGTTAACCCTGCGGAGATTACAGGCGTGATGTTATGTTATTCCACTGTCCAGTCTGCCCGGTGTGTTCTTGTCTTATTGATTATGATTTAAGTATCTCGTCTATTAGTTATCTCTTGATGTATGTCTCAGGCCAATGCCTGTAACACACTACAATTAGTGTATTCAGGTTTATCCGATATCCAATCTGCATCATAAGAGAGAATGTATATAGAGAAGATATATCGTGACACCCGACACCACACCTAATCCGCATTAAGTCATAAATTGACAGGTTAGACAGGAGATACGATAATCCCATTTAAGGCTCCCAGACATTCCAGCATTATCACGTCACACTTGTTGACTGCAACTTCAGTTTGAGGTCAAGATACGTACAACAACGTTCACAAATCACTAAAATGTGCTCACCGGCTGCTCGGTAGCAGGAACTTTTGTACGGAAATTAACCCAACGGAACGTTTTAAATGTAGCCTATAACGCTCGGGGATAATGTAGCTTCCCGGTAGTGAAATAATTTTCGGAATCGGGTCAAAAGTTCTGAAGATTACCCCTTACATACAAACCTACAAACAAGGTTTACCTACCTCTGTAAAATATTATTTTTAATAATTAGTTCTTAGATTCATCGGACCCTAGTAGTGAACGCTACAGAAATACAATCAGGAAAACATAAATCTACCTACACTGGAATACCTACCTATATAGACATGTGGATTCGTTTCGCCCCGCCGAGTCTGTTGTAATTAAGAGGCTATTTGGATTGAACACATTTATTTACACCACAATGAATGTAACAAACAACGACTTTTTCTCATGGAAGTCTGTAGTGTCAGGTGGGATGTTTCACATTTTGCTTTTTACTCGTTTATTCTAATGTTGATGGGCGGCATAAAAACTCTGACACCAGGTAAGGCGCTAACCACACGATAAATAAAGAAGATCGCGTTGTCTCGTCAGTGGTGAGTACCTAATATATTAACACCGATCCGGTGTAGTTAAGTGTTTTAAGTTGTAATTGAAACTACACTTTGGTCGTAAGTGCTATATGGTAGATATCTGCCTAAACCTGATAACCTGACCTGCGTTGATGATAGATATGGTAAACATTGGCTCGGCTACAATAAATGACTCAAATCGATTTTATGACAGTTGTTGTGGGCAGTCTCACGCGTGAAAACTTTGACATTGTGGTTCCGACATTTGTAAAAGAGAGGAGTTTTCATAAATATACTGATAGAATTAACATTATAGCTTTAGAAAAAACTGCGGAGTATTTATGTAAGTAGTAGTAGTAAAATGCCTTTCACTTCGACAGTTCATCGTGACGTATTCCGTTGTTTTTGCAAGCTTTTATTTAGTTTCGTCTGTCCCGGTGTTTGTCTGTAATCAAATCTTGCAAGTTAAATTTGATCCATTTCCCGGTTACCAATTGAGATGATTGATTGATTGACTGAAATTTTGCACGCATATGTATATCGCAGGGCAATGCAATATTATGATAACATGGAGCTGATCTGATGATGGGGCTGGAAGGTGGCCATAGGAACTCTGTAATGAAATGACGCAACCCCATCGAATTTGAACTCGTTTGATTCGTCTTGATGAGTACTTTGTCTTTAGATGGTATCCAGGGTCTGATGATGGAGCTGGAACTCCGATATAAACCGACATAACCCCATCGAGTTTGGGCTTTTATGATTCGTCTTGACGATTACTTTGTCTCTAGATGGTATCCAGGGTCTGATGATGGAGCTAGAAGGTGGCGGAACTCCGTTATAAAACAAAATAATTGCATCGAGTTTGGGCTCGTTTGATTCGAAATGGTAACCAGAGTTTGATGATGAAACTGGAAGGTGGACATAGGATCTCCGTAATACAACAACGTAACCGCATCGAGTTTGGGCTCGTTTGATTCGTCTTGAAGAGTACTTTGGTCCTAGATGAGTCTAATAAATATTTTTTCTTACTTTCTGTTTTCTTTAAATAATGTGTGCTCAAAACAATGCATTGTGCGTACTACGAATTACTACGGGCTACGACCTATGCCGTAGTAAATCCCGAATACTAAAAAGTTAAAAATAAAATTAAAAGTAAAAAAACTTTTTAAAAAACAAGCTTTTATTTAAATGCGCTCAAAAGAATAAAATAAACTTTTCCTTTAAAACTTTTACCATCAACTTATAACGTCATTACACAATTTATATGATTTAAAAGCTAAATAAAATAAACTGATCCAATTGATTTTAATTTAAAAAAAAAAAAAACACTAAGTAAATACGAGTAGGTACCACGTAAATCTTGCGACAAGCTTTTAAATCATATACATTGTGTAATGACGTTATAAGTTGATTGTAAAAGTTTTAAAGGAAAAGTTTTCCATCCAAATTCCGTTTAATTTATCGGGAACCAAATAAGTGAGTAACCTTACATTATCAGCTGATCTTGAAATGCACGAATGATTGATTGGGAAAATGAGAAGATGGGAGGGGGGGTAAAAGTAAAGAAAAATAAAATGACATAAAAAAGAAGTTTGCAACTATGTAATAAAATATTGACTGTAAAGAAACACAATACACAAGAACAACAATATATGTAGTTTGTTAAGCCGAATCACAACAATATTATATAAATTAAAAAAAAATACAGTAACCTAAGTAACTTACTTAGCAATGAGCTAAAAATGGCGTCAAAAACTCCTCCTCTACGCTGTCAGATGGTAATGTCCCCAAGAGACAATCTAGTTATTAAGAATCTATATTCCTATTTTAGAAATACCTGGAAAGTAAATTGCTGAATGGCTACCTGTCGCCATGGTAACGAAGTGTGAGCGGAAATAACATGTTATTATTATATTGTTGTTTCTTTCATAAGGGATATCAGTAAAAGGAAGTCAGCAACAGGTTTCGCACTACGTCCGATCCGAATCCGATTCGAACCCGTTCTGGAGTAGTCGTAGAACTATTTCTATGGTAGTTTACGCACTAGTTCCGGCTTACGTCATCCGTTTTGTATTGTAGTGTTTTTTCACGCTCAAGAAACGTACAAAATATGTATGGCCCTTGTCAGTAAAAGTCATTGTCATTGGGTTGTGGAAGTCAGATAGGCAGTCGCTCTATGTAAAATACTGGTATGCAGCTCTATCCGTTGAGACTGGAAGCCGACCCCAACATAGTTGGGAAAAGGCTAGGCAGATGATGGTGATAATCTATTACTTTACCTCGATGGACCGTCCATTATCTAGGTGTAGGTTTGGTACCTGTACTTGCTCACTGTGGAAATTAGTGTGATTAATTTCATTGCGGGATCCAAGACGGATAAATCGTTCCTCCGAGACACGTCGAGCTTCATTGCTTTTTTGCTTTCTAGTTGGCGCCGCTGTTAATTCTAGCTCTTAGAAGTTACAGTGGTTGTGAACAGTGCGGCAGGATTGGATATATTTATGTACACATACACACGCTAATTTTCATTACATATATTACTCTAGCTCCTGCTCGCTCATTCGTCCGCGTCTAAAACATATATTGCACACGTTTTGACTACTAATCATACAAATAAAACTTACGCCATTTTTTCATGGGGTAGGCAGAAACTATAGTAGTTTCGGGGTTTTATTGTGTGGTTAGTGCCTAACCTGGTGTCAGACGCCTATAGGCGGCATAACAGCCGCCCATAGGCGTCTGACTTGGCTTTACATGCCGTCGAGAAATATCTCTCAGGCTTGCTGGTTTGGAACCTCCTACATGCTATGTATGGTGCGGTCATCCGAGTTGGCCAGTGACATATGAAAATAGTGCAGCAACCAAAATCAAAAATCAAAATCAAAGCATTTATTTAAAGTAGGCCAGTTACAGGCACTTTTGAATTGTCGAAACAAAGATGAAAATTAAATGTAGCTACAGTCCCAGTCACAAGACATAAAAACTGTGAAAGTACTGTAGTTGCCCATTCCCTAGCGTAGATCTCTATGGAGAAGAACGGGCAAGAAACACCATGGACACTCTTTTAAATCAATCAATCAACTGATGGTAGGTGTTCGGGAGCCGGGTAATAGAAAACTTGTGGAGACCGCATTTCCAAGATTCCAGTGTCAGTTGCCTTTTGTACTTATGTAGTAATGTAGTACATAAGATGGGATTATATCTCGAAGTACCCATAACCCATGTTTAAACGTATCATCGAAAAGTTTCAAGTTGACTACACGCATTAGCTTTTCTCACTTACCCAAGTATACTTTCGCCAATCATATTTGTTTACCGCTGTTGAGGTGTAACCGCAATGATTTACTAAAACATTTAAATGATAATTTGGGTTCCGTACCCAAAGGGTAAAAACGGGACCCTATTATTAAGACTACACTGTCCGTCTGTCTGTCACCAGGCTGTATCTGGTCCACCAGGCTGTATCTACCATGATAGCTAGACAGTTGAAATTTTCGCAGATGATGTGTTTCTGTTGCCGCTATATATGGCTCCCACATAACAAACGTGATTTTTTTGCCTTTTTTTGCTCGATATTAATAACGGCAAGATGTGGACGCTTGAAATTTTCACAGAATATTTAGTTGTATATTCACTTTAAAAATAAATTATTGAATTAAAAAATATATATATTTATGGGCAAACGGCAAATAAAACACGTTTGTTGAGTTCCCATTCAACAAACGTGTTTTATTTGCCGTTTTGTCTAATGTTGCATAGATAATGGTACGGAACCCTTCGTGCACAAGTCGGACTCGCACTTGGCCGGTTTTTTTATGTCAGCGTGAAAAAAGAACGAAGTGATGAAAGAAAGTGAATATTTCTAAACAAGAAATAATAAAACTATTCACTTTGTAGCTAAGCTAGAAAACAAATGTCAAAATATAGCATACATCTTTGACTAATGTAAACACCAAACTTTGATTTTAGATTTCATAAAATCACGGCAATATTTTATGGCACTCGAATCTGTCGTTTAATGATGGCAGGGAAGTGACCATTCAAATAAACCATGCTTACACTGCTGTTTTTATAAAAAAAAAAAAACTAGATGATATAAAACTGGATGTCATGCGGTTTCACCCGCGTAATTCCCGTTCCCGTGGGAGTACGGGGATAAAATATAGCCTATGTTACTCGCTGATAATGTAGCTATCTATTGCTGAAAGGATTTTTCAAATCGGTCCCCTAGTTTTTAAGTTTATTAGTTACATACAAAAATACAAATCTTTCCTCTATTAAATATTAGTATAGATGTTCACAACTTGGTCTATTTATATTCAGCTGCATCCAGTTAGACTGGAACCCGACCACTATTAGGAACGAACTAGGCAGATGTTACAATCGATGTTATCTACATGGAGCCAACAGACCGTTCACGAAACCATCAACCAAGTATTCTGTACATCAAATTATGGAAGTCTGCGCAAACATTGTGGTACGACTTTTATTTTTCGTCTGAAAATCACGGTTTACGGTAGTGCTCAATGTAACGCACTCAATATATTGTGCTGATGGATGCAGTCAGGGGTCATGAAGGTATTTAATTTAAAGTTATAAGATACAAAACATGCACACGCAGACAGGCGTGTTGGTACGTCATGATGTTGTATACAATAAACATTGGATGTTATTGGAGGTTATTGGTGTTTGCGATTGCAGCAATCACGACAAATATGCCGGCTTTTTTAAAGAGAAGAAAGATTGTATATCTCCGAGGATTAGCATCAGATCTTCACAAAATTTAAATGGGACCACTTCAGTTCAAAAGTATATTCTTTCAAATAAAAAAAGAATTTTGTGAATCGGTCTAAATGGGGAACAAATCGGGTAACATAAATAAAAATAAAATATTTACACATGCACATAGATTCTCCTCCTTTTTTGAAGTCGGTTAGAAACCGAATCACATTTCTCCCGACTTAGGAATCGAACCCAGTCCAGAAGATTATGTGACCATTAGACCAACGAAGCAGACAAACTTCGTTCGTTCGTCACTTTAAATTCGTTTGCTCAAAGTGTACCCTACCTAGCTGTTTTGCACCATAGAATCTATATCTATATATATAAATATTTTCTGGGTCGCCTGTCTATTAAACCCAATCAGCTAGTCAATCTCCGCTTCAGGTGTCGTAGCGAATAATTTCATTAAGTTGTTGAAGGTATTTTAGTTATAGAAGATTTTTGGGAAGCCAGGGTTTACGTATTTGGATCCGCTCATGATACTACTCCTAAGCCTACTTAGGCGGGGATCCTTTTTGGTGCGACGTTTTTTGTTTTGCATTGGGAGTTGAAAAGAGAAAAGTGCACTTTTCTAACAAGCTAGGGAACGGTTTTATTGGATAATGAATGAAATGAAGTTTCCATATTTTACAACCAGTCTTACCAAGGGGTATCTTATCGGTCAGATAGGCAGTCTAGTGGTCACATGCGCTTCTGGAGAGTTTGAAATCCTTGGTTCGATTCATAGATCGGCTGATATGTTATTGGGGTTTTTCATCAGGAATTTTGCGGCAGCAGTCTGTTGTCTCAACTTTTGCCTGGTGTATGGCAGTTCGTTCATTAGTACTTTTAGCATTGTTGGGGAAATATGGGTATACTACACTATAGGTACTACCTTTTTTTTCTGCTGGAAAATCATCAAATGACCCCCTACCTCTCTGGGCAGAGCAGGCTTGTACTGACTAAAACCCATCCATGTTCTTTCTTAGCCTTTTGTGTTCCAGAGCCGCAGTTTCTCTTTCGAACAGTCCCGCAGCCCCGACTATAGGTACTACTACTGCCTGAAAGCATGCCTGATGTTATGATAAGTAAAAATTTAGGGTGTAAACAACCTCATCACGAAGCCGTCAACCATGCATTCTGTACATCAAAATGCAATCTAAACGCAAAAAATTATTGCCGATAAAAAAGTTGGAACTTTGACCTCCTATATCTCCGTAACTAGAAGGTTCCTGGGTATAGTCTAGAACAAAAAAATGTTCGCAATGACGGGGAGAAAAGTGCCGTTCGGCTTCGTTAAGAGGTTTTTTACATCCTATAAAGAGTAGCGTTTTTTATTATGCTTACCCTATTATCTAGAATAGATCTTTATTGTTAACTAACACTCATGTGTTCGCGAAAAGAGGCTAGCGAAATTGTACATCTGTAAGCTATAGAGCTTTCAGATGTTATAAAATTTCGCTAGCCTCTGTACGAGTATGAACATGCTAATGCAGACGCAGATTCGAGCGAGCCGCACCACGTTTCAAAAATCCTCTCCACTTTCGTACATTTTAGATAATCCATCACATTTACACTGCAGGCACGCAGCAATGTACTTTTTTTCTGAAACGCGATGGGCTGTGCCTCAAGCGGCTTAAATATGCGTTATGTTATGGAACGTTTACATACCCATGGCGAATTGTTTTCTAACCATCGTTCATCAGAATTCTTGTTTTTCCTAATTATGGGATTCGATACCTAAATAATATTTTTTCTATCGTAGAATTGGAGGATATCATACATTAGCATCTATTTTGTGTAAGCACCTGCTTTGGACGGATTTTATGGCGAAGCAAAAAGAGAGAACAAGATTTTTGTTCGGTATGTATGTTCATCTGTTCCCTCATAACTTCTAAACTACTTATCGTTATTTGACAAATGAGGTAGCGTTGGAAGCGTCTTGATTGTCCATTGGTTATGGATTATGTGTCGTCGCTTTCATATGTCAACCTCTAGTCGTGGTCGTACTCCATCTGCCCTGACAAAACAATACATTTGAATAGTAATAAGCGACAATAATCTTTAAGGTATGGTAGCATATGACCATTATTCTCTGAATATAAATGTATTAATACCATTAAAATGTAACCGTTTATGTGTCGATATATCTTTCACTCCGCATGATCTAACATTGTACGTACATATTATAAACCTTATGAAATAAAAGTGGTCTGAATGATGGTAAAATCGGGTCAAAAGGGATACCACAACATGATCACATAGACAGACACGAAAAGGGACTTTTATTTATAAATTTATGTACATGTCGGAACGCGCCTAGGTTCCTCGACAGAACCGGCAGCAGGGGGGTTGCCTGCTTCAGGCTCTGACATGCCGTAGGTGCTCGAGCAAGAAAACCACACACACTCAATCACTAATTGTATTGCGTTAACTAAATCACACGAATACAAAATACGTTAAGGCGGAAGTAGGCGAAGAGACAGTTTCAGAGTGGTGTTCTCACTTCGACGGTTCGTCCAAGACTGTTCGTCCGAAATGGCGTACCGCCCACTATGACTCTGCCCACGTGATCCAACCACGTGCTTCACCAACTACGGTTACAATTCGAACTCAAATTAACAACTTTTAATCAAAAATTAATAGGATATCCGACATACAGATAAAGTAGACTTAACTGAAACTGAGCTAGTGGATTTGGATAACTTAATTTTAGCTGCAGCCTACCCATAAAATCTCAGTTAATTGAGTAGCATTTCAAGCGAACTTTACAGACGAATACCGAAGTTCTAAAAAAATGCCTTCATCTCCAGCAAAAATACACACTCACTAATGAGTTTGATGATTATAATGAGACTGACGAGCCAACTTCGAACTTCAGCTGTCCTTAGGTATAGAACCTTGTAAATGTTTTACCGCTGTTTTTTACGATTATACATCGTTGCGACGACGGCTACGGAATAAATTAGCATCTTTTCCCTATAATTAAGCACTTTATGCATGTATAGGTATATAGTAGTTCCTGTATTTACGTTACAAAACACGCAGTGGTTTTTTGCTAACAAACAATGTTTTAACGATATAGCTACGAAGTATATCGATTTTTATGATTCAGTGACCTTATTCTGCAATATAACGGATGTTTTTAGGGTTCCGTATCTCAAACAGAAAAATGAACCCTCATAGGATCACTTTTTTGTCGATCAGTCAGTCAAGACGATTTTTGTCAAGACCGCGTGGAGGTATCAAACTGAAATTAATACCAAAAACTCGGGTTGCTACCCCTTGGAGCAGTGAAAAAATCTAACTTGTAAGTCAACACGATCATGACCGTTTATGTCGCATATTTTGAAATTTCACAAGGCAATCAAAGCCTATAGAGTACTTCCCATTCACCAAGAATCATGAAATTTGTCAAGAAGCAATGTCTTACAACACATGTTAAGGAAACAATCTGAAAACCGTAAATAAATATGTAGTTTAATAACAAAATACGTACAAGTTTATGTTGTTGTTGAAGAAAGAAGTAATATTTTATCGTTTTTACATTCGATTATCCTAGAGACTTTAAGATCATCTGCATACATAATAGCATTCTAAGTATTTTAGGCGGGATGTCATTAACCAAAACATTAAATAGAAGCGGCCCAACATGTGAGCCCTGAGGAACCCCTGAGGACGTCTTAAAAATCTTTTCACTGTTATAGAAAAACTAGGCAAACGTTGTTTTGCTCTAGGGGTATAAATGGAGTACGACCTATTCTCAGACCTACCAAATAACCGGCATGACCGTTTGTTTTTTTTTTTTAATTATTTAAAAAAAAAAAACGGTCATGCCGTTTCGGAGTAGTTCGATAACAAACGCTGTGACACGAGATTTTTGTATATTAGAAGATAAACCAGGGGTGATTGCTTGTGTACATTGTTAAAAACGACGGATTTTAAAACTATTATGTAAAACAGAGTAAAAGCTTTTGGAAGATTTTATCTTTCCAAACATTGTTCAAACTATCTTTGCTTTACTGGAAATCCAGCTGATGTCATGCGTGTGTATTTTTCACTCGGGGTTCTATGAAAATTGGAGTAAAGGAGTATTCTGTGCACCGTTAAATAACTAGGAATGGCACACCCTGAACATGTAATCGAGGGATGAAAAAAACTGCACGTAAGTAATCGTTGGATAGAAAGAAAGAAAATATTTATTTGGCGTCAGTTATTTAAGCACACACACATATACCTATATATAAAAAAAGATACAAAATAAGAAGAAAAACATAGTATGTGCTGTGTGCCTCACGGCTGCGCCAAAAAGGTCCATTTCAGCATTCATGCCAGACAGGTGATGCCATTAGCTTAGTTTTTAAATAACAATATTTGCATGCTGAATATTATAGTAAGCGGAATATGTAGAACCTATTTATCTTTAACACCTCAGTGTACCTTAATTCACGTAAATAAAGATTATTCTATTCCATTCATAATGGTATTGATTCTGATTGCAAAGTTTCTAAATTACATTTTTATGAAAGACAACAGTCAACGAGATTATGACCTTGCAACCAGAGTGTGTAAGACACAAAATATTTCCAAACCTGTATAAAACAAGATGGCAGACGAAGCGATAACACAAGCTAACTTGCTGTACCTATCTGTTGTTCCAAGTTTGTGAACACATGGCGGTGTTCACAGAGTGCCTTTTGGCTTTTCGGTAAACTAAAGTTCTATCAGTATTGATAAGCTCGTATAATTGAAATGGAGATCAGTTATGAAACTTAGTGCTTACCTAAATTACCTAGAGAAGTAGGTCTTTATCCACGAGGAGCTCGTGGTGAAATGAGGAGCTCGTGGGTAAATATAATAGCTGCTCGGGTTGATCTTTACCTAGGTTAAACTGCGCTTGCCTAGGTTCGTGTGACCACTAATTGCGTACCGAGTTTCCTCCGTACCTCGGAGAGCTCGTTAAGCCGTGGGTCTCGGCTGTCATTTGTAGATCTTTGACAGTCGTTACTGGTAGTCACTGGCCCGATAGTCTAACAACCAGTTTTACCAAAGGGTATTTAATTACCTAGTACTGACTGGGTTGTGGAGGTTAGATAGGCAGTCGCTCCATGTAAACTACTGGTATTCAGCTGCATCCGGTTACACTGGAAGATGACCCCAACATTGTTGGGAAAAGGCTACGCAGATGATAACTGTTTAAGTTCATTATTGCCAGAAGGGCTCGCAGCTAAGAAATAACAAGCATACTATTAGTCGATTTCCAGGGTTAAGCAACGGTTACCGGGGTCCGTGGAAGGGTGACTGTTCATTACCTATTCATAACGAAACACTTCCGTGTCTCAGAAGGAATGCTAGACGGTCGACCCTGGCAGTCATTTGTAGAAAGTCTGACAACCAGTTTTACGAAGGGGTATCGTATTACCAGGTTTCTAGATTGTGAAGGTCAGATAGACTCCATGGTTGATTACATGTACAGTCGCCAGCACATCAAGTTACCGCAAACTGTCAAATTTCTCCAAATGATTTTAAACCATAAAATTAGGTATGCGGTTAAGTTCAAAATCGAATGAGAAAATTTGACATAGTTCAATGTAAAATACTTACTAAGTATGTCGGCTTCTTGTAATTCTGACTAAAAGAAAACAGCTTCATTCGCTTAGACAAGAAGCGACCAACCAAATTAAACCAAAACGCAAACGAAATCTAAAAAACGGTAATTCATTGCAAGCAAGGATCGTTCGTACCTACTAATGAAACCATGTAATATTTTGGTAGGCAAGTACTTAGTTGTGGCTTACTTTAAACTAAATAAAACTTCATTGAATTAGGTTTGGCCCCCTGCATCCCTATCTTCAAACCAAACATTGGATTGCGCAAAGCTACCGAAAAGCTTAGGTAGGTAGTAGGTACGTCAATTCTGCTTAAAGTTGTTGTCTAAACACCAAACGCTTTGAACGCAATGGCCATTAAATAGCTTAAAGACATATATTTAACTGAGATAGCCACTAGACTTGGCCCTCGTTATTCAATCGACGCTTAGTTTCAGTAATTGCAACTTCACCGCCATCTCTCTTTAAACCGGTTATGTTGATACTCTGAAAGGGACTGCTGAAAGACAGTTTTCAACGTACAAACTTTCAACCAACACTCATATCGAATTGCTAACGCCATCTTTGGGACGTAGAGAACACTGTTTATCAAGCCTGCGTAGTGGTACTCGCAGCTCATCAAGGACTAAGGACTTTGATTATTCTTCTTCAATTGTTTCATAGATGGCGCTTTGATAAAGAAAGTAACTTTTTTTTCAGGATTTAAATTACTGTAGTACTAGTGAAGTAATATCTTATTATTGTTTTATTTTCTAATCTGTAACTTAACAATTATGATTTCTAAATAAATATTATTCAATAAGTATGAGCAATTTTGTCTGTTTCTAAAGCCACAGCTTTCTGTGAATCTTTTCTTTCCGTATTGTTATCAGTATCGGCGATACTTTTTTATGTAAATCTGTATCGGTGACGTATCGGTTGAAGTGCGTATATCGATGCACCCCTAATTGAAACTGTTAATCTAGGTATAGTTAAATTAACGCATTGTGTCTATTTGATAAACGATTTATTTCCATGACTACAAATAAATAGACAATTCGCAGACTACTTAATTTTTTATATAAATGAACTATTCTGTTGGCTCAGGTTCTCACTGCTGGACATAGGTCTCCTCCAAGTGTCGCCACATTGTCCGGTTCCGTGCGACTCGCATCCAGCGGATTCCCGCAACCTTCGTCCTGTCTATCAATATAATTAATGAATCCATCATACCCCTCTCTATTTTTCATCATGGTTGCGCTTTGAGGAATAATTTAGTTGCGCTTAGTTGGTTGCGTTTAAAAATAGGTGCACTCTGAGGAATACCTCCATCGGGCCACCTAGCTAGTGGGAGGCCTTCCAACGTCCAACGTTCCAACGTCTTCCGGTTCACGGTCGCCACTCCAGAACTTTTCGGCCCCATCGGCCATCCGTTCTGTGAGCAATGTGCCCTGCCCACTGCCACTTAAGTTCGGCAATTCTTCGGGCTACGTCGGTAACCTTGGTTCTTTTGCGGATGACTTCATTTCTTATTCGATCACGCAAGGAAACTCCGAGCATAGCCCTTTCCATTGCCCTTTGGGTGACTTTAAGCCTTTTAATGAGGCCCATTGTGAGCGACCACGTTTCGGTCCCGTATGTAATCACTAGCAACACACTGGCCACAGAAACACTGGCACACTGGTCATAGACTTTCGTCTTGAGACACTGTGGTAAGTTGGACGAGAAGATACCGTGCACTCGTGCAGCTTCTCAAACGCTGCCCAGCCGAGTTGGATCCGACGATTGACCTCTTTGTCGAAGTTAGACCTACCTAACTGGACCGTTTGTCCTAGGCACAATCAATCGTCTACAACTTCGAGTGTAGTGTCGGCGATCTTGATTGGAGTGGGTGTGACATGGGCATGGGCATTCAACATGACCTTGGTTTTGTCCATGTTCATTTTAATACTCACTCTTTCGGAAGCTCTGCTGAGGTCATCAAGCATTGTACTGAAGTCCTCCATGGTCCCACTATATCGTCGGCAAACCGAAGGTGAGTGATGTACCTACTCGCCATTGACGTTGATGCCTAGCCCTCTCCAGTCCAGCACCTTGGAGACATCCTCCAGTGCAGCGGTGAACAGTTTCGGAGATATGACGTCTAGCTGTCTCAAACCTCGCTGCCGAAGGATAGGTTCCGAGGCTTGGTCCTGAAGTCGGACTTACATGGTGAGTGGTGGCGTTTTTGTATAAACACTTCAACACCTCGATGTACCAGTAGTTGATTTAGCACCGTTGGAGAGAACGCAGTACAACCCAGGTCTCACTAGCTCAGGTTAGTTCAGGTTTATTAACCAGAGTCCCCTAAGTCAGATTGCTTTGTCTAATATTAGTTCATGCGGCTTCATCCGCTAGTGTTCAGAGATTGTCCGACGAGATAGTACTACCGGGGTAAAAAGTATTCTATGTTTTAATCCAGGTTAAAGACTATCTGTGTGCCAAATTTCATCAAAGTCCATTCAAAAGTTTTTGTGTAAAAGGGTACCAAGCATTCATCCATTTATCCTCACAAACTATCGCAAAAGTAGGCGAGTAAAATAAGATCTGTATTTGAGTCTACTTAGCTGTTGGCCGACTCCGTTTCTGGTTATCTTCTCTGGTGTACTTACAATACATTACCAACGTTTCATTGTATTCAGATGAATAAAAATTACGGCATACCTACGAAAACAAATAAACAATTCTTTACATTTCGTCTCCAGTTTATAAGTAGAAGACTTATTCGATTTGCGTTTTCTTTTCTACAAAGATTTTTGATAGTACACTTTCGAGTCTAGGGTTCCGTACCCGAGAAGTACCCACCTTAACAACGGGACCCTAAGCCTCCGCTGTCATATAGGTAGACAATTGAAATTTTCACAGAATGTGTATTTCTGTTGCCGCTACAACAACAAATATAAATGAAAGAGGGAGGGATGGTACGGAACCCTTCATGCGCGAGTCCGACTCGCACTTGGCCGGTTGTTATATCGACAAGTACCAGGACCCACTATAAAACACGGGCTAGTACCGAAAACATTAATTCAATCCATGTATCTATATGATTACTAGTAAGACATTAAATTCTGTTCATAGGCATTAATATGATCTGCAAGTCAACGACAGCTGCGCGGCAAAACGTCGCGCGTATCAAGTTTTGCCAAACTTGCGTAAAGCAAAACGCTCGCGCGTCACTTATTTGCTTCGCTTGGGTACATTCGCAATTGCATCAAGTTACCAAAAACTCAAATTTTCAATGAATTTTTTTTCCCCATCGTGTGGGTGTCCACGAAGGGGCAGACGACGAAAAAAAAAATTCATTCCCCCTTCAGGTCATGTAGGCGCTAAAAAAAAATTATTCCGAAATTTTATTTTACCACTATGTCATAATTGATATACACATTCCTACAAAATTACAGATTTCTAGTACCTACTAACATTTTCTTAGCAAAATCTCGGACAGACGGACATGACGTCATGTCCGTCTGTCCGGTCATTTGTTAGGGTTCCGTAGTCAAATCTTCGACAAATACAGGTTATTGAAGCATTATTTTAGACGTAGCTCTGAGGTCCAAAATGGCCGCTTTAGCAGAACCGTAATATGAATCAAATATAAAATTCTTAAAATGGACTTTATGTTGTGGTTGTTTATTACTTGTCGCATATGAATTGGAAAATTTACTGTGAGCTATGATTTTCATGAAATATAAAACAAAAAGGTATACATTCAGTCAAAAAAGTATCGGGAATGGATGATTTGTATAAGGTTCCAAATTCAAATTTTTGTTTTTTTTTGTAGTTGTTAGATTGGCACAACTGTTTTCCATTTTGGCGCGGAGTTTGAGTTGCATCTGTTATTTATATTAAATACAGTGCTGGTTTTAGTAATATCATATAGTGTGTATTGCGAATTTCATAATGGACAAAATATCGAACAAAGAGTTTGTCTTAAATTTTGCATCGCCAATGGAATTTCGTGTTCGGAGTCACTGAAAATGTTACAGAAGGCTTACGGTGAATCGACTATATCAAAAACTCGTGCTTATGAGTGGTTCAAAGCGTTCAAAAGCGGTCGAGATGTGATGGAAGATTTGCCTCGCTCTGGTAGGCCGTCAACGTCTGCAACTGAAGTTAACATCGCAAAAGTGAAGAAAATAGTGACTGAAAATCCCCATTCAACTCTGAGAGAGATAGCCGCCGAACTTTCTGTATCTCACGAGTCGATCCGTACCATTTTAACTAATCATTTGGGTATGAAACATGTTGCTGCTCGGCTAGTCCCAAAAGATCTGAATTTTCTCCAAAAACTCAATCGCATGAAAGTCGCTGAGGACATGCTAGAACGAGTCAGTTCGGACCCAACATTCATGAAACGCATTATTACTGGTGACGAGACGTGGGTTTACGAGTTTGACATGCAAACTAGTCAACAAGCTTCGGAGTGGCGCCTTCCAACTGAACCGAAACCGAAAAAACCACGCCAAAGTCGATCAAAAGTCAAAGTCATGTTGACTGTTTTCTTTGACTATCGCGGTGTTGTGCACTCTGAATTCTTACCGGAAGGTCTAACGGTAAATAAAGAATATTATTTGAGCGTTATGCGGCGTTTAAGAGAACAAATTCGACGAAAAAGGCCAGATTTGTGGAAAGAAAATTCTTGGATTTTGCACCACGACAATGCGCCTTCGCACAAGGCTATCATTGTGAACGAATTTTTGACCAAACACTCAACAAATACCATCCAGCAACCACCATATTCACCAGATATGGCTCCTGCTGACTTTTTTCTTTTTCCTAAACTCAAATTACCACTTCGTGGCACCCGTTTTCAATCGATAGAAGACATAAAGGAGAATTCGCGGCGAGAACTGAACTCAATTCCGGAAGCAGCGTTTAAAAAATGTTTTGATGAATGGATTATTCGTTGGCGCAAGTGTATCGTTTCTAAAGGAGCATACTTTGAAGGTGATAAAATAAATTTGGATGAATAACAGACATTTTGTGTATTATTGATCTTTTCCCAGTACTTTCTTGACAGAGTAGTATAAATAGACCCTGAAACGAAGCTGAAAGGAACTTGTCCTCTCCGTCATTGTGACATATTTTTGTTCTGGACCATAACTCGGAACCTATTTACGGAGATATTGAAGGTCAAAGTTCTAACTATTTCCCAAGTTTTTGTTTAATTACTAGTTTTGTAGGATAAAACTTTTCTTTAAATACCTCCATACCAATTTACTATCCAATTCATTCATCAGCACAATGTTTTGAGTACGGTATATTAAGTTTTACCGTAAAACGTGATTTTACATCCCAAAAAATTTTTTTTTCCCAGCACTCATTTTTGTAGTAGATTGATGTGTACATAATATTTGGTTGACAGCTCCGTGAAGGGTCGGTCTACACCTTGTATTTAAATTCTGTTGGACTTACGCCTATTTTGACCAACATCCTTTACACTATTTAATTTTAGTCTAGTCTAGTTCAATGAACCATGAATCAACCTTTAGTTGTTTCCACTATTGTGATTCAACTTCTATAGCCTCCTGTGACAGGGATTGTACCATAACATGGCCAGAACGAGAGAGAAACGATGAATTTCACCGAATGAATCTTCCGGATTATTCAAGGATTTCTATCAGAATTCATGTCCATCATCAATGGCAGTTCCAACCAGTGAGTATAAGGGTGGAGTTCTTTTTGTGGCAGAATGCCACATACCTGATCTGCGCGATTTTTAACAGAATTAGAAACTTTGTTTTTAGGAGTTCTATCCTTTATTGATTGTCAGAATTTGTGCCTGAAGGCTCATCGGAGGGTACGCAACAGTAATACCAAGATGTTTAATTTGGCCAAATCCACGAACACCAACTATACTTTTTATAGTATACAGGCACCGAGCTTGGGCGATGGCCGACGCAGCGAAAGGAATGGAGTCGGCTTTTGGGTTTATTGAAATTGTATTATTATTATTGAAAACTGATTGCTGTTTTTCCACCATTCATGAGGTCAAATCAAGTTTATAAATACAAATCACTTTATTAACATTACAATTAGGGTTGGTCCGAGAAGGCTCGGGAAAAGAGCAAATGGAAGGAATTGGGTGAGGCCTTTGCCCAGCAGTGGGACAGTAGAGGCTAACAAAAAAAAAATCACACTGACCACAACAAATCAGAATTACTTTATTCCAACCATTTATCCAAGATCTTTCAAGATCACTTCTAAAAGTTTAAAACATTTTAATGATAGCTTGTGCTGTTAAATAACATGTTTTATGGTTTACAATTATTTATCTTAAATGATGTTTGAAACAAGTTACTAATAAAGGCTCATTCATGTGCAGCTAATTAATTTTTGTTTTTGTGAATGTATTTTTTTTAAGTACCAATGACACTCCTGGGTTGACTACTTCGTCGTTTTGCGGCCGTAGCAGCTCCAACACCTGTTTCTGCTTTCGTTCATACTTCTACTGTAGTAACAGCTGGTGTTTATTTATTCATCATCATCATCATCATTTCAGCCGAAAGACGTCCACTGCTGGACATAGGCCTAACCCAAGTGTCGCCACATTGACCGGTCCCGTGCGACTCGCATCCAGCGGATTCCCGCAACCTTCACCAAGTCATCGGTCCACCTAGTGGGAGGCCTTCCAACGCAACGTCTTCCGGTTCGCGGTCGCCACTCCAGAACTTTTCGGCCCCATTATTTATTAATTCGACCTAATTTATTGTTATTATACTCTTCTATTCTATTCTCATTTAATAGAAAAAGAAACTTAACGAAGGCAGCTCCATGGATCTCCCTCACGGAATACTAAAATATAAATGATAGAAGATGCGCCAAACATCTATATTGAAAAATTCTTCGCTGTCCGATCATTGGAAAAGTTCTATATAAGACCCCGTCCTCGTTTAAAACAAGACTTTGCTTTTCTTGTACAATTCCACTTTTCGAATACTTAATGTAGACATACCCCTTTTCATCTTTTCCGAGAAGTTTTGGGCTCTTTTAAGATTCGTCCAGTGGAAATTATGCTCTGTTGGGAGTTCGGACGATATGGCACGGATCAGTACCGCGTGATGCCAGGTAAATTGAACGACAATAGAACGGGTTGGACGATTTATTATAAAATACTCAAGGAAAAACATTTATTTAAAACTCAAACACTCCATTGATGCGGTGTGCTGAAGTGAATTTTGTTTTTTTAAAAGCATTGATTCGCATCTAATAAGGCTGTGAAACAAAACCAGTGTTTTACTTAACTCGAATTTAAAACTAAAGTCTCCTTAACGACCAGCATCGGACGATAAGACAATAATATATGTAGGCGGACAGATGCCCATTGTCGCATTTGGCGTAGCGTAACAAATTGCGAACAATATTTCAAGGCTTAGTTGTTAGTGAAACTTAATCGCCTCTCGCAGGACACTCTCAAATTAAGTTTAATCGCACCAAGTGAGGGGGTCAGTTAAAAAAGAGGCCCCCTAATCAGGTCCGCGCGAGCACGCGTTAGGTACGCACTTACATAATGAAAGGGGAAGCGAGGGGGTTAGGGAGCCGCTGGGGGCCGTCATCTGCGTACTCCCTGTCCGGCCGCCCACGATCGATACCTATACGTGTGGACTTTATGTAAAAAGCCTCCTGCACACCCGGAGGACGCCGACCATAAGTGTCGAGGAACGAGTCGCCCCCAGGGAGAAGGCACGAAATATCTTCAATTTTCGAGAGAAAATTTTCCAATGCGGGGGCGAGTGCCCGCGGCGGAAGGGCTGCGTGGCTCGCTCCGGACGCCTGTGTCCGAAAAATGCTCGAACCTTAATTGAATTTACAGATTTGCCTTTCGGAACGTACACCCGACGCCGGCGCCCGACGCCCGTACCTACGCTGTTTATTGCGGCCGCTCGTTATGACTCTTTACGAGCTGCTCCGATGTGCCCGATAACTTTTTATTTATTTATAAACTTTTTTATTTATTTAAATATAAGCACGTTAAACAATGACGATAGGTTTCGTAGACTGTGATAGTCCGATATGTTGTAAGAAGTCCTTCTGATCCATAAGGGACATTTTGGTTCAGTTCGCGACTGACGCGATTACTCCTTTACTGCTAATGAAAATAATTTAATAAAACTATAACTACTTTACTACGGTCATATAAACTTACTCAAATTTTGAACACCAAACATAATTACATAGAGAAATTAACTCACTTTAATTTCAAATTGTGTATGTCTGATTTTCAATTGATTAGACCTGAAATACTTACTAACAATATTTCCATTTAAGTAACCGAAACCCGATAAGTGACATACAGGTCCCGTTATTAGTGGCATGGATTTTTTTATCGGAAAGGAAAATAAATTATGAAACAAAAAACTATTACAACTATTAAAATATTCTTGAAATGAAAACTCAAATCAAAATAGGTGAGTAAAACAATATTTTGTTAAGTTTCACGACCGCCCTTAACAAAGGGTATAAGGGGCGAAAAAAGACTAGTGATATCCACATTGCCCCACTTATTAGTGGCCCTTGGGTCGCTCTCTTTTGATGACGTCACGGCTCTCCATTCAACACTTTTTTGGTAAACAGATGAGAGATAATAATTATTCGGAGTAGAATGCAAGTTTCATACATTCATAACGGTGCCTAAGTATCGTCCGGGAAATCGATTGCTAAGCGAAAGTTTGTATGTGTGTATGTTTGTTACTCCTTCATGCTCAAACGGCTTAACAGATTTGGATGAAATTTAGTATCAACAAAGCTTATATTCTGGATTGATACATAGGCTACTTTTAATCCCGTGGGACAATTATCGAAACCACGCGAGTGAAGCTGCGAGCACAAGCGAGTACATTATTAACTTGGTAGTTGAGTTGCTGAGTTTACTGACATTACCAATTAACCACAATCAACAATGTGATAATGTATTTAATCAATTAACAAATAATTAGCATTTTGATTTCCCAAAAACACCAATCGATACGAGTATAATTAACAGGTCGTCTTTTTCTGGTGTGACCTGAAATTTTGAAATAACTATAAAACATAATTTTATAATTATACAAAGGTCATAAAATTATCTAGTAGTAGCTTCCACCCGTAGCTTTACAAGCGTATAATTTTTTTTTTACACATTGTCTTTGTAAATTATAGCCTTTATGTTATTCTGATGTATGAGCCATAATATTGTAGAGTTTTATTAAATACTGTACAGTAGTTTTTGCGTGAAAGAGTAACAAAAATACACCTCACAAACTTTCGAGTTTATTACAATTAATAAAATATAATTCATCTCTAAATGCTAAATGTGAAATACTAACTCACATCATCTGCCTAGCCTTTTCCCAAGTTTTATTGGGGTCGGCTTCCAGTCTAACCGGATGCAACTGAATACCAGTATTTTAGATGGAGCGACTGCCTATCTGACCTCCACAACCCAGTTAGTACTGGGTAATACGATACCCCTTGGTAAGATTGGTTGTCAGACTTTTTGGGCCACTGACTACCTGTAACGACTGTCAAAGATCACAAATGACAGCCGGGACCAACTGCTTAACGTGCTTTCCGAGGCACGGAGGAAACTCGGTATGTAATGGGTGGTCACCCATCCACAGACCAACCTAGGCAAGCACGGCTTAACCTAAAGATGGACCCGAGCGGCTGTAATTATTTAGCCACGAGCTCTTCCTCCTTATGTGAAATACTAACTATCCATACTAATGTTATAAATCAAGTTCGAAAATAACTCTGTATCTTTGTTATCTTTTAGCGACTAAAAGGCTGATCTGAGTTATGAAATTAGGCAAGGAGATAGATTGTATCGTGATGAAAGACATATGCTACACACATAGGCTACTTTATATCCTCGAACAACTTATCAAAATTTCCACGCGAACGAAGTCGCGGGCGGCAGCTAGTTTAAAATAGTTTAAGAAAAAATTAAAGTACAGAATTAGAGTTTTTGTTACGCTGGTCATCTAATTAAATAAAAACCAATATTATTAAGAGCTAAGTGACATGTTTCTCAATATTCATACAGTCAATCAAGTAATTTTCATACGTTCACTTCGATATAAAACAAAGTTTAGTTGTAAATATACAACTACGTAGACCTTTCGTATATCCTTATCCAGAATCGTAAATTTAGACGCCGTATCTTAAAGAAAAATGTTTTATCCTTTACTTATTTAATTTTAATTAATCTCCTTTAAGAAATGTGTTTTATCAACAGCATGTGGTTAACTTGTTCCTTCAATCAGGAATTCTAGATTGAGGCTACCGGACACAGCATTTAGAAGGAACCCAGGATGCGAGAATTACCTCACGTTTTTGATTTTTAAGTACTAAATTAGAAAGCATTCGTTTTGGTCTCAAATAGATTTTGCCAAAAAGCAGTCATTTGGTTCGTCAACGTTCGGGTCAGAGCACTAAATCTTTAAATGCATTTATCGAGGTTTCCACCAAGTGTTTGTGATAACGGGCACATTTCTGCTCAAAATAATGTTAAACAAACTTCACATTTCTTAAACGAAAGACTGAGTAAAGTTACTCTCTGACCGACAAAATCCGCTGTAAGTCTGTAACTTTTCCTCGCTGGTTAACGAAAGTGCATTGCACATGTACGTATGTTCCTACAAAAAGCATGAATGTGGTGAAAGCGAAAGTTTACGAGAACGTGACCTTCAAACAGATCTCCCCTCTCTTTTGGGGGGGTTGAAAAGTTGGAATGGTGCAGGTTCATTGAATGCAATGCAGTTAGACGATGGGGGTGCATGGGGTGCATTCTCTACCCGCTCATGGCTACCACCTTGCTGAGTGGTTAATGTTAATTGTACTACTCTTTGCTTTTGTTCAAACGAGATATCAGAAGTGGAATAATACTAGGTGATGGATGGTCACTAGTCTATAGTTTATAGAGACCTGAACAGTCAGAACCGCCTGTGTTGTCAAAATGCCTTCAATTTACAAACATAAAACGATTTTTCTTTTTTATATATTTCAATCTTACCCCACCGGCACCGGGGGAAAATTGAAATAGCGGTTCTCTAACTTTCCACTTTAGGTCATACTATAAATAAAACATCACTGTCAATCAAATATTTTTTTTACTTTACGTTATCTTAATACAGAGATCATCTTAGTCAGCCATTGTAGAAACAAAGGTACAGACACTAAACACATGCACATCAAACTACCCCAAAACAGTCAGTTTTTCCAATCAATAGTATAAATAATGACTCTGAGGTCCCATGGTGGTCTCGAAGGCTTGATTAGGCGATAGATTATTGTGAAATTTTTAACGTCTTGATTTTCATAGTGTCCTTTTTCGTATCCACTGACCGCATCACCGGGTGAACCACTTAGGGGTCTCGTCGATCGCATGTTTATGTGATTGTGCCTTTTCGAACGTTAAGTGCTTCAGTAATAAAGTTGAAAATCTATTAAAGAAATTTGACAGATTGTAGTAGCTTGATGTGCTGGCGTCTGTACCTTTGTTGCTACATTGGTTGACAAACAGGTAGGTATAATCAAAGTGACACAAAGATCAAATATTACAAAATAAAATTCTATAAAAAAAATGGCTAACAAAGACAACAAACAAAGGTGCAACGAAGTTAAACCGCTGACAGCTAATTATTGTGCAAACGTTTTTTTGTAACGGCTGAAACAAAACAATCATTTTATTAAGTAAATATTTCAAAGACTGTTTGTAATCACTCATTCCCAAAAATAATTCTTTCAAACTTTAAGTAAAGAGCATAAAAAGGAAGGTATTTATTTTTTTATTAAGCACAGGTAGTTACCAACATGGATAATTATTATAATCAGGTACAGTTTGAGAACATCGGACCATTTGTTTGACTTTTGGAAACGGGGTAAGATCGAAACGTTTGTAATTATGTTCTTCTTACCCCCTCAAATACAAATTACTGGGAGAGACGGAAAGTTGTAATAAATCCAAAAATACGAAAAATAGCCATATTTATATTTAATCACACAACTAAGAATTAAAAATACCTCGTAAGGAAATTTACAGAACACGGGGTAAGATTAAAACACTCGATTAACTTACGAAAAAGTCACTTCGCAGACATTTGCGTTTTTCACGCAACCGGTCACTCTAAGTGGTAAACGCTGACTGAGGTGTGCGACGTAACAAAATGACGGTTTTAAGCATGTTGCCATCAATGCAAAAGCTGCACTAAATTGGGAGTTATGGTCGACTTTTTGTGTTACCCCGTTTTTCACCTTTCCCCCATTCACCCTAGCATTATGTAAGGGTAACAAAAAGTTGTGAAGTTTTCTGAATACACTGAAGAAATCACCTTGAGTAATGCTTAAGTAGAGTTTGACTATCGACAACCGGGTAATAGTGATATGTAGTTGTATGAAACAATATTTCTATAATTTTGAAAAGTTCACATGTGTGTTGTTATGAGAAAACCGTAGTTCTAACCACAATACAATTCTATGAATGCAGCTACCCCAATATTATAGTACTGACTCCAGATTACGGTCAACTAGCTTAGATTATTCGAGATATAAGTTATATTACTTACAAAGAAAAGCCGTTCTGTGTTATTTGCGCGAAAAAGTAACAAATATCATTAGATAAATACATCCTCACAACTTTCTTAAAAAAATACATTAGTGAGGATAAGAGTTAAACATTGTACCAAGCTGTCCGATTGTGAGGTGGTTCTAGTTCTTTAAATTATTGTCGTCCATTTGTTTTAGAAAACTTTGGAGCACATGAGGTGTACCTACATCTATCTACTCACAAGATGTTGTTATTATAATAAACTAATGGTATGATTATTTAACCATTTTGGAGAAATACCAAGTTACCATTTATACCGAATAAAAAAGCGTTCTTCTACCCTACGACTTACATTATTTAAGTTTTTTTTTTGTCAGTAAATGATCGAACGGTGATTTATGTTTGCAAACTATGTAATATACCGTAATTTTTTTTATAAAGTATAGTGAAGATTTCCTGAAAAAATCTCCAAAAATAATTGTAGCACTAATATTCTTTTTCACTAACTCTCGGCGACGCCTAAACGTGCCGTTGGAATTTCAATGCTCGGTTCAGCGCCGAGTGCTGACTTTACAGTCACTTCGCGTTATGGATAATGAGCATCGACTATGGTTTTTTTTTGCAAAAACGACTGGCTAAGACGCCTATAAGATTACTTACACTTATTGGAATTGTATACAGTTTTCGTTCCCGTTGTATTGACCACTAATAATAAGACAATGTGTTAGTAAGTTTTCAATCAAAGCATGAAGTTTATGACAATATTTATTGAATAGGTAATTATATAGGTATTTATCGATCAACAAAAGAAGGGGTAGGTAGAAATGACCGTATTAATATTTATAAAAAATCAACGGAGGAGCTTCCAATCCCCTCGGGAAGTATCCGGTCCGTCAGTACTATTCCCTTTATATTGTCCTACGTGTTTCTAAAATTGTCTACTTTTCCAACTGATTTTGGTTCTTTCTATTTTTGTTTCTCGGGCTGTTAGCTTATTTTTAAGTAAAAAAAATCCGTTTTGTTCACTGGTAGGTATATAGGTAGGTACCTAATTGGCTTTATTAGGTCATAATATTTAGTTTTTGGAAGAAAGTGTTAATTTGTAAGTTGAAATTTAAAATTATTAGCAGTGGGAATAGATTAAAGATATTATAAAACGAATTTCGTGAAAATTACTTCCATGGAACTTAACAATATTTGAAGAAATTGACATTTAACATTATGAGCAATCCAAGAAGACTATTCATATGACTTTTTCACAAGTACGTACTGGTCTACGAGCTAAACCCCGCTACTAACGAAACTTTTCCAAAACCAACCAAAAATCAGAGACGAACATTTTACAAGTGAAAATGAAACCGCCGAAATGACAACCCGTCCGTTTTAATCACCTGCGTTTGGCCAAAAAAAAGAAAAAGCTTTAGAAAATCGAACGCGTTTGGAGAAAACCGGGTCAAAACGGAACACGGACCACACGGAATACACAGAATACGGAATATATTCCGTTCTGAGTCGCTGTGATGCTATTGAGACTGCCAGTACCTACCGATAGGACGGCAGCTATAGGCCGCGCACATGTAAAATAGCTAGGACTGGTACGAAGGGTGCTCTACTTAGGTATTTAATTAGTTTTATTGATTTTTGGGCTCGTTTCAGTAAAATAAATGTTGGTGTACTAAGTTGTTTTGTGTTGTTTTATGTAAGATTTGCCTAATTAGGCCGCCAACGTCAATTGCATCAAGGGCACAACATATTACCGTATACGGCAAAAGATGGGATGTGGGATTATTCCTCAATCTGAATTGGAATAAATATAGAAGTTAATATTAACTGGTGGTTTTTTTTTTCAATAATTCTCCCAATCCCCATCATCAACAATAGCAGTCCGTTGCTGAACTTAACCCTAAAACTTCTCAGCTGCACTTCATTTTCGATCTTCGGCTAATCTCATTTAGCTTCTATCGAGGAGTCCAAAACTCCGTTTACCGATTTGCAGTCTCCACTCAAGAACAGATCTACCCCAACAACAATCATCACATTATCGGTTTATAGCCGGCTCATGCGATATTTATTATTGTTATATCCTTCTGGAATAAGTTTAAAATAATAGTACTTATCACAGCTAGTATAGTTTAAAGGTGCAACTCGACTGCGCTCAATCGATTTCGGCCAATCGGTATTAATCTCCGCAAAACATTTATTCGATATTTCAAGATAGAAGGTCTAGACCAGACAGTGAGTTCTTCATCACGGAATTAAAACAGTCATATAAGATCGATCAAAATACGTCTGCCAGAAAATATACCGAATCTCTCTTCAGCAAAGTTGCATCTGCTGCAGGTAGTTTGGAAACGATGAACTCTTAGATTTTCCTAATCACTGCCGAGTCATTGTTGAAATAATTCCCTCCAAAATGTTCATACATCATTCATTCATTCATTGTTTTTATTACCTATCATCATTCTTAAACACACCACCGAAAGCAAAACTTTAAAATACTTTCAATTTTCAAATCTAAAGTAGAGCATACCGCCGAGCGTTCGATTAGAAGCTTGGTACTGGGGGCTACTTCTCTGTTATATCTGCTCGTCCAAGATACATGCCTCGCATAGGCGCACTCGTGTTACCGTCCGCGTCCTGGCCAGCGGGGGGCGCGGGGTGAGGGGGGTGCGACCCCCTCCCGCCCCCCGCACGACCCCCGAATCGCTCGCCGCACCCCCACGGCCCCTTCGGCCACCCTGCGTCATCTAGTACGGCGACTAGCCCGCTAGGGTTAATTCGAACTATTCAAGACTATTTGAATATTTAAAAAAAATAGATTTTAAACTTTTTCGTGATTTCTTCTGTTTAGAAAGCTGAGTTGGTTTTGTTTGATGAGTTCGAGGAAATCATGGAGAATTTTTAGTTTTAAGTTTCCGATTTTACAACTTAAATTAATTTTGGGTTGGTGAATGCACTTTAATAGATCCATCCATCAATCCATCCATCCTAACCACATTACTAGGCTAATTTTGGATCTATGAAACAAACCTTTAAAATAAATACCGTTTGAAGTCGTACCAAAGATTCCATTACTTTATGCTCAGTTTGGCGGACTAGCCCATTAGGTACCCTTACGTGCTTCTAAAGCAGTTCATCTCATAGTTATAACCTACTTACACAAGTTTTCAAACACAACACAAATACCACAAACAATTGACTGTCACAATTTTCTTTCACCTGTACAAGACCGGTTGACTGTCAAAAAAAGACTGTCCGAAAAAAGAACAACTAAATTTTCATCTGTAAAAAAAATCGATGAAGAAAATGTAAGTATTTCGTGACAGCCCTGGGTGTCCAGCTCGCAGCCCTGATTCTGTAGAACAGAGAGCGGCGTGCGTGCCCGGCTCGCTGTAAACAGGCAACCCTCGTAGGTACGTATGTAGGGCGGACGGCCGGCCCGCACCCCCCACAGAAAGGGGTGCCCCCGCGTCTTCCTTGTTCCTCCTTGTGCAAATTCCCTTGACGATGGAAATGTGCTCAGCCACATTTTATACAATTTCTAGTCCACGCGTCGAATGCTGTCCACACATGCTTGTGTTTTCTCATTAGTGGCAGCCGTGTGGTAACCCAAAGCTGTGCTGAGAATGCAATTATGAAGGTATAGTTTGAAACCTCTCACCTAGAAACCTAGATTCAGTTTCGTTTTCAGTAAGTACTTTTCTGGTATGGTCTTAAATTTTAGTTTCAATCAGAAATTGACTAAAACTGTACAGACAGCTATTTCACTAATACTTCATTAAAGTTAGATACCGAGTTTTTAGTATTTTTCTCTTGAAGGCGCTACAAAAAGCACCATACAAGTTGGATGTATTGCATAGTACAATGTCCATTGGTGACTAACTAGCTGCCTTTATCGGTCCGATAGCAACAAACGTGTCGATGGACATCAATGAGGGTCCGAAAAATCATGTTTGAGATTTTTTGTCAACATTAAACTGATTTTTATTACAATACAAATACAAAATACAAATACAAATACAAAATAATTTATTGTGTTATTAGATATTACATTACATGTTAATGTGTTTGGAGCCCCCATTTAGGCAAACAATGCCTGTATTAGAAGGCTCCGCTCTTTCAACATCATTGTCGTACACTTATACTAACACTACACTATTGCAGTAAAAAAACCCTTTTTCAAAAAAAGCTTGACTTTGCCAAAGATTTTTTCAAATCATTGTATTGATTGGTTCTTTAATAACATAAAGAGATCTAAATGATAGAACTAAACACGCTAAGAACATACGAAACACAACATATATTGAAAGCTAAGTACATACGAAAAACTAAAAGTTTTGTTTATGAGTACATAATTATAGTGTTTGAAAATAACTAACCAAATATCTAAAACTATATTTCTATTATCATGTCTATGGCAGTCACTTTTTCATAACTTTTCATTATTTTCAAGCTACTGCAGGGCAAAGACCTCCCTTACTCCTTTCCAATCATTTTATTTATTCCCAAAAAAAGACACGATAGCCCAACGCATAAGGGGTCAGCTGTGAATCGATCGGTTCCGAGTTCTACCCCGTTTGAACTGCAGCCGTAAACTTGCATAATCAGGGGGTTAGGGGAGATGTCGAAATGTCCGGTCATTTACATTGGCAAACTGACACGTGGCGTAAAGATAAAATGCATGATTTTGACTGCTAAGTTGGTTTCTACTGATTAATTTTCTTTTGTTAGCCGTTACTTCGTCCCACGTTTGGTCAAAGGTTTCCCCTAATTCCTTCAAATATAAAAATATGGATCTTCATCTTCATCTACCTACCCTTTTTCAACTTTCTTGGGGTCGGCTTCCAGTCTAACCGGATGCAACTGAAATATAAAATATAGATCTTATGTAATACCGGTAAATAACTTGAGGTCCCCAAGAAACAACTAATATTGACTTAGTACTAGATATAACTTAGTTTGGGAAAACTAGCCAAACAAACTGATTGTTAAAATTTGTTACAGATAAATTACTTAATAGTTGTAAGGACATTCTTGTTATTATAAATATATAATTACACTCTGTTATTAAACTGCTAATAAACGCTATTAAACAGTTATAGGAAAATATTGAAATAAGTACTTGGATTTTCTA
Organism: Xestia sexstrigata; assembly: GCA_941918905.2. Classification (NCBI taxonomy): domain Eukaryota; kingdom Metazoa; phylum Arthropoda; class Insecta; order Lepidoptera; family Noctuidae; genus Xestia; species Xestia sexstrigata. The sequence continues at coordinate 8,984,340 of OW799200.2, read as the reverse complement.
ATAAGAAACCCATCAAAAAGTTATCTATATTTTGATTAAAATAAAAAAACTTGCACAAAATCGAAAAAATATGGCTCCCATACTATAAGTGGTAACAACGGAGCGCACCGTCATAAAAAATATAGACAAATAGAGTTGCGCCATTCACACATAATCGACTAATTCCGTCTGAAGACGAAGGTCGGTATGAATGGGTCGAGTTATTAAGTCTGTTGTTCCGAACAAATCGCTGGGGCCGTTGACTTTCGGTTTCATTCATTTTCGCGTGAACTCGGCCGCGACTCAACTAAGTATTTGTGTACCTTCTTGGATAATTTCGTCCTTGTGTTCTGTAAGTTGTGTACATAATCTGAATCCCAATACTAAGAACTTGTTGTACACCGAAACTTGTTATCGTTTCAACTGAACGCTTCTGATACGATATAAAAATTTAAATGTTACATAATAATTGGAAAAATCTTAACAGAATACGACTTGGTGTTTTTTGTAAACAGCATAATTCGTTCGCAAAAAAATACTTATTTTTCTATACATTGGTTAAAGTCTTATAACTAATATAATTCACAATAATAATATAATATCCTTATTTAACTAACTCTACAAATAATTGTTTTAAAAGTTTCATGATTACGACTGTTTACGAATTTCCTTAAGAGTAAGTATGTATTTATTAGAACTCCGGTGACCTTGTCAGTGTCGCTTATTAAGCTCAAGAAAAAGGTTTCCTTCCGAGTAGGAAATAAGTCAGTAAATCGCGCAACTTACACATTACTTAGTAAAACTATGGACTTTCCATTATGTAACTTTTTATGTCAGAATAGTTTCTTAAAGTTTTAATAATAAAAAAAAAATACGTTTAAAAAAGGAACTAAATTAATAAATCTTATCTCTTGTAAGAAATTGTCTGAAGCTTAAGTCTAAGCTGTTCCAATAAGCTCCTCTTATTAGTTTTATAATAAGTAAGGATGTAAAATAGCTTATTGACAAAGCTTTATATCAAACAAGCTTTTAATACAAAGTCTAGGGTAAACTGAACTCTAGACTTAGCAAGTTAAGGTTGTTTTTACCCTAGCATTGCAATAAGGTGTTTGTTTATTGGTAGAAAGATGAGCTGAACGCTAATAATGTACTTAGTCAAAACTAGGCGATGGTTAGTACGTTATGCCCCGGGTAGGGACCCCGAAGCCATGAGTACTGTGACCGAGGTTTTCATTCTATTACCTACAAAAAGACCAGGCCACTAGATATTCTTCAATCCTCATTACAGATTCATCAAGGAGTAGCTTGAGATTGTCATCACTGAAATTGCTTTTCTAAATCATCTAAAAGATACCAATACCTACTATTAGATATTAATTGCCAAAACAAAGTGCGAAGCATTTACGGGACATAAACACACAATTATTGTTTGTCTGTCGGAGTATGTGTCAGAATAAATATTTAAATTTGTAATTTACGAATTTGATGATTTATGAATGTGTTCTTAAAAAGCATTTTAAAAAACCTCTTCAAAGCGATATTTACGCTATGAACGAACATTAATGAACCAACGCACAGGTTCGTTATAGCTAATGCTATAAATATTTAGCTAATGGAGAAGTACGTATTGAAGAAATCACGCTGCACTAACCCTAAATACATCAGGATAAGGTCAGGTAGAAGTTGAAGAACGACGACGACTCCATCTACGTATTGAATGTTATATAACTACTATTATTGTTGCCAAATAGTTTGTAAGGATACATGTTCATCTTCCACGCATAAATTACTAAATGTATTTGTCACACAGAGAGATTATAACTTGGATTAATGCCTCATCATTTGCCTAGCCTTTTCCAATTATGTTGGGGTCGGCTTCCAGTCTAACCGGATACAGCTGAGTACCAGTTTTTTACTTGGACTGCCTATCTGAACTCCACAACCCATTTAGCACTGAGTAATTCGATACCCCTTGGTAAGACTGTTTGTTATACTTTCGACTTGGATTACCACCCAGGATTCTTTTATTCCAGTAGTACAATCTCGTGGGACAGTTTCCGAACTTTATGCGGGCGAAGCCGTGGTCGTGGTGGTATGTTTTACAACAATATCTTAATATGGCAAAAGTACTAATATCCTATATCATAATTATAGTGATTACATACGGGACCGAAATGTGGTCGCTCACAATGGGCCTTATCAGAAGGCTTAAAGTCACCCAATGGGCAATGGAGAAGGCTATGCTCGGAGTTTCTTTGCGTGATCGAATCAGAAATGAAGACCAAGAGAACCAAGGTTACCAACGTAGCCTGAAGAATTAAAAAAACTTAAGTGGCAGTGGGCAGGGCACATTGCTCGCAGAACAGATGGCCGATGGGGCCGAAAAGTTCTGGAGTGGCGACCGCAAACCGGAAGACGTTGCGTTGGAAGACCTCCCACTAGGTAGACCGATGATCTGGTGAAGGTTGCGGGAATCCCTTGGATGCGAGTCGTACGGGACCGGTCAATGTGGCGACACTTGAGTGAGGCCTATGTCCAGCAGTGGACGTCTTTCGGCTGAAATGATGATGATGACTAATATCCTTAGATCCTTTTTGAAACTTTCTACATACAGTTTTAGAAATTTATGTAGAAAGTTATATCACTCTCATTTTGCTTAGGTTCGTAATACCTACCACTAGATGGCGGTGCTATACCTACATAGCCAAATTGTACGCTTTTGTTGCAAGTATTGTTACATAAACATTTCTACAAAATCAGTGTGATGTTTGGTTGAAAACTTCTTAATCGGTATCTTTGTATTTGTTGAAACCATCTTTTTTTGACAGTTGCTTACAAAAAAAAAGCCTTAAAAGTTCACGTAAGTCGTAAAAAGAGTATGTTGGTTATTCAAAACATTAATTTTGATGAAATAAAGTATCTATACAATAGCTCCGTGGATATCAGTGACTTCATATTTAAAAAGATTATTTATTTATACCAAAAAACCCAATTTATTCAAGTCATTGAAATACGAATTAATTTCTATTGGTTTCATAAGTAGTAATTTTAAATTTACTGACAGTTGTATTCACAACTACTTAGCACGATAATTGTCTGAAAAAAACAAAATAATTAATAATTTTTGGCTAACCTAAAGATCGACCCGAGCGGCTGGATAACAGCCGCTCGGGTGTTGGTCCGTGAACCATTACATACCGAGTTTCCTCCGTGCCTAGGAAAGCACTTTAAGCTGTGTTGGTCCCGGCTGCCATTTGTAGATCTTTGACAGTCGTTACGGGTATTCAGTGGCCCAAAAAGTCTGACAACCAGTCTTACAAAGGGGTATCGTATTACCCAGTACTAACTAGGTTGTGGAGGTCAGATAGGCAGTCGCTCCATGGATAATACTGGTATTCAGCTGCATCTGGTTAGACTGGAAGCCGACCCCAACATAGTTGGGAAAAGGCTAGGCAGATGATGATGATTGCAGTGGGGACCTATAGATACTAGTTATGTACAACATGTAACCCGCCAAGTTATCTCCCCATCGCGAAATATGTTCATTATCTTACCACCTACTTATTCGGTTTTATTTTCTAACCAACGATGTCCCGCTGCTGTGCAAAGGGCTCCCCTATATATGTACAGGTATGTTTTTCTTTTTTATGTGGTTATATATAAGAAGATAGCGATCCTTCCGTGCCTCACATATGGATGCCAAACATGGTCACTGCGGAAAGCAGACGAGCACAAACTCGCTGTCATGCAAAGCAAAATGGAGAGAAGCATGTTGGGCATAAGATTGTCTGACAGAATGACTAACGAGGACATAAGGAAAAAAGCTAGAATAACGGACATAATAAAAATAATAAGAAGTCTGAAATGGAAATGGGCAGGACATATCTGTAGAATGGAAAATGAAAGATGGACAAAGAAAATCGTGGAGTGGGTGCCTAGAGATGGAAAAAGGAAGCAAGGAAGGCCGCGAAAGCGCTGGGAAGGTGTATTTAAAGAAAGATGTGGACCTGACTGGAGGAGACAAGCTAGAGATAGGGAAAAATGGAGAAAACTGGGGAAGGCCTACGCCGCAGAGGCGACTTCCATAAATGAACGTAAACAAAAATGCTGTGCATGAATGTAATTTAATTAAATTAAATTAGTGTTATTAAAATGAATGTCACATAATAAAAATAATGTAATGTTATTAAAATTGATCTAATGAATTTTTTAAATGGTATGTAATGTTATTAAATTGATGTAATAATGAAATGAAAATGATGAAATGAATGTATGAATGAAAGTTATGGAATTAATGTAATGTTAATAATGTAATGCTCATAATGTAATGATAATAATGTAATGTTGATATTGTAATATTAAAAATATAATGCTAATATGATTTGTTACAATTACGATTAATCAAGTTTTTATGTTCTGTGTATTTATGGTAGAATGATTTTTTTTTATTTTTATTATAGTAGATAGACTTTTAGTGTTAACATTGTTATTTGAATAAATAAATAAAAAACAAAAAAAAAGTGGGAAATAAAAAAAGAAAGAAAGAAAAAGTATTTATTTAAATGTTTTTTTTTTTTATAATAGGAGATAAAAGTTGTGTATGGAAATCGACATTTTACAAAATCTGATTAGGCGCTCGGCTTTCAATAATAAAAAGATTTAAAGCTGAATTGGTTATTTATATTTATCATTAAAAAAAAAAGATTTGTCGTTCATTTCATACCTACATTTCATACATAGTTGCTTTCCTAGGTCCAAAGTTTCAAAAAGTTTCAGAACAGACCTCTACGAAGTCCATAAAATTATAATCACAGCAAAACTCAGTTTCAAACAATAATATATTTATTTCGTGATCATTAAATCTTTGTTTTCTTTCCTTTTCCAATAAAAGATTTACAGATTTAATCTCAAAGTTAGTCAATTCGTTCTTCATATTTAACAAATAAGTTGTGTAATCTAATGCTTATAAATAAGCAGGACATAATATATATAATTATATATACAAATAAATACAATTGAACTGTATATTCTATATATTATAATATTTAATAAAAACAAAAGGCCTGACTGACTGACTGACTGACTCATCAACGCCCAGCCCAAACCCTCCTGAACCGGGAACCTATGTGCAAAATTTCAGCTTTCTAGGTCTAAACCTAGAAAGCTGAAATTTTGCACAGAGGTTCCCTTTATAATGTAGACAAGGAATAAGGAAGGAATTTTAGAAATTCAACCCCTAAGGAAGTAAAATAGGGGATGAAAGTTTGTATGGAAAGCCGTCAGTTTTAAAGTTAGGATCTTCAAATTTTGTGTTTAGGCTGACGATTAAAAATTAATTTACACGTGTCTCAGCGTTTTTGATAATTCAACCCCTAAAGGGTTAAAAAGGGGGATGAAGTTGTGTAGTCCTTAATTTTCGAAGTAAAAATCATACATATCATTATCTAGGCGTATAGTTGGAAGCTAACACAACGGTGTTGTTAGAATTTCAATCCATAAGAGGGTGAAAACGGGGATGAAATTTTGTTTTTAATTAAAGTTCTTTATTGTTTGTTGTAGTTAAAATAACTATATTTCGGCTAATGGTTGGAAACTAACACAACGTACATTGTTGTTGTTTTTTTTTTAATTTCAACCCACAAGGGAGTGAAAAGGAGGATAAAGTTTTGTATTGAAGTTGTTCATTCGCTAAACTTTGTATTCAAATCTTCTAAAATATATATAAAAGAAGAAAGTGACTGACTGACATATCAACGCACACCCCAAAGCGCTGGGTCTACAAATTCCAAATTTGGCAAGAAGGTTCCCTAAATGGTCTAGGGGTGCACTATGAAAGGGCTCCAAGTTTGTTGTATGGGGAAACAAAATTAGTTAGACTATGTTATTAGAAACTTCACAGGAGTACTCTTATTGATAAATAAGTAGAAGTGAAAATCAACATGGTTATTGTATGTATGGTGTATCGGGTCGGTTTAAAATCGTTGTTTTTGTAATTCACCCGGTATTACAAAAACAATGATGATGATAGTGACTGTGATAGTGACTGTGATAGTGATTGTGATAGTGATTGTGATAGTGATTGTGATAGTGATTGTGATAGTGATTGTGATAGTGATTGTGATAGTGATTGTGATAGTGATAGTGATTGTGATAGTGATTGTGATAGTGATTGTGATAGTGATTGTGATAGTGATTGTGATAGTGATTGTGATAGTGATTGTGATAGTGATAGTGATTGTGATAGTGATTGTGATAGTGATTGTGATAGTGATAGTGATTGTGATAGTGATTGTGATAGTGATTGTGATAGTGATTGTGATAGTGATAGTGATTGTGATAGTGATTGTGATAGTGATTGTGATAGTGATTGTGATAGTGATTGTGATAGTGATTGTGATAGTGATTGTGATAGTGATTGTGATAGTGATTGTGATAGTGATAGTGATTGTGATAGTGATTGTGATAGTGATTGTGATAGTGATTGTGATAGTGATTGTGATAGTGATTGTGATAGTGATAGTGATTGTGATAGTGATAGTGATTGTGATAGTGATTGTGATAGTGATTGTGATAGTGATTGTGATAGTGATTGTGATAGTGATTGTGATAGTGATTGTGATTGTGATTGTGATTGTGATTGTGATTGTGATTGTGATTGTGATTGTGATTGTGATTGTGATTGTGATTGTGATTGTGATTGTGATTGTGATTGTGATTGTGATTGTGATTGTGATTGTGATTGTGATTGTGATTGTGATTGTGATTGTGATTGTGATTGTGATTGTGATTGTGATTGTGATTGTGATTGTGATTGTGATTGTGATTGTGATTGTGATTGTGATTGTGATTGTGATTGTGATAGTGATTGTGACTGTGATAGTGAGTGTGATAGTGACTGTGATAGTGAGTGTGATAGTGACTGTGATAGTGACTGTGATAGTGACTGTGATAGTGACTGTGATAGTGACTGTGATAGTGACTGTGATAGTGACTGTGATAGTGACTGTGATAGTGACTGTGATAGTGACTGTGATAGTGACTGTGATAGTGACTGTGATAGTGATTTTGATAGTGACAGTGGTTGTGATGATTATACTTGTGATCATTATGAAATTTGGTACAGAAATAGTGGTTGTGATGATTATACTTGTGATCATTATGAAATTTGGTACAGAAATAGTGTATAACCTGGATTAACATCTAGGATACTATTTATCCCTTTAGTATGATCTCGTGGGACAGTTACCGAGCGGGCGAAGCCACGGGCAACAGCTAGTATCAAAATAACAGCTTTTTACTGAATGCAAATTATGAAAGTATATACGGTACGTAAAAACAAAAACTCTTTTTTTTTATTCTAATTTGTCTCTATTTGTTCCGGCAATCACCGAATCGGTTGGACGATTTTTACAATAATTTTATTTTATTTATATAATGTGCAATAAATTTAAAAATGTTTGACTTTGGTTTTCACAGAAAAATCAATGAGGTATGCAAAATACATGGTGTAAATGACATTGTCGCACAAACTAATAACATGGATCCACATGATTTTAATCCCTCAGAGTCGGAAACGATGGTTTTTTTTTAAATTAATCAGTTGCTCCATACAAGTATCTCCATACATAATCAAACAAGTCCGAAATTGCTGATAATTTTGCAATATTTGTTCTAGAATTATATTTAAAAGTCGTTCTTTCTGGGTAGAGTGTTCAAATAATTTAAAATCATGACACCATTAACTAAACCAAATTACTGTTGGTTTAAAAAATGGTCCAATAAAATAATGGTCTTTAAAAGATTCTTATACGTTTAGTATTTTTTAATACACTCGTCTTTTGGATGTCATGGCATAATAGTCAAAATATTGCAATCTGTTTTACCGACTTCTAAAAAAGAGGAGGGTTTAAATTCGGTGTTTTTTTCATGTTTTTTACCTACTGAATCGATTTATGTTTTATTTTTTTATTTGGAAGATGAAGGTCGCTGTGGTTACATTATAATTTAATTACCATTGCTAGGTGGTGTATGAGTTAATTATATAATATATTTTTTCTATAAACGTATATGTGGATCGATAATAACTTTTAGTAACAATGGAAAATGAATACTTGGCAAGAATTTGTGTGGGACACCATCATACCACAACTAAAAAGACAGAAATTAAAAAACAGAAAAAAAAACTTCCAATAAACGCTAAAACGTGTAAAATAACTATAATATTTCCGGAAGTCTGAAGTCCGGTAGTTTTTAAACTACTTTAAAACAATCAGTCCACAATAAGTAGAAAAAAAAATTTTACGTACTTACTAAGACATTATTATACGATAAGAATCTGTTTATAACACCATGAAAAACATATTACTAACCTCGTAAATTAGAGTATAACTACAAAGCGGCAGCCTAACTGCAAACGGCACGAACGCCTCTATTTGAAATGAAAATCATTGAATTTAACCCGTTTTATTGAAAGAGTAAACAAAAGTCATTAAAACAACAGTGTTTGTTAAACAGCAATAACTGCACGGGGCCACTAAATAAGTGGCCTAGAACTGTGCCTACCCTCTCGGAGAATAGTCCTGATAATCACATTTGAGTTTTTTGCCTTCTCTAGCCCTCCGCAGTTTTTCGCCTTCTCTAGCCGTGTGGTATCCGGCAGAGTAGAATAGAACCAACCCATTACACTCACGGGTGTCGTATAAGGCGACTAATGTCTGAGGCAGAACACCTTGCGCCTCCGTAGACCAGAGAATGGGCAGCAGCGTTTTCTGTTAGTCTTTCATCACTGCGATCTACAATCCGCCTGCCAAGCGTGGAGATTACGGCAAATTCCTCCCATCATGGGAGAGGCTTATGTCCAGCAGTGGACGTTAAGGGCTGTTGTTGTAGTAGTGTAGTAGCCCTCCGCATGCACCAGACTGCAGCATACAGCATGCTGGGAAAATGGGATGGCGCAAGGGTATCGGCACTCGTTGCGTGAGTTGCGTCCTACACCAAAAGCCTACCCATCTTCCAGATACATTCCAAAAAACTAAAAAAACATCCAAAATTTCGTACTCCGACCATCACACGTCTAAATTAATAGCCAAGTATTCCAAACAAAGTTTTAGTACACTCAAAAATACCTAGTTACCGTACTGTAGTATAGTAGGCGTAGGTTGGAATACTTGTCATGAACAGAATGCTATGCTTTTAATTAAAGCTGAAGTAATTTAGAGGGGCAGGGCAGGCAGGGACGCAGGGAACGTTCCACCACGCGTGGTCATGTATTAGGCAAAATCTTCTGCATACTCATTTGGAAATGTTTAAACAGTGAGGTAGGGGTAGTGAGGCAGGGGTGGAGGGCCGAAGGCTATGGTTAGTTCTCCGCTACAGATAAATTAATAAAGCAGCTACCTAGGTGCGCATAGATATAGCACGCATGTCCGTGAGTACCGTGTTAAAGGGTGTCCCGATTACTGGTGGTAAGTTTCATTGGAATTTTGTTTTTGTATTCTTGTAGAACTAATTGAATTGGTAGAGTTTAATATTGTACTCGTATGGAAAATGTAAGTAGATGTGAAAGAGTTAAAAATATCATTTAGATTTTACTGGAAAGAACGAATCAGAGATGTTAATAGCTAAGCCACTGTAATAAATCTAAAAAAGTTTCAGCGTACAGTATAATTATGATGATAGAGGAACTCATAGAAATTACATTTTGTTCTTTTTTTTTCACTTAATTAAGGTCAGATTTCTTAGCATGTTCATCGATATCTGACTATCTGAAATACGTTTACTTCTGTAAATATACTCCAAGGATTTTACACAGTTTTAAGGCAAAATTAACTTGCCCAAGTTAGCACAAGATTACCCACTAACAACAAAGAAAACCATTAAATAATCAAACACAAAAGCCGAACCACCCTGTACGCATGAGATGTGAGATGTAAAATTTGAGCCGAGCACAACGCCACACCTATTATGAAATTTGTGCACACACACAAGAATGGACACACACACACACATACACAACCTCCGAGAAAGGTACCTATTCGGACTTAGGTGGCTATTGGGGGGTAGGGGTTCTACTTGCGACGTTCGGGCCGGCTTAAATTTTCGTATTAATATGTATCTCTTATACTCGCGGATTTACCAGCCGATGCTCGGCGTAATTATGTGGCCGGCTAGGGGAGTTTTTAATAGCCCACGGTAAAAATACAACGAGAGACTTAAGAGAATTTGGGTAATGTCCTTTGTGTGAATTTTTAAATGTTTGTGCGAAAGTGTCGGTTTTTCTTTTTTGATGTTTTGTTTTTAATCGGTACACCATTAAGCTTTTGAATGATCTCAACGATAAATCCATTCTTTCGTTCAATAAAATGTACTTAGGTACTGAATGCTTTTCAGATAGTTATTGTAGAAAAAGTTAAAGAATACATAATCTCAGTAAAATCTAACAAAAACAAAACAAGAATCATTCATACGTATATAATCACATACATATATTACAATCACATACCTATTCTACATTCTGTACCCCTAGAGGTGCGGATACTGGACACAATATCGATTTATCGCAAGTTCCAAGTCCGTGACGTACACGACACGTAAGTACGCATATTATTACGCGTGTTTAGTAAGTAAACACAGACCAAGTTTAGTATGTCCGCACTCGAGATAACGAATTAATTTTAATGAACACATCCATTTGTTAATTGGTAGAAATATTATAATAAATGAAACAAACATAATTCCATACAGATGAGATGAAAAAGCTCGGAGGGATAAGCAAATGAATAGAATAAGAAATTAGTTTGTAAAAGTACATTTGAAAGTTGCACCGATAGCTGAAAAGTTGTGTGGAAATCGGTCCCCCTAATTATATGACGAAAATACCGTGAGGAAAGTTTTAGCAGGAATGTGGCTGGCTGTAAGAGTAGGTGAAGTCCAAACAAACAATGGATAGACTGTGTAAAAGATGATTAGGTATTTAAAAAGGCTACTGAAATATGACTATTGGAGAAGTGTGGAAGAAGAAATGATGTACCCAAAATTGGTATAATGGCAATAGAATTATCATGACAATAGTAATATCTGACAACAGACTTAACATAATCATATTTTGTCTCACCTTGGTATATCTTACTAATAAAAGGTGTAAATAGACCCTTAACGAAGCCGAAAGGCACTTATTCTCCTCGTCACTGCGATCATTTTTTTGTTCCATACCTTGGAACCTTTTAGTTACGGAGATATTGGGGGTCAAAGTTCCAACTTTTTCACAAGTTGTTTTTTTGATCACTACATATTATAAAACAAAGTCGCCCTGCCGCGTCTGTCTGTCCCTATGTATGCTTAGATCTTTAAAACTACGAAACGGATTTTGATGCGGGTTTTTTTAATAGATAGAGTGATTCAAGAGGAAGGTTTTAGTATATAATTTGCGGGCGGGCGAAGCCGCGGGCATCAGCTAGTAATACATAAAATACCATTTTAGTGGTTATCGAAATAATGACCTTTTGTAATAGATTCTAGAGTGCTGAGTATTTTGATTTTCTGATCAAGTACTAGTAGTAGTAGTGCAGTAGTTTACTTTAAACTGGTTGGAACTCAAAATGATTTTAGCACAAATTAATAAAATTACAATTAATACCCTTCACCTATTTATTAATTTATCATTAAATTAATTTATAAATAGCGAATACAGACAAGACTAAAAATGAAATTTATCAAAATAAGCTTGCTTGGAGATTTATGATGTTAATGTCACAAAAAATTATATACGCACATAATTGTAACATCACGACTATAATCACCGAACACTGACCACTGATGACTGATTACCGTTGTATACGAGTATATACAACATTATTTTTAGTATATGCGAAACCTGAATATAGTGTGTTAAGAAAAAGCAACTGAATCGATTCCAATAATTTTTACACAATTTTATATGTTGTCCCAAAAATATTTAAAAAAGGAAACAAGTTGGACACCGAGCGATACCAAGCTATCCGCTATCATACGCGCACAACTGACAGGTTATAGCGGCACTAGGCGCGGGCGCATAGCGCGGGCGGCGCGGGTGCGCTCGCCGCTTGTGGTGACCACGTTTTTTACGGACAACCAGGTAACAGAACAAGCATTTAACTATGAGATTTTTCATGATATTACAGTTTTGAAATTTTGTACATAGATTCCTTACATTAAAATACAACACACGTATTACGGGTTTCGCATATACTAAAACTAATGTTGTAAACATCTATGAAGCCGTAATGGGAACCTAATTATAAGCTTGTAGAAAGCGTAAAGCATTATTTTTAAATATGCCACCCATCATGAAAAATACATACATCGTAAACTCACGCCTGTTTTTCCATGGGTGTAGGCAGAAACTCTGCTCATACAACGCACTACACTTAAAACTATGCTAGTTTTAACACATACATACTATCGTCGTAGTATTCCCATAAGGACCAACCTTATTTACCGCCATCAAAACTGTTTTCAGTAAACATTTAAGGATCCATTTATTATATCCTTTCTACTAGTTTAGTTTTTCAACAACTTTATGCGTTTTGTGGACACGTGGTTAGGCCAGACGCCAGGTTCAATCGATAAGAGGATAAGCAACGCTCCCTAGGTCAGTCCATGGATGCGTGGCACCCTGGATGGGTGGTCTCAGCTCTTGATCCTGGAATTTGGAGTAAAGCTGTGACCGAGTGGCGTCCAAGGAATGGGAAGATTGGCAGACAATATTGTTACCATCGCGGGTCTACCATGAGATGGCACAGGAGTGTGGCGATTGACTGCGACAAAGAAAGGTCTACCTAGCAGAGTACTGCAGGGTGGAAATATTCAATGCTACTTTATTTTCACTTTGTGTGTGACGTGTACCTGTGGATGATTGTGATGATGATGACTCGCAGTAACTGTCAAAGATCTGGATCATATACAGTCTATATGAGTAAGTAGTCAGCCGGAAGAAGTCTAAACAACAACATTCATTTATTTTCAGGCAATTTTGGCCCATAGATATATTATACCTTACAGACAAACATACATCACATATATGTGTTATAAAAGACAAACTGTGTTAATTTAAAGGACCTTAAAACTAAAGAAAAGTCGCATTACTCAGTCATTTGAAGACACATATACAGTCGCTCCATATAATTGTATTCCAGCGAGAGGTCAGAGGTCGACTACCAGTCTGATCGGATGCAGCTAAATACCAGTATTATACGAGTACATGAAGCGACTGCCTGTCTGACTTCCATAACCCAGTTAGACTGGGTAACACGATACGCCTTGTTATGACTGGTTGCCAGACTTTCGGGCTACTGACTTATAACGACTGTCAAAGATCTACAAATAACAGCCAGGACCATTCGGGGCTTAATGTGCATTTTGAGGCACAGAGGGAACTCGGTAAGTAAGGGGTCACTCATCCACGGACCAACCTCAGCAAGTGCGGCTTAAACTAACGATCGACCCGAGCGACTGTTACAATTTAGCCACAAGCTCCTGACAAATAAAAAAACATGAATTAAATAATTAAAAGTTTCCTCAAGCTCAAATTATTTACTAGTAATGATAAAGAAATGTCGAACAGAATAAATAACAGAAAACGTCGCAACCACGTGCTTCCTATTTATCTTTTACTAGGCCATATATATGCTACGCACCTACGCCGCGTAGCCAGTTCGTAGGCAACCTAGTTACGACGCGCTACGACGAGCCTACGACGCGTAGCGTTACGTAACTTGACTAGTTTACAGCTTAAAATACTATAACATTATTATTACAGAAAATGTTGCCATTTACATAAACAAGCGGTATTTTCTTTCGTTCGTTCTGATGACGGTTATGTCACGGGATTAGGCATTCATAAATTATGTAGGTATTGGCCTAAACAATGCGGTCGCCTTAGTCGTGTCGGCTTGACAAATCTCTTTCACGTGTAAACTTAAAACCAACTTAAAATCATTAGCCCAAAGTCTTGGTAATTAAAGTTTAATGTGCAAACTAAATTCGGACGCAACGAAGCAAATTATTTTTGAACCGACTACCCATACCGACCCATACCCATGCATCACAAATCTGCACTTAAAGCTGTAAAAAGCGCTTTCAGTGTTCTCGTTTAAATAAAGAAATTTTCGTTAATAATTAAACAACGCAAAAAGGATTTTCACCCGAGGTTGGAGAGTGAAGCAACCCTATTTTCGATTGGTAATTGAAAAGGGTACGTAATGGTTAAAAATTCAATAGGCAGCTTAACTCCTGACGGCATGGCTGTTAGTGGTGACAAGTCCGCGACCGTCCAACGTGTAAACGTATGTACAACGTGTCATTGGAATAACTGACAACTCGAAAAAGGCTCATTGATCTTGCCATAAAGAACAACTTTACCTCATATTAGCCTTTTCCCAACTGTGTTGGGTTTCGCTCCAGTCTAACCGGGTGCAGCTGAATTACAGTATTTTACACGGAATGTTTGCCTATATCACGTCCACAACCCAGTTGTTACTGGGTAGGGGACGTAAGAAAATACAAAGCAATTGCAAATACTACTAATATAGCCCGGAAATATCAAATTTTATTACGTTTTTTGCAATTTGCTGCTCAGTGTCTGGCTGTATGTTGAACAAAATATGATTCACGACCGTAACACGTAAAATAAGCAATACAACCTCTTCATCAATACAACCTCTATGTTCATGTGTTACCATTTAAATGTCTTTTTCATGGAAAGGTCATTCATACAGCCTGACATTGAACTGGAAATTACAAAAAACTTATGACAATTTTACTTTCGCGGGTTACCTTGGCGCTCCCCAGATAGTCCACCTAGCTGAGGTCTCACGTTACCCTCGACGGAATGCATTCCAAGACTGATTTGCTTTACCGACCATCGGTCCATCGACAAATATATTATACACCCACTTCCGCTTGCTGACTCTGCAAGCTATAGCAGTAACAACAGAGCATTCCTCACGATTCCAGTCAAGCCCCAATAAACCCATACAACAATATTATTACCAGGCGATCCGATCCAATACTGAAATAGGATTTAATATTGCATTATATCCTATCGAAGCCGTTCACAACTATTTAATATCTCTAACGTAGCAGGAGGCAATATCTATGTGGAATCTCACACGATGCAATTTCATCGCATCGCACAAGTTCCTCGCATTTCAATTCATTTATGTGAGGGTTGAGTAAATCACGAATATCGTTTGATATTAGTTTACTAGATATGTCTAAATAGACACCGGCTTCCACTGGGCTGAATTCTAGAATATTGCATGGAGCATTAATACGTATCTTACGTGCACACCGTTATTAGGTAACATGGTACCTTCGTAGAATTGGTTGTTGGAATTTCGTACCTGTATCACTTTCGTACATTTTATTCAAATGCATGAAAGTGATATACGAGTAAGGGTTCTTACAGACGAGCAGCACGTTGCCAACGGCAGATAAACTGCAGCTGTCGCCGCGACGCTTGCAGTTGTGGCATGCCGCGTAAATGTGGGTCGACAGCTGTCGTTGACGCGCCGACGGCAGCCGCTGACGACACAACTCTAAGCGTCGACGGCAGCCGTCGACAGGTGGCGACGGCTGCAGTTAATCTGCAGTTGGCAACGTGCCGCTCGTCTGTAAGAACCCTAATATGTTCATGTGGCAGCCAATTCGTATAACACGCCGTTTTACATAATGGCGCCGGATTGTAAAACGCCGCCGTTATGTAATACGGCGTTCTCACGTTCAGCCTCTTCCCTTCCGTACTCCTTTCCGACTTCCAGGTGTACCGATATTACAGACATTTTAATTTTGGCTCTGGCAGCGCACTTGAGCATCATCATCTGCCTAGCCTTTTCCCAACTACGTGGTCGGTTTCCAGTCTAACCGTATGCAGCTGAATACCAGAATTATACATGAAGCGACTTCCTGTCTGACCTCCATAACCCAGTTAGTTAGTTAGTAATAAGATACGCCTTGTTATGACTGGTTGCCAGACTTTCGGGCTACTGACTTATAACGACTGTCAAAGATCTACAAATAACAGCCAGGACCAATCAGGGCTTAATGTGCATTTTGAGGCACGGAGGGAACTCGGTATGTAATGGGCCCAACCTAAGAAAGATCGATCCGGTCTTTATAATGTCGCGAGCCCCTCTAAGCATATGCAATTGCAATGTTCAGGTGTGCTGGATGTGTGGTGTTTTGATGTCCAGATCGTGTAATATGAATCCAGCTAACCGGCTAATGCATCTCTCATCTCAACACGTTCACACTACCACTTGAATTAGAAGAAGCCGAGACATGCGACACATTTTTATTGCTGATTATACGTGTCCCCTACCCAAAAGGTTTTATTTGTCGACGAAAAGTTTTACCTTTTCTATCAAAGTTGGGCACTGGCTGTTTGTGTTTTGAAACTGCATGGTTGAGAATGTTGTCGGAATAAACTGCATATTTGTCCAGGCTTTTTAGTGAGTTTAGTTTAGCAATATGAGTAATGTTTTTAATATGCCATTGTAGAATATAAGGTAACATCGTGACAGAGTTTTTGCCGAGTATTTTAAATGCTGGAAACCTTTTATTTTCTTTCCCTTCAAAGTTTTAAATCAGCTTTTCCATACAAAAGTGCACCAACACAAAGCTATACGGTCAACGTACGAGTAACAGCAGAATTTTTTTATACAATGTTACTACTATGCGGCTGTGCGTGCGTCCAGTATCGTTTACTGAATCCATGGAAAAAGTAGGTGTTACTAATGCCCTATAAATTAGTATAAAGTAGGACAATATTTTTTTATACTGGAAATAATATTTTAAAACCGAGAACTGGCTACATTGATGGCAGTAGATACTTGCGCAAGCAAAATCAGCCTATAAAATCCCACTGCTGGGACACAGGCCTAGGTACTCTCTATGAAGGGGATGGACTATAATGCACCACGCGGGCCCAGTGTGGGTTGGTAGATGTCACATGTCTTCGAATTGTATTTCTAGGACACGCCGGTTTCCTCACGACGTTTTCCTTCGCCGTTTTGTTTGAGAGCAGTGGTGATGAAATAAATTACACAAAGTAATGCGCCTGCCTAAGGGTGGACGTCGCCGACGAGGTCGACCGCGGCCTGAAACTGCACAGAACAGAGAGGTTTGGAGGGGAAAAGAGGATGCCTTTGCCCAGCTGTGGGACACAATGTAGGCCATCAAAAGAAAAATGCGCCTGCCTGGGTTCGAACCCACTGCTCGTAAGTTGGGGCCGCCACCACTAGGCCACCGCTGCTCTCAGTAGATGCTTGCTCGGACAAAACCCTTCAGATTCTACTTCTTCCTAGTCTGAATAGATTTGCAGTACTCTGTATTTTTAAACTAAATGAGAAAAATATGTGCCCCTTTTACCTATATTCCAAAGTCCAGGGAATGTTTCCATTAATTTTTATTAATCTCGTTTGACTTTTGGGGTATAAAGCCCGTCCAACTGTGAGGTATCATCAAAGGTTTTTACTAACTAATGGGTACAAAAAACACAAACAAGAAAATATCTCTTTTATTTATTTTACTTCGTAAGGGAAACCAAACATTTATGTTCGATCAAAGATGTAACACAAGTTGTAATCAATAACAGACAAATGTATTTTAAATGTAGGTTTATAAAATAATAACTTTGCTTTAGAATTCTGTTTCGGGGCTAATAATTCAACGATGTTACTGGTGAAGTAATTATTATAGGTACACGCAGACACTAAAAATATCTATATCAAATATATATCTATTATGTAAAATATATTTTTATTTTACACTAGATTTTTTTGCCTGCGTTTTCTCGCAAAAAGTGGTAATTATCCCTCGGGCACATAATAATATAACCGGGGTGAAAGGGTTTGACGCAGAATGTGCACCAAACGAAATGTGCACTTGACGCAAAATGTGCACTTCGCAATATGTGCATTTCGCAAAATGAGCACTTCTCAAAATGAGTACTTACCAAAAAGAGCACTTCTCAAAATGAGCACTACAAAAATAAATACCGTTTGCCTACTATATTTTTCTTAAATTATTTTGACCGATTTTTAGCACGATCATGCCAATTTTACATCAATTAAATGGGATCACGCTAAACATCGAGCAAAAACAACCCCAATTTGGGTTTGACGCAAAATGTGCACTTCGCAAAATAGCACTCTCAAAATGAGCACTTATTAAAAAGAACACTTCTCAAAATGAGCACTATAAAAATAAAAACCGTTTACCTACTATATTTTTTTTATTATTTTGACCGATTTTTAGCGTGCCCTAGGTCTTGACGAAAGTCTATCCGTGTGCATTTTAGCAAAATCCTGCTGGCTCGCGAAAGTAACAGTGTTACTTGTGCTAATGATAAAAGGACATCGGGCAAAATCCGACCCGGTTAGTGAAAGTTTGCGTACAATAACCAAACTAGATTCAAATCTATAAACACAAAAGTACTAATAAATATAATTGAAGTGTCCGTTTGTCATTTCAAAATAACAGCTTTTTTGTGGATGTAATAATATTTTTCTTTTACTTTTGTCTGTCTGTCTGTTTGTTCCGGCCAATCTCCGTAACGGCCGATTAAGGGAGATAGCAATAGATAGTAATAAGATGTAACTATATATACTACACATATTCCTTATTTTTCATTTCATCGCGAAGGTATCAGACAGTTACTTGTGCAATTATATTTGTATTGAAAAAAAACATTAGATTCATTTTCTCAATATTTTTCATATACGTTATTTTGAGAAATTAAATAGAATCGAAGCTGTTTTCCCTCACTATTTATAAAAAAATATGTTATACCAGCATTGGTTGGCAGTGCGCCAGAAACTGGATGCTTCGTGGAATAGCAATGGCGAAATCTTGGGTCCGAGTAAATGCCAACTTTCAGCGCGTTCCCACAGATGTTTTTAAAGAAAAGCTTTTTGGTCTGACATTACTGAAAGGTATAAAATATTTGGAAGGGAAACTAGGTTCCTATTTATTTGAGAGCCTGTGGAAAGGTCATTTATTCTGTCGAAATCACGCAGTTATCTATAAAAATAAATAAAATTTACCTGTCTGTTTTTAATTTCAGAATAACCGCTTTTTAGGGCTCCGTAGTCCAGACAAGAGTTTCGTCAGAGACCCTTATAGTCTCGTCATGTTCGTCTGTCCGTCCATCCGTCCGAGATTTTGCTCAGATACTGTTAGTACTAGAAAGCTGTACTTTTGTAGGGATGTGTATATTAATTACGCCGACAAAATTGTGAAACAATATTTTAGAAAATATTTTCTTTAGGGTAGCTCCCCTACATGTGAAGTGTGAATGAATTTTTTTTCTTCGTTTATCCCATCGTGTTTTGTATCGTTGAATAGGTATTTTAAAATGATTTAGGGGTTGCCAATACAATTATTCTATTTAAAACTTCAAAGTGCAAATATTTGTTCCAGTATACCCCTCCCCTCCCCCTCTAAAAGCTAAACTGCGGGCTTATAAAATCTGGAAAAATTCATAATGATAGTACATTTCATGAACTTTAAAGGAAAGTTATAGCGGTTAAGATAATTTTATTAGTTTAGCAGTAATAGTCGTTGAACTTGGGTGTTGGATAATTTTGAACCAAGTACAAAATCCTTAGTATAAATCATCTAAATTGACTAAGATGAAGTACGCATTTGCTGTAGTTGCTAAACTGATAGATTTCAAATTATATCTGTTAATTTTTTATTATTATTATTAACGGGCTACTACGGAACCCTACACTGCGCGTGGCCTAGCACACACTTGGCCGGTTTTTACTGAATGCAAATAAATAAAAGAAAACACGGCACTTTAACAAAAAACGTTTTAGAAAATGGCCTGATTTTATACTTTTAATGGCATATAGCCGATTTTATAACGAGAACTTAGGTTACTTTTATTTAAGCAAAAATATTAAAGTTACGTGCTAAAAAATTAAAACTTGAAATTGTTAACAAAATTCGATTCAAAGAGGGTTGTAAAAATTTCACCCAAACGAAGATCGCAGGCAATATAATCATCTGCCTAGCCTTTTCCCAACTATGTTGGGGTCGGCTTCCAGTCTGACCGGATGCAGCTGAATACCAGTATTTTACATAGAGCGACTGCGTATTGACCTCCACAACCCAGTTAGTACTGGGGAATACGATACCCCTTGGTAAGACAACGAAGATTGCGGCCGACTTTTAGGACAATTTTAGTAGGTTATTTGAAGTAACGGAATTGCTGACAATACGGCTAAACGTTGGACGCCGCTTTGTCGAACGTATCGCCAACACAATCCGGCTGAACGTGAGGACGCCGTATTACATAACGGCGGCGTTTTTCAATCCGGCGCACCATTATGTAAAACGGCGTGTTATACGAATTGGTTGCGACATATACATCAAACTAAGTAACTCTATACGCAAAAACAATTACTGGGAAATTACTTTTTTGGGGTGAAGAATAACGTTTAACGGTAAAACTCAATGTAACGCACTCAAAACATGAATGTGCTGATGAATGCAATGACTAGTACGAAATGGAGGTCTGATTAAAAGTAAAGTTTGGCGTAGCGGTAGTGAGGCTGCCTTACGTTCTAAGGGTCCCGGGTTCGAATCCCGGTTGGAGCAAATGTTTGTGTGATGAGCATGCACATTTGTTTCCAAGTCATGGATGTTTATATGTATAATAAGTATGTATTTACAAACAAAAAAGTATCTATGTAGTATATCAACTATCTGGTGTCCACGACACAAGCCTCGTTGCTTAGTGTGGCACTAGATGGCGCTGTGTGTTAATGTCCAGCGATATTTATTTATTTATTTATTATTTATTTAAAGTTATGACATTCAAAACTTGTACATAAAAAAAACCTTGAAAAAAGTTGCCACAAGTATGGTCCAGAACAAAAAAAAGATACGGCAATGACAGGGAGAACAAGTACCTTTCGGTTTCGTTTTTTTAAGTGCCCATCTAGCCTATAATATGAAATAAGTCTATGACAATAAGTACAATAAGCTCGTTCTTATTTAGGCTTCTTTTTCTCATTTAGGTGTCATCTAGTGTTAGTGACAACGGCCTTAAAAAGTAAGTAAAAAGTTACCGCTCTCACTGAGTAATAAGGTTGAAAACTGATTGACAGTCAGTGATCGCGGTAGTACGTTCAATCAGTGTGAGGTAAGTGCTTCGAACTGCTTCGAATAGTAAACCACGCAAGTGAATTACCATTCGACGAGTTGAAAGGTGTATTAAGCATCGTAACCTGGGGCCTTCGGTAGTTTCTGCCGACCCCCATCAGAAAAAGGCGTAAGTATACGTATTTATGTTTGCATGCATGTGATGTATTTCTCATTATCTTGCTCGCTTATCAGCATCTTCAGGCTGGGACATCTGAGGCGCTTTGTCGCACTGTCACACACTTCTATTGTACTCAAAATTATTTTCATACTTTTCATTTTTTGAATATCCGACACTGTCGCGTTACTGAACAGGGGCCCCAAAAGTTGTCCTAGGAATCCGTTCCTAAGCCATATCAACCTAGACCTTGCGGTACGCGTCTAGGTCGAATCGCTACCTCTTCATGGGCCGGAAAAAATAATTTTCTCAAAAACGGAATGTAATGTTGCCATAACATCTCTAAAAAGTATCCAGAAAGTAACTCTACCGTAGACTTATTCACAACTGTCCAGTAAGAAGCGAGATTTTAAATTTAGATTCTCCTACTGTCCAGTAAGTAAGTATGTTATTTACTTACTGGACAGTTGGTCATCCTCTTTGGATCTGCTTAGAAAAAAAACATAGTACCAGACACAGAAATCAGTTAAAGCCATTATAACATGATTATAGGAGGGAGGCTCCAAATATATATCTATCTCTCTTTTTGGTATGACATTTTATGAGATACATAATTATATTTTTTATAGTCGGTGACACTTAACGCGACGCAGAAAAAGTATGCACGTTGCGTTTTGTACTTAGTAATGTTGTGGAAGTATAGTGTGGGATTTTATGTTTGTATTTAGTAATTTCAGTTTATAAATCATGTTGGACTAAAACTTTCCATTCTAAAATTAACATGGAGTTTCAAAAACAATAATATATATGCCCCCGGTAAATTGATCACAATATCTATCAGTAATTGCCCTAATATGAATGTAACCTTCAATATTAATTAAACAATTTGTTGTTAAACTTTCATTCATTTTTGAGAAAAGCATTATACAAACCTCAACCAGTGAGAAAACTCATACTTTAGTTTTATTCAAAATTAAATAAATCTTTCCTCCTTTTTAGAAGAAGAATCTATATTAAAAAAAAAAACCTCTTTATCTATACTTTAGTCCAACTTACCTCGTCCATGTCTTTGCAACACCAACCCTTTTTACGGCAATCTTTGACCACTTTCACTTGAGCTGCGCTAATTACCGTACAATGAAGTCCCCATGGACCAAGCTAACAAGATAACTCTCGCATTACTATTTCATGTGATTTTACTTTTGTTTTGTGTACAGTCGGGTAAACGAATTGTTTATCAAATTGACAAAATCAAACAACTGTCAAAATTTTATTACAACATCAACCAACTGTCAAAATTTAATAATGGCAGCTAACATTTTAATTCGCGGATAGTGAAAAAATCTATGCTGATAGTCAAGTATAGCCTAAAAACTTATTTCCGTGACTTTACAATGTCGCTCTCGCATTGAAATATATTTTAAACTTTGTTACTGTTCTTATTTTACTGATTTGTTTGATTTTCCTGGTTTTTCTCATAGCGTTATTTTGAAAGAAAATTCGCACTATCAACATTTTGCAAAGTTCAAGAGATCATGTTTGGCTGTGGAGCAAGTAGGTACCTACTTACTCAACGTAAGTACTACCTACGTGAGAGCAAAAAAACTGAACAAAGTGTGTGTGTCTTATCCCACGCGAGAAAGTCCAAGTAGTTTAAAACTAACTGGTAACTAAATAAGCTATAGTTTTTAGTGAAGTTTATTAGTATTCTTGTAGATTTTGTAGAAGCAAATAAAAGTGATTACTGTTTTATTAAGACTGTTTTAGCATAAAAAGGATATTGTTTCAGAAAAAAATTAACTGTCATTACCAAGAATCTTCTGAAGTTTTTTAACGAAAAATTACTAAAGCTTCATAGGCGGTACTCACGTCACATTAACAGACAAAACTCCGATTCTCATGTTTCACATAATCGACTCATTACTCGCACCAATATATGTAGCTACCTATGCTGCGTGGATACTGTTCGAATCCATTTACTTCTCTAAATTATGCGTAAAACGTCCATTTGACGATCTCCCCTCTTCCCTCTTATCGCTTGGACAGAACGGGAGCCTCGGGCGGGGGCGCCGGACTAGGGCAAATTGGGGGGTTTACAAACCCCCCCAAGTGAGGGTGTCCGAAGTCCAACCTCACCCTTTAGCTACCCTGAAGTTCCATCTCTCACACCTATAAATTCGGCACACACATTTCACCCCTAGGGAGGGGGGGAGGTCTATAACGCACCAATCCTTTCGTTTGGCGTGTCACACTTGCCAAGCTTCGGTGACCTCCACTACAAATTAATATTCACAAACGTTTCCGTTACTATCGTTAATCATTGCCGTTTCTGCCAGTGATCTCGCTTATGTACAACACCTTCGGTTTAGGTAGCTGCCTATGTACCGCTTTGTGTTATTGCTTTTGAGGACCATTCTAAAGTATATCTGGTATAATACGTATTGGTACTCAAATGCACTGAGATTTTACTCTGTCTGTTTTTCCATCTGCATACAAATGATACCTAAAATGTTTGAAGAATATCAAAATTTTCAGCACATAAAATCGTCAATGGTTTAAGACGAACTAAGTATCGAAATTTACCAGAGTTTTAGGTTCGTATAAAAAATACACTATAGTAGGAACACATTGTGACATCACGACGTCATTGCAAAACAGGTACCTAAGTACAGGTACGGACAACAGTAATCAAAGTTACAATTATTGATTGAAAGTAACTACCATAGCATGTATTTGTTCATAAAATACTGGAGATGTTTACATAATAAATAATGTAGGATCAAGTAAAAAGCAAAAAGGCGCGAACAGCACACAAAACAGCTTCGTTCCCAGTGAATAATAACTATTTATCGAAATATTAGAATATATTTGGAGTTCCACAGGAACAAAATAACACAAACTAAATAGGTAAGCAAACAACGGCATAAAATATTCAAACTTAATATTAAAAATGTAATGTTCGTGTAGATGTTTATTATGTAAAAAAAGAAAAATAGTTTCATCGTCCTCGGTAGAATTGACGTCGGTATTACACGAGGCGGATGGCACAGATAAAGTTTCTTTCCACTAGATTGTAGATCTTATAGTTAGTTAAAATGAACTCTAAACTCTTCAACATAGTAAAGGTATTATTAAACTTTGAATATATCGGTGATCTGACAATGTCTACCACTTCCTCCATCACGGGCCATCCCCGGACACCACTTGGTAGAGCTGGGCTAGCAAACGTTATCTCCACTCACTATTGACCTACCTTGCTGACGAACGGACCCTCGATTTAAGACAATCAAGCCGGCTAGAAACCGGTCTGATTGTCCTACACCAGACACTGTTCTAGTAACTAACACCTTGCATCGTACTCCGACATGGTTTTTAAAGAAAAAATGTAATCTTATGTTCAGTTATCTACAGATATCTGCTTTAGGGATTCTGACTTCCAGTAATGACTGAGGAAAGCGCTGGAGTGAAACCATAGACGGCGACTGGACGAAGGAATGTGGTAAGACAGCCGACTGGGTGGACAGACGATTTTATTAAAGTAAAAATGAATAGCCATGACATAAATCCGCCAAAAGTGGAGAGATTTGGAAGAGACCTACACCGAGCATTGGGTGGTCAAAGGTAAAAGAAGAAGAATGACTTGTGTGTCAAAAAACAGTGCCAAAGATCTACAAATCATCACCTGCTTAGCCAGACTTAGAAAATAAAGTATTTTAGGAACTTCGATGTAATTACCTGGACCTGGGAATTAAGTATCTACCCAAAATTATGAAAAAAAAATAGGTGTGGTCCAGCCCTATTTGTTTCCATAATTTGACATCAGTTTCGTGTAACGGTTCCTAAAAAACACCTACTCTCCGAATTTCTTGGATTAACATAGCCGACGAATCTATAAGGCTTGTGTCACACGTAGAACAAATACCAATACAACCACACCACAACAACGACACGTGGGTGAACACTAATTTGTATGAAAATGAATAGTTTTCACACGGACTACATTTTGCCCGCAAATTCAAACGTGTGGGCGACATATAGTTGCTGTCAGTTAAGATCGCAATAGCGGTCACTGACCCAACCACATTTATTAAAATTCTTAACTTTGAAATTCAAAAATAAGCCTGTTCAAGTCTTGAATCGTCATCTATCGTGATCTTCAACGTTTTTTCTAATGAAAAACGATGCATTGTTAATTTGTTTTGGTTCGTACGAAAAGATATTAGGGAAAGGGCGGTGACCGCTATTGCGATCTTAATTGACAGCAACTACAGCAGTGACACCGCGTACTAGCGGCCGGCCGGTAACATTGCAAACGCAACGTTGCGTCGACGCACCGAGGCGCGCTCTCCTACCCCCTTCCGATCTGTATATCTGCAACTAGTAGCGACAACGCAACCACATCGACATTTTGTCCACAACCACAACGCAACTGCAAGAAGCAGCAGCGACACTATTCACACTGCTTGACCACTTTATGTCACTGTGATGTGGTGTGGTTGTGCAGTAGGTACGTGTGAATTCTGCCTTAGAGTTCCGTTTTTCGCTATTTGGCTACGGAACCCTAAAATTGCGTTGAACGTTATTCTATAATTATTATGTGATATAACAAATCAATAACCTATCAGATATCCGTGAGAATTTTGTGGAAGGGTTAAAAAACACTGTAATTTTGGATCCCAATCAATTTCTGAAAATAATTGATTACTTTTAAATGTTATCTGTATACTTACATAAATAAAAATCAATTGCTGCATGTATGAAGGATCATCACTTGAGAACAGCTCGGCCGCTTTGGCTGATCTTCTTCGTTGTGTATTGAAGAAAGTTTTGAAATTCTAAGCGCACTCCTTATTTTTTTATTAGTAAATTGTACCCATGCGAAGCCTGGGCGGGTTGATAATAACATTCTAGCAACCACTTAGTTTCATTACCCCTTCGCAAGATGGCGCTGCCAGTATATCGCAGTATCTAATTATTGTAGTTAAGTTACTGTCGGAGGAAGTCGCCGCCGAGGTAGACCGCGACGTTAGTGAAGTTAGTGCGACGATCTGATTTCATTATTTATTGCACCGAAGAGGTTTGGACGGTGAAAGGGGTCTTTGCCCAGGGCAGTCCAGGCCCAGTCTCGACATGAATAACGACGCTGGCCCAGCAGTCTGGTTTTGTGCCTGTTGACCATAGAGTCACCTAGGGGGCGATTCTATGGTCAACAGGCACAAATCGTGGACGCGGGACTTCAAAAACGTAACTGGCGAAATGTGGAAGTGTGCCCTTCACGGGTGACATGCGTAATACTTATGATAAGTTCCTTTTACATACCTACCTTTTTGCGCATTTAACACGTTTAATTAAGATTGCCATTATAAGAAATCTTCCTAATAATTTACAAACATTTTGATAAAAATATCTGTCTGTTTTTGTAAAAAAAAAAATCTAAAAGATTGATTACAAAACGTTTTGTTATTTTTTCTTGTCGGTCCATCGTTATAGATTGAACGACTTTTTTTTTAATCACGCACCGTTTCACTAAATCACTGGGCTCGTGGAAACTATATGTTACGATTTTTTTTTTCTGCGTAACAGGCAGAGATTGTCAAAGTTTTGCGCTTGGCTCATTGTCAATGATCAGTGGCATGCCACTTGTTTAGCAGTAGTTTTACTATGAACCTTTGTAAAAAAACGTGGTATTTGCTTGTCAATAAAACTAATACTGTTTAATAAAATTAATTCTGGACTTTAACATACTGTGAGTGGTGAGTTGCGGTGTGCAGAGGTGGGCTCAATTTACGAGTTTCGTGCGAGTTACTTTGTGTAATTTATTTCATCGCCACTGCTCTCAAAACGGTAAAGAACCACATCGTGAGGCAACCAGGCATCCAGCCGGCCACCCACCGGTGGATATTTTGCTCAAAAAGCCCCTAAGATAAAGTGGGACTGGGCTGGCCATGTCTACCGTAATTCCGACGACGATTTGTGGGTAAAAAAAACCACGATGTGGAGCCCTGACACAGCCAGAAGGCGATGCGGTAGACCTCGCAGGAGATGGCGGAACGAGCTGGACAAAACCAACGACCAGTGGTCCACATTGGCCCTGGATCGAAGAATTTGGAAGTCATGGGGAGAGGCCTTTGCCCAGCAGTGGGATGACACAGGCTAACAGTTACAGTAACATATGGAAAGACGCCTGAATCCCAGCAGTGGAAATCTACATTATAGTCTGCTAATGCATTAACTTTATTAAATATTTTTGCAATCAACTAAACAATTTGTTAGCTGTTTTTTGTGTTAATGTTACCTAGAAAACCGCGATAGTTTGACAGCTGCTGGTGGCAGTAAGGGTGGCGCCAGAGAGCCTGCAGGTTTGCGGGCACTCGGGCAGATATTTATCGACACCATGCCCATTGCCCATCGTGTCGTCGGAGACGTACATTTAAGTATCCTTATTGTCTACTGTTCAGACAGTTTGCTGTAACTAAATACTATTCCACCAAGAAAATTAGGATCGTAAAATATTTTGGATTTTTAAAGAACTTTGGGCGATTATGTTTTAATACACTAATGTTATACAGGGTGAAAACAGACCCTACACGAAACCGTCAACCAAGCATTCTATACATCAAACTAGTAACTACTAAAAAATATTGCTGAAACGTCTTTTTTTTGGGGTGAAATGTCACGTTTTACGGTAAAACGCAATGTAACGAACTTTAAAATATTGTGCTTATGGATGCATTTAATATTGGAGGTATTTAAAGTAAAGGCATGACCTTAAAAACTAGTATTTGAAAAAAAAACTAGTGAAATATTGGAACTTTGACCCCCAATATCTCCGTAACTGGTAGGTTCCCAGGTATTGTCTAGAACAAAAAAAAAATCGCATTGACGGAAAGAACGAGTGCCTTTTCGGCTTCGTTATGAGTCTATTCACACTCATTATGACATCTCACTTGTAAGCCCCAACGGGTTAGGCAGAGGTGCACCTAATAGTAAGTAAGTCCTACGTTTCGCCAGGTATGTTTAAGTCCCATCTAATAGCGGACGAGCCTATTGCCATCCCCCGGGCACAAATCCAGACCCAATGACACTTTGCCCCACCTGGGAATCGAACCCAGGACCATCATGCAGCAGTCGCGTTTGCAACCGCTAGACCAAGAGGTAGTCCTTTTATTATTTCTTACATTAGTTTTGTATGTTCGTAAAAGAAAATAATCACGCCCAAAATTAGTTTTTATTAAATAATTCTTCTTATTTGTTATCTCTACTTACCATGTCCTGATCATATAGGTCCTGTAAGTAATTAAAAATCTAAAAGCTTATTTCAAATTTTCAGTACACACAAACATCCTTTGAGAACCCGAATGCATTAATGCAGCGCACCTATTGCCATCCCTCGGGCACAAAACCAGGCCCTCACGTCTTTAAGCAGCCTACCGGTCAACGACAACGGGGTACTTAGGTGTCAAAGCACTCCCCCGAATCGCTGTCATTCGGGAACGTGCCTGGAAGGCTGGCAGCATTGCCATGTTGAATGGCCATGCTAATTCTTTGGCCAAAGAAACAGCCATCATTCTGTCCGCTTAGCATGACCACCGAGACACGTAAAAGAATCCACAAATCTTTTGTTCATCTGTCATTGAATCGACAAAATGACAAATGAACAAAATATGTGGTCATGCTACGCGGGCTGGTCACGAAAAGTGTCACTTGTTAGAACTTAGGTACTACGTTACTAGATCCCTTAGTAGGTATAACCAAAAGCTTGAACTCAGTCAGTCTGGCTTCAATCACAGCTAAATCAGCTCAAATCTGTGCGGTTCTTTCTTCAAAAGACCATCTCAGACATTAATCTGCATAGTCCTTATGTGTGTTGACCAAGATTATGTCTGGACCTTTAAAGAGACCTCTGAGTTTGTTTCGGCTGTTTATTCTCAAACAAGTCAGTTACAAATCACCGGCCTCGTCTATAAAGAGTGTAAATAGACCCTTAACGAAGCCGAAAGGCACTTGTTCTCCCCGTCATTGCGATAATTTTTTTTGCCTATACCATACCTGGGACAATAGTTACTGAGATATTGACAAGTTTTTTTTATATTTAAGTACATGTTTATAATGTAAGATTTTTACTTTATACACCTCCACGACCCCTGTACTATTCAATCCATCCATTAGCACAAAGTTTTGAGTGCGTTACATTGAGTTATACCGCAAAACGTGATACGTCACTCCAAAAAAAGAAAGTCGTTTCCCAGCGATAATATTTGCAAAAAGTTACTTATTTTGATGTACAGAATGTTTTGTTGACGGCATCGTGAAGGGTCCGTTTACAACCTGTTTATATAAAAAAAAAACTTGTACTTAACAATGTTTGTAAAAACCTATTTGCAAAATAAACATTTATCACTATCATTACCGTTTTCAGTCAACTCACTCATTCTACGGTTCCTCTCCGAAGTTGTGTTCTCCTTCCACGTCTTGTCTTCCACGTCAAAGCTACCCTATAGGTTGTCTGTTCATCTAACTGTGGCGAGTCCTTCTTACCAAGCATGGGTTCGATTCCCAAAATACATAATAGGGTTGATCTCGAGTTTAGGATACTGTGCCACTCTCCCTTTTCTAAAATACCAGAACGCGGTCGAACAAGCTATTTGGTTTACATTTTACAATGTAACTTGTTGGTGAAACTGTAAACCAAATAGCTTATTCGACCGCACATTTACCAATACATCAGTGGTAACAAATTGACATTGAGAGCGTTTTTATTTTGTTGCAATAAGGGTGATTTTAGTGCAAAAAGCGGTTGGCTGTTGTTGTAAATAAAAAATACAAAACTTCCTACTTTGCCTTTCTTTTAGCCTAAGAACACCTTTAAAATATTTCATCAATATGGTAAAACCAAATCACCAATGAAGAAAGTCCGCGTGGCTGTGTATCCTAAAGCTCAAACAATTCAAGACAATGCACTGCGTATGATTCCTTCGAAATATAACAGATGGCGTTAGTATCACAGTCTATCTAACATTGGGTTAGTAAGAAGTTATGAATAAACAAGTAAGTAGGTACTTTGTACAACTGATTTATTTTTAATTTTTCTATTATAATAATTTAGTCTATTATTGGAGAATTATTTTTAGCTTGCTTAATTCTTTTTTGAGAGAAAGAAAGAAAGAAAAATATTTATTTGTCGCAGGGACACGATGTGCTTATAAAATTAGAAGAAAATAAACAATACAGAATACAACAGACAGAAACGTAATAAAGACTAAAGGTTTCATAACACTGACACAATGAAAGATCATAGAAATCCTAGAATACCATTTCATGATGTTTGATTTTATTACTTTTTTTGTAGGTTCTCTTCTTCAATGTTTTATTCTTCTTTTCTTTCTCTGGTTTTTCAGGAATGTTTCGATCAGATAACTTAAATGTTTTACAGAGCAGCGTCACTTTAGACCCCCCTGATAAATTCTCATCTACGGACTTGATCGAATTCGTCAAAAGGTATTTTGAAGCTAAATGATTACTGTACCTGGTAGCATAGACATCATTCTTTAGAATAGCGTTGTCTCTGAACGATTCCGACCTGTCTTTATGACTTTCTTTTTTATCTTCATAGTCAGATGATGAACTGTTGGAGTAATTACAAACAACATCGACTCTAATTACTTGTACAGTCTCAGGGCTTTGAGCACGAGATATCGTAAGACTTTTCCTTTTTCCACTTTTTTGATAAGTAATTTTCGTGTTTTCTATAGTTTCGTAGACGTCTCTAGTTTCGTCTCTTATTTGTGGCTTAGGGATTTTTTTACCGTTATTCTTTATGTTGGATTCATTTTTCCGCGACTTTTTCGTTTCGTCTGTGTTAGTTTCGACTTGAATTAGTTTATTCTCTTCTTTTTTATCTTTTTCTTTACTGCATCCTCGCAAGAATAGACTTGAAGTTCTTGATGCAGGTCTAGATCTGTCTGTATTGTAAAGATATTTGATGTATTCGTCGAAATAATAGTAAGTTAACTGTGATGCTCTATCATCATCACTTTCGTCGTCACTAACTGCTTGTTTAACAAACATTCTATGTTTGTTTCCATCGGTGTGTTTCTTGTATTTGAAGCTAGTTCTCGGCCGGATGGATTTGTCAACGTCCCCTGTGAACTTGAGGGTCTGTACCGTGAGGACCATGTCCCCCGTATCTTGCTGTGCTCGGGCGCTATCGAGGGCATCAGCGAGTTCAGTACTGTTAACGTTGCAGTGGTATCTAAGTCAAAAGAAAAAACAATTTTTTATTCTTTCTTTTTGAATATATGAATTTGAAGTTGCTTTGTAAAAAGAGGAAAAAGTACCTACAATCAAATAAATCGTGCTATGGACAGTTATTTTAATATACTTTTCTTAACTTAGCAAGGCTTAGCCTTGACCGACATTTTGGGTTATTCAGTGAAAAAAATGTGAGTTGCACTACTCGAGTTATTGACAGTTACGTACACCCACATTTCGCCAGTTATGTTTTAAGTCAGGGGGCGGAGCTTATTGAAACCATCATTTCAGCCGAAAGACGTCCACTGCTGGACATAAGACTCCCCCAAGTGTAGCCACATTGACCAGTCCCGTGCGACTCGCATCGAGCGGATCTCCGTAACCTTCACCAAGTCATCGGTCCGCTTAGGCCGCAACACAACGTCTTCCGGTTCGCGGTCACCACTCCAGAACTTTTCGGCACCATCGGCCATCCGTTCTGCGAGCAATGTGCCCTGCCCACAGTGCTCACTGCCACTTAAGTTAGGCAATTCTGCGGACTACGTCGGTAACCTTGGTTCTCTTGCGGATGTCTTCATTTCTGATTCGATCACGCAAGTAAACTCTCCATTGCCTTTTGGGTTACTTTAAGCCTGGCCCATTGTGAGCGACCACGTTTTGGTCCCGTATGTAATCACTGGCAACACACACTGGTAGCAGACTTTCGTCTTGAGATACTGCGGTAAGTTGGACGAGAAGATACCGCGCAACTTCCCAAACGCTGCAGCCGAGTCGGATTCGGCAACTTATTGCCCCCAACTGGGCACAAATCTAGACTCCGTAGATGCCAATAACACTTTGCCTGACCTGGGAATCGAACCCAAGGCCTCATGCTCAGCAGTCGCGCTTCCGACCACTCGACCAACGAGAAGAAAAAGTAAGCTCTTAATACATCTAAGTGTGATAAATCAGCTGTCATCATAATTAATCCTACTCAGTCATAAATGGGTCATATTCCAATCATATACTAATGTAACACACCTAGGTTTTTGGGAGTATTTTCATACTGAATGGATACAAAATAAAATAGTCACACCTCGTGTCCTAATATAAGCAATCGGCGCGTACGTGATTGCGCGATATATTGGACCCGAACATGTCATTGCGCCTTCAGAAGGCGCATATTTGGGTTTTTCGAACAAATTGAGTGACCTATAAATGCAGACGATTGCCTTTGTCGCAACAGATTGCTAGGACGAGACTTTTCATCTGCCTAGCCTGGCTCGGACGAGATATTGTGGTTTAAAAAAAAAGAAAATGTCTATAGGTACCTGTCAAAAATATCGATCCACCTAGGGTCTTCTTCATGCTGAGGGTTCACCAGCCTCTTCTGACAATATCTTCTTGGTTTTTCGACTGCAGTGGTTTTTTCTCTTTTTGTCTTGCTCTTGGCTCTTTGTTGTAGATGCAGCCGGGCACATTTCATTAGCTTGCACTTTCTGAAACTAAGTCCATGCAATATAATCAGTTTTACCGCTTTGTTGTTAACACACACTATTACTGCCAACTTTGACTTTGATGTCTTTAAAATATTGAGGTTGTGTCCTAACCAAACCGATCGTCACGCGAACTAGCAACAGATGCGATCATTTTTTCTGCAAACCCGATCGCCTCATTTCACCGTCAGAATGTCTTCCTGTTGTTCGACCAATTGAGTGACGTATGCGCGCGAGCGCGACCGAAGCTTGTAGGTAAGGTCTAGGTGCAAAATGGATATTCTGGGGATATGCTAGGGTAAGGATACTCGTATTAGGAAGCCGGTAAAGTTAAGATAACAAAAAAAAAACAATATGTTTAATTTTGTAGCGGGAATTAAAATTTTCAGATTTGTAGCTTAATATTATGTTCGTCAACTTTTCAACCAAATTCAGTACTCATTGTTTTCTATTAATAATGTTAACCTGCACAATAACCTACTAAATCTTACATGAAATTGCTCCAAAGATAACAACTGAAAGGTTCAGCACTCCTAACTTGGGTTAACTGCAGTTCACAGGTAACTCAAGGTCAAGTGGAAACCGTTTGAATTAATTCGGTATTCGTGATTAAGTATCTACTGTTGGAAATTTTATTGTGTTTATGATATTTAGTATTGTTTATAAGGCTCTGAAGTACAGCCATGTTTCAAGGACGATCACGGAACGGGTGGTTGGAAATATACCATGGGGTTTATTAGCTCTCATATTTGGTGATTCGTATGTAAGCAATATTATATTTTGGGCTCACTATTTCGGTTCTATGATATTTCGGTACTACGTGTAATGTCGTGCAAGCTAGCTTCGTTTAGGAATAAGTGGAATGTTACGAGTTATGTTAGTTGAAAAGTATTTGTTTTGTATTTTGTTGTGTTTGGCTTTGATTGTATAAGAGAGGGGAATAGCATATACACGATGTATAGACTGTGTTTAGGATGATATGTCTTGTACAAAAAGAAGACATTCGCAAATAATAATTTGTGATAAAGGCAGGAGAATAATAAAATTTAGTTATGAAAAGTATAGGTACCTACTTTGTGTTGTATTAGAAAAAAAAAACAAGTTTTGGAAAAAATAAAATTGTGTGTTGATAAATTTTTCCAATACTTGTTATTTTTATTTCATCATCATAAATCATGTGGGACCTTATTACGTAAGGATTTTGACTTTATTATAAGCATAAGTTTGACTACAATGGATGTAAAAAAACCGAAAGGCCGCCTCCCCGCCACGCCATTGCGATTTTTTTTTTGTTCTGGACCATACGTTCTAGTTACAGGATTTATTCTTCGTGGTGATGTTGGGGCCAAAGTACAAAATTCAAACTTTACACAAGTTTTTTTTAATAGTTTAAAAAAAAAAGTTTTTAATGTTATAAATAAATTAATTAAATTAATTAAAACAAAAAATATATATATTAAAAAAAAAAAAATATGTTATAAATTTGCTTCAAATAAATACCTCCTTGACTCTCGTACAATTAAATGCACCCACCAGCACAATGTTTTGCAAGCGTAACAAGGATGTCCAGGAGGTCCAGGAGGGTGGTCAAGGAGGTCCTACAGTAAAACGTGATTTTTACCCCATAAAAAAAGGTTTCCTAGCAATAATTTTTGCGTTCAGTTATAATTTGATGTACAGAATGCTTGGTAAAGGTTCGTGAAGGGTCCGTTTACACCTTGCCAGTCAAAGAAACTATAATGTATATTATGTAGATACGTCCATGCAACAATGTCCAGTAGTTGAAACCCCTTTTCTTTGTAGCCGAAAAAATACTGCCACTGTAAACGTACCTGGGTATATAACTTTTGATCCTTTTACAAATAGATATTAATATTTTTTTTTAAATTTAACATAACCATAACATTGTATTGTATTGTATAACGGGCTGGTGTCCGCAACTCCACGTCAAAGCGCGTATTTTGCGTATGGGCTATAATCCACCACGCGGGCCCAGTGCGGATTGGTAGATGTCACATGTCTTCGAATTTTTGGTCCTAGGACATGCCGGTTTCCTCACGATGTTTTCCTTCACCGTTTTGAGAGCAGTGGTGATGAAATAAATTACACAAACATATACCATAACATTAATAACTTAGCAACACAACATAACGTTAATGACGTGTCAAAGTGTTTGTAAAAACCTACTTGCAAAAATAAACATCATTTCATCATCATTTCATTTCATTTCAACCCTAGTTACTATTGGTCACACAAAAAAGGTTTTGATAATTGTTCAAAATATAGTAATCATGGGATTAAAACTAAGAATTGGAAGTTTCGCAGATATCGCTGAAAAATTATCTGCGAAAACGTAAAAAACATCTACTTCGAAAATATGTAAAAACAACTAAAATCTGTATTAATAAACCTTTTAGGTACTCTTATTTTTTAGAAGAGTATTGTCTAAAAATAAATAAAATAAATTAAGTGTTAAGCTCAAATTGGCAATTGTGCGTCAGAAGAGACTTCGCAGGACGTTTTGTCATTCTTTCTTAAGACTATTGTCTAACATCTATTCATTTTGGAAGCAATTATGTCTGAAGATGTTCCTCTATACCCGTCCTTTTCACACCTCTGCATTTTAAATGGCAGATTAAAGTGAGACAGACGCTATACAGGGGTTTTTTTTTGGAAAGTATTGATAAAGGAACTACAATGTCGGCAGGATGGTGTATTTGATCTAGCAACGTAGCGGTCCACATGTTCTTGGGAATGGCTTTGCCAACGATGCAAAAAAAAAGATTCTTTCTATTTTTGTTGTGCACCCAAACAATTTTGATCCTTACAAACTGCATTATGCATCGAGATCGTTCGTAGCGTGTTTTATAACTAATTGAAGGTTTAACATAGACCCATGCGTGACTTTTACGAAGAAGTATTTATGAATGCAGTGTGATGTCCTGACCCAGTTCCCTAAAAATTAACAAGTTTGCGACATCCATAAACATTACTGCGGAAAAAGTTTCCTGGAAAAAATATCAAATAGAGCTTAATCGTGACTTGCCGGAGTCATTATCATCGCTTTGCATAATTACAAAACAAAATGTAAACACATTTGGGCCTAAGTTACCGGCTGCCATAAACTATACTTTTTAAGTCGAATGTCAAGCTGTCACGCAAGCGTGTACAACATAATCAACCTTGGATGTCTTGCGTTTGGTAGTAGCGTCAATTTTTTTCACGTCGTTTTGTAGGAAACGCGTTCAGAGACGTCGGAAATAAAACGACAGGACGGCTTTATCAGATATCGACTACAGTTTACAATACCGATTTGAATAATTTGTACTGTTGCGTTTCTTAAAAAACTCTTGGGAACCTATGTAATACAATATTTATGCATATTGATAATTTAAATTGTGAATAAATCTAGATTTGCAATAGAGCCAAACAATAGTGCACCCAACGTATCAAATTCACAGAGTCGCACTATTCAAGTCTCGCACACAGCGCCAAAATAATAGGCACAGCTGCTAGACAAGACGCACACAAACACAGAAATCGGTGCATCGCACACGGACATCTTGGATAACAAAAAATGCATTATTATTATCCTAGTACAAGGACACTACCCTCCACGGTAACATCGACTCTAATTTCTAAACGTTAACGGTGAAATTAGAGAATCGTCCGCTTGTAAAACGATTAACTTAGATTTCATCCAGAAACCGACAGTTTTAGGGAGAATTTATTCTTTGTTGTGAGGAAGATAAAGTTTACATTCGTGTGGGATGCGTTGAGGAATTTAAGTTTCATAATTATTGAAAAAAAGCTACGTATCTCATAGGCGCCAAATGCACGTTGCATGGCCAACGATACGACTACGATTTCTGATGAATTTTGTGAGCAGACCCGCGCGCGTGACTGTGTCTTGCACATCAGTTATTAGCTCTGATTTTATGTTGGAATTATGCACATTCGGTTTATTTATGGGTACAAGCTCAAAATGTTGGGCACGTAAATAGGGCCACATTTTTGTCTCGCTGTGTCCGGATCGTGCGAAGCGCAGTTTATTTGTATTTTTAGTTTATTTATAAATACAGATCAGAGTTGGCATTTGTAGGGACTTTGCCAGCCTTGCCTTTATTGAAGTTAAGCATTGTTTTTTTTTTCAAGATTTGAAGGAATGAATTTTTCGCATGCAACTTGAGTGTTTCATCATTTCAGCCACTGTCAGTTCCGGATTTAAAACTTCCACAGAACTCAGATGTTTCTTTCCGATAAAATCACCCCAAGTAATCAAGCAACGATATCAAATAAAACTACGTCCAAATTCTTATCTTCTCGGTTAAAACCGATTTCTTGTAATCGTGTCACAGTAAGATGACTTTTGGAGAAACTCAAAAGTTTTGTGTAAAGCTCAAAATCTTGAACAATGGACTTGACCAAACTGTTTAGATATTTTGATTTAACAATTTGAACTAAAGCTCTTTTTGTTTAGTTCGTTTAAACACAAAAAGGAACAATGGAAGCTTACTTGTTTGGCAGATTCATTGTTATTTTAACAAGTTTGAGTTAAGTGGTTTTTTTCGATGCATTTGTTTCTTTGATTACCCTATTATTAAAATTATGTTCAGTGTCAAGATACCTTTATCCTAGTGTTATAATAACTAAGTACCTACGTACAGTTTTATCCATCACAGGCACTACTGAAATGTGGTTATTCAAGTGATCTAAAGCTTAATTAAATTATAAAAAAAATTGTTAAACTAAACATAAAAACTGTAACTACAAAAACAAATATTTGCCTCTTTCCAACTTGAACTTGTAAACAACATCATAAATACAGCACGCCAACACAAACCCGCTAAACCTGTTTCTAAACTGACCTTGTTCCATACACTTGCGAACCCCTGTCCATACAACTTGGCCATTCAAAGCAACCTGTCACGGGGTCAGTCTACAAAAGCATGTCAATACAAAAATGTATTGATTACTACCGCATCGTAATCTCAGTCCTTTGCGATTATCATCACAATGGACCAGGACCCCCGGACCCAAAAAGGAACAAGGTACCCGCCTTCCTTTCTTGTTTTGTATTAGCTATTTAGTGTCATTGATTTATGGCCAATGCAATTTTAGGACTGCGGACAAATGAAAAATATCTACCACTTATGAAACTAATGAGTGCCGAAATAAAATCACACTGTTGAATTTTAATCACTCAGCCCAGCGTAGTGATCAAATTGCTAAGTTTGTCCCGACTGTCAATATTGTAGATCTTTGACAGTCGTTACAGGTAAGCCCGTAAGTCAACCAGTCTTACCAAGGGGTATCGTATTACCTAGTACTAACTACTAGCCTGTAATCTCCGAAGGGCTTGGCAGAGGTGAACCTAGCTACACCCACGTTTCGCTATAGTTATGTTTGTGAGTTCCATGTATGTCATAAAAGGGGGCGAGCCTATTGACATCAACCGGGCACAACTTCAGACTCCGTGGCTGCTTCTGAACAATATATTCTGGATGAAAAAATTTAATAACACCGTGCCCGACCCAGGTAATCAAACCCAGGACCTCAAACTCAGCAGTCGCACTCGCGACCACTATGCCAACGAGGCCGTCTTTCAGAATAAATAAATAAAAAACAAAATAATTGTTTAATTCTCACCATTATAAAATTACAATTTACAATTTAGTTTACTTAGTTACAATTAGTAGGTACACATGAAAATTATTGCAATTAATTAATATATAGTATGTTCTTTAAGTTCCGGAATGAAGCTGTTACTATTATCCATGTTACTTACACTATCGAAGATTATGCAAAATAACTCTACAAACCTATTCCTATAACTATACTCTGAAAATAAGCATATTTAAAGATTTAGAAAACGATTGATTTAGGTAACTTATATGAATAAAGCACACTTGGAAATCAAACAACGCACTTTAAAAGCATTAGCCTGGTGTACGGTGTACCTGATTTTAGTAAAACAGCAATAATTTGCCTTAAAGCTCACGAAAATTGCCAGGATTTTTCTTTCATTCAGAAACAAGCTTGTCATCTCATTACATTTCACCTCAATAATTACCCAACGTTACTAAATAGATGACTTGTAAGTATTATTACTTTAAAATCGTTCCCATACCTACCCCATAATGAACTAGTTGTTCTTTCAGATCATTTATTGTGACGTTGCAAGAGACATGCATCAATGGTGATTATTTCTATAGAATCCACCGGCTCCAGGACCCCTTGCCCTAAAATCTATCGGCGTCCAGACAAAGCCGGGTGCGCGAATATGTAGCGACGCTCAGTAAATAAAGGGATGATATATTGTGAAGATTGATGTGATTAAAAAAAACCATTTCCCTTAGTGCTGTCAAGGTGCATTCTTAGTAGGGATGCTACGGTTAATGTATCGATAGTTTCGGGGAAAAGTAATATCTCTGTTTAAGACTCCTGTGTGCCTCGGAAAGCTCGTTAATTCCCGGCTGGCATTTGTAAATCTTTGACAGCTATCAGGATAGCTAGAAGCCCAAACGCCTAACAATCAGTCTGACCAATGGGTCAGATAGCAGTCGCTTCATTTTAAATACTGTCTACAAATACTAGACTGAAAACCGTAGTTGGAAAAAGGCCAGGCAATTGATTAGTAAAATACTCTAAGCAAGAGTCAAAGAAATTGGCGACAATTGTTATTATTTTGAAATCATTAGACTAAAGAAATGATGGATGGACTACTGTGTGAAACGTGATCATGGTTAGAAAGAGGAAGAAGACATGCTGCGTAGATTCCAAATAAAATCCGGAATAAGGGAGAGGCAAGACTGCTTGCGTGGCTTAAACACATCATTAACATCTGCGTAGCCTTTTCTCAAACTGTGTTACAGCCTAACTCAATTCAGTTAACTACCAGTATTTAACATGGACAGACTGCCTGTCTGATCTCAACAACCGAGTTACTGGATAATACGATACCCCTTGATGAATTAATTTATCATTAGACTTACTACACTGATTATTAGTGAACATCATTGCAAAGCGAACTTGTCATACTAGGATTGTTAACATTTTGCTGGTGGTACAAATAGTAAATCTAAAGAATCACTCATTTCGTAAACACTGCATCGATAATTCGATATTGATATCTTTACACCGCACCACTATCAAATCTCAGGTGAAGGTAATCGTTGTGGGAATTATAACTGCTGTCTCACGTCAGTGTATAGCGCTGTCTCTTTTACAAATTGTTCTCTAGACACCCATGATCAAGCTAGCGAGTTGAATGCGTCTGCGACAGACATTTCAATGGCGTTTCTGGTGCATGTGTATTTGATACAAATAATAATGAAGGGGCGACGTATGAACGTATTCTTATTGATAATAAGTACTTTTTGCATGATCTTTGCATGATAAAATTGCACAGTTTGTGTTTTGCAGGTTAAACTAAATTTTGACTAAAAATCTTTAGTCAGAATTTAGTTTCTAACTTTTATTCCTATACAAGACAAGCTTAAGCCCGCGGCTTCGCCTCGTGCTACGGGAAAAAAGTATGCTGTGTTAATCCAGGTCATTGGACTGTCTGTGTGCCAAATTTCATCCAAATCCGTTAAGTAGATTTTACGTGACCGAGTAACCTATATGTACATCTAGCCATTCGCCACATAAACTTTCGCATTAATTAATAATACACTGGCCTGCTAAACTAAGTACTACACTTTTAAATTTTCATTTTTTCTAAACTGTAAAAGTTAAAGATTTAAAATAAAAAACGTTTCATGGCAATTTTTATCAGTTTTATTAGTTTTTATGTACAAAATTAGACTCTTTTTCGAGTCTTTTTTGTTTCGAAAGTATATCTTGTGTACCTACTTAAAAAGTTATTGCAATTTTAAAAGTGTGGTACTTATTTTTGCAGGCCAGTGTAAGAAGTAAGATTCTTGCACGGAAATATCATTTGGTCTGAATATTACCTTTTCACTCAGACTGACCATGATTTGGGATAGGAACTTAGGACACAGAATTGTTTTTGTCTAGGTAGTAAGTATTTTCCCGTAGACTTATGTCTTTCATGTGAACAAAGTAATAACATAATAGTTTAAAAACTAAAAAACACGGTTTATCGTATTCTTCTCAGCAAACCTTTTGTAACCCATGGAAATGCTTAAAAATGACTACCTTTGGGAGTCCGCCATATTAGATTTAGAATGACGTCACTTAGCTTACCACGTACCTAATGTCAAATTCAAACTATTGCAGCTCAATCAAAACCGGGAAATGGGTCAAAAACTTCTATGATTTTTTTACAATGTTAGTCACAGGAGAAGCTAAGAAAAGCATGTTACTTAAACAGTTTATCAGGAAACTCTGAAAAACAAATGACGCCACTTATTTTAGGCAAACAATGCTACTCAACCACCAACTTTGAAAACGAACTCTTAAAACTGTTTAATATTGTTGGTATTAACAATTATAATATCTCAATGTTGCAATGTGGGTTTTTCGGATTTTATCTGACACCAGATGTCGCTACATAGGCGTGTAGTATAAACAACTGTCAAATTGTACTAAATTGTATGCTAGTGAAACTTTTTACCGATATTTCATCGTATTTAGACTGTTTTACAATATAAAAATGGATTTCGGACAAAGAAAAGTAGGTGAGCTAAAGATTAAGCTTCTTAGTACTGCAAAAGTCAGTGGTACAAGGAAAATAACTTATGCGGCCACATTATTCGAAGGTAACTCTTGCGGTACAACACTGAGGCATTTTATTAATGATTTAAAAGATAATTAAATGAAAAAATAATCGTAAACTACAAGAAACTCGTATATTTTGATAGATGTTTAGACCTTATGCCAATAATATTATTTTTGTGGTTTTGTCATTTCAAAAAACCCTCATGACTTTTAATCCTTTTTTTTAAACAGTAAAAAAACCCCGAGACCTACTAGATTCCACGTGTATATGTAGCCAAAATAACGAAAAACGACTCGACGACCGGTCAAAATAAATAATTTAACTAAAAACTTGATAAACATTATAAATTCCGTAATAAAAAACATTGTTGCTTCTATCTCGTAACGGTCAACTAGTTCCGACGAACGTGATAGATGGCGGTGTGCCTTCCTGATGCATCTCCTGAATTGCGCTATGGTTTCGTTACACAGCATCCCATATAGGCCAGACTTGGTGTCAGATTGATGCAATGACTTTGATGAACCCCATGTGTCTTGAATTTTTTGGTAGAAGGGAGCCCCTTTGGGTGAACTTCTTATAATTCTATAATAACAGGTAGATATAATCTATCTCATTCGATACCTATGTATGAATAAAGCCATATACTTTTATTGTACGCAAAGAATATAATAATAGGACATGCTTTGAATGTCTGCCCGTTACGGATTGATTTTTTGAATGACACCTTTTTGTTAAATAAACATAGTTTTTCATCACAAAAACAATCATCCCAAATACCCAAACCAGACCTCTTCTAACGATTTTTAACCGACTTCTAAAAAGGAGGAGGTTCTCAATTGGGCTGTATTTTAATAAAATATGTTAATGTTACCTTATACATAACACCGTGATTACTGCCTGATTCACATGATTCTTTTTTTATTTGGTAGAGAAAGCTTGCGCTGTAGTCGCATGTAAATTGTATTACAACATTGCTTGGATAGTTTATGAGTTATCTTCGATAATACCTTTTTTTTTCTTCTCTGTCTATGTGTATGATCTGCTAACAACTTTTAGTAATAAAGTAAAATGAATACTCGATAAGAATTTGTGTGAGATACCATCATACCACAACTGAAAAAGCTGAGAAAACTTTTTTATAAAAAAAAATAACCAACCGTTCAAAAAATACAATAAAATGTAGAAAATAAGTTTACTTCCAGAAGTCGGTGGCTAAAAAGACAATGAAACAAAGAAAAGTTTTTTTTTTATATATTTAAAGATACTCGATTTTTACATAGCTAGGTATTATTTGCTTAGGAGGAGGAGCTCGTAGTTAATTAATAACAGCCGCACGGTTCGATCTTTAGGTTAAGCCGTGCTTGCCTAGGTTGGTCTGTGGATGGGTGACCAGTTGACCACCCATTCATACCGAGTTTCCTCCGTGCCTCGGAAAGCACGTTAAGCAGTTGGTCCCGGCTGTCATTTGTGATCTTTGACAGTCGTTACAGGTAGTCAGTGGCCTAAAAAGTCTGACGACAACCAGTCTTACCAAGGGGTATCGTATTACCCAGTGCTAACTGGGTTGTGGAGTAGGCAGTCGCATTATGTAAAATACTGGTATTCAGCTGCATCCGGTTAGACTGGAAGCCGACCCCAATATGGTTGGGAAAAGGCTAGGCAGATGATGTGGTATTATTTACTTAGTTTTAAGACGTGATACTAACGGCGGGACACTGTTAAGCAGTGATAGCCTCGTGGTGTGACTGTCGGAATGCCAATTCCTACATAAAAACTCTGACACCACGTTAGGCACTAACCACCCGTCCGTCCGTCTCATAACGACAGGCCGTGTCGCGACGGCGTGTTCGTGTTCCACGCTCGCCTCAAAGAGAGTCAACAATAGGAAGGGGTCCGCAAGGGCCGATGCCTGCCGGGGTTGCGGGACTGTTCGAAAGAGATACCGTGACCCCGGAACACAAAGGGCGATGAAGGAACATGGATGGGTTTAGTTAGTAAAAGTCTGACACTCCCTCCTGCTCCGCCCAGAGCGGGAGAAGTCATTTGATGATGTCCCAACCGAAAAAAAAAAAAAAAAGCTCTAACCACACGATAAAGAAATAAGAAAAAGACGTGATACTTATTTTAAAAATATAAAAAAAAAACAAAAACAAAATAAAAGTAAAAGTTAGAGAGAGAGAGAAAGAGTTAGTTAGTTATTTCTATATATGACTTAAGATTCATACTATAGGCGAAAATAATATTGTTTGGTTATTACCTTTTCAAACACACCATGATTTGCTATTTAGCTCAGTAGTACGTATGTATATCTCGTATGTTCTAGTTGGCTATTTTCGGACCTCTACGTTAGCGAAGATGCTAGCTAAACCTAATGAAAATAATTAAATAGAATTCACATTTTCGAATAGAAATGGAATCAACAATGTCTACAAATGGTATTTTACAGGGCCATTGGTCACTTTGAGAATACCCTCATGATTACCGGTGAACATTTTTCGGGCTAACAAAATGACTATGAAGCTAATGCCCAATTTAACTTCTTCTCAATAGAAAATTGTTAATCTAGCTTGTTGACCCGAAAACCACGTGATACAGACTACTGACTAAGTATTATGAATCAATTGACCATTTTAATTAGGGTTGGTCGAATTACTTATTAACGGGACACGAAATCTCAATGCATTATTATAAATTCAAGTGGTGAACACACTCAAAACGTTCGGGTCGTGAGGAAATGTCGACCACTTGACTTTTTTTTGTATATTTCACTGTATCTTTTTATGTATCAGTATTGTATTGTAGTGTTGTATTTGAACCTAACATTTTCGTAGTTAAAAGATTTGTCATCATCTACCCAGATAATAGAGTGACTGCGTATCTGAACTCTACTACCTAGTTAGTACTGGTAATACGATACCACTTGGTAAGACTGGTTGTCAGACTTTCAGGCCACCTGTAACGACTGTTAAAGATCTACAAATGACAGCCAGGACCAACGGCTTAACTTGCTTACCTAGGCACAGAGGAAACACGGTATGTAATGGAGGGTTACCCATCCACGAACCATCCCTAGCAAGCGCGGCTCTAGCCACTAGCTTCTCCGAGTTCAGTTAGTTCAGTTATATGTAGTTTTTAATATTGTCGAAAAAGTCAAAAGGTTA
Source organism: Xestia sexstrigata (assembly GCA_941918905.2). NCBI lineage: Eukaryota > Metazoa > Arthropoda > Insecta > Lepidoptera > Noctuidae > Xestia > Xestia sexstrigata. The sequence goes on along the minus strand of OW799200.2, from coordinate 8,939,481 downwards.
ATCGAAAATAAACTTTTCAAAGTTGAACTAAGTGTTGACGATCTAAACTTTTGGTTTTTGCTCAACGATATTTCATGAGCATGAAAAACACAAAACCTCGTTGAATTACTAATACCCTGTTCATATGGGGATAATTAATACGGTCATTTTACTGCATTCATTTTTACGATATGTGATGTTGACGTGTGATCTCAACTTTAAGGACGTCATCTCATTTTTACTAGAAGATCTTGATCTGATGCCGTTACGAAGTACCAACCAAGCATTCTGCACATAAAGCTACATAACTCTACGCCAAAATTAACACTGGGAAACAATTGTTTTTGTATGAAAAAACACGTTTTACTGTAGGACGATAAGACTCAATGTAACATATTCAAAACATTGTGCTGGTGCATGTATTAAACAGTACGGGGGTCGTGGAGGTATTTAAAGTAAAGTTATAACATAATAACTAGTACATATTTGGTTTTGTAACTCAAAATAGTTGGAACTTGACCCTCAACATTTCCGTAACTGGATGGTATCGCAAAGATGGGGAGAACATAATTATTATGCCTATATTTCTTCTCTTCGCTTTGGAATGAGCGACTACAGTACTTTTACAAGTTAAGATGGCTTGAGACTGTGAACATAGCTTCGTTTTCTTTATTTTTCTGACATTAAAAAGTGCCTGTAATGGTATAATTGAAATAAACGCTTCGAGTTTGAGTTTGTTCGCGCCAGTTAATGCACCTCGGGGTGACTGGGTCAATATGGAACTCATGAGTGCCAAAACCTGGCCGGGGGAGTATGGTAAGGAAGTAACACCCCAGCCAAAGATGGCCGAAGAACACCGTGTGGTAAGTAAGAGTCTGACAGACCCCGTCGCCCGCCCCAGGGCCGCAGGGCGGAGGATATCCATGAACAAATCCGCACCCAATAAATAGGGTTTAATATCCTGTTTCTATTCGTTTCTATTTCTATATCAATTCAATATTTTGCTCATTAACTAAGATTTTATAATAAAAACTTAGTGTTTATCGATATTTAATGCTGGTTAACTTCATTATTTTACCATGTGTCGCTATTGGTAGGTTCTTAGTGAACATTTTCCTCGTATCACGGATACTATTTCTCGACACACAAAATGATTCATGAGCTCCAAACACGAAACCTACTTCACAACACATGCGCTGATGACATGTTATTTTAAACTACACCCTTTCGTAATGGGAAAGTTAAGGGTTTTTTATTTCACCAAGGGTTCTTACAGACGAGCGGCACGTTGCCAATTGCAGATAAACTGCAGCCGTTGCCACCTGGCGGCTGCCATCGACGCGCCGGGCGGCAGCCGCCAAAGCGTCGACGACTGCCGTCGACGGGTGGCGACGTTTGCAGTTGTGGCATGCCGCGTAAATGCGTGTCGACGGCTGCCGTCGACGCGCCGGCGGCAAGCGTCGACAGGTGGCGACGGCCGCATTTTATTTGTAGTTGGCAATGTGCCGCTCGTCTATAAGAACCCTAAGTCTAACATAATATCACACGTGTAATCCGGGGTGATAGGGAGAGGTGTACCTAATAGTGCATCCACATCTCGCCAGTTATGTTTTTAGGTCCCATGTAATAGGGGACGAGCCTATTGCCATTTGGTTACTACTGGGAAAACCCAATAACACTTTGCCTGATCTGGGAATCGAACCCATGACCTCACCGCTTGATGACGACTAGATCAAGGAGGCAGTTATGTAGATATATTTGTAGTTAATTTTCGAATAAATGAATATTTTTACTTATGATTTAATTTTTTGTTGCCTCCCTTGGTTCCTTGGTCCCCAAGCCACAGGTTCGAGATTGTTCTGCTGAACAGAGTTGTTGGGTTCAATTCCTAGAATGGGCAATGTGTTATTACTTATTAGGTTTCAGTAAGGTCCATCAGAAATTTCTCAGTAGCAGCTCGGACTTGACTGGCGAAATATCCCGTGCCTATGTAAGTATATTAAGGTTGTAAGCGAGTAATGAATCGAAAAGTTTTAAGCATAGAGGTTTTATGCAGAGGAACACTGCAATGGGTACACCTCTTACGCTTCGGGGATAACTGGTTTAATGTAAGTTATATCTAAAGATACTTATAAACCCTTGAATCCATTATTATGGGGCACAAATGGTTCGGCTAAATTCACACATTTATTATTCACGAGCTATAACGGGCACATATGTTATTTCTAATAAAATCCTACTTGGGTTATTATATTAACACATATTCTCATAAATCAATGTAATGAAATTGAAATACAGTTTGAATAACAAGCCATTCAAGGGTCAGTAGGTTTCCAGGGAAAATTACGTACACACACTTCGTACCTCAATCAGGAAGTGTTGGAATAGATCTATTTTTTATTTATTTATTCTAAATAGACTTGCGTTTGTCCGCAACTCGCCTGATGTTAAGCGATGATGCGGCCTATAGAGAAGCCGGCAGTGAATTCCACAGATTGGCGGTCCGCACAATAAATGTGGAAGCATAGCGCTATTTTCGGGTTCATAAAATAAAATAGACTATTTTTGTAACCCTGCCATGCATCATGCATGGTGGGAAACATAAGGTCTAGACGAAGTGATATTCTAAAATCAATACCAACGCTGGAATGTCAATATTGACATACTCGTACGCTACCGGAAAGTGTATGTCATTTTGTTATTAATTTATGTGTAAATACGAAAGCAATACAAAGTGATTGCCACTTCTCTTGGCTCTCTTCCTGTGCTGCCAAACTGCTTGGGCAAAAAAACGGAGTATAAACGCTCTGCTATGTCTTACGTCGTCATCAATATGGGTTCTTCCTACAGTAAAAATTTAACTCTTTTAGTTTTAAACTGAAATAGTTTAGTACGACTATTTTAGAGAGAAAGTTATAAAACCTCAAAAAATAAAATATCATCTTTTAAGTAACCATTTAAAATTCGTATCCGTACCTAATTACAGTCGTTTTAACATAAAACTCGACAAAATAGACTTATTTGCTCTAACAACAGTTCTGCGAAACTGCAAACACTACTTAAACAATTAACAAATTACTATGTATGTAACTAAGCTGCCGCTTGGTGCAGTAAAGTTAATTCTTACAATGGACTCGATGTGCGGCGCCTTTGTCGGTCGCCTTTGTTGACATCAAAGGGGCCGCTCGATACGCATGTTTACCTTGGAGGCATTAAAATCGATTTCTATGTGAAATATATTAGTCGCAAATTGATCGGGAAATTGTGACGTCATTAGGGGTGTTAAACGTTTTATGAGGTCAAGAAAGGATTCATGCAATTTATATTGGTTTGAGCAACTATTTCAGGCATGAGTACGAGTGGCAGGTATATGGATATACTATAATGTAACTGGATTAATCTAAACCTGGTGTGTTTTTAATCAAAATAAGCAAGTGTAAGCCGTATTAACATTTTGTATGTTATTAAAGGACCTATGAATGAGACCTAGTCATCATGAAGACTCTAAGCCCTAAAGTCTATTATTTATTCTCTATTAAAGATATGTATATTTTTTTTAATAAGTAGTAAAGCAATTAAGTGAACGACATAACCTAAGGTTGAAATTATATAGTAACACTATATACTTAGAACACCACACAATTGATAAATTATTTTTAATGATGTTCATTTCGTAAATTGGTTTTACATATACGTCAAAAATTTAAATACTTTAATAGCTAGAAGCAAGGATTACGTCGGTGTTTCCCATCCTAACACGACTACACACTGACACGAAACAACCGAACCAACTCGCTTCGTCCGTATATTCGGATCTATCCGTCGCTCTCGCGCACATCTGCAGATGAGTGCGAGTGAGAGAGACGGATAGATCCGAATAAACGGACGAAACGTTAGCGAGTAGGGCCTCAGGTCCTGACATAATCTTGGTCGTCTACTTTATCGTGTGGTTAGTGCCTAACCTGGTGTCAGAGTTTTTATACCGCCCATAGGCCTCTGACTTGGCTTTACATGCCGTCGAGAAATATCTCTCAAGCACGCTGGTTTCCTCACCCTGTTTTCCTTAAAAGAAGCAAGTGATAATTATACAATATACACATTAATCCATAAAATCTGAGGTGCGTGTCGATCTTGGTTATGTCACATGAGAACCATGCAGATTATAGTGAATATTTTATCTAAATTATACGATTTTTTATTTTATTAATTTATTTTAATAGACATAGGTATATAAACTTACGCCTTTTCCCCATGAGGGTAGGCAAAAACCACAGAATACCATTCTTACCTACTCTTTTTGTTCATATATCTGGCCATACACGCACCCCGGTTGCGTCATTATTAAAAAGAATATGACGTAGTGTCAATAAAACCAGGAGGGTTTTAATACCCATTTTCATGAACACTAAGCAATATCTAAAAGAATGCCTGAATGTTTGAATTTGAACTCTTGACGCTGAGCAGAGTGTTGAAGATCAACATATGAATATTAAAGTATTTGTTTCGGTATCACTTAGTTTCATTGAAAATGAACGTAAGATGCCAATATAAAGCCGTATTTGCACAAAACTTGCAAGTTAAAAGAAACTGGGGTAAAGAGCTCTGGATTTTATTAAAAAAGTCGTTCCGGTCTACTAATTCTTCGATTATTACCCCTGTGAATACCCCCTAAGAAGAATATTATAATTGGTACAAATTTACAGGCGGAATAAAATCATTATGAAACAAACACACACAAACTAAATAAAAAACAATCGATTTAAATAATTTGCAATAACATTAAAATAATCAGTAACTAATTTACGAAAAACTAATTCGAAATTTAAAATCTCGACCTTTTGTTTCCTTATAAATCAACCGCCAAACAATAAAAAAAAACTTCAAAATTGACAGGTGATTATCCTGTCATACTTGAGCACCATAATTACAGACATCCAATCAACGCTTGCACACGGACAATGCTACAAAAAGAACTATACACAGCAAGAAAGAAAAACACGATCACAAATTATTTTATACATAAAACTTCCATGCACAAAATATATATAAAATGAACATCGCATTGCATTTTCAAACTACGAACATCGCACGTGCATTTTTGGTAGCAAAATAGAAACAAAAAACAAAAATATCAAGTGAAATGTTCTAAATGTTTCAAAATACAGTGTAAAGTAGGTATTTATACGTACATTATTAGTTCAAGAATAAAAGTTTACCGGTATTTTGCGAGGGTGGTACGTTTCTAGCCTGCCGCGTCGCGAAGCCTTCTACCGCGGAACCACGGCGCGAACATCCTATCATAATAAACTCCTGACACGGTTAAGGTGCGTTCATAATTGGAGTTATACCCGAAAGTAAGGCTGGCTTTCGCCCGTACCGATGTTTGGGTGTTCTTCAGGATTTAAGGGTGCGATAAGAAAAAAATGTTTCAAGAATATTTAAAATTAAGTCGTTTCATAAACTTAGTTTATAGTAAGTTTGGTAAGAAATACAATGTATGGTTTGGAGTAGCATTGGTGTAAGTGTTATTACAGGTTTGCTACGAACTATTCGTAGCATTATGCTACAACGTAGCGTGAAATCTCGTAGCTCTCAACTATATATTTTTTGTGAAAATACACGTGTATGTGTTTGGTTTTATCTGCCATGACTATAATATCAACATGTTTAATGAGATTTAGTTAAGCTCAATAAAGTTTCAAGTAAGAATTTCAGTCACATTTAATTTCTCTAAAATCGACTAAATAAACAAAAACTAACACAGTAAATGAAAACAGATATTCAAACATAAAAACCGGCCAAGTGCGAGTCGGACTCGCGCATGAAGAGTTCCGTACCATCGTAGTAGGGGAGCCCCCTTTAATATTTAATTTATTTGTTGTTATAGCGGTTACAGAAAAATACACATTCTGAGAAAATTTCAACTTTCTACCTATTACAGATCATGAGATACAGCCTACTGACAGACAGACGGACGGACGGAGGGCCTGAGGAGTAATTGGGTCCCGTTGGTTATCTTTCGGGTACGAAATTCTAAAAACAACATTGAACATCGCCTCGAAATCACAACTAATAAAACATCATCCCCTCCAAGAGCACGCCCTAACAGCTTGCGACATTCATAACTCTTATACAAGGTGTTCCACTTATAGTTTACGCGACTTTTTATGTTCTAGACTCATGCTAGACCGCACCAACTTGGTACCTATGTGTCGTATGGATTTCTTATGACGCATATCTTTCTTATTTATGGGGCACATAAAACGTTTCTTTTACATTTCAGTGTTGGTAAGATGCTGCTATGGTGAATTTCATCGAAGATTTTGAGGCCCTACTCCCTAACGCTTCGTCCGTATATTCGGATCTATCCATCTCTCTCACTCGCACTCATCTGCAGACGTGCGCGAGAGAGACGGATAGATCCGAATATACGGAAGAAGCGTTAGAGAGTAGGGCCCTGCAGTGCCTCGTTGGTCTAGTAGTCGCAAGCGCGGCTGCTGAGTAATGTCCTGGAGTATAAGGTCCTGGGATCAATTCCTGGATCGGGCAAAATGTTATTGGGTGTTTTCATCAGGAATTTCGCAGTAGCAGCCTCTGAGATTGGATTTGTGCCCGGTTGATGGCAAATTGGCTCGCTCCCTATTACATGTGACTTAAAAACATAACTGGCGTGATGTGGGTGTATTAGATAGGTACACCTCTGCTTAACCCTTCGGAGACAAAAGTCGTGATGTTATGTTATGAAACCGAACGCGGTCAACACATCATCTGAACCGCATTCAAGTGCTGTCAGTATCGATATATTAGGGTTATGATTTTAGCAGTCTATGTATGTTTGTATTTACGTGAGATCCTCCGTAGCGTCTCTAAACTATTCATCCGATTTCGATCAAATAGATGTCAATCGATTCATTATTATGGCCCGTTTAATATAGGCTACATTTATTCAGTTTTCGGGTTTTTTAGTTGTAATACGAGTATACCGCACAAATTATTGTTTGTAATTTGTTTTGAGGAATTTACGTTGCCTACTTATTAAGGACTAGCAGTCCGACCGCGACTTCATCCGCAAACATTGTGATATCCCGGCTAATATGCATGATATAAATATAATTTATAGCCTATAGTACTCACGAATAATGTTCTATGATTTAAAAAAAAATAGTTCCAGAAATAACCCCTACATACAAACTTACAAACAAATTTTTCCTCATTATAATATTGGTTTAGATAAAGGATAAAAATTAAACACTTAAATATAAACTACAAAAGCTATTGAGAAAGACTTTATTACAACGCTCTGAAATACGGTGTTTCATACCTATTATACCTTTATTGTATTAGTTTATATTTTGTTTATAGGGTAAAAACACAATAGTGCCAACTCGTAACAGGTATCTACTGAGTATCGATCGTTTTCATACCTGTTACCTAGATTTATTTATAATTGCCGCGCGAAGTAATTTAATGTTTTGCATTATAATTCACTAGCACTTCGGCCGCAACTTCGTCCGATAAAATTGTGATTACTTGGTTAATATGCATGATATAAATATAATTTACGCACCCACGGAAAATGTAACTTTCTACCAGGATTTTTAGCCGTGATAACGTCTTGTAAATCGATAAACACCGGCTGCACGCACGAGAAACTGTCACGAATCCTGAGATCAACGCCCAGCCCAAACCCTTGGACCTAGAAAACTGAAAATTTGCCCAGTGGTTTCTTTTATAATGTAGACAAGGAACAAGGAAGGATTTTGCGAAATTCAACCCCTAAGGGAGTTAAATAGGGGATGAAAGTTTGTATGAAAGTCCGTCAGTTTTAAAGTTAGGATCTTAAAATTTTGTGTTTAGGCTGTCGATTGAAAATTAATTTATACGTGTCTCAGTTTTTTTCATAATTCCACCTCCAAAGGTTAAAAAAGGGGATAAAGTTGTGAATGGTAAAAATCACAAAATTTAATATCTAGGCGCAGGGTTGGAAGCTAACACAATCCTTAGGGGGGTGAAAAGGGGGATGAAATTTTGTTTTTTAAGTTAAAATCACTAATATCATGAAAAATTAAGTTATCACGTAAAATTATCGTCCGTAAACCGACTTTACAGACAACAATTTTTTTTAATTGGATCTTTCGTTCCGGAGATTACCCCCTACTTAGAAAACTTACAAACAAATGACTCTTTATATTAGTATAGTATATTACCTAATATTGTATTAGTATTGATTAACATGAGCAGTGATGGTGAAATGGTAACAACTCTAACTTCCGAGTCGCATTTGTGAGTTCAAATTCGAAGTTCGAACAACTTAACTAGGATGGATACGCTAAAGTAGTTTGAATTTCGCGGGCTACCCTTGACGCTTCCCTCTTCACAACACTTTACCTTTTTAATTCATTCCATCACCTCTTTTCCAAAAACGGTGAAGAATAACATCGTGAAGAACCCGTTCTTTTAAAAAATAATAATAATGTAATCACATAGAAACAGTCGTTAAGTAGTCAGTGGCCCAAAAAGTCTGACAACCAGTCTTACCAAGGGGTATCATATTACCCGGTGCTAACTGGGTTGTGGAGGTCAGATAGGCAGTAGCTCCATGTAAAATACTGGTATTCAGCTGCATCCGGTAAGACTGGAAGCAGACTCCAACATAGTTGGGAAAAGGCTAGGCAGATGATGACATAGAAACAAGTTACTGAACTTAAAAATCTATCGTTTTGAACTCGCCGAATCGCAGGCCAATCAACAACCTAAAAATGTTGAAATAAAACAATTTATTAGGACCATTTACATTAATCGCATTATCGTGTTTCAAAAGTTATTTACAGTATAATATCGTGTTATTTATTTACCAACGTTTAGTTCGTTCTCTCAGTCATTATCATAATTATATTGTGCTATTATGTGCGGTTTAAGTTTTCAAAATTCTGAGCTTTATGCTTGATTAGCTGGAAAGTTATAGTATTTCAGGTTGTATGCCTTTTTTTAAAAGGGACAAGCCTGCCACACTGTTCCCAAACCACTGTAACTCCTAAAAGCCAGATTCAACAGTGGCGATCACCAGAAAAGCGTCTAGATAATGAAGCTCGAAGAAGTCCCAGAGAATGAATTTAACTGTCTTGTATCCCGCAACGAAATTAATCAGAAAAGTATAGTGGAGGAGTAGGAAAAAACCGTAATTTCCACTTTCCTCCATTTCAGCAGGAGACAGAACGAAACAAGGCCAATAGCCACAAAGGGACGTTTACAACTGAGATAGGCCCAGTTGCCTAGCACCAGGTTGTATGCCTGACGTTCTATAAAAAAATAGGAAGTTCAATTCAAATGTTTATCTTCTATTTCACCTCTTTGGGGAATGAACATTAAAAATCTTAGCCCAGTGCTCATTTTCAAAGTCAAAAGTCAAAATGATTTATTTGCATTATTTATTTATTTATTTTCGTTACTCACGTTTTCGTTACAAGGAACTCTTCGGCGCACTTTCTTTCACCCAGTCGTTTAGTTTAAGCGTTGTCTGTAAGCGAATGAATTAATTTTAAATTAATTAATTAATAAATATACTTGATAAGAAGTTTTACTTTTTAATTATACTGTCACATTTCTGCCACTGGGATAACAGTGCTTCCCGTATATTATTATGGCACTCCGAAGTATATACTCTCTTTTAAGTACACAATTTTAATTCAAAACCAGTTTAGAAAAACGTTTTATTTCCCAGAATCGCAAAATTCCCTTACCAGTCTGAGGGCCTAATGAAATGTACCACTTACCGTCTAGGTTTTGAGTAAACGGGCATTAGGAACCTGTAATGATAACTACCTAAGGGTAGTCAGCAGCCGGGGTTGCGGGACTGTTCGAAAGAGATACCGTGGCCCCGGAACACAAAGGGCGATGAAGGAACATGGATGGGTTTTAGTCAGTAAAAGTCTGACACTCCCTCCTGCTCCGCCCAGAGCGGGAGAAGTCATTTGATGATTTCCCATCCGAAAAAAAAAAAAAAAAAAAAAGGGTAGTCAGCAGTGTGGTAGGTTACCTAAATTCACGCTATACTTGAAACTAAATCTGAACTCTGGAATTGTATAGGGTAGTATAGTTCTAAATAAAACTAAGCATTCACTTTCAAATTGATAGAAACTTTAAACCGTCTCCTAAAACTTTGTTACGAACATAAATTGCAATGAAAAAAAATGTTCGACCACCCATATTGTAGCTAAGATTTCCCATCTCTCTCACACTTCTTTCTTTTCATATATTGCCGTCTTTATCTATGTCGTTTCAAAACCATTTGTTTGTCTACTATTAACATTGCTGTTTTGGGGTGGTCTTCTTTTAATTTTTTTTTAGACATTACATTAATTTACAAAACGACTTTTTGTTGTGATAATTTCGTGGTTACTTATTTAATAACTGATATACCACTTAGATGGTTTAGTACTTTTTTAACAATTTGAATTAGATGCAGGTAGCTGTGACAATTTATTTTCTTTGAGAGTCTAGAAATACTTCTAACAATCCGATTATAATGTTTTCTTTTTAGAACTTTCAATTATACCGAAAAAGGTCAAGGAAACTCGGTATGTAGGTATATGTATGGTGGTCACCCATCCACGGACCAAACTAGGCAAGTAGTTATAGTTTAGCCACAAGATCTAACAATACACGTCAAATCTTTTGACAGTGATTTGAATAAAAACAATAGTTTTCGCCTAAAATCATAAAATATCAAACAAAACACCAATCGCCTACTGCAGTACATTTTAAAATTCAGCTTTTCTGGTATTCACAGCAATAGTCTCGTCAAACTTTAGCTATTTGTAACGTTGAAGTGCAATTTTTCCCGTGCATTTTCTTTGTGTTACGGGTATTCTTTATCGTGTAAAATGGCTGGCGGTTGGTAAGTGAGCAAAATCAGCTTGCGGTCTAGATAATAACAGGGGTAGCACGAACGGGTAAGGGTGGTAGTGCTACGAGTGCAAGATTTTACCCCTTTACCTCGCTGGTGCAGTGGTCGAAAGCCGCAGGTACTGTAGTGCATATCGAGCTGATGTCTCGCAACTCCACATCAAGCACTTGGTACTTGATTCCCGATTCAGGCATTGTGTTATAGGGTGGATTTCTGCCAAGCTGCTGTTTGTAAAAGACTTGCTCTTGCTTTTAGTGTTTTTCAGAGATTGGCTAATGCTAAGCACGAATACTAAAGCCACTTGCTACTTGATAAGTGGTGTCGGTGTAGTCCACACCTTAGCTAGTGGATGGCACGGGGTGCGCTGTCCCTACAAAGGAACGAACGCGATGCGGTGCGATCGTACCAAAATACACCAGTATTCTCTATTGATTGTTAATTGCTATTTTGTTAAACCAAATGTTAACTTTTACATTCTGAATAGGAGTTTTTTTTATAGCCTACTCAAAATAGGTCAGTTAAATGAGGGTAGTAGGTTAATAGTAGTTTTGATTTATTCACTCATAACGCAATACAAGACCGTGAATTTTATTATTTTTCTTTTAATTAGGGGTATGTCCATTGAGGTAATTGTCTTTAGATAAGAGTTGGAGAAGACCAAAGAAACGATGGATGGACTGTGTGAAATATGACATGGTTAGAAAGGTGACTGCTGAGATGACAACTAATAGAGAAGTATGGAAAAGATATACGGCACCGACCTCAAATGAATTGGTATAAGAATGATGGATGGTTTAACTCAAAACTTACTTACAATTTAACATAACATCACCTTGTAAGTTACATGTTAAATCTCTATTTAACAGAATAGAACCCTAAATTTCAAAGACCTCTAAAACTGTTTTACATCAAATCGACAACCTCGTAAAACATTAGGAATTCAAGCTGAGTTTAAACCGCTGTAATATTTCAGAACATCACTCATTGGCATAGCTCGTGTATCTACTATCTTGCGAGCTATCGCCATAAACTGTGAGGTATGCCTAACAGCCTGCAAGCCTAAACCCGTACCCGGTACGCGCTTTAATAATAGAACAGAAGGTATATGTCATCGGTGTGACGTTAACTGGCACAGATAAGCACATGCGGTTTTGCAAGATTTATAACATAAGCCATGCCTGGTCTAAGCGTAAAGTTCTGGTTTTGATTTCAGGCCGGGAAAAGTGTTATTGGGTTTTCCAATGGGAATTTCTCAATGGCAGCTGCGACCTCTGGATTTGCACCCAGTTGGTGGCATTGAGCTCACCGCCTATTGCATGGGAAAATTGTTGGTGTACTATTAGGTACACACCTCTGTCTAATCCTTCAGAGATTACAGGCACTGTCATGAACCATTTATCTTCATCATTTCAGCCAAAAACATCCACTGCAGAACAAAGGCGTCCCCCAAGGATCTTCTTAACTCTTCTAGCAGGTCTTCATTTGACCTTAGACTGGCCTTTTGCGAAAAATAGGTCCTGCCCTAAGGCCTTATCGGCTACTCTAATTCTTTGAAGATCCCTTCTTTTCTAATTCTAGACAGCATTCTAACAACATCTATTCGCAGCAAAACCGTGCCATCATTTGGTAATCATCAGGATTGAGAAGGATGAGAAGCGAGTATTGATCACAGATTAACAATAAAAAAAAAAACAAGTGAATTCGCTTTGGAATTGTTTGTGGTCACTTGAGTGTATTCGAAGTTCAGCTAACATAGTACTAAAGTATTACACGTAATTACTATTACGTATAATACTTTAGTACTATAGCTTAACTATTTCAGGTTTAAAGACTACTGTCTTTAAACTTGAAATAGCTAAGCATAACGAGTATGAACGTCTTTCAATAGGACGACACAAAGAATATTTATTTGCGCACCCAAATATTCACTTCAAGGAGACAAATTATTGGCACATGCCATTTGCATATCGACATCAAACACTTAAGTATGCGATTTGGACAATAATAAACAGAGTAATCAAACGATGCTAAACCATGGCGTTTCAGATTGCTGTATCACGAATTAAGAAACAAAAAATAAATTTAGACTTGTAGAACTTCAACTTTTTTGAGTTTAAAGTTTCAGTAAACCTGTAAAAAGTCTACAAATGCAATGGTAACACACTTAGCCATATAAAACTGGCCTAAATTGACTTGGACTTGGTGCACCAAAGGTTCCATACCACCGAATTCCCAAAAAAATATTTTAACGAGAAAACCATGCGTTAAAAGAATTTTTAGTTCGTGTTTTTTTTTATCGAGTAAAATTAGTTGTACTAAGTTTTCAAAAAACTATCATACTCGCATATATCCTGAAGAATATCATATATTTTTCTGTTTTTTTTTTATTGCATTGAATCATATGCCTTTTAGCATAATAAATGTAGTCTCCTGTAGTCCCCTTAAGATACAGAAAAGGAACTGCCTCGCTAGTCTTGTGGTGATCAGTAACGCTACTTGTGAGCGAGCCTGGTGTTAATTTCCAGACCTGGTAAACCTTAAATGGGCTTTTTCATTAGGATTTTAGTACTAACAGCCTAGAGTCTATATTGTTTGTGTCCGGTTGGTAGCAATAGGCTGGCTCTCCATGTCAAGGGAATGAAAAACACATCTGTTTACATATGTATATTACAGGCGTGATTTTATATTGTACTGAACTCTAAACATCAACGTGAACTAATGCTAAAATAGTCGATCGTCGGCGGCACAAAAATGTTGCAATTTGTAAAGTTAACGTTATTAATTAAAGCGAAGCGTGCGGCCGTCGTCCTGAGGCAACAATTATTGCAGCGCTGCAGCGCCACGCGATATTGCGTTTCTATCGCGATTGGGGTGACCCCACGGTTCTCCATCAGAGGGAATGAGCTGTAATCCAACACGCAGGGACATTTTAAAAATCCGTAGTCACATTCGTTGCGTTACTCTTCTTGTGTAATCATTAATTTTATGATTTTAGGCTTCCGGGCAAAGGCCTATAATCCTTCCATTTTTGACAAACCTCCGCTTTCTCGAATCCATCTAGTTCCTATCGCCATCTTCTTTGGTTAGGCTTTTATCTAAGGCACCTGATCTGAGTAACGTTTTTTCGGCTTGTGGTGGACACGTGTTGTCAAATCCCATTTCCTGGTTCATTCATATCGGTCCAGACAAATTGCGGTAGCGGCTTTGGGCACGACACACACAAGTACAGTAAAGTGAGTAAAGTACTCCGTTCAAAATTCTACAAATGCCTACCTATTTGTAAAATCAACGCATCATTTAAGTTCCCTCAAAACCACTGGACCCTTAGACCTATTCAAATTATTAACGGGACTTCAATCAAAAAGTTCGCACCTGAAAACAGTACAAAAGTTCCAAATGATTGGATAATTATATCTAAAGTAATTTGATCAAGTTAACTTTGTATTATCCGGCATAATCCGACTTTTAGATGTTTGCCGCAAGCTTTAAAGTCTTGAACTTTATCTTGCAACTTATTCCACATCAAAATGGCGTGAAAATCCGTCGTACTGATGTCAAACTTTGAAGTACGTCACTTAAGAATCTTTACCATTTATCTTATATTTGAAAAGTTGTGATATTTTGTATTTTGATCACCTTTGGGACAGATGTCAAGAGCATTTTACTATGGATAAGTTGACGTGCGAGTATGACAAAAAGTATAATGAACATGGACTTATCGAATCCTAGCAGATAGCGTTCTAACGTTCATCCAGGAGCGTGAAGTTCGATAGCCAATTCACGGAGCGACACCAGGCCAGGAGAAAGACCAGGGAGTAATCACATAGACTGTGAATGATGCCTGGGACACCCATAAAACACAGGCGTGAACGTGTTATGAGGCTATTTACGAAATGTAAGTAACTTTACTATAAGCGTCTTCCCATGATGCTAGCACACCTTTCGTCCGTAGCGATAAATTAGGTAGGTACTAAAAATCATAAATTACTATAATAACTACATTACTCATCGGAAATTCAGAAATCTCTCAAAATAAAAGAAACCGAAACAAAATTTCAAGAAATCCTAATTAAGACTAATCACGTGGTTGCCCTAATAACAACTTTGATACCACTAAATCGGTTCAAATGCATCAGAAACGGGTCTTTAGACGTCTTTGTGTCGGAGATACGTAGCGGCAAAGCAAAAAAAAAAACAACAATCGCTTTGAAGTATTTTGTGTACATACGATATTCTCTCATTTAAATTTAAAGTACGTTATAAATATGTTTTAAGAAACCTTTATACATTATAAAGGAAAGACTGACTTTTTACAGACTTAAAAACTGTTAAGGACTTCTTAATCTCACAAATTACCTAATTGTAGTATTTTTTTAAATAAATTCGCCGTGATGGCCATGTGATTAAAAACAAGCCTCAAACACGGGGTCAAATCTGAACAAGTCCTAATGTAACTTTTTCGATTAATTTGTACTTTGTAAGTTTATCTTGGACATCACTAAAAACGTGAGTAAACCTCGTCTACTATCTATCTATCATGGGGCTTAGATTTCCGCAGTCCTTAAAGTGGACCATTGTTCGTGAGCCATGGTGGCCGATTACTCCAACCAGCCCACCTCCCTCCAGAAGCAGATCAAACTTCCCAGTCTCCTCAGGGCATCCGCAAGGGATCTTGGTGTTCCCAGGGTCTCCTCGCGAATCTTGGTAACGCCAGTGCACTCAAGGAGCACATGCACCGTTTCCTCCGCCTCCATGCATGCTCTGCACAGGGGACTGTCTGTGATTCCTAGGGTGTGGAAGTGTTTTTATCAGTGAACAGTGTCCAGTGATAGTCCTCGCCACCAGACGCAGGCTTTCTCTATCCAGGCGCAGAATGCGCCTGGTCAGCTTTGTATCCAGGGATGGCATAGCTTCCTTGGATTGCCTACACCCTGGTGTCGAGGACCACCATTTCTCCGCTTCTTTTCGAGTGTGATCCTTTAACCAGCTTCTTAGCTGCTTGAAAGGAATGGGCACAATGGGTTCGAGTCCGTAAGGTTTTGTGCTGGATCCTCTTCTGGCAAGTTTTCAAGTTTCGTCAGCCGCATCGTTTCCAAGTGATCCACTGTGACCTCTAATCCATTGTAGCGTTACCATGTTGTGATTTAGTACCGTGATTCATTCTAGAGGGCCTTGTGGCATTCTAATGTTAGTCTCGACGTGATCTTATTACTCTTTAGGGATTGAAGAACTGAGGCACTGTCGGAAAGTATTCGAATATTGGTATCCGTAACCTCCCTGGCCTCTATAGCGTGCCGCTTGGATAATACCTACACACTCTGTTTATCTGAGCTGATAACTTAATGTTTAAAGCACGTTAAGCAGTTGGTCCCGGCAATCTTGCACATCTCCTTTGAACAAGAAGCGTCAAATACACAAAAGTTGGGCAAAGCATGACAACCTTCAGCCGCTGACCAGCTCCTCTGAGTTCAGTGTGAGGTTAGGAGATTTTGAATATCTAGCTTAGCAGGAAGGAAAGAAAATTAGGTGCTATCACCAGAAACGATGAAAATGTATATTATGTATGATTGTGTGTGTGAGAGTTATCGAGTTCCTTGCTCTCCATAGAAATACACGTTTCAGAACGGGCTACTGGCTTCAACTTTTTGACTTACTGACCAACTAACACTTTGGCAATTCACAACTGCCTATAAAGTAAAATTAATGCTTCAAGTTTGAGTTTCAGTTTTAATCAACACCACTGCCAACAAAATACAGTCATGACGTTGTAATAATAAAATACCTTGTTTACTTCAAATTCCCACAACTGATAATTAATTCCATTGATCCCATTCTGACCTCTAAACAAATTATATTTCTAATTACGTGTACGAGTCTTGTCTTGACCAATTTGTGCGGAAAACAGGCGATCCGATAATGTTATTTGAAGGTTGATGCATCAAAAATACCGCGGACCACCGGGGCTGCGTAACCTCTTCATAATGCAGTTAGATAAAATAAAACATACGCGGACGTGTTAATTTTCCTACAGGGTGTGGCTTTTAACAGAATCTGCAAATACTCAGTGACAGGTCCTTGACAAGTCACCATCACTTTCAAAATGAAGTAACTTTGAGATTTTCCAAAAAATTACAAACAACATAACATAACATCACGCCATTAATCCCCGAAGGGTTAGCAAAGCTGGACCTCATAGTACAACCATATTTCGGCAGTTATGTTAAAGTCCCATGTTATGGGGGGCAAGCCTATTGCAATCAACCGAGCGCAAATCTAGACTCTGTGGCTGCTACTGAGAAATTCCTAATGGGAAAACCTAAGAACACTTTGCCCCACCTGGGAATCGAACCCTTGTGTCCACTAGACTAACGAGACACTGCCTCGCACTGCTCACTGGCACTGCTCTGCCTGCCTGCAGTATTTACAAATAAACAGTAGTTTTTTTAAGTATTGAACAATCTTTTTTTTTTCTGGATGAACCTTTTGGCGATTTTACAAAATAAGATACATTGGTTAGTACCTAGATTCATATTTAAAAGTAGTTCATCATAGTGGAAAATTTTGTGTATATCAACACAAAATATTCCACTATATTTAGTCTACCTACTAATTACAATATCATCATCCTGTAAGAAACCATACCTTAGAAACGATATTCGTGATATATGATTGATCTCATGTAATTATGTACCTACATATGCGCTTAGTTTGGGTACATTATAATTATTATGTGAAGCTGAATCAATGTCTTATAAATTGTTATTTATAATATGTATAATTGTTAAAATGCAGTCTTTTTTCTATGTACTTTTTCTATTGTGTAGGTAATTGATACACGAATATGATTATTATGGTAATATATTCTTTAACTGGTTAAAATAAAGCACATACTCGTATTTCTTTTAGGCTTTTAAATTCGCTATTTGCCGGAAATAGCGAATTTCTAAACAACAAGTTTAGAAATTCGCGCCCATCCGTCAAACTTTTATGTCGCAGCAGTAAGGGAGATTCTCATAGTGTAGGTGTTGCTACTAACTCTTAAACCCATGCCACATATTTGAATAGAAAACCGTCACTGGTGTGGGACGAACAGTAGGTACGTTTGAATATAATATTCAACTGTAAACAACCTCCTTTTTTTTGAAGTCGGTTAAAGAGGAAAACTGCATCCAAAACAAGATTATTATTGCACCCAATCTGCCGCTAACACGAAAAATAAATAGGAAACCGAATGCTGTATGAAATCGAAAGCTATTATAATTTTATTAACACAATTAACATTAATTGTGGGTTCAATATTTCTTGCCATTGAGCGGCAATACACACCAATAAACAAAGATTTATGTTCATTGTCAATACATATAAATTATGTTAAAAAAACTAACAGAAATACATTGGCCTCGCACCGCTGACCTATGAGTAACCGACACGTTTTTTACAACAAAGCGAAAAATACTGCGAAATTAGTGATGCCATACATTTTTGTGGGATTTGGATAAGTCCTGCTAGCGTTAGGTCTTTTCCAGTTACATTTTGAATGTGAACTTTTGAAACAATATCAGTGTTAATTGTGTACAGGAAAAAAAGTTTATCGGTCTAACCGAGTAACCATGCAGATGCAGCTGAAAACCAATATTTTAAATAAATTGACCACCTAGCTGACCGCCACAAGCCTGTTACAGGGTAAAGATACCCCTTGGTAAGACTGACTGTCAAACTTTCGGGCTTCTACCGTAACGACTGTCAAAAATCTACAAATGACAGCCAGGCCAACAGATTAACGTGCTTTCTGAAGCACGGAGGGAACTCGATATGTAATGGATGGTCACCCATCCACCGACCTACATGGACTTCATGATAGTATAATGGGCGAAAGAGTCTCTAAATAATAAAAACAAATACTGTGTTAGACAGTAGTCTAAACTAAGAAAAAGGGACATCATCGGGCATCTTACTGAAGCCTTCCGAAACATCTTTCAACAAATGAACGTGTTAATTTTCGAAAACTACTGCCACATTCGTGGTCACCACAGCCTCAATCCCGAGAAGCAGCTCAACGCACTTTCGTGGTGACCACACATTGCCGGAAATTATCGAATACTTACCAGTAATAATCCAATAAAGTATCTCCTTGATGTAATTAAAAGGCCTACAGAATGTCGAAAAGCACTATATTCGGAAACCGGACGCTATATACATAATTTTGATAGGTTAAATCTTATCTTGGACTATATCGGGCATAATATTAGGAATGAACAATAAATAAAATCTATAAGGAGATATCAGATGACAATGTAAAATTAGAGGAGCACATTTCTAAGCTTTGTAGATGTGTAGTTTTTATTTTATTTTAAAGAATACATAGATTTTTACCATTTGATAATTTGCTGACTCAAATAAGATTGTCATCGAGACGCTAAGAAGCAGAATCACCTCATCATCATCAGCAGTATTAATGTTCCCACTGCCGGGACACAGGCCTCCTCTCTATGAGAGGGAATGGGCTATAATCCACCACGCGGGCCCAGTGCGGGTTGGTAGATGTCACATGTCTTAGAATTTTTTGGTTCTAGGACATGCCGGTTTCCGGTCTGGGTTCGAACCCACGACTTACTGTTCGTAAGTCGGGGCCGCCACCACTGGGCCACCGCTGCTCTCTAATAAATCTGTAGTAGAAGAATTACCTATCTCAACTTATCTTAGGTACACCCATATTTCAAAACGTAGCCCCAAAAAGTGGTCCAGTTTAAAAACAAAGAAGCTATTCCAGACGCTCCAACCTTGTGCCCATTAAGTGTGGGTATCAACAGTTAGTCTGCTGTCGTTTTCTATAATGTCCTCTGGTCGGAAACGGGCGCGTTTCGGCGAGATGACGTCACTCCAAGACCTGAACGGACCAGTTTTTGCTCTCAGCTCCAATTTAGTATTTGATTCTTTATGCATAACTCGCGTCCTAAGGTCGCCGGAGTTTCAAGGACAGCGGTGCTAATTGCTATAGCGCATACATACTTTATTTTAGTGTTTATAAATACTTAATTACTGACTATCGGTATGTATCGTCACGTTCCTTTACCCTATAGTGGTCGTGTTATTAGGTGCATTAATACCGCTTTATACTTGTCTTGTCAAGGGCACTATCATATATTGATTTTCTTTGTATTAATAGTAAGATATGCTTTGAACTTACGTGTTTTATGCAGCGATAAGTATGACCGTAAAGTGATAAACAAATTAAACTTTAAAAAAACATCTTTTATTAGAATGAAAAGTTAAAGTTATAAAAATTAGGTTTAGCTATGAAAATTGAAGTTATTATCCGTTGAGGAGTTCACTCGTAAGAACACGATCCCGGCTGCAGGATCAATTCATGTCTGTCATAAAAATGTATTGTCACAGAGCCAAAATTTCAGCTCAATGGTTTGTTTGTGGGCACTGATTAGAAATTCAGAGTTTTGACTAATACATACTAACTAACTATCAAGGCAAGTTAAATAAAATACAAAATCGCTTTGAAAGCGATTTTTACTTATATTAGCGCTCTGGTTGTTGCACGCCACTTTGATTTGATTTAAAAACTATACTTTTGTATCAAGCTTTGAGTAGAGAGGTCTCGTTTTGGAACTTTATGGTTACTTCACTTGCATTAGGTTCAAAGTGAACTCTACAGAATAACACCAGGTAGGTACAATGGCCCGACAACTATAGTAAATTGGCACACCTTAACAAGATTGCCTGACAGATATATAAAGTATGTTCTCCGTGCCCCGATTGTTTTAATTTTTCTTTTTTAGCCACAAAAAAGAGAAGTATTCTTCTCTTTTTTGCATTCCTGATTGAGACTTATGTACCTATATATATACTACGCAGTGCATTGTATATAGAAATGACGTAAATGGGCAGTAGATGATGCTCAAATATATTTATTTAAAAAATAAAAAAAATTGTATCGTCGTGTAAGAAACGCGCGTACCTTTAGTTCATATCAATATAGTATAAGTTTCATCTTTATCTTTATCAATAATAAAACTACATTAAAATTATCACAATCGGCTCATCTAAACTGCAGAGTTCAAGCTGTTAAAACATCCTTGTTATATAATAAAAAAGGACTTTTATACGCTTTTAAAATCGAATTTAGCACCTCTTGCGACAATGTCTGCTTCATAATTATTGGCCTATCGCCTGTTAGTTAAATTATAAATTATCAGAAGCAGTCAATTGAATCACAAAGCGGAAGACATCGGCACTCCAGATCCCCCTCTACCCGGTTACAGCGGTCAGTTTCCAAAGATTTATCCTAAAGCCTAAACAATAAGACGGACTGGTCATCGTTTCCGGTTCCTACTGATAACGTTTGATTGCAGTTTGGGTGTTACTGAAAGCTGTATTTAATCAGGAGTACCAGTAGGGGAAATTCATCCTTTTATACAACTGTCAAGGAACGGTAGCTATTGTGATTTGGATAAACATATATTTTAAAAAGGTAGTCTTTTTCTAAATTATTGAATGCCCATAAAACCTAATGAATACATCCTAATGATTTCAGTATGCCTGTTGCAATCACATGTCGTTTTATTGTCCTGTCATTATCAGTACTCTGTGTCGTTGTGTACTTTATTACTCATGAAATAACAGCAGGCCTGTTGTCCTCAATTTATCTTTCTATCAGTGAAAAACATTTAGAATGAGATCGTTAGTACCGGAGATTACTCCCTACATACAAACTCACAAACAAATTTTACTTCTTTAAAATATTAGTATAAATGAGAATCGTACCCAATACCATACTTAGTAGCATAGTTTATGACCACTAAACCAACGAGCTAAGACCTATAACGAATCCTCTATGGGTGCATTGACACATTCAAGAAAGGTACATCAATGACTCATCATGAAAACATAACACCAACATAGTAAGTAGGTACCTAAGTGTTCCTTTGATAAATTACAGCTCACCCTGCATTAAGTCACCAGCGTGTACATAACAATAATGTTGGTACGTATATAACACGTTTATAAGCATGTGGCAAAGGGTGCAACGACATCTAGACACACGAAGGAACGTAGGTATAATATTTTAAGACAGGTATTTATGTGTGAGTAGGTACTACATATGGAGATTTATATACTGCAGTGCTAAACAGAAGAGTAAATAAGTGCGTGAGATGCGCTTGCTCTTGCTTCTCAATATAGGTCAAGGACCCCTTCTCCTTGCAGCATCCTTGAAGCCACACGGCCAATCACCACGTTAAGCGTACTTCTCTTTTTTTACCGAATCAAATCATTTTTATTTACGTAGGTATTACTTGACCGGAGTTATCTGGTCATCAGCAAGGACAAATTTAAATATTACCAATTTGAATAAGAAAGGCCCTGATATCAAATGTTTTGTACATTTTCAACGATCTTGCGCATTAAAACACACTTGGCTTGCGTTTGCGCAGGAATTTTAAGTGTTTGTTTGGCTAAACGCAAGTTTTCCTCGGGGATTTGAAAGAACGACGGAGATAAAGATTTATTGAATGATATCTTCTCGACCGCCTTTGTGAGTGGTGTGAGCAGACTCGTATCAGCCCGTTTTATTTAGAAAGTATATTCCCTTACAAATGCCTTACGTAACACTTTAAATGACACAATTAACACTATAATACCCAGGATAATATTGATGTTCTTAATTTGCTATCACAATTGCAAAGCGCACGCATGCCCTTAATTGCCATGAGAGTATGGTGCAACAGTGGCCAATTTTCCATTTCGCCTAATAAGCAACAATGGTACTTAGTTTTATAGAAATACAACAGGGCGATGGGACTTTCTGAAAAATCCTGCCTTCGTGCTCACCTTCTTTATATAGGGAATTCTTGTGCAAATGTTACCTTAATAGTGGACTGTCAACGACTTTCAAAATCCATAGTCTTCTACTTGTGCACGAAGACAGCCTCGTGCATAAGTGGAAGACTATCCTGTGGTTTCAGAACTGGGCAAGTACCAATGTAACTTTTTGAAATTCATATATATGTGTACTAGTTTATGCCAGCGGCTTCGGCCGCGTGGTTTTCGATAATTGCCCACGGGATCATACTACCGGGATAAGCATGTGTTAATCTAGGTTATAAACTACCTGTGTGCCAAATTTCATCCAAATCTGTTCAATAGTTTTTGCGTAAAAGACTAACAAACATCCATCCACAAAATTTCGCATTTGTAATATTAGTAGGATTTATTCTAAGACAAGCTTGGCCACTACGAACATCGGGTGAAGGAGAAAAATCTTAAGGAACCGGGAAGATAAGTCTGTACCTAAGCGTGTTCAGCAAGCGTGATCAATGCTCATGCTTACTGTGTGAGAAGGAGCTTTTGTACTGAACTGGGACAATAGTGGGCTAGGTAATAGGTTTGTGTCCTGAAAAAATCTAATTAGTTAGATCATCAAAAAATATTTAACACATATTTTTTCTTTTGTTACGTAAACCTAAAATGACGAAGATACGACGCTTTTAAAATTCTCAATACGTCACGCCGTGCTATAATGTTAGTGCGTTGTGGCGTCACGAGCCCCCACTCTCGAGTTTTGATGAGTTATATCTTTGTCAATATTCGTCGATTTACAAAAACAAAAAATACGTGTCCATTAGTTTCCAATACTCTAACTGACGGACTAAATAGATTTGCAATTTATTGATGGTGGATACTAGCCTATTGAATACGTGCTTAAACACCCTAAGATAGGGTTGAGCTTACAATGGCTGATACATGCATAACCTCTGTGTTTGGTATTTTCTTGAAAGGCCAGTTCAGATGGTACACTACTAATTGCTTAACTTTTTTTTTTATATTGTCCGACCTTGTGACCCCCGAGTTTGTTGCAGTGCACATGTACATGCTTCTGAGTGTTTGTCAAATAAGAAAGGTCGTGTCCTTCTAGCTTGCTTATGTTCAATATATGACGTCTGAAACACATAACATCACGCCTGTAACCCCCGAAGGGTTTGACAGAGGCGTTCAATTAGGAATATTAATTACACCCACATTTCGCAAGTTATGTTTTTAAGTCCCATGTAATAAGGGGCGAGGCTATTGGTGGCTGGATGGAAACTTTGACCGACCCGGGAGTCGAACATCGAGGCCTTATGCTCAGAAGTCGCGCTTGCGAGTTTTAGACCAATGAGGCAGTCTGAAAATTATTTCGTTATCCTATTTACAAAGAAATGATTTCACACAAAAAAAAATGGTTGCCTGTAAGTAAAGTCGGTTTACGGACGATAATTTTACGTGATAACGTCTTATGAAAACATTAGAAAGATTGCTTACTTTTATGAATTGAATTGAATTATTATCACTGAATTATCATTATTTTGTATAATACAAAGAGAGAGATCCTCCCGTCCGTTATTAAATCTCCAGGAGATTTATGTCAATTGTTTAACTATTGTATCTACTTCGCAAACAGTTAAAAGATTGAAAATTACTGTTTTTTACAATTAACATTTATTTGCACTCGTTATTTTTTTTTTAATTACATTAATTAACAATAATAACTTAAAAAACAAAATTTAATGCCCCTTTTCACCCCCTTAAGGATTGAAATTCTAACAACACCGTTCCATTAGCTTCCAACCATACATTTTGTGATTTACTACCTTACTTCGAAAATTAAGGACTTTCCATACACAACTTCATGTCCTTTTTAACCCTTTGGGGGTGAAATTATCAAAAAACGCTGAGACACGTATAAATTAATTTTCAATCGTCACCCCAAACACAAAATTTTAAGATCCTAACTTTAAAACTGACGGACTTTCATACAAACTTTGTTCCCTTATTTAACTCCCTTAGGGGTTGTATTTCGAAAAATCCTTCATTGTTCCTTGTCTACGTATTAAAGGAAACCTCTGTGCAAAATTTCAGTTTTCTAGGTCCAAGGGTTTGGGTTGGGAGTTGATGAGTCAGGCGGAACGTGACTGGCGCGGTGTGACACTTTTTCGTGCGTGCAGCGTGTTCATCGATATATAAGACGTTATCACGTCAAAAAAAGTCTATTCCGTTAGGTACGTACTTAAAGTAAATCTAGTCCAGTAATTTCTATAAACGTGTATTAATTTAGAAAATTTAATGAAAACAATGGAGGAATGAAACACTCATCTGTTTGCAAAGCACCTGTGATTAATTAACACAGCTATTATTTCGATGAAAATACTAGTTAACCTTTTGAATTTTTGAAATAAGATTGAACTAAATAAAATTTAATAGTGTAACGTGAAATCAAGTCAGTATTGTCTGAAGGGTTGGGTTGAGGCATATCTATTTAGTACACACCCAAACGCTAAACTCCGTGGTAAATAGGGGGGCGACAACATTGCCATCAACTGCAAAACGTCAGGCTGCAACTGTTTGAGATTTTAATTAATAATATAGCAACGCCAACATTAAAATGTAAATTATCACGTAAACTGTGGCAACACTCTTCCATCTGCGACACTGGTCGATTAAAGACGTGAAATTTACTTGTTCGCCGTTTTATTTTATCTTCCTCGGCACGAAAGTGCAACTAGTGCCTCATCAGCACCTATACCATATCTTAATTACAAAGCTACACAAGCAACTAAAAATCCTGAAGTTCCTAACTTAGCTGCTGGTTCCTGTGACTGCTGGACAGTAGCCGTCACCAATATAACATAGTTATCATCTCTGCCTAGCCTTTTCCCAACTATGTTGGGGTCAGCTTCCAGTCTAACTGAGTCCAGTTTCTGAATATGAGTATTTTACATGGAGCGACTGCCTATCTGACGTCCACAAGCCAGTTAGTTAGCTGGGTACTACGATACCCCTTGGCAAGACTGGTTGTCAGACTTTCGGGCCACTGACTACCTGTAACGACTGTCAAAGATCTACGAGAACAAATGACAGCCGGGATCGGGGCTTAAAGTGTTTTCCAAGGCACGGAGCAAACTCGGTACAATTATAATGGGTGGTCACCCAACCACGGACCAACCCAGACAAGCGCGGCTAAACCTGAAGATCGACCCGAGCGGCTGTTATTATTTAGCCACGAGCTCCGCACCAATATAACACAGTATTTAAAAATAGTTACAAACCAAACTCAAGAAGAACAAAAAGAAAATGAACAGACGTCAGCACTTCAAGCTACCCGAAACTGACTAATTTTCTCAACCAACCTTGAACCTAATGCTTTAGCGATAAAGTTGAAAATCTATTCAAGAAATTTGACAGATTCTAGTAGGTTGATACCCTGGCGTCTGTACGGTCAGACGTTAAACATCAATATCAATTTGAGTATCGATGCCAAATCGATGTTCAACATTTTCATTTTCACGAATGAAATCCTTGAACTACTCGAGTAAGTTTGAAAGAGAAATCGATTCCTTCGGGGGTTCTGAACTGTGTACAGTCAGCAATACTGATGAGTATAAAAACAACTGAGTGCAATTTTGTGTATGTGCTGAGTAGGCAACTGTCAAATTGCCTGTCAGATTATTATTATTGATATTAATTTTGTCATCAAGTCAGGTAGACACAGGCAGACGATGTCGCCGCAGACCATGCATCAGATGGCGGGATGAGTTGGACTAAATAATTATCTTATCTTACTGATAAATAAATACAAGAGTTTGTGAGGATCGATGGATGTTTGTTACTCTTTCACGCTAAAACTACTGTACGGATTTGGATTTTGACAAACAGATAATATTCATAACCTGGATTAAAAAAGGATACCTTTCCTTTCCCGTTGGTACTATTCCCTAGGACAATTACGGAACTTCACGAGGGCTATGCGTCGGGGCAGAAGTCATTTGTACTTAAATGTTTTGAATGTAGTTTTCTATGCATTTGTCTGCTAGTTTTAAAAAGTATTACGTGACCTGGCTCGACAAAAAAAATAATTTGAGAACTGACGAAGATTTTAGCTACTACTGTTTCTACAATTTATTTCCACCCACACACAAAGCCCTTTCATCGACTGTACAAGACAAGTGTTCAAGTGTACATACGTAGCGTCCATGTAACGCTTCGTCCGCGATCACGTCCATTCTCATCTAAGTTATAATTGCGAACACAATGTCGTCAGCGCGGCACTGACCTCCGCCGTTTCAAGTGCGAACGGTCATTAGCATCAGCCAGTGATACCATATTGAAACGCATTCGACAACAAGAATAAACTGCACATTTGGTTTTACCTACTTACTTAGATACACAGTGTTTTTCTGTTGATAGGAACGGGTTCAAGGTAAAATAGTGAAGTTTTGTGTGCGGAAGGAAATAAGAGAGAAAGTTATACCCTGTTTTTAGTAAATCAAAGTAACACCCAAATGATTGCACTGATGGAAAGTCAACACTCTCAAGATACGCTTTTGTTAAGGCATTTTTAGGGGCTAAGGGAGTGAAGATTCGAGGGTTATACCCCCAAGACCAGATGGGTACAAATCCAGACTGTTCTTACTACTGATAAAATCCTAAAGAAAATACCCAATAACACTTTTCTGCTCAACCTTTGTGACTACACAAACGAGGCATCTCCAATATTATATTATCAGTACATATTTTTATGGCTATTATGCATTCAGATATGGTGAACAATCGTTTAATAGATATCTTGTTTAAATTATCGGAAAATAAAAACTATTATCTAAATCCTAGCGTTGATCGCTAACTACTTTAAAAAAAAGATATGAGTGGCACATTTGCTTCATAGGTCTAACAATAATGAGAATTTTTATTATTTTTTATTTTGTTAATGCACTTAATGTGTTTTATTTCTGCCCCACCTTCAGGTAGACTAGTAGAAAATGCCCAGGGCATTAAGTAATTTGTGCATAAAGTTTTATTAAAAAAATAATTAATATTACTGGTCATTCTGTAGGTAATTGACGGACTGAAAGATATTGTAACTCTGAACCCAACTCTGAAGGCTGCAGTACATTGCGGTGGGCCATTACGGCCCATTCTCTGACAGTCGAGGGCGTGTGTCCCAGCAGTGGGGACATTACAG
Organism: Xestia sexstrigata; assembly: GCA_941918905.2. Lineage (NCBI taxonomy): Eukaryota > Metazoa > Arthropoda > Insecta > Lepidoptera > Noctuidae > Xestia > Xestia sexstrigata. The sequence goes on along the minus strand of OW799200.2, from coordinate 8,911,588 downwards.
GATGAGTATGAAGTAGGTATGTACGAGTACCAGCCTTTAGTCCATTCGATTAAATAAACATCATCATTATAATCTGCTTTAAAATTATAAAGATGTAACATTTGTTTGTAAGTTTGTATGTGGGGGGTAATTCTACATTTATTTTTCTTATTTTTTTTTTTATGGTAGAAAGTTACATTATTCGTGGGCGCTATTATAGGTTATAAATTATATTTATATCATGCATATTAGTCATACTATCATAATTTTTGTGGATGAAGTCTTCGCCAAGAAATTTTTGCTGGTTTAGAAAACATAACAGACCAATCATTATCCATGTTTAGCACAAAAGTAAATGTTTATCATCACAAGGCGAATCGTCATTAAAATCAAGGTTACAATGTCAACTAAATAAAGTGCATTTGTTTTTTGTCAGGTGTGGTCAATACACCTTAGTGCGTTGATCGATAGGTTAAACAAATATTATTTTTGTTGGTGACTAATAATATACAAGAGGCGACAAAGGGATATTTTAAAGACGTTGTTTGTTTATATCATATTCGGTTGTTCACATACCTACAGCTTATTTCTTTGCTGTAGTGGTCGCAAGTGAAACTCAGCGCATGAAGACATGGGCCTCCTCCTCCAGCCCAGGGAAGATTGATGGACCACCATGTCACCAACATCATTAACAACGTTCTACCACCCGCTACTGCGTGAGGCATGCTCCACTCTCCACTGATCTGCGCAAGTCTTGACCAAGTCTTGCTTGCCATCTACTTTCCCATTGAATGACTTTAATATGAAATAGTTGTATTGTATTGTATTGTATAACGGGCTGGTGTCCGCAACTCCACGTCAAAGCGCGTATTTTGCGTGCGGATATGAAATAGTTATAAATGTATTATTCGTTAAAACATACATGCTCCGACGGTCATTGTCAATTAATACAGTCTGACACTGACTTACAAATTGGAAAAAAACGTAAGATTTAAATATCGCGGGCTACTTAGCTATAGTGCGATAAAATTTAGGCATTCATTTAAGTGTTGGAAAAATAGTCAGAAACACATGAGTGAAGTGAATATTAACAACCGCATACTTTAAACCTTTACATGCTTAATATTATACACACAATAGTTTCTAAGTTACCGAATACAAAAATTTAAAACCTCACCCTGAGTAACCGCATCAAAGCCTCCGCCCGCCCACGGGGAATAATTTATGTTATCACCGCACTTGAGCGCGTGAGACCGGATATTAATTGAATACCAAATAAATTACTACATCTCTACTCTACTGATCGAGTTTGAATCGGATGAACGAGTAACATTTCGGAACTAAATACAAGATGTAACTGAAGTCACAGAAAATATTGGCATTCAGCTGCATCCGGTTAAACTTGGGGCCTAAAATGGGCGCGTTCGCTGAATCTTAATAGGATAATACATATGAATTACGTTACAGTTCGTAAAATGGACACACAATAGTATTAACTGCATCTGTGACCATTTTAGCTAAAGCGGCCATTTTAGACCCCCAGTTCTATCACGGGATCAGTTAAATGGAATAATCATGTGGTATCCCTAAACACAATATTTCAAAAAAATCTAGGTTTTGGATGATAAATCGAAGTAAAAACGTGAAAAACTTATCCTGAAATTGCAACTTGTTGCATGGGACTTAAATCATATTATTATATAACTGGCAAACTCGAAATATGCTGTTCCTGTTTATATTCAACTAACTCACCTAAATTAATTATTTATTTCGCGTTTTCCATGTATCATAGTGACAATGACATAATATCACAATGACACCTATGGTCCAGCAAGGAGTTTCGATACAAAACGAGGCCAGTTTACACTGTCTTCATCACTATTGACGTGCAAACGGCAGTGACTTTTTACGGGCCATCAAAAATAGCGTAAAGGGAAGATAAGAAATCAATCGTGATAAGAATAAAACTAATTATGCAAAGGATTATAACCGGCCATAGGTAGACATTTATCAGACTTTAATTTACATACATTGAGTTGTAAAAAGTTTTAATGACTGCGCTCAAACGCCTTCGGCAGATCATAAACACCAATTTATTTTAGCCTTAGATTATTATTGCCTTAGTGTTTTTCCTTACTTTTTTTTTTCAGTAAGACTTAAATTGCACATGTTTTTGTTTTCAAAAGTAATAACAATAGAAATTATCCTATGTCCTATTAGGTACAAACACTAAGTCCCCAAACTGGGGTTTAAAGGTTCTTCCAACAGTCAGTGTGAATACGGTGCTCCCGATCAGACCATGGCCCAGTAGACTGACCAAAGTCTCCTCACACCTTGTTGCGCTTTAGAGGACACAAAAACTTTACTGGGCTTAAGGATACAGAAGGAAGAAGAAAACGTACACCAACATCCAGAAGAGAACAATTATCAAACCAATAAATGGTTTGATCACTCACGCAGGAATCGAACCTGCTTTATTCCCTGCTTCCATTCACGCCGCCACTGCGCCAACTGTGCATTAATTCTCATAATTTGAATTTGAACTTGAGGTTTGTATCACAACTGCATTTTTTGTGTGAACAGACAAGGTATATTCACCCCACGAACAAATGCGTCGTAACTTGAATTCACGAAAGATTTAGGTGATGCATGAAGGTGTTTATTTCATTTTTTTTTTGTGGATATTATTTTATTCCAGTGTAACGAGATTCGAAAATTGATTATACACGTACACTGAATACAGAAACCTATTTAATTCTTGCCTAATTAGAGACCTTAGGTTGGAGCTTATAAAACAAAACAATTTTTTGACAGGTTTTCGATGTCGCGAGCTGTTGAATTGAAATAAAATTAAAGTTCTTTATCATTTTATGATTATTATCATTATACTAGCTGTTGCCGGGGCTAAATTCGCGTGGAAATTATGATGGGGAAAAAAAAGTTGCCTACAACCTATTCTAAGACCTACCAAATATATACAAAAAAAAATCTGAACAATCGGTCAATCCGTTTCGGAGGAGTTCGATAACAAACACCGTGACTCGAGATTAATATGTTTTAAATTAATATAAAAAATCAGAAAAGCTTTTATGATCATCCTATTCGTCATCATAACTATCTTAGAACACAATATTCATACAAAAAAAGCATGTAAAGTTCTCGAAAAAACGGTGTGTCATATAAAAACGTTCAAGTTATTATGTAGCCTAATCCAGTTACTGCTAATATATAGACGTAGATAAATAAGGAACGCAATATGCCTCGACAAATATGTGCAGAGTTTGTCGCAAGCATGTGTTCAATTAAATAATGTTGTTATTACAACAACGAATCTCGACGTTATTGGTAGCCGAAGTGATGCGCGGTCACAGCTCGATGTGTCGATATAGTAATACGAAGTGATGCGCGGTCACAACTCGATGTGTCGATAAATTAATACGGGATGAAGGAAACAGCGACGCACATACGGTTATCACGTGTTCAGTGCATTATTCTGAACCTCGTAATTTTAAAAAAAGCTGCTGTTTCCTACGAAAGTACAATACCAACACGCCAAAATATATGGAACAGTTGATTTTGTTTTTAAAAGCAGTATTAAAGTCCAACACTTTATTCAAATATCGATACAAAAGTCGGGGCAGTCTCCTCCCTACCCGGCTCTGATTCAGTAGTGACCTTCGAACGAAAGCGAAACCGGTGTAGGTCATCGCGCCGCGCGCCGCCCGGCTGTCCAGCAGCTACCGACCCGACGCGGACGCTGCGCGTTCCCTTTCAAACATGCACTCGTATCAAATACTGAGCTTGTGTGAACGAGCTTAGTAATTGTTCTAGACCCGCGAACTGGTTTACTCTAGATTTCTATGGTCTAACTTATAGGAGTTGTATGCTTTTCTTAGTAGTGGCTAAATGTGGGTGTACTTTTTATTGGGTACATACTGATATAGTTATTACTTACGGTTGTGGGTTCGAACCCAGGCAGGCGCATTACTTTGTGTAATTTGCCGCGTGGTAGATTATAGCCCATTCCCTCTCATAAAGAGGAGACCGGTGTCCCAGCAGTGGGAACATTATAGGCTGATTATGCATAGTAATCCTCGAAGTGTTAGGCGGAGGTCTACACCTCTGCAATCTGGGATTCCAGGCGTATAATGTTGTGCTTTAATTTTTTTGAATGTTGGTCGTCAGGAAGAAAGTTGTTTCAGTAACTAACAAAGGACTTAAAAAGACTGACGGAATGTGTGTGTACTATGCCCTACCCTTTGGGGATTAGAGACGTGATGTTTCTAGCATGCACTGCCGGTATCAAACTCTGAACTTGTGTGAACAAGCTTAGTAGTTATTGTTTTAGTCCTGTGAAATGTTTTAATCTCGGTTTCTATGTTCTATAGCGAGTTGTTAGAGTACAGATGGCCAGCACATCAAGTTACTTCAATCAACTTTATCGCTAAAGCATAAAGTTCAAGGTTGATTGGGAAAAATTGACAGTTTTAGGTACCTTAATGTGCTGGCGTCTGTACGTTCTTCGTTGTCACCAATTTTTAAACGCTTCGTTACTTTAGACAGCAATTACCATGCACTACTACGTTGGTAATTTGGTTGCAAGTACTTATAATGCTAGACATGAGCGCCTGGGTTTGATTTCTAGGTCGGGCAAAGAGTTATTGGGTTTTTCGACCACGAATTTTTAGACTCGGTCAAGGTTTGTACACGGTTGATTCTATTCTAACCATTTAAATTTACTTCCCTCAGATTCCCGAAACATCCTTCTCTATTTCTCGTCATCTCAGTCACCTCCTGTCTAGCCATATCATCCTTCACACAGTCCTTGCGTTATTTTTGCACTGACAAAGCGGCACAACTGAACAACGGAAACAAGGTATCGTTTTGTGCCAAAGAGCCAGCGAGGGTCCAAGCTCACTGATCAGGCGCAGATAACGCTAAATACCTACTTGATGTATTTTATTTAATGTATTCTCTTTATCTTATTAGCATCATAACTAATTTAATTAAATTATACTGAAGTTTAGCTCATTAAAACGACCCGAATGGCGCAGCGGTAGTGGGGCTGCCTTACGTTCTTAGGGTCCCGGGTTCGAATCCCGGTAGAAGCAAATGTTTGTGTGATGAGCATGGACATTTGTTTCCGAGTCATGGATGTTTATATGTATAATAAGTATGTATTTACAAACAAAAAAGTATCTATGTAGTATATCAACTATCTGGTGTCCACGACACAAGCCTCGTTGCTTAGTGTGGCACTAGATGGCGCTGTGTGCAATGTCCAGCGATATTTATTTATTTATTATTAAAAGTGACAACTGGAATTGTATAAGAATAATTTAATTATTGTGCAAAACATTGTTTTTTTTCTATGGTTTTTATCGTAATTTTAGCTGAAAGACGTTTTCCGCTGGGCAAAGACCTCCACCATGCGTGGCCACATCGACCGGTGGTCGAGGTGGACTACCATGGCGTCTTAAAGCAGTATTGTTTTAATCTTATTCCATCGTTAGAACGAGATGGAGCCAAACTGGACGTCTAGATCCAGCCTCATCTAGCAGCACGGAATGGGGTAGGAAACTGTGGAACTAATGGCGCTAGCATAGCTGGTTCCTGACATCGTCATTGGTTGAAAATGTGGTTATGTCATTTCATATTTCAAAATAGCTTAACCTCATTGGTCAGTCGCCATCTGAGATTTACTTTGCCTTCGCTACTCCATTGCACTCTTCCGTGCTGCTATCCTTTTCTGTCGTTCAGAACCGTTATTTGCTAGAGCGAGAAACAGAGCATGCTGCTGAACGCTTGTTTCTCGCTCTATGAAATTACCAAACCCTACTCATTATGGTAATCCCCTATACTTCCCGCATCTAGACCAATAGGCATGGCCACGAGAATGCACCAGCATTCCAGTAGCATTGACCAGGCAAGCCGTCGATACACTTTGTGGCCTTCCTCTCGCAACGCTGCACAGAACCTTTCGACTCCATCGCCCATCTGTTCTGCGAGCTGCTATATCCTGACCGCTGCATTAATACTGTGGAACCGGAAATAAAGAAAAGCACCATCCCATCTCTTCCCGTGGGTGTTGTAACAATTGACTAAGGGATTTACTTATTTATTATTAAACAGGGTGTAACAGGATAAGCTAACAAATGACAGCCGGGACCAACTGCTTAACGTGCGTGCATGGAGAAAACTCAGTAAGTAATGGGTGGCTAGCCATCCACGGACCAACCTAGGCAAGCGCGGTGAACCTGATGAAGGTAGACCCGAGTGGCTGTTATTATTGAGCCATGAACTCCTTCGGAATCTAGTTATCCTAAGAAATATGGGTCGAGGAAAAACATTGACTTTACATCCTAATTGCGACAATTGATGCGCAAATATTTTGTTTTCGAGCGCTGTTCCTTAGGTAAAGTCGTCCAGTTTGATGGTCAGAAACTACCGAAGAGACGTTTTTAGAGTTACTCCTTGTATATTCATATAAGTGAGGTGTCGAACTTTATAAGTCCTTCCTAAAGGAAGAACTTATAAAGTTATTTCAACTTCTCCGACATTATTTTCTAATTAATATTGTTGTGGTTTCCAGATTATTTGAATCATTTCGCTGGGAATCAAATCAACTAAGTTAATGATTCTTCATTTAAATCTGCGCTTTTCTGCTGTGTGAATCTGGTTTCCAGTGGGCCTAGCATGAGTGAACGAACTTTAACGTAAATTCGAGACTTTTAAGGTAGAAATTACCTGTACTTGTTTATAGTGATAAACAATCTAAAATTAAGTAATATATTTTTTTTTAATATATTTTTATATTTTATCACGGCTGTGGTACAAACACGATTAGATAGGGGAGCTTAAGCACAGTTCAAACCCCTAGCGGCCTATATCTATGAACAGATTTCGGGGAACTACTGCTACTGATAATTCCTGGGGTTTGAACCCACAATGAATAATAGACCATTCTATAATAGACCAACGAGGTAGTCATCATCATCTTCTAACCCTAGCCTCAAGCTATTTGGAGTCGGTCCAACACGTCTTTTTCTTCCACTGAGCGAGATCAGTTGACTAAAGAGCTATCCAGACAAACGAGTTAGTCGGCGATGGTTTAAATTCTATCAAAAATACCAACAACGTTTATCGTTGCAGAGCCCTAGCACGAGCGTGCGGTGTACATTTAATAAAATATTAATTAAAATACCTTTTTAAAAATAAGCTTTTATAAAATGCTCGTAAAAGAAGAAAATAATCTTTGGAGTAAATAAAAACGAAATAATAGGGAATGGTTTTAATAAAAGCTTGTCACGTAGGGGTAGTTTTTGTTTGCAAGATTTGACCACACATACTAACTAACAAGGCAAGTTGAATAAAAGCTTATAGAAATACTTTTTTGACATCAATATTTTCATAATTTTAGGAATTTAGTCATATTATTTATTTAAACTTCATGTACAAGAGTGGTACATAGGTGGACTTAATGCCACAAGGCATTCTCTACCAGTCAACTTTTGGGTTAAATAGGACAGTATTGTGATAGCTATGTATAGATGTTAAATTGTAAATCCTTAATTAGCTGTAGGATTAGTTAAAATAGTTTAGGTTAAGATTGTAAAGAGCTGTGGATTTTGAAATAAATAAAGACATAAATAAATAAAGACATAAATAAATAGAGAACAAAAAAATAAATAAGAAAAATATAATTTTGTTAACATAAATTGAAATACATACATAGGTACATACTAATACATGATTGTATACGGATAATATTATGATTATGATTTTATTTTGTCAATGGGTACTGTACTTGTTGCAAACAATTTAACTGAAATGCTAGTATTTACGTTACATTTACACCATACGCTCGTGCTTTCACTCAGCATTAGGCGAGACCTAAACATATCTATGTAAAATCGAAGTGTTCAATTTATTACGTTCTTTTCAGTACTGAAAATTGGTTAGTAGATTAAAAAATTATATTATTCACTTAATATCGTATGAAATATTAGTTTCACGTATCCTTCAGGTAGTATGTTAATAGGTACCTACTTATTTGTTCTTGTGTTGGTCTTGGTTGGCGCAGTGGCTGCTGCGCTGCGCGTCGTGGGTTCGATCCCCGCACGAACGCAACAAATATTTGTATGACCTAGAGGTAGTTGTTCCGGGTCAGAGGGCCGAGTCTTCTATTACAATAGTGTCACAATGGTCTATAATTGATTTCATAATAATTGTTGATCAATGCCATTGTCATTTTGCTAAATTCATAATGGTCGATCATTGGTCGGTGAATGGTCTCGTAATAGAATTGTGTTATAATGACATTGTTGTATTGCTATTATTATAAAACCTGTTAATGGAAATGATTTTCGAAAAACTAGAATTAAATTTGAACATCAAATCATGCCAGATTTAATTTATATATATTTTTTATTATTATTTATTAGTATTCTATACAATCTGAAGTAGTAAGAAGTCGTTAATAGCAAAAAACATAAAGTTATGTGTAACGCGGATTAATGTGAAACTATACAATTCAATAATATTTTATCTGTTTAGCTGTCAAAGTCAAATGTGACATTACTGCTTACTGTTTTTATTTCTAGCGGCCGGTGTTTTGATTTATTTTCGTTTATGTGTTTTAAATTATCTTTAATAAAGAAGCTTACATTTATTGCAATACAAAATGGTGCTAATAGAGAAAATTTCGGCTGGAACTGTCAAAATTTTAGCAGATTACCGCGTAAGTCAGTCATTCATTCATTGTGTATTTCTTTCAATGGAGTGTCAGTGGATACCAGTGGAAAGTCATAATGACGCCACTATATTATTAGATTAACAAAATTGTCAAAATCAACAATAATTATGAAATCAATGATAGACCATTCTGACACTATTGTAATAGCAGACTCAGCCCCCTGGCTGTTTGTCAGTTTAAATGTTAGTAAAGGCACCCACGATACAGGGGAAATTCTTAGTGTGGCAACGTCATTTAAAAAAAAAAAAAAAGTTTGCATAAAACACCGGTGTTACCAGATGTAAAAGTTGGAGATATGTGCACAAACTATATGCTGCCTGTTCAGAGCATGCCAATTTGTTTTAAATTACTTCTCTGTGTTGTGCAACCAGAGTTTTCCAAACTCATTATTGTACAATCGACCACACATTAGTAGAAACTTACACTACCTATTAAATTCGTCCTTACTGCTCCGACATAAAGGCGCTTTCAAAGTCAAATCGTTACCACTGATGTTTCTAGCAGTCAATTGAACTTGGTCTTGGGCTAGCTGACCCTTTAACGGCATAACGATCTGGCAATCGGAAAATAATGCCAAATAGGCAAACTGTTTTATTGGTAGTTTTTTTTTTGGTTTTTGTTCTTGAATATTAAATAAGTGATTAAAATTTCTTTAAATAACCTCTGTACAGCAATAGAATACCTACCAGGAACACTTTATTTAATTATTGAGCAGAAATATATGGTGGGAAATATATTCCCTTTACCTTGTTAGTAGTTTTTAATAATTACTCATATTTTTGACAATGTTTTATTCTTTATATTTTGAACATACTCAAGAATCGAAGTGGAATTAAATAATTATGTAGGTAATCCAAAACAGTAAATTACTTGGGAGATATTTATTACTTCGTGATTCGTGACTAACTATAATTTAAATTGCGGTACTTTTTATAAAGAAATTGTAATTAATTAATTAAAAAAAAGGATGAAAAACTATTTTAAAATCTCCAACATTCCACTTATTACATCGTGTTGTGCTATTTCATTTCACATTACTTTTTGTTGTAAAAATAATAATGAAACCAATGTCATATCAATAAATAATATTTAAAAAAAAATACAAATAATAAAATTATTTAAAAAATGTTATTATAACTAAATCATTTTATTACTGTCTAGAGGTGCCACAGGGTTGGGCCGTTGAAGTCTTTTGTATGAGCGATCGAGCCGCTACGACGCGCTACAACCTTTTCACACTAATTTAATTTAATCAAAATAAAATGATGTTTAATTGATTAATGAAATATTTATTATCCACCTGTGTTCATCTACGTAGTTTAGTTTTTCACACGAAATAATTTAAATTAATATTATTGTGAAATTCCGATTTTAAAGAAGTAATTTCAATTTGTAAAAAAGAAGAAGAATCTATTTTATGTTTTTGTTTATAATAGTACTTATAAGTAGTTACCTACTTAGTTGTCAATTCCTATGTCAAGATTTGGTTAGTAATCACTATTTCATTTTGATAAAACAAGACAAAATCTCTATTTTACATAATTATGTAGTTTTAGAATTAGTTGAATTGGTATACTTACGAGTACCTAAGTAGCGTATGCTATCTAACTCTTACATATTTTATACTTAGACCTCTGCTAGTCCCGCTTTCCGTTGTGTAGCACTGAAGTTCAGCTACACAGCGCAGCTCAGCTCAGCTCCGCTCCGTTCTTATGATAATGATGGGATCACTTCAGTTGATTTTTTCTTAATTAGAGTCAACTGAAGTCAATTTAGTGCTATTGTTTGCTTTGTTTATCTATTTTTAGCCTCAATTGAAGTATTATTTACGTAACTACTATTCTTTATCAATAACCTTCTAAATTTTTGTTCATGTTGTTGAAGTTCAGTTTAGTGTTAAGGTCTCGAAGATGGTGATATAAAATAAGAGTACTGATTCTCGACAATGTATATGTACAGACGGCTGCATTAATTCGTTACCCGTTATATTATTAAGTGACTTAAATGCGTGACAGTTACCTAACTAATGCAGCTGCCTGTACATTACATACGTCAGGATAATTGTTTAAATGCAATCTGCGAAAATATAAGGATTTTTTAATGAGACTGGATTATTCGAAACTAAGAAAGATCTCACTAGCTATCTATTTCGTGGTTAAATAATAACAGCCGCTGGGGTTGAACTTCAGGTTAAGACGCAGACGGCGCCTGGGTTGGTCCGTAGATGGATGACCACCCATTACAAACAGAGTTTTCTTTGTGCTTCGAAAAGCAGTTGGTCCCGGCAGTCAATTGTACATCTTTGACAGTCGTTACGTAAGTCTGACAACCAGCCTTGCCAAGGGGTATTATATTAGCTAGTACTGACTGGCCTGTGGAAGTCAGATAAGCAGTTGCCCCATGTAAAATTCGTATTCAACTGCATCCGGTTAGACTGGAGGCCGACCCCAAGGTAGTTATTATCAGAACTTTCGTAAAGATGATCTAGTATAAATATTTAAGTGATTGTCAGTTTGGTGTGAAGATAAAATATAAAAAGTTGAATTTTATCATATTATCTTCAATTTGAGGCTACGATCAAAGCATGTTTATCTCGTTATTGGGGTTTAGGGTCAGGGGTTAGGAAACTGGCAATTTTTATGAATCGCAATTATTTTAAAATATGCGATGCTAGATAATTTAGTGTTTGTGTGTATTAGTGATCACATATTATTGTCACACACAAAATGGGCCATATTAATCTACTTATTTGGGTGTCGATGGACTTAAATTACGTCCAACTAGACTGTTTTTCAAACCATAATTTAACTTTGAAAGACAAGTAAATATTTTCAGTAGCTTGACCCAGTTTTGTGATTTCAATTATTCACATGTTATCAGTACCTTGTTTAGCTCAGTGACTTGATAACATGATAACAATTAGTATAGTTCAAACAAACTATTTCAGTTTCATGTTTACAAAAACGACAAGAAATAAAACAATTGCTCAGCATAAAAATCGCACATGGCAGGGGGAACAGGGAAATGAAACAAGAATATTTTTCACATTAAATTTATATTAACTCACAGATCTGAAACGAATACTACTGCTACAGCGACTTCGGAGACATTTGCAAACTTTACCCGTACAACAGTAGACGTTACCTATGTTCCCGTCCAATATTCTGGGAAATGACAAATACATAAAAAAAATCGCTTTGCTGGTTACATACAAAAAGTTCGCATCGGATAGTTGTGTGGCTTGCTCACGTTTGAGAATCTCTTTTAAACTAGAAACACGTAAAATGAGATCTGACGTCGAAGATGTTAGTCGAATGTGAGTTCGGTAAACTATCGTCAAGCGTGAGTGAGCCAACGCAGAGCACAGAGCCTTCGCCGTAGCGGGGTGACAGATCTGTCGCCTTACACTAGATATATCTATAATCAAGACTTATCTCTATACTTAGACGACACTCGAGTGGAAGCTCCTGAAGAAAACTTCAAACCATGAAAGATGTTGATCAGTTAGAAACACTGATTGTGGCCAGTGGTCGCTTCCACCTGAACGTCGCCTACTGATGTTAAATTTTGTCGCTACGCTAACAAATGTCAATAATAAAAATGAAATGCATGCAATATCTGTCACCAGACATACAGACACGCCTGGATAAGGGAACAAGATATAAAGAAAACAACATCTTATCGTATTTAACTCTTCCGACTTTACTCAACTCAATGTAACAGAAAACCTCTGGTAACTGATTATTAAATTAATACATTATACACAAATATTCATCACAAAAATCTTACAATTTATCGTCCTTATTACTAATGTTATAAACTTGAAATCGCTACGTTAAACTTATTTAAAAATAAGTCTATCGATGAATACGATAATAGAATATGATAAATAACAAATTTATCGTTATTATATATGTACATAAGTTAATATCTAATTGATACTACTAGTGTGTGCTTTAAACAGTATGAGGGGAGACATACATGCCTTCTAATATATATATTGGTAGAGGGGCTGAGGCGCGGGTGTCGCACCGGTGAGGCTGTATAACGAATCACTCTCTAAACGTAACATGGAAGGCAAGATGAGGTATATTAGTGGTCCGGCCCGACAGTCGCGCACCAGCCCTCGCAACACTCTAACCTATTACTCGTTACATGAGGTAGTTCAGTTTCGTGTATTGTTTCACACATTATTATTGCTATAAGAAAAAAACTGTTATACAATATTCTCAACAATATAACACTATTATGTATTACTTTTCACAAACAGCTCATATAATTTTCCAGAAATATTGTATATATTGATATTGTGCGATACGTTAAGCTTGAAGTCGTTTCATGTTGTATATTGGCAAGTATTTAAACGAATTCAGGCGTCATTTGATAGTTGTGGTAGTGACGACCGCACAAGTCTTACAATTCAATAAAAGTTAATTAATTCTTACGAGGTAGGCCATATCGGTCCGAACTCACAGATATATTGGTCACTGGGATGCGCTAAACAATACCGCTTTACTGTACAATACAAAGTTCTCGGATTGTAACTAATTATATAATGTATAATTATGCGCTGATGAGGTAGATCAACGTTGTTATTGTAATTCTATATTGTGTATAAAAATATTTCTGCAATATAATCAACATTCAAATACAAACATTATCAAAAATTAAATCGAAATAATGTTCATAATGCACATTTTTATTCCGTGATAAACGAATTATGTTGGTATTAGATTTGAGTAGATATCTAACGACCGATGATATGGATGCGCCGGCGCTGGCGTGTCAACGTGTCGCCGGCATGCGTCACGACGACCTCTTGTGCGCGGGGTGAGCAGAGAGCAGACACATGCATGTGAGCGGACCGCCGGGCGCCGGGTTCAACTTAACAAACTTGCGCCGACATTGACGCGCTCGCGCGAGTATATTGACAGGCCAGCGCACGCGCACTCAGGCCTTGATATGTCCTTCGATGTGATTTTACCGTTTTTCACAATTCTATTTACAAATATTCATGATTCCCTTATAACTTGTTCGGAACATAAATCAATAAATCGTGACCATGCTATTTTAATACTATACAAAAAACATTTACATTATTACGTTAAATTATTGCTAGAGAATTTCATTATCATTAGGCTAAAAATTATTAAAAATTAAATCGTTTCGCAACAGACGGTTGGCGGCTGTTGGCGGAATCAATTTGGCAACGTTCAGGAAGACTACTTTCCTACCACTAACGAAACAGGAATGTATCACTAAATTCGTTCAAATAACGTATTGGTAACTTAATTGGACATAAATTAGAATCATTTTAGGATAATACAGAATTTCAAAAAAGAAGTCAACTAGCTTACAATATTAAAACAAATGTTAACAGACAAAATAATAATAGGAAGCACCGGGAAAATATCAATACGTGTAATAATATAATCAATAGAAGAGTTTACACCTAGAACAAAAACGCTAAATAGCTACGAAGCGGCGGCGCCGGGCCGCGTCCGCCCCGACGCAGGCGCAGGCGGCGCGCGCCCCTGCCGCGTAGTGCGGCGGGCGCCCGCCGCCCGCGCCCCCGCCGCTTACACTACTCGACCTATCATCATTACAAAGTTTGCCATTAAACCTATATTTTGGCAATTCATCTAAACCGTTTGAAATTTAAATTTGTACCCATCGTATAATTAAAGCATAACACTTATCTCCGGCGTACAATCTGTATTTGTCCTGTTCCTACTTAAAACAAATGTCTGGCAATCGTGTCCCAATATTTACAAAAAATACTCTAAATAGTTTCAAAATACACATACCTATCGTTCGTAAACTTCAACAATCATAAGAAAACATAGAATTTTAACTAAAGTTAAAAAAACTTCTTATAGTTTATAATATTTTACAATAAAATAAGATATGTGATGTACGTCGCGTCTGATATAATCCCAAATAAAACGACTTTCTTTACTTTTTCTAATTATTTCTACGTTTCTTTCCGTATTCAATATGTAAAAATGATATGGTTCGATCTAAATGATATCGTAGAATTACTCTAACGTCATGTAATTATATGTTTAGCGCCCAGACACCCAGGCATGTAAAGTCACCTTGTGCCGGCCGGACGCAAGGTTAGTTTGAACGAACAACAAAAAACGAGCTGCAAAGTGAACGCGTGCGCCGGAGTCGCGCCGCGGCCACACTACCATGATATAGCGCGCTCTAAATAAATATATATCGCGGCTGAAATCGGGTTTGGTTCACTACAGAGTCTAAGTAAGAGAAATGATATGACGAGCTATCTGCAAGTACGACATGATATGTGTGCTGCACGCATGCTGCACGCACGCTGCACGCACGCGGCACGCACGAACCGAGAGCTCAGTTGTAGGTGAGGCCGAAAGCGCGCGAGCTCGACGTGGGCGACGCCGACGTCGACGACACGGACGACGTCGACGTCGGTGATGACGACGAGCGAATCTTCTTTTTGTGAGTGCCGAAGTGCTTCACCATGTGGTCTTTCCGAATGAAACCCTTGCCGCAGTGGTCGCAGGTGAAGGGCTTGCAGTCGGAGTGCAGGCACATGTGCCGGCGCAGGTCAGACTTGTGGTTGAACGACTTCGGACACTCGTTACATTTGAAAGGCTTGTTGTCAGAGTGCTTGACGCAGTGCCATTCGTAAGAAGCGTCGTCTGAGAAACGCTTGCCGCACCGTATACACTTGAATGGCTTGGCGCCCGAGTGGAAGGTCTTGTTGTGCTGCGTAAGATAGCAGCCTTTGTTAAACAACTTATCACACTCATAGCACTTGTGCACGGTAGTGGCGGCAGACTTCTTCATCTGGTTTCTCTCGGCGAGCGGCGTGCTCGGCACAGTAGATGACACCGCAGGCGAGTCGCGGCTCTCGTTCTCTGCCTTCGCGCTCTCCGGACTAGCCGGGGACTTCATCTGAGACCCGTAGTTTTCCTTATTCGCATAGTCCATGATATCTTCTATCTTTAATATCTGAAGTTCACCCGAATCTGTTTGTAACATATCAACTTCGCGCTTTATAGTTTTTCCTTCGACGGCGTAACCGTACGGATAACCTTTCGTATGTTCCGGATCGTAATCGATCACGTTCACGTCCTTGACTTTTCCCGGTGAAAAGTTATAATCGTACTCTATACTTTGTATTTCGGGATTGCCGTACTGTAACGTTGAGTGGACCGGGTCTACGATAATGTAACCGGCGGTCGACTCGTCAGACACTACTTGACCCCCCACGTTAGGCTGCGTGATATAGTTAGAAACATAAACGCTGAAGCTCTGCGTCTGGAGCTGCGAGAAGCTCGGCAGGCGGCCGCCGGCTCGCTCACTTGACGTTTCTTGTTCCATAACTTCGACTTCTTCAGGTGCTGACTCACCAAAAGTAGCCGGATTGGCTATAGGCAGATTGTTGATAGCCATATCCATAACGTGGGGGGCCATCCCGTTTGGGTAACTCGGTGCTATAGTCTGCTGAAAATTCTGACCCAAATATAAAGGGGTGTGCGTGGGGTCCGGAACCGAAGGCCCCAAAGGATCCGTAGACCTCGGGCTGTACGGGTTGACACCCAAATGACTGAACGGCGGCAGGGTGTGCGCTGTAAGCGCCGGCGTAGTCTGAGTTAGAACTGGAGTTGAAATATTGCTGGTTGACACTGATAGCAGGCCCCTCATATGGTGATTTTGAGAAACAGAGGGACCTGCTTCCCCGTTTGGGGGATTCCCTGCCGTTGAAATTGCTACACCTTTAGATGACTGATGATTACTATCGTTCGGATTCCCTATGCCCGGCGGTTGACTACCTATATTGAGCGGATGCGACCCGACCTGGTGCTGTAAAGGGTGATTAGCTAAAGGATTATTACTGAAATTATTATCTAAGTTACCCTGTTGAAGATGCGAGTACGGTGACTTGGACTGCATGGCGGCGACCCGGTGCGACCTGTCGAAGCTCTGCGACGCGTAGGGTGATTGCAGCGCTGCGTCGTCCACGCTGCGCCCGTCCTCGGACGGCACGGGGCTCTGCGTGTTGGAGTCGGCGGCCTGCTGCTGCGCGCGCGACATCTCGCGGCTCGGGTGATGGTGGTTGGAGATGGGCATCGTGGCTGGGTCGGGCTGACCCGACGACCTCACCGCATTCTTGTGCAACGTCGTGTTGTAATGCCTCTTTAGATGACCGGAACTAGTGAACCATTTATTGCAGGCGGTGCAGTTGTACGTTTTCGGCCTTCGCGCTTCATTTGATTTCCAATTAGCGCCTTTGCCCCCAATGCTCGGAAGGGTTGAAGATGTAGGATTCGCAGGTTGCGTGCTCGTTATTTGCGGCGCCGCCGGCGAATCGTATGGCCGGTACGGTGGTTTCATATCTGGATTGGAAGATGCCACCGGCCCCGAGTAATCGGTTAGAGGAGGCATTTGGACGCCTGGGTATATTTTTTGTTCTACATGCATGAAAGTTTTTTGATCATGATGTACGCCAAGAAACTTGTCTTGTGTGTAAGCAAACTTTTGTTCGGGGTGGAACATTTTTGCTTCAGATTGATAGCCCTTTTGTTCGGCAAACATCTTTTGTTCTTTGAATAGCGATACATCTCCGTTAAGCTGCGGATTACTGTATAACTTCTGAGCCTCCCAGGGCATCATGGGTACTGTCCGCGTGTTAACTTCTCGGCCTTGAGGCGGCGTGTCTTCGAAAGTCGCAGTCGGCTGGTCACCCTCATTTCCTTGGTAAACAACTTTTTGTGAATCTAGGTCTAAGATATCTGACGATTCTTCATGTTCTTCTTTTACCTTTGTGTTTTCATTTTGATAGCCCGAGTTGTTGTATTGCTTTCCTTGATACTGTTGGAATGGTATGGACGCTGACGTGGGAGCAGTACTCGCCCCCGCGTGAGCAGAGTTGCAGTGCTCGTTGAGTTGGACAGCGGAGTCGCACACATACCCACACTTGTCGCATTGGTTGGGCGAAGGTGAGGGAGTTGGCTGATTGAGTGGCTGACCGTACAGCGGGCTCGATGAAGATACCTGCGACACTCGCTCTTGCATGTTGTACGGGTGGAACCGGTTCGATTTGTGATACTCTTGGTTATACTGGGACTGTTCCCAGTTGATCTGTTCGGAATGCTGATTTTGTGAGAAGCCAGAATGAGAGTAGTTGTTACCGAACTGTGCTCCAGGCGAGAAGTTGGTCTGGTCGGGGTTCTGGTAGGGCGAGGGCGCGCTGTGGTAGCTCTGCGGGGTGGCGGGATGCGGGAACTGCGCCGACGTCTCCGGCGTGGCCCGCTGCTGGAACTCGGGGCTGGGCTTGGTGATCATGTTGTCGCTCGAGTCGGCCGGCGCCGACACCGTGGTCTCGATCTTCACTTTTGCACCGTTATTGTTATCAGAATCATTCTGTGAGTTTTGCGTACCCCACTTCACGTATAAGTTCTCTTTATGATATTGCAAATGCACCTCTAATGAAGCGACAGTGTCCAAGTAGAGATCGCAAATCTTACAATGATAGTCCCTCGACGATAATGTCGACGAAACGGCGTTGCTGTTAGCCATTTAAATCATCAATCCAAAGGAGAGCACCGTCTCCTCCAACGAAAAAAAAATAATAAAAAAACGGCACTTCTCGTGTCGACGTACATGTAGTCCTACTTGATCAGGCGCTACAGGTAAGAGTCATGGTCGCGGTCGGCGCTCGGCTCGCGGCTCCGCTCAAACAGCGGCAATGTTTCCGAAGAAAGTTTTTGGCGGCATTTCTGTGCGCGGGTGAGCGGCGCGGCCACGTGCGCGTTTGTAAACACTGAGCGGCGGGCGTGCGCTGCGCTCCTCCGGCCATCAACAACACTGCTGCACCGGCGCCCGCACTTCGTCACTCGACCAAAAGTTTCATCGTCGCGAAGCGATAACTTATTGTCACTCGGAAAAGTCTAATAATAATTAACAATGTCTATATTAAACTAAAATCACAGAAGAAGTAGTGGAATAACAACTTGGCACTTGTTTGTAAACCCGGTGGCGCGCTGCGTTATAGTTTGTAGTGTGCTAGGTGCGACGAAGGCGTCGCGGGTCACCCGGGTACGGACGCTGCGAACGTTTACTAGCAACTGACAGCCTTCCCGAAGTCGCCTTCGGGGGCATGACTTCAATAACAATTCGCAACGTCGTCCCCCACCGTAGCGTGTGTGCGAGAGAGACCGTCGCACGGTGATGAAGTTATCGCTCCTTCGTCCTTTTGTGTGTCCTTAGTGCGAGCGAGAGAGCGGCCGGGGGTGGCCGAGGCACGCGGGGGACGGGGCTGGTCCTACTCTTTCTCAAAATTGAAATGCCCGGTCGAAATGTCCGGTGAAGCTGCGTCCGAGTAGGATAGCGATAGCACCCACCCTTACAATGCGGGCGGACAGAGCCCTGCGACGAAATTCTCTAAATTTTAAATCTCCTTTTATTATGTTGTACGTAAAAAATAATAGGCTTCAAATTCCAAACAATGTTTTAAAACTTGGCAAAGTGCATTGTTTACAACTGATGCAAGTACTTGAGTGATGTAGGTCACCTTGGTATCGAAATAATTTCAACCTTTATCGACCAGTTGATCAGAAAACAAAACAAATAGTTGCACATACTCGTACGTGTGTATGTGTTCATTATTATTAATTTGTAATAGATGACAAGCAAATGTCATTTCCTTATTCGAAGTCAATAACCGAAAAAGATCTGCATGATTGTGATAAAGAAAAAAGAAACTTGATTGCTCGAGGTCATGTTTTTAAGTGATATTAGTAAGTTTTAGTAGGTAGTTATGAGGAGTCATAATTAAAGGAAAACGTGCCAACATCGGTAGAGGTATTAATTTTTGTGAATCATAGATTATGCGTAAGTATCCGATGACGTTAAAACGAGAAACTAAGACATGTTCAATATTTCCTGTTACGAAGTTTACTAATCCTGTTATGATGTGAACTTACTTGAATTTACCTGCAAATTATTTATATGGAGAAAGTAAATTCTTAAGAAAAGTAACAAGCGAATCCACAGAAGGAACTTGTATTATCAGAATGGCCGAGCCGTGCGCAGGGCACTGAAAATTTTGCATCGTGGACGAGCGAGGGGCGAGGGCGGAGGTGTGGGGGCGGTGGCGACTTCCTTAATTTTTTTCTAAACACGTCGAAAGCACTACCCCTTACGTCCAGCCATATAATATTAATATTTTTATAAAAAAATTACGGGTAGTGAAAGCAAGGAGTTTCGTTGCGCGGTGGTCGCGGCCGGACCGTGCCCATGCAAACTATGAGGGGAGCCGACATCGATTTTCTCGGACTGTGCCGATAGCTTCCTTCACTGACATAAAGAGGCTTCCTTGTCCCGAACACCTCTGTGCGTACCAGGCTCCTATCACGTTTTGTTTCCTTAACATTTTGAATGTTGTTGTCAAGTTTTTGTAGTTTCTGCTGAGCAAATTAATAACAACAATGAAGTAAAAATATCCTCCCACGTTTCTTATTCCATAATTCATTAACTAAACCACGTGACTTAATAGATGCCAAAACATAAAATTAGCTTAAACATTCAAAACATTACAAGAAACTTTGGAATGGTACAATGTTTCGGAAAGTACGTTAACTTATTTACAAACTGGGTGATACCTTTGCGTCATACTTAACTTAATAGCGAGTTGAGCGAGTGAGAAGAAAAATTAATCATTATGACCACAAGTCTTGTTATCAATATGAAAAAACTAATACTCTTCATCATCTGCCGAGCTGCCTAACTGCTTTTAGCATAACCGGATGTAGCTGTACAAGTTTCAAAAAAGGATCGACTACTTATCTGACCTCGACAACCCAGTAACTAGGTAAAACGTTAACTAAGACTAGTAGTCAAATTTCTGGGTTATAACCCCTCGAAACGACTGTCAAAGATCTCCAAATGACAGCTAGGAGCCACGGGTTAACGCTAAAACTAAAACGCTAAGACAACAATAAAAAGTTAATAAAAACAAACAGTACAAAAGTTAGTAAAAATCTGAGAGGTCGGCCGCAGTACTAATAAAAACAATGCTCAACAACATTCATGTGAATCTTTGTTTTGCTGTTAAAAAGTGCTCGGGACACCCATCATATAAATATAGCTGAAAATATTCAACACAAAAAGGTCTGGAAAAGGCCGAACTAAACGTATAATGGTTACGAAACGTAGCTACTAAACGGTTAATCCCTGCGTCGCGAACTGTATCATTCATAACGTTTTATGAGGGACGGAGGCAATAAACACACAGCCTGACAAACAAAGTTGAGCTTCGACAACTTTGCGCGGCCCGAGGTCGCACTGCGAGCGGGAACTTTAATTAGGCGAGTATTTTGTTATGATAAACAAAAAATAAATATTTTTTTTCTGAGAAAAATAGCAACATAAAATAAGAATTTGAATTGTACGGAAGTTATCAATGTTTTTCTGAAAATATGATAATCATCTCAGTAGTTTCGTATCGCATGTGATAAAAATCACGTTTTCACGTCCAATTCTATGTTTTGCAAATAAAATAAAAAACATCTATCAAAAATCGGAAGTTAATTACTTAGGCACCTAAACACACAGCGGTCATTGATTTTTCTTTTTTTTAATCAACAAAATATTTCTATGTTTGAAGTGATATTTACTTAAAAACAACGAGCGTAATCTTAACCTTCTCAAAAAATTATAAATTAAAAAAGTAATTGGTATCGTAGTCGTACGATCATGCAGTATGTTTCAATTGTTACACAGAAGCAATAAATAAAAAAAAATGTCTGAATCGTGTTATACATCTCGCCGATAGTATTCCGATGCCGCCGCCCGGGCCCGTCCCGCTGACGACGCGACGTTGCCCAACCTCCTTGGAGCGTCTAGCCGCGGACTTATTCGGATGGTTATCACTATTAATCTTATTACCGGTATTGTACTGCGTCATCTACTTCACGCTCGCTTTCATAATTAATTTACTAGCCCACTTCGACATTGAAAACTTCTTGTTGGATAGTCTTAAGTTTTGTGCTGGCCCGTAAACACTTTTCGTTTGGTAAATAAAACTTTGGAATTTTTCAAACCAAACTTATCGTATAATTTTAGTAACATTCAAATCGTCTTAATTTTAAAACAAAGGAACAAAAAGAACGTTAAGCTATTTCTTAATTACCTTTCACATAACTAAGCAACTCTGCTAAAACGAACACCTGGCTAAACAAAAGATACTTATTATTACCGTAGAATTATAACACTAGTGTTGTAAAAAAGTCTTATCTGTAGGAAGAAAGTAATAAATATTTCTGTGTAAATCCGCAGAACAAAGGTGTATCGTTATCAGCCAAGTTTCTAGTTCTTGGTTTTTAGCTATGTTTCGTTGTAATAAGTCGTCTTTCGAGGGATTAATTTAGCTATTAATACTTACATATTGCTTTTCAGAATTTAATTTAAATTTAAGAATTTAACTATGTTGTAAAAATAATCTATGAGCGGCTTTCGACTATTTCGTGATGTCTTAGGATTAAACAAAAGTGGTTCTAACAACATTTACAATATTATTTTGGTTTGTATTTACTTCTTAATCTCTATTGTTTGAAAAAACAAAACAGAATTAACCAGAAAATGTTTTCCATCATTTTAATGACTATTTTTTTTACTGTTAGTAGAACATTTTAATACAAGTGGAGATTTTTTTTTACTGTATTCGAGGCAGAATTAACTATACCGGATGGCTTTTTTATCACTTTGAAAAAAAATGGGTATAATAAGTGAACGGAGTAGAAGCTTATGGCATACCTAGTTTTTATTTTCTTTTTTCCGCAGCTTAGAAAAGAATTGATCCATCATCAAAAAACGCTACAAATTTCAAGTAAACTTTTCATATTAGAACAAAGAAAGAGAAATTTTGAGAAAAATTAAAAAAACATCGAATTTCAAATCATACACAATACGCGTAATATCTGAAATTCATATTTTTTTGTTTTTTTTTTTAAACCTAAGTATGCCATTTGCTTCTTCTCCGTTCACCTATTATACCCATTTTTTTGGAAAGTGATAAAAAAGTCACCTGTATATTATTGTTTTTGGGCCGAGAACTGCAATAACAAAATAAATGTCCATGTGTATTAACCGACGTTTTTAGGGTTCCGTACCCAAAGTGTAAAAACGGGACCCTATTACTAAGACTCCACTGTCCGTCTGTCCGTCTGTCTGTCACCAGGCTGTATTCAATGAGATACATATTCACAGAAAATTTAGTTGTATTTTCACTTTAAAAATAAAAAGTTTAATTAAAATAAAATCAATATTTAAGGGGGGCTCCTATACAACAAACGTGATTTTATGCTGTTTTGTATAGATAATTTATTTAGAAATAGGTTAACTCGTCTTGGCCATAATTATTATCTTCAGTGATAAATAAATTGAAGATATATCTCAGTTAGAAGGTGGAAAGTCGTACAGTAGCTGATGAGATTTATAATGAACTTTCCTTTAGGTTTTGGGGTTTATTTTTCAGAACCCTTCCTTAGTGCTAACTAAAGAACACTTTGATAAAAAAATCATGCTTCTAGATCCCGCAGCTTAGACCGTGAGTTGTCTTGTCTTTCGGTATCAGTGAATGAATGACTGAATTGAATGCCGTTTTTCACTACAACTGATGATACTCAAATAATGCCGAAATAAAGCGCAATTTTGGATTTGCATTTCTCGGCTGAGCGCCTTGTGTTGAAATTACAACACCGTAATAATATATAAGTAAGTGTCAATAATTAAGTTAATAAGTAGACTGATCTGAAGTAACTAATTTCTTAGTTTAAACAGAATAAATGATACTATACGTATGCATCTGTGCCTAAAACTAAAATGCACATAAGTCTGAAATTAATAAAACCTAGGGGCCGCCCATTAATCACGTGATGTTTTTTAGCATTTTTAACCCCCTTGATGATACGTGGTAAGGTTTAAGACTAACCCCCACCCACCCAAACTCACGTGTATTTTTAGTACCTACCTACAAAGTCTCTTAAAATTTTTGAATATTATCTTTAAACACAGGTATGAACTATAATCTAATTTTATTCTGAAATTAAGGACCATGATAAAAATGTCTAGACAGAAAGGTTGCAGGAGGCCTATCAAGATCTAATTAGAAACGATTCAAAAGCAAGACATTTCAGTTTAGGTTCCTAAATTACATCGCTCAAACTCGTACCATGACGTCCAATATGCTCAGCGGCATTTGGATCGTTAAAAGTGAATGAAAAATCGCAATTTGTGGCTGAATCGCGTTTGAAACGTTTCTGGTGAAAAAGAGACAACGCTATTAGTATTAAATAACTTTGTTTCGAGCACATTTTAGTGTCAGACACGCTCAGAAGCAAGTAACGTTTTATTTGTTTTTAACTTAGTAACGTTACATTAAATAAAAAAGACTCCTAACAGTTGTTTTTAAGATTCCTCGTTAATACGGTAACTATTGTTAAAATAGTTCTTAGTCAAAGTAGATATTTAAATCTTCTCTCAGAACCTTCCTCAAAAATCTCAAACTAAAGCTGTTCATCAGACATCTGCCCGCTTAGCATGAACGCCGTAGAAACGAAAGAGAATCATCTGTCATTTTGTCGATTCAATGACAAATGAACGAAAGATTTGTCGATTCTCTTTCGTTTCTACGGTGTTCATGCTAAGCGGACAGTTAGAGAAAAACAAATGCGGTTAAAAAAGGCATTTAAATAAGTATTTTAGGCTTTAAAAGAAAGGTTTAAGTACACTTACATTGGTTTTTGTAAAATTCCACTAAAATAGCACTAAAAATCTTTATTTTCGTCAATAATCAGTTTAAGTTAGAGAAATAGTAACTTTTATTGAATCGCTTATTTTGACAGTTGAGCGTTTCAGTTGAGCTTCTCTATGGACGTCATGGTACCAAACAAGTACTAAATTGAATTAATGAAACCAAAACTTGCGACTCAGTTTGGGGACAATCCCTGTCAGATGGCTTGGCCTAAATTGAATCGTTAAAATGACATCATGGTACGAATTAGAAGAACAGTTCAGTTTAGGTCCTAAAATGGATCGCGTTAAGAGCTCGTGGTAGGCCTCCAGTTTATTTTTGACTGGCATAAAAATACTAAATCGCGCGTTTGGCTAAAAAATAAATACACGTGATATCTTACTACACACCCCCCTCTCCCCCTTGTGATATTTCGTGAAATTTGCTAAACCCCCTCCGCTTTGCCTCCCCCCTTTCGAGCCTCACGTGATTAATGGACGGCCCCCTAGTTGTATGTACCCCGCTCATGTCCTTTGCCGGCTAAACGTAGCCGTAGCCCGGGGCCAGCAGCCACCTCAGACGACTTTGCCATTAGCAGGAATTCTTAATACAATATACATAAGTACCTAATAGTTTTATGATATTTACTGAGAATAGACCAATATGTCGAACCCTATTTCTTGTTTTTTTTTTAATGAAAAGTAAATGAATCTACATGTAAATTAAGCTAAACAAAAAAGTGTTGTTTAATTTTATTTAGAGAGCATTTCATAGTAAACAAGGGGAAGTTATTGTTAGTTCTTGGAGTAAGTAAAAGCGTGAGAGTCAAAATGGCGGGTCACCATAGCGAATCAAATTATACCAATTTCCAAAAAAAAATTACTTACCTTTCAGCAGTAGCAAATATTAGTGCTGAATTTGATGTGACGTCCAAAAGTGAAACTACATAGCATCAGAATAATAGATTTCCATAATGATGATGATAAGTCACCATACTATCATCATGGGATTGGTTATCATTAAGATAATAACAAATGAGGAGGGTTTGAAAATGTAGGTCATTTGCAGTCGTTGGCTATTACTCAATGAATATTCTGTGGATGAAATCTCCGAATGAGGTAGTAGTTACGTTTGCATTTATAACTAGAGCAGTTATATATGCAAAAGTAACTAACTTTGACAAACACCGGTCTACGAAGACTGCACGTGCAGACTAATTCAATGACATTGAAACTACAATACAACTTAACGATCTTTCTGCCGCTAATTATAGTGATACTTGATAGACAGGCGGTAAATCCTAATCGTCTTCATATCCGCGGTCACCAGACGGCTTGATAATAAAACATTATAAGTATAAGTATCATTTGGCAAATCTCGCTGCACAAAGACGGCCGACTGATGAACACTTACCGACGACGAAGGCCATGCGATCACACAAAAACTAATGCAACATAATAACATACTAACAAGTACGTACATATATAAAAATTAATTATTACTCTTAGTCACTTCACCGATTTGACTTTAGCAGAGGTCACATTCGAACTGATTCTACGAACGCTCCCGTTTTTAGTTGGCGAGCGGCAGACGTGTTATTATTTAGCGATTACTAAACTTCATTTTTATTATGTCTGAGATGTCAGATCGTTGGGAACTGACCCTCACAAGCAGTGATAAAGTTTGCGCGCACGAAGGCCCGTTATGCTGCAGTCTGCAACACGGACCGACCCGACTTTTTGTTGGCATTCATTACCATTTAAACTCTGACCGCTGTTTTTGTTTTGCTTCTAGGTTATTTTTGACCTAGCGGTATTTTGTTGGATCTATCTGTATCGTGGTGTTTCTTACTTTAGCTTGTGATGGTACGGTTTTACAAAACTACGATTATACCCTTGTGGTTCATTACCTGAAATTAACAGTCTCTACTTCTACTTTGTCGACTGCCTCGTTGGTCTAGTGGACGCAAGCGCGACTGCTGAACATGAGGTCCTGGGTTCGATTCCCGGCCAAATGTTATTGGGTTTTTTCATCAGGAATTTCTCAGTAGCAGTCACGGACTCTGGATTTGGCTTGCCGCTTCTATGGGACTTAATCATAACTGGCGAAATGTGGGTGACGTATACTATTAGGTACCTACACCTTTGCCTAACCTTTTGCTTAACCCTAGGAAAACAGGCGTGAAGTAATAACTAACTTATATTTAATCGACTTAACCATACATTGTTTGACTATTAAACGTCTCTGCTTATTGAATAAACTAGCTGATGCCCGCGACTTCGCCTCTTGAGAAAAACCTGCATCAAAATCCGTTGCGTAGTTTTAAAGATACATATGCATACATTGGGACAGACGCGGCGCGGCGGGCGACCATGTTTTATGTAGTGATTCTACGAGTAGTGTTAATGGGTGTAAAAATACTCTTAACGAAGCCGAAAAGCACTTGTTTTAACCGTCACTGTGATCATTTTTTTGTTCTAGACCATACCTGGGAACCGTCTTGTTTAGGAGATATTGGGGTCAAAGTTCCAACATTTTCACAATTTTAAACACCTCCACGACCTCCATACTATTCAATGCATCCATCAGACCAGTGTTTTGAGTGCGTCACATTTAGTCTAACATGAATATAACGAGAACATATAAAGTATTCGTAAAACGTGTTATTACACCCCAAAATATAACGAGAACATATAAAGTATTCGTAAAACGTGTTATTACACCCCAAAATATAACGAGAACATATAAAGTATTCGTAAAACGTGTTATTACACCCCAAAAAAAGAAAGATCCCTAGCTATTTAACTAAAAAAAAAAAACCCTAGTGTTATTTAGTTTAATGTACAGAATGCTTGGTTGCCGGCTTCGTAAAGGGTCCGTTTACACCCTATATTACGTACTTTACCTACTTTCATACGATTTAATTATAAAGCTATTATTTTGAAATTACAAACAGACACATCACTTTTATTTATTTGTATAGATTTACTCATCTGCCTAGCCTCTTCCCAACTATGTTGGGGTCGGCTTCCAGTCTAACCGGATGCAGCACAATACCAGTATTTTACATGGAGCAACCCAGTTAGTACTAGGTACGATACCCCTTGGTGAGACTGGTTGTCAGACTTTTTGAGCCACTGACTACCTATAACGACTGCCAAAGATCTACAAATGACAGCCGGGACCAACGTGCTTTCCGAGGCACGGAGGAAACGCGGTATGTAACGGGTGGTCACCCATCCACAGACCAACTTATGTAAGCACGCCTTAACCTAAAGATCGACCCGAGCGGCTGTTATTATTTAGCCTCGAGCCTTACCTTGTAACGTTACATTTTCCTGGTAGGAGCCAGAAAACTGTAATGTCACACTGAGCACTCACCTACCTAACTTTCAGTCTGGAGGGGAGCACTGTTAAAAGAAATAGTCAAGGGGACGAGTTATAAGAATTTATTATTAGGAAATAACCTCGGGCCTACCTATTCGGAGCTAGAACTGAACTAAACCCTCACTAGGCCAGAGAAGCTGGTGAATGAAAATGAATATGAACGTGAGATGAACTGGAGAAAGGCGAGCCTCTGGGCTGTAGTAGTGGCCGAGGGACGTCAGGCTTCAGTCTTCCTTCAGTGATACTGGTCGAGGTACATCAGGCTTCGTCTTCCATCAGTAAAACTGGTCGAGGTACATCAGGCTTCGTCTTCCATCGGTAGAACTGGTCGAGGTATATCAGGCTTCGTCATTGCAGCCGAGGAGGCGGAGGCCGACAATCTTCCTCTCAAAGGGCCGGAAGACGTCAGTTTACTCAGATCGAAGGGAGGATGGAGGGTCGTCACTCCTATAGCCTGGGCAACAGATATTAAGACATGGCACAGGTACGCGTTAACTTATAAATCACAGTAGAGGGAAACTTCTTCTGGTCACTCTTATAACATTCGAGACTTGTGATGCCTTTCAGATCGAGACGTAGACTGAAAATTTCACCACCTGGCTCCTGTCATCTCCAGATGATTGACATTTTATAATTTGGAAAGAATTTCTAGAACATAATAAAAATAAAAGATAATGAGGTCGATGTGATTTACCTATACGACCTACAACTAGCTACAGCAATAAATTAAAAATAAAACTAGGCCTGTCACTAACTGACATTACAAAGGTAAACAAAGATTCACGAGAGATAAAAATCTTCAGCAAAAACTAAAAAACATGAATTATAAGGTAAAAAGATATGCTAACCCTCCAGGAAATGAGCATGAAGCTACCTAGGGAGGACGAATGCTTAAATTTTTAGGTTAATAATGTCCAAAAATGTATGTAAAAACACACATTACAACCTATTTGTTGTAGACAAAGAGATTTAAAAGAATTAGGTAAATAAAATAAATAAATATTTGAATGTCTTTGGTTGTAGATTTACTAATCTGTCAAAATTAGAGAACAGAAACAATTTAACAGCATATTATGATAGCAAGTTCTAGGAATGCAATTACCTAATTCTTTCAATCGGCTATGCAATAGGTGCAATCAGACAAACAGACTGCTATTTTAAATTAAATTAGCTAGGTTGCCGACATATCATGAACAACTTAAATAGTAGTGACATTTGCTCTAAGCATAATGTTAATGAAAGTATAGTATGACCACTTTACGTGTGTAGCTCAAGGCGGCGCTGTTTGTCAAGCAAAAATGCATCGATATGTCAAAGTTGGTACATTTTACGTACTGTGTTTTCCCGCCTGCACAGATAAGATGGTTGGATAGGATAACCATTGGTAGGATCGATTTTTATATTTTCAGTAGGTACCAATTTATTTCAGCCTTCATTATACATAGGTGTTTTAAGACTTGCTTTGCCTTCACTTTAGTTTATCTAAGTTTATGTAAACAGAAACCACAGACCTTTTCTAGTGTTTTGTAAACAATTCAGATAAAAATATAACTTTTATTATGTAACTTTTTTTATGTCTACTAAATATCCTTGCGTTTGGCCACAACTCGCCTTAATTATGTTAAAAGTTGAGTGTCAGTTAGGCAACTAAATAGTTTATAACAAAATACCTACAGAAAAAATTACTAAATTGTAGTGGAGGGATCCACATTAAGTATGGTACTAAACAGAATATTCTTTTAAAGCTGTACGCGTGTATTGATAAAAGCTTCAATTTTATTCGGAATCGTAATATCAACTTATTACTAACTCCACCAGAAACCACAAACAAACCCCGCCCGGAAAGCGGTGGTGTATCTAAATTGCGCGACGTTGTCAAATTTACATCAGTGCATCCAAAACATGCATCTAGCAACATCGCATTTACCCCCACCAGAGAAAAAACAACCCACACAGGCGAGCCAGAAACAGGTGTAAAATGCAAGTTGTACGCACACAAGCACAATGCGCACGATTCTCACGAAAGGTTTCCGAGAAATGCCACGCAGACATAGACCCTAAATGCGTTTGTGTGATACTTACGGAAAAAAATCTAAGTCGCACCCACACAACGGCGCCAAGAAAACAATGATGCGCCCGAGCACGATCGTCGTGCGTTTGGATTTCTCTTGCAATTTTAAGGATAATACGCAGCAGAATTACTCTTTGTTCCGTGGCCACATTTAACAGGGAATCAGTTCCTGCAGTTTGGTAATAAAGACTTGTGGTAGGTACGATTCGAAGTATTACGTAGTAATATAATATAGGCGGAATACGAGATTTATCACTGTAACTTAGTGTTGTTTTGATTTGTTATTGTCCACGTGGTCTTTAATGTTATTCGTTTTGCGTTGTGGTAAGTCCTGATTGGTTAAGTTACTTAATTTGGTATTAGGTACTATCAAACCGGATGTTTAATGCAAGACAATAATACGAAATAAAATCTCATTGCTGAACAAAGTGCTAATCAATATTGCGGATAATGTTACTTCAGGCGTAATTGAAGAACTAGCTAGACAAAACAGTCAATAAACAATAATAACGGACCAAACTGCCTAATATCATGTACCATGTAGAATGGGAAGCAACTTTACTTAATAATTTATTCGAAGATATTGAGCGTGTGAGAATATTTTTACAGTAGATTTTTTCAATTGAATATAGCTTATATTCAATTGAAAAATCCCAAATACAAAGCTGAATCAATCTTTATCTTTAACTGGGGTGATTCTGGATTTAATAAAAAGCACTTCGATTTCCGAAAGCGGTGCACGCATTGTAGAAGATGGTGATAGGGGTGCATAGGAATGCAGCGGGAGTGGTAAAAAAACGATAAAATACAGTTAGAAGCGGGGGTGGCTGAGTACGAACCGGTTTGGGAGGCCAGAGAACCAACCACCACTGTTGTTGCGTTTAGATAAATAGGTTAGTTTTGAATTCGTAAATTGGGCGAAAATGTTTCATCAAATTGGGCTTGTTGCCAGTACTTATTGACTAATTGGTTTATAAAACAATGTAAAATCGAATATAAAGTCTGAGCGCTCATGAAGGTAATAATACTTTTATAACTTATTAGTCACGTTATGTTCTGTGAACGGTGTTTTCCTTTTACCCCGTTTTTTTATGTGTTAAGTAAGTAAGTAAGATGCGTTTATCTACATCTACACTAATATTATAAAGAGGAAAGATTTGTATTTTTGTGTCTGTGTGTGTATGTATGTTTGTAATGAATAAACTCAAAAACTACTGCGCCGATTTCAAAAATTCTTTCACCATTAGAAAGCTACATTCACCCTGAGTAACATAGGCTATATTTTATCCCCGTACTCCCACGGGAACGGGAACTACGCGGGTGAAACCGCGTGACGTCCGCTAGTTAGTTATATAAAAGTGGGCAAAGCTAGATAAAGTACTAACTTAGAACCTATTGATGCCTTTTTTCGCTGTTGAGAACACAAGTATCAACAAGAAAATATCTGATAAAGTATTCGTAGCTTTTGTAAATACCGTAAGACCTTCAATTGTCATTTTCATAGCAAGCAAAATCCCGTAACAGCTCGTATGATGTATGTAAACGTGTCATTGGCTATTTTGCAATTGTAACGACAAACTGGCGAGTGACGAAGCAAAAAGTAATGGGTAAGTAGGGTGACTTTATAGTGAGTTTTAACTACTTGAACATAAATGCAATTGGGAATCATTTATTGAAATGAAGTAGAACAACTTTAGTAGTCTTAGAAAACACTAGAGGAATGGTAACAATCACTTATTTTTGTTGGGGTTGATGTTTCAACAAAATTTATATATATATATTTTTTTTTTTACAACAATGTGTTTGTTGTCCTTTCAATGATTAGAAAGATAGTACATAACTATTTTGTACGTTCATTGAGTATAATATATTAAATGAACAAATGTCCAAATCTTGAAAATATTATTTTGTTTCTATTAAGTATGTAGAAAATAATGGCCATTGTTTTATAAGTCAAGGGTTAAAAGTTACATTCCCTAACTTGTGTACATACTGTTTACGGCAAAATAAAAAGTCTTACGTAAAGTTAAATATTAGCAATTATTTAATTTACGTTTAAGATATGACTTGGGACACTATTATGATGCGGGTCTTACAAAAACTCAAAGGAAATTAAAAATAAAATCGGCACGAAGTAAGCTAACAATTTGCAAGTGAATATTAATGAGGGAAGATAAGGTTTCGAACCGTTTTACTTTTAAATACGATATGTGTTAAATTTGAACAGATCGCCCTGTGGGTGGCTGGTCATCAATTTGGCGAGTGGAGGGGCAGGTAGGGGGCGCGCGGGACGAGGGCGAGCTCAGCCTCGTCTAACCCCTTATTTTACATTTCACACTCCGGGAAAATCGTTAGAGAAATCTGCGTAGCGTGCATGTCCGAGACATACGCACACTGAGGCGCGCCGGGCGGCGTGAGTCCGAGCCACCCTCCCCCGCCCCCCCCTGCCGCTATATCGACGAAACTTCAAGAAATCCTCTTATACGCACATGTGTACCTAGTCACATATGTAAATCAAAATTACACATTCAATTTCTTCTGATCCAATTGATCGGACGGCAAACATCTATGTAGGTACTAACTGTAGCTAGTAGCCTCTCTATAAGTTAAGTTTCGCACTTTTCTGAGTACCTACTACTTACTGATCTGGATCTATTAGCGTTGTAAGTACAGCTTAAAAGTTCCTGATCAACTTGATATTCAAATATCTACCTCCATAGTTGCAAACACGAGCACGTATAGAACATTAAATAATAGATTATAGTAGATGTATTTTAATTAGAAAGCGGCTCGGGAGATGCTGCGGGGCGCGGGGAGGCATCGGGAGGCAGAGAACAAGCGGCGAGGCGATCTATTGAAAGATGTCGCCGTGGGGCGAGCCGAGTGGTCACATACATTATTACCGAACAATGTCACTATGCAAATGTATGTGGGAAGGCTTTGTGTGAACGCACTTACGCATACGGGGGGAGGCGCCTCCACATAATCCGAGGCTCACCCTGCCGGCCTGCGCCCGCCGGCTCTCGCCAAAGATGGTTGTACGCATGTGAGTGTACACACGCGGCACTTTCTCTTGAAGCTCGCCACTGGCTTTTAAAGAGGGTGGCGGGGGTGGCCGGGGGAGCGTTCCGAGCGGGTGACCACGGGGAGGCTGCGAGTCGGTGCCGGTCAGCGCCACCTAGCGGCGCGCAGCGGCACGCAGCACTGCACGCACCTATGCAACAGGTCCAGACAACTGGTCTAGACGCTGATAACGCGGGATCCGCCAGCCGACCGGCTACATCAAACCCATCCTAATAACTCATCGTGACCCGGCTCAAGAAGCCGCGAGATGCTGCACGTAGTGCGAGACGTGCAGAGGAGTGCAGTGTGGGCAGTAAGCACGGCACCGGCACAGGGTGCTTCGGTTGGGCGCGAGGCACGAGGCGCGAGGCGGGGGTGGCCTCGTTTAATTGAGTGTACTCAGCGCCCTCGCCAAATGATACTCCTCTGTTCCCGAAATACCTGTAAGCCTGTAATAGATGTTAATTAGAGCGCCGCTCCCCCCCGACCCCGCGCACGCTGCAAAGAAAAAATAATAATTTGAACAGGTCGTAATTAGAGATGTTTACATAACTGTAAAACAAATATTTTCTTAATTTTTAATATTTTTTCCTCTTCGGGTCCTTTAGGGTCGGGTTTAAGCATATTTATTTTTCCTCGGGACTTTCTCGAGGCTAAAGAGAAAAATCTGAAATTACATCTGAGAAACGTTCTCTGCAGAGGGTGCGTAAGGTACTGCCGGTAGGTGGGTAGCGTGGTGCGGTGCGGTGCGTGCGCGAAGCGTCACTTGCATACGTGTGCAGCATGCGGTGGCCGGTGGTGCGGTGGCCGCGCACACGCTATCGCACGTCACAAACGGAGCCGGGCAGAGCGGGGGCGGCCACGGCTCGTTTGAATCGAACGCACGTCCGGGCGCCGCCACCCTCGGGGTGTGTAGTGGACTTTTCGCTCGGCTTGATATATATTTTCCATTCCTCCCGATGTCGGGTACTGCGGCTGTAGGTTCCGGCCGTGACTCGTGGCTGGTGGCTCGTGGCTCGAGCGGTACGTCCCTCACATTTACATGCGCTGCTCGGACGCCCCCCTCGGCCGCTCTCAGATCACTGCTTGCTCGCATATCAACATCTCGATCGAACTTAATTAAATTTTCCATCACTTCTCATTAGACTTAGGGCTTTGTTTATGATCCTTGTGCGATGATTGGATGGAGAGGGGCTCTGGCTTCGTGATGAGCCCTACGCAAAGCTGCTGTGGGTTGTGTTTCTATTTAATAACATGAGCTCATGCACGCGTCCTCCAAGAAAATTAGTAAAAAAACGATTTTCGAGACAGAAACATCTAGTACGTCAAAAACTCGACAGCTACTATTTTCATCAATCCCTAGTACAGTTGGACCGATTCCTTTTATCACAAAGTGTGACAATTTACAACAATTTTATTTAATAGGCATAAAGTAAGGCACTCCACGGAATACTATCAAAACTAATTCATATAAATAGTTCACTAAACGTTTAAAAATAAAATCAACATTTCAATCTTTGCACCGAATTCCTAAATTAAATATTTCCCTAAAAGAATACTGCGTTCAGAAACACAAATCTTACACGCAGTCGGCCCGAACCCGGAAAAACTTTCTTTGTAGGCCATACAAATATTTCATTTGTACGGTAATTGAACGTGTGTATGGTTTGACAGTGTGTTATTTTGAACGTGTGTATAATAACACACTGTCAAACCAGAATAGACCCATGAAAAGCAGATACTTTACCAATCGATCGGTCAGATCCACTGATAAAATAGTCCTATGTACATACAATTTATCACAAATATTGAATTGTTCATGACCATAGATACTACTTAGCCGCGCCCGCACTTGACAAGTCTATCGGTCAAGGTTGAGAGTGTTCGTTAACGTCCCCTTTTTATTGTTTTGGGTTCACAATCAGATATACAATCACCTCGTTTAACCTTGTTTGGGTCAAACACCCTGTATGTTTGTTAGAAATTGTAAATAATTCTTGAATAACGCATGTTTTTTTGTGAGTCACATTTCCATCTGCGAGACGACAGATGGGTTGTGGAGAGGTTCACAAGCGCACGATAAACTGTCGCCAACGGTGAATTCAGAGTGTGATTTGTCAAAGCTTGTTATTTTCTGTTGTGCCTATCACGTAAACCCACTGCCAACAATGAGAAGTATTAGTAGTAGCTATATAAATACTATTTAACACTTTACTACTTTTGAAAAATTCCATCAACTTTACTTGATAGTTTAGAAAATAGGGAAAATTAGGCGACGGAGAGCAGGCGTAAGGGACAAACTACACTTGAGTATTTAGCTCAATTCTTTTGTTCATACAAAACTGATATTTTCCATAGACAATAATATAGCTGATTTGAGCATAACAAGACATGTGCAATCAGGGAGCAATTTCCTCAAGTAGCCCACTCTGCATTCATCATCATCATCAGCCTATAATGTTCCCACTGCTGGGACACGGCCTCCTCTCGCAACTCTGCATTCAAAAGTTAAAATTTTGTGAAGATTTAAAATGCAATAACGTGTTTCCTTGACCGGGTATTGACAAGAGGGGGGCCACATGCAATCACAATTTCAAATAGGCCTTATTGTTCACCAAGATTCAAATCTACCGTCATGCGTCATCCTTTTAAACATTTTGCACATAAATCGTACTTACACAAACAGAATAAATCTGTAAAGATGGTGAGATTTTATCTCCTTGATGCACTTACAGTAATCATCGGAGTATCATCATGTTCTAGTGTTTTCCCAACTATGCTGGGGTTGGCTTCTAGACTAACCGGAAGTACAGCTGACTAAAAAATTTGGCTGACTTTACTCATTTTTGTATTGACAACAAAGACAGCAGCATGTAAAAGTAAATGGTGTAAATTCAATAGGTTTAAAAGTAAAAATGGGTGTACCACAAGGTTCGATATTGGGTCCCTTCCTCTTTTTAGTGTACATAAATGACCTGCCCATTTATTTAACAACCACCCGCAATTGGTGTTGTTTGCTGACGATACTTCTTTAATATTTAGGTTAAACAGACGTGCCACAAATTTTGACGACGTAAATAACGCCCTACTGCAGGTTCATGATTGGTTTACCGCTAATAATTTAGTACTAAATGGGAAAAAAACAAAGTGCATAAGATTTGCTTTACCAAATGTCAAAAGTAGTGATTGTGACGTAGTATTGAATCAAGAGAAACTAGAATGTGTCGATAAAACGGTTTTCTTGGGAATCACGCTCAACTCAAGGCTACAATGGGGGCCTCATTTAACATCTCTTGCAGGACGGCTGAGCTCAGCTATGCTGTTAGAAAAATCTGTCAATTTACTGATATAGGCGAGGCTCGTCTTTTTTAGTTATTTCCATAGTATTATGTCTTACGGCTGCGATCTCCAATCCGCCTGCCAAGCGTGGAGATTACGGCAAATCCCTCCCATCTTGGGAGAGGCTTATGTCCAGCAGTGGACGTTATGGGCTGTTGTAGAATGTCATACGGTATTTTACTATGGGGACGGGCTGCAGACATCGAGTCTATATTTATTCTGCAGAAAAGAGCCATCAGAGCCATCGCGTCTAAGGAAATTAATATCATGACAGCACCTTGTCTATACATCTATGAAAGTATCATGTACGTTAGGAAAAATCTGCAGTTATTCAGTAAAAACAGGTGACAGGCACCACTATAGTACTAGAAATAGGGACCAACTAGTTCAGCCAGGTTTCAGGCTTGCTAAAGTAGATTCATCTTTCATGGGGTACTGTTTAAAATGTCATAATAAAATACCTCCCCACATTCTACAACTAAATGAGACTAAATTTAAATCTTGTATAAAACGCACACTATGTAGGCAAGCATATTATAAGTTAGGAGATTACGTTGATGATAAAAATGCTTAGCTCAATGCTGGTCCTGCTCCACAACCATAGGGGAAAACTAATTGGGAAAATTATTGTAGTGCAGAAGATTGTAAAAATATCCTTGCTCTGTATAGACTCTATCTCTTAGTATTGTATAATTGCATAGCACATGTGTGAGTATCCTGTACTGTAAAGCATTTGCATTCTGTTATCTTTTCGCTTCGCTTTGACTTGAATATGCCTTGGTGGCTGAGAGAATGTCATGCTCACTCAAATGTCTCGCTGATGGTAGCGGATGTGTCGGGTCATTTAGTTCCCTCCAATATGGTTGAGTTGAATGGCGGCGATACATGCGTCATGTTCGTACACGGGCGCTGTCAGTTGGGACTGGTCATCTCTTAGCTGCAACCGTGGCAGCTAAGAGATGACGTTTTAATTATTTTATTTATAAATTGTTGATTTAATCTTTTACTCTGGACGCTCTTAATGTGCACGTCTTTCTACATCGTTCTCACATATATGTTTTCTCAACATGAATGATGTAACCAAGATTTTGTAACAATATTTTGATTTAAAAGAGTGTCCATGGAGTTTCTTGCCCGTTCTTCTCCATAGAGATCTACGCTAGGGAATGGGCAACTATACAGTACTTTCTCAAGTTATTATGTCTTGTGACTGTGACTGTAGCTTTGTTTTTTTTTTTTGCATTTTTGACATTCAAAAGTGCCGTAATGGTCTAATTGAAATAAATGCTTTGAGTTTGAGTTTGACATGAACATCCTAACTCACTTCTTTGTACAATCCATTTTTTTTTCTTTTTTTATTATGCCTGCAAGCAGGCAGGTACTAAATTTATTTGTGTTTGTTTATGTTTGGTCTGTACCAAAATGTTCCACAAGTTAATTTTTTTCATGTCAATAGCATATTTTATTTTACCTACGGTTAATTGTCAAATTTCAAATATAGTGGAGCGGCCAGCAACTGGCATTGATGGACGAACGTGTAAATGTAGGCCGAGGCGAAGCCGAGGCACACATACAGGGTGTAAAAGACCTCATCACGAAGCCGTCAACCAAGCATTCTGTACATCAAACTAAGTAACTTTACGCAAAAATTATTGCTGGGAAACGACATTTTTTTTTGGGGTGAAAAATCATGTTTTGTGTTAGAACTCAATGTAACGCTCTCAAAACATTGTGCTGATGGATAGTTTGAATAGTACGGGGGTCGTGGAGGTGTTTAAAGTAAAAATCTTACATTAAAAAATGTATTAAAAAAAACTTGTCAAAAAGTTGGGACTTTGACCCCCAATATCTCAGTAACTAGAAGGTTCCCAGGTATGGTGTAGAACAACAAAATGATCGCAATGACGAGGAGAACAAGTGCCTTTCGGCTTCGTTAAGAGGTGTTTTACTCCCTTTATATATCAATGTTTAGTTGTGGCCAAGGCTTGTAAAGTACTTTTCTCAAATAATGCGAGGAAATTAATACTCTCGCGTTGAAGAGTTCATTTGTTTTTTTTTTTCAATAAACCTCTTTCTATTTGCAAGCCATTTCGAAATTTAAATAAAACCTTTGAAAAGTTACCTCATTGGTTGCCATGTTTCAGAGTAAAAGATCGTTCCATTTTTAAATAACACGACAGATATGGATTCATAGAACTTTTGCCGGCCGCTGGTCGCATTTATCTGGCCAGTACTGCAATTTAGATTTATCTCGAAGAAGGTTGTCAAAATAATGCCCAAATGAGACAATTTTTTTTGTTTGGTGAACAGGCCACCCACATAAATTGTAGCAGATATTAATGAAACGTATATAAATTTCTTCCTTATAATCTCTAGATTACAGTAGTATAGTAATATTAGCTAAGCCATGTCTAACCGAAAGGATGAGAAATTCGAAATTGAATCCACACACATACGTTGCTGCACGTCTGTAGCAGTCTCTGAAAGTAATTGTATTCGCACATTGCGTTGAAATCTTACTGCACAATTGACACAATGACCAGCAGATGCCATTTTCATAAAATAGTTTTATTATATGCGAAAACATCGCAGAAACACTTTCACGAAAATCGAAATAAACGGAAAGAATAAATGTCAAATAACTTTCTGTCAACCACCAAAAAGACGGATTTACAACGTTCCGTGCCATGATTAGCGGAAACCTTTAAAAATTGCAGTAAAAAGCTCGCAGTTTAATATTATTTATTTTTAATAAAAGTTTTTATATTACATTC
This sequence comes from Xestia sexstrigata, assembly GCA_941918905.2. Classification (NCBI taxonomy): domain Eukaryota; kingdom Metazoa; phylum Arthropoda; class Insecta; order Lepidoptera; family Noctuidae; genus Xestia; species Xestia sexstrigata. The sequence continues at coordinate 8,872,442 of OW799200.2, read as the reverse complement.
TATTTCTATTATAATTAAAGCAGATATTATTACCAATGGATACCTTACTTTTTCTTTGTAAACGGAAAAAACGCCCCTATTTACATAAATATTTTCTGTCAAATGACATTGACCACAACATGAATGATTTGACTCGCAAAAAAATATCATAATAAAACTTATTTACTATGATTTTTAGATTCCGGTTTCGTTTTTATGTAATCTTTCGTTTATTAACTGTAATAAAATGGTTACGTTTTTTGGTGTAATATAAATAAACTGTCTCCTTTCCAATCATGTTTGAAAAATAGGTATATAGGCAATTGCCATTTCCGCCGAGGCATATATAGTGTTTTTCTCAAAAGAATGCAGGGAAAAAAACATACATACTTTCATGTATTTTTCTTTTGACATCGCTGGAAGCAGGTTTGTCATTGCCAATTTTGCTTCTGATCTTACATCTGGTGGAGTACCTACAATCAATCTCCATTTCACTCTCTGAACCGATAGAAGTCATTTTAATTATTAAATTAATATTTAATAATTATGTAAATAACAAATCAAGACGAATTTTCAGTGTCTGTGCCGAAAGGCAAACGCATTTATGATAAAAGAGATTCAATCAAAGAGTATTAAATAACCCCAGCACGCCGTTTCATACAACATTGCTGGAGCGTTGTAATGTTCCAAATTCAAAAAACGCTCCTGCTTTGGATTTAATTTTCTTTATCCGTAAATTCGATACTTCGTTATATCTAAGCCAGAGAGCTGATGTCGAGATAAAGATTATGATTATGATTACTTGACAAAATCTGAAATTAGCAAAATTGTTTCTTATAGAGAAGACAGCGCGAATAAAATCTGTGCAACAAGCGCGCCAGTGCGGGGCGCGCGGTGTGTGGCTAACCCCTTATATATAGATGCTGTGGCGAGCAAGCGACTGAGTGAACTGCGGCCGGCCGACCGCAGTTGAACGGAGAACAGATTTTGTTCGCGCTGTCTTCTCTATACGTAGTAGTAATAGCTCAATGTGAAAAAAGAGCAATTTTTTTCTAAGAAAGTTTTAGTGTATCTCGTATAGATTTGTACTTCCCCATACTAAACTGTCCCAATAATAAGAAACATCCCGTACATGTATATGTTACGGCTACACCTAGTTCTAGCTGGCTATACCTAGGAGCGACAGGTAGCCGTTGCCTCAGTTGCTGCGGGAAACACTTCGTTGACGAAGATGGGTAAATGATTCTGTTCGACCATACTATTTGAGATGTGTAGCAGTGTATACCAAAGATAAATTGAAGTCGAGTAATGAGACAAAAGAAACTCGTACAAAACATTATACGTGAAAAAAGTCCCAAATTTCGCAGTTTATCTCGTGGTGCGCAGCGAGCACAAGTTTTATTAAGTTGCAAATTTAGATTTACATCACCCTAACGCCTCGGACTCGAAGTCAGCGGGCAGATCGCGTGGCGCTAGAGCGGCATAGTGTTGCGAGATTTTAGTATATTTATTCGCGAACGAAATGTCTAAACAGCGACTACATCTTTTTGATACTAATTCCTTTCTAAAGTTTGATTTATTGTGGGCAAAAGAAGATGTAAATTCCTACGTCAATGCAGACGCACGGGCACTGCTCGTTCGCGTACGCCGCTCGCCGCCCGCTCCCCGCACTGCTGACTTCGTGTCCGAGGCCTCACAGAACTGATCTTTACAACATATCAAAAATGCAGAACTACATCATGCTTTGCGATTTTAATGTTAATTTCCACTGGGCTATCTTAGTTTTACACTATTGTAATTCTATCCTAACAACATCCGACCATCATCAACATGCGACCCATTGCGGTTTAATGTGTATATACTGGATTACATTTATTTCTAGGCAAAACTAATCTTACTATTAAAACTCAGTCCTATCTGGTGTAAATTCTGTGTTTTTCTTGGTTTTAACCATACTCGTAATATTATAAAATAAAGTAAACCTAGTCGTTGTTTTATTTTATGCTACCGTAGCGTTGTAGTAGCATCGGCGTAGCAGCATCGTAACGGGGTCGTAGCCGTATCGTAGCTGCGTCATAGCAGGGTTCGTAGCGATAGCGTCGTAGCGGTTTCGTAGCGGCGTCGTAGCGGTATACTTGCAGACTCGTAGCTTTGTCGCAGTTTGTCAAAAGACATTGATAATCTTTTTTTACATTTTCGTCAAGTTCTATTACAGTTATTCGTCTACGTATTTATATAGAAATATTCGAGCAAAAAATAACAAAACGGCGACAAAAAGGGGTCTCATACTCATATACTTAATAACTTTTTTTGGATGGCGGATTATTTTTTCGCGATTACGATGTTGTTCCCATGGAGAAAATACCATACCCCTAAACATGACTATACTTTTTTGATACACGAATTTTAATGCTCTGGATACTTGATATAGGTACACATTCAATATTTTAAACACTCCATGTTATTGAGGAGATTGCCACAATTGGAAGAAGACTTTGGCTGGAGAACGCAGATCCACATCCTCTAGCTAAGCCACCAACTATAATCAGGCAACTAATCGGAAGCATGGCTGACCACTGTCCACAGTGCACCAGAAGTAGATTTAGATGACCTTGTAACTGTTTTATCACATTAAGGTTGAATGTGTTTTAGCTACAAGTCTTATAAGGACAAGTGGGCAATCACTTTCAAAATGTTTCGAAATGTTTCGTCAATTACTTTTATTGGGCTATACTTTCCGACAGCTTGTCAGTCCAATACTTAATTGTTTTTTTATGATCGTTCCTGACTATCCTGACTAGTTTTTGCCCACGGCTTCGCTCGCCTTATAGTCATAAATTATCCCACGGAAACGCATTCAATGTAGCCTAGACACTTAGGAATAATGCAGCTTCCCGTTATTGAAATATTTTTCGGAATCGGATCAGTAGTGTCGAAGATTACTCCCTACATACAAACTTTTACCTTTCTATAATATTATTATAGTACCTACAGATAGAATTTTAAGGTTTTTGGTCTTTGTTCCTAAATTATCGGAGATATTGGGGGTCAAATTACCAACTTTTTCTCTTGTTTTTTTTTTAATTCAAGTTTTTAATGTTATAGGTACCTTTCCTTTGAATCAGTTGCAGTGTGACGGCTTGTGGTCCAGAGCTATTTCCACGATTGCCTCGTAAATCTATTGAAAAAACATTATAGTTTATACCTTGGGGTTTTTTTTTCAATTTAGTGATAATTTTTTCGAAAGTAATCAAACAGTTACGAGTCGACTCCTAACATTGTCGCTACTCACGGTGACTATAAGTATGAATGCACTCAAAATATTCTTACAACAGCTGCACCAGACACTCATGTATTAACAAAACCTAGTTACCAAAAGAAATGTGAACAAAAAACAAACTTGTGCAAGAGGTCACCATCTCGCGCTAAGAAAATGAATTCAAACCTGCGACGACGGGCTTGTTATTAGGTCAACGAGGCCGTGAAAATTGCTACATGCTTTGACTAGGTGCCACATACCGTGCTGACCTACCGTGAAGTGGTTGGGCTGTAGTGTATCATATTATACATAATAATATATAAGATGCCATTTATTAAGCAAATAAGGACTTGACTCCTGTCTCTTTACTGTATGCTTTTAAAAAATAAAGAATTGTATCGTTTTTGTCTGTTTACAATAAACACAACACTGCTCAAGCTGTCAGAACTAAGAACCTCCATAAATTATAAATTGACCGTGCAATGAGAATTCAAATCAATATTACAAACTAGAACGATTTTACTTCCAATAGATCTGATGTAAGCAAATTTCGCAACGTCCCTTTCCCAACCTGTTCCATTTCCTATGTCTGCATAATAGATAAACTTATATACGTATGTAAATAAGTACTCCACAGGCTATAGTATGGACCCCGATATATAGTTTAAAGCTATAGTTATACATTGGCTTGACAATACTAGCCTCCCCCATACCAGGATATTTTACTTTCTCTGGACGAGGCCCCTTAGGCGCGTCCTGAACGCCACCCGCCACCCCTCCGCCCCCCGGCCGCCCGTCCACCCCGGCCCCCCCTCACGCATAGTACGCAACATACAGAGAGCGAACTAACTCTGCCGCCAACCTCTATAAACTCGTTCATACGTGTTCCTGTATAGATAGGTACTTATTTAAATACGCAATTTGGAGCCCACCTATAGAATACATACTTACTATATTTAGATGTGTGCCCACTGAGCTTTAAATCAATTTGGCGTGTAATTTTATTTGGTTTAAGCTGATTTAATTTGAACGGACGTTGGCTTTTGAGTTAGTAAATTGTTTCATTTGGTTACAATGTTACTTGCTAACACTCGGGAGCTTTCGATTAGTTCCCATCAATTTTACACTTCCTTTTCTCAAAGCAGTCTACATGCTTATAATTAGCTCATACCTTTAAATATTAAATCTTTTCTAATTGCTGCGACTTTTCTTATTTGGTATGACCAAAACGGGTTTCCTGCGTACCTACCTATTTCTTCACTACATTTTCGAAAGATAAAGTTTGATTAAAAAACTGAGAATTCTACGCGCTCACGTAATGTGAAGAGGGGATGAAATAGCGGTCAAGCGCGAGTCGTCCCTTCCTACTACGGAAGCTTCGTGCGTAGTTGTGATTTTAGCCATTTTGTTTTGGCTAGATGATTTCAGTGAATATTGATGACTTTAACTTTAGAGTATTTGGACGAATTTTGGTCTCCCAAGGTATGCATAGAGTGGACAGCAGCATTTCAAGTTTGAGAATGACCCACCATGGTTTTGTAGCATGCCCACCTAAAGTTTTAAGAATTTGTCGGTATCAAGTTATTCGGATATGTACCTACCTAATGCGTACCTACTAATCCATCGATTAAAAGTAAAATTAATCAATTTAAAGAGTAATGTAAATCAATCAACTTAAATAAGGTAATTTTTTAGTTACAGATGCTTATTAAAATCTGTGTAAAATAAAATAACCTGTGGTTTCTACATATTGAACGGAAAGAGGAATAGATCTAGTCAATGAGATGCGATAAACGGTTTTTAGGGTTCCGGAGCAAAATGACAAAAACGTCGTAGGTACAGTAGGTTCTTCGAAGACAAGTAGTAATTGATTTTCAACACACTTGCTCGTAAAGTGAGCCTTATTACATCGTTCTTAGGGCCATAAACCGAACTACACACATCAACACGGTCTAGGGAAATTTTAAAAAAAGCGAATTACTATCAATGTGTTAATTATTTATATGACATGTATATATTTAAAAGATACGTTATTTAATATTCTACCATTTTTTAATAATGGTTAAGGTATAGATTAAAATTTCAGGATTTTATGGAAAAAAAATGAAGCATAGACGGAAACCGTATATGAATGAACTTTTAATTTGTGAGTAAAAACTGAAAAAAATAGAAAAATCGTTTAATTTGTGTTTATAAACTTGAAGTTAGTAGTCTGAGAAAGCGCCCATGATGTTCATAACACATCGGCAACGATTCGGCATGCTCAGAACAAGGTTGTCAATGTCTTGCTGCGGAATATTGTCCCATGTCCTTCTGAGGTGCGCAAAAATTTGATCTTCTGTAGCCAGATTTTCAGGAACTTCCTTCAGAGCTCTTCTTTGCAGCATATCCCACGCATGCTCAATGGGATTTAGATCTGGCGATTGAGCAGGCCAGTCTAAGGCCCTAACATTATGTGTATGTAACCAAGCTGCTACCGTTCTCGCCGTATGTGTGTGCCCGGGCATTGTCGTGCATGAGCAGGAAATCTTGCCCCATTTGTGTTCTGTGGGGCAAGATTACGGGCCCCAGCACCTGTTGGACGTATCGTTCTGCCGTCATATTGCCCCGCACCCAAACGAGATCCGTCCGTCCTCCAAGACGAATTCCTGCCCAAACCATAATTGTTCCTCCTTGGTATGGGTGAACTTCCTGAGGGTTCTGGAGACGGCTCCATCGTCCAGGAACTCGCCAAACACGCGTCCTTCGTGAATCTGGATGGAAGCCGAACCTGGATTCATCCGTGAACAGCACATTGGACCATTGGTCACGGCCCCAGTCCACGTGGTTCCGAACCCATTCTAATCGTCGTCCACGATTGCCTCTCCGTAAAGGTGGGACCCGGAGTGGTCTACGAGAGCGTAGATTGCTTTCATGCAGTCGCCTTCTTACAGTTTGGTCACTCACAAGCACTTGGTGTTCCACTCGCAGCCTTTGGACCAATTGAGTCGCCGTTGCATTTGCAATTTGCAAAAATCGGTCTTGTCTGGGGGTAGTGATGCGACTTGGCCCCCGGTGCCTCTCCGCTACTTCACCTGTGGCACGATAGCGTGTCCACAATCTTGAAATTACATTTTGATGGGTCCCTATGGCCTCAGCAACATTACGCTGAACAGATCCAGCTTCCAGCATTCCCACAGCTCGTAACATCTCCGCCCTCGTCAAATGTCGGCGTTGCATGGCTACAATACCTCAATTTTAACTTTATCTTTCGTTTAAAAATGAAAAAAAACTGTAACTAAACGTAATTCGTATTGTTTTCTAAATTTCGCACAAATGAAAATTCCCTCTCCTATACATCAAGACATTTTTATGCCACCGAAACAAAAGAATTTTCAAAAATTTGAATTTGGAATTAGTCTGAGATAAATTACAAACAAATCGGTGTTTAGAAGATTCCAATGCGGCCAGTACTTTTCGAGTTATTTAATTGAGTATGAAATATCCCTAGACCGTGTTGTTTATAATAATAGGGGTTAAAGTATGAAATTGCCGTTGTATCGTAACAGACACTTCGAATTGACATACAATCTTCATGGTGTGAGAATTTTGTGTGAAACTTTTTTCACGTGACTTAGGAGGTTCTTCTTTTAAAAAATGTGCAATATTCGATTTTCGACTTTCAATTGTTTTTTTATTCAGCTTAGACGTAAAGATGGATACTAAAATCCGAGTTATTTTTTAATACGAGTTCAGACGCGGAACTAACGCGGCAGAAACGGCTCGCAATACTCGTTGTGTTTGGAGAGGAGACTGCTAATGTACGCACGTGGCCGTGCGTTTTTGGTTTAATCGCTTTCGTAATGGAAACTTCGACTTGAAAAACGAACCACGTGGTAGACCGCCCACACAGGTGAATAACGCTGAATTGAAGGATATGGTAGAAGCCGATCCGAGTCAAACTACCCAGGAATTAGTGGCATGGTTTAACGTTACCCTATCTACAATATTGACTCATTTGCATCAAATCAATAAGATGAAAATATGAAAAATGAGTGCTCCATTATTTGACTGATCTGCAGAAAGAAATGCGTGTTAAAACTTGTTGCCTTGTTGAAACAGTACAGAAATGAAGGAATATTGGATCGAATTGTGACATGTGACGAAAAGTGGATTGTTTACGATAATCGTAAGCGAAAAATGCAATGGCTGGCCCCAGGTCAAACGCCGCAACAGTGCCCTAAAGCAAAGCTTACCAATAAAAAGGTAATGGTAACTGTTTGGTGGTTTCTTCATGGTGTTATTCACTATAGCTTTCTCGTCATGCAATAACAGCAGATGTTTACTGTACCGAACTTCAATTTTTTTGGCAGATGTGGGATCGATGGCGACTTTTCATATTTCATTTGTAATGCTGTACCCAACCTTCGTACCAGTTTTCAGATCTGTGCGAATTATTGTAACTTTGAATGTATATTTTGACTGGATTAACTATTATGTAAGTACCTACCTACTCAAGTGAAAGATATTTATCTACTTAGGTCGAAAACCAGAAACATACACACATCAACACGGTCTAGGGATATTTCATACTCAATTAAATAACTCGAAAAGTACTGGCCGCATTGGAATCTTTTATACACCGATTTGTTTGTAATTTATCTCAGACTAATTCCAAATTCAAATTTTTGAAAATTCTTTTGTTTCGGTGGCATAAAAATGTCTTGATGTATAGGAGAGGGAATTTTCATTTGTGCGAAATTTAGAAAACAATACGAATTACGTTTAGTTACAGTTTTTTTTCATTTTTAAACGAAAGATAAAGTTAAAATTGAGGTATTGTAGCCATGCAACGCCGACATTTGACGAGGGCGGAGATGTTACGAGCTGTGGGAATGCTGGAAGCTGGATCTGTTCAGCGTAATGTTGCTGAGGCCATAGGGACCCATCAAAATGTAACTTCAAGATTGTGGACACGCTATCGTGCCACAGGTGAAGTAGCGGAGAGGCACCGGGGGCCAAGTCGCATCACTACCCCCAGACAAGACCGATTTTAGCAAATTACTGCGCGAGCACAACCAAATGCAACGGCGACTCAATTGGTCCAAAGGCTGCGAGTGGAACACCAAGTGCTTGTGAGTGACCAAACTGTAAGAAGGCGACTGCATGAAAGCAATCTACGCTCTCGTAGACCACTCCGGGTCCCACCTTTACGGAGAGGCAATCGTGGACGACGATTAGAATGGGTTCGGAACCACGTGGACTGGGGCCGTGACCAATGGTCCAATGTGCTGTTCACGGATGAATCCAGGTTCGGCTTCCATCCACGCACGACAATGCCCGGGCACACACGGCGAGAACGGTAGCAGCTTGGTTACATACACATAATGTTAGAGCCTTAGACTGGCCTGCTCAATCGCCAGATCTAAATCCCATTGAGCATGCGTGGGATATGCTGCAAAGAAGAGCTCTGAAGGAAGTTCCTGAAAATCTGGCTACAGAAGATCAACTTTTTGCGCACCTCAGAAGGACATGGGACAATATTCCGCAGCAAGACATTGACAACTTTGTTCTGAGCATGCCGAATCGTTGCCGATGTGTTATGAACATCATGGGCGCTTTCTCAGACTACTAACTTCAAGTTTATAAACACAAATTAAATGATTTTTCTATTTTTTTCAGTTTTTACTCACAAATTAAAAGTTCATTCATATACCTACGGTTTCCGTCTATGCTTCATTTTTTTTCCATAAAATCCTGAAATTTTAATCTATACCTTAACCATTATTAAAAAATGGTAGAATATTAAATAACGTATCTTTTAAACATATACATGTCATATAAATAATTAACACATTGATAGTAATTCGCTTTTTTAAAAATATCCCTAGACCGTGTTGATGTGTGTAGGTAGAGCTCAGATTTATAAATTGGACATTTGATTCGAACATCCGAGTCTATCTCGAACGAGCTATGCCATTTGTATCAGGCCTTGAAGCTTTGAATCGCTTGAAGCTACATCTCCCATAAAGAGGTTCATTAAATAGCCGATAGATGGCGGTTAACCCATTAAAATATTTACCATGATTATGGCGATGATCCCAGAATTGCTAAAGAATTGAATTTGTAAATCAGGTATAGGTACCTATAACTCCAGGATGACATGGTATGCAGCCGGTGTCAACGTGATGTTTAAGATGCCCTGACGATTTCATTGATTCTTCTTGAAGCCCTCTACAAACAATGCTTGTAATTTTCAGTATCCTACAATCGAAATATTGGTGGTCAGGTCAGTCACTCAGTTTCTTTAAGTGGTCGGTATGTGGTTAAATAAGTGATTTGATTAAAATAAATTATCTGTTTGTTTTCTTATCAGTGCTGCCTAGATGTTAGTAGGGAAGTAAGCAAAGAAAAAAAAATAGATACATTAAATATGAGAGTATGGTATGTAGTATGCAAGTTAAATATTGAGAATGGAAACCATAATTATAAAACTGAATATCTTGTGTAAGTGTCTGGGTACTGCTCAAAGAATTTGGATTACCAAGAAAATGAAGGCAATTTTACATAATTAGTTTATTTGAACACCAAACAAGATTACAATAAATTTTATAATACATTTATATTATTAAAAACAGCATTAAAAACGCTCAGACGAGCTGTTAAGGATACGATTACTATAAGGTTAGAAAATGAAAAGTCATTTGAGAGGAAAAAGATTTAATAAATAGATATACCTACATAATAATTTTAATCTAAAACAGAGTATCAGAGCTAGAAGGTCAAGTAAAGAAAATGATGTCAGGAATCACAAATTGACTACCTACACAGAACAATGACTTCAAAGTTAAAATGTATTCGTTTAAATATAAGCAAGTTTGCGTTAGAGCCAAATATTCATAGGTTGTCGACGTACTCAACTTTATGTTGGCTTACGGTACGATCGCCAAAGAGCAGGGTGCTATTCGTGAATCAAACATGGATGTGTTTCTTCTAAATGCCGATTAAAATATTGCAATAGTTCAAGAAGCCGACATGTGTACCTACTCATAGTGCGTGTTCTTGTGAACCCAACACTGTGAACTTGCTGTTTCAAGCGATATGATATGTAATGTGATGCACATTAATCAGGGATACCTAATACACCTACTAATTAGATGTCGGAGTAAAAGCCGACTGTCAAGGTACCGTGACGATTTAGGTACTACCACTCTTGTACATTTGGTCCTTTGGAGCTGTCAGAACGAAAGGTGTCGTGAGTGTGTGTTAGCTGACCTCGGCTGGATCGAGCGCCACTGTGGCCGGGTCATGACTAGCCTACCATCTCTATGGGCTATCGAGTTTTAATGATGCAAGTGCACAGGAGCTACTATGTTTGATTATGCCAACTAATTTCTACATCTTTTTATGTATTTTACAAGAACTTTGCAAGACAATCGATCGCCGGCGCCCAACACTCTTCTCGAGTCAATACTATAGCACCCTGAGTTTAGATAATAGTTATAATCCCTAAGTTACGATACATCTTTACGTTTTAAATAATAATTTCATATGCATAACACAATAGGTATTAGTTATCATTACTTACAAAAAAAAAAGTAAAATATTTAGGCTCGTAGCTTTAGTTTGGTGGAAGAAACATGCTATGTTTTGTACACTTACGAACATAAATACCTTACACTTAGGCAAAATTCAAACGCGTTTCTTGTGAAATGAAGATTGTTACTTTGGTTTCGAAATACTATATTCATATCACTAAAAAAAAAATATCAATACTTTAGGAGAAAATCGGTTTAGAGTTCTGCGAAGTGTAAAGTATTTATTAATTTATGCTTATGACTTTAACTACCAATTGAGAATAAAATGTATTCACGTCACTGGTCTTATTCATTACCCTCTTTTTCATTTACATGATCACTAATGTGCAATGTATAGAATAGTGGAGATATTTTTGTCAGTTTATTCAAGCGTAGTACAGTATATATTTTACTCGTGCACCAACTTTCAGATCCAAAAAAGAATTAACGGCACAATAAACTCACTTATCTTGAATAACTGTATTAAAATAACAGTGTCTTTAATTTCATTCAAGTACATCTCACACCTAAACTATCGCTACACATATCATAACAATCCTTTAATCTCAGAGGACATTTTATGCACCATAGATTACAAGTGATATTATACCATAGAGTGATTAACTGAAGGAGGCGATAAGCATATTCGAGGAAGAACAAAAAAGTTTCTAATTAGATGTTACGAAGAAATTGTAACTTTATAATAGGTACTTATAACCCGCTATAGCGCCGCTAATGTAAACTAAAAAATGTTTCAAAGCATTCTAGATCATAATGTACTTATGTCAAAATTAGCACCCATTTAATGCTAGCAATAAACTAGAGCGGTGCTAAGTCAACTAAGTTTGTTTGTTTACAATCAGGAATAAATCCTGAACTAAATCATTCCTTTTTTACGTAAGATGAAGTTAACTACGCACGTAAACGTATGTTCAGTCGCCGACTGCTTATAATACTGGAAGACTGTAAAATAATCGTCGCCGGAATTCAGATAAATAATCGTCTGCGGAATTCAGAAAAATAATCGTCTGCGGAATTCAGAAAAATACTAGGACGCGGGGCATATAGCGCTTTAAACAGAACCCTATCTAATATTGGGTATATAACCTATCTATCTAAGATCATTTTGGTGATTCGCTCACACAATGCAAGTTTGTTCCTGTTGGAATAAACTGCTTATACTGTGGCAAAGCCAATTTGTTATTGGAAGATAATAACTAAACATTATCAGGACTACTTGAGAAAAAACTAGTGTAACTGGAAGCACATGGCCAGAGGTCGGACGGCGATGTTGCCGCTTAGAGCAGTCAGAGTAAGCGCAATGTTGCCGCACTGTGCAACATTTCATACTAGAACAAATTCAAAGGTTGCCAATTAGAACGCTTCATACTTTTATGTGTATTCGATTGAGTACAGCAAATGACCTAACCGCCTATATTTAAGCAATTTCAGACTGAATATATGAAACTGATTATAGAATCAACTGCACAGTCAAGAAATATATAGAAAAAGGAAAAAAAATGCATAGAAACGTCCGGAGTCGGGATAGAGAAGTCAGGAATATTATAAATAACTCTTATAAACATCTATATGCTAAATCTAATTCAAAATACAACGTTAATTCCATTTTAAACACTTAGAATAAAAGGCTTCATTCAGGATGATGTCACACGCTTCATGTTTAGAATTTAATTATCTTATTACCAAAAATGACACAGATATAAAATTCGACCGAACACCTAATAATCTGTACACAATCAAAAAATTATATATTAAAAATATTTTTTCTTCTTTCTTTCTTTTTTTATTTGTCCAGGTTCGATCATTACGGCACGATCATTATATTTTACGGATTTTAATTCTACGACACTTAATTGAACATCAATTTTATATAACAGATATGTAAAATTACTGAGAATATAAAAGTACACGACATCATAATATTTTGTAAACTTTCAGACAGTTTTGAATATAATGAAGACTTTTGGATATAGTAAGTTAAATCTGTTTCGTTGGTGTTGTGTGTTGCTATAGATATACTTGTCAATTTGTCATATGTTTAAACTATTTTTATTGCTCAACGACAAATACTATAATGTATACAAAATATACTTTACGTGTATATCATAAGCACTGCGGTTTGGTGTGAACACAATGTGAAAACGTACAACTTGAACACTCAATACGGTTCCGACATACTATCAATTTCACAATAAACACACATTGTTTATAATATATTCACAAGTACATTATTGTTGTTGTGCGAAAAAACAAAATAATTGTGCATTTGATTCGATATTCCGTTCAATGAACTAGCAGCTAAAGAAGCAAAATAAAATGTCGGTCAATCGAAATTCGCATTGTATAATAGGTATATATATATTGAGAATTTATCCATAATACCTACAACTATGTAAAGCTAATAAATAAATAAAAATAAAGCGTGCTTAAAACATAAGTGTTAGTCAAAAAGTTTAGTGGAAACAAAAATAATAAAGCCACAACAATTGCGTTAGTAAAATGGCGATACATAGCAAAATCAGATTATTATAAAACTAAAATACTATACATTTCGTATTGTGTAAGTTCTAACTTACAATAGGTATATATGTTGTTATTATAACACCGTGAATACCGTTTTAAACTTGATATTCGTATTGAGATTTGAGCCATCTTTGGAGTGTTATAACAACTACCTACATACTTTATTATAGTTTAAAAATCATAAAATCCAAAGATCTCAACTAATGTGATATTAGGGCAGATAACAAGCACTAATCTATGCAATATTTGTGTAACTAACTTGTGATGTGTGATAAATACTTGAAACAAATATTAGTATGTAGTCGAATATGTAACCTATAATAATATTACAGAGCCAATAACTAACAATTAAGTGTATACGAATAATGCTTTAATTTGAGCATCTTTCAGACGAACGAGCGGAACCGCTGCGACTCGACACGCGACTACATAAAGATAGAGAATAGTCTGTCTGGAAGACGAGGTTACACATTCAGTAAGATATCTACACGCTTCGGCAGATTCAACAGCGGCGCATCTTATCACAATCACTTGCTTTAAGCATGAAACGAATGAATAAAGTTGCGCGGACAAATATCCATTTAATAAATTCAGTCTGTTATATTGCTTTAGACAAGTCTATACTCAATAATATTCACTTTTACTTCTACATTTATACAACATTTAACATAAAGGCGGGCGGTGTCGCAGCGGCGTGCGGCGTGCCGTTCGTCCGGTGATGCTGTCTGCGTAAACCAATTCGTTATCTCAGTCGAAGCGTCTCCGAGCGTCTGGTTCAGGGCTTTCGTAGAAAGACCACAGGCTAAAGGGGTGGGCTCTCTAACTTTAAAAGTATCTATTATACATCATAACAATTAATAGCAGTCTTGCCACAATACCTTCATCAATACAAATTCTTGTCTATAATATAATGTAAACAAATTGAGATAGCTACAAACTTTCAACGTTATGATAACACATCTTCATATCAATTTAATTCAACGAAATCGAATAGGTGGTCCCCCTGCGGCTGCCCTAAAGCGTATTTATGCGGATTCAAACGGTACTTAATCACCGTAAAACTCAACATTCCACTATGTCAATTGTTATTTTTATGGTAGTGCCTCCGCAGCTGGCGCCGGCTGCCGATTCGGTAGCCGGCGGTGGGACTTAGAGCACCCCGACGTTACGTTAGATAGGTTCCTTTAAACCCTGCAAACAGAAATAGGAGCCCCGTTGACTACGCTTTTTAGGCGAATATAAAGTGTTTTGAGGTTAGGTTACAATAAACAACCAACCTCAAACACAAACAACAACCTCCCTCCCTTTTTTTATGGCGACACATTTTGACATTGACGGACACTTGATGCAGTGCTGCCAACATAACCATGTGCACCGCCGGCTCCCAATCACAATTTTGGAAGCCGGCGCCGACTGCGGAGGCATGTCCTATTTTTATACTAATCATATTAAAAAATCCTTACACAACATTTTGCAACAAATAATCTGAATAATACCTAATAATTAGGCTGACTCGGGACAAGTAATGAATTTACAATCGATTTTTTTTTATCATTCATTAAAACTAAACCTTAATAATATCAGCTACGCGAATAAATCAGCATGAATATTCGTTATAATATTAATTCATAATTATATAGTATCTGAATCGTTTGTTGCGTAAATGTCTTCCTAAATTGTGCTATAAAACGCTGTCTTTTCAGTGCTAGCACGGCTGCTCACTTTAAGAGGGAGAGTTTAGATTAAGAATGTAATAATAAGGCTTGCAATGTAACTGCACAAACAGGTGCAATCATGAGAAAATATACTCAGAGATCAACGGGGTACCAGTTCCTTAGAAGGAAACCAGTTATATTTGCATCGGTCATGCAAATTGGGTCATTATGTTCCCAGATCGGCAGCTGAATTTACCAATGAACCACACAACTAACAAGGCCATGATAAGCGTCATCTTAGTAGCTAGCAATGAGAAGACAGCCGTACAACCTTATTGCCGAACCGCATGCGGCGCAACCACATACGCGCCGTGCTAGCACCATCTGTGCTCAGTTCATATAAACTAGATCCGTTTAATTAATGTCACCGATGCGACTTACCAGTGGGACTAACAATAGTTTACATAACCAATATTCGAAATAGATCGTTTATCATTGATTGTTCACAAAGGCACTGCGCGTATGCAGTTACTCTCCCATCGTTATCTCAAGGGTCGACTTAAAATCGTAAAATTATTTTAAACACATTATACCTGTTATCTACATAATCATTATTTCATCTATATCGGTAAATTGTCTGTAAATAAGACTTTAGAATATCGTTCAGATAGATTGTTTTTAAAGACACACTTATAATAATTTATTACACTTGATAGTCAACTGTATTAAAAGTTAAATTGAATCATTAAGATCTACGAACTCCGAAAATCTCATATTACACCCACGTATGTGATTGTTGGAACATTCAATAGTTGTAGATATAATAAATTATTTTCGATAATATAGGAAGATAGTTGGATAAAATTTAGACGCGATATAAGCGGGCAAGTGAGATGTAGGATACGTGCTTTCTTGAATATTATATTACTATTGATATCTACTACTATTGTAGAGTAAATATACACCAAATAACCAGTCATACCGGGGTAGAACCGTAGGTTATATTGGATGCGACATCTTGCGAGGGACAGCAGGCATACCATTTAGATCATTTAGACAAGGTACTATTGTATTAAGAATATATTTTAAATACATGAATATTGAACGCTATCTTAGCAAAGAGAGTCGAACATTCGAGAAGGTGAAGTGCCCGACAGCACGGGTGACTCGCGAGCCCGCTTATACGAAAAGCCGCAAAACGTTTGTGGGCAGAGAATGTGTATTAACCTAACTAGTATTAATGAGAAAAATTTTGAACACTATACACATTACAGTCGCACATAATTTGTCCTGCTGTTTGGTTGCTGCAGTGATCGTTACATCCTACACAAGTTGATTCCATCAAGATCAACGATCTATGTATGTTTTGCCCTGTCTTTTGTATCAATCGTATTGTCGTCTGACATTGTTGCCTCCTTTCAGAAGTCACAGATTTGTATAGAAGACAAGAGTTCGTTACCCTACTACATCTCATATCAAAATATTCATGTTTTCTTCATAGACCTATCTTACCGTAAATATGCTACTTTCTTTGGAATTATTGCTGCGATTTCGTTACTTTGCATATTTATATAAGAATTTTTTCTCTATATTTTAGCAGATGCCATATAAATAATATATATTTGCACTCTATTTTATACTAATGTTTGTACTAATTTTCTACTGTAATTTATTTTGTAAATATTCACATCTCATTCACATTTATAAGTCGTATTCTTTTCTGTAAATTTCTCGTCACAACCATGTGTTGGGTTATTGAGGAACTCTGTCATAAGTACCCATCCCCAACTTCATCGAAGCAATCGGATCGTCAGGTGTATTATCATATTGTTACTTGTGAACCAGAATCACGTTTAAATCTATACATATAATTTTTAAGATTCCTTATCATACTATATTTATGGAAATCCGCGCTAGCGGCGAAAATGTAGCAAACAGCCAAGCAACAGGACAACAAACTGATTTAATGTGTAACCAACGCTTTACGACGCGCACTAGCTCTTACAAGCATTGTAATAAGGGTGATATTTTACAACAGTTTTATATAAGTGTGGATAAACTGAGTGGTACTCATTGAGTACTAATAGATTTAATATTTAAGGTATCATTGTGATTGCGGGTCGCACTGCAGCAGCCGTACGATGGACGGGTCGCTCTTAGCGCCCTCTATGAACTCCTCGAGGGAAAGCTTCCCGTCCTTGTTTCTGTCCATTTGTCGGAATATTTTGTCGGTTCGCTTCTCTGGCGTCGACTCGTCCTCGGGCATCTTCATGACGGACCCGACCATTTTGTAAATTGCCTGGAATCGTAAATGCAACATAGTTAGTACGACGCTTCGAAATTAGGCCATTATGGTCCCATGAAGGCGATATCTGTCACGTCATGATTTATTTACCAAATCAGCAGGAGTAACCCCATCCTCGAGTTAACCCAGTGATTAAAGTCAGGGTCTAGTCTGTGCATAGAACTTACGAACGGGTACAATAATTTAAAAAAAAACCAGTTAAGTATAAAAGACGGCGAGCCTATTGACTTAAACCGAGCAAGAACCTTAACTGCGGGCTGCTACTGAAAATTCCTAATTGAAAAACTTTACTGTATCATTAGTGAACTTAGATAGGCATTCCTTGAAAACTACACATACACTTATAGAGAGAAAGTAAACTCACGGTGACAATTTCGAGCATCTCTTGCCGCGAGATGTACCCGTTGCCGTCGAGGTCGTACATGGAGAAGGCCCACTTGAGCTTCTGCTCCAGCTTGCCGCGGGACGTGACGCTGAGCGCGCACAGGAACTCCCGGAAGTCTATCGTGCCGTCGCCGTTCGCGTCGAATGTTCGGAACACGTGCTCCGCGAACTGTAAAATTAACAATGATATGATGAGACACCATGATGAGAAAAAGATGCGTTTTTGATATGAGGTAAAACGATGAGAATGCAGCAATAATACTCTTAGATCTACACAATGTCTGGATACAAGAGATTGATCGCCGAGTTTATTTCGATGTTTTTTCTCTAGTAGTTCGGCAGAAATCAACGATCTGCTTCTCGTTGCACATTTACAAAAAAATGAATAAATATCATTAATAATAACTGTTTAAGATATTATGAAATAAAAATAATGAGTTAAGATTTTCTTAATTGTGTAAATTACCTTGCTGGCATCGCCATACGGAAAGAAGTTTCCGTATATTTTCTTAAATTCTTCTACAGACAAATGTCCGCTGGGGCAATCTTTTAGAAAACCTTTGTACCATTCTTGTATCTCGGCGTCTGGAACGTTATTAAAGAAATGTAAGCCTGTATCAACTTTGAGCGGTGTCAGAGACTGGCGTATTTTGTAGCGCGTATAAGCTCGTATTAGCCTACGCGCCACACGTGCGCCACATTTTGCACTGCAAACGACGCACGCACACGCGCCAATCGTCAACGCTTGTTCGAGTTGCGCGTGCAAGCTTCCAAACGATCTTATTCACGCCAAAAATATGCTAATCTGAAACCACGGTTGCGTACGCACATGGTAATTTTCAATTCACTAAAAAACAATTGTTATTATATTATTACACCAATTATTTAGAGGAATAGCCACTTTTAGCCATCAAATAATTTACACTTGACTACGAAAATCGCCCTTACTGCGAAATAAAGGTGCAGACGTTATAAAATTTTTGTCATGAACATACAGCTAACCGTAGTACCGTACTATAATTTTTAACATTAGTATATGTACCTGAGAACTCAGTGTTCTGCTTCAGATCCTCCAACACCTCCGGCTTTAATTTACTATTTTGTTTGCCCATGTTTACTGTCTGCTTATATTTCGGAAAGGACGTTAAAATATTACACAACCTGCTTTCTTTTAGTTAGTAGTCGTAATCTTGTGCCCTAAAACATAATAAGTATGTAGAGACAGCTGAAAATTCTTCTCTGCTGAAAAAACTTGTGATCATATAAATGTTGTAAGAAAAGTGCTACTTATTACAGATAAGATCGTTTAGTTAATCTTAAGAACCCTTGCTTGAACGAACTATTTTTTAGAATAGATTCCACAGATTAACTGAGGAATATCAAAGTTGGTTACCATCGAGCAGAATTAAAAAAAAAAACATTTTTGTTGTATTGTGTATGTGCTAACTAACATACGCTGCATACGCACACGTATATCTAAAAGTCAATGCATGCATTTTGGAATGCTCGGAATTAGATGTATATTGGTCTAAATGACGACTGCTAATTAAGAAACAACGTATTTGGGAGATAAAGAAAGATGGCATCAACCGAGCAGGAGCCAAAGGCAATCGAAAAAAAAAAGAGTTGAAAATGACTGCGTCATTCTTGAAGTGTAGTCTGAGAGAAACAGATCATTCGAAAGTCTTTGATTTCAGAGCATACAGACAAATATCAAATTGCATCAATATTGTTGTTGCAAAAGATCACAAGTTTGGATTGATGGTAATACAAAACATCGTTTGTAACATAAAGAGGGCGTGGCGTCACATAAAATGTTTGCCGCGATGAACGGATAATGTTTTGTTAGAAAATTTGCGCAGCAGACCCGGCTTTAGTTTTAACATAACATCACGCCTGTTATCCGTAAAGATTTAAGCAGAGTTGTTAGGTACAACAGTTATGTTTAAGCCCCATGTAATAGGGGGTGAGCCTGTTGCCATTAATCAGGCATAAATCCAGACTCCGTGGCTGAGAAACTCCTGATGGAAAAACCCGATAACACTTAGCCCAACCTGGGAAAGCCACATGCCTCAGACTAACGATGCTTGTTAAATGATCACTAATCCCAAGAGTTTGTTTTATTTATCTTGGGATTAGCTCAACCATAAGGTTATTTACTATACACTAGGCTATTTTCATGATGAAACGCGGTAACACACTTTATATTTTGAGGTAATTGAGGATAAGGTTCATAATACGTTATCTGTAAAAGGCAACTGCAGTTTTCTTACAAGTAAAAGAAAATATTGCAAATAATATATCAAATAGTAAAATCTAGATACGATCATAACTTTATTTACAAACGTTAAGCTGGGACGAAAATAAACTACAACTTTCAACGTTGTAATAAAATTATTAATAAAAGACTTGAGTTATTAATAAATGAATCTAACCTTTGTAAATAAAATCAACAAAGTCAAAGAGAAAAATCTGACCTTAAGGAGCCTTCGCAATAACGCTATTATAGGTATTTTGGAGCAATGAATCAAAAGCCAAAATAAAATAATAAGAAATTCATATCATGGCGAATGTGCACGACACTATAGTTTAATTTATCAGTGAAAATCATGTACCAGTCCTGAACAAAGCAACAACATTTACATATGTGAAATATTTGATCACGTGTGTTCGGGAAACCCATTCAGTGTTTCTGGGAACATATTCATTGGAGAGTTTGTCGAAAAAGTTCCGCGAAAATTGCACGTTTCATTGCGTACGCTAGTCTTGTATGTGTGCACCTACTACACACAGATATATAAAGGTAGGCGTAAGAGTGGGCTGGTTGGAGTAACGGCCACCATGGCTCACGCACAATTGTCCACTAGGGACTAAGTGCGGAAACCAAAACCCCAGAATATAATAGGTAGGCGTAGGGGGGAGACGAGACTACTAGGTAGTGGTGGGTGAAATACCTAGATGCCAGTGGGATGTCAAGACAACTACAAATCCGATAGCTAATAAAAATATCTTAGGAAAGCACGTAATTGGAAGGAAGAGCATCGCTTTGAGTGGGCGGTAGCACTGCGCTTGAGCCAATTCCTATTAAATATCAATCCCACACCATTACTATGGCTATCAGGCAAGTCTTACAGCCATTTTCAAGAACTTACTATCCGGTTTCGGTAGGTTGCTATCTCTGTCTGTTTGACATTTTGCTTACAGACGGTTAGAAACAACATGTCACAGAAAATCTTTCTTTGATTTTTCTATGAATAAGTGACAGGTAGGTGAGGTGACGCGGAAAGGATATTTCAAGCTAACTTTTTATAGAAACACTGATAGCTGCGAGACGAGACATATTAACTCAAAGTTATACGTCAGTAAGTTATAGAAAAAGGGCCTAAATAACCAATGATGTTGTAGTGAATTGAATGTTGTTTTTGTTTATTTGTAAGTACACAGAGATAAAAGGGGATGTTCTTGTTTATTTTGAACGCGCACATTCAATAACAGGGAGGTGGGAAGGTCCGTGGAAAGGGGAATTCTAGCTAATATCTGATAAAATTGGAAAGGGCCAGATTTTGCTGCATCTTGTTTCAACGCGATCGTAACTAGGCGGTTATAGAGAATCATAGTGTGTTTTTAACCGACTTCAAAAAAGGAGGAGGTTCTATGTTCGACAGAATGTATATATTTTTTTTTGTTATGTATGTTCACCGATATCTCTCCCATTTTTTTACCGATTCTCAAATTTTGTTTAAAAGAGTATACTCGTGAGGTGGTCCCATTTAAAATTGGTGAAGATCTGATGCTAATTTTCGGAGATATATAATGGAACTCTTCAAAAATAGACGGCAAATCTATCGTGATTGCTGCAATCGCTTTGATGTTTATTGTTTATACAACATCATGACGTAACATCACGCATGTATACTCTGAGGGGGTACGCAGATGTTTACAATACACCCAGATTTCGACAGTTAGTTAGGTATGTTAAGTTTCGTGAATTGGGGATAAGCCATAATTGATATGACATATTTTTTTGTGTTTTTGAAGTCGGATTTATTTTTTGCAAAAAAGTTTTTTTGGTATTAGTGTGCATTTGTAACCGCACTTAGGCTTTAACCACATTATCATTAATAAAAGAGGAATTGGAGGGGGTGCGAGGCGGAGGGGAGAATGAGCGAGGAAGAGTGCCAGATGCCGGTTGCACTGAAATTAATCTGGTGTATTGGTTGAAGGTATTTTTAGAATTGTGTAGGTCTGTTTAGAGTTTTTTTTTTTAGATTTCCTCTTTTAGTTTTCGCCACGTGAACTATTTTGACTTTTATATACGGGGTGTAAAAGTCCGTTATTGCGATCATTTTTTACCCGGCTACGGTGAAGCCAAAAGGAAGGGTTTTGATTTGTTCTAGACCATACCTGGGAAGTTTCTACTTACGGAGATATTGGTGGTCAACTTTTCGACTTTTTTACATGTTTGTTTTTTTAAATACTATACCTTTACTTTAAATACAAACGAAAAAACGTGTTTTTTCACCTCAAAAAAAGTCTTTTCCAACAATCATTTTTGCGTGGACTTAGTTTGATGTACCTAGGTACAGAAATGCTTGGTTGACGACATCGTGAAGGGTCCATTTACACCTCGTATAGTGGGAAATCAGAATTGACGTTATATTGGTACTTTTTAGGAAGCTGGCAGTGCTGTAGTTTTATCACGCCACATTCGGCACAGCGGTAAGCTTCAATACCGGTATGGTCGGTATTGAACCTTTCGGGCATTCTCGTTCAGGAGGCATAATGGAAGGATGGATGGTGTCATTCATTTGAACTGGAGCAATGTTAGTAGGACAACGGTCTAAAATTGTGCATTTTAGTAGCAACATCTCATACAATAGGGAATATGCATGTCAACCCAATCAAATAATTAAAAGATAAGGGTCAACGATTGCTTGACGCTCAAAAAAAAAAAAATTTCTACAATTTTCTACGACATCGACAGTTCAAACGTCCGTGACTGTTGCGGCTATTCATGTCATAGCGTGTCGTAATTTCCATCTATCTGCCTTGTTAACATAAGTTTTTGCCCTTAATATATAATAATTTTACTAAATGAAGCCGAAATTGCAATAACAATATTATAATAACTTCTTGGTGAAACTTTTAGTGGTTTTCAAATAAACCTGTTTCTTTTTTTTCTGACGTCACTACCGGCGACAATGCGTTTTGAATTTGCGTTCCGTTTTACCAAAAACACTCTACATGAAATATTAAATTGTAAAATAAGTGTTGTATTAGAAAGATAAACAAGTGTCCCACAATGTTTATATCGGCCAATACAAGGCCTTTTTAAGTTAAAAAAAAAAATTGAATTTCTTGCATATTCCCTATTGGTTAAGTCAAGAAAATATGGATCCCGCCTCGCCCAGTCAATTCACACCGTCCATTTAAAAACGAAACAAAACGCAAATTAAAATTGGGTGATGAAATTAATTAAGTTGTTTTCTAACAGTAGTTTTATTCATATGAATCCTAAGTTCCCACAAATACCCCAATTACAATAAAGGAGAGACTGAGTACATGATTATTGATATTAATTACTTAATAATTAAACTATGTTGTCGCGTACACTACAATAATGAGACAATATGAACTATTGGTTTTTATCTTGTATTTTAATTTATACATATGAATAGGCAAAATGTGAATTCATAATAACTATGTATTCTTAGAAATACAACAAAATTTAAATGGGACACATTGTGCATACTTTTATCTAATTACAGAATGCCGAATGAATGTAATAAATATCGCCTGAAACGACTTTACACAATCAAATAATTACGAAGCCTCAAATTTGAATATAGGTAAATGAAGAATACACTATGCCTGTAAATACTTTACTCGGAGTTCAAGAAGTAAAGCGGGTCCACACAGTAGCTATCTGGAAAGTACTTGGTTCGTCTGAATGTGAAGTGAACAATCTACAAGTTCTACCTATCAGTTCGATGTTACCCACTTAAATACTTCGCGAGACTATCCACCGCGTGTCGCCACCGCTTATAGTAACAGTTTTGTCAAGACTAAATTTAATAGAAACCTAACAACATAGATTCCAGCCTGCTCGAATTTTCATAAATGGTATACAATACAAACTAAATGTTCTAAATTTTGTTACGTTTAATATTATGAATCTGCAGTTTTGGAAAATAATCTAAGTATCTGATTTGTGCGTCTATCGCAGCAAGTTACAATAATATCTTAAATTATACACTATACTAAATACATGTATTATAGAAAAAATTTGGCGTGAGCCAACAATTTGTGATTGAAGCTTACTGCTAAGAGTACGTTTACAAATTATTAATTGATTAAATCAAAGGTAACCACTCTGTTAGTTTATATAACATTATAAGAAATGAGAGATGCCTTTTCCCACTAGAAATAGATGTTAGTAGTAGTGGTAATGTCATGTGTGGTGAACTCGTCCCCGAAACACGAGGACTTGATGGTAATAAATAAATGCGGAGAGGCAAGACATTTCCCAAAACTAAGGTACACACTTATCATAACACTCATTACATGAAATATTAATGTTCATAACATTTTTAATTACCGTTATAATAATATTATAAAAAATGAATAAAATAGGCTAAACGATTCCTACTTAACGTTCATTCATTGTAATTTCAGCTAAATATATAAATCACAAGTTAATTTAATTGATTAACTATGTAAAATGCCACGCCTAGTCAGAACAGAGCAGTTCCTTAGTTTCACAGATTGAGATTTCATTTTTGAGACCAAGAAGAAAGTATTCACCTATGTCCTAACCAATATTTAAGTATAAAAATGGGCGATTATGCGCAAAGAGAACAAACCGTCTCATTACGAGATTTCAAACGAACATCAAGCCGCCAGTGGCGCCCTCACTCGAGTGGTGATCATTGCCTTTAGTTGCCAATTTTCGCCCTAGATTTTAAATATCATGTTAAATACATGGCACTAAATGTTAGAACTGAAACCACAAGCGAACTTAATATTAATTCACATTGACTTTACGACTCTATATTTGAAATTTAAAAATCTATGATAAAAGTTACTTTACGTGGTGCATGCGTTAGTGCATATTAAGCTTTTTTTCAAAGTGAAGTGATCGAGTCAAGTATTTAGATTGAATTCAAGGTTTGGACAAAAAGCTAGTAGCATAGTGCCAGGTAAGCGGCGGAGCCTAACTTAACGTAATTACAAAGATCAGTAGCAACTGACTGGTAGGCCTGGGTCGCGTAATAATAAACTTTGTCAATCAACAAATTTATCATAAATATTATAATTGACTACGATGAAGTTGTAATTTGTCATTGTTCTGTATGAGATATGTACACGGGTATTGTTTAAGTCTTAACTAAGCAATTTCTTGCTAGTTAAACGTAGTACGTTTCGCCTAGGGCGAATTTTTCAACGAAATTGTATTTTAATTTTAATTTAATGTTATTTTTTTTACTATTTCCAATCGAAAATCCTTTTTTCTGATATGTCACACAACACCCTGTCTGAAGCTGTCTTCAGGTCCGAGATGAGAATTATTGATCCCTCTTGTTTTTTTTTTTATAAAATTCAGTCGATTTATGATCGTTTTTACACTGTTCTACTAATGTGACGTACTTAGTCGTGGCAACCAGGAGAATTGCATTATAATAATATTACAATTTATTCGTCCGATGATTGTCACCAGACGGGTAGTTTTAACTAAATGAATACAATTCAACTGAACTATGTAAATAGTGAATAAGAAAATAAATTAACTTTAATTTACAATAAATTCTTAAAAGCATCAAAATACAATAAATATGTGAAATATTCGTACACTAAAAAATAAGTGAACACTTAAATGACTATATACTCAACTGCAATGCGTTATAATATGGAATGTCTTAACAACAAATCAATGCAAGGGTTTAGCTTCCAGTGCACATTACATTGAAGTAAATTGATTTTGGAACATTACTAGCAGCCTAACTGTCTGTTTATAATTTTTTAACACTTTGTTTGAAAAAATGCCGAAATGCAACAATATATAAAGTATACTGCTTTGTTATTTTAATTTTATTAATATTGTGTTATTATGCTCTCCAATGACATCAGTATGCGTATCATCGTGTATGCGATCGCATGGCTGCTGATTTTATTTATGCAGACCAAACTGACACCAGCCTTGGGCTTATGAGTGTTAGTGTGGAGTGTCATCTGTAGTTGTATTGGATAGTGAGTTTGGATTCTAAGCTTTATTACTAAAAACAATATTGTGCATCATAATGTCGTGTGCGACTGATTCAAGCCAACAACAACAGAATGCGATTGCCTGGCTGCTTCATTGTGCGTTATTTCCGCGCTGTCTGTTTTACTTACAAGTACTTTAATTAATCTTACATTTATGCACTGAAAACTAATTGAGAAAACAACACAGCTTAACATTATTATAATTAAAATTAATTAATAATATCGCGACCCTTTCGACTATGAACGGCCAGTGGCTATTGGTGAAGATTGCGACGAAATATAACAAGAATGCTTAAATTAACTATCACACGAAATATGGGACTAGGGCACACTAAAATTTGGTTAAGTTGAAAGTGTTGGCCACCTTTGGCAAAGTTGACGTGAATAACCAATAAACTTTGATGGTAGGTTAAGTAAATAATGCTGAATAGGTAAACTATTTACAAAGGGAAACTAGAAGGCACAGTAGTGGAAAAACTAACTGGGATATACATATAATTACTCCAATTAGAAATAGTAGGTAGGTGATAGGTATTACAATGCGAAGTAACCGACTGATAGTATCACGAATAGAATAGTATACCGAAGCGTTGAAAGTATAAGGGGATAAAGAAGCGTGAGTCCTGCCCGGAGTAGCCGGGCCGGTAAGATCCTGACGAATTTACAAATACACCAATAATAAACAACACCGATACTAGAAACGATAATATAAAGTTTACTCGTGTACAATATTACGGTTATTTTAACTTACATAAATGGAACTTAACGCTGACAGAAGTGATCAGATTGTTAGTGTTGTTTGTGTTAGTAATACCGCGCCGCGTCGTGAAGCGCGACGATCTCGTTAGCGCACTGTACCAGCGTACCACTGTATCTACCTATTGTGTGCAACTTGTCGAGTTTGTTCATCCAATCTGACCGATTCTGTACATACATAGCTACACTAAGTTTTCCTTAATATTAGAATGTAAGATTTATACCGTGCAGTATTGTAGTAATCCGAAATCGGATTGAATATAGCGTTGAACCAGATAGACCGAGAGTCACATAGGATAGTCATAGACACTACGAGGTAAATGGGTTCGGACTCAATCTTATACTATTAGCGAAGTGGACAATCCGACAGCGACAAATTCCACATACATTATATTATCATTCATACATTATCATTAGGAATGGACAATTTTTAACTCGAGGATTTATTTATTGACGTCAATTTCGTTACATCAATAATAGCTTAAATTTTACAATACTTTTTTTTTACAATCGACAAAATTCACATGTGTCGTGGGAAAGCAAATTGTGGAGCGCACGTCCGCGCCGAAAGGTGTCGGGCCTAAAATACTTCGCCCGAGCCGCCTAGCCGACTAGCCGAGCTACAACCGCAAGGATACATTGATGGTACGGATCTGTTTTTAGCTGGTTGTGGAGCGAAGAGTACAGATCACACGCGGATGCAATCAATAGATTGGTGTGTTTACTCGGCGGGGTATAACGCTTAATGATTCATATTCAGCGTTGACCAGATGTTAGTGAACCTTCGGCGGCTGCAGTGGACGCGGCGGTTTGCGCAAACACAATGTGGGTTACACAGACACATGCTACGTACTCATGCCATGTCAACACGACAGCAACACCACACAACCGCACCGTTTACCGTGTTAGATCCGACTCGATGATAAAAGCTGACCCGGTTTTACTACCTCCACTTACACCGCAACGATTACAATTTCTCCAAATGTTAAAAATGTTTGCTATTGATACGAAAATTTTGTACAGAATTAATTGAAACTACTGAAATGCGCGGGTGAGATTTAATTTTCGAAAATATATTTACAGTGAGAATGTACGTTAATGACCGAATGGTTGACCGAGAGTTTATAGTTGTAACGATTCATTCTATAATGCTGCCGTGTGGACAAGACGACGCCG
Organism: Xestia sexstrigata; assembly: GCA_941918905.2. NCBI lineage: Eukaryota > Metazoa > Arthropoda > Insecta > Lepidoptera > Noctuidae > Xestia > Xestia sexstrigata. Next base: position 8,844,566 of record OW799200.2, on the reverse strand, counting down.
TCGGGTTATCGTGAGGCATAGGTACAATGGGGTGGGTATGTGAGAACGGACCGCAGGGTTAAAAGAAGCTGATCGCCAATTTAAGGCGCCAGCATTTTCGAGAGCTCCTCGTCTTGCAGGCAGCCCTTGAGGAACTCATCCTGCGTCAGCTGTCCGTCGTTATTCTCATCCATCTTAGCGAAGATGTTCTTAGCGCGCTCTTCGGCGGAATCAGCTGGTCGGTTGCTTGAGCAAGCTCCGAGCATATCATAGATGGCCTGAAAAGGGCAAAAAAGCAAATTGTACAAACATTAGAAGCTGGTCAGCAATAGCTTTGATGTTCCCAGAGCAGAAAGCGTTAAATTTAAGTAAGTTCACAGTCACAAAAAAACTCATTTATTGATTGAAAACCTAGGATTCCGCTTAATATGTCTCCACAAAATGAAAATACGAGTATACAATCAGTCCGTCTCATGTCCGCTTGAGAATGCCACCAAGTTTTTTATGTCGCTGCCTGTGCCTAAAATTGCATTACCTAACTGAATATGTATGTTCATCCCTTACCATGCCGTTCCAATTCCTACCTAGTTAATTAGGTTAGAGCTACGCTACGTTTATCCCCGGTTACGTTACCTGGCCAGTCAATTTCACCCGGCGCAGCGTCCGATTTATCTCAACCAATTTAGACTGTCGGCGTCGTGACGTCTCGTGCCTATTAAGGTCCGGTTTTCCATTTGTTTTACCGTTCCACTTTAGAACCTTCACAGTAATGCATCCGACCTAGCGACTGACACTGCTCTAGAAATTCTTGCATAGAGTCAAAGAATTAAAAAGCACTCAAAGCATGAACATTCTCGGCTGAAGAAAACTTTTTGAAAACAAACTAATATCGAAGCTGAGCTGAACCAGTAATTCGTGAGTAGTCGAGGCTCAAGCCCCAACAGTTTGTGAAAAGTCGATGCAACTCGAGAAAGACCGGTGTGATTTTAAGGTCGAGTTCTTCATATTTTCGTTCGGCTTAAAATATCGTGAGCAACCACTTCCGAATTTTTCCCAACTATGCTGGAGTCGGCTTCCAGTCTAACCGCATGCAGCTGAACACCAGTATTTTACATGCAGCGACTGCCTATCTGACCTCCACAGCCCAGTTAGTACTGGGTAATACGATACCCCTTGGTAAGACTGGTTATCCAATCTTGGATGTAGGCCTAATGGATCTTGGATGTCGTTATAATGCTTGTTATGAAATCACATTATTAGGCCCGGTCTCCACCAAAGCCGAGAGGAGAGATGTGTGGAAACCGACCAACCATATTGGTTGAAGTCTACATCGCGTCTGTCGTCTTTCCTGTGATTGGTCGAATCTTGCACATCTGCTCTCCGCTTCGATCCTCTCCGCTTTGGTGGAAACCGGGCCTTAGTGTGTAGTGATGAGTCATTAGGCGAAAACCGTAACTGCCTACTGTAAACCCTAGACATGCTAACGTATCAAAGTTGAAAAAAAAATCAGCTACAAAGAACGACTGAACTGCACTTGAAAACGGAATAATAAAATGCATGAATTCGTAATTTCCGCACTTACCAATTGTACGAAATAAAATGCGTGGGAACTTTAAACTTATGGAGTTTATTGTAAATATAAAATACAGTCGAGAGGCACACCGTTTCAGGTAGCAATCAGACAAGAAGAAAAAAAGTATTGCCACAACACAACGGAAAATGGCACAAAAAAAAGTGTTGCAAACTTATTAATTAAAATTATTACTATTTTCGTTTACACTAAAAATAATATGTCTATATTTTTTGACTGTCCTTTAAACACCAATGACAAACACAAGAATATAAAAATAGTGCTGAAGAATAATGCCCGAGATTGTAATTATCATGCAATGCCATCGAACAGCACTAATACCACACGACAATTTACAGAATACTGTACGAACTTGCTAGCCAATGCTAAAATCAACAGTAATTACATAGGTGACCGTTCATTTGCTTGCAATTGTACAATCATGCCTTTATTACTTCAAAGAAAGAGCACAATAATTATAGTATAATGGATGGCATTTAATTAAGCAAGACAATAATGTAATCGATATAATGCACTGAAATAATTTTATTCTATCCTTATTGTAAGGTACTACAAGGACTCGGATACCACACATCGTAGTGGGCGTATTAATACGAGTATTGTTAATGCATTTGTGGTTTCGTGCTCAAAGTGCGAGTCAAAGCGTGTCTGCCGCCCGGGTATTACTCCTACTTGCATTAACAGTTCCAAGTGTAACGTGTCCATCTTAGACGTCGCACGATTAACTAAGTTACTAGTGTTCCCGGTCCGATACTGTGACTCCGATAACATATTTATCTCAAAGTTCTCTCGAAGTGCTAATTCCCGGGTGATGCTCTCAAAGTGTTTCCGTTTTAATCTTCCGTCCAATAAAAGCAAGCTAAGTAAAAGTTACGACTGCACTGGACGTTACGAGTTTATGGAAAAGAACATTCCTGTCAATTTATCGATGATATTACTATTGGTAAGTAGTTCTGCCAAACCACCGATAATCCAATTTTAAATGTCTCTCCTGCTATTAACGGCAATATCTATCATGACAAGTTAATCCTACTAATATAATAAATGCGAAAGTTTGTGAGTATGGATGTATAGATGGATGTTTGTTACTCTTTCACGCAAAAACTACGGAACGGATTTGGATGAAATTTTGCACACAAATAGTTTATAACCTGGATTAACACATAGGATACTTCTAATGCCGTTAGTAAGATCCCATGGGACAATTATCAAACTTCACGCGGGCGAAGCCGCTGGCAGAAGCTAGTATAAACAAATGTATTCATTAAAATGGCTGTTTCTCCTACAGTGAAATGTTATTAACATGAAATATAAATTCAAATTAAAAGCGTATTTATTACGGACGCGATCCATAAACTCACTTGGAAATTATGCCGGTCACTTTATCTGAAATCGCGGTTGGCAGGAATGCCTGTCCAGTCCTAGTGCTGTTACTGCATAATCCGTCAACGACAAATGATTGAGTTTGCATCCTTAGGCTGGCGTCCATCTCAAATAACTAAATGCGTTTAGCGCTAAAGCAATTTCAAAACATCCTGCTCTTCCTGTCAATCATTTGAAGATGACAGAAATGGAACGATGTTTAAAATATGGTTGGCATTAGTGATCTGCGGTGCAAGCGCGCCTTAACAACCTTCTAAAAATGTTGGTTCCTGCTACCGACGAAATCTAACTATGTGTTTCGTTGAAATTCTATATTGACGTTCCATGGCAAGTTATTTTACAGGCAATAACTAATGGCGGGCGAACATAACTAAACCGACGCGGACGCAACGTATACACTATACATGTGCTCTGTAATTAATACCTGTCAATGGAGTTGTTCAGCATATTGTTTGAAACAAATCAAATTATAGCGTATCGCGTCGCACTACGATGGAGCATTGTTTCATTTTGATGTACCCAATGTATTAGTCGGACCAGGTGTAGAACCGCTCATTTTTTAAAGCTTTATGTCCATAAAACCAGTAAAACAATTACTTTATAATACGTACACCTGAGACTAAACAAAGCTGCTTCTCAGATAAAAATATAGATGCTGTGAAACGTAAAAATTGCTGCCATGACTCATCGATAAGACTGTATCATCATGCTCCGGGAACATTAAATAGCTGAAAACTTGTTATGGGATCACATAGCAATGTGTTTCGAAAGCAGCGGGGTTAATTATCATTCCCGGATCTGCAAACAGCGACGTGTATCACTCGGATGGTTGCGAGAGTAATTAACCTGCAGACGCTCGCGTTTGGAAGGGCATTGCTCTGTATTAATCTGTGAAATATTAGATATGTAACAAACCTGCACGATTTTCGTCATCTCTTGAATGTCAATGACACCGTTGCCATCGACATCATACATGCGGAATGCCCACTTCAGCTTCTCTTCCGGCGTCCCACTTGAGGTAACGTGGATGGCCTGCAGAAACTCCTACAACAAAGTAGTTCTTGGTACACCACGCGAGTCGGGGCTCAAACAAGAGCTAGGTAGTCTCATGTTCGATGAATTTTAAATACTGTTTACTGCTGACAGTAAGAAATTATGAATTAAGATCGCAAGCAAAAGAGGACTCGCTAGAAATAAAATTTGACTTTCGCAATTGCGCATAGCTGGGTTGCAACAAATGACTAATTGTTATTCAGCCAAAAATAATGATGGTGATGACAGAGCTAGAAATTGAGAAACGCACAGCTTATACAACTAATGGGTGTAAAAGTACCCTTAACGAAGCCGAAAGACACGTCTTGTTTTCCCCGTCATTGCAATCTTTTTTTTTTCTAGACCATACCTGGGAACCTTTTTGTTACGGAGATATTGGGGGTCAAAGTTTCAACTTTGTTTCTTTTTAAATACAAGCTTTTAATGTTATGAGTATTTTAAATACCCCCACGGCCCCTGCAATATTCAATGCCGGGATCAAGACAATATTTTGAGTGCAAACATTTATTTACATGTCCTACAGTGAAACGTGATTTTCACCCCAAAAAAAAAGTCGTTTCCCAGCAATAATTTTTGCATAAGGTTACTTAGTTTGATGTACAGAATGCTTGGTTGACAGCTTCGTGAAGGGTCCGCTTACACCCTGTATTCCAAAATGTTACCTTGAAGTCAATGTATCCGTTCTTATCCATATCGAATGTACGGAATACATGATCGCAGAACTCGACGGCATTGCCGGATGGGAAGAACATCTTGTACATATCCACGAACTTGGCGGGAGTCAGCCTGCCGTTGGGGCAATCTTGCTGCAGGAAGACAGGAAAGGGAACTCTTAGCACAAAAGTAAAAGGTTTGTGTTTTGTTTGAATAGATAGAGAAAGTACAAATATACTATCATGTGTTGCACGCGTGTGGGCAGTATGTAGATGTGCATGAACCACAGCCCCAAACTAAACATTGTATGTGGGGCGAACGCGGTCGGTACGATCGTGTAACTTCGTGCTAATGCAAATTTGTCAATTCACCGATGTTTGCGTGTTTGTTTATGTAAAGAGAAGGCTGTGCCGCTGTACGCAGCGGTGGGTAGGCTCGGAATTACCACGATTGACTAATTAACACGTGTCTTCTTATTGACAAGCTATTTTCGCTAAGATAAACTTTAGCGAGTTACTTTTATATTTATAGGCTCAACCGCAACATGATCAAAACTACTTCAGCACACCGAAAAAAAAAAAACATTAAACTATTATATTAAAATAAGAAAAGTTATCCAACACTTTAGTATCGTTTAACTAGAGTGTTCTTGGAGTCGAGGCAACGACACCTATCTTGCATCAAAACCGTTTATAAAAAATAATTGTCGTTGCATTTAAGCTTCAGTTAACTAGAATAAATATATTGGTAAAAGGCAACCATAGCAAATGAGAATACTTTTATTTATCGTCTAAAAATATGGCTGGCTCGATTGTTGTAGCGTTAGCACTTTATAAGTTAAATATTGTCGCAAACGCTTTGTTTAGTACAACACAAGATAACAATATTATAATTTGTTGTTGTTTGTAAAGAAAACTAACCACCGAAATATTATTCATGTTAGCAAATAAGACATGAACGGTATTATGGAAAAACGAATTGAAAAGTATTGTGTTTTATATTGATGAGAAGTCTATTATCAAACAACGACAAAGCAACTACACCGCATTAGTTGAACTCGGGGTTCATTTTATTACGGTTTGGATTGCATATGAGAAGCAATAAACTCTCAGATACTTGGCCGTAGTAAATGTATTCCAATACCAACTCATCATTTTCAACAGTCTCAAGAACTGAGTGAAATTTTATTATCTTAGCAAACAGAACAATAACTGCAAACTTACCGAGCCAAGACGCAGTTTCCAATCGTTTCCGCTTAGCTGAATTTCCACATAATATATCAAGACAATACAAACAACTATTACATGTTACCATTCAAATATAATTTAATAAAATAGAGAGCGAACCAGCTCGACTGCCGAGATTTGTAAATACTTGAAGTCCGATGAAATCATTTAAAGTGCACGACATAAAATTGTAGACCCGACTAGTTCTCCAATTCTAAAAGATTTTCAATTTTTATCTATTTATCTGGGAATAGTGTAGACAAACCGGAGAAAGATGTAGGAAAATCGATAATTTTCGGTTTCGAACCCAGTTTCAGGAAAACTACCCTCGTTTCACGAATAATTCATGCAGATTTTAGATTTTACAAATTAATTAAACAGATAAAAGCTGTAGATTTTGTCAATCCGGGACCTGAAAAAAATGTCCTGTATGTGTTTTGTGTGTAGGAGTGTTTTGTAGAACCAATTTACAGAAATAAACATAATTTATGACGAGTGATGCAGCTCTACAACTCGTTTCATAGCTTTACCTTGAATCCTTTGTACCATTCTTTGATGGTGGTCTCATCGTAGGAGGTATGCGTCTTGAGAAAATCCATGTCCTCCTTCGTAAGCTTGTCCTTGCTAACGAAGCAGCCCATGGCGAAAGCTAGAACAAAGAGAAAAGATTCATTAGTTAATTGTTCAAAGCTAAAGGTGGTTAGATTTCACCGAGGCCTCTGAGCCCGAGTTCATTCCGTAAGCATCTGAAGCCCGCTGTGAGCTAACTTCAGTAGGTATTCAGTATTATTCATAGCTTCCTAGCTATATCAATTTTCGCGATAAGAAACTTTAGTCCGACAGCAGGTAGTCAAGTTTAGACTTCTTGCGATAGGCTAAACTCATTACTTAGTTACGAGTAAGTACTTACTGGTTGATAAACAACTTTCGTTGCAATCAAATTCTATATATCAATTTTAAAAAGAAAAAAAAATATATTTATCAGAATCGTGCGAACGAACGTGGGTCTTGGCGAAGGATTAAAATAATTGGGATACTTAATTCAATATCTAGTCTAGTTGAATATTAAGAACATTTATGTAAAAACAAAGCGTAAAGAAAAACCGATCTATAAGAAGAAGCATCGAACAAAGTCAGTAAATGTGCCATCGATTCGATTAAATTTTAATGGGGTTCGACTAAGGAAAGAGACAGTACAGAAATTATCCATTTATGGAACACAAACAATGTGTCACAGTACCTACACACAGCGTCGTTGCATTATTAATTCGATTCGAAGGAGCCATCATACTTGAAGTAACAATTGAAGGCCTAGCTTTACTGCAGCCTGCTATAAATAGGAGCCAATAAATAATTAACTTAGATAGGGGTTTTTTACAATAATATTATGTTACCATTCAGAAACGCAATCTGAATTTACAATTACATATATTATCGTATTATCCGATTGCAATATTGTCAGCCGAGTCAGTCAGTCTGTAACGACAACCTACGAAATCCGAAGTTATTGATCACGAGTTTAAAAAATTATGATATTGAGAAATACGAAATGAATTTGCGATAAATGATCTGCAATGAAATTCTAATATCTGAAGTCTATCTTAAATCTCGGAAACGTGCTTTAGAAGATTTTTTCTATACAAAATATGTTTGTATTGAATGAAAACAGTGGAAATAAGGCAGGCCAAAACTCAGTGCATGTTAACAAAGTTAAATTAAAACCCTCCAATCGTCTAGCATCCACCACGATACTCTCCCACTCACTATGTAACATAAAAATGTACCTATAGATACTGATATACAGTTCAGAAGCATAAAAGGGTTAAAAGAAGTCGTAAAGCACTATTTGTTTTCCCTGTTCCAGTCAAAACACCGACTGCTTTAAAACAAATTATTCAGGTGAGAAATTATAATTTTCAACACCAACTTATACTATTAAATATGCAAATCATGCAACTAGGCGCTCGTCAACACCAAAGACAACAAACTAACAGTTATGCCACTTACTAAAATTATATACAGGTTTGTAAATTCGAACAGAATGATCTATTTATAAACAGGTTTATTTCAGTCTAGACTTGGTTGAACATTCGTAATTCGGGCATGGTTATTGTATCAGTGAGTAAAGGATGGTATTTGATGCGACAGAGGGCCATAGGGTGTGAAAATGTCACGGACACAGTGATAAAGATAAAGTGCGACGGCTGCTCGCGCCTCCGCTGGGGGCTCGCGAAACTCACAATGTTTGATTTGATAAATGCTTGTCCTAAAAGCTACAACTGGCGGTACTGCCAACACTGCACCACATGGCACAGCCAGTTTAGCGTTTTAAAGAGTTACTGAATATTCAGGAGTCTTGCCGAATCCGAAATTTAATTCATTGTTGCTTCAGCTGCTAAAATTACAAATTTTAGGACAATTCTAAAATTGCAAATTTCATTAATACGAGTACATAGAGACCGAAAAACTGTTCGAGTAGAACATCAATATAATCCATAACCTCAATTAACTTCATAATTGCAATGCAAGCGAAACCTTTTGTAAAACTCATTAAGCAATTCGGAAATGAAGCTCAGAGTTTCCGAGCGCAATTTGTCTGTTGGCATTCTGCAACACGAGACAAAAATAACTTTTACTTTAATGATTTGCATGTTACAACTGACGGCTCCTGCATTCGAATAGCTCGCGAGTCGTGGAAACAAAGGGCGTCACTGCTTCCGTGAGCACGATTTGCAGACGCTACAACTCAGTACTGGACTTGGACACTGTAAAAGTTCGGCTTTGTTGAGCTTCGTCGTGCCGTGTCGATTGACTTGTTTTGTTCACTAACTAAACTAAGATTAGAGAATTGTCATCTCTTAACTGACAGCCAGGTGGAGAATAGCACGGTACCAGAGAAGAGCTAAGATGAGATGTCAAATTAGTATACACCGTGGTATATAATAATTTGACATCTCAACTTAGCTCTTATTAATATTGGCTAAAATTCGTCTGCAGCTGCGACGTATTTTAGCCAATATATTTCTGAAATGTCAAGTTTATTTGTTTAACAGTTTATGTACACACTAAATATAGAAAAAAAAAAATATTTTATAGAGGGAAAAAGATAGAAATAGCCTAAATCCGGTTTAGTTAGACGTTAAAGAAACGGCACAAGCTGGATGTTTAATAATAAACCCCGGGCAGGTACTGTAACACTTAATACATTAACAACGCCCGGTACGGTACAACTCCTAGAAACGCGAAGGTCAATATTATTTCCATTTGGCTATGACGGAAATAATAATAGCTGCGGTTTTACTTCATTATATAGGTGCCATTTTATTATTCTCAATTATTTTAAGGGTATTCTTTGAATTACTAATTTCTTACTTGGTATTAGGTAGGATTGTTTTTTTTATTAGTGTTCAAGAAAGCGGTCAAATTGTTTTCAACTGACTTCCAAAAAGAGGAGGTTCTCAATTCGACTGTTTTTTTTTGTGTTTGTTACCTCAGAACTTTCGACTGGGTGAACCGATGCTTCTTTTTTATTTGAAAGCTGGTGTTTCCAGCGTGGTCCCATTTTAATTTGATGAAGATCTGATGCTGATCTTCGGAGATATACAATGGAACTCTTCAAAAATAGACGGCAAATCTGTAGTGATTGCTGGAATCGCTTGGATGTTTATTGTTTATACAACATCATTACGTAACATCACGCCTGTCTGAGGGGGTACGCAGATGTGTACAGTACAACCAGATTTTCACAGTTATGTTAGTTTCCATTTGATTGGGGATAAGCCTAATACCATGACTGTGTTGTTAACAATGTAAAATAAATATATATATAGCAAATATTTGTATAGGATATTACAACTAAAAATGGAAAAACAAGAAACTTTTTGCAAAAAATAAAACCGACTTCAAAAATCTAAAAAGTGAAAATTAACCTTAGGTTCAGAAGTCGGTGGCAAAAAAAAAACTGAATCAAACAAACAAGTCACCGACTTCTAAAGCTAAAGTTATTTTTCACATTTTTGTTTTTTGATGTCGGTTTTATTTTTTGCAATAAAGTTTTTTATTGCTAACTTAGTACGTAAATCGTCAATTAGCCTTGCCCTGTAATGAGCTGAAGCAGGAAAGTCAGGTCTGCTTCAAACTTTAGGTTTTAAATTACCTCGTGACAAAAGAAACCTTCACTTCTTATTTCAAAGTCGCGGGGTTTCCTTAAGCAGTAAGCAACTGCTTTACGACTAGTCTTGAGCGCATCTGCACAGGACACAACTTACTTTTCCTGAATTCTGACTGTTAAGGAATGCGCTTATTGTGTTATTGCAACAGAAATTGCTATGTGATTCAATAAAGCCTTAAAACTACGTTAAAGATTCAATTAATTTAGCATAACTTGATAATAAATATCATTTAGAATAAGTCAATACTATAGAATAAGAAAGATAAGAATACTAGAAAAATCCAATAAAAACTCTAGAGGAAGGGCAGGTACGAGTACTGCGTGGTCGCGCATAATTTAATGGGCGTAGCTTTCAGTCGGCATCGAAGGGAAATTCGATAATATAAAGGGCAAAGTCATAAATAAAAACTGCAACGTCACCGCGCAAATCTATCATACCGGTTATTTAGACGTCGCCGCGTCGGCGATCACCTGTCATGGGGTCGCCTGCCCCAAATAGAGCAGCCGACACTCTGGGTAGGCGCTCGCCTTGATTGGATAATTTCTAATTAATCTTATCGATTTCTGATTACTGAACCGTACTTTAGCGAAAATGTTGGAACGGAAACTTGAGTGCGGTGTGTAGGCGTATTTTTAGACGATATTGTTAATACCGTGAAGCTTGCCGTCTAACTTATGTTTTATACCGACTCATGTCGCAACGTTCTTGCCCTTTACAGTTTGTACGTTATTTTTCTCTAGAAACAAGTTCTTTTAAAGGCTTTGACAAGAGGATAATGATTTTTCCAATATGTGTCATTAGTGATTTAGTGCAGATGTTGACTTTAGCCAGATCCAGTTACTTTTTTCTAACATGTTTCTGCAAAATAAACGCAGCTGTGAGCTGTTACAACCGGTAAAACTATCCAGCGCAATGTTCAATGTCAAATCATACAAGTTCTGAACTTGAACATAGTTTTCAAAGCTATTCCTAACTTTCATACAGTGTAATTAATTTTCTGCTGCAAAAGCAACAATAACATACAAAGTGCGATTTTTAACTCGAAACAAAGCTTTCCTACAGTCGGAACTACCGTAGCCGCCCGCGTCGTATTGGAAAATTGCTTTCGTGACAATTGTTTACCCTAAAACCGCTGGCAGCTCAGACTAATCGATTCATGGCACAGCCTCTTGATCACCGGTTTTACATCTAAACGAGAACCGAGTGTGCCGTCCGCCGGTGCCCCACGGCAGAGTTACGTCATAAAAAGCCATACCTACGTGAATTGCTATTTTGAGATGTTTCTAAACGCTATGGAAAAAATGGCCTAAGTGATTTACGCACACTCTACAGTCGATACACGAAAATAGTTTTACGATATTCCAAAAGCAAGATCACTTGTTTCATTCAATGCCGTTTTGACGAAGCAATTGGACGTGTCCATGCATACGACAGCAGATATTTCGGCATTGAATATATGAGGGAGACGCGTTTTATAGACATTGAAATGAGGCGCGAGCACGAACTGTGCCGTGTCAACTCGTATCCTGTTGACTTTTTTGGCTTACTCTCATTTTGCAAACATTACACGCAGACCGCCTTTCTGTGCCTATCGCTCTTTAATAAGTTCATGAATATGTCTCAGTAAATAACAGAAAAGACATAACACTGTTATCTTTTTCATTAAATTTGTTAGCTTGTTAATGATCTCTATTACAGAACATGCGGGGCACATTGCGCGCGGGCGGAACGACGAAATGCCCTATTGGTTTCAAAATGGACGTGGTTATAATTAAGTTTCCCCGATCAACATTCATGACGAGTTATTGCATCAACCTACCAATGCATAAGTGTATTATCGCATCATAGTCGAACAAGGAATTATTGGAACCATCCGTTCATAAATTAGAGCCGAGTTGGTTATATTTCAATAGACAAGTAGACAGTAATGACGATAACGCAGTTGAGAGCCAATTGCATCAATGCTCCAATAATTTTGCGTAGAGATAGTTGCTATAATAATGTAGCTCACATTTGGCTGATTAATGTTTTCATTAAACAAATACAAGTACTGCGATCGTTACTAAATATCTTGTAGATATGAGTATTCTATTTATAAAGCGTGACGTAAAAATCATTTACTCATGTAAATGTTGAATGATCTACTGTAAGACTGTGCAGAAAGCTTCATAATGCACTGACCCGTAAAAAAAGAAATGGTTACAATTTGTATGCAATGGCTTCTATTACCATAATATAGCAGAAACGTTTACTTTCCTACAAAGAAATATGCTTTGAGCTTGAACGAATATATTATCTGACCGGAAGCCTCTTCAGCTGTGTCGATAACTTGAAGCACTAGATAGAAGGACCCTGGAAAGTGTTAATTTAGCACGGTCAAGGCAAGCGCTCGAGCTTCATCGAGATAAATACGTTGGATCTGTTGTGGCGCCAAGAATTGTGGCGAAACCGCCGCCCGCACTTCTCATAATGTGCTGTTATTGAGGAGTATTATCATTTATCACTGCTGAGAAACGCCCGCAATTTCATATGTTTATGCTTGGAATTGTTACTAAGAAACAAATAGTTATAAATTGTTCCCTTCTACTCGGTAATTAACCTACGTTTTATGACTAATATATCAGACGGGGCATTCAAAATTTTTCACTAATGTGACTAAGATTGATATTACTTTCCGAATTAGCCACACAATCAAGCTACTTACGTCATGACTAATAAAGACACATTATAGGTTCTTTAATAGGTTCGCAACTCTTTATACGCATATAAGTACAACAATAGCGTGGTTTGCAGTCCGGGCATGTGTTAAGGAAAGGTTGCAACAACCGTGGCGTCGTCTTGGGAAGGATGCTCAATGCAAACGCGAGGCATGCTGGTCACGTCGCGTGTCGGCGCGGCGTTTCACAATTTCATGAATGCCCGACTGCCGCCTGACATTATTGCCGCAATTAAGTGACCATTACAAGCTCACGAAGACACTTTATTGTAATAAAACTGGCAGTTCAAAATATAAAAAACCCTCTAAGAAAACATCGCTTTACTTATACTCTACCAGTATTTAGGTACAGTCGAGTGCCACGCCACAAGGGTACGGGATAATGAAGGCAATATAAAGTCCAGCCAATGGTTGAAGGCTTACCACGCCACTAGAGTAATAAATTATAAAAATAAAAACATTCTGCTTCGTGTTACTTCAAGGCCTTGAATTGTTAAACGAAGTTGAAGAGAGCCGCGGAATTGGGTCTGACCATCCTGCTGAGACCTGAGCGTTTTTATAGTTAACGTGATGTAATTTCTTGGGAGAGTACTATCGCCGTAGAGAGAATCCCTTTCGCTCTGTGCCCTGTTAGGGTACAGGGCACAGAGCGAAAGGGATTCTCTCTACGGCGATAGTACTCTCCCAAGGAGAGAGAGAAGAAGAGGATTCTCTCTTTGATTATGCACGAACGTGTTGCACGCGCTCTCGAGATCATATTACGTTTGGTTTGCGGTAATGAATGCTTGTGTGTGAGGTGTGAACTCAGGGTGCACTTGGCAACGCACTCCACGTGCCAGCTGGGCGGCCGACCTTCAGTCACAATGCTGCCTAATTTACATAGAGCATTCAGGTCGCGCTCCACGAGAGTCCCACTTATTGTTATTCTGTTCGTCCTTTGACTCTTGTGGAGCACACTCAAGCTTCTATCCTTTCAGTCCTGCTTAAATTGCACACTAGACTTAATCCTGTGAGATACTCATAGGCCCGGAGCTCGTTAGTAAATAAAATACGAGAAAAAATAATGTCATATACCTACTTCCCTACTCCAGAGCTTGTAAAATGGAACACAAAATATTGCTTCGGTACAAAACTAGAACCAAAAGTTGGTCATGTTGAATTTCAGACTCTAAAATATTGAAATAATACAAAACTCGACGTAAAGCTCCGCTGCCCGTCGCGACGTTTAAACCGTGTGCCCCTACTTCCGTATTCTACTGTAAACCGTTTGACTATTTGAATAATTGCTGTAACAAAGCCCTGATCTCGTGAGCCACAAATGGCATAAAATAATTAAGTAAAGTAAAATCGAAAGAAGGTTTTCATCTTCAAACGAAAATTATTTAATGTTCCAATTAGTTTGATATCAATTTGGTATAGTTCTTCATAGAAAAGGCAGGCTTGCACATAATTACATTACCTTTCAAAGAACAGTGCACCGGAACTTGGATTAAACGTAAAACGCAAGCCACTCGGCGCAATATAATTAATCTACAACGATGTGAACGGGAACATCCTGCGGCCAATGAAAGTATACACGGCAAGTAATTTATTAAATTAGCTTCATATAGAGTTTTCCGACCTCGATTTGTCGTGTAAATCCTTTGTAAAACCTAGACTTCGCTATTAAACTGACACAACTCGAGCTCGATCCAATCTCGTTATTTTTCCTCGTTGCACATGTTACGCGATTTTAAAAGAGGGTTAATTTCGAGCGAATCCTTCTTTAATTAAACAGTTTCCTTATTATTATAATCTTTTGAAACCGTCAAAATGTATTTAATTGTTTCGTAGGTTCTGATTTTATGATAGTTTCCTGAATCAAGAGGTGACGTTCGGATGAAATGAAACAAAAGAAATAGGACGGAAGACAGGTAAGTACTCAACGCATCGATACAATAGTTGTCAGACGTCCAGCTCGGAAATATGAAGGGTTTTCAAAGCAGAATAATAGAGCGACGCTTTTTGCAAGCGTTACACGGAAATATAGGAAAACGCTGTTTGTCTAATTGACGTTGAAAGTCACGATCATTGTAGCGATAGCCCCGTTCCGTGAACACGGCATACAGGTGACCCGGACACTTACAGAGAACGAGTGTAGACACATAGATGAAAGAGGCCGCGGTAATGAGCACGTACTTCCAACATTTTTTATAATTGATGCTATTTAACTGCACTGGTCCCAAGTTTGCCTAATTAATTATTAGAATATTAAACAGCTTACGTGGACAGAGTTGGAGACATGTTTTATTCCAATAATTTGGCCTATTCTAAACTACGTATGGTTTGGTTACCGATGGCACCATCATTCGAATCATAAACCCGTACTCAAAACGTCAGATTATGCATAATGCAATACGTCTGTGATCGAAGAGGCCGAAGAAGAGAAAAAAAAAAGGAATACAGACTGTTTGCAGCACTATTTGCAGAATTTTACTGTTTGCTTTCAACTGAAGCACAGAGGAACGCATTCATTCATTGCAGCATCGCTGATGCGAAGGGTGAGGGGCTGTCCCAACAGCAGCAGCTACTGAGTGTAATTGCAGAATATTATTGGAGGCATTGGATTGGCCGGGGATACGGGACTGTTCGAAAGAGATACCGTGGCTCCGGAACACAAAGGGCGAAGAAGGAACATGGATGGGTTTTAGTCTGTAAAAGTCTGATACTCCCTCCCGCTCCGCCTAGAGCGCGAGGAGTCATTTGATGATTCCCCATCAGACAATAGAAAATTCATCAGCTTTATTTTTCTCTTATTTCTTGTATGTGTGAATTACTTAGCTTTAAGTCATCTTGATGTACTAATAACACTCTATGGACCGAAAAGTCTGAAATAAATGTTTTGAATTTGAAAAATTTGAATTGTAATCATTTCATTTTAAACCTATTTAAATACTAATAACAAACCGAGTAATGCAAACACATAACAAATCCTACTAATATTTTAAATGCGAAAGTTTGTGAGTATGAACGGATGGATGTATGTCCATACATACATCCATATGTTTGTTACTCTTTCACGCAAAAACTACTGAACGGATTTGCACACAGATAGTTTATAACCTAGATTAAATCATATGACACTTTTTATCCCGGTAGTAAATTCCATGGGACAATTATCAAACTTCACGCGGGCGAAGACGCTTGCAGAAGCTAGTATGAGCATAAATCCAATTATACAGCAAATTCCTACGCCCACCTACCACACCTACCACAGCTTAACTGTGAGGGTAGGCCCTTCAAATTGAGTTTGTCAGAATGTGAAAGTTAATCATGGATATTATTACCTGCTTATGCAGGTAGTACGCCTGGCGAGGGTGGCAAACCCTCGCTTCCTGAGTTAAATGCAATGTAAATCTGCCTTGCACTGACTCCCAACTTGGATTGAACTGTAAGCAGTAGACACTGGCTGCCGTGATAGACTTCGGTATTAATCTATTTAAGATGTGCACTTTGCGAGTAATTAATTTTAAGTAACGGTATGGCATACCTATAGGGAACTTCGACGTGGTTATTATTAACTGGCGTGAGGTATACCATCTCTATGTATGTAGTTACATTAGTTAGATGACATTAAACCGCTAATTATAAGATTGATTTTAGAAAGTTGTGCAGTTTTTTTTGTATACTATTTGTAAGTACATTAGCTAAATGCTATTTGCAAACCGGAAACACATTGCGCATTCGAAGGCCGATTTTAGAAAGTTTATTGATCTTCCTATATTTTATAAAAACTTTTTTGGAAAAAATAAAACCGACTTAAAAAAAACAAAAATGACAAAAATAACTAGTACCAACCAACTGTCACGAAGTCGGTGACAAAAAAACTAAAACAATCAAACAAAGGTCACCGACTTCTAAAGCTAAGTCAAGTTTTTATTTTTCACTTTTTAGTAGTTTGCATGTGCTTACCCTTTCACAGCGGACCGGCGCGATGTTATGTTATGAACTGGTGTAAACAATAGACAGACATGAGATTTCAGCAATCCCAGTCCATTTGCTATCATTTATTGAAGAGTTCCGTTAACTATCTCCGAAATTCTTCATGAAATTGAAATGGGACCACTCCGAGAAAGTACTTTTCCAAAAACTACCCAAATCGCTTCAAGTGTGCCTATATAATTTGAAGAGTTCTCTCTATTTCTCCAGGATCTCATCATCAGATCCTGACTTGATGATCATGGGACCAACCGGGAAGCATACGCTTTCAAAAAAATAAATTCAAATCAGTCCAGCCATCTTCGAGTAATCGGGAAACATACACAAAAAAAAATTAAAATAAAAAAGGTTCCAACGAATTGAGAACCTCCTCCTTTTTGAAGTCGGTTAAAAATGTAGTGTGTGCTGAGTGTTTTTTTCGTTTACCGGTGCTGAGTAATTTAGTCGTTATTATTAGGGTTTGATGTACCATTTAAGTAAATGCCATTTGTAAACCGGAAACAGATTGCGAGATTTAAAAACTTCTTGATTTTTATATATATATATATATATATAAAAATCAAGAAGTTTAGTTTTTTAAATAAAGTATATTATAATATATGATATATTATAATATACTTTATTTCGAAACAGTCTCTTTGCCTTTTTAACAAGAAAATCAATTATTCTGATTTATGTAGTTTTCGTTATAACTGATAGATATGTACTTTGCATAAAATTAACTTTAAACAAAGAAAACCACCGGTATCGCTTGTTGTGAATAATCAAGTTCTGCCTATAACAAACCCGTCGTCGTCGCCTTGATACAGATTTAAGACGACAAACATTTTCTTATCACAATACATAACTCAATCTAAAAAATATTTCCTAGAGCGCGTTCGACATACACTTGAACCATTTGAATAGTTTGGCTTTGATTTCCCGAGGGCGGCAAATGTGTGCTAGATAGGTGTTTTTATCTTGTCTGCATAAAATCTTTTGTATCACTAAACTCATCCGCTCTTTAACTTAGATTTTTTGTGGAAAATAGATAAATATGACGTTGGAAACAAAAGATTCTGTTAAGGTGACACCAGTAGTGGGCTCGAACTCATTGGTGGGCGTGGTCAAAAAGCACGATGTCTCACCTGGCATCGTGCCCAACAGAGTGAGTTCAGTGAGATGAGAATACGAAAAGGCCTTTGGAAAATGGAGTTTTATGAAAAAACCACTGCATAAATCAATTACAAATAAAATTTATTGAATTCTTCGATAGTTGTGCTTTGTCGATACCGACTTTGTTTAAGGAATTAATTAACGACCCGAATGGCGTAACGGTAGTGAGGCTGCCTTACGTTCTTAGGGTCCCTGGTTCGAATCCTGGTAGGAACAAATGTTTGTGTGATGAGCATGGACATTTGTTTCCAAGTCATGGATGTTTATATGTATAGTAAGTATGTATTTACCTACAAAGAAGTATATAAGTAGTATATCAACTATCTGGTGTCCACGACACAAGCCTCGTTGCTTAGTGTGGCACTAGATGGCGCTGTATCTAGCGATATTTATTTATTTATTTAATTTGACTCTTCTTTTATTAATAATTTATGCCGAGATGCGTTAAAATTAGCAATAAAAACAAATCTTTGGTAGCCCGTAACTTTTTAATGGCTTTTTATTTTACTATTCTGTTTCCGCACAGACAAAATTTAATAATGAGACAAAACGATGTCATGATTAACGTTGGATGTACAGTGTTAACGATTCTGAAATTACTTAAATTTTATTTTGAACTAACCGTCGCGTCGCCTTAAGATAGTTATCGATTCTACCGCTTTCAGAAATATTTCACCATTTATGATGAAATGCAGAGTTCCGTTCGTCGGGTTCATTTGATTGCGCACTGAAAAACTTCCATTTGAATAATACTGAAAGTCTTTTTAAGGTTCCGTACCCAAAGGGTAAAAACGGGACCCTATTACTAAGACTCCAGTCAGTCTGTTCGTCTGTCTGTCACTAGGCTGTATCTCATGAACCGTGATAGAATATGTATTTCTGTTGCCGCTATAACAACAATTACTAAAAACAGAGTAAAATAAATATTTAATTAAAGGAGGCTCCCCATACAACAAACGTGATTTTTTCAGTTGTTTTGCTCGATTTTAATAACGGCAACAGGTAAGTAGATGTTTGAAATATTCACAGAATATTTAGTTGTATATTCACTTTAAAATAAATAATTAAAATAAAATAAATATTTCAGGAGGGCTCCCATAAAACAACGTGTTTTTTTTGCCGTTTTGTCTAATGTTGTATAGATAATGGTACGGAACCCTTCGTGCGCGAGTCCGACTGGCACTTGGCCGGTTTTGTTTTATTTTACGCGGACCGGTTCTTGTTAACAATGAGAATACGTGTAGGTATATTAAACGACATTTTTACAACATCGAAGCGAATAACTCAAAATAAAATTTCCGGGAATACCTAAGACAATATTCAGGAATTCAAAAGGATTGAAGCAAACAAAAACGAAATAATAAATTCAGCGAAATAAAATATAATTATTCAAACTGAAAAAAAAAGTGCAAACAGAAATAAAAAATTGAAACAAAGGAAATATCTACTGCACAAATAATTTATACAATACATACTGAAAAGCACTGTCACTGATAGTTAATTCAGAATTTAACAAAACAATTAAATGTTCACTAGTAAAAAATCACGCACCGAGATTAAGCAGAAATTCTGCTAAGGAGATCTGAAGTACCGGCGTCGTCGGCGGCGGCGGGTGAGTGCACGAGAAGCGAGGTATGTCTGTGTATCTGCGGCGACGGCGAGGCCCGGGATGCGTTTGACCGCCTACCGCCTGCAATGGTGCAACACTGCTGGACACTTGTAGCGTCCAAGCTGAGAGAGGAGGCGCTTAGCTGTGACAGAGGGCTGCGCACGCATGGTCACGGCTGCTTTCCCAACTACCAGCTCCCGCGCCCGCGCCCGCTCCCGCCACCCACACAAGCTTCCCGGCCCGCCTCCAAGTTCCGAGAACTCACCGTAGCGTTTGCAAGTCGTTGCAACATTTTGTACTATCGTGGACACTCCCGCCTGATCACCACTAAGCTAATTTTTGCTTGCACTCGCAACATAGAAACGCTCTCTAGTCCCGCCCCGTTGACTTTGTATAGATATAATGAATGAAAGACAATACCGACCGGCCGAACGCACTGACGACACACGCCAAACGAGATTGTTATTTTGCGCGCCAAATTGACGCTTTCCTAATAGGCCTAAACTTTAAGGGGGCGTGGCTCGGCGCCTCCGCATGATTAAGCGAAAAAAGTTTTAACTGATCAGGCGGAAAAGACCACTACTGTACCTCCATTTAATTGGGGAGTTATTTTAGCGTCGGAGTATCACGGATATATGATATTCGCGCTCATTTGAGTTTGCAGACTCAATGTTTGCTTACTGTACCACTCTCAAAGCGAAATTCTAATGTTAATTATATGTATTTTCCGTAACAGAAGGGGAGCAGGAGTTTCTACTTTTTAGAGAGCTAAAGTTACTGATTTAATATGAAATTTAGAGGAAATTGGTTTTACTTCAACTTTACTTTAAGCGTTTATTTCATTAATTAAGTAGTGACGCGACGGTCTGGTGGGTAGTTCGCAGTGTTCCTAATCCAAATGTGAAGGGCGGATGGCGCTAAATTCGATAGGGGGTTCAGTCCGCCCAACACTTTGTGTTGGCAGGACGTTTTAAAAGTCACATAGCTATCGACCTACTACCGATTAACTATGTTTAATATACTCATGTGGCTCTACAGCAGCTACAGCCATTTTGGTTACACATAGGTCATATCCAGGAAAAAAGCGCTTCCAAAAAGACTTTTGTGAAATGAAAGGCAAATAAACTTCTTAAGGCTTGAAATGTGGCGTGAATCGCAGCCAGCGATAGCTGCCGGCAGACAAAAGAACTCCAATCACTGTTATAAAGCTGTGCCGCCGCCGGCGTTGCCTATCTAATGCTCTACACAACAACTGGCGCACACATCCGACATTCGTTGGAACCCGAGATATTTTATAGACATAAGCAACCGCTAACTGAGACAACGACGAAACTTCGTATCACATTGTTCCGAATTTGAATAATCATGTAACTGACAACAAGCCCGGTCCTCGAAATGCACTATCTGAAATTGATATAATCGGACTGCAACAAACCGAAATAATATAATTATAGGCAGACAGCCCCGTTATTACGCTAATTGCACTCAAAATTGATAGGCTTCGAATTCGAAAGCGCCCACTGTTAATCCTGCTGTTGAAATATGTTCAGGTACCAGTCAGTAGTGCCTGTCTGCAATAATATTGCTCACAGGTACCTACTTGAAAATGTATGTAGTCTGCAGTAGAAAGTAAAACGTTTCCAAAAAACCGGTAGGAATTTAATCAACATGAAACTAGAGACACTCGAACAGAATTCGGAAATTATTAAAATGTTGAGATATACAGGGTGTAAAAGACCTCATCACGAAGCCGTCAACCAAGCATTCTGTACATCAAACTAAGTAACTTTAAGCAAAAATTATTGCTGGGAAACGACTTTTTTGTTTGGGGTGAAAAATCATGTTTTGTCGTAGAATTCAATGTAACGCACTCAAAACATGTGCTGATGGATGGATTAATTAGTACGGGGGTCGTGGAAGTGTTGAAAATAAAAATCTTACACTAAAAACTTGTATTTAAAAAAAAGCTTGTCAAATAGTTGGAACTTTGACCCCCAATATCTCCGTAACTAGAAGGTTCCCAGGTATGTTGTAGAACAAAAAAATGATCGCAATGACGAGGAGAATAAGTGCCTTTCGGCTTCGTTAAGAGGTGTTTTACACCTTTTATACTTGTATTGTTCTCAATTCCCAATTTGACTAGTTTCCTATGAGTTGGTAATGAAGAACTTTTAATTTATTCGTAGCTAGGTATATCGCGAGCCTGTTTACAGCCTGTTTTTTTTCGCGATTTCGATGCTCATATCCTGAAATATGACCATACCTTTCTGGTACACGCTGTAGATGCTGCAGATGGTGATCTAAGTGGTCATAACGGATTTTCCAAAACGTTTCATATAACTAAATACCATCTTCATACATCTAGCAATCATAATGATGATTTCACCCGGTCAATATAGGAATTTATTTTTCGGCGAAAATGTTTCGGAAATACCTTCTCGACAGAAACCTATCAGTAACCTAAATTAACGTTGAGCTTGTAGTTCGGTAGCAACCTGCCCTCAGCCCGATTGGAGTCTGCATTCGATCTGAGCACGGCACGGCATCAACCTAATTAGTAATCTGTGGACTCACTTGATCGCTATCAGACCGTGATCTAACACACCCTGTAGCTTTGAACTGTCCGTCCGAATGCTGCTTTATTCCATACAAACTGAAGCTCTATTTGCCGGCTTTTCATTAAATTCGTGAATTCTGATTTCCGCTTTGCCGATGGGATGAATATCACAACAATGCAATGGAAAAGCAAATCTAGTTTTGTTTTTTTTTTCAGGCACGGCAGCAGGTGCTTCGGGTGCTTTTTTTTTGTTATTTGTAAAGGCTGGATATGTTTATTTTCGTACGTCCGGGAAATTTAATCCAATAATTTAATTAATTATTTTTTTAATTATTAGATTATTAATTATTTAATGTTAATTATTTAATTACTATCAATTAGATAGAAATCCACAAATAAAATTAAATTTTCTCCTTAAAAGAGATTTTATCATTAGGACCTTAAAGTATATCCTAAGGCCCAGCGCACACCGCTGGAGGCGCAGCGGAGCGCATTAAAAGACAACAATTTAATATAAACCTTAACTACCTTGATTTACGGTCAATATAAGAATAAATTCGCACGCGGTACTCGGAGCGCCCTCCGCGCTACTACAAGAGCATGCGCGCGACCGTATATTAAGGTAGTTAAGGTTTATATTAAATTGTTGTCTTCAAATGCGCTCAGTTGCGCTTCCAGCGGTGTGCGCTGGGCCTAAAAGTTTCTTTGATAGCAAATGAACTTTTTCTTCATCTTCTGCTTGCAATTTCGTACGAAATCGAGATTGCTAATGAAAAGAGGAAAGTTTATTAGATAGTATCCCTATTTCTTGCTAGAGAGCTTAGCTAGCATTTACTGCTAATTAATTAATCAGATCTGCGCTTTTATTCATTCTTAGTAGCTACATCGGTATAAGTCTATGAATAGCCGCCCACTGCTTACTTCTCGAGAAGTAGGTACCTACTATGCTGAGTTCGTATTTTGCAAGTATAATTAAACTAAAAGTTTGCGTGGGTGTGTTAAAATCAGTACCTATGCTAAAATAAACAAAGCTTTGTACCTATCTACAGTGTACACTTTAGCAGAGAATTATTCGTAACTGATTTTCAATCCTAGTTTAAACCAAAAAAATGTCGGATACTATGGTATCGTCGCTTCGCATCAAATAAATGAGGACTGGTTATGTTTTAGCATATTAAACAGATATTCATAATCCTGAAATGAAATAGATCAAAAATGCAGGAAAGACATAAATACCGGTGCTAAGTGCCACAACAAACAAGTTAATATCATCATAGCAAATTGGACTAATAGCAACGGTATTTAAATGATACACTTCATTGCTTTAGTCGACATTTTATTTGCGCTAGTTATAGGGACGTGATAAAGCAAAATACATTGTTAGGTATATTGCTCCTCACATTAGCGCATTATAATTGCTTGACTTGGTTCAGAAATCGCAGCAATAGAAATGATGTTAGTGGCACTTGACACTAACTAAAGTCACTAGTCAATTTCTGACTAAGAGCGGGTCGCGCCCTCCGAATTTTCCGATTCCAAACGTTTCAAGCAAAATGTTCGGGGAACAGACCGTTTGATATTGGTTCCTATCTGTACTACATATAACATACTAGTACAGATAAAGATATCATATAGTAGACAATATGAGAGAGTCGTCCAATTTGCGCGAGGGGAATGATTTTCATGTTGATATTCGAGTACCTATAGTTATAACCTCGGAGGGTTATATATTTTTTAAAGCTTTTGTATTTGTTATGAATCAAAATACTATACGGCGCTCATAAATTTAATTGCCAGTATCCTCGATCAACATAAAACAAAACGAAGGTACGAAGGCATTCCTAGGTATCTAATCAACAGTAAAAGTTTTGGAGGACAAAGTAACAATGCTGCCGTCACTGACCCATTCAATTACGATAACTAGAAACTGAGTGATGGATGACGACAGCAAATCTCAAAGTTTCTGCAGTCAAGGCTAGAAGGTACCACTGGGTTATATAAAAATATACCCACCTACACCTAGGTACTTTACGATACCACGTGTCTGAATTATGTAATAAAACACCTTTATGGGCACTACGTAGTCTATTAACTAGGACTTCTGTATTAAGAAATTGTAAGAGTCCAATATAGAATTCATTTTTCTCTCGTGGTACGAAAACCAATAATGAGATCAATTCGAATGTTGTGTTCAGAAAAAGCATTTTGTGTAATGCTCACAAGATCAATGCATGTGTAATGCAGTATTATTGTTTCCAGCAGATACATATCTGTTAGAGATGACACCAAAGCATTCTACACAGCCTACGGTAGGATACGTAGATTGCAGTGTCGATACCTTTGTCCATGTATGTTGCATACATCTATCGATTAGTGGTGAGCTATTAGGCAATAGCTCACACAATACACGCCCAAATATGTTCCGGAGTAAAGGGACAGAGTTTCTATTATATTAATCTAATTGCTATTGTCATTATCAGGTTCTGTTTTATCTAGATTGTCTAGTCATTTACGAATCCTACGTATATCTAATATTATAAATACGAAAATTTGTGAGTATGGATGTATATTTGTTTGTTAATTTTTCACGCAAAAACTACTGAACAGATTTAGATGAAATTTTGCACATAGGATAATAATTTTCTTCATTACTTATTGTACACGTGTTATTCGAACAAAATCCGTACCGGAAATACAGTAGATAATAATATCCGAGATAAAATATCTAAGCCTCTTATGAATGTAATATTTTGTAAACCATGACTGGTATACAAAATGAAACGACCGTCATTTGTAACTACTTTTATTCGAAACAGTAAACCAATAAGTTATGGTGGCATCCGGGTTTACAATAATTAATCATATAAATATAAATCACTGTCGATTTGGTCAACAAGTCCTAAGTAGCTGGATGATGTTTAAATGTATATCCGATTTAATAAAAATAAATGTACCTACTTGAGTAGGTACTTACAAAACCATTAATCACGGCTACTCTATGGTAACAGAAGTGAAAAACGGCGTATTTTTAAAACAAGGTGTGAACAGATCTAACTAAGTAAACAACAACAACAGCCCATAACGTCCACTGCTGGACATAAGCCTCTCCCATGATGGGAGGAATTTGCCGTAATCTCCACGCTTGGCAGGCGGATTGGAGATCGCAGTGATGAAAGACTAACAGAAAACGCTGCTGCCCATTCTCTGGTCTACGGAGGCGCAAGGTGTTCTGCCTCAGACATTAGTCGCCTTATACGACACCCGTGAGTGTAATGGGTTGGTTCTATTCTACTCTGCCGGATACCACACGGCTACACACGGCTACGGCTAAGTAAAGCTAAGCAAATATTAAGCTGGGAAAGAACTTGGTTTTTGCCCTGAAAATCACGGTTTACGGTAGCACTCAATGTGACGCACCCAAAACGTTGTGATGATGGATGCATTATATAGTAAAAGCGTCATGGGGGTATTTAAAGAAAACATGTTTTTAAACGCGTTATAAAGTTGTAACAATTGAACTTCCATATTTCTGTAACTAAAAGGTGCCCAGGTAAAGTACAGATCAAAAAACTTACAGAGTACAGATCGCAATGACGGGAAGAACACGTGCCTTTCGGTTTCGTTACGGGTGTAACACCCTTTACACAATTCACTTAGGCAGAATAATAATGTAATTGGTCTCTTTGAACTTGTGGGCTTGCATTCTATTGTCTTAAATCTGACTATCAAATAAATATTATTATTTTGCGGAATTAGAATCCACACACGCTGACTGACCGCTATTCGGTTGCAGAATCTAAATGCGTTTTTCTGCTAAGACGAAACTGTCCGAGGTTTTGCTAAGAGACCGTTAGTACTAAAAAGCTGTAATTTTGTAGGGGCGTGTATTTTTTTTTTTTTTACAATCCCGCCACACTGTTCCCAAACCACTGTGACTCCTGAAAGCCAGAATCAACAGTGGCGACCACCAGAAAAACGCCGAGACAATGAAGCTCGACGAAGTCTCAGAGAATGAATTTAACTGTCTTGGATCCCGCAACGAAATTAATCAGAATTGTGTAGTGGAGGAGTAGGAAAAAACCGTAATTTCCACTTCCCAGGGGCGTATATCAATTACGCCGACAATGGTAAAATAAAATTTTGGAAAATATTAATTTTTTAGGGTAGCTCCCCTACGTACTCTCGAGGACACTCCCACCTGGTCACCACTAAGCTAATTTTTGCTTGCACTTACAACATAGAAATGCTCTCTAGCCCCGAACGGTGGGCTGAAAATCGGCTTTCATAGACTTAGGGATTTCAATTTGCAAGTGCCTGATTTTTTGCCGGATATCGCTTCCATTAGCCATTATTATACTTATACAAAAATGACACATGAATTCTGCTCAAAAATGAAGGAATTAAGTATATTTTTTTACGAATAAATTGTATGACGCTAGTATAAAAAATCTAATTATCTCTTAAACGGAGAGTTAAACACGGATATCCTTACAGGTGGTTATAGTGCTAATTATTTATGACTTTTTTGTCGCCGATTTTCCGAAAAATTTTATGCCGTTTTTTTTTAAATCGTCAAAATATTATTATTTATTTTATCATATGAAACGATTCCTTTTAGTGTTTATGTTGAAAAACACAGACTTTTAACAACACGTAACATAAAATAGCATCACCCCATATCTCCGAAGGAGTAGGCAGAGGTTTATAGTACACCCACACGTAGACAACTATGTTTGAGCTAGATTTTTATCAACATAAAATGAGTTCAAAAACTTTGGATACAACCAAAATACCGAATTACAAATTGTTTAGTCTTCTAATGATTTGATTTTCTAATAAGTCTTAATCTCACAACAATGCCAACTAATTAATACAAATTCACCTTTTTCCGATATTTAAGCTAATTTGTTGATTAGTTGTGCTATGAGTTGTAAGAAATGTTTTTGACGATTATAATTTTTTATTAGCACATCTTGTAAAACTAATGAGGGTAGTTAACTAATTATAAGCGTTTTGCAATAAAGGGGCTAAAATTTTGATTTATAATTTATATTGTTCACAACTGTGTAACTGCTAACACTACTAAATCTTTGATCTGCTACTATAAAACCTTAGAATGGAAAGTTTAATCACCAATTTAGACTTGTTTGTTCTTCTACAAAGTATTGTTTGGTGCAGTTGTATCCCGCATAGGCGATTGCCTTTCTGCCGAAGATCGTGTAACTCTCAAAGAATTTTGTCGGAGATTCACGCGAGCCGCTTTACATAGGTGGCAGAAATCCAACAGATATTTTGATAATTTCATAAGAATGTATGCAAATTGGTTGGAAGTAAATATTGATTGGCCGAGTTGTGTGCTCCAACTTTAGTTAATCAAGAACCAACTGTTGATAAGATACCAAGAGCTCCCTCAGTCACCAAGATTCCAGTGAAATGGCAAATGCAACTGCAGCACTTTTAAAAGAAGAAGGAGATATCACATCTGTGATCGAATATATGATGAAAAATCCTGAAGCAGCCGTTTAAATTAAAGTATTAGCTTAGCTAATAATCCCAATTGCAATTCATACCATTTCTTTGGTGACTATAACTTGCCTGAGATTGACTGGGTGCAGCAAGGGAACCATGTCACTGCGCGTCACACGGACTCTACGGGACGTATATTACTTAATTTTATTAATATAATATGATGCCTGCCTTTTTTTTTTCTTTTTTTTTTTTCGGATGGGAAATCAACAAATTACTTCTCCCGCTCTGGGCGGAGCAGGAGGGAGTGTCAGACTTTTACTGACTAAAACCCATCCATGTTCCTTCATCGCCCTTTGTGTTCCGGGGCCACGGTATCTCTTTCGAACAGTCCCGCAACCCCGGATGATGCCCTGCCTGGTGAATCCTGATAGCCTCCACCCCCCCTTTTCTATATGATGATGAGATGTGCGTTTCAAACCAATGAAATGCTATCCGGTTCGCAGGTATAACTTTTACAAAGCAAATTATGATTGCATTAAACAAGACTTAGGTAATGTAGATTGGGAAGAGTCACTCTCTCATCTTTCTTCTGAGATGGCTCTTGTTTTTTTTTTATGAAACTATATATAGAGTTATCAGGTCACATACTCCATTAACTCATACTAAAAATTTCCGATGTGGTTTTCACCTTCTCTAATAAAACATTTAAAACTAAAGAACAGGCTTGGATTAAGTGGAAGAAATATGGCAATAACTCTGATTATGTGCATTTATCAAATTATCGCAAATTGTTTCATAGTGAGACCGCTAAATGTTATATGAGATATATGACATCAGTCGAGGACAGTATCCCAAAATCTATTAAGTATTTTTGTTCGTATGTCTCTTCCAAGAATGGCAAAGGTAAGTACCCTGCTAACATGTTTTACAAAAATGTTTCTTCCGATGACCCCAAGGAAATATGCAATTTGTTCTCAACTTTCTTTTGTTCGGTATATAAACCCTCTACCTTTGTCCCAGACATCTGGCAACCGTCTAATTGCTATGAAGACAATTCACCATATATCTCTGACATCTACTTACCAAAGGAATCAATACGTACAGCATTGAAGTCACTGGATTCTTCTAAAGGAGCTGGACCCGATGGCATACCACCCTCCTTCTTTATAAGTACAGCTGACCACTTGTCTTCCGCCTTACATATAATTTTTAACAAATGTTTGAGGGAGGGGCTCTTTCCTACAGTTTGGAAACGAGCCTCTATACCCCTACGAGCCGCGATAAAATAATGTTGAGAATTATCGGCCCATTTCCATTCTTTCCACTTTGTCAAAGGTTTTTGAACGACTTGTGCACAGTGCGCTATATCCACATATCCGTCATCTTATCATACCCGAACAACATGGTTTTGTCGCTCTACCACCACTAACCTTATGACCTTTGTAAACTATCTCTTCGAAAATATGGACCACTGGGTACAGGTTGACGCTGTTTACACGGATTTTTAGAAGTCCTTTTACACACCTTGTACCACACCCTGCTCATGGAAAAAATTGCCTTTAATGGCTTTATTGGTATACGCGGCAATTTACTCAGATGGTTTGCTTCATACATTTTCAATAGGACTCCAAAGATCGTCATTAATGGGCATGAATCTGACTCTATAGTTGTTAAATCCGGGGTTCCTTAGGGGTCAGTATTGGGTCCTTTTCTATTTATATTGTTTATTAATGACATTAAACATTGTTTTGTCAACTCACATTTCCTGATGTATGCAGACGATATGAAAATTTATATCACGGGACTTGGGTGTTACGCTTGACTCTATTCTGCATTTTGATACTCATATTGACAATATAGTAAAAAAAGCTTTTCAGATGTATGGACTGGTCATGAGATTTTCAAGAAGCTTTGTGAGACCCTCTACATTCTTAATATGATATAAAACCCGAATTCGGTCGCAAGTGGAATACGCCGTTCAAATTTGGGATCCTGTATATGATAAGTACAAAGATAGGCTAGAAATTGTGCAGAAAAAGTATTTACGTTCTATGAATTATAAATGTTATCGTCCTAAAGTCTCTTATAAGAAATTACTGAAACGTTACAATGTTCTTAGTTTGCAGTCTAGACGATTACTTTTGGGTGTAATGATGCTGCATGGTATATGCAATAATAGATTCGACTGCATTCCTTTGTAAAATAGTTTACATTATATAGTACCTAGATCTGTCATGCTTCGTGGGGTACGTGTGCCTCGACTATTCCAACTAACTCGTGTAGGACTAAGGCTGGGGAGCGCGTGCCTCTTCGTCGCCTTATTGATGCGTACAACGCTGACTTCATGGAGCTTGACATATTTACTCATTCCAAGGATCGTTTCAAGGCAAGAGCAATAGAGTTACTAAATTCATAAGTAGGAGATTTTTTTTTTTCCTTTCTTTTACTAGGCTTTTACGAAGCACACAATTATGTATGTTTTCTTTTAATTTATTTTTTGTGAATTCGTGGACAATGTTGTGGGAATAGATTTTGTTTAAATGTATTTTTTAGTCTTGCACTAATTTAAGAATCTCTAGTTAAGCTTGGCATGTAACTGTTTTTTGTCCCTAACAAATAAAATAAAATTAATGAAAATGTTGTAAACTCTGTTTTATTTAAATTTTATGTCAAAAAAAAAGAATAAACAGCATTTTTTTTTCTTGTTTTATTTACTCTTAATATTAGAGTCAATTACATATCGATGTTCTTAACTTAGACACAAGAAGGAACCGTTTCATATGTAAAAATAAATGAAAATATTTTGACGATTTTTAAAAGAAAAGGACATAAAATGTTTCGGAAAATCGGTGACAAATAAATCATAAATAATTAGCAATAATTATCACCTGTAACGTGGACGAAGAGCTATGGGCTAGCTCGCCGTCCGCGTCCGTCCGTCTCATGACGACAGGCCGTGGCGGCGGCGCTTTCGTGTACCACGCGCGCCTCAAGGAGAGTCAGCAAAAAGGAAGGGGTCCTCAAGGGCCGATGCCTGTCGGGACTGTTCGAAAGAGATACCGTGGCCCCGGAACACAAAGGGCGATGAAGGAACATGGACGCTCCGCCCAGAGCGGGAGGAGTCATTTGATGATTTCCCATCCGAAAAAAAAGATATCCGTGTTTAACTCTCCGTTCAAGAGATAATTAGATTTTTCATACTAGCTTCATACAAATTTTTCGTAAAAAAAACATAATTCCTTCGTTTTTGAGCAGAATTAACTTGGTGTTATTTTTGTATATAATAATGACTAATAGAAGCGATATCCGGCAAAAATTCAGGCACTTGCAAATTGAAATCCCTAACTCTATGAAAGCCGATTTTTAGGCCACCGTGCCAGTTGACTTTGACTTTGTATAGAAATAATGAATGAAAAGATACCTATTGGCTTTAACTTTAAAGTGCAAAATTTTTGTTACAGTAAGGCGTCCCCCCACTCCCCCTCTAAAAGCTAAACTGCTGGCTTGAAAAATTCATGATGATAGTACAATTTATGAACTTTAAAGGATAAGTATAGCGGTTAAGATAACTTTTTTAGTTTAGCAGTAATAGTCGTTGAAAATTATCCAACACCCAAGGATTTTGTATTTGTGCCAAATACAAAATCCTTAGAATAAATCCTTTAAAGTGACTAAGATGAAGTAGTTGTTTGTTTATAACGGGTAAAGAAAAGACTTTCATAGAAAACCAAAATCTAAAATAAAAAGACGGATTGGTCCGAGAGGTCAAATTGTAAACAAAAGGAAAAGCATAGAAAGCCATGGGGGACACCTTTGCCCAGCGGTGGGACAGACAAAGCTGACATAAAAATACACATAATAAATAATCATAAGTTTCTTAAAGCTGC
Source organism: Xestia sexstrigata (assembly GCA_941918905.2). NCBI lineage: Eukaryota > Metazoa > Arthropoda > Insecta > Lepidoptera > Noctuidae > Xestia > Xestia sexstrigata. The sequence goes on along the minus strand of OW799200.2, from coordinate 8,813,137 downwards.
CGCTAGATGGCGCTGTACCAACGGGTTCGTTCTATATTGTGATAACGGGCTACTACGGAACCCTACACTGCGCGTGGCCCGACACGCACTTGGCCGGTTTTTGAATCTCTGTGAGCCCACGTTTTTCATTTCAACTTCTCAAAAGCAGAACAGACTGAAGAGCACACTAAATATGAACTGGTAATTTTACCTATGACAGAAGATTTATCTTATAATTAATATAAAACTTTTAAAGGATAAAAAATCTTGGTGTTTATCTAGGTTTAAAAACTGTGCTACTACACTGGCGACCGTAGACGGTCGCCAGTGTTTCTATAAAACTCAAAGGCCGTCTACAGCTAGAGAAGATATGCATCTAACATCTGACCCAAGATGAATTCAAAAACTCAAGGAGGAGGACGAACCGTAATTAATGAAAGAGGTTTAATATATTCTGATATTTTAACGCGACGATGCGATATTTTGTTGTGTATAAAATAAAATTAAGCTAAAACACAGCAGTTATCATTAGTATACTTGGTATACAGTCAAGAACATTACGTTGCCCATCTCGCCGGGTGCATTCGTGCCACGCTTATAATAATAAATTATAAAAGTAAGATGATTATTTTTGTTTAACATTTACCTAGAATTATTAATAAATAGCTATATTTTCAATCATCAACAAGTTTTTCTAATATGTACTAGTTTTAAGTGCGACAGGGCTAGGTACAATATTAGGTTATTTCTAGTAATTAAAATAATCAAATAAAGAAAATTCAAAAACAGCTTAATAAGAAACATACATAAAATTAAATGAAACAGTTTTAACTGAAACATATCGAAAAAACGCCATTTCCCTTAGTTAAAACTAGTTTACGCGTTTTAACTAAAAACGGGTTTTAACTGTAACATATTATACACTTGGCAAAATCATTAAAGTAAAGACATTCTCGTAGAAAACAAAACTTTAATGTACCTTTAAGATGTACATAATACAATAAAGAGTATTCGATCTATTTTTATAGAGATGCAATGTTTTTTAATAAGTGTTTCTAAAATATATAATTACGAGTATGTAAGCTACTAAATTACGATTTTATCCCGTTACGGTACCCGTACGTCTACAGAGATTTAACCATCCGCGAGTAAGAATTTCCAAGTACACCGAGGCGTAGTGATACTGTGATTAGTGAGGCTTTACGTATCGCCGCTATATACGTACGTAGGTACAAGGATATGGTACATACCTAATTAGCTACAGGTATATATGTAGGTAAGATATTCGTGTGGACCGATGACATATACGTGTACGTAATTACGTAATTTGTGTTAACAGAAATCTATGGTGATCGTTATACAGAGTACTTGTTTAAAAACATACCTAAGATAATGGTAAATTATTGCAAATACGTCTTATAAAATAAGACAAAGATTCTCAGGAGTCGCGCTGAACACTAGTGTGTAGGTACTGTGTGTAGCTCTTATAATGTAATTGTTTCGTAGAAGCTTAACATTCATAAATTTCGAGACATTTCAGAGTATAAGTGTTTAGCCATTACTACCAGTGCACATTCAAAGTAAGCCTCAATTTTCAGTTGTTCTAAGTTCAAGACGAATCTCAATGAAAACGTTCCTGAAACAATAGACTTTATCAGAATCAGAGAACTGTTGCAAATGTGCTTTTCAGCTCAAAATGTTTTCCTGAAATACTTTTTAAAAGAAAGCGCTTTATGTAAGTAAAGCGCTTTATTTACTAAAGAAAATAGCTAAATTTTTGTGGCTAATATAATATTCTTAGAAGCTTAGCATAGCACTTAAGTGTAGCTTCGAAGAAAATAAGCTTAAGAGGAATATAAAATGGTTCACTTGGCTTTGAAAAAAATTTGGTTCCACAATTGAATTGGTATTTAATCCCCTTGTACGTGCTCCGAGTTTCCGATCAAAATCAAAACCAAAGCATTTATTTCAAGTAGGCCAGTTACAGGCACTTTTGAATTGTCGAAACAAAGATGACAATTAAATGTAGCTACAGTCCCAGTCACAAGACATAAAAACTGTGAAAGTACTGTAGTTGCCCATTCCCTAGCGTAGATCTCTATGGAGAAGAACGGGCAAGAAACTCCATGGAAACTCTTTTAAATCAAAATATTGTTACAAAATCTTGGTTACATCATTCATGTTGAGATGGTATATTATGTGAGAACAATGTAGCAAGATGTGCACGTTAAAAGTGTCCATAGTAAAATCAAAAAATACAATTCAAAAATAAACATTCAAATAAGCCATGGCCATTGAAGGGAACTGAATGATCCGACACACGCGCCACCATCAGCGAGACATTAGAGTGAGCATGACATACTCACAACCGCCAGGGCACATTCAGGTCAAGAAAAGACGTAGGATTTCAGTGAATGATAGCTTTCTAGTACATAGTACTCACACAATATGGGCTATGCGATTATATAATACTAAATATTGATTCTATACAATGCAAAGACAGTTGTACAATCTTCAGCAGCTCCAACAATTCTATTTAATGCTATAAATTTATGCGCTCCTGTCCATGTGGAGCAGGACAAGCATTGAGCCACGCATTTTTATCAGCGATATAATCGCCCAACTTGTAATAAGCTTGCTTACATAGTGTGCGTTTGATGCATGTTTTAAATTTCGTCTCATTCAGTTCAAGAATACTTTGTGGAATTTTATTATAGCATCTCAAACAGTACCCCATAAAAGATGAGTCTAATTTAGCGAGTATGAAGCCTGGCTGAACTAGTTGATCCCTATATCTAGTACTGTAATTATGTCCGTCACCTCTTTTACCAAAAAGATGTAGATTTTTTCTGACGTACATTATGTTTTCGTAGATGTACTGACAATGTAACGTCATGCATGATGCCAATATCCTTAAACAGTTCCCTTAGAGAATCGCGCCTACGAAGATAATATATGGCTTTGATGGCTCTTTTTTGCAGAATAAATATAGACTCTACTAGACAATATCTGCAGCCCGTCCCCATAGCAAAATGCCATAAGACATTATACATACATATATCTACATCAGTAAATTTACGAATTGTTCTAATAGCAATAATGACTGCTTTCTGCTGAACTTAGACGCGCCGCAAGGGATGTTAAATGAGAACCCCATTGTAGCCTTGAATCAAGCGTAATCCCCAGGAAAACCGTTTTATCTACGAATTCAAGTTTCTCTTTATTTAATATTATTTCACAATCACTACTTTTAACATTGGGTAAAGCAAATCTTATGCATTTAGTTTTTTTTTCATTTAATACTAAATTGTTTGCTGTGAACCAATTATGGACCTGAAGTAGGGCATTATTCATGTCATCTAGATTTTGGGCCCGTCTATTTATCTTAAAAATAAGGGAAGAGTCATCAGCAAACAACACCATATTTTGAGGTTGGTTTTTCAATAAATAGGGTAGATCATTTATATACACGAGAAAGAGGAAAGGACCCAATATTGAGCCTTACGGAACCCCATTTTTTACTTTTAAACCCTGTGAATTAACACCATTTATTTGAACACGTTGTTGTCTATCACTCAAATATGATTTAACCAAACTAAGAGCAAGTAAGTGCGATCCTCTTAGGAATACAAATATTTTCGTGCTCGGCCAGACTGGCAGCGCGGTGCGGGTTGCGGTGCGGGTGCGGCAACGCGCGCAGTTTGGCGGCGTTTATTTTAAGGGGTACTTTTAGTGCTGGGCTAGACTGCAAACGCGGGTGCGGTGCGGCATACTCAAACATATGAACTTCATTGGAGACATCCAAAAGGCAAAGAAGGAACATGGATGGGTTTAGTCAGTAAAAGCCAGAAAACGCGCGATTAGCGTGCGGCCCGCGCCAACTAGCCTGCACCGCAGCCCGCGCCTGCGTGCCCACTATGGACACTCCAATGAAGTTCATATGTTTGAGCTCGTCGCACCGCGCCCGCACCGCACCCGCGTTTGCAGTCTGGCCGAGCACTAAGTATTTCTTAGAAAAGTGCCTTTAACTGCAAGCAATTCGCTATCGAATTGTCAGCCCTTTCACTTCACAAGTATTTAGACAATTGAATTTCTAAGTCATTCAGAACTACGTCGCAAATGGGCTATTACAGAATGTAGGATGAAAAAAGGAAGTTTCAAGTTGAAATTCCGAGCAACAACAAATCGCTTTTAAGCGGAGTAATATTGTTGTTTTTTCTAAACGGATGATGTTTTGCGGAAGCTAAGTTATATACAATTTTGATTTTTAATATTAAATAGGATTTCGTTTTGCACAACTCTTTGGTCAACTTGCCTGATGTGAAGCGATGATGCAGCCTAGGGCGGAGCACGCTTGAATTTACTAGGGTAAAAGGTAGTCTAGGTATTTATTCCAAAACCACCTAACCTCCGACGAATGATATAAGAGTAGATGAAACACGAGCATATCGATGTACGAGTATATCTACAAAAGCGTCTTTACGCTAAAATGTCCGTTGTGCGTACCTAAGCTACCGTAGAACACCAAGGCAACGTTATGAATTGCTAATATCCGCCTAAGAATGAACCAAAAGTAGTATTGGAGTAGTCAATTTTGGTTTGTTCCGAACTTGATTGATTTCCAAGGGGAGCTTTGTCTGCCGGCCCGCCAATTAACAACTGCAAGGCTCCGCTGGGTTTGAACAACCGAGCTTTTCAAGTATTGAGATTTTTATCCGATCCGCAGTTTTGTACGGTTTTTTTACTCACAAAATGAAGAGCTGAACGTTTAATTCTCTCGAGCTAGAGGTATAAAAGCTTGTGTTAAAACTTTCAGATTATGATCATGTTACTGTCTTATTCGTTGTCAATACAAAAATATCACAAAAAATAAATTATCACTAGCCAATGGATTGGAACTTAGTTTCTAGATAGCAAAATCAACTGCTTGGTTAGGAGGTAATTTTCTACAGCATCGGTACTATTTAGTTCACTTATCCGATTGTAATACGGCAACAATTCCTCCGTTAGCAATAATTCGGCAACTACTTAAGACAATTATTTTCGCGGCTCAGTAAATAGTCCCCATTGTGCGCGGCTTTGCCCGTTTGTGGTAAGAACATGTGAGCATATAGTACGTATGTAATAGGAGCGAGTAAAACCTCATTTACTCGATTGTGCGCGCACGTTTTCCCTTAGTTTCCACTAACAAGACTAGACTCTGACACCGAACTAATGCGCCACTTTGCTGTGATTAGATGTACCTACGTGAGATTGAAAATAACTACAAGTTAGTATCATGTCTTAATTAGGTACGGCTGTAGGTATTCAAATTGCGTTATCTACTTAATAACAAGAATTTGTGTCGTATTCTACAACTAAAAAACCCGACTGCTGAAAAATCACGCTAAATTCGGGGTTTGCAAGGTAAAATTGACTTATCCTATTGTTGAAGTCGGTTAGCCTATGTTACACGAGCTATAAGTAACGAATCGATTGATACCTTATTCATCAAAATCGGATGAATTGTTTAGGCGCTACGGAGGAACATACGTAAATACAAACATTCATAGATACATAATTACATATAGACTGCCAAATTCATAACCATTCCATTAATAAAAAAATCCCTTCGGCAAGCCGCAGGAGGTAGATTTCGAAGAAGGTTCCACCCATATTTTTTTCAACTTCTTGTTAAAATCCTACCATACGAGTTGAACATGAAAAAAAAAACTTTTAAATTAAAAATTGTAGAGTAAACAATTTGCTTACAAAAAATAAATATATTTCCGACGGTAAAAATGATTACTGCTTCGGAGACATAATTTTTTTTTCCAAAAATTTTGGTAATTTCAACCCCCTCCCCAAATTAGGGGTTGCATCAAAAAAGTTTAAACTTAAAAGTTGTCCGTATTCTTACTCGGAATGATAAAAATGTTAAACGGTCCAAAAATTTTTCATAGGAAAATAGTTGTGGCCAAAAAACTGATTTTCGAAAAACCTATCTAGAATCCGAACAAAGCTGCGACACTAATTAAGTTTCGTTCGACAGTCTTGTGAAGTTGTGATGTAGTTACCCTCGCCCGCAGCCCCTAGCCACGTGTCATAATTCTATCGGCGTGCCATCAACAGCGTGGCCGTGGTTCAGTAAAGCTATTAGCCGCAACACTTCGGACTTTCACACGCCTCGTTATTGTTTTATCGTTTAAACACCACTGAATTTGTGAAATGAACGGAGGTATGTAGATTATGTTTGAAAAATGTCATTAACCGACTTCCAAAAGGAGGAGGTTCTCTATTCGATTGGTATTTTTTTTTACGCTGTGCTTTATGATCCTATTTATGCAATTCTTCTTTAGTTTGATGCGGAATAGTTGCTATTTGGTCCCATAAAAATTTAACATAGTTTGGCCCAGTAGTTTTCGTTTTATGAACATTTTTACTTCAGTCGTGTGGTCTAATTTTAACATGTTCACCGATTTCTCCCCCATTTGTGAAGCGATTCTCAAAAATCTTTTTTTATTTGAAATAATATACTCCTGAGATGGTTCCATTTAAATTTGGTGAAGATCTGATGCTTATCTTCGGAGATATACAATGGAAGTCTTCAAAAATAGACGGTAAATCGGTAATTATTGCTGCAATCGCTTGGATGTTTATTGTTTAAACAACATCATGACGTAACATCACGCCTCTATGCTCTGAGGGGAAAGCAGATGTGTACAATACACCCAAATTTCGACAGTTTAGGTATGTTAAGTTCTATTTATTGGGGATAAGCCTATTACCTTGACATGTATTGTTAACAATGTAGAATAAATGCATAGCTAATATATGTATAGGATATTACAACTAAAAATGGAAAAATAAAAAAAAAACATTTTTGCAAAAAATAAAACCGACTTCTAAAAACTCCATCCATCCATTCCATCTCACTAGCTACTATAACAGCCAAGGTGCTTGACAGTCTGTTGAATGGTAATCTCACGAGGCACGTTGACCTGCAAGACGCGCAATTTGGTTATAGAGCCGGTCTCTCGACGGAGAGCGTCATACTCTGCCTGAAACATACTGTCAAGTACTACACAGAGAGATGGACGCCGCCGGTATACGCGTGTTTCCTGGACCTATCCAAAGCTTTTGATCTCGTAGCATATGACGTACTATGGGAGAAGCTAGGAAGCGCGGGTGTGCCGGTGGAATGTACCTCTCTTCTCAAGTACTGGTACTCAAATCAGAGAAATCAGGTGAGATGGGCCGGTACTTTGTCGGACGACTATAAACTAAAATGTGGAGTGAGACAAGGGGGGTTAAGCTCCCCATTATTATTTAATTTGTATATAAATAAGTTGATTGAGCGACTCAGTAGCACTCATGTCGGCTGCTTCGTTGACGACAAATGTGTTAACAATATTAGCTATGCAGACGACATGGTGTTGCTGAGCCCCTCAATCAGCGGATTAAGGAATTTGGTGTCTCAGTGTGAGGCATTTGCGATGTCGCACGGGCTTAAATACAACTCCAAGTAAGAGTGAATTACTAGTATTTAGAGCAGGCACATACTTTCCCGCATATGTTCCTCCTGTCATTCTTAACGGTGCAGCCTTAAAAGTAGTGGACAGGTTTAAGTTTCTGGGTCACATAGTAACTGGTGACCTTAAGGATGACGAGGACATAGAGAGGGAGCGCAGGGGTTTGGCGGTGAGAAGCAATATGCTCGCTCGCAGGTTCGCACGCTGCACCAACGAGGTGAAAATAACACTTTTTAAGGCGTACTGCCAGTCATTTTACTCGAGTGGCCTGTGGGTGAAACATACGCGAAAAATATAATATATAAATGTGATTGTTTCCCGTTTTGACTGTCCTTTCCAGATTCAGTGGGTAAGGACAGCCATAGGCATAAGTTAGATATAGGAACTAAAAATTACAAACTTATTTGTAAGTAAATTTTTGTGTTACTAACACACTAACATTCTATGTTTTTATGTTTATGTTTTGTGATTTATGTATGTAACTTATATGGAGATTTCTCTGAAATAAAATAATAATAATAATGATAAAAACACAAAAAAGTGAAACATAACTTTAGCTTCAGAAGTCGGTGACAAAAAATAACAGAAATGTATCAAACAAAGGTCACCGACTTCTGAAGCTAAAGTTATTTTTCACCATTTTGTGTTTTTTAATCTTATTTTCTGTTCTTTACATACGAAATTCACGCCGTTTTACTATGGGGGTAGGCACACACTAACCGTGATCAGAGGGCTAATTCACGTAATTTTATGACGCACCGATGAAGTTGTAGTGCAGTTGCAGTTAAGTTCAAGTTCGAGTGATAAACGGTATTCTTGTAATCTTTGCACTGCGCGTAAGCTGCGCGTGAACTGCACGTCAACTGTACGTCAACCAAACTCTACCAAACTTACTTATCGTGTCGCCATATGAGAGAAAAAATATTACTCACTAAATAATCGAATAGAATCGATTACATTTCAATGAATATGACGTTATTGAAATATTAAAATAATACCCCAGGCCAGATTTTTGTGTTTTTTCTTACTTAGTAGAATACCGATCATGTTGCGTTCCGAAACACGCACCAAAGACGCGCAACTGTAAATGCCGTTATTGCGCTCGCGTGACGCGAACTTGACGCGAGCGTATCTGACAGCGGTAGAGAATACGAAAAGCGTTATTTTGATCGAAACTTAACTGCAACAGCACTTCTTTAGTTACGTGAGCCTACAGAGCTGTCGTACTGTATAGATCGGAATGTCTTTTATTTCCCACTGACATCATTAAGATTTATTTTATTCCTTGATTTTTCTCCGACGAAAGGTCGGTTTTGATTTTTCCCGTTGACCCCACCAGTGAGGCAAGGGGTCAGCAGGAATACACCTACAAACGCCATTTGCTACGATTCCTACATACTTCTTTTTCTTTGTCCATGATCATTATCTGGTGTTACGCGCACGCCGGTTGTTAGTACTACGCACCTGAAGATACCAATAAAGTCAGTTTATGTTCTGTTCTATACGGTGATTTTAATGGGTGTAAAAATAGGTGTTAAGTCTGAACGGACCAAATCGAATGGAACGCGGTCCGTTCAGACGTAGACAAAAAATGTTTACGTCCGAATGAACAGGGGTAAAAAAAAAGCAAATGAATTAACTTCATCAAGTACATTCGGGTGCAAACCTTAAAAAAATGAAATAATATGTTAATTTATTGCCGAATACGGCGAAGTCTTTTTATTACCATTTATTTATAATTTCAGATTTGTATTATCTTCTTTAGAAAAACAAGAAATTATGTTCGTGTGTCACCACGTGGCCAGCCATTGTAGGCCCGGGCCTGTGGACGGTGAGCAATGGGCTAGCTCGCCGTCGGTCCGTCTTATGACAACAGGCCGTAAAAAACTGGCTTCAATATATTATCCTATAAGTTATAAGAACAACAACAAGCGTGATGAGCAATGGCAACAACAACAATGTATGCGATGCCTTAAACTTATTATTGTTTATTAATTTGTTTTTTTTAGACACCGGTCCGTTCGGACATAAATATTTTTTGTATACGTCTGAACGGATCAAAATGAATTGACAGCGGTCCGTTCAGACTAAACACCCGTAAAAATACCCTTAACGACGCCGAAAGGCACTTATTCTCTCCTCAGTCGTTGCAATAATTTTTTTGGTCTAAATAAAGCTGTGAGGTAACATTTTTTTTTTTAGAGCAGTCACTTTTAGTTCAATGGCAAATCATGTAATTGAGAGAATTCACACAGCAATTTTAATGAAATTGATAATCGGATGACTTCATACAAATAATAAATTTCCGCTTCTGAATAGCAGCGATAAGTCGTGATTGGAATGCGTCTATTAGACAGATAAACCAGGGAAATCCGCAGGAATATTCATCAAGCTAAACAGAATTGACTATCGATAATAATAACTTCCAACTCTTAGAGGCCGTCTCCTCGAGCGAAAGAATCGCGGCGATATTATTTATCGTCCATGTTTTTGTATACATTCTCTTTTGGGCAGTCTCCACGAGCGAGAGAATCGGGGCGATATTTTCGTATAGAAATACGTTGAATCGCCGCGATTCTCTCGCTCGTGGAGGCGGCCCCTTAGAGGGACGTTTGCGTTTAGTCACAAAGAAAAAATCGAAAGCAAGACGAAACATTTCTAAGGGACTTCACACCGGTGCACAGCCGAATAGTTCGACAAAACCTTGTCTTTGAAGCAAAGTTCATGAATGGTTTATTGAAATACGGATTTCTAGTCCTCGGAAATATATTCTGCATTTTTGCATTTGACAATTCTACCTGCTCTTTATACACAGACAAACTGGACTGGAAATCTTATTTGATTTCGATTTTAGAGAGATGTCAGAGGTTCTGTACACAAGGTATTTAGTGAAACCTATTTAAGGCTTATTTTCATAACAGAAAACTGTTGCGTCGTAAATCTGGAATTCCCTTGCTATCAAACTTTATCACCTGATTGACGTCCAAATAGTGGTGTGGTGTGTAGATGCCAAAAAGTTTACAGGTTACGTAAATACATACGTTAGATTAAGTAATAGAGATTGATCTTGTTATTCTTCTTTAGAAATCTACCACAAAGGACCTTATTCAAGCCAATCATGATTTTCAGGCTAATAGTCCTCTTAGTAATAGAAAAAAAATAATTTTTGCAAAAAAATAAAACCGACTTAAAAAACACAAACAAAGAGAAGATAACTTTAGTTTCAGAACTCGGTAATTTTTGTTTGTTTGATTCAGTTTTTTTACCACCGACTTCTAAAGCTAAAGTTATATTTCACTTTTTTTTTTACGTCGGTTTTAATTTTTGCAAAAACGTTTTTTATTTTTCTATTTTTAGTTGTAATAATCGTATCCTACACAAATATTTGCTATGATTTATTTTACATTATTAACAATACATTTCATGGTAATAGGAGAAGATTAGCATCAGATCTTCACCAAAATTAAACGGGACCACCTCGAAATAATATTCTTCCATACAAAAAAAAAATCATCAAAATCGGTTCGCAATTGGCGAAAATATCGCTGAACATACACACACAAAATAAAAAAGAAAACCGACGAATCTCTTCCTTTTGGAAGTCGGTTAAAAACCACGTACAGTTACACATGTAATTATATACCTAAAGGATGTAACGACGTAAATGTTAACGTAAACTCGATTTACGCGATCGAGATGTTACTCGAATTTTAGTATGACTAGGGCGAGTGTCGTCGATAGTGACAATCGAATGGTAAGAAAGTAAGGACCGTTTCGAGCACATCGCTAACGTTTCCATGTCTAACGCGAGTGCAAGTTACAATTTTGACAGTTTTAACAGCTGGAATACGAAACGCAGTCACTTGCGAGCGTGAAAAGTTGTTACTTAAGATTTTGTGGTGAGAGCATCGTGAGAGTGGTGAAATATCAAAGTAATTTAATTTAATTTCATATTGTGAATAAAACTTACAATGGAATCTCGTATTATTTCGTTAGGAGAATGTTTGAGACCGCAAAAACACAAGATAAGCGTAATTTAACGCCACTAAAACGTAAACACGGTCACGTACATAAACAAAGATAGAGTTCTCCACTACAAGCCACTCAGGCATTATTAGATCATTTGCTTAGATCTCCATGCCTAAAAAGTAACAAACTTAGTTTTACAAACTGCACAGATGGATCAAGGTCACTCACTACACACCAAAAGATATAAATTACACTAACTGCTCCATTTATGTCACATAGCATTTCAAATTGGGTCGGGCTAGTCTTTATTTTTAACAATAATATTCAAAACTGTATGCAGATCACAACACAAACTTTCGTAAACACAAACAAAACTAATGTCCATTGACCACAGATAAGTAATGTCGTCCGAATGAATGTATTATTGGATCTCACTTGATACTCACACATTGGATTGAATATCACTCACAATATATAGTTCTCCCGTATTACGCTAGGTGGCGCTTACCCAGCGCCATACAAATTTGCGTAAACGTTAACGCGCTCGATACGTAAAAAAAACTCGAACTAAGCACCCAGCCCTACGTTTTGAGCGCGTTACATTGAGTCCTACCGTAAAACGTGATTTCTCACCCCCAAAAAAAATCCTTTCCCAGCAATAATTTTTGCGTTAAGTTTAAGTACTTAGTTTGATGACTTTGATGTACAGAATGCTTAGTTGACGGCTTCGTGAAGGGTCTGTTTACACCCTGTATACTTCGTACATTTTCCGTACTGCCATTTCAGACAAAAGATGGAAGGACTGTAGTGATTTTCATTTCGGGTCAATTAAAGTTGACAAGTCCGCCGCGCTGCCGTTTCAATTTGACGCTCTGGCAGAAAAGTCGATACTGGCGGCGCAATAAGGGAATATGCATAATTTTTTTTTTTTTTTTCGATACATAATATTAAAGTACTTACTATAAAAATAATGACAAAAAGCGAAAACAAGACATAAATCGGCCAAACAACACAAAAGTTATAACCATTTAAACTTTTGTTTCTATTCTATCTCTTTTTCAAATGCTTATAACTTATATTAGTATTTTTTATAGATATAAAAAAAAACACTTTGCTATTTCTAATAAAGTGAGAAAAAAGAAGTTGACTGCCAATTTGCTTATCATACAAGATCCATATCATCAACACAATAAGATGAGGAACTACTACATCGGTACGAACATCAATTTAAAAGCTTCTACATGAAATTTGAAGGCAAATATAAACGAGAGAATTTATTCAGAGTATTCTCCACCTATCCTGCGGCAAGCGAGAGACTTGTGGCTGTGTGCTCGCACCCAATTACTAATCACACTTGCGCACTGTCCCCACACGCAGTAAGTCTGTGACAAAACCCGACTGTGTGCGGTCAAGTGTGTATTGACTAAAAGTTACGTGTCAAACTCAGCTTGAATTTTTTTGGCACGGGCTGGACTGAATTGCCGGGTATTCATGCTAACCTTTTTTTTGCTACTAAGATAAGAAATCAGGAAATTGAAAAGCTTTAGAAGTTTACTATAGACCGTAAAGTGAAGTCAAAAGATTTTGTGCCACGTGTGCCTAAATGTTAATCCGGGCGTGAAAAACCCAACAAGATCAATTCTGTTTTCTTTAAATGCCCTGCAAATGATAATGATAGGACCTTAAACAGACTGTTGCGCAAAGCAAAGTTCAGTGTTAACACGAGTACTGAATGCGAACTGCACCTACTTATTCATGTCAGTACCTAAAAGAGCAATATTTCAGGTTTAGCCCATGTCCAACTAAGTTTGTTAATCTGAAACAGTCGCCTGTTCACAAAATTAATTGCGCTCTTTGCTTCGTCTGCCACGAACTGATTGCATAGCGAAGCTAAGACATACAAAGCTTAGCTTAACCCAATACAGTTTAGCATAATGCTAATGCTTATTGGGAAAGCAGACAAATGTGTGATTTTAACAATGTTGTTGATTTTAAAACAAGAGGAATAAATTAAGTTTGTGAGTTTTTCTTTTCATGACAAATTGTTACGTTTTGAACATGGTAAAAGATTCAGTAAATTAGAAGTACCGTCTTTGAAAGACAGTTGGAACTTTAAATAAGAACAAACAATTAACCGTAATCCCACCACAAGACTTTGACATTTCTTGGTGCCCACATTTTTCGTAGCTTCCTCCGCGTCAAGACCACTTTTCTTAAAAATCTCTTGCGTGGTGATAACGCACTGCATCCATCCTCTTTCGGTTCAAGTCTGCCCGATCTCATTTATTATTTTCAACGAAGTGCACAAGTTTTCTAATGATTGTGGGCACAAACATTTATTCATTAATGGTGACAATCTTATTTATAATACTAAATATTAAGATCATCTAGGTCGCATTAAGTTTATGTAAACATTTCTGACGATAACTAATCTTTCTTGTTATTTACCGTATTAGGTACCTGCTTTACCAGATTTCATTAAAGTTATCAAAAAGGGACTTTTTCTATTTGCATTACGAGTTTTAAAATAGTTGCAAAAGTAGTTGGACCGAGAGTTTATACCGAATTCAAAAACTAAAGCCTGTAAAACGAGTGTACTACATTTTCCTAACGCCGTAACAAGCAGAACTTTTTAAACTACCACACTATTTATATCTAGCACAAAGCTCGGGGCGAATCGAGTGCCAGTTAACCAACAATTCCTTCGTTCTCTAGTTAAGAAAATACCCATTTTATGGCTACCCTCGTACCCCATTTTTTTCTACTATCCAGACACAGTAGACGCAAAGTGAACCAACGGAATAAGGAATAGGTTACACGAATGAAATATGACGAACATAAAGCCGCTCTAGAGACATGCGTATTCGTCAGACTCTTTGAAAATGGTGGTTTTCTGCGAGAGAAAATATTTTACTCATAATAAGAGCAGCTTTTAGACTCATTACGGCCCTAGGGGGTAATACTGTGTGAACCCATAACATTTTTCTAGAGCTGTAAGACCCGCGCAGTGAAAGATCTTAACTTAAGAAGATACTACATTTTAGTGCCGTCTAGAGGCACGTTCCACGAGTATACTCAACTATACTGCAGCTACACAATAGAAATCCACAAACTAATCGAGTTTATTTTCACGACGTTTTTTTTATTTTTTTCCGTCAGCAAAAAACTAGTGAAAGTCTGCTTATGATTATATATGTAGACATTGTCTGAGAGAGATGTCGGACCCTGATATAACAAATGAAAACGATTGGTGTAAGTCCTAAGAGATTTAAAAAATATATATATAATTTAATGAACATTGGGAATAGTCATACAAACATTTTGATCTCCGAACATTTTCGATTGACAAGCGGGTGTGTGACACTAGACCGACCGATTTAGTAACAAGTATTAGATTACGATTTTCTTCGTCAATCATGTCCCGTCTATCGCTCGAAATATTTGAATGTCTTTGTGTAAGTCCAATGTCAGCGGATGAGGGATACTAGCGTCACCTAGTTACCATTTGTTCGCGATCTTCCACATGATGTAACATTAAAAAAGGAATATGTTGAGTTCATTGTCACAAGATGAACCATACATAATGCAATGAGCAATATAAATAACAAAAAGGCAACTGAAGATTAGAAGTAGAATTATGTTAGCCGTGGCGATAAATTTAGAATTGAATGATTAAATGCAAACTGGGAATTTACTGAACACATGATATCAACTTAAGTTATCAGTGTCTTGTACATCCTGTGACTGTGTTCAGCGAATGTGGGCTGTTTTATTTTTAAACTGTGTATTTCTAGATCTAAGAGATAATTCATCTGCAGAAATGTTTACTCAGACCGCAAGATTTTATAACGAATCGACAGAACCGAGGCAGAAAAAAGACAGATGTCTTTTTTCGATTTGCTCCCTAGGAGTAACGCCGGCTTGTATTTTTTTTTTTTATTTGCTCGGAGGTCTGTCCGTATCCAGTGTCAAAGGCATAACTTTATCACATATCTACCGGTAAAGACTTTGGTCAGCACGTCAGACCAGACACAAAGCCAATCCCTATTATAGTATTCGTGGTATTATATTGTCCCCTTTCAATCAATGCACGCAACATGGGCCATGGCTCATGTGACATGTTATTAGAGTAAGGCTTTGTGGAGCCTATTTGCTTAATTGAATTCTGTAAACTTCGAAAGGGATATTGTTGGCTCGCTAATTAATGGCGACTGGGGTACCTAGATAAGTCTGTAATAAGTGCATGGAGTAGCGGTGTTGTCCCCTTGAATTTTGGTGTAATTCGAACAACTAATAATAATTTGTTCAAAAATTTTGGGCAGTCATTTCGAAAACTGCCTACTGTAGGTAACAAAATTGAAAAAAAAAAAAACAATGAATCAATAAAAGACGATAGGGGTGATTGTTTCGGTACACTATACAGTCAAAAAGTTGAAAAACAGAGTACAATTACCTTACAACGATACATTATATCACAAGATCGTAACTGGTATGAAAAATGTCTGTAACAAAACACCACAGCCCGCTAACAATAGTCAAAACAACATCATGGAATGATTGGCCATGCAATATAAAAGCACGTATGGAGTCTAATTACCGGACAACAAAAAGACATGCTGAACTACCCCACATGTCTGTGTACTCATTGTTAATTGAGAGACGGTCTCGGTAAAAAAGAAGTGTTAAAAATGCTGAAAACAACGACTCTGTTTTAATAAGCTGGTGTACGGTCAACATCGCAACAATAATAATGGGAATAAGGTGTGTCGTATAGGACGAGGATGTCTGTTAATCTGGTACATAAGCTATCAATAAAATCTTCACTATTAATTTATCACTTTAAGTCCATAATTATCTTCGATCAACAATTATTGTTGATTATAAGAACTTTAGAACATACTTTACTTCATTTCATTTCAAAATACCACGAAATTGTCACCACCTTGTCTTGTTGCCTGTACCACTTTTCAATAAGATTATCGGTCGCAAATGGTTGAAATGAAAAAGCTCAAAAAATAGATCGTGAAACTTACCGAGGTAACTAGTAGCAACCACGTTAAAAAACCAAGTACACACTACCTCATCGGTGCACATATTTGTGCAAATTATGACGAACACAACTTTTTCAACTTTTTGAATAGCTGTATCTCAAAAATGGCGATTCTTAGGAAAAAGTGAAAAATCAATTATTATGGATAATTCCACAATCTACAATTTTGTCGGAATTATTTTTATGATAAAACTTACCGTTTGGCTGAAAAATGCAAAAAACCCATTGACGCGCCTTTAATGACCTTTGACCTTGAATGTCTTTTTTTGCAAAGGTCAGATCGATGGGGACTTTTGACATTTCTTTTGTAATGGTGATCCCAACATTCTTACCAATTTTTAGCTCTATGCGAATTATTGTAACCTTGCATGTGTAATTTGACTGTGGGCTATTAGTATCTTTTACGTACACGCCGTTAGTATTTGTTGGCAAAACATCCCTTTGAAGGATTGAATGGTAGTGATTTTTACATAGAAATATGATTTATCTGTCAGAAAAATATAAGAGACTGTACATACCTAAGTAACTACAGATTTTTCAATGAGTTTTCTAATGTAGATGTACTTTTAAATGTTTTCTAAATGCCAACTTTTTTAACATAGGTAAGTAATTTAACTTCGAACAATCTTGTAGGCCCAGGAAAAAGAACCAAAGTAAATTTCTCCTATCCTTATTCTTACTTTAATCAAGAAAGTTCCCTGTGTTGTGGGTCTGAACGAAAAATGTAAAACTTGTTTAACTTGAGAAAAAATATAACTAATTTCGTACATAAAAAGACAGAGTAACCAATCTCTGCTCTATGACTGAATCCTACCCGAGCAGGTACTGTTTATAGAGCACTTATGGACGTCCTTATCTGGAACAGTCCACTGAACGTATTTCTATTTACTGCTGAAAAATATTTGAATTCACTACATTTATAGTACACTAGCGGACGTCATGCGGTTTCACCCGCGTAGTTCCCGTTCCCGTGGGAGTACGGGGATAAAATATAGCCTATGATACTCAGGGTGAATGTAGCTTTCTAATGGTGAAAGAATTTATGAGAAATTTATATGAAATGAAATCGGCGTAGTAGTTTTTGAGTTTATTCATTACAAACATACACACAAAAATACAAATCTTTCCTCTTTATAATATTAGTGTACATAAGTGACAGCCGGATATTTTATTCTTAGCGAAGTATAATTGAGTTTGCACTGCATTGGAATCTTATTCTTGGAATATCGATGGAAGAAAATTAATCATAATTGGGCGGCTCTGAAAGTGGCTTCAGTGACTGAAAAGTTGTATATTGGTAATCGGTTATCTAAGTATGTACATGTGATGTGGAGGAATAAGAAAAATACTGAGGAAAATCTTGAGTATTAATATAGATGCCTATAAGAGTAGAGGAAGACCAAACGATGGATGGACTGTGTGAAGGATGATATGGCTATAGTTGGTGCCAGTTAAGATGAGAATAGCGGTCATTGCCCTTTCCCTAATATCTTTTCGTACGAAGCAAAACAAATAAACCATGTATCGTTTTTCGTTACAAAAAATGTTCAAGATCACGATAGATGACGATTCCAGACTTGAACAGGTATATTTGGTTTACAAAGTTAAGAAGTTTAATAAATGTACGTGGGTCAATGACCGCTATTCTCATCTTAACTGGCACCAACTATAGAAAAGGGGTGACTGCTGGGATGACGAGTAATAGAGAAGTATGGAAGAAGAAGAAATCTGCGTCAACCCCAAATAAAGTGGGTAAGGGTGGGTAATGATGATATGTCAGCGAGGGGCTCACTGCTGCTCAACTATCTACAGGTTTCTTTCTATAAGTGTGCAATATTTACTGTTTGCCTATTTCCATCATTAACACCTGCACTTTTATTACAGAAAGGATCTATTCGTGCGTTCACGAAGAATTTAATATTTTACTCTATAAGAGAAAAAATCTAAAAATATATTATTGAGATAGCTTAGGCAAAAAGCAGTTGAAAAACGTTATTTATAGTTCATAAAATAGCAAACTAAATTTTAAAATTCAATTCAATGGTTTCAGCTTTTTTAATATGTTTCATAACACCATTATAGTAGTCGCCATGTTATTACGTCATACGGCTATGTAAACTTAGAAGTGTCAACTGTCAACTTCAAATATCACTGCATTTGTTTACACAGCCAACTGACGTCATGACCACAGAGCAATATGGCATACACTACGAAATTTGAAAATACAAAATTTATGGCACTTAACGAATGAATAATTTTTTAGTGGTTCTGATAAATGATAAAATGATAAATGATGTTTATTTTGCAAGTAGGTTTTTACAAACACTTTTACACGTCATTTTTTTTTTTTAAACTAGATGGGGCCGGTGTTTCGTACCTGACTACTCTGAGAAGAAACAGCCGAAACAAACTCAGAGGTCATAGTCATAAGTCCAGACATAATTTTGCTCAATTCACATGAGGACTATGCAGAATAGTGTCTGAGATGGTCTTTTGAAGAAAGAACCACACAGATTTGAGTGGACCTGTCCAGTCAGTGCAAGCATTTCTCAACGAAACGACGAACAATACCAAAGAAAGGACATTTGGGTAGGTCGCTTATAGTACTCAAACTGCCAGACAGTAGTGGGAAAATAAAAAGAAAACAAACAAAAATATATAAAAATTAAACCCACATGGTCCCCACATTCACAATAATCAAATAAAATTAATAATAATTTACAAAATCAATGTCAATAAAAATCACAAAAATCATATGTCAATAATAATAAAAAGTAAGATACGTAAATATTCCTGTCAAGTCAGTAGGTAAATGTAACATAAAATAAAATAAAAAAGTAAAAAATAATAAAATACTGAAATAAGTATTCATGTCAAATCATTCAATGTCAGAGTGTATAAAAGAAAGGAATTAATAATAAACATCATCGTTCATTAGCACTATATAATCTAATTGAGACACTTTTCAAAAATGGGTGTAATACCCTATTCTAGCTCTTTTATGTGGGTAAGTGAACATGTGTAGTGGTGTATCATTTCAACAAAAGTTTAAAGTTATCATGACTTTGATCGTGTGTTGCCTGCTAGTCCATAAAAGTTATTTATATGTTGTACAGCCACGGACATTTTTTTTACTACCAATGAGTTTCGTGCTGAATAAACAATTTTCCTTCATATGTTTCAAAATAACCTAATATGCAAGATATAGTTAGTGTGCTCATGACGGCATTTGAAGTTCCGTCACCATGATCCACCATTACGTGACAAGCACGTATGTACAAGGTATCGTTACTAATTTAAATTAATATTCAACGAGTTCTGCAAGCGCGTCATTGAAGGTTACATCACGGCGAATTTATTTACTTGAAATTGGAGTACAGTATTTGTAGTCAAATCATAATTATTTTGTGAAAAGCCTGAGCACTTCCTTTTCATTTTTGGAATAACGAATCAGATGGCAGTATTTTCTCGCAATTTTCGGTGCGGCCTCAATTTATGCTAGACTAACGATTTAACTAAACATGGCGGGCGCGAGTCGTGCCACGTACGAGGCGTGGACGAGACACAAATTCCAAAATTTCACGAATATTTTTGTGTAACACGGTTCACCGCGGGGCGCGGACTTCTATGCGGGGAATCCAAAAGTAATATTGAGATTAGTATTAGTTTATAAAGGGTGTAATAAACCTCTTAACGAAGCTGAAAGGCACTTGTTCTCCCCATCATTGCGATATTTTTTTTGTTCTACACCATACCTGGGAACCTTCTAGTTACGGAGATATTGGGGGTCAAAGTTCCAACTTTTTGACAAGTTTTTTTTTAATACAAGTTTTTAAAGCAAGATTTTTACTTGAAACACCTCTACGACCCCTGTACTATTCAATCCATGCATCAGCACAATGTTTTAAGTGCGTTATATTGAGTTCTACCACAAAACATGATTTTTCACCCCAAAAAACAAAGTCATTTCCCAGCAATAATTTTTGCGTAAAGTTACTCAGTTTGATGTACAGAAAGCTTGGTTGACGGCTTCGTGATGTGGTTGTTTACACCCTGTATATCATCATCATTCTCTTGCCCTTATCACAATAGGGAATATGCATATTATTATTTTTATTTCGATACGGAATGTTACAGTACTATAAAAATAATGACAAAAAGCGAAACCAAGACATAAATCGGCCAAACAAAACAAAAGTTATAACCATTTAAACTTTTGTTTCTATCTCTTTCTAGATAAACGGAATTTAGTATGAATTTTGTACATCGATGCAGCGAATGACGTCATTCGCTGTATCGGACCTCTCTGTCTACTCAGCAGTTTCAAATGCTTATAACTTAGTATTTTTTATAGATATTAAAAAAATATTTTTTCTTTGCTATTTCTGATGTTAATACGCTTTGTTAAGAGTGATAAAAAAATCATGTTTATACCCTATTAGTTTGTGGTCGGCGCATCATTTATTCTTCTTCCATACCACTCTATAACTCGTCATCCAATCAGACACCTCCTTTTTGCCATATAATTCTTTAAGTATATTATGTCCATTATTAATTAGTTTATATCTGAAGACCCATAATTCCCGATTTACAACAATTCAACATCTAGACGCAATTCCAAATGTCAAAAAAATAGGTAAACGCTTGATGTTAGTTGTTGATAGACATGCCTAACACCACGCCTGCAATCCCCAAGGGGTTAAGCAGAGGTGTGGTGTGGGTGTGCCTAATAGTAAACCCACATTTCGTCAGTTTTCTAAATAAGTCCCACGTAGTAGGGGCCTATATTATAGCCATCAATCGGGCACAAACTCCGATTCCATGGCTGCTACCTAACTGCTGCTGCTAACCCGGGGCCTCATACTCGCGACAACTATACCAACGAGGCAGTCCTTGTTGGAAGAGAGAAGACACAAAAATGCGTTCGTGGTCTCAGTTAGATCCCCTCCTGTCCGTTACTAAATCTCCAGGAGATTTATGTCAATTGTTTAACTATTGTGTCCCTTCGTTAGGTATCAGTTAATGGTTTATCTGCTAAATCCATCTAAGCATGTCCTGTTTGAGTTCCGTGTTAGTGTCTCAAGTCGAGAAAAGTAGAATATCGGTTTTCTTTGGACTTAAAATTACTCAATACTCGGTTGCCAACCTTCAATTGCAACGTTCGCAACTGCGAACGGAAAACATAACAGAGATAAGGTAGCTATCATATGGAGGGCGGACGTGTGAGTAACTGTGTATGCCTCTGCTAATATTCATTACAAGATTAATTATAAGTCACCAATACCTACATCAGTGAGTGAAAAGGATTATTTGATGACGCGCGAGTCACTACAGAATAAGGGCGTTAATAATTATGTGGCACGTGTTTGTATTCTTTTGTGATTTTATGTAGATTATTCTCCCCTTGATTGAATGGGAGGTATTATTTTTTTACAAGCTATAATTTAACGTGCAATGTGTGTATATGTACCTATGTTTGTATAGTTCAAATCTTGCAACTTTAAAACAGTTATCCCCTAACGGCCCCAACTGATTGATCTGCATTTTTTAATTTAATTTTGAAAAATAAAAAAAAGTCTGACAACCAGTCTTACCAAGAGGTAGGTAACATATTACCTAGTTCTAAATGGGTGGTGGAAGTCAGATAGGCAGTCGCTCCATATAAAATACTGGTATTGAGCTGCATCCGGTTAGACTGGTAGCCGACCCTAACATAGTTGGGAAAAGGCTAGGCTGATGACAGGTTTAGTTTAGATTAGAGGACAATGCATGGTTAGCTAAGTGATGTCATTCTAAATCGAAACTGGCGCAAATGGTATTTTTTTATTTTATTAAATCAAACCCATCAATTTCTTACATAAAATTTATACAATGAAAAGCTTGTTGCGAGACACACACACTTGTAAATCTCAAATAATATTTATGAATAATCTTCATTAATACTTAGATATTTTTTATGGAAATTAAGGAAATGCCAAACACCCAATTGTTTTACTAGCAAATTATTTTCAGTGAAAAAGAGTAAAACAGAAAACGACACACACATATGAATATTAAACATATAAGAACGTACTTACAAACTATGTCATTCCTAAAAGAAATGCTCCTTAATTTTCCTCTCGTAAAATCGTCAAGGGAAGACCATACAGGAGCCGCGGACCCACAAAAGATCACTAGGGCGGTTGACCCCAGATAATAAGACTCAAAGTTATCCAAATGACGATATTTATCACAAATAGGTTATAAATTTGCACGATTTTCATTAAAACTATACTACACTAGTAATTATAATATTCTCTGACTGTTGTTATCTTTAATTGTGGTCTTGTTCGTCTGCCAAGATTAGATAAAAAAGATTTAGTTCGGAACAAGGACGATTTGAGAATCATCATCAGCCAATGGCAGCCCGTTGGTGATGGATTAAAGTCTCTCTGGTTGTAAAAGTGGACCACTGCTTCTTGCGGAAGGAAGTCTGTGCAATTCTTAATACATAAGCATAATTAGCCTCTCGATCTCATCTCTATTAGATAGAGGGCGTATTCCAAAACGCGGGAATCGATCAATCAGATGTCTTGTGTCTTCCACTTTTTGGGTCTAGGACATGTCAGTTTCGTCACTATATTTTCCTTTACCTTTTTAAGGTGATGACATTAATTAAACAAACTACAAGCCCAAGAATCACACTCTATTGGCCATAAACTACCTAGAATGTGTCAGACTGTTGTTTTTTTAGAATAGCGTTGTGATAGCGTGACAGTTGACAGAGGAGACTGGAAGACGAAAACGTGTTGCGCCGGCCCAAAGTATCATGGAAGAGGGGCAGGAAGTTAATGATAAACTGCTACATCGGTTTAGATGTAATTACTAATTCGGTTATAGACGATCCTTTACATCAGAGAAAGGATAATGAGACAGACGCAAAACCCGAAATTCACGTGGACCAAGCCGCGGGATAAGCGCTAATACTTTTATTATATCATCACATAAACTTGAAGTCGTTGACTATTTATAAGTCGGAGTAAAATTGTAAATGAAGTTATTTTATTATTTTTCACAAAGGTCAAACGTTTTTACTCCTTATTTTTCTTTGCGGTAGTATAGCGTTTAATTAAATATATTATACAAACGCCCTTAACGTCAGGCAGTTTTGAGTTAATTACTGTTTCATACATCGGAGCATAACTAACCTTGACTACGCCACTCGTTATATAAATACTTGCATTATTAACTGTGATAATGAACAGCGAATGTACTGAACAGCTCACACTTAGCTATAACTGCCTTTGCAAAACAATGCGCTTCTGAGCCCCTTAGAAACAAGTGCAACTAAGAAACAACTAATCTAGGGCTTAAATATATTTTAGAATTGTCTGGAAATATATAATATTGCTGTGTGGTATCCGGTAGAGTAGAATAGAACCAACCCATAACACTCACGGGTGTCGTATAAGGCGACTAATGTCTGAGGCAGAACACCTTGCGCCTCCGTAGACCAGAGAATGGGCAGCAGCGTTTTCTGTTAGTCTTTCATAACTGCGATTTCCAATCCGCCTGCCAAGCGTGGAGATTACAGCAGTGGACGTTATGGGCTGATGTAGTAGTAGTGTAGTATATAATATGATGCGGAGGTTTATGGTGTGGATAGCTTTAAGAATAAGGAGGCACGACTGCTAATAGAAAAATATGGAAGAAGGCAGCCTCCATGCCCCAAATATATAAAAAGATAATGGTGATGATCTGCATAAACTGAAGATTAAAGCGCTGTCAACACCAAAATCGCGACCACTGTCTATTTGTATGGGAGTAAACGTGACGTCACTATAACTGGGCGGCCAGGTTTTCGAAGAAAATAATGAATTTTGTGAACTTTAAAAAAAAAACTATACGAGAAGAACTCTTTGTCCAGCTGTGGGAGAGCAATAAATAAGTTGGCTTTTTTTTTTCAGGTAGATTCATAAATTGGCACACCCAAACATAGAATATTGAGTTGAATAACTAAAATGACAGAACCACTTACGAAAACTAGAACGAACTAGTCTGAAATTGGAAAGGTCAACACAGCAAAGATAGCTCGATACGAATTTTGTCGATTTCCATCAAACGCCCGGATAGGAGCGTAAAGCTGTTGGGAGTTTGGGGGAAACCAATACCAAACCTAATAAAGCTAGGTTTTTCTTTTTATTTTTGGCACCGATCAACAACACGGCCGTGAGAGGTGCCTTTATTATTTTTGGCTATTTTTTAACATTCGGTTTGTTTGGCTCATTGTATTTTGTTTTGTTTAGTATTTATTAATATCAGCTGGTAATCAGAAGGTTCTATTGGCCGAGTTTTGGGAAGCATCAGTCTATTCATATTTATCATAAACTCTCCGTGATATCCCTAAGATTTCTTGGCTTCAGTACAGTACCAATGTATACCTACCACACATACAGACATTTAACCTTAAACAATTAAGTGTCGGTTTCGAGTTCTGGAGAAATTTCGACATTTCAATAATCTATAAATAAATACATAATTATAAGATGTTATTTACTGTACAAGGTACACTGAAACTTATTTAAAAACGGGCCCAGCACCTGAGACTCCTTTGTTAATAGACATTTAACACATCCCTAAGGCCTATTTCCTTAGAACTATACACAAAATACAGTAAATTTTCTTAGAATATATCAGTATAGAAAAGACTGTCAATATACAGTGGCAAGATATTCTAGTCGCCGTTTTTATAGCGGTGATGGATGACGCATGCGCACCATTGAACAGATTGTGATAGTAACTATAGGGGTTAGCAAAACAATATTTTGTATTTGTTTGCTGTGTTTGTACCTTTATTGGGTTAGCAAATGGATTTAGAAATATTTAGTATCTATAGGTACACGCGATAGATATACGCGAGTAAAAGTGATAATTGGAACATCACGGAGAGAACATGAACTTTGAATAGGTACAAAGTATGTACATAGGTACATAACAATAGTAGACTTAACAACGTGATCTAAGGTCGGCTAAACAGCGTCTCTCTTTGAAACGATACTGCAAAGGTTCTCTTGTTCGAACATCCAAAATAGATCTTTTCATTGACTAGTATTATTTCCGTTTCCACGCCCTCTCTCTAACAATGTCGTTAAACAGCCTCTGCTGAGAAAGAGGTTTCGTGTACCTACTCTTAAAAAGGGACTTCAGTATAGGTAGGCTCTCCATTTTACTGCTGAGCCATTCAACACATACGGTTCGATCACAAGAAAAGATTTTCCCCTTATTTACATTGAAAAGTAAAGAACTACACTCTCTATTGAAGATTGCTCTCGGTAAACCACCACCTATTACCGATTTTAGGAATGCCATTGTACAGATGTATGACAAATAAACTTCAAAGACATGCGCAGTATGAATAAGAAATACCTCACGTGTATAAAGCGCTTTTAAATATTTTCCGAGTGAATTTAACCAAGTATTTCTTTAAACGTTCCGTTTCGGAAATGCTTTATTATAAAATAGGATTATTTGTAGAAAAAAACCGGATCCAATTTGTTCAGAATGGTCGGGATGGAGAGCGTTCAACAAACCGCTCGCTCGGTTAATACCTATGTACCGATGATTCCCTGTGGTTTACGATTTTACAATCTAACTTTAGAATATAAACCAGATGGCCAGCTAAAACACTCAATAGAAATATTTGAACACACTTTAAACACAGATTATACGTAGAACGATGGAACAGAATCACAAAATGATAAAATAGGATAAAAGAGAAACTAAAAAGTGTAACGAACTGAACGATTAGTGTTAAAAACTTTTCCACAATTCGCTCAGATCGCTAAAAAATAAAATGCAATAATAACGAAAAGTTGACGCACGTTGGAAGCTAAAACTAGACTTACCTAAAGTTTTGCAACTTCGGGATTGGAGAAGAACGTCGACGGCCGGTGCGGCTAGTAGATGCGCTCACGGATGCGTGTGTCGCGTTATCAATTAGCTCCGCTGAGCATGATCGCGCGGATGAAATAAATATACACTGCGCGTAAACAGTGCAGCAAGGCCGGCGCCGACGGCGACCACTGGGCGAATATCCCGAGAGAACGTATAGCGTCGTGCACGAGCGGGCACACGAAACGCTCAGATCGATACCGGCGCTGCCGCGCGCTCCTTTCCCAGCTCCCAACTAACCACGGCGCGGTGGCGGGACCACGAGCGGCTACAGCTCAGCGACGGATCAACGGGCGCTGCCTACACTATTGGAACGCACGTATCAGAACAATGCCGAATGTGACGACGTAAAGAGAGAATGTACGCTACTTTGCACCGCATATCATTTTAAATCGTGACGTATTGGGGACGCAGGAGAATCGCGCCGAGCATGCGCAATGAAAGGTAGGCGCGGCGTCGCGATACGAAGCGATGGAGGCGGTGGAGGCAATGGTGGTGTCGCCGGGCGGCGTGGAACAAAGAGAAACCACGTCACGGCGCTATACCGGTGCTGAATGAGGGACGCACGGAGCGAGCCAGCGGGCCCGCGACCTCACAGCGCTCGGCGCTCAACGCACGCAACACCATCGATCATAGGCACGCATAGCCTGCGACCTCCACACCACATTGCTAACCAACCTACTTTGCATATCGATTTCCGCTGCTTCTTACACGACTCCAATCACCAAAAATCTCTGCAAACTTTTACAAAGAGTGCTCAATACCTTTAGTTCTAAAGTTCTGAAGCTTTAAGCACGTCCAACTGGAAAGTTTTATAAAGAGGATGGAACAACCCTCCAGAACTACCAACGTCCTCACGGATAAAGCAGCGTTTACTTTAAAACTTTAAAAACAAAGGATATATAAACTTCATAAACGCGTAATTACGATAAGCTGAAGCCGGGACACAAAATAAGTCGCAGTTCCGAAACAGGTAGTTGCGAGTGGAAATACGGAGGGGAGATTCACGAACAGGCGATGATCAATCTCGTCCGCGAGAACTAACGCGGAGGGTACAATGCGGTGCGCCGTGCGGTGTCAAGTGCGCTCAATTTTTGCACTAATGACATGTATATTTTATCTATTGATTAGCACGAGTACGACGATATATAAATATGAAACATGTTTAAGTACATATTTCATACAATTTCAAATTTAATTAAATATCTGATTTAGCAGGGTCGCACGTGCCGCCATCTTCATAATAAGACGGGTCGGAGCCAATAACCTCGGACACATTTCAATGTGTGTTCAAATACATATAGGTACTTGGTGTAGCATTATTATTTGCGAATATTATTAGGTTATTTTTTTTATCACTGTAGGTGCCTCCTTCCTTCCGTATGATTAAAATCTGGGAACATTTTGAAAATCTTGCGTCGAATCTGTTTAACTGTATGAATAACTCGCTCTATGAGTGAGCCACCCCTCGAACTTACAATGGTTTTAAGTCACCCCAATATTGAAAAAGTATCAAGCAAGTTTAGACGACATAGTAAAATATTCAATTTCATTAAATCATTTTGTATGGGTAAGGACTTACATGAAATAGAACGGTTTTTTAGTTCTACGGACTTGTATGACCTTATACTGTTTCAATGCAATAATGGAGGGGGACTGGTAGGTATACATTGTAAGACAATCTAAGATCATTCAACGGTGACGGTAAGGATAAACCAATGTTAGGTAGGCAGTGTAGATAACCATATCGCACTCTTGGTGACCACTGTGTTTTTCTTAAGTGATCAATGACCGAAAGTAAGATATCAACAGAAAGGTGACGAAAACTATAGAGCTGTTTAGGTCGCTATATGGACAGGCTGTGTGAAAGATTATACGAGTATGCTGCATCGACACCTAAATTAGAATAACGGCAGGAGAATAATGATAAAATCTACAGAAAATGTTAAAATACCAGTAGAATAGTGCTGCAAGCAGAATAGTCACCAACTGCTACTATACTGTGAATATCAAAGCATGACGTCGAACGATAGTGACAGATACCCTTCGACCTGCGACAGACCGTTCTGACAAAGTGACCGATCGAACGATGACGCCTCGATACCGACGACGGCGACGCGCCGTCATCTGGCTTTTTAACCGACGAAAAAACGGAGGAGGTTCTCAAGTCGAAGCGTATATTTTTTATGTATGACCACGCAAAACTTTTTACAGAGTAGTCCGATTTTGATAATTCTTCTTTTATTGGAAAGGGTATAAGTACCCCAAAGTTGGTCCCATTTAAATTTCATATGGATCTGAAGATAAGTTTCGGAGACAGACAACGGAACTCTTCAAAAATGACAGCAAATCAACTGCGATTGCTGCAATCGCTTGGATATTATTGTTTCCACAACACCAAAACATAACATCACGCCTATATGCTCTGAGGGTGTACGCAGAAGTGTACAGTACACCTACATTTCGACAGTTAGGTATGTTAAGTTCCATTTTATTGGGGATTAGCCTATTACCATGAAATGTATTGTTAACAATGTAAAATAAATGCTTTTGACGCTATAGTGTTTTTTTTTTAAAGCGTCTTCAAAAACACTAAAAAAAGTGAAGTGAATTCACTAATTTTTGATCACTGATTACTAACGAATAAATTCAGTTGCAATAATAATGCTTGCGTGTAAAACAAGTCTCTACATCCAAGATGCGTTTGTCGCAAGCATCATCATTGCAACCGAATTTATTCGTTAGTAATTAGCAATTGAAAGTTAGCGAATTTGTCGTTAACTCTGTCGAGACTGCCGGCCCTGCCGTGCAAGTACGTAGGAATCGATTCGATAAATCTGACAGTCATTCTCGACAAAATGAGTTTATAACAAAGATAAAAACTCATTTGGTCGAGAATAACTGTCAGATTAATCGAATCTATTCCTACGTACTTGCACTGCTGGTCGTATGTATCTGGTCAGTGCAGCAATTTCGATTAATCTCGAAGAAGGTTGTCGAAATAATGCTCAAATTTCCAAGCATGTTTGAGAAAAGGACTTTAACATGGATTTGGGATTTCATAAACGTCACTACTCGAATAGTCGGAATCGCGGAAGACAATACAATAGAAATATGCAAAAGCGTAGCAGCATGAAATGGATGAAACCAAACATAAATTAATCAAGGTTTTAGACGTATTCTTTATTCGTTTTATTACCTCTTTCCGAGATGGAATTCAATGAGACAATACAGAAATAAAAACCAGTGTCGTGTCTTTCTCGTCTCACGGATTTCATTGAAATATTGAGAGGATAAAAAAATACTGGCAGTAAAATCTTCCGATTGCTTTCTATCCTTACGTCTGTCCCCCATCGACTGCGACCTACCTTTAAACAAAACAGTATTGTGAAAGCAATTCCCCCGGTGGCGTATTATTTTATGCTCTATTCTTAATGTCACTTGCTTCACAATTTTACAAATCGTTCTGTCTGTCAACTTCAAGCAATTGACAGACAAAGAACGTAACATAAATGATGAATGCCACATATTATTTGATATTTATAACATAAATAATAAATTATAATTATTTAAAGGAAACAATAGCTTCTGTTGTATTGTATCGTAGCGCTAGTTAGTGCCAGCCATGCGTCCATGCAGCCCAGCGTCTAATAAACCATTGTAAAGCGAAGACACTAGCCTATGCCCGGGGCTTCGGTTTGGAAATTGACTACGGGATCTTACTTCTCAAAAAAAATCAGCTTTGATGAGTCAGTCAGTCAGGACTTTTGTTTTTATTTATATATATGTATATAGATCAGTACCAGCCACGGGCTCAGAAATAAAAGTGTACTACAATACGAATGCTCATAAGCTCCATGAACACTTATTATTACTCGCAGCTACTTCCACGTGGAACTGATATATGATTGGATTGAGAAAGGCAATAAATAGACAATAGATAGCAACGTGTACGTGCGTACACGTTGCTTCTGAAGTTCAGACAGAGGGTAATTGAACCAAGTGGCACTGGAATGAAAGGCAGGTGCACTACGCTTTGAAATATTTTTCTCTTACATGGTTCGATACGTCGACCACTACAACCTCTTCACTTTGTCAACAGCGAAGCGTCAGTTATACGAGTTAAGGCCAAGTCTACAATATTGGGTCGTCAGTTTTACAGGATAACGCCATGTCTACGCAGTAGGCTGGAGCTTGGAGTGAGTTCCGCTATTTTATGAATAAAACTATCTATAGCATTGAAGGCTTTCCTTAAATCATTTGAGCCAATCGGGAGCAACAGCTACTGTATATTTTTAATGCTAAGAAACCCCCAAGTTGTTATGTGTTTAAACATGATTGATTAATAGAGTGTACCTACTTATTGATTTGAATTTCGCAATAAATCTAATGAAAATAATTTGAACTGCATAACAAAACATTGTTTATTCTTCGTTTGTCCCACTGAGTTTCGGCTCACATATACCTAACAAAATCCTGTTTCGTCCCGAACAATATGCTTCCTTAGTCCCAAAACATATTTTTTATTATTTTATTCCCGCTTCGTCCTATTTTAAATTCCTTTTACGGCCCTTATTTATTTTGTATGGGCCAAACTTATGCAAAAAATAGACTGTAATTTTCTACGCTCAAATAATACCATTGAGAGCGGACCAAAACATACAGTACTTAATTGCATTGCATTAGTGAAATTTAATCTTCCTATTCCACGAAAATGAAACGTGAACAGTGCAAACTAAAACGTATGCAAACAATTTTCTGTGAACATTTAGTTTGTAATAATTCGGACGCACTAATTGCTTACAAAATATGATGTAGTGCTTTGATGATTTCAATGAGGCTTTTGGAAACGAAAGAACAGTTCCAATTAATAAAAAAACAAAAAGAGGTTTTACTTTCCATTTCCGACTGCATAAGCGCCAAAAATAAAGAACTAGAAATTTTGAAAATTTATCTTGCCAAGGCCAACAAGGTTAAGCCGTGCTTGCCTAGGTTGGTCTGACCACCCTTACATACCGAGTTTCCTCCGTGCCCCGGAAAGCACGTTAAGCTGTTGGTCCCGGCTGTCATTTGTCCATCTTTGACAGTCGTTACAGGTAGTCAGTGGCCTAATAAGTCTGACAACCAGTCTTACCAAAGTGGTATCGTATTACCCAGTATGAATTGGGTTGTGGAGGTCAGATAGGCAGTCGCTCCACGTAAAATACTTGTACTCAGCTGCGTCCGTTTAGACTGGAAGCCGACCCCAAAATAGTTGGGAAAAGGCTAGGTAGATGATGAAGGCCAACATCAACTAGTACGAATAGGCTCACGCACAGTGTTTTGCATGAAACAATAGCGTCATTTAAGGCCACTCTATAAATGCAGGGGCTGATTGCTAGTTGTAGTTGCCTGAAATAATTGTGTTGGACTTGGTACAGGTACAGTACAAAAAGGAGTTTGAAATTAATGGAACAGTGTCCGTACTTACATACACTTACTACACTAGTTACCTATTGCCCACCGATTCACGAACATCAAAAGACTTCATGTAGACTTTATAAAAAGTTACCTAATGATGATTTTTTTCGGCAAATGTCTGACACTTTGCTTTGACGTGAAGCTCACACATGCAAACAGATAAAGATGCTTCGTTTCAAGTCCATTGAATGTACAGATTACTTGAGCAAAACTATGACCGCAAGCGAATAAAAACTATTTTAATTCCGTTTTTAAGCGGCGGCGGTAAAGTGCAACATCCTTCTCGTTGCCGGGTATTTCCGGGGTTAAATAGATAAATCGAACGTCAATCTTTCACCGCTTCGGCGCGGGCGGGCGACGAACATTTGATTAAATGGCTGAATGTTAGCTCTGTTCGGAAAACGCATGAAATTATTATGGTGCACCGGTAAACACGCTAACAGGTTTGTACTGCGTGAATAATTTATTATTTGACTAAGTGTGCGGAGCAGTTCTTCGATCGCGTGACTAACTTAAGATTTGCTGTGGAAATCTTTTTATAGCCTCACTTTACAATCAACCTTTTTTAAAAAAAACAACAATTGAATTAATTCGTTTGTATCAGACTTTTATGAGTCTAGTAGGTAATTAATATTCCTAGACCTACTTAAAACTCCAATAATTATTAATAGTATGACATTCGTATTTTAAGTGCCTTTATTACTGTATTTTCACGTTAGCTTGTGCTTG
Source organism: Xestia sexstrigata (assembly GCA_941918905.2). Classification (NCBI taxonomy): domain Eukaryota; kingdom Metazoa; phylum Arthropoda; class Insecta; order Lepidoptera; family Noctuidae; genus Xestia; species Xestia sexstrigata. Next base: position 8,780,509 of record OW799200.2, on the reverse strand, counting down.
AAAAATAGAGACATTGTTCTCTGGGCGAAGCGAGTCGGATGGACAAAACTTTTCGAACTTCTCAAATCGCATTAGTGCACCATTCGTCACAGATTCTTACTCATAACCTACTTCCGCAACCTATTTCCCTCAATGGACGCGTCGATACGTTGCAACATATCAACTGATACCCTACAATACAATACGGAGTAGAAGTACAATCCGATGCAAACATATGGAGCGAAGATAAGTGCTTGATATTTTACATTACAGACATTACAGCAATCCTTTTTCAATCACACGAGTAAAATTATTATCTGACGTTTGAAGACTAAAAATTTGAACTCCACAGTGAAGTGATAATTATAGACAATAGTTATATGCTGTTTACATTTGAACTGAAAACTGTTTGTTTAACACACAACACAATTTTACTGAAACGCTGGAACAAACAGAGAGAAATGAAATAATTTACTATAATTTAATGGGTATAAATATACACATTCATTATGCATCATTTACTAAATGATGGTTAATTACGGAAGTTTCGGATATAAAATAAACATGAAAAGAGATAATTTTCGTTTTTAACCGACTTCCAAAAAAAGGAAGGTTTTTTTTGTGTACCTATGTTCAGCGATATCTTCGCCAATTGTAAACCGATTTCGATGATTCTTTTTTTGTTTGGAAGAAAATTACTTCGCGGTGGTCCCGTTTAAATTTGGTGAAGATGTGATGGTGTTCTTCGGAGATATACAATGGAACTCTTCAATTATAGACGGTTAATCGGATGTTTATTGTTTTGACAACATCATAACATAATATCACGCCTGTATGCTATGAGGGGGTATGCAGATGTATACAATATACCCACATTTCGACAGTTAGGTATGTTGTTAGTTTCCATTTTATTGGAGACTACCTGATGCCAGCGGCTTCGCCCGCCCGAAAATTATATACTAAAACCTTGCTCTTGAATTACTCTATCTATAAAAAAACCCGCATCAAAATCCGTTGCGTAGTTTTAAAGATTTAAGTATACATAGGGACAGACAGACAGACGCGGCGAGGGACTTTGTTTTATAATATGTAGTGATAGTGATAGCGTAGTGATAAGCCTATTACCATGACATGTATTATTAACAACATAAAATAAATGACTGCCTCGTTGGTCTAGTGGTGGCGACTACTCAGCATGAGGTCCTGGGTTCGATTCCCAGGTCGGGCAAAGTGTTATTAGGTTTTCCATCAGGAATTTCTCAGTAGCAGCCACGGAGTCTGGGTTTGCGCTGGCGCGCCCCCTTTTAAATGGGACTTAAACATAACTGGCGAAATGTGGTTGTAGGTACTATTGGGTACACCTCAGTCCAACTCTTCGGGGATAACAGGCGTGATGTTATGTTATGTTAAAATAAATGTTTCGCTAATATTTGTATAGGATATTACAACTAAAAATGTAAAAAACAAAATATTGCAAAAAATAACTTCAAAAAAAGTTTTTTTGCGGTTATAAATTCGAATGCATTAAAGTGGATTTTAAAACAGGTAAAATTTAATATAACCTTTGAATCGCAAATGTCGAATTTACTCTAGGTACATAAATCATAACATGAATTTAAATTATATGATTTATTGCGTAAATACATTCGGCATTATAAATTTATAATGCGGTCGAAATGTTTACTAATTACGATAATAATTTTATAATGTAAATTCGGCACATTGTGCTCGCATACTTACGTGATAAAAGTGTAATGTAGGTCACGCGTATACTTTTTAAACCCTATTGGTACAATATAATGAAAAAGATAGTATCACGTCGACCACTGTTCAGGATCTGGGTGACATAGGACAGGCGAGCACAAAAGCTTGTTGTAGGTAGGTAAACCCATTATAACAGCCGTAAACTCTGCGAGGCTTGGAATAGGGTATCGTCCTAAGTTTCACGAAATATCGATTTTGGACTGCGATTCGTATTCGTACGCCCCACGCCTCTACGCAGGGAATATTCTTATACGAGTTAACATAGAGAGAGAAATTTTAAAATTTAACAGAGAATAACATAGTTTAGTAGGTAGTAGGTACTTAAAGTTTCATACTTTTTATATTATTTGATTTTTTTATTTAAAACTGAACAGGTACTTACACATTATAACATGCTAAAGCTAAATGGTGGGATAAAGCTTAGTCCTTGTGCCAGTGAGCATTTTGGTGGCTCATAGCGGATGATCTCCGCAAAGCTAGGTGGTACTGTCCCAGTGACTGCGGTGTTTGCCCGGCTACTTTATGACGGCATAAAGATGTGGTCGGTTAATTTAAAGGTCAATGTTCTGCTGTGCTCCAACCATTTTATTTAAGACCCCATAAAACTTTTCATGTTTCTGTTTATACCTAAGCCCAACACGCTAAGGCATGCAAAAAATATTTCTTGTTATGGGCATACAAATAACAAACAAGCTAAGTAAACCGACAAAAAAAACAAATCTTAGGAAGATAATAAATAAAGCTGAAGAAGTCGCGAGATAATGGACAGGAAATATAGCAAACCAAGCCAAGTGCGTGTCGGAAAACGCACAGGGAAGTGTTCTGTAGTCGGGATGATTACGAATGCACAGAATCGAAAAAATATCTGCGCTTGTTTCCAAAAATATCTATTGACATGAAAACACCCATCACTTTTGTGGAATTGCGCTATATTGGCTAGCTTCAACCTTGATGAAGAATAATATAGTGCGTTCGGAAAATCGATCAAAGCTAAAGCCAGGTGAAAATTCCCAGGCAACAGACAACTATACTAACTTTAGCCTTTATCGTATTAATGATTTCAGATTAATAAGTTATTTTATTAGGTAGTACCTACTTATACGAATTTAGAATGAAAGACCCTCAATTTACCCACATCGACAGGGTTGTCCTCGGAAAGCTTTGCTGAAGTGTACAAAATATAACGTTGTTTACGGCGGAGAAGGATCCTAAAAGAACCCATCTGTCTCACTCCTAACACGCAACATATACTCGTATGTACACAATCATATTTTCTTCTACTGTCACACCACAACAATTTTTAAATCACTCACTACATATTATAATATGAACAAAGTCCTCCTCCGCGTCTGTCTGATCGCGATAAACTCAAAAACTGCGATTTTCATGCTGTTCTCACCAATCGATAGAGTGGTTTTCGAGGAAGGTTTTAGTATATAATTTGTCAGGTTTTGGTATACATTGGCTAAAATATAAATATATTTGTTGGTGGTGGCGGAAAAAAATAAGCCATCTGGGAGCTTTACTTTGGTCGCGATAAACGACATTCACGCAAGCGAAGCCGCGGGCATCAGCTATTTCATAATTAAACACATTTTCTTTCATTCTAAGAGGATTAAAAAAGTTTGAAGTAGAATATTCTCCTAAGTCCTACTGTTATTTGCGTCTTAATGCGTGTTAATGTTAATTAAAATATCTTAGTTATGACTTATTGTGAAGAAAGAAGTGTTTCTTTTCAGCGACAAGCGGCGTGCAGTGAAGTCTTTGTCCATCAGAGTTTCTATTCAGAGGCACCTAGCTTTTGTGCTACTTTTTAAGCTTTATTTCTCTTAAACATCAAACAAAGTCTGGCGATGCCGTTAGTATTTTATCGGCTTTGTTATAAAATGAACTCCCGCAGTTGCAAAATTAATTTAAATATTCCATTTAAATCCTGCTCGTCATAATATTTCTACACAAATAGGGTAGTTATTTTAGTATCCTTTGCAAAACATTTTGCTCCTCTTCTCTAAAATCTCTTAGGTTTTTAGTTATTAGATATTGAGCCATTTTTTAACAGGAGGAATTATATCCGTTTGCGACTTTGTGTTCTATAGACTGCTCAATGTACCTACACAGCTAACCCTAATCCCGCGAGCACCACTCCCTCTTTACTTTTCCTATTAGGCACGATTTACGTAGGTTTGTGTGGGGAATTGGGGAACATGCCGGATGAATCGCTCGAGATATATTATATTATTATATATTCACTTAACCACACCATACTTTTTATTTTCCATTACTGTCTCGAAAGTAAAAACAAACTGCGTTACCCTTTTTTAAAATTGCCTCGTGTTGTCCACTGGATGAAATAGTGTTCCTGGCAGGACACGAGAAAATCGTGTTAATTATTCGATTAACTGGACCTTTAAAACTTTTTGAAAATAACTTTAATTTGTCAAGGTGTAAGCAGGGATGTCGAATGGCATTTAGTTTTAAAAAGCTAACTATAAATCAAAATTAATTGTGACCCTTTAGATTCCGTTTCAATTGTTTCATTTGCACAGATAACAAGGTCAACAAGGTTAGTCTTAGTTCCCCTTCAATGTAGCAAGTAAATGAGCTTTTGGACTGTTGATTTTGTGCCTTCTTATGTCGTCAGACTAAATTGAGATTAGTGTCAAATTAGTCGGCAGCCATTTTTATTTCATTGTACTCTCGGGTGTCCGTTGTGTGTGAGCCATGTGACGTAGGGAAATGAGCACTCATCACCGGCCCATGTCCTTTAAAACATCGGGCAGACAATTGAACTAAGGCTGCCATCAGACGGACTGCATCGCAGCTACCAGCAGTCGATATAATATTCAACTGCATGCAGTTGTACGTTCGACTTCGTTCAGTCATGATATCAACTTCACGCGGTCGGTCGGCAGCAGTCGTGTGAAGTCAATATTAACTGCATATAGTCGTGACTTCAACTTTACGCGGTCGGCTACAGTCGTGTCGTGTACCGTAAGCGTGTAGCGTTCGAGATCGTGGAACTCTAAATTATTTATCTCTGCTCTAAGACTGTGTTCATTTGCCTTTTCTTCTCTACGAACCCTGTGTCAGATAAGATTTTGATAAGATTTCCGTTTTGCAAAAATGACAGACATTCAGAAAACGAATTTTCAAAAATAATCCTTAGCTCTTGTGTAAAACCCCAGCGGTTTTGCTGTGCGTTGTCTGATTACGAATTTAACATAGTGTTTAATTCGCAAACTTCCCTTGTCTAGCTAAAATCATAGTTATTCGACATCTGATAGCTGTTATATCGAGTAATTAGTCAATCTTTAGTTATCTCTATTGGCACTGCATTTCATCTGAGGCTCCACAGAATTTACCATCGAAATTCCCTTGCGGATTTCAAATTGGGATGAGAATTAGGACTAGCGGTTCAATAATTGAGCTCCAGGAATAATCTAGTCTGAATAGTTAGTAGTACGAACAGACTGCGGTATGCACCTTTATTATGTGGTATCCAGTGAAATGTAAGCAGACTACCAAATTACCTGTAATTACTAAGTAACAGGATCTCGTAAGCCCACTGATGCTGAAGGCTATTAGTGGTAGTATAGTTACGTTCTCAGTAATTAAGAAATTATGCTGATTACTAATGGGCTGGACATAAGTCCAGCATGGATGTTTTACGATTGAAATGATGATTATGATGATGGTGACTACATAATATGTTTGCAGCAAAGGAAATGGCACTACGGAACGCAATGCATTAGGTAAAATTAAAATAGAAATGAAAAGAGGAAAAAATTATAATGTCGAGTTTTCTATAAATGTCTAGCACACACAAAGGGTGTAAAAAAAAACCATGACAGCCATTTCATAAATTTTAAAATCCTCCCATAAGAGTTTAGCATGTACGGTCGAACAAGCTATTTGGTTTACATTTTACAATGTAATTTGTGGGTTAAACTGTAAACCAAATAGCTTGTTCGACCGTACACGCCCCTAATTTTTCAGTTATTATTTTTTATTTCGAAAACTATAAGTTTTATCGCTAAACTTGAAAAGTAGAAATTGAAGAATAAAAAAAATTGCTTTAAAAAAAAAAATTTGCGAAGTTATAATGTTTATCGTTTCGGAGATATAATTTTTTTTTCTAAAAATTTTGAAAATTTCAGCCCCCTCCTCAAGTTAGGGGTTGCATGAAAAAAGTTTAAATTTTAAATTGTCCGTATTCTTACTCTGAATGATAAAAATGTTAAACGGTTCCAAAATTTTCCAAAGGAAAAAAGTTGTGGCCAGAAAACTGATTTTCGAAAAACCGCCCTCGCACCGTCCCCCATGGACGAATTCCGCCCATTCACGAACTTAACCTAAGTTTTGACCCTTTCGATTTTTGGGCCAAGTTTGAAAAGCAATCGGTGCATAATTGCGACCTGTAGAGTGTGCTTGGCGCCCCACATACTTAGGTACGTAGGTATACATATATACCTATATATATATATATATATAACATTTTTAACCAGCGGTTGATTTGGGCTCTAGGGGTCATAACTAGACCCTATGGTGAAATTTTCGGAAAACTCGACTTTAGGTGTAATCTTTGTCATGTCATGCTTTGTCAGTTCGTTTTATTTTAGTTTACCAATAGGTAGATTTTTTCTGATGAAATCTACCTAAAAAAAAGTCGTTTCCCAGCAATAATTGTTTGCTTCGTGATGAGGTTGTTTACACCCTGTATTACTTATAACTTATTTCGACACCTATTTCACTAATCATAAACAAATACCAACGAGAATCCAGACACAGGCAAAGATAATCTAAGATAGCGCCACCTTAGCTGGCTGGCAATCTGACCAATGGGTTAAGCTATTTTGAAATATAAAATTACATTACCACATTTTCAACCAATGACGATGTTGGGAACTAGCTATGCTAGCGCCATTACTTCCACAGATTCCTTCCCCATTTATGGCATTAATTAAAAAAAACCGGCCAATTGCGTGTCGGGCGACGTGCAGTGCAGGGTTTAGTAGTAGCCCGTTATCACAATCTAGAACGATTCTGTTGTTGTTCCCGTTGGTACAGCGCCATCTAACGGCAGCTTTGTGAAACTTATGATAATTTAATAAGGTGTTTTTGCTAGGCTTTACTCGTTCTAAACGAGCAACTTACTACTTCATCTTAGTCACTGTTATGAATTTATTGTAAGGGATTTTGTATTTGGTACAAAATTATCCAACACCCAAGTTTAACGACTATTACCTACTGCTAAAGTTATTATTATTTAAAGATATCTTAAGGTAGCACACGTCGCGGGCTCGAGCTCACTGGTGGGCGTGGTCAAAAAGCACGCTGTCTCACCTGGTATCGTGCCTGACAGAGTGAATTCAGTAAGATGCACGATAATTCATAATAAAAAAAATACGAAAAGGTCTTTGGAAAATCGGTTTTATGACAAAACCACTGCATAAATCTGCCGCAGATTTACGTATTTGCGTTAAAATTGGCAATAAAACCGAATCTTTGTCAGTTCGTTACTTTTTAATGGCTTTTTATTTTACTATTCTGTTTCCGCACAGACAAAATTAATAATGACACAAAGCGATATCATCTTTGGATGTACAGTGTCAAACAGTGGAGTAATTCCCTCCCGAAATTTCTATGTTTTCAACGATACCCCACACGATGGGGTAGACGTAGGGGAGCTACCCTAAAAAAAATATTTTCCAAAATTTTAGTCTACCACTTTGTCGGCGTAATTGATATACCTCGGACAGACGGACATGACGAAACTATAAGGTTTCTTTGTCAGGACTACGGAACCCTAAAATTTACTCGGAGTGATGAGTGCTGGGCGGATCGATATTCAGTTCCGACGGTTCCTATTATGTCGCACAAATATTTTGCGGGTGGAAACAAACATATTCCAATACATGTATGTATGGATATGAAGCACGCGTGTTCGTCAACAGCGCTGAACGCGGGATAAAGCTTTGTTAAGGGGAGTTTCATAATGTTTGTGGGTTATTACGTGCAATCAGGTAATTTCATTTGCCGCCGCCTCCGTGTTACCCCTAAACACGTATAGGTAGTGGCTTCAACGACGTGCGACGTTGTTTTATATATAACAAAGTCAACTTAAACGACCCAAGTTTATAATTAAAGCCCAAGGCCATCCCCAGTCGATAAGTCAGCGATTTCCTAGGGGTGAACGTGACGACTTACAACAACTTGCGTATTTAAGGAGCTTATTTATGACAATGTTACTGTGTAGGCGTTGCCAACTCGTTTGGCTAAAAATATGGGTTAGCGTTTCCTGATTTGTAGATAAAATAATTTAAGGCTTAAAACTAGGGTGGCAAGTCTATATTAAGTACCTAGATAATCTTTAAGCCAGAACGATATAGAGTCATGAAGGTGTCTTTAGTGTGAATTGTATCCTAAAGGAACGTAGCTGCGATGAAGTGCCTAAATAATTTATGCGGAGAGTGTAAAGACCCAGATGCGGAGCTCCCTCTACATTGCATATTTCAAGATAACTATTTTAGAACTACACGGTCGCAAAATTCAGTTTTGAAATTGAGGACCCTTATAAATTCATACGATTTCAGTATTGTTAGTCACCTTCAACCTTTAGCGAAACAACATGGCTTTAGTAAGGAGTAAGACAAATATAAACTCACGAACAAAGTTAAATTAATGCATTTTGTTTAGGGTCTGCCTACAAATTACTGCGGGGGCACTGAGACCGACTTTAATATGATAAACATGTTCTATTCATAAGGATTGCGTGCGGTCCGCTCTATACCAGGGTGATAACAAAACTGGCACAATTCACTTCCCTTTATTTTTACTCAGACGTAAAGCGTAACAAATGTTTGTTTGAAGCAGTGTTGCAAGCGAATATTGGCTTATTCGTCAACTAGCGAGTAAGAATCTTGCGAGTGCGCGGAAGTTGGCACCTTCCGATTTTAATAAAAAAAATTGTCGTTAGTTTTACTTGCAGCGACATAAACTTCTTATAAAATAATATGTACCCACTTTAAATGTATAAGATATTATATAGGACTTGACTTTATTTTCATTTGACTGTACTTTATATCGTGCGAGCGAATTGACAACAAAAACAATCAAGATCGGAAGGTGCCAAAACGCGCGCACCCGCGACTTTCACAGGCGCCAGTTGACGAATAAGCCCGAAAATTACGAAACTCGATATGGAAACAAAGCGTCGGATTTAAACGGTAAAGTAAATACGTTTATGTATGTGTACGTGTATTGTAAAATTCATGTTTCAACACACTATTACGTACTTTATAGTTGGAATCGAGTATAGTAAAAGTAAATGAGTTTAGGGATCCTTTTCATTTGTTCAGGTATGAGTAACATATCGATTTTCAAGTTTCCGTACCAAGAAGGTTCTGTCGTAAGCTTAAGTAATAGGATCAGCTATTGCTAATCCTTCGACATCTGTCTCTTCAACTGTCACATGCTTTTATCTCAGTATCAGTAAGAGGATCTATCTACATTGATATGAAATATTTAATTGAATACATTGATATAGTACTTAGTTAAATTTGACAAATAAATAATAAAAATATCTGCGAGCGTTTCACTCTCACACGAGGTAAGTATTCTTCTTAGCGTTTTAAACGTACTTTTTCTTTTTCTTTCAGACTTCGCTCGTAGGCCGCTGCCACGCGACGTAGCACTAAGACATAAGCTGAAGCATCCAGTTCTTATACTCTTACCGCTCGGACAAACGGTAATCGTTTGCCTGAATGCACACTCACTTAGTGCTGTTAGTGTATACTATTATCCAGTAGAAATACCACAAAATCGAAACATAAAAATTTTATGCGCAGACCACGGTTTTACAACTAAATCGTGTTCGACAAAATAACAAGGGAAAGGGATTTTATATCCTCCATTTTCAGCGTGTTAATTAATCATTAATACCTCAATGTTCTTTAATAAAACTTAAAATAACCGTGTCCACGATAGCTGTTTATGAAGACACTTAAATAGTGACAGGCGTTTTATAAGTTAAAAGAATGCGAGGTAATTGCTTCGCTTGCGCTGCATAGTTTTACGGAATATAAACGCGGTCTGCATTCTTAGTAGTTGATCCATTTTCCTGAGTTATAGGTAAATGGGCTATTAGAGAAATAGCATAACAAGGCGACCGATTGTCCCAAGTCGATAATAGACTAGGTACCAGCTAGGGTAAAACCACGAAGAAAAAAACTAACAAAGCGCCCCCTCGCGGAGCACAATAACTACCTACCTATAAAAAAAAACTACGACAAACAGTCAAAGACACTTTAGTCCAATTAGGGGAGTACAAACATTTTCCAATATAATTGGCCATTGTTATGAATATTATTTTATTTCCAAAGTAATTTTACTATTATTTTATTTCATAACTCTTTAGACCTCAGGTACTTCAATTCAGCGTTGTTATCATAAGAACAGTTTTTATTGGATAGGTACTGTTTTCATAGTTGAATGATCTGGTGAATAAACATAAGGACACGCCACAGATCATTTTGTTATTGAATTTCTAATGAAGATTTCAATCAAAATGTATCATAATATCAAAAGGCAAAACTATTACTATGCAAACATTACATTTCCAGCAACTAATTAATTGGGCAGGGGAGGCCTTTTCCGACCATTACCTCTATGAACTATAAATATGTGGTGTACAAAAGGGGGAGAATTTCACACGAAAAACGCCAATCAAAATCAGTCGCTCATTACATTTTGCCGCGAATTTTCGAACGACAAACGCAATACTGCAATGTTTTGTTTCACGATATTGACAGCGATTGAGCCAGACCACATCAAAGCAACCCATGAAAGAGCAAAACTACAATGGAGCATCATTCAACAAAACAAATTCCAATAATTCTGGATTTGTGTTGTCTATTGTATTCATTCCACGTTTCCGTAAATAGGTATTCCATCACCGTCATCATTATGTCCTGCCTTTGTCTCATGTTATTTGGGGTCGGTTCAACACGTTTTTTTCTTCCATGCATTCGCCCCTGTCAATCGTCACGCTGTCATTGACTCCTTTGCCTGCATATCATCCTCCGAGTTCCGTGAAATCTCGCTCTCTTCCCTCAGTCCCCCTTTCAATAACTTCCTCCCATACTGCTTTCCTCTATAGTTATTGCACTCCACAAACCAGGTGGGGCACCAGCGCAAATGTTACTCCATTCGTCAGGTGTGGCAGTATTCAATCATTGGTGGAAATTGTGATATCGTATGACCTATACCTCCCTTTGTGCTTTTTGGCTTTCGATCATAATATGTATTCATAATTGGTTTCCCATTGATTAAGTAATAGTCGCTGTTTTAGTTTCTTTGTTATTCGTGAAAATCTGTAATTAGCTTTCAAAAATTGTGTGTGTTCATACAAACCATAATAATGATGATGTTTGTTGTTGTTTGTTTCTAGTATTTCACAATATCTATTGATTGTATTGTACTCTGGTTCAAATACATCTTGCTGCATACCTAGGCATATTTACGTGTCTACGTAACATCGATCTGATTTACGTAAAGGGATGATATATATATGAAGGGTGTAAAAAATCTCTTAACGAAGCCGAAAGACACTTGTTCTATTCGTCATTGCGATCATTTTTTTGTTCTACACCATACCTGGGAACCCTCTAGTTACGGAGATATTGGGGGTCAAAGTTCCAACTTTTTGACAAGTTTTTTTTTAAATACAAGTTTTTAATGTAAGATTATTACTTTAAACACCTCCACGACCCCCGTACTATTCAATCCATCCATCAGCACGATGTTTTGAGTGGGTTACATCGAGTTCTACAACAAAACATGATTTTTCACCCCAAAAAAAAAGTCGTCTCCCAGCAATATTTTTTGCGTAAAGTTACTTAGTTTGATGTACAGAATGCTTGGTTGGAGGCTTCGTGATGAGGTCTTTTACACCCTGTATATATATAGATATGCACGTGATTTCTTTACATACTTTTACCTGAAACTGAAAACATACAAACGCAAATTCTATAGCTGGTGAGGGGATCGAACCGGAGTCCAATTTTAGGGATTCTTCGCAAGAATACCGTCACAAAATACGGAGTTACCTTCTGCGACGAGTAGTTGAAATGTCGCTATTCATCATAATCAATTACACCGTAGACGTGGGTACGTACCTGCAACAAACAAAAAAAAACTCAGATTAGAGCAAAGGTAAAATTCACATCTAAGTTACCTCAATTTCAACGCTGTTTCAAGTTGTCGAACCGTTTTCTACAACACGAGCTCGATGCATGTTATATGCAATGTAAGCTTTAGTGAAGTGAAAACTGAAACTTGATAATGTTGAACGGGAAACTTTGCCTATTAGAAATCCCCAGAACACGTTAAAACTTGTAGAATATTCAATTCACCGAGCACAGCCTTTTGTTCAGGTGTTCATCTTTATACATCCCTCATCTGCATTTATGAAAGAGTGTGACGTATTTTAATTATAAAATAAAAATAGTTTATTGGTAGAACACGTTTCGGTTTTAACAAAATTTTGTGATTGGATCCTCCTTTTAGGCATATAGTGCCTGTGTTAGGAGAGTCCGCTCTTCCATAGCAAGTCATGTTATACAAAAAGCACAACGTATCATTATTATACTAAAACTACATAAATTAAGCATTAACCTTACCCGCAATTATAGACACAATTAAAATAACAATGTTCTGTTCCCTTTCGGGAACGGCTGGGGACATACTGGTTAAATCATGTGTGAATGAGTAGGTGTAAGTTTGTGGGTGAGTATATGTGAGTGAGAGTGAGAGATGTGTATACACATACCTACACATACACACATCTCTCTCTCGGTTTCAGTTTTTCGGTTTCATTGTAGGTAAGCGTTTGTATCCATTCCATTATTATCTTAGATAGATTTCATCAGAAATCTACAGCAGAAGACTACAGCAGTATCATACGCGTAACAGAATACTTGTGCGTTTGCAATATTAATGTTACAGAATATTACAGATTAGAGGTTATAAGAAACATTTCTTGACGTGCAGGTTTAGTAAACAACGGTGTCGATTCTGTTGTGCACAAACTAAACTTAATTTAGGCTATTGCTATCTTTTTCTCTCTAACAAAACGAGAAAGAGACGGATGTAATTTAGAGCTGTCAAATTTAGTTGGAACAAATATTTCTATACAAATGAAGGGTGCACGTAAAACATGTCGACTAAAAACACGATGAAGCGCAAGGCATAAACTAGTTTGACATCTCTAACTTAGTTCATAGCTATAGCCGTCCTTTTCTCGCACTGCCTTTTAGTAAAAGATAGCAATAGCCTAAATTAAGTTTAGTTTGTGAGGGCGCGGGCGGCAAGTGCGGGAGCCAGGGTAACCAACTCCTAAAAATATTTACCCCTCAAGGTAAGTCAAAATTCCCACAATTACTTGAAAATCCCCCCTTTTTTTTCGGATGGTACATCATCAAATGACCCCTCCCGCTCTGGCTTTTACTGATTAAAACCCATCCATGTTCCTTCTTTGCCGTTTGTGTTCTAGGGCCGTGGTAACTCTTTCTAACAACCCGCAGCCCTGGCTGGCATCGGCCCTTGCGGACCCCTTCCCTCTTGTTGACATCTCTTTGAGGCGCGCGTAGAACACGAACACGCCGTCGACACGGCTTGTCGTCATAAGACGGACGGACGGCGAGCTAGCCCATAGCTCCCCGTCTACAGGCCCGCGCCTACGGTTACAATTATAAATAAAAAAAGAATCCCCCTAAAATTAGAACGCCCCTAAAAAAATCACATCCCTCTCCCTATTTACCCCTAAATTTGGGTGGAAAACCCCTAAGTTGGTAACCCTGGCGGGAGCGGGGATCTCCGATACCGCGCTGCTCGCCGCACCGCGCTACCAGTCTGGCCAGGCAAACCGCGTGCGTTGCCGCACCCGCACCGCACCCCGCACCGCGCTGCCACCCTGGCCGCACACTATATCCTTCGAGCTTTTACAGTATCGATTTCCATTGGTGGCTAGTTAGTACCTAGCTTGTTTTAGTGTTGTTTTATGCATTTTCTTCATTACTGAGATTCATAATTAACCGCAAGACAAAGACTACTGAAATACAAACTAAAGTCGAAGTTGTGATTTCGCTCTTAAACTACTGCAATTATTCTCCCTACCTAACAGATATTTCCTGTAGTAATAACGTTACGTCGTTCTTTTTCTTTCCTAAGTGACTTTAGCAACCTGTTCTGACAATAATGAATAATATATTTTACCTAATGTTTGAAGTATCAAACATTCGGTAAAATATATTATTCATTATTGTAGGATAGCAAATTAAATAGCAATATACCTAATCACGCGAGACAAAATATTGCAGCAATTGGGCTCAATGACAACCAGCCTACATATAAAAGGAAACTTGATAACATTAAATACATAAGGTTCCATTTCGTCGTTTTCGCAGTTTCGGATGTCGGTATAATAACTGAGTCGAATAATAACGTAGCAAGTCAAGCGGCAGTGAAAGGCATGCTCAATTGCATATTTGTTTATGTTCTCGATCAAGGGAGCGAGGATACAATAATTGTTTTGTTTGATGTTCCAAATCAAAAAGGTGGTGCATCAAAATTGCCATTACAGCTTGCCTACGAACTGCACGCTCAGTTTTAGCGCGACTGCGGAGAAAACAAATGCCATTTTATAAAAGCTGGCTGTTAGGATATTATGAAAAGTCGGTCGTGGTGGTTTTGGCAAATTTCATAACAAAGGTGTGGTAAATAGCTGCGTCATAAGTACTATAAAGCATGATTTTGAATATTAAATAAGAGCTAATTAATATGATGATTCACCTGTCCTGAACACTTTGTGTGGTGGAACACCCCCGCCAGACACCTTAAAACTATGTTAAATTGTAAGTGAACTTACGTCATTTTATTAAATCTGTTTTTATGTGTTACTTGGGCAACTATTTAAAGCTGTTTCTCAAACCGCTAGACAGTTTTGATGGTTCCATTCCACTGCCAGACATAGTTGAAGGTCACCTGTATTTGGTGTTTTATTTTCTTTAGTTTTGATAATTCAGTCATCTTAGTAGATGTGTAAGCTAAGAAGCATTATTCAGTACCTAAATGTCACCATTATGGTTTTAGAGAAAAGGGCTTCAAGAAATTTGTAAAATAGTTAGTGGATGGAGCTATTTTATGAAATAGCGTATGTTCTATAACAATTTATAACACTTTATAGGTGTCTAGTGTCTAGTCGTCGATTTTCAACAGACTTCCAAAAAGAGGAGGTTCTCAATTCGACTGTATTTTTTTTTGTTTTTTTCTCAGAACTTTCGACTGGGTGAACCAATTTTGACGATTCTTTTTTTTATTTGTAAGCTGGTGCTTCTTTATACCATGGAATTCTTCAACAAATTATATTAAATTAAAAATTTAAAAAACCCCCACACGTAGTGTCATAATTTCTAGATTATTTTTTCTTTTTATAAGGTTTCACGTTTATACGTATTTTTTGTGTCGGGGGTTTTTAAAAATTTTATTTTTATTTTTTATTTCATGCTTTTTGTAGGGACTCCTTATTTTTTTTTTTTGCGTTTTAATATTTAGGTAATATGGTGTTTAATTCATTAGGTCCTAGGTACCAGTCATCACTGCACTTTCCTCCTCAATCTAGGGCATTGATAAGACAAAAAAATCAAAATCAAAATCGGATCATCGGAGCTACATGCCACAGACAGACAGACAGACAGACAGACAGACACACACACACACACACACACACAACACGTCAAACTTATAACACCCCGTCGTTTTTGCGTCGGGGTTAAAAATAGACGACAAATCTGCCGTGATTGGCGCAATCGCTTGGATGTTTATTGTTTATACAACATCATAACGTAACATCACGCCTGTATGCTCTGAGGGGGTACGCAGATGTGTACAATACACCCAGATTTCGACAGTTAGGTATGTTAAGTTGGCGCGTTCGTGTTCCACGCGCGCCACAAAAAGATGTCAGCAAAAGGAGGCAAGGTCCGATGCCTGCCGGGGCTGCGGGACTGTTCGAAAGAGATACCGCGGCCCTAGATCAAATTCAAGCACTAAGCCTAAATAAATTCAAATCGTTTATAAAACGGAAGCTGTGCTTGAAAGCCTACTATCATGTTAACAACTATCTCGAAGATAAAAAGGCTTGGGATTAAGCTGCTCCAATGAAATTTGCTCTGTGAATGTCGAAATTTCGGACTTCGCTTGTTTATTATTAATTCCTTTCTTTTATACACTCTGACATTGAATGATTTGACATGAATACTTATTTCAGTATTTTATTATTTTTTACTTTTTTATTTTATTTTATGTTACATTTACCTACTGACTTGACAGGAATATTTACGTATCTTACTTTTTGATTATTATTGACATCTGATTTTTGTGATTTTTATTGACATTGATTTTGTAAATTATTATTAATTTTATTTGATTATTGTGAATGTGGGGACCATGTGGGGGGTCATTTTTATACATTTTTGTTTGTTTTCTTTTTTTTTTCCCACAACTGTCTGGCAGTTTGAGTACTATAAGCGACCTACCCAAATGTCCTTTCTTTGGTATTGTTCGTCGTTTCGTTGAGCTCTTTGAGTTATAAGTCGAGCTACACGATAACTGACAAATGCTTGCACTGACTGGACAGGTCCACTCAAATCTGTGTGGTTCTTTCTTTAAAAGACCATCTCAGACACTATTCTGCATAGTCCTCATGTGAATTGAGCAAAATTATGTCTGGACTTCAAAAGAGACTATGACCTCTGAGTTTGTTTCGGCTGTTTCTTCTCAGAGTAGTCAGGTACGAAACACCGGCCCCATCTAGTTTAAAAAAAAAAAAATGACGTGTAAAAGTGTTTGTAAAAACCTACTTGCAAAATAAACATCATTTATCATTTATCATAGATCACAAACTGCTAAGAAGGAACATGGATGGGTTTTAGTCAGTAAAAGTCTGACACCCCTTCCGCTCCGCCCAGACCGGGACCCTCATTTGATGATTTTCCATCGGAAAAAAAGGTATATTAAGTTCTAGGGGATATAGTTATTGGGGATAACCCTATTACCATGACATGTATTGAAAACAATGTAAAATAAATTCATGCCAAATATTTGTTTGGGAAAAAACCTTTTTGCAAAAAATTAAACGGACTTCAAAAAAACACAAAAAAGTGAAAAATAACGTTAGCTTCAGAAGTCGGTGACAAAAAAAACTAAATCAATCAAACAAAGGTCACCGACTTCAAGCTTAACTTATTTTCCACATTTTTGTGTTTTTTGAAGTCGGTTTTATTTTTTTGCAAAAACGTTTTTTATAATCATACAAAATGTAATATCAAGGAATCACGCTTTATAGTTTGAAGTAAATTAGCAGCTATTTAACACACCTTGTTGCCTGATATCTGCCAAAGCCACCACGACCGACTTTTCATAATCGTTTTTAACTGTGGTAAGGTAGTAGTACAGAAAAAGTTTCAGCTTTTATAAAATGACGTAGGTCTGGCGTTCATGGGATCTTCAAAAATTTAGGCATTACGAGTAGTACGTGTACGTAGACGTGTGTACACAAATGTTCTGCGCGCTCCGGGTTTCAGCCCTGTTCTATATTTTTTACCTGGCTAATAAGCACAATATAAGGGATGGTGAACAACCAGCTTCCATCTCTTTCAAAACCACATTCATACTCAAAACTTGACTGACGAAACGCTCTAATTCATCCATAATACAAACTATAACCGTGGCAGTCAACTTGAACTTGGAATAACTTCTAGTAACGGGGTACGTCGCAAGGGGACGTTTACAAAGCCCTACATAATAAGCGTTTGACGGCAAGACAAAACGCTTTAAAGAAAACATAATACCAAAAATTTAGCTACTAAAAACTGTTGGTAGGTAAACGTTAATTGCGCTTTTCAGGTCTTTACAATACCTAAAGTTTCTAAAACACGGTAAGGTGGAACGTGATTTCTTCGTGATGATGTTAATGATTTCATGAATTCTTGATGGTTGATTATCCTCATATTGCCCAAAAATAAGTGCGGGTAGGTGAAGAGAAATCGTTACAATGGCTGTCAATACTTAATGCTACTTACCGGGCATCTGAGGTTGTATGGGGGGGGTAGAAAGAAGGTTAATGCTAATTATGATCTAGAATTCTAGATTATATAGACAGAGGTTGTGACATTGAAGACTATGAACAGCAGTTACTCATATTCAGGTAGGGTGTTTTATAATAAGCTTTTATTCAACTTGCCTTTTTAGTTTTTAGTTTGTTAGTTTATGTATTGGTTAAATCTTGCAACTGAATTTCAAACCAGTTCCCCAGAACCAATTGAGCTGAAGTTTTGCACACACTTTTGGTTCTGGTGATAATATTTTTAATGACAGACAAAACTTAATCCTGCAGCCAGGATTGTCTCCTCACGAAAGAACTCTTCAATCTTTAATAACGCGGTCATGAAACTTTGTATGCGCGTAAAATTTTGATAGATAAAGATGATTTTAACATGAACTCATCCTGCAGCCAGGATCGTCTCCGCAAAAGGGAACTCCTTAACAGTTAACGGCACTGATACGTAAATTTGTAGACGCGTTCATATTTTATGGATAATCAAGAATTCTATCATGTCCTGATTACTCCCCACCCCCCCAGGATCCCCTCAGCCAGGATTGTCTTCTCACGAGGGAACTCCTCAACGGTAAATAGCACGGATACGAAAATATGTAGACGCGTTCATATTTGATAAATAAACATGATTTCTATCATGACCTGATCCTGCAGCCAAAATCGTATTCTCATGAGGGAACTCCTCAACGGTAAATAGCACGAATACGATAATTTATAGTCGCGTCGCGACCCCATCCTGCAGCCAGAATCGTCTTCTTATGAGGAAACTCCTCAACGGTTATTGGCGCGGACACGATTTTTATAAACGAGTTCAATGATTGCGACAAAATTAAAAAAAAAACAAAAAAAAATTGATTAAACGACCTTTTTAAAAATAAGCTTTTATAAAAATGCACTGAAAAGAAGAAAATAAACTTTAATAGTCAAACAGGCAATACATTTTCCACGTATTTAAGTAGGTTACTACATACATTTGTATATGTGGGCATTGATTTTCATAAAATCTTTTTTTTATTGTATCTACTACTAAGTTAATACAAATAAAAAACAAAAGTCCTGACTGTCTGGCTGAGTGACTCATCAACGCCCAGCCCAAACCCTTGGACCTAGAAAGCTGAAATTTTGCACATAAAATCCCTTTATAATGAAGACAAGGAATAAGGAAGAATTTTTCGAAATTCAACTCCTAAGGGAGTTAAATAGCAGATGAAATTTTGTATGGAAAATCGACAGTTTTAAAGTTAGGAACTTCAAATGTGTTTGGGCCGACGATTGTAAATTTATTTAAAATACGTGTCTCAGCGTTTTTCATAATTCCACCCCGAAGGGTTAAAAAGGGGGTAGGGCACGCCACAATAGTGGCGGTAAGTCCCCTCTTTGAGGAGTGGCTTGAGAGACGCCACGGCGTCCACACCTTCCGCCTGACGCAGGTTCTCACCGGATACGGTTGTTTCGGGAGGTTCCTGCACCGAATCGGGCGGGAGGAAACGCCCGGGTGTTTCCATTGCGAGGATCGACCGGAGAACACGGTGGAGCACACGGTGGAGGTGTGCCTCGCGTGGGCTGAGCACCGCCGTGTCCTCGAAGCGGCGATTGGCGGCGGCGACCTCTCGCGTCCGGCCCTGGTGCAAGCCATGGTCCGGAGCGAGAAGGAATGGGACGCCGTCACCTCCTTCTGCGAAGCAGTAATACTAGAGAAGGAGGTGGCGGCCACCACGTGGCCCCCGGCCACCGTAGGCGCGGGCCTGTGGATGGTGGGCTATGGGCTAGCTCGCCGTCCGTCCGTCTCATGACGACAGGCCGTGTCGACGGCGCGTTCGTGTTCCACGCGCGCCTTAAAGAGAGTCAGCAAAAAGGAAGGGATCCGTAAGGACCGATGTCTGCCGGGGTTGCAGGACTGTTTGAGAGAGATACCGTGGCCCCGGAACACAAAGGGCGATGACGGAACATGGATGGGTTTTAGTCAGTAAAAGTCTGACACTCCCTCTTGCTCCGCCCAGAGCGGGAGGAGTCATTCGAGGATTTCCCATCCGAAAAAAAAAAAAAAAAGTCTTAAAAAGGGAGTTGAAGTAGAGTACCACATTGAAGAAAACTTAATAAACGGATAAAATTTCTTTTTTTTTTTAATTTATGTAAACTTTCATAGTGACGTATACCGTAGCAAAGGACCTTGGTGGAAAAAAAATATGTCTAAAACTAAAAAAAGTACGAAAACTGTATAGTTTAAAAAAAAATTACAATGATCCGGAGGGTTTCGTAGATCGAAAAATTGTATTTGACATAACTACATCATCACATACAAAATATTAAAAAAATAACAGAACTACCTTATTTGATGCAAGGCAACCCCCCCTTATATGGTACGATTTCCATGGACTATACGTTTAAAAGTCTTTTCAGTAACTTATTTACAAAATAAATATCTTTTTTAGTATAGGGAGGTAGCGTAGGGTTTGCAATACGGCATAAATTACCTAAACTTCGCATGTAGGTAAACAATACAGAAACTATGCTTATGTATGTAGTGTACTTAACTACTTACGTATTTGCTGAAAGTCATTCAGTATGAAGTTTACAGAGCAAACGATTGATGAGTTAACTAACTCATAACAACTCGTTAACTAGTAGTTTGCTTAGCCGTGATTAATAGGTAGTTTTCTATCAATTTAATTACAAAATCCATAACAGTGAGTGCCTTTCAGATATTCAATAGCGGTGTAGTACATTAAATAGGTACCTATGGGGTAGGGAAAATCTCGAATTTTAACTTAGACAAAGAGTGTAAAATGTTGACGTAGTTCTGCCGTAATGCGCCAACTAATTTTATAACACACCGTCAAACTAATCCTATTATATTCTATACTATGCAGTAAATGTCTTCCATACACGGCCAAAATTCATGGTTAGAACAGATTTGAAATTAATCAGCATTAACTATCCAAAGTAAAAATGGCCGAAAATTTGATGTTAGCAGATAAATTTTGGCAGACCTATTATTATAAATAAGCGTTTATTCAACTTGTCTTGTTAGTTTGTTAGTATGTATTTGTCAAATCTTGCAACTGAATTTCAAACCAGTTCCCCCAACCGATTGAGCTGAATTTTTGCACACACCTATGGTTCAGGTGATAATTCATTTTTATTTTATGTACAATACCTAATCCAGTCATCATGAAATATTTGATGGATAAAAATGATTTCTATCATGACCTCATCCTGCAGCCAGGATCGTCTTACCACGAGGGAACTCTTCAACGGTTAATAGCGCAGATACGAAAAAAAGTGTTGAAATAATAATGCATTATCAGAAATGCTTACGACAAAACATTTTTTTTTTAAATTAACATTATCAATAAAAAAAAAACACTTTCAAAAATAAGTTTTTATAAAAATGCACTTAAAAGAAGAAAATAAACTTTGGAGAAAATAAAAACTTATATTTTAATCCCATCAAGTTTTTTGTTAAAAACTTGATGGAACTTGATGGACTGTAGTAGCATGTACCAGGAATATATGCACTGAAGAGCAATTAAGTACTCTTGTTATTTTTACTTATAAATTATAATGTCATATAAGCTAATATTTTAAAAGCCAATATAAGTAAATTAAAGTTAAATTACTGTAAATCATTTATGGTTTGGTTTTACATAAGCTTAAAGTAAGTGTTAAATGAATTTTATATCCATGTTTTAAAAACAATAAATCACCAAGATTATAACAGCACTCGGTAGGATAAAATGTTCTCTAGGTATATCAATTTATCGTATGCCGTTTTAAACCTAGACATATTTATATGGGCATTCCACAGTAGTCTTATTGTCCAAGTAAGTAATCTCAAACAATCCTGGTTAAAACTCTTAAGAAGCCACATTTGCTAGTAACGACCAGAACAGGTGAAAACACGCTTTATATAGTTTTGCAAATTCTATTGTAGGATCATCAGTCATTTTTCTTCGGTTTTGAGATAACCCAATATAGAACCAATATACTTATATTGGTACTATGTCATACTTGGAAATGCAAAAAATGCTTATTTTAGCACTATGTCATAATTAGAAATGCTCACCAAGAAAATGGCAGCTGCCTTCGTAATATTTATATAATATTACCTAATTAATACTAAATTGTAAGTAAGCAAATTTCAAGAGGCGCTTGTAAAATTTTGATCTAAACCATGATAGATTTCACAGAAAATTCACGTTCCCCTACGAGTATGCTATAAGACTAACAATTTGACAAAAATAAGGTTTTTATTTTTCTACAATGGTTGACATGGATAAATTCTGATTCTTATAAATACTTAGAAGTTATTTATATTTTTTACAGAGCACAACAATGCGCGATACACTCACTTCGACGGTTCACAATATATGAGCTTATAGAAGCATTTCTAGGCCCGTAATAATGGCATATTTTACTATAACTTACTTATATTGATATTTACAGGAGTAATTGCATTGACGTAATTCAATTACAGGAGCAATATAAGCGTATAGTGGCATAATAGCGGTCTAATATAAATACGTTATAAGTAAAAGTAGACTTATGAAGAGGGCCCTTTTCGCAGCTATATGCGGATATAAGTTTCATATAGACCTCGATAAATGATGGTTCTAGGATAGTTTAAAAACCGCTTTTTGCTGTTTGCTTGCTTGATCCGAAACAAACATTTCAATATTAAGTATACTTAATATTGAAATGTTTGTTTCGGATCAAGCAAGCTTATTCAAGCCAGTAAATAATAAAACTGTCTCAAGACCCTTGCCATTAAGAAGGCATTTTATTGACAAATTCACGCCATAAACTACATGTATTATTTTAGCCTACATTTAAACGAAGTCTCGAGAACTGGGTCTATTTCTAAATAAAACTTAAATCCGCTGCATTAAAAGTTTCCGCTCAATCGCAAGTCTCGCTAAATGCAGTACCTATTCACAAAATCTTTGAACTTATAGAAAGCGAAGTGGTCCTCATTTATCGTAGCACGTGCAGATTTTTATCTAAAGAATATAACTAAAGATACTCTACTTCTATATCCATGCTTTTTCGTTTTATATGCTTTGCATGCGTGTGTCTGCGTGACCACTTAGAACTTGGAAACTGTGGATTTAAGATGAGGTTTAGCCAGAGCATTTATTTATTCCGAAAGTTTCATGTATATAATACATTAAAATTAATATTAATATAGCACAAAAACCTCTGTCTTGACATTGCAAGCAGTAGCGGGTAACTTAACTACTAAATTATAAAATAAAACTGAGTAATTTCGTTTTAAAGCCATTTCTTGTCAATGTTATTTTTTTTTTCCCTTTTTCCTTGGTACATTATATATATAAATATATATAAATTATTCTATAATAGCCATTGCAGTATGCGCGATGGCATAAGTGTAGCTTAACCTAGTGATAATGACATATAAAATATAACCAGTAATTATCACTCGAGTGCTTTGATCGTACTAGATAAAGCAGAGTGTGACAGATAACGAATGTGACACGATTGATTGAGAATGAGACGATAACTATTAATGCTCCGGTCCTAATGGTAATGACTAACCAATGGTTAAGTTAATATTAGGTAACAGTCGAATTTTCACTGATATTAATTTATGTGTCATGGCTCAGCATGGCGTAGCAAACCGTTGACATCCGTAAGTACACAGAATAGTTGTGATATATTAGTATCAAAACTATTCCGTGTATACTAATTTAGTTTCCAAAGATCTATACTAGTCAAAACTTAAAATACTGTTTAGCAGATAGCTAATAGGTATAGGTATGAATATAATTAGGTATAGCAATTTGTCTCATAAGGCCAACAAACTTTCAAGTTCCGAAGTGTGAGAGGAAGCAACTGCGTTGCATAAGTTGCATCTGCCTTCAAATTTACAACCACTATCTATAGGTATTCCAAAGTAAATGGAAGACCGAAGTGTACAACAACACAGCAGTTCCAAGTTAAATTAATTCAGGAAATCTTTCTTAAGATGACTTGAAAGCCTTATTTGAGTTCATCGAATGAAATAACTAGAAGCGATTCGAGGTATAAAAATTTATGAGCGCTATCAACGTTAATTTATTCTCCATTTCTCAAATAATTTTAGATATCAGCCACGAGCTATTGAAATTTCATAGGACTTTTTATGTCATTTAAGACTAGTTCTAAGAGTATTTCAGGAACGATCAGGAAATTGATAACAGATTAAAGAAATAGGTTTTGGTAGGTTCATCCGTAATGTCCCGGGAGGCGATAGTAGACTGTCTGAAAATGTTTGTTCAGGAAAAGTTTTCTTAGCCCTCCCGAGGGCTTTCCAGGGTATATAAATACAAGAATTAATAACCAACCCTAAGACATTATTATTAAATATGGTTACGATACCTGCATATTGTAGATCTACAATATTGAATAGAAAAGCTCCAATATTACCTAATATTGGAGCTTTGGTAGATACATAAATATGCATATTTTTTTCCTGCCTTCGTAATTTAACTCTACTGTGTTAAATTCCAAACGCCTTGAAAAGTAACTAATCGTATTTTCCTATCCTGCAAGCGTCGTCAACAACATGACCTTGTTCCCACTTTCAATTCCCACTTTTCACAATTAATATTCGATATTAAGTTTTCCCATTTAAAACATTCTGAGGCTTCCACGACGCAGAACTGGCCTTGTGAAGGAAACGAGCTTTATTGTTTTGTTGTTATGCGTCCGCGCAGCTTTCTATTTAATTATTAAGAAAATGGAGTACGTAATCATATTCAACACTCGCGCACCAGCTAACATGAAACTTTACAAATCTGTAGTGGTTACCGGATTCGCAAAGTTTTAGGTAGCAATGTAAATCTAACTAAATTGTAATAAAGTAATCATATTATACGCTGAGAATAAGTAATTTATAACACCGATATAAATAAGTAGCTTGAAGCTGAACCTATGATATTTTATTTTAACAATTTCAAGGGTTTTAATCTTTGCACGGAAGCCTATTTTTTTTTTTTTAATAAAATTTGCCCAAGTGACTCCTTATAGCATCAGCTATTTGCCAGTCCAAAGTCCCGTCAAAATTCAGTCCAGCCGTTTCGGAGACTAGCCGGAAGTCCGGAACAAAGAGACCTACACACAAAAATTAAAATAAATGTTTTTTTTTCGTTATATTTTATAAGTACCGTATTTACTTTCATAATGTATTCAGTAAAAATCTCATTTGTTCTACTATTCCATTACACAATTCTACTTTAAAACTAATGGGGTTTTTATTTTCACTAGTACTACGTTTTAGCGTAGTTCGTACATTCACACTGTGCAAAACTCGCACTAATGCGAATTTATCCCGCTTTGGATTTGCTTGTAGTGTATTGGCACGAATAGCCTCAGGTCACTGTGCGAGTTTACACTCGAAGATTACGCAGTAGGAAATTGGCAAGGACAAGTAGGAGATGAGAAACAATTTATAGTAGTCTCACAAACTACCAGGAGGACAGAATCATTGGTAGGGGTAGGTTCTAGCGAGTAAAGACACCGGTGTGGGTACTTTGAACCAGCGGCACCATAACTATCGTAAATTGACGCAATTACTTAGCGACCTAATTATATAATTCAAGTTAGCAGACTGCAGTGAGCGGCACTGGCAGAGTCGGTACTTAAGTTATTTCCTGGGAAACTGAATATGCAATATATAAATGCAATACACAGTATAGCGTAGCAAAGCAACGCTATAAGTCAAGTTACACACGCTCGTAATATAGGATCATTCCCACTAGTTCTACTAAACAGTTGGTTCTACGGTAGAACTAATGGGATTTTTTTTCCAACCAGTTCTACGATGTACTACCTTAAATACAGACATAACTTCTACTACATATTCTGTTTGGAATAGTAATCATTTTTACCACTCTTAATAAACCTCTTTTTATTACAATTCCTTACCTCTCGTTGTAAATCGATTTAGCAAACCGATTTCAAGCACATGTATGCGTTTAAAGCCCTTATTTTATTCAGATACAATCACTTCAACATTAGCAATTCTTAATGACAAAATATCCATTAATAATATAAAAGTTACCAAAACTGCACCTGTTATGAATAGTCAGTCAATCGTAGCGGCGCGGGTTGATTTCCCGAAGTTAATAATTCAACGTGAAATTTAAGATTTTTAGGGTTCCGTACCTTAAAAGGTAAAAAAGGAACACTTATAAGATCACTCTCTTGTCCGTCAGTCCGTCCAATTTTCTCAGGAATGGGTGGACCTAGCGTTGAAATTTATACCAGATACTGAGATCTATGGTCCCTATTAGGTGTATAAAAATCAAAGTCCTGAGTCAACACGATAAAAAAGATATTTGGGCAAATTTGGATTTTCGCGAAAACTTGTAAGTACCAAAATTTGCCTCAATTTTTAACTTTTTTTTCGGAATTTTCCCTTTACTTGTGCCGTAAGACCTTGCTTTTAACCACAATTGACAATTCTAGGTCAACCGGAAGTACCCTATATATAGGTTTTGGGTCGAAATTTCGAAAACCTAAATGGTAGTTCCCGTTGACCTAGAATCACGAAATTTGGCGAGAAGCAATGTCTTACAGCACATGTAAAGGAAAAAATCTGAAAACCTTAAATATATAGTTTAATTTAAAAAAAAAAAAACATTTTACTGTTACAAACTTATTATTTGCGGTTGGTGCAATAGCCGTTTCTGGGGACCGAACAGCAAAGTTAAGTTTGTCTTTTAAAAGTTTGTACGGAACCGTCTCGCTCTTGGCCGGTTTTTATAGTTGGGACTACTAGAACTAGAATTTCATTACAACTGAACCAACTTCACATGGAAATGTTTTTGAAACATAAATTAGCATTTCTCAGCGAACAACAAAATGGAACGCGTATTACATAAGTTTCAATCATTTATCAGGCACAGGAACCTTTACATTATAAACGAGCTTACCGTTAACGGAGCTTTTTGTACAATTTTCCTAATCTGGCATTCTATTACAACTTTTGACATTTGTATTTCGTAAAATAAGAACCTACCTGGGTAATGTACCTAGGTACTTACCTTGTCTTTATATCATCACTACATATTATAAATTACTGTCCCCGCCAAGCAGGGGGTCTGTTTGTTCGCTAGGCTCTCAGAAACTACTGACCAGATTTTGATACGGTTTCACTAATAGAAAGAGAAAAAAGCTGAGAATGTAATAATTAATAAGGCTATAATTTAAAAACAATTTTAGTACGAATGAAAGCTATCTGAATGACGATATTTGGAATCGAGAAAAAAAGACATCAAAGTGCGCTGCTTAAACTACTACACAGTACTTACAGTTACATGAAAATATTTTAGGGAATTATTCCTCTTAATAAGTTCTAAAAAAAAGTCCGCGACAGCATAATGTCTATCTGAAGATTGACTCACAATAACCATTTTTATGATTTACGTTTTCGTCAAAAATAATGCTTCAGTTGCGAAGTTATTTTTACATAGTATTATGTCCTTATCAAAATAATGTTAGTCATCTTTAGCGTTTAATAGTGACCAAAATGCCATTTAAACCATTTAATTTAGAAGAATATCTTGGGAAATTTAACAGAATTAAAATAACTCGCGCAACAAACTAATATCATAAAGACGACGAGGGTCCATTACAAGATGACTTTCAATGGGAAAGTACGCTATTTGAAGCTGAAATATGATGTACAGAACAATCAACAACCTTGTATGTTACTGTATGACATTACATTTCGCCTGTATTTCCCGGAAGGGTAAGGCAGAGGTGGTGTACCATTAGAGCTACCCGTGCGAAGCCGGGAAGGGTTGCTAGTTACTTCATAATGTAAACGTGGGTACGTAAACCAGTAGAACTTAATGCAGCATACCGAAGTGTTACACCTGATGATAAAGTTTGTCGGGTCGTTGAGCTCCTGAAATTAAAAGCTAAACTCAACGATGACTGGCTTATTCGTGCCAAACAAGCAGCTCCACTAAATAGGGATGATGACTGACTAAAAAGAGTATGATTCTGTTCAGTCCGTCAGATAGATTATCGAAACATTGGATACGTGTTTTTTGTTTTATCAAATTAATAAAAAAATTGAATAAGATAAAACGTTTCAAAGATCATGAGTCCGGCTTGTGACGTCGCATTTGAGTAAAACATGTAGGTACTCAAATGTGACGTCACACCAGTTTTCGACGCACTGTATTCTGTCCTCATTTTTTTTTTTACGTGAAAAAAGAAAAAATGTGTCCAATATTTTTTGGAAATCTATCTGATGGACTAATTAGATTTTTTTTCATCTAGCCTATTCTCTAGGTAAGGTAGTATTTTTGGATTATTTCATCAGATCAGGCAATAAGGCCTCTGCGCAACTCTCGACTATTGTAAAGAATGCCTGGACTTCTTCAGGCGACCACCTCCCACAAACCAACAGTTGAGACCACGACAAATCATTAATTTATTGACCTACTCTTAATTGTTGTCAGGAAAGTAGGTTTTACTTGTAGAAATACCTATTGCATACAAACATGCCTGTAATTTCTTTTTCTACGAAGTTTCTTTTTCTATCGTTTAGACGGAGATGCATTTACGACGGAATACATTTTAATATTCTGACCCGTCTATGCCAAAATGACATAGTTTTGGATCCTATAATGATTGCAAAGTTAGCATAAAATAGGCGTAAATTCCCCGGGTTGTATACCGCCGCCAAATAAACACATTAACTTTATTAGGTACTCCATTGAATGTGTATTCATTCCTTAATTAATCCTATTGTCAACAATGTCAATAAATCTACACACACCGGCAGAATTAGGGGAACAAAAAAGTGAATGATTTTTTGAGATTGAAAGTAGGTAGGTACTTATTTTATTTAATTTTTTCGCTTTATGAGTGTGTTCGTTTATTATAAGAAAGAAAACCACAAAATATGGGGTTGTTAGAATTTATTTATAGAGAAAAATGGTCGTTACTGAAAAATATTAAAATGCTAAATTTAGACACTGTTTGTTCACTAACACGTTCGTTACGCACTTTTTTCAAAACATTTCGGGTCTGAACAGCCATTTGACGACGATTTCTTAAAGTTATAAAACGTCGCCGTTATAAAACGTCGCCCTTATAAAACGTCGTCTAAGGCACAGTTTGCACGATTTCTGCCTTGCCCTCGCCTGCGCACGTAAGATCCTGTCTGTCAGTATCGTTGCACATTACGGTGGATCACGGCTACTGATACACCCAACGAGCGACTGGCTGTACCCATAAGTTTAAAATAAAAGTCACTTTTATTGTGTTCCCCTAATTTTGCCGGTGTGTGTATTTCTCTATTAAATCTTTACACATTGAAGCTTTTGAATCGAAATCCATGATTGCAATTTCAGCAGCTACTTAATAGAATATGTCTGTTTAACGTCCTAACTCCTGCTGAGATAGTCGACATCAGAAATACTAAAAATCAGCTAAGTGCGAGTCGGACCCGCGCACGTAGGGTTGCGTAGGTACCATTATACATTATACAACATTAAACAAAACGGCAAAAAAAAACACGTTTGTTGTATGGGATAAATGTTTATTTTATTTCGATATTTATTTTATTTTAATTATTTGTTTTTGAAATGAATATAAGTACAACTAAATATTCTGTGAATATTTCTAACGTCTACATGTTGCCGTTATAAATACCTAGCAAAAAAACGGCAAAAAAACACGTTTGTTGTATGGGGGCTCCCATACAACAAACGCCTTCCCTTAAATATAAATTTTATTCTGTTTTTAGTATTTGTATAGCGGCAACAGAAATACACATTCTGTGAAAATTTTAACTGTCTACCTATCACGGATCATATTCATGAGATACAGCCCGGTGACGGACGGACGGACGGACAGCGGAGGCTTAGTAATAGGGTCCCATTGGTTACCCTTCGGTTACGGAACCCTAAAAAGACATATCTTACAATATTTCTAAAGCGAGAGACAAGGCAGAAGTGGATTGCGAACAGATCGATAAAGACTCCAAAGAGCTTCATCCGGCACAGTTCTAGTGGCGTAAGAACTCGATTCACGATAGTATGTAGATACCAGAGCACTAATACTTAAGTAAGTATTATTACTTCGTAGTTCAAATCGTGACTGTCTTCACTTTTTGAGTCAACTGGAAAAGCTGACTTTTAGTCTTGTATAAAATAAACTACAACAAAAGGCATGCATGCATAACTTAAATGTTTTCAGCACCAAGTGCATTTTCAATAAAACCGTGCTTGAAATGCTATACGTTAATCATTTATTCAGATTAATTTTGTGGTTTAAACATTACAGATAAAAAAATAACTGTGTGTGAAATAACATGATTCTCATAAGCAGGCGTTAAGCATAGCACTGATTATAATATGCGTTTCTAAAAAAATTAAGTCAATTTCTCGGATACAATTGTCTAATAACGAAGTCTAGAATAGATATTACAATTACTTCTCGAACGCAAGTAGTCGGAAGGTCAATTTTTCGAACCTGACAGACGTACCCGGATGGACAGTTTGACGTTGACAGTGAACAAAGCCCCGTCATCTGCATCCGCAGAAATAGGAGCTCTGCGAAGTGTACTTCCGTTGACTCAAAATTGAACAGATGCATTCGGGAAATTGTCTGTTCCGGAAACTGTCTATTCGGTATATTATACCAGAGAAACTGTTGGTTCGGTAAATTGTTATTGGGAGATTGTTTACGGGAAATTGGCGTTTAGATGGTTTATAGACCTAATGAGAAAAACAATTCTCCCTAGACCCATCATGGATCTGGCCAATAGATCTGAGAATGATCCTGTTTTTCAAGGAACTTTTCGCCAAGAATATATATATAAACACATTATTTTATGAAGTTCGGTTAAATCTGCGCCGCGCCAAAGCGCGTGTCAGCCTATTTTACTTACACGCATGAGAGCACAAGAGATACACAGCAAAATGTTATCAGCCACCACCGTAACATCTGAAGGCCAAACAGCTTTTCCGAATGAATAAATGGAGGTGAAATTAGACCGAGAATAAAATATCTCGTCTCTCTCGTGTTTAAATAGATCTGTTAGGTTTGTAGGGAGGCGATAGACATTCGTAGACGACATTAACTCCTGCCGGACTCGTTCCAAAGCCCAACACATAAATCTTAGCGTCCTCGTTTTCTGTTTCTTTTCACCTTGTCGTTATTTACGACTGTGGATATTAATTATTGAAGGTAGATTTAAACGCGGAAGAAAAGTGATAAAATAACTTTAAATACTTGTGATGAGGTAGATAACATATTAGGATTTGATGTCAAAGATATTACATTGGTCGTCAATAAGATATCTTTCACAGCAAATCCTAAAGAACTAGCTATTGATTCGTCAAAGTGTTTATGTAATATAAAAAGTGGATGGGATATGGATGGTACATAATTTTACAACAACAAATTATATTATGATCCACTTCCCTCATTTTCTGAAATGGGTGCAGTCTGGCTGTAGTAAGTAGAGTAGAGAGTAGACGACGTTTTTTATTAAAATCAAAGACTCGTTATACATTCAGTCAAAAAAGTATCGGGAATGGATGATTTGTTTATGGTTCCAAATTTTTTTTTTGTTTTTTTTGTTGTTGTTAGATTAGCACAACTGTTTTCCATTTTGGCGCGGAGTTTGAGTTACATCTGTTAATTAGATTAAATACAGTGCTGATTTTAGTTATATCATATCTAGTGTGTATTGCGAATTTCTTAATGGACAAAAATATCGGCCAAAAAGTTTGTCTTAAATTTTGCATCGCCAATGGAATTTCGAGTTCGGAGTCTCTGAAAATGTTACAGAAGGCTTACAGTGAATCGACTTTATCAAAAACACGCGCTTATGAGTGGTACAAAGCGTTCAAAAGCGGTCAAGGTGTGATGGAAGATTTGCCTCGTTCTGGTAGGCCATCAACGTCTGCAACTGAAGTTAACATCGCAAAAGTGAAGGAAATAGTGACTGACAATTTTGCCGGAAGGTCAAACGGTAAATAAAAAATATTATTCGGACGTTATGCAGCGTTTAAGAGAGCAAATTAGATAAAAGGGCCAGATTTGTGGAAAGAAAATTCTTGGATTTTGCACCACGATAATGCGACTTCGCACAGTTGTGAACGATTTTTTGACCAAAACTCAACAAATACCATCGAGCAACCACCTTATTCACCAGATATGGCTCCAGCCGACTTCTTTATTTTTCCTAAACTCAAATTACCACTTCGTGGCACCCGTTTTCATTCAGTAGAAGACATAAAGGAGAATTTGCGGCGAGAACTGAACTCAATTCTGAAATAAGCATTTAAAAAATATTTTTATGATTGGATTATTAGTTGGCGTAAGTGTGTCGGTTCTCAAGGAGCATACTTTGAAGGTGATAAAATAAATTTGAATAAATAACTAATATTTTGTGTTTTATTGATCTTTTCCCGGTACTTTCTTGACAGAGTAGTAAGTAAGGATTTTGCCATTAAATATTGCTACTTAGCCTTTAATAAAAATCTCAATCAGGTTAGGATTAAGGCCCGTTTTCCCTTTTTTTTTTCGGATGGGAAATCATCAAATGACTTCTCCCGCTCTGGGCGGAGCAGGAGGGAGTGTCAGACTTTTACTGACTAAAACCCTTCCATGTTCCTTCATCGCCCTTTGTGTTCCGGGGTCACGGTATCTCTTTCGAACAGTCCCGCAACCCCGGCAGGCATCGGTCCTTGCGGACCCCTTCCTATTGCTGACTCTCTTTGAGGCGCGCGTGGAACACGGACGCGCCGTCGACACGGCCTGTCGTCATGAGACGGACGGACGGCGAGCTAGGCCATAGCCCACCGTCCACAGGCCCGCGCCTACGGTGGCCGGGGGCCACGTGGTGGCCCCCGACGCCCGGGGCGTCTTCCGCGGCGGCCGGGACGCTGTGAGGTTCTCTCCCTCTCACGTTCCGCCACCTCCTTCTCTAGTATTACTGCTTCGCAGAAGGAGGTGACGGCGTCCCATTCCGTCTCGCTCCGGACCATGCATCAGGGCCGGACGCGAAAGGTCGCCGCCGCCAAACGCTGCTTCGAGGCCACGGCGGTGCTCCGCCCACGCGGGGCACACCTCCACCGTGTGCTCCACCGTGTCCTCCGGTCGATCCTCGCAGTGGAAACATCCGGGCGTTTTTTCCCGCCCGATTCGGTGCAGGAACCTCCCGAAACAACCGTTTCCGGTGAGGACCTGCGTCAGGCGGAAGGTGAGGACGCCGTAGCGTCTCTCAAGCCACTACTCAAAGAGGGGACTTACCGCCACTATAGTGGTGTGCCCTGCACGGGGTTGCGACAGTCGCTCTCTCCATGTCGCCATGAGGTCACGCCGGAAGTCTGTCCGCTGCGGGACAATTTGCCGCGGCAGCGGAGTTTTCCCCCGGCGTAGCACATCCGCCTCCAGATCCCATGGCGGCAATCCGGCAAGGAGGCACGCTGCCTCGCGGGAGGTCGTGCGGTACCCACGGGCCAGCCTTACGGCTATCACCTTTTGGGGCGCGTTCAGGTAGTGGGCGGCTCGCCGCCTCAATGAACGCGCCCACACCGAGGCCCCGTAAAGGGCCATGGACCGCACGACTCTCGCGTAGAGCCTCCGGCAGGTGGCGTTCGGCCCCCCCAGGTTGGGCAGGAGCCGCCTGAAAGCAGCCCCAGTCTGTTCTAGTTTGGGGGCCAAACGTCGGAAGTGCTCCACGAAGTTTCACCGGCTTTCGAGGACGAGTCCTAGGTACTTGCAAAGTCGACTCGACACCGATGGATATCCTACCGTGAGTAGGGATCCCGTCGGTGGCGCATTCCGAGGCCCATGAAAGCACATGGCCTCGGACTCTAGGTCAACGGGAACTACCACATAGGTTTTCGACCCAAAACCTATGGGGTAATTCCGGTTGACCTAGAATTGTTAATTTTGGTTAAAAGCAAGGTCTTACAGAACAAGTAAAGGGAAAATTCCGAAAAATAAAAAAGTTGAAAATTAAGGTAAATTTTGGTACTTACTTTACTTAAAAGTTTTCGCTAGAAGATTTTTAAAAAATCTAAATTTGCCCATGTCTTTTTATCATGTTGACTCAGGACCTTGATTTTTATACACCTAATAGGGACTATAGATCACATTTTACGGTAAAACTCAATGAAACGCATTCAACACATTGTGTGCCGATGTATGCTGAGTAGTAAACGGGTTATGAAGGTTATTCAAAGCCAAAATCATTCCACCGACTTAACCTGAAATTTAATTAACTTACTTTACGAAAGTTGATATTGATATATGATATTTTGATTATTTTACAGCATAGTAGTGAAATACGTATATTTCACTACTATGCTGTAAAATAATCAAAATATATAAAAACATTATTTGACATCGATCTTCCAACCGGGTTAAAACGGTTGACATATTGAAAAATAAAACTAAAATAGCAATATTTAATCCGTCAATCGACATTGTCGATAGCCTACGTTAGTGGATCTGCAGAAGCACATCACTAACTCGTCGTAAGAAGCAGCGGCCGTACTACGTGATTCATCCGCTTAATGAAATATCGTTTTGTGATTTTTACATTACTTGTTCAGTCACAAAGCGACAAACTTAGGTAGTGGTTAAGGAGTAATGTATTTATTGCAAAAATAGTACAGTCGCTGTGATATTTGAAAACAAAAATAACATAGTAAAAGCAAGAATTATTCGACGATTTGTTGTTTTTTATGATTTTAAAGACAAATATAGTAAAATACTTGTATTTACGTAAGATAAGTAATTCTTTACGTTTATGTTTCGGTTTTTACAAAAAAACCCCTGAATAACACGGAATTGCTATAAGTTGTCACGATCGCGGTCGGAAGCACACTAGTTCGCGGAGACGGCAATTTGCTTATGACATGGCCTGTAGGGCATGTCGCGCGGACACCGACACGCGCCCTTGCCACTTCTGCTGTTTTTTTTATATTTCTGAGATTTATACCCTATATAATGTGTATGTTATTAGTTATTTATGCACCTGTTGTATAATAAGGGGTATTTATTTCGCCTCGTGTGATAATAGTATCATATGAGTGTTTTAATACCTAATTATGTACAGTTGCATACAAGACTTTATCTACGTCCATGATATGAATCTTCCATAAAAGGTTCTGAAACCATAGGGTGTTTGTTGTAGGTTGTAAGAAGTATATGTAAATTCATGGAAAGTTTAATTGCTGTGTATTTAATACAAACAAGGTATAGGTAATAGTAGTATTATTTATTGTTATAATTATTTACATTTTTGATCGTACAATTATTATCGAACAAAAATGGCGGGATACGACGTGAAGTCGAATTAACCTAAAAGTTTTTTTTTATTACGGCGCTGTGGTAGTGAAACGCGCGTGAATGACAATGTTCTTACGACGCTTACCTTATCAGAGAAATGTGCGTTTTAGAATAACAAGCAATTATGGAAAAGAAAATTCCCTGAACTGCCTGAACATACAAAGATTTTTATAAAAGTCTCGAGTTAACATCGTTAGACGGTGCACAGCTACGAATGAAGTCTTTGTGCAGCGCACGCTAAGGACACGTAAACGCAACGAGGCTCATATTTACATAGGTCGTATGTAAATTGAATTCTCGTACATTACAAGCAATCGGAGCTCCTGTTCAAGCTAATTTTACAGTAACTAGCGGCAGTCAGGCTAACTAAATACTCCGTGTTTCATTAGGTAAACTGGCATTTGAATAATTAAGGTTTTCAACCGTTTTTAGGAGCACTAGGGGCTATAATCGTGTACATGATTTAATGAATATTGAGGCAGATTCCCAACTGTACACATCTGTTTAAGTTCAGGAATACTCAAATAAAGATTAGATAGTGGACTGTCCAGAAACATTATCTAATAAGCTGATAGTTGCACCTACGTGCATTAATCTTGCAGTAAATTTCTCGATATTGAAGGATAAGCAACATTAAACTAGAGCAATTTCAACTCAGCCGCATTATCGTTATCTAGTTCAGCGACCAATTTTTTATCTCAATTTAATACCCAGTTCATAAGGAAATTAACCGCAGTCAATTAATAAAAACAAGTAGGTCATGGTCAAACGCGGCAGTTACAATTTATTACGCTTTTGAACCCGAATAAGAAATAACCAATGTGCGAGGTAAAAGTAAAACCTATTGGACCCTTTATTGAAAAGAACCGCCCTGTATAAGAAGTAAGTACCTGCCTATCTTGGAATAGGTATGGAATAAAAGATTCTACCTTTTCGTCTCGAGTAGGCTCTCGCTCAACCTAATTTCAGAAGTCGAAGGTAAAGTTCAACTAAGTTAAAAATGTCTTATTTCGAATACTGACGTCGTCGCTTTATTTAAAATAATCGTACCCAAGTTTTGTTCTACGTCAACTTCATTAATTTATTTCAAAGTAAGTAGTAACCGTAAATTGAAAGCTTCAGACGGTCAATACAACTGGCAATTGACATAACGACGAATAATCTGTAATTAATACAATTTTTTAGCTAACTTAAGCCAAAGCAACAGTAGAACAGAAGCATAATAAATTATTTTGGTACAAGATATAAAAATAAACCAGTAAACAACAACAATAAACCTATGACCAGTGTGTGTTACATACGGGACCGAAACGTGGACGCTCACAATGGGCCTCATCAGAAGGCTTAAAGTCACCCAATGGGCAATGGAGAGGGCTATGCTCGGAGTTTCCTTGCGCGATCGAATCAGAAATGAAGACATCCGCAAGAAAACCAAGGTCACCGACGTAGCCCGATCGTCTTTAGGCTGAAATGATGATGATGAAGATATAAAAATACCGTGCAGGCTGCGCCAAACATGTGACTAACATAGGACACCCATAATAAATAGATTATGAACCGAAGGATTTTCTTCATCACTATGGCTCGAAATGCCTCATCACAAATGGTAGCTAAAACACCAATTTTTTCCTTTAATTTAACCTAACAAAACAAAAGGATTAAGGCAGCTGCCTTGGGTAATCCTTTTGTTTTGCTACTCAAATTCTACATAAAAAAATTTTAAACCTATTCAGTCGAAATTGGGACGAAATGTGGGTTCTGTTAAACCGGAAATTTCGTATTAAGCGATCAGCCAGAAACGCCCCGATAGCCAAATTGATTGATTTAAATTTAATCTAAAACTCGTTACCAAAATGATATGATTGTTTTGTGGAAAAGGCTTTTGATCCGCTTTTTACAATGTCACTTTATGAATGAGTTGGCGTAGGATTTTCTGACCGTTTCTCTGAGAACAAACGCCGAAAGGAAACTCTCTAGTCATCGAGATGGGTCATCAGGGAAGACAATACATTGTCATTATCCGATGATGTAGCACTTATTTACTAGTATAAATAGGGCGTAATATTTACAAAAAAGCCATCTTCAGACTCCTATAGATTACCTATCTCATTCCAGGCTGGTATCAAATCAAAATACAGCCTCAATCAGCAAAAATCAAATCAAAATCAAATCAATATACCTTACATAAGTGGAGTTAGGTTTGTTACTTAAACTAGACTAGAATATGGTCAGGCATGTAGGTAGGTAGGTAGTTCCAAGCCACCTTTGATACAAATTGGTACAAATGTAGTATCTATCTGTGCACAATCTAATCTAATCAACCGTAAGCTACATACTTACATAACGTAACGAACTCTGTTTGCAACATGTTATCATCAACAGTACCTATCTGCGGTATTATGTTCTGTAATTAAGTGGGTACCTAAATTGGTTCATCACATTATCCAAAATTTTCTATTACTGGATTGAAAAGCAAAATGATATCCTGAGAACATTAAAGACCAATAATTGAAGACAAAGCAACAAAGCTTCGTGATCCGAGTGTTCTGATGTACGAACGCAAATCCCATTAATATTGAATTTGAATACGGATTTGAATCAAATTAACGCATTGATTGCGAAGCACGGAAGCTTTTCTCTGAATAATAATTTCCACGATTCTAACGGAGTGATACTGCTAGCGCCATCTGTCTGCATTTTCCTGAACTAAACTCTTCAACGATGTTCGGTGCGGCGCTCACAGATGGCGCGCTGTTACGTTTATGGCAGTGGATGAAACTGAAACTACAGCAAGCTTTGCAAACAAAGGGAGGATGTAGGTCGCAGTTCCGACCCTAGAGGGTGCGCTAGTCAACTTCAATAAATATAATTGTAGAAGCAAAGACATTCCTTTCACAATATAAATATACTATGTGCGATTGACACGTACGATTACCAAGTATAATTCGTTTATATGACATTTTTGTTTGTTTATATTTCTCAATAAAATATAGGAACAACAAAACTTGGCCGGTAAAATATGTTGTCCATGTGTGACTGCGTAATCACTACAGTCGTTCTGATTAATTCACCAAATACACAGGCTAAGCAAAATGAAACTATTTATCCATATTACTTTAATTAAATGAAGATTAATTTTATTCCACAACTGAAAAAAATCCAGACATTGTTCATACCCATAAAAAACAGGTTTGGCAATTTTATATGACAATTAAAATTTGTCAAATCGACACCTTTTTGATGCTCCATACCATATGTACGAGCCCTTGCTTGCTAATACATTTGATAAGTTTCGATGGAACAAAATATATTTGCTGATTTCTTGATAAAATATTTATTAATTGTAATA
Source organism: Xestia sexstrigata (assembly GCA_941918905.2). Lineage (NCBI taxonomy): Eukaryota > Metazoa > Arthropoda > Insecta > Lepidoptera > Noctuidae > Xestia > Xestia sexstrigata. The sequence continues at coordinate 8,741,909 of OW799200.2, read as the reverse complement.
AAGGTGTTTACAATAAAACGGGCAAAGGTGTACTCAATTATAATTTAATATTCACTTAACAATAAGTTGAAAATGCTCATGCTAGCGATTTACATAAATGTGCGATGTAATCGTACATATTCCCGGACGAGATAGGAAGGATGAAGAGGAACTTGATTTACAAACAAAAATGAATAAAAGTTTTAAAATTGCATGATAATACAAATAGATTAAAACTTGTTTTTTTTAATTTAAGGGGAAGTTCCTATATGTACGCGAGGGTTGCGAGGAACATGGGCGCGCACGCTGTCGAGGTATCCACTTATTTCAGCGGTACTGGTAGCAATGGTACAAACCGTTGCTACCGGCGCGGCAGGCAATGTTCTTGACTCCTCAGCGACGGACGGTGGCGATGGCGGTGATAACGGAACTCGCCATCTACAGTGTGTACGACGAATTAAAATAATGATTACAGCGATGCCCACTATTCCATATAAAGTTTAGATCATAACGTAGTGATGAATATCTTTCTATCCACGTTTTTGATGCTCCGAAATATGATCACATTTTATCGTATTTTTCATCAAACTTTCTCATACTCGTACGTTAAGTTAAGTACCTACTTTAGAAACACAAATATTCTGTTCCGGTATACAAAAAAAAATATTAAGGATCTGTCGAATTTAAAGAGAGTTGTCAAAATTTAACCTAACCAACCTATATTACCTATGTTTCGTGCGTGCTGCATGGTCTTGTTTATACGACGCGATTTTTAAACAACTGTTTAATTTAAAATTAAAATTAACTTATTTCGGTTACATTAGCCAGAGACTGAATAGTAATAGATCTGTACTTTAGTCTCCTCAAGGAAGAATGGTGCAATTACTTCAATTAATCAGTCAGTCCAAGTGTATTTACTATTCTAGGATCTTGCGTGGGTCAACAAAGGTTGTTCTTACCCCAAAAATATTTTTTTTTCTTATGGTTCACGAATCCTCTGAGTTCAAAATTAGACTATATAGGTACAAAAATTGGTCGTTTTTTAATCAGGTTGGAACGATTTCAGTAATTGTTATCTGGCTTTCCGAAATTCAACAAAAAAATGGATTTCAAATAATACCAAATTTAAATAGGATTCATGCAAAACGCAAAAGTAGTATAGTTTCAATTAGCCCGGCACCATGTACTAGGTATTGAGTTTGAATGGCGGTCCCAAGCCCGAACCGGCCTAGCGTTTGTTACAAAATAAAAGTAGGTACAATGTATCGATTTGATAGCGCGTAGCCCGCGCCATTTCCACTTTCCACCAAATTTATTAAATACACAAACTACAACCATTGTGTTACGTATGCAACTATTATTTAGGTTATTATCTTCCTACTATTAGAGATGACTGTGATTCAGAGATCACAAGATCATAGATAGTATAAATATATCCCAAAATAATAGCTAACCTCACTTGGGCCATTCTCATTTCAGCAAACATAAAATGTGCACATCATAATATTTAAAAAAAAATATTTGAAAACTTATTGTGCACGGATGTTTAGTCACCTCCATGAGTAAACATTGAACACAGACATAATTAATTAAATCAGTGAACACAATTTCTGAAAGAATACAGACATCCAACACAACGCCATCTTGAACGTTTTTGAAAGTTCTTGAAGATTTTTAAAATTGGCATGCTATTTTGGTCGCTTTTGTGGATTACGTATGAGAGAGTATTCATTTAAATAAGGTCTGTCAGATCGTCGGTCGTCGGTTACAATAGCTCAATATTTTATAATATCTGACAGACGTCAGATATTATAAAGTAATGAGCTATTGTAACCGTTACCTAAGTATATCATCGTATATTATAATCAGAAATTGAGGTTTTGACAAAACGGCATTTTACGTTAAAAATGTCACTTCCATGGATGTCCCACGTGGATTCCATGGATTCATATTTTAATAATTTTGCAAAGTAGGTACTGATACTAAGTAAATACTTTAATTATTTTTTTCAAAATATGTGGTTTCTGCAACCTGATATTAAGAACTGATTAGAGTTGATTTTTGTTCCCATAAAAAGTTACATACGTGGGTATAAGTTAAAAGAAAAACAAAAGTTTTATAAATACTTAACTAAATGATGCCGTTAGTAAAAATATCATAGATAAAAATGTTTTATTCCATTTTACTTAATTAAAAAACCCCCCACACCCGCCTCAAATCCCCTCCACACTCTACCGACTTCTACTCCTACTCCTTCACTGTCCACGCCGTGCGGTTGTGGAATTCACTTCCGCCTGACATTAGGGACTGCCAAACTGTTGCAGTTTTCAAGTAAAGAGTAAAAGAACATTACCTATCCATTTCTTCATAATTGCATAAGTATTTATTATTAGTTATTGTATTGTATTTATAGTATTGTTATATGTTTTTCTTTGTATTTATGAGTAGGTATGTATGTATTGTATATTATATATAAAATTTATATCTGTTTTATGTATTCCATTTTCTTTTCTTTTTATTAACACACTATGTCTACATCTCTTTTTTAGTATCTCCTTTCGCAGGTATGCTGGAAGAGATTTCTTTAGAAATAAGCATCACCTTTGTACTTTTTTCTGTTCCTTTCTACTTTTCTTATATTTAGTGTGTACATAAATTGTTAAATAAATAAATAAAATTATGTCACTGCCATGGACTTCCACGGAGGTAAGTTTTCATATTTCCTTTTTTTTGCGAAAAAGACAGTGAAAATAGCTCGGCTCGTGCTTGATAAACGTTGTAGGATATGGTACCTTTCATTTGAGATCACTTTGGATCATATCATAAAACATTTTTGAGTCACATTTTGAGAATGGCCCACTTATCAATATGATGAGTAAGGACACAGGTAAGGATGCATATTCAAACTTATACCTACTTAGTATTCGTGTGTTGGTTTCAAATTAATTAAGCATGTAAAGCCACCTTCTATTTAAACAAACTAGGATAAATAATGAACAAGTAATGTGGCAGTGGCTATACCGTAGTACCTATTGCCACATTTATAATCAATGGTACATAAGTCGTCACACTTGCGCTACGAAAATAGCTCTTATACGGTTGATATAAAGGCACTGTCACAGTCAAACTGGTACCACCGATGTGCTGTGGACTGTACCTACTCTTACTAGCCGGTAGGTGGGTGGAAATTAATTAACAGAGGCTAAGAAATACCTAAGAAACTTTAAGAAAAGCCCCATACATAAAAGGTACAACCCTGAAGGCGTCGACACTGCTTTTATTGGCTTAGGTGGCCGTCTGCGGTCCGCCAGCACCTTCACAATATATTCTTTAAAATCATTATTTAAAAAAGAAAAAATGGTGAATAGATAGATACCCGAAAAATTCGCGGACTCGGCAATAACCGAAACATACCCAACCGATAATTTCTTATTCCCTTCCCAGCTTCACAATGAGAGGAATATACAACTGATGCCAAGAATCCTACAAGCTATGCAGTGAACCACTGCATCATAGGATTGCGTCACTGATGTCATACGGAAAATATGTTAATTCATCGGAATTAAACCAACCTTCCATTCTCAGCATCTTTTTTACGTCGTAGTTTCCGAACGGTAATGAAGTCTTTCGTTACCTATCGTAGGTTGAGAGCAAAACGAATTATGCACGTCATGCTTATGCATGATGAAACCAACTTCAAATACTGTCAACCCCCAACCTTTAAAGCTCGATATAATAACGTTAGGTTCGGTAGGGTATGCGATTAATTTAAGGTCAATCTGATATTTTGATTGGGTTGACGGTAAACTGATCGTGAAATATGTAGATTGATGAGATGATCATGATTGGAAAATTTTCGCCAATTTCAATTTGACGTCACATTAATAGTGTTTATTATTATACATTTTGCTTCGTCTCATGATTGGCGACAAACACAGAAGTAGAGATTAAATTGAACGTCTTCCCAGAAAGGAAGCTCTTTCGGGGGCAAGGGGCTCTTGGCTTTTCAAACGAGTCGAGAACAGCACATCGAAAAGAACCAAGTACGTAAATCTTTGTGGACCTACTTGCTTTTCCCGATACTTTAATGCTTAGAGGCAAAAAGGCGAGGAGTTCATTGAGCATTTCAGTTCCCTGTCAATATATTTTGCAAGTTGGTACTCAACGTTTCTATTTACTTACTAAGAACTGATGTTTATGACTGTGTTTTACACATAAAAAGCTGGAGGCTTGCACGGTTCAGGCCGGAAACCTGCAAACATAAGGGGACGTCGCGCAACGCGCCATATTTTTTCAAAGGCTAGCGAAATAATTAACATATTTTTCAAAATTTAATAATTATTTTCGGACCAGTGACTGGCAAAGTAAGCTAAAAAGCGTAAATGTAACAGATGTACTTACACACATCAAAAATGTCTAGGGATCAAGCATTTTTATGCGGATTTCTTGAGATTGAGATGTGGCTTTGTAATAAATTTATGATTTTATAAATTTATATGGATCCTTTTTGGTGCATTTCATAATTTGAATCAGGAACTCTCAATCAAATTCGAGTAAAAGATGAAAATAAGCTGTCAATATTTTCCCTATAAAAACATACAACGCATTGAAGACATTATTAGTGCTACTGTTTCCCTACTACTGATTAAAACCAACGTTATTATGGAGCGGCGACGTCATTTAAGCAGGGAAGAAATGCTCAGAGCCGTGGGAATGATAGAAGCTGGTTCCCGGCAACGTACTGTAGCTTTAGCTCTGAATACAAGTCAGAGTGTTATCAGTCGACTTTGGACACGTTACCGAAGCACTGGTACCGTGGCTGAGTGCCATGGAGGACGGTATCGCTGCACCACACGGAGACAAGACCGATACATTCAAATCTTAACTCGAAGAGCTCCAACAATAACCGCCATGATGTTAGCCGTGAGGCTTCATCACTCTTCAGGGAACTTAATTAGCGACCAAACAGTCAGAAACCGCTTGCATGAAGTGAACCTTCATTCCCGAAGACCGCTACGGGTACCACCTATAGCAATGCACAATCGTAGGATTCGATATCAATGGGCTCTTGAACACAGAAATTGGGCAGAAGAACAATGGCGTTTCGTGTGCTTTTCTGATGAGTCTCGTTTTGGTATGAGACCGGATACAAGACGTATACGACACTGGAGAACCCCTGGACGCCAACAGCGATTAAAATCCTGCCAGGAAGTCCATCCTTATAGTGGTGGAACCATCATGGTATGGGCGGGTATTTGGATCGGCGGAAGAACTGAGTTGATTTGGATCAGAGGCAACCTCAACGCTCAAATTTATGCTGAGACGATTGTATCAGACGTCATCGTTCCTCTACAAGTGCAAATCGGTCCCTTATTTCAGTTAATGCATGATAATGCACGACCGCACACCGCAAGAGTTGTAAGACAGACTCTCGCCGCAGCTAACATCAATGTCCTGCCCTGGCCTGCTCAGTCGCCAGACTTGAACCCGATTGAGCATGCATGGGATATGCTACAGAGAAGAGCTCTGCCGAATATGGAGGGTATCCAGTCGCAAGAAGACCTTTTTTTGTTGTTGCAACGAACATGGGCGGCCATTCCACAGCGTGATTTGGATGAACTCATTTTGAGTATGCCAAACCGATGTTCTTGTGTTGTTAGTGTTCGCGGTAGAAACACGGATTATTAATTGTTTAAGTTACCCAATAAAATTTTAAAGAAAACTGTTATTTCAGTCTTTTTTTCGAACTTTAATGTTAGTGGTTCAAATGTCAAAAATCCCTTTATTAGGAAAATGGCAAATTTCTTTATTAATGCAAAGGTGACTTGGTTTATCGTTACTGTGACAAACGAAAACACTTTATTTGATGAATCCTTAAAGAAAATTTTAATTAATATCAATCAGGAGAAAAGTTATTGCAAAAATTTATGTTGATCCCTAGATACTTTTGATGTGTGTATGTGCAAAAAAAAACTTTTTTGCAAAAAATAAAACCGTTTTCAAAAACACAACAAAGTAAAAAATAACTTTAGCTTCAGAAGTCGGTGACTTCTGTGTGTTTGATTCAGTTTCTTTGCCACCGACTTCTGTAGGCCTAGTACGTTTCATTCTGATATCCAGTGACTATCAAGCTTCGGTTGTACACCGAACTTTGATGACAACCGAGAATGTCATAATATTGGTACTTATTACGTTTCGCACTGAGTGGATATCACTTTACGGTGACTAACAGCCCGGGTACGGTGTAACGTCTTTCACGAAAGCCACTTCAAACTCAGTTGTCATCAATTTGTTGTACACTATGCTTACATAATTGAAATAATGTAAGTATCGATTCGAAAGCGTCTGTCTTTTATTAGATTTTTATTTTTCCATTTTTAGTTGTAATATCCTATACAAATATTAGCTATACATTTTATTTTAACTTAACATAACATCACGCCTGTAATCCCCGAAGAGTTGGGCTGAGGTGTACCCAATAGTACCTACACCCACATTTCGCCAGTTATGTTTAAGTCCCATGTAATAGGGGGCGAGCGCCAGCGCAAATCCAACTCCGTGGCTGCTACTGAGAAATTCCTGATGGAAAAACCCAACAACACTTTGCCCGACCTGGGAATCGAACCCAGGACCTCATGCTGAGTAGTCGCCACCACTAGAGCAACGAGGCAGTCATTTATTTCATATTGTTAACAATATATGTCATGGTAATAGGCTTTTCCCCAATAAAATGGAACCTAACATACCTAACTGTCGAAATGTGGGTGTATTTTACACATCTGCATACCCCCTCAGAGCATACAGGCGTGATGATATGTTATGATGTTGTGAAAACAACGAACATCCAAGCGATTGCAGCAATCACGACCGATTTGCTGTCTATAATTAAAGAGTTCCATGGTATTTCTCCGAAGATCACAATAGGATCTTCACCAAATTTAAACGGTTCCACCGCGAAGTAATTTTCTTCCAAACAAAAAAAGAATCATCGAAATCGGTTCACAATTGGCGAAAAAAAGGCCGAACATACACACACAAAAAAATCAGACGAATTGATAACTCTTCTTTTTGGAAGTCGGTTAAAAAGGGAATACCTATGTGAAAATAGGTTTTTGCTGCCCTAGGTGATATTTCAAAGTAGGTACCTAGGGTGCTCTACAGAGAATGACATGAATTGAGATTCATGTATTACTAATAATTAATATATTTATATTAATTAGTAATAAGTACATTAACAGTGCACACACACACAGTAATTAGTAGCACCAGTAGCACTATTTCATTTTTGTATGTTTAGTGGATTTATGAGATAGGTACTGGTTTTCTGTTTCTGACGCAAAGTGCGAGATTTACAATTTATAAGTTTGCCGTCAAATTAAATAGGTAAAAAAAACAGCCAAGAGCGTATCGGGCCACGCGCAGTGTAGGGTTCCGTAGTAGCCCGTTAATAATAAAAATGAAAAATAGTAGATAAATAATAGATCAAATTTGACATCCGTCAGTTTAACAACTACAGCAAAAATACTTCATCTTAGTCACTTTCGAGCAGGGTTTCTTAAAGTGGGGTCCACGGACCCCATAGGCGTGGCATGTGCATCAGGGGTCCGCAGTAGGTCAGTTAACTCTTAACCTATTTACTAGGAAATAGTGTAATAATCTCGTCTAGGTTAAGAGCCATTTCACAAAATTTCAACGCTCGAGTTCAGGTAAAAGACCGCAGCTTTGTGTGTGCGTAACTATCCACACATACACAACGCAAACAGTGCAGCGCGAGTGTCGAGACGGACTAAACCATCTTGAGCCGTTATAATCGTTAAAGTACCTATGATACTGAATATATACTACAGTACTTTCACAGTTTTTATGTCTTGTGACTGGGAATGTAGCTACATTTAATATTCATCTTTGCTTCGACAATCCAAAAGTGCCTGTAAACGGCCTACTTGAAATAAGGCTTTGATTTTGATACTGAATAAACTTGTTTTAAACATAAAATTGTAACTAAAACGTACAATTTCTGTTGTCGAATCAGACTTTCCACTAGTACCCAGCAAAGAGGCTCTTCTAAAGTACTATCCTCCTTTTCTCGATACACGCGATTTCTCGTTCTAAAAAAAAATAGCTATCAAAGGGGTTTGAATTGTTTAGTCGGATTAATTTCCGCCATTTTTATTTAAAGTAGCGGCCACGCATGAGATCTGTATTAATCGAAAGCTGGTATCAATACAAACAAGTTTTGTATGGGACAAAATGTTGTAAAGTGTCACGTTTCCGAGATATGAGCTATCAAAGTTAAAGTCCATACACTGATGGCATCTTTAGCACAACTTTGATTTGATCAGACACGCATAAAACGTGTATCAATCGATAGCTGGCATCAATACAAACAAGTTTTGAAACAAAACGTTCTCTTGTCAAGTTTCCGAGATATGAGCTATCAAAGTTAAAGCCCATACACTGATGGCATCTTCAGCAGAACTTTGATTTGATCAGAAATGCATAAAACGTGTATCAATCGATAGCAAGCTGCTGCTAGCTATCGATTGATAACCGTTTTTGCGTGTTGTGAATTCAAAGTGATGCTGAAGATGCTATGTGGTTGGATTTTAACTTTGATAGCTCATATCTCGGAAACGTGACACTTTAGAATGTTTTGTTTCGTACAAAACTTGTTTCTATTGATGCCAGCTATCGAATGATACACGTTTTATTTAAGTATTATATTTTTCATACAAAAATCTTCCAAGCACTTTCGACACCGAAATATTTTTAAAGCAGTGTTAAGTGTTTTCAAACCCATCAAATTGTAATTACGGTTCTATAGTCCATGACGATATATTATGGTGACACAAGTCACGGGCTCGAACTCATTGGCGGGCGTGGCCAAAAGGCTCGCTCTCTCACCTGGCATCGTGCCCGACAGAGATAGTATCAGTGATGAACAGTTAGACGCTAGTCTTCACGCACGTCGAGTTCGTACGCACACACACAGCGTTCCGAACCGTTCCGAACAAAAACGAAGTTACACCATGTACACATAATGCTATTCGACACCGCTCAACACTCACCATCAATATCTTTACAATATTTTAAAATAACGTTTTCTTAAAATACTTTCGTCTGACCTTTTATTTAAATTCGCTAAAAAGAATAAAATAAACTTTTCCTTTAAAACTTTTTCTATCAACTTATAACGTCATTACACAATTCGCAAGATTAGTGGCAAAAATAATATTGTATAACTATATTGTTTGTTATTGTTATTGTTGGCCTAGGGTCACGAAGTCCTAAACCTTGTCCGTCAGGTCTGCTAATCCCTCGAGAGAAGTAAGCGGCTGTGAAGCCAGCAGAGTCTGGACGTTGCTCGGCAGACGACTGTTTTATGTTGTCATCGCGGTACTGTGGATTTCCTCGGCCTGATAAAATTTAAGATTTCCTTTTCAGGGTGTATCACGTCGGGGTCACCAATTTAGTGGTTGTTGTACACTAATTAATTAAATTAAATTAAAAAATTTCATCTTTCATTATATTTAATCAAAACAAGACAGAGAAGTGACAGATCAGAAGAAAAGTAAAATATAATATTGTGAAGGTTTTATGTCTAAAAAGTTTATAAATAAGTAGGTCGCTACGCTACACCATAATAGAGGCGTGCAATAAAAATGCACCAGGCCCTTCACCTTCAGCAAAAAACAAATGACACGTCGTTGACGTCATGCATGAAATGAAAAGGACAGAAATATAGTTCTTGTTCTTCTATCAAACAAAGTTAGAGACATGTCACTATCGCGTGTGACATATTGTTCATATGTGTGCGTGAGCGTCGTCCTCCCGCACCGCACCGGGGGAAACATTATTCAGTGAGATGCACGAAAATTCATAGTAAAATGCGCGCGTAAAAAAAAGGAAAAGGCCTTTGGGAAATCGAATTTTATGAAAAAACCACTGCATAAATCAATTACAAATAAAATTTATTGAATACCCCCCGAAATTTGCATGGAAAAAATGTCGATTATTTCAACCTGAAAGAAAATTTGCATTTCAGTGTCAGGTTGTATGTTGAAAAAAATATGATTCGCGATGGTATCAAATAATGGGTTTGCAAATAATTTGTTTTATATTCATTTAAATCATCAAATGAAATAATCATTGAATGGGGTAAGGCGGGCGGCGGCGGCGCGGCGGCGGTGCGGCACGGCGTTAGAAAATTTGAATTTCGCAGGCTACCCTTGCGCTTTCACCTCACGTGATCGATAACTGTGTATATGAATTGCAAATAAAAATAATATCTTTGTTGCTTTTAGCTTTTGCAAATTTATTATTACTATTTCCTTTTATTGACACAATGGTAATACAACCACATTGCTAAAACTAATAAAACGGAAATATAATAATTATTCTACAAACGAATAAAATAACTAGACTTTACTTGTATGTACAATTATTTCGTTTATTAATAACCTAATGAAAAAAAAAAATACAAAGAGGATTAAAATGTTGTAGTCGTAGTTATAACAATGTGTTTACGTTAGATACGCTCTACAATCGGGAAGCAGAAAAAAATGGCACAGGTCCTTCGTCGACGGGCGCTCGGGCCGCACTAATATCAGTGCTCTCTTATGCGTCGTAATTTATTATAATTTAGAGTGATGTTAAAAATTATGCCTGATTAAATAAATTGATTTTAATAAAACTTTGGAATTAGTTTAGTAAAAGAACATAGTTTTATGTTACATATTTTTTTTAATGTAATTACGCTTTATTCAAACCAAATAATGACGATAAAATAGCGATATAAAACGTAAAAATTGACCTGAGAAATTTTTAATTGAATTAATTATCGATATTCTAGTAAATTAAGTGTCGACAAAAGTATATGTTTGATGCTTTTTTTTTCTTTCAGTGAAATTTATAAATATTTATGATAGATATAGGAGTCTGAAATTGACTCTGCGATGGTTTTTCAGTAAACTAGTTGTGGGAGATTAATCACTACATAGTAAACAAATAAGTTTTTGTAAATGTGTTACAAGAAGTATCAATAAGAAAGACTAGTCTTTTTAACATGTATTCAAAAATGCCAGGGTGTTATCTAAGATGGTAAATTAGGCGACTAAAGTCTTAGAAATTTGCGCGAAAACGTGAGCTTCAGCCAAGCACTCAACGCGACGACAACGTATCGTCTGTCACAAATCATGAGTAAATTGAACAAAGACGGTTGAAAGGTTTTTTATGTAAACTGCCGCTTTGGAAAAGGAGGATAGAATTAGGTAACTTCTCAAATTTTCCGATGTTGGAAGAGTTGATGACACAAGGTGAAGGCAACACGATGGAAATTACATCAAAAATTCAAAACGAAATGTCTAAGCATCTGGAAAAATTGCAGACGTCTTTTAAGGTTATTTCAGCTCAGAACAACTCGACAAAGAAACATGGGTGCGAAGTCCATTTTTAATTGAAATTGACAGTATCAGCGATGAAGATGAAAAAGATGACTTGATTGACATGAGATCTAAAACAGTTTTGAAGGCTGAATTTCGAATTGCTGAGTCTAGCTTACCCTCTTCTTGTCAAGCGAGCTATGTCCGTTTTGATACCATTTGCTACTACGTATCTTTGCGAGGCAGGGTTCTCGGTTATGGTGTCGATAAAAACAGAAAGTCGTAATCGCTTGAACGTCGCCAATGACATGCGCCTTGCTTTGTCGAAGACAACCCCACAAATTAACGTTCTAATCGAGGCCAAACACAAACAGCAACATCCTTCGCATTAGATTAGAAGTAAGAGTAACGAAACTAACAACCAATAAAAGTGATTTTATACTATATAAAGCTCGATTACCACTCACTCACTGACTCACTGACAGAATTGTTCTCCCAGATGGTGGATCGAGGTGGGTATATTTTGACAGATTCGTAAACAAGTAACTCCCGCGAGTATGGGAAAAGTGCCAAACCTCCCCTTTTCACACCCCTTCCTCCCCCCCCCCCCCTATCGTATCTCGGAAACTAAGAAACCCGTATTTTTTGTTTTTTACGGATTCGTGTAGAGGAGGCTCGGAAAAGTAAAAAACCATTTTTCAAAAATGTCCCTCTTTCCCCCTTTTAGGCGGATCTCGGAAGTTGAGAGACTTGGAACATTTTTTTTTTCAGATTCATTTAAAGGGGCTATGCGTTAGTCAAAATCATTTATCAAAACACCCTTCACCCCTTTTTTTATTACTGAAAAATCTTTTGATTCTTACTTAAAACTATTGAGGGGCGTTGAAATTTGTATATCCTACACCCCCTCCCCACCCTCCCCTAAAATTGAAAGGGCTGTAACTACGTAACGGTTAGAGATAGCCATTAGGTGTTTAAACAAAAACTATAGTAGACATCGAAACCTGTCTGGTGGTAGGTAGGTCCTGAGTGGAGCGAATCTGAGAGACCGAGTGGAGCGAAGGGGGGAGGTGGCGAGCGAAGCAAGTCGGCGACCTCCGTAGCGTAACGAAGGTTGAGTGGGTGAAGCGTAACACAGCGGCGACGACAAGCAAACTTTAGGGTTATGTTAAATAAGGTTTTAGATTGAATTAGGGGTATTTTTTTACTTTTTTTTATTTAATTTGTCTTTAGAATGTTTTAGGGGTTCTTATGGGTTTTTAAAATATTTAAAAGATTTTATAAAATTTACAAAATTATTTTAAGGACTATAATGGATTTTCCAATTCGTTTAAGGATTCTCAAAATTTATAAGGGTAAGGAATACTTCTCAAGAAAACGACGACACGCGAGCTGCGCAACTTTCTGGTTTTATTTTATGCAAAAAAGTTTTTTATCTTACTTAAAATATTCATTGACAGGTGTCCGTGGAATTGTTTACATTGTGAAAGTGGTCCGTGACTGCAAAATCTTTAGGAAACCCTGCTTTAGAGGATTTTTTCCAAGGATTTTGTATTTGGTACAAAATTATTCAACACCCAAGTTCAACGACGATTACTGCTAAACTAATAAAGTTATCTTACCGCTATAAAAGAGAGTTCATGAAATGTACTATCATCATGAATTGAATGCCTTAGCTTAGATTTAGCTTTTAGAGGGGGGAACGCCCTACTGGAAAATGGGCACTGGAACAAATATTTGCACTTTGAAGTTTAATATTTCGTAAATGGAGCATTCAATCGAAAAATTGTATTAGCAACCCCGAAGTCATTTTAAAAGACCTATTCAACGACACCCCACGCGATGGGATAGACGACGAAATAAAAAACCATCCCCACTTCACGTGTACTACATGTGAAGTTGGGATGATTTTTTTTTTATATAATCTTTTTAAGCCAACTATAAAAAATAAAAATTTACCAAAATTTTATTTTACCACTTTGTTGGCGTAATTCATATACACACATTACACATCTCTACAAAATTACAGCTTTCTAGTACTAACAGTTTCTGAGCAAAACCTCGGACAGACAGATAGACGGCCATGACGAACGAAACTATTCCTTGTCAGGACTACGAAACCCTAATAAAAAGGAAGACATACGAACCTACTACTCTGTCAAGAAAGACCGGGAAAAAATCAATAATACACAAAATGTCTGTTATTCATCCAAATTTATTTTATCACCTTCAAAGTATGCTCCTTTAGAAACGATACACACTTGCGCCAACGAATAATCCATTCATCAAAACATTTTTTAAACGCTGCTTCCGGAATTGAGTTCAGTTCTCGCCGCGAATTCTCCTTTATGTCTTCTATCGATTGCAAATGGGTGCCACGAAGTGGTAATTTGAGTTTAGGAAAAAGAAAAAAGTCAGCAGGAGCCATATCTGGTGAATATGGTGGTTGCTGGATGGTATTTGTTGAGTGTTTGGTCAAAAATTCGTTCACAATGATAGCCTTGTGCGAAGGCGCATTGTCGTGGTGCAAAATCCAAGAATTTCTTTCCACAAATCTGGCCTTTTTCGTCGAATTTGCTCTCTTAAACGCCGCATTACGCTCAAATAATATTCTTTATTTACCGTTAGACCTTCCGGTAAGAATTCAGAGTGCACAACACCGCGATAGTCAAAGAAAACAGTCAACATGACTTTGACTTTTGATCGACTTTGGCGTGGTTTTTTCGGTTTCGGTTCAGTTGGAAGGCGCCACTCCGAAGCTTGTTGACTAGTTTGCATGTCAAACTCGTAAACCCACGTCTCGTCACAAGTAACAATGCGTTTCATGAATGTTGGGTCCGAACTGACTCGTTCTAGCATGTCCTCAGCGACTTTCATGCGATTGAGTTTTTGGAGAAAATTCAGATCTTTTGGGACTAGCCGAGCAGCAACATGTTTCATACCCAAATGATTAGTTAAAATGGTACGGATCGACTCGTGAGATACAGAAAGTTCGGCGGCTATCTCTCTCAGTGTTGAATGGGGATTTTCAGTCACTATTTTCTTCACTTTTGCGATGTTAACTTCAGTTGCAGACGTTGACGGCCTACCAGAGCGAGGCAAATCTTCCATCACATCTCGACCGCTTTTGAACGCTTTGAACCACTCATAAGCACGAGTTTTTGATAAAGTCGATTCACCGTAAGCCTTCTGTAACATTTTCAGTGACTCCGAACACGAAATTCCACGATTGACTGAACGTATTTAAAATATACATTCAGTCAAAAAAGTATCGGGAATGGATGATTTGTTTATGGTTCCAAATTCAAATTTTTGTTTTTTTATAGTTGTTAGTTGTGAACTGTTTTCCATTTGGCGCGGAGTTTGAGTTGCATCTGTTATTTATATTAAATACAGTGCTGGTTTTAGTAATATCATATATAGTGTGTATTGCGAATTTCATAATGGACAAAAATATCGAACAAAGAGTTTGTCTTAAATTTTGCATCGCCAATGGAATTTCGTGTTCGGAGTCACTGAAAATGTTACAGAAGGCTTACGGTGAATCGACTTTATCAAAAACTCGTGCTTATGAGTGGTTCATAGCGTTCAAAAGCGGTCGAGATGTGATGGAAGATTTGCCTCGCTCTGGTAGGCCGTCAACGTCTGCAACTGAAGTTAACATCGCAAAAGTGAAGAAAATAGTGACTGAAAATCCCCATTCAACTCTGAGAGAGATAGCCGCCGAACTTTCTGTATCTCACGAGTCGATCCGTACCATTTTAACTAATCATTTGGGTATGAAACATGTTGCTGCTCGGCTAGTCCCAAAAGATCTGAATTTTCTCCAAAAACTCAATCGCATGAAAGTCGCTGAGGACATGCTAGAACGAGTCAGTTCGGACCCAACATTCATGAAACGCATTGTTACTGGTGACGAGACGTGGGTTTACGAGTTTGACATGCAAACTAGTCAACAAGCTTCGGAGTGCCGCCTTCCAACTGAACCGAAACCGAAAAAACCACGCCAAAGTCGATCAAAAGTCAAAGTCATGTTGACTGTTTTCTTTGACTATCGCGGTGTTGTGCACTCTGAATTCTTACCGGAAGGTCTAACGGTAAATAAAGAATATTATTTGAGCGTTATGCGGCGTTTAAGAGAGCAAATTCGACGAAAAAGGCCAGATTTGTGGAAAGAAAATTCTTGGATTTTGCACCACGACAATGCGCCTTCGCACAAGGCTATCATTGTGAACGAATTTTTGACCAAACACTCAACAAATACCATCCAGCAACCACCATATTCACCAGATATGGCTCCTGCTGACTTTTTTCTTTTTCCTAAACTCAAATTACCACTTCGTGGCACCCGTTTTCAATCGATAGAAGACATAAAGGAGAATTCGCGGCGAGAACTGAACTCAATTCCGGAAGCAGCGTTTAAAAAATGTTTTGATGAATGGATTATTCGTTGGCGCAAGTGTATCGTTTCTAAAGGAGCATACTTTGAAGGTGATAAAATAAATTTGGATGAATAACAGACATTTTGTGTATTATTGATCTTTTCCCGGTACTTTCTTGACAGAGTAGTATATGCATTTTTATGGTCTCTTACGTTTTTAACGTTTTTTTTTTTGTAATATTTTTTCTATTTATGATTTGAAAAGAATGCGGCTGGTGTCCGCAGTGGTGGTACGCAGCTAGTCAATATTATATGTACTACTACCTATTATAATATACGCTAGCAAACGAGGTAGTTTCACTATAATAAAATACCTATTTTGCAGTTTTCTACGGGGTAATGGGTGGTGAATACGGGGTTTACAATCAAAGTCGAGATCTTTCGTTCGCTACTACTTTATTCGCTAGCCAGACGCCTGAACCGCCGCTGGGCTATTTTCGCTCAAATTTATCAGATGTTTCAGCTTAATCGATCACAATTTAAACTTGGCTCAGAGTTCGGTTCATTCATCGAATTTAGTTGTACCAGGAAATTATAAACGATTAACAGACTACCAGGAGTTTGCAAAATGAGGTTAATTTACTAACATAACAGACCCCAAAGTTAGATACATTATCTTGGCACGATAATAAACAAGTTGGTTGGTGGATGTATCGCTTTAGTCGAATTAAGTAAGATAAAACGCTGGCAACCAGCAATATGTGTCTGTTCTAAATACCTATTGCACCAAAATGACAATAGAAAATATGCATGAAATACAAAACTCTTTTTATTTATTAAAAATGCCTTGTATTGGCCCATAAAAACATTGTGGTACACTTGTTTAAGTTGCTAATATATCCTTTATTTTAAAATTTACTGTTTTATATGTTTTTGTAGCATGTTTTTCGTGAACGGAACGCACTCTTAAAACGAGTCGTCCTCGATAACGCCGGTAGTGACGTCAAAGTCTGTGTCAAAAAACACTTTTATTTGAAAAGTGCTTAAAGTTTCACTAACATATGCTAGCTATTATAATATTGTTATTGCAATTTTTAGGAGGAGCTCGTAGCTAAATAATAACAGCCGCTCGGGTCGATCTTTAGGTTAAGCCATGCTTGCCTAGGTTGGTCTGTGGATGGGGGACCACCCATTACATACCGAGTTTCCTTCGTGCCTCGGAGAGCACGTTAAGCAGTTGGTCCTGGCTGTCATTTGTGATCTTTGACAGTCGTTACAGGTAGTCAGTGGCCCAAAAAGTCTGACAACCAGTCTTACCAAGGGGTACCGTATTACCCAGTACCAACTGGGTTGTGGAGGTCAGATAGGCAGTCGCTCCATGTAAAATACTGGTATTCAGCTGCATCCGGTTAGACTGGAAGCCGACCCCAATATAACTTGGGAAAAGGCTAGGCAGAGGGGGATTGTTTTTGCAATTTTTACTTGACTGGAGCACATACAATTAGTAAAATTATTCTATTAAGGGTTTGACAATTTGATGTAAACAAGGCAAATGGTAACTGACGTCACATCATGGCCGCGACAGCTACGGACATTTGAACTGTCATAGAACATTGCAGGAGTTTAATATTATTTTTAAGCGACTAGCAGTAGTTGAATTTAACTTTTAAAACTATTCTTGGGTTGATAGTTCTGTATTTTATTGATTTAAGTGAAGAAAAAATTGTGCATTTTCCCTATTATATTTAGCTTCAGAAGCCGGTGACAAAAACACCAAATCAATCAAACAAAGGTCAAGCTTCAGAAGTCAGTCGCATGTTTTTTTGTATGTTTTTTTACTCGTTAAAAGAAATTTTTAGAGATAAGTTCGTGAATTTTTTTTTCGAATAAAATTAGTTCTATTATATTTTCAAAACGCTATCATACTAGTATATATCCTGAAGAATATCAAATATTTTTCTGGTTTTGTTTATGGCAGTAAATCATATGCTTTTTTGCATTATGAAACTCGCATTTAGCTCCTGTAGTCCCCCCTTATTGGCTGCTATTCCTTTGGTACTACTGCGCTCACTGACGGTCGACCACTTATCAACCTAATCTCTTACTGAGTAAGGGTGAAAATTGGTCGATCGTTTTCGTCAATGACCTATCAGAAAAATGTTGAAATGCATATCTACGCCGCATTCAGGGTTACCTGTTGTTATCGTAAAAAGATTTAAATCTTAGTCAACTGCGCAAAATAAACTAAATCAAGCGGAAATGTAGATCATTTGCAGTTTTTATTTCCGGTTTTATTTACATTCCGTTGTGGCAAAATATTTACAATTCAGAAAATCTATGATGATTAGGTTCGGTCAGACTGGTGCGAACAAATTACGGACGCAACTCTGGACACTGACACTGACGATCGCGTAAATCGGATCATAAATCTCAGCGTAATCGGTGTACATACATAAAAAAAAAAAAAAAAAATACCAATCGAATTGTAAACCTCCTTTTGGAAATCGGTTAAAAATATCTTTGAGTAAGGTAAGTATTTGAAATATAAAATACAGTATTTTAGCTATTTTTAATTGAAATACGAAATACAAATTAAAAAATAAGTAATCTAGACCAGCACGGGCTGAATTATAGGTTAAAACAAGATTAATTAGTCAGTAAAACCAGAGTTTCCTTTCATGAACACTAGATTTTTAAATGTAGGTACTGTAGAAAAATGTTGAAATGCATATCTACGCCATCAGGGTTACCTGTTGTCATCGTAAAAAGATTTAAATCTTAGCCAACTGCGCAAAATAAACTAAATCAAGCTGAAATGCGAAAATGCTGAAATCATTTGCGGTTTTTATTTCCGGTTATTTACATTCTGTGGTGGCATAATATTTACAATTCAGAAAATCTATGATGATTAGGTTCGGTGAGACTGGTGCGGACAAATTACGAACGCAACTCCGGACACTGACACTGACAGCTACTACACTAAAGTTTCTGTAAGGTCCGGTGTCGGCAGAGCGTCCGTAATTGGTCCGTCGCAGTTTTACTGATTCTAAACTTAAGCTGCATTTAAAATACCTAGCCTCCTCGTTTAGTGTTAGCCTCAACAATCGCAACTTAGGCAAACTGCAAAATATACAAATACTAACTCGATCTCGCAAGTTCTGCACAGGTTAGGCCTTTATTACTGTCACGCTGACGAGGCCGGTCGCGCACGTCATCGAAGAAACAAAAGCAAATACTGATATCATGTTTAGCTTTGGATATGTGTCAAACACTGGAGTAATACCCTCCCGAAATTTCTATGGAAAAAATGTCGACTAGTGTCACCTTAAGAACAGTGTTTAACCCTTCCTTGGCAGTCGGATAAATACAAAACCATTTTTTTGAGGATGTGTGTTAGAAAGGGCATGGTTCCTTAGTACCACTACATATGGCCTATAAAACGTCCCCCGCCGCGTCTGTCTGTCTCTATATATGCTTAGCTCTTTAAAACTACGCAACGGATTTTCATGCGGTTTTTTTTAAAGATAGAGTGATTTAAGAGTAAGATTTTAGAATATAATATGTCAAGCGGGCGAAGCCGCGGTCATTAGCTAGTACCTACATTATAAATGTACCTCGCAGATGTTACATTAACCGCATAGATGCATTATAAGATTGGAAAAGTAAGTAGGTACATTCATTTTAGGCAAAAACAATTAATTGATACATTTAAATACGCCATAGATACTCTGTCTGTCTGTTACCTTCACAAACCAGAACAGGTTTCGATGTGTGCAGCCAATGCCCTAGCTAGGTTATGTGTGGTATGTGTATTTATGTAACATAGGATGCTTTTTACCCGACTACGGCGAAGCCAAAAGGAAGGGTTATGATTTTAGCAGCCTATGTATGTATTACATACATAGACTGCTAAAATCATAACCCTTGTTTGTATTTACGTATGTTCCTCTGTAGCGCCTAAACTATTCATCCCATTTTGATGAATAAGGTGTCAATCGATTCGTTATTATGGCCCGGGTAACTTCGGTAGCTACATTTTAACCGACTTCCACAAAAGGAAGGATCGATTTTATCTTGTAAACCCCGAATTTAATTAGGGCGTGATTTTAGTCGGGTTTTTTATTGGTAGTACCGTATAATCAAACTATTAAAAAACATGTACTTATAAAGTATACATTTATTGATTTCTCGTATGTCATGAACTTTAACAATTACTTATAATAAATTAAATGTCAACGGTTTAAATTCATTTGAATTATAGTTTGTCACAAATTAATCCGTAACTATACACGGTGTAAACAACCTCATCACGAAGCGAAGCCGTCAACCAAGCAACTTTACGCAAAAATTATTGCTGGGAAACGACTTTTATTTTTTGGGGTGAATTATCATGTTTTGTGGTAGAACTCAATGTAACACACTCAAAACATTATCCTGATGGGTGGATTAAATAGTAAGTCGGTCGTGGAGGTCTTTATCTTACAATAAAAACTTGTATTTAAAAAAAAACTTGTCACTAAGTTGGAACTTTGACCATCACCTTAACTAGAAGGTTACCAGATGTGGTGTAGAACAAAAAAAAATCGCAATGACAGGGAAAACAAGTGCCTTTCGGCTTCGTTAGGAGGTTTTTTGCACCCGTTATGTAGCCAGTAGCTATACTGGTTACTACTCATCACTCATTCTCCTGCCCTCATCCCAATTTGTCAATCAGAAGCTTGGATTCACTGTTTCTGTTTTTAACGGAAAACGGTAAACAAATCTGCGCTTTGTTTGGTTTGTTTGAGCACAGGTGCACAAACATTGATGAAACAATAAAAACAATCGCTATTTGTAAACAAAGACACGTTAGCTATTGTGTATTTCTAGTAGAGAACGAACGAAAGTGGATTTTTACTTTCGGTTAACAACGTATGCGAATTTCGTTAGAGAAATACAAATCAAAATTCGGACGGACTCTAATTCCTAGTTCATTTTCCTGCTTTTTCCCATTCTATTAGGGTTCGGTGCAACACGTTTTCGACTTCAATTCTCCCCTGGTATGTCTCGGCATCATTTATTCCTTTCTCTTTCATATCATTCCTCACACAACCCATCCATCTTTTCTTTGGCTTTTCTCTCCCTCTCCATCTATCAACATTCATGTCCATCACTCTTCTAGCCACATGCGTAATGTCTAGTGTTAAGTAAAAAGAAAGCTTTCCATGTCGCTAGTTTTCTACTTAATTTTAACGGAACAGGCATATTAAAAAACCAAGCAAGTGTTGGGGATACGACCTGGCTCCATCAAATTATATAAAATTCAGTGAATACATAAAAATACAGCTTTCATGTTTCGTGCTGCAGGTTTAATCATAAAATTGCATTGTAGTAAGTACTGTTTTATGTACACCTATAGTGATTACACTGTACTGAAACTAGTAATTTGTACCTGAAACCTGAAAATAAATCGATTCCGACTTCCCAGTGGAATAAACAAAAGGAGCACGCTATCATTATTTATACGAACGTATGTTACAAAAGCAAACTAGCGTGATCTACTCATTCATTAGGCACATTAATTCGTCTTGCATCATTCATCATGTCTTCCAATCTCGATTTGGAATGAAACTAGGATGACTAGAATTATCGCTGCTCGCGAACCAGTGCAAATCATCTGGGAATAATATACGATACGACTGTGCTGCTGCTGTGTGCCGGAAAAGATGGAAAGGTTTATTGAATTTGGTGTAAATAACAAAGATTACTATAATATTCCGTTGCACGCAGGGCTGTCTTTCCCACTGAGCACTCTGGGCACGTGCCCAGGGCCCCACGATCCAAGGGGGCCCCAAGTTCCTTAATAAAGAAACTTAATTTATCTCATGGCAGGCAAGACTGCAGGATATAATTTTCGAAGTCGCTCCGCTCGCGTTTGCACCTAGCTTTTCATCATAAGTCAATACTTACATATAAACGAAGTTTATAGAGACGGATATCTTTAAATTGAAACACGGATGAAAGTGTTTAATATCCTTGTAATTGGGTATAAATGGCTGACAATTTTATGCTATTAATGTTTGTTTGCCATCAAGGAGCTTGTGAAAGGAAATTTCATTTGGCTCTCACGCGAAAAATCATGGACTTATTGTGCATTCTTCACATTTTGACCTATGGGTTTGAAACGACATGTGTGCAACATTACCTATACTTAGTGCCTTGCAATTGAAGCACGAAAAGTTAGTGATCAAGTCTCAGTACTGATCACTGTTGACTGTAACGTTCTGACCATCATCAGTTTTGAACCTTTGACGAAATTGGAAACAATTGAGGGGTTTGTCTCCACCGATCACGTTATCATATTGAGTTAGCCACGGATCACGGCGAGTTGTATCCACTGATACCGTGATCCGTTCCCTTGTTATTCTTTTACCCACTGATCACGGTATCTGTGGCTACAACACAAAAAAAACTGTACACCGTGATCAGTGTCGCAAATAATATAAGGTTTTACCTTTATAATATAATATAAGTGTTCCCGGACTTCTCATATTTCGAAATGGTAACCTTAGTTGCAGGTATAAGGTCGTATGATGAAAGCGCTTTCATGAAAAATGCTTTGTTTTTATAACATGATTTTATAGAAAAGCCTGTAACAATGAATGCCAGTCACAGCACTGACAGCGTAAGACACTGAGTGCATTAGCCGCTACTACTATCCTAGCCACTACAACATGAACAAAAGTTCATAATTTTTATAATTTATAACATGTTATTATTAAAAAGACCTGTAACAATGAATGCCAGTCACAGCGTATGACAATGAGTGCATTAGCTAATGGCAATTTTAATATATAATAATATAAATACATATTAGGTTATTATCATTATTAACGCCAAGACTAAGTGATTTAAAGTGATAGCCGCGCGCTCCTATTTCGCTTGGGTAATTAATTTCCTGCCGTAGGGCAGCATGCAGGTATTTATTTTCTGGGGTACCTACATAAACGAGTTTCCACATCTTTTCGCACTGTAAAAGAATGAAAATCATTTGCTTTTTATCATTTATTCATTTTGTATATAGATATGTATTTTTTTGTAAGTACAAGTAGGTATATATTTCTTAAATTGTTGCCTACCGGTATCAGGAACAGAGTCCAAGCTACCAGCGGTCAGGGCTCCAGAAGGAGGAACCTCCTAACAACGAGCCGTGTCCAACCATTGACCTTTTTCCGCCTGATAAAAAGACTATTAAATACTTTTTTCAGGCGACCAAAGAAGCGCTCTCTTAACGAATGCTTCATGTCAGCAAAAAAGTCGGGTCATCCATGTAAAGGAAGTGAGGTGTAACCTGACCAAATCTCCCCAATCCCAGACTTAGGCGTGAATCCTCCAACAGCGTGTTTAGAGGATTCAACGCTAAGTAGAACCAAAGTCGACTCAAACTATCGCTTTGAAATATACCACACTCTATCCTTATCGGTTCGCTATTCCTTTGGATAAACCGACATCCTGGATAGCGAAGGACTTTCCTCCATATCCCCATACACGACATTAGGAAGATGCACAGAGTTGCATCCACTTTATACAACTATAGCTGACATGAGCCATGAACGTGGCACCGATAGGCCTTGTTATAGTCTATCCAACATGTCGACAGATCCCTTCGGGTACGGCGAACTCGTTGGCTAATGGCCATAATGTATATCAATGAGGAGCAGCTCCTTAGTACCGGGGCTGCGGGACCCATTTCTGCCATCCATCCATCCATTTTGTGAAGCGATCGTGATGAAATTTTCATCAATGTGTTTGTTAATTTTCAAACTTTTTATTAATTATTACAAGCTTTTATATAACTAGCCTTGTTAGTATGTAGGGGTCAAATTTTACAACTGAATTTTAGAAGAGTTCTCCTTAACCGATTGAACTGAATATTTTCAGACACCAATACCTACATTATTATGACACAGATAACACATACATAACATAACTTGATCAAAGTAGTCAAATTAGATAAGACTACAATCAAATTATTAGGATATTAAAATGCCCTAAAAAGTTTGTTTCGTTTTTATTTACTCCAAGGTTTAGTTCTTTTTAATGCAAAAGCTTGTTTTTTTTTTTTATTTAGTTTATTCATTTACTTTTAAGTTTAGTTGTAGTCTTAATAAGTTCGTCTTAACCTATGGTGTGGTATTTGACTAACATCCAGAAGTCCAAACTCAAGGTTTGCCAACGAGCAATGGAGCGCAGTACCTACATATGGTGTTAAATTAACGAAACGTGAGCACTCAAAAATATTTAGGGGAATCCGGGACCGCGGTCCCGGTCCCAAAAGGCCCCCGACCCGTTCGAAACAAAATACTGCGCTCTAAAACAAATACAGCTGACGTGGCTTCAAAGGCTGCCCAACTGAAATGGGACTGCGAATGATATGTCTGCCGCAAGCCGGACAAACTGTGGGCCAAAAAACAGGAAACTGGTGCCCTGACAGGTCACGAAGGAGATGGACAAGTTCCGTCAGAACTGGAAGAAAGACGTGCTGGTTCGAGAGAAATTGAAAGAGTGTAGGGAGGCTTTTGCCCAGGAGTGGGAAAGAAGCTAGAAAAAAAAAATGGAAATAAGTAACGCGTCGTTTTTGGAAGGTCTCCTGTTGACTAAAAAAACCAGTTTCGGTTCAGCGACGATGAGTCACTAACTCATCACGTATGCCTTCAAATGAGCATAAATAAGTAAATACATCATTTATTTAATCAAATCTTGTACCATCATACAATATTTCGTATCAGAAGACCTATGTGGTATTTATGTAAGGCACTGGTGTAATAAATAACCAAAATTAAAAGAATTACTTTTACACAGTACTTATGCATAGCAAGACAAGATAAGAATTCTGCACCATTTTTCCCGGAAATGCTTGGAAAATTCGGCCGATACTTGAGATATTTATAAAAGGCATGTTTTTTGTTACCACAAATAACCTCTGCGGAACTAAGAAGAATTTTAAAATAAGAAAAGCACAAGGGATTCGGTGCCGTCATAAATTAGACGCATTTGAAAGGTGGCCGTTATAGAACAAAAGACGTTTAGTAATAACAGGAAAGCAATGAAAACGTACATGCAGCTGTCGCTGCTAACAGATCAATTTAATATTTTCAAATGTCAGACAGAGGTAATCGTACATTTTTTCTGATTCCGACACATTTATGATTAATGAGTTATTATGTATGTTACCACAAGTTAAACAAATGAATACCACAAAGCTTCTCAAAAACCAGCTGCGGATATTTCAATTACCCCAATCTCGAGCTTATTGAAATTCTGCATCATATTTCCGAGCTTTAATCAGAAGCCAGATAGGAAATTTTCTTTGATGCAACATTTTCATTTAAAAAAGCAGGCGGCTTAAATGAAAAAGCATAGCATTTTGAAGGTAATTGGAACCAAAATTGCAATAAGTTAAATGTGCCTATAGAACAAACATCAATCTCTCATTAAAAGGGTACATGTCGTTAATTCAATCGATCAGATATCGAACGGAGATACGTACTGTCGAGCACGTCTGCCAACAAAACATCACGGAGAATGCCAATTGGTATTGCTGCTTGCCACTTCCGAGACTGTCATTGTTAGTAAAAATATGGCCGCTTCATTAGGTCACAAGATGAATCCATTGTCATGGAGTGATGTACAAATTTAGATGAAATGTTGCTCATGGTACATAAAAGACAATGCCAGAAACTGACTCGAGCACACATTACATATTATACTAATGTCTTCGTCGGGGTGCTCATAATAGCGTGTGTCAGATAGTTACGGACACATACCTAGGCTGAAAATCTCGATCCTCCTTCAACCATCCCTAGAAATGTATGCTATAAATAAACAAAATTGCCAGATTTGTTTCAAAAGATTCAAGAACGATCATAGATTGATGACAGTTTATGATTTATAATAACCAGGGTTATGAACTGACATATTTATTCTCTACAATATATCTACAATCTTGAAGAATAACTGAATGATAGTTTTGTGGTGATACAATTTGTTATTCTACTGACAGTAGATAAGGAAGCCCAGTCGTTAATAACCGGATACATTACTACCAAAAGGCAAATCGTTCGAATTGCCAAAGACAATAGAAAGCAGGAACTCCGCACGGACGACAAAGTAACATTTAATTAGCATGCGACACTCGAAGCAAAAAGAGTTATCTGGCACAACTACGTGCACTGCTAGTTGGCTAGGATCACAGAGTTAATTCATAAAATTTCATCCTTTGTATGAAAGAGAATGGTTTGATTTGAGACTATATGATTATTAGTTTAAATTAACCCGGTATACTTAAAGAACTGCCTGTTTCTGAGTAATTAAACTTCTTTTTATTTCGCATGGATTTGAAAAATAAGTATTAGAAGAAACTATTGCCGTCGCGCTGCCTGCTTCAAGCCTGCCCTAGTAGAGTACGATGGGGCAGCTGTAGTTCAGATCCGATTATATCACAAAAAAATTGACGAGATCGAAGTTTCGTATTCCCCTTTTTTCTCCTCGAAAACTAAGCCGATTTAATTATTTTTTACATTCAAAGTTGAAAAAATTTATAGAAATCTAGACAGGTACCTAACAATTATTTTATGTTAAATACTTTTCGAATTGGGTAGTACGTTCTGGTAGTTACGGCCGTAAAAAGGCATATTGACAATTTTTGAGGGTCATCTTTACTTATTAGTTGCTGAAAAAAAGGATATGTCAGGGCCGTGTCTACTACAGTAGACCTAGATTTATGAAAAACCAATTATTGCTCTAGAGGCATTTTCAGGAAGAAAAAGGGGAAAACAGATATAAAATCTATGTCAATTAATAGTAAAAAACTTCTATCATCATCTTCCTGCCCTTATCCCATGTTACTTGGGGTCGGCGCAACACATCTATTTTTTTAACCCGTAAAAAACTTCTATATGTAACAAAAATAAAAAAGGTGCATATTGCTCAGCAGATTTGCTCAAAAGTTTTAAAGTAGTTGTTTTGTCACTACCGCTAAAATATTATTTATCTATATTGCAGTGTATATTATGTATGTATATATGTCTCAGGTCTTTAATAATCACAGCATATTGGTTAAAAAATACTGGAAGACAATTATTCTTCAAACTGAGATAATCTATTCGCAATAAGATCACCGATGAAAAAGCAGGTACATGTAATCTCTTTGCTATAATAGACACACAAAACAAAACACATTCAAATTATAACAACATACATTTATTTCAATCAAATTGACATTGACTATGAAATAAGGTTACCAGCGTAATAAAAATCTGTACCCATATTTAAAAAACTTTTTCTGTTCGGAAACCCGTAACAAAGTTAGACTGACAGTTTCCTCAATTATGCACTTTGGGAACTAAACTATATTAATCTATACAAATCAATCTATCAATCTTCCCGCACGCAAAATACGCGCTTTGACGTGGAGTTGCGGACACCAGCCCGTTATACAATACAATAATCTATACAAATAACTAAAATTGAAGTGTCTGTTTTTAATATTAAAATAACCGCTTTTACTACATGCATGAATGTATTTAGGGTACATATACCAAAATAACATTTTTAATTTTTTTGTCTGTCTTACTGTTTGTTCCGGCTAATCTCTGGAACGGCTGGACCGACTTTGACGGGACTTTCACTGGCAGATAGCTGATGTAATAAGGAATAACTTAGGCTACTTCTATTTTAGAAAAAAAAAATAAAAGAAGAAGAATCTTGAATGACTGAGTGACTGACATATCAACGCACAGCCCAATCCGCTAGGCCTACAGATTCCAAATTTGGCAAGTAGGTTCCTTATGTGGTCTTAGTCTTTTTTTTTATTACGAGTTCATTTCAAAATCTGGTACCGTTACACATTTTCCAAAATTCTTTGTACACTTGCGGCAGGATTTGTCCATCTCCTTTCGGTGTTTAAATTCGGTGAATTCGGTGTACCTACAGCGATTGCAATGGTTTTAAGTACTTACATGAACTCTAGTAACGTATAAGTTAAATGTATCGAAAAAGGATTCGTAACCAGAGATTACTTGGGTATGTACCTCAATCACGGAAATCAATAACGGGAACATAAAAAATACAGTATAAAATCAACCGATTATTTAATTTTAGAGATTAAATAATCGGTTGCATGCTCTACGGCGAGAGGTAGGGGGTAATACAGGACTGTTCTGGGTACCTGGGTGATATCCACAGACTAATCAACGGCAGCTGGGCGTTGTTGGGTATCCTAATAATCTAATGGTTAGAAGGTAGAAGTCGAAATAGAAGGCCAAAAGCGACCTTCACATCTAGTTATACTGACAAATAAAAAAAAGGTTTTTGCACCAGAGTGAAGACTACAACTTATATTGAGAGGAAAACAAGGAACAGCATCGAAGTACTGTGGTAGAGTATTCATAATACGTACCATATAAAGAAAAAAAAGATCCACGCATAACAGCAAAGCAGGAAACTATTACTCGGGCTATTTACAAATACGTAATTCCATTTCTTACACGATTTATCAGGTTTTTCACTCACATTATAAATTTTGGCTTCTTGCGCAAGAGAAATTCGTTCTACGACTGGCAAATCACCATAAAAAACAGAAAAACTTTTTTAGAGGAACTTAATTAATTTGGCAGTTTAAAAATAATATCTGGATGACCGAGCTTCGCTCGGTTTTTTTTTCTAAAAATGAAACCTAGCTACGAGTAGATCGATTTATCGCCTCCGAACCCCCTGCATACAAAATTTTATGAAAATCGTTGGAGCCGTTTCCGAGATTCAGATTATATAAATTATACTTAAACAAAAATTGCTCGTTTAAAGGTATTAAATTAGATAGATAAGGTTGTAAACCAGTAATAAATAGAAAAGTTTCAAGCAGAGGAACCCTGCACATAGCATGGCATAAGAAAGGGCAATTTGTGAGCTATTCTTTTAACTGATGCTTTTTCATTTGATCCACCGATTTCCTACACCAATCACAAGAATGAATGTCTACGTGGTCCACGATTATTCGCTAGAAGCATAGACACTTCGTGTAAATAGCTGCTATTGCCAAATCTATGTTAGTGAACTTTACATTTGGCACTCGAGAGTGTGTCTGCGCTGTTTGTTACGTTAAAAATATGCGGCGTCATGAACGAGTCACAGTAGCTCTGAGTGTCTGATTCGGCTGGCCCAAGTCCAGGCTAGACACACACCAGCATCTACTGGTAACTATGATTATCCCGATTATCGTGGGTTGCGTGATGCATGAACGCCAGTTAACTAGAACAGTTAACCTTCAAACGTCACTAGCAAGCCCGCATGGCGCAAACGTATGTTGCCGGACGGACAGCCGAGTGCAGGGCGAGTTAGCGTCGCAGAATTACATGCACGTAGATACTTGGAGCAGCGAGTGACGCATTCCGCGACGTAACAGCCGAACGAAAACAATGCCATGTTGAGGACAACATTGACGGGCCATCCGCCATTTGTGTGGGCGTTGTTGGAACAGAAATATTTTGAGTAGTAGCTATAATTAGGTAAAATATAGTAATAGATTGATAAACAAAAATAAACAACATACAAACAATATACAGCATTGAAACCGATGCGGTGTTTGAATAATGTAGCGCATCGAATAAGGTGACTACATCATCGGGAGGAGTTACGTCTAGCATTTAAATATGTCGGTGCCTCTAAAATGTTAAAGAACGATCACCAGGCACCGACTACAAAATAATATGATCACGTCCAGCCTCAGGGCGCACGGTGTTATTAATCGAGCCTTGATGGAAAACCGTAATCAAAACCAAATAATTGAAGCCAAAAACAATAGCCTAAAGTTAGACGACTTTATACCAGGCATAATTAGCAAGCATAGCAGAAACATAACGATTTTGTCTGTCCTTTATCGTTTTGTGGTTTTTATCAGAGAGCAACCACCGCTAATTAGGTATCAACTGCGATGATGGGTTAGCCAACCTACATTCTGCAAAATCCATTTAATCGTAGCTCTAAAAAAAAACCCGGTGAATCACAAATGGTGGGAACTGTGATAATAATTCAACGGGCGAACAGATGATCGTGGCGAGGAGAACTGATGTCATACTCGGATGCGTGTTGGATAGGTACGTAACACTTTTCATGACATCACACTGGCGATTTATTTTTAGTGTTCGCTCAAGCCTTAAAATAATTATTTCGACTCGTCACCTCTTAAGAGTGTCTTCATTTACTGCGCACGCACGCGTAATACCCGACAAACGTTTCTCTTTCTCTAGTGTCCCAATTACTAAGGAATTAATTACAGGTGCTCAGTTTACTACGTCGTAAATATTTGTAATGGCCAAAGGACTTTAATGTTCTTTAATGTTTCGTTTAAATACCGATCAATTTATAGAAAGCTATTCGTGATGATTTTATTAAAAGTATAGACATACATTGCTAAAAAAATTATAATTACAAGCAATTTTGTCATATCTGAAAACATTGACATGACCCGTAAAAATTTCAAACAGCTATTTTATCGATCGTGGATTACGATAACCGATGCTTCGACGCTATGTATAGGAGTGTGCGTTTGCTCTCACCCGTTTCGTGATGCGGTAATCCATAGTCATACACATAAATAAAATTGGAGCGCATGTCCACTGACAAACACTTTAATTTTGTTTATGTGCGCTCCAATTTTATTTGTGTGATCTGCGTTTACAGGGATTTCTTTCAGTCAATACTGCGAAGTTAATGTGGGCTATGAATGATTAATTATCTTAGTATAGAACAAGAGTTTACAGTCTATTTTTAGATTCTTAATGCAAATCTACAGCACCGTAAGTTCTGGTAACGGTGTAAACAAGCTGCAGGAGACTAATCTAAACTGCCATATCGATGGTCGACCACGTTTCGCGACAATGAAATCGTCTTCTTCTAACGAAATTACGAAAGTGAGTGTAGTGTGGTCAAAACGTAGGTGGGAGGAAACCTATTTAGGTCAAAAAATGCTGGAACACAATAGAATTCAGTTTATTGTGTAACCCAGTTCCTTCTAAGACAATGAAAAAAAAAAGAAATGATTAAGTAAGTAATTCGATTACTTACTCCGATTCGCTTAATGTTTTAACCTACAACGTGCGTACATTATTGAAATACGAACGTCTAATCGAACTTGAGAACGCTCTAAAAGACATTAATTAAGACTTTTGGGCCACTCAGAAGTCAGGAGAGTAGGCGAACACACAGAGAAAAGAGGCGATGCTGTGTTCTTTCATTTCGGTGAAACCAGTGGACAATTAACATTGAATTTCTAGGCTATTCCGAACGTGTCGCTGTTCTTAAGTTCCAACTAACGATCTTGTTAATAGAGCATGCGACGAAAACAGGGGTATTTGGAACATGGTCATTGGTGACTTTAATGTAAAGGTGAGACGAAGGCAGGAACTAGACAGTGGAGATACAGTCGGTTGCTTTGGTTTCGGGGACCGCAACGAGCGAGGCGCTCGTCTCACCCAGTTCGCCTTTGAACAAAGCATACAATGTGCATAGTCAATAGTTTCTTTTCAGAGAAACCGCAACGATGGACCTGGGTGTCACCTAACGGCTTCACACGGAACAAATTCGACAACGTTCTGTCATTGGACCGACATATAATAAAAAATATTAGTGTAATTAACAAAATTAAATAAAGCTCAGACCATATACCAATCCGTGCTAAAATCAGAGTAGACTTTAAAATCCATAGAGCCAAAATATTTATAAAACCAATTAAAAGACTTACTAAAGAAACACTCATTAACTATCAAATTATTTCAATGAACTCAAAGTTGATGAAACAGATGCAGGAGAACAATAAAATGCAATAGTTAACGGAATTACCAACACTTGTAAAACTATAAAAAATAAACGTAGTAATAGGAACAAACTAACACGACATTGTATTGAATTGATAGAAAAATGGACAGATAAAGAAATAGGAACACCAGAATTTAGAATAATAGACAAATAAGTTAAAAGGAGCATTAGGAAAGATTTGAGGAATTTAAATACACATTTGGTCAAAACAGCTTTGGAAAACCATACATCCCTCAGAGTATTAAAACAAGGAGTCAGAAAAGGACGAACTTGGATCAACAACTTGGTAGACAATGACGGTATCAAGCATTACAATGGAATGAAAATAATAGAAATAGCGACTAAATTCTATACATTATTTTAATCAGATCACTCACCGCCCGATATCAACACCGAATACATCCCTTTAGACTCCATTCCCTCAATAAACGGTTATGAAGTGCACAAAGCACTTACTACTATGCGCTACGACAGAAGTCCTGGGGAAGATGTAATTACCACAGAAGCGCTTAAAATCGGCTCTACCACTTTGCTACCCCACCTTGCTGACCTGTTTAACACCATATTGCTATCAGGAAAAGTTCCAAAATCAATGTGTACATTCAATATAGTTCTTCTGTATAAAAAAAGGCGACAAAAACGACATTGGCAATTACCGTCCAGTCAGTTTAACATCCCACATCTACAAGACCTTTATTAAAGTGATACACAATCGCATAGACGGGAAACTGGATAAACATCAATCACCAGAACAAGCCGTATTTCGCCCCAGTTTTTCAACAACCGACCACCTACACACCTTGAACCAAGTCCTAGAAAAATATACTGAATTCATTAAACCATTATATTTGGTACGTCGTAAAATCGCCTTCGATAGAATCTAACACTCCGATATTTTCAAATCTTTGAAAAATCAGGAACTGGAACAGCAATATATAGACCTTTTAAAAAATATCTACTATAACAGCACCGCAAACATAAAGCTGAATGCTGCAGGACCTTCGTTTAGAACACAAAAGGGTGTTGAACAGGGTGACCCGCTCTCTCCGAAGTTGTTTACGAGCAATCTTGAGGAGATATTTAGATCGCCAGCAGCCTCATGGACAACCAAAGACGGTATCACAAGACGGTAGTAAGAGGTTGACTAACCTCCGTTTTGCTGACGACATAGTCCTTGGAACTACAGACCGTGCTTCAAGAACTGAGCGCGGCCAGCTTCAGTGTGGGACTTGTAATGAATCGCACTAAAACCCAGCTCATGACCAACAGCACTAAGCGTAGGGTCTAGGTAGATGGGCAGGAAATACATTATGTCGATGAGTATATACTTGGGCCTAGTATCTTTCGAAAATAGGCAAGAAAGAAAAATCGATCGCTGAATCGAAAATGCCTGGAAAAGCTACTGGTCCATGAAAACGCTAATGAAGGGTGATCTTTCGATCTCCCTGAAGCGCAAACTCATCCACATGTGCATCCTGCCCGTCCAAACCTACGGTGCTCAGACCTGGTCGCTTACCGAGTCTCAGAAGTTCCACCTTGGAGTTTGCCAAAGGGCAATGGAACGCAGCATTCTAGGTGTCAAAAGACAAGACAGGGTTCGAAACACCACGCTGCCTTCCAAAACTTTGGCATGAAGGCTGATAGGCTAAAATGGATTGGGCGGGTCACGTCAGTCGCATGCACGATGACCGCTGGGCAAAAGTCTCCACGCTATGGTTACCGGAAGACGGACGGCATCGGCACCGCCGAGGTCGGCCCAGAAAGAGTCGACGGGACGATTTGGAAGCGTACCGAGAGGGTTGGTTCAAGGAGGCCCGAGAAAAGAGCACATGGAAGAAATTGGGGGAGGCCTTTGCCCAGCAGTGGCTGTCCCACTGCTGGGCAAAGGCCTCCTAGGTACAGGCTAACAAAAAAAAAAGTAAGTAAAGTAAAAGCAAATTCGTGTAGCACGAAAGTATTTTAACGCTTGCTATTTTGAAACCTTCTTTGTCCCAAAAACCCAGTTTAGCTTGTAGTGGATAAGGTACAGATGAATTTCCGCAGTAATTCTAACGACGAGCCATCGGAGTATGTCAGCGCAACTACTTACAACGACAGTTTGCAAAGGTCACAGGCAAAACAGTCGCTAACAAGCAATCAAATTAAACTTTCTGAAATCATCTGTATACTTACCGCATACCTAAACAGAAACTAACTGGGACTAACTGTAGGAGTTTCAGCATATGAGTAAGTAAACTGGTTTCAGTGAGCATTAAAAGTTTAAAAAACACTGGTATGGATGGAAAGCTCCTTTTAAACACAGTTTCAAAGTGCGGATGTTTGGACTCGGACGTTATTGATAAAGGAAGAGTTTCATATGGATGCACAGTGCACTTCAAACAATCATGTTCAATTCGCAACGATTTGCTATAACAAGCCCCATCAACAAGAACAGCACACTGAAACAATCAGCGAGTCTCGAGGACCGATTGTCGGCTTCAACTCAACACAATACGCAGTCTTAGCACACACAGACGACATATCGTTGAATGTGACAAGTCACACGAGGCGATATGGGGAGAACTGTTACTAACCGAGGTCACACGACAATCAAAACTAATTGTGATGAGTTTCAAGGTGTGGTGATTTCCGATATGAACATATTATATCATACCAACCAAGATACAAGATGAGCTATAAGATGAACAGACGATTCCTCACAAGCTTTTCAAGAGGCCTCTTAGTTTAGGACTGGGCCTGGCCCATGACTAAACAGAACATGTTTTATGGTTTGTTTGATTATGAGTGTCCAGCGCGTCTAAGACGGGCGCATCTTTATACATACCGTCAAACCGTACAATTTGCCCATATTTCTTAAAATAACTACAATTAAAAAAAAAAAAAAAAAAATCTAATGTGTGATTGTGGTACACGACATTTAAACGTACTAACATTATTTGCATAGGATTTATAATAATATCACGAAAATAAGAGTTTATGTGCTAAAAAGCTCAATTTGTACAGCTACAGCAGGGCCAAATTTTTTGTATCTTTTACAAGTTTGGCCATTCGGCAGAAACTTTTGTAACTTCTATATTTTCTACCATAAGAACATATGGTTTAGGGATCATTATAGAAAAATAATCAATCTACCATAGGACCTTAATACTAAACGTTTAAACTTTCATATTGCCTGTCACATTTGAGTGGGCCAAATAGCAACGGTTTTTTTTTTGTTATTTTTCATTCAAATAAACGGAAAAACCAGGGTTGTCACTTTTAACCGATTTCTAAAAAAGGAGGAGGTTATTTATTGTACATCTGTACGGTGTCCACAGGTGCGTGACGATCAAATAGTTCGCTCCTAAAGATTAATAGCTAAAAATATCATGAATTTAGCAGTATTTTAGAATAATATCAAGTCATAATATTCATTACTGGTATATTAAGACATTTCTGTATGCTTTCGATCCAAATGTTTTTCTTTTTTCTTGTAACTCTGTTGCTAAATTTACATAAATAAAAGTACCTGCTTATAATGTGATGCAATTTGACGTTGAGGTGACAACCCTAACGGTAATATTTTGGTGGGCAAAGATATAACAACTACTTCTGGGTACCAATTTCGACACGGTTTTACAGCCGACCTATGTGACATTAGGCAGAGTCCGTTTCGTTATGTTGTCAGGGACTTATTGAAATTCGTCCTAAGATTAAATAATAAGCACAACAAAAAAATGTTGAAGGCTTTTTAAATATTTGTGAAAAATACCGTGCTGGGCAAAGTTAGAGTGCTTGGGCAATCTTGTAAGATATATTATCTGAAAAACTCGGAGTCCAGTATTTCCGTTGGATGCCAACGATATCTCCTGTTGCTATAAAACTGAGTTAACACATAGGTAGCGAAACGGATTTTGTTACATAACAAAGCGTTTATAAATGCAGAGTCCAATCCAAATGGGGTTACATTAATCACGGAAATTACAACGAAGGTTAAATGCGGCATAGACACGCTAACTCCACCTGCCTGGGAAAATACTTAATTAATATAGTGAAAAAACGCGATGCCTAAAAGTGCTGTTGCATACATTTTATCGTTTTGAATAGTCAAATATTTATCTTAAAGAGTTCGGCGAGATGGGTAGATCACGAAGTTCCTGAAGAAAAACTCAAAATCTTTACAGGCAGGTAGGTACCAACATTGTAAAAAAAACAAGTAGCTTTTGATGTCAATCTGTGTGGCCGCTTCATTCAAACGAATTCTCCCCTTTACAGGGTGTAAAGGGGAGAATTCGATCCCTTAAAAGTTGACTTTAGTAAAATCCCTTCTTAGTACATGGCCTTCGTTTTAAATTGGTTTTAAACTACAACTACTGTGAGAGAGTGTTACGCAGATGAGAAAGAGAAAATCAAAAGAAAAATAATTAAAACGGAAGTTAACAGTAAAAATGAAAGTCAACATGAAATCAACAGTGTAAACAAGACTTGTCCGGAACTCTACAGTGAAATTGCAATAATATGTCTATTCAGTCTGTTTCCCATGAAAAAAGGCATTTAAAATTCAACAGGCGTGCGCAGCTATCGGGGTTCATCTCCATCAAGCCCCACTTATCTGTCCGGTCATGTGTCGACGTAATTAAAACTGCAAAACGAAATATTGTTTTCAATATTTTCTGAACTAGTAGGACTCGATTGGTAGTATGCAGTGAAGTAAACTGGCTAAAACACGTCTAAACTGAGTTCAAGAGCTGTCAGTTTCAATATTTCATAACAATGATAACACTGAATGCTGTAGATAATGTTGCTCGGGTTCAGCGTCATCCGTAAAATCCGACGATGATTTCTGAACTGGTAGGTAAATACGTTATGAAGTAGTCGAATACTTTTATTCCTCAAACTTTGTTATCTACACAAAGTTTGAGGTTAGATAATATCCCTTCCATCTTTCAAAAAACTGCTTGCCATCCATCAAGTAAATATAAAATTTCATCGATACTTTAATAAGTAGGTAGAACAACATTTACGAGATAGGATGACATTTATGGAGGGAGAGGCAAGAAAAGTTATCCTTTAACATAAGCTACATTTATAACGTACATAAATATGACAGGATAACAACTGGGTCACTTTTACAATAGTGTCAAGTTTTCATCAATCATTCGTAGTAAACATATACAAGAAGTCAAGGTGCTGCTATTCTATGTTGACTACAAAAGTAACAAATTATTTACATAATAATTTCTAAGTAGGTGCATGCTCGTAATAATAAGGGATGCTTATTTTATTGCATTTAGTCGAGAATTTTCAGAAGGATGAGTGGTGTTTTGCGAATGGATAGAATTAGATTAGTACCTACCTATTTTAGACGAAGTCACAAAATGGTATCGCTGCGCGGTGGTAGAAAAGTTGTGTCGAAATCCGCTGTCATCAAATAAGAAATAATAGAAAGATAAGAAATCATTCTCTTTTCAACAACTCATGGTTCCTTCCTACCTTAGTACCTACACGTACAGTCGTAGGTACACCTCAAATATCAAATCAAAAGAAAGTATGGACCGAACGTTTCGTTTCGTTTTTGTGGTCTTCGCTAATAAAGTCAGAGGATATTGCATCAATATTTTCCTTCCACGATAAATGTTGTGAACAACTTTTATCGTGTCTAAATCGGGATACCTACAAGCGAACCTTGTGAACCGTCGGTCCCAGCCTTGTCCCTGCATATTGTTCCTTATTCAGTGAATACGCCACTTAACAAGTCTTATTCGAACAAACATCCATCAGGGAAAAACAGAAATAAACATATTCAAATTAGGGCCTGCAATTCGAATTTTCGTTTCATACGCAGGGCCGGCGCGGCGGCAGTCTCGACAGAGATAACCACAAAATCGCTAACTTTCGATTGCTAATTACTACGAATAAATTCGGTTGCAATGATGATGCTTGCGAGAAACGAAAGTCCCTACATCCAAGATGCGGTGTTCCTCTTCGTCACTTCTGGCTGGGGTGCGGGTACACAATTGTATTCTTCACAATCCCCCAACAGAAACCACAGGAACATATGCCCGTTTTCACCAACACTAAGTGGCATCTAACTGAGTGCCTAATGCCCGTTTTTACCAAAACTAAGGGATACCTAACTAAAAGCCTAATGCCCAATTCCATCAGCACTAAATGACACCTAACTGAATGCCTAATGCCTGTTTCCATTATGGGATACCCAACTGAAAACCTAATGCCTGTTTAACCAACACTGTGGCACCTAACTCAATGCATAATGCCCGTTTTCACCAACACTAAAGGTTACCTAATTTAATTCATGCCAAATCTTTTTGATTGTGTCGATAATTAATTCTTATATAACTTAACTTAAATTAGCGTTACTTAACTAGAACTGCCGCGAACAGGTCTCTCACAGACTATGAGAGACCTGTTCGCGGCAGAGTACTATTTATGTATATGGGTTGCACAGACCTGAATCGAGGTGGGTCATCGTTTGTGATGAAGCGCCTCAATCGCATTCCTCTCAATCAAAACATAGCAACGCTGCTAGGCTCCAGTAACTCGAATATTTAATTGAGCAACATTATTCGATAAACTCGAATAGTAAAATTGAGCGAATATTGCATGCCCTCAATAAAATACAAGGGAAGCAAGCCGCAAGCCCGGAATCGCTAAAGAAATTGCAAATACTTATATTAATCAATTTGCCTTCACTTCCAAAGTTCAATCTACAACTTGAGCTTTTTTCATCGAACTTATAACCAGAAAAATATATATTTCAAATGACCGCTGTTCCTGTTCACCGTAGGAGCGATAAAACTTTTAAAATCAAACCTAGTAGGCTTTGTAGGATTTTTTGCCAATGATATTGTAATGAAGTCAACTAAATTAAGTTTCACTGATATTTTGTGCAACAATAAGTATGGAAATAAAACTGGGACAATCATTCAAGTTTCATGTCTAGGCGTAGGTACTAGGTAAACAGGCGACCTACATTATCGAAGGCTTAGCATAACTAGGTACCTACTTGGGAAGAATTCTAGAGAAAGGCATCTGGCAGGCATTGCATGCTCTAACAACGACTAGAGCAAGACCACCTCCACCTTCGTACGAAGATTCCTCTACTGAAGTTAAGTTACTACTAGCACGCGATACTTTTTATAAATTTACCCGAGTAAACTTTCCGGAGAAAATATTTGAAGTATTTTGTTTGAGAGACATGGCAGTTTTAATGTTCTACGTCACATTTTATGGGACATAAAAACGGAATGAAATTATCTGCGCATAATGTAGTGCATGCTTGTTGTGGTTTATATTATGTAATGGAGCACTTTGTTTGGACTAATTGATTTAAAGGTTAACTCGATTTTCATGGCCGTTATATATGGCGTCGTTTTATTAACGCGATGGAGATGGGAAATGTTGAATTCTCATTGCTCGGCTCAGCATTATTGATTTTAATTTGATATTTGTATTGAATGCAAATTATTCTAAATCTTCATCAATTCAGTAAAGCACAACGCTAGAGAAGCTTGTTTCTGTATGTTTGTCGCTAACAATGGGTCTCATTAGAAGGCAGAAAGTGCCCCCAAGGGTAGCGGAGAGGGCTATGCTTGAATTTCTCTATGCATTTTTTTTTTAATGTTACATCACCAATTCACCATGCTAGCTACTGTACTGTACTACGAGGCTGGCCCACAGAACCAATTTAGTTTAAAGTTATGTTGTCTTATTTTTGTCCTGTAGGAGTCAAATAAATACTTTTTACCCGACTGCTTTTGCCAGAAGGAGGGTTATGTTTTTTGAGAGTATGTATATATGTATAATTGTTTGGCACGCTCTGTGGCCTGAATGGCTCGATGGATTTTAGCTTGAGAGGTGTCGTTAGTTCTTTCTTTCTTTCTCATCGAATCAAAAATAAAGAGATCTACAGAAGAACCAAGTGGCACGAACCAAACTCTAGGGCAGTAGGCAGGACAGGTTGCTAGGAGAATAAGGCGGCCTTTAAAGGCCGAAACGGCTTCTGGAGTGGCTACCAGAAAGCGCCCGATATTTCGACGCTGTTGCAAGCATCATGATCGCGTGATCGGTCGAAATATCGGGAGCTCATAAATAAAGAAAACCACGGATATTATCCCGTAAGTACTTTAAGTGAAATAAAAGTGTTTTTGTTTCTGTAATCCAAATCTCATATCAGGGCTAAACCGCTTGCGCAATTATGGTAGGCAAGCCTAGATGTACACACTGACGGAGTAGACATCGCGCGGTCGATTTCTCTCAACTCGACTGCAAATTCAATACCAAATTCAAAAACATACTGGCACTTGGGCACATCGTGCATTGTCTAAACATTAAAAAAAGGAGTCTATATGAGGAGGATACCGCGATACTTCGTTGAGAAAATGGCGAAGTTGTAGACCAGCAAAATTTTAAGTACGTCGTGCCAGCGTCACGAACAATAGAACGATATTACCAACTTGGTCTTTTCGACATTCGGCTAGCTGCCGCGGAAGTCACGCATAGTGAAGTCCGATAGCAAAACGGCAGCGCTAACCTAAACCACTGTTGTTACCCGGGCAAATTAGCCAGTGTTTAGTGCGGAATTTCAGAGCGCGGTCCAGTTGCAGTTGCATGCTCTACGAAACTCGACATCAGGCACACTGACTTTATGGTCGAACGACTTGTACTGGACAATGAGAAAAATTCGTGGTACTTAATTTATAAACTATTGCAGGGTCCAAAATCTTTAGACAGTCGTTTCTCTCGATTTAATGCTATTAAAACAAAAATCATGGCTTGGTGGCACTTTAATCGTAGTAAAATACTATTGCAAACTATATCAGGTACTTAACATGTTTAGGTACATAAGTAGGTACGGTTTGTATTTTACAATACGGTGTGTTTATGAGGCGATTTCACAGACCTATTTGAGTTTTAAAATGAAAGTGAGGTAGTAATAAAACCACGCAAAGAACCGACGCTTTATTTTTCTAAGTATTGCTGTCGCCCCTCGACCGCTAAGCACCATATAATAAGGGGGTTATTACGTTACGGGCGCACAAGTATAGAGCGCAGGTGCCTTTATTATCTTGTTTCCAAGCATCGTTGAAATCCGTACTGTTTTAATGTCAAGAGAAAATAAATAAAAAAACAAAACAAACTCTTTTAAAAATTTGGATAAGGATTTTTTTAAAAGAAAAGAGTAATTTTAATTTAACGCGTACTTATACAAGTTCGAGTCCGTGCTAATAACCGTTAAGGAGTTCCCTCGTGAGACGATCCTGGCTGCAGGATCTAGTCATATGTGCCATAAAAATGTATCGCCTGCAGAACCTTATACCTATAAAATCGTTAAATAAAAGCTTATACAAAATCGACCAAACATACCAAACACTGGTTTAAAATTAATAATGAATTACATTGAATGAATAAACTTAACTTGTTATGTCGCTTCACTTCTTGCTAATACCACCCGTCATAATAATAAATATGTTAGGTGCATAGGGCTGCCATACGTTCGGAATTTTCTGGAAAAGTCCGTCATTATAGCTTAGTGTCCGGAATACCCCGAATTCCAAACTGAGAATTGAAATCGTCCGGAAGTACCAAAAATTAATGTTTTTTAAAACCCTTTAATTTTCTTTTAAGATATTTTCTTAGATTATCTTGGACATCACAGACATCGGTGAAAGAAAAGATCGCGAGGAAACGTGGACTTATAATTAATATAAGTCTGAAATCGCCAACCCGTCTTGAGCAAGCGTCGTGATCAATGGCCGTGCCTTCTCTGTTGAGAAGAGGCCTTTGCCTTAGTGGGACGGTAATAGGCTGGAATTATTTTTACAATGAAATTAACATAAGAATCAACCGTACCTATCACTTGCATAGCGTATTTGATGTATACAGGGCGGCGACATAGTTACCTATATCCTTTAAGGAGGTGAGTCTACCCATAATAGGCCACTTACCCCCGAATACTGAAACGTCACTCAAAATTTAAGGGCTGCTTAACATTTGAGCAGCTCCTAAACCTTAAATTTCGTATGGCCAAACGTCACTTTTGAGTATCTGTTAAATATAAGGTACTACTTAAATTTTGAGCGACGTATCAGTATTCGGGGGTTAAGGTAATCGGCCCAGTAACCGTTAAGTTTTGAACTTCACTGACTTTGCAGGTTTACTATGCTAAAACTAGAACACTTACAAAAAAAAAAATTACATGACTAGATAGATAATTTAAACTCGTTTTATTGTAATTTTTTTAATTTTTTATTAATATGAATTTTCTTTAACAATACAACAAAAAAATAAAATAAAGGGCTAATTGTACCAGTACCCGGTAGATTTGTACTAGTAAACGTTAAATTGTCCCTGAATCCGGTAATTTCCACCGCAAATTTGAACTCTATTGCTTTACCTTAAAGTTCACAGAAATGCTATTTTTGCATTTCTGTGTAAAATAAATAAAAAGGGCTTATCCAAAGAAAAGACATTTTAATTAATGAAAAATTCTAAAATGTACAAATTATAGGTAATAGTTGCCAGAACTCTGTTATCAGACGGTGACAAAAAGAAAGCGCTTTCATCGAAATAAAAAATCCTACGTGGATCTCGAGTTGCTTCTTCGAGATGTCATCGTTTCATCATCATTTCAGCCGCAAGACGTCCATTGCTGGACATAGGCCTCCCCTAAGTGTCGCCAGATTGACCGGTCCCGTGCGAGTCGCATCCAGCGGATTCCCGCAACCTTCACCAGGTCATCTGTCCACCTACTGGTAAGCCTTCCAACGAAACGTCTTCCGGTTCGCGGTCGCTACTCCAGAACTTTTCGGCCCCATCGGCCATCCGTTCTGCGAGCAATGTGCCCTGCCCACTGCCACTTAAGTTTGGCAATTCTTCGGGCTACGTCGGTAACCTTTGTTCTCTTGCAGATGTCTTCATTTCTGATTCGATCACGCAAGGAAACTCCGAGCATAGCCCTCTCCATTGCCCTTGGGTGACTTTAAGCTTTCTGATGAGGCCCATTGTGAGCGACCACGTTTCGGTCTCGTTTGTAATCAATGGCAACATACGCTGGTACACATAGGCTTTCCTCTTGAGACACTGCGGTAAGTTGGACGAGAAGATACCGCGCAACTTCCCGAACGCTGCCCAGCCGAGTCAGATTCGACGATTGACCTCTTTCTCGAAGTTAGACCTACCTAACTGGACCGTTTGTCCCATCATCCCATGCACACATAATCGTCTACAACTTCGAGTGTAGAGTCTCCGATCTTGATAGGAGTGGGTGTGACATAGGCATTCAACATGATCTTGGTTTTGTCCATGTTCATTTTAAAACCCACTCTTCCGGAAGCTCTACTGAGGTCATCGAGCATTATTCTGAGGTCCTCCATGGTCTCAGCCATGACCACTATATCGTCGGCAAACCGAAGGTGCGTGATGTACTCGCGTTTGATTTTGATTGATGCAGCCTAGCCATCTCCAGTCCTGGACCTTGAGTCTTCAAGGTTCTAGACTGGAGAGGATGATCCTCCAGTGCAGCGGTGAACAGTTTCGGAGATATGGACGTCTCCCTGTCTCACACCTCGCTGCAGAAGGATAGGTTCCGAGGCTTGGTCCTGAAGTCGGACTGACATGGTGGCGTTTTTGTACAAACACTTCAACACCTCGATGTACCGGTAGTCGATTTGGCACCATTGGAGAGACTGCAGTACAGCCCAGGTCTCGATCGAATCGAAGGGCTTTCTCGTAGTCCACAAACAACTTCAAATTACTGCGTGGTTATCAATATCCATACTAAAACAGCAGCGCGCCACACGATGCGCATTGAAAAACCTGGTTTCAGAACAGCAGAGCAGTAACGCGAAAAATTAGAAAATCATAGAAAATCTAAAGATGCGATCGAATCCAGGTGATTACAACACAAACTACATTCTATTGATTCGAAGGAAAAGAGTACTTAACACAAGGCAA
The DNA here is from genome assembly GCA_941918905.2 of Xestia sexstrigata. Taxonomy (NCBI): domain Eukaryota; kingdom Metazoa; phylum Arthropoda; class Insecta; order Lepidoptera; family Noctuidae; genus Xestia; species Xestia sexstrigata. The sequence goes on along the minus strand of OW799200.2, from coordinate 8,698,361 downwards.
TAAGGACGATTTCGGGTTTAAATGAAACTGTTAATGCAAGTCCCAATAACCGACAGAAATGTACCTATTCCACCGTTTTAAAGGAAAATAAGACCTATTTTAAGGCAATTAGTACACAATAACGGGTTTCGGTACATCGTGTATTACCGGGTCGATCGTGTACCAATATCCGGTAAAAAAAAATACGATTTTAACGGGTACTAGGTCAAGTAGGGGTTTGTTAGTACCAATAGATGTGAACGCCAAAAATATTTTTTTTCAATTAGATTCACCTCAATTTATAGGTTATATCGCAAAATAATATACTTAAATGTTTTAGAAAATTAACACTCATAGCTTAACGTTATCCGTCGTAGTATGGCTAGCTGATCAATGCGACGTGGTGGTTTCGTAGTTCACTGACAGAACTTTGAACTTACATAATACTTTCCTAGAGCAAACTTTTGTAATCGCATGGGTTTGACGCCATTAAACTTTTTGGACAATGTTGCCATTACAATTGTACAAAATATTATTGGTATATTATGGTATTGTCATTCGCAAACTTTGATTTATAATTGGTAGAAAAGTACAATAATTAAAAAAACTGACATGTTAACTAACGGGTACTGGTACACTAACGGGAATACGTACTTTTTTTTACCTTACTCAAAAAAAAATACAATTCGTGAAAAAAGTAATAGGGAATATGCATAATTTTTTTTTTTTATTTCGCTACGGAATGTTAAAGTACTGTAAAAAAAATGACAAAAATCGGAAACAAAACATAAATTGCCACTTTGCTATTACTGATGTTAATACGCTTTGTTTAGAGTGATAAAAAAAATGATGCATATACCCTATTGCATTTTCATTATCATCATTTCAGCCGAAAAACGTCCAATGCAGGGCAGCACAGAGATGCCTCCTCCAAATTAATGTCGCCATATTGACCGGTCCCGTGCGTCTCGCATTAATAATTTAGCTTTTCATACATGCATAAAATAATCTTCCAACTACGGGAATTTGTTTTATTTCACGAATCGGAAATGAGTTTCTTTTGGAAAGTTGTTTAATATGGATGGGTAGGCCTTCCACCACCTTCTTGAAGGACTAAATCGCCACCCTGTATTTTAAGCACACCGCTAAGCTTTTCAACAAACCTCGCTCTGTTATTTGGTTGTAAAAAAAATATTGCAGAGCAAAATTATAATACGGAAATAAAAGTCCCCAATTTTCTTTAAATGTCCGGATTTTTCTCCGGACATCTTATCTATGGATCTGGCAACAGTGGTAACTCAGAATATCCGCCAGGAGACGCAAGGGCGGCAGCATAATTTTCTCCGTCCTTGACATAGTTATAGTAATACTAATAACTATTGCGAGAATATTACACTCCGTTTATTTTACAGTTTTTACTATCTAGGTTCGAGATGAAATAGGCTAGTTTCCACCATCAATAAATTGCAAATCTATTTAGTCCGTCAGTTAGAGTATTGGAAAATAATGGACGCGTATTTTTTGTTTTTGTAAATCAATGAATATTGACAAAAATCAAACGCACTCGAGAGTGGGGGCTCGTGACGTCACAACGCACTAAAAATTATAGCACTAAAATTATAGCACGGCGTGACGTATTGAGAATTTTAGAAGCGTCGTATCTTCGTCAATTTTGGTTTACGTAACAAAAGAAAAAATATAGATTTTTTCAGGACACAAGCCTATTGTATGATGATGAAATAAAGTTTGATTACACATATTTTATTATTAGCAAGCAGATTAACAAAAAATACTTTCAAAATGTATTTTTTCAAATGCAGGCAAGTACCTATTTTATCCTTTTTTGTTTTTTTTTTCGGATGGGAAGTCATCAAATGACTTGTCCCGCTCTGGGCGGAGCACGAGGGAGTGTCAGACTTTTACTGAAAAAACCCCATCCATGTTCCTTCATCGCCCTTTGTGTTCCGGGGCCACGGTATCTCTTTCGAACAGTCCCGCAACCCCGGCAGGACCTATTTTATCCTTGAGAATAAATACCCAAACAGAACGGAACTACCGGAGGTCTTGGTCTTATTTAAAGTAAAGCAAAACTTCCGTTCTCTCTTTTCATCGCTTGTCCTACTTTATCAGTTCTCAATATCCAGCAGTAAAAAGTAAAAAAAAAAAACTATGCGCTGGTTGAAATAAAGCTCTCAGCTTAGCAAATAGTCTCAAACACAGTCTGTACTGTGAGTCCCGGACACGATTTTCAGAACACTCCAAGCACTCAATGCTCTCGTAATCTTAGAGATTTACTAGAAACGATTTTTTTAAAATGGCATCTCGTAGTTCAACCTAGAGAGGTCGTCGTCTGCTTAACTGGACTATCCTGTGGGTGCCTTGAGTGTAAGGCCTCCTACCAGGGCAAAACTTACAAACTAAGCGACTACATGCCAAGGGCACCACCTGAGGGTTACGAGCCTCGGCTTAGGGCGTCGCTGTGGGAGGACAGCAAAGGGACAGGATCTGAGTGGTCTCATTATTTAGGGACTGATTTTGGACTACAGGCTCACCTGTCCGAATCGTTCGCATTGGACGCATCGCATCAAACGGATCGTAATCTTCTTTGTATAGAAAATCACTAATCCGCACCGTACGGATCGCTGGAATTTGTTCAGTAATACTACGATCCGTTTGATGCGATGCGTCCGATGCGGACAGGTGGACGCTTACCTTTAATGTACTTACGTCGTATGGGTTTTTTCGTTGCGTCGGGTAAGTCGCCTTATCGGCAAATGTGAAAAGGCCCTGTAGCGTATTTGTTGCCCTGGGTTACGGAGCTCAAACTGATAAGTGGATCGTTGAACTAATACCGAGATTATGACGTAATTTTGTAATATGCACGCGTGTTATATATGCATAGCCTTTGAAAATAAAATAAAATGGCGGAAATTAGGCAGGCCAAAATATTTAAATTCCTTTAAGATGAAACTGAATGTTTCTTGATTTATTATGTACTTAGGCTGTGCAGCTTTTGAGAGGCAGGTACCCCGTACCGGGGCAGCGTATTGAAAGCTCGAATAAGAAAAGAATAGCGGCATCCATCGTAGCCGGTAGCGTCGACGGATGAAGGTTGCACAATAGGCTTCCCCTGGTGCAGTAAAGACGATATTCCTTTGTTTTTCTTTTTACTTTGTAGTTGTCTCGTCAAGTAATAACTTTTTTGCTTACTAGCTCATCAGAAATCTGATACCAGCCAACTCTCGCATAGTTTTAAGATTTGGTAAAACTGGCACGGAGAAATATCGGACGCGACTTCGGACCGGACACCGAACTCTGACAGATACTATGCTGAAGTATCGGTCAGTGGGGTGTCCGACGTCCGTAGCCGTCTGTACCGTACTGGAGAAGTTTCCTATTTTTTTTCTAGCCTGCTCTGTCTCACTCCTGGGCAAAGGCCTCCCTTCACTCCTTCCACTTCTCGCGAACTATTACTATTACTCGCAAATTACTATATTTATTTAAACAAATTAATAAAATTGAAACTGTTTGGAATTTCAAAATATGTAACAGGATAAAAAATTAATTAAAATACCCGACTGCTTAAACCTGTAATGGATGTAATGATTTTAGTCTAGAATTAGATTATTTAATGGGTCCCGACTGTTGTAGTCAATATGTCCTGCCTCCTGAACTTGTTTTATTCTTTTCAGTTTTTATTAAAAGTTATTAGTTACTAGCTGATGCCCGCGGCTTCGCCCGCCCGCAAATTATATACTAAAACCTTCCTCTCGAATCACTCTATCTATTAAAAAACCCGCATTAAAATCGGTAGCGTAGTTTTAAGTGGGTGGTATCTGCTAACGAGAAGTTTTCTCCATGTTTGCTGAGCGAATATAAACGTGCAAAAATAATATAAGTATGTTGCTTATTAGACTCTAAACTTTAATTGGTACAATTGAAATAATTCTAACTTTATTATTAATATATGAAAAAAAAAATTCAAAGAAAAAGCACTTTTTCTTTGAAATTTCGTAACTACTCCTAAACCGCATTAAATTTTAGTTAGTTTTTTTTTTCACACAATTATTTGTCATTTTTTTCTTCACAATATGTACAATTGGCATTTTGATCTAATGATTGATTAGCCTACAAATAAATAAAAACCACTTATTTCGCATAATTCGGCCCGCAATGACTGACGTAACAACCACTTTGTAGTGCAAGCTGATTAAAACTTTATTCTAACAGTATTTCAAACGAAGTTTGAACCACCACAAATAGAGTTGCTAATTTAGCAGATACCCCAGTCTTAAAGATCTAAGCATACATGTATAGGGACAGACAGACGCGGCGGGGGACTTTTTTATAATATGTGGTGATTTTGTAGGCAGTCGGGTTTTTTACTTATTTTAATGTTTCTATTTTACAGTTTTTAGTTACCATTTTAAAATCATCATGATGAGTCCTTTATCGAGCCGTTCAGGCTGCAGAGCGTGCCAAACATTTGAATTTGGCGCCAAAAATCCGCCATTTTGTTTTTTTATTATTTTGATATACCCAGTGACACTCACAGTAAATACAAGTCTAACGACACCTCTCAAGCTAAATTCCATCGAGCCGATCCGGCTGCAGAGTGTGTCAAACATTTGAATTTGGCGCCAAAAATCCTATATTTTGTTTTTTTGTTAATTTTGATATACCCAGTGTCACTTTCACAGTTAATACGAATCCAACGACATCTCTCGAGCTAAAATCCATCGAGCCGTTCAGGCCACAGAGCGTGTCAAACAATTACATAATACTCTCGAAAACATAACCCTCCTTCTTGCGCAGTCGGGTAAAAAATAAGTTAAAGTATGCAAATGGTTCACACAGTGTGCAATAGTAATCAAAGAAAAAAAACATCACTACATAATTATTATAAAACACAGTCCCCCGAAGCGCCGCGTCTGTCTGTCCCTATGTATGCTTAAATCTTTAAAACTACGCAACGGATTTTGATGCGGGTTTTTTTTATAGATAGAGTGATTCAAGAGGAAGGTTTAGTATATAATTTGTAAAACGGGCAAAGCCGCGGGAATCACCTAGTTCATCATAAAACAAAAAAGAAAATAGTACTTTTTACGGATGTACGTCACATCAATAAAAGTTTGCGATCACTTTGAAAAATCTTTTTTGTTACATCTGTTTTGTTTTTTGTTATGATTTCTTCTTCTTTTTAGATTCTATAGTAAAAATATAGATTTATATTTTTTAATTTCAAACAGGGTATTTCTATTCAAAGAAAACACACAATAAAGAATTTTTCTTGATAAAGTTCAAATTTAAAAAATTATATCAGCTTATGCTAGTGATCACAAACTTTTTTTGATGTGTGTATGTTTCATACAGACGAATAAATAGGTACCAACAATAATAAACTGTTTACTCTGGACCTGCCTGTCAGTTACCGTCCATCACTCATATCTCGAGATGGTTGATGCGATCGTCATAATTCTGTTACATCTTAGGTTAGACATCTTTCCGGGTCGAATAACAACAAGATGTTACTTTCTGATATAAAAAAGTGGTGCCTACCTACACGTGTTTGTGACAGCTATGAACTGTTCCATGAACTACAACAAACAAGAACGGGGAAAAACGAGAATCCTGTGTTCTGAGAAACCTATTATTTTTTCTTAGTTCTTTCAAAACCCCGAAAGTTGAATGTGTGAATATTTATGAAACATAACATCACGCCTGTAATCCCCGTAGGGTTGGGCAGAGGTGTACCTACTTAACAGTACATCCACATTTCGCTAGTTATGTTTAAGCATAATGTTATAGAGTGGTCGAGCCTATTTCCATCAACCGGGCTCGAATCCAGACTCCGTGGCTGCTACTAAGAAATTAATGATGAAAAGGAAAAACCCAATAGCACTTTTCCCAGCCGAGAATCGAACTCAGGACCTCAGGCTCAGGAGTCGCGCATGCGACGACTCGACCAATGAGGCATCGGTGAATATTTATGATTATACGAAAGTGGACCTTATTTCGTTTGAAATAAGGGCGGTTAAGTCTGTCTCATTAGGGATACGGAATTAAATACCATCGTGATCATTTGAGCGCGTGGGTGGACAACACGTGTATTGTTTTACTGGCGTTAATAAGTTTTTTGTTGGCGTTAATTATTACTTACGTTTTTTTTTAACAAAACTACAGTTAGTTTCATTTGGTTTCGTATGTGCTGCCTTACTGGGATTTGAGATCATGTACATAATCCATGGTAAACGTTTGCGTCGTTTATCCCTTCCAAAATGTATATTATTACCTACACGTTAGCAAACCAAATGTCCCTCTCTCACAATATATGTATTATGCTGGTGTACAACAAACTCCAAGTCCATAGCGGCGTATCTTGGGTAAAATATTATATTGGATAATAATGCAGGATGTAGATAAACTTGCATTCAATTGAGTGCAGGGGGCCTAGAATGACCGAATCATAAGAAGATATCATAATAATATGAATTAGGTATGCTGCAATTCGTAAAGTGGTCACAATAAGGCAATTCATAACACTAACTGCATCTACAGCCAATTTAAGAATAATGCCTTTGATTCATATTATTATCCTATTATGATTCTGCTAAATCGGCCATTTTAGGCCCCCTGGTCAGCTGAAGTAAAAACTTGGAAGTAGGTACCTACATTTATTAAAGATTTCTTTTCAGTTTACCAGTTGCCCTAGAGTCAGAGTGTTCCTCAATGCAACTGTATGTAATGATGGGGTTTTGTTTAACTACCCCAAAATGAAAAACTGGTTCAATACTTCCTTACATAAATATAAATACTTACTTACTCAAATCATATGTAACTAACTAGTCCTAAAGTGTTTTTAGTGTATGGTGGTGTTGTTCACCAAATATGGAAGGAAATTATAACGAAATACGCAATACTACAATGCAACTAAAGAAGTGTTAAATATTATTTTATACAATACCCGTCACTTCTGCAACAGCCAAAAGATCATTCAGCAAATTAAAAATAATCAAAACATATTTAAAGTTTTAAATACAAGTAAATTGTTAAAATGAAATTGTCAACTTTTTCGTTGTAATGTCTACTATTTTATTTTACTTTCTTTTTTTTCATTAATTAATTTAATTTAATTAATTGCTACTTTGTCATTGTTTATATTTTACTAGTTTAGGACTTTGTTCTCCTGACAAGGACCAACATTGCAAATTAACAATTACCCCACAGTATCCTTTTATAAGCTTTTATATTGGGATGAAAGTAGCCAAAGTTGAGCTCTATTCTATTATGGGGTTTTGTTTTCCGGACTTAGTCCCTAGTGGACCATTGTGCGTAAGGTTGAGCTCTATCTGTGTGCAAAATTTCATGACACTTGACAAACAAACTTTCAAATTTTGTAATATTATTAGGAAATACTATTAAATATACTTTTTGCTGCATCATACATATTACTTAGTATTTGGTAGCTTTGCTTTATTAGCAGTGGGCTTTATGGAGCTAACCATGAAGTAGTTATGTATCTTTTAGTAATTACCTAGTTTAGTTTAAATAGTGCCCCAATTTTATTTTTGGTCTGGGGCTCTAGGTCACTGCTACACCACTGAATGTTCTTGCTAATATTTCACCCAGAATACTAACTAATTGTATGCCAAAATACATGGCAACTAGTTTAGTTTGTTTCCTTATGTTGTCTAAAACTTTTATACGATATAGGTAAGTAGTTAAATTTTTCTAGAAGAATTGCAAACTTTGCAATGTTGTGTCCAATACTTAATGCTTCCTGATTACATTCATATTGAAAGATAATTGTCTTGCCTTTTGTTCAATTTACAACTGATCCATAATTTACATAACAATCATGGGGACAAATGACTAGCTCAATTAGAGGCCCTATTGAACGTGTAGTTGTGAAGAAATCATGTGTTGTGTTTTTGTTACAAACAATAGGAATAAAACTTGACTTGGTTAAAAGGTTTTAATAGGTAATTTTTCATGATATTCATTATGTGCCTGTTGCAGACTATTAAATGGTTTTAGTATATTCCATAGCACGTCACCATTTACTGATTATATTTTAATACTACAAAGGTGGATAGACTCACTTGTATTTCCACAAAGTGTAAGAAATAAGTATTAAGTTTTGCTCAGCTGTCTGTTGGACAATGCTCAAATTCTAAAGGTCTTAAAATTAAAATGATTACACAAAACACTCACCTTTTCATGTGGCAGCATTAAAAACAGGACCAGGTGTCTTCTTTTAATCATCTCCATCATTTTCTTTTAACTTAGATATGTCCATAACACATGCTTAAAACTACTTAACAAACATGTTTAAATGCTAACTTATTCGTTGAAAATCAACAATATCTAAAGAAAATTCAGTAAGATAACAAACTAATACAATATAATAGAAAAATTTAACAAAATAAGGTTTCAGATTGTAATCAAAAATGTCTTGACAAAACTGCACTAATAAAAATTCCACAAAGAAAGGACTAACAGCCGCGAGACAAAAGACAAAGTGTAATACGTAAACAAAAGATCGTATTACTAAAAACAAACGACTGAACCGAGTAGCGATAAGATGTGAAATTCCTAACTTATTTTCCAAATTATACTATCTGGATAATGTACCTACATTGCGTAAAATTCACATTTCACTGGTAATACTAGTCTAGCACACTATAGTCGATTGAAAAAGTCTTATCCTAGTTGCATGTCTTTTTTATTAAAATTCAGAATTGACAAGTTTATCAAATATCTCCCACTGCATTTTGTACAACTCTACGCCATATTTGCAAAGTAGGTGCCAGTGTTGCCTCGGCTAAGAAAAAAATACTACCATCCATTTATACACAGTCGCGCCTTTTCTTAATGCGAACAAAGGCCTAAACTTTTTTTGTCTTGCCTATTATTTCTCAATCTGGTAATGAGACATTTATTGTGCATTTTCTATGTTAACCTGTACTGTCCCACTGCTGGGTAAAGGTGTCCACTAAATCCTCCAATGAGGTTTTTTACCGTACTTCCTCGAACCGTCCAAATCATATCACCACCTCTTTCATTTCGGGGCAGCCTGGGCGAGACTTGCGCAGCAGTCATCGTCCATGTGGCTAACAAAGGATTGTTTTAATTTGATTTTGTATTCCTCTCTCCCTATCCTGTTTTCTACAACTTCTGTAATTTTGAGCTTAGAGCATGAGGCACTCGAAGAATTAATGTTCCAATGACCAATTGGTTAAGTGACTCTTCGATGATATGGCGTACTAGAAAGGGGTCAATGCCTCCCATGGAGGTAGGCTAAATCAATTCAAATTCACTCAAATCAAAATGTAAATACCATTTTGTCTGTTGTCTTTCATTCATAATAACAATATGAACCAAATTATTTTATTTTAGGCATAGGTTCTTTATTTTTTCGTCACTGTGACTATTTTGTTAAAAGTGACGTTATTACACTTGTTTTGTTGTTATGAGCCTATTTGTGGTCATCTCTTAGGTTAGCTCGATCCACCGTCGACCTCATCACTGTCCTCAGGACTAGATTGATAGACAGATACTATGAGGACTACATATGTAGGTTACTGTTCGAGGTACATTTTGAGGAAATAAAGTATTTTCCTAGACTAGACTTGTGTAATCCAGGACGGACCGCGCACGCATAATGTCAGTCATCATATTTTGTAGTTCCACTTAGAACTTATGGAGCTCAATGATCTGAGAACAATGTTAAAGTAAGGTCATCTAGGCAGGCCGTATGATCTAATCCAACAGCTCTCAGACAATAATGGAATCTATCCAAATAACCTACTTAGATTGCTGATTGAACTCTTGAGTTTCAACCTTTTGAGTTGCTTGTTTACCAATTGTGTGTGGAAGACCGGCTATTCGTAAACAATGCGATGCTCTTCGATTGCAAGAGTAACAAAATATTAAAAAATAATGATTACTCAGGATGACAATAAAATAACTCCTGTATTTTAAATTATTTAATACCTTTATAGAAAACTTTTCTTACGTTAGCTACCCTGTAGTAGCAGCTGTCACCATATTGTGTTGTAGTGGGAGAAAATTATTAGAGTTCTAACATCAACAGTGAGCTGTCGTGTCTATTAATGGGGCAGTAAACATCGACTAAAATTTTGTGACGGAGGAGAAAAATACAATACTAACCGTGTATCGTGTTAAGTGATGAAATTGATTGAGATCTCATTTTTTTGTTTTTATTATTTTGGTCTACTTTGAACTACAACCTCATATAATGAGTGATGTGGGAAAGGACTGATATTGCAATCTGCGCCTCCAAAAGGAACGCAGTTTGTTTGCCCACTTCTTTTGCAAGCTTTAGAACAAACTGACAAATATGCGCAACACGTTTTTATAGAAACACCCACCAGCTAAGTCAGTTTTACCATATAATTGCTAACTGAAACGAAGTTAAACTCACTTATAACATTGTACAACATTTGTTTTTTCTTGGTTTGACCTAAACTAGGTACTAACTTCTGCCATTTTTTTGTTGTTTTATTTTTACCAGTTTCCAAAAAAAGGCAAATAAATTAAACATAGGCCTAAAATTATTTAGTCGATTATATCTGTCATTGTCCAATCATAAAATGATGACTCGATTGAAAGCTTTCGGACCTACTTGACAACTGACATACGAAATGACGACCGACGTCTTTGAGTGACGTTCTACAGAAGTTTATTTGTGTTGGTCTCATGTGAAGTTGTGTTGCTGTTGCACATTTCGTGTTTTTTTTATTTGTTTTTAGTTTATGAGTTTATTTTAGCATTCTTTTGGTTTCTATAACGTCGTGATGGGTAAATAGTGTTCATAAAATAAACTGTTTAAGTTATAATAGTTATTTTAGTGCAAAAAATACAATTGTTGTTTGGGGACTTCTTTTTCCAGAGTCCTCCAGTGTATTCGAAGACCGTGACAATTTAAACGAATTTTTGGAAGAGGCAGAACTTCAACAGTATTATGAATTATTCAGGTTAATATAAACAACTTTATACATAAGTTTCGTTTACTTTTACTCCTTACTTTTCGTGTTGATCTAATTTACCTACTCTTGATTTTCACTGATTTGGTTCCTTTCCTTTTGCCTTCGGATTTTTAAAGAATCGTATGGTCTTAGAGCCTTTATGTATTTGCGAGTATTTGTAAAAACCCTCCTGGTCAGAAGGTGTAGGTAGCTAAATGTCCAACAGTGCCAAACGTCTTGTTTTTATACTTTGGATGCGAATTTTATTCCTAATTAATTTCTACATTTGACTATTGAAAATACCTTATGTGGTCTTGTAAATTGATGCCCTACCACAATACCTTATTTATAATGTTGAAATGTGTAATGTTTATGTAAAACATGTCTTCAACATACTTGTGTCCAGTGTACACTTATGTTTAGTTATAGGATAACAACTAAAGTAAGTACTTGTGTAATCAATTGAATCTATATTTGTTTCAGAGACATATTAAAAGTAACAAAAGTTTCACAACTCAAGTTTGTATTAACCGAAGACTTAACTCAAATTGGTCTATCACGGCCAGAACAGAGACGTTACAAGAAGATATATTCAAAATATTTTCCTAACCCATACATATCAAAGATACGGAAAATGCTCAAGTCAAACAAAAAGAGAGACCAGGTTAGTGCTACTATTCTGCCCTCTTAATTAAGAGGAAAATGAGTTATCTCTTGATTCGTAATAAGCATGTTGTGAATTATTATATTCTCTTTGATGTGGTTTTGTAAAAACCTACTATAATAGAGATAGTGTTAGTCATTGCGCATAACTGCTTCCTTTTATTGTACGTTCTTTAATATAAGAACAGTATGAGCTTAATATGTGTGCATAGAATTGATAAATCGTATAAAGAATATCCCAAACATAACACTTTATGGTACTATAACTATGGTGGATATCTGAAGCACACAATATTTAATTATTCTGCAAAACGAATATTATACATAACAGCAGTAACTATCACTTACGGGCCATCTCCACGAGCGAGAGAATCGCGGCGATATTTTTGTATAGAAATACGTTGAATCGCCGCGATTCTCTCGCTCATGGAGGCGGCCCCTAACACTACCTACCTACCTACCTACAATTAAAAACAGAGGTATCATATAATTTGCCATCATTTTATCTAGTAAACTAAAACTGTACTGAATAGCATGCCTAGATATAAGAACCGTTAATGTTGACTTACGGTTGTTATGTAGTATCACACATTAGATTAATTCTATATGAGTAAAACACAACTTTCTAGAAAATTTGCATAAGGTCCTGGGTTCAATTACCAAGTCTCGAAGTGTGTTGTTTTTCTATAAGGAGTTTCTCAGTAACAGCCGAGATCCTAGATAATTGTACCCACTTGATGGCATTGGTCTCTCCCACTATCACATGGGTCTATAACTGGCATATTGTGGGTGTACTGCCGTTACACCTTTGTTTAACTTCTAAAGGGTTCCAGGTGTGATATTATGTTATGTGAGCTTGCTTACTGCATGTGTCACTACACAGTTAAATGACGAAGATAGCCTGCGTGTGAACAATAGAAAAAGGATTGTAGTAGGAAACTTGGCATGTCCAACTATGGACCACTTGTTCAAGTTGATTTAGAATTTAGATGATAAAACATATTGATGGTTAACAGCCACCAAAAAAGAATAACCGTCATTTTTTTCGAAAATAAGTTATGTATAAGGTTTGAATCAGTTTTTTTTTCTGCGTTGTTTGGTCTAGGTGGCTGGTCATGGCTCTACAATCAACTTTTTGTCTCATACGCAATATAAAAATTTAAAATTGTCATAAAATCTTTTATCCTAACTGGTATTTAGAAGTTTTTTTTAAGAATGGTTGTTGGACAAATATGGTATTTTGTTATTGAATCTTTTGCTATTTTAGCTTTCTAAAAAATTAAATTGCTTGAATGTTGACCGGTTTTGGCTAGAAATATTGATTGCAAAGAACCATATTAAATTTTGCTTGAAAAATATCCGACGGGAACGTACTACCGGGATTAAAAAGTAACCTATAGGTTAATCCAGGTTATAAACTATCTGTGTGCCAAATATCATCCAAATCCGTCTAGCAACATAGACGTTCGTAGTAAGTTACCATCGGATAATTTTCGACATCCACGCGGGCCAAGCCGCGGGCAAAAGCTAGTACAAAATACATGCAAAATCACGTTTATGCTCGATATCGAATCGATGTCCCTATTAGGTGTAGGTATAAAAATCAAGGTCCTGAATCAACATGGTAAAAAGATATGGGCAAATTTAGATTTTCGTGAAAACTTGCAGGTACCAGTAAAATTGAGTTAAATTGACCTTAATTTTCAACTGTTTTTTATTTTTCGGAATTTTCCCTATACTTGTTTTGTAAGACCTTGCTTTTAACCAAAATTGACAATTCTAGGTCAACCGGATATACTCTATAGGTTTTGGGTCGAAAACCTCTATGTTAGTTCCCGTTGACCTATAATCACGAAATTTGGTGAGAAACAATGTCTTACAGCGCATGTAAAGGGAAAAATCTGAAAACCGTAACTATATAGTTTAGTAACAATAAAAAGCGATTTTACTATTACAAACTTATTAATTGCGGTTGGTGCAATAGCCTTTTCATGGGATCGAACAGCAAAGTTAAGTTTGTCCTTTAAACAGTTTGTACGGAACTCTCGGTGCACGAGTTCGACTCGTTCTTGTTTTAGTTGTTACTGATAATTTAACCATTTTATTTTTGTGTTTTGTCCTGTGCGGTATTTATTTTTCTTTCTTTTATTAATAACTTGCTATCTTTTCAGAACTTCCATGGTCATTCGTCTATAGCATTAGACACCCAGCCGGTGTTTGAGAACAATGTGAAAGTACCTACAAAGCACATAATTTCCATTGAAGATATAACTATCAACAAGGAGCTTGGTATGGGCCAGTTTGGTGTTGTGCAACTGGGAACGTGGACTACAGGGAATCAAAGAGTAAGGTCTTTTATAGTTTCCTTTATTGATAACGTATTGCATATGTACAGCAAAAAAGTTTTTTAACGAATAATTATACGATGTTAACTGAAACTGAAAAGCTAAAAATAAGCAACCTTTAAGTCTAAATAAGCGCACATTCATAAACAATCAGTAATAAATTAAATTGTAAAAAAAGCTTTTATTAGAATGAACAGAAGAAAAATAGTTTTATTTATCAACATTGAACGCGTTTAAAAATTGCGTGTCCGTGCTACAACAACCACTGAGGAGTTCTCTCGTGAAGAGGCGATCCTGGCTGCAGGATCAAGTCATGTCTGTCATAAAAAAATATTGTAACCAGAACCATAAGTGTGTGCAAAATTTCAGGTTGTCAGGTTGGGGGGAACTGGTTTGGAATTGAGTTGCAAGATTTGACCAAAACATACAAACTAATTAACTAACAAAGCAACTTAAATAAAACAAAAGCTTGTTTGATGCTAGTGGTCTATAAACACATAAGAAAGTATGACCTTCAACCTCTGCACATGCGCATCACATACGCGATCTCCAGTGCGAGCATTGATGTCCTTTGTTTCTCTTTAACTGAGACAGCTACGAGTATAAAGTATCTGGGCCGGCAGTCTCGACAGAGATAACGACAAAATCGCTAATCTTCGATTGGTAATTACTAACGAATAAATTCGGTTGCAATGATGATGCTTGCGAGAAACGCATCTTGGATGTAGAGACTTGCGTTACTCGCAAGCACCATCTTTGCAACCTCTTTCAGCCTTTTTATCTCTGTCGAGACTGCCGGCCCAGTCCGCGTAGGCAGGGCAGGTTACCTAATACCTACCACCACCTATTGTTGAATGTACTGGCATCTGAGAAATTTGTATTAGGGTATAACAAAGAGTAGAAGAGGACGATCATTATGTATCATGTAATGCACTGCACTGAAGGCCATGTCAAAAACTAAACACTGAGAAGACAATGAGTAATGGTGAGGCACCTCTCAATAGAAATAAGATACTCATGAATGAATACATATTATGACGCAGAAAAAATCTTTTCACGTCTAAGATTTTTCCAGAGAAGCGAAACAGTAAAATAATATTATATGCTTCTTGTTTGTCGAGTCTATTTGTTTAAAGAATCTATTACAGTATTATTAGAGACAATGGTGTCGATTCTGTTGTGCACAAACTAAACTTAATTTATGCTATTGCTATCTTTTACTGAAAGGCAGTGCGAGAAAAGGACGGCTATAGCTATGAACTAATTTAGAGATGTCAAACTAGTTTATGCCTTGCGCTTCACCGTGTTTTTAGTCGACATGTTTTTACGTGCATCCTTGATTTGTATAGAAATATTAGTTCCAACTAAATTTGACAGCTCTAAATTACGTCCGTCTCTTTCTCGTTTTATTAGAGAAAAAAAGATAGCAATAGCCTAATTTAAGTTTAGTTGGTGCACAACAGAATCGACACCACTGTTTCGTCACTTAACTTGTAAAGAGGTAATTATTGATATGTAGGGGGTAATCACCGGAACTACTGATCCGATTCCGAAAATTCTTTTTCAAACGGGAAGCTACATTATCCCCGAGTGTTACAGGCTACATTTAAAATGTTCCCGTAAGTACAATACCAAGAAGAACTAGCTTTACCAACCGTAACCAAACCAAGTTAGTGTTAAGTAGATTTTGCTGTTAGTTTTTTTATTAGGCGTACCTATTTTTCTTAAATAAAAATACTCTGTGTGTGATATTTTAAGTTTCCCATTGATAAATACATTAGTATTGAGTCATTCCGCGTCATAAATAATTTAATTAATATATGTTTAAAATTGCAACACTAGCGCGTGCGCAGTAACGCGACCAGTTTATCATTTCTTTTTTACTAGTGTTTTGTGATAAAAAAACAGTGAGAAAAAAAAAATAGTAACAACCAACTTAATCTATTTCATCAGAAGAAACCTCGAAATATTGTATTTTCATTTAATTATAAATTTATAATAAAGGGTGTAAAAAGACTTAAGGAATCCGAAAGGCACCAAACTTGTTCTCCCCGTCTGCGATCATTTTTTTGTTCTAGACCACATCTGGGAACCTTGTTACGGAGATCATATTGGGGGTAAAAGTTCAAACTTTTTCAAAAGTGTTTTTTTTTTTTAAATTCATTAATCCAAGATCTTTAAACACCTCCACGACCACCGTACTATTCAATCCATCCATCAGCACAATGTTTTGAGTGCGGTATAATTGAGTTTTACCGTAAAACGTGATTTTTAAACGTTTCCCAGCAATAACTTTTGCGTAAAGTTACTTAGTATGATGTACAGAATACTTGGTTGACGGCTTCGTGAAGAGTGTTTACAGACCTGTAGGCTAATTCACGTAACTAAAGAAGTGCTGTTACAGTGCAGTTATCCCGCACGTCTGTGCAACGAGAACCGCAAGCCAAGTTCTTGGCATTGAAGTCTCATGACGACAGGCCGTGTCGACGGCGCGTTCGTGTTCCACGCGCGCCTCAAAGAGAGTCAGCAAAAAAAGGAGGGGTTCGCAAGGACCGATGCCTGCCGGGGTTGCGGGACTGTTCGAAAGAGATACCGTGACCCCGGAACACAAAGGGCGATGAGGGAACATGGATGGGTTTTAGTCAGTAAAAGTCTGACACTCCTTCCTGCTCCGCCCAGAGCGGGAGAAGTCATTTGATGATTTCCCATACGAAAAAAAAAAAAAAAACGCGTCACGCGAGCACAATAACGGCATTCTACTGTTGCGCGTCTTTTGGTCGGTATTCTACTAAGTAAGAAAAAACACAAATCTGTGCTGGGGTATTATTTTAATATTTTAATAACGTCATATTCATTGAAATGTAATCGATTCTTTTAGATTATTTAGTGAGTAATATTTTTTCCTAGGTTTCCTAGGTTTCATATCTGGCAAAATGAAAAAGTAAACCATCCCAAAAGTTTACATTGGCCTTTAAAACTTGACGGCAAACAAGAATTTGTGTGGTATATAAATAAATAAAAAGTGTTTATTCATTCCACACAATCGAACAATAATCAAATTACAATCAAATAATAACAATAAGTACTATTAATAATCAGTTATTAGTTTTAATTATAAAATCAACAAATAAATTACATTAAATTAAAAATATACATTACTATTTCGATAAAAAAAAATACTTTACATTATTCAATTTTATTATATGTTAAAAATATAAATTCAGATTTACGTAATTTTCATATGTGATCACGATAAGCAATAATGTAATTATGATAGTAATATGTAATCATGATTTACAATTATAAAATAAAATTAATGTGTGGAGTGTGGACTCCCTTCGGGTAAAAGCCTCCTCCAAAGAATTCCACTTTTCTCTTTCCGAACCGGTGGCTATCCAGTCTCGTGCACCACTCGCTATAATTTCGTCCTGCCAACGGGCGCAGGGTCGGCCTCTATTTCTGGTGCCCTGTGGACCTTTCCATTTAGTTGCCCTTATTGTCCAACGATCATCGGAATACCTTGCAACGTGCCCGTCCCACCTCCATTTTTGGCTTTGCGAAAATTTGAGAGCGTCTGTCACTTTAGTTTTATCGCGAATATCTGTGTTTCGTAATTATCGCTTAGTTTGAGCACTTAAGCAGCTTCTCTCCATAGATCTCTGTGTGGTTTGGATCTTGGTTCTCGCCTTGTGCCATATATCCAAGTCTGGCAGCCATAAGTGAGACAAGGTAAAATTGTAGAATTGTTTTGTGAACCTAAAATCTTTAAACACATACTGAAAATAAAATCAGAAAAAAGCCCGGGACCAGACAGTATTACCAACAAATGCATTAAACACGCCAGAGCTCTTTTACGAGTAGTAGCACCTCTTACAATATTATTCAACAAGATCCTAGATGAAGATATTCATTTAAATTAAGCTGATTGATGAACATTTTCGAAATGTCAAGATTACATGAAACACTCCTAAAACGCCCGCCCTTGAAATTACCGGCAGATAAGCTATTCATAATAACTCAAATCAAATAACTACTTAAATCAAATAACTACTCAAATCAAATAACCACTCAAATAAAATAACTACTCAAATCAAATAACCTCTCAAATCAAATAACTACTCAAATCAAATAACAACTCAAATCAAATAACCACTCAAATCAAATAACTACTCATATCAAATAACAACTCAAATTTAATAACTACCTACTGACCTACTCAATTCAAATAACAACAGTTCAAGAACAAGAAAAACTCATGTTTCGTTCATCCTCTCAAAGAAACTCAAAGATCCACAATATACTAATATCTATCGATGGATAGATTAATATCTAGTATATTGTGGATCTTTGAGTTTAGGACACCAGAATGTGATTTATTTCGCCTCGAGATGTCGAGGCGAAATAAATCACATTCTGGTGTCGTTGTCATTAGAGCGTTCAGCATTGCCGGAGCCCGAACCAAGGGGTCGTTAGATCATTGCATACATCGCGATCGTTAAGAACATGTTGGTGACCACAAACTACACTCTTTTGCAAAAAAAACGGGCACCTAAGGAATTTTACGTTCTAAGGTTGATTTGAGTTAATTATATGAAATTTAATTGTTTAACGTAGTCTGTATACTTATAATCGTGTAAATTAATACACGTGAAGTGAATTCTGGCAATTTAATTTTCGATGAATTCTATGTACACGGTCTAACAATAAGAAGAGATCGGCAATAAAGACAAGAAGATTTTTTAACTATTTTTATTTAAATAAAGTTACAAATTTAAAAACCTAATAACGAGCGTGACCTCCTCTTGCCAAAATCACAGCTTGAAACCTTCTGGGCATGCTTTTTACCATGTTTTTAATAACGTTTTGAGGAATACGTTCCCACTCTTCTGCAATGACTCTTATTAGCTCCCTGATGTTTTGTAGAGCAGGTTGCATTGATCTTACCCGTCTCTTTAGAACATCCCAGACATGCGCAATTGGACTGAGGTCAGGACTTCGAGCATGTACGCTTCCACGTCGCCAGGTCGGTGTAGGACTTCCATTGTGTTCCGGTGTGCATTTAATGTTCCATTTTCTATGAAAAATAACTCGTGCGCTCCGTCGAATTATTTGCTGCTCAAAACATAAAGGAGCTTCAGCCATAAAGAGTGATTTCTTCAAAACACACTTCCGCATAGCGTTCTCGTGGTCTTCGCAGCACTGGCCGGCGTCGCCCTCTCCACACAAAGAGATTCTAGCTTCATCAGAAAACAATACTTTATTCCAGTCCTCCAGAGTCCATGAAACACAGTTTCGAGCAAACTGAAGTCGAGCAACACGGTGCTGACGGAGTAATCTAGGGCCCCGAGCCGGGCGGTAACTCCTGATATTGTCAGCCAAAAGTCTCCTTCTGACCGTCCACAAGCTAACTTCTACTCCTATTACTTCTTCAAGGCTCTTCTTCAGGTCCACATTTAAAGCCTTACGATTCCGCAACGCTTGACTCACCAAAAAGGGGTCATCTCTTGGTGCATCGTTTTCTTCCCGAACCCGGTCTTCTTTTGACCAAACCGGTCTCTTGATACCGTTGCCAAGTCCTATGGGCAGTTTGAACGACTCTTTAGCCGCTGAGATACGTAAGTTTGCGAACAACCTTCTTAAGTAAGGCTATAATTTTACCGGCCCTTATCGCTTTATCACTCATATCAAAAAATGGTATTTAATGTAAAAAGAAAGATTAAATTGTTTAATTTGCAGAAAATATTCAAAAAGTTTTAAAATTTTAGTAATCAGTAAAAAATGGTTTAATAAAACCTCTTTCTTGTTCTTCTTTATTGAAGTAGAGAAAAAAATGTAAAGTGCCCGTTTTTTTTGCAAAAGAGTTTTCTGGACGTTTAAGGGTCAGTTCACACCGAGACGCGACGGTACCTACTGGAAGTGATTTCGCGCTGCGCAGCGCGGGCGGCGCCGCGAGACGCATCGCAATGAAATGTGTACCTTTTCATGTAGTAAATAAAGTTACATTTTGAGTCGCTCTATTAAAATGTGCGCGAAGCGGACGCTTCGGGTTTCGGTGTGAATTGACCCTAACTGTCTTCCAGCGAACAAATCTAAACCAAATAATTCGTTGACATGTAAAATCTACCAGCCCACACTGGGCACGCATGGTTAATTACGGCACACTCTTGTGTCCCAGCAGTGGGCACATAATTGGATGATTACGCATATTATTTATAACCAACTTATATTAACAGTTTACACCACACAGAAGTTATTGGTTGAAAATTATGCTTAAAGCCAAATAACTTTTATTCACAATTACAGCTGCAAGTAGCGATAAAGTGTCTGGGGCACGAGCGGATGACATCAAACTCGACAGAGTTCTTGAAGGAGGCAGCCGTGATGCACAGCATAGAGCATCCCAACATAGTGCGGTTATATGGTGTGGTACTTCATCTGGACTCTTTGATGCTGGTATGTATGTTAATTCATTTCAGACACTTTTGAAGTGTCCGGAAATTATATTCCAAGCAGGTGTAGTATAATAGTACATTGTTCACCGAGAGGAGAAAGTGACCGATTACCGTCGAGGGTGTCGTTTGAAGCCCGAGCCGTAGGCGAGGGCTTTAAAACACCCGAGATCGGGAAGCGCACTTTCTCTCGAGTGATACATAGTGCTTTATACTACACCTACGAGGAAAATAAAAAACGAAATCTGTACTAATTGAAATTTATATTGAAATTGTTGCAGTTAGTGAAGCTTAATGTAACACTTTTTCCATTAATGTTTGTTTGAGATGTTTGCGACAATGTAGGAGGAATTTGACATGTTCTTTTTTCAAATTGTTTATCCTGCCGCCGCAGGGTCGCACTGCCAGCCCGACACCATCCAACACACAGCTAGTGGCCAGTGTCATTTTGCGAACTTGGAGATAAAAACTCACTGTAAAAACTTTTTGGCTTTTGATATTTAGGTTACCGGCGCATAGTCTTACCCAAAATTAAAAAAGAAAAACCACGTAAGAAATGGATTTTCATACACTTTTCTCTCCCGCTCAGATGCGTTTTCTCCCCGCATGTTTGTTCGATATGCAATGACGTACTTTTTACCGTAAATTTGATAAAGTATCAAGGTACTTTCCAAGCAGGTGTAGTATAAAGTACCTTGATACTTTATCAAATTTACGGTAGAAAGTACGTCATTGCAAGGTACTTTCCAAGCAGGTGTAGTATAAAGTACCTTGATACTTTATCAAATTTACTGTAGAAAGTACGTCTCGTAACCTACGTTCTCTGTGGAAACGAAAAGGGGTGTTCTCCAATGATTGGATAATTTAATAATAATTGTGAGTTAGATGTAAAAACATTGAAGAGAATTAAACCCTCACTGCAACTAGAAAATCAAGGTCCTATTTTCTTCAATGGTTTTTAAATTATCAGAGCCATGACATTTGTTTTATATCTCGGACTTAAGAAAAATCTGCAAACTGTTTCTTTTTTTTGTTTGCTTTAAAGCTGATGAAAACTTTGAAGTAATTCAATTATCATTTGAAACAATTACAAAGAAAATGCTGTAGAGTCCTTGAAACGTGATCCCTAAGATGTTCGTAATTGGTTCAGTTTTTCCTACTGCAGCTTTGTTTCTTGGGCGGTATTTTTAGAACAGATTGTTCTCGCTCCCCCAGCGAGCGGTTACGCAATGGAATTGATTAAATGTCACTATGAATTTTGTCATTTTATGTGGAGACTAAACAAGCTGCTTCGTTTTTAAGATTTTGTAGCCAAATGGCAGAAATGTATCATGTATAATTTCGTCATCTCTGTCTGTCCGAATGATACCCAGCCATTTTACTCCGGAGACTATTTGCACTATAGCAATGAGTTACCGCTATAATATGTTGCAGTGCCATAACGAATAATGTAGCACTCTCCAAACCTAAAACCAAGGATGAAAAAACAAACAAAGTTGTTGATAAGCGTGTGCAATTGTGCATGCTCATAACCGTATGCAATTGTGCATGGGGTATAGTTGGATACCATATTACATAAGATTATGATGTTTCTAGTTGACTTTGGTATTTTTCAGACATAAATTTTTTTTTCTAGAAGTACTGTAACAGCATTGCAGTTTTTGACGGTGTTACGGACTATAAAAAAATATGTTTCAGGTAACTGAGCTGGCGCCTCTTCGGTCGCTCCTGGAGTGTGTCCGAGAGGTTTCGTTCCGGCTCAACTTTCCTGTGCCGAATCTTTGCGAGTTTGCGGAACAAATCTGTGATGGGATGACTTATCTAGAAAGCAAAAGACTGATTCATAGGTATGTAGAATCACTGACATGTGTATCGAAGTAACTTTCTTTGGACTTTTGCAGAAAGTGTCTTCACACTTATCCAGGCATAGACAGGGAATAGTATGGCCATTGGACAGTCACACGATAATAATGACAATGCGAACCTTAGATCCAGTAGTAATAGTAAACAAAACAAATATTATTTCTCCATCTCCTTCATGTGTGGCCCGCTATCTAGAACAAAACTGGTTGGACGCCCGGCTGTGAGACTAAACTTTCTTTCCAGCCGAAGCTTCTGCGGCCAAAAATCGTGGTCATGGCCCTGTAGTGAGCGTGTTCTCAAACCTCGGCATAGAACACAAGGACACATTCTCACGTACATCGAATATTAACGGGAGACTTAATGTTTTGTAACATCTCAAACACCCGTACAGTCACGAGCACCAATATAGTATACACTTTCCTAAATTTAAAAGCAATTCTTTTTCATAAAATGTGAGTTCCAGAATACTACGTTCGTAACAACATGAAAAGTAAATCAGAATAGTAGGAGAAAAACACTTTTTAAGTTATAAAACATATGGAAACAGGTATTTATCGCGAATATTGCGTTTAAAAAAATCAACAGGTAACTTATACGAAGTTCAAATCGGTTTAATGCCTATAGTCGGAGGTGAATGTTTTTTTTTTATTTCGCCAAAGCAATGTGCGTCATTACGGCGTAAATATTTTTTAAATATTCAAATTGTGTTGATAAATAGATTATCATAGATAAACATGATTATTTAAAACTAATATTTACTTCTTTTATAAACAAATTATCGTTTATTTGTGTTCTAAATTCTAAAGGAGCTCGTGGCTAAATAATAACAGCCGCTCGGGTCGATCTTTAGGTTAAGCCGTGCTTGCCTAGGTTGGTCTGTGGATGGGTGACCACTCATTACATACCGAGTTTCCTCCTTGCCTCCGAAAGCACGTTAAGCAGTTGGTCCCAGCTGTCATTTGTGATCTTTGACAGTCGTTACAGGTAGTCAGTGGCCCAAAAAAGTCTGACAACCAGTCTTACCAAGGGGTATCGTATTACCCAGTACTAACTGGTTTGTGGAGGTCAGATAGGCAGTCGCTCCATGTAAAATACTGGTATTCAGCTACATCCGGTTAGACTGGAAGCCGACCCCAATAAAACTTGGGAAAAGGCTAGGCAGATGATTGTGTTCTAAATTAAAAAATACAAAAAAAAAAACATTTTTATATTAAGCTGTTTAACGGCTTCATACTTTTGCTTCTCCCTTCTCCTTTAACCTGGCGAAAGCAAAGCGCGAAAAAAGAAAGAAAATTAAAACTATTTTTACTTCTTTTATTTTATTTCTTCAAAAGTGTATTGAAAAAACCGGCCAAGATTTTTTTTCGGATGAAATGACTTCTCCCGCTCTGGGCGGAGCAGAAGGGAATGTCAGACTTTTACTGACTAAAACCCATCCATGTTCCTTCATCGCCCTTTGTGTACCGGGGCCACGGTATCTCTTTCGAACAGTCCAGCAGCCCCTAACACCGAGGGTTCCGCACAAACTTTATTGAATGAAAGGTAAATTGCGGTTTACGATTTATGACGTATTAAAAAAAAACTACGTACTAGATCTCGTTTAAACCAATTTTCGGTGGAAGTTTACATGGTAATGTACATCATATATTTTTTTTAGTTTTATCATTCTCTTATTTTAGAAGTTTTTTTTCTCATCACTTTGGAAGTGTCTCTCGCGCAAACTATTCAGTTTAAAAAAAAAGATATCAGAAACCTCAATATCCTTTTTGAAGACCTATCCATAGATACCCCATACGTATGGGTTTGATAATAAAAAAACTTGTGAGTTTCAGTTCTAAGTATAAAACCCATAAAAAAAAATGTTTTTTTTTTTCTATTTTTGTGTGAAAATCTTAATGCGGTTCACAGAATACATCTACTTACCAAGTTTCAACAGCATAGTTCTTATAGTTTCGGAAAAAAGTATCTGTGACATACGGATGGACAGACAGACAGACATGACGAATCCATCAGGGTTCTGTTTTTTGCCATTTGGCTACGGAACCCTAAAAACGTCGTTTGATACACGGACATTTGTTATTGCAGTTCTCGGCTCAATAACACCCTCGCCTACGGCTCGTGTTTTAATTCCGCCTCGAATGCAATAACAAACTTTCTCCACTTGTATCACAATGTACTATTCCGTTGGATGCAGGTGAAACCGAGTTGCTAGTAGTGATTAGGGAAAATATTTTTTTTTCACTTCTCATGCTCTGAAAGTGCTTATTTGTGCAAGATATAGGCTGCACAAAATTCGATTTTGCATTAACGTGTCTACTCATAAATGTATCTATATTAGGCAAAGAAAATGAGCCAAACACAATAAGAAGTTCAGAGATAGAATTTGTTATTTTATAATATTTGCTTTAATTTATTTGCCTTATTTTTTCTTCAGTATTCAAAACTGTAGTAATTTTACTTTGAATTTTAATCAAAGAAATGTTATGTTATACTACTGTTTTATTTCCTCGCAATCGAAGTGAAAAGCAGAGTTTATGACCCGTCCACAAAACCCACTTTTTGAAAAAAAAAAAATATATATATGGTTATTTTTGTGCACTTGTTGTAAAATCGACTATTAACGCATACAGCTAACTTTATTTTATCTTATTTAGAGATTACCAAGGAATACCTAAGTATGAAAAGATTCGCAGTGGTTGGTTGTAAAAGTCTACGATTTTCTTGGTAACAATTTATTCATTGCTTCCATGATGATATAGTACATTACGATATTAGTGCGTTATAACCAATACGCACGTATATCGTACGACGTTTTTTAACACATTTGCGAGGAAACAGAAAAAGAAAAACATTTTTCATACGTGGTTATGTATCTGTCCTGGGATATTGACGGCAGCAAGCCGTCGCATGCGGTTCGCGCTTCTGTTAGTATATCCGGTGGAGTTGAAGTAATATACCTATTGCTCATCTTCATTATTGAAAGTTGTCATTTTTAGATATTCACAATACAAGTACAAAGAAAAGAAAATTTGGGAAAAATGGCGCGAGGATTATTTTCTGCCGTGGCTGCGTGAAAATGTTGGCAAAGACGCTAGAGCATGCAGCCAAGTTTTTAAATTACCGAATAAACTGTTTTTTATTTTATTTTAAATAAACTCAATATGTGAATGCACACTGTTGCTTTCCCGCCATTTTAACAGCGCGCTGCTCACTACCTGGAGTCGTGCGGCGGCGATCAGTTCCATATTTGAAATGGCAAATAATACTGTTATGGAATTTGTATGGACTATAACTTAACTATTTGCTTTGGTAACACACGCATTTTTTATGACCCGCTTTACATATTTAAAACCGGTGGAATTACATCAGCTTTACGAGCAAGGGTGTTAAAAATAAATTGCTCGTACTTACTTCGAGATAAACAAGCGCACGGGGCGATCGACGGTGAAGTAATGCAAACTGAGGTTCGTTGCGGTTAATCAGAAGTCTGGTATCCAGTTTTACCAAGGGGTATTATTCAGTAACTTGGTTGTGGACGTCAGATAGGCCGTTTCTCCATATAAAATACTGGTATACAGCTGCAGCCGGTTAGAATGTAATATTTCCCCAACGTAGTTGGGAAAAAGCTAGGCAGATGTCTCATGTAAATCTCATGTTTAAACGTTGTACCTTTACTTTATGAATCAGAAAGGTGTGTTCGTATTTAAGGAAGTAGTATACTGTACTGTTGGCGTTGCTTGGGCCACTGATCTTTGTATTTTCTTCCAATAACTAAAATAATACATTTTACAATAATACATTGGTTTAAGGAACACAACAATTTACTACTACAAAAGGATCTCGTTTCAATTTCCAGGGACCTTGCTGCAAGGAATATTTTAGTATTCAGTAAAGATAGAGTGAAGATATCGGACTTTGGACTGTCGCGCGCCTTAGGCGTTGGAAAAGACTACTACCAAACTAACTACAACGTGAACCTGAAGCTACCAGTAGCATGGTAAGTTAAAAACTTAATATTTGTTATAAGAGTAAAACTTGTGTATATGTATTTAAGAAAACTGGCGAAAAGTGTGTGTACTATCCATATCTGTCTCGTCCTGTAAGAAATAAAGACATAGATGTATATTAAGTATGTGTTTACAAACAAAAAGTATCTATGTAGTATATCAACTATCTGGTGTCCACGACACAAGATGGCGCTGTGTGTATTGTCCAGCGATATTTTTTTTTGTTTTTAAAAATATAGATAAAACCTTTATTTAGTGCACACAAAAGACATGGCACAACACACACGAGTACGATTAAATGATACAATTTACTGGTGTTACTTCAACAAATACATCATAACATCACGCCTGTAATCCCCGAGGGGTTCAACACAGGTGTACACTAATAGTACACTTATATTTTGTCAGTTATGTTGAAGTCCCATCTAATAGGGGCAGGCAAAATTATACTATCCGGTTACCGGGCAGCTACTGAGAAATTCTTGATGGAAAAATTCATCATTTTGCCCGACCTGGGAATCAAACCCAAGACCTATACTCGGCACTAACGCATGCGCCCACTAGACCACCATGTAGCTGTAAATATCAAGCTTACAAATGATGCCGTATTCAGCTATGCAACATAGATAGTTTTTTCTAATTGCAAACAAAACATCGTGCGAATTTTCCATGCAAGGATGTACAAAAAGTAATGCTATTTTATGTTGCTGTCCTGTTTTGGCGGTGCAGCTCAAAAACAATTTTTGAACACTGTTGTTTTGCAAATAGTCGACTATTTAGTTACTATTCCGACGGAAAAACCGTAATTTTTTGAACCGCTACGGCTAACCCGAAAAAGTAGAAATATGCAGCATGCATGCAGCTACGCTACTAGTTACCAATGAACTCGTATTAAAACGCTTTCGCTGATATGTAGGTATTTAGGTAGGCAATGTCGATTATGCCACCTGTTGCTATTTTCATCGTTTTTAGGCCTGAATTCCTCTTACGCTGATGTCGGTCGCGTACGTCAGCGTCGTAGTATCCTACTTAATATTAGAAATGCGAAAGTTTGTGAGTATGGATGTACTCGTATGTGTAGATGCTTGTTATTCTTTCATGCAAAAACTACCGAATGGATTTGGATAAAATTTTGCACACAGATAGTTTATAACCTAGATTAAAACATAGGATACTTTATATCCCTATATTAAGATCCCATGGGACAGTTATCAAACTTCACGCGGGCGAAGTCGCTGGCAGAAGCTAGTGGTGCTATATAGAACACAAATTATATAATCATACGCGCGATCGACGTACGCGACCGACATCAGCGTAGGAGGAATTCAGGCCTGGAACCCTTCACGTGCGAGTCCGACTCGCACTTGACCGGTTTTTTTAAATCTATAAAAATCACGTGACACCAACTTCGTACACGCTATTCTCCGAAACCACCCAACTTGACAATTGAATGATTGACTGACTGAAATTTTGTGAATGTGTATGGTTAGTTATAGCTTGAAAGATATTTTAGTTTTCGACCCGATAAGTGGCGCCGTGCGACGCAGGGGAGGTTCGGTAGTAGACTTATATAAGCTAATGTAGCCTTCGAAATTGTATATTTATGTTTTTTTTAATGCGCTAATGCCTCAATGCGCATGTCCATTGCACATATTGCTCAATCACTGATTTCCCGTTAAACATACAATTTTAGTCAAATTAAAGGATTTATTCTAAGGATTTTGTATGTGGTACAAAATTATCCAACACCCAAGTTTAACGACTTACTGCTAAACTAATAAAGTTATCTTAACCGCTATACATTTCCTTTAAATTTCATGAATTGCACTATCATTATGATTTTTTCCAGGTTTTTCAATCCAGCAGTTTAGCTTCTAGAGGGGGGGGGGACATACTCACAAAAATTTGCAATGTTTTTTGTTAATGTTTTGTAAATGGAGCATTAAATCGAAAAATAGTCTAGTAACTCCTAAGTCATTTTAAAAGACCTATTCAACGATACCCCACAAAATGGGGCAGGTGACAAAAAAAAATTCATCCCCACTTCACATGTAGGGGAGCTATCCCAAAAAAAATATATTTTCCAAAATTTTATTTTATCACTGTCGGCGTAATTGATATGCATACCCTTACAAAATTACAGCTTTCTAGTACTAACGGTCTCTTAGCAAAACCTCGGACAGACAGACAGACATGACGACACTATAAGGGTTCCTTGTCAGGACTACGGAACCCTAAAAAGGTTGCCCCATCCTATTTTATTTAGCTCTTTGTATAATATACTACATTCATGTTACAGGTGTGCCCCAGAGTGCATCCTGTTTCTTCGGTTCACGTCTGCCAGTGACGTGTGGGCCTTCGGAGTCTGCCTTTGGGAGATGTTCACGTACGGCTTCCAACCCTGGGCTGCCTTCTCCGGACAGCAGATTCTGGAAGCTATTGATTCTCCTAACTTCCAGGTAAGTAGTGTTTCATATGAAAAAATTACATACTTTGGTACATACAGTGGTTTCTTCCTTGTACGACGGGTCAGAGCATAGGCCCTTGCTCAACCCACAAAGTTTTGAGAACGAAATTTGGGTCACTAAATGTAATGACCCTAATATCACAATAAAAGGAAACCACTTTGTGGCTTGTGGTTGCACTTGTGGTTGAGAAGGCTGCTGGCTAAATAATAACAGCCCCACGGTTCAATCGAATGTTAAGCTACGCTTTTCGAGGTTGGCCCGTGGATGGAAGAATAATGGGAGATAATTACAGTAAAAACTATAAAATACAGTATTCAACTGCATCTGGTTAGACTGTAAGCGGGCCTGAACAGTGAACATAGTTGGGAAAAGCCGAGAAGAATGCGTGCAATTTTGATGAAGGTGAAATAAAAAACGAAAGGTGTGGAACTAGAGAGGTGGCCGGACGCTGTGTGAACGAGCGTCACCCGTTCTATACCCACTGCGCACTGGATCGATAAAAAGCAGTAGTCGAAGTACTTTTGAGTTGTGTGAGAAATGATGAAAGGAACAAGAGTGATTCTTAGAGAGACCCACACTGACAAGGTACAATGGAACAAAAAATGTGTTGTGCGGAGCCCAAGTAACGACAGTAACAGAGAAACATGCAGGGCTTGGGTTTTACGTGTCTTCTTAGCGACGCCTAATCGTGTTAGCTTGTCAGAAAGAGCTTTTATGTCCATACCACCATTCAGTTCAAAAGACACGGCGTCAGACTGTTTGCTTTTATTGCAGAATTAAATCTTTTTTTGACCGGCTCGGGGAGAATCTACGTCGGTAAGTGTGGTTAGTTCTGAATAACCACCCTACTCGATCTTTTATAATCTTACTAGCTTCCTGCCACTATTTCGCATGACCGCAGCCTCATCTATCGGGTCTTAAACTGTCCTAAGAATTCTTTATTTAATTATTCTACATAATAATACACATTCACAAAATTTCAAAAATTAGTTGTGGGTTTCGGAACATGATACGTGAATTTTATATAGTGTGGAATTTTGTGACGAGGCAGTAAGGGCGGGTTGCAAACGTTGTAGCTACAGGCAAACGGTCTGAAGACGCTAACCATAACTCTTAAGAAAGGGCTTTAAAGTATTTTGCCTGCTTAACTCCCGCCATTTTTTATTTTCCAAATAGCGATCACGCTGCGTTAGTATTGAATGAGAGAAAATCTATAGCGTCAGGTTTTCGAAATCTAAGCCATCACAGTTAGTCTTCGCCATCAGTACATCATTGGTTTTACTAGCCATAAAACGAGACAATGGTGTCGATTCTGTTGTGCACAAACTAAACTTAATTTAGGCTATTGCTATCTTTTTCTCTCTAATGAAACGAGAAAGAAACGGACGTAATTTAGAGCTGTCAAATTTAGTTGGAACTAATATTTCCATACAAATGAAGTGTGAAGCATTTCATCATTTGCCTAGCCTTTTCCCAACTATGTTGGGGTCGGCTTCCAGTTTTACCGGATGTAGCTGAATACCAGTATTTTACATGGAGCGACTGCCTATCTGACCTCCACAACCCAGTTAGTACCGGGTAATACGCCTTGGTAAGACTGGTTGTCAGACTTTTTGGGCCTCTGACTACCTAACGACTGTCAAAGATCTACAAGTGACAGCCGGGACCAACGGCTTAACGTGCTTTCCGAGGCACGAAGGAAATTTGGTATGTAATGGGCGGTCACCCATGCACAGACCAACCTAGGCAAGCACGGCTGAACCTAACGATCGACCCGAGCGGCTGTAATTATATAGCCACGAGCTCCTCTCATTCACAGCTCCTCTCAAAAACACGGTGAAGCGCAAGGCATAAACTAGTTTGACATCTCTAACTTAGTTCAAAGCTATAGCCGTGTTTTTCTCGCACTGCCTTTTAGTAAAAGATAGCAATAGCCTAAATTAAGTTTAGTTTGTGCACAACAGAATCGACACCAATAACTAACTTTTACTATATTATAAATCTGAAGAGTTTGTTTGTTTGGCTGAACGCGATAATCTCAGGAACTACGTGTTGGAATTGAAAAAATATTTTTGTGTTGGATAGTCCATTTATCGAGGAAGGTTATAGCACGGTAATATTATAATACTATTTGGTGAACGGTAACGTGGTCATGGCTTCTCAATTTCGAGGCAGCATTGTGCGCCACGTGTCTAAGAACTGGGAAAGATTCCAACCCTTCACCCAGGATCGGTCAGGAGCTGTTTATGGTTCAAAGCGTGAGTACGTCGCTGAAATGTCTTGTAATGGCACCTACGGAAATACCTGTGAACTCATGGCAGTGGGAGAATTATTCCCATTTGAGTTCCAGGTGTTTCAAGATGGTACTTTTATTGCTGGTTTTGGGGAAGCACGGTAGGTAGTCAAAATAATCCGATTCTCAGGATACTTTGAAACAATAACTTTCAGTCTAAGGGCCTGCGCAGATTACAGACTTTTTGTGCGATCGACTTTGTGGCTCACAAAATGTCTGCATGGCATACAAAAAGTCCGTCGCTGATTTTACGCAGACTCAACGCACACGACGCACATCTATAATAGTTATATATGGAACTGTTGTATAATAAGGGGTATTAAAACACGAATGTGGAATCACATGAGTGTTTTAATACCTAATTATGTACGGTTGCATACAAGACTTTATCTACATCCATGATATGAATCAAAGGTTCTGAAACCATAGGGTGTTGTAGTGTTGTAAGAAGTCTAAGTAAATTCATATAAAGTTTAATTGCTGAGTATTTAATACAAACAAACTATGTATAGGTAATAATATAATTATTTACATTTTGGATCGTACAATTATTAAAACAACAAAGTATACGTACATAATGCAATACTAATATCGAACAAAAATGGCGGGATACGACGTGAATTCGAATTAACCTATTCGTTTTTTTTTTTATTACGGCGCTGTGGTAGTGAATCGCAAGTGCATGACAATGTTTTATTTTTGAAATGAGTTGCATACCATACAACATTATAACACCCGTTAGGATGATATTATGGTTAGTATGACACTGGCTGTTTTAATGTTGGCAATAAGTTAACTTTTTCAGATACTTTTATAGAGGATTTATAGCATGGGATGTAGATATAGTACATTACGATATTAGTGCGTTAAGATGGTTATAACATGCGAGGCGGAATTTCAGCCCGAGCCGAAGGCGAGGGCGTAATTGAGCCGAGCATGTTATAACCAATACGCACGTATATCGTACGACGTTTTTTAACACATTTGCGAGGAAACAGAAAAAGATATTCACAATACAAGTACAAAGAAAAGAAAATTTGAGAAAAATGGCGCGAGGATTATTTTCTGCCGTGGCTGCGTGAAAATGTTGGCAAAGACGCTAGAGCATGCAGCCAAGTTTTTAAATTACCGAATAAACTGTTTTATTTTTATTTTAAATAAACTCAATCTGTGAATGCACACTGTTGCTTTCCCGCCATTTTAACAGCGCGCCAGCGCTGCCTACTGACTGGCCGCGCGGCGATTAGTTCGAAATTTGAATAGCAACAGCGCGCTGCACGCTGCTCACTAGCTGGAGTCGTGCGGCGGCGATCAGTTCCATATTTGAAATGGCAAATAATACTGTTATGGAATTTGTATGGACTATAACTTAACTATTTGCTTTGGTAACACACGCGTTTTTTATGACCCGCTTTACATATTTAAAACCGGTGGAATTACATCAGCTTTACGAGCAAGGGTGTTAAAAAAGTACATTACGTGGTTACGTCCTGCACTAACGAGTGCAGATTGCTTATTAAAAGTGTGCGCCATCTGCATTAGCACGTGTTGGAGCAAGCTTTCTATTTTTTCGCGCACTTTTTGTGCGGTGCGATGCGGCGCGATCTGCCAGAATGACACGGATTTTTTGGCCGCCGGACTTTTTGCGCGCCGTATGCGTTACTACATAATATAATTGCCTAGGTTCTATTTTCACAGACTAAAAAGTGCGTCACTGATAGTCTGTCGTCTGCGCAGGCCGTAAATCTCATAAACACCAACGTACCGCGTACCACGCGAGTGAAACCGCGCGGGTACAGCTAGTTACTACATAAATCTTCATTCATTCGTCTCTAGCGGATCGGAAATCTCCGTTCGTCATCTTTCGTTAGGTTTTGGTAGGTTCGGCACAATTTGGGCTCTCGAGCGGCTTTTTTCCGAACGTAAATGTAGCGTGCCGATGGATTTTCAATTTTCGGCCTTTGTCAAATCTGTAATCTGAAACAATTATATTAATTCAGCTTTATTGTTCATGAAAGGATGGCTGAGGATGACAAATGGCCAAAACTCAATGTTAAAACTTATATATGTTATGGACCAAGTAATAAATTGGGCATTATACATAATGCCCGGTCATTATGATAAATGCCCAATATGAGAGTGCAACTTGATGAGAATTATTCAAATAATCAAATTGACCCGGCATTATACATATTGTCCATCACCTTTTGGGCAGAGTAATACAAACATATTTAATTACCATTTTTTTATTGTTATTGTCATTTAACTTAAGGGGCTCCCCCATGTACACTAGCGCCACTTAAGTAAAAAAATCAGAACTCGTTAAATACACAATTAATATAAAATCTGATTGACAAAATCAATCTTTTGGTCTTCTAAATTATTTACGTCTGCTTAACTCATTGAAACATAGCTCGCTGTCGTTACAGATACAAAATGGAAAAAACGGCCGTTTTTAGCAATTTTTCTAACTGTAACTACAGTGAAGTATATTTTAATGAATTAAATAGACGTCAATAATCTAGAACTCTAAAGCATTTTGTCAATCAGATTTTATATTAATTGTGTATTTAACGAGTTCTGATTTTTTTACTAAAGTGGCGCTAGTGTGTATGGGGGAGCCCCTTAAAATAAACTAAATATTAAACTATTTAATCAGACTCCCTCACACCGCGTCAAATTTAGCTTTATTATCAAATTGCCCAATTATCATGTAGCAATATAATAATGACCGTGCAATGTGATAAATAATGAAGTTAAGATAGTATTAATCACTTAGCCCGATAGAGCTAGACATTATTCATAATGCTCGTACATTATGTATAATGCCCGCATTAATCACCTGGTCCATAACATAATATATAATCGATATTCAACTGTATCTCATCTTAATTTGCAAATTGGCTCAACGAATGAATGCCTTATGTACCACTATTGTGTATGGAGTACTAAACGTAGACTTGAATAACATCACTCTTTTCTACAGCTGAAAACGGACTACTTATTCTCAGGGGCTCAGGGCTTGAATAAATAACGGTGGTTTTTATTATCACAAAAATCAAAATTGCTGAAATTCTAATTTGGGGATGGGCAGAATATAGATCTCATCTGTTGGGAGACGCATGTCGTAAGATTGTACGAGACCTAGCACGCTTGATGGTACTTTCATCATATTTCAGGAACTCACGTGTTCTTTTGATACTGCAGATTATCATAAGCGGCAATGATCACGTACTTTAAGGTAGTTCGCGGGCTTGTTTGCTACTTCACAAAAGTCGTTCGTCGAGTATATATTTTTTTCAGAAACAAAGAAATGCTTTATAGTACACCAAATAGTGGTCACGCGACTCAGACGGCATGTGGGTTCTTGGCGGTATATTCACGTGAATCTTATATCATTTTCAGAGACTAGAGCGGCCGGAATGCTGCCCCGATGCCTATTACGCGGCCATGTTGGAGTGTTGGGCTCACGACTTCAATAACAGGCCTAAGTTCAAAGACTTGGGGCCTAAGTTACGAAGCATCCGACCGGAGCAGGTGTGAAACAAGTTTATTTAATAATGGCTGGATGCCTTACTGGTATGATTAAAGAAATTCAATTTTTCTTACGTTTTTCGCAATTTGCAGGTCAGTGACAGGCTGTATGTTGAACAAAACATGATTCGCGACCGTAACACGTGTCTATTTATAGAATTGTGTGTGAAATTGAACGACTATTTTATGAAAAAGTCATTCAAAGACAAAGACCATAAATGAACTTAAAGGGTCGTATTGATGATTTTAATGATTATTTTGTAAGTAAATACATACGTACTTATATAATCCCTAGCCTACGACCTATTTGTTTGTGACTACCTGACTACCTGAAACATCCTCACCTCTTCAAAGTAATCCCCATTCACTACTCAAAATCTAAATTATCTTATTTTTCTTTTGTAGGTGCAAGCAGCTGTAAACTCCGAGAAGCCGGGGGATGGTCGCCGGAACAGTTTGCTGGAGTACAAAACTGGACAAATCATTACAATATTAGGAAAAGAGTAAGTATTCCTTTTGAATGAATACGTCTTCGGCCTCGTCCAAGTTCATACATCTGGTGATGCACGCACTTTGGTACATAAAACAATTCCGTATATAATAGACACAGCTCGTATAAAATAACTACCCTTTCTGAAATGAGGAGCGATTGCTAAACACATAATTAATGTAGAACCACGAATCACGTCGAACCGATGATGTGTACAACACTCTTTCCCGCCTTACGCTGCGCTAGCAAATCCTGGTCAACCAACATTTTGCATGTACGGGTTCAACCTGAATGTGAAAAAAGGATTTATGTTTACTAAATAGAAATAACGTAAATCCTTTTTTCCAGGCCAGTTCTTAGAATGGTAAAAAATTCACATATTTCGTGCCTCACACGACTATCGTATATATATTGGAAACATTGGAAATGAATCTACGGAATTCGAAAAAATATTGTCAGGATAAGGAATGGGTTACAAAATAAAACTACAACGTAGAATGATAATTATTTTATTCTTAGATTAATGAACTCTGCGAAAAATGAAGTCATAAATGTCATGTGAAAAATGTCGTTCTGACTTTTTGACATTTTTCAAAAAGGTTAGGCTACAGGGCAAACCCATAACCCGATCGTCTTTGTTTTAGGCTCAAATTGTAGCTGACTAAATTGTTCTGAGGAGTTTTTCTCAAATTTTTGATATCATTCTACGTTTCCAAAATATCGAGCCCCAAAATCAAACATTTGGAAAAAATTGAATTCTTTTTTCACTATTTCGGCCATAACTTCGTTTTTCACTTTCTCGAATAATTCATTTTGCACCTTACAGCTCTCATGAATATGCGTCTCTTGAGCCTTTTTTAAATATCATGTCTTCACAACTCATGACAAAAGCAACGCATCAGGCGCATGCCGCACGCAGGTTAAGATATCTGCGGGCCTAAATTGGCCTCTTTATAAAAATCATAATATGAATCACGTTATAACTTTAAAATACTTAAAATCGACTTTATGGTTATGACTATAAAGTCCATTTTAAGAATTTAAATTTTTTAACGTCATTCATAATTATGATTCTGCTAAAGTGGCAATTTTTGGCCCGCAGATATATAAACAACTAGCTGCCCGTCCCGGCTTCGCACGGGTGGACTTTTTATTTTTTTCTATTCTATCCTATCTCTCAAGTTGGATCGAACTGCACATGGTGTGCGAATTTTATTATAATCGGTTAAGTGGTTTAGGAGTCCATTGAGGACAAACATTGTGACACGAGATTTATATATATTAAGATGTATTGCGGCGCATGCTACACAGTCTTCGCAATGTACCGGCGGCGCTGTCCTGCACTATATTTTTTGGTTCAAAGTCAAGAGAGATTATATGTCAGATTCCCAATGTTCATACGGTTAAAATGTAAATGGCGTAATAAACTAGTGTGAAATATTATACGGTAAAAAATCTTGCAGTTCGACTTCGTGTGAACGTAGGCTTCAGTTCTCCTTGCACTTTATGAACCACAAGACAATTCAAATTCGCATTCGCATTCCTTGACTGCAGTGCCCGTTGTTGGCATTGTGAATATATACATAGGTATTGATTAAATGTCGGCAAGAGAGTGAAGTACTCATAAATATCAGAAAATTTTACTATGCGACTCAATCTGAAATACGAATAAAAACAGCTCGATTTGTACGAGTTATTAGACCATAAATGCATGGAGCAACAGATACTTTTTATTCGTGATGGTCATGGTCGGTCCAATAGTAAAAGTTGTTCATTTTCATGAGTATACAATACGCCTCGAAAGTATTGCCCAAGTTTAACACATAACTCAGTATATATAACCCTGGATTGCAAAGAATGCAGGACTTTTTTTTGCCCTATACAGCCCCATTCCCACTTCCTTAAAATCCAAAGGCAAAGGCCTTCCCAATTCCTTCCACGAACTGTTTCCTCGCGCTACCTCGAACCTGCCTTCGCGGTTCGCAGTACGCAGCTTCAATAATAAATATCGAAGTTCAGACCTTGTCAGTAATTAGCTTATTGTCTTTCACTCTTGGATATGGCGTCCCTAAAGCTGCGCCACGAGGTACTAGATTGTAGTAGATAAAATATCAAACACAAAGATTCATTCTATGTCAGACAATGTAGCCCTACATAACTTTGGTCCAATCCAGAGTGCTTTGTAGAACAACTGCCGCCGTACAGGCAGGGATATGTTTGCGGTTGTTCTACAAAGCGGAAACTTTGGAGTAAATAAGTAAAACCGAAAAGTTCCAAAAAGTTGCAGAGCAAAGCTGCGGACGAATACTAAACTTATGTCATATACCTAATAAGATTTCCGTGTTAATTGCACAGAACCATCAAAATATACCGGAATTCTTACTTACATACGTAAACTCACGCCATTTTTTTCTATCCCAAACCAACAACAAACCTACAACCCAAAGAAAGAAAAAGAGGCTCCACTAATCATTTTCTCTTACTGCAGGTCCTGCCCAATTCCGTTTCAGTTCCTTTATCTTTACTGTGACGTCTTTTATTTTAGTTAAGAACCTTACTCGTATCCCACCGTTCCTTATTTTGTCTCGTTTTCTTTTTCCCAGCATAATCCCGGAACCATAACAACAGATTAAAAGAAACTGTTTGAGTTAATGCTCCCATGGCCCCATGGACCGATATGCGTACTTATTTTTGCACAAAAGAACAAACACTTTTGATTTTGAATGGAGCCAACCCCTTTTCTGTTTAAGCTTTGCCCATATTATTAATGTTAACAGAGGGACAAGTATTATAGCAGCCGTATTATAGTTATTTATGCAACTGTTATATAATGAGGGGTATTAAAACACAAATGTGGGTTTTGTGTGATAATAGTATCACATGAGTGTTTTAATACCTAATTATGTACAGTTGCATACAAGACTTTATCTACAGCCATGATATGAATCAAAGGTTCTGAAACCATACGGTGTTGTAGTGTTGTAAGAAGTCTATGTAAATTGATGGAAAGTTGAATTGCTGAGTATTTAATACAAACAAACTATGTATTGGTAATAATATAATTATTTACATTTTGGATCGTACAATTATTAAAATGCACATAGCTTGTATCACTCATTTTTGTAAACAACAAAGTATACGTACATGATGCAATACTAATATCGAACAAAAATGGCGGGATACGACGTGAATTCGAATTAACCTTTAAGTTTGTTTTTAACTACGGCGCTGTGGTAGTGAATCGCACGTGCTAGACAATGTTCTTTTTTTAAAAAGAGTTTCATAATGAAATTTAGTACAACATTATAACACTCGTTTGGACACTCTTTTTTAATGTTGGCAATAAGCTAACTGTTTCAGATACTTTTATAGAGGATTTATAGCATGGGTGTAGATAAAATAACTTAAATGCTAAGTGGTTTCTCTTTTCAACATTTGCATTGTGTGTCCCCTCTTAAGACTCTTATAAGAGCTCTTAATAATACCCATTGGGATAAAACCAGTTAAAAATATACATATGTCGCACAAACGTTACAATTGAAGGTCAGGGTTTCATGATGGGGGTCTGCGACAGATTTTTTAAATAAGAAAAAGCTGGTATTTGCGATCGCTATAATCTTTTGGTATTATTTAGTGTATCGTTGACGTTTTACGGGACTGACTGACACGGGCGTGAGTGCGTAACTTAGTGCTAAACATCATAGTCAGTTTCTTACCCCTGTATTAATAATCTCGGATTAAAATTACAACCAAGTAAATAAATTAAACTAAATAGTTAACCAAGTAAATCAATAGGGAATATGCATGAAATACAAAACTCTTATTATTTATGAAAAATGCCTTGTATTGGCGCCTAAAAACATTGTGGTACACTTGTTTAAGTTTCTAATACATCACTTATTTTACAATTTACTCTTTTACATAGCATGTTTTTGGTGAAACGGAACGCACTCTCAAAACGCATCGTCGTTGATAACGCCGATATCGACGTCAAAGTTCATTGTGTCAAAAAAAAACACTTTTATTTAAAAAGTGATTAAAGTTTCACTAAAATTTTATAATAATATTGTTATTACAATTTTTACTTGAACAAAGCACATACAATTAGTAAAATTATTTTATTAAAGCCAAAAACTTAGATGTAAACAAGGCAGATTGTGGATAATGACGTCACATCATGGCTGCGACAACGTTTGAACTGTCGTAGAAAATTGCAGGAGTTTAACATTATTTTTGTGCGACAAGCAGTAGTTGAACTTAACTTTTAATACTTTTCTTGGGTTGATAGTTCTGTATTTTATTGATTTAAATGAAGAAAAAATTAAGTGCATATTTCTAGTGTGTTTTAAAAATTTAGATTCACCTAAGTTTTTCTGTAGTTTAAATTTGCCGTATGCCGTAGTGTTGAGTGCACGTGTGTTATGAATTCGAACTTCTTCTTTATCGTGTGGTTAGTGCCTAACTTGTTAACAGAGTTTTTACTCCGCCCACGGGTCTCTGACTTAAATCCGATGTTCTGCGATGAACCTAAGCGCAGTCGCAGAAAGAGTCAGTCAGAGTCGGAAACCCCTGTACTAAAGCTGCGTACATTGCCGATGAAAGGAGAGCCACGACGTGTAAGTGATCATATTAATCGAAAATTCCAGAAGCATGACCAAGTCTCC
This sequence comes from Xestia sexstrigata, assembly GCA_941918905.2. Taxonomy (NCBI): domain Eukaryota; kingdom Metazoa; phylum Arthropoda; class Insecta; order Lepidoptera; family Noctuidae; genus Xestia; species Xestia sexstrigata. The sequence goes on along the minus strand of OW799200.2, from coordinate 8,658,615 downwards.
GCTTTGGTATGGTGTGCTACCCGGGGGCGCTTGTGGCATGTTCGACCCTACACATACAAAGCCGTACACCCCAGAGGTTCGTTTTTATTACATACGACTGTATTGTCCTGCACAGTTTACTTTACTTTCGCTCAAAATTAATAATGGATCTCTACCAGATCTCGATCTTTATCTGTCAATTAAAGACTCTTGAATCACAAGCTACCATCAAAGGCTGTCTTATCAAGATCATACATTGTTAAGTTTGGGCGTTAATCCGTTTCTAAGTGTGTACAGGGTGAAAATTTGAAAGGTGGAAACTTTAGAGGCAATTATGATTGTCATCAGTTTCACTCGGTTGTCGAAGCGACTTTCTCATACAGAAATTTATCCTCATGAAGTTATGACTGTATTGATTGGTGACATTTGTTTACATCTTTCCTCTTGGTTATGTTTCAAATTTACACTCTGTATTAGCTGTTCTTAATATTTCACTGGATCATTCCTTTTCACCTTATTTGGTTTGCGTTTCACGCGTTTTTCACTGCTAGAAATAAAAAGCACAATTTTAAAACAATTGAACGAAAAAGAGCCTTCTAGCACTGAAAGCCAATTTTGTGTAAACATTATCTTTAATCACCCACAACAATACATCATGGGAGCAGCCATTGAAGCTGAATGTTGTTAAACACTTATCCAACACATACATACAACAAACATACATTCAACCAACATTATGCTTCCATCATCCCCATTCAGAAAAATGTAGGTTTCGTGGCGGGCACGATATCGCCGAATACCTATCGCCAGTCAGCGCGGACGATCCGTACACCGCTGCAGCGGACAGATGTCAAACGCCACACGTTCACCGGCAAGCGGACGAACATACAGCTCAGCATGATCTCGAGCCCACAAGGAGACGTCAAACATACAGGCCACGTTGGGCTCGATGGCGCCTACTTCGGAGATATTTCTTTCCTGGACCCCGCTTGCTGCGTAAGTACTGGAATGATGCGGTGCAACTGGAACCTGCGTGGATGGGAAATGCTGTTAGTAATTGAAAATCTTTAAATTGATTACAAAGAGGTTTTAAATAACAACAGCTAAGCTAAATGTAGATTAAGATCTTTGTTGCAGACGCAAAGGTGTATTTTGCCCAAATGTTGTAATTTCAGTCGAAATATCAGATTTTGTTAGAATATTCATATTATTACTGCGATTTGCTATAAGATTATGAGCAAGAATATTATTTCCATTAGTAAGATTCGCCTATCCACGCAGGCACTGTTATCGTTCTTTTCCACAATATGCTTTCATTGATATGCTTTTCATTGCGACACATAAACATTTTTCGTTTTTAATTCCTTGCTTTTGTGGAGATTTGGTGGAAGGAAACTAACTTTTGGATTCAAATTTGATGTTTTTAATGTAATATTACCTAAGTTTAATTTATTTATTTATTCATTCATCAAACAATTTACATTGTGTTCGAATATTACAAAATAATTACATTTCAATCATAACAAAATCAAATACAAAGCGAACAAAAAAAATATCACTATGTCAGCAATCAGAAACCATAAAAAGCACAAATACAACAGCCTATTCCATTTTACGTAAAAATGTCAATTACATTTCTGTTTAAATGTCCAACCATAAAAAGCTCAAACACAACCATGTCCATTCCATGTTAAGTAAATTAACGAGAATTAAGTGTAAATTAAATGCCTGTTAAATGTTAATTAAATGTCAACTAAATTTAATGAAATGAAAATTAAATGCCAAATAGATTATATTAAATGTCATTTAAATTACAATTTATATAATTACCCAACCACAAACGCTCAAGAACAACCATGTCTATTCCATGTTGCTTAAATTAAAATAGAATTAAATGTAAATTAAAAGTCAATTAAATTCCAATTAAATGTCAATCAAATGTAATTTAAATCATCAAAATGAAATGTCAATTAAATTCCAATTAAATGTCAATCATATTAAAATGTCGATTAAATCAAATGTCAATTAAAACAAATTATAAATTATTTATGCTTTAATTGTTGAAAATATTGCAGTCTAAATTCAGGCTGCCTAGTGCTCATAATACGTACACACAGCGTCAACATGTGGGGATTATTAAAAATAATTACGGCTATAACTAATGTGGATTCGAACCAAGACATTGCCCAACACCGTAAAGAGTCACACCAACACATCAAAATAATACTATAAAAGTACTGCATTTAATGCGCATACTCGTTCAAATAATAATAGTTTTTGTTTCATCGGAATTGGGCCAGGATTTCCAAAGTTACAGCGTTGTAAAGTTTTACCGCTTTTATAACTTTGCGCTCCTACGCGAGCTACTACGATGACGTAACGCCACAGTGCGCGGTGTCATGTCCGATTGCGGGTGATGCGGAGTGTTTACGTTCATAAAATTTGATTTGTAAAGTGGTTTGCACTTATTATTTCAAGTGTTTGTGTTTAAATATTATTATTGTTATTGACGTGATAACGTCTTATAAATCGATGAATACCGGCTGCAAATACGAAAAAGTGTCACACCGTTACGCGCGCCGCGATCAACGCCCAGCCCAAACCTTTGTGAAAACTGAAAGTTTGCACAGGGGTTCCCTTTAGAATATAGACAAGAAATAAGGAAGGATTTTTGGAAATTCAACCCCTAAGGAGTTAAATCCCCTATTTAACTCCTTAGGGTTTGTATGAAAGGCCGTCAGTTTTAAAATTAGGATCTTAAAATTTTGTGTTTAGGCTGAAGATTGAAAATTAATTTATACGTGTCTCAGCGTTTTTGATAATTCCACCCCCAAAGAGTTAAAAAATGGGATAAAGTTGCGTATGGAAAGTCCTTAATTTTCAAAGTAAAAATTACAAAATTTGTTATCTAGGCGTATGGTTGGAAGCTAACGCAACGGTGTTGTTAGAATTTCAATCCTTGAAGGGGGTGAAAAGGGGGATGAATTTTGTTTTTTAAGTTAAAATCACTAATATCATAAAAAATGACGTAATCACGTAAAATCGTCAGTAAACTGACTTTATAGACAGCCAGTTTTTTTTGTTTGCCTGCTTGGTGTTCCACTGCTGGGCAAAGGCCTCTCCTTTCTTCTTCCATACCTCTCTATTATGTGCGGTCTCCGGCCATAAAATTAAATTTATCCATTAAAATTATTCGCAGACTGCGCTGTGACGTCACACGTCAGCGCGGTCGCTTAGTCGGATTTCGCCGCGGAGGCCATACTTTAACGTTTAATATCTCAGTCATTTTTGAGGATAGGAAAAAAATAAAAACAGATTCTTTTTTCACAACTTACCTATATTTTAGACATGCTAATAACAAAAAACGCTGGTCTGACTGATTCAATACTGACAGGCTTGACCAACTAGCCAACCAGCGCCTTGTGATTGTGAAGTATTTGTAGTTCTCACTAGTTAATCTAATCTAATTTGAACCTGGAAAATAAAACCTTTTGCGTACTAAAGATTAAATTTTCTAAGAACAGCAATTTGTGTATTTGACAAAACATGCACAATGCAGTAGGATTGTAAAGGTAAATCAAAACTGTTGCACAATAAAATGAACAAAAAAGAAAAGAATACATATTTACGCTATGGAAGTATACTAAACTAGAATACTAAACAATACACGTAGAAAATAATAATAGAACAATCTATTATTATTTTGGTAAGCGTAGTACAAAACATACTAATAAAAAAAATAGTAAAAAAGGTCACTTTTCATCTTTAGAGAGCAACGGTGGCCCAGTGGTTGCGGCGCTGACTTATGTACAGTAAGTCGTGAGTTCGAACCCAGGCAGGCGCATTACTTTGTGTTTGCATTACAACTGCTCTCAAAACGGTGAATGAAAACATCGTGAGGAAACCGGCATGTCCTAGAACCAAAAAATTGACGACATCTACCAACCCGCACTGGCCCCGCGTGGCGGATTATAGCCCATTCCCTCTCTAGAGAGGAGGCCGTATGTCCCAGCAGGGGGAACATTATAGACTGATGTCGATGTCATACAATCCGCGAAAAAATTCAAAGATTTTTTTCTCAAAAGCCGATGTCCCTAAGTTATAGGACGGTAACACGTCATTATATGTATAAGCGATCGAGCTTTTTTAATTCGAAATAAACTACATTACAACTACAACCTGTATGTCTTTTTAACAAAAGCCATCAAATTAAAAAATAATCTCGTAACTCGGACCAGTAATCTTGGAGAAATCGGTGATCAATAATCATTCATGAAAAAAAAAATTACCGGTCGAATATTACAGGGTGGATGCGGTAACCGGTTTCTCACACTTTCGAAAATCTGTGAATGGGGATCAAAATTTCACGAAAAATTATCTCATAAGACCATTTTCGTGTAGCAGCAAGGTAGCTCAACTTACTGCCCCGTTTACCGTATCCACCCTGTATAACCCCGTCCATTTTAAGAAGTTGGTTAAATATGTTTCCCTCAAACTATATGAGAATAGCACATGCCGTTATTAGTTAATCCTTTTTCAAGTGTCTCATACATGGCCTTAACTCGTACTTTTGTGTACAGCCTCCTCGGCAGATCGTGACGCCGTACAAACCATCCGAGGACCTGGAGCAGATGCCGCTCATCAACCCGAACTCGCCGTCGCATCTGACCGGCGGTGCTTCAGGCACCACTCCGTACCACATGCTGACCAACAAGCCGGACAACAGACCTGACTTCGACGAAATTGATTTATCGGGTACGCAGTTTGTCATATATTTATGTCCCGTAAAATTGTAAATACCGTTAGATTATAATCTACGAGTATCTTGCGTGATTGTAAACTCGAAAGATTTTGAACCTGTCTCTGATTGGTCGGTCTTCAGTAGGACGTTGTGTTTGTTTCTTTGGTTAGTCACAGATTCATTTTACTTCTCCCATAATTTCATATAACTAACTAGCTGATGCCCGCGGCTTTGCCCGCGTGGATGTCGGTTATCGCGACCAAAAGTAAACATGAAATTTTGATCTCGTTCCCGCAACCCATGGGTACCTATTCCAGAGATAAAAAGTAGCCAATATCATATTCCTGGCTATATAATCTATCCCTTATCATTAAGGATTAATATCGTATTTCTGTAAATAGCTTTCCAATTACCGCTTTATAATTACCCATTTTTACCCGACTGCGCCAGAAGGAGGGTTGTGTTTCGAGAGTATGTATGTATGTATAATTGTTTGGCACGCTCTGTGGCCTGAACGGCTCGATCGATTATAGCTTGAGAGGTGTCGTTAGATTTGTATTTACTGTGAGAGTGACACTGGGTATATCAAAATAGGTAAAAACAAAATGGCGGATTTTTGGCGCCATATTCAAATGTTTGGCACGCTCTGCAGCCTAAACGGCTCGATAAAGGGCTCATCATGAGGATTTTAAAATAGAAAAAAAAACCCGACTGCGTAAAAAATAACTAATAAGTAACTTTAAATAAAAACTGAAAAGAAAAAACAAGTTCAGGAAACAGGACCTATTGACTGCAACAGTCGGGACCCATTAAATAATCTAGACTAAAATCATTACATCCAATATGGGTACCGGTTTTTCTATTTTTTTAAGTATTAAAATGGATATAGTATGTTATCCTTAAGAGATAGACATATGCCATCGTGGACTTTTCTGTAGACCTATATAAGATACACAATTCTACCATACATCATTTTGTTATATCTCAAATGGTTTACTCAGTGTTTTCGTTGAAAGCTCCCAGAGGGCTTATTTTTTTCCGACACCTCCAACAAATATCATTATATTTTAGCCAATGTATGCAAAAACTAGACAAATTATTATAATATACTAAAACCTTCCTCGAGAACCACTGTATACATTGGTAAAAACACCACGAAAATCGGTGCAGTAGTTTTTATTTATTTATTTAAACTTCATGTACAATAGTGGTACATAGGGGGACTTAATGCCACAAGGCATTCTCTACCAGCCAACCAGTTAACCAGCCAGTCAAACTTTGGGATAAATAGGAAAACAAGATAGATATAGTTTTGTTAAGTAAATGACGTCAAAATTTAAAGAACCCATTTTTGGTCTCGTCAACAGACGGGGGTAATTGCGGACGTTTTGCATTCCATTTGAGAATACTTCAGAAGACTTTCACAATTTTTATCTTGTATGTTTGAAGAGTCAAACACTGAAATACAAGAAAAAATGTGATATTTATTTAGAACACTCCCGGGAGAAATAATCAAACTTTCTCGGGCATATTTTTTTAATTTTGTGGCACTTCTAAATCTAATCACACATCTAAACTGAGAGTTTTGATGTGTGATTATGGTTTAGTAATGGCCGTTTGATTATTTCTCTCGGGAGTGTTCTAAATTAATATCACATTTTATCTTGTATTTGAGTGTTTGACTTCTTCTGTGATAGCCCTCTATCTATCATGGGGTTTTGGTTTCCGCACTTAATCCTTAAAATGGACCATTGTGCGTGTACGATAGCCCTCTTAACAGGAAATATATCTTTCTTGTGTCGTCTCCTAGACTCTGTGCAAGTTTGAGCAGGATAGATATAGTTTTAGTAAGCAAATGCCGTTAAAACCTCAAGAAGCCATTTTTGGTCTCGTCAACAGACGTGGGTTTTTTGACTGGAGACAAATAAGGTGTCGTCAACAGAGCAAAGGATGTTAGTGATTCTAAAGCTTTAAGTTATTTTCAACACGAAATCAATTTACAATCACCAAAACACTCAACTCACTCACTTCAACAACAAACGAATTAACAAACAAATATGGCAGCGCGGGGCACATGACGTTCAACCAATCGGCGCGGGATATGCGTTCCGTGTTCATTTTAATATCCCATGACAATTAAAGCTTTTTAACAGTAACAAATTATATGAAATCAGATCAGTATTCCCCCAGAGGTAACAAAAGCATAATCAAACAATTTCATCTGTATACAACGTGTAACCGACGTGTAACGTGAAAGAGTATAGTCATATGGAAGGGTGTGCTACAGACCATCAAACTGAACAACTTTCTCCATGGGACCACTATCGTAATTGGAAAAAAAATACATACACATAAAAATACATTTGGTCAAAAAAAGAAAAAGAAAAAAAAAACCAGTATAATTGATAATGTCCAGTACAACGGTAATGAAATAAGCAATAGACCACCTTTACCACCGGGGTGGTAGATGGGAATAAACGGTAAACGCCACCAGTCATTTCCATCCACCATACCGGGTGCTAAATTAGGGGGTGGTAGATGGGAATAAAGGAGCAAGTTTGTAATTTAAGCGTGACACACAGAGTGCGGGTGGATTCGGCGGGTATCATTTAGTATATTTATGGACGATAATGCATGAGTGACGATGAGTGCAGCTTGCGTGGGTCGGGCGCCGCCCATGTGTAGTCCCGACCCGCTCTCCGGGATTAAGAGTTCCCCTGCACTACAATATTTAATTGGGCCAAAGCCGTTATAAGGGGGGCATGTGCCATTGAGACCTACTATCTGGTAAGTGCGTCGTTCGCTTGGCCATCGTGGAGACGTCGCGGTAAAGTTGAGTAGTAGTCTCTATGTAGAGCCAAGACACGGGCAATTGTTTCCTTCCCTTAATTTTCATAACTACGCGGACATTCTTCATGTCTGCACCTCAACTTTAGAATATGGGGCGTGAGGCCATAGATAGGCCGCTATTCACATAATTGGCTAATAAACTAATATCTAATTTCGGGTATATTTATTGATTACCAAACGCCGTCACAAGCAGCAGTAGAGCCCCCCGTGGTAATGGCCCCGACTTGTATATCGTGGGTACGAACCCAGCCAGCCACTACACTATACTTTGGGCATCTTATTTATTTAATCACCACTGCTCTCAATACGGTGAATTGAATTTTTGGTTCTAGGATATCAAGATGTCCTCTTGATATCCTAGAACCAAAAATTCTCAAAAATCCACCAACCCGCACTGGGTTCGCGTGGTGGATCTCAGCGTCCACCACTCATTGTGGGGAGGTGTGTTTCACAGCCGTGGGAACATTATACGCTGATTATGCTTAAGCTGTCAAATTAGCTAGCTAGTGGTTGGTAGCTCTTAATTCAATAGCAATGGAACGGTTTGGTGAATTTTTCAGGGATAACATTCAGGGGAACGATGATCTCTTAAAATAAAATGTAGACACATTAAGTAAGTGTTGTTGTCAAGTGCTTGTTGTCCATGTTTCTTAAGAGTCTGTGCTGTTCAACTGCAGGACAAACGCATTCCTTCCATTATTCCACTTTTCCTGGTATTCTGTAAATTTTAAACAAATTCTTTGGAGGAGTCCAGCTCGACCCACCCTCTCTATCTAGACCTGCCAGTTCCACTTTAACCTCACACCTGAGGGCCCGGCGTCACCTATCACTACATATTATAAAACAATGTCCACCACCGCGTCTGTCTGTCCCTATGTATACTTAGATCTTTAAAACTACGCAATGGATTTTGATGCGGGTTTTTTTTAATAAATAGAGTAATTCATTATTTATTTATTATATAATTTGCGGTATAAATTAAGTATAAAATTTGCGGGCGGGCGAAGCCGCGGGCATCAGCTAGTAAAATATAAAAACCAAAATAAGTAAAATTCACCTTTTTTCTTAAGCCGATCGATTGACTTTATTAAATAGTAGGTGGTACAGTTTATGTAAGAATCATTTTATTGTATGCGAAGATACAACTAATGCTTCAATAAATGTTTTCTATAGGCACCTTCTAAGAGAATAAGCCATTTTTTTAAATGTGGTCCTTCTTTTTTGTGCTGGCTGGTATGGCGAATGACGCCGATGGATGTCGACTGCGTTATGTGATTAACTTAAAAATATCCTCATTATAAGACAACTAATATGTCCCGACACAATCGACGTCGTCTAACCATTGTCTGGTTGCACATCATCATCATCATCATTTCAGCCGAAAGACGTCCACTGCTGGACATAGGCCTCCCCCAAGTGTCGCCACATTGACCGATCCCGTGCGACTCGCATCCAGCGGATTCCCGCAACCTTCACCAGGTCATCGGTCGCACAATACGAAATCATTTGCATTAAAATGTTTTTCACAAGTGAAAATGAAAACCTATTCAAAGTACATGCAAATGTATTATTTGATGTTAGAGGATGATAACAGCTGCATATTACAATGAAGCACAACGCATGCGCGTGGCATCCGTACCCTCGGAGCTCTGTCAACAAGCATAGACAGAGTTAATATAAAATTAATTATACCTACCGTCAGTCACACCTTATACACATACAACTCTGTTAAAATTAAAAGTTTTATAAAAACGCTCTTTCGCAAAGAGTAATTTTAAAGTATTAACTTTAAAATTACTTTTTGGTCGGCGGCTGAATGTTGTATTTGGGCGCCATATTTATGTTATCTATTGTGTTTTTGATGAAATTGCACGAGTAATACTTATGTGATACTATTATAAACGCACACTCGATTTGTAATTGTTGAATACAAATGTATCATAAAAAAACTAACTATCCAGGGGCGATTCACACAACTTTGTTTATTCATCATTACACGCGTCAATTAGTCCGAGTGTTTATACAAAAACTTCATCAAATACTGTCTAAGGACATGCACACGGCCCTGTTTATGCAAGTACACGCACACGTTAAAAGCTCCGTATGTAATGACACAAGCAGATTTGCGTGAAACGAGCTTCATCCTGTATTAGTTTTGACGCGATCACACTCCCTGATGTATGCCGCGATAACCCCGGAAGGGTTACACCTCTGAATGCGTGCAAATATTCCTACAAGTTGTCAAAACATGTCGCTATTTGAATAAAGGGAAAGCGGCAAGGTAACCGGCGAAATTCAAATTTTCTTCCGTTTTTTGCAATTTGCAGGTCAGTGTCAGGATGTATGTCATAATTATAATCATTAAAATCATCAACACAACTCTTAAGTTAAGTTCATTTATTCCCATTTAATGACTTTATGATTAAAACTCTGAAAAAACATAATTGTTACGGCCGCGGATCATATTTTAATCAACATACAACCTGACATTGACCTGCAAAACACGTAAAAAATTGAATTTTGCGGGCTACCGTGCCGCTTCCCTCTTCAGTTAAAAGCATGACGTTTACTTGCATAAATAACTTGAGTGTTCTTATAATGTACTAGCCGATGCCCGCGGCTTCGCCCGCGTGAATGTTGGTTATCGCGACCAAAAGTAAAGCTCCTAGACGGCTTATTTTCTTAGATTTTTTCGACACCTCCAACAAATATCATTATATTTTAGCCAATGTATACAAAAACTTGACAAATTATATACTAAAACCTTCCTCGAGAACCACTCTAAACAGCATGTAAATCGGCGCAGTAGTTTTTGAGTTTATCGCGAACAGACAGACAGACGCGGCGGAGGACTTTGTTTTATAATATGTAGTGATTTAAAATCATTGTAAGGATTGCTGAACAGCCTACGAATTAGAGTGTTTAAGATGATCTTAGAAAAAGTTTCAAACGGTTCTTAAAAACTTCAAATAAAGCCACGCTGACTTAAATTGTTTAACTTGTCAACTTATCTCCCTCATAGGATTCTTATGCCGTGTGGCCGTGTGAGCCGTGTGGTATCAGGCAGAGTAGAATAGAACCAACCCATTACACTCACGGGTGTCGTATAAGGCGACTATTGTCTGAGGTAGAACACCTTGCGCCTCCGTAGACCAGAGAATGGACAGCAGCGTTTTCTGTTAGTCTTTCATCACTGCGATCTCCAATCCGCCTGCCAAGCGTGGAGATTACGGCAAATTCCTCCCATCATGGGAGAGGCTTATGTCCAGCAGTGGACGTTATGGGCTGTTGTAGTAGGATTCTTATGCAAATTCATTCTTAAATAACAACAACATTTTAGAATGTATATCTCTTCTATGTATATAAATATCTCGTGTCACTGTGTTTGTGGTCGCACTCGTCCGAAACGACTCGACAGATTTTATGATTTTTTAAATGTATATTTGTTATGTAGGTCGTAAAGTATATTTCACACCATAATTTATATGGCAGAACAACTTTTGCGGGGTCAGCTAGTAATTTATATCATACTAGCTGATGCCCGCGGCTTCGCCCGCTTGATAAATAATATACTAAAACCTTCCTCTTGAATCACTATCTATTAAAAAAACCCGCATCAAAATCCGTTGCGAAGTTTTAAAGATCTAAGCATACATAGGGACAGAAAGACGCGGCGGGGGACTTTGTTTTATAATATTTAGTGATTTTAAAGTTTCATATGTATATTATAATCAAGTTCAAAACAATTGACCTTAGTCAACGTGTAGCCGTAAAAGTTCTACGAGTTACTAAATAAAGCGTGCGATGAATACCGAAACACCTGTTCTTATATGCGACTTCAACCCTAGAGAAACCGAAGCGAACAGATCTCGACTGATCCAGTTCGCTTTCGTTAAAGATTTATGCACAAGCAACATCTTCTACTATAGAAATAGCAAAGAAGGTGGACATAGATCTCACCAAATAGCGTAACAAATTCAAATATTTTATTTTCTAGGACATAGTTCAACAAAAAGTACAGATGTCAATATTAGAACAAGTGTGTACACACACATCATTGTTTTACATTTTCTGTAATTCAGACCACCTCTATAAATTTTAGTAATAAACTCATACATGAATGCTGTCACATACATATATACTAATATTATAAAGCTAAAGAGTTTGTTTGTTTGGTTGAACGCGCTAATATCAGGAACTACTGGTTCGAAGTGACAAAAAATGTAACTTTCTTCGCCACTGCTCTAGGAACTCAATAAAAAAGTCCCATGAAAATCCGACCACTATAAACTTTGTACCACCTTATTGACTAGTTGCACATGATTAGAAGTCCATTGTGAATAAAACAGTGTTGTCTCGAACCGGCACAGCGGATGTTGCCGATTGCACACAAACTTATGTCACATAAGGTCATGGCTCAGTTTCAACAATGCACCACATAAAACGGTAGTCTTAACCATAACTGTATTTATTAAATCACAATATGACTAAATATACAAAGAACAAATACAAAATCTTTATTTCTTAACCAAAAACTTTTACATCAGTTGTTGATTGGAGCCTCCTTTTAAGCAAGTAATGCCTGTGTTAGGAGACTCCGCTCTTCCACAGCAATATACTACTCTGTCAAGAAAGTACCGGGAAAAGATCAATAAAACACAAAATATAGTTATTCATCCAAATTTATTTTATCACCTTCAAAGTATGCTCTTCAAAGTATGCTCTTTCAGAACCGACACACTTACGCCAACTAATAATCCAATTATAAAAATATTTTTTAAATGCTTATTCCAGAATTGAGTTCAGGTCTCGCCGCGAATTCTCCTTTATGTCTTCTACTGAATGAAAACGGGTGCCACGAAGTGGTAATTTGAGTTTAGGAAAAATAAAGAAGTCGGCTGGAGCCATATCTGGTGAATAAGGTGGTTGCTCGATGGTATTTGTTGAGTTTTGGTAAAAAAATCGTTCACAATTGTGCGAAGGCGCATTATCGTGGTGCAAAATCCAAGAATTTTCTTTCCACAAATCTGATCCTGTTATCTAATTTGCTCTCTTAAACGCTGCATAACGTCCGAATAATATTTTTTATTTACCGTTTGACCTTCCGGCAAGATTGTCAGTCACTATTTCCTTCACTTTTGCGATGTTAACTTCAGTTGCAGACGTTGATGGCCTACCAGAGCGAGGCAAATCTTCCATCACACCTTGACCGCTTTTGAACGCTTTTTACCACTCATAAGCGCGTGTTTTTGATAAAGTCGATTCACTGTAAGCCTTCTGTAACATTTTCAGTGACTCCGAACACCAAATTCCATTGGCGATGCAAAATTTAGGACAAACTCTTTGTTCGATGTTTTTGTCCATTATGAAATTCGCAATACACACTAGATATGATATAATTAAAAACAGCACTGTATTTAATCTAATTAACAGATGTAACTCAAACTCCGCGCCAAAATGGAAAACAGTTGTGCTAATCTAACAACAACAAAAAAAAATACAAAAAAAAATTTGGAACCATAAACAAATCATCCATTCCCGATACTTTTTTGGCTGAATGTACAACTTATTTAGTACCTTAGATATAAACATTGTTTGTGTGTGTGTTCATGCGTGTGTGTGTGGGTACTGTGTGTGTGTGTGTTTATGTGTGTGTGTATTTGTGTGTGGCAATAGCGCTTCAGTATCTGCGTAATTTAGTTTCTTTATCCAATTTGTTAGATTTTTTTTGTACTCGTGTAATTGTTTATTTTGTACATATATCTTTTTATTATATTCTATTATAAAGTTGGTATGATACTTTATTGTACTGAATGGCAGCAAATTATGTTTTAGTTTGAGGAATCTGTGCTATGAGATCTTTCCGTCTTCTTGTTATTGCAGTTTGATCATATGGTAGATTTTTATGTTTTTAAAGAACGGTATATATGATGTATAACTTTCTAACAGAAAGCAGTCCACTTTCCTGATAGAGACTCAGTAGGATATGTAATTATTTTGAAATATATTATTTTTATTATTATATTTTTATATAACGAGGACAACGTGCCGTTTGTCCTCGTTCAACATGTATAAACTTAGATTTTGCTGCGCCGCCCCATATTGTGATACAGTGCGCTAGAGAGATATATATTTAATTTAATAAATTTCTGTGGAGCCTGATTTCTTTTTTTATTTATGGGCCCATTATAATTATCTTAATGTTTTTAAAATCCACCCTAATTTGATAATCTTTACCCTCTGTTTCCTGTTTGTGATAGTCTATAAAAAATTGTGAGGAGTTCCCCTTATTCCCAGTTTTTCTAGTTTGGTTACAAGGGTGGAATCGGAAACGGTGTCAAAAGCTTTTTTTTGGTCTAGAAATATCGTCAGGCCGGTTGGTTACTAGCGAGGTGAGGGCACCAACTGCATCCTCGGTGGAAACTCCCTGCCTAAAGCCAAATGTGTTGAAGATATAATTTTAAACTTATTTAAATAATTTACTAATCTAGTGTTGGTTAATTTTTCTATTACTTTAGACAGGGCTGGCAACACCGAGATAGGTCTATAATTATTTACATCGCGTCCGTTCCCTCCCTTGTGGATTGGAGTAATAACAGATTGTTTCAGAGGGCCTGGGAATACTCCGTTTCTGAAACAGGTTAGCTAGATGGGCAATAACAGGGGCGAGTTCTTTATTACAGTATATTAGGAATTTTGTTAAAATACCATCCTAGCCAGGGGCACTATCCGGCTTCAAGTTCTTTATGATTCCCTCTACTTCCTCTGTATCAGTATCTAAGAGCACGAATGAATTTATTTGTATATGTGAATTGTTTTGTTGGAGATTAGCAGTGCAAGTACGAACTTTGCATCGATAAGACATCGAGATCGCTTAGGTTGTCATTTTTATCGATCTTGCTAACGAATTTGGAAGTACGTAACACGCGACGATAAGATTTATCTTATTACGAATCGAGTCGACAAGGATCGCTTGTCAAATGGCAACACTGAGGACGTCCAAAGACAAAACATTTAAGGTGGGTTACAATAACATTTTTAATGGTTTGAGAAAAAAACTTTTGTTTTGTTTCGAAAATTTAATTTTAATATAAGATAAATACAGTCACACAGTCAGTGGTTCGTCTTTACAATAACAGGAATATTTCACTTTTCAACGTTCTCGGAGATGGCTGAATGAGCAAGGTACGTATTTTTATATTGAATAGTTTATAATAGTTCCAAAGCTTCATCCTTATTTAAGTTTCTTTAGAACATTCAAATCTTGGGGCTACTCTCTAGTTATGTAATAAACAGTTCTAAGTTAGTTATTTTGGCTGAAAAACCAGCAAATAGCTGTAACAAGCAAGCAAAGATTCAAGTGCTTTATTCAATTCAATCCAACCAACTTTTACAATATAAATTTATCATCTTATAGCATTTCACATCACAGAGGCATGTTCACTACTGGAAATTGGTTCCTAACAACAGAGTGATTACACTATTAGCTTTTTCTCAATAAAAAGGCTGCTGGATGTTAATGGTTTGTGTCATTAATCCTATGTTTACTTTTAGGCGGCGCTGTAACATGCAACAAAAAGATGTTATAGTCAATTATATGGTTCAACAGAATGAAAAGTGGGCCAAATCGGCAGAAGAGCTGGCAAACCTTGGCCCAAACAAGACTGTGGATCAGTGGTTTACTGTGAGTGATTTGTAGATGTTTTAATAACAAACTACTCTTTAATATTATATCATTTGTTTATAATTTTTTCAACTTTTGTTTTACATGAATTTTTTTGTTTGATCATAATTATGAACATTATATTGTCACAACATGAATCCCTGAAGGGGTGTCAGAGGTGTTCCCATGTGTTACTAAGGGGATTGAACGCACAACGTCTGAGTTAGCAGTCCACTACCTGAGTAGTAGACTGACTGATCACAGAGACAGTCATAATAATTACTGTGATTAAGGTTTAAGGTTATAATGCTGCTAATGCTTTTCTTACAGATATGGAATGATCTCAAATCAAGGGCCAAGAGTGCGAATACAAAGAGGGCTCGAGCTCGACCCTGGGAATCATGCATTTACATTTAAAAGCCTGCAGTTAACATCACACACCTAAAACAGTTTAGGAAAATTAATTAGCATACTTTTATGAGTAGCTATAAATTGATTGTGAACATTGTTGGGTACCTAGATACTGTGATGGAATAAATATATACTCTGAATGAGTTATTAAAATGTTCTGAAACACTACTACACCTAAATGTACACTTTTGTAATACTTTTTAAATAAATTATTCTAATTCATATTTAACTTGAAAGAAATATTGGAAGATTTAATTATGGCTTTTCTGTGACTAAAGATTGTTAAATAAATAAAAGTACATTGTAAATTGGATAATAAATAAGTACTATCAAACTGTGTGTTATTGCCGTAGTACCCTTTTTATACCCATATGAGGGCTCATCGGGATTGTTGTTGTAGGGTGTGACTATTGTAACATGGGTGCAATCAACACAACCAAGGCAATCTCGCTTTCCAGTGCTGGAATTCTTCCACAATAGCTCTCTTTTAGCTGCAGTTCCTGGGGACTTCACGTAGGTGGGTGTGGAAGAGGCGGCGAACTCTTGCCCTCGAAACTTCTCGCACAACCTTGCTCACAGTTTTGTGGCCAAGGGCAAGATTGTATTCCTGCCCAATGCACCTTTGGTAGATCCCAACTGCATAAAACCTTCGGCTGTCAAAACCTAAAACAGTAGGTGCTTACTACGATATGGAAAGGGAATCCAGTGGATCGTGTCCTCCGTAAATCTACCTCTTTCCTTTGTATTAAAATGACTGCCACTTCTCGAGTCACTCGAAAAAGACGAACAAAATCTCCTGGAAGTTCCAGAGGATTGTTCGTGTCTCTGAGACGTCGCCTCCGAATACGCATCACATTGTGATGGTGCTGCCGTTCTTCCTCATCACCCAGCAATAAAACCATAAGTCCTAAATCAAGCCTAAATCCATTATATTAATGATCGTTAAGCTTATCGCGCTTTTAAAAGGTGTCGATAAATTACCGAGCTCGACAACGTAAATTGTCGATCTCGACTGTCAAAATGTCGTTTCGTACTTGCATTTTCGTTAAAATCGTTAAAATTTTAGAGTCTAGCTACCGATCGTTAAAATAGTAGTTACGTACTTGCGGCATCGATTCGATTCGACATAAACTCATTTTGTCGAGATTAGCTGTCAGATTTATCGAATCGATTCCTACGTACTTGCACTGCAGGACTGTTATTATTTCTAGGTTGTTTTTGTTGAGCAAATTCTTTTCCCATATTCGCGAAATAATTAACGTAGTTTACTGACTCAGTTGGAGCAGGCTTGATAATATATTTAGTAATTCTGTTCTTTGATTTTTGTTTTATTGGTATAAGTGATTGATTATATAAGTGAGTGATTTGATTTTTGCCAGCAATTCTCTTTCTTACCTTCTTTTTTTTTTAATAAGCTTTTTACAGTGGTTTCTGTATCGGCTGTATGTGATTTTTAGAATTTCGTTATGTGGGTCAGTCCGCGAGTTTTTTTGGAGTTTATTCTTTATACAGCGGAGTATTCTCGGGGTTATCCACGGTTTGATGATACGTTTGTTGTTGGGAATATTTCTTATTGTTGTATTATTCTTGATAGTTACAGAATTTTTTCTATAAGTACATCGGTTAATGTGCTAGGATCATTGCAGAACATCAATTCGTAAATATTTTTTTCTTGTAAATAATTTAATGCTTGTTAGTTCAACATGGTAACACGATAATTTCATTATTTTTTGTTTTCGATAGTGATAGAAATGTAGTAAAATGATCTATGATCGAAGTCGAAGATCGAAGCGATTGATGCACATATTTTTTTCCCGTTGATTCGTAGCATGAGATGGGCCAGGCAGTTTTGTTCTCTGGTTGGTAGTGTATGATATGGTAGTATGCCATAAGTTGACAGGGTGTTAAGATAATTGAGACGGTTATTTTGCTCATTAGGCGCCTCTGTCTCTTTGGGTCTAATATAAATATTGATGTCCTCAGCTATTACTAAGTTTTTTTGTGAGTCTATATACAGGGTGTTTGGCTTATGGACCGACACAATTTTTCCAGGGGTTTCGGAGGTCATTAGCTAGGTCTACCCATACATACTATGTCCCAAATGTCACGGTTGGTTACATATGTTATTTATTTTTTATTTAAAAAAAATCCCCAAAATGTTTCCTTTAATTCGAAATAATTTTTACGTTTGTGGCACAATGGCACAAAATAAATATTGGGTTAATTTGAATCCAATTTGAACAAGATTTATAACTTTAGTTTATAAAAACATAATAAGACGTATTAAGGTAATACGTCTTTTCTTAACCCTGACTCTCCTAACTAATATTTTGACTACTTAATTAATTGTTTTTTGTGACTTGTAGCATACCGTTAGAAAGGGTATCAACTAAAGAACTTTTTAAAATAAAGCTAAGTTCAAAATGGCTTTTAGTTTTTTTTATAATAAATTTAGAAGTTGTAAAATTACATTCATTTAAAAAACAAAATAACTTTGGTAGCTCGTAAGAAATTTTCTTGAAACCAGTTCTATCAAACAAAGATTTACTTACATTTAAACGACTTTGAAAAGTACAACAAAATTTATTTTGTGCCATTACACCCACAAACGAAAAAGTTATTTGGAATTAAAGGAACATTTTGGGTATTTATTTCATTAAAAAAAAAAAAAACATATGTAACCAACCGTGACATTTAGGACATAGGGTGTCTGGGTAGAACCTAGCTATTGACCACCCAAATCCCTGGAAAAATTGTGTCGGTCCATAAGCCAAACACCCTGTATAATCTAAATGTGAACTCGAGGCTGTCGAGCGAGTCGACTGAGTCGAAGAAATTGTTAATATTTGTGTTTGCCGGCGATCGATAAATGCATAGTACAGTGGTATTTAACACATCTACTTGAAGGCACGAGGCCTGGCACAATTTTAATTCTTGACTTTTTGGTTTTAATGATTTTTTTGCGTATACAACTACCCCATCATTTTGATTATATTGGCGGGCTGTGGCATAAGACTGATAATTGACCAGTTGTGGTAGGTTTCATTTTCTGATTATCAAATCTGTTTCAAATTTAAGTGAAGATTATGTAGTAACAAAATCATCAAAATTGCAGTATAATATAAGCTAAAAGAAGTATTTATAAGGCAGATTTGAGTGGAAACGCCGGGAGGAGAAGCCCTGGAAGAACATACACTTCCATTATTGGTGATGTTATTCAGAAAGGTCAGGTGCGCAGTACTCGCAACGTGCAAGACCAGTTGTATGAACTTAAAAAAATAATAATGTAAGGATAGTAATAGGCTCTCTGTAGTTTCTGCCTACAAGGGAAAGAGGCGTGAGTTTATGTATGTATGTATAAGTTAGAAAATAAAAATATAGTCTGAAATTAACGTGTTTTTGTTCTTTTTGTGTTAACAGGTGACAATGCAAGGAGTTTGAGGAGGAACGACCACTGGTCATTGTCGGAGCCGTCGACCAGCAAAGGTATTTGTAATAAGGTAAACAACACAGCGGATTGTTTTATTTGTTTGATGAATGTAAGCTAAAGTCGCGCTATGACTATTAAACTTGTTTTTTGAAGAGCGACCATTCATAGTTGTCCTTTTGCTTGTTAAATATTCAAAGCAGAAAAAATACTTAATTTTCATTTGCAACTTTTGCTTACATTTTCCGTTTTAAGTTATAATTTAGTTTAGAACGAACACACACTGTCAACAAACCTATAAAAGTGTTTAAATTGTCAAAATGCTAAGTTTCTGTATTTCACCTAGTTTCTGACAAGCCGGCTTTTTCTGTACCTACAGCAATCTTAACTAACTCAGAGTCAGGACTCACAGAACGATACACAAAAAATAGTAGATTAAACAACAAGTGAAAAAAAGGGAATTTAATTCTATGGCAGTGGTACTCAAGTTCCATAAAACCGCAACTGCCACAGTGGTTACGGACAAACGCACGCGTAGAAAGCCTAGGTGAAACAGAGTTAAATGCGAACATAAATTTGGAAATAAAGCATTCTCATACATTGGGCCACATCTGTGAGAAGGTCAATAAAAAGCTTAAAATTCTCCACATGACCAAGTTTGGGTGTAAAAAAGAATTCCTAAACCTACTTGCAATTGAGTACTAGCCTACACACCAACACATACAAACTAACACTCATCGTAACATACACACCTTGAGTTACCATTTAGCTTTAGTTTTCTTCCATGATTGTAACCGCTGCATTTGATACCTCTTTATAAACAACCATATTTGTCGAGAGAGACTGGATCCTGCGACACAGGGTATCCTAGTGCAGGAACCAGTGACACATCTTATTGTAACACTTTTTACGAAACAATAAAATTTATTATTATAAAAAAATTCGAGACACTAAGTTGGATCCCGAGAGCGGCGAAGGATTCTAGAGTAGAATCCCGAGCGTAGCAAGGGATTTTAGTGTATAATCCTGAGCGGAACGAGGCCGGATACAAGAACAGAAATGTGTTTTTTTTTCACGAGTTGTGTACTCTACTTTTTACCATTGACTGCGAGAAAATAAATATAAGTATAGTATTTATATTTCTCGTGGATTAATAATAAATAACAGCCAATCGGGTCGGTCTTCAAGGACCAAGCAACGCTTACCAAGGTCGGTCTGTGGGTGACCAATAATTCATTACATACCGTGTTTCCTCCGTGCGTCTGAAACTACGTAAAGTCCTTGGTCAATCTGTCAAAGCAATTTTCGAAATTTATTGTTATATTCTTGTCGGCACGTTTTATCTTTCCAAATTAGAAATGATTTGTCATCCCATATACTCGAAAAAGACGACTTTGTTCGCCTTTAAGTGCCCCCAAAAGGAATTTGCAATAGCGCAAACCTCCTTCAGGTTCTGTTCGATGGTCGCCATCCAGTTCTGAAATTCTGCCGTCGAAACAACTCCAGGGGCACCGTTCCTTTGGATATTCGCTTGAGGGGTAGAGGCGAGTAGGGCAACGGGCATAGGTGTAGAAGGCGGGGACCGAACACATTTACAATAATACATTACATTAAATTTACATTTATAAAGTTTAGTTGTTTTATTATGGGATATTTTTAAATGCACATCTGTATAATTTTTCAGCAAACTAGGAAACTCCACTAATTAACTGAATGCATACCAGAAAAATGAATGCTGTGCAAAAAAACCAATTGATTAACTAAACATGTACTGCAAAAAAAACTAAAAAATTACACAAAACGAGTTGACCTTTTTTATTGAATTCACACCAAAAATGTTGAACAGTATATATAGGTGATGGTTTTCCTTAAAAAAGTTTTAATACGTTTGTTGAACTAAAGAATTGTTAGATATACTATATTGATAATAGTTATTCGTTCAGTAAAACAGTTATGCAAAAACCATTAAACAGTATATCGAATTTGATTTATTTAGTGTGCATAATTTGAGTGCAAGTCAGTATTTTTGGTTTAACTTTGAAATATTTTGATCGAAAAGGGGGAATATACAGATATCGATTTAAATACATGCCTTTTATTATTAGATACTATTTCATTTCAATTTAGTTGTTACTCTATGTTTTATTAAATAATAATATTACAATAAAATATGAGGCGCCTTTTATTTTCTCTATTTTTGGCTCGAGCGACGTACTTTTGATCCCTCGCTACGTTCAGGATTCTACTCTAGAATCCCTCACTTCGCTCTGTATTCAAAAAAGCGTTCTCGCCGTAAAAATATGATTTTGCTCCCTCCACAACAACAATCACATTTCTCCACATTTCTTGCGTCAGTTCTCATACTTTCAGGAGTTAATTCTATACTTTCACTGTCACTTGAAGAACTCATTTTTCAAAACAAAACCATGAATTTATAACAAAGCGTAAAAATTGACGAAAACGCGGAAAATGTCTGGACTTCAAAGAGACTATAGACCTCTGAGTTTTTTTCGGCTGTTTCTTCTCAGAGTAGTCAGGTACGAAAAACCGGCCCCATCTAGTTTTAAAAAATGACGTGTAAAAGTGTTTGTAAAAATCTACTTGCAAAATAAACATCATTTATAATAAGAATAGACATTTTTGTAGATTTTATATTCTGCGTTGAAATAATGTCCGAATCTGGCTCATTTGGAGGAAAATGTGACGGTGAATTTCGTTGTTGGGGTGTAGATGGGCGCGGTGACAGTGGCATGGATGGATTAACTGTAGGTTTCAATTTAATGTTTGCCACGATGCGTTCACATGTTTTCGCCTTGTTCTCAATGGAATTTTCTATATACCCCTCTGCTACAGCACTCGACTTCCATCCTCCATGTCACTTGAGAACAGTAAAGTCCGCTCCAGAATCTGCCAAAAGGGTAGCAGAAGTACGACGAAAACAATGTCCTGTATACAGCTTGATATCTGGTAACTTCAAATAAGTAGCGATTTCTTGTGGCATGTTAGAAATTTTATTTTTTCCCATAACTTGTTTGAAGCACTTGCCATTTTGATAACGGATGAAAATCCTATTGGTCTTCATATCAGCAGGACGCAGGTCCAGCTATTTCTGTACAATCGTTTTGTATTCTCCTCGGATTACGAAGGATCGGTCAATTTTTGTTTTTGCGTCTGTCAGCTTTACTAACAGTAAATCATCCGAGTGATTTTCGACATCATCAACAGTTATTTTTAAAGTTCATTGCCACGACAAGCTTCATGTACTCCGAAAACTAAAGCCACCTGTAACAAAACCGAATGTGAATAAGACAAGTATCTATCAAAGTACAGGTTATACTTTACTAATCCACCATATACTTAATTTTACGGCAAGAAAGACTTTGTCAGGTGCCTCATTAAGGAAAGTCTCCACATTTTTGACTGAGAACACTTTGGATTTTATAGGTTTAAATCTATCAGACTTCCTTTTCAAATACGCTATTAATTTCGAATGTGTCCAGTTTTTCTCAAAATTACCATAGGCTTTCACATATTTCTCCCGGGATTTTGCAGGAAATAGATTATCCATCACATTACTTGCGTCAGTTCTAATACTTTCAGGAGTTTAATTGTATACTTTCACTGTCACTTGAAGAACTCATTTTTCAAAACAAAACCATGAATTTCTAACTATCCCTGAAAATTGACGAAAACGCGGGCTGTAGTTCGCGCGTTTTTAATTTGTTTTTTTTTTATTCATCCGGCGGCGGGACTATTGGCCGTCGTACCAGCCAGTCTTTATTCAAACAATATTTGCGTTCGATTTCATTGGCGCTAAACAATAAGATGTTCCAAATTCAAAAAGTGCGCGGCAAAAATATTAAAAACTCATTACTGCCCGCTAAAAGTTTCTTATAGAAAACACCACCTTTGGGTGCACTTAAAGGCGAACCAAGTCGTCCTTTTCGAATAGATGGGATGAAAACACAATTTTCAGGAAAGTTACATTATCCAAAACTTGATAAATAACTTTTTACAAACGAAACGACCTGATACATAAATACAAAACACCTCAAACTGCAAACTGACTAGTTATTTTTCATTTATATTCATTTGTTTTGTTGCGGTACACCACTCAAAATATTCGTCCAACATTCCCTGTTACGTAGTTATTTTAAATTAACCTTACCAGCCACTTTCAGTCATTTTCGGTACTCCAACAAAATCACATCACAGCTGGATGTAACTTCATTTATTAAGTATTTTGTGTGTACTTTAATAAATACACAATAATATTTATGTGGGAGTTCCGTTGGATACCCTTAGATTCAATAATCAGTTGACCATGGTTACGTAACTAACCAACAATAACATAACACTTGCACTGTTATTGAAGAGTTCTAATGTCTATCTCCAAATATCTTGATCAGATCTTTCACCAAGTTAATAATTATAATGCCCTTGTCAAGTATGACAGCTTTCAAATAAACTATCACGCTCCGCGGTCGAGAAATGCCGAGTGCAGGAAATATTCAAAGAAGTACGATTGAAAATTAATTGAATTTTTAATTTTAATTTCTCTTATGCTAACACTTATTTTTGTGAATGTTGGTTAATCTGTAGTTGGCGACTGTGTAAGTCCAAGACTGTAACATCTTTGTATACCTATATTTTTTTGTTTGTATGTTTGTTGTATAAATAAATAAATAAATGACAAAATCAATCACATGAAGTAAAACTTTCGCAAATAAAAAGATAGGAGCTCTGACACGACACGCCTAACGACCACAATTAAAATAATTTAAAAACTAGGTTTGATATTACGCAACTTCCTGAATAAGTTTACTTACCGTAGTTTAATTTTAGAGAAGCATACGAACTTGTAACGATAACATACACATGAAAGTTAAAAAGTTATGTTAATGAATCACTTTTTCGTGCAGGTTCGCGGTGCGACGCTTGGCAGGTCGCACATGTTTGACAACTGCGCCGTGCCCAAGACAGATGAAGTCCACGAATATCACGAGATCTCCGACACCGACATGGTACGATTATCCTACTTATATTATAAATGCTAAAGTTTGTGAGTATAGATGTTTGAATGTATGAATGTTTGTTACTCTTTCACGCAAAAAGTACTGTACAGATTATGATGAAATTTTGCACACAGATAGTTTAAAACCTGGATAAACACATAGGGTACTTTTTATCCTGGTAGTAAGATCCCATGGGACAATTATCAAAATTCACGCGGGCGATGCCGCTGGCAGAAGCTAGTAACGAAATATTTCAAAATAAAACGCCGGTCATGGCGCAGTGAAGTTGGCGGCAACGCCTAGCCGGTACGGTCGCTCCTTCGTGCTGCCTCCTCTCAAATCTATTCTCACACAACTTTTATTTAATTAATTTTTAACCTTTTCACCGCCACGGACTTCAATAGAAGTTCCAGACTTTCGTGCCACCAGCGCCACGACTTCATTTTATCAGTAGACTATGTTATAAAACTGAATTTAATGTATTTAACAGGCTTTTTCATTTTATTATTTAAAGCACTGTCTAATACTTTGTTTTATTAATTTTCCACACAAAAGAAGCCCTTATTTTTGTCTTAAAATTCCCAAAACCACAACTCCGAATATTTTGTAATGTCCCCAGAACGTCAAGGAATTTATATATAGTCGGCCAGTGACGTTAATGTTGATGCACGTGAAAGTTATCACTGTTTGATTGCACCTGTTGAAATATTTATAAATATTATTGACGAAAACAACTTGAGGTCAGTAAAATATTAACTTAGTTAACTACTTTATAACAAAGGGAAAATAGACTAATTTCGACCTTCAGATGGGTGCCGACTCGGAATTAAATAGTTGTTAGCAATCCTTGTTGAATTATATTCACATCTCTACAAAACAATTGGTTGTCAGCTATAAGTCCGCTGTCAGTGCCCCGGGCGCCACGGACTATTATAGAAATAATAGTAATAATGGATTTCGGATCAGATTTTAAACATTTTGCAAGGTGTGGAATCGGACTCGAAGTATTTTGTGGAGAACGTTGAACCAGAAGATGATTCTGAGGTATGACCAACTAGATAATATTAATAACGTTTATTCATCAAAAACTAAGAATTGAATACGTGAATGTTCGGTTAGTTTGTGGCTAACCGAACATTTCACATGTTCGGTTAGCCACAAACTAAGCGTCGCGCTTGGCTTGGAGGTATCTTGTGGTGCTCTGGAGTGCGAATTTAACAAAGTTGAAATGTTTACTGAAGTAGTTAAAAAAAACACAGGAGACAATTCCCTAATCAGAATTGAATTTACGTGCTCTGAGCGCCAAAGACTTGAAATGAAGTCAAAGAATGACGTCATGAAACAAATAGAGATGTACCTCATATCTTAAAGCTTTGATTGAGTTATGTATTTGTTTCTTTGATACTTATAAATTTATACTGTTTTTTCTTACTTGGGATACTGTGAAATAAAACAAATATGGAAATATTTAATCAGTTTTGAATCAGTTATAATTAAAACTTAACGCGTATAATTCTCATTTATCGATATCACGATACCCTCATCACTTCCGCACTGCAAGTACGTAGCAATCGATACGATTCGATAAATCCGACTTTTCGATTGGTTAAAAACTCCTTTTATCGAGAATAACTGTCAGATTTATCGAATCGTATCGAATCGAGTGCTACGTACTTGCACTGCTGTTTACTATATAATTCGTTAAACATTAGTTTGGCGCTGGCGAGGCATCGCGTTCTGTGTACGTTGGTGGTGAAAAGGTTAATATGTAGTTATTTTAATGTAAGTATTTGCTTTTGCACACGTTCACCCACTAATCCAACCATACTAAAAGTAAATTTTCTACCGCGGAAGCAAATTTTTACGTATCTTTTTAGACTGACAACACGAGTGTACCGAAGATTTAATCGATTTAGGCCCATGCTCACCGAAAAGATAACGGTCTGATTATCTACAAACAGCTGTTTACAACACATTTTCATGTTCACCAAAGCAAATCACGGTTGATTTGCTTAGGTGAACATGAAAATGATTAAACACGCTAATCAACTGTTTTCTCTAACCGAGGTGGGAGAGGTTGTTTAAAGTCCCGGTTAGTAGTTAATCGGTCTATTTTAACGTTTGCAAATTGCAAATATAACAAATTTTAAGGTTAAAGATAGCAATGCGAGCTTAGTTTATTAAACTTTTCAGAAAGTTTCTTTTACTATACTTTTCAGATATTATGTTGGTTGCGATAGCCGTGCTCGTCATTTACCAAAATGTAGTGCATCTGCGGGTAATTTATTTGGTCATCACTTTTTTGTTGCATACATTTTAAATGTTTTACAAGTTTAATGTTTTAAGTATTTTTTTCAATTTTAAATGTAAATACGTAATATAAAGTGCATGAGCATGATACAGGTCGTCGGTGTAGCCACGAGAGGAGCTGTGAATCGTGCAGAAACAAGATCAAGAAGAATATTGTCTATTCAGTTTTTATTTAAATGTTTTAGTTATTTTTAAGCAGTCGGGTTTTTTTTACTTTTTTTTAAATTTATTTTTTACTTAGGTACGATTTTATAAATAAAAGTAAAAAAATATGGAGCATTTGCTTTTGTTTATTAAGCTTTCTAACAGTTACTATGAATGAAAAGGTGATATGAACGCCTTCTTAATTTAGTATGGTTATATCAAAAAAAGGGACCACGAGCATTTTAGTGCCTTTGGACCCCTCAAGGATCTACGAGAGGGACTATAATATTATAAATGCGTGTTTGTGAGTATGGATGTTTGTTACTCTTTACGCAAAAACTACTTAACGGATTTGGATGAAATTTTGCACACAGATAGTTCATAACCTAGATTAAAACATAGGATACTTTTTATCCCGGTAGTAAGATCCCATTGCACTATTATCAAACATCAAGCGGGCAAAGCCGCTGGCAGAAGCTAGTTTAATATAATTAAAGAATTTTACAAACGTAACTGTCAGTCCACAAATACATGGATAGGAGCACGCCTATAAAAATGCGATGTAGACATGCGCATCACATTTTGATATTTAACTTAGCGCAAGCGTCCATACTGTCAACATCCTCTCCTGGATGCAGACGCTTTAAAATTAAAAGGTGAAGTTTTCATGCAACGGTCGATGGAGTCCCTTTGTTAAAATGACGGTGACCATGTCTCTAGTGCACCTACATAACAATATTATGTAGTTGTAGATGCATTAGAGACATGGTTAGAAGATCGCTGCCAAACAAGTCATGGTTCAATAACCATGACTTGTTTGGCAGCAATCTTCTCTCGTACGAAGTGTTAGCAGACCTCTATGGGCCTCATCGCACTAGCGGATTCAAATCGGAGCGGGCGTTGAAAATTGTTGCGCAGTGAATTCGTTGCGCGTCCGCAACAAATTTGCTGCGCATGCGCTGTGTGTCCGTTGGACGCCCGTAACGTATTCGTTGCGCGCCCGCTCCGTTTTAAAGACGCTCGCAATCCGCTAGTGTGATAAGGCTCTATGTGTTTACTGCGTGCGTGGTAGACAGCATTTCCTGGAAGGCTTATCGTACTCTGATTATAGCAGTATGTAAAGGGTTAAAGGTGTGGTTGTTTTTATTCAAAAAATATTTACGCTGTATTGCTTTGCCGAAATTTAAAAAAAAAATATTCACCTCCGACTATAGGCATTGAACCGATTTGAACTTCGCATAAGTATATCTATCTATCTTTATTTATCTATCTATTATCTGTGTTTTTTTTTAAATCTATAAATAATAAATCTAATCTAATATAAATGAAGAAAACGCACGAGTGTGAAATACATTGCATGTGGCTCTGTCTTGGCTTTACATGCCGGCAAGAAATATCTCTCAGGTATTAATAATTAATTTCCTCAGGATATTTTCCTTCACCGTAGCAAGTCAAAATTCATTTGACGAGTCGGGACTTCTAGTATGGAAAAAGTTTTTTGTGACCAATCGGAACAGTGACAAGTCGGGCATGACTCTTCGAGGAAGTGTATTCAAAAAAGTTTTGTACAGAATCAATTGTATTTCCTTCAACCTTACTTAAGTACCGCCTTCTTTAAAAAAATATATAAATAGTTTGTTTGTAGGCCATATTCGCCATACTCAAAGGAAATGTTATTGTAGAAGGAAGAGTATAACAGGTGTTGACAAAAAAATTATCCGCTCAACGCTTTTGACGGCGCGTGCTTTCCTATAGTTGGTGCCAATTAAGATGAGAATAGCGGTCATTGCCCTTTCCCTAATATCTCTTCGTACGAACCAAAACAAATAAACCATGTATCGTTTTTCATTAGAAAAAATGTTGAAGATCACGATAGATCACGATTCCAGACTTGAACAGGCTTATTTTTGGTTTTCAAAGTTAAGAAGTATAATAAATGTGGGTGGGTCAATGACCGCTATTCTCATCTGCTGTACGTAACATTATTATGTAATATTAACCTTTTGTACTCCTGATGAATAAACAATTATGGTTTTTGAAAGTAGGTATTGTAAACTGAATACAATAGTACATTTTGATATCGTATACCAAACGATGTTTTTCAATACACTTTCAAAGAAATAAAATAATAGAACGAAAAGTATTTTTGTCATGAATTATTAGGAAACTATGTATGATTTTAATTTTCTTTTTTTCCCGCGCTTTGCTTTCGCCAGGAGAAGCAAAGTTAAACAGCCTAATATAAAAAAATGTTTATGTTTTTATATTTTTTTGAATTTAGAACACCAATAAATGTTAATTTGTTTATTAGTTTTAAATAATCATGTTCATCTATATTTATAAGCATATTTAAATATACAAAAATATTAATGCCCTACAGACGGATATCTCTTTGCTGAAATTAAAAAAGCATTCGCCGCTGACTACAAGCATTGAACCGATTTGAACTTTGTATAAGTATAGTTCTCATATGTGGAAATTTTTATTTCCGCACACGCATGTAAAATACATTGCATGTTGAACCTAATCGTAGTGGGATACAAACTCGTTTTCGAGAAGGTGTATTGAAAAATAATAAACGTAATCTAGTTGCGGAAACAGAAATCCTACTTCCCACAAATGTACTCAATGTGTATTTAACATTCAATGCTGTACAACTATTTAGTAAATTCTGAGAAAGGTCCTTCGTGGTAGTAGGCGGCTTCTGCGAATTATTAGAGGCTTATGCTTGAGCGTCGGCGCAAATTTTCCATTATTGAACCACCGCTGGCTGTGCGCGGCAGGGCTCTGTCATTTCACGTTGCACGCCATTCATATCGCACTATGTCGTGACCAAAAATTTATCGTTGGTTTTTAGATAGCAAAAGTCGTGGACGACAGAAATCGCGTCGTCCTACAGTCCTATATGTGAACACCTCCATTTAAATACACAAGCCACGACACTTAAAACTACACGATTATCTGTCGTCACGACATAGTGGGAACGGGGTCTAACGGGGTCTGCATGCAGTTGCACGTTCGACTTCGTTCAGTCATGATATCAATTTCACGCGGTCGGCTGCAGTAGTGTGCAGCAACCGCATACAATATAAATCCGTTTTTGGTTCGTACGTTGCGTTCGTTCGTGGGTGCGTTCGCATTCGCGTTGCGAGCACACACGGGTGTGGCCATAGAAGTTTCCTCATTTTAGTACATTTTATTTAAATCGGGGTATTTTTGTTTTACTTGTTTTCCAAAAATGATTACATAAATAGAATCTAATCTAAAATACCTAGTAATACCCTCACAGATCGGACAGGGTTTTTTAAACATATTGTACTAGCTTATGCCCGCAGCTTCGCCCGCGTGGAGTTTGGAAATTGCCCACGGGATCTTACTTCTGGGATAATAAGTAATCTTTGTGCTATAAAGCGGTAACGCGCCGCAGGCGCCGCCGCCCCGCGCCTTCTGACTTCGTGTCCGCGACCTTATTATATTTAAATAAATATTGTGTATAAGTTGGAGTAACTTTTAGTTTTTGTTTGATCGCAATCGCTTTATTCTATGAAAAGTTAGAAACGGTACACGTGAACTTTTATTAATTTTACTTGCCCATCCATTCTCACAAAATGTCATCCCCTTTTTCACCCCTTTGTTCTTTGAAATTGAAAAAAAAAACTACGATGGGATGTGTTAGTTAGTTATTTTAACTTAAAAAATAAAGAACTTTAATTATAAACAAAGCTTCATCCCACTGTTAGGATGCAAAGCACCCAGACCTCAAATTAAAAAGCACAGCGCGGCGCGACACTTTCACGTCGGGGCGTGGTCAGTTCTTATACTTACTCATTAATTCCTGACTACTATATCAAACTATGACAGCATTATGCACTCGAATCACAGTAAGTAAAAATCGGTAGAATTCTTCCAATACGCGCCGTGACCAGAAGTGCTGTTTTCTGAATCAAGCCCTTGATCCAGCTGCCAAGCGAAAGCCTCCTAAGATGTTGGTCGAGGCTCTTCGCTATTAAGCCATTGGCCGACACGACTATCGGAACAATGACTGATGTACTCACGTTCCACATGTTGACAACCTCAACCCTAATTTAATTCTCTTTCTAAAATAAAAGTAGCCTACTTACTACTTCTTAAATCATAAAAAATCGATGTTGCAAAGATAAAAAAAATAAGAATCGGGCTATTAGGTAAAATCACATTATTTTTTCCGTCGACAGGAAGCATCTCACAGTATTCATAATTAATTTAAAATGTTTTAAAATATAAATCATAGCCCACCGGTGTCCGGAACAGGAACTACGGCGGACAGGGCTCCTGAGAAAGGGACCTCCTAACAATACTGGCCGTGTCCAGGAGTACCGCTTTTTGAATCAAGCCCTTATTTACTCAAAATGCAATTGAGCGAAATAAAAACATCTTTCAGTCTACGCCCCGACATCTTCGCATAGTATCGATCAAATTGAAACGAAAAAAAAAAACATCATAAAAGCCTGTGACAACAGAGAAATTTTGACATTCGTACTATAATAGACACAATTAACTTTGCCTTTTGATTTTTTTACGTGTTTGTTTGGAAAATCAAACGTTTATTGAAAGACCTTTTTCTATAAAACGAATTCTCGTGGCAACAAATGAACACCCACAAACTTATTATCTTTTACAAGCACCTAAAGCTTTTTCTGTGGAAATTTACTTCGTCCGTTTTAGAACTTTTTACTTTGAAACGTACCACTTATTATTTACTGGAAATACCTTGAAATCCAGGTTTCCCTTTGATCAAGATTTTCTCGTGTTTTTCTTTCTATAAATAATTGCTGAACATTTGAATTCTTTGTTGTTTACCACTGCGCTCACTGTCAGTCAACCACTTTTGAACCTTACAACTCGGGGTATATGGGTGAAATTTGATCGATCGTCAGTGAGCGCGGCAGTACTGAATTCATGGGTACGGCTCCTTGCCTCTTACACCTTGTTGAAAAGTAATACCCAATCAGGTTGTATGTAAATAAATTTGTCTTGTTGCAGGAGGGCACCGCGACTCCCGGTAGATCCGACCGCTTCGTGTCGAAGCCTGATAATGTAGACGCCCTAGTAAGTACCACTTTTATAACTCCAATATCCTAATCATCATTTTCCTGTCCTGTCTGTATTGGTTGTACTTATACTAGTTATCCGTAAACAATTGTTTTCTAACTCACTCGAACACAATTTGGAGGGACACTGTGTGTTCATCACAAGCACTTATATGTTGCGAACATGGTATTTTGGAACTCGTACTAATATGCAATAGGTCTTATTTCAAAGTTTTAATTGACTTTTCTCGAGAAATATCTTTTTAATTTTGTTGGCTGTATCATTGCTCATGACTGTACCTAAAGAGTACACCCCGGCCACATGGTGCCAGTAATTTAAAATCCCATGAATTGGGGGCAAGCTTATTGCCAACAACCAGGCACAAATCCAGAGTCTGTGGCTGCTACTGAGAAGTTCCTGACGGAAAAATCCAATAACACTTGCCCGATCTGACAATCGAATCCAGCACCTCGTGCTTAGCGGTCACGGGTTTTTTCAGTTTTCAGGATTGTTTTTAACTGACTCCATAACAAGAACTTGAGTTTTATTGTCTTGATGACGATAAAACTCCACTTCAAGTCACAAGTTTCTCTCATTAGACATCATTTTATGAAAATACTACTACATTTGTTAGAAACAAATGTAAGCAAGAAAGTCACTTAAAAGGATATTATTGTTAATCCAAAAACTAAAACTCGCCTGGAAACTTTTAAAACTAAACTGTTGTCTAAATTACCACTATTGTCAAGTAATGATGATCTTTTATATTAACATAAATCAATCTTGTATTAACTATAATAAGAAAACCTACTACAAGTAACTCTTTTAAAAGCTAATTAGAAACTGTATCACAATAACTGAAATAGTAAAACAACCTAAAATGTACACATTGTTTGATTTTACCAATTTGGCTATTGCTGAGAAACGTGAAAATTGGGCCCGTGAAACCTTCCCAAACGACCAAACCGAACAGTCTGACGACGGCTGTAACCTCGCTGACAGAGAGCGGTCTGCTAATTTATGTTGCCAATATAAAGTATATCTAACAAGCAATACATAAAGTCCATATTTGAATTATATTATTTTTGCTGGGTGGGAGCGGAGTCGTTTATGTGGGCTATGAGCTTTACGTTGTGTTAGTTAGCTTTTAGTGATTTTACCTAAAAAAATAAAGGTCTTTAATTATAAACAAAGTTTCATACCCCTTTTCACCCCCTTAGGGGTTGAAATTCTAACAACATCGTTGCGTTAGCTTCGAACCATAAGCCATAAGCCAAAATTAAGTGATTTTACTTCGAAAATTAAGGACTTTCCATTCACTACTTCAACCCCCTTTTTAAACCTTCGGCGGTGTAATTATAAAAAACGCTAAGACACGCATACAATTAATTTTCAATCGTCAGCCTAAACACAAAATTTGAAGAACAAAAATACTGACGATTTTCCAAACAAACTTTCATCCCCTATTTGATTTTTCGAAATACAACATTTTTTTTTTTTTTTTTTTCGGATGGTAATTCATCAAATGACTCCTCCCGCTCTGGAGAGCAGGAGGGAGTGTCAGACTTTTACTGACTAAAACCCATCCATGTTTCTTCATCGCCCTTTGTGTTCCGGGGCCACGGTATCTCTTTCGAACAGTCCTGCAGCCCCGGCAGGCATCGGCCCTTGCGGCCTTCGCCCTCGGCCCTCGCGGCCTTGAGGCGCGCGTGAAAGTCGAACGCGCCGTCGACACGGCCTGTCGTCATGAGACGGACGGACGGCGAGCTAGCCCATAGCCCACCGTCCACAGACCCGATCGAAATACAACCCTTAAGGGAGTTTTACCTTAAGGGTTGTATTTCGAAAAGTCCTTCCTTATTCCTTGTCTACATTATAAAGGAAACCACTGTGCAAAATTTCAGCTTTCTAGGTCCAAGGCTTTGGGCTGGGCGTTGATGAGTCAGTCAGTCAGGACTTTTGTTTTTAATATAGATTGTGAATGGCGACATTTAATGATTTTTGTGTTTTTTTGACATTTTTTTGTGAAGTATTATTAATTCTATTTGATAATTGTGATTATGAGGACCATGTGGATCATTTTATTATTATTGTTGTTTTTTCCTACGATTGTCTGGCAGATTGGGTAGTATAAGCGAGGTCGCTTATACTACTCAAGGACGTTTGGAAAGGTTCCCAAATGTCCTTTCTTTGGCATTGTTCATCGTGTCGTTGAACTCCTTGAGTTGTAAGTCGAGCTACACGATAACTGACAAATGCATGCACTGACTGGACAGGTCCACTGAAATCTGTGTGGTTCTTTCTACAAAATACCATCTCAGACACTAATCTGCATAGTTCTCATGTGAGTTGAGCAAGATTATGTCTGCAGATTTTAAAAGAGACTATGACCCCTGAGTTTGTTTCGGCTGTTTCTTCTCAGAGTAGTCAGGTACAAAACACCGGCTTCATATAGTTTTTTTTTTTAAAAGACGTGTAAAAGCGTTTGTGAAAACCTATTTGAAAAATAAACATCATTTATCATTTAGCATATATTATCCTTTTGTGGGCCGTGCGTGGGTAACGACTGTCTGTGATTCAAAGATATCAAGTTGTCGCGTTTAGTTCGACTTCTACACTTGCGTGTGTTGGTCTTGTCTTCTTTGTGTCGCTGGCAGAAAGATATCTTTTGACCAAAACCTCACCAACCGGCTTCATCCAAGGCTTCGTCGGTGGCAGCGCTGAGGTCGCTTTGGCTGCCCTTGCAGCTTTTCTGATTTGTGTATGTTGTTACAGAAAAGCTCTACAGACTTCAGTCAGAGTTTACTTCAAGAATTAGAGCATATTATTGAAAACCACAACCTCGACATGCAACGCAATCAGGAACCGGTGAGTCCTCTCACACATTGTTTAATTTTGGTTTTTGAGTTCTGACAGAACTAGAGACTCTTATGTTTTACTCTCTGTCCATGTGTTCCGTGTGATGCCCGCTACAGCTATTGTAACTGGCGCGGCGTACTAATTTAAATTTTTGCATTGCGAATACCGTTTGTGATGCGCAATTTTCCCTCTGAATTGGAATTTCAGATTGTATTTTTATTCTTAGTGAATATAAATACAATCTCAAATTCAAAGAGTTCATTTTAGCCGGTAAATAAGAGTGAATCGTAATTGTTGAGATCTTATTGACGAAAGTATATAAAAACTTGTGCAATTAGGTACTTAATAATATTCTTACTTTTGGAGCACTTTCCAGAGTAATAATTATTCAAAGAAACTTTTATTTTTAAATACGGGTGCAAGTTAAGTTAGATAGATCATTGTAGTTAAGATAGATCATTCCCAGAAATTGTAGTCTCAGCCCAAAATATAAACCAATTCAAAAATCGACTAGACAAAGATATATTCACATTCCAATAAGAAAACCTAGTAGCGAACAGCAGGGTACAGGCAGCTATCAGTTATTTGAAATGCCTGCCTGAAAATAAATATTAATATCAAGTACATAATAAAACAAAGTGATTGGTAAGGTTTGGAGAAATTATTTTTGTATGTTATTTTAGGAAATTTTCCACTTGTCCAACATAAACTGCGGATTGTGAGAAATCGGGGGCAATGTTAAATTGATACTTTACTAAATGCTGTTATATAACAAAACGATGTCATGTTTAACTTTAGATGTACCATGTCAAACAGTGGAGTAATATCCCCCCGAAATTTGTATTGAAAATATATTGAGTAGTTCAACCTTAAGAGTCAAAAATTCAAAATATACTTGATAGATTTACCAGTGCACCTACCTACCTGGTTTGCTGTGGTGCTGTTGGCAAACATTAGTGATTTTTTTTCGTCAAATGACTTGAATAACACGATGGCGACGTGAGTTCTGATTTTGACCACGCACCAACTACAGCCATACCTACATATACCTACATGAATTTTTATGTAGTTTCACAGTGTCATGGCCGATATCACCGCCCCTCCGCCCCGTTAAAGTTAATAGATGCACTGTCGCGAGCACTATAGTACTTATGTATACCAACGTTCTGCTCCTACTGGATTGTTTAACGTTTTCACGAACATAGTATTTTGGAATCCTAAGCATCCTAATATTAAGCGTATTACGAAATAGGTCTTAGCTCAAAGTAGAAACCGTTATTTATATCGTTTTCATATTTCACTAAGATTCCACTTTTCCCCTATGTTATACCCCATCAGTTAAAATGACCTAAATTGAAAATCACTTGTGGTAAATTTTAACTGACTTTTTGCCATCGATATGCTAGAAGAAGATGCGCGGATTTTTCCAACACCAGTTATACTTTAAGGTTTAATTCGAAAAAGTTATCATTTTAAACAACGTTTAAGGTGGGTCTGACAATGAAATTGCAAAAAACGTCGTGTTACGAAAACGTTTAGAGCAAGTGATTTTTACGCGGTCTATTAATAAAACTTGAACACCCAAAATTGCGGATGAAATACAGTCATTGGAAAAATAACCCTATGTTAAATTTTTTAAATTATTTTTCTTTTGTAAGTAGGTGGTACAAAATTGGCGCTGCAACATTAGGGAATGTTACAAATTTGTTTTGCAAGCGGATATGTGGCTGGGCTGCTACTTAAGCACTCGCGAAAATCCTTTACCATATTTTATTTATCGTTGGAAACTTGGAACCTATTTGTTTTTAGTGACCCGATGATTTGGATATTTTATAGGTGAGGCTTAGTAGTGCTTGGTAGTGATCATTTAGTTCACAATACCTACGACTAGTAACAGTAAGCACGTGGATCTTTGAACAGGGTGGCGACAATGCGACAATAAATTAAACTGCGTATGCCTAATGACGTTCTCAGTCTGCAAAAAAAAATCATTCAAATTTATCCCACAGTGTGTGCGTTTCGATCGCAGCGCAGCCACTGCGTTTTTTTTTTAAAACTGTGGCAAGTTTTTGTAAAACTTTGTAAAAGTTGATTCCCAAAACCATAAATTTGTCAAAGTTATAGTTAAAAAGTTATAAGGGTTTGATCGTGGCCGCGCCATCGAAACGCGGAGAACCGCGCGGCCACGGAGATCTTTAAAACACGTTGCAGAGGTCTGGGGTTTTTTGTAAAACCTAGATTTGAATTTGCCAAAATTTGTAAAAATACACGAAAAAATCCTAGGTTTTTATTTTAGGAGCTATAAGACTAAAACCCCATGGCCGCGCCATTGAAACGGTGAAAAACATGTTATCGCCGATATCTCGCTGAAAAGCATCGCAGAGGTCTGAAGTTTTTTGTAAAACCTAGATTTAAATTTGTAAAAATATACGAAAAAATTCTAGGGTTATATTTCAGGAGCTGTAGTACGGTATCGCTTAGAAATAAGTGTGCGATTATTTACCGAAGAAATTAAGTATTAGCTAGATCTTTTTTGTAAAAAACACCGATGTAAAACATAGATTTGAATTTTTTATTTTATTTTTTTTAATTTCATTTAGAATCCTTGAGAAATAATTTCTAATACAATATGTGGAAAGCTTACGTATTCATTGGTGTTTTTTACAAAAAAGATCTAGCTAATACTCGTACTTAATTTCTTCGGTAAATAATCGCGACTTATTTCTAAGCGATACCGTACTACAGCTCCTGAAATATAAACCTATAATTTTTTCGTATATTTTTACAAATTTTGACAAATTCAAATCTTGGTTTTACAAAATACTTCAGACCTCTGCGATGCTTTTCAGCCAGATATCGGCGATAACATGTTTTTCACCGTTTCAATGGCGCGGCCATAGGGTTTTAAGTCTTAAAGCTCCTAAAATATAAACCTTGGATTTTTTCTATATTTTTACAAATTCAATCTGTTATTTACCTAAATTTCAAGTCTCTGGAACGTTTAGTTTTAAAGACCTCAGTGGCCGCGCGGTTCTCCGCGTTTTGATGATGCGGCCACGTTCAAACCCTCATAACTTTTTAACCATTTCTTTGACAAATTTATGGTTTTGGGAATAGTCATCATCATTATCATCAGCCCATAATGTTCCCACTGCTGGGACACGGCCTCCTCTCTATGAGAGGGAAACGCACACCCCATAGTTTAGTTACGGGACATTATTTTTTATTTTTAGCCATGTCCTCATGATGTAGATCAGGGATTCCCTAACTATTTTGGGCAAGAGACCCCTTTTCCAAAATGAACTGATACCTTGGACCTCCATAGCCAAATTACTTTAAAAATCTTATTTCTAGTTTTTTTCCTACTGATACAAAATTCTTACCAATTTAAAAATTGTGCAGTTATCGACTTGTCGAGTTTTTTAAAAGTATAACAATGATACTTCCTACTAAAATATTAGTCATTCTTATAACAAACTGGTATATGTAACACAACTTATATTACGTCGCGTCGCGTCTGTCCCAGATCCGCTACAGTCCCAGTCACAAAACATAAAAGTTGTGAAAGTACCGTAGTGGCCCATTTCCTAGCGTAGATCTCTATGGTGAAGAACGGGCAAGAAACTCCATGGACAATTGACCACTCTTTTAAATCAAAATATTGTTATAATAAGTGAGAACGATGTATAGTATGTATGCAAGATGTGCAGGTTAAAAGTGTCAGTAAAAATATAACAATATAATAATAACAGAACAAAACACTTAAAATAATTAACAGTACCGTAACAAAATAACAACAAAGCCGTAAAAAATTTCCGAGTATGGAGTACCTACGCTCAGTAAATACCGCGCGCAAACCAGAATGGAAATTTTGGAATGACACTCGAGCCGAAGGACGCGATGAGTGCATAATTACAAAATGGCGGACAAGTGATGCGCCCCTGACTCGCTCTGACGTCACTCTTTGCGCCGAGTATAAGGGCAAATCCCAAACAATCTCATTTTCTGGTAAGAACTTTAAAATTCGGTTATTTTAATTAATTGTATACTTCTAGGAATATAAGTTAAAGCTAAATAAATAAATTCAATTATGTACTTTTATTGAAATTATAAGTCGAAAACAAATAATCTCGAAAAAAAAATTCACCACGGTAATGATTTTTGAAATACATAAACAATAGCAATTACATATTTCATTGTTTTAATATGTATTTTTGAAACTTAAAAAAAATACCACAACTTTTCTTCAAATTTACGTAATTTTTTCTTACTTATTGCGGTTGGGATTAGAGTTTGGTATTATGAAACTGGACCGATGCAGTATTAGCGACAGTTTTGAATAACGAGCGATCTATAACGAAGTTTTGTGGACTTTTTGGTACAAGTCGGATTAATGACCTTTATTCCCTACTTATCTGGCGGAGACTACAGGCGCGGGGCTTACGTTTTTTTACGGACAACCAGGGGACCTAGTCTGCTATTACAATAGTGTCACAATGATCTATCATTGATTTCATAATTGTTGATTTTGACAAGTTTGGTAATCTACTAATTAGTGTCATCATTATGACTTTCCAATGATCAACCACTGACACTCCATTAAAAGAAATTGTTGGAGGTTGATACCTTCATGGTATATAATCTGTCACATAGTGACTTTGTACGTAGGCATGACAACAGTTCTCAATAAAATGTCTGACGACTGAAACGTGTTTTCTGTGAATAATAATTTATGCTATCGCAAGTAACGCACTGCTAACTGTGCTAGACACTTTCCATCAGGTTATGGGTCCAGGAATTGCCCAGGGAGTTGTATGCGCAGTAATTGCAAGATATTGTAAATTTTAAAATTTAGAAATACGCACTTTCGATAATGACGGATAACAATAGTTCGTCAGGTTCCATTTTTGGAATCGGGAAGCTTAGGGGTTCAGAGAACTTTGAAGTTTGGAAGTTCCAAGTCCAAAACTACCTGGAATGTAAAAACTGGTGGGTGGCCGTAGAAGCCACAGAAGTCTCTGCAGAACTCAAAGATGCTGATCGACAGGCGCGTACTACCATGTGTCTACTATTGGAGCCTTCATGTTTTTCAAATGTCTACAATTTGAAGACTGCACATGAGGTATGGCACAAGCTGTGTGGTGCATACGAGGATAAAGGCTGGGGTAGACGAATATCACTGCAGCGTCAATTATGGTCATGTAAGTTGGAAAACTTTGCGAATATGGAGAAATACGTCTCAAAAGTACTATCCATAACACAACAATTAGCTGCAATAGACGCGAAAGTCTCAGATGATTGGATCATTTCCATTTTGCTTGCCGGATTATCATCAGATTACAACCCGTTGATAATGGCAGTAGATAATAGTGGAAAGGATATTAGCCTAGAGCAGATCAAAACCAAACTGCTGCAGGAGGCTAATAGACAAGCTGAAACAGCTGGAGCTGGTGAGCACGCCCTTGCCTCTAAACAGGAAAAGGCACCCAAAAACAATGCTCGTAAACCAGTGCAACCAGCAAGGACACAAGGCAGCTGAATGTAAGAAGCTGAATGCCGGTGTGGTCGGTTTGAGCATGAGTACAGCAAATACCAAAAAGAAAAGCGATTGGTATGTGTCATATGACTTACGATGCTGGAAAGTTATGTAACTATAAGAAAGTAAAGGGTAACTTGACAATTAAAGTGGCTAATGGAGAACAAATACCAGTTGAAGGTAGAGGAAATGCTAAGCCAAAAGTTAGCGGAAGTTCAGATTTCACGTTAGAAAATGTTCTTCATGTTCCTCGACTAAACTTGAACCTGATATCAGTGAGCGATCTTGTTAAGAATGATTTCGTGGTTAATTTTGACAAAGGAGGTTGCATTATAAGGAATAAATCCGACCAAATAGTTGCGACGTGCAAAGAAGTTGACGGAATTTTCAAATTAAATGAAAAACAAAATTATGTCAACGCGATGTTGTCAAATGTATCTCTGTCAAACTTATGGCATAGAAGATTGGCGCATTTAGGTCAAAATAACATACTAATATTAAAAGATCTGGTAACTGGTATGAAATTCGATACTAAACAGAACATTGAGCCATGTATTCCATGCATTCAAGGTAAGACATGTAAAAGTCCGTTCAAAAATAAAGGCACACGAGCACAACAGATTCTTGAATTAGTACACACGGATATTTGCGGTCCAATGGAAGAGCCATCGTTTGTTGGTTCCTTGTACATGTTGCTATTTATCGACGATTACA
Source organism: Xestia sexstrigata (assembly GCA_941918905.2). NCBI lineage: Eukaryota > Metazoa > Arthropoda > Insecta > Lepidoptera > Noctuidae > Xestia > Xestia sexstrigata. Next base: position 8,617,896 of record OW799200.2, on the reverse strand, counting down.
CGCGCAAGACGCACGTTTATTTCTTGAGAAATAAGAGTCAAACTTTCGACAAATTTCGTGAATATAAGGCCGAAGTAGAGAGAGAGACTGGTAAGTCGATAAAATGCCTCAGATCTGATAATGGTACTGAATTTTGTAATCATGCCTTCGACAGATTGTTCAAGTCATCTGGTATAAAGCACCAAACGACTGTTCCGTATACACCCGAACAAAATGGCGTAGCTGAGAGGGCGAACAGATCGATCATTGAGAAAGCAAGGACGTTGCTTTGTGAGGCGAATCTTAGCAAGAAGTTTTGGGCTGAGGCAGTATATGCCGTGGTATACCTTAAGAATCGAAGCCCCACAAAGGCGGTCACAAATAAAGTACCTGATGAACTATGGTCCGGTAAGAAAGTGGACTTAAGTCATTTAAAAATCTTCGGATATTTGGCGTTTGCATTGAAACCGAAGCAGAAAAGGCAAAAGCTCGACATGAAGACTGAAGGTTTAATTTTTGTTGGCTATTGTGAGCTTACGAAAGGTTACCGTCTGATGAATCTGCAAACTAGCAAGATACTTATTGCTAGAGATGTAAAGTTCTTGGAAAATGTTTTTCCAAGCGATGGTACGAATGTGACGAAGAACGCAGTTGTTCCTTTGTCCCTAGAACAGGAACGAACTGAACCTGCGATATTGGATGTATCTCCTGAGGTCCACTCAAACAGTGAAGACGATTTTCAGGATGCAGATGTTGGAAGTACCGAACCTGCTACGACTCCAGAGCCAAGTGTTGAGACGAGTATCGAGCCGAGATACAACCTGCGTACACGGAAGCCAGTTGACTATTCTTGTACGTGCATCAACGCTCTCGCGGCAATTGACGGCGATCCGACGACTGTAGAACAGGCGCTAGCTAGGCCTGATCGGGAGCTGTGGCAGAAGGCCATGGAGGAAGAGCTGCAATCGTTGAAGGAGAACCAGACGTGGACGCTAGTAAACTTACCACGTGACAAGAAGCCGATACAATGTAAATGGGTCTTTAAGATTAAGCGAGATAGCGATGGTAAGGTCTCAAAGTATAAAGCTAGGCTGGTAGCGAAGGGATTTACTCAGGTACGTGGCGTAGACTATAATGAAACTTATTCTCCGGTAGTTAGGAGCTCGACTTTGCGACTGTTATTCTCATTAGCTGTAGAATATGATTGGGACATAGATCAGTGCGATGTGACGACAGCTTTCCTTTACGGTAAACTGAAGGAAGATATTTACATGATGCAGCCTGTAGGTGCTATAGCCAAGGGTCAGGAGACGAAGGTCTGCAAGTTAAATAGGTCATTGTATGTTCTGAAGCAAGCGTCGAATGCTTGGTTTCATGAACTTGACCAAGAGATGCTTAGCTTCGGTTTCACGCAATCGAAGATAGAGCCCTGCTTATACCAAAAGTTGATAGGAGATAAGAATAGGATAGTTGTAGTTATATACGTTGACGATATTTTTATTTTTTGTAGTTCTTTTCACAAAAATGAAAAGGAAAATTTAAAGGCCGGTTTATTGAAAAAGTTCAAGGTCAAGGATCTAGGTCGTGCTAGACATGTTTTAGGCATGAGACTTAGGAGAGACAATAACACTATTTACCTTGATCAAGAACAGTATGTTATTAATGTGTTAAAGGAATTTGACATGACGGATTGTAAACCAGTCATTACCCCTATGGAAGTCGGTCTCAGATTGAAGAAACCTTCAGATTCCAGTTGTAGGTTGCCATATCAGAATCTGGTAGGATGTCTGAACTATTTAGCCCAAAATAGTAGACCAGATATCGCGCATGCCGTTAGCGTTCTAGCACAGTTTAACTCGTGCTACGACGAAATTCACTTTAAGTATGCTAAACGGGTGCTTAGATATTTAAAAGGGACGTCTGATTTTGCACTTACTTTCCGAAAGTCAGGTAAATTAGAACTTCTTGGCTACGTGGATGCGGATTGGGGTGGGTCATATGATAGAAAATCCTTTACGGGTCTAATGTTCACGTTAGGCGATAATTTAATAACGTGGGAGAGTCGCAAGCAAAGGTGTGTTGCTCTGTCCTCTACCGAGGCAGAGTACATAGGTCTTAGCCAAGCTTCAAAGGAAGCGATTTACTTAAGAAGTATGTTAAAGAGTTTAACAAATGATAGTTGCGATAAACCCGTAGTAATTTATAATGACAAACAGTCTGCACATCACATTGCGAGAAACAAGATGAACCATAATAGGACGAAACATATCGATATTAGGTTTCACTTTGTTCGCGAAGCGATATCGAATGAGGCGGTAGAGGTGCAGTATGTACCTTCACAGGAAATGGTGGCAGATATGTTAACAAAGTCTCTGCCAGGCCCCAAGATAAAGTTGGCTTTAGCGAGATTACCCATTAAGAGGGCGGGTAGTGAAAGTGGTGTAACTTAGTTTTTGATATGTCATATTTGTTTTGTACAAATAGGTTTAGGGTTTTATAATGGTATAATCTCTGTTTTGTTTATTTTGTATGTTTTAATGTAATGTGTTGATGTGGGTACTGTCGAGTACAACGTAAGTATTTGTGTACACTTTAGTACAAAGTTGCATACACACTTGTGCATGTTTTGGAACTAGTGACCTGGTGCGATTTAAGTGTGCATGTACACTTGTTAGTCTTAAGGGTGCGTACACATGTGGCAGATTAAGGGTGCGTGTTGGAGGTTGATACCTTCATGGTATATAATCTGTCACATAGTGACTTTGTACGTAGGCATGACAACAGTTCTCAATAAAATGTCTGACGACTGAAACGTGTTTTCTGTGAATAATAATTTATGCTATCGCAAGTAACGCACTGCTAACTCTGCTAGACACTTTCCATCAGAAATAGCATAGAATGGTAATCTCGTACACAATGACAAATGAATGACTGACTTACGCGGTAATCTGCAAAAAATTTGACAGTTCCAGCCGAAATTTGTTCAATTAGCACCATTTGGTATTGCAATAAATATAAGCTTCTAAATTAAAGATGATTTACACATAAATGAAAATAAATCAAAACACCGGCCGCTAGAAATAAAAACGTCAGTAAGCAGTAATGTCACATTTGACTTTGACAGCTAAACAGATAAAATATTATTGAATTGTATAGTTTCACATTATTCCGCGTTACACATAACTTAATATTTTTTGCTATTTACGAACTTCTTACTACTTCAGATTGCATAGGACAGTAATAAATAATTTTTAAAAATAATATAAATGAAATCTGGCATGATTAGATGTTCAAATTTAATTCTAGTCTTTCGAAAATCATTTCCATTAACAGGTTTTATAATAATGGCAATACAACAATGTCATTCTATTACGAGACCATTGACCGACCAATGATCGACTATTATGAAGTTAGCAGATTACGAACTTTTAAGAAAATGACAATGGCATCGTTCAACAATTATGAAATCAATTATAGATCATTGTGACACTATTGTAATAGCAGACTAGGCCCCCAGGTAACAGAACAAGCTTATATCTTTGTGATTTTTCATGATACAGTTTTGAAATTTTGTACATAGATTCCTTACATAAAAATACTCACGTTTCAGGTTTCGCATATACTAAAACTAATGTTGTATAGAAAAAGTTAGTGTAAAACGTAAATATTGTCACGCGGCTCCCGTTACGGTAAGCTTCGCGGTACTTAAGGTAAATTGCACAATGTTTTCCCGCCTTTTTACCCTGTTCTGATTGGTTTAAACTTTTCCCGCCCTTTTGTGAACTATTGTGATTGTTAATTACTTTGTAAATTTGTATAAAAAAGGGGCCATTTCGGCCATTCGACACAGTGGACGGCAAGCTACCTTGAAGAAAACGAAAAAAATTAACATTTTTAGAGCCATAAATCATTCGTAATTAATATTTGAGGATACAACAAGCATAGCCATATAGACACACAGAATAACTAGTTGAACTCTGGACTATACTAATATCGATTTTTATTTACAGCCTCAACCGCCGAGACAGGCGCCGGAGCCAAGGTAAATATGTATCTTTATTTTCATTCTAACCCGACTAACCATCTTCATGGCACAATGTAAAGCATCGAGTCAAAGAAACAAGATCTTTGCGGGCGAGTATGATTCATCTAAACTTTTTTACCCGACTAAAAAGCCGAAGCCAAAAAGAAGGGTTATTAGGTATGTACAAAAGAAGACCTTATAGACCAAACGACCTTTTTAAGGGGGAATATATAAACGCAATTTAAAAATAACGTTTCACACTTGCTCAGCTTTAAAATTAATTGAATGAATTATAAAAATAATGAGGAGCCCGTGGCTAAATAATAACAGCCGCTCGGGTCGATCTTTAGGTTAATGGGGTTGGGTCTGTGGATGGGTGACCACCCATTACATACCGGGTTTCCTCCGTGCCTCGGAAAGCACGTTAAGCCGTTGGTCCCGGCTGTAATTTGCAGATCTTTGACAGTCGTTACAGGTAGTCAGTGACCTAAAAAGTCTAACAACCAGTCTTACCAATAGGTATCGTATTACCCAGTACAAACTGGGTTGTGGAGTTCAGATAGGCAGTCGCTCCATGTTTGTGTTGTACAGGTTTTCAGCTGCACCCAGTTAGACTGGAAGCCGACCCCAACATAGTTGGGAAATGGTAGGCGGATGATGAACTATAAAAATAATGGATGGCAATATTACCAGGAGAACTTAGGATGCAAAAGCGACCGAAGCGAGCTTTGGACTTGGGGCACACCGTCGTTCAAATCAAATCATTTATTCTTCGCAAACATATAATAGGTAATAATACTTTAAACCCTGCAGACAGAAATGGGAGCCTCGCCAAGCGAAGTCGACGGATCCTTAGACTACGCTTTTTTGGCGATTATAAAGTTTTTAAACTTCATTTTTTACCAACTAACTGGTTTTGGAGTTGGTTAACGATACATTTACTCGTATAGTGCAAACCATTATTTTTGTAGTTCATTCAATTAATTTTAAAGCTAAGAATATTTATAGTGGAAACCATTATTTTTTTTACTAATGAACTTTTAAACAACAATTTTATTTTTTCATTTTGTTGTGTAAAACATTATTTTTAACGTGCTATTAAATACATCCCCTTTTTAAGTAGGCACTTATTTCTTGTACTTTTTTACAGTAAAATTGTAGGTGTTTGTGACTGTCTTATCATAAATGCCTAGAATTTTTGTACCAAGCCGATGGTGGTAGGTACATTGGAGGGCAAGCTCAGTTTTCGATGCGTATTTTTATTGAATATGATTAACTGTGCTTGCTCGCGGGGAGACGTTAGACCTTCCAAGCATAAAGTGCGTCACTCACCTGATAACCGCCTGTGGCTTTTCGAGGGAATCTTGTACTGATGTGGCACGTGGCTGGCGTTGCACGGCGACCGGCTGGTCTGATGAATCCTGTTAAATATAGCTCAATACCTAATTGCCAAATAAAATTTCCTCAAGACTTTTATTGTTTTGTCCTTAACGAAACTTTCTATAAAATTCAAGCAAAACTTGAATGACAGAAACGTTTTTTTTACTTAGGAACACTAAGTACACACATCAACACGGTCTAGGGATATTTCATACTCAATTAAATAACTCGAAAAGTACTGGCCACATTGGAATCTTTTATACACCTATTTGTTTGTAATTTATCTCAGACTAATTCCAAATTCAAATTTTTGAAAATTCTTTTGTTTCGGTGGCATAAAAATGTCTTGATGTATAGGAGAGGGAATTTTCATTTGTGCGAAATTTAGAAAACAATACGAATTACGTTTAGTTACAGTTTTTTTTCATTTTTAAACGAAAGATAAAGTTAAAATTGAGGTATTGTAGCCATGCAACGCCGACATTTGACGAGGGCGGAGATGTTACGAGCTGTGGGAATGCTGGAAGCTGGATCTGTTCAGCGTAATGTTGCTGAGGCCATAGGGACCCATCAAAATGTAATTTCAAGATTGTGGACACGCTATCGTGCCACAGGTGAAGTAGCGGAGAGGCACCGGGGGCCAAGTCGCATCACTACCCCCAGACAAGACCGATTTTTGCAAATTACTGCGCGAGCACAACAAAATGCAACGGCGACTCAATTGGTCCAAAGGCTGCGAGTGGAACACCAAGTGCTTGTGAGTGACCAAACTGTAAGAAGGTGACTGCATGAAACCAATCTACGCTCTCGTAGACCACTCCGGGTCCCACCTTTACGGAGAGGCAATCGTGGACGACGATTAGAATGGGTTCGGAACCACGTGGACTGGGGCCGTGACCAATGGTCCAATGTGCTGTTCACGGATGAATCCAGGTTCGGCTTCCATCCAGATTCACGAAGGACGCGTGTTTGGCGAGTTCCTGGACGATGGAGCCGTCTCCACAACCCTCAGGAAGTTCACCCATACCAAGGAGGAACAATTATGGTTTGGGCAGGAATTCGTCTTGGAGGACGGACGGATCTCGTTTGGGTGCGGGGCAATATGACGGCAGAACGATACGTCCAACAGGTGCTGGGGCCCGTAATCTTGCCCCACAGAACACAAATGGGGCAATATTTCCTGCTCATGCACGACAATGCCCGGGCACACACGGCGAGAACGGTAGCAGCTTGGTTACATACACATAATGTTAGGGCCTTAGACTGGCCTGCTCAATCGCCAGATCTAAATCCCATTGAGCATGCGTGCGATATGCTGCAAAGAAGAGCTCTGAAGGAAGTTCCTGAAAATCTGGCTACAGAAGATCAACTTTTTGCGCACCTCAGAAGGACATGGGACAATATTCCGCAGCAAGACATTGACAACCTTGTTCTGAGCATGCCGAATCGTTGCCGATGTGTTATGAACATCATGGGCGCTTTCTCAGACTACTAACTTCAAGTTTATAAACACAAATTAAATGATTTTTTTATTTTTTTCAGTTTTTACTCACAAATTAAAAGTTCATTCATATACGGTTTCCGTCTATGCTTCATTTTTTTTCCATAAAACCTGAAATTTTAATCTATTCCTTAACCATTATTAAAAAATGGTAGAATATTAAATAACGTATCTTTTAAATATATACATGTCATATAAATAATTAACACATTGATAGTAATTCGCTTTTTTAAAAATATCCCTAGACCGTGTTGATGTGTGTACTTACAATTGAAAATAAACTGGCGCGGTATCATTGCTGACTATTTCATTTGTTTTGTTAGCTCTGCTCCGTCGTCCAGCCAGTCTTTACATTCGGGAGACTCGTAAGTGAAAACCACGGCATCAGGTCCACTTAATAATAGGCTTCTGAGGGCATAGACAAAGTGACATTGTACCAACCAATCGATAACGTCGACATAATATATCAATATGTAAAAAATGTAAAAGCTAAAATGTCATTCCTGTCGCAAGTCGTAGAAATACGAAACGCTTTATGAACGAGAGCCACTTGTCTAAGCCCTGATTTTTATGTCGTCGAATATAATAATAACTGTATATTTTTTTACTTTTATTAATCAATAAACACTGTTAGAAATACACTTGAGAGCAATAAAATCGCACACCTCTTGTAATTTGGTTTATTACTGTTTTTTTCTTAAATCTAAAGATATTGGGTACAAATCATTAGGCAAAATTAAAGAATACAAGCTTAGCTTTAAAAAAACACAAAATTAAAATCATTGACCTTCACGTAACTTACAGAAACCAGCCGTACACCAAATTACCCAATTCACCCGTTAGCATTGTCACTACTTGCACCCCTTACCCGCTGGTATAAAAGGGTCGGTTTTTTTGGAATTCTAATCAGTTGTATACCGAAGGTCAACATGATAACATCTCTACTGAAAGCATACGGAAAAATATGGATACCACGCCCGCAGAAGCCGCTCAAGTTATTGCCTTGCTCGAAGCAGGCCTTAATCAAAGTGAAGTTGCTCGACGACTAAATTTGAGCCGCTACTCTGTTCGTCGTGTGTACTCGTACCAGAGGTTTCAAGAGACCGGTGGCTACATTCGGCGACCAGGATCTGGCCGGTGACGAAGAACATCAGAGCGATGATGATGATCAAGATGATGACCGCTTTCTTGTGTCGAGGTCTTTAAGAAATCGTCAACTGAATGCGGTTCAACTGGGACAAGAGCTTCGAGAAGTTCGCAATGTCGGTATAAGTCGGTGAACAGTCACAGCTCACCGACAAGCCCGACTACAATTTGCCAGGGAACATTTAAATTGGACGTATGACCAATTGCGGTCTGTTATGTTCTCTGATGAGTGCAGAATGACATTACATGGTCATGATGGAGGCTCTAGGGTCTACAGAAGGTCATCAGAGCAATTTTCACAATGCTGCATAAGCGAACGTGTGGTTTTTGGCGGTGGATCGTGTATGTTTTGGGGTGGCATAATGTTGGACACTAAAACTGACATTGTATTCATCACTAGAGCGAATACCGGCCCGAGATCGAGAGGTTTGACGGCTGCACGATACGTCGAAGAAGTGCTCGAAGGACATGTGAGGCCGCTTGCGTGGCTTATGGGAGAAGATTTTCTCCTAATGCACGACAACGCGAGACCGCATGTCGCTAGAACAGTTTGCGACTACATGGAAGACGTTGGAATCACCGCGATGGAGTGGCCAGCTCGTACGAGTAGTCCTGATCTCAATCCGATTGAGCATGTCTGGGATGTGCTAAAAAGAAGAGTTCGAGCAAGAAGCCCTGCTCCTACAGGCTTTCGAGAGCTTCAACTTGCCATTGAAGAGGAGTGGAACGCTATACCACAAGATTTCATGGTAAAATTAATACGGTCCATGAAAAACCGATTAAGAGCTGTAATTAAGGCTACGGGAGGGGGGAATACACCTTATTAGTAAACAATTTGATCAAGAATTTTGAGTTTAATTTTCATTATTTCTTAAGCGAAATTGGGTAATTTTACCCGTTTGTTGGGTTTTGTGGCGTAAAACCTCTTATGGGTATTTTTTACAACTGTATTTGATATCATTAGAATGGTAATGAGGTAGACTTTCAATTAGTGTGTGTGTTTTTTTAAATATTTATTCAGATTCATGAAAAAAAAACTGCCTTAACAAAAAGAAGTTAAGGTGTGGAATTTTATTGCTCTCAAGTGTAGTTTTTTTCTACTCGTGATATCAGACAGTTAAAAGTCAACCTGATCCCGTGTTTAATATTGATGTTGAGTAATCTTTGTAGTGCTTTTACTGTTTGATTATTTTGTTAAGCATATTTAAATCATGTGTTTCATTATGCAAATCGTTGTTATTCATGTTGCGATTGAACCCTATTCCGTGTTTAAGATTGATGTTGTGTAATATGTCTGCTGCTTTTACTTTTTCACATCGAACGCATATTATTGTCTCGAATTGTTGCCGGGCTATACAAGAACAAGCCTCTAGCGCCCCCGACACAATCAAATATTCGACCCGAAACGCTCCCATCTAATTAGCTCGCACCAAAGCATGTAGCTTTGGTAGATATTATTTATTAGCCGCGGTAAACTTTCATGAAAGTGAAAAGATTTTTCTGTTCTGACTATTAAAAAAACTCTGAGTATCAAAATATTTTAAAAAGTAGACACTGACATGATAAATGATAAATGATGTTTATTTTGCAAGTAGGTTTTTACAAACACTTTTACACGTCACTTTTTTAAACTAGATGGGGCTGGTGTTTCGTACCTTACTACTCTGAGAAGAAACAGCCGAAACAAATTCAGAGGTCATAGTCTCTTTTGAAGTCCAGACATAATCTTGCTCAATTCACATGAGGACTATGCAGATTAGTGTCTGAGATGGTCTTTTGAGGAAAGAACCACACAGATTTGAGTGGACCTGTCCAGTCATTGCAAGCATTTGTCAGTTATCGTGTAGCTCGACTTATAACTCAAGGAGCTCAACGAAACGACGAACAATACCAAAGAAAGGACATTTGGGTAGGTCGCTTATAGTACTCAAACTGCCAGACAGTTGTGGGAAAAAATAAACAAAAAATAAAATTAAAAACAAGTTCTTTTCAAAATGAAAGTAAATAAAAATCACAAAAATCATTAAATGTCACAATAAAAGTAAAATACTTAATGAAATAAGTATTCATGTCAAATCAGTAAATGTCACATACAATTATAAAAAAAAATAAAGTAAAAAATAATAAAATACATGTCAAATCATTCAATGTCAGAGTGTATACAAGAAAGGAATCAACAATAAACAAGCGAAGTCCGAAATTTCGCCATTTACAGAGCAAATTTAAATGGAGCAGCTTAATCCCAAGCCTTTTTATCTTCGAGATAGTGATTAACATGATAGTAGGCTTTCAGGCATAACTTCCGTTATAAAACGGAAGTTATGCCTGAAAGCATAATGAATTAGCATAGTGAATTCAAATCGTTCATAAGAACGATTTGAATTTATTTAGACTTAGTGCTTGAATATGGCTCGGAAGTTTATTGTAAAAACGTATACATTGGCATCTAAACGTACCCCCTATTTTTTTGAGCCTCGTTGCAGGAACAACAAATTTGTGTTTGTTCCTCGTATTTGTGTTGTGGATATCACTGTATTTTTTAAACAAATTAATATTTTTGTGTGCGTACAAAAGGTTTTCATAAATAAACTGAGAGGGCACAGTAAGAATATCTCTTTAATTTTTTCTCTGAGGGAGTATCTGGGTCTTAATTTATAAATTGAACGAATTGCCCTTTTTTGCAAAACAAATATTGTCTGAATATCGGCGGCATTGCCCCACAAGAGAATACCGTACGACATCACGCTATGGAAATAACTAAACGGGCTGTCTCTAAATCAGTTAAATCACGAATTTTTCTAACGGCGTATGCTGCAGAGCTTAGTTTCTTCGACAATTTGTCTATATGCGGGCCCCACTGAAGCTTGGCATCCAAAGTTATGCCTAAGAACACTGTGCTCTCTTCCGGTTTCAACTCTTCATCCTTAATTAGTACAGTAGTTTCCACTTGTCTTACATGGGGTATCGTAAACTTAATACATTTTGTTTTTTTTCTCATTTAGAAGTAGATTATTAACATTAAACCAATGAATGACTTTTGCCAGGGCGCTATTAACATCATCCGTAACTAACTGGTGACGTTTGAGTTTAAATAAAAGAGAAGTGTCGTCTGCAAACAATACTATGTCATGATTATCCTTAATGAGGTAAGGTAAGTCATTTACATAAATAAGAAACAAAAATGGACCAAGAGAAGAAAATGGATCCGGGAGATCTTTTCCCGTTAACATCAACTCTCTGAATCCTATCACTCAAATATGAAATAAGAAGATCCAGAGAGGCGTTACGGATTCCGTAGTGGTGTAGTTTCCTGATTAATTTTTCATGAAGAACACAATCGATGGCTTTAGATAAATCGACATTTCACGTTATTTATTCCGCGTTTTAAAGCGTCTGGCAGAAATTTCCGTCAACGGGCGGTGTCAGGCAGTGTTGGTTATTTGTTTTTAACAATATTCTCTGTAACATAAATATAAAAATCAGCACTCAGGCTATAAAAATAGTATTATTTTTACGCAACTTTAGCAACTAATAACTAAAAATTGTCCGTCGGCACAAGTTAGCACGCATACGTTCACAGTACATACTAATAATATTTGATGCAACACATTTTGTTCGTGAGAAAATAAGTAAGGTCTGGCAGCTCTGCGATCGAAAGACTACAGACTAACGTTACCGTAACGCAAAATAGACCTGATTTAATATTATGTAGACAAGACCAACAATATCACCTTATTAATAGACAGCAGTACCTTCAGACTATAACATAGGAGCTAAAGAAAACATAAGCAAATACCATCTTTTAAAGACAGAAATTCGGCGCAAGCCACAGTGATCCTAATAATAGTAGAAGCACATGCATAATAAAAAAAGTTTACATAGATACATAGGCCAATAAAGACAACAACAGCAACAATAGACAAATACAACAACAATAGACTATAACAATCCTACAAAAACAAGCAGCCATACACACAACCACCATATTCAGTAAGCTATTGGGAGACAATGTCTCTTAATCATACACCGAGCACACAAGATACCACACCAGATACACAACAGACATCACACACAGTAGACAGCAACCATCCAACACACACAACATTCATTTACCTTACATAGAGATAGAGAGTAATGGATATCTTTTATCCTGCGGGATGCAGCAGGGGATATTTATTAATCCGCCGCAAGGTTGAGTATCGGAAAATCAAAAAAGAAATGTTAACAAGAATGCCAAAATAATAGGAAAGTATCAACGTGAATCTTTAACGTTAAGATAGTCATTCAGAAAATAAAATGATTTGTCTATAAGCCATTTGTATAGCGAATGATTGACAGTTCAATATATGATTTTGGTAGTTTATTATATATCCTCATAACTATTGGAAAGCAACTTCTGTGATATTGAACTTGAGTGACTTTTCATTGGAAGAATATCACTATATCGTAATATATCGTGTTAAACGTAACAGTGTCACTTTGAAATAACAACATTCAAAATATGTGAATTCTAGGAACAATAATAATATTTAATTCTTCAAAGGAGGTTTACTTGAAGTCAATAGTGACACATCACAAGAGCACGGATACATTGTTATTGGGATATAAATAGCCTATTTATGTGTATAGAATTCCCCCATAACGCAATGCCGTAATGATAAAAGCCACGTAACCATGATAATTAAGCTAAGAGAGCTGTTTTGAGGTTGGCTATTGTATAAGTCCCCACAAAGCAAAAGCGAAACGTTTATTTTTTTTCAAACATGTTTCTATAAATCCTTTGAAAACGATAGAGACGGATTGATATTTGAATTATGTTACGTAATGATTTGATATTTATCTTAAGTAGTGATTTGAAATATATTAAGTAGTGATGGCCTTAGATAAATGGCATGCAATTGTTTTGATGTACCTAGTAGACTTGATTACATAGATGTTAATTTACAAATTTTTGCAGCCCATCTGCTACTGGAATGAAGAAAAAAACTAGGTACGTGCACAATAGGACTAGACAATTTGTTTTTATTTTGCCTTTACTATGCCCCGGTCCTACATTGTGTCCCATTGCTGGGCAAATGCCCCGGCCTTTCTTCTTCGAAACCTCTGTCCTGAATGTTATCAATATCGATGATGTGGTCAAAGTGTAATCAAAAAGTCGAATTGAGAATACCGCCATCTATGGTCAAGTAGCGGGATAGAAATTACTTCTGATTTTTTGGTGAAAAATCACGTTTTACGGTAAAACTCAATTTAACGCACTCAAAACATTGAGCTGGTGGATGGATTAAATAGCCTGGGGATCGTGGAGGGGTTTAAAGTAAAGTTCTTACAAAAAAAACTATTTTTGCGCAAAGTTACTTAGTCTGATGTACAGAATGCTTGGTTGGCGGCTTCGTGATGAGGTTGTTTACACCCCGTATGTATGAAATAATCTTTAAGTTGTTGTGGATTGAATTCTGCTTAGCTTTTATTATTATTTTAATCTTGGATTACGTTAAATTTGTAAGGATAAAATAAATGTCAACGATTATACGCAGGTTCTTCGGTCTTCATAAATTCCTTTGGTCACGCGGTGATGACGAAACATTGTACGTACCTATTCATGTATCACACTGGTCAAACAAAATATATTACACTGATATTTGATTCACTTAGATCCATGTTTCCAAATGCCTTGAAGCCATCATTAACTAGCTATAAAGCCAAACTATTAAATAAGCCAAAAACTTATTTAAATAAACGATCTTCATTAATTGGGGGTAATTTTAGCATTTCTGGTATATTAGTTTTTTTTGATCTGTGTATTTTTTTGATGTTGTTGTATGTTTTTGAGTTATACTAGACTGTTATATCACTAAGGATGTTCATTCTGAAAGTTGGCAATGTCGCAAATTACTATGAAATATTTCGCTGTTTTGATGAAGATTTTTTTTTTCGTAGGCCGTATTGTCCCACTCCTGGGCAAAGGCCTCCCCCTAATCCTTGCACTTCTCACTATGGTGTACTACTTTTCACGAACACATATATATATTCTCACGATATAAGTATTTGCAATTCAAAAGCAGTAGGTACTTAAGTGCAGCCCAGGAGCGATAAATAAATAATTTAGAAATAATATATTTCACAGCTATCTGACATTTAAAAAGGTTTGCTACATTACCAAATTTCAGAACGCAGCCTTTTGTTAGTTTAATATGCTGTATTTAAGTTTAATTGTTAAATCTAGTGGAATGGCAACGGACAGCGGATTTTGACAGAGTTCACTCTCCAGTCCGGTCGGTTTGGCCACTTAAATTATTTTATGTACTTAACTGTTTAACATCTTAAATTATTTTATGTACTTAACTGTTTTTTTTTATTTGTATAGTTTTTATTTATTAAGATGCAATTATCTTTTATTTTTACCCTGAAAAGGCATCGGATTCCTAGCAATTTTGGTTATTTGATGTCATTTTACTTTGAGAGTTTTAGATAGATAGGCTATCAGGATAAATGTCATAGAAAAAATATGATCCCATGTATCAGTTACAATAAATTTAAAGCAATAATATTATTGTCAAGTTGCAGTTGTGTACGTTACCCCAGCAGGTAAGTGTCTCCTAGAGTTATATGAGTAGAACGTATAGTTAGTGCCTAATCTGCTGTAAATGTGCCCCCACATAAAGAATTGGTGCCCTTAGTCGTTCTGGAAAAAACGGAAAAAGCGATTCCTGCTGGGGTAACGTTTTTCCAACAGGAAAATTTTAAACAAATGATCGGAGAGGAAAATATTGTCCATGGCCGGAGAGCTTATATTAGTGCCAAAAAGTGCCCCTGAAAATAAAAATAGTGCCCCTTCAGGTTTTCGAGATATAGCATTTCCTGCTGGAGTAACGTTTTGCAGAATCGTATATCTCTAAAACCATTGCATGTGCCCCTGTACAATAAACATACACGAGTAGCTCTTAATTAGGGCCTATTAGTGCCCCAATGAGGGTTTTTCGGATTTTATCTGACACCAGATGTCGCAACGTAGGCGTCTGTTATAAACAACTGTCGAATTGTACTGAATTGTATGCTAGTGAAACTTTTTACCGAAATTTCATCGTATTTGCACTGTTTTACAATATAAATATGGATTACGGACAAAGAAAAGTAGCTGAACTAAAGATCAAGCTTCTTAGTACTGCAAAAGTCAGTGGTACAAGGAAAAACTTAATGAAAGGTAACTTATGCGGTACAACACTGAGGCATTCGGTATAAAGTTTCACTAGCATACAATTGAGTACAATTCGACAGTTGTCTATACCAGACGCCTACGTAGCGACATCTGGTGTCAAATAAAATCCGAAAAACCCTCATTGGGGCACTAATAGGCACTAATTAAGAGCTAGTCGTGTATGTTTATTCTACAGGGGCACATGCAATGGTTTTTAGAGATGTACAATTTTGCAAAACGTTACTCCAGCAGGAAATGCTACATCTCGAAAACATGAAGGGACACTAATTTTATTTTCTGGGGCACTTTTTGACACTAATATAAGCTCTATGGCCATGCACAATGTTTCTCTCTCCGATCATTCGTTAAGAATTTTCCTGCTGGAAAAACGTTACCCAGCAGGAATCGTTTTTTCCGTTTTTTTCGAAAACGACTAAGGGCACCAATTCTTTATGTGGGGGCACATTTACAGCAGATTAGGCACTAATTATATGTTCCACTCATTTATCTCTAGAAGACATTTTCCTGTTGGGGTAACGTACACGTTGCAGTTGGCACTTGCAAGTAGATTCCGATATTGTTCGCTTTGTCCTGTCTATTGTCAGTTAAATGTCCTAGAATGAAATAGATAGTAATAATAACCTTTATTACAGCATTTTGAGCGGCAGCGCCTACCGTCGCATGGAATCGGAGCCCCCGATGTAATTGATAAGATAATTAAAATATAGCGCATGTTGGTCGAATAATGTATTGCACTATAATCAAATAATATCAAGTATCAAGTTTGATTGGAGAAACTGCCTTCATTGGTTAAAAATATTTTTCTTTGGCGATTTTCTCAGTACAGCGTGGATATGTGCCCGTTTGGTAAAGGACTCTCTTCTTATTACATGGGAATAGACATAACTGACTACCATGTAGTACTCTGCCTAACTCTTCGGGGATTACAGGCGGGGTTATGTTACGAGTATATTTTCAAAGGCAACACATTATTCTGCAGAAAAATAGTTCTAGTGCAAAACGTTTATCAATCAGCGTACGTTTTCTTAATTGATGTTGTATTATTTTTTGCGAATTTCATTCGTAAAAGTCGTGTATTTTGTTTTAATGTATTTTTTTAAATTTTTTACCACCTATGCAAAGTATTTTTTTTCGACACACTTGCTCGAAGTGGCTCTTATAGGTATCACTGTTTTTAGCTTACAATGCAACAATGCTTACAATGCAGTGTGTTTAACACGCGTACTATTTACTTTGTATTAGTTATGCCACAGAAAACTGTAAATTCCCTCGCAAGTGTGTTGAAAAACCTGATTTTAAACCTACACATGAACAAAATATATTCATTGTTATAATTTACTACTTAATATAATTTCCTTATGAATATTTTATTATTAATGCTTTCTTGGTTTATACTTGTAATGCTTTTTTGGCTCGAAATCACCAAGATGGAAAATTTCAAACTTGGTTTTATGGCGAAAAATGTTACGACCTACTTTTATTATAAGAAAGTTATGTCACTAAACTCGAAAAGTTGAGGAGCTTGTGGTGGAATAATAACAGCCGCTCGGAGCCGATCTTCATGTTAAGCCGTGCTTACCTAGGTTGGTCCGTGGATGGCTGACCGCCCATTACATACCGAATTTCCTGCGTGCCTCGGAAAGTACGTTAAGCCATTGGTCCGGACTGTCATCTGTAGATCTTTGACAGTCGTTACAGGTAGTCAGTGGCCTGAAAGTCTGACAACCAGTCTAACCAAAGGGAATGTGTTACCCAGTACTACGAGTACCATGTAAAATGCTTGTATTCAGCTGCATCCGGTTAGACTGGAAGTCGGCTCCAACATAGGGAAGACTAGGCAGATGATGATGACATATAACGATTTCATCGCTCAACAAGATAACAATCTTAGTAATTTCGTTGATGACGATGCAAATTTTACCCCTTGCGGATTTTGAGCCTTTTCTTATATTCATAAAGTGTGTCACATTATTAGGGAACGGATACTCATTATGTTGGTTCTTAGGTTGATGAGATAATTGCTTCTAAAGCCGTGAAAATTGTACACCCCACCCCCATCTAATTTCTAAAGTAAGATCAGGGAAAATTCTGAAAAAATGTAGGTTTGAAAAAAATCTTTTAATGAAAATTGGTATGAATAAGATCTAAAGAAAGTTGAAGTTAAAGTTCTTGAGAAATATTTTTTTTTTTATATAACTGCAGCTGTAACTTTGCGTCTTGCGGTTGAGAGTATATTTTCATATGAGTGACTCCTAGATGACTTATAAACCAGGCCATAAAACATGTGTTTGTTAATAGGTTGTTAATGTGCATTTTTTTGGTGCAGGGCGCAGACTCTTACGAAGGCTGAGAGAAAGAAGGGGTTTTCAACCAGCACGATGAAGCCCATGTCGGCAGCCGAAGAGAAAACATTAAATACGGCGGTCGCTATGGCCAATGAAATAACATCGAAGTAAGTCATTTGAGGGGTGATAAAATCTTTACATATATCGGGATATAAATAATAATAAATTAATTATTTATTACCACAAAGTTCAAGTACATTGCAATGTTTACAGGTTAAAGTTCTTAATTTAGCATTAGAAAATAAGTACAATAGGTTCTAAACTAGGTTAGGCCTGTATCTCAGGCAAAAAAAATCGAATTAGTCCGTCAGATAGATTTCCAAAAAATATTGGACACATACACACACACACTTTTTATTTTTTCACGTAAACAAAAAATGATACAGTGCGTCGAAAACTCGTGTGACGTCACACAAATTTTCACTCATGATCTTTGACACGTTTTATCTTCGTCAATTTTTATTAATTTGATGAAACAAAAAACACGTATCCATTATTTTTCGATAATCTGACAGACTAAACAGATTTTTTTTTTTTTTATTATTATCATCCCTGTTCTATTGTGGCAGACGTGCCAGTGGACTGTGTCAAGTGAGCGCTTATATATGATATTGTGGTAAATTTTCAGAGAGTGAGTGTATGTTTGTAGTGTGTTTTGAATATGGGAGAGTATAGCGTGGGTGCGAGAAATAGGTGCCTGACATAATGAGTGAATGTTTATTAGGTGATGTAAGTTAGTGTTCGTTAGGTAGTCAGTGGTCCAAAAAGTCTGACAACTAGTCTTACCAAGGGATATCGTATTACCCAGTATTAGCTGGGTTGTGGAGGTCAGATAGGCAGTCGCTCCATGTAAAATACTGGTATTCAGCTGCATCCGGTTAGACTGGAAGCCGACCACAGTATAGTTGGGAAAAGGCTAGGCAGATGATGATGATCTAAGTTAGAAGTGATTCCGTATTATGGTCATCTTATTGTAGTATTAGCCATTCCGTTACTGTACAGTCTTCAGTTGATACTCCTGAACGAAAGCCGTATTGGTTGTCGGCTATAAGATGAAATTTATCTAGGTAGTTTCCAAATTGCTTATTGAGAATTTTTAAAAGCGATGTGAGGTCTGTCCCCTTCCTTGAGAATTGTGTGGACAATAGTTTTTTAAGAGTATTTGGGAAAACTCCTGACTGAGTGCAGAGGTTAACCAGTCGTATGCCGTAATTATAGACACAAGTAAATAGCCATTATGGTTAAGGATGTAGGTTATAGGTGGAACAGAACAGAATATACTGAATCCTTAGTAAAAGTTTGTGCCAGGTTATACTTTATATCGTCTAAACATTACAACACTATGTAGCTGTCAGTAAAGACGTTTATCAACTTTTTCGTAATGATAATCTCTCAGTTCTCTTTTTGTTTACTTGTAATTAAACGTGTGAAAAAAGAATAAAAATAATCAAAAAATAAATGTTACATGTTTTTTCTGCCAAGCGATTTGTCTTATCAATATCGCTCCGACTATTTAATCCTAAAATGGTTTGAACATTTTTCAATAGAAGCTGGCACAGTCGCCACATTGCAAAAAAATCAAAAGGGTGACAGTCACCCGACTGTGCCACTGTGGATCCATTTTTAATTAAAATTGTCACTTGCGTTTTCCAGATCGATGAATGACCTCGATGGGGACAAGAAGTTCCCCCAGTCGCCGAATGAAAAATCCAAATTTTTCAAGTTTCCATCTCGGTCGCATCACGGGAACGCGAATGAACCTGGCGATAGGGAGCATTTCAGCGGTGGTAAGTAAAGACTTTTATTTCTAACTCAATTAACAATACGTTGTAAAGCCAGCATAAAGCTTGGGTTTCTGAATATAACAGTAGCCACCAAACACAGATGACTCCATATAGATTACTAGAAGTCTAGAACATTTTGTTTGTTTTGCGGTAGGCACGAGTTGAGCGAGCATCTCGTATATCAGTGCAACTTCAGTGATAAGCGGCGTGCATAAGTTCCTTCTTTGCGGAATCTATAGGGGGTAATCTGTGCCACCACTGGCGTCGTCATTTTACGTCTGCTGCAGTTCTTCCAGCAGTAAAATAGTAGCACCATCAGTTTATCCATTCCTGAGGACGAATTTCAACCCATTTTCTTATTATTTTTACATTAAGGCTGGGGTATCTGCTAAATTAGCAACTCTAATTGTGGTGGTTCAAACTTCGTTTGAAATACTGTTAGAATAAAGTTCTAATCAGCTTGCACTACAAAGTGGTTGTTACGTCAGTCACTGCGGGCCGAATAGTGCGACATGAGTGGTTTTTATTTAATTGTAGCCTAGTAAATCATTAGATCAAAATGCCAATTGTACACTTTGTGGAGAAAAAGTGACAAATATTTGTGTGAAAAAAATACTAAAACTTAATGCCATTTAAGAGTAGTTACGAATTTTCAAAGAAAAAATGCTTCACTTTGAATATTTTTTCATAATTATAGTAATAATAAAGTAAGAATTATTTCAAGTGTACCAATTAAAGTTTAGAGCCTATGAAGCAACAACATTTTTTTTTTTACCATTTTTATTCACTCATCAAAGAAGAGTCACATGGAGAAAACCTCTCGTTAGCAGATACCACCCCCTTAAGGGGCGGGTCGCCGGGAGCATTCGCCTGTAATGTAACTGTTCAGATTTGAGCATTACATCACTGGGTGAGGAGAACTGAGAATTCCAGTGACTACCTATAACAATGCAATTTGTAATTAATAACACTTGTTTTTGTACAAAATAAAATTTTGGATGATTAGATGACAAGCGAATGGGTACCATTCAACACCGGAAGCGTCTATTTGTAACGTAATGCTCAAAATCGATTCTTGGATTATTAAATTACCTTTATGCTTTTAAACGCAATGATCATGACGTGGCGATACCGCTTTCTTAAGATACCCAAGACTAACGCTACTGATAGTCTATTAACATATCCTAAATAAAATTATAACTCATCAATTGGCTTCGCATCAACATAACATTGGCTATTAGCGGCAGGCCATGAGCAGACATGGTTATCCTGAATTAAGCGTTTACTTAGGTATCTTTCCCAACGACTATTCACTTGTTTCAGCAAAAAAGATAATAAAACAGAAGCTGCAGGCAATGGTTGTCTGTGGCGCTGGTGAGTTTAATGTCGTTAGATAATTAAATCTGGCGGCAATTTCTGACGCTGTGAGCGAAAGGGGCTCGGTCTGCGGAAAATAAATAAGCCTTACTAAACAAAAAAAGAAGCATTTTCCCCCATTCCTCAGATGCGTGTCTTTAAGTTATGGCGTCAGAAGTTTGGCCATGACCAAATAAATGGAAAGTAAGCTATTGAGTTTTGGAGCGATTCTACCTGTCCATGAACCACCTGTGTTCCATGAACCTTCCATTTGTGGATTTTCATTGGGTATTTCAATTTCAAAAGTGGTTCATGAGTCGAAGAACTCCTTGGAAAGCTTCGCATCAATGTGACGCCTCCTTCCTTGCTATTATTTTATAGTTTTATTCAAGTTTTCGTTTAAAGTTTTTTTTTGGTCTTAATTTGTTTTATCTTTTATTACTTTGCATAGGTTCCGTTTCTCTTTTATTTGAAAATATTGATTTGGCTACATTTCGTTTCCGTACGTTTTTTTTTTTGCTTATTGTTTGTTTTCCACTGCGCTAGTTTTGATATCCATTTTTTGTTCAATATTTAAAAGACTCACCGCTTTGGATCGATCGATATTTTATTTCTCGTCCCAACTCGCACCAATTTCGTATACTTCGCTGTCTTGAAGAAAGTTCGTCAAAATTATTTTGTCGTAGATGTATGATCAATGTTGTTTACTGTCTATATAAACGGTGTATTTCAAGGCGCCCCTACCTACCTTACCTCTGCACAATGTACCCTATGTCATATCAGTGTCCAATTAACCAAAAAAGCTTTTTATTCGCTCTTTATTAAGAGCGCCTACCTTTTTTCTGACCGGCTTTGTTATTGGTTTTTATATAGTAAAATAAAGTGATTAGAAACATATGCATCATGATAAATAAGTCTAAAACTAGTTGTTCTAAATTCCCACAGTTAATATAGCAAACCCTAAATCGGACCCTGAATCAAAACCTATAAATTGGCCTACCCTTGTAGTTAGTGCTTTCCTTCAATGGTGAACACTTTATGCCCGCTTTCAAGAACACAAGACGTAACTAAAAGTAATACCACTACAGCAAACACAAGGCGATGACCAAACGCTCGACACTAGATCACTGGCTCGTAATGCTAAGGCAACTTGTACGGGTTGCCTAACACCAAGTTACTATAAACAATATTCACAAGCATCTCGAATTAAAAATACACAAGCTAGTGTCAGAAATTTAGATTTTGAAACGTACGATCTGCCCACTAAGAAACAAATGTAACGGGGGTGGAGAGGTATATTCCAGCTGCACATAACAGAAGATGTTGACCGAAATGTGGATGTCAAAGTTCAAACAATAGTCAATACTTAGTATATTTGCCCAATAACTCAACTCTTAATATTAAATGAGTTCATATTGAAATTAATAAATCAATGAGCTCCTAATATCCAAATATTATTTCAAAGTTCTAATCGACACGACAAATTTTGTTGTTTTATGAAATGAAATATAATAAATTCTGCGTCTTGTTCTTCCTTCCTGGATGATTTAGTCAGTGGTCCAAGCGGGTAACTCAAATGTGACAAACACTGCATAAAAATAATATTGCTTTGTAAAAAACCTATCTGTTTAGCCATTTACTTAGGTATTCATTTGTTTATAACTGTTACAGGCGCACGCGAACCGCGTCGGAATTTCAGTGAGGAAGCGAGGAGTGTCCCGGACATACAGGTATGACCGACACGTTAGTTAAGTTGATTTATTTAATTACGTGTAGCACACAGGTATGATATGAAGGTTTTTACTTATTTATTGTTCTGGTATGTGAAGGGCTCGGGTCTCAAAAATAACAGCCAAGGGTGAGCAGAGCTTGCCGAGGTCGTTCCGTAGTAGATGGGTGACCATTATAACTCACCAAGCCCCCATCTTGTCTCGAAGAGCAGGTAAACCTGTTAATCGCGGCTGTCGTTTGTAGACGTTTGACAGTCCTTACGAGTAGTTAGAAGCCAGGTTTGACTACCAGTTTAACCAAGGGTATCGTATTACCCAGTAACTGGGTTGATCTATGTAAAATGCTGGTATCCAGGTGCATCCGGTTAGACTGAAAGCCGGCCCCAACATAGTTTGCTAAAAGGCAGATGAGATGAAGTGTCCGGTATGTGAGCTGGATCAAACCAACATGGTATGCATTTAGCTCTGGACTGAAATAGCTGAAAGTAATAGAGTAAGGCACTAATTTAACAATATTAGGGTATTCGTTCGTTCTTAATTAAAATGAACGGTTCATTCCGGTGAGTGTTCTTTAGTCCATTACAAATTCACACGACACGAATAAACGCAAATTTCCTTCATTCATAATTTTATTTTTCGATCATTCCGCTGGCAAATGGGAGCACCGTTGGTTTGGTTCACACATGCATTTAAAGAGGCTGCCGCCGAATGAAGGTATAAGTGAAACGTCAGATATCGGTTCTGTTCAAAAGAGAAAGTAGTTGTGTTTTAGAACAAGTAGTAACTTGTCCTGGTTTAGAAAAAGTTTATATTTTCCACCACAGCACGTCTAACGTACTCCCACATTGTTTTTCAGTCAACTCTGACTGAAGAATCAATAATGGCTTACACCAGCCTCATAGAGGAGCCGACTCCATCGACATCTCTGATGTCCCACATCGCGCAAGAGTCCAGCGGCGTGATGAAGCCGTCTACTATACCAAAACCGGCGCATGGCATGACTCATACCACGTTCCATTCGCTGCAACACTCGCAGCTCAAGACCAAGTAAGCGAAGTTTAATGATGTTTATTCATTAAATCAGCGTTTCTTAACATTTTTTAGTCCACGGACCCCTAGAAAATCAAGCACATTTTCTAGGACCCCCTTTATAAAAAACACAGAAATCATTAATTTCGGACAATTTATTTTAGTACTGCAAAAAAAAAAACTTAAACAATAATAATAAGAACTGTATTAATGTGAAGGTTGGTACTGCTTTTTTGCAACTAAATTAATAATTTAAATGTCCATAGATAAGACGAAGAAGAAGTATGTGTATGGGGGTCCGCGAACCATAGGTTAAGAAAGCGGTGATCCGACACAAAACGTCTAAATTGAAAGCGCCCTTATAGTCGCTACTCGCCAGTCCTTGAACAATGTAAATCGGGCCATTGGCAACATAAATTAGCAGACAGCTCGCTGTCAGCAAAGTTACCGCCGTCAGACTGCTCGGTTGCCAATGTAAAGTATATCTAAAGAGCAATACATGAAGCCCATATTTGAATTATATTCTTTTTGCCGGGTGGGAGCGGAGTCGTTTATGTGAGCTAAGACCACGCTTACACTCAAGGCACCCACAGAATAGTCCGGTTAAGCAGAAGCCAGCCAGAAGCCAAGTAAAAATATACCTAGACAGTTACGTTGACTGGCTACTGTCCGATCGGTTTACACCACTGTCCCTACGCACTATACTAATCTACTTCGATAAACACTGTCGGCTTTAAAGAGTATGAATAACCAGAAATTATACATTATATGTGCACTCAAAATTAATAATTTAACAAATGTGTTTCAGGGCGTTCGCTGAACCTACTCACGAGGAAGTGACCTTAGTAAGTACTAATAACTTACACACAACGTATTCCAATGATTAAATAACGTTCATTCATTTAGGTTTCGCACTGAGGTTTGCTGTTAGGACTCAATGGGGTAGCTGACACCATTGACAAATAAGTCCCAAACCAAATTAAAAATAACAACTTTATTTTAAGTCTGCAAACCCGATTAGTTTCCAATTTGTAACTTAGTACAAGGTGAGACCAAAGTAATGTCGTAATCCGTATGTTTTGCAAATTGATATTGTTAAATGATATTTATGATATGGATAGATAGGGAATTAGCTGAGAGTAAGCACTTGAGCAATGCAAAGAGAACAGAATGATTGTTACTATGTAGCGGCAGTACAAAAAGTGCTACGGCAAATATAGTACAAAAAAGGACTACAACGCCATCTATGCCGCAAATTAAGAACTAACATCAAATTTCTAAATGGTGATTCTAAAGTTATCCGCGACTTAAGAAAAACCCGACAACAACGGTCAGGCACTAGCCCACCAGACGCAACATCCGTCTGGTCAGAGGATCCTCCCTGATATCTACGAGTATAGGAAATGAACTACTCATTGAATCTTTCGTTTTGTTTTTTTTATAATATATTGTGCTGGCCGACCAGATCGTCAGATCTCAGGGGAGTTATGCCTTTGGGCCTTTCCGAAATCTCGCGTTTGCCTTAAAAACCAACAAGTCTTGAAAGTAAACATTCAAAATCAAATCATTTCTTTCAAGTAGGCCAAACAAAGATAAAAATTAAATGTAGCTACAGTCCCAGTCACAAGACATAAAAACTGTGAAAGTACTGTAGTTGCCCATTCCCTAGCGTAGATCTCTATGGAGAAGAAAGGGCAAGAAACTCCATGGACACTCTTTTAAATCAAAATATTGTTACAAAATCTTGGTTACATCATTTATGTTGAGATGGTACATTATCTGAGAGCAATGTAGCAAGATGTGCACGTTAAAAGGGTCCATAGTAAAAGCAAAAAAAATACAAATAAGCCGTGGCAACTAAGAGATGACCAGTCACAACTGACAGCGCCCGTTCACGAACATGACGCATGTAACAGCACCATTCATCTCAACAATTTTAGAGGGAATTAAATGGTCCGACACGTGCGCTACCATCGGCGAGACATTTGAGTGTACATGACATAGTCTCAACCGCCAGGGCACATTCAAGTCAAGAAAAGACGTAGGTTTCCAGTGAATGATAGCTTTCTAGAACATAGTACTCACACAATATGGGCTATGCGATTATATAATACTAATAACATTTAATCTACACAATGAAAAAATAGTTGTACTATCTTCAGCAGCTGCAACTATAATACCATTTAATGCTATCAATTTTTGCGCCCCGGTCTGTCCTTGTGGAGCAGGACCAGCATTGAGCCAAGCATTTTTATCCGCGATATAATCGTCCAACTTGTAATATGCTTGCTTACATAGTGTGCGTTTAGTGCATGTTTTAAATTTCGTCTCATTCAGTTCAAGAATACTTTGTGGAATTTATTTTTTTATATAGCATCTCAAATAGTACCCCATGAAAGATGAGTCTACTTTAGCGAGTCTAAAGCCGTTGAAGGAGAACCCACAAATGATGAGCCAGATTTTTGCTATAGTACAAAATTCCGTAAACAAGCACAAATGTGCATCAACTCAGAAGGTCGCCATTTTGCTGGTTTCATTTACATTTACCTTAAAATAAAACAGATTTATATTTTTTTTATTTCCAATAAAATGACAATCACACTATGACATTACTTTTGTTCCACCTTATACATAAGCTGACCTTGTTCATTTGTAACAATACAGGTTGTTAACAACCTCGTACATCAAACTAAGTAACTTTACGCAAAAATTATTGCTGGGAAACGACAATTTTTTTTTGGACCCCCAATATCTCCGTAACTAGAACGTTCCCAGGTATGGTGTTGAACAAAAAAATGATCGCAATGACGGGGAGAACAAGTGCTTTTCGGCTTCGCTAAGAGGTTTTTTTACACTCTTTAAATGTCTGTAATGTATTTGTACAGTGACAAATAAGAGAAAATTTTCAAAAACACCTAACACTATTTACATTTTCAGCCGAATAATATTTTACCGCTTCCGCCGCGGACTACGAAACCAAAGCTAGTTAATATGCCACGTCACGTCCGCAAATATCCACTCAAGATGGTCGCGGATCTCAAGCCACAGAAGGAGGCAGAGAAAGTAGACGAAATTCTTCCAATAATCATCTACCAAAATACAAAATCAACTCCAAAGACTGACGAAACAACAGTCGTCGAAGACGTGGTGGATTCCGGCCCAATGGTGGATACTAATCCGTTCAATAATGTGGAAGAGGCAGCAGCCGCTAATCCTTTCAACGACTTCTTCACAACCGACAAGGAAGATGTAGGCGTGCAAGCCAACATTGAAAGCCCTGACAGCAGCGATGCTGAGAGCAATAGGGCTCTTGTAAGAGCTCTTGTAAAGGGTAAGTTTTAACTTGCTTACTAAGCATTTTTTGATAGACCTTCACCATTCTCCAACATTATGCTTCCTGATGTCTCTAATTTTTGCTTTGGCTCGGACTTAAACTCAAACTGAAATCTTGACCTTAACCAAACATTCAAATACTACAGGGATAGGCAAACACCGATATACGTTTGGTGCTCCGGTTTCTCCAAAACGTTTGATTTAGTGCAACTGCCTCGTTGGTCTAGTTTTTCAGGAATTTCTCAGTAGCAGCCACGAAGTCTGGATTTGTGCCCGGTTGATGGCAGTAGGCGCACCTCCTATTACATGGGACTTAAACATAACTGGCGAAATGGGGTGTACTATTAGGTGCACCTCCGCCTAACACTTCTGGGATTACAAGCGTGATGTAATGTTTCATTTAGATTGCTACTGTATTTTGAGGAGCTAAACAGCTTTCTAAATACAAAAATATATAGCTATTTGCATACAACTGTGCTATTAAAGACGTATGAACGTGGACGAAACTTAATGGAATATATCAAGATTGCAGCAGGTGGCGTTACCTACTGTCATGTGTCCCCCTATCTATATATCCCTACAGATTCCAGCACATCAGCTACCCGAATCAAACTTTCCCAATCAACCTTGAACCTAATGCTTTAGCGATAAAGTTGAAAATCTATTAAAGTTTAGCAGATTGTAGTGGCTTGATGTGCTAGATTCTGTCCAGTATTCTGAACTAACTACGAATAAACTGGTCGAATTTTCATTTCAAGTTTGAGTATTTTTTATTTCATTGCAGTGTGCCATTAGCAAAACGCGCGTCTAAATACATTTTCTAATCTAAGTAATAAAAATAATAAATAAATTTATTTCTCTAAAAACTTAGTAATATTTTACAGAAAATTAGTTTGGCAGTATTAATTTGTAATAAGTGGATGTAGCCACTGCAACCGAACCAGGCAATGCCTGTATTTCGGTTTTCAGCGCCTTTTCCCTCGAAGTGCATCGATGTATAAACTGTTGTTTTCCAACATTTTCAGAACATAAAGATCACGTGTCTGTCGAGGACCTTCTAGAATTTGCGGACCAGAGACCATGCGGTCGACAGAGGGGCAACGAGTCCGACGAAGTAAGAATAATGCGGAAAGTCTTGAAAGACAAGGTGAATAGAATCTTACAAAGTATTTTCTAAAGTATATTTCAGTCCGTTTACGGGATCATATATTTACAGCCAGTAACGCCATCTACTTTCTTGTGTCTGAACTAACCTGTCGGCCATCTTGTTTGTTCATAAACGTTGAGTAAGTTTGACGTACTGTCATGTAGCCAAATTGAGGTATTCAATATTCCAACTCGACACATTTTTAATTATTTGGGTTTTTGTCTTAGTTACTTCACTGTAATGTTTTCGGTTTTGTTTTGGAAACCGTTTATTTGTTTTCGTTAGTCGCGTTTTAATAAGTTTTGTTAGCTTTGTAACTTGCTATTCTTCTTCTTCTTCGTAGCGTGTAAGTTAAGATGACAATAGCGGTCATTGACCTACCAACATTTATTAAAATTTGAAGACCAAAAATAAGCCTGTTCAAGTCTTGATTCGTCATCTATCGTGATCTTCAACATTTTTTCTAATGAATAACGATACATGGTTTATTTGTTTTGGTTCTTACGAAGAGATATTAGGGAAAGAGCAATGACCGCTATTCTCATCTTAACTGGCACCAACTACAGTTTGGCGCTTTCGGTAGCGTCCATGGCTTTAACTCTTTCGCTAGAGCTTGTCACTGTTCTGCGAACTTCTGGTGGCGCTATCCCTGCCAGTGGGTATAGCATCTGTACCGAGGTCGGTTTAAGGCAACCAGTGATGATCCGGCACGTTTTATTCAGAGCTGTATCCACTACCTTTGCACGGGCTGAACGGCTCCACACGTGGCACGCAAATTCGCCAGCTGAAAAAGATAGCGCCAGCACAGTATTCCGCAGAACATGAAGCGAACTAAGAGACTAGTCACCGTAAGAGACTGTTGCGAGTGTGCACCGTCTGCTTGATGGAATTGCAGTTTTTGTTGAAGGTCAATGATCTGTCCGGAATAACACCAAGATATTTTGGAAAGTTACTGTGCTCGATAGACACAAAGCCCGTCTCAAAGGGTACGTATCATAATACCTAAGTTGATCCTAACTATTTTCGATATAACTACGGACCAAAGACCTACTGTTTAAAATACCTAAAGATCGTTTCACAGATTTTTTAATAACTAATGAACGAAATACATAAAGGACCATTCATCTACGGTTGACTCACCTATTCTCAGTATTGCTTAGTGCTTTTCTGCATTGGGTCTTGCTAGCTGGCGTGAAGAGCGTATGTCGAAGGCCGGCGGAGCGACAACGACATTTGCGACCGAAAGTGGGTGTGTAATGTAAAATGCGAGCGTAGCGAGCGCCCGTCACATCCAATCAATGTCGTAGCCAATTTCTTAAAAAAAAACATTACATAAATCATTCGTTAGTGCGATTGGTTTTAGTTGAATCAAAATTAGGTAAGTCAAACAGTAGTTGAGTCGACCAATATGTGTTATGAACAGAATTATTTGAATCAACCGTAGTTACATCAAAAATAGTTAGGATAAACTTAGGTATTACGCTACGTAACCATCCCAAACTATATTAAGTCGCCCTCGCAACCACGACACAGCAACCGGGCCAAGATGCTTGCTATTTATTTTCGTCAACCGATTTTTGTTTTGTTTCTTATTTACTTTCTTGTAACTTTGATATTTGGTGCTCGTTTGGTTTTTGCTGAGTTTTGTTTACAATTTTATCTTCCTTGAGACCTCAAATTAGAGACAATACGACAAACAGGAATTTATCTTCCGAGACTATAAAAAATCACTAATATCTATTTATAGCCTGTAGAGATCAGGGTATGGTACGGGGCACTTCCCATACATACCAATGCTAATAAAACAAAGGTATTTTTTTTTTAATTTTCCTAACCGCCCTTGGAAATCGTTTTGGATTTGTGTCGTCACCACAAACGATAACAGTGATAGTGATGATGTTTAGTGTTAGTATTGTATTTTTGGACGTTGGTCTACTGGTCAACAGCAACGGCGACGTAAAGGCCAAGTTAGAGACCAACTGTTGTGTCTTAGTCTGCTGCTCGCGCGAGAAAAGACCGTGACATGACAGACTTCAGCGATTTATTTATTTATTTTTATTTATTTCAGGCCAACCAACAATTGTTTATACTGTTACATGTTTAAATTAAGATTCTTAAATCAAAGTTTAGTATAACAATTTCTTATAGGTTAGCACCGCATGCCCCATAAATAATAAATGTAACCAAATAAGAACAGAGTTGAAATCAAAATTAAATACTGAATTTAAAAAAAGAAAACCAAAAATTAAATACGAAATCAAGATTAAATACAAAATCAAAATTAATTACAAATTAAAAATTAATAAAAAAAAAAAAACAAATACAAAATCAAAATTAAAAACAACACCAAAATTAAATACAGAATCCAATTTAAATACAAAAAAAAAAACACAATCAAAATAATGCAATACAAAATCAAATTCGATACAACTTGATTATATGTAATTATATGTACACGCTTGTGTGAATGGCAACATTGCAGCCCGACAACTTTTTCTTAGAGCGGTCTCACATAGCGATCGAAACTGTGCCTGTACCCGTGATGTTCCGAATATCGTTCGAATGACTTTTTGTTAAGTACAGTTATAAAATATCACTTTTACACGTCCGTGTTAAATATAAGATTGATGGTTTTATTTGTTTTAAAGTTTCAAAAATGGTTCGGATATTCTAAAATATCGTTTTCAGAACGATGACTTGACAGAAAACAAACAAGTAATAATCCTACAAAGCGTGTACATGGATCTTTTGGCGCTTGTCCAAAATGGTTCAATGCTATTTCATGACACACTTTCTGCAATTGGTTTTAGCAAGAGCTTTAGTTTTATTATTAATTTAATTTGAACACCAAAAGATGTTTGTTTTACTGTAATGTGTCTACAAGTGGTGCTAGTCGTCGAAGAGTCGCCTGGCTTGCGGTGGTCTGTGCCGAAGTTTGTTTTTAACTTCTTATGTAGCAGGAGCTACTGTTCAGTGGTGAACTTGTCTTGTTGATGATGATAATGTGCTGACAATTACTGCCAACTTGATCGGATATTGCATAGAAACCGTAAGTGGTGCATTATGATGGCTTACGTTGTGATTGCTAATACAAGATGACCTAAAAGAAAGTTTATTGTCATATTGCTGTACATGATTAAATAAAACTTGCTCAAAAATCTCATTGAATAACAAACTCAGTGGCGTAGAACTTTTTACAAGTGCAAGGCGCCCATTCCTTTTTAATTCGAAAGAAATCTAAGGCCCGCTTGTACCATCACACCACGAACGTTTGGCGCTTGATATATTAAAAATATCGTGCAGTTTCTAGTAATTGCTTTGCGATGACAGAGACAACTTGAAGGTTTAAATATGTTAAGCGGCAAATACAACCTGTTTTTTTTTTAAATCCCATAACTCTTGGGCAGGGCCGAGCCGCCCCTGTGTGCGAAGTGTGCGGCGCACACAGGCGCCAAAACGATAGGGGCGCCGCCATCGAAATTATGTTTGTTACACTTACACAACAACATATTTTTTGTAAGGTTATATATCAATCGATTAAGTTGTTTAGATAGGAACAAACCAGGAGAATAATAAATGTTCCTATCGTATCGGATCAACTAAATGGTTGATTCGTTGGGAACAAAAAATAGTTGATCCGTTTCAGTTTATCGGTTTTGTAGATCGGAGTGGAAAACGAGCAATAATTTTAACCTTCATTTTCAACGTTTTTATATTTTTCAGAATTTTCCCTTTACTTGTGCTGTAAGACCTTGCTTTTAACCAAAATTGACAATTCTAAGTCAACCGGAAGTACCAGGAAGTACCCTATAGGTTTTGGGTCGAAAACCTATATGGTAGTTCCCGTTGACTTGGAATCACGAAATTTGGCGAGAAGCAATGTCTTACAGCACAGGTAAACAGAAAAATCTGAAAACTGTAAATATGTAGTTTAATAACAAAAAAAGCAATTTTACTATTACAAACTTGTTATTTGCGGTTGGTGCAATAGCCGTTTCATGAGTTCGAACAGCACAATTATGTTTGTCTTTTAAAAAGTTTGTACGGAACCCTCGGTGCGCGAGTCCGACTCGCTCTTGGCCTTGTGAAATTAACTTTATAAAAAAAAAAATTGTTGAAACATGAAGATTCGTGAAAAAAAAGAGGCGCTTCATAGATTTCGCACACAGGCGCTGTAAGGGGTCGGCGCGGCCCTGCTCTTGGGTTATATTCTGTAGGTAAAAATAATACTAAAACTCCTAGAATAGGTGGTCCGAAAATGCATAGTTTTGGAGATATCATCAATCATAATTATGAAATATGCCGCAATTACAGACACAATTAAAATAACAATGTTCTGTTCCCTTTCGGGAACGGCTGGGGACATACTGGTATTTAAAGCTAAGAAAATGCAACGTTATCATATTTCACGTAAGGGTGTTTTACGTTAATAATCGTGACTGCCGAATTATTTTGTACGAAAAATAAAAAAAAAAACAGTATGATTGAAACATAATTCATATGCCAGTTGATTCTTTGATATGGTCTCAATCATACCCTAGAGTTATGTGATATAAAAAAAAAACTGGTTGTAATTTTTGCGTAAAGTTACTTAGTTTGATGTACAGAATGCTTGGTTGACGGCTTCGTGAAGAGTTTGTTTACACCCTGTATATTTAAAAGCGAATTGTCGTGCACGCGGGCCTCAGTCCCCAGTGGAGTTCAAAGAATAATGGTTGTTCGACTGATGCTTATAAGAAAGTTCTCCATCACTGTGATTGCATAACATAGGAAACCGATAAGAAGCCGCATTATACTTCTCTAAATTAAACTTGATTAGAATGACACCTTTCAGGATGTCCATAATTAAGCCGATCATTTTGTTAAGACTATGTTTTTTAGGGTTCCATACACACAGGGTAAAAACAGGACCCTATCACTCACACACTCACAAGACTCCACTGTCCGTCTGTCTGTCACCAGGCTGTATCTCATGAACAGACAGACGGTTAAAATTTTCACAGATTATGTATTTCTCTTGCCGCTACAACAAATAATAAAAATAAATTTTAATTAAAAATTAAAGGGGCTACTACTACGATGGTACGGAACCCTTCATGCGCGAGTCCGACTCGCACTTAGCTGGTTTTTATAGTTTAATTTTATTGGCCCTAATTAATACTCATATTTACATAAAGTAAAGTTCTGACTGCATAAATGTCATTTTAATCAAGTTGGACTTTATGGATTTTAGTTAAGTCACTTGTGTGCTCCTTATCGATGTGAGTGGGCAAATAGAGGTGGGGCACATGGGCCTTGTGGTGCAAAAGAGCCTTAGTTGCTACACCGGTATGTCAATTTTGCTTACGCAGTTTGGTAATCAAATATTTCTATTGGGTAATCTTGAAGATTCAATGTTGTATTAAATTCAGTTGTTTTATTTAGTCTTTCGCAACTTTATGTTCTGTTCCTAGGGCTAAGTTCACCGAAAAGATAACAGTCTGATTATCTAAAAACAGCTGTTTAAAACACATTTTCATGTTCACCAAAGCAAATCAAGCGATTAAATACGCTAATCAACTGTTTTCTCTAACCCACCTCGGAGAGGTTGTTTAAAGTCCCGGTTAGTAGTTAATCGGTGTATTTTGACGTTTGCAAACTGCAAATATAACAAGTTTTAAGGTTACATCCAGATATTATTGTGAGAATTTAACATGCAGTCTGCTTTGAATTATATTTTGGAAGAGGATAACGTTTTGGCCGAGTTTGAAACCATAGAAAGACTTTTGCGAACTCCTCGTTTGTATTCCACAAGACGACACTACTTCACACTAAACTAGTGACCATTTCCTTTTCGTCATGCGTAAAATTAGCATTGCGCTTCTCATCCATTGTATTTAATTTAAAAACTATTACAAACGAAAATAAACAAAACATAAACAACAGAAAATTTGATGGTTATAGAACTGTCATCTCAGGTAGGTATAATCTTGTATTAAGTCTCCTCTACACGTCTGCAGATGCGACCGAAAACCTTTGGATCTGTGCCAAAAACCCGACAGCAATCGGATTCGAGGCGGACGCGTCTGCGGACGTTAAATACCAACAACCGATGCACAAATTACCCCTTCTATACGTCGGCGGACGCATCCGAAGATGACGTAGTCCAGATGCATCTGCCGACGTGTAGAGGAGGCTTTATTTTATAGTGTATTATCAATGGGTATAACGCAACCATTTTAAGATGTTTCGCATTTGTACGGTTTTTAAGTTACCCACCTTATATGACTGTATTATAATCATTCGGTCTTTCATTCCTAAAATGCTCGTTTACATAACCGAGCTTGAATAAGTTGTGGTGAACACCAAAATTCCCACGTCATGTTAAAACAACTGTTTACGTTTAGCGGGCCGATTACGAAACAGTCGGTTATTTTACTGTTGGTGAACTTAGCCCTTAGTAGGGTTAATCGGCATTTTATTTGTCTTGTGAACGGTTCACTAAAGTTTCACCAAAACTCAATTGACAAATTTTCATTTTACAACTAACGTTTCGTATAGTATTTATTTTGCAAATAACTTATTCCGCAAATGTTTTATTTTAAAAACACTCGTTTTACAAACAATTATTTGGCAAACACTTCTTTTATCAAATGCATCAGATGATATTTAATCATTTATACATTTTTCATTTCTTAGATAAATCACGTTTCTACAAAATAATTTACAGACTAGTATTTTTTTACTGATTTTTAAGAAAAAGTATAGTAAATGCTTAGTTTTTCACAACATGCAACAAGCATACTCCATGCATGCAGCAAACAAGCCGCAAGTATGCAACAAGCAAGCAAGCAGCAAGCATGCAGCAAGCGGCCTGCGAGCTTATCGTCGCAGATGGTTTTAACGCACACCACCGCAGCTTCGGCTTGCTGCAGCCTCAGCCGCGGCGGCGGGCGTTAAAGCCACCTGCTCCTCAGCTCGCAGGCCGCCTCGTTCCTCCGCGCCTACGCGGGCTTAAATTACACTCTATGGGGTCGGGCATACGGGGAGTCGGTTTTGCAGCGATTAATTTTTGTCACTAAATTTGTGCTTATAGAAAACAAAATTAATTTATTTTCTCTTTTTTTAGAAATGTCACAATCAATATGCATAATGTCTTTCTTCCAAACGTTGTTTAAGAGATAGTATTAAAAAATAATGAATTGTTTGTATATATCTACATATAATACGCTAATAAATAAAAAAATATCGGATAATTATTTTGCTAAGTGAATTATTTGGTAAACTTGTTGTTGTATAATGATGAAATGACAAATTATGTTTTTGCCAATCGTTGCTTGTCAAGTAAAAGTTTTTGAAATAATTTTTGGTGAACTGACCTTTCACCCTTGTGAACATTATAATGTCACCTGTCCTGACATCAAGCGATATACAACATTACAAAACTTTTTAATTTTTTTATTGCTGCGTCTATGATTTTACTGTCGAATAAGAGGCTGGCTACATTTTATGGTTTTATTTCATAAAGTTTTAACGTTATTTGTGTAGAATAAACAGTTGTTCCATACTTTTTTAATCCATTTAGCCTGTATAGTGTGCAGCATTTATCAGAAATAGGTGGTCATAAGGTGGTGGAAATGGTTCAGTTTGATGGTCTTTTGCGAATCCGTGAACATGGTGGAAGGCAGGCACTTTAGCATGTACACGGATCACATCGGGGTCACCAATATTGGGGGAAGAACAGGGTGTAAAGCTCTTCATCCTCTATAGAAAAGGGAGGATCCTCCGACCAGACGGGTGTTGTGTCTGGTGGGCCACTCTATAGCATATCGTAAAATATGACCAGACATCCAAATTTAAAATTTGTTTGTTTTATTCACTTTTAGAGAATAAAATGCCCTTTTTCGAGTGCCGAAAATAAATGTCGAGTGGCAATGTTAAAAATTTGTTTTTACCATTGCCACTCGACATTTATCGGTATTTTATTCATCGATAACAGTGAATAAAACGCTCTTTTACTCACTGAGTGATTAAAGACTTTTTGAATTTGGAAAAAACACGAATTATGTATAAAAAAAACATGCTGAAAGTACGTACTGGGTGGCTGAATGTATTCCATTCCAAATAAATAAAAAAAAACCCGCCAATTTTAGTTAGGTTTTTTTCTGTCTGTTAACGTGGTTGTTTTGAGTTATCTTTTAACATAATTACCTATAATAAGATGAGTTCTTCCGATGACGAAAATGAGACACTGACTCCGGAATCATTTCGTTCTAAAGCAGCAGTTATAGTAGATGATTTGTTGCCGCCAAAATCTCGGGAGTTGTACCTGAAAACATACAATATGTTTTGCGACTGGAAAACCACGAATGGCGCCAATTCCTTCTCTGAGTGCATAAAGCTTTACGGCCCACTAATACAAAAACCCTTTTAATGTTCATATTTAATCCTTTGTTGTTTTATTACTGATTGTAATAAAATGCGATAAATATAAATACCATGGCCCAATTTATTTTCTCACAGTCAATGGTAAAAAGTAGAGAGAAATATCTCGGTCCTTGTATCCCTCGCTCCGCTCAGGATTCTCTCGTGATTTTACTCTAGAATCCTTCGCTGCTCTCGGCATCCAACTTCGTCCCTCGAATTAAATTCCCTTAATTTCCACTTGTTGTATAATCTACTATTTTACCATCTCGAAAAACTGCATTTTATTCATCGATAACAGTGAATAAAACGCTCTTTTTCTCACTGAGTGAATAAAAACATTTTGAATTTGGAACGATAATACGTGCCGACAACAAGATAACACTGAATTTCGAAAATTGCTTTGAGAGATTGACCAAGGGCTTTACGTACTTTCCGACGCACGGAGGAAACTGTATGTAACGAATAAGTGGTCACTCATCCACAGACCGACCTTGGCAAGCGTAGCTTAACCTTGCAGATCGACCCAATTGGCTGTTATTATTTACCCACGAGAAATATAAATACTTTACTTCTATTTATTTTCTCGCAGTCAATGGTAAAAGCAGAGTAGACAACTCGTGGAAAAAAAGAATATCTTGGTTCTTGTATCCCTCGTTCCGCTCAGGATTCTATTCTAGAATCCTTTGCTGCTCTCGGGATCCAACTTAGTCCCTCGAATTAAATTCCCTTTTTTTTCACTTGTTGTTTAATCTACTATTTTTTTAATTATTTTTTATTACAAATATTTCCCAATTACTTACACTTATTTGCATGCTGTGTAACGCTTTCGTCGTTCACTGGTAAAAACCTACCAATGATTAAAATTGACACAAATTATTAATAATTTTCAGGCGAATCAGGCGCAGTGTTTAGAAGCCTTGGAGCTGAGCGGCTGGAACGTTCACAACGCCATCAAGCTTGTTCGGGTGAAGATGTCGGTAGGGACCGATGTCACTTTTGACAAGTGCCACGAGCAACTACAAAAAACGAACGGAGATATTATGAAAGCAGTCTCCATGTTGCTATCTATAGACAACACATAAACTGGAATTAATCGTGCAAATTTGGATAAAATAAATTAATTTAGTGAAAAATAGCTTCGTATTTTGTTTGTTTCTAAAGGTTCTTCTGAAACATCTTCAGCAAAGACGACATAATATTGTTGAATGACGTCATAACTCATAACAACATTTCGAGAGACATACTGAGAAAGCTATATAAAAACCTTCACACAAAACTAAGCATGAAATCAGCATATATCGTCATTATTTAGTAGTATTGCTGTTCGTAACAGTAAAAAAAATAATTGCCTTTCAACTTATGTATATTCCATACTAGCTGACCCCCGCAACTTCGTCTGCGTCACATAAGAGAGAGAGAAAGTGGGTCGTAGGCACATATAATACAATTCTAAAGGCGCACATCACACACTTCATTCCGCATAATGAAAATACGCGCGTGGTACTTGATCATTATTTTGTTGCGGAGTTATTTTAAAGCTTTGTATCCATTGAAATCAAATGATGTATGTAAGGACAATTTTGTTCAAAATTAAACCTATATATATAAAAGAGAAGTCCACTCACTGACTGACTGACTGACCACTCATCACGAAATCTCGGAAACTACTGGGCCGTGAGGTCTGTAATTTGGCACAAGCACTCTCTATGGGGTGCAGGCGCGCACTAAGAAAGGATTTTTTTAAATTCGCACCCCAAGGGGTTGAAAAGGGGTGTCAAAGTTTGTATGAAAGTCCTATGTTTTTAAAGTTAGAGACATGAATGTGGGCCTGAGTGTTCCTTTCGGCTTCTAGGTGCTCACTAAGAAAAGGTTTTACGAAATTCGGCCCCTAAGGGTATAAATAAATAAGGGTGTTTAATGTTTGTATGAAAAAAGTTAAAGATCCAAATTGAATCTTACGGCAACGCGATATTGCATACTTTACATTGAAATTAGAATTCGGAAGCCGATAAAGATCCAAATTGAATGTTACGACAACGCGTTAATGCATTATTTTTCATTGAAATAAGAATTTGGAGGTTTATCTTCAGTTTTTATGAGAATTTATAGTTGCCCAGTATGTTTCAGTAATATACAGGCGTCAGCTGAAAGGTAATGAAATGAGGTTCTATAACGTTCTAAAGTTTGTGTTGGCGACGCGCTCATTTGAAGTTAATGTGTTAGTAGTACTTACCTAGTTATAAGTTTGTTTTTAAGTAACGCGGGCCCTCTGACGTGCTCGTCAATGTGAACCCCGACAGTCTGCCACCATACGCGAGTCGATGCGCACGCCCATATTTGTAATTGCGCACATAGCCCTTTGTAAATTCTCATTTTGTTACATTTAATCATTAAATCGAGTTCACCTAGTGTCTCCCGAGTTTTTTTTCTACACCAGCACAATCCTGCAGCATCTAAGATCTACAAAGTGGTCCCTCGAGCCAGATCTGATGTCCCAAGCTCCAGGTGTAAGAACGCGGCGAGCAAAAATGCTGCAGGAACAACGTGATTTGCTGGAACAAAAGGCAATTGTAGACAATGGTCAAGCTGCAACAGTTGTTTCTAAGGAGCATACCAGAGTGCCACTACGGTTATTTTCCGATGTGCCAGGTAGCAGCATAAAATCGGAACCGCTACCGCACATGGCAAAACCTGAAAAGTTAGCATTGTGCACCAGTAAATGTTCTCAAAAATCAACGAGTATGTCTCAAAAATCTAAGGAAGCGAAGAAAAAGCAGTTGCTGCTAGAAGCTGCTCAGCAAAAGGCAAATATTCAAATCGAGCTCATCGACAGAACCCTGGACGCCCAATTGTCAGCACTCAGCGACGAGGAAGAACAACAAGGATACAGTTCACAAATCGATGGAAACGAGCTTCCTCGAAGCGAGCTAGAAGAATGGGTAGCCCACCAAAGTACCCACAAAAAACCCCCAATCGAACAGCAAGCCCCCGAGAAAGGAATTTATACGGGCGAGTTGAATCGGCTAGGACAAGTACGCGCCAAACACGTGGCCGGCCCGCT
Source organism: Xestia sexstrigata (assembly GCA_941918905.2). NCBI lineage: Eukaryota > Metazoa > Arthropoda > Insecta > Lepidoptera > Noctuidae > Xestia > Xestia sexstrigata. The sequence continues at coordinate 8,578,456 of OW799200.2, read as the reverse complement.
GCCCGGCACAGTGCCGCCGACACCGACGACACCGTGACTGCGTTAAATACAGCGGTTCACATGTTGGCTAGTACTTTGAAAGATATTTCAGTTAACTGTGCAAACAACGTGCCTCAAGCTAGTTTGCTCAGCCGTATGAGTACACCGAAAGATTGGATTGGCTTCAATTCAAGCAAGTATATGATGAATCAACGGCGTTATGTAAATTTACGCCCAAAGAAAACCTTTGGAGGCTTAGAAAGTGTCTACGAGGGCAAGCGAAGGACGCAGTCGCCGCATTGTTTATTAGCGCAACGTCGCCAGACCACGTGATCAAGACGTTGGAGCTACGGTTTGGTAACCCTGACTGCTACATTTCTCGAATATTCCATGAGATAAAGAAACTTCAGCCTCTGCATCAGGAATACCATAAAGACATCGTTCCGTTTGCTGTGAAGGTCCAAAATGTTGTGGAAGCAGTACGAGCAGTTGGACGTGAGGAGTACCTGCAAGGCGTTAACATCGCTTCGATAATTCTGTCCAAGCTACCTACAGTGCTCATTTCTAAGTTATCTGATTACAGTTTCAAAATCATCACCGAAGGAAAATTACCCAGGTTAGTGATTCTATCAGATTTTTTAAATGAGGAGGCCGTTAAGATTTCAACCACTGCTAGCATTTTTACTACCGTGCGAACTGATCACGGTCAGAAAAACAATTCCAGCATGCCTCCACGCACACAGACCGTGTTAGTTCAAGCCGAAGAAGGTAACGCTAATTGTTTGTTTTGTCGCACCGCTGTGCACAACATCACCGATTGCAAACAATTTAAGAAAGCACTACGTAAAGTACGGTGGCAATATGTGAAGAGACACGGTCTATGTTACAAATGTTTAATCTACAAACACGACCGCAAAACCTGCGAAGCACCTGTGTGCGATAAAGACAACTGCAATGAAGAGCACCATCGCCTCCTGCATTATTCCACGACGAATCAAGGTGAGCGCGCCAGCAATGTTACTCATAATTCATCGACTACAACTCCGGCGAACATGCAACGGGCCGAGCCTACGGTAACTTCAGAGACAATAACGCACATTAACGCGAGGGATCATAAAGTGTTGTTAAAAGTGGTACCCATTCGTGTGCACGGACCTACCGGTATTGTGAGCGCCACCGCGCTGCTTGATGACGGATCGAGTGTGTCGCTGATAAGCGCCGGCCTAGCTGAGAGCGTCGGGTTGCGTGGCCGTAGTGAAACATTAACAGTGCGCGGAGCTTGGACTGATAACGAACTAGTTTGTAAGTCTATAGTTATGAATGTAAACATTGCTGGTACTAATGATGACAGGTTACATAACATAAGAATGCGTTGTGTAAAGGAGTTGTGTTTGCCTGCTCAAAATTTATCTCTTATTGATTGTAATAATTATCCTTACCTAAAGAGCATTAAAGATAAATTCTGTACTTCTAACTCAAAACCTGAATTACTGATAGGACAGGACAATTATCAGTTGTTAGTACCTTTGAAAATAAAACTAGGTAAAACAAATGAGCCGTCCGCTACACTTACCCCACTTGGATGGTGCGTACATGGAAAAGTGCGCGCGTCGCGGAACGCCGCCTGTGCCTCCGCAACCAGCCGTCACACCAGCAGGGCTGAAGCTACCCTGAACATCACGAGATAGAGGAGGTAAGTGCAACTTCACATGATGACCGTTTGTTGCAAGAAATCCATGATGAGGTCCGACGCTCGTTTACCTTGGATGCCATGGGTGTGTCTGGTAAGCCGCGCCAGAATGCTGACGATGTGCGCGCCATCGACCATCTGGAGCGATCCGCGGTGCTCGTTAACGGACGCTGGCATGTTGGCTTACCTTGGAGGGATCCAGATCGCAGGATGCCGGACTCCTATCCTGATGCACTAAAAAGGATGAAAGGGATTGAAAGGAAAATGGAAAAGGACATACATTTTGCTAAAAGGTACGAGGAACGCGTTAATCATTTGCTAGTTAATGATTATGCACGCGAACTGATGGAAACTGACGTCACATCGAACACGTGGTACTTACCACACTTTGGTGTTGACAACCCCAATAAAAACAAGCTTCGGCTGGTCTTTGACGCTGCCGGTAAGGTAAATGGTTCCTCTCTTAACGACTATTTACTCACTGGGACTGTCATCACTTCTTGGAATTATGCTGCGCTTCAGGGAAAGAAAAATCGCAGTAACAGGTGACATAAAGGACATGTTTCTAAGGGTCAAGATTCACGCCGAAGATCAACACGCTCTAAGGTTTCTATGGAGGAGCAGCCCTACAGATAGAATCAAAACGTATGCTATGACTTCTTTAAATTTTGGAGCTAACTGCTCACCCTTTGTCGCTCAATTCATTAAAAACAAGAACGCACGGCAATATGAGTCATCGTGGCCGGCCGCAGTCAATGCGATCTACCATTCGCATTATATGGATGACTACATAGACAGTGTGCCGGACGAAACCACTGCGATTGAGTTAGTAAAAAACATTAGCGATATTCACTAGAGTGGTGGTTTCGAAATTCGAAACTGGACGAGTACCAGCGTTGCAGTTTTAGACAGCGTACCAAAAGAGACTTTAGGCCCAAGTGCAGTAAAGTTCAAAGTTGGTCAGCAGTATGGCGGTGAGCGTACGCTTGGTCTAATTTGGTTTCCAGCAGAAGATAAGCTTGGTTTTGACGTCTCACTAAAGCGCATCCCGAAAAATATTATTCAGGGCAATGAGCGACCGACGAAGCGGCTTATGTTAAGGGTAATAATGTAAATTTTTGACGTCTTAGGTTTTCTTGCTCCCTTTACAATTCAGGGTAAGATCATGCTTCAAGACACCTGGCGTCTAAATATTGGATGGGACGATTATGTTCCTGACATTATTTACGACAAGTGGAAAAAATGGATTAACCTACTTAAAGTTATAGATAATATCCGCATTCCTAGGTACCACGCGATGATTGCATGTCATCATAACGGGTTAGCATGCGCAAGCGAGATGTTAGTTCCCTCTGCCGAGCCAACAGTGCCCCCGCCGCTCGCCTCGGCCACCCCGCTAGCACCTACCAGTGCTACGCAGCCTTCTACTACGGGCTACGAAACCCTAGCGGTAGCTAGCAGTGCTACGAGCACAGGTGCAAGCGTGTCCTATAATAATATCAGCATGACGTCAGCGCCGTCTTCTAGACTTGCTACGAGCGGCTACGAAACCGTAGCTTCCACTAGCAGTGCTACGAATACGGACACAGGTGAGCCAGGTTATGTAAACCTACATTTGCATGTATTTAGCGACGCATCTACAAAGGCATTATGTTCGGTAGCATATTAGCGCTGGGAAACGATGGGTAAAATACATGTTTCTTTAATTGTGAGTAAATGCAGGGTGGTACCTGTGAAACCAATGACAGTACCTAGGTATGAACTTCAAGCAGCGTTGTTGGCTGCGAGGTTAGCAAACACTATTGGTAAGGAACATAGAATATCTCCGGTGCGTCGGTACTTTTGGTGCGACTCCACCACGGTTTTACACTGGATTCGTAATAATACCCGAACCTATAAAACGTACGAAGCAAACCGTCTTTGGGAGATCGACGGATTGACGAGCATTAACGAATGGAGATATGTTCCTACAAAGCTTAACGTAGCTGATTTGGCTCCAAGGGAAAGTTTTGAGCCTACTTTGTACTCTGAGTGGCTCACTGGTCCAGGCTCCCTGTATCTTGATGAGGCGGCATGGCCAAAGGATGTAATCCAGCCGGACACGGCCGATGTATGCGCGGAGCTTGCAGCCATTGTTCAGGTAATCCCTGCTGACTTAGCGGTACCGGATCCGGTACGGTTTTCTTCTTGGCTGCGTCTACTGAGAGCTACAGCCGCCGTTTTAAAATTCATTGACAAATTAAAAGGTATACCTGTCACTGATTACACTGTGGAGATGATGGAGCGTGCAGAGCGACTGCTATTGAGACACGCACAGGCAGAGTCATTCGCGGAGGATTTCGTATCAATTCGAAAAGGTAAGGACTTAGCTCGAATTAGTCGGTTACTAACTCTCTCACCGTTCCTGGATGAGCATGGCTTGCATCGTGTGGGCGGTCGTATCGATGCTGCTGCAGATGTCACCGTGGAGGTAAAGAGGCCTGTAATATTGGACGGGCGACATCCTGTAGCTAGACTTATTGCTCGGCACTACCACATAAAGGCGGCTCATGGTAATCAAGAAACAGTAGTAAGTCAACTGAGGGAAAAATACTGGTTAGTAAGACTTAGACCTACCGTGAGGACTGTGGTGTCGCAATGTATGTGGTGTCGAATTAATAAGTGTAAGCCGCAAGTTCCTCGCATGGGCGACTTACCTCGGGCTCGTGTGGCTCATCATCAGCGACCCTTTTCATACTGCGGTTTGGACCTGTTTGGACCGATGGAGGTCACCGTAGGCAGACGAAGGGAAAAGAGGTATGGTGCCCTTTTCACGTGCTTAACGTTGCGTGCAATCCACATTGAGACCGTTGCCTCCCTTACGGCCGATTCTCTAATCATGGCACTGCGTCGGATGGCAGTGAGGCGTGGCTGGCCACGTCTCTTGTACTCCGACAATGGTACTAATCTCAGAGGCGCTGACAAGGAACTCCGACGGTCTATGCAGGACCTTGACCGAGAAGAACTAATTAACGTAGGTGTCAACAATGGGATGGACTGGAGTTTCATCCCTCCCGCCAGTCCCCATTGGGGTGGGGCGTGGGAGAGGATGATACGCAGCGTAAAGACATCGCTTAAAGCTGTCTTAACTGAACGGGCACCAAGAGACGAAGTGTTATGCACACTTCTAACTGAAGTTGAAAATATAGTAAATAGTCGTCCTTTGATGCACGTTTCCGTCGCACCAGATGGAGTAGAAACCCTCACTCCAAACCATTTTCTTCTAGGTACATCATCGAACTTACCTTTGATCGGGGCGTTTGACAGTTCCGACTTGTATCTCCGTAGGCGTACAAGTCAACGATTGGCGGACATGTTTTGGAACAGGTGGGTAAGGGAATTTTACCTGAACTTTTACCTAGACGAAAGTGGCAAGGGGAGCAGAAGCCGCTACAAGTTGGCGACCTCGTCTTAGTTGTGGACCCGAATTCTCCCCGCAACTCGTGGCCAAAGGGACTCATTACGGAGGTGTTTCCCGGGAAGGATGGCCGTATCACGTTAGTGGATGTGAAAGTTGGCTCAAGAACGTGGCGTCGATCCGCGGCACGCGTCGCTCCTATCTCACTGAGTGATGAGTGCTGAGACAGCACTAGGGTGGGGAATGTTGGCGACGCGCTCATTTGAAGTTAATGTGTTAGTAGTACTTACCTAGTTATAAGTTTGTTTTTAAGTAACGCGGGCCCTCTGACGTGCTCGTCAATGTGAACCCCGACAGTCTGCCACCATACGCGAGTCGATGCGCACGCCCATATTTCTAATTGCGCACATAGCCCTTTGTAAATTCTCATTTTGTTACATTTAATCATTAAATCGAGTTCACCTAGTGTCTCCCGAGTTTTTTTCCTACACCAGCACAATCCTGCAGCATCTAAGATCTACAGTTTGTATGCCAATTTCTAGGTGGCTTTTTTTTTTCAATCTGAATTTCTGAAAGGTAAGAAAAAAACGTTTCAAAATACGAACTCATGAATCAATCACAGAATAGTGTAAAGCTTGAGGTTACATATGCGATACACGTTCAAGCTCATTTCTGTTCTGAGATATTTTGCTATTACTAATAATTTGCTTTGAAATATTTGTCATCATCGTTGTTTGGTTTGTCTTTTTTTTGGTTTGTTTCACTTCCTAATTTTAAATTGGAGGATAATAATTGTGTACCTATTGCCTGGTTGGAATTTTGTTTTATATTTCTCCGCGAATTACATATTATTGTGTATTTCACACTGTGGTATTACTATAATAGTTTTTTTAGTATTAGTCGTTCTTACTAGAAAAAGTGTGCTTGGATACCTACGGTCGTATTTTAATTTTAGTGTTTAGTATCTCTGGTTTAGGTTGGTGTTGTAAAAGAGTAGCTATAAAGAAGTTTTTAACACCCTTGCTCGTAAAGCTGATGTAATTCCACCGGTTTAAAATATGTAAAGCGGGTCATAAAAAACGCGTGTGTTACCAAAGCAAATAGTTAAGTTATAGTCCATACAAATTCCATAACAGTATTATTTGCAATTTCAAATATGGAACTGATCGCCGCCGCACGACTCCAGCTAGTGAGCAGCGCGCTGTTGCTATTTAAATTTCGAACTAATCGCCGCGCGGCGCCAGTCAGTAGGCAGCGCTAGCGCGCTGTTAAATGGCGGGAAAGCAAGTGTGCATTCACAGATTGAGTTTATTTAAAATAAAAATAAAAAATAAGTTTATTCGGTAATTTAAAAACTTGGCTGCATGCTCTAGTGTCTTTGCCAACATTTTCACGCAGCCACGGCAGAAAATAATCCTCGCGCCATTTTTCTTTTCTTTGTACTTGTATTTTGAATATCTTTTTTTTTCTGTTTCCTCGCAAATGTGTTAAAAAACGTCGTACATTATACGTGCGTATTGGTTATAACATGCTCGGCTAAATTACGCCCTCGCCTTCGGCTCGGGCTGAAATTCCGCCTCGCATTTTATAACCATCTTAACGCACTAAAATCGTAATGTACTATTACTTACTTACTGGTCGTGAGCATTGTTTAATTAAAATGGATAATCAAATTATTATCACTTCTAATGGAGTGCAAATTCTTTGCCAAATAGTAAATATCCTTGGCGATGGCGCATGCTTATTTTCATCTCTGTCCTATTTGGTGAACGGTAACGTGGTCATGGCTTCTGAAATTCGAGGCAGCATTGTGCGCCACGTGTCTAACAACTGGGAAAGATTCCAACCTTTCACCCAGGATCGGTCAGGAGCTGTTTATGGTTCAAAGCGTAAATACATCGCTTAAATGTCTTGTAATGGCACCTACGAAACCACCTGTGAACTCATGGCAGCAGGAGAATTATTCCAATTTGAGTTTCAGGTGTTTCAAGATGGTACTTTTATTGCTGGTTTTGGGGAAGCACAACAGGGAGTAAAAATAATCCGATTCTCAGGAAACTTCGATGAAGGTCATTTTGATGTCTTAATTCCGTTGACCAATTTAAATAATCAAAATGATCTTTTGACCTTTCATCATTGAGATAGTTACTACTACGTATAGAGAAGACACTGCGAACAAAATCTGTGCTCCGGTCAAATACTGTCAGCTGGCTGCAATTCAGTAGCTTGCTAAATAATGCTGTGGCGGAGCATTATTTATACGGGGTTAGCCAGCCCCCGCGCGCCCCGCACTGCGCGCAGATTTTGTTCCCGCCGTCTTCTCTATACGTAGTAGTAATAGCTCAATGCCTTTCATGCTGGCAAAATTGAAGAAACACCGACTTTCACTGAATCAGCGGAATGTGTGCAGTTAACTTCACAAATCCCAGTCCCAATTCACTGCCATTGACTGTGTCGAGAAGTGGCAAATTATCACTTCTAACGAAGCGCAAATTCTTTGCATAATTTACAGCGAAGTCCGATATGCCTGATCTTTTTTTTGGGAAAAGTTTATCTTAAAGTTGGTCCCATTTAAAATGAAAAATCGTGTTTAGGCTCACATCATGCACCTTGATGAGAACTTAAAACCTGCCTGGAGTATAACTGTCATCGAAGCAAAGGTCTGACGATAAAGACGAATAAGGCAGTTGCAGTAGCAAGAGGTCCTCAACAGTTTATTTTTTATTTTTTTACTAGCCTTTCTGCTGCTGGGCAAAGGCCTCCCCCATTCCTTTCCATCTCTCCCGGTGTTTTACCTCTTCTGGCCAATCAGTCAGGAACGAGTCCTAATCGTCACGCCAGCGTTTCTTAGGCCTGCCTCGGTGACGACGACCGTCTTCAGGCACCCACTGTGTAATGATTCTAGCCCATCTGTCCTGACCCATTCTGGATATGTGACCCGCCCAGTCCCATTTTAGCCTCGCAGACTTATCGCGAACATCGGCCGGTCTTGGAGCTTAACAATAACCTTAACAGTTTACAGCAGCTATATCGTGTTTGAGCTCTTCTCATGCACCTTGATGAGAACTTTCGACCTAGCTGGAGTATGACTCTCATCGATGAGGATGAAAACGTAAGGCTGTCGAGGGAAGCCCCTAATTGGAAAAAATATTGTAGAATATTTTAGCGATGAATGCAAATGTTTCCGAGAAATTAAATTGTTACCTACTTGAATCTATACTAATATTATAAAGCTGAAGAGTTTGTTTGTTTGGCTGGTTAAACGCGCTAACTTTAGGAACTACTGGTTCGAGTTAAAAACATCTTTTAGTTTTGAATAGCCCATTTCTCGAGGAAAGCTAATAAGGTTATACGTTATAATAATATAACCGTAGGCGTAAACGTAGGCGCGGGCCTGTGGACGGTGGGCTATGGGCTAGCTCGCCGTCCGTCCGTCTCATGACGACAGGTCGTGTCGACGGCGCGTTCGTGTTCCACGCGCGCCTCAAAGAGAGTCAGTAAAAAGGAAGGGGTCCGCAAGGACTGATGCCTGCCGGGGTTGCGGGACCGTTCGAAAGAGATACCGTGGCCCCGGAACACAAAGGGCGATGAAGGAACATGGATGGGTTTTAGTCAGTAAAAGTCTGACACTCCCTCCTGCTCTGCCCAGAGCGGGAGAAGTCATTTGATGATTTCCCATTCGAAAAAAAAAAAATCAGTGCTAATAACCTTATGACAGTGCCAGTAGTAACGGCAGTCACTTACCGAGTCGTGGATTCGACCACAGGCAGGCACTTTACTCCTTGGTAATCCGAAAAATAGCAACATGCTTGTGTAAGTGAAAAAAAACGTTACAGAAAATGATTTAATGTTATCACATTGCTCTACGAAAAGTAAGTTTAAGGGGGGCACGGAAATATGACTTGGGGGGCAGTGGGTCTGAACGGTTATTACGTGAGTACTTAATATTTATTTACCTAATTATTATTTTTTTGTAAAATTCAGTCGATTCTGATTTGAACAAATATAACTACAGCTACTTGTTGCTCGAAAGCGAAAAACTTGTTTAGGGATAAACTCATGAATAGGTAATAACAAAGAAGCCAGAACAAATTAAGTATAAAATAAAATACCTATACAATATTATGTAACCCTGTCTGATATAAACGGGCATAAAGGCATACCAATAACATTCCCAATTACTTAAATAAAAAAAAAACATAAAATATTCATGAAAATAAATTATTAATAGATTTAAAAATGCATTTTAGCTATAATTATTCCAAATTACCACCATTTCCCTAAATTCTAACAAACCAAAACTTCCAAGACGTCTGCTTACTTGGCTCCAGAGTACCTCCGCATGCCGCTCAGTCAAACTCGCCGATGAGCGTGGGATAGATGCATGCTATTTGACAGGCGCTGCGCCGTGTGAGAAAATGAGAAGCACATTTCTTCCTGCCGAAAACGCGCTAAATGAAGAAGGTTGGTCAGAATGAGCCCAACACTGTCATGTAGCTTTATAACCTACATACAAATGAAGATCCTGATCAATCCTAACAGTTTATTCAATGACAGCACGAAACTGTTGCCAGTAGTGCGTTATCTTATTATTGTGTTTTACTTTCACTATTTGATATGCACAATTTTGTTTTATGCACGGACATTCCTGCTAATAATTATGAACGTCATGAAAAATTATGCGTGTCATGTGAACGGCACGCGTAGCATGATCATTGTGGAAACGGGTTTTGTCGACGAAATAATAGACGGAATAATAGATTGTTGAAATATTTTTTTCATCATAAGCATGGCGATGTGAAAAACGTAGAAAAGAAATGTTTGTATTCTTCATTCGACAAAACTACTACAACGTCAAGCATGATAACAATTTTCCATTGTCTTTGATTGTTGGTTGGAGATGGTAGAAACAGTGCTAATTTACTATTCTTAGTGCCTAATGAACTACAATAATTTTAAAAACATGTCAAGACCCGACCATCGCCATCTCTTCAGTTTTTAGGCTGAGAAGAATGGAAAGAAGCCAGAAGGAACCCTCTACGAGCGTTAACCGGAGCTGACGATCTCTCTGCTGTTGAGGGCATTTTGATACAAGTGGGAAAACTTTGTCATTGCAGCCGACGCGGAATTCATACCAGAGCCGTAGGCGAGGGGTTATGGAGCCGAGAACTGCAGTGACAAATTCACAAGTAAAACAAACGTCCAATAAAAAAAAAACAACCCGTAAATAATATTTGAATGGCTTTAGACAGACCAACCACCAACCATTGAACTACGAAAGGCACGTCTAGGCCCTGTTCACATGGCAATGATCAGTACGATTTTTTTTTCGTAGCAGTTTCATACTGTATTTGTTTTTAACCATAAGTAGAGTTGATGTGTAGAAATTGTAGGCGTGTGATCTTCCAACCTTTTACCACATAATACCATACAGGATCACGCGGCCGCTTTCCCTCATGTTGTAAAGACGCTGTTGGTGCTGCCTGTGTCTAATTTTAGTTTTAACTAAATCTAAACGAGACCTATAACGTAAATGCCTAAATATTATTGCATTGAAATGAAATGAAATTTATTTATTTGCTAGATTACAGGTCATCATCATTATCATCATTTCAGCCGAAAGACGTCCACTGCTGGACATAGGCCTCCCCCAAGTGTCGCCACATTGACCAGTCCCGTGCGACTCGCATCCAGCGGATTCCCACAACCTTCACCAGGTCATCGGTCCACCTAGTGGGAGGCCTTCCAACGCAACGTCTTCCGGTTCGCGGTCGCCACTCCAAAACTTTTCGGCCCCATCGGCCATCCGTTCTGCGAGCAATATGCCCTGCCCACTGCCACTTAAGTTTAGCAATTCTTCGGGCTACGTCGGTAAACTTGGTTCTCTTGCGGATGTCTTCATTTCTGATTCGATCGCACAAGGAAACTTCGAGCATAGCCCTCTTCATTGCCCTTTGGGTGACTTTAAGCCTTCTGATGAGGCCCATTGTGAGCGACCACGTTTCGGTCCCGTATGTAATCACTGGCAACACACACTGGTCATAAACTTTCGTCCTGAGACACTGCGGTAAGTTGGACGGGAAGATACCTTGTGTTGACCTGTTTCTCGAAGTTAGACCTACCTAACTGGACCGTTTGTCCCAGGTACATATAATCGTCTACAACTTCGAGTGTAGAGTCTCCGATCTTGATAGGAGTGGGTGTGACATGGGCATTCAACATGATCTTGGTTTTGACCATGTTCATTTTAAGACCTACTCTTTCGGAAGCTCTACTGAGGTCATCGAGCATTGTACTGAGGTCCTCCATGGTCTCAGCCATGACCACTATATCGCCGGCAAACCGAAGGTGAGTGTTGTACTCGCCATTGACGTTGATGCCTAGCCCTCTCCCGTCCAGAACCTTGAAGACATCCTCCAGTGCAGCGGTGAACAGTTTCGGAGATATGACGTCTCCCTGTCTCACACCTCGCTGCAGGAGGATAGGTTCCGAAGCTTGGACCTGAGGTCGGACTGACATGGTGGCGTTTTTGTACAAACACTTCAACACCTCGATGTACCGATAGTCGATTTGGCACCGTTGGAGAGACTGCAGTTAAGCCCAGGTCTCGATCGATTCGAAGGCTTTCTCGTAGTCCACAAACACCAAACAGAGAGACAAGTTATACTCTTCGATCTTCTGTATAACCTGCCGCAGCATATGTATGTGGTCTACGGTGCTAAAGCATTTTCGGAAACCAGCTTATTCGGGAGGCTGGAAATCATCAAACCTGCGCGCGAGACGATTCGTGATGACTCTTGAAAACAACTTGTAGACATGGCTTTCGTTCATGGAGTTCGGCCGTAATTCCGTCATTACCCGGTACCTTGTTGGTTTCGTACAGGCTGACGTTCGGGATATCTTCGGTATAGTGTCGGGTCAGTCTAGCTCTTGGGTCTTTTGCTAGATCTACGACAGGTTTATTGGTTGACGTGTACAACTGTCCATAGAAGCTCTCGATCTCCTTCAGAAGCTCCGGTTTGGCGGATAATATCCTACCATCGTCGGTCTTCAGTTTCGTAAGCTGGCTCTGCCCCAATAGCCAGATCTCTTGCAAATACCTTGGAACTTTTATTCCGTGTGACACTTGCCCTGCTAGGAGGGTGTCAGCAGGTAGGTATGTAGGGGGTTTGTAAATAATAAGAGCTGGATGATTAGGTACACTTATTATTTATTGCCTAAACTTCCGTGGCCATCTCACAACTCGATTGCAGAGGGTATAAAGATGGTAGGGAACACTGGCCTGAACCGTCTCCAGCGATGATGGTTCCGTCTTTGACCCTGCCCGCAGCCAACGGCTCCAACTCCAGGTACTGTCTCTAGTGGGTACTCAGCGTAGGTAGGTGATCTCTCTGCAGCAGAAGACTTTCTCCAAGCGTTCTTCACGACGCCGGAACCACGACGTAGCGAAAGTTTGTAGGGTAGACTAGAATCCTGGAAATCCAGACAGAAATGGAAACGTAAGCAAGCTGTAGGAACCACGTTTCGTAGGTCCAAAGGTCACAGTGTCCCAGATAGGAAGATAGGAAGAAATACAGCAGAAACTAGATTTAAGAGGTTCTAGGAACACCTTACAATTAGCCCTTCTAATAAAATACATGGAAACTTACCCTAGAGGGATTTCGCGACGTATTTAGTAAAAATTATTTAAGTACGATCGGAGCGAGCAGCACAGCCGCCACCTCAGTGCTTTTAAAACGACTGGTCATCGGCCCTACCGAGCCCACCCGAATCGTAACTCTTAGGCGACGCTCGGCCAGGATCGTTTCAGCGTTGCGCGGGCGCATAGAAGCGAGGACCTTTTAAGATAATATACTCTCGTAGGTTCCGCACAGTAATATTTACTTTTAATGATATATTTAAGTGTTTGGTTTACTTAATAATATTATAATAGGTTATTTTTTAAAGTTTTGTGTAAATAGCATAGTATTTTAAGTGTACAAAGATTTATTAGTATTACAAAGTATATAGTTACAAAGGTTTCATAAACTAAACTCCTTTAAATTGTAACTTGCAAAGTGCAACGTTACATCCGCTCATTCGCGTCGGAGGTCGCTCTTCAAGGATTTAGAGATCCGTCTATTGAGCTCATATTTACACGCCTCGTCTGAAGACTCCAGGATCATCTCACGCCGCTCCCTTATGAGCTTGAGAGTGTGATCGGAGAGTCTCTTGTTCTGATCTGTACGACGTGCCTTGAAGAACGGAGACCCGGTCGTATGGACAGTTTCCACGAACCCATCGTTGTATTCGTCCACTGAGCTTCCTAGGCACTCGACAGGGTTCTGGAGTTCAAGCTGAAAGCTCTCGGGGTTTTGGATTTGGATCTGTGCTGGATGGAGCGTAGACTTCATCAGTCGATACCTTTCAAGCTTGATATTGATGTTTAATGTGCCTCTTACCATGCAGTGATCGCTTCCGGTTTTCACCGAATTGATCACCGAGACATTAAACATTTGCTTCTTGATTGACAAAATGAAGTCAATCTCATTTCTAGTTGCACCATCGGGGCTCTGCCAGGTCCACTTCCTGTGCTCACACTTTCTGAAGAAGGAGTTTATTATATAGAGGCCCTCCTTCTCCATAAAACTAGCCAGTTGGTGACCCCGGGGATTCCGACGTCCAACTCCAAATTGTCCCACCTGCAGCTCATCCCCATCTCATTTGCCATGGCTATAGAAATATCCTCATACATGGTCTCCACTTCGTCGTCGGGGTGTGCCGAGGTCGGGGCGTAGACCTGTGAGACCTTCAACGAATATCTTAAGAATATTCTGAGAATAAGGTACGCCACCCTGGTCGACACACTCTCGATCTTCCCCACGTTATTCACAAGGGACTTGTGGACGATAAACCCAACACCACCCTGAGACTGCCGGTCACCCTCACGGAAATAGAACAGGTTGCCGGATTTCAGGATTATCGTGTCCTCGCCCTCTCTTCGGACTTCGGATAATCCCACAATACTCCATCGCAGCCTGCTCAATTCCTCTTCGAGTTCAGTTATCTTTTCGCCGGTCCGAGGTGTGCGTGTGTTCTATGTTGTCAGGTCCAGTCGCTGGTATTGGCAGCCAGATCCCTTCCGGAGATTCTTCGCACCCCTTGCCACGCCGTAGCCTCGACCGCTGCCGTAGTCAAGGGTAGACGGGCTGCCGGGCACTAGGGGCCATTTCTGTGATGCGCTATTCATTTGCGTTTTGCCATAATAACCACGCTTGGCAGGCGGGTTGGCGATCGCAGTACGGTTGTTACAAAAGCACAGAGAACGCTGCTGCCCATTCTCTGGTAAGTCCCTTAGTCGCCCCTTACGACACCCACAGGAAGATATGGGATGATGCCATTCTTTACATCCGACAATATACGGACACGGATTACAGGTGCTTACATGATATCATGGTAAAATAATTTTAGTTTCACTATATTCGACTTATCAGTCGTGCAAATATTTCTAGTACATGCATAATAATATCATTAAATTATATCAATGTCTTTAGTCATACACGTTATACACAGCATTGTCATAATAGAATTTATAGTCTTGCTTCGATTAGTATTAGTTAGGAACATTACATTTTTTAATATAATTATTAAATTAAGTAAGTAGTTAGTAAATTAGTTATATATACATATATACTAATAAGTAATAAAATTATATCTCACAGTCACGACAATTCATTAATTAATTTATAAATAATGTAAATTTAAATTTAAATAAATCTTCGTTAATCATGTCTGTTTAAAATTTAAATAATCGTATATTGAATAAAAACATCTGTCATAAAGCCAATTTGTTAAAGTTCTATTAAATTCTAAGTTATTCATTTTTCTTATTTGTTCCGGTAGTTTAGGTTTTATAAATTTTCACCGCCATGGTGTAGCAGTTTCTGTCACATAACTTTAATTTGCTTCGAAGTACTACCAGAGGTTTTTGTACTATTTTCCTTTTAAATTGGGCCTTATTTTCCTGCTGTTAAGTGATATGTGGTTTCTAACGAATTTACACATTTCAAAGACATATAGGGATGGAAGTGTAAGTAGACGCTTATCAGTGAACACTGGCCGGCACGAATCGGACCACTTGAGACCAAAGATTGACCTAATGCATTTTTTCTGGGCTATAAAAGCTCTCTCGGCGTCTGTAGAGTTTCCACATATGATTAACCCATACCTCAATACTGAACATACATGACTGTGATAGACCATTAATGCTGTTTCTTTAGTAGTATTTTTATTTTATTTTACGAAGTGCGTAAACGAATTTGTGATTTTATTTACAAACAATATCCACATGAGATTTCCAGTTACATCCTCTCAACAGCGTTGGACCACACTTGTTTCACGCCGCGCGCATGCCTAGACAGCGCTGAGCCACACTTGTTGCGCGTTGCGCCTGCCTTCAGAAAACTGTACTAAAAACCGTCTAAATCTGTCAACTCGACTGTTTAATACTCTGTGTTCAATTCGATACTAAATTTCTCAATTTTAGAATCGATCATCCCCACACTATTCTATAGACATTTTCTCAGAAAAAAATAGAAACTCGTTCACTTGACATCGTACGACTGGCGGGGAATCCACGATTCCTCCTGCGCAGCAACATGTCGTGAGTACTCTGCTAATATTAATGCTAGATATTACTATTATATATCAAAATTATCCTTGTGAACCGTGCTTCGTTATTTTGTAAACGTAATTTCGTTTTGGAATCTCGAAGTTGCAATATTTCGCCCGTGAAAAAGTCGTTATTTCCGTTGTGATCGATGGCGGCCGTTTGGTGCTAAATTAAAAAGTATTTCTTGTGTATTTTGATCTAAATGTGTGTTAAAATGGTGAAATGGTTAATAATTAGTATACTGTTAAATAGTTACACGCAATAACAAGTGATTTTGTGATGATTCAGTGATTTTTCGAAATGTTTCCAACGGTTTTTCTGTCGTGCAACAGGTGTTGCACAGCGCTGTTTAGGGTTTTCGAAGAAATAAGGGTTTGTGCAGACGTCTGAACGTAACGTAAAATAAGTATTTATATTGTATTCTGGTGTTTTTTTGCTTGTGATAGTTAATGAGTGCTGTAACCGTTTTATTTTAAATTCACGCATGAAGCTTACTCTAAAACATGGTGTTATTATTCCGTGATTGATATTTTCGTAATAAAAATTTCATTTAATTTTGTAAAACCACGTACGTAGGTACATAATTCTATTATCTAGGCTATTCACGTTTGAGGAATCTAGATTTCAGTTGTGTTGTACCTCTTTGTCGTTTTTTTTTTCAAATTCAAAAATAATTTTTTTTTTCGTAATAAAAATTTCGTTTAATTTTGTAAAACCACGTACGTAGGTACATAATTCTATTATCTAGGCTATTCACGTTTGAGGAATCTAGATTTCAGTTGTGTTGTACCTTTTTGTCGTTTTTTTTTTCAAATTCAAAAAAATTTTTTTTTCATTTAATATTTCGTAAAGTCACGTACCTACCTATTCAGAAATATGCTATTCACGTTTGAGAAATCTAGATTTGAGTTCTATTGTGAGTACCTTTTTGTCGTTTTTTTTTTCAAATTCAAACGGTTTTTTTTTTTTTCATTTATTTCGTAAACCACGTACCTACCCTATTTGGAACGACACTATTAACGTTTGAGAAATCTAGATTCGTATTGTTTTGTGAGTTTGGAGACTGGTTTTTGTTTTTTTCGTACGCGATTTTGTTCCTTATTAATAGCATGTCAAGGGTCAATTTCCTATGCATACATTTTTTGTGGCTAACTCTCATGTCGCTACATTGCGCTACAATTTTCTGGTAAAGGAATACGCCAGCGCATGCACTGCACCAATTTATTGTCATTCAAAAGTAGTTGAAATTAAACTACATTAATTTATTTTAGTGACACTGAATTCATCGATGGGGACGACTCTCCGGACTATGTACCGGAGGTCGGTCGCGGGCGTGGTCGCGGGCGCGGTCGCAGCCGCGGCCGCGGCCGTGGACGCGTCCGCGGCAGTCGGGGCGGCAGCCGAAGCGGTGCTGGAGACCAAGCGCCGTATGTATCGTTGTGATTTTATTTTTATTCTTCTTCTAGCCAGACATAATAAATACGGATTTTTATTTCAGCTCTAGCCTTGAGGAGGCGAGGGCGGCTATAGCCGCTAACAAGCGGCTGTTGGCGTCTATGACGCCAACAAGCAAGAAGCTGCATGTGAAGAGGCAGCGCGAGACCCAGGGCGCTCGGCTGTTGATGCCGGGATACGTCGAACCGAAGAGGAAGCGAAGGTTAGTTTTTTTTTAATGTTTCCATCTTTCTGTGTTCAATGTGCAATTTTGTTTTATAATTTCATTTAGAAGCCCATCGCCGGCTCGCGTACCCCCGGTTTTCCTTCCGGGGGTGACGCTGCCGGAAGAAGAGGACGAGGGGGAGACGCTGGTGGCGCCGGCTTACCGGCCGGCCACTTGTGAGCCCCGTGCGGGCCCGTCATGGGAATCCCAAGCTGGTCCTTCTGAGGAGGAGGCCCTTGGAGGACCGTGGGAGGCCCGTGCAGGTCCTTCTAGGGGGGAGCCCCTAGTAGAACCTTCACGGGAGCCCCGACCTGGTCCTTCTTGGGCCTCCCCAGAAGGACATTGGGAGCCCCGTGCGGGGCCCTCACGGGAGCTCCCAGCGTCTCCGGACTTGCTGCTGGCGCCGGGAGTTGAAGAATTAATTGAAGAATATATCGGTAAGTAATTATGCTGATCCACCCTTCCTTTTTCCTATTTCTAGGTTGCGTGCGTCCTTCTTAAAAATGTGTTTTGTTTCAGTCTCTGAAGATGGATCTGGTACGTCGCCCGGGTCAATTGACACTGCAGATGCAGACACAGTCTCCATCTCCCTGTCACTGTCGTCTGCCGATAGCGACTGGTTCCCCGGTCGCTTATCGACGGACCTGAGCTTGGAGACTGCGTCCTTAACCCCTGTTAAGAGGGGTTATTTTATTAGAGACGAATCCGAGGAAGAATGATGTCGGTGATAAAAAATCCCCTCTTCACACAGTCACTTTTAGTATTACAACTAATAATTAATTATTTACACAGCGCTGCAGTTACCGATGGGCGTAGCTGCAGAAGTTGATGTCCGCAGCACACAGCTGCCGAAGCGGACGACGATCGGTAAGTTTTATACTACTTTAAATATAACAAAGTGAAAGCTTTTGTTATATATTGTGATATATATGTTGTGTATAAATTTTTGTCTATAGCGTTACAAGACCCCTCTTTGGAGCAAGTCACGACCGACTGGCTCCTGGAGGAACTAGATAGCGACGACGACGACGACATTAACACTGACTTCAACACTGACATAGACACAGACCAGCTGTTCGAGCCTTCTGCTCGAACAGCTACCAGTGAAATTGTATCAACGACTAATTTCACACCGGAGCAATTAGAGTTTTTAGAGCGCGAGGACGCACTTAATGACGAGGCCTTGCGTAACATAGCCCCGGCGTCCGCCTACGAATTTTCGTGGGGGAACGACGAGGCTTTGTTCCAAGGCCAACCAGAGGTGTTCACTGGCATACCAGGCCCCACTTTTCCCATGACCGACCAGACGTCCATTCTCGATGTCTTCCACAAGATGGTCGACGTCGAGTTTGTTGATATGCTGGTCGACGAAACAAACACATACGCCACACAAAAACTCCACAAAATGACTGCACATAACACACTTCAACCACGCTCACGCTTGCGCCAGTGGACACCGACAGATAGAGCCGAGATGTATTCATTTCTGGCAATACTGATTCTTCAGGGACTGTATCCCCTCCCTGAAGAAGAATTCTACTTTAAATACAACGGGTTTGGCACAATGCCATTCTTCCGTTCCATTATGACATACGACCGTTTTTTTCTTATTAAGTCGTTGATGCATTTCATTGACAACAACACCGCAGATAAGTCGAGCAAGACATGGAGGGTAGATAGAGTGGTGGACTACTTTAACACAAAGTTTGCCTCCTTATATTATCCATCAAAGGAGATAGTTGTAGACGAATCCCTTTTGAAGTGGTCCGGGCGACTGAACTTCGCTCAAAAGATTTCGTCGAAGGCTGCAGGGGTCGGCGTGAAAACGTACGAACTCTGTGAGTCTTCAACCGGCTATCTTTGGAAGTGTATGTTATACGCTGGCAAACAAACACATGAGTCACACTCACAAACGCTCGCGACAGACAACATACCAGATGACACCACACACACACAAGACGAAGCTAGGCCGGTAGGGACAACACTAGGGACACACACAGAAGACAACTCAACAGATAGGCTGGTAGGGGCAATAAACACACAAGAAGAATCCTTAGATAGGCTGATAGGGACACACACACAAGAAGACGAATCAGATAGGCTGGTAGGGGATAGGCTTGTAGGGACCATACACTCGCAAGACAACACTACACACACACACGACGAAGCATCAGACAGATTGGTAGGGTCGTCTGATGACTTACGTCCGAGTAATGCCACTGCACTCATTGTGTATCAGTTGGTTGAGCCATTGCTTCACCGAGGACACACGTTAATAATGGACAATTTTTACAATAGTCCATTGTTAGCACGTTGTCTGAAACGCCAGAAGACAGACGTGTTTGGGACATTGCGCTTGAACAGGGAGTTTGTGCCCGAAACGTTCAAGACTTTGTCCAAGTCTGACTTACGGCAAGGTGAAGTCATGTTCAGTTACTGTTCCGATGTAATGGTGATGGTATGGCGAGACTCAAACTTAGTTAGTATGATCTCGACGTACCATCGCATGCGCATTGGCCTTGCTCGTAACTACAGACGGACTTATAAACCCAGCATTGTCCTGGAATACAACAAGTCCATGGGGGGAGTAGACAGGAAAGACCAGTTTCTGTCTGCTCAGCCACTGGAACGTCCGCGCAATCGTGTGTGGTACAAAAAGGTTTTTCGTCGGCTTTTCAATGCGGCCATTTTTAACGCATTTATTATTTATGGCACTTGCCATCAGAATGTATCACACCGGCGTTTCAGGACTTTGCTGGCTGAGGACATATTAAGAACTTACAAACGACTGGACCTGCCCACCATGGCCAGGGCCGGTCGTTGGCGTATTTCAGGTACTACCACTACAAAGAAGAGGTGTCCTATAGACGGCATGCACTTCCCGGAGCACTCGAATTCGAGGTATTCGAGTTGCTGGTTTTGCAAACAAGACAACATAAGACGTCGGACAACGTGGCGGTGCAGGTGAAACTAAAATCATTTTACCATGATATCATGTAAGCACCTCTAATCTGGCAAATAAATAAATTTAATTTCATTTCAGGGAGTGCAAGCTGAACCTCTGCATGCCCGACTGCTTCCGTATCTACCACTCAAGATAATGTCCTATTTCCTTGTTTCAGCCTAACTTTTCTCTTTTTGTTTCAGCCTAATTGTTCTCTTTGTTTCAGCCAAATTTTTATTTTATCTTATGATTGCTTTTTATTGTTCCAGAAACCTATCTGGTCAAGGTTTTTGGTGCAATGCAATACGTGTTGTTCTTGTTTTCTTTCTTACGCACACGACAGCTTGTGGATTAGGCCTACTGGGGAAACCACGTTAAAAAAAACGCACCAAGTACACTACCTCACAGGTGGCGTGGAAACGTGTACATGTTATAGTTCGGTTTAAACTTAATGGCGGATCGCCATATACATAGTTTAAAGCGTTATTTCTGCGCACTTGCAGCTAACTTCCAAGCCGCCATTAAGTTTGAACCGAACTGTATGAAATTAATGAGAACCTCCCTTTTTTGCAGTCGGTTAAAAAAAAACTTGATATGTGTAATGTTTTATTTAGTACGTTTTGACTCTCTCTGTATTAAAGAAATGAATATTGTTCATATTCATGATAGTTTTTTAGCCCCGAAAAGAGCTTTTTTTTTAGCCCTGAAAAGAACTTTTTTTTTTAGCCCTGAAAAGAACTTTTTTGTGTGTGCTTCTTCATCTTCGTCTTCGTGTGCTTGGAGAGCGCGCATGGAGGAGCTTTTTTTTTAGCCCTGAAAAGAACTTTTTTTTTAGCCCTGAAAAGAACTTTTTTGTGTGCGCTTCTTCATCTTCGTCTTCGTGTGCTTGGAGAGCGCGTATGGAGAACCTAAAAAAAAAAAGTCGAGAACCTCCTCTGTCGGTTAAAAAAAAACGACACAAATATTGTTAGGTACAAAAATATCTCGTCACCTTTTTTTTATTTTTATTATAATAATTAACTAATTCAAAGTTAATTAAAGTCAATATATATTAAAATTATGTAAATAGGCAAAAAAAAAATAATCAGTAAAAATAAATGTTGTTTTATTTCCAAACTACGTCTGAACGACACCCTTAGATCGGCCATCTTGCCGCGCGAAGGTCAACGAACGAGAGCGGGCGGCCGCGCCCGAGCCAGCTGTGGAGAGGTAAGTTCGTCGTCGATTTTCTTCATGATTTTGAACTAGAAGCCTAGTACTTTTTGGTATTGTTGGAAAGGAAATTGAGTCTAGTTTATTTCTATATTATTAAAATGGATAAAAAACTAAGAGAAAACTGATATTTCTAGCGAAATATCAGTTTTCGTAACTATTTTTCAGCTTTACATTTAAATTTGGAGTATTAAATTAAAGTATTTTAACGTGATGTTTAGTTATGTAGATTCCTTATCTAATCAGCTTTACGACAGTATATTTTAAATAGCGCTAGCACTTGTAGTTTTTGAACTACAGGTGTTTTTATCGCAACGGTCGGAATTGTTTTGAAAATTGCGAGATTTTAGAAACATGAGCGCGGTTGGGCGTTTCGCGCGGCGCGGGGCGCGCTGGTGAGAGGACGAATTTAGTTTTCTCGGTATTTATTTCTAAATTATTTACAATTTAGAAATAAATACCGAGAAAAAGAATATATATAAATACCGAGAAAGAATGTATAGCCTTTAGAGCGTCATTGGTGACGTTTATCGCCTGATCAATAGTAGCTTCTTTAGTCAATACAGTGGTATCATCTGCGAATAATACAGTGTACTGATCCGTTGATTCTGGCAATTCGTTTATATATGCTAGAAACAATATCGGGGCTAGCACAGTCCCCTGTGGTACGCCATAGTGATTTGTTAAGTATGGGCACCTATAGGCTACCTGAGTGTTAGTCTCTGGATGCATGTTTACAATCTCTGTGCAATTGTTTTCGTCCCCTTAAATAACTTTCAAACCAACTGTAGACAGGGCCTGGTATTGTTCTAATTTATCATGGCATACCATATCGAATGGTTTGGTCATATCTAGAAACACAGGTATTGGAATTTCTTTTTGTCTACTGAACTAAGAGTTTCTGTTATTAATTTAAAACATGCCAATGTAGTGGATTTATTTTTAATAAATCCGTTTTACTTATTACTTACTTAATTTTTTTCAAAAAAGTTCATAAGCCTAACACACATACTTTTTCAAATATCTTGGAGTGAATCGGTACCAAAGTTATTGGTCTGTAAATCCCCGCTTCAGTTTTCGAACTCTTTTTATGTAGTGGTTTTACGACAGAGAATTTTAGAGCATCTGGAAAGGTTCAGTTTTCCAAGGACAGATTTATTAAATTTATAGGACAAGGGCTTTATGATAGCAGATATATTGTCCTTTAATATTCGAGTTGTAATACCATCATACCTTGCTGAATTCGTATTTCGTAACTCCATTATTATTTTATAAACGTCCACATTATCAACTGGTTCAAGATAGATGGAGTTTGCTAACCTTCTTCCCATTTTTTGGTTTGTTTTTTGGGTGCTCGATAGGTTTTGGTTTCGCGATGTTTATGATCCTTTGTCTAAGATGTGTTTTCCATCCGAAATTTCCTTGATTTCATTGGTTGTATGAAGCCATGCATGGTTACGTGGAGCGGCCACTGACTAGGTACATACCTGTAACGACTGTCAAAGATCTACAAATGACAGGCATGACAGCACTGACCATTGGGCTAACCTGCTTTCCGAGGTACGGAGGAAACTCGGTACCTATGTAATCGAAGGTCACACATCCACGGACTGACACTGGCAAGTATTGCTCAAAATAACCATAAGTGGTGCCATCCACTCATCTCATCTTTTCCCACACCTAAGTGACTTTAGAGTGTTCCTGCTATACTTAAGAGGTGTTAGTACAGGCATAGGCTGCTACTGAGAATTCCATAAAATTGCCTAGCCTAAGAAACACCCAAAAGTCCTGCCTGTGACCAGTAGACCAATGTAGGGTAATATTACGACGTTTCTTATTTACAGCATTTCCTCCCTCTGCAGGCCACCAACACGGAGAACAGCCCGAATGTTCTGCCGCTACCACCGCGCATATCGTGTGTGTATATTGCTAAGCCGGAGCGGCCAAAACAACCAAAACCCCCGAGTAAGTATCTTATTATTTGTTTTGTTAAAGGTTTTTTTTTTAATATTTACTTATTTTATGTTTTGCGCAGGAGGTGGTGACATTTTAAAACTTTAACATTCTAAAAGGCTATGGGGTAGCAGTATAATATACTACGTGAGCTCGACAAATGGATGCGTTGAAAATAACTGCGAATGGACGTCGAAATTACATCGAAATGCTACCTGGGTAGACGACCATAGCTCAAGGCCCAAGATCACAGGGCCGCCATACATTACTTTACTGAATTGTCTCCCTATAATTTCTGTCTAAAGTGGTGCTCTGAACAATGTCGTCTTCACTTCAATCCAATATCATAAATCATAATTAACTAAGTCAAACGCCCATGATACTCGTAAGTCGAGAAAGCTACCGAGGTCACGAGATATACATATGATTTTGAATACAAATGTTTAGTGATCATGTCGCAGCGCATCAAAGAAATGGCCCCTAGTGCCCGGCAGCCCGTCTACCCTCGACTACGGCAGCGGTCGAGGCTACGGCGTGGCAAGGAGTGCGAAGAAACTCCGGAAGGGATCCGGCTGCCAATACCAACGACTAGACCTGGCAACACGCGCACACTCCGGACTGACGATAAGATAATGGAACTCGAAGAGGAATTGAGTAGGCTGCGATGGAGTATTGTGGGATTATCCGAAGTCTGAAGAGAGGGGGAGGACACGATAATCCTGAAATCCGGCAACCTGCTCTATTTCCGTGAGGGTGACCGGCAGTCTCAGGTTGGTGTTTGGTTTATCGTCCACAAGGCCCTTGTGAACAACATGGTGAAGATCGAGAGTGTGTCGACCAGGGTGGCGTACTTTATACTCAGAATATTCTCAAGATATTCGCTGAAGGTCATACAGGTCTACGCCCCGACCTCGGCACACCCCGACGACGAAGTAGAGACCATGTATGAGGATATTTCTAAAGCCATGCATGGTTCCAAAACTCACTTCACCGTTGTCATGGGGGACTTCAACGCGAAACTGGGCATACGAGACGGGGTTGAGCTGCAGGTGGGGCAATTTGGAGTTGGACGTCGGAATCCCCGGGGTCACCAACTGGCTAGTTTTATGAAGAAGGAGGGCCTCTATATGATGAACTCCTTCTTCAGTAAGTGTGAGCAACGGAAGTGGACCAGGCAGAGGTGCAACTAGAAATGAGATTGACTTCATCATGTCAACCAAGAAGCAAATGTTTAATGATGTCTCGGTGATGAATTCGGTGAAAACCGGAAGCGATCACCGCATGATAAGAGGCACATTAAACATCAATCATCATCAGAAAGGTATCGACTGATGAAGTCTACGCTCCGTCCAGCACAGATCCAAATCCAAAACCCGAGTGCCTAGGAAGCTCAGTGGACGAATACAACGATGGGTTCGTGGAAACTGTCCATACGACCGGGTCTAAGTTCTTCAAGGCACGTCGTACAGATCAGAACGAGAGGCTCTCCGATCACACTCTCAAGCTCATGAAGGAGCGGCGTGAGATGATCCTGCAGTCTTCAGACGAGGCGTGTAAATACCGGCAGCTCTAAATTTCTAAATCCTTGAAGAGCGACCTCCGACGCGATTGAGCGGAATAAAGGCTCCAAGGCAAGAGATCTGGCAATTGGGCAGAACCAGTTCACGAAACTGAAGACCGACGATGGTAGGATCTTATCCGCCAAACCGGAGCTTTTGAAGGAGATCAAGAGCTTCTATGGACAGTTGTACACGTCAACCAGTAAACCCGTCGTAGATCTAGCAAACGACCTAAGAGCTAGACTGACCCGACACTATACCGAAGACATGCCGGACGTAGGCCTGTACGAGATTAGGATGGCTCTGAAGCAGCTCAAAAACAACAAGGCACCGGGTGATGACAGTATTACGGCTGAACTCCTGAAGGCGGGTGGAAAACTGGCACTTAAGGCCCTTCAGAAGCTGTTTAATTCCGTTATACTTGAGGGAAAAACGCCACAGGCATGGTGCAGGGGTGTGGTGGTACTCTTCTTCAAGAAGGGCGACAATGCCCGGTTGAAGAATTATAGGCCCATCACACTTCTAAGCCATGTCTACAAGTTGTTTTCAAGAGTCATCACGAATCGTCTCGCGCGTAGGTTTGACGATTTCCAGCCTCTCGAACAAGCTGGTTTCCGAAAAGGCTTTAGCACCGTGGACCACATACATACGCTGCGGCAGGTTATACAGAAGACCGAAAAGTATAACCTGTCCCTCTGTTTAGCGTTTGTGGACTACGAGAAAGCCTTCGATTCGATCGAGACCGGGCTGTACTGCAGTCTCTCCAACGGATCGACTATCGGTACATCGAGGTGTTGAAGTGTTTTTACAAAAACGCCACCATGTCAGTCCGACTTCAGGACCAAGTCTCGGAACCTATCCTCCTGCAGCGAGGTGTGAGACGGAGACGTCATGTCTCTGAAACGGTTTACCGCTGCACTGGAGGATGTCTTCAAGGTGCTGGACTAGAGAGGGCTAGGCATCAACGTCAATGGCGAGTACATCACTCACCTTCGGTTTGCTGACGATATAGTGGTCATGGCTGAGACCATGGAGGACTTCAGTACAATGCTCGATGACCTCAGTAGAGCTTCCGGAAAAATGGGTCTTAAAATGACCTTGGTCCACCCATTCCTATAAAGATCGGAGACTCTACACTCGAAGTTGTAGACGATTATGTGTACCTGGGACAAACGGTCCAGTTAGGTAGGTCTAACTTCGAGAAACAGGTCAAACTTACCACAGTGTCTCAAGACGGAAGTCTATGACCAGTGTGTATTGCCAGTGATTACATACGGGACCGAAACGTGGTCGGTCACAACGGGCCTCATCAGAAGTCTTAAAGTCACCCAAAGGGCAATGGAGAGGGCTATGCTCGGAGTTTCCGTGCGCGATCGAATCAGAAATGAAGACATCCGCGAGAGAACCAAGGTTACCGACGTAGCCCGAAGAATTGCCAAACTTAAGTGGCAGTGGGCAGGGCACATTGCTCGCAGAACGGATGGCCAATGGGGCCGACAAGTTCTGGAGTGGCGACCGCGAATCGAAAGACGTTGCGTTGGAACCGATGACCTGGTCATGATACGATGAGGATAGGTGCATAGCACGGTTATGATAGTCATGATATAATAGGAAATATGCATACATTTTCTTTTTTTATTTCGATATGGAATGTAAAAATACTATACAAATAATGACAAAAAGTGAAAACAAGACCAAAATAGGCCAAACAACACAAAAGTTAAAACCAATAAAACTTTTGTTACTATCTCTATTCGTTCTAGATAAACGGAATTTGGTATGGATTTTGTACGTCGATATGTCGAATGACGTCATGAAATGTCTCGGATCTCTCTGCCTAATCAGCATTTTCAAATGCTTAAAACCTCTATTTAAAAAACTATTCACCTAATGATAGTGATAATAAGCTGAGGTAGTCAGGGGCCTGAAAGTCTAACAACCAGTCTAACCAAGGGGCATCGTATTACCCAGTACCTAGGTACTAACTGTGTAGTGGAGGTCAGAAATGAAGTCGCTCCATGTAAAACACTGGTTTTCAGCTCAATCCGGTAGGACTGGAAACCGACCCCTACATAGCTGTGAGCGATAATAAGCACCTACCTATGTTTAAGCTGAATATTTTACCTTTTCAGTTCAAGATTAGGACTGTGGGGTAAGAAGCTGCAAGAACGTGCGCTGCTACGTACGCTGCGAATCCGTTTGAAATTAACGAAACAGTCAACAAAATCAGAAGCGGAATATAGGTACCTACTAACGATTATAATATTTGCTCAAATTAGTACCTACTCGCTACTTGTATAAAAATACACACTTCAAAAAAGTCTAAGCAACACGCATCATTGTAACAGAAAGTGAATGTTTTATTAATTGATAGCTACTTTATTTTTTCTTAACAAAGTATATTGGTGTACAATCTTTTTCTTCTCGGTAACATATAAACTAACTGATTTAAAAAAAAAAAAACTTTTCCCTAGCGTTTTGTTTTCATTACAAAAAAAGCTAATTAATTTGTCCCGATTTTATGTTTTCGTTGCTTGTTAAATTTGGTATTTAAGTATTTATCTCACTTTTATCATTTTGAGATATACAGTATTTGAAAAAATTAAGTGGCGAGTCATTTGTTATGTCATGGAGCGACGCCATTTGACTGCTGATGAAATGCAGAGAGCTGTAGGAATGCTACAAGTGGGAAGAAATCAGTCCCAGGTATCTCGGCATTTTGGTGTCAATAGGAGCGTGATTTGTTGTCTTTGGCAGCGGTACGTTAGTACAAGGGATCCTGCTGAGCAGCACCCAGGACGTGGAAAGACGACAACTGACTGCAAGACGTCAGCCGATGTTAACCGCCCGGGATATAGTAGATTTATAGCTACAATTCTCAAGCGGCGTTGTTGTTAGCCACCAAACCGTGAGAAATAGGCTGCATGAATACGGCCTACGAGCACGACGCCCAATTAGGTGCCCACCTATACACCATGGGAATTGCGCCCGTCGAAACGAATGGTGTAGGGAACACTTGACATGGACCCAGGAGCAATGGAATAAAATTTTATTTTGCGGTGAGTCCCGGTTTGGATTTAGGCCTGATACGAAAAGGGTAAGAGTGTATCGTCATCCGGAAATGCTGAACGTCTGAGATGCGTCCAGGAAGAGCACCCTTACAGTGGCTCCACAGTGATGGTATGGGCGGGTATTATGAAGAACAGACGAACTGAGGTCGTTTTTGTAGATATGAATGCTGAAAGTTATGTTGAAGATGTCCTCGGGCCTTATGCACAAAGTCTTGGCTCAGATTTCACGCTGATGCATGACAATGCGCGTTCACACACAGCTCGGAGGACCAGAGAGTACTTGGCAATGGAAAACATTCGGGTATTGCCAATGGTAATTCCATTGGGAGCGATTGCCGCAGGATCAAATAAACAATCTTATAAATTCAGTGAAAAATCGTTGCCGACAAGTTCTAAACAACAGAGGCGGTCACACTTTGTATTGAATTACAAAAAAAAGTCGGTATTTAATCTTGAAAATCTTCTCTATCTTGAAATCCTTTTAACTTTATTATATACTACGTATGTTTGGTACACAATTGTTAACTATTGTGATTAAATTAACAATTGTTGAAGCATTTTGTTGCTTTAGTCACATAAACATCAAAAAATGCTTAGTTATTGTATAGAAAAGAAATATAAAAATATTACAATAGTAAAAATCGCTCAAAAAAACAAAACCAAACATGTTGCTTATAGTCCAGTAAACGAGGGGGGGTTTCAGGACCGAATTCTTTCACTGTGAACCGATTTACATGTAACTTGGGCAGTATCTAGAAAATAGCTCAAAAAGCAAAAGTTATATAGTGCCGATGTATGCTTTTGCCCCGGGGGTGGATCCCCATCCCCATCTAGGGGGTGGAAATTATGATGTTGAAAATAACTGCGGAAATCGATAGAGGGATGATTTTAAGCAAATTATTCACAAAACTTTTTTCGGAAAGTTAATAGTTTCTGAGTTATTCGTGATTAAAAAAGCAATTTTTTTCGTGAAAAAAATCGTGTTTTTTGGAACGGTTTTTTACAATTAAGTCTAAAACCGCTCGTTTTATGAAAAATATTCAGACTTAGAAAAATAAAGCCAATAAAATATGGAAAACATTTTTTTTCAATTCAATTCAAAAACTATAAAGATACGTAAATGATACTAGAATAAAAAAAATTGCTTAATAATGTTTTTGTTTTTTTTTTCTGTCGAATGAAAATTGCCCGAGATATCACTGAGAGAAGTTTGAATTTTTAAACTTTAAACTTTTTTTTTTAAATGAAGATATGAAGAAAGTTTAAATTTAAAGGACTTGTAGCCTTTGAGATTCGCTGTAAATTAGTTTTTTGGATAACTTTAAAATTAGGCAGTTATCGCTGAAAAACCAACGGCCAAAAAAACTGAGCAGGTGCTATACGCTCACGGACGCTAGACTGCGGTATGTATGTATATGTGAGAGTAACAGTGAAAGTGAACCAGTAAGTAATACACAGTATATTCGACGTTTACTGAAAAGCAACACGTTACACGCACAATACTTTTATTAATACCCTGTCATATTTGAATAATTTCGTTTAATAAAATCAAATATATATACTACTTTGCAGCTGTACAAATTTTATATTTTTAATTTTCTTCAAGGTATAGTTTTTAAGGGTTGTAAAATTGTAATAAATTATTGATCACCATACACTGTTCAAAAACTTTTGTTTACAAAATGTACAACAAAAAAAAACGTAAAACAAAACTTTCTTTTAGTAATTCGGTCATTAAGGGTGGTTTTTAAAGGTTTAAATTCTGTAAGCTGATTAAAAAAAAATATAAATCACCCACATTGTATCATAGCATTTATTTTGCATATTTGGATACAATGTTAGTCTACGAAACACATTTTTTTTTATTTTAGAAATGTAAGGTTTTCAAGGGTTGAAATAATATAAAGTTGATGTTAATTTTATGCCAGAGTGTTAAATAATATTAATTCTATATAGTTAAAATAAGAATTTTATCTATAAAATGCCCAAATCTTTATTTTACCATTTTTTTTATGGTAAGGGGTAGTTTTCACCCCTAAAAAATAAAAAGCACACCTCAGGACCATTTAACTTTTGATTTGCAGGGTAAGATGAGCTTAATTCCAAATTTCCAGAAAATTCCCGTATTTTCGTATCGTTCGTCTAGTTTGCTCCTACTGGACTATTAGAACTTAATTATGGAAACGGCTATTTAACGCCATTTTAATATATATATATTTTTTTTTGCTTAGACATTTTTGATGTGTGTGTAAAGTTCTTAATGTTACTGTTTACAGTAACAATTTAAAAACACGTAGTACTTTTAAGCAAAATGTCCAAAAAAAAAATTGATAGGTATTTGAAATGTTTACATTGTATTTATCTACATGTCTAATTGTAGTTAAAGTTAGGCATTAGAAAAAGTTCACATAAAATGTGGTGTCAAGGTAAGAAAAGGGCATGAGTCAAAAAACACAACTTTTCACCAGCGGCCATTAAAGAAATCGCTTATTTGTTTTATAATATAAATGCAGTCTAATCAAAAATACACACATCAACACGGTCTAGGGATATTTTTAAAAAAGCGAATTACTATCAATGTGTTAATTATTTATATGACATGTATATATTTAAAAGATACGTTATTTAATATTCTACCATTTTTTAATAATGGTTAAGGTATAGATTAAAATTTCAGGATTTTATGGAAAAAAAATGAAGCATAGACGGAAACCGTATATGAATGAACTTTTAATTTGTGAGTAAAAACTGAAAAAAATTGAAAAATCATTTAATTTGTGTTTATAAACTTGAAGTTAGTAGTCTGAGAAAGCGCCCATGATGTTCATAACACATCGGCAACGATTCGGCATGCTCAGAACAAGGTTGTCAATGTCTTGCTGCGGAATATTGTCCCATGTCCTTCTGAGGTGCGCAAAAAGTTGATCTTCTGTAGCCAGATTTTCAGGAACTTCCTTCAGAGCTCTTCTTTGCAGCATATCCCACGCATGCTCAATGGGATTTAGATCTGGCGATTGAGCAGGCCAGTCTAAGGCCCTAACATTATGTGTATGTAACCAAGCTGCTACCGTTCTCGCCGTGTGTGCCCGGGCATTGTCGTGCATGAGCAGGAAATCTTGCCCCATTTGTGTTCTGTAGGGCAAGATTACGGGCCCCAGCACCTGTTGGACGTATCGTTCTGCCGTCATATTGCCCCGCACCCAAACGAGATCCGTCCGTCCTCCAAGACGAATTCCTGCCCAAACCATAGTTGTTCCTCCTTGGTATGGGTGAACTTCCTGAGGGTTCTGGAGACGGCTCCATCGTCCAGGAACTCGCCAAACACGCGTCCTTCGTGAATCTGGATGGAAGCCGAACCTGGATTCATCCGTGAACAGCACATTGGACCATTGGTCACGGCCCCAGTCCACGTGGTTCCGAACCCATTCTAATCGTCGTCCACGATTGCCTCTCCGTAAAGGTGGGACCCGGAGTGGTCTACGAGAGCGTAGATTGCTTTCATGCAGTCGCCTTCTTACAGTTTGGTCACTCACAAGCACTTGGTGTTCCACTCGCAGCCTTTGGACCAATTGAGTCGCCGTTGCATTTGGTTGTGCTCGCGCAGTAATTTGCAAAATTCGGTCTTGTCTGGGGGTAGTGATGCGACTTGGCCCCCGGTGCCTCTCCGCTACTTCACCTGTGGCACGATAGCGTGTCCACAATCTTGAAATTACATTTTGATTTTGGTCCCTATGGCCTCAGCAACATTACGCTGAACAGATCCAGCTTCCAGCATTCCCACAGCTCGTAACATCTCCGCCCTCGGGCGTTGCATGGCTACAATACCTCAATTTTAACTTTATCTTTTGTTTAAAAATGAAAAAAAACTGTAACTAAACGTAATTCGTATTGTTTTCTAAATTTCGCACAAATGAAAATTCCCTCTCCTATACATCAAGACATTTTTATGCCACCGAAACAAAAATATTTTCAAAAATTTGAATTTGGAATTAGTCTGAGATAAATTACAAACAAATCGGTGTATAAAAGATTCCAATGCGGCCAGTACTTTTCGAGTTATTTAATTAAGTATGAAATATCCCTAGACCGTGTTGATGTGTGTATATAGAAATACATAATACGAGTACCTACTTATGTTTTTAATTTTCATTTAACAATTTTGTCGTCTTTTATATTCGTCATCATCATTTCAGCCGAAAGACGTCCACTGCTGGACATAGGCCTCCCCCAAGTGTCGCCACATTGACCGGTCCCGTGCGACTCGCATCTAGCGGATTCCCGCAACCTTCACCAGGTCATCGGTCCACCTAGTGGCTAGCCTTCCAACGCAACGTCTTCCGGTTCGCGGTCGCCACTCCAGAACTTTTCGGCCCCATCGGCCATCCGTTCTGCGAGCAATGTGCTGCCCACTGCCACTTAAGTTTGGCAATACTTCGGGCTACGTCGGTAACCTTGGTTCTCTTGCGGATGTCTTCATTTCTGATTCGATCGCGCAAAGAAACTCCGAGCATAGCCCTCTCCATTGGCCCTTAGGGTGACTAAGCCTTCTGATGAGGCCCATTGTGAGCGACCACGTTTCGGTCCCGTATGTAATCACTGGCAACACACACTGGTCATAGACTTTCTTCTTGACACTGCGGTTAGTTGGAAGAGAAGATACCGCGCAACTTCCCGGACGCTGCCCAGCCAAGTCGGATTCGACGATTGACCTCTTTCTCGAAGTTAGACGTACCTAACTGGATCGTTTGTCCCAGGTACACATAATCGTCTACAACTTCGAGTGTAGAGTCTCCGATCTTGATAGGAGTGGGTGTGGCATGGGCATTCAACATGATCTTGGTCTTTTATATTATGTATCCGAAAAATATTTTTATTTATTTCCTTTATTCATTTTGTTACACATAATTTACATTTTTAAGAATTTCATATAATAAAAATAATCTTCTTCTTTGCGTGTCAATAAACTCAAATAATACCCGCCCTTGTTGCCACCTGCACAGCTTTGTCATTGGCTTCGTTTAAATCCTGGAAGGTGCAAGTGGCTGTGCAGGATGGGCAAGAAAGGAGGTGGGGCATATCCTGCAAAGAGGCTCCACACTGACATTGTATATGGGACGGGTCGATGATACCCCATTTGGCTAGATTATTTTTACAGTGGCCAACCTGAGCCCGCAAACGGTGATGAGATGTCCAGATTGGCCACTGCAGTTCCTGTCCAGGAGGAAGATGTTCTGCTGGATTGATCAAGTGTGGAGGGGTGGGGTGTTCTTCATCTTTCATCCGACGCAGTCTTTTAAAGAAATGGTGTGTCTCACGAAGCTTTTACGGCTTTTTAAGCGTAAAGGTGGTACTTGATGCCCGTACAGTTATCTCGTTCCTGTTCTCTCTTCTCGAAGCGACCAGCTATTTCGCGCCGAACGTCTGGTGGGGCTATACCTGCCAAAAGATACAACATCGCAAGAGAGGTGGGTTTTAAGCACCCCGTTACAATGCGACAGGTATCGTCCACCACTATGTCTACTTCTCTAGCGTGGACCGAACGGTGCCGCACTGGGCAGTCGAACTCCCCAACAGAAAAGGAAAGACATAGGCCGGTCGTGCTGAGAACTTGTGGCGAGGCTCCCTAGCTGGTGGATGCGAGGCGGCGAAGAACGTTATTTCTAGTTCCGACTTTTTGTTTAGTTTTAAGGCAGTGGAACTTATAAGTCAGAGATCTATATAGGGTGACGCCCAGGTAGCGTGGTTGGGAGTAATGCTCCAAGTCTACGCCTCGCCACGAGACACTGAGAGCTCTGTTTGCCTGACGGTTGCGTAGATGGAAAGCACAGGATTGAGTATTGGATGGATTTGGCCGTAGGGCGTTTGGCGTATTTTCATCGTAGAATTTCGCTAGTGTTTCTAGAGCTTCCGTCAGTTTTTCTTCAGCTTCTTCGAAAGTCCATGTCTGGGCGGCCAAAGTAAGATCATCTGCGTTCAAAATGTTTTGTTTTGTTGGTGGAGAGCTAGGCTGGTCGTATGTGTAGATGTTAAAAAGGGCCGGGGCTTGCACGCTTCCTTGAGAAAGCCCTATTTTGTGGCAGCGCCACCTACTCTTGCTATTATCGAGATGAACTTGAAAGCGGCGGTTATTTAAAATACCCCAATAATTTGCACGAAACCGACATCCTTTGTGAGCTCGCTGACTTTCCGTAAAACACTTTAGATGTTAACTTTATCCTGCTAAAAGATCAACAAATACAACACCTGTGACTGTTGTTTCGCCTCAAACCCACCTTCGATGAATTGCGTTAGGTTGAGGGTCATGACTTTCCTGGCCTAAAGTCAGCTTGCTCAGCGATAAAGTTTGGTTCGATTACAGGCGTTTGGCGGTTGAGTAAAAGCCTTTCAAAGAGCTTATATGTGTGGCAAAGAAGAGATATAGGTCGGTAGTTTTATGGTTCTTTCGGACATTTACCAGGCTTAAGAAGAGCAATTACTTCAGCTCGCCTCCAGAGTTTAGGGATCTTGCAGTCTTTAAGGCACGACTCGAAAAGTGATAGAATCCAGGAAACAGCTACTGGTCCGACGTGTTTTAATTGATCGACCGTAATGTCATCAAAACCCGGAGCTTTGCCATTTTTTAAGTTTTTAATCCCGAATATTATTATAACGCCTGATAATGGCTAAAAGGCTTGCTGATATTGTGTGTAATATTATCGTTTACCACTTCAGACAACTTTCCGATTTTGGCAAAGCGATGAGGAGGCTTTCCATTAAGGAGTAGCTGGTAGGCAACTTGATGGGCGGTCACCTAGCCCAGGTTCGAAGCTGGAGGGGATTATCAGTTAGTTTTTGAATCGTTTTCCAAGCCTGTTTGCTATTGTGTCATATCGGTTTCGGTGACTAATGACATTTAATTTTTTCTACGACTATCGCTTACTTCGGGCATAAGTTCGTCACCGAGTTTTAGTGTCTGTTCGGAAAAGGGGTCGAGGTTGTAAGAGTTTTCATAATCTTTAAGTAGTGAGGTGGAATCCTTACTTAGGCCTGGAATATAAGCAGTGCGGCAACCTATCTAGGAACGTACTGTCGAGATATGGCCCAAACAACTTCAACAAACTTATCATAATTGTTCAGAACTGGGTCTAAGTCGAGTAGCTTTGAGTCAATGCCATCAGAAATCATCTGCCAGTTAGCCTTCGAAAAATTGAAACGTCGCCTAAAAGGCACTATTTGAGGTGCTAGTTCTGGTTCAACGCAGCATCCAATTGGCCTATGTTGAGTTTTTGGAATAGGCTGATGCACTGTCTTTATGCAAAGAGAACCAATATTACCACTGGCAAATATCAAATCAGGGTAATAGCCACATTCTTCCACTGCATCACCATCTGTATAGCTCCATCTGGTGCTGTGGCTGTTGAAATCGCCTACAGTGATTTTAATAGGTCTGTCGTGAAAGTTGCTCGTGCATTTAAATTGGAACGGTTGACTAGGAGGTTTATATAAGGAAGTTATTGTGGAGCTGCCTGTATCGATAGTTATTATTTCGATGGAGTTGTCAGATGTGGAGGCTGTGGACTGCACAGCGACATTTGATCGTGAAAATATTACGCTTCCGTACTTTGTATGAGATATTTCGGCAGTGAGGGTCATGTCAGGTATTTGTGGCCTAGGTTGTTCGCTATTGCGATGGGTTTCTTGAACACAAAGTATATATCGCAATGTAAGACTTGGCACATATTTCCTAGAAGCTGGGCCTTGATGCTAGAAAAACCTTCTATAAACCTTTTTCTTTTAGCGAAGTAGACACAATAGTCAAACAATGGCGTCAGACCGATTCGGTCGAGCTTCACGGACTAAGAGTTAATAGAGATTAAGTTCTAAGTCAAACCGGCTTTGAATTGGCATACCAGAGTTGGCAGGTGGTGGTGCCGTTGTGGTTGGCGCTGATAATTTGGGTTAGTTTCAGTTTGAGTCATCGTGGTGAAAGGATTAGTCAGCTAGACTCTGCATTACAGAGCGCGCTGTCCATGGTGCGCCGGCCATTTAGAATCGCAGTGCAATATTTTTAACGCCGCTCGGGGAGGCTCTTATAAATAAAAACATTCAGAAACTTTTTTGTAAAAATAAAACCGACTTAAAAAAAAACACAAAAAAGAAAAAACACGCTTCAGAAGCCAAAGACAAAAATACCATTTTTTTTTTTAGTTTAGATTTAGTGTTTTTGTCACCGGCTTCTGAAGCTAAAGTTATTTTTCACTTTTTGTGTGTTTTTTTAAGTGCATGCAATAAAGTTTTTTTTTTATTTTAAAATTTTTGTTGTAGTATCCTATACAAATATTTGCTATGCATTTACTTTACATTGTTAACGTGTCATGGTAATAGGCTTATCCCTAATAAATGGAACCTCATCACGAAGCCGTCAACCAAGCATTCTGTACATCAAAATAAGTAACTTTACGCAAAAACGATTGCTGGGAAACGACTTTTTTTTTGGGGTGAAAAGTAATTGACAAACTCCTTTTTCAATAACAAGAAAAAAAAAACCTTTTATTCTAGAAGTGTTATTTATTTATTTATTTAATATTGACAGTTTTTAATTATATTTACGTAAATCATCACACCTGACTCCCATTGAGGTATGCAGAGACTATGCCACGTCAATTGCTTCGTTCCAAGCAAAGCTTTTTTGCTTCATCATTCATCAACGTCTTCATACATTGAACGATTCGAACGTGATACGAGTAGATTATTTTCAAACTGATATCTGTTTTTGGTGAATATTTGATGTAGGTATTTCAGTTTAACAGTAACAAATCGTCCAATCGACATAATAACTATTTTTGTAAACTATGAAATAACAGGTACTTAAAATTCGATTAGATAAAAGATACGAATTATTATTTATTGTGAATTCTAAGAACAATTACAATTAAGTATAAGCTTTAATGTATTTTATTATTATTTAGATTAGAGAGACCACTACACGGTATAAATATTTAATTTAAGAATTATTTGATAGCAATTTATTAAAATTAAATAGCTTTTAGACAGATTCAATTTACGCCAGATTCATGTTTCGACAGATTTTTAGTCTAGGATCAAGTAAGTTTTTAAGAAATTGTATATTAATAGGGGCTATAGTATGAAATTGCCGTTTTATAAGTAGTAATTGACAATTCGAATTGACATAAAATCTTCATGGTGTGAGATTTTTGTGTGAAACTCTTTTCACGTGACACTTATGAGGTTCTTCTTTAAAAAAATGTGCAACATTCGATTTTCAACGTTCAATTATTTTTTTATTCAGCTTAGATGTAAAGATGGATACTTCGAAAATCCGAGTTATGTTTGAATATGAGTTCAGACGCGGAACTAACGCGGCAGAAACGGCTCGTATCAACGTTGCGTTTGGAGAGGAGACTGCTATGAACGCATCGTGCGTTTTTTGTTTAAACGCTTTCGTAATGAAATCTTCGACTTAAAGAACGAACCACGTGGTAGACCGCCCACACAGGTGAATAACGCTCAATTGAAGGAGATGGTAGAAGCCGATCCGAGTCAAACTACCCAGGAATTAGCGGCATGATTTAACGTTACCCTACCTACAATATTGACTCAATTGCATTTAATCAATAAGACAAAAAAAAATGAAATTTTTTGAATCGGTACAGAAATGAAGGAAAATTGGATCGAATTGTGACATGTGCAATTGGCTGACCCCAGGTCAAACGCAACAAGCCTACATAAAAAGGTAATGGTAACTGTTTGGTGGTCTCTTCATGGTGTTATTCACTATAGCTTCTCAGGTCTGGTCAGGCAATAACTGCAGATGTTTACTGTGCCGAACTTCGAACAATGATGGTAAAGCTGGCAGTGAAACAGCCCCGACTCGTGAAACGTTCTTCACCATTATTGCTCCATGATAACGCAAGACCTCACACTGCACGATAAACCGTTGTAACTCTACAGGAGCTGCAGTTAGAAACTAAACGTCATCCTCCGTACTCGCCAGACCTTGCTCCAACGGACTACCATTTTTTTTCGTGATTTGGACAGTTATCTACGTGACAAACATTTTCTTCCCAGGAGGCAGTACAAAATGCTTTTACACAGTTTGTCGAATCTAGATCCTCAGAGTTCTATCGTAAAGGCATAAATGAACTTCCGTTTAGATGGCAGCAATGTATATATAATGAGGGTAAATATTTTGATTAAATATAAATATGTATATAATATATATAATATCTCAGGACAAAAACGAGTTTCAATTTTTTAGTACAAGTCGGCAATTTCATACTTTAACCCCTCATGTTAGTAGCTGTAGCACGTTTAATAGGAAAAATAATTCAGTATTTTTGAAAATGAACACGTAATCACTAGAATGTGTTTTATTAACGTTTATTTAGTACAGTTGTTGAGCTATGTCTTTACCTAATCACCTCAGCTCAACTTGTTAACGAAAACCAATGTTTTAAAACGAGTGACCGCCCAGTGTGGCGGCACTTCTGTTCGACTGTCGAGCTGTGCACTGCAGACCTCGAAAAATAATCGTGGTGTGGTGGATCAAGT
The DNA here is from genome assembly GCA_941918905.2 of Xestia sexstrigata. Classification (NCBI taxonomy): domain Eukaryota; kingdom Metazoa; phylum Arthropoda; class Insecta; order Lepidoptera; family Noctuidae; genus Xestia; species Xestia sexstrigata. Next base: position 8,539,789 of record OW799200.2, on the reverse strand, counting down.
GATCGATAGTGTGTTGAAGAAAATTGTGTTGGATAACATAGAAGTTAAGGGCTTAATTTTGCATTTTATTTGATTTTGTTATTCTCTTAATGTGTTAAAATTACATACTAGTAGATTATGCACCAAGGGGATAAAGTAGTGTCTTATGTAGCGGGCGCCGTATTGAATCCCGAGCAAAACGAAGGATACTAGCGTTAACTCCCGAGCGGAGCGAGGGAGTTTACAGTTCACTCCCGAGCAAAGCGAGGGAGTTAAGACAGGAATCCTGAGTGCAGCGAGGGAATCAAGGTCGTCCAAGACGAAGGCACCTTTATCCCCGAGGTGAATACTCTACTTTTCACACCATCTACGAGACAATAAAACCAGTAGTACTAGAATCAAAGTATTTATTAAAATAACAACAAATTAAACAACAACTATTTTATTTAAATATAAATAATAATAATAACAATATTAAATGCAATATTATTATAAAAAATAATAATATTAATAATAATGTAATTATTATAATAATAATAAATAATAATTATAATATATACCTAATAATAATAATAATTTATAATATTAATAATATAATATGTTCCCAGAGACGAAAGGGTTCATGCTAGCAAATCAGGACCAAGTAATAGAAACCAAAAACTATAGAAAGCACATCATAAAGAATCTACCAAACGACACATGTAGAAAATGCAATAGTTCTCCAGAAACAAATCAACACATAACTGGTGCCTACAAATCAATAGCTCAAACCGACTACAAACATAGACACGACCAAATAGCCAACGTAATCCATCAGAAACTAGCTCATCAGTACAAACTTATAGACACTGTAGTACCATATTATAAATACAGCCCTGAAACAGTTCTAGAGAACACCACAACAAAGTTGTACTTTGACCGAGCTCTCTTTACCGACCGCACAATCCATTACAATAGACCAGACATCACATTGATAAACAAAATAAACAACACTGGATTCCTAATAGATATAGCCGTACCAAACACTCACAATTTACAGACTACAAATAGCCGAAAAACTATCGAAATACACAGAGTTGGAAGATGAAATAACCCGACTTTGGCGCCTACAAAAATTGTCCCCATAGTTATTTCTTCAACAGGAGTAATCCCCAAACAGCTTCATCAGTCAGTCTCTTAGTACCTTAAACTTACCAGGTAACACCTATCACATAATGCAGAAGGCAGTGATTCTAAACATATGCAGACTAGTAAGAAAGTTTCTGCAGTGTGAGTCGGTCAATTTTACACAGTCTGCGCACAACCGCATGGAAACTAATATTTCCATAACCGCACTTAACCCAACTGATGAACACTTGGCTTAGGCCCGTGCCATCAGAACTTCCCGGCTAGCCGGAGGAACAAGAATGTTAAAACAAATAATATAAAACAACAATAATAATAATTTATAATAATAATAATAATAATAAAATAATTTTATATATTATTTTCTTTATTCATTATACATTACATATTTTTAACATTTTTAAATATTTCTATACAAAACACTATAAAAAAACATTTAAAAATATAAAAAATAGTAGCTCACCAGCGCTGGGAACAGGGTCCGAGCTGCCGGTGGTCAGGGCTCTTGAGAGACCTCCTAACAATACGTGCCGTGTCCAGAAGTACTGCTTTCTGAATCAAGCCCTTGATCCAGATCATACGGGACCGTTATATCAACAATCATTGTGCGACGCTCCAATCGATCTATCACCACTATGTCAGGCCTATTGGCAGCAACAGTCCTGTCAGTGGTGATTCGTCGATCCCAATGCAACGTAATATTACCATTATCGAGAACTGGGTCGGGCGCATACCTATAGTATGGCAGTTCTGATTCCACAAGGTTGTACTTCAAAGCAAGTTGCTGGTGGATAATCCTGGCAACGAGGTTGTGTCTATGCAAGTACTCTCCGTTAGCCAGACTAGAATACCCAGAAATAATGTGTCGGATCGATTCTCCCGGACGGTGGCATGCCCGACATATGTCAACCGTGCCAACTTTCACAATGAATTTCCGGTAGTTATTCGTTATCATAACTTCGTCCATTATTGCACAGACATAACCTTCGGTTTCCCCGAAGAGGTCACCAAAGCGCAGCCAGGATACCGACGCTAAGAAGTCTACATCGGGGCCATTTAGGGCCCGGTATAAGCGTCCGTGAAGCTCCTTGCCCTGTCATTCTTCCTTGCGGTCATTAGTGTCTAATACTTTAGGCTTGCGCCAGTTCTCGTTAGCCAGAGAGAGCGGGGTGAGGCCCTTGTCCACTGAGACCACATCTCGGTGCATCTCCCCGTCGGCTTCCAGTAAGTATTCCCTGAAACTGCATACCTCACGGTTGTGTAGGGTCTTAGCATTTAAGAAGCCAGGACCCCCGCACTTCCGCGGGATATACAGTCTCATTACCGACGACCGTGGGTGATGCATTCGATTTGCGGTCAGCAGTGTGCGTCCATTTAAGTATGACGAAAGAATACATCAAAACCGGCATGACCCAACCGTTGAAGGCGTGCACCTTGTTTCCGCCTGACAAAAGACTGCCTAGCACCTTATTCAGGCGGCCAAAAAAGCGCCCCCTCAACGATTGTTTCATGTCGGCAGTATTGATACCTAATGCTTCCGACATACCCAAATACTTGTAAGTTTCTGTTGAGGATAGGGATCTAAGGTGTATGGAATCCGAGAGTTGAATTCCCACGGATTCCATAATCTCCCCTCGCTTGACATGCATGACTGCACATTTGTCCACACTAAATTCCATCCTGATGGGCGCTACTGAAAGTTTCTGTTACCATCAGTAGCTTCATCAGTTGCAAATTGTTGGGGGCAAAGAGTTTCAGATCATCCATGTAAAGAAGGTGAGATATGACCTGACTGTCTGTCCTCAACAGATAGCCTAGACCTAACCGCTCCAGCAGTGTGCTGAGAGGGTTCAAGGCTAGACAAAACCACAATGGTTCAGACTATCACCCTGGAATATACCACGCTCGATCCTTATCGGTTCGCTGTTCCCCTGGATCTGTCGACATCCTGGATAGCGAAGAACCATTCTCCAGTGCCTCATACATGACATCAGGAAGGTACGTAGAGTTGCATCTACTTTATACAACTCCAGCACCCTCACGAGCCATGTATGAGGCACAGAATCATAGGCCTTGAAATGAAATGAAATTAATAAATAATAAATAAATATCGCTGGACATTAGCACACAGCGCCATCTAGTGCCACACTAAGCAACGAGGCTTGTGTCGTGGACACCAGATAGTTGATATACTACATAGATACTTTTTGTTTGTAAATACATACTTATTATACATATAAACATCCATGACTCGGAAACAAATGTCCATGCTCATCACACAAACATTTGCTCCAACCGGGATTCGAACCCGTTTTCCCTTAAAACGTAAGGCAGCCTCACTACTGCTACGCCATTCGGGTCGTCAACCGTTCGTAATCTATCCAACATGTAGACAGATTCTTTCGGGAGCGGCGAACCGGTTGGCTAATGGCCATATCAATGAGGAGCAGCTCCTTAGTGCCGCGGGACCCGTTCCTACATCCATTCTGAGAGGCAGACATGATAGAATTACTTTCAATATGTTGGTTGATTTTAGCTCTCAAAATGGATGTAAGAACTTTATAGACCGTTGGTAAACAAGTGATTGGTCTATAATTTTTCGGCTCCGCAGTACTACCTGATTTATGGAGCAGGTGGGTAATTCCTGTCATCAAGAACTGGGGCAGCGACCCTGACTCTAAGGCTGATTGAAACTGGGACACCAAGCGAGCGTGTGATCTTTGGAACCACTTGATCCAGAAGTTGTGCAGTCCGTCCGGACCTGGAGATTTCCAGTTAGGCAACGGATGGACTGCACGAGCTACGTCTTGGGGGCTGATGATGATTGCCCCCATTTCTGGTATAGAATCACACGCTTGTTCAACCTCCCGAGTCCAATCGCCCTCAGTGTGACTGACAGGCACCGACCAGATGCTGCGCCAAAATGAACACATGGCGTTATCATCCGGCAGACGCGTGTCAGTCCCACCTTGGTCCGGTCGCTCCCAAGCCCTATATACCCACCTTTCATCGCTTTGGGATGTGCCATTCTGAGTGTACGCTCTGTGACGCGGCCCAAGGAATCTCGAAAACTAATATCAGTTCCCGAGAACGCCCGCCTCACAAAACGCATCACTCTAGGGAGAGTATTGCCCTCCCTGAAGCAGATTAACTCCCCGATGAGTGCTTTAGCCTCACCGATACGCCGCTCAATCCTGCACTGCCAAGCTGGAGTAGCTAATTTTGGTCGTGTAGCTCGTCGTCGTTGTTTGGAAATTTGACGTGAGCTACACGACATGCCGCCACAGCTCTACAGTATACAGCATAGTACAGCATATTGAGTGAGTATCGGCGAGGTCTTTGCTGCTGTCAAAGCAGTTTGACAGCTGCGAATCTAGAGCACACACCAGCGCCTTGTTTTTGTTGTGCATAGGCAAACGAGGTAGACGTGGTGTAAGTTCGGGCGGTGTGGAACGGTACTCCCGGAATGCACTCTCCAAAGCGCTCCTCAATTGTGCGTTGCACTGGGTACTCACGGAAATAACTTCGTCATCATCCTCTTCACCATCTCGATCGGATCGCGACGGTGCACTGGATACATTTTGTACCTGTACCGCGATCATTGGCGAAGCAGGCGTAACTAGGTTACTCCGTGATTCAGAGCGTAGTCGATCAAGTACGGTGTCATCCAACGTATGGTTACGCTGGATGACTCGCACCTGATCCGACAGTCGTTGCGCCGACGCGTTGACACCTAGCTCAAGCACCTGAAACAGAGAGAGCATCTGACCACGATATGCAGTCAAGGTAATCCCTCCCTGTGTAGCCCCATAATATGCGCGCATCACATTTTCGTTCATGGACTGTGTCCATCGAATGCGCGACACATTTCCACCGGCAGCGGGGACCCTGCTCGGGGCCAGTTGGCCTCGAGGTCCCAAGCCCGCTGGTGGCCGTCCTCTTCCTCGTCATCGTCCTCTTGATGGTGGTGGTGGTGTCGACGGCGGGGAGAAAAACTCGTCGCTCGAGCTCGACGCAACTGCAGCGACCGGTGACACTGTGCTCACGGGTGTGGCGCGTCCCGGCGGCTGCGAGGCGGAGCTGAGCGACGAGCCCGGAGATGATGGGTGTGCCTCCTAATGCTGTTTTGCTCGGCTTCTAGTGATCATTGGTGACTTTGTGACATTTTGACAATAATTGTTTCCGGAATTTTTCATGTTTGTTGCAATCCTCATTTATAATAAATCAATGTATCAAATTTTTCTTCATTATTTCGTTATTTGGTTTCGATTTCTTGGGGTATATATGGGGTAAATTGGTAAAAATAATTAATTAAATCGGTTTGGTAAAATATTTTCGTCACGTCACTGACATCCGAGCCACAGGTTATATATTATAATTATTATCATATTTATTATTTTATATTATTATTTGTTTATTATTATTCGTTTATTATTATTATTTATTAATAATTATATTATTATGTATTAATAATTAAATTATTATTTATTAATAATTTTATTAATATTAATTAAATATTATTATATTACAATATTTTATCATAATGGTGAATGCATGCAATTAGTTTGTACCTACTAGGTACCAATCGTAAATATTCGTATGCGATTTATGCTCCAAATTCAAATCACATTACTGACCAGCGGGTCATAATAAAATTCAGTACAAAATTAATGGCCCTGCTAGACCACAGGTCGTAAATGAGTTACTTTAGGTTAGGTTTGCATGACATATAATTTGACATTGTCGAGTAGGTGGTGTGAAATAGTAGATTATGCACCGAGGGGCTAAAGTTGTGTCTTATGTCACGGGCGTCATATTGAATCTCGAGCGCAATGAAGGATTCGCTTAACTCCCTCGCTGCGCTCGGGAGTTAAGAGTTTTACTCACGAGCGAAGCGAGGGAGTTAATACAAGAATCCTGAATGCAGCGAGGGATTTAAGCTAGCCCAAGGCAAAGACACCTTTAGCCCAGAGGAGGATACTCTACTTTTTACACCTACTTTGAGAAAATAATAGCCATAGTACCAAAAACAAAGTATTTATTAAATAAACAAACAGTAAGAATAATAGTAGATTATGCACCGACGGGCTAAAGTTGTGTCTTATGTCACGGGTGTCATATTGAATCTCGAGCGCAATGAAGGATTCGGGATTTGACTCCCGAGCGCAGCGAGGGAGTTAACTCACGAGCGAAGCGAGGGAGTTAATACAAGAATCCTGAATGCAGCGAGGGATTCAAGCTAGCCCAAGGCAAATACACCTTTAGCCCAGAGGAGAATACTCTACTTTTTACACCTACTGTGAGAAAATAATAGCCATAGTACAAAAAACAAAGTATTTATTAAATAAACAAACAGCAAGAATAATTAACTAATGTTACAGCCAATTACTATTACGGTATTACGCACTACGGTATTTGTTATTATTAATGCCAGTTTTAATGTTATTAATGTATATGTTATTAATATAAATAATCAGATTTAATGTTATCCATTCCTTTTAAAAAACGGTTCCTAGTTATCTAATTATTCTTACAATATTATGTCTTCGAAAACATGGCAACGATATGAAGAAGCTGTCCTTATGATTTTGTAGGAAATCTAGAATTTCATCCACGGGAGTAAGGGTATCGAGAATAGCTTTCCTCTTTCTGTCACCAAAGGGTGTTTGTTAGTACTATACTGCCAATTTAGCTGAGCATGTGAGATTCCAAATACAAATCACATTATTGACTAGCGGGTCATAATGAAATCCAGTAAAACATTATTGACCGGCTGTGCCCCCGGCCACTAATGACTCACTTTAGGTTAAGGTTACTTGACATATAATTTGACATTTTCGAGCAAGTGGTGTGAACAAGTATTTAGACAAGTGTTTGAACAACAAATAAACATTATGATACTTATTAAGTAGTGTCTTATTCTCTATAAACCGTACCCACCCATTTTATGTGAAACTTAACCTAAATTAAATAGTATCTTGGAAAAATGTATAGAACCACCATCATGTATTCCTATGTATCCCTTAACAAAATCAATCGAGCTTTAATCTTATTCTTACTGATATAATGTAGGTATATTCGTATAAGTGAATGTGAGCAAGCTTTTAAAACCAAATATGAAAATGTACTTTACACATAAGCAATGCGACGCTTATTTACCAAAGTTAAGTGTATTGCACAATGTTAGAGTTTTTAAGGCCCCTCCGGCATCGAAGATCTTAGGTATAATTAACTAGATATTAATTAGATAACTTAGGATATGATGTCTGTATATCTGATCTATGATCTATTAACTAATTATAAAATTAATTTCCGCTATTTCACAATCAACCACTTCCAACGGCAGCGGCGCCGCCATGGCTATTAAGTTAGAGTTCACGACTGTTGTGCGCGAACTCGATTCGAAGTATGTTCGTCATCGAATATTCGATACGCACGAACCAAATGATCACGTTTGATGTTTGTGTTCGCTTGTCCGTGTTCGTACGTGCATACAGGGCTCTTGGTACCTAAGATTTTCTACAGGCTCCGGCCCATCTCGTAACGTTCCCATTTCGACAACTAAACAAAACACTGGGGTAACTTCACGAACAGAAATAAAACCTTTTGTAGAGTAAATCTATGTATTTAAATAAATAATTAATTCAATGTTAATAAATGTGTATTTAACTACTTCGATCTGTATCAAACATCTATGTTAAAGCAATTAAAGACATTCTATTCCGTTCTTATTTTTTTTTTCGGAAATCCTCTGATAAGTAGTTATGAAATCAATATAAATCAGCTCTAAAAAAGTAGCTATATATGTAGTTACTATGATGCTAAGTATACTTTACAGTAAATAAGTATATCATCTACCGACCAAAGTACTTATCTACCAACAAAAATAGAAAACTGGGCCGCCCCTTCATTATTTAAAACGTATAAAAGTGACGGCCCCGTTACCTACATTTCGGATTCAAAGATATGGGTCAACGCTATCGTAGCTGGATGGCTGGGCGGCTCTAATGAGTTGATTCCCGCGACGCGACGCTGCGCCTTCTCCACTCGAGCCGTGGTTAGTGGGTACTCGTGTAGCTCACCCGCCGTTTGATAACCATTGACCTACTTGCTAGAGATTGCTAGATCGTTGTTTCTAGACTGCACTTGTAAGATTTATTCGAATAGTTCAAGGTTTAGTTGAAAGTGGCGAGGTATTGGGCCAACGTTTGAAGCGCTGCCTGCAGAGAAGAAGCTGGGTATTGTTTCAGGGTCATACCAGTGCACACCTACTTAGTTTATTATTCAAACTGTACCTATGTTGCTTGGCGAAAACGTAGAAACTCAAAACAGATATCTTCTGGTACCTAGGTAAAGAGTAGTTACTTAAGTTCACCCAACACGTATAATGAAAGAATAATCTTTATCATATGTACATTAACACACACCATGTACATTAACAGAAAAGAAAAAAGAGGTCAACAAAACAAAATCATAACAATTAAATAACTACATACATACTTCAGCAAATAGTTGAGTTTTTACCTACCCATAATGCAAAAAAGGTAAGTACCTACCTATTTTTACAAGTGAGCTCCTTCGAATAGCAACACTATTAAGTTTTGACAGCTTATGTCCTGGAATACTCAAATAACATGATATCCTGGAATCATCATCATGGCTCTAGCCTAGTATCTACCCATAGTAGGCAGTAGGCACCTAATGATTGTAACCCTCGATAAGTAATAGAAAGAGTTCTGGTGATCATAGAGGGCTGTTGAAAATCACAGTTTATTAAAAATTTGTCGGTAGAGTATATCGTGATGTAATGTGCAATCTTACGACAGAAATCGATCTTGTTAGCGAGCATTATATACTCCGTACCTAGGTAGATTAGATAATAGAACAATACTTATACATTACCAGAAATTCATCTAAGTGTACCTCCACCTCGTCGTCGTCGTCGTAGTGTACTCGTCTGCATACAGTTCAATTTGAATGTCGCTTTGAGTAGATATTCAGGTAATTTTATTAGGTAGAAGGTAAACCGCTTCTGTGAATGTGAATATCTCTTAAACGATGTTGCTCCGTTTACATAATATAGGTATTTGAACTCGGATCCCGTTCAAGTTTGAACGGAAAAGTTAGCACTACATCACAGAAGTGGCTGCTATACAAAATACGGTATATTATAAAACATAAGAGTATATCAGAGCTATGGCACGTTGAAAACAAGTCGGGGTCACTAATTTGGAGCATATGAGACGAAATTGGTTCAGTGGAAGTGAATCGTAGGCCGGAGTACCTACCGGTAGGCCGCGCTCCCGCGCCTCATCGGTCACGCCATCCTCGATAGGGGCACGTTCGGAGCATTAGAACATAGCCACACCTCTTATGGGAAAGGTTCCAATAAACGGTGGAAAATTGACACGATGGGGAAACTTCACTATTTGGTGAACCGTAAACAAGTAACGTTATGAAAAAAAAATGATTTTAGAAAATACATCATGCAACACCTCGTAGCAGTAACGTAGCGTAGTACCCTTGTTGTAGCGTCGTCGTAGCAGCTTCGTAACGGCGTAGCGACGTCGCGCGTCGTAGGTATAGGATGCAGGTGGTGTCTTAGCACTATCGGCGGCGTAGCGAAGTCGTAGCATTTCCGTCGTTTTCTCGATACAGCGTCGTAGGGCTGTCGTAACGTTAACGTAGCATCGTTGTATACCTATACTCATTAAATTGTATAGTCAACACATCGAGTGTTCAAAATATCGAATGTTTGTTTATACGAACGTTAAATGCATTGTATGTCCATAAAACACGATGGCTAAGTCCAAGAAAAATTGACATTTAAAAGGCATTTTAATTTATAACCATCTGCTCCTCTCAAATATTTGAGCACTAAAATCTAAGTACTCAGTATATTCATAATTTGCAAAAATTAACAAGCGATTTGACAAGAATTCGAACATTGTTTCACGCAAACTATTGATTACCTAATGTTCTTTGTCGGCAGTGTGCACAATAGCTCGTGTGTTGAAACCACGGCTTTACTTATCAAGGTCACCGCTGAAAATCCTCAACCCAATCTGTTATAGTGGGTTTGTGTTAGTAAGTAATAACTGTGCTCATATACAGCCTTTTGTTTTAAATACTTACTGCCGCTTTCCGTTTATTTATAGGCAAGGTTGTGCTTAAATAATAAATCAATTTATTGACACACACAAGTAACAATTTATACAAACAAGAAAACAAAAACGATAAGCTTAAAGGAGTTCAAAACTACAAAAAAGAAACCGTGGGCCCCAAACTAGGCGCAGCCTGTATCTTGGTGGCCCAATACAGACAGTAAAGGCAGATTAAGTAACTGACTTTTCAGCATGACACAGCACAACAAGACACAAGTAACAGTTAATTTTGAAAATTATAAATTCAAAATATATATATATAAATATAGGTATATAATATATATATATATATATATATATATATATATATATATAGTCAATAAATCCACACTAAAGATCCCTGGTAATATTACCAGGGATCTTTAGTGTGGATTTATTGACTTTGAGACTTGGAGGAAGAGTGAAAAGCGCGTAGAAAAACCGTTCTAATTATTGGGATTGGTAGTCTATCAGATCCTATCCTACCTCTTTGGATGTATATGCATTGACTCTCTGACGCAGCAATCAGTTTAAGAAGGGACTATTGGACATAAAGCTGTCGAACACGCAAGACGCCTGCTTCTTTGTATAGTTCGTCTGTTGGGTAACGATGCGGTTTTCCAAGGAAAACTTTAAGAACAGCCCGTTGATCACGTTGAGCACGAATAAAACAGAACTTTCATTTAATTTAAATGAAAATCCACACTGTAAATATTATTTAAATGATTTTAAACATTATATACAGGGTGGATTTTTTTAATGCCACCTGGAGGGAATTACCTGCTCTAAAAGCAAATTTTACTCAAAGGAATCATTCCTTTATTTAAATTTCGATTTCCCTTGGGCCCTGGCCTATCGATTCAAATATAAATTATTATATAAACACACACACTTGTAGGATGGATCAAGGCAGATGAGCTGGGATCGTCACACAAAGTAGTGAAGGAAGAAGGGCGTCAACACAAGTCGTAAGCAGGCCCAGCAAACACTGGTGTGACGATTTGGTCTCGTTCCTCACTAAATGGGTGGAGAGTTTGCAGACATTTAGGGGAGACTGGGTACGGTTGACACAAAGGACGGTTGAAACAGAGCAAATATCTCGTAAACGGAAGGGGAAAACGAAGCGGACGACAGCTCCGTACACGAATTCAGTGCCACGCCACTACCTGCGCGTTGTCGCTGTTTGCAGGACGCCATATTGGTTTTATTACCCAAAAGTATTTTTCTTCTGACATTCAACTCTTATATTAGCTGTTCTTTTTATGTGAATGTATCGAGTGTGTGTTTTTAACTAAGACGCTTGTAGAATATGGGATAGTGACTATTTTTAATGTGTTATTATTACTATCGTAACTATAAAGTATATTTTACCAAAAGTGGGGTTGGGGAGAATTGAAACATTTTTTGTGGGTATGGTTGAAACAGAAAATATATTAATGTTTATTTTTTGTAGATGCCGAGGGTACGGGTTAGGAAGACTTCCAGAAGGGAAATTAACTTATCGAGCTATAGTAATGCATATGAGGAGGTAAAAGCTGGAGATTGAAATGTTTTCGTTAAGTTTATTCTGAAATAATTATCGTTTTTTGTAACTACAAAGAAACTTCTTAAAATGTTTACTAGGTACTCTTCAAAGGCTGATGAATGTTTAAGAATTATTAAAATCTTGAAGACTGATTAATGTTGTCATGTGGTGCCATAATTATTCGTAGGTAAATAAAACATGTTTCATTAGTACTTATTGTATTATTTGTATGTGTTTCAAATGAATCCAATCGCTATTTCAACCTCCCCTGGCATGGAGACGGTTGAAACAAATCTGTTTTTAAATTTCATATATTTCTAAAAATAATAACTAGGGAACTTTATTGATACAGCCATATCGTAGCTAAAACTTCAAATTTGAATTGAATATATCATAATCGTCACTTGGTTTATAAACAACAAAATTACAAACGATAAAAGCTAAATTGTTTCAACCGTACCCAGTCTCCCTACCAAATAGTGAAAAGAAAAACAAAATATGTTACATAACTTTTATAGATTCTTCAAGAGGAAACTGCGAGTAAGTCTGCCAAAGTTCAACATTATAAGACTCCTAAACACACCGATCGCGATGGTGTGTCACTTTCGATCCGAAGACAATCATGTGCGTTACACGCTAACCTACACGTCTGTGACGTAACAAGCGAGTCGTGTCGTAATATGGAAAGCGGTGCGTTGCAAAAATACACTCGCGGTCAAATAATACGGGTCGATGACGAAAACCCCGTAAGTTGCACGGTAATAATGGTACATTCATGAAACTAACTTTAAATTACATACCAACCTCATCACGAAGCCGTCAACTAAGCATTCTGTACATCAAACTAAGTAACTTTGCGCAAAAAATATTGCTAGGAAACGACTTTTTTTTGGGGTGAGAAATCATGTTTTGTGGTAGAACTCAATGTAACGCAATCGAAACATTGTGCTGATGGATGGATTGATTAGTACGGGGGAAGTCAAAATCTTACAATATAAACTTAAAAAAAAAAATTGTTAATAAGTTGGAACTACTTTGACCCCCAGTATCTCCGTAACTAGAAGGTTCCCAGGTATGGTGTAGAACAAAAAGGTTTTTTACACCCTTTAGAATTTTAATATCATATGAAATAAAAACTTATATGTTCTAAAAGTAATTAAAAAAAGTACATTAAATTTCCGCTTGTTTTACTCTTGCTTGTTTTCTCACTTTTGTTATCAATCTGTCAAATTGTTGAATTACTGTCATAATTGGCGAAAATATTCAGTTGTTCCTTCATGGGTGTTGTTTTCCTGACTTTGATGTTTGAAAATTTTCATCGGCGCCATCTTGGAATTGGATTTTGACCTTACTTTCGTTATCAGCGACCCCAAAAACCATGAAAAGACACCCATGATTAAAAAGTGGCATTAAGGTCCATTCACGAAGTGTCAATTCGAGCAAGTGTCTTTTCGCGCAAAAGTCCATTCGCGCAAAAGTCAATTCGCGCAAGTGTCCAAGCGCGCAAAAATCCGTTCCCGCAAAAGGCCAATCGCGCAAATCTTTTGGCGCAAATGGGTTCGCGCAAGTGTCTTTCGCGCAAGTGACCTAATACCTTATACCCACACTATCTACTTACGAGTCATTTTAGTTTTTCGTGCTGACCCGTATTCTTTGTCCGCGAGTGTAAACAAAACTAACCTATGGCAGTGGAACAGAATGAAATTGGTAGTAGTAAGTACTTTATCTAAATTCAGTGGCTGGTAATATTAATGCCCCACACTAAAACTCATCATTATGAACAACTTTTATTACGGGACCAACCCTGTAACCACGAAAACAAACTATATTTCTTTACTGCAAGTGAACACAAAATGTGTATAATATGTGAGTGTAATTTCCAGTCGCCTATGTATTAATTATGATTAAAAAAAAAAAACTAAAAAGTATTACATATACCTATTATGTTATGATCAGCAAGTAAATGTCGTTCTGACTTTCTAACAAATTGCTTTTTAGGGTTCCGTACCCAAAAGGTAAAAACAGGACCCTATTACCAAGACACCACTTTCCGTCTTTCCGTCCGTCCGTCTGTCTGTCACCAGGCTGTATCTCATGAACCGTGATAGCTAGACAGTTGAAATTTTCACAGATGATGATGTATTTATAAATCTCTTCTCTGATCGGGGTTGAGGTAGTCAAATAAAAGACCGTATCCGACCGAACTTCTCTATATACTTATAATTCTCTTCTCTGATCGGGGTTGAGGTAGTCAAATAAAAGACCGTATCCGACCGAACTTCTCTATATACTTATAATTCTCTTCTCTGATCGGGGTTGAGGTAGTCAAATAAAAGACCGTATCCGACCGAACTTCTCTATATACTTATAATTCTCTTCTCTGATCGGGGTTGAGGTAGTCAAATAAAAGACCGTATCCGACCGAACTTCTCTATATACTTATAATTCTCTTCTCTGATCGGGGTTGAGGTAGTCAAATAAAAGACCGTATCCGACCGAACTTCTCTATATACTTATAATTCTCTTCTCTGATCGGGGTTGAGGTAGTCAAATAAAAGACCTTATCCGACCGAACTTCTCTATATACTTATATTTTATTATAGTCGATTAGTTACATTGAGTTACATAGACACATCATATTTAAAGTGGTCCGCCGGTGTCTGGAGTAGAGTCCAAGCTACCGGTGGTGCTGGTTAGGGCTCCAGATAGGGAGGAACGTCTCCACATGGCGGACCGTATCAAGGAGTACAGCATTCTGAATCATGCCATTGTTGAACACACTAAAAACTATCACAATACAAATAAAATGTACTGCCATTTATTTTTATTGTGATAATTTTCAAATAACAATTGATGAATTATATTAAGTTCAATGCAAAACGAATGCGAATCTTAAACAACATTACTTAACTTAAACACACTACCTTTTAAACAAAATCCGTGTTTTTGCAAATTTATTGTCTTGTCGAAACGCTTTGTTGTTTGTTTTACGCTATGGAGCTGCGAAGATTGTTGTGGAACTTTCTCCAAGGATCGGTCGGTATTTAATTAGCCGCCGTGATTGCGGCAGCAGTCAGTTTCATCTTGGCTATAAAACGAAGCGGATCGAAGTAAACTACAATATCGATATCTAAGTGTATAGGGTGAATTTGTGATTAATAAAAATATTTTATTTGGTGTTTAATCGGTAGTGTTTTAATATATTCCAATTTCCATACCACATTCCTGAGCTCGTGACACTTATGTCCCTAAATAGTACCTAATAACCTGTTTGTTACACATTTAAAACTAATACAGTGTTTTCCTTTTAAAAGTTAATAAATACGATAACTTACAATACTTAATTATATCAATGTAGTCTTCACAGACGACAGTCATGCTTAACAGAGTGGTATCTGTATACATGTCAAACATGTCTAAACTTTTAAACACGTTTTTAAAGACGTGTATATAAGTAGACAGTGGACAGTAAAAATTATACCAAAAGATGGTGCAATAAAAAATTAGAGTTTTCTTCGTTGTAAGTACTTAAATAAAATGTTGAGTTCATTTCTAATAATGTTGTGGACATTTACAAAAATTATGTGCGTAATTTAAAATGGGTATAGATTTTGGCTTTCAAATCACATTATATTTGGTACATTAGGTGAAGGGTGGAACCGACAAACGCATCCACGTATTCAGTCCGTGATACCTTCCACCCTGAATATGAGTTTTTTTTTTTAATTAACCTTAAGATAATGAGAAAAAAATTGTGTAAGTAAATCAGTCACAGTGGAGATACTTCACTACATATTATAAAACAAAGTCTCCCGCCGCGTCTGTCCCTATGTAGGTATGCTTAGATTTTTAAAACTACCTACGCAACGGATTTTGATGCGGGTTTTTTTTTAATAGACTTCCTTATAGGGACACTTCTCGGTAAACTAACAAAGTGCTTCACCGATGGAACTTAAACCTATAAAGCTGGATGTGTTTCAGCACAGAATCGTATAGAGTGATTCAAGAGGAAGGTTTTAGTATATTATTTGCGGACGGGCGAAGCCGCGGGCACCAGCTAATATATAATATAATGGAGCCGCCTATAGCTTGGCTACATTTTATAGTTAGGAATGTACTTGGTAACATATTTTTTTTCAAACTACTTCATACAGCAATACAAATATATAAATATTTATATCAAAAGATCACATACACGTACATTGGAGGACAATAAATCCTTATAAACATCGCATAAAATCTCATGCGACAAATAACATTAATAGTTTTAACCTTACGGAGAAAAATGAGACGGTTCTAATGTATGATATTTAGCACTTACTTATTAATTGTTTACTACAACATATAACGAGAAACTTAATATTGTTTTATAACTAACACTGAGATTCATAATCAAATAGACACAAAAGCGATCGCAAACATAATGGTTCTGTATAGAACAAGCAGGAATAAGTGCTTGTTAATAATATATGGTAATGTTAATCCAGCACGGTAAAGGTCCACCTTTATAATACCTGATATATGTAGTAGTACCTACTTAGTACAAAGAATAACCATCCTTATGGTACCCATGTCATCAATCCCGTATAAAGATGCGATGTATTATGGTAGGTCCTTTTGTGTCTGAGAACGTCCCACCACTGCTCGCGGCGCACTCACGGGAAAAGTGATCGAACTAACTCGGTTGACATTGAAAATCAAGAAACATTACAAGATGAATTATACCCTGAGATCCATTTCTGTGCAGCGTAGGTACCTATATCTACTTACTTCATCGACTAGCATAGCAGTGCATGTACCATGGAATGTTCCAAATTCGGCGTAGTGTGTGTGTAGGTAGATATAGTATGTGGTTGTGTTATGAGCGCATGCGCGAGTTTTTCGGCCTAGTTAGTGAGGAGGCCGAGGCGAAACGCGGCGGTGTGCGTGCCGGTGAACTCGCGCCTGTGTGCGTTTGGCAGTGGGACGCGCTCGCGACTCGCGACCCAGATCATGTTAGTAACACCCGGACGGACACACCGATATCCCGAATGACCAACTACATTATTTAATTTGACGTCTACCGACTCGATTATCAGTCTCCTCTTTGTACAGATTTTATCCGCGACTTCGGCGGCATATTTTTTTTAAACAATATCTTTTTAATTTATAGCCTGTACTTAATGTATGCTATTCTTTTTATGTAAAGAGTAATAAACATCAATTCATTCTCACAAAGTTTCGAATTTATAATAGTAGTAGGTAGGTACGATGTTTCCTTTTTTCCCGTAAAACTTGAAATACAGTTTTTTGATTAAAATAAATATTTACAAAACTAATGCAGCATGACATATTAATAACGCGATCATTTATGAACCATAGTTAGACATTATAGATTCTATGTATAATGTTGTTGCGAAAATGATTGCCCGTCGCGTCATACTGGTGTGGGGATCTTTGTCTCTATAATATCTTGCTGCGGGAGTGGTTGTTTCGTTCCACAAATAGTACGTGGCCGAATCGTGAAGTCAATATGAACAACAGTGAATTTTTCCATATAATACACCTACATATAAGTACCTAAATAAATATATGTGTCTAATTTAAATTTTAAACTTAGGCGGGCTAAATTATTAAATGAATACTTACAAAAACTTGCAAAACCTACTTAGCCTTGTGTTCTGAGGGTGGGACCCAGAGCGTAACCCAGTAACGTTCTCGAGGCAGTATGCTGCACTGTTGCACATACGCACTTAACTGAAGACACTGCCTGACGAATGACTCGTCAGACAGTATTTCAACTAAGCGGTAAATCATAGATATCAGTTTTCCTTCCGGAAAATGTAATGTTGCGTTACATGTCTCTATTGTTTTTAAAACTTCTGAATCTACCTCATTTCGAAAATCTTTAAAATTGTATTTTATTCTCCTGTTTCCGATAATTATTGTAAATTGTGCTTGGTCAAAATAAGGATTTAAAAACAAGAGCAGACCAGCAGTCAGTGTTCCCATATGAGTACGGACTATTATGCTTTTCAATTTATAGACAAGATTACGTTTCTCAGTTATGCATATTGCATCACAAAAGAACCTAGATACATAAATAAGCGATAGTGATCTTGTACGTCGTCCCTTCCGCTGTTCGTCGTCGAACCATAAAACATAATTACTGTTATGACAACAATATACATAACCAAAATCTCTACGTTGTTTGCCTACCCTAGCTTGATTAAACCATCCTGTGTGTGGTCTTCTCCTATCCATCATTACGGTTATAACCCTGGACACGTGATAACCAGGATCAGCTATTAAAATACCCTTTCTTCCATTTAAATAAATCTGGATGCCCACCATGACATGTTCTTTGTCTGGAGAGACTAGCTCGTTAGGTCCGATAGATCTCATAGAGTCTCGAATCACGCCAGGAGCCGACTCTTCGCAAGACAATACGCCCGTGGCGTTGCTTAGCCCTGGGAACCTGCGCTCCAGGCACTGCCAGCGCCGTATGAGCTCCAGCGCTAAGCCGACGCACGTGGACGACTGAGCACGTATAACTGGCACAAAGTCTCTATATAGATTGAACAGCGGAGATCGACAATGCTCGTAAGAATCATATAAACGTATAAAATTAGTGACAGAGTCGTAGTTATCAGTAACTAGGAGCCTACGTAGGATATTTTCAGTGCAGCCAACAAGCTGCTCGTAACTCGTATTGTCCAGGCGTAGCGGGCGCACTGGCGGGCCCCAGTGTCCGCGGGGGAGCACGGACTTGTTGGCTATGCGCGGGGGCAGCGGACTCAATGACCGTCACAAGTCCCCCGACCCAGCACCGTTGGGCTCAGTGATGCCCGCTGCAGCGGCAGCCACCTCACCCTCTCGCGCTAGTCATTCGTTAAGCACCTAGGAACAAACATATTGGTTATAGTAAAAGTTTTATTTCGTTTATAATTCGTTTGCACACACATTGCTTGCACAGGCATTCTTCATTCGCACCTCTAAAGATCTACAGCGTTGATCTATTTCAATGAATTGCACCAAATGTAATAATTTTGAAATTAAGTATATCGTGTTATTTATGTGGGTGTACACCTCTGCTTAACCCTTCGGGGATTACAGGCGTGATGTTATGTTTGTTAGTGTGTTCTTTAGTAGACAGTGCTTAAAGTTTTATTAACTCTGTCTTCTGACTTCAGTAGGGGAATGTTATTTGTTTGTAACGTGATATTTTGCTACCGAGTCAAAATCACAGAACACTCCACAAAAAATGTCGTATTCGTATTTTTTTAGTATCGACAATGTTGCGTCTCACACTAAAGGCCTACCCATCTTCCAAGGAAACAAAGACGCCGTCCCGTCCGTACAATTAATAACAATTAAGTATAACACTTAAGAGCCTATAACTGCCTCAAATTAGCAACTCTATTTGTGGTGGTTCAAACTTCGTTTGAAATGCTGTTAGAATAACGTTCTAATCAGCGTGCACTACAAAGTGGTTGTTACGTCAGTCACTGCGGGCCGAATAGTGCGAAATGAGTGGTTTTTATTCTTAATAAAATCAAATTTTCGTCTTTTGAAAAAAATAAAAAATATATAAGACCTGCTTTATAGTTAGTTCAGTTAGTATGCAAAGTTTCATGATCTAATTTGAAGTACTTTTTAAATACCAGCGGTTTATTGTTCGATTTGGAGGTAACTTTGTAATTTTTTTCTATCGAGAAAAGTTTATGGAATCGTGTTTTCATCACACATAGTACTTAGCATTAATCCTCAACTTTACCATATATTTATTTCAAAATTAATGCTGCAGTATTTAAGGCGTAACGGAGGATCATGCTAAGCCATTTGAGGTAGTATAGGCCCTATGCGCAAGCTTAATTCATATAAGTGGCAACTTGGTAACTTTAAACATAAGTATACAAGCTGAATATTTCAAACGGGCGTGGAAAACTATGAATAGCGAAAATAGGAATCGGAAAAGGAATCGTCAAGGAATAATATTTCATCGATTTTGATGAAAATTAAAAAAGCATATAATTGGATTTTTGAAAAATAAATATTCTAAGTCAGGAATCAAACCCGTTGATTTCGAAAAAAAAAACACTGTCTTATTACACCATTTGATAGTGCTGCTAATTGGGATCAAATTCTGGGAAATAGGTTATGACTTGCGAGAAATTTTCCAAAAAATCTAATGATGTAGTTTTAGGTTTCATCAGGGCTTGAGACTCCTTTGAGTTTTTAGTAGTATTAGTTCGTATTAGTTCTCATAGTTTCGGAAAAAGTCAACCATCCACGCCCACTTGAAAAATTCAGCCTATATAAACATACATATATAAACGACAAGGATTTAAATATTAATTATTTTATAATCTAAATCAGCCTATAATGTTCCCCCTGCTGGGACATACGGCCTCCTCTCTAGAGAGGGAATGGGCTATAATCCACCACGCGGACCCAGTGCGGATTGGTAGATGTCACGTCTTTGAATTTTTGGTTCTAGGACATGCCAGAAAATAAATAGTTCCCAGATTTAAATAATTTAAAAATGCTTACAATATGTTCTAATACGTTATTACTAACTGTACATACTAAGCCTTACCAAAATACATAAATGTGGATGAAATAAGTTCATACGACGCGTACAATATAGAAGATAATAAATAAGAAGGAAACAATCATGTATTTCAGAAAACATATGCAAGAAAAATCCTTTAAAACTGTTCAACGCGCCAGATTCATTGAATTTGATAAAGTTGTTATTTAATTTAGCCAGCAATGGGGCGGTCGCCTAGTAGAAGTGTAGAACAATCAACAATAGGTAACTGTACTGTACGACGTTAGGTTAGGTTAGGTTAGGCTAACGAAGAAGAGAAGGGAAGCCTAGGGGCTACCTGGGAGCCTTCCAGTTACAGAGTTATTGGGGGACAAAGTTCCAACGTTTTTTAAATACATGTTTTTAATGTAAGATTTTTACTTTAAACACCTACACGACCCCCGTACTATTCAATCCATCTGTCAGCACAATGTTTTGAGTGCGTCACATTGAGTCCTACCGTAAAAGGTGATTTAGTACACCAGTTTTTTTTTTTTTTCTGAGTAACAGTTTTTCGTAAAGTTACTTAGTTTGATGAACATAATGCTTGGTTGACGGCTTCGTGAAGGGTCGGTTTACACCCTGTATGCATAGGCATAGGTAGCAAAGGCCAAAAAAATTGGAGGGATTCCATCCAGAGCACAGAAAATAAGAGCAAAGTATTCAACAAAGCGCACACGAGAGACCTTGACCTTGAATACCTAGTTTTACCCGATTGACCTAAATCCTCACCTTATTTTTTGGGGTTCCGTACCTACGGACCCCCAAAAAATAAGGTGGCGCAGGAGAAGTGCACCTTGAAGGATATAATGGGAGGCTTTTGCCCAGGAGTTAGACATTGAAAGCTTCTAAAATAAAATAATTGTTTATTATGTGGGAAACAAGCTGAAATTAATACCAAACACTCAGGTAGGTACCTACTACCCCTTGAAGCAGCAAAAAAATCAAACTTGTAAGTCAACGCGATCAAAATTATGTCCTATATGACCGTTTATGTATGTTGCATACTTTGCGATTTCACAAGGTATTCAAAACTTATAAGGTACTTGCCGTTGACATAGAATCATGAAAGGAGACATTTTTTTTAGGCCCACTTGGATGTTGCATTTATTATTCATATACACCAAAAAAAAAACGTAATCATTTTATTATACCTTGTATAAAACGAAATAATACATAGGAACAAAGCCGGAATCTTAAAATCATAATAAATAAGTTATATTACGATATTTTTTGCGAGTCAAATCATTCTTGTTGTGGTAAATGTCATTGACAGAAAATACTTACGTGAATAGGGGCGTTTTTTTCCGTTTACAAAACTACGGTACCTACCTACGCAGTGGTAATCATAATATATCTGCATTAATTATAATAGAAATAGAATAGAATATAAGAAAAAATATTATTAAACTGTGAGCATTTTTAGTGCAATTTCTAAAGGTTTACGCTAAACTCGCGTAGATTGTTTAAATTTAATTAATCAACGTGGCACGGAACGTTGTAAATTAGCTTTTTAGTGGTCTAACAACTTATTATTTTGACATTTACTCTTTCTGTATATTTTAGTTTCCGTAAAAGTGTTTTTGCAGATTTTTCGCATTTATTCCGGTTAGACAAGGCTTAGCTAATATAACCACTGTAATCTAGGTATAAGGAAGAAATAAAAGTACGTTTCTTATAGGTTATAAGGAAGAAATAAAAGTACGTTTCATTATAAAACGCTACGAAGCAAGGCGCAATGTATCAAAACATCTGAAAACCGTAAATATATAGTTTCATAAAAAAATACCTACAAGTTTATACGGGACCCTCGAACTTGGTGCGCGAGTCCAACTTGCACTTGGTCAGTTTTTTTTAACTATCGATAATTTCAATCGAAGTCAATGTCCCTCTCTAATTGTTCGCTTTGTGGAATACTTTTCGGGTTACCCAACAAAAATCATTGTTTTATAATAATTCGCGTCGCGTAGCAACCATACTCGCCAGCTAACTTGAGTACCTGAAAGTTACGAACGGCTAAGAGCTGCTTGTGAAGGTTCCGACTGTAAATGCCCAGGGGACATCGCACGCTTCGGCCCCCACTTGTGATCCCCATAAGTCGACATCACTACAGGACGGTGGTCAGTACCGCGAACCTTGGTGATGACCAGCCTGCCAACCCTCTTTCCCATTCTTCTGGTTGCCATTTGGCACAGAGATCTAAGTCCAACAATGTAGTACTCCTCGCAGCAGATACCTGTTCAAAGGTTTGCCCAGAAAATTAATCCACGACGTAACTCTTTTACCCGGATCATTTTTAAATTAAGTTATAACATGTACATGTGTTTTAGTGTAAATACACCTTCAAGACAATGAGCAAGTGTTTATGTCACCTATCTGCACTAGAAACCGATCCCCTCAAATGGTGACCCCGTCTCCGTTGTACTTGGAGTAAGCTTTGGACATCGGGCGCCTTCTTACGCGCCTCCGACCTGTTCCAGCAGCAGCGGAAGAATCGCTCCGCACGGGAACGATTGTGAGCCGGCCGGCATTAACTTCCAGCAGAATTGCGTCCGTTCTCGTCCCGTTCGCATTTGGCTACTCTCCGCTTCAAATTTTTGTGAAATAACAGCAAAATGTTGGGATACCTACTTAGTGCAATGTGATAAGTGCCATTCATCATCTATCATTTCATGTAAAATTTTCGTACCGCCGCGCCGCACCGCCATTTTACTTTCATCGGGTTCGCGGGAATCGCGGGGTTCGCATCAACTACCTACGCAACGCTACGAAAAACAGCCTACCTACAATATTCGACGGACAGTGGAAACCTATGTGTCAACTTCAGTGAAGTTCTAAGTTCGTATGACATGTTAATGTTTACATTGGAAACTGTAAGTTTTTGAACATTTCTCTAAATAATGATCCAGTGACGAAATATTTACCCTGCAAACAATTTACTACTGTACAGGAAACTTGTTAATAGTTGTAAGGCCATCTTCATTATATTGTAATTGGAAAATAATAGTTGTAACTTATTCTTGAAGTATCTACTACATTTGTACACTTTTGTTTGTTTATAATTTGCTGGATGTGTATTTAATTTTTTTTCTCTTCTTTTAATTTTTTTCTGGTGGTGTTATAAATTTATAATGGTTCGGACTAACTTGGGGGTGCCACAAACAAATAAAAAAAAATAAAAAAATAATAATAATTCCTTGTGCTATTGCAATATTGACCATGGCTGATGCAGAGCTTTTGTCGCAACTGAGGCAGCTTCAGGCGCAGGTAGCAAGCCTTACGCCTTCAAGTGCTCAGGTGAGCGAGGTGAAAGTTAAGCTTCCCTTGTTCTGATCAGACAAGCCGAAGCTGTGGTTCGCACAAGCCGAGGCCCAATTTGATATCTCTGGCATTAAACAAGACTCCATCAAATTTGGATATGTTCTGTCTATGTTAGACACTACAACAGCAGCCGAAGTAGAGGATGCAATAACGAATCCCCCTACCGAAGGGAAATATGATCACCTTAAAAGGGAACTAATCTCAAAATTGTCAATTTCCAGAACCCAGCAAATTAGACAATTACTCAGTGATGAGGAACTTAGAGACCGCAAACCTTCAGCTTTTCTTCGTCACCTCCGCTCCTTGGCTGGTTCTGAAATGGGAGATGACAGCATCCTACGGGAATTGTGGATGCGCCGTTTACCCAGGGTAGTACAGAGAATTCTCATTGCCCAAAAAGACTTAAAACTAGACAAGGTGGCCGAGATTGCTGATGCTATTGCGGAGACCACTCCTCCTTCAACAGCTGTCCACGCTGCCAGCTCATCATTTCCACCCGAGTTGGCTCGCATAATGGACCGCCTTGATGAGCTTTCAAGGAAGGTCGAAGCACTCTGCTCTGACCGCTCTCGCTCCACCACTCGCTCCCAGTCAACTTCACGGTCATCTAGTAAAACTGGTGACCAAATGTGCTGGTACCACAGACGTTTTCGGGAGAAGGCCAGCAAGTGCATTACACCCTGCTCGTGGAAACCCCAGCAAAAGGGAAACCTGCCCAGCAATCAGTAGAGGCGGCATCTGATTGCTCAAACCCCGGCCGCCGGCTGTTTGTGACGGATTCTGAGTCTGGTCATAACTACCTTATTGACACTGGCTCAGACATTAGCTGTTTCCCACGTCACCTGCTAAAAAGACGATACACACCCACCACTTTTGACGTCCGCGCCGCAAATGGGAGCTCTATCAAGACCTATGGTACCATTCTTTTGCACTTAAATCTCGGACTTCGCAGGGAATTTAAATGGAATTTTATCATTGCAGACGTTGGTACGCCCATCATTGGCTCCGATTTTTTGGCTGAATACCACCTGATGCCGGACTGCCGCAACCAGCGACTGCTAGATGGCCGCACCAAACTCTTTATTGCTGCAATATTTGGGAAGAGCACCTATCTCTATCCTCTCTCTATGTCACCTATCTGCACTAGAAACCGATCCCCTCAGATTGCTGCTTCTCCTTCATATATTTTTCTTGCTATAAATTTAGTATCTCCACGACTGTGAAACAATGCTGTTTAATATTAATCAAAGCGATCCTTCGACTGCCATTCATGACGATGATCTGATTTGTAATGAGAGAGCTTTCAATTGTGTTTTGGGAGTTCAAAAAGGTGGTCGGGGACTCATCGGCTCCGGCATCGAATACCGCTAGTTTCCGCAAACGAGCAACTTCCACTTATTTTTGTCTTTAATTTATAATTGTAAAAAGCCGCCCGGTTATTATAATAATGCCTTAAACTTAAGGGGCTCCCCCATGGCACACTAGCGCCACTTTTGTAAAAAAATCAGAACTCGTTAAATACACAATTAATATAAAATCTGATTGACAAAATCAATCATTTGGTCTTCTAAATTTACGTCTGCTTAACTCATTGAAACATAGCTCGCTGTCATTACAATACAAAATGGAAAAAAAACGGCCGTTTTTAGCAATTTTTCTAACTGTAACTACACTGAAGTATATTTTAATGAATTAAATAGACGTCAATAATCTAGAACTCTAAAGCATTGATTTTGTCAATCAGATTTTATATTAATTGTGTATTTAACGAGTTCTGATTTTTTTACTAAAGTGGTGCTAGTGTGCCATGGGGGAGCCCCTTAAGTAATATACTTATGTATAAACAGACAGAAACGATAAATTGCAGTGTAAAAATAAATCATGATGTGATACATAAAATTTTATTGAGTACTGATTGGTACACAATAAAATTTTAGTAGTATTACTACGATTATGACAATCAAGACTATTTTATACATTGATAACATAAACATGAAGATCAGTTAATAATATAAACAAATTATCATAATTTACAGTGTTCAGAATAAACAACACTATCGGATGTAAACAAATAGGTATCATGGATAATTAAACTATACATACTTATTAGAAAATTGTATTTTTTACAATTGTACAAAAACTATTTTGCGCATATAGGGAGTAAATAGACCCTTAACGAAAGGCTTGTTCTCCCCGTCGCATTATTGCGATCATCTTTTAGGGTTCCATACCCAAAGGGAAAGGGTAAAAACGGGACCCTATTACTAAGACTCCACTGTCCTTCTATCTATGTGTCTGTCACCAGGGTCTATCTCATGAACTGCGATAGCTAGACAGTTGAATTTTCACAGATGATGTTGCCGCTATAACAACAAATACTAATAACAGAATAATTTAAGGGAGTTTTAGTCAGTCAAAGTCTGACACTCCCTCCTGCTCCGCCCAGAGCGGGAGGAGTCATTTGATGATTACCCATCCGAATTCGTTTTTTGCTCGATATTAATAACGGCAACAGGTAGACGCTTGAAATATTCACAGAATATTTAGTTGTATATTCACTTTAAAAATAAATAATTAAATTAAAATAACATAAATATTTAAGGGTGCTCCCATACAACAAACTTGAATGGTACGGAACCCTTCGTGCGCTAGTCCGACTCACACTTGGCCGGATTTTTTTTCTGGACCATACCTGCGAACCTACAGTTAAGGAGATATTGGAAGTCAAAGTTCAAATTTTCGACAAGTTTTTTTTTCAAATAAGATTTAGTTTTTAAGGTCATAACTACTACAACTTTTTGACGACCCGAATGGCGTAGCCGTAGTGAGGCTGCCTTACGTTCTTAGGGTCCCGGGTTCGAATCCCAGTAGGAGCAAATGTTTGTGTGATGAGCAATGGTGTCGATTCTGTTGTGCACAAACTAAACTTAATTTAGGCTATTGCTATCTCTTACTAAAAGGCAGTGCGAGAAAAGGACGGCTATAGCTATGAACTAAGTTAGAGATGACAAACTAGTTTATGCCTTGCGCTTCACCGTGTTTTAGTCGACATGTTTTTACGTGCACCCTTCATTTGTATGGAAATATTAGTTCCAACTAAATTTGACAGATCTAAATTACGTCCGTCTCTTTCTTGTTTTATTAAAGAGAAAAAGATAGCAATAGCCTAAATTAAGTTTAGTTTGAGCACAACAGAATCGACACCATTGACGTTTGTTTCCTAGTCATGGATGTTTATATGTATAATAAGTATGTATTTACAAACAGTATCTATGTAAAAAAAAAGTATCTATGTAGTATATCAACTATCTGGTGTCCACGACACAAGCCTCGTTGCTTAGTGTGGCACTAGATGGCGCTATGTCTAATATCCAGCGATATTTTGTTTATTATTTATAACTTTTCTAAAAATACCTCCATAACCCGTTTACTATTAAATGCGTCCATAAGCGCAATGTTTTCAGTGCGTTACATTGAGTTTTAACGTAAAACGTGACTTTTCGCCTTAAAAAAAAAGTCGTTTCCCAGCAATTATTTTTGTGTAAAGTTACTTAGTTTGATGTACAGAATGCTTGGTTGACGGCTTCGTGAAAGGTCTATTTACACCCTGCGTTTAGATTCAACAGAGTTTACGTATACGGAAATACGGATGACTACGTTAAAATTTATCAGCCGAGTGTGTGCTCCCCCAATATAATAATCGTGAAAGTAAAATTATGATACCTTTCAAGATTCAACGGATCTCCATTAAATCCTAGGACCTAGGTACGGACATTTAGGACATACTTTATCCCGATATAACTTTCCCGTGGGGTAGTTTCGGACCTACCTACCTTAGAGCTTGTCATGCCAGACTAATCTGGCTTATCTGACTATCTGCCAATCAGCCAAAAGTCATTGAACATGTAAACTCAGGCTACATTATCCTAGTAATTGTGTCTGCTAATGATTGGGACTCCGACATGCGACATCAGCCGTGACGTGATAGACAGGAATGTGCTAGCCGTAACATGCGATGTGTGTCGGTGAGAACTGACTATGCCGTAATCTGCTAGTCTGAGGGCCCACTCGTAGCAAAGACTAGCTGTGCCTCGCTGTTTCGCTCTTGCTTGATAAGGGTCTTACCGTGATGTTAAATAGCTTTTATAAGTTTTGTCAAGAATTAAGCTACCAAAAATGTTATATAGATTTTTTTTAATGCGATCGTACCTTTTTCCAGAGATTAGCGCATTCAAATTTAAATAAACAAACGCTTTAACTTTATCTACACTTTATATGAGGAAATATTTGTATTTTTTGTATGTACCTAACGAATAAACTCAAGAACTACTGGACCCGTTTCAAAAATTCTTTCCCCATTAGAAAGCTATGTCTTTACCGAGTAACAGGCTATAAATTATATTGATGTCATGCAAATTAGCCGAGCTATCACAATTTTCGCGGACAAAGTCGCGGGCGTAGTGCTAGTTATATTATCCACTAGCGGACGTCACACGGTTTCACCCGCGTATTTCCAGTTCCCGTGGGAGTACGGGGATAAAATATAGCCTATGTTACTTGCTGATAATGTAGCTATCCATTGCTGAAAGAAGTTTTCAAACCAATCCAGTAGTTTTTAAGTTTATTCGTTACATACAAAATTACAAATCTTTCCGGTCTCTAGTTTATAGAGGTTGACATTAAAAGAGTGTGTAATCCATTCATCAGTCTCTCCAGGTTTTTCGAGAAGTTTATAAGAATTTCTTTTTTGCTCAAGTAAAAGATAAAAACCTAAAAACGTGCGTTGTCGTCATTGAAACGCGTATAAATACAACCAAGAATGCAACACTTTGATCATATTATGTACTCTTGAAGTCTTTAACCAATAAAAATTAAATATATTGGCCGACGCGGCGTCAAATAATACGGTTTCGTACATTTCGAAGTTTAGGTACCTAGTAGTACGTCTGTTTAGAATTCGTTCATCTTTTTTTATCAAGATTTCATTGTCATCGTTACTAAAAACCGTGAAAATATGAAATGTGGTCTAAAATTGCATTTTATTGTTTTATTAACATGATTACCTAAACATAATACATTAGGAAAAATCCCCATCCCTTTTTTTTTTTTTTTCGGATGGGAAATCATCAAATGACTTCTCCCGCTCTGGGCGGAGCAGGAGGGTGTGTCAGACTTTTACTGACTAAAACCCATCCATGTTCCTTCATCGCCCTTTGTGTTCCGGAGCCACGGTATCTCTTTCGAACAGTCCCGCAACCCCGGCAGGAAATCCCCATCCCTGGAGCGTTATACATACAGAACAACACTGTGATAGGCGCAGTACGTAACCCGCGGGCGGATCCTCAAATAATTCATTTACAGCAGTGCCCTCGATGAAAAAGCGCTGTGCAGCGGAGCGGGCGCCGTGAACATGTAGGCCACCTAGTTTGGCAGCCCCCTGCCCCCTCCCCCCCTTGGCCCGCCAGCACTGTGCTGCCCTCAGAGCATCACGTAAGTACCTTCCCCTGGGACCCTGCGCCCCCGCGACCTATTTATTTCCTGCTATGCGTGATCCGGACCATGCCGCCGTACGTAGGCCCAACACATTTTGGTTCTATATATTTGGCTTCACGCTGCTCTTACAGATCACAACACATTCATTGACTACGTATTTTCCACTTTTAAACAAGAACTACGTATGTAAGTACATATCTAAAAAAGTAACGTCGACGCTGAGAAAAGCCTTGAACTATATTCCGGGCTATAAAAGTACCGCGGCGCTCGTCGAAATAATACAAGTATTCATGGTTGCGGCAAAAAGAATCATGAGCAAGGGGAAAGTGAAATAGATAAACGATGGAATTCCGTCCGCAACAACATCATAGTAACTTTCTCTTTCATACGTTCACCTGAGATTATAAATATTAGTACCTGATGACCTCTTTAATGTGAACAATGAGCTGGGCCTATGAAACTGTATGCACTGTGCTCATCATGTTTCATCCTCTGCTCCGCATTAAACCACGTTGCAAATTGTTTGGAATTGCACCAAAAGCACTTGAATTATGTGCGATTTTGAGGCACTCCTTTTATTGTAGGTAAAACGGCATACGCATACCTTGTCTTGGCTTGTCTACGCTGTATGTAGTTCATAAGTAAATATACACTATCGAGATATTAGATTCAGATACTTATACTTTTACAAGATATAAATGTTGTGTATGAAATATCTGTAATATACTAACCTCATCGGTGCCTGACGCCTCAAGGAGGGCCTGACTCTCCGCAGAGGTGATGTCAGCCAGGGCGACGCCGCCATCATTGGCTTGGGGCGCTTGGCCATCAGCAGACTCAGCGGTGACCACACCATCTCGGCTGCTCTGACTACTACTATAACAAGTACCTCGATCTTGGAAATTTCGTTTGACAAATATGGCCTGCCTAACTTCCGGCAACCTGTAGTAATCAAAAGCTGGTCCTCGTATCAATTAATACAAATACTCGTAAGGGAGACAGAATCTTCTGAAGAGTCACGTTTCCAAAATACAAGCTGAACCTTCTAAAATGGGTGTAACAATACCCTTAAGGAATCCGAAAGGCCCCCCGTCATTGCGACCATTTTCTAGTTCTGGACCATACCTGGGAATGTTCTAGTTACGGAAATATTGGGGGTCAGTTGCAACTTTTTCACAGTTCTTTTTATCTTTACTTTAAATACCTCTACGAACCCCATACTTTTATCCAATGCATCCATCAGCAGTATTTTTTGAGAACACTATTTAAAAATATTAGTTCACTAATTTTAGGTTTAATTTGATCTAATTTCATCTGAAAATAAAATTTAAGTACCTACGTAACATTAGCAAAGGTTTTTGAAGTAGCGATGACCTCGCATAACTTTTTACAGGGAAGTCCGTTAGGCGAAGATCTGACGATGAAGACGACAGGAAGTTGCGAGGAAGAGGTCCTCAACAGTTTACAGTTTTTTTTTTATATGGTGTTTGGGCTCATCTCATGCACCTTGATGAGAACTTTCGACCTAGCTGGAGTATGACTGTCATCGAGTGTCTAAGGATGAAAACGTAAGGCTGTCGAGGGAAGCCCCGAATTGGAAAAATATAGTAGAATATTTTAGCGATGAATGCAAATGTTTCCGAGAAATTAAATTGTTACCTACTTGAATCTATACTAATATTATAAAGCTGAAGAGTTTGTTTGTTTGGTGGTTGAACTTAAGGGACGCAGACAAAGTTGCGCGGGTCAGCTAGTTATTGCTAAAAATGAAAAATAATGTCCCGTGATGTAAACTACTGGACATATCGATTGATATTTTGTATGCAGACAGGAACGTCAAGAGGTATGATGCAGTTTAATTTACTGTCGTATTGTCGTCGCCACCCTGTTAATCAATGTATGTTCGCGTGTTCATACCCTATGTACTCCTAAACTCCTGAACGAATATTGATAGAATTTTGTATAGTGTTTCTACATCCGCCAGGAAAGGTTTCTGAAAAAGCATTGCACGCGGACATAGCTATTAAACACCGAAAAAAAAAGTCAAGCAAGCAGTAGGAAATTATGGCCAAGATAGTAGGTAACTAAGAAACGTGACACTTTAGAAGATTTTATCCACTACAGTTCTTGTTTGTATTGATGCCAGCCATTGATCAATGCAGGTTTTGTGTGTTTTTTAATAAAAGAATATGACGGAAGTTAGTCAGGCCAGATTTCAATAAAAATATTTCAACATCTATTTAGTCTTCATAGAAGTTATACACTAGATTCTTCGCAGGATAGTCGTTTATCGAGGCGAAATGTCTCGGCTCCTCTCGTTCTGCTGCAGGAGGATTCAGTAGTGCTGCCCTATCCTCGGCAGTCTGACTCGCTACTTTGTTTCCGTTAGTCTCGACCGCATAAATCTCCGCCACTATGGTGGGCCATTCCTTTTTAACCTGAATAACAAAATCAAATGCACCATTGTCGATGTTGGACTTTTGATCTGCTATAACATATTATAAGCAATATTTAAAATTATACGTTAATAAAATTTAACAAATTTGACAATTAAATATGTCAAAATCCTTTGTGGGATTTTTTAGCATGTTGTAACTTGTAACTTAGTTAAATATATAATTTGAATTTCCATCATCTTGTCAGGCATTCGTTGCAGTGTGCTAGGTTATTGATCGCGGTATTTACTTGATATTCTAATTCCTACATTCTCTGACTTACCTTAGGCTTGGGAGCCTCGGGAGCATCATTTGTTACTTGAGCATGGGCGCTCGGTGGTGGTGGTGGGGGTGCCACCGGCTCTTGATAAAATTCTCTCAATTGAGCTTCAAGATCCTGCGCAGCGTTGCTGGAGGCGTGTTCAAAAATGTCTTCATTGATAGGTCCATCGTAAGTCACCTGAGTAAAAACGAAACGTGCTCAATTTTTTTTCTCGTTTCTTTTTTATAATCTGGTTTGCAGTCTTCCTTACTAAACTTTTAAAATACAGCGCGTATCAAAAAGGTTGTAGTCATAAGGGTGTGACAGAGACCTTCAAACTGAAGAGCTTTCTCCATGGGACCAAACCAAGTCATGGTCATGGTGTACCCTTTTCTATCCCTTATATATGGCTTTCTTTCTGATACATGCTGAATATTTTTGGTGTTCTCTCATCACGCCTACCTGCTCCGCTATCAAGTTTTCGTGCTGTATATGCTTTGCTAAAATCCTAGCAATAATTCCAGAACTATAAAAAAAATAGTAATGATAAAAAATAATGGTACCAGCAATATTCTAGTGTTCCTCATCAAAACCGACCATATTTTTTAGTTTGAAGAAGCTAGGAATTGAACGAAAGATAAAAAGCAAGGAAATCCGAAGTTTTCTACAAAACCCAAGAAAAGTAATAAAACAGAAAAGCAAAATGCACTTTAAGGATTTCCTGCCTCGAAAGCTGTGAAAACTATCGCTTGGAAAATTCAGTCCTACCTAACTTAACGGCACGGCAGGCTCAGTGGATGAGCGATTGGCTGCAGCGCTGCGTGTGGAAGGTGGTTCCGGGTCTAGCTGCTTGTGAATGTGATTTGTGTAACACATACACAAACAACCAAACCTAGAACCAAATGTTTGTAATCGCCCCCAGGATACAGGAGAAATTGCTAGTATGGGGAAAAACTTAAAAAAAAAACTCTTATTCATAGTATCGTGAATCTGCTCCGAATATGGCGAAGTAACTAATTTAAATCAGTTAGTTCGCCAATTTAGGAATTTGGATTAGGAGAAGAAGCAGCTGAAAAAACTTTAAGCATCTAAATGATGAATTCAAGACAGATACTAATAAAAATTAATTTAACCAGCAATTAGGTACCTACTTAATTTATAAATAAATCCAAATTAAAAAAAAACTAATTAATGCGGCTGAACTTTTCAGCGACGCTAAACCAACGGAACCTACGTATCTATAGAACTTATTATCATAATTTTCCTGGCCTTATCAAAATTTATTTGGAGTCAGGAGGAGTATTTTGAAGTTGTCTTCTTCTTCCATACTTCTCTCGTCATCTCATCAGACATACTCAGTACAGTCTATAGAACTGCATTCTCTTTAGACTACTTACTCGCTTTATTTTTTGTGCTTTATGTTTGGTTTTCTTAATATTATTTTGTGTTTTGAAATATTGGCTGAACGGGATTTTTGCCCGGAGAATATGATTAAATTCAGATCTTGTCTTGAGAAGCTGACGTTCTCTGAAACCTATGACAGCGATGATCCAAATGTTGCTCTTAACTCATTAACAGATCAATTTATTTTTTTACGATTTATGCTTCTCCAGTAGGCTCATAAAAATGCAAACAAGTAAAAAGCCAAAACGGATATCGCGAGGTATCAAATTATGTAGCTTAAAGAAAAGGCAACTATTATGGGTTTCTAGACTCCAGCCGACACAAATAAACAAAATAATATATTCTAACTACACCAAAATATTAAACTGACTAAGCAATCTTAAAATGACTACAATATTAAAAACTCTGACAGTAAAAGCAAAACATGGAACTAATAAAGAACTCTAAATTACTAAAATATACCAAACTAGCGGACGTCACGCGGTTTCACCCGCGTAGTTCCCTTTCCTGTGGGAGTACGGGGATAAAATGTGTTACTCAGGGTGAATGTAGCTTTCTAATGGTGAAAGAATTTTTGAAATCGGCGCAGTAGTTTTTGAGTTTATTCATTACAAACATACAAATATACAAATCTTTCCTCTTTATAATATTAGTGTAGATAAATACAATTCAAGCTGACAATAGAACAATTACCAACCCTCAATTAATTGCTGACAAGTTTAACGCCGATTTCATTGATAAAATTGTACCAATACCAGGGATACGCAAACAAACAACTGCGCACATTTTTCTCAAAAATATATGAGAAGTATATTTATAACGACTCGTTATAAATATAGGTACTTCTCATATATTTTTGTTTTTCTAAAAATATTTAGATTCTACATATATTTAGAAATTTGGAGTGGGTTTTCTCGTGAAGAAACATCTCAAAACTCACATCGAGAGCTTTACCAGTCTATCAGAAAGAGTGGCGTTATTGACGCTAAATATAAACAATTTCAATAAATAAATAAAATTTCAATGAATAAGTATAATTCAAGCATATGCCCAACAGAAGCTGCAAATGATACTGAAATAGAGTTTTTCTTTGATACCATTGATGAAGCCCTAAAAATATCAGAAAATAACATAATAGTCATGGGGGACTTTAACGCCAAAATTGGTCAACCTAAACCAGAAGAAAACTTAATTATGAAAAACCACGGATAGGGCACAAGAAACAACAGAGGCGAACGACGAATAGAATTCGCTTATGAAAACAAACTTTCTATATAAACACTTTCTATCAAAAGAAGAAAAATCAAAACGGACCTGGCGATCTCCAGACGGTACCACTAAATATAAACTTGACTATATACTGATAAATTTACAGAAAAGCGTGCAGAATTTACAAGTCATCAACTTGAATTTCCCTACGGATCACAGATTCGTAAGAGCAACATTTGTTATACAAAAAATAAAGGTAAACAGCATTAATTATCCCAACAACTCAAGAAGCTCACTTAGAAACGGAAAAGAAATAACGAGATATAAACAATCACTAAATGAACGCAGCGAAGCCCTTATGAGCTGCCAAGATATCAATTCGGTATCAGGAATGCTACGACGAAATAGTTAACATCTTAGAAAGTAGTCTGAAGAAAGCACGCATACCTAACAAAGATAAAGAAAGAAGCAGCGTGATATCGTCTCATACTACAAACCTAATATAAAGCAGAAGTGTTTTACAAAAAATAAAACTTATGACGCGAGCTATGAAGAATGAGTTGAAACTGAAAGCATTTTATAAACTGGTTAGCAAATATGTTCGAAAAGACTACTCAAACCATCGAAAGACACCTTAATTCCACAGGAAGTATAAAGAAAGCGTACAGGAACTACGATCTCATAAAACATGGATAGAAGGACTTCACGACTCTCAAAAAACGACACATGACCGAAAAGAGATCCTACACATAGCAACCAACTTTTATGAAAACTTGTACAGTGCTCCAGTACGCCATGACACAGACCAAAGTGACTCAGAAAATGAGGACAATGATGTAGAAATAAACCCAGTGGATGAATCGATGGCACGGCCACGTTCAAACCAACCATAACTTTGACAAATTTATGGTTTTAGGAATCAACTTTTACAAAATCTTGGCAGTTTAAAAAAAAAAAAAACAGCTGTGTCCGCGCGGTCGAAACGCACACAAATTTAACATAGTTTGGCCCAGTAGTTTTCATTTTATGAACATTTTTACTTCAGTCGTGTGGTCAATTTCTCTACTCTGCACGCTAAAGAAAGAAGAATCACGTAAATCGGATCATAAATCTCAGCGTAATCGGTGAGCATACATAAAAAAAAGTGTATAGTACACATCTGCGTACGAGCATATAGACGCAATGTTACGTCATGATGTTGTATAAACAATGAACATCCAAGCGATTGCAGGAATCACGTCAGATTTGCCGTCTATTTTTGAAGAGTTTATTGTATATCTCCGAAGATCAGCATCAGATCTTCACCAAATTTAAATGGCATCACCTCAGAAGTATAGTTTAAAAAAAAGAAGAATTTTGAGAATCGCTCCACAAATTGTAGAAATCGGTGAACATACATGAAATTAGACCAGAAATTTTAATGGGAAGCAAAAGGCTAAAAGCAGAGAAGAGCCCAGGACCTGACAAATTAACAAACGAGGCCATAAAAATAGCGGGTGCCTACCTAGTAAATCTTCTGACGCATTTATTTAATTTGATATTAAGTTCCTCCACCTAAACAATGGTCTGAGTCTAATATTATCTTGTTGTTTAAAAAAGGTGATCTAAAGAACATAGTCAATTACCGACCCATTAGCCTTTTTCCAGCACTTTATAAATTATTCTCATCAATTATAGAGAAGAGAATCAGTACTACGCTCGAAAAAAGCCAACCGATCTAACAAGCTAAGTTTTGAAAGAGCTACTCCACAACAGACCACATCTACTCTTTGGAATTTGTTATTGAAAAATATCAAGAGTACCAACGTCCACTCTACATAAGATTTGTAGACTACCAGAAAGCTTTTGATACGATTCTACATCCCTCAATATGGAAAGCTTTACAATCCCAAAAAGTGGAGATATATCCTACTACTCTGTCAAGAAAGTACCGGGAAAAGATCAATAAAACACAAAATATTAGTTATTCATCCAAATTTATTTTATCACCTTCAAAGTATGCTCCTTCAGAACCGACACACTTACGCCAACTAATAATCCAATCATAAAAATATTTTTTAAATGCTTATTCCAGAATTGAGTTCAGGTCTCGCCGCGAATTCTCCTTTATGTCTTCTACTGAATGAAAACGGGTGCCACGAAGTGGTAATTTGAGTTTAGGAAAAATAAAGAAGTCGGCTGGAGCCATATCTGGTGAATAAGGTGGTTGCTCGATGGTATTTGTTGAGTTTTGGTCAAAAAATCGTTCACAATTGTGCGAAGGCGCATTATCGTGGTGCAAAATCCAAGAATTTTCTTTCCACAAATCTGGCCCTTTTATCTAATTTGCTCTCTTAAACGCTGCATAACGTCCGAATAATATTTTTTATTTACCGTTTGACCTTCCGGCAAGATTGTCAGTCACTATTTCCATCACTTTTGCGATGTTAACTTCAGTTGCAGACGTTGATGGCCTACCAGAGCGAGGCAAATCTTCCATCACACCTTGACCGCTTTTGAACGCTTTGTACCACTCATAAGCGCGTGTTTTTGATAAAGTCGATTCACTGTAAGCCTTCTGTAACATTTTCAGTGACTCCGAACACCAAATTCCATTGGCGATGCAAAATTTAGGACAAACTCTTTGTTCGATGTTTTTGTCCATTATGAAATTCGCAATACACACTAGATATGATATAATTAAACACAGCACTGTATTTAATCTAATTAACAGATGTAACTCAAACTCCGCGCCAAAATGGAAAACAGTTGTGCTAATCTAACAACAACAAAAAAAATACAAAAAAAAATTTGGAACCATAAACAAATCATCCATTCCCGATACTTTTTTGGCTGAATGTATAATACCTTTACGAGAACAACACTAGTGGAGACCGCAGGACCACCTATCCCCATCAAAAGAGGAGTACAGCAAGGAGACCCCTTATCACCTCGAATCTTCATAGCAGTACTAGAATCAATTATTGGAAAACTAAATTGGGAAGGAACAGGCATATGCATAAAAGGGAAACATATTAGTCACCTAAGGGTCGACGACGATATTGTACTTCTATCAGAGAATAGAACGGAGCTTGAATCAATGTTACAAGCGTTACAACAAGCAAGCAGAGAGGTAGGACTAGAAATTAGCCTGAGCAAAACAAAACTAATGACAAATGCTGCAGAACACTTGATATGCCTGAACAACACACCAGTAGAATACGTTACGAGCTACATCTACATAGGCAAACAAATTTATTTCCAAAAGCTAAAATTTATGTGTAGTAACATAAATATGGAATAGATTGTGTTTAAATGTATTTCTTACTATTGTGCTAATTTAAGAATCTCTAGTTAAGCTTGGCATGTAACTGTTTTTGTCCCTAACAAATAAAATAAAGTAAATAAACAACGATGCAGCAGTAGATAGAAGAACAATAACGACATGGAAAAAGTTTTAAAGCCTACAGGAATTTTTAAAATGCCAGATGCCATTGAAAATCAAGAGCAAAGTTATGGACTTATGTCTTTTGCCTTCATTAACCTACGCCTGTCAAACGTGGAAGTACACACGAAGAGTGAAAAATAAAATCACGTCCAGCCAACGAAGCATGGAAAGAAGTGTCACAAAAATCAGGAAATGTCAGAAAATTCGTCATACTACCATAAGGCACAAAACTGGAGTAATAGATGCTCTCACCTACGCTCTAAAGTTAAAATGGAGATGGGCAGGACACGTAGCGAGAATGAGCGACGAAAGATGGACAATTCGCATGACGCCATGGCCAGGTCCGACAGGCACTCGGAAAAGAGACAGACCTGTAACTAGATGGTCTGACGACATCACAGCCGCGGGAAGAAACTGGCTGACAGAAGCCAAAGATCGAGACCGCTGGGGTTCTCTGGAGAAGGCTTTCACCCTCACTACCCTATGGGTTCATGCATGTACGTTATTTTAACTCATTACTTTATTAATTCATTTAAATTCAAATTATTTATTTATTTCAGATAATTATAAAATGTTAATACATACATAAATTAAAATTTAAAATCAATTCACATTTATACTAGCATTAAATAATAATAAAAATTAAAAACCGATTTATACAATACTATTATCGTTATATAAATTTTAAGTAATTTATAATAAAATAAAATTAAAATTGTGTTAGTAAAAGACAAACTTTAAATCAATGTATATATTTTTTTACTATTATGCATGAAATAAAAGGATTTATTTATTTTATTTGTTTTATTATATTTAGAAAAACAAATGATTCTCTGCAACAAAAAGGGTTCCGGAAAAATAAGACGATAAATATGGCAATCTATGACTTCTTGAATACAATTATGACTAATATTGATAAAAAGACACCTGCTACCTGCTATGTACTGTGACATGACACAAGCTTTTGACTATGTTGACCATTATTTTGTGTTCAACATAGTCAAAAGCTTGTGTTAGAAACAAACTGTACTCCTATGGTATAAGAGGTAATTATTATTATTATAATAAGCCTATATTGTTCCACTGCAGGGCCTCCCTTTCCTCCTTCCACATTTCGCGATATCTAGTGCGATTGTAGGCCAATCCTTTGCGAAATAGTCTAGCTCATCCCGCCATAAGAGGTAATATTCTTATGACTTATCTCTCAAATAGAAAACAAAAAACTGCTTTAGCAGTATACTTACGTTTATACTTTGGTGTACCACAGGTCAGTGTTCTGGTTCCTTTACTTTTTCTATACTACATTACTGACCTGCCCAAAGCCTTAAATTACCCTATTTACTTTATTTTACTAACCCTATTTGCTGATGATAGCACGGTAACAGTATCTAATTCTGAACTTGACCAATACGAAGCTGACGTAAATGAAGTGTTAATCGCAATAATCGCTTGGCTTAACAATAACAACTTAAAAATTATTCTAGGAAAAACTCAAATTATGTATTTTGGTCATAGAAAACCTAATACAAAAATGGACGTGAAATTCCAAAACAACGTAATTAATGACGTAGACAGTACAAAATTCCTAGGACGTATAATATATAGACAGCATAACTGGAAGAATCATCACGAAACATTATGCAGGAAAATAATGTGCTCATCCTTTAAGCCCTGTATAAACTGGCTCCAACTGTTAACACGGATGCACTAGGTACTCACAGCCTATCATGGTCTTGTTGCATCTGTGTTAAGATACGGCATCATATTTTGGCAACTCTACAAATAGTTAAGCCGCGTTTAAAACGCAAAAGCGCTGCTTATGATCTATATTTGGGCTTTAGGTGACGGACAGTTGTGTACCATATTTAAAAAAGCATAAAATTCTGGCACTACCAGCTTTGTATACAGGGTTAGTTTTCAATGACCAGCCAAAATTTTAAACCAAAGGTGCATTTTAAATATTAATGTGTAAAAAATTAAAATAAAGTAATAGCATTTATTTGAAAATGTCCTAAAAATTTACTAAATCATAAACCTAGTGGGAATCAACGAACTTGTGTGCGTGCATGCACCGCCAAATTTATGTGTGCGCTAACTTTTACGTATCTAGGTTGTTGAAATGAATTGTGCTGTTGCAATATCCACAGGTTCGCTTTTTAGTGGTGGACAGGAATTAAATTTTATTTAAAAAAAAATAGTTTTTTTTCATAATATCGAAAATATTATCGATTCTAAACCATCTCTGAAAATTTGGCCGGTCATTGAAAACTAACCCTGTATATATGAAACTGCCTTATTTGTGAGATTAAATCCGAATTTGTTTTCCTATCTATCTGATACTGTACAACGTAACAGGCGAAATGACATGCTACGCGGACGCAGAGCCAAGACAGCTCTTATGCGGAAAACCATATTCTGCAGAGCCCCGCAAATTTATAATAAAATTAATAAATCCATTAGAGAGTTAGATTTGGCTAGATTTAAAAAGCAATTTAAAGAATTTTTATGTAATAAATGTTATTATAATTTGAATGACTACTTAAATGACATTGACATATTAATTTAAATCAATTATTATTTATATTTTTTCATTTGTAACTGACATTCCTTTTTGAACTTTAATTATAATTACTTATTAAAAATATTATTATATACATATATAATTGATCACTAATATAAAACCTAGGACCATGTAATATACAAATAAATGATTTGATTTGATTTGATTGCTTGATTAGGACTATGAGGTTAATATATTTACCCAGTCTCCAGCAACGTCGTACTCCGACTGGTTCTCCGGTTCAATTTTCTCGCAGGGGCACAGCGGGTGCTGCAAGATGACAAGTCTTGTTAATCTTCTCAATTTTAGTTATTACTTACTTTAAATAATTAGTAAGTTGTTAGTTTGTTAAAATACGATATTATTATACTTATACATAAATGGTTAATACCTTTTGGTTTTATTAAAATAAGTCTTGATATCAATAAATTCTATTTTTATTATTTAGGTACTTGTAAATAGATAATCTCATATTATTACGTTGTTATTTAAATTAATGTAGAAAAATAGAAAAAGAAAATGTTAATAAAATAAATAAATATTGGATACATAATCATTAACACTGAAAACTGGATATTTACAAACCCCAATTCCCATTCCCCATTATTATTATGTCAGTTTAAAAACGTATAATGAAAACATTGCCTATATTGAGGCACTTGGGGCAGCCATGACTGTGCGTGGCTGATGGCTCCCATCGGAGTTCCAGATGCTGTTGGAGGAAGTCCGTAGACTTTTTGTTATGTAGATTATAAAACTAAAAAAGAAACAAATAAAAAACATTACAAAAAAAAACAACAAAAAAAATTGGCGCCTATTACCTACCAATGGTAGGTACTTAAAACATAATTTTCGAAATGTGGGCGTACTAATATGTACACCTCTGCCTAACCCGTCGAGGATTGCAGGCGTGAAGTTATGTGACGGTTTATGTAATAAAAGAAAAGTTACGTCAAAATTGAAAAACTTTGGCAGAACGCTGTAGTTAGTTGCGTTCGGTATCCGTTCCCAAGGCCTGAAAAACTTGATTTAAAGAGCGGCTACTTCAAGGAATCTGTCCTTATATTAAGGAGGCACCAATGGTCTAAAATTCTAAATCTTAGTTCGTTCTATTGCAAAACTGAGCACATAGTCAGGTACTAAGTTGTTTTATTAAGATTTTACCGTGGTACAATAGGGAGTATGCACGTAATTTTTTCTTCACTTAAATTAATAAAATACAGTATTATCAACCCAAGAAAAGTATTAAAAGTTAAGTTCAACTACTGCTTGTTGCTCAAAAATAATATTAAACTCCTGCAAATTTCTACGACAATTCATACGTCCGTGACTGTCGCGGCCATGATCTGACGTCATTTACCTCAATCTGCCTTGTTTACATCAATTTTTTTAGCCTTATTAAGTTTTTTATTCATTGAATGTGCTTTATTCAAGCAAATATTGGGATAACGATATTATAATAAAATCTTAGTGAAACTTTTACTACTTTTCAAATAAAAGTGTTTTTTTTTTTACGTCACTTCCGGCGTTATCGAGCAAGACACGTTTTGAGAGCTTTCCGTTTCACTAAAAACATGCTACCTACTTAGAACAATAAATGGTTAAATAAGTGATGTTTTAGAAACTTAAAACAGTGTAAGTAGGTAGGTACCACAATGTTTTTATGCGCCAATACAAGGCATTTTTAATAAATAAATATAGTTTTGTATTTCTTGCTAATAAAGTTCGAAATTCAAAAGTGGGTCTACAATTTAAATGTGTCCTAGTGTGTTCATAGTAAAATCCATGTTTTGTACAGTAAAACACTATCGAATCTCCCCGTAAAAGTTTTTATTTTTATTTATTGTCTATGTATGAGAATGAAGGTTTCAATTTGCTTTTCCAGGAAAATAACTTGTATCCAATAACTGTCGGACGGAAGCCGCAGTGCCGTGCAATAACCGTATAGTCTGGCCGTAGTCGAATACTTCGTGTTCGTAACTAAGACAAGTCAGTAGTTACATTAATATTACTATGTATATGAGTCATTTGACGGAGGAATGTAAGTTCGATAAAACTAGAATATCGTGTTAATTAGGTCCGCTTTGTATGCTATAAGTATAAAGTGTGTCGCATGATAACATGACGTCATGAACTCATGACCCTCCGAGTCGCGCTAGACCGACTGCGAACGAATTCGGCTCGCTCAGTTTTCGGTACGAACCCAGTTATCGACGACTTCTGGCAACGTAACGGACAAATGCCGCATAAACCAAAGCAGCGTTGCCATAGAGATACAATTGCTTTCAGTCCCATTGGGGCTTCCAGAGTCTATTTTCCATGTGGCGGGCTCAGGAGCGGTTACGTCGTTTTAGTGTCAAGCTCGTGCATCACACGGGGGGGGGATTACTGGGTGCGGGGGAGGGGTTCTTACTGGGCGACGGGGGGGGGAATTACTGGGTGCGGGGGAGGGGGGCTTACTGGGCGACGGGGGGGATTACTGGGCGCGCGGGGGGGGGGCATTGCTGGGCGCGAGGGGGGTCAGTGCTGGGCGCGGGGGGGAGGCAGTGCTGGGCGCGCATACGTATACAGTATAGAACACAATGCGGCACCGCTCTGCGTCGACGTGGACTGCGCGCCAGCGCATTAGCCGCCGCCACTGTCATAAATATACTTAACATGGCAGCCGTCACTGGCATCGCACAACCGACCCAAGCACGAGCAGCCGTGCCGACGTTGCCGACGCCAGGTGAGTCCCGCTGCGCGCTCGCCCTTCAACATTACTTTTTATGCGCGATTTTTAATTTTGGCGTACTTTTTTTTTTGGCTTGCGAAATTTCCGTTACTAACCTACGTGTTATCGGGCTCTTATCAACCGCCGCGTGTAAACTCACATTTTTTTATTTCCTAATTTTCAACGTGTTTTCGTTTCTTAATGAGTGCGGGCATTTGATACGTGTGACAAGAGTATTGAAGTACGTTCTATTTCTAAACCTTCTGTTAACTATCGTCTTACGGGTTACGGGTAGCGTATACGGTAAAGCGGACCGCCGCCGCCGAGCGGTACGGCGCGGCGCCGCGGCGCGTCATGTGTGTGCGGCTCTGTGCCACTCCGCTCTTATCAGTGTTCCGCGTATCGTTACACCGTTATCACTGGCTCATGGTGGCGTGTTCAAGGCGTTTTCAGTACCTACTCTATCGCCTATCTAATATTTATTTTACATGATTTAGGTAAACTGTGCCCGGCCAGCGTAGGCACTAACACTCGACGCATGAATTTAAACTATCTAGCGCAACGGTAGTTAAGTTACAAATAAAGAAAACAAAAGAAAATGATCGTAGGTACTCGTACATTGTATATCAATAATGGTGGAGCTAGCGCGGAATGTATTGTTTGATAAAAACACGAATGGAACGCGTTCTAGTATGAATCTCATTGGTTCTCAATTCTAAATAAATGTTCGGTATTGGATCAACAAAGTT
Source organism: Xestia sexstrigata (assembly GCA_941918905.2). Taxonomy (NCBI): domain Eukaryota; kingdom Metazoa; phylum Arthropoda; class Insecta; order Lepidoptera; family Noctuidae; genus Xestia; species Xestia sexstrigata. Next base: position 8,495,872 of record OW799200.2, on the reverse strand, counting down.
GTTCAATACAAATTGGCATTCTTTTGTTTATAATTGACCGGAAGTGATTAACTTGTCTGCAGGTAGGTATATGTATGTATTTAATTGAAATAAGTACCTACCTAAGTACTTGAATATTATTTTAACTAGTCATACTTAGGTACTGAAAATAATTTGGTCTTACTCACCCACCCAAGTAAATGTTGAGTCGAACAAGAGTAGAAATTACCAACAATACAACAAGCAAGGATCATATAAATTGGCAAAATTCTTTCGTAATGAACAAAAACTGTAATAGATTGAATATTGTTGTAGCTGTTAGGTCTATGGTTAACTCTAAGTTTTGCTGATAAATGTAGTACCTGAACATAGAATGTTGTTGTCAAATAGGCATCTCTAGATTTTCTTTTGCGATTGTTCACATTTCAATTCAATCCAAGTCATCTTAAAGTGCTTCATTAACAAAGCTTGAATATTTCATGAAATCAAACTTTGTTTTACTTTGGACAAAATCAAGCTCACAAGCTTTTCATCAATCGGATAGGCTGTTAGTTGGGTCCACCCAGTCAGAAAGTTAGGTGCCCAAATTAAAGTAGGTATTACCTAAGTGTATTCAATAACAAAAGTTATTGTAGGACATGCTGTACCACATCTAAAGTGTTTCCATGTTTGGATTTAGTTTACATTTACAGCCATGTATAATTCCATAAGACACAACCATGAAATACCAAGTGGAGCATGCAGTTGAAAACTTATTTTTTATTTTAAAAGAGAATCGGGACTAAATAATACAGAAATAATAATCTGTCTCACAGTGGCGAAGGATCCATACAACTCGATTCCTACCGGGTTCCCTTTGAAAAATGGCACAGTCAGTTTTCTATAGACAAATAATATAATCACATTCAAGATATTTACTCCAGCTTACCTCTTACAAAAACTTAGTCTTCGCTACTGATGTCTCATTATTATCTGTACTTACTTATATGTTTAGTGGGCTATAGTATTAATGTTTATTCAAATATTGTGTATAATTATACAAGTGCCACCCAACTAGTGAAAAGATAAAGAAGGTGTATAGGCTCGTTCCCAGTTTTTTTTTTGTTAACTGTATAGAATTATCTAGGTCAGACTGAGTATCTAGGTCGGACTTAGCATCTAGGTCAGATTGAGGTAGAGCAACACAATATAGATATAGGTACGAACGACGACCAATCAAGCTATGTAATACCAAATTAAGCTGATTTCTCATCGTACGGGAAGCTCATACAAAGCGAGGTCAGGTTATGGATATGTATAGCTTGATGTGTACCTATGTTGAAACTTTGAAAGAAATAATGACCTATCATTAAATGACCTAAAGACTGCAGTTATACCCAGATTGGTGATGGACTTCCAAACTATTGAAAAATAAGGTAGGTAGGTACTTACATAGCTGCTCAACACAATTCAAACCAGGTTTTAGGAATATATAATAAAATACAACGATTAGATAGTAGATAGGTAAATAATCTGTTGATCCATGTTCATTTTGGAGAATCACTGCACTGATTGATAGTAAGTAGGTACTTACGTCATAGTAATCGTCGTGTTGGTTGAGCGGGCGTCGCTGAGGCAGCAGGTCCCTGAGGTCTTCTGCAGTGGGGCGTTGGCCCGGTTCTTGCTTCTCGTCAGACATCTTGATTGTTTTATATCCAGCGAATTTCTTCACGAACGAACACACCAGCAACCAATTCTTATAATTCTTGAGGGTCTTCACTAATTCCAGCACAAACTTGAGATATATTAGCTCAGCAGAACAGAGACGCACCCGCTAACGGCCGACCTATGGACAAGGTAGACACAAATGGAGTCCGCGTTGCGCACTGCACCCGATGCAGATTTATCGATCGTCTTTGTGTCGAGTCTATTGCGCGTTTCCGCAGATTTTCAACAATGATGGATCCCGATACACAAAACGTTAACCTACAATCACCTACTCGGTATGCAGATTATAATTCCGAGTTACTACCTATCGCCGCGTAACCAATTACCATAATTTTTGGCGTTATTAAGTACAGAGCAAACGAAAGTACCGCGGAGAGGTCGATTAGTGAGTCTGGTCGCACCACTGGCGCAGAGCTCCCCCTCCCCCGCATGCGCTGCGCAGGACGAGCGGCGAGCGCCACATTTGCGCCGCGACGCAACTCTTCGCGGATCTTAAGGTTTTGGACGCCGCGTAATGCCAGCTACGAGTTGCGTTAGCCGCTGCGCAGTTACCGTGCCCTAGTTATTTCGGGTGCCGTCCTAGATACAACAAGGCCGAAATGCTGTTTTCATCATCAGCAGCGAGTCTTATTCGATGAGGCCGCGTTGGGTTGGCTGAACACGACGCCGCGTCTCGTAGATACTGATGAGATCGATAAATCCGCGTCATTTCGGGCGCGCAGCATCACAAACATGCGCACTAGGTCTCCGGCCCCACCCGTGGGGCCAAGTAAATGTTCCGAATGATAATTTTACTAAATCCTAAATTGGCAATACTTTTTCATAAATTAGAAATTAGCATAATTATAATGCCCATTCTCGTACGTGAGAACGAGCATTACCTGTAAGGTTATATAAAAGTACCTACAACAGGTGACAAAAGCGCGCTGCAGGATTTTCAACTTTGGGCGCTGAGCAGAGAGTTGGAAATCCTTGCGCAATAATAATTGGGCATTAATTAGTGAAGATACCTACCTAGTGTTAGTCTCAGACCAAATAAAAGTTAAGACTGAACTGCGAACAAAGAAATGAGGCCGATTTCGTAAACATGTGTGCATTTATTGAGATGTAGTTTCATTGTAGTTTGATGTAAAATGTGCGTGTATGCACAGAGCGAGACGTAATTTTGCGCTGGCCTCACTTTATTGTTCTTAGCGCTACGTCTTGGTTTTTTTTTGGTCTGAGGTGTTAGTATGTTTATGCCAGTTGCATTAGTGACGGCTCGTAGCTGGACTTAAAGATTACATGAAACCCAAGCTTTATTCCTAATAGAAAAAAATATGCGATGTTCGTAGGTATTCGTAGGGAGGAGTTCATATGCCACGCCCTTTGTCCTTGTGCAGATTACATACCCCCATTCATAACTGTAATGTTGTCACTTTGATAACGATATTTCCATTTTGATGATTAATAACGAACAAGACTTACAAAAAGTAACTCCGTACAAAATCGTTAATAGGGCTAATACCTACTGATATGAAATAGGAAGGAATTAAATGCTTTAGCGGAAGGCATTAATACTAAAACTGTCCCGGGGGTCACGGGGTATGCCTAGCATGAGTGTCTAAGTACAGTCAGTGGCCGTGCACGGCTTGGGCTGCGGGCTCGCGGTGCCGAAGGAGAAGGGGAGCTGATATGCCATTTGGGCCAAAGTAAGCCAAGGCCGGTCTGGTGGGGAGAACGCTTACACGTGTGACCTACTTAGAAGCCGAGGGGCTACGGAAAGTTACGACCGACTCGACCGAGCAAGACGAACACGCCCGTCATCGTTATCAAGTAGGTACCTGGTAGCTACTGATCAATAATGAACTGGTAGGTACCAGCACTGTGTCGAACACCTCTGAGCCGCACGAATGCGATCGTGTTTTTCTCGATAATGCGATCGTGTTTTGCCCGGAACTGACACCATGATTGCAGTCACCACTAAGAAATCATGCAGCGTTCAGTTTTCTTTGTTTCTACACGTGAATTAGGTACAACACGTGTCTAAACTACGGTCACTGACCTCGTAATTTATTTGCATAGAAGCCGCCAGATTCGCTACTCTCACGGCCGCAGATCAGCTAATCTTCCACTTTATCACTTATACGTCACAAAGCGTTTTCGCCGTAGGCATAGACTTTAGTACACCGGGCAGGACCTAACTGTACCGACAGTCGATAAATATGTGCGTGCTCCCCAGTGCAGGTAATTTTTGTAGTTGCTAGTGGCGATCAAAGGTGGCGCGCGGCGCGGCAGCGCGCAGTGCATCGATCGCGATTACATCACCACTCGCGTCCTTTCTCTGCGCGCGCAGCCCGCCCTGCGGCCCCCCGGCCCCCACACCACCAGGCGCCCCCACTCGCCCCCCGCCACCCGCTGCGCCCCGCTCACAGCAAACGCCATGGCTCGCCGCTACGTGCCGCCATTCGCACTTTGGTCGTCGCCCGCTTCGGTCGTGCTCTCGGAACTCTAGTACCCTAGTGCAAGTTAAACTTTACTTGGAACATTTTTAAACTTAGTTTTTATTCGTGCAATGTGAGGCGCGTTAAAGTTAATTGGAAATAGGGACTAGAAGTGATCATATATCAACTTTAAAGTGAATAAAAATAATTTTAGCTCGGATTTAAAAACTTTGTGAAATGTTTGCGACCTACTTTTTCAACTTCCGTATAGGTAGTTGAGTTTCCACTTCGCGTTTTTTTGTCATTCGTTCAATACGTTATAACATTAGCAAATTCGGTTCGCGTTCGGTTGTGCGCTGTTACAGAACAATTAGTAATATTTTTCCTATTGCTCCGTCATGTGACTCACGTCTCGCTGTAGCCGCACGCGCACGTGTCGCGTCTACGTTTCATATTTTAATTACAGTTGAGCTGAACGTCGCTGAACTTATGAAGATTAGAAGAAAGAACATTAAAATGTCAGTCGTGTCGGGGGGAGGAATCGACTGGACTGTGATAAAAATTAGTCAGTCTTTTTCTCTCTCCTATATGGTTGGCATGTAACAGTCATCGTGATCATCACATGCTGCGCCGGAGGCTCCGCTCATCACCTCCCAGCATGGCCGAGTCCGCAGTGACGTCAGAGATTACGCAAGCTGTTAATTGATTCGGCTGCGAAATCACTGAATTTTCTGCTAAAGACAAAGCCAAGATTTTCGCCGTGGACTTGTATATTTTTTGTAACTGTATCTACGATTGTTCTTGTGTTACTATTTCTGTGTGATCTCATATGCTTTAAATATCTGTGTCGTAACAGTTGGGTTTGAGTCATTGCACTGAATGACGAAATGGAAATAATCGTCGGCGCGGCGGCTCGTGGCGGGAATTGGGCAATCTGCGAACGAGCGGATGTCTTGCTCCGCTCCCCGCGCCCCGCCACCGCGCACCGGCTACTCCCGCGCTGCCTAAATTTTAAAGTTGGTCGAAGAGCGCGAACTCAACGGAAAGACTACAATTTCAAACTTGTTCAATTTTCTTTTTTGTTCCAGCCAGCATCAGTGTGCGACGTCACACGGCTCACACGGCGGCCGCCTCCTCCTATTTGTATAACCTGCTCGCACTTGCGATTGATGTTTAACATTATTATTACTGCGCCTATTACGTACTTTGCAATGCGATTTTACAATAAAACTGTTTTAAATTGAAACTCAACTTGTTTTTACTAAAACTTATATTTTTATTTTGCAATTTTTTTTTCTATTTTGTTAACCCCTTCTACACTAAACAAGGTTAAAGTTGCATCATTGCAAGTATTGCAACAGAGTTAGAAAAACACACAACACATCATAAAGTTACACTAAACAACTTCAAAGTTAGTGGGTGGGACCCCGGCCCGCCCTCAGCGGGGAGGCCCAATAGCAAGCCATATCCTTGTCCTTGATAACCCTCGAAGCTCCCGAGGAACCTCGCCGACACTTTAAAAAAACACAATGGCTTAGCAACCTATAGCGAATGAATAGTTTCATAAATAATGCTATTATCGCTAAAGAACAATAAACTATTTACAATGAAAATACCGAAATAAAAATCATTGACGAAATGCTCTGAGCGAATTCAATTTTCCATTCGTAGGTATCAAAGTTGTAGAAAACTAGAAAGAAGCAAAATAAAATTCGTTGACCTAAATAACATGAAGTGAACTTAACCAAATCACAAAGAAGAAAGGAGAATTTAGTAATGATGACATTAATAAATCTTGTTATAGTAAGTTGCTCACAGCTTACAAAGCATGATAATGATGAATAATTTTAAAGCTGTTTTAAAATAGTCTTATGGTGTGATAAAAATAAATTGATCATTGAACCACGGCACACAGACAGCGATAACCGTGTTGCCGTTTTTTTGTCTACTAATAATAACGTGAAATGGTTCGATTCAAAGGAAATTAAAATGCTAAGAAAAGGCCTAGACAGACAGAATACATTGCCTTTCAATTGCAAACAATTAGGGAAACGGGAAAAAAAGTGTGTGAGTAAGTGAATAAAACCGGAAGTAATAATAATCATACAAATGTTACATGTACCCTACAGCCCAAATTGGTTGCAATTTGCCCACAATTAATCAAATTAAAACTGTCAAAGTACTTATTAGAGATGTATTTAAGGAAGAAAATATGACTTCTACGAATTTAAATAAGTACTCTTAACTAAAAATAAACAAGCGCAACGAGAAATAAATAAATACTTTTAAGGAAATGGAAACTTGGTGGCCAGAGAGTTAATAATTTACATGGATGCGCAAACTAAACCATGAATTCAGACAGGTCAACTGAGCTAGCTCGACTTGGACACATTTGTACATGATTTTAGACTTGCTTCGGACACTTCTTGTCTTCTTCCACTATGTAGCTGTTTTATATAAAAGGACAATACCTACCCGTAAACATGTATGGATAATTGATCGAAGTATTTCATTTCCAGTGGGTCTAGGTTAGAATCATAAAGGTATCTGCTGAATTCATGGTAAGAAATTAAGAATTCAAGGTTTGCACGTCATGTCTCTCAATCCTGTACAAGCTGGAAGAGATCTGTCGCAGAATGGCCCATTCGCAAAATGTCACCGTGAAAACAAATGTCAGGGACACCAACGTTAAAACGGTTAAGAGAAAAAAACATTCATTCAATTTTCAATAAGTTGTTATTACATACAAATTCTCAAAAAATTTAAATTATTTCTGTGGTTGTACCGAAAATAATTAAAAAAAAATCACAAACTATTGTCTTAAATATAAAAGTCACGTAGAACCTTTTTAATTATGGGATAAAACGGTACCTTACACACTTGAGAGAATTGATTTTGGTTTATTACCCGGTTCCATGAATGGGTAGTGGAGAGTGTCTTCCAAAACAAAAAATCGTTTATTAATGTTAACAAAAAGAAGGCTTGCAATTAACGCCTTCTTAGATTTTTAGCCATTTTTGAAAAAAAGGCTAGAGAACTAAGGCATTAGGCATTGCTTACATAGGTAATAAGGTATGTACCCATCCAGAACAATACGCACAGGTCACCTTCAAAATCACACATATCTATTTGTCTCTTTTTTCGTCTTCACCTTTTTTTAATGTAAGTATAATGTGCCTATAACATTATTTATGTTGTGTTTTTTTGACTTTCAGGTGTTTCTAGTGTAGATACATAATTAAAATAACGCAGTTTTAAATAATTTATTGAGAAAAGAAAAGAAAAAAAAACAATGTGAAAAAAGGTAGATGAGAAAGGAACAAACAACAGAACAGAATTAAAATGAATTTATCAAGAAGATTAAAAAAAAAAGAAAATAAACAACTTCGTTTTCGCATCAGAGTCATTTTAAAATATTGTGAAATCAAAATCAGTGATATGTTCGGTTCTCTGTGTTTTAATTTAAAAATGCTGTTTATAAGTGATTTTCCCACAACGAAAACGGTTAAAAATGAAATAAGTAAAACGTGAAGACTTTAATTTCATTAAGTTTTAGAAAATGTGAATAATGGAACGTTTAGATGAGTACGACAAAATGTATATTAAAAAAAAAAACTTTTTCATAAACATTAAAATAATGCCTAAGTGCACTATTAAATTTTCAGGTTTAGCTCCGACAGTTGAAATTGCAAAAGCCCAATATTAATTCATTTAAAAAATTACATTAGTGAGAATGGACAGAAATCTAACATTCATTAAAAAAAAAAACTGGTAAAAAAGTTGCTGACTTCAAAAAAAGCACTAAAAACTGGTAAATAACTTTACTTTGGGAAGTCGGGACTTTTGTTTGTTTCATTGACTTTTTTGCCACCGACGACGAAGTTTTTATTTTACCCTTTTTAGTTGTGGTATCTTACACAAATCTTTGTCAAGTATCAATTACATTGTAAATAGAAGTTATTTGCACATCATCCACATAGAAGAAGACAAAATGGATAATTCAGAACTGTAGCAAAGTTAATAAAATTAATATGGGACCACCGCGCAAGCTTGCTCTACGACACATCTCACTCTCTGCTATACTTACATCGCGATCGTACCGGTAACTATACAAGATGTATAGACAAGAAAAACTAAATTTAAAAAAAGGATGTTGTCCGATTACGTACAAAGTCGGTTAAAAATACACGTTATTATTAAGGCTGTGGTATCTGCAAAATTAGCAACTCTATCATTGTGGTGGTTCAAACTTCGTTTGAAACACTGTTAGAATAAAGTTCTAATCAGCTTGCACTACAAAGTGGTTGTTACGTCGGTCACTGCGGGCCGAATAGTGCGAAATGGGTGGTTTTTATTCAATTGTAGCCTAATAAATCATTAGATCAAAATGCCAATTGTACACTTTGTGAAGAAAAAAGTGACAAATATTTATGTGAAAAAAATATACTAAAACTGAATGCCGTTTAGGAGTTGTTACGAAATTTCAAAGAAAAAATGTTTCACTTTGAATATATAGTAATAATAAAGATGAAATTATTTCAATTGTACCAATTAATGTTTAGAGTCTAATCAGCATCATATATTTTTTGCACATTTATATTTACTCATCAAGGGGGAGTTACATGGAGAAAACCTCTCCTTAGCATATAGCACCTCCTTAAGTATTGAGATTGTGTCATTTTAGTTTACTCTGTGAACAAGGGACCCATCATCATCATCTACATAGCCTATCTGGATTTCAGTCTAACCGGATGCAGCTGAATCTGTACACGAAACGACTGCTTATCTGACCTAAACAACCCAGTTACTGGATAACAGGATACCTCTTCGTAAGACTGGTTGTCGATATCTGACGACAAGTAACGACTGCCAAGTGCCAAGGGCCCACAAATGACAGCTGTACGAGTATAAAGATGGTCACCCATTCCCAAATCAACCTTGGCAAGCATAGCTTGACCTGATCGGTCGACCCGTGTGGCTGTTTTTAATGACTTTACTGCTCGAAAAAGCAATTTTCACACTGCAGGTTGGTACGAAATTACCTTATTATAGCATCCACCAATACTGCTGAGCGTGCCCGCCTGCTGGCTGTAGGTGAGTGGGAGTTGGGCCTCTAGCTTTAGATACTACCGCCCGGTCACCTATCATAGCCACTATGCAAGGTGACACAACCGCTTCTCCTTATGGGGCTCCAGCTGGGGAAACAGTTGACTACAGACTACAGTCGTTACACCTCGGTCATTCCTGCAGTAAGAGTGCAGGTCGGATTGCGCGGCACGCCAGCAATAATGACTTCATCTGTCGTGCTCTTGCCACCGCCGCCGGGGTACCAGCTGTCATAGAACTCAATGATTATGGCTTGGCATGTGTCGCGTCGCGTCGATGGGAAAAGACCAAATGGTATGATCATAATGCCATGCAAGTTGGGTAGGCCTTTGGTGTGGAATGCAACTTAGTCGACACCCTTACGCCATCCCATCTTCCTAGCACGATGGGCTGTGCTGGGGCGGCCGCTGCAGGTGCTGAAAACCTCTAACGGCGCAAATACATGAGCCGTTTGGAGTTGAAACAGTAGGGCTTAGGGGTCCGAGTGCCCACCTAGTATTTAGAGATATCGCCAAGCGGTTATCCAACTCTACACGTGACCAGAGGGCTGGCTGTTTTTTTTTTTTGCAAAAGAATCAATATTGCTATTTAACGTGGCAATACTGCCAGCTTTCTGGGCACTTCCTATTGACCCCAATTTGGACTAATTTTTGGACCCTGTAATTCTATTTTCATTTTGATAGTTGTTCATATTTTTTATTATTATTTTAGATCTTTTAGTAGTTTGTAAATAATGTATTACTGAATTCAAATGAATTACTTTTCAAATGTAATCGATCGTAAAATTTCAAACAAAAGAATATCTTTCGTCAAAGGGTTACTGATTCCGAAATAAATAATGAATGTTCTAGTACACAAACTTCATAAAAGAACCGGGTTCAAGGATTCAAAGAAGATCTTTACGACGATTACAGTAAGGATGGTTCAACGACGGCAATACCATGATTCTCACTTTTGTTAGTATAAGATTGGAGTTCCAAGTTTAGATGTGGCAGTCTTACAAACGTCTACTGTTCTGAATATAATCTGACTATCGCTTACACTCTCTTAGCTCATAGATCTTAAAAATTGTGTTACAGTTTTTGATTTCTCTGAGGACTGAGAAGAGTATGGTCTCTCGTAAATGTTATAAAATATATACAAAGTTAGTTTACCAGTAATGCAGAAATCCTGCAAGATAGTTCTAATCCTAGTGTCATTTTTTTTCGCTACCTCTATTATATCACAGAGTCAGTAACAGTAGTTACATCTAAAGATAAGTATTATACGCAATCAAGTAAGGATATCGTGGTTTAATAACCCGATAGCTAGATTTTGACAAAAATTATACCCCTCAACCTTGAGCCTTTTTGGAACTAGTATTCCTGATATTTTTGTCACGAAAACACATGTATACCGAGTACTAGATGAACAAAAAAATCCGTCACTTTTTTAGTTTATTAAAATACTTTTCTTTTATTTCCAGCTTTTTCATTTCGATTATCCGACTATAAATCGTAATAAATCACCATCTTGAATTTTGATCACTGTTATGTCTTTATTGACCCTTGCAAGTTTAAGACAAATCAATTCAACTGAACCGTGAACAAAGAGCGTTGTATTAGGGTAGTTGACATTTGACACCATAAAACAATAATCCCAAGACTATCTCTACAAAAAAAAACTTTATTTTGGGCCTGAAAACCTGTTTTTTTTAATCAATTAATTGCCAAATACGATTTTTAGTATCTTTGAAATAAATTTATTGAGAGTGATAATAATTTATTGAGTTGACCAAACAATGACGTCACAGCATGCTATTGCCATACAAAATCTATGAGAGAACCGCGTTTTGACAGCTCTTAAAAAGTATGTCAATTGATTGGTGTGTCAAATATTAAACCCATTACGAAAACGAACTCATGCATCACCACTTCACCAGTGCAGAGGTTATGTAATATAAGAATAATACAAATATTATTCGTTGCTAAATAACAAAGCCACAAGGGTCGACCTTCAACCACAGGTTAACCCGCGCTTGCCAAGGTTGGTCTGTAGAGAGCTAGGTACCTTACCTAATCACTAACCATCAATTACATAGGTGAAGCTACTGTTCGTCCCGGCTGTCATTTGTAGATCTTTAACAGACGTTACAGGTAGCCAGCGGCCCGATAGTCTGACAGCCAGCCTACTAAGGGTATCTTATTACTTAGTAGTAGTACTTACTGGGTTGTGGACACTGGTGGAGGTCAGATAGGCAGTCGCTACATTTTATTTTACTTAGACTCACTCTATGAATTTCTCCTGTATCGTGGGTGCCTTTACAAACATTTAAACCCACATACACAAACAGCCAGATCATACAGATATACGACGACGACGCGCGTTTCAGGAACGTGCGTTTTTATAGATTCAAACGCGCGTGAAACGCGATAGAAACGCGCGTGTGAAGCGCGTTGACCCTTTGGCAAAGCCAGCATAAGCAGTGTTGTCTCAACCGAAGCCATTGTACAACTGACGAGGAGTCTCTGACCAAAACGCGGAAGCTACAAGCGACTACAGCGCGTCTGTATCACTGTATCTGCGCGTTTACAGTAGACGCGCGTTTAAGGATCGCCCCGTATGCATAGCTTACAAGATTGCGTTCAAATCTCGTTTGAAGCGCGTGTATACGCGCGTCGTCTGCGCGTTGTCTGCGTGTTTAAAATACGCCGTGTGCTAGGGGCCTTAACATATAACTGGGGAAATGTAGACAATGTGTGTTGTACGTACACCTCTGTCTAACCTTTCACAGAATTACAGGCGATGTTATGATTTTTACAGAAACAAAAAAGTAAAATGACAAACTTTATATTAGACTACACTTCAGATTTGGGCGGGTGCACCGGTGAAACATAATTACTATGTAATTTACTTGAATCAAAAAGTTCTTAGAAGCGCATAATATAATTCCAGCCTATTACTATCCCACGGCTGGGCAAAGGCCTATTCTCAACAGAGAAGGCTACGAGCATTGATCACGACGCTTGCTCATGACGGGTTAGCGATTTCAGACTTATATTTATTATAAGTCCACGTTTCCTCGCGATGTTTTCCTTCACCGATGACTGTGATGTCCAAGATAAACTTTGAGAAGTACATATATGAATTGAAAAAGTCACATTGGTAGTAGAAGCGCATATTTATAAAAAAAAAAATTAAGTTCGATCGATATTCCTTTTATAGAGTGTCAATCACACAAAATGTATGCCAAGTGTCACTTGATTTCATCAGTTCGTTCGCACGCAATACATAGTTTTGTACAAGTTCCTAAAAACGCGAAATTATGGAGAAAAGTGAGTTACGTGCGGTGATGAAGAATCTCTGTCTGAAAAAATGTACACGGAGGAATTTTTTTGGACATTTAGAAGACATAGGGGATGATGCTATTCTACGGTTGCGTATTGAGTAGCTGAATTGAAGAGAGGTAGATTAGCTGTAAAGATAACCCGCGTTCTGGCCGCCTTTCAACCTCCGATAGAGAAGAAAATATCAAAAAAGTTGAGAATCTGGTTTTGTAAGACAGAAGAATAACCATAAAACGTTTTCATTAAAACTTTCTAACAAATTTGGAAGCATTCAATCCATTTTAATTGATTAATTGGAGCTTAGAAAAGTTTCGGCAAGACGGGTGCCACGAATGTTAACCGATGAAAAGAAAAAGCAACGTTTAGAAAATTATTATTTTATCGATCGGAAGTTGCGGTCAACGCAATCCGCTGTGCTGGCTACAATTTTCTTGACCACCCACCATATTCTCCGGACTTAGCCCCTAGTGATTTTCACATATTCCCAAAAAAAAGTGCAAATTCGTGGAATTAAATTTTACGACGAGGTTATTTTATGGCTGCCGTAGAGGAGTTTTTTGAGTCTAGAAAAATATTTTTTTTTTCGCAAGAAAAAAGAAAGTAAGAAATGCGTTATTCTAATTGCATTGCATTAGAAGGACATTATGTAGAATATTATTATTTTTTGTTTCACTTTTTGCTTTTTTTAGATTGATTCCAAGAACTTTTTGATTCATGCACACTTGTACATTATCGGGCACTTTTTGGCGGGCGTCAACACCCTAGTTAACGCAATTTTTCTCGTCGCCATCCGATCATTTTCACGGAAATAATGTGCCAGTTTGGGTGTACCTGTAAACTTTTCAAAAGAGAGCCTGTTGCCGGCGAACTAGTTTCGAAATTGTCCTGTCAGCGCAGCTGCAATGGACGAAAACATGTCGACCGTTTTGCGTCATCATTTCCGCAAATTGAGAGGATGTGTTAAATTGCCGATTACCTGCTGTCGATGGTTGAGGTTCATTTAATTAACGGAGGCATGAAGGTAGTGCATCACTAGGTATGTCTGTGTAGTTACATGTATTATAGAATCTTCTTTTTAGCTGTGATGATAACCGACGAGATAAAAGGAGGAGGTTTTTCCTAAACATCACTTCGTTTGAATTTTAAGAACAATGCGGCTACTTGTATGAGGCAACACCTGTAAACTCAAGTAGTCATGTTGAAGTCTATCTTACCTTTTGCCCAGAAGTGGAACAGAACCCTAAAATAACATTCGTACTGTATACCGTCAAAGATACTCAGCGCTCCTCAACAATGAACCTCAAGTTACATTGTATGCAGTCTACAACGCATAAAAGCTATTTTTACGCCGCCAGTAATCTTTCAATTTGCCAACAGCTTCGTCCGACGGCGCGGCGTTACGAACAGTCATCTTCCGACCGACAGCAGCAAGGTGAACTTTGGAGTTAGCGACACCAAATTGATTTGTATTTTCTACTAGAAATCAGGAGACGGGATCTGGAAGTTTAATTTTGCTAAGCCGTCGGTCCTGGCTGCCATTCCTAGACAGAAGCCATAGCAAAATAAAACAGATTGTGTTATAAAGTCAAATAAGAACAATTTCCTTCACACTTTTGAAAAAAGTACTATTGGAAATATTATAGGTTTACTGTAAGTGCGGGTTAGATCTGCGGACGCTCATGCGAGCATTTTTCAGCTGCATCCAGTTTGACTGATAGCCAACCCTACGCAGTTCGGTTTGGAAAAGGCTTGGTCATCATCTGCCTAGCCTTTTCCCAAGTTTTATTGGGGTCGGCTTCCAGTATAACCGGTTGTAGCTGAATATCAGTATTTTACATGCAGCGACTGCCTATCTGACCTCCACAACCCAGTTGGTACTGGGTAATACGATACCCCTTGGTAAAACTGGTTGTCAGAGTTTTTGGGCCACTGACTACCTGTAACGACTGTCAGAGATCACAAATGACAGCCGGGACCAACTACTTAACGTGCTTTCCGAGGCACGGAGGAACTCGGTATGTAATGAGTGGTCACCCATCCACATACCAACCTAGGCAAGCACGGCTTAACCTAAAAATCGGCGGTGCGCCTCAGGTTCTTTCATCTGTTAGATTTTGCGGCATTTAAACTGTTAGATTATTTAATTATGTTACAAGTAAAACTGTTCATCGGTCAAAACCACTTTTGACTGGTGTCAGTCAAAACCCTTATGAAGTTAAAATGCGTTTTCTGCATTAAATATATGTTGTTTTAGAACGCCTCAGTTGTTATTATCTAGTCCTAGAATTAAGTACTTGATGTTTCAAAGGGTCACAAAAAAAAACCTAACAACCTAATAAGTTTCTAAGTAAATGTTAGTTATTATCAAAATAGTTTTCACCAGTCAAAAGTAGTTTTGACTGATTAACAGTTTTGAATGTGACATAAACATAGATGCTGCAGCAGTCAGTCCATCTCGTTTTGAACTCCAACGTCACTTTTTCCTTTCTTCTTGATCTAAGAATAAAAGAAAAATTGCTAAGAACACAAAACAACTAGTAATTAATATATGAAAAATCCCCTTCTAAACAAGTATCTACTAATTTAGAAAACAATCATATAACGTCGGTAGACAGAGATGCTAAATTGATAAGTATCTGCATAATCTATAAATATAATAACAAAGTACATTTCCAATAGAGAAGTAAGTATCCTGCAAGCACAAGTAGATAAATTGAATTCAAACATTCATACATGATTCATAATGGAATTGCATATAGTTTTAATGAAAATGTCGTCCTCGTTGTATGATTTGAGGTAAATGGAACTTGCAAAAGGAATTTTCCAGATGGACCATGCCTATTACTTTCCATCTGGCGACGCAAAGCGACAGTGCCTGCTGTCCCAAAATAAATTGGTTCCGCGCCAGCCTGAGCGGAGTCGTATGTGTAGGTAAACTTTTGTAATCCTTAATACCACGTTATCCTCATTGGAAATAAGAGAAGGAGCTCAGAGGAGCTCGTGGCTAAATAATAACAGCCGTTCTGGTCGATCGTTAAGCCGTGCTTGCCTAGGTTGGTCTGTGGATGGGTGACGACTGAGGAGGTTACATACCGAGTTCTTGCCTCGGAAAGCACGTTAAGCCGTTGGTCCCGGCTGTCATTTGTAGATCTTTGACAGTCGTTAGGTAGTCAGAGGCCCTAAAAGTCTGACAACCAGTCTTACTAAGGGGTATCGTATTACCCGGTAATAACTGGGTTGTGGAAGTCAGATAGGCAGTCGCTCCATGTAAAATACTGGTATTCAGCTGTATCCGGTTAGACTGGAAGCCGACCCTAACATAGTTGGGAAAAGGCTAGGCAGATGATCCTCATTGGAAATAACCATATTTTGTGCAACCTTTTAAAAGATTACTCAAACTCTTTATTGGATTTACATTTAGTTGTTACATATGTAAGTTGTTGTTATATAATTATGTAAGTAAGTTTCAACACGAAACCCGGTTAGGGCACGGCAACATTGGACAAAACAAACACCCAGTTAGAAAGTATACTGGATTGCAAGTTTGTTATACAAATATAATTATTATCGAAAATATTACTAGTAAGAGGTTTATGTGGTTATTTTAATTAACGTAAGGTTATTCAATTATTTTATTTACGTGTTTAAATTATTATAATTTATTAAATTTATATTTTACTAATTTGTATTAATTATTTTATTAACTTTTATTAATAATTTTATTAATTTGTTTTTTTTTTTTTTTATGTTATGTGTAAGTGTTTTTAGGTGTGCTTTTTTGTGTAAGAACTATTTCAGTGTTTCTATGTAATTATCTATCTACAATATTCACTTAATATTTTATTATATGTATACTGCGACCTTTACCTTTTAAACTGAAACTTAAACACACATTACTGTATGAACCTTTGATATTGTAGTCGTAACAAAGTTATATGATGAAATTGCCAACAGTAATCGTAAAAACTGATACCGTTTTACTTAGCTTATCACTGTTTCTAACACTGCTTTATCTTGAAAGAATAACAGCGACGTTATGATAAGTGAGGGCCTATTTGTGTTTGTATAGGTAACGCAGTTTTATTTTATAGAAACAAAATTGAGTGCCGAAGATAAATTCCGTTTCTTCATTGTTTTTACGTTTTGTTTTTTTTTTCGTCATGGCCTCTCCTAGGTCAACCGATGAAACTGGCTCCCTTATGCTTAACCGGACTATCCTGTAGAAGCCTTGTGAATAAGGCCTCCGGTCAGGGGATTCCATTCCTTCAAGTCTAGGAATAGAATTTTTTGAATCCAATTCCTTAAAGATGGACTTATAATTTTGCATTTTCCAAAAGGAATTCTGGAAGGATATTGAGCGTCTGCTTGAATGGACCACGTTTACTTTTAAATAAAACTTTGAGCAATCAATTTAACGGGTTTGTCTATATTAGAAGGCAGACAATAATTGCGCAACGTGTTCTTTTCAGTTTTCAACGAAAGCGTATTTTTTATGGTTAAATATCCAAAATACCGGGTCGATTGTGTACAGAACACATTTTCTTGCCCGAGATTCTACAGTTGTTGTAAGTATTCAGCATGTCTCGGTGTTCTAACTGGAATACCTACTACTAGGGCTAGATGTTCTACTTGGAGTAATTAGTCTGCCTTTCACCTATCCTATTCTCGTTTTGTAACAATAACAGTAGTTTAAGTAGGTTATGAGGATTGCTTCTAGTGATTATAATATAAATTTCAAAGCGTTTGCTTCTTAAATTATCGAATTAACATAGATTCCTCCGTCGCGGCGTCGTCGTAACCCTTCCATTAGTCTTTTATCACGTACGGTATCTGCTGTACCGGGTCTTCTATGAATTAAATATGAGTCCCGCATGTTGTATTAGGAGTGGCTTCATCTATTTTTCAGGACCTGTTCGTTTGTCCCGAGGTTTCGTTACTTTTCTTCAGTTTTCAGCGGATTTATAACATTGCCTTTCGTGGGTACGTGCATAATTGCGTATTTTGTGGTAGGGTTGGGTAGCATAATTATAATAATTACCAGAAACACATAATGAGAGTTCCTCAAACAGTAGACATATGTAGGCGATGCAATAGTTCTTCGGAAACCATTCAGCACATCACAGGTGCGTGTAAAGCAATAATCCAGACTGATTATAAGCACAGGCATGATCAAATAGCGAACATAATTCATCAAAAATTTGCAATCAAATATTACTTTATCTCTACACAACCAGTACCTTATTATAAATACCAGCCTGAAACTGTTCTTGAAAACGCCACTCACAAATTGTACTTCGACCGAGAAATCTTCACAGATTCAGAATTCACTTCAATAGGCCAGACATCACATTATTAGACAAACGTAACAAAACCGATCAAATTATAGACATCGCCGTGCCAAACACCCACAATCTACAAAAAACAATAGCCGAAAAACTTTCAAAATATATAGATCTTAAAATAGAAATCAGCCGAATTTGGTGTCTTAGCAATGTCGCCATACTCCCTAGTGTGCTATCAACAACAGGAGTTATTCCTAAACAACTCCAAACCAGTCTTTAAGAATTCTTGACTTACCACCATACACATACCAAAGTCTTCAGAAAGCCGCAATCCTGAATACATGCAGGATTGTCAGATTTTTTTTGCAAAAAGAAAATGAATCTGTAGTCACCACCACAAACATACAACCTCGAGTCACCGCACACACACAGTTCACCAGGCACAGATACTCATCATCACAAAATTCCATCAGATCATCTTATCATAACACCACTTTCCCGGGGTAGTACTTGGCTTCGGCCCGTACTATTCTATAGATCCGGCAATAAAGCCGAGATACGTAAAAGTATAGAAACAAATGATAATAAAACCTTTATTTTATGGCTACTTTAGCCCATTGATTGACCTTACAGACTAACATAATTGTAGTAGTGCAATTTGTTAGAATAGGTAGGTATGTACTTTACTTTCATTTTAATATTAGAGCAAATATGAACCGGGTCTTTTTTATCTTGTTATTGTATTTAAAATTAATTCATGCTATTTACTTACTTTCAAATTTATCCAAGCGCAAGTTTGTAAAAACGGCCAAAATCAATGATTGTATTCCTCCAGTAATTACCATAACAATAGAGTCGCTCCCAAATCTTTTTAGAATTTAAACAACACAATATTCCTGCATTAAATTAAAATTGAAGATCATACTGAGGAACGCCAGGTATTTCCTGGTACACATGGGTACACATTCCCAATAAGATGCAGAACTTCTCGCAGTCCTCGCTATCAGAATGCGTGGCATTCAGACAAGCACCCGGAATGTAGAGACGACCCGGCCGTGTAGCACGAACGCTAGGCAGTTGGAGAATGCTGCATGCTTCAATGCAGCAGCCCCAGGGTGACTGGGCTAGCACACTGGCTGCCGGGCTTGCCAGACGCTTTGATACACTTCAGTAATCCGCACATGTTCGGTACTGAAATCAGATATTTATTTATTTGGCTTAAGCCTGAAATTTCAAGTACGAGACACCAGTACGTTAAATATTCTTATTATAGAGAGGGTAACGCGAAAATCGTTATTAAACTAATAAACTTTCGTGCCCAACTTGGTAATAATGTAATTTTGCGTTAAGGAGTCACTGAGACATGGGATAATTTTTATGAAACGTCTGACTCTGTCTATTGTACCCATCTTAAATCTCTTTGATCACTGTTTTCTCTTGAAATGTCAGGCAGTGGAAAGTTTGTTTCTTTCAAATCTCCTACTAATATAACCTGATTAATTACGTCGTGGGTTCCAATAAATCTGAACCATTTATTTGTTCAGCATAGCTATTCACAACGTTTCGATTCGATTTCGATTCGGAAAGTCGTATGTCTATCTCGCTCGCTTTCGTAATGCCAAAAAAAGACAGACATACGGCTTGTCGAATCGAAATCGAAACGAAGCGTGTGAATATCTATGCAGGACTCTTTGACCGTTCCACGGTCTCCACCAACCACTACAAGTCCTGTTTAATGATGATAATTAAACAGTGTAGTACGAAAACAAGGAATCCGGCTATAAACAAACAAGAGAAATGTTCGATGTAACAAAATATTTACAGCGAATATGTGCACAAAGCAGAACAAATAAGTGTTCTGTAGCTTTAACATTACTTGCAAAAAGCGCTGAATCGAATTATTATATCGACAATTATTTGAGCAACTCAAATATTTATGGTTCCTGTTAATTGTCGCCAGTGCGAATATGTAATGTTCATTTCACAACTGAAATTATTTGCTCGTGCTTGGTCAGCCAAGTGATCAAATGTTTTGGAAATTGTTGAGTGTGTTGTTGTTGTTGTTGTTGTTGTGTTGTTGTTGTTGTTGTTGTTGTTGTGTTGTTGTTGTTTGTTGTTGTTGTGTTGTTGATTGTTGATTGTTGATTGTTGTGTGTGTGTGTTGTTGATGAGCAGATTGGTGCAACCCTCCAAATGGCGAAGCTGTAATCATATTCTTGAGTGTGGTACAGACTACAGATCACCAAACTTTCTTCTTGAAACCAAAACCGCAATAGCAAAGCAAATAGCAAATAATCTGAGCGAAAACAAAGTTAGTCCCATGCTGTGATTATTATTTTACCGATAGCGGGAATCGCTACTAATGGATTAGTTAGGACGTCAAAGTGGGACCTATCACAGCTAGATACGAGTAGTTGACAGTTGCATTAGTCGCGCCCCAAATAGCTGCAGTACCTACTAGGTGACATAACTGTAACAGAGACTATCGATGATTTATGATAGCACTCTGAGACCGCAGCTTTTAACGCATTGAGTGACGTGTCTAACTGTCAGCTTTGGAAGACATCCATCATATCCTAAAAGCGAGTCCTTGTAGGTACCTGAAATCGAAAGTCTATGTTCGTCTTGAATGATAGATCTATGGAGTTGATGTGCGCTATCTCCTATGCAATGTTGAGTAGATGCAATAAAATCATTTCAACGCCACTAAAAAAGCATAAATAAGTATTTTTGTACATTTTGATGTGAGTTATCGTTGCACTCAACGAAAGATTGCGCACATAACTAATACAACATACACAATAAAGAAGGAGGTGGGGCATATCATGCAGATCGGATCCATACTAAAATATAGCTATACATTAACACACAGCGCCATCTAGTGCCACACTAAGCAACGAGGTTTGTGTCGTGGACACCAGATAGTTGATATACTACATAGATACTTTTTTGTTTGTAAATACATACTCGGAAACAATTGTCCATGCTCATCACACAAACATGTGCTCCAACCGGGATTCGAACCCAGGACCCAAAGAACGTAAGGCACCCTCACCACCACTGCGCCATTCGGGTCGTCATCATACTGGTGGCATTGTATTGGGATTGTATTTGGGACGGGTCGCAAATCTGGATTAGTGATTGACATACCAGAGGTCATTGACGAATAATGTTAGGCTCAAAGTGAAGGTAGGAAACTGGAAAAGCTGTACCAACCCTCAATTAATTGGGATAAAAGGGCTAGATTAGGTTGAATAAACCCTTCTTTAATATTCAGGGATGACTTTAAATGGCCGCAAAAGATTAAACTTTTATTAAAACATCAACGTTTTAAAACGCTCCGTGCTGAGAACATTTTGAACAAAACGTGTGTGATGCCACTATCGATTTAACTCATTAATTAATAGCAATTTAATGAGACACTCGTTGCCCTATACGTAACATAGTAATTAATAAGTTTATTTCGCCTGTGACGGTGACAGCAAGGCTGACAGAGCCACTAATGGGTCCAGCCGTCGAGCGCTAACTCGGCACGTACAGGCGACTACACGTCTACACCAATAACTTGATATTGACCGTGCCATTTCGAGTTGAAGATAAGCCTTTTTCGTATTTCGAATGAAAGCTGTACAACAAAATGTATGGGAAAAGTTTTTTGCAATTTCTGACTTGTTTAGTACTGGAACCTGGGTTGGTCCCACAGAAGTTTTTGTTCAGTATTAGAAACAGGATCGATTGGCATCAAAAAATGTTTGTGAAATGACAATTTTCTTGCTTACTGTATTTTTTTTTTTAAATCTGTGAAATGGTCGATGTGGTGCTGGTGATCCTGAGACCATTTTCGTGGAGCTGGTTGCAGCTACACGAAAATGGTCTCAACTAGTTGAGATGGATCATGGATCAACTACCTCAACCGTTGGGTTGAGGTAGTTCCCCTTACTGCCCGGCTGAAAGTTTCCACCCTGTATGTTCCAGGCATCATCTTGGTAAGAAGATAGTGGAATTTCACGGTGTTAGCATTTTTTATCCCACATTAGTGGCCCTTCCCGGCTTCGCACGGGTACAATTTACTAATAAAGAAAGCATAAAGAAAAATATATAAATGATCTTTCATTTTAGACCTGACATAACACGATAGAAGGGAAACGGATAACGGTATCAGTGGATAAAACTCGCCATGATCCGGGGCTAACGTGATCTGATACTGTGATCGGTGGAGACAAACCCACAATAAAGAACACAACAAAAAAAAACAGGCAAATCCGTCGAGCCGTCCTCAAGTGATGCTCCGTAACACATGTGGCAATCCATTTTCATTTAAATTTATATGAAAAGACAATGACATGTGATGTGCATTTAAGATCCGTCCTTGCCAACGTCTGATGCAGAGAGGGCCGCCACCGCCGTCGCCATTTTACTGAAAAATCGGTGCGAATAGAAAAGGTTTCCGTGAATTTTAATTGAAATTCAGGATGTAAATGGCGGCTGATCAGTCTGCGTGTGGAAATTCAATATCATTCAACAGACCGGTTTGTGTTACTAATTTAGTGTTGTATTGTAGTATAAAGTCAAACGAAAAAACAGCTTTGTTTTACACTTTGTTTAGTCAGGAACTAGTTAGTTTTAACTAAGTAGGTAGGTACATTTAAAAAATTAAGTATGTTTGGAAGGCATATTTTCTTTTGTGAATCCTGATAAAATAATAGATAGAGAAAGATAAAATTAACATGAGTAAGTACCTATGTCGCACGTTAAATATGGTGTGCTATTGATATATGGATGCCGAGATATTGAGCTCAATTTATTTACAAATAGGGTCCAGTTAAGAAGATGTTAGTTACCTTTTACTTTGAAGTGTGACTTTGTTGTGTGATGTGTATTTTAGTTTATTCTCTGTTTATGTTGTTTCTCTGTTTATGCCGTTTTGTCAATTTTATACGTAAGCTTAGCATAATAAGTATAATTAGCTTATAATGTTTCCACTGCTGGGACACAAGCCAAGCCCTCTATGAGAGGGAATGGGCTAGAAACCACCACGTGGGCCCAGTGCGTGGGTTGGTAGGTTTTATACATAAGTTTATATCAGTGGAATCTTGTAATATCCTGCTACATATTACTTCTGACTACTCGAATGTATTACTTATCTGTAAGCTTTCTAAAAATTTAAATAATTAAATAAATAACTACCTGAACCTACGTACCTATGCAGTTCATTAAAACTTCGTTCTTTGAAAAAGATCTAAACCAAATTATGAAGTATAACTTCATTCACACAAACTGTTCCCATTGGAGTCAACTCTCCTCGAACCCGTAACAACGGAAATTGTCTTCGTACGCAACAGTGCCAAGCTTCCTCGCAAGCCATGACGTCATAAACCGACGCCAGACAGCCGCGCCAAAGCGACGTCTCGCGCTTAATCGATCAATTCGTAAAAAGGATTAGCTAAGCGATTTCCTAGTTATACCGTATACGCAAACGCGATTTTCTTTAAACAAAAAAGAAATCTACGCACTACGTACAGGAGAGCCTCCAAGAGTGACCTCTAGATACCTTCCCTGTGGTCAGGAGCGATCATACACAAAAAAAACCTTACTCCTGTGGCTTCAGCTACGTGAAGTTCGGTTATTGTCCCACGGGATCGTAATACCGGGATAAAAAGTATCCTATGTGTTAAATCCAGGTTATAAATTTCAATTCATCCCCTCTCTATCCAAACATCCATGTTGCCACTTTTGTTAATTGGCTCCTAAATTAAAAACCTTTGCCATAGGCACTGTAAATATCTGACTATCTGTCTCGTTTTTAATTCAATCGAAAAACATTAAATTTTTGATGAAAAAAAAAGATGGATGACGCGACATTTTTTTTAGCTTTGTTTCTGTTTTTCAATTTGGTACAGCTGCCACACACTATTCGTCTGACCTATATGCCAATACTTTTAATATAGCTACGAGTATCTCATTAGAACGTAATTTTATCGATACAGACGAACTTTATATATTATCAATCTTTGTATTAATTATTTTTACGACAGACCGGAAATGATTTCAATTTGATTGGTATTTTAAGGGCGACCTCTTCACCACCACCATCTCTTCTTCATCACCATCAGTGATCAAGCACATACAAAATAAGAACTTGCGTATTAGGTTTAATTTTGAGTTCAGAGAATTACATAAAGGCATTTTGAATTAATTGTAAAACGACCATCAACATTAGCTTTACCTAATGTATGTCAATCCAGTAGAATTTGAGTTTTCCAATATCGTTTTCGAATAGAACATCACAGTGTCGCTATACTATTATCAGACTCAAACATATTATGCCTCATATTTACATGCTTCATGAAAAGGTTTCGAAGCCTTTTGGTATTTTAAGGGCGACCTTTACCGGCCTATCTGGTCTGTGTACAGTACACCTGAGCTCTTGGTAATCCAAGAGCTAATAAATTAGTAGAGTAAAATACTTAGCCATATAATTTAGTAATTTCATCATTAGTTTAGTACTTATTTTTTTTTCCTTTTGTATTTTAAATATGTATTTTAACTGCCATGCATTATAAACTGCTTATTTCATAGCAATTTAAAAATTATGGTGTTCTGTGAACAGCGCTATGGGCTACTTACTCTATTATGTTATTTATGTCTTCATGTTGTTATATCGCGTATGTGTTTGTCACAGCGTTTCGGACTCCTTTTGTAAGCTTGCGGGCGGACTTTTGTATTACCTAAATTCTGGATTTTTCGCACGTTTCAATGTGTAGTATGACTTTTTGATGCATTTTTTTACAATGATATAAATCTAAACAGAGAAAGGTTCGTTGCAGAAGCAAGTGATACTAAAGATTTTATAAAAAAAAAACTTAAAAATTTTATTTATGCCATTAGCTGTTTTAATTATCTCATCTTTGGAATATCCCGACGTTATATATTCGGCCCCCCGAAATCCGGACTCTGAGCTAAAATTCCGGACTTGTCCGGAAAATTTTGGACGTATGGCAACCCTAAGTTAATAACCAATAAAGTTGTTGTGAGCAACGATAATATAATGCAAGTCTCGGGATAACGGGGCTCACGTCAAATTTCATCAAAGTTCCTCATAACATTATTACAGCGAAGTAACTCCATCCTTTGAACAAGCTCTAAGAAGCTAAACACAAGGGTGCAGAATACCAGCAAAGTGCATTTTATGACAATTTTGGTGGCGAAATTTATTCTTCCGTTTTCGTGAAAAATAGGGACCCATATTACAATAGAAAGTCCAAGCTTAAAGAATCTTTAAGAGGCCCAAGAATATCTCGATACCTTTTTGAGATATTTTAGTTTAAAGTGTAGGGTGGCCACCAAAATTGAAAATCGCCCACCTAATACGAAACTGCCCACTAAAATTCAAAATCAATGGCACCAAAATTGAATATGCATCTTATGTACTGTATATCTCGATCTGATCCCGAAAATGAGGATTCCAGAACCACCTTAACCCGTCATTTCACAGAAGACTTGTCAAGATTCAGCTAAGATGAAATCGAGGCGGCTCCTAAACAGCTTAAAAATAGAAAAGCCCCTGATGAGGATGAGATAACGACAGAGCTCTAGAAAGCGGGAGGAAGACCTGCATTAAGAGAGCTTTAGGAGCTTTTCAACTCGGTTCTGTTATCTGGGAGAGCTCCAGAAGCGTGGAGAAAGGGCACGGGCATTCTTTTCTTTAAGAAGGGAAACAAGACCCTATTAAAGTATTACAGATCCATTTCGCTGCTTAGCCACGTGTATAACCTGTTTTCAAAAGTTGTCACGAATTGTCTAGCGCAAAGACTCGACGACTTCCAGCCACCGGAGCAGACCGGGTTTTGAGGAGGATGCAGCACCATAACTCACATCCACACTATGCGGTAGAACGTACAGAAGTCCGAAGAGTATAATCGGCTCTGTCTTGCATTTCTGGACTATGAGAAGGCGCTTGAACCAGAACCAGAACTATTGTTGTCAATGGCGGTCCTCTCGAGGTTGTTCGAGAATATTTTTATCTCGGGCAAAATCTGAAGTTTGGTAAGAACAAATTTTGAGACTCACAGAAGAATTCAGATGGGCTGGGCAGCATTTGGGAAACTTCGTCCTCTCTTCCCGTCGCGTTTCCACAGTGCCTAAAGACGGAAGGTCTTCAACCAGCCCATCCTGCCAGTTATGACTTACGGGGCCGAAACGTGGACACTCACGGTACGACTGGTCCAGCTATGAGCTATGGAACGGGCTGTGCTTGGAGTCTCTCTGAGGTGGGGTGGGTCTCCGGTAAGAGGTGATCCGACAACGGCAATGGGCCGGTCATTTAGCCGTAGAACCGATGACCGTTGCGGTAGACTAGAAGGAAGGCTCAATATTGGGTCCTTTTCTCTTTCTAGTATATATAAATGATCTTCCCTATTTACTGAAAAACCAACCGCAAAATATGGTGTTATTTGCTGATGACACTTCCCTAATTTTTAAGATAAATAGACGGGCCCAAAATCTAGATGACGTGAATAATGCCCTACTTCAGGTCCAAAATTGGTTCACAGCAAACAATTTGGTATTAAATGAAAAAAAAACCAAATGCATAAGATTTGCTTTACCGAATGTTAAAAGTAGTGATTGTGATATAATATTGAATAAAGAGAAACTTGAATTCGTAGATAAAACGGTTTTCCTGGGGATTACGCTTGATTCAAGGCTACGATGGGCTTCTCATTTGACTTCTCTTGCGGGGCGGCTAAGTTCAGCAGCCTATGCCATTAGAAAAATCCGTCAGTATACTGATGTAGATACCGCTAGACTGGTTTATTTTAGTTACTTTCATAGTATAATGTCTTATGGCATTTTACTGTGGGGACGGGCTGCAGATATTGAGTCTATATTTATTCTGCAGAAAAGAGCCATCAGGGCCATATATAATCTTCGTAAGCGCGATTCTCTAAGGGAACTGTTTAAGGATATTGGCATCATGACGGTACATTGTCAATACATCTACGAAAACATAATACATTAACTTTTTTTTTTTTTTTTTACCTGCCCCAGGCTTGATATACAGGCGCATGTAAGGCCTGCCAGTGCTGCATAAATGGTCCGTCCAACCTGTTGGCAACAACTGTAAGAAGACTGTTGCCGCTGCCCCGCACTCTACTCGCTAACGAGGTCGCCCTTTTACGCATGCTGGCATAAAAACAGTCAATGCGAACGCTTGCGAACATTCCCGATGCGCTGCAGAAGCGAGGCAGCCGCAGCAGCGCCCTTAGCGCGTTATTATATTGAACGCGGAGAGCGCTGTAGAATTTCTGCAAATATGATACCCACAGACTACTCGTATAAAAAGCTGTGCAGTAGGCTCGAAACAAGGTGATGTTCTCATCCTTGGAGCTACGAGCAAACCTGCGGGCAATCATATTCGCCCTCACCGACAGCGCCCTCCTTTCTCGCAATGTACGTCAGAAAAAATCTGCACCTTTTTGGTAAAAGGGGTGACAGACATAATTACAGTACTAGAAATAGGGACCAACTAGTTCAGCCAGGTTTCCGACTCGCTAAAGTAGACTCATCTTTCATGGGGTACTGTTTGAGATGCTATAATGAAATTCCACAAAGTATTCTTGAACTGAATGAGACGAAATTTAAAACATGCATTAAACGCACACTATGTAAGCAAGCATATTACAAGTTGAGCGATTATATCGCTGATAAAAATGCTTGGCTCAATGCTGGTCCTGCTCCACATGGACAGGGGCGCATAAATTGATAGCATTAAAATGTATTGTTGGAGCTGCTGAAGATCAACTATCTTTGCATTGTATAGATTCAATCTCCTTAGTATTATATAAATGCATAGCCCATATTGTGTGAGTACTATGTACTAGAAAGCTATCATTCACTGGAAACCTACGTCTTTTCTTGACTTGAATGTGCCCTGGCGGTTTAGAGTATGTCATGCTCACTCAAATGTCTCGCTGATGGTGGCGCATGTGTCGGATCATTTAGTTCCCTTCAAAATGGTTGAGTTCAATGGTGCTGATCCATGCGTCATGTCCGTGAACGGGCGCTGTCAGTTGTGACTGGTCATCTCTTAGTTGCCATGGCTTATTTGAATGAATTATTTTGAATTGTATTTTTTTTGTTTGTGTGTTTTTGCTGTGGACACTTTTAACGTGCACATCTTGCTACATTGTTCTCACATAATCTCAACATGAATGATGTAACCAAGATTTTGTAACAATATTCCTATTTAAAAGAGTGTCCATGGAGTTTCTTGCCCGTTCTTCTCCATAGAGATCTACGCTAGGGAATGGGCAACTACAGTACTTTCACAGTTTTTATGTCTTGTGACTGGGACTGTAGCTACATTTAATTTTCATCTTTGTTTCGACAATTCAAAAGTGCCTGTAACTGGCTTACTTGAAATAAATGCTTTGATTTTGATTTTGATTTTTTGAGACGTGTTCTTGAGTAAAGACCGCGAATCGGCAAACGTAAGGCTGACTAGGGTGACTAGAGTGACGATCTTCGCAGGGTGGCTGGTAGCAACTCAATGGGAGTTGCTGAGAATCGAGTTGAATGGCGTGCCATTGAGGAGGCCTATGTTGAGCAATGGTATGCTGTAGGCTGATGATGAAACATTATTCTTGCTTTTCTCCTTTTTTCATCCATTCTCTTTTTAAGCAGCCTTTTTTCATTGGTCTGTTTTGGCATTCTAAAATGCAGCAAAATAAAAATATGAAACTTTATCTTTAGCATGCTACTCATTTATAATAATAGGTCTTACTTACTGCCAAGTATATAACATTTATTTGTTTGCTAATGAAACTGCCTTGCAACGTAAAATATGGCTATATATGTAACAAACAGTACGTGAAAACGCCACCAAAGCCACCGAAAAAACGCCACCAGAACCACCAAAAATGGAACCAGGCATAAATATATCTTTTGAAGATTTTAAGTTAAAATTAAATTAATATGACTGGTTCATGCGTTACTCAAATCACTAGCTATATAACGTGTAGCTTACTATTAAAACACGTTTTAATCAACAGCAAAACGATCTACCAAAATTGAACAATTCTTGTCCCCCGTGCCACCCAAGATGAATACTTACGTTTTTATCGGGTAATCGGGTAGAGGTACGAAATAAAAAAAAACGCGATTGATCGCACACGCACGAAACTTCATGTTATAGTAAGTTGAAAATGTGCCACCAAAATTTTGTGTTTTGCTTGGACAAAGTTTTATCAAGTGTCCTCTGCTTTTAAATTACTTTTGCTAATATGGTTTAATTGATTTTAGATAATCTGTATCTACAGCTACCGGTTCACCTACCTAATGCATAAACTGTGCAATTATATCAAAAAATGGAACTGGGACAAGCGACCAAACTTGAATTTTAAGCCGATTTTTTTTCCTGATTATTTATAAACACTTATAACAACAAAAAATGTGGCCCTAGTTGCATCAAGTAACATAGATTACTATAAAAAAAAAACCGGCCAAGAGCGAGTCGGACTCGTGCACCGAGGGTTCCGTACAAACTTTTTAAAGGACAAACTTAACTCAACTTAACTTTGCCAAATTTCGTGATTCTAGGTCAACGGGAACTACCATATAGGTTTTCCACCCAAAACGGGGAACTTGACCAGCACAAGTAAAGGGAAAAGCTCGAAAAAAAAATGAAATTAAGGTAAATTTTGGTACTTACAAGTTTTCGCGAAAATCTAAATTTGCCTATATTTTTTTATCGTGTTGACTCAGGTCCTTGATTTTTATACACCTAATAGGGACTATAGACTTTAGTATCTGGTATCAATTTCAATTTGCTAGGTCCACCCATTCCTGAGAAAATAGGTGGTGACAGACGTCCGTCTGATTGTACGAACAAAATTTGAAGCGACAACAAATCCGATCCACATCCGCATCGAATCCGATTTTCTATGTATTTTACGCCTAAGGGGGGCATTTTCTGCATTCGTGATGACTGTAAAATATTGGTCCTTGTAGTCTTCACTTGTTTTGTACTTTACAAAGGGACCAATTTCCATCGTCAAAAAACAAAACAACGGACAAGAAAGTGATCTTATAAGGGTTCCTTTTTTACCTTTTGAGGTACGGAACCCTAAAAATAAGAAACATCCTATCATTTTACACCTTGATTTTCAACATGGACACGTAAAATTTGATGCTTTGATATCCACCCAAATTTATCAACAACAAGTTTGTTTTGTTCGTACATTAAACATGGCGGAAACTGAATTAAGTTGTTTACCTTAAAAAATTCATTGGATTTTCGCAAAAAAAACAAGTATCCTGCAATGTATACATTAACAATGTTATTTGCCGTGTTGATAATAACCTTATTTCAAAGTTAACGTTAGTATTGTTTAGGATATCTAGCTTCTAGTCATAATTCTTACAGAACCAAGAAGAATTCTAATTTCGTTGATTAAGAGGGCCCTTCCCGGTGCGTCTATCGTCAACGCGAGCATGGTCGAAAAGCTTGTTGTTTCATCCAGAGCCATTGGGGCGATATTTTTTCAACTGCCCTGTCTTACCTAGCCCCATACCCCATACCGACTAACGCGAGGACATTGAACGAAAAATAGTGTTCGAAAATTTATAAAACTTGTTCCAGGAAATACGTGTTTTTGAATAAGTCTTACAAGTTCGTGAAATAAATATTTGTTATTTAGAATCTCCACTACATTTTCAAGGCTTCTATCTAGGATATTTTCTTTACTTTTACAATTTATGGGTACATTATGAACGGCCAAAGTAGAGGTAAAATTTGTGCAAAACAGCAATTTTTGGAGGCTTATACTGAATTTGTACCTACAATTTTTTTCCAAATTTTTTCATAATTTTTTTTTCAAAAATTGTAGGAACAAATATAGTGAACAACATACCTATCCGTTAAAAAAAATTAAAGATAT
The DNA here is from genome assembly GCA_941918905.2 of Xestia sexstrigata. Classification (NCBI taxonomy): domain Eukaryota; kingdom Metazoa; phylum Arthropoda; class Insecta; order Lepidoptera; family Noctuidae; genus Xestia; species Xestia sexstrigata. The sequence continues at coordinate 8,465,111 of OW799200.2, read as the reverse complement.
ATGTGTAACAACGGCATAAACACGCACGAGCGTTTGTCAAAATTCTCGCTAAAAGTATGGCGGGTTGGCCGCTCTTAAGGATTATTATGAATTCAAATTAACTTAATTAATTGGCCATATTGTTGTTATTAACTAAACTATTGTGTCTCCTAGCTGTAAGTTTTCCGAAAATAATAAAAAAATAAATAAAAAATAAAACTTTCAAAATCTTGCTGCTGTCATCGACCTTTCCTGTTGACTCTCCACAATTTACACAGCTTTTTATGTACTTACCAACGTAAGTCAGGGCGAGTATTGGTCCGAGGAATCCTCGATAGATTCCGCCCGGGTAGGTTTTAATAATCCCTGTGTACTTAGATGTACATATTAGTGTGCGGTGTTTACTTAATAACAGTCAAGTTTACATAGAGAACTGCATATAGACTTATGTTTGGTATAAAATCCACGAGCAGACCAGTCTACTCGTGGATTTTATAATATTGGTTTAAGAACAGCCAGCAGATCCAGTTTTAAGAATAGCCTCTTGACGCGTTTTTACAACAAGTGTGAACAATTATTTTAACTAACGAAAGGAGACACGCCACACGTCTCGAGATCGCGATAAAAAATTTCGTCAGACTGGTCTAGAACGCAGTTTTAAATTAATTAGTGCAGATAGAATTAACCCTTTTTTTTTTTTTTTTTCGGATGGGAAATCATCAAATGACTTCTCCCGCTCTGGGCGGAGCAGGAGGGAGTGTCAGACTTTTACTGACTAAAACCTATCCATGTTCCTTCATCGCCCTTTGTGTTCCGGGGCCACGGTATCTCTTTCGAACAGTCCCGCAACCCCGGCAGGCATCGGTCCTTGCGGACCCCTTCCTATTGCTGACTCTCTTTGAGGCGCGCGTGGAACACGAACGCGCCGTCGACACGGCCTGTCGTCATGAAACGGACGGACGGTGAGCTAGCCCATAGCCCACCGTCCACAGGCCCGCGCCTACGGTGGCCGGGGACCACGTGGTGGCCCCCGACGCCCGGGGCGTCTCCCGCGGCGGCCGGGACGCTGTGAGGTTCTCTCCCTCTCACGTTCCGCCACCTCCTTCTCTAGCATTACTGCTTCGCAGAAGGAGGTGACGGCGTCCCATTCCGTCTCGCTCCGGACCGTGTACTCCACCGTGTCCTCCGGTCGGTCCTCGCAGTGGAAACACCCGCGCGTTTCCTCCCGCCCGATTCGGTGCAGGAACCTCCCGAAAACACCGTGTCCGGTGAAGGTGAGGACGCCGTGGCGTCTCTCCAGCCACTCCTCAAAGAGGGGACTTATCACCACTATCGTGGCGTGCCCTAAATAGAATTACCCCTCAAATAGAAAACTAAGTAAAAAGATAAAAGAGGCCAAATATCTGGAAAAAGTTTTTATTTCTATATTTTACTTTTAATTAAGTACTTAATAAACGTTTACCGTCCGCTCTGGTATCACTGTACCTATGCAACGAGTTTTATTCTTCTTTATGGTTGGGTTTGGTGGCCCACTTATTCTACGATTTATATGAATTAGGCCTGCCAATGATTTCGATGTAATGTCGGTATACGTGTTTCAGATGTCATCTCCGAGGAGTGTCGGTGTCAAGTCAGTGTACTATTTGTAGACTTAGCTTGAGCCCTTCGATCGCGGCGTAGGACCGGCCGCCGTTGTAACTTATCTCTCAACAGCGAACGGCTTTACCATTGATAGAGCAAATTGACGCTAGCAATTATGTACTCTACAGAGTTTACTCTAATGTTACGGAATGTATTGCAAAGTTTACTGTTTAGTTGACTCTGTTGGAGATAACGCGAGATGAGTCTTATCTTTACTGTCTATATGTCGTGTGATAGTAGAAATAATCTATCTCTTTTTATTAGATTATTACTTAATTATGATTGCTTTTGAAAGAAACGAAACGTCTGACATTTACCAGTCTGCATGAGCCTACGAGGTGGATTTGGTCCGTCCGTTTTTAGATAGATCCCAGCAGTGGAACGGGGACATCGAAGGGGGCTTATCAAGCCGCTAAACAGCCAGAAAATTAAAATACTTATTTTTGAATTTAGAACACAAATAAATGTTAATTTGTTCATATAAGTATTTTTTTGTTAAGAATCATGTTTATATACGATATTCTATTTATAAACACAATTTAAATAGTCAAAAAAATTATGACGTAAAGACTCTTATCTCTATGCCGAGATTAAAAAAAAAACTATCACCGCCGACCATTTGTACCGGAATAGAATCAATTTGGACTTGGACTTAGTATAAGTATAGTTATCTGTGGAAATTTTCAAGTTAAGAATAATGATAAAATCCACGTGTGTGAAATACATTGTATGTTGAACCTAATCGTAGAGCGATAAGAGCCGCCAGTTTTCGAGGAAGTGTATTGAAGTCAGCCCCACAACAATAATAATTATCTTAATTAAGGCTGAGTCTACAATGCTAAACTGACTTTTCGACACTTCAAGATCCTATGTAGGGAGCCGGTGAGCCTTGAGGCCTAGGTCTACCAGTTGTCATGTTTCTTTTGTCGATGATAAAGTAAAGAAGAAGTTTATTATCCGGAATATTTCGGGATACACTGCGGTGCCGTTTATTTCCATAAACTTACACATAATTTTGACGACAATAGAAGAATTAGTGTACGGCCCCTCTGCCATGGCTCCTTTTTCATCAGGAATTTTGGAGTAGCCAATACGAGGTTTGGATTTGGGCCTGGCTAATTAATGGTTAAACATAACTGGTAAAATATGATTGTCCTATTAGGTACAACTTTGCCTAACTCTTCAGGGCTTGCTTATACGTGATGTGAACCTTCAGGTATTAAGATAGAGTTAATTATGAAACACTAACTAACATGATCAAACATAATATTCATCAGAACGGTCACATCAATTTGACGCGAGCTGGCGTAATTGCGAAAAATTATTGAAATCGACCGCTTCGGGACAAATTGGCATCAGCAAAAGCTAGCCTGTTGGCCATTCACAATTACAGTGAACTATTTTACTAATATATCTGGAAAAGGTATTATTATTATTATCCCACCAAAAACATTTTCATGTAAAATGTGGGCAAGACGATTGCATTTGACTCGCACTGTCAAAAAGTTATCAGATCTCATGTAGAGCCAAGCTTCTAATTCTACACGCCCTAACTCTACAAGGTCTAACTTCACAAACTCTACACCTTAGTCTAAATATGTGGCTTGGCCGTTTCACTACATTCACATGGGCGTAAGGTGAAAAATGTATCCACTGTTTATTACTTTTCTGTTATACATTAGTTCTTGTAGTAACGAAACGCCCAAGCCAAAAAACTTACATCTAAGCAAGAATTTTACGAAATATCTACCACCCCTAAGCCAATCCCCGCACGGCACCGCTCGTCTGCAACTCTGCACGTTTAGGCAGTGTATTAAACGGAAGGGTGTATAAGAACGATCGTGAAGGCCTGGGTGACATCACCAGACAGGCCTGCCGATATTAACAATGAGGCAGGGTGGTTCCAGGAGGCCATGTCCGATATATGCGACGTGGCAATGCCCCGAGTCCGACCAGGAAGCGCCCGACGTCAGGTGTACTGGTGGTCGCGAGAGCTGACGTCTCTGCGCGACGTGTGCATAGCTGTAGTCCGAGGCCATGTGCTTTCATGGGCCTCGGAATGATCCACCGGGATCCTCACTCACGGTAGGACGGGTATCCATCGGTGTCAAGTCGACTTTGAAGTACCTAGGACTCGTCCTCGACAGCCGGTGGAACTTCGTGGAGCACTTCCGACGTTTGGCCCCCAAACTGGAACGGACTGGAGCTGCCTTCAGGCGGCTCCTGCCCAACCTGGGGGGGCCGAACGCCTCCTGCCGGAGGCTCTACGCGGGAGTCGTGCGGTCCATGGCCCTTTACAGGGCCCCGGTGTGGGCGCGTTCCTTGAGGCTGCGTGCAGCCCACTACCTGAACGCGCCCCAAAAGATGGTAGCCGTAAGGCTGGCCCGTGGGTACCGCACGATCAACCGCGAGGCGGCGTGCCTCCTTGCCGGATTGCCGCCATGGGATCTGGAGGCGATAGTCCTCACGCGCCTGCATGAATGGCGCGCGGAGGCGCTTCGCCGGGGGGAAACTCCGCTGCCGCGACCAATTGTCGCTCAGCGGACAGACTTCCGGCGAGATCTCATGGCGACATGGAGAGAATGACTGTCGCAACCCCGTGCAGGGCACGCCACGATAGTGGCGATAAGTCCCCTCTTTGAGGAGTGGCTGGAGAGACGCCACGGCGTCCTCAGCTTCCGCCTGACGCAGGTCCTCACCGGACACGGTGTTTTCGGGAGGTTCCTGCACCGAATCGGGCGGGAGGAAACGCCCGGATGTTTCCATTGCGAGGATCGACCGGAGGACACGGTGGAGCACATGGTGGAGGTGTGCCCCGCGTGGGCAGAGCACCGCCGTGTCCTCGAAGCGGCGATTGGCGGCGGCGACCTCTCGCGTCCGGCCCTGGTGCAAGCCATGGTCCGGAGTGAGACGGAATGGGACGCCGTCACCTCCTTCTGCGAAGCAGTAATGCTAGAGAAGGAGGTGGCGGAACGTGAGAGGTAGAGAACCTTACAGCGTCCCGGCCGCCGTGGGAGACGCCCCGGGCGTCCGGGGCCACCACGTGGCCCCCGGCCACCGTAGGCGCGGGCCTGTGGACGGTGGGCTATGGGCTAGCTCGCCGTCCGTCCGTTTCATGACGACAGGCCGTGTCGACAGCGCGTTTGTATTCCACGCGCGCCTCAAAGAGAGTCAGCAATAGGAAGGGGTCCGCAAGGACCGATGCCTGCCGGGGTTGCGGGACTGTTCGAAAGAGATACCGTGACCCCGGAACACAAAGGGCGATGAAGGAACATGGATGGGTTTTAGTCAGTAAAAGTCTGACACTCCCTCCTGGGAGAAGTCATTTGATGATTTCCCATCCGAAAAAAAAAAAAAAAAAAGGGTGTATAAGAAAACTAATCCTACTAGGTACTAGCCTTTCTATTCGCTGGTATAGAAAACTAGTTAAACCCCAAGACCTTCCAACTTTATACCGGAACAAAGAGTGTGTGGAAGCGAGCTAGCCAACCGGAAGCGGACGCCGCCGACGCCACGCCATGCTAATTAACATATTAGTTAACATGGCAACAACAACAACATTGAGTTCGATGTTGCCAGCTGGAAATAATACGTGGTTAATTTACAAAGCCAACGCACAAGCCACATTTTATGTCGGGTTCGCTAATTCATTTAAAATAGAGGGAATAACATGCTTTGAATGAAGATTTGTATTTTATGTTATTATAGAAGGTAGGTTTACACTTTCACACTTTTTAATAGCCTATTTTGTTTCCGACTGCTGGGCAAAGTCTTCCCCTTTCTCCTACCATACCCATCTATCCAGCGCCAATAATCAGATCGCCACACCACCTTCGTTGCGGTAGACACCGTCAGCGTTGTCATCCCTCATTATTGTATTAGTAATAATTATGTTGGTACACGTATTTCCCTATTTTTGGTAATTAAAATCATCATCATCAGCCTATTAATGTTCCCACTGCTGGGACACAGGCCTCCTCTCTATGAGAGGGAATTAAAATAACCAAGACATTTTACACGAACTTGTCTGAAATATTTTACAAATATCATAAACATAATTTTATAAAATCAAAATTTTTGGAAACAGCCTTTGGGCTAATTACCTAAAGCTCGTTATTTTACTAATTCGTAATGCGCTTAAATGTCAATCATGAATGCAGTGGCAAATTAAAGGGCTCTCTGGTTACATTACAGCAAATGAACAGCACGGGGAATCGGACATTCGGACCATTGAGCCGGAATTGCGGGATAGGAGAATCGCATGTACAGACATTGGTTTGAACAGACTACTAAGGGCTGGTCTGCACAGGCACAGCACGATAACACGAGACCACTTCGCGATGTTTATTCCCTAGTGGCCCTCAAAAAGGTGAAGGAAATCATCGCTAGTAAACAGGATTGTCCTAAAACCAAAACTCGAGGACCATTCCCTCTCACATAAAGGTGGCCTGTTTCCATGTGAGAACATCATATTCTCATAAACACGACTCAACGACTCACGACTCAGGTAAGAACCGTGGCATCTCAGATCGAGTACAATATTCAACTTCAAGGATGGCACACCGCGTTTTTTGAGTCATAGATAAAAGTAGCGCCCGCTTTTGCCTCGCACTGAGCATACGACATCACAGAAAATATACTATAAAAGTCGCGTCGCGTCGCCATTGTGGTGTAACCTAGCCTTAAAGTACAGACTACACCGAGGGGAGACAGGCTGTACTAAATTAGAAACAAACAGGCTTTTTTATAAAAGCTGGAGTTGTATATTTTAATTGAATGCCTAATTAGGGAATTTTGATTTGTTTACAGTTGCATTGAGACGGAAAAATGAAAATAATTAATGAAATGGGGGAAAGAAGATGCCCTTTTTTAAACGTGGAGTGGAAAATAACCCCTCTCGTCAATAGGTTAGGGGTTACTTTACGTTCATAAACGCTTCCTAATTTGATACTTTGTTGTTGCTCAAATTGCCGTCAGCAATTGAAATTTACAGTCGGTCGCTCCATATAAAATACTGGTATTTAGCTGCATCCCGTTAGACTGGAAGCCAATATAGTTGGGAAAAGGCTAGGCAGATGATGATCATCATAATTATCATCCGAAAGACGTCCACAGCTGGACTGGGCCTCCTCGAAGCGTTGCCACGTTGACTGCACTTCCTGCCTTGATTATCATGCAAAAAATTAACTCAGCCCTATGCTCACAAGGATCAATTTTAAGACACATAACTTAAACTTGAAGCATGTTCGATAGATCGATTTGTCCGTCTCGAAACTTCAAAATACAAATTATTATTAGCGAGCCATTAGTATGGGGATTCGGCAATGAACCCGAGCAGGTTACAAGACTAGTGTATTTAACAGCGAGTAAAGGAGGAAACAAAAGGATATGTTTAAGAATCAATTTGATATTTTAAAACTAGCTATATCTAGCGATATATCCCCGCATATTTTTCTCAGTGAAATTTCTTTTTTCAACTTCAAACACAATTTATGACACTCGGCAATAGCGTAGCATTAAATCTTTATTTAATCCTTATTCTATAAAAACTATAAAAAAGAAATTCAAATATTTACGAACGACAGACGGGACAAGATGAAGCAAAACATAATCCAATACTAATTACTACTTGGGAACAAAGTGTTCTGTCTATAGCGTCATACGCCCCCCCCCCCCCCCCCCCGTATGATGCTATAGACCGAACAATTTGTTGTCATATGACGCTAGAGTCGCTTGTCACTTTCGTGTGTCAAAATCGAAACTGTTCGGAATTAAAATGTTTGTATGAAAATATTCCTAATCAAGCACTTCAAGTCTCAAATCTCTTTGCTATAAGAAAAAAAAGTCGCTCTTTGTGTAGCTGTGTAACCACATGGTAAACTACACAACGTATTTTTATGCGGTTTTCAGAACCAATATTTACTCCATAAGTTTTATGGCGTATTTTACCTGTTAACAATAATTCTACTCTAGTATCATTAATTTATTTACCTTACAAAATACAGGGTGTAAAAGACCTCATCACGAAACCGTCAACCAAGCATTCTGTACATAACTTTACGCAAGAATTATTGCTGGGAAAGGACTTTTTTTTTGGGGTGAAAAATCATGTTTTATTTTAGAACTGAAAACATTGTGCTGACCAGTGCTAATGGATGGATTGAATAGTACTGGGGTCGTTGAGGTGTTTAAAGTAAAAATCTTACATTAAAAACTTGTATTAAAAAAAAAACTTGTCAAAAAGTTGGAACTTTGACCCCCAATATCTCCGTAACTAGAAGGTTCCCACGTATGGTGTAGAACAATAAAATTGTCGCATTGACGAGGAGAACGAGTGCCTTTCGGCTTCGTTAAGAGGTGTTTTACACCCTTTATAAAACAATCACTGATGATGACTTTTAATATCTATATACCTAAGTACAATCTTCAGTTTATTATTGTTGTTTAAGATTATTTTGTGTATTTTATATAATGAATGATCTTACAAACCGGCCATGAAATAGATTGTTTATTCAACCATACATTGTTTGACCGAGCAAAACCGTAACGAACACCTAATGTGATCTAATTACATAGTTATAACTTACAGGAAATTATAAAAAGATATACATGTAGGTACAACACAACACAACTATTAGGTACTTTATGAAGTAGTAAAAATCTCGCTAACTAAAATGAACAAGCGCGCTTAGACACGCCGCCGCGCCGTGGACCTTAGGCTATTCTCAAAAAAATCGGCCATTTCCGCTATTTTTAGAAACCTGTCCAACAAGTTGGGCCCTGTCTGGAGCCGAATAGCATTTTAGAGGTGAAACGTGTCAGAACGAGATGAACGCAGCTTTTTAATACGCAGAAATAGGACGGGAGATTCGCAAAATTCTTTCGTGCTTGTGTTCTCAGGCCGGTGGCACCCGAGCAGCGCTCCTGCCGCATGCCGCCAACAGTAAACTTAACGAACTATTGATGATGTACGTCATCGCAGCATCCGCGTCGATACGCGGCGTGTACACGGGAAGGTTTCAACGAACCACGATCATTAAAACAATATCAGTGAACACGCAATAGGTACGTAAATTATTAACTTCTTGGTAAATATGTATTAACCAAAATACTCGTAATTATAATGTGCCCGTCTAATTGGAAATTACTTGACTTTGACTATTCCAGAGCATTTACGCATTTCAACCGCCCGATCATCAACCTCTTCTTTTTTCCACAACAACACTTAAATTACCATATAACCTATTTTAATCAAAACAACATAAAAATGAAACCTTAAAAGCCTACATTCGTTAACTCCACATCATAATAGTAATCTGTTACTTGAAAAAGAAACACAGTTGGAACATAACTCGGGCTGTTGCTAAGAGGCCGCCCATTCTAAACCACGGTATTTGGCAATGCCAAAAAAGGCCCGCTCACTAACTTTCACTCCATAGTCACTTGTAAAAAAATGTGCCGACCTTTCTAGAGACGGAGGCTATAGATCAGTTTATTCCAGAGATACGCATCTTCGTTTATAAGTATTTGAGTCCGTCGGAATTTGTGCCACATAACTCTTGGGGTACCTACCTAGTCACATTGGCAGACATCGGTGATGCCGTTGTTATGGTAGAATTTTGTGAGAAATTCGTCAAAATGATTGAAAGATAGCAAGCTCTTGTATTTTTCAATATACTTATTAAGTTATTGGTACAGGAACAGCACTTCCTTAACCCAAATATCTTGGCGTCGGTTTCTAGTCTGCAACCACCACGATGCTAATTAATGCCTTAACAACATGGAAATTTCCAATTACCGTTACAATTAATGGAATTTGCCGTAATCACTACTTTTGGCGGACGGGCAGAGGGATTCGTCATCGCAATTTTTTTTTTCAGACTTTAGGACTGGTTCGAATTATAAATGAATAGTCGGCGACTCGAGACAAAAGCTTGAAACATAAAAACAGCATGAAAGCCATGATATACTTTCCATAAAAAATAACGTTTCAAAGTCTGGGCTAAATCATTTTCTAATAAAAAAGAGGAAATAGGTACTCGTTAAATTAAATGTACTCTCTCCTGCAAATTCATATTAAACAGTGCTAATGAGTTTTCAGTCAAATATGCATTACAAGCGCAGTACAAGGACCACATTTGCAATGCTTAATTAAAATTTAGATTGTGCCTCAAATAATTATAATAATAATATTATTTATTTATAACTAGGATCCATCGTGTTAGTAAGCAAAACAAAATAACTTATTTCTAGTGTTAGTAGCTGAAATACAATAGAGAAGACAATTATATTAAAGAGAGACATTCAATTATACCCATTTTAATAATGCATGTCTGAGAAAATTAATTATTTTCGAAACCGTATAGGCTACTGAACAGCCGCACGGCCGCGGCGCTCCTGAAATGTGAGTCAAATATTTATTTGAAAAGGGGTTTTGAATTTACAAATAAATATGGATTCAAATGTATGCAACTCGTATGGAATATTTAATTACTTACCTACGCCTACGTTACAAGTGCGAATATGGAAACGTTGGTAGCCGTCCCAATCAGCCCGACTCATTAATATGAGCAGAACAGCTGGCAACGCGAAAAGGATCCCAAACTTTTCAGTAATTTAAACATATTTTAATCAGCAAGTTTAAAATTGATTATTAGATAAAATGCTGAAAATGTTTCAGACTTCCCTAAGAATCATCACTCTTGGAGGTCTTAATGTACCCTAGTACGTATCTATGGCAGCTACGCCCCTAGCACACGGCGTATTTGAAACGCACAGACGACGCGCGTACTGACGAGGACTCTCGTCCTCTGACCAAAACACGGAAGCTACGAGCGACTACAGCGCGTCTATATTGCTGTATCTGCGCGTATACGAGCAGTAGATGCGCGTTTTACGATCGCCCAGTGTGCTAAGGTTACAAAGTTGCATTCAAATATCCTTTGAAGCGCGTATAAGCGCGTCATCTGTGCGTCGTCGCGTTTAAAATACGCCGTGTGCTAGAGGCCTGATAGATAAGGATAATATAATCTTTGCGAATCCATGACAACCGCCTTCTCATACAAAAACAATTTCCAAGCGACGAATCGTGCTTCGTGGCTAGTGGTTGTAAGTGCGACTGCTGAGCATGAGGTCCCAGGTTCGATTCCCAGGTCAGATAGTGTTATTGGGTTTTACCATCAGGGATTGCTCAGTAGCTGCCACGAAGTCTGAATTTGTGCTCGGTTGATGTCAATAGGCTCGACCCCTATTAAATGGGACTTAATCATAACTGGCGAAATGTGGGTTTAGGTACTATTAGGATCCCAGGCGTGATTTTATGTTATGAATTTTAAAGTCGACAGCATCAGCTAAATATAATCACACTGTCATACATCAGCAAAAATGACAGAAGCATTTGAAAACATAAAGAACTGTCCCATCTGTCGTATAAATAAATGTAATCTATGCGTATCTGTGCTGTGCGACTATTGTGTCGTAACACTCGCAACGTCGCAAGCGCAGCTCAAGCGGGTTTCTAATGACTCGCGGTGGTTCCGCTGCTTACGAATAACGGCTCGTTAAGGCGCTATAGGTAACCCTAATTGAGAATTTCTGATCTGTTGTTTTTTTTCACCGTTACAGTTGAGAATACGGGGAAATATATGTTTTTTGGTAAAGCATATATAAGCCTACTCAGTGCTGTGGACTGCTGTGCTTGACTCCTGATTTTTTTCAAGGAGCAGTAGCTAAAACATTTAAAAGTGACCTCGATTTCTTTAATCAAGCATCCAAATGACGTTTAAAATTACATGTACTTAGATGCCCGTTTCTTTATAAAGAATGCAGTAATTTTTACAATATTTCGAGTAAACTTCATAAATTGTAATTTTTAGTAGATGCCTAACCATGAAAATCCGTCCGACATGTATCGAAGTTTTGTCGAGCTCATCGGAATAACATCTCTCGAAGGTAACCATCTCGAATCTTGGACTACATACTTAGCGAGTACTTGCATACGTCATATGTCATTGGGGGCAATATATCTATGTACGTATATCTACTTGGTTTGAAGGTACCTATGAAGTTTTGAACATTAACAAGTTCAAAATCATATTATGGTTCAGAGTTTTGTCAGGCATTTGGTAAGTAACAGCTGGTTATAGTGTTTTATGTCTTTACATAAATGTCAAGTAAGTATAGTACTCAGAAATAAAAACAAACGCATTATACAATTCTCAACGTCACTCACGCGCCAATACCAAGCAACATCGTTATCTTGCCCTTTTTCCAATTCTTTTGCGTCCTGCACAGTATGCCTCCTTCTTATACTTCTCTATTAGTCATCAAAGTCACAAGTCAAAATAAAAAAAAATTACATCCCCTTTCTACTCATAATATCGTTTACACGGTCCGTCGTTTTTTTGGTCTTCTCCTTCCCTACTTTTGTAGCTATACACATTCATAGACAAAACTTTCCTCGCGAATATCAAGGCGAATATCAACCCTAGCCAATATTATAGTCTACGGAACTACGTAACTACGCAAATAGCGTCAACATCCCATGGTAGGAGACATTTTCTGACTCCCGACACAGGTTGGCTGGCAGGCATTTGCTTATGTATCCTGCTAATTTAGTTTCCATACAATCATGTCTTTTTTGTGATACAACTTTTATATTCATTAACACCCGAATCTTTAGTCAAGTTAAAGTCATTACTTTTGGCTTGAGTAGCAATTCACAAGAATTTAAACAAATTAAGAACCGTCACTGAATAAAAAAAAAACTAACTTTGTTACACTTATCTTTTACTATTTTTTTTAATTTTCATTTGTCTAGATGGTAATTTGTATGGAATTAAATAAAGCTATTATCCATTCATTCATTCAAGAACCGTCAAAGAAAGCAAAGCTAGGAACTATAACTTTTCACAGTTCTTACTTCAAGCAATCACTGAACTACAGAATATAAATCGTCTTTTACTCAAGTTTGACTTGTCTAAAGATACGGGTAAGTACCACAATAACTTTGGTGTTACTTATAATTTCTAATTTTGAAGACTTTTTTAAACTAAGACGTTCTAAAATCAACAAAATTCGTACGGATCGTAAGTTAAAGTTTGTTAATAAAAAGATGTAAAAAAATTTGATTTAGTTGCCGAAACTATGTCATGAATTTTTTGTATTGCAAGTCAAGATTATTATATGTTTGTATTTTTGATTTGTCACGTACGACACGTGCTACGAGACAAATGGGAGATAACTTTTAATTTGTTCCTCTATTTTTTTGTTCATCTTTGTGAGCTTGTTACGTCGAACAATCTAACTTCTCTTTTCTTTGGAGAATACTTTTCTTGTATAGACTATGGCTGACTCATCTTATAAAGTCAATAGACTTTAGGCTTTACTTCTGAGGTGTGTTGGGATTTTTTGGGGAAATTCGACTGATGTTGATTTAATTTTTAAAGCACAAAAACGGTGCATAAGGGCTATGTTTGGGCTTCAAATGATCGAAACCTGTAAACCGTTTTTCTGGGAGTACAAAATTTTAACTTTCCCAAGCCTCTATATTGATGAGGTCTCAGGATTTGTTAAGACCAATAAAAAAGTATTTACATTAGCCTCAGAAGTGAATAATAGGCAACAACGTGACGAATTTCGCCTCTATGTCCGCCGAACATATACCGCTTTATTGCACAAAAGTGTGTTTCACGTGGCTCCTGTAATTTTCAATAAATTACCCAAAGAAATAAGGCAATGAACTGCCTTATTTAGGAAAAGCCTAAAGAGCCTTTTAGTTAATAAATGTTACTATAACTTAAATTACTTCTTAAACGATAATTTTTCCAAACTCAAGACCTCACAGTGACATCAATAAATAACAATTATTATGCAGGTATCTTTAAATAATGTAATAATTCTAGATCTAAATGACATTGAAATATTTGAAATATTACTATTATTAAATAAATAACTAATCTGTGTGACATTGCATTAATTTAATATCTTAAAATATTTTATGATTGTTTTTATTTATTTTTAATTATTTTACATTTAATTAGCTGACCTTATATTTGTTAATTGTATTTTATGAAATTATGACTGTATAGATTTTGCATGCCTTACGGTAGAAACACTTAATACATGTAAATTTTTAATAAGACCATTGTTACAGTGTTTTCGGCAAAAATAAATGATTTGATTTGATACCTTACAAGTAAGTACCTAAGGTAGCTGGAGTTTTAATGGTTTCAGAAACACGTCAACCTATGCATCTAACACCCTCGTGTCGCAAAGGCTGAAAAGCCGAAACAGCTTTCTGGAGTGTGTCAACCCACTCACTGGCGACCGGTCTACAGACACAATGAGGCTGTGGCGAAGTACTGCATCATTACCTAACGCATTCGTTCCACCTGCCGAAAATCTCCCACCTGGACAAGGCTGTCCTGGAAGTCTAGATTTAGTAAGTTGGTCGCAACAAGGAAAACGTGCTCAGGTGGAGATTTACTAATGACTCTGCCCTGGAGTGTAAATGTAATGCTTTTCCACAACCGATGGGGCACTGAATATGGTGTCCTGCGTGTTCCGTTGTTTGTTCACAACAGGAAGTTATGGACGCAACTGAAAGCGCCAAACTCGTGCCTCACTTCTGGGCACAATTTAGATTACCATCGACACTCTAAGAAGAAATTGCGTTTTCAATTCCTGTAATCTACGAGTACGTCTAAAGACTAGCTATCACACACTGTATTTGTTTTGATAATCAAAAGTAGCTAATTAATTAACTTCAAATTCATTCTGTCGATAAATATTTAAGTAAGTAAAGTACTTGTTCATAAATAATAAACAGTATAAAAGCATTTTCATAATACAATTAAGAGGAAAGCAGAATTTTCCATTAATTTGTGTACATTACGGTTAAAAGCGTGAATGCGATCGAGTTTCAATGTGTTTCCATTAATTATAGAATATTATAGTAAACCATGCATGACAACAGACGGGTTAATGCTGTGGTTAGTCCACTCAAGGCTGCACTTAACCAAAAAACCGGACCGGTAAACGTGATGGCCGACTAAATACATTACCGCCAATAATCAAATTAAACGCTAATTATTATTTCACGTGTGTTTGGTAGGCTGCGTACGCTGGGAAACCATATACGAAGGCTTTGTTTACAGTCATGTCGTCATGTGCCTTAAGCGTTTTTGAAATGTTTCGTCGCATGCCAAAAGCTATATTTAAAACTTGATTCTGAAGATAAATTACTCAGTATATAATACAGGGTGTAAACAACCTCATCACGAAGCTGTCAACCAAGTATTCTGTACATCAAACTAAGTAACTTTACGCATAAATTATTGCTGGGAAACGATTTTTTTTTGGATTGAAAAATCATGTTTTGTGGGAGAACTCATACCTATGTAAAGCACTCAAAACATTGTGCTGTGTGTACGGGGGTCGTGGAGGTGTTTAAAGTAAAAACTTTACAAAAACTAAAAAAAAAAAAAAACTTGTCAAAAAGTTGGAACTTTGACCCTCAATATATTTTCTCCGTAACTAGAAGGTTCCCAGGTACCTATGGTGTAGAACAAAAAAATGATCGCAATGACGGGGAGAACAAGTGCTTTTCGGCTTCGATAAGAGCTTTTTATACCCTTAAGGTATATTCAATAAATTATGTTTTATTTTTACGTATAAGTTCGTGCCCGCGTCGAGTTAGGAAATTATCCTATTGTAACGTAATGTTCGAGTTCGCAACCTGAACTCCATACATCGAAAAGAAGGGCCATTGAGCCTGCGACATGAATTAATCTTAACGTTTGTGGTATAACTAATATAATATAGTTGGTATGCAAAGTAAATAATAATAACCACTTCCTGTGTGCCTAAGAACTGTGATAAGCTGCCGCTGATTGCAAAACTAAGCTATTGGTTACTAATATTTATTGAAATAATCACCTACGTCCTACGTTCTTGTCGGGCGAATTGTCATTGGGTTTTTCCTTCAGGAATTTCTCAGTAGCAGCCACGGAGTCTGGATTTGTACCCCGTTGATGGCAATAGACTCGCCCCTATTACATGGTACTTAAACATAACTGGTGAAATGTGGGTGTCTCCCGAGATTTCCGATGGTCTCAGCGATGGATGAGTGACCAGTGACCACGATCGAACTGTGCGGATGCCATTACTTAACGACGCGACGTTTACACATAGAAGAATTGCAGCATAATTCTTCAATAATAATAGGTACGACAGTAATTTATCTTGTTATCTTGAACACAATCATCTAGGTACTTTGTTCACATCCTTGCTAACACTCTTCCGTGTTTTTTCCACCGTTATTTCTAAGTACTTTGAAATACTAATAACACATACACTGTTGAACACATTTTTATAAGAAAAACCATTCTGCAGGATTTTTCCCTATGTATTACATACCTTTTTATATACCTTGTTATGTACTCTATAATAACCTCCTCGTGGCATCTAAATCAAGGCCCGGCTTAAATCGTTGCCATGGTAACGGAATTAATACCTACGCCAGTTTAGTGACGGCCTCCAAAATGGAATTAATTCTCAGGTACCTAGATATTGAACAGTTTGTGTGTAATAACATCTTATTAGTGAAATAAATTTGTTTTGAACCTTTGGAAAACCTTTTTAGAAGAGAAAATATTAAGTATGCGATAAGATAGCGTGAGCAAGGTAGCCCGATCCGCAGAAGTATCAGTATAGTTACAACTAAATTGATGCTTCGCATACTACTTGATATATCCGCAGAAGTATCAGTTTAGTTACAATTAAATTGATGCTTCGCATACTTCTTGATATATCCGCAGAAGTATCAGTTTAGTTACAACTAAATTGATGCTTCGCATACTTCTTGATATATCCGCAGAAGTATCAGTTTAGTTACAACTAAAGTGATGCTTTGCATACTACTTGATATATCCGCAGAAGTATCAGTTTAGTTACAACTAAATTGATGCTTCGCATACTACTTGATATATCCGCAGAAGTATCAGTTTAGTTACAACTAAATTGATACTTCGCATATTATTATTATTTTCTTTATTCATCGATAAACAAATTTGATACGTTTTTAAATATTAATTAAAAAATATATAAAAAACATTTGTAAATATAAAAAATTGTAGCCCACCGGTATCGGGAACAGGGTCCAAGCTACCGGCGGTCAGGGCTCCAGAGAGAGGAACCTCCTAACAATACGAGCCGTGTCCAGGAGTACCGCTTTCTGAATCAAGCCCTTGATCCAGCTGCCTAACGAGAGCCTCCTAAGGTATTGATCGAGGCTCTTGGCAATTAAGCCATGGGCTGATACGACTATCGGCACTATTATTATTATTAATATTATAAGCCTATATTGTCCCACTGCAGGGCAAAGGCCTTCCTTCCCTCCTTCCACATTTCACGATCTAGTGCGATTGTAGGTCAATCCTTTGCGAAAGAGTCTAGCTCATCCCGCCATCTCCTTCTGGGCTTGCCGCGTTGTCGTTTCCTGCTATTTGGTATCCACTGAGTGGTAATTTTATTGCCCATTGCTCCTCCGATATGTGGCAGATGTGACCAGCCCAGTTCCACTTCAACCTAGCAGCTGTAAGGCCAACACTAGTTATTTGGGTTTTTGAGCAAAGTATGGAGTTTCTGACGCGGTCTGTAAGTTTGACACCCAGTATACTTCGCTCCATAGCTCGTTGGCATACCCCAAGTGCGGACTTCTGACGATTTGTAAGCGACCACGTCTGCGCTCCATAGGTGAGGGTGGGGAGAATGCACATGTCCATGAGCTTCCGCTTCGCATACTTTTTAATATATCCTCAGAAGTATCAGTTTAGGTACAACTAAATTGATACTAAGCATACTACTTAAGTGCGCTCAATATGAGTTATCAGTGTTACGATTATGCATAAAAAGAGTCTACGGCGCGCGGCGTGACGTGAGACGCGAGACAAGTGACGACACATAACGCACATTGTTTAGTAGTACGTGATTCTTACCTGCGGTATTTACTACATCGATATTTATACGAGACGACCGCATCACACAACGACGCCCTGTATCTGCGCAGGTATCTGACGCATTGCATAACCAGCATACCGACGAGCTGCTGAGCTGCACAGTAAAAACTCGATATGCGACTAAACTATTATTTTATGACTATGGCACAATTCGAAATGTTTCAAAATCTCCTTCATAAAATGTCAGTGGCTACTAGTTCGTTTAAATATAAAACTGGAGTTAAGCCAAAGCGGCGCACACGCGACGTCCCTGTTCCCGTGAAAATTATAATTAGGAAATTTATATTTACCGTCTTACTCAATTCGGGTATGGTATCATTATGCGGTGTATCTCCCCCGCGATGAAGCTAGCTGGAGACTGTCAACTCGAATAGATTGAATCCGACAACGGACTCTTTTCATTCGCTTGAAAAGTAACCGTGGACTCAATCCGAATTGACGTAACTGAAGTGTTTCTGAAAGGATTAATTGCGAGCGTTGGATTAGGTAAACAAACTATTCATCGGAGGGCAATCATGGCCCTTAAGTGCTAAATCGTATTGCAAGCGTCAAGATTTCTATTTATTGATAATAAAACCATCAGAGGACTTACACAAGTGGCTATAGCTTTCAGCTTTCAAAGCTCTTCGCATTTCTAGAAGGACTTACAACGGAATTGACATATTATGTTTTTTCGGCAGCATAGTAAGTCAGTTCCACACCTTTACCACTTTTGCACGGTAATTATATCTTGCAGAATATACTTTTGTCAAGGCCTTGAGATATTTATATACTGACTGCTCGTACTAACTTGAGTTTGAAGACAGACTTCCTACGACTGGTATATTGTCACGAGCATTAAACCGTCTGGTAAGTACCATTTGAACAACAAAACGTTTCCTCCGACACTATCCCGTCTAATGAGAGGGACTCAGAGGGAACTGCGAGTATAATGGCGCTCGGTATTGCGGCCCTCGCGTGCATCCTTTCTCCGCAGTACCTAATTGGTCTCCACTTACGCATCATTGTGTGATCTTCGCACATTTTTGCATTACAATGACTACTCTCAGTTAATTCAAGTGCCTGTTTGCTTTCCAAACACTTCCCTTCGACAATGATGTACCATACGTGAAAATTAACGTAGCGTGTATTTTTCTTTACTTGTCTTTTGAGTAAACAAATACTACGACTTTGATGTTAATGGTTGCTATGTAATTTGTTCTTTACTAAGACCAAGACGTTCATCATCATCATCTGCCTAGCCTTTTCCCAAATTTTATTGGGGTTGGCTTCCAGTCTAACCGGATGCAGCTGAATGCCAGTATTTTACATGAAACGACTGCCTATCTGACCATCACAAACTAGTTAGACTAGGTAAGCCTGGTTGTCAGAATTTCGGGCCACTGACTACCTGTTACAAGTGTCAAAGATCAAAAATGACAGCCGGGACCAACAGCTTAATATGCTTTCCGGGGCACGGAGGAAATTCGGTAACCATCCACGGATCGACCTAGGCAAGAGCGGCTTAACCTGAAGATTGATCCGAGCGACTTTTATTATTTAGCCACGAGCTCCTCAAGACGTTCATATTAAACCTTAATCATGAAACTGAAGCGAACACCTCGAGATTTTCGTATCGTCTTTGTTTGCCAATGAAGTCATGTTAGGAAGAACAAACTGTAAGTACCTAGTTAAACTTGCGGTAGGAGGAGAGCAAACGTACCGATGCTCGACCTTGAGGAATGAATCAGTTAATGCGTCATTAGTGAGCCAAGTCTTAAACCTGTTGTGGAGCACATGACTACCCACACTAGCTACTGTTGTCCTATTGTAAATACTAGTAGATGCCGCGTCTGGAAATCGTCGATGTTTATTAAAACACGTATTATATGGAAACGTTGCCAAAACGTCTGACAGAATCCTTTGTTTTGATTTTCTCTGGAAAATGTGATAAAACAGATCATTTTTCACTTCTGTAATTTTTATGGTTTTTTATAAATGGTATTTCGATGTGTCTCACGCAGTATGCTATTGTAGTTCAGTGATGAGTAATTAACGATCAGAATTTAACGACAACGTCGTTACCTATGTCGAGACCTGGCCGCAAATGCTGTTGTGGAGAGGTACTGGTTCGAATCCCAAGTCGGTCAAAGTGTCGTTGGGTTTTCGATTAAGAATTCTATTGTTGGGTTTTTCATTAGCAGCGCGGCGTCTGGATTCATGCCAGATTGAATAGGTTCGCCAATATTACATTAGCCCTAAACCATAATTGGTAAAATGTGGGTTTACTATAGTAAACCTCTGCCTTAAAACAGTCGTGTTCTTGGTTTCTACTCTTAAAAATATAGGTTGTTAAATCCTCCTCAATCGGGTAATAACGGCTCTGCGCTGTCTCTAATTGAACCAACATTACGTCCACATTGGACTCCCTAGAGGTAAGGTGAGCATGCACTTAAGCAACGTTCAAATACCTTGAGCAAACATTATAACGTTAGCAATAGACGTTGCACCGGGCAATTTAGTAGCTCCGCCATTACCTCATTAGTGCACCGAAGCAAATGGGCTACATGTCCACAATGGTACAGGAAATGAGACTTCTCATATCGCATCATAAACTTATGTTAGAACAAGCGATCCGCCCCTGACTATATTCAAGGTTTTCAGACTCGACAGAATATATAGGTACCTACAATATATATCGTTTGTATATTTACGCATAAACCTTAAGTACATGAAGCTGTTGATCCCGGTTGTCAATTGTAGATCTTTGACAGTCGTTACAGGTAGTCAGTGGGCTGAAAGTCTGACAACCACAGTCTTATACTAAGGGGTTTCATATTTCTCAGTTGGTATTAACTGGGTTGCGGAGGTCAAATAGGCAGTCTACTACACTACAACAGCCTATAACGTCCACTGCTGGACATAAGCCTCTCCCATGATGGGAGGAATTTGCCGTAATCTCCACGCTTGGCAGGCGGATTGGAGATCGCAGTGATGAAAGACTAACAGAAAACGCTGCTGCCGATTCTCTGGTCTACGGAGGCGCAAGGTGTTCTGCCTCAGACGTTAGTCGCCTTATACGACACCCGTGAGTGTAATGGGTTGGTTCTATTCTACTCTGTCGGATACCACACGGCTAATAGGCAGTTATAGGCAGCATAGGCAGTCGCTCCATGTAAAATACTAGCATTTCAGCATTCAGCATTCAGCTGCATCCGGTTAGATTGGAATCCGACCCCAACATTGTTTGGAAAAGGCTAAGCAGATGATGATTTACGTAGCATTGTAGAAGCAGCATCTAAATCCGTTGTATTGGTCACAAAGTGACAGACGACAAAATATACTTTAGTTTATAATTTAAATACCGAAATATAGATGGGCATTCTGTTTCATTGTTTCCAGCTAATATAGAGTGCAAAATCAATGATAAGACAGTACACTAATGATAGACTAATGGTAGACTAATGATAGACAAATTGTAGACTAATGATTAGGCAGTATTTTCGGTGTTTCGAAAGACACTACCAGTTTTCAGACTAAAAACATCTAAAATATTTTAAAACAGAGTTGACTGCGCCTAGTAATTTCCAGTTGCATATAACTCCTAGAGTAGACATATTCTAAAAGGACGTACGTCTGAGGAAATCTTAACAGGAAACTGTGCATTGACCTTTAATTTAACAATGCTTGCTCCATCTTTGTATGAGATGATCCTTTTGTCAGCCAATCGGTCAACTAACTAGCCATTTACTACTAATAAGAGTGGCATTCTTGAAGGATAATACCACTTTGGTTTCTTCAGGGTCGATAGTGGTACTGCAAATCTGGTTTGACGAAATTAACGAAAGTTGGCCATCAACTCCACTCTCAATATTTTTAAAAGTTTCTTGCCTGTTCTTCCCCATAGGGAACGATCAATCCGTTCACCTATCTTCTGCTAACGTTAACGCTACGTTTTATAAGTACCATGAAGGCTTTTGTGGAATAAAATATTTTTCAATACACTTAAACAAACAAAAATAAAACAAGCATCAAGCAAAAAAGCAAAGCATCTTTACGGCGTTAATATTTTTTTAATATTTAAATAATGTTTATAAATAGAATATAATTGAAACAAAATGAACGTTTATGAACAAATTAACATTTATTTGTGTTCTAAACTCAAAAATATTTGAATTTTCTATTTTTCATGTTTGGCTGTTTAGCGGCTTTTTACCTTTGCTTCTCCGTTAACCTGGCGAAAGCGAAGCGCGGAAAGAAAAGAAAATTTAAATCATAGTTTCCTAATAATTCATGACAAAAATGTTTTGCCGTTTTTTATTTTATTTCTTCAAAATGTTTCTCCTTATCCTTCCTATGAAAATATAAAGACAATTACATAAAATGCTATCTTGTGGCAATGCTGCCACCGTTCTGGGCACTCTTTCTATTGACAAAGATGTATGGGCGTCTTTTTTCTAAAATATACATTTTGATACTTGTACAAGTTGTACATACCTATTAGGTAGTTTTATTATTATTTTAGATGTAATTGTAGTTCGTAAATAATATACATACTGAATTAAAAAAAAAAAAACATTAAAAAATTGTAACATTTTATCCTGTTAGTTACAAGTATCTTTCATTAAGTTAAAATTAATTTAAACCCAGAAACCATGTAGTTAGTTTCCTTGTATTCGAGATCGAGGAAAAATGTACATATTTGTAAACTATTTTAAACCGTGGATAATAATATATGTAACGTACACCATATCCCTTTTCGATAAGAACTGTGGAATGCCTATTGGTGTCCCATACCAATGGCCAATTATTCAGTTGCGAAAAATTAAAAAGTTATGTTAAAGAATGAAATGAATGTTAAATTTCGATTTGTCGTTTTGAATTATTTTTAAACATATTAGCTATGTAAATTTTGTAATCACCTTTTTAAACCCGTCAACTCCACAATTAGTTGCCCAAAATCCGCTAATTTAAGTGCAGCCAGTGACACTCCCTCCACCAAGACAAATCTAACGACGTATAATTATCCAAATCGGTTCACCCGTTTAGGAGTTATGAGGTCACAATGGACCGGACATACATGCGCGCGAAAACATTACCCTCCTTCTGGTTCTGTCAGGTAAAAAAGGACACGAATCATAAACAACATACCTAATAGAAAACAGTAACTTGGAATCAATTTGTCATTAGAATAACCAGTTTTCTTAGTTGATTAGCTAGCTACAAAACTTAACCCAACATTACGTCTTCTTTACATTTTCAGAGTGCAAAGAAAACCGAATGACATTCACAAAAACATTTTCCTTCAATTATGTGATTTTTTTCTACATTACCAAACCAAGAAGGAAGGCTACGGATCACACATTTCTTATTCACCTAAGTGCATTATTTTTGTGACCAAAATTTACAGATAATTCAATAGACCGATTTGTAATGAAGTACTTATCATTGTATTTGTTGTACTACCGAATAAATTTTCAAAAAATGGTGTTACTGAATATTGAAAATGGCGAAGACGTAGCTATGTTAGATGTCATCATTCAGTTTCAGACATGCGTCTTTAGTCAATGCAATGTAGCCATGTGTCTTCAAAACGCATAGCAGATGTCCAACAATACCTAGGAAAGAAACTGCGACACCGTATCACAATAATCATGTTTGTGCCCACTTACGTCATTCGAGATCATACAGATGAGTAGGTGTAGTGAACACCTACGCATCTGTATGGTCTCGAATGACGTAAGCAATGAGAGGAAAATTTACATATTTGTTCACGTTACATTACCCCCGGCCCTTGACGCTGTCATCCCACGACTTTATACTTGACACCTACGCTTCTCTGAAATATTTAACCTTCTACCCTCCATAATCCCACCTGATTCCTATAAATATATTTTTTTATATACCACTAGCCATCAGATTTTTTATTAAATAAAACGAAGTGGGTTGCTTATACACGCCTAAATAAGAAAAACTACTTTTGAACACCCTTTGAAATTCCTAAAAGATGTTATTTCGGAAACTATATTAAAATGGACGATTTTACAAGAGTAAAAGCACCAAACTAATAGGCGAGACGACAAAAAAAAACTAATTAATCCGTCAGTTAGATTATCAAAAAATATTTGACCGGTGTTTTTCCTTTTGTTACGTAAACCAAAATTGACGAAGATATGACGCTTTCAAAATTCTCAATACGTCACGCCTAAGTATAATTTTTACCTAGTCCTGACGTCACGAGCCCCCACTCCCGAGTTTTAATGCGTTTTATCTTTGTCAATATTCATTGATTTACAAAAACAAAAAATACATGTCCATTAATCTCCAATACTCGAACTGACGGACTAAATAGATTTGCAATTTTTTGATACTGGCGTCATGCCTATTGACCAATCATTTGTATTCCTTCCCAATCTTTCCGACTGTATCTAGGCATCCTAACCATAGCTAGCTGAAACTAACACAAAAAGTGAGATGCCATACTGAAATATCAACCAATCGGCAAGGTGGTAGCCCTCTACCACCTTGCCGAGTAATACCCTAATTACTACCCGGTAATATGCTTGATTATATTAAATTCCTAATATAGGTATACAGTCGGTAGACAACAACAGACGATATTGTTTTCACAAGGCTTTAGACTAGACTACCCTACTTAATACACAACATATTAGCCACATATCAAAAGGATGGAAAAGTCTTCAGAAGAAAATGTACTGATACCTAAGGGAGTGTACAGGGACAAGTCGTAAGAATTTCGGTCTAACAAACAAAAGTATAAAACAGAGGTCAGACAACACATTAACAGGGTGGAGACAAGGTTAAGTCCGCCCTTTGCCGCGGTTCATGTACTATGTAGTAGCCACTGTGTTATTCATAAAATAAATATTATGTTTATTTTGACAGCAAGTCTCGCTACCTACATTATGGAAAGAGTAAGAATTTTTTAGAGGTTCTCTTTGATCGCCGTATACGTAACGCCAAATCGTATACTTAAGGCTGGGGTATCTGCTAAATTAGCAACTCTATTTGTGTTGGTTCAAACTTCGTTTGAAATACTGTTAGAATAAAGTTCTAATCATCTTGCACTAGAAAGTGGTTGTTACGTCAGTCACTGCGCGGGCCGAATAGTGCGAAATGAGTTGTTTTTATTTAATTGTAGCCTAATAAATCATTACATCAAAATGCCAATTGTACACTTTGTGAAGAAAAAAATGACAAATATTTTTGTGAAAAAAAGAAACTAAAAGTTAATGCCGTTTAGGAATAGTTACGACATTTCAAATAAAAAATGCTTCACTATGAATATTTTTTTCATATAGTAATAATAAAGTTAGAATTATTTCAATTGTCCCAATTGAAGTTTAGAGTATAATAAACAACAGTTTATTTTTGTTATAAGTATTCACTCATCAAAGAGGAGTTACATGGAGAAAACCTCTCGTTAGCAGATACCACCCCCTTAAGTCAGGTTGGCTTAACATAATAAATAATGAGGGACTTTTCAAACATGGAACGTGTCAAAAGACGGCCTCATTCCGTGTGGCATGAAAAGTAGGGCCAATTTAATAGATCACATTTGACATCTGTCAGTTCAAAGTAAAGGTTACTTTATTTTGTCATTATTACAATAGACATGGAATCGTAATTAAAGAAAGATAAGCAATTGTGACGTTACAAAGTTACGTTGTTGTATTTTGAAGCGTCAAATGTGATCTATTAAATTGGCCCTACTGTAGGCATAACACTTTCGGGTGATTGAGTTCAGTAAGATCATCATGGAACTAGCCTTTTCCCAATTTTATTGAGGTCGGCTTCCAGTCTTATAAGATGCAGCTAAATACCAATATTTTACATGGAGCGACTGCCCCTTGGTAAGCCTGGTTGTCAGACTTGAGGGCCACTAACTACGTGTAACGACTGTCAAAGATCTACAAATGACAGCCAAGACCAACGGCCTATATTTAGCCACGAGCTCTTTATCTGATCGTTTGACTGTATTTTCTAATAAAAAAACACCTATTTCCTTTTTCAGATCCCAGGCTACCTATCGGAAGAATTTCGTAGTAATCGGTACAGATTTACTATCGCGTTTATAATAATAAAGTAGAATTTGATCACATTAAACAGCCAAATAAACAATTATTGTATCTGCTAGAAGCAAGTAAATAAAGCATGTATTTGTTTGTTGTAATAAACATCTGAAAACAAAACCCAATCAATTCCCTATCTGTTTGTTCGTACAACGTAAATAGAAAAACAAATAATATTCAAGTTTCTACTAACTACCTTACTCGCTTTTCGTTACCCAGAGGGAGTACCTAATGGGCTTCCAATTAGTAAATAAAGCTTATGTAAGTGCCTCTGAGTCAAATTTAATTGGATGTTGTTTCAGGCCACATATATTATAACAAACAAAAGGCTTAACGGAGGCAATTCGAGGTTTGAGTGATACTTCAAATTGTGACGATACTCTGTCTTCGGTCTCAATTTTTCTCATGTAGCTTTTTCGTCTAGTGGGGTTTAGCTGGTACATCGGTACCTCTTCTGATGTGGTATTGTCTGTAGGTACTGTAACCTACGTAAAAATAATTACTTTCAGAGAATTAAAACTGGTACTTTTAAAACTTTGCTTTTCAGCAATGTTCATGTAACTAATTAGTTGGGTTGTTATTTTAATAATTTTGATTTTTTAACTGAAATCTTGGTAGTCTTTTGTTACTGACAGTACTAATTAATTTCAAATCAGGAATGGAACAAAAACAAAAGACTGAGATGTCTAACCAATTAACAGATTTTGAAAAAAAACTAAGTGTATTTAGGTATTTAAGTAGTTCGGACTTTTTCGGATCTTCAGATATTTCCAATCACGTTTCAATGGTGGTGCTCCAGCTTTTCATACGGTTCATGCTACTTAAGGCAACGGGGAGGATAGTGTACGGAGAGAATTTGAATGTTAGAGTGGGTCATGGCACAGTATACACAGTACCCCAACTGCACAGCTGCAGCACGGCGTCGGCGTCGCCTCGAATTTAGCCGCCTGCGCGCTAACTACGCGGCGTCCGCGAGGTGTAAGCTCTCGGTCTGTCTGATTACTCGCCGCTGGGTTGCAGTGGTGCCGGTATAGTGTGCCATGACCTTCAGAGGGATCCCTATTGCTGTGAAGAGTTGTAATTCTACTAATTCTATGGAAGATAATTCAAGCTGTGCTTTTGTTTTGTTTCACCTTTTTTTTGTTGGATATGTTAGAATCACAGAGACGGCCGAGTTCTGTTCGAAGCGAGCTTAATTAAGCAACATGAAGAAAAAGAAGCAGGTGGCTATAGTTTCTGCCATCTCCCATGGAGAAAAAGCGACAGTGTACGTATTTATGATAGTTATGTGTGCACATTTTGACTACTTTGTTTATGTAACCAACCGTGACATTTGGGACATAGGATATATGGGTAGACCAGCTATGACCTCCCAAACCTCTGGAAAAATTGTGTCGGTCCATACGCCAAACACGCTGTAAAACGTTAGCCTAGAAAAGTGGTAATTTGCTTCCAAAGCGTCTCGTTTCTTTTCTAATTATACAACGACCAGTGACAGGGGTGACAAACCTAAGCTTGTTGGAGTCACTCCTATTCATTCCTAATTTTTCCATCATTGTAACTGATGATAAAATATTCCTCTCTGTGGTGCCGCAGTCAGAATCGTCTACGTATGGAGGAAACCTTTAATGGTTACTAGTATTTGTATAACATTTAAAACAAACGGGAAAAAGACAAATGTCTGGGCTTAGCTGTCCCACTGTTGGCCAAAGGCTTCCCCCAAGACTTTCCACGAGGTCTACTCCCGCGCCACATCAAACCATGCATACATAATAAGAATTTGTTGTATTCTGTACAAAAATAAACTAATATATAATTAACCCCAAAATAACATTGCAATAGATGACAAACAACGTAGCTGTAGTAAGATTATTACAATAAAGATTCTAGTTCTAAAAATAAACCCATCGATTTATTATGTAATATGTCAGAGATGCATCTTAAGCTTCATTACTTGAGAGATCGACCCAACACACTACATTCTGCAACTTGCAGCATCCCACAATGGAGACATTTGCATAAATTAAGATTATTCGTCCTCATTAGCGCATACAGATCAGAATTGCTCCACACAACACTTCGATCCTTCTTGTCTATCTTGTTTATTTGCTATCTTGTTTTTTTGCAATGGATGGGTGTCATTTACATTTTTTAAGAATTATTGAGATCATCATCGTTATGTCTGCCAAAGATGTTAATAATTTAGCATTAGTTATTGTGTAAAGATTACCCACTAACTAAACGAATGCTATATTATCAGCAGCATCACCTACATACTTAGGTAAGTATAGATGGCAACGTCTAGCAATCTAACAATGCCTGTCATTAACGGAACCTCATGCAATAACCTCGAGAATCTGTGTAGGTAATTAGACCAGTCAGCGGACTTATGATAGATAGATAAATTCTTCGTCCGTTTAGTAAGGACTAGATATTGTAGTTGACATATTATATTGTATGTGTTTAATTTGTCAAACACATACATTATCTAACGGATTTCAGAAAACAATGGGCACATTTTATGTGTTTGTTAGTCTACGAATGCTGTAATCTCGAAAATCACTGATCCGATTTCGGTTTTCTTTTTCCACTGTACATGCGGATTGTTTATAGGAATTTAAGTGTAAGTCCGTAACAATACGAATGCACGAACGAATAACTCAACAATGAATACGCTGCGAGCCTAAATGCGGAGTACCTACTGCAAAGACAGACAAAAAGAGATGAAAACTGTGAACGAAGGTCCTACTGCCTGTGTCGTTCACAGTTATCATCTCTTTTTTGGTTCTCTTAGTTTCGGGGAACGTAACAAACTATAGCCAGCTTTGGGTATTTTACAATACTTATTTCGAAACATTTTATTTACCTGGCTGGCTCTATTTTCAGAAAGAGCATCTTGCTATTTCAATACTATTGTAAATATTTTTATATGCCTAAAAGGGTATGTTTTAAACAGTTTTACATAGATGATACATAACATTTCTAACCAATTATAGGCACGTTAGACGTCTGTGGTAAATAAATCATTGAGATAAATCTCAATTATTTTATGAAAATCCTGAAGCTGTGGCTTTTCATTACCATAATGATACCTGCCTGTCGGTACTGAAAACCGCAGCTTTGACAAACCTTAAAGCTGCAAGATTCTTTCGAAGCTTCAATAAAATAGTTCGTATTATACTCCTCTTTTATATCGTTTGGCCATCGAGGTTTAAGCCGTGGCATTCGCATTCTTCTCATCCTAGACTAGACTTTTGAGTATAACTTAGTAGGATGCTTCACAAGAACTGGCACGGCCATTCAGTCTCCGGACACGGCTAAACACAAGTATGTCTAATAGCTGCTCAGGCGTTTTATATTAAATCGTTCAAAATTCCGAATTTAATTAGGCTACGTGTAACTTAGATCAAAGGTATACACGGAGGGTTTTTATGTGTAATTGGAAGTAAACAATATGTACACTTGAAAGCACATAGACCGAGACATGATCAGTGTTTGCATTCGGGCACAATACTGTTCAATAGTTAATAGTTCAGGCTGTTTTCAACACGAGTGCTAATGATGGCTCCCATACATGACATAATGACAGGTTGTTCAGGGGAGGCTCCTATTCACTAATGATAATGAACAATGAAATCCTGTCTGCTTCAGCATTATTTACCAATGTATAATATACATTGGTATATTATGGCATCCAGTGTTTAGGTACGTCAACTCGTATAGACAATGTCGATCGGATTCAATGGCGGTCGCCCTAGGAGCTTCGCAGATGCATTGTCGGAGTTGCATGTCGGAGTTGCATGTCGGAGTTGCATGGCGGCCGGACTGTAGTTAATTAAATTGGCTCCGTCACAAGCAAGGTTTCTCCCAAATATTTTATTTAGATGGTGTAACCTCAAACCATGAAATTGAACAACTAAGTCGTTGTTTGTTTGTTCTAAGTATGATCGCGTCAGTTCGTATACAAAGTCATTTTTTAGGGTTCCGTACAAAAAATAAAAATAAAATTGAACCCTTATAGGATCACTAGTGCGTCTGACTGTACATCTGTCTGTCACAGCTAATTTGCTCCGAATCTACTCCAGTAGATTTCACCTCATTTGGTCCACCAAATCAGGTGAAATTTGGTAGGATGGTGTAATCCTATGACCCAAACACAGATGTGCAAAGTAAATAAATATTAAAAATAAGGGTCATTTTCGGAGGACAAATTAGGAAAAAAAAAATGCAAACCTTACTGTGTCATATATCAAATGAAAGGGGTTGTTGGAGGTTGAGGATCTTAAATATATTTTTGTTATTAAGAAATAAATAGTTTTGATTTTATTCATTGAAGATGGCGAAAATTTACCATTTCGCCCCCCTGATCTCCGAAACTACTGAGCCTAAAATTTTGAAAAAAATATAAAATATAGTATATTGCTTGTAGAATACAGGAAAACCTATAATAACTCTATCAATTGAAAATAAAGTGGTAAACTCAATATAAGACTGGCAAATTTCTTAGAGTTTGATTAATGACTGAAGCGCATTGCAACTGCATGCTACTTGGATATCTGACACAATCGATAGAGGGTTTGGCTATCGTATCCTGTCCCCAAAGATGTCCACATACCTCCGGGGCATGATGCCTTCCTTAACTCTTATTTCCTGTGTGAACTACGTGCGAGTCCAAAATACGAGTTCTTTTCACATATAGACTATTAATAGCACACTTGAAGATTTTGAACATTACAGTTCACTCTACAAATATCACAATAATCAGGAGCGTTGGACAAAGACACTACACGCGACAAAATTCATTCATTCATTCATTCGACAAATAATAACACATTTTAACATCGCTCTTTGTGACATAATATTACCGAACCCGTAATCAGTAACTACTCGAAATAAAAAGGGAGGCCCTTGATTGTACTTCATACTATAAGAGAAGCCTTTGTAGTCGGCGGCACGTTCGTGTTAGTTCGGCCTGACCTCGTATCAAACCCATGAACTCAAGGTTCCCAATTGTCCTCGCCTCCACTCGACGAACGAGGCGATTTCTATCGAGAACTTCTAAAAAGAACGCGATGTGAAAGTATGCTTGTGACTCTTGAGAGTCCCACGCTAGATGTTTCGTTCACAAATAATTTAAGAACTCAATGACACACTAAATTCCTAAATCCATTTATAATTTGCAACGTTTTATGATTTGCCACACTTTTCGTTTCGGTAACCTTATGAACGGACCAATTCGGTTTCGAATACTGCTCGAGTTGGTATACTTTTTTTTTGGATCGGAAATCTTCAAAAGACTCCTCCCGCTCTTGGCGGAGCTGAAGGGAATGTCAGACTTGTACTGAATAAAACCCATTCATGTTCCTTCTTGGCCCTTTGTGTTCCAGGGCCGCGGTATCTCTTTCGATCAGTCACGCAGCCCCAAGAGTTGGAGTTGGTATAGCATCGAGTTAGAAAGTTTTACCATCAATCATTTGGTCAATTTCTAAACTACGCCGACAGTTTCACAAACTGTTCTTTATTTTTATTAATCAGTATTTTCTAGTTATAAATATGTACCTAATTACAACAGGGAGTTTCATTCGTACAAATAACGATAGACAATTTGATGAATAAAGGCTTCCTTATTCACGAATGTTTCAACAAAACACATTTGACAATTTTATGTACCTACTATTTATTTTACTAACAAATTTATTCCTAAAATGTTTTATTTCAAACTAGCTCACTTTACAAACAGTAATTTGGAAAATGCTTCTCTTTAATCTCTGGAATGGACAAACGATGATTTCTAATAATAAAAACCTAAGATAAGATAATATAAGATACGATTAATTTGCCAAAACATGTGTACACATACATTAATATATAATATAAGTGCATGTAGGATAACATAAAGAAAATTGGTTCAGACATGTTCGCCACGTACTATGGCGTGCAAATGTTTAGAGTAACAATTGTGATTTTTAATAAATTTTACATCTTTCAATCCAAGAGAAAGCAATTTAACAGAAAATTAACATTACAAAAAAAAAACACTTTAATCTATGACTGTAAAATTAGCAACTAGTAGGTTATAAATGTCAAACATAAAAAATTAGAAATCATAATTGAAATAAAAAGGAATTAATAATACATGTCAAAATAAACACAGTCATGTCAAAAGTAATTAATAAAATCATAATTGAATCTTTAAGTAATAATCATAATTTATAAAGTCGTTCAGATTCAAATTATTCAAAAATTGTTATGATTATTTATAAAATAAAACATAGAGAATAATAGATATATAGACAAAATAGACAAATAGACAAATCTTTATTATGAACTTTACAAGTGCATCTTTCAGGTGAGACTATGACCTCCAGACTAGTATGATACTGTATCCTGAAAGGTCAGTTCCTTCCCTTCACAATAAAGTATAAATTAACATGTCTATAATAATTTTAATTAGGTAAAACACGTCCTGATTTTAATTTTTTAAATAAACTAACAAAAAAAATATTAGAAAAATTGTAATAAACAAAAATGTGTGTGTGTGTATGTGTGTGTGTGCATGTGTGTGAATTATACCGTTATAACGAATAGTGACTCGATGCTGTCATAGTCCATGCCTTTCAACCATGCAATAATTTTAATTTTTGCTTGGTTGTTTTTGATAGATAGATAGATATGTAAAATATAATCAGAATTTATCATCTAAAAACTCATTAAAATTATAATAAACCTTATCTGCTAGAAAATTATTTACTCTCTTTTTGAAAGCTACATCATTTAACTGCTTCCAGTTTTTTGGAAGTTTATTATACATTTTTGGAGCCATGCAAAATACACTTTTGCGCATAAGTGCCGTTGTATATTGTAGGCCAATTTGGGTACTGTCACGTCTAATACGAGGGAATCGATCTGCCATGCGAGAATATACTAGAGGGTTGGATCTTACGAACATCGCATTTTCTAATATATATAGTGAAGGTAGGGATTAGATTTAGTATTTTTGAAAATAAGGCTAGCAACTCTGAGTGGTTTCAAGTTTGAACATACGACGTAATACAACGGTTTTGAATTTAAATATGTTACCGGTCAGTCGAGTTACTCCAAAAAATTACGCCGTATCTTAAAATGGAATGCATATGCTGAGGTACTTATTTTTACTGATAGTCTCTTTAAGTGCGTTCCAATTTAATTTAATTAGTTATTAAAAAAATAAAAAATAAATGAATAATAAAAATACTAATGGCTAATGTTGATTTTTATTTAATTATTACTATTATTATTATTTTATTGCTATTTTTTTATATTCTTTTTTTTATATTCCAATTTTTTTTTAATAAGTCCCAAAAATTTAGTTGTAACAACTGCGTCAATGTTAATAAACATCTTAAGTAGTATGGAAATGTAAAGTGAGGTACTTTACATTTCTGATAAAGGATAGTAATAATGGGTACCTACCTACAATGTAACATCAGATGACTAATTTTTGCACAGCAATGAGCCATGTATGCCAAAGTTCAAGAGTTCGCATTGATGAAGCACGGAAATGGCCTTCGTGAATTTGTCGCCTTTGTCCCGCTCGTATCCCGCCCGTATCCCGCTGCATCCCGCCTGTATCCCGCCTGCATCATAACAACAATCAGGTCCAATTATTGGTAAGCATTTTCTTTTTTAGCATTACCTACGAGAAAGAAAGAAAAAGTAATTTTATTAGACTTAACACCTACTCCGGTAAAATGTTTTGCCACTTAATGCGGATAGTAGGTGTAGCTGTCGTAGCCAAATTGTATAACACGCCGTATTACATAAAGGCGCGCCGGATAAACAAAACGTCGGTTTTGTAATGGCCTCTTCACGTTCAGCGCGATTGTGATGGGGCGCGGGGCGATACGTTCGACAAAGCGGCGTCCAACGTTTAGCTTTATTGTCAGCAAGAAGAAACGACCGAAAAAATACTGTAAATGTCGAAAACCAATACAAAATTTTCTGACGTAATGCCACCAGTTTAAATTGCGTTTTAACCTATGAAATAAATAAAACAGGAATAAAAACAACGGCAAGAAAAATAAAGAAATGTAATACTAATAAGGCGTAGTAGACCTCTAAATTTAAAGGAAACTAACCAAACTTAACGTCGGGTGCCCTAAGTACCGAGCTCGCTTCGCTCGCTTTCAAAGCGACGTATCGACGATGCGCCTGTTTGTATTTGGGCGCCACGTTATTACGCCGCCGCGCCCGCCCCTTTGATGAACGCGAAGTGCTCATACAATGCGGCGTACTTTATTTCAGGCGAATTGTTATCCGGCTGAACGCGAAGACGCTGCATAACAGAATAGCGACGTTTTTTTAATCCGGCGCGCATTTATGTAATATGGCGTGTTATACAATATGCCTGCGACTTATATCTACCATAACATATTATCATTCCTGTTACCTTTATTCATTTTTTAGGAATTTAAATATGTATTTTATATCTTTATTATTTGTGCTTTATTTTAAACCTTCCGGAGTATATTTAGAACAACTGTGCATAATTTCATCAAAAATGGTTCAGTAGTTTAGAAGTCTATAAAGTACGAATGAACAGACATCACACATTACAAGAAATGAATAATCAGATCATAAAAATAATTGACATTTCCATTAGTTACAACATTTTAAGAGCTAAATATTAATAAGTAGGTAACAAAAAAGTAAAATACCAATTTCTTAATCCAATATTAGTTTTGCGAGGCAGTTGTCTCATCATCAAAGTCTGATCCAATTTTCACCGAGCTAAAATAAAATTGGAACGGATATATTTGAAGAATAAAAAGAAACAGTTTCCCTACATAGATTTCACAATAAACTTTTCAGCCGAGGAAATGGGAAAGGCATGTTCTGCAGCTAGGCACCTATAAATATTTGACTGGCCCCGGCTATTCACGCCCAGTCGTGTCCACTTGGGAACACATTCAGGTTACGACTCGACAGCTCGACAGGCCGAACTCTGCCCAGTTATTATTGAATTCAAGCCCCACTATATTTGGAAGATGAATTTAGTTCGAATGTTTGTTGAATGTTCAATGAAGTAACTCGTCTAAGCTAAGGTCATCTGACGAATGATGTCAGACTCACTGAGGGGACAAAAGCCACCAACCTTGACCAGAGATAACAAAGGAAGACCAAAATAAGAGTTATTTTCAAAGGTACTCGTACTACACTGGTACAGTTTCCAAAGCACACCTGAAGATTTTGCCTATTATATCTACTTAGTTCAAAAAGAATCTTTTAAATCATAAAACTGCTATGCTGAAGATAACTAGCATTCATTACAAAGCGACTGCATAGGAAGTTCTCACAAACGAGTTGACGTGCAAACGGTACCACACGATAACAACATTATTTTTAAATATCTAATAGGTACGTATCCGTAATACCTAACTGTCCAAATTCGCGTTGGCAGTGGGAGGAAACATTGGTGGCCACTTCTATCGAAATAT
This sequence comes from Xestia sexstrigata, assembly GCA_941918905.2. Classification (NCBI taxonomy): domain Eukaryota; kingdom Metazoa; phylum Arthropoda; class Insecta; order Lepidoptera; family Noctuidae; genus Xestia; species Xestia sexstrigata. Next base: position 8,429,924 of record OW799200.2, on the reverse strand, counting down.
CGTCGTATCTAGGCTACTCCAGTGCGATGACACCGACAAATTTCGACGCTTGCGCGGCGCCCGCGCACGAGTGCTATCCGCGCTCACTATGCCGCGCCGGGCCCCGTGAGCCGCCACGCCACGCCATCAGCGATCCAACACGCTGTCGAAACAATGGTAAATTGAACACAATGGCAAATCGTTACATGTTCGTGTTTGAAAAAGGAAACTGCTTAACTATTGAATTTTAAACTTAACAAAAACATACTATCACTAAATAGTGCAACTTTTACATACTCGAAACTTACATTCACGGTATTAATCCCTTAAGAGCTTAGCAGAGGTGTATTAATACACACATCAAAAGTATCTAGGGATCAACATATATTTTTGCAATAACTTTTCTCCTGATTGATATTAATTAAAATTTTCTTTAAGGATTCATCAAATAAAGTGTTTTCGTTTGTCACAGTAACGATAAACCAAGTCACCTTTGCATTAATAAAGAAATTTGCCATTTTCCTAATAAAGGGATTTTTGACATTTGAACCACTAACATTAAAGTTCGAAAAAAAGACTGAAATAACAGTTTTCTTTAAAATTTTATTGGGTAACTTAAACAATTAATAATCCGTGTTTCTACCGCGAACACTAACAACACAAGAACATCGGTTTGGCATACTCAAAATGAGTTCATCCAAATCACGCTGTGGAATGGCCGCCCATGTTCGTTGCAACAACAAAAAAAGGTCTTCTTGCGACTGGATACCCTCCATATTCGGCAGAGCTCTTCTCTGTAGCATATCCCATGCATGCTCAATCGGGTTCAAGTCTGGCGACTGAGCAGGCCAGGGCAGGACATTGATGTTAGCTGCGGCGAGAGTCTGTCTTACAACTCTTGCGGTGTGCGGTCGTGCATTATCATGCATTAACTGAAATAAGGGACCGATTTGCACTTGTAGAGGAACGATGACGTCTGATACAATCGTCTCAGCATAAATTTGAGCGTTGAGGTTGCCTCTGATCCAAATCAACTCAGTTCTTCCGCCGATCCAAATACCCGCCCATACCATGATGGTTCCACCACTATAAGGATGGACTTCCTGGCAGGATATTAATCGCTGTTGGCGTCCAGGGGTTCTCCAGTGTCGTATACGTCTTGTATCCGGTCTCATACCAAAACGAGACTCATCAGAAAAGCACACGAAACGCCATTGTTCTTCTGCCCAATTTCTGTGTTCAAGAGCCCATTGATATCGAATCCTACGATTGTGTATTGCTATAGGTGGTACCCGTAGCGGTCTTCGGGAATGAAGGTTCACTTCATGCAAGCGGTTTCTGACTGTTTGGTCGCTAATTAAGTTCCCTGAAGAGTGATGAAGCCTCACGGCTAACATCATGGCGGTTATTGTTGGAGCTCTTCGAGTTAAGATTTGAATGTATCGGTCTTGTCTCCGTGTGGTGCAGCGATACCGTCCTCCATGGCGCTCAGCCACGGTACCAGTGCTTCGGTAACGTGTCCAAAGTCGACTGATAACACTCTGACTTGTATTCAGAGCTAAAGCTACAGTACGTTGCCGGGAACCAGCTTCTATCATTCCCACGGCTCTGAGCATTTCTTCCCTGCTTAAATGACGTCGCCGCTCCATAATAACGTTGGTTTTAATCAGTAGTAGGGAAACAGTAGCACTAATAATGTCTTCAATGCGTTGTATGTTTTTATAGGGAAAATATTGACAGCTTATTTTCATCTTTTACTCGAATTTGATTGAGAGTTCCTGATTCAAATTATGAAATGCACCAAAAAGGATCCATATAAATTTATAAAATCATAAATTTATTACAAAGCCACATCTCAATCTCAAGAAATCCGCATAAAAATGCTTGATCCCTAGACATTTTTGATGTGTGTAGTAGGTACGCCCACATTTTGGTCAGTTATGTTTGAGTCCCATATAATAGGAGAGGGGGGGGGGCGAGCCTACTGTCATCAACCAAATTCTAGCATCAATGTACTTATAGCTACATTGATTCTAGGATTTGGTTGATGACAGTATTAAGAGTGAATGTTATCAGGACACCATGCGCTGTCTAGTTACTGTACCTACGTCTCGACTTGTGAAAGGTGCGTTCATCTGAATGTGAAAGTATCAGTAATCATGGAATCTCGCAGTGGACGGTATTGCCTACGTGCACTGCATACGAATTACTCACGAAACAGGACAAAGAAAGGTTTGGTCATGGCTTGTGAAGTTCTGATGTACTATGTACTATCTAGGACACTCCCGCCTGATCACCACTAAGCTAATTTTTGCTTGCACTCGCAACATAGAAACGCTCTCTAGCCCCGCCCCCGTTGACTTTGTATAGAAATAATGAATGAAAAGATACCGAATCGGCCGAGCGCACTGACGACGCATGCCAAATGAGAGTTATTGTTATTTTGCGCACCAAAGTTGACGCTTTCCTAATAGGCCCAAACTCTAAGGGGGCTAGGCGCCTCCGCATGATTTAAGCGAAAAAAAATTAAAATGGTCAGGCGGAAAAGACCAAGATGAGAAGAGACCTACTGACTTGAGACGAAGAAAATCCATAATACGACATACCTTCCTTATCCGCATTAATTATTAAACAAATCACTCACCGTGAGATTTCAAGTTCTGAAACTCAACATTTGACACTTAAAATGTAGCTTTGGTGAGTAAATCAAGTCCATGTTTCTTCGGTGAAGAAATATTTTAAGCATGGTGGAATGACTACATACATAGTGTATCGTGTATCTAACACGTTTTGGCCGGTATCATCGACTTGCAAATTATTTTTTTTATCGTTTAATAATAGTTTTATTTATTATACATAGTATAACGTACTTTATAAAATATTGACTGTTCAAAAAATGGAGCAATGAAATTTCTAAAGTGCTTGGCATTCGTATGCAATTTTTTGTTTTTAATTAATAGCCACTCAATACAAGAGAGGTCTAAAAACAAAAACGTACCTACTTGCAATCATAATTGGGTAGATTTCATTAGAAAAATACTAGTAAATATTTTTTTTTGTCTGGTACAGCTATGTTTCTATTGTGCCCAAAAATATATTTTAGAATAGTTTCACGCATTTATTTCATTGGTACTTAATTATTTAGTTAAATACTATTGTAACAAAGTACCTACCTAATTATGGTAGAAATTATATCCTTAAGTGATTAGTTTCCGTTTTCAATTATGTAATTGGTTCCTAACATTGCAATGACTTATTCATTGCTATTGACTGTGCTATCAGTCAATCAGTTATCCCTATAAATTGATGAACTAAGCGATGATTGGATTAGCTGTGAAGCTGTAATCCGATTTATTATAAACCATCGGATTAATTAACTGATGCCTGTTTAGATAATATGTACTTACTTAGCTATATATTATTCTTCCGTTCTTTATCGTGTGGTTAGTATCCAACCTGCACGCCTAGCCAAGTTACAAACGTTTCGTATCGATTCTCTTTCTACAATCGTAAACGCCTCGGCGTAAGCGATTGTAGAAAGCGCTAAGCTAAATTGGTAGCCAAGTTGACACGACTGAGTCGATCGCTCGTTCTCTAATGTCTGTAGAAAAAACCTACACTTAAGTCTATGGTGAGCGTTCCTACCAAAGAGTAGAACATTGTAGAAACGATAACATTCTATTCTATCATTTTGAACGATGTAAACTTGTCTACGAATTTTCTATTCGTTTGTGTTGATCACGTGATTTAACGTTGAGATAATGTCATTCCCATTCATTTGAATAGTTTTCCACTAGCGTTAACGATTGTAGATTGTCAACTTGGCTAGGGGTGCTGGTGTCTGAGTTTTTGCCGCCCTTGGGCCTCTGACTTAGCTTTACATGCCGTCGAGAAATATCTCTCAGGCATGCTGGTTTCCTCACGATGTTTTTCCTTTACCGAATCATGTGATAATTACACAATACGCACATGAATCCGAAAAATCAGAGGTGCGTGTCTTAGGTTCGAAATTCTTCGAACTCGAGACCTATGACTTGGTAGTCCAACGGTCACAACACTAGGCTATGACAGTTTTCATCTACACATTTACATATAGGGTGTAAATAACCTCTTAACGAAGCCGAAAGGCACTTGTTCTCCCCGTCATTGCAATATTTTTTTTGTTCTACACCATACCTGGGAACCTTCTAGTTACAGAGATATTGGGAGTCAAAGTTCCAACTTTTTAACGTTTTTTTTTTTAGATACAAGTTTTTATTTTAAGATTTTTACTTCAAACACCTTCACGACCCCCGTACTATTCAATCCATCCATCAGCATAATGCTTTTCATGCGTTACATTGAGTTCTACCACAAAACATGATTAAACACCCCAAAAAAAAAAGTCGTTTCCCAGCAATAATTTTTGCGTAAAGTTACTTAGTTTGATGTACAGAATGCTTGGTTGACGGCTTCGTGATGAGGTTGTTTACACCCTGTATAAGTACATAGACCTGCAAGCCATTGGGTGTACTGTGTAGAGTTAGGAACCAATTTGCCACATGTCCGAAATTTCCCGGACAAGTCCGTTTGAGCTTACAACGGATCACTTGCATAAGGCTTAACAGTATCAATTGCATAGGAATCAACGGTATCACTTGCGTATGGTTTATGATTAAACTATAATTAATATCATTTTCTAATGTACGGTCGAACAAGCTATTTGGTTTACAATCTACAATGAAATTTGTGGGTTAAACTGTAAACCAAATAGCTTGGTCGACCCTACTAATTTACCCACCTTGCATTAGAAATTCACAATTTAAGGCTTATAATAAAGCAATTTGGGAAGTTCTAAACTTGAATTAGATATTCAAATCAAAAACCGGCAAGTTGTCCTTTGTCGGGTCTCAAAAGTTTTAGACCAAGTTCTTTTTTCAAAAATTCATTTGTTTGTTTTGAAATCGGTACATTTAATTTGATTGTTCCTAATAACACTATTTACCTATATTCAGGTACCTAGTTAAAACGTTGACGTACCTACGGGAAACCTAAAAAATAACCAACAAGAGTCGAACTAAAATTTAAGGAACACGAATATTTGAATAGGATATTTTTATCAATATTAGCTCCGATCAAATCTGAAATCTCGCTTCAATTCACACGGATACTTGGGCAAAATATAATAGGTATTCGTAGATCGGAGAGTTGAGTCGGGTCCCTTACAAAGAAATTAATTCAAATTTTTCGAATAGGGTATCGTGCTTGCTATTCCCTTGTTACATACAATACATTTCCATTACATTTTGTTATTATTGATATCACCGTCTCTACCTGTGAGTAGGTACCTGAACGGTACTGTAGTTTCGATAAAAAGGTTATTTGAAAATATTAACAAATTCCAGACTTACGTAATGCGATATTATTTAAGTACTTCGAAAAATAAATTTGAAAGTTTCAGAAGTTCGTTCCCAGTATAACATGTCTATCGTGTCTATCTACGATGAAATTTCGATCAATACGCACCATAGCACAATGAGTACCAAAACCAAAACTAATCCAAGCAAAAGTAGCCGTTATACCAACATGCATAGTGGTCACAATACCATACAGAAATTTGGCCGAATTTGTGCGCTATTGCGTTTTCAGTCGCATTGTTTCATTCGTCTAGCTTCTTGTAACAATGAGACCCGAATTTGAGCCTTATAAAAGAAATGCATATGTCTAAGACCGAAGCAGATTGTATCATTACCTAATTAAATACTGTATGCTGTAGTTTTTGTATAATTATTTATTTAAACTTAGTAGGTACAGACCTACCTAACTGGCGTGCCGTAGTGTTGTCGATTTCCTCTAAGATAAACCCCTCACTTCCTGTCCATTGTTAATTCAAAACTTCCAACGTTAGGAATTTCCAAATAACGCGAGAGAGTGCCAAAAGCAGACATAATTACAACCGTTTGACTAAGAGCAGGCCTTGACCAAGTTTTTACTCCTCCACGAGTCGACAGCCTTGAGCAACTTCTAACTACTTATCGACCAACCAACATTGTTCGTAGGTACGTACATATAAAACACTATTCAGCTAACCGACTAAAGACCTTATTACGTAAGCACCAGTGTCTATTTTCGTTAGGTACACGTGGGTAAATAGCGGCATAGCAAATGTAGGTATTTAGACTTCGGTCGTGTTTAATAAACGAGCGTGTACAATCTTATATCAAAATTTTTAGATTTTCCGTTACAAATTGTTGTAAATATATCCGTAACACCGGTTTTTAGGTTAAAATTGAATTTACAATATATTGTTAAATAAATTGCTACGTGCTCCATGTAAGTAGTATTTTCATTCAAGCAGTGATGTTGGACGTATTTTAAATATCTACTATAATTTTTATAGCTTACATACACGTGCACGATCAAGATTTAAAATTATTATTTCTAGGTCTTCATAACGTGTCGATGGCAATCTAAATTGTGTCGGCCCCAGAACTGAGCTACTAGTTTGACCCATTCAGCAAAGTCAACCAGTTCCCGTAGTGAACAAACAACAGGACACGCAGGACACGATATTGTGCCCCATCGTTTGTGGAACAGCACCACATTTACACTCCAGGGCAGTCACCAATAATTACATAATTAGGAGTTGATTTTAAGTGATTGATTGATATAGGTAAATGATGAATGATGAAATAATTGCATTATATTTTCATACTAATTGCTTTGCTCCCGGAGTTGGTAATATAATTAATAAGTTCGCGAACGGGAGTACACTGCACTATAATAAAATTGCTAGACTGAAATTAATTGCAGGCTGTTCATTAACAAACCACTTGTATAATGCGATGCTGTGTGTAAAAAGGATGATACTTTACAGTGAAGTACAATATGTATTGTATTTTGCCTGAATTGGTAAAGGTATACAGTGGACTGTGCATTGACTTGACATCTAAAAATGTATAAAATGTACTGTTTTGAGCAATAAATATTTGAATTTGAACATTTCGAAACAAAAATGGAACCATAAAAATATGCTATGGATGTTGTTAGTGTGTGGAAATTACAATAAAACGACCAAAAATAATGGCTATTTTTCAGTTACTGAATGACCTATTATTTTTAATAACTCCTGGGCTCGCAGAAAGTTCCCCAGGAGTCAGGACGTGGATCTAGAACGCTGATAACAATCGCTGTATCGCACGCCCGACGAGATATGCCACACCTAAAGTAACTATGAACATTATCTTCCAAACTTATCATGCCCAATTTTTTTGTAAATAGTTTCTTTATCATAATTTAATCGTAATCTAAGGTTTTTGACCCTAAAAATGAATGAAATAAATTTGAACTGAATGTTTTAGTACCTACACAGAAAAACTACGAAAGTTTTTCTTTGTTCAACATTTTCATGAAAATCGGGCCCTTGAGTAAAAAGTTTTATTTGGGACGAAAACTGGCCTAAATTGTCTTGGGACTACAAAATATTGGGTCGTTTTGTATTGAAGTGTGTCTTTATCTCTTGATATGTTTTGGCGAGGTGTATACGCACACATAGACACACGCACAGAAACGATTCCATTGATTGTATGATTGGGCTACAACATGTGACGGTAGCCGGGCTGCACAACACGCACAGTGTACTAGTTACGACACAAGTTACAAGTACATACGAACATTATACTCATGAATGTTTAGAGGACGAATTGCTAGCGGTTGGCGACCTAGCTGTGTTAGTGCCTACCGACCACCGACACCGTGGACTAAGCCAACTTTCGTCAAGGTTATCTTTGGGAAGCCTCACAAAATGAGGGACCTTTTCATCATTTTGCGCAAGTATTTCAGAAATACATACAACTATTATAAAAGTAACTCTGTATGTTTGTTAAATCATAAAGTTTTATTCTTAAAAAAATAAGGTTGAATGCACACTATGTCACCTAACATGTTAAAAAACATGATTATTCAAAATTTATCAATAGACAGGTAACAAATGTTGTATGTAGAAGTGTGACGAAGAATAGAGAAGTATGGAATAAGAAAACATGCTGCGCCGACTTCAAATGAACAGGGATAAAGCAAGACTAGAATGATGATAAGTACTATAAGTCAAATTATTATAATGGTGTTTTACGTGTCGTCAGCAAACTGTGCTATGATTGATTATACTCTTACATAGGTTTTATTTTAAGTTGTTAGATTAATCGAAACTTGGTCCGTGGCATCACAGAGACCTCATCTTTCCGCCTTTGTCCTATTCTACTTGTTATCTTCTTCAATGTATTCTCTTCTGTCTGACGTAACGGCGGCATCCAGAGTTGCCACCCGTCCCGATTTTGCCGGGACAGTCCCGATTTCGAAGACATTGTCCCGCGTCCCGACGGCCTATCGATTTTGTCCCGATTTTTGACAATATGCGATGCGACAGGCTCAATCAATTCATTCACGGGTACCCAACCCAGTCACGCCACGCGCCACCGCGTCATCTACCGCGCGCCGCATGTACCGCGTTCGTTTTCGCCTCCTCCCGCGCGCGCAGTAATCTGTGGACTCTGTGGTTCACTGGTTGTACTTTGCGGCGTTTCTTTCTTCATTGAGTTGAGTGATTGTTTTTTTTTTTATTATTTGTTTTTTATATTACAATCTAGCTTAATAAGGCTAATAAGCAATTTTAATCTAACTTAATTTGCTAAAAGTATAATTATATCTAAGAGCACGTCCATTGCGTTTACTTAGCGTCTATTAAGGCGAAGTCACTTTGTTCTTTTGTCCATATAAATAGCTAGGTACTATATTACACTCGCGGTAAAGTCACAATTATATTACACTACACTAACTCAAAAGGCTTGGTCCTTTGGAGCCTTCTCACTATGTCCGTGTTATCGAGGAGCTGGATGGCCTCGACATTAACATGATGATGAAGCCGATGTTCATGAGCTTCTGCATATTTTAAGATTATATTGTTTACGAACTCTATATTCAAGTCAATTCTTATATACCAAGGCGCATTCACGATGTTCTTGAGTACTTTGTTCTGGAATTTTTGTATAATTTCTATATTGCTTTCTTTCGCGCAACCCCATAGTTGTATACCGTAGGTCCATATTGGCATAAGTGAGTGATTGAGTGAAAAAATTACATTCGTTGGAGTTTAAACAATCAATACATACTTTTAAAAACATTATGTAAGTATCTCTGAAGTTTACAAAAAATTTTATGGATCCCATTTGCGTATTGCCCGACACCGTGCAGAAAATACTGTTTATAAACAATGTATATCGGATTTCAAGGAATTTTACCCAAATGCGCTGAATTATCTTCAAACCCGCTTTGATTTCGATGAATCGAATCCCCTGAAAAAATTTGAACCATTGTCACTTGATGGGAATTTAAATTTTACAGAACTTTGTGATGCTGCTTCAATTATGGGATTCGACTCCGAAGAAGGATTTTCTACGGACGAGTTATTTGAAGACCACAGTGTGGTGAAGAATATACTACCACAGATCGAGCAAAAGCAAAGCGTTGATAAAAAATGGGTCCAAGTATTTAAAGTCGCAAAGGAGCAGAAGTTGAACGCATTATTTAGTGTTGTATCTCGTGCTTTGAGCATACCTCCTTCAAATGCGTATGTTGAGCGCGTATTTTCACAAATGACCATGAAATGGTCTAATATCAGAAATCGTTGCTCGGTAGATTTGATAAAAGCAGAATTGCTAATTTCTTTGAATATGCACAAGTCTTGTTCAGACGTCATAAATAAATACAAAAATGATATACATTTACTAAAAGCGGCTCGTAACAATAAGAAATACACATGAAAAAAATAATTATATAAAATAAATACAAATATAAACACAAAATAAAGTTTCATTTTCCTTTGACTGTCTCATGGGTAATTTTTCACCAAACTCCGAACGTCTCTTATGGATGCCCGAACGTCCCGTTTTTTTTTCCCCTAAAGGTGGCAACCCTGGCGGCATCACTTACTCATTTTGTTTTGTTATGGTAACATTATGGTAAATTAAACATTAATCCATTCATGTTTTCGATTCAATGACACAAATCTTTCATTCATACATAATTCAATTTCACCATCAATAAATTGCAAATCTATTTAATCCGTCAGTTAGAGTAGATATTGGAAAATTATGGACACGTATTTTTGGTTTTTGTGAAACAATGAATATTGACAAATATAAAACGCATCAAGGGGAGTGGGATCTCGTGACGTCAGAACGCACTAAAAATTATACCACGGCGTGATGTATTGACAATTTTAAAAGCGTCGTATCATCGTCAATTTTGGTATACGTAACAAAAGAAAAAATACGGGTCAAATATTTTTTGTCTATCTGACGGACTAATTAGTTTTGTCAGTTCAAAAGACTTCCCAGGGTTCCAAAATAAAATGCCAAACATTTAAATTATGTCCACATGTCATGTATGTTTACCAAACAGGCAGAGAGACGCCTATTTTATTCAGCTTTCATAAATTTTAAACAGCTAATTCCCATTTTCTAGATACATTTTATAAAATACGTTTCTGGAGTACCTATGTTACAGGAATTCTGAAATACCTAAGATGCGTGATGAAGAAAAAACGTAATGATAGTGCTTTTATTTTAGCACAATCCTGCAATCTGCCGGGATTGCAGGACTGCGCTCCTGCGTAAATATGGGTTGCAAAAATTAAATAAAAGATAATTATTCATATTTCATCATGTAGCGTGCATATCAAATCAAATCAAAGCATTTATTTCAAGTAGGCCAGTTACAGGCACTTTTGAATTGTCGAAACAAAGATGAAAGTTAAATGTAGCTACAGTCCCAGTCACGAGACATAAAAACTGTGAAAGTACTGTAGTTGCCCATTCCCTAGCGTAGATCTCTATGGAGAAGAACGGGCAAGAAACTCCGTGGACACTTTTTTGAATCAAAATATTGTTACAAAATCTTGGTTACATCATTCATGTTAAGATGGTATATTATGTGAGAACAATGTAGCAAGATGTGCACGTGTGAAAAGTGTCCATAGTAAAAACAAAAAATACAATTCAAAAATAAACATACAAATATGCCATGGCAACTAAGAGATGACCAGTCACAACTGACAGCGCCCGTTCACGAACATGACGCATGGATCAGCACCATTCAACTCAACCATTTTGAAGGGAACTGAATGATCCGACACACGCGCCACCATCAGCGAGACATTAGAGTGAGCGTGACATACTCTCAACTGCCAGGGCACATTCAAGTCAAGAAAAGAAAAGACGTAGGATTCCAGTGAATGATAGCTTTACATAGTACTCACACAATATGGGCTATGCGATTATATAATACTAGAGATTGATTCTATACAATGCAAAGACAGTTGTACAATCTTCAGCAGCTCCAACAATTCTATTTAATACTATCAATTTATGCGCTCCTGTCCATGTGGAACAGGACCAGCATTGAGCCACGCATTTTTATCAGCGATATAATCACCCAACTTGTAATAAGCTTGCTTACATAGTGTGCGTTTGATGCATGTTTTAAATTTCGTCTCATTCAGTTCAAGAATACTTTGAGGAATTCTATTATAGCATCTCAAACAGTACCCCATGAAAGATGAGTCTACTTTAGCGAGTCTGAAGCCTGGCTGAACTAGTTGGTCCCTATTTCTAGTACTGTAATTATGTCTATCACCTCTTTTACCAAAAAGATGCAGATTTTTTCTGACGTACATTATGTTTTTGTAGATATACTGACAATGTACCGTCATGATGCCAATATCCTTAAACAGTTCCCTTAGAGAATATATATACATTCGCCATGTACCATAATATACACACCACATACCATGTGGCTGAATCACCTACATGTTTGATTCTTCCTGATTCTTCTCAACTAAGAAAACCCAAAATATAAAAATATTCGGTTTTGTGGTATGTACTGAAATTTTTGGACGAAGGAAGCATAATGTTTGGGATAAACCAGGACTTCGTTATGTGGGTCGAACGAAGAATACTACTCTGTCAAGAAAGTACCGGGAAAAGATCAATAATACACAAAATGTCTGTTATTCATTCAAATTTATTTTATCACCTTCAAAGTATGCTCCTTTAGAAACGATACACTTGCGCCAACGAATAATCCATTCATCAAAACATTTTTTAAACGCTGCTTCCGGAATTGAGTTCAGTTCTCGTGAACGTGACGTGTGGGTACACGATGACGTGTTACCCACACGTCATCGTGTAGAGTTAGATATAATGTTTTTCCAAAACATATACAGGTTGTAGCGTAATTAATGGATAAACCTGTATCTGCGGGTGAAAGACCCCAAGCCCTATAATATAAAAAAATATCAAACCCCAGAGTCGATCTCTGGGGTTTGATATTTTTAAACACATTTTTTTTAGGCACGCGAAACTTTCGTTTTTAATTTTTTCATGAAAAATAGCCACCTTTGGTCACTTCCTCGAGCACCGTGTTCATAAACGAAGGAATTTACACTATCTGATTTCGGCATAATATTCTTAAATAAAGGTGCTGTATGATGTGTTTTACAGTTTTAGAGTATCTCATGTGGTTTTCTTTTAAAAAGTACTTATGGTGCAAAAATAAGTTTCTGTAAAAGCTTTTCCAAAGTGTGAGTTCATCTGGTGTAAAAAAGTACTAAAATCTAGCTGCAGATATTTTTTAAAACTTGTCTATTTATTGTAGATTTCAAAATGGTATATCAATAAATAAATAATAAATATCGCTAACACACAGCGCCATCTAGTGCCACACTAAGCAACGAGGCTTGTGTCGTGGACACCAGATAGTTGATATACTACACAGATACTTTTTGTTTATAAATACATACTTATTATACATATAAACATCCATGACTCAGGAAACAAATGTCCATGCTCATCATTCATCACATTTGCTTCTACCGGGACCCTAAGAACGTAAGGCAGCCTCACTACCGCTGCGCCATTCGGGTCGTCAATTATCTATTTCTTTATAAATACCAAGTTGTTGCTATTAAACATAGGAAGGAGCTATTTGATTTTTTTTTACAATTTTATTATAAGGTTTGGGGCCACCCGCACATATACAGGGTTATACATTAATTATGCTACACCCTGTATAATACTCATATTTACGTCTATCGGTGCATTTATTGGTGCTTAATCTACACCAACCGAGATTTAAGACTATAAAAAAGCTACCGGAAGAAAGATCATAGGAAAAATATCTTGCCTATATGAAGCCATACAGAAAAATTACGTAGTTGACAAGTTTGACACTTGCACCGACAAAAACCAAGTTTCAATTGCTTTATCCATCGTCTTTAAATTCTTTGGTCCAAACTAACAGTGGTTACTCTAGCGACCTCGTATACACTCGCGCGTAGCTAAACGCTGTCAAGTCAACCAGCCTCACTTGTACCAATTCAATATCATTTAATACAACTGTTCCTATTAAATCATTTAGAAGTACATACAAGGTACAAAAATTTAACAAACAAAAAAGTTAAGTTTTATAACGATCCGAATTTGTTTTCACTAATTTGTAGTTTTTAAATGATATCTTATGATTTTAGTACTTGAAAATCCATAAAACATGGAAAAGATAAAGATTTTTTGAATAAACGATGCAAAAATATTATTAAAGATGAAAAACATCCGGCTCGAAGGACCAAAAATTAAAACAGCGAGAGAAAGAAACAGTTATAGTTCCCATGACTTGTTTGAGCTTCGTGTCAAAATATACAACATACATAATTTACAGAACAATATGTTAATTAAAAAAGAGAAAGCAAAACATATACTGCGTTTTAAAAATAAGTCTGTTTTATATAGTAGGTCAGAATTCTAGTGCCCATTTACATGCAACGGTTATGTGAGGAGTGTGCACTTGTCCAGCTTATCTAATCTAGTATTTAAATTAATACCTAGACAAAATGGATAATAATAATGTATATTAAGTAGGTAGGTGGTTTAAATAATCGTATGGTTAGTGGTAATTAATATGACCAGGGTTTCTGTTATTTTATTTGGCATAGGTACCTATTGCAAGTGTTTAGATTGTAATTAACTTCTATTATATTACGAACGCAGTATGTAGTAGTGCTATCTTTTGGCCCTTGTTCTTGAGATTCGTCATCTTCCTAGACTTCCTAACTATTTAGAGGTCAGCCTCCTCCTCCTCCAGTCAAACTCTTTCTCGAGATTATATGACTACTTTTTCACAAAGTAGTCCTTTAATGATGATTAAAATAAATACAATCTCAAAAAATAACCGTTTCATCTAAAACCATTTTATTTCGACTTTGTTCTAGTAAATAATTCCTGAGGATGAATCTCATACAAGAAAGCTGTTTTATTTAATGAAGTAAAACCGTTGGAGTACGGGTTTCCCACCTCTCCAGGAGCTGACAAGCCCGCCACACTATTCCCAAACCACTTTAAGTCCTCAAAGCCAGAATCAGCAGTGGCGACCAGAGAATGAATTTAACTGTCTTGGATCCCGCAACGAAATTAATCAGAAAGTATAGTGGAGGAGTAGGAATAAACCGTAATTTCCACTTCCCTGCATATCAGCAGGAGACAGAACGAAACAAAGCCATAGGCACAAAGGGACGTTTACAACTGGGATAGGCCCAGTGGCCTAGCATCACGGAAAAATATTAACATTAATGGGTCCTAAGTTGTGAGCTTTTACGGGTTTCCCTACTTGAAATCGAATGACGTTAGATCGAATAACACTTGCTCGAAAACGTTAACTCGATAGTACTTGAAATCGATAAATTATGAACTCGACAGTTCACTACCTCGATGCATCTAAATACACACATATTGGAATGAATCAAAATGTAACAGCAGGAAACTGAACAGAGTAAATTAAAACTCCTGGTATTGATGGCAATATTCCTGTCTTCATGTAAATAAATTAACAGACTCTATCTATGCTTTCACAGTGTACTTATCGTAGAATATTTTTTTGTAACACAAACTTAGGGTAACATAAGTACCTGACCTCATAACATAACGCTTGTAATCCCGAAGGGTTAGGTTAGTATTTAATTAGATATACCTTTGTGTACCTAATAATAGACTCACATTTCGTTGTAAGTGCCTGACCTCATTTAGTAAATTATGTGACACAGAAAAAATAAAAAGGTTACTATATTCTATTCTACAGCCTTGGTTCGATAAGTCAGTTACAAGAAACTACGCTATACGGGTGTTATAGAGAGACCGCAGTTATAAACTAACATCGGTGGTTGCATTCAATGTACTGGTCCAATTGCCTAATGGGTAGAACCATCCGCGGGGTACCTATTTTAACTAAGTCTTTTCTAATGTAACCCCTTTTTACAATTATGTAGCGCGTGGGAACAAGGACCATTACTTTTTAATTTACTGTTATATTATCCTACCTTATCTACATTAGACATAATAGACTCATTAGACTCCCTAAGTACTGAGTTTTTTTAATGCATGGCTGACGTAAAACATTTATAAATGAAACTGTCAGCAACAGGGAAAAAAATTAAAATCAACCAGGTCTTTTGATGAAAAAATTCAATCTGATACATTGAAAAACCTGTCAAATACGGTAAATTTTCGCTAGCATAGATTGACAGGCGCTTAGGCCAAACAAGAGCTGACCAAAGCCTTTGTTTTTGTTGAAACTTTTAACGTTTACTAACGATTTTTTCAACATCAGTCTTCTTACCTGCCTTTTTTCAATTACGGTGAAATTATTTAAATATCAAAGGTTTAAAATTCGGGGTGTTCAGTAAACTGAGAGCTGTTTACTTGTCCTGACTTTAATGTCTGACTTCTAATTAAAACACGGTTCGTATAATTCGGCCAACAGTAATATAAATACAAGAAAAGAATGAGTTTCGAACCAATTTTCTTTTAAATGTCTGAAGACAAAAATCGTTTATTTTGTACTGAAATTGCGCTACGACAGATTTTGGCTGAATACAACGATGGTTCATAACGAAATAAAATAAGCAATCATACAATAGTCGATGAACCAAAAGAGCAGGAATAAAACTCATTTTCCTGTCACTAAAGCCTAAAGTTCCGTGGCGCGGAACCAGCTCAAGATTTCCTTCAAAACGGTGACTGCCTCAGAGATGAACCCCTCGTTATAAATGCACGGCAGTGCTCAGCAGTTAGAATTCACTTTATTGTAGACTTCCACGAGCAATAGAGCTTTTCATATTTTATAATGCACTCGGAAATTCTTTTCTATTCGAATCGGTGGGTTGTTTGGCTCAATGCTCCTCGAATGCATGAATTGGACATCTGAAAGAGCTCCATCGTGTATCGGACCCATTGTTAACGATCGAAAGAATTTAACTCATCAAAATAACTGTACGTGCAAACTGCCTAATATTTTGCTACTGTTTTAAAACAGCCACGTCTAGTCAGCTTTCTAAAAAAACTGTTTTAATATAAAATGCCTTGGCAACAGCTGTGTCTCTTCCAACGCGAATTTAATGACAAAATATAAAGTAGTCCATCAAGTCTAAAGTCGTTGGCTTAAGCTATAATATGGCATGTTTCGGCAGTAGTATAACGTTGGGCCTTTGTTTAACGTAACCAGCGAATTATTAATCTTCCCCTCCCCGCTCCGCCCCTCTGAGATCGGGCGGTAGAGGGTGGTGGGAGTATGTTTTCGGGGGTCTGACTGAAGTTCTGTTCGTATTCACGACATGGAGCATTTCGGGCCTACGCTTCGGAATAAATGATACCCGAAATTATGTTTTGTGTCGAACATAATTATTATTATGTTGACTTTAAATAGACAAAGGATTTTTCACTATGCTCTGTTGTGTGGCTCAAATTATACATGTTAAGATGTACTCTAAAAGTAGTTTCAAGAATGTGCTGTTTTTAACTTAAACATGCTTGTTATAAAATGGTCAGGTACTGCGTTCAACACGCGCAAAAGAGGAAGATTTAAACATGCTTGTTATCAAACGGTTAGGTACTGCTCAGGTCAGGTTCCTACAACACGCGCAAACCAGGAAGATTTAAACATGCTTGTTTTCAAATGGTTAGGTATTATCAGGTCAAGTGAGAAAGATTTAAAAATATACAGAGTGTAAACAAACTCTTCAAGAAGCCGTTAAGCAAGCATTCTGTACATCAACCCACAACACAACTAAAAAACTTGTGAAAAAGTTTGAACTTTCACCCCCAATATCTCTGTAACTAGAAGGTTCCCAGGTATGGTGTAGAACAAAAAAATGATCGCAATGACGGGGCGAACAAGAACCTTTCGGCTTCGATAAGAGCTTTTTTACACCCTATATACATATATGCTCAAAATGTATGGAACGGCTTTTTTTTTTCTTAATTATGTACTGAATACGTGGAGGAGCTCGTGGCTAAACACAGCCGCTCAGGTCTATCTTTAGGTTAAGCCGTGCTTGCCTAGGTTGGTCTGAGGTTGGGTGACCGCTTACATACCGAATTTCCTCCGTGCCTCGGAAAGCACGTTAAGCTGTTGGTCCCGGCTGACATTTGTAGATCTTTGACAGCCGTTACAGGTAGTCAGTGGCCCAAAAAGTCTGACAACCAGTCTTACCAAGGGGTATCGTATTACCCAGTACTAACTGGGTTGTGGAGGTCAGATAGGCAGTCGCTCCATGTAAAATACTGGTATTCAACTGCATTCGGTTAGACTGGAAGTCGACCTCAGCATAGTTGTTGATGATGATGACGTACTGAATACGTGATACCTAACCGTTTTCGCGTCGGTAGGTATCCCTTCCATCCCATAAATTTTATTCTTAAGGTGAATGCTCCAGGTTAGCGCGCAAAATTCAATTTTTCTTGCGTTTTTTGCAATTTGGAGGCCAGTGCTAGGTTGTGTAATGATTAGAATATTACTCTCGGCTGTAACGTCTTACAGCCAAGAATTTATAGTTTTAAGAATTTATAATATTGTAACTGCATACGTCTATGCAGTTACAAAATTATAAATTGATGATTGTAATTTTGTAACTGCATACGTAAGAAAATTTGTGTTCGCGGGCTACCCGGAGCATTCACCTTAATATTGAGAAAATAAAATAGCTAGGGCTACTATCTTCCAACTATCTATTTGAATTGTAAAACGATTAAGTTTCGACTATAACCTCAAACTTTGTTACTGTTAAGTCGAACAAAGTCGAAAAAGTAGGTTAAAGTCCGTTAAAGTATTTGTAACGTTGGAGACGATTTCTTCTTACTGAGAGGAGACCCAAGTCAAAACATTGAAAAGAGTCATTATCATAACCTACAGTAGTCTACCGCTGGAAATAGGGCTCTCCATTGCACGTCTTTCCACTCAATTCTTAGTAATTGACATCCAGCTGCTACCAGCAACCCTGCAAAAATCGTCACTCTACCTTGCTTGATAGCCTCCTGCCGAGTCCTGTCTTACGAGAATAGTACGAGTGTAAACAGGATGTTTTTATTAATATGAGATTGCCAAAAAATTTCATAAACGCAGGCAAATGTAAACAATCGTAGTTTTTTCTCGTAAATCACTAGACTATTTATTTGTTATTTGTGAAATAAATGGGTCACCACTAACTTAGTTTCAAGAGGAATTAAAATTCAAAAGTTTCGACGGATTAGGACGCAACGGGGCTACGACTATAAACAAAGAAAAACGAATATAATAATAAGAACAAAAAAATATTTATATACCAATTTACTTGATGTTCACTCCGAAAATATATTTTTTCATTATAAGAGTAGACGAAGACCAAAGAAGCGATGGATGGACTGTGTTAAAGATGATATGGCTAGAAAGGAGCTGACTGCTGATATAACGAGTAATGTATGGAAGAAGACATGCTGCGCCAACCCCAAACAAATTGGGATATTATTATTAAATGAATAATTCGAGAAACCAGACTCAGAGTGTTAGTAACAATATACTTACAAACTATATTTGTAATTACACTTACAAATAAAACTAAACAGAAAACAGATTGTGACATCATTAGTGCAAGCTGACAGGTCCAGCTGAGACTTTGCAGCAGTGGTTCACAAACGCACAATCAAGCCTACTTGCAATCATAGACAGGATGCTGTGGGCAGGAGAATGGTGATTCACTCCGAAAATGGAATACCATTAGTTACGATAGCCTCATATTTTTTGTCCTGTGCCGCAAGTCTGCTATTACTATAGTGTCAGAATGGTCGATCATTGATCTCATCAATTGTTGATTTTGACAAGTTTGGTAATCTACTAATATAATGGCGTCATTATGACTTTCCAATGATCAACCACTGACACTCCATTGAAATAAATGGCCTAAAATATTAATCTCGTACACAATGACAAATGAATGGCTGACATAAGCGGTAATCTGGTAAAATTTTGACAGTTCCTTTGATCATTTACCTACCATTGAACGTCATTGTGCAGTCATTGCTTTTAATTCGATCGTGTTTGTGGAATATTGAATGGAGACAATGAATTCACTACGAACAAAATATTCTCGAGCTAGCTACCGCAGTGGATACTAGAGAAAGAAGATGGTTGGAATGCAGAAGACGTCATCGCGCCCGTCGCTTGACGAGAATGAATACGAACCCGTTTAGTGATATTCCCGAGGCGGAATTTGTAAAAACGTTTCGCCTTGGAAAGGACTCAATATGGGGGTTAATAAATTGAAGAACTCATTCCCCATGGCATCAGCGAATTAAAAGCACGTTTCAGGTAAAGAGCATTATTATAAGCAATTGTTTTAGATACTCAATAACAGTGACTATGTTTATAATAAATGAATTTCTTAGTATTCTTACTTAGAAATTTAGATGCAATAGTTCTTGTTTATGTCAAGAACAGTAATTAAATAAAAGTTAATCTACGTTTACCTATATGCGGTTGTACTTAGAAAAGTAAATAAATTTTTTTGCAGGTGTTTGCTTGCAGCACATGGTTTACATTATAGTCCAACAACTGCAGGCAAGATTGTGAATGCATGTTACATTACATTTTGCACAATATTCCATACATGGCAAGAGCACCATTGCCATTTAATGAAGTTTATGCAGAAGCACTTGGCTTGCAACAGGTGATTTATATTCCTCAATTTTAGAATAATATAATGAGGTTGGAATTTTAAATAATTCTACTATGTTAAAAAATCAACATTTAAAATAATCTTTATTTCCCATAAAATAAATATTTATTTAACAATACTAAACTTGACTTTCAAGTCAATTGAAAAAGCTGAAATGTATAAGTACGTATATGTACGTGTATGTAATAATAATAACAAATCAAAATCAGTCTTCATACAAATTAAAAAGAATGTTTTAATTGTCATTTGTATAAAAAATCACAAATTTTACCATTTAATAAAAATAATAACAGTCATGTCATTAATCACTAATCTGTCTTTTAATTTAGGAGGAAAATAATAATGCAGCACCTAATTATCAATACCATCAAAGGGTGAATCGGGATCTTCTTGAAGGTCGGGCACTGCAGCAGGCTCTTGTTGACAGACTGTGGAGAAATGCATAAATTAAATTAGCAGGTATGTAATGTAAACCCACCTCAATATTCTAGTGAAGTACGAAAATGCTCTAAGTATTAATAAAATGATTTAACTCTTTGTTACAGATCCACAGTGACCACAGTATTGCACAAAATATGATTTAAAAAATAAATTAATACTCTTTTATAAATACTGTTTCATTTAATTATTTATCATGTCATTATAATTCTGCAGAGTTTGTGTGAAAACAAAATTAAGTTTAATACAAAAGTTGCAACTTCTTATTAGCATGTTGTGTAACCTAGCACTTAGTATCAGAGTTTACAATCAAGATGTCAGATTCTGGCCAATATACTACTACTGATTTGAGCCTAAACCTAACACAAGCATATAAGCTTAGATGGAGGGGTTATATTAATTATTATAATTTTTATTGTATATTGTTTTCAATGCTCCATAATACTTATTGTGGGTATGTTGGTAGCACACACAATGAGTAGAAGTTCCGATTTTGGGTGAAACCATTTCATAAAGGTGAATTACCTGTAAATCAACAGTAATCAGTCATTACCTTTTTTGACACACAGTGGCCTCTATGGTTTACCATTTTTTCTGTGGTGGAGCTCAGTCAATCAATGCAGCAGCTGAGTTGTTGATGGCCTGCCTGAGCATGTTTTAAAGTCGCCTCGACGTTCCTGGCTTCAATAGCGTCCAGCCTTGATTGAGCAACTTCGAGAGCTGCATGGTCTCTATCTATAAAAAAATATGTTTTGTTACATCAGGCGACATACTTTGCCCTAGAGTGGGGCGTTAATGGTCAAAACAAATAATTGCAAGATCTTTACCTTCAATAAACTTCGCCCTTCATTGGTGCGGCTGCAGTGGCCAAGCGCCAGGTCTTGGTGGTTTTCCAAATAATCAACTAGATAGACCTGAAATTTGCTCAATTATCACCATTTTGTATAAAATCAATAAATATAGGCTTCTCGGTCAGTGGGTCGTCTTAGGGGTAAGATAATTTAAATATACAAACAAAAATCTAACTAGAACACTCAAATGAAAATAAATACAATAACAAAACACCGGGCACTAGAAACAAAAACAGATAAACGTCAGTAAACAGTAATGTCACATTTGACTTTGACAGCTAAACATAAAATATTAAGTTTTACATTAATCCGCGTTGATCATTTTAATGTTTTTTTTCCTATTTACAAACTTCTTATTATTTCAGATGGCTTAAAATATTGATAAATAATATGTAAAAATATATATAAATGAAATCTGGCATAAATAAATGTTCAAATTTAATAGTAGTTTTTCGAAAATAATTTCTACCAACGGGTTTTTATAATAATAGCAATACGACACTGTCATTACAACACAATTCTATTACGAGACCATTGACCGACCAATGATCGATCATTGTGAATTTAGCAGACTACGAACTTTTACCAAAATGACAATGGGATCGTGTTGGAATGACGAATTTTATAAAAATAGCTGACTAGAGGCCCTGGTTGTACACTTTAGACTCTTTAGAGCAATTTCGGATAAGTCTATAGGATATTTAAATCAATGATAAAGTCCAGTATATTACTGTAGCCGTATTACGTAACTTTAAGAGTTACCGCTTCTTTCAAGTGGATATTCAATCATAGGCCTAGGCACAGGTCGAGGAATAATGACAAGTTCTTGGTTTTGTCTTGTTTATCACCTTCCTATTACCATTTTTAGTTTACAGACTGTCTAGGTAGCAATTAATTCCCGCAACTTTTTAAGTATGTGTTATTCATATTTCATTATCAAACTAAAGTTGACGGTAAGATAAAAGAAAATTCTGATATATAACCATCATCTGCCTATCCTTTTCCCAACGAGTTTGGGGTCGGCTTCCAGCCTAACCGGATGCAGCTGAATATCAGTATTTTAGATGGAGCGACTGCCTATCTGACCTCCACAACCCAGTTAGTACTGGGTAATACGATACCTCTTGGTAAGACTGGTTGTCAGACTTTTTGGGCCACTGACTACCTGTAACGACTGCATGTAAAAGATAACCGAGACCAACTGCTCAACGTGCTTTCCGAGGCACGGAGGAATCTCAGTATGTAATGGGTAGTCACCCATCCACAGACCGACTAGGCAAGCACGGTTTAACCTAAAGATCGCCCGTGCGGCTGTTATAATTTAGCTACGATTTATTATTTGTTGTTATAGGAGGAGGACGTCCTATAACAACAAATAATAAATTAAAAATTAAAGACTCACGTACTGTGATGGTACAGAACCTTTCACGCGCAAGTCCGAATATTTTACATGGAGCGACTACCTATCAGACATCTACAACTCTTGGTAAGAAAGCAATAAACTTCTAATATTGGATTTGTCACGAAAATATTCAATAAAATAAGAAATATATTTATAATTATTATCTAAGCATTATTAGTTAATGGAAAACATTTAAGGTTTAGGTAGGTGTACTTAAAATAATTTTTGGCAATATAGGAATGCCAAAAAAAATTACAAATAATTTTAGTAGAATTTGGAAACATAGAAGAATAAGCAAAATGATTAACATTAACAAATTCTAATGACACAAAAAATAATATAAAAAATAATCCTGTATAAAACGTTGATATAAATTAAAAAATATGTATTTGTGGGATTTGTTTGATGAAAACCAATTAAAAAAAATGATTTCTTGAGTAAACTTGAATTTTATTATAACGTAACGTTTCTGTAACGTCCTTCGTCTTTCTTCCAGTATTCCAGTCTCTCTCTCCTTTCACCTTGTTTAACATTCACTTGCTTTCTCCTTCACTCCTAGACTATTTCAAACTTTCATCTCTTTCATTCAACATGCTTCACATCTATCATTCATCTTTACTTTTCATTCCACTCGTCTATCATAACATTCCGTTCTTACATATATATAAATTCAATTCAATTCAATTCCTAACATTAACATAAATATAAACATAAATAACATAAATTCTTGAGATTTTATACAATAAATTTATTTTGCAAGCGATATGGTGAGCATACAAGATAAAAAATTAAAATGAGAAATGGAATATTTAGACAATAACGTGCTAAAAGCCGACTCTAAATGAATTTGCAACAATTTTTGCTTGAAACTCTGTGTACTGTCGCGGAAAATGACGATTTTAGTATTAATGGAGATCATATTCATCGTTCGGTTTAATGGTGCTGATCGACAGAGCTTTGTGCGAGATGATTTGACTGCGAACATTTGGGGCTTTCGTACTATTCTGATTGGACATTGACGGGGTACGCTCAGGTGCAGAGCGAGAAGGTCGGGTGAGGATATTTGACCAATTAAGAATTTTAAAGAGAGTCGTGACGTCAGCCAACACGCGTCGCTATTCAAGGGAATGCCAGCCAAAGTGAGACAATCGCTGTGAGTAGTCAGCTCTGTAAGGACAGTTGCGATCTTTTAAGCGAAGGAATCTGGTGAAGTTTTTTTGGATGCGTTCGATACGATTAATGTGTACTTTGTACATTGGACTCCAGAAGTCCAGACTGGAGAAGCGTATTCTAGGGTACTTTGCACGAAGGAGTTGAAAAGTACTTTCAATGCATGTGTTTTTATCTTTGAAGTCATGCCCGATCCTTTTTATGAATCCGACCATCTTTCCGGCCTTGGTCAAAATCTAATATGTGAGGAATGAACTACAGGTTATTACAGAGTAAAACTCCCAGATCCCTTATGATGTCGACCTTTTGTAGTACTGTTCCATTGAGTGAGTAAGAAGATGTCACTATTCGCTTTTTGCGGGTAATTGTAATGTTCTGGTATTTACTGACGTTGAGCACCATCTTGTACGCAATACACCATTCCTGAAGGGAGTCCAAGTCAGATTGTATCAAGGCAATGTCTGCTGGGGATTCGATTGGTCGATACATTTTAAGATCATCTGCAAAGAGTGAACATTGGCTGCGCTTGATATGGTTTATTATGTCATTGATAAACACAAGAAGAGTATCGGGCCGACATGAGAGCCCTGAGGCACACCGAAAGTAGCGCAATAATGTGTCGAGTGGAAGCCGTTTACCACTACTTTTAGTTTTCGATCGTATGATTTAAACCATTCCACAAGGTTCCCATGAACACCGTGTCCTTCTAATTTGGCAAGTAGTATCTGGTGGTCAACTTTATCGAACGCGCTGCTAAAGTCAGTATACAATGCATCGACTTGCTGACCCGCGTCAACCTGGACGGAGATATCATTGAGATATGATGATAAATTGG
Source organism: Xestia sexstrigata (assembly GCA_941918905.2). Taxonomy (NCBI): domain Eukaryota; kingdom Metazoa; phylum Arthropoda; class Insecta; order Lepidoptera; family Noctuidae; genus Xestia; species Xestia sexstrigata. The sequence continues at coordinate 8,405,181 of OW799200.2, read as the reverse complement.
TGACAGTTGATTTGTTGCAACAGAAACCGTGTTGCTGTGGAGCTATGTAATTTGAGATGTGAACTTAAGATGGGAACGACTAAGGATTATAATATCTTTGGAAATAACGATAACAGCGATATAGGTCGATAGTTCTCGGATTCTGTTTTTTGAGTTCTTAACATGATTAAATTGACAAAAAGAATTCAACTACCACTAAACAATAGCCTAAGCTACTGCTGCAGTTGGCAGGTTTAGTACCAGTCGCGTGAGAGGTCTGTTGGTCTGTGACCCATTCTATAAATCCCAAGTTAGAGTCTTCGATGATTATCATGTCATCGCCAGTAGTGTCGCTGACCCTCGATGCATTGTCTAACAACGATTCGAGGTGGTTCTGAGTTACGGGCGGGGGTAGGTAAGCGGCACAAATGTTTATCTTCTTACCTTCTCTTATTTTGATGCTCACCCAAAGATCTTCAGCGGAGGTTCCATTAACAAGCTCGTATAGAAATGAAAGCTTTTGATACGGCTATTAATGCTCCTCCTCCCTCCTTGCCATTTCGCGCACAGGAGCTCCTGTGCCTCCGAAATATATTGAAGATAAAAGCTTTTGATATGGCTATTAATGCTCCTCCTCCCTCCTTGCCATTCCGCGCACAGGAGCTCCTGTGCCTCCGATATATATTGAAGATGAAAGCTTTTGAAACGACTATTAATGCTCCTCCTCCCTCCTTGCCTTTCCGCGCACTGGAGCTCCTGTGCCTCCGATATATATTGGAGATCTCGCCATCATTAATGTTTCAATTGAGCCTAGTTTCTGTGGCTACAATAAGGTCGTACTGGGTTTTTTTTTATGGGACAAGCCCGCCACACTGTTCCCAAACCACTGTAACTCCTGAAAGGTCGTACTGGGTTATACTAGCTGCCATATTTAAATCAGAAAGTTTAGTTCTCATGCCTCTGAAGTTCTGTTAATAGATGTTGAACTTGAAAAGTTACCCCAGGGTTTTATATTAGATATCCCCAGTATTGAACTTATAGAAGTGCAACAGCTTGTAATCTTTTTACCTGTTTAGGACGGGCACAGTCTTCTTTGCGAACAAGTATGCGACCATCGCGAACCCATACGTATTTATGACCATTTTCCCAAACTATTTTCCTAGTCTCGGCATGGATTGCCTTGTTCACGGAAGATAAGTGCTCTGACACAAACACAGGATCCTTGGTGCCCCCGTAGCTTAATAGGCTTGTGTTTAATTTCTTATCCTTTTCGAATGACTTGTTAAATTTCATAGCTGAGGCCAAAACCTCGTCACGATTTCGCGTGTTACTCAATTTAACAACAATCGAACGTGGACGCTTGCTATCCAAGTCTAGCTTCTTAATACGAGTAATTGATAGGATATCTTGTTCTTGAATGTTGCTTGACACCACATTGCCCAGCTGTACTACAGTGCTGATGAGGTTTTCCTTACTGTTTTGAAGTAGCCCATTAATTTCAACATTTGCTTGGCGCGTGTATTGTTTGAGTAGATTTATAGAATCTTGTGGACAGGTCAGATACAGAAGTTTTCATACCCTCGTTTTCAGATTTCAGTTGTTTTAATGCTAACTTCTTTGTTTCACATTCTTGTCTCATTTCATCAAATTTTGCAATAATTAATTTCACAGACTTTTCAAGTTCATGCAGCGAATGAAGACTTTCTTTTATCACTTGAAACTCCTGACTAAAGTAAACTTTCAGGGATGATTGCATCTGGGCCGATATTGTTGATTCGATTTCTTTGCAAATGTTGGCAACTAGGTGTTTGTTTACACTAGGATCAGTGTGGACAAGATAATTTTCACTATCACTCCCATCAGTATCGGTGGGAGAATTTCCAAGGCGAGGACGTTTTCGAATAGATACGTTCACTGAGTTAGAATTGACAGTTTCAGTTAAAGTACCTTGTAACTCCGGTTCTGGTGGTAACTGAGGTGTAAGCTAATCGTCAGAACGTGGTGAGGTTCTATGTAATTTAGCCATTGTTGACATAGTACTGGTATACCACTCTTTCTTATGATAAATAATAAATGATGTTTATTTTGCAAGTAGGTTTTTACAAACACTTTTACACGCCATTTTTTTTTTTTTTAAACTAGACGGGGCCGGTGTTTCGTACTTGACTACTCTGAGAAGAAACAGCCGAAACAAACTCAGAGGTCATAGTCTCTTTTGAAGTCCAGACATAATTTTGCTCAATTCACTATAATAAACTACCAGACAGAATTAAATGTATGCCTTTAAATAGATTTAAAAAGTCCCTTCAAGAGATACTACTAAACAAATGTTATTACAGTATGGATGAATATTTAAATGATAATTTCCTTGTATAAATTATTCTGATTTGTGATTTTATGATTCCTATTTTACATTTTATATTGGTTTTCTTTTTATGATCTTTGATTTTATTGGCATTTTATTATTTGTAATATTTTTTATTGACATTTCGTTTTTGTTTTTTTTTTTTTTTAATTTTATATTTAGTTGACATTTTATATTTGTAATCTTCTGTTTCAGTGACTTTTTATATTTTTGTAATCTTTTATTTGAGTTGACATTTTATTTGTAATCTTAATTGTTTTTTTTTCTCTTTTTTTCTAATTTGTATGTCTGTAACGACAAAACATAGCAAGAGCTTCCACTATTTATAAGATCCTTAATGTTTATACCTATGTTTAACAAATAAATGATTCTGATTCTGATTCTGATTCACATGAGGACTATGCAGAATAGTGTCTGAGATGGTCTTTTGAAGAAAGAACCACACAGATTTGAGTGGACCTGTCCAGTCAGTGCAAGCATTTGTCAGTTATCGTGTAGCTCGACTTATAACTCAAGAAGCTCAACGAAACGACGAACAATACCAAAGAAAGGACATTTGGGTAGGTCGCTTATAGTACTCAAACTGCCAGACAGTTGTGGGGAAAAAAAAAAAAGAAAACAAACAAAAATATATAAAAATGAAACCCACATGGTCCCCACATTCACAATAATCAAATAAAATTAATAATAATTTACAAAATCAATGTCAATAAAAATAACAAAAATCATATGTCATCATCAATAATAATAAAAAAGTAAGATACGTAAATATTCCTGTCAAGTCAGTAGGTAAATGTAACATAAAATAAAATAAAAAAGTAAAAAAATAATAAAAATACTGAAATAAGTATTCATGTCAAATCATTCAATGTCAGAGTGTATAAAAGAAAGGAATTAATAATAAACAAGCGAAGTCCGAAATTTCGACATTCACAGAGCAAATTTCATTGGAGCAGCTTAATCCCAAGCCTTTTTATCTTCGAGATAGTTGTTAACATGATAGTAGGCTTTCAAGCACAGCTTCCGTTTTATAAACGATTTGAATTTATTTAGGCTTAGTGCTTGAATTTGGCTCGGAAGTTTATTGTAAAAACGTATACATCATCTGAACGTACCCCCTATTTTTTTGAGCCTCGTTACAGGAACAACAAACTTGTGTTTGTTCCTCGTATTTATGTTGTGGATATCACTGTATTTTTTAAACAAATTAATATTTTTGTGTGCGTACAAAAGGTTTTCATAAATAAACTGAGAAGGCACAGTAAGAATATTAATCTCTTTAAATTTTTCTCTGAGGGAGTATCTGGGTTTTAATTTATAAATTGAACGAATTGCCCTTTTTTGCAAAACAAATATTGTCTGAATATCGGCGGCATTGCTCCACAAGAGAATACCGTACGACATCACGCTATGGAAATAACTAAAGTAAACTAAACGGGCTGTCTCTAAATCAGTTAACTCACGAATTCTTCTAACGGCGTATGCTGCAGAGCTAAGTTTTTTCGACAATTTGTCTATATGTTGGCCCCACTGAAGCTTGGCATCCAAAGTTATGCCTAGGAACACTGTGCTATCTTCCGGTTTCAACTCTTCATTCTTAATTAGTACAGTGGTTTCCACTTGTCTTACATGGGGTATCGTAAACTTAATACATTTAGTTTTTTTCTCATTTACGAGTAAATTATTAACATTAAACCAATTAACGACTTTTGCCAGGGCGCTATTAACATCATCCGTAACTAACTGCTGACGTTTGAGTTTAAATAAAAGAGAAGTGTCGTCAGCAAACAATACTATGTCATGATTATCCTTTATGAGGTAAGGCAAGTCATTTATGTAAATAAGAAACAAAAATGGACCAAGAATTGAGCCCTGGGGTACCCCTATTCTTACTACGGATCCGGGAGATCTTTTTCCGTTGACATCAACTCTCTGAATCCTATCACTCAAATATGAAATAAGAAGATCCAGAGAGGCGTTACGGATTCCGTAGTGGTGTAGTTTCCTGATTAATGTTTCATGAAGAACGCAATCGAAAGCTTTAGATAAATCGCAAAAAATACCCAAAGCATCGCATTTGTCCTCCCAGGCATTATAAATGTGTCCTAAAAGTTCAACACCGGCATCAGTAGTTGAACGACCCTTTGTGAAACCGAACTGTTTTTTATGTAATAACTTATGTTTATTGAAAAAACTTTGCATTTGTGCCAAAATTAATTTTTCAAAAATTTTACTAAAGGTAATGAAAATAATGGGAGGGAGGAAAAAAATGGGTCTATAATTAGTGGGGTCTGATGTGCTACCCGATTTAAACAATGGTATTATTTTACTATATTTCATTAGATCAGGAAACTCACCATGGTCAATACAATCGTTAAATATTACAGCTAATGAAGGAGCTACAATGTTTATAATGGATTTAGCAACGTCTACAGAATGACCCCATAGATCGGCAGTCTTTTTAACATTAAAGGTGTGAAAAGTTTTAATTATATCTTTACAGGTGACATATTGAAAATTAAATTCGGAATCACAGACTGAAACGTTTTCCCTTAGTAAAGAATTGCCATAATAGCGTAATATACACGACACTTTTTAGTTTTATTCGTTCACAATGATAGCATGTTTAAATGTCACAGCTGAGCGCGTTTCAAACTTGTTTTCAAAATATATGAGGCAACTGATCGTCGCAGGGCCGGAATACAACGTCGGAAATGAGATTATTGGAGTTCCGCATCGCTACTATTAAATTTCCTCTAAGAGCTAGCTAAAAGGTATTATTGCTGTCGTGTACCGTGAGCGTGAAGGGCAGCTGATCTTTTATCACAGAGGCTCCTTTTTCTGCCTCGGGGTTGTATTGAATTTTCGCATAAAACGACCGGAATAGACAGGGGCTGAAATAAATTAGGAGCCTCTTGCCGTGAGGTATGGCAAAAACACAAAGATGCAAAAAATGGAGCATGTGGACATGTAGATTAAAATTACATATCTGAATTTATTCGACGCGAGATGTAAAAATGTTTCGAGCTCTCGCTAAACTCGCTCTTCCAAACGGACTTTCTCTTGAATCCGAACTATCTCTATAAGTTGCCCAAGTAACGTATATGAAGGGTCGAATAATTCTATCCTGTCCAAGGCACGGTGTTACAATTTTTAAGCTCGCATCGCTCGTTCTTGCAGACTTCTTTCTCTGGAATCTTAACTTTGTCTAAAAGTCGACTCCTGTATGAATTACCGAAACAATTCTAACCTGTCCAAGGTAGTGTGTGTACCGAGCTCGCAATAGAAGCCTGAGTTCTTTTGTCCTTAAAATTGTCTCCCTAAGTAGATTAAGCATCTACAGTTTTTTGTTATATTGTTTTCTCCAATACAGGGTGTAAAAGACCTCATCACGAAGCCGTCAACCAAGCATTCTGTACATCAAACTAAGTACCTTTACACAAAAATTATTGCTGGGAAACAACTTTTTTTTTGGGATGAAAAATCATGTTTTGTGGTAGAACTCAATGTAACGCACTCAAAACATTGTGCTGATGAATGGATTGAATAGTACGAGGGTCGTGGAGGTGTTTAAAGTAAAAATCTTACATTAAAAACTTGTATTTAAAAAAAAAACTTTTCAAAAAGTTGGAACTTTGACCCCCAATATCTCCGTAACTAGAAGGTTCCCAGGTATGGTGTAGAACAAAAAAATTATCGCAATGACGGGGAGAACAAGTTCCTTTCGGCTTCGTTAAGAGGTGTTTTACACCCTTTATATTAATAGTTTCGTTAATGGCCGTGAAAAAATAAAAAGGCATCATCGCTCTATACATTTTAGTCATTTTCGTTTGTAACTTCAACCTCGGTATGAACAAGACGTGTAGAAAATCTAACCAATCCGAGATGCTAACATTTTTGAGGTAGCTATATATTGCATTTTAGATTCTTAGAAGAACTTCAGCTGCATCTGTAGATAGTAAACTAGCCATTAACAAATCCGTTTATTTTTCATACCTATCTGCCTCCTGACTCAAAAAGCTGGCAACGCAGGTGTATTGTGGTGGGTACAAAGAGCGTTTAGCATGTGTGATGTCAATCAACGTAAAATAAGCCCAGTATAACCACCGGTTGGTGGCGCGCCACACAAATCTGTTGCCAAACTATCACTCGCAGTTAGCAAATAGTTTACGACACGTCGTGGGTAGCAGCAGTGGTGACCCAGTCATAACGACCTCGACTTACGACTTGTAGGTCGCGGGTACAAACCCGAGCAGGTGCATTACTCTGTGTCATTTATTTCATAACCACTGCTGTCAAAGTTGTGAAGGGACACATCAGACGGAAACCAGCATGTCCTAGGTCCTGGGCCCTCGTGGGGGATTTAGCTCATTCCCTCTCATAGAGAGGAGACAGGTACACCAGCTGTGGGAACATTATAGGCTGACTATGCCACGTCGTGGGTGGTACCTTACCTACATACCTACCTGGTGTACCTGGATCTGTTCAAGGGTTCTCAGTGCTTCCGTAAAGGCGAGCGAGGTTACGTGAGACGTAGATCAATGTAACCGGGCAAAAGTGAAAAATATCTGTAGAGCTTCAAATTGAGAAATATCCTATGGCCACTAGTGGCCATAGGATATTTCTCAATTTGAAGCTCTACAGATATTTTTCTCATATTTCTCAATTTGAATCTCTTTCAAATTGAGAAATATGTATGGAAAGTGACGCTATTTCCGAGTGTAGAGAATGTGTTTTACACGCGGGCGTTGTCGCTGGTCGTAGAAGCTATACTAAAGCTAGCCCATATAGTCTCACTGCTGGGACCGGCCTCCCTCCATTCCTTCCAACGGTCACAATTCTGTGCTACTCCTATCCAATTACCAAGGAACACATCCAGTTCGTCCCGCCATCTCCTTCTTGGTCAACCGCGACCAGGGCACAGGGCCACAGTTCGTTCGGCATGCGAAAGACATGTCCTGCCCAGTCTCATTTATGTCGTAGAAGCTACTGTACAATCATTTGTAGGTCTTAATTTTCTTCATAATCTAAGACGACGAGAGAGAACTAAAATGTAATGAAAATAAAAACATGACACAGACAAAACCTTCTTCAGTCTCAACCAACCATAAAGACGCGTCGCTCACACCATAAAAATAGAGTTAGGATCAATAGAAAATGTGTCACGAAGTTTTCAGATCAACTCCAGCAGTTTAGAGTTGTTGGCAGGTGGCCAGGACCGGGGGACGCTGCGAGCGGCCAAGCGAGCGCGCGAGATATACGCACCATTCCTGCGACATTGCTTCATCAATTATTATAATGTATTTAAATAACTTCATGTCTGTTGTCGGTAATCGCTTTCTGGAGAACAACATGTTTTTATGTGCTTGCTAATGACCCGTCATTTAAAACTATGGTAATCGGTTGTCGTGGTATGGGCATGTGATTCGGAGGAATGAGGAAAATGTGAGGAAAGTTGTACCTAAGTATGATTGTGGGTATCAGAGTATAGGAAAACCAGAGAAACGATGGATGGACTGTGTGAAGAAGGTTTTGGCAAGAAAGGAGGAGTCTGATGAGATGACGAGTAATAAAGAAGTATGGAAGAAGAAGACATGATGCGCCGATCCCAAATGAATTAGGGCAAGGCCAAGAGAATGACGACGTCATTTAAAACTGTTACATACATCGAGGAGATTTTGTTGTGTGACGTATTGGTCAAGTTAAGTCACTGTCCTATTTTTTCCAAAAAAATAGGACAATGACAGCGGTGAAGCGGTTCTTCCACATTGTGAAGCTGAACGTGTTCCTTGTTGAAGTTTGTGTCTGGAAATTTCTATAGGAAAATGTATTCAAGGTTTTATCTATATCTATACGAATAAATAAAATGTAAGTGTCTGTTTGTAATTTCAAAATATCAGCTTTTTATTGAATGTATAAGAAAGTATAAATTATACGGTACTTACAGGTACTTATAGGTACAATAGTACATTGTTGGTTCCCTATCCATTTGCATAAAATTTTAAGACCTAATATAACTTGACATACTTTTATTACTCCTAATTATATTTTCGCATAACATTATTTACGCATAACAGCTTACGCATAATCTTTTTAAGCATAATTTCTTTAATCATAATAATGATTAAGTATGCTTAATCATTATTATGATTAGAGAAATTATGTATTATAACATTCTTAGGCATAAATTTATTTACGCATATTGATATTAAAGCAAATTTTTTATAGGCATAACAAAGAAGCATAATAAATAACTCCTAAAATGTTAGACATACCCTTATTGGATATACCAATTTATTTTGACGATTGGAAAAAACCACTCTCCTGAAGTAGGTAATATAATACATAACATATTTGTTTTGAACATAGTTGATTGTAAACATATATGATGTTTTTTTCCCTGTAAGAAGCATGCAAACAGGCATACATCATGCATGCAGCAAGCATGCAGCATGCAGCAAGCATGCAGCATGCAAACATGTAAACAAGCATACACTATGCATGCAGCAAGCATGTAGCATGCAAGCAAGCTTTAGCAAGCAAGCATGCAGTATGCAACATGCAGCAGGCATGGTTTCTGTCACGGCTCCGGCGCTGCGGGACTTCGGCGGTCCCACGCGAGCTTATCGTCGCAGATGTGTTTTACGCTCGCCGCCGCAGCTGAGACTGGCCGGTGAGGCGAGCCGGCCAGCAAGCCGAAAGCGTTAAAACCACCTGCTCCTCCTACGCGGGCTTAGATTACACTCTACGGGAAGGGGAACGTCGATACTAGTTAACCGAAATTATGCCAAAGTATATTAGGAAAAAGAACATTATGCAAAAAGAAGGGATCCCTACATTGTTACCCAAGGAGTGAAAAAAACTTTTTTCTGTGTTTCCTTTTGTTCCGGCTTATCTCCGAAACGGCTTTATCGATTTTGACTGGACTTTTACTGGCAGATAGCTGATGTTATAAAGAGTAACTTGGGTTAAAATGAGATTTCGGTAAAAAAAATAAGAAACCCTTAAAATAAATAAAAAAATCCGTTTTAAATAGGGAAGTACCTACCTAATATTTTTATAATAATTTGAGGCAGACGAAGCAGCACGACGGAGCAACAGCTACTCCGAAATGAACACACATCAAACTGGTGACGTCACAAACAATAAGGCCATAGGGCACTGTAGTTGTTGAGTTAAATATTTCAATAAAAGCCACTGTGTGCTACAGAGACACAATGCTTAATTCATTTTGTTTTGACCATTAAATAAGGTAGGTAGGACGCCAGCTCAGCAGCGAAACTGAATTGACTAAAGCATTTAAGTAACCCCATAATTTTTATAAAATCCACTATTCTCGGACAATTCCACGAAAACTCGAGAAACTTCACAAATTGACAAATAAATTTATATTATGTAATTAAAATATCATTAGGCAGGTTTCAATTAATTTAAGAGAATCGTTTTATAATCTTTTTATTTCCGCCCGTGGTACCACTGGGATTGGTACTTAAGATCAACAATCATAATCTCAACATTGAGAATCTCAAAACCAAAATACGTATAGATATTTAAAAACTGTATCGTCCACAAGGAGTGTCAGTGATAATTATTAAACCATTCGTGTGGCTGCCCAGCAAAATAGACGTAAGTATTACAGTTAATAGGTACAATCATCAAAAACCATGTACCTACATACCTACTTAAGCATACAAATTAGGATGTAATGTTTCATTGCTCCCACTGCTGGGCTGCACACAGGCCTACTCTCTATGAGAGAGAGTGGCCTATAATCCACCATACAGTCAAATTGCGGGTGTCAGATGTCACATTTTTTTGAATATTTGGTTCTCAGGTTCTCAGACATTTTTTCACGATGTTTTCCTCCACTGTTTTTGAGAACAGAACATACAGAAGAGAGTAGAAGAAGAAGAAGAAGAGGTACAGAAGCTGCAATACAACGTAACTGCAATATACGGTTGCAATGATGATGCTTGCGAGAAACACAAGTCTCTACAGCGAAAATGCGTTTCTCGCAAGCATTATCATTGCAACATTTGCAACCGAATTTATTCGTAAGTAATTAGCAATCGAAAATTAGCGATTTTGTCATTAACTCTGTCGAGACTGCCGGCCGTGTTCTACAATGGCGTCCACTAAAACGTCAAATAAAATTCGTTGTGTGTGGGCTAAGCAGGGCAAGGCTAGCCGCGATAAGCGTTGAGTTACATTTATTTATCAACCGATTACAAGTACACTGTGTTGCCACAATACTGTTAACGAACTTGACGCCCTAAATATTGTGAAAAATTATCTGTTTAGGATGCGACCCAAATTTTGTTGGGATCAGAAGGTCATGCACTGTAATTTAATTCAATTACTTATTATTCTGTCGTTGAACAAGACCCAGAAAGTATTCATTTAGATATAGTTAGAACTCCACATTAATAAGTATATGTATTAGAATTCGAGTTACCACATTCTAATACCTAATTATCTCGGTAATACGGAGGTTTAACATAACAACTGCAGCGGCCATTATTTCAGTCTATTATTAAAAACAATTTAAATTATTAGAATTTTCTAACTGTAGACTGTGTACTTTTACAGGTATTTTACAAATTACTATTGGAATAGTTCAATAATTGTTCATATTTATCTGGAGCCTATTACGCAGACCGTAATATTGTATCTATTGTATAATAACTTCTTGAGGCACAAACAACGCGACTGACAGAAACTCAGACACAAACTCCTTGAGAACGACCTTAAATAAATCAATAATTTAGTACCTACTGTGGGGCAACCTTCATATTTTCATTGAAGGTCAAAGCGACCCATTTGAAAAATTAAACATGAGTTTCATTGGTTAAACACAGGCATATTTGGTTTGTATAAAACCCTGAATTTAGGTAGGTGGGTACTCAAACACAATAAAGTGGTTGATTATAAGTCAAAAGCGTGTTTTTCATGTTCCCCTTTTTAATATTCGCTCAAACCCCAATACCAATATACGTCGGATTCTGTCCATATTGCACATTTCATTTAACATTACCCGTTTGTATGAAAGCAATCCTTGTTCATAGTTTAATTATGAAGTAATTAGGTGTTTTAAAAGTGAGTTGATGAGGCTGGTGTCATTTATTTAAATTGGTAATTCTACTGCAATAACTGGCAAATACACGGTACGTTTGGTAGTTAATTAACTTGATAACCATCCTCTTCATCCCGCCGTGCTCTAATGTCGTGCAGCAAACGTGTCATGCAATCAACCAATCCTTTTTCCAAAGCAATAAGGTTTAAAATCCCATCAGCGAGCAGGTTATTCGGGAAATAGCCCGTTTATTAGTAAATTGGGCCTGATTGAAATGCTCCAGATTTCAACAGATAGGTACATGGCCGTAGACGAGGACGCTGTCGTCTAGAAAGATCTATCTGTGGAGCGGGTGTTGCCAGCCTCTCGCTTATTAGAGTGGACCAAGTCAGTCACGTGGCAGGATCCGCCCTTTCAATGAGGAACGATTGGGTGTCCACGCCCGGCTGGGCCGATATTATCTCGTCGACGGAAATTCTCGTCTCCTGTCTTTGTGTGCCTAATTCTGCACGCTCAGTCAAAACGAGGTTGACTGTAAATTCACAGTTTATTTATTGCTAGCTATAAAGTTGCAAACCTGAGGTTTGTGTAACAAAATGTTCAACGAGGGAATCATGCAAACTCAGGTATGCCAACGTAACAGCTAGCCACAAATAAACTGTATTGTCTTATCATAACGAGATATTTTAATGAACATGAAACATTATAGTCCATGGAGTTGGTACTTTTTGCCTAGCATCAAATAAGGTAGTTCTGATTTTTATATGTTGTAGGTGATGAAGTAGTTATGTCAAATGCAATTTTTCTAGCTCCGAAACCCTCCTCATCGTTAAATTGTTAAATTTTTTATAACCATAAAATTATCGTACTTTTTTAGTTTTTGACCTTGTTTTCCACCAAGGACCCTTGCTACGGTAAAAGTCAATGAAAGATTATAAAAAGTCTAAATTTGCAACAAAATTACTTTTATCGTAACAAAGGTCCTTGGTGGAAAAAAATGTCAAAAACTGAAAAAAGTACGAAAATTAATTGTTATTTAAAAATTTAACAATGATCCGGGGGGTTTTGGGGGTCAAAAAGTTGGATTTGACATAACTGATGCTCCCTTCCTTCTCCTATTTTTTTTTGTTTTTATATAAACTTCAGTAACCATAATGTTCAAAATCCCGAAATTTTGTTTTACATAATTATCTTTACTTCTAAAACTATTCTGTCATAATGTCAAATACTATAACTTAATTGAATCTCCTAATTTTACATGACGTAAAGTTATATGTCCTAAGTATTGTTTTATATAATGTATATTTTTCCGAATGTTAATTTATAAAAATTTGCTAAAAGTTAGGTTTTAGTGACAGAAACGGATTGCTGTAAATCCGACGACGACAAGTGTAATTTAGAATCACGTAGGCGCGGAGGGGCGGGGCTGCCCGCGATTTGTGGAGCAGGTGGTTGTAACGCTCGCCGCCGCAGCTCGTCGGCCAGCAAGCCGAAGCTGCGGTGGTGAGCGTTAAACACATCTGCGACGATCGCGTGGAACCGCCGGAGCCCCGCAGCGCCGGAGCTGTGACAGAAACCATGCCTGCTGCATGTTGCTTGCTCGCTTGCATTATGCATGCGGCATGCTTGCTGCATGCTTGCTGAATGCTTGCTGCATGCATGGTGTATGTTTGATTGCATGTTTGCATGCTTCTTACAGGAAAATAAATTCTACATAAATGTTCATAATCAACTGTTTTATAATTATTGTCGCTTTGATTGGTTGATTTTCTGCCTTTTAGTGACTATCGACATGAAATGTATGCCAAAAGAATATTCTAACTGTGAAATTTCTGCGTCTTGTTTCTGGTTCTTCTTTTTAATTCTTAGAAATTTCATTGGAGTTCTTAGCAATAGCTTAGTAATACAAATTTGTTTTAAAAATATTATTAGGATCAAAACATTAAATAATTTGAATTTAGGATTTATAACTATTATTGAAAACCGTTTTAAGTCTTTTGTATATTATTGATTGTTATATTTATGACAAACGGGTTTAGGGCATATTGTATACACAAATTTAAATTTTATGGCACGTGATATTATGTGATATAAAGTTCGGGTAAGTTATCATTCGGACAAATGTAGATTAGGACAAAAAAAAATTATGGCACTCTAGATTATGGATAAAAAAGTTAGGTAACAAGATAGAGAATCGTCAAATATTCAGCTTTGATGTTTAGGTAGCTCATTAGGGAAATAGAACAAAGAAAAGGAGATTCTACTGCTGAAATGATATTCAATAGCCTTTAAATTTTTCTCAATAATTTGTTCCGGGGAGATAAAGTACAGACGCCAAGCACATCAAGATAGTACAATCTGTCATATTTCTTGAATAGATTTTAAACTTTATTGCTGAAACATTAGGTTCAAGGTCGATTGAGAAAATTTGATAGTTTCGGGTAGCTTGATGTGCTGCCGTCTGTACTAGAAATTTCAAAAACTTGTGCATGACGTAGGTACCTAATTCGTTCCAATACAGAATACTTTAAGCCTTAATAATAAAACAATAAAATAGGTATTAATAATCACCATCATTATAATAATTATAAATAAAAATAGCCTACTGCTCGTCCAGCTGCAGCAAGGACAAATGATCTAAAAGTGTAATAACTTCTGACAATTATTAGCAAGCACTACACTATGAAAAACCTCATACAAATCGTTTAATAAACCTCTAACGGAAAATAAAAGCAGTTTAGATTTAATCACAGCTTTATCTAATGTTGTAAACGAACGCGATCGTATCGTTACCCGGTATCTAAGTAGGTAGATACGATGGTACCTATGTACAGTATAAGTAGGTCAAGATGATTTTAGAATCAATACGAAGCGCCGCTTTGAGTAAACACCAGTACTGAGGTTGCCAGAAATTCGGCCCACTTGTTAAACAGGATTAAGGTAAAGTTGTCACACGCCCGAGTTAATACGCAGTCGTACAGCTTCCTGTTCGGCACTATAGATTCACTTGTGTTATCGGCAATGTAACCGCTTTTGTTTCCTACTCACTAAGGGTCATCTAATATCTATGTGTCACCGTAAAAATACTGTTAGATTATAATTTATCTCGCGAAATTGTAAACTCTATATATGCGACTTTGTTGAACGTAGACTTAGTGAGTAATTTTTAATACCCTGTATATTTGTTCTAGCCACGTCAGTTTTGTGTTGTCCGTGAATATCATATTTTACTAGAAACTCACTTTATGAATTAGGTTAGGTTAACAGAAAGCTGAACAGCAAACCAGTACTCCATACTTCAGTTGAAACTCCATACTTTGCTGAGCCAGCTCAAGGTCAAAATATCTGCTGTCAAGTAAATTACTTAGTTCAAAAGAAACACTAATAGAGCTAGCTTCTTGAGTAAAAATGTATAATTTCGGAACTTTAATTCATTTCAACATAATATAGCACACTTCTCACGTTATACTCCAACATATACAACAATGAGTATGTTGGTGCCTTCTATATTAAGCCACAGCCGGCCTTACCTAGCAACACATTTTGCAATTCGAAGCAACTTGCTCACGAATCTATAATCATCTATGAAATGCTGCTAAGAGGAACCCAAATGTGGAGTGTGGAATCTGCTTTGTAAAAAAAACTGTTAAAAAAATGCCAAGTGCGAAATTAATAGTAATTGAGTGTTCCGTATACAGGGTTAGTTTTCAATGACCAGCCAAAATTTGAAATTAAGATCTAGATATCAAACCAAAAGTGCATTTTAAATATTATTATTGTCGAAAGATATAAAATAAAATAATAGCATTCATTTGAAAATGTCCTAAATATTCCTAAATATTAAACCTAGTGGGAATCAATTCACTTGTGACCGTGCATGCACCGCCAAATTTATGTGTGTGCTTAACTGCTACCTATCTAGGATGTTGAACTGAATTGTGTTGTTGCTATATCCACACGTTCACTTTTCAGTGGTCGACAAGAATTAATAAAAAAATATTATTATATCGAAAATGTTATCGATTCTAAATCATTTCTGAAAATTTGGCCGGTTATTGAAAACTAACCCTGTATATGTTTTACTAAATAACTACATTCCGAACCCTTTATGGACGGACTGTGGACGGTCACCTATGACTATGGACGGTCACTTAAGACTATGGATAACAGCAAAAAGTCAAAAGAGAATTATCTAATCTGTTACGATTTCAGAGACACCTGAACGTACCATGTGACTGTTACCTACACTATATAATATATATATAATAATACAATATATATTTATAATAATATTATATAGAGGACAGATTTGTATTTTTGTATTTTTATAAGTATGTTTGTAATGAATAAACTCAAAAACTCCTGCGCCGATTTCAAAAAAGT
Source organism: Xestia sexstrigata (assembly GCA_941918905.2). NCBI lineage: Eukaryota > Metazoa > Arthropoda > Insecta > Lepidoptera > Noctuidae > Xestia > Xestia sexstrigata. The sequence goes on along the minus strand of OW799200.2, from coordinate 8,389,381 downwards.
ATATTACATTACTATATTATTATAATTATAGTATTAATTATATTTTTCAAGCAACACCCCAGTATCGTTCCTTGGTAACAGTTCCTCGCACAAAAACCTTCGGTAAATCGGTACTCTTAATAACCAGAATTACGACCAGAAAATTATTTACCTCTCAGGCTCCCAAATTACTAAAGCAGGAAATTCTAAAAGCAGTTTTCTAAAAAAATATAAAAAAAAGTAAAAATTGAGAGAGAGTTCCTCATTTTTAAATAAGACTCATCCAAAGAACTAGCGGTTCATTAAATAGAGGAATATTTTCTGCTAACATTGTTCTGGGCTACGAATAGCTCAATGGATTTGTTCACCGCAACCAAAACGAGATAAAAACTTTAAGCCTATTTGAGTGAAGTTTGGGCAAAGTTGCGCTGTCTGAGGATTTGAGGAACCGTAAATCGTTATCAATTGAAATAAGTACGTTCCATTTCACTTTTTTCGTTTAATGTTGGAAAGCTCTTTTAAGCGAGGAATTCTACTACATATTTAAAAAGCCTTTTTCCACTTAAGCTTTCACGTCGTCTCGCCTTAGAATTATATATCGACGGTGAAGTGCCAATAACACCTAACTGACTTTTAAAAAACTGCTTTTTAAAGTTAGGTAATGCCTTAAAATAAACATGTTGGTATAGTTGGGAAGTATTTCCACATTTTAATTGAATGCTGTTGCAATTAAAATACACTTTTTGTAAGATTTTTACTATTGTAATATATTTATATTTCTTTTTTTATATATAAGTTATTAAAGCAACAAAATGTTTCTTTCAATTGTTATTTTTTTAATTTTTTTTATTAAACTTTTTGCACATAATGTACAAAGGCGGACTTAATGCATGCCTTGGGCATTTTCTACCCAGTCTACCTAAGGGTGATGCAGAGACAAAACAGTAGGTGCAGGTACAGAAAATTTCCAAAAAAAAAAGGAATAAATTTAGATACAATAAAATTAAACAATAAATACATATATACATACAAACGAACAAAATACACAAAGTCAAGAGAGATTAAAATACAACGATGATGAAAAACAACTAATTAATTATGGGACAAGTCTGTCAACTTCTTATGTAGGTGTTCGCGAGCTTTTACTTTAAATATAAGCCGACTGGTTGCCATCCTGGTATTCAGAGGGAGCGCATTCCAAAGGAAAACCGCCTGGACAGGAAAAGAAGATTTAAGAAAACCGGAGCGGTGAGTAGGACATCGTAGAAGACGATTATTGGAAGAACGACGATTCTTGCTGTGCGCAGAGCATAAATATTGGAAGTGAGAATTTAGATAAGAAGGAGAAGTGGGTTTATCTAGAAGGGAAAACAAAGTCGTCAATGCCCTTAACGCTCTGCACTGTCTGATGGGTAACCATTTTTTTCAGCGTGACCGATGTGCGGACACATGGTCATACTTACGGAGATTAAAAACGAATAGAATGCAATTTAATCACAATAGTTAAAACAATTGTGTACCAAACATAAGTACCTAGTATAAAATAAAGTTGAAACGAAATTAAATTTTACACGTTTCACAAAATTAAATACCGACATTTTTTTTGTAATCAACACAAAGTGTAACCGCTTCTGTTGTTTAGAACTTGTCGGCAACGATTTTTCTCCCAATGGAATTTTAACAAGTCTTTCAGTTGTTGAGTTGTCGACACTCCGTCCAGGTTCTCTAGAACACGTCTTTAGAGCATGTCCCATGCGTGCTCGATAGGATTGAAGTCTGAGGATTGTGCAGGCCACGGCAATACCAATGTTTTCCATTGCCAAGTACTCTCTGGTCCTCCGAGCAGTGTGCGAACGCGCATTGTCATGAATCAGCGTGAAATCTGAGCCAAGACTAAACGACGACTAGACTCGTATTTTTGTGCCAATGGGTGAACATAAGGCCAGAGGACATCTTCAACATAACTTTCAGCGTTCATATTTCCATCTACAATAACGAGCTCAGTTCGTATGTTCTTCATAATACCCGCCCATACCATCACTGTGGAGCCACTGTAAGGGTGCACTTCCTGGACGCATCTCAGACGTTCAGCATTTCCGGGACGACGATACACTCTTACCCTTCTCGTATCAGGTCTAAATCCAAACCGGGACTCATCGCTAAATACAATTTTATCCCATTGCTCCTGGGTCCATGTCAAGTGTTCTCTACACCATTCGTTCCGACGGGCGCGATTCCCATGGTGTCTAGGTGGGCACCTGTCTATTGGGCATCGTGATCGTAGGCCGTATGCATGAAGCCTATTTCTCACGGTTTGGTGGCTAACAACAACGCCGCTTGTTGAATTGTAGCTTTAAACCTATCTCCCGGGCGGTTAACATCGGCTGACGTCTTGCAATCAGATGTATGTATCGGTTCTGTCGAGCAGTTGTTCTCCTTCCACGTCCTTGGTGCTGCTCAGCAGGATCCCCTGTATTGACGTACCGCTGCCAAAGACAACAAATCACGCTCCTATTGACACCAAAATGGCGAGATACCTGGGACTGATCTTCCCGCTTGTAGCATTCCTACAGCTCTCTGCATTTCATCAGCAGTCAAATGTCGTCGCTCCATGACATAAAAAATGACTCGCCACTCAATTTTTTCAAAAACTGTATATATCAAAATGATAAAAGTGAGATAAATACCAATTTTAACAAGCAACGAAAACACATGAAATCGGGGAAAAAATTAGCTTTTATTTTAATGAAAACAAAACACAATCGAAAACTCTTTTTTTTTTAAATCAGGCAGTATTTGTTTCCGAGAACAAAAAGATTGTATATCAATCTACTTTGTTAAGAAAAAATAAAGTATCAATGAGGGATTTTCTTTTTCAACTCTACCCTAGTCGCTGGATAGATGGCGCTAAACTTTTATTTTTAATAATAAAATATTAATTTATTTTCTCTACACAAGTAAGACTCACTTGGTAAGTTACTGCAAGGAACGGAACGTCACATCATTTCACTTTGATGTTATGGTTATATTCGGAAACTTATGTTTGCTTAAGCTTCCGAATACACCTAGCACCTAGTAACGTAGTCAGTTCAACGCCATCTACAGAGTTCATTAAAACTATTTTTTTTTAATACTCAAAGAGAAAACGTCTCATTAATAAAACATGCAGTTTCTGTAAAATGATGCGTGTTGCTTTAGACTTTTTTGATGTGTGTATATATAATCTCAGGCTAGTGTTAGTCGGCAGCATTCGCCAGCAAGTTTCTTTGTAACAGATAAAAACCTTCTGTTGTGTCTTGCCAGGCTGTACCATTACACTGCTGGTACAGACCTTTTTTATGACCTCGTACTCGGGCGAATCTACTTAGTTTAACAGTTTATTACTTTAAAAAAACACATTTTAAGGTAGAATCCTACTAACACTAAGTTCGAAGCTTGCTCGTACCTATATGATTATAATAAATGTCTGAGTACATACAGTTATTTTTATTTTATATTTTAAGCATTACATATTGCCAGCATTATCCCACAAGACAAGTACAACCTCCAATTTTTCAAATTAAAAGCAGGAGTTTCTTTTTTTTTCACCAATTGTATATGGTTAGACAATGTCACGTGGATGTAGCGGAGTATCCTACTCCAAGCACATTCCTTGCTTAAAAAGTGATTCCAAAAATTGTAAAGAAACGCTCCTATATGTTCATAAAAAAGAGGTTATATTGAACTGGTGTAAGCGTTTTAATAAAACTCCAGCGTAACCCTAAAATGCAGCGTGCTTGTTCGGAGTGCTGATAGAATGCGCGGGCTTGGCCCAATGACATCAGCCTCTTACGTCATCGCGCACATGTGCTCGCCGATCGCGACTCCATCTAGTGTATTATAATTAACCACAGGGTTATACTCGGTAAAGGCATGCGCACACGACACTTTTGTCCGTTACTATTACTGTTAGACTATGTCATCCCACGGCTGGGCAAACGCCACATGGTTTTCAGTTTTCGAGCTCCATACTTTTGACCATGGAGGACAAAACGAAAATCCTTGAAAAATTACTGGCAACTTTGCGTACAATAGATACATCTCTGTATTGATGTAAACATCCTTTCGGGAAATTCAGGCCTAGGATTTTGTGTTATTTAAGTAAAATTCATAGACAACGCGAGAAATCAACAAACACATCCCACATATTTTACTAAGTACTTGTAATTATATCTGTTATCTATCTATTTTATTAGGTCACGCGGCACATCCCACATGAAACGATAGTATGTAAGTAGTATGAGTGAGCGAGATAATACTAATCAAATCTCATTGTCAACGAAATAGAAACATGAACATTTTTGGCTAGCTCTATGGACAAAAGTCCCTTGTCTGCGCAGGCCCTAACTCAGATAAATTATGGACAGCAAGCCGCTACAACGAAGGTCTTTGTGTGACGTCCGCGTTTTTTAACTTCCTGCTTCGTTATAATGTAGAATTACTTCTAAACATCTTGCCTTTATTTGAATTTGATAACTGTATTTCGTAGCTCTATGAATATTGTGTTATTACGAAATCAGCGTCACAAAGATTGCGTAAGAATCGGAAAATTAATGGAATTTTTGGTCTTTTTCATAGTTATTATTAAGCATAATCAGCCTACAATATTCCACGTGTCCACCGGTGGGATGTTCCGACGACTGGGACACAGCCCCCTGTGAGAGTGGAGTTTGCTGAAATCCACAATCCACGCGGTTCCCGTATTTTTTTTTCTACATGCTCGTTTCATCACAGGTTTGCGTGCTTTAACTAATACGATTATAGATTCCAGAAACCGAAAAAATAAATGTTATCACTATCACTGCATAAAAACAAAGTCGCCCGCCGCGTCTGCCCCTATGTATGCTTAGATCTTTAAAACTACGCAATGGATTTTGATGCGGGTTTTTTATAATAGATAGATGTGATTCAAGAGGAAGGTTTGAGTTATGTTTGTTTTATATTATTTGCGGGCGGGCGAAGCCGCGAGCATCAGATAGTTTGGCATAATTTAAAATATCAGTAACAAAATTTTCCACCTAAATTAACTTAGCTAAAAAATATAGTATAAATAGTTGTTTAAATTCACACATTTCTCCTGAGTTTAATTGACATTAAAAATAGAAAATATTTATATGGTTTTATTCTTTCAAGAAAAAGTTCCTTCTAAAAATATATTCTTTATGTAAAGAAATGCAAATCCACCGAAAGTGTGCGGAGATGTGCAAAGCGGCATGCCGCGCCGCTTACGTCTCATCTCGTCTCCGCTTGCCTAAACAATTACAAGACATCTCCTCTCCTGTCTGCCCAATCGTTTCCACTAAAGCTAAGCGGAAACGAGAAGAGTCGAACCAAATTCTAATGCTGGCTTACAATACATCTAACCTGTCGTCTCGTCTCCGCTTCGGTGGAGTCCGGGCCGTAGGCAGCATTTAGCGCGGTGGCGCAATCTAGCGGCGCGAAGTGGCGACGAGCCCAAGGTTGTCCAACATTAACAATCAGGCCCGCGGCCCCGCTCTTGTCCTATTTTGTTCAATTAACCGATTCTATTTAGATATCAGCGGAATATGGCGTTGCCGACTGTGCAGTTTAATTTAACTAAATTTTTGAATTTTGTTTCATTAAAGTAATTTTATTTTAGTACATATTGTTTGTTATTTACATATTGTTGCAAAATATCGGAGGTTTTACAATTCCCCGTGCATTCCGGACTCTGATGAGCTAAAATTCCGGACATGTCGACAAAACAGAACAAATACTGCGTAGATAAACGGTGTAAAAAGACCCCTAACGAAGCTGAAAGACACTTACCAAAAAACCTTCTAGTTACGGAGATAATGGGGGTCAAAGTTCCAACGTTTTCACAAAAGTTTTTTTTAAATACATGTTTTTAATGCATAAACTTTAAACACCTTCGCGACCCCCGTACTATTCAACCCATCTATCAGCACGATGACTTGAGTGTGTCACATTGAGCCCTACCTTAAAAAAAATCTACTACTACAACTACAACAGCCCATAACGTCCACTGCTGGACATAAGCCTCTCCCATGATGGGAGGAATTTGCCGTAATCTCCACGCTTGGCAGGCGGATTGGAGATCGCAGTGATGAAAGACTAACAGAAAACGCTGCTGCCCATTCTCTGGTCTACGGAGGCGCAAGGTGTTCTGCCTCAGCCATTAGTGGCCTTATACGACACCCGTGAGTCTAATGGGTTGGTTCTATTCTACTCTGCCGGATACCACACGGCTGGTAAAAAAAATCGTTTCCCAGCAATTGCTTTTTATAGTTTGATGTACAGAATGCCAGGTTGACGGCTTCGTGAAGGGTCCGTTTACATCATTTTTATAAACAAGTAGGTATTTGGTAATTTACATAGGTAATGCTAGGTAAGTTTTAAATAAGTATAATGCAAGTCCTTTGACCGAAAAATATGAAAAAGAAACAAAAATACAAACCTTCAACTAATTCTTCTCAAGATATTCAGACAATACTTACCGCAGAAGCAATAAGAGTATGGGGATTGAAAATAAGCTCAAATTTAATGGTAGTTCTGCAGCCTTACAAAGTTGAGTTTAATTTAATTCGGCTGTCAAACTTAAATTCATGACAGGTTTTACAGTATTATCGTCGCCATTTACTTACAGTAATTTACTGAGTACATAAGTACAATCTCTTATTTATTAACACAGGTGCATTGCGACCAATCTTGTTATGTATTTTACCAGTTAGGTAGGTACACATTAAAACAAAAGACACCTTCTTTGAAAAAATCCCTTTCAAATCATATGTAAAAGAGGGATCCAAATGAATTATAGATTTGGGTGAGCCAAATTTTATGGTGAAATAAACCGGGCCGCGCCGATCGATGCCCCAATTCCAGCGGCGCGCAATATTTGCAAATTATAAGCGGACTTTACTGCTCCCGTTAGACTAACAGCGGTAAGTCTTGTTTCCAGATAACAGGAAATATGGGAAAAACACACTTTTTTATTCAGTACAACAATTACATTTTTATATGTATTTGTGTGTACTTATTGCGGTTTTTTTTTAAATAAAATTCCTCTGCTTAGATTTATGACGTGAGATGTTCCAAAAACGAAAAAAAAAACTATTTTCGTTGCATTTGAGATACCGCTTTTTGCTATACGAGGTTAGTTTTATACCGTACTTGACAGATCCGAGGCGGGGAGGGGGACGTGGTACGGCATGGCACTGTGAAACGGGCGCCACCGAACCGTACCGGTTCCATCGCCACCGTTGCGGAATATTTGAAGATATATGTGGAATTGTGGATAGCGTACCGCATTCCACAATACAGGGTCCTGTGAAATTGTGATGCGATCGTTGGATCCTTTGTCTATGATATTTGATCTAAAGTTTTGAGGAAAAGTCGAAAATCGAGGATCGATCCTACAATTTTTTTTAAACTTACTACTAAATAAGTATATTAATTTCATTAAGCTACAAAAAGTGGCTCCTCAATCCTTACGGACATGAATTATGGGTATCTACAGAAGCTCAGATGAAGCTGACATTAGTTAGATCGACACGAGGCTGTGCTTTGAGTAATTTATGTCATCACCACTGCTCTCAAAACGATTGTGGAAATGGAAACGTTCTGGGATCAAAAACTCGAATACATGTAACTTCAAACAACACGCACTGGTGCCGCGTACTGAATTATGTATTTATGGGCCATTCCGCTCCACAGCGAAGAGGTTTGTGTCCCAGTACTGGGAATAATTTAGTAGGTAGTAGCTGGCTGATTGATTATGCTAGCAATTAGTTTGTTTCGAGAAGTTAGCTAGTTGCTGCTAGGGGATTATCTATAGCATCTACTAACTTTCAAAATCTTATAAATTCTGTGTATTTTAATTTGTGAAGGAAAACATCGTGAGGAAACCGGCATGTCCTAGAACCAAAAATTCTAAGACATGTGACATCTAACAATCCGCACTGGGCCCGCGTGGTGAATTATAGCCCATTCCCTCTCATTGAGAGGAGGCCGTGTCCCAGCAGTGGGAACATTATAGGCTGATGGTGATGATGATGATTTTAATTTGTTGGTAATCGATAATGTGATGAGTAGGTACCTCGTTGACTGGGCATGAGGTTTTGGGTTCGATTTCCAGGTGAGGCAAGAAGTTGTTGAATTTTAAAATTAATACTTTTTCAGTAGCAGTCACGGAGTCTGAATTTACTTCCGGTTGATGGCAATAGGCTCTCCACCTATTATAAGAGACGAAACGATGGCGAAATGTAGATGTGCCTATATACTATTAGGTACACCTCTGTATAGCTTTTTTGGGATTACAGGCGTGAACTCGTGATGGTACCAATGTAATCATTACTCCACAAACAACCAGAGGTTAAAAAAAACTTAAATTTTCCCCATACCAGCTTCATGTACTTTTGTGAAACTGTATCCATTGCAATGTAGGCAGGTTATTTTGTTTTTGTTTGTTGTTGTTTGTCAGCTTGTTATTATTATTATATTCACATTGAAACCGGCCCAAAGATTTTAGTGTTTTTTCATTTTTTTTCCGTTTCAGGCGTTCTTCGGTATCTCTCATTCGCAATTACAATTGAAAAATGAAATAAACAATTTTATCGGTGTTGTCTGACCATGGAATGAAACAAAAATGAACAGGAGGCCTGAGTGATCCGTTCACTCGTGTCATCGTGTGCAGCGTCCGATATCTGCTTACTTCGGAGTATACCTTCTATTACTTATACCTTTTTATCTTCCTTGGGGTTATACCCATCCCTCTCATATTTCGGGAAGGGGATACTTTCATGGTGTATATTGATCAGAAAGGCGCTATTCAAGATACCGTTTGATATACTTGTTACATTTATTTATTTATTTCTATAAGTAGTCAAATAAAAAGGTATGTAAATGCCGATTTAGGAATATGTATAAAAACGACTCGCTCTTAGCCGTTTTTTTAATTTAAATAGAGAACTACAGAACCAACACAAGCTTTTTTTTACTAGGTATTTCCTTTATCTCAGGCGTTTTCTTCCTGTGAAATGTGTCTGCTTTGCTTAAAGGCCTGGTCGATTCCCTAATGAGTGCACACCCATCCATGCATGAACGTGATCACAAATCTGCTGAGCATATATCTATACATCTTCTATACAAATAAATAAAATTAAAGTGTGGCTGTTTGTAATTTAAAAATAATAGCTTTTTACTGAATGCATACGTACCTAAGTTTAGTAAACTTAGTACCGAGTAACCAGTACCAAGTTTAGTAAACTTAGGTACCAAAAAAAAATGTTACTCGTACGCAAAAAAATGTTATAGGTACCTAAGTTTACTAAACATAGGTACCTATAACATTTTTATTTCTGTAATTCTTTATTCTTAAACCATACGTCATAAAGATTATTATATATATTATTATTATTATTATATATTATTATTATATATTTTATCAAACAATAAAAATTAAAAAAAAAAAAAGTAGCCCAAAAATGCTATTACACACAAAAAAGAAACCAACCGGTTCTGTTTGTGTATAATAGCATTGTTATAGTTAGAGAACTTAACCAAGTTCTCTAACTATTGTTGAAAACGCCATCAAAATTGGTTGCTTAGTTTAGAAGACACAAACAAAGACAAGAACAAAACAGACTAACAGGGACTTTAATTTATTTATTAATATTTATAATGGTACAGACTAGTTGCCTAGCTGTGTATTTCTGTATACATATAGCCCAGCGACATTCGTTTGCGTGAAATGATTATAAAAATATATTACTTCCCTTTTTGAGTCTGATTTTGTAAACAATTTCAAGTTTTTTTTTTTTTTGCACGGCACCTTATTCCTTTTTCTTCGAAATCGGTCTAGCCGTTTCGGAGATTAGCTGGAACAAACAGACAGATAAAAAAAATATTCTTTGTTGTAGTAGCTTTTTACTAATGTAAAAATTCGGAAAAAAGCTATGTTGAAATTAAAAACAGCCACATAAATGTTATTTATTTGTATAGATAGAACATGGAATTGAAATTAAGTGCACTTGATAGCGATAATTATTATATTTTATGACATGTTTGTTAAAAGTTCATGTGATAAGGTACTACCTACATGATATTTATGTTGGTTGGCCCTTTGGCAGGGTATGTATGTATCCACCTGCCTCCGTGTGCACCTTACAAAGCTAATGAAATACAATAATTAAGTAATAGCAATTAAAAGTGGCTTGTGTTTTTAGACAGGTGTCGTTCAACAGATTTTTAATTATTTCGTTTTAAGAATTTGTGTTTTAGAAACTGAGTACTTAAACTTCACAGAGTATCGAAGAGTTTATTCTCTTCATTCTAAATAAAAAAAAAACGATTTTTTTATTGTTTTTCATAAATTTAATGACTTTTTAAATATGTTACCGTAGAGGGGCTCCAGTCTTAACGAGATGGGTACCATCGTATTACCCAGTACTCGCTGGTTTTTAGAGGTCAAACAGGCAGTCACTCCATATAAAATACTTAGGTTAGAATGATCCTTCATTGCATACCGATACCGAGACACCACCTTTTTTTTCGGATGGGAAATCATCAAATGACTTCTCCCGCTCTGGACGGAGCAGTGTCAGACTTTTACTGACTAAAACCCATCCATGTTCCTTCATCGCCCTTTGTGTTCCGAGGCGTTTTAACGTCCTCCCTGCCATCTGCCTGCATGTGTTCAGTGCAGATGGTGCGGCAAAACTCTATAGTTAATTGTGGATCGAAAGCTAGCATCTACAGGTATAACCGAGTCATCATCTGCCTAGCCTTTTCCCAACTATGCTGGCTTCCAGTCTAACCGGATGCAGCTGAACACCCGTATTTTACATAGAGCGACTGCCTATCTGACCTCCGCAACCCAGTACTGGGTAATACGATACCCCTTGGTAAGATTGGTTGTCAGACTTTTTGGGCCACTGTCTACCTGTAACGAAAGTCAAAGATCTACAAATGACAGCGAGGACTAACAGCTTAACGTGCATTCCGAGGCACGGAGGAAACTCGGTATGTAAGGGTGGTCACACATCCACAGACCAACAACGCAAGCACGGCTTAACCTAATGATCGTCCCGAGCGGATGTTATTATTTAGCCATGAGCTCCTCAGCTCATGCTACAGCTATAACGGAGTGCCATAGGATAATTATGATCCTTCGACGCGGACGAAGTCGCGGGCCAAAGCTGTATGTCAGTCCTGGTCTAGCTGGGATAGTCCCGGGAAATCCCGGTCTCGAAAGTACCGGGATAATATGTTGGCGAAAAATTTGACGTTTTTACCGCATAATAAAATTGGGTTTTTTTTTTTAAACTACATAGGTACGTACTATTGGTAATTGACTAACGCACCCTAATTCCAAACAATTCACTTAGCAGTACCGAAATACCCGGGGATTCCTGGTACCGGAAAAAAACATCCAGTTCCGGTACTGCATGACATGACCTAGTCCTGGTAAATTTCTGACTATTTCAGCATTGTTATCGCTGATAAAATGTCACGGAATACTGTTAGAATGATTAAACGGTTCCCACGTACGGTGTAGAACAAAAAAATGATCGCAATGACGGGGAGAACAAGTATTTTTCGATTTCGTTAAGAGTCTTTTTACACCCTATATGGGGTTTTTTTTTTTTTCGATGGGAAATCATCCAATTACTTCTCCCGCTCTGGGCGGAGCAGGAGGGAGTGTCAGACTTTTACTGACTAAAACCCATCCATGTTCCTTCATCGCCCTTTGTGTTCCGGGGCCACGGTATCTCTTTCGAACAGTCCCGCGACCCCGGCAGGCATCGGTCCTTGCGGACCCCTTCCTTTTTGCTGACTCTCTTTGAGGCGCGCGTGGAACACGAACGCGCCGTCGAAACGGCCTGTCGTCATAAGACGGACGGACGGCGAGCTAGCCCATAGCCCACCGTCCACAGGCCCGCGCCTACAGTGGCCGGGGGCCACGTGGTGGCCCCCGACGCCCGGGGCGTCTCCCGCGGCGGCCGGGACGCTGTGAGGTTCTCTCCCTCTCACGTTCCGCCACCTCCTTCTCTAGCTTTACTACTTCGCAGAAGGAGGTGACGGCGTCCCATTCCGTCTCGCTCCGGACCATGGCTTGCACCAGGGCCGGGCACGAGAGGTCGCCACCGCCGGTCGCCCCTTCGAGGACACGGCGGTGCTCCGCCCACGCGAGGCACACCTCCACCGTGTGCTCCACCGTGTCCTCCGGTCGATCCTCGCAGTGGAAACACCCGGGCGTTTCCTCCCGCCCGATTCGGTGCAGGAACCTCCCGAAAACACCGTGTCCGGTGAGGACCTGCGTCAGGCGGAAGGTGAGGACGCAGTGGCGTCTTTCCAGCCACTCCTCAAAGAGGGGACTTATCGCCACTATGGTGGCGTGCCCTGCACGGGGTCGCGACAGTCGCTCTCTCCATGCCGCCATGAGATCCCGCCGGAAGTCTGTCCGCTGAGCGACAATTTGTCGCGGCAGCGGAGTTTCCCCCCGGCGAAGCGCCTCCGCGCGCCATTCATGCAGGCGCGCGAGGACTATCGCCTCCAGATCCCATGGCGGCAATCCGGCAAGGAGGCACGCCGCCTCGCGGGCGATCGTGCGGTACCCACGGGCCAGCCTTACGGCTACCACCTTTTGGGGCGCGTTCAGGTAGTGAGCTGCACGCAGTCTCAAGGAACGCGCCCACACCGGGGCCCCGTAAAGGGCCATGGACCGCACGACTCCCGCGTAGAGCCTCCGGCAGGAGGCGTTCGCCCCCCCCAGGTTGAGCAGGAGCCGCCTGAAGGCAGCCCCAGTCCGTTCCAGTTTGGGGGGGCCAAACGTCGGAAGTGCTCCACCCTTTATGGGGTCCAAAAGAAAAAGGCGTGGTATGGGGGTTATAATATATATAAACTCTTTTGCAAAAAAACGGGCACTTTAGATTTTTTTCTCTACTTCAATGAAGAAGAACAAGAAAGAGGTTTTATTAGTTTGACGATGTATTTGCTTGTTATTTGAAGCATCCTGGCATGATTCTTTACGTTCCAAATTTAAATTTTGTAATTAACAAAAGAAAAATAATGATTATTGTGGATTATTTTAAAATTGCTTTACTAATGGCGCGAATCGCTGAAACGATTTTTTACTGATTACTAAAATTTTAAAACCTTTTGAATATTTTCTGCAAATTAAACAATTGAATCTTTCTTTTTACATTAAATACCACTTTTTGATATGAGTGATAAAGCGATAAGGGCCGGTAAAATTATAGCCCTACTTGAAGAAGGTTGTTCGCAAACTTACATATCTCAGCGGCAAAATCTGAGTCGTTCAACTGTCCAGAGGACTTGGCAACGGTATCAAGAGACCGGTTCGGTCAAAAGAAGACCCGGTTCGGGAAGAAAACGATGCACAGAACCAAGAGATGACCCCTTTTTGGTGAGTCAAGCGTTGCAGAATCATAAGGCTTTAAGTGATGGACCTGAAGAAGAGCCTTGAAGAAGTAAGAGGAGTAGAAATTAGCTTGTGGACGGTCAGGGGGAGGCTTTTGGCTGCCAATATCAGGAGTTACCGCCCGGCTCGGGGCCCTAAATTACTCCGTGAGCAACGTGTTGCTCGACTTCAGTTTGCTCGAAACTGTGTTTCATAGACTCTGGAGGACTGGAATAAAGTATTGTTTTCTGATGAAGCTAGAATCTCTTTGTGTGGAGAGTAGCGGCCAGTGCCGCGAAGACCACGGGAACGCTATGCGGAAGTGTGTTTCAAAGAAATCACTCTTTATGGCGGAGGCTTCGTTAAGTTTTGGGCAGCAATTAATTCGACGGAGCGTACGGAGTTATTTTTCATAAAAAATGGTACATTAAGAAGAAGAAAAATTGGAATTGGAAGATTCCATTTTAGACGACAATGCTCGCCCACACCGTTCTGGCGACGTGGAAACGTACATGCAAGAAGTTTATTTTTTTTTTTTACAGTCGAGGTAGTGCCGGACTCGATCCGGCTAAAAACCACTCCTGCCTAGCCAGTGTTCCTCTGACATGGTGATCAGAGTCCTTAACATCTGTCATTATTTTGGTTTCATTATATTGCTAGGTGGCCGGAGAGACCACTTATGTGCGTTTTATTTTGCGTTTGCAATTTTGTGCAGTTCAAAATGCTCTAGTTTACTTTTTCATATTAGTTGATTACAGTTCATTTGCTGGCTATATTTTATTTATATCTTACTAATGTTAATATACTTTTTCCTTTCTAATTTATTTTATTAATGTACACTATCTATATTTAAGACTATTATTAAACCTGATATTTATGCCCTTAAACTACAGTATGATGACTTTATTCTTTTACTTTATTTTATTTTCTTAAATTTTACATTTGATTTTGTTATTTTTATATCAACGATACTTGAGCTATATACTTAATATATACTTACATATCTTAATATACACACATCAACACGGTCTAGGGATATTTCATACTCAATTAAATAACTCGAAAAGTACTGGCCGCATTGGAATCTTTTATACTTACACCGATTTGTTTGTTATCTCAGACTAATTCCAAATTCAAATTTTTGAAAATTCTTTTGTTTCGGTGGCATAAAAATGTCTTGATGTATAGGAGAGGGAATTTTCATTTGTGCGAAATTTAGAAAACAATACGAATTACGTTTAGTTACAGTTTTTTTTCATTTTTAAACGAAAGATAAAGTTAAAATTGAGGTATTGTAGCCATGCAACGCCGACATTTGACGAGGGCGGAGATGTTACGAGCTGTGGGAATCGTGGACGACGATTAGAATGGGTTCGGAACCACGTGGACTGGGGCCGTGACCAATGGTCCAATGTGCTGTTCACGGATGAATCCAGATTCGGCTTCCATCCAGATTCACGAAGGACGCGTGTTTGGCGAGTTCCTGGATGATGGAGCCGTCTCCAGAACCCTCAGGAAGTTCACCCATACCAAGGAGGAACAATTATGGTTTGGGCAGGAATTCGTCTTGGAGGACGGACGGATCTCGTTTGGGTGCGGGGCAATATGACGACAGAACGATACGTCCAACAGGTGCTGGGGCCCGTAATCTTGCCCCACAGAACACAAATGGGGCAAGATTTCCTGCTCATGCACGACAATGCCCGGGCACACACGGCGAGAACGGTAGCAGCTTGGTTACATACACATAATGTTAGGGCCTTAGACTGGCCTGCTCAATCGCCAGATCTAAATCCCATTGAGCATGCGTGGGATATGCTGCAAAGAAGAGCTCTGAAGGAAGTTCCTGAAAATCTGGCTACAGAAGATCAACTTTTTGCGCACCTCAGAAGGACATGGGACAATATTCCGCAGCAAGACATTGACAACCTTGTTCTGAGCATGCCGAATCGTTGCCGATGTGTTATGAACATCATGGGCGCTTTCTCAGACTACTAATTTCAAGTTTATAAACACAAATTAAATGATTTTTCTATTTTTTTCAGTTTTTACTCACAAATTAAAAGTTCATTCATATACGGTTTCCGTCTATGCTTCATTTTTTTTCCGTAAAATCCTGAAATTTTAATCTATACCTTAACCATTATTAAAAAATGGTAGAATATTAAATAACGTATCTTTTAAATATATACATGTTACATAAATAATTAACACATTGATAGTAATTCGCTTTTTTAAAAATATCCCTAGACCGTGTTGATGTGTGTATTTTAAAAACTAAATTATTTAGTTTAACGGCTAGGATTCTAACTTGTTTACTAATTTTACTACTTGTTTTTATTTTGGTCTTTGGCATAGTATTACTGTAGCCTTTTGGACTGTGCTCGGCACAACGTGACGAATCCACCAGGGCCGACACCTGGTCATGCTTAACTTAAGCCAGTTTCTCGAGAAACTGACTCCAGTTCCCACTTATCATATTGCCAACCCTAGCAGATCGTTTGATATGTCTATTGTTAAGTTGCGACGAACCAGTCCTCAATCTGCACGTGGAAGTGGGCGCTCCAACAACTTTAGCAATATGCTATAGATGCTCTAGCGAAGGCGTCCCAGTTCCTGCGTACTGGGCATTCATTACTGAACGCATTGTGCGAGTGCTCTCCCAGCTCTTTGGCTCTGGTGCAGTTAATGCACACCGCTGCTTCGCCGGTCTGTTTGACTGGGCAGTCCAACCTAAGGTGTGCACCGCCGCAGTGGCTACAGAGATCGGCTGGCTCCGTGCACAGGCGTTTGCCGTGTCCGTATGCCAAGCAGCGGGTACACTGCACCAGAGGCGTCTGGTCTTCGACGCGCACTCTCTGGAGGTCAACCCGAAGCTTGCCCTCTTCGAGTGCCCGCCTCCAGATCATGGGGGACACACTCAACACAATGCTGTTCGTGTGCGGGTTTTTATTCTTCTTGCGGTATTTAACCGCCATTCTTTGCTCCCCGTCGTCGAGGCCGTGAAATATCTCCCGGTTCTGGTTCTTAAGGGCTTTAAGTACGTCGTCGTCACTGTGTACTGACAACACGTCCCTAAGAACCAGAAGCGGGTCCTGATTTGCCACCTCCTCGACAACGAGGTTCTCTCCGGCCGCCCTCAGTCGCTTCTTAAGTTTCGACCTTTCCTCCCTTGTTTTGCACCCCATTATGATCTTTTGATCTTTTGCTTTTCGCACTCTTTTCACTCGCACCCAGCCCTCCTTCGCGTCCACCGCTTTCCTGACTCTCTCTAGAATCTCGTCCCCCGTGTCCATCTCCTGTGTTGAGGAGACAACTACGGAATGCAGCGTGGTTCGCTCCAGGGCCTGTGCCCTGGTGTGGCTCTTCGTCACAGCTGCAACATTAGCGTAAGTTGTCTCCCCAACACTTTTCCTGCTAGCCAGACTGTCTCGCAGCTTGACCAGCTCGTCGGAGTTCTCCTTTATTAAGGTAATGTGCTCCTTCATCGTCCTGACTAGCTCAGTCTGGCTAACAAGAATCTCAGGATCGGACTGGGGACTATGGTCGGCAGTAGGCGCGAGTTCCGGTACGGCGACGGGTGCGGTGGGGGCCTTATCGCGCTCGGACTCTTTGACCAGCTCATAAAGCCTGTTTATGGCTTCGAGCACCGCAGTCTTTATCTCGGCCTTGAGGTTGCGAGAGTTGCCTAAATTAAGCTTGGCCTTATTTAGGCATGCTCTTGCCTCCTCGGTTTGACTGCGGCACTTAGCCTCAGGCTTTTTGAGCGGCCTTGAGTCTTCGATAGTAGCTCGGCGCGTCCCCGGAGCAGCAGGGCCCCCCTGCGCCCCAGATGGAGTGTCTTCTCCGAAAGAAATTCTCCTCCTTGCGTCAGCAGGCGAAGGCATCGCATGCTCCGCCGATCGCGGCGAGCCACTAGCGCCATGGGCCCTCACGGTGCTGGATGGGGTGCAAAACATATTATGAATTTAGGAGCAGGTATTACTAGATCAGACCCCTGTAAAGAGGAGGACGGAACTGCAATATCTGCTCGAGAGAAGAAATTCAGAGGAACACTGGTACTTATGTGACCCTGTAAAGGGGGAACACAATAAGTAAAATAACGAATAAATCAATTAAAATGTAAAACAATAAAATACAATAAATTTACTAAATTAAATATAAAAGCTATATAATAATATTAAAATTCAGTTAAAATTCAAGTCAGTATTCTTTAAAAACAAGTTTTCCCTACTAAACCCCTATTTTCAGGCCTAAAATATATTGAGGAAACTAAATATGGAAAAATAAATTTTGCCTAAAACCCCACGTCTACCTTCCTATAAACCCAGAGGGCGGATGGGCGGGCAAAATTTATTCGAGCTAGCAGCGCGTGCGAGGTGTCCAGAGACGCGTCTCCGCGCGGGCTAGCGATATAAGGAATAAAACTTACTAGGTGCCGATCACAAATTTTGAGTTTCGGTCAAAAAACCAGTTTTTGAACCAAAAAATTTTGAATTTCACCCCACAACCTGGAAACCGGGACACGGATCGCGGACCAGAAATCAGGGATGAAGGGTGAGTACTATTTAAACTATAAACTAACGTTATTTTGCAAAAGAAATTAGAAAAACAATTAATTTTGATGATTTACTATGAAAATTCGAAAAATTCCCGAGTGTTAGTAGGGATGAAGTCCTGACGTGCGTGTAAATGCGTGCGATATGGTCAGAACTTAGGCGGAGGCCTAGTTTGGTCTAAAAACGCTGAAAACAGCTTCAAAATCGCACGTCTGGAAGCGAAGATATCAACACACATGCAATAAGTTGGGATCCGTCGTTTAGATTGGCCAGCTCAAAGTCCTGACCTCAATCCAATTGAGCATGTCTAGGATGTTCTAAAGAGACGGGTAAGATCAGTGCAACCTGCTCCACAAAACGTCACGGAGCTAAAAAGAGTAATTGCAGAAGAGTGGGAACGTATTCCTCAAAACGTTATTAAAAACATCGTGGAAAGCATTCCCACGAGGATTCAAGCTGTAATTTTGGCAAGAGGAGGTCAAACTCGTTATTAGGTTTTTACATTTTGTAACTTTATTTAATTAAAAAAAGTTAAAAAATCTAAATATATCTCTATAATCTAAATATTTTTAATTTGCCAGAATTCACTTCAATTCTTTTCATTGTTTTATTCATTCAATTTGTTTTATTAATTTTAAAATTAATTCAAAGGGGTTGAAATAAACTTCAGGGTTATTTTGATGTCGACGGCGCGTTCGTGTTCCACGCGCGTCTCAAAGAGAGTCAGCAAAAGGAAGGGGCCTGCAAGGGCCGATGCCTGCAGGGGCTGCGAGACTGTTCGAAAGAGATACCGTGGCCCCGAACCACAAAGGGCGATGAAGGAACATGGATGGGTTTTAGTCAGTGGTTATTTGGATGATTTTAATGATTATAATTCTGAAAATACGTGTTACTTGCGCGAATCATATTTTCACCAACTTAAAACCTGACACAGACCTGCAAATTGCAAAAAACGTAAAAAAAAATTGGATTTCGCGCGTTGCTCTTGCGCTTTCACCTTACCGTGTGTTCTTTATAAAGAGTAAAGGTACTAATCCGCCATAGGAAAGTACTAACTTGTGACCACCATTAATATTTCTCGCGTTGCTGCGCTTTGGATATGGTATATAACTGTGATTGCGAGCTTGTGACATTTTAGCTTATTCACTACATTGCCAAAATTTGCAGACGTGGCAAGAAAAACAGAGAGTGACACTAAGAAGGCCGCCTGATAACCACACGTTACACAATAATAGAAACATCCTCATCATCATCATCATCACCCACAGCCTGACTTGGGTATGGGTATACCCATAGGCCTATAGGCCTTTCTTTGCTCGTGCTCCAGGCTCTTGTGCCAAAAAAACTTACCGACATAGAACATAATTTTTAAAACGAGTTGTGCTGTTAATGATTTAATTTTCCTCTCCAAAACACTGATTAAGTATCTTTCATATGTAGTTTCATTTAAATAAGGTAGGTGTGTAATGTTTGAAAACTAAGCGCGCATTGAAATTGCATTGAAAACAATAATGTTTCTGTGCGATATGGCTGCCACAATGCTATCTTTGCCACAACATAGCGTAATTGGAACATTTCTATCAATCCATTCACATATTGTTATTTCTTTAAGTAATACAACATAGGTTTTAAAGAAATGCTATACTATACATGTTCACGTCGACATGATTGGCACCCTGCTGGCCGTTTTTCCAATTGGCCAATGTAGGGTTGCTTCTGGCGAAATAAAGCCCGATTGACTCGATGATATTTCTATTGGCAACTTGATGCTTACATATAATTCTTACAGTATTTTTCAACAGGTGGCCCTTAGTAGAGGGATGCAAGGATGCAAGCTGTGGCCTTTCAGACCTCCCCTAGATATCTATGTAGTTCCTGAAGACTGCTTGGCTATCAAAGTAGGAACTAGGTTTACGTGGGTTCAGAGCTGTCTGCGTGGTTACCGTGCTCAGAACCTCTAGCTAGTGAATATCGGTCGTGGTACTCAATTTAGCCACTACACTGTGCCTTAATATACCTACTTATATTATGCATACTGTAAGTCGTGGGTTCGAACCCAGACAGGCGCATTACTTTGTGTAATTTATTTCATCACCACTGCCCTCAAAACGGTGAAGGAAAACATCGTGAGGAAACCGGCATGTCCTAGAACCTAAAAATTCGAAGACATGTGACATCTACCAATCCGCACTGGGCCCGCGTCCCCGCGTTGTGGATTATAGCCCATTCCCTCTCATAGAGGCCTGTGTCCCAGCAGTGGGAACATTAATAGGCTGCTAATTACACGTTCGGGAAAAATCCGCTCGAACTGACTCGAGTTGCGCCATGCTAACCTAAACATACAAACCGAATAGGTATGTAGTACTAATTACTTCAGCTGCAGCAGTGATTGCCTAGTTGTGTGACATCGGAATGCCAAGTCATAGGTCTAAAGTTCGAACCCAAGTCACGCCTCAGATTTTCCGAATTCATGTACATATTGTATATTTATCACTTGCTTCGGTGAAGAAAAAATCGTGAGGAAACCAGCATGCCTGAGAGATATTTCTGAACTGTAAAGCCAAATCAGAGGCCCATGGGCGGCATAAAAACTCTGACACCAGCCTGGGCACTAACCACACGATAAAGAAGAAGACCTTGGCTCGGTTTTGTGTTTAACATAACTAGGTACCGCATGACCAAAAAAAGGGTGTAGCTCTAAGGCGGTAAGGCTTTAGGTAGGTACTTGCAAGAAAGTTAAACATCTTCGGCCGTTGTGTCCAAGAGCTTCATGGTTTATGTAGTCTTAAGTCTTTATACTTAACGTCACGTGCAAAGACCCTCTTAAAAAAGTTTGAGTACAAGTCGATTTTCACAGAAGCTGCTTCACTGCTACTTAATAACTTTAAATCAACTGGAGAAATAAAATTCTTTACTCAGTCCATAAGAGTATTTTCTCTTTACATTATTTTACAACATTGCTCTAAGCAGTTTTATTTGTTAGTAGATGTGCTCACAAATACGCTTACGTTATTGTCGGAATATATCCCGCGGGAACGTTTTAAATAATGTATTTATACAAAAATGGAGCTTCCCATTAGTGAAAGAATTTTCGGAATCACAGATAACCCCTCCAACATCTACTCATTGATTTTGAACTTTTGCTATTAGAACTTTGAACTGAAGAAAAGAATAAGTTATTGTAATTTAGGATCTCTCCGAGTCAATAAACACGTTCACGTTCACCATGGGTGACCTCCATGACTTCCACGTTTCTTAGACGCGGTGCCATGTCATGCATAGGTTATACTGCTTACTGACGTTTTATCTGTTTTTATTTCTAGCAATACATCATCATCATCATCATCAGCCTATGATGTTCCCACTGCTGGGACACGGCCTCCTCTCAATGAGAGGGAATGGGCTATAATTCACCACGCGGGCCCAGTGCGGGTTGGTAGATGTCACATGTCTTCGATTTTTTGATTCTAGAACATGCCTCATCCCTTACCCTCTCCTCACATGCCATGCATCGTTTCCTCACGATGTTTTCCTTCACCGTTTTGACAGCAGTGGTGATGAAATAAATTACACAAAGTGATGCGCCTGTCTGGGTTCGATACCCACGACTTACTGTTCGCAAGTCGGGGCCGCCATCACTGGGCCACCGCTGCTCTTAAAATTAATATTGCAATACAAAATGGTGTTAATTGAGCAAATTTCGGCTGTAACTGTCAAAATGTTTGCAGATTACCGCGTAAGTCAGTCATTCATTTGTCATTGTGTACAAGATTACCATTCTATGCTATTTCTTTCAATGGTGTGTCAGTGGTTGATCATTGGAAAGTCATAATGACGCCACTACATAGTAGATTAACAAACTTGTCAAAATCAACAATTATGGAATCAATGATAGATCATTGTGACACTATTGTTACTTATAGCAGACTAGGCCCCCTGGTGGAAATTAAACTCTCACGAACACAGGTTTCGAGCCAGTGTTTATTTGCTCTTCATTAACAACAGGGATTCAATGAATAAGTACGCACACTGGGCTGGTTTTATCTTTCCTTGATTCATTTCACTTGCCAATTAATTTAAACTCAAACTCTTTAGCTCTTTTTTTTCTCTTTTTTATTTAATTATACTTATCTGTGTTATATTTATACTTTGCTGTATCCTTTATTATTGTTGACGCTCATTGTTTCCTTACACCTGCCTACCTTTTGACAATTACAGGCGCTATGTAAAATTATCAGTTAAAAAAAAACATTTTCTATGTTAAAATATGGATAACCTACTTAATAAGTTTTGTCTGCGAAAGCAACATTTTGAATAGGAAGTACAGTCGAGAGCACCAATAATATATACACTCTCTTTTAAAAGCAATTTATAAGTATAAATAATATATAGCAATTTTTTTTGCGCAAAATTGCTTTTCGCAAAAAAAAAATAGCGGTTGGAACTTGGAGATATAATCTTTTTCATAAAGGTATGAGTTCCAAAATACTATGTTCGTAAAAACATGATTTTTAATCAGAACATTAGGAGAAAATCACTTTTAAAAGTTGAGTGTTAAGTGTTTACATACTGGTGCTCGTGACTGTACTTCAGTTAAAAAAAAAAAAAGAAATGGAATAGATTGGCAGCAGCCGCCTATAACCAGCATTGTTATTCGATGGAAACTCACTAACGAGATAACTTCCTTCTGTGCAGTGAAATCAGTCATTGAAACTCTGAAACTGCAAAGTGAGTTCGTTAGTGAATTTTTCCAGAACAATCTAGTAGTTTCGAAAATTAATCTTGATGCAAACTGGCCAGCTGATATTCCGTAATAAGTTATTAACAAAGAAAGTTACAATAAGTACTATAGGCACATTAAATCTTTCTCTAACAAAAAAAAATGACATTTAATTTAGGAATACCTTCTAAACCAGGATAATCTTTTTGTTATTATTTAAGACTGATGAACCTCGTACTGGTCCCTAAGCATCTAATGTCAGATTGAGTAACGACACCTAAAAGAATCACAAGATGAAAGTGCAATCTTGGACTCACAGTGCTCGACCGACCGCTAAGAATTGAAAATGCAACGGTCCGCTTTTATTTTATTGGCTACCTTACATATTTATGGATATTCCGCCTATAATGTTATGAATGTTCCCATTGCTGGGACACAGGCCTCCTCTCTATGAGAGGGAATGGGCACCATGGGAATCCATAACAACGGAGCCAGTGCGCGTTGGTAGATGTCACACGTTTTCGAATTTTTAGTTCTAGGACATTCCGGTTTCCTCACTATATTTTCCTTCACCGTTTTGAGAGCAGAGATGATGAAATAAATTTCACAAGTGCGTCTGCCCGGGTTCGAACCCACGACTTACTGCTAGTAAAATTGCAAAAATCTTCTATTTGTTACTCTCAAAATGCATTTAAAAGATTAAAGCTTTTGCAATCAGCGTAATAAAGCCAGAAATCTCTCACGCCAGCAAACATTATTATATTACAATGTTTGCTTTCTCGTTAGCAAAGATTGACGTTGGGTAGGAACAGGCATAACAACATTAACGCCCAGGGTACTCCTGGTAACGTAGTTAGGTGTGCGTCAGTTCTAGGACGGCCAACTTGACAATTACTAAGCTGCTGCAGCTTAATGAGGAATGCCTGTTCTTAATTACGTTTTGACTTGGATCTAATTTGAATTGCTCTTTTCAGTTTGCTAAGGATGATTATAATTATATAATGCTGGCATTTCGCCCTCGACTTCGTCCGCAATATTTGCGATAGTTCAGCTAACATGCATGACATAATAGCTATTTATTCACCAAGGGGAGTAAGGCACGGATTACTAATCGAGTGTGCATTTGAAGCCCGACGCGAAGCGGAGGGCCGTGAACCACACGAGTTTAGTAATCTGTACTTACCCTCGAGTGATATATACTGCTTTAACTACACTTAAGCACAAAGAAGTAAAGACAAAATAGCAACAAAGCATTTTATTAAAAAGTTATATTGACATTGTTACAAACTTTACGAAGAAAATTGTCTCTACAAAATACGCCAACCAACAATAAGTAAATTTTTTTTTTTTTATTAAATTTTAGCGCGTCAATCAGTTTTCGCGCCAAAAGACGTTGGAGAAGGTAATATGCCCCGTTTCGCAGGTTCCAACTTACAACAACAACAACAACAGCCCATAACGTCCACTGCTGAACAAAAGCCTCTCCCATGATGGGAGGAATTTGCCGTAATCTCCACGCTTGGCAGGCGAAATGGAGATCGCAGTGAATGAAAGACTAATAGAAAACGCTGCTGCCCATTCTCTGGTCTACGGAGGCGCAAGGTGTTCTGCCTCAAACATAAGTCGCCTTATACGACACCCGCGCGTGTAATGGGTTGGTTCTATTCTAATCTGCCGGATACCACACCGCACGGTTCCAACTTACTCGCGTGTTAAAGCGAGAGTGTGTTATAAATCTCTCGCTCTACCGCATAGAGGTTTGAACTTGCCGGATATATCGGAATGTATGCTACCTGTTTTAAAAGTGCTTTTTTTATAGTGGCCAGTACTTTTAATTCTAAATTAAATCGTTTGATTGCCAACGTCATCAAGACTTAAAAAAAAAAAAAACGCGTTAGTAGGTAATGTATTACTACCCTGATTTTCAGGGCAGTAATGAAATTCCAAACAATATAACTGCCTAGATTTTTGAGAAGGTTTAATGAACAGCTTTTAAGCCTTTTAATGGGGTAGTATTGGTACACTTACCAAGCAAGTGTAGTATAAATATAATTTATACTACACCTGCTTGGAAAGTTCCTTGATACTTTATTAAATTTACGGTAGAAAGTACGTCATTGCATATCGAACAAATATGCGGGGAGAAAACGCATCTGAGCGGGAGAGAAAAGTGTATGAAAATCCATTTCTTACGTGGTTGTTCTTTTTTAATTTTGGGTAAGACTATGCGCCGGTAACCTAAATATCAAAAGCCAAAAAGTTTTTACAGTGAGTTTGAATCTCCAAGTTGCGCTAGCAAGCTGTGTGTTGGATGGTGTCGGGCTGGCAGTGCGACCCTGCGGCGGCAGGATAAACAATTTGAAAAAGAACAAGTGAAATTCCTCCTACATTGTCGCAAACATCTCAAACAAACATTAATGGAAAAAGTGTTACATTAAGCTTCACTAACTGCAACAATTTCAATATAAATTTCAATTAGTAAAGATTTCGTTTTTTATTTTCCTCGTAGGTGTAGTATAAAGCACTATGTATCACTCGAGAGAAAGTGCGATTCCCGATCTCAGGTGTTTTAAAGCCCTCGCCTACGGCTCGGGCTTCAAACGACACCCTCGACGGTAATCGGTCACTTTCTCCTCTCTGTGAAAAATGTACTATTTCATCCCTTCTATTCGAAAAGTGTCGTTTTGTTCCCCTTTAAGCGGGAGCAAAGTAGCTCTTTTCTCCACTAGACTTTTTAGCGGGCAGTAATGAGATTTGAATTTGGAACATGAATCGTTCATTGAAATCGAACGAAAATTGTATAAATTACTGGCTGTAAGTGTTTGCTGTACGGTGCGGGTCATCACCCGCATTGAAGAAAATATTAAATTAAGAGCTCGCCCACACCATTGTCGCCACGCCCTTCTACATATACTGAGATTACAAACACTCAAAATACCGGATGACTTTTTTATCACTTTCCAAAAAAAATGGGTATAATAAGTGAACAGAGTAGAAGCTTATGGCATACCTAGTTTTGTTTTTCCTTTTTCCACAGCTTAGAAAAGAATTGATCTATCATCAAAAAACGCTACAAATTTCAAGTAAACTTTTCATATTAGAACAAAGAGAGAGAAATTAAAAAAACAAAAACTATAAAATATCGAATTTCAAATAATACGAAAAAAAAAACAAAGTATGACCTTTGCTTCTACTCTGTTCACCTATTATACCCCTTTTTTCATTTAAATCTTGTAATTGACCTTTTTTACATTTATGTCATTTTTAAAATTAAACTTATTCATTAATTACTTAAAAGTGTCTCTTATTTATTTTCTCATAGAACGAGATGAAAAGTAGAGTATATGACTCGAGAGCAAACATACTTTTTCCTCAGGCGATGTACTTTGAATCCTTCGCTTCGCTCTGGATTCAAAATAGCGCCATCGCCGTAAAAATACTATTTTGCTCCCTTGTCATACAATCTACTATTATAGCCTATAGCACCCACAAATAATGCAGCTTTCTGCCTGTGAAAGATTGTTTAGAATGGATCATTGGTTCTGGAGATTAACAAACTAACAAACTTACCTCTTTATAATAGGGTCAGGGAGGGAATAAGCGCTCACTGGGTAATGGCGCGCACTCCTGTATCTCTGTCAAAATAGAACGTACCAACACGCCACGTCGGGTGTAGCGCGGAGGGGCCTCTAACAGACAGCGATGCAAACGGACAGTCAGCTCGCGTCGTGTGACCGAGAAGTGCGTTTGTTTGTTTGCGGCCTCGCTGATCCATGTGTTTTTTGTCGGTCAGTCCAAAACTAATGCTTATATGTAGTTAAATAAGCATTAGTTTCAGAAAAGTAAAAATAATAGTTAAATTAATTTTACTTTTCTGACTGTTAAACTATTCTATTTTGTGACAATGCAATCAATTTTCAACATTTGTGTATGATTTTTTTTTTTTATTTCATCTGAGTGCCATTAAAACTTTGTGACTATTGATAGGATTCGCCAGAGATTTATCTGTGATTTATGTGTCCAAAAATAAAATATTACTATTTCTAATTTGTCTTACCTCTAATAATAATAATTATATTATATTATACTATAATAATTGAAGTTCATTTGACATCGAAGACTATACTATATTTGTTAAATTGAAAAAGGCTAATCTTACGTACAAATGAGGATAATTGATACTAATTTGTAATTGTAAACTTTACTTTTATTGTATAGGGTTGATCTCATTAATATTTCTTTAATTAAAATGTTGCTTACTTGTTAAATTTCAAAAACAAAACTTAACTATACTTTTTTAATTGAAAAAGGCTAATCTTAAGTACAAATGGGGATAATTGGTGCTAGTTTGTATTGATAAGGTTCATCTCATTAACATTTCTTTTATAAAAATGTATCTTATTTGTTATATTCCAAAAAACATGTTTGAGCGTCATTCCCCCGTACCCTGAGAGGCATTACCCAGATTTAGGGGCAATGCCGCTTTATCATGTTTTTGTTAATAATGCCTTCCTACTACTAATAGGTCAAAGATTTTTGCAGAAGCTTTTGTTGTTAAATTGTTGATTACTGGATAGTTAAAGACTTTGTTATTTTTCTTAATTTTGATTTATAATAAACAATTTAAAAAATACACTGTTTTCCTTAGGTGAGCGCCATTCACCCTCCTTGCCCTATTAGTATAGATATGTATAGTATACACAGCGCTATCTAGTGCCACACTAAGCAACGAGGCTTGTGTCGTGGACACCAGATAGTTAATATACTACATAAATACTTTTTATTTCATTTAAACATCTATCACTCGGAAACAAATGTCCATGCTCATCACATAAACATTTGCTCCTACCGGGATTCGAACCTGGGACCCTAAGAACGTAAGGCAGCCTCACTACCGCTGAGCTATTCGGGTCGTCAATATTCTGTGGTGTATGTTACTACTGAAAAAAAAAAAGACTTGAATGAGGCTAACGACAGAACTGTCCAGGTGGCGACATACTGGTCGAACTAAATCTGACACATCAAATTGAGTAGAAGTTTGTAGAACTGATAATGTTAATTTGATGAAATTTTTTATTGTTTGTTATTATTAGTGATTTTAATGTTAAAATCTATCTGATGAAATTAGTTGGCGATTATTGTTATTAGTAATTCGATGGAATTTATTATTGTTTATTTTTTAATTGCTATTATTGATTTGATTAATTTTTTTAATGTTTATTTAATTGTTATTGTTAGTTATTGTTAATTTGATTTAATTATTATTTATTGTTTGTTATTATTAATGATTATTGTTGTTATTAATCTGATGGAATTAATTAGCGATGGTTTGTAGTAATTCGATAGAATCAGTTCTTGTTGTTTGTAATGATTTGGTTGAACTATTTATTAATTTATAATGAGTATTATTACTATTATTCATTGCTAATCTGATGGAATTATTATTTATTGATCGCTGTTGTAACGATTATTATTTTTATTGATTGTCATGTTTGATGGAATTTTATTGTTTTTGTTATTTTTTTTTAGTTATTATTGATTTGATTGAATTATTAATTTCTTGCTGATGATAATTGTTAATTAATGTTTATGTATATTTTTTACTGATTATTAATTTTACTTGTATGGGAATAAGTTAAGCTTATTAATTAATTATTATTTATTATATGTAGACCTGAAAATCCATTTAACCGACCAACCAAACGTCGTACAACTCAACGCTGGCGTCACTTTGAAAGCAAAAAATAAAATCCAGTCACGAAGACGTTAGGAATAGCAACGGTTTGATCGGCGCCAAATTACCGAGGCGCGCGTTAAGGCTGGGGTATCTGCTTAATTAGCAACTCTATTTGTGGTGGTTCAAACTTCGTTTAAAATGCTGTTAAAATAAAGTTCTAATCAGCTTGCACTACAAAGTGGTTGTTACGTCAGTCACTGCGGGCCGAATAGTGCGACATGAGTGGTTTTTATTTAATTGTAGCCTAATAAATCATTAGATCAAAATGCCAATTGTACACCTTGTGAAAAAAAAGTGACAAATAATTGTGTGAAAAAAAAACTAAAACTTAATGCCGTTTAGGAAAAGTTACGAAATTTCAAAGAAAAAATGCTTTACTTTGAATATTTTTTTCATATAGTAATAATAAAGTTAGAATTATTTCAATTGTACCAATTAAAGTTTAGAGTCTAATAATAAGCAACGTGTATTTTTTTGCACATTTATATTCACTCATCAAAGAGGAGTTACATGGAGAAAACCTCTCGTTAGCAGATACCACCCCCTTAAAGCTTTTGTCCTTTCTCCCTCTTCCTTGCCTACTTTCACATGGGAGGGAAAGAGACGAATGATCTGTAAGGCGTAACACGTAACGTTGCTAAAGCCGTAGCTGTAAAGGGAGTATTAGAAAGTAATTGGCAATAGCTACAAATCATGGCGGCGGCGTCAACAATTAGGCAAGCATTTATTTCTTAATCTGAGGAAATGTTAACAAATCAAAATAAGAAGGATAATTATGGCACTATTATAAAAAAACTTGAGACTGACTGAATTTACAACCACAAAGGAATGAGTTTCCTTTTGATACGTAGGCACATAATGCAAGCGAGAAAGCATCGGTATGGGAAAAGAAGTCTGCGATGAAAAAGCAGTGAATCTTTTATTAGAATATCTACTTAAACGACCAACTGATCAATATCTCTTTAAGAACGAAAACATTCAACGTTAACTGATAAATTGTATTTATATTTTAAACAATATGTTGCTGAAAATTATTCACACAAGGCTGCTTCGGCCGCTGAGAATTATACTTACTTTGGTACAGTGCGTCCGACACCAACAAAGGGAAATGCTGGAAAATTAAATTAATATTTAACATAATTATAATAGGTTGTAATATTGTTGTAATATTATAATAGGTTGTAAATTAATATGAGTGCACTTTTTGGTACTGTTACGAGCTGGGTATGGGATAAATTAATTACTACCAAAGAAACAACAAATAACTTTAATAATCACAAAACACTTAAAACTTAATCACAAGTACACTACTGATCACTATTCACTTAGATATCGCACTTACTAGTTCACTTCGATTCGCTTCGTACTGTAGCCAAAATAAGACTGACTGCTTCCGCAAACACGTCGACTATTTATATGGCGATCGAACGTTCGAGAAATATCCACGACTTCCTAGAATCTTCTAGACAATTCCACAACTTGTACAGAGGAAAGAAGTAGGTACTTTATGCCCTCGGCGTACGGTCGAAATTACAATGATGTTCTTTTGTAGGTAGTTTGCGAATTTGTACCTACATCATTCGGGACTCGTTTTACCTACCTACCTACTATCACCTACCTACCTACTATTAGGTACCTACTACCGCAACTGTAGGTAAGTACGGGTACGACGTAACAGTACTTACGTAGTAGCCCAACATCTCAAAGAATATTTCGTCGAAAAAGTGGTTTCAAAATTCTACGGAGATTTTTAATGCCATAATAAATGAGTAGGTATGTCAAGCAAACGAGAAATTAAAATGGTTTCGCCCCAGTTATTGGTTTTTACTTCTTTCTTTGTTTAAATGCGACTAGGTATTGTATTAACTATTCTTTCTTTAAATTTTGTTAGCACCATTCAACGTACTTACTAGCATTAGGTTCAAGGTTCATTGGGAAAATTTGAATATTTCGGGTATCCTTATTTCGGACCCAAATTTTTCATTGGTTATTTAAAAAAAAAACTAGCTGTTCGTATGTTTTGACATTTTTGTGTACATTTTGACCGTGTAGGTATTGTATTGTATAACGGGCTGGTGTCCGCAACTCCACGTCAAAGCGCGTATTTTGCGTATTTTGTACCATGCGGGCCCAGTGCGGATTGGTAGATGTCACATGTCTTCGAATTTTTGGTTCTAGGACATGCCGCCATGCCGGTTTCCTCACGACCGTGTAGGTATTGTACTTTTGTAGGAAAACAGCAGATTTTTTGAATAGCTCAGAATGATGTACTAAACTACTGAATAAATTGTAACAATGTTTCAATTTTAATTCTACACTCTTATACTTTTATTTTAATCAACTTTGTTCTCTTGCAGAAA
The DNA here is from genome assembly GCA_941918905.2 of Xestia sexstrigata. Lineage (NCBI taxonomy): Eukaryota > Metazoa > Arthropoda > Insecta > Lepidoptera > Noctuidae > Xestia > Xestia sexstrigata. The sequence continues at coordinate 8,358,585 of OW799200.2, read as the reverse complement.
CAACGAAAGTGTCAAATTTTTTCTAGAGGTTTTAGTTATCACCTGTACACGTACTAAGGTTTAGGTGATTTTCTGAGTGACTGCATATATCAATGTAATTAAAGAAGTCCTTATCTAGTAAACCCATTCTCGACACATCTACAGAAAATAATTTGTATAAAATTGTCATCATCATCATCATCATCATTAGCCTATAATGTTCCCACTGCTGGGACACGGCCTCCTCTCAATGAGAGGGAATGGGCTATAATCCACCACGCGGGCCCAGTGCGGGTTGGTAGATGTCACATGTCTTCGAATTTTTGGTTCTAGAACATGCCAGTTTTCTCACGATGTTTTCCTTCACCGTTTTGAGAGCAGTGGTGATGAAATAAATTACACAAAGTAATGCGCCTGTCTGGGTTCAAACCCACGACTTACTGTTCGTAAGTCAGGGCCGCCACCACTGGGCCACCGCTGCTCTCAAAAAAAACTCACTAACGATAAAATTATAAACCGTTAATTTGATATTGGACCCACATAAAAAGTGTTACTTTTTTATGCTCCACTCTGAAATCTAAGACGCGTACCTACCTAAAAGTATTTCGAATCGCTTTTATTTTCTTTCTCTCTCTATCTTATTAACTTATTTACTACATATAAGTATTTACAAAATCAAGATTAAGAGATTATAATATATAGATACTTAATTTAGAGATAAAACTTTACTTCGGATTTTTTTAAAGAAATTCAAGAAAAAGATAAGGTGAACATAACTTACCTAGTTATTTTATTATATGACACTTACTAAAATGTCATAGTTGAATATCTCTAGTAAATACTCGGAAAACTTTCGGATTTCACCGAGGCAATTTTTTTCAAATTTTGGGGAACAAAGGCAGTGCGATGTGGGTCATCGCCCCTCAGCGCAGAGACAACTTTGGGGATCGATAGCAACATGGAGTGGTTACCATGGTGATAACACCTTCGTGGCCCACTTTTCGGGACTCGTAGATCTCTAACTCACGCTACAGTGACCACCAAAGTCCGTCGGCAGTATATTCCCGTTTCTCGTTCGAAGGAGTTTCGAAATGAACTATGTTTGGAAGTTTCAATGATAGATATGTCGTAGTTTTCCGTTTGCCAAAGTTTTTAATATCAGTCTATATGCGTTTATAGTTGACTTTAACATTATCCTCATAGATACCTTTATGGTATCGTATGCGAAAGATTGGATGGATCGATGTTAGTTAATCACGCCAGCACAGCTGGAATAGCATATTTTTTCAATACACTTCCTCGAAAACGGGTTTATAACGCACTACGATTAGGTTCAACGTGCAAAGTATTTCACACGCGTGCATTTTCTTTATTTTTCCCGCACGTGTGCGGAAAAAAATTTCACAGGTAACATATACTTAAACAAAGTTCAAATCGGTTCTTCTATAGTCGAAGGTGAATGTTTGTTTTAGGTAGATTTCGTCATTCACCATAGGTGGTATCTAGTTATGACCCCTAGAGCCCAAATCAACCGCTGGTTAAAAATGTTATATATATATACATTCAGTCAAAAAAGTATCGGGAATGGATGATTTGTTTATGGTTCCAAATTCAAATTTTTGTTTTTTTTGTAGTTGTTAGATTGGCACAACTGTTTTCCATTTTGGCGCGGAGTTTGAGTTGCATCTGTTATTTATAATAGGTAAATACAGTGCTGGTTTTAGTAATATCATATATAGTGTGTATTGCGAATTTCATAATGGACAAAAATATCGAACAAAGAGTTTGTCTTAAATTTTGCATCGCCAATGGAATTTCGTGTTCGGAGTCACTGAAAATGTTACAGAAGGCTTACGGTGAATCGACTTTATCAAAAACTCGTGCTTATGAGTGGTTCAAAGCGTTCAAAAGCGGTCGAGATGTGATGGAAGATTTGCCTCGCTCAACGTCGATTTGCCGTCAACGTCTGCAACTGAAGTTAACATCGCAAAAGTGAAGAAAATAGTGACTGAAAATCCCCATTCAACTCTGAGAGAGATAGCCGCCGAACTTTCTGTATCTCACGAGTCGATCCGTACCATTTTAACTAATCATTTGGGTATGAAACATGTTGCTGCTCGGCTAGTCCCAAAAGATCTGAATTTTCTCCAAAAACTCAATCGCATGAAAGTCGCTGAGGACATGCTAGAACGAGTCAGTTCGGACCCAACATTCATGAAACGCATTGTTACTGGTGACGAGACGTGGGTTTACGAGTTTGACATGCAAACTAGTCAACAAGCTTCGGAGTGGCGCCTTCCAACTGAACCGAAACCGAAAAAACCACGCCAAAGTCGATCAAAAGTCAAAGTCATGTTGACTGTTTTCTTTGACTATCGCGGTGTTGTGCACTCTGAATTCTTATTATTTGAGCGTTATGCGGCGTTTAAGAGAGCAAATTCGACGAAAAAGGCCAGATTTGTGGAAAGAAAATTCTTGGATTTTGCACCACGACAATGCGCCTTCGCACAAGGCTATCATTGTGAACGAATTTTTGACCAAACACTCAACAAATACCATCCAGCAACCACCATATTCACCAGATATGGCTCCTGCTGACTTTTTTCTTTTTCCTAAACTCAAATTACCACTTCGTGGCACCCGTTTTCAATCGATAGAAGACATAAAGGAGAATTCGCGGCGAGAACTGAACTCAATTCCGGAAGCAGCGTTTAAAAAATGTTTTGATGAATGGATTACCTATTCGTTGGCGCAAGTGTATCGTTTCTAAAGGAGCATACTTTGAAGGTGATAAAATAAATTTGGATGAATAACAGACATTTTGTGTATTATTGATCTTTTCCCGGTACTTTCTTGACAGAGTAGTATATATATGTATACCTACGTACCTAAGTATGTGGGGCGCCAAGCACACTCTACAGGTCGCAATTATGCACCGATTGCTTTCAAACTTGGCCCAAAAATCGAAAGGGTCAAAACTTAGGTTAAGTTCGTGAATGGGCGGAATTCGTCCATGGGGGGCGGCGAGGGGGTGGTTTTTCGAAAATCAGTGTTTTGGCCATAACTTTTTCCTTTGGAAAATTTTTGAACCGTTTAACATTTTTGTCATTCAGAGTAAGAATACGAACAATTTAAAATTAAAACTTTATTGATGCAACCCCTAACTTGGGGAGGGGGTTGAAATTTTCAAAATTTTTAGAAAAAAAAAATTATATCTTCGAAACGGTAAACATTTTTAGTGTCACAAAAATATTTTTAAAAGCAAATTGTTTATTCTACAATTTTACTTTAAAAGTTTAGCGATAAAACTTACAGTTTTCGAAATAAAAAAAAATTACTGAAAAATTGAGGGTGTTTCCATGCTAAACTCTTATAGGAGGATTTTAAAATTTATGATAACCATTAAGACGTTTAATTGCCAAACGTCAACAAAGTCGTTGCTATGACGACCAAGTCTTTTGGCATCTGAAATATTCATAAAGGAAGTACTGCAAACAAAAACAAAAAAATACTGACAAAAACTCGGCCAGCGCAGCTGTGGCTAGCTATACTTAGCCTCTGAATTTCCAGAATAAATATGGGTGGAACCTTTTTCGAAATCTACCTCCTCCTGCGGCTTGCGAAGGGATTTTTTAATTTCGGCAAAGCACTATGCGTCTTTACGGCGTAAATATTTTTTGAATATTCAAATTGTGTTTATAAATACACTGGCCAGCAAATAAACCGGGCCACCCACTTCCTTAGAACGCTGATTCGATTTTCTCCAAAAGTATAAAACTCACAACTATTAATTTTATACTTACAGAGATTGCGTTTCATGCTGATTAAACTGACTATACATTTATTCTAAAGTACCGTCAACTCACATTGTAATCAAGCAACAAACACAATGCTAACGATTTGCTCTGTTTTGACTAGAGTTCGCGATTTGCTTTCTTTTATTCTACAATGATATTCGTCGGTCGGATATTTCTTATAATTTCTTTAGTTTTTGTCCATCGTTTGCTCTGACGCGTGTATTTTTGGTACTTTTTACGGTAAATTATGGATACAATACAAAACAATAATGTCTTCATGACGAAAATATTTTTTTTTCTTTTATTATATTTCTTCAAAAGTGTATTGAAAAACGTCGTTTAATACGCGTGGGCATTTGTTATTTCATTTCGCGGCTCCAAAATACCCTCACCTACGGCTCGTGTGTTAATTCCGCCTCGAATGCACTAATAAACTTTCTCCACTTGTATCAAAATGTACTATTATCCCTGTAGTTACATCCCGTGGGACAATATTACCGAACTCCACGCGGGCGAAGCCGCATGCATAAGCTAGTACATTATAATAAATACCTAGTTAATATGAGTATTCAATATACATCCATTTATTTTGTCTGGTACCTGCTATTCTTGCCTCTGTACATAAAAGTGCTCTGAAGTGCTAAACAAATAAATATTATTTGTTATTTCGAATTTCAAGAACCACGCCCGTTGTACCTGTGTTCCTTAATTAGACTGGAATTTAATTACAAGATTGCATTTCTAGTCTGTTTAATTAAAGATGAAGTTATCCGACATATTATGGTGAGGCTCTCATTCGTGTCTGCAAATTGTTTGTGCACCTCAGCTTTCCTCTAACTAATTCAATTACCTACTTGCCTTTGTATAACTGTTCTCGTATTCTGTATTGGCTGCATGCTATTCTTCTACTCAGACTGAACTCATTTGAAAGAAAACAAACATTTAAAAGGAAGGTTTCTTACTGCGTGTTATGCATTACAGTAGGTAGGACTTAATCGAGTTCCAGTCATAAAATAAATGAAAAATAGCGCTTAGGCTTTATTGTGCAGGGTAATAAATAAAGTCTATTTTCAGGTATAAATTAACTTCTTACTTAGTTTAGTTTTAAAATGATTATAAATCTAGATAGTTAGTTACGGTTTTATATTCAGTGACTTTTAGGTACAAAGAGGATGAAATATCTGATGGTTTTTTTTAGATATTCTCCTTAGTCTTTATCTAGTTTTAATCCTTAAGAGTCTACGAACAATAACTGGTGAAATGTGAGTGTACCTACTCTACACAGTATACACCTCTACCCACCCCATAGAGGAACACAACGTAATATTATGTTTATAAAAATAATCAAAATAATACGGAACAACACAACACATGAATAAATTCATCACCTTTCAGTAAGAAGGTCGAGTGATTATAGCCTATAGAAGAGAGAGATAGCAGTAAAAAGAGAGTGAGAGGGAAGCAAATTTCGGTTAGTAGGTTTATTGATCCCTTGCAAGCTGATCTGAAAATGAGTGGAACGGAAGTAAGAAGTAAGTACATGTCGGGCGTTAGGGAAAGCTGCTGGGAAAAAAGTCAAATTAAAAATTAATTAAATGTCATTATGTGTATGAGTCTTGTTTAATATTTATTTCTAATAAATTATAGACTTTTGGAAAAAAATGCGAAAGGACTTAGAAAAACGTGCGCTAATGTTTACTCCATCATAGGAACGCGTCGATACCGCGTAGCAGTCGTGTAGCAGGCGCCTGGCAGAATCGTAGCAGCATCGTAGCAAATGCGTAGCGGATGCGTACCAAGTGCATAGCAGGCTCTTACACCGCGTTCACGACCTCAGATCGCGGCTTCGTTTTTGTGACTACCGTTGCGCCGTAAGTTACGCCGTGCGCGGTAATATAATAAGTGTCATACTGATTACTGAAACCAATTTCTTTTATCTGTTCTTTCCGCAGTCGCTGGGACAACACGCAAGTTGCTTGAGGGTGTTGCTTGTGGCTAGCGATTAATACACTGGTCGAAACTGCGTAAATATCACGTATAGACGGCTCGTAGCAGTCAACGCAGTCAACGCATCGTAGACTTTCGATAATCGGTCGCGAAAGCTGAAGGAATCGACCATTAAATCAAATCAAAGTACAATCAAACTGACCAGACCGGATTCCAAACATAAGACTTTGGAAGACAAGTAGGTACCTACAGTAATACCTTTTAAAGTTCAAAGTCTAATAATTAAATTAACTATTTATATATAATTGTAGGTATTTACGTTTCGAATAAAAGTCCACATACATAAATGCACAATCGAAGTAGGTATTAGGCAGATGTGTACCTAATAGCAAACCCACATTTCGTGCCAGATATGTTAAAATCCCATGTAAGGGGAAGTCTATTGCTATTAACCGAGCACAAATCCAGACGGCCTGTGACACCTACTGAAATACGTGGTTATTTAAAAATCGCGCGGCGCCAGCGAGGGTGGCAATTTTTGTTTGATTTTACCTATCGGAAAATTCATAACAAAAATGATAAACTTTTGATAACAAATGGAATCAGGCGTTACTTTACGGAAATCCATGAAATGCAAGATACAAGGAGGTCGCCACATTTTGGTCAACAAAATGAACTAAGGCTCCAAGAGCGAGCAAACGAGCTCAAAAATTTTAACACTCTACCTTGAGGAGGTTACAATTGTTTAGACCCTTCATACAAGCGTTACTAGATCGACCCTCAGACAAAGGCAACATTCAAGAAGAAGTAGGCTGCAAGAGCGGGCGCAGCGAGCTCGTAATTTTTATGACACCTTGCCTTGGACAGGTTAGAATGGAGTTACTCGGTCGGCTTTTAGATAATTTCAAGAGAAAGTAGTCTATAGAGCGAGCGTAACGAACTCGAAAATTTTAACACTTTACCTACCTTGAACAGGTTAGAATTGTTTCGAGCAACTGGAGTTACCTGGGCCTCTTACAGACAAAGTGAAGAAGAACTAGATTGCAAGAGCGAGCGAAGCGAGCTCGAAATTTTTTTACATCATTGCCTCAGATAATTATGCTATAATTGCATAGACCTCGGGGCAAGTTGCTTCTAATTTATTTCAGGCTCTGTCTATACCAGTCGATCATGCAAAAATCCAATAGGAGTGCCAATCCAGAGGTAAAAAAGGAGCCTTTTTTATAAAGGTTTTTCCGCAGGGTTAAACAATATATTAATTTGAGTGATTCCATTTTACGCTACAATTTATTACGGACAAGGAAATACAACAAAGTGTACCTACTTTATTGTATTTCTTTGTACGTAATAAATTGCAATAAATAAATTGCAGGAAACTCTATAACTTTTAAAAATCCTGAGCCTCTAGGGGCAGCTGCCTCCTCTTGGCGACGCCCATGACAAGATATACAACTAGAATATTTCGTTTCAATTCCGTCAAACTTGAACTAAGTTTGGCTAATGACGTATTTGATATGGTTCAGGGGGGGGCAATTGCACCCATGGGCCCCCCTGTATCCGCGCCTGTATCTACCTACTTACAGGAGAGCCGAAACTGTCCGCGTCCAATTTACTTAGAATTATAGTAATTAAGAATTGTACCTATACCTACAGAACATAAAAGTTGACGCCGAAGTAACTAGGTATTATCATTTTTCTATCATTTGTACGATAACGAGTTTTCTGTGGTTGTGTTAACAAACCTCAAAATATGGACAAAGGACAAAGTTATAAAAACGATATTTTATGATAGTGAAAGTACTACCGCACTCACAGACGGTCGACCAGTTTTCACCCTTATGCGGTGACTCAGAAGGATAAAAAGTATCAGCAACCCTCAGTGAGCGTAGTAGTACCTAGGTACCAATTACATTTTATTATAGGCATCTCGTTAAAACAATTAAAACAAACAAGTTTGACACACACATTTCGATAAATTACCTACTTACTCCGTAGGCATAAGGGGGAATTACAAATTAATTGATCTCATATTTTAAAACTTTATCGAGGGTAGGGAACTACCCACTTACACATTATTATTAGAATTAACTTAAATAAGTAAGCTAAAATAGACCCTTAGTCTAAGCAAATACATTCAATTTACGGTAACATAAGCAACGTTATATTCCAAATAGATTTTTTATATGATAAGATGATTGTATTCGCTGGCTGGCACGCTAGTTCGCAATGCCCCTAGACACTAGTGCTGCCAACCTTGATTTAAGTTGTTTACCACGTTAGTTTGTACGTAGGTATTTTATTGTATAGACAATAAAAAATGGATATCTCTACCATAAAATTGTGTAATAAACGTGAAGGAACATAATTATTCTGTCCGGTCAAGAGGATTTTGCATACAAATTTCATTAAAACCTATTGCTTGTTTTACACAAGGTACTGCAAGATGTCGAGTATTATAACTTTAGAGATGGTAGAGAATCTAGCATGAAGGAGTCAGTCCCGGATTCGAATAGTCTTTTCGACCGGCTCGAGTTTCGTTAGGTAAGTACTTTTGTTTTTCTTACTGGCTGCTGTCCTCCACCGGTTCTTCCAAATTGGTGACCCCGAATACCTACCTATCATAATACAAATACAACGTAACCAATTACAAATTTTATAACAATTTAAATTGTAGATCAAGTAGTTTACGTTTAATTCAATTGCGAATCGGGAAAAGTTTTCCCAAAGCTTTCGCGTTGTGATTTCGTGAAATTTCATTGAAACTTTCATAGCAGCGATTCTAGCTCCATCTGTAAAGAACTTAGGTACTCATTACAAGTTTAAGTAACGTAAATATAGGTGGCGCTTGGGAGCGGCCAAGCCTCTCAAGTCCATGCATCGAGCAATGCGAGCAATGCATCCCTTGTTGTCCTGTTTTACCGACATTTCCCCCATTCATGTTCCAATGCCCAAAGTGGAGTCAGATGGTGTGGGTGGGGCACTTTGTGGAATGGGGATTACGTTCCATTCCTTCCAGCTAAAAAAATCTTTCATGATATAATCAGATTAGTAAAAAATTATAACTAGGTACTGTGTTTGTAAAACTAAAAACACACAGTGCAAAATTACCTTAATTTCGGAATTTGGTCCCTTTTATTTTAGTTTTCGCAACCGTCATCCGAAACTGCTAAAAAGCCGACTTAGGGTGAAAGCGTCAGAGTAGCCCGCGAAATGAAAGATTTTCTATAAGAGGTATTAAAAAAAAGTTGTTACCAAAGACTCTATAGATGGCGTTGAACTAACTACGTTATTAGGTGCCAAGCCAAAACGCTTGGAAAAATAAAACATTGCGTCCTGTCACATACGCTCGTTGACTGACACTTTCGTCTGCTTGCTTCCGAATTTATTCTTCTAGTTTTCTCGCGCTTTGTTAAAATCAGTTTTTTTTACGTTCCGTTCCTTGCAGTAACTTACCAAGTTCAGCGCCATCTACCAGCGACTAGGGAAGAGTTAAAAAGAAAATCCCTCATTCAAATTTAATTCAAAACCACCAATACAACTTACTGTCCTAGTTCATAATGGTCGAGGAACGACTTTTTCAAGGTCAAAATCGTTCCTCGACCTTTGTGAACTTGGAGGGTTGTATTAATGATTTTGATGATTATAATTCTGTAACTACAGTCGTTAACAATATTTTAATCAACATACAACCTAGCACTGGCCTGCAAATTGCAAGAAACCTAAGAAAAATTGAATTTGGCGGGCTACCCTGGAGCATCAGCCTATTATATATGTAGGACTAGGTAATATGGATAATGTGCAATTCCAATTTAGAAGCACATAGTTTTACAGAATCCCTCGTTGGACTAGTGGCGCTCTAAGCTACTTACACATTTTCTTTGAACTAACGCATGTGGTCCGATAACGCTGCGAAAAACCTTTTATCACGAATTATTTTTTTTATTATTCACGATGATAAATCTCGAGAGATTTTCGCTTGATGGACCGATATAGACAGAACTCAAAAGCTGGGGACCCCTTGGCCTCCAAGGTGGAAGTGCCAGGGTAGCCCGCGAAATTCAAATATTCTTGATTTTTTTACAGTTGCGTAGTTCATCAGAGTTGTAACGTTACAATTTCCTGGGTAGGATCCACAAAACTGTAAAGTCACTCTGAGCACTCACCTACCTAACTTTCAGTCTGGAGGGGAGCACTATTAAAAGAAATTGACAAGGGGACGAGTTATAAGAATTTATTAACAAAGATCTTAACCTAAAAGCTGGAGCTACTCAAATCACTAATGCCAGTGAAGCTGGCGGAAAATACTGAAGATGAACGCAGAATGGAATAAATAACTGAAGAACGTCCGTCTTCAGACTGTGGAGGAGGACCGAGGAACCATCAACTCTCTGGCCGTAGAGAAGGGCCGAGGGCATCCGTCTTCAGACGGTGGTGGACGGCCGAGGACCGTCAATCCTCAGGCCGTAGGAGGAGGGCCGAGGACTTCTGTCTTCCGACCGTGGAGGAGGGCCGAGGAGCGTCAAATCTTCATCTGGCTTGTGCAGCTCAAGCATCAAGGTTTCCAGGTGTTCTAGGTGAGGGTGCGGCACGGAGAGAGGCCGACTTAAAACCCAAGAATAAGGGGAACTGCCCTTTAAATAACGTAGACTGCCCATTCAACCACCAGGCTCCTGTCAACTCCAGATAATTTACATTTTAAAATTAGAAAATTATTAAAAAGAAAATCGGATGAGGTCGATGTGATTTACCTATACAACCTACGACTAGCTCCAGCAATAAATTAAAAATAAAACTAGGGTTGCCACTAACTGACATCACAAAAGTAAACAAAGATTTAATATAACATGAATTAAAAGGTAAAAAGGCCGTTGCTAAGCCTCCAAGAAATGACCATGAAGCTACCTAGGGAGGACGAATGCTTAAATTTTCAGGTTAATAATATCCAAAAATGTAAGTAAAAAACCATATAAAAGACATACACATTACAGAGTCAGGTTGTATGTTGACCCTTGCGCTTCCACCTAAAGGTTAACAAAAACTGACATAAAGTAAGGTTGTGTAGACAAAACTGCTTGGTTAATGTAAAAAAGGTTAATGTTGTCTAAGAGAAAACATTTAATTAAAAGAAATTGTTTCGAAAATATACTTTATTTAGATAGGTTTTCTTATTAAACAATATCAAAAATTCTCACTGTTGTAATACTGTTAAAAAGGGACACTTCTATGTTGTACAAACGCATAACTATTATTTAACAAAAATGTAGGATTCAGGGACAAAACATCTGACTAGGCTATACAAAATAAATTTTAAAAAGGTTACCTAATACTAAAGAAAACACAATTTTTATATATTAATCGGTAAAATCATCTGTGAAAGTATTTAACAAAACCCTCTCAGTCCATCGTAATCCTGTTTGAGCTTGATTATCATCTAAGGTTTCCAATACTTCCCTGGCTTTATTTCTTAAATCCCACAAGAATATGTCTATCATCCTTTGTACAACAGAATTTGAAGGCAACTCAGCTTGTTTTAAAGATACTCTTTGCAATACATCTAGTACCATAGTATATAATATTGACTGTCGGGTTGCTGGTTTGCATATTTGCATATGATCTAGAGGTAGCTGATAAAATTCGCCACGGCCCAAGTCCGCCGAATTGGCCTCAACAAAGACAACAGGAACTTTGAATGCAGTTACTAATGTTGGCATGCTTTCTACAAAACTAATGGTTTCCCAGCCATACGCATCTGCAAACTCAATGAATGCTTTATGTAGATTTAACAAAACTGGTGAGTTCTGCTGTAATTGCCTCACGTCATTGGAAGGCCACAGTACAGCAGCAGCTGCTCTAGGCATTGCAGCCATAGAACTGCCTTTGTGAGGAGTACTGAAGAACAAAATAGCTTTAGTGTTATCAGCTATTTTTTTCAAATCTTGGCGATCACTTTCTGAAGCTTCAACAAGCACTTGCTTGACAATTAATCCACCCATAGAATGTGCCAACCAAACTACTGGAATGTTTTTGCGGCCAACACCTGCATCTATGAGGGCAGGAACCAATTCAGAAGCTCGTGTTGCAATGTCTGCAGTTTGCTTTGGGCAGCTTTCAAGCCACTCTGATAGTGAACTCCAATAGTTGACACCAAGTATTCTTAAGTTATTAACATCTTTTGGCAGCCAGTCTTTAGGCCAGCACACTGTGTAGTTACATCTGTCTTCTTCTTCTTGGAGTAGAGCATGACGTTTATGAGTTGCAGTGAAAGTTTTGGTTGATTCTGGCTCTCTTATAGCTTCAATAGGAAGATCATGAAGAACCACCTCTATTTGTGATAAAAACACCTCTTCTCCTATTTCTATTAAGTCTTCCATCACCTGTCTCATTTCAGGGTCAACATATTTTTTTATTGGTGGATTTTCTATAGTCTCACAAGGGTCACATTCATTATCTGATACAGTTACTTCTATGATTCCAACAGGCTGAGCACATTTTTTGTCACGTTGTCTCCATGTGACAAAAACTCCTCCTCTAAGTCCATGTACAAGCAGCGTATCGCACGCAATCGGAGCAGTGCTTCTGTACAGTGGATGTAAAAGATATAAACCAGGTCTGTAACAGTACTCTCCGGACAAGTTTGCAAGACATACTGCTGATGAGCTAGACAAGCGTATGTCTTTGGCTCTTATAAGTCTTGACAATTCACCAATGAGACCATTTTGATAAAACTCTGATTTTAAATTACTATGCACACTCAAAACTGTGAGAATCTTGAGTACTGCTAGGTCACAGTCTGTATCATTACGATGTCTTAACAAAGCTTCAGATAATAGTGCTAAACCACCCATTTCTACAAACTTTTTTACAGAGAGATCCTTGTCATATTCCTTAACGTTGAAAAGACTAACATGATGGTACAGCGCATCCATACACAATATACATAGATCTCTTTCACTAATGTTATCAGGTTTGGGTGGTATACTGTCTGACTCAACTGCATCTTCATGTACAATAGTAAAGTATTTACTGAGGAAATGTTCAATGCAGCAATGGGGATTTATGGTTTGTAAGGCCACTATAAGGTCTCGAAATTTGAATGAGATGAGTTGCGATGACAGTGCTGTACGTCTGACGTGAATTGGAGGTGGCAGGAAATATCGGAGGTCGACACCACGAGTACGTGCCAGTAAAACTGCTGTGTTTTCATCCATGGCTTGTGCAAGCTTACAGCAGTCCCAAGCTTTATTATTTTTGAAAGCAGCAAGTTGTTCTAAAGCTATATTTCGCTGATCTTTATTTCCATGACGGCATAACCACAACAGCCTCCATGCTAACGAATGCTTTAAACTTTTCCAAATGCGACTAAAACCCACCGGCTGTTTTGTTGCTTTATCATATTCAAGTTGGAACGTCCGATTGTAGGAGGGGTCATCGACGTAAATATATTCGACCACATGTTTCTTTTCCCTTTCAAATACAACTGGATTGACTATCTTTTTTATTGATTTGCACGTTTGCATGATATTATAGTAGATAATAAAACAGCCACTACCTGCTGCTCCCACAATTTTCATATATTTGAAGGCTGCCTTAAATTTATCCTGAATACTCATGATAAATTATTTTCATTGCCGAGGTACCTAGATTAACTTGTGGCTGTTTTACTTTTTTCGTTTAGGTTATATTTAATACAATAATAATACCTAGCTAATGTTTTTCATTTTTTTTGTTTATGACATAAGACTTGACGTTTGGTTGACTGACATATCCTATTACGTTCCGTAATTCAACATTCTGAAATGAGGGATATCGTTTTTGAGCTCACCAGTAGGGCTATTACGTAACTCTGTTGACAGCTCGAAATGATAGTAACTGGGCTCAGTGTCCATCAATTAACTGTCAAAAGGTTAGTTTCGTATTATGTATGACCAGTCGCGATCAAATATGATGTCATTGGTTGTCATCGTGCCTGATAGTCACCGTAACTCATTTTGACAGACGCTTTCGTACCGATACTTATATTATTTCGATTATGTGGGCATAGTGGACAACTAATTGATGACAAGTGAGTTTGAAGTGGCTTTCGTGAAAGTCGTTACTATCATTTCGAGCTGTCAACAGCAGGACTATTACGTATCTTTCTGATATCCAGTGACTATCAAGCTTCGGTTGTACACCGATTTTTGATGACAACCGAGAATGTCATACTATTGGTATTACGTATCACGCTGTGTGTATATCACTTTACGGTGATAATCAGCCCGAGAATGGTGCTCTTCGCCTCAGCAGTTGACCACTCTATTTTGTATCGACTATTATGCGGCTGAGTGGAGTAGCGCCCTTTGAGCGTTACAAAACTTGGTTTTATGGAACATTTTGTAATAAGCGGTCTAAATAACACGTGACATTACTGACATTGTTATTGTGAATGTGTTTACTTGTAAATAACTTTTATAATTATTGTAAGAACCGATAATGTGTGACATTTGTGTTAAATTGTTGTGCAAGCCTGTTTATATTGTCCTATCTCGTAACATTCGATAAGTCATCTACCGGCTGTCAACTTTTGGACTGTGAATTTGAATTCTTCGAAACTGGGGAGTATTCTGATTTAATTTACACATCATTGTTGTAAAATTTACATATTATACATCACACAGACACCGAGTGACGTCCCAGTAAACACCAGCTACGTTTATGTCTCATTTTGCTTGACAAATTGTGGACGCAAATTCAAGGACGAAAACTCTTGCCCAGACTTCTAGCATTTACTACAAACCCTACTTCACACATAATATGGTGTCTCTAATACCTATGCCCTAGTCTAAATATTGTAACTATACCACTTAGTTCATAACTAAAGTACTTGTTTAAACTTTGTTCCCACATAAAACTTGTGTTCCTAACAATCCTTGAATCTTAGCAATCAAAATATAATATTCTCATAACATACTCAACTGTTTCTTGTCACATTTCAGGTGTCGGTTAAGGTAATCAGGCAATGTGATGACCTGCGGAGCTACGTTCGTGACAAACTGAAACAGCGCTGACGGAGATAGATTGATCTAGAAATGAGTGCAGCAAGCTACTGTGGGACAGGAAAGAAGTGAAGTTGAAATTGAGTCAATAGTGAACAAACACACTCAACTGAAGAGCCAGCTTGCAGTACTTCACACCCAGCACATGGATATACCTACTGGACCAGTATCACCATCTCCATCAACTAGTGTCAGGTTTTCAGCAATGCTATGACACTCATGACTGAAATGAATATCTGAACTTGAAGCGGAATTGTGCAAGTCACACAACACCATTACCTCCATCAATTCTCTGAAAACCAGCGAAGAGTTAGGTCACTAACACCAATAACCTGTTCAATGAGCTGATTGATGGTTTATACGGACTGGAGTGCGAGCAGCTCACCATCACCATAGATGTAACTGGGGACGATACCATTATTAAATGTCCAATTTTAAGTAGCCATAATAAAATTAAGAATTATAATAAGTTGTTCCTGCAACCTAACCCATCTTAAATTATACTCTAGCAAATTTGAACCCCACCCAAAGTAATATCATAGTGTATTCTGATTCTGATGGACTAGGAACCGGTTTTGGATCATCAACCGTTCTAATCATACAGTGTTGTAGTAGTATGTAATAATTAGTAGTAGTATAATTCAAATAAATAAAGTTTAGTACAATCCGCGAGGCCTAAGCTGAGCTTTGCATTTGTGTGAGTGCACATAGATAGTGTAGGTGTGACGTCGGCCTAAAGCGCGACGCGTCTTTTGCTTGGTTTTTAAAACCGGTTTAAATAATCGGCCTGAGGCGCGGTGCCTCCCCCGCGCGACGCATTTCCGCCGCGCACCTTGCACACTTCACCTATTGTACTGTCAGCAGCGTGACGTGTTTAATTCTTAATATTTTATTTTTGTGTTTGATTTACTAGGAAAATGGCTGCCAAAATATATTATATGGGCAATGATAAAAAGATACGTGGCGAAAAAAAAAACGTATCAATGAATATATGATAGGATACAATAATGAGGTTAGCGAAAGAAAAAGTTGACACTATCAGTGTACAAGTATGGAAAAATGTGTGTGATCACGCAATAAAAGAAGAAACAAAGTTACGTGGTCACGACGCCGCTCTTTGTGATATAACGGAACGATTCGTTATTAACACAAACGACACATCAGACGAGAGTGAAAATGATGACGAGAATGATAATGAAAATTATGAAGATGCAATGTCCGGTGGAGAAGAATAATGGTTATAGTTTTTTTTATATTTAATTTATTGATCTCTGACTTCTCAGTCACACTTACATAATTATGTACACATACTCATCAGTCATAAATAATTATCATAGCCGCTGGCCTTTATTTTAACATTTTTTTTATAAAAATTAAAAAAAAGAGAAAAAAGTATCTATGTAGTATATCAACTATCTGATGTCCACGACACAAGCCTCGTTGCTTACTGTGGCACTAGAAGGTGCTGTGTTTTTTCTTTTTTGTCTGACTACTTTTGGTAATCACTCACACAAATGCAAAGCTCAGCTTAAACCTCGCGGACTGTACAGCATTATAATTTGTCTTTTTTTCAACATGTTTCACAAAACAAATATCCAATATGTAGAAAAGTGAAGTTAGAGTAAAAGTATTAGGAGCTAATAATAAAACTATCTATCTTTAAATAAGTAATTAAGCTTTTTCATTTTTAACTGTACGAGGATCTTTTGGCGCGTGGCTGAAATCAGAACTAACGATATCATTCCATAACTACAGATTAATAAAAAAACCACTACATGAAAATTTTTTTTTAGAATATCACAAGCTATATGAACAATAAAACAACAAAAGACGTAATGTTTGCACAGAATCGGCTTAGGTGTCTATCACAAAACCTTATAAAACACTACATAGGAGTAACGTCTATCACGATAGCAACTTCAAACTCAGTTGTCATAAATTTGATGTCCAATAAGCTTACATAATCGCAATACTATAAGTATCGATACGAAAGCGTCTGTCACAATGAGTTACGGTGACTATCAGCCATGATGGGCACCAATGACGTCATATTTTATCGCGACTGGTCTTACATAATACGAAACTAGCCTTTTGACAGTTAAATGATGGACTCTGATCCCAGTTACCATCATTTCGAGCTGTCAACAGAGATACATAATAGCCCCACAGAGATACGTTATCTTCTTCTTCTTATTCGGTACGCTCTTGACAGAGCGGTCGTGATTGTTAAGTACTCGTAGCAGTATTGAAAGGGGCAGATGTGATGCACTTCACGACATTTCGCCAACGCTGCCTGCTAGAGGTCATCCTGCTGCATTCGTTGATTGAACCCCCAATGGCAGACTTGATCTGGTCAGTCCAACGCGTAGGTGACTTTCCGCGCGGTCTAGTGCCTTCTACTTTCCCTTGGACGACAAGGCGTTCTATGGACTGATTGTCACGCCGGGAAACATGCCCGAAAAACGTCAGGATGCGAGATTGTACTATCGAGAATAGACGCTGCCTGATACGGAGTTCTTGAAGTATCGAGACGTTCGTGCGAAACTCGGTCCACGAAACCCCAAGCATTCTTCTCCAGCACCACATTTCCAGAGCATCTATTTTCTGCTTTTCCACATCCCGCAAGGTCCAGGTTTCAGCTGCGTAAAGAAATATGGGGAATATAAGCGTCCTCACGAGCCTGGTCTTCGTGGCTTTAGTTATGTTTCTATTCCTCCATATTTTCCGCATCTTATCCATCGCTGTTCTTGTGATGCCCATACGTCGTTTGATCTCATCGATGCACCCGCCATTGTTCGAAATTAGAGCCCCAAGATAGATATAAGATTGGACCACGTTGCAATTCGCGATTTGGGTCACTTCAGGCGAATTATTCCTGGCACGGTTAACAATCATCACCTTGGTCTTGCTGCGATTAATTTTTAGTCCAAACTCATGGCTCACTCGTTCCATCTTTGACAGTAGCTCTTCCAAGTATTGCGAACTGGTTGCAAATAAGGTGGTGTCATCTGCGTAACGCAAGTTTGCAATCTTGTATCCACCAATTGTTACACCATCCGTCCAGTCTTCCAAAGTGATACGCATTATTATCTCTGTGTACGCATTGAATAAGAGCGGTGATATAATGCACCCCTGGCGTACTCCGGCACTAGGATGGAAGTCACTTGACAGGACATTATCTGTGCGAACTGAGGCTGTGCTCTCTTCATATAGACGTCTCAAAAGGTGTACAAGATGTTTTGGTGTGCCCATGTCTAGCAAGGTCTTCCACAAAACCGGCCCATTTCACCGAGTCGAATGCTTTGGAGAAATCAACAAAGCAAAGAAATATGGGTTTATTGAATTCCCTTGACTTCTCGATGATCTGGCGTACGATGAGAATTTGTTCTCGAGTGCCCTTCCCCTTTACAAAACCGGCTTGTTCCGGAGCGATCTCCTTAGACAGGTAAGTTTTCAATCGCTCGTTGAGAATATGTAACATTATTTTGCTAGCGTGTGATATCAGAGCAATGAGGCGGTAGTTGTTACATTTCTTCGTCGAATCTTTCTTGTGCAGGGGTGTGAATACGGTATGTGTCCACTCTGAAGGCCAAACTCCTGTCTGCCATACCTTGTTGCAGATAAGATAAAACATCTGGTCGCCACATTCTCCTAAGGCTTTAATTGTCTCTATAGGAATTGCATCTTTACCAGTTGCTTTTTTGCATTTCAGGTGTTTTATGGCAGCTCTTACTTCGGACAGAAGGATGTCTGGTTCCAAATTCTCTCGTTCTGGGTGTGTACTTCCAAACTGTTGCGACTGCGGGTCCAAGAATAGTGACTGACAGTAGCTCTTCCACGTTTCAGAGATTTGTTCGAGTTCTGTTATCACTTCATTTTTGTCGTCCTCAATAGTCCAGGTTTTAGCAGGTAGAGATTTAGTAATGAGACGAATTTTGTGATAAAGGTCTCTAGACTCATGCTTCATAGCGTGTTTTTCGACCTCTTCACAAATGCTACGAAGGTGGGAATTGTGGTCTCGCCTGCAACAGGCTTGGATGTTAGCAGACAACTTATTTAGCTTTCTTATGTCTGTTCCCGCGGCTTTCTTATGGCGCCTCTCTACTATTAGAGCAAGAGTACTATCCGTCATCCAATGTTGACTTTTGAGCGTTTCTGATCTTGGATTAGACTCCGCCACTGCATTTTGGATGAGATGTTTAGCCTTATTCCATAGCGTGTCTGGTGTAGCTTCATTGTGGTTCACATCGGTCCATTCTTTCCAATTCCGCTCAAAGGCTGTATTGAACTTTTCGTTATCTTCAACTTCAATCCGTCTTATTTTCTTGGAAGATCGGGCAGCTTTGAGTTTCAACCGCATCTTTACGATGACGAGTTCATGATCGGAACCACAATCAGCCCCAGGAAGTGTGTGGGCATTCAGAACGGAGGTGCGCCAACGTGACCTAATCAGGATGTAGTCGATCTGGCTTTTAGTTCTGCCTCCAGGTGACGTCCAGGTGAACAGTCTACGGGGATGGTGCTGGAATAGACTGTTCGCTACCACCATGTTGTTCTCGTCTGCGAACTGCATAAATCTTTCACCTCTTTTATTTCGTACCCCAAGTCCGAAATTTCCCACACATTTGATATACTGAGCAGCGTTTGCGCCAATTTTCGAATTGAAATCACCCATGCTTATAAGTATCTCTCTGTTGGGGATTTTTTCGACTGTTGCCTGTAATTCTTTGTAGAAATTCTCCAGAACGGAGGGTAGAGCTTCACTGGTGGGGGCATATGCCTGTATTAGGTTTAGGTTTACAGGTGACGCTTTGAGTTTTATTGACATAATGCGATCGCTAACTGCTTCGTACCCTATCACACTGTTATTTTTATGCTTAGGAATAAGAATTGCTACGCCGTTTTGGCTGCTGCCATCGTTGCCGGAGAAGTAGACTGCATGGGTGTCGGTAAAGAAATGCCCGTTGTTTCTCCAGTGGGTTTCGGCTAGTCCACAAATGCATAAACCACATCTGGTAACTTCCTTCTCTACGATATGAAATTTACCGGGTTTTAGCAAACCACGAACATTCCACGTGCCTATCTTCTGGATTTTTCGCAACTTGAGGGAGTTTCCAGTAGCATTATTTCCATGCGGAGCCTGGTCTCCTACTCCATCATGGCCGATAGTCCATTTCCCACCGCTCGCCCCGGACGCGGCGCGGCGCCGCTCGCTAGGCGGTTCGCATGGCAATCGTGATCCTTTTGTGTCTACTTTCATAACGATTTTCTCGGGAGGTTAGTTGCAGTGGTTTCCCGTTGCCTTCTGCACCAGATATTTTAGGGGTTATTTATACCCCAAGGCCCCTGTAGCCTCTTCTGACCTCTGGTCACGAATGTGGTTATACCACCACTGCTCGGTCGCCATTGCCTCGTCTGTTATCTAGCAGGGGGACCACGGTATAGGAATACCGCCGCGGATGTGTTGTCCGCGCGTGCAGGTGAGGTTGACGGTTGGGGCCGGAAAGATGGTTTGTCCGTTACCCCCATTACCCCCATTTCGCGCGGCATTATAGAGGTTAAGTTGCTACTTAAAATCTTCAAGTCATAATTAATCAGCAGTGGCTCAATCTAGAACACAATCATGATTATTAGTATGAAATACGTGATAAAAAGCACTCAACGCGCGAACACTCTATGATATCTGACATTTTGGAAGATTTTAGTCTACACAAGCGCCTCTAGTGGCAAATAGGCGAGACGACAACAAAAAAATTAGTCCGTCAGTAAGATTATCAAAAAATATATGACCCGTGTTTTTTCTTTTGTTACGTAAACCAAAATTGACGAAGATATCACGCTTTTAAAATTCTCAATACGTCACGCCTAGGTATAATTTTTACTTAGTTCTGACGTCACGAGCCCCCACTCCCGAGTTTTGATGCGTTTTATCTTTATCAATATTCATTGATTTAAAAAATTCATGACAAAAAGACAAAAAATACGTGTCCATTAATTTCCAATACTCTAACTGACGGAATAGATAGATTTGCAATTTTTTGATACTGTCGTCATGCCTATTCACACGCAATAGCGCCGATAGCCCCATTTACAATCTGGTATTGGATCATTTGGATCAATCAGCGATTTTGGATAGATTTAGTTCCAATAACGCAATGTGGGCCATCGAATATGGGGCCATTTCTGATTAATTTAAAGTAATTTCCTTTGGTTTGCCGTATGTCATTACTTCCCAGAATTTGATCCTTAATAACGACTTATCAGTAAATACCAGTTATGTAATAATGCAGGGTGAGTGACAGGGACCTAAGTAAGGACTGAACTCAAAAGCAGTGGACTGTAATTTAAAATAGTATATATCCAAAATAGGTACAGTAATATTGTTGTTAAACGTAAGGAATGTGCGCGCGCGTCGCCTTCAGACTCAGAGATCGGTAGCGAGGTGGGCCGGTGGCCTGCGTTTCGCCCGCCGTCGCCCGCTGTCATCCGACAGCAGCCGAAGATTGCCGAGTGGTCGGAGGCGCCCGAATAGTGAGTTCTTTTTCTAAAATCAACGGGTTAGATTCCTGGGCCGGCAGTCTCGACATAGATAACGAAAAATCGCTAACTTTGGATCGCTGATTACTAACGAATAAATTCGCTTGCGATTAATAAGATTTATAATTATTCTTATTATTATTATCTTTATTGCAACCGAATTTATTCGTCAGTAATTAGTGATCCAAAGTTAGCGATTTTGTCGTTATCTATGTCGAGACTGCCGCCGCCGGCCCTGGCTAGGAATATTGGCCATTTCACATTTTCGCGCAAATTTCTAAGACTTTAGTCGCCTAATTTACTAACTTAGATAACACCCTGGCATTTTTTGAATACATGTTAAAAATAGACTAGTCTGTCTTATTGACACTTCATGTAACACATTCACCAAACAATACTAGAATAATTCACGATTAATCATTTTATTAATTAAACAATACCAACCACAAATGTAACGGTTTTATCAAGTTAAAGCTAAAGTCGCTTCAATTACTTTGTACAACAATATTCGATCTTGCTTTTAAAACCATTTCCAGCAAATCAAAGGATTTAATACAAAGAACACCTAAGAAATTGTTCTGTAAAATAATCTTGTTACTTTTTAGTTTGTAATTTAGTTAGATAATCTGAATTAGTTGTAGTTTCAATTTATAAATTGAGTTAGTGATCAAATCGTATTCGGCGCCATCTTCCACCTGTGGAGTGCTGCCTTGTAAACAATTTTTAGTGTCAAATGAACAATAATATAAAATACTTGCTTATTATAATTTTAACTATAGATCTAGCTAAAGACTTACTAAGAGTCTTTAGCTAGGCCTTTGTTTAATAAATTACTATTTGAAACCACGAACTATCTAAGTACTAGGTAGTACTATCTAGGGCCAATAGATGGCGCTTAACACATCTGTCAATTAATTAAGTTTTATGTAATAATAATTGTACTGCCAAGCAGAGATGGCAGGTTCACCAGTATTATCATGGAATAGAATTATGAGTGCTATTAATTAGATTAACATTAAATCTTAGCAGATAGAGCCTCTTGCGGTGACATAAGTATATATTAGTTTATGCAGTCCCGTGCGACTCGCATCCAGCGGATTGCCGCAACCTTCACCGTCATCGGTCCACCTAGGTGAGTGGGAGGCCTTCTGTTGAATACATTTTATAGTATTCATAAAACATGAAAAAAAATTCTGTCCATATACATGTTTATAACTAAGGATTTCAAAATAAAATTGACAAAAAAACCGACCAGTATCAAAACTCACGTTTGTTGTATTGGAGCCCGAATATTTATTTTATTCTGTTTCTAATATTTGTTGTTATGAGCGGCAACAGAAATATACATCTGTGAAAATTTCAACTGTTTAGCTATCACGATTCATGAGATACATTCTGGTGATAGCCAGACAGACAAATAATACTTTGGGTACGGAAGCCTAATCGAATTATTTATTATTCATGACTATTTCAGAACGTCAAAATATGCTTCAAATTTGACGTTTGAGTTTTTCACAGTATGACATTGACAGTATCAGACACCTCAGTTGACCCCAGACAACAAAAACAGCTCATAACGTCCACTGCTGGACATAAGCCTCTCCCATGATGGGAGGAATTTGCCGTAATCTCCACGCTTGGCAGGCGGATTGGAGATCGCAGTGATGAAAGACTAACAGAAAACGCTGTTGTCCATTCTCTGGTCTACGGAGGCACAAGGTGTTCTGCCTCAGACATTAGTCGCCTTATACGACACCCGTGAGTGTAATGGGTTGGTTCTATTCTACTCTGCCGGATACCACACGGCTTAGTCAGTGTCACAGAATACTAATAACCTGTCAGTGCAGTCACACACAGACTACAGACAGAGTGCTTTTATATATTTGGCTGGCACCCTACTCACCTCCCATATTATTATTATACTCTTTGCTACTCACTTTTCACTATAAAAGCAGTCACCTCGTGAAGTGAATGATGCTTGCAGTATCTCTGAGAAGAAAATTCCAGTCTCTTTTATTCCAGACAATATTGTTGGACAGTTTACTAACAATTCTTTAATAACAAGGTACCAAGATCAACCGGAGATGCATACTTAAGATCGATCTTGTTAGTTGCTTTACGATTAATGACAACAACTCATTATAAAATAAATTGAATCTAAGTCATTTTTTACTTTTTTAGGTAAACGGGGCGGAAGGGACTCCGACGTTATAACGGTTACCGGTTGTAAAACACGTAGTAACGGCGGTAAATAACAGCTGTTTTCAACTGCATTAGACAGTCAAAATGTATGGAATAGCATGAATTGGATAGAGGACTAGAGCATCGCAAATATTGATAAGGAGAGTAATAAAGGTGAGTTTTTGCACTAATGACATTAATACACTCATTTTTTAAATTTTAACAGACTTACAAACATGACCCTTTATTTTTGGGCTCTAACTCTGTCAGGTTAAAGCGAGAGTCACTTTTTTTGTTGGGAAATACAATGTAATAATGGAGTTTAGTAATTTTCCCATGGGCTCGTACTACTGGGATAAAAATCCATGTGCTGACTAAGGTATGCGGAATAGGATTTCAATCCCATAGTAATACCCAGGAAAAGTCAGTTTATACCGGGACCGAAATCCGATTACACATGCCCTAATGCTAATCCAAGCTACATAAAAACAATCTGGTGTTGTCGTTTTTGTGTGAGAGATTACCAAATAGCCATCCAACCTCCTGCCCTGTCTGTTGAAGGGAACAAGCTGGCCCAGGTAGATATATTTGTTGACAAAGTGTATTTATTATTTACCCTATAGTTAACTGCATTGCTCACGGCTTTAGTCTTTGACCTATTCTTCAGTCCAATCTCATAGCTTGCATTCCTTTTTGTTGATTTGTTCTTCATAAGCAGAAAGAACAATATGGTCTGTGAAGCATTTTATCCCTCATTGGAATTGCTTGTGTCATCCATCAGTCTGTAAGGTTATCAAATACTTTAAATATGAATTAAATTAATGTTATTTATGACCAATGAGAATACTAATGGGGGTGGAAAACATTTTAAAAGCTGCATGTTCAAACGATTTTGTCTCATTTGAACATGCCGTTGTAAATTTGGACTGATTTGCAGGGAGTTAATCTAGATTTTTAGATGTAATCAACAAACGATAGACAGTATGAAAGATGTCATAGCTAGAAAGCGGGTACCTACTGAGATGATAATAAAGAAGTATGGATGAGGAAAACATGCTGCTATCCCAAAGAATGATGCTGATATTTATAGATTTTTCATATAATTTCAGTATTAATACTGAACAGCGAAACAAAGAAAGGTCCACCACTGGTGGCCAAGTTGAAACACTAAGAGAAGGCAAAAATCATTTAAACTGGATAAAGTTAATGGGAACCTCTGTCAAGATATTAGAGGTAAGTTACGGTTTTAAGTATGCGGTATAATTTTATTCAGGGCCCGTTCTGTTGTATTGCCGTTTTATTATGTTCAAAGAATGCAATGTGAACATATTACGTACAAGAGTAAGTACCGTAATCCAAACCCAACACACTATTGTTATCAGTATCTTCCAGTTACTTAGTCCAGTATCAACCTGGAGTTTGGTAGTTGTTGGTGTGACAACCCCGTGCTTAGGAGGTTAGTGCTACGCCCAGGCCCGGACTGGCCATACGGGCAAATCGGGCAAATGCTCGTACTACCGCTAGAAACTTACACAGTTTCAAACACCAATATGTCGAAACAATTCTAACCTGTTTATGGCAAGGTGTCAAAAATTTTTCAAGCTCGCTTCGCTCACTCTTGCAGGCTATATCCTCTTGATTCTTGGCTTTAACTGCAAGTCGGCCAAGTAAGTCTTGTATAAAGGGTCGAAACAATTTTAACCTGTCCAAGGTAGGGCGTTAAAATTTCCGAGCTCGCTACGCTCGCTTTTCAAGCCTTACTTCTGTATGTTTTTATAATTAATTGCCTTTCTAAGTCGACTAAGTAACGTCTATTTCTGAATAAAAGGACTAAAGAAAAGCTAACTTCTCTGAAGTGGAGCTGCGTCGCTGTCAGTAGGAACAGGCAGGCAACATTGCTACGATTTATGAGGAATAGGCAAGCCCTCTGGTCACGAGAAGAGTCGATTCGCTAATAGAATGTCACTTATTCTAGACCTCCTGGTTAGTTTAAGGAACCAGGAGCTAATGTCATCTGAAGAAATAGAATACTTGGTTGTGAAAACCTATCGCGTGTTCTCCTTTTCTCAGCAGTTTGTTTTATATGGATTCATATAAAAATCGTTCAACTTTCTTCTTAACTTAAGATACTTTAGGAAAATGTCGATAATCGTAAAAATAAATTATGTTTCAGGTGCCTAAAAGACTTGGCACCACAAATGCAAAAGGGTGTGAGTGAGGTGCTGGACTATGAGCGCTATCGCCACAAACTGCAAAGCAATGAATACTTGGCGTGGCACGGCCGACACCGCGCAGTTCACGACCCTGCGCCGTGTACAATAATACGAGAACGCCGCGTACACACAGCCGTGCCTTCCTAAAAGCAGTGTTGGTGATATATAGGGACCAAACGGTAAAGTAGATTCATTTGTTTTATTATTATTAAGATGACGGATTCACGATAACACTACTTACGATTGACGGCGCACAACCGAACAAGCAAAGGAATGTTCATCGAAGCCAGAACCATCGAAAGACTCGACTTATCAAGCCAGTCCATATTCGGTATTAAATTATTTGGCGGGCTTTGATCATCTGACACCTACATATAGTCGAGCATCTCTCATGTGACACAGGTGTACCAACTGTCTTGATAGTTCAGGACAACTGAGCACTCCTCGCTTCCGAAGTGCTGGCAGGTACAAACGGCCAAACGGTAGCGTCACGTACACCACTCGGCTGGGTTCTGCATGGTCAAACCTGCAGTCTGACAAAAGTACATGTATTACCACAGATCAGAAAATTTTAGCCTGGAGTCGCTGGAAGTACAGCCACGTCGCCCGCAAGCCGTCGCTTACATCCAGAGATGAGAGTGCTGAAGAAAAAAACCTGTCGCAGTGTCAGCAGACATAAAAGATATGTTTTTACCATTGAGCTATTACTACGTATAGAGAAGACAGCGCGAGCAAAATCTGAACGCAGTGCGGGGCGCGCGGGGGGCGGCGAACCCCGTATATAATTATACATGTTCTGTGGCGAGCAAGCGACTGAGTGAACTAGTGAACTGCAGCCAGCCGACAGCAGTTGAACGGAGTTTTGATCGCGCTGTCTTCTCTATACGTAGTAGTAATAGCTCAATAGTTTTTACGCATAACGGTGAGAGTGGAAACGATGTTTTTTTGGGGTGAAAAATCATGTTTTGTGGTAAAATTCAATGTAACGCACTCAAAACATTGTGCTGATGGATGGATTGAATAATACGGGGGTCGTGAAGGTGTTTAAAGTAAAAATCTTACATTAAAAGCTTGTATTTAAAAAAAAGCTTGTCAAAAAGTTGGAACTTTGACCCCCAATATCTCCGTAACTAGAAGGTTCCCAGTGTAGAATAGAAAAAATATTGCAATGACGGGGAGAACAAGTGCCTTTCGGCTTCGTTAAGAGGTTTTTTACACCCTTTATTATAGGATCACCTTGTTGTCCGTCTGTAAGACCCTTTTTCTCAGGAACGCGTGAAGGTATCAAGCTGAAATTTATATCAAACACTGAGGTCTGCTTACCCTTGGAGCAGTGAAAAAATCAAACTTGGTCAACGTGTTCAAAACATACCTAATTTTGACCGGTTTATGTCGCACATTTGGCAATTTCATAAGGGAAGCAAAACCTTTATGGTACCTTCTTCTTGTGACCTAGAATCATGAAATTTGGCATGAAGCAATGTCTTAAAGCACATGTAGAGGAAAGAAAAAATTTAGATTATCGGAACCCTCGGTGCGCGAGTCCAACTCTCACTTGGCCGGTTCTAGATAGACTCTTCCTTGTATTTATATTTTCGAAATAGCTATGTTTGTCGTTTGAAGTCGTTTTGAACGCCTAGCTTGATGTATTCCAAGAAAAGGCGTGACAATAGCAAACTATGTCAAGTACTTATCATGTCAAACCACTTCAATGCGCAACAGTGTTTATTGCATGGATCTAACTATTTACAATAAATTACAAAGTGGTTGTAAAGATAATTATATACGCTGACTACAAATATTATTGATAGAGATACAGTAGTAGTTTCTAACAGAGAAAAATATATTTATTGATTAATTAATAAAAAATTGATTTATTAAATGATAATTGTAATGATTTACTAATTGAATCTATTGAATGATAATGATACTTTATAAATTGATCTGGTTTTTAAAATGTAAGTACGCGTTTCCTATATGATGTAAATGCTTACATGCCGAACGGTAACATATGGCTGAGCTTTGATATTTCATAACAACTATTGGGTGTTACCCATATTTACAAAATAAATTTCTATTCAATTCACTAGTCTAACCACCCCGAAGCGGTGGACTTCCACGATGCAGAAGATGCGAACCGAGTGGCTAAAGCCGGGTACAGACTGCTGCAAAGTAACATGCAAGGTAACATGAAAGGAGTATTTCGTCTGCTTACGGGTAAAAAGCATAAGTGTAGTTTGTGTCAATTCGAGTAAATGACTTTTTAAGGTTTACGTTTTAATTTGATCTAATTCAAACTCTTTAATTAAAAAACTTTTAAAGCAAAATGTTGCACTAACTATCCTACTTTTTAGTTTTACTCTATATTATTTGGTGTACGTAAATAATGTATAAAATTTAATTGAGATCGAAAGGGGGTCGCATTTTATTTGATTTACCTGTAAATAAAAAACATGTTATATCTCCCGAATTCATTGATTTCAAAAGCTCATTTCAGTTTTTTTATAATAGCTTATTGTATTTTTACATCAGTTACTGGATAAGAAAGAAATTTTTTACAAAATTTCCTAAGATATTGATATTTTTGCTACATTTAACCTGTTTTACCTGTAGAGTTTTACTATACACTGAAACTAATCATGTTTATTACTTATCACAAAATGTTGGTAATCAAAAATGTATCCCTAAAATGAAGAACAATCAAACACTTTTGGAGAGTCTGGACGGTCATTATGGCGTTTTCATAAAGACTTCTCAGCACTTGGATGTATCTCCAGTCTACTTGGCATCGCTGCAGAGTCTCCAGAACTGACCAGGTCTCGATACACCACACATGCTAGACACAGAAGCCGATTATATAGTGCTGTATTCTCCTTGAAACTCGTCTTACTACAGTGGCTGGAAGTCGTTGAGTTTTCGCATTAGACAGTTCGTATGTAATAGTTATGTTGTTTAAACTACAAGATTTATAACATAATAAATGCATTTGTGATCTTTTCACAGAATAATTCTTACCATTTTACTATTTAAATTATAAAATGTAAAAAAGCTTTAACCATATTTATCTGTTAAAACTGAAACAGATTTAAGGCATAAGATTTATTGTTATGTTATACACCAGTCTAACATAATAAAAAATGTACCAACATTTTTTTCAAACTGTGAGGAGTTATCACTTTTTCAAATTCATTATCTCTGCAGCCATTGGACATAGCACTTATTCGGTTTTACCAGTAGATAGAGCGTAAAAAATTACATATAACTGCATTTTGAACTCGATTTAGTAAAAAAATGCATTTATTTATAAATAATGTTTTTGCAGAAGCAGACGATTTCATAAGTGTGAACGCAGCGCGCGCACGAACTGAGCATGTGTTTGCGGCATGCGCGCGGCGAACATAGCTCAGTCTGCCGAGAACACGCAAATGAGATGTTTTTTTGTAAAAATAAATACCTATTAATTTTGTGGATTCCACAATATTTCTCTTGTTCTGTACGCCTCAATTAACTGCATTAATTTTTCTTCACTCCATGATTCAAATGTAGCTTCGTCCTCCATTGTTCGCGCGCGTTCTGCCGTACAGACACATGAACCCGTCCACACTGGCGCTCCGTGCACACTGCTCGCCCCTTTGTGTTCGTCGAAAAAACCGACAAAAGGCGGATCGCGGCGCGCGTGAGTTGCAATGCTCTATTCGCGCGTGCAAGGCGCGCACACTATGGGAATTCTGTTTCATTGCATGATACGTTGCGACCATGTGGACGGCAAATTTTTTCATTGCATGTTACCTTGCATGTTACGTTGCGGCAGTCTGTACCCGGCTTATGGCAGTCGTCGCGATACATCGGCGAAGTAATCGGCGGTTCGTTGGACGCCCACTGCTGTAGCACGATGTGGTTACTGCAGAAGTGGGCGAGCAACTGGCCGGCCGTCGTCGCGACCGAACCGGCAAAGGAAGACCCTGCTCCCCAAGAAGGAGAACATTCTCGGCCTAATCTGGCGACACCATGACAACACTAAGATTTAACTTCAGGAAAGTAGACCTCACAAAAGTACCACTTCTGACAGAGATAGAACTGCGGACCTGTTTTGGCAAAGATGTGTGCGTGAAGTACTGCTTACACTGCAAAAACGGCTGGAGCCGCATGGCCGCGGAGACACAGTCAAGTCAAGACATATATGGCTAAAGGGGAGAGTCGAACGCGAGAGTACCCAGGCGCGGATGGTGCCGTCGGAGTTGTTACGTCAACACACACAACAACACACAACTAACGTAACATCACCTACTTACTCTATTTACAGAAAAATTGCTAACTCTACTGACCCCTGTCAGGTCATGAACTCGGTGAAGGCCATATCTGAGACACTATGAGGAGTACCTTCTGAAGGAGTTCGATGTCTGTGAAGACAAGAGCTGTCGGGCTTTCTTCCAATATAAGTTCACGGTAAGAATTTCGTTTGCCCTTCAGCCCTGTCCACACGGCTATGATCTGTTGATCAGTACTTTCGACTTTTAACGGAAAAAGGTTGAGATCACACTTCAAATTCCCACTGCTTACACGGTTAAGAATAAATACACTATGAAACTGCTACGTGATACCAAAATTATACAGTGAAATCACCATGTTGGGTCTGAGTTGATTTCGTAGATTGTTGTTTTTTTTTGCTGTGTGGCGTAGACTCAGGGTTAATACTCAACTTTTGGTTACTCCAAGTTTTAATTGTTTATATATATTTTAAATTAAATTTTTAATGTTATAATTGTATTTTATTGTTCTTAACCACCCAACTCTCACTATATACTATTTCCAAGTCTTTCTGAGATCACATTCTTCTTTCTACTTACTTTTCTACTATCCAACCATCTCTATGGACAACACATTGGCAACAAGTTTAGAAGATCTCCAGCAGCTGTTTAACTTGTGGATGGCTGAGTATGAAAACAAGCTGAGAAATCCCCAGGATCAGAGCTAGCACCAGATATCACAGCACTATCACATTTGCTGAATTTAAAACTTGTTTGGCAGGCACTCTCAAAATTGAAATCATGACCTATGACAGACATGAAACTATGATGAGAAGAAAGGTCTTATTTTTTCATGGGGTTGCTGAGCTACCAAGTGAAAAGTTACATGATGTGGTTCACAAAGTGTTAACCGACTAAATGAGCTTGTCTGAGGTCAAAAAGGTAAGCATTCATGTCTGCCACCGATTGTGATCTTCACAAAGCAAAGCTAGACCTAACCTGGTTAGACTTCACACCACTGAGTACCGTCACTAGATTTGGGAGAACAAAAAGTCACTGAAAGGTACTGGCATCACAATCTCTGAATTCTTAACCCACACAAGACACCATACTTTCATGGACGCACGCAAGCATTTTGGGGTGGCGAACAGGTGGAGGGCAGGACAGCGATCGTCACTTCAGATGGTAGGCGTCACAAGATTTGAAACTCCGGGTGAACTTCGAGCACTGGTTTCGCGGTTCCCCAAGACCACAGACGAGTCTGGTGCTGCTGCGGTGTCAGAGGTACATACGTCTCCTAAGTGTGCGAGCCCCACCAAATTTCCCGCTACACCTTCAAGAGGCCAAAGAAAGGCGCGCTGGCGTAACTAATGTTAGTACCACTGGACTGTTTGTTTACCAAGTTACTCTGTAAATTAGCCGCATTGTTCGATAACTTTTGATTTGTTCTGTACTTTTAACCGTTGCCGGTACTTTAAACATTTTTGTGTTCTCTGTACACCTTCACAGTAAATTATTGTGTAGCATTATTATTTATTTTATTAGATTTAAGTCTTGTCGGTATGTTTACAAACTTTTAATGTCAGTCTTAGGATTGACAATGTCATGTCATTATGACATTATTAACTTGACGTTTAGCGTTCCATTCTTGTTTTGTGGTAATGCACACTTGTGTGCATTGCGGTATTTCGTGTTACGCTAATATATTTTAGTTTTCAAAATATTGTTACTTTATTTTTCATGTGTTCTTTTTTTTATCTTTTGTTGCTATTGATTTGTACAATTTCTTCCAACAAACTAGTGAGTTAGGGTGCTTGTAATTTAAAACAATCAGCCGTATACGTATTTAATTGTAGTTATTATTGTTTTCTGTTCTTAATATAAATAATATTTGTATTTATCTATGAATATTCCAGCTGACTTAAATGACAGTTTTTTCTCTTGTTCTGCCTCGACTTGTAGCTTCGTTAGTGCAGACAGTTAGCCTCCGCTTCGTACTTTGAGTGACAATATTTCCTCTCTTTTTTCCAACTATCCTAACAATCTGCATATAGCCCATATTAATGCACTGTTCATATTGATGCACTCCTAATTTCTGAGACCTTAAGGCCTCTCTTCTTTCTACGCACTACGCACTTCCTGGTTTTGTCCTGGTCAGAAATGACAGGATAGGCAAGGGTGGTGGTGGTGTCGCCATTTACATACGCGATGATATACCGCACAAAATTGTAAGTTCGTCTCCATCTCAGTATTCGGGGTCGGCTGAATCATTGTTTCTGGAGATCACCTTAAATCATACCAATGTATTGCTTGCTGTGTTTTACTCTCCAAACCTTCACGTTAACTACTTTGACTCCCTACAATCCTCACTTAACAATCTTTGCCCATACTATGAGCATGTTATTTTAATGGGTGATTTTAACACATGTTTAATTAAAAATGATTCACGTTCACTTAAACTCCGTTCGCTTTTATCTTCTTTTGATCTTGAAATTCTACCTCTTTGAGCGACCCATAACTTCCCAAATTGCACACCTTCTCTTCTTGACCTAATAATCTTCTTCTCACAATGTTGCTGAGTATGGGCAGCTCACTGCAACCTTTTCTTATCATGACCTCATTTACCTTTCCTATCGTATCCGACTTCCGAAATTTCCGAAAGCCTCGTTTCTGTTTCCTACGCAAAATAGTAGCATAGACCTAGAGGCTTTGAAACGCGAAGCTGGTGCTATCGACTAGACTCACGTTACTGAAAGCACCAGGATCGACGAAAAGGTGAACAGCTTCAATGCCATTATATTAGATATCTATGATAAACATGCCCCTCGTCGGCGCATTAAAATTAAACATAATCCTGCTCCATGTATGACTACTGAGATTAAAAATGCTATTGCTCGTAAGGACAAGGCGAAGAGTAAGTATAGGCGCAGACCCACGGAACTTAATCTCACTCACTTTAAAGCTCTACGTAACCGCTGCAATGGTCTGTGTCGAGATGCGAAGAGACGCTATTTCCACGAATCTCTCGTTGATCGTAACTCCTCCGATATCTGGAAATATTTAAAGTCTGTCGGTATCGGCAAATCTCCCACGAATACCTGTAAAGATGTCGACTTGTGCGCTCTTAACAGGCACTTTTCTCTTCCACCTGTTTCTTCGGACCCAAGCGTTAAAGCTTCTACCTTATTTGAGCTGTCTAACTTTTCGTTACCCCAATGTTCACCTTTTAATTTCAGTCCTGTCTCTGAAGACGTTGTGAAAAAGTCCCTTCTCTCTATTTCCTCCTCTGCTGTGGGCTATGATAATTTGTGTTCGAGTAATAATACCCATTATTTCAGAGCTGCTCCCCATCCTTACTCATATTGTTAATTTTTCCTTATTCTTTGGTATATTTCCGTCAGCCTGGAAACAGGCTCACATAATACCACTTCCTAAAATTAGCAATCCTCCTTCCTTATCCCACTTCAGACCGATCTCCATTCTTCCTTTCCTTTCTAAAGTTCTCGAACACATTGTTCATGGTCAAATTTTCAGATTTCTATCGTCTAATGCTCTATTTCCCGTTTCCAATCTGGCTTCCGAACTGGCCACAGTACTGTCACTGCACTCCTGAATCGTTACTGACGATATCCGCTGGGCTATGGACAAAAAATCTCGGACTGTTTTAGTGTTACTTGATTTTAGTTGGGCGTTCAACTCAGTGGATTTCGACATCCTTCTTGGTATCCTTCAATCTTGTAACTTCTCTGCCTCTACGATAGCCTGGTTTGATTCGTATCTTCGGGGTCGCTCTCAGTGTGTCCGCCAAGAAGAAATCTACTCTGATTGGTGTGATCTTACTGCTGGTGTTACTCAGGGTGGCGTTCTCTCTCCTGTTCTCTTCTCTATCTTCATTAATACTGTTACCAAAATTACTTCCAGCTTTCACCTCTACGCAGACGATTTGCAGCTGTATCGACATATCTTGCTGGCTGATGCGAAATCTGCAATCAACGCCATGAATCATGACCTGGAAAGCATCTTTCAATGGGCTAAGTCATACAGTTTACAGATTAACCCTACCAAGTCGCAGGCTATGATTATAGGCAGCAGATACTATCGCAATGCTCTTGACTTGTCATCATTGGCTCCATTATCTTTGGACTGCTCGACTATTGCCTATGCTGAAAGAGCTAAGGATCTTTGTGTTTTAATTGACAGCAATCTTTCTTGGCGAACTCAAGTGAATGAGGTTAGTCGTAAGGTAAGGTAAGGTGTAAGGTTTTCTTTCCACTCGCTTAAATCCTTATAGAGTTTCTTGCCTTTTAAAACCAAAATTTACTTAGCTCAAACTCTGATTCAGCCGATCATTGATTACGCTGATGCCTGCTATTTGGATGCCACCGAAGAGCTGTTGAATAAGCTAGAGCGTTTGCAAAATCTTTGCATTCGTTTTGTGTTTGGTCTAAGAAAATATGACCATGTCTCTCACTACCGCAAGAAACTGAAGTGGCTTCCTATCCGTCTTCGCAGAAACACTCGGACATTATGTTTCTTCTACAACATCCTTCATAACCCTGCATATCCCAGCTACCTGCGCGATCGCTTTTCCTTTACCCGTCCTCCTGATGCTCTGTGTAGATCCCACCTCAGGCATCATCTTAATTTCCCATCCCATAAAGCCGAATTCTATTCCTACTCCTCTGTCGACGCAGTACGTTTGTGGAACTCACTTCCGCCTTACATTCGAGACTAAAACTTTATTTCTCTTCAAAAAGCAAGTCAAAGAGCATTACCTTTCTTCTAAACAGTAATATTCTACTTATATATGTATGTTTACTATTGGTATATTGTTTTTTGGGACAAGCCCGCCACACTGTTCCCAAACAACTGTAACTCCTGAAAGCCAGAATCAACAGTGGCGACCACCAGAAAAGCGCCGAGACAATGAAGCTCGACGAAGTTCCAGAGAATGAATTTAACTGTCTTGGATCCCGCAACGAAATTAATCAGAAAAAAGTATAGTGGAGGAGTAGGAAAAAACCGTAATTTCCACTTCCCTCCATTTCAGCAGGAGACAGAACGAAACAAGGCCAATAGGCACAAAGGGACGTTTACAACTGGGATAGGCCCAGTTGCACCACGGATAAATATTAACATTAATGGGTCCTAAGTTGTGAGCTGTTATATTTGATTCCAATAATAGGTATGGCAAAAACGCTTGAACGCACGGAAATTTGTTCTAGTTTCCACAAGGTCTGTATAGTAAATAACTCCGGATGTAACCTGCACACTATTCAACATAATGTTGCGTTCATTCTGCCAAAGACTGCACTCCCATAAAATGTGATGTGCTGATTGTTCATATTCGCAGTCAGATGTGGAACATTGACAAAAAGGCGAGTCAACAAGCTTGAAGGAAAATAATTTACTCTTAAAGTTACCATGACCGGTGAGAAATTGGGCAACACAGTGATCAACCTCCAACCATGTCCTGGCCAGCCGTTCACGAACGGATGGAAAGAACTGGTGGAGGTGTCGGCCCTTGATGGAATTATCCCACCTACCTTGCCATTCAGACTAAAGTTCCTCCCAGACGTCGGTCTGAGGTTTGAATAATCTAGCAATCTTAACATGGTCACGTAGGGTTAAAAAGTCTGCGTCCGTGAGCTCACGTGCGTTATAGTACATTGCAGCCCGTCGCTGCACTTCAAGATCAACTGGAAGTACACCTGCAAGTACCGGTAAGGCTTCAGTACTAACCGTCCTATACGCTTTGCATAAGAATATCAAAGCCAAACGCTGGCTTTGAAGCAATTTACGTCGTGCCGCTCCTATGGTGGCCCTATCGGCCCAAACAGGTGCCCCGTAGCACATACACCCCAAGTAAGTAGCCCCATAAATGGTCTTTAAAGTTATAAATGACAGACCCCACGTAGATTTTGATATTCTCGTTAAGGCATAAAAGTTCTTTTCACAGTTTTTATATGATCTATGAATGAAAAATTTCTCTCTAAGACCAAACCAAGGTAGCACACGGATTGCTTTCTTTTCACGGGAACGTTATTAAATTTAATACTAGGCCACGATTTAAGATTACCTTTTAAAATTAGTTGATAAGTTTTTTGCGGTGCAAAGGTCAGACGGTTTCGATCGCCCCACTGAGATATTAATCGTAGGCAAGTGTCAGCTAAATTCTCGAGACCAGCCCGAATCGCGAGAAAATCATCAAAACCTAAATTCCATACATCTGGAGCGATTACCGACCCCTGAGGACATCCCATGGTAAGGGGCTTTGACATAGAATAATGACCGAGTTTGAGTTTCGCGGAACCATTTAAAAAGTAAGAATAAACAAGATTATATATGTTTTTATAGCAGCCACGATTCTTCAGTTTAAGTAGTAGCATCGGCCACCATGCGTTATCAAAGGCCCCGGAAATATCTAAAAAGATTCCAACCACGTACTTGTGTTCCGAGTTATTAACAATTTTTCTAACAGAAAGTGCCGCGTCTACGGTAGATTTTCCCACGGTGAAACCGAATTGGTTGTTATGAAACTTTGGCCCGTCTGGCAGCAAACGTGGAACGATAAGGCGCTCCAGGAGTTTTCCTAAAGATGGCAGTAGGGTTATGGGCCTGTACGACTTAGGGTCGTCCGGTGGCTTATCACCACTTTTTGGAATTATTCGTATAAAGCCACGTCGCCATACGCGAGGGAAAACGCCGTGCGCAATACATCGGTTGAAAACAGATAGAATGGCGACGCCCGCTGTTTTACACGCTTCTATTATCATCCGATTAGATATTTTATCTTCACCTGATGATTTGTTAAGAGGCAGTTTCCTGACAACATTAATGAATTCGTCAATGGATGGAAGGTCTGACGCTGGTGATTCAGGTGGCACAGCAGCCCAAGCTCTGATCTGTTGATGGTAGTCATTGTCATTTACCGGCGAATCATCAGGTATCAGACTATTTAATAGAACTTCGGTTGTTTCCTCAATACCGGTGGTGTGTTTATTATTGACTTTAATGTTCTGGACAAACGCCAGGTCGACTGATCGATTAGCTTTGAATTCGTGATACAAAGGAGACCACGGACCTTCTTTATCTAATTTTTTCGCAGTAAATTACCCTTGGATTTTTCCACCGATGCTCTGTAGCGGGACTTGGCAACTCTAAACGCATTTAAAGCAAAGTTGAGTGGGTCTCCGGTGACCTTTTGTTTTTTAAGCTTGTTTAAATGCTTACGCGCTCGGCGATAGCTTTTACGTTGTTCAATTAAGTAGTCACACCACCAATCACATCTATGGATGTTGGTCATAGATGCGCGACCAATGGCGATGTCAGCACAGTAAGTGAAGGTGTCTGACATAATTTCAGCACTTTCTTCAGCTGACAGCCCATCACGAGTGAAGTCTTTGGCGTGACACGCAAAAAGCGAGCTAAAGAATTCCCAATTCGCGCCTTTACTTTTATATCTAAAATTACCAGTGATATGAGATGGACCTTGAGAAGACACCGGAACAAATTCGTACACGATCAGGCGATGATCACTACAAGACGCATCTGGTAGGACACGCCACCTAACCAAGCGTACGTCTGCACTAGAAAGTGTGACGTCAATACAAGATTCACCCATTGGGCTGCAAAAAGTAGGTGGTGCATCTGGGGTATTATGAATTGATAGGTTCATTTCAGCTATAAAATCTTCAACAGCACAACGTCGGTCGAAATCCGTAGACCTAACCTTGCCATACCACAGACGATGACGCGTTAACATCAGCGCCAACGATAACTACAGCCCGAGAGTGACTGTAAGACATGACGGAGGTTATGTATATGAGGAGCAACAGGGTCTGAGTATTGAAAGTAACAGCTCACAACGTAAACTTTAAAAGAAGCTGATGAGACTTCCGCAACGGCACAGTGGGGCGTCATGAGGTTACGCAAAGACGTTACTGTAAAGTTAGAAGAACGCGCCACGTAAATTCCGGCTCGTGCTTTGCTGTCCAGCTGAACTACTTTGTGACGTAAGCGAGCGTTCTGGTATTGTTCTTGAACAAGTACTATGTCTAAGCTATAATCGATAATTAATTTGTCTAATTCAGAGGTCGCCACCCTATCGTTGTGGAGATTTAATTGTCCTATAGTTAAACTATCCATTATTTTAGTAGTTGGTGTTGAGGATTAACTGTTCGAGCTTAAGTTTGTACGTGGTACACTCGGGAGACCCGCAACGATGGTCAAACGGTTTTTTAAAACGTTTACACGCCACGCAAGTCGGTATAAAATTTAAATTATCCTTGTGCGGGCAGTTATTTGTTTCATGTGCTTCGGAGCAGTTAGCACAGGTAGGTGATTTATTAACGCAGTGTTTCTTAACGTGACCAAACTGTTGGCAATGTAAACAACGAACTACTTCGACATCATCGATGAAACGGCAAGTCGCCCAATCAATAAATAATTTATCTTTGGTGGACTCTAAATGTTTACGAACTGTGGACTCGATTTCAACGCCTATCCCACTTGCGACCGTTATCTAAGGAACGCCTACGAATAATTTTAGTTGACTTAATAAAATCATCCTCATTTATTGGCAGCTCGTCTTTAATGTTTTGACGGTATAGCGCGTGCAGAAAAGCATTGTCTTCCATTGAGGATGGGACATCCTTAACTAATATACGAGGCCTTCGGCCTTTCGGTTTTTCAAGTCTTAAGCCGGCGGACCTAATAGCATCGGCCGATTGCAACTTTTTTATTTGGTTGTCATTAGCGACACGTAATACAACGCCAGATTTCGCGGTTTTCTTAACGCCTACTATTTGAAATCCGTCATCACTAGGCTTAATCGCTTTCATAAGCGCTTGTTTAGTCGCGGACGATGACGAGTAATCGGCTAACCGCTCAGCGGTAGGGTAGGCGACGACGCACGGAAGGGGGGCGCGCGACTCAACAGCTGGCCCAACTTTAGGTAGACGAAGTTTCAAAGAATCCGCATACGAATATTTGTTATAATCACTAGTATTGACGTTAGTATTAGGATTTAATTTAATTTTATCCAATTCGCGTTTCGCATTGGCTAATTTAGTTTCGTTGGAGGATGATTTTATGGCTAACAAAGAAACAATGGCCGTTACGCGCTGAGTCATGTCCATGATGGCTGATTTATTTGCGACATTAATGCGGGACCCTTGATCATTAACAAGGTCGTTAATTTTTGAGAGATATGCAGACGCCGATGAAACTAAATCGCAATAGTTGTCATTGCTCGCAGTACTGACGTTTAATATTGGCGAAGGCTTCTCAATTGAGTTGGATGTGTGTAGCCGTTTTGACCTATCCTCGGGCGAGATGTACGAAGGAGACATTTCGCGAAACAAACGTTTTGTCGAGCTAGCGGAGGTCGTCGGCGACCCGGGTGTATGGAATGCATCTCTGCCACGGTCAGGCGGGTCATCATTAATGGACAACATATTATAAATTATGAAATTCAAACAAACTATTAGAACGTAAGCAAAGTAACAGAATTAACGGACGATAAAATTATTCAGAGGTACCCACACACCAATGAAAGTAAATGTACTCACCGAAAGTAAACGAAATTAACTAAAATACCAGTAAAACCGACGTAAAAACACTAAAAAACCTTACGATACCAGCACTTAGCACAATAGCACACAACTACACACATCAAAAATGTCTAGGGATCAAGCATTTTTATGCGGATTTCTTGAGATTGAGATGTGGCTTTGTAATAAATTTATGATTTTATAAATTTATATGGATCCTTTTTGGTGCATTTCATAATTTGAATCAGGAACTCTCAATCAAATTCGAGTAAAAGATGAAAATAAGCTGTCAATATTTTCCCTATAAAAACATACAACGCATTGAAGACATTATTAGTGCTACTGTTTCCCTACTACTGATTAAAACCAACGTTATTATGGAGCGGCGACGTCATTTAAGCAGGGAAGAAATGCTCAGAGCCGTGGGAATGATAGAAGCTGGTTCCCGGCAACGTACTGTAGCTTTAGCTCTGAATACAAGTCAGAGTGTTATCAGTCGACTTTGGACACGTTACCGAAGCACTGGTACCGTGGCTGAGCGCCATGGAGGACGGTATCGCTGCACCACACGGAGACAAGACCGATACATTCAAATCTTAACTCGAAGAGCTCCAACAATAACCGCCATGATGTTAGCCGTGAGGCTTCATCACTCTTCAGGGAACTTAATTAGCGACCAAACAGTCAGAAACCGCTTGCATGAAGTGAACCTTCATTCCCGAAGACCGCTACGGGTACCACCTATAGCAATGCACAATCGTAGGATTCGATATCAATGGGCTCTTGAACACAGAAATTGGGCAGAAGAACAATGGCGTTTCGTGTGCTTTTCTGATGAGTCTCGTTTTGGTATGAGACCGGATACAAGACGTATACGACACTGGAGAACCCCTGGACGCCAACAGCGATTAAAATCCTGCCAGGAAGTCCATCCTTATAGTGGTGGAACCATCATGGTATGGGCGGGTATTTGGATCGGCGGAAGAACTGAGTTGATTTGGATCAGAGGCAACCTCAACGCTCAAATTTATGCTGAGACGATTGTATCAGACGTCATCGTTCCTCTACAAGTGCAAATCGGTCCCTTATTTCAGTTAATGCATGATAATGCACGACCGCACACCGCAAGAGTTGTAAGACAGACTCTCGCCGCAGCTAACATCAATGTCCTGCCCTGGCCTGCTCAGTCGCCAGACTTGAACCCGATTGAGCATGCATGGGATATGCTACAGAGAAGAGCTCTGCCGAATATGGAGGGTATCCAGTCGCAAGAAGACCTTTTTTTGTTGTTGCAACGAACATGGGCGGCCATTCCACAGCGTGATTTGGATGAACTCATTTTGAGTATGCCAAACCGATGTTCTTGTGTTGTTAGTGTTCGCGGTAGAAACACGGATTATTAATTGTTTAAGTTACCCAATAAAATTTTAAAGAAAACTGTTATTTCAGTCTTTTTTTCGAACTTTAATGTTAGTGGTTCAAATGTCAAAAATCCCTTTATTAGGAAAATGGCAAATTTCTTTATTAATGCAAAGGTGACTTGGTTTATCGTTACTGTGACAAACGAAAACACTTTATTTGATGAATCCTTAAAGAAAATTTTAATTAATATCAATCAGGAGAAAAGTTATTGCAAAAATATATGTTGATCCCTAGATACTTTTGATGTGTGTAGTAACAACTCACGAGCCGGGAATCGATCACGGAACACGAAAATCGTAATTACAATCAACAGCGAAATAGATCGCATCCAACCCGAGCGAGTGCGCGGAGGGAAGGACTTACTATAGGTATAGTACATTACTGCAGAATACAGTTAGTAAGCCTTCCTGGCAAGTATGAGTTAACCGGACCGAACCGCAGGTGAGGTCCGGTTGTATACGAGGATGGCTTTCTTACTGGTATAGGTTTGTATAATGCTTTTCTCAAAAATGAAAAAAAATGAAAGAAAGTTTAGCAACAAATTCGTTTAATTATTAATATTGAAGGTTACATTCATATTAGGGCAATTACTGATAGATATTGTGATCGATTTACCGGGGGCATTTATATTATTGTTTATAAAACTCGCATGTTAATTTTAGAATGGAAAGTTTTAATCCAACATGATTTATAAACTGAAATGACTAAATTCAAACATAAAATCCCACACTATACTTCTACAACTATATTAAGTACAAAACGCAACGTGCATACTTTTTCTGCGCCGCTTTAATTGTCACAGACTATAAAATGGCTCCAAAAATATATGTATCTCATAAAATGTCATACCAAAAAGAGAGATAGATATATATTTGGAGCCTTAAACAGCCATTTTATAGTCTGTGAACCATTATAACCATAGACATAAGTCTATGGTTATACTGCCGTATAGACGAACTGACAGCTCGATAAAGCGTGTCAGAGCGTGACCAATTTTTATTTGTCAGTGTGTGCGTTAGTTAGCGATGTACCTTTTACTTTGGAGGACTATCGATAAGTGGTTGAAGTTCGACCCTTGGAGGAAGATGTTCCATATGCTGCCTTTGTCTAGATTATAATTTTTACATTATGTTAAAAAAGTG
The DNA here is from genome assembly GCA_941918905.2 of Xestia sexstrigata. NCBI lineage: Eukaryota > Metazoa > Arthropoda > Insecta > Lepidoptera > Noctuidae > Xestia > Xestia sexstrigata. Next base: position 8,316,531 of record OW799200.2, on the reverse strand, counting down.
TAAATACATTAAAAAAATAAAACAGCCAACATTTTATTAAAAATCGCTCAATACTGACCTTTAAACAGAAAAATCTTATTTAACTGGTTCCTTACAGTTTTCTTTCCTAAATTATTAAGTTTACATTCATGTTTAAGTCGAATGTCAAAGTAAATTTCTATAATGTGTTCCATTATTAAATTTCTACGACCACTTAAAATATCTTGGTCCAAATTTTGGCTCTCCAAACTCAAAAATAAGCCGAAATTATCTTCTAATATATTATAAGAAGTACAGCTTGGCAAATTGTAGAAAAAACAACGAAACGTTTCGATTTTGTGGTTGGTTTTTTTTTTGTTGATTTGTTTTGTGGATCAAAAATCAGTCAAGGTCAAAACCTTGACTGATTTTATTATTTTCACGAATAAAATTTTCAATCTGTAAACAAAGTTGTATCATGTCTTTGGATTCCAACCAACGCACCCAATGTATCTCAACCATTTTCCTCGAATTATACGTATAGTATAGGTATATACTTAAAGGAAATCTGTTGTACAAATTATTCAAAACAATTAGTTTATGTATTTGTTAAAAGTTAGTTAACTTTTTCCTGATTAAATGGTTCAGTTAACAGACGGTAAACGTAAGGTAGCATTTATTTTCATAGTTAACATTCAAGATAAAATATCGATAGTATCGATAAATTTAAGTCAATCCCTAGCGTACATGTAAAAATAGATTGATGAACAATCTATTCACCAAAATCATGTAAATTATCAAAATGGACTTTTAGCTATACAAAATATGAAAGTAAACAAAAACATTGGTATTATTTTATATTTTAAACAGGTAAAAAGGCAAATTTTAACCAAAAATAAACGCGTCTTATCAGTGAGTGGTCCTGAGTATTTACTTATGAAATGTGCAATTTTCAGGTTTATTTCTATGAATAACACCACATTCACGCACAGAACAAGTAACCATGGTTTAATACTACTGTATTCACTGAAAATAATTTTTTAAAGCAGATCTAAAGAGACACTCCATTCCTCTCTACTGTCCAGTAAGTAAATTACTTAAGGGGATTCCTTTGATCATCCCGCCGCCGTTTTTTCAATAGATGGCGTTGTAGTCTCGCATTTGGGTATTATTTATGTTTATGCCTAACTTAAATAACTAAGATAGACAATATTCTAATTGCGCGAACTAGCCTTTTGTCTTGATTTTTCCACATAAACAGTTTACTTGTTAACTCTTCTCAAACGGAGATTTGGTGTCAAATCCACCAGCCGTCTCCACTTCAAATCTGTACACACCATGCACACACACAAGCACAAGTAAATAGTTTACTTTTTGAACCGCTTGATGGCGTTCTCATCAAAAACGTTTAATTAGGAAAGATGCAGATATCATATTTATCAATATTTTGTGGCTAAAATGTAAAAAAAAAAACATACAAGCAAACCACTGCAACGTTTTTATTTTAGTTAATGTGAATTTTTAACAATAATTACCAATCAAAAGTACCAAACTTGAAACGGAACGTGTTTTAATCAACCAATCAGCATCTAGTACTCGAATCTACCGAAAGTTAGTGTTGACATGGTTGTACGGACTAAACTTCTAGAAGTAAACATCAAAGTTTTTATACCGTACCTAGGTTAGCCTAGCAGTTCTTTCAACAAGGGGATCTTACGGTGACAACGCAATCGGCTATGTCCAAAAGTTGAGTTACTCTGGAGCATAAAGTTTACGTAAAGAACTGTTTATGTCTGATGACTATAGCATGATTTAATTTTGTTCCACCACCAAACGTCAAAGTGATTCCTCATTCTGTACATAACAAATTCTAAATTAATTACGGTTAAAGATATTTATTTCTCAAAAGAATTACAAATTCACTTACAGAGAAAAACATAAATAGATTCACAATGTTATCTGCCAGTAAGCGTAGATAAAAACAAAATAAAAATGTATCCTAAAACTACCATTACAATAAATATTATACTTCGACTTAGCATACATCATTTTAGAGTAACAAAACAATTATAAAAAATCAGAAGAAGGTAGGTTTCACACAAGAAAGAACATAAGTTTTGGGCGATGAGGGTAGGGTGCAATTTAATAGTTGTTGGGTGTTTACTAAGGCCCATGACACAGTGCAGAACATTAGGGATTCATTAGAATGTGTTCGGTTAAAATTTGTACTTAGACATAATAATTTATTTTTGCTTATAGTGTAATTGTGTTATAGATTAACTATCTAACTTCTAAATTAGTTGTGTTATATATATGTGTTGTGTAGTATGTGCCATTTGGTAAAACTGCATCTGTTTTCAATGCCGCAATGAAGTTCTGATCTAACAAAATATGAATGTGGTTTTGTTGTTTTACACTAATTATATAATTAACTATTGTAAGTAATGCTTTTTATTCAAGTAGTATTAGTATTCATTTACCCAAAATAAAGAGCCTGTCAGGGTTTGAACATACAACCTACACATCACTGCCCACCCTTCAACTACATTATACCTACAATAAATTGTTGAAGGCAAAAAAATACAATTGATACAAACTCAAAGCATTTATTTAAATACCATTTACAGGCACTATTGAATTGTCAAGGACTCAGTCTCTAGTTACACATGGACACTCTTTTTAAAAACAAGTTGTCACAAAATCCTGGTTACATTATGAAAAAATTAAAAAGTGTTTATTCACGAAAAAGTTCTTTATCTGGTACATAATTACCCCCGCCAAACTGCAAAGCTGTTTGTTGGCAGACATAGCTCCTTTTTCCTTTACATTTACTTAATGACATTGATACTTTTCCACAAATACAGTAAAACAAAGTAAACATTCTTGCATTCCTTAAAATAACAAGTAAACATAAAAAAAAACAGGTGTGTTAACATTGTTTAACTATCCTCTACTACAGCGAGGCTTTGACGGAAGATATTATATAGGTACTTATTTAATTTGTTTTTAAAGGAGGTTTTAGTGATACAAGCGTTATATAATATATCGGCTGGAAGGTCATTAAAAATAGTTGGGACTAAAAACTTTCTACATCTTCTACCATAATAATTATTACAAGTGGGCACTACAAATCTTCTCATGTTATTGTTCCTTTGTGATCTTGTGTGTATCACCTGGTTTTTAAAATCATTGCTACAATATTGTTCTAATGCTACTGACAGCTCTACCCTCTCATGAACCGGCAGCATTTTACATTCCAAAAATAAGTCTTCATAATCACTACATTTACACCGGTTTCTTGTCTTTTTATCTACTAATATTTTCATGAATCTGATTTGCAATTTTTTTATTTTATCTAAATATGTTTTGAATGTATTGCCATAGCACGCCAGCCCATAAGAAAGCAGTGAGTCCACCAATGCATAGTAAACCATGTACAATTGCCCTGTCCAGCACAAAACTAAGGTGGTAAAATTTCACAAGTACTGACCTGAGTTTGTCACATAGTTGTATAATGTGAGTTTTTAACATTATACAACTATGTGACAAACTCACAACTCTTCAACTCTTATTGCTTCTGCGTGTGAGAACAATATATAACAATTCAATACCTACAAAGATTAACAATGTGACCTGGCAGCTAAGAGATGACCAGTCTCGAATAACGGCGGCCATTCACGAGCATGACACGTGGATCAGCACCACTTTGCTCAAACATTTTGAAGGAAACTATGATCCAACACATGCGCCAACATCAGCGAAACAGCATGTCAAATTCTCAACTGCCATGCTCGTTCATGTTGCAAAAGTACATAAAATATACTAAATGGCCACATGGTGCTCAAATTTATAATGAAATTAGTGTACCACAATAGGTAAAAAGAATAAAAAATAAAGCAATGACATAAATTAATTATGACTGTGATAGATAGGTACATGGTGCTCACATATTTACAAACTGTTGGGGATTTCAAATAAAAACTCCTACTGGCTTGAAAGCTTATTTAGTTCTTATCTTCACTTTATACATATACAAAGCCTTGGAACACTTATTAGTACATAGTTGACCCAGCCCAGCTGACAGTTAGGGGTCGATGACCTGGTTACACATGGGTGGAGGTTCAGAGGTTGGTGACCATGGACCAGCTGGTTCGTACTAAGATCAGGGGTCATGACCTGGTCAGCTGATGAGTACTAGGTTCAGGGGGTCAACGATCTAGGTCAGCTGATAGGTATATGGGTCAGAGGTCATGACCTAGTCAGCTGAGGGGTTCACTGATTGTACTAGGTACCATAACATTACAATCTTATCCGCTCACCAGTGCGGTCCGAAATCGGTCGACATTTATTTGACCAAATCCAACTTTTGCGATAAAAACACCTTCTTCATAACATTTACACGTTTCCACGCCACCTGTGAGGTAGTGTACTTGGCTCGTTTTTTTTTACGTGGATTCCCCGGTAGGCCTATTCCACGATCTGTTTTGTATGTGTTAATGAAAAAATAACAAAACAATTTTTGACACAAGAAAAACACAAAAAAAGGAGACAAGAGCTGTAAAAAAAGGAAAAAAATTAAGCTGTCAAAGAGAAAAATAATTACGCTGTAAAAAAAAAGAGATAAATAATTAAAGCTGCTTGTGGTAGTCCCGGAAGCTCTCTGTCTAGTTTTCTGTCCGAATCTTGGTGAATAATTTTGAAATCAGCAGCTGGAAGCCGATGTAGAAGCACGAGTTTGCGCTAGAACAGATAAATTTACACGGTTTTGTTAGACTATCGTATACTTACTGAACTCAAAACCTCAGAGACTCAAGAAAAAGGCAGTCATCCACTAGGACTAGACTAACCAAGTATTGTAATGTATTTGATATCAAGTTATTATGTTAGTAAACAAGAAAGTTTTATTCTTATTACCTTCTAATTCCTTGATGTCAATACATTTAGCATTCTTCCGGACTCTTCTCAAAACAATTTCAGGTAGTACACATGTTTTGAAAAATGTTACCAGTTTTGGCATCATAGTACTGATAAATTCCTCATCACGGTCGACTTCTATGACAGTCAAAGGTTGAGTGACAGCTATGAAGCAAATAAAGTAACATTTACTCATTTTGGTGATTCGCAATTGACCCTGGACCTAGAATCAAAATAATAATAGCAAATAAACACAAATAGAAACATAATTTTATAAATAAAAAACAACAATTTAAAATATTATTTGTAACTTACTTGATAGTAATAATTATGCTTTTTATTCATAACCAAAACATTATTTTCCAAATGCAAGGGAAAATTTCTATTTTCTGATGCTGCAATTATATTTAGAGATTTCCGTGCTAAGGAAGGAAAACATTTTATCTCTACAACCGCATTTTCCTCTACTATAATATCTGTAACAAAGAAAAAGTTTGCAACAAACATTTGATTACAAGTGAAGAGGCATGAAACTTCGTTTTTACATAATGTAGAATTATTTCTTGTAAGTCTACGTTATTAGTGTAGCATGTATCACCGGGTCTACACATGCGTAGCGTAGACCAATAAGATAAATCATATTTTATAGTTGGTAATATTGAAATAAATTTACCGTCAGGGCTAGCTGCTAAGAATCCAAATTCTTCATCAATGAAAAGACCTGATAGCCTGACAGTTTTATTAAACTGTTGCATAAACATGCTCCTGGCTACATGTTCATTTTGCTATCCATACATCATATCTTTAGTGCAAATATCATTTTTGTAGAGAATGGTTTTCACATGATTGTGACAAGGTGTGGCATTACGACGTTTGCAAATCTAAAATAAATATATTCATAATCATTAAGTACAAAAAAAAAGGGCTTTATAAAAATTAGGGACAAATAACAGGATTGCTGATATCTTACCATTCCAAACTGGCTTGCTGTCAGACGATCAGACCTGTAGGTGACATACATGTCATTATCATGTTGCCCCCATGTTTTCTTTTCGATTTGTGCCATTTGTTGTGGCTCTTCTTGAAATTTCAGCAATCTTTCTTCACATAGCTTTTTTAATTCCACCTCACCAATATCAACAGGGTCACTAGCTTCTGGTCCATAGTCCTTATCAGGTTGAGTTTTCTGTTTTCCAGTAAAAAGTCGTTTTCGTGTCATTCTCTGTCGATGCAATCTACTTTTATCCTTTTGAAGGATATATTTTTTAAAATATTGTCCAGGGCTCTGTGTAGTCTGTTTTTTCCATGAAGTTTGATGCCATTTGTGTCCTACTGCATGAGACAATCCTGAAAAAGCCACACGACTGTTTGTAGTACAAGTTTTTATTGACGACCATTGAAATAACCAGATCTAATCAAGTCAAACAGGCCTCTTTTGTGTGATAGAGGGAGTCTAGGGAAATTGTTAGTTCTACGAAATGACTAATTATTTACCTGCTATATGGACACGCCTCTGATATGAGCCCCCTTTTCTAAGGCTGAGTCGTTTTCCACAATTAAATTTATTAACCACACTCATAAAATTTTCTGCTACATTTGTGGTGTCATTAGACAACCGTCCAGCTTTCAAGGCAATTTTTTCATTAGCAGCATAAATAAGAGCCCAGACTTCTGGTGCTGTATTTTTTAGGATTTCTACTTGGTTGACTTCCTGTTTGTTCTCATCAGGTGGTGATTTCTTCACTGAACAATAATATTCTTTACATTTTTCATGTTGTCCAAATACATGAAGCGGACCATTCCTTAAATCATCAGCCTTTGAACCTGGCTGACTGCTATTGTGTATTATAATCTTTCGTGCAACTAGCGTTAACTTCATTAATTTAGGCTTCAAAATATTTCGTCCATAGAGCGGGAGTTTGGTATTGGCTAAAATCTTTTCAAAAAATATGTTCAAACGTGTAATAAACAACAGGGAGTAAAATCTACATAAAAATGCCAATGGATTATTTATAAAATGGAGAAGTAAGAAGTAGTGGTTATTTACCTTGTAGAGTGCACTTGTGTAGTTTTTTATTACATGATTTTTGCATTCCATTTTCTTTATTTGGTTTCCATAAGACACCTTTTCTTTCAAATTTGCAAACACTGAAGAATCTCCATCTCCTACAAAATGTAAATACCGAAGCCCATGCATTTCTTCACTGAGTTGAAAGCCTTTAACAATTATTTCAGACTCCATTGCAGTTGACGGCCCAGTAAAGTTTTTGCAGCAACCATGTGCCTTGGTGTCTAAACCTGTCCGCTCATAATACTGGCATGTATAACAATATTTATTCCTTACACCAAGATATAGACATTTCTTGGTCTCCTTTCCGATTATGCAGGCCTAAAATAAAAGAAGTAAGATATATACTTGCATAAAACAATTGAACTTTTTGTTTTATCACAATAAAATAAAATAATATTTAGACCGTATGTGTCTAAATATTACTTTATTTCACTCTTTATTTCAACACTAGATACCATTGGTTAAAATAAATAAAACACTTAGTAAACTTGTAGGTTCATAAAAATATGGTAACAAGTTGGACTTACCATTCCAGACGGAGAATCAAAGTTATGACCATATGACCTTTTCAGCCATCCTCCATCTACAAATACAGTAATGTATGGAACACCATCTGAACAAACATTTCCTTTTTCAATGGCGATGGACCGCTCTTGCTCACCGGCTTTCTTTATTTCTTCTGTCAAATGATCATACCATACAAAGCCCAATTGTTTTTCAATGGAACGAGTGTTTCCTCCCATTGTTGGTATATCCATTAGGCTTGTGATGTGTGCTGCTTGCGTATAGTAACTGCCAGCAGTCACAGATGCCCATACAAAAGCAGTGTTTATTTTGTTTTCTTTCTCCGTGCTATGATGCCATGTTTTATTACACATGCTACATTTAAATGTTAAAACACTGTGGAATCCTTTCTGATGTTCACAAACATACTCAATTACAGATGATTCACACGACTGATGATGTTTTTCCATTTGAAATGCCCATTTGATGACATGTTTCAAGTCAACAATTCGGTACCCTGACAAACCAGATAAGTTGTCATTTGAAGTTCTTTCCACAGTAAGTTGATAAGCTTTATCGTTTGGGTCGGGTTGTGGCCAATTGATATCAATAGTTTCTGGCTCTATAACAGATTCAACTGCACTAGAGCTAGTGCTGCAGGCTGTGGCTTCATAACGAACTGTTGGGATTCCCCGCGAATATGTTTTTATTTTGGGCGTATCTTGAGGTGTGGAAAGGTTTGGCAGATGATGAGAATCTTGAGTTGTGTGTGCACTATAATAGAAGATAAATTATGTAGGTACATAAAGAAAATACAAAGTGTTCGTGTTGAGGTTGAGCGCACTTGAGAGAACAATACCTATCCCTAGTAAGGCAGCCTAGAGTTTGATCCAGTTCACCATGTTCCATGATCTCCAGCTTCTCGTTACGCCATGCTTGCGCCCTGTTGGTGCTGTAATCCGATAGTAAAAATCTTATAAGAAAAATGGCGGCAAACGAAGAGAATTTTATGGCGAGCCAACTCTTTTAGACTGATTATAGTTTATCTTATTAGAGTCTGATTATCTCACGGTAGCCCTTGTAGAGCTAACTCTACAAGGGCTACCGTGAGATAATCAGACTCTTAAAAAAATAAAAGCTGGTCTAAACCAGCTTGTATTTTTTTCTTAGATTTCCGTGGCCCCGAATACTGATGTCGCTTGTACGATTTTTTGTTCGTCTTTGACGCAAACATATTTTTGTACCTGAAAAATAAAGAGAAAATGTATCCTATAACAAAATATTAAAAATTGTATTAGTTGAATTGAAAACCAGTAAAAAGCAAATTTTGTAAGTATTGAGTTGCGCAGTGGGGCGTTTCGTTCGTGTCGACAAGTCCAAGTCAAACGTCAGAGTTGTCAGCATAGAGTAAGGTTGGTAGTTGTCAGTTTGACTGATCGTGACCACAGACTGCAGTGTGACCAGATTTAATTAGAACATTATGCCAGCTGCTTGCCCAGATTCTGCTAGTCTAATAATGTTTTTAAATCACAATAAAATAAGTGTTTGCAGCATACATAGGTAAAATCACTTACCGATGACTGTGCAGAACATGTAATAATATTATTTTTTATGTTTCATTACGTTGAAATCTTTTAGATCAGAAAGTCGTGTAAAACTAATTTCAGAAAGCACTGTACAATAGCGCCCATCGATTTTGTGATTTTGATTCTGTTATGATGTGGAGGTGGCGGAGCGCGCATCGAGGTCCACAGATATTTTAGTCTAATTATACCCAAGTGAAGCACAGTTAATTTGTCAATATCTAATTTTGCTAATTTTTGGCATAGGTTTTCTAAGATTTTGCCAAAATCTACAATTCTTTCAAAAAATCCCTAAATTTAGGGAAAATACCCTAACGTGGGAACACAAACAATAACACAAATAGCTCTAGTTCGCGTAACTTCGCCACTTCGCCTTTGTTACAGTCCGGTCAACTGATTTTGATTTCTATTCCGTAGGCATAAGAATGGCATTAAAAGCAAAAACGTGGTTACAATACCAACTGTTTACTGCAGCAGGTGCCTACTTGTAGAACAACGCAATAGAAGTCAAAATCAATTGAACAGATTGTATGGTTTGTGTTTTTCATTGTGTTCATTATTATTAGGTATAGTTAGGGCGTTTATTTTATAGATACCTACTTTCAAACTTTGGTTTGGGTGAACAACATGACTAGGTAAGAAGATTTTTCCTCAAACATGCTTGGAAATTTGAGCATTACTTTGACAACCTTCTTCGAGATTCGAAATTGCTGTACTGGCCCGATACATGCGACCAGCGGCCGGCAAAAGTTATATGAAAAAATAAAACCGACTTCAAAAAACACAAAAAAGCGAAAAATAAGTTCTAGCTTCAGAAGTCGGTGACCTTTGTTTGATTGATTTAGTTTTTTTTGTCACCGACTTCTGAAGCTAGTTATTTGTCGCTTTCTTTAATTTTTTTAAGTCGGTTTTATTTTTTCATAAAAAGTTTTAATTTTTCATTTTTAGTTGTTCCCAAACAAATATTTGCCATCTCTTTGAGGCGCGCGTGGAACACGAACGCTCCAACTTTACATACCTAACTGTCGAAATCTGGATGTATTGTATACATCTGCATACCCCCTCAGAGCATACAGGCGTGATGTTACGTCATGACACGTCACGTCATGTTGTATAAACAATAAACATCCAAGCGATTCCAACAATCACAGCAGATTTGCCGTCTATTTTTTAAGAGTTCCATTGTATATCTCCAAAGAACAGAATCAGATGTTCACCAAATTAAAATGGGACCACATGGGAACCACCAGCTTTCAAATAAAAAAAGAATTATCAAAATCGGTTCACCCAGTCGAAACACAAACGAACAAACACAAAAAAATATATAGTCGAATTGAGAACCTCCTCTTTTTGGAAGTCGGTTGAAAATACATATCTCGATTCGTTTTTCCACTTGTCCGTTGAAGTTACACTTCTAGTATGTGGCCCAGCACACATTTCTTTTTTTTTTGCAGGTTTTCTGCAAACTATGATTTGGTTAGGTATAGGTAAAGTACTTTTAAATGAATGAATTTTTAATTAAAAAAATATATTTTAATTTTGACCTAACTTTCAATATCAGATATCCCAAAAACCACGAAGACGACACCCATGAAGAAAAAACCGAAAATTTTCATCATTTTCATTTTTTACGTAATGTAGAATTATTTCTTGTAAGTCTACGTTGTTAGTGTCGCATGTATCACCGGGTCTACACGTGCGTAGACCAATATTGAAATAAATTTACCGTCAGGGCTAGTTGCTAAGAATCCAAATTCTTCAAACGTGGTAACACACAATAACACTAACAGCTCTAATTCGCATAACTTCGCCTTTTTACAGTCCGGTCAACCGATTTTGACTTCTATTCCGTAGACATAAGAATGGCATTAAAAGCAAAAACGTGGTTACAATACGTCATATTGTTCGTCGTGTTTGCAGTAGCTACCTATTTACAAGGTAACGCAATAGAAGTCAAAATCGATTGAACGGACTGTAAGGTTTGTGTTTTTCATTGGGGTTTTATTCATTACTATGTAGATGTAGTTACGGCACTTATTTTTCTCCCATCATGACCTTGACTGCGTCGCGTAAGTTTTAGTAAGTAAGCAGGTAGTAGGTACCTACCTTCATAAAAAACCTACCAACTACCTTCATAAATAGTGTGATGAATGAATGTAATGTTACTTATATAATGTAAGTAGGTACATTATTAGTTTATTACATAAACCGCGAAAAGTCCACGTACAAAACTAAAGTTTATAGGTATGTCTGAATACCTACTTGTTAATAACTAATAAGTTCTATCACACAATAAAATTAGAACCAACTCCGAATTACCTACACATTTCATCCCTAATAGGTACTTTTAAACTTTGGTTTGGGTGAACAACATGACCTAATAAGAATTTTTCTAACTTCAAATCATTCATAATAAAATGATAAATCTGATTCACCCAAACAAAACCGCTGCAGCAGTACCTACCTACCTACTTGTTAGACGAACGAAATGTGAATTATTCGCGAGTCAAAACTCCCGCACGCACTTACTTGATCACCTTACAATGACAACGCCACGCCATCTAGTAATCAGCAGATAATTATTTCGAGTTTTGTTAAGCAAGAGGTTCGATTGTTCTTTGAAAATCCGATAGATGGCGTAACTCCAAGCACGCACACTTGCAAAGATTTTTCGATTTTTTTCGGCCCTGGAAATCCTACAATCCTTGTTATTTCTTTATGTTTGAAGGGGTCTGCGACAACACTAATTCGTAATGATATCAAGTTGTTTCATTACTTCTACAAAAAGCATATAAGTATCGAGAATTTGTATCAAAAAGAATGTATGGGAAAGCGCGTTGAAGCAACCACCTTAAACTCTTTTGCAAAAAAAACGGGCAGTTTTGATTTTTTTTCTCTACTTCAATGAAGAAGAAAGAGGTTTTATTAATTTGACGATGTATTTGCTTGTTATTTGAAGCATCCTGACATGATTTTTTACGTTCCAAATTTAAATTTTGTAATTAACAAATGAAAAATAATGATTATTGTGGATTATTTTAAAATTGCTTTACTAATGGCGCGAATCGCTGAAACGATTTTTTACTGATTTTGAACTTTTGTATATTTACTGCAAATAAAACAATTTAATCTTTCTTTTTACATTAAATACCACTTTTTGATATGAGTGTTAAAGCGATAAGGGCCGGTAAAATTATAGCCCTACTTGAAGAAGGTTGTTCGCAAACTTACGTATCTCAGCGGCTAAATGTGAGGCGTTCAACTGTCCAGAGGACTTGGAAACGGTATCAAGAGACCGGTTCGGTCAAAAGAAGACCCGGTTCGGGAAGAAAACGATGACCCCTTTTTGGTGAGTCAAGCGTTGCGGAATCGTAAGGCTTTAAGTGTGGACCTGAAGAAGAGCCTTGAAGAAGTAAGAGGAGTAGAATTTAGCTTGTGGACGGTCAGGAGGAGGCTTTTGGCTGCCAATATCAGGAGTTACCGCCCGGCTCGGGGCCCTAAATTACTCCGTGAGCACCGTGTTGCTCGACTTCAGTTTTCTCGAAACTGTGTTTCATGGACTCTGTAGGACTGGAATGAAGTATTGTTTTCTGATGAAGCTAGAATCTCTTTGTATGGAGAGAAGCGACGCCGGCCAGTGTTGCGAAGACCACGGGGACGCTATGCGGAAGTGTGTTTCGAAGAAATCACTCTTTATGGCGGAGGCTCCGTTATGTTTTGGGCAGCAATTAATTTGACGGAGCGTACGGAGTTATTTTTCATAGAAAATGGAACATTAAATGGACACCGGAACACAGTGGAAGTCCTAATTCCATATGCACAACCCGCATTGACTGCACTTGGGGAAGATTCCATTCCACACCGTTCTGGCGACTTGGAAGCGTACATGGAAGAAGTTGGGATCCGTTGTTTAGATTGACCAGCTCGAAGTCCTGACCTCAATCCAATTGAGCATGTCTGGGATGTTCTAAAGAGACGGGTAAGATCAATGCAACCTGCTCCACAAAACATCAGGGAGCTAAAAAGAATCATTGCAGAAGAGTGGGAACGTAATCCTCAAAACGTTATTAAAAACATCGTAGAAAGCATGCCCAGAAGGATTCAAGCTGTGATTTTGGCAAGAGGAGGTCACACCTGTTATTAGGTTTTTAAATTTGTAACATAATTTAAATAAAAAAAGTAAAAAAATCTTGTCTTTATTGCTGATCTCTTCTTATTGTTTGACCGTGTACATAGAATTCAGCGAAAATTAAAAAAAAATTGCATATAGAATTCACTTCACGGGTATTAATTTACACGATTGTATGTATACAGACTACGTCAAACAATTAAATTTCATATAATTAACTCAAATCGATCTTAGAACGTAAATTTTCTAAGGTGCCCGTTTTTTTTGCAAAACAGTGTACTTACTGGACAGTAGGAGATTCCAAATTTAAAATCTCGTTTCTTACTGGACAGTTGTGAATAAGTCTCCGGTAGAGTTCACTTTCTGGATACTTTTTAGAGATGTTATGGCAACATTACATACCATTTTTGAGAAAAATACTTTACTGGTTTTTCGTTCACTAGAGGAGATTTCAGAATAGTGTGGAGTTGCGTATTAACCTATTCATAATCCTTCAGCAGCTGCACCTGCTGCAAGCTGTATATATCACACCTACAGAATGCATTTGTTTTTGTTTATTTTTTAAGATATCTGGCGGATACCTCCGCCTGCTTTTTAAAGCCAGAAGTATATTGAACTCTTTTACGAACCTTTTTTATTAAACTTTATTTTACTATAAATATAATTGTTTATTATTTAATTTGTAAAACGTTAACTCGTTGGAATACATCATATGATGTGATATAGACATACATAGTTATTTTATCAAGTAAGTAATCAATACTTTTAAATTCATCAAGTAATCAATTCACCACTCTATTTTTTTAGACCAGGCCAAACTGGAAGCCGGGCGCTGCAAATGCAATCTTGGTGCGAAGGTATATGGCGCAGGGAGGAGAGGGTGAGGACAGTTTGAAGAAGAAGAAGCGAGCCATGATGCAGCTCAAGAAGAAAATCGAAATGAAGCCTACATTGATCGTCTCAAAACGTGACGCAGAGTATACCGTCCAAATGGAAGTTTTCAAGAAATTCTCTAAAGAACGACTCCTATTTGATATCCGTATGAGAGTATACAATAACAGCAGAAGAAGTTCGCAAAATTCAGGGGCAACGTAGAGAGACAAGGAGGAAGAGTAGTCAAAAGATTCAGGCGTACAATCAAGCGATAGGGGTACTGCCTCGTAGTGGGCAAGTGGGCATTCTATTGTAAGAAGAAAGCACCTGGAACTCCGTCAAAACATACGAAATCAACTTGTTCAACAGATGGCAAGAAAGGGACGAAAGTTGATCAGAAAGTGAGCCGACCGTTAGAGAAGTTGCTGAGGACCTAAATATGTTGATTCGTGCGTGCCATTCGATTCTTACCAAAGATTTGGGCAGGAGTCGGGTCGCCGCGATATTCGTGCCAAAATTTCTCAATTTCGACCTGCTCACACATCGTTGCTTGTGCGCGAATTTTTTGCCAAAAACAACACTAATGATGCTGCAGCCACCGTTTTCCCCCGTCCTGGCCTCCTGTGGCTTTTTCTTGTTGATAAAACTGAAGAGGCCCATGAAAGGACGATGCTACCCCACGATTGAAGAGATAAAGACGGCATCGAAGGAGGAGCTGAACAAGATCACAAAAAATGATTTTTGAAGTGCTTTGAGTACTGGAAAAAACGTTGGCATAGGTGTATAATATCTGATAGAGATTACTTTGAAGGGGACAAAATAGATATTCATAAATAGATAAATATTTTTTGAAAAATACCTAAAATTTGCGAGCGCAAATTTGCCGCAATTTACCGTAGGTACAAAGGTATGTACCAAATTTTTGAATGTTTTTAATAAATAAGTTAATCAAAACAAATCATTTATTTCTGTGTGTTTACATGGTCGGTATGTATATTACATGGTCTTGAGTTCATCATATTTTCATTAGTTTGCTTCATCTGCCTCGGCTACTACGGCTTTACAGTCTATACGAGTAACTCACCGCATATTTCATGTACTAGCTGACCCGCGCAACTTCGTCTGCGTCACATGAGAGAGAGAGAGTGAGTCTACCTTAAAAGATAGACATATGCATCGCGGCTTTTTTTTAGAACGTTTTAAGAGGAACAATTCCCTCATACATGATTGTTGCGTTAAGCGTTTATGCAGCGCTCGCAACGGAAGCTCTCAAAAGCAATAAATTTTCACTGTTTTTACACGACTGCCCAAAAAAAGGAGTGCTATGTTAAATTAAATACGCTAAAAAACACTAAATCGGCCGGCTTTGATGATATTTCGACGGACCTTCTAAAAAAATATATCTCTATAACGCAGAACCTCTTTCAGATATAATCAATTTATCTTTAGAACAAGGCTGCTTTCCGGATAAACTCAAAATGTCTGTAATAAAACCATTGCATAAAAAAGGCTCTAAAACAGAAAAACAATTATCGCCCCATTGCTCTGATTCCGATTCTGACAAAGGTCTTTGAAAGAGATAAAAATAAAATGCTTGCAAAAGAACAGGGGGCCTAGTCTGCTATTACAATAGTGTCACAATGATCTATCATTGATTTCTTATTTGTTGAACGATGCCATTGCCATTTTGTTAAAAGTTCGTAATCTGCTAACTTCATAATGGTCGATCATTGGTCGGTCAATGGTCTCGTAATATTATAAAACCTGTAAATGGAAATGATTTTCGAAAAACTAGAATTAAGTTTGAACATCTAATCATGCCAGATTTTCGTAAATAGCAAAAAACCTGTAAATGGAAATGATTTTCGAAAAACTAGAATTAAGTTTGAACATCTAATCATGCCAGATTTTCGTAAATAGCAAAAAACATTAAGTTATGTGTAACGCGGATTAATGTGAAACTATACATTCAATAATATTTTATCTGTTTAGCTGTCAAAGTCAAATGTGACATTACTGCTTACCGACGTTATATTTGTTTTTATTTCTAGCGGCCGGTGTTTTGATTTATTTTCATTTATGTGTTTTAAATTATCTTTAAATAAAAGCTTATATTTATTGCAATACAAAATGGTGCTAATTGAGCAAATTTCGGCTGGAACTGTAAAAATTTTTGCAGATTACCGCGTAAGTCAGTCATACATTTGTCATTGTGTACGAGATTACCATTCTATGCTATTTCTTTTAATGGAGTGTCAGTGGTTGATCATTGGAAAGCCATAATGACGCCATTATATAGTAGATTACCAAACGTGTCAAAATCAACAATTATGAAATCAATGATAGATCATTGTGACACTATTGTAATAGCAGACTAGGCCCCCTGTACGGATTTAAAAAAAAGAAATCCATATCACTTGCTGCTTTTAATTTAGTTAAATCAGTTTAAAATAACATAAACTCGAAGATTACCACATCAGCTTTAATTTTAGACCTAAGCAAAGCCTTCGACTTCGTAAGTCATTCAATTCTAACTGACAAACTAAATAAAATTGGTATTCGAGGCCCACCCTTAGAGTGGTTCAAATCATATCTCTCAAATCGTACACAAATAACGAGAATCACTAAATTCGACGACAAAATTAATAGTATTACGAACTTTGATTCTCAACCCCGGATCAATTAATTTAGTGTTCCGCAGTGAAGCATTTTAGGGCCACCGTTATTCCTTATATACGTAAATGATCTTCCACAAACGATAGACCAAGATTGCGTTCTGTTTGCTGATGACACAACAGTTATTTTAGATGATAAAAATGGTGAATTGCATGAGTGTAATATAAAAAACACCTTGAACAGAATTATTAGATGGTTACAACGCCTTAAAAATAAACAGAAAAAACTAAAGTACTCAATTTTTAAACAGAAGAGTAAATGTACACCTTGAAAAATCACATAAGGACCAAACAGTTGAACAAATTCATAAAACATTTTTTTTTGGTATTACAATTGATGAACATTTCACCTGGAAGATTTATATTGATGAAATATGTATTAAAATAAATATATTTGTTTTCGCCTTGAAAAATGTTAAAGATGAGACCTCCAGACAAACTGCGTTAATGGTATATCACGCCTATGTTTGCTCCATTATTAGATATGGAATCATTGTCTGGGGAAACTCTTCTGAAGTTACTAGGGTGTTGTTAGCTTAAAAAAAATGCATACGCTCAATCTTCAATGTTTGCGCCTGACGTTCTAATCCGTCAGGTTGCTGCTAATTGTTTTGATCAGGCGCTCAAAAATGTCAGTAGATTGCGGACAAAATAAATTGCTAAGGAAAACTTCTACCTGACATTTTGGATAAATCAATTCATCTACACTCAAAAACGGACGAACATCAGTCCACACATTCTTTTATATCTTTAGTTAAGGCGACTACAGGAGCTAAATTAGCAACTCTATTTGTGGTGGTTCAAACTTCGATTGTAATACTGTTGGAATAAAGTTCTAATCAGCTTGCACTACAAAGTGGAAAATATAAATCAAATTCGTCTAGCGTACTCGAAGCCTGCTTCGAAAACTACAGACTCGCTTATCATTAGTGTGTCCAGCGATATTTATTTATTTTATTTTAATTCAGATGTCACTAGATCCTTATAGGTAGCTACATTCATAATAATCCACGTTCACAAAATTAATTCACAGAAATTACTTATCTATGTTAGTATTTAAACTTAAATGTAAGTTGCTCCAAAACTTATGTAACTGCCATGACTGTCTAGTCGGTTACTAAACTTCAACAGAATGCTGTTAGGGCTGGGGCGGACTCTGCAGCGCAAGGCGGCGCGGCGCACCGCTTCCGCAAGATGGCATGGAAGCCGTCCACCTGTGCATCCGCAAACATCCCTAATGCGCTGCATGCCCGCGGCAACCGCAACAACACCCTAAACGCGTTATTGTATTGGACGCGTAAAGCATTGAACGATCTTTGCGTATAGTTAGTCCAGAGATTGCAGGTGTACAGCGACGTACAGTAGGCTCGAAAAAGCGTAACTTTGACTAGCTGTACACCGATTGAATCTACTGGAGATCATATTCGCTCTTATCGCCAATGCTCTACGCTATCGTTCAATATCCGGATCATCACGTAAATCGTCTGTTATCAAGTGGCCATTTAAACATTTTAACCCTTTTGAGAGGTGTACCATTAAGTGACACTATGGGTAGATACGATGGACACTTGGTACCAGACTTCAAAACCATCAGCTCACTCTTACCGGCATTATATTTCAGACAATGATCTGCAGCATACCGTTCACACAGTCAGTAGGTGCCTCAGTCCACTGATTGACGGACTCAGCAGTACCATGTCGTCCGCATAACTTAAATTATTGACGCTGACACCGTCTTTTAGACATCCAACACGCATGCTGCTCAGCTCGCCAATCAGGGTATATAAGTACAAATAAAAAATGCAAATCAAATTCTCTCGGTTTAGGCTGGAATCCCAAGACTGACGGTTTACATTATTCTTTCGAAATTCTTTCCATCAATGATAAAATCACGTAGCGATATATTTTATCAACATCGTTTAAAATCTTTGACCCACTCGGTTTTGTCAGCCCCTGAATTATCTACATAAATAAAAACAAAAGGCCTGACTGACTGACGTCCTCACTCATCAACGCCCAGCCCAAACCCTTGGACCTAGAAAGCTGAAATTTTGCACAGAGATTCCCTTTATAATGTAGACAAGGAACAAGGAAGGACTTTTAGAAATTCAACTCCTAAGGGAGTTAAATAGGGGATGAAAGTTTGTATGGAAAATCGTCAGTTTTAAAGTTAGGATCTTCAAATTTTGTGTTTAGGCTGATAATTAAAAAAATATTAATACGTGTCTCAGCGTTTTTCATAATTCCACCCCCGAAGGGTTAAAAAGAGGGATGAAGTTGTGTATGAAAGTCCGTTAGTTTTAAAGTTAGGATCTTAAAATTTTGTGTTTAGGCTGACGATCAAAAATTTATTTACTCGTGTCTCAGAGTTTTTGATAATCCCACCTCCAAAGGGTTAAAAAGGGGGATAAAGTTGTGTAGACCTTAATTTTCGAAGTAAATTCATACAATTTATTATTTAGGCATATGGTTGGAAGCAAACGCTACGGTGTTGTTAGAATTTCAATCCTTAAGGGGCGATAAGGGGGATGAAATTTTGTTTTTAATTAAAGTTCTTTTTTGTTTAAGTTAAAATCACTATTATTTCGGCTTAAGGTTGGAAACTAACAGAACGTACAATGTTGTTGTTTTTTTTTTAATTTCAACCCACAAGGGAGTGAAAAGGAGGATGAAGTTTTGTATTGAAGTTGTTCATTCGCTAAATTTTATATTCAAAAAATATACCTATATAAAAGAAGAAAGTGTCTGACTGACATATCAACGCACAGCCCAAACCGCTGGGTCTACAAATTCCAAATTTGGCAAGAAGGTTCCTTAAATGGTCTAGGGCACTATGGACACTAAAGGATTTTTCAAAATTGGCTCCATTTTTGTTGTATGGGGAAATAAGATTAGTTAGACTATGTTATTAGAAACTTCACAGGAGTACTCCTATTGATAAATAAGTCGAAAAAGGTTTCAGGTTTTTTTCTGAATTCAACCCATAAGAGTGGGAAATGGGGTGACAAAGTCTGAAAATCAACATGGTTATTGTTTGTATGGTGTATCGGGTCAGGTCATTAAAATCGTTGTTTTTGTAATACACCCGGTATTACAAATACAAAGATTTTAATGTGGCGGGACCTGAAATACTATATATATTTGTGCAATGAGGTTGATATGTCTAAAAATAAATATGGGTGTCGATTCCGAGATTATCAGGGGAGCTGATTACGAATATGACATTTAGTTTGAGATGTTGAAGATGACGGATTCGACTTCTATACAGGGTTATTGTTGATTTATTGTGATGATTGTGATAACGATGATGATGATTGTGATAATGATGATGGTTGTGATAGTGATAATGATGATGATGGTGATGGTTGTGACAGTGATTGTGATAGTGATTGTGATAGTGATAGTGATTGTGATAGTGATTGTGATAGTGATTGTGAAAGTGATTGTGATAGTGATTGTGATTGTGACAGTGATAATGATGGTGATAGTAATGGTGATTGTGATAGTGATGGTGATAGTAATGGTGATAGTAATGGTGATGGTAGGTAATGGTGATTGTGATAATGATGATGATTGCCACGCGTTTGTTTGCTTGTATTCTATTCTATTCTATTGTGATAGTGGTTGTGATGATTATGAAATTATTATTGGCACATAGATAGTTTATCACCTGAATTAACGTGTAGGATACTATTTATCCCTTGAGTATGATCCCGTGGGACAGTTACCGAACTTCACGCGGGCGAACAGCTAGTTATTCCTAAATTAATAAAGCAGCAACTTTGCCTTGATAAAGTTGGCTGAGACGAACCTCTTTCAATTGAAATAGAAAGAGATTAGCGTAAGTTTTCTAATCTATCTTGTCTAGCTACGTTTACACTGCCGAGGCAGGTTCTATATGTTCAGCGACGCCTCCCAAAGGGCTTACGGCGCTTGCGTCGATGTAAGGTCTATTTGTGGCGGTCGTATAATTAACTTTAAAATCAAAAATGTAAACACTTCACAATACAAGTAGTACATGTTTTTTTTTTTTTTTATGGCAACTGAGCCGGTTCCGACTATTCTGCCAGTGTCACGTCGTGACGGCAGCACAGAGAGGCAGGCCGTCGAACTTCGTACTTCGTGGTAGGTGTTAGTCTAGCTGTAAGGACGAACACATAGGTTAGTATAACAATTAATTTAACTTACAAGAATATAAACATAATTCTACACATAAACTAGCATAAACTATATACAGACTAATTACATAAACGTTGCGCACCAACTAAAATTTTAAATCATTCTCATTTAGGAATGTTGCCAAAATGTTGATTAATTTAGGGGAGAAGTGGGAAAGAAGGGTATGAAAGTTGGTTGGGAGAGGTATATTGAATTTGGAAATTTTTTGGTACAGGTCAACGGATTTATTATTTAGGGAGCAGGAGAAGAAAATATGATCTAATGTACCCTCCGCAAGACCACACTCGCACAGGGAACTATCCCGGGCATGGATTTTGTGCAGGAACACAGGGCTACAACAATGTCCGAGTCTTAGTCTACAGAGGGACGAAACAGTTCTCTTCAACAATTTAGGGCATTTAAAAAACCAAGGCCGACGCTGGATTTCAGGCTGTATAGCAGCATAGTAATGGCCCTTGGTCCTAGAAGTCGTCTTCCATGTTTCCGTCCATGAATTAAATAGCTTGGGTTTGGCACCGTTTCGCAAATCGTAGTTGTGCGCAACGTAGTGCTTTCGATCAGCCGGATTCGATGTGGCATACTTTGCTAACGAATCAGCGCATTCATTGCCAACAATACCCGAGTGACCGGGGATCCAGGCTATCTCGACGTCCAAGCCGTTTTGGGAGAGATCGAACAACAAGCTCTTTATATCCATAATGATATGACTATTAATGTTACTGTGAAATTGGTTTTGTTTTACTACTATGGGAATCTGAAAAAATTACTGACCTTGTTATTTGATGGGACTTAATATAGCATAGGGCTTACAAAATACCAGTACACTCCCCTGTAAAGACTGATGCTTCTGGTGGACATTGAAAAAGTAAGACTATCTTGGAATTTTGAAAATAGACTGCCACACCAGTACATTCACTTTCCGAAAATTTTGAAGCGTCTGTGAAGAATAAGTTCCAACCTTCCCAATAACGAATGAATTAAATATGTCCATGAATTAAATAGCTTGGGTTTGGCACCGTTTCGCAAATCGTAGTTGTGCGCAACGTAGTGCTTTCGATCAGCCGGATTCGATGTGGCATACTTTGCTAACGAATCAGCGCATTCATTGCCAACAATACCCGAGTGACCGGGGATCCAGGCTATCTCGACGTCCAAGCCGTTTTGGGAGAGATCGAACAACAAGCTCTTTATATCCATAATGATATGACTATTAATGTTACTGTGAAATTGGTTTTGTTTTACTACTATGGGAATCTGAAAAAATTACTGACCTTGTTATTTGATGGGACTTAATATAGCATAGGGCTTACAAAATACCAGTACACTCCCCTGTAAAGACTGATGCTTCTGGTGGACATTGAAAAAGTAAGACTATCTTGGAATTTTGAAAATAGACTGCCACACCAGTACATTCACTTTCCGAAAATTTTGAAGCGTCTGTGAAGAATAAGTTCCAACCTTCCCAATAACGCTTGACAGCTGACTCAAAGTCATCTCTAGCATCTTGAGGATTCCTTGATATTCCAAGGCCCAAAACGACTTTTGGTTCATAATAAATCGCCTCGTACGCGGCGGAAAAAACCGGAAGAGTAGAATATCGACAAATAGGCGCAGAGAGTTGTTTAAGCTCTCTGTACCTATTTATCAATAAAGGAACTACTTTATGGTTCCAATAGGAAGAATCATTGAAGGAGAGGTCAATTTGTTCTAAAATTGGGAGCAAGGGATGAGATGAGAGGGAAAAAACTTTAGTTAGGAAGCGATCTGCTAAATACTGTCTCCTCAGGTGTAGGGGTGGGTCTGCACATTCCACTTGAAGCGCATTTATGGGAGAGGATTTCATGGCCCCAATGACAATTCTTAGGCATTTGGACTGGATGTTGTCTAATTTTTTAAGCGCTCCTTTGTTGCAGGGCTCAAGAAGGTAACTGCAGTAATCCAAAGCGCTTCTGGTCAACGCATTATAGACCAGTTTGAGGGTGTAGGGGTGAGCACCCCACCATACCCCGGCCAAAGACTTAAGAACCGATACAGAACGGTCACATTTTTTGACCGTGTTGTTTATGTGATCGACCCCAGACAATCTTGTGTCCAAAGTTACTCCCAGAAACCTAGCCTTATCTTCGACTGGAATGGTTTGTCCATTAATGTTTATATCAATTGGGGGTAGCGAACGCCCGCGTGTAAAAATGACAGCTTTACTCTTTGGAGCACTTAAAGACAAACCATTGTCAAGTAGCCATTGGTTTAATGAAGCTAGAGAGACATTCATCGAAAGAGCGGCATCCTGAATGGAACTGCCACATACCATTAGTGCAATATCGTCAGCATGCTGAAGGATTTTACAATCGAAATTAAGGGAAGAGGGCAAGTTAGCTGTATAAATGTTATATAATGGGGGACTAAGAATTGATCCTTGAGGTAGTCCTCTCCAGACCGATCTTTGTTCAGAGTCATTCCCAGGTATTCTCAATTGAATGGTGCGATTGGTAAAGATGCTACCAATGATGCGACAAATCCTAGCCGGGACTCTCAGCTCGTGCAGCTTTTGCCTGAGATTAGGGAGGAGAACAGAATCATAGGCAGCTGATATATCCAGAAAAACCGCAACCACAGATTCATTCCTGCTGAGGGCCAGCCGGACCTCTGATATGAGGATACCCACACTATCAGCAGTGCCCAGACCTTTCCTAAAGCCGA
Source organism: Xestia sexstrigata (assembly GCA_941918905.2). NCBI lineage: Eukaryota > Metazoa > Arthropoda > Insecta > Lepidoptera > Noctuidae > Xestia > Xestia sexstrigata. The sequence continues at coordinate 8,292,945 of OW799200.2, read as the reverse complement.
ATTGGGTCCTAAGGAGCAGCTTTCTGTTTTCCACCAACCACACTAACCGGTTTTTGACCAAGTGTTCTAAAAGTTTTATGAGTATGGACGATAAGGCAATAGGTCTGTATGAACAATGATCATTAGGATCTTTGCCTGGTTTTAAAATCGGAATGACCACCTGAACCTTCCACTCTGTGGGAATATATCCAGAAGTAAAGCAGAAGTTAGCTAGGTCTAGGTAATATTTGTGAGTTTTTGGACCAGCTTTAGAAATAAAGGAGTACGGGAATCCATCCACTCCCGGCGCGGAATCCTTGACTTGGGATAACACAGCTTTTAGTTCCTCCATGCTAAATGGCATGTCCATTGGGTCGTCAATGTTGTCTGCATCATGGATGTCAACACTGATTTCCTCAACACTTGGGACATAGGCTGGAGCGACTTTACAGAAAAACTGGTATCCCAGTTCTTCCGTGAGGTTGTTAGATGAGGAGGCAGGTGCTAGACCACTCCTGAAGCGTTTCACCCTCCGCCAAACCACTGAAATCGGGGTGGACGGACTCAGTGAACTACAATATCTTGACCAACCTTCGCGTTTTTTCCTTTTTAGGAATTTCCTGGACTTGGCAAGAATCTGTTTAAAAGCAATGAGATTATCCAGATTCATATTGTCGTTGACTGTCTCTTCAGCCTCATTCCTGGCCCTGACCATGTCAGTGCATTCCCTATCCCACCATGGCGGGGAAGGAAGTCTACCGGAATGGGGTTTTTTGGACGGGAAGCAATCATCAGCTGTGGAGGCAATGGTGGAGGAGAAGGGCAAAAAACAATCCTGGGCATTATCCCTGTTAACTTCCGGAAGGGAAGATATTCTTAGGTCTACGATTTTAGAATATAAATCCCAGTCAGCTGAATTTAGTTGATGTTTTAAAAGAGGGGGGGAAACTTTAAAAGGAATACTTTTGGAAGGGAATTCAATTATGATGGGGTAGTGATCACTTCCATAGGTCATATCCAAGCGCCGCCAGATAAGGAGACTAGATATATTGGGAGAGCAGGACGTCAAGTCAACACAACTATTATTCTGACCAGGACGTGCAGGTCTGCGTGTAGGACTGCCATCGTTGATTAGGCAAAGGTTTAGATCATCCAAAATGTCAAGTAAACCTATGCCAAAGTTATCGCAAGTATCCGACCCCCATCGATAATGGTGACAATTAAAATCACCCATGACGAGTATTGGACCACTAACACTGCATAATAAATTTATAATTACTGAGAGATGATCGAGTTGTGGGTGCGCAATATAAAAAGAAAAAATATATATACCCTCAGCCTTCACAGCAACAACATTTATGTCATCGCCTACAAAGGTTAGAGGAATCTGGGTGAATGATACCTTGCTATTGATGAGCAAGGCACATCCTCCATATCCATCAGATCTATCATTGCGAACAATGTCGAAACATGGCAACCTGAAATTGCTTCCAGGCAATAGCCATGTCTCAGCAATGCCGCAGATTGATGGTTTAAATTTATTAATTAAAAAAGAAAGATCAGGCTTTCTGGGAGTAATACTCCTCACGTTCCACTGTAGGAATGTCAGGGGATGGAACATTGTGGATATAATTTAATATTGAGGTCAACTTTGATGCAACGTGGTCAGGTATAGATTGAGTTGGGCTTGCAAGAGCAGACATTAGCATGTCAGTTATTAAATTTAAGATATTTTTTGAGTTATCTTCCTGTCTGTAACATATTGACTCTGCAGCTTCCATTGGAAGGGCACAGCCATTTTTTGATGGGGAAAAGGAGTAATTTTGAGTGAGGTTTAGGTGAGCTTGTCTATCATAGCCAGGTGAAAGGGGAATACGGGATTTGGGTTTCAAAAATACTGTTTTATGGTATGAATTTTGGCTTACTGGGATGGGACTTGAGGACTGGGATTGTCATTTATTTGCAGTCACTTTGTTGCGTGGGGAAGATTTGGAGACTTCAGCATATGATCTGGAAACAGGTGGGAAAACCCGACTTGCCTCCGCATACGAAATCGATTTCTCTGCCATCAGAGCTTTGATACTCTTCTGTCGGCCCAATTCAGGACAAGCACTATCACTTGCGAAATGGTTGCCAGTACACAAAACACAGAAACTCATTTCAGGGGTGACTTCACATCCATCACCTGGATGATCTTCACCACACTTAAAGCACCTAGGTTTCGATCTGCAAAGTGTGCGGGTATGGCCAAAGCGACAACAATGGTAGCATTGAATAGTTGGGTAAGTGTAACGCTCAACTGTGAGAGCCGTGTAGAAGCTGTACACACGCTTAGGTAGGACTTGTCCGTCAAAAGTTAACACAACAGTCTGTGTAGGCCTCCACTCGGTCACACCAGAAGAGGACACCTTACGGCTCATCCTTCTGGCTTTAATAACAGAGCCACATCCCTCAGGGACCTGAATATTTTTAATTATTTCCTCTTCTGACCACTCAACTGGTATATCCCTTACGATACCCATTCTTGTGATGTTGAATTGTGGAATGGTAGCTACATAATTGTGTTGGGATAAAATTTTATTGTTAAGGAAACTGTTTGCATCCTGGTGCGACTTGAACTCGACTGACACGCGATTTCTACCTATACGCTTGATCCCATCGAAACGTATGTTGTTTACGTTGTTTGTCATCAAAAACATACCAAACTTGATAGGTTGTAGCACGGTGCCTGAGGTTTGTTCGTCTTTAAGCGAAACATTCACATTGTATGGTGGATTATCTCTAGCTGTATATGAAAGTCTGCCGATTATATTTCCCGCAATCTTGGGTTTAATATTTGAAATAGCAGGGGGCGAACCAGCAACCCTCTTACGACTACGGATGTCCGTATCCATAATAGGGTCCTGTGAGGTTATTTCAATGTCATAGGGGAGGGTAACTGTTAGTCCGGGGGAGAGATCAAATAGTTTATCAGGGGGGTCAGGATCAGGGGGCTTTTTGGAGCTCATCTTGAGTAACTATTGTTAAAAAGAGGACAATTACAATAAAAGCAAACCTTAAACCACGAACACAAACACAAGGAACACTTTCGATGGAATTTCCACTAGAAAAGTTCACTAAAAAAGAAAATATTCGTAGCACTAACAAAAACACGTGTTTAGCCTTCACCACTACCAACGAAGTCCGTAGTACATGTTATTTTCCCGTTACACAGAGACACAGAGTTGTCAAATTCGAACAAATGTCAAATCATAGACATCAAACAGAAAACACGAGTATTGTCTTTGGGTTTAATTAAACTAACATTTATTAATAGAAATATACACATTTATTTAGTTGCTATATTTATATCACACATAATGTCTATTTACAAATTTAGCAGTACCAATAAATATTTACACTGTACAAAATATAAGCATACATTGTAATGTACTGGTGTATACCTTTCCGAACGCAACTTCGGGCGCGTTCGGCTAAGCTCGGCCTCCGTCGGAGCATATGACTGTCCAAAAATCAATTAGGCATGGTCATTGAGTGAGTTCAGTACTCGTTTTGGCCTCCCGACTTGTACACGCTACATCTTCAACCAAAATCTAGACTTGTTTCGTAGACCTAGATATCGCTAAACGCCTCAATATCATCTCCGCAGCCTAGTGTCTGTATTGAGTAAATTGTTCTCTGTCGTCTCCGATTATTTGTAGCGTTAAGCCTACTGTAAGTGTCGAGAAGTTTATAATATAGAAATTATATTCCGGACCGCCGTTTCATTCGTCGTTCCCTCCATACACTTCATTGGTGACCCCGACAAGGAGCACAGAAGCCACGTGGAGCTAAGATGCCTACCGGAACAGAGCAGGGAGCACAGGCGGGCGCAGCAGAGGTCAAGCAGGACGTGTGCAGAGTCGGCGTGAAGTTGCCGCCTTTCTGGCCTGAGGAGCCGACACTTTGGTTTGCCCAAGTAGAAGGTCAGTTTGCCATAGCCGGCATTACCGCCGACACCACAAAATTTTACACGGTCGTGGGCCAGCTAGACCATCGCTACATGGTAGAGGCTCGAGACATAATCGAGAACCCACCTGCACAGGAAAAATACGCCAAGCTGAAGGCTGAGCTCATACGTCGGCTATCCGACTCACGTGAGAAAAGGGTTCAGCAAATCCTCACTCAAGAGGAGCTCGGCGACCGGAAGCCATCGCAGTTCTTGCGGCACCTTCAGACTTTGGCCGGACCACATGTACCAGACACATTCCTGGCCACGTTGTGGGCGAGCAGGTTGCCGACGAACATACAGACGGTAATTGCTTCCCAACCTAATCTCCCACTTCAGTCTGTCGCAGATTTGGCCGACCGCGTGCACGAGATCGCGCCAGCGCGGCCAGCGCTCACGACACCTCCCGCCGTGGCGAGCACGAGCACCAGCAGTGACATCGCGGAGCTGAAACAGTGCATGGCAGAGTTATGTCTACAGGTAGCGGCTCTACAGAGGCAAGGTCAGGTACACCATCGCTCGCGTTCCACAGAAAGGTACCGGCGTGGTGGCAGAGAGCCGACCCCAGGCCGACGCCGCAGTCGCTCACGCTCCGGCAGCACGTGGAACGATGCTCACTGCTGGTACCACAACAGGTTTGGTGACAGGGCCACGCGGTGCAGGTCGCCATGTACGTACGCGGGAAACGTCGCCGGCAGCCGGAAATAGCGGCAAATGGCTGCCCTAACAGACCACGCCGCCTATTCGTGACAGATCGGGACTCTAAAACCACGTTCCTAGTGGACACTGCCAAGTGTGAGTTTGGCAGTGCCATCATCACTTTCCTAGGACACGAAGTATCAGAGGAAGGTGTTCGCCCGCTACCCGAGAAGGTGCAGGCAATCCAGGACTTCCCAGCTCCCAGGACCGTCAAGGAGATGCGTCGCTTCCTGGGTATGTTCAACTTTTACCGCCGTTTTGTCCCGGATGCCGCTCGCTTACAATCGCCACTCAACGTCGTTCTTACAAGGCCTAAAACAAAGGGAACGCAAGCTATTACTCTGTCGCAAGAAATGCTCGACGCTTTTAACGCTTGTAAGGGTAGCTTATCTAGAGCAGCTTTGCTTGCTCACCCAGAGCCCAACGCCGAGCTGGCGATATTGTAGTAGTATTGCAGCAGAAAGCAGGTGTCACATGGAAGCCACTAGCATTTTTCTCCAGGCGCCTGTCAGCGTCACAGAAGAAGTATAGCCCATACGACAGGGAGCTCTTAGCCATCTACGACGCAGTCAGGTACTTCCGGCACATGGTCGAGGGAAGGCACTTCACCATTTACATGGATCACAAACCCCTCTCATATGTGTATGCACAAAACCGCGACAATTGTTCACCGAGGCAATACCGGTACCTGGACTACATTGCTCAGTTCACTACAGATATCCGGTTTGTCGCAGGCAGGGACAACATTGTGGCAGACGCGCTCTCACGTGTGGAGTCAGTGGCAGTACCAGCGTGTAATTACGCAGCTCTTGCACAATCCCAGCATAACGACCACGAGCTGCAGGGTCACTTAAACAACAACACCACTCTCACTCAAGTTGTGTAAAGTGCAATTGGCAGGCACAGGCACGGAACTATATTGTGATGTATCCACTGGTAACACCCGTCCTTATGTTACAGAACCCTTCAGGAGGCAGGTGTTCCAAAAGCTGCACCAGCTGAGCCACCCCGGTAGACAGGCCACGGTCAAGCTGATTTCCACACGTTTCGTTTGGCCAGGTCTGAAAAAGGACTGCAGGGCCTGGACCAGAGAGTGCGTAGAGTGCCAGAAGAACAAGATCTCGCGGCACACAACCAGTCCCACCTCAGCTTTCCCTGTCCCTTCCCAACGATTCTCCCATGTCCACATGGACATAGTAGGGCCACTGACCGTCTCATCTAATTACAGATATATACTAACGGTGGTCGACCGCTTCACCCGTTGGCCTGAAGCATACCCCATCGAGGACATCACAGCAGAGACATGCGCCCGCGCCTTCATCACTGGCTGGGTGTCCCGCTTCGGCTGCCCCCATCGCATCACCACTGACAGGGGCAGGCAGTTTGAGAGCAAGCTGTTCCACACCATCACAGCTACCCTCGGTAGCCAGCACCGGCCAACCACGGCGTACCACCCAGCCTGCAATGGCATGGTGGAACGCCTACACCGCCAGCTGAAGGCGGCCATCCGGTGCCATACCGACACCAACTGGTCCGAGGCACTACCCCTGGTGCTGCTCGGCATCCGCAGCGCCTGGAAGGAAGACGTCAAAGCATCGTCAGCAGAGCTCGTCTACGGCGAGCCCCTAAGGCTCCCAGGCGAGTTCATCGCCCCCACACTCACCAGCCACCGACTTCGCGACTCGACTACACCGACTTCGCGTCAAGGCTCCGGCATCACATGGCGAAGCTGTCTCCAGAGCCGACGAGTCGACACGGCAACAAGCCGTTCTACGTGCCCGATAGCTTATCAACTTCGTCTCATGTATTCTTGCGACATGACGCCATTCGCCGGCCACTAGACTCGCCGTACACCGGGCCCTACAGAGTCCTGCAAAGAGGCGACAAAACATACCGTATTGAGGTAAACGCCGTAAACGGAAAGGAAACCACAGTGACCATCGATCGGTTGAAACCCGCTTACCTCAATAACACAGACTACAGTCCCCCCCCCCGGCGCAACAACGGGCGCAAACGCAGCTCCGATGCCTCCGCTGCCCACCGACGCCGCCGAGAGAAAAACACGCTCCGGCCGCACCGTTCGCTTCCCGGACTACTATCGCCCGTAGCTAAGCAGCCACGGTCTCAGGGGGGGAGTAGTGTGGCGGTCGTCGCTACACCGGCATTTAACTTTTATTTATCTTTTAGTTAACTTTAAAATCAAAAATGTAAACACTTCACAATACAAGTAGTACATGTTATTTTCCCGTTACACAGAGTTGTCAAATTCGAACAAATGTCAAATCATAGACATCAAACAGAAAACACGAGTATTGTCTTTGGGTTTAATTAAACTAACATTTATTAATAGAAATATACACATTTATTTAGTTGCTATATTTATATCACACATAATGTCTATTTACAAATTTAGCAGTACCAATAAATATTTACACTGTACAAAATATAAGCATACATTGTAATGTTCTGGTGTATACCTTTCCGAACGCAACTTCGGGCGCGTTCGGCTAAGCTCGGCCTCCGTCGGAGCATATGACTGTCCAAAAATCAATTATAGGCAATGTCAATATCAATTTTAGGCATGGTCATTGAGTTCAGTACTCGTTTTGGCCTCCCGACTTGTACACGCTACATCTTCAACCAAAATCTAGACTTGTTTCGTAGACCTAGATATCGCTAAACGCCTCAATATCATCTCCGCAGCCTAGTGTCTGTATTGAGTAAATTGTTCTCTGTCGTCTCCGATTATTTGTAGCGTTAAGCCTACTGTAAGTGTCGAGAAGTTTATAATATAGAAATTATATTCCGGACCGCCGTTTCATTCGTCGTTCCCTCCATACACTTCATATTGATGAAGCAGGTATCGTGCATCAAGGCCTGTACTATACCTCATTTGGAGTTATGTGCCGCCTTACTAGCTGTCAAACTCTGCAAGGCAGCCGTTTATTCCTTGAGGTTCCCAGTAACTCGTAAACTGTGTTGGTGTGACTCCAGCGTTGTCCTTGCTTGGATGCATACTAACTCCAGAAGGTTAAAGACCTTCGTGGCTAATATAATAGCAGAAATACTGAAACTTTCAGATGTTTCTTGTTGGCGTTAAGTACCTAACTCAGATGATCCTGCTGATCCCCGAAAAGCTTAAGGACCGTAGTCTGTGGTGGTCTGGGCCCGAATTTTTACTTCAAAGCGAACCTTCTTGGCCTTCTTTATCAAATAAACTCCAACGCGAGTCTGAAATTCCCGAAACAAAATCGAACATTGTTCCCAAGATGGATTATTTTTCAATCATTCCATTTCATTAATGAAGTAAATTATATAAAATAAAACAAGATTATGCGTACGATATTTTTACAATTTACGCAATCCTAAATCCAGGCGCGTCGACACCCTTAATTTAGAAGAATTACAACATTCTTTTGATCTTTTATGCTGTAAGGCTCAACAGGAATCTTTTCCTGTTGAATACGATTTGCTATCCAAGAAAAAAACAATTAGTACAAAATCATACACCTTACTTGGCTTACACCTTTCATGGACGTTAATGGGTTCATACGAGTAGGAGGCCGGCTGGATGCGTCAGTTATTTCATTTGGTAGCAAACACCCTAACCTACTTCATTTCTCACACCATCTCATAAAATTAATCTTTGAGCGGGAACACCTACACAAATTACACGCCGCTGGCCCACAGCTACTCCTCGCGAGCTTCAGGCAAAACGTGTGGCCTGTCAATGGGCCACACCTCGCTCGGAGAACTGTACGCAACTGCATCACATGTAGAAGGGTATAGGGTAAGACTTTAACTCCCTTAATGGGGAACTTGCCGTCTCAGCGCGTTACTCAAACTCAAACTCAAACTCAAAGCATTTATTTCAATTAGACCATTATGGCACTTTTGAAAGTCAAAAATACAAAAAAAACAAAACAAAGCTACAGTCCCAGACACAAGACATAATAACTTGAGAAAGTACTGTAGTTGCCCATTCCCTAGCGTAGATCTCTATGGAGAAGAACGGGCAAGAAACTCCATGGACACTCTTTTAAATCAAAATATTGTTACAAAATCTTGGTTACATCATTCATGTTGAGATTATAGATATATGTGAGAACGATGTAGGAAGACGTGCACATTATGAGCGTCCAGAGTAAAACATTAAAAATAAAGTAATTAAAATGAACCGTGGCAGCTAAGAGATGACCAGTCCCAACTGACAGCGCCCGATCACGAACAAGACGCGTGTATCGGCGCCATTCAACTCAACCATATTGAAGGGAACTAAATGACCCGACACACCCGCCACCATCAGCGAGACATTTGAGTGAGCATGACTTTCTCTCAGCCACCAAGGCATATTCAAGTCAGTGAAAGATAAACGGTGTACTTTCCGTTACAAAGATAAACGGTTACGGTGGACTTTCCGTTTCGTAGTGTTGGTATACCAACGCGCACTGGGCCCGCGTGGTGGATTATAGCCCATTCCCTCTTATTGAGAGGAGGCCGTGTCCTAGCAGTGAGAACATTATAGGCTGATGATGATGATGATGATGAGTGTTGGTATAGACTTTGCCGGACCCTTTTATGTCTTAAACAGAAAGGGGCGCGGATCAAGGGTCACAAAATGCTATTTATGCATTTTTGTTTGTTTATGGTAGGTACAAATGTGTGCACTTGGAAGCGGTAAGCGATCTTTCGAAGGACGCTTTCATCCTTACCCTGCGTAGGTTTATATCCCGTCGGGGTAAGCCTACTTAAATGTATAGTGATAACGGTCGCAATTTTGTGGGAGGAGAGGAAATTGGCAACTTTTTGAAATGTAATCGCCAAGCAATAACAGATTTCTCTAAAGAGGAAGAAATTAAATGTTTGTTTTCACCTGCTTACGCTCTCCACTTAGGTGGTATCTGGGAGGCCGGGGTAAAATCCGCCAAATATCATATAAGACGTGTAATGGGCAATACGCATCTAAATTTCGAAGAGATATCCACGTTGTTCGCACAAGTAGAAGCCATATTAAATAGTCGCCCACTTTACCCCATGTCCTCGTCTCCGAATGATCTCCTTTTCCTTTTCCTAACCGCGCTGCCTTCACCGAGCCTAGAAAACTGCAAATTCACTCACCTGAAGCGCTATCAACGACTGGAACAAATCCGACAGCACTTTTGGAGGAGATGGCTGAGTACTTGGCTGAGCTGCAGCAAAGGCCAAAATGGCGCACTAATGACACTCCACTGAACGTTGGCGACCTAGTGCTGCTTCAAGAAGACAACTTACCACCGTTGTGCTGGCGTACAGGCCGTTTCAGTAAGCTCTTTCCTGGTCCAGATGGAGTATGTCGCGTGGCAGACGTTCAAACGACACAGGGAATTTACCGGAGGCCCTTTTAACGACTGTCAGTTGCCAGCGACGGAGCATCTGATCGAGTGAGAGTTAAAACCCTAATAGCAATTGCCGTTGACTTCCACACGCCAACAGTTGGGAATGTATTGGCAGACGGTTAGTTATTCCGCCAACCTAAACTTAAAATAGGCCCACTGTCACTGCACATGCACTATTTGCCCAACGGATAGCCAACGACGGGCCTGCTGTTACTATTCCTACTGTTGGGTAATTTTTGTAGGGATTTAAGTTATTATAACAACATATCGGTCCAACTTAAGAACCCTTCAATGGGCCTGTTACTGCTACTCCTACGGGGTGGTAGCGGGGTGTGCGGGGGGCGGGTGGCGTCACGCATAGCCCGGCCCGCCCGCCATTTTTAGGGTTCCGTAGTCAACTAGGAACCCTTATAGTTTCGCCATGTCTGTCCGTCCGTCTGTCCGTCTTCGCTTAATCTCTGTGACCGTTAGCACTAGAAAGCTGAAATTTGGTACCAATATGTATATCAATCACGCCGACAAAGTGGTAAAATAAAAATTTTTTAATGAAAAAAATGTTTTATTAGGGTATTTAGGTAAAGTGGCAAATGTTTTTTTTTTTTATTTCAACCCTAACGTGTGATCTATTGTTGGAAAGGTATTTAAAAATGAATAGGGGTTTCCTAAAATCATTTTTTGATAATGTCAATAATTTCGTAAATAATCGCTCCGAAAGTAAAAAACAATGTGTCAAACAATGTATAAGGAATTTCTAGGAAAATCATTTTGAACTTGATGGAAACAACAGTTTTTGTACAAAAAAGACAAAAAGTTGTACAAAATAATTTCGCGCGCGCGAGCGCTGTTGGAGCCCGAACATAATGGATACCCACCTTTAAACTCATAAGTGGGAACACTTATTGTGACGGACGGGAAACTACGGAACCCTACACTGAGCGTGGCTCGACACGCTCTTGGCCGGTTTTTTTTTTATTCATTTGTGTGCCTGCGGCTGCGGCGGAGTGTTTGTTTTGTTCGTATCAACAAAGATATTAGCCTAAAAGGCAGGCTGTGTTTAAGTTTAGTTAGTTAACCCCTAATTAGTGTTTGTGTAAGCGTTAAATGTACTCGTATAAAGTTGTGGAGTTTTACGACGATGATGGTTACGGTGGGGAACTCGGTGTGGTGCGTGAAGAATGGATGACACCACGGAAGACTCATTGCATGTGGCCTCCTTACAAAATCGCAAATAAGTTCAACAAATGCCTTTACAGTAACGAGGCTCCAAATATGACAACGTGGACAATATGTCCAGTTACACGTTTATTTTACGAAACGGGTAATAAAGTAAGTTTTTCATATAAGTAGTATCTAACTACCTACAACCCGTGCGAATTAACTTGAGACCTGGGACTAAGATGCTAATAGGAAATACCTACTTACAAAAGATCTGTTCCAACAACATCTCATTTTGTTCTTATTAAATAATCTCGTGCAAATCTCTAAAATTTCATAAGTATAGAAATAGGTACTACGACGCATCATTTTGCACAACATAAATTGAATTTGAATCATCGGCCCGGTTTCAAGTTAATTCGCACCTAACCTAACCTAACAACCTAATGACCTCAGAAATCAAGTAGGTATATGTGCCTACCTATCTTCAGCTTGCGTGAAGTTCACATTTTAGCGCCGAGAAGTCATGAGACAGTCAGTGATAAACTGATAAGAAACCAAGCTTATAGGAAATTGTAATCTCGAGTAAAATATGAGCGTCATTTTATAAAACTTATACCTACCTATGGTACTTACCTGAATAGTGCTCACTATGTCAATTTTATTTTTAGATGTTAACATCGCGCGTCAAGTGAGTCAGAATTGGCTACTGCCTACTGACCGAAGAAGATAGCAGAAAAATAAAGAAGAAAACTGTTTGTGAAAGTGATGCGTGAGCGATGGAGAAAAACACGATCTCCAAATTGTGTAAAATTTGATTTTATTCATGATTTTTACAAAACGTGTAAAAATTGTCTTGATTTTGTCAATAACCTAATTTACGAATATAATTATGCAATTAACATAATTTGTATTTCATTTAATTTCAGCTAATTAATTGACAGAAGGTAGGTCAACGGAGACGACGTCCTCTCATGTACTCATCATGCCAAAGTACAAAAGAGAGACAATACTGTTTGGGTGACTATTGTATATCGTCGCCTGGATTGGCCTATAGGGCTGGTTTCAGAGCGACGTCTCGCCAGCGCTGGCCGCACGCACGTCGCTGTACATGAACCTTATCGGCTTCAAAATAAGGTTGATTTTTCAAAACACATCGCTAAAACCAACCTTATTCTGAAGACATTAAGGTTCATGTACAACGACGTGCGTACGGCCGGCGCTGGCGAGACGCGTCGCTCTGAAACTAGCCATAGAACCAACCAACATACAACTGCAGTTGCCTAAATGTATTATGTGTCGTTGGGCCAACCCACAACACGTTTTCCTCGGGCCTTCGTAGGGCAATGCACGCTGGCCCGCAGTTTTGGGCCCAACCCGCAAACTGCCCGCCAATTGTGTGCATTTGCCAGCTAACCAGAGGTATGTGGCCCAACTAAATGCTAACACGCCTACTAGGGAAGCCGGAGACTTTTAACCCCAGGGAAGATGTTTGCGCCTGACGTTTTAATCAGTCAAGATGCTGCTAATTGTTTTGATCAGGCGCTCAAAAATGTCGGTAGATTGCGGACAAAATAAATTGCTAAGGAAAAACTTCTACCTGACATTTTGGATAAACCAAATCATCTACATTCAAAAACGGACGGACATCAGTCCACACATTCTTTTTTTTCTTTTATTAAGATTTTGGCATTGTATAAATTTACAATAGACTACGTTGTCTCATTATGTCATTATATCATGTCATTGGTGTCGATTCTGTTGTGCACAAACTAAACTTAATTTAGGCTATTGCTATCTTTTTCTCTCTAAAAACTAGAAAGAGACGGACGTAATTTAGACCTGTCAAATTTAGTTGGAACTAATATTTCCTTACAAATGACGGATGCACGTAAAAACATGTCGACTAAAAACACGGTGAAGCGCAAGGTATAAACTAGTTTGAAATCGCTAACTTAGTTCATAGCATAGCTATAGCCGTCCTTTTCTCGCACTGCCTTTTTAGTAAAAGATGGCAATAGCCTAAATAAAGTTTTGTTTGTGCACAACAGAATCGACACCATTGTCCTTTTAAATTAAATTCATCATTACTGTAAAGACGTTTGTTTGAACAGCTCGTTTCATTGAGCACCAAGCTCCAGTGTCTCGAGCAGACATTAAATATGGACTGGTCTAATTCTTGCAGGCGTTTAAATCACACAATCTTCTCACAGTTCCTTGTATATTTATGAAATTGCAAAGTTTGTCAAAACTAACTCTTCACTTTTTGAATTCATCTGCCTAGCCTTTCAGGCTAGGCTAGGCTTCCAGTCTAACCGGATTTGAAAAGATTTTTTTTTTGCAATTTCTGACTTTTGTAGTACAACCTGTGTTGGTCCAGTAGAACTTTTTGATCAGTACATATTAGAAAAATCGATAGAAATCAATTTTTTTGTTTAAAATGGCCATTTTCTTGCTAACTAGGTACCTACATTTTATCGAAGATCTGTAAATGGGGATCAAAATTTCACGAAAAATTATGGATAGTCTCATAAGACCATTTTTGTGTAGCTGCAACGGTAAAGGTAGTTCCCCTTACTGCCCCGGTCATGCCATCGGTGGTCACCCATCCACAGACGGATCTAGGCATGCACGGCTTAACCTAAAGATCGACCCGAGCCGACCCGATCGAGCCACGAGATCCTCAAACAACAACAGATAACAACTCTAAACTTTAGCTAATTATACCTAATTTCACCATCTCCAGATACACACACTGCGGTACATGCATTACGCACAGGTGCCCTATTTGGTGGCCTTCGCCAACAAGTCAAGTATTGCCTTTTTTTTTTTTTTTTTGGATGGGAAATCATCAAATGACTTCTCCCGCTTTGGGCGGAGCAGGAGGGAGTGTCAGACTTTTACTGGCTAAAACCCATCCATGTTCCTTCATCGCCCTTTGTGTTCCGAGGCCACGGTATCTCTTTCGAATAGTCCCGCAACCCCGGCAGGCATCGGTCCTTTCGGACCCCTTCCTTTTTGCTGACTCTCTTTGAGGCGCGCGTGGAACACGAACGCGCCGTCGACACGGCCTGTCGTCATGAGACGGACGGACGGCGAGCTAGCCCATAGCCCACCGTCCACAGGCTCGCGCCTACGGTGGCCGGGGGCCACGTGGTGGCCCCCGACGCCCGGGGCGTCTCCCGCGGCGGCCGGGACGCTGTGAGGTTCTCTCCCTCTCACGTTCCGCCACCTCCTTCTCTAGCATTACTGCTTCGCAGAAGGAGGTGACGGCGTCCCATTCCGTCTCGCTCCGGACCATGGCTTGCACCAGGGCCGGACGCGAGAGGTCGCCGCCGCCAATCGCCGCTTCGAGGACACGGCGGTGCTCCGCCCACGCGGGGCACACCTCCACCGTGTGCTCCACCGTGTGCTCCACCGTGTCTTCCGGTCGATCCTCGCAGTGGAAACACCCGGGCGTTTCCTCCCGCCCGATTCGGTGCAGGAACCTCCCGAAAACACCGTGTCCGGTGAGGACCTGCGTCAGGCGGAAGGTGAGGACGCCGTGGCGTCTCTCAAGCCACTCCTCAAAGAGGGGACTTACCGCCACTATTGTGGCGTGCCCTGCACGGGGTTGCGACAGTCGCTCTCTCCATGTCGCCATGAGATCACGCCGGAAGTCTGTCCGCTGCGCGACAATTTGTCGCGGCAGCGGAGTTTTCCCCCGGCGTAGCACCTCCGCGCGCCATTCATGTAGGCGCGCGAGGACTATCGCCTCCAGATCCCATGGCGGCAATCCGGCAAGGAGGCACGCCGCCTCACGGGAGATCGTGCGGTACCCACGGGCCAGCCTTACGGCTACCACCTTTTGGGGCGCGTTCAGGTAGTGGGCTGCACGCAGCCTCAAGGAACGCGCCCACACCGGGGCCCCGTAAAGGGCCATGGACCGCACGACTCCCGCGTAGAGCCTCCGGCAGGAGGCGTTTGGCCCCCCAAGTTTGGGCAGGAGCCGCCTGAAGGCAGCCCCGGTCCGTTCCAGTTTGGGGGCCAAACGTCGGAAATGCTCCAAAATCAAGTATTGCCTCAGTGCAAAACCAAGCAAGACTTTACAAAAAATCAAACCTATATCGACGCACGATCGAACCTTTTTGCATAAAAATAGTGTATGTCAAATGCATGGCTGGTTCTATTGATGGCTACAAAATTCAGAAAATGAATTCCAAAATTCATGACACCCAGTTTTTGGCAAACTGTTAAATTGTAAACATTTCGAAAGCAAAATTTTACAGTTTTTCGTTAAATTCCCGAAATGTTGGGTTTGGAAAGGCATTTTAATGAGATACTCGTTAAGTCAACGTATGTATACCTAGGTACTTACATAATCAAAAATGGCTCTTACGGATACAATGTTCTTTTTTGAGGTAATGGTGGAAGAATTGAAAACCTTTGTAAATTGCAGCGAGTTTTGCATTAAAGGTGAATTTGCAGATGTATTTAGTATTTATCTGAGAGATCCCAATATATTAGAACGATTCTCATCAAAGCGTACCCGGCCAATGAAAAAAAAGCAAAAAGCGAAGAGCGGAAAAAGCGTGGAGCACGTGTCAACAACGCCCACAGTGCCGACGGGGCAAATTGTCTTATTTGCGATTAATATTGACACTCTGATATCAAACATGAAGCAGTACCCCTTGGAGTTGTCGCTGTGGAGTAAGAATGTACCAGACTATAAAATAGGATCGACTCAGATTCCATGGAGTGCGCCGTATTTCGAATATTTGAATATGCTCTACACGGAGCAAGAAGAGGAGGCGATCTGCGTAAGAGGCGATTACGCTATATTTGATGAGGCTACTTCGAAACGTATGGCTATAATTAAACTAAGCGTAAAATTGAGCCACTTTAAAGATAAAATTACTACTCAGTATAGGTCTATTTCTCAGGTAACTCGACAAACTGAAATGTACATTCCCTTAAATTCTAAGCCAGGTAGCGTGTTAAGTACAACAGTTAAAGATAAACCAAATAACTTCACTGAAGAAACTGGTACTGTAAAGACTATTTATAGCAGTGACAGACGTAGACCTGTCCGCACCAAAAATAAAATCCTTATAAAAAAAGAAAGTAATAGTATTGACCGCGTAGATAGCGGGACGCGCGTCGCTCAAGTCGAAACCGCTGAAGTGGATAGAAACGTTAACAGAAGATTAAATAGTCGAGTTATTCATTTAGTAAGAACTGAAAGAAACTTGGACAAAAATCCAATTTTAACTCTAATAAAATCCAAATCTTGTTCATCAATTGTACAAAATGATTACATATTTGGGGCAGGAGCCCCGGCCGGGCCATTTGGTAACCAAGTCTCCTGCGTTGGTTACTTTACATTAGAAAATGACATGGCTGACCCAAGCAGTCCAAATACTCCTTCTGGAAATGCTTCTGGAAAGTCTGGAATATCTGGGAATACCTCGGAAGAATTTGAGAAAGAGAAAGACAGGTACAAATTTAGAATATGCAAGAGTGAATGTCTTAAATTTGCCTCACACAGTCGCACACAAAGTGCGTGCTCTTTAGATATAACTGAAAAAGCTGCACCTCTTATCACAGTGACAAAATGTTCTGACGTGAAATGTACTTTTGAAAAAATGAGGGAACTTTCCACACCACCAGATGATCGCATTTTGATAGACCTAAGTTCTCGGAAACCAGACTGCTGCGAGCGAACCGAGGAAATGGTGGCGGAGATGAAAGCAAAGATGACATTTGGTAGCCACCCTTGTTATTGTGAATGCGAATGTCAATTTGGCTTCATGAAAAAAACGAAGTTTTGTAACATATGCGGCGGCCACGAAAAGTTTGGTGAAGACTATGGAAAAGTACCTGGATACGAGCTACCTTTTCCTTGTCCTATCTTCCGCAACATAAAGATGAGTCCGTCTAAGGAAGGAAGCGACACTAAGAAGAGAACAAAAGCAGCAGAAAGAACAGAGTCGAAAGCAAATCAAAGGGCGAGTGAAGAAGGAGAATCATCATCAAAAAGAGGGAACAAGAAAAAAACCGACGACAGATTCAAGTTTAACTACGGCTTTACTGGTATACGTACGTATTTTATTTCTCTATCTTCTCGGTACTTTACTGTTTTTTGTTGAAAAAATATTTTTGTCAT
The DNA here is from genome assembly GCA_941918905.2 of Xestia sexstrigata. Lineage (NCBI taxonomy): Eukaryota > Metazoa > Arthropoda > Insecta > Lepidoptera > Noctuidae > Xestia > Xestia sexstrigata. The sequence goes on along the minus strand of OW799200.2, from coordinate 8,275,604 downwards.
ATTATCGTTTTATTTATAGCCCCTGTAATTGGCCACAGTCGCTGCGCACTGCCTTGTGTTGGCGCTTTAGGTGCGGTACCCAAGAGCATGGGTTGGCTCTGGAGTTGTGAGAACGTACCTGGCTTGAAGGTACATACCAAACTCTGTAAAACATGCTTTATTGGAAATAGTGAAGATTTTTATTTATTTTTTTGTTTATAGTTCCGTCCGTCGTATAGGCCTGGTGCAATTAATAAGCAAGTGTTGAGATTACTTAAGATTGCCAAGAATCCCGATGTAGTGTTTGATAAAAAGAGAAAGAAAGCTGCCGGAAAGCCAAAGAGACCGCTAAAGCGGCCGTTACTTATTGTGCATAAGAAAGATTGTGAATTTACTGTGACTATGGAAACAATGAGAACTTTCACAAAAACGAGGACTTATAATCAACACCCGTTTGAAGACAAGCCTGTGGTGACTTACACGATCGGGAGGACATCAGAAGAAAAACTACAAAGAAAGTTAAAGAAAGAACGTGCGAAAAGACGGCTGGAGAGACTTCAACGCGACTTCGTTCAGAGCGCATTCAGAGATATGTGCCAGGAGGCCTGTCAGAAGACATATCAACAAGCGCTTAGTTTGCTGCCCGATGCTGAGAAACCCGACTGTACCTGTCTGCCGGCACTCCCTCGTCCTGATGACGTAGACCTGGATCATTCCTGCTCATGTGAGGAAGACAAGAGTTTGTCTGAATCTGACACTGACTCTGATGAATGGATTGTTGAATTTACTCCTCCTATAGCTAAGTTTGATCCATTGTTCAAATCTAAAAAATCATTAAGAGACAATGCAAGTCAATATACGTATATGGACTACAGAATAAAACTTAAAGATAGGTTAGGAACTCCCGTGCCAAGATTCTTTAAAGGTCCTGATGGTAAACAAGAATGCAGTGATTTGGGAGGATTTTGGAGCGCAGACCGTAAATGGCTAAATATTAACGTGGACGGGTTTATAGGACCTGACGGGAGATGGGCCCCGCACAACTTCCTAGGACCTAATGATGAGCTGGTTGCTGGTGAGACTGGTAAATTCCAAGCCATGAATGGTAAATGGTTGGTTATTGGAGTTGATGGATATGTTGAACAAGGAAAGTGGATGAACTACTGTAAGCCAAAAAGTCCACCGACAAAGAAGCAACAGCCTTTCAAGAAAACCGACAGTGGCGGTGGCCGTGGTCCAAAGGACAAGAAAACTGAGGAAACTTTTAGTTGCTTCGGAACTGTAACTCCAAAACAGTTAGCCAAAATGGGGATAATGGGTCATGGACCCGATAAGAAGGCATTATATTCAAAATTAAAAGACTTGAAGGCGCGTGGAGAAAATGTAACCATTCCGGAGCCTTCAATAGTACCGCGGTCAAACAGGCCAAAAGGAAAACGAGGCACTTCTCGAACACTCTCTTTTATTGAGAGAACTGAATGTAAACACGCTACGCCTTCTGATAAAGGAATAGTGGCTGTAGATCGGGCTGGGAATAAGAAATACTTTAAAAATAAAGATTATGTTAATAGGAGGCCCCAAGATCGGCTGAGCTCGGTCGCTAGTCAGGGTATTAGTGTAAGCTCATTTCATGTGCCATGTTACCAGTCGTTCATTGGTACGGAAATGATGAAAAAGCAGCAGTATGACCGCCTGGTAGCGCTCGCTGAAGCCAGGGGGAGAAGTGGCGCTCATAGCCCACGCTGGAGGGGCCGAAGTACTCCATCCACAGCTGACTATAATGGTGTGTACGTAGTATAAGTAACTCCCGGTTCTGACTAATGTATGTAAACCAATTTTGTGTAGTGTGTGCGTTTAGACAATCGATGTTTTAATTTATTTATTTGGTAAACGTCCTATGTGAAATTTTGTGACGTTATGGTAACTAACTTTGTAAGATAAATATATTATTTATTTGTATTGATGCTTCATATTTTTATGATTAACGTGTTTAGGGTTCCGTACCCACAGGGTAAAAACGGGACCCTATTACTAAGGCTTCACTGTCCGTCTATCTGTCTGTCTGTCACCAGGCTGTATCTCATGAACCGTAATAGCTAGACAGTTGAAATTTCCACAGATGTATTGCTGTTGCCACTTTAGCAACAAATAATAAAATTAAAAATTAAAGGGGCTATCCCCGTATATACGCCGCGAGGCCGACTCGCATTTGGTCGTTTTTTTTAAGAAAATATGATCATCACCCTCTCAACACAACCAACCTAATGTTTTCTTACTAAAAATAAGAAACGCTTCTACTTTGATTGGAATTGGGGCCAAAGGGCATACTCAGAAATATAAACATTACGTTTCGTAGAAAAGCCTAAATAATTTCAAAAATTCATCATTATTGTTGAAATAAGAAGAAAGGGAATTCAGCTTTCGAACTATTTAATATAATTAAAGAATTCTGCAAACGTAACTCAGTCCACAAATACATGGATAGGAACACACGCCTATATAAAAATGCAAAGCAGACATGCGCATCACATATTGCTATTTAACTTAGCGCAGGCGTCCATACTGTCAACTTAAACGCTTTAAAATTAAACCCATTGATGAGGTGAAGTTTTCATGCAACGGTCTTGCCAAAATATCAGTGACCATGTCTCTAGTGCGTCTATATTTAACCATGACTTTATTTGACAGCAATGTTCTCTCGTACGAAGTGGTAGCGGACGTCTATGTATTTACTGCGTGCGAGGTAGACAGTATTTTCTGGAAGGCTCGTACTGTGATTATCGCAAGAGGTAAAGGGCTAAAGGTGCACAGTTAAGTTCTGGTTGCAACTCGTCTGCCAGCTGTTTCAACCAAATTACAGTTTCTTGAATGGCAGACGCTAGAGCCTAATATTCAGCCTCAGTTGTAGAAAGAGCTACGGTCTGCTGTTTCTTAGAATTCCAACTTAGTGATGCACCTGGAACAAAAATATGTAGCCTGTGCATGATCTTCTATCCTCAATATCACCTGCAGTCTGAATCGCAATAGCCTGAAATTTTTCCCTCAACATTCCATTTATAAACCAGGTGGCCTACCATGACGTCTAAAATCAGGATCGTTTTAATCTTGTTCCAGTGTGAGATGGCGCTAGACGTCCTCTATAGCTCCGTCTCTTACCCACACTGGAACAAGATTAAAACGATCCTGCTTTAAGACGTCATGGTAGGCCACCAGTTTCATATAAATTGTAACTCTCAGATCTACCTCAAAATTGAATTTTGAGGTAGTAGGTTGACTAGTTGTTTGTTTAGTTGGTTAAATTTACTGGTACATAAGTAATTTCTGGGCGAGACCCCTGTGTTAAGTACAATAATCAGCCAATTATTTCTTGTTTTGGACTGTTCTAATAATTTAATTGTCGAACTTCACCCTTCTAGATACAGTTCGACATTTGACTAGCATCAGGTGTGTCCACATCGGCTTGGTATTGTTCATTCGATCGAGTAAGTATCTTTTAAAAGATTCTTACTCGATTTCGAGATCGAGAACGAAAAAAGATATATTACTCGATCGAATGAACAATTCCAAGCCGATGTGGACACACCTGCTGATGCTAGTCAAATGTCGAACTGTAGAAGGGAAGAACTTCCTGGCGCCTTCTTCTTCTTGAGAGACTGAATAGCGGAAGATATTTCGGAGCGAAGAATCATGGGTTCCAGTTCTAGATCCTTCCAATCCGGGCTAGCTCCGGAGGTTGAATGGGGATCTCCGTCAACTACTCACAGTAAGAACGCCAGCTCTCGGTAAAGTGGTCCAGCTCGTGTAGTACTACTACAGTGCCATCGGCATCTTCTATGACCCATGATTGGCTTTGAACTGCTTGGAAAGGACTCCTAAAGATTAATGACTTATACTTTTCGTACTGTTATTTTAGTTCTTCGTAAGTGTAAAACGTCGTTATGATTCGTGGGTATTTTTTACTACAGTTCTCTACTTCATAACAAACTCGCCTACGGCTCGGTTGTGAATTCTTCCTCGAATGCAATAACAAAGTATCTCCACTCATATCAAAATGTATAGTGGGATATAATTATAAAAGAATTTTGCCGAAAATAATTTTGGAGCTGAAATAATGTCGAAGTTGTACTATTGAGCTAGCGTACCACTGGTCAGTTTTCTTAGGTCCAGCACACACCGCTGGAGACGCAGCGGAGCGCATTTGAAGACAACAATTTAATATAAACCTTAACTACCTGCCGTTTAGGAGTAGTTACGAAATTTCAAAGAAAAAATGCTTCACTTTGAATATTTTTTTCATATAGTAATAATAAAGATAGAAAAAATAAAACCCATCAAGGAGGAGTTACATGGAGAAAACCTCTCGTTAGCAGATACCACCCCCTTTGTTGTTTCACGAAGTTGTCGACCGAAGTTAAGACTTTCTTTTTCATGGCATTATTAGATACAACTTTTTAAGCAGAACCTTTGCCTCTTACATGACTTTCGCTAATTCATATTCCGTACGGAGTTATTAACCTAAAAGGTGACTATTTGATCATCGAAGTTAAGATTTTCTGGATAACCAATATCGATCAATAAGAGTTCAAGGACAACCTTTGCCATTAAACGACGTGCGCCAATTGTATTCCGTTCGGAGTTAATTAACCTAAATAGCTGACTAGTTGGACCCCGAAATTAAAATGTTATTTACAATCAATTAAGAGTTTACGGGCAACTAATAGCCATAAGTTATACCTACTTACACTTTTGGATAGAGATTTGCAAAGAGAACTTTTGCTACTAAGTAGCACCACTTTTGCTAATTCGTATACCTACTGTTCGGAATTATCGACCTAAATAATAAATAATAAATATCGCTGGACATTACACACAGCGCCATCTAGTGCCACACTAAGCAACGAGGCTTGTATCTTGGACACCAGATAGTTGATATACTACATAGATACTTTTTTGTTTGTAAATACATACTTATTATACATATAAACATCCATGACTCGGAAACAAATGTCCATGCTCATCACACAAACATTTGCTTCTACCGGGATTCGAACCCGGGACCCTAAGAACGTAAGACAGCCTCACTACCGCTGCGCCATTCGGGTCGTCAAATGTGTGTATAATTGGGCACTGAAGTTGATATTTTCTGAGTAACCAATAGCAATAAGGTAAACACCATTCGAAAGAGCTTTCAATAAAACATTTGCTACTTATACAACTTTTGCTAATAAAATTCGTAGTCTTTTCGGTTTTATTGATCTGGTAGTTGATTGGCCACCGACCTGTAGCTCCACTCTGACTCGAGAAAAGTTGTCAAAGCAAGAAATATTATTTTTGAGAACAATCCGTTACTCATATTATCTTAACGCTATTGAGCGTTGGGGTAGTATAAACGATCTGTCCAACATACTGTTACTGTAAGGATTTGTTCCTGAAACGGCATTTAAGATGTCAATGTTTCGAAAAGGAAGTTTATCAGACTTATAATATGATGTTTTAAACGTAGTTTCAATGAAAGTTAATAAATTGACGAAATAACAGTATTTGATTTAACTCAATTTCTCATATTTAGAGCTCTGAAGCTCCTTCCTCTCTGACTCGGAATCGAGAGAAGTCGCCACAATAAAAAATGCTCTTATCCATTGGTATAAAAGGGGCGTAAAACACCTCTTAACGAAGCCGAAATACACTTGTTCTCCCCGTCATTGCGATCATTTTTTTGTTCTGTTTGGGTCAAAATTCCAACTTTTTGACAAGTTTTTTTTTAGACACAAGTTTTTAATGTAAGATTTTTACTTTAAACACCTCCACGACCCCCGTAATATTCAATCCATCCATCAGCACAATGTTTTGAGTGCGTTACATTGAGTTCTACCATAAAACATTAATTTTCACCCCAAAAAAAAAAAAGCCGTTTCCCAGCAATATTTTTTGCGTAAAGTTACTTAGTTTGATGTACAGAATGGTTGGTTGACGGCTTCGTGATGAGGTCTTTTACACCCTGTATATCTGAACGCTATTGGACGCAAGGGTAATTTTGCTAAATCTCCTTTGATTCTAAAAGAAATAAATACGTTGCCATACTGAAATCAGTATGGCAACAAACCCTGTGTCTTTTCCTAGGGAGCGCATAATTCGCTTTGTTATAAAGAAGTATCACTAAAGCGCAGGCCGCATATAATTAAATGGCGTCGGGCGCGGACGTGGCACAGGCGGCTTCCTATTCCTTTTTCATTTAATTATTTCGTTATTGCATGTAAATGATATACTTTAATTATTTAACAGTGAAGAAACCTCACAATCGAAAACAGGAAAATTAAAACAATAATTCTATATAAAGGATTTAGGAACAGCCAAACACTGCATCGGTTTTAGAATTTCGGTTTTTGAAAATCGATAGCTGGTACTGGAACTTGTTTGTATTGAACAAATAAGTTTTGAATTGGACAAAATGTTTTAAATTGTCACGTTTCCGAAATATAAGCAACAATAACATTTTAAATTTGGGACAAGCCCGCCACACTGTTTTCAAACCACTGTAACTCCTGAAAGCCAGAATCAACAGTGGCGACCACCAGAAAAGCGCCGAGAAAATGGAGCTCGACGAAGTCCCAGAGAATGAATTTAACTGTCTTGGATCCCGCAACGAAATTAATCAGAAAAGTATAGTGGAGGAGTAGGAAAAAACCGTAATTTCCACTTCCCTCCAAATCAGCAGGAGACAGGACGAAACAAGACCAATAGGCACAAAGGGACGTTTACAACTGGGATAGGCCCAGTTGCCTAGCACCACGGATAAATATTAACATTAATGGGGCCTAAGTTGTGAGCTGTTATATTTGATTCCAATAATATATATGGCAAAAACGCTTGCACGCACGGAAATTTGTTCTAGTTTCCACAAGGTCTGTATAGTAAATAACTTCGGATGTAACCTGTACACTATCCAACATAATATTGCGTTAATTCTGCCAAAGACTGCACTCCCATAAAATGTGATGTGCTGATTGTTCATATTCGCAGTCAGATGTGGAACATTGACAAAAAGGCGAGTCAACAAGTTTGAAGGAAAATAATTTACTCTTAAAGTTACCATGACCGGTGAGAAATTAGGCAACACAGTGATCAACCTCCAACCATGTCCTGGCCAGCCGTTCACGAACGGATGGAAAGAACTGGTGGAGGTGTCGGCGCTGTTGATGGAATTATCCCACCTACATTGCCATTCCGACAAAAGTTCCTCCCAGACGTCGGTCTGTGGTTTGAATAATCTAGCAATCTTTTCACGGTCACGTAGGGTTAAAAAGTCTGCGTCCCTGGTCTCACGTGCGTTATAGTACATTGCAGCCCGTCGCTGCACTTCAAGATCGACTGGAAGTACACCTGCAAGTACCGGTAAGGCTTCAGTACTAACCGTCCTATACGCTTTGCATAAGAATATCAAAGCCAAAGGCTGACTTTGAAGCAATTTACGTCGTGCCGCTCCTATGGTGGCCCTATCGGCCCAAACAGGTGCCCCGTAGTACATACACCCCGAGTAAGTAGCCCCATAAATGGTCTTTAAAGTTATAAATGACAGACCCCACGTAGATTTGGATATTCTCGTTAAGGCATAAAAGTACTTTTTAGCTTTTTCACCGACAGTTTTTATATGATCTATGAATGAAAAATTTATCTCTAAGACCAAACCAAGGTAGCACACGGATTGCTTTCTTTCCACGGGAACGTTATTAAATTTAATACTAGGCCACGATTTAAGATTACCTTTTAAAATTAGTTGATAAGTTTTTTGAGGTGCAAAGGTCAGACGGTTTCGATGGCCCACTGAGATATAAGTTCTCAAGACCAGCCCGAGTACTCGACTGAATGAGCAGCAGGCCGTCGTCCGCGTAACCGGTTAATGAACAGCCGGGAGAAAGGGGAATCGCGAGAAAATCATCAAAACCTAAATTTCATACATACGGAGCGATTACCGACCCCTGAGGACATCCGAGTTTGAGTTTCGCAATAACATTTTGAAAAAAGTACTGAAAAAAACAAGATGGAAGCCTCAGTTGGCCGAATGGCCACACCACATAAGATACTTGAACAGTTATAACGTTAAAACCCGCCAAAAATGTACACATTTCTTCTTGAGGTCTTTTTCTCACTTAGAAATAAGCTCACGCGCAGAACAACAATGCTGGGGTCGGAACTAACGGCGCCATCTTATTTTTACGAATCATCATTATCTGCCTGGCCTTTTCCCAACTATGTTGGGGTCGGCTTCCAGTCCAACCGGATGTAGCTGAATAACAATATTTTACATGGAGAGACTGCTTATCTGACCTCCACAACCCAGTTACTACTGGGTTGTATGCCCCTTGGTAAGACTGGTTGTCAGACTTTTTGGGCCACTGACCATTTATATTGTAGTCTATGCCACCTGTAACGACTGTCAAAGATTTACAAATACCACACAAATACTCTGTCTACGAATATCACAGACAATGAGAGGTTTTCTTTTTGAGGTATTAAAATAAAACTTAGTTTCCAAGAACTCTATAGATGGCGTTGAACTGAGTACGATAGTTGGTGCCAAAGCCAAAACACTTGGAAAAAAAACATTGCGTCACGTCACATACGCTCGTTGACTGACACTTTCGTTTGCTTAACCTTCCGAATATAACCTAGTTTTCTCGCGCTTTGTTAAAATTAGTTTCTTCAGGTTACGTTCCTTGCATTAACGTACTAAGTTCAGCTCCATCTATCCAGCGACTAGGGAAGAGCTAAAAAGAAAACCCCTCATTTTTATAAAATAAACGTTACAAAGACAAAGATGGTACCTATTACCACCCGTATATATATGATGCTCTTTGGTACCTATTCGAAATGATGCTCTGTGCCAAAGACATTCAAATATATATTTAAGTCTTTTTAAATCTCTTTGCTCTGTGCAAAGATGGCTAAGAATAATATTGTTTAACTTTAAAGTAGCTATTTTTTTTTTCTATTTTATTTACCTACCTTTAAAGATACCTTTTCTTGAATAAAATGCGAGGACAATGAACGTGCTTTGCAAGAACCATTATTACGACGTGATAAAGGCCTCTCAAGAGGACACGATTTTAGAATCTGCCTTATCCGTCGAGGATTGTGAAAGTCGTCTTGCACCAACTTCAGAGGTTGGTTGCTATACCAGGGTGCACCTGAAGTCCCACGAAGTTCAAACAGATTTCACTCGAAGCAACAAGAACTTTCGCAATGAATGTACAGCCACCAGTGGCGAAGACAGTCTGCTGGACAGTCCTTTCAACAGAGACACGTACTCCATTTACTCCAGCCGCAGTTGGCCAGTGACTGGTTCGCCACACAGCCAGCAGTCTCCATTGTTTAATAGTAGGAAAACAGTTGTCATCGCCCAACATGCTGCCGTTTCAATGGAATGTTGCCATTGTAAGAAAAAACTGTCGGTACTACAGCCTAATATTATACCTATCAAAGTGGGTAATGATAAATCTACTCAGTTTGAGTGTTTACAGTGTAAAAAGAGGATTTGTAAGTGTGAAGAATACCGGTATATTCCATGTAATACAGGCTTGGCTGGTACTTTCACGCTTGGCACTGCAGAGTCCCGTCGTTGGCAGAACAAACACTGCAAGACCAAGCTAATTGGAGGCTGCCGAGTACCAGTGAGCAAGAATTATAAAAGCAGATTTTGATGGTCTAATTATTCCTTTTTTGTAACTTTTAATAAACCTTCCAAACGAAACGCTGCGGATCAACTTACTACTATTATAAATGAGAAAGTTTTGATGGATGGACGTACTATACATGTTACTTAATCACGCCAGAACGGCTGAACGGATCTGGATGAAGTTTGGAATAGAGATAGATTATAGTCGTGATTAGATTGGCAATTACGGTTTTTTTTCCTACTCCTCCACTATACTTTATTGATTAATTTCGTTGCGGGTTCCAAGACAGTTAATTCATTCTCTGGGACTTTGTTGAGCTTCATTGTCTCGGCGCTTTTCTGGTGGTCGCCACTGTTGATTCTGGCTTTCAGGAGATACAGTGGTTTGGGAACAGTGTGGCGGGCTTGTCACATAGTAAAAAAAAGTCGTGATTAGCACATAGGCTACACGACAACTTATTTTTTCTCACACATACACATCCAAATTTCCACGCGAACGAAGTCACGGGAACAGCCAGTTAAACTTTATAACTGTACCTTACAACGCAGATCAGAAGGTTGTCAGATGAATCGATTCATAAGACAACTATTAAGATTCTGCTGAAACGGCCATTTACGGCTCCCAGCAGTAGGTAGCCTCTTTAGGTGTCATTTATTTCATCATACAAAATGTTAAAGCAAAAAGGCAGCATGTCCTTTTTTTTTTTCGGATAGGAAATCATCAAATGACTTCTCCCGCTCTGGGCGGAGCAGTGTCAGACTTTTACTGACTAAAACCCATCCATGTTCCTTCATCGCCCTTTGTGTTCCAGGGCTACGGTATCTCTTTCGAACAGTCCCGCAACCCCGGCAGGTCCCGCAACCCTGGCAGAAGGCAGCATGTCCTAGAACCAAAAAATTCGCAGACATGTGACATCTACGAAACCGCACTGCGTCCGCGTGGTGGATTAAGACCCACTCATAGAGAGAACAGGAAGTCTGTTTCCTAGCAGTGGGAACAAAATAAGCTGACTTGCCATTGACATTGAAACCTTAAGGTGCATTTGAAACCAGGAAAATTGTGCAACATTTCGTAATCCTATAATTATAAATTCGAAAGTTTGTGAGGATAGATGGATAGATGGATGTTTCAAAACTGCTGAACGGATTTGGATGAAGTTAAGCACATAGATAGTTTACAGCCCGAATTAACACATAGAATAGTTTTTATACCGGTAGTATGATCTCGTGGGGCAATTAACGACCTCAACGCGGGCGAAACAGCGGGCATATTATTAGGTATACATTTTTCTATTACTTTTTGTTGCTCACTAAATACTTACAAACGTTGCTTCACAAATATAACTTCGATGTGGACATACATTTACAATGACAGTGTAGTGATATTTACGCTCTTATGCTTAGGGGCCGCGTACACTATAGACAAGACTGTCTTAAGACAGACAATTGCCCTACTAGTGCGAGCGAGACAGACTATTAATTCCCTTTAGCAATAGAGCCTGTCTTAAAGGGCCGCCTCCACGAACGAGATAATCGCGGCGATATTATCGTCTTTGCCACGTTTTACTATACACTCTCTTTTGGGCCCCGGCCGTCTCCACGAGCGAGAGAATCGCGGCGATATTTTTACATAGAAATACGTCAATCGCCGCGATTCTCTCGCTCGTGGAGGCGGACCCTAAGACAGTCTTGTCTATAGTGTGCGAAAGCCCTTAGAGCCTTAGCACACCACGTTTTTATACCAACTTCTCGGTGGTCATACTGGCATGTCATTGTCATACTAATATGACCAGTGAGAATCGCTTGTTTTGTTGGTCATATTATTTTTATAAACATCCATATATATGCATATTTACTACACACTGCAGATTCATTGGTGGTGTGGGGAAGGAGGTGATAACTATATAATGATAATAAACAATCAAATGGCGATGGCTTTCTGCGCGAAGCATCGAATATGCTGCATACAAACACGAGTTTACGGCGCGTTTGTAGCGATACAAACGCAAGGATCATGTGCAAGCATCGTGTGCAAAGGTAACAACGTGACTTCAGTCTTGCGTTTGCTGAGCGTCCTGACTGCGTCAAACGCGGGTCGGCAACTCATAAAAAACGTGGTGTGCAAAGGCTCTTAACTGTACAAAACAAAAGTAAACAAACATAAAATGATCGTTGACTTGCGAAGTTGCAAATCATCAAAAACAGGTTCTGGTTTATATTCTAAACACTTAAAAAAACTACATAGTTATAGTTTGAAAAAAAATAACTACCATTTTAAACCTGCACTTGGTGGGGTATCTGCTTAGTTTTTGTGTCGACGATTTACGACAGACACGTCAGTGCAACAGCACTTATCGAGACGAATCTTGTCAAGTGCCTGTCATCAGCAGCCACTGAATAACGCCAGATAAGCTTAGCGTGCTGTGTTCCCTTTTTGTGAACTATTAGTAACTATTTATATTTAAGGACTGTCTTGTTGGTCTTGTAGTCGTCAGCGTGACTCGATTCCCACGACGGGTTTGTACCACCCGATGCAGATCTGTAGAGCAGCTAGGAATGGATTTGGATGGATGGCACTAGGCTCGCTCCTATTGCATAGGACTTAAAAATTGGGGCTGTAATATAAACTATTATTTAAATCGCGTGTCCCGTGTTCATACACTAGAGTAGTAGTATTTGCTTTCTTGCACTTGCCAGCTTGAAAGATAGGATAGACATGGACCCGCTAGGTGGCGCTGTTGTTGTATACAACAACAACAACAGCCCATAAAGTCCACTGCTGGACATAAGCCTCTCCTGTGATGGGAGGAAATTGCCGTTATCTCCACGCTTGGCAGGCGGATAGGAGATCGCAGTGATGAAAGACTAGGTATCAGAAAAACGCTGCTGCCCATTCTCTGGTCTACGGAGGCGCAAGCTGTTCTGCCTCAGACATTAGTCGCCTTATACGACACCCGTGAGTGTAATGGGTTGGTTCTATTCTACTCTGCCTGATACCACACGGCTATATGTTGTTGTATAAAGATCTCAATATTTTGTCATATTCCCATTACACCCGTGCGGGGCAGGGGCCGGTCGCTAGTTAATTATTAAAATTGATCCAATAAAAGTTCTACAAACCTTAAAAATTCCAGCCCAGAATGTTGGACTTCCGGAACGGGGTATCCACTGCGCAGTCACTTGGCAGCTGTAAGGTAGTAGGTTGTTGCAGATTCGATGCAGTTCATCTGCTTAGATACTTCACACTTCTTCTTAGAGCGTCGATGGCGATCTATAATGAGGCGGTCCAGAACTTGCCATTAATTCCTGTTTTCCTTGCATCGGTGAAGGAAAAAGTCGTGAGGAAACCAGCATGCCTGTGAAATATTTCTTGATGGCATTTAAAGCCAAGTTAGAGAGGCCAATGGGCGTCATAAAAACTCTGACATCAGGTTAGGCACTAACCAAGTAACCACACGATAAAGAAGAAGATCAATTCCTGTAGTGTGCATGCATCAGGGCACGCAGAATACGAAGCAACACGAGGTGAAGGAGCTCCTTCAAAGAAGTAACGCCACCAGGACAATTTCCGCAGAGAACAGTTGCTGGTTTGAAGGGCAATTGTAGAAATATGTCTAACTAAACAGGTATGATACGGGGCGGTTACCCTGACGTCTTGCAGCCGTTTTCTATAACTTACTTACGTATAACTATTGGTTAATATGCGTGCCTACCTCCGTATAGCTATCGGTGTTTGTTTAAACAAAGAATATCCTATCCGCGTCAATTACATGTCACTTGATTCATAGAAAAATCAAAGTAAGCTTTTCTGTGACGTTTTATTTCTAACCGACCAGTAGGCAAAATGTCAAACAGACAGAGATAGCAACCTACCGAAACCGGCTAGTAAGTTATTGAAATAGCTGCTAGAGCAGTATTGTTTTAATGTTACTCCAGAGTGGGAAAGAGACAAAGCTATAGAGGACGTCTAGCGCCATCTCTTTCCCATTTTCGAATAAGATTAATTCATGCTTTACGACGTCATTGGTAGGCCGCCTGAGCTGGGAACACAATCATGTACGATACAATACCTGTCTTTTTATTCTACTGACTGTGACAACTCTCATAGGCCTGTCGCGCTGACGTCGGTCGCGCGTACGAGTATACATTGTGTTTAATGTGTTCTATAAAGCATCATACAATCATACTGCGACGCTGACTTTAGCGTCCGACCGTGCGCGACCGACCGTCAGCGTGGCAGGAATAAATTCCTGCCACGCTGGCCTTACTGTCGCATTTTGAAAAAGTCTCTTCGACTGGTTTAGCGAGTGGTTAGCAGTTTTGAAAACAGTAGCTTTTCCTGATTGACGACTTTTGATTTAAGAAACCGAGAATGTGGTTATGGTTGTAAATATTTTAAAAATCAATAGAATTCTAAAGTGTTTATTTAAAAAAAAGAAACAGCTTACGACTAATAAAATAAATCAGTGCCCGTTTATAGACACAATATGTTTCTAAATAATACATAAAACAATGTGAATATGAAAATATTAACATAATACTTTTGTGTCGCTTATGATTACTTTATTCTAGCAATTCACTAATGACTTTGATAAATATCCTACTGGTTTACATTTACTACATTATAAGTACTACATATAACGTAATGATCACTGTGATTATATTTAAATTAAGTAATTAAGATTTTTCTTGCAAATTAATTTACCATCCGCATTACTAACTCTATAAATCCAAATGTATAAGTTTTAAGCTTAACTATTTTTTGTTCAGGCAGATAATAATAATAAAATTGTACCTACAAGTATAAACAGTAGTAGCTATAAACATATGAGTATCCTGAATACTACGCTTTATGTGGAGAAGCTTTTCAAAGAACTCGAGAGGGTCTCAAAGAGCTTTGACAGACTGACATACTGATAACGATGGTAAAGTCACACATGTATTACCTATGCTGACATATTATGTACATACATTATGTTACAGAAAAGCTTCTGTCAACCCTGCTGAAGTCGTGGTAACATTTGTCTAGACCCCTAGGTATCCTAATAAACTAACAGAAACTACCAAGCATTAGGAAAATGATCTGCATTTAGCCATTTACACATTACCTACAGTAAGTGAAACAATTTTCATCTAAATTTTATTCTCAGATTACAATGAGTTTTTCTTCTACACTACAATTAATGCTACAATAAAATCTAAACACAAATTTACGTATCCATCTACATGAAAAGGTCACTAAAGTGGGGTTTAAATTATGAAAACTTGTGCTAAACCTTTAACGTGGAATAATATATTGTTTATGACTAAAAACCATTAAGTATTTCACTTTTATACAATTTTAAGAGTTACGGCACTTTTCTCGTAGTGTAAACCCCACATAATACAAGACTGATTTACTCTCACACTAAACTAAAGCTAAATCTTTGGGACAATAGTTCACAATTTTTTACAATAAGTACTGGGCTAGGTCCTGAAAAGTTTATTTATATCATAATAATGTGAAATATAAATATCTGGCTGAAAATAACATCAGTATCACACCAAGAATAAAGTCTACCAAATAACATATTTTTACGAAATTCAATGTTAAAATGGTTTAGTATTAAGTACATCTTCCGTGCTCTGAAGTAATTTCATGTAACAGTAAAACCGTACACAAACTTCTGATAATTCTTAAAATATTTGGTCTTGGATTTGGTATATTTTTTTGGGGCAACGTCATGCCTGAAACAACTACTAAACTTCACTACTAAAGTGTAGAGCATCGATCAAGAGTCCACATTTCGCAAGCAAACTCACATGTTTTTCATAGCTCGACACCTTTCAAACTTCAGAGGGCTGTTTAAAGAATATGAACGAGCCTGAAATGGTTTTAAACTTTTAATACCTGTCACAAAGGTAGTGACGTGAAAAAACCTAAATGTGGTTATTACTACCCATTAAAATCAGTTCCATATACAAGTACGTCCAAAATATGTGCTTAGTCCAAATGAAAATTACTTAGCATCAACCGATCGACTATCAAAAAATCCTGATGGTGGGAGAAATTTTGATGTGGCCTGGTAAGGCACATTTTGGCAGAACTATGCTCGGACTTTTATCAAACTAACAGTATTAAATCCAATTAAGTTGTATTTTAGTTGCAAGCGCTAAATAATTGGCACGTGCCAATGCCAACGTGGTTTTAGAATTGTGTAAACTCAGTGTATAATGGATGAGAGGCAGCTACTGGCGTCGTGTCGGCGAAACGTGTATCTGTATTTAAAACCATCTGTAATTAATTAAGTATATCAATAGTTACAAGTACATAATATACAGTCATACTTGTACAGTCGGCAGCGCATCAAGTTACCACATACTGTCAAATTTTCTCATTCGACTTTGAACTTGTCTTGTGCTATTTTAGGTCAGACTAAATTGTTTACTTTCTAGTCATTACTAGTCTCGTAGTAATTATTATAAGGTTTCTCGTATTTCGGACTATTTGTATGTATTCTAATATATATTAGTTTATTTTAGCATAAATATTATATGTATTAGTATGTAGGTACCCATTTAAGTGTTTTTAATTGATGCTTACAAAATGGTATTTTTCTTATTTATTGTTATTGTACTCTATCACAATGCTATCCTCTTTGACCCAAAGGTTGACTGGTACAGAATGCCTTGTAGCATTAAGTCCGCCTATGTACCACCCTTGTACGTGAAGTTTAAATAAATAACTAAACTTGACCATCAACAATTTATGGTTTTCAATAATTTGGAGAAATTTGTCATTTTGTGGTAATTTGATGTGCTGGAGACTACATCAGCGGTCCCATTCATTTGCGTCAGGTAAGTGTGGGAAAGCTGATTATTTTTTCGTGAATATGCATGATGTTGGGCCCTTATCGAAGCCTGTTCTTTTTGATCATTTGTGCCATATCCTTAAATATGAGAGCAACTGTATAATGCACGTTGTAGAGATGCCGAGAGAATTCTTGTACCTACTTGTGGAATAAAAACCTACTTGTACCTAGATGAATTCGCGGAATAAATTTAACGTAAATTCGAATGATGTTAAAATTCAAAATAGGTACTCATCTCGTACATTGACGTTTTACTGGATTATTAACTATGGGTTATTACTTAGTGCTTGTCGCAAATATTCAAGTAGTATTTTCGATACAAAAATAGTTCAGATTCACGTTTGTACTAGGGAATATAAGTCAGCCATGCTGAATATAAGTCAAATAGCTCAAAAACCTGTAGGTGTAAAAATTGTAGGTAAACGTACGTTACGTTTTCATTGCTAGTCATTGAATCACATTTGCACAAACATGTAATAAAATTCTTTGTCGTATTTATTACTCTTTACCCCAATTTGGGCCAAGAAATGGTCATTATATTTGATGAAAGGCTGGACTAGGTTTTAATAAATATTGTGGTAGCACGGCTACGGCGTAGCAAAGTGCTACGAAATGACATCATGACATTTTAAAAGTTCCGTCTAAAATATTTCCTGAATACTTACTTACTTCTAGAAATACTTTGCACTTTTTTTAAGACGTTCAAATGTAATTTATCTCATGTGTTCTAAGAATCGACTGCATGTCTGTGGTAACAACTTCCCCACGAGCAACCCTAGCTACGGAATAATTTTAATAAAGTTGTTTAATAGACTTCAAGGGCAGTTTACTTTGGTTTGTTTGGATTACACTGACTTATTTTGTCATGTAGGCAAGCTGTGGCAGCAATAACACGGATAAAATGCAGTAATGAAGAGGACTCCTGGACCTATAGGAGAAAGTTTCACAGTGATTTTGATTTAAATAATTTTTGAAATTTTAAAGTTAACTAGTTGCTTGAATAGGAATACACCTCTATAGAATATATTTTTATATATTTTACATAGGTGGGTAGGTACGTAACTAAATGATACAGCCCCAATTTTACTTAGATAAGCTGCCCCTTAAACAAGAGTATTTTTTTAATTTTATTCAAAATACGTCATATAATAATTTAGGTAGAATAAGCTCATACAAATGCGAAGAACAATTTTACAGCCACGGCTTGAGATTTCAGCAAAAGATCGATGATGATAATTTTTATTAAAACATTAAACTCCTGTGATTAAACCCCTTGATGATCCCTAGACCCTAAGGTAGCGGTCGACAACAGTTATAGCTCATTGATGATAGTAAGTGTGAACGGAGCTGGATGATGATGGCGGTGGGCCGGGTGTGGGGACCGACGCTGGGGAGGGCAGGGTCGGGAGCGGCGTCGGCGGCGGCGACGAGTACACCTTGCGGTCAGGGGGCAGCGCCGCCAGGGACGACGACAGCCCGAAGCCACCCAGGCCGCTGATCGAAGAGCCCCCCGATAGCATCTGGCCGTGTACACCCCTCATGCCCGCGAACATCGGCGCTGAGCCTGCACACAACAATGTTATCGTATCAGCATATGGAAGTCGTTGTTGTTACACGCGGTGCATGATGTCATGGATATTCTTAACAGTTATGATTTTATTTATCGCTTTGGGTTATCCTGTAATGGTAGACGTAAGTAGATAAATAAATAATTATATGTTGTAGTCAGTGCGTCGTATTAGAGTAAGTTAAATACAAAAAGTCAATTTCTAATTTTGAATGAAAGTTCAAAATAAAATTATAAATTAAAAAAAACTTTTAAAAATAAGCTTTTATAGAAAAAGTTTGACGCCTTTTTTTTCTGTTCTGTCACAAGAACTTGTCGCGTGAATCAAATAGATTCACGCGACAAGTTCTTGTGAAAACTATTTTTGGTTAAATTTTCTTCTTTTAAGTGCTTTTCTATAAAATATATATTTTTATAAATATATTTTCTATTATAAATATATTTTCTATAAAAACTTATTTTTAAAAAGGGTTTTTATAATTTATAATTTTATTTTCAAATTTTTAGTTTTATCGTAGGTCGGCTGCAAGATAAATCATGTTTATCCGTCAAAAAGGACCACGTCTACGTATCCGTGCTATTTACCGTTGAGGAGTTCCCTCGTGAGAAACCGATTCTGGCTGCAGGATAGGATCATGATAGAAATCATGTCTTTACATCAATTAATATGAACAGGTATCCAAAGTTTTCAGTCCCGGCATTAACCATTGAAGAGTATTTTTGAGAGGAGATGATTCTGGCTTCAGGATTAGGTATTGTTTGTCATAAAAATATGTTATCACCTGAACCAAAGGTGTATGCAAGATTTCAGCTCAATCGATTGGGGAAACTGGTTTGAAATTCATCAGTTGCTAGATTTGAAAAATATACACTAACAAATTAACAAGGCAAGTTGAATAAAAGCCCGACTCGAGGTCTAAGCGTAAACGTACTTATCTGTTCCATTTACATTCATATACTTAGCTACTAAATCGACAAGCCATAGGTTGGAACTATGAGAAAATATATTTTTTGTCCCGAAGTTTATCTCGATATCTGGTCGCTGGTAGTATTTTGTAACACATATTTTCATTTTAATCAGTTCATTCAGAGGTTAATAGTCGCAGAGCAGGCCTTTACACCGCGGAGTACCTCATTGCGTAATTTAACATTGTATATTTAATAGTCATTACGTTATTTAGTTTTTCAATAATTTATGAAGCAATGTATTAGGAATATCTTTCAAAATCCTTCTGATTCGGATAGGAAATCTCAGGTGTAAAGATTCAAGCCCAGAGCCGCGCCCGGTATGAGGAAGGAGCCAAGAGAAAGGTTCAAGCTGTGACTTTATTAAACTATGGTTACATTCCTGTCATTATTATAATTATGGTATCTTATATGTTGTGTGGGATATTAAGATTTTTATAGATAGGATGATTTGGTACTGACTAATGGGCATTTATCATAATATGACTGCCTTACTATACCTAACCTTCGTTTCACCGCCAGAGCATAAACGCACGCGCGTTCCCTTCGAAGCCACAATTTTGCCTACCATTTTGTCACATATTTGTGTCGTTTGGCGTAAAGTCGCTTGTTTAAATATGTGACTATGGTTAGCAGTCAAAAGGTTAACGTGTAATCAAAACTAACAAACCACGATTTTTTCAAGTTCAAAGTCATTCCTCGACTTATAAGAACTTGGAGGGTTGTATTGATGATTCTGTAACTATATGTGTTACAGTCGCAAACAATATTTTATATTTCAAATACAATCTAGCGCTGGCCTGCAAATTGCAAAAAACGTAAGAAAATTTGAATTTCGCGGGCTACCCTAACGCTTTCACCTTAAGCATGTTTTACCTAGTAGAGGCCATTCAAATGATATTTGAATCGAAAATGATAAAAAACCTAACCTTTAGCATTTAGGTTTAAATCGAGACATACACCATCAATATCACCCATAGATATGAATAAAGTCCTAATATCAAGTGAATATTACGATGTGTTAAAACGAGATATTTTTTTATAGCCCTTATGTAATACTAGGATCGTTTACTCGTTCGTGGTTGATTGACAACCACAAAAATAAAAAAAATGCTTCCAAAAAAATGGTTTCAACATAAAATATAATACACACTATTTAGTTGAAACCAAAAGTCACATAATTTTTAAATCAAAGTATTTACGTATTTAGTTAAAAGATCACATATTAGGTAAGTTATTTTAGATACTTTATAAAAAGTAATCACTTATTCTATGATATCTTTTATATCAATTTTATTAGAGCAATACCTCCTGCCTAACTCAAATACAAAGTGAAGGCAAAGACTACAGTTTGTTACATACTTTGTAGTCTAGAAAACGTAGCTTTGCAGCCAGCTGGTTTAGAAAAGCATCCGTTATGTGTATGTGTCAGACTGAATCAATCATCAATTTTGTTCAAACACTCTAATTTATTACAAAACAATTCACTAAAAGAATATTTATGAGACAACTCTACGGTGTTCGGAAACCACAAACTCTGTGGAAAAAAATAAGCAGTGCACCGCTGACAACGCGTTGATATAATAAATGTGAAGACGGTGTAAAACCTCACGTACAGCAGCGGCGTGCTCACATAAATATGTGGATGTTAGGCTATAATTGCACACTACGAGTTCCCATCGATCGCGGCATCGCGGCCGCCTCTGTGCGCCTGGTGCTCGTCTGTTGGCGGCCACGTGCACCGCTCGGTACCTAATCGCCATAATTTAAACAAACCTAGCAACAGCTTCCAATTGGGCGGTTTTAGGAATAAAATTTTACTTCGACTTAAAAAAAATCCGGGAACTTTGTTATTATCTAGTTATATTTGTACATTACAAGTGTATCCCAATTTCTCGATTCAAACGATTCCCAGAACTACATGGAGAGCTGAATATATATTCTGAAATGAAATTGTTTGATTCCGACATTCATCATTTCACTTTGTTGAGTGAGACAGCAGAAGATTATCAATATTTTTCATCAGATTGCTTTGATAATGTATCATATGTTGCAGGCACTGTATTGAATTCTAAGAACGCTGAAACTACTTTTTTATTTTATCGTTTATAGTGAAAAACAGAAGTGCTGGTTACTCTGCGGCCGTTTCATAAGCTAACATTCCGGTACTTGTCATCGCTTTTTAAAGGCCATAGATCACGCCAGGGAGAGGGCCTCGCCGATGGGATAAATTGCTCTCAAGTTGGCAGGCGACGAGCGACGTGCGCCGGCGCAGAGCGCACCCGCCGCCCGCCCCGACCCGCGCCTACCCGCGCCCGAATTACATTACTTTAACAGTTTAACTATAGATTTATTGGAATTTAAGTGGCACACACAGGTACGTGGGGAAAACGCCTGAAGTATTATTATTCCTGAAGCAAATGGAAAAAGAATTCGCATAAGTCGCACAGCTATTGCACATAAAATTTAATTTACAAAAAGTAATTTCATCGCCAGCGAATTATGTGAATCCTGAATGCCGGAAATTTATGATAGAAAGTAATCAAAATATTTTTTTATGTCATTGAAGCAATAAAACTAGATAATTCGTTTTATATTAGTTCATGCATGTTTCCCTAATTACATTCATTTACGACGCGTCGGATGTGTGTGAATGTGGGGATGTCTGAAACGATTAGTGATGGCTTCAGGCTCGTGAGTTTCGTAGGCATTAAGGATTCACGAAGACGCAATATTCCAGAAAACACGAAGGCCAAAGTAATCCGTGTTCTAAATTCGGCAACAGTTGGTGACGTAGTGATGTATCGACATAAAGAGGCTATAGAGAAGTAAGAAATTATGGTCAATAGATACAACGATACACACTGTTGTATCATGTCTCGGTCAGTCTCTTAATTTATTCAGCTATTTTAGGTACTTTTACATCGGATTACTTTGAGCATATAGGACAATTCGCGGTGACACTGCAGTAACTTGAATTTTTCATAATACCTGATCAATAAACCATCGATGACCGTAATCTTTCAAGTCACAAACGTTGAAAGGTATTCTGGTATTGCGCCAACGATCCTCCCTAAATCAAGAAAAATTATATTTCATTATTATTTTCTTTGAAAGTAATGACGAAGTTAACATGCCAAAACAGAAAATACAGTTCGAGAATTACATGAAATTAAAAAATAATAAAACGACTGTTAATTCTGTTTTCATTACTGTAATAAAACACTGAAAATTAATGTGATACCTATTTTATTAACTATGAAAACTTTTGCAAGTTGTAAAAACTTCGTTTGAATTATATTTGTCAAGGATCTGTGCTACGTTCGGAAGTTTGCAAAGGTTTTTTGCTTCAAAAAATCTGACAGTTGTAAAAAGTTAACCATTTTTTTATATAAACAAGGGTCAAGGTTGCCATATGAAAGGGTTAACTTTTTTATTCATTCGTAGGAGCAACCGGAGGGAAGATCTGTTTTAACTTTTTTTTGTATTGCGTGTTTATGGTAGAAGCAAGCTAAATCTGTTTGTATTGGGTGAGGGACCACCCGTAAACCACGTTAACACGAAATGTTTTAGTACGGAATGGTATTGTGATTATCACGTATTTATAAATATGTTTTTGTGTCAACATTGTTTCGTTGGAATAAAGTACCCTGATAAAATATTAACGAAAATGTTTTTTTCCTCCTCGAATATACAACCAACCTCGGATTATAGCATACTCGTATAATCAATCAACTCTACATTTTATTTAGTCTTTTCACTTTCAGTCTTTTAACATTTTATTTACCGCTACCTATACTGTTAGCTAACGGTTAGCCGTTATATAGGGTTTCAATGATTTCCCGTAGAACATGTTATTTGTTTAGGTACACAAACCTGTAGGTATACTATGAAAAGGCAGGAGAGAAAACGAATTTTAAGAAGTGAAAAACACAAATCATCTTTTTACTTTTCACTGCAATGTTTTTCAGATCACATGGTTGCTGGGTGCACCTCCTCTCGTCAAGCAGTGTCGGGAGATCGATTTCGGATCGGGACCGCACACATTGAGTCAAATGCATCGAACTGTGTCAATTACTCAGTTATTTATACCCAACGCAAATAGAACAATACCGAAGATGTGTTATTTAGAAATATAACTGTTTTAACAGGCACCGGAAATAATCGGATTTGTGAACAAAGAATCCAATATTTAATACACGGTTAAACTCACACCTTTTTCCGATTGGGGTACGCAGAATCTACGGACAGTAGGACGCTACGATTTATAATACGCGATCTGCTTTGTTCAAAATAATAAGAAATAATTATGCAAGTATGTTGTTGTTATTAACAAAGTCATGCGAGGCACTGGCTTCCTCCCTTTGAGAGACCGAAAGATAATTCACGCTGGCCCAGTGCCTGTTGCAGCATGTCACAACGTACTCAATTCTTTGGTTCTATGACATTACCGGTTCCGTCGCGATGTTTTCCATCACCGTTTTAAGAGCAGCGCAGGTTAGAACGATGACTCCAGTCTAGGACGACCCCACTAGGCCACCAGTTAGAACGATTTTCAACGAGTCGGGCATAACTCAATGTTTGGTTGTTATGGTTAATCAAGAGCAGCGGTGGCCCAGTGGTGGCGGCCCCGACTTACGAACAGTAAGTCGTGGGTTCAAACCCAGGCAGGCGGCATTACTTTGTGTAATTTATTTCATCACCACTGCTCTCAAAACGGTGAAGGAAAACATCGTGATGAAACCGGCATGTCCAAGAACCAAAAATTCGAAGACATGTGACATCTACCAATCCGCACTGGGCCCGCGTGGTGGATTATAGCCCTTACGCAAAATACGCGCTTTGACGTGGAGTTGCGGACACCAGCCCGTTATACAAATTTATACAATATACAACTCAATGTTTAGGTAGCAAGCGAGCAGGCAGCTCAGCTGATGGTTATTAAGTGGTCAGACGCCAATGCCAATGTGCCAGTGGCCAATATTTTGAAAACCACAAACAAGACTTTATGGTCCAAGCAATTTCACGTTTGTCAAGATTTTTTATAAATCATTTCCGGCTACTACTGCAAATTAGAAATTATATAAAATAATCTCGTAGTTCACTTCACCATCATCAATCAGTCCAGTGTTTCTACGTAGATGTGATAGAGCTTCAAATACGAATCAACGTTTAATTAAACACCGGAAATCGAGTCCATCATTACAATCCAAAGTGACTAATGCAAAGTTGGTTACTTCGCCGAATAACAGAAGTATTCGTACAAATAAACCTCAGCCTCAAGCCGTCAGTCGTAATCGTAAATTAAAATACACCTCATCTTTTGTGAAATCTGAGGCTTACTCACGTCTTGGAAGGCCGATAACATGTGAGACGGCACACGGCACAAGGTAGGTAGGTACCTATGCAACGTACTGAAATACAATTTACAAACAGACGTCAGTTTCGTTAAATCAAAAAAATGCTCATAAACTGAGCACCCATAGCCGAGCATAAACAGGGTATCAAGGTTGTCGTTCTTAAAAATCATTCTCGATTTTTTTTTATTAAAGCGAGCGTTAGAGTTCCGCCGACGGCGATATTTTTGAAATACCTATTGCATTTATAAAGATCAAACAGCTTGAACAAACGGGCGTTCATGTAAACACATCATACTCCAGCGCTGACTACGGCGCGGCGTCGGCGCGTACGCCGCCTAGCGCGCCATTATACGCACGTAAACTAAAATACATCACACCACGCTCTCTCTCAGTCAACTTTTATGTTTTTATGATCGTCTTGTATTCAAGTAAATTGTATTCAGCGGCCTAGTATAGGTATGCTATGGTAACTTCTTTTCAGAGATTACAGTTAAAATAACAGTGCTGCGAAAAATGTGGTTAGTTCTAAAAGTTTAAAAATAAAAGTGCTGTCTGAGCCAAATATAGCAATCGTGCTGACTTGTATCTACTTATTGATCGGAGCGTAACCTTTGTGTGCTCTGATTGTGTTGTATTACAAAAGTTATCAGCTAGGTGTAGAACTTGCGGTAATAACATAACATCACGCCTGTACACCAAGGCCTTCTCGACAGAGATAACGACAAAATGCTAACTTTTTATTGGTAATTACTAACGAATAAATTCAAATTAGAATTTGCATAGAATTTTGCAATGATGATGCTTGCGAGAAACGCATCTTGGATGTAGAGACTTGCGTTACTCGCAAGCACCATCTTTGCAACCGAATTTATTCGTTAGTAATTAGCAATCGAAAGTTAGCGATTTTGTCATTATCTCTGTCGATACTGCCAGCCCCGAGATGGTTAGATGGATTTGTGCCCGGTTGATGGCAATAGGCTCGCCCCCTATTACATGGGACTTAAACATAACTGGCGAAATGTAGGTGTACTATTACGTACACCTCTGCTTAACCTTTCGGGGATTACAGGCGTGATGTTAGACTGAGATGCGTGTGTGTGTGGGTTTAAAAGTAAGCAATAAAATAAGTAGTTTAAAAAGTAAAGTTAGTAAGGTGATCCCGAGGCTTCGCATCCGATTTCAATAAATCTTTCACTGATCATAGAAAGCTATTGACGAGTGCCATAGGTAAGATATTATGTTCAATGAGGGCCAAATTGTGGCTACTACGTATGGCACCCTAGGTTGGTTCCCCTTCGGGGAAAACCAACCTTTGTACTAATATTTACATGAGACACATGTGGTGTTATAGTGTATATTAGATGTAAAAATACCCTTAACGAAGTCGAAAGGTACTTGTTCTTCTTCATTTTTCGATTGAAATCCTTTTTAGGGTTCCGTACTCAAACGGTAAAAACGGGACCCTATTACTAATACTCCACTGTCCATCTGTCTGTCTGGCTGTCACCAGGCTACCGTGATAACTATACTGTTGAAAATTTCACAGATGATGTATGTCTGTTGCCGCTATAACAACAAATCAACAATAAAAACATAATAAAATAAATATTTAAGTATACAACAAACGTGATTTTTTGATTATGGGACGGAACCTTTGTGCGCGAGTCCGACTGGTCAGATGTGTTAATAGTGTTTAGTTTTATTGGTGAAATCTTAGTACCTAACGTTGAAAGGTAAAGAACTGAGATAATGCAAACGTTACCTGGGCAGGCAGTCTCGACATAGATAGCGACAAATTCGCTAACTTTCGATCGCTGATTACTAACGACTAAATTGGGTTGCAATAACGATGCTTGCGAGAATCGCATCTTGGATGTAGAGACTTGGATTTCCCGCAAGCATCGTTATTGCAACCCAATCAACTCATTAGTAATTAGCAATCAAAAGTTAGCGATTTTGTCGTTATCTCTGTCGAGACTGCCGCCGGCCCTGGTCCAGTCTCGACAGAGATAACGACAAAATCGCTAACTTTTGATTGCTAAGTACTAACGAATAAATTCGGTTGCAATAACGATGCTTGCGATAAACGCATCTTGGATTTAGAGACTTGCGTTGCTCGCAAGCAATGATGCTTGCGAGCAACGCAAGTCTTGTATTGTAACCGAATTTATTCGTTAGCAAAATACACTAGCGAATATGATTTAGTGTCTCCTTCACACCCCTTGATTTAACCATGTAACAGTCGGACTCATTTTTAATTTAAGTTTTTTGAAATTTGAAGGTTAAGTTACAACAGTACCAAAATATTGAGAATACTTAATGCTACACATAAACTTAAAATGTATTACAGCACAAAATTTACCAAAAACTTAAGTTTGGCTTGGTTATTTCCAATGTGTTGGGGGTGTACATTTAACTTTAAATATTTAGCAAAACGCTTATAAAATAAGCCCAATTAAATATGAATAAATATTAAATATGAATTGAAGACAAAAAACTTGTTGTCACGTGACAAAAATAGATTGATGTAGGTATTCAATTAAAGGTAACGCTGCAAACAAGTGATGAAATTAATAGGCATTTGTATACTTTTTGATTAAACAAGAGAAATATTAAATTATTTTTGTGACAAAAAAGGTAGAATTATCTACGCTAAGCCGGCCCGGCCTAGAAACGCTAAACTTTTGTTGGGAGGAACTGCAGCAATACGAGTATGTTTCCCTCAAACCACAGTTGGAATTAATATAAGATTAGTTAGGTCTCTCTTTTAAATACTTACATACAATAACAATATTTAACGAATCAGTTCCTACTTCCTACCTACATAAACAACAAATTATGAGCCCAACCTTTTCGAGACAATGATACAGACCGAATCACATAAACGCACATATCTGGCACTAAATCCCGACCTTAAAAGCATCAGAGCCAGAGATCAGTTCGTCAGATGCAGGCATTGCACATGTTATACCGCATCTTTTACGACCGTCGTAAGGGAGCTGTATCTTCTCTGCGCGTTCTGAGAAACGGGCCGCTGTGCACATGGGCGGTCATAAACCGGCGATTATCCGGCCCTGTTCCGAACTTCGTATTTATTGGCTATCTATGTACACTGCCCCTTAATCTTAGGTGTTATATTTGCAGTTTAGCGCTGGGCTTTGTTTGTGTATTTTCATTTTGGCACTGTTTAGTTGCGCGCCATGTTTACAAAGTGAACTTTGACTTTCAATTGGTAGTTAAAACAAGTAACATTTAATTATAAGTATCAAAAAAACCTGACTACAAATTGTATTATGTACCTACATATACAGGGTGTAAAAGACCTCATCACGAAGCCGTCAACCAAGCATTCTGTACATCAAACTAAGTAACTTTACGCAAAAATTATTGCTGGGAAACAACCCTTTTTTTTGGGATGAAAAATCATGTTTTGTGGTAGAATTCAATGTAACGCACTCAAAACATTGTGCTGATGAATGGATTGAATAATACGGGGGTCGTGGAGGTGTTAAAGTAAAAATCCTACATTAAAAATTTGTATTTAAAAAAAAACTTGTCAAAAAGTTGGAACTTTGACGCCCAATATCTCCGTAACTAGAAGGTTCCCAGGTATGGTGTAGAACAAAAAAATTAACGCAATGACGGGGAGAACAAGTGCCTTTCGGCTTCGTTAAGAGGTGTTTTACACCCTTTATATCTTAATTGTAATCTCCTTTTAATTTCCTTAATATTGCTATCATACTTGATAGGTTTGGTTGAAAAAAAATATTAACGACTTACAATTTAACACTAAATACCGCCATTTTGTTATTTTTTTAAAACACCTATCTAAGGACATTGTCTTTTCGTCGAAATCCATTCAATCCTTCCAGCCATTAGGAACATACGAGGTTATAAAAACAACAAAAAGATACGCTCACAGTTCCGATACTAAAAGGAGAATTAGTAACTAAAGAGGAACTGATTGCGAAGCGTTTACTGCTTTCTTAACCTTTGAACCAAATAACCTTTAGCGTTAGGTAATAAAACGTAAGCACCTGTTTACCTACCATGCAGTAAAGGTAAAACCTGCGCTACTTAAATAATTAAATATATTATAATTTACCTTTAAATATATTAGAAAACCTTTAAATTTTTCCAAAAAATTTTGCCAGTACGCTTCCGTCAAGTTGCCAAGCAAAACGTAACCGTTTCCGGAATACAAGTGAAAATGTTGTGAGGACATTAATTTATTAGAAAATCGAGAAGAAAGTGAAACAAAAATCTGAAAGAAATATTGTGTATTTTACGTTGCTGTTGTGACATCCAACGACTCATTTCACATTCAACAGTGTTCCTTCTGCCTTCATTGGATGGTCTTACAAAACCATACGCTACTAGGATCGCAGAAACATGAAGGAGGTTGCTTTATACAATGCATTGGCGCTTTGCATGAAAATTCAGCCCTATTTCACAAGGCTGTTGGGGTAGGCAGTAGTAAAACTAGGTGAATTGAGGGATGAAATAGTTTCAATGAAATAGTAATACGCTAGATAAGTTACAGGATACACGGTGGTAATTAAAAACCAGGTTCACAGGCAAACAATACTCAAAAAGTGGAACGAAGTTAATAGTGGTCGGATTTTCATGGGACTTTTTTATTGAGTTCCTAGAGGAGTGGAGAAGAAAGTTTAAAAAAAACATTTCGACGCTCGCGACAATTTTTTTTTTTTTTTTTTTCTTTGGAATATTTTTTTTTCGTATATGGTTAACTTAAAATTCGACGAATCCATATGGTAGCGTAATAGCTGCTGTAATATCTGCGTGCATCCATTAAATGCTAATTTGGTCTGTTTCTTTGTTCATTGCTGTCGATGTAATGCAATATTTCAAGTATTTTTTGAAAATTTCCTATTTTCTTCAACGAAAATGGCAAATTATGGAAACTGTCGAGTTGACGCAATTGTCGAATTCACACAACTGTCCAATCAGCGAAAGTGACGAATCAACGAAACTGTCGAATTAAATAAAATGACGAGTGAGGGAAACTGACCAGTGTTACGCGGACTCCCATGTTTACGAGTGAAGTGAATAAAAATGTATTCACAATTATCAGGAAATCGTCTATATAAAAGGAAAGAAGGCCATTTTTCTCAAAATATTTCTATGACGGTCAACGTAAATATCCTTACTACATCTGCTATCCACTAACAACAAAAACTAAAAACAGAAATTGGTGGTACTCGATAAATGTTGATTATTGCTGACGAAGGTGTAATGGGGCCGCTGGTCAATTTACTAAAATTTTCGTAATTATAACGTAACCATTTCTCACGATTTCTATCTAAGTAGTTAATATCAATACCGATACTACCACTCCCACTTCTTAGCGATAGAGGCCTTTTGTCATGTTTTTCTTTTTCAGCAGTAACCAATATTTAACAAGTATCCTTAAATATTTTTCTAGTTATTATACCTGGTTAGATAGCTAATAAAATGAGGATTTAGACAATAATTTGCACATTCAGTTTTATAGCAGTATTTGGAAAAAAAAGCTTTCACTAACAGACAATTTTCTAACATTTCCGAATGAATTTTAAGTCACTACATTCATGAAAGTGGTGTTCATTAATACTTTCTGGTCCAGTTATCTCAGAAAAAGCACCAGTTATCAATTTCAAAATAAATTTTAGTCTTCAAATTCGATATTTAAGAAATAATTGCTGAAAATAGGAAAATTTCAAAAGAATCTTGAAATATACATTACATTGACAACTATGAATAAAGAAACAGACCAAATTAGCGTTTAATGGATGCACGTTGGTCACACTATTACGATACAATGTGGATTTGTTGAATTTGAAGTAATTCAGTAATAAAAAAAAAAAATTCAAATGAAATGAAAAAAAAAAGTTACGATCGGCGAAATTTTTTTTTTAACTTTCTTCTCTACTCCTTTATGAACTCAATAAAAAAAGTCCCATGAAAATCCAACCACTATAAACTTCGTTCCACCTTATTGTGCAATTGCACTCGACTACAATGCGTTTAGATCTCTAGTAGATCCAGAGAGTGTCCAATGGACACTCTCTGGATCTACTAGAGATCTCTACGGACTCTAGATAGAAATATTCACGATCCATCATTTCGTTTCAAAGTGAAAACTAAGCCTACGCGGTAAAAAATGTACTAGGGACGCATAAAAGGGAAGAGTTGTATGTTTCGCGGTTGCAGTTTGCAGTTGAAGGTGGCGCTGCTGGTCGAGGGAAAAAGTATCGATCCGTCAAACTTGGTACATTTAGTAGTTCAGTGTTTACCCGTCTGCACAGATATGAAGTATTGAATGTAGTGTTGACGTCAATCTGCGTACACAATTTGCACACAGCAGCATACCCTCTCTACATGGACAACATGACGTCAGCGAGATTCAACGATACCAATCTCAATGAATTCTGAAAACTGATAAATTGTCGTTTGAAAAATTGAGTTTGCATCTATTTTATCAGCAAAAATTTAATTTGCATTCAATTTATCAGGTGCAAATAAGAAAATAGAAATGACAAAAGCTTGCTGAGTTTTTTAAAACTTATTTTGTAGATTATGTACATATTTACGGTCTTCAAATTATGAAAAGGAAATCGATGAACACTAGGAAGAGGGTGTGGTCTGTGCATCGCTTGACGAAGGAGTCTTGAAATTACGAACAAAATAAGGCCAAAGCTCGAGGTTTGAAAAAACTTCTATCAGGTCCCATAATTAAAGATTGTGATATGGAAACATCTCAGTGACTATTTTGTTTAAGTGAAAAACTTGTAGGGAATAATTATAACAACATAACATCACGCCTCTAATTCCCGAAGGCTTAGGCAGAGGTGTACCTAGTTATACCCAAATTTCGTCAGTTATGTTATAGGGGGCGAGACTATTGCCATCAACTGGGCACAAATCCATTTAACCATTTCTCCGTGGCTGCTTCTAAGAAATTCTTGATGGAAAAACCCAATGACACATCGCCCGATCTGGACCTCATGATCCACAGTCGCGCTTGCGAATATTAGAATAATTCAAATTCAAAATTCAAATTCATTTTATTAGCTTGCAACAGAAGAATGCATAAGAATTTAATGTTTTTCTAAAATCGTGAAAACAATTATGTGTGCCCCTCCTAAAACTCTTCCACCTCTTCCCATAGCGTGTGGTACCTAACTGTTCGCATTGTTGACCTTAGATTAGTTACTGTTATTAGTTTTTTTATTCCTTGAAACTTGACGGTTGAAAATTAAATTTTTTGCTATACGTAGTTAATAATCCGATATTGCACGTGAAAGCGGGCCACGTCTTTTACCTATGTCTGGAGGCTTTTATTAGATATTGAGTTACGTTAACTTTATTATTATTATGTTTGAGTATGTTTGTTTCGCTCGGGTCAACTTTTAAGTTAGGCCGAGCTTGCCTAGGTTGATCTGTGGATGGGTGACCATCCATTACATAGGTACCGAGTTTCCTCCGTGCCTCGGAAAACACGTTAAGCAGTTGGTCCCGGCTGTCATTTGTAGATCCTTGACAGTCGTTACAGGTAGTCAGTGGCCCAATAAGTATGACAACCAGTCTTACCAAGAGGTATCGTATTACCCAGTACTAACTGGGTTGTAGAGGTCCGATAGGCAGTCGCTCCATGTAAAATACTGGTATTCAGCTGCATCCGGTAAGACTGGAAGCCGACCCCAACAAAATAGTTGGGAAGAAGGCTAGCCAGATGATGATCATGATGATGTTTGATATGTTTGCATGTTTTTTTTTTGGTACGAGTATAGTTAGTGGCTTGTGGTAAACAATTTAAATAATAATGTTTTCTTTCTTCCTTTTTTATGTTTAGATACTTTGCAATTAAATCAGGTTATTCAATCTAACCTAACAGACAAATTTGCTGCTGGGAGACTTTTTCGCAGATAAATTAAAATTGCAAAGAGTGTGCGTTTTGATTTAATTAAAACATGAAAATATGACATATGAAATTATTACCGCTCAAAAAGTTCTGAACTTAAGACTAAATCAAAAGCACTTTCTGAAAATAACTGTGAAGAAGATATTATGTCGTGCTCGCGTCGGTTTTAAGATTAATTGTTTTTTTTAGTAGCCTTTACTGTCCCGTTGCTGGGCATCATCATCATCAGCCTAATGTTCCCGCTGCTGGGACACGGCCTCCTCTAAATGAGAGGGAATGGGCTATAATCGACCACGCGGGCCCAGTGCGGATTGGTAGATGTCACATGTCTTCGAATTTTTGGTTCTAGGACATGGCGGTTTCCTCACGATTTTTTCCTTCACCGTTTTGAGGCATTGCTAGGCAAAGGCCTTCCCCAATTATTTTCACGTGTTCTTTTTCCTTTTTATTTTTGGGTTCAACCGCAAAAATACTTTATCTAAGTACAAACTTATTTGTACTGTAAATAAAATCAATACTATGCATGCATACATATTGACTACTGTACTCTTCACAGGGCGTGGTTCGACACGCGCTTACTTCGATTGCAGTTTTTTTTTTGATTGATAATGTTTTACGTTTACGCGAGCAAGACTTATTATTTATATAAAATTATAATGTTAAATATCAGGACAGTACCTAACAGTTTGTCAGTTAGTTATTAATTAATTATCTAACTACACACATTACAAAATAAATACAATGCAACGTCCTAAACCTGAGAGCGGTAAAGGAAAACATCGTGAGGTATCCGGCATGTCCTAAAACCAAAAAATCAAATGTTGAAGAAACCCACCAACCCGCACTAGGCCCGCGGGGTTGTATACGGCCCACTCCCTCTCATACAGAGGAGGCCTCTATCCCTGCAGTGGGAGCATAAATAATATTCCGATGGGAGCATAAATAATATTCCGATTAGATTATGCTTATCAGATCACTATAATCACGTCCTTGAAAACGGTCGAGAGTTTGGAATATAGCGATTTACGGGGGCGAATCGAAGATCTAGCAATGGTCTTATATCTGGGAAAATTTATCATCATCTGCCTAGCCTTTTCCCAACTATGTTGGGGTCGGCTTGCAGTCTAACTGGATGCAGCTGAATACCATTATTTTACGTGGAGCGACTGCCTGTCTGACCTACACAACCCAGTTAGTACTGGGAAATAAGTACGGTACCCCTTGGTAAGACTATAGTTGTCAGACTTTTTGGGCCACTGACTACCTGTAACGACTGTCAAAGATCTACAAATGACAGCCGGGACCAACTGCTTAGTGTCTCATCTCTCATCTGGGAAAATTATTTTTTTCTATTTTCACCCAATCAGAGATCATTAGCCCAGCCCGGTACTGCATAATAGTGCGCCTAACCAAACAAAAATCTAAAATATGTCACCGAATTCCTTCACATCGCCGTCGACTAGTAACGTAATTAACTTCATTATGATACCGGCCGAAAACATATCCTCCTTCTTTTTTTAGAAGTCGGTTAAAAACATCGGCATCTTTAGTAATTTGAACAGCAATCAGTACTCACTCAACAATCATGATTAGTCGTCTTGATAACTGAAACTACGAACTTAAACTTGAGCTTTCAATCTGCATGAGAATTAATTTCGAGTACGTACTCGTTGGTGTCAACTGTACAAGTACCTATATTATTGTTAATAGTGATATGTGAACTTATCGTCAAAATTTATATCAACTCTTAAGATGATTAATTGTCGGCATTTTCAAGCCGGTTAGATTTAAAGTTACAAATGGAAAATGTTTTTCAAGAAGATCGAAGTTTATAGTGTACGCATTTAAAATCCCAGTTTAGCACTATAAACTGAGATAATATTATCATTGCTTAGCAAGTAATTCAGCTTCAGGTGAATGCTAAGCAAAGATTGTCTCCAAGAAAAGTAAACTGCGGGAAATACTGTGTTTTAGAATCAAGAATATTTACTTGAATAACAAGTTTTTAAATCTATTATATATTAAAAAAATAGCCCATTCTCTCTCATTGAGAGGAGGCCGTGTCCCAGCAGTGGGAACATTATAGGCTCATGATGATGATGATATATTAAAAGATTGTTTAACTATTTCGAAAGTGTGCACTATTTTTTTAAACACAAAATGATTGTTATTGTTTAATCGAAATAAATTTTGTAACTCACATTAATTTAAATCCAACATTCAGTACAAACTTAAAAATGTGTGAAGAAAGGCACAACGCTCTTTAGAATCTCCTGCAGAATCGTATAGTCCTGGTAGTTTTTCCGAGAAAGCCGATCAATACATTGCACTGGAATGGGTCATTAGAGCGCGGCGGTACAGCAGCGCCACCCGTAGTTCCGCCTGCACTATTGATCCGAAGCTTCGAGTATAAATTCGGTTACCAGGAGACAAGCGAGGTAGAGGATGTATTTATTCACAATGTGAGCGTTCATTTCGCCCGTCATCAGTGTAGTACACGACTGCAGGCTGTATTTATGTGTGGAAAAGGGGATGCAATCTCCACTGTAGAGGAATGGCTCCACACAGACACAAGTTCACCTGGTTTTCACGCACATTAAAGCATAGGGAAATGAGAAGCTAATTTGAATGAAACCGTGAGAAACTTAAAAAAAAAAAATGAGATCAGATTGATACTCGTATAATTCTGCATGATAGCTTTGGAGGGTACCTAGGTAAATATACCTAGGTACCCTCCAAAGCTATCATAAAAAAGAGAAAAAGAAAAAGAGAGAGAGAGAAAGAGAGAGAAAAAGTAGCAGAGATTTGGAAAGGTTTACTCATACATAAATGTATGAGTAAACCTTTCCAAATCTCTGCTGCTTTTTCACCAGTATGTTTTAAGAACAGAATTATCTCCTGCGGATAAATATTATATTACAAGGTGTAAGTGGCCCTTTCACGATGAGTTTTCTCTCTAACTCTCGCCTACTTTCACACATAAAAACAGTTCTACGGTTCAACATTTTTGTATGGGACTCCGGCCATAACCTGTACCTTTTAAAAAAGCTGGGAAACTAACCCGAATAAAGAAATTTTGTTTACCTTATTATATATGTATAATTATCGTGACAGTTCTGACAGGTTGTAGATAATATGACGTTTACCTAACCTAGAAATTGTCAAACCTACAAAATGACATTTTGAATTACTTATTCGTTTAGAAGTGCACTTCAGAAAAGAATTTAATAAGTATTTTTTTAGCGATTACATCGTCAGATTAAAGTCCAGGTCCCGATGGGATAACTAACAAAGCCTTTAAACTAGGCGCACCAATTTTACAGGGCCCTCTCAGAATCATTTAACTTGATTCTAGAAACGGACGGTCTAATCTTCTGTGGCGCTCAATGACCGAAACGGTTAAGAGCGCGCATCCAAAAAGTTGGCAATGTCGCAAATAGTTGTCAAATATGTACCTATTTTAATTAATTTGGCAATATAACTGTATGAAAATAAGAAATATGGCTAACTAGTGAACTGGAATATTAATAGTGAATTCCAATTAAAACACTGAATTTGATGTTGTAACCGTTTTAGGTGTAGAAAAGGCATTTGAAAAGTTTCCAAACACTTTTTTTACATCTCAAACTGATTATTCGGTGTTACGATATTAATTATTGCATTTCATAATCATTATTTTAGATTTCAAGTTAGCCATATTTCTTCCTACCGGGGTTGCGGGACTGTTCGAAAGAGATACCGTGGCCCCGGAACACAAAGGGCGATGAAGGAACATGGATGGGTTTTAGTCAGTAAAAGTCTGACACTCCCTCCTGCTCCGCCCAGAGCGGGAGAAGTCATTTGAAATTTCCCATCCGAAAAAAAAAAAAAAAAAAATGCCATATTTCTTTAGTAGGTAATATTGCCAAATTAATTGAAATAGGTAAATATTTGACAGCTCGTTTCGGTCATTGAGCGTCACAGAAGATAAGACCCTTCTAATCGAAGCTTCTAATTGTAACAAACATGAAAATCATTGAAGAAAAATTACAGTTAGGTTAGAGGCTTGCGTAAAAAGAAAAAGTACATTCATCACGCCTGTAATCCCCAACGAATTAGGCCGAGGTGTACCTAATAGTACCTACCTAACCCCCATTTTGCCAGCTACTGAGAAATTCCCGAGAGAAGAACCCAATATCAATTTGCCCGACCCGGGAATCGAACCCAAGACCTCATGCTCAGTGTAGCGGTCGCGATCACTATAGATCAACGAGAAATAGAAAATGTTCTACATAATTAAAACCTTAGGTTACCCAACAAAATAACTAGCCGTAAATAAAAAGGCGAAAGGAAAATCAACAGGCAAATACAAAATTTAAAAAAAAAAACAAAACTTTCGTTCATGTCGGCTACGTATCCCATTAAAGTTACAAAGACAGTCCACAAAAGGCCGTGAGAAGGTGCTTGGAGTGAGTGGTGCACGTGCAAAATAACTGAGCAACAAGTTGGCTTGGCTTTTAATTAAAACTTTGAATTTCACACAGTAATAAATCGCAATAACTAAGACAAAGCAATCACCAATTTTTCATATATCACTGACATTTGTAAAAGGAAACCTCTTTTGGAAACCAGGATTTATAATAATTAATACTTACAAGTTTAATTTAAGTTTTAGTCTTACCTTAGCCATATCTTTGTAAATATTTAGTTTGTTTATTTATTTATTTAGTAGACCAGTGCAGATAACTCTGAAAATCACCGTTTTTTTTTACACCATCCTTATATCCTATCACCTTTTTCGATATTAAGTCAAAATAAGGTGAAAAAAAATAAATATTTTCTATAAAAAAAAATGTCAGTGTGTTTGGGACATAAAAAGGTAAGTTTACACTAAATATCGAAAAAAAAAATTGTTTTGTAAAAGATAAAAATAAAAAACCAAAAACATGGTTATTTGAATTTTTAACATACATTTTGAGGTTATGTGAAAGAAGTGTAAATTCAAAAGGTGTAGATCTTTTTATTACCTACAACTTTGCTATTTAACTTTTTTCCATAGGATTTGAAGTTTTGGCGGAAATCAAGATAAACCGTTTTTTACCCTTAAACTTCCCGACCTCAGATCGCCCGTAAATTGTTTTTCCTTTCATTTTTGTTATATTCTCTTTTATTTACAATAGGTTTCAACCTACTATGAATTTTTTCGTTTTCAAAAATTATCTGCACTGGTCTACAGGTGGAAGGTGGGTTATAGTATTTAGCGGATTCTTTAATAAAGTAATTTAAGGTACTACCTACATAAGTTTAAAATCGCCAATACATCTTGATTGAGCTGTACCTTCTCTGCAATAGAAGAGGGTTTTGTGCCGCAGAAGAATTACTGATGGCTGGTGTCGCTTTTGTTTCACTTAACTCTGCCTTTTTATCTGCAAACGCGACTTCCGGGAGAGTGGTCTTGACTAAAATTCGCTAAGTTGGGAAATAAGTGGTAAGTGCTGACAATTTTCTAATAATAAAACTCAGTAAGTAACTCTTTGCACTATAGGAATCAATGAATCTAAATTCAGCAATCATGCTCGGGACTGAAATTCTTATTAGTATGGTATATATTATTAGCTAAGATAGAGATTTGTTCATATCTAGCGACATAAACATAGTCTTATCCTTTATAGAGGACATATGCATAGACGAATATTAAAACGATACAAAAAAGAAAAGTGAAAAATCGGTACACGTGTTCTCTAGTTCTCACCAGTACCAGTTTACAGTCAAACTGGTATTCCTCTAAGTTTGTTGTCAGCGAAAAAGCATATTTCTAACTTTCAACTACCAATTTTGTGAATGAATTAGCCTCGATGGTCCGCCTGGCACTCGAAACCACTTGAGATTATGCCGTGAACCAGTACTACTGCTCTCAACACCTCCAAGTTCCCCGTACGTTGTAAGGATGCCTGATTCAGATTGTGATAAAAGATTGCCACGCGTGTGACTTACCCCCACCTATCTCATCGCCGTCGGTATTATTGTAGGCAATTTTGGCCATGTATGTGTAACCTCCTTTGTTAATTATAGACGATGTTCTTTCTATTTAAACTACTCGAAATTAACATCCCGACCGTCATCCGCGAATGGTTGGGCAGAGGTGTACCTAATAGAGTAATCAGTACACCCATATTTCGCCAGTTGCGTTTAAGTCTAATGTAATTGGGGAGCCTATAATCTTGATGGCTAGCACGAGTTCCGACCCTGA
The DNA here is from genome assembly GCA_941918905.2 of Xestia sexstrigata. Taxonomy (NCBI): domain Eukaryota; kingdom Metazoa; phylum Arthropoda; class Insecta; order Lepidoptera; family Noctuidae; genus Xestia; species Xestia sexstrigata. The sequence continues at coordinate 8,237,055 of OW799200.2, read as the reverse complement.
GGCTGCTACTAAGAAATTCCTAGTGGAAAAATAAAAGTAACTTTTTCGGTATCAATCAGGCTGGTTATGGTAGGTTACACTAATCGCTCACGCTCACATAGCACTGTGGCATTCGTTTTCTATATAGAAGTCTTCGTTTCTAATAAAATTATTGTTTTCCTTTATTCCTTTTTACACATATTAATGTTGCTTTAAAATCAAACTAAGTTCGTTTTAGTGTCTGTCTATGTGCAGGCCTACGCAATTTTTAATTCGAGTCTGCAATGAAAAATGCTCTGCGTAGCAAACCAAAAGGCGTGATTTTATGGACTTGTATGTATGTATGATTAAAAATATGTAATAGATATTTATGGTTATTTATGATATTTTGTTTCCTCACACAGTTTTGAGGCGTTTAAGTCATGAAGGCTCTAAAATTCTTTTTCTGCCTAGTAAGTTTGTCATATCGTTTGGATCGTAAATTAAAAAAGCACAAGTGTGAACCACAAATAATTATGGGAATCAATGATTTCCACGATACGCGTTGCAAAAACAGCTTTATCTTCGAGCCACTTGCTCGAAAATAAGTTAAAGATGAAGAATTTGGTTTCCACTGTCTTCAGTTGTTCATCTTTTTCTTGGTTTCTGGAGGAGTACCTCAAGAAACCAAGAAAAAAGGAAAATAATAGTGGTTGTGAATAACTATTCTTCTTAATTCAATACGTTCAAAGAGCATTCAAAATTATGTATCTTTATGGTAAACCCTTTTGTTGTAGTTGTACTACAATAAACAAAACATAAACCTACATACCTATTAAAGTACCGAAAACCTCAAATGGCGCAATACAACACCTTGTTTTTGTTAAATAATCTGCAATAAATTCCAACATTCGAGCACCAACCAACTTTGTAAAACTTAAACCCTTTCAACTACAGTTTTTTTTTTTCAATTTTACCGATTTTCAGTATTCAAACAGCTTTATTTAAACTTTTACAGAATCAGATTCCAGGTAAGTTTTAATTATGAAGAGATATTACTTGCAAGTTGTAAGATTTTCCATCCTACATCTTAAAATTCTTTTAAATTATTTTTTTCTGAAAACCAACAGACTAACTAGAAAGTAGCTAACTACAAATTAAAACTGTAATATATAATAATTATGATTTTGAGATAAATGTCCAGGGAACACGGATAATTATTTACAGGGTTCATACGGACCCTTCACGAAGTCAACATTACAACATTACAACACACACTAAGTAATTCTGTTCCAAAAATAAAAAAATAAATGTATGAATTAACATCTCCATCACTAGAAGGTATGGTCTCGAACAAACGAAATATCGCAATGACGGGAAGAACAAGTGCCTCTCAGGGTGTTTTAACTATATGTAACGAAGGCCTACAGCACAGTTTTACAAGTTATGTTTACGTAATGGCAAACTATTCACCCCTTGGCAAGAGTTCTGCAGAACTTCTAACGCAACATGAAACACTAATTATCATGGAAACAGCCCATGTAACCAGGCGAAGAGTCTCTTCTTTCTTTTAAGGGCTAATGAAAACAGTAAATGATGTTAAACTCACCATGTTCATTGGCCACAGCATACTGGTAGTTGGGGATGAGGTCGGGCAGGTCGTGGTGCGGCGGCGGCGAAGCGGGTGGCCGGTAGCCCGCGTCCACGCCGCCGTACGCCAGCGGCCACTCGCGCTCGTTGATGGCGCCGTACGCGCAATACTCGCCGCCGTACGCCAGCTGCTGTCCCGAGCTCGCGTGTGAGTACGCGCAAGCCCCGTAGTCGATGGAGCCGCCGCCGCCGGCACCCGCGCCGCTACCACCCGCCAGCTCGTAGCCCGTCGGCTGCGACGGTGGCAGCGACGGTACTCCACCGCCGCAGAGATAACTCCCGCTCCCGAACTGAGGCTTCAACGCTTGACACTTCCGACGGAAACCGCGCGGTCTTCTTCTAAACGAGCCTTCCTCGAACATGAACTCGGATGACGGATCGATCGTCCAATAGTGACCCTTGCCTGGCCTGCCCAGCCCCTTCGGTAACTTCACGAAGCATTCGTTTAAACTTAAATTATGACGAACAGAGTTCTTCCAGCCCTGATAAGAGCTGCGGAAGAACGGGAACTGTTGTTGGAGGAACGCGTATATCTCGCTGAGCGTCAGCCTCTTGTTTGGCGAATGTCGTATGGCCATGACTATGAGGGCGATGTAGGAAAAGGGTGGTTTTTCTTGTCTCCGGGTAGCGGGCGCTCGGCGCGCCGCCTCCTCCGTGGTTTGGTCCTCGGTCTTCATGCGTGCACGTGCGTGTGCGCCGGGTCGCGTGCGAGCTCGCAGTGCGCGCGCGCCGCCTCACAGCCGCCGCGCGCCGCCCACCACCGCCCCACCACACCACTCCCACGTCCGCCTCTATACTCGAGCTTATTGCATGGCAAACCGAAACTCGCTCGAGCGCTATACCATCTCGGGTAGAGACTGAAAACTGACTGACTGACCGAACACTGAAAGGCATAACCGGTATTAGACGGTTTACGTTTAAAGAAATATCTCAATAAAGACAAATGTCACTCACTTGAGAACAATACTAAAAACATACAAATAAATTACACAAAGTTCGTCGTTATCAGTTACAAACTAGACTACACCCATTCAATGTCTTAAGTAGAAAATTTCGGCAATGTAAATTCTCAGAACAGCTTTATAAAGATCAGAGGTTGCTTCTTACGGAATTAATTGTATCCCGGATTATTTCAAGAACTAGTAGCTGCTCGGACAGATTTATCAAATGCCAAGTGGAAGTGAGTGATGGAGAGTTGGTGACTGGAAGGTCAGGTCCAGCACGGTCCTCTTTGGATGTATGGACATGTACGAGAGTGCGGTCATTGCACTGGCGGATCCCCGTCTGTATCATCCACAAACTCATACAAACATCCAAACAGCGGAAAACCCGCTTAGACAATAATATTTACCCGTCGCAAGGACGCCTGTCGAACGCCCGCTCTTGACCTAGCACAATTAAACCAAACATTTTACTAGAACTATAAAACAGTTATACGACGTACACCAAATATTTACCATAAAGCGTAAACCAAAAGTTTTGCATTAAACTTGCCGGATTTATTTACTCGCACACGTGTAAACTAAAGAGCGCAATCGAAACCAAGCTTTATTCGGACATCATACGTTTTATTTTCGAAACCATAAATTGAAGAATCAATGGCGTTTGGCAGTTCTTCCCACCATTGAAGAGAATGAAGAGGAAGACATTGTAACTAGCTTTATTAAACAAACTTCGACTTTATTGCTGTACATTAAGCACTTTTTATTGATAAAAGAAATCTATTGCTTACGAGTATGAAGTCATATTATACGTAACAATAACGCTAAAGAATACTAGTAAGTATTTGTTGGGCGGAAGTGACATCACTCTGCGCCACGAAAAGCAATGTTTATGGAGTGTCACTGTTCGAGTAGGCTAAAGTTTTGTTATTACTTTTATAATTATGCTGTAATGAAGCAACACAGCATGCTCCGAAGATATTCCAAAAACAGGTACTAAGTAGACAAATTAAATCCTAAACGATTTCAGAATTCATCGACCACAGAGTCTCAGTGTGATTTTAACTTTTGTGCCACTAAATGTAAACTAAAGTGACGTAACAGGATTGTCGTGATAAATAAATAAATCATTATTATCGAACGGTGCTATAAATACATGGCATCACAGCACCGGGCACGGATGCGCAGGCGCCGCGGGTTGCTGATCTCTCCTATAAACATCATTGCCACTGCAGTAAACATTAATACTACCATTGTAATTTTTATTTATGTTTCAGTTACGACTACGATTAAACTTAAAATAAATTCAGCAGACAAGGGGTCGACCTTTCATATTTATTTTACAACAATGTACCTATAATGAAATTTAAACAACAAAACTGCTAACATACAACAAATATCATACCACCATTCTAAGAACCTAGATATTTCAGTAGACAACATAAATACCTACCCATTTCAAAAATAGTCCATCAGGTACGGTGGAGATGACAAACGTACCGCACACACAAAGTTGCTCACTATTTCAAAGCTACTTTTCTCTTTCCAACGCAGTGTTTCCAGATAATACGGAGTTAAAAGGAAGATGCGCTCTGACACGACCGGCCAAACCCCGCCCACAAGATGGCGCGGGCGCTCGGAGCGGCGCGCGCGCAGCCGGCGGAGCATTGCCTGATCTTGAACCCTCCATTCATCACCTTTTACGATCTAGTCATGTTTGCTTTGAGGTTTTTACGGTTTCGCCTTAATTTTTGGTGTGCAATTAGACATTTTATTGCTGAAGTTTAATTGATTTTCCAACCATTATTACAGACCGAAAAATTCGAGAAATCACATCCAGAGCGACATGTAACGATTTATTAGACATGTTACACGTGTTGGTATAGTAAACGTCGGGGTTTGTTAGATTACTATGTAACGTAACCCCGGCGCGCGGCGGCGCATATTGCTATTGAGATAAGCACATCCTCGGCTGAGCGAGTAACCGTGGCCTCTAAGAATGTAGGATGTAGGTATACTTTGCTTTTGTCAGCGGCTCTATGACTCAGTGCGAACCTTGAGCGAACGATAAGCCTTCATTCAGGTAATGACAAAAACAATGTGACCTTAATATACCTTTATTTTAACAGTTTTCAAATATACTTATAACAGTTACTGATTCAATGTTACATGGAATGTAACACTTACAAACATGTTAATACCATTTGACCAAATAATAAGTGTTAATTTTAAATTAATTAAAATTCAAAAGGTTTTATTGCAATAATACGTTTCGTAACTATTTGTAGCCTGTGCTACGAAAACCGTAGCGGCGTAGGCCTTCCGTAAACTTGCACTTTTTATTACAGGTACCCAAGTGTTTAAAGGTTAGTTTACATTGAAAACTGATGACGCTTTAGGCGAATATTTACTACAAACTTTTATTGAACGCCAGTTAAGATCGCAATAGACCGCTATTTGCGCCTACCGCATTGACCGACCTACATTTATTAAAATTCTTAATTTTGAAATCCAAAAATAAGCCTGTTCAAGTCTTGAATCGTCATTTATCGTGATCTTCAACATTTTTTCTAATGAAAAACAATACAATCATTTTTAATTTGTTTTGGTTCGTACGAAGAGATATAGGGAAAGGTAAATGATCTTAACTGGCAACAAAGTAGGTATGTTACGAAGGATTCTTAAAGGTATATTTTGGTATTTTTTTATTATAGAAGTCTGTCACGTCCAAAATAAGTCTGGTTGGAAGTTGGAACTTTGTATTGTCGTTTAGCTTTGAAAGAAACTTGTAAAAATGTTTTATTGACATGACACCGATGAGCTATCAGTTTATAGCCTATCAATAAAACCCTGTTCATTAACTCGTTCCGCTCAGAATGATGAATGTTGACAATACATTCATCAGATCATTTTGTTAAATAGAGTTTCTTGACTATTCTTCTCCATACGAAGTACTTCGCGAATGAGTTTCAAACTCAAACTCAAACTCAAACTCAAAGCATTTATTTCAATTAGACCATTACGGCACTTTTGAATGTCAAAAATACAAAAAAGAAAATCAAAGCTACAGTCCCAGTCACAAGGCATAATAACTTGAGAAAGTACTGTAGTTGCCCATTCCCTAGCGTAGATCTCTATGGAGAAGAACGGGCAAGAAACTCCATGGACACTCTTTTAAAAACAAAATATTGTTACAAAATCTTGGTTACATCTTTAATTTTGAGATTATACATATATGTGAGAACGATGTAGAAAGACGTGCACACTAAGAGCGTCCAGAGTAAAAGATTAGATCAACAGTTTACGAATAAAGTAATTAAAATGAACCTTGGCAGCTAAGAGATGACCAGTCCCAACTGACAGCGCCCGTTCACGAACATGACGCATGTACCGGCGCCATTCAACTCAACCATATTGAAGGGAACTAAATGACCCGACACACCCGCCACCATCAGCGAGACATTTAAGTGAGCATGACATTCTCTCAGCCACCAAGGCATATTCAAGTCAATGAAATATAAATAAATGTAAATGGTGGCTGAACAGTACAAAGTACTCACACATGTGCTATGCAATTATATAATATTATGAACTGGAATCTATATAATGCAAGTATATTTTTACAATCTTCTGCAGCTCCCACAAAACATTAACATGGGAATCAATTCTTCATCTTCTTCTTTACGTGTCGATGGACTCAAATAATGCCCGACCCAAACAATCAATTAATTTGCCCCCCCCCCCCCCTATGGTTGTGGAGCAGGACCAGCATTTAGCCAAGCATTTTTATCATCAATGTAATCCCCCAACTTATAATATGCTTGCCTACATAGTGTGCGTTTTATACAAGATTTAAATTTCGTCTCGTTCAGTTGAAGAATGTGGGGAGGTATTTTATTGTAACATTTCAAACAGTACCCCATGAAAGATGAATCTACTTTAGCAAGCCTGAAACCTGGCTGAACTAGTTGGTCCCTATTTCTAGTGTTATAGTGGTGTCTGTCACCTCTTCTACTGAATAAATGCCGATTTTTTCTAACGTACATGATGTTTTCATAGATGTATTGACAAGGTACTGTCATGATATTAATTTCCTTAAACCGTTCTCTTAGAGAATCGCGTCTACGTAATTCATAAATGGCTCTGATGGCTCTTTTCTGCAGAATAAATATAGACTCGATGTCTGCAGCCCGTCCCCATAGTAAAATACCTCATGACATAATACTATGAAAATAACTAAAATAGACTAGCCTCGCGGTATCAATATCAGTGAATTGACGGATTTTTCTAACAGCATATGCTGCTGAGCTCAGCCGTCCTGCAAGAGATGTTAAATGAGGACCCCATTGTAACCTTGAATCGAGCGTGATTCCCAAGAAAACCGTTTTATCGACAAATTCTAGTTTCTCTTGATTCAATATTATGTCACAATCACTACTTTTGACATTTGGTAGAGCAAATCTAATGCACTTAGTCTTTTTTCCATTTAGTACTAAATTATTGGCGGTAAACCAATTGTGGACCTGCAGTAGGGCGTTATTTACGTCGTCATGATTAGTGGCACGTCTGTTTATCCTAAATATTAAAGAAGTATCGTCAGCAAACAACACCATATGCGGATGGTTGTTAAATAAATGGGGTAGGTCATTAATATACACTAAAAAGAGGAAGGGACCCAATATCGAACCTTGTGGTACACCCATTTTTACTTTTAAACCCATTGAGTTGACTCCATTTATTTTTACCTGCTGCTGTCTATCATTCAAATACGATTTTATTAAACTGAGCGCAAGTTTACCTAATCCGTAATGCTCAAGTTTCAAGATCAGGGTTTCGTGATTTACACAATCAAATGCCTTCGAAAGGTCACAGAAGATTCCTATGGCATCTTGTGCTTCTTCCCACGCAGTAAATATGTGTTTTAATAAAGTGACAAGTGAAGTCAGTTGTACAACGTCCTTTGGTGAAACCATACTGTTGCTCGTGTAATATTTTATTGGTGTTGAAATGGTTCAGCATTTGATTGAGCATTATCTTTTCAAACACTTTGCTGAAAACCGGCAACACGGATACGGGCCTATAGTTATTGGTGTCCTTACTGTCCCCGGATTTAAAAAGCGGTATTACCTTACTGAATTTCATTAGATCTGGGAAGACCCCTTGATCCACGCACAAATTAAATATTGAGGCTAAATACGGCGCTACAGTCTCAATAATTGAGGTACAAGCTTTGATAGACATACCCCATAGATCTTCCGTTAATTTGATCTTGATTTGCTTAAAACCTTTTATGACTGTTAAGGGGTTTATATGCTGAAATTTAAATTCATTTGGACAGGCTGAAACGTTCGCTTTCAATAAATCAATAGAGAGCAAGGCAGAGGAATTTAAGGTTTTTGTAGTTTTAAGTGGGATACTGGTAAAGAAATTTACAAATTCTTGAGCAACTTCATTGTTGGAGCTCACAAGGCCACGCGATGTCTTTAGTGTGAAGTCATTACCTTGTTTTTTATTTCTATTTGTTTCATTGTTGATAATTTTCCAAACCGTCTTTATTTTGTTGTCGGCTGATTTAATCTTGTTGCTAATGAATAAGGATTTGGCTACCTTGCAAGTGTTTTTAAAAATTTTCGAGAAAGTAGCAACATATTTATTAAAAGCTTCAGTGTTGATGTAAGGCTTAAGGCCGTACAGCTCAAACAATCGTTCCCTACTTTTCCTAATACCTTGTGTTGCCCAGTCACTGAAAATAAATTTTGGGCCAATAGTTTTAGATTTCTTTTTTAAAGTATTATTAAATTCGGTCAGACCGCCCATTGGTCACCCCTTGTATGTTTTACTTTATTTTGTATCTGTAATTTTAATGGTGTACATAATAAAGAGTATTCTATTCTATTCTATTCGGTGTGCACTACCGAAAAGAATTCTTCATAAAATACATTTACATTGTTTCTAATATGACCCGGTATACTTAACTTGTTAATTAAATTATTATTAAATTTGTCTAGATTGCTGGGTGTTATTTGTCTAGTTTGTATCTGAATTCTTTGTAATTGTATATTGTACGCGAAAGTAACGGTCTGACCACTATGATCTGAAGGCAGGTAATTTACGATGGATTTATCTAAGTAATCGCAGCAACAAAAAACATTATCGATACATGTAGCAGTATTTGTAGTAATTCGAGTTGGTTCTGAAAACACATTTGACAAATTAAATGATTTAAAGAGACTTAAGAATCTATTGCTAATCACATTATTCTCTATGATATTAACATTAAAGTCACCACAGATAATTATTGGTTTATTACCAGTTACAAGTTTTGCCAAAGCATCTTCCATTACTGACTCAAAGATAGAATAGTTCAGGTAATTAGGGGGTCTGTAAACGCACACTATTACATGCTTATCCAGCTCAACACAAGACAATTCAATGCTATGTTCAACCGATAGACCGACTATATCATTACGCGACTTAGATTTAATACAATTTTTGACTAGGATTAATGAACCCCCACGCATCTTAGATTTTCGGTTAAAGCAACTGCTCACATTGTAATTCTCATAATTTATTTGCATTACTTCATAATCTTTCATCCAATGTTCAGTAAAACAGATAATATCAAACTTAGTTTTTTCTAAAAATAGTTCTATTTCTAGTAGTTTGGAAGAAAGTCCCTGAATATTCTGGTGAAACAATTTTAAGGAATTCTGCTCAGCCCCTTTTTTACAAACAATTGATTGAGAGCTAGAAGATACCTCGAAGTTGACGAGATTAACTAAATTGTCACTCGTACCTTCTATTGTCTTAGTGACTAGTTTAAATCTAAGCTAATATTTGTATAATTACAATTAGTATAATTACTAATTTCTGTAGACCTATTTACAAAAAACTGCGACATACCACTTATGTCTGAGTTATAATAAAAGCTAATAGCCGAGCTATTTGACGTCTAAAACTAATAGGCAAGTACGCAGTGAGTAACTACTGAGATGGAATTCTGTATCGAGTAATAGAGAAGTATGGAAGAAGAAGACATGCTGCGCCGACCTCAAATAAATTGGGAGAATGGCAAGATAATTATAAATGATAATGATAGGTAATAAATAGTAATAAACGAGCAGACTTTGAAAGTGATGGGTAAAAAGGCTTTCACATAAACATTCGTGTGATGTATGCAGATGCGTAATAATAAGGTACCTTAACCCCGCCACTGATGTTGTTCACAAACTAGCTATCTTTGCTGACATACTACAGTAACATTACTACAGTAATTAATGACCGGATAATAAACTTTGTAGCGACCACGGCCAGACACATCGCGCGTTACGGCTTTGTTTGATACCGGAGCTGCGCTGTTCTTTGAAACCCGACTGCGATCGTATAACGTTTTTAATCTAGTGTAAACAGTTCATGCGACTAGAAGGATACATTTTTTATTACGATTTAAAATGTCATAAGAGGTTATAGAAATAAACGCATTTGTTTTGATCTCTACTTAAGTGAAGAGCTTGTCGTCTGAACGGACCGCGGTCCATTAATTTTGGTCCGTTCAGACTAAGTTTATACTTTTTATACTAATTATTAGGCTTGCGTTTGACCGCAACTCGCCTGATGTGTAGCTATGATGCGGCCTAGGGTGGAGCACGCTTGCCTAGAAGGAACCGATACACTCGAAGTTTGAATAGATCCAGATTATAATGTTCAGGGAACAGAGAAGCCAGCAGTGAATTCCACAGACTGGCGGTTCGCACAATAAATGTGGAAGCATAACGCTTTCAGAACTTGAACCATATACCTAAATAACGAGAAGTTTCTCTGCTCGTCCGCTAATAGAATGGGGATGAAGATAGACTTAACAAGAACAACAGCAACATTGCTATTAAAATAAATACGCGTCGATTCTATAACCTATTTTTAATGGTACGGTCGAACAAGCTATTTGGTTTACAGTTTAACCCACAAATTACATTGTAAAATGTTAACATTACACCTTGGACTTATCAAAGTGATCAGAAGTTGATCTTGACGTTAATTTAATTCATCATCCAATATCCATTCATGCTATACACCATCTTACCCTGTGTTAAATAAAGTTAAATTATATGATAACTTGAATATCCCCACTTTGTTAAAAATGAGATATCACTACTCTTTTGTGCCTGTAAACGAGAGATTATAGCATCATAAATACGCAAACAAATGACAACTAAGCATGATTATTAAGATAATTTCAATTAACCCTAAAATATTACAGAATCGCATGCGTGACCATCGCTTTAGTTTTAAACTTTAACTTTAACTCTCCACATACTTCCGTGTATAATCATTGAGCTATTTTACTACTACGTATAGTAATAGCTCAATGTTTACAATTCAATTTGTTGCATGGGAACTCGTTGAGCGACGCGACGACGTGAGGCTGTGCGTGTGCATACGAGATGACCATGACTGCGTTTGTCAAAAAACATGCGTTTGTCGAAAAAACTCCAACACATACTGTGTTGAAGTTTTTTTTGAACATATTCACAAACAGAAATAAAACATTCCATTTCGAAAGGCCACTCATGTCAATTTTGAATGACGACTTTAATAGGAGTGCATGATAGTACGGGGAGGCTCTAAATAGGATGGACAGAGAGAAGAATAAAGCTCCAATAAAGCTCCGAGGTCCGCTTAGGTCCTGGTAGAGGGGTCTAGGAATAGCGCGCTTTCGGTGTTTGGATGCTGTGCGCATGTCTGTTGGCTACAACAGTTGCTATTTTTAGTTTTCCACCCCTCTCATTGATTGCGCTGCATTTGAATATGTGATCAGTCTGTAAAATATTGTAAAGTGCATGCGTGTGTACGTCTTATCGATCAGCTATTCGTCCTAGTAATCTCGATAGAGCGCTAGAGGTTATTCACCTGCATATCTGTTCTGACTTCATACCACGAAATGATTGGTCTTTTCACGGAAGAAATAATAATCACCTTTTTTTTTTCGGATGGGAAATCATCAAATGACTTCTCCCGCTCGCGGAGCAGGAGGGAGTGTCAGACTTTTACTGACTAAAACCCATTCATGTTCCTTCATCGCCCTTCGCCCTTTGTGTTCCGGGGCCACGGTATCTCTTTCGAACAGTCCCGCAACCCCGGCAGGCATCGGTCCTTGCGGACCCCTTCCTTTTTGCTGACTCTCTAGTAATAATCACCCTTAAATAATAAAAATTAACTGTCATATTTTGAACTTCTACCTTTTCGGTTTATTTAACGAAAATCTTTCAACTGTAAGTACTGCTACTTGTCCACAGCTTTGATAGTAGTTAAGTTAGTTCATAGACAATGTTTTGAGGGTAGTAGGTATCAAAGCAGTAGCGTCGGTAGTAATGATGGTAATTATAACGTTACCAACATTAAGAATTATGATAATTATGTCTCTAAACCCAGTGTTTGTGCGATTCGATAAGAAACTGCCGCAGTCGAACTTTGAAGGTACCAAGACATTTAAGATTCCTTATCGGCGGAGGAATATTGTTTCAGCATTTCGATAAAATTTCCCCTGAAAGCAGCTGTCTTGTGCGATTGAGTAGAGAGTTGCTGCGAGCTCTGCCTACTTGCGCATTCTCTTCTGCTAGCGATCCAGCTCAGTTTATTGTACAGGTAGGTCGGCTGCCTGTACTTTATAACTACAAAAAGTATGCATGCCGAATGCAGAATGGCATTACGTGACTAGTTGGTAGCAGAATCGAGCACAGGCATTTTGCACCCTCTGGATCAGTCGCTCAGTTCTGGCCAGTATCCGAAGGCCAATAACTGTATCTGCGTGGTCCTCTGATAGATAAGGCCTTATTTTATAAAGGACTTTAAGCCGATAGAAACAAGTGCGCACTGACTCTGCCACGTACGCTTCGTATCTCTACCCAACGTCCATGTTCAGACCCAGATTACGCGCCTCACTGACTCGACTGACCGACTCACCCAGCAGAGTAATGTTGAGTAATGCCGGCACTGCGATGATTTGGTTTTTGGTTTCAAACAGCATGTTTTAGTGGGGTTAAGTACTAAACCGTTATTTTCAGCCCAGCATGCTATTCTGTCAAGATCTTCGTTAAGATCCTTTATGTCATAGTCACTTGGCTTAAAGGAGATATAGACTTGTACGTCATCAGCATATATATGATAGGTACCTACATTTCTTCAGGGAACTTTTGATATCCGCACAATACAAAATAAAGATAATGGGGCCCAGTATTGTGCCTTGCGGGACTCCCTTGTACACAGAAGTAAGTGATGAAACAATAAATAAGCCATTGCTCAGTCGTATTTTCACACGCTGCCGACGGTTGGTAAGATAGCTTTGGAACCAGTGGATCGTATTTTGGTCAAATTCATAGTAGTAAGCTCTGATAGATACAAATCTTTATTTATGCAGTCGCGACTCGCGAAAAATCAAGTAGGATAAGAATTGTGCAGGCCTTATCCTGTGTTGACAGAATGTACGTATCTGTCACGTCCAAAAGAGCCGCAGAAGTACCACGCTGTTTGCGAAAACCTGACTGTAGCTCAGACACATTCTGTGTTTATCTTCTAGATATTTTGTCACCTGCTGACATACCGCTTTTCCAGTGATTTTAGAAAGGCAAGGCAGAATACTGATAGGCCTCAAGTCTTTTAAATCGGTTGGATTTGTTTTTTTACGAACGATAGCAATTTTTCAGGTGTCAAAGAAAGTTGCTGAGACAATTGAGCTGTTCACAATGTCGTTGATGATTTTTAATGTATGTGGGAGTGTAAGCAAAAGCATATTCAGGGTAACCTTATCACAGCCTTCAGCGTTAGATTTAAGTTGGCGGAAGTATCGCAGAATTAGATCAGCAGTTACTGGTTGTAGTGAAAAAGCGAAGCTATCATCACTATAACGTCACATTCAAAAGAAGGTGCGATGTATTGCAGACAGGGTTACCAGGAAAGCTCAAAAAGTGATAATTAATTTTGTTTGGATCTCTGAGGTGAGTAGGAAAGTCGTGTATCTGGTGTCTATGGCGAGACATGTTGAACAGAATCATAATATTTTCAGATTATTATTTGTATACTAATAAGCTTTGATTCAGTTTTACTGTTACTATTATTGTGTCATCCCACAGCTGGGCTAAGGTCTCCCCATGACTTCGAAATCCTTCGATCCAGATTTTTGTCAATGTGGACCACTGGTCGTTAGTTTTGTCCAGCTCGATCCGACATCTCCTGCGAGGCCTACCGCGTCGCCCTCTGGCTGCGTCAGGGCTCCACATCGTGGTAATTTTGGCCCACAGCTGGTCGGGCATACGGCAGACATGGCTAGCCCAGTCCCACTTTACGTACGTAGCTGGCTATATTTATGAATGTGGGTAAAATAAACAACTGGTACTTATTACCATATAATGAAATAAATCCGAAAAAGCTGGTTCCAACATTATTCTACAACTACAAGGGTAAATTCGGTTTATACAGTACAGGCGAGGACTTAAGGATATACATAGATGGACACAGATGACTCATCTGCCTAGCCTTTTCACAACTATGTTGGGGTCGGCTTCCAGTCTCACCGGATGCAGCTAAATACCAGTATTTTACTGGGAGCGACTGCCTATCTGACCTCCACAACCCAGTTAGTACTGGGTAATACGATACCCCTTGGTAAGACTGGTTGTCAGATTTTTTGGGCCACTGACTACCTTAACGACTGTCAAAGATCTACAAATGACAGCCAGGACCAACAGCTTAACGTGCTTTCCGAGGCACGGAGGAAACTCGGTATGTAGGGGTGGTCACCCATCCACTGACCAACCTAGGCAAGCACGGCTTAACCTTTAGATCGACCCGAGCCTCTGTTATTATTTTGCCACGAGCTATGGACACAGATGACTGAACCATAATTATTATAACAAAAGATTAACAATTTCCAAATATACAACTTGACTTAATTTCCATATTTGCATCCAATCAATATTAGCCGAACTAATTTTATTAAGTAAGTAGAAATGTTTTTGTTCAAACTTATAATATGTATTTTCAAACATGGACACTTGAATTTTCACAATTTATACGTTAATTATCATTAGGGAGTAGGTAAGGACATAGTAATTTATTTCAAAGGACCTGTAATGGGATTGTTGATAGGGAGTTGAGGGTTAGTCTGTACGAACTGGATGACAAAGAAGAAATGACAGACATTACACAATAACATGAAGACATTTACATTTAACATTTGCAATATTTGAGGTTTATACAGGTTATCAATGTCGAGGAAGAAGAACAGTAGATTGAATATGAATATAGTCTAGCTAATAGGAAACATTGATCACATTTAGCTTAAAATCACTTCGATACACACAACACGATACTAACACTGACAACGAAGTGAGAATTGCCTAATAACTTGTAACATTTGTAAATCCAAAGCGCTTCCAAAGAGTAAGTACGGTCGACCAAGCTATTTGATTTTACAATGTTTTTTCTTATAGCTTGGTCGACCGTACGTACATAAAGAAAAAACATATAACTTGGTAAAATCCGACAAACTGTGGTACTGTAGGTACTGCTGTCATGAGTATAAAGTATAATGGTTTTTGGTTTTAACACACAAACACATTTTTTTTAAACCACGTTCTCAATATATACACTGAATTTTTATTTGCTTCAAATTCATTTTCTTCCGAAATAAACGCTGCAACAAAAACTTCGAAGCTCCAACATTTATAGTTCAAAATGATGGATTTTTCTTGACTGATGATCTAGGTAGGGACTGTTTTCACGTGGTACATGAATGGCAGCACATAGTCCATCATTAGCATTAGTTCCCCGCCGCGGATAAATATCCTGCGCAACGTGAGGTAGACGCCGTCGATTATATCCCAGAACAGAATGTTAAGGACCCTGAAGGACAGCAGAACTATTTGTACCAACATCAGTATCAGTTGAACGATTACGGAGTCTTCCAGCATCTCTTTGAAGCTTTTTTCTTGATAGTCTTCGTATTTGAGAACATCGACCCTGTGCTTCACCTTGAGGTTCATTGTAGGTCTCATGATGGTATTTACTCGCAGATTTGGCTTGGTTAACCACTTATTACCTTTTATTTGTAATAAATATCCGGGATGTGCAAAGAGTGACGACGCCACTTGCAAGCTGCAGTTCAATTGAATAAAATATACGCATGCGTCGAACTCGGTGTACCTAACTACGTATTTCGCCGACTAGATAGATAGATAGATTATTAACGTAGGGTTACGTTACACTGATGTGGATGGTGTGGGTGGTGTATATGAATGTGGGTAAAACAAACAATTGTTGTATATAACCATTTATTGAAATAAATAAGAAAAAGCGAACTACAACATTTACAACATTATTCTACAACTATACAAGGGTAAATTCGGTTTATACAGTACAGGGGGGACTTCTTTAAGGACATACACCACAAAGGAACACAGACGTTCAAGCGTCTGTGTTCCTCATATAATTATTATAACAACAAAAGATTAACAATTTCCAAATATACAAATAATATTTTCAAACATGGACACTGGAATTTTCAAAATTTTTACGTTAATTAACATTAGGGAGTAGGTAAAGACATAGTAATTTATTTCAAAGGTCCTGTAATGGGATTGTTGATAGGGAGCTGAGGGTTAGTCTGTACGAACTGGATGACAAAGAAGAATTGACAGACATTACACAATAACATGAAGACATTTACATTTAACATTTGCAATATTTGAGGTTTATACAGGATATCAATGTCGAGGAAGAAGAACAGTCAGTAGTATTGAATAGCAATAGAGTCTAGCTAATAGGAAACATTGATCACATTTAGCTTAAAAACACATCGATACAGATAACAAGACACTGAAAACTAAGTAAAGATTGCCTAATTTTATAAAACCAAAGCACTTCCAAAGAGTACATAAAAAACAAATAACTTAGTAAAGTCCGACAAGCTGTACTGCTTTCATGAGTTTAACGTATACCTAATTTTTTTTTTTAAACACAAAATATTTTTTTTTGATGCACCACGGTCACAATACACTGAATTCGATTTTCTTCCGAAATAAACACTGCAAACAAAAATTTCGAAGCTCCAACATTTTCTGTTCAAAATGAAGGATTTAGCTAGACTGATGATCTAGGTAGTTTTCACATAGTATATGTATGGTATCAGGTAGTCCAGCATCAGCATCAGTTCTCCATCTTCGTCAAATATCCATTCCAAGGTGTACACGGTGGCCTCAACCAGGGACCAACAGAGACTGAACATCAGAGGTATTTCTACCAAAATCATTTGATAAACTAGAGTAAAGGGAAGGAGTAAGGAGTCTATCAGCTTTTCCTTGAAGCTTCGCTCTTTGTAATAATTGTAATCTTCGAAGTCGAACACCAACGTTGACGTAATTCTGGGGAACATGATTGTATTTACTCGCTGATTTGGCTTGATTGACCGCAATTATTTCCCATTTATTTGTAATAAATGTCGGGGACGTGCAAAGAGTGACGATACCACTTGCAAGCTGTAGTTCGAATGAATAAAAATACGCATGCGTCAAACTTGGTGTACCTACTTATCTACCTATTTCGCCGACCTGCTGAGCTGATGCACCTGTTTGGTTTTATGATGCCCTGGTACAAAATATTTCAATCTGTATTCAAATTAGTTAAAGGTATATAGGTCAGTTTCAGTCATTAGTTGATAAATCTTTTAAAATAAGGTTAAGTAAAACAAAGAAGAGTTTACAAGTTAGTCATTTTATTTGTGAAAATTCCTTTTTAAACCGATGAATTAATGAGTAGGTCTCAATTGGCCTTTTTTTCTGTAAGTAAAGCATAAGATGGCATGCCAAAAACAGTGAATTTAAACGACTAACATTGTTTCAACTTCCACAGTACCATTAACGTTCCTGACCGTTTATTTTTCACATTTTCTTGTGTATGAAGCTGAAGGATTTTGTCAGGATCGTAGCAGGTGGTTTAGTTAATCCTCACCCCCAATATTTACTCCACATAAATATATGTGTATGTACCTACATATTTACAGCTAAACGTCTGATCCATCTTGATCACGATCTAGCTAATGAGTTATTTTCGCCAAGTTTAATATAGTCCCATGTAATCGGGGCGAGCCTATTGCCATCAATTGGGCACAAATCGAGACTCCGTGACTGCTACTGAAAAAATCCTCATGGATTAACATATTGACATTACTCTATTACTATATTTATCTCAATAATCACATCGACAGCGACACATTAATATAATCTACCTACCGATACCGATACCGTTACGAATAACATTTTTATCAACATAAATATGACAAATAAACAAAAAGTTTCTTATCGTAACAAAATTTCAACTCCATGGATAATGGGAAAATCCAAATTACGCGGGCTGTTTTGGAGGTTCCTCAACGAATACTAGATGTCGTTAGTGGCGTTTCCTCTAGAAATGATGCGAAAAATGTCCGAAACAGTGAAAAATTTTACTAGCACTGCAGTAACGCAAAGAGCTACGACCAAAAAACGTTGATCCCTGGGGTTTAGTGGTGTTGCCAACTGCAGTGTTTTCAAAGTCCCATTATTAATAGAACAGAATAGTTTAGGCCTTTTCTTAATACTGGCGCGAAATATGCGTTTCCTCGTTGACCAAGGGTCTAACGCTTGATTGGTAGTGAAATACTGAATTCCCACCCTAAAGAGTATTTGCCACACCACAAAGGGAGAACTAGCTAGGTTGAATCAGAATATCATGACCTGCCACTTACTGGAGACCTAAGTTTTAATGTACTGCATCGAAATTCCTAGATAAACTGGTTGCATTATAAAGCACACACATGCAGGATGCTCAAAGGTTGCAGGGTGAGGAAATATATCGAGTCCTTTACACAACAGAGTCAACAGAGAGGATAGAATGAAATAGCACAATGTTTATGCATTCCTCGTAATAATCTAGACTTATAAAATATATAGTGTTTGTCTGGGGGCACGGTAGTGATTAACGCCAAGACGAGCAAAAACAGAAAACTAAGTCTGTATTAAAAATTTCGTTTGGATAGATTTCATCGTAGAAGATGTTTGATTGATGTTTGTTGATTTTTCACGGATCTTTAGTGTGTACTATAATTCTAATTCGTTTTTAACCGAATTAAAAGGAGAAAGCTTTTCACAAGCTTTTTTTGGTTGTTTTGTTTTACATGGTGTCCGCAACTCCACCTCCTAAACGCGTATTTTGCACTTTTTAGTTCACTGTCTGTTTAAATATAACGAACACTTCCTGGTGTTCGATTGAGCTAACATTTTTCATGCACATATACATACTCACATCGGATGATAGTGTTATATTGATGTAATAAAGCTGGTCTGATGATATAGAGGCTGAAAGGTGGCCATAAGAACTCTGTAACCAAAAAACGCAATCGCACCGAATTTAGGCTCGTTTGATTTGTCTCGACGAGCGATCTAGTCCTAGAAAAAAGCCGCGCAACATAAACCTTTGTAAACGGGAAAAGTCCCTTAGAAGTAAGGCAACATTGCAAAATTGTGGAGAAATTTTGAATTTCCCGGGCTAACTAGAGCTTCCCTTTCCAATCCCAGATATCGCTGGTGGCGTTCCGCATAGAAATGGTGCCAATACTGCGGAACATAGTACTAGGACTGCAGTAACGCAAAGAGAAAACGACCAAAAAACGTTGATCCTGGGGGTGTTGGTGGTATTGTCAGTTGCGGTATTTAAAAGTCCCAATTCTATTAAATTAAAATATTAAAACCTAAGTTTTTCGTAGACATTTGCATGTTACAAATAATAAAATCAATGACAATGTATGGTCATATGCAGGGCCTATTGGTTTATGGGATTAAACGGATGAGCAAAAATATATGAATGACATACGACTTCTTACAGCAAATTTTGTTTTAACTTTTGATAAGCGTAAAAAAAGTGTTGTCACCAACATGACTGTTGTGTTATTTTGCATGTTTCTGAACTAGAATATTTGGCGCCTTTTTTGATAAAGGCGTTGTTTGCATTATTTAACGTCGACCATGGGTCCAACACATGATTGGCTCTGAAATACTGACATGCACTACTGAAGAGTGTTAACAACACCTCAAAGGGGGAACCAGCTAGGGTGAACCAGAATATCACGACCTGTCACTAACTGGAGACCTAAATATTAATGTACTGCATCGAAATGCCTAGATAAATTGGATGCACTTTATACACACACATGCAGGATGCAGGGTTGTATGAACATAGGTGAAGAAACATACTGGGTCTACTACACAACGCGTCTAAAACTAGGATAAAATGAAATAGCACTATGTTTATGCATTCCCCTTTTCCATCTGAACCTACATCGTATTTAGACTTATATTAAAGCCTCATCCCCTAGTTATTTCATTCATCAGGTGGCGCTTTGGCACATGCGTACATGTAACTCGTTCACACATAACATCACGGCTGTAATCCCCGAAAGGCTAAGCAGAGGTGCAACCAATACTTAGTACACCCACATTTATGTTTAAGTTCCATGTTATAAGAGGCGAGTCTACATGCCATCAAGCAGGTACAAATCTAGGCTGCTACTGCAAATCCTGATGGAAATAACACTTTACCCGACCTGGGAAGCGAACCCAGAACAGAGAGATAAGCAGTCGCACTTGTGACCACTTAGACCAGTGATGCAGTCTACATTTCATGAACAGGGGATTTTCCATCATCTTATAAAGTAGTATTATTTTAATCTATGTGCGGGAAAGAGATGGATGGCGTTTGCAGGACGTATATCAGCAGCTCCTTCCCGCACTGAAGTGAGAGGTTCTAAACCGACAGAAAAACTTTCATGAAGCATAATAGTGAATGATGGAAGAATTACATATTCCGGCATAGTGTAGACGGTGTCCGAATGTTTGTCAGACATGCATGATGGTTGAATGACAAAAATATATAAATAAATATCGCTGGACATTACACACACCGCCAGCTACGAGTAGTGCCACACTAAGCAACGAGGCTTGTGTCGTGGACACCATATAGTTGTTATACTACTTGATGTGTTAGTGTCTGTACTCGGCACTGTGAAGGTTGCTTCTCAAGAGCTAACTTAAAGCTTCCTGGCCGAAAATAATTTAGAAAATTACACCACATAAATCTTTGGTTTTACTGTCAGTGTGTTTTAATTAAAAATCTTACGAAGAATTTGTAAGTTCCAGCTCCTACCTAGTTTTTTTACGGAAAAGAAAACTAACTCTCGGTTTTCGCGAAGCAAGGCACATAGTTGTAACATAATACGGAAATCCCGACACCCCGCCGTACGCGACATGTAACTCAATGTAGTTTTTCATTGTCAATTGTCGAGTGCAAAACCATTGAAAGTCACGGAGCTGGTCGCTGGTTGCGGTAAGTAGATTGTGTACACACAAATGTCAAATTTTGTTTAAAAGGAACCTTGACAAGTCCTATTAGACTCCATTTGGTACTCTAAATGAATATTATTACAGTGTGATATGGTTTTCATGAGTTAGTTATGACCTGTTGGGGTGCCCGGATCTAATAGGTATTCGACCAGCTTAGATTTAGGACCCGATGGACGCTGTGTGTTTCAAAAGAACGCTAACTATAGACAGGCAATATTATATTTTTTAAGAAGCAAAGTATACAAGGAATATTATTATTTAGGTAGATAAAATAAAAACGAGGAAATGGAGAAGGACTAGAGTAGACCTAGTATGATCAAAAAAAATTTCAAGTTTTGAATACAGCAATGAATATGAAATACTTAACAGTTTTTGAGGCAGTCGTTTAGTAAAAATAATAATATAAGTATGGTACATAGAAGGTGTAAACAGACCCTACACGAAGCCGTCAACCAAGCATTCTGTACATCAAACTAAGTAACCCGACGCAAAAAATATTGCTGGGAAATTGGGGAATTTATTTGGAAAATGTAACACACTGAAAATATTATGCTGATGGATGCATTGAATAGTACGGGGGTCCTTAGAGGTGTTTCAAGTAAAGTATAACTTTAAGTATTAAAAAAAAAAACTTTTGAAAAGTTGAATCTTTGACCCCAATATCTCCGAAATTATAAGGTAATAATTATGGTCTAGCTATAGCAAAACAGTGATCACAATGACAGGGAGAACAAGTGCCTTTCGGCTTCGTCAAGAGTACTTTTACACCCATTAATAATAGGTATTATGAAAAATCACTCTTTCAAAACGCTTTATTCTGTTGGACGAATAGTTGTGTTGTGCTTATCACAAATTCGATTGAAATCGATGGACACATAAACCTACTGAGTCGAATACATATCAATGAGTAATTTCAAAATTATGCTACCGTACCGAATTCTAAATACTTGGGTAACATTGGCTGTATATTTTATGAAATTTATAAACCATTGCTTTGTAAAGGTAGGTATAGCGGTTATCTTATGGCTATCTTAGTTTTTCCAAGCACTTAAGGGGAAAGCGCAATTTTATTTTATTTTCAAAATAGCAGCTGCGCATTAAACCTGTATTCATCATTTCACCCGAAAGACGTCCACTGCTGGACATAGTGGACATAGGCCTCCCCCAAGTGTCGCCACATTGACCGGTCCCGTGCGACTCGCATCCAGCGGATTCCCGCAACCTTCACCAGGTCGTACGTACTTACGTCGGTAACCTTGGTTCTCTTGTGGATGTCTTCATTTCTGATTCGATCGCACAAGGAAACTCCGAGCATAACCCTCTCCATTGCCCTTTGGGTGACTTTAAGCCTTCTGATGAGGCCCATTGTGAGCGACCACGTTTCAGTCCCGTATGTAATCACTGGCAACGCATACAGATTAAAGGCATGTCTTCGGTATAGTGTCGGGTCAGTCTAGCTCTTGGATCGTTTGCTAGATCTACAACGGGTTTACTGGTTGACGTGTACAACTGTCCATAGAAGCTCTCGATCTCCCCCAGAAGCTCCGGATTGGCGGATCAGATCCTACCATCGTCAGTCTTCAGTTTTGTGAGCTGGCTCTGCCCAATAGCCAGATCTCTTGCAAATACCTTGGAGCCTCTATTCCGCTCAATCGCGTCTTTAATACGCTCGGTATTAAAGCAGCGGAGGTCGCTCTTCAGGGATTTAGAGATCCGTCTATTGAGCTGCCGGTATTTAAACGCCTCGTCTGAAGACTGCTGGATCATCTCACGCCGCTCCTTCATGAGCTTGGGAGTGTGATCGGAGAGTCTCTTGGTCTGATCTGTACGACGTGTCTTGAAGAACTTGGACCCGGTCGTATGGACAGTTCCCACGAACCCATCGTTGTATTCGAGCTTCCTAGGCACTCGAAACGGTTCTGGAGTTCAAGCTGAAAGCTCTCGTGGTTTTGGATTTGGATCTGTGCTGGACGGAGCGTAGACTTCATCAGTCGATACCGTTGAAGCTTGATATTGATGTTCAATGTGCCTCTTACGATGCGGTGATCGCTCCCGGTTTTTACCGAATTGATCACCGAGACATCACATTGTACATTTGCTTCTTGGTTGACATGATGAAGTCAATCTCATTTCTAGTTGCACCATTGGGGCTCTGCCAGGTTTACTTCCTGTGCTCACGCTTTCTGAAGAAGGAGTTCATCATATCAAGGCCCTCCTTCTCCATAAAACTAGCCAGTTGGTGCCCCGGCGATTCCGACGTCCAACTCCAAATTGCCCCACCTGCAGCTCATCCCCGTCTTGTTTGCCCAGTTTCGCGTTGAAGTCCCCCATGACAACAGTGAAGTGAGTTTTGGGACCATGCATGGCTTTAGAAATATCCTCATACATGGTCTCCACTTCGTCATCGCGGTGTGCCGAGGTCGGGGCGTAGACCTGTATTACCTTCAGCGAATATCTTGAGGATATTCTGAGTATAAGGTACGCCTAACCTGTATTAGTCAATAGTTAGTATCAATACAAAACCATCAATGAATATAGAATCTAAGAAAAAATATAACAAAGTTACAATTTCCGCCATCAGTACAACTTCTAGCTTTGTTAACTCAAAGATCAAAGTTGTACCTACTAGTGTAACCAACGTAACGGTGCTAGTTTATACTGGTTTCCTTACCACTGGCATCCGTTCGACTGTACGTCCTCAACAATGATGCGAAGCAATTCCACGGAATTACTTCTTTGACAAACTACTTACTATTTATTTTGTTTCTAAAACTATGCTAGTATGGTGTTTTCTACACTAGTAGGACAAAACATTTTAAATTTAGATTATAAAGGCGAAATGTTTGAAAGTTTAAACGTAGAGGGTTATCTTCAGAACTACTGATCCGATTCAGAAAATTATTTCACTAATTGAAAGCTAAATTAAACCCCTAAAATAATTTCTGGGCATACCTAACGCGAACGAAACCGCAGGCAAATCTAATTTAAAAAAAAAGGGTAAAAACGTACCCACAAGCTTGCAACTTGTGGTTTGCACTACATTTTGAAATTCGTCTTTTCAGAAAATGTCCAGGTGCCTATACTCAGTCATGTGGTTTTTTATCCTCATATTTGTTTCAATATTGGTAGGTATCATTTCTGTACCTTTCTACGTATATACGCAAATTTTCGGAGTCTGTATTAACTGTTGTGCGGTGAGTATTTCATGTTTTTACCTAATATTAATTCAACCTTACGGTGCCCTAAAGATGTGCCTACGGCAACGTCCTATTAGAATGCGGATACGCGCTCATCGCGCAAATCAACGACGCGATAATTGGGTGTTCTAATAGTTAGTCGCGAGTCCGTTATCACTCATACCCGCATCACCCCGTTTCAAGACGCGACGCGATTACCGCGTAAATGTCAATATGGACACTGATTCGACATCAATATGTTTAATCACCCGTTCACACATTTTTCACATTTTGGTCGTGCGATTGCACGGCATAAACACACCGATCGTCAGTTCGCGGGAGCAAAAATTACGCGAACTTGCGATGATCGTGGAATTGTATTCTATTATAGGATGACGCCTAAGGTTACGTTAAACCAAACGAGCAAATTCACAATGAACACATACTTGGTGTAAACAGGCATAGCATTTGTTCATGTCATATACGGCACAGAGCATGCAAACCACGCAAATGTAAAAATACAGCTTTATGACGTGCTCAAGAAATATGTGAATCGTGTGTTTAGGTTTTTTTTCTTCGACGCTTTCCCATATGAGAAAGATCTTGATCGATAAACAAAGAGCAATCTTTCAATGTTCTTTCTCTGTAATCGCTTGCGAACGCTTGCTTCGACCCTCGAACATAACAATAGCGGTATCTAGAACGTTCTGTGATTGACCGGCAGTGCTCGTTCCACGAGTAATATTTTCAAAATGTTCGTGTGCACGTCCGTATAGACGACCTCAACCCGACAGTTCAGTGCATTTGTTGGAAAGAGTTACTTATAAGATCTTATTTGCAGTAAAGATCCCGAGAGTTTGGTGTTATCGGTCTACCGCGATTCGACCCCGCTTAGCTGTTTCAAGGGTCTAAAGTCTTGCGATATAATTTCCGTTCGTGCAAGACGCGCTTTATCTCGTCTTGCCTGGAAAGAGCCTACTTCGCGCCAGTAGATGTATTCTTGGACTTTGTAATCTTCCCCCGTCTATGTGCACGTTGGCTGACGTTGATTGGTGAGGTCAAAGATTTAGTTTTCGACATGGTTATCTTTTGTCGCACCTCAAGGCATTGCTTAGCTCTTGAAACACCCTACTTCCGAAGTTGATGAAGAGATGCAGACAATGTCATAAGTGAATTAGAAGATTTGCCATGTAGGTATTATTACTTATTTGATATCCTATTGGATATCGATCAAGACATTGCGACGTGGACGTCGCGACGCAATAATTTACGTTCCATCTGTCATCATCATCTACCATCTGTCAGAAAGTGTCCTACCATGGAGAGAGAAAGTGCTGTCTGCTACGACCACAGACAGTGACTGAAAATTCACTTGCCTTTGTTTTACGAATTTATTATATTTCGAATATTCGTTTAGTGTCTATGGCGATAGATCCGATAGAATCCTTGCTGTTTACACCAATAGATCAGGAATTTTAAGAGGAAATTTAATACGAGGTTTTGGCTCTAAACCGTTGTTTGTTTGGTTTCAACGCACAACGTTCTCTCTCTAGACTAGTTTCAAAGTAGCTATATTTATTAAATGTTTTGGTCAGAATTTACCCATCAAACTGCAGAGTGGGTGAAAAGAAACTATAATTATGTAACTTTCTGGGCCTTAAAAACTATTCAAAACGAATATCCTGCATTGTAACTAAAACATTCAAAATCAAAATATTTTATTTCACATAGGCCTAGATAGGAAAACGTCGAAAAAGGTGCACGGTTCGGGTTGGTCGTTTCCATGGAGAAGAACCGGCAAGAAACTCCATATTTAATATTTTTAAATCATTTGGTATTACGATATTATCGTGTTACAGTATAAGTAATTAAGTATGGGGGACAGCGTAGGCCCGACATCAAAGACTAAGAAAATGTTACCTCAAACGGAAATGGAAGTAAAAAGTGTTGTATAGTTTATTTTCGCCCACCCTCTATTTAATAATACCTAACACTGAGATTTCGGTACGGTAGGTACCTAAACAACGAAAGTCGATTTATTGATAACAACACACTGTTACTGAAGTAGACCTCAACCAACATTATTTGATATGGCTGACGAATTTGTTCCTAGGTATTCGATTCGACACGTTCACTGCGTTATCGAATGTACAGTCACGAGCACCAATATATGTATACCTTTAAATTTCGCATAGTTTTCCAAAAAAAAAAAGGAGTGTTCACGAGAATTAACGATTACAACTTGGAGATAGGATCTTTTTAAAAAAATATGAGTTCAAAAATTCTATGTTCGTAATAACACGGAATTTTAATCAGAACAGTAGGGGAAAAAAAATGTTTACATATTACAATGAAAAGGAGCAAAATATTATTTGGCAGGAGGAGGGAGGGGGGAGATGCCCCCTTTTTTTTCTCTTGGGGATTATCAAATAACTCCTCCCGCTTTGGGCGGAGCAGGAGGGAGTATCAGACTTTTACTGACTAAAACCCATCCATGTTACTAAACTTATGAGCAATTCATAGGTCTTCGGAATTCTTGTCTTAAATGTTTTCTATTGATATATTATTTATTCCTATTGGAGCCGGGGTACCAGAATCCATATATTTATTGGCATCAACCTTTAGACGAGTAGAATTGAGCTACCCCTTACCTAGGTCAATTCTTTGAAAACAAGACAAAACAAAAACTATTTTTTTGATGTTTGAGTCAATATCACCCGAACGCAAAGCTGTCGACCAAATCTGTTCGATCTGGGGGCCTAGTCTGCTATTACAATAGTGTCACAATGATCTATCATTGATTTCATAATTGTTGATTTTGACAAGTTTGGTAATCTACTATATAATGGAGTCATTATGGCTTTCCAATGATCAACCACTGACACTCCATTGAAAGAAATAGCATAGAATGGTAATCCCGTACACAATGACAAATGTATGACTGACTTTCGCGGTAATCTGCAATAATTTTGACAGTTCCAGCCGATATTTGCTCAATTAGTACCATTTTGTATTGCAATAAATATAAGCTTCTATATTAAAGATAATTTAAAACACATCAATAAAAATAAATCAAAACACCGGCCGCTAGAAATAAAAACAGATAAAACGTCAGTAAGCAGTAATGTCACATTTGACTTTGACAGCTAAACAGATAAAATATTATTGAATTGTATAGTTTCACATTAATCCGCGTTACACATAACTTAAGGTTTTTTTGCTATTTACGAACTTCTTACTACTTCAGATTGCACAGAACACTAATAAATAATATGTAAAAATATATATCAATGAAATCTGGCATGATTAGATGTTCAAATTTAATTATAATTTTTCGAAAATCATTTCCAATAACAGGTTTTATAATAATGGCAATACAAAAATGTCATTGTAACACAATTCTATTACGAGACCATTGACCGACCAATGATCGACCATTATGAAGTTAGTAAGATTACGAACTTTTAACAAAATGACAATGGCATCGTTCAACAATTATGAAATCAATGATACATCTTTGTGACACTATTGTAATAGCAGACTAGGCCCCCTGATAACGCATGTCTGCCTACTCGTACCTACTTGTCAGGTTTAGCGACAGGTCCTGTATAAACATGTTACCTGGCAATATGTAACGCTGAATATAGCTGTATATTAGTATCAAAAATTTCAGGAACTTTTCAAATCTTCACAATCCTTAAAATAAAATCATGTGACTCATATGTTAATATGTATAAAAAACTGCAAACAAATGACATTGCTATCAACTTTTGCCTAGGCGTTTACGTTGGATATTTGGTCAATACAACCTACACGAATATGTAACGTTCAATTACTCCTTTGTAAATATTTGCTTAAGTACCGCCGTGTGAAATTGGGGTGGGTTGGTGGTCGAAAATACACACATCAACACGGTCTAGGGATATTTCATACTCAATTAAATAACTCGAAAAGTACTGGCCGCATTGGAATCTTTTATACACCGATTTGTTAGTAATTTATCTCAGACTAATTCCAAATTCAAATTTTTGAAAATTCTTTTGTTTCGGTGGCATAAAAATGTCTTGATGTATAGGAGAGGGAATTTTCATTTGTACGAAATTTAGAAAACAATACGAATTACGTTTAGTTACAGTTTTTTTTCATTTTTAAACGAAAGATAAAGTTAAAATTGAGGTATTGTAGCCATGCAACGCCGACATTTGACGAGGGCGGAGATGTTACGAGCTGTGGGAATGCTGGAAGCTGGATCTGTTCAGCGTAATGTTGCTGAGGCCATAGGTACCCATCAAAATGTAATTTCAAGATTGTGGACACGCTATCGTGCCACAGGTGAAGTAGCGGAGAGGCACCGGGGGCCAAGTCGCATCACTACCCCCAGACAAGACCGATTTTTGCAAATTACTGCGCGAGCACAACCAAATGCAACGGCGACTCAATTGGTCCAAAGGCTGCGAGTGGAACACCAAGTGCTTGTGAGTGACCAAACTGTAAGAAGGCGACTGAATGAAAGCAATCTACGGTCTCGTAGACCACTCCGGGTCCCACCTCTACGGAGAGGCAATCGTGGACGACGATTAGAATGGGTTCGGAACCACGTGGACTGGGGCCGTGACCAATGGTCCAATGTGCTGTTCACGGATGAATCCAGGTTCGGCTTCCATCCAGATTCACGAAGGACGCGTGTTTGGCGAGTTCCTGGACGATGGAGCCGTCTCCAGAACCTTCAGGAAGTTCACCCATACCAAGGAGGAACAATTATGGTTTGGGCAGGAATTCGTCTTGGAGGACGGACGGATCTCGTTTGGGTGCGGGGCAATATGACGACAGAGCGATACGTCCAACAGGTGCTGGGGCCCGTAATCTTGCCTCACAGAACACAAATGGGGCAAGATTTCCTGCTCATGCACGACAATGCCCGGGCACACACGGCGAGAACGGTAGCAGCTTGGTTACATACACATAATGTTAGGGCCTTAGACTGGCCTGCTCAATCGCCAGATCTAAATCCCATTGAGCATGCGTGGGATATGCTGCAAAGAAGAGCTCTGAAGGAAGTTCCTGAAAATCTGGCTACAGAAGATCAACTTTTTGCGCACCTCAGAAGGACATGGGACAATATTCCGCAGCAAGACATTGACAACCTTGTTCTGAGCATGCCGAATCGTTGCCGATGTGTTATGAACATCATGGGCGCTTTCTCAGACTACTAACTTCAAGTTTATAAACACAAATTAAATGATTTTTCTATTTTTTTCAGTTTTTACTCACAAATTAAAAGTTCATTCATATACGGTTTCCGTCTATGCTTAATTTAAATCCATAAAATCCTGAAATTTTAATCTATACCTTAACCATTATTAAAAAATGGTAGAATATTAAATAACGTATCTTTTAAATATATACATGTCATATAAATAATTAACACATTGATAGTAA
Source organism: Xestia sexstrigata (assembly GCA_941918905.2). NCBI lineage: Eukaryota > Metazoa > Arthropoda > Insecta > Lepidoptera > Noctuidae > Xestia > Xestia sexstrigata. The sequence goes on along the minus strand of OW799200.2, from coordinate 8,207,466 downwards.
TTCGCTTTTTTTAAAATATCCCTAGACCGTGTTGATGTGTGTACATTATCAATATCATCTCAGATACATCTAAACACCTAGGTATGAGTTCATAGCAATGTCATTTGTTTGCAGTTTTTTTTATATATATTGAAGTAGGAGTCGCCCGGTTTTATTTTCAGGATTGTAAAGATATGAAAATTCTTGAAACTTTTTATATGTAATACTAATATTCAGCTATTCAGCGTTACATATTGCTAGGTACCATGTTTATAGGTACTATGTATTATTTCCCCTTGTCATGACAATCATAAAAAGTTTAAAAAGCAATTATGATACTTTTTATGTTTAACAGGTCGCAAATGTTCTAGGAAATTAATTTAAACACTAAATCATTTATGAACGAATACTTAAATATTACCAGTTAATGGAGATTTCTATACTTGCTTGGGGCAGTTATTCAGCCATCTCCTTTAGCTTTGTGCACACAGGTTACCTACTTAACTACCTTATCAGTATTCTGCCCAGGAGTTTTTTCAGCGAGCTAATTCAGTATGATAACTTGATAGCTGAGTAGCGAGTAGCAAAGAACGATAAAACAAAGGGTTATGCGCACTTCGTCCTATTCGCATTTCGTCCCGCATTCACAATTCATCCCATTCGCATTTCGTAGTGTATTGTTTGAGATTTATTGTTTCTATTTGAATTCTTATTCATTAAAACCTAAATTTATTGTATTTGGATGTTTCATAACAATTTTTTTTAAATCCCTGAGCATTTTGGACCGATAAACCTACTCTCCCTAAAAACGAATTCCACTGAACGAACTGTGAACAGGACCAACATTTCGCAGTTGGTCCCGTTCGCAGTTCGTTCGTTCGGAATGATTTATGAACGCGGTACGAAGTGCGAATAGGACGAAGTGCGCATAACCCAAAAAAAATAGAAGCCGATATGAAAAGTTTCAGATAGACGACGTTCGGGCTGGAATTCACTTTAAAATTTCAAAAAGGGTCAAAAACTAAGAATGGACTGACTACAGCTACGTTGATTTTCAACTCATCGCGCGGGGTCTGATCCAAAGCTATGCCCTAACTAATGGTCTCAATCAAGTAATCAAGTTTTCATACTGACCAAACCAAACCACTATACAATAAAAATAAAAATAAAACTGTAAATCGACTTTCGTTGATGATTATTTCCCAGTGTAAAGTATAACTAACAATGTCTAAATTCTAACTTTTCACCTTAAACGTATCTACTACTACTACTATTAACTCAAACCGATGTAGTAGATTGGATACATAAATGGTCACAGTAACTTTATTTGTTGACAATTTCTTTGATTGCAGGACTGCGCAGATTTTTTCCTGGCATTAGTGGAATTCCCGAAATTCTGTGCAACTGCTATGTTAGAGGGACGAGGATGCTGTGAAAAATATTAGCTGCTAGTGATAAATTTGTGTTGTCGGAATGCAACAAATTTTCACAGATATAGGCGAGGGACGAGATAAGTAAGTTATTTAGTGCCATCTTAGTTATACAAATATTTGTTATGCATTGTGTGCTGTACACATCTGCGTACTGCGTGTAAACAACAAACATCCAAGCGATTGCAGCAATCACGACAGATTTGCTGTCTATTATTGAAGAGTTCCGTTCTTATATCTCCGAAGTTCATGATCAGATCATGACAATATTTCTATGGGACCAACTTGGGAGTACCTACTCTTTCAAACGAAAACAGTTTTTTTCCAAATTGGTTCAGGCGTCTTCGAGTAATCGGTGAACATCCTACATAAAAAAAAGATTCCGACGAATTGAGAACGTCTTCTCCTTTTTCGAAGTCGGTTAAAAATCATAGTGCCGTAACGACGTTTATTAGTTTACTCAACTATTAATTTATCATTCTGCAACTAGATAAAAATGATGAAAATACGTCTTGCGCGCTTTATTTTAAAGTTTCAACAGATGATTGTTTGTCGGCGACGTAAGTCGATCGGAATTGAATAGAAACGCTCCTTAAGAATCCTAATTGCAAATCAGATCGACAAGCGACGCATTATCGGGGAATCGTATATGAATAGAGAACTAGTCAAACTCCTTCCTTCAATGGAATGTGCCCACCATGTATTTCGGAAACGTGGCGCTTTTCAAGATTTTATCTCATCCTAAACCTTGTTTGTATTGGTTTAGATTAATACAGGTTTTACGCGTGCTTGCTATTTTGTAAATAAAATGAAACGGAGAAAGATAGGCAGCAAGGGAAGCTTCATACAAAAATATTCCGACCCCTTATTTTGCACTTTTTATATTTCTTTTACAAAAAATATGTGTTGTAATACTCTTTTAATATTATTTCAGGGTTCATGCTTCTTTAGCTGAGGAAAAGGATAGCCAATAAATAATGATAATAACATGATATTTATGTTGGAGTGCCTTAAAAAAGCTTAAGTAGTGATTGTTTTTTTTTTTTTTATTCACATTTAATAGTTTTGGTGTTCTTGAACACGGTTGTATGTACAAGGTGTACAACAAGACGAAAATTAAGATAGAATATTTTAAATTTCGACTGCTCATCGCAATATAACTTATTTTTTAAACTAAATTCACTAAAATATGTCTTGACTACAGAGTCAGTTCGGGTGGTAAATTTTTAGAAAAACTTCGCCAAGGTGAGGTGGATGCACCGCACCTCGAGCAGAACAGTGTCCATAAAATTATCACGTAATCAACCCGCAGTGTTTGTAGAAGTAACTTCAGGACGAAATAGATAAAGGGATGTAATAAAACAAAAACGTCGCTCCCAACCAAACCACGGTAAATTGGTAAATTAAATAGGTGATGTCCTCTCGAAGAAAAAAAAAGCGACACAACTTTAAAGGGCAACTCACAGTAAACCTTCATTCGTCGTGGCTACTTTTGATGAAAAAGAGTCCTAATATTTTTCAAAACACTATCAAACGACGCTGAATGGAACGACCATGGTATATCCACAACTCCACGTACACATGGCGAGATGACGTGCGTGTGATATCGCAGCAACTTGATCTTAATTCGCATTCATTCTCATGGAACTTTTCGTCGCCAACAAACCACCATTTTGTTTTTAATGGTTTTTGTTTTCTTACTATCGAATTTCACCCCCTGTAAAACAGTATTCATATTCCTACGTAGCATAGTCTTTCTTTTTCTTTCGTAAAATAGTCTTTCTTTCACCTCTTTCTTTTTAAATAGTCTTTTTTTGTCTTACTTGTACCTCACTTGGAACGGCCGGCGCTAACATCTTGAAATTGGTCTGTTCCAGAAAATGTGCAAGTGCTTTTATCATGTTATGTGGTTTTTTATCCTCATCATACCCGCACATATAATAGCTATTCTTGCTGGTATAATCTACGTAATAGTTCAACCCTTCTCAGTCTGTTGCGACTGTTGTGCGGTAAGTAGTATTTTAATCAATACTAATATTAAATAACATTTGTAAGTTTCCGTGTATGGCTTAATCTCCGGAACTGATGTACCAATTCTAAAAAATCTGTCACTGGCAGAAAGCTACATTATTCATGGGTGTAAAAACTTTTTCACTTTTCATGCTCTGAAAGTGCTTATTTGTGCTGGATACCTATAGGCTAGGAATTTTGTGCACAAGTGCATTAACGTATCTACTCATAAATGTATCTATATTAAGGCAAATTAAATGAGCCATACAGTCAAACACAATAAGAAGTTCATAGATAGAATTTGTTATTTTATAATATTTACTTTAATTTATTTGTGTTATGTGTTTTTTAAGACATAAAATATATCAAAAATTTAAATTCAAGTGCTAGGTTATTTAATTATTTTAGGAAAATAATTATTACAAAATTAATTTAATAGTAGGCTGTATAGCCCAAGCCTAATATCAGTGTTGTAAGATAAAAAAAAAATAAAGCGGTGGTATGCCGGGAAAAACAATTTCCTTCAGTATTCAAAACTGTACTAATTAGGTAGATTTCGTCAGAAAAATGGCCATAACTTTTTTCCTTTGGAAAATTTTTGAACCGTTTAACATTTTTATCATTCAGAGTAAGAATACGGACAATTTAAAATTTAAACTTTTTTGATGCAACCCCTAACTTGGGGAGGGTGTTGAAATTTTCAAATATTTAGGAAAAAAATTATATCTCCGAAACGATAAACATTTTTAGCGTCGTAAATATTTTTTTTTGAAAGCAAATTGTTTATTCTACAATTTTTACGTTTAAAGTTTAGCGATAAAAATTATAGTTTTCGAAATAAAAAATCATCATCATCTGCCTAGCCTTTTTCAAAGTTTTATTGGGGTCGGCTTCCAGTTTAACCGGATACAGATGAATACCAGTATTTTACATAGAGCGACTGCCTATCTGACCTCCACAACCCAGTTATTATTTTTTTCGAAATAAAAAATAATAACTGAAAAATTAAGGGCTTTTCCATGCTCAAGTCTAAACTAATGGGAGGATTTTAAAATTTATGATAACCATTCATAACCATTAAGGGCTTGTCCAGAAAGGGCGAATCACGCGCGAGTCGAGGGTCTGGCGTTATGCACGCGATTTACGCGCGTATTTTGAATTCGCGCGATGCTTGTGGACGCGATGTATTCGTGCCTAGTATCTCAATAGCGCGCGAATGAATTCGCGCGAAACGTTTCGCGACGAATTCGCTTCTTCTGGACAAGGTCTTAGACGTTTAATTGTAAAACGTCAACAAAGTCGTTGCTATGACGACCAAAGTCTTTTGGCATCTGACGTATTCATAAAGGAGGTACTGCAAAAAAAACAAAAAAAATACTGACAAAAACTCGGCCAGCGCAGCTGTGGCTAGCTATAGCCTCTGAATTTCCAGAATAAATATGGGTGGAACCTTCTTCGAAATCTACCTTCTACTGCGGCTTGCCGAAGGCATTTTTTTACTTTTAATTAAAATTTAAAGAAATGTTATGTTATACTAGTGTTTTATTTCCTCGCAATCGAAGTGAAAAGCAGAATTTATAGCTCGCCCACAAAACCATTTTATCCTCGACATTACTATTAATTATTTAATAATGATGCTTGCGAGTAAATCAAGTCTCTACATCCAAGATGCATTTCTCGCAAGCATTATTATCATAACCGAATTTAATCGTTAGTACTTAATTAGCAATCAAATGTTAGCGATTTTGTGGTTATCTCTGTCGAGACTGGCCCTGGGTAGGTTTTGCTAGCTGATCCCGATTTGAGGCATTATGTTACGGTGCTTATAAGTAAATACTTGTTGTATTGTGAAGTTTCATAGATAGAATCTCCAACGGCTCGAATTGAGGCGATTCTGATCCCGGACAGTGTTTATGACTGTGCTTTACTGGGTGGCTGAAATGGCCGTTTTAGCAGAACCATAACAGGATAATACTATGTATTACGTTGAAATTCTTAAAATGGTCACAGACTCAGTTAATAATATAGTCCAATCAGCGGAGCTTATATAAACCGAAAAAATCTCCCATGAAATTTGGCAGTGATGAAATTAGGTAATACAGATTACACATTAATCCAACAAATTTTGTTACGAGAATTTAGGTATTTTTACCTAAACATAAAACTCGCTTATAACTCTCTGTGAATATTTCCTCAGGCTGAAATACTTACTGCATTTGATTGACGAGTCAATTCTGCTACTTGACCATAGATGGCAGTATACTCAGTGGTCGCAATTATAAACTTAATTGCGTTAAACTTATGGTTGACATTTGCGTGATCGGTCGATTGACAGTCAATCCCTCTACTTGACCATAGATGGCGGTATTCTCAATTCGGCTTGCCCACATCACTACTTGAGTAGCGAAGTACTTTCGAGAATGTTCTATTATATAGAATCAATCCAAAATAAAATTTATCTAATTGTATAAAGTTAGGACTATTATGTATTGTCACATTTTGACCATTTTACGAATTGTAACGTGATTACTACTTTACAGCATTTGTTTGTAAATTTATTACCTGACAACTTTTTTGATTGCAGAATTGTGCAGATTTTTTCCTAACAGGATTAGAGTTCCCAAAGTTCGCTACTGAAGCGATGATAGATGGAAGAGGATGTGCTCGTCTCTGGCCTTAGGCAATCAGCCTTTACAGAATATATCAATTAAGTATACCATTAGACAATTATTTTATTTGCAATAAGTCAAAACAACTCGTTTTTTTTAATGAAAATACATGAAAAAGCGCGCCCTTGACTTATTTGTCGTAGTACTTTTGAACTGAGACGTTTCCATGTTACTGTATATGTCCAAAAAATGCGAATTCCAAGATTTACTGATGTATTCTAGTGAATGTCTGGAAATGTTTAATAAGTTTACTAGTTCTTCTTTATCGTGTGGTGTGGTGTTAAAGTTTATAAGCCGTCTATGGGCCTCGGACTAGACTTTACATGTCCTCGAGAAATATCTCTCAGGCATGCAGATTTTCTCACAATATTTTCCTTCACCGAAGCAAGTGATAATCACAAAATACGCACATTAATTCGAAAAATCAGAGGACGTCGTCGACGGTCACACCACTAGGTTATTTGGCGTATCTAAACCTATCCGACTAATTGTTATTTCTTTTCAACAGATTTAAAACATCCAAATACAACTGGGGCGCAGAAGAACCAAAAGTTATGAGTGTCTAAAGTGATATTGTGTGCAGTTACCCACTAGCCCTATCAGTTCGTCTTAAAAACTTATGATAAAAACTGCTCATCACAATTTAAAATGATCGTCAGGGTTGAGGTCACTGTGAAGTGAAAAACTAATGTTAACTAGTACCTATTAGTAAATGTTCCAAAAACTAAAGAAGGTATAGAGTAGGTATATAGATGTAGAGGTATGAAAAGACAATGACCAATATTGGTGCCTCTTATATTTCAGCGATTATTAACGAAGCAATAACTTTATTAGCCTTTTTCAAAACACTAAACAAGCAGATTTAATTTCTTTTAAAATGAGAACACTACCTACTAACAGTTTTGGATTTCACCGCTGAAGCTCTCTCAAAAATCGACCTGTGTAAACTGATTTGCATAAGTCGGCTCAAACTGATTTTTAAGCTTTAACTTTATATTTTGAAGCAAGTGGGATATTGTAGCCGAAGCGGATTCGAGCCGCAGACGTAGTTGTATATAATTATCTATAGCCGAGAACTGTAGTGACAAATGCCCACGTGAAACACACGATGTTTTTCAAAACACCTATGAGGAAATAAAATAACGGAACGAAAACTTTTTGACGTAAATCATTACGAAACTATGATTTAATTTGCTTTTTCCCCGCGGTTTGCCTTCGCAGGTTAAAGGAGAACCAAAGGTATCAAGCCGCAAAACAGTGTAATATAAAGATTATTATTTTTTATTTAGGACGACTTACTTTTTGGTAAAGTCAACGTAACGAAAGGTAGGTACCATTTTTGGTTATTGGCTTTTCTTTCTTCATTGGTCATTTGTTTTTGTGCAGTTTACGGCTCAGTAGGTCTATCTATGGTTGTATGGTTATTTAGAGAGTACAAGAAAAAAACAAGGAATGTGACATGAAATTCCTAGCATCAAGTAAACAGGGTGCAAAAAGCGTAAAAACAATAATAGTCGTTGATGCCGTCAACATTTCAAGACCGTGCTCCAGCAAAGAAAATTTACAAAAAACAGTCTTGTTCCAACAAGACTGTTTTTTTTTTTAATTTTCTTTGTTTTGGTCTATAATCTACAATCATTTAAAATTACGCGATAATTATGTATCGTATCATTGAATCGCAATTTTTGTTTCTAAAAACAATGTTTTGGATTAGTGAATTATTCTAATGTTTACATGGAGAGAGAAACTTTAAAGACACATTTTTGTTATGGGCGCGTTTATGTTAGTTTTGTTAGACAACCCCGCTACCTTAGGTTTGTTTTATAGCTATTACCTACTTACTTTTTTAGGAAAAGACAAGTATGTTTTTTTTTAATTTAATAATAGTAATTAGATTTAATGACAATAATTTATTGTTTAAAGGATAATATTTTATTCTTAATTTTATAAGTTGATTGTTATTGATTGATGCAACTACACACACAATTCATTAAAAAATTGTCTTAACTAATTTACCTATATTTTTTGGAATTATGTTGTTTTGAAAATTAGGGTGTCATCATGAATTAAAATATATTTTATGTTCCGTAAACTCTAAATATTATTCATACTATATTTTGTCTTAGAACATATACCTGTTCTTGACTTTTCCTACTATTTAAGTAAAGCCGCATTAATCGTAAAGAACCGAATCATATTTTGGTTTTACCTTTCATGACTGATTTTCGATGATAACAGTTGCAATGCATTTAATTAGATCAGGACGTCCGCGAAAACACGCACGGATGCACGGACCGGGTGTCTGCTGTCAAAATATCCCAAGAAAACCCACCCACGCCCGTCCACGCCTTTTAGCACTGCTCGTACTAATTTACAACACGCGGTGGTGGCGCCGACTCCTATCAAACCTATCAAAACACTCACAAGTTGTAGCGAACGGACGCTTTTAGGGTCGGTCCAGACAGAACAGAAAAATCCTCGCGCCGCTCGAGGCTCCTCTGGTCGCAATTCACACCAAGAGCAGACGAACCTTCTGGTCAATGTCGGAGCGCGTCTCTACGCGCTCCGACATTGACCAGAAGGTTCGTTGAGAAGACTCAAGACCGTGCGAGAATGCGCGCATCATCGCGAGCCTAAGCGAACGCCCCTGCTGAAAGCGAATATTATGGCGTTAGGTACGTAGTGCGCGTCAAAACTTGCTGGCGCGGTGTCGGAAATTCTCGAGGACTCCCGAGGCGACGCTTGATGTCCCGCTTCGATATTTGTACAATTTTCTACTTAATGGACCATTACTAATGAAAATACGGTCTGATTTTGAATTTAGCCAGTAAATTGCGCGAGGATTTGGCAGAGGCTCCAACATCCCGTCAGATATTTGTATATTCACTATCGGAAGGAAGACATGGAAAATTCTTATTAAATTCAAATCCTTTTAAAAATGTCCAAATTCAGAAAGCCAGACGAGTTGGATTTTTTGAAAGCCCACAGTATCTTTGTCTGACGTCACTATTTAAGTAGTTCCAAGACGAGTGAGTGAATAAGATAGAGAATAGCCGTGCTGAAAATCCTACAAATGTTTGTCCGTTTTTAAATATAAAAGTAGGCCCGACCTGTGGGGCTCTAACTTCAAGTACATTTTTTACATTTTCTAATCTCGTCTTCCCTCGGTATCAAGTTTTCGAGCTGGTTTGCTAATAAACCCTTTGAGCTCATCTGCCTACCATAGCTAAATAAACATTACAAGAATTTAGATGTAGAGTAAACGAACTAAATACATTCTAAATTAAAAAAAAAAACAGTATAATTAAAGAACGTTTTTGACTATTTAATTTTGATTCAGTTTTTTAGCCACCACCGAATTCTGAATGTAAATTAATTTTTCCCTTTTTATGCAGGTTTTATTTTTTGCAAAAAAGTTATTTCTTTCCCTGTTTTTAGTTCTAATATCCTGTACAAATATTTGCTATGCATTTATTTTAGGTAATAGACTTATCTCCTATAAAATGTAACTTACCATTATTACCTAACTGTCGAAATATGGTTGTTACATAATATTACATCCAACGACGACAATGGGACACTTAGGCCGCGTCCCCAGTTCCCACTATGTCGCATGTCGTGACGAATAATTTATCGTTGGTTTTTAGTTGGCAAAAGTCGTGGACAACGGTAATCTCGTCGTCTTATAAAAATATGTGAACACCTCCATTTAAATACACAAGCGACGACACTTAAAACTATACGATTATCTGTCGTCACGACAAAGTGGGTACGCGGCCTTAATTCAATTAATTTTCATAAAAAAAACAAGAGAGAGACACATGAGTCGCGGGTGCCTCGGCTCATGTATGTCTCTGACTAGCTAGATGTTGTTTAGGCCTAATTTTGTTATCCTTCCCGAAACTTTGAACGCACAGTTAGCTTCTCCGATTGATGTTACCTTCTCTTAAAAATATTATAAAAGCTAAAACATTTCAAATATTCGCATCCGTTCAAAGCTCCCGTCAATTTGCTGTCATGCCAGACTTATTGGTACTGCCGCACGTTGTCGTGTGATGGCAGCAAAGAACAATTAAAAAAAACTCAAATAACACCATATAGGTACGCATGCGCCATTTCTAGAACGCCTGAAGTTGGACCTAAGTTCTCCTTAGCAATCATGTTTTCCTAGTAAGTTATTGCTTGAGAGATCAATAGGGGTGCAAGGGTGTGGTCTGAAGAATTTTTAGGGTTACCGGCCGTAAAAAAACCACCGACCGCGCTCTTACAATGCTTGTTAATGTTAGTGGCAGACTTGTAGAGTTTTCTAACTTAATTCATATTTTTAAACCGTCATATTTTTAAACCGTCTATTTCCAGTCCCCACCGGCTTCGTCACCACTGGTGAATTAAAATGAAAATTTCGATAGTAGCCACTGGGGACGACACGGGAAAGTAATTTCCCATTGGTTGCGTTGGTAATTTAAAATTGATAAGTTTCAATTTGATAAAATGATATCTATTTACTCCACTATTCGTGGATTAAAAATAGAGCTGGTTTTTTTTAACCTGTGGTGATAAGGATTTTATTCTTCTGGCAACATTCTACCCATTCCCGCATGCGTACAAATGGTCACTGTGCTCAACGTGACTTGACTTGTGGATGGGTTGCAAGCAGTGAAGCTAAATAAGAATGTACTGAATTTTGGACATTTTGGTTTGAAAACGACGTCTTCATAAAAGTCAAAATATAGTGGGCATCTACTTAGGTTCTAAAAAATGGCCTGCTTACTCTAAAACTCTTGAAATCATAACCGTACCAAGCCTGTATGCTCGAAATAAGTAAACCAGTTTCTGTAAACTCAGCGTACTGCCTAATCGCTCGCAGAAGCGTTATATGCTTAGCGTACCTTTATTGTTTTTAAGAAAAATAATATCTAATTTCACTGGAGTTGTAGGAGGTAAAAAGCGGACAAACATGATTCAAACACTCAATCAGAAACGCAAAATGTATTTATTTAGTAGACACAATGTTACATATTTATTTTTCACGCAATCTGTGAGAGAATCGCTGTACATGGACTTTATAATCATTTTTCGCAGTGCTGGATAGCAGTTGAGCGTAAGCACTATATAAAAACAGCACTTTTCTATTTAAATCCTTAAAAGACATACACAGCAATATTTGTTACGCAAACGTGGCGACTGCTTGGACACAATCGTTTGAGATTCGTTTCTACACGAGAAGCATAGCGATCGATATTATCTTACGCTATATGTCTTTTTCAGAACTGGTAATGTTGTGGAAAATCCCGGTGTGATGATGAACTAGAATTTCTTTAAGAATTTTTGTTCCGAGCGTTAGAGTTAACAATGATGTTGAAATGAAGTATTTTCTTGATTTTTTCAGTATCTAAACGGTTTTGCCTACTGAGGCTTTTTACACAACTGTCAAAACAGATGAATGCAATGTTTTCAGAGTTCATATTAATAAGTAGGATTGTAGGTGTGAGTGTGATTCCTTAGTATTGATTCCTACTATAAATAAAAAGAAATACGCTTGCCGATTTGATTCAAATGAGATCACTGTTTCATAATACAAATGCGCTTTTTAAATATGATATCATGATATAATTTATTTATTTATTTATTTATTTATTTAAACTTCATGTACCGTAGTGGTACATAGGCGGACTTAATGCCACAAGGCATTCTCTACCAGTCAACCTTTGGGTTAAATAGGAAAACATAGTGATAGGGTACTTCCAAAGTAATGTCTAAAAAAAAACTTTTCACTGACGAGAGTTCAGATTTAGATATCAATCTAAATCTGTGATACTAATACACATATACAGATAAAATATACTAATAGATATTTTAACAAATAACAAAAATTAAAAAGACAATATCAAGAAACCTATTAATTATTATTATGACGACTTCAAATTGAGAGCTATATAATCTGACTTAAATAGTAGTTACGAACTTTTCTTTTGAAAGTGAATTTGTTTTCAGCTTTTTTAATGCCAAAAGGTAGCGCGTTCCAGAGCTTTATAGTAGAGATAGCGTAAGAATTTGACATGAAGCCAGTGTGAAGGAATTTGGAGGAGTAGATTATATGAAGCTCGAAGGTTACAACTATGAGAACTGCCCAACACTTTGAAATAAGCCTTTAGATAATCGGGAGCACATGGATCGTTCATAATCGTGAAGAGCATGCAGAGACATCTGAGGGACCTCCTGTCCTCCTGTCCTGTCGGATAGGCAGCCATCTAAGCTGAGAACGAAAGGAAGAAATGTGATCGTATTTACGAAGGCCAAAAACAAACCGAATACTATTGTTGAGAAGTCGATCTAATTTATATCAATAAAGTATTATTTCCTTTACTCTTAATTTACATATTTTTAACATATTTAAATATAAAAAATAGTAGCCCACCAGCGCTGGGAACAGGGTCCGAGCTGCCGGTGGTCAGGGCTCAGGGGGGGGTGGAGAGGATACTCCTAACAATACGTGCCATCCCCAGAAGTACTGCTTTCTGAATCAAGCCCTTGATCCAGCTGCCAAGCGAGAGCCTCCTAAGATGTTGGTCGAGGCTCTTGGCTATTAAGCCATTGGCCGACACGACTATCGGCACAATGACTGCTGTATTCACGTCCCACATGTCGATAACCTCGCGAGCCAGATCTAGATATTTGAATTGTTTATCTTTCTCTGCTTTCACGAGGTTCACGTCATGCGGGACCGTTATATTGACAATCATTGTACGACGCTCCAATCGATCTATCACCACAATGTCAGGCCTAGCAACAACAGTCCTGTCTGTGGTGATAGGTCGATCCAAATACAACGTGATAATACCATTATCAAGAACTGGGTCGGGCGCATACCTATAGTATGGCACTTCCGATTCCACAAGGTTGTACTTCAAAGCAAGTTGATGGTTGATAATCCTGGCAACGAGGTTGTGTCTATGCTAGTACTCTCCGTTAGCCAGACTAGAACACCCAGAAATAATGTGTCGGATCGATTCTCCCGAACGGTGGCATGCCCGACATAATATGTTAACCGTGCCATCTTTCACAATGTATTTCCGGTGGTTATTCGTCATCATAACTTCGTCCATTATTGCACAGACAAAACCTTCGGTTTCCCTGAAGAGGTCACCAAAGCGCAGCCAGGATACCGACGCTAAGAAGTCTACATCGGGGCCATGTAGGGCTTGGTAAAAGCGTCCGTGAAGCTCCTTGCCCTACCATTCGTCCTTGCGGTCATTAGTGTCTAATACTTTAGGCTTGCGCCAGTTCTCGTTAGCCGAGGAGAGCGGGGTGAGGCCCTTGTTTTAACCTCACAAAAGACTGCCTAGTACCTTATTCAGGCAGCCAAAAAAGCGCTCCCTCAACGATTGTTTCATGTCGGCAGTATTGATACCTAATGCTTCCGACATACTCAAATACTTGTAAGTTTCTGTTGAAGAGAGGGATCTAAGCTGTATGGAATCCGAGAGTTGAGTTCCCACGGATTCCATAATCTCCCCTCGCTTCACATGCATGACTGCACATTTGTCCATACCAAATTCCATCCTGATGGCGCTACTGAAAGTTTCTGTTACCTTCAGTAGCTTCATCAGTTGCAAATTGTTGGGGGCAAAAAGTTTGAGATCATCCATGTAAAGAAGGTGAGATATGACCTGACCATCTTCTCTCAATAGATAGTCTAGACCTGAACGCTCCAGCAGTGTGCTGAGAGGGTTCAAGGCTAGACAAAACCACAATGGACTCAGACTATCACCTTGGAATGTACCACGCTCGAACCTTATCGGTTTACTGTTCCTCTGGATCTGTCGACATCCTGGATAGCGAAGAACCGTTCTCCAGTGCCCCATACATGACATCAGGAAGGTACGTAGAGTTGCATCTACTTTATACAACTCCAGCATCCTCATGAGCCATGTATGAGGCACAGAATCCTAGGCCTTATAATCTATCCAACATGTAGACAGATTCTTTCGGGAGCGGCGAACCTGTTGGCTAATGGCCATATCAATGAGGAGCAGCTCCTTAGTGCCGCGGGACCCGTTCCTACATCCATTCTGAGAGGCAGACATGATAGAATTATTCTCAATAATATTGGTTGATTTTAGCTCTCAAAATGGATGTAAGAACTTTATAGACCGTTGGTAAATAAGTGATTGGTCTATAATTTTTGGGCTCCGCAGTACTACCTGATTTATGGAGTAGGTGGGTAATTCCTGTCGTCAAGAACTAGGGCAGCGACCAGATGCTGCGCCAGAATGAACACATGGCGTTATCATCCGGCGACGCGTGTCAGTCACACCTTGGTCCAGTCGCTCCCAAGCCCTATATACCCAGCTTTCATCGTTTTGGAATATGCGATTCCGAATGTACCGCTCCACTCGCCGCTTGTACCGACGAATACGGCTTGCCCATGCACAGATCTTCTGCTTCAGGAAGTCGATACGCTCTGTGACGCGGGCCAAGTAATCTCGAAAACTATTATTACGAGTATTATTAAGTTTTACTCTTTTAGCTCAATAACTCCGAACGGACTGCGAATTTGCGAAAAGTCATGTTAGTAGCAAAGGTTCTCCTTAAAAAGTTCTTTTCAATTATGTATATCTTATGGCTATTGGACCTTGGGGCAGATGCCCATACCTCGAAGTCCATTCTCCTTTGGCAGGGAGGTAGTTTATATTTAGTAGACGTCCGCTGAGAACGGATTTTGTGACAGGGCTGGATTAAGGAGGTATAAAGCCTCTCGCAAGTTTGTAAAGTCTATAAAATTGGGATAAGGGTACGAGAATAATGATGATGCATAATAGTTTTTACGGAAATATACACAGATCAAAAAAAGTTTGCGATCACTAGCATAAGCTGATATAATATTTTAAATTAACTTTATCAAAAAAAAAACCTTGTGTGTTTTCTTTAATAGAAATACCCCGTTTTATATTCTAAATCTATATTTTTAAATAAAGAATCTAAAAAGAAGAAGAAATCTTAATATAATCTACCGTAACTAAAAAGATTTAGATTTTTCAAAGTGATCGCAAACTTTAGACGCTCCAGGAATCCCAGGATCGACTATGTTAGGGTCGACTTCCAGTCTAACTGGATGCAGCTGAAATCCAGTATTTTACATGTAGCGACTACCTATCTGACCTCCACATCCCAGTAACCGGGTAATAGATACGATACCCCTTGGTAAGACCGGTTGTCAAACTTTTTTTTAACTCTGACGACCCGTAACAACTGTCAAAGATCCACGAATTACAGCCGGAGCCAACGGCTTAACGTGCTATCCGAGGCACGGAGGAATCTCGGTGTGTAAAGAACGGATGAACCCCGGCAAGCGTAGCTTAACCTGATGGAATATGGATCGACCCGTGCGGCTGTTATTTCTTAGCCACGACCTCCTCGTATTCCATAAAAATAATTAAAGAAATAAAACAAAAATGGTTAAATTTACATGATACATAATAGTTTTTACATAAATATATCCAGAAGGCAAAACACCGGGAGAGTTGGAAAGGAATGGCTTTTGTCCAGCAGTGGGACAAAATAGGCTAATAAAAGAAAACATTCAGTCATCTATTATAATTCCGAGGTTGCACTAACTAGTCATTGTTAGTTGCATTACTGATATTTTACAAACATGACAAGTTGATAAAATGTGGCAATTTTTTTACATATTGTTAGACAAATTAAAAAATGAATCCTGGCTGTCAAGGTATTTGCCTTTGCATCTTTGTAAATTTGAAAACAAAGAGTCGCGATCGACCTTAGATTATATACCTAGGTATACTACTCTGTCAAGAAAGTACCGGGAAAAGATCAATAATACACAAAATGTCTGTTATTCATCCAAATTTATTTTATCACCTTCAAAGTATGCTCCTTTAGAAACGATACACTTGCGCCAACGAATAATCCATTCATCAAAACATTTTTTAAACGCTGCTTCCGGAATTGAGTTCGGTTCTCGCCGCGAATTCTCCTTTATGTCTTCTATCGATTGAAAACGGGTGCCACGAAGTGGTAATTTGAGTTTAGGAAAAAGAAAAAAGTCAGCAGGAGCCATATCTGGTGAATATGGTGGTTGCTGGATGGTATTTGTTGAGTGTTTGGTCAAAAATTCGTTCATAATGATAGCCTTGTGCGAAGGCGCATTGTCGTGGTGCAAAATTCAAGAATTTTCTTTCCACAAATCTGGCCTTTTTCGTCGAATTTGCTCTCTTAAACGCCGCATAACGCTCAAATAATATTCTTTATTTACCGTTAGACCTTCCGGTAAGAATTCAGAGTGCACAACACCGCGATAGTCAAAGAAAACAGTCAACATGACTTTGACTTTTGATCGATTTTGGCGTGGTTTTTTCGGTTTCGGTTCAGTTGGAAGGCGCCACTCCGAAGCTTGTTGACTAGTTTGCATGTCAAACTCGTAAACCCACGTCTCGTCACCAGTAACAATGCGTTTCATGAATGTTGGGTCCGAACTGACTCGTTCTAGCATGTCCTCAGCGACTTTCATGCGATTGAGTTTTTGGAGAAAATTCAGATCTTTTGGGACTAGCCGAGCAGCAACATGTTTCATACCCAAATGATTAGTTAAAATGGTACGGATCGACTCGTGAGATACAGAAAGTTCGGCGGCTATCTCTCTCAGAGTTGAATGGGGATTTTCAGTCACTATTTTCTTCACTTTTGCGATGTTAACTTCAGTTGCAGACGTTGACGGCCTACCAGAGCGAGGCAAATCTTCCATCACATCTCGACCGCTTTTGAACGCTTTGAACCACTCATAAGCACGAGTTTTTGATAAAGTCGATTCACCGTAAGCCTTCTGTAACATTTTCAGTGACTCCGAAGACGAAATTCCATTGGCGATGCAAAATTTAAGACAAACTCTTTGTTCGATATTTTTGTCCATTATGAAATTCGCAATACACACTATATATGATATTACTAAAACCGGCACTGTATTTAATATAAATAACAGATGCAACTCAAACTCCGCGCCAAAATGGAAAACAGTTGTGCCAATCTAACAACTACAAAAAAACAAAAATTTGAATTTGGAACCATAAACAAATCATCCATTCCCGATACTTTTTTGACTGAATAGGCTGTCACTTCAAATTGCTGCTTTTGGGACTAGCCGAGCAGCAACATGTTTCATACCCAAATGATTAGTTAAAATGGTACGGATCGACTCGTGAGATACAGAAAGTTCGGCGGCTATCTCTCTCAGAGTTGAATGGGGATTTTCAGTCACTATTTTCTTCACTTTTGCGATGTTAACTTCAGTTGCAGACGTTGACGGCCTACCAGAGCGAGGCAAATCTTCCATCACATCTCGACCGCTTTTGAACGCTTTGAACCACTCATAAGCACGAGTTTTTGATAAAGTCGATTCACCGTAAGCCTTCTGTAACATTTTCAGTGACTCCGAAGACGAAATTCCATTGGCGATGCAAAATTTAAGACAAACTCTTTGTTCGATATTTTTGTCCATTATGAAATTCGCAATACACACTATATATGATATTACTAAAACCGGCACTGTATTTAATATAAATAACAGATGCAACTCAAACTCCGCGCCAAAATGGAAAACAGTTGTGCCAATCTAACAACTACAAAAAAACAAAAATTTGAATTTGGAACCATAAACAAATCATCCATTCCCGATACTTTTTTGACTGAATAGGCTGTCACTTCAAATTGCTGTCAATAGGGTAAAGTGCCCAATTATTGTTTTTCCTGCAGAAATGGAGGTTCTGGTTCGTTAAAAAAAAAATGCTTAGTTTATTTTTTGACGTGAAACGTCCTTAAAATCGGTACCATACACGTAACGAATTGGGTTATATTGTCTGACATATTAATGTCAGACAAATCATATTAATGTTAGTTATTAAACTACAAAACTATTCATCGTAGAAACATGAATTTAGCTCAGTTCAGCTCGCTGCTAAGAGCTTGAGTTAAAATCGGGGCCGGGCGGGACGGCGGGGGAGGGGCACTGCGTAAAATAACTGAAACCGGCGCTCTCTCTGGTTTCTATTCTAACTTAGCGCGGTGATTCTTTCGCGTATTTACAGGGATCATTTAGGCCAAACGATTTAAATAATAAATAAAAATAACCAACGAGTGTAAAAAAAAAAATAACCAACAAGTGTAAAAAATTAAATAAAACCGAGATAAGGCCGACATAATATAGATTCGTCGTTGTGCCTGATATGTGATATAGACGATTCACGTTAAAACCAACGGCCGTGTGCACCGACACAGCCCCACCCCATTTTTTTTACTATCTATTATATAAAGGTTGAGGCAGTTTGATCTTTAGTATTTTAGCAAAGCATAGCTACATGAGAATTGTAGACGTTTTATCGTCTAAATTACCCAAATCGTCGTAATACAACAGTAGTTCATGTGAATGAAAAAAACATGTATTTCTACAAGTGTTATAATTTGTTTTAAATCTCAGCGCGATATTTATTTACTTATTTATTTTAGATGTCTCATGTCCATCATTCTCTTACCACTATCCCAATTTATTTTGGGTCGGCGCAACATCTCTTCTTTTTTCATACTTCTCTATTACTCGTCATCTCATTAGGTACCATCAGTCACCTCCTTTCCAACCATATCATTCACAGTCCATCCACCGTTTTTTTTATTTTTTCATACTCAAAACTTTCCACACTATATTTTCCTCATTCTGGGCAAAGATGCCTGTAATGCATTATTAATATTATACGCCTTGATACCTTTGCTTCTTCTTCAACCTGCGAAGGCATACCGCAAGTTAAAAAATGTACTAGTTACTGGTAACAGAATTTCTACTGTAGGTATTCAGTATTCATGAATTCTGTAAGATTCTGAACCAATCCAAACAAGATTCTTTTATTAAGTTACATGTTAATAATAGGGTTCTTTACCTTAATTGGTGATTGGGTGGCATCAAAGAGATTTATAGTAAATATTTGAATGTCTTTGGTTGGCATGAATGATTATTTTCGGCCACTTCCACAGTCACTTCTTCCCAATCTACATTACTATACTCTATGGTCACTTCATAACAAGATAGTCTTCCAGTCAACGAATATCGTTCAAGAGTAGAAGTTGAGTTGAACATCATGAGCTACATAGATCCAAGAAATGTGAGTATTAATTTGAAATATTATGTTACTAGTAAAACGAGGTGACTTTGAAAACCTTGGGCGACTTTGAAATTTACTCGAAATTAACTGCTTTATTCTATTTTACCCGTAAAATTAACGCAACAAATAGGTAATTATTTTTCTTTTACTAGAAACTCAAGTCACTAGGCTTTATTTTGCCAATGCGTCAGCTATTGAAGTTAGTTCTACTTCTGAGTAAACAAAATAACAATGCAAAGTTTACCCTGAATTTTCATCGAAAATGCATTCTAGGTAGGGATCCTATTAGAAGGCAATAAATTGATTGGGTGTTAACCCATTTTACCTAATAATATCAATTTATTAGATATAATTGTAACAAGTTTATTTAATTAGATTAAAAGTTTAAACTGCCACTGTATTTTTTTATTGTGCATTCTATCATTTATACCCGTTTTGTGGCAGTGTTATGATTGCTATGAGACGTAAAAATACTTATTTTCCCAACTGTAGTTTGTGACCGTGGAGCAAATATTGGCCATCCTGGACTACATGAGGGACAACCCGCAACTGGTCCACAGTAGCTGGTTCAGTCGCACCAAGGAGGGACGCGGGCTGTGGCAGAGACATTGGGCTGCGTGTGCCGATCTAGCCAATAACGTTTCACCAGGCTGCATCCAAAAAACACCAGAACAATGGAGAGCGGTATGACAATAATTGTATTTTTTGGAACCTCGTGCACTGTTCGTCTGTAGGTGGACAAAAGCTTGTTTCATTATTTCTGTTTTTATAACGATCGACATGCACAAATAATGTTAATTTAACCAATAAAACACAAACTTACACGGTAACTTACGGGATATCATCCGTGGTTTTCAATTATTCTGAGCTCCCGATATGTCGACGCTGTTACAAGCGCCATGATCGCGGGATGCCTTGAAAATCACCGAAGATATCCTGTAAGTGACAGTGAAAGTTTATAGCCCAGTATTAATCGACGAATTTAAAGGCTAATGTCGCAAAGCTTGATGTAGTTTTGATATTTTTGATATTTCTGTTGTAAAGATCAGTTAGGGTGATGTGAATCAAAATTTACAACTTCGAAAAACTTGTGCTTGCTGCGAACCACGCGATAAACAGGGACTTACACTTACGTATAAAGTTAACTAACAACAATGAGGATTTATATAGGCCAGCTTCCACTAAAAACTATAGATGGCGCTGTACATGACTCATGAATGTAACTGGCTAAGTTCATCTTGATTTGCCTTTAAAACTCTTCAGTAATATCACGAAACGTAAAATTTAGCTGACAAAATGACAAAGATTAGGGTCATGGTCATGTAGTTCGTGTTTTAGCTTTTTTCGAAAAACTCTATTTAACTGACCGAGTGGCTGTTTTAGCTTAGAGGGTCGCATTGATGATTTTAATGATTCATCATCATCATCATCTGCCTAGCCTTTTCCCATAATGTTGGGGTCGGCTTCCAGTCTTACCGGATGCAGCTGAATACCAGTACTTTACATAGGTCCTCTATGTAAAGTACTGGTATTCAGCTGCATCCGGTAAGACTGCCTATCTAACCTCCACAACCCAGTTAGTACTGGGTAATACGATTCCCCTTGGTAAGACTGGTTGTCAGACTTTTTGGGCCTCTGACCACCTGTATCGACTGTAAAAGATCTACAAATGACAGCCGGGCCAACAGCTTAACGTGCTTTCCGAGGCACGAAGGAAACTCGGTATGTAAGGGTGGTCACCCATCCACAGACCAACCTAGGCAAGCACGGCTTAACCTAAAGATCGAACCGAGCGGCTTACTTTTACAACATTTAACTTATTTGAAAAATTATTGTAGCTGCTCTAATGACTTGGCTGAATTGATTAAATGCTTTTTTTCAGTATTACAGTGCTTTCAAGAGCAAACTCAAAAGAAAGGTAAAAGATATAAAGGCCGAAATGATGTCTACAGGTAATTACGCTTTATTTCTATACTTTTTAGAGTAACGGACACAAAGAGCGATAACGGTACTCTATTAGTATGATTTCGCTCATCTGTTAGCATAAGGACAGATTCTCTTTACACTAGATTCGCGTTAGGACAGATTCGCATAAAGACAGAAGTACAGTTTGATGAAAAGTAATTTTATTCATTAATACGAAACATCAGAGAAAACAAGAAAAACCTTTCAGACATCGTTACTAACCAAAAATTAATTCCATGTACAAATTTATATTCTATTTTTTTTTCTTTTTCACCCAAATTCGCTAAATGTTTGAAACATTCAAAAGTTGAAATTTTACCTTCTCTACCTGCTCGGCGGCAGGGTCAGTGCACACCGAGCCCACCCTTGCTCCTCCGCTGTGTCCTCTGCGTTCCAGAGGGTCACGCGCAGCAACGCCCCGTTGGTCCAGGTTGAACCCCTCCCCCTCCGCGTCAGAATATTCGCCACGGGCAGTCCTCGGACACTCCGCTATGAATAAGTATCTCTTCCCATTCCTTGGGGAAGGATACTGCCCGCGCCCAGGGTTGTCCGGCCCAAGCAGCTGGTGTTCCCTCCAGACGTATCGAGAGGGACCGGCAGTGGAGGAATTCTAACAAAGCACAACCGTCACGCTATCATTTTCTCCTTTATCTTTCATATCATTCCTCACACAATCCATCCATCGTTTCCTTGGTCTTCCTGTCCCCCTCCATCCATGAACATTTATATTCATCACTCTTTTAGTCGGCAGTTCGGCACATTATGGTGTAATAATGTGGCGTAAAGTAATTCTGTCCTTATGCTAACAAATCATTTCGCTGTCTGTTTGTCCGTCTGTCACCGGGCATATAGCTTTTGAACCGTGATTGGTAGACACTTAAAATTTACAAAGAGTGTGTATTACTATGGCCACAGAGCCTGTGCGAGTCCCCAAACAAAAAACCAGTTTTATTTTTGCTAGATCTTAATAATTCCGTATTATGAACGAGCCTTTTCCCTTTTCCCCAACTATGTTGGGGTCGGCTTTCAGTCTAACCGGATGCAGCTGAATACCAGTATTTCACATGGAGCGACTGCCTATCTGACCTCCACAACCCAGTAAGTACTGGGTAATACGAAATATCCAAGGAATAAAAATATTAATATTACCATTGTTGTAATTAAAGGAGGAGGTCCTGCCAAGAAAAGGTTGTCAGAAGTGGAAAACAGATTGTTTTTAATTCTAGGATCTGACCTTGGAGACCAGCACCCAAGAGTTTGCAATACCTCGGTTTCTGTAAGTGAAAGTTTTTTTAATATTACAATAGTACTTAGGGATTATAATATCTACAGACACGAGCAACTACTACCTACTACTGGATTGATTGTAATTATATGCTTTTTAGAAAATAAAAGCTCCTGCTGCATGTTACTTCAACATATGCTACCACATGTTCATACCTCGTACTCATACTATTAGAAAGAAAGCCTTTTATCTAGTTGAAATCAATATTTAACGAGAAAATCAGTTTTGAATAAAGGCAAATATACACTTACTAGTACTTGTGACTTGTGTCTGTATATCGAGGGTGGGAGGAGTTAAAACCCAAAAAAGTGCCAAAAAGTTGAAAATCGTTATTATTATGTATTGTGTAAGTCGATTTAATATTGTTTTTTTTTTTCAATTTTTGTTGTTCCCAAACAAATATTTGCCATTAATTTATTTTACATTGTTAACAATACATGTCATGGTAATAGGCTTATCCCCAATAAATGGAACTTAACATACCTAACTGTCGAAATCTGGGTGTATTGTACACATTTGTGTACCCCCTCAGAGTATACAGGCGTGATGTTACATCATGATGTTGTATAAAAAATAAACACACAAGCGATTGCAGCAATCATGGCGATTTGCCGTTATTTTTGAAGAGTTCTATTGTATATCTCCGAAGATCAGCATCAGATTTTCACCAAATTTAAATGGAACAGCCTAAGGAGCATATTATTTCAAATAAAAAAATAATCATCAAAATCGGTTCATAAACGATGAAGTTATCCGTGAACAAACATAAAAAAAATACGGTCGAATTGAGAAACCTCCTTTTTTTTAAGTCGGTTAAAAATTATCTAAAGGCAATATATAAGTTAAGATTTCATGGTTTTCCCTTCATTTAATTTATCATGTTTGTTAGAGAGATTTGATCCATATGATTGCCCCTATCAATTGATGTTAAAAAGTACAGAATCTTTTCGAACTTTAGTCGGTCCAATTCCCGATGCAGATGAGTGCGAGTGAGAGAGTTGGATGGATCCGAATATACGGACGAAGCGTTAGGACCTCAGATTTGTTTCTTTTTAAAAATAAAGGAATGTTCCCTTTGAGTAAAATTTGCCATCTCCAGTATTTAGAGTACTTTCCCTCATTGAAAAGTTCCACTCTGTATACTTTCACCACAAATACTCATGATAATGATTATAATACCATCCTATTACTGTCCCACTGCTGGGCAAAGGCCTCTTCTCATACAGAAAAGACACGAGCATTGATCACCACGCTTGCTCAAGACGGGTTTGCGATTTCAGATTTATATTATTATATAAGTCCAGGTTTCCCCACGATGGTTTCCCCACGATGTTTTCCGTCACTGATGTCTGTGATGTCCAAGATCAACTTAGAAAAGTACATGTATATGAATTGTAAAAGTTATATGGTACTTGCCTGGTTTTGAACCCACAACCATGACAACCATGGGAGGCGAGGCCTTAACCTCTGGGCCATCACGACATGACATCATAACGACTCATGATATTATAACGACTATATTTGAATAATAGGTATTTTTGCCGTTAAATTTTGAATTTCGATGTTAGAGTAATACTACTCTGTCAAGAAAGTACCGGGAAAAGATCAATAAAACACAAAATATTAGTTATTCATCCAAATTTATTTTATCACCTTCAAAGTATGCTCCTTCAGAACCGACACACTTACGCCAACTAATAATCCAATCATAAAAATATTTTTTAAATGCTTATTCCAGAATTGAGTTCAGGTCTCGCCGCGAATTCTCCTTTATGTCTTCTACTGAATGAAAACGGGTGCCACGAAGTGGTAATTTGAGTTTAGGAAAAATAAAGAAGTCGGCTGGAGCCATATCTGGTGAATAAGGTGGTTGCTCGATGGTATTTGTTGAGTTTTGGTCAAAAAATCGTTCACAATTGTGCGAAGGCGCATTATCGTGGTGCAAAATCCAAGAATTTTCTTTCCACAAATCTGGCCCTTTTATCTAATTTGCTCTCTTAAACGCTGCATAACGTCCGAATAATATTTTTATTTACCGTTTGACCTTCCGGCAAGATTGTCAGTCACTATTTCCTTCACTTTTGCGATGTTAACTTCAGTTGCAGACGTTGATGGCCTACCAGAGCGAGGCAAATCTTCCATCACACCTTGACCGCTTTTGAACGCTTTTTACCACTCATAAGCGCGTG
The DNA here is from genome assembly GCA_941918905.2 of Xestia sexstrigata. Taxonomy (NCBI): domain Eukaryota; kingdom Metazoa; phylum Arthropoda; class Insecta; order Lepidoptera; family Noctuidae; genus Xestia; species Xestia sexstrigata. The sequence goes on along the minus strand of OW799200.2, from coordinate 8,182,773 downwards.
TTTTTGATAAAGTCGATTCACTGTAAGCCTTCTGTAACATTTTCAGTGACTCCGAACACCAAATTCCATTGGCGATGCAAAATTTAGGACAAACTCTTTGTTCGATGTTTTTGTCCATTATGAAATTCGCAATACACACTAGATATGATATAATTAAAAACAGCACTGTATTTAATCTAATTAACAGATGTAACTCAAACTCCGCGCCAAAATGGAAAACAGTTGTGCTAATCTAACAACAACAAAAAAAATACAAAAAAAAATTTGGAACCATAAACAAATCATCCATTCCCGATACTTTTTTGACTGAATGTACACACATCAACACGGTCTAGGGATATTTTTAAAAAAGCGAATTACTATCAATGTGTTAATTATTTATATGACATGTATATATTTAAAAGATACGTTATTTAATATTCTACCATTTTTTAATAATGGTTAAGGTATAGATTAAAATTTCAGGATTTTATGGAAAAAAAATGAAGCATAGACGGAAACCGTATATGAATGAACTTTTAATTTGTGAGTAAAAACTGAAAAAAATAGAAAAATCATTTAATTTGTGTTTATAAACTTGAAGTTAGTAGTCTGAGAAAGCGCCCATGATGTTCATAACACATCGGCAACGATTCGGCATGCTCAGAACAAGGTTGTCAATGTCTTGCTGCGGAATATTGTCCCATGTCCTTCTGAGGTGCGCAAAAAGTTGATCTTCTGTAGCCAGATTTTCAGGAACTTCCTTCAGAGCACTTCTTTGCAGCATATCCCACGCATGCTCAATGGGATTTAGATCTGGCGATTGAGCAGGCCAGTCTAAGGCCCTAACATTATGTGTATGTAACCAAGCTGCTACCGTTCTCGCCGTGTGTGCCCGGGCATTGTCGTGCATGAGCAGGAAATCTTGCCCCATTTGTGTTCTGTGGGGCAAGATTACGGGCCCCAGCACCTGTTGGACGCACCCAAACGAGATCCGTCCGTCCTCCAAGACGAATTCGTGCCCAAACCATAATTGTTCCTCCTTGATATGGGTGAACTTCCTGAGGGTTCTGGAGACGGCTCCATCGTCCAGGAACTCGCCAAACACGCGTCCTTCGTGAATCTGGATGGAAGCCGAACCTGGATTCATCCGTGAACAGCACATTGGACCATTGGTCACGGCCCCAGTCCACGTGGTTCCGAACCCATTCTAATCGTCCTCCACGATTGCCTCTCCGTAAAGGTGGGACCCGGAGTGGTCTATGAGAGCGTAGATTGCTTTCATGCAGTCGCCTTCTTACAGTTTGGTCACTCACAAGCACTTGGTGTTCCACTCGCAGCCTTTGGACCAATTGAGTCGCCGTTGCATTTGGTTGTGCTCGCGCAGTAATTTGCAAAAATCGGTCTTGTCTGGGGGTAGTGATGCGACTTGGCCCCCGGTGCCTCTCCGCTACTTCACCTGTGGCACGATAGCGTGTCCACAATCTTGAAATTACATTTTGATGGGTCCCTGTGGCCTCAGCAACATTACGCTGAACAGATCCAGCTTCCAGCATTCCCACAGCTCGTAACATCTCCGCCCTCGTCAAATGTCGGCGTTGCATGGCTACAATACCTCAATTTTAACTTTATCTTTTGTTTAAAAATGAAAAAAAACTGTAACTAAACGTAATTCGTATTGTTTTCTAAATTTCGCACAAATGAAAATTCCCTCTCCTATACATCAAGACATTTTTATGCCACCGAAACAAAAGAATTTTCAAAAATTTGAATTTGGAATTAGTCTGAGATAAATTACAAACAAATCGGTGTATAAAAGATTCCAATGCGGCCAGTACTTTTCGAGTTATTTAATTGAGTATGAAATATCCCTAGACCGTGTTGATGTGTGTATATAAATATTTCTATGAACTAGTAGTTGTGTGTAAACCAGTGTTTTCTCATTCAACCGACTTCCAAAAAGAGGAGGTTCTCAATTCGACTGTTTTTTTTTGTGTTTGTTACCTCGGTACTTTCGACTGGATGACTGATTTTGATGATTCTTTTTTTATTTGGAAGCTGGTGCTTCCCGTGTGGTCCCATTTGAATTTGGTTAAGATCTGATACCAGTTGATCTTCGGAGATATATACAATAGAACTCTTCAAAAATAGACGGCTAATCTGCAGTGATTGCTGGAATCGCTTAAATGTTTATTGTTTATACAACATCATGACGTAACATCACGCCTGTATGCTCTGAGGGGGTACGCAGATGTGTACAATACACCCAGATTTCAACTGGTTTAGGTATGTTAAGTTCCAGTTATTGGGGATAAGCCTATTACCATGTCATGAATGGTTTTTTTATTTGAAAGGATTTACTTCAAGGGTAGTGTGATGAGAGTTTGGTTAGGTTCTGAATGTTCTGATTATGGGATTTATGACAAAGTAACGGAACTCTTCAATTCTTAGGAGCCAATTAACGATACCCGGCTGAATCTTTTATAGGCTATCTGGATATTTGAGTCACCTACCGTAACGTCGTTATGGTCAAGTTATTGTCGTAGTCGAATATGATGATCAATGGAACTCCTTAAGGGCCCCTTTTTCGAAATTTACGTTTCTAGATCGAGTTGTTTTCAGAGAAATCATCATATTTAAATCCGTAAAAAAATATATAGTACAGATACATCTTTGATCTAGTGACTTTTTTGGTTAAAAACACAATATTTAACATTTTGCTCGATAAAAAAAAATACTGAAGTAAAGTCGATTTTGAAAGTATTTTAAGTTTTATGAGACTTGGGGGAACGCAACTTTTATGAAAATTTAACATTTCATTTACTAATCAGGTTTGACAGGGATATTTTTGGATAAGTTAATAATATGGCACTTATTTTTTTTAAATAAAATAAATACGGGAAAACGGCACGCGCGCACCGCGCCTTTGTCCTGCCGGACGTCATCGAGGGAGGACCTATGCGACTTTTGCTCGCGACCACAAATTATCGTTGCCGCGCGCGTAAATAAACGTGTGTATTATAAGTAATTGAAATGGCGAATAAAAAAAACAAAATTAAGAAAAAAAGGGTATCTGAAGTGAAGAAAATCCGAAAGTGTATTGCGTAAGTACTTATTCTATAAATACGTCACAATATAATTAAGTACTCCTCTACACAGACCAGCGAAGTCAGTATGACTAGAATTTTAAATCTATAATGGAAATATTCTTATACCTTTACAAAGTGCAGTTTTGCATCCTGGTCAAATTCAAGGAGATGTAAGTACCTAGGTATTTTGTGTTTTGTTTTTATTATTACATTCTTTTATTATGTTTATGAAGATTTGAAACAAATTGAACAATGGCTATCGGTCACTACTTGTACTCACTAGGTAAGTACCTAGAGCACGGCCAAAATCGGCCGGCCGCGCGGCGCCTCGCACAGACCGTCGACACTCACGCATACAGCGACATGTCGCGCGATGGGTGATTCTGTTTATTAGGTACTTTCGTATTATTCTGAAATACTGTCAAAACATTTTAAAATAGAAGCTTTTTATACACCGTGACTTTTTAGTCGTCTTACAACGGCAGCCCACTTCATGTATCCAATGAGTAGAACACGAATAAAAAATTAGGTATTTATGAGATTTGAACAATTTAAAAATAAAAATTACGCACCTTGACGGTCCGAACCTTGTAGGCCTTGCGCGCACTGCCTTACGTTTTTCTAACGCATAATCTGTGAAGTATGGAGTATCGTAGAAGTGCGCGCACTGCGGTGAAATAAACGCATGCGGTGAAATCGCCGTTGGCCTCTCGCTGCAAATTTGCGGAGAATCTACCGCAAATATTTTTGTATCGCATAGGAAGCGCCGCGCACTGCGGTGAAATAAACGCACGTTTTAACCGACTTCAAAAAAAAGGAGGAAGTTATCAATTCGGGTGTATTTTTTATCATCATTTTTTTTATGTTTGTTACCTCAGAACTCCGTCGTTTATGGACCGATTTGCAATTTTTTTTTTTTCATATAAGATATGCTTCCAGATTGGTCCCAATTTTTTCAAAATCCAGTTCTGATGATGGAATCCATGAGGAATCGAGGGAACTCCTCAAATATTATGCATTTACAGTCAAAAAGTAACATTTGATGAAGTGGAACTGATGAAGAAGACCAAAAATGGTCAACGGAACTTCATACTCGCATAGATATCACAAAGAAGATAGTAAGCGACTATGACAATACAAATAAATTAATGGTTCTGAATAGTTACTTTAAAAATGATATCGTCGAAGTGATCTGAAATAATAGAAAAATAGTTAAAAAATAATTTTTTTTTTGGAAAGATAATTATGAAACAATCTGTGATTTTAAATAGTAAGATTACAAAAATGACAAATATTGTGTCACATTATTATAATGAAACTGAATGATGTTAGAAATTTAAGTTAGTCTTTTAAATAATAAATGTTTTCTTCTATCGACATTTTTATTTCTTAGTCCCCGCACTATGCGAGTGATATTCGTAGGTGTGCTTCGTGGAATAGGAAATTAATTATTTTAATTTTTTATTTGAAGCCCACCTACGGGTGTGCTAAGTGGAATACTTTAGGTGTGCTTCGTCTGGGTGTGCTTCATTTGGGTGTGCTTCATGGAATACCTCTTTATTTTTTATTTTATTATATTATAATTAATCATATTTGTCTTTCATTATATTACTCACCAAATCTTCTACAACCATTCTTTAAGTTCTACAGGATGATATCGCCTACCTTTTCATTCACGAGACTGTCTTATCAGAATACCGTGGCCATGGAACGCAAAGGGCAACCGAAGGAACAGGGTGGATTTTAGTCAGTACAAGTCTGACAGTCCCTTCCGCTCCACCCAGAGCGGCAGGACTCATTTGATGATTTTACCAAGCAATAAAAAAAGTCATACATTTATAACGATATACCTAAGTGTATTAGTGTTTACAGTCAATAGTGCAGTGGACAGCACATCAAGCTATACGTTTTTGTTGCAAACAAGCTATTATTACCAGCACGCCAATAATATTTGAACTACTGATTTATTTATCTATACTGTGGCGTGCTCGCCCGCCGCCACAGGTCACCGGAGTTCATATCGCGACGGCTCCTGTGCAACGCGGACGCAAGCCGTCTCGGTGCGTAAAATGCCTAAACTTTCTGAATAAGGGGCCCTTAACGGCTTACAGTAAGGGTGCGATCTGTGGCAGAATTTCTAACTGTCTTAAATAGCAATGCGCTTACGTTCGTTGATATTTTATGTAAAATAAATACACGGCAAATATTTGTTTGGGAACAACTAAAAATGGAAAAATAAAAACTTTTTTGTAAAAACATTAAACCGACTTCAAAAAACACAAAAAAGTGAAAAATAACTTTAGCTTCAGAAGTCGGTGACCTTTGTTTGATTGATTTAGTTTTGTTTGACACCGACTTCTGAAGTTAAAGAAATTTTTCATTTTTTTGTGTTTTTTGAAGTCGGTTTAATGTTTTTACAAAAAAGTTTTTATTTTTCCATTTTTAGTTGTTCCCAAACAAATATTTGCCGTGTATTTATTTTACATACGTTTTTTATAGTCGTATTGTCGTCACCACCTTGTTATAAGTTTGACAAACGTTTGATTGAGCGAAGTAAAAAAACGTTTTCATTTTTATTGTTGGATTCTCTTGCTACCGACCTGCCTGCCAACAGCGCTTTGAAGCCGAACATCAGCCATCATCAAGCACAGCGGAATTTTTGCCGCAAGAAGACAGTCATATCAATACAGGGTAAATAATCTCTATTTATGTAAATTACTGTTCTAATAGGCGAGACGACAAAAAGAAAACTAATTAGTCCGTCAGCTAGGTTATCAAAAAATATTTGACCCGTGTTTTTTCTTTTGTTACGTAAACCAAAATTGACAAAGATATGACGCTTTTAAAATTCTCAATACGTCACGCCTAGGTATAATTTTTACCTAGTTCAGACGTCACGAGCCCCCACTCCCGAGTTTTGATGCGTTTTATCTTTGTCAATATTCATTGATTTACAAAAACAATACGTGTTCATTTATTTCCAATACTCTAACTGACTGACTAAATAGATTTGCAATTTTTTGATACTGTCGTCATGCCTATTATAGACATTTATAAGGCTCCGTACCGTTATAGGGTAACTTCGTTGTCTGTCTGTCACGATCGTTTTTCACGAAAAAAGCGTGGTGTTATCAAGTTTAAATTAATATTATGTACTGTCTACAATCTCTTGGAACTGTAAAAAATCGAGCTTCTTAGCCGCATTATATAAATATGGCCTTTTACATCATATATTTTGCTCATTCGCAAGTAAATTAAAACGAATAGGGTATTTCCCGTTGATTTGAAATCTTGGATTTGGTAAGCAAGGTTTACGGTACTAGTAAAGGAAAAAAAACACAAATCGTTATTTTGTGATGATATCACTTAAAAAATATTAAGCTACATTAATTTACTGTTAGAGAATTCAACGTGACGTATAATGTCGATGTTTTGGAGAGTATTAATAAACTGCATAATTAAATTTGTTCTTCAATCCGAATCATCTTTTGTTAAGAGCTTATGTATTTGCATTTTTGAGGAACTCATTTCCGTGATGGACAATCCATCAACATAGAAGTTTGTCTGAAATCCTCGATGCGTGAGTCAGACAAGCTCTTGGCCAGGCATAAAATATAAATTGGAACAAAAATGAGATAACAAACGTGAGATTGACAGCAAAATGATAATAACACAGAATATATGAGTAGGTAAAAGTTGCAAGATATACTAAAGGTGCTTACTATTAAGGTGAAAGCGTCAGGGTAGCCCGCGAAATTCAAATTTTCTTGCGTTTTTTGCAATTTGCAGGCCAGTGCTAGGTTGTATGTTGATTAAAACATTGTTCGCGATTTTAAGACGTATGTAGTTACAAAATTATAATCATCAAAATCATCAATACAACCCTCTAAGTTCATAAAAGTCGAGGAACGATTTTTTCAAGGTCAAAGTCATTGCTAGACCTTTATGAACTTGGAGGGTTGTATTGATGATTTTGATGATTATAATTCTGTAACTACATACGTCTTACAATCGCGAACATTGTTTTAATCAACATACAACCTAGCACTGGCCTGCAAATTGCAACAAACGTAAGAAAATTTGAATTTGGCGGGCCAAAAGTAAAAAAATTAAAAATGTGTTTCAGATCCGACTCTTCCGAAGTTGAGTTGTACTACCCTGAGGATCAACATCTGGCTCGTAGCCCTGTGAAAACTGTTCAGCTACTTGCTGACTCTATGGTCCATAATGATCAGCAGATGGAGCGTGTGGTCTATATAGGCCAGAAGCATGAGCCTTTGGGCCCTACAAAACAGCAGCCTGATATTGTGGAATATACTAATCAGCAGCGGGAGCTTGTGGGCCTCACAGGTCAGCAGATGGACCCCGTGGCTCACTCCAATCAAAAGCTGGAGCCTGTTGTCTATACTGGCCAGCAGTTGGACCCGTTGGTTCACACCAATCAGCAGCGTGATCTTGTGTGCCATACAGGTCAGCAGCTGGACCCCTTGGCTCACTCTAATCAAAAGCTGGAGCCTGTAGTCTATACAGGCCAGCAGCTGGACGCCTTGGTTCACACCAATCAGCAAAGAGAGCTTCTGGGCCACACAGCTCAGCAGCAGCTGGAACTTGTGGCCCACACTAACCAGGAGCTGGAGCTTATGGCCCTTTCAGGCCAGCAGCCTTTTTTCCACACTGATCAGCAGGTGGAGCCGGCACTTCATACTGACCGGCAGGGAGAGCTTGTGGACCGCGGTGGCCTACTCAAAAAGGAGACCGTAGAGGTGTCGCCGCGGCAACCACGACGCCGACCTAGCTCTGAGCAAGACAATGGTAGGTATACTAGGTACAGTTACAAGTACTATTTTATATGGTAGGCTCAAAAATTACAAACGCTCATTAAGGTGAATGCTCCAGGGTAGCCCGCGAATATAAAATTTCAAATTTCACATCGCGTTCTGCGTTGTGGCATTTTCAAAATGACCACTTGTAAGAGAAATTCTGACTATGAGAAAATGCCACAACGTGTTCTGAGCAATTCTCGAACAGCAATGACCCGTTGAAAATTTAAGTATGGAATTTGTCAAACTTTTTTTTGTTCAGTTGTGGTGGTACATGTTTATGATATGGATTTTTGAAGTATCATTACTGTTTAATTATATTTAAACATTTAGATCCTGTCCCTATGCGTGAGGCTACGAAGGCTCTCCTCAATATGGAGCGAATGAAGACCGAAGCCAAGCGGGAGGCTACTGCGGCCATCCACAGGCTGGCCGGAGCTTTGGAGGCCATTGCTGACCGAATCGGAGGACTCATTCAAGTTACTGGTACTACACGAGCTAAAGTGGGTAAATCTTCTACTAGCCATTTGTTTTATCGTTTTTAAGTGATAGCAGACTAAGCAATGTGTGTTCCGTTATTTTCAGAGAAGATATGCAAGGATCTCCAGCTCGGAAAGTAACTAAAGGAGAAATTGTTACATTTAGCTTAAGAATAATATGGTTTTTTTTAATATAATAATGAATTTAATGCTTATGATTGTGTGACTATTCTTCTTTTTGAATCGTTGACTCAGTTATTGTCCGACCATTACGTAGCGATCACAGTTTTTTTTCATTATTCCCCCTTATTATTAGTGTCGGACCAGAGGTAGCTTCTGGTCGAAGTCGAACCCGTTTAATCGTCTATCACTACAATCTTCGGTATCCGTCAGAACCGCCAAAATCTACACTAATATTATAAAGTAGTTTTTGTATTTGTGTGTATGTATGTTTGTAATGAAAAAACTCAAACTACTGCGCCGATTTCAAAAATTCTTTCACCATTAGAAAGCTAAATTTGCCTTGAGTAACATAGGCTATATTTTATCCCCGTACTCCCACGGGAACGGGAACTACGCGGGTGAAACCGCTTGACGTCCGCTAGTAAACTATATAAATGTACGTAAAATTTACCTTTTTGTTTTAAAATAAGTATATATGTACGTGTCTGTATTCGTAGCAAACATCGTTTTAAAGTGAGCCGCCATCTTGATGTCAGGTTGGCGGTGAATTCTAAATCAATTGACTTTTTTTTAATTTGATATTAGGTATTAAATGTACCTACGTCAATTAAACGTTAAATGAACACTATTTTGAAACTTCTTGGGGCAACGCAGACGACAGACTTTTTGTGTGTAGGTACATATAAGGCGATCAGTAGGATCTATTTTAGGCCTAGACTCCACCAAAGCGGAGACGAGTGGAGATGTACAAAGCGGAGAAGAGGAGACGCGTAAGGAGGCGCATATATGGCGGAGCGCAGCGCAAAGAATTTTTCACTGTCAAATCAAATCAAATCATTGATTTCTTTGCAAATAATTGGTACATTAATGTACCAATTACCCCATGTTTCAAAATTCTAATCAATTAACGTACGACACGCTTCGATGCTCTTCAGGAATTAATTGTCGTGTTAATTATTTTAGATATTATTTCAATAAGGACAATGTCGATAATAGTTCGACAGTAAAAAATGCTCTGCGCCGCGCTCCGCCATAAGTGCACCGGCCCTAAGAGCTACGTATCCACCAAAGCTGTGCAGAGATATGCAAACGGAGAGGAGAGGAGCCCAAGTAACACATCAAAGCTGTATATCGACCGACTTACAGCATTTCTGTTTCGTACAAACGTTTATACGGCTACTGTAATGCTTATTTGGGCACAAATTATACGGCTTTAGATCATCTCAAGTTCACAATCAGTTGTTTAATTGCATTACATTAGCATTAGTGTGACCAACTAAGTTGCGAATCGCATTAAAGAAACATTATTACGGTCAATGAAGTTGCCAATCGCATTACAGAAACATTATATTAGCAATATTATTGACAATGAAGATGTTAATTGCATTACAAAAGCATTAGACTAGCATTAGATTGTTCTAAAAGAATGATTGAGGCTATTTAAGTGTTCACAGTTAGAACTTAAATAAACACTACATCATTGCAAAAACATCTCTAATACTACGGGTTATAATACAATTAACGTTGTAATTTAACTACTTTGTCTAGCAATATATTATGGACGAAGACAGTCAAAACTGAGCGAATGACACCATATTTGTTTGCATCAAAACAAAAATTATAATACGTTCAAATATTATTCGCAATGTAGTTTACTGTAAATGTCTATATAAGTTTCATTGAAAATTTTCATGCGCCTTCGATATTTTGTGGTTTTCATATAAAATGTGATATAAAAATATGTGTGAAATGCCCAAAACAATTGTGTATTCATAGTATAGAACGAATTTTGCATAATTAATATAATAGTATTGGTTGGGCAGTATTAAATAATAGTACATTATGGTACAAGTGTGTAATGTTGGTGATTACCGCTGAGGCGCGATTGAGACCCGAGCCGCCAGGCGAGGGTCTTAAGAGAGCCGAGGACGGTAATCATCAATACACACGTGTGTCATACGACGTTTTTCAACACACTTGTGAAGAAAATAATACAAAAAAATCATTTAGATAATAGATATTTGTCCTTGGAGTTTTCAGGTAGTAAACTTTCCATAACGTTAGGGCTTCACATCTTATATCGGGCGGTGTACAAAATAAATCATTTTCTTCATAACTAGTACTTGTAGACATTTTTTATTCATAAATAACTATAATTTCAACAGCAAAAACGAGTAATGAAAAGTTTTTTGCAATGGCGGGAAAATTTTATCAGTTTTCCTATGCGCGCGCATCTAACAATGGCGATCGGCCATAGACTAAAATAATGAGGGTTTTTTTTTTGCTTTTCACGGATAGCGAATCCACGTACAAAATGGGGAATTCAAAGTTTTCTTTATTACAGAGAAAACAAAAGTTACATTGCAGTGAAATGAGCAAGCAATAGGTACATTAATTTATTTGTAGTATTGAATACGATTTTTTTTATATAGAAACTTTTGTAGGATCAAAGCAAAGAGCACATCAACCAAAAAAAAAACCCATAACTCGCTTGTGAATAATAGTAATGAAAAAGTCACAGTTCGAATATAGGTGTCATTATGTGCCTAATTGCGGTGAAATTAGAGCCATTTTATGAGCAAGTGTGTTAAAAAGTTATATTATTATGTTATAGGTCTATTGCTTTTATAAATAAGTCCGAAAGATAATATTTTTTGTAATATTAACAAAATGGTGTCGATCTACAGCAGCCAAAACCCTAATTAGTGCCGCCGGCAATATCAATACTTACACGTGAACAATTATTAAGCTAGAGGCCAGAGAGAAGACTTTTGATGTGCCACTGTAATGCTATTGTCTATGAAGTAGTTCTATATGGGTTCACCGGTATACCAGTAGACTTGAATTATCCACAATAGAGAAAAATCAGACACAGATTCGAATGACACAGGCATGGACGGGGACAGGACTCCGGACGACCGTAGTTCAAAATCAACAAGAAATGAAAATAAAAAATCCAACCTAAAAACTGCTGTTGTTGTGTTGATCATATAATATGTGCTTTTCCCCAATATGGCTGACAAATGGTTTTACGAAAACAGTAAAATGAATGTATATTGTATTGTATAATTTGCGTGCGATTTTGTAATTATGCGTATTTTGCATGCGGGTAATGAATGTATATACAGCTTTACGCATTACAATAACTCACGTGTATTTGATTAAAGACCTGTTGGCTGTACAACAGAACTAAGTTGATCTCTACATTGTAACAAATCTACTTGCTCCTATTAAATAAAAGGATAAGCAGACTTGTTCAATTAAAATTTAATTAGTGAAAGATTAGAATTAGGGATAAAAAATACAGTTAAATATTAAAAACCTACCTAGCACGCACTCTAGGATTGTTTTTTTAGGTGTCGCACTTAGATGGTTATGAAGTTCAGCACTGTAGGAGAGACGGGAACAGGCGTCAGGGTAGCTGGTCAATACCTGGGCAACTTCGAGGTTCCCGTTACAGGAAACCTCTGCAGGAAGGGCGTCGTGCAGATCTCCAGGTCAGCCCTGTAGTAAGGCAGGCGAGACAAGTAGCAGCTTCAGAAGATCGGGAGTAGAGGTTCCAGATCTGTAGATAACTTCCGAAGATCGGGAGAAGAGACACCAGGCGGAATCTTCAGTGGAATCCCCTGGGTAATATAGATATGTACGAGAAACCAAACTGTTTTCTTATGCAGATTCAGATTCAGATCAGATTCAATGGTAGACCTTCTCTAGCGGTTCGTCAGCTCGTTTTTCAAGTAGTCCTCCTTTTTTTAATTTTTCAGTTTTCTTGTGGCCATTAACTCATCTGACAAGTGTAGTCGGCCAGGACTTATCCATGAGTGCGTAAAGAATTTTTTAGATATAATTTAATTTTAAGTTATTTAATAAACAATCGTAATAATCTCTATACTTAATACAATAGCTAAACACATATTGATAAAAATTATTTAAATTTTATAAACCAAAAATCATCATAGAGTAATATAGGAAGAGAATTAAAAAGTAATTGACAGTTTGACAATTTGGCGATGATTTGGCGTGTCACAACATGAAAGTTATGATATTTTATTTCAGCAATTTTTAGGTTTGAGTCGTAATTACATCGATTTGTTGAGTGTAAAAATATAAAAAATAAAAAGGATGATAAATAAATAAATAATAAATGATGAATATAAACTGTAAGTATAGCATAATACTATAATAAATGCAAGCATTACATTGATTCACGTTGATGCTGTTCAGCGGTACTAGGTTTTTACTTATCACTTAAAAGTGCTATTACACAAAAAAGGGCACTATGAACAGCTTGAAAGCTGTATAACCGATTTACGGAGCACTATAATGGTATAAGTTTATGCTATTAAGCGGCAATGGGAGTTATCGTACAACATAAAATTGCTATTGTAGATCCAAACGCAATTAATACAGCTGCAAGCTATACAGCTGCATTGTGGTTTGTTGCACTCAAACGAAAGGCTTTACTAAAGCATTTTGAAATGCTAATAAGCAGCCGTTATACATTGTAAAGCATCATAGTGGTTTTGAACTACCAATATAAAGCGCCAAGATGCTCGGTGAACTCAAATAAGAGTTTATACGGACCTTAAGTTCTAAATAAGTTTACTATTCGTTTGTTAAAATGCTTCCTGTGTTACTTGGGAGATGTGCACCGCTCACTGCACGCCGCATACAACACACCGCTCACCGCACGCCACTCACGTCTCTTATCGTCACCGTGTGTGCGTAGTAGGGTGAGTGCGTAGGCTGGCTTAGGTCACACTGTGACTCGTAGTAGTTGTTGCAACCAAGAGGGGTGCCCAACGTATCACACTGTTGCACATTGAAACGTTATTTTAGCGTTAGCTAGTGTATAAATAAATAACGAAATTTTAGTGGTGGTTTTTAACACATTTCCCCTCTCGTGTCGTCTCCGCTTGGGTGTAGCAGGGAGGAGAGGAGATGTGTCATAGGCAGCGACACACAGCGGAAACGAGAAGAGAGGTGAGGGGCGTGCTGCGGCGAACGCCAAACCGTTTGTTAGATAAACCCGCATATAATCCAACAATACAACATGAAAGCTTTTCGAAATTCGAAAGCCGTGTGCGCTTGAAATATGGCTGTAAATTTAATTTTATGATGCGCACGCGTAGGCCATGTGCGCAGCGTCTGTCATCTATGGGAAGCTTCGGGCAGACAAAGCGAGACTATAAGGAGCCTCTGTGAATTGGAATGAGAAACAGACTCTGGAAGCTGGAACATTTCCATCACATTTTATGATACCCAACTTTAGGAAGCATCGATCGACAGTAACGATATGACAGGACGCCTGTAGAATGTAATGTCTCAGTAGAAAATGAGTTCTGCAATGTGTTTTTAGATATTCATAAGTTGGACTGTGTTATTATGACTCCTTTGTGAAAAGCCCTTGCGGCCTGGGGCCTTGCGGGTCTGGGGCCTTACAGGCCTGGCTATGCTTGGTTTACTAGTAAATAAAAGGCTGATTAATAAGTTATATTGTGAACAAGTGCAATAAGTAATAAGTCGTTTCGTTGAGCTCCTTGAGTTATAAGTCGAGCTACACGATAACTGACAAATGCTTGCACTGACAGGTCCACTCAAATCTCTGTGGTTCTTTCTTCAAAAGACCATCTCAGACACTAATCTGCATAGTCCTCATCTGAATTAAACAAGATTATGTCTGGACTTCAAAAGAGACTATGACCTCTGAGTTTGTTTCAGCTGTTTCTTCTCAGAGTAGTCAGGTACGAAACACCGGCCCCAACTAGTTTTAAAAAAATGACGTGTAAAAGTGTATGTACGAGTAAGAACCTACTTGCAAAAATAAACATCATTTCATCATCATCATCATTTCATTTCATTTCAATAAAATTATTTGTTGGAAACTATACGTACCATTTGGCGCATGGCCAAAATTGGAACTAACTCCGCCTTATTTTATCAAATTTCCTCGCAACACCCGCTTTCCAATGCCATTCAAGCGCCAGAAGGTCCATGCTGTTGGAATAGAGAAATATTGCCGTGGCAAGGTGCATGGTGCGCTTTGTTGGTCGGCACAGAGTACAAATTGGTGACAACAGAATACACCTAGTCTCTGAGTACAATTACCGAGTGCAATCGGGATGATTTCTGACTTAATAACCCTCCTTCTGGCGCAGTCGGGTAAGAATATGATTCGGTTTAGTCCGTCAGCTAGATTATCGAAAAATATTGGATACTCGTACGTGTTTTTTGTTTTATCTAATTAATAGTAGAGCAAGATCCCAGGGCTGCCAGACCTTATTTATTTTCTCATGAACATAATTGGCATCAAGTAGTGTTAGTGTGTAGGTACTGTGAACGTATGTATACCTGCTCACCTGTGCCGACGGACAATTTTTAACCGACTTCAAAAAAGGAGGAGGTTATATGTCCGTGTTTTTTTTTTTTTTTGTAAATTTCCTGATTTCTCCCCAATTTGTGGGCCGATTCTCAAAATTCTTTTTAATTATAATTAATCCAATATCTCAATATCTCCGTAACTAGAAGGTTCCCAGGAATGGTGTAGAACAAAAAAATGATCGCAATGACAAGGAGAACAAGTGCGTTTCGGCTTCGTTAAGAGGTGTTTTACACCCTATAGAAGTATCGATACGAAAACGTCTGTCAAAATGAGTTACGGTGACTATCAGCCCCGATGACAACCAATGACGTCATATTTGATCGCGACTGGTCATACATAATACGAAACTAACCTTTTGACAGTTAATTGATGGACACTGAGCCCAGTTACTATCATTTCTAACTGTCAACAGAGATACGCAATAGCCCTACAGATCAACCTCAAGTACAAGGGTCTCTACTGTTGCTGGAACTCAAAACTAGCAATTGACAAAAAGGTTCTCATATACAATGTTGTGCTAAAGCCAATCTGGACCTATGGTATTGAACTATGGGGCACAGCATGTAGCACCAATATAACAATGATACAAAGGGCATAAAACTACATCCTGAGGCAAATATCAAATGCGCCATGGTTCATCAAAACAAAGGAGATCCATGAAATTCTTAACCTGCCCACGGTTAAAAAAGTGATTGACTACTATGGCTCTGCTCTCTGTAATCAGGTTGCAGGACAGCTTACTATCCCTGAAACAATTCGTCGACTGAAGAAACGACGAGATCTCTTTGACGACAATAGTCGCTGAACGTTGACTATAAAAAACGATGGGTGGGCTTCGCTGGGAGTAGGTACTCTAGCACCCTACACATCATTTCATCTACACCCCATCTGCTTATAGTCCACACGACTGATTGCAAGCGGAGAAAAAAAAATTATAGTTTCAAACTTGATCCTTATATGGTATAGTGTTAAGAGCGGCCAACCCGCCATACTTTTCGCGAGAATTTTGACAAACGCTCGTGCGTGTTTATGAAGTTGTTACACATATATCTTTAATTTTTTTGAACTGATAGGTATCTTGTGCACTATATCTAGGCTTCTATCGAAGCAGAAAAACAAAAATTTGTAGGAACAAATTCAGTATAAGCCTCCAAAAACTGCTGTTTTTCCCAAATTTTACCTCAAGTTTGGCCGTTCATAATGCACTCATAAATTGTAAAACTAAAGAAAATAGCCAGATAGCAAATATAGTGGAGATTTTAAATAACAAATATTTATTTCACAAACTTGTAAGACTTATTAAAAAACACGTATTTCCTGGAACAAGTTTTATAAATTTTCGAACACTATTTTTCGTTCAACGTCCTCGCGTTAGTCGGTATGAGGTGCGCGGGTGACGAGTAGTGCGGGGTCGAGGCTAGGTAAGACAGGGCAGTTGAAAAAATATCGCCGCGATGGCTCTGGATGAAACAACAAGCTTTTCGACCATGCTCGCGTTGACGATAGACGCGCCGGGAAGGGCCCTCTTAAGGGAACTATTTCAATGCTTCCTGTTAGAAGCCAGACCAATCCTAGGAACCGAACATCTGCTATGTATACTCAATCAAAGTGTCTCAATGAGTGTGAGCGCGAAGTTACTAATCATACGTTTGAGCGTGAACGAGATGTTGGATGCGCAACAGTCCCCTCTCTATCTACTCTGCGCCTACTATCTTTTTTGTCCACTATATATGGATCTACTAATGGAAAGGATCCTAGTGATCGCTTTATAGTGGACAAAAAAGTAGTCAAACACATAAATCACGCAAAATTTGTCGGTTTTTGTCTGTCGCATACAAAAAGCCTGTCGTCTGCGCTGTCCCTTAGGGTTCTACAGACGAGCGGCACGTTGCCAGCGGCACGTTGACAACGACGCTTGTCTGTAAGAACCCTTAATGGTTTTTTCGTCTGTGTCTTCTGACACCTCAGTTTGACACTGACAATTAGTTCATCAAGGTCGATAGGGCGAGGAAATAGGATGTGCTTTTACATAAAATTATAGATTTATATCGTTATAAATACGTTTGGTATAAATATTTATTTATAGTTTTTGAGGTGACCCGACACATTTTACAAGATGGTAAAGTGTTTCATTTGTTTCACATAAAACATTAAAAAAGATAACCAAGGTTCTCTAAATTACAGAGCTCACGCATTCGTGATCGTTGTTCGAGTCACACTTTTCTCTCGTGAAAATCAATTTGAGTTATTCTTGGCATGATGATTTCTAGTAATTCTAGCATAAAAGCCACGATGGTTATTGTAAACACCTTTAAATACTAATGTAAATACAATACAAACAACACTAATACAATATTATCAATACTAATGTAATGTATTCATTTATGGTACAATTCCGCTGGCCGAATGCGACTGCAACCTCAACCATACGCAACGACAGACACGCACGACTGGTTTCTTTGAAAACGCTTCCGTGGGTTCACATTGTAACGCTTGTAACTCTGTGAAAACGCTTCCGTAGATTTACATTGCAGCGCCTTGTTGGTTAGCATTCTGCGGTTGCCTTCTGAAATGTACCTTAACTTTAAAATAACCGTACCTTGTTTCAGGTTTATGATTACTTTGATAAATATACTTTTTTCTGTGACATGTATGACGAACACACCGACACTGCTATACCATTGGTACTTTATTTTTATCCATTCGATAATTCATGTCAAGTTATAAACACAAGAAAAGGAAAAAATCTGCTTAGACGTGTGCAAGCGCCATTCCTTCAATTAAATATGTTACAAACTGGAAATATTGTCAATATATTTTCAAAACTACTTCTTATAAAAGGCTGTGCCCCAGCTACCATGAGGACCTTGTTTAAAAATAGTGAAAGGTAACATTTAAATACTTATCTAATTTGTTATTATTTTTAAATTGGACCGCCTCTTCGTCGTTTGCGTACCTGCATCATCTTTCAAAGAATGGCGCGACATGAGTGTAGCTTGCACTGTGGTCGCCTAAGCAGTTGCCATGGCACAGGTAGATTCCGAAGCACCCAAGCATTTCAGGATAACATTTTCCTACGTCAGAGCGCCATGCCATCTGCAAGAAGTTCTTCATAGCTGATTTTACTGTCACTAGTTCACTACTGTGATGTGCTCAGTGTCAGTTATTTTCGAAGAATGTTCCTATGGGTAGAATCGACTAAAACGACTAAAACTGCACTTGATTTCAGTACTTTTGCCTTTATCAAACCTGTGCCGGCAAGTATGCATGGACAAATAATAACATTCATTTTGAAGAAGGGTTTTCGTATCGTAAGTATGAAGAACGGAATGATAAACAAAGATTTTGGACAGAAACTTTACAGTTATTTAGGAGGAAATAGCTTGCTACCGTAAGTTAATCCCTAAATTAGGTATTGCCAATGACATACGTTTTTTTTCTAGCCTTTTCTATTCCATTATTTTTATTTTAAATGACGTTTATTTGTCTTGTTTTCTCAATTTCTACTTTTAGACACCTAATAACATTTCAAAACATAAAAATGTGGTCCACCGGTGACGTGAGCAGAGTTCAAGCTATTCCTAAGCTTTTATAGCCTTCTAAGTTAATCAACCATAAAAGTTATGGTGAATTAACCAATACCACGGTGAATAGAACGTGTCCTCGCGTGCCTAGGAATCCTTTAGGAACAACTAACTCTCAATTTAATTTCAAACAATTTTATTCTTGTTTTATTAACCTTATTTTCATGTTCATTCCATTATTTAACTAACATAAAACGTTGTTTCATCACAGCATCCCTATCTTTTGTGCCCGAAACATGTTCAGTACCTACTTTAACCGAACACCTTGTTTGCAATATCGGCGTGACGCGTTTACCTAATTTTATGACTGCTTATTTTATATCTGTACTCCACAGGTATTATCAAGTAGTAACTCATTTATTTTCCAAATTATGTATTTAGTACCATTCAAATCAAAATCAGTTCTCCGCAATGGTACCTATAGGTACGACATTAAGTCCTACGACATCTAAGAAAAGGCTCCACAAACGCTAAATGGTTATAGGACCTCAACTGGTGATAAGATTATTATTATACCGTTTAAGTCTTGCGCGAACTTAATAATGCCGTAATAGTCATCATCTGCCTAGACTTTTCCCATCTATGTTGGGGTCGGCTTCCAGTCTAACCGGATTCATCTGGGTAATACGATACAAGGGTGTAAAACACCTCATAACGAAGCCGAAAGGCACTTGTTCTCCTCGTCATTGTGATCATTTTTTTGTTCTACACCATACCTGGGAATCTTCTAGTTACGGAGATATTGGGGGTCAAACTTCCAACTTTTGAAAAGAGTTTTTTTTTAATGTAAGATTTGTACTTTAAACACCTCCATGACCCCCGTACTATTCAATCCATCCATCAGCAACATGTTTTGAGTGCGTTACATTGAGTTCTACAACAAAACATGATTTTTCAGCCCAAAAAAAAAAAAGTTGTTTCCCAGCAATAATTTTTGCGTAAAGTTACTTAGTTTGATGTACAGAATGCTTGGTTGACGGCTTCCTGATGAGGTCTTTTACACCCTGTATCTCAAGACTGGTTATCAGACTTTATGGGCCACTAACTACCTGTAACGACTGTCAAAGATCTGCAAATGACAGCCGGGACCAACAGCTTATCGTGCTTTCCGAGGCACGGAGGAAACCCGGTATGTAATGAGTGGTCACCCATCCACAGACCAACCTAGGCAAGAACGGCTAAACCTAAGGATCGACCCGAGCGGCTGTTATTATTAAGCCACGAGCTCCTCAGCCGCATAGTAATAATTATGCCGTAATAGTAATGTTTGTATTAGTCCAGTCAGCAGGTAAAAATTAGAGGCCTTAGCTGGACATAATTCCGAAGTTAACAAAATTTTAGGATATTGTTCCGGGGTGGTGTGGGGTGTGGGATCTGAGTTTTCGACCTCGAGGAGCCTGTGCTAACTTGGTGGGGAGCAAAAAACTTCGAAATTCTAAAAAAAATTAATCAATTAAATTAATTAATTAAAATTAAATCTTCTTATTATGCATTTTCCTGGAAAACATTGAAGAACAAGGTTGTAGGGCATTAATTTTTTTTTTCTCACGGGATCATACTACTGAGATGAAAAGTATTCTACTCGCATGTGTTATGTTGAAAGGGAAAAATTAATTTTGACAGATGAAAATAATAGGACACACTTACAACTTTGTCCTTCACGAGCCCTTATTAATAATAAATTAAAAAATATAATATTAATGCCCTACAACCTTGTTCTTCAATGTTTTCCCGTAAAATGCATAGTTTAGAAGATATAAGTGAAAAGCCAAAAACAGTCCGCAAATTTCGAAGCTTTTTGCTCCCCACCAAGATAGCACAGTCTCCTCGAGGTCAAAAACTCAGACCCACACCCCACCCCACCCCACCCCGGAACAATATTCCAAAATTTTGTTAACTTCGGAATTATGTCCAGGTAAAATGCACCTGCCGACTGGACTCTGCGGCAATGGCGCGCCGTGCGCTACTGCTCGTCGCTGCTTAACCACACCGTGGACTCCATCAGCCTCTTCATCACCACTGTGCTGGTCAACGGGAAGTAGTTAACAGTGGGCGTGGTTGGCCAATATGGAGAGATAAACAATAGTAGGTATCTCCTGACACGTCTTATATCATTAGTCTTTATGTACCCCGACCCGGTAAGTGTGTTGTTCCGCTAAAATTACCGCACGAGAACTAAAAACATGTCTAATTTATACGTTAGATATACATGAGCCCATGACAAAAAAACTGTCTTATTTTTACAGCATTATAATCGACTACATAACTAGTGGTGAAGTTATTGGCATGGAACTGGTAGCTCCTAACGCGGTTAATGCATTTAGGGCTTGCTTGGGCGCAACAGACCCGGCTGTGGCTGCGCCTGGCACTCTCCGAAGACAATATGGAAAATCTGTACTCAAAAACGTCGGGCATGGAGTGGGCACGAGAGACGAAGCTATCGAAGTAGGTTTCAGGAACATTACATTATTTGAATTCTGAAAGTGGAGATTGGTGAGTTTGTATCTTAAGGTGACACATCACACGGGCTCGAACTCATTGGTGGGCGTGGCCATAAAGCACGCTGTCTCACCTGGCATCGTGCTCGACAGAGATAGTATCAGTGATGAGCAGTTAGGCGCTAGTCTTCACGCGCGTCTAGTTCGTACGCACGCACTCAGCGTTCCGAACCGTTCCGAACAAAAACGAAGTTATAAAATACTTTCGTCTGACCTTTTATTTAAATGCGCTAAAAAGAATAAAATAAACTTTTTCTTTAAAACTTTTACTATCAACATAAAACGTCATCGTCACTACACAATTCGCGAGATTAGTGGCAACAATAAAATTGTATAACTATATTGTTTGTTATTGTTGGCCTGGGGTCACGATGTCCTGGACGCTTTCCGCCAGGTCTGCTAATCCCTCGAGAGAAATAAATGGCTGTGAAGCCAGCAGAGTCTGGACGTTGGTCGGCAGACGACTGCTTTATATTGTCATCGTGGTACTGTGGATTTCCTTGGCCTGATAAAGTTTAGGATTTCCTTTTCAGGGCGTATCAAGTCGGGGTCACCAATTTAGTGGTTGATGTACACTATCTAAATTATATAAAAAAAATTCATAATTCTATATAAATTTAATCAATACATGACAGAGAAGTGACAGATCAGAAGAAAAGCAAAAATTATATCGTGAAGGTTTTATGTATATAAAGTTTCTAAATAAGTAGGTCGCTACACCATATTATAGGGTGTGTGTTTCGATGGCGCGACCACGGCGTTTTTTTTTTTTAAATAACTATGCCATGATTTTGTAAAAATATGTATGTATGTGGTTCAAATTTCCCAAAACCTTAAATTTGTCAAAGTTATGGTTAAAAAGTTATAAGGGTTTGAACGTGGCCACGCCATCGAAACGCGGAGAACCGCGCGGCCACGGAAATCTTAAAAACTAAGCGTTTCAGAGACCTGAAATTTAGGTACTTAAATAACAGATTGAATTTGTAAAAAAAAATATAAAAAATCCTTGGTTTATATTTCAGGAGCATACGTACGGTATCGCTTATAACCTTCAAAATGTTCTGAATGTGAAATTTAAAATTGAAATTAATTAATTAATTTAATTTTAAATTTTTTTTTTTACAAAATCTTGCCATAGTTTAAAAAAAAAATGCCGTGGTCGCGCCATCGAAACACACACATTATAGGAGTGCAATAAAAATGCACAGGCCCTTCAACTTCAGCGAAAAACAAATGACACGTCACTGACGTCATGCATGAAATGACAAGGACAGAAATATAGGTCTTGTTCTTCTATCAAACGAAGGACATGTCAATATCGCGTGTCCCCCTCCCGCACCGCACCGGGGGAAACATTATTCAGTGAGATGCACGAAAATTCATAGTAAAAGGCGCGCGTAAAAAAATATGAAAAGGCTTTTGGGAAATCGAATTTTATGAAAAAACCACTGCATAAATCATTATCAAATAAAATTTATTGAATTCTTCGATAATTGTGCTGTGTCGGTATGGACTTTGTTTTGGAAATTTGACACTTCTTTTATTACTAATTTACGCCCAAAGTTACGTTAAAATTGGCTATAAAA
Source organism: Xestia sexstrigata (assembly GCA_941918905.2). NCBI lineage: Eukaryota > Metazoa > Arthropoda > Insecta > Lepidoptera > Noctuidae > Xestia > Xestia sexstrigata. Next base: position 8,160,173 of record OW799200.2, on the reverse strand, counting down.
ATGAATCTTTGGTAGCTCGTAACTTTTGAATGGCTTTTTATTTTACTATTCTGATTCCGCACAGACACAATTAATAATGAGACAAAACGATATCATGTTTAACTTTAGATGTACCATGTCAAACAGTAGAGTAATAGCCCCCCGAAATTTGTATGGAAAATATGTTGCGCAGTTCAACCTTAAATGAATTTTAGGTAAAATAATATGAAACTGTTGGAATTATAAGGAAAAACGAGATGACGATTTTACTTCCGACTGTGGCCACGTGCCAGAAGAATCATGCAGCTCTATACTCCGATCGCATCTCTTGATGTGTCACTCAAAAAACGTTGTATTTTGTTTTACCGTGATATTATGGTAATGGGTGTTTCTTCTCTATTACAGATGTTGGAGTCATTTTTTGGAATGGAAAATGGCATGCCACGGATACCATTCAGAGCAACTTGCAAGAATTGCACTTGTTGTGTGATCATACCGCACGCAATTCTAGACGGCAACATGGGGTCCATTATCGAACATATTTCTACGTCAGACAAGTTTTACATTTCTGCCATGGCTATGTTCTCCTTAAATATACCTAACGCTAGGGAGTTTTATGAAGTTTATGATCAAGTTGTGCCTACCTATATGGTTAATATTTCTTTGTTACGAGATCTCGTACTCTAGTTTTAAGATTGGTAGACAGTGCCAGCCTGTCCTGCCATTTTCATTATTATATTTTTTCCATCCATTTAGACTAGAGCATGATCTTAAAGTTTTATTTCAGGAAATGAGCATTCAACTGGCTGAAGGAAATTGTTTAGCGTTGGAAGTAAAATGTAAGGATCCCAATGAGAATGTTGTTTCCGAATTCAGAAAATTGTGCGGTCCTCGAGATCCGGTAAATTCGATTTATTATAATGAATTCATTTCGTTCACTACTTAGTGCCGATATTCCAATCGTCACATTACCAAATACCCGCCCTTTAGTTAATTAGTAACTATTTAAAGCTATTTCGTAACAATACAGCCCACTAACCCCACAATTGGCTACTGTTCTTTTACAGCTATTCTAACTAAACCTTGTACCAACCTGAGGTACCTTAACGTGCGATCGGTGGCGGCGAAATCTCGCGTCCGGCCCTGGTCCAATCCATGGTCCGGAACGAGACGGAATGGGACGCCGTCAGTGACCTCCTTCTGCGAAACAGTCATGCTAGCGAAGGAGGTGGCGGAACGTGAGAGGGAGAGAACCTCACGTCCCGGCTGCCGCGGGAGACGCCCAGGGCCTCGGAGGTTACGTGGTGGCCCCCGGCCACCGTAGGCGCGGGCCTGTGGACGGAGAGCTATATGGGCTAGCTCGCCGTCCGTCCGTCTCATGACGACAGGCCGTGTCGACGGCGCAGGAGTGTGCCACGCGCGCCGCCGCGTATTTGGAATCTATACCTTCAGCCAACGCTCTATAGTGTTGAGTTCGGGTATACAATAAAAATATATACGCCCGTGCTAGGGATTTTAAAATATACCCGACCGCAACATTTTCCTGGGGTATACTTTCATGTAGGATACTCCATTTTGCTATACTGTAATGTATACCCGTTTCACTATCTCTATTAAACTTGTTTTTAATTCTAATACTTACCTACTTATTAGCTTTCTGGCTGTCGATGTCGATGGGTGCGCAATGTTTGGTATAATAAGAATAAACTTATTTATTCTGTGCATGGTTTTTTTTTCTGTGCATGGTTGATGGTGGGTTAGGTCGACGGAGCCCCGTTTCGCGGGGCTCCTACTTCTGTGTGGTTTATAAAAAAATAACCACGAAGGGGAGCCGAGCCGAGTCGGGGTGCCCTAAAGTCCCAATTGCATCCAATTTCTCTTGATATAAACAACCGTTACACACCCGATGTCGATGGCAAATTATGTTATGGCATTTCATAATTATGGCATGTGATAATTGAAATAGTAACTTGACGAAAGTATAGGTGCCGAACGATTGCTTCGTTGCGGTCGGGTATGTTTTAAAATGCCTACGCGCGAAATCCTTTTTCTGAAAGTATACCCGATGTCAACCCGGCCAGTGACGTCACAAATGTTAGGCAAAGGTACGTTTTAATTGATTAATTCTCGATTTCTGGATTTGAAAACATACCCGACGGCAACACGGTCTCTGACGTCATGAGCGTTGTGTGAAGGTATAGATTCCAAATACGCCGCGCCGCCGCGCAAGGGCCGATGCCTGCGGGGGCTGCGCGACTGTTCGAAAGAAATACCGTGGACCCGGAACACTGAAGGAACATGGATGGGTTTTCGTCAGTAAAAGTCTGACACTCCCTCCTGTTCCGCCCAGAGCGGGAGGAGTCATTTGATGATTTCCCATACAGAAGAAAAAAAAGGTACCTTAACGTTACGTAACCTTACGTTACGTTACGTTAGGAAAAAATAGATCGAATGGTAGATTTCAGTAGAGATATGTAATGAGTGTAAAAAGGATTGAAAGTCAACGTTCCAAAAGTCTGTTTCAATTTATAAAAAACTTCATCAGCACAATGTTTTCAGTGCATTAAGTCCCACCGCAAACAGTAATTTTTCACCCAAAAAAAGTCGTTTCCTAGCTATAATTTGCGTAGAGTTACTAAGTTTGATGTAGGTACATGATACTTGGCTTCGTAAAGGGTCTGTTTCCAAAACTTGTCAAACTTGTTTTGCCCGATTGGCCGCCCAAATCGGCCCTAAGGATAAGGGCAATGCGACCACTCCAAAGTCCGCTGAAAATACCTATATTATTATTTTTGTTCAAATTTGTCGTTTTTAGTGAAATGAAAATCAATCTAATCAAAATAAGTACACGTGTTGTCTGCTTGAGTCGTGCAATAAAATGATAACTTCAACAAGATTTGAGTTTTTATCATTATTTAAAAAATAATCACTCTTAAATTATCATGAAACTTGGCTGAATTATATATAAAACCGGCCAATTGCGAGTTGAACTCGCGTGGAGAGGGTTCCATACAATGCCAAAGTCTTATATTGTTTTTACTACTTTATTTTCAATTGATAGAATTCTAATAGGTTTTCCTGTAATCTATACAAGCAATGAACTATGTCTTGTATTTTTTTCAAAATTTTAGGCTTATTTGTTTTGGAGAATAGGGAGAGGGGTCAATTTTCGTCTTCTTTCATTAATAAAATCAATACTATTTATTTTACAATAATAATAAAAATAAGTTTGAGATCCTCATGTTCAGCCCTTTTATTTGAAATATGACGCAGTAAAATTTGCAACACTTTTTTTTTATTTCTTAATTAGTCCCCCGAAAAACCCTTATTTAAAAAAAAAATCACTTTGCACATGTGTTTGGGTCATAGGATTAAACCATCCTGACTTTCAAATTTCACCTGATTTGGTTCCGTAGATTCGAAGCAAATTGGCTGTGACAGACGGACGGACAGACAGACGCACGAGTGATCCTGTAGGGGTTCCGTTTTTTAATTTTTTGTACGGAACCTTAACAACCGGCTGAGTGCGAGTTGGACTCGCGCACAGAGGGTAGGTGTACTTATCATTCTAGGTCATCGGGAAGTATCCTATGAATTTTGATTCCCTTGAGACTTTCGAAATATACGTTTTTTGCGACATAAATGCCCGTATCTATCTTTTTTTAAACTTAAATTAGAAGGTTGATTTTTTCACAGCTCTATGGGATCGTAGACTTGACTATATGATTTTAATTTCAATACGATACCTTGACGCATTCCCGAGGTAGAGGATCTTGACAGACAGACGGACGGACGGACGGACGGACAACAAAGTATAGGATTATAAGGGTTCCGTTTTTTCTTTCTGAGGTAGGGAACCCTAAAAACTTACTTCATGTAAAAGTCATTCAATGAGATTAAATGAACTTAGACGGTTTTGTTGATGACTTTAATGATTAGAACTCTTTAATGCCGTATTTGTCGGTCGTGTTACGGTCGCGAATCATATTTTAACCTGCAAATTGCAAAAAACGAAAGAACATTAGAATTTCGCTGCCAATTCTGGCGTTTCCACAAACTACGTGCAAGTGAACCATAGAATCTCATCTATATAAAATAATTATTAAGAATGTTTTAATTACAGAATGTATGCCGCCAATTATATCCAGATTCCATAAGAGCCTTATATGGGAAAACGATAGTCCAGAATGCTGTGCATTGTACAGATTTGCCCGAAGACGGAGAGCTGGAAGTGGAATATTTCTTTAAACTTTTACCCAGTGATCTGGTTTCATAGTTAAACTACTTTTGTCCCTATTGTGCCCAATTTTATAATGGCATAACTATGTTTAACTTAACACCAGTAGGCCTATTACGTATCTTTCTGATCCAGTGACTATCAAGCTTCGGTTGTCCACCGAACTTTGATGACAACCGAGAATGTCATAATATTGGTATTACGTATCGCACTTAGTGGATATCACTTTACGGTGACTAACAGCCCCGGTACGGTGTAACGTCTTTCACGAAAGCCAGTTTAAACTCAGTTGTCATCAATTTGTGGACAACAAATTGATGACAACTGAGTTGCCATTAATGTATGCTTACATAATCGATAAGAAATACGAAACTAACCTTTTGACAGTTAATTGATGGATACTGAGCCCAGTTACTATTATTTCGAGCTCTCAACAGAGATACGTAATACGAGTAGCCCTACAGATACAGTAAACTATAACTAAAAAAAATATATTGCCTAAAATTAATATGTTAATGATCACCAACGTTAAAGCCACATTTTAGTGTTAAATTATTACCAACAATTTAACATTTTAATAACATATTAAAGCAAATGCCTCCTTAGGTGGAGTCGACGCGACGTCCGTCTGCAGGGTTTAAAGTAACCAAACACGAATGGGATGGCGGGATCTTAGTTCGCTCCCTTTCTAGTTGGGGTGTCTCAAGTCCCGAGCTCGCTTCGCTTGCCAAGTTCTTCTTGCCACAATGCCTGTTTTGGTTGGTGTGGTGTGAATTGTATTAGGTAACATATTTCCTTGTGTAACTGTCAAACGTCGCTTACTTTCGAAATTCTTTCGATTATGTTTCGTAACGCACGGTCATTTCAGAGTAAAAATAAAACTTTATTTATTGTCTTAAATGTCATTATTATTATTACATTTTCTTGCGAAGGGGCTGCCTCCACGACCGAGAGAATCGCGGAGACATTATCGTCCTTACCACGTTTTTCTATACACTCTTTTGGGCCGTCGCCACGAGCGAGAGAATCGCTGCGATATTTTCGTATAGAAATACGTTGAATCGCCGCGATTCTCTCGCTCGTGGAGGCGGCCCCTTAGATTTGGTGAATACAATTTGAAAAGCTGTCATTACTAAAACAGCTGGAACCTTCGATCAACAATTGTTGCTAGTTGCGAAGGCTAGAACTGGAACCATTGTAATTTTAGACTTTATTTTTTTGTACATGTTTTTTTTCTGTATCGCTGGCTATTGATCTCAAAGTATTTTTGGTGGTTAAAATATTTGAGATTATTTATATAATTTGTTGGATGATATAACAAAAATCACTTGAATTGTAGACTGATCATATATTTTATTACCGAAGGGTTATGATTTTAGCAGTCTATGTAATATGTAAAAATAAATAAATAAATATGTATATGTAGTATGTATGTGCGTAATAGTACATTACGATATTAGTGCGTTAAGATGATTATAACATGCGAGGCGGAATTTCAGCCCGAGCCGAAGGCGAGGGCGTAATTGAGCCGAGCATGTTATAACCAATACGCACGTATATCGTACGACGTTTTTTAACACATTTGCGAGGAAACAGAAAAAAAAAGATATTCACAATACAAGTACAAAGAAAAGAAAATTTCAGAAAAATGGCGCGAGGATTATTTTCTGCCGTGGCTGCGTGAAAATGTTGGCAAAGACGCTAGAGCATGCAACCAAGTTTTTAAATTACCGAATAAACTGTTTTTTATTTTATTTTAAATAAACTCAATCTGTGAATGCACACTGTTGCTTTCCCGCCATTTCAACAGCGCGCTAGCGCTGCCTACTGACTGGCGCCAGTTCGAAATTTGAATAGCAACAGCGCGCTGCTCACTAGCTGGAGTCGTGCGGCGGCGATCAGTTCCATTATTCCATATTTGAAATGGCAAATAATACTGTTATGGAATTTGTATGGACTATAACTTAACTATTTGCTTTGGTAACACACGCGTTTTTTATGACCCGCTTTACATATTTAAAACCGGTGGAATTACATCAGCTTTACGAGCAAGGGTGTTAAAAATAATGTTATGCTAAAATATAATTAGCAGTAACAAAAGTATGCCAAGTTACATTTGGTCTTAAAATTTTATGCAAATGGATAGAGAACCTTCACAATGCTGTGCACAGATTTGCCCAAAGATGGGAGTGAGGGAACTGGAATATTTACTTAAAATTTTACCCAATGATAAGGTTTCAGTTAGCTACCTTTATCCCTATTCAGTGTTTATATAAATACTGACTGTTATTAGTTAAAAATGCAAAGCGTATGAGTTTTAGAGTAAAAAGTGAAAAAAGTCCCAAAATTTTGCAGTTTGTTTTTCGAAGTTGCAAATTTGGATTCACATCACCCTAACTGATCTATATAACATAACAAAACTGCACGCTTTGCGATTTTATTGTTAAATTATTTAGTCTCAATACTTAAAAAAAAAAAACATTTTTAAGTTGTTATCGTTTTTTTAAGATTGGTGGTGAATTATTAGTCTAACAGACTTCCTTCTGTGCTTACATGAAAGAGAATTAGATGTATTATTACTTGTTATTGACTTGTCTCATAGGTCAAGCGATTTGCCAATATTTATCTTCAGACGGGAGCAAAGCTTAAAATTTTCAACTGTCCAGAAAAAAATACCATCTTTGCAGGGCCATATCTTGGTCCCGATAAGGTTTATAGAGCTTGGTTGGGTTTAAATTGTTGCAAATTTAGTTAACTTTATAAAAATACTGAATGTTATTTGTATTTGTTAAAAATGCATAGTTTTCGAGTTTTAGAGCAAAGCAAAAAGTGAAAGATTCTCATAATTTCGCAGTTCATCGCATGGTGCGCAGCGAGCACAGGTTTTTTGAAGTTGTAAATTTGGATTCAGCTTTGAAAAATAAGCCTTTTTAGCGTCGATTTCTACTGGCCTATATAATATTTTCACGTGGACTAAGTTTGCGGGCAACATCTATGTCACAATTACATAATTTGTTGGATATTTTTTTATTTAAGATGTTTTTTTTAGTTTCCTTATTTTAATTCTTATTATATTCCATCGTTTCTTTAGATTGGGTTATATTTTCGTTTCGTCTGGTTTTTTTCTATGTATATTACAGACCTGTTTTTATATAAACAGATTTTTAAGGATTTTTATGATTTTTGTTTTGTAATAGCATTCATAGAACAGAGTGACAGTAAATGTGATTTGACTACTGAAGAATGACTGAAGACCTTGTAATTTGCTAAAGTCCTTTCGCCGTAGCAAAGTGCAGGTGACGTTTGGTGACATACGCCATCGCCATGACATGGTTTAGTGGTGGGATGTATTTCTAAGATGTCGAAATTTTAGTCAATATTTTCATGGAAAAAAATTCAGTCATGATTTTGAATCAAGGTGACTTTCAAGATTGAAAAGGAATGGTACATCAAATGTCACCTTCACCTTTCTACGGCGAAAGGACTATACCTACCGTGAATTGCTTATTAATTTAGGTTGTTTTCTACTTCACACAAATACTTTTTAGAAAACACACAAATTTAACAAAAAGCCAAGCCTTTAAACACTCAAGAAAATGATAAATAATATTAGATAAGTACCTCCTACCCTATCAATACCTAGTGAAAATGAATTTGATTTCTTTCCCGCCACCACGCCGATGTGTTAAGGTAGTCTCAGCATTATTCCAAAGAAAACAGAAATGTCGATGTTTTGTATCGACCAGCAATTATAATATCCTTCTTATAATATCATTGTCCACCAGACAAGATAACACCTAGGTACGTAGCTACGATAATAAGATATAAAACTAACTTTAGCTCGCTGCTTTTCCAGTGAGTATGTCCCCACTGGAAAGTACTGTCGGCCCCAAAAAAATGTAAACACGGATAAGGAGCCATTCCAATGTTAACAATCCTTTGCTCCGTAACATTGCATCCAAGGTATTAGTACAAAACTACATACTATGTATTTCACCACTACAAAATAGTCACATGTACCAAAACCTTCTATAAGGCCAGATACAATGAGGGATTTTCTTTTTCAACTTTCCCTAGTCGCTGGATAGATGGCGCTGAACTTGGTAAGTAACTGCAAGGAACGGAACGTCACATCATTTCACTTGGATGTAATGGTTATATGCGGAAGCTTATGCAAACGAAAGTGTCAGTCAACGAGCTTATGCGACGTGACGCAATGTTTTTTTTTCCAAGCGTTTTGGCTTTAGCACCTAGTAACGTAGTCAGTTCAACGCCATCTACAGAGTTCTTGGAAACTATGTATTTTCTTCAAATACTCAAAAAGAAAACCTCTCATTATCGCTACACCCTATATGACTAAACATGCCAGATAACGACTCGTAACGAACAACACGTTTTTAACTTCGCCTAAAAGAACAACAAGTATTTATTTATGTCCTTTTCATATCGTGCATGATGTCAGTGACGTCGTTTCTTTTAGTTTTGAATTTTAAATATAAAAGAAGGCGGAAACCCACCGCTGCGCACGGAGAGGCTTAGATTTGACATTTGCAAATTTTTCAATTTCGAGCAGGTGGTTTTGATAAAGGATTATCAGTCAGAGTCTAAATAAAAATCAATTCAACTTTATTGAGCAAAAATAATATCATAACGCCTGTAATCCCCGAAGGGGTAGGCAGAGGTGTACCTAATATAGTACACCCACATTTCCCCAGTTATTTTTAAGTCCCATGTAATGGTAGGGTTTGCCCCCGCAAGCCTTCTGCCATCAACCGGGCGCAAATTCAGACTCCGTGGCTGCTACTGAGAAATTCCTGATGGAAAACCCAATAACACGTCACTTGGATGCAATGTTGCGAAGCAAAGGTTGTTAATATTGAAAAGACTCCTTGTCCATGTTTACATATTTTTGGGGCTGACTGTACCTACAGTCACGAGCACTAATATTATAAAATTTACATCTTTCAAAAGCTCTGTATCAATCGTTATTTAAACATTTATTTAATTTAACTTCTTGAACAAGACTGGTAGGTGGACTTAGGTACTGCCACATCGCATTCGCTTTCATTCATAGCACACTGTGCCCGGCCATTCGGCGCATTTTAGCGGCGTGGATTCCTTTGTTTTACAACGTGGGTCTCCACTGCAGTACCCCTGCGTGGCCCACCGCGGCGCACGGAGAGGCGACACACGTGTCTTTACCAAGTCTTTACGTATAAAGCGTGTACCGCATGCACAGCGTGCATGGTGTTGACAGCATTGAGCTATCCGTGCGCCGCGGTGGGTGTACGCCTTTACAGGTTTGACATGTATCATGTCACTGTAGTGTGGGTAACTGGGTATAGAACCTTCCTGTTGAGGGCAGCTTAAGCTGGCTATATTTTTTGAGACTGACTTGTGTAAAAAGGAAAACAAAATTTAAAAAGAAGTGGAAGGTTGAAGTTTGTCCTTAAAATATTGGTCCATATTGGTCGGACCAGGTCGAACCTCGGTACTTGCCTGCTTATTACTTACTTTACCTCTGAGTTTGTAATAATATTGTGTTAAGACTTCGTTAAAATGGTAGGTACTAATGTTCGCTTTATATATTTCTTTAAAGATCAGATATTTAAATGAAAGTGTTTAGTACGAGTATTTCAAACTAATTATTAGCGCCTTGGAATGCCTGGCCTTTTTTTCGTTCACCGGCCTGGCCTATGGAAAGGGGCCTGTCAGGCGGTCACGGGAGTAAAAGCACAAGGTGTTCCTCCTCGTCACTTCTGGTTGGGGTACAGAGAAATATTTAAGGCCTGCTTTACCAAGGACCCTCCAGCTGTGACGTCAGGGGTTTACAAGGAGCCACAGCAGGCTCTTTCAGCTCGATTTTTTAAATCAATCAGTCGTTCCGCTGGGATCCTGAGCGCCCGGAGTCCAAACACAAATCAATGGAATATTAAACCTTTTAAAACCGACCTTGTTTCAGGTTTATGATTACTTTGATAAATACACATTTTTGTGCGACATGTATGACAAGAACTCCAACTCGGTTGTGCCATTAGTGCTTTATTTCTATCCATTCGATAATTCATGTCAAGTAATAAACTCAAGAAAAGGAAAAAATCTGCTCAGACGTGTGCAAGCGCCATTACTTAAAAAAGAAATGCTTCAAATTGGAAATATTGTCAATATATTTTCAAAACTACTTCTTATAACAGACTGTGCCCCAGCCACCATGAGGACTTTGTTTGCTCATAGTGAAAGGTAACATTTTGTCGCATTTAGATAATATTTAATTTGCTCAGTGACTTTATTTTTTCTAATTGCACCGTCTTTGGTGACTTCGTATCTGTATTATCGTTTTCAAAAGCTGTATTACCCAAACTGGTAATCACCACCGCACCTCAACTGGGCCCATTTTTATGTAACACTAAATATCTACTGGCTGGTGTTGCGCCGAGTCGTCTAGGGCCTAGATGACTCAGCGCACTCAGCGACACACTCTGCTCAGCGTGGCTATGACAGAGTTATGAAATAGTTTGGTACTTTCATTAGCATCCATCACGGTCTTTTCTGTGGCCTGCCCACAGGCTTTTTTTCAGTTAAGTTATAGGGCACAGACTAAAACGACTAAAACTCCTCTTGATTTCAGTACTTTTGCCTATATCAAACCTATACCATCAACTATGCATGGAAAAATAATAACATTCATTACGAAGAAAGGTTTCCGCATTGTTCGTATGAAGAACGCAAAAATAAATAAAGATTTTGCACTGAGTTGTTACAGTCATATGGCCGGAAGTAACTTGCTACCGTAAGTACTGATATTCTGTGTGGCAACTCATAATATGAATCCATGTTACTAATAGAGACAGCAGTTCCATAACTCTTTAAAACTCACAACAAAATCTCAAGATAAATCGCGAATTTCATGAGTATGGACGCTGATTTGCTTAGCTCAGCTCATGAGCTCATGGCTCATATTATATGCCATCCAGCCATACACATTGCTGCCGCCAGGTTGTCTCCCGTCACTGACACTGTTATAACGATTATCCTGCGACATGTAAATTGGTTTCCTACACCCATGAAAATAAAACTGACTTATTTGTCCCTACAGTACTATTATTGATTACATAACTAGTGGTGAAGTTATTGGACTGGAACTGGTAGCTCCTGAAGGTGTTAAGAAATGGAGGGCTTGCTTGGGCGCAACAGACCCGGCTGACGCTGCGCCTGGCACTCTCCGAAGAGAATATGGAGAAAATATACTCAGAAACATCGCGCATGGAGTGAACTCGAGACGAGAAGCTATCAATGTAGGTAACAGGAACAGTCCACCTATTCTTAACAAGCCTAGTCGAGTTTTAGAAATAGATTGTAACACAGTCACATTCCTCGAACTTTTTATATATAGAAATGGTATACCTTTTCTATATAAAAAATTCGAGGAATGAGAATCCCTAGCTTGGCAATACAAACAAGTTTTGCAACTCAACCGTCGTTTCCGAAATACAAGCTATCAACATCTGAACAATAAGAAGTGGTCAGCAATAAAGACGAAGAAGCTTTTAGCGTCTTCGCAACATTTACCGAAGTCGATCCCCTCACCATATAAAAATATTTGTAGCTTCATCGGTACTTTGTCCCAATCCTCCAGAGTCCATGATGCACAATTTCGAGCAAACTTAAGTCGGGTAATTCAGTGCTTGGCATAAGGCTTGTAGATCGAGTTCCTAACGTTGAAATCCGAAGGTGTACAAAGTTTTTTGATATTGGAAATCAAGTTATTGAACTAAAATGGAGTTGGGCAGGACACCTAGCAAGTGCAGTGATGACAGGTCCAAGGCTACCACCGAAAGGCGTCCAAGAACGAGGACAAGAAATGTGGGTCGTCCGGCGGGGAGATCCGCAGACGATATAGTTGCCATCGGGGGAAAAACCTGAATGAGGCTGGCACTTAGTGGGTGCAAGCCCCATATAACCTAGCTGCCCCGGGCGGTGAAAAAAAAATGCCACGCATACCGATGCGTGGCAATTTTGGCACAAGAAAAGAGAGACCTAAACCTCCCAGCAGTGGGTGAATTCAGGCTGTGTGATACATGATGATGATGACAAAGCCAAATTACTAAATTAACAAACTACAGTATTTTTTCTTCTGTAATTCAGATGTTGGAGTTATTTTTTGGAGACATAAATGGTAAGCCACGGATACCATCCAGAGCTACATGTAAAGACTGCACTTGTTGTATAATCTTACCGCATGCGGTTATAGACGGCAACGTAGGCTTCATTATCGACCATATTGCTACGTCAGGCAAGTTTTACGTATCTGCCATGGCTATGTTCTCCATGACATTACCTAACGCTAAGGAGTTCTATGAAGTTTATGATCAAGTTCTGCCTACCTATGAGGTTAATATTTCTTTCTCGTACTTTTACTCTTAGGCTTTTTTCTAAAGCCAGTGTGATTGGTTTAAAACCGCAGTTTGCGTCCATAGTGTTTTACCATAGCGGCTTCATATTATGTTTCAAACTTCGCGTTCGCCGTACCGGACGAGACTCGCAATCTACATGTATGACATATAGACCACTCTGGACTACGGCCTAACCATAACCCAGGCGACCAACCGCCATGTTATTGTCCCAACTGCGAAAAAGAACGGTTCCTTGCTTGATTTTTAAGCTTTGTTGAATATCTATCAGTCAATAAATGGTTATATTTCAGGCAATGTGCATTCAAATGACCGAAGGAAAATGTATAGCATTAGAAGTTAAATGCAAGGATTCCACTGAGAATGTTGTTTGTGAATTCAGAAAATTGTGTGGACCTCGAGATCCGGTAATAGTATATTATGATACAAGTGAGCAAAGTTGCTCATTATAAACGAGGCTGTGAAATCAGCCGAGTGTCTAATGAGCAAGTTGCTCACGAGTTGCATACGCACTTCACACTTGCGAGGAAAAAATAAATATGTATTGCATAAATCGTTTTACCACACAGCAACAAATGCGATACAAACAAAATATTTAAATCATGGTTTTCTTTTTTGCACGCTCTAAATGTAAGGTATATTATTATATATTGTTTACATAATTATAGTCATACAGCTTACTTAAAAATTATAATTTTAGACATAAAATGCAAATATTGAATTGAATAGTGAATGAGGGATTTTCATTTTAGCTCTTCCCTAGTCGCTGGATAGATGGCGCTGAACTTAGAACGGAACCTAAAAAAACTGATTTTAACAAAGCGGGTTATATTCGGACGGTTAAGCAAACGAAAGTGTCAGTCAACGAGCGTATATGACGTGACGCAATGTTTTTTTTTCCAAGCGTTTTAGCTTTGGCCCCTACTATCGTAGTCAGTTCAACGCCATCTCTAAAGTTCTTGGAAACTATTTTTTTTTTCAATACTCAAAAAGAAAACCTGTCAATAAAAATAATTTGATAATAATAAATGTTTTTTCGTCTTAACATAAGGACACATTAATTTATTCCAAAAATGTAAACGGATTTTCAGCGACATAAAACCTCTTTGTTGTTACAAAAAAAAAACTAAGTATTACCCGGTTTAATTGAAAATGCTCTGTTTACTCGCTTATAATTTGCAGTTAGGTACTAACTTAACTTTGTAGGGATAATTCTATTATGCACTAGTGTGTAATATTATTCTGCACGTATGAGTTATAGTTCGATTTATGGCCCTAAGAACGATGTTATCTATAAGGCTCACTTTTCTTGCAAGTGTGTTGAAAAGATTTACTTAATTATATGCTGTTTTCATTTTTCCTCGAAAGTTGCGGTACACGATGCATCTGGGATATTCTGTGGGTGATGGAATGGCCATTTTCTTGCTAACTGTTAATTTTTTTGAAAATCTGTGAATTGTGATAAAAATATCACTAAAAATTATGGATAGTCTCCGAAGACCATTTTCGTGTAGCTGCAAACGGTTAAGGTAGTTTCCCTTACTCGCGCTCGCACCTACTGTAGACTTAAATGTGTCTGACAAGACGTAAGAACCATCGAAACGGTCTGACAACTGAGAAAACATCTTTTGATAGTTCAATTAACATACTTAAAATTCAGGTTTTATACTACGACGAAAGTATAACTATAATTGTTCTTACTTTAATGGGTGTCTGACACGCGTTGGAACTGTCTGACAATGGACGAGGTGGTTTATAATATTGTTCCAAATTAAATATATCAAAACGAGCTTTATACTTTAGCGAAAGTGAGGACCAATCTTATACACCTTTGCTACCTGATATAACTTTCAAAGGAACCGTGATCCAAACTTTGGGGAGCGTTCATACCTGTAATAAGGACATACACAGAAACTTTTAGGTTTTATAAAATAACGAAGGTCTGAACGCGTCGCTCTTGCCCTATAATGCGGGGATGCCATTTTGAGTGTGGAAAATGCATACTTTTTAAATTACAGGATTTATGCCGCCAATTATACCCAGATTCCATAAGAGCCTTATATGGGAAAACGATAGTTCAGAATGCTGTGCATTGCACAGATTTGCCCGAAGACGGAGAGCTGGAAGTGGAATATTTCTTCAAACTTGTAGTATTTGATAATGCTAATTAGAGTAACTATATGTATACATTAATAACTATGATTTGGATTTATTGTTAAACCTAATATTAACATAATTATACTTTTACCTTAATATTAAAATGTAATTATACTTTTAACTTAATATTAAAGTGTAATTATACTTTTAACTTAATATTAAAGTGTATTTTTACTTTTAACGTAGTATTAAAGTGTAATTATTACTTTTAACGTAGTATTAAAACGTAAATATACTTTGCCTTGCTTCAAGTGAAACGCGTACGCTTCTCCTGGTTCTCCGCATTTTGCGTCTTTATAAGAAAAAAAAAGGGCCCGCTAGCTAGACACTTCATAGAAACGTCATTTAATCAAAAACTGTCGAAGCACATAATATATCTTATTTATTTTCTTTAGGCACAAAATAAGATCTTTATGAAAAGCTTTCACCTGTTGATCAATATCGTTGGGGCCTGCCAGATAGACTCACACTAGGAAGGAAGCCATTTTTTTCCCATCGAGGCACTCTAGCCTAAATGTTTTTGTTGTTTTTTATGCTATCAAGTATTTGAAATAAAATTTGTCTTTAGACTTTTTTTATTAGTAGTAGGTAGAGCAGTAATTACTCAGTGGGACGAGGAATGACAATTCCTCGTCGTACCACTGGTGGAATAAGTTGGTGGCACGACGAGTTAACATTAAACCAACAGAATTCGCACTACACAGTGTGATCTCCAAGATGGAATGTGCAGTAGACTACAAGTGCTCCTCCCTAGCTGTCTTCGTTGACATAGAAAGCGCTTTTGACAAAACCGTTTTCCATAGCATTAACGCAGCCCGAGAAACACGGCGTGGACTCGACCCTGCGAGGATGGATCACGAACATGCTCAGATTGAGAGCCGTACAAGTTACGGTCTAATTCCGCAATGTGTTTTTAGATTTTCGAGTGAATTGGGTTTTTTCCAGGAGTGGTTCTTGATGGGCGCCGCCACTTCCACACGTATTGGTCTGGCACGCTCGTTATGAGCTGCACTGCCTGCACTACTACATTACTACATACCTACGGCCACGGCGCACTTCGAGCTTACTATACCCACACTACCCAGTAAGTAATTGGGTAATAATAATAGCAGGCCCTTAGTGTTACAAAAAAAAAAAAAAGTTTAGACTGGGTGACTTAACAAACTGGTATTATTTATCAATTTAATAATACCAGTTTGTTACTATCAAGACAAGTGTCCTACAAGTGCATTATAATATTTGTTTCACACTATGCTTGCGTACCATTTGGCGCATGGGCAAAATCGGAACTAACTCACTCATTCTATTCAATTTCTTCGCAACACCCGCTTGCCAATGCCTTTCAAGCGCTAGAAGGTCCATGTCACTGTTATTGGAATTGAGCAATATTGGCGACGACGCAAGGTGCATGGTGCGCTTTGTTGGGCTTGGGACCGGCACAGAGTACACATTGGTGACCGGTAAACACACATTCGGGATCGCAACCTTTGGATCAAATAAAAAGATGATAGCATTGACAGCGTCAGCGTGAACTTACTTCAAAATAACGGCCCAAATGTTTACGTTCCATGAAGTTAAACGCGTTCCAGTACCACAAACCTCCGCCTCGCCTCTAGCGGCGAAATTTAGAAGTTGTCTAAGAATGACACTTTGCTTTAAAGTTGAGGTTAAGTTTAGACATAATCAGATGGATCACGATTACATACAAAAACCCATACGAAATATTGTTGCGGTCCTCAATGTAGTAAGTACTTGATACGAGATTCGGGAATTAGTTTTCATTTGTTTCCAAAAGACAAAGTTATTATGAAGAAAAAATGAATAGGCAAGCTGATATCACTTTTTTTGGATTGGCTCCTTATATTGATGATATTTTAAAGTTGGTAGTCTTACTAATTTGGGTCTACCAATTATTCACATTGATTTTATGAAGTTATATCAAATTATAAAAGCGTAACAAGGGAAGCTTATGAATCTTAATTGTATTGTATGAGTGGTAATCAATTTTTACAATCAATAAATAATTTAGTATACACAGCTGTATTTTTTTTTTTAAATTTTAAACAAAAGATCCATACTTGTTAACTATTTAGAAATCTTTCAAAATATACATTAACGAGACATAAACAAATTTCCAAAATATGATCTTCGTCATATGAAACTCTTCTAATCGCAAAATCTTTTCCTGTTTCAGGATAAACTAAATAATCACATACCTTAAGTAGGTAGTATTGCATTTGAGTATAAAGCTGAGTATTTTTTTTTTTAATTTTTATTTAAGATACAAAATGGAAAAAAACGGTCGTTTTTAGCAATTTTTCTAACTGTAACTACAGTGAAGTATATTTTAATGAATAAAATAGACGTCAATAATCTAGAACTCTAAAGCATTGATTTTGTCAATCAGATTTTATATTAATTGTGTATTTAACGATTTCAGATTTTTTTTACTAAAGTGGCGCTAGTGTGCCATGGAGGAGCCCCTTAAAGTACGGCCTCCGCGGTAAAATCCGACTAAGCGACCTCACGGACGTGTGACGTCATGTGGTGCGCTGGGAATAATTTTAATTAATTAATTTAATAACTGGTCCGAGGTGGCGCAGGAGAAGAGTACCTGGAAGGATATATAGGGGATGACTTTGCCCAGCAGTGGGACATTCAAGGCAACTGATTTTTTTTTTTTGTAATTAAAACATTTAAACATACTTAAAAATAATAAGTGCAAACCACTTTGCAAATCAAATTTTGTCAACGTAAACACTCCGCATTACCCGCAATCGGACATGATAATGGACTGGACGTGACGTCATCGCAGTAGCTCGCGAAGGAACGCAAAATTAAAAAAAACGGTGAAACTACAACGGTTTGAAACAAAAACTATTATTATTTCCACGAATAAGCGCATTAAATGCAGTAACTTTTATGGCATTATTTTGATGTGTTTTGGCTACGAACCTTAAAAGGAGTGTGGATCGGGGCCAGAGAGTTTTTTTTTATTAATTGTTTTTCCGTCAGTGTCTTTTGATACTGACAATGCTGACAAATGATTTTATTCTTCAAGATCGTTAGAACGAGGACAGCGGACTTCAAGTACTTTATCGTAGATTTGTATCGTTTTACATAAGTTTAATATAATATCTATTTATACTTCCTGACGTATTCTATATATTTTAAGATGGTAAAAGTGCTTACATTTATTTGACAAAAACATTACAATACAGATCCAAGGTTTTTCCAAATAACAGAGAAAGAGATTCTCACGCATGCGTGATGCTCGTTGGAGTCAACACTTTTCTCACATGAAAATCAAGTTTAGTTATTCCTGGCATTATCTAGTATTTATAGCAGAAAAGCCACAACGTGATTGTTAATGTCAGCGTTGAATCTGCCCTAGGGCCCGAACGCATCGCCACGGCGCGGCGCGGCGACCTGCCAAGCCACGGTGCGGTGCCTTGTGCGGCGGCTCACGACAGCAACCATCGTTTCAAAAGTGTACTCAAACCCTTTGCATTAACTGCCAGGCGGGCGCATCGTACACGGCACCGCAGCGCGTCCCGACGACGCGGTATCGCACTTATCACACGCGTTAACACAAACATATCACAATTCACGATGTTGTTTACGGAGAGAAGCGGTACGTACGACGCCGCGTGTACGCTGTATGCTCCATCGCAGATATTGCTACGTTTCACACTCCACTTTTTCGTGAACAAAGTACTGGGGGAACTGGCTGGCCTCAACGCGGCGGTGTCATCTGCGGGCTCAGCGCTTCATTTCAAGCAAAACAAAAATAGCTAAATGCAACTATACAATTTTGAGCTCTATATTATATTTTTTATCACGAATAATTCCAATTTATGACATTTGTTTTTAACGAACTTTTAATATCAAAATCTTTATTCGTAAAATCTTAATGAACCTTACACTCAAAATAGGAACCATTTCTTTTTGTAAATAAGTACGTTACAGTAGGATGACATAGTGCATGGGGTGATAGTTTGGATCAATACCAACCAAAACAACAATATATTGTTCCGTAAAATGTTACTTACATATATTAATACAATTACAGTTATACTACACTTTTTAAAATATCTAAAAATGTTTACCTTCAACATCGAGATGCCATACATAAAAAAAGCGACTGAGTTAACTGCAGCCGGCCGACAGCAGTTGAACGGAGCACAGATTTTGTTTGCGCTGTCTTCTCTGTACGTAACTTAGTAGCTCAATGACCTTCAATCAGATTTGTATGATCTCGTAATGAAAAATTCCTTTTCTAGTATTTGTTAACATCAAATTATTTGTGAATCTCTAGTCATTGAAAAGTCTTTTTCTATCGATAACAAGACTGTGTTCATGAAATAAATTAAAACAAATAATTCCGTGCTACGATTTGAATTATTTGTTTTAATTTGAATTTTTAAGATTTGAATAACATGAGGGTAGTAATTAAACCGACCTCTATATAATAGCATTTTCTCCTACAAAAAACTACCTTACCCTCTAAATTACTAATTCAGCCACCTTATTATCATCCCAGAATCGTTGTTATTTTATAACTTTTATAGCATCTATATTTGTGACATACATTCAAGACAGTAAGTTTCTAAAATAACTGTACATGGTGAATTTTTCAAGTGGTCATGGATGGCCAAATCGGTAAAGTAATTCTAACGACTTCTAATTTTATAACTTACGACTTATTCTTAGCTCTTCCTATAATTTATTTTATGATCACATTAAATGTACTTAAAAAAAATAATTAAATTAAAGCCACTTAATATAAGCAACAAAACAACCGTATTGCTTACACAGCGCATTGTTTTTTGGGTAGAATAGACTCTTTTTAGTTTTGTAAATTCACCTAATTGACGTTTTGCAATAAACTTTGTATTGAAAAACGTCGTTTGGTACACGTGGGCTCTGCAGTTCTCGGCTCCATAACACGCTCGCCTGCGGCTCGGCTGTGAATTCCGCCTCGGCCGTAATAACAAAGTTTCCCCACTTGTATCAAAATGTATTGTTGTCCATTAAGAGATGCTTAAAAATCTGATTCAAGGTAGAGATTTGATGGAAGGACTGCGTGCTTAGCTCTGCCCAAATCACAAAATATAATATAAATATCTCAAATCACAGTATTTTTTATCGAACTCCTCGAATTCGATTTCGTTATCGAAACGGCTTGACCGATTTTAATGTTTTATTTGTGTAAATTTAGTAGGTCTGAGAATATAGGTCGTAGACTATTTTTTAGTCATTCATACACATCAAAATATCCACGCGAACGAAGTCGCGGGCAACGGCTAGTAATCCTATAAAAACGCCTTCACGCACATTATACTATCTATGGTAGAGGTAGCGGTAGGCGCGCTGACTGCCCACCGTTGGCTTTTTCATAATGATATTATGAAATGTATTTTTCAATACACTTCCTCGAAAACTGGTTAATGTATTTTACACCCGCGCGATTTTTTTCATTTTCCAACGTGTGTGGGAATGAAAATTGCCACAGATAACTATACCTATACTTAGTCCAAATTGATTCAATACCTATAGTCGGAGATGAATGTTTTTTTTTTTATTTCGGCAAAGCAATAATGCGTCTTGGCGCAAATATTTTTTTAATATTCAAATTGTGTTTAGAAATAGAATATCATAGATAACCATGATTATTTAAAACAAATATTTACTTTTATAAACAAATTAACATTTATTTGTGTTCCAAGTTCAAAAACAATTTTTTATATTAGGTTGCTTTTATTATATTTCTTCAAAAGTGCATTGAAAAACGTCGTTTGATACACGTGGACATTTGTTATTGCGGTTATCGGCTCAAAAACACCCTCGTCTACGGCTCGGGAGTTAATTCCGGCTCGGGAGTTAATTCCGCCTCGGATGCAATAACAAACTTTCTCCACTTGTATCAAAATGTACTATTACGACACACGATTTAGTGCTCAAATTTGAATTTTGTGTTTAGTCATCCTTTCCTATATTTCCTCCTTGACTGTTTTAATGTTAAGGTCGTGGTGTAGTCTATCATTTGTTATATACCAAGGTGCGTTTGCTATCATGCGTAGCATTTTAGGATTTCTATGTTCGAGTTTGACTCGAACATAGAAATCGTTGCAGAAGAGTTGAGAAATAGTTGCAGACCGTAGCACCATATGGATTTAATTATGTCTTTATAAATGAGTAACTTGTTTCATTGACAACTTCGACTTCTTGTGCAACATCCAGTACATTTTTCTGACCTGTTGTCCCATTACTAGTCTTTTGGTAAACATATGTTTTCTCCATGTGAGTCTCTTGTCTAGGTCCGGTCGAACAAGCTTTACAGTTTACGGTTTACAGTTTAACCAACAAATTACATTGTAAAATGTAAACCAAATTGCTTGTTCGACCGTACATTCCCAAATACTTTGCCTCATCGTGTTGGGGGACTTGAACTCCGTTTAATGTGAGTGGAGGGCAAATGTCACGTCAAGTGGTGAATGTCACTTGGACCGATTTGGTTTCATTCGCCTTGATACGCCAATCTTTAAGTCATTTCGCGATTTTGTCAAGGCTATTTTGGAGTTTTTGGGTGGCTTTTTCTGGGAGTTCGTCCGATGCCAGAACTGCTGTGCCGTCAGCGAAAGTGCTTATTACAGTGGCCTTGGAAATCGGCAGATCTGCAGTATACAGAAGATACAAGGGAGGGCCCGTTACAGTGCCCTGCGGTACACCTGCATGGATTGGACATACTGTTATTACTTCTTCGCCATGTTTTACAAAGAAATGTCTGTTTTCTAAATGCGATCTAATAAAGTTGTAGTATTCGATTGGCACCGATTTTTTATCTTAAACAGTAGCTCATCATGCCATACGCGATCAAAGGCCTGTGAGATGTCCAAAGAATGCAGCTGCGCAGTATTGTCCCCTTTCAGTGGCATTATTATTGTTGTTCACAAGCCTATGTACTTGTTCGATAGTACCATGTTTTTGCCTGAAGCTAAACTGGTGGTTTGGGATTAAGCTTCTTTCTTTTATGATTGGCGATAATCTGCTCAAGAATAGGATCTCCATTACTTTTGATGGTATTGGCAATAGGCTGATAGGCCTGTAAGATTTTACGTCATCAGGTCTTTTGCCCGGATTAGGGGCCATAATGATTGGAGCCTCTTTCCATTGTCTGGGGACCGTTGAAGTAATCAATATGGCATTATAGATGTATGTTAAGAAGCGCACACCCTCTTCTGACAATTATCTCATTATTTAAGCGGTTATCAAATCGTGGTTTTGATCGAGTTTCCTACTTGCTTGATTAACTTCAGATTTAAGGAAGCTTTTTATTGGGAGGTCGAATTGATGTTTTTCATTAAGTATTCTTGACAGACTGAATTAGTATTCAGTCTGTGTAGATCCCTGGTCAGGGTTTGGTTCAAACACATTTTTCAGATGGTAAGCAAATGCATGTGCCTTATCTGAATCTTTTATAGCCCATCTGCTGTGTGCTTTGGCTTTGCGTATAGAAGGCCGTGTGGGCACAGAGCGCTTAATTGAGTTTGCTTGTCGCTTTCCATAGTGAGTAGTCGGTTACGGTGGCGCTGGTATCTAGCTCTATAAGGAATGCATGCACATTTTGGTTTTGATTTTCACTCAGTAATTGACGCAGTTGGGATATTAATTAAATACAAAACAAGACTCAGACGTAATTTGACGGGCCTCACTTCTGCTGTTCGCAGAGTTCCTTTCTCAGTCAGTCAGTCTTTACCTTTTTATTTGGTCTGAGAATAAAGGTAATAACTATTTATTGTCATTAAATAGGGTTGAATGTAACTACTTACTTAAGTGTTAGATACTTGTTCATTTTTCATCAACATACAACCTGACACTGACCTGTAGGGCTATTACGTATCTCTGTTGACAGCTCGAAATAATAGTAACTGGGCTCAGTGTCCATCAAATAACTGTCAAAAGGTTAGTTTCGTATTATGTATGACCAGTCGCGATCAAATAAGACGTCATCGGTGCCCGTCGTGGCTGATAGTCACCGTAACTCATTTTAACAGACGCTTTCGTATCAATTCTTCTAATATTGCGATCATGTAAGCATAGTGGACATCAAATTGATGACAACTGAGTTTGAAGTGGTATTCGTGAAAGACGTTACACCGTGCCCGGTCTGTTAGTCACCATAAAGTGATATCCACTCTGTGTAATACGTCAAAGTCAAAGTCAAAATTATTTATTTGCAGTAAATGTGGTACAAAAGATACTAAAAATAATATGTAGTGCAATGACACATTTCGCCATAAAATTGGCATGCAAACATTAAAGAATTAGATGCTATTTTCAAAACAATAACTGAATTTGAAACAAACATTAAATTAGGTAACTAAGCGTGTGCGAAGTTACTCAATACAAAACAAAATTTTGCTGTTAAACACTAAAACCAAACAAATAAATTGTTAACAGAAGGAAAATAATTGGAAAATAAAATATTTTCTAATATACAAACACAACAACATATTATTAAAATTTAGGTAATTCTCTACAATACATTCCGGAAATGGTAAGATTGACAATTAGATTTTTTGAGAAATTCAGTTAAGGAATAAAAGCTATGTGAAATAAGCCATTTTTTCAGAATTTTGCAGAATTTTCTGTACGGAAGATCAGTAACAAAATTACGTAATACCTATATTACGACATTCACGGTTGTCATCAAAGTTCGGTGTACAACCGAAGCTTGATAGTCACTGGATATCAGAAAGATACGTAATATGAACCTGGCCTGCTGCAAATTGAAAAAAAAAACGTAACAAAATTTGAATTTCGCGGGCTATCCTGGCGCTTTCATACATTTATACTTATTACATAAATTTAAACAGTGCCAGTTAAATAAAAGCTTGTAAAAATACCTATTAAACCTACCTTGTTTCAGGTTTATGATTACTTTGATAAATACACATTTTTGTGCGACATGTATGACGAGAACTCCAACTCAGTTGTGCCATTAGTGCTTTATTTCTATCCATTCGATAATTCATGTCAAGTAATAAACTCAAGAAAAGGAAAAAATCTGCTCAGACGTGTGCAAGCGCCATTCCTTAAAAAAGAAATGCTTCAAATTGGAAATATTGTCAATATATTTTCAAAACTACTTCTTATAACAGACTGTGCCCCAGCCACCATGAGGACTTTGTTTGCTCATAGTGAAAGGTAACATTTGGTCGCATTTAGATAATATTTAATGTGCTCAGTGACTTTATCTTTTCTAATTGCACATTTACATTTGTCTTCGGTGACTTCGTATCTGTATTATCGTTTTCAAATGCTGTATTACCCAAACTGGTAATCACCACCGCACCTCAACTGGGCCCATTTTTATGTTACACTACATATCTACTAGCTGGTGTTGCGCCGAGTCGTGGCAGTACCTCTTACACAGGTACTCTCTGATGCAAATGGGCAACTAAAGTCCTCTGCCAGACAGCTCTCTAAAGCTATTTCTCTACTTCTTCTCAGTGTGGCTCTGACAGTGACCTGTTGGCATAAGGCCGTATCAATGAGAAGCAGCTGTTCATCGATATGGCTCCTCCAATTTTTTTTATTATTATTCATTTTCAATTTTCTTACAGTACAATTTACAAAAAGATGTAAACACGGATAAAAAACTAATAACGGATAATAGTATACGTACGTCTTATTGGGTCTGACTGTACCTTCATCATCTTTCAAATGTGCCACACTTTCGCCTGTTTGTACTGCCTGCGTGGTCCGTCCGTGTCGACTAAGCAGTTGCATGCCTGTAAGGCACACTTACAATAGCGGATCTTTCTGTCACAACAGCGATGTGCTCAGTGTGCCCATAGATATTCTTCAGTGTATGTTCCCATGGAGAAAATTTACTATTTTTTAATCTTGATTTCAGTACGTTTGCCTTGATCAAACCTGTGCCAGCAAAAATGCATGGACAAATAATAACGTTCATTTTGAAGAAAGGGTTTCGTGTCGTTCGTATGAAGAACGCAAAAGTAAACAAAGATCTTGGAATGCAGATTTACAGTTATTTGAGCGGAAATAGCATGCTACCGTAAGTTAATCCATAATACATTCAGTCAAAAAAGTATCGGGAATGGATGATTTGTTTATGGTTCCAAATTCAAATTTTTGTTTTTTTGTAGTTGTTAGATTGGCACAACTGTTTTCCATTTTGGCGCGGAGTTTGAGTTGCATCTGTTATTTATATTAAATACAGTGCTGGTTTTAGTAATATCATATATAGTGTGTATTGCGAATTTCATAATGGACAAAAATATCGAACAAAGAGTTTGTCTTAAATTTTGCATCGCCAATGGAATTTCGTGTTCGGAGTCACTGAAAATGTTACAGAAGGCTTACGGTGAATCGACTTTATCAAAAACTCGTGCTTATGAGTGGTTCAAAGCGTTCAAAAGCGGTCGAGATGTGATGGAAGATTTGCCTCGCTCTGGTAGGCCGTCAACGTCTGCAACTGAAGTTAACTGAGAAATTTTGTTATTGCATCCGAGGCGGGATTAACTCCTTAGCCGTAGGCGAGGGTGTTTTTCAGCCAAGAACTGCAATAACAAATGGTCACGTGTACCAAAACGACGTTTTTCAATACACTTTTGAAGAAATAAAATAAAAGAACGAAAAATATTTTTGTCGTGAATTATTGAGACTAAGATTTTAATTTTCTTTTTTTCCGCGCTTTGCTTTCGTCAGGTTGAAGGAGAAGTAAAGTTATGAAACCGCTATACAGCCTAATATAAAAAATAGTTTATTTTTAAATATTTTTGGATTTAGAACACAAATAAATGTTAATATGTGTACAAAAGTTACTATTAGTTTTTATTAATCATATTTATTTATGATATTCTATAACACAATTTGAATATTCAAAACATATTTATGCCTTAAAGACGCTAAAGGCTTTTCCGAAATAATAAAAAAACATTCACATCAGACTATAGGCATTGAACCAATTTGGACTAAGTATAGGTATAGTTATCTGTGGCAATTTTCATTCCCGCACGGGTACGGGAAAATGGAAAAAACGCACGCGTTGAAATACATTGCATGTTGTACTTGATCGTAGTGCGATATGGAGAGGAAGTGTAATAAAAAAGAATTTTTATTTAACACAAAACACTTATTACTCAAACACAATTTCACCACTGACCCACTCCACCACTGATCCACTATTCACTTAGTTAATCGCACTTGTAGTTCACTCCGATTCACTTCATTCAGTTGTGTAGTCAAAATCAGACTGACTGCTCCAAGACAAGATCATCACACACAACACACAGTTCTAGAACATTTTAAACTCGAGTACTGTAGTATCTAGAATTTTCTCGAAAAACAGGCGACATAATAATATTGTTTGAATTTGTTAAAAAAAACATTAATTAATATACTCTCCTCACCAAAAAAATCGAAACATTAGTGCAAGTACAGGCGGCATTTAAATAAAAAGTATACCAGTAAATAGCTGCAGTTTAGTCTACACAATGTTGTACCACAACTCCAAATTTGAATTTAAATGTGGCGTTGCTGGATTCATGGCATAGTCAGCTTGTTGTGATTGCACGATTGTATCATAGGATGTTACTTATAATTTTAAATAACAAAAATATTGCGTCAGTATCTTTAAGAAATCGTCACTTTAACTCTATTCAACTGCAGCAGCGGTTTCGTGAGGTTCGAAGATTGACTGTAAAAGATTCTACCATTAGAAGAACATTGGCGGAGCGTGTCCTGAAACCTCATATAAACCGAAGAGCGCGCATGAGGTTTGCATGTGAGCGTAAATTGTTCATATCTTCAAAGTTCTCTTTTTTGGCGAGAGTAAGGCCATACTGTGTGGTGATGACGGAAGAAAGAAGGTGTATCGAAGAGAGGAAGAGCTGTTTGCACAGTGCTGCATTGAAGAAAGACTCAGTTACGGTGGCGGTTCATGGACGATTTGGCGAGGCTTCAGCGCCGATGGAAAACCGAACTTGCTTTTGTATTTGGACCTCGCTTACCGTCATTAAATGTGTCACGCACGTTAAGAAGAGTGTCTGGAGCCTCATGTGGTACCCTAAGCACATTTTATTGCCGAAGAATTTCATTGGCCTGGCATTGTCCTTCATTTTATGAAGGACAATGCCAGGGCCATACCGCAGGCATTGTAAATGGATACCTGAGCTAAGTCGGTATTACGGTTATGGTCTGGCCAGCAAGAAACCCAGTTATAAATCCCATCGAAATAGAACACCTAACATGGGATGAGTTGAAGAAACGAGTCAGAGCTAGAGATCCAGCTACGGAGACGATTGGCCAGCTTAAAACAACTATAGAAGAAGAGTGGGATGACTGCCCACAACACAAGATTTAGACTCTCATCCGTTCTGTGAGGAACCGCATGATAGCAGTCATTAGAGCCCGTAGAGGAAATACGAGATACTGAATAAACTTTTTTTTAATATTTTTTGTTGTACCTACGTCTGATTTTCTAATATTTTACAAATTCTTCTTAAATACATATATGTATAGCCCGAAATACTACTCTGTCAAGAAAGTACCGGGAAAAGATCAATAATACACAAAATGTCTGTTATTCATCCAAATTTATTTTATCACCTTCAAAGTATGCTCCTTTAGAAACGATACTCTTGCGCCAACGAATAATCCATTCATCAAAACATTTTTTAAACGCTGCTTCCGGAATTGAGTTCAGTTCTCGCCGCGAATTCTCCTTTATGTCTTCTATCGATTGAAAACGGGTGCCACGAAGTGGTAATTTGAGTTAGGAAAAAGAAAAAAGTCAGCAGGAGCCATATCTGGTGAATATGGTGGTTGCTGGATGGTATGTGTTGAGTGTCTGGTCAAAAATTCGTTCACAATGATAGCCTTGTGCGAAGGCGCATTGTCGTGGTGCAAAATCCAAGAATTTTCTTTCCACAAATCTGGCCTTTTTCGTCGAATTTGCTCTCTTAAACGCCGCATAACGCTCAAATAATATTCTTTATTTACCGTTAGACCTTCCGGTAAGAATTCAGAGTGCACAACACCGCGATAGTCAAAGAAAACAGTCAACATGACTTTGACTTTTGATCGACTTTGGCGTGGTTTTTTCGGTTTCGGTTCAGTTGGAAGGCGCCACTCCGAAGCTTGTTGACTAGTTTGCATGTCAAACTCGTAAACCCACGTCTCGTCACCAGTAACAATGCGTTTCATGAATGTTGGGTCCGAACTGACTCGTTCTAGCATGTCCTCAGCGACTTTCATGCGATTGAGTTTTTGGAGAAAATTCAGATCTTTTGGGACTAGCCGAGCAGCAACATGTTTCATACCCAAATGATTAGTTAAAATGGTACAGATCGACTCGTGAGATACAGAAAGTTCGGCGGCTATCTCTCTCAGAGTTGAATGGGGATTTTCAGTCACTATTTTCTTCACTTTTGCGATGTTAACTTCAGTTGCAGACGTTGACGGCCTACCAGAGCGAGGCAAATCTTCCATCACATCTCGACCGCTTTTGAACGCTTTGAACCACTCATAAGCACGAGTTTTTGATAAAGTCGATTCACCGTAAGCCTTCTGTAACATTTTCAGTGACTCCGAACACGAAATTCCATTGGCGATGCAAAATTTAAGACAAACTCTTTGTTCGATATTTTTGTCCATTATGAAATTCGCAATACACACTATATATGATATTACTAAAACCAGCACTGTATTTAATATAAATAACAGATGCAACTCAAACTCCGCGCCAAAATGGAAAACAGTTGTGCCAATCTAACAACTACAAAAAAACAAAAATTTGAATTTGGAACCATAAATAAATCATCCATTCCCGATACTTTTTTGGCTGAATGTATACTATACCGTTGTGATCGCTACCACAACTTTGATAGCTTAAATCTTGAAAACGTGATGCTTCAGAAGATTTGTCTCAGAGATAACTTGTTTGTACTGATGAGCTAGCGATTGAAACACGTTTAAGCGAATCTGACACTTCAGAACGTTTTGTTTTATACAAAACTTTTTTGATGCTAGCTATCGATGGATACACGTTTTATGCGTGTCTGATCAAATCAAAGTTGGGCTGAAGATGCCATCAGTGAATGGACTTTAACTTTGATAGCTCATATCTCGAAAACGTGACACTTTAAAACATTTTGTTAAAACAAAACTTGTTTGTATTGATACCAGCTACCGATTAATATAGAATTTATGCGTGGCCGCTACTTTGATAAAAAATGAAAATGGCGGAAGTTAATCCGGCCAAAAAATTCAAACCCCTGTCGAGCTATATTCATGGTGCATCTCAAGTCAACCTGAAAATAATAATACCGGAGGGCGCCCATGAATAAAGTCCCAAAAAAGTACAGACTAAACTTAATTTTATCGGGTAACCCATTCGTCAATCATTTAATTGCTCATGTTTCTACCAATTTTCATTGGGTGGGTTAAAGTCGATCATAGAATATAGACAGAGCGCTCACGACGTGAACATGTTCGTTTACAAATATGCGGCGATAGCTAATGCAAAACGTTACGTACGCAGTTTTGTATTGTAGGTGTTCTTCACAAAATGATCGTGAGCAAATGTGCTGAACAGAATTTCGATAGAATTGCAGTTGCACCATTATGCTTCCGACAAAACCAAGTACTTGTAGGTCTTGGTTGTGGAATTTAAAGCACGCGGAATTTCTGTTGCGTAGTACACGGTTTTGATTTTCCCCGTTGGCCCGACCAGTGGGGCCATGGCATTGCGGCCAACGGGAATACACCAACTTAAATAATTTTCGGTAGGTGTCTCGACCCGCTAAAATTACCGCACAGGAACTTTAAACATGTTACATTTTTAAACATTAGGAGTGCAGATGACCTAAATCTCACTTATTTTTACAGTATTATAATCAACTACATAACTAGTGGTGAAGTTATTGGCCTGGAACTGGTAGCTCCTAACGCTGTTACGGCATTTAGGACTTGCTTGGGCGCAACAAACCCAGCTGACGCTGCTCCTGGCACTCTCCGAAAAGAATATGGAGAAAATATGCTCCAAAATATCGCACATGGAGCGAACACGAGGACAGAAGCTATCGATGTAGGTATCAGGAACGGTACATTATTTGAATCATGAAAGTGCAGGAAGGTTATTTCGGATCTTATATTTTTATTTTATTTATTAATTACAATTTACATTGTGTTAGAATTTTACAAAAAAAAAAGTTCTTAAGTGACATTCTCAGGACTTGGCCTGAATTCCTCTTACGCTGATGTCGGTCGCGAACGGTAAAACAGGCCTTTAAAAAACCGGCTAAGTGCGAGTTGAACTCGCGTGGAGGGGTTCCGTAAAATGCCAAAGTCAAATTTTCCGTAAGGCGGAGAGCATCGGTGGCCCAGTGGTGGCGGCCCCGACTGGAAAGCAGCGGTGGCCCAGTGGTGGCGGCCCCGACTTATGAAGTAAATCGTGGGTTCGAACCCAGACAGGCGCATTACTTTGTGTAATTATTTCATTACCAATGCTCTCAAAACGGTGAAGGAAAACATCGTGAGGAAACCGGCATGTCCTAGAACCAAAAAATTCGAAGACCCTTATTTAAAATTTAAAAAAAATTACTTTGTACATCTGAGTTTGGGTCACAGGATTACACCATCCCACCAAATTTCACCTGATTTGGTGGGGTTCCGCTTTTTTTCATTTTTTTTACGGAACCCTAAAAATTTATGAAACTGGAAATTTTAAACAAAACGAGACGATGACGTTATAGTTCCGGCTGTGGCGAAGCGCCATAAGAATCATGCAGCTCTATACTCCGATCGCATCTCGTGATCTGTCTCTCAAAAACTGTTGTATTCTTTTTGACCGTGATAAAGTAATGCGTGGTTCTTCTCTATTACAGATATTGGAGTCATTTTTCGGAATGGTAAATGGCAAGCTGCGGTTACCATTCAGAGCAACATGCAAGAATTGCACTTGTTGTGTGATCATACCGCACGCAATTCTAGACGGCAACATGGGGTCCATTATCGAACATATTTCTACGTCAGACAAGTTTTACATATCTGCCATGGCTATGTTCTCCTTAAATATACCTAACGCTAGGGAGTTTTATGAAGTTTATGATCAAGTTCTCCCTACCTATATGGTTAATATTTCTTTGCTACGAGATCTCGTACTCTAGTTTAAAGCTTGGTAGCATAATTATATTTTTTCCATCGATTTCGTACCCTGGAGTAGAGCATGATTTTGAAGTTTTATTTCAGGAAATGTCTGTTCAGCTGGCCGAAGGAAAATGTTTAGCGTTAGAAGTTAAATGTAAGGATCCTAATGAGAATGTTGTTTGTGAATTCAGAAAAATGTGCGGCCCTCGAGATCCGGTAAATTCGTTTTTCCTTCACTACTTAGGGCCGGTATTTCAATCGTCACTTTACCAAATGCTCGACCTTTAGTTAATTGTCAAATGAACTTGGGAACACCGACGCAGGCAGGGGATTCCACTTCCTGGCTGTGCGCATATTAAAAGATGTAGCAAAAGCGTTTCGTGCGAATGTGTGGAACATCGACAAGGGTCAATATGGGTGATAACCTGCAGTATGCCTGAACTCCTGATGGAAAAGGGGACATGGTGGAATGAGCTGGTGAAGCTCTTGGGCACGCTCACTGAAGTACAGTCTGTAAAAGGCCGACAAGCATGCAACTTTGCGCGCGATGCCCAGGCTATGAAGCTTATTATCCACCAGATTATCGACACCATGAGCTTCTTGGCTCTGCGCTCAACAGAGTCGAGTGTAGCTAGTTACTTGACTGAGCCATCCCAAAGATGACAGCAATAGGTAATTCTTCACCGGCTGATATTTGGAAGTTTCTAAAATCACTTGGCATAACAAAGCCCTCCTCTAGCATTTTACCTTCTAGTCTGTCCTTAAACGTTCTTAATAAACATTTCTCAACGTCAGCTTCGCTGTCAGTTGATGTTAGGAACCAAACTGTTCATGACATTACTTCCAAGCCATTTTTACCTCCTGACTCTTTCTCTTTCTCCCCCGTGACTGACGTTGAGGTCTTTAATTTTTTTTAAGTCAATTAAGTCTTAAGGCTGTGGCTGTGATGGGATCAGCAGGGCAATGTTATCTTTTGAGATTGATAACTTAATTCATATTGTTACTCATATCATATTTTTTTCTCTGTATACTGGTGTGTTTCCAGCTTTGTGGCGTAAGGTTTACATTATCCCTCTTCCAAAGATTCCCAGTTCCAGTTTGCCAAATCATTACAGACCGATCTCAATTCTTCCTTTCCTTTCCAAGATCCTTGAAGCAGCTGCTCTTAGACAAATAGCTTCCCACGTTCTTAAGAATAGCCTGTTGTCTAAATTCCAATCTGGTTTTCGGCCTGGCCACAGCACAGCCACAGCCTTGCTTAAGGTTACAGAAGATATTAGAGATGGCTTGGTGTTGGTTTTAATAGATGTTTCCAACGCTTTTAACACCGTTGATCACGATATCCTCCTCGCCATACTGTCTCAAAGTGGGGTCTCTTCGTTGTCACGTGATTGGTTCTCTTCATATCTTCGTGGTCGCCAGCAGGCGGTGCGTGTTGATCAGGATTACTCCGAATGGTGCGACCTGGTAACTCATGGTATTCCACAAGGCGGTAATCGGCGGTATGCTCTCTCCTCTCTTATTATCGTTATTTATAAATTCTATTAACACTATTCTCAAGTGCTCTTACCACCAACTTTATCCTCAATCGGACATTGCCAACCTTAATAATTGCATCTCGTCACTTAATGCTGAACTCCGAACTATCGGAGAATGGTCTGGCAAATTTGGGGTTGCTGTCAACGTAGGGAAATGCCAAGCCATCCTCATTGGTAGTTCGTACTACCTAAGAAATTTGGACACTAGCCGGCTAGTGCCGCTTATGTTCGACAACTCTGTTATACCTCTCTCACCACACGTAAAGGATTTGGGCCTGTACATTGACTACACTTTTAGTTGGAATAAGCAGGTAGCTCAGGTTAGCCAGAAAGTCACTTACTCACTGCGGTCTCTCTATAGATTTAAACATTTTCTCCCATCTAGCGCTAAAACAACTTTGGTCCAGTCGCTTGTGCTTCCCATTATCGACTATGCTGATGTTTGTTACTCTGATCTAACCCAAGAACTTCTTAACAAATTGGATCTTCTGAACAATTCCATTCGTTTCATTTTTGGCCTTCGTAATACGATCACATCTCTTCGTACCGTTCTCAGCTCAAATGGCTGCCTATCAGACTCAGGAGGTCCCTCAGATCTCTCTGCATGCTTTTCACCATTATGAACGATCTATGTGCTCCCGAGTACCTAAAAACTGTTTTCAAAGTGTTGGGCAGTTCTCACAGTCGCAACCTTCGCGCTTCCAAAAACCTAATCCTTCAAATTGCCTCTCATCGTACTGGTTTTATGTCCTCTTCTTATGTTATCTCCACTATACAACTCTGGAACGCGCTACCCCTTTTCATTAAAAAAGCTGAAAGCAAATTGGCTTTCAAAAGAGCAGTTCGAAAGTTCTATTTAAAGTCAGACTAAATTGTTTACTTTCTAGTCATAACTAGTGTCGAAGTAATTATTATAAGGTTTCTCGTATTTCGGACTATTTGTATGTATTCTAATATATAATAGTTTATTTTAGCATAAATATTATATGTATTAGTATGTAGGTACCGTAGGTTATGTGTTTTTAATTGATGCTTACAAAATGGTATGTTTCTTATTTATTTTTATTGTACTCTATCACAATGCTATCCTGTTTGACCCAAAGGTTGACTGGTAGAGAATGCCTTGTGGCATTAAGTCCGCCTATGTACCACCCTTGTACATGAAGTTTAAATAAATAAATAGGTACTCTGCTAGACCGACTTGAGCGTTTTATAAGACTAAAAGTCCAGGCTTGAAGTAATGCTTAACCTTATTAATGATGATAGTAAAACAGATGGTTTATAAGTACCTAGAATACCGCCAGTCCATGACTGAACACATTTTAATACAGGGTAGAAGTGCACGACGCAAAAACGCGTCGCGTCGGTTTCCTTTTCAGCCCGTATATGTACCTACAGGTCGGAACATTTCCGCGGAACAGTAGGGGGAACTACTGTATCCGTTGTAGCTACACGAAAATGGTAAGAGACTACCTATAATTTTTCGTGAAATTTTGATCCTCATCTATTTATTCTGTGTCCACACCACACACGAAATACGACAATTTTACAAAAATATTAAGTATATTATATTTAAACAAAAAAAAAGAAAAATTCTATTGGTCCAAGTATCGTTGGAGTAGGTACAAAAAAGTCAAAATTGTTATTTTTTTTTTGAAAATCTGTAAATGGAGATAAAAATTTCACGAAAGATTTATGGATACGACTATTTTCGTTAGTTTCCTATTAGAACCTATAACATCTCATCATTTTATGTCAATGTACACCCAGTGCAAACGCCTACATAACCTACCTACTATGTGTGAAACGATTTGTCATGCAAGTTAACCATAGAATCTCATCTATTTATTATATCAAAAATGTTTAATTACAGAATGTATGCCGCCAATTATATCCAGATTCCATAAGAGCCTTATATGGGAAAACGATAGTTCAGAATGCTGTGCATTGCACAGATTTGCCCGAAGACGGAGAGCTGGAAGTAGAATATTTCTATAAACTTGTAGCCAATGACAGCATTGGCTAGGCAGTTCTAGGGTAGTTTAACTAGTTACATAGTAAATAAAATAAATAAATAACCCTCCACATTACCCTATAGGTACATAATTATACTTTCATTGAATAAAATAAATGTTTTTTTTTGTTACCTATACCTACATTAGTACTTATTACATTATACAGGTTATTTAAAAAGTACCTGCCTACAAACAACCAACACATTTTTAAATGTAGGTATAAAAAATTATAGTAGGCAGGTCCCTCCTAACCTAACAATGCCTAGTGAAAATTAATGTTTTCCAGCTACCACGCCGGCGCCGCACCCATATGTTATGTAGTCTCGGCATTATTCCAAAGAAAACACAGAAATGTCGATGTTTTGTATCGACCAGGCGGGAATACCTAGGTACGTAGCTAAAGATATAAAAAAAACCGGCCAAGTGCGTTCCGTAGTAGCCCGTTATCACAAACTAAAACGATTTATTCTAAGGACTACTGTACTACTACTGTATTTGGTACAAAATTATCCAGCACCCAAGTTCAATGACTATTTATTTAAATTTCATGTACAATAGTGGTACCCGTGGTAGCCGTGTGGTATCCGGCAGAGTTAGCCGTGTGGTATCCGGCAGAGTAGAATAGAACCAACCCATTACACTCACGGGTGTCGTATACGGCGACTAATGTCTGAGGCAGAACACCTTGCGCCTCCGTAGACCAGAGAATGGGCAGCAGCGTTTTCTGTTAGTCTTTCATCACTGCGATCTCCAATCCGCCTGCCAAGCGTGGAGATTACGGCAAATTCCTCCCATCATGGGAGAGGCTTATGTCCAGCAGTGGACGTTATGGGCTGTTGTAGTAGTTGTAGTAGTGGTACATATAAACATATATCAAATGGTACTTATATTAAATCGAAAAATTGTATTAGCAATCCGTAAGTAATTTTATAAGACTTGTTCAACGCTAAACATTACGGTTCATATAATTTGTCTGTAATAACGTGTTAAACTGTAAAATTTATATCGTAAAATTTCTGTACTGTAACTTTTGATATGGGACCAAACCCTGAATCGCGAAAGAAAAAATCAGCTGTTCCATACATTTTGACGTCATTTTGATTCAGGGTTTGGTTCCATAGTAAAAGTTGTTCATAATGATGAGTACAATGACCCCTTAAGAGATTTCGTGTATGAATAGATAAACCCTATAAGTATATCTAAAGTAGATATGAATGCCTAATATCTGAAAAACCTGAATCTATAATTAACATTGTCGACGGTCGACGTCTGTCGACGGTCTGCGCAGACGTCATGTTTGGGTACAAAAATTGCTTTCTAACGTAACGTAGATCTAGACTGTGTTTATTTTTCTTTAGAAATAAGCGAGAGCACCTACCTAAAAGGGATTTATTAGCACCTACAAATACTTTTCTTTAAGTACCTACTTGTTTTGACTGGCTTTATTGGAACAGACACAAATTTTAATGTAAATAATAAGTAAATTGAAATGCTTACTTTGAATCTTCGCTTTGTCTGCAAAACGATCAAGTAAGTAACTCTAGTTTAAAGGTTCGAAACAATTCTAACCTGTCCAGGTAGGGTGTTAAAATTTCCGAGCTCGCTCCGCTCGCTCTTGGAAAATAACTTATTTTTATTTATATTAAAATTGTCTCCCTTAGTCGATTATGTAACATCTATTTCTGAATAAAAGGGACTAAAGTAAACCTAACTTATTAATAAAAAATTAGTAACTTCTATTTCTATTTAAGCAAGTATTTTAGATTCTTAGAAGAACTTCAGCTGCATCTGTAACTAGTAAACTTAACACTTATAAATCCGTTTTTACTCGAAACTTTGCTGTGACAGACAGACAATCGATATAAGTACTTCAATTTACAATCTCAAATCTTCAATCGATGTACTTATTTCTGTAGGTCGGTACCGGCCCCGTGGGCAAATTCT
Source organism: Xestia sexstrigata (assembly GCA_941918905.2). Classification (NCBI taxonomy): domain Eukaryota; kingdom Metazoa; phylum Arthropoda; class Insecta; order Lepidoptera; family Noctuidae; genus Xestia; species Xestia sexstrigata. The sequence continues at coordinate 8,123,713 of OW799200.2, read as the reverse complement.
AAACTAAAGGTTCATATTCCATCGTTTTCATATTTTCTCTAAAAATGAATTATACTAGCCCTAAGGCCGTTTCATAACAAGGAAAATATCCATAGCATGGATTGAGATATGGATCTGCCTTGTAGAGCCTTCTTCCTTTCGATTTGCATTCTCAACAAGATGATTGGTGGCCTCCACATCTGCAAGTTGTGCTCACACTGATCAAATAATGTAATTCCACTGTCGTCAAATAAAATTATGGTCATTAACAACTCCTCTATGTTCGCCATATCATTAGGAGCGAACATAGGCACGCCAGAATTTTACCAATGGTTACCTATTTTAACTACCTCTTACTTATTCCCCTCTTGTGTTTACATCTTAGGTAGGTACTAGCGTAAATAAATATTAAAAAACCGGCCAAGTGCGAGTTGAACTCGCGTGGAGAGGGGTTCCGTACAATTGATAGAATTCTTATAGGTTTTCCTGTAATCTACAAGCAATGAACTATATTATTTTGTATTTTTTTCAAAATTGTAGGCTTAGCAGTTTCGGAAATCAAGGGAAGGAATGGTCAATTTTCGTCTTCTTTCATGAATAAAATCAAAACCATTTATTTTAAAATAATAACAAAAATATATTTGAGATCCTCATAACGAGCCCTTTCATTTGATATAATTATGACACAATGAGGTTCGCAAACCATTTTTTTTTATTTTCCTAATTATTTTATCCCCCAAAAATGACCCTTATTTTAAAAAACATACTTATTTACTTTGCATATCTGTGTTTGGTTTTATACCACTGATTTGGTCCAGTAGATTCGGAGCAAATTGGCTGTGACAGACAGACGTACAGACAGACGCACAAGTGATCCTCTACGGGTCCCGACTTTTAATTTTTTGTACGGAACCCTAAAAAATTATTAATTTAGAATTTAGTCTCACTTTGATAATTTCTAACTATTTGGTATCGTATTGTGCCCAGGGGGTCGTCGTTTTGGACCCACTGAAAAAAACAACTTTTAGGACTAAAATTAAATTAATATAATTAGGGCCGGCGCACGGTGGGCTGGAAATCGGCTTTCATAGACTTAGGGATTTCAATTTGCAAGTGCTTGTTTTTATGCCGGATATCGCTTCTATTAGTCATTACTATGTACAAAAATGACACCCGAGTTAATTCTGCCCATAAACGAAGGAAATAAATCAGGCACTTGCAAATTGAAATTCTTAAGTCTATGAAAGCCGATTTCTTCCAGCCCACCGTGCGGCGGGCCGGCGCACATAATATGGCGGAGCGCGGCTGTCAAACTATTATCGACATTGTCAAGCATTGTCCTCATTGAAGTAATATCTAAAATCAATGAATCCGAGAATGCGCGCATCCGCGATTCCGCCCGCAGCGCAGTCTGTTAATTGATTTGAGATATTATTTCCGTACCGAAGTCGTAAAACAACTTGTGAAACTAAATAAAAAAATGGTTGTCTGTAAACTCGAATTACGATAATTTATGTAGGTAATAACGTAATTTTTCATGATATTAGTAATTTTAACTGCATCACCTCTCTGGCCTTGTCCCATGTTACTTGTGGTCGAAGCAACACGTTTTTTCTTCCATTCTCCCCTGTCAACCGTCACGCAATCATAAATTACACCTTTTTCCCTCATATCATTCCTCACACAATCCATTTATCGTTTCCTTGGTCTTCCTCTCCCTCTCTATCCATCCACATTTATATTCATCACTCTTTAAGTCACATGCGATACTTCCCTTCTCATCACATGCCCATACCAAGACTGTCGATTCTCTTTCAACTGTAACTGGCGCAACTTTCAAACTTCCTCTTAAATACTCATTCCTTATTTTATCCATTCTTGTCACGCCACACATCCACCTCAACATTCTCATCTCCGCAACATGCAATCTTTTTTCATCCATCTTCTTCACAGCCCAACATTCCGATCCATACAGTACGACAGGTCTAATCACGCACTTGTATATTTTCTCCTTTAATTTGAGGGGCATTCGTGGGTCGCAAGTTGTTCCAGACCTGTTGCCATTTCATCCATCCTGAGTTGATCCGGAACCGGATTTGGGTACTACATCGAATGTACATCGCTCGGGTCAACTGAACCACGGGTCAACTGCACATAGCATGCCCATGCATACCTTTCTCTTTCAGGACCCGACACAAAACCTCACGAGGTGCGTACCATACGACCGGGTGGTCGTATACCTTTTCGAGGTCGACGAACACCATGTGCAAGTTTTTGTGCGCACTTCTGTATTTCTCGCACAGCTGGCGGATGGGCAAAAACAGCGTCCGTCGTTCCTCGACCAGGCATTAAACCGATTTGATTTTGTGAAATTTCGCTCTCTTCTCTCAGTCGTCTTTCAATAACTTTCTCCCAAACTTTCATACTATGTTCCATTAGCTTTATCCCTCTATAGTTATTGCACTCCAACACATCACCTTTGTTTTTAAAGATAGGCACCAGCAAACTGTTGCACCATTCGTCAGGTATGGCTTCTCCCAGCAACAACTTATTGAAAAATAAAGCTAACCAAGTCCAACCATCCATCCAACCGTAATAACTTCCAAACTTCAACTGGTATACCGTAAATTAATTAAGGACTTACATACACAACTTCATCCTCTTTTTTAACCCTTTGGAGGTGGAATTATCAAAAACGCGAATACATTAATTTACAATGCCTATGCCTAAACACAAAATTTTAAGATCCTAACTTTAAAACTGACGGACTTTCATACAAACTTTCATCCTCTATTTAACTCCCCTAGGGGTTGAATTTAGAAAAATCCTTCATTATTCCTTGTCTAGATTATAAAGGGACCCACTTTGCAAAATTTCGTGCTCATCGATTTTTATGAAGACGTTATCACGTCAAAAAGCATCATCATCCTCTGTAACAATTTCAGTATACCTAGCCAGGTACCATAACGTGTACTCTATGTACCTATATCAGTTTATCAATGTCTCCATAGCAACAACAAAATCAAATATTGAAAACAAACCAGATCGTGCCATTACAAAGGTCAGTTCAGCTTCAAAACAAAAGGGTTTCAAGTCGCGCGTCGGTCAAAAACTCAGAACTCAGGATGTAGCCATCAGTTGGATCCCTTTGTTTTCTTGGCGTGCCATACGCGGCTCAAAGAAAATATACAAGAGACCGAAATGTAACCAACATGCCGCGCCCACACATTGTATGCAATACTTACATGTTTTGAAGACGCGTCATCGCTCAAATACCTTTGACTAAACGGATAGTGTTCATAATTTATATCATAACAAACTACGCTACAACTTAAGTATAACGTTTCCGCAATTTATATTATGCAGGTTTGCAGTTTGACAGTTCAGACTACCCATAATCATTTTGTAGACGGAACCTTGTTACAATAATATCAATAGCTATTTGTAGGATTAGGTATTAATAGATAGTATAATACTTATACTTATTAGATAGTATTGTATGTAGAATAAAATTGTAGATACTTACTATTATTTGAATCGCCGCTGTCAGTGAATTCGAGGACATTGCAATATTTACATTATGGCCCCGTTCCCACTAAGTCGTGTCGATTAATTTATCGTTGGTTTTTAGTTGGCAAAAGTCGTGGACGACAGTAATCGCCTCGTCCTATATATGAACACCTCCATTTAAATACACAAGCCACGACACTTTAATCTACACGATTACCTATCTGTGGTCACGACATAGTGGGAACGGGGCCTAATATCGCCTATACTGTCACTTACGGGATATCTTCCGTGATAATCCATTATTATGAGCTCCCGATATTTCGACGCTGCCGCGCTATTGCAAGCGCCATGATCGCGGGATGACTGGAGAATGCGGGTGGGTGGCAAATATATTATTAGGTGCAGACAAATCTGTCTACCCTCTTTCTAAGACTTTTGCTACGCGCTCATCCGGAATGCGACACGTAAGTCACGGCAAAACACACTAACAATATCAGTGATATTGGTGTCGATTCTGTTGTGCACAAACTAAACTTAATTTAGGCTATTGCTATGGAAAATTATCGGTTTAGTTATGTACAGCCTACTGTCTAGTAAAATTTATAAAACCAGTGCTCAAATCTGTGGGTCTTATATCTTTTTTGATCCATATATTTTTTGCGAATATAATATTTTGCGAACGTAATAATATGAGAACAAAGGTATGAAACAGAATCGATTGGCCAAAATCTCTCACGGCCGTTTTCTATAACTTACGTATCTGTTGGTTAATGTGCCTTCTTCCGTAGCTACCGGTGTTTCTATAAACAAAGAATATCCTATCCGTGTCACCTACCTGCCATTTGATTCTTAGAAAAATCAAAGAAAGCTTTTCTGTGATGTTTTGTTCCTAACCGTCCAGTAAGCAAAATGTCAAACAGACTTCACAACTATGTTGGGGTCGGCTTCCAGTCTTACCGGATGCAGCTGAATACCAGTATTTTACATAGAGGGACTGCCTATCTGACCTCCACAACTCAGTTAGTGGTGGGTAATATGGAGTTATGCCCGACTCGTCGTTCCGGTTAGTCAGCAAAAACTTTTTCCAGAGATAGCAGCCTACCGAAACCGGCTAATAATAGGCTAAAGTTATTGAAAATGGCCGTTAATCAGCAAACAGCACTGGACTGCGGTCAGTGCTGTAAGTATACCTAAGTTTACGTTAGGAATGAGAAATTAAACTAAATGCAATTTATGTTTAGGTGTAATTTAATAATTATTCATTTTATTATCATGCAATCTTAGATAGGAAAATCCAATTATTACAAATAATAACAATGAAATGCAATAGTTACATTGATATTTACGGACATAAATACGTTGTGACAAAGACTTGGGCATATTTATAAATTGCCCGTTGGCGTTTGTTATGAAAATGTTATTTTTCTTAATAGAAGTAAGCCCATAGGGAGTTTCAACTAGCATATATTCAGCACGAACACATAATAGCCGTATTACATATTATTATGGTGCGGTATATTTGAATTCATCGTGTTTAGTGAAACTTCACAATATCTTCAAGTTTTGCTTGTCCTCTTGCTTCAGGCCTCGACAAAAAAATCAACGTTGAAATCTGAAAGCCACAGAAAGGCATGAACTTTTTAAATCTAATAGGTTTGGCGTTCTCTCGTCATGCAATAAGTACCTACTCAGCTACCAAGTCTTCATGCTGAATATGCATTCTGAAAAACCCCCTGGGCCTATAATAACAACAATTTAATTAAAAAAAAAGTGAAACCTTAATGATAATTATACCTAATGACGATTTTTGCTACTTTTTCAGAAAATTTACAATGAAGGTACTACGTTGTCGGGTAAAACTACTTTGAATTGATAGAGAATGTATCTTGATTAGATGTTGCTGAGCCAACCGCCAGCTCTGTCGAATAATATAAAGCTTCTCCGTCTTGCAGGGGCTGCAAATTGGCCAGGCTAAGAAATTCCATCTGATTGTCCTGCCCCTCCCCTTGCACATAATTTTCCACGACTAGTGAATTGTCACCGACATGCGAGCGCATATGGAAGTTCAAATGGCTACTCTGCTTGAATCTCCGGCCACACACGGAACACTCAAACGGCTGTATATTGGTGTGGGTACGCATGTGTTGACGAAGATGCACCGACTGCGAGAAACACTTGCTGCATATTACACACTTGAACGGCTTCACCTTGGTATGTGTCCGCAGATGCTGGTCCAGCCCAGCCTTCTGTGTAAACGCTTTTGGGCAGAAAGTGCAAACAAAGGGGCGAACACCTGTGTGCATGCGCATGTGCTGCTGTAATCCGCCTTGTTGAGTGAATCGTTTTGCACAGATCGAGCATTGGTGCGGTTTCATCTTAGCGTGTACGATACGATTGTGTTCGTCGTACTCGGTGCTATCCAGGAATATTTGACTGCAAATGCGACAAGAGAAAGTAAACCGATTTGTGGCATGAACTTGAGCATCGATGGTGTCAGTGGGGTAGAAGTCGCGGTCGAGTCGTTTCTCGCACACCTGACAGCGCAGCGCGGCTTTGCGTCTTTTAGTATGCTCTTCCCGGTAGTGTAATGAATAATCACAGCAGTTGAAGAAAATCTGTCGACACTGCAGGTCCGGACGCAGGGTTGAAGGAAAAGTGCAAGTAAAGGGCCCCCTGGTTGAAACAAATTAAAAATAAGACCCCAGGTTCGTTTCATGTCTGCACTAGTTGAGAACCTAAGATATTATTTTAACAATACACAATACTCTAATCCAAAATACTGTATCATGATGTGTCAGTGTGCTCACCACATATCGAGCTTTCAGTATCTTTTCCCGAGATGGAACCACGCTGTAAAGCCGGGTTGGTTTCGTAACGACCTGATATCGAGTGACGTTTGATCGAATGATAAATAAATCGAAAACGTTTTTCATTAATTTGACGATTTCCGAGAGATACCGAGGTATCTCTCGGAAATCGTCAAATTAATAAGCGCGACAGTTCATTATCTCGATGCATCAAAATGTCAATATATATTAGATTGTTATTACAACATTACTCGAACGACCTTTACCTACCTACCAACACACCTACCAAAATCAAATGTATGTTGCTGGGGAGTTTGCTGCACCGATTCTATCTCCATACTTAACTAACTAAATAACTAAGCACTGAGAACTGGTGTCACTTAACACTTTATAAACTTTCCTTAAGTAAATAAAAAGAAAGCGTTGCGTTTAGTACCTATGTGACAATTCGTTAGACTACTAATTTGAAAAGTGACTTTTGATTTTTATTTTGAAATAAGTATCAATGTAAGTTTTTGAGCTGTTGTTATTCCATCGTCGTTCGATTTCAAGTAAGATTAACCCATAAACATAAACATGCCAATCCTCGTAAATAAAAACCGGCCAAGTGCGAGTTGGACTCGCGCACCGAGGGATCAGTTTAAACTTATTTTGTTATTAAACTACATATTTACGGTTTTCAGATTTTTTCCTTTAGATGTGCTGTAATTGCTTCTTGCCAAATTTCATGATTCTAGGTCAACGGGAAGTAGGTACCCTATAAATTTTGATTACTTTGGGAGCGTCGAAATACCTACACGTTTTTCGCGGCATAAACGGCCGCATCGGCCCATAAGGGTTCCGTTTTTTCCTTTTGAGGTGCGGAACCCTAAAAATTAAATCTACTGCGATTTGATTAAGTCTAAACGTAATTACCTCAGATCGACAAGCAGCTTAGGTTTCATTCGTGTCCTTTTGACGATACCATCGAGTCGTGATCGCTTCATGGCATCAGTATCCATCTCATTCCTCTCGATTTTAATGATCAAATAGGTCGTGTTTTCGGTAAAGGTGCGTGTAATAAAACCATCGCGTCCAATGACTTGGTTATCGCTATTATTTTTCGGTAGCGGTATAAACTTGAAACCGCAGAGGCCGTTTACATTCTGTGCAAAAGTCGTTACAATCTTAAGATTTTACCTACTGTTTTACAGATAATTAGTGCTTGGTGGTTCGAAACGTGTGCCAAGCTTCTGCTCTGTTTATTAACCTCCAAATTGAATTTAGATCACGGCGGCCGATCTCAACTTAGACTAGCCACGTTCCAGGAAAGTATTATAAGTTGTGCACATGTGTACACAACATAAATGATCACCCTGTCCTATTTTCTGTTACGTTTCACGAGCCCGTCGGCTTGCGCAAAATAATTTGACATCGACAGATCAGGCACAACCACGCCTGTCAGTTGTCACACCACCACCTTTTGAATTCGGATCTGCTACTGATAAAGTCCTAATGAAAAACCCCATTTAGTCTAATTCTACTTAGCCCGGCCATAGAATCGAACCCAAAGATTTCCCGCCAAATGCAGTGTGCTATTGCCATTCCAACGAAGTTCTTTATAAATTATCACAGATCAATTTCTGAAAATAAAATTTCAAGTTTTAGACCAACCAAACAAGTAAATAAGGCCTAACTTACTTGCTCATTTAATGGCATAGGTTTCTGTTGAAATTCTCCATCACTACCGTCATCGTCATGCTGTGTTTTTTTATGATTTTGTAAAGCTTTCCTGTTGTAAAAGGTTTTCATACACATTCGACACGGAAAATCTGCCGCCGGTTCCCGCCATATTATGGGATACTGTAACTAGTTAATAAAAAAGTAGGTAGTTATTTAATTCCGAATTCCGATGCTTGAATTTATAAAAATGAATAATAGTATAACGTATAGGTAGACGTACACAATTTAACATGAATTACTAGCTATGGGGTTTGATTATTTAAGCCCTGTAATGAGACGCCATTTTGAAAAAAGAACAATACGGTACATATGCAGGGCTAGACTCCATACAACAATAAATTCGATGTCATTTTTTATTTATTTTAAGAGTGGGACCAATCTACTAAAGAAAATGACATAAAAATATTAATTTAGTAAACTGATCCCGCGGGATTAAAATGAGCGGGATCAGTTGACTAAAGAGCCAATATTCAAACCCCTTGCGATGCTTCGTTGTTTATTTTGTTTTGGTATGAAGGGACTCACAGGATTTCCGGGCAATAGGAGCAACGGCTCTGATGGTGAAGCGTTTTCACCAACTCTTTCCATGCTTAGGGACCCCAAATTCCGCTTCACCAAGTACTTACGTAAGTTTACAACTCTACTTATTTAGGTACCTTATTCTTGATCTTAATCTAAACTTCCCACATTGTGAGTAAAACCTAAAAATAACGAATAAGTAGTAAGTAAGTAAGTAAGTATTAGTTTAAGTAAGTAGCATCCACACCAACCCAAGTTTTGTGTCAGTCAAGTGAAGAGAAACTTCTAACGTCTTTTCTAACTAGGCTTAGCTAGGCTAGTGCTCATTGTTCAGAGGTGCTCATATTTGATGCGTATAGTTATACCTACGTACGTATAGCAGCAGCAGCTTGCTGAACTGGACCTGTTTAGACACGCAAAAATAATTATCTTTTTTTTCCGTTTAGATTTTTTTTTTGTACTCGTTTGGCATGTTCCAAATAAATGTGCTTTCTTTCTTTTATCTTTCTTCCTCAAAAAGGCGCTCCCTCACCGGAGCAGTCGCCTGTTAGGTAACAATCAAAATATTCGATTTTATACAGAAACAAGTGATTGTTACAATTTTATTGTATCGCTTGGTTCTGTTCTTACACTGATGTAATGCTCGAAACTGAACTGTTACATTACAGGTTAATGCTGAAGCTGATCGACTCTGATAGGCGAATCGCTCGTAAAGTAAATGTCGAGTGAGTGATACACTGCAGCAAATTACTTAGCTTTACATTAGCAGCGAAGCACTGGCTAACTCTTGGCTAAGAAGAATCTGCGTAGGTACAATATGCGGTGTATGGACAATGTATTTATAACGTAATAAGAAGGCGGACTAGAAGTAAACAGTCAGCCTAAGACCCAGCTTTCTTCAATAGATAAAACTCGAATTGCGACTGGTAAACAATATTCTGGCCTATTATGCATCAACAGAGACAAAATACACACTTTTAATTTTTGAACACGGAGTTGAGATTGCATCAAGCAAAAACGCGCCAAAAAAGAATAGGGCATTGGGAAAAAGCCAATAGGCAATACAGTCCGTATTACATTGCCTGATGAGTACACAATCATGTTTTCGTTTTCGCATTATGCAAATTGATATAAGTCTCGATGACCTGAGAATCAAACTTACTGTGGATTCTTGAGAAGCGATGCTACTCGATTCTTATTTCTCGCTTGAATACCAGCACTCATCAGTCAGTGTATATTATTTCTCATAAAAACGTACCGTACCTCTTAGTTATTCATGCAGTTTGAGTAAAATTATTCCGCTAATTGCAAACAAACGGAAAAAATTAAATTCTAAATCATAGAATTTTTAAAAACTACGCGTTTCTTTTTGCAAGCCACAGATGATAAATTATTATGATTTATGATGCTCGTGTTAAAAATGCCGTAGACAATGTTGTTATTTTTTAAAGAACAACTTTAAATTTCAACGTGATAACTTGGCCTTTGGATAACTCCAAGGCTCTACAAAAAAATATCTAAATATTTATGTCTTGTCAAAACTAAACCTATATTCAATAAACTTTATTCAAATTAACAAACAATTTCATTGTACACACAATTTTGACAAAAATGGCTTTATCTCAAAACTGTCTCAAAACTGTGTGATTCCGTTTTGCATAAGCATTGCGGTTTATTGGTTGATTGGTTTGGCACCATTGATAAAATATTTAGTTGGCATTTGGCTCCTTGGTTCAGACCCTTGGTCACACACAAACAGTGATGCAAAATCTACTGATTTATCGGAAGATCCACCGGATTTTTCGGCCAGGAAGCGCCCGACGTCAGGTGTACTGGTGGTCGCGAGAGCTGACGACTCTGCATGAGGCGTGCGTGGCTGCGCGGCACCTGTACGCCAGGCATCGCAGGCTCCGCATCCGCCCACCGGATGCGGCAGCCATTGAGGCGGAGCTATATGAGGGGTACAGAGCGGCGAAGACCGCCCTCCGCGAAGCTGTCCTGCGGGCCAGGGATCAGGCCCGCGAGGAATTGCTGGGGACTCTCGACAGAGATCCGTGGGGGCGCCCTTACAAGATGGTGCGAGATAAACTCCGCACCTGGGCCCCCCCACTGACGCAGAGTCTCCGGCCGGAGCTCGTGGAAGACGTAGTGAGCACTCTGTTCCCTACGCGGGGGGAACACCTCCCCCCGCCTATGGCTCCGCCACCTGTGGTGCTGGAAGCGGACCACCAGGACGACGACAACGACACTCCGGTAGTGACTGGGGTAGACCTGAGAGTGGCGGTACGCAGGCTCAGTGCCAAAATAACCGCCCCGGGACCCGACGGCTTGCTTGGCTAAGCCTGGGTCCTGGCCTCGGAGGCTCTCGGGCCCCGACTGGAGGGGCTCCTAAGCGCATGCTTGGAGAGAGGCCAGTTCCCGCTTCGTTGGAAGACGGAGAAGCTGGTCCTCATTCGGAAGCCGGGGTGCCCTGCGGGCTCTCCGTCCGCATACCGGCACATAGTGTTGCTCGACGAGGTGGGCAAGCTCTTCGAAAGAGTCATTGCAAACCGCCTCGCCGAGCACCTTGCGGGGACGAGGCCGGATCTTGCAGAACACCAGTTTGGTTTCCGCAAGGGGCGCTCTACGGTGGACGCCATCAAGCGCGTGAGAGCCCTCACGACGGGGGATGCAGTGTCCCGGGGTGAGGTTGTCTTGGCGGTGTCGAACGCCGAACGCCTCCTGCCGGAGGCTCTACGCGGGAGTCGTGCGGTCCATGGCCCTTTACGGGGCCCCGGTGTGAGCGCGTTCCTTGAGGCTGCGTGCAGCCCACTACCTGAACGCGCCCCAAAAGGTGGTAGCCGTAAGGCTGGCCCGTGGGTACCGCACGATCGCCCGCGAGGCGGCGTGCCTCCTTGCCGGATAGCCGCCATGGGATCTGGAGGCGATAGTCCTCGCGCGTCTGCATGAATGGCGCGCGGAGGCGCTTTGCCGGGGGGAAACTCCGCTGCCGCGACAAATTGTCGCTCAGCGGACAGACTTCCGGCGCCATGTCGCCATGAGATCCCCTCATGGCGACATGGAGAGAGCGACTGTCGCAATCCCGTTCAGGGCACGCCACGATAGTGGAGATAAGTCCCCTCTTTGAGGAGTGGCTGGAGAGACGCCACGGCGTCCTCACCTTCCGCCTGACGCAGGTCCTCACCGGACACGGTGTTTTCGGGAGGTTCCTGCACCGAATCGGGCGGGAGGAAACGCCCGGGTGTTTCCACTGCGAGGATCGACCGGAGGACACGGTGGAGGTGTGCCCCGTGTGGGTGGAGCACCGCCATGTCCTCGAAGCGGCGATTGGCGGCGGCGACCTCTCGTTTCCGGCCCTGGTGCAAGCCATGGTCCGGAGCGAGACGGAATGGGACGCCGTCACCTCCTTCTGCGAAGCAGTGATGCTAAAGAAGAAGGTGGCGGAACATGAGAGGGAGTGAACCTCACAGCGTGCCGGCCGCCACGGGAGACGCCCCGGGCGTCGGGGGCCACCACGTGGCCCCCGGCCACTGTAGGCGCGGGCCTGTGGACGGTGGGCTATGGGCAAGCTCGCCGTCCGTCCGTCTCATGACTATTAAAGAATAAGAAATAAAATGTTGTTTAAAGAAATGTATATTTGAGAAGTCAAAACTAGAAGAAGAATAACAACCCATAGCAACGTAAATAAAGCAACTGGATGCGCTCTATTCTAGAAGTGCTTCCTTAACATTCCAGACACATACCAGTACACAGACATACCAGTCTCGGTTTATAAACAGGCTTCGTAAAAATGTCAGCAAGTTGTTCTGCAGTCGGTACTTGCTCTATGGTTATATCCTTCTCGGATACACACTGTCGCACATAGAAGTGTTTCAGTTTTATATGTTTAGTCTTGCGGTGCTGCTTGTATGGAGGGTTATATGCGAGCTTAATTGCAGACTCATTATCGATTCGCAAAGTAGGCGTATCTAGATTAGTTTTTAGATCTTGGAACAATCTCCTCAACCAAACCATTTCACGACTAGCCTCACTGGCTGCAACTATCTCCGCTTCTGTGGATGATAGGGAAACCATGGGTTGCTTCGAACTATTTATCTTTTTCAGAGCTTCGCAAGACGTCTTGATATGTAGTCGGTTCAGGAATAGATACAGCTTCGCTAACAAACTGCTCAAACCATTGTGGACGTCTGATCTGGCTTCGATCACGCAGTTGTCGTGTCATAGGTACCGTATTTACAGGTTCATCATTTACTGGCTCATCTTCCTCTAAGGACTCAATTTTCTTCGACGCTTTCATTCGCTTCTGAAGGTGGACGAGAGTGACTCTCTTCGTAAACAGTTTTAGAATCTGTAAGAGGCATTGGATTGTAGGTGTTTATTTTAGGTTCAGGTATTGCAGAAGTTGTGTCAATCTTAGTTTTCTCAAGTGAAGGTAACTCATCAAACACAACATCTCGAGATCTGATCAGTTTCAATTCCTTTACATTGAAAATTCGATATCCTTCATCACCGTCGTACCCAATATGAATGCCTTTCTCAGCTTTTCTGCCAACCTTACTTTCTCTCTTTTGTTTTGGGACATGCACATAGCAATCGCTTCCAATGATTTTCAAATGATTAATCTTGGGCTTCTTGCCGTACCAGAGCTCATGTGGTGACTTTTCTTCTATAGGAGTAGGTCCCGTTCTGTTTAATATGTAAACAGAGGCTTTGGCTATCTCTGCCCATAAACCCTCTGGTATCTTTTCATGAGCGTGCATTAGTGCTCTTGTCATCTCCACGATTGTACGGTTCTCTCTTTCTGAGGATCCGTTTTGTTCGGGAGTGTATGGCATCGTAAATCTTTGTTTTATGCCATATTTTCTCAAAGTCTTACGTACCTGCTTGTTATAGAACTCCCCTCCATTATCGCTTAGCATCTCCAACACGACGTGTCCGGAAGTTTTTGCTTCTGCTAGAAAGTCCTTTAAGCGAGCGTGAACTTCAGACTTCTGTCTCAGGAAGTAGATCCATCGATATTTTGAGAAAGAGTCTTTGAACAAAACATAATATCTGAATTTAGAGATTGAGTAAGGGAATGGACCACATACGTCTGTACTGATTAGCTCTCCAGGTTTGTTTGCTCTTGGTCTCTCTCCAAACTTCTGCCTATGGCTCTTGCCGAAGACGCAGCCTTCACAGATATCAGCAGAACTTGAGTCCAGCTTCACTCCAAGCTCCCTTTGTATCAGTTTTGCTACATGTCTCTTGTTCTGATGTCCAAGGCGTTCATGGTAGAGTTGAAGATTCTGTGACGTCGTTAGTTGGTTTATCTCAAGCTCGGGCATCAGTACTTTTACTTTAAGTTTGTACAGACCACCATACTTGTCGCGATTCCCGACTAAAATGACTTTGTCATCGTTCTTCACATAACATGACTGAGCAGTTGACTGAAAGATGCTATTCTTTAGCGTATCTTGTGCAGCTAGCACAGAAAATAGATTGCGTTCAATGCTTGGAACATACCATACGTTTGTTAAGACCAGTAATTCTTTGTGGCCGTTTATATCAGCTTCAAGTTGAATAGAGCCTTTTCCTATGGCTTCAATCACCTCTCCATTGGCTGTCATAACTGTATGAGGCTCGTCAAAAACTTCGAAGGTGCGAAATACATCTCTTCTATTAGTGACGTGGCTTGTCGCGCCATTGTCCACATACCACAAGTCTTTATCTGTTTTCTTACTATCGCAGGCTAGAGTTAGGCCTGTCAGCATCTCAATATTTGAAGATTGCTTTGGAGGTTTTGGAGGTCTACCGTCCGCAATCCACTTCTTGCAAGATGTGACTTTGTGAAAGCCTTCTCCACAGTAATTGCATTTCTTCCATTTCTTTTTGCTAATCCCTTGTTTTTCGTAGCGCTTCTCTCCTCTTAACATAAGAAGTCCATTGCTACTTCCGCTTTCTTCTAAATTCTTCTGATCTGAAGACCTCTCAAAAGCATATACTTGTGTCGTCAGGTTTTCTATATTTTTGTCACTCTTATTCATCAACAGCCAGCTCGACTTAAAGTTGAAATATTGCTCAGGAAGTGTATCCAATATTTTACAAATCAATAAAATTTCTGTTAGATCATTTCCTTCAATCTCATTGTTCAAGTCATACCAAACAGTCTTGAGAGTCGAAATATGCGTGGCCATATCATGTTCCTCGCTTTTCTGGTAGCGGAAGAACCTCATGCAGAGATCGTAACTCCTGTCTTCCTTTGCTCCATCATAAAGCCTATGAAGCTCTTTCCACATCTCACATGACGTTTCACATCGCATTACCTTTTGTAAAGTTTCTTTAGTCATATTCGTAGTAAGAATTAGAAGTGCTTGACTGTACCATTTTTGAAACATTTCCATTTCATTCTTAAACTTTTGTAATTCTTCAGTTTTAGCCGTTTGTCCTGGATCTTTCGGCTTAATTAACTTGCCTTCAATTGCTTCTAGCGTACCTGGAGTACTCTTCAGTAGTAATTTCACCTTGTATCTCCATGTTTGCCAGTTAGTGATACCATCGAGTCGACCAATCTCGATTTTTACGCCGGACGATTGCATATTTGAGAACCCGTTGGTTTTTCACTATTGCAACTAAACAATGTTAATTGTTAACGCTCTGCTACCATATTAAAGAATAAGAAATAAAATGTTGTTTATAGAAATGTATATTTGAGAAGTCAAAACTAGAAGAAGAATAACAACCCATAGCAACGTAAATAAAGCAACTGGATGCGCTCTATTCTAGAAGTGCTTCCTTAACAATGACGACAGGCCGTGTCGACGGCGCGTTCTTGTTCCACGCGCGCCTCAAAGAGAGTCAGCAAAAAGGAAGGGGTCCGCAAGGACCGATGCCTGCCACCGGGGTTGCGGGACTATTCGAAAGAGATACCGTGGCCCCGGAACACAAAGGGCGATGAAGGAACATGGATGGGTTTTAGTCAGTAAAAGTCTGACACTCCCTCTTGCTCCGCCCAGAACGGGAGAAGTCATTTGATGATTTCCAATCCGAAAAAAAAAAAAAAAAAAAATAGATCCACCGGATTTAAAACAAAATCTACTGATCTACTGCCTAGATTTATGAAAGCGTCAGGGTAGCCCGCAAAATCATAAAGGTCGAGAAATGACTTTGACCTTGAAAAATTCGTTTCTCGACCTTTCTGAGTTCAGAAAGGTCGAATACAACCCTACAAGTTTGGAGGGTTGTATTGATGATTTTGATGATTATAATTCTGTAACTACATACGTCCGTACATAGGTACAACCTAGTACTGGCCTGCAAATTGCAAAAAACCTAAGAAAATTTGAATTTCGCGGGCTACCCTGAAATCCACATCCACCTTATGAAATCTATCTGCTTTTTTCCAAATTAGATCATCTAGTTATGGGGTGTGCAACTGGTGGAACTAATGGCGCTAGCACCGCATGAACCAAACATCGTCATTGGTTGAAAATCTGTCAATGTCATTTTATATTTCAAAATAGATTGACCTTATTGGTCAGATTGGGTCTAAGCTATGGACGCGCCATCTACAATCAGCTTTGACCAGCATTCCCCATTGTCGTCGTGTCGTGTCATCTGGAATAGAGGCCTAAAGCTAAATAACATGACATTTGTTCAACAAGTTTTGTGAATTCGCGTATTTTTTATCTGTAGTGTGTGCAAAACCGACCAATCACTGACGGTACTATCTAATATATATTATCACCTGTGGTACTAATTCCCGAGTCTGCCAATCTGGTCACAAGGCATAAAAACCCAGTCACAAGGCACAAAAACTGTGAAAGTACTGTAGTTGCCCATTCCATATCTTATATCTGTAAGGAGAAGAACGGGCAAGAAACTCCATGGACACTCTTTCATAGGAAAATAATGGTACATTATGTAAGAACGATGTATCAAGATAAGATGCACGTTAAAAATGTCCATAGTTAAAAATAATATAAATTAATAAAGTAAAATAAGCCATGGGACATGAGTACTAGGTAAATTTTGTACTAAGTGCATCTAGTCCGATTTCGTACAAATACTTGATCCAAATACCTATTCCACCTAGTCCATTAAGTACTACATTAAACTATGCTAACTGCTTAGTCTTTGCGTACCACCGATACGTGCAGGTACAGGGTACATACGTAGTAATTAATTGTAATCTTCCCGTCATACTTTACACAGGTTTACGACTGTCAGAATAAAGGTTTATCTACATTGTAGATTGTTGGTGTTTTTAAAAGATTCAATTCGTTTTTCAAAATACTAAACCATATTTTTTTCATTGTTTTTTTTTTTACCTTTCTTCAATAATTGTTTTAATATTTTAATAAAACTAAAATCAAAAGTTCTAACACAAAACTTCGTTACGAAAATGTTTGCTTAAGTCCGATACGCGTATCGCGTACGCGATACGAGACGTCAAGTAGGTATGTAGGTATCAATATGGCGAGCCGGCAGTCACCGAGATCATATCCGCACGAATCCGTATTTGATACTCGACGTCACAAGTACTTAGAAGACTGTGGAATAATGTTGTTATAAAAAGACAGAATGTATTCTTGCACAACACGAGTGCGCGTCGCGTTACTTTTATTTGTATTAGAATAACCTCTATAAGGTTCAAATTCAAATTAATAATACACGAATTATTTAGGTAAACATGAGTGCGCGTCGCGTTACTTTTATGGGCATTGAAATATGGTTCAAATGCAAATGAATGGCACACGAATGATTTTAGGCAAACACGAGTGAGCGGCAAAGCAGACTGGTAACTATGGAAACAAAATGCTATCTCGCTTCGCCGCGCCCACGCCAGTACTTCGGACTTCGATACAAGCGGGCCGCGGGTGCCGGACGCCGCGTAGGCAGTGAGACTAGGTGGATCGAGTATTTAAAGAGTTGGAATAGGTGCAACCTAGTCTCGTTAAATACCTAGTGCCTGGATCTGTTCTAGTATAAACGCTTCATCTCTGGCCATAGCATTGACTCAGTTATTTGGAAATATTTACATGAATAAGTGTATTTATATGTTCTAATGTATTATAAAACATACTTATAATTCAAGCTCAAGTCCATTTTACCTCGTGTGTATGACTTTTTATTTTAATCTACTGATTTTTCCTTCGATCTACTGCTAAAACTTTAATTTTTCTACTGATTTCTTCAGATCCCATCTGGCAACACTGCACACAGATAAATAAAACCACGTCAGTTGATAGTGCAAGCAGGGTTACCAACTTATGGGTTTTCCCCTTAAATTTAGGGGGTAAATAAGTGGGATGGGATGTTTTAGGTCGTTCTATTTTAAGGGACATTTTTATTTACAATTATAGACCCTAAGATAACTAAATCCAGCCAATCATATATATTTTCTGACCTAGCGACAAGTAACGACATCTAGAGCAATTCCTCGATAAAGAAAAATACAACTGTCACTAGTGTTAACCATAAGCAAATGATTTTTTTTTCTATCACTGGTTTTTTAGTCAATACAATTTACTCTATAGGTTTAAATAGCTTGTGGTAACTTTGTTTGTTTACGCTTACTGGAAATTATAAAATATCTTGGCTTGGTTATTGTTTAGTTTAATCTATAGTTTTGCAATTAGCTATTGTAATTGAACTACTGCGATAACAAGCTATTTTTTGTTAAAATGCTAAAAACCACAAAAAAAATGGGGGATTTTCAAGTATTTGTGGCAGTTTTAGGGGTAGCTTACTTAGCTTTAGGGGTAAATATTTTTGGGAGTTGGTAACCCTGAGTACAAGTCAACAGATCGTGAAATCACTTGCAGTCTTGCACAATGCACAATTTCTACTGATTTCCAGTATCTTTACTTAGCCAGTGTTAAAAAAGCGAGAGCGCGTAATCAACTGTCGTGCAATACACCTTAGACTCGCCAATAACTGTAACGCGTTAATTTGCTACAGCCATTGTTGCTGTCACAGAACGGCTAAGATTTTTGGCGAAATTTTAAATTCAATGAAATTATTAATATTATTGTAGCTACTGCAAAAGACATGGCTGGGTCAGCACTAAGGCGGCTTATGGCTGAATATAAACGTAAGTTCAACTTCTCGATACCTAAACAGGGACTTTCACAATACATTTATTGTATTGTGAAATTGTGTTTTAATTTAGTTTAAATAAAACTAAATTGGTAATATCATCATTAGAATAATTTACATTGCTCTGTTCGCTTATACACTATTTTAATTGTGCCAACCATATCAACAGTGTTGAAAAGTATTTTTAAAATATTTCTGTTTTTGCAACAGAATATCCAAATATGCATAAGCGGGATGACTATTAATTACCGATATCTGTACGATAGGTATTTAAATTGAACTGTTAATAATAATTACTGACATACAAACCAGATCAAAAGGTTCAATAGCTGATTGTTCCTTACACTATTTGCCATGGAAAGTTTTGGCTTCACATCAAGTCATCTATATACACTGTAGACTTCATCATTTCATCCAACCTGGGCTGTAGCTAGAGTCAAATTTGAGATAAGCCAGCGGTGGTGGCAGAACTTCGCTAGAAAATAAAAGTAAAAATAAGTATAAAGTATTTTTACTTTTCTTTTCTAACTAATGATGATGAGGATGCTCTTCATATAAATTATTTGTCTATGCTATGAATAGCCATTGAAGCATGTGCTACTAAATCAATTGCCATAGCACTTTGTCTGTACATTCAATGGCTATTTGTAGCATAGACAAATAATTTATATGAAGAGCATCCTCATTAAACCAATATTTCAAATGCCATCTATGAACAAAATAAAGATAGATGTGACAAATTGGTTTATATGGAAAAGTTTAGATACCCGCTGTAATTTATTTTTTCCATTTCAAAAAACAAACAGTTTACCTATAATAGCATTATTATTTTAGTTTTTGGTATTGTTTAAGGTAGGGCATTTCTGTTTTACGGTAGGGCACAGCCCTACAATGCCCCCCCCTAGCTACGGGCTACGGCCCTGTATCCAACACATATTAAACTTGAAAAATGCAGAGTTAAGATCACCTTACACTCTGTCCAACTATTTATTTTACTTTTGACAGGCTGAGTACCAATCCATTGGTGATGTCCTAATACTTTATTATTTTATGGAGAAGTTTTAACAAATCAATATTTTATTTTTGCTCAACATTTGGTATTGTTTTATAAACATACCCAGATTTTACATAACTTCACCAAAAAAATGTAGGTCCAATCAGCAAGAAAATTGCCATTTTATACAAAACATAACATTGTATTATGATCATACATATGAATTATCCATTTTTTATATTAAGAGCCATTTCACAAAATTACAACGCTCGAGTTTAGGTAAAAGACCGCAGCTTTGTGTATGTGTGCGTAGCAATCCACACATACACCATGCAAACAGTCCACCGCGAGTGTCGAGACAGACTAAACAATCTTGGGCCGTTATAATCGTAATGCACCTTGGTTTGAGATTTATGCAAAAAGATAATTTATTTATTCAGTCTTTATTCTATGAAAGCCTTCTAGACTATTATAACACAAATATATGTTATGTAAATACGTATTTTATGTGTATGGTTCTATTACATATAGCAAATTTACTCAAATAAAACATTCCTTTATTTTTAAAAAGAAACAAATCTGCATTCACAGATTTTCGAAAATTCGCTTGCCACACTCTGGAATCGAACCGACTAAACTTCGTAAAAATAACATCGTGTACTTTTTTACATCAATTGATAGGGACAATTATATGGATCAAATCTCTCTAACAAACATGATAAATTTAATGAAGGGAAAACCATGAAATATAAAGAACAGTTATAAATTCAATAAGATTGGCACTTTTATTCATGATTTTCCTTTCATTTAATTTATCATGTTTCTTAGAGAGATTTGATTCATATTGATTGATGTCAAAAAGATACAGAATATTATTTTTTCGAACTTTAGTCGATTCATCCTGGGTTTGATGCCCGATTATGGCAATTTTCGAAAATCTGTGAATACAGATTATTTTCTTTTTAAAAATTTTGGAATGTTTCCTTTGAGTAAAATTTGCTATTTCCAGTATTTAGAGTACTTTCCCTCCAGGTAGCATTGAAAAATTCCACCCTGTATGACTAGCTGACGTCGCGCGGTTTCACTCACGTAGTTCCCGTTCCCGTGGGAGTATGGGGATAAAATATAGCCTATGTTACTCGCTGATAACGTAGCTATCCATTGCTGAAAGTTTTTTTTTTAATCGGTCGCGTAGTTTTTCAATTAAATCGTAACAAACACACAAACAAAGAAAAAAACAACACTTTCCTCTTTATAATATTATTATAGTATGAATTTACTTTTTATTATAGTAGGTACCTATGATACTGAATATAAATACTACAGTACTTTCACAGTTCTTGTGACTGGGACTGTAGCTACATTTAATTTTCATCTTTGTTTCGACAGTTCAAAAGTGCCTGTAACTGGCCTACTTGAAATAAATCCTTTGATTTTGATACTGAATAGACTCCTGTATTAAACATAAAATTGTAACTTAAACATACAATTTCTGTTGTCGAATCAGACTTTCCACAAAAACAAACAAAAAAATAGCTATCAAATTTCGACACAGAAATTGTTTTAAAGGAAAACCCAAAGGAAACCTTTCAAATTGTAATTACGGTTCTATATTCCATGTCGATATAATTATGTTAAGGCCAGGTAGACTAAGCAAAGTAGGCATTTAACGCTACAATCCTTTACGCCAAACGAGCCGTGCGCTCGCGTCGCCGGCGTGAACTTACGTGAACCCAAAGCAGAGCGAAGTGTCACAGTATAGGTAAGTGTGGCGTGTAGGCAGTAAGTCAACTTATTTTATTAAATTGTCAGCTTGATTTATTATAATACGTAGTAATTGCGAAAACCAAACATTTATATGTATTAAATTAATTTATTCAATTATATGACTAAGTTTCTTACATTGATTTTATCTCACAAAGCGATACGCGCTTTATTTGTTGTATCCAAGTGTAAAAACACGCTGTGATTGTTTGCGTGTAGACGAGTCACGCGTCAGTACATGACGCACACAAACTTCCGACTTCTTTATTGTTTCGGATGGTACCGACCGCTCCTGCGCTTACACACACATTTGCAATATGTTTGTACCTACACAGTGACCACAAGTAAAGCGGTTTTGCTTTGTGAGATAAGCTACCTACTGATGTTTTTTTCCCGTAACCACATTAGAATCACTATTGTAAAAATGCATTCCTACCACATACTAAGAAATGGCAAAAGCAACGACGAAAATATATTATTTAGGTTGGAAAACTATACAAATAACATGTTTATGGTTGAGTGATATTCTGTATGGTGTCGGAAGAAAAGAATAGCACCATCCCATATCTTCCCGTGGGTGTCGTAAGAGGCGACTAAGGGACTTACCAGAGAATGGGCAGCAGCGTTCTCTGTGCTTTTGTAACAACCGCACTGCGATCACCAACCAACCTGCCAAGCGTGGCGATTATGGCAAAACCCCCCTTTGGGGGAGGCCCATGTCCAGCAGTGGACACATTTCAGTCTTTCGACTGAAATGGTGGTTGAGTGAGAAAAATGAAACAATTTCGAATAACTTATAAGCTTTTTATTTTAAAATACCCAGTGTCACTCACAGTAAATACGAATCTAACGACACCTCTCAAGCTAAAATCCATCGAGCCGTTCAGGCTACAGTGCGTGCCAAACAATTATACATACATACTCTCGAAAAACATAACCCTCGTTCTGGCGCAGTCGGGTTAAAACATAACGCTCCTTTTGGCGCAGTCGGGTAAAATATCCTATTTGACATTCAAACTCATCAAATGATGTATCTTTATATAATTCGGTCACTGCACCTCTGCATCTCGCCAGAGATATTGTGACCGCGTTGTACTACATATTAGTAGAGTAGGTACACAACAGGCGGGTTTTACAACGCGGATAGGCATACACATAGACGCGAAATCTCCGTACGCTATGCACACGGCGCGGCGGCGGCGGCGTGGCGACCACAAACTTGCAAAGAAACTTCTTCAAACGATGCGATGTACGAAGATGCGTGTCTATGTGCGTTTTTTCGCTCGTTGAATGGATATTGGAGCCGGTACCACTTTATATTGCGGTACCTAGGTATACTAGATACTTACTTTATATTCATGTTTTTTTTGGATGCATACATTCCTTTGAACCGTGGTTTTGATGCACTGCAACAATATAAAAAATTGAATGACGAACGTTTTTTTTTATCAAGTTATCCTGCTGTTATGACTCTACTGTATTTTATGTATAGGTAAAATAAAATGTGTAAAATAATTAATTAAGTATAAAAAATCATTGGTAAAAATTTATTACACAAGTCGATTAGATAATAGGTACTATGAATTTATGTTGTACTAGAAATCGATAGCTATATCCGTAGAATACAATAGTGATAAATAAAACCAAGAAGTAACAAAGCACTGTAGGTGCGGCAGCCCGGCGCGGGCGGCGCACTTCTATTGTTATAATAGAAGGTACAATAAATACAGGTTAAAAAGATGCTCTCGTATTGCTAGATAAAAGTCGCGGTGGATTGAAAAGTCTCCTAATCCACTGAAACGCTAACCGTTCCGCGCGCGACATAGCTTGATAGCTATTTAGTAAGTAAGTACCTTTGTAAATAAATAAAATTGTAAACAAACTTACCTGGCTTCTTGTCTAACCTTCCGCACTTTATATTTGGATAGTTTCTTGTTTTTATTTTGATTTCCCATAATTCACAAATTAAAAAATTAAACTAACAAAAATACTACACTATTATGTTACACTAAAACTAACAAAAAAAACTGTACTATTGTATAACACTAAAACTAACAAAAAAAAACTATACTACTTATTATATTACACTACGTTTTAGAAATGAATCGTTCGATAAATCAGCGGGACAGCCGTGCGCCAGCAAAACGGACATAGGTCCTACCTCGTCAAGGCCCGGCGGGCGACTGAATCCGCGTACGCAAGCCGCTTTCTTATATTATAATTTATTATTAAAAGGATTAAATTGTTTTGCAAAATGTAACCACAAATAATTGTTCTATATGTCATTAACTTTGCTTGAGTATTTTTTTTTAAGGGAAACTTTGATATCCATCCAGAAAAATGAGAAAAACATAAAAAAATATTCGAATTAGGCTCCTATTCGGAATTTTTTTTTATCGAGTGAAGTGTTTGATATCATGTTTTGAACCACAAATTATCTTAGTAGATATAGTCAACTATAATACATATTTTTTTTGGCTTTAAAAAATCACTATTTGTTTGTTTACTATTGAATCAAAGTTATGTAAAATTGGGAAAATTGGGTCTACCTGCCCTTAAGGCTAATTCTCCAGGGTAGCCCGCGAAATTCAATTTTTCTTACGTTTTTTGCAATTTGCAGGCCAGGGCTAAGTTGTATGTTGATTAGAATATTATTCGCGGCTGTAAGACGTATGTAGTTACAGAATTATAATTATCAAAATTATCAATACAACCCTCCAAGTTCATAAAGGTGCTGGAATTACTTTGACCTTAAAAAAGTCATTTTTGGAGCATACAACTAACGTGATCGATAATTGTGTATATGAATTGCAAATAAAAATAATATCCATCTCGCTTCTGTTGCTTTCAGCTTTTGCAGAATTTTTATTCTTTCGTTTTATTGACACAATGATAATACAACCCTTACTTACGCCCCATTGCTAAAACTAATAAAACAGAAATATAACAAATATTCTACAAACTACTAAAATAATACTTTACTTGATAATAAACGAAATTCTAACCCAATGAAAAAAAATACAAAGCGGTTCAAAATGTTGGTAGTCGTAGTATAACAATGCGTTTACGATAGATACGCTCGAAAATCGGGACGCGGAAAAAAATAGCACAGGTCCTAAGTCGACGGGCGCTCGGGCCTTACTACTAATCGGTGCTCGCCGATGCGTCGTAATTTATTGTAATTTAGAGTGATGTTAAAAATTATATTATGTCTGATTACATGATGATTTTAATAAAACTTTGGAATTAGTTTAGTAAAAGATCATAGTTTATTTTTACATAATTTGTTTAATGTAATTACGCTTAAGTCAAACCAAAAAATCGCGATATAAAACGTAAAAATTGACCTAAGACTTTGTTTTTTTTACTAATTAATGTTATTAATTATCGATATTTTAGTACATTATGTGTCGACAAAAGTATATGTCTGATGCTTTACGTATTTTTTTCAGTGAAATTTATATTTATTTATGATAGATATAGGAGTCTGAAATTGACTCTGCGATGATTTTTCAGTAAACTAGTTGTGAGCGATTAATCACTACTTACTAAACAAATAAGTTTTTGTAAATGTATTACATGAAGTGTAGATAAGAAAGACTAGTCTATTTTTAACATATATTCAAAAATGCCAGGGTGTTATCTAAGTTAGTAAATTAGGCGACTAAAATCTTAGAAATTTGCGCGAAAATGTGAAATGGCTCTTAAGAGATTTTTGGCATTTTATTGGGTAATAAATAAGGTACATAAATGTTAATAATGAGGCAGTTTATATATTTCTTTTCATTTTAAGTTTATTTTAACTATTCATAGAACAGTTATTTTCTCAATTTTATTCAAAGTTTCTCGAATTCAGTAAAAACAGCCCTTAATGATATTTCTCCATTTACAGAGCTAACTCTCAACCCCCCGGAAGGCATCATTGCAGGACCCATCAATGAAGAGAACTTCTTTGAATGGGAGGCGCTAATAACGTAAGAATGAAACACTGAACACACCAAATGGTGTACATGTCACAATATTACATCAATCATTCATTATAAGTCAGATAAGCCAGTGTTTTTCAATCTTTTTCATGTCACGACCCCCATAGTTTGAAAAGATATTTCTCGACCCCCAACCCTTTGCTTTTTTTTCATGTAGTTTATTATGTTCCAAATATTCAATCCATACAACATTTTATGCATATGCTTTAGGACTCAGATAAATACATAATTAACACATATTTTTAGAATTTGGAAAACAATTGAATTCTCAATGTAGCAACAACGGCATAATTACGGAGAAACAGAAATTAGTTCATGAAAAACAAGTGCAACCTTCGCATTAAGACGGATACTTATAGATTTTTATTCGCTTCGCGCGGGGCGTCGCGGCCCACAGGTTAATAAACACTGAGAAAAGCAGTCAAAAATCCACATCAAATCTCCATGTATAATTATTCAGCTGCATTCGGTTAAATAAGAGGCCGATCCCAACGTTGGGAAAAGGCTAGGCAGATCATGATCATTCCAGTTTCACTGAACTATTCATAACAAAGAATATAGCTGTACCCCTTTTTTTTAATTCTATATTGGCTTGCGTTTGGCCGCAACTCGTGCCTCAAACACGCTTGCCTACAAGAAACTGATTCACTCGAACTTTGAACCCTAATTTTGTAACCCATTCATACAAAAGCTTTCACTTTGAATTCATTGCTCCATTGATTGAAAAATTGGTCTGTGAACTCAACACACTCATTTAACAATAGGTATACGAGTATGAAATGAAAGTGATTCAGATTATTAGAGTTAACTAGTAATGCCAACAAGTAGTAGTGCCAACTAGTAATGCATGATGCAAACATTGGGCATCACTGACATTTTTTAAACTGTATTCCCTTTAGCAGTTAACAATAGTTAGCTATCATGAACTTTGAATATTCATTGAATACAATTTTATTAAACCAGTAAACAGTACCTAACTAAGGGATATCGTATTGCAGTCGCTCCATGTAAAATACTAGTATTTCAGCTGCATCCGGTTCAACGAAAACCATGTTACATAACACATGCCCCGTCCATAAAGTAGTACAATAGTTAAACAATCACCTTGAACCATAATCTGGTTCATAGGACAGGGAAAGAGTTAAAATTGTAATTACCTTCAACTCTAATAGAAGTTAAATTGTCTTTTTCAGTGGTCCAGAAGGAACATGTTTTGAAGGTGGCATCTTTCCAGCAAAATTAGTCTTCCCTCCAGACTATCCTCTGAGTCCGCCTAAAATGCAGTTCATCTGTGAAATGTTTCATCCAAACAGTAAGTGATTGATTAATTACTACCAATTTAATATTGACTAGATTTTCCCGCGACACTGCCCAGCATGAAAGACATGATCTATGGAACTCAGCATCAGCTTAACTTTGCAACAGCGTAAGAATTTTTAAAATTGGATGAGGAAGTTCAGAATATACATCCTACTAACAAACCTTACCTATTTATAATATTTAATTAATATAGTAAATAGTAATATAATATAGGATATGTAAACTGTCCTTGAAGCTAGAGGGCTACCATTTCAAACTGTTGACAAATGGAGTAAAAGGGTACCATGAATAATTTTGTGTACCTAGTGCATTTTTTTTTACTAACCATGTACTTACCCTTGCCGACTGGCAATACATTAGAGAAACTTTAAGGTCACCCTAAGTACTCCTGGGGTGTGCCCGCTACCACCTTGTTGCCAAATATTTACCATAATCTTATAATTATTGTTGGACAATTATGTTATTTATTTCTTATTAACATTTCTCTCCTGTTTCGAACAGCTTTTACTACTCGACAAATAGAGGTTTCTTTATTAGTAATATCTGAATGACCGAGCTTGGCTCGGTTCTTTTTCTTTTTATAAAATGAAACATAACTAGATCTATTTATCGCCCCCGGAACCCCCTATATTCTAAATTTCATAAAAATCGTTGGAGCCGTTTCCTAGATTCGGATACATTTATACAAGAATTGCTTGTTTAATGGTATTATATCATGCAAGTTTGAAATAAATGCTTTATGCACTGCACCTTCCGGAAAAAATCTCGAAAATTTAATGAAAACCAAATCAAAATTATAGAATTTAACTTAATTTAGGGCGTGTGGTGTGTGTTGGTTCTGTTTGGTTTATTACCTCCTTTTATTAAGTTTATTATATTTCTTTTAAATATTGTGTTTTTGTGGCATGTGCCGATTAGACAATTGTTTTCTTTCTTTCTTTGGAATGCAAGCTTTTAAAATGTTTACACTAGTAAGCAGTAATTGTTGATGGACAGAAATAAAAAATACTTAAAACAAAAACCAGTGCTATAATAATGTAATGTAGAACGTAACGTAATGTAATGTAGCGGAGACATAGACACGAAAAGCGGCTTGTCTGATTTGTTGTCATTTCTCAAGGCATGAGATATCTGATAAGGGTGAAAAGTGGCCGACCGTCAGTGAACGCGATACTACTATTAAGCACTTAAAGTACTTACGGGTTAATCGGGTTAAGTCTAAAACAGTGTACTATTAAGCAATTGCGATGTTTTTACATGATAATTGCACATTTTCGTCATTTCACCAGATGTTTCCTTTGCTTGATGTCCTGGGTTCGATGCCCGGGACAGGCAAATGTGTTAATGGGGTTTTTATATGGAAATTCTAAGTGGTACCGACGGAGTTTGGATTTGTAACCAGTTGGTGGCAAAAGGCTCGGTCCTTATTACATGGGACTTAAACATAACTGACGAAATGTACGTATTGTTAGGTACACCAGCTCTTTCCAATCCTTTAAAAACCTTTTGCACGAATGTTGCTTTCTTTGCCTCTGCCAATTTCTGTCTCGGTTGAATGTTCATATGCAAGGACACAATCATTTTTTAAGCATGCCATGGCTTTTTCTTTTATTTTGATTACATTTCAGTCTTTTTGTTATTTTACGTAGTACTAAGTGCCGATGCGCGTAATTATGCGCACCGCGTGATTCCATAATATTTATCATCGTCAGACTATATGGCGTACTTGTTCTCCCCGCCATTGCGATATTTTTTTTTTGTTATAGGCCATACCTGAGAACCTTCTAGTTACGGAGTTATTAGGGGTCAAAATTCCAACGTTTTCACAAGTTTTATTTTTAATTTTTGTAATAAGTTCAAGTTTTTAATGTTATGACTATAATTAAAAATACATCCACAACCCCCGTACATTTAATCCACCAGCACAATGTTTTAAGTGCGTTACAGCTAGTCCTACCGCTCAACGTGACGTTTCTCCCCAAAAAAAAGGTGTTTCCCAGCAATCTGTTTTGCGTAGAGTTACTTAGTTTTATGTGTACAGAATTATTATTATTATACATTTTTATTATTACTATTATCTACAAATATTTATTATTCTTGCCTGTCCTTTTTTTCAGACACCATCCCTGTCGTATTTAGAATAACTTTGCAAAATTCATCAAAATAGTTGTAGCCGTTTCTGAGTTTTAGCGAGACTAACGAACAGCCATTATTTTTTATTTATAGATAGAAAAGACGTGTACAATTTATTATGGTAGCCTGTTTACAGAATAAATAATTTAATTTGACTAACTTGAACTTATTTCCAGTATATGCTGATGGTCGAGTGTGCATTTCAATCCTCCATGCACCCGGTGACGACCCCATGGGGTACGAGAGCAGTGCTGAGCGATGGTCGCCCGTGCAGAGCGTAGAGAAAATATTACTTTCCGTTGTTAGCATGTTGGCTGGTAAGTTATAAACGAAGTAAAGTTTCATAAGTTTTTAATTTATGAAAGGTAGTGAAAGTTTTACTGTAAGTTGAAACAAAACAGTTTACTTACTGTCGCCACATGCCCGAATATTCACACATTAAGGGCATAAAATCAGCTAAATAAGGCCAATTTCATTGAGCTTTCGCAGTTAGATTATTAGTAAGTTAGTTCGTCAGAATAGATTAAAACATAAGCAAATACTCTTTATGACCATAGAGGACAACAAAATAACGATTCGATTAGATGTTTTGAATAAAGCTTGTTGTTTCTTGCAATTCAAATTTCAAAATTCAATTCAAAACACTTAAAAGATGGCTAGTATGTCCATTTCAAAAATGCATAATTAGTTTTTCTTTATTCATCATTATTTTGATGACATGCTAGGTTTTTTTTATAATATGTCTGGGAGTTTGTAATAAATTATCTTTTCCTAATTGTCAATATTGTACAATTTCAGAACCAAACGACGAAAGCGGTGCTAACGTAGACGCCGCTAAAATGTGGAGGGAAGATCGCGATCAGTTCAATAAAATTGCTGAGCGACTTGTGAGAAAAACCCTAGGTTTGCCTCCGCCGTAATATAATAGCCATAAGGTCCAAGTTTTACTATTTTCTTTTAGGGAGATGTCGTTTTTACCTCATTCATTATATAGCTACAATGTATACTCATAACTTTTCTCGCAAGTTGATCACGGTGTTATATAAAATTGACAAAGTTAACTACGATGGAGCCCGTGATTATTATGTAAATATACTTCATTACAATGAGTGTTTTATGGAAAATAATAAGTGATCTATTTTATATATTTTAAGTCGTAACAAAATTAATGACTGGATTCTGAAAGCAAGGTATAGCAATATGATATATACCTACATCTGCTGTGAGATCTCTGACTGTTGTTTCTCGACGAACCAGTCACTGCTCTTGTACAAGGTTCGATATAGTTTTAGATCGTTGTTCTCTAATCCAGCTTTTCAGAAACCACTGGTTGTAATCTTGGAAACGTTTCGTGCCAAATTAAGACAAGGTTAAACAAAAAGGCACCATTTTAAAAATATTAGTAATAAAAATATTCTGAAATGTTCTCTTCCAATCATCATCTGGCTAGCCTTTTCCCAACAATGTTGGGTTCCGGCTTCCATTTTAACCGGATGCAGCTGAATACCAGTATATTACATGGAGCGACTGCCTATCTGACCTCCACAACCCATTAAAGTTATTAGTACTGGGTAATACGATGCCGACAAAACTGGAGAGATTTAAAAGAGACCTACACTCAGCATTAGGTGGCCAAGGGTTGAAGAAGAAGAATACGATACCCCTTATCCCTTTAATCTGACTGGTTAGCAGACTTTAGGGCCACTGACTACCTGTAACAACTGTCAAAGATTTACAATTGACAGCAGGGACCAACGGCTTGACGTGCTTTCCGAGGCACGGAGAAAACTCGCTATGTAATTGGCGGTCACTCATCCACGGCTGGTCCCCAGGCAAGCGCGGCTTATCCTGCTGATTTGCCCGAGGGGCTGTCATTATTTAGCCACGAGCAAAAAAATAACACCAATCAAAATCGCCAATTCAAATTTCCTTCAAAAGCTCCTCAAATTTTATCTTCCAAATGAAGTATACGTTAACTCGACGACTATTGCATCTTGATATTTGAAATCAAGTTACTTCAAAGTTTATCGTACGCTTTCACGGTGTAAGCAGGCTTTACTTCGCAACACTGAATTGAGAAAATTGATTCCGGATTCACATAATGATATTTTACTATAGAGAAGGAATCTAGGAGGATACTAGTAACAATGCTATTTGAAGCGTTGTGAGCTTGTAATTCATTCAGTATATAAATAATAACGGGTTTAAATGTGCTTATTCAATAAAATGTACTGTTGCTTCTTGACTCATGACAAGAAGCAACTGTTAGTTTTATGTCATTATGTTGAACACATAAAGTATTTTATTGTTGTTAGTTTGTCACTCTACTTCCCTCTTCCTTACTGCAATTAGACAATAAGGTGGAACGAAGTTTATAGTGGTCGGATTTTCATAGGACTTTTTTATTAGGTTTCTAGAGGAGTAGAGAAGTTAAAAAAAAAAATTTCTCTGCGACTTTTTTTTTTTAATTTCCTTTGAAATATTTTTTTTCGGTTATGAATAACTTCAAATTCGACGAATTCATATTGTAGCGTAATAGTGTGACCGACGTAGATCCATTAAACGCTAATTTGGTCTGTTTCATTGTTCATGGTTGTCGATGTAATGTATATTTCAAGTATTTTTTTTAATTTTCCTATTTTCTGCAATTATTTTAAAATTTCGAATTTGAAGACTAAAATTTCTTTTGAAATTGGTAACGGATGCTTTTTCAAAGATAACTGGACCAGAAAGTATTAATGAAGACCACTTTCATGAGTGTAGTGACATAGAATTCATTCGGAAATGTCAGAAAATCGTCTACGTTAATGAAAGCATTTTTTTTTTCAAATACTGCTATGAAACTTAATGTGCAAATTATTGTCTAAATCCTCATTTTATTAGCTATCTAAGGAGGTATAACTAGTAAAATATTTAAGGATACTTTTTAAATATTGGTTACAGCTGAAAAAGTGAGACATGACAAAAGGCCTGTATCGCTAAGAAGTTCGAGTGGTATCGGTATCGGTATTGATATTAACTTGCGCGCAGAAACCCAAGCTTGCAACTCATCTTAGATAGAAATCGTGAGAAATGGTTACGTTATAATTACGATATTTTTTTGTAAATTTACCAATATTCCACCTTCGTGAGCAAAAAAAAAAACCGAGGGCATCGCAATTTTTTTTTAACTTTCTTCTCCACTCCTCTAGGAACTCGATAAAAAAGTCCCATGAAAATCCGACCACTATAAACTTCGTTCCATCTTTTGAGTATTTTTTGTCTAATTGCACTCGGCTATAACCATTTTAAACGATTGACAAAGAGAGATATTCGAGATTAGAATTTTCGAACAATTAATGTTAACAGTCAATTTGCTTATCAATCATATTCCCATGTGCATCCACAGATATGGAAAATAGTCCGCCCATGATGTTCCCACAGCTGGGGAGTTCTGGGCCTCATGCTTCTTCCCTGTGAGAGTAATTGGGCCCAGTCGAGCCCAGTCCTGGTTTATGGACAAAGTATTTTGCGAACTCCTCATTTTTTGTAGATTTGTAGCATACCTTTTAACCTTTGGTTTAATATTTGAATGTGGATCCGCGAACTAAATTTATGTAAAACAGGAATTTGTGAAAAAACCCGAGTACTAAAAAACACGCTCTAATTAAATTCGGGATTTACAAGGTAAAATCGACTCCTCCTTTACTTGAAGTCGGTTAAATGTAGCCGGGGTCATAATAACGAATCGTTTGACACCTTATTCATCAAAATCGGATGAATAGTTTAGGCGCTACGGAGGAACATACGTTGATGCAAACATACATACTTACATACATATATACATAAATATACATCGACTGCTAAAATCATAACCCTTCCTTTTGGTTTCGCCGTAGTTGGGTAAAAAATGCGTGATGTCGTTTTGTTGCGGATCTACGTTCAGATGGCATACATACCAAACCAAAGGTTATCTTATAGTTAAATTATCATGTTAGATCACTAGGTCTGCTAATATTAAACTCACGAAAATTTACAGCATCACCTATTATTTTCAATAAAACAGAATATTTTATTGTAATACCCCTGGGGGTTGTACCTTTGTACCTAGTACCAGGATTTTAATAACATTGTATTTTAAATACCTACATTAAATAGTTTGAAAAGACTTGAGTGGGCTTATATTGCTTTAGTATGACCATTTTATTCCATACAGTAGTCCACCGCGAATGCTGAGCGATCTTCATTTTGACGTTTTTAAACTTATCTCAAAACTAGCCTGATTGTTTTTGGCAAGTAGTTATCTTTGTATTGTCAAAAGCACTACGATACAAGGCACTATTAACAAAAGCCTTTCAATATAAAGAGCTAAGGACTACTGTATAGAATTTAAAGTAGTATCATCTAGGGGCCATTTGATTATCTCTATTTACAGCAGTTTCAATATTTAGTACCTTTCAATTCTTACATTTGTAGTAAAGTTGCCTACGAACACAAAAGTGTATAAAATTGTACATAATATTAATTCAATAGAATCGACTTCCATCGTACCTATAAGACAAGATATAAATACTAATGTAATAAAATAATCCTTTTTTTATTATTTTCAATAAATATTTAATTGATTAGTATTGTTTTTATTTCCTTCATTCCTTTTTTCACATATGAATTCCATTTTTTAATATTCTAATATAAAACAATTAAAAAAATTAAAAAATAGTAGTCCAGTCCGAGCTCCCATGGTCAGGGCTCCAGAGAGAGGCATAACTATGCTATGAGAGAATGTCATGCTCACTTAAATGTCTCGCTGATGGTGGCGGGTGTGTCGGGTCATTTAGTTCCTTGTTCCCTTCAATATGGTTAAGTTGAATGGCGCCGATACATGCGTCATGTTCGTGAACGGGTGCTGTCAGTTGGGGACGGGTCATTTATTTTTAAGTTATTGTTGATTTAATCTTTTACTCTGGACGCTCTTAATGTGCACGTCTTTCTACTACACGGTCACATTAACTAGACGCTTGGCGTTGATGACGTTATTTTGATTTTTTGGTAATATCATAAAAATATAAGTACAACAACAGAAATCTAGCCAAATTATCGACGCGCGTATCGGTAACAAAGATAAAGGTAACACGTGTACGTTACCCCAGCAAGAAAGTGTCTCCTAGAGTTATATGGGTGGGGCTCACAAAATTTGTACCATAACGCACTAGAAATTGTAACACACAAGTTCGTATGCAACACACGGGAAATATTGTAACACGCTGGAACTCTATAAAGGCAGGATTACAGTACCAACATTTACTAAAAAAAATCTTACCACATTTACGAGTAATGATGACCATGTGTGGGATATCAAAATAGAGGACTTGAGGAGACAATTACAAAAATATAAGTCAGTGTTAGATTTTTAAACCAAGCAAGATTTTTGCACTACTTTTTTTTGTTTGTTTTTGTTTTGTTCCTACTCAAATGGAAATAAATCTCACTTAAATTGAAATAACTAATATGTTTATAATTAAAATTAAAGAGGAACTTGCTTTTCTTAACGTTAGAAATATTATTACAATCAATAACAAATATTAAAATGATCTAAACGGCCACGCCATTGACCTAGCCCGCGAAAACAAAACTTTCCAAAGTTGCAAATTGCAGCTCTGTCGGTCTTGTGTCGATCATTTTTCTCTCCATTGTTTTCTTATTTCTATGTGCTCTTCGGGGTCAAAATTTGAGATTCTAATACTCGTTTATGCCCACGCAAGCAAATATTATATCTATCCCCTTTTTGGACTCCACCGCAGTCGGTTAAAGACAATGTAAACCAAGCTTAATGCTATCCAGTGTGTTACGTAACAAACCATAACACAACGGAGCGAACACACGAGAACATTTTAGTGTTTATTTGATTATAGCAGCCGCAAATTCAAAGAAATTTAGGAAATAAATCCATAATAAACGCCCTTACATACCATACCCTTTGTATTGCGTTTATTATGGATTTATTTCCTAATTTATTTAGTATCTGTCATTCATTATAGTGAAAAATAAACACTTCTCTTGAAAATGCTGTGTTTAGTATCCAATAATTTCGATGAACAAAAACACCCCAACCAGTCACCTCACTTTTGTGGGTAGACTAAAATGGTTGACATTAAACTGACATTTGATAGCTGTTGCTAATTGGTGCTGCCACCCTACAAAACAAGTTCTGCGGGATTATGACTAAAATACGAAAGTTACCGTGCAACACAATAATTGTAACACACTAGAAGATTTTAACTGACATTTTTTAAATTTGTTGTATTTTAAGTAATTGTAATATTTTGCGAGATTTTCTGTCAAAGTACTTTATATAAACTCCCTTAGTAACAATAAAGACAAAAAGAAATAACATTAACAACGTATTAAAAAAATAAAAAATCTATCACTGTTGACGGACGGTGCTGGGACATGTAGGTTTTGTATGGAGCAAAAAAAATATCAGAAGTTTGATGAACTATAATTTTGTGTGTATTGAAGATTTGTGTATTTGATTTACACCCATCCCTTTGTCATGTTTTAAATTTAATGAAACAAATAAAATTATAAAAAAAAAAAAAACATTAAAAACATACCAAAATTTAGGGGCAAACAGGTGACCGCGAAATTTTTTCAAGAGGTACATCTTTTTTGAGCCCCACCCATATGAGTGGAACGTTTAATTAGTTCCTTATCTCCTGTAAATGTGCCCGCCCCCACATAAAAAATGTGTGCCCCCTGTCGTTTTCGAAACGAACGGAAAAAACGATTCCTTCTGGAGTAACGTTTTTCTAGCAGGAAAATTCTAAACGAATGATCGGAGAGAGAAACATTGTGCATGGCCTTGTAGCTTATATTAGTGCCACAATGTGCCCCCAAAAATAAAATGTGTGCGCCTTCAGGTTTTCGAGATATTGCATTTCCTGCTGGAGTAACGTTTTGCTGAATCGTTATCTCTAAAGCCATTGCATGTGCCCCTGTAGAATAAACATACACGAGTAGCTCTTAATGTATGCCCCTTAGTGCCCCAATTAGATTTAAGAAAATATTTATAATTTCCAAGTTATCGCGGTTTTGTTAAAACTCGAAAAAACATCGCAGCGCCTAAATGAGACAAGGTATAAGCTCGCTGAAAACTATTCGGTCCGTCTTGACGCTAATAATAACCATACAAAGTTTCAAAGCTGTTCATGCACGCGTTTTTGAATAATCTTGTTATAAGTCAAAACGATGGTGACATAACTTTGACGGCAAAATACAAGGAACCAGCTCAATCCCAGATGTGTAGGTGTAAACCAGTAAGTGTGCCTTTAGTCAAAAATATATGGTGAAAATATTCAGCTTTTTCGCATTAAGTAAATTATAAACAAAAAAAAAACATGTAAACAACGGCTGGTTATCCGACCAAATTCGAATGACTACTAAAAAGCGACAGATTCATACATATCGATGACCATCTTTATTGGACGTATTATACCTAAGCTATTGTCCGTACAGTCGCGTTCAAAAGTTTTGGGAGCTAATTAAAATCATAAAAGTTTATTAAACGTAAAGAAACATCTTTATCATTTTCGTTGTGAAGTAGTTCGATGTTTGTTTGTATGTCATTTGGAGTATGAATATCATCTAAATTTTCGTGATACGTGTGATTTACAATTTGGAGCTTTAAGTTTTCAAAAGCTTTATTACATTTGGGCTGCGAATCATTCAAGTCCGCACTCCTGAATTCATGGAGCGATAACGTGATTATGTCTCTTAAAACTGTTTTAGTTCTTCATAGCAACGGAGCTGTTGAATATGTTTCAAGCAGCGAATGTAAAATAACTTTACTTTTTCGGATATTTTATCAAAACAGGATTGTTTGTAAAGATTTTTAATAAAATGGGATTTGTCCATGCGAACATAACAGAGAGGTATTGCTGCGGTATTTCCTTCAAGCACATCAAAGCACTGTTTTAAATAATCATTGAATTCGGTTTTTAAAAACACTAGTTATTGCTCCTAAGAGGGCAGAACTGTCGTCACTAATTATTTCATCAGGCAAAACTTTTCCGATTTGCCACGTATTTAACCATGTGGCTATCGTCTCCATTGTATGGGATTCGGAGGCTATGTAGCACATTGGTACACTGGTATCCACAGCGTAGGCAACCACTGCATATAAAAATAAAGTTTAGGAGTGCGATATTTTAATAAATCATTAGAAGGTGGTGGTTAATTGGCTGAAATAAGGAGCCAGTAGCATTAACAGAAAGTATTTTCGGTCTATTTTTTAAAGTTTCATTGTAATATTGGTTTTGTTCATTCGTCCAAAAATATGTGAAAAAGGGAACAAGACTGATTTTACGGATAAAATTATCGTAAGGAATGCAGTGCGCCATAGCATACAAATACAGTATTGTAATTTTGTCCAACTGTAGCGCACTTCTGGCTTCATGACGCAATTTTCTTAAATTGGGTAATTTAGGGAAAGTTGTTGGCTTTTTTGGATTATCTGTAATCATTACCTCGTTTGCTATCGTGTGTTGAACTTTTAAAGCTTTTTCGTATTTTAACTTTTCTTTGATTCGGTTTACTCTATCAGAAGTAAGTCTGTTTTTAATTAGTGAGTCATGTGAATTATTGTTGTAGTTATTTAATTTACAAGTAACCTTTACGCAATGTTTAGATGGGGGAGAGATATTCAATGACAGTAGCGCGTCACACTGGGTAGACCTGCCAGTCCATTTGATTTCACTGCATACAAACGATACAATCATCGATATTCTATGTTTTTCTGAAACTTGCATAAAAAGAGGATCACTAAGTAAATTAATACTAAAAAATTACAAGCTAGTCTCATCTTTCTCAAGACCTCACCAACGGCGAAGTGGAACCTGCATAATGGTTAAAAAAGACCTTGATTGTAAACCTATTCCTAACTTGGTAACGCCTTTAGTATATGATTTCGAATATTGTGCAATAGAAATTATCACGCTAAAAGTCATTGTTATCTGTATTCACCATACTCCAAATTCAAATTAAAGTCTGTTTTTTAAAAACCTAGAGGATATTTTAAGGAAAATAACAAAACGAAATAAAAATAAAATAATACTATCCGGAGATTGGAACATTGACGCATCAAAACGTAACAATAATTATAAAGAATTAGAATGTATATTACAGAACTATAATATCTCTAACCATATTACTAAACCCACAAGAAAATCATCATGTTTAGATCTCATCGTAAGCGACATACCTAATGCCCAGCCTCAAATACATACCCTTGCATTATCTGATCATGAGACCGGTCAGTCCATTTGCTTCCATTCGTCTGTAGATACTGCAAGATGCAGAAAACAATTTTGGTTTCAAAAGAGAAGAGATTTGAGTCAACACAACATAGAAAAGTTTATATCATGCATAGCGTCTCTTTCCTTTTCAGAAATATACGAGTCAGATGATACTGACATAGCATTCAATCACTTTCATGATACACTGTCCCTTTTTTATAATCTCTGTTTTCCCATACCTACTCAAAGTAAAAATTACAATCAAACCGCCAAAAAATAAATGGATAACAAAAGGAATAAAAAGATGTTGTGTCAAAAAAAGAAGTATGTACCTAAAATATAGACTATTAAATTCTAATAAATATCAAAACCTAAAGAACTACCAAAATTATACTAGAATACTCAGACGATGTATATTACATGCTCATAAAATTGATAATACTCGTTATATTCTTCAATCGAACAATAAATGTAAAGCCGCCTGGGATGTTATTAAAAAGAATAGTGTAGATATCGATAATGACGCTGAATTTACCTCTATCACAGATGGTCAGAACACATACACTAATGCCGATATAATTGCCAATAAATTTAATGACTTCTTTATAAACATGACAAACAAACCTAATATCCCTAATTCTGAAACACACAATGACTACAAACATACAATCACTGACATATCGGATACCATTTTCTTGACTCCAACTAATGAAGACACTGTGTATAAAATTATTAATTCTTTAAACTCAACTAACTCAACCGGGTATGACGATATCAATACGAAAATTCTTAAAAGATGCTCTAAATACATATCTCATCCACTCGCCCACATTATTAATCTATCATTATTTCAAGGTGTATTCCCCGCTGGACTAAAATTTTCGATAGTCAAACCATTATACAAAAAAGGAGATAAAAATGACATGAATAACTATCGACCGATTACTCTAATACCAGTAATTTCCAAGATTTTTGAGAGAATTATGTACGATAAACTGCACTCCTTTATAATGAAACACTCAGTTTTAAAAGAGGAGCAGTTCGGTTTCAGAAAAAAATAAATCAACAACTCTGGCATGTTTCTCTCTTGTGAAAATGATTACCTCTAGTCTGAATGAGAAAAGGCCAATAGCATCGGTATTTCTAGATATGTCGAAAGCATTTGACTTCGTGGATCACAAACTGCTTCTCTTCAAACTGAATCGTTATGGTATTAGGGGAAACGCATTACAGTGGATAGATAGAATCTTATTTAAATAATCGCCAACAATGCGTGGAAGTGTCGAGGAGTGCTTTATATTTTTTTCATGAGAATGAAATACGAATACATAGATCCGCTTATCGCCGAAACGCGTGTGGTGTCCCCCAGGGCAGTATTTTGGGACCCTTTCTGTTCTTGATATACATATATCAATGATTTGCCCAACGTAACCCCATATTCTTGCATTTTGTGTTAAATAAAATAATAGAATGGCTAAGAGACAATAATCTACATGTCAATATTAGTAAAACCAAACTTATGCAGTTCCAAACTTACAATAGCAAACGTCACCAATTGGAAATTAAATATGCAAATAACGCTGTAGAAGAGGTTGAAAGTGCTACTTTTTTGGGGATAATATTAGATAAATACTGCAACTGGAAAGTGCACATTGATAAGTTATGCACTAAGCTGCAAAGATTTGTATTTGTTTTAAACCGAATAACTCGCGTAGCTGGTATCAATGCAGCACTTCATGCTTATCATGGTTACGTAGCTTCAATTCTCCGCTACGGTATCATTATATGGGGAAATTCTGTTGATACTATTAAAGCATTTCGAGCCCAAAAGAAATGTATTCGATCAATGACTAAAGCCCAACCATTACAAAGCTGTGTCCCAATCTTTAAAAATCCATCCCATCTTTATATATATTCGAACTCTGTATCTTTGTACCTAAAAACTTAGCTTTATTTCAAGTACATAATGATGTTGTTATAAGGAAAAGTCGAAATATCCACAAATTATGTGCACCCCAACAAAGAATTAAACTATTTTCGAATAATTCAACTGTATAGCTTTTACTGTATGGCAATTCAAATTTATAATAAATTACCTAATGTTTTTAAAAGTCTTAATCTCATGACATTTAAAAACAAACTTTTTAACTTTCTATTGCAAAAGTGTTACTACTCAACGAATGAATTTTTAAATGAAAAATTTGATTCAAAATTTAAATTAGACGATGAATTACCTCATAATAATTGAATGAAATTTCATTTCTTTGACATAGTATTGAAACTTTTCTTTTTTCTCCATTGTATTTAATAATTCTTGACATTATAATTAGAAACCCCTGACATTGTATTTAATCATTCTTAACATTTTAATTGATAACCCCTGACATTGTATTTGATAGTAGTAAACTTTTTTCTTATTCTCGAC
Organism: Xestia sexstrigata; assembly: GCA_941918905.2. Taxonomy (NCBI): domain Eukaryota; kingdom Metazoa; phylum Arthropoda; class Insecta; order Lepidoptera; family Noctuidae; genus Xestia; species Xestia sexstrigata. The sequence goes on along the minus strand of OW799200.2, from coordinate 8,083,202 downwards.
TTTGTACGCTGGAAACAGCAGAATATTATGGACTTCGAATTATGTGTAACATCTATGTAACAATATTCTAACAAATAAATTTATGATTATATTATTAAAGTTAAGATCAGCAGGTACATAGCTATTACTGAAAGCAAATGTACACTCTATATTACTTTTAAGAAACATTTGGTCTTGAAATTCGTTAGTCCATTTTTTTGGTAGGAGACGGTAAATTGAATTTTGTGGTACGATGTTCGAATATTCTGCAAGGCTCATTTGAAATGTTATAATATAGGGGTCAGTTTCTTCTTTTTCTTCAAATAGGTCTAAACAATTATCGAAATCAAAAAAATATGTTTTATTTCTTATAATAGATATTTGAATGGCCATAATGGCCATATTGTGATTACATTTTTCACGCAATTCCTGCTGTATGTAAATATAAACATTATTGCTTTTAGAAGGAATTGCAGCTTGGAATTTATCTTTATATTTACTAATCACTGTCTTTATTCTTTAGGGCAAGTTCCTTTTCGACCTGACATTATTATGTACTAAATACTTAAGTGACTAAAATAATGGGTGTGTTAAAAAAAAACACAAAAACGCACAAAATAAAAAAACTAACATAAAATAATTAATAACACTTGAGAGACTTCTGAAGCGGTTTACATTTCTCTATCGTAACTTTCTTGGGGCAGACCACCAGCCCGTTGGTGGGACGCCATTGTTAAGGCCTGTATCATAATGGGTGAGGTTGGCGCAGGACCGTGATGTGCTGAGAGGTGGCCTATACATATGAACTTTCTTGAAGGTGGGTATTACTCCGAAAAAGATCGAAAATCTTTATGACTTTTTTTTATACTCAGAAACTTGATTCAGCCTTCAGCGCTTAAAATGAAAAGATAGGTTTTTTACTTGGCCCAAGCCAAGGGAAGTTATTGTAACTGGTCCGAAAATCGAAATTGAAATTTTGATGATATCTTTACGTTTCAAAGTTTCCTGAATCTATTTACACTATTTTGTAGGATGGAAGTGTGTATATCCGTCTATACAAAATTTGTGCTCAATTTTCTCCAGAAGTAGGTACCTACTCGAGCAATTAAGTAGAATTTTATACAGGGTGTAAAAGACCTCATCACGAAGCCGTCAACCAAGCATTCTGTACATCAAACTAAGTAACTTTACGCAAAAATTATTGCTGGGAAATGACTTTTTTTTTTGGGGTGAAAAATCATGTTTCGTGGTAGAACTCAATGTAACGCACTCAAAACATTGTGCTGATGGATGGATTGAATAGTACGGGGGTCGTGGAGGTGTTTAAAGTAAAAATCTTTTATTAAAAACTTGTATATAAAAAAAACTCCGTAACTAGAAGGTTCCCAGGTATGGTGTAGAACAAAAAAATTATCGCAATGACGAGTACAATAAGTACCTTTCGTTTTCGTTAAGCTTTTTACACCCTTTATAATAATATATTTATAAAGTTGTGATAAAAGTCAGTCAGTCCTGATTATATACAGATATATTCAACCTGATCGGTTCAAAACTTTTTTAGATAGGTACATACCGGATGACTATTTTATCACTTTCCAAAAAAAAATGGGTATATTAGGTGAAAGGAGTAGAAACTTATGGCATACCTAGTTTCTTTTCTTTTTTCCACAGCTTAGAAAAAAAAAACTATCACCAAAAAACGTTACAAAGTTCAAGTAAACTTTTCATATTAGCACAAAGAAAGAGAAATTTTGAAAAAAAAAATGAAAATATCGAATTTCAAATCCGAATTTTTTAGTTTTTTTTTTCGGCATAAATAAAAACTAAGTATTCCATTTGCTTCTACTCCGTTCACCTATTATACCCATTTTTTTTTGGAAATACCTATGTTAAATATTCAAAAAATGTAGTAATCATTTTGTTGATCTTTATAATATCCTGTATATTTACCTATTTACCTAACGTAGTAATCATTTTGTTGATCTTTATAATATCCTGTATATTTACCTATTTACCTAACGTAGTAATCATTTTGTTGATCTTTATAATATCCTGTATATTTACCTATTTACCTAACGTAGTAATCATTTTGTTGATCTTTATAATATACAGGATATTATAAAGATCAACAAAATTATTACTTACATCATTTAGATTAGCAATGGGAAGTTTTTGCAACTTGCCAATAGGCAAAATGCCAGCCCTCACTGCTTGGTTTATATTATTGTTGTTATAGCTGCCATAGAACACTCTGTGGAAATCAAATCAAATAATTAGCTATTTGGCTAAAAAGATACAGCCATGTGACATGTTGACGGATTGTGGTCGAGTCTTAGTTTTGGAGTCTTGTAAATTCTTGTCATTAATTAGGTATATTTTTAGATTGTAACTAAAGTTATTAAATGATTATAAATATGTCATCAACGTAGCACAAGAAGAGTAAATACGAATTAAACAAAAAAAAAACAAATGACTGAATCGATTTTGATGAAATTTCTATTGGACCAATCGGAAAGTATGTATATCCTTTCCGATGAAAACAAAACAAACATGATTTAGAACATTTTGTTAAAAAATAAATAAATAAAGTAATGAAAAAAATCCAAGTACTTGATAAGTGTACCTACATAAGTACTTTTAAAAAGTCAAAACAATGCCATTAAAAACTTACCATCGCAGATCATGCCATCATTGTAACTATATTTTACAAAATTCACCAATGCTTAATTACCTATTACGCCACTTTCAACCAACTTAAAAAAAATAAACACGCAACAGTGTCCTTGACGTCATAACATAACTGCAACTGTTTACCAATACCAAGTAATAATCCAAACGCACTTCCTAGTCAAAAACACTTCGTATTATTCATATGGAGCGACGTTTAGGTAGGTAACTGTCTCTGTTCTACTAATACCGTGTGCGTACTAGCTGTCTCACTTTCTCCAAGCTAGACAAAGCGACTCCTTGCGACACGACGTCAGCGGATGGAGCGCGGCCAGAGATATGCGGTGGGAGGCGAAAAAAGGGAATCTTCTATTAATGATGAAAAACTTAATGTTACTTTATTTTTTACCTACGGCTTATCAATTAATATTCAAACAAAAAGACAAATACATACGTATTTGTCTTTTTTTATTACTGTTGTGTTAATTGGTTTTTTATTTATATACAAAAAAGAGCTACCTCTTTTTCGTAGTAGGTATTCATCACACAATTCATGAACATGATTTTTTTTTTTTAAAACATCCCCTATAATTTTAGGTCAAAGACCTGGCAAATATTTGGATGTCTGTCTTTCGTTCACACATATATTACTGGATGTATTTTAATGAAATTTTGAATGAAGAAGATAGCTTACCTTGGAATAGCACATGTTACTATTTATAATGCACATAGTCATGTGGCAAAGTCACAGAAACAGCTAGTAGAATATAATCCAATAACAACTTTATTTTATTACATATTACTTTTCTACTTCAGTGTACTCAGGCACAACACGTGTGAACCGGTTAGTGAGTAAAGTAAAGAAGGTCATCGATTTGTATAAATCCGTCGCTTTTTAGTAGTCATTCGAATTTGGTCGGATAACCAGCCGTTATTTACATGTTTTGTTTTTTGTTTATATTTACTTAATGCGAAACATTCCAAGCTGAATATTTTCACCATATATTTTTGACTAAAGGCACACATTATTGGTTAACACCTACGCATCTGGGATTGAGCCGGTTCCTTGTATTTTGCCGTCAAAGTTATGTCACCATCGTTTTGACTTATAACAAGATAATTCAAAAACGAATGCATGAAGTTTTGAAACATTGTATGGTTATTATTAGTGTCAAGACGGACCAAATACAGTTTTCAGCGAACTTATACCTTATCTCGTTTCCGGCCTCTCGAACAAGCCGGTTTCCGAAAAGGCCTGAGCACCGTGGACCACATTCATACGCTGCGGCAGGTTATACAAAAGACCGAAGAGTATAACCTGCCCCTTTGTTTAGCGTTTGTGCACTAAGAGAAAGCCTTCGATTCGATCGAGACCAGGCCCCTTATTCACAACGCTTCGATTCGATTTTCGATTCGGAAAGTCGTATGTCCATCTCGCTCGATTTCATAATGTCAAAAAAAGATAGACATACGACTTTCCGAATCGAAAATCGAATCGAATAGTTGTGAATAAGGGGCCTGGGCTGTACTGCAGTCTCTCCAACGGTGCCAAATCGACTATCGGTACATCGAGGTGTTGAAGTGTTTGTACAAAAACGCCACCATGTCAGTCCGACTTCAGGACCAAGCCTCGGAACCTATCCTCCTGCAGCGAGGTGTGAGACAGGGAGAGGAGATATCTCCGAAACTGTTCACCGCTGCACTAGAAGTTGTCTTCAAGGTTCTGGACTGGAGAGGGCTAGGCATCAACGTCAACGGCGAGTACATCACTCACCTTCGGTTTGCCGACGATATAGTGATCATGGCTGAGACCATGGGGGACAATATCAATACAATGCTCGATGACCTCAGTAGAGCTTCCGGAAGAGTGGGTCTTAAAATGAACATGGACAAAACCAAGGTCATGTCGAATGCCCATGTAACACCCATTCCTATCAAGATCGGAGACTCTACACTCCAAGTTGCAGACGATTATGTGTACCTGGGACAAACGGTCCAGTTAGGTAGGTCTAACTTCGAGAAAAAGGTCAATCGTCGAATCCGACTCGGCTGAGCAGAAGTTGCGCGGTATCTTCTCGTCCAACTTACCACAGTGTCTCAAGACGAAAGTCTATGACTAGTGTGTGTTGCCATCAGCATGATTACATACGGGACCGAAACGTGGTCGCTCACAATGGGCCTCATCAGAAGGCTTAAAGTCACCCAAAGGGCAATGGAGAGGGCTATGCTCGGAGTTCCCTTGCGCGATCGAATCGGAAAGAAGACATCCGCAAGAAAACCAAGGTTACCGAGGTGGCCCTGGGAATTGCCAAACTTAAGTGGCAGTGGGCAGGGCACATTGCTCGCAGAATGGATTGCCGATGGGGCCGAAAAGTTCTCGAGTGGCGACCACTAACCGGAAGACGTTGCGTTGGAAGGCCTCCCACTAGGTGGACCGATGACCTGGTGAAGGTTGCGGGAATCCGCTGGATGCTATTCGCGCGGGACCGGTCGATGTGGCGACACTTGGGGGAAGCCTATGTCCACTATGTCCAGCAGTGGACGTCTTTCGGGTGAAATGATGATGATGATAACCATAAGACTGAGTTATTGGACTTATTGCATCCTCATGTATAAATAGTATACCTACCTAATAAAACATTTTTCAATACACTTCCTCTAAAACTGGTTCTTATCGCACTACGATTAGGTTCAACATATAATGCACACCCGTGCGATTTTTTTTCATTTTCCAACACATGTGTGGGAATGAAAATTGCCACAGATACCTATACTTAGTCCAAATTGGTTCAATACTTATAGTTGGAGGTGAATGTTTTTTTTTTATTTCGGCAAAGCAATAATGCGTCTAGGCGTAAATATTTTTTGAATATTCAAATTGTGTTTATAAATAGATTAAGTATCACAGACAAACATGATTATTTAAAACTAATATTTACTTTTTTAAACAAATGAACATTTAATTGTGTTCTAAATTGAAAAATATAAAAAAAATATACATATATTAGGCAGTTTAGTAGCTTCATACCTTTGCTTCTCCTTCAACCTGGTAAAAGGAAAGCGCGGAAAAAAAGAAATTTAAAATCATGTTTTCATAATAATTCATGACAATAGTATATTTTGATACAAGTGGAGAAAGTTTGTTATTGTATTCGAGGCTGAATTAACTCCCGAGCCGCAGGCGAGGGTTGTTATTGAGCCGAGAACTGCAAGTCTGCAACACGTGTATCAAACGACGTTTTTCAATTAGGAAACTATGATCTAAATTTTCTTTTTTTTCCGCGCATTGCTTTCGCCAGGTTGAAGGATAAGCAAAGGTATAAACTTATAAAGCCGTTAAACAGCATGAAAAATAGAATATTCCAACATTTTTGAGTTTAGAACACAAATAAATGTCAATTTGTTCCTATACGTTTATTTTATTTTAATAATCATGGTTTTTGATGATATTCTATTTATAACTATTATTTTAATTTTCAAAAAATATTAACGCCGTGAAGACGCTTCTCTTTGCCGAGATTAAAAAAAAACAATCACCGCTGACATATTTTTTATTGACGATGCAAAGATTATCCGCGCGCCTCGAACGACACTGCTTTAAAGTTGAGGTAATGTTTAAAACATAATCAGATGGATTACGTTACATACAGAAACCTTTACGAAATATTGTTGTGTTCCTCAATGTAGTAAGTACTTACGGAGATTCGGGAATAAGTTCTCATTTGTTTCCAAATAGCAGTAACGTCTAGATTTCGCCAGAACCCTATGCGTTCTGGCGAAATCTAGACGTTACTGCTTTTGTATATCCTGCAGACGCTTTAATAACATCGACTATATGACAACATACCTAATTAGTGTCTCGTCCAGCAAGAAACCACATAAATCTGATTTATATTTAATTAATTAATTTTTCCGTGACGTAAATTGAATCGAAAACTGTCAAAGTGTCGTTCTTAGACTGCTTCATAACTTTGACACTTGAGGCGCTAGTTAGAATCTTTGCGTCGCCAACAGGCATTGAACCAATTTGGACTAAGTTTATGTATAGTTATCTGTGGCAATTTTCATTCCCACACACGTGTTGGAAAATGAGGAAAAACGCACGTGTATGAAATACATTGCATGTTAAACCTAATCGTAGTTCGAAAAGAACCAGTTTTCAAAGAAGTGTATTGAAAAAATATTTTTCGTTGTTTTATTTTATTTCGTCAAAAGTGTACCTATTGAAAAACGTCGTTTGGCGTAACTTTCTCCACTTGTTTCAAGATGTATTAGTACTTACGTCAAAACACTTCAAAGGTAGATGAAGGTACCTACCTGGTTCTTTCGTAACTTTTAATTAAATACAGACCTATGTTTAATTATGATAAATAAATACATCTAAGTTGATAAATATAAATATTTAAAATGGTATTATAAAGGTAATTAATGCAATTCTACGATTTTTGTAATAAATAAAACAAGCATAATAATAAACAACTCTTTTATTTTACAGTACGAAATAACATGTCTCGGTAGTCGGAGGGAAAAAAAAATCCGGCCAAGAGCGAGTCGGACTCGCACACCGAGGGTTCCGTACAAACTTAAATTTGCTGTTCGATCCCTTGAAGCGGCGTGTGCGTTACCCCAGCCAGATGTTGTCGAAAATGGTCATTTGAATCTTATAGATAATTAGTTTTACGGCTTCTATAATTGTTGCGCATATTTTTAAATTTGTTGCGCTTATAGTTTTTTAATTATTTCACAAAAACATTTCCTGCTGAGGTAACGTTACCCCAGCCAGACCTTTTTCTTTCTAATGGGAATATTTAAATAAATACTAGCTATAAAATTAGTTGTCTAGTTGAAGTAAATGTTGTGCCTTATTTTGTATTTGTTCTTTCATCGGTTGCGAAGTTATTCGAGATTTTGCTGGGGTAACGTTTTTGGTGTTGCTAGATCTTTGAAATGGTTAAGCGGATTCTTATCATATTTTGTACATGACTTCTTAGGAATTAGTTTAAATTTGTTCTGCAATAAAAAAACCAACATAATGCATAGCTGAAAGGTTATTTCATTAAATAGAAAAACACTTCAATTGGTCCCAGCACTCTCAATAAGAAGTCTAAAGACTTACTTTAAACGTTATTTTAAAGCTTGTAACTGCCTTCAAATGTATGTGAAGTTTCATTAGTACCCTGTAAGTATTTAACAAGTTATGATGATATTCAGTTCTTCACGAGCACGGTGTTGATGCGCGCGGTGTTATTTGGCCACTGGATTGGATATATGAACTGAATGTTATGTCAATTATTAGTTTTTTAGTTCAGTTGTATATCAGTAAAATTTCAGCGTAGTACATTGGATAATTAATGAGATAATACGATTAAAGTCATTAGGAAGTGAATAACCGTGGTAACCCGACCAAGTTTAGGTGGTTACGACAAAGCGAAAATGCAGAACATTATGGTACCTTCTAAAATATGTAGGATAGTGTTACAAATTTAGTACAGACATGTACACAAGTTTAAAAAAAAACTACATGATTATTAAAGAATTTTTATTGACAGGTAGAATAATCATTTCAATTGAACTTTTAAAGTATTAATAAACTTATACTTAAAAACAATCACAGATTAAAATTACAGATGGTAATTTTGCTTTTTTGAAATTTTCTATTATTTTTATTTAAATTATAGATTTCAGTATACACAGTACACAGTTACAGTTTTTATTTAAATATACACATATTGGAATGTGTAATGATCACAGGCAATAAATAATATACGTTTTTTTTCAGTTAACACTAAACTTACGTATGTCTACTAATACCTACTTATATCAATTAAAATCACAGATCAATGGTAATATTAAATGATATCACAATGTAGTAAAATGCTCACAGTTAGTCCTACTGTTTTGTTGTCTCATTTCAAATATCACATTTCACATTTCACAAATCGTAGTAGTATATAGCTAGATATAAGTACGTACTCACCGTAGATTGAGAGTTTCTGAGTTACAGACGTAGAGACGTAGAGACGTCAAACGATATTTTTTACAACTTCACCACGCAGCCATAGTCGCCACCACACTCATACGTAGGTATTATGTCGCCATCACCGCGTCCATCATCGCGGCCCACGGCTATTGCTATGTTGCCATTCTGTTTATGCCTACAATAAAAATAAAGAGTACATTTTTTTTTGTCTAAATCCTTAATGGGGTTTCAATTGTACACACATCAACACGGTCTAGGGATATTTTTAAAAAAGCGAATTACTATCAATGTGTTAATTATTTATATGACATATATATATTTAAAAGATACGTTATTTAATATTCTACCATTTTTTAATAATGGTTAAGGTATAGATTAAAATTTCAGGATTTTATGGAAAAAAAATGAAGCATAGACGGAAACCGTATATGAATGAACTTTTAATTTGTGAGTAAAAACTGAAAAAAAATAGAAAAATCATTTAATTTGTGTTTATAAACTTGAAGTTAGTAGTCTGAGAAAGCGCCCATGATGTTCATAACACATCGGCAACGATTCGGCATGCTCAGAACAAGGTTGTCAATGTCTTGCTGCGGAATATTGTCCCATGTCCTTCTGAGGTGCGCAAAAAGTTGATCTTCTTTAGCCAGATTTTCAGGAACTTCCTTCAGAGCTCTTCTTTGCAGCATATCCCACGCATGCTCAATGGGATTTAGATCTGGCGATTGAGCAGGCCAGTCTAAGGCCCTAACATTATGTGTATGTAACCAAGCTGCTACCGTTCTCGCCGTGTGTGCCCGGGCATTGTCGTGCATGAGCAGGAAATCTTGCCCCATTTGTGTTCTGTGGGGCAAGATTACGGGCCCCAGCACCTGTTGGACGTATCGTTCTGCCGTCATATTGCCCCGCACCCAAACGAGATCCGTCCGTCCTCCAAGACGAATTCCTGCCCAAACCATAATTGTTTATCCTTGGTATGGGTGAACTTCCTAAGGGTTCTGGAGACGGCTCCATTGTCCAGGAACTCGCCAAACACGCGTCCTTCGTGAATCTGGATGGAAGCCGAACCTGGATTCATCCGTGAACAGCACATTGGACCATTGGTCACGGCCCCAGTCCACGTGGTTCCGATCCCATTCTAATCGTCGTCCACGATTGCCTCTCCGTAAAGGTGGGACCCGGAGTGGTCTACGAGAGCGTAGATTGCTTTCATGCAGTCGCCTTCTTACAGTTTGGTCACTCACAAGCACTTGGTGTTCCACTCGCAGCCTTTGGACCAATTGAGTCGCCGTTGCATTTGGTTGTGCTCGCGCAGTAATTTGCAAAAATCGGTCTTGTCTGGGGGTAGTGATGCGACTTGGCCCCCGGTGCCTCTCCGCTACTTCACCTGTGGCACGATAGCGTGTCCACAATCTTGAAATTACATTTTGATGGGTCCCTATGGCCTCAGCAACATTACGCTGAACAGATCCAGCTTCCAGCATTCCCACAGCTCGTAACATCTCCGCCCTCGTCTAATGTCGGCGTTGCATGGCTACAATACCTCAATTTTAACTTTATCTTTCGTTTAAAAATGAAAAAAAAACTGTAACTAAACGTAATTCGTATTGTTTTCTAAATTTCGCACAAATGAAAATTCCCTCTCCATACATCAAGACATTTTTATGCCACTGAAACAAAAGAATTTTCAAAAATTTGAATTTGGAATTAGTCTGAGATAAATTACAAACAAATCGGTGTATAAAAGATTCCAATGGGGCCAGTACTTTTCGAGTTATTTAATTGAGTATGAAATATCCCTAGACCGTGTTGATGTGTGTAGTTTTGCTACATATTTGAAACTCGAATCGTCATCTATTTGCGAGTTTATATCAACGCGAGTGTCGCAACAAGGTAATTATGGATTTCTTAAATACTACGTGTCCAAGGAGTTTGTGGAAATAAATACCTACCTACCTGTTGCGGTAGTCCCGACTCCCACTACATTGATAACGATAAAAATCGGTCGCTAAGTCATGAATTTCATTAATCAAGTTTCAAGTCATATGTTGACAATGTATACACAAAAACCTTCCACTTGAATCAATCTATCTATTAAAAAAAACTGCTTCAGAATCCGTTGCGTAGTTTTAAAGATCTAAGCAAACAGGGACAGACAAACGGAAAGCGACTTTGTTTTATAGGTACTATATGTAGCGAAGGATAAATATGTCGTTATCATTGTTGAGAATTCCAGTCCAGGTAATAACTAAGTACGAAAAAAAAGAAAATAATAAATAAGTTCCTAAATTGAAATATTTAAGCCTTAAAAAATACAGTTTTAGATAAGTACCTAACAACATGTACATATTAATAATAATTTTGCTACTATTTCTGTAGTTACATTATGCAAGCTTACCTTGTTCGTGAATTGATCAAGCAGCCCGCACCATAATTATGATCATCAATAGAAGCACTCCACATTAGCAGTAATTCGCCACACTTATTATTATATAATAGCTCTCACGCACTCGATAAATATTTTGCAAAAACAGGAAACGGAACTGCCGAAGCGCACGCGCACTCTACAAGATGAATTATGTGCCCATATATATAATGTACTCTGTGATTATGTGATTATGGAGCATGCTTAGTGCGTTATGCAATTGCAAACAATGTATTACCCCTTCACCCCACCCCTCCCGCGTCCCACCGAACGACATGTTATATCGGTGATTTTTGATAAGTTTGTGCAACTGGAAGATAATAATAATGTTTTCATAGTACAGATATTATTATGTATTTAACAGTGTCCGCGTCTGTACCGAAATTGTAAGGTGTATTATACTAAACATTTCAAAAGATAGTATAATGTTCTGCGTTTTCGCTTTTTCGTAACCACCTAAACTTGGTCGGGTTACCACGGTCATTCACTTCCTAATGACTTTAATCGTATTATCTCATTAATTATCCAATGTACTACGCTGAAATTTTACTGATATACAACTGAACTAAAAAACTAATAATTGACATAACATTCAGTTCATATATCCAATCCAGTGGCCAAATAACACCGCGCGCATCAACACCGTGCTCGTGAAGAACTGAATATCATCATAACTTGTTAAATACTTACAGGGTACTAATGAAACTTCACATACATTTGAAGGCAGTTACAAGCTTTAAAATAACGTTTAAAGTAAGTCTTTAGACTTCTTATTAAGAGTGCTGGGACCAATTGAAGTGTTTTTCTATTTTAATGAAATAACCTTTCAGCTATGCATTATTTTGGTTTTTTTATTGCAGAACAAATTTAAACTAATTCCTAAGAAGTCATGTACAAAATATGATAAGAATCCGCTTAACCATTTCAAAGATCTAGCAAAACCAAAAACGTTACCCCAGCAAAATCTCGAATAACTTCGCAAGCGATGAAAGAACAAATACAAAATAAGGCACAACATTTACTTCAACTAGACAACTAATTTTATAGCTAGTATTTATTTAAATATTCCCATTAGAAAGAAAAAGGTCTGGCTGGGGTAACGTTACCCCAGCAGGAAATGTTTTTGTGAAATAATTAAAAAACTATAAGCGCAACAAATTTAAAAATGTGCGCAACAATTATAGAAGCCGTAAAACTAATTATCTATAAGATTCAAATGACCATTTTCGACAACATCTGGCTGGGGTAACGCACACTGAAGCGGCTGTAGCACCAACCGCAAATCATAAGTTTGTAATAGTAAAATCGCTTTTTTTTGTTATTAAACAACATATTTACGGTTTTCAGGTTTTTCCCTTTACATGTGCTGTATACCTTGCGTTTTGCCTAATTTCGTGATTCTAGGTCAACGGGAACTACCATATAGGTTTTCGACCCAAAACCTATAGGGTACTTCCGGTTGACCTAGAATTGTCAATTTTGGTTAAGGTGAATGCTCCAGGGTAGCCCGCGAAATTCAAATTTTCTTACGTTCTTTGCAATTTGCAGGTCAGTGCTAGGTTGTATGTTGAAAATATTATTCGCACGCATTACAGTATTACAGCACGAGTAAAGGGGAAAAGTCCGAAACATAAAAAAAGTTGAAAATTAAGGTAGGTAAATTTTGGTACTTAAGTTTTCGCAAAAATCTAAATTTGCCCATATCTTTTTATCTTTTCTTAGGACCTCAAAATTTCAAATTTCTACTTGCTAGGTCCACACGTTCCTGAGAAAATCGGTGGTGACAGACAGACAAGAAAGTGATCTTATAAGAGTTCCGTTTTTTCCTTTTGAGGTACGGAACCCTAATGAATGAAATCAATAATAGTCACCGACTTCAGAAAGTTCGGTGGCTGTGACTTGCTTTTATTTGCTCTACCTACTTATCGCGCGGGATTCTCGTTCAAAATACTGGCTGGAGGCCTTACACTCAAGGCACCCACATCCAGCCTCATAAGTTGACCTGCGAAGAGACACTAAAAAAAAAACTCAAATATTTAATAGGTGCAACTGCAAATACAATACAATAGGTACCGGGACCTACACTACGAATTGGTATTTTTTTTGTGCCTACCTACTGGTAAAGTATTTTTTTGGATCTATGTGTTATCCGAAACTTCCACAAGCATCCACGATTTTGGAACTATTAGAATCGAAAGAAAAACAGTCTGGAGTTTACTGTACCTACTTACACAAAACAAACGGCCTAAACCTACACTGAAATGAAGTATAATACATAATAATAGGTAGTGTACATAAGTAGACTGTCTATAAGCATACATACTTTACAAATAAAATTATGAAAGCACACTAAGACAGCTCTCATAACTGGAAAAGGTACTTTATCTACAATATTTTCTTAATTATCATTGAGATCGCCAAAACGCCTGTCTTTTACAGGTGCGGTCGAGGCAATGAATGGAATACTTAAGACGCGCGACGTCTTGTACTTCAGTCATCTTGTAGTACCTACATTTTTATTTATGGACATAGTGTAGTCAGAACAGCCCCATTGCGCAAGTCGCAATATGTTCGATTACTTGCAGTCTTGGATACCAGGAGAACAAGCTTCAGTAGGGGGCTTACTAGAATAGCTTTATCAGCCCTAACTACACGTATCACGTTCGCGGCGGTGGGCGGCGGCGCGCGGCCTGGATTGCTTTTTTTATAAGCTAATTTAATTTATAGTTGTACCTAATTCAAATGTATTCAAGTGTTTGTGTAACTGAAAACAATATAGAACACTAAGCTAAACTTATCTGAAAAATAATTCGGCTTGACACTCATGGCACTGGCAACCAAAGTTTGCGCGCCAAAATCTAGAGCGATGATTGGCATAGACTCTAAAATATTGGTACAGCGTTTTGTGACTATATAAAGAAACTATATTTTGGGTCAAACTATCCATTCAATTTATTCTGCGTAGGAACAATGTAAAATTCTTATTTACTGCGCGTTATATCAAGAATTTCAAAGGTGGGATCTTGTAGAGATTCAGTTAATTTTCAAGCATTCAAGTTTTTAGATTCTTGCTTAAAAAGAAGCGTCATTGAAGTTAAGTGACAGGCTTTTAACCAATAAAAATCTGCTTCAAAGAATTTTAGGCCAATGAGAAAATAAAGAATTTAAAGTTGTGACAAATGGAACGTAAAGGGGATCTCTACAAATTTTGTGATACGATTGCATTTATAGACTAGGGATGTGAGTTGAATGGAAAAGACTCGATTGAATAAAAATCGATTTTTCTTTATTCAATATTAATCTATTTGACAAAATCGATTTTAATAAAAATAAATAAACGATTTCTGCGAATAAAACTATTTTTTCTATTATTTAAAAATCTACATGCTTTTCATATTCCATAAACCTAAGAGATTCATATTAACAATTTATCAGAATAAAGGTGAACGCAGACTTAGCCGCACCGCAGTCGCCGCAGTCGCCGCTTTCGAATTTTTCTATGCAATCTCGCCCACAGACACAGATTGCATAGAACTTTATACGAAGAATTCGAATGCGGCAACTGCGGTGTAGCTAAGTCTGCGTTCACCTTAACAATAAAATAAAATAATATAAATAAAAAAATAAGGATCGTGAGGAAACCGGCATGTCCTAGAATTAAAAAAATCGAAGACATTATGACATCTACCAATCCGCACTGAGCCCGCGTGTTGGATTATAGGCCATTCTCTCATATAGAGAGGAGGCCTGTGTCCCAATAGTGGGAACATTAATAGGCTGATGATGATGAATAAAAAAATAACCAACTAAAAATCAAAGCGAATGTTCCTTTAAACTTTCAAGGTAAGGAATAAGGAAACCAAATATCATTATTGATACAATTATACAGTACCATTAAACGTTTTATTTTAAATAAAAATGAAATGATGAGTATCCCAACTAAATGACAATCTTATTGTCTCAAAAACTAAAACAAAAAAAATAAGTCCAGTTATTACTATTTTACATTTTTTTTCTGGCCTCCTCTGTCCCACTCCTGGGTAAAGGCCTCCCTCCACTCTTTTCACTTCTCGCGAACCCGCGCGTCCTCCTTCCAGTTTGGTCGGAACTTGTCCAGTTCGTCCCACCATCACCTTCGTGGCCTTTTGCGACCCCGCCTCACTCTGTCATTGGCACCACTTTCCTGCTATTTTGGCCCACAGTTTGTCCGGCATGCGGCAGACATGACCTGCCCAGTCCCATTTCAGTTGGGCAGCCTTTTGAGCCACGTCAGCTATATTTGTTTGGAGTGCAGTATTGTGTTTCGAACACGATCCGTCAATTTAACACCTATTAAACTGCGCTCCATTGCTCGTTGGCAAACTTCTGAATGTTAGTCAAAGACTACAGCCTTATTCATAAAAGATCCTTAATTGAGGTTTGATCGGTCTGTTAGTTAGCAGACTGATTAAGCTTGATAGACGGTTGTCAAGACGTATCATTCATAAACGCTTGCTAGCAGTCTGCTAGTTAAGGCTGATGCTCCAGGGTAGCCCGCGAAATTCAAAATTTCTTAGGTTTTTGGCAATTTTCAGGCCAGTGCTAAGTTGTATGTTGATTAAAATTTTATTCGCGGCTGTAAGACGTATGTAGTTATAGAATTATTATCATCAAAATCATCAATACAACCCTCCAAGTTCATAAAGGTGTAGGAAACAAAAAAAAAGCAGAAAAAGTCATTTCTACTGCCCGGCCACCGTAGGCGTGGGCCCGTGGACGGTGGGCTATGGGCTAGCTCGCCGTCCGTCCGTCTCATGACGACAGGCCGTGTCGACGGCGCCTTCGTGTTCCACGCGCGCCTCAAAGAGAGTCAGCAAAAGGAATGGGACTGCAAGGACCGATGCCTGCCGGGGTTGCGGGACTGTTCGAAAGAGATACCGTGGCCCCGGAACACAAAGGGCGATGAAGGAACATGGATGGGTTTTAGTCAGTAAAAGTCTGACACTCCCTCCTGCTCCGCCCAGAGCGGAAGAAGTCATTTGATGATTTCCCATACGAAAAAAAAAAGATATGGGTGCAATCATTGCTCCCATCAATGCACCCTATAATTGTCAGAAACGCCCGCAGCGTGTAAAATCGCTGACAGGTCTCTTTCGTCTCGGCCGCGTTTTGTGTGGATGTTTTATGGCAGATAGTAAATAGGTAATGTTATATACTTCTTTGCGCGCCCAACATCTTATTGCAGCTCTTTTGTCAGGCTGGCGCCTCTCCGGTCCTTGGTGGGGTCCGTTGTCACCAATTGAACAATAAATTGGACAGTCCCCTTTTCAAACCGGTGCTGTCACCGAAATTCTATTTCGGTGGCGTCGCAAGTTGTATAATCAAAGGGCAGATCCTCTATAGGATCCCCCTTTGATTATACATCTTGCGACGCCGCGGTTGTGGTTGTAAATTAACAGCTTCCATAGCCCGTATTGCCTGGATAGCTTGCAATGTCACGAAAAGATAAAAATTTGACGATATAACCCCAAAATCAACTTAAAAAAAAAAGCGCGATGTTTGTTTTCCCGCTATTTCCGATCCGCATGTTTATGTTGTACCTAAGTGCAAAAAGCCGTAACTATGTTAATCATCCTAATTTTATTTTTTTCATGTTTATTGTTAGTACACGTATCATCTTAAATACCTAATTAAGAAGATTTTTAAATACAAATTCATGAAAATAAATTTTCCTGGATTTTTTTTAATCTTTGCGTAACCCTCCCTTCACTAATATTATCTTCGGTAGGGTTTTTCGCTCTTGTCAAAGTCAGCTGTTCAAATTTGCGCCGGCCATTTTGTGACTTAGCAGGGAGATAAAGGAGGGTCAACAGTCCTATAACTTAAGCAGAGCTTTGATCGACTGATTAGCGTTAACAACCGTTTATGAATCATGTTTTTTAGCATCGAGCCTTCAAGGAGCCTTCAAGGAGGTTCTAACTTTTTATGAATAAGGCTGTAAGACGGGGACAATACACATGCCCTTAAGTTTGCTTTTCAGTGCCATAGGCAACTCACCCTTTAATAGTTCCTTCATGGACCAGTAGCTCCAGGCGGTTTCTGTTCGTCTTGCGACTTCTTTGTCTTGCCTCACCTGGAAAGAGACTACTTGGCCCAAGTACAGGTATTCCTGGACATGTTGTATTATTAGTATTTTAAATTAGTATTCAAATAAAATTTAAAAAACTAAACGAATAGGTTAGGGTCTCAGAAACTAAAATATAAAACAAATCTTTCGTTATTCTCTAAGTTTACAATAAAAAAAAAAAAATATTTCTAGTCACAAATGTCCAGTCCTATTTTACATTTGACTAGTATTAAAAGCGCTGTTCATGAAAATCGATTTAAATGCGTAATTTATATGATCGATCTGTTGAAATCGATTAATTTTATTATAAAAACCGATAATAAGAAAATAATAATCGATTTAAATAAAAATCGATTATTTTTAACATCCCTATTTATTATAGACTGGCTGGTGGCGTTTTCGTATCTACTTACTTTGCGTTTCATAGTTTCATCTGAACAAATAATATCAAAATTGTTATTATTATCGTGGATAAATAAATACAGTTTTATACAATTGGTGTCAACTATTGAATCGGTGTATCAAACACATAAGTGCAGTTTGGTTAAGATGTTATTTTACGATCGAGTAATTGTTTTTACGCTGCGTAAATGATTTATCTATCATGAATTTGTAGCTTTAGCTTTAGTAAATGATAAGAACATGGCATCTTCAAACGCGGAGTTGCAAGAAAGATGCAAACTGTACTATAAGTTCACGAAGGTTTTGACCCTGAAGGTGGCGCAAATTGTGGTTCAGAGTAGGCAAGGGAAAAAAATTACACACGAATGTAACGCCAAGTTTCCGGACAACGGAGCAGAATCCTCGCCGCAATGGGTAAGCTATGTTTTTGTATTGGTACAAAGAAAAACGCATGTCTATTAAGTTGTCCTAATCATTTTTGTTTGTCTGCGCTTCTCAACATTAAAAAAATGATTGTTTTTGTTTATAACTTGTTGTATACCTACAGTGGTTTATCTCATTTAGCTAAGTCTTAATACTACATATTCTAGACTCGAGGATATGAGAGGCGGTTGTGGTTAAATAATAACAGCCGCTCAGGTTGATCTTTTAGTTCAGCAGCTCTTGCCTAGGTTGGTACGTGGATGGGTGACCACCCGTTTCGTACCAAGTTTCCTCCACGCCTCGGAAAGCCATTAGTCCTGGCTATCATTTGTGTATCTTTGACAGTCGTAACAAGTAGTCAGTGGGCTGAAAGTCTGACAACCAGTCTTACCAAAAGGTATCATACCACCCAGTACTAACTGGATTGTGGAGGTCCAAGTAAAATACTGGTATTCAGCTGCATCTGGTTGGAGGCTAGTCAACCCCAAAATATTTATTTAAAAATAAACAAAATCATTATTAATATGGTGGGGTCGAATGAGCGAGCAAAGCGAGGGATTAAACCCTGTAGGAGCCCCGCAAACCGGGGCTCTGTCGACCGGGTCGCCCTCAACTCGGATGCAAGAGCATAACAGTTCAATTTCTGGTGGTCATTAACTAAAAAAATACATTTTTGCTTGGTGATCATTTATTTATTTTGGCAATCAAAAGTGTTTTTTTTGCCGTTACATTTTGCTAAATCTGGTGGTATGCCTTACTTTATTAGGTATGATTGGTGATGACTGATATATTTTATTTTTGTAGTGTTAATTAAACATAGTTTATTTGTACCTGCTAGCTTGCTGCCTACCTGCTTATGAAAACATAATATGCCAACTAAACAAGTACAATTGTTTGACTTACACAACTCCATGTATATAAAACAAATGTTGATAATATCAATTGCTTGATATAACAATGATACTTGTTTTTTTATTGATTTAGTTACATATTGTTGTTGTTGTCTTTTCTCTGATGGATGTTGTTGTTGCTCTGCATTTCAAACAACATGAATGTTTGTTGGTGGAGAGCCATTCTTAAAAAACCTGTTGAAATCATTTTTTACTTTCTCTCACCTCATGAAGTCTTTTATCTCATGAGACAACATGTTTTTAGAATATTCTGCCAGTGAGCTGTAATCACAATCGGAATGTGCCATGATCCTTATCTGGGGGCCTGAAATGGCCGCTTTAGCATAATCATATTAGGATAATAATTAATATGAATTATTTTACAATTCATAAAATGATCACAAAGAAATAATTCATAATATTGACTGGGTTGGTGACCATTTTAAGAATTTTAATGTGACTCATATTATTTTCCTATTATGATTCTGCTAAAGCGACTATTTTACTGATACTTTATCCTAAGCTAGCTTTTGGAAAATTTTCTCAGCGACTTTGTTTTTTTTTTGTATAGATGTGCATGATTTCTGCCTAGCCTAGCCTAATGCACTCTTTTCATATAATGTTTTAAATCATATTTATATTAAAATATGCTGAGCTGATCCTAAACAGATTGATCACTTTGCGATCTCAAATATTAATACAAGTATTATCTATGGTAATTATTCCTACATTTTGTGGAAAAGTAGGCTAATCCACAGAACTGAACATCATGATTATAATAATAACACAAGCCTTCCGGTCAACTCCAGTGTCTATCAACAGAGCTATGATTTACTTGCCTTCTGCTCAAGTATTTCTGAGATATCATCATTGAGACAGAACTTGCTTATTTAATAGAAGAGAAATTGATTTAAAGCAGGAACAGTGGTTATCCTTATCGCTATCTGCTGTTTCATTAAGAAGGAAACTGGTATTAGCCTACTTTTCAATAAAACAATATTAGTATTTTATCAAGATTGCCTACTAAGGTTTGCTGAGACCTGAATTTCTTCCAATTATAGCATGCTAGCGACCCGACCCTGCCCATCGCATCCAAAACTATCCTATCTTCCAAGCTTTCACATAATTTCGTTAAGTTTGTTGGGTGGTTTCAGAGATGGTTTCAGAGATTTATTGCGTGTACGAACATAGTGACACATGATTTTAACATTAAGATGTATTTGGCTCGTTTGGTTTAGGGGCCATCCATAAATTACGTCACACATTAAGAGGGTGAGAGGGATCCTAAATTTCGTGCCATCACATTTCAAAATCTTAAGTGTTAAAACACGAACTTTCAACTATTAACGAAAAACTCATAAACATTTCCAACTCTATCTGTATAGAAATAAGGTTCAAATTGTTTTGTCGGCCACCTGCTCTACTAATGTTACGCGCCGACCGCCAAAGCGCCCTTTGATAAATGCTGCCAAACGCACCGCGCCTAGCGATGGACGATTTCTGTGTTTCTATTTCATTTGGCAATTGACTTTCACAAAATAGCAGAACTAAGGAAACGACGTCGTTTAATTCGTTTTCTTAGTTCTGCTATTTAATGATTTTTAACTTACGAAACAAGTTTAAAATGAACAAAAAGAGTGATTTAGGTAATCTTTACCGTGCCGGGGCTGCGGTACCGTTCGAAAGAGATACCGTGGCCCCGGAACACAAAGGACGATGAAGGAACATGGATGGGTTTTAGTCAGTAAGAGTCTGACACTACCTCCTGCTCCGCCCAGAGCGGGAGGAGACATTTGATGAAAAAGAAAATCATGAAATTCGTGTGACGTAATTTATGGATGGCCCCTTAGCGGTCGCAAGCACGACTTCTGAGAATGAGGTCCTGGGTTCGATTCCCAACATAAGCAAGACAAGACAAATTGTTGATGGCAATAGGTTCCCCCTATATTACATGAACATAATAATTTTGTAATGTTAAAAACCCCTATTAGATAAAAATAACTGGCGAAATGTGGGTGTACTAATAACAATAAAATGTGGGTGTACTATAACTATAAAATCTGGGTATAATATAACTATAAAATGTGGGTGTACTAAAAACAGTAAAAAGTGGGTGTACTAATAACTATAATATGTGGGTGTACTAATAACAGTAAAATGTGGGTGTACTAATAACTATAAAATGTGGATGTACTACAACTATAAAATGTGGGTGTACTATAACTATAAAATGTGGGTGTACTATAACTATAAAATGTGGGTGTACTATAACTATAAAATGTGGGTGTACTAATAACTAAAATATGTGGATGTAAGTACTAATAACAGTAAAATGTGGGTGTACCAATAACTACAAAATGTGGGTGTACCAATAAATATAAAATGTGGGTGTACTATAACTATAAAATGTGGGTGTACTAATAACTACAAAATGTGGGTGTACCAATAACTATAAAATGTGGGTGTACTCTAACCATAAAATGTGGGTGTACTAATAACTACAAAATGTGGGTGTACCAATAACTATAAAATGTGGGTGTACTATAACTATAAAATGTGGGTGTACTAATAACTATAATATGTGGGTGTACTAATAGCAATAAAAAGTGGGTGTACTAATTATAACAATAACATTAAAGCACATCTTTTATTTCCGAAGGGGTAGACAGAGCTGAGGTTAGGCACATCACTAAAAATAAAGATCTCCTATCTTGACCTGGTTCATTAAGATCGAAGTGTTAGGCACCCTTTTTATTGATTTTATGAATAATTAAGATGACTGCAACATAAACATTCATGAAGAATTTTAAATTAAGTGCTAAGGCCAGGCACAATGCTGTGCTTTTTTCTATCAATATTTGTGTAGAAATCAATAAGATTACTCGGCTTTGCTCTTCAGTATCTAATAAGTATTTACAAACCTATACTAATAGAGACTAATGTTACAAAGAGGAAAAATTTGTATTTTTGTATGTAACGAATAAATTTAAAAACTACTAGACCGATTTGAAAAATTCTTTCAGCAATGGATAGCTACATTATCAGCGAGTAACATAGGCTATGTTTTATCCCAGTATTCCCACGGGAACGAGAACGCGGGTGAAACCGCGTGACATCCGCTAGTGGATAATAATGTCAACTTTATAAGCATTGCACTTTGACCACTAGGGGAAAAGTAAGCCAATGCCTGTGGGAATGCAATTGTCTTTCGAACTGCAAATGTTGTTTGTAGTGGGCAGTCCCACTACAAACAACGAATATCCAAATCAATTTCGACAGCAGAGACCTACAGAGAGGAGGGATTATGAACGCATTGGTTATTTATAAAGAATTGAATTGAGTTTTTGATCACTGGATAGTTTTTAGGGTTCCGTACCTCAAAAGGAAAAAACGGAACCCTTATTGGATCACTTTATTGTCCGTCTGTCTATCAAGACCCTGTATTGAGTTGAAAATTTAAAACCATAATAATATACTCAGGTCTACAGTCCCTTGAAGCCGTGAAAAAAATCAAACTACTAAGTTAACCTAAAAAAAGATACGACACAAGGGAATCAAAATCTACAGGGTACCCGTTTACCTAGAATCATTATATTTGGCAAGAAGCAATGTCTTACAGCACAAGTTAAAAAAACGATTACCGCAAATACACACATCAAAAATGTCTAGGGATCAAGCATTTTTATGCGGATTTCTTGAGATTGAGATGTGGCTTTGTAATAAATTTATGATTTTATAAATTTATATGGATCCTTTTTGGTGCATTTCATAATTTGAATCAGGAACTCTCAATCAAATTCGAGTAAAAGATGAAAATAAGCTGTCAATATTTTCCCTATAAAAACATACAACGCATTGAAGACATTATTAGTGCTACTGTTTCCCTACTACTGATTAAAACCAACGTTATTATGGAGCGGCGACGTCATTTAAGCAGGGAAGAAATGCTCAGAGCCGTGGGAATGATAGAAGCTGGTTCCCGGCAACGTACTGTAGCTTTAGCTCTGAATACAAGTCAGAGTGTTATCAGTCGACTTTGGACACGTTACCGAAGCACTGGTACCGTGGCTGAGCGCCATGGAGGACGGTATCGCTGCACCACACGGAGACAAGACCGATACATTCAAATCTTAACTCGAAGAGCTCCAACAATAACCGCCATGATGTTAGCCGTGAGGCTTCATCACTCTTCAGGGAACTTAATTAGCGACCAAACAGTCAGAAACCGCTTGCATGAAGTGAACCTTCATTCCCGAAGACCGCTACGGGTACCACCTATAGCAATGCACAATCGTAGGATTCGATATCAATGGGCTCTTGAACACAGAAATTGGGCAGAAGAACAATGGCGTTTCGTGTGCTTTTCTGATGAGTCTCGTTTTGGTATGAGACCGGATACAAGACGTATACGACCATCCTTATAGTGGTGGAACCATCATGGTATGGGCGGGTATTTGGATCGGCGGAAGAACTGAGTTGATTTGGATCAGAGGCAACCTCAACGCTCAAATTTATGCTGAGACGATTGTATCAGACGTCATCGTTCCTCTACAAGTGCAAATCGGTCCCTTATTTCAGTTAATGCATGATAATGCACGACCGCACACCGCAAGAGTTGTAAGACAGACTCTCGCCGCAGCTAACATCAATGTCCTGCCCTGGCCTGCTCAGTCGCCAGACTTGAACCCGATTGAGCATGCATGGGATATGCTACAGAGAAGAGCTCTGCCGAATATGGAGGGTATCCAGTCGCAAGAAGACCTTTTTTTGTTGTTGCAACGAACATGGGCGGCCATTCCACAGCGTGATTTGGATGAACTCATTTTGAGTATGCCAAACCGATGTTCTTGTGTTGTTAGTGTTCGCGGTAGAAACACGGATTATTAATTGTTTAAGTTACCCAATAAAATTTTAAAGAAAACTGTTATTTCAGTCTTTTTTTCGAACTTTAATGTTAGTGGTTCAAATGTCAAAAATCCCTTTATTAGGAAAATGGCAAATTTCTTTATTAATGCAAAGGTGACTTGGTTTATCGTTACTGTGACAAACGAAAACACTTTATTTGATGAATCCTTAAAGAAAATTTTAATTAATATCAATCAGGAGAAAAGTTATTGCAAAAATATATGTTGATCCCTAGATACTTTTGATGTGTGTATGTAGATTAATAACAAAATACATGCAAGTTTAAACGGAACCCTCGGTGCGCGAGTCCAACTCGCACTTGGTCGGTTTTTAGAATATTGCTGCGACTGCTGGATGATTGTAATAGTAAACAATATGATGTAACTATGTTTTTCTACCTACAATTAAATCCGTTTGGTCCGTCTTGCATTATACATTTACTCTATAATCCTATAGTTTTTATAAAATGTTTACAAGCCATAATATTGATTGGTAAACGTCATAATATGTTTGTTTAGTTGTGTCATGTAATAATATTGACTGCTGTGCAAATAAGTCCAATGCAGTTTTAAGTGGCAAATATACAGGGTAATTGGTAATCTGGTGCATTACTTGGAAATGGGTGATACTAGACCAAACTGGGTTGTCTTGGAAAAAACGAACATTATAAGTTTTTGTTTTTTTGGAAATTGTCCACCTCCCACCATAAACTATTGATTGTAAGAAAACCACGCCGTTCAGGACGTCAAACTGCTACTTTTTTGATAGCTCATGAATGAATAAATCTTCTAAAACCAATTTGTTAAAAAAATAATAGGTACCGTTGGAATTGGATATCACTGAAAGGATTAATTTGATAATCCTGAGCGTTAATCATATTTTAAGGTGTTCAAATATTTTATTACGGTAGACTGCTCCATAATCTAATTATTCAATCTATTATAAGGATCGAGTACAAACTTACTCTATATTTCCCCTTTTGCCATCAACCAGGCACATATCTAAGCTCCGGGCTACTACTCAGAAATTTCTGATGGAAAAACCCAATGACACTGCCTGACCTAGAAATCGAGCCCAGGACCTGGTGCTCAGCTGTACCGCTTGCCACCACTAGACCATATATACAATCTCAGTATAATTATAATCTGTCTTATGATAAGAACTCTCTTGGGATCGTCTATTTGTTTTTCTGGTAAACTGACTGAAAAAAAAAACTTATTATAACAACATAATTATTTTTGTGTGCTACCAATGTTTCTTCTGTTGTTCTAGTTCAACTTATCGATCCCCGACGAACCTGGGGTAACGGAGGACACGAAGCGCGTGCTAAACGGAGAGGTTGTAGATGCGCTTACAAAGGTGCTTTGTATCGAGATATCCTTACACACTGTGGATGGCGACGACATGGTCCTCGAGTTGTGGACGGTCAAGCTGTCGCCTGGGTCTGAAGTCTGCTCCCCTTCGACGGTCTACTATCGCATGAGTGTGATGCTGAAGTCCACACTCACAATCTCAAGGATAACCCCAGCATACAAATTGTCACGGTCCCAACACAACGAGTCTTACAAGATCTCCCATAAGATTTATGGTGGTGAACCAAACTATGATATTTTAGGTGAGAATCTTGTCATGCCCTTCCTTGTTCCATTTTTGTGACTGTAAGGTCGAGTCGGTGCAGAACATACAAAATAATTGTTTACTATTTACTTATATACGACTGATAAAAATAACCATCTGATAATTTAGAATAGGTATCACTCGGCAGTTGCATAATATGCTAATGTAAATGCCTAAGCAATAAATGATATCCTGCATACAGATAATAATTAACATAGCCACAATTTGTTGACAAGGATACTGTATGTTGAATATCTTCAAGTGCATTCTTTGATCAAGCATGCATAGTTCATTATGTTAAGACATAGACTGGCGACATACCTACTTTGCCACTTCCCGTTTAGGTGGACACACGATAGATTCAAAAGTACAACGCTTATCTAACAGGCAGTGTGCCTTATCGCGAACGGCTTGTGTAGATCTATGAGAATGCTCCAAGGGCATATGGTAGGCATATTATACTGATGCGCCCTTTAATGACCGAGAGGAATCCGGCTGCATGGTCTATCTCTGAGCAATAAAATCTAGACTTTAAGCCGATAAGATACGTCCTGCCATGCATTCCGCTCATGGTCGCTACACCTGAGAGTATTTGCTTCTAGTTTGCGTTTTCACTCCTGCGTGGATGAAGCCAAGCATCATCGTCATTCTCATGACCTTGTCCCATATATAGGTCGGCGCAGCATGTCTTCCATACTTCTCTACAAGTTGTCACCCGTGTCTTTAGGACGTGTTTACGTATATACTCGTATTACTGCAATACGAATATATCGATCCTTTCAGGGGAAAAACGCAAGACTGTGAAAGTAAGTGAGCTGCATACACCCATCGGAACGTTGATGATAGAGGTGGTCTACAGGACGAAGATGACGATCATGCCTGAAGCCAGGCAGAAGATTGAGTACGAAGCCGCCCCGGCTACCACTGGTATAATGGTCAAGAGCGACCATTTCTATAATGAGAGCCCCAAGTAAGTTGATGTTTAATAGTCTTGACAGTTTTCGGGCATGGTTGCCAACCCAGCGAAGACTCATTGACACGGGAGATATTACAGTGCCCGAGTGTGTGCGCAAATAGGTGTACTCCCCTGGTCCGACGGTACGGCATATGACACAAACAGAGAGTGACTGGGGCAGGGCCAACGACTAAGGCGATTATCACACTGCACTGCGCTCTGTCGCATTAGTACATTGTAAGCAAGTATCTCAATTTGTATAGAAAACACGCCTATGACAACACACTGACACCGCGTCAGCGTACGAGATCGCGGCGTTTTCGGCTTCGGCTTCGTTGTTAAATAAATTCTCCCGACAACTGAGTAGCAAGCCTGGTAGTCAACAAATTTAGTGACTTTAACAGACATTTATATGCCATTAAGGAAGATATTGAGTTTCAGCAGTCTGTTAATACTAGCATTGTTGAGCAAGCTTTTTATCTACAACTCGCAGTGGGTCCGTGTGCTGGATTATGGCCTAATCGTTCTCACAGAGAGGGGACCAGTTTCCCAGCTGTTGCCGATCCAAAGCTTAAAAGCTATTTTGTATTTTTTTGTGATACAAAAAACAATACAATAATTTTACTTGCCTGTTTTTTAGAAAAAATCGCAACGAGAAGAAGGAATTGGACCTGTCCAAACCTTTAACGGCTGGGGCATTTGTTGACCAGAAGAAGATCCAAGAGCTACACAGGACACTCAGCGAGCAGTTGCCTCCAGAGCCACCCATGGCGTGGCTACTTGCTGAGAAGGAGAAAATGGAAACAGTAAGTGGAGTTTACTTTATATTATTTGGTGACAGGAGGATCTCCTGATAGTCAATGGCCACTTCTTCTTCTTAGCGTGTCAATGGCAATCTTTAATGAGTCGAAATAAGTTTAGGAGTTCGGCACTATCAGTAGCCTCTGGGATAGATTTATGTAGTGTGCATGCAGCTCAGCACGACACGATCACACAAGAAGAGTAGTTATCATAGTAGTATATGGATCTTTTCCAGAGATGTAGCTCATGTCTCTGGGATAGCAACGCACCTACAGTGCCTCTTGTGTTACAGATGTACATAGGCTACATTACATAACATAATTAGCTGCTGGGACACAAGCCACCTCTTTGTGTGAGGTAATGGGCCGTAATTCATTTAATGCATTTAGTACAGCATAAGCTTTTAATATTAAATTATGTAAAGTTATCCTTTTACTCGGTCTTCTCACAGAACCACAAACATTCTAACATTATCGTCTTCCATTCATCAGCAAACAAGTCCAATCCAATAAGTAAGTCACCTCCCGGACCCAGTGCGAGCTGGTGGATTTCATGTTTCCTCGGAATTTTAGTTTATTCTAGGACATGCCAATTTCTTTTCATCTTTGAGAGCAGTGATGTTGAAATAAATTGCTCAAAGTCAAATGCCAGCGACGGTGTTTCGAATCGACAAATAATACTATTTTATGTCTTAACATATCTGCAACGTGAACAAGATGTGTCTGTCGGTCTGTCAGGTCCATTGCACTTTATGGGTTTGCTTTCAAAACATTACCTATGTGTTCTAAACAAACTTTGAGGGTCGGTGCAACGAACTGACTAAGTACATGGCGTTTAGTTTATGTTTCTTCTACCAAATTGTTTTAGGATATGCCGTAAAATTAATAACGGGTTACGGATATTTTCTCATTACTTACATATTACACAGACCGCGCCGCCGTGCCAACTCTGCGACCACAAACCAGACTGGGATAAGTTCAAACGCCTTGTGGCTGGAAAAATTAACTTAAACTTACCATTTTCAAGTGACCAGGAGATTGAAGGTGTGGAACACTTTAATAACATTACACATACAGCAAAGTGCAACGGAATGCCCTGCTTCGGTCCAAGAGCTGCTTGCTGATAAACGTGAACTAAAAAGGAGCTGGCTAGTGAATAGGTATCCCAGCGTCAAGAAAAAACTGAATGCACACATATAAAAAACTAAAGCAGGCTCTGGAAGAAACTAGAAATGCAGGAGTACAGAGACACCTGGAAAAACTAGATGGAACTGCAAGCTCTAACTACTGTTTATGGAAGGTCACACAAAAGCTTAAAAGACCTCAACTGCACCAACCTCCAATCAGAAGGCTTGATGGTACGAGTACATGGGCCAGCAGAGATGCCGAAAAGGCTGAAGTTTTGCTAACCATCTTGAAATTGTCTTTACTCCCCACCCCGACGAAGGCTCAAGTAAACTGGACTCTGTCAAAGACACACTATCATCTGTCCTCCAACTAGACCCACCACTGAGAAAATGTTCTTCCAGCGAAGTTAAATATGCTATCAATAAATAGAGAAACCACAAGGCTCCAGGTTACGACCTAATAACCGCGACTGTCTGTTGTGTGTGTCTAAAACAGTTACCGGAAGTCGCTATAACATTTCTCACGTACCTTTTTAATGCTATACTGCAGCGAACCTATGTCCCCAAACAGTGAAAGGTCGCGCAGATCATCATGATCTTAAAGCCTGGCAAGTCTGAAAATGACATCAAAGCATATCGTCCTATCAGCCTATTACGTATTGCTTCGAAGCTGCTGGAAACACTATTTCTTAAGCGACTCATGCCGATCCTGGTGGAAAGAAACCTTATTCCTGAACACCAATTTGGATTCAGGAAGGGCCACGGTACTATTATAGAACAGGTACATAGACTGGTCGAAAAAATCAACACCTCATTCGAAAACAAAGAGTACTGCTCTGCAGTCTTTCTGGACATTTCGCAGGCTTTTGATCGTTTATGGGACCAAAAACGTCTCTCCCAACAAATTTCTACCTGTTTCTGCGGTCCTACCACAACAAAAAAATTCTTCCTAGTGAAGCAGGGAGATGAGGTCACAAATCTACGTGTGTTTCAGGCAGGAGTACCTCAGGGCAGTGTCATGGATCCCACCTTGTACCTGTTATTTACTGCTAACCTGCCGCTGTATAGAAATGTCCTAACAGGCACTTTCGCCGATGATACGGCCATACTGGCTGCTGATGTCTGCCCGAGGAAGGCCTCTGCAAAACTACAAAACAGCCTCTAGCTGATCTCTGAATGGCTTAAAGATTGAAAGATAAAAGCTAACGAAACAAAATCAGTCCAGGTGACTTTCACTACACGCAAAGAAACCTGTGACCTTAAACGATATAGAAGTACCTCAAGCAGAGGTCACTCGATACCTTGGAATACACCTTGACCCAGACGCCTTACGTGGAGACACCACATATTTACCAAATGCAAAGCCTTAGGACAAAATTGCCTTCACTGGATGCTCAACAAAAACTCCCAAATGTCTCTGGAAAGCAAATTGCTCCCTGGTACATCACAAACGAAAGAATTCACAAGTATTTAAAGATAAAGACTGTCAAAGTAGAAATCAAAGCTAATATCACCACATACTCCGCCAAATTAAAAGTTCACCCAAATCAATTTGCAATTAAACTAATGTCAAACCCTGTTACCTTCACAAGACTCAAAAGAAGGGCACCTCAAGACTTACTTACAACCAGCATGAATAAGCTGTAATGCCGATCGGATGAGGCAGTGGCTTCATACCGTGCAAGATCAGGAACCATCATCTACCTATTGCTGAATGTCTCAGGACAGATTGCATTAATGAGGTGTGAAAAAAAAAGAATAAAAAAACTGGGAATGTACACACATCAACACGGTCTAGGGATATTTCATACTCAATTAAATAACTCGAAAAGTACTGGCCGCATTGGAATCTTTTATACACCGATTTGTTTGTAATATAACTCAGACTAATTCCAAATTCAAATTTTTGAAAATTCTTTTGTTTCGTTGGCATAAAAATGTCTTGATGTATAGGAGAGGGAATATTCATTTGTGCGAAATTTAGAAAACAATACGAATTACGTTTAGTTACAGTTTTTTTCATTTTTAAACGAAAGATAAAGTTAAAATTGAGGTATTGTAGCCATGCAACGCCGACATTTGACGAGGGCGGAGATGTTACGAGCTGTGGGAATGCTGGAAGCTGGATCTGTTCAGCGTAATGTTGCTGAGGCCATAGGGACCCATCAAAATGTAATTTCAAGATTGTGGACACGCTATCGTGCCACAGGTGAAGTAGCGGAGAGGCACCGGGGGCCAAGTCGCATCACTACCCCCAGACAAGACCGATTTTTGCAAATTACTGCGCGAGCACAACCAAATGCAACGGCGACTCAATTGGTCCAAAGGCTGCGAGTGGAACACCAAGTGCTTGTGAGTGACCAAACTGTAAGAAGGCGACTGCATGAAAACAATCTACGCTCTCGTAGACCACTCCGGGTCCCACCTTTACGGAGAGGCAATCGTGGACGACGATTAGAATGGGTTCGGAACCACGTGGACTGGGGCCGTGACCAATGGTCCAATGTGCTGTTCACGGATGAATCCAGGTTCGGCTTCCATCCAGATTCACGAAGGACGCGTGTTTGGCGAGTTCCTGGACGATGGAGCCGTCTCCAGAACCCTCAGGAAGTTCACCCATACCAAGGAGGAACAATTATGGTTTGGGCAGGAATTCGTCTTGGAGGACGGACGGATCTCGTTTGGGTGCGGGGCAATATGACGGCAGAACGATACGTCCAACAGGTGCTGGGGCCCGTAATCTTGCCCCACAGAACACAAATGGGGCAAGATTTCCTTCCTTGCCGATGTGTTATGAACATCATGGGCGCTTTCTCAGACTACTAACTTCAAGTTTATAAACACAAATTAAATGATTTTTCTATTTTTTTTCAGTTTTTACTCACAAATTAAAAGTTCATTCATATACGGTTTTCGTCTATGCTTCATTTTTTTTCCATAAAATCCTGAAATTTTAATCTATACCTTAACCATTATTAAAAAATGGTAGAATATTAAATAACGTATCTTTTAAATATATACATGTCATATAAATAATTAACACATTGATAGTAATTCGCTTTTTTTTAAATATCCCTAGACCGTGTTGATGTGTGTATATAATTAATATTGTTTATGGAGTAAATGATAACGTGAATGAGCGCGCGCTGACTCCAAGTAACATGGGAAGATGATGACGATGATGTTTTTTTATGGATGCTAAAAATTATATCAAGACTTGCTTTTGCTCGCGGTTTTCACGACGTGGACACGGATAACAAGTCTTAATTATGTAACCTAACCTATGTGTAGATCATGTGTAGATCTATCCATAAGCCTTTAACCAAATGCAAATAAGCGTGAAAAAATATCAGGCAGACTTTCGCTTTTATAATATCTTAATAGAGACAGATAAAAATGGAAAAAAAATATCGGTATTTAATAGCTGACGAATTGCACCAATAAAACTAAACCCTGTTTAGACTTTAGAAGTGTTGATTCCGTTAAGTTACATTAGTGAAATCGACTGTTAGTATGCTGTTGGGACTTTAATAGAACGTAGTGATAAACTCGAAGTAAAGCCAACGTTATTTATAAAATCGCGTTGTATTAATCTAAGAAAAAGCTTGTTTTAATAAAAATATTAGAGGAAAAAGAAAACTCTAGAATCCAAAGACATTGGTTTGGCAACCCAAAACCCTAGGACTGTTCGCGTAATGCCAATAAGATAACTGATGTTTCCCAAAATTTATTACCAAATACAGTAGTTGGGTACATGAATGTTGTGGCCGAATGGAAATATCACGAACGTTTTCTCCCTTAATTTTTAGTAGTAACTAATCCTGATTTAAAAACAGTTACAGAAAATGAAGACACTGACGACTTCGGACCACGAGAATGCGAACAAGCCGAGTTGCAGCACCAATGTGCCAACGGCGTCACCGCACACAGTCAGCCGGGCTATTGAGGTGCCTAAGCCCAAGATCGGAGACAAATACTCGGGACTGATGGTAATGTCAACTATACTAGTAATATTACTTACTATACAGTACTATCTCCTTAGCGTGTCAACGGAAGTCAATTCTAATTTGGCCCGGAACTTGGCAACGGGTTTGGCGCTATCACTAGCGCCCATCAATTCCTCTAGTGTACAGACATCAGGGCAGTCGCAAGACACGATATCATGGGTAGCATTGTTTGTGCAACAGCACTACCACTCAAGGTTAGATTCGTCTATAAATCTCCACTGGAGCAGGTTACCTGTGTCGAGTCTGTTGAGAGACTTCAAGGCAAATCATGTCCAGGGTGGAGATTCTCAGCAGGTATAGTACAATAACGAAAACTCGTCAGCGCACACTGTGAGCCGGTCCGTTGATGTGCCCAAGCCCAAGAACGGAGGCAAATACTCAGTACTGATGGTAAACTTAATATTACTGTTAGTCTTTCCAACGATACACTGACCTTGTAATCTTTCGAGAAATACTAGATTATCTGCTGTTTTTCTGAAAATATCCAAGAGGGAATCGCCTGGGGCTCTACATCCGCAAGTTTTGACCTTAGTTATTCAGCTACCAAGTTCTTATAATACAATGATCGTTCTAACTATTATACTGCTCGCCCTCTTCCACCTTTGTTTTTAAAAAGAAATAAAAATGCCATCAAAAACATTTTTTTTGCTAGTCTATATAGTGTCCCACTGCTGGGCAAAGGCCTCCCCTTTCTCCTTCCATACCTCTCTATCTTGTGCGAATCTCCGGCCATGTTAGCACCGCAAACATGATCAGATCGTGACGCCACCTTCGCCGAGGTCGACCTCGACGACGCTGTCCTTCCTCAGGCGTCCAGTGTGTGACGATCTTTGCCCACCTCTCCGGGTGCATCCGTGCCACGTGGCCTGCCCACTCCCACTTCAGCCGGGCTGTTTTTTCTCCAACATCAGCTACTTGAGTTATTGAGTTATGGAGCGCAGGGTGGTGTTTCTAACGCGATCTGTTCGCTTAACACCTATTATGCTGCGTTCCATTGCTCGCTGGCAAATCTTGAGTTTAGATTTCTGCTGTTCAGTAAGTGACCAACTTTGTGCACCGTAGGTTAGGGCGGGTAGGATGCACATGTCGACGAGTTTTCTTTTCAATGTTAATGGAAAACATTGTAAAAAAAACCGGCCATCTGCGTGTAGGGCCACGCGCAGTGTAGGGTTCCGTAGTAGCCCGTTGTATTTTAGATTTTGGTTTTCAATGCAAATCTTCACCCGTTGTAAACAAGCAACTACTCCATCTTAGTCACTTTAAAGGATTTATTATAAGAATTTTGTATTTGGTACAAAATTATCCAACACCCAAGTTCAACGACTTACTGCTAAACTAATAAAGTTATCTAACCGCTATACATTTCCTTTAAAGTTCATGATCATGTTCATTTTCAATCCAGCAGTTTAGCTTTTAGAGGGGAGGGGGGGGGGGCTACTGGAACTTGCACTTTAAAGTTTAATATTTCGCAAAAGGAGCATTAAATCGAAAAATAGTAATAGCAACCCCTAAGTCATTTTAAAAAACCTATTCAACGATACCCCACACAATGGGGCAGATGACAAAAATAAAATCATCCCTACTTCACATGTAGGGGAGATACCCTAAAAATAATTACTCCTTAATTTTATTTTACCACTTTGAGGCGTAATTGATATACATACCCCTACAAAATTTCGGCTTTCTAGTATTAACGGTCTCTTAGCAAAACCTTGGACAGACAGACAGACAGACGGACATGACGAAACTATAAGGGTTCCTTGACTGGATTACGAAACCTTAAATGATAATGCCGGTCGTGAGCTACCAGAGAAGCCACATGAATTCTACTGGGTATAGAATCTGCCTAACCCTCCGGGTAATTCAAACGAAGTATTATGTTATAATAATATGTGTACGTAACCAAAATATGCCCGCCCTGGTCTCACACAGTTCGATTGTTACTTAAAAAGTAAAAACGCATATTCACATTCATCGTCATCATCTGGTTCCATGTTACTTGGGGTCGGTGTAACACGGTTTTTATTCCATTCTCCCCTAACAACCGTCACACTATAGTTGGTGCCAGTTAAGATGAGAATAGCGGTCATTGATCCACCTACATATAATTAACTTCTTAACTTTGAAAATCAAAAATAAGCCTGTTCAAGTCTTGAATCGTCATCTATCGTGATCTTCAACATTTTTGTAATGAAAAACGATAAATGGTTTATTTGTTTTGGTTCGTACGAAGAGATATTAGGGAAAGGGCAATGACCGCTATTCTCATCTTAACTGGCACCAACTATATCATTTACTGCTCATCATCTGCCTAGCCTTTTCCCAAGTATGTTAGGGTCGGCTTCCAGTCTAACCGGATGCAGCTCAATACCAGTATTTTACATGGAGCGTCTGCCTATCTGACCTCCACAACACAATTAGTATTGGGTAAAATGATACCCCTTGGTAAGACTGGTTGTCAGAATTTCCGGCTACTTACTATCTGTAACGACTGTCAAAAATGTTCAAATGACAACCGAGACCAACGGCTTAATGTGCTTTTGAAGGCACGGAGGAAACTCGGCATGTAATTAGTGGTTACCCCTCCAGGGACTAACCTAGGCAAACGCGGCTTATCCTGAAGATCGACCCGAGCGGCTGTTATTATTTAGCCACGAGGTCCTCTATCATTTACTCCTCAAGCTCGTATTGACATTATTTGTCATAATTTCCAGGAGTTCCCATTCGCCGATGGTAGCCCGATAGCGGAACTGGCTAACTTCTACCAGGAGTGTTTGCAGGCGAGGTCCAACAGCGACGAATGGACCGACATCGTGATTGAGGCGTCGGGCTCTACGGACTCCGACTCGATGTCCAAGCAACTCAAGATGTTCGAAGACGCCGTACCGGAGTTCGATAACATGGTAGCCTCGATGTTCAGCAACTCTGAAGGCTCCGACCGCTCCTAAACTGGACTGGATGTAAGACTGTATGCTTGTTATTAAAGTAAGGTTTGGCTATGTGCAGTGCGAATAAATAACTCAAATATGACAGAGATTTTAACTATAGAATCAATAGAAGTTTACAATGATATCCGCATTTATGTTGAAAATACAAGTAGGGATTATAGATTTGTAGATGTGCCCAGAAGCGTAATTTTTTGACAAACAATATACCTTGTGAGTAAAACTTCCTTATACGCTCAGTTACCTATTAAATATTGTATTTGTTTAGATTTTTTACTGCAGCCATAAAATCGTATTTTATTTTCGCCATGTAAGAAAATCGAAAGATACAGATTGTGATTATTTCTGGCCAGTTTTTGACGTTTTTTTATCAAATTCGCACTGCTGTTTTTACGAACACGAAGGTACTAGAAAGATTGTAGGTGGATTTATACTATAATCATGTTATTAACACTTTAATGGCACTTTAAAGTGTAAAGCGCCAACTTCTTGTCTTACCTGAAAAGCATTGTTAAGTAGTCGCGTATTCTATCTGAAATCTATGCAATGGTTTAGCGATACTCAACTGTTTCGGCTAGGCTAACGTGTCTATTTACAAATACTGGTTGAAGCATTAAATCTACATTTACAAAAGCTGTGAGAAAAAAACAAACATTATGAATGTTTAAATTAACTCCCTTAATCTTGTTCGTGCGCAATTGATAGTTCTTTCAAGCAATAACTCGGTTATTAGCAAGAAAATGTAGCTACACTATCTTTTTTGCAGTAATAAACTCAAAAAAGTCAAACTTAACCATACAAAAATGACCAAACTCACTCTACAATGCTCACACTACGATGACTGACGCTTCTTAGGATAGTTTATAACATAGTTAGCAAAAACAAATAATTTCGATCGACAGTTTTCTTAGTGCAAGTTTCAATAACACTCCTCATCCCAACAAAATGAAAACGTATAAATTTAAATATACATTCAATCGCTTTTTTTAAAATTTACTTGTATAGACATGTCTATTTATTGGAAGATA
This sequence comes from Xestia sexstrigata, assembly GCA_941918905.2. Taxonomy (NCBI): domain Eukaryota; kingdom Metazoa; phylum Arthropoda; class Insecta; order Lepidoptera; family Noctuidae; genus Xestia; species Xestia sexstrigata. Next base: position 8,046,946 of record OW799200.2, on the reverse strand, counting down.
TTCTAGAATGGGAAAGAGATTTAATCGCTATTCGTGGATTTAAATGTATAGAAACGTAAGACTGTACTTACGGAACAAGACTTTGGATGACGTATGACTGACCTGATAAGGTAGCCTCTATTAGGTATTGATAACGCGCCGCGGGCGACCGATAGCTTCACTCATTAAATTTGTCACTCATTATAAAATTATTATAATATGATCGTTCCCGATAAGTGTTGGTATCACAGTTTATAACGCGTTCGTGTATTTATCAAAATTTTATTCAATTTTATTTTAAATGTAAAAATTCTAATATTGTTTCTTGCTTTGGAATGTAAAATGGTATGTATATGTTACAGTCAAATCTGGTTATCGGTCAAAACCACTTTTGACTGGTGTCAGTCAAAATCCTTATGAAGTTAAAATGCGTTTTCTGCAGTTCACGAAAGTCGTGGAATGACTTTTTCATGAAAAAGTCATTCCTAGAGCTTTATGGAGGGTTGTATTGATGATTTTGATGATTATTATTCTATAACTACATACGTCTTACAGCCGCGAATCATATTTTAATCAACATACAACCTAGCACTGGCCTGTAAATTGCAAAAAACGTAAGAAAATTTGAATTTCGCGGGCTACCCTGGAGCATTCCCCTTAAAAATATGTTGTTTTAGAATGCCTTAATTGTAATTACCTAGTCCTAGAACTACATGATGTTTTTCAAAGGGTCATAAAAAAAGACCTAACAACCGAATAAGTTTAAGTAAATGTTACTTCTTGTTAAAATAGTTTTCACCAGTCAAAAGTAGTTTTGACTAGTTTCCACCGGTCAAAAGTAGTTTTGACTGATTAACAGTATTGTATTGTATTGTAAAGCGGGCTGGTGTCCGCAACTCCACGTCAAAACGCGTATTTTGCGTACGGGTGGGACATTTATTCGATCCACTCCCACAGCTTCCCAAGAAAGGCCAGCAGCGCCTTGGTGTTGCTGACAATCTCGCGGAGAGTACCTGGGTTACCGAAGTACTTTGCCCTGTATGTCGCAACCCCTGGGCTGATTAACAGTATTGACTGTTACATATACATATTTCCTATCTAATTCGTTTCGGGGAAACTGTTTATTGGTATTTTATGTACAATATTTCAATGTAAATATTTTATGAAAGATAATAATATAATTTATTCGATGGTAAAGGTCACTTTAGACTGTAGAATTCACATGATTACTCGTCGCTTATAAGTAAAAACTTTTATAGAATTTTGTGTCAAGTAGTTCTATAGGAAATCATGTTAGATGTAACACATTCTGCGGTAATATGAAACTCCTCCCCCTCTTAAATTTGTGTACCAAAATATGGTGGTCCTTTCAATACATTTTAATGACAGAATAATTGATTAACTAAGTTCTTAGTTTCTCAACTTGTTTTTAAAGATACATAGCCATAATATTAGCTGTATGAGGTTTCTATAATCATATTAGATACGATATTATAATTGTAACAGTATGGCATCAACAGCGGCCTTTAAGACTGTAAAAATACAGTAATTGAGATATAAATAAATACATGATCATATGTAAGTGGAGTGCCTTCGAAGCAACGACTGAGACCACGTCTCACGTAAAGTGCCAACCCTCGTTTTGATACACTTTACGACTTTAAAGCTAATTTTATTGATCGCTTGTATAGTTAGGCTGTGTTTGTGCTGCGTATGTCCAGCGTTCACGTTGCGTAAATCCAGACGCTGACGTCCCTTAAACGTTTTATCCAAGCTACAACACGTTGACTTCACGTTAACGTCGCTTTTACGCTGCGAATACGTTCTAAAAACGCCTACACTGGACCAACGCCAGATACAGGCATCCATATATTTTTTTTATGGTGTTTCATTGTTATTTATTATTTTCACAATCATACCGAGTGTATCATTTTTATATAGTTGCAACCATTCGTTTTGCTAGTCAGTCGTTAATGGTTAAAAATATTAGTGTAATTACATTTTCATCAGGTACATCAAAATTATTTTTCAATATGGCGCCTCGTGCTTTACTGTCTAAACTAAAATAAGTCGTTTTTTCTTTATCGAAATATGCTGAATAAGTCTTTTTATAGTTTTCGTAATCACTTAATTAAACAGTAATGTAAAGGTATCGGTATAGTAGGGTAGATGACACCATAAAAAAATAATTCCCAGACACCTATCTCTAAAAAAAACACTTTATTTTGGGCCTGAAAATCTGATTTATTTTCAATTAATTGCCAAATTCGATTCTTAGTTGCTTTGAAATCAATAAATAGTTGAGTCCTTGAGTTGAATAAACAGTGACGTCACAGTTGGCTATTGCCATATAAAATCTATGAGAGAACCGCGTTTTGACAGCTCTTAAAAAGTATCTCAATTGATTGGTGTGTCATCTACCCCGTTCTGCCAAAACTAATGGTTAAAAAAAATAAAGGTACCGTCGAATTGTTTTTTTTTCCGTTTATGGTGTATGGTGGTTTAAAAGGGGTCAAAGTGCATTCATTTCATAGGCTTTTACCTCCGGAAAAAAAAACAACCCAATGGTAACTAGAATAAAGATCTTATTGACTTTAACTGTTATGCAGATTCGGTAAAATAACGAATAAAACTATTCTAGTACAATAGTATTGGGCGAGGCGCACATTCGCTATTAAGATCGCATTTCACTCATTGGTTTAGGTAGGTATTAGTTAGTTAGGCTTGATATTATAAATTAAAAATATTAAATAAATTATATTAGCATCCAAATTAATTCAAACAAAACTAAGTTTAATAATTTTCTAAATATATTCGATCATTACTAATCAAGAGGTATTTCATGTACGAATGTACGATATTGTTTTTATTGAGTAATTAGGAAACTTTAAAAATATACAAAACTTTGATAGAAGTTTCACTTCAGACGGCTTCCCTTTTTGTCTAACTAGAGCGTCCGCAAAACGTTTTCGCTACGTAAACGCAGTGGCCACGCGACTAAGCGTCGGAACAATCAGTAACAGGGCGTTTAGAGACTACTTACACTTATTCAGCTCTATTCAGCTTATGCCCATAGAAAACACGTACGCGCGCGTTTAGCTGTACGGATGCGTACGCGTCTCATACAAAATCGTTGTTTTCTATGGGCATAAGCTGAATAAGTGTGAGTAGTCCCTAACGAAGCAAATTCACTCGATCATAACAGCTTAAATGAAGTAAGTTAGTTTCTAAAAGTTTTGTATGACATCTTTTTTTAAAATCTTTATTAGATTAATGCATCATTTGTATCAACATCACAATAATATACTGCTGAGACTATACTCCGTCCTCAGGTTTATGTGTCCTCTCTCAAAGTGTTCTGTATCAATTCTAAACTCTTATAATGCCTTCCCTTATACATGGTGGCGCTGAATACTGTACTACTGCTGGTACATCGCAATAAAATAAAAAACAAACAACGTTAACAACATAAAACTGTTAACGAAATACAACACCACTTATAAATATTGGTTTACTATCCTTTAGTATATAATTTGCACTAAATTGCGACTAAAAATAAAATTTAAGGAACGAATTTGGCAAAGGTTTTTGAAGTAGCGAATTGGCAACATGTGTTAAGTGTTTATACCGATGCTGAGGTCGTTAACTTGTCGGTGCTAGCCTATTAATCTACATCATGTAGAAAATGCGTTGTAAAAATAAAGTTGACAAATAATGTCCTGTGACGAATGTACTAAACTACCGGATATAAAGGGTGTACATACTCGTAGACCCTTAACGAAGTCGAAAGGCAATTGTTCTCCTCGTCATTGCGATATTTTATTTAAATTCCTCCATAACCCATACGGGTTATGGAGGAATTTAAAGTAAAGTTATGACTTAAAAAACTAGTATTTGAAAAAAAATACTTGTGAAACAGTTGGCACTTCGACCTTCAATATCTCGCGTAACTAGTAGGTTCCCAGGTAGGTCCAGAACAAAAAAAAATATCGCAATGACGAGGAGAACAATTGCCTTTCGACTTCGTTAAGGGTCTACGAGTATGTACACCCTTTATATCCGTCAGGCCTTTTTAAAAAACTCAATGAAACAACACACAACAAACAACTCAAGTGCGTTACATTGAGTTTTTTGTATAAGGTGTTTTTTCGCTTTTGGCTAGAGTTAGTTAGTTTGATGTACAGAATGCTTGGTTGACGGCTTCACAAAGGTCCGTTTACCACCTGCATTCAAATGAATTTTTGAATGCAGACTGGGAACGCCATAAGGTATACCCAGTTTCATTTATTGTCATATTGTCGGCGCCATCCTGTATAAGATAGAGCATAACGTCAATTTGTATGTGTACCAGTTCCGCAACTGTCTAATATTCTAATCAATTTTCAAATAAACCGTGACTTTCTTGGCCTTCTTTCTTAGCATCAGACTCTTATAACTAGATTAAAAATCTTATCACAAATAATATCAAGCTTCAATTACTGTAGGGATAAGCAGAGGTGTATTCACCTGTTAATAGGGATTATAGGCAGTAAGTAGACGAAGAATAATAGGGATTATTATCACATTGTGTTGGTTTCTATAGTCTTCATAAACTTGAAGTTCTTTGCCTGTGTATTTTTAGTTTTTCCTGTCATTGTTACTTAGGATGACCGTGTTCAATACTAAACTTTTAAAACAGAATATTGTAAATGAATAAATTGTTAAGCTAATTAACACTGAGTGCCGTTAGTCGTAAAATTCTCGGCGTTTGTTGCATTTTACTGTCAAATCTTATTCTAAAATGTCTATTGGTTAGAAATTAGTGAACTTTATTAAAAACAAAATATGTAATGTTTTTTTGTAAATATATACCTACATTATTTATCCAAAGCTATATTTATAATTTTTCAATGTGGTAAAATCACGGTGACTACAACACTGCCCAAGGATGAAAGTTGTGATTTAAAATATATGGCCATCTTATATATAACGTGTAACAGAAAGGGTGTATTCATATGGAAGGGTGTGCTACTGACCATCAAACTGAACAACTTTCTCCATGGTACCACCATCGTAATCGTAATCGTTTCATGTTCGTGAACGGGCACTGTCAGTCGGGACTGGACATCTCTTAGCTGCCACGGTTCATTTTAATTACTTTATTTTTAAATTGTTGATTTAATCTTTTACTCTGGGCGCTCTTAATGTGCACGTCTTTCTACATCGTTCTCACATATATGTATAATCTCAACATGAATGTGAATGATGTAACCAAGATTTTGTAACAATATTTTGATTTAAAAGAGTGTCCATGGAGTTTCTTGCCCGTTCTTCTCCATAGAGATCTACGCTAGGGAATAGGCAACTACCGTACTTTCTCAAGTTATTATGCCTTGCGACTGTACGGTAATTTTTGTCATTAATGGTCTAATTGAAATAAATAATTTAAGTTTGAGTTTGGTTCCATGGAGAAAGTTGTTCAGTTTCATGGTCAGTAGCACACCCTTCCATATGACTATACCCTTTCTGATACACGTTGAATAGTCAATTTGCTTCATAATGAATTTCCATGATTGAATAATACATACACACATTATGCCGCAGTAGCCTAAAGGTAATATAACCATATCTTTTTAGTACTAATTTTAAATATTTAAGCATCAGAATAATATAATGTAGACGTGAGAATGTTTAAGTCAATGCCGGGTGTAATCGCCATATAAGTAAGGGATAATACGTTAAGACATAATCTTATCATTAGTGTAAGATACTCGAAAGAGCAAAATTTCATGTTCACGCAGTAAAAATGTCAGTGCACAACATGCGAACACAATAAAATTAATAAATTGCTATCTTTTACTAAAATACAGCGCGAGAATAAGACAGCGATGCTTTCAAGCCGTCAGACTAGTTATTATATAGACTAGAATTAGCACCAATAAGTACCGTCAGATAATAGACAGAAGTTTCTGGGCCAATGGAAATTCAAACGTATATAGAAACGTTGATATAGAAATACGACCGTGGCGCGTCTTTCGATAAAAATCCCTTTCGATGCCACGGCATGCCACAGGATCATTTTAAAGCATAGCAATGTATGTCGTATTTCTATATCCATACATTTGAATATCCATTGGTAAAAATTTAAATCCCTTGCCATGCCGTCCCGGTCTGCGTTGGCCATAACTCCTTTATTTATAAACTTTACTTAAAAAAAGAGTAATTTAACACCAGACAAGTGTTGCGCTTCACTTATTTCCGAAGTAAGTGTTATTCCGTCGCTAATCTTACTTTGAACAACATTTATGAATAAATCCCTGGCCTGTTGCATCACCTACAATTAAGTTCTCGTTAACTGACTTGGCAGATAATTTCATACAAATTCTGCTCCATTTTGTAATTTATTTGGTAAGTAGTGGCTATTCGGACATCATGAAATAGGCCCTGTTCTGTTCAATAAAATGAAAATAGTGGAACACCCAAATACTACGAAATATTTTACTCCGAATTTCGATATTCCGATTATCAAAAGAAAGAATTTCATAATACCGAAGAGTTATAATGTCTATTATTCAAAATTCCGAAATTTTATTTTTCCGAAAGTCGTAAATACGATTCGTTTGTTGTCCGATTTTCATATGACCGAAGAATCAAATGGTCGATGGATCGTCAGTCCGAAAAACAACATTCCGATTTTCAATACTTAATTAATGGGTGTTTTAATAATCGGGATTCGTATTTTTAATGTTTCGTATTATGAATAAGTCGAACTATTGAAATTCGCTGGATAGATGGCGCTGAACTTGGTACGTTACTGCAAGGAACGAAACGTAAAAAAACTTATTTTAACAAAGCGCGAGATTATATTCGGAAGCTTAAGGGCCTACCTCAAATGGCTAAGCATGATCCTCCGTTACGCCTAAAATACTGAAGCATTAATTTTGAAATAAACATATGGTAAAGTTGAGGATTAATTAATGAATTAAGTCCTATATTTGGCGAAAACACGATTCCATGAAATTTTCTCGATAGAAAATAATCCCAAAGTTACCTCTGAACTGAACAATAAACCGCTGGCAATCACAAAATACTTCAAATTAGATCATGAAACTTTTTATACTAACTGAACTAACTATAAAGCAGGTCTTATATTATTTATTTTTTTAGTCCAATCAATAGATTTTTTTGTAAATCGCAAAAAACCACTAATTTCGCACTATTCGGCCGCAGTGAGTGACGTAACAACCAAATATAGAGTTGCTAATTTGAGGTAGTATAGGCTCTTAAGCAAACGAAAGTGTCAGTCAACGAGCGTATGTGACGTAACGCAATGTTTTTTTTCCAAGCGTTTTGGATTTGGCACCAAGTAACGTAGTCAGCTTAACGCTATCTAGAGAGTTCTTGGAAACTATTTTTTTTTAAACCATCAAAAACATTATGAAAATAGGACTAATGATAAATCGGAGTTGTCATATTCGGAATTTTGAACCATTCGGAATTATGAAAATCGGTATTTTTTAATTCGTATTTGTGACTTTCGGATCGAATAAAGTTTTTCGTATTTATGTAGTGTACCCGAAAATAGGGCCTGCTCAATACATATATTTTGATATTTCTGAAATATTGCAATTAATTGCATTAGTTTATAGTAATTTTGAATGAAATTAAATATTTTGTTTCTTTTCCTGTTTTTTTATTATTATTTTATGTTTGCACCATTAATGTGGCTACTAGCACTTCTTTCTAGGTTGTGAACACTCGTTGAGTATACTTGCACTTGACTTTTATTTATATAGGGTGTCCGGCAACGAATAGATAACCTTAAAATTGGGCTATTTTTAGCACCCATTCAGAAAAAAATACGAAAAAATCTATCTTATAAAAAATGTCATCGCAGATGTAGGGCCTGCATAGGAATGTGGAGTATTACATTGTTTTGCTTTAGTATTTTTTTCTCCTTGTCTACATTAATATCAATAATTCACAATTTTAGGCAGATACAATTTTATACCACTATCAAATCTACTTGAAACCGACATTATTTTAAAATGATTGGTCATCACTCATGAATGCATAGTTTTTTTTTACCCAAGATGTTTAAAAATTAATTCATACTAATTTTGCAAAATAAATGTACTGGCTTACACGTACGGTCGAACAAGCTATTTGGTTTACAGTTTAACCCACAAGTTACATTGTAAAATGTTAACCAAATAGCTTGTTCAACCGTACTAATTATGATAGATTTTTCTAAATGGCCATAAGTTCTACTATAAGCCATTTCAAGGTTATCCATTAATTACCGGACACCCTGTAATAAGTGAAATCCATATTTTACTTTCTCTCTCTTTGTTTTATTGCAAACAGGCCCTTATTTGCGTACTTATGTAAATATGCAATATGTGAACTTCATAACCTATAATTGTATGGTACTGTAGTTAAATACTCTTAAGTAAGTTATAGACAGGTAGTCACTATTGCATTTATTATAAAACCCATTCATATCAATAAATCTCATTGGTCGTGTGTAGAAACCCTGAAAACCCCTTTTTTAAATCATGACCTTCCTTTGCTAGGCCGTAGTCGGGTAAGATTATATTATATTGAAACCACAGTCTAGTGAAGTCCTGTGTAGATTTGACAAGTTTTACTGAGACTTTAAATCGTATAGACCTTATAAAGAAACGGGAAAATTAGAAGTTACTCATCTTAGATATTTTTGTGCAAGATTGCAGAATTTTGTAAACATTACAATATAATTATGTATTTACAGTCTCGCACGTTGGACTGTTGCTCCTCGCTGACTTCATAAGAAGTCACCCAAGACCAACTAGTCCTACCAGCACTGCAAGTACGTAGTAATCGATAACGATCGAATGGATACGATTCGATAAATCCGACTTTTCGATTGGTTAAAAACTCATTTTATCAAGAATAACTGTCAGATTTATCAAATCGTATCGAATCGAGTGCTACGTACTTGCACTGCAGATGTTAGGGACCAACCTTACTAAAGTTGTCCGCGCAACCGACCATTCGACTAAATGCGGCCAAACTAGCTTAGTTTCTTCTCGTTCGTGGCTTCAGAGGCCTAGATTATACGGCCGGTCATAGCTTCGTAGTGACCCTTATTCAATCTTTTAGACAAGCTTTAGTCCAAAAAGCCAGTTCTCCACTACGAATAAGACTCTAAGGTCTTTGGATTAGGCGCTGTCAGTCCAGCGCATATTGCTGTGAAGTCTTAGTTTAATACTACTATTGCGCGAGAACCTCTAACATCTGGAAACAATTTTTTCCATTTATTGACAATATTTATGTTCAGCCACAACGAAATAGTACTATTATTATAGAACATGAAAACAATAATCTTTTTATTAACTCATAGTTTGTCCATAATGATATTATTTGTATGTTAAATTATTTCACATCGGATAGGTGCTTGTTAATTTGGAAGTACATATAATCAAACTTACCTGGGCTCAATGCGATTGGGCGAAATTGTGTACATACTCAACTGCGTGAGTGCTGACGTAAACTCATCAGAGTAAAACACTCTTGCGCATTGTACGAAAACAAATCCAGCTTGACTTAACTTTTTCTCAAAAGTAAGATTACGTTTACTGGTTTTCGCCCCAATCGCTTTTAATTCGTTTGACTAAAAATGTACATTAGGACTTATAAATGTACGTTTTTCAATGTGTATCATTATTTATAAATTGTAACCTTAAATCAACTAATTTTTTAACTTTATTTCAGGTATTTAAGACATTATAATTACAAGATTGTATCGTAATTTATTGCATTTGTATATTTTCATTATTTTGCTACAAATATGTTAGTCATCTTACTTTGACTTTAAGCGTATGAGTTTAGACGCATAATATACATGGGTGTATATTTCATATTTCTTAGATATATAGAGGTAGTTAGGCATTTAAATTAATGTATAAATCATTGTTAAGGGGGACCTACCCGCCAGGTTAGCCCGCGAAATTCAAGTAAAGGTCAGTGTCAGGTTGTATGTTGCGACCGTAACAAATATGGCTTTACAGAGCTATAATCAATTCTAGAATGAGTTTTTCATTAAATATTCAGTTAATGGGATTCAATGAACTTGAGGGTTTTATGATTTTAATTTGTAAATACATACTTACGTGTTACGGTCGCGTATCATAGAGGGTGTAAAAAACCTCTTAATGAAGCCGAAAGGCACTTATTCTCCCCATCATTGCGTTTGGTCGACACCATACCTGGGAACCTTCTACAGAGATATTGGGGGTCAAAGTTTAACCTTTTCTCAAGGGGTTTTAGAACTTTTCTTTGATGCCTGTAGCACACCTCCGCTGCGAAACTCCGCTGCGAAACAACAACTGCAAAACCGCTGCGCGAGTTTCGCTGTGCATCAGTACTTCACTTACGCGAAACTATTAGCGAAACATAAAACTAGAACAGTTGAGAAATAACAATCGAAAAAAATGTCGCTTTCGGAGTCAGAGGAGGAATCTTACTGTGGTCAATAACTTTAAAAAGGCGTAGTAAGTACCTGGGTGCCTGATATTATGATATACGATTTATTAAGTACAAAACTGGTCTATTTCTCACTGCTTGTATAAGTTTTTCAGTAAATTCCAAATCAATCTTTCCTATTTCGCTCTCATAAATAGTCGATTGCCACGCACAATGGTACATTTTAAGGATTAAGTGCGGAAACCAAAACCCCATGATAGATAGATAGTCGATTGCTACAGACGCGTCCGAGTCATACGCGGAACCGCTCCAAAATAGCGGCCAACGGGCGGAGATGTAGACGGCGCCTGAGCAAATGAGCGAAATCATGTTAGAAAGAGACAAAATCATAGTCAGTTTTGTACGTTAGAGCTGAGTATTTCGCTCCTGTTTCGCCGCCAAAGAACTCACAGCGAAACTATTGCGGTTTCGCCCTTTGAGTTTCGCAGCGGAGGTGTGCTACAGGCATAAACACCTCCACGACCCCTATACTATTCAATCCATCCACCAGCACAATGTTTTGAGTGCGTTACATTGAGTTTTACCGTAAAACGTGTTTCTCACCCCAAAAAAAGTCATTTCCCAGCAATAATTTTTGCGTAGGGGTACTTAGTTTGATGTACAGAATGCTTGGTTGACGGCTACGTGAAGAGTCTTTTTACACCCTGTATTTTGTTCAAAATGAAGCCGCTGAACTGCAAATTTTTAAAAACGTATGAAAATATGAATTTCGCAGGTTACCCTGGCGCTTCCCCCTTAAACGTGCATTGTATTCGTGGGGTTGTATAGTAAAGTGTTAAAGCCATCATTGTCCTGGAAAATTGGAGCTATACAGGATGAAAAACACCATCTCTTTTTCAAAACCGACCACTGATGGCTGAACACTGCATTCCACGGCTCCTGTAGCAGTTTGTATACCTACCTATTAGATAAGTTGTGTCATCATTCGTATCATTGTATTCTTATCATAAGTGTCACGGACACGATATTCTGTTGTTGCATGAAATAAGCTTCGAACTGTCTGTAACAAGTGTTTACACATTGTCATTAACGGCTTCTGAATAAAATACAGATGTTTTATAAACAGGTTTTATTTCGTTTTCATTTCAACCAGAATTTTCACATGTGACTAATCACCTTATTGCAGTATAATACTAATGGATAAACTGCACGTCGATTTTCTAGTAAATTATATTGATAAAAGAGGTTTTTTAGCGTAACTAATAAAAAAAACACACTTCACATGAGGAAACTTCGAAACTTAGAGAGGAAGCCAAAGATAGGTTCTCCAGTTACAGAAGTAGATGTAACTGGAGAACCTATCTTTGGCTTCCTCTCCAAGCTTTATTTTAATGTATTATATTAGTTACTTACCCGCATAGATGAACAGGATAATGAGTTGAAATATATTACAAAAATAAATTAATTAAACCCTTTTAGCACAATCGGTTGGGTGGAACTGGTTTGAAATTAAGTAGGTACTAACAAACTAAGGGGCCATCCTTTATAAACGTAAGGTTTTTTAGGCACCTCAAGTGATTAAAGGACGACTTTACTAACTAACAAGGCAAGGGAAATAAAAGCTTATAAAATAGAAGGCTTCAGCAGTGGTAGAGTGGCCATTATTTAACTTATTTGAAGCCCAACGCGGTGGAATATACCACTAATACCACCTTACTGATACTATATCACGATTCACGAACTATTCAGTGCGCGTAGACACGAAAGAAGAGACTGCCGCCGTACCCAACAAGGGCACAACTGCAATAATATTGTATACTCGTAACACCGACGCACAAACGAATAAGTACCACGCATTTAGTAGGTAGATCATTCTGAACCGCCCTACATGGTATTTTTCCCTAAGTAAATTTTGATCGCATAGATATTGCACATTTTCTAGGAAGCGATTTATTTTTTTAAATGGCCGAGAACAATTTCAAAAAAAAAATCGCTGTTGTCTTACGACGGCAGAAGAATAGAGAGACATCAAATCCTGTTAATCAGACGGTGGCAAGATATCGCATGATTTTTTCCTACCATAATCATTTGGTACAAAAGTTTTGCGATCTCTGCAGCCACACTCGCAACCTAACTCGACATCCAATTGTTGTGATATATAGGGGCCCACATTCGTATTCGTGTCTTGGATGCTGGTCACCTTCACGTTTTGTCCTGTTATGTTCTGCAATGAAGAAGGTCGTGGGTAACTGAGTATTTGGTTATGGTGTGACAATAATTAGGTAGTTCGTTAGCTATATTCAACTAAGGTTCGGTTAGGTTGGTTTATAATACTTATTACTACTTACTATGTGAAAGTTTGTGAGGGTGGATGTTTGTTAGTTCTCCGAATAACTACTTAACAGTTTTGGATGATATTCTATCTATCATGGGGCTTAGGTTTCCGTACTTAGTCCTTAAAGTGGACCATAGCGTGTGTTGGATATATATATATTTGGCACACATACTTTATTACCAACCTGGGATAATTACGTTATAATACTTTTTATCCCGGTATTACGATCCCGTGGGACAATTACCAAACTACGCGGGCATTATAAGCTAGCCTAAGCATATTATTTCTAACTATGTACGTTAATGTGGTAGTGAAATTCACTATTTTGAGATAATAAGCTTCTCTTAGTTACCTGATCGTCCAAAGGAGGCTTATAAGTGCGCAACAGTGTGGCGTTGGTCCTGTCGGCGAACAAGGTGCGACGGTGATGCGCGAACACGGCGTCGTGGAGCAAAGTGTTCCGGACGCGGTTGTGGTCCGTCGAGCGCACCACGCAACGCACCGAACGCAAAGCATCCAGCGCAATGTTCAGCCGAATACGTCCTAGGAACGCGTATAGAGAAGATTCCTCTTCATGTTCCTGAAATACAGGGCAGTTTGATTAAAATTTATTTTCTGCCTGGCACATGTCTGGGAAACTTATTATTATAATGACCTTTTTTCTATCAGCCGCAACGACATCTTCTTGCTGTCGTTTGACTTCTTTAGCCCACCCCCTGAAAAGGAAAAGCATTTTTAAAATGTACCTGCCTAATTTAAGGAGACGAGTAAAACTAAAAGTCAAGCACGCACTCACTTGCCAACATTAAGGAAGTCTTCAAGAACAGTATTGTCCCTCACGAACAGTGATACGTTCTGGACCTGGGTTTCCCTCCAAACTTCGTTCAGCTTTAAAGTCAGGTAATGGGAGCAGAGAACCAAAATCACCTAGTCGAAGAAGTTTTTATTAGGTATACACTTCATTCCTATTTAGTGTAGTCGTAGTACGCTAGTACTATTATTTATTCTGTGCTCGTAGTAAGTATACATTTTGCATTGATAATGTGGTTCTAAACTTCTAAAATAATATCTTCGAAAAGAGAGAATCTACCTCAATGGATATTAGAAGTACTTACCTATTACATCGAATAATTTTATTGTACTTTTTAACTTTTTTTTTTATGCGATTTTTGGTTTTGATGAGAAATAATAATATGTTGTTAATATTTATATGTTACATTGTATGATGAATGTGTTCTTTTTAAGTTTTTATTGATTTCATTTGTTAATATTATTATTATTATTTTTTTATTGTCGTTATTACAAACACAATGTCAATTGTGTGTGTTAAATTGGAATTGATTTTACGAAGCCAAAAATAATGACCATTTTTCAAGCGACTAAACAATTAAGCAATTTAAAATACAATTAAATATATAAGAAAAAAAATGGATTGATAATAATGGATAGTATAATATTAATGGAATAAGTAAATGGATAGGATTATGACATAATTAATAGGATATGAAAATATTTTAAACTGAAAAGTAAAAAAGCGGTCTTCCACTCTACAGATCTACTAAATTTGCTGTGCCCGACAGGGTCCATAATTGTTTCTATGTTTTTATTTACCACCTGTAATTGTACATTATGGATTAGCAATAAACAATTTTGACTTTGACTTTGACTTTGACTATTACATAATCAATAGCATGTAAAGCTGCATTATCAATACGTTTAAACTATCGTATCATCAAAAAATCATATAAATGTGGGTAACCGACTAGTTACGTTTTCTAATCTAGATGGCGTTGTCTCGTTTGTTTACCATTCCTGAATCGCGCTATGGTTTCGTTACTGCAGCGCATTTAGGGGTTGACTTTTGACACTTGCAATCCAACATCTGAAGCAGCTTCAGTTTTGTAAGCACTATATATCAATTTTTGAATGCTTGCCTAAGTAGGTCCCAAGATTGTAATTAGGCAAGCTTTATAATTGAAACATAAACACATAAATGGAGAAAACACCATGTGAAGTTCTTCTATTGGAAGAGCTCCTCTTCCAATAGAAGGACCCGACAGTTATGAAAATATAGATACTAAATTGAAGCCCCTTTTCCACTGGAAGCATAATATTATAAGCTCTACCAAGCCTAGCTTAGGGGCCGCCTCCACGAGCGAGATAATCGCGGCGATATTATCGTCCTTGCCACGTTTTTATATGTCACCGGAAATGTATGAAATCCATCATTGTATACAATTCCCAGGAAATGTATACAATTCCTAAAATAGATAAGTAGGAAATGTATGATATATTTTATAATTATGCAGTTTTCCTAGGATAGGTAGGTATATATTCATTTCCTAAAGAGCGATCGGAAATGTGTTACATTCTTGATTCACACTTTAAAATGTTAAGCTATTTTTTTTTTTATACCGACTTGGGGCACCCCGACAGGTTATGGGTGAGAAGGGTATAGCGCCTTCGCACGATTTACCCCTTAGTGGTTATTTTTTTTAAACCATTCATTAAACCTATCAATCAACCTCAAACAAACAAAAACCTACCCTAATTCAAATTTCGAAACAGTTATAGTGCAAACCATCTTGATAAAAATTCTGAGTTCAGTTCTCAAACGTGTTTTATTTATTTTATTCACAGAGAGCATTCGTTTTATACATTTCCTAGTATCATTTCGGAATTACAAATAATTCTTAGGAAATGCATACATTTCCCAGGAAAACTGTGTATTAAAGAATTTTTGAAACATTATCTAACACATTTCGTAAGTAGGCTCGGAATTGTGTACGTTTCCTAGGAATTGGTTACAATTCCTAGATACATTTCCGGTAACATATATACACTCTCTTTTGGGCCGTCTCCACCAGCGAGAGAAACGCGGCGATATTTTCGGTGTGCGTTTCATGGCGCGGGGTTTTAGTATTACAGCTCCTAAAATATAAACCTAAAATTTTTTTTACAAATTATATACAAACGGCGAGATAGCCCATAGCTCACCGTCCACAGGCCCCACCGTGGGCGGGGGCCACCACGTGGCCCTCGATGCCCGGTGCGTCACCCGCGGCGGCTGGACATAAGGTTCTCTCCTTCTTACGTTCCGCCACCTCCTTCGCTAGCATGACTGCTTCCTGCTTCGCAGAAGGAGGTGACGGCTTCCCATTCCGTCTCCCTCTGGACCATGGATTGAACCAGGGCCGGATGCGAGAGGTCGCCGCCGCCGATTGCCGCTACGAGGACAAGGCGGTGCTCTGCCCCAGCGGGGCAAAGCTCCACCGTGTCCTCCGGTCAATCCTCACAGTGGTAACACCTGGGCGTTTCCTTCCGCCCGATTCAGTGCAAGAACCTCCCAAAACAACCGTGTCCAGTGTGGATCTGCGTCAGGCGGAAGGTGAGGGCGCCGTGGCGCCTTTCAAGCCACTTCTCAAAGAGGGGACTTATCGCCACTATTGTGGAGTGTCTTGCTCAGAGTTGCGACAGTCCTCTCTGGCGTGCATCCTCCATGGCGACATGGCCATGAGGTGGCGCCGGAGGTCTATCCGCTGAGCGGCGATTTGCCGCGGCAGTTTCCCCCCGGCGTAAAGCCTCCGCGCGCCATTCGTGCAGGCGCGCGAGGCATATCGCCTCCAGATCCCATGGCGGCAATCCGGCAAGGAGGCTCGCCGCCTCGCCGGAGATCGTGCGGTACCCACGGACTAGCTTCACGGCTACCACCTTTTGGGGCGCGTTCATAAATGTGCCTGTCCGTCAGGTAGTACCCGACCACACGACGAAGGTAGGTCTGCACCCGGTGATTCCTGGAGTGCCTCCCTAATGCAGCTCCAGGGCATGGTGTTGAAGGCGTTGGCGATGTTGAGAGACACCACCGAACCCTTCCTGACACTTTCAAGGGTCGGGGTACCGGCGGCGGCCCACGAAATTATGGTCACTGAGCCGCTAAGGTCCGCTACCCAGTCTTCACTTTATTTGAGCGCGATATTAAAATTGCAAGTTTTAGCTAATACGAGTAAATACTTAGCTGATCTTAGAAATATGCGAAATTTTGAGATCTGTCCGTGTTTGTAGAACTTAGGGTACATACCTAAAACAAGTAGTTGCTAACCGTAGCATGTCTACTAACGGAACCCGTGAGCTACGGTGGGGTTACGATCGCGACTGGTCGTATCGTCAACCACAATCTTGGCTGCAGAAGCTCCTACCAAGAAGAAACGTTGAACGCAACTGGTCGTGCAACCAAACTTTCTACCTAATCGTCTGTCGTGATCGTGACCGCATAGTGCATGAGGTTCCAAAGGCCCTATGCAACAATTGAAAACAATTGAAACCTCGTCTTCCATTGCCAATTTTATGTTCTTGTATAAATTATATGCTTCATCGGCCAGAGAAACTTTGGACTCAAGGTCTTCGGACAGCATATGTAATATTGCAAAGGCCTGTAACAATTTTTATAGTTGAATTTAACATAGGTACCTACTATACAGGGCGTAAACAACCTCATCACGAAGCCGTCAATCAAGCATTCTGTACATCAAACTAAGTAACTTTACGCAAAAATTATCGCTGGGAAACGACTTTTTTTTGGGGTGAAAAATCATGTGTTGTGGTAGAACTCAATGTAACGCACTCAAAACATTGTGCTGATGGGTGGATTTAATAGTACGGGGGTCGTGGAGGTGTTTAAAGTAAAAATCGAACATTAAAAACTTGTATTAAAAAAAAAAAACTTGTCACAAATTTGGAACTTTGCCCCTTAATATCTCCGTAACTAGAAGGTTCCCAGGTGTGGTGTAGAACAAAAAAATGATTGCAATGACGTGGAGAACAAGTGCCTTTCGGTTTCGTTAAGAGGTTTCTTACACCCTTTATGTAGATACAGGATGATAACATGACGGCTGACACGGGAGAATGTAAGGAAAAATATATTGCACCGACCTCAAGTAAGTCATAAGTCATTTAGGTATTCATTTGTTTAACATAGGTACATTATGTAACATGGGACAAGCGCAGGAAGACGATGAGTAGGTATAAAAACTGCTCTAGGTTGAGTGACTAAAAAAACGGTCGTTTACAAAATGGATAAATAGATTCATGTTTTCTTCTATGCCCGGGGAAGAGACATACACACATCAACACGGTCTAGGGATATTTTTAAAAAAGCGAACTACTATCAATGTGTTAATTATTTATATGACATGTATATATTTAAAAGATACGTTATTTAATATTCTACCATTTTTTAATAATGGTTAAGGTATAGATTAAAATTTCAGGATTTTATGGAAAAAAAATGAAGCATAGACGGAAACCGTATATGAATGAACTTTTAATTTGTGAGTAAAAACTGAAAAAAATAGAAAAATCATTTAATTTGTGTTTATAAACTTGAAGTTAGTAGTCTGAGAAAGCGCCCATGATGTTCATAACACATCGGCAACGATTCGGCATGCTCAGAACAAGGTTGTCAATGTCTTGCTGCGGAATATTGTCCCATGTCCTTCTGAGGTGCGCAAAAAGTTGATCTTCTGTAGCCAGATTTTCAGGAACTTCCTTCAGAGCTCTTCTTTGCAGCATATCCCACGCATGCTCAATGGGTTTTAGATCTGGCGATTGAGCAGGCCAGTCTAAGGCCCTAACATTATGTGTATGTAACCAAGCTGCTACGGTTCTCGCCGTGTGTGCCCGGGCATTGTCGTGCATGAGCAGGAAATCTTGCCCCATTTGTGTTCTGTGGGGCAAGATTACGGGCCCCAGCACCTGTTGGACGTATCGTTCTGCCGTCATATTGCCCCGCACCCAAACGAGATCCGTCCGTCCTCCAAGACGAATTCCTGCCCAAACCATAATTGTTCCTCCTTGGTATGGGTAAACTTCCTGAGGGTTCTGGAGATGGCTCCATCGTCCAGGAACTCGCCAAACACGCGTCCTTCGTGAATCTGGATGGAAGCCGAACCTGGATTCATCCGTGAACAGCACATTGGACCATTGGTCACGGCCCCAGTCCACGTGGTTCCGAACCCATTCTAATCGTCGTCCACGATTGCCTCTCCGTAAAGGTGGGACCCGGAGTGGTCTACGAGAGCGTAGATTGCTTTCATGCAGTCGCCTTCTTACAGTTTGGTCACTCACAAGCACTTGGTGTTCCACTCGCAGCCTTTGGACCAATTGAGTCGCCGTTGCATTTGGTTGTGCTCGCGCAGTAATTTGCAAAAATCGGTCTTGTCTGGGGGTAGTGATGCGACTTGGCCCCCGGTGCCTCTCCGCTACTTCACCTGTGGCACGATAGCGTGTCCACAATCTTGAAATTACATTTTGATGGGTCCCTATGGCCTCAGCAACATTACGCTGAACAGATCCAGCTTCCAGCATTCCCACAGCTCGTAACATCTCCGCCCTCGTCAAATGTCTGCGTTGCATGGCTACAATAGCTCAATTTTAACTTTAATCTTTCGTTTAAAAATGAAAAAATGCTGTTACTAAACGTAATTCGTATTGTTTTCTAAATTTCGCACAAATGAAAATTCCCTCTCCTATACATCAAGACATTTTTATGCCACCGAAACAAAAGAATTTTCAAAAATTTGAATTTGGAATTAGTCTGAGATAAATTATAAACAAATCGGTGTATAAAAGATTCCAATGCGGCCAGTACTTTTCGAGTTATTTAATTGAGTATGAAATATCCCTAGACCGTGTTGATGTGTGTATCTACAGATAAGTATTTTTACCTTCGACATACATGATCCTGCCAGGGATGACGCGGCCAAGCAAATCGGAGTTCTAGGTCCTAAACAGCGATTAGAGTCAGTATTGTGCAACTCAGCCCGGGCATCCAACGACATGATGGGATGTTCCAAGTCTGTCAAAAAAATTTATGACGATAAATTATAAGGATTTTTCAGACTAGTCGGGTTAACATATTGGAAATTTTCCAATAGTGTAGTACAATATTCCAAAGGACTGCCTCTTTAGTCTATTGTCCACAAGCGCTCTGCTTGGTGCCGAGCATGGGATATCATGGCATACCCGGGTTGGCGAAAGTGTTAGTGGTTTTCCACCAGAAAATTTATCAGTACCAGGCCAGAGTCTGGATTTGTGTGGCCCATCTATTACATGGGACGTTAACATAATTGGTGAATTGAGGGTGCACTATAGGATCCTTTCGGGTATGTTCATGTACTACATTTAATTATGGGTAGAATTCCGGAGCCTGGCTTTGTGAACGATTGATGATAATTGTCTATAGTAGGAATCCCTTTCTATTTTATTTCTTCGCTTTCCTTATCTTTCGCTGAATGTAAACGTCATTATATTATAGTGCTCTCCAAAACAGATGTTAGACGTTGCTCAAAAATCCGTTAAGCTGAAGTAATGTGCTCAATGTGGTGGATGTGGGCCAAAATAACCACTATTTGGAGCGCTGACATAGCAAGAAGTTCGATGTGGCTGAACTCGTAGAAAGTGGTTGTCCGAGCCGGGCAAAACCAACGACCAGAAATCCACATGAGCCCTGAATCAAAAAAACTGAAGATACCTTTACTCATTAGTTATGTTATGCTGCTAAAAGAAAGACAATAGTGCCTTACATCGAGGAGCAAAAAATAATCCCGACCTTGCAGAACTCCGGCTGGGTTAAGCAGAACTCCAGAAGATTGGCATTCTTCACGAAACACTGCTGCCAGCAAGGTGGCTATCGTGGCACCACGGTTCACCACTTTCGGATTCTGAAATTAAAGACATGACAAGTCTAAGGGCCAAACAGCAGATAGTCGCAATCCGAAGTAGCTTGGCTTGTATACTAGAAATAGTAAGAATAGGTAACATGGTACATATAGCGTCATTTTCTGACATTCATTGACTGGATAACATGGCCTCGCTTTGTATAGATTCCCTGTACAATGAGAGATCACTAATACTAGTTTTGCATAGCTTGGTCGCTCGTGCGTACGCCAGTGCTACACTTGTTGGGGCCAGCGTTTTCAATTCGGCTGTTTTGTTGAAAAACAATGCCGAAGCAATCACTACACATAATATATACAAATACCGTTTCGCTTGAATCATTACAAAATCATTATCGGATCGTCTCGGCACAGTTTGAGATTTATTGCTTTTTCGACTTCGCCGACTGGTGGTGCCGCGAACATGTTTGTAGCCATCGTGAAAATATTACCTACCTGAAGTTCGTCTTGTCATGTCTTTTGGTAGAAAAACCGTGCGTTGAAATTTAAAATGCCCAACGACAAATATCGTCACCACACTTGTACGGCGGCCCTTACTGTTTTTGTCAAAATTCACAAAGCCACTGTGAAAATCGCAAACGATGCAAGAAGAGAATATAGTATTAGGATAGTAGGTAGTAGCACTATTAGCACTAGTAGCTATAGTCTGTAGCACCTATGCAAGCCAGTGCTGCTTTCATTCATCTCACATGACAACGAGCGGGTAGGACCGGAAACAAATTTTACAGTAGTTACAGCGCGGCTAACGAATTTAAATCATTTATTTTGAGGTTATCATATCTCTTGCCCGCGTTACGCCCCGCGTGAAAGTCGGAATTTATTGTCCCACAGAAATGTAGGTACCACCGAGATAAAAGTATCCTCCTGTACCTTTCATCCCAGATAAAATTAATAAACAAATACATTTAGTTAGTACCTACCATACCTACTCTCAAAACAAACACACTGACTACAAACTAATTGCCATAGACCCTTCACTCTTACATTCCGTGCAATAGTTCCTGATCAGATTCGAGGGTTAGTACCATACCAGAGCAAAGAAAGGCCCCGTTGGCGGTTGCTAGAAAAGATAATGTACGCTAGTACTATTATTTATTCTGTGGTAATGTATAGACTTTCCTTACGAAATAAGTGAGTCCGTAAGCGTCACCGTTTGCAAACCTACGGCACGAGGCGATTCTGATAATGCCCATGGCAGGCGCAACTTGCCCTCACATTCCGCAGGCACAAATATTAAGTATTAGCTGTGCCCACTTGGAGGCTGGAAGCTATCTCGCGGAAATGCACTACCCGGAAAAAGAATATCATGTCTTATTTGTTCTTATCTTGTTCCAACCCCAGCTCTACCTGTGCCAATGACTTCTTTCGTTCAGCCGCAAAGGCGTCACACAATGAGCATGATGTCCTGGGTTCGATTTCCAGGCAAAGTATTATTAGGTTTATCCAACAGAATTCAGTAGCAGTCATGGAGTCTGTATTTGTGTACGAGTAGTATCCGATTGGTGGCTACGCTCGCCCACTAGTAGGCACACGGGACCGAAATGTAGGTGTAGTACACATACCTCTCCCTAACCCTTTGGGGGTAACAGGCGTGATGATGTTAGGTATGGATTAGTATTGGCGTCTCTGGTTGCCGACGTGGAGATTCCATGCTCTTTGGTAGGTGTACGTACCGCAGTAGAGGCTCCGACCTTGGCTCGCCAAGTTACGAGCTGGCCGACCGCGTCGCCGGCGCGGGCGACGTCGCACACCAACGCTAGTGCGACGCACTGCACTGGGGTCCGCGTCATCTACAACGAAAATGGATAACTGCGATGGAGATGCAAGGAAAAGGCTTCCCACTTTCCTTTCCCCACTCCATATTCTCTCTCTTTTAAGCCAGTGTGGATCAATCCAACCTGCTGGCGTTAAGCTCGTCCCACCGTCTTCGCCAATTAAGTCTTAGGTACAACATACATAATTATACTCGTATCCATTACTACAGTAAGTAACAAAAAAATACTTAGACCGTACCTGTTCTATTTATAGACCAGTGCAGAAGCCTTCGTAGGTAAATGGTAAAAATTCGAAAAAAAACATGGTAGGATGAAACCCATTGGAAAAGGAAGAGACATCCTCTCACCCCAAACGCATAAGTATACAATGTCTCCTTTCCGACGTGGGTAAAAATAAAAAAAATAAAAAATTACGGGCGATCTGAGGTCGGGAAGTGGGACGGGGGTTAAGTTAAATTTTTTTTTAGGCAATCTTTTTTTCTTTTTGATTTGGTTCCTTTATCGATACTGAACTCACCCCTAAGCTATGGCACGCGACTACTTTAACACCATGTATATTTTTTTTAAATATCCGCAAGTGAAATATTGGTACAATCAAACTGTTTCCTTTAGCTTGATTGAAAGCAAAACAAACAAAACTGGCTGTCTGTAAAGTTGTTTTACGGACGATAATTTTAAGTGATAACGTAATTTTTGATGATATTGGTGCCGATTCCCTTGTTCACAAACTAAACTAAATTTCAGTTGAATGCATCTTTTTCTTTCTATTTCATTATGAAAAGGACAGAAGATAAAATTAGTTTAATCCTGTCAAATTAGTCAGCACCTGACGTAATTTGATGTAATTTTAGTAGTCAACTTTTTAATCGCGTCTAAAAGTTGTATGGCGCTGATTAATTTGACAGAACGTAACTAAAATTTATCTTCTGTCCTTTTCTTAATGAAATAGAAAGAAAAAGATGCACTGAACTTAAATTTGGTTTAGTTTGTAAACAAGGGAATCGGCACCATTAGTGACTTTAACTTAAAAAACAAAATTTCATACCCCTTTTTACCCCCTTAGGGATTGAAATTCTAACAACACCGTTGCGTTAGCTTCGAACCATACGCCTAGACAGTAAATTTAGTAATTTTAACTTCGAAAATTAAGGAGTTTTCATACAAAAATTTATCTCCTTTTTTAACTTTTTGGGGGTAGAATTATCAAAAACGCAAACTTTCATTCCCTATATAACTCCATTATGGGTGGATTATCAAAAACGCTAAGACATGTATAAATTAATTTTCAATCGTCAGCCAAAACACAAAATTTTAAGATCCTAACTTTAACGACGGACTTTGACGGACTTTCATACAAACTTTCATCCCCAATTAAATCCCTTAGGGGTTGAATTTCGAAAAATCCTTCCTTGTTCTTTGTCTACATTATAAAGGAAACCACTGTACAAAATTTCAGTTTTCTAGGTCCAAGGGTTTGGGCTGGGCGTTGATCGTTTCGCGCGTAACAGTGTGACACTTTTTCGTGCGTGCAGCCGGTGTTCATCGATTTATAAGACGTTATCACGTCAATAAACGTTGGACAAGATAGCCCAACAGTAGTCTATCTTAGTGGATTGTTACATAAATACTCGTAAATACACAAATGGATCACGCCGTCCGTTCAAACGGTTTTCTTACATCCTCTCTTTATCTCTCCGCCCCATATGCAACCGTCAAAGACTGCGATTCTCAAACTAATTTGTCCAAC
Source organism: Xestia sexstrigata (assembly GCA_941918905.2). Taxonomy (NCBI): domain Eukaryota; kingdom Metazoa; phylum Arthropoda; class Insecta; order Lepidoptera; family Noctuidae; genus Xestia; species Xestia sexstrigata. The sequence continues at coordinate 8,022,931 of OW799200.2, read as the reverse complement.
AGCCAAGAAGATTATATCAATCAAGTAATGACACCTTTTAAATGATTATTGTTGTTAATAAAGTAACATTAAAGCATTTTGTTTTCTGTACGAATTCTTCTCTTCTTCTTTTCGTTTCGATGTTACTCCCATAATATTATTATGTTGGGGCCCAGCAACTCGTTTATAGTGGTGCCAGAGGCTTTGTCTAGATCGTCAGTGTTGCAGGACAACGGACACCACATTCCAGTGAGTCGGTGCACGATGGGAGACAGTCTGATCAGAGCGCCGCAATAACACTGGGTGTTGGGGGAATCGTTATTACCGCATTTAGCCAGATTATGTTTGCAATCGATTCACGAATTATATAATTAGTCAGGTTAACGTTGAGTTACTGCGTTTCTCAGGTCAAACAAAACGTTGAGAACCACGTCCCTATAGTAAAAGAAACAGTCGCTAACTACCAGCGTTTACTTCAATTGAATAGTCCAAGTAGGAAGTCACGAGTCCCCAGCGAATGTGAGCGACTCTTTCACGGCGATATTAATAGCACTGTCCGTTGGTATGAACCAAACGAATTGGTACAAGCAGAGTTGCTAGGTTGCTAGATCAAGTCTCTGAATTTACCCCAAATTCATCGTTTTCCCTCAAAATGAAACGTTTTGTAACTTTTTTCCCCATAAAATTATTCACAAAATGGACGTGGCACACGCACTCACCCCCGTGCATCCCACCCCATATTTTGTCGGCTTGCGCGAATTAAAGTTTTACAGTCTGACAGTCCTTGGGTAAATTAACTAAAAAAAAACTATTTTTCCCAAAGGCAAAAGCTTGCTGTGAACTTCCCGATCTACTAATGTAAGCCACAACGCTAGCATTAGTACATTGGGAAGTTCACAGTTATTACAAGTAGGTGTACCCCTCGTCCAGACCAACCGTGATTGCATCCCGTAATTACTAGATATTGAGAATTGATATTAGTCAGTGCATAAATCAACGACGTTGTGAAAGTGCTGTCTCGAACACTTGAACCTATCCTTAGAAATGCAATGAATATGCTTGAGAAATCCATTCACTATTTCAAATAAAGTGGTCAAACAACCAATGATTGTGGGAAATAATTGGAAGACGTTTTCGGGATTTCCTCTTCGAGAGTAATCCTAAAAACTGTATCAATACGAAAATGATTTTACTTTGAAACACATAACCACACAAGTGCAATAATATCAGCTGATAGTAAGCGAACAGCTGGAACTAAATAATTATTCCATATCACCAAGGTAGGTCCTGCAAGAACCTATTATTTTGTAACATAAGTAATGCCCTAAGTCATGCTTATGTAAATTATAATTGTTAATAAAACTTACTTTTATTTAACAATTACATGCTGGATTTCAATTAGGTAGTGAGATGGGCGCGTGGGTAAAAAATGGGAAGATAAAAATTAGAAGGAAAGGGTAAAAAAGGTAAAAAGGAAAAAATACCCTTTTTTACCGGGTATAATTAATAAATACCGGGTAAAAAATTAGTAGTCATTATATTATTTATATGGCTTCGCTATGAAATGTATATTGTCTTCATATAATGTAATTGGCTTCGTCATCAATACTACGATCTACCACGTTAATTTTGACCTTGACCATTGAAGATAAAATATTGATTTTAAATAAAACGAAGATAAATATGTCTCTTTTAAATCTTTAATCGACATAAAGGGCTTGGAAGATTTTTGTATGAAGCGTGGCCGGATTAACTACCGCCATTTTGTTTTTTTTTTTTCAATTTACCGGCCACGCATAAGACCTTTAATCGATAGCTGGTATCAATACAAATAAGTATTAAATCAAGCAAAATGTTCTAAAGTGTCACGTTTTCGAGATATGAGCTATCAAAGTTAAAGTCCATACACTGATGGCATCTTCAGCAGAACTTTGATTTGATCAGACACGCATAAAAGCGTATCAATCGTATTAGATTGATATTTTCTAATAGCTGCAACGGTTAAGGTAGTTCCCCTTACTGCCCCGTTTATTTCAGTGTACACTTTATCCAGAAGCGTAGTTGCTAAGTTCTTCCATGATGGTAATTGAAATAATAGTCGCAGATCTTTAAAAAAGTCTATCCACAATGTATGTTCCACCAGGCTCAAAAGTGATCCAGAAATCAACTACTGCCTTTGCTAAATTTACTGTCAGCCTTTCGATGTCTTCATCTTCCGTTGACAGACTGTGATTACTATTTTCTAAATCCAGTGAAAAAATATGGGGCGCTGGTTGCGAGGATGTCGTTGCTAAAACAGGAGCGTTAGTAGTATTGGTGATATTTAATTCAGGTTGATTCTTCACCTCATTTTTCAACAGGTAGACACAAATATAACACATTGACTAAATTACCTCCCATTTTGTTGACGTTTGCTATTTTATATTTATGATCATAATACTTGACAATTACTGATTTATCAGGATCCATACGATAGTGTTTCTAAATTTCAGCTCGTTTCTTTCTGCCTTTCCCATTATATAAAACAAAAAATAGTGAATTCAATAAAGTAATAGAACAATACACATTAATCAAATAAAAATAAACGTTAGAAAATACCGAGTGGGCCAAGTTCTCGATTGTAAGTCCAAAAAAATATGTGTAATAGATATATTATTTAAAGTAAAGTGATAGGTATACACTATTTCGTGATTGTCGTTGATAGGTACTATAGCAGGCAGTATGCGTTCTATATTTAATATTTCTGCAATATAATATTGTACTTGAATTAAAATTGGCTTACCTTCTTTTAAACATACTAAATGAACAAAACTTCACACTCATTCACGTCACAATTCCGTTGAAAAAAACTGAATATAAATGGTAAAAGTATAACTCAGAAGTTAGACACACGAAAACAGTACGAAGCAAAGCTATTTAGTAGACGAAATGCACTCTCCCCTCCACGTCATCCCTCATTGGACAGTTACAGTGAGTGCTATACTCTTCTCTTGTTCTAATGAGAAAACAATGTCCGCGTATGTTTTGCTGACGACTATAAGTGAAATAATGTAGATAGGCACCTTATACTTAGCTACTACTAGCTTTAAATTTCCTCCGATTGCGAACAGATCACATGTCGTTTCGTTAGCCAGTCAGCAGGACGGCATGGCAGCGGTGTTGACTGTCCAGGGTGGGCCAACGAGCATTTAAATAATAAAACAAATCATGATAGTTACTCATAAACAACCGCATGAGCTTTACTCTCTTAGAAATAATGAATCGTAAGAACGTCGTAAAATTCCACCTTCCACAGATTAAGTGAGAGTATTTATTTACACAATAATTTGTCCAACTTACCGTAATCATATCCAAGAGTTTGTAAACGCCATTGTCAGCCACAAAATTTTCTCTGTAGTCCACGTGCCATACAATCGCTTCCCATATGAAATTTAATAGCGCTATTAACCACCTACAATGATAATAAATAAGTCTGATGATTTCATTACATTGACAAAATGAAAATGAAACTTACTGCAACAGTAGTTCTGTCATTTTATTACCTGAATTACGTACTATCTTTATGATCACTTTAGTTCGAGAAAGTAACTCATAATTATAAGAGAAACGTCGATCGAAGCTTTAATGTAGGACCCCAAGGGATCTCAACACCTATGCCCTTTTATAAGACACTTGGACAAGTTGGACAACTTGATTAAATCTTGTGTACTTTAGAAAATAGACTCCCAGCTACTGGACAGTTGGTAACCAATTATAAACAATTAATGTATTGTATTGTTTCTTATAATTTCAAAGTAAATTGCTCTAAAACGTTTTAAACATAATCCTGTTTTCAGAACAAATTATAAGTCTCTCGATCTGGCTGCATGCTGCATCTTACTCACGAGTACACAGTTCGACTTACTATCTCTTATCAATTAAGTACTTACTAGACTATCTATTAAGTACTTACTCTTTCTTTCTACTCACCTGTCACTGATAATATAGTTGTTATCAAGAGAATATAGAACCACATTCATCATCTTGCTGGCCAGCATGTTGGACGACATCGGCCATTGTAAGGTGGGGTAGACGATGCAGGTTATACGTTGTTTTTTTTTCACAGCGCTGGCCAGTAACCGGGTGCTCAATGCTATGACCGCCTGGCTCTTCTCCACAGGCGGGAGCTTCTGCTCCATGAGGGTGTAGCAGAGATCTGAGCGAGAGTAAGGATAGGAATTTATTTGGAGTACCTATGCGTAGCATGTCTCTTCCATACTTCTCTGTTTGCCGCGATTCCAGCCTTATCCCCACCTTCATACAGTTCATCTGTTGATTCATCGGTCTTCTCTTTCTCATATTCCCATTCACAGTCAGAACGATTAAATGATTACATCAGGACGCAAGCTGCTGGTGAGCCTTTCCTAGTAAAAGCAATTTGTGACCTTTGAGCTATTTGTGACAGTGTTTTTTTCGTTAGAACTGGAACATGCTCTCAGCTAAAAAAGCAAGTAGCAGCTTGCTTAGCCGGCTAGAAGCACTTGATGACTGACAAAGTGAACACGGATCCCCCTGTCCCTGATATTTTCAATATTTGGATTTATTTTTTAAATTCATTCATTCATTGTCAGCTAGTAAGAATATATATTAATTTCTGTGAGACATACAAAAAGCAATTGGCCCCATTGCCGCCCCCGAAATCCGCCGCCCTAGGCTCCAGCCTACTCAGCCTGCTGGTAAACCCTCCACTGCTAGTACTAGGGTTTAAAACTATCCTATTGCTTACTCAGGACAGGGTCTACTTGTGTGCCAAATTGCTTGTTTATAAAGTTATTAACTGCCAGTATCTTACTCATAATGATAATAATGCCGTGTGTATCAAACAGGTCTTGCATGACCGTGTCTCGTTCAGGATCGCAACTGTGGTGAGTAGCCACCTGCAGCAGTCGCACGCACCAGTACAGTATCTGGATTTCGTACGGGCTCTCTGAATACCATTCAATGTACCACATTATCCTGAAAACAGATGATTCGGTTTTTGAACTGAATTGTAAATTTTACTCCGTGGGTTCTGTATCAAATAGTGAGGGGTGCTATTTATTTAGTCGGAAGTATTCGTGTATATTGTTATTATAAAGAGGTAACATTTGATTTTTTGTTTCTTTGTGTGTTTGTTACAATTTATCTCTAAAACTACTCATCCGATTTAAAAAATTCTTTCACTATTAAAAAGCCACGTCTTTACTGAGTTACATAGGCTATATTTTAACCCGGGAACTACGCGGGTGAAACCGCGTAACGTCCGCCAATCCGAAACAATTACACATAAATTCAGTTTTCCATGCCGATCGTCAAACTAAGTTCTGCATGACTGCATCTTCCATCGCAGAATCGAGTCGTCTCAGCATAATTAGATAAGCCGGCTTTCTCGTAGACAATACACAACAGAAAAAACATAAATCTATATTATGTACATACTACATATCTTAATATATATAAATCTCGTGTCACAATGTTTGTCCTCAATGGACTCCTAAACCACTTAACCGATTATAATAAAATTCGCACACCATGTGCAGTTCGATCCAACTTGAGAGATAGGATAGAATAGAAAAAAATAAAAAGTCCACTCGTGCGAAGCCGGGACGGGCAGCTAGTTATTATATAGATTGGGTCGGCCATGCTAGCATGCGCGCGCGTCGTGTCGCTGGCGGTCGGGAGGCCGCTGTGGTGTCTCATGCTCATCTCAGTCGCGCTGGGTAGCTCGTCTCCCATCGGGGGAGGGGCTGCAGCGGTGGTCGGGACGCTAGGGGCATGTGCTTTCGTCGCGCATGGTGGGTGGCCGTGGTGGGCATGTCGATATGAGCTGATGTATATGCCAGTGTACACGTACGTATACTCGAGATGTAGAACAGTATAATTATGTACCTATCTACGTCTTTTTTTAATTAAACACTGGGCAGCTCGAGTATGTGTGCAGTAGGCGTGGTGCGATGCGTACGTCTGTGTAATAAAATTAAGTATGTGTTCCCTTACCTTATTTTACCTTTTATAATTAAGTACTATTGTTAGTAAACGAAGGGCTGTGTCCACGAGAACACTGTTGACAAACTGTCCTGCAGTTTGGCAGAAGATTTGTGAAATACTCTAACTTTTTGTTGAAATAAATAAAAAAAAAAAGATCTCTTGCTTCCCTGTAATGTTTAAGGCGATTACATGAGCTAAATAAGCAACTGTATTTGTGTTGGTTCAAACTTCGTTTGAAATACTGTTAGAATAAAGTTCTAATCAGCTTGCACGACAAAGTGGTTGTTACGTCAGTCACTGCGGCCGAATAGTGCGAAATGAGTGGTTTTTTGCGATTTACAAAAAATCTATTGATTGGACTAAAACAGTAAAAAAAACACTATGATACTGTATTTTGCTTGTAGAATTATTTGCCAAAAAATCAGAATGATCGCTTATATTTTAGTATGGTTTTTACTCGTTAAAAGAAATTTTTAGAGATAAGTTCGTGATTTTTTTCTATCGAATAAAATTTGTTGTATTATGTTTTCAAAACACTATCGTACTAGCATATATCCTGAAGAATATCATATATTTTTCTGGTTTTGTTTATTGCAGTGAATCATATGCTTTTTTGCATTATAAAACTCGCGTTTAGCTCATGTAGTCGCCTTAAAGTCGCGGGAAACACCTGGATCAGGGACGTACAAAACCGGGAAGTGTGGCGGATGAAAGGGGAGGCCTAAACCCAGCAGTCGGTGATTCTGGGCCGATATGATGATTGATGATGATGTGTGCTAGCCACTTGAGAGCACATGAAAGAGCAGCACACTAAAGCTCTCGACAACCACACTAGAAAGCCATCGAATGTAGTCGCTGTTTCCGGAATCGGCTAGATGGCATTATCATCAATTTTCAAGGAACTCGTTTTCCGGGATATAAGCCCCGGTTATAGCTCATACAACGTTTTTTTTGGCCTTCCTTTCATTCTTCACGGCATAAAAACTGAGGAGATGGCGACGGTAGGACCCATAGGTACTTACATGTTTTCGAAAATAAATTGGCTCACAAACACAAATCATAATTATAAAAATAATCTTGTCTAGGCCTGATGTGTTGTAGACTTTTTGTCATTTGTTGACAAGAAACGATTCCCACAACCAGTGTCAAAAGTAGACAAAAAAACGTCGCCATGCTCGACGTTGTAGACTTTTGTCGCTAAAGAATAGAATAGAAACCTTTCTTTTCGACATGTCAATCATCGCTATGCTTAGGACGATAGAAGTCTTTCGACAATCTGTCATTTATCTGTCATTTTGTCGATTGTTAGTCGACAAAATCCGTTTCCACGGCGGTCATGCTACGCGGGCTGTCTACCGTAAACCGTAAACCTACACGGATCAAAATTGCGATTAAAATAGGTCTTTGCTAGAAAACCTTTTGTAAAAGAATAAAGACAAGCCATGTAATGAATGTAAGTCAGTTTCTCGAAAATTATGATTTTATTTTATGTCAAGCTGACTATTAACAGACTCTTAACAACTTAACGATTTCCTGTGCACTAACCGCGTTACCTCAGCTAATACACAATCTATGACTGTAAATAACGCCGAAGCCTTCCCTAAAATACATCCATCTTATAGTAATAATTTTATGAAAATCTGTTCAGTATTTGTTGTTTTTAGTACTTACAAATAGAGCGTGCTCTCATAGCATGCTATTGACTATGACGCGTTAGAACTATTAAGTAATCCTGTGCACAGGATTACTTAATAGTTCTAACGCGTCATAGTCTTATGAGAGCAAGAACTTCTTTTTAAGAAATCGCGATAATTAATTCTGCTCTCGGGAGATAAATAATTCTGAGACTGTTATAAAGGGTGTTTGGTGCATTGTTTGTCAAATTGAAAGGCCCGAAAGAAGGGGTCATTTTTGCTGTCTTTTTTGAGCCCCATAAATCCTCGCTCCGTAGTGTCCAAGGTTACACTCCAACCCTGATATGAGAGGTCACGACTTTTGAAATTGTTTTGCTATTTTATGAGCATAGGTTTCACTCCAACCCTGATATGAGAGGTCACGACTTTTGAAATTGTTTTGCTATTTTATGAGCATCAAAGTGTTAAGGAGGTAGAATGAGCGTGGAGAAGAACGTTCTCTGCACCCCGCTCGTTGCATCTGACGCCCCGTCGCGCGCGTGTTACGGGCACGGCGCGCGGCGCGGCGGAGGCGGCTGTAGCCCGCCCTCACCTCGCACAGCTCGCTGCACAGCGCGGCCGGAGTCGAACTTGTAGGCAGGTGAAAAAAAAAAATCCATTTATATCCATCATAGACCTCATCAATCGCTTTTCATCAGGCGTGGTCAAGAGCAGGCCCATTTAGTAAAAAAAATAAAAAAAATGACAATGTAGTAATAATTGAATAAGTAGTTCCGTCATAAAAAAGCTCAATTATGAAGCTAGGTTTATGACAAAAAACATTCTAAAATTGGTTGATTAGGATACTCGTGCTGTTAGAATTGCAGTTTTCTATCTTACTATAAATATTAAATATATCTACTCGTATATATTATATAAAATGGTAAACTGACGGACTGACTGGGTGACATCAACGCACAGTCCAAACCGCTGGTCCTAGAGACATGAAACTTGGAGGGTGTGTTCTATGTGAAAAGTAAGTATCCACTAAGAAAGGATTTTTGGGAATTCCACCCCTAAAGTTGTAAAATAGGGAGAAGAGGTATGAAATTATAAACTGACTGGTTGACTAATCGATCAACGCACACCTGAAACCGAACCGCTGGGTCTAGAATCATGAAATTTTGCACGAACCTTCCTTGAATGACTTAAGTGTGCATAAAGAAGGGATTTTTCGAAAATCTTCCCCCAAGGGGTTAACACGTGGGTTGAAAGTTTGTATGAAACTTGATCAATTCTGAAGTTAGAAATGTAAAAAACTATAAATGAGCTCATGTTTCAAAACAAAAGTTTACTGTAGGGCTATTAAAAAAAATAACTTTCTTTAAGGGGGTAATGTAGGGTGTCCTCGTAGCGGCGATCGGCGGCGGCGACCTCTCGCGTCCGGCCCTGGTCCAATCCATGGTCCAGAGTGAGACCGAATGGGACGCTGTCACCTCCTTCTGTGAAGCGGTAATGCTAGAGAAGGAGGTGGCGGAACGTGAGAGGGAGAGAAGCTCACGTCCCGACCACGTGGTGGCCCTCGGCCACCGTAGGCGCGGGCCTGTGGACGGAGAGCTATGGGCTAGCTCGCCGTCCGTCCGTCTTATGACGACAGGCCGTGTCGACAATGCGTTCGTGTTCCACGCGCGCCTCAAAGAGATGTCAGCAAAAGGAAGGGGTCCGCAAGGGCCGCTGCCTGCCGGGGCTGCGGGACTGTTCGAAAAAGATACCGTGGCCCCGGAACACTAAGGGCGATAAAGGAACATGGTGGCAACAGTATAAGTCTGACCCTCCCTCCTGCTCCGCCCAGATCGGGAAGAGTCATTTGATGAAAAAAGGGGGTAAAATAGGGGATGAAAGTTTGTATGAAACTCCGTCATTTTTGAAGTTTGAAAAAAGTGATACAGTATACAGCACTCTGTGAATATCCTTTCAAAATGAGAAACCTTTCCATAATTATATATTAGTCTTAGCTGTTGCCCGCGACTTCGTCCGCGTGGTAGCTAACATCAGACATCGTAATGGATACAACCAATCACTCAAGATCATGACTGACTGTTTGATTCACTGACTTATCGATCAAAGCACAGCTGAAACTGCTGGGTCTAGAAACATGAAATTTTCCACAACGTGGAAGGAGCTTAAATAGCCAGAGTGCGAGGTGAGCTCACATGAGAAGACGCAATGTAAAATTGCCCATGTGAAAACCAGTCCTGCCGCAAGTCGATTCCAAGCCAATTCCAATCACTGACTGGCATCAGCCAGTCAGTGATTGATTATATCCTTTACGATGTCTGATGTTAACTACCACGCGGACGAAGTCGCGGGCAACAGCTAGTACTTTATAAATGCGAAAGTTTGGATGGATGTATGGATGTTTGTTACTCAGTCACGCTAGAACAGCTGAAAAGATCTGGAGGAAATTTGGTACAGACATAGATTACAGTCTGGAATAACACATAGGCTATATATTATCGCGCTAATACCTTAGGGGGGTGAGCAATATTGCATTACGTTCATTAATTCAACAACATTCTTCAACTGTTTGACAACTGTCTTAACATTCCTTAGAAAAGAACGCCTATTTTAGACCATTTGTCACAGGAATAAGTAGCCTAACGGTTCAGCGACCTGCCTGTGAACTAGGGTTTGCAAATCAAGTTCGATTCCCAGCCAGTATTCACTGTTTGTGGTTTTTTTTATGCTGGTGGTGGTGATAAACCTACAATTTTGTATTGCAACCGTTATTACCGTTACATAAATCCATTCATTGTATTCATCTCTTAACAAAAAAAAATGTATTTCGGCAAAAAACAAGCATACAATCTAAGTCAGGAAATGCGTTACTTACCTTCTAATCAATCCATACTTCTTGACCAATTTTGGATCACACCTTGGTAGGATGCAGACCAATGCCTGCAGAGCTGTCTTACGAATGTCAGCAAAGAGAGCAGGCGACCAGTGTGACCTCAGGGTACAGAGTCCTGGGTCCAGCAGGTACATGATGCCCATGAGCCAATGCCGTGACTCGATCAGCTAAAGAAATGTGTCAATTAGGGCCTGTATCGGTTTTATTCTCTTATATTATTCCTGAAAAATATATTTTGCCTGAATTTTTTTAAGATGCGGTACGTTTATTAAATTACTGGAAGCTGGTGAATCAATACCATGGCCTATACCCAGCAGTGGGTGATCTCGGGCTGATATGATGATGATGATGGTGAATCAAGCTTCATAGCCTGGCCCACCGACGCCAAGTTGTATGTTTGTCGGTACTTTATAGATTGCACTTCGGTGAGTGTGCGCAAAAGCTTCACGAGCTCATTCCACCATCTCCCTTTTTCTATCGGGAGTCCAGACTAAGTCTGGACTAGCCTAACCTGTAGGTTATCACCAATACCTTGTCGATGTTCCACACATTCGCATGAAGTGCTTTGCCACTTCGTTTGTAATGCGCACAACCAAGGAGTGGAATTCCTGCCTGCATCAGTGTATCCAAGTTCATTATGACCCCAATCTATTTAAGTCGCGAGTTAATAGGCTTGTCTTGGTCGGGTGATCGTCGACCTCATCTCTGTCCTCAGGACTAGGTTGAGGTCAAGAGTTATAGGCCCATTTAATATAAAAATATTAATTGAAGCAAACTACAAAAACGTTTTTTTTCTAAGGTCAACCACAACCAGGCTTCCATACCCGCTCTCATTGTCACCTCAATAAGAGGGAGTAAAGAAGGCCTTCTAAAAATATTGGTACCTAAGTATATTATGAGTAGATCTATTTGGAAGCAGTGATTTCCTGGTTCTAACAGGTTGAAGCTAATACCGATCATCGGTTCGAACCTATCATACCTACTGTATGGTTATATTTTATTACCGATCTCAAAAGATAACGGGAAACATCGTGAGGAAACTAGCATCTCCTAGAACCAAAAAATGCAAGGCATGACAGATGTCACATGACTGATACCAATACGCATCGGTACCGTGTTACCGATCACTCGCTCCCACAGAGAGTAGGCCACAAGTGGGAACATTAAGGTATGCAAAACATACTATTAATAATAGATGCTATAAATAAAATATCTTACGATTTTGTTATAGGGGTACACTTTGAGCAGATCAACAACGAAAAAAATCAATGTTTTCTTGAATTGGACATCCTGCTGGGAAGTATTAAAGTTCACAGTCGCAAGCCAGTCGTTCCTCGGAGGCAGTTCCGTCAGGACTGACAGGGACATAATATCTGCAAACAAAAACAGAAGATAAATGATTTACATCATAGTCAGCGTATTACGATCTCATTGCTGGACCACCAGGCCTCCTATCTGTGACAGGGACTGGGCCTAAGTTTGCAAGCCCAGAGCTGGAAAAATGTTTAAGCAAGGTTTAGGCGAAGCCAGTGTTGGTTTTGGCTGCCAGCACTGGCGGAAATAGAGCGCCGGCCTATTTTTCAAGCCAGTGACCTCCGATTGCGTGCCCCGCACTCCCCGCACCAGCGTGAGGTGAGGACGCGTGTAGACGCATCTCGACAGTCGCTATAGCGCTTACCCGTAGATTGTTCATGCGTTTTGTTTTTGTAAGATTTTCCGCGATGGCAAGGAAATTGAATGTGGACGAAACAAAAAAATTTAATATATAATTTAAAATTTGTTTAGCTGTAAATAGAGAGCACGAATTTTCTTTATACATTTTTTTTCAATTGCCGTCGCATTTGCACACCACAAGAATAATCCAGGAAAGAAATGAATCCATTGGCCTCATCTAAACAACTACTGCCTTACTAGCTTCGTCTAAACATTGCTTAAATTCAAGGACATGCTGGTTTTCCCACGATGTTTTCCGTCACCGTTTTGAGAGCAGTGATCTTGAATTTTATTACACAAAGTAACGCGCCTTCCTAGGTTCGACCCGAACCCATGACGTCATAACTTCGTAAGTAGGTGCCCCTACTGCGGGGACACCACCGCTCAGCTGATAATGATCGTGATTCAATTCTGGATGAACCAGATTCGTCAGTTTCGAGGAGACACGGTTGAACGGCGTCCATTCTTCGAACAACACAATTATATCCAGCGGAAGTGAAAGTGCTCAAATTATGGCTTGGTGGAACCCGCTAATGGAATTGTTTCTGAATTCAATATCTTCATAGATACACACATCAACACGGTCTAGGGATATATCATACTCAATTAAATAACTCGAAAAGTACTGGCCGCATTGGAATCTTTTATACACCGATTTGTTTGCAATTTATCTCAGACTAATTCCAAATTTAAATTTTTGAAAATTCTTTTGTTTCGGTGGCATAAAAATGTCTTGATGTATAGGAGAGGGAATTTTCATTTGTGCGAAATTTAGAAAACAATACGAATTACGTTTAGTTACAGTTTTTTTTCATTTTTAAACGAAAGATAAAGTTAAAATTGAGGTATTGTAGCCATGCAACGCCGACATTTGACGAGGGCGGAGATGTTACGAGCTGTGGGAATGCTGGAAGCTGGATCTGTTCAGCGTAATGTTGCTGAGGCCATAGGGACCCATCAAAATGTAATTTCAAGATTGTGGACACGCTATCGTGCCACAGGTGAAGTAGCGGAGAGGCACCGGGGGCCAAGTCGCATCACTACCCCCAGACAAGACCGATTTTTGCAAATTACTGCGCGAGCACAACCAAATGCAACGGCGACTCAATTGGTCCAAAGGCTGCGAGTGGAACACCAAGTGCTTGTGAGTGACCAAACTGTAAGAAGGCGACTGCATGAAAGCAATCTACGCTGTCGTAGACCACTCCGGGTCCCACCTTTACGGAGAGGCAATCGTGGACGACGATTAGAATGGGTTCGGAACCACGTGGACTGGGGCCGTGACCAATGGTCCAATGTGCTGTTCACGGATGAATCCAGGTTCGGCTTCCATCCAGATTCACGAAGGACGCGTGTTTGGCAAGTTCCTGGACGATGGAGCCGTCTCCAGAACCCTCAGGAAGTTCACCCATACCAAGGAGGAACAATTATGGTTTGGGCAGGAATTCGTCTTGGAGGACGGACGGATCTCGTTTGGGTGCGGGGCAATATGACGGCAGAACGATACGTCCAACAGGTGCTGGGGCCCGTAATCTTGCCCCACAGAACACAAATGGGGCAAGATTTCCTGCTCATGCACGACAATGCCCGGGCACACACGGCGAGAACGGTAGCAGCTTGGTTACATACACATAATGTTAGGGCCTTAGACTGGCCTACTCAATCGCCAGATCTAAATCCCATTGAGCATGCGTGGGATATGCTGCAAAGAAGAGCTCTGAAGGAAGTTCCTGAAAATCTGGCTACAGAAGATCAACTTTTTGCGCACCTCAGAAGTTTTTGAGTTTTAGAGAAAAAAGTTTCATTTCGCTGTTTATCGCGGGGTGCGCAGCGAGCACAAGTTTTTCGAAGTTGCAAATTTGGATTCACATTACCCTAACTGATTTAGACAAAATAATTATCAAAAATGAAGACTACATCATGCTTTGCTTTGCTTTGATTAAAAAATCGACGTAATAACGTAGGTAACGTTCACACCGCGCTTTCGTGCTCCGTGCTCCGAGTCATTATTTGGGAAAATGGTGGGCACACATTGTCAACATCATTGCCACTAAAGAGTTTTCAGCTATCTGTAAGACTCCGCCTAATTCTTCATTACTTAATGACATAGGTCTAAGATACCAGATACCTGGCATCAATATCGAAGAGAATAGAAGCAGCCGGTCCCCGAAGACCTTGTTCATGATAGCTGCTATCACGGTGAGGGTGATCCTCTGGTGGTGATGTTCCCGAGCCCGGCACTCGTACCGGTATGCCCAGATGAAGCATCTGCCAAGTCAGAGATGGTATCAAATTAAAATGCTATGTTGGGGTCACCTTCTAGTCCAACCGGGGCAGTTGAATACTGTCTATGTATATTACATATTATATACGCTGAAACTAGAACGTTTACACTGTCATTGTTCCCATGAGACAAGGCAAGAGATGCAAGGCATGAGATGAGGCAAGGTCTAACATCTTTTTCGTTTTGAGCACACGTTTGTATTTTACATGGAGCGACGGCATAAACAAGGTGTAAACGTCTGTTTACTCCTTGTTTATGCCGTCGCTCCATGTAAAATCCTTCACGAATCCGTCTACCAAGAAAAAAATTATTGCGGGAAACTACTTATGTTTTGGAGTGAAAAATCACGTTTTTCGGTAGGTCTCAAGGTAACGCACTACAAACATTGTGCGGATGGATGGATTAAATTGAAGGTGTTTAAAGTAAAAATATCCATTAAAAAAATAAAAACAAGTATTTAAAAAGAAACATGTGAAAAAGTCGGAACTTTGACCCCCAATATCTCCGTAACTAGAAGGTTCCCAGGTGTGGACTAGAACAAAAAAAAATATCTCAATGACGGGAGAACAAGTGCCTTTCGGCTTCGATATGAGACATTTGTGTCTACAATTCTACATAGTAAGAATATCTATACTTCTCAGTACTGGTCTCACCTTTGTGCATAGCAGTCCGGAGCAGGAAGTAGTGTAGTTTTAAATCCCGGATTTTCCTCCAAATATTTTAAAGTAGTCTTCAAAAGAACTAGCAGCAACGATAAGGTCGTGGTCATGTTATTGCTGCTCTCTCCTGTGAACACGTAATATTACAGTATTACAAATTTAGAGCTGTTGAGGTCTGAACTTTAATTTGTAATTACGTTCAATGTTATACGGATATTAACACTAATTGATTCGGAACTGGTTTTCACAACCGTCACTATTTTTGTATAAATAATAGTGCGAGTCGGACTAGCGCACGAAGGGTTCCGTGCCATTATCTATACAACACAAGACAAAACGAAAAAAATCACGTTTGTTGTATTGGGGCTTCCGTTAAATATTTATATTTTATACTGTTTTTATAGCGGCAACAGAAATACATCATCTGGGAAAATTTCAACTGTCTAGCTCTCACGGTTCATGAGATACAGCCTGGTGACAGACAGACGGACGGACGGACACGTAGTCTTAGTAATGGGGTCCCGTTTTTACCCTTTGGGTCCGGAACCCTAAAAACGTGAAAATAGAATAATCACTAAACTTGATTTATCTCGACATTATTAAAACAGGCACTGGTTAATACAGGGTGCGGTATGATGAGCACTTCCTAATTTTTTTAAATGTTAATTTTGTAAAAACTACCTACTTATTAGTTTTATCATTTTAAATCTTTTTATTTTACACACTGGTACTAAACTTTAAATGTAGTTACCAATCTGGTACTGTATTTAAAGTTTTTTTGATTGCTTCTCGAAAACGATAGACAGAGATTGATTCCAATGTTCAATGAAGCGAAGGAAAATCGCTTTTGATGCCCTATGGTAGGTACCTATCTGAACATTGTATGTTTATTACTACTACTCGTAGCTACGGTATGAGTTTACGTTAGGTAAAGATAATGCCTAGCCGGGGATTAATTGATATTTCACCTCTGCACTGCAAGTACGTAGCAATCGATAACGATCGAATCAATAGGATTCGATAAATCCGACTTTTCGATTGGTTAAAAACTCATTTTATCGAGAATAACTGTCAGATTTATCGAATCGTATCGAATCGAGTGCTACGTACTTGCACTGCTGATTTGACATCGTGAAACTTATTCTCGTTGCCATAAGGTTCATGTCAGAGGTAAAATAGCTACGAAATAATAGGCTTGTGTCCTGAAAAAATCTAATTAGTCCGTCAGTTAGATTATCAAAAATATTTGACGCCTATTTTTTCTTTTGTTACTTAGAACAAAATTGACGAAGATACGAAGCTTTTAAAATTCTCAATACGTCATGCCGTGCTATAATTTTTAGTGCGTTGTTACGTCACGAGCCAAACTCCCGAGTTTTGATGCGTTTTATCTTTGTCAATATTCATTGATTTACAAAAACAAAAATTACGTATCCATAACTTTCCACTCTAACTGACGGACTAAATAGATTTGCAATTTATCGATGGTGGAAACTAGCCTATTGTACATACGAGTAGTTCATAGACGACTCTATATACTTGAAAGAGTAGGTAGGTATAAGGTATAATCGATAATTATTATACTATACCCATTATTTTCTTCAACTAGACTGCCTCGTCTGTCGTCGCTCGTCGGGCAAGCGCGACTGCTGTGCATGAGGACCTGGGTTCGATTCCCAGGTCGGCCAAAGGGATATTGAGTTTTTCCATCAGGAATTTGGTCAGGGTTGATGGCAATAGGCTCGCCCCCTATTACATGGGACTTGAACATAACTGGCGAAATGTGTGTGTACTATTAGGTGCACCTCTGCCTAATCCCTAGCGGATTACAGGCGTGATGTTATGTTATGTATTTTCTTACCCAGTTTAACGTTCAGGTCCTGACAATTCTGAGGGTTGATATCATAATGCGGAAGACCCTTTTGAGGAAAGTAAGGGTTGAACCGGTAGAAAATGGTGTCAATAATGTTTTCTCTCATCAATTCTATACCTGCAAAACCAAAAGAAAGGAGGTAGTTTACTTATAAGTACTAAATAGATCTACCATTGGTGTCGATTCTGTTGTGCGCAAACTAAACATAATTTAACTTAATTTAGGCTATTGCTATCTTTTACTAAAAGGCAGTGCGAGAAAAGGACGGCTATAGCTATGAACTAAGTTATAGATGTCAAACTAGTTTATGCCTTGCGCTTCACCGTGTTTTTAGTCGACATGTTTTTACGTGCACACTTCATTTGTATGGAAATATTAGTTCCGAGTCCGACTAAATTTGACAGCTCTAAATTACGTCTGTCTCTTCCTCGTTTTATTACAGAGAAAAAGATAGCAATAGCCTAAATTAAGTTTAGTTTGTGAACAACAGAATCGACACTACTGTATGATAAATAATACTAGGTACTGCGCCTAAATGTACACTTTTTGTAATACTTGTTAAATAAAGCATCACCTTTGTACCTATTTTTCTATTCCTTTCTTCTTTTCTGTATTTATTGTGTACATAAATCGTTAAATAAATAAAATAAATTAGTTTGAATATTATGATTATTTCACGTTAACATTTAGTTGAAAACTTCAGCTTTGTCTGTGCAGAGATGTCCGGTTATTTGAATGCGTTGACTTAGCCGCTAGATCTGACTCTGCTGGCTCGTAAACTCCTATCTATTCAGCAAGGTGGTCACGGGGGAAACTGCTCAGAGAGTCGGTCAAACCTATGGCTTCAGTCATCAGCAAGCAACTGCTGGACATAGGCGACTCAGCAGTTTCACACGTGCAGTCTACTCGTAATTACGATTGTAGGCACCAGCTACCAAAAACAACAATAAAACCTACAATTTTCCACTGTATCGAACGCCAGAAAAAGCGCTATTTCCAAGAATATCTTGAACCTATTAGTATTGGCCACGGCACACATTCGTACGATAGTCTGCCTGAGGACAGGGGCCGCCGCAGCCAGGGAGTACTGCTTGGTTACCGTCCCATGCCCTCGCAAGCTGTCGGGAGCAGACAGGTGGAACAGCAAAGCTTGGGATGCTACGTCGAACCTCGCTTCCTCGTCCAGTCTTATGAGGATGTAACCTACAACAAACACTAGGATAAATACACTGAAGTAAAAAGGTAGTTGTTTGAAACAAGACTACATATTAATATTAAACAGAAGACATTGTGTCATGTTATAACTGATAAAGAATTTGAATTGAGGTAAATGAGACGAGAATGTGTAAGTTGAAAAGGTTGAACTGAAAAATAAACCCAGTAGGTATACCTAATATTAGATAAATGTGGTAGGTAGCTTTTATGTATTTGCTTATCCTACTTATTGATTAGGTATAATATGTACCTATACAGGCAAAGAACACAATATTTTAAAATGCGAGAATGTTCACGGAGTTTCTTGCCCGTTCGTCTCCAACTCTCCAGGAACCTATTACGTTTCAAAACGGGCAACTGACGTCAACTCGTTGATTTACTAGCTCCATAACAATTCAAAAGTGCCAGCCAATAGATTACTTACATTTTTTTTTTAACTTGGCATTATCTGTTAAAGCTGTCACATGAGACTATGAGACCCAACCAGTCTCAGCAATAACAGGTAAGGTAAGGGCAGTAACTATAATAAATAACACAAAAGATTAAAAAGCTGAAGATACTAAACCTAGCGTTTTGAATTAGACTCTCGTGGGGTTTTATATTTTACGAACATATTACTGCGGACATAAAGGTTTTACAGAATGTGAAATATTTTATCAATGTTCACATGCGGTCTAGAACACTAAACTCACTGAAGTTATTATAGAATTCGCGAAGCTAAAGTTGGATTGGACTGCCTAAATAATGAGCTATGGGCTATAATAGCCATTTGCAGCACTGACTGACACAGCCAGAAGGCGTCGCGGCAGACCTCGTAGAAGATAGAATCCCAAGACCAGTGATCCACATAAGTCCTGGGTCGAGTCGGTGATAGGAGAACGATAATGCAGGTGGGCTATACCTACTCACTAGATTTCTTTAAGATCGACCTAAAGGAAAAGTCTGAGACTCTCTTCTTTATTTAAATTTATTTATCAAAAAGGTCAGGTGCGTAGTGCTCGCAACCGGCCGTGCATGTATGACCAGATGTATGTATGTATGACAAGGAAAAAGGAATACCTATGTAAGGATCGTAGCAAGTGGCGTTCTATGGTTTCTACCTACACCCATGGGAAAAAGGCGTGAGTTTATATACAGGGTGTAAACAACCTCATCCGCCGTCAACCAAGCATTCTGTACGTCAAACTAAGTAACTTTACGCAAAAATTATTCCTGGAAAACTACTTTTGTTTTTTGGGGTAAAAAATCATGTTTTGTGTTAGAACTCAATGTAACGCATTCAAAACATTTTGCTGGTGGATGGATTGAATAGTACGGGGGTCGAGGAGGTGTATATATATAGACACCTCCACGAACGACAAAAATAAAAATAAAAAATACTTATGTAAAAATTTTACATTAAAAAATTGTATTTAAAAAACGAGGTTGTCAAAAAGTTGGAACTTTGCCCCCCCCCGTATCTCCGTAACTAGAAGATTCCCAGGTATGTTGCAGTGTAGCACAAAAAAAATGATCGCAATGACGAGGAGAATAAGTGCCTTTCGGCTTCGTTAACGAGGTTTTTTACACTAGTTATATCTATACGGATAATCTTCATGGATGCGAGTCGCACGGGACCGGTCAATGTGGCGACACATTGGACCCGGTCTATGTCCAGCAGTGGACGTTTTTCGGCTGAAATAATGCTGAATAATCTTCAAGTGTTTTCAAACACATTTAAACACATTTCGTGTCATCTTCATCTCTTATTACAAGTTCAATGAATCTATCAATGAAAACTGACCCATTCATTCGCTCTATTGATTCATCTGTTTCACTTTCAGATAGAAGTTTTTGTTTTGCTTTCATCTCGGCTGTTTGTTGTCATTCCAAGAGAAAACAAATATAATATAAATAGGTGAATATTATAGTAAACAAGTTTGTTTACTAGCAAATATTTGGAGTAAGCCATTCACGTGGGAATAATGATTATGCAATTCGGTTGCTGATGTTTGTGTGGACTGTTATTACTTAACTCCGAAGTTACGAATCTCCGATCGTTATTCAGAATGTTCGTCATCGCCAAGTACCTACGTTATGATGCTCTATAGGAGTAAAACAATATTACATAATTTCCAAAACATTATTGACAAGTATTGACGAGAGCAGCGGTGGCCCAGTGGTGGCCAGACAGGCGCATTACTTTGTGTAATTTATTTCATCACCACTGCTCTCAAAACGGTGAAGGAAAACATCGTGAGGAAACCGGCATGTTCTAGAACCAAAAATTCGAAGACATGTGACATCTACCAACCCGCACTGGGCCCGCGTGGTGGATTTATAGCCCATTCCCTCTCATTGAGAGGAGGCCGTGTCCCAGCAGTGAGAACATTATAGGCTGATGATGATTTATTTATTTATTTATTTATTTATTTAGTACAGTATTTAAAACCATTAACACTAAATTAAATACCTAATCCTTTTACTCGGTCTTCTCGCAGAACCACAAACATATTTATTATTTACTATTCTAACAGTTTTTCAAACGAAGTTTGATCCACCACAAATAGAGTTGCTAATTTTGCTCGGGGAACCGCCTTAACGAAATAGCCTAACCTACATAATACAATTTCACTGTAGGGGTAGTTGTCTTATCAACTAGCTAAAATCTAAACGGACCAATCACGAGCGAGCCGGTACGCGACCCCGGGAACGCGTGGAGGTTTTGAGTTTCAGGATTTACCCGCGATGCCGATAGCATCAATGTCGTCTGCCCATCTCGTAGCCGTACGACCAACATTTGTCTTTCACACCAACTGGTTACCTACTACCAGCTTACTACCAAATAGTTACTACCAACTAGTGTCCGACCGGAGTTTAGTTTCGGTTTCGGCCTAAAAATCGTTGGTCGCTATAAAAAAGCCAAACTTGTCAATAATCATCATCATCAGCGGCGGCCGGGACGCTGTGAGGTTCTCTCCCTCTCACGTTCCGCCACCTCCTTCTCTAGCATTACTGCTTCGCAGAAGGAGGTGACGGCGTCCCATTCCGTCTCGCTCCGGACCATGGCTTGCACACCTCCACCGTGTGCTCCACCGTGTCCTCCGGTCGATCCTCGCAATGGAAACACCCGGGCGTTTCCTCCCGCCCGATTCGGTGCAGGAACCTCCCGAAACAACCGTGTCCGGTGAGGACCTGCGTCAGGCGGAAGGTGAGGACGCCGTGGCGTCTCTCAAGCCACTCCTCAAAGAAGGGACTTACCGCCACTATTGTGGCGTGCCCTTCGGGGAGGCGCCTGAATAAACATTCCGAATCTTACTTGCATTTCGATTACCAATACCTCGGTAAAGTAGCAGGTATGTACTCTTTTTTCCTGTGACATCGAACCTCATTTTTACTGACAGGGGAGAATGGAAGAAAAAATGCCGATCCCTCAAATAACATGAGACAAGGGCAGATGAAGACGATGATGTTCGCTTGTGTCACAAATATATTCAAATGTCTTGAAACATCTAGTCTGGGTTGAAACAAGTGGAATCACAAAAATTTAAAAGACTTCTCTATTCCCATCATAGAATGTTCTCCGAGTAAATTTTTCTATCGCGGGACGAGCTAGACAAAACCAAGGATCAGTGGTCTACATTTGCCCTAGAGCAAAACAATTGGAAGTCATGGGGCCGTAGCCTTGACTGACCTGGATGACGCAGGCTATCTTACAGTAACAGTAGTAATATATATCTTACCTACCAATAAAAATATTTTTTAAAATCAAATATAATCTTCTCCAAACACGTATCATCAACGTAGTCGTTGTCTGACATACTGTTGACCGTTTTTAGACGTCACAGTCCTAACAAGCACGTATGTGAAGCACGCGCATGCGCCATAAATCATATCACCTTAATAGGAGTAAAATCCCCTCGGGTGACAACGACATTGTCCTCTTTAACAGCTACCACAAAATGGCGTGGCGATATTGACTTGGCCTCAATAAAACTAATAACTTGATCACGAAAGCCTACGTAATACCGGTTCGATTTCAATGAATTCCCAGGAAATTACGTTTCATTCATTCAAAAAAATTGAATGGGGTAGATGACACACCAATCAATTGAGATACTTTTTAAGAGCTGTCAAAACGCGGTTCTCTCATTGATTTTGACGCAACTGTGACGTCACTGTTTATTCAACTCAATTACTTATTGATTTCAAAGCAACTAAAAATTGAATTTAAAATAAATCGGCTTTTCAGGTACAAAATATAGTGTTTTTTTTTAGAGATTGGTGTCTTGGAATTATTGTTTTATGGTGTCATCTACCCTATTGTTTTGTCTTAGTGTGTGATACACTCGAGATCACACGCGAGATCTATTATCCTATCAAAGTCCAGGCTGATGCTGATGTTCTTCATGTTCTCGCTCATCATTCTCCTGCTCATAAACCATTCATCATTTGGGGTCGGTGCAGCATAAATAAATAATAAGTAAATATCGCTGGACATTACACATAACGGCATCTAGGAGCCACACATCGATACTTTTTCTTTGTAAATACATACTTATTATACATTTAAACATCCATGACTCGGAAACAAATGTCCATGATCATCACAAAAACATTTGCTCCTACCGGGATTAGAAACCGGGACCCTAATAAAGAACGTAAGGCAGCCTCACTACCGCTGCGCCATTCGGGCCGTCAAAAGCATGTCTTTTACTTCTCCCATATTTCTTTATTATTCGTCATCTCATGACCATTATCATCTCATTACTCTTGTAGCCATCCTTACTCCAACATTCTTACTCAAAACTTTCCTTGTGGAATTTTATACGCCGCGTCGGCTGGTGTTATATCTCGCTGTTATTACAAGCAGGCCAGAAGTCAAATCGGGGCAGCCGTGCAAGTACGTAGGAATCGATTCGATAAATCTGACAGTTATTCTCGACAAAATGAGTTTATAACAAAGATAAAACTTATTTTGTCGAGAATAACTGTCAGATTTATCGAATCGATTCCTACGTACTTGCACTGCAGGTCTTATTTATCTTTAAAGAACGGTCTAACTACCCTGCAATTAAGGTAAATATATCCACCAAAGCTTGAGATGATAGAAGAATACGATGTTCTGAAACTGGCGGTTATCGACCACGCTTACGGCAATGTTACGTAATGGCATTAAATGTAACGTGTAATCAAGAAAGCCTATACGTCCATATCATACAAGGTGTAAACGGACCTTTCACGAAGCCGTCACAAGCATTCTTTACATAAAACTAAGTAACTAACTCTACGCAAAAATTATTGCTGGGAAATAACTTGTGGCGAAAAATCACATTTTTGGGTAGGACTCAGTGCCGTAAATAGCACCCACCAAAAACATTCTGTAAAAAACTAGCCAAGTCTCGATGGAGCTGCTTGTTTGTCTCTAAAAAGTAATGAAATCTAGACAAAGTCGTGCCAAGTCTAAGGTTCCTTACTGCGATTTCTTTATTATCATAGTTGATGTTGTGTGACTTGGCCGTTAAACATTCTTTATACGTTAGTGGGTACAAGTCAATTTTGTTTACACGTTTATCTGTTGTAACTACGAGTAGATACCTATGTTTGTTAAGCGAGATAATAGCCCATACTGGTATTGGTAATTGGACGCTATTGTCTCATTTTAGGCTGTTGTTGATTGTGCAACACATGCATTAAGCATTGACAATGCTGACTTCTGCTCTCTTCTTTTTGGAGCGTAAAATCGACCACCGATCTAACATAAAATAGACGTACAGACGGACTTCTATCAATGATTGGAAGTCCGTCTGTACTGGTTTTTTTTTTTATACTGTTTGTTTCAGGTTCGCCTATACATAAGTATTATTGAAATACGCAGCTTTATCAAGCCTACAATTGACTGGTTATTGAATCAACGTTTTCCAAGTGGCAATTTTCCATCGTCAATGGGTAGCGTTTCTGGCGACAGATTGGTGCAATGGTGTCATGGAGCACCTGGTTTTGTACCCTTGTGTACCCTTCAACGGCCAAGTCACACAACACTATAATAATAAAGAAATCGCAGTAAGGAACCTTAGACTTGGCACGACTTTGTCTAGATTTCATTACTTTTTAGAGATAAACAAGCAGCTCCATCGAGACTTGGCTAGTTTTTTACAGAATGTTTTTGGTGGGATTTCACTTCTTTTTGTAGAAACGTATATTGATTTATTTTATTAGATTTTCTTATTTGACACAGTTTTTTTCTTTTTAGGAGTAGTTTTTTTATTATTACAAATCTTTCTTTTCTTTGTTTTCCGGTTCTGATTCTTGTACAGTAGCAACAGTTTTTCGTATTTACTTTATTCATTCTCTGTACACGTATGCCCGGGGTATGATCTCAGATTACCAATAACCAATCCATTGGTATGATATCAGATTAATCAGTAATCCGTCACGAATCATAAAATTCCTAACCTATTCAAATCTTCGAATTGTTATAATAACAACCTGCTAATTAACCTTAGCAAACCTCACGAAATAATAAGCGAAATCAACGAAATGCAAATAATCCCTCCTAATCCCTAGCAAACGTGTTCAAGCGCAGTAGAAGAATGTCCTAAGCGACTGTATATATTTTGACCAAATTTTGAGCGAACTTAATATTTTAGTGTAATTTGTTTATTTAATTTGTGTAATGTTCGAGTAGAATAAAGTTAATCGTTCGACTATTTCTTCTTGTAAACTTGTAAGTATAAGTATAAAAGCCAGTCTAGTCTTATCCAGAGTTTTCCTTTAATTTTATTTATATGCGTATTAAAAGCAGAAGGGGAGGCATTCGCCCAGCAGTGGGACGCTATAGGCTAGATTAAATTAGATTAGAAGATGTGTCCCACTACGCTGGATTTTTGCAATGACAGTCGATGTTTTTATGTACCAATAGTAGAAGGGGGCATTACCATATCTCTAATACATCTGAGACCAGCTGAGGGTTCTTCATCAGATACTTCAGACCTTTGTTTTTTGACATCAAATGAAGCGGCCCACCAAGTTGAATATTTTTTGTAAAGGCGGTATGTCGATCTCTAATAGTTTGGTTGGGCTCTTGTGTTTTCTAATCAGGGTCACTAGGTGCTCCAGATCCTCGATTATCCCAGTTTTATAGTTTTCCCTTTATGTGGCTATTAAACCCTAACTCTGTACCAAATCTCAGCTCTCTGAGTTTATGGGAAGTACTAGTTCTATTCTGATGATCATGAGTGAGTGAGTGTCATAAATGCGAAACTTGGCTTTCGCTTAACTTCGGAACTAAATGACCTACAGACTTGAAATTTTGGATTTTAAGTATGCGCTTATAGCTTACTGGATGACGAAAATTTCTGCGTTCTGGTCTTATCCAGAGGTTCCCAAATAGGGGCCTGAAAATGCGGCGAAATGGTTCCAGTAAAGGATGGTACGGCAGTGTTTGCTTCGCGCTCGACTTGGCGGGGGCACTGCCGTGCCCCCCGATTTTCTGCGCCCTGTGCGAGCACTTTTTAGATATTATAGATACCCTAGCTAGAGCAATGCTATTGTATACGCCTACTTTATTTCATTCAGGGTGACCAAATAAAGCAGAAGGACCTTGGTGTTGGTGGACCAATAGGCATGACGACAGTATCAAAAAATTGCAAATCTATTTAGTCCGTCAGTTAGTGTGTTGGAAATTAATGGACACGTATTTTTTGTTTTTGTAAATCAATGAATATTGACATTGATAAAACGCATCAAAACTCGGGAGTGGGGGCTCGTGACGTCAGAACTAGCTAAAAATTATACCTAGGCGTGACGTATTGAGAATTTTAAAAGCGTCGTATCTTCGTCAATTTTGGATTACGTAACAAAAGAAAAAATACGTGTCAAATATTTTTTGATAATCTAACTGACTGACTAATTAGTTTTTTTTTGTCGTCTCGCCTATTAAAAAAGTTTAAACTTATAACATTTCAGTAGCAACAACGAAGTCTAGATTTGTGCCCAGTTGATGGCCCTTAAGCGGCATAACTGGCGGAATGTGGGTGGTAGGTACCTACACCTCATTTCGCCAGTTATGTTTAAACCGTACGTATAGATGGTATACCTGCACCTCTGCTGTAACCCTTCGGGGATTAAAGGCGTGATGTTATGTTATAAGAGGTAACTTACCCATAAACCCCATAAAATGCATGATCGCGTCAAAGTATGTATGGACGTCGGAAGCGTGCATCAACAAGATCGGTTTCTGTAGGTTTCTGAGCAGCGACATGATTTCTTCCGTTAGTTCAGGAAAGCGGTACTCTGACTCCAGCAAGAAGTCCATTATTACGCAGTAACTGTCCAACACATCAACTCGCTGAAGTTTATCTTTAAGGGAACCATAATACCTAATAACACCTCCTTGGTCAAGTAGTAAAAATGCCACTGCTGATCGTGAAGTCCTGAGATTCCCATCACAAATTGCGTAACAGCTGCCCGATCTTGCCGACTTCTATGTATTTCTGATCGCGGCGATTCAACGTATTTCTATACCAAAATATCGCCGCGATTCTCTCGTTCGTGAAGACGGCCCAAAAGAGAGTATAGAAAAACGTGGCAAGGACGATAATATCGCCGCGATTCCCTCGCTTGTGGCGACGGCCCAAAAGAGAGTGTATATAAAAACGTGGCAAGGACGATAATATCGCCACTATTCTCTCGGTCTTGGAGGCGGCCCATAAGTCTGAATTTATACTCGTTTCATGATAATCGCTCGTCTTCTATTCCGTGAGATTTTGAAATAACTGGCGAACTGTGATCGTAGTATGGGAGTACTTCTGCCTAACTCTTCGGGGATTACATGCGTAATGGTTATGTTAATTGCCAAGCAGGCAGCTAACATGATGGTAAGTGGTCACCGACGATCACACCGTAAAGTGCGATCCCAAACACAAAATCGACATGCCTCAGATGTCATGACATGACTCTCCGAATTGAAACATAGCACTCAGCAAAATAAAGAATGGTACAGTTTCTTCGCTAGTCGGCTTATATTAATACACTAGTTATGTCCCGCGGTATCACCCGCTGCTCGGCTTCTTATGTTCGTAGTGAGATGTTATGTCCTTCCTCAAAAATTGGGCCATCAAAGCAAACTGTTCCAAAGATTACCGCGTTCAAACAAACAAACCATCTCTTTAGAGGTTCCATATTAGTACTATAGCTAGCGACCCGCCCCTACTTCGCAACCGCAAGGCACGTCATATCGGGTCCAAAACTACTAATCCTATGTTTCGAGCTGGAACCAACCATACCTTAGATATAAGAAAGTGATTTTTTTTATATTACATGTTACGGTAAATGTGATTAATTGAAAATTAATATACCGGTCATTATTAATAATGACCTCATGATTTGGTAAATGTGAATATAAAATAGAAATTGATCACTTTTAGCAGTTATTATTAATAATTCACTACCTACGCTCGTTGGTAAAAGTAATAAAATAAGATTCTAAGTTATTTGTCCAGTAGGTACTTATTATACTGTATAAAGCTTTTATTTATGAAACCACAGTTTTTGCATGCAAAATCGTTTGTTCTTTGAAAGGATTACATAGGTAGCAAGAGCGAGCAAAGCGAGCTCGGGACTTGTGGCACTCCGACTCGGACAGCTTCAAAGGGGTTGGTGGGGTCTAGAAAGCGAGCGAATTACCACTCCGACCAAATAGGTTAGGTTAGGTTAGAACAGTGACGTCGTGCTACGTCGAAATTGGTCGCAGTAATAAAATTAGGGAACTCCGACAATTATAATGAACCGCAAAATAAACATAGTACGTATGTGCATTAGCACTTAGAATTGCAACAAAAGCGCTTTTTCTGCGTTTAAAGCTACATTTATCGGTACTAAGGTTAAATTATGAATAAACACCGAAAAAAGTGATTAATTTCTTACTTTGACCTAGACTTTCGACTCTCGGTAATTATTAATAATGACCGGTAATTATTAATAATTTTCAATTAATCACATTTACCGTAACAAATACTTTCACAAAAAAACATTGAAATCGGTTGAGTGGTTTCGGAGATTAGCGTGTATCAACATAGTGTCATGTGATTTTTGACTTCATGAACTACGTGGCTTATATCAAAGGATACGTATCCTCTGGAACTAGTCCTAGCGAAGTCCCGCAGATGTGACTGTAAGCGATCTATCTGATGTCCCACAGTGGAACTTCCAACCAACACCTCGATCATCTCGGCGATGTCCCAACCAAACGCCGGAGCGCACTCTTTGGTCCATTTGCGATCTGCAAGAAGGAAGTGATTAAATGAGGTATGAACGTCTAGTCGCATCTAGGTCATAAGCGTGACTGCTGAGTATTAGGTCCTAGGTTCGATTCCCAGGTCGGGTAGAGTGTTACTGGAATCTTTCAAATTAACGGCCGAGTCACACCGGAATGGCAGCGGCCGGCAGCGGCCGGCGGCGACGCCAGCGGCCCCCGGCGTCGCCGCTGGCGGCCTCGCGCGACCTCCAGACCCCACGCGCCTAGTCTCCTCTCGACTAGTTTAGTTTCTACATTCGGCACTGAAACTCGCGTGTTTAGAACATGATGGAATTGGTTATTATAGCAGTTATTACGGAAGAAGAAGAAAAAAGAAGCAAACAAAGGAAAAAAAGAAAAAAGGATGTGTATGGGTGAAGAGCGCGCGGCCGCGGGCAGAACCACCGACAATACGCACGAGGCGCGAGGCCGCGGGCAGAACCACCGACAATACGCACGAGGCGCGAGGCCGCGGGCAGAACCACCGACAATACGCACGAGGCGCGAGGCCGCGGGCAGAACCACCGACAATACGCACGAGGCGCGAGGCCGCGGGCAGAACCACCGAAAATACGCACGAGGCGCGAGGCCGCGGGCAGAACCACCGACAATACGCACGAGGCGCGAGGCCGCGGGCGGCCTCGCGACCTTTTCAAGCTATACTTTGCTTTTAAGTATACGTGGATAAAGTTTAAAATAATTTCACACTGAAAGTGCTCGCCGCGTCGCTGCCGGCCGCTGCCATTCCGGTATGACTCGGCCCTAAATTTCTCAGTAGCAGCCACGAAGTTTGGATTTGTGCTTGGTTAAGACAATGGGCTTCCCCTATTAGATGAGACTTAAACATAACCGGCAGAATGTGGATGTACTATTATTATATATGGCCGAGAAACTGAAGTGGAATTGACGTGGACCACAGACAACCGGTTATAGGGAATAAAGGCTATTTTTATTTATTATTTATAAACACTTTAAGTACGACGTGTAGCCGGACGTGTTATCGATAAACTTCGACCGGTCATTGTACTTATCATTATGAACAACTCTTACCCTGAATCGTGAAAAAAATATCACCTGTTTCATACATTTTGACGATTTCGACATTATGCGAACATAATTGTAGGGAGCAGCTTTCTTTCTTTTAGGGAAATTTCCTTATATTTTGAAATCCTACTCAATAGGTTTGGTTGGAAAAAAAATGTTAACGACTTACAATTTATTATTATTTAGCGCCAAAAATCCGCCTTAAGTATTGTTTTTTTAACACCTATTTAAGGACATTTGGGTTTTTGAGACAACCTGAATCCATCCAGCCAGCCATTTGGAAGATACGAGGTTATAAAGTTTACAAAGAAACAAAGATACGCGCGAAAAACAACACTTCCTTGGCATTAGTGTAATAACAGCAAGATGGCACATTATGTAAGCATTAATTGACCAGACAGTTCTTTCAGAAATTGTCGAACAGTAAAAAATCTCCATAAACAACATGCAAAATACTTTGACGCTTTCTTGAAAATTAAACGGTAATTCTGCATTCAATTAATCAAAAGGAAATCTAAAGATGAACCACAAGAGTTATTAAGACAGTCACGATTTCATAGACAATAAACATGCAACAGTTATTCCGATTAGTTTTAACTACCGATTTAATCGTCGTGTCCTCAACTCGAGTAGAAATCATGAATAATAATTCAGCCTGAACTCGATACAAATAGATATCATTTGTAGTTACTATAAATAAATGTCAAAGAGACTAACATTTCCTTAAACTTAACTGAAGTTATAATAGGAAGTTCATGGTGGAATCCGGACATGTTTAATGATACAAAAAGGAAAGATAAAAATATCAATGTAGATCTTTTTCTATCTTAAAAAAAATAGTCCCTGAATAAGCAAAATTACTATGCTTAAATAATTTATAGAACGCTGTTTATTGCAGTTTATTAATTTACTGAAAACAATTAAATGGTGCAGTGCGCTGTGCTGTGCGGCCCCCAATGAATGAACGTTGAATATGCTCGCGATTAGTCGTGAGTCGTGATGCATAATTTATTGCATTGAAAAGACTGACGTTTCAAAGTACCATTACCTTGTAGAAAACGTACCGATGGGCATTTTTATTTTATGTACAGTCATTAATTAGCACATCAAGTTACCACAAACTGTCAAATTTTCTCATTCGAGTTCGAACATAACCTGCAACATTTTAAGGTTTAAAATTGTTGGAGAAATTTGTCAGTTTGTAAGTTAAGTTGATGTGCTGGCGGCGACTGTACCTTGTATGTTTCTTTTGGCTTTGTCATCAGGGCGCGTTGGTGACCATTTTGTGAAATTGACAGTGGAAATTGTGGTGGAAAACCAAGATAGCGGCGAGTTCCCAACACGGGCACGAGCACGACCCTTAAAAACCATAAAGCTGCACTAAACAAACATATGCAAAGGTGACAAAAGTGTGTTTGACAGTAATAATAAAACTGAGTATTATCACTTATCAGCCAGCAAATGAAATTACAAATAGTGAAACAATAGAATCGCGTTTTCAGGTCAGGTCGGCGTCGTTGCACGAGAAATTTTTATGATAGCTGATTAAAAGGGTATGTGGGCGAGGGAAAGCGCTCCTTAATATAATAAAAGGACAACCGACCTATTTGTTTACGTGCACTTTCATAAATGCAGCGTCGTTTGCTATTTGAAGGTATCGCGACTAAAATGAGTTTTATATGATGCGGGCTCGACGACGCATCAACAACAACAACCGCATCAACCGCTCTTCGTGGCTGCTACTGAGACATTTGCCCGACATGGGAATCGATGTCAGGACCTCAAGGTCAGCAGTCGCGTTTGTATATCAGTATGTCCAGGGCTTCAGGGGTTCTGAAGTTCTGATATACCTAAATAATATAATTATGTAACTCAACCTTTAGGCCACACAAATCTTTGTGTCCTAAAAACTTCATTGATCGGACTCGAAACCAGAAACTTACCAAAAGGCACGGTATCTAAATTTTTCTTGATATTCCTCTTCAGTAAACTCTTACTTGTGTATTGCTTGCCTTCGGGTCCATGGATACAGTGGAAAGTATCCGCAGAGCCAGACATAGACTCCGATACACTGAGATATTCATCTCTAGTGACCTGTTCAAACTCGGCTAAACGAGTTGGCCTTTTATAGAACTTGGTATGCGAAGTCTGCTCAGACACATCTTTCCAAATCTTCTTCGATCTCTTTTTTATTTCTACATTCGCTGATTGCTCTGGCTCTACTTTCTCTTGAAAATCTTGCTTTATCGAAGCTTCCACGTCCACTTTGGCTTCAATTGTACTGCTGCTTCGCAAATTTGAAATACTTGTTGATTTTTCTTCTACATTTGTCTTGAATGAACTCATGTTTTATTCTAAATCTCATGTGAATCTGAAACCCTAAATCTATCAGAAATATCGTTGTCTCGCCACGTCAGAGCATACTGACACACGGAGTGACAGACAGTAAATATTTTATTTTTATAAACTGTCAAGTTTTGTAGTGTTATTATTTGTCCTGAACCACAAATAGGTTATACGGAAACCTAATTTAATTACTGTCTCGCTCGTAAATGTTGTCGTGATCGATATTGGAATTGGGTAAAATGTTAATGATGTAATGGATTTCAAAGTATTAGTGACATCTCGTTGTTTGAGCGGCCAGCAGCTGGCGAGGCAAATCTGTCAGGTCGCAGCGCCACCCGCCGCCGGCGCAGCTCCGCGGCGCTGAGTCCGACCCATAGATAAAATAAAAGATTTAGATTTTATATTTCTATGGTCCGACCCGACTGGCGATGGCGATGGCGGACTGGTGGGACGGTGGGACCGCGACCACCGGAGTTCTGGCGGTGTGCACGCTCGTCGCTCACCCACTGGCTCAGTCAGTCGACTTAGTCGGTCTCGCACCCAGTCGCAACTCCACGCCGGCGGGTAACGGTCGCGCGCACTCGCACACCGCGCTCCTACTAGTACGTACTCTTCGATACTTCATTAGTTTTCCCCTCGTGAAAACCAAGTGAAATAATACAATTTGATCGCGTCAGTGGACGAGTAGTGAGTGGATTTTGTCGCCAGTGTTTATTTACAGCAGTATCTACACACGGTAAGTGTTGCCTGTTTATAAGATTTTCGTCAAATCGCGGCCAAACGTTTGTTTTGTTGACATTGTTGTTACGTATGTATGTATGTATGATAATGGAAATGCTGCGAGCGGCAAATGCCGAACAGCCGAAGCCTGCTTTAGTAGATATAAGTTAATCATGTTATTAGATGGTTCAATGCAATTCATTGCTACACAGTTAGGGAAATGGAAACAATTTTATAATTCTTAATGATTGTTTGCTTTCCACTTTTTATTTAAGTAGGTATACAAACAAAAACTTAGAAAACGCGAATAATTACACAAGTCGAGAGTACCTAAACGAGTCGATAAAAAGACAAATAAATAATCGAGTCTATTAGCAACATTACAGCAATTGCTGCTTGAATGTCAGGTGTTTGACTAGGGGGACTGTGACGCAAGTGGGTACAAATACCTACTCATTTCATATTACCAAATGAATGCGCCACAGTGCCACTGTAATTTCCTTAATTTGTCATTAATACTGACGCTGAAACAGTGTACCTAGTTTGTACTCGACATATTATTATTATGTACAACTATAATGATGTGTCATACAATTACATAGTTACATTTTAGCACAGTTTGTTAGATGGAAAAAGATCACTCGCTGTGTCTACACGCAATAGGTACCTACACACCGCACCTGTGCTGGTCAACTAGTAGTAATAACATATCATAGCAAAGTAATAACCGTCGCGTTACGTAAAACTCAAGGTATTTTTATCAGTTTAACAAACTGATCGCTACACCAGCTCCCCAGCTGACTCTAAACTTTTTGCGGGAATTTACAAATAGTAAGATTCCACATTCATTTTATCGAGGTTAGGCATTCGAATTACTAATTAATTAAAAAGTTATGTAAATTATCTTTATTAAGGCCAAACTAGATCATAACATGGCTTTAATAATGTATAGGTTTCACACTAGTCTAATAAAAATATTCCTTCTTTTATCTTAATAATTCATAAATCTTATATAGTAAAACTGGATACTATTCCTCACTTTATTACAGTATCTAGGTAGGAATCTAATCAACAGAACCAATAATTGCTCAACATAATGTCTATGTGGCAGCCAATACGTAAAACATGCCGTTTTACATAATGGCGCCGGATTGAAAAACGCCGCCGTTATGTAATACGGCGTCCTCACGTTCAGCCGGATTGTGGTGGCGATACGTTCGACAAAGCGGCGTCCAACGTTTAACCGTATTGTCAGCAATTCCGATACTTTAAATAACCTACTAAAAGTCTTGCTAGCTGGCATGGGGAGCGTAGGCCGAAGGCCGGCGGAGCGACGACGACATTTGTGACAGAAAGTGGGTTTGTAATGTAAAATGCGAGCGTAGCGAGCGCGCGTAATGGGGTCGTAGTAGGTACAAAATTTGCTTTTATCTCGAAAACGGACTCCTTTCGCAAAAATAATGAAAAATGTCCCCCCTCAATAATCCGCCCTGCCACGTAATTCTCAGCATGTAAGTAATCAAAAAAATAAAAAATATATATAAACAGAAAAGCGGCCATTTGATTGTGACACCGTTGTCGATCGCCATGTTTCTTGTTATAATCATGCAGCTCCATTTGCGACGATAAATGGAACTAAAACTTTTTTTCGACGTTTGTATAACGAACGACGGCACGTTATTACGCCGCTTTGACGAACGCGAAGGGCTTATTCAATGCGGCGTACTTTATTTCAGCCGAATTGTAATCCGGCTGAACGTGAAGACGCCGCATGACATAACAGCGATGTTTTACAATCCGGCGCGCCATCATGTAAAACGGCGTGTTATACGAATTGGCTGCGACATCTATGCAACTAAGAAACAAGAGCTTTGAACAGAATAATCAGGACATGACATTACCTAAGTTATGCTAAACTTTCTCGTTTTTGTTTCTCAATGATGCGACACACAAGATTGTAAAAGATATGATAATTAAAGAAAAAAAACCGGCCAAGTGCGAGTTAGACTCGCACACCGAAGGTTCCGTATAAACTTGTAGGTACTTATTTTGTTATTAAACCACATATTTACGGTTATCTGATTTTGCCTTGCGCGCCTACATGCGCTGTAAGACATTGCTTCTTGCCAAATTTCATGATTCTAGGTCAACGGGAAGTTCCCTATAAATTTTGATTCCCTTGAGAGTGTCGAAATATAGGTACGTTTTTTGCGGCATGAACGGCCGCATCTTTTTTTTTACGTAAACTTCGAAGTTTGATTTTTTTCACAGCTTCAAGGGACTGTAGAGTTGAGAAAGAGGTTTTATTTTCAAATTAAAACCTCTACGCGTTCCCGAGATAAAGGGTCTTGCTTGACAGACAGACGGTCAGATGCACAACAAAGTGATCATAAGGGTTCCGTTTTTTCCTTTTGAGGTATGGAACCCTAAAAAAGAAGAAACGTGAAAAGGGAGAAACATTTCATTCCTTGGGAAATTAAATGTGTCTCCCAAATTTCTTCACTTGTGGGCAAATGGTGTCAAGGTTGCCAAAGAATTGACGCTACTGGGTAACTTGAAACTTGCATCGTCAGCAAAACTATAGGTAGTGTGTATTTTTATAACCAATCGCCAGTGAGACTCGCTTCCTCAATACTAGGAATATGGAACAAATGAGTTCGAAGAATAGCTGGACAAACTAGAAGAAGTGGAAGGCTGAGGCTGTTGAGTTGCAGCTTGGGAGAAGAGAAGCCTATCTTTAGCTTGGACTGCAATAGACTAAGTTGATGGAATTCAATGACATTATGGCATAAACAAAAAGCAGAAAATAGACTCGAACAACAAACAAAAGCCTCCAAAACGACTGGATATTTCCTACAATATAGAGTTGTTTGCCACTCAGTAAAGACTTAGAAGTGCTAGAACTTTAGTCACGTTCGTTCGTCTATATAAAAAGTAGGTAGTACTAAGCTCTTCAATCAGAAAATATATTGTTGGAGCTACGGAAGCTAAATCGAAGGGTCGAATAAACTAACGAACTGGAAAAATTTGAACGTTGATGGTTGATGCAAATCTACAGGTCATCTTCTCGGCATGAGAATTGCTCATAAACATCAAAAAAATTCAGTCCACTGCTGGACTAGGACTCTCAAGCTGCACCACACGCCCTGGCCTTGTCCCCACTTACTACCCAGCGGCGGCTTTACGCATGAAGTCAGTCCCAGTTACTACCCAAGGTCCTCGATTCGATATTTGCCGTATGTTATTTCGAAGGACTGATGAACAAACGAGTTGACCGCATATCGTATCATTACTAATGCGAGCGAGTCAGCGATGCTGGCGGATTTTACAGCCAGTATAACCAAATTGTGATTTGATGGAGCTCGTTGTATGTTGCTGCAGCATTCACTTTGCAACTAAAGTACCGATCAATATTTATAAAACTTGATTTAATAGACGTCTCTGGTCAAATAGTGTGCTAAAATTAATTAAATTTTCACCATAAGTACCATGATTCTATACGACAAGTTCAATATGATTAGATACTGTAAAGGCATTGTATGTCTATATTATCTGGTACTGTGTCCAACAGTGCCCAACTTAGATATTAGTTGGTGTATCTTATACGTTTATATAACTTAGAAAGTAATTTACTACGTTTTCAGGGTTCCGTACCTCAAAAGGAAAAACCGGAACCGTTATACGTAGTTGTCCGTCTGTCTGTCAAGACCCTTTATCTCGGGAACAAGGTATTGAGTTGAAATGAAAACCATAATGTAGGTACTCAGTTTGTAGACCCTTGAAACAATGCCCAGATGCAATTCTTGAGTGTCTTTTAGCTCTTTGCTTGAAATGAACTAGGTAATTTAAGAGTCCTGGGTCGTTTGAACCACTATGAGCAACCATACCTTATTAGTTGAGTCTGTTGACATAAAAAATACCCGCAGTTCAAAGCCAAAAGGTCTTTCGAAGCGGCAATTAAAATCTGCGATCCGTAGTTCAGGATTCCAGGTAGCGTGTGACATTAATGTCAGACATAAAACTGTGCCAGCATGTATAGATAATACTTATTATCTCATATGTAGGACTCCGAGCGGTGCGTAACATATCTTGAACTCGTATCCCTAATGAGATGGAGTACTGCTAATGACCCTGGTTTAATAGCTTCTATATTATATGACTCATCATGACTTACAGTGCTGGTGACCGATTTCTTGTTGTCTACTATTGTCATCATGAAATGTTGAATGAGGTAAACGATGGTTTGCCGCTAAGTTGAATGGGCGATTTAAAAAAAAACACCTAATTTTATATAGAGACCTAAAACAGACTCAAATGACCTCCGCAGCACTCATCGATGCATCAAAAGTATTATTTTATGAGGTGGAGTGAGTGGTCGCCGTCATATCAGGGGGGGGGGAATGGTCTGCTTCATCATAGTGCGCAGGTCACAAATGCAATGTCATTGACACAATGAATGAGACAATTTGATACTGTTCAAAGAAACAACACTTTTTTGCCAAAAGACAGTGTCTTCTGTCTTATACTGCATCTGGTCCACCTGTATGCCTAGATTTTGGGTTATAAAATGCCAGTACTTAAAGTGTTCGATGTATTTGAAATTGCAGCGCCATTAGTTGATTGGCCAATGCTTCCGGCTGATTGGTAGATGCTTCGTGTGTCAACAAGGGGTCAACTTGGACTGCTATAAAAGGCAGGACAGATGTATTGTGCTCAGTGGTGGGTAACGCCTCAGCCCTAACAGACGGGGCTGAGATTCTATCCACCTATTAAGACTCAAACATGACTTTGTAGTTTGACTTTGGAAGAAGCTTAAGAAATGAACGAAAAACCTTATCATTTTAACATAATTATTATTGTCTTTAATGGTATTGTGTAACCTTTTTTTTTGTATTTTTTTAGGGTTCCGTACATCAAAAGGTAAAAAAGGAACCCTTATAAGATCACTCTCTTGTCCGTCTGTCACCACCGATTTTCTCAGGAACGGGTGGACCTAGCAAGTTGATTTTTATACCAGATACTGAGGTCTATAGTCCATATTACTTAGATGTATAAAAATCAAGGTCCTGAGTCAACATGATAAAAATATATGGGCAAATTTAGATTTTCGCGAAAACTTGTAACTAGGTACCCCAACATTTACCTTAATTTTTAACTTATTGTTTTTTGGTTTTTTCCCTTTACTTGTGCTGTACTGTAAGACCTTGCTTTCAACCAAAGTTGTCAATTCTAGATCAACCGAATTTGGACCGGATTTTGGTTTTGGGTCGAAAACCTGTAAGTATGGTAGTTCCCGTTGACCTAGAATCACGAAATTTGACAAAAAGCAAGGTCTTACAGCACATGTAAAGGAAAAAAACTGAAATCCGTAAATATGTTGTTAAAAACAAAAAAAGCGATTTTACTATTACAAACTTATTATTTGGTTGCTGCAATAGCAGTTTCTGGGGATCGAAAAGCAAAGTTAAGTTTGTCCTTTAAAAAGTTTGTACGGAACCCTCGGACTCTCGCCTCGCTGCGCGAGTCCGACTCGCTCTTGGCCGGTTTTTTTCTAAATGTTTCCTTCTTTTATCCTGTCCCTTAAAAATCCCAGTCTATGTGTCTACACTCTCTAATAAATTGACGTCAGTGACAATCATGACTGTTCAATGTTCATGACCGAACACACACAAAGTAAATTGTTTTATAAACATTGATTTGTTCGAATCACGCACCGGCGGCGGGCGGCGGCGGGCGCGGCGCCCGGCCGGCGCGGGAAAATTGGAAACTATTTATTTCCTGGTAACTCTAATGTAGGAAGTGCTAATTTTTATTTAATTTTATTACAATAGAAACCAATAGGTTCGTAATTATGGTTAAGTAAATTAATAAATTTCAAATGCCTCTTTATTATTTCCAATTTTTATAAAATTTGTAGCGTTCAGTAAATAGGAATACTTTCATACAAGCTTGGCTTGCCCTTATAACCTACTAGGTACTTTAGATGATGTTTGGGTTTCTGAACAGTCTGCTTGCCTTATTCGGGGGCTTGCCGTAATTTCGAAAGCTCCACAGTATTTTTTCATGAAATACCAGAAATAGTATTGATT
This sequence comes from Xestia sexstrigata, assembly GCA_941918905.2. Taxonomy (NCBI): domain Eukaryota; kingdom Metazoa; phylum Arthropoda; class Insecta; order Lepidoptera; family Noctuidae; genus Xestia; species Xestia sexstrigata. The sequence goes on along the minus strand of OW799200.2, from coordinate 7,984,203 downwards.
GATTGTATTGATGATTTTAATGATTATAATTCTATAACTACATACGTGTTACAGCTGCGAATCATATTTTAATCAACATACAACCTGACACTGACCTGCAAATTGCAAAAAACGTAAGAAAAGTTGAATTTCGCGGGCTACCGTGGCGTGGGGCTTATTATACTCTCTTGTTTTTGCAATGTCAACGTTTTTTAAGATAGGATCATGGGAATTTAGGAAGGACTCTGATATAACCCTCCGGTCGTTTCAGCCGAAAGGGTACCCATGTAAATAGGTGTGGGTCATTGGGAACACAACAAAAACACACAGACGGACAAGAAAGTGATATTATAAGGGTTCCTTTTTTTACCTTTTGAGGTACGGAACCCTAAAAAGGGTAAACTTCAATAAGAAATCATGCAATCCTACTTTGCCCCATAAAAAAACGGGTTTATTCAAGCATTTCCACCGGTCCACGTCAGAAATGTTTTTGTAATATTCGACTGCTGAGTCTCTTGGAATCGCGCCAACACAATTTGTAATACAAAAGTAGATAATAACGAACCACAAAGTTAAACAAATACACGTTTAATAATGGTGTAAACTAACAAAGTGTACTTGTGGTACTACACACAGTTTCCTCTTGTCATTGTTTTAAAACGATTCATATCTTCTTATTCCATTCCATTTTCATTGGCTTGAATGTATTCAACGTAGAATTTGATATTGTGAATAATAAATACCTTCTGAATTTCTTTGTTTTCAGTCCCATTCCCCATTAAATAAACAAGGATGATAAATTTGTTTTGTTTTGACAACTTTGTTATGTTATGTTCTGCTCACACTGTACCATACACTACATTTGACTTGATTACATGTGCCGACTTGACGAGTAGGGTTGCCACCTGTTTTTAGGAAGAATAAAGTATTTTTTCATTTTGGTGAAATTTAAATAAAGTACACAGCATAAAAAAAGAATAATTTATTATTATTTTTCATTATTTGTCCTTAAAAACGTATTTTTTGTTGCTCTTTGCGACATTTAACAAAGATTTGTTTTTCTTGAAGATATTTACAGCCTCTGAAATCAAAATTAAAATATATAATTAACTCGTTTTTTATTAAATTTAGGGCAGCTCTATTCCGTTCGTCTCTCCACTTTACTTTCATAAGGGAAAAAACTCTCAGTGAACGCTAAAGTGGCCGGAACAGACAAAATATATGCAACGAATTTAAAAATCTTCACTTTTATTGAATATGCCACTTTTGAGCCGTTGATAATTCAGTTTTTTTTTAATTATTCTGCATTACTTTTTCATTTGTTTCATTCAGAAGTGCTGTGGATCTCTGGAGACCAGTTTAACAGTAACAATCAGTTTTACGTAAATAGATTATTTTAGCGTAGGTACTCTATCGGTGTCGTAGATTATAAAATACGTCTACATGAAAAAGAGGACAATTTACTCTTTTTAGAGTTCGGTGGTAACTCTATTGCCGAGTGTAGTTGCGAGCCAGTGCTTGCCTAGGGAGGCAGTCTGTCGAGTGCAATGTTTGCCATTTCTTGTACCGTACCGTAGGTACTCTATCGGTGTCGTAGATTATAAAATCCGTCTACATGAAAAAGAGGACAATTTACTCTTTTTAGAGTTCGGTGGTAACCCTATTGCCGAGTGTAGTTGCGAGCCAGTGCTAGCCTAGGGAGGCAGTCTGTCGAGTGCAGTGACTGCCATTTCTTTCTCGCCACTGAACACGATAATATTGTGTGTTCCTTAAAAAAAAGGTTAATTATATAAAAATAAGGTTTTTTTTTATCTACCTGCCCTTGTCGTTCGTTTCTTCCATTCTCCCCAATCAAAGTTCACGATAAAATTTACTCACTCCTTTTTATCACACAATCTATCTTTTCTTTAGTCTCTCTCCCTTTCCATCCATCAACGTACTTCATTTAGTCACACGAATTCTGTTGACCTTTACAAGTCATTGCCCGCTGATCTGTTTGCCTTCAAAGTCTTGGCGCCCAAGCTACCAATAATTTATAGAACGCTGGCGAATTATAGATCAGCAGTCTGTTCACAGCTCACCTAATTCTAACGGAGTGTTTCAATATTTAGAGTATCTATATTTAGGAAACTATCCAGTTTAAACTCCTAGGTACATTTTATGGGGTCGGTTGTTTAAACTGATTTGTAAATGCATATACTTAGTAATATGTAGTTATTTAACACTTTAAGCACAGAGTACAGAGGGGAACTTAGTGCCTTAGGCTTTTTGTACCTGTCAACCTTAGGGTGAACCGGGAGACGCCCCTGGAGTCGGGGGCCACGTAGTAGCCCCCGGCCACCGTAGGCGCGGGCCTGTGGACGGAGAGCTATGGGCTAGCTCGCCGGCCGTCCGTCTCATGACGACAGGCCGTGTCGACGCGACGGCGCAGGAGTGTTCCACGCACGCCTCAAAGAGAGTCAGCAAAAGGAAGGGGTCCGCAAGGGCCGATGCCTGCCGGGGCTGCGGGACTGTTCGTAAGAGAAACCGTGGCCCCGGAACACAAAAAGCGATGAAGGAACATGGATGGGTTTTAGTCAGTAAAAGTCTGAAACTCCCTCCTGCTCCGCCCAGAGCGTGAGGAGCCATTTGATGATTGCCCATCCGAAAAAAAAAAGAAAAATGGTGATGCAGACAGTGGTAGGAGCAAATCCGAAAATTGAGGAATCAGATTTTATTTTATCAAAATAAACGTATCTGGGAAACATTATCGTTGAGATAATACAGCCAGCTCCCCAAGTCCTACAACATTTATGTGTTGACCGGATTCTTGAACGGAATGTTGTGCTCTTCAAGGGAAAAAGAATTAAAGTATCTACTCGCCTAAGTACAATCAAATTACGTTAACAATCATCAAAACTGGAGGTAAATACTGTAAGCATTGCATACTACACTTTTATACAAATAACATTGTGCTGACCTTACTACGTTACCGTCAGGGCCAGTCGAAGGTACGCAAACAATGTCTTAGTTATTAACGAACTATTCAAAATATTAGGGAAATAAATAGACTAATTACGAAATAGTTAAATACTATCCTTTCGGTAGATCCGCATAATATTATTGACCTATTTTTCCGTAGCTTAGCCTTACAAAAACATTGAAATACCTTATTTTGGTTATTTCAGTTTAAAATTTTTCCATAACGCATGACACCGAAGTGAGGAGTTGAGTACTGAAAATTATAAAACGAGGCTTACACCCGTATCTACAGTCAAGTTAAAGTAATTACTTATATAAGTAAACATTTTTATGCATTGATGCTCCAGGGTAGCCCGCGAAATTCAAATTTTATTACGTTTTTTGCAATTTGCAGGCCAGTGCGAGGTTGTATGTGTTGATTAAAATATTGTTCGCGGCTGTAAGACGTATGTAGTTACAGAATTATAATCATCAAAATCATCAATACAACCCTCCAAGTTCATAAAGGTCTAGCACTTACTTTGACCTTGAAAAATCGTTAGACCTTAGACCGTAGACCTTTATGAAATTAGAGGGTTGTATTGATGATTTTGATGACTATAATAAATTCTGTAACTACATACGTCTTACAGTCGCGAACAAACTAGCACTGGTCTGCAAATTGCCAAAAACGTAAGAAAATTTGATTTTCGTGGGCTACCCTGACGCTTTCACCTTAAACAAGAATTTAAACGAAGTAAGAACCGTCAAAGAAAGCAAAACTAAGAATTTTAACTGTTGACGGTTCTAACTTCAAGGAATTAATAAATTATTACTACAGGATAAAAATCGTAACATAAAATAATTACTATGACTTGTTTATAGATACGGGTGTTATAATCTACAGTAACAAAGTCTAAAATAAGACCGAAGCCACCAAAGTGTCAATTACTTGCAATAAATAATTGTCCCATGTCCATGCAACGATACACTTCATCAGCGACTACTGAAACACTGAGTCATAGAACAGGAACTTACCTATATTACTAACCTAATGTCTTCTAATGGAGGTTACGACTAAGATACGCTATTTAGGTAATCATAGTCCAATCAGTCTTCCCAGATCCGATATGAAAATATCCACACTTTGCAAGCAGTTGTCAACTAAACGGTGAATATAAGCCAAGCCAGTTATTACCCTGATCCAGCGCTCCGCTCTGTCGGGAAGTCGTCAGAACACTCTCAGACAATCTGGTCAACTGACTATTGTGTGAGGTGCAATGTTTATTAATATTATTTTCTGCTATTCCATTCAGCAGTAAGAAGACAATAAGACACAATGGATAGGTTTATTCCACAACTCGAGGGAGACACATGACCACACGCAAGAAAACACAGAAGGACAGTTTCTCTCAGGAGTTGAATTGGTTAAAGTCCAATAAAACAAACTGTCCTTCTTTTTTGCATTCGCTATACCAATTCGACTCTTGCGGCTTACACTTGGATTCAATGATAGAAGTTTTTGTCACTAATAATCAATTAAATATTTCGTTACCTTCTTTAAGTTACGTCAATACGTTTGCTGAGAATCAAGTGACGAAAAACAAACGATACATCAAACCAAAAGTCTAGACAAAATAGATTCATCATTATCCTCACCCTAGCCCTATTAAACTAGAGGTGGGGGGTCGGCGCAACGTGTTTTTCTTCCTTCATTATCCCGTCAGCCGTCACGCTTTCTTTTATTTCTTTTTCTTTCTGTGGATGTGTGTGTGATGGATTGTGTGAGGAATGATTCCTCACACAATCCATCTATCTTTGGCCATCCGCTTCTTCCCCATTCGTCACCCTAGGATCTAGGTAGATACCGTGTAGCTATAGCAGAAAATACCGAAATAAAGGCAGATAGTGAGTACTAGTGACAAAGTTGTGGCAGAATGCGCGTGTTTATGTGTCCTGACCTTCTGCCTATTAACTGCATCTTTGTTGTATGAGAGGAGCCGCTAGCACGAGATAAGTGGTTTGACTGCATGATTGACATGTTGTTCTAAGATTATAGACCTGATAAACGTTGAGAATACCTCGATCTGTCATGATAACACCTTCTCTTAGATAGTGTGCCGAAGCAATGGACTGAGGACGACTTGTGTGTGCTTAAGTTTAGTGCTAATTTTCAACAAATATTTGATGTTTGAAGTTTTAAAAACGAGTGGCCATGGCGAATTACTTGAAAAGGTATTTAACGTTAATTTATTTTTGACTTTTTTGTAGCCGTTTTTATTTTGTTTCTGTCCTTTCTTATTGTATATCTTTCTAATAATTTGATAAATTATATGTGTATCGTTATAATATAGGTAGGTAATATCTTAACCTATATTTCGACTAAAAATATTTACTAATAAGGGGGAAGCACCAGGGTAGTCAGCGAAGTTCAAATTTTCTTACGTTTTTTGATTGTATGTTGATTAAAATGATTCGCAGCCGTAACAAATATGTATTTATAGAATTACAATCATTAATACAACCCTCTTAGTTCATTATTTAATCCCATTGAATGACTTTTTCATGAAATAGTCATAGGATTTCGCGGGCTACCCTGGCGCATGTACCAGTGACCAAAGTTAGTTCAACGTGTGCTCTAATATATTCTTATACATACACACATCAACACGGTCTAGGGATATTTTTAAAAAAGCGAATTACTATCAATGTGTTGATTATTTATATGACATGTATATATTTAAAAGATACGTTATTTAATATTCTACCATTTTTTAATAATGGTTAAGGTATAGATTAAAATTTCAGGATTTTATGGAAAAAAAATGAAGCATAGACGGAAACCGTATATGAATGAACTTTTAATTTGTGAGTAAAAACTGAAAAAAATAGAAAAATCATTTAATTTGTGTTTATAAACTTGAAGTTAGTAGTCTGAGAAAGCGCCCATGATGTTCATAACACATCGGCAACGATTCGGCATGCTCAGAACAAGGTTGTCAATGTCTTGCTGCGGAATGTTGTCCCATGTCCTTCTGAGGTGCGCAAAAAGTTGATCTTCTGTAGCCAGATTTTCAGGAACTTCCTTCAGAGCTCTTCTTTGCAGCATATCCCACGCATGCTCAATGGGATTTAGATCTGGCGATTGAGCAGGCCAGTCTAAGGCCCTAACTTTATGTGTATGTAACCAAGCTGCTACCGTTCTCGCCGTGTGTGCCCGGGCATTGTCGTGCATGAGCAGGAAATCTTGCCCCATTTGTGTTCTGTGGGGCAAGATTACGGGCCCCAGCACCTGTTGGACGTATCGTTCTGTCGTCATATTGCCCCGCACCCAAACGAGATCCGTCCGTCCTCCAAGACGAATTCCTGCCCAAACCATAATTGTTCCTCCTTGGTATGGGTGAACTTCCTGAGGGTTCTGGAGACGGCTCCATCGTCCAGGAACTCGCCAAACACGCGTCCTTCGTGAATCTGGATGGAAGCCGAACCTGGATTCATCCGTGAACAGCACATTGGACCATTGGTCACGGCCCCAGTCCACGTGGTTCCGAACCCATTCTAATCGTCGTCCACGATTGCCTCTCCGTAAAGGTGGGACCCGGAGTGGTCTACGAGAGCGTAGATTGCTTTCATGCAGTCGCCTTCTTACAGTTTGGTCACTCACAAGCACTTGGTGTTCCACTCGCAGCCTTTGGACCAATTGAGTCGCCGTTGCATTTGGTTGTGCTCGCGCAGTAATTTGCAAAAATCGGTCTTGTCTGGGGGTAGTGATGCGACTTGGCCCCCGGTGCCTCTCCGCTACTTCACCTGTGGCACGATAGCGTGTCCACAATCTTGAAATTACATTTTGATGGGTCCCTATGGCCTCAGCAACATTACGCTGAACAGATCCAGCTTCCAGCATTCCCACAGCTCGTAACATCTCCGCCCTCGTCAAATGTCGGCGTTGCATGGCTACAATACCTCAATTTTAACTTTATCTTTCGTTTAAAAATGAAAAAAAACTGTAACTAAACGTAATTCGTATTGTTTTCTAAATTTCGCACAAATGAAAATTCCCTCTCCTATACATCAAGACATTTTTATGCCACCGAAACAAAAGAATTTTCAAAAATTTGAATTTGGAATTAGTCTGAGATAAATTACAAACAAATCGGTGTATAAAAGATTCCAATGCGGTCAGTACTTTTCGAGTTATTTAATTGAGTATGAAATATCCCTAGACCGTGTTGATGTGTGTATTATAACGGTTATTTTGAAATAAATGTCTTTATTTTCATGCAAAAGGACCGTATTATCACAATATTCTAATCATTTATTTTTATTCTAAAAACTGGTTCGATATATTGCATAATTAAGAAATTAGCATTGCATGCTCTTTAAGATAAAACTAAATTAAAACAACTTGTTGAATATTATCTAGTCGTTTTATACTTAACTTGCCTAGTAAATGGCCTAGTACCTACTATGTCCGTGTCGCCCAATTATTATTTACTTAAAGGTATATATATATCTTTTAGGTTTATGAATAATAATCTATACATAAAGTTTGGTATGGAAATTCCGTACGTGCATGTTTAAGGAAAACTAGAAAAGCAACAACATAGGTAAAGAACTAAGCACCTTATTTTTAATTGAGTTTTTATAATTGAGCTGGATTGGATGACTAAACAATATGAATCATCTTTAGGGTACGATAAAATAAATACTAAGAAATGGTCAATTGTTTCTCCAAAAGTTGTTCTACCTATTTGGTAAACCTCTGCCTTACCCTTTGGGGATTAACATGTAATACCTAAGAATGATTAACATGTAATGTACATATAATACCTAAGTAAGTACGTTATTTACACACGTTTAAATATGTTATTTTGCAAGGTGAAGTTAGGTAAGTAAGTGATGTTCTCAACCAAATGACAATCGGCTTAAAAAAAAACCAAACAAACTAAAATAAAACAGAGAATAATAACTTGATAATAACATCACATTAAACAGTATCGGTGTCCACACTTGTCTTCTACAGCGGTGTTATTTTAAGTCAGCAGACACACGCGACCGCCACGCGTGGGCAAGTGGGTATAAATATCTTGCCAAACAAATAACACACACTAATCAATTACGAAACAACTGATTTACCTTCACAGAGGTCGCTAATATGTAAGCACTAGAGGCTGGCATTAGGTATAACGAGGGTTGCCAGACCAATAAAATGGAACATTTCTACATAATTATTATTTGTGCAATTTGCTTTAATATTAATTGAAATTATGTTCAATGACATGACGGGTGTTGAGAAGAATGGAAGAAGAAGACATGCTGCGCTCCTGCTAATCCTTATCCCATTTAATCGCACTTCCATCTAGGAAGTACGGTTAAAAAGATTTGCAAAGAAACTCGGTTTGATAAAAATTGACACTTGATAAGTACTTTATTTCATTTTTGTTGTCAATTAGGTGACAGTTGACAACCCTACACTAGTAAGCTTCGTTCATATCTTAGACTTACTAATTAACTTTTTAATGTTCTATGTAATCATTTTATTTGATAAGTTTCTCCAAAGTGAAACTTGAAAGTAAACGTTAAGGTTCAAGTTACGCAATTGTTAATAAATCGTCTAAAATTATGCATAAAACATGTTAAACACTTTCAATGTTAGGGCTCTGATGTAGGGATATTACTTTTACTACGACGTAAGTTAATATAATGTGACACCTACTTATCTTGGTGACTTGTAAAACATAGCAGAACTATGCAAAATCCTTTCATAGCAATGATGCCATGTGACTGGGACTGTAGCTTCATAATTTTGTTTAAATTAATTCTAAAGTTCCTGTAACTGAAATTAAATAAATGCTTTAATTTTTATTTTAAACAAGAATCGTTTGGCGCGTGGCCAAAATTGGAACTAATGCCGCCATCTTGTTTCTGTAAACGTCATTCAAGCGCCAAAAGATCCTTGTATCACGGTGCAGACCTACTTACTCATTATCTTTGTTAGTTTTACATTTGGTTTTTCTCTGTTTTATCTGTCGTTGATGTACCTTTTGAATAAATCCACAATAAAGTCAGCATTTCAAACATGCTGACTCATGTGGATGAAGCATATTTTTATCTTCGTCCATCTTCACAGTATCATATTATCATATCTATATCGCAACTGCTAAATCCTCACAAGCAATTCAAGATGAATGAATGATTTTAGAAATTACTAAATCTTAATCTGTATCTTGTAAACCAATTTGTACCAAAATACCTTTTAAACGTCTTGCAATTATTTCAATGATTACAAAATATACGGACAGCATGGCCGGCTAGTGTCACATTTCGTCCGTAATATCAAGTTGCTTATCCAAGTATAGAGCGACCAGTGTTAATTGATACTTGGTTTAAATTAAAGGCACTTACCATGAATACGTGAACACAACTAAGTGCATTAAAATGTACCAAGTCCTTTGTACATTTTAATGTAGTTGATTATTTCGCTGAGTATCAAGATGTTTAGGTCGCGGTGTAAACGAGCTGCAAGGTGGTTGAGTGATATTTGGAACGTACGACAAACAGAATACGCATGTATCTCGATACCATTATAAATAATTTCCGATACTTAATCCTGGCGTGGTTGAGTTGAGATCCAACCTTGGTTGCATTATACAAGGAAATTGCTTTACTTGTTTAAATACTTAAATTAAGTACCGGATTGTCCGAATAGTTATTTAAATTAAAACTACTGGCCAGTGAATAAAGTGTAACTTACATAAAATACCCATAAATAATAATTACCTATCCATCAAATCTGTAATTAATTGTTCAATTCAAATATCCTTGATTAACCTCAGTCAGTACACAACTCAAGTTAACACAACGACCTTATTGCCGTGGATCCAGAACATTACTTTAAATAAATTAGAACATGAGACTTGCCGTCAAATTCAAAATAATTAACAATTTCAAAATATCTTCTCGTTAGCCGCACGAGCTCTGTGAAAGGATGTCCATTGCACAAAAGTTACTCAATTACTCTGAATACTCTGAAATAGTTCACATTCAACGAAAGTTTGCATACGAATGGTGAATAGAATAAGTATTTTATTTCGATGAGTACTGACGAATCTTATGCAATTACACGAATATACACGTATTGCTTTCACCAACAAAGTATTTTGTTACAAAAGATTGCGTTTTAACTTTGTTTATTACTACGACTACCGTTAACTTTACTCATTTCTTAAACATCGGATTGAAAGTTGTAAGTGCAATATTTTTTCTGTGTACTATTTCGTAACAGTTTACAGAGTGTTACAATCATTTTATCAATGGTCTGATACCATAGAACATACGACAACATACTACCCAATAATAGTCGTAGGTATATTAGTGAAGGTAGTATTCGTATTGTACCTATTGACTTATTGATTCTAAGTATAACAAACATCAAGTTGTAACCTACAGGAAAAAAAGACAAATTGTCAATCACTTAAGCGTGATAGTAAAAAAATATAATGATTTGAAGAATGGTTTAACAATAAAACAAGACTTAATAGTTACCTAATAGAAAATACAAATAAACCAAAGAATTCCATAAGCAAACGTTACGTAAAACGGTGCCGGTAGTAAGACAAAAGGTATTATTTGAAAAGGGCACTTGTGTAAATTTCATTGACCCGATAATACGGACACGGACTACAGCCTAGAGCAGTGAGGTATCAGCTGTGCACACCGGGCTTGAGAACTACACTGCCCTCTATTAGAATAACTGTTTGTTTGCTTCCATTAACTCAAGTTATATTTTTAGAAATCTGTGAATTTTGATGACAGTCAATTCAAAGTCAAAATACCTTGCGAGTTAAATTCTGGTCGACTTATAATCTGGCGTATAACGTAAAACAAAATAATTCCTAACGTGACACCAAAAAAGGCTTTCCTAAGTATGTTAGAATTCTACCACAAGAACAACAAAAAAAGTCATAAGCCAATTCCACAAACCGAAACTTCACTATCCAATGGTATTTACGAATATTTGCAAGTTAAACCAACAATCTTTCATCTCAATAAATAATCTCGATATGCCTTAGAAATTACAATGCAATTTGAATAGAAATCGAGCGAATCTGTTGCGCCACTTATTGGTGCAGTGAGCCATGATAAAGCAGTGGTCCATGCTGGCGCATACTCGAGAGCTGGTAGACCATGGAGGGCTGTTCACATGTGTTACTTTACTGACCAGACAGTTAGAGGAACAGTGGAGCTGGTTAGAACCACCTCTATACCGAACGGTGTAAATCGTCGTGACATAAATGTGTACCATGTCCAGTCCATGATTGTAGAAGACCCACCAGCATTGATATATTTTGACCGTGTGTACTTTAATATGGAACTGCTTTTTCATAAATAACCAAGGTAACTTGGTGAAAGTTAGTGTCTTTGTGAAAGCACAGCCAGAAAGCAGATGATTATTTTGTAAAAAAAATAGGAAACAAAATCGGCCTGCTGAACCAGTTATTAGTAGATATTTTCCAGAGAGCCAGGATTTTTTCTTGCCGCCGTTGGCAGAGCAATCACCGAGATAGGTGACGTCTACTAATACTAGGTCTAGCTACTACCTTTCCGGAAGTTGTAGAATGTTCTCTTCCCGGAAGTCTTCTGAAGTGAAGGAAGTCTTCCTTAAAATCTACATGACTGTCAGCGTAATTAGATCTTAATTTCTTTGGTGCTCTTGCGGTGTGAAGTTTAATAATTGCTTCATGTCTTTTGCAAATTATAATAAGACAATCTTCTGTCGTATCTTATTACTAAATAACTTCATTCGACCAACAGCCGATCACAGTCCACCGCTGGACATAGGCTTCTCCCAAACTCCCAACATGTGCACACGCACAGTCTACCTCAGAATGAATAAAATGTATGCTGTTATAAAAGCATTAGTCAGTCAACCCGAAGCACCAGTACTTAGGCGGTTATCACACGAACGCAACGGCACCGCTCGTCCCCGCGCGGTCGGGCGATGAAGCGGATCTCACGTAGCGTCGCGTCTCATTGCCTTGTGTGAAATCTGTTGATGCCAGTGCACAAGTACACCGTTCGAACGCGCGGACGAGCGTCGCTCACCGCCTCTCCGCGCCGTGCACCACCTTACAAATATAAATCTTCGTCTCCGACCGACCGACGACCGCGCGGTCGAACGGTGACTTTTGAGAAACGCCTTATTTTTAACTATCATGGAGGCTATTTTCATGCATCATGATGATAAACATAATGATGATATGTAACATAACATTACAGACAGTTATAACTGACTAAAGCAGGGGGCAATGGACATTATCCAACGGCGCTTTATGCACTATTCGTATTCAAATGTTTCTATGAAATGTTATTGTTGTGTGCTTCAAGTTACGCATAGCTGAATAACTTACTACTCAGTTGGTAGTATACTTAGAGGCTGTTCTTACGCTAGACAACGCCTAAGTGAATGCCCAACTATTATCACGCTGTTGGAATGATAACTTTGTGTTGACTTAAGAGTCTGGACGAAGATTTGCAATCTTCATCATCATCATTAATGTTCCCACTGCTGGGACACAAGCCTCATCTCTATGAGAGGGAATGGGCTTTAATCCACCACGTGGACCCAGTGCGGATTGGTATGTCACAGTCATGTCTTCGAATTTTTTGGTTCTAGGACATGCCGTGACATTTGCAATCTTACTGATTGCAAATCTTCGTCCAAACCCTTGGCGTCAGAAGATTGGCTGTGTGTGTAGAATTCTATAAGAGCGTCCATGTCGTATCTTGCCTGTTCTTGTTAAATGCATGTGATATTGGGCATGTGATATTCGATGGACCTATATGCATAACTGTTATGCTTATAGGTTCATCGAACATCACTTTTGTAATATTACTTTTTTATTAATAAACTTTAGTTTAGTTATATTAGTTATATTTATTATGCCTTGTGGTCGACTGTTGTTTCACCTTTTTTTGTCTTTGATTATTCAAAAGTTCCTGTGACTGGTCTATTTGAAATAAATGCTCCGAATTTGAATTGACGTGGTCAATTATATATCCAACAAACGGACGATTTTTTTGTAGATCCTGCATACTGAGTTCGCTTGACAAAGCCGGCCCTTAGTGTGCCTTAGTCCAATTAGTTTCGATCTAGGTGAAGAAGTCAACAAACACGTGAACGTACTATAATCCGGCTATAGAAAGGGTGACAATCAATTTGTGAACCGTTGGCCTGTCCTACTGGCCTCGAATTACGTAAATGATGTAACGTCCGAATATTATCTGCTCTCACAAACCGCTAGATTATTGGAACATTAATGCAAAACGTAAAATTTATCGTTTGTGGTCGATGTTGTGTAATAAATGCAAATATAGTGTTAAATCATAACGTCGCAGCGAAATAAATAATTATTGGTGGTATTAGCAAAGATTTCCTCCATGTTTATTTGATTTGATTTAATGTTTTGTGTCAATTATGTGTTATTTTGACTGCATCTGATTGGTTTTTGAAATAAATTACCATTTTGCCAGTAGGTATTACTGAGTAGGAAGTGGAATTAAGATAGTAAGCGGTTTTTACGCCGCCGAGGTTTATTAAGTCTCGTATCACGTATGAGTAAGTAATTATACATGGTAATGAATTTCACGCACAATCTTTCGCTTACAATGTTTGCTGAGTAAAGATATGAGTGCATAATGGCCGAGACTTTGCCGTCATCATGTGGTTACCGCCGCGCTAATTGTTAGCTAGTCATAAAGATATATAGAGTATGTCATGACGTGACTTTAAAACAACAAAAAAATAGTATATCATTTGTATGTAAAGATTTCATACAATATTTATGCCGTATTCTTTGTTATTAGTTTTACGTGCGTGATTATTGGCAGTTTTGGAGAATTATTAATAAGAAGTAGAATAACACTGAAAGCTGAAGTAACGGGTAACGTCGGGTATGGATCCGGATACTTATCCGTAAAAGTTTGGAAAGATCCGCTCTTCATAAAAATCTTATTAAAAATACCTGCAAAGGCAGGTTAAATTCTTTGTAAACTTGCTATGTACGAGATCGCGCACTGTTTAAATATCCGAAAATATTTTTAGCCAGACGGACGGTATAAAAAAAAAATCTATTAATATTCCTAGTGCTTCGGGATAGCTCATACGTCTGGCCTAGATTAGATACTTGTTAGTATTCTGGATAATCTCTATAATCCAATTTATAAACCGCTGAATAATTATAAGAACTGCATTATTATTATATATTCATAGACGACGTCTATATCTGTTTGTTAATGCATCTTTATCTCCTGAATCACTAATACGATCTATGTAAAGTTTATTGCCTGATGTCTCAGTAGCAGCCACGAAGTCTGGATTTGTGGCCGGTTGACCTGTACTCTACATGTAAACATAACTGCCGATATCTGGATGTATAGATGCCTGGACATCAAGGTATCACCTGTCAAATTTCTTTAAAAGATTTTCAACTTTATCGCTAATAGGTTTAAGGTTGATTAGGAAAATTTTACAGTTTCGGGTAGCATGATGTGCTGGCGTTTGTACGATTAGGTAAACATACCTCCATCTTCACTCTTCGGGGCTTCTTCTTCACATATTATTACAATGGCTGATGAATGTCCAAGCGAACGAAGCTGATACAACATCTTATTTTCCGAAAACAAATCCAATGACGAACATAACTTTTCCCTCGGAAATTGCTATCTCAGATGTTATAATGATTTTCCGTGAAAAGATTATAACGTCGTGCCGCGACGTCACATCGGGCTAATATTATAAATGTACTTGGTAACTATGTCTGCCTGTCAGCTTTTCCTTTATAATTTACTAGCGACCCGCCCCGGCTTCACTCGGGACCAAGTGCGCTTACTGTAAAATTATTTTGTAATGCACTGGCTTTATTTTCTTCATGTAAATGATATACTGTAAAGGGCCATATTGATCTATATTAAATGCACAATGTATTTAAGGTACTGAATTGGATAAGGATTATTGCTGTATTGTTTAAAATCGCTTCGTAAATAAGCCATTATTTCTCGTAAAAAGCAAAGGATAAAAAATGGTTATTGTGAGTTATCCCTAAGAGATAGACATAACCATCGCGGACTTTTTTGTAGATCTTTTTAAGGTGTACAATACTTAGTTACATTATTTTGATCTATCTCGTAGGGTTCAGCCAGCGTTTGCAATGTAAGCGAAAAAAAATGTGTTTATTTACGACATCACATTAGAAACCTCTAAAATTATCAGTGTTTCTCTATTATATTATGCATGTTTATACATATAAACCTTCCTCTTGAATCACTCTATCTATTAAAACAACCCGCATCAAAATCCGTTGCGTAGTTTTAAAGATCTAAGCATACATAAGGACAGACAGACAGTGAGAAGTGACCTTGATTTATACTATGTAGTGATTACCGAGTTAGACCTTGAACTGGGTTAGGAGTTTCGGACACAGGACACTTTTTTCTCAGTAGCTCTTACTAGGCGAAGCCGCGGGCAACACTCTGATCTCAGCTTACCTAAGATAGTTTAAAAAGTGCAACAACACTGGGCCCAAAGGTCCATACAAATTGGCCAGTATCATACATACTGATAGTAGATGCACTGGGGCAGTACCACCAAACGTGGCAGAATACGAGTAGTATTAGTTTAATGTCACTTCAGTATAAGTAGCGTCACATCTTTCCCACACTCTTGCTGTTAGAATTGACGGTACGCGCCCTGGCTTAGTATCGACACCAGAACACAGCTACAGCACTACAACCTGTCAAATTTCTTTAATAGATTTTCAAGTATCGCTAAAGCATTAGGTTCTAGGTTGATTGGGAAATTTTACAGCTTCGGGTAGCTTGATGTGCTGGCGTCTGTACATATAATACTTTTTACCTAGGTAGTACACTTCCGTGGGATAATTACCCACGACCACACGGGTAATGCCGCGGGCAAAACAATATAGGCATAATCTGTCTCGGCACGTCGGACTTGGGAGTGATATAAGGATGTGTACATATAATTACTTTCCGCTCTGTAAAGCCGGTGGTAATGATGGCGTATGCTGCAGCTTCCCGCTGCACGACACGCACGTATCGCCACTCGATAGACTGAGCGAGTTTTTATGCTGAGATCAGAATATTGGTTTTTGTTTTGTTGATAGATGTTGCCTGAGACTCGCTACCGTCACATGAGCGTAAGCTTGTAAGGTGACATTTATTCACCTTTCTTCACTTTTGTGTTATAAGTAGGTACATAAGATCTGATAACTTTTTGACAGTGCGAGCCATAGGTCAGGTCTCGTCTTGGCAACATTTTACATGAAAATATTTTTGGTGGGATATTATTTAAGGGATTAAAAGTAGGTTCTGTCATTCTTCAGCTCTCAAGCTAAGTTAGTCATCATTCATAACGGTCAGTAAAATATATTAGAGTTGAAAAACTAACAAACATTGAATTAAGTACTTTTGCATTTATAATAATAGGCGAGACGACAAAATAAATCTAATTAGTCCGTCAGTTAGATTATAAAAAAAAATTTGACCCGTGTTTTTTTGTAACGTAAACCAAAATTGACGAAGATATGACGCTTTTAAAATTCACAATACCTCACGCCTTGGTATAATTTTTAGCTAGTTCTGACGTCACGAGGCCCCCCACTCCCGAGTTTTGATGCGTTTTATCTTTGTCAATATTCATTGATTTACAAAAACAAAAAATACGTGTCCATTAATTTCCAATACTCTAACTGACGGACTAAATAGATTTGCAATTTGATTTTGATACTGTCGTCATGCCTATTATAAATATGGAAGTATGAATGACGAGTGCGACCAGGCCTTTTTTTTTCGGGTGGGTGATCACTAATCATCAAATGTGTCAGACTTTTACTGACTAAATAAAACCCATCCATGTTCCTTCTGGCCCTTTGTGTTCCGGGGCCACGGTATCTCTTTCGAACAGTCCCGCAGCCCCGGAGTAGTACTCAGAGGGCCTAAACAGGTGGCCATCGCTTTCAAAGCTATTCCTATTTCTCCGACAACTTTCACCAGGATTTACACAAGTTTTAAGGTAGCACATCATCTTCAGCATAGCCTTTTCCCAACTATGTTGTGGTTGGCATCCAGTCTAACCTGATGCAGCCGAATACTAGTGTTTGAAATGAAGCGACTGCCTGACCTCCACAACCCAGTTCGTACTGGGTAATACGATACCCCTTGGTAGGACTGGTTGTCAGACTTTCGGCCCATTGGCTACTATTTAAAGGTAGCATACTCGATTACTCGTATGTTGATACAATACATTTTACACTTTTCTCTCTGCTTAATGTCGCTGGAAGAATGTCACTTTAGACCCTAAATTTTGTACAGTTCGGACATAGTCTTATTACGCACTTGCTACGCAAGCCGAAAGGCACTTGTTCTCCTCGTTATTGCGATCATTTTTTTGTTCCCATACCTGGGAACCTTCTAGTTACGGAGATATTGGGGGTCAAAGTTCCAACTTTTTGACAAGTTTTTTTTTAAATACAAGTTTTTTATGTAAGTTTTTTACTTTAAACACTTCCACGACCCCCGTACTATTTAATCAGCACAATGTTTTGAGTGCGTTACATTGAGTTCTTCTATCACAAAACATGATTTTACACCCCAAAAAAAAAAAGTTGTTCCCAGCAATAATTTTTGCTTAAAGTTACTTAGTTTGATGTACAGAATGCTTGGTTGACGGCTTCGTGATGAGTTTTTTTACACCCTGTATTTATAACCGCAGCAGTATCCGTACGGCCAACGAATTAAATCCATATTACTGTCCAGGCTAATTTCTCGAATGTTTATCACAAATATATCGTACTCGAGTCGGTTTCACTCGACTTTCCATTCAATCGTTTTGTGGGAGTGTCGCTTGAATTATCTCATTTCATTTATCTGTATTAAGATTCATTTATCAGATAGAACTAACAAGCTTAACGTGTTTATTTTTCAAGAGTACTGGAGGTACTGAACCCTTTACTTAGGCCTTCATCGTTAAATTATTGTCAGATTGCCTTTGCCTTCCATTGTTAGTGAATCTCAATGTTTTTGTATGCGTTAGCGTTTTTAGTTTTTGTAGGTTATACAATGGTGTCGTTTCTGTTGTGCACAAACTAAACTTTATTTAGGCTATTGCTATCTTTTTCTCTCTAATAAAACGAGAAAGAGACGGACGTAATTTAGAGCTGTCAAATTTAATTGGAACTGATATTTCCATACAAATGAAGGGTGCACGTAAAAACATGTCGACTAAAAACACGATGAAGCGCAAGACATAAACTAGTTTGACATCTCTAACTTAGTTCGTAGCTATAACCGTCCGTATAGGCTATTGCTATCTTTTACTAAAAGGCAGTGAGAGGAAAGGACGTCTATTAGCTATGAACTAAGTTAGAGATGTCAAACTAGTTTATGCCTTCCGCTTCACCGTGTTTTTAGTCGACATGTTTTTACGTGCACCCTTCATTTGTATGGAAATATTAGTTCCAACTAAATTTGACAGCTCTAAATTACGTCCGTCTCTTTCTCGTTTTATTAGAGAGATAAAGATAGCAATAGCCTAAATTAAGTTTAGTTTGTGCACAACAGAATCGACACCAATGTTTCTAATTTGAACTCAAATGACCGTTACAACTTAGGGAACAGTTCAACCAACCATTGACCGGACGCCATATTAAGATTCGGTGGCTGACCTTGACATTCCAATACGCATGTACCACAAGTACCTTCGTAGTGACGTAACAGCCAACTGATCGATCACAATAATGATCACTGTTCTGCATGTGTTACACGGAGCTCATTTGTTTCTGTTAATAACTATATTATGTTTATGTACATTTATTTAAAATAAAAACAATCAAATAACCTGAACTTACATACAACCTAAATCATAGCAACAAAAATTTCTCAACGCTGTCAACAGATAATATGCCCAAAAGACTATCGGCATTGCCACGCTGTATGACAATACTTTAAATCCTTCCCACAAGGTAAAAGTCAGTCCTTGGTCACGGGAAGCGTCAACTAACTAAACGTTTGGATGTTTCCAGAGTTTAGTTTACAGATATAGCTGCCAATGTAAATAAGGTACCTATCTAATTTACGATTTAGGTTTGTCTAACTCTAATTAATAATAGGCATGACGACAGTATCTAAAAATTGCAAATCTATTTAGTCCGTCAGTTACAGTATTGGAAATTAATGGACACGTATTTTTTGTTTTTGTAAATCAATAAATATTGACAAAGATAAAACGCATCAAAACTCGGGAGTGGGGGCTCGTGACGTCAGAACTAGCTAAAAATTATACCTAGGCGTGACGTATTGAGAATTTTAAAAGCAGCGTATCTTCGTCAATCTTGGATTACGTAACAAAAGAAAAAATACGTGTCAAATATTTTTTGATAAATTAACTGACGGACTAATTAGTTTTTTTTGTTGTCTCGCCTATTACTTGTAAAAATCATTTGTGTTTAGTATCTATTCTTACTACTGAATTGCTGTCTCACTCTTACGTGAGCTAGCTCCCTCTTCCGTTCGTGTCTCTAGCAGCACGGTTACCTTGCACATTGTTTTATTCAGTTTAATTGTCTAAATGTGATTTAAAAGTCTACAACATACATAAACAGTGTAATAATCCTAAAGTGCTCATCTTAATATATTGTGTTCGTGGTTTTATTACTAATACTTTGGTATTATACTCGTATTAACAATTTGGATTTGGAATACGAATGAATGAAGAAGAATGAATTAAGAGCCGATCCGTAAGCAAAGAAATTTAGATATGAATCATCCTGCAGTACCTATTTAGCTGATTCTTTTCCTATACTTATTTATCTTTCTGAAGACATTTTTGACACAATTGTTTTCAAGTCTAGAGCGTTCACCTCTTGTCGTCCAAGTAAAACTAAATTAACAATACGGCCTGCTTCCCAAGAGATGATAACTGTACTAGCTGTTATAAAAAAACTGCAATTTTTTTTCCGTAATACCATACGTTATACGTAATAATAATGTAGAAATAATTGAAGTATGTACATTGTACATACTTCCATTAGCTTCCTCTTGATTTGTGCGAATTCGTTGTGATTTTCTAAGTCTTTCATATCTTCAAAAAAAAAACTTGTTATAACGGGAAACGGCCTTCAAATTTTGCGAATAGCAGGCAATTTTAGCTCTTTAGAAACGCTGTAAAGCATCCATCACCGTCAAAAAAAATCATAAAAACAAATCTCCGTTTTAGCAAACAATAAAGATAAGTTATCAGCCGTCAACCAAGCAGCAAGGTTGTTGCGTCTGTTTTGTAAACACGATCTCTCACAGACCCCTCATTGTCTAACATTTTCATTGTGCTGCGTACGCGCAGGAAACGTGTGTCCAATGGGCGCCAGTCGCACGCCCCACGCCTCGCGAACCGAACGAAAAAACGTACGCAAGTACTATTATAGTGCCAATATTAATAACCACCTTTCTAAATTGCAGCCAACATCTTAGCACCTCATCTGACCAAACAGTTGCGACATTAAATTGAAACAATACCAAAACATTAGGACACACATTGGGTTTATTGTCCAATTTCAATAGCGAGTAGTATCGGAGTGCCCTAATACCGAGTTACCGACCACATGTGTTTGCTCAGTACCGACTGTTAGTTGTAAGCGCACGCCGCAGGTTCTACTGACCCAGTTCATGGCATTAGCGTCTCCACAACGTCAGCCATCAGTCAACCGGCTGTACAGTTACATTGTAACCACCGAGGGATCGAAACCCGATGTAGGCCAGCTCCGACACAATGATATCGACAGATACGCCCAAACAACTTTCCACTGACGGAATTGGTGCTATTTTCTCCGTTGCGCACTCTATTTTTGTGTCCCCTGCTCGATAAACGCTGAAAATCGCTATAATCTACGAACTGGCTGTTCTATTTCGATTTGCTAAGAGTATCGTAAGTCGCCTTTCTCTGTCTGTGGCGCCGCCGCCGACTGGTAGTTCGGTACCACAGCTGGGGTCAGTGTTACACATTAGGAGAGCTTCGCTAATGTAATTACCGCGACCTTTCTATTAAAGTCAATTGATCACAATGTGGCGCATTAAACAGATCTAGTGCTGTTTTAGCATCCTATGTTATTGTGAAGCGAGCAGACCGTCAGCGCGCGTGACGATGCGCGATGTCGTCAGCGCCCATTACACCAATTTGCGGGTGATTAGCAACACAAAGGCAGCTGAGCCATCGATTGTTCGACATGTGATCATCTCAAAAGCCGGTATTAATCTCAAACATTATATAAAGACTCTTGAATAATTCAATTTTACGTGGGCACTTGTATTAGCATAAACCGGGCCGTGTGCAGTAGTCGACTGTAATAACATATAATTGGAGAGCGTCTGGCGGCACCCAATTAACTTGGCATTAAAATACTTTCCCCTAACGCAGGTATTATTCGAGGTTTCATAATGAGACAGAGATCATGTGCGCTGGAGGCTGGAGGGGGTAAGAATAGTGAAAGCATATTTGGTTTATTGCCCTCACGAAAATAGAGATTTGATATTTTTCACTGTTGATTGTTTTGTTACTTTAATCTTCAAAATGGACCCATTGTTGGGTAACTACCTAAAGCGGAACATAATAGGGAAGCCGCAATAATCATGTGAAATCTAATCTAATCGCAATTACGTGTAATATGAACCTAACAATCTTTAATAACATGCAAAACGCTGCTGAAATTACATAGGTAGAGTTAAAATATGTGTTATATAAAAGCGGAAGTGAGCCAGCTGTGGTAGCTGGAGCTTATCATCAAGTCTACGGTTTGTGTGTAAACCGCAGACAACTAGGAAACCGCGAAAACGAAATCGTGATATTCTCCTCAAAGAAACTGATTTAGAGACCACAATAAATTGTCTAATTACAAATTGACGGAACACTCTCATATGGGTCTAGAGTCTAGATAGAATGTATTTCTGTCCCTTCAAAGGTAATTTTCACATGACGTTTTTGCGATACCTAACCATGTTTTTAAATCAATCATTTTTTTTTTCTCTGTTATCTACAACCATTCACAAACAAAGCCATCATTTAAATGTTCGTCAAGAAACCTAAAAACACGTGTATATAACCGTAAACAATAATAAAACAAAAACAAAATGGCGTCTCGTAGAATTAAATCATAGCAGAGCTCAATCAAATTGACTTTCGGTTTCATCTCGCTACTCCGATAAACATCTGTCTTAAGATGAATCACAGAAACGCTTCGTTAATAAAACGCTCGTTTGTTAGTTTGATGAAACTTGATTGGTATACTTGTGACGTTCATCACTTAATAACTTAAGATAGGAGGGTGGGTCATCTTGCAGCTTGTCTGGTCAATTGGGGTAAATAAGCAGGTCGTCAGTGCAACGAGTTTAGTTATCAAGTTACTAAGTTTAGTGTCCCACACATACTATAAAAAATGTGTGTAAAGCAACGGCCATCGAAACAGCCGGGCCACTGGTCTCAGAGAAGAAGGGAAAGATCGTGAGGAAGCCGGCATGTTTTAAAAACGAAAAAAAAAAACAGGACATCTGTCAATCGCATTGTGAATCTGTGTCCTATCCTAAAGAACTATCGATTTGCTCGTGTAAAGCGGGCTATAATACCGCAGAAGAGCACGGGTAAGATCATGATGAAACTCACGCCGACCAAGAAAGCATGACACAAACAGGGCGAAGGCTATACTCGCAGTGAGCGAAAAAAAGCTGCTAATTATTATCATAATCCAGTTGATCAGTCTTCCCTAAATTGCGTCACATCCCACCGTTCTCCACCCTCCAAAATTAGCTCTCTCTACCGATTTTTTAACGCCATCTCAGGCACTGCCACTTCGAAGGTCTACGGAAGTTGTTTATAGATTATTTTAGTCGGTAACTCATGTAGGTCACTCCTTATGTCATACTTACATTGCCTTATTAAAAACCAAGTAAGAAGCTAGAACATGCAGCCTGTAGATTAGTGTAGATTAATTACCATGCCATTGGTTTCTTATTATTTTTCCTGTAGTTTCTGCATCTATTGTTTACGTAAAATTTTGACTTATGTAACTGTGTGAGTGTGTGCCCCGTGACATGCTGATTGTCATTAATTCTACTTTTGTCTGGTCATCTGGTGTTTCGGGGCCTCCATGTACAGTTATGTGCTCCAATATATTATTGTGTATTAATATGCTCTCAAAACTGTGAAGGAAACCATTGTGAGGAAACCGGCACGCCCTAAAAAATTCGAGCAAATTCGCACTGGGCCCGCTCCGCTCCGCCCCGTAGAGGATATTTTAAGAGATGAAAACCCATCCTAAACTCTTATTCGAAAAACTGCATATCGCAAAAAACCAATATCGCAAAAACCAATATCACACAAGGAAAAACTGACAAGCAAGAATAATCAATGAAATAACACATAATTTCTTACGACATAATAAATTACGTGTTATTTCGTGTTTGTTGGCGTAACCTCGCAACGTAGTTTTTAGCTGGCACTTGTAATGAGTGGTTTAATTCATTATATCATAAGTAATACATAGTTATCGAATTCATTACGGTAAAGATTTTTATTAGTGGATAGTGCTCCTGTCCTGTACCCTCCAGAGCGTGTATGTGGCAAACGACAGAGCTGCCCAGGTCGCCATGTATGTACACTGTACAGGTCCGACCAATTCTGAGTCAAGGTTTATAGATACTGCTAACACAAGTCCATATATTTTTGGAAGAAAAGCCCCATCATCAAGCGCCACACTGCCAGCTAGCTAGCCGGGTGAGGCACCGTTTCATCTCTTTTCATACTTTGGTTCACACCGAGAACTACCGAAAGAGCCGGCCGAAGTATAAAAACGTAACCCTTCCTTGGCAGTCCATATTTAACTGTGCTAGCTGGCAGTGTGGCCTGCACCTCATTCAGTAGAAAGATGTCCTCTCTCTCCAGGACATTGGCTTTCGCGAATAACGCCACATGGTCCGGCCCTGTTGGTCTTAGTTTGTAGAAAACTCACGATATAATGTCTTCAAGGGTCTTCAAGTCATGAGTAAATAGGATACCTACTTCCGAGCAATCTTGCGCCTTATCGTCGATCGTATCTTCAATAAATCTCATTAGAAGAGATAGTGGTCCAATCCAATAAGAAACACAATCGTCAGTACTTACTTCATTTTTGTCTGCTCCCAGTAGGTGGCCACGCTAATTGTACAGAGCACACTGGTTAATTTCGTTACGGGATCCAAGACAGTTAAATTTATTCTCTGGGACTTCGTCGAGGCGCTTTTCTGGTGATCGCCACTGTTGATTCTGGCTTTCAGGAGTTACAGTGGTTTAGGAATAGTGTGGCGGGCTTATCCCATTTATAAAATCGCTCGTTGGTATCGGCATTATCACACGAAGACCGTTACCGGTACCAGTCTGTTTTTTGTGCAACTGTCAAGGTCACTGTGCTCACGTAGGTAGCGGTCTTACCTTACAGAGTTGCTCCCAAAAACGTCTTGCTCTTTGATTTTTCTGTATAAACCAGATTTCTGTTAAAGGTCAGCTCGATACGTTTAGGTGCAAAAGTAATAAAACACACCAAAGTAAATTGAAGCACGTTTCGATCGAACATGTTTTCTTGTCAAATTATATTTTTATTAATATCCTAAAATAAAAGAATCTTTATCACGCCATTAGAAGATAATCTGTTTAATATTTTCTAAAATAATACCTCAAACAGAACAAAAAACAATGCATTTAAAAAGCAGGAAATTCAACAAATTACAATTAAAATGGCTGTCAAGCATGAAACCTTATTTCGAAAGTGTCAACCACCTCGGTAACAAGGTTATAGGTGGTTATAGTGTCCATATTAAATTAAATCGAACTGTCCTCCGTCCCTGAGCGCATTGCAACAATAGCCTGCGGTAACAGAACCGACATTACAATTAACGGAAAGGAAAAACCTAGTTGTTCCACATTAAAAACCGGTACCGATGAATATATTGTTCAGTCCCGAAGGTTTATTATATTGAGTTACTGGCCGTGTGACAGTGCCCTTAATTCGAGGATAGATTACCGGTGTAGATTTCAATGACGGCCGTTGATCTAAATTTTGTGATAGAAATAAAACTGAATAAGAAAATACATGCGAAGGAAGTTGTTGGAATAATCCGTTTAACGAGACTTTGTTTCAGTGGTTTCTTTTTGCTTTTATACTCTTTCTTTATACTTGTCGAAGGCAGGACTTAAATAAACCAAAGGGTTTTTTGCGAAGCTACAATTCGTCAATTCTTTTTGTCTTATTGTTGGTCAAAAGCACGACTTACAAACGCAGGGACTAAGGACCCCCTTCCATTTTGTTCTTGCAATAAGAGCTGAACTTTCTTTTTTCACTCAATTCCCTAGGGATACCGGATATATTGCGGTGAACCACGGGTAAAGCAGATGGTGTGTTGTTCAACAACTGTTTTTTAATCCTTGATTTTGTACTGTTTGCAACGCTGAGAGCGATTTTATAGAGGACCTATTATTGCACTTGCGAATTTCATAATTAAAACTGAACGCGATTAGTTTGATTGGTGAAATTTGATAATTTCAACTGCGTTCATAGTTATACAGTGTCCGATTTGAACGTGGTTGAAACATTTAAATTTTTACTTTCGAATGACAGCCAGGACAAACAGTTTAACTTACTTTATGAAGCACGAAGGGGCTTAATAATTTTAGGGTACCCTACGTAA
The DNA here is from genome assembly GCA_941918905.2 of Xestia sexstrigata. NCBI lineage: Eukaryota > Metazoa > Arthropoda > Insecta > Lepidoptera > Noctuidae > Xestia > Xestia sexstrigata. The sequence goes on along the minus strand of OW799200.2, from coordinate 7,958,505 downwards.
AAATATGTAAGTATTTCCTTGTATATATACCTTTCAAGATACCTTCCAAGATCTCTATTGGTAAATAGAGATCGGAATAGGGAGAGTTTATTCGCCTAAACTTAAAGGAAGTAAGTAACATGTGGATAATACCGCCTCCCTATAAAATCCCGGAATTATTTTGAAGTTCTGAAACAAAGCTGGTAAATATCCACATGTTACTGACTTTACTGAAGTTATTCCGATCTCCATAGTTTTTCAGTAACCAATGACACTTTGTTAACAATCTGTCCAATAGGAAGTCGGTTAATACGACATTAACTGTTGCCGTGAAATCGTTTTAAGAAACTGACCTCTAAGTATTCGGTAATAGAAAATTTCGATTATATACGATTGCTTGCAGCTTCCTGGTCACTACTAAAGGCAAAAACATTTACTTATTTGTAGATAAGTCTTATTGGAGAAATCTTGATTAACTTGAGGGCTCATTATTGGTACCTATTAAATAAAAATGATAATTTTAATCGGCATCTTGTATTTTATGTCGTAGGTTGATAATGCGTTGACTGTGTTTTAAATAGTAATTTCTCAGTACCAGCTCAAAGTCTGAAATTGAGGTTGATGGCGATAGACTCGTTTGTTGATCGTCGCCCCATTCTACTGGGACTTTAACAGTTTAACATAAGTACTTAACTAACTCAACTGTCGAAATGTGGGCATGTACCTATGTTATGTTATACCACAGATAATATACTATGCGGTTGGTATTGTAAACGAAAGAAATAAGCGCTAAGCTAACGTGCCTCGGAAACCACGTTAAGGCGGTTCCCCAAGCAAAATTAGCAACTCTATTTGTGGTGGTTCAAACTTCGTTTAAAAATACTGTTAGAATAAAGTTCTAATCAGCTTGCGCTACAAAGCGGTTGTTACGTCAGTCACTGCGGCCGAATAGTGCGAAATGAGGGTTTTTTGCGATTTACAAAAAATCTATTGATTGGACTAAAAAAATAATACACATAAGACCTGCTTTATAGTTAGTTCAGTTAGTATACAAAGTTTCATGATCTAATTTGAAGTACTTTTTGAATACCAGCGGTTTATTGTTCGATTTGGAGGTAACTTTGGATTTTTTTTCTATCGAGAAAAGTTTATGGAATCGTGTTTTCGTCACACATAGTACCTAGCATTAATCCTCAACTTTACCATATATTTATTTCAAAATGAATGCTGCAGTATTTTAGGCGTAACGGAGGATCATGCTAAGCCATTTGAGGCATGTTAGGCCCTTAAGCTGTTGGTCCCGCACTACAAACTGGTCATTTCTTATCTGCCACGGTTTCATTTTAATTACTTTATATTTGAATCGTTATTTAACCTCTTTACTCAAGGAAGATCTTGTAAAAAAAGCATAATTTTATAGTGTCCTTGGAGTTTCTTGCCCATTCTTCTCCGTACAGATCAACACTTTGGCATGGGCATTGAAATAAATGCTTCAAGTTTCATTTGATTTTTTATCGATATTGGTCCGTGCCTATTGTGTATTTTGTGGCTGTTCCTACTAAAACTTGTGCAATTGGCATCATTAAATTACGTTCGTTTGGCCTCACCCTTAATTCTAATAAGTAATACAACGCACTACATATTATGCTTTTTAATCTTTTCGGGGAAGCCGACGTTTTATATTTCCTTCTCGCGTTTTTCTGAATTTCTTCGAAAATGTTTTAGAGAATCAGGTCAATAACGAACATGTCTCGCTGTTGCTACCACAGTCCTACAAATTTACTGCTATCAATATTGTTAAGACATTTCTGCATCACCGATCTTTTGATAAGATTGTGGAGATGATAGTTCATAATATGTTCAAACAAGAAGTGAATTGTGGTTATTCCATTCCATTGCGGTCTACTGGTCTACATCTTTGGGGTCTTCGAACATAATACATACCTACACACATCAAAAAAAGTTTGTGTTCACTAGCATAAGCTGATAAAATTGTTTAAATTGAACTTATCAAGGTAAAATATTTGATGTGTGTTTTCTTTAAATAGAAATACCCTGTTCGAAATTAAAAAATAAGTACAATAATAAATAATAACAAGAAGAAGAAATCATAATATAATATATCGTAACAAAAAAGATTTCGATTTTTCAAAGTGATCGCAAACTTTTTTTGATGTGTGGTGATACCAGTGCAAATCACCTTCAAAAGACTTCTTATTTCTAACAACGACTTTGAACATTTATCTAGTAGATTTTGGACTTACCGTCATAATATAACATAAATAAATAAATATCGCTGGACATTAACACACAGTGCCATCTAGTGCCACACTAAGCAACGAAGCTTGTGTCGTGGACACCAGACAGTTGATATACTACATAGATACTTTTTGTTTGTAAATACATAGTTATTATACATATACCTAAACATCCATGACTGGGAAACAAATATCCATGCTCATCACACAAACATTTGCTCCGACTGGGATTCGAACCCGAGCCCCTAAGAACGTAAGGCAGCCTCACTACCGCTGCGCCATTCGGGTCGTCCATCACGCCTGCTATCAACCGGGCACCAATCAAGACACCGTGGCTAGTGATAATTATACAATACTAGCTGATGCCCGTGGCTTCGCCCGCCCGCAAATTATATAGGTACCTACTTACTAAAATACTAAAACTTTCCTCTTCAATCACTCCATCTATTAAAAAAACCCGCATCAAAATCCGTTGCGTAGTTTTAAAGTTCTAAGCATACAGACAGACGCGGGCGACTTTGTTTTATAATATGCAGTGAAAGTGATAGTGACAATACGCACATGAATTAGGAAAATCAGAGGTGAGTGTCTAGGGTTCGAACTTGAGACCTGTGATTTGCAGTCCGTCACACCACTAGGCTATCAATGCTTGATTGTTTATTCCTCATGTACCAAGTTATGACGGCTTGCATATCTGTATTCTGTTCAATATAAAAATGTAATTTGCCAATAAGCTGTGTGAACAGGGAATATGCATGTATTTTTTCTTTACATAAATCAATAAACTAAAGTAGGTACACTATCAACCCAAGAAAATAATTAAAAGTTAAGTTCAACTACAAAAAAAAATAATAACCCCTACAATTTTCTACGACAGTTCATTTCATGCTATTTGACGTCATTTCCCTCTATCTGCCTTGTTTACATCTAATTTTTTAGCCGTATTATAATAATTTTACTAAATGTTGTGTGCTTTATTCAAGCAAACATTGCAATTACAATAAAATCTTTGTGAAACTTTAAGTATTTACTTATTTTTCAAATAAAAGTGTTTATTTGACACATTTGGATTTGACGTCACTACCGGCGTTACCAAAAAACGATGATGATTTTGAGTTTGCGTTCCTTTTCACCAAAAACACGCGACATAAAATATTAAATTGTAAAATAAGTGTTTTAATAGAAAATTAAACAAGTGTGCTACAATGTTTTTATGGGAAGGCAAGGCCAAGTGCTTGTTGGGCCACGCGCTGTGTAAATGAAGTTATAACCGCTATAATTTTCCTTTAAAGTTCATGAAATGCACTATCATCATGAATTTTTCCAGATTGGGGGGGGCGGGGGGCTATTGGAACAAATTTTGCACTTTAAAGTTTAATATTTTGTAAATGGAGCATTAAATCGAAAAATAGTATTAGCAACCCATAGGTGATTTAAAGACCTGTTAAACAATACCCCACACGATGGGGTGGACGACGAAAAAAAAAATCCCTACTTCACATGTAAGGGAGCTACCCTAAAAAAATATTTTCCAAAATTTTATTTTACCACTTTGTCGGCGGAGTTGATACACACGCCCCTACAAAATTACAGCTTTCTAGTACCTACTAACGGTCTCTTTAGCAAAACCTCGGACAGACGGACATGACGAAACTATAAGGGTTCCTTGTCAGGACTACGAAACCCTAAAAAATGTTTTATTTCTTGTATATTTCCTATTCATTCAGAGGGCAAACCTGAACCGATTATAGTTTTCACGATTCTCGATCCAACTCGACTCTGTCCTCGCGAAAATGTCGTAACAATACATTTATTCTGTCCATTTTCTAACAACTCACTTAACACTCAACACGATTGTAAGCCCATAAAACAGCAGTGACCTTAAGTTCCAAACAAATGGACTATAATATTGAAATTTTACTTTGACAAGGCTGTTCTTTGCCCTCTTGACAACGTCTCTATCAATGAAAGTTTTCGTTCAACTTAAATGGGACTGGGCAGGACATGTCTGTCGCATGCCGAACGAACTGTGGGCCCGGAAACGGTGCCCTGAAACAGTGATACGGGGTCGCGGCAGACCACGAAGGAGATGGAGGGACGAACTGGATGTCTTCCTTGAGAATTGGAAAGGAATAGCACAGAATCGCATAGTACATCACGCCTGTTAACCCGAAGGGTTAGCTATAGTTGTACCCCATTATAGTAAACGTCCACATTTCGCCAGTTATTATTTTTTTTCTCACGTTTTATTGGAGAAGAAGCTAAAAACTGGCTAGCAAACTCACTTTTATGAATGATGAAATTATCATAGAGACAATTGCTGCGCACGCGTAGCTCTTGTTGAGAACAAGGCGTCATCTCACTTCACATTATAGTACACAATGTGCCATTGAAAATAATTGTTTGAGCGATAAGGCAACCTTACTGGATGTCTCTATGTTATCTGTTTCTATGGTAATCTTAAATGAGAAATAGAGGAAAGTTTCCCACCTATTTATTAGGTACTAGATGTACAAAGATTTGTGTACTTAAGTTAAGTAGGTATCAACAATGTACCTACATTATTTTGAAAAGTAACTTATTTGTATCAGGTACTTACTAGGTACAAGAAATCTTTTAAAACGTTTAGGTATAGTATGACCATTTGTAAGTGCGCAGTTCAAGGTCGCGGTGCTGGTCAAGAAAATTTGCATCGATAAGTACTACTCTGTCAAGAAAGTACCGGGAAAAGATCAATAATACACAAAAGGTCTGTTATTCATCCAAATTTATTTTATCACCTTCAAAGTATGCTCCTTTAGAAACTATACACTTGCGCCAACGAATAATCCATTCATCAAAACATTTTTTAAACGCTGCTTCCGGAATTGAGTTCAGTTCTCGCCGCGAATTCTCCTTTATGTCTTCTATCGATTGAAAACGGGTGCCACGAAGTGGTAATTTGAGTTTAGGAAAAAGAAAAAAGTCAGCAGGAGCCATATCTGGTGAATATGGTGGTTGCTGGATGGTATTTGTTGAGTGTTTGGTCAAAAATTCGTTCACAATGATAGCCTTGTGCGAAGGCGCATTGTCGTGGTGCAAAATCCAAGAATTTTCTTTCCACAAATCTGGCCTTTTTCGTCGAATTTGCTCTCTTAAACGCCGCATAACGCTCAAATAATATTCTTTATTTACCGTTAGACCTTCCGGTAAGAATTCAGAGTGCACAACACCGCGATAGTCAAAGAAAACAGTCAACATGACTTTGACTTTTGATCGACTTTGGCGTGGTTTTTTTGGTTTCGGTTCAGTTGGAAGGCGCCACTCCGAAGCTTGTTTACTAGTTTGCATGTCAAACTCGTAAACCCACGTCTCGTCACCAGTAACAATGCGTTTCATGAATGTTGGGTCCGAACTGACTCGTTCTAGCATGTCCTCAGCGACTTTCATGCGATTGAGTTTTTGGAGAAAATTCAGATCTTTTGGGACTAGCCGAGCAGCAACATGTTTCATACCCAAATGATTAATTAAAATGGTACGGATCGACTCGTGAGATACAGAAAGTTCGGCGGCTATCTCTCTCAGAGTTGAATGGGGATTTTCAGTCACTATTTTCTTCACTTTTGCGATGTTAACTTCAGTTGCAGACGTTGACGGCCTACCAGAGCGAGGCAAATCTTCCATCACATCTCGACCGCTTTTGAACGCTTTGAACCACTCATAAGCACGAGTTTTTGATAAAGTCGATTCACCGTAAGCCTTCTGTAACATTTTCAGTGACTCCGAACACGAAATTCCATTGGCGATGCAAAATTTAAGACAAACTCTTTGTTCGATATTTTTGTCCATTATGAAATTCGCAATACACACTATATATGATATTACTAAAACCAGCACTGTATTTAATATAAATAACAGATGCAATTTAAACTCCGCGCCAAAATGGAAAACAGTTGTGCCAATCTAACAACTACAAAAAAAACAAAAATTTGAATTTCGAACCATAAACAAATCATCCATTCCCGATACTTTTTTGACTGAATGTATGTCAAACTTGATGCAACCAAAGTCTGACAAACAGTCTTACCGAGGGTTATCGTATTACCCAGTACTAACTGGGTTGTGCAGGTTAGATAGTCATTTGCTCCATGTAAAATACTTGTATTCAGCTGCTTCTGGTTAGACTGGAAGCCGACCCCAACATAGTTGGGAAAAGGCTAGGCAGTTGACGATGTCAAACTTGATACATTTATTTTATTTCTGTGTTTTCACGAAGTGTATGTCGGGATGAATGGTTTTACTGAAGATAGCTGCTTACTGATTTAAATTATCTGTGTACATTAAAAACGTCTATTTTTTTAATTATTTTCATTAAAGATTAAATAGCTGACTCCATAAACCACGAACTCCACAGGAAGTTCTTTAATACTGTTAAGACTAGCGTTTCCTTTGCTAGAGAAGATTTCCAAATAATACGCGTAATACTAATTATAATTTTAAATTATACTCATTAATTCATCAATAACACACGCATATCCGTAGTCCCGTACTATTCAGGAAGCTCATGTGTCTAATTATTATAAAATATTAATTGATTTTCAATGAGCAGGGGCCTACCTGCACCTTCAACAGCAGTATTATTTTAATAGTATATTAGTGTGAGAAAGATGGCGCTGTACAAGACGCGATTAAAATATATATAATGTATATTAGAGGTGATTGTAGGCCCCGGGTCTTTGTCAAGTGCCTTTTCATGTAATTGGTAACATAATGTTCAAAAACAGACCCACCTTATTTCGTTATTTCAGAAAGTAAGAAAAAATGTTTCGAAATTAAAACTGTAGCAATATTTATAAATGTATCCCTTCACGGAGCGTCGAGTGTTGAAACGAATACTTACCGCCCTTGAGTTGGGAATAAAAATAAAATAAACTGTACAATTTGGACTTTCACGTTGCATTTATGCATCTCCGTTCCTTGGTCGTGTTGCCTTTTGATACAGAGTCGAGTCCATTTGTAATACATTGTATGTAAGTACCTTAAATTCGAATAAAGTTAATTATTGTTTCCGACAAAATAATAATTATTACGATTATTACGCTAACGACTGTTCGCACTTAATATGTTCTGACTTCAACATGATGTAAGTTTTAAGAAGACCTTGATAATGCAATCACTTCTTAAATAAATTCACTTGGTATAAATAAACCCTATCGGATTCAATCAATCTATCAAAGTTTAGCAAACCATTAGTTCATCCCGAAATAAAGCTGTACAATCGCCAGCAAATCAAGCTACCCGAAACTGGCAAATTTTCTCAATCAACCTTGAACGTAATATATGACAGATTGTTGTAGCTTAGTGGAATGCAATCTTAATTGGCCATTTCAAACAAACTTACAAGAATGGTTGAGGTCGTCGTCTTCAATAATGAGCTCACGCCAAATATGTTAAGTTGACTTAATTCTTTTTTTTAATATCATTAATTACACATCAGTTACTCAAGTTAGTCCATATGTCGTTATCAGACATGTTCATCGTGAGAATCGTCTGAACTTATCTGTTCTTTAATAATAATAATAAAGATACTTACACTAATAAAGTATTGGTAAATCGACACATCAATGCAGCTGTTGATCGATTCTGTCGGACTGATACCGATACCGAAACCGCAACGTGGTAGTAATCACGTCAAACTTCAATGATTTCGCCATTATGATGAATTCTAGTTTTGGTAAAAAAAAAGACATAGCTACTGTAGATATCCTAGTTATAAGCTACTACATAACCGAGTTTTGCATCGTTTTCGAAGAACCTTAACCCAAAAATTAAAAACGTCGCTCTTTCTAACAAATACCATTTATTTTTGTTTCAAAATGAACTCGCAAATAAAATTAAAAAGATAGGATCTCCTCGCTAATTGCGCGCCTTTCAATGCAGTTTTATTCTGTATGTATTAGCCAATTGCAATGTAGTGCCGTTATCGCTAAGATACCTGTCAATTATAATCCAGAAATTCGTACCGAGAATTTTCATGATCATATCGTTGTATCGGTTCCAAATCGACCGATCGACCTTCGATTCGATCGAATTTTCGAGTTGTGAAACCGTATATGGAAGGTTGCTCGACAGTGTAGCCACAGTTTTCGATGAATGGAGAAATAACATTACATTTGCCGGCCACAATAATTAATACTAAAGAAACGTGTGAGTTGTGAAATAAACGGTTTATAAAGGGTATGTATGACGTATTGCGCGCAAGTAGCGCCTTTTATCCTGTCAGAATCATAAAAATATACGAATATAGTGCAATTGTAATTTCAAAAATCTCGAGGCTGTAGTTAGATACAGCTTCTAAGACTATAACAAACCCTGAATGGAAAATACATCATTTTAATAGGCGGGTCATTTAGCTACCAATTGTCCAAAATCAAGTGCAAAGAATAATGCTCTTTTTGAGTATCTAATTAAGCAATCATTAACGACGGTTAATAACATATTCAGTAATAATTATGATTATTGCCTTTATCGAAATAATTACATTAATAATGCACGTTAATTAATCATTACCATTTCTTGAGATGATGTGGTCGTATGGGATAGTTTGACTGCAAGCCTTGTTTTCAAAATTCCTGTTAAATTGTCATGTGCAATTTTTAATCGACTTTAATACCCGATAAATAAAATTTAGTTTCTTTACAAATTCTTCATATTGTACAACTAGTGTTCCACAAAGATTCCTTCCCTCTTCTCTAAGATATAGAGCGATCTCTAATCTACCACATGGACCAATGGCAGAGAAGAAGAATTGCGGGTTAGTAGATGACAAAATGTCTTCGATTTTCTGGTTCTACGACATGTTGGTTTCCTCACGATATTTTCCTCCACCGATTTGTTATACACATGCTAAAGAGAAGTACCTATTCCCAATCGGTATGAACACGCCAAAGACGATTGGCACAGACTCATATAGGATGACAACTGACTGGCGTTGCGGCTGCGCAATCAATCTCTTATCACCCCAAAACGAGACTATCAACTAGTGACCCATTTTTCTATGATACGTTACTACGTACTTATCTTTATTTTATTTCATGTTTTACAATGATCTTTGAGAGAAGTTGTATGCGATAACAAATTTTTGTGGTTACTACAGGTATTTTTTTTTTGTTTGGTTCAGCAACCAGTTGTGGTTACAAGCAACCAGACTCATACAACTTCCGGGTGGTTCCGGTTTCTCTTAACTGTAGTGTAATTATTTAAACACAGTGGCAGTTGAAAATCGCCCAATAGTTTAGGCGTAGAGCAGGGACATATATACAGAGAAAACAATTGCGATTATATTGAATGTCTTGTCTTATTAAAATATCTCTAATATTATCAAAACAAGCTGATTCATGGCGCGCGCCTGTATTATGTAAATAAACGATTTTGATTAAACAATTGTTCGCTGAAGTAGTAATATTTACAATTATCGACAAAATATTATTGGAAGCGTGGGAGCAGTTCAAGCTGTTCAAGCGTTTGGTATTTTGAAGTTGGGGCCCATACCACAAACTTAGCAATAGTTTACTGTATTAAACGAGTAAACAGTAAATTAAACGACATTCTAGCAATAAGTTTTTGTCGTACAATTTATATTCCAGTATTTACCATTTAACTTACTAACGTTCAAGTATAAAAGTAGTAAAATATATGAACATTTGATACTATAGATAATATGTTTACAAATAGTTAAAATTCACTTAATAACTGTGTAAAACCAAATTATTAATAAATCTCTTTTAGAAATTTTTGCATGTTATTCAATCATATGGTGGGAAAATGGAATAGTTGCCGATATTTATGTAAGTGCTTAAAATATATTTAGAAGCAAAAAAAATAACACAGGCTATACTTAGTAAAGTTTGTTATATAAAGGTGTTTTTTCATGACCAAGACAGCAAGCACTCTGCTTGCTGAGGTCAATTTTATTTTTAAATTCAGCACTTTTAAAAATACAGTGTGGAAGGCACGCCGACGCTTAAATAAACGGCTACGTATTTAGAACATCACTCAACAGACGTATTCTACCACGTATTCAGAACATCCCTCAACCGACGTATTCTACCACGTATTCAGAACATCCCTCAACCGACGTATTCTACCACGTATTCAGAACATCACTCAACAGACGTATTCTACCACGTATTCAGAACATCCCTCAACCGACGTATTCTACCACGTATTCAGAACATCCCTCAACCGACGTATTCTACCACGTATTCAGAACATCCCTCAACCGACGTATTCTACCACGTATTCAGAACATCACTCAACAGACGTATTCTACCACGTATTCAGAACATCCCTCAACCGACGTATTCTACCACGTATTCAGAACATCACTCAACAGACGTATTCTACCACGTATTCAGAACATCCCTCAACCGACGTATTCTACCACGTATTCAGAACATCACTCAACCGACGTATTCTACCACGTATTCAGAACATCCCTCAACCGACGTATTCTACCACGTATTCAGAACATCACTCAACAGACGTATTCTACCACGTATTCAGAACATCCCTCAACCGACGTATTCTACCACGTATTCAGAACATCACTCAACAGACGTATTCTACCACGTATTCAGAACATCCCTCAACCAACGTATTCTACCACGTATTCAGAACATCACTCAACCGACGTATTCTACCACGTATTCAGAACATCCCTCAACCGACGTATTCTACCACGTATTCAGAACATCACTCAACCGACGTATTCTACCACGTATTCAGAACATCCCTCAACCGACGTATTCTACCACGTATTCAGAACATCACTCAACCGACGTATTCTACCACGTATTCAGAACATCCCTCAACCGACGTATTCTACCACGTATTCAGAACATCACTCAACAGACGTATTCTACCACGTATTCAGAACATCCCTCAACCGACGTATTCTACCACGTATTCAGAACATCACTCAACAGACGTATTCTACCACGTATTCAGAACATCACTCAACCGACGTATTCTACCACGTATTCAGAACATCCCTCAACCGACGTATTCTACCACGTATTCAGAACATCACTCAACCGACGTATTCTACCACGTATTCAGAACATCCCTCAACAAATTTCTATGGAGGGGGGGAGATGGGGAATAGAAATATAAATAAAATTTTACGTCAGCTAAAAAAAACAGCGGTTTTCTACAAAACGGCTATACCCTACACATGTAGGCTACACATTCAAAATGTATGGAACAGGTGATCTATGTGGATCAGAATGATGTACCTACTTACTGAATACGTGGTCACCGTTTCAGCATCGGTGACCCTAGACCCCCTATAGTACCACTTGGTTCCAATGTCCGAACTAACGCTCTTGCTTGCTCTTTTATTCCCACAGACAGTTTAACAGCTGATAGCCTTAGGAGCCTTAACTTAACAACGGCCTTATAACAATGTCATTCACGCGCCATAACATCCATGCCCTATTAGTTCTATTTACTACTGTTGCCACGATTCGCTGGTCAGTCAGCTCTGGTAGATAAGACAAGACATGAGAGCGCTATGACGTCTTTCCTCTAACACTTACACAGGATATGACGTCATCATCCACGCTTTGACATTGACACACACTCGGCTGCACATGTGGTCCTACTTTTTTTCTGACATCGCATCCGGACCAAGTTAGTGTTGAGTCTGAATATGATTTGAATGTATGAATTACAATTGTATGTAGAAATGCATTGTATTTTAATTTACGAAGAGTAACGGGACTTTGATATTTTTAACCGACTTCCATAAAGAGGAGGTTATCAATTAGTCTGTTTTTTTTTATTTATGTGTATGTTCAGCCTTGTCTTTGGCAATCGTGGACCGATTTCGATGATTCTTTTTTTGTTTGGAAGAAAATTCCTTTGCGATAGTCCCGTTTAAATTTGGTGAAGATCTGATGGTGAACTCCGACGATATGCAATGGAACTCTTCAATTATACACAGCAAATCGGTCGTGATTGCTGCATTCGCTTGGATGTTTGTTGTTTTCACAAAATCATTACATAACATAACGCCTGTATGCTCTGAGGGTGTATGTATGCTGATACACTGTACACAGCACACCCACATTTCGACAGTTCGGTCTGTTAGGTTCCATTTTATTGGGGATAAGCCTATTACCATGACATGTATTGTTAACAATATGAAATAAATGTGTGCCTCGTTGGTCTAGTGCTGGCGACTACTCAGCATGAGGTCCTGGGTTCGATTCCCAGGTCGGGCAAAGTGTTCACTTCTGAAGCTAAAGTTATTTTTCACTTAGTTGTGTTTTTGAAGTCGGTTTTATTTTTTTGCAAAATTTTATTATTCTATTTTGATAGGTAAGTAAACAGTCGTACAAATATCTTAAAATAATTATTAAGTCAGCGCAATCAGTAACGCAAATATACCATGGGTATTCTTCGGTTTTCTCATTTGTATGTACTTACCTAGTCAACTTGTCTTCCTTTATCACACACAAACACATGCTTAGTTTCACAAACCACAAATTAACACTTCAGGTGCCAAACACCTAGCATAATTATATATTATTATTATTAATAATTATTACTTAAAGTGGACTCTATGGACTCGCTAAGTCCATAGAGTACACTTTAAGTAACGTTTCCTTCTCTACACAACAATTTGATGGACTATCCACCAATATGGCATTACTGCTATTACAAAGCATCATATCGCGAAAACCATAGGTTCCTCGCATCGCAAATCATGACAATGTGTTACATAACTTGCGTCACAGTCCAACTGCTTGCAGTGGGACTCACTGCATGCTAGGCTGTTGGCAGTGTATGATATTACGAATAAACGATATAGTGACAGACTGGATGTGCTGGATGGCTGACGCCGGTAGCGGTCTGTTCCAGTCCGATGCTCACCGCGGAACACCCACAGCTCGTGATGTTAAAACACAGAGTAAGGAATTCAGTGGAATGCTGAGGCAGGAACCAGAATGCAATGATCCGTGAACGTCAATTTGGGAACTTATCAATCCTTCCAACACTTATTGTGAATGCAAGCGACCAGAGCATGTCCAGCAAGTGGGCTTGTTGGATTGTAACAAACTTGACGCTAAGCATCTGACGCCGAGTTACCAATAGCGCCCAAGTATTTTGATGATACCTCGTCATTCATTCATCACCTACCGACCAGGCTTACACATTTTTAAACTCCATTTTTTACGTTTAGATTTCCTCAATGGATGTCGACCTTGGGGTCGGCGGAGGTGTCTCTCAGAATCCTACTGTCTAAAACCACACGGTGTTCCTCCTCGTCACTCCGGATGCGAGGGACACACAATTGCATTTTCTACAAGATGAGTTAAAAACATGTCTCATGTCTTTATCACTTCAGTGGTTCGTCTATTAATCAATTTATAGTTAACACTCTATGTTTAATTCGTGAAACCAAACTGTAAGGTGTGCAGTTGTGCACTCCTCTAATGATTTGCGGTTGCTAACGTCTAATCGAATCAATCAATTCAAATAGATACCAATGTAACGTGCCTTACTAAATGCCAAACTAATCGAATTAATGATTTCGTTTAAGATTTATTTATTTTGTTTTTAATTTGCGCAATCGAATCTCGTGAACAAGAGCTGACGTGAGGTGATTGATCTTATAAATTATGTCCGTTTACTTAGGCACCGTATTGTATGGTATAAAGTATATTATTCTATCTTTTAATCCACCTAGGACTTATAGATACAATAATATACGTAGTGCGTACCAATATTGTTGCACAGCTCTTACATGCGTTATGTTGTAGGAATAGTTGGACCTCTGATGCAAGTACATACATCCAATTGGGACTTGGGAATATTCAGTTGAAACCTATAAGTGTGACTACGGGACCACGTCACAAACGGTTTCCTACTTCCTGTCCTGTTTTTTGTGCAATTCCACCTACACTTTGAGGACCCTAAACAAAGCCGCTACTAAAGCTATCGAATGTAGAATTTTGATTAAAGTTAAATTTATACAAGACGAAGAAAAAGTAAAAATTATAGGTAGTTGAACTAGATCTTTTACCATAAACCCCTACCAAATGCCACGTTTTAAGTATCATTAATCCAAGACATAAGTACGGATTACGAAGAGAACAGTGATCCGGTTAGGACTCCAACGTTTCTCTTCGCTGCACAAAAACTAGTAAGACGAGAGGTCTATTCTCAACGATTCGTCGCTTCCAGTTCCCAGATCCCAGTCGTCGGTCCCCTTCACACGGCCCACGGCAGCGGCCGTGACCACCACGGGCCCACGGCGCAGAGTTGCCAGTGTTGCCACACATAATGAGTCTTACGCCACTTTACTTCATAATATACGCACAGATCGATTCGTTCGACATCACACTCTTTCAAGTTTCCAAATAAAGTCCGGCTGTCCTTTGTAATTCACGAATTAAAGGTCTTTATACTCGGTTCCGAGATTGGTCACATTTATTTTTGTTACTTTGGTTCCTGGTTGCTCACAAGTAATTTTCTTAATTCTCGTAATTATACCCTTTTTCTTAACCTGTCTGAGTTAAGTTAAAAAAAAATCTTACTTTATGTTATATCTTTGTTACTTATATGTTTCTATCTTTAGAATTAGTTAGTTATGTCTCTGTGCTGCCTGAAAACTTCTACCTATAACTAGATGATTCCTATCTTTCTCCCAATCATTTAACTAAACATAACACAAGCAGTCGTATCAATAAATTTTGCTCGTGTTAAGTGGTCAAACATTTCTAGGTATCCCCAAGTTATTGTTGGAACCAATTTGAACTATTCACGTCGCGTCGTCTAAGCCGAAGTGCTAATGAATCTGACAGGTTTAGCACTACAAATTAATGTCAAAACGAACGTTACGTTTTTGGACACTGCTGCGACTAGATAGTGGATTCACCTAGCTCTCCAAAGATTTTTAGGCGAAAAAAACAAAATCTGAACTATAGTTGGTGCCAGTTAAGATGAGAAAAGCGGTCATTGCCCTTTCCCTAATCTTTCCTTATTCCCTATTAATCTGTTCCTATCTCTTCGTAGGAACCAAAACAAATAAACCATGTATCGTTTTTCATTACAAATAATGTTAAAGATCACGATAGGTGAGGATTCCAGTCTTGAACAGGCTTATTGTTGGTTTTCAAAGTTAAGCATTTTGATAAATGTAGGTGGGTTAATGACCGCTATTCTCATCTTAACTGGCACCGACTATAGCACTGCCATTTCACAGGACAATTTTCTCTGTTAACATAAATTATTACCAACAGTGCCCTGTCAACGTCATTCTAGTGCCAAAACATCTTTGTAATATACACAGAGCATCAATGTTCACAGACTTAAGATTGGCGCTCTGATAAACCAACAAGGAGCGAATAGGAGAAGATCGAATCGTCTCGATCGTCTTAATGTGGTATTGTTCCGACTATCTGTGTCGCGCGAGTCGCGACTGACTTATCACCGTCACGCGATTTCGCAGAATACATCTGACAGTTAGTTTGTAGGTCGATATTTGCAAAGAGATTAAATTTCTTTAAATACATTATGGCAGGAGTCTAATGAGGCCTTCGGCGAACAATACCGAACACCTTTTGTTTCGTAGAATGTTTAAAGGTGACAGTCCCCCATGCTTGAATTCTATATCGCCGCATCCGGTTAGATTGGAACTCGACCCCAACATAATTGGGAGAAGGTTAGGCAGATGATGACTAATGACGAGTCCCATGCATGACAATGAAATACATTCTGTTTTCTCCGTATTGGTAACTGATACGTTTTGAACACTGCCAATTAATGATTTTGGTATACAACCTGTTTTTTTTGATATCCCATAACTCTAGGGTATCATTGAGACCATATCAAAGAATCAACTGGCATAATATGAATTATGTTTAAATCAGGCAAAGTCACGATTATTAACGTAAAACACCCTTACGTGAAATATGACAACGTCGCATTTTCTTAGCTTTAAATATATGATTGGTTTGGATTAAAATGAATTAGTCGTATTTATCAATGAAACTCAGATACATATTTTTGATTATGATTGATGATATCTCCGAAACTATGCATTTTTGGACCATCTATTCTAGGAGTTTTAGTATTATTTTTACCTACAGAATATAACCGTAGAGATATGGGATATAAAAAAAACAGGTTGTATATACCCACACATAGAAGAAGACCAAAGAAACGATGGATGAACTGTGTGAAGGATGATATGGGATGAGCTGACTGCTGAAATGACAAGTAATTAATAGAGAAAAATGGAAGATGAAGACATGCTGCACCGACCTTAAATTAAATACCTTTGGTTATGGGCAGGATAAAGATGACCAAAGAAAGACGAAGTTAATATCAACATTTAAAAATAACAGAGCCTTCAAATACCTATCAAATTATAAACGTGTTTAACTGCTGAGAAAAAAAGCGTAACGTAGCTTTAATCCAACATTTATTTTGAAAGTGCAAAAGACGTGGGAAATAGCCTTACAATCGCACTCATCAGATAGAATTACGACTGTTAAAAGTAAAAGCTATCTCCTACCAATTTACATAGAGACATGGGATTTTAACGAAACGTTGTATCTTCTTGAAAGTTCAGAGGTCTCTGCATAAGATTGTTTACATAGTCCGATTTCTTCCATTGTAAACCTACTGTTGAGTAAATATACTATTTGAATCTGATTTTGTTAACCATAACAAGGGTTTAATTTTTTTTATGGAACTATCCTTTTTCTAAAATAAAAGTAGCCTGAAGTTACTCCTTGTCTCACCTTGTTTGGCTCATCTCCACGTTCCTGTTCATCTTTTATGAGCAAGTAGATGAATTCAGGATGATGACGATAAACTACACGTATATTTATCATATCTCGGGACCATTCATGGTCTTGTGGAGGGATATGAGGGACTAACTGAAGCCAACTGACACAACCACTTTTAAAATGTTATCAAACACTAAATATATAACTATTTATCATGTCCTTGTGTTACTTGGGGCACATTCGGGGTCAGCACAACACTTTTTTTCGTCCATTCTCCTTTGTCAACCGTCTCGCTATCATTTACTTCTTTTTCTTTCATGTCATTCCTCACAAAATCCATCCATCGTCTCCTTGGTCTTCCTCTCCCTCTCAATCCTTCAAAATTTATATTTATATACTAATATACATATATTTATTGCTTCGACAAGACAAGTCTGTCTTGACTTTTATGATAATAATTAGATACCTAATACTTCAAATACTCGAAGGACGAAAGTAGTTAATCTAATACTTTGCTAATACATGAAATAATATCAATAAAATCATAGATTATTATGACTTTCAATTCGGAATTAATTAATTCTAAGGTCTCGAACTTGTCAAAGTGACAATATGTCATTGAGTTTGACAATCTCGTATTGCTTTGCTCTTGATTCTCACGTTATGTTAATAACAAAAAAAAACATTGCGTGAATACGAGTATATCGAGGTTTCGTATTAAACTAAAGCGAAACTGGTAGTTTTGCTTCAATTTAATTGATGGTTTAGCGTCGTTCGTTATTTGCCTATGACATGTTATCCTGTTAGTAATAAGTTAGGGCTAATAATAACTCAATCAATTTTCAGTACTCATAAATGAGTACAAACATAACTCGAAGTAAATTTCGAGTTATGTTTGTGTTTAGTGCATATGACAAACACTTTCTTTGATCAACCATCTTATTTTTTGCTATAATTTAATTACGAGCAATATTCTTG
Source organism: Xestia sexstrigata (assembly GCA_941918905.2). Lineage (NCBI taxonomy): Eukaryota > Metazoa > Arthropoda > Insecta > Lepidoptera > Noctuidae > Xestia > Xestia sexstrigata. The sequence continues at coordinate 7,940,507 of OW799200.2, read as the reverse complement.
CTGAATGACAGACAGAACAAAATGATACCAGTTCCGTTTTTTCCATTTGGCTACAGAACCTTAAATGATGACATTATTTTTTCTACATTCTATCTTTCATGCTCAAAACGTCAAAATATTGCTATTTAAACATTAAGGTTTTTTTTTATCATTTCTTGTACCTCCAACGATCTTTGAAACGAAACCTGTATTTGAAACTGAGTACTGATTACTCTAGGTCATTTAGACGATTACCATCTACCTACTTTGAAATTCATTTCGAGTTCGATATAAACCTTTGAGCTTAGTTTGTAACACAAATGTCAATAGCTCTGTCGATTTATCGGGAATAGTAATCGGTATGTAAAAGACATCTAGTTTAATTTCATTGGGTGCACCAATGAAATTAAACTTGATGTCTTTTCTTGACAACGTGACCATCAAACGATATTCAAATCGATTTTGTAACGATGCACGATGTCTCGATTGCGTGCTCATCGATAAACTAAAGAAAGTGGATTCACTAACCGATGACAAAATGTCCATAATGTTTCTACTACCGCATGTTGACAAAAAAAATTTGAATAATTTATAACGATTACCGAATAAAGAATGCCTAAGTTGTGGCGGTTTCTTGAGTCGATTCTCAAATATCAGCAGAAGCAGGAGCGATACAGACGCCCAGGTACATGAAGGTACCCGAAACTGACAAATTTACCCAATCAAACTAGAACCTAATGATTTAGCGATAAAGTTGAAAATCTATTAAAGATTTTTGACAGATTGTAGTAGCTTGTAGTGCCAGTCAGTACATGCGCGTGAGACGGTGCGATCCGCCAGCGTGATCAGCGTCTGCGCGGGATGACGTAGGCCGACGTCACCGCGGTCACTGGCACTTAGTGAAAGTCTCCAAATCGCTGCTATAGAGGCATCAATCTGCAACACTTTCGTCGCAGTAAATCGATTGTCATTCGGAGCCCGATCCTGAGACTGATTTCCCTCAGCTAGATCGAACCAGGTTACTTGGACCTAATGCAGTATTTTCCTCTTAAAGGCTGGGTATCTTTATATGATGGGCACATGATACTTAGGTACATGTTGATGTTACGTGCCATGGGGAGGAAGCAGCAAGGTTTTAACTTTTCTACTCTATGATTTAATTGTTTTGACACAAGGTTGTGTATAAAGTTGAGTGTTTGCAACAAAGTTATTTGTATGCATATCATAAAGGCTAGCCGCTCTACGTTGCGTAAATTCGTACGTCTCACATTTCTATGCACGCTGTCTGTTAAGAAATTAATATATTCAGGCGTTAGTTACGTTACTATGTGACACAATACTCGATAACCTATCGTTTATGTTACTATTAATCTGTTTCTTCCCATAACTTTCGATGCAGGGCTAATGTGGACCCCTGATCGTTGGTTTTGTCTGTTCGTCCCGCTATCTTCTACGACTTCTACGAGGTCTGCCACGACGACTTCTGGCTGTGTCGACTCCACTCTACGTAGTGGCCATCGTTTGTGTAGGTACATATTTTTTAACGCACTTATGTTCAGTATCTACACACGATAGTTTCTTAAAAATAAACGTGGTTACTATTTCAGTTGCGTCAGTATGTAATACGCATTGTCTATCTGATGTAATGCAAATTATTGAGTGGAGTGATTTTCAATGTAAAACAAAGATAACTGAACCTTTGGCTGGCAGCCAAAAGATCAACACACCAGCCGCTACTGCTTTGGAATGTAAAATCTCACGGATTCTACATGCCACTGCTTTAATAATAACATTTGATGAAGAAATTGCCCCATTTCTTAACAATACTTCGCTCAAACCAAGATAACGATTAAATATTGAAACAGTCAACAAACCCACCACCCAGTACCCAAATATTATTCTTTTTGTTAAATTGTAACACAATAATTACTATCGCTGTATCAAGATTGGCAATCTTTGCTTTGCAAAATCGAAAAAAGTCGATAATGCCATGATTCAGCTTACGAAACTCATAACAAGTTTGTGTACACTTCCAATGTTTACTTGGACTTTGGGCTTTATTTGTTGCAGATTAAAGATGGGTTTTGTATATAGCAAGAGTATGTGATGTAAAAAAGTGTCTCTGTGTTCTTATTGCGCATTATATTCTTACATTTCGTCCATTTCTCGAGAACTGGTGCAGCTAATGTACTAACATTTACACAGATGTGTTCTTTCTGCGTCCTCTTTCGATCATCGTATGTTCTTATAATTTTTATTTTATTGCGACGATCATCTTATTTATTTGTTTTTGTCTAGCAGTCTTGTGGAGCGGAAAAAAATATCGTGTGCGTCTCGGGACGCTCGACAGAAGTGATAAGTAACTGAAACTAATCTAAGTTGAATTATTTAATATGATATTATTATATTGAAATTGTTTAAAAATAAACAAAATAGTGGCGTTTGTTCAGATTTTGACCACGCGCAAAAAGATCCTTGTTGCACAGTCAAAAGGTCCATAATTATAACAATGTAGTATGCATAACAAATTACTGACAATAGTTCAGATTTTGGCCACGCGCCAAAAGATCCTTGTACAGTCAAAAGATCCTTTGCTTTTTCACCCCCTTAGAGGTAGAATTACGATAAATCCTTTCTTATCGGATGCCTACGTCATACAAAGAACACACCCTCCAAGTTTCAGGTCTCTACGATCAGCGGTTTAGGCTGTGCGTTGGTCTGTCAGTCAGTCATTCAGGAACTATTTCTTTCCCGAACTGCTTCGTTACCGTTCCGAATCGAGTCACCCTCGACCCTTCATAAGAAGTTATCACTTCAAAAATGCAAACTCGCAAAGGCAGAGTATCTGCACTAGGGTCATAACATAGAAAGTCTGCAATGCAATAATATAAATCAGTTGACAATCTAGACCAATCATACAATTAGTTAATAATAAAGGAAAGCGTTGCAAATAAAAGAGGTTTTGGGGCATTTTCTTAAAATATATTTTTGCACTTCGACGTCTGCTACGAACCTCGCTCGGCTTTTATTCTCTCTCATTTCATTACGAAGTTAGTACGTAACCTTAGCAGTAGATTTGGGGCTCTTTCTGGGTAGATACTTAATAAATCAATGACTTCTCAACATTATGATAGTTTATTCCAATTGGACAGCAGGCAAATAGTCATACATTCCGTATAAAATACTGGTATTCAGCTGCATCCAGCTTTAGGCTGGAAGCCGACCCCAACATACAGTGCACATGTAGATTAGTATTTTGGAAATGGCTGAGCAGATGATAATGATGATCGAATTTGACAGTATTAATTTATTTCCCATCTTTAAATTAGACAACATAGGCGTAACACCAACAACATAATCAGGTCCCGTAATGTTGCAACAAACATTGGTAACAAAGCAATTGCAAGTTGCAATACAACACCCAAGATACCTGTCTGCCTAGTTGTGCGCCTACGAAGTCTAGTCCTAGCTACTTAGGGCCTCGGTAATCCATTTCGCCAAAGATTTGCGGGGGTAGGTAGACGTTTAGCTAGTTTTGCACCTAATACAATAAAGTTCGTTCTTCATGTCGATTACATGAACATATTAAATGGGCCTTTTCTAATAAATTAGAGCTTTGTCAGGTCTGGGTCTGTCGTTTAGTTGTTCAAAATCCCCTCCTTTCCTTCCTTTGCTGTTTTTCCTTAAAAACATTCAAATATACAAATAACAAAATACTGAAGGTAAAACGGGAATAATTAAAACATGTTGTGACGGTGTCAGCATATTTGCAGGGTACTAGTAAAGGCATTAATCACCATAAACATAGGCAGAAACTGACAAAGAGGATTTTAAGCGCTATCCACACATGTCCGGGAAACCGGCCCCGACGTGTTTTGTACGAACTGTTTGACACGGAGCCATGTGAATTTGTTCGTACAAAACACGTCAGGGCCGGGTTCCCTAGCTCGCCGTCCGTCCGTCTCATGACGACAGGCCGTGTCGACGGCGCGTCCGTGTTCCACGCGCGCCTGAAAGAGAGTCAGCAATAGGAAGGGGTCCGCAAGGACCGATGCCTGCCGGGGTTGCGGGACTGTTCGAAAGAGATACCGTGACCCCGGAACACAAAGGGCGATGAAGGAACATGGATGGGTTTTAGTCAGTAAAAGTCTGACACTCCCTCCTGCTCCGCCCAGAGCGGTAGGAGTCATTTGATGAATTCCCATACGAAAAAAAAAAGATGTGTGGATAGCGCTTTTAGACTGCCATCCGTTCGCTAGGAAGCCATTAGAATGTATAATTATGACCCTTATTCCTTATTGAATAAAAAAACGTCTTCAAAGTCGTATTATTATGATGATAATGGACTCCGTTGTATCGTCTAACGAAAGTATTTTCTTTGGTCTGCCAAAATATACCTACCTACTGCAAAACGAATACTTCCGTAAACTTATGTTTTCACAACATCTTGTAAGTAATAAGCAAATTTTCATATACCACACAATCACATACAAAGTCAATTAGATATCCATCTATAAAAATTCAATAGAACATCGATGTCATACATAATTTTATTCGTCATTGACACTCATAGATATCAGTCATAAAAAAAGCAGTAACTAATGATACGAGTACCTTTGACACGTATTGAAATGGAGATTATTTACTTTTAAATGGGAAAAGTTAACGATATTTTTATTACATAACATGTACATCACGCCTGTTATCCCCGAAGGGTTAGGCAGAGGTGTGCTATATATTATACTAGCTGTTGCCCGCGACTTCGTCCGCGTGGTAGCTAACATCAGACATCGTAAAGGATACAACCAATCACTCAACATCATGACTGACTGTTTGATTCACTGACTACTTAATTGATCAACGCACAGCATTATTTACCCTATTAACCCTTCGGGGGTGGAATTATCAAAAACGCCGAAACACGAATAAATTAATTTCCAATCGTCAGCCTAAACACAAAATTTAAAGATCCTAACTTTAAATCTGACGGACTTTCATATAAACTTCCATCGAATTAATAGGTACAAAAGCAGGTGACAAATGTCATCTGTCTTTTATTAATAGCTGCTTTTTTATGTGATAATATTATTTCAGGGTTGTTTTGTTTATTTTGATAGAAAAACAAGTTTTAAATACTTACCACAAAACAATGATGAAAGTCAAATTCAATGATTTGGATGATAGGTGCCGCTGCGCGCTGGCTAGTAGGGCTGTCGCTACATAAGTTTTAATAATTCTAAGAAATATCGCTATGCGGTGTAAGTACAATGAGGGTTGAACCTAGGGTTTGGGAATTCCCGACAGTTTCAAAGTCCCGGGCCGCGAGACAGCTTACAATCAAAGTCCCGGGAATTCCTGGGACTTCGAGACTAACGAAATTTTTTTTTTTTTTTTAAGGGTACTAAAGCCTTTTTTTAAAGAATTTTAATTGAGTTAATTTCTGGTGAAACGTATTATAAAAAGGCTTTTTTTTGTTGTAAAAATCAACATTTATTAAAGAGAAAATTAAATCTTAATAGCTTTAACGTTAAGGGGCTCCCCCATGCACACTAGCGCCACTTTAGTAAAAAAATCAGAACTCGTTAAATACACAATTAATATAAAATCTGATTGACAAAATCAATGCTTTAGAGTTCTAGATTATTGACGTCTATTTAATTCATTAAAATATACTTCACTGTAGTTACAGTTAGAAAAATGGCTAAAAACGGCCGTTTTTTTCCATTTTGTATCTGTAACGACAGCGAGCTATGATTCAATGAGTTAAGCAGACGTAAATAATTTAGAAGACCAAAAGATTGATTTTGTCAATCAGATTTTATATTAATTGTGTATTTAACGAGTTCTGATTTTTTACTAAAGTGGCGCTAGTGTGCATGGGGGAGCTAATTAATGTCAGTTTTAATACTTGCTTTGTTTATTTCTTTTAATCACACACAGATTCAGTTTTAAGCAGTTAAATCTTATAGTTATAAAAAGAACTTAGTTAAAAATCATGCTAATTCTTAACCTTTTGACCTCCAGTGTCACATATACTTGACAAGCAAGCGCATGCCCTGTACGCCAAACGACACAAATATGTGACAAAATGGTAGATAAAATTGTGACTTGGCGTGAAGGGCGCGCGCGTGCGTTTATACTCGGGCGTTCAAAAGGTTAATAACTTGACTATTATCTAGTAATTCGTCATTACTTCATTAGTCATAATCACAACATTGTTAATTCTCACACACAGATTTGTTTCATAATTAAATAATATTAATATTAAAACTGACTTATAAATCAGTTTTTTAAATAATTCTTTTAAATAATCAACTAACACATTAATTGGACTTCTTTGCTGATTTAATAAAACAGGCTTTTAAAAAATTCTGAGCTTTGTCTGACGATCTGTTTCTGATTTTGGTAATAATGCCACCGGACAAGGAGAACACTCTCTCGTTTTCAACAGATGTCGGTTTAATTGTGTTTAAGGCTTTATAGCTAGGGTATTAGGTTCCTTCAATTATTTGTAAATAAAAATGATTACTTAACAATTTCGACAATCTTGTCACGTCTCGAGTCTCGACCCGAAAGTCCCGGGACTCGAGACAATTAAAATTACGAAAAGTCCCGGGACTTCGAGACACGAGACATCCCGGGACCCAAACCCTAGTAGAACCTCATCGATCAGCGAGCGCATTGGCGATGCTGCGGCGTGCGATAGCATTCCCGCTTAGTCTCTCGCTCTTGGAAATGACGGTTCTGAGCGCCGGAAAAGGATAGGAGCATGGAACGGTTCCGTGCTGATAGATGAGGCTCAACCCTTCCTGTAAACTTGACTCTAGCATAATCAAATGTACCCACAGCTGGGACACACGCCTCAAATATAACGTAACGTAATTTTACTAAAAAAAAACGTAGAAAAACGACACAAAAAACACGCAGTTCAAATAGATTTATCACCTTTGCTGTTTTTATTGAGGGCAACCCTAGGTTCAAGTGGTAAATAGTGGGCAGTGATGTAGTGTTGCCAACGGTCGAAGCGGTTACATTATGTAACGGACGGCGGCGGCGGCGCTGCGAAATATATGAGCAATATCGCCTCGCTCCGGGCTGCGTGTGGTAAGCAGACACCAGTATCGGTAGTATCTGTGAATAGGAGTAGGTAATGAGGTCTTCTGGACGTGTGACATTTACTTGTAGTTTCCTGAAAAGTGACAGCGGAAAGGCCTTAATCATTATTATGGACAGGACCTTTGCTATTAATCCAGTACCTATTCAGAACATCCATTACCATCAAACATCCTTTTGGCCTCGTACAGGACCAATTTAGTCTAATGTCTTGTCTTATTTTTAATTTAATTCTTTCTTATTTATTTATTTATTTATTTATGTACACACAAAATACTTTACAGGTATATCGTTGTCTTCACTATACGTAGTAGGTACTTTTCCAATTTGTTGTGATCTAATAGAGCATATTTTAGGTAAATTTTGTAATAAAAAACGAAATGTCTTGAAAAAATGAAAACATTAAATTAAATGTCAAGAGAGTTAAAAAAAGTTAATTCTACCAAATAGAATTTGTGTACAGTTTGATTTCCTACAAAAAAATACACAGAATTTAGTCTGATAGTTCCCGGAAGTGTTTTAAAATAAGAATGAACAAGGAAAACCGTCCTCGAAGCCTCCTTCCGAGTTCTATTACCAAACAAGAATTTGTGTGGTAGGTATACTACAAATAACAAGAATTTGTGTGGTAGGTATACTACAAATAACAAGAATTTGTGTTGTATACTACAACTAAAAAACTTGACTACTTACTGAAAAACCACGCTCTAATTAAATTTGGGGTGTACAAGGTAAAATAGATCTAGATCCTATTGTTGAAGTCGGTTAAATGTACCTTATATATTACCCGGGCCATAATAACGAATCGATTGACACCTTATTCAGCGCTACTGAGGAACATACGTAAATACATACATACATAGACTGCTAAAATCATAACACTTCTGGCTTCGCCGTAGTCGGGTAAAAACGCTTGATCTACTATAAATGTCCAGGATCCACAATGGTGTTAATCTCTTCTTTTTAGTGTATCGCGACGAGTTTGGCACGTACAGTAACATCCTTAAGTTCTTTAACGCACAGGTGTTAGGACGTGACCTGCCTGGTCACGATAATATGAGTCCCATTTTTTGGAACAATTCGGATACCACTTAAACTCCAGGGCAGACTTACTCCAAACAGTGTCGAGCTAAATAACACAACGACCGTTTCAAATAGACTGGCTTCATAATCTATCACCTTCAGAGTATAATAGCCATTTCCGTATACCTAGATATAATGAATATAGGTAGGACACAAAGTGCTCATTCAGTGGAAAGAGCTACATTATCAAAACGTCATTGTTTCCAAACCGGAATGCTCCAACATTCGTTTAAAACTGTCGAAATTACTTTAAAAAATATGTATCGCTATTATTTAATAGAGCCACTAGCCAGTGTTGGCCGAAGTCGAAAAGATAATTGTATAATATTGTTACGAGCTGGGTATGGGATAAATTAATTACTACCGAAGAAACAACAAATAACTTTAATAATCACAAAACACTTATAACTCAATCACAAATACACTACTGATCACTATTCGCTTAGATATCGCACTTCTAGTTCACTTCGATTCGCTTCGTTGTGTAGCCAAAATCAGACTGACTGCTCCCGCAAACACGTCGACTATTTATATGGCGATCGAACGTTCGAGAAATATCCACGACTTCCTAGAATCTTCTAGACAATTCCATAGTGGGTCATTGTCCTTCGAGAAACTTCCACAACTTGTACAAAGGAAAGAAGTAGGTACTTTATTCCCTCGGCGTACGGTCGAAATTACAATGATGTTCTTTTGTAGGTAGTTTGCGAATTTGTACCTACATCATTCGGGACTCGTTTTACCTACCTACTATGGTAATAGTAGGTACCTACTACCGTAACTGTAGGTAAGTACGGGTACGACGTAACAATATCGATAAAAATGTCAGAGGTCCATTAAGTAACTTCTTATCCCTGAGCGCTGTTGTATAAAACATCTCTTTAATCATTATAACTTGCCAAAAAAAGTAATCACACGTTTGGTAAGTGATTTTCTTAATATTTTATGGCTAACATATATTGTAGGGTTCGCAGGAGGTTGCATCTTTACGGCTGCAAACACTCAGACAAAACGACTACCCGTCCGTTCCCGTTTCTTAACTTTCCCGAAGGAGAAAACCAATGAAGTGGCTTTTATTTTAGTAACTATTTTGATCTTCATACCTTCAGCGTCGTGTTGCCAATTATTAAGGTTTTTTTTTTGTACGGTACAGTCAGCTCCCAATATTACAAGGAAATTTCTCAATATTCATATCGTCGTAGTGGAATTATTTTTGCTACCTACTGAAAACTGAAATAGATTTGACGATAGTTATAAAGACACTAACGTATAGAGCCAAAGCGAATACCAATAATGTTGACCAAAATATATTAAATGCTTAAAACGGACTGGTTTTATACTAGGATCGCCGTTCATAAATAAATACAGTGACAGATGAAGTACCTTCGAACATAAATTCGTTAACAGAAACATGGACCAGCTTCTCGTCTTGATTTATGTTTTCAATCCTTGAAAGACCCATAACAAAAACAGCGTTTTCCTCGGTTCACATTATTTCAGTCCAACGCTTGATTCGAGCGCTGGAATGCCACTGGAATTATGTGAACTTACACTGGAATGTATGAACCCCATTCCAGTGCCATCTAGTCCATTGACTGAATTGACGGTCTTATACTTTGTCATTCCAGTTCGCACATTCCAGCGCCGCTGTCATAGTGTAGACGGCCAATCCAGTGCTGGCATTGTTGATTTTGTGAACAAGTATTGTTGTGATTCCTTCATTCCTACTAATGACTGGATGTATGTAGACGATATGATACATTTCAGGAGTATAGGCTGGATTTACTCGCTGGATTACTGCACTGGAATAATGTGAACATTATTCGAACTATAGACAGTGTCCCAGCTCTGCGCTTAAAAACGTTAAACGTTTTACTTGAAGTCATAACATTTTTCTATCAGCTCGCGTTTCGCTGCTATAATTAGGGTCAGGGCTACTTTCATACTTAACTTTAATAGTCTTGACGTAACTACGTTGTTTTCTTTTACTCGGTCATCTAACGAGGAAACGAGTAACAAAAACCGGTCAAGCAGGTGTCGGGCCGCAGTGAGGGTTCCATAGTCGAGATATGGTTTTGAAGACGCAAAAATAAGTTATACTTTTCAAAGAAACTGTCAAAATAAACATCGTTCGTTTTAGGTAGTAACCGAAAATACCCACCACCAATAAAATATCTGTAAAATATAAAAAAAAACTTAATTAATAAAAAAAAAAACATTTTTGCTTCAAAAACACAAAAAAGTAAAAAATTACTTTGATTTGAACGAAATCAAACAAACAAAAGTCACCGACTTCTGAACAAAAGTAATTTTTCACTTTTTTGTGTTTTTGTAGTCTGTTTTATTTTTGGCAAAAAAGTTGTTTTTTTTTTGTTCCATTTTTAGTTGTAATAGGTAATTTATAAAAATATTTGCTATGCATTTATTTTGCATTAATAAGATAACAGGCTTATCCCCAATAAAATGGAAGTTAACATACCTAACTGGGTCAAAATCACCAAGGTGGAGAATTATCTTTGCCAGCAAATAAATGTCTAAATTTTGTTTATTTAAGAAAATCGTTATTATAAATATTACTTAACTCTGTTCATATTAACTGTACATAATATTTTATACTGCAAAAGTAAAGCACATTCATTATTATTTGAAGAAATAACTATAAAAATCATTTCGAAAACGCGTCCTTTGTACCAATCTTCAGAAACAAACTTTGGAAATATTCATCAAATAAAATAAAGTAAAAAGTCTTTCTTGTTTAATGGCCTACAATTTTATCTTATATCAATTTATTATTATTAGAGAAAGAAAAGAAATATAAAGAAAACCATGTCAAAATATTGTGTCCGTGTCTGATGTAAGCGCCATTTTAGTCAACGCAATTTTGATTCTCAGTAAAAAATCAGTTTTTGAACGCAACCTTTAATTGTCTATGGTACAGTGATGTGAACGATATAAACAAACGGCTGTCGAGAGAGCTTTCGCCAAAACAATTAAAAGTAAGTGGTAAGTATCTTTCAATTCATTATTTATAGAGCGTACATCAATACGTCATCATACCGGGAATGCGTTTCTCAACATGGAATATTGAAAAAATACGTTTTGTAGTGTTTTATAGCAAATAGTAACCTTAAATATTTTACAATAACAAAGCCGAACATGATGTCAAAGATGGCTGCAGTCTAAAAAGGGCGCGTTTATTTAAAAAACTCATTTCGGGAACGGTCATTTTGGGACTGTACCCGGACATGACGGAGCGTTCTCGAAATGATGATGACGTGCCCGAAATGACTTTTTCAAATAAACGCGCCCTGTTATTATAATTATTGGTTAATTAATTTAGTGTATGTTTTGCTAACATATTTTTTAATATTATGTTTAATATTTTTTAGCAATATGGAGCCTCATGTGGCTAAAAAACATCCAAAAAAGCAAGTTAAAAAATAATTCGGCTTACTTGCGACAACTAGAAAAAGCCAATGCAACGAAAAGGATTTTTTTAAATAAGATGACGGAGGAAGAGAGAGAAAAAAAGAGCTAAGGATAGAGCGTACTATCAGAAAAAAAAGCTGAAAAGAAAGTTCAAAAAATTGATGAGATGACTGAGATATATTGATTCTGAAGTCTGATGTGATACCAAAATTTGTGAAGTTGTTTTAAAGGTGGAAGTTCGTGAAAAAGTTAAAGATTTCTGCCAAAGAGATGATGTTAGCAGGATGTGCCAAGCAAAGAGAGATTTTGTGAAAAAAACGGTATTAAGAAGCAAAATCGCCTCCTTTTATTCAATTAAAGAACTGACGTCAAAATTCGTTACAGAAACTGGAATAAATTTACCATAAGCAACATTATTAAGAACAAAACCGTTTTGGGTGGTAGCTCAACATTCAGAGACAGAGGATCTTGTTTATGATTATGTCAAACATGAAAATTTCGAACTTAACAAGAAATTTTCGACTGTATAACTTACGTTTTTGTTAATTAAGAACCTTATGCCAAAATGAATAAATAAGTACGACGTACTAAAACATTTTTTATGATTTTATTAACCTAAATTGTATCTATATCGTCATTTCCGGGAACATCACTAAAATCACAGATAACACATTATTATTTTAGATATTTAAAAACAGGCCCTGGTAATATTAAAATAAGGCGTACTTCTTATACCTGTAGCATGTTAATTTATATATATAACAGCGATATTTCGGATATTTCTCATATTCAGATAATTTAGACAAAAAAATTGTCATAATAATTCCATTTGAACTATATTTTGCTTTTTAACGTCTTAATTGGCAATTTCATTACATTTTTTTAATTTATATTTTTATATAACATATATCCGCTATTGAATAAGGTAAAAAATAAATACTTTTGTTGTATTTTAATATTATTATAAACCTCCCAAAAACGTTTCCGGAATGATATTTTTCAGCGATAGCTCTCTCTTAAAGTAAAATTACAAGAGTAGTAATCAATTCTATGCTCTGCCAACGTAAATTTTGTTTAAACATAAGTTTAGTGATCATTTAGGCTGATCATCAAAGTAATAGCTGCTAGGTAAATTCATCATAAAACAGAATTTGGAATTTGCCACCTTTGTGATTTTGACCCAACTGTGGAAATGTGTGTGTACTGTACAGATCTGCGTACCTCCTCAGAGCATACAATGATGATGTTATGTTGTGTAACTGTAAACAATAAGCATCCAAGCGATTGCAGCAATCACAATAGATTTGCTGTCTATTATTGTAGAGTTCCGTTCCACATCTCCGAAGTCCATGATCAGATCATGACAATATTTATATATGTGACCAACTAGGTATGTACCAACTCTTATAAAATTTTAAATAATTGAATTGATTTTTTTATTCTTTTATTTTATCGGTGAACATACATAAAAAAAGCTTCCGGTTTCTCCTCTTTTTTTTGAAGTCAGTTAAAAATCATACTCTTTTAAAATAAGCGAAATTATAAAGTTGACATTTTTAAAATTTGACTACAGAACCCTCAAAGGGATTTTAAACACCCAATTCTAACTAGTTTTTGTTGCACTTAAAGTTTTTGCCTGTTAAAATCTATGATTGGTTTTTTAATGCATGGGTATTAAAATATTTAAATCCATTGTAACTATCGACAGCACTTTGAGATTTATTTCCGGGCTGCGATACACTTAGTTCAAATAAATTGGTCTTTCGACCAGCCATTCGGTATTGGTGTCAAGCTCAAATCAATATTTAAATAAAATAGAAACTGGTACACAGAAAAATGAAGCCCATCACATGCACCTTGCCGCTCAATAACACAATCTAGTCTACAACTAAAATAAGCTATTTTCTCTGATTATAGGAATTACGGTAACGCTTTGATAATGGTAAATTGGTAACCGACCTTCGCAGCATCTTTTAAATGCTAGAGTGGGGTCTAAACCAGCTGATTATCAAAGCCATCTGAACTGTTAGGTACTATTATTCATCATTATGAGGTCGTGTGAGTCTGTTCGAACGTTGCGAAATGGATACCAAAAATGGAACCTGTTTCTATTGCGAAGGGCTGTGATTCGACTACTTCGAGTATAAGTAATCAAGTACAGGAGTTTACGATAACTCGTTTTTATAGTGATGCTTTTTACTAGCTGGTTGGTGTTGTGTTTTTATAGTCTTATTAATCGAAATGCTAGGTATTTTTTTGTAAACATCTTTGTACGTATAATCGAACATAACAGATTCGAAAAGTTCAATTCATGTTCGAGTAGAGCGTCGAACATAATATTATTCATAAGTGTCATGTCCATAATATAGACCATCACTAAGGATTTGCTCCATAATTTAGGTAGGATTCTAAATTCGTCCGGATTCGTCCTACTCAAAGATTTGAAAACAAAATGTAACTAATTATGGAGGTATACGATCACACGCGTAGTGCGGTATGGAACAAATGTGATTTAAACGCTTTTTTATTTTTGCGTAATTTTAACCTTTACGTTTAATTAGCTAATGATTATTTTGGCATATAACGAGAGGATTATCATTTGTTCTTGAGTCATCTACTCATCGTGCTTGTCATAGATTCTCATCATATTTGAGCGAAAGTGTATAAAATTCTTGAGAATGAACAAATAAGAGATGCCACCACGATCATTTATAACGCATGACTACGTTGTTTAAACATACCAAGTAATTATTGTAATTCGTTAATTAATTATGGACATGCTTACACGGTAACTTAGCTGGCAACCGAACTAGACAATCGTAAAAGTTACAGCAACGTAAAGGACTGCATAAGAGAACTTTGTTTAACCGGAACCGACTGCATTATCTTTAATATTTACACATACTATCTAGCAAACTAATGGAAACACAACATGCTCATGATCAAATAGAAATACATAGGTACGCAAGCGAAACACTGCGCACGTTATGGGGACGAAAGCCTGAACCCCTGGTAACTCTAGCCAGAAAGATATACCGCCAATTAGTAATTTGTGCTAGCCCAATAACTGCATAATAATATAGCTGTGTTAATCATTCCATCATCTCACTTCCAAATCGTTTCGTAGAAGTACTTTTCAACCGGATATACAGGGTGTAAACAGACCCTTTACAAAGCCGTCAATCAAAAAGTATCTATGTAGTCATCATTTACAAACAAAAAGTATCTAAGTAGTATATCAACTATCTGGTGTCCACGACACAAGCCTCGTTGCTAAGTGTGGCACTAGATGGCGCTGTGTGTTAATGTTCAGCGATATTTATTTATTTAATCAAGCATTCTGTACATCAAACTAGTAACCCTACGCAAAAATTATTGCTGGGAAACGAGTTTTTTTTTTGGGGTGAAAAATTATGTTTTATCTTAGAAGTTAGTAGCCGTGTGGTATCCGGCAGAGTAGAATAGAACCAACCCATTACACTCACGGGTCGTATAAGGCGACTAATGTCTGAAGCAGAACAGCTTGCGCCTCCGTAGACCAGAGAATGGGCAGCAGCGTTTTTCTGTTAGTCTTTCATCACTGCGATCTCCAATCCGCCTGCCAAGCGTGGAGATTACGGCAAATTCCTCCCATCATGGAAGAGGCTTATGTCCAGCAGTGGACATTATGGGCTGTTGTAGTAGTAGTGTAGTTAGAAGTTAGAACTCAATGTAACGCACTCAAAACATTGTGCTAATGGATGAAAATAATACAGGGGTCATTGAGGTGTTTCCAGCAAAAATCGAACATTAAAAACAAGTACCTACTTATTAAAAAAAAAACTTGTGAAAAAGTTGGAACTTTGACCCGCAATATCTCCGTATAACTAGAAGGTTCCCAGGTATGGTGTAGAACAAAAAAATGATCGCAATGACGGGGAGAAGAAGTGCCTTTCAGCTTCGTTGTTGGTCTATTTACACCCTTTATTAATAAGTTTCATAAGTTTATTGGGAGTACTTTCAGTCTCATACGTCCTTGAGTATTCCACCACTGTAATCGTTGATAGAGTGACCCTGAGCCCCACGACCCAACCTTCTTCCTGATCTGTTCCAGACTTATTTAGGTTTGGCTTCCTTGCGCGTTTGTGCCAATACGGTTTTCGGATTCCATGAATCGGGTCTGAAATGGTGGTATATTCTCTTCTCGTTTTATGCTGTGACTAAGTATACCATTTTCTACAGGGTTGTGTCCGGTCTTTGCCTTTTTTTTAAAGAGACTTTGTAATCGTGGCTAGTTTCGATCTAGAAGCTGTTGAGTGCACCTTTAAACGCATCGGTATCATTACAGTAATCGCTAAGAAAACTTGTATTTTATCTAATTAGAGTCTGCTTTGACTCACGACCCAGGTGTGTGTAACATAGTCATTACGTCACTTCACTATTACTTAACGAAAAGTTATTTACTAATGTTATATTCATACATTACATTACCGTTTTGGATGCGTTCTAGATCTTGCCTCAAATGACTGCGAAATAAATTTAGAATGAGTTCGTATTTTTTTTTTCTGTCTTATTGAGTCATAAAGACAATAGATAAGTCCAAAAAGACAATAGTTTGATTCATTTATTTATAAGTCGAATAAACATGTGCTATTGTCATCGATATGGGATTTAATGTTCTTTTGATAATGTCAGCCGCAGAGAATGTGGCATTCGTTACCTATATTACTATACTGTATGCATTCGTTGGAAAGTTTTATTTAGGTGAGGAATGGAAGGGAAACATTTTTTTTGTTTTTTCAAATTAATGGCACAATGAGGACTTAGGCGAGAGACTTGCACTAACACTCAATATGTCCTCCTGTTCACAGACTAAACTCGGTGAAATCCAATACGACGTTTCTCAATATAGTTCAAATAAATGCTCATAATTATAGGAAATGGTGAGTAAGAAATGTGTTACGCATCCACAATAGGAAGTATGATTCACATCTCTTCACTGCTCGCCTGTCAGCGGACGCGTTTTGTTTTCTTACCAACATTTTGATATACACTTTTAATAGTTCATATAATTACTTCGTCCTCAAAGTGTTAATATTAATTAAAGACATCAAAACTGACGCCGACGTGATTCTAAAAGTAATTTCCGATATAAGTTTTAATCATAAGTTCAATTAAACAAATAAGAATTTAATTTTTGGTTTTAATTTACTTACTATAAGACCATGAGTAACGAGTTTCTTAATTATCAACTACCTAAAAGATAACTGAATTAATATCACAGAGACCCGTTTTACGTTACAGGAGTGATATTATGATAATGTTGACACGTTATTGATTGATGTCACTTTTCTTCTTTACAGGACGTTCAGTGCCACTCGGCGCGAGGGTCGGGAGCCGGTCTCGACAGCAGCAGCTTCAAGCAGTCAGGCAAGCAAGGAGACGAGCAGCAGTGATGCTGCGGCCCAGGAAGAGGACGCTGAGGGTAACATGAACCGGGAGAACGTATCCAACAAGATCGCCGCCGGGATGGACCGGTGGCAGAACACCCTGGAAGATATGATCAACCTTAGGTCTTCTAACAACACCGTGTTCAAGGATTATTATTGGGTGAGTAATACTAGATGCTATGTAATCCTCTGTGTCTTTGAAAGCACTTTAAGCCGTTGGTCCCTGCTGTCTTTGTAGATCTTTGACAGTAGTTACAGGTAGTCAGTGGCCCGAAAGTCTGACAGCCAGTATTATCAATGGGTATCGTATTACCTAGTACTAACTGTATGGGTTGTGATGGTCAAATAGGTAGTCGCTCCATGTAAAATCAGCCGAACCCAACATGGTTGGGAACAGGCTAGTAGCAGTTCATGAAGACAGGATACTGTTCATCATCCCACCTGCATCATCATCCCACTGCTGTTCAAGGCCTCAATTTATATGTACTTTCTTTACTATTTATATATACAATCCTCTCACAGTTATTCCCCCTCTGCTAACAGTAACCCAAAAGCAACTTTATAGCATCAAGAATAGAGCTCACTGTGGTTTTAATAGACTTGTGAGTGCCAGCAATCATACGAAAAAAAAAGGTCACTGCTGTTTTCATAGTGATGCAAAACCAGAGGAGTCAAAAAGCGCTGTTATAGCAACATTATAACATCTGTTGTATGAGCAGGTAAGAAAAATAATAGTACATTTTAATACAAGTGGAGAAAGTTTGTTATTGCATTCGAGGCGGAATTAATTGTTTTTGAGCCGAGAACAAATGTCCACGTGTATCAAACGACGTTTTTCAATACACTTTTGAAGAAATAAAATAACGAAAAATATTTTTGTCAAGAATTAGTCAAACACTAATTATACAAGAAAAATTGTGATAGAAACAATGATTTTAATTATCTTTTTTTTCCGCGCTTTGCTTTCGCCTGGTTGAAGGAGAGGCAAAGGTATGAAGCCGTTAAACGGCCTAATATAATTTGTTTTTTTTTATTCAGAACAAAAAAAAAATGTTTGTATAAAAAAGTAAATATTAGTTTTAAATAATCATGTTTATCTATGATAAGGACTATCTTAAAATATTTTTTGATTATTCAAATTGTGTTTATAGATACTTAGACATGTATAAACACAATTTGAATAATCAAAAAATATTTACGCCATATTGCTTTGCCAAAATTAAAAAAATACATTCACCTCCGACTATAGGCATTGAACCGATTTGTACTTCGTATAAGTATACATGTTTATCTGTGGATTTTTTATTCCCGCACACGTGCGAAAAGGAAAAAAACGCACGTGTGTGAAATACATTGCATGTTGAACCTAATCGTAGCGCGATAAGAACCCGTTTTCGAAGAAGTGGATTGAAAAACACATTTAATAGACCCAGGCTAAGTCCCACCCACACAAATAAAAACAAAAATCATAGAACTGTGTACTTCAACCTTCTTTATATCTGTGCAGGGAACACAGAACTCAAATAATGTAGGTACCAAATTTGACAGATCGATGCAAATTTTGGTGTCAAGCAACGCCACCTTGAACTGCATTACTATAAACTGTTGGGACTTGTGTGCCATAGATCACTGCAATTTCGGTCCAGAATCAGTGTGGACCGTGTGCGTGAGTAATAAGGATAAATATTTTGTGTCAATGACACATTTAAATGCGGTTGAAAACCACTTTTAATTTATTATCTAATCAGGTAGTAGCTAGGAAGTTACCAGTGCAATTTGGGTTTTAGTTTGACTATAAAAGACACACAATCCTTTAAATGCATAAGGATTTTCGCCACCATCTTGTGTTTTAACACATTTGACAGAACAATTTGTGCAAATGCTTACCAACAGCGCCCTCTGTCAGTGTCAGTCGAGCGCTGATACATCATTGTAACACTGTGCACGACAAAATCGGAACTGAGACACGTTTTATGTTTTATTATTGTTTTGCTGCTGCGAAGCTGTCAGCTGGATTTCTCCCTGACTTCCAATTCTTTCAATCTAGAATTCTAGAGCTAATCTCTGCCCGTTGGTCTTGTCCAGCTCGTTCCGCCATCTTCTACGAGGTCTATCGCGACTTAGTATTGCACTAAGTAGATATGTACCAACCTTATTGTCTACCTACGCGTACATACATACATCGCGTACGTACCACACACGTGTCATAAGCTTGTACTTCGTATAGCGAACAATGCAACATTGATAGATGGACGGCAAAACGAGCAAACTAACACAAAATATACTGGCTTTAGGGTTTCATAGTCTACAAGGAACCCATAAATTCTTATAATTTCGCCATGTCCGTCCGTCCGTCTGTCCGCAGCTTGGCTGAAAGACTCTTTCAGCACTAGAAAAAGTTATTTTTCGGACAAAAAATCAAACTGTATTAAGAGGACATTTCATCGGATTGTGCATATTTTGCTTTTTTAGTGAATATTTCGATCCATTATGTCAGTGTTATGCCGGGAGGTAGGTTGACAATCTGGAGCATGGGAACATTGGGTGAAAGAGAAAACGAATGCTATTCTGTTATTTACCGTAACATACTGTGAAATAAGTTACCTCTGATAAATCCTTGCTGGTAATGGTAAGGGATTAAAGAAATATCTGTAAACCAGTATAATGAATCATTAATGTAATGTTTCATCTGATTTCGATGAAACATTACAATAAAGATTCATTCACACATTACGCTAAATTAAATGAAAATGGTTTCATTTTCATTTCATTTAGCATAATGTGTGAAAGAGTAACAACAACTTTCGTAGTAATACCTACTAATAATTATGTAGCTTTTTGGTTTTTACATTAGAAGTCTCAAAACAAATAATTAGTTCATTTCCAAAACGAATTACGTAGTACCTACTTAATTATTAAAATAATGTATTATTTATCGCTAGAATTAACCGTTATATATGAATAATTTTCAGAAGCTTCCTTCCCTAAAATAAGTACAAGACTTACCTATATGACATGTAGGTATACTTAGAGTGTCTTGTGGAGTTGTGGCTAAATAATACAGGCACACAGGTCGATCTTCAAGGTTAAGCTGTCTCTGATCATGTAGGTACCTACTTTGTTAAATAAATTGTTTCACTGTTTAGCGAAAAGTAACCAACACACAAGCTAAGTAAATATGCGCTGTGTGCAAACATCGATGACTCTTTATCGATGTTATCATAAACTTGAGAGTGTATACAGGTACACACATCAACACGGTCTAGGGATATTTCATACTCAATTAAATAACTCGAAAAGTACTGGCCGCATTGGAATCTTTTATACACCGATTTGTTTGTAATTTATCTCAGACTAATTCCAAATTCAAATTTTTGAAAATTCTTTTGTTTCGGTGCCATAAAAATGTCTTGATGTATAGGAGAGGGAATTTTCATTTGTGCGAAATTTAGAAAACAATACGAATTACGTTTAGTTACAATTTTTTTTTCATTTTTAAACGAAAGATAAAGTTAAAATTGAGGTATTGTAGCCATGCAACGCCGACATTAGACGAGGGCGGAGATGTTACGAGCTGTGGGAATGCTGGAAGCTGGATCTGTTCAGCGTAATGTTGCTGAGGCCATAGGGACCCATCAAAATGTAATTTCAAGATTGTGGACACGCTATCGTGCCACAGGTGAAGTAGCGGAGAGGCACCGGGGGCCAAGTCGCATCACTACCCCCAGACAAGACCGATTTTTGCAAATTACTGCGCGAGCACAACCAAATGCAACGGCGACTCAATTGGTCCAAAGGCTGCGAGTGGAACACCAAGTGCTTGTGAGTGACCAAACTGTAAGAAGGCGATTGCATGAAAGCAATCTACGCTCTCGTAGACCACTCCGGGTCCCACCTTTACGGAGAGGCAATCGTGGACGACGATTAGAATGGGTTCGGAACCACGTGGACTGGGGCCGTGACCAATGGTCCAATGTGCTGTTCACGGATGAATCCAGGTTCGGCTTCCATCCAGATTCACGAAGGACGCGTGTTTGGCGAGTTCCTGGACGATGGAGCCGTCTCCAGAACCCTCAGAAAGTTCACCCATACCAAGGAGGAACAATTATGGTTTGGGCAGGAATTCGTCTTGGAGGACGGACGGATCTCGTTTGGGTGCGGGGCAATATGACGGCAGAACGATACGTCCAACAGGTGCTGGGGCCCGTAATCTTGCCCCACAGAACACAAATGGGGCAAGATTTCCTGCTCATGCACGACAATGCCCGGGCACACACGGCGAGAACGGTAGCAGCTTGGTTACATACACATAATGTTAGGGCCTTAGACTGACCTGCTCAATCGCCAGATCTAAATCCCATTGAGCATGCGTGGGATATGCTGCAAAGAAGAGCTCTGAAGGAAGTTCCTGAAAATCTGGCTACAGAAGATCAACTTTTTGCGCACCTCAGAAGGACATGGGACAATATTCCGCAGCAAGACATTGACAACCTTGTTCTGAGCATGCCGAATCGTTGCCGATGTGTTATGAACATCATGGGCGCTTTCTCAGACTACTAACTTCAAGTTTATAAACACAAATTAAATGATTTTTCTATTTTTTTCAGTTTTTACTCACAAATTAAAAGTTCATTCATATACGGTTTCCGTCTATGCTTCATTTTTTTTCCATAAAATCCTGAAATTTTAATCTATACCTTAACTAACCATTATTAAAAAATGGTAGAATATTAAATAACGTATCTTTTAAATATATACATGTCATATAAATAATTAACACATTGATAGTAATTCGCTTTTTTTAAAATATCCCTAGACCGTGTTGATGTGTGTATATGTAGAAACCATAGACATACCTAGCACATGAGTAAGGTTGACATATAGATAGATATCCATACCATATTCTCCATAATATTACCTCGAAACAACAAATCGTACCCGACGGAAGTTTGCGTCAATTTTATTATTTTAGCGGGAAAAGGTGCTGATTCCTCTAAATAAGGTACGGTATACCGTATACCTTCATATAAGTACGATAACAAAAATTAATATGTATATGACCTCATAATAGATCACAGAGGCATTTCATTGTCCTTTCCTGATGATTACCCAAATAATTCGACTAGAGTACCTACCAACATGAATACAGCGAAAATAAATGAATGAGCCACCAAGCTAGACTACCTAAATCGTAGGTACCCAGCACCCAGTTAAGTTCCATGAAATAAGTTGCCCTCCTTAAAAGCCATCAATCAGCTCTGCCTACCACAGACCACTGCTGGATAAAGGTCTCTCCGAGACGGTCCGTTCTGCCGTGAGTTTATAGACTCCAAACCGCACGACAACACCCAGCCACCTTTTCAAGGTCGTCGGTCCATTTGGGTGGGATCTTGGGATAACTGCACATAAATCCAGAGTCACACCAAAAAAATGCTCCTTCAGAAACTCCCAATTACCTGTTTTTTTTTTATTTTATTACACTATGGTCTTCTCTTGACCTCGATCCCTGTTTGAAAAACTCTCAGCCGCCCGCCACATGCGACCATTAGACCAAAGAATCAGTCAACAGCACAGTCCAAATGTCGGACATGTCAAAATGAATGTGCTATGTAATTATTGTAACAGTGTGCTCATAACAGCATGCAATCATTGTTTAGCGGAGGCTCCACGTAACTACATGCTTGTCGGGATTGCTTCAATCGTTTGTGCAAACTGACATTGACTTGAATACCGTCGATTATCTCAGCTAGTTTAAGGAATCTTCTTTCTGGAGTTTTGTCTAACTTAGTTGAGCGGAGTTCTTGCAAAATGTTCTGCCAAAATTACTTCGGAAATTTAAAATTTTTGTTTGTGCAGATTCACAACCTGTATATAAATCTGTTTTGGACTGATTTCAGTGGCTAGTAATATACTCGTAACTACCATATTCTTAACGTTGGATTAGTTTGACGTACTTACTCGTATTAGGAGACTTGGGGGTTGGCACATTTTGTCAGAGCTCATTGTCGTGGCAGTGTCTATTGATTAACAATGTTTCTGCTGGCTTCCCGATGGCATGGAATATGTAATTATGTTTTTTTTTTGCTTATGTGAGGCTATCTTTCTTTCCTTTATTCAGAAATAGGCTCTATTTCTGATACGCCTAAATCAGAAAGACGTTATAGTTCCTTAATGCTTTTCCAAAAGTAGTTACAATTGACAGTGGTGTCGATTCTGTTGTGCACAAACTAAACTTAATTTAGGCTATTGCAACGAGAAAGAGACGGGCGTAATTTAGAGCTGTCAAATTTAATTGGAACTAAAATATTTATAAACAAACGAAGGGTGCACGTAAAAACATGTCGACTAAAAACACGGTAAAGCGCAAGGCACAAACTAGTTTGACATCTCTAACTTAGTTCATAGCTATAGCCGTCCTTTTCTCGCACTGCCTTCTAGTAAAAGATAGCAATTGCCTAAATTAAGTTTAGTTAGTGCACAACAGAATCGACACCAGTGTCTCTTTTAGCTTCTGCAACGCAAGATACGCCACATCTTCTTTCTTGATTTTCGATTTCTTCCCCTTTTTCTACTTATGAGCAGGTGATTTCAAGGACAAATCAGACTTGTAAAAGTAAATATCGCTGGAAAGGGTGCTTCCGACCACCTGTTGTCTTTGGAGGAAGAAGATCGTCATGCATCGTCTACAACTGCTGGTTAAGGCATGATGTAATGTACTATCGAGGACACTCCCGCCTGACTACCACGAAGCTAATTTTTGCTTGCACTTACAACGTAGAAAGAAACGCTCTCTAGCCCCGCCCCGTTGACTTTGTATAGAAATAATGAATGAAAAGATACCTATCGGCCGAGCGCACTGACGACGCACGCCAAACGAGAGTTATTGTTATCTTGCGCGCTAAAGTTGACGCTTTCCTAATAGGCCTAAACTTCAAGGGGGCGTGGCTCGGCGCCTCCGCATAACAAGCGAAAAAAAATTAACTGATCAGCTGGAAAAGACCACGACTGTACGTCGTGTGTGATCATGTTAATGTTTTACAACAGATTTATACTAAATCGTATTTACTGGTATTTACTATCATGTCATGTAATGATATTGTACACATACTTAAAAATTATGATCATTAAGTTTGGACTCGCGCATGCGTGGTACAAAAAATATTGCGTTTCGCTTGCGACTCTTGAAATGAGTAATCATACAATGGTGATTTAAACTTTTTGTGTAATCACCATTATCATTGGGTCAGAATAATTTACTTATATGTAAGTAATTACTTATTAGACAGATTTCCTTTTATATTGGTTTTGTGTTATAAACCGTTATTATTTTTGTTTCTTTCCGGTCTTACCGGACATCACACTCCGCCATTTTCCATGTTGAAAACAAAGATACAAATTATAGTCTTGTTCCTGGTTCACCAGATAAATATAAAAAAGAATTAAAACTGTCATTACAGCTGAGTATCTTCGAGCACAATTCGATTGTTAGAGCCACAAGTGAAAGTGAAATCACTATGGGTAATTGGGGCGATGGAAAAAGAGAAGTTTTTTACTTGATTATCCGAAAAACTATGGAGTGAAAGTTATTATTATCATTACCATGGATGGCGCAATAATCTGCAAGATTAAGGGTCTCCCCCATGCACACTAGCGCCACTTTAGTAAAAAAAACAGAACTCGTTAAATACACAATTAATATAAAATCTGATTGACAAAATCAATGCTTTACTAGATTATTGACGTCTATTTAATTCATTAAAATATACTTCACTGTAGTTACAGTTAGAAAAATTGCTAAAAACGGGCCGTTTTTTTTCCATTTTGTATCTGTAACGACAGCGAGCTATGTTTCAATGAGTTAAGCAGACGTAAATAATTTAGAAGACCAAAAGATTGATTTTGTCAATCAGATTTTATATTAACTGTGTATTTAACGAGTTCTGATTTTTTTACTAAAGTGGCGCTAGTGTGCATGGGGGAAGCCCCAGTATATTATAGGATGGGGAATACAATTGTCTAACTCTATAGCTACCTTGGGCTTGCAAGACACGAGGAATAGTGGCAACTAGTAACTACCTCTAACTACGTTTACTATTATTTATATGGTCGGGCGGATTCGTGCCCCGTTGATGGCAATAGCTCGCCCCGTATTACATGAAACTTAAACAAAACTGGCGAAATGTGGGGGTATTATAATTCATAAGGTAAGTTTACACCTCTGCTTAACACATCCGGGATTATAGGCGAGATGTTATGTTAGTATACTTACACACTTGTCCATAAACTGAACAAATACCTATGGTTGAACGACCATAATCGCTTTATACATTATTTAGACCGTAATTCACCTAATTCGGGTTCGGCCCGTTTCCATTTCATAATGCGCGCGCACTTCCCGGGGCGGGCGGAAACGCGTGCGCAGTTCGACATTCAAATCATGCGCACCAACCATATTGAAATCTACAATGCGGCATATCTAGCGCTAAACTGCACTTTAGACTGTTTAAATTAGGGGTTATATTTGTGTGTAGTGAAAGCCGCCTTGTAAAGAAAGTTATTGTGTGTTTTGTAATGTATGGGTAGGTATAATTTAATTCATTGATGTACACCAGTGTGGCGCGTGACTTGTTCATAAAGAACTATTTGTCAGTGAGCTCTGGGTACGGTAATGGCGTGTAAAGACAACTTCACTGTAAAATACATAATTAGGTACACTACAACTACGTCAGCTGATAGAAAATGCTGGTTAGTTCGTACCTAACGCTACCTAGCGGATGGATGCATAAATAAGCATACAATTTTTACTTATGGGCACCTTGAGTGTTGAGTAACAGTAACGAGGAAGGCAGTTCTTATATTTATTTGTAGAATACTTTCTATGCTTTAACTGTTATTTTAAAATGCAGCTTGGTCTTGACTTGTAGGGTTGTTTATTAAAAGGTATTCGTGGCGCTTGCGCCTGGCGGAAGCATGATAGTAAGGTACTGTCGAAAAATATAAACAACATGGAAATACAAAACTTACTACATGTTCAAGTGTTTGACATAGGTAACCAATTACCATGACTCATCATCTGATTAGCCTTAACGTGCTTTCACCCATCCATGGACCGACCTTGGCAAACGCTGCTCATTACCTATGTACCCACGAGACCAACTGACTAATGTAGGTACGATACTACTATTGACGGGCAAATCCAATGTTTGTTATAGGTACCGGTTGACAAAACTACGAATCCTACTGCGGAAAACGGAACACAACGGCGCAACGGCAATACATCACCTCCTTATCATTCCGCGAAAGTCGGGTAATCGGATTTAATTGAGGGAAATACAAGTCGTCGATGTGTTAGTTAATTTATCATTATTTCCACACTGTTGTAGGAATTGTGAACTGTTGTACAAAGGTAGATTCATTAAATTCTAGAAATTTTATTATAGTTAAATCCTACTAATATATACTTGTGAGTATGGATGTATAGATGGATGTTTGTTACACTTTCACGCAAAAACTACTAAAGGGATTTGGATGAAAATTTGCACACAGATAGTTTATAACCTAGATTAACACATAGGATACTTATACATATATATAGTAGTAGTAGTAAGATCCCATGGGACAAATATCAAACTTTACGCCATCGAAGCCGCTGGCAGAAGCTAGTAGGTACCACATAAAAACTTGTGAAAACGTTGAAATTTTGGTCTCCATTCCTTTGTAACTAGAAGGTTCCCAAAATGATCAGAATGACGGGGAGAACAAGTGCCTGTCGGCTTCGTTAAGGGTTTTTACCCCCATTATAATGTACCTAGTTACCTACCATAATTTAAAAAAAAAACACATAATGAAGTAGCAAATAGCTAGGACTTACTTGGTTTCGTATTTTCCTGACGTAGGTATCGTTTGTGAGGGCAGTGGTGACTATAATACACTTAAATTCTTTATTTTCATCAATATGTAAGGGGAGTTTTTATTACGCAACTGTACAATAATAAGTACCTAGGTAACCACCTAGCTACCCCCAAAGTATCTAAAAAGAACGATGATATTTCATGTTACGATTGGTAACAAAAAATCAACCGTAACCAATTTATTATCAAAATTACCAATTTATTTACAAAGCTGATTTGAAGGACAACGCTGGGTACGCGGTACCCCATCGCCCCAGAAGGAAATGACACGTTACACTGACCTTATTAGTGTCGTTATTTAGAATGGTCAAATGCGTAGTTCTCGCAACTGGCGTGCGAGTATTAAAACCAGATGTATCTACGAACGCTGGAGGACTTACATATAAGGCATCCACAGGATTAGCCCGAATAAGCAGTAGCCAGTCTTCGTAGACTGAACTGCGACATGCCATCCAAAAAAAAAAATAACGTTTACAGTCGACGAGCATCAATACCTTATGTAAACAATTTCCTAAACTTAAAAGCAATTTTCGCGAGAAATAACGATTGTAACCTGGAGATAGGATCTTTTTCATGAAAATATGAGTTCCAGAATACCTACGAGTACTATGTTCGTAACAACATGAAATATCAATCAGAACAGTAGGAGAAAATATTTTTTGTAAGTTGTTAAGTGTATACATATTGGTGCTCGACTGTACAAGTCGAAAGAAGTGTGTAAGGGTCGTAGCAGGTACTGTTCTGTAGTCTGCCTACCCCCACAGAAAAGAGGTGTGAGTATATAAGAAACTACATACACGAATTCAATGGCCTCTTGGACTGGCCTAGACAATGAAAACTGAAGTTCATATTAATTAACGCTCACGTTAAAGGGTCTTAATTGTTGAAAATATTCCGATTTAACCGATCAGACACTGATAGTACTAATTGAACGGAACTTCCTTCCTTGTCATCTGAAAATGTTTACTGACTAAACGTATTTTTGATTAAGTTTTTTTTATAAGTTTCACCTGTAAATAACTAAACTCAAACTAAAGCATTTATTTCAATTAGACCATTACGGCACTTTTGAAGGTCAAAAAAAAAAAAATAAACAAAGCTACAGTCCCAGTCACAAGGCATAATAACTTGAGAAAGTACTGTAGTCGCCCATTCCCTAGCGTAGATCTCTATGGAGAAGAACGGGCAAGAAACTGGAGTCATGGACACTCTTTTAAATCAAAATATTGATACAAAATCTTGGATTGGATCGAATTGAATCTTGGACAAAATTAATGATGTAACATTAATTTTGAGATTATACTATAATTATGTGAGAACGATGTAGAAAGACGTGCACATTAAGACATTTAACTTGTAGTAAGGAGTAAGTATGTAAAACAGGTCCCGGCAGTCTCGACAGAGAAAACGACATAATCGATTAAACTTTTGATTGCTAATTACTAACGAATAAATTCGGTTGCAATAATGATGCTTGCGAGGTTGCGAGTAACGCAAGTCTCTACATCCAAGATGCGTTTCTGTCGAGACTGGCCGGCCCTGGGCTACTGTACTGCGCTTGACGCTGTAGGCCCTCCTGTACGTCAGTCATGCACGTTGGTTGAGAGCGGAGCGGAGAGCGGTTCTCTCTGTCATTGCACTCATTGTTTATTTTATAGAAAAGGGTTAGAGGGCTGAATATTGTTTACTTACTTATTCTTTTAGCTACATTTCTTATGCGCCGGGCGGACGGCAAGCGGCGAGGGGGAGGTCAATCAACCAGTTCTCCGTGCCTGTATCTACGTCAGTCATGCTTGTTGGCATAGACCAGAGCGGTTCTATAGTCTATACCAACGTAAGTAGGTACCGTAACTTCAAAAGGCGGGGTAGTGGCTCCAGTAAATGAACACTGATGTAATTTGTGACCTAAAAGAAAACATTAAGTTAAGTACCCATACGATAAGATGAACACGGACAAGAACACGGCCCATTGCTATTTTTTGGCTAAGTACCAAGTACTATACCAACATTCAAAAATCATTTTTAGGTTCGTTTTAAAAACCTAAAACTTTCGAACCTAAAAATGATTTTCCCAACCCAGTTACCCATTTCTGGACTTATTGCTAAATTTCTAAAAAACTGACACATTTCTGGACTTACCTACAGAAATGGGTCAGTTTTTTATAAATATAGCAATAAGTCCAGAAATGGGTCCAGGATTTTTCTTTTAGATTTAGAAATTACACGATAAAGGTATGTGGCCTGACTTGATTAAAGAATTTGCAAACTGACGATGGTTTATAAGGCTTGACTGTACAAACCTAATATAAGTACTTACGAATTAATTTCAATACACCTAGTTATTCACATACATGACAGCTAGCTCATAGCTGTCATTATAGTCTGTACTCTCGCCCATCTGGTAATCATTACAATATTTACAATATCAGCCTTACTACTCGACCATAAGATACACAGTTGTATACCACAAACAGTTTGCTCTTTGTATAATATGAGGTGGAGTGGAAGTGACAAAAAGTGAGGTATTACTGCCTCTGTATGGCAAACATACAATAATTACCTACAATCTGTGTTGTCGTCGATGTATTGCTTTTTACTTGGCTAGCTAACCGAACATCTCGACCTTAATGTTGTATCGTGATCATCATTCATCATTTCTACCTATCGTGTTGGTGATCTAACTTTCATTATTGTCTCGTGAGATTGCGAGATGGTTGTCACCATTGCTTGACATTTAAAATGTTGGGCTGAACTGAAAATTAACGATTCCGACCCGTGCATTGGCCAGGGACCTTTTGGACATAAATTAATCGTTTGATCATAGTCCCGTGGTTGGAATAGTGGTTGGAATGTGCACATTATCCTTTTAAAATTAAGGATTATTTTCGGATGAAGCGCGACTGTGTTAAGTCTCACTTGATCTCAGGTGAAGTCTCCTCTGGTAATAACATAACGTTACATCAAGTCACATGTAATCCCGAAGGGTTGTGCAGAGGTGTGCCGAGTAGTACACCCACATTTCGCCAGTTTTTAGGGAGCGACCCCTTTGCCATCAACCGTGCACACGTCCAGACACCGTGCCTGCTACTGAGAAATTTCTGATGAAAAACTATAATATGACATTACCCGACCTGGGAACCGAACCTAGGATCTCTTGCTCGGCAGTCGCGCTTGCGGCCCCTAGTTCATTGAGGCCTGTACATATGCAGATTGTATCTTTGCTGCACTTATCTTATTGTGCAAGAACAGTAAGACAGTACTGGCTAACACTTTCCATAGTTTACATGCGTGGCACAGTTGCACACACCATTTACTCCACATACCCTACATCTACATCTACATAATATTTTATACTACATCGCTATAATGATGGGAAAAACACGACTATATAAGAGAACATTGTTGTGTCGTAGCCGCAATAAAAAAAACACTTACAATATAAGTTATCTTCGAGGAAAACAGCACCTCGGTGTGTGTGATTAGATGATTGTTTCTCTTTGACATCATAATAAAGGATAATTCTAGGCGACGACTACGCGAACTCGGATACTCACTGTAAGATGTGACGATGTGTGACTGTAACTATTCAAAAGAAACGCAGGCATCGGAGATCCTGAAAAGATCTGAAAAGATCCTTTAGGTAATCCCCGAACGGTAAGGCAGAGGCGAAGGATAACAACTTGAGGAAACTGGCATGTTCTAGAGCCAAAAACTGGAAGACTTGTGACATCTATCAAGCCGTACTAGGTCCGCATGATGATTACAGACCACTCCCTCTCTAGGTGAAGAGGCCGTGTCCCAGTTGTGGAACTATTATAAGCTGATTGTGCTAACACGTTCCCTTGGGACAATTTTCGACCTCCACGCGAGTAAAACCGCGAACAAAGAGAGAGCAAAGAGCCAGTATCAGTAATATTATAACTAACAACGTATTTTCATCTTTTCAGGCCCAAAATGGTTTCGATGAGCTCCGCCGGTACGTGAAACAGGGAAGCGACTTCAGTAAAGAACTATCATCTATATTACAAGAGAGGTAAGATTATATTTTTTAATGTACATTACTTGATGATTGCATTGGGCAAGAAATCAATTCCAAAATTACTTGGTAAGTAGGTATTTGCAGGTTGTGCGTTATGTAAGTCAATCATCGATTTTGTAACATTTATTGCCTTCTGAGTTAAAATATTGCCTCATAAACATGGGTATTATAATAGGTTTTGCTAATTGTGATAATGCTAGGTAGTGTACCTACTTAAGTACCTATGTTTACGACCTTCAACCACAGAATAAACAACTAGTTAACAGTTCAGAAAACAACGCGTTGTAATATGTGCATAACAATGTTCATAATAACGGTACCAAGTATCGTTTTTACTAATAACTGTTGAAATGGTTCCGCATCATTCGGCCGGTGTCGAACGCACCAGATTATCTTATCGACATTTCTTCGTAGCGTTTACTTTCCAGACATTACTATAAAACAATACCTTATTGTTTACGAGCAAATCGCTCCAGAGATCCTGGGTTCCGCGAACGGTCCGAGACAACAGTCGGCGAGCGCAGGAAGTCAGGAACAATACGAAAGTTGTCGTCATGCTGTATAATTGAAATTATATTGTTCACACGCACGCTTATAGCTTTCCCCGCGATATACAGATATCGAACACGTAGTAAAATAATGTTGCATACGAAAGTAAGGGCACGGCAATGGCCACAAAATCAAAAATAGCTCGTCGCGAGGTTCCTCCAAGTGGGCCACGAGTCACGACGCGAGACGCAAATAACGCGCGTTCTAAAAATTGTAATCCTCCCATTGGCCGAGAATGCATTATCACTGCTTTTACACAACCACAAAGACGTAAAAACAAATCATTACGCCACCGTGATTATTTCCTACCGACGCGACGTTCGCTTCCGTCACAGATTGTGAAACTCCGCAGATACTAGTGGTAGACGCTCATGACTATATCGATTCTTTGTAGAATTGAAGCGGAGATATACTACTCAAAATGCTTAGCAAAGCTTGGGACGAAGTTGACGAAGGCTTGCAAGGAGAGCGTGGGCTCGTGCGCCGAGGCATGGAAACATGTCGCGCTGGAGATGGAGAAACGATCGGAAATCCACAGGTAATTGGCAAACATGCATCTTTGAACGATCAGTTATTTCACAGAGATTTTGAACATTAGTTACGATGCAATTGCTCTATTTCAGGAATTACTCAAGTGCTTTATCCGACGAGCTAGTGAAACCAATGAAACATGTAATCGACAATCAGTTGAAGCTTAGGAAGAAGGTGAGTTACCCAAGATAATCGAAATGGCAACCAATAAAAACGAGCAACTTAACAAAAATAAATCCAATGTTAATCTGATTATAATTGCAGATCGAAGGTAACGTTGACAAGACTACGCGATCTCTCGCAGAGTGGAGAACAGCGGAGGCAAAGTCGAAGAAACATTCTCATACGGCAGCGCGGGACAACGAGAAGTTACAGGACGCCACGCTGGACATTAGGTCTGCCACACACTACACGCTTGACGATGTTAATGTCCTGCTTTTTGTTTGTCGATTACCTAGTCTTCCGGGACATTACATCGGCGAGTTATTATAGAGGGATCCTTCTTTTTTTGCGAATGCGACTGGCCTGGCGTTGATTTGTTTTGCGAATGTTGCTAAACGCTCTCTGCGTTTAGAATGAGTCACAAGCTTCCTATGTTTGTTTGCAGCCGTCTGTCGCGTAGTTCGAGCGTGGGACACATACCGCACGCGCACAGCATCCTGAGTGCTGCGCGCGCAGAGCGGCTACCTAACGCGACGAGTGAGAAGGACGCAGCGAAGCTTCAGGTCAAGAAGAGGAAGACAGAAGATGCTGTGAAGAAAACTGAAGTAGAATATTACAATGTGTGCGTGCACGCGGAGCGATCTAGGTAAATATAACAATAAGATCAAATTCTATAAGTGCTGCAACGATGAAAATAATTGTAGACCCTCGGACTGTTCCTATTTTAAGTTCATAAGTCTGTTCTACTTTGACATGTTGCGCTAACCCCAAATGCTACATTTTATTTACTTCTGAGTAACCCATTTCATAAATTCTTCCAGGTTGGAATGGGAGACAAGCGTGGTGAAAGGAGCTGGCATGCTGGAGTCTCTGGAAGAGGAGAGACTGGCCCAGCTCAAGACGGCAGCTGACTGCTACCTCAGGCTCACTTCCGCCGTGCCCGCGCAATTAGCAGAGGTGATTAACAACTTTTTGTACTCATGATCTAATCATTGCTTAGTCAGTAAACAACGTTTTTTATAGGTTGTTTATGAGTCTCCTTTTGCAATATCCTGAGGTAAACATGTGTTTTGCTTATGTCATTATATCGTACTCGAGTATCAAAAACCCGCGTTATTACGTTCGACTAGAAAACCGTATTATAAAGTGATTTCAAAGTTAAGAACTGTAATAAATGTAGGTGGGTCAATGACCGCTATTGCGATCTTAACTGGCAGCAACTATAGAGCTATAATTTATTTTTCAATACACTTCCTCGGAAACTGGTCCATAACGCACTACGATTAAGTACAACATGCAATGTATTTCACACGTGCGCGTGTGTTCGTGTTCATTTTCCAACACGTGTGCGGGAATGTAAATTTCTACAGATAACTATACCTATACTTAGTCCAAATTGGTTCAATGCCTATATTCCGAATTGAATGTATTTTTTTTTAATTTCGGCAATGCACTAAGCGTCTTTACGGCGTAAATATTTTTTAAATATTCAAATTGTGTTTATAAATAGAATATCATAGATAAACATGATTATTTAAAACTAATAGTTACTTTTATAAACAAATTAACATTTATTTGTTCTAAATTCAAAAATAAAAAAATATATAAAAAAATATTAGGCTGTTTAGCGGCTTCATACCTTTGCTTGTCAAAAAAAATTTGCGTTCTTATAATTTATTTCTTCAAAAGTGTATTGAAAAACGTCGTTTGATACACGTGGACTTTTGTTATTGCAGTTCTCGGCTCCCCTCAAAAACACCCTCGCCTATGGCTCGGGAGTTAATTCCGCCTCGGATGCAATAACAAACTTTCTCCACTTGTATCAAAATGTACTATTCCGACCGGAGCAGTTTCTTTGACCGCCTCAATGAACGCTAATTAATACCTGCTAAGGGCGAACTTCACATAGCAGATCACTAAACTGTGTTCAAGAGCTGATAAGGCACTGGCAGCTCCTGTATTTCGTTTAATTGTGCTGATCGCGTTAAGTTTACTGGTGTTACTTAGTTATTTACCTATAATAATATTGAAGAGCCCTCCTTTAGTCAGCTTCTTATTTCGCAATTTGTTTTGTTATTAGGCCACGAACGTGTTAGTGAATCCGATAAAGAACGCCAACGCGAATACGGACATGAGGGTAGTCCGCGGAGTGAGGTCTGCGCAAACGGGGGCCAGCGAGCAGCTACTTCCCGACTTTTACTGCGAGCATACCACGCTGGCGATGAACAAGGAACGACGCAAACAGGTAGGTTTCGCCGGAAGAAGAAAAAGTGTTTATTTTTTTTATTTACAATGACATGCATGGTAACCCCCCCCCCCCCCCCACAAGGCCAAAAGGCTCCTATCTCTGCAAGGTGCTGTGGCGTTTAAAAATAAAAGTCACAGCGCTGGTATTCTGATGGGGCGTTACTCCCTTTTCTTTTTCCGTGGGGAATGACATACATTACACAACACTACACTACACACTTTTGTAACTACATTAGTACGTGTTACTTGCGCGATTGATATTGTCATCAACATACTATTTGACACCTACGAATTGCAAAAATCGTAAGAAAATTTCTTTTTCGCAGGCTACCTGTTAACATCCCTCGTTAAACCGAGAAAATGCTCAACAAACCAGAGGGCTAATTCATGTAATTTTATGACGCACCGATGAAGTTGTAGTGCAGTTAAGTTCAAGTTCGAGTGATAAACGGTATTCTTGTAATCTTTGAACTGCGCGTAAGCTGCGCGTGAACTGCACGTCAACTGTACGACAACCAAACTCTACCAAACTTACTTATGGTGTGGCATATGAGTGAAAAAATATTACTCACTAAAAAATCGAATATAATCAATAATATTTCAATGAATATGACGTTATTAAAATAATACCCCAGCACAGATTTTAGTGTTTTTCCTTACTTAGTAGAATACCGATCATGTTGCGTTCCGAAGAACGCACCAAAGACGTTGTTTTGATCGAAACTTAACTGAAACTGCACTGCAACAGCAATTCTTTAGTTACGTGAATTAGCCTACGGAAAGTTGGAAAACAATAGCTCCAAACACAACACCAATTACATTTGTTTTCATATTATGTGTTTCAGGCGCTGCTAAAGATACTACAGTTAGTAAAACAGGACATTGACAGAGAACGGAAATCCAAGCAGGGTCTTGAGAAGCTGTCGATGGCCATTAAGCAGACCCCTACCTTCGGCAACGACGACTCACAGCAGAACGTGGCCGATAAACTGTACCATGTGAGTATGAGGAGTTTACCTACATTATGCCGTGCCCCCTCATCATCTTCCTAGTCTTTCCCTAGCTAAGTTCAAGTTTTGCTGCCGTCCAACCGGATGTAGCTGAATACCAGTCTATTACATGTTGCGACTGCTTGTCTGATCTTCAGAACCCATTTAGTGGGTAATACAATAACTCTTGGTAAGACTGGTTGGCAGACTTTTTGTCTTCTGACTATCTGTAAAAACTGTCAAACAACTGACGCTTGCTTGACGCAAGTCGAAATTCGTGAAAAACGCTTAAAGGCGATTACATGAGCTAAACGCGAGTTTTATAATGCAAAAAAGCATATGATTCACTGCAATAAACAAAACCAGAAAAATATATGATATTCTTCAGGATATATGCTAGTACGATAGTGTTTTGAAAACATTTTTTGGCAAATAATTCTACAAGCAAAATACTAGTATCATAGTGTTTTACTATTTTAGTCCAATCAATAGATTTTTTGTCAATCGCAAAAAACCACTCATTTCGCACTATTCGGCCGCAGTGACTGACGTAACAACCACTTTGTCGTGCAAGCTGATTAGAACTTTATTCTAACAGTATTTCAAACGAAATTTGAACCAACACAAATACAGTTGCTTATTTAGCTCATGTAATCGCCTTTAAAATGAAAACTTATAATATTCTTTTTTAACACCTCGTGAACTCCAAACTAAAAAGGCGTAGCTTAAAAGGATTGAAAGTTCGATTGATGACACGAATCACCGGAGCACTGTACGCCAATGGTACAGTGGCAAATTCAACTGCATCTTCTTTTATGCGTATACTCTAGCTTCTGCTTGCGGATTTGCCCGCGTGTAAAAAAAACCTTAGGGACCAAAATCTACTCACTCTCACTCTCTCTCTGCTTATTGTGTGTGCTTAATGAACTGACGTCTATATCACATTAGTAAACACTATACGTATTTATTTCAATAGTTAGTAGTAGGTATAGTATAGTGGGTAGTGGATGTGATAGACGAAAATATATTTCTTTGAATGCATGCCTTCTTTTGCACGAGTTGGCATAATATAATAGATCGTTTCAGACTTCACATAACTGCCTGATAACTTTATAACCAACCTCATTTTAAACAATAACATTCGTATTTGATGAACTCGATAGTCAAGCGCTATTAATAATAAAACAATAGAAAGGACGTAAGTACTGGTACTGGTATATAGGTAACTAAAATATGCTTATACAATTACCTACCAATTACCTTCTATCAATCAAAAATTAGCCGTATTTAGAGAAATAAAAATGTCTTTGAGTCAGGGATTGGCCGGAGAGGACTACATACAGAGAGAAGTGGAAGGCTTTTGGGCCCTTTGCCCAGCAGTAGGACAATATTGTCGACAAGAAACTATTCATAGAAAACTAATTTATTTTATTTTTATTTCACTACAGCAACATAGTACAACAAGAATTTGTGTGGTATACTACGACAAAAAACTCGACTACTGAATAAAATGTAGCCTATATATTACCCGGGCCATAATAACGAATCGATTGACACCTTACTCATAAAAATCGGATGAATAGTTTAGGCGCTACGGTGGAACATACGTAGATACAAACATATATACATACATATAAACATACATAGACTGCTAAAATCATAACCTATCCTTTTGGCTTCGCCGAAGCCGGGTTGGAAATTCTTAAATGGCGATATTAAAGTTCTCCCCGCGACATCATTATCTGCCTAGCTTTTTCCCAACTATGACAATAACAGCTGCCCACCAGACAAAACAACCGTCTGGTGGGAGGATTTTTCCCTTTTCTATAGGGGATGAAGAGCTTTACACTCTGTTCTTCATACCCCTAAGGCGTGCTTGGTAAACCCTATAAGCGGCAACGCAGAACTTTACCTTGTCTGACCAATCTACCACTTGAAACTCAATTTTGCCCGACTTGCTCGTTCCAGATGAGGAGCATGCTGACGTACTTGGAAGCCGTGAGATACAAAATCACCGCGAGCCTGAACGATCTAGACAGCAGGCCGCCCGTGCAGCATCCTCTCGCTGCGCACATACAGATCATTAGGGATAAGCAGGGCCTGCAACAGAGTATTCTAAAAGTAAGTATTCTTGTTTTTTACGAAAGAGGAGAGTGAAAGAGTGTGAAATGAAATGAAATGAAATGCTGTTTATTTTGCAAGTAGGTTCTTACAAACACTTTTACACGTCATTTTTTAAAACTAGAGGGCTGGTCTTCGTGCCTGACTACTCTGAGATGAAACAGCCGAAACAAACTCAGAGGTCATAGTCTCTTTTGAAGTCCAGACATAATCTTGTTCAATTCAGATGAGGACTATGCAGATTAGTGTCTGAGATGGTCTTATGAAAAAAGAACCACACATATTTGAGTGGACCTGTCCAGTCAGTGCAAGCATTTGACAGTTATCGTGTAGCTCGACTTATAACTCAAGGAGCTCAACGAAACGACGAACAATACCAAAGAAAGGACATTTGGGTAGGTCGCTTATAGTACTCAAACTGCCAGACAGTACCTGGATAAAAAAAAATAATTTTGATCCACATGGTCCTCACATTCACAATAATTAAATAAAATTAACAATAATTTACAAAACGAATGTCAAAAAAAATAAAAATAAACACTAAATGTCACAATAATGTGGATACTTTATTCTGTGTAATGTACTTCGTGGTAGCTACCTTCTAAAGTCTGGGTTGGTTGGAAATGCACGCTCAAGCGACACGCGTCTTGTGTTGACAGCAGAAGAAAACAAATGAAAAATATCTTGCAGAGTTGACATACGTCACATCTGCTGAGGTCGCGAACAGAGCTGCTTGATGCAGTTACTTACCTACAACCCTACAACCCGTGCGGGTTAACACGACGTTGGAATATGACTCGTACCATAATAACAGTAGGCAGGTACTGTACGAGTGACGTCATTTATTTCTGTGTGCTTAAGCATACATAATAAATGATTAAATGTACAAAATCGGACTCCCATACGCATTTTCTACCACCGTAGCAACCATCCATACAACCACCTTAGCGCCAGGGTTAACTCGTAGTAAAGGTTTATACACTTTCCAATGTGCTGTGCACACAGATAAACTCCTGTGTCTGTGCACAAACAAAATTACCCAATAAAAGCACTGTGTTCACCATGTTCGATTATTTATTTCTAGGTACCACCATGGCTTCAAGCCGACTACCAGAGCGAGGTGAACAAGAACCTCACACCGAACTACACGGCTTTAACAAAGAGCGTGAACGGCGGCGAGGAGAGAGAACGGAGAGACTCCATCATGAGCCGAGCATCGTCCAAGTTGAGGATAGAGCACCTGTCGTTCAGGAGGAACGCTGAGCACAAGAGCGCGCCGGTCACGCCTGTGGTGGACCTTCCTCCGCCGCCTTTGCCGCAGACGGAGGCTCCTCATCCGCCGGAGAGTCCCCTGGACTGGAGCGAGCGTGGGGCAGGTGATGGACTGTCTAACCAACAAGATAGTGATTTTGGTAAGGATTTTTTTTTAAATTTAGTTGTTTGTTAAAATTGACATTGGGCAAAAAGGCAATTACTCAATTATATGTTTTGTTTTTTATTGTATTTAAGTGCTGTACTCTATGGCATTTCTCTCTCTTGTCGGTGGTACATCAAGTAAGATGTGTGTCCTAATGATTTTAATTTTTTAATAATGATTCTTATTACAATGTGGCCATTTAATGAAACCTTTAACATTTTTTACGTCGCTATATCAAAGATAACATGTCAAGTCCTGAAAAATAAGCCACATTAATGATAGAGCAGATAGAATAGGCTATTAGAAAACAACAAATAATCACAACCTGAATACTGACCTTCACGATAGCCGCCAAATTGTTTCTACATCAGGCGTTGTATGCCCTTGTTTCATGTTATTTGGGGTTGGCGCAACACCTATATTTCTACCAACCTTCATAATGGAGAAATAATAGTCACCTCTATGTTATTAAAATCAGAGGAGCTCATCCGTGAAAGAAGATGATATGAAATGGGGGAACGTGGCATGTACAAACGTAATGTATGAACGACCGGTCAAAAACCCCTGTTCAGTGGTGTAGAACAAAATATTTACGTAATACGACAACAGAGGCGTTCATCCTGTCCTTTTGTTAAAT
Organism: Xestia sexstrigata; assembly: GCA_941918905.2. Taxonomy (NCBI): domain Eukaryota; kingdom Metazoa; phylum Arthropoda; class Insecta; order Lepidoptera; family Noctuidae; genus Xestia; species Xestia sexstrigata. The sequence goes on along the minus strand of OW799200.2, from coordinate 7,900,871 downwards.
TATTGACAGACTGCGAAAGAATTATAGCAATCAGAAATTTTACTCACGAAAGACTTAGAAAATATAATTTTATCTCATTTTTACAGCACTTAACGTTTTGTTTCTTTTTCAGATGAATTTTCGTCGCAAAGTGATAGTTCGACGGATTTGACTGATATTATAAAGAATGAGAATGGAGACGCAGTTCCACCGACGCCTTCGTTAGGAAAGTGCCGAGCCTTGTATACCTACGAAGCTAGACTGAACGATGAACTTAATTTATCACCAGGTAACTATATACAACACTAATATACTCGTAATATCAGCTTATAAAACCCTCACTTGAGTCCGTTTACTTACTCATGCGCTTATGTCCAGTTTCTGAGGTATTCTGAACCGATTATCAATCGATTATTATGCTGTTGGTTCGTGGTCAGGGCCCGACTTGTCTCATTTAGGTAACAATAATTTACTTTCAATGGAAAGCGACGGAGCTATATCGAACGCCTAGTTCCATTCCTTTCCACCATTCGCCATTCCTTTCTATTGTATACCAGTATTATTTTAATCTGCGATCTGAGAGGAGTAACCCACCAGAACTTTATTGGATGACGGATGTAGATATAACTTTTTCAATACACTTCCTCGAAAACGGGTTCTTAGCGCACTACTATTAGGTTCAACGTGCAATGTATTTCACACGCGTGCGTTTTTTTTCATTTACCCGCACGTGTGCGAAAATAAAAATGTCCACAGATAATACTTATACGAAGTTCAAATCGGTTCAATGCCTTTTTATTTGTTTTATTTCGGCAAAGCAATATGCGTTCTTAGGGGCCATCCATAAATTAAGTGACACGTTAAGGGGGTGGGAGGGGGTCGACGAATTAGAAGTACTTTATGTCGTAGCAGTGAGGTAAGTTTCCACTGTCTGCGGTTGACTTTACCTTAATTAATAAATCCAGTAAATCTTGGCCATCAATATCTATCAATTTAATTATGATTATCAGTCAAAATGTCTATGAAATGCCTGTAGATTCCATTGACCGAACGGCGAAGTAATTATTATAAATGGATAGCATTCCAATCAAAAAGTCTAATCGTTAAGTTGGCCCTGCCGCGTTAATGATTGAAAATTGAAAAATGGTTTTTCGCCTTCAGAATACCATGTTCTGTTTGAAAGCAATGTTTTAATGGCTTGTACTTACTCGTAATGTACCTTTAAAATATTTCTTTCTTCTAGTATAGCGTATTAATTAATGTCTCTAAAAGTATCATCATAAGTACTTCTGAAAGAACTCGCTGTTAGCAGACTATCTCTTTTGTTGAATGTAATTAATATTTTTCAGTTTTTCTCTTTGTTTATTTTCTTATATTTAGTTTTTGTGAGTTATATATTTTATGCTTAGCGATTTTTTGTATATTTATAAAAATAGTGTTTGAGAGGATGATAGTATGGCAAGAAAGGAGGTGTCTGATGAGATGACGAGTAATAGAGAAGTATGGTAGAAGACATGCTGCGCCGACCCCAAATGAATTGGGGATAAGGGCAAGATAATTAAGATAATAGCTTATTCCGACCCTATTTAGGTCCATTTATTAAAACACCAATTGTCGATGCTTGACGCAGCGCCGCGAGTTGAAACCATGCAGCAATATCTAGAAGCATTATAGATTTTGTTTACACACAGTTACTGATTTTAGAACTAATTTAATTAATGAACTAGTCAGACTCTACTTCAGGCTGCGTATGCGCATGCCGATTATTCTTCCATACAAACTGAGGGAGCTGATTACTTCACTGCTATTTCGATTCGATCGAATTATATCGATATGTCTCGTCATTATTTAGTCTTATTTGCAATCAGAACACTTGTCGTTGGTCACGTGGCCGCAAGCGTGACTGCTGATCATGAGGTCCTGGGTTCGATTCCCAGGTCGAGCAAGTGTTATTGGTTTTTCCATCAGGAATTTCTCAGTAGCAGCCACGAAGTCTGGATTTGTGCTCGGTTAATGCCAATAGGCTCGCCCCGTAATACATGGGACTTGAATATAAATGGCGAAATGTCATTTCTGCCTATCCCTTCTAGGATTACAGGCGTGTATGTAAAAATAATTGGGCATAGTTGAACACAAGCTTGGGAGCAAATAAATTGCATGGTTATGAAAACTACAAAATAACTTACCAGATAGTTCAAATATCAATGGATTTATTTTGTTCTAAGAAACAATGGGTTGGCTAAGGCAAAGTAAATCTCAGATGGCGCCACCATAGTTGGTCTCAATCTGACCAATAAGTTCAATTACTCATTTCAGAAACCGGCAATTAGTTACAGTTGGTGAAAACGGATATTACTACATAAAATTGGGTAACTAACACCACCAATCAATGGGGAAGGCTGGTCAAAGCTGATTGTCGATAGTGTGTCCATAGCTTAGTCTGAGGTTAGAATGAGGTCAACCAATTTTAAAATATAAAATGACATTGACAGATTTTCAACCAATGACGATGCTTGGTACAAGCTATGCTTTAGTGGCTGCCAGTTAAGATCGCAATAGCGGTCATTGCCCTTTCCCTAATATCTCTTCGTACGAACCAAAATAAATGAACCATGTATCGTTTTTCATTAGAAAAAATGTTGAAGATAGATGACGATTCAAGACTTGAACAGGCTTATTTTTAGATTTCAAAGTTAAAAACTTTAATAAATGTAGGTAGGTTTGTCAATGACCGCTATTGCTATCTTAACTGGCAGCAACTATAGTAATAGTTTAAAATCAACTAAAAACCTAAGTAATATAACATTAATGAAAATTAATCGGGTTCAAGTCAGATAATTTTTAAAGGAGTAGTGTATTTGAATTATTGGTTTATGTTTTCAACTACCTACCCAATTATTTAAGTAGTGGTATAGTATAATCAACCAGGAAGTTCTACCAAATACATGAAAAAAACATAGCTTAACTGAAGCTGGATTTATGATATTTTCAGGCGACGTTATAAACATTCACGAGAAACAGGACGATGGTTGGTGGAGCGGCGATCTGAACGGCATCTACGGCATCTTCCCTTCGTCCTACGTGGAAGAGATCACCACTTGCATATAGCACCAGGGAAGGGGAAACAAAGAAAACAAAAAAGAAAAGTTTCGAACTCGCAACGCAATATAATAAAAAAAAACAAGACAACTATGTATACAACCTTAGTTAATACAACTCACGAGCGCGCGTTAATTATTGTATACTTTATTACAAAATGACAGCCACATGGCGCGCGCTGGTGATTTGCAAACTCTAGGTAAGTCTTAAGATTGATAAAATCAATTAGTACCTATACGTTCTCTCTTCACTAGCGAAGAATGATGCACCATTATAGGCAATGGATCTTTAGAAAAACTGATTCAAAAACATTGTAAATAAGACTATCAAAGGTATAATTAATGTCCTAGTAACTTTAAAATTAAAAAATCGCGCAAACCAATTTGTTATGTCTGAATTTTTATTAGAAAAATTACATAAAACTATTTCATTGGTGAATTATGTGAATATCTGCTTCGGACAGTAGGTATGTGTCTAAATTAATGTTTAAATACAATCATTCACTCATTAAAATAAATTTTCTGAGTCTGGAAAAATCAAATTATATAGCCAGATAAATAAATAAAGGCAACCGCGTTAAATACGACCTGAAATTATTTCATAATAATATATACTAAATGTATAGCGAGCACTGCGTATTTCAATTTATGAAGTTCACACTGAATATTTAAATTATGTGATAATTTATCTATTCACAAGACAAAATAATATCTAGGCTCATAAGTATTATAATTATAACGTGTTGGAGTTTATAAAAAATGTATAATAAGAAAATGTAATGTATAAGTTAATATAACATATACACTGAAAATGTACATTATACATTATATGATATATAAAATTAAACCAAAGTGTTGTTATATAAATAAATTGTTTAAGAATATTAATTAGGTGAGTGTTATTTTTTTAGACATTGCACAAGAAAACTTCAATGCATTAAAACCTTAAATATTGTGTGAGACTATTTTAAATATTTTAGTTAGCGAAACACACTAAAATTAAAAAAAAAAAAACAACATGCGTTCAGTATGTTTTTAATTGGTTTTTAGTATGTATGTGTCTTCAAAATTTTTGGCAATTTATTCAACTAGCTGTTGCCCGCGACATTCGTTCACGTGAAATGATTAAAAAAACATTTTTCTTATTTACGTGTTAACGTCTTAGAAATCAATGAGCACCGGCTGCACGCACCAATAAGTGTCACGAATCCTGCGATCAGCCCTAGAAAACTGAAAATTTGCATAATGTAGACAAGGAACAAGGACGGATTTTTCGAAATTCAACCCCTAAGGGAGTTAAATAGGGGATGAAAGTTTGTATGAAAGACCGTCAGTTTTAAAGTTAGGATCTTAAAATTTTGTGTTTATGCTGGCGATTGGAAATTAATTCATACGTGTCTCAGCGTTTTTGATAATTCCACCCCCAAAGGGTTAAAAAAGGGGATGAAGTTGTGTATGGAAAGTCCTTAATTTTCGTAAAATAAATCTAAAAAAGTAACAGTAAAAATCACAAAATTTAATATCTAGGCGTATGGTTGGAAGCTAACGCAACAGTGTTGGTAAAATTTCAATCCTTAATCCTTAATTAAAGGGATGAAAAGAGGGATGCCATTGTTTAAATCGAATTTTGTAACCAATTTCAAGGTTTTAATTTTTTGCACTGTATCCTATGTTAAAAAAAAATAAAGTTAAAGAACGAGACACAGAGCGGCATACCAACAAAGTGAGAAGGTTTCTGCGACCTTAACAAAGAAATCACCACAGAAGCCGATTGCGAGAAGTAAGTCGAAATAATGGAAAATGCCGTTGTCGACACTCACCCCTGAAAATATTTAACTTTGATTATGATTTTATTAGGTAATCTATGTAATGTTATATGGGTTAAAATAAACCCGCCTGAAATAAACGATAACAATAACTGTAACTCCTGAAAGCCAGAATCAACAGTGGCAACCATAAGATCGCCGAGACAATGAAGCTCGACGAAGTCCCAGAGAAAGAATTTAACTGTCTTGGATCCCGCAACGAAATTAATCAGAAAAGTATAGTGGAGGAGTAGGAAAAACCGTATTTTCCACTTCCCTCCATACCAGCAGGAGACAGAACGAAACAACGCAAATAGGCACAAAGGGACGTTCACAGCTGGGATAGGCCCAGTTGCCTAGCACCACGGATAAATATTAACATTAATGGGTCCTAAGTTGTGAGCTGTTACCTATATTTGATTTCAATAATAGGTATGGCAAAAACGCTTGCATGAACGCACGGTTTGTTCTAGTTTTACAAGGTCCGTGCTTGGCCTTACTATCCGACATAATATTGCGTTCATTCTGCCAAAGACTGCACTGTGCAACTGTTGTAGTTGGGTACGGTTCGATAAGGACGCCTACACAATTTGTGCAGATTGTTCATATTCGCAGTCAGATGTAGAACATTGACAAAAAGGCGAGGCAAAAACCTTAAAGAAAAATAATTTACTCTTAGTGTTACCATGACCTGTGAGAAATTGGGCAACACAGTAATCAACCTCCAGCCATGTCCTGGCCAGCCGTTCACGAACGGATGGAAAGAACTGGTGGAGGAGTCGACCCTTGATAGAATTATCCCATCTACATTGCCAATATTGCCATTCCAGACGTCTGTGGTTTGAAAAATCTAGAAATCTTAGCACAGTCACGTAGGGTTAAAATCTGCGCTCGCGACCTCACGCGCGTGTCATAGTACATTGCAGACCGTGCACTTCAAGATCGACTGGAAGTAGGTTTACCTGCAAGCACCGGTAAGGCTTCAGTACTAACCGTAACCGTCCTATACGCTTTGCATAAGAATATCAAAGCCAAACGCTGGCTCTGGCTTTGAAGCAATGTGCCTCAAGGCTCGATCCTGGGGTTCGTTCCCACTAGTTCTACTAAACAATTCTACGATAGAACTAATAGAAATATTTGTAATGTCCGCGATATTTATTTATTACCCCGCTTTGGATATGCTATTGGCACTAATGGCCTCAGGTTACTATGCGAGGTTACACTCGAAGATTACGTAGAAGGAAACTGGCAAGTACAAGTAGGAGATGAGATATGAGGATAGTAAAGTCATAAAGTCACAAACTACCAGGAGTGGTGCACCTAATCTCAAGGTATAGCGCAACGAACCTAAGCAAAATCGAACGCCAATACAGACTGGCCATGAAAAATGCTACACAATTACCAAGAAGTAATCTGGAAGATGGCTGACATAGAAGCCTGGCACCTACGCGCCTAGGTCGTTAACACTAAAATGTTGAAAACATTGCAAAATTAGAAATAGATAATCTTGAATCCCCTGGCGACGCCTACCAAGCGCACGGCCAATTTAACCCCCTCAGGGCTACTCACAGAATAAGCGATATATTGTAAGACCCTAATAAAAAAGGTTACAATTAAGCGGTGATCTACCGACAAAACGAATCGGCGTCCCCTTAAAATAAAGTGAAAAATAACAATAATAATAATGCCTCATTGAGATAGACTGTAAGCATAGAACATAAATAAAACACGTAGGTATTCTGTTTGTATAGTCCCACATAATGCGAATAAATAGAACACAGCAAACATAGATCCATTAGGACCTGGGCAGAGTTGGGGACACATTGCCGTAGCCAACTTAGAAATCTCTAAAAGATTTCGAACTCAAATTAGCTGGAGTAAAGACAATCTCTGCAGATAGGGTTCATAGACAGCTCGGACCTCAAGTGCATAGGTATGTGGCTCCCCACAGACAATGGCCCACCTTCCATCGTACACCGCATACCTATCAACTGCGAACCTGATTACCTACTCACTGCATCAGTGAGCGGGGTTCGCGTGGCTGAGGTTTGGGCTAAACTTTTGGTACGCTACGAAGAAGAGGACATAAGTTAGCTGACTCATCTCTGTACGGCCCACCGACCACAGAGACATTTTGTAATACAGAAAGTAAGCAAATAAAATAATGTTATTCTGATCCCTGTACCAACTGTACCTACAAAATAAAGCACGCTTGATAATCTGGACTTCAGAACAGATTGTGTCATGCTCTGCCGCGGAGCCACTATCTTAGAAATCGATCAATTATATCTTAAAATGATGTACGTCAAACGTACATAATGTACGTATATCGTTATCGCTGTATGTGCATGTAATGACAAAATAGACATTGATTGTGGCTCTGCTGGAGAGAGCCCTACTCTCTAGCACACACAAAACATGTACCTACTCAGGAAAGACAAACGCTACTGCATTTTCATAAAAATTTGGACGAATAGTGTTTATTGCGTACGTGTTGTAAAATATCATAATTAGAGAGCAGTTTTATTTATTTTAAGTTTATTAAAATTTTCATAGAAAGAGCCTGGTTATTTTGTGTCAGCAAAATGTTTTGTAGCATTGGTGATTATGCGCGCTACTATAAATATTATTTAATGTTATTTATTACATAATACATTACATATAACTACATCATCATCATCATCTGTATTTACTTTTCGAATGTGCATTTTTGTGAATGTGGGTTATGTGTTCCTACCTACCTACTTCTACCTACCTACTTCTACCTACTACCTACCTACCTACTATCTACCTACTACCTACCTACCTACTAAGAACTTTTCCCATTAAAAAAACATTACCCTAAAGTTTGCTTGTTGTCGCCCCTGAGTTATGCTTCACCCACTCAACCTTCGTTCTCAATCTTCGTCTCGCAGGTTCGCTCCGCTCAGGACCTTCCTATCACCGGACAGGTTTCGACGCCTACTATAATATTTGTTCAAACACCCAACTGCTATCTCTAACCGTTATGAAGTTACAGCCCTTTCAATTTTATGGGAGGTTGGGGAGGGGAGGGTATACAAATGATTTTGACCAACTCTAGGCCCCTCCTTACAAATCTGCAAAAAAAAATGTTCCAAGTCTCTCAACTTCCGAGATCCGCCTAAAGGGGGGAGAAGGGGGATAAGTGGGTCAACTTTTGAAAACTGGTTTTTACTTTTCCGAGCCTCCTCTATACGAATCTGAAAAAAAAAATGTTCCAAGTCTCTTTGTTTCCGAGATACGATAGGGGGGGGGGGAGGAAAGGGGTGAAAAGGGGAGGTTTGGCACTTTCCCCTTTTCCCGCGGGAGTTACTTGTTTACGAATCTGTCAAAACATACCCACCTCCTCATCCACCATCTGGGAGAACAATTATGTCAGTCAGTGGTAATCGAGCTTTAATTATAATATTCACAATGTGCAATTTACACGTTGAAAAATTTCATTAAGTTTCTTAACTAAATCATGTTTTTAATTTATTGGAAAGGCAAATTGTCACACCTCCCTAATGAAGAAAATCGAGTGTTTTAAGCTTACCCCGTGACCTGTAACTTTCCTTACGAGGTAGGTACATCATTTTAAGATATAATTGATCGATTTCTAAGATAGTGGCTCCGCGGCAGAGCATGACACAACAGATTGGTGTAAAAAATACGCTTTCTTAACTCGTTCATTGCCAAGCCAAAATGCTGAACTTACCTATATGAGATGGCCTAAACAAAAAAATTGTTGAATATTTTTCAATAATGGCCAAAACAAATATCAGCATCCAATACGCTGCGGCCGATATTTCATGGCTCGTACGCCAAAGTACATAATTATGTAATTTGTAAGGCACCATCACACGACGTTGCGTGCACGGCCACCGCATAAGGCTATGTTTCCACCAGCGATGTGCGAGGTGAGGCGGAGCGAGGCTTGGAACGGTGTGAGCGTTTCCACCAGAGATCGCCGAGGCCGATGTGCAGTGCGATGATGCGTAGCGACGGTGTGAAATGGTGCGCAGACAAGCGGTGCGAGGATGTGTAGCTGGCCCGTTTCAGAAGCGAGCGGTAACCACGTGACTGCTATTATATCGCTCGCGTCCGTCCCCAGCACACATCTTTCCCTTATTTTGTATGTAGGTACAAAAATTCGGTCCGCTGAACCGTTTCCACTACAGCTTCACTGGGTTGGTTCATAGCGTAGACGTAGATTCCCACGATACGACGTCGCATCGTGAAACGATGCCAAGTCGTAGCACGATGCGACGTCGTATCGTGTTTATCTGTACAAGCCGATACAGGCCGCTTCACGCGACGTCGCGTAATGTGGCAATTAACGTTAACCCTTTTCTATAATTTACGTTTCTAGATCGAGTTTTTCCAGAGAAATCACCATATTTAAATTCGGAAAAAAATATATAGTACAGATACATGTTTGATCTAGTGACTTTTGTGGTAAAAAATACAACATTTAACATTTCGCTCGATAAAAAAAAAACAGAAGTAACGTCGATTTTGAAAGTATTGTTGTATGAGACTTGAACATTTCATTTACTAATCGGGTTTGTCAGTGATATTATTGGATAAATTTATAATAAGGCACTCATTGTTTTATGTTAAATAAATAAGTACATGAAAAGTAGCTCGCGCGAAGCGCGCACTTGGGACTAGAACATAACTGGTGAAATGTGGGTGTGGGTGCTATTGGGTACCTACACCTCAGCCCAACCCTTCGGGGTTTACTGGCGTGATGTTACGTTATGTTCAAATATATGTATAGCTAATATTTGTATCGGAAATTATCACTAAAAATGGAAAAATAAAAAACCGTTTTGCAAAAATAAAACTTACTTACTTCAAAAACACAATAAAGTAAACGTCACTTTGTTGTTAAAACGATTTTATTTTTTGCAAAAAAGTTTTTATTGTTTTTATTACGACGTAATAAAGAAAAACAAACATTTTATTAATCAGCTGATAACTACCGTTCTTACAGTAGGTACCTACGTGAACCTTTATTTGTGGTCACTAGTACCTACTACTTTCATTAGGTAGTAAGATATCTGCATTGTAATGATTCTTAAAAATGAGTTAATTATTAAGAAAATATTCATGACAATAACGTAGGTGATTTTATTGAATAATTTTAAAGACATAGAACATGGCTATCGGTTACATCGGTACCCTAGCTAGAGCACGGTTTACGGTTGCGCTGCGTTTATTAGGTAGAAAAAAGTTTTATGCCAGTACGGACCTATATATTTTATTTTATTATAATTAATCGCATATTTGTCTTTCAATAGAGTACTCACCAAATCTTCTACCACTATTCTTTAAATTCTATAGAATCGCCTGCCTCATACATTCATAACAATATAAAGTGTATCCCACCAAAAACATTCTGTAAAAAACTAGCCAAGTCTCGATGGAGCTGCTTTTTTATCTTTACAAAGTAATGAAATCTAGACAAAGTCATGCCAAGTCTAAGGTTCCTTACTGCGATTTCTTTATTATTATAGTTAATGTTGTGTGACTTGGCCGTTGAACATTCTTTATACGTTAGTGGGTACAAGTCAATTTTGTTTAGACGTAATGTTATATCTGTTGTAACTACCTATGTTTGTTATGCGAGATAATAGCCCATACTGGTATTGGTAATTGGAGGCTAGTGTCTCATTTTAGGCTGTTGTTGATTGGCAACACATGCATTCAGCATTGACAATGCTGACTTACTCTCTCTTTTTTTTGGGGCATCAAATCGACCACCGATTCAACATAAAATAGACGTACAGACGGACTTCTATCAATGATTAGAAGTCCGTCTATACTGTTTTTTTTTATACTGTATGTTTCAGGCTCGCCTATACATAAGTATTATTGAAATACGCAGCTTTATCAAGCCTACAATTGACTGGTTATTGAATCAAAGTTTTCCAAGTGGCAATTTTCCATCGTCAATGGGTAGCGGTTCTGGCGACAGATTGGTGCAATGGTATCATGGAGCACCTGGTTTTGTACCCTTGTGTAGGGTACAACATTAACTATAATATCAAATATCAACGGCCAAGTCACACAACATTAACTATAATAATAAAGAAATCGCAGTAAGGAACCTGCCATATCTTCCCGTGGGTGTCGTAAGAGGCGACTAAGGGACTTACCAGAGAATGGGCAGCAGCGTTCTCTGTGCTTTTGCCAAGCGTGGCGATTATGGCAAAACCCCCCCTTTGGGGGAGGCCCATGTTCAGCAGTGGACGTCTTTCGGCTGAGGTGGAGTAAGGAACCTTAGACTTGGCACGACTTTGTCTAGATTTCATTACTTTTTAGAGATAAACAAGCAGCTCCATCGAGACTTGGCTAGTTTTTTACAGAATGTTTTTGGTGGGATTTCACTTCTTTTTGTAAAAACGTGGGTATATTGACTTTTTTTCCTGGTTAAACGGGATAGTCTTAAATACGTTAAAAACTGTAAAGTGCTGCCAGGCGAAGATTTAGTCACCCAATGGAGGTAAAAATCAGTGTCTCGGCCAACAGAAACAACGAACGGCCCTTACCCAAAACCAGATGGCGTATGATAGAAAACGAAGAATGTGCAAGTATGTTTAAGAGTCAAGTGGTAGATAAGATGATTGAAATGAAGGATATGCTAGATTTGGAAGGGAAATCTGTGAATGAATGTTGGAAAGAGATGGCGGATTGTATAAGAAGAGTAGCAAAAGATGTGTTTGGAGAATCCAAAGGGAAAGGTATGATAGATAAGGATACATGGTGGTGGAATGAAAAGGTGCAAAAGAGTCTGAAAGAGAAAAAGGCTGCGTTTAAAGAATGGTAGGGTGAAGCAAACGGGAACGACAGTTTGAAAGAAGAAAAGAAGAATAATTATAAAGAATGGAAAAGAAAGGCAAAAAAGGCGTTAGCAGTTTCCAGGGCTAAGGCGCAGGAGAAGTTATATGAATTACTGGACAGTCCTAGAGGCCAGAAGGAGCTCTACCGCATTACAAAAGCAAGAGAAAGGAGAACGAGAGATATGAATCATATAAAGTGTGTGAAAGACGGCGCTGGTAAGGTTTTGTCTAAAGATGATGAAATAAAAAGGAGATGGAAGGGTTATTTTGAAAAGCTAATTAATGAAGAGAATGCACGGAGCGGTGTGCTTAAAGAGGTACAAGTAAATATGGATTTGGTGAGGGAAATTAGCATGAATGAAGTGAGGAAGGCAGTTCAAAGTATGAAAAATGGAAAGGCCATGGGCCCAGGTGAAATACCAGTAGAAGTATGGAAGTGTTTAAAAGAAGACGGATGTATGTGGCTGACTTTATTCTTCAATAAGTTGTTGTATGAAGGAGCGATCCGTCTCGACTCGAAAAATGCCCAAACTGCCGGGAAAAGGAGTCACTCTCGCGCACGTCGGCAGATGAGTGCGAGTGAGAAAAACTGATAGATCCGAATATACGGACGAAACGTTAGAGTTACCGCTGTGTACGCTATTGCGTACACAGTACAGTACAGACAGCGGGAGCAGGATTAATTTGCGCAGACTTTCAATATGATACCTAAAAGAGAGCACGTCGTCTATTATAACCCATAAGTATTTAATATTACTGGTTTTCAGGATAGAAGGACAATTACACATGTTGACTGACCGATTATCACATTTATGGGTGTATATATGGAAGTTAGCTCAGAAGTGAATGTATTTTGTCTTGTCAGCATTTAGTGTTAGTAAATTGCTTTGAAGCCAATTAGTCACAGTATTGAAGCCAAAATGACCATTTTCAAACAGTTCGCTACTGTTTTCAGCAGAAAATATTAGCGCCGTGTCGTCAGCATATGATATGATTTTGGCGTGCATAAGATATTTTATTTGCATAAAACATAGTATACAAGTTTAAACAAGGTGTTATTGAAAAATATTAGATCGGACATGTTTTGTTGTAGGTATAGGTTCTAAAGCATGCAAACTTACTTACTAAAGATACATTAGGAAGTAATATTAAAAAAATCATTAATGCAATAGAAATTATTATTAATAAGCCATATATAATTGGCTATTACATAATTTACAATTTAATGTTTTAAACATTTTTGGTAATTTATCATAGAGACGTACTTACACACATAGCCACAGTTTTTATTATATTTCGCTGATCGAGGCAGCACATCTAGCACAAGTCTGTATTGGTCACGCCGACTTCGAGAGCTTACTTCCTCTGCTGTTTTAAATAGTTCTTTGTGTGTTTTGAACGAACTGTATGCATGCTCCATATACATATAATGAAGCTAACGGTAGCAAACCAAGCTCTTTAAATATTGTTTGACATGATTCGTCTGATGGAATCTCATAAAGAGCTCGTAAACATTTCTTTTGGGCGACAAATGCTCTATTGTGGTCAGTACTATTTCCCTACATCAAACTCAAACTCAAAGCATTTACTCGTATTTCAATTAGACCATTACAGCACTTTTAAATGTCAAAAATACAAAAAAAAACAAAGCTACAGTCCCAGACGCAAGACATAATAACTTGAGAAAGTACTGTAGTTGCCCATTATTCCCTAGCGTAGATCTCTATGGAGAAGAACGGGCAAGAAACTCCATGGACACTCTTTTAAATCAAAATATTGTTACAAAATCTTGGTTACATCATTCATGTTGAGGTTATAGATATATGTGAGAACGATGTAGAAAGACGTGCACATTATGAGCGTCCAGAGTAAAAGATTAAATCAACAAATTAAAAATAAAATAATTCAAATGAACCATGGCAGCTAAGAGATGACCATTCCCAATTGACAGCGCCCGATCACGAACATGACGCGTGTATTGGCGCCATTCAACTCAACCATATTGAATGAAGGGAACTAATCAACAACATATTAGTAATCTGTGCTAATCAACTAAATGACCCGACACAGCAGTGTTGCCAGCGAGATCTTGTTAAAAGTTACCTGAAATGCACAAAAAAGTAACTTTTTTGTAGGAAAAGTAACCATTTACATTTAACGACCAAAAGCATTAAAAAAAAATAACTTACTGAATTATGGGTAATGTAAAATCCTACCTTATATTTAAGTTGTGTTTTAATATTTACAAAATCTACTTCTTCTGAAAACCTGTGGCGAAATTAACGAGTCACGAAGATCGAGCTACAGGATACAAATGAATCGGATTGACCGGGCGAGTAAGTGTAACGGAAGGTTTTATGCATTGGTGTGAAAGAGAAAGGTATATTTGATTTTATTCTGTGGTTGCACCACTGCCACAGAATAATAACAATACAAGCCAATGAAGGGAATTTAAAAAGCATTCCGCACGCAAATTCCAAAAAATCACCTAAATGTAACCTTTTGTGTCGTGTAACCTAGAAATAACCTGAACGAGTTAAAAATCTCCTAAAAGGTTACTTACCTAAGTAACCTTCTGGCAACACTGTGACACATCCGCCACCATCAGCGAGACATTTGAGTGAGCATGACTTTCTCTCAGCCACCAAGGCATATTCAAGTCAATGAAAGATAACTAAATGCAAATGGTAGCTTTACAATGGTGGTACTACAATACTGGTACTACAATTATACAATACTAGGAGATGGAATCTATACAAAGCAAATATACTTTTACAATCTTCTGCAGCTAGCACAATAATTTGCCCAATTAGTTTTTTCCCCTATGGTTGTGGAGCAGGACCAGCATTGAGCCAAGCATTTTTATCATCAATGTAATCCACTAACATATAATATGCTTGTGTGCGTTCTATACAAGATTTAAATTTCGTCTCATTCAGTTGTAGAATGTGGGGAGGTATTTTATTGTAACATTTTAAACAGTACCCCATGAAAGATGAATCTACTTTAGCAAGTCTGAAACCTGGCTGAACTAGTTGGTCCCTATTTCTAGTAGTATAGTGGTGTCTGTCACCTCTTTTACTGAATAAATGCAGATTTTTCCTAACGTACATGATATTTTCATAGATGTATTGACAAGGTACTGTCATGATATTAATTTCCCTAAACAGTTCTCTTAGAGAATCGCGTCTACGTAAGACATAATACTAGGAAAATAACTAAAATAGACTAGCCTCGCCGTATCAACATCAGTAAATTGACGGATTTTTCTAACAGGATACGCTGCTTCATTCTTCATTGCATTCGAGGAACGATTTTTTCAAGGTCAAAGTCATTGCTAGACCTTTATGAACTTGGAGGGTTGTATTGATGATTTTGATAAATATAATTCTGTAACTACATACGTCTTACAATCGCGAACAATATTTTAATCAACATACAACCTAGCACTGGCTTGCAAATTGCAAAAAACGTAAGAAAATTTGAATTTTGCGGGCTGGTCGAAGCATTCACCTTAATGTAAGGCTTAAGGCCGTACAGCTCAAACAAACGATCCCTACTTTTCCTAATACCCTGTGTTGCCCAGTCACTAAAAATAAACTTTGGGCCAATAGTTTTTGTTTTCTTTTTTAAAGTATTATTGAACTCGGCGTGCACTACCGAAAAGAATTCTTCATACAATTCATTTACATTGTTTCTAATAATTTAATTAGCAAGCTAAATATACCAGGCCATATTAGTAAACTTTTCTAAATTGCTGGGTGCTTTTTGTCTAATTAGAATCTGAGTTCTTTGCAATTGTATCTTGGACGCGAAAGCACCAGTCTGTCCGCTGTGATCTGAAAGAAGGTAATTTACAATGGATTTATTTAGGTAGTAGCAGCTACAAAAAACATTATCAATACATGTAGCAGTATTTGTAGTAATTCGGGTTGGTTGTGAAAAAACATTTGACAAATTAAATGATTTAAAGAGACTTATAAATCTACTGCTGTTTACATTATACTCTAAGATATTAACATTAAAGTCACCACAGATAATTATTAGTTTATTACCAGTTACAAGCTTTGCTAGAGCATCTTCCATTACTGACTCAAAGTTAGAGTAGTTCAGGTAATTAGGGGGTCTGTAAACGCACACTATTATATGCTTATCTGGCTCAACACAAGACAATTCGATGCTATGTTCAACCGATAGCTCGACAATATCATTACGAGGCTTAAATTTAATACAATTTTTAACTAAGATTAATGAACCCCCATCATTAGTCCATACCGTAGTGAGGACTCAACATATGCGCGATATGACATCACAGCCGTTTTTATATTAGTGACTCTTTTTATTTGTCTCAAAGCATAGACAAATTTATTTATTTTATTACATACAGTATCCACTGTGCTTTCTAGTGTAAATGTTCGTCAATTACTACTCCTAAAAACTTAGTTTGTGCCACTTGTGTAATTTTCGGAATGTTCATTTTAAAATTATATGTATTACTAGAAGATTGATTAAATTGTATATTTATATTGATTTGTTAGATTTAATAGATAAATTATTATTATTTAACCATTTAATTAAATTGTCTATTGTTTTATTTATGTCCGCTTCATGATGCGTAATTGATTTATATTTTTTATCGGTAGTCACAATTATGGAAATGTCATCAGCAAAAAGAAAGCATTTATGATTGGTTACATTAACAATGTCGTTTATGTAGAGTAGAAATAAGATAGGGCCCAATTTGCTACCCTGGGGGACGCCGCGTTTTATACTTATATAATCAGACGAATATTCTGTCATGCCCCAACTTTCATTAAGTTTCGTGACAGTGACTCTCTGTTGTCTGTTAGTTAAATACGATATCCACTGAAGTGGTATTCCTCATAAACCGATAGTCTCTAGTTTTTATAATAATATTTTATGTGTAACCAAATCAAATGCCTTTGACAGATCAAAGAATAGCCCTGTTGTTAATATTGGTTAGTATTTCTTTCAACAGTGAAAAGATGGCTAATGTTGTGGACTTATGTTTCTGAAAGCCGCATTGCTCTTTTATATAATATTAAATTTCTTACAGTAATTAACTATTTTTTGATACATGCATTTCTCATAGATTTTTGACATAATGGGTATCAGTGTTATGGGGCGATAATTATTCATGTCACCTTTTTCACCCATTTTAAATATGGGTTTGACAACAGATATTTTTAAAGCAATGAGAAAGACTCCTAGTGAAAAGGACAGGATAATGAGATAAGTCATCACCCCACTTATTTCATTAACACATGTCTTAATAATTCATTAGCACATGCCTTAATAATGTTACGAATTAAGAAAGTAGTCAATAATATTGGAACGCATCTTATTGAATGATTAGAGCTGTCAACTGTCCATGTCATCCTTGTCAAGAGTTGAAGTTGACAGCCCGCCTTTTTACACTTCACTTCTCTGTAACCACGCTTTGCTAATGGTGTTCTTGTTTTGTATTACTCTACAATATACAGTTGATTTACTTTGGAATCCGTTTTTCCTTTATTATAACATAACCCACAACAGGTTATGGGCCCAGGCATGGAAAGCACACAGAAGTAAGACGCCAACAGACGACAGAATAAAGCTCCGCGTGGCGCGTAGGTACTAGGATTACCAGTACTCCTGAACAGAAGAAGTCGACCGCTTCCGGGTCATTACAGACGGGAATAACACAGAAGAAATCTATAGAAGATGGAAAGAAAAGACGGCGCGTTAGTTCTAAACGAAAACAATTGGGCACTATGGAGGTTCCAAATCATGATTGTACTTAGGTCAAAGGGATGGTACGACGCGTTACTCAAAGAGCCGTCGTCCACTGAAGGCAAAGAAGTAGACAGAAAAGCGCAAGAAATAATAGTTACAAGAATAGAAGAGAAGATACTTTCATATTTATTGGCATGCACATCTGCTTGTCAAATGTGGGAGAAATTGAACACAATTTTTGAAGCCAAATCTAAGGTTGGAGTACACCTTATTCAACAGAAGTTTTACAGCATGGAGTTCGAGGAACCAATGGCAGCATTCATATCCAAAGTTGAGGAACTTGTCAATCAGTTAAGAAATAATGGAGAGGATCTTTCTGAGAAAATGGTGGTCACAAAAATTGTCATGAGCCTACCTGATAAATACCGACACTTCATCTCGGCATGGGAATCAGTACCTGAAAGTGAACAGAATATGAAAAATTTGACAGCCAGATTACTTGTGGAAGAGGAGCGTATAGGAAAGGAAACTCCGTCATCATCAGCCCTTATGGCAAAAAGAAACAACAATAGAAAATTAAAAGTCAATGAAACTGAACAAAAGTGTTATATCTGTGGTAAAGCTGGACACTATAAGAAAGACTGCAAAATGCGTAAGTGTAACTCTTGTGGAAAATTGGGTCATGTTTATAAGGACTGCAGAAGCAGGCAGGGACAAAATAAAGGTAACCACAATGCTTTTATCCTAAATAATAATAATTTAATTCAAAATCAAGATTGGGTTTTGGATACAGGGGCGAGTGAACATATGTGTTTCAAAAGAGACCTATTTACAGACTATACCGATATATTAGAGAATAGATTTGTAATATTAGGAGATGGTAATAAACTGAAAGTACAGGGTATAGGTAAAATTAATTTTCATGGATACAACGGCAAAGAGTATGCACCTTATATAATGTTGGATGTTTTATTTGTACCAGATTTAACAGTAAATTTATTTTCTGTATCATGTTGCTTAGATAAAGGTTATACTATGACTTCAACAAAAGAAGGATGTCAATTTACCAAAAATAGAGAGGTTATGTGTACAGCAAACAGAGTAGATAAATTGTATTACATGAATTTTAAATTTCATACAGAAGTGGCTTTAACATCACTTACAGAATGGCATGAACGACTTGCACACCAAAATATAGGTTATGTCAAGGAGATTTTAACCAAAAATAATGTAAAACATGAAGGGTTGACTGATCAATGCACAGCATGTTTAGAGGGTAAGCAAAGTAGGGTACCTTTCCAGAGTAGTGATAACAGAGCTAGTGTACCTGGAGAATTGATTCATATGGATTTATGTGGTCCAATGGAAAAGGTTTCAATAGGGGGTTCTAAATATTTTTTGTTATTCAAAGATGACTTTACAGGCTACAGGTTTGTATATTTTCTAAAAAATAAATATGAGACAAAAAATAGTATTCAAAATTTTATTGTAACATTTAAAAAAGAATGTGGGCACAAAATTCGGAAAATGAGATCAGATAATGGAGGAGAGTTTGTTAACAAAGAGGTAAATCAAATATTGAAAGTAAAGGGGATTACTCACCAGACCACAGTTGCTTACACACCCGAACAGAACGGTCGAGCTGAACGAGAGATGAGGACAATAGTAGAAGCAGCTAGAACTATGCTCCTTTCAAAGAAGTTACAGAAGGAACTATGGGCGGAAGCCACTAGCACAGCAGTTTATACATTAAATAGAACAGGTAAGTCATCAGTTCAGGGCAAGACACCGTTTGAATTATTATATAAAAGAAGCTTTAATATAGAAGAGTTGAAAATATTTGGAACAGAAGTTTATGTACACATACCAAAGGAAAGAAGACTCAAGTGGGATGCAAAAAGCAAGAAAGGAATATTTGTTGGTTATGGGATAAATTGCAAAGGCTACAGAGTATGTTTTCAAAACAAAGAAGTCAACACATATAGAGATGTGGTATTTATCCAAGAAAAGACAGAAGAGAAACAGAAGAGCAGAATAGTTCACATTGATTGTGAAGATGATACAAATAGTGTTAGCAGAAAACACAGACAGCAAGAAGAAGACAGAAGACAAGAAGAGAAAATAGAAACACAGAATGAAACTACAACAGAAGATAGAAGGATAGATACAGAATACAGAAGAACAGAAAGAGACTTACAGAAGACAGATAGAAAAGAAGAAATCAACAGAAGAGAGACTAATATACAGCAAGAGAGTAATATACTTGAAGAAGAAGAAGATAAAAGTGAACACAGAAGAGAAGAGTACTATGAATCATGTGGAGAAACAGAAGATGAAAGTTCTTTTAGAGAGTTGCCAGTGGAGAAACCACAGAAAACTAGGACAAGAGAGATCAAGAAACCACAGAAGTATGGAGATTATTATACAGGATTTAAGGCATGCACAGAAGAACTAACTTATGACCAAGCAATAAAAGGAGAAGACTCACATAAGTGGAAAGAAGCTATAGAAAGAGAACTGACAGCATTAGAGAAGAACAATACATGGATAACAGAAACACCACTGAAAGGAAAGAAAGTGATAGATACAAAATGGGTTCTTAAAATAAAGAAAGGAGAGAAGAATAAGGATATCTATAAAGCAAGACTAGTAGCAAGGGGTTTTCAACAGGAAGATGATTTTGACCACTCGGAGATATACACACCAGTGGCAAAATTGCCAACTTTGAGAATCCTTTTATCCATAGCCTGTAAGTACAACTTGAAAATGACACAGATGGATGTGAAGAGTGCATTCCTTTATGGGATTATAGAAGAAGAAGTATACATAAAGATACCAAATGGAATTGAGAAATATGATGGAAAAGTACTAAAATTACAGAAGTCACTTTACGGTTTAAAGAAGTCGCCAAGGAACTGGAATGACAGATTCAATAATTATATGAAAGAGGAAGGGTTTATTCGAAGCAAGTCAGACTACTGCATGTACTACAAAGCAAATAAAAGATTCTATATACTCCTATATGTCGACGATTTAATAATTATAGCAGAGAAACAGGAAGAAGTTGAGAAACTGAAACAATCACTAAACAGAAACTTTGAAATGACTGACATGGGTAATAAGAAAATGAAATACTTAGGAATCAATATAACAGAAGAAGAAGACGGGCTTGAACTAGATCAGAGACAGTATTTAGAAGATCTACTTAAAAAATATGGAATGGAAGAATGTAACCCGGCGATGACGCCTATAGAGACAGGCTTGATACTATCAACAGAACCAGCCAAAGACAATGATATGGTGAAAAGATGCAGACAGGTAGTCGGAAGCCTTATGTATGCTATGTTGGGCACAAGACCAGACATCTGTTTTGCTGTTAGTTATCTGAGTAGATATCAAGTTTATGCAGATGAAAACCTATGGAAGGCGTTAAAAAGAATACTGAGATACATCAAAGGAACATTAGACTACAAATTAATTTACAGAAGAAATTCTAAGGATGTACTAGTAGGATATACAGATGCAGTTTGGGCTGGAGATAAGCTGGAAAGAAAGTCTACTTCAGGGTACATCATGAAGCTTTTTGGTTGCACAGTATCTTGGTGCAGCTCAAAGCAACAATGTACTGCTCTATCATCGACAGAGTCTGAATATGTGGCATTAGCGAAAGGGGTAGCTGAGGGTTGTTGGATTTACAATTTAATAAAAGAAATTGGTATAGGTTGTAATAATTTCATTATTTATATTGATAATCAGTCAGCTATTCATGTTGCTAAAAACCCTGAAAAACATCAGAGATTAAAACATATTGATTTGAAATATCATTTTGTTAGAGATAAGGTAGAAAATAATATTGTAGAGTTAAGATATGTAGCAACGGGGAAACAAATAGCGGATGTGTTTACTAAAGGTTTAAATAAAGAAGTATTTATCAGGTTGTGTAGTATGTTAAATAATTAAATTCATGGATAGATATAGTATTAGTTAATATGATTTGTAATTTCCTGAGATAGCTATGATAGAAGATATAAATAAATATAAGTATTGTAATTGTAAAGAATGCGTACCAATTGTATTGAGGAAGGGTGTTACGAATTAAGAAAGTAGTCAATAATATTGGAACGCATCTTATTGAATGATTAGAGCTGTCAACTGTCCATGTCATCCTTGTCAAGAGTTGAAGTTGACAGCCCGCCTTTTTACACTTCACTTCTCTGTAACCACGCTTTGCTAATGGTGTTCTTGTTTTGTATTACTCTACAATATACAGTTGATTTACTTTGGAATCCGTTTTTCCTTTATTATAACATAACCCACAACAGGTTATGGGCCCAGGCATGGAAAGCACACAGAAGTAAGACGCCAACAGACGACAGAATAAAGCTCCGCGTGGCGCGTAGGTACTAGGATTACCAGTACTCCTGAACAGAAGAAGTCGACCGCTTCCGGGTCATTACAGACGGGAATAACACAGAAGAAATCTATAGAAGATGGAAAGAAAAGACGGCGCGTTAGTTCTAAACGAAAACAATTGGGCACTATGGAGGTTCCAAATCATGATTGTACTTAGGTCAAAGGGATGGTACGACGCGTTACTCAAAGAGCCGTCGTCCACTGAAGGCAAAGAAGTAGACAGAAAAGCGCAAGAAATAATAGTTACAAGAATAGAAGAGAAGATACTTTCATATTTATTGGCATGCACATCTGCTTGTCAAATGTGGGAGAAATTGAACACAATTTTTGAAGCCAAATCTAAGGTTGGAGTACACCTTATTCAACAGAAGTTTTACAGCATGGAGTTCGAGGAACCAATGGCAGCATTCATATCCAAAGTTGAGGAACTTGTCAATCAGTTAAGAAATAATGGAGAGGATCTTTCTGAGAAAATGGTGGTCACAAAAATTGTCATGAGCCTACCTGATAAATACCGACACTTCATCTCGGCATGGGAATCAGTACCTGAAAGTGAACAGAATATGAAAAATTTGACAGCCAGATTACTTGTGGAAGAGGAGCGTATAGGAAAGGAAACTCCGTCATCATCAGCCCTTATGGCAAAAAGAAACAACAATAGAAAATTAAAAGTCAATGAAACTGAACAAAAGTGTTATATCTGTGGTAAAGCTGGACACTATAAGAAAGACTGCAAAATGCGTAAGTGTAACTCTTGTGGAAAATTGGGTCATGTTTATAAGGACTGCAGAAGCAGGCAGGGACAAAATAAAGGTAACCACAATGCTTTTATCCTAAATAATAATAATTTAATTCAAAATCAAGATTGGGTTTTGGATACAGGGGCGAGTGAACATATGTGTTTCAAAAGAGACCTATTTACAGACTATACAGATATATTAGAGAATAGATTTGTAATATTAGGAGATGGTAATAAACTGAAAGTACAGGGTATAGGTAAAATTAATTTTCATGGATACAACGGCAAAGAGTATGCACCTTATATAATGTTGGATGTTTTATTTGTACCAGATTTAACAGTAAATTTATTTTCTGTATCATGTTGCTTAGATAAAGGTTATACTATGACTTCAACAAAAGAAGGATGTCAATTTACCAAAAATAGAGAGGTTATGTGTACAGCAAACAGAGTAGATAAATTGTATTACATGAATTTTAAATTTCATACAGAAGTGGCTTTAACATCACTTACAGAATGGCATGAACGACTTGCACACCAAAATATAGGTTATGTCAAGGAGATTTTAACCAAAAATAATGTAAAACATGAAGGGTTGACTGATCAATGCACAGCATGTTTAGAGGGTAAGCAAAGTAGGGTACCTTTCCAGAGTAGTGATAACAGAGCTAGTGTACCTGGAGAATTGATTCATATGGATTTATGTGGTCCAATGGAAAAGGTTTCAATAGGGGGTTCTAAATATTTTTTGTTATTCAAAGATGACTTTACAGGCTACAGGTTTGTATATTTTCTAAAAAATAAATATGAGACAAAAAATAGTATTCAAAATTTTATTGTAACATTTAAAAAAGAATGTGGGCACAAAATTCGGAAAATGAGATCAGATAATGGAGGAGAGTTTGTTAACAAAGAGGTAAATCAAATATTGAAAGTAAAGGGGATTACTCACCAGACCACAGTTGCTTACACACCCGAACAGAACGGTCGAGCTGAACGAGAGATGAGGACAATAGTAGAAGCAGCTAGAACTATGCTCCTTTCAAAGAAGTTACAGAAGGAACTATGGGCGGAAGCCACTAGCACAGCAGTTTATACATTAAATAGAACAGGTAAGTCATCAGTTCAGGGCAAGACACCGTTTGAATTATTATATAAAAGAAGCTTTAATATAGAAGAGTTGAAAATATTTGGAACAGAAGTTTATGTACACATACCAAAGGAAAGAAGACTCAAGTGGGATGCAAAAAGCAAGAAAGGAATATTTGTTGGTTATGGGATAAATTGCAAAGGCTACAGAGTATGTTTTCAAAACAAAGAAGTCAACACATATAGAGATGTGGTATTTATCCAAGAAAAGACAGAAGAGAAACAGAAGAGCAGAATAGTTCACATTGATTGTGAAGATGATACAAATAGTGTTAGCAGAAAACACAGACAGCAAGAAGAAGACAGAAGACAAGAAGAGAAAATAGAAACACAGAATGAAACTACAACAGAAGATAGAAGGATAGATACAGAATACAGAAGAACAGAAAGAGACTTACAGAAGACAGATAGAAAAGAAGAAATCAACAGAAGAGAGACTAATATACAGCAAGAGAGTAATATACTTGAAGAAGAAGAAGATAAAAGTGAACACAGAAGAGAAGAGTACTATGAATCATGTGGAGAAACAGAAGATGAAAGTTCTTTTAGAGAGTTGCCAGTGGAGAAACCACAGAAAACTAGGACAAGAGAGATCAAGAAACCACAGAAGTATGGAGATTATTATACAGGATTTAAGGCATGCACAGAAGAACTAACTTATGACCAAGCAATAAAAGGAGAAGACTCACATAAGTGGAAAGAAGCTATAGAAAGAGAACTGACAGCATTAGAGAAGAACAATACATGGATAACAGAAACACCACTGAAAGGAAAGAAAGTGATAGATACAAAATGGGTTCTTAAAATAAAGAAAGGAGAGAAGAATAAGGATATCTATAAAGCAAGACTAGTAGCAAGGGGTTTTCAACAGGAAGATGATTTTGACCACTCGGAGATATACACACCAGTGGCAAAATTGCCAACTTTGAGAATCCTTTTATCCATAGCCTGTAAGTACAACTTGAAAATGACACAGATGGATGTGAAGAGTGCATTCCTTTATGGGATTATAGAAGAAGAAGTATACATAAAGATACCAAATGGAATTGAGAAATATGATGGAAAAGTACTAAAATTACAGAAGTCACTTTACGGTTTAAAGAAGTCGCCAAGGAACTGGAATGACAGATTCAATAATTATATGAAAGAGGAAGGGTTTATTCGAAGCAAGTCAGACTACTGCATGTACTACAAAGCAAATAAAAGATTCTATATACTCCTATATGTCGACGATTTAATAATTATAGCAGAGAAACAGGAAGAAGTTGAGAAACTGAAACAATCACTAAACAGAAACTTTGAAATGACTGACATGGGTAATAAGAAAATGAAATACTTAGGAATCAATATAACAGAAGAAGAAGACGGGCTTGAACTAGATCAGAGACAGTATTTAGAAGATCTACTTAAAAAATATGGAATGGAAGAATGTAACCCGGCGATGACGCCTATAGAGACAGGCTTGATACTATCAACAGAACCAGCCAAAGACAATGATATGGTGAAAAGATGCAGACAGGTAGTCGGAAGCCTTATGTATGCTATGTTGGGCACAAGACCAGACATCTGTTTTGCTGTTAGTTATCTGAGTAGATATCAAGTTTATGCAGATGAAAACCTATGGAAGGCGTTA
The DNA here is from genome assembly GCA_941918905.2 of Xestia sexstrigata. Taxonomy (NCBI): domain Eukaryota; kingdom Metazoa; phylum Arthropoda; class Insecta; order Lepidoptera; family Noctuidae; genus Xestia; species Xestia sexstrigata. The sequence continues at coordinate 7,875,471 of OW799200.2, read as the reverse complement.
AAAAGAATACTGAGATACATCAAAGGAACATTAGACTACAAATTAATTTACAGAAGAAATTCTAAGGATGTACTAGTAGGATATACAGATGCAGTTTGGGCTGGAGATAAGCTGGAAAGAAAGTCTACTTCAGGGTACATCATGAAGCTTTTTGGTTGCACAGTATCTTGGTGCAGCTCAAAGCAACAATGTACTGCTCTATCATCGACAGAGTCTGAATATGTGGCATTAGCGAAAGGGGTAGCTGAGGGTTGTTGGATTTACAATTTAATAAAAGAAATTGGTATAGGTTGTAATAATTTCATTATTTATATTGATAATCAGTCAGCTATTCATGTTGCTAAAAACCCTGAAAAACATCAGAGATTAAAACATATTGATTTGAAATATCATTTTGTTAGAGATAAGGTAGAAAATAATATTGTAGAGTTAAGATATGTAGCAACGGGGAAACAAATAGCGGATGTGTTTACTAAAGGTTTAAATAAAGAAGTATTTATCAGGTTGTGTAGTATGTTAAATAATTAAATTCATGGATAGATATAGTATTAGTTAATATGATTTGTAATTTCCTGAGATAGCTATGATAGAAGATATAAATAAATATAAGTATTGTAATTGTAAAGAATGCGTACCAATTGTATTGAGGAAGGGTGTTACGAATTAAGAAAGTAGTCAATAATATTGGAACGCATCTTATTGAATGATTAGAGCTGTCAACTGTCCATGTCATCCTTGTCAAGAGTTGAAGTTGACAGCCCGCCTTTTTACACTTCACTTCTCTGTAACCACGCTTTGCTAATGGTGTTCTTGTTTTGTATTACTCTACAATATACAGTTGATTTACTTTGGAATCCGTTTTTCCTTTATTATAACATAACCCACAACAAATAATTCATTAACACATGTCTTAATAATTCATCATAGCCTACAGAGTTGGTATTTTTTAACGATAATATTTGTTTCGTCACCTCATTTTCGGAGTGAGGAACATTGAGTTAGCAGTCTCACTCAGGGTATCACTGGAAACTATTTGTACAATTTTGAGTAGGAATATAATTTGTGAAATGACTATTGAAGGCAGAAGCTATTTTCGCTGGTTTGGTAAGTAAGTATGGTGTTGTCAATTTTAATGTGTTCAATGTTGTCTTTGGGGTCCGTGTGTATTTCGTAAAATTTCGTTTCATAGGATTATCCATGCGGTTTTACATTTGTTGTCATTATTATTCATAAATTTTATGTTAGCATTGCGTTTAAACTTTTGTAATAGTTTTGAATATGAGGTATATCTACTCTTGTTTACTATATATATTCACGGAATTTATGAGTATTATCTAGCTAGACTGTAGTCTCTTTTGTAAATAAGGTATATTGCGGCTTTTGTTGTCTGAAGTCTTAAAGGGAAGCTTAACATTAGTGCTGTGTCGTGATCAGAGAGATGGAGTGGCAGTACTGCTGGGATTGCGTCAGGTATATTACTCAATATATGGTCTATACAAGATAATTTCCGAGTAGCTACCTCAATAATAATTTTTAAATTGTGATCGTTTGCCAAGTCTTGAGTGATTTTGCTTCTTTTCAAGGTAATTAATATTAAAGTCACCGGTTAAAACTATGCGTGTTCTAGATTTATATTTCTTGTATAAATCATGTAAGATACTATCAGCTTAGTTAAAAATTCGTTAGGATCGGATTGAGGTGTTCAGTATAAGCAAATTTAATAATCACTAATTTCATATTTTATTTCTATGCCACATGCCTCGAATGTATTTACCGACGCATATGTTTTTATAAACTATAATTCTCTGTAGTGTAGAATTGATATGTAGGTTACACAAGTCGTTAATATAAACTAGGAATAGGGTAGGGCCCAATATACTCCCCTGGAGAACACCAAATCCAGTATTTTTTCTGCTCATTGCTCGTAAAATTGACAAATTACATATTTAGGCAGTACTTAATACAAATACTAGACATGGTTATTTATGTTTTCTATTTTGTTTTGTAACTAGACGTAGTTACACATTGATACAAATTACATAATTATGGCAGTAAAAGAAATACAAATCCTAGATATGGTTATTTCATGTTACTAGTTTTTTTTCGTGACTAGACACAGTTACACACTGTTACTAATTACATATTTAGGCAGAAATACAAACACTAGTAATACACTTATACAAATTATACAAGTTATACACTTTTACAAATTACTTACATATTTTGGCAATAAAAGAAATACAAATCCTAGACATCGTTACACACTGATACAAATTTCATATTTAGGCATTAAAAGAAATACAAATAAGTACTAGACATATTTATTTTACTAGTTTTTTTTTGTTACTATACATGGTACATTTCATTTCATTTATTCAACAACAATTTACACTGTGTCTTAATGTGATACATAAAAAAACACTTAAACATAATAATATTACATATTTGTACAAACACAAGACGTATTTAAAATACAAGACGTATATTTAAAATACAAGACACATAGTTACAGACTGATACAAATTACTAGGCAGTAAAAGAAATACAAATTCTAGATTATTTCATGTAAACGTTGTGAGGTTTATCAGAATTGTTACCTAATTCTAGTATTTCTATTTGATATTGTAATCTTTTGAGGATATAGTAAGGCAAGGAAGGTGTCAAGATTTTACCCACTGATGTCGCAACGTAGATGGCCACAATAGGTTGAGTAAAAAAAGAATCCTTATCTATTGATCTTATAGATGCAAAATTACTTTCAACTTCTTTACCCCAGTCCACAAGTTCCAAAACAGCTGTGGAATTTAAATTAACTTTTTTAATTTTTGCTCGCTCATATTGGTCACTATGGTTCAGTTTAACGGCGCATGGTCTGCCGGGAACGAAATCCTCGCCCTTCATATGTCGGTTTTTAACATACTCTGAAAAAGAAGCTGCTGCAGATCTTAATTCTTGTAAATCATTGACTTCAGCAACATAGAAACCAGACTCTGATGTCCCACTCCGCACTATGACATTCAACTTATCTCCAACATTTAATTGTTTGTGTTTATACTCTAACGTCTTTGTAAAGTTTAAAGCAGATAATGACTGAGCAAGTCGGTCTACTGGCCCTGATAATGAATGAGCACCATCTTTAACCATTACAGTGAGTCCAATCTTAGCCAAAAAGTCTGCAACGTCTCTGGGGACACCAGCACTCATTAGCTCCACCACCAGCTGGTCATTATCGATGCAAATCACATTAATAGCAGCATACTTTTCATAAACCAGCTGTCTCATGGTATCTATTACTTCCTCACTAAAAACCTCTCCCTTTTTAGGCTCACATAAATGTAATTTACAATGAGTAGCCAGTCCTGGACACTTGCTCTCTGGTTCGGTATTTCTGTCTGGGGGGTGTACGCGTCTCGCTGACACAGACTTGTCAAAACATCCATAATCAATTGCATAAATGTCAAATTTCACTTCCCCTTCATCGGTTTCAATATAATGTATCTGGCCTCGCACAAACTTTTGAAGTTTTTCTGATTTGTACACAACTCTTTGACTTAACGATATTGTGCCTGCAGAGATAGAGTCAGAGCCTGGTCTTTCAATTATATGCAACAAATCACTGTGGGCTGCCAAGCGTACAAAAAAACTTTTAGGGTCAGTGATATATGTCACATAAACATTATATTGGTAACCAACTTTCCAGTCATAAAAGGTGTTCATCTTGCCAGCCCTGTAATGAAAATACTACGATTAATGAATGTCTGTTTCTTAGTGAATAATAACAAATGAGTGGTGATCAGTGGTCAGTGGTGGTGGTGTTGTTATGTTACTGTCAAAATTAGACCATACTGTTATAGAGGCTATACCACTACCCCACCACCACCATGCCATGACCATACTGGTGCTATGTCACGTCGGGGTCACCAGTATAAGAGGTGTTGTCTTGACGAGTATACATACTCGACATGACAACACCTCTGTAGGCAGGAGTGTAAATAAAAGTCACTACCTAGGGTACTCACAGTCCTATTGAGGTACCTACACACTACACAGTTCACTCGCACAACACAAAACATAAGAAGGAGAATAGTACAGAGAGGATTATAGGGCACAGTCACAATTGTCATAGTAAACACTAGATAATAGTACTTATAGGCAAAACACGAAAACAATAACGTTGGATGTGTTACAGAAGCAATCATAGCGAGGCTTTTAGTAGGTACAATACGCTAAAATGTCAATGGCATCATCAATCAAAACTATAAGGTTCTGTTGATGTGTATTGATTATCCTACAAATATTATAAATGTGAATGTTTGTGAGTATGGATGGATGTTTATTTCTCTTTACCGCAAAAACGACTGAATGGATTTAAATGAAATTTTGCACACAGATATACTGGGTGTAAACAACCTCATCACGAAGCCGTCAACCAAGCATTCTGTGCATCAAACTAAATAACTTTACGCAAAAAATATTGCTGGAAAACGACGTTTTTTTTTGGGTGAAAAATCATATTTTGTGGTAGAACTCAATGTAACGCATTCAAAACATTGTGCTAATGGATGGATTGAATAATACGGTGGTCGTGGAGGTGTTTAAAGTAAAAATCTTAAATAAAAAGCTTGTATTAAAAAAAAAGCTTGTCAAAAAGTTGGAAATTTTACCCCCAATATCTCCGTAACTAGAAGGTTCCCAGGTATGGTGTAGAACAAAAAAAATATCGCAAAGACGGGGAGAACAAGTGCTTTTTGGCTTCGGTAAGATGTTTTTTACACCCTTTATTATAGACTAGCTGTTGCCTGCGGCTTTGCCCGCGTAAAGTTCGGTAACTGTCCCACGGGATCATACTAAAAGGATAAATAGTATCCTACATGTTAATACAGGTTAAAAACTATCATGTGCCAAATTTCATAATCATCACAATTAGAATCATTACAATCACCATCACTATCAGAATCACCATCATTATCACAATCACCATCACTATTACAATCACCATCACTGTCACAATTACTATCACAATCACCATCACTATAGTTGGTGCCAGCTAAGATCGTAATATAGGTCATTAACACCTACCTACCAAGTTTTTCATCACAAAGCGATAACGACACTACTATTGTAGTTACCTAAATCGACCGATAAGCGATACTTTGCTTATAGGTATCGCTAGAGTATCGTAGTACCAGTCGGCTAGACATACAGGGGTTGAGAATCTTGTGTTGATGTGTGATTGCGATTTTTATTTTTTTTTGTTAGAAAACTTATTTTATGCTTATAAATTTACGTGTGACGTAACAAAAATCTGGAAAGTGTGAGTTCGAGTCCGATTTAATGGTATGCAACACGCTCGTGGTTGACTTTTCCTTTACATTTCTAAGTAGATATTGAATTTATAAAATTATTATTTTATATACCTACAAATAAAAACACAAGTTTAGATTTTAATTTAGTTTAATTATGAATGTTACTCCTCGCCGTCTCCGGCTTCGCTTACAGAAGACTCTGAACTGTCGCTGTCACTATTATCAGACACATGAATAATAAATTCATCGATTGTTTTGTCGATGGCGTGGTCAAGAGTCAAAACCCATCATTGTTGTTCCTATTTTGTTAATGTGCTCCACACAGTATTAGTTACTTGGGCAATGGCATCATTCAAAAATGGCGGCCCGCGCACCTTGACAATAATATGCTGCACACCTGACGCGATGACCTCGTAAAGCGAAAACGGCATAAGATCAGAATTTTCATTTTTTTGTGATAAGATAGTTTTTGTGATGTCATAAGAATATTTAGATACTTATGGTTTTTTCCGCCATTGCTGTTGTTTTCATGGTTTTCGGGGTCGTTGATAACGAAATGAGGTTAAAATGTAAAACCAAGATGGCGCCAAGGAAAATTTTCGGTTTTCCGTTATGGCCGTCGTTTTCATGGTTAAAGGATAAAGAAAATGAGGTCAATAATTATTTATTTTAATTAAGTCATTCAAAGGCACTTTTGAATGACGAATATGGAAATGGATTCAATGATTTACCTTGCCTTTGGTTAAATCTGATAGACTTCAACAAATCATTATCATTTCTCATTTTCGTTATCAGCGACCCCGAAAACCATGAGAACGACACCCATGACGGAAAAACTAAAAAAAAAACACCTTTAAGTAATAATAGGCGTGATGTTATGTTTACTCTACAGAGTAAACCTCAGTGGCCTCATTTAGTCACGCAAAAGTCCATTCGCGCAAGGTTCCTTTCGCACATAAGTCTATTCGCGCAAAAGTCCATGCGCGCATATGTCTTTTCGCGCAAGTAGATGCGCGCAACAAGTGTCCTTCGCGCAAAAGTCTCAGATCCTAATTTTAAGATGCATAATAATATATTTACTTTTTTTAAATTGTCTTAAAAAAATTAAAATAGTGTTAAAAACGAAAATACAATATTTAAAACAATTAATTTCGTAGGGTACATTTGCTCGATTTCTTAGTTTTTTGGGTTATGTACTGCGTTATGTATGTGGGACACTGTGGATGTATTATGAGACTCAAGCGATATCAGTTTTGCGACAGGTTTGTACGGATGGAGCGACAGTATCGCTAATATTTAGATATCGGGATGAAAGTCGGAGCAATGACCTCTATTACGATCTTAACTGGCACTTACTATATCACTGTTACTATCACAATCACCGTCACCATCACAATCACCATGACCATCACCATCACCATCAAAATCACTATCACAATCACTTTCACTATCACATATTGATTTTTAGACATTTCAACACCATCACACCCCAACAGGGGACGATGGTATTTCAGGTCTGCCACATTAAATCTTAAAATCGTTGTTTTTTGTAATATACCCGACTCGATACACCATACAAACAATAACCATGTTATTTTCAGACTTTATCACCCCATTTCCCCTTTATGGGTTCAATTCTGGAAAAACCTGAAACCCGTTTGTTCTCATTTATCAATAGGAGTACTCCTGTGAAGTTTCGAATAAAATAGTCAAACTAATCTTGTTTTCCCATACAAACTTTGGAGCCCCGATTCACCCCCTTAGGTGGTGAATTTTGAAAAATCATTTCTTAGTGCACCCCTAGACCACATATGGAACCTACTTGCCAAATTTGAAGACGTGAAACCTTCCTAAATGCTCTAATTTATAGTAAAATTCTAGGCCTGTAACGCCAGGCCCAAGTTTCTATGGAGTTTGGGTTTCTCCTTCAGCGAATGAACCACTTCAATACAAACTTCATCCCCCTTTTCACCCCCTTGTGGGTTGAAATTCAAAGAAACAACGATTTACGTTTTGTTAGTTACATATTAGTGATTTTAACTTAAAAAATAATACATAAAGAACAATAAAGAACCTTCATTATAAACAAAGTATCATCCCCTTTTCACCCCCATAAGGGTTGAAATTCTTCCGTTGCTTTAGCTTCCAACCATAAGCCTAGACAATACATTTAGTGATTTTTACTTCGAAAATTAAGGACTTTCCATACATAACTTCAACCCCCTTGTTTAAACCCTTCGGGGTGGAATTATGAAAAACGATGAAACACATATAAGTTAATTTTCAATCGTCAGCGTCAACACAAAATTTGAAGACCCTAACTTTAAAACTGACGATTTTCCATTCAAACTGTCATCCCCTATTTAACTCCCTTAGGGCTTGAATTTCGAAAAATCCTTCCTTATTCCTTGTTTACATTATAAAAGGAACCTCTGTGCAAAATTTCAGCTTTCTAGGTCCAAGGGTTTGGGCTGGGCGTTGATGAGTCAGTCAGTCAGTCAGGACTTTTTATTTAAATAGATTATAACCTGGATTAAAACATAGGATACCTTTATCCCGGTAGTATGATCCCGTGGGACAATTATCGAACTTTACGCAGGCGAAGCCGCTGGCAGAAATACATGTAAATATATTTTATTCCCGCGCACGTGCGGGTAAATATAGAAAACGCACGCGTGTGTAATACATTGCATGTTGTACGTAATCGTAGTGCGATAAGAACCCGTTTTCAAGGAAGTGTATTGAAAAATATTTAGATCTCTGGCAGATTAAGGGCCCCTCGATAGAATTTGCTACGGGCGACGGGCCCCGGGTTTATTCCGTGTAAGGAAAAAAAGTAAAGCCTGGCATGCTGTCCACCCCGGACAGCATGCCAGGCTTTACTTTTTTTTCATGCATTATAAGATGACGCTAAAGGTTACCACGCTCCTACTATAATAGTGTAGAGTTAGTAATTTGTATGTTTGAACACGCTTCCTCAGGTGCTACAAATTATGGAAAATAGTGAGGCAGAAAAAACATCTGTATAGGTTATGTATTAGAATATTTATTGATACACTGAATGACTTCTTCAGGATAAGGTGCAAATAAGAACCCAACTATTAAGTGTTAATATTACACCTGCCAGAAACATTCAATTGGTTATGTGAAAAACATTATTGAACAGTTATAGTTGGTGCCAGTTAAGATGAGAATAGCGGTCATTGCCCTTTCCCTAATATCTCTTCATACGAACCAAAACAAATAAACAATGTATCGTTTTTCATTACAAAAAATGTTGAAGATCACAATGGTTTTCAAAGTTCAGAAGTTTATTAAATGTAGGTGGGTCAATGACCGCTAATCTCATCTTAACTGGCACCAACTATAGGGAAACCCAGGCGACGGTCAATATCTGTACATAAGTGATAGTGTATACTTTCCATTAGACTATGAGTCTTTGGCAACCAAGACAGTCAAATTTGAGTTTTTTTTTTTATTTTAATTAATCATTGTTATGAACATTTTTTTAATGACAACCCTATTGGTACATGTTCACAAACATATTTTATTTGATAAAATATTGTTACGTCGTACCCGTACTTACCTACAGTTACGGTAGTAGGTACCTAATAGTAGTTAGGTAGGTAGGTAATAGTAGGTAGGTAGGTAAAACGAGTCCCGAATGATGTAGGTACAAATTCGCAAACTACCTACAAAAGAACATCATTGTAATTTCGACCGTATGCTGAGGGCATATAAAGTCCCTACTTCTTTCCTCTGTACAAGTTGTGGAATTGTCTAGAAGATTCTAGTAAGTCGTGGATATTTCTCGAACATTCGATCGCCATATAAATAGTCGACGTGTTTGCGGGAGCAGTCAGTCTGATTTTGGCTACACAACGAAGCGAATCGAAGTGAACTAGAAGTGCGATATCTAAGCGAATAGTGATCAGTAGTGTACTTGTGATTGAGTTATAAGTGTTTTGTGTTATTAAAGTTATTTGTTGTTTCTTCGGTAGTTATTAATTTATCCCATACCCAGCTCGTAACAATATAATTTTCACCTGGTTATCAAGTTGGTGAAGTAAAAATAGTATTCGATATATGTCATAGATTTTTAAATATGTAGAAAACAGTTCATTCGCGGGTTCTTTTTACTAAAGTTTCAATGTGTTGTTGGAAGCTGAGCCGGTAGTCTATAATTATGCCCAGATATTTAATAGATTCCTATTTAGTAATACAGGACAACAACAATGTTTAAATCACATGAGTGGGCTTTCAAGTTGAAGTCCGGTTGATCCTGTGGTCTAGGGTTCCTGGGTTCCTGGGTTCTAGTACTCTAAAATAGAGTATTGTCCTCTTTTTCATGTAGGCGTACTTTATAATCTACGACACCAATAAAGTAGGCTAAAATACTCTATTTAAGTAAAACTGATTGTTACTGGCTATGAGTACTGAGACTTAATAAACTGGTTTTTTTTTTTTATTGTAAAGAGGCTGTAAATATCTTCAAGAAAGACAAATAATTTATGTAATTTTTGTTAAATGTCGCAAAGAGCAACAAAAAATACGTTTTTAAGGACAAATAATGAAAAATAATAATGATACTTTTTGGTTGTACTTAATTTAGTTCTACCAAAATGAAAAAAATGTTTATTTGTATTAAAAAAGTGGCAAACCTACTGTGGTCTAAGGGAATATGGAACATGTCATGTACATAGTACGTTTTATCGATATATAAATGAAGTTATTAAGAAAATGGGAAATTTAATTAAAAAGCTTAAGATTAATAATAACATCGCTATTTTTTCAATTATGTAGGGCTTATTACGTACCTATAACGTATCGTATACCGTACGGACTCACGCCATTAAAGGTAGACTCGCCGGGAAAATTTCTCTCACTTAAAAAAATAATAATAAACAGCTTCACATTTTAATTCAAATATGATTGTTATATACAAAACCACTGAACAAACTCCAAACATTGCCTGAGGCCTGCTGAGCACAGAGCATCATAGCGACTAATTTTGACTCCGCCCAGACTTATTAGGAATATTATGTTATGATGCTTTGTTCTGTGAATGTGCGAGTTGAATTACTTGAAATACTTGACTGTAAATAAATGTTAAGTTGTAAATACAGACAGTTTGACACAAGTGTGACATTTGGGTCTTGGGTTGACCGTCAGTGTTGCCAGGGCCCATGAGTCGTAAGTTACGTTTCGTTTCTTGAAATGTATTGATGCAAGTTTCTTTTTTTTTTTTTAATTTACGTGCTTCTGGGGTTGGAGGTTCGGATGTGGGAGGCAAATTGATGTCAGCAAAATAGCGGAATATTAAGGAATCTATGATGTGGTGTATTTAATCTTAGGATAAAATAGAGTAGTTTCATTTGTTCGCAGCGCCATCTTCACTGTTGGTCTAAGCTCAAAAAAGTTATAATTTTTTCAGATTGTCAAAGTGCTCTTCTAGCCATCAACACTATCTATATTACTATACTGTACTACTCTATGCATCAACAAATCTCCACAAGAAAATTTGCGTATAGAACCTTTTCTGAGGGCAATACATGGGTTCCAACTTCCAGCCCATGCTGGAATCGAGGGCAATGAAGTGGCGAATTCTCTCGCTGGCGAAACGGTGCAATGTGGGGACATAATTCCATACACAAATTTCAACTCAGATTTAACTGGAAGGTGGCCTGGGAAATCATCAGCAGTAGACAAAAGGGTCGTTATTTTTCTTTGATCCACCCCGACGTTTCGGAAAAACTGTGGTTTGGCAGGGCTAAGTTTGGCATGATGGATGGATGGGTGCCGATCGTGCCGCTTTGGCGTCACTACGTATTACGCGCGCTAAGTAATAAACAAATAACAGCGATAAAATGACGGTATGTGCTATTAAACTGTGCCGGAATTATACAGGAAGGGTAAAAAATACCAAGCACATCACCTATCATCGGTAAGTAACCCAAAAACTGTATATTTATTTTTTGTTTTTATGAACATAAAATTACGCCATATTTTATCAGTGTTGCCAGTTTCTTTTTTTCCACAGAGTACTTTTATTTTTTTCATTCTCCCAACTTAACGTCATGTTTTGTGGGTAAATTAGTTTTGCCTTGAACTTTTCCGTGTTTTTAATCAAAACATTCTGACATGTCAACTATAATAAGTATGGAAGTTTTAGATCAACTAAAATTGACAGCTCTTATTTATGTCTGTCCGTTTCTTGTTATATAAGAGTGGAAAAGATAGAAATAGTCTAATTTTAGTTTAGTTTTCGAACAAGGAAATCGGCAAAATTGTAATACTAATTTAATTAACAGGGGTTAAGGACGCAGTCTCCAAACTCAGGTCCGTCGATAAGCGACCGGGGAACCAGTCGCTATCGGCAGACGACAGTGACAGTGACATGGAGACTGTGTCTGCATCTGCAGTATCAATTGACCCGGGCGACGTACCACCAGATCCATCTTCAGAGACTGAAACAAAACACATTTTTAAGAAGGACGCACGCAACCTAGAAATAGGAAAAAGGAAGGGTGGATCAGCATAATTACTTACCGATATATTCTTCTATTACTTCTTCTACTCCCGGCGCCAGCGAGTCCGGAGACGCTGGGAGCTCCCGTGAGGGCCCCGCACGGGGCTCCCAATGTCCTTCTGGGGAGGCCCAAGAAGGACCAGGTCGGGGCTCCCGTGAAGGTTCTACTAGGGGCTCCCCCCTAGAAGGACCTGCACGGGCCTCCCACGGTCCTCCAAGGGCCTCCTCCTCAGAAGGACCAGCTTGGGGTTCCCATGACGGGCCCGCACGGGGCTCACAAGTGGGCAGCCGGTAAGCCGGCGCCACCAGCGTCTCCCCCAGCTCGTCCTCTTCTTCCGGCAGCGTCACCCCCGGAAGGAAAACCGGGGGTACGCGTGCCGGCGATGGGCTTCTAAATGAAATTATAAAACAACATTGCACATTGAACACAGAAAGATGGAAACATTAAAAAAAAACTAACCTTCGCCTCCTCTTCGGCTCCACGAATCCCGGCATCAACAGCCGAGCGCCCTGGGTCTCCCGCCGCCGGCGTATTCCTTTACCAGAAAATTGTAGCGCAATGTAGCGACATGAGAGTTAGCCACAAAAAATGTATGCATAGGAAATTGACCCTTGACATGCTATTTATAAGGAACACAATCGCGTACGAAAAAAACAAAAACCAGTCTCCAAACTCACAAAACAATACGAATCTAGATTTCTCAAACGTTAATAGTGTCGTTCCAAATAGGGTAGGTACGTGGTTTACGAAATAAATGAAAAAAAAAAAAACCGTTTGAATTTGAAAAAAAAACGACAAAAAGTTACTCACAATAGAACTCAAATCTAGATTTCTCAAACGTGAATAGCATATTTCTGAATAGGTAGGTACGTGACTTTACGAAATATTAAATGAAAAAAAAAAAATTTTTGAATTTGAAAAAAAAAACGACAAAAAGGTACAACACAACTGAAATCTAGATTCCTCAAACGTGAATAGCCTAGATAATAGAATTATGTACCTAGGTACGTGGTTTTACAAAATTAAATGAAATTTTTATTACGAAAATATCAATCACGGAATAATAATACCATGTTTTAGAGTAAGCTTCATGCGTGAACTTAAAATAAAACGGTTACAGCACTCATTAACTATCACAAGCAAAAAAACACCAGAATACAATATAAATACTTATTTTACGTTACGTTCCGACGTCTGCACAAACCCTTAGTTCTTCGAAAACCCTAAACAGCGCTGTGCAACACCTGTTGCACGACAGATAAACCGTTGGAAACATTTCGAAAAATCACTGAATCGTCACAAAATCACTTGTTATTGCGTGTAACTATTTCACAGTATACTAATTATTAACCATTTCACCATTTTAACACACATTTAGATCAAAATACACAAGAAATACTTTTTAATTTAGCACCAAACGGCCGCCATCGATCACAACGGAAATAACGACTTTTTCATGGGCGAAATATTGCAACTTCGAGATTCCAAAATAACGAAGCACGGTTCACAAGGATAATTTTGATATATAATAGTAATATCTAGCATTAATATTAGCAGAGTACTCACGACATTTTGCTGCGCAGGTAGAATCGTGGATTCCCCGCCAGTCGTACGATGCCTGTGGTACGATGTCAAGTGAACGAGTTTCTATTTTTTTCTGAGAAAATGTCTATAAAATAGTGTGGGGATGATCGATTCTAAAATTGAGAAATTTAGTATCGAATTGAACACAGAGTATTAAACTGTGGAGTTGACAGATTTAGACGGTTTTTAGTACAGTTTTCTGAAGGCAGGCGCAATGCGCAACAAGTGTGGCCCAGCGCTGTCTATGCATGCGCGTGGTGTGAAACAAGTGTGGTCCAACGCTGTTGAGAGGTGGCTCGGGCGCGGCCGCCCGCTCTCGTTCGTTGACCTTCGCGCGGCAAGATGGCCGATCTAAGGGTGTCGTTCAGACGTAGTTTGGAAATAAAACAACATTTATTTTTACTGATAATTTTTTTTTTGCCTATTTACATAATTTTAATATATATTGACTTAAATTAACTTTGAATTAGTTAATTATTATAATAAAAATAAAAAAAAGGTGACTAGGATATTTTTGTACCTAACAATATTTGTGTCGTTTTTTTACCCGACAGAGGAGGTTCTCGACTGTTTTTTTTTTTTTTTTTTTTTTTTTCCATACGCGCTCTCCAAGCACACGAAGACGAAGATGAAGAAGCGCACACAAAAAAGTTCTTATCAGGGCTAAAAAAAAAGTTCTTTTCAGGGCTAAAAAAAAAGCTCCTCCATACGCGCTCTCCAAGCACACGAAGACGAAGATGAAGAAGCACACACAAAAAAGTTCTTTTCAGGGCTAAAAAAAAAGTTCTTTTCAGGGCTAAAAAAAAAGCTCTTTTCGGGGCTAAAAAACTATCATGAATTTGAACAATATTCATTTCTTTAATACAGAGAGAGTCAAAACGTACTAAATAAAACATTACACATATCAAGTTTTTTTTTAACCGACTGCAAAAAAGGGAGGTTCTCATTAATTTCATACAGTTCGGTTCAAACTTAATGGCCGCTTGGAAGTTAGCTGCAAGTGCGCAGAAATAACGCTTTAAACTATGTATATGGCGATCCGCCATTAAGTTTAAACCGAACTATAACATGTACACGTTTCCACGCCACCTGTGAGGTAGTGTACTTGGTGCGTTTTTTTTAACGTGGTTTCCCCAGTAGGCCTAATCCACAAGCTGTCGTGTGCGTAAGAAAGAAAACAAAGAAAACAAGAACAACACGTATTGCATTGCACCAAAAACCTTGACCAGATAGGTTTCTGGAACAATAAAATGCAATCATATGATAAAATAAAAATTTGGCTGAAACAAAGAGAAAAATTAGGCTGAAACAAAAAGAGAAAAGTTAGGCTGAAACAAGGAAATAGGAAATTATCTTGAGTGGTAGATGCGGAAGCAGTCGGGCATGCAGAGGTTCAGCTTGCACTCCCTGAAATGAAATTAAATTTATTTATTTGCCAGATTAAAGGTGCTTACATGATATCATGGTAAAATGATTTTAGTTTCACTTGCACCGCCACGTTGTCCGACGTCTTACGTTGTCCTGTTTGCAAAACCAGCAACTCGAATACCTCGAATTCGAGTGCTCCGGGAAGTGCATTCCCTCTACAGGACACCTCTTCTTTGTAGCGGTAGTACCTGAAATACGCCAACGACCGGCCCTGGCCATGGTGGGCAGGTCCAGTCGTTTGTAAGTTCGTAATATGTCCTCAGCCAGCAAAGTCCTGAAACGCCGGTGTGATACATTCTGATGGCAAGTGCCATAAATAATAAATGCGTTAAAAATGGCTGCATTGAAAAGCCGACGAAAAACCTTTTTGTACCACACACGATTGCGCGGACGTTCCAGTGGCTGAGCAGACAGAAACTGGTCTTTCCTGTCTACTCCCCCCATGGACTTGTTGTATTCCAGGACAATGCTGGGTTTATAAGTCCGTCTGTAGTTACGAGCAAGGCCAATGCGCATGCGATGGTACGTCGAGATCATGCTAACTAAGTTTGAGTCTCGCCATACCATCACCATTACATCGGAACAGTAACTGAACATGACTTCACCTTGCCGTAAGTCAGACTTGGACAAAGTCTTGAACGTTTCGGGCACAAACTCCCTGTTCAAGCGCAATGTCCCAAACACGTCTGTCTTCTGGCGTTTCAGACAACGTGCTAACAATGGACTATTGTAAAAATTGTCCATTATTAACGTGTGTCCTCGGTGAAGCAATGGCTCAACCAACTGATACACAATGAGTGCAGTGGCATTACTCGGACGTAAGTCATCAGACGACCCTACCAATCTGTCTGATGCTTCGTCGTGTGTGTGTGTAGTGTTGTCTTGTGAGTGTATGGTCCCTACAAGCCTATCCCCTACCAGCCTATCTGATTCGTCTTCTTGTGTGTGTGTCCCTATCAGCCTATCTAAGGATTCTTCTTGTGTGTTTGTTGCCCCTACCAGCCTATCTGTTGAGTTGTCTTCTGTGTGTGTCCCTAGTGTTGTCCCTACCGGCCTAGCTTCGTCTTGTGTGTGTGTGGTGTCATCTGGTATGTTGTCTGTCGCGAGCGTTTGTGAGTGTGACTCATGTGTTTGTTTGCCAGCGTATAACGTACACTTACAAAGATAGCCGGTTGAAGACTCACAAGAGTTCGTACGTTTTCACGCCGACCCCTGCAGCCTTCGACGAAATCTTTTGAGCGAAGTTCAGTCGCCCGGACCACTTCAAAAGGGATTCGTCTACAACTATCTGCTTTGATAGATAATATAAGGAGGCAAACTTTGTGTTAAAGTAGTCGACCACTCTATCTACCCTCCATGTCTTGCTCGACTTGTCAGCGGTGTTGTTGTCAATGAAATGCATCAACGACTTAATAAGATAAAAACGGTCGTATGTCATAATGGAACGGAAGAATTGCATCGTGCCAAACCCGTTGTATTTGAAGTAGAATTCTTCTTCAGGGAGGGGATACAGTCCCTGAAGAATCAGTATTGCCAGAAATGAATACATCTCGGCTCTATCTGTCGGTGTCCACTGGCGCAAGCGTGAGCGTGGTAAAAGTGTGTTTTGTGTAGTCATTTTGTGCAGTTTTTGTGTGGCGTATGTGTTTGTTTCGTCGACCAGCATATCAACAAACTCGAGGTCGACCATCTTGTGGAAGACATCGAGAATGGACGTCTGGTCGGTCATGGGAAAAGTGGGGCCTGGTATGCCAGTGAACACCTCTGGTTGGCCTTGGAACAAAGCCTCGTCGTTCCCCCACGAAAACTCGTAGGCGGACGCCGGGGCTATGTTACGCAAGGCCTCGTCATTAAGTGCGTCCTCGCGCTCTAAAAACTCTAATTGCTCCGGTGTGAAATTAGTCGTTGACACAATTTCACTGGTAGCTGTTCGAGCAGAAGGCTCGAACAGCTGGTCTGTGTCAATGTCAGTGTTGAAGTCTGTGTTAATGTCATCGTCGTCGTCGCTATCGAGTTCCTCCAGGAGCCAGTCGGTCGTGACTTGCTCCAAAGAGGGGTCTTGTAACGCTATAGACAAAAATAATACACAACATATATAACACAATATATAACAAAAGCTTTAGCTTTGTTATATTTAAAGTAGTATAAAACTTACCGATCGTCGTCCGCTTCGGCAGAAGTTGTGTGCTGCGGACATCGACTTCTGCAGCTACTCCCATCGGTAACTGCAGCCCTGTGTAAATCATTAATTATTAGTTGTAATAATAAAAGTGACTGTGTGTGAAGAGGGGATTTTTTATCACCGACATCATTCTTCCTCGGATACGTCTCTAATAAAATAACCCCTCTTAACTGATTTATACAACATTCACATACACAACTCTATTTAAATTTAAATAGTGTTTTTTTATTTATTGAAGAAAGTAACTACATACTTAATAAAAAGACTGTACTATGTCACTACTTTATTATTACAAACAGTTTACAAACGCATCCATTGGCGCGTCCAAAATTGCATTTTGATACAAGTGGAGAAAGTTTGCTATTGTATTCGAGGCGGAATTATTGTTTTTGAACCGAGAACTGCAATAACAAAATGTCCACGTGTATCAAACGACGTTTTTCAATACACTTTTGAAGAAATAAATTCTAAGAACGAAATAGTAGATTGTATGACAAGGGAGCAAAATAGTATTTTTACGGCGAGGGCGCTCCCGAGCATAGCGAGGGATTCTAAAATAGAATCCTGAGCGTAGCGAGGGATTCAAAGTACATCGCCAGAGGGAAAAATATGTTTGCTCTCGAGTCATATACTCTACTTTTCATCTCGTTCTATGAGAAAATAAATAAGAGACACTTTAAATAATTAATGAATAAGTTAATTAAAAAAATGACATGAATGTAAAAAGGGTCAATTACAAATTTATATTTCTATTTAATACACTGACGAAATTTTGAAACTTTATTGTCACTGTGTGTGTTTTATTTGGGATTGATATAGTTGAGGACTTATTTATACAGGTGACATTTTTATCACTTTCCAAATAAAAAATGGGTATAATAGGTGTACGGAGTAGAAGCAAATGGCATACTTTGTTTTTTTTTTGATATGGTTTGAAATTCGATATTTTAAAGTTTTTGTTTTTTTAATTTCTCTCTCTTTGTTCTAATATGAAAAGTTTACTTGAAATTTGTAGCGTTTTATGATGATGGATCAATTATTTTCTAAGCTGTGGAAAAAAGAAAAACAAAACTAGGTATGCCATAAGCTTCTACTCTGTTCACCTAATAATTCATGACAAAAATATTTTTCATCCCTTCTATTCGAAAAGTGTCGTTTTGTTCCCCTTTAAGCGGAAGCAAAGTAGCTTTTCACCACTAGACTTTTTAGCGGGCAATAATGAGATTTGAATTTGGAACATGAATCGTTCATTGAAATCGAACGAAAATTGTATAAATTACTGGCTGTAAGTGTTTGCTGTACGGTGCGGGGGTCAGCACCCGCATTGTAGAAAATATTAAATTAAGAGCTCGCCCACACCATTGTAGCCCACGCCCTTCTACATATACTGAGATTACAAACACTCAAAGTACCGGATGACTTTTTTATCACTTTCCAAAAAAAATGGGTATACTATGAAACTATGATTTTAATTTTCTTTTTTTCCGCACTTTACTTTCGCCAGGTGAAGGAGAAGCAAAGGTATAAACTAAAGCCGCTAAACAGCCTAATATAAAAATAGTTTTTTTTTTAATATATTTTTGAATTTAGAACACAAATAAATGTTAATTTGTGTATAAAAGTAACTTTTAGTTTGTAATAATCATGTTTATTTGTGAAATTCTATTTGTAAACACCAAAAAATATGTTTGCCATAAAGACGCTTTGCTTTGCCGAAATTAAAAAAAAACATTCTCCTCAGACTATAGGCATTGAACCAATTTGGACTAAGTATAGGTAGTATAGGTATCTGTAGCAATTTTCATTCCCGCACACGTGCGAGAAAATGGAAAAAAACGCACGCGTTTGGAATACATTGCGTTACGGACCAGTTTTCGAGGAAGGGTATTGAAAAGTATTTTACTGCACACTCAGAGATAACTCTGAATGGAACACGCCATAACAATATTAAACAAATACTGGACCAGTTTTCGAGGAAGGGTATTGAAAAGTATTTTACTGCACACTCAGAGATAACTCTGAATGGAACACGCCATAACAATATTAAACAAATACTAATAGAACAAGATAGGTCCTAGACAAGTTAAGCATGCGGTTCACGTGACCTGCCCAAACCCATTTTAGAGCCTGGCAGCCTTTTTGCCTACGTCTGTGATCCCTGTTTTCGGCACCGCCGAGGCCGGCCTAGAAAGAGGGGTCGAGATGACTTAGACGAGCATCACGAAGGCTGGTTCGAGGTGGCGCATGATAAGAGTACCTGGAAGGATATAGTGGAGGTCTTTGCCCAGCAGTGGGACATACAAGGCTGTTGTATTGACAATAGCCTGGTTGTACTGGCAATAGTGTGGTCAGTTCCTTAAGCACGAATTTCGCTCAACACTGCCAAAACTAAGGTTTTTTTAGTAGGCCACATCATCATGCTTCTGCGTGTACGTTACCCCAGCAACTTGGCACACAAATATAAGCTCTCTGGCCATGTACAATATTTCTCTCTCCGATCATTCGTTAAAACTTGCTGGTAAAACATTACTCCAGCAGGAATAGTTGTTTTCCAAAACGACAAAGGGCACCATATTTTTTTATACATTCACAACTGAGATTATACACTAATAATATTATACATTATCATGCTAGGAACCACTTTCCTTTACGTACACTGCTTCTGCACCGTCATTAGTATATTTGGCTATAATTATTATTGTTTTAATTCTATAAAATTTATAAACAAAAACTATCCTTTATATGTTCCTTAAAAATGTGTCGCTAGTTTTTTTTCAATTTAATACGGATTTTCTGTGTTATTAGGGTCCTCTTACGGGCGTGGAGATTACGCCAAATTCCTCCCATAATGGGAGAGGCTTATGTCCAGCAGTGGACGTTATGGGCTGTTGTAGTGTAGGGTCCTCTTCACGGCATTTTACCTTCCGTCTTCTGAACTTAGGACCCTACCAGCCCTGCAAGTACGTAGGAATCGATTCAATAAATCTGCGGATAGCCCATTTACTGAGGAAGGATCAATAAGGACGGAGCATTTATGTAAAATGTTGCAAATACAGGGAAAATGTATTCCTTTTGAGAGCTTCCGTTGCGTTGCGTGCGCTGTGTAAACGGTTAAAGTTACTCAACATGTATGACTGGATTGTTCCTCTTAAAAAGTTCTAAAAAAAAGTCGTCGATAGCATAATGTCTATCTTTTAAGGTTGACTCATTCTCTCTCTCTTATGTGACGCAGTCGCAGATGAAGTTGCGCGGGTCAGTTAATATTATAAATAAAATAACCAATTTCGGTGATCATTATTTTATTTTTAATTCTAATTTAATATTTACACGTCTTCCATAATTATAGTAAAACATACTTTTCCATAGAGTAATCGAAACAGTTAACAGTTATTTTTAAAAGATTACACAACATCAGTACGGTACATACCTACACTTATTGCTTTAGTTACCACCCTACAAGAGACGCTAGGCAAAGGCCGTATGGGACAATTTTGACAAAATATATTAGGCGGCCTGCACAAACCCGGTCCAACCAGTAGCTTTGAGGAAGTAAGGACTGATTTCTATGAGTATTTTGGTTTTCTTTTGCACAGGCGGAAACCCTTGGTTCATTTTTGCTCTAATCATTTACTATTTCATGAATATTTCATCACAATCAGTTTTGGTACCGCAAAGTTGAGTTAGAATGTCAATGTCAATGACAAAAATGACATGATAAAATAATTACAGATTCAATACCTTTTTGGAAGGACAAGTTCTCTGGTATTAAAGCGTACCGGCCGCCTTACTTAATAAATAATGTTATGTTTACTACATACAGCCAAGTTTGAGGTATCTCCGCTAGGGTTAAAGACGACACCAACTCGCTCCACTGTGAGCACACACAAATACGTACACATTCATCGTTAATGTCCGTAGAAAATTTAACACTAATGAATTTAATTCAGTTCCGAAGTGTCAACTTATGAAGAGTAGAAGACAAGGTGTTTTTAATAAACTAGTAACGATTCTAAAACAAATCATTTTATTTAGCATTCATTGCTTCCACGTCACATGGAACTAAATAAGCGAGTTTCCTGTGGTGCCCCGGGGTTCGCGTTGTACATACAGGGGGCTGGCGATAGGTTCTGTTCTTGTTGCAACTTTCCTCGTATAGTTTTAAGGCGCTTTGCTTTTGTCTTTGACGTGCCTTGACAACAGTCGAGGAAAATGAGCCTGAATTTGGTTTGGCATTTCCTGTCAGAGGTAGTCAGATGGGAAATACAGCCACTTGATAATAAATAAAACTAACATGTGATCCAAGTACCTATGGGAAATATTCAAAAATAGTGAATGAGGTCTATGAGAGACAGGTATTATTTCAGTTATCAGATAAACATCAACCAACCATTTCAAAGTTAACTTATTGTTGATGACGGTCAAAGCTAATGCCCCCTTTGTACTATAAATATTTGTGTGATAAGCAGTTAAAATAAAACTCTAGGAGCTTGAATAAGGTTGGCAATGACAAAATATTCCTATAAATATTGTTAAAATTAAGGATCTCATTGTCGGATGCATTATCCACAATATAAAGGGTGGAGAGACACAAACAGTTACCACATATTTAGTACATCATTCTGAAACACATAGAAATTTTTCATTGATAATTTAAAAAAATCTGTTGTTTCCTACAAAAGTACAATTAAGGGCCAATGCAGACCGGGACGGCATGGCAAGGGATTTAATTTTTTACCAATGGACATTCAACCGTATTGATATATAAATACGACTTCCCCCCCCTGGCATGCCGCGGCATCGAAAGGCATTTGCATTGAAAGACGCGCCACGGTCATATTTCTATATCAATACGTTTCAATTTATAAATTAAGACCCAGATACTCCCTCAGAGAAAAATTTAAAGAGATTAATATTCTTACTGTGCCTTCTCAGTTTATTTATGAAAACCTTTTGTACGCACACAAAAATATTAATTTGTTTAAAAAATACAGTGATATCCACAACATAAATACGAGGAACAAACACTAATTTGTTGTTCCTGTAACGAGGCTCAAAAAAATAGGGGGTACGTTCAGATGCCAATGTATACGTTTTTACAATAAACTTCCGAGCCAAATTCAAGCACTAAGCCTAAATAAATTCAAATCGTTTATAAAACGGAAGCTGTGCTTGAAAGCCTACTATCATGTTAACAATTATCTCGAAGATAAAAAGGCTTGGGATTAAGCTGCTCCAATGAAATTTGCTCTGTGAATGTCGAAATTTCGGACTTCGCTTGTTTATTATTAATTCCTTTCTTTTATACACTCTGACATTGAATGATTTGACATGAATACTTATTTCAGTATTTTTATTATTTTTTTTACTTTTTTATTTTATTTTATGTTACATTTACCTACTGACTTGACAGGAATATTTACGTATCTTACTTTTTTATTATTATTGACATATGATTTTTGTGATTTTTATTGACATTGATTTTGTAAATTATTATTAATTTTATTTGATTATTGTGATTGTGGGGACCATGTGGGTTTCATTTTTATATATTTTTGTTTGTTTTCTTTTTTTTTTCCCACAACTGTCTGGCAGTTTGAGTACTATAAGCGACCTACCCAAATGTCCTTTCTTTGGTATTGTTCGTCGTTTCGTTGAGCTCCTTGAGTTATAAGTCGAGCTACACGATAACTGACAAATGCTTGCACTGACTGGACAGGTCCACTCAAATCTGTGTGGTTCTTTCTTCAAAAGACCATCTCAGACACTATTCTGCATAGTCCTCATGTGAATTGAGCAAAATTATGTCTGGACTTCAAAAGAGACTATGACCTCTGAGTTTGTTTCGGCTGTTTCTTCTCAGAGTAGTCAGGTAAGAAACACCGGCCCCATCTAGTTTAAAAAAAAAATAACGTGTAAAAGTGTTTGTAAAAACCTACTTGCAAAATAAACATCATTTATCATTTGAATGTCCATTGGCAAAATTTAAATCCCTTGACATGCCGTCACGGTCTGCGTTGGCCATAATACCTTTACGGTCAAAATGTATAGTACTGCAGATTTCTTTTTGTTCAGTATAAGTTGTGAATCTACTGTAGAGTATCTGAATTTTGTAGTTGATTAGGCGTCGAGAATAAGGCCATATATAGCTGAACAAATTGATTATAATTAATAATATGTAATACTCAGATCCATTCAGCCAACAGCATTTAATGAGAAAATTGATTTGATTATTAATTGTATACCAATTAGTGTTATTTACAATTATTAAAAAACTACAAATATGTAAAATCGGAACACATTTAAAATCTGCATGCAAGAATAAGACTACAACACTACTATAAAATTGGCGGAAATGCACATGACGGATAACTGAATTTCCATCTACCGTAACATACAGAACCTACGAGTACTTACGTCATGATTATTGAAACAACATAATAATATAGCACAGGTACACCATAACACCAAATAGATGGATATACATATATCATCAAAACTACACTCAAGGAGAATCGTCTCGACAGTAACCTATTGCAATTGTAATAATTAACATCATTATTAACTGATTCAAATTGAGATAATACATCATTGACACACAAAAATATTTAAAACCTTACAATTCAATACATTGATGAAATATTTTACAACTAATCATACAAGGTGAGTTTTGAGATTTCTTTTAGGGCGGATTGTGTCCGTGGCTGAGGAAGGTGTTATTTCGAGAAGCATAACAAGCAATTTTAGTTTTCTCTATAAACGGAGCACTGAGAGACTCCGTTGCCCTAACGAAATCTCGAAGTTCTTAAATACATACTGATTTTTCAATACACTTCCTCGAAAACTGGTTCTTATCGCACTACGATTAGGTTCAACATGCAATGTATTTCACACGCGTGAATTTTTTTTCATTTATCACAACAAAATTAAAATTTCTACAAATTGTTTTTTTTTTTTTTAATTTCGGCTAAGAGATATGCGTCTTTACGGCGTAAATATTTTTTTTTATTTTTTTATAAATAGAATATATCATAGATAAATATGTTTTTTTTTTTTTAACAAATATTTATTTTTATAAACAAATTAACATTTATTTATGTTCTAAATTCAAAAATATTTTTTTCTTTATATTAGGCTGTTTAGCGGCATCATACCTTTGCTTCTCCTTCAACCTAGCGAAAGCAAAGCGCAGAAATAAAGAAAATCATAATCATAGTTTCCTAATAATAAAAATACTTCTCAGTTCTATTATTTTATTTCTTCGAAAGTGTATTGAAAAACGTCGTTTGATATACGTGGGCATTTGTTACTGCAGTTCTCGGCTCCATAACAACCTCGTCTACGGCCCGGTTAGGAATTCCGCCACGAATATAATAACAAAGTTTCCCCACTTATATCAAAATGTAATAAAAGACGCATACATATAATACGTGTGGTAAACAACCGGAAATAATATAAACCGATTACAAGCCCCGTCGACATGATCTGTTTACGTTGATATATTTATTGGTCAATTATTTCATCACGCACAACACAGTCAATGCTACAATTATGCCTAACTATTTAAAAACACGTCGTCATCATACTCCAATATACCGGACAACACGCGTGCTGCCATGTTACACAAATACGACGCCGCGGGAATGGCATTTTATTTAAAAGACAAAGCGTCTAACAGTCCATCAGAACTCGGTAATATCGCATGTTTAAGAAAATTCCGCATGTTCATACATTGACTACAAAATATGCTCGCTAGCAAAGTATATACAAAACGACGATATAATATTTTAAATTGATAAATATACATAAAATACTAGTAAAATCCTTATGATGTAGTTCGAACATTAAACTAAAAAAAAATCGGACATGTACAATTTCTGCCAAACTAGACAAATTAGACGTTAAAAAGAAGGCATAATAATATATTAGAGGGTGCGAAGCTTACTACCCCAGTAGGTTTATATACCTATGTCGTCTTATGTATGGTATAATGTAACAAAATGCCAATACACAAATAAAAATAAATAATTAAAAATTACATTAATAACCTCCGACGAGTTACCATTTCAAAATGCGTTATCCCTCTAACTAGGGAATACAGTAATGTAAAAATGAAGCTGTTGCTATCGCTCTAGACTTTCTGAATTTTATGAGCACATTCATCACAACCTTTATATAAACAGTAAGATCAAGTTCTGCGGTCAAAAGGACAAAAGGGAATCTTAAAAGGATGACAGTAATAAAAATTGTATGTTTGACGTCTTGAGGCAGTGTAATCGTGAGTCTCAATGGAAGCGAAAGCTTGCAAACATGCGATCGTTTACCAGGGCTCAAATGATCGAGACCATCGCTTACTTTCGGGACACCCGTAACAATTATGTAAAATTCTAATATCTAAGTGAGGTGTACCTCGTCGAAGGTTAACAAGATAAAATATGACTAGTACTTGACGGTAATTTCTGAAATAAACTCGACATCAAAAACCGGTATACCAGTCTAAAGTTTAGATTTTGTAAACAAATATTAAGATAAAAATTAGAAACATCTCGATATAGTTGGACACACAAATATTTTAGTTTGTGCTAGCTTGCCTCGAACAGTGACGTTTTCAAGTTCTGTCTTTAATTAAAGCATTAACAATTAGGAAATAATTCCCTCATCACAATTTCAATGCGGAGGCAAACTGACACAAAGTAATATACAGGGTAATCGTTAGACATAGAGGCCAGTCCTTTCAATTACATTTGTTATTTTGTAAGAACCAATTGCGACCAATCTACCTCTAACGGTTAGCAAAGATACAAAGAAATTACTGTAAACAGTATTTTTTAAGACAAAGATACAAAATTATTTATATAGTTTAATTATATTTTTTTTAAATTGAAAGAAGAAAAAATTCATCCTGCTAAAAAATAATAAAGCGAAATATCCACACAACAAAAATGTATAGCATTCAAGATATGTGACATCTACAACATATTATTTATTAAAATGAGCAAAATAAAATTACCCTCATGCATAGGCTACACAAGATTTAAATATGTATTAACAGTTGTGATTAACAATTGCACGCATTTGAATTTTAATCAGTTATTATTTTTAAATTTAATTGCAATATTTTTAGTCAGCTTATGGATTTCCAACATCAAATATTATTATTGTAGAAATTGACTAGAAAACTGCAGGGACACTCCTCAAAGTAAGCCGTGAGTCGCTAATCTCTGTCTGGAGAGCAGAAACTTATTGTGTTAATAATTTACAGTGGTCAACTAAAACAAAAAAAGAACCGTCTAGTCCACTCTTTGTATTGATGATTCAACTTCAACAATAAATAAATATATAGTCGTTAATTATTTACGCACAGCTTGTAGTCACAACTGACCAAAAACGTTTTTGTATAACAGATAACACAAATTCGCGTTTACCTGATAAAAGATGGCATGCAATATTAAACATACAAAATGAATGCTTTGAAGAAGACACTCCTCCACTAATTCAATGGGCAGAACACACTGAAGGCACGAGATTGCGGTGGTTTATTATGCACTAGCTTTGTGCCGCGTCGGCCATGCTCACCATGCCCAACCTAGCTGGATCAAACGGTTTCTCTGGCAAATACACTTTATAACTATTAATAAAACAATACGGTAACATTGTTCAGATTATTACATAGCATAGAAAAGTATTGAAGATGAAATTGACAGCCAGTAGTGACCCTCGTATCAATGTTACATACAATTTTCTTATGAACTATTAGTATAGTAGTAAGCGAGGCCCTGACGATACGACTTTAAAATGTAGAACGTATTCTACGACCATACTATGAAAATCAATCACGTTTCCATTTTCAACTCAAGTGGATATTATATTCTAAAGAATTTCTAACGATTTCATCATCCCGCTAAACAAAGTATTGCAAAATATCCTGATTGGGTGGATATTTTATCTGTACATTATTGCCGAGACGAAAAAAAAGGGGAGACATTTAAAATTCATACCCAATATAACAAAAATGTTTAAATGAAAATACCGATTTTTGGGTGCAGTAGTAAAATGAGATACTTAATACTAAAACATACTAAAATTAACACACATTTCATTACAACCTAAGACAATAAAAAGGTAATAAAAACAATGCAGAATCGATAAAAAAAATACGAATAATAATTTAAATACAGATAAAACAAATAAATTTGAATGTTGACAGATTCAAATATATAATTTAATAATAAGGGTAAAACTAAGACTAACTGTACGGTCGTAGAACGCATCATGCAACAAGTGATATTAACTTAAGTATCGTCAACTGTATGTCATAATATATTAATTATAGTAATGATTGCTTCAGACAGTAAGTATTATTGATTCGAGGGAGAGGATTCACTGTGCGATGGGGTGACGAAGCCTCGCGAGCGGGCCCGATGGATACCACCGGGCAGGGGGCTGAGGCATCGAACATCGCAGTAAGAGTAGCGTCGACACAAGTGTTTATATCTCCGATGGGTTATCACAAGGCGAGTTAAGAGTGAACACGAGAAGGGCGCCGACAACTCACACGGTGTCGATGTCGCCCACGTTGATGCGGTCTTCTGATGCGGTCACTGAGAATCCCAGGATGCGCACGTCGACCTTTAGCATCTTATTCTTCTTGGTTTTTTTCCCTTTGCCCTTGACCTCCTGGTAGTCGGAGCCAGACACGGTGCGCGGGTTCACGGCGATAGCCGGGGAGCACAGGTCGTCGGACGGCGTCACCATGCCGACGCGCAGGAGCTTAGACCTGCACAAATGATGCCCAATCAGTATGATGCACGAATATAAGGCTTACATAATACAAGTAATTCCATGATATTGTTACCTTCTCTCCAGGAAGTTGCGAGCGAAGTCGCTAGTTTCCTTCGACTCGCCCAAGTAGCATTTGACGTAATCTTTCACCTCGTACGGTGACTCAATGTCCTTCAGGAACCCAATGAAAGTCGGCACTGAAATATGAGTGAAACAGGATTTCAACATTTTATCCATTATAGTACGCCTACATTTTCCAGTTATAAGCAAACATACAGTTTTTTTTTGTTGCGAATTACCATAAGTCATAGAACAAAAGTTATTGAATATAATATAACGTAAAGAAGCTACCAGTAAGTGGGTGTGTTAGTGTTTTTTCAATAGCACTGTATAACGTCTAGCGTCTACTGCTATACACAAATATACTTCCCGTGCACCGGGAGAGTGAGCTTAGTTGCTAGCTGATTGGCGAAAATTTTCGTTACAGTAAACTTATTTAGTGGAGGAAAACTAACCGTCGATTTTGGAGCTCCAAGAAGAAAGCACGCCAGCGCACCAAGACTCAAACTCGATGGCCGGCGAGGTGTCCTTCTTCGATGGCATGATCAGGGTCGGCTTCTTCTTAGGCTTGGTTTGCTCGGCCGACTTCGGCGAGTCGGTTTGCTTCTCACCCTTCGACGAGTTCGGTTGTTGAGTGTCCCAAAAACCTCCTGAAAAAATACTCAAATGTATGAGACACAAGCGTGGTAAAAGTTTCATATAACACTACTTAAAAGTAACGTATTGTATTTTAGTTCAAATGATCTTGGCTGCATGAGATCATTTTGATTAAATAAACGTGTCAACATCAGAACGAAATGCCTATACAAAGTTATTGATAGAAAAAATATTTATAGCCATTATTATAATATGCACGATAATAACTGGAGTTCTGGAGCCATAGCGTTAGATGGCGCACCTCTTCCTGTCTGCTCCGACTTTCGGTATCTCGGTTCACTCGTGCAAAGCGATGGCGAAATAGATCGTAGTGTAAAGCACAGAATTAACACGGGATGGATGACGTGGCGGCAGGTCACGGGAACAATCTGCGACTCCCGCATTCCTCTTAAACTTAAGGGGAAGATTTATAAAACAATGGTTAGACCTGCTGTCTTGTATGGATCAGACTGTTGGGCCACAAAAGGGATGAATGAAAGGCATTTGCATGTCGCGGAGATGAGGATGCTAAGGGGGATGTGTGGTGTTACTCGAATGGATAAAGTAAGAAATGAGTAGATAATAGGAAGTCTGAAAGTGGCGCCGGTGACTGAAAAGTTGTGTGGTAATCGATTGGTGTGGTATGGGTATGTGATGCGGAGGAATGAGGAAAATGTCGTGAAGAAAGTTTTGAGTATGAATGTGGATGGGTATATGAGTACAGGAAGACCTAAGAAACGATGGATGGACTGTGTTAAGAGGACCCTTCCCGGCGCGTCTATCGTCAACGCGAGCATGGTCGAAAAGCTTGTTGTTTCATCCAGAGCCATCGCGGAAATATTTTTTCAACTGCCCTGTCTTACCTAGCCCCGACCCCGCACTACTCGTCACCCGCGCACCTCATACCGACTAACGCGAGGACATTGAACGAAAAATAGTGTTCGAAAATGTATAAAACTTGTTCCAGGAAAAACGTGTTTTTGAATAAGTCTTACAAGTTTGTTAAATAAATATTTGTTATTTAAAATATCCACTATATTTGCAAGGCTTCTTTCTATCAGGCTATTTTCTTTAGTTTTACAATTTATGAGTACATTATGAACGGCCAAAGTTGAGGTAAAAGTTGAGGTGCAATTTTTGGAGGCTTATACTGAATTTGTTCCTACAATTTTTTATTTTTTGCTTCGATAGAAGCCTAGATATAGTGCACAAGATAGCTATCAGTTCAAAAAATGTAAAGAAAATTATATGTTTAACAACTTCATAATCAGAATCACGCACGAGCGTTTGTCAAAATTCTCGCGAAAAGTATGGCGGGTTGGCCGCTCTTAAGAATGATATGGCAAGAAAAGAAGTGTCTGATGAGATGACGAAAAATAGAGAAGTGTGGAGGAAGAAGACATGCTGCGCCGACCCCAAATGAATTGGGATAAGGGCAAGAGAGTGATGATGATGATTATTGATGATGCACGATAATAATAGCACTACCTCCGTTGTGGGTCGGGTTGGCCCACGGGGCGTGGTTGCTCTGCGGCGGAGAGGCGACCTCAGTGTCGTCCATAGCTTTACTGGTCACCGCCGCCAGTTGCGTCACCGCCAACTGCTGTCTGCGCGCTTCAGCCTGTATAGTATGAAGTTTTAAATTAATTATGGTAGAGCACACAACCTAGCGCCGTCCATCTCTGTACTGATGATAGTGAGGGAAAAGATAGTACACTTGTTCACTATATTGACTGCAATCGATGTAGAAAGGCTAGTCTCCCATTAAATTGGTCCCCATGCATGACCGAAAACAGTAAGGAGGATGATTGTATGGTTGCTAAATATTTTAGATCTTTGTTAGCAAATTACAGCATTGTCGTTGATAAGACTGGCATTGTTTGATCTCGCTCAAGGCTGGTACTGTTTTCCGATTCGCTTTATGTGATCTTCTGGTGTTATTTTCTCTCGCTGTGGTGACCGCGTTTGCCAGTTTCATGTTATATCGGTAACAAAAGAATTCATAAACTAACCTGAATCTCAGTCAAACTCTTTTCATGGGGATTAGGTGCCTTCTTCTTGGCCCACCCCAAACCAGCTTGCATTTCCTGTTAAAAAAAGACCAAGAATATGTTAGACAAAAACAATATAAACAGGTCGCCTGGAAAAATACTACACACAATCCAGAATATTAAAGTTGCAACTAGATAGTAAAAGCTGGAAGCTGGTTTCAGTCTGTTGAGCAAGTCCTTGCAGGTGGTCGGATCACGCAGTCTTCATGTGTCAGTTCGTTGTCCAGAGTTGCAGAAAAAAAAAGCGCTTGAACATCACATCGCTTCGCAAATTGAATGAGCATTAAAAAATATCCAGGACGATGACCCTGCCTCCTTTTTTCTCGGTTGACCGTTTTTCGCAAGCGACGCAGGACAAAATCGCTGAATAATCAGCGATTTTGTCCGGCGTCGCTTGCGCATTTTTTTTCTAAAAAATCACTTTTCTCAAACATGCATGGAAATATTGTCTTATCTTTATCAAATCCATTGCAGGAGCGTTTTTTTAATTTGGAACATTACGACGCTCCAGCAATGTTGTATGAAACGGCGTGCTGGGGTTATTAAATACTCTTTGATTGGATCTCTTTTATCATTCTTGGCATACCAAAGTAAGTCTCTTTGTTTAGTATAAATGAGGGATTTTCTTTTAAGCTCTTCCCTAGTCGCTGGATAGATGGCACTGAACGTTAATGCATGCTGGCGTTAATGCATGGAACGGATCATAAAAAAAACTGATTTTAACAAAGCGCGAGGTTATATTCGGAAGGTTAAGGGCTATGTTCACCGAAAAGATAACGGTCTGATTATCGAAAAACAGCTGTTTAAAACACATTTTCATGTTCACCAAAGCAAATCAACCGATTAAACACGCTAATCAACTGTTTTCTCTAACCGAGGTGGGAGAGGATGTTTAAAGTCCCGGTTAGTAGTTAATCGGTGTATTTTGACGTTTGTAAATTGCAAATATAACAAATTTTAAGGTTACTTCCAGATATTATTGTGAGAATTTAACATGCAGTCTGCTTTGAATTATATTTTGGAAGAGGATGAGGTTTTGGACAAGTTTGAAACCGCTGAAAGACTTTTGCGAAATCTTTGTTTGTATTCCACCAGACGACACTACTTCACGGAGTTCGGTGCGTTTGTTTTCAATTACGGCTTGGTGCTTTAACACCAAATTAGTGACAATTTCTTTTTCGTCATGCGTAAAATTAGCAATGCGCTTCTTATCCATTATTTTTAATTTAAAAACTATTTTAAACGAACAAAACTTCAAACAACATATAATTTGATGGTTGTAAAGAACTGTCATCTCAGGTTTAATGCAATAATTTTAAGATGTTTCGCATTTGTACGGTTTTTTACGTGTTAATTTACCCAACCTATTTGACTGTATTATAATCATTCGGTCTTTCATTCCTAAAATGCTCGTTTACATAACCGAGCTAGAATAAGTTGTGGTGAACACCAAAATTCCCACCTCATGTTTAACCAACTGTTTACGTTTAGCGGGCCGATTGCGAAACAGTCGGTTATTTTACTGTTGGTGAACATGGCCCTAAGCAAACGAAAGTGTCAGTCAACGAGCGTATGTGACGTGACGCAATGTTTATTTATCCGAGCGTTTTGGCTTTGGCACCAACTATCGTAGTCAGTTCAACGCCATCTATAGAGTTCTTGGAAACTAAGTTTTTTTTTAATACCTCAAAAAGAAAACATCTCATTGCGTTCACGTCGCTGAATAGCCATAAATGCGTTTGCACTTTCGGCACAGATGATAAATAGAAAATTGGCGGCAAAGCTGAAAATTCGTCTTGATTTGTTATTTACATAAATAATAAATATAAATTTAATAATTAAAATGAGTTCCAACGTTTCAGAGAGTGAAATGGATATTGATCCCCAATATGTAACTTTTATTATCGATTAAATCAAATGTATAATCTAAAAATTATGTTTTATTTCCCTGCATTCTTTTGAGAAAAGCACTATAAATGCCTCGGCGGAAATAGCACTTGCCTGGCTCGGCCTTGAGCGGCGTTGACCAACTAAATAGGAAAAAACGTCGACGAATTTCTCCAAATATTAATTAAATGCATGTCAAATTCTAATCTCCTGCACAAAGTTCAATCAAGTTGAATTCCGACCTGTTCCCGAGCAAGAGCGGCCGCTTGTTGCTGAGCAATGATTTGCATCATTTGCTGCTGTTCCTTCATCTGTTCGAGTTTTTTCTCACGTTCGAGACGCTGTATCTCAGCGAGCGTGAGCCCGTCCTTGCTGGTCGCTTGCATGTTTTGGTTGGCGACTGTGGACCACGGCGCTTTCTTCACCACTGATTCCGCCAAGCGTAAATGCAGCTGAACTACCTCCTGTAAAATTCACGAAATTAAGATACTGATAAAAATAGAGTAATAAACAAATGGAGAGATAGTATTATGCTGAGCAGTGACCGAGCACACAGTCCAGTTGCAAACGGAAATTCTCGGAAATATAACACTCTATTCGTTATCACTCCGTGAGACATTGAGATTGATAGAATAATGAAATGTCAAAAATATGACGATTGTATGAAGTTGAGGAGGCATGGTGAGAGGTGAAATTACAACATTATTTTGTTAACCTTTTGAACGCCATTGTCACATATTACGTGACGCGAAACGACACAAATTTGTGACAAAATGGTAGGTGAAATTGTGGCCTGACATGGAGGGCACGCGCGTGCGTTTATGCTCTGGCGTTTAAAAGGTTAACAAAAGAACTACATTAAACAAAGACAACAATAACCGACTTAATTTTTTTTTGTTTTACTCCGTTTTTTTACTTTGAAAGATTTTACCTGTTACTATTGTTTTCAGAATATAAAGAGTTGAGTGAATTGTTTTTCTTTTTTTCAAAATTACCGATTTGGAATGACTGATTCGGATGTCATAGAAGACAAGCAGAAATTAATTAATACACAGTACGCACTTGCTGCGGTTTCTTTGCCGCCTCAGCTTGCTTTTTCTTTGCTTGGTTCTCCTCTTCAGACGCTAATTTCTCTTCCTCCTTCCTGTTAATATAATTCCATCAAAAGAAATAGTCATTAGGTAACGAGTAAAATTATTAAGTTATCTAATATATAGAAGTTGAAAAACGTACCTTACGGCTTATGGCCGGTCAATACAGATATCGCAAACTTACGAAACACACACAAAAGGAACTTTCAGTAGTTGTATTAGTTGTTGTTTTGTAGTGGGGAATACCGTGGCGGCTTTGCACAAAAGGAGATGTGCTAAAAGTTTACATGGGCAAGCGTGCTTATCTGTTCACTCAGTGCGTGTAGCGCACTACTGATAACTCGTGAGCACTGAAGCTCTGGTGGCCCATGTGGCATTATACTGCAGTACTCGAAATGTTTTATGGCTCGTAGGGGGCCAGTAGTATTGGCCTATATCCAGTGGGGGATTCTAGCCAACATTTTGGACTGTTAGTTAGAGTCTGCCTCTGACCTCTTACGCTCAGCCTCGTCGGCGACACGTGCTTCCTCAGCCTTCTTCTTATTATCCTTGCTCGTGCTCTTTTCGGGACCCTTCACGATTGTGAAGCCTTCCTTGATCCACTCCTATACACATACCAAATAAAAATAAACAAAAAATACGAAATACACATAACGCTCAATTTGATCTGTTTTAACAAAAAGACGTTTAGTTCCACATTTAATACTTAATACAACAACAAAGCCGAAGCGTCCGGCATTGACTGTCGGGGTTAAAAAAATAGTCTCTTATTGCCAAATTAAAATTAGTTGTATTAAAAATAATAATATTGGCTGTACTTTAAAAACATAAACTAGCTTATTTAACACCAATAAAGTGATAGCTGCTTGGAAAGGAGCTAATGAAGGTTTAAGCAAAGATTATTGTAACCTTGCTCTCACAATGAAATTCATTTATTTGAAGCAATTAACCCAATAATATCTAACAAAAATCTGTTTACCTTTTTCTCTTTTTCGCTGTCTTTCTTGTTCAATTTATCTTCTTTCTTGTTCTTCGAGGGCGATGATTCCTGTGATCTTTTCTGTTAAAATATTTGGTGTTAATCACTTACAAATTAATCATAACAGTGTGAGCTATCATTAATTTCCAAGTGTTGTTACAGCAGGTGTAGCCACTTAACAAATTCCAATTAACAAATTCGGTGACACAACAGGGTGCTATTAAAAATGTATAAAAATTAACCTTATTTTAAAGAATGATAAAATGGATTCGACGAATATACGAAGAACCTGTCGTAGACTTGTAGTGCTCTGGGAAGGATCTACGACTATCTAAGGTTTTATAAAAATTGAAGTGTGGCTTTTGTCCACTATGATGAAACCATAGTGGTTGAGCAATATTCATGACTAGAGTGCTGCTGAGCCACCTCGCCAAAAAAAAGAGAAAGAAATTCGGAATTTATGGCAAAATTGGCAAACTTACAGTACTTGAAGAGGAACCAAAAGAAGAAACAAAAATAACTCAAGCGACTTACACAAAATCTTGTAGTTACAATTAAAAATAAATGAATTTGAATCCTTTTAGAAACGGTTCCTTAAAACTGACAACACGTCTTTACTTGATCGATTCCCTTGGGAGACTAAATTGGCTGTATAAATTGCAAGCCTATATTCTGATCGTTTCCTGACCCCGAACGGAGTTCAATTTGTTTGACAGACTGATCGCGTGCCAGCCTTGCAAATAAATTAACGGAGCACCCTTGACTAATGTCTTAAGTGCAGATAAGTATGAGAAAGAGATATTTATAATATCAACAAAGGTAGTATTTATGTGATAAGTTTTCTAACTTGTGTCTTGCAAACCACGAATCAATCAGACAAAAGATAAGTAACGAATTATCTCGACGATCTTATACAGTCGCCAGTACTTCAAGTTACCACAAACTATCAAATTTCTCCAAATGATTTTAAACCATAAAATGTTGACGGTTAAGTTTAAAATCGAATGATCAATTTGATGCGTTGGCGACTGTACCACGTGTATGTATGTCTTATATCTCTTGTGTTTACAACATGTAGGCGTGAAGCATTACGTACGTAGAACGCAATTCAAAAACTTCTAAAGCTTTTCTGTTTTCTATCGTTTTAATGTTATGCATTCTTTCAAATAAGCTTAGTTTTTTGTATATTTTCGTCATAACCCTTTTGGAAACCTTGGATTGTCTTATTTTTTGTTATTTCCTAAAATTTGTAAAGGATACTTCTCAATAAGATGTCCATCTTACTTAGTATAACAGATACATTGCTTACATTGCTCAAAGAGTAAGATTTTACCTCGGGCTTAGCTTCTTCATCCTTGGCCTTTATTTCTGCGACTTCTTCCTTTTTGTCCTCTTTAGACTTCTTGGTCTTATTCTTGGTGGTGTTATTGTCCTTGTTCTTGGTCGACTTCTCGGCTTCCTTGGCTTGCTTCGGTGTCTTTGGCTCCGCTACGGTCTTGGTCTGAGATGACGACTTCGTTACGCTCGATTCACTAGAGCTCTGCTCAAGTTTCGCAGGCTTCTGTGCCTCTGACTGTAAACATTTAATTATTAATTTCAGTAGCTCCAAGAACTATAATTAAGTCTTTTAATATTTATCGGCAAGGAGCGAAAATGTAAAGCTGTTTATACTGCTACTGGTTTGTGAACTGTGATTCAAAAGGTGCAAGTAGAAATGTTTAATTTCTACTTGCACCATAAGGGGCTTAACTTTTTCTTTCCTTGACTGTATTTTTTTCCAGATAAAGGAAACGGTCATTAACCTGCAATTCGGTGTCGAAATCAATCAGAGGGGGGTCAGCGACTTTGCAACCGTCGGGCAAGACGCCTTGGCCAGTCAGCATCTCCGTCTGGATAAGTTTGTGCAGTTCTTCCATGGAATGGGGCGTGGCGTTGACGTTGGGCGCGTAGCTGTCATCGGGCTTGGGAGTGGCTGCGGGCGGACCCTGCAGGTTCGACATGAACTGCGTCGATGGCGGCCCAATGTTCTGCGTAGCGCGCAATTGCGCCAGAATCTGATCTTCTGTCTTCATCTCCTTAATGTCTTCCGGTAGGAGAGAATTTGAATTCATGGCAGAAGGCTGAAATTGATTCGCAATCCTCTTACATAAATGATTGAAAGTGAAAGAACAGTTAAGCTTCTACTATGTGACCACACAGTAAGCTTTTTCATTATTCACGCGATCAGTAAGCCTTTCATTGATCATGGTGATATTCGTGCTAAAATGAAGAAATCGTAATCCTAAAACAATTTATGATATATACATACATATTAATTATATATCTTTTAAATATAATAGTTTAAAGTCAGTATAGCTACCGTACTAACATCATCCCTTTTCCTAAAACAGAGAGTTAGTCGAGACTACAGAGTAGTAAATGAACGAGTGCCAATAAATTTATTACTTTTGAATCAAACTCGTTGAACGTGTGGGTAGCAAGGGAGCGTCGCGTCGTCTGGTGGTGCACGGGCAGAGCGCTACATGTGATACCACAGCTGCACTAAATTATGAACGTCGCCGCCATAATTGACGTCGGCCGACCCCAATCGATACAAATAAACATTTCATTTTTTTACTACTTTGCAGTCTGTTATGTACCATCACCAACGTTGTTAGTATATCGAGCTCAAAACAATCAAAGTTGTTAGTGGAGATTCTACGTGTCCTGCTCGTTTTGTTGGCCGATAGTTTGTGTAGGTTTAGATGCAAACGTTTACCAGGAAAACATGACACATTTGGAACTATAGGCCGACAATTGGAGATACTGAGTAGTGTGTACACAAATTCCATGTGTTGTTAGAACTGCTATGACCCAAATGCTGTTACGTCACGTAAGTGTTAATAGTATCTGTTTAGAAATATTTACTCACAACATTACATTAGCCAGCGCTCGTACTTGGGGTGGAATCATTCAGTAATTTCGTTCGGTTTCTGATATCGTTTTGTTTAATTCAACAATGCATTAGTGACCAACTTACTGACGGGTAACGGCTGGAGCCAATCATGTTTCACCATATTTTTTTGCATTTAGTTAGTCGCACCGAAACGAGGCAAATGACGTATTTTTTGCTTTTATTACATGGACACGTAGCTCTTTCTGACCGGCTCAAGCCGATTCTGCGTCGACAAGTGTGGTCATTGCTCAAAGACGCTGCTGTTCATAATGAACATCGAGTTTCAGACAGATACAGCGACCCAGGTATGAGTGAGAGACGATGCTCTACAAAGTCCGAACCTTTTAGAAAACTATTTACAACAGGGTACCGATGTGACTATTAGCACAGCCACAAGCACTAATAAGTAAAAATTTAGCAAGGTGAATGTGATTTTGATTTATTCCTATTGTAATTTAATTTATAACACATTTGCTCGTAAAATGGGTGAAATAAGAGACCCCTCTTATTTCACCCATTTCAATATCGTAATGTATCTCATTACGTACTTGTGCAGTAATGTAATGTAAAACTCACGGTTTATCAAGATGTTCCATCTAAAACGAACGGTACTTTTTTAAATCTTAGCAAAGAGTTTTTATGTCAGAGAAGTGGTCAACATTTTATGAATAAAATTAACTTTGGGAGATGAAATATAATAAATAAACATTTAATTCTTTAATTTAATTAATTTTGACAATAAATTACAACCATTTATCTGTAACAAAAACACAAAAATATTAATTTACTTTATTAGTAATACTGGCAGTTTTTTGTGTCTGCCTTAAAAAAAAGCGTAGATGCGCGCGCATTTCTAATTAAAAGTCAAAGATTTAATCGTTGAAGAAACTCCGAGTTTTATTTATTTTCTCGCAAATATGTTATAAAACGTCGTATGACATACGTGCGCTTTGATAATTACAGCCTCTGCTTTTTTGTAGCCCTCGCCTACGGCTTGGGCAAGCAATATCGCCTCGGCTGTCATTTTCAACTTACCGCACTTATATCATAATGTACTATTACCGTGCCTAGTTTTTTAATGGCTCTATTCTAAGACTTCAAGGTTACACAAGTCGGTCATTCTTCCATACCATAGTATGGTGATTACTCGTCTGTTTGACGGTGAAAGTTCAAAACTAAAAAAAGTATCAACTGGTTTTGTCATTGTCTAGCCAAGTATGGAAGCAGAATTAGAAAACTAATATTTGTTTGGAAGTTATGAGCATCGAAACTTTCATATTTTAACACTAATTTTAACTCATATTTGGGCGTAAATAAATAACTTATGTAGTATAAAAATGGTAAAAGTGAATCCGTACAGGGGTAGAAAGTCAAATAATTTATTTTGAGTAGATACATCTAGTAGTTTTTCCATAATATCTTTACGCACAAAGGTCAATTTATGAAATTTTTCGCGCTCATTTTCGTTATAAATCGTCGTATATTTCACTAAATAAATATATTAAATTAATAAACAAAGAAAAACTAGATAAATGAATACTAAATAAATTAAACTACATAAATTAAAAACTTTACCAAATAGCATGCATTTAACCACGCCCGCCAACGAGTTCGAGCCGTCGACTAGTGCAACCTTAAATAGTTGAGAAAACCGCTATGAATTTTGCTAAGTGTAAACGTATAGTAGTCGTGAATGTTTGATTTTTTGAATTACTGTGCCTTTTTTGTTTACAATGATGGCTACTTTGTTTTATCTAAGTAATCACTAGGCAATGTTCAAGAGTTATTCACTGTTATTTTGTTTTCAGTTTAAACAAAATATTTATTTTTAATTTGGAAGATACCTTGAAAAATAATCGAACATTTGAAATTAATGTTTTTCATAAATCGTTTCTGTAATATATATTAATTTAACTTTTTTCTACAAGGGTCGTCTGCATTGAGTAATTCGGTAGCCGTTGTAAGATGATACAAAAGGCACATGTATACAGGCTGTGTACGGTCGAACAAGCTACTTGGTTTACAGTTTAACCAACAAATCACATTGTAAAATGTAGGTAAACCAAATTGCTTGTTCGACCGTACATTTGATTGTAGATAATAATTGGAAAAATACTGATATTTTTATTACATTGTGCATAGCAAGGCCAGTTATTTATATCCTAGATGCACACAAGTGGGTAACAGTGGCATTCTGTAAAGTATTGTCCACTACTAACGTAGACTGACGTACAGTATTATTCAATCAGCTGCTTAGATTGAAAGTACATCCTCAAGTGCTGCGGAGGATCTAGAAAGCAGCTGTTATCCTATTAAACGATTGGACCCTCCCTGCAGGTATTTACCAGTTTCTTTATCGATGTCTCGGCATGTTCTATTGTTGTTGATATTCGTTAACATGCGCGTCAGATGATATAAGGACTTGTATCAGTCATCAGTAAGGCTTGATTGTATTATCACTAATTGCTCCATCTTTCAGAATAGGCTAATAAGTACCTTCATATGTATTAATAAGAGGAAACCAAAATCACCGTTTTTTAGCTAGTGATTCAACATGTCAGAAGATTGCCGGTAAGCTATCACCAATCAGGACCCATCAATCACCGTTCTGGTCCCACTACCACAATAAATTCTTGGTCCATAAGTCACAGTCAAGACTGCCAATGAATCCTTTACTATTGACCGGTTCTATTTTAATAATTACTAACATTTACTGTTGTTTTTATTTGTACCGTTAATAACGTGGTTTTGAACTGATTTGTGGTATTTTTACTGTAGAAAATAAGTCGTTCCGAAAAAAGACTTAATCGAGAAAACACGTTTTCAATTAATGAGAATTTTGAACGATTAAGAGTTTTGGCTGTAACGCATAGCCTTCCTAATACGTCGCTGAATCGGAAAAATATTTTTCCCCCGATATTTTACGGTATTCTTGTGGGCGCATGTAGTCATAAATAATATATGAGATTTAGAAACTTCTACTAACTATTGTTTGTAAAAAAAAGTTTCGATCGATACGCTCTGTCGGTCTCGGTCATCATAAGCTTTAAGGCATAAAATAATAAAGCATGATTGCTCTCTTTCAGAATTCTTTTAAAAAATAAAATCATAAATGGGGAAAATACATTACGGAAAATGTGTGTATAAAATAAGTATTAATGGTTATTAACGTTCATCGAATTCACAGCATATTTTTTTATCTTTACATTTTACAACAGCATCATTTGCACTTTAGAAACACACAATTTCTGTAATAACACCACCAACACTTTCTATAAATGCAAAAGCGGTCAAAGTGATAGTTTTTAATTAATAATAAAAACATAGCCCTTCTTTGTCGAATAATAATATTTTTAATGAATTTAACATAAAGTGCGAATAGCTACAATATAAGATTTTACAAGTCTATGTCGCATTATTCGCACTGAGAAAAACTAGAATAAACTTAACTAACAAACTTAATAAACATTTGGTAACTAGGGTATCCCTAAAAGGAATATTAAATTAGTTATAAACATTGCTGCCTCTATTCACCCATTATCTTTAACACTCGTCATATCTTAACATTTCTTAAATCACTTATCAGTCTTTCTAGTAAACAGCCAGTGTAGATAAATTCGTACACAAACTTAACTATAGATGTTAAGATTACATCTAGATTGTATACTTGTGCCCGAACAAATATCAATTTTGCGGCCCAAATAAAAATGCGACGGAGGACAATGTAGTACAAATTAAAGCCCTAGCACACGGCGTATTTTAAACGCGCAGACGACGCGCGTTTATAAAACGCCGTGTGTTTAGGCCCTTACGACACTAAAGTTCTATAACAAAAAATGTCCAAAAAACGTTTTTACAATACCTAACCTTAAAATAATTCCGTACACATGTACGTATTTAATTTATAATAATTCAATATTTTATTTTTGAATAATCTAAGTGTTATGAAGAATGTAAACTAGACATACACTGTATGGGGTAGCGCCCGAACTGTCTATTATATTAATGCAATTTAATGTAGAAATTAAAATCTGTACTGTATACAAATACAATGTTAAAAACAACCTTGTCCGATCCGAAAGGAACGTGTAGGTATCCCAATCAAATTACCATTAAAAATAAAAAAAACATTAAATATTCATGAAAGAAAAATAATTAATTTTAAAATGCGAAGTGCATCTTAAAATTTGTTTTGGAATTTTTCTTGCCAAATTACCACCAATTCCCCAAAATCTAACCTATTTAAAAAAAAATACAGCACATTCACCGGAATTAGTATGTTTGATCGTCGATTGTATGTTTATGACGTACTACCGAGAAAGAGTTGATTTTCTCTTGTTATCTAAAAAGCATTACATAAATATAATCGAATCTCGATACTTGTATCATACCTTCACGGATCGGAGTGGTTTTTTTTAACATAATACATATTGTAAAAATATTCGTTAAAAATATCACCTTACTACTCATCAATGGTCTAATATAAACCATGAAGTTTAAATATAGGGTTGTTTAGTAAGGTAAAATGTAAAAAAAAACTTTTACTAAAAAAAAAAATAGAAAGTGGTCAAAGAAGTCATTTGCTCGATTTAGAAAGTAAACCATTTTCACTCGACTGCAAATAAGGGTTACGTCTTTGGCGTGCTTCTTTGTATATGTTTATGTAAGAAAAAATATTTATTTCCTCGTATAATCCAAACGGTTGGAAGTAATTTAATGATTGACAAGTCATAAGATTTGTCATGACCGCCAATGTGACACAAAACAAATGCAAGGTTCAAAAAATCTAGTGAATTATGTCGGCTGTAAGATACCATTTAGTGACAGTGATATATTTTAACCGTCAGACATAGTTAATAACAAAAGATAATTTGGCTACAAAATCATGCCCGTGACTCTTTGTACCACTTTTTTTGTTCCATGGTTAGTAGACTGAAGTTTCAACTTAAAAATCATCCTGTATACTTTGAAATCTTTGTATTTGGACAAATATATAAAAAGAAAACGTTTTTTTGGAGGATTCATTAAATCTTATGATATTTTTACGTATAAACCAGAATAATCAATAGAAACCAAATGGCCTATCATCAGACCTGCAAGGATTATAAGTAATTTAGCTTAGATTAGACCAACTCATGGAGGTTCTGTATGATGATTTTAATAATCTACTAAAATCACTGTCCCGAATAAAAAAATTTGGATGACAATTTCATTTTTATAACACTAACCCAGTAAAGCGCGAATCAATCAAATGCTTACTGTAATTTTTCACTAAGGCCATAGAATTATTACCTCATCGTATACAACTTACTACACACAATTGAGATTTAAAACAAATAACCTTAATATGTAACGAATAAATGACATTCATATCATAGTCAGTACTTTGTTACTACCCTGCCTTGAAATTCAACCGCCCTATCATAGACAAAGCTCGTTCCTCAACCTAAATCTATAAAAAATATCAAAATTAAATCTACATAAAAATAATAAGAATCCTAAGTAACCTAATCCGGTGTCGTTGAAATGACAGGACAGGCAACGACAACATTTAGATAAACATATGTTGGTTTACATCTAAG
This sequence comes from Xestia sexstrigata, assembly GCA_941918905.2. Lineage (NCBI taxonomy): Eukaryota > Metazoa > Arthropoda > Insecta > Lepidoptera > Noctuidae > Xestia > Xestia sexstrigata. The sequence continues at coordinate 7,832,441 of OW799200.2, read as the reverse complement.
TGCGTATAATTAGAACTAGACTTAATCAGATCTCTAAGTTGATGTTGATAATACTTGTCAGTTCGCATAGCATAATGTCATGGCAACCATCTTGTAATGCAGAATACAAATTTAAGTTGAACTGTTTGTCGTAACCGCGGTTACAGTAAACTAACAAGTTAATCAAATATTATGGAGACGACAATGGGCGGGTCCGTCATAAGCTTTGTATCACTTATTATGTCAAGATAACATCTTAAAACCACTTAATTTTGTTCTATGAAACCCAAATTAAATAACCCCAAATGTTTTTTTTTCTCTAATACATATAGTCTGATGGTCTGCTAGTCTCAGTATGCGACATTGCCAACATTTTAAAGCGTGAACTAGTTTATATATCATTAAAGTATTTAACTTTCAATTAGTATAATACAGGGTGGATACGGTAAACTGGGCAGTAAGGGGAACTACCTTAACCGTTGCGGCTACACGTAAATGTTCTTAGGAGATCATCCATAATTTTTCGTGAAATGTTGATAAGAGCAGGGGCAGTTGAGAAGAGCAAGAGAATGGCCATTTTACAATGGCCAATCTCTTGCTCTTCTCATTTTTTTAAATCTGTGTATTTTCTATCGGACCAACCCAGGTTGGAGTAGAAATTTCACGAAAAATTATGGATGGTCTCCTAAGACCATTTTCGTGTAGCAGCAACGATTAAGGTAGTTCCGCCTTACAGCCTCGTTTACCGTACCCCGTACTATTCAATCCATCCATCAGCACAATATGTTAAGTGCGTTACATTGAGTCCTAACGAAAAACGTTATTTTCTGCCCCAAAAAAAAGACGTTTCCCAGGAAAAAAATATTGCGTAGGGTTACTTAGTTTGATGTATGCTTGGTTGACGGCTTCGTTTAAGAGTCTGTTTAGACCCTGTATATTAAAAAAAAAACTATAATTAAAGAATTAAAAAAAAAAAAACTCAAGTAGAGGTTCAGCCACCATAAGCCGTTATTTTTGACACGTTGAACATTTGATATTTAAATGATGAGTATGCAGATGATGTGCATAACATGAATTATACAGGGTGTACAAAACCCATCACATAGCAGACAACTAAGAGTTCTCTGTACATCAAACCAAGTAAGATTTAGCATGTTAGCCATTATTTTGTTATTTATAATAAAACAACAGGTCCACACTAGTCTATTTTGATACAATACTTCTGAAGGAGTCAATACATATACGCCCAATGTCCTTTATACTAACAATTTTTTTTTGTTTTGTTTTGTTTTGCTTTTCTTACATTTATAAGTAGTACGACTACCAGACAATAAATGTTTAGACAAATAACAATGTTTCCATTACTTTAAATAGACGTGTAAAGGAGAGCAAGTAGCTACACTATACATTTATCTATTCAGTTATCTGATTAAACTTCACAAACCTGGTGGGTAATGTTCTTTATTCTAACGACAAATAGTTTTATTTTGTTTTGATTTTCTTACATTTTTTAGTAGTACGACTATGAGATAATAAATGTTTAGACAAATAACAATGTTTCCATTATTTTACATAGACGTGTAAAAGAGAGGAAGTAGCTACACTATACATTTATCTGTTATCCAAAAAGTTCACAAACCAGATAGGTGGTGATATTTAGTCATAATAAAAGCAAAGTTTCTTCTCATAATCTTGTCTAATTTTTTAATTTACCAATTTATTCAAATTTCTTATTTTTTTGCAAGGCCACACCATCTGTTAACGGTGCAATTAATTCGAACTATAGGGTGCGGTGCGGCACCGCAGTACAACGCTGTACTGTCACCCCTTCTCGTGCGACGCCGCACGCGGCACAACGCAACGTGTGACATGGTATAGCGATTTGTATGTAGGATGACGTTGCGGCAACGCATCGTATGACCGCGCTCTAAATGATATAGTTTTACAAACCAATAATTTAAAGTACTTGCAAGTATATCTAACGAAAAATGATGTCAACTCCATCTAGTATTAGTTTTTCCTTATGATTACATTTCCATAAGGTTTGTGAAGTTTCACCTTCTAGTTAATATTGTTCTTATCGTACGTACGTAAGTTAATACGAAGTCGAGAAAACATACGTGTCCAAACTATTATGGATGATCATGAAACTACATTGATATCGGTACAACATTTAGGTATAACATAAATAATTAACACTTGAATATAATATTTTATCTTGAGTAATCTATAATTATGCACTTTACCTTCACACGTTGCCTTTTTGAATAAATATTAACTTTTAATAAACCTCTCAATACGTACTCACTCAGTCATTCTTCATAGTCTTCTTTAATCATCAATTAATTTTAATAAGTATTCCTCGTTGAATAGTACAGCCTGAAACCACAGCGCTCACTTAACGAGTTACTTATTTTACAAAAAAAAAAAACAAGCGGAATCATGAACGACCATTTCTTCAATAAAACATTTTTGAACTAAACTTATGACGATAGAATGATTATTTCTTTGGCCTAAGACGCTTCACCTTTGACGTTCTTACGTAATATTATAAATTTGTTGTAGACTTTTCAAAATTAATACAATTTCACGCATTACTGAAAATTACTTGAATAAAGGTGCGGTTACACCGAACGAACTGGATTCCGGACTGAAATGCGGACACCGGACTTAATATCTGTCAAAGATCGGTGTTCGCAACCAGTCCCTGTCCGGTGCGCTCAATTGGACCGCACCTTAAATGTGAAGTATTCACGTAATTTTAATGCATGGTAATCAAGAGTCGATCGCGCCGTAGTAATAATGACTGTTTCCCCGGATTCTACCTAGTTAACGGAAATGTTCACGTTTCCTTAGTGGAAAATGTTAGGTTTATGCAGTAGCCTCCGAGATACCTCAGATACCAAAACTTTATAATCTACGTTACATCATAAATTATTATGACATCAAGAATGGCATAGTGCCGGTTTTTCTAGGAGGCTCTATGCATATGTATTTAATTATCACAAATAGCTTACTATCTATCATCCTCCACATTTATTTTTCTAACAATGTTGTACAATGAAACTGAAATGATTTTATTTATAAAATTATCATAATTACGTTTCGTTTGATACTTTTTAAAACTAGTTGCATTCCTTAAGATAGGTATTTGTTTTTAATTTTTCTATATCTTAAGGTTGCCACTTAATAAAATATTTCACGCCTTGAAATATAGTAAATTATGTGTTGCAATATGTAATTTAAAGTGGTAATTCTTAATCAGTGTGCAATTAAGGTATCTTGGAGAGCATACCATTTGCTCAAATTGTTGAAAGCCTGTTGGTGGAGGCGCCATTTACATCTGGGCGTTAAACTGTTGGCAAAAATAAGCAAAATTGGATCGTCTGTCTTCCACCCTATGATTTTTCTATTCGTGACATGATTTATCGTGATATGAAGTGAAAACCTCATTATGTAAGTTCAATTTACAGGACGTATTTTCATCTCAATTAAATTGAGTTAGGTCTAAATTTAGTTTTTATGTTACTAAAAATTAAATAGATGGCCTACTTAACCCTGAGAGACATAATCATGCCAATCAAAGACATGTATGGTACATGCAGGCGAAGGAGTTCGCATCGTCAATAATGTAAGTCTTTTGAATGTTGACTGACTTGACTCATATACCATATTGTTCAATTAATCATTAGGATTGCTTTCAAAATACATCCTGTATATTTAGTCAGTGGCGCATAATTATAACTAAGCTACATAAACAGACACAATGTGTTGTGTAACGTCCATATTTATCTCTCATGATACTTTTCAGTAATGGATGTCAATTGGCACATTGGTAAAGCGCGGCAGTCTTATAAATTCATATTGAAATTTTTCAGGCATCATGTGGATTTTTCTACAGTTTATTAATTTATTTATGCAACCTTTTTTAGTCCACCAGGCTGATTATTGCCTATAAATAAAAACAAATGAAGGAAAATGTTGAAGAAAGACGAACGAGTTCAGAAAATGAATATTTAGAGCGTAGATAGCCAGAACAAAAACCACGACAATCGGGCTAACCCCAACTTATCTGGTTGCGAACAATGCACAGATATCTTGAAAGGGGAGAAAAGCAGAGCATAAAAAATATTTTTAAAACGAGCACTGAAATAATAACCAGGGTTCGAAGTGATAATTATAGTGTGATAATTATCTTAATATTATCAAAAAGCATGATCAATTTCACTTCACGTGCATCCGAACGAGATTTTCCGCTTCAGCGCGTATCCAAACTCGTTAAGAGTATACTAAAAAAAAAAACCGGTCATAAACATTGATTTTATCCAAACAGGACAGGACAAACACACAAACAGGACTGAGTACCACTCTCCCCCCCACTTTTTTACCCCCTTTTTTTACTACTGAAAAATCTTTTGATTCTTACCTAAACCTATTGAGGGACGTTCAAATTTGTATACCCCCCCCTCCCCTAAAATTGAAAGGGCTGTAACTTCGTTACGGTTAGAGATAGCCATTAGGTGTTTGAACAAATATTATAGTAGGCGTCCGAAACGAAGCGTAACGAAGGTTGAGTCGGTGATGCGTAATTCAGGGGCGACGACAAGCAAACTTTAGGGTAATGTTTTTTTTTTGTGTTTTAACGGGTTCTCCAATTCATTTAAGGAATCCTATGGATTCTCAAAATTTTATTAGGGTAAGAAATACTTCTCAAAAAGACGAAACCCGTGAGCTGCGCGCAGCTCGCGCACCCACGCAACTACTAGATGATAAGCATTCGTGTTTTTCTGATTAAAACGATTAATAATTATTTTTGCTTGTTGAGCTTTCCAACGAAAGTAGATAATTATGAAGAAAAATCATCATCATCATCATTAGCCTATCATTATTATTATTGATGTTTTCCTTCACCGTTTTGAGAGCAGTGGTGATGAAATAAATTTCACCAAGTAATGCGCCTGCCTGAGTTTGAACCCACGACTTACTGTTTGTAAGTCGGGGCCGCCCTCACTGGGCCACCGCTGCTCTAAGCTAAGCAGGTCTGAAGAAAAATGGTTGGATGTAATTCACGAATTACAAACAATTACCAAAAAATCTGTTGTGTACGTACAAGCCTTCATTTCAAGCAGGCGGATTTTTTAATTATAATGTTTTTCCCACATTCTTAGATGATCTCTGTATACTCTGTTCGATGTACGCTCCCTTTAATTAAATACCTAAAATACCCAAACACCAGCTCTGTAGAGCAAAAGGAAAAAATGCAAGAAAATTCATAGTCGTTTTTTTAGTATGAGAGCTCAGTCCAGATTTGACCATGATTTAATTATTATTAGAACATTTGCGTTAAGTTTTGATTATTCCTATTTCACTATGCAGGACCAGTGATAATTACGAAAATTTCGAAAAATAAAGTCAAACGCGCTCAGCGTTGAAACAAAAGAAGCGCTTTGAGATAAAATTTAAGAGTTGATATCCTAAATTTTGAATCAGTATATAATAATTAATTATCTGATCAATATCAAAGAAAATAATTATCTTGATAATTTCGAACCCTGATAATAACGCTCACAGATCACACATTTTAAAACTCGTTTACTTTAAATGGAGCCAATAATCACAAATAATAGACAGGTTACAAAATAAATTGACTTGACATGCGCACCACATTGATGGTAAAAATACTTCATTTGTCCAAATCGATAATACGTCGATCAATAAGTCGATCAATACTCTCGACGTTACAAATGTATGAGCACTATTTTATGTTGACACAAAATAACTACGGTAAACATAACGATTGTGGTATATCTACGAACGTGCTACATAGATGTTGTGAAAATCATACGACAATGCTAAAATAATATCCTCTTAAACAAAAATTGACTACGGGCATTAATATTCGGTGTTTCATGATCCGAATTGACAAGACTCTTTTGAACTTAAAAATATTGCAACATTATTGGTGTTTGCATTAAGAGCAAGTGCCAGGGTAACGAAAAGGAAAGTACATTCATTTATATACTACGTTCGCAGACCGATGAAATCATAAGTACCTTCTTTAATTTCAGATATATAAGCAACGGATTTAATGATGCTTTTGCAAAACGTTCCTTTCCCGTCAATGTCTCATATTTCACCACTATCGTAACTATGTCTTAATAATCAACTTTCAAGTGTTAACTAATTACGGGATTTGAGTGGTCATGAACGTGGTTTCAGTGCAAACCTAGTGCGGAGCTGAAAATATGCTTCGTGAGTAAATTTTAGAAACTTGTAATATTTACAATTAATAAACCTTATGAGAATTTTAAGTCTTTCCGTCTTTACTCTCAACTAGCAGAATTATAAAAAAAACTTGTGGTATCTAATGAATTTTAAACTGAATTGAATGCTTCATGAATAAACAATCTCATCAATTGTAGATCTAGAACACATTATGGTTGAATTTATATTATAAAATCTATATCCGTTATTTCTTCTTAAACGGCACTTTTCGGTGTCCAGGTCGAGCGGCACGTACTTGAAAAAGTTGCCTTCCTGAAGTGCATGCTGGGCCATTGCCAGCATTGCTGGCAACGGCTGAATATTATAATCTAATAATTTAATTCTAACTGAAATCAAAACCTTTTCGAAACAGTTCATCCTAATTTCTTAACACACTCACAACAGCTTTCATTTTCACAGTTTGTCAATAATTTAACAATTGCGTTGAATTTGATTTTGAATATTTTATTGAATATCAAGATGACCGAATCTGTAAAACATACATAAGAGTGAACTTAGAACTAAGAGTGTCTGTCAAAATCAAAGCATTTGCGGTGGTATGAAAGTATAAAACCATTTTCCAAAATTAAATCCAGCTGCCAGCCAACATTGGTATGTATGGGCAAGTTCAGCAATACTTTACAAAGCCCTTTGACGACTTTGTCTACAAGAAGAAATCAAGTTTATTATGAGCAATACAAAATACTTCATTATTGCACGCCTATTTTGACAGATGGAGCTTTTGTATTTACCGCAATTAAAGTATTCCGGTTAAATATTAAAAAAAAAAACGAAAAAAATACATCCCTGACATATTTAGGAAAATACAATTTACCCGTTAAATACCTAAACCTGAATTCGCTGGTCTGAAAAATGGATAACCCTTAATCGCGATGTAACTTTATACGAATACTTTCCACCGCAAGTTTGTAAATATTTATTATAAGTTTGTCCTATATGCCACGTTCATACACCGTGACCTCGATCAAAGAGAAATATAAATTGATTGCCCTAGCGTGTTACGTACCTGTTATGTGGCTGGAAACACAAAACGCGCGCGATGATTATAGCTTATAAAACAACGTTTATAAGTGTGGTGTAGCGTCAACCCTGTTGTTCGTTATTTGAACAGTGACATTTGTGAGTAAATATTTCTCACATGCAAGTGAGAACTGAATCTACCTATCTCCTAGCTAATCACTCCACAGTAACTTGAAAAACAATAAAATTATTAACACAAAGTGGTCAATATCTAAAAGGGAAAATATTTTAGGCACAAGTAATAAGGTTTTTTTTTTCTAGGTCATTCTCATTATAAAGTGATTTTGACCAAACTCGTTATTTGAAACTATAGATTTAAATATGAATTATTATCTTACATCATGTTAAATTTTGCCCTAATGAGCTTTGAATTAGACAAACCAGTATTGAACTGTCAAAGAAAATAAGTTGCCCTGTGCAAACTCCCATGATGCGAGCCAGACAAGAAAACCACTGTGATCCTTCTTTACAATATAAGAGGTAAAGACAAACCTAATTACTTAATTGAATAGATCAAATAAGTAACCAAAACAGCAAAATTTCGAGCGTTGTTGCCCGAAAAGTCACTAATAGTAAAAAATGCTTGCAGCTATGGGAAATACTACATTCAGGGCCATAGACTCGAAACCAATCTACATGAATATAATAAAGATCAAAATAAAACAAATTCTATAACACTTTTCGTGAGAATGACCTCAAATGTTATCACACAAATAAGTAATTGCCTGTTTATAATGATTAGTGAAAAGTTATAAAAGCAAAATTAATATTGATTACCAACAAGTTCATCAGATTTTATATTTAAGAGCAAGCAATGACTTTTTTAAGTACTAATGTTAAGGTTTACCAAGATTATTGCAAAGAAGATAAATGTTTCAGATACGTCACTGCTATTTCTTAAACGGCGGTGTAACAAACCACTTTGCGTTAATGTTTTTAATGACTATTGTGATTTTATCTACATACAATGCAAATATTATGATATAAAAAGCGTATAAGCATTTTAAGGAATCATGAAAGTGATATCTTCTATGCTTTAAAACCTTAAAACTGGAGTACTTACTTTACAATAAATTATGTAAGTGTCAATGATGATTAAATTACGGTTTGTCTATTACTACATCAACTCCTGAATCGTCGACCTTTGTGGAGTATGCCAGACACATAGCGATACGTATTTTTACAAAAGAAATTTACTATGTCACCTAATTTAGGTTGCAAGGAAAACTAATTGAAATTGCTTGATGTGTTCAGGTATTGCTAAGACATTGTGGCTGACTTAAAATATGAGGACGGACAAATGCGGACCGACTAAATAGATAATTTGCACGTGCAGGTATACAGCCCGGGAAATAGCTGCGATGACAACAGAAAAACTAAAATAATGAGCTATATTGGTTGTATAATCCCTTAAGAAACTAGTTTTGTTTTTTAACGTAACTTATAGTTAAGAGACGTTTCTTCAAAAATGATATGATAAATTATTTACTTTAAGTAACGTTTCTCTAGCGCTTGCTCGATTATCAATTTATATGTATGAGATATAAAATAGAGAAATTCCGGTAAATTACTACGGCGGATATGCGTTATCATAATATATTTTATTGTAAATTAATTCAAAGGTTCGTATTTAACCATGGGTTGTATCAATGATATCGATATTATTATGGGAGAGAATGCTTTGATATTTATGCAATATTTAATTTCATTCATGATTCCTTTACTTGCTGGATGCAAATTGTGTGAACTAAATAGAAACACGATTTATCACGATGAAATAAATTCCAGTAAATATATATATTTTTTAATAAAACATAAGAAGTATTGATCTGCTAACATTACTGATTGTTAGTAATATCACATCGTATTTCTATTCAAAGTTCCTCAACTACACAGTAAAAGTAAGATAAAGCCGAAGAAATATACATGAAAAAGTAGAAAGAAGTGCTTAACTGTAATGAAAACTTTTTTTAATGCTAAGACAAATAAGGCAGATCATGTTGGAACACTTGTCTAAAAAGGTAAAATATTGTATTCAAGCAATAGTCCATAAGTATACAAAAAATATTACAAAACAAAAATAACGCCTGCAAACTAATAGGCTTGTGTCCTGAAAAAATCTAATTAGTCCGTCAGTTAGATTATCAAAAAATATTTGACACGTATTTTTTCTTTTGTTACGTAAACCAAAATTGACGAAGATTCGACGCTTTTAAAATTCTCAATACGTCATGCCGTGTTATAATTTTTAGTGCGTTGTTACGTCACGAGCCCCACTCCCGAGTGTTGATGCGTTTTATCTTTGTCAATATTCATTGATTTACAAAAACAAAAAATACGTGTCCATTATTTTCCAATACTCTAACTGACGGACTAAATAGATTTGCAATTAATTGATGGTGGAAACTAGCCTATTGCCATAGGTTCACAACATTTACCTTTTCAAAACTAGTAAAATAAAAAGAAATAAGCTAACTGGGGACTGTTTCACGTTAATCAATGATAATGGTAATTAAATATCACCATTTAGTATTGTGCAGTTAGTAGATTTAGATACCATCCACATAGTGCCAAAATAATGAATTATGCTTAGGTCGGTCTGCGCAATGTAACACAACGATAGCATTGACTTTAGATCTTTCAAATTCCTTCACATAAGAAGACCCACCTCTTAAGGCGTAACTAAAAGTTTGCGACCATATTTACTGCAGAAATCATCAAAATTGTATGACAGAAAAAGAAAAAAATACCACTACAAAATATATCGAGTCAATCACTACTGAGGACTATAGCTAATTAATGTAAAAATTACTATTGGTACTATTTTTTAAATATAGTCACAAAATTGAGTAACCCTTAAAATTAGGCAATGATTGTGCAACATACCTGATCCCAAAAGAATATGGGCAAGTTATTGACGCGTGCCTCCGTGCGGCTGCGTGGTTGCTGCATCCACATTAGGTCGGCCGCCGACGACGAAGCTCCCTGGGACCAAAGAGAGTCCACCTGAAATAATACAACTTTGTAGTTATTGCACCAACCCTGTTCGAAATACCAATTAATTGTTCCAATTAAGAAAAATTGTGTAACTAAGCTTTTAACATAAAAAAACAATAATATGAAAAATATGATAAAATAAAAAGTAGCTTAGTGCTCTTCTATGTCAGTTTAATTTTAAGGTTTTAGTTTAAGCGGTTGTGTAAAAACTTCGGAAAAAGGAGAATGGGATTTCGAAGTATGGGCGCATCTGCCCCAAGGTCCAATAGCCATAAGATATACATAACTGAAAAGAGCTTTTAAAGGAGAACATTTGCTACTATCACTACTTTTGGCAATTCGCAGTCCGTTCGGAGTTATTGAGCTACTAGTTGGACAACGAAGTTAAGATCGTCTTGGCAACCAATTAGGGTACCAATAGTAATAACATACAGGGTGTAAACAGACTTCACAAAGCCGTTAACCAAGCATTCTGTACATCAAACTAAGTAACCCTATGCAAAAATGATTGCTGGGAAATTACTTTTTTTGGGGTGACAAAATCACGTTTTACGGTAAAACTATTGAGTTTTACCGTAAAACGTGATTTTTAACGCACTTATAACATTGTGCTGGTGGATGGATTGAATAGTGTGGGGTTGGGTCGTGGAGGTGTTGAAAGTAAATTTCTTACATTAAAAACATGTATTAAAAAAAAAACTTGTGAAAATGTTGGAACTTTGACCCCCCATATCTCCGTAACTAGAAGGTTCCCAGACATGGTCCAGAACAAAAAGAAAATGATCACAATGATGGGGAGAGAACAAATGCCTTTCGGCTTCTTTAAGAGTCTTTTTACACTCTTTTTAATCCATTGCATAGAGCTTTTTGAGGAGAACCTTTGCCAGTAACACGACTTTCGCCAATTCGTTTTCTGTTAGCGACAATAACCCGCTAACAGAAAACGAATTGGCGAAAAGACCTTAATAGGTGATTATCTGAGCACCGAAGTTAAGATTTTCTGGGTGACCAATAGCAATAACATATATAACATTGGAGAGAGCTTTTCAACGACAACTTTTGATACTATAACTTACGTTAATTCACAGTCCGTTCAGACTTATAGACCTAAATAGCTGACTATTTCGACACCGAAGTTAAGGCTTTGTTTGAAACCAATTAAGATTTTCTTGGCATCATCAGATAGAACTTTCTAAGGAGTACCTTTGCCTCTTACACGACTTTCGCCTACGTCACCTATATAGGTGACTATTTGATCACCGAAGTTAAGATTTTCTGGGTAACCAGTACCAATAACATATCCACCATTAGATTGAGCTTTTCAAGGAAAACCTTTGCCATTTAACGACTTTCGCCAATTTGTATTCCGTTCGGAGTTATTGACTATTGAACCTAAATAGCTGACAAGTTGGGACACCGAAATATTTTTTTTATTTAAAAACAATTAAGAGTTTACGGGCAACTAATAGCCATAAGATATACACTATTGGATAGAGATTTGCAAAGAGAACATTTGCTAATTCGTAGTCTGTTTGTTCGGTTCGGGTTTATTGATCTAACTAGGAAGTTGATTGGGCACCGACCTCCTTTCCGATTTCTTGCTTTGACAACTTTTCTTCGATTCAAAGATTCGAAGAAAAGTTGTCAAACCAAGAAATATTCTTCTTGAGATCAATCCATTACTACCTTATCTTAACGCTATTTTCGGCGCTATTCGACGATCTATCCAACCTACTGTTACTGTAAGGATTTGTTCCTGAAACAGCATTTAAGATGTGTAAATGTTTTGATAAGGAAGTTTATCAGTCTAATATGATGTTTTAAACGTAGTTTCAATGAAAGTTAATAAAATGACGAAATAACAGTATTTGATTTAACTTAATTTCTCATATTTAGAGCTCTGTAGCTCCTCTCTGAATCGGAATTGAGAAAAGTCGCCATAATAAGAAATGTTATTCTTAAAGATCTATCCATTGGTATATCTTAAAGCTATTGAACGCAACGGCAATTTTGCCCAATCTCCTTTCATTTTGACGAAAATCAAGAAGTTTTAGATTGCATGAAGAAATATGTTTCTACTGGTCTTTCGTGTATACTATTTACAATAATTTAATTTAGTTGTTTTTATAGTGGCAATGATTCCCTAAGATGATATTATTCGGTGGGAAATAATCGTGGAACGCCACAAATAAGAAAAAAAACCCCGTATTATCAAAGCCAATTAAAAACCATCAATCACTATACAAAATATAATCAATATTACTATTCCGAAAAAAATATTTTGGGGGCGATTTTATGCAAAACCGCACCGCAATTGTTTGTAGATTTCATAATGTAAGAAATCATAAAACAAACAAACAAAGGTATTCATATCATAGGAATTTAATTTATTACCATTTGTGGCGGTGGGGCATAATTTTGATTTGCCATAATTCCCACAGATCCGAACTGTAAATCCAAAGGTGCATTATCGGGCATATTTATAGGACCCATATTCATCACCTAGAAATCAAGAAACCTTATTATTACAAGGCATTCAGAATTCTATTATAATGCTAACTACCGGTATGCATGGTTCTACGTGTCTACATCCACAATATAAAGCTAACTACGGGTATACATGGTTCTACTTGTCTACATCAACATTATAATGCTAACTACCGGTATACATGGTTCTATGTTTCTACATCTACATTATAATGCATGAAAAAAGTAAACTGTCTTCTGTACTCACGTCTAGAGCCAATGTAGCTTGAGCAGCATTCATCATATTTTCGTGTGATCCTTGGGGACGGTCAAAACCACCAGACATCGGGAATCCACTCATCATAGGATCCTGGGAAAGTTGATTTTTATGTTAAGCAAAAATTAAAATAAGTCCTGACTGACTGATATATCAATGTACAGCCTAAACTGCTGGTTCTAGAGACATGAAATTTGGAGAGTGTCTTCTTTGTGAAAATTGGGTATCCACTAAGACAAGGGTTTTTTGAAATACCACCCTTAAACGCATTTGAAGCGCAATCGTTCAAATTTACTTACGTGTTTATCCTATCTTTTATACTATTCATAAATTGAATTTGTCAACATGTGTGCACTACAGGTATGTAGTCCGGTCGACCAGATTTTAAACGTCGCTAACTATGAACCTAACATATCTTGCGTACAATAACAATATCATTGGACTGTAATAGTTCGATCAGTCGTTACGAGTTAGTCGTACGTATAACATTTGTTAAATTAGTGTTCTGATGCAAATACGACACCAGTAATATGCGCGAGTACACTTTCAAAGCACTTCTACGCAGTTTGTAAGACCATCCATAGTTCCTTATATTTCTATGTGCGATACAAAATCGAATCCAATGTGCAGCAGGGTGAAATGAACACGTTCTACTTTAATAGAAACACAAACATGAATTTGTATTCATGTAGACGTTCACTACTGCATATAGAACACTAATGGTATACGAGGGAGGGTTATAAAGAACACATTCGATGATCCATCATATTTAAGCTCACAGGAACCTCACATGCTCCTCTTCTTATTCGCGATAAACCTGTCCAAGACTCATAGGAATGAACCAAAAAAAATCGAATATATCAAGCTGTGCATTGGACATTCGATTTAATTATGATTCTTCGTTGATTACTCTACTAACTTACCATCTGTATAAATGGTGCCGGCCCATAAGTACCCAGGGGTCTCATAATAGATTCGCAAGCTCGGCGAACCATCAAGCTTGGACTGAAGAAGCCCGCCCTATACCAGTTGAACATATCTTTGGAGCTAAAGGGACCTTGGATGTTCCTCTGTAAAATATTAACATATTAAAACTCTTCAATTTTGTTGGATAGTTAGAAACTTACAAAGGCTACCATACACAGAGAGATCAATCTGAACAGACAAACCTGCGTCAGATCCGTCTGCACAGACATGAAACATAAGATAAATAGTGTTAAAGAGTTGCTTCAAGTTGTCGCCGAGGCCGTAGTATGAGATGGTTCTTGAAACTCGGCTACACACGGTACGGAATTTGGTCAGATCAGACGGTTCCGAAGAAACTGACCATGTATGGTAGCCTTTGAAGAGGTTGTATAGCAATTCTTTCAACATGGTCTGTGTTAGCAGCCATCATCCATATAGTGAATGACTTAATTAATTTGCAGATTAGGCGTTCGGGACTGTACCGAAGTAAAAGTACGGACGTATGGACCTGAGCTTATCACGAACATTTTTAATGATTCTGAATTTGATTGGAAGTTTTTTTTTGTATTTGCAGATTGGTTGTATGTATTTTACTTTCAAATTGGCTCTGTAAAGTGCGCGTTAGATGTATTTATGATGATAGAGGCAAGATGTATAGATTATGGCAAGATTTAAATCATTATAAAAGACGCATACCTCAGGATCCTCATAATACCACTGATCAATTAAATTGGCGTTTGGCATGGCATTGTTTGGCATGGCATTGTTTCCATACATTGAATTTCCAAAAGGTCCTTGTGATCCTTGCATCCCATGCTGAAGTTGAATCATTATATTATTTTGCCCTCCATGATTGGACATTGGCATGTCATTGGCTGATGACATCTGTTGAAAAAAAGGCATCAGTATGAAAAAGAGTAATAATAAAATCAGGGTTCTAAACCATTCCCGGCCGCCGCGGGAGACGCCCCGAGCGCTGCCACCGTAGGCGCGGGCCTGTGGACGGCGGGCTATGGGCTAGCTCGCCG
This sequence comes from Xestia sexstrigata, assembly GCA_941918905.2. Taxonomy (NCBI): domain Eukaryota; kingdom Metazoa; phylum Arthropoda; class Insecta; order Lepidoptera; family Noctuidae; genus Xestia; species Xestia sexstrigata. The sequence continues at coordinate 7,817,423 of OW799200.2, read as the reverse complement.
TCCGTCAGTATCATGACGACAGGTCGTGTCGACGGCGCAGGAGTGTTCCACGCGCGCCTCCAAGAGAGTCAGAAGGAAGGGGTCAGCAAGGGCATCTTTTTGCTGACCAGCAGCCCCGACAGGCCGATGCCTGTCGGGGCTGCGGGACTGTTCGAAGGAGATACCGTGGCCCCGAAACATAAAGGGCGATGGAGGAACATGGATGGGTTTTAGTCAGTAAAAGTCTGTCACTCCGTCCTGCTCCGCCCAGAGCGGGAGGAGTCTTTTAGTCAGTAAAAGTCTGACACTCCGTCCTGCTACGCCCAGAGCGTCATTAGATGATTTCCCATCCAAAAAAAAAAAACATGGGTTCTAAACCATGTCAGAAAGCTTTCGGTGGAGGGAATTATTTTTGAATTTATAGACGACTAAGGAATATTCACTCTATCCCTGCTGTGATTGTGTGTAAGAAATCTTATTTCGTATTTTATCTTTTAAAGAGTAAAAAAAAATTACTTACCGAGGGATTGTTGGAATTTTGGCTCATGAATAATGATGCATTTCCCACATTATTGGGCATTCCTCCTGGCATGGTACCACTAGATTGGTAATTAGGCATATTTCCAGAGCCCTGCATAGATGAAGATCCCATACTGCTCATTCCAGATGAACTCAGAGGTGAATTATTTGGCATGACCTGTTGTGGCATGCCTTGGTAAGGTTGTCCCATGTTAGGGCCAATGGGTAGGCCTAATGATGCATTCAATGCAGAATTGGTGATACCCACATTCTGCAGAACTGGTTGCATTCCTGGCGTCTGTACTCGTGGAGCCTGCATCCCAGGCATGTTTTGCATGCCTCCTGAAGACATTCCCGGCATATTTTGCATGCCACCTGATGGCATCCCGGGCATATTTTGCATTGAAGGGTATGCACCACTGTTCTGCATTCCAGGTTGCATTGTAACAGACATGCCACCCATATGTAGGCCAGCTTGCATACCTGATGGCATACCTTGCTGCATTCCACCTGCATTTATTACAACTGGCTGCATTCCAGGTGAATGTTGGACTGGTTGTATTACAGCTGTCTGAATGTTCTGATTGTTCAAATGCATTTCTATATTCATACCGTGATTGGATAACCCAGAACTTGACATGTTCATTTGCATGTTTTGGTTTGGCGGCATTCCACTTGCTGCAGAAGCTAACACAGATGACATTGATGCGGAAAATGAATTAGAAGAAGGTGTAGAGTGCATGTCTTTATCATCGAGAGACATGCTGAATATGTTGTCAACCAGATATTCTTCTGGTAATTTGTGTACCCTGGAACAGAAAAATAAACAGTCAGCCTAATGTAAAATAAAGGTGCATGTCAAAATTAATAACTTTTTAAATAAGTAGGTACATACATGTCCAATTGACTATTCTTCATTGATCTTTTCAAGTTTTGCATTGATTTTCCCGATGGCTCATTCATTGCTGGGACAAGATGCTGGTGTTTCTGCCGCAGACTGTTGTTTGAATTTATGATGACTGATTGGAAGTTGCCCCTTTCATCACTTGCCTCCTCTAAATCAATATCAGACCTCATGAGTGCATCAAAAGTTTTGCTCTCTGTAAACTTATTAGATTTGTAAGCACTTTGTTTTCCAAATTTGTGTTCACCTTGGCTTGCCGCGCTAGCCTCCGGGGTTTCCGATTCATCAGCAGACTCTTCTTCCACCTTCTCTGGTTTATTTTGTTTATCTTCTTCATTGCTTGAGTTGGACTTATTGTTTGTACTTGAGCTTGATGCTTCTGCTATACCAATACCAGGCTGCTGCAAAATTGTCTAGAGTCAAGAAAAACTTTTTACCAAACAAATCTAAACAAGAGTGTTATTTTATACCTTCTTAAACTTGAGATCACTGGCATCGAAACGTTTTGGTGAGAGTTTTTTTGCTTTTTCTGACGCCCACCACTCGTCAGAACCTTCTTCTACCACCTTAGGGCGAGGAAAACTGCCATGCGTGTGGGACCGCGTAAGAGCTGTAATACATTTTCTATTATTTTCTACAACTTGATAACAAGACACTTACGATTTTATTGGTACAGTCGACCCCGTTTTAATTTGCAAGCGAAATCCTGCTCACTTTTACGTACCGCCTTTTAGGCCTACAATAACAATATTAAAGCATCACTTACAATATCCAGGCTCTTGGTGTTTCGGCAGATTGCTGTCATCATTACTGTATCCATGGAAGGCCCCCGAAGAGTCAAATGTGCCTCCACATTCAGCATTTTCAACAGCCCTAATAAGCAACACAATGTGTCAAAAGCTCTACACAAAAAATCAAGAATAATTAGGATACATTGTAATAAGGTTAATTTTACCATTCTGGCAAATTTTCCTCATTGTTTTGATTGTCCCCACCCCAATTACGCCTATTGTTCCAGGATTGAGGTTTGTCTCCACTGGGTCTGTCACCCCAGTCGCGGTCTATGAAATGGATTGAATATCATTGATTAATTCATGTAATTTTTTAGCGATAGCAGCAAAGTTATTCCTTAAAATAGGTTTTACCCCATTTCTCGAGTTGGCGGGATCTACCCGGTTCTGATGAGCGCCACTCTTCACCGTCATCCCGCGTCTGCGGGGATCGCCAGTTAGTATTATTGCCCTGGCGTTTGCTAAAAACCCAAAATTGCTTGTTAATAGTTGCTTCTAAAATAATCAACTCTAACAATTCTTTCAGGCTATGAAGATGGAATTACGTACTTCCTGTACATTTTAGTGGTCCAGTCTGTCTGATCCCCACTATTCCTGTTGGTGTTGTTGAGGTTGGTACTAGTCCAGGGACGACTGGAGGTACCAGTGTCGTCATCCTGCCCTCCACTGTAAACAGGCATTCTCGGTCCCCCGGCATGCCAAATAGCCCCCCTAAAATAAATAAAAAACAAACACTGTTTTAAGCTTTTACGGATTAAAACTAAACTTATACTGTCACTTACGGGATATCTTCCGTGATTGTTTATTATTTGAGTTCCCGATATTTCGACGCTGTAACAATTTTGTTTTCCTTCCACCGGCATTCTCCAGTCAACCCGCGATCATAGCGCTTGCAACAGCGTCGAAATATCGGGAGCTCAAAATGACGAACATTCCCGGAAGAAATCCCGTAAGTGACAGTATAAGTAAAAAAAATCATTATGGACTTGTTAGTTCACAAATAGCAAATGGAGTGATCAAGTACTTATAGTCAATAATATGGCGAAACATCCTCATAAAAAATAAGAATCAGTTAGTCATTAACTTATAAAGATTAATAACTTTAAGACTATATTGCACGACTCGAATATGTTTAGTGCTGAACATATTAAAAAAAACCTTTTTGTCTTTAATATCTTCAAACGATAAACAGGAACAGAAAGAACATATTATTGTAGCACTTAGCACAAAACAAATTTAAATATTTGTGATGCAAGTAAGTAGGCCTAAATCTATGATTTAATTTTGAAATCTGTATTTATTTATTTCGTCTCAAGCAATGTTAGGTCCAGTTTAATCTTAAGTTTTATCATTGAGTCATCGGCACATGTGTCTGTTATGAATGACCTACATTACAAAGTACATATGAGATAGAATTTCTATGACTAAATTTTGTCTTTCATTTATAGTGAGATAAATGAATAGGCAGCAAATAAAAGGTTTTGTAAAGCTCCTGCCGGTATAAGAATATCCAGAAGGGGTGCCTTAGAAAAACTGACTTATTTTAAGTTGTCCTTGAAAAAGATACAGAAATGTTCAATGTCTTTTCCAACTTATATCGGTATCTCGGTTCACTTATGTAAAGCCATGGTGAAATAGATCGAAGTGTTAAAACTTCGATCTATTTATCACAGTTATTTATCATGAAATGGCGGCAGGTCACGGGAAATATCTGTGACTCCCACATTCCCATTAAACTTAAGGGAAAGGTTTATAAAACAATAGTTAGACCTGCTGTCTTGTATAGATCAGAATGTTGGGCCACAAAAGGGGTTAAAGGCAAGACATTTGCATTTAAAGTAAAGTTATAACCTTAAAAACCTCGAATAAAAAAAAGTAGGAAGTTTGGCCCCCAATATCTCCGTTACTAGAAGGTTCCCAGGTACGGTCTATAAAAATAGAATGATCGCAATGACGGGGAAGACAGTACCTTTCGGCTTCGTGAAGGGTATGCATACACCCATGATTTTCCAAACAATTTACAAATAATAAAATATTAGCGCGAGTCTCATTGCCTACCATATGTTTGGGGGAACAGTTTTTTGCAATGTCTGAGTTTTCTGGTACTGAAACCTGGTCTTATAGTTTTTTTGATCCTAAAAGGAAACAACATTGAACAATTTTTTTTTGTGAAAATTGACCATTTTCATGCTGATTGTACAATTTTTCCTAAGTTTGTGAATCCAAATCGTAATTTCTCAAAAAGTAAGAGTTAAGTCTTCTCGAACCATTTCCCTGTAATTGACAACTGTAGTTTAAGGTACTTACTGACCCATCCCAATATTACAGCATGTACATTTGAAACATGCTTTTCATTGCTTGTGACTATACATAATAAAGGCTCTATAGTATCCTATCCTTATTTAGGCGGAAATCATTATACTGTGACGATAATGAATTAAATTACTTGGTCTAAATTCTAGCTCCGGTTTTCGCACGGATTTGTCCCTAGGTCAATGATATCCTGTTACAACTTACCTCCCCAAATTCGGAGTTCGTATGTAAGACCCGCGGGGCCTGCCGCGTCCATCATTGCTCGCGCCCCGACCTGCTCCACGTCCTAGAATGAATCTGTCCCCAGAACTCATCCCTCCTATAGGTGGAGCGCTTCGCAAGTTATCCCTCTGTAACAAAAAACACAAGTATTTTATTTAATTATATAAAACTTCGAGAAACTATTTAAGTTTGTGAATGTTAAGCCGGGTATTCGCTAGGCAACATTTGTTAATAAACACTGTTTTTAAACAGTTAATAAACAGTGTTTCATCATCTCTGGAAACAGTTTATAAACAAAGGTGATGAAACATGTTGCCGTGTGGACACTTCGAGTGGAGAGCAAGGCAAGACGAAACATCTAGTTTATAAGCAAAAATCAACAGGTGTGGACGTGTGGTGTGTTGCGCGAGTTTATAAACAAGGAAGTAGTGCAGTCCAACAACCAGGTTTCGATGCTCATAGAGCTTTGTTGACATTCTGGTGAAATTCTGAAAGGACCCATCAAATCCACAAAGGTCATGAAACACATAACATCTATTTAAGGTTGAACTGCGCAACATATTTTCCATACTAATTTCGGGGGCTATTACTCCACTGTTTGACATGGTACATCTAAAGTTAAACATGATATCGTTTTGTCTCATTATTAATTGTGTCTGTGCGGAATCAGAATAGTAAAATAAAAAGCCATTCAAAAGTTACGAGCTACCAAAGATTCATTTTTATTGCCAATTTTAACGTAACTTTGGGCGTAAATTAGTAATAAAAGAAGTGTCAAATTTCCAAAACAAAGTCCGTACCGACACAGCACAATTATCGAAGAATTCAATAAATTTTATTTGATAATGATTTATGCAGTGGTTTTTTCATAAAATTCGATTTCCCAAAAGCCTTTTCATATTTTTTTACGCGCGCCTTTTACTATGAATTTTTGTGCATCTCACTGAATAATGTATCCCCCGGTGCGGTGCGGGAGGGGGACACGCGATATTGACATGTCCTTCGTTTGATAGAAGAACAAGACCTATATTTCTGTCCTTGTCATTTCATGCATGACGTCAGTGACGTGTCATTTGTTTTTCGCTGAAGTTGAAGGGCCTGTGCATTATTATTGCACTCCAATAATGTGTGTGTTTCGATGGCGCGACCACGGCATTTATTTTTTAAACTATGGCAAGATTTTGTAAAAAAATTAATTTAAAATTAAATTAATTAATTAATTTCAATTTTAAATTTCACATTCAGAACATTTTGAAGGTTATAAGCGATACCGTACGTATGCTCCTGAAATATAAACCTAGGATTTTTTGACGGACAAAATAATACATTAAAATTGTGATGAAATATTTTTTTTTACAAATTCAATCTGTTATTTAAGTACCTAAATTTCAGGTCTCTGCAACGCTTAGTTTTTAAGATTTCCGTGGCCGCGCGGTTCTCCGCGTTTCGATGGCGTGGCCACGTTCAAACCCTTTTCACTTTTTAACCATAACTTTGACAAATTTAAGATTTTGGGAAATTTGAACCACATACATTCAGTCAAAAAAGTATCGGGAATGGATGATTTGTTTATGGTTCCAAATTCAAATTTTTGTTTTTTTGTAGTTGTTAGATTGGCACAACTGTTTTCCATTTTGGCGCGGAGTTTGAGTTGCATCTGTTATATAAATTAAATACAGTGCTGGTTTTAGTAATATCATATATAGTGTGTATTGCGAATTTCATAATGGACAAAAATATCGAACAAAGAGTTTGTCTTAAATTTTGCATCGCCAATGGAATTTCGTATTCGGAGTCACTGAAAATGTTACAGAAGGCTTACGGTGAATCGACTTTATCAAAAACTCGTGCTTATGAGTGGTTCAAAGCGTTCAAAAGCGGTCGAGATGTGATGGAAGATTTGCCTCGCTCTGGTAGGCCGTCAACGTCTGCAACTGAAGTTAACATCGCAAAAGTGAAGAAAAGAGTGACTGAAAATCCCCATTCAACTCTGAGAGAGATAGCCGCCGAACTTTCTGTATCTCACGAGTCGATCCGTACCATTTTAACTAATCATTTGGGTATGAAACATGTTGCTGCTCGGCTAGTCCCAAAAGATCTGAATTTTCTCCAAAAACTCAATCGCATGAAAGTAGCTGAGGACATGCTAGAACGAGTCAGTTCGGACCCAACATTCATGAAACGCATTGTTACTGGTGACGAGACGTGGGTTTACGAGTTTGACATGCAAACTAGTCAACAAGCTTCGGAGTAGCGCCTTCCAACTGAACCGAAACCGAAAAAACCACGCCAAAGTCGATCAAAAGTCAAAGTCATGTTGACTGTTTTCTGTGACTATCGCGGTGTTGTGCACTCTGAATTCTTACCGGAAGGTCTAACGGTAAATAAAGAATATTATTTGAGCGTTATGCGGCGTTTAAGAGAGCAAATTCGACGAAAAAGGCCAGATTTGTGGAAAGAAAATTCTTGGATTTTGCACCACGACAATGCGCCTTCGCACAAGGCTATCATTGTGAACGAATTTTTGACCAAACACTCAACAAATACCATCCAGCAACCACCATATTCACCAGATATGGCTCCTGCTGACTTTTTTCTTTTTCCTAAACTCAAATTACCACTTCGTGGCACCCGTTTTCAATCGATAGAAGACATAAAGGAGAATTCGCGGCGAGAACTGAACTCAATTCCGGAAGCAGCGTTTAAAAAATGTTTTGATGAATGGATTATTCGTTGGCGCAAGTGTATCGTTTCTAAAGGAGCATACTTTGAAGGTGATAAAATAAATTTGGATGAATAACAGACATTTTGTGTATTATTGATCTTTTCCCGGTACTTTCTTGACAGAGTAGTACATACATATTTTTACAAAATCATGGCATAGTTATTTAAATAAAAAAACGCCGTGGTCGCGCCATCGAAACGCGCACCCTATAATATGGTGTAGCGACCTACTTATTTAGAAACTTTATAAACATAAAACCTTCACGATATAATTTTTACTTTTCTTCTGATCTGTCACTTCTCTGTCTTGTGTGTTCTCTGTATTGATTAAATTTATATAGAATTATGATTTTTTTTAATTTAATTTAGATAGTGACCACTAAATTGACCACTAAATTGGTGACCCCGACTTGATACGCCCTGAAAAGGAAATCCTAAACTTTATCCACAGTACCACGATGACAATATAAAGCAGTCGTCTGCCGACCAACGTCCAGACTCTGCTGGCTTCACAGCCATTTATTTCTCTCGAGGGATTAGCAGACCTGGCGGAAAGCGTCCAGGACATCGTGACCCCAGGCCAACAATAACAAACAATATAGTTATACAATTTTATTGTTGCCACTAATCTCGCGAATTGTGTAGTGACGATGACGTTATAAGTTGATAGTAAAAGTTTATTTTATTCTTTTTAGCGCATTTAAATAAAAGGTCAGACGAAAGTATTATATAACTTCGTTTTTGTTCGGAACGGTTCGGAACGCTGAGTGTGTGCGTACGAACTAGGCGCGCGTGAAGACTAGCGCCTAACTGCTCATCACTGATACTATCTCTGTCGGGCACGATGCCAGGTGAGACAGCGTGCTTTTTGGCCACGCCCACCAATGAGTTCGAGCCCGTGTGATGTGTCACCTTAAGAGATAGTTTCGAATCCACCACCTTTTCGTCTTTCTTTTCTAGCACTCTTATGAATTATTTTGTGAGCAGCACAGAGCATCACTACTTCCTCGGGCGACATCCTAGCAACAACTGACAAGTGTGGACTGCCATGTTTCAGAAACAGTGCTAACGGCAAAATTTTTGATAAACACGTCATAAACAGTTTATTAACAAATGTTGCTTAATGAATGCCCGACTTTAAGTTTGTCACGTCATAACGGCTGAAAGAATTACGATGAAATAGATAGACCACGAACTGGATTAGAACGTAGGATACCATATTTATAATTATTTTGACAGGACTATTTCCGAGCTCCAGGCGAGTGAAGACGTAAGTAAAAGCTAATCAAAAAACATCATGGGCGTGCGCAACGAAGAGGCAATTAGACAAAGCCTACCCTACCAACTGGGGCAATTATTATAACTAATGAACTATGTAATAAAATAACACTTTGTACAAAATATTAAAAAAAAGTTCTAACTCCTGTTCGAATACTTATAGCAATTTTTCGCGCCCGTGTTACGTAACTAACACTGTACTGGAAGTTGCTACGAAGCTCGACGCTCACCCGCCGGACGCATCTTATAGGCAAGCAGTCTACTCGCCTTAATCCCATTGATAAATTTACGCGCACAGCGGCACATTGGTGCATATTTTCGTGTGTATGAACCGCACACATGTATAGATTGCAGCCATTTTTGGGCGGTAACTCCTGCGAGTGTAGCTGGGCTATGATTGGCTGCTACAACACAAGGCCAGGATTCAAGGTGGATGTTCATTAGCCCGCGAAATTCAAATTTCCTTACGTTTTTTGCAATTTGCAGGCCAGTGCTATGTTGTATGTTGATTAAAATATGACTACATACGTCTTACAGCCGCAAATCATATAATCATCAACATACAACCTAGCACTGGCCTGCAAATTGCAAAAAACGTGAGGAAAAATGAATTTCGCGGGCTACCGTGCAGCAATGCACTAAGCAGGGTTGGTTCCGGTTCCTTTCCAAATTAAATATAAATTAGTGGAATTTCGTATTATCCTGCAAAATTTTGTTGATCACTGTTGTGAAGCAACTCGATATGAAAATGATGAAATTTTATTTGGTCGTATTTATCCATCGACAAATTAGAAATTATATTTTTCTGAAGGAAGCCATTATTGTTTCATTGTGACAAGCAATTTATATAGCGATCTTGAACGTTTTAATTTTAACATATTAAGTTATTTACACATTTGTTTTGAAACAAAAAACGTACATTTAACAGTAACAGCAGTGTAAAAATATTATTTTTGTTGTGTATAATTGTTTATTCACCTAACAATGGTGTTTACTTGTGAAGTTTGTGCTGATAATGTGTGTTTGTTAGAAGTTAAAGGCAATAAGTTTTCTCTATTATCGTATAATGACAAGCTTCAAGTTGTGTCTAAAGGTAGATTTGTACCCGAATTACGAGAATTAATCTAAAAATAATATATGGTAATTAACTGACGTGTTCTGTAACTATCGCCCACTCACTTGGATAAGATATTAGAGGTAGCCGAATCTTTCTTCTGTTTGCATCGTTAGAAAATCGTGAGTTAAACCTTGAATAATGTGGTGAGTTCTTTACTTCGTGTATTTATAACTTTTGTTTTTACAGGCTTATTTTCAAATATTATAAATCAATAAATGTGACTAGTTTGAGGACCATCATAATTATGTAGAGCGACGGACGTTTTGGAGTTGCGCGTTTTTTTTTTTGCTATCATTATTTCGTGGCCTGCCCATCCTGGTGGACGACTGCACGCCGCTGACAAACATTGATCGGTATATTGTGGTCAACTTACTACATCATCTTCAAATGTGTTGTTTAATGCGATGGGTTGCTTCCCTCGTGGCTGATACAAGGTATCAATAACTTTTAGTTCTGCTGGTGCCTCTGCATTTCTATCATATAAGGCTAACATCTCCTCTCTGCCATACCTGTAAAAAAATTAAAATATTATTAATGTCATAATATTAAGCAATAGACAATCTGGACATATTATGTTGTGTGTATAATTCAGGAGAAAGTGACAAACTAAAACAAATGTTCTAATGACCGTTCGTAAAGATCTCGGAAGAACATGAGCATTAAGACATTAAAGAAAGGATCCATTCTGCTTCAAATATATCACAATTTCTTTTCTAGTTCACTAAACTAAACTGGCTGTGTAAAAGACCATTCCGAACACAATGCTAAAACTGAAAAAGTGACATATTTTGGAAATACTCATCTGGTCTACCGACTGATAGCAAGATAACAAAAAAAAATTATGGTAAGTATAGCAGTAAGTAGTAGCCTTTTCCCAACTATGTTGGGGTCGGCTTCCAGTCTAACTGGATGCAGCTGAACACCAGTATTTTACATAGAGCGACTGGCTATCTGACCTCCACAACCCAGTTAGTACTGGGTAATACGATACCCCTTGATAAGACTGATTGTCAGACTTTTTGGGCCACTGACTACCTGTAACGAATGTCAAAGATCTACAAATAACAGCCGGGACCAACAGCTTAACGTGCTATCCGAGGCACAGAGGAAGGTCGGTATGCAAGGGTGGTCACCCATCCACATACCAACCTAGGCAAGCACGGCTTAACCTAAAGATTTAATTTCGTTTAGTGTTTCATACCTTTGTTTGGCTAGGATTGGCTTTGGTTGACCACTGTTTGAATTGTTTGCAGATGCAGAACCTGATGCTGTACCTCCCCCGGATGAGCCTCCTGATGCTGAAGTGCTTGGGCCCGAGTTGGCATTCTGACTGTTCGACCTTGCCGCGCTACGCTCTCTAGACGCGTTGCGCAGCCACTCGGGACCAAACTTTATGGGATTGTTACGGTCACCCATTGTAATTGTTGACAAAGTTAATATTGAACGAATTTAAGAACCCTGCAGGCAGGAGCAACTGAAACAAACATCTGATTTAAGTATAAAGAATTCAACAAAACAGAGCGAGGTTAAAAATAAAACATAAAAAAATGCCAATTTCTTTCATAATTTTATATTCTAATTGGCCCCGCCTATTTTTGTTTAATTTAAAATGTGCTTGTTTTTTGCTTTCAGGTTTTTCAGTCGTTGTTGTATTTTAGTTTTTTCTCATTTCCATTATGTCTGGATTAGCGCCCGCTTAAATATCACTGGCGAAATTTTCTTATTATACACAATTTTTTATGGAATTTTAAACATACTCAACAACATACAATCCTTGCCACGAAAGATGAGACCTGTCACACTACTCGTACGAGTTAATAGGGAATAATGTATTAAACGTTAAGTTTAACTACTGGTTGTCGCACATAAATAATATTAAATTCCTGGAATTTTCTACGACAGTTCAAACGTCCGTAGCTGTCGCGACCTATGATGTGACGTCTTTATCCACAATCTGCCTTGTTTACATCTATTTTTTTTGGCTTTAATAATAAAATAATTTTACTATTTGTATGTGCTTTATTCAAGTAAAAATTGCAATAACAATATTATAATAAAATTTTAGTGAAACTCTAAGCACTTTTTAAATAAAAGTGCTTTTACACAATGAACTTTGACGTCAATACCGGCGTTATCGAGGACGATGCGTTTTGAGAGTCCGTTCCGTTTCACAAAAAAAAACATGCTACATAAAAACAGTAAATTGTAAAATAAATGATGTATTAGAAACTTGTTGTAGACGCCAATACAAGGCATTTTTCATAAATAAAAAGAGTTTTGTATTTCATGCATATTCCCTATTGTGTAACGAAATACTGTAAGTACGTGGTAAACCATCTTCCTACTTAGTCTTCTTAATGTTTTACCTCGAGGCATAATCAAGTTTCACTCGTTTCAAGTGATGTGACAGGTCTCATCTTTCGTGGCACGGTGTGTACACAATCTTTTAAATGGCATTAACGGACCACCAGATTTAATAAAATGTAAGGGCAAAAAAAACACTTTTGATTGCCAAAATTAGTAAATGATCACCAAAATTTTACCAACAACTCCAAATGATGAGTCCAAAAATAGTTAATGACCACCAAAAATTGAACAGAATTTTAATATAAAATGACTTTTAAATATGAAACATCGTTTTATCCTATAAATTAAATTATTTCCAAATAATTCGTTATATACTTAAAAATAGTAAATAAACCCCCTAAAGTATGATATTGCAAAATCATAACTGTCTGAGCTTTCTTTACTTTTATTTTATTTTATTTTATTTAATAATGCTATTTCTTATTTCGCGTTTATTCAATAAGGTTAAAAAATAAACAACTCGTATAATTATAATAATCTTTTTATTAAAATTTAAACAAACTTAAAAATCAGACTCTGTGTAATTAACATTGGCATGTAATTAAATCGATATACCCTTTATTCGAACAAAATATTTCAAAGTTAAACCAAAAATACTGACTTGCACACAAATTAAGCACACTAAATAAATCTAATTAAATTACACTGTTTAAAGGTTTTTGCAGAACTGTTTTTTTTTAGTTATTTTAGAATTTGCTACGACTCCATGACGCGCGCTCGCTTTGCTCGCATATTAAATAACACTCTTTGGCTTCTTTCCCCGAAGTGCCGGGCCACCTTCCCTCTGCTGCCGGCCTCCTTCGTCGGCCTACGGCCCGGTGCCCATGCCGCCCATAAAAGATAGTATAGCAACATTTAATGGTAATCAAACGGTGTATTTAGTTAGAAATATCGCAATAATTTGCTTATCAAAACTTGGTGATCAATTTACTAAATTTGGGTTCATAGTACAATTTAAAGTGCAGTCATGACTAAAATAAGTTGTACCATTGTAATTTTAGGTTTTCGTTTTTTGGTTAAGGATATTTTTTTTTGCTGATTGGTATTATTTTAGGTAATAGATGTGTTGTAGGTCACAAAGTTAATTTTGGTGGTCATTATATTTGTCCCCCTTTTAAACATGTAAGTTGTATGTATATTTTTGTAATCACCTTATTATAATCCTTCATTTGATACTGATACTCAATAGTATTGGAAGATAAAAATAAATTCGAACTCCACAATTTGGCCCCCCAAATCCGGATTTTTTAAAATTTTTATGTAGCCAGTGAGTGACATTCGCGTCACCAAGACAAATCGGCTAACGGCGTATAATTTATCCAAATCCGTTCAACCGTTTAGGTGTTACACACATTCATACATACAGGTCAAACACATAAGCATAACCCTCCTTTTGGACTTTGCCGTAGCACCCCACCGCGAACAACAGGAATCACGACGGGTAACACAAAAAACGAATATGTACACAAAGTGGTACCCAAAGAAACTAGAACATTGTAAGATTACAAAGACCACAACGAAGTTCAAAATAACTGCTAGCTAGTCTAGCAAGCTACACTATCACTATTATTAGCATTGACGCTTAGCACCTATAGTTCTAGGACTCTCACACGATGGGATAACTCGCAAACGCGCATTGAGATGATTATATTTCTTTTACAGCTCAGACCAAGTAAAACACCAAGACATAAAGTGAGGCCAGTGCAAATTAAGTCTCGCTCTGTTCATACACGCCCACACACACACATTTACATCAAACTATAATTAAACTACGCCTCAATCAATGCACAACATGTTTACGAAACAGGCCTCACTTTGCTGTTCGCAGAGTTCCGTCTTTACCTTTTTATTTGGTCTGAGTTTTTACAGATACATAATTTTATTATTTTTCTCTATAACCTATACTCAAAATTTAAGACCATTTTGGTGTCGACTCTGTTGTGCACAAACTAAACTTAATTTAGGCTAGTGCTATCTTTTACTAAAAGGCAGTGCGAGAAAAGGACGGCTATAGCTTTGAACTAAGTTTTAGATGTCAAACTAGTTTTTGTCTTGCGCTTCACCGTGTTTTTAGTCGACATGTTTTTACGTGTAGCCTTCATTTGTATGGAAATATTAGTTCCAATTAAATTTGACAGATCTAAATTACGTCCGTCTCTTTCTCGTTTTATTAGAGAGAAAAAGATAGCAATAGCCTAAATTAAGTTTAGTTTGTGCACAACAGAATCAACACCGTTGACTATTTGTATAAAAAGTTTCCAATATAATTTCACTAAACATATTACAGTATTTTATTCACCTTGATATGAAGTGAATCTCAACTGAACAGAGCTGCAGTGCAACTGAATCAAATATCAACTAAACTTTATAAGAAAGTCACAATCCACCCATTGTCACCAATTGTGCATGTGATTGTCATCGTGAATCAGGAACCACTCAATCCAGAAAATGGCAATGGGTGTTAATTCAACTGTATTGCCAGGGCATAAGGTCCAAATCAGAAAAAAATATTGTTAAGTCACTTAACTGCGTAGTATATTACTCGAAGAGTGACTGCTTTTTTCTTCTCTTTGGATAATTATTTACTTATGAAATGTTATGATGAAAGTTCTTATAGCAGAACTTCGATTTGACATAACTTTTTTAAAGTATAAAACATAACCTTAGAATAACTGTAACATTACGTCTGTTTTCCCGAAGGGTCAGGCAGTAGTTACATTCACATCACATCTTACCATTTATGATCTACGTAATAGCGAGCCTATTGCCAAAAACGTATGATTTAAGGCCTGTCTGACTAGCAGACAACGCACAGCATAAATGCACATTAAAAACCAACTGGGTAATGGATTATCTCTTCAAGGAGTAAGATTTGTTTATGTCTAGTGGTTGAAATAGTGAGTTTGAAGCACAGTAATGAAATCGCAAGCTTTTACTAGAAATTATTAACTAATGTTTAAACAATTGTGTGAAATTATTCCTACAATTAGAGAAAAGAGGTCCATACAATTGCAGTAACTTTTCATCTTTGATTTGTTGCAAGTTCTTTTTTTCTCACTTTTAATGGTTTGTTTACTTTAGATGACAATTATTGTTACATATTTGTTGTGAATATTGAAAATTGACAATTATAATAACATAATAATCATGTTAATTTTATTGACTCTTGCACTGTGCACAACACATAGAAGAAGTCGCAATTGGCCTCTATTAGGCGCAATGGAAAAATTGTAGATCCAAGAGACAAATGAGTATGCCAGCCAGCCAGCAAGTTTAGTTATTAGAATAAAATTATTATTGTTAGTAAAAAAACAGAGACCACATTTTTGGTAACCCACAAGTTTGATAATTTAAATTCTAAACACTGACCCATTTAATTTGTTTTAGTCTATCATTTTATGTTTTATCCTACTAATATAATAAATTCGAAAGTTTGTGAGGATGAATGTTTGTTACTCTTTCATACAAAAACTATTGACTGGATTTGGATGAAATTTGGCACACAGATAGTTTACCTGGATCAACACTATATTATGGTAGCACAATCCAGTGGGACATTACCGATATCCATGCGGGCAAAGCTGCATGCATAAGCTATTTATCATAACCTGGCGCCACTGAGTGGTTAGAGGTCTTAGTTCTGTATTTAAACTAGAACTAATACATGTGAGTTTATATGAACATACTGCATGGTCACTAAATAGGTCTCCACATATTACTGCAAACCAACATTCACGAATAATTTGTTGTAACAAAATGATGGGAAATTCTCAACAAATTGAAAAACTTAGTGATTTGCATCATCATCTAAATAAGTAAAATAATATACCATGGTTTGGTACTTGGATATTGTTTCTAACTAAACTTCAGTGTTATTTACTCAAAATCAAATCCTGATTACATGCAACCAGTAAGCATGAGGTTATTCCTGATAGATGGTTGTTGGTTCTGGAAGGAACTATTGACAAATGGTAGTAAAACTTCCAGTTTTAGTAATTCTCAAAAACAAACAATTAATATTTTCAACAAAAGATTGTAAGCAAATGAATGTGAACACAATGCCATACGGCATAAATAATAAGTTGAAATATTTACCATGAAACATAAATAGTACACAGATACTTACTCATTTTAGAAGTGTCAGCAACATATAATTAATGAACTTAGTTTAATTATTGGACTGTAGCACTATTCTATTTCAACATACCCCCAAATCCAAATTTCAGAATAACCATTGATTGGGTAGTAGACAGCAAGAATTCATTGAAAACACAAGTTTTATACTTTTGGCAACTAAGTATCAGTGCACTATGTTTGAACTTTATCACTCAAAAACTATCACTGACTTCAACAAACCTCCAAAAAAAAAAATCTATTATAGTCGTTGAATTAATCATAAATCATCAACAATAACCATCGATTGCTTCAATTACACCAATAATCCATCAAAAACACCAAACTTCAATACTTTTATCAACTAAATAACAGTGCACTAAGAATAATAATGGTTTTGCACAAGTAGTTGGGTACTAGATTAGCTCAGCACCGATTGATATAAAATAACAATGGAAACAAAGCGCTGCCGCGACTCCGTTCGAATCACAATACTATCAGAAGAATCCATTTGTTACGAAAACACACTGAGAAACCATTTGCACCTCGCGTATGAAACTCAAACGGATTGAAACGAAACACACAATCCAAGAGTCAAGGTGGCAGTAGGTAGGAACAGAATTAACATACGTTTTCAATAAAAAGGAATGGTCTCGCGATTTATACGTAGTTTAATTACAATAGAAGTATCGGATCATATCAAAATTGCAATAAGTACAGAATTAGATTATATTTACCAAAGTGCTTGAATGTTATATGAAACGCACGCACGGGGATAGCAATATGGCGGCGGAGATAATGTGAATTGTGGAGTGAAGTTATTTTTTTTTTATGATCCATCCAAATGTTGCCATTTTACCAAAATCTGACGTTAAGACCGCATTCCGAATTACAAAATAATCACTCACAGCGCTCACATCTATATTTTGCGTTCCGATTTAAATATCACGATTATGACAGCTAAGAGCTGTCATCAATGAGAGGTTTTCTTTTTGAGGTATTAAAAAAAACTTAGGGGATTCTCGCCACAGAGTGTATTTGGTTAGCACGTGTGTCCTGAATTTTAAGTTGTTTTCAGTGAAAAAGTGACTTGTTGTGACTTGTTTTTGTATTTTTGTGTTGTCCTTGTGTCGTTAATCGGGTTTGTATTGTTTATTTTTTGTTATAGTAGTTTTTACTGTAATAATGGAGCGAAATAAACCTCCCGACCCTGATCCTCCACCTGACATGTCTTCTTCCTCAATTTCCGATTATGCTCCTCTATCACCGAACTCCCCGCTATCCCAACTTGCCAATGTTGCTTGCAGCATAGCAGACACGCAAATTTCAACCAATCCGTCACGCAAACGCCCAGTTGACGATGTTAATATCACAAGCCCTCCTACGAAGCAACAAAGAGCTCAAGTTGGTCGTACTAAGTACTCAGCGACAGATAAAGCGCCTTTCCTAGTCCACGTATCCCGCACGGAATCCCAACCGAATGCTAATACAACACTCCATCCCGTTACATTCGGCATGTTTCTTTTTAATAATAACATTGGTAACGTAGTTCGTGACGGAGTTAAACGCGTTGGTCGTAACCGAGTTTCTGTGGAATTTACTTCCCCTCAGGATGCGAATGCCTTTATCATAAACAGTATTTTGTCAAAAAATGGTTATATCGCTAGTATCCCCACATTTAACATTACCCGTATGGGTGTTGTAAAAGGAGTTCCCCACGACATGTCGGAAGAGGAGTGTAAAAGTTATTTATCCGTTCCATCTGGCTGTGGACAAATTCTTAAGGTCAGACGTATAAACAAAAAGAATTTTCATGACGGGGCTATAGAATGGAAACCCACAGAAACTTGCGTGATCACGTTTGACGGACAGGTTTTACCAAACAGAATTTACTGTTGCTACACATCTCTCCCAGTACAGCAATATGTCTTCCCTACAATTCAGTGCCGTAAATGCTGCAGATTTGGACATATTGCATCAATCTGTAGGTCAAAACCACGCTGCAGTAAATGTGGTAATGATCACCCTGGTGATGGTTGCAGCATTTCTGAGGCTGAAGCTTTCTGTGTACTATGCTCAGGGAATCACTTTGCTAATAGCAGGTCATGCCCGGAGTTTGGTAGACAGAAAGCTATAAAGACTATCATGGCTGAGAAATCCCTGTCCTATGCTGAAGTAAGCAAAACTGTCCCAGCTGCTTCCCGTAACTATGCCAATATAACAAAATCCCAACCCCAATCATATCGCAAAACAGTTTTTCTAAAGCCTAAGACCCATGCCCCCCTTTGGGGAAAGGGGGGCATGGGTCTTAGGCTTTCATCATACGATAGAGTTGCTCATGAGCAAATAACTAGTTCTCCCCAATCTTCACAGCCTAATGGCTGCACACTTAATAACCCCTACGTCGACCGTAATAATATTTCCTCTACCATTGAAATTCTCGTAAAACTCCTAACCACTGTAATGTCTTCTTCTAATTCACAAATACCGTCCAACGTTGCCCACCAACTTGTTACTCTTCTTCTAGACATTAAAAATGGCGGGTCGCCAAGTATTCCTTCAGTGGAATGTGAGGAGCGTGTGGCATAAAAAGCACGACCTCATATCCCTCCTGAATGAGTACAAGCCCTTGGCTTGCTCCATTGCTGAGACTTGGCTTACCCCAAGTCTTAGCTTTCGTGTACCACATTTTAATATTCTTAGATGCGATAGATCTGATGGCTATGGAGGGTCGGCCCTCCTTTTCAATAACCGTGTCCCACTTTTGTCCCTATCCTTACCTGCGCTTGGTGGTGATGTGAATGTTGTTGGAGGGACTGTTGAGGGGATCACGGTCCTCTCTGTATACATTTCGCATCCTCATCATAACTTTTTAACCATTATAAGAAATATTTTTAGTAGTATCCAAGGTCCCCTTTTGGTCATGGGTGACTTCAATTGCCATCACTTTAGGTGGGGTTCTAATAGATGCGATTCCTTCGGGGAAGGTTTGGTAGAAATTCTAGATGACCTTAACCTCTGTGTCCTAAATGACGGTTGCTCGACCCGGAGACCTCTTCCTGGGCAGCAAAAGAGTTGTGTAGATCTCACATTCTGTTCTGTGGAGTTGGCGGCATCGATTCATTGGCAATGCACTACTCTGACGCATGGTAGTGACCATTACCCTATAGTTATATCTCTGATTAATAAGACCTTTTTAGAAAAAACTTCTCCCCCACTTCTGAAGTACAACTTGTCCAAACCCGATTGGACAAAGTTTTCATCATTACTGGAGGAGAAAATTAGTGAACTCCCAAATTTAAATTCAGCATTTTCAGGCTTTTTGGGGCACTGCCATGTTAAGAATTGTTATGAAGGCTTTGTTTCGGCCATAATTTCAAGTGCAGATTCGTCCTTTAAGTTACGGAACTGTGCTAGAAACAAGATTCCATCACCCCCATGGTGGGACCATGAATGCACAGCAGCAATACAGACGAGGAATGACGCCGAAATACAGTACAATGAATCGATGAATAACGACAATTTACTACAGTATAGACGAGTGTATGCTCAATCTAAACGTCTTCTTCGTAAGAAGAAACGATCAGGTTGGGTTAAGTTTTGCACTTCTCTATCCCCCTCCACTCCCGTATCAGCAGTCTGGAAGAGTATAAACCGATTTAGGCGTGGTTGCTCCCCGTCAATTTCTTCCCCCATCACCAGACAAACTGCTGAATCCTTTTTCGATAAAATTGCTCCACCCTATGTTCCCTTATCTTCAGAATTATTTTTCACGCCTGTAAATACTGCGGATGATCCGCTGGATTACCCCTTCTCAATGGAGGAATTGAATACGGTGCTTCGAAATGTACGGGATACTGCCCCTGGCAAGGATGGCATCCCATACTCTTTTATAGTCCACTCTGGTACCAACGCTAAGAACTATTTTCTCGAAATTGTGAATTACTGTTATCGTTTTGGTTGGGTACCGGATCAGTGGAAACAACAAATCGTCATTCCTCTTTTGAAACCAGGCAAGAATGCCGATGACCCGAATGGACTTAGACCAATTGCTTTGTCGTCCGTCTTGGCCAAGTTACTGGAACATCTAATTAAAAATAGACTTGAGTGGTTTGATGAGTCTCGGGATCTACTACCCAGCCATCAATTTGGCTTTAGGAAGGGACTTAGTACAATGGACAGCGTGGCAACGTTAGTTACGGATATACGTACAGCCTTTTCCAAAAATGAATCTGCTGTAGCCGCCTTCCTAGACATATCTTCCGCATACGACAATGTCCTTCTTCCCATTCTCAGGCAAAAATTGCAACAGCTGAGTATTCCGGCGAAGATGGTACAGTGCATATGCGGGCTTCCTAGGTCCCGCTCTTTGGTGTTGAGAGTCCAGGGTGAGATATTTGAGGAAAGACAGACGTGGAAGGGTCTTCCCCAAGGCTCTGTCCTCAGCCCATTACTGTACAATTTATACACAGCTGACATTGGCTCCTGTCTTAATACTGACTGTCATCTTTTACAGTATGCCGATGACCTTGTCCTGTATGTAGCCAATGCATCAGTTGTTGATGCTGCTACATCTCTCTGTCTCTCTCTGGACTCTTTAAACCAATGGCTTTTAGACCATGGTCTCTCCCTATCTCCTCCGAAAAGTTCGGTTGTCGTTTTCTCCCGGAAACAACGGATCCCTCAAGTCTCAGTTAGCATTGAAGATCAAGGTATTCCAGTAGTTAATAAAGCAAAATTTTTAGGCGTGTATTTGGATTCCAAATTATCTGGTTTACCCCACATTAATTACTTAGTTAAAAAATGCGAAAGGGTTATCCCTATTATAAAAGTCCTTGCTGGTGTCTGGTGGGGTGCCCATCCTTACACTATGAAATTAATCTATAATGCTTTAGTTCGTAGTATTATAGATTTTGGCTCATTTTTGTTGATTCCATGTAACAAAGGCGGTTTAGTTGGATTAGATAGGGTTCAGTCTCAATGCCTTCGGATCATCTCAGGTTGCATGAAGTCCTCTCCCATTAACGCCTTGCAGGTCGAATGCGCCGAACCTCCCTTAGCCCTGAGGAGGCAGTATCTGGCGTCCCGGTTCCTGTCTAGGGTTATCCCCAAAACTCTACATCCTCTTATTCCAAAATTGAAAGAATTAGATACTCTGTACAGAAATTCAAAATATTGGAAATGCAAGGAATCTCCGCTAATATTAAAAGCGTTTTGCCAGCTCCAAAATTTAGATTGTCCTATTGTCCAATATCCCAGATTACCATTGTTTAACTTCCCGTATGAAGTACTCTGCTTCAAACCCCAAATATTTTACAACATTGGTATTTCCAAAAAGTCCCCTTCGGCAAACTCGATCTTTAATGCGGTGGTGTGTGAGCGATGGAATGGGTTTCAAAGGTTTTTCACGGATGCCTCTAAGTTAGCAAGTAACAGTTATACGGGTGCTGCTGTTTATTACCAAAATTCTAAAATTATCCTGCAATTCAAATGTCCAAAGGAATCTTCTGTATTTACAGGCGAGAGTGTGGCTTTATTGGAAGCATGCCTTTTCATAGAATCCCACAATATTAACTCTGGTGTCATTTTTACAGATTCCCTCAGCTCTCTTCAATCCCTATCCCAGAATCCCTTCAAAAGTAAATTACATAGCCCACTAATTTTAAATATTAAAAAGACACTCCTATCCTGTGCCAATCAGCAAAAAGACATTCATCTAGTTTGGATACCCAGCCACTGTGGCATTAAAGGCAATGAATGTGCTGATACATTGGCTAAAGACGCATGCACCTCCCCAACTGCAGACCTTAAACACCTTAATCACCAAGGCTATGATCTACTAAACCTTCCCAAGTCGGATTTGGAAAGCTCGTGGCAGGAACTGTGGAACAGCTCGAGCAAAAAGAAAGGTAGTTTTTACTACGCGGTCCAACCGCTGATAAAACCGAAACCATGGTTCTACCAATACAAGAAGGTACCTAAAAGTGTCGTATCGGTCCTTTGTAGAATTCGCCTAGGCTTTTGCTGTTCTCCAGTTTTCCTTCGTAAAATTCGTGTGCAGGACTCGTCCCTATGCGAATGCGGATTGGATGAGGGTAGCTTGGATCACATCTTTTTTGACTGCATCAACAATGATCCATCCTACGACTTATATAGTCGTCTCCCCAAATTAAAGATTCCTGTGCCAATTAATTTCCCTTCCCTTTTAACATACTCCTCCCCAGAACTGCTCCAGATGCTGATGGTTTTTATCCGTCTTAATAATATTAAATTGTAAAAATGTTTTTATTCCATAGAAATTATCTAAATTTGGTGTGGTACATGTTTTTAAAATTTTCATGTTACTAACAATTTTAATTTATATAATTATATATTCTTGTTTGTTTCAGTGCTGTCCTACTAACCCAACAACAAGTTCTGCAATGAGTTCAGCTATTTAATTGTTATATTACTTCTCTCCTTTTTATTTTTTTTTTTCTGTTCTCTAAACATCACTTGCTTTCTCATTCACTTCTGACATCGGCAGAATTGTCGACATTGGCATCGACAGCATTTGCCATAAATAAAAATAGAATAGAATAGAAAAACTTAGTTTCCAAGAACTCTATAGATGGCGCTGAACTGACTACGATAGTCTGTTGGTGCCAAAGCCAAAACGCTTGAAAAATAAAACATTGCGTCAAGTCACATACGCTCGTTGACGGACACTTTCGTTTGCTTAACCTTCCGAATATAACCTAGTTTTCTCGCGCTTTGATAAAATCAGTTTTTTAGATTCCGTTCCTAGCATTAACGTACTAAGTTCAGCGCCATCTATCCAGCGACTAGGGAAGAGCTAAAAAGAAAATCCCTCATTCGGAACGATCGTGAACGTCTTCACAGTGAACATAACCCCAAACCAAAACCTTTCACAAGACCTCTTTTTAAAAATGGAAGTTATGTTGGTTGACTCTATCGACTCTGATAACTTAGATTTTGAGATAGAGAACGACGATTCGTCCAGTGATGAGAAGGATGACGTCGAAGTGTTTATTTTAGCGTATTTTGCTCCCGGCAAAGACATACCCCTTTTAAAAAAATACTACCAATTACAAAGATGTTGGTGTCGATTCTGTTGTGCACAAACTTAACTTATTTTAGGCTATTGCTATCTTTTACTAAAAGGCAGTGCGAGAAAAGGACGGCTTTAGCTATGAACTAAGTTAGCTCAGATGTCAAACTAGTTTATGCCTTTCGCTTCACCGTGTTTATATTCGACATGTTTTTACGTGCACCCTTCATTTGTATAGAAATATTAGTTCCAACTAAATTTGACAGCTCTAAATTGCGTCCGTCTCTTTCTTGTTTTATTAG
Source organism: Xestia sexstrigata (assembly GCA_941918905.2). Taxonomy (NCBI): domain Eukaryota; kingdom Metazoa; phylum Arthropoda; class Insecta; order Lepidoptera; family Noctuidae; genus Xestia; species Xestia sexstrigata. The sequence goes on along the minus strand of OW799200.2, from coordinate 7,793,743 downwards.
AGAGGAAAAGATAGCAATAGCTAAATTACGTTTAGTTTGTGCACAACAGAATCGACACCATTGGTAACCAACATTAGAACTGTAGGTGTTTTCAGAGCCCGCTTCGACGGAAAAACGATAGATGGCGCTGTAAAAACCATTTATTGCCTTTTAAAAATAAAATGGTGGCTAGTATATGTGTGTGGGTGCTATAATTGTTCTTTTCTTGCTTGCTTGTCAGTAATCTGACGCAAGTTGATTATTTTATTCTCCTTGATACGGGTAATTGTACAAAAAAAAACGCAAGTCGAACGAAGCAAGACGAACGCACACAAACTATAAATTATAAAAGAAAATGTTAATAAAAAATAAAATTATCTGAAAAATTTTACCACTTTTAGTATGTCTTTCTTCGTTTGATTTGAGTTATTATTATTCAGATTACTGACAAGCAAGCAAGAAAAAAACAAGTCAAGCACCCACAGACATTTACTAGCATTGCCAGCTCCATTTTGATAAAAAAAGCTTTTACAATCAGTCTGGCACAGCGCCATCTATCGTTATTCAGTGGAAGCTGGCCCTGAAAACACCTCATTGGACTGAAAAAAACAATCTTGTTTTTTTCACTTTAATCGGAACTATCTAGTTCCGATTAAAGTTCCAGATACAGATCTTTGGCAGCGGGGAGCGGGGTATGTCCACCTATGCTAACTCTAGTGTTTATTCCTCTATGATGAGTTTTATCTTTGGTTTCCGCCTTTTTTGTTGTCTTTTTTTAGACTGACCATACAACATTCCTATCTATAACTATAGAGGGAAAAGCGGGGAAAGCAATACCGATTTAAAACACACAGAAAAAAAAACATAAAGTATTTATATTGTTAAAGTCACCTATTACAAATTTAACATAAAACTTGCGCCTGGGCTTCATTCGACGAAAGGCGTGAGCAGGCCCCTAAACAATCATACAGATAAAACACAACAATTTAGAGTCCATAGCCTGGCTACGTTCCAGGGACCTCTTCGGAGAAATGGGAAAAGCAACTGTATAACTAATGGCGCTAGCATCACTTGCACCTTGTTGAAAATCTGTCAATGTCATTTTATAGTTCAAAATAGTTTGACCTCATTGGTCAGATTGGGACTAATCTGTGGATGCGCCATCTACAATCAGCTTTGACCAGCATTCCCCATTGAGTGCTATCGTTTGAGCTTACTAGCTGGCGCCATTGTCGAGTAGGATTCTGTCATTAATTCTATTTTTTAAAGTATCTTTACCTTCATAAAAGGTTTAATTTACGTATAACAACATAGTATAATCAGATTATTACAATATTCTCCCTTTTTCGTTCACCGATCCTCCCTAAAATTAGCAAGCATGAAACATTTAAAAAACATTGTTACTCCAAGTACTAACAAATAAGATCTTATGAGCCATTTTACATTTTCGCGCAAATTTCTAACTTAGATAACACCCTGGCATTTTTGAATACTGCTTCGAGTGCAGAGTCTCCGTAATCTTTATAGGAGTAGGTGTTACATGGTTTTCAACATGACCTTGATTTTGTCCATATTCATTTTAAGACCCAATCTTTCGATGATGATGAGATGCTCCGATTTGGCGAATAAGATCCTGCCATCGTCGATCTTCAGTTTCGTGAGCTGGCTCTGCCCAATAGCCAGATCTCTTGTAAATACCTTAGCTTTTATTCCACTCAATCGCAATATTATGTATTTTTTGCACCTGGAATTAAAACTACTCATCATCTGCCTAGCCTTTCCGCAACTATGTTGGCTCACGCGCAGTTTTGACGATTTTCAGCCTCCCGAACAAGCCGGTTTCTGAAAAGGCTTTAGCACCGTGGACTACATACATACGCTGCGGCAGGTTATACAGAGACGCGTCTATCTCTCTTTAGCGTTTGTGGACTACGAGAAAGATTTCAATTCGATCAAGATTTGGGCTGTACTGCAGTCTCTCCAACGGTGCAAAATCGATTATCGGTACATCGAGGTGTTGAAGTATTTTTATTAAAACTCTACCATGTCATTCCGACTTCAGGATCAAGACTCGGAACCTATACTTCTGCAGCGAGGTGTGAGACAGGGAGACAGTCCGTCATATCTCCGAAATTATTCACCGCTGTACTGGAGGATGTCTTTAAGGTTCTGGACTGGAGAGGGCTAGGCATCAACGTCAAAGGCGAGTACATCGCTCACCTTCCGTTTGCCGACGATATAGTGGTCATGGCTGAGACCATGGAGGACCTCAGTACAATGCTCGTTGACCACAGAAGCTTCCGAAAGATTGGGTCTTAAAATGAATATGGACAAAATCAAGGTCATGTTGAAAACCATGTAACACCTACTCCTATAAAGATTACGGAGACTCTGGACTCGAAGCAGGAGACGATTATGTGTACCTGGGACAATTAGATGAATGGTTTTGTAAAAAATGTGATTGTTAGGGCAAATAAAGGCCAATAAATGAAATGCCATAACTCTGTTGGACACTGGGCCCAATTTGACTCATGGTCTTTTAAAAATATTAAAGCAAAATAAATAACACCTTTTCGTTTTCACTTCAAGTAGTTTATTTAGTACACAGTAACAGTAGGTACATTTGAAAACTGTTTTCATGTTACGTTCGTTGTTTCGTGGTGTTCGGGTGATCTGTTTTGTGCTATTTTACGACCTAATACTGTGCTTGTTTTCTTGATATCTGCTATAAACGTTGGACCCTTTCCCTTGGACCCTGTGATAAGATACGTACACGATTGACCCCAGGCCGTGTATACTAGACCTCGATTTTATTTGAATGCGACAAAACTTGCAAAATGCCGAGAAAGACGGCCTACAAGTGCTTTTTGGATGTATTGTATTGTATGTATATTTATAAACATATATATATTTATATTAAATTATTTAAAAAACTAATTATGTTTTCATTTCTATCTATCATTCTCGTCTCTAGCTTAAGATTTCGAAGAATGATTTTCCTTTTATTGACGAATGATTGTTTTGTGAATTAAGTAAATTCATACGTGTATGTTTCGAATTCTATATATTTTTAAGACAAGACTAGAATAATCATGATGTCATCATAGTCTATTTTATACAAATAAGAATTCATTTATTCCACACAAATAAATAACAATCATTCTTCAATAAAAGGATTTAATACTAGAAACAATAACTAAAACCGCCATCTAGTGAGCGATAGCGTAAGAGGAGGGGACAATGAGACAAGTAGCGCTTTCTACAGTTTTTTAAAACGAAAACCTCAGTTGCACATCTATCTTGTATTATATAGTGTCGTGTATTATCTGAAATAAAGTTATTTGTTGAACATTAAGTTGTATTTTATTTCCATTCTCTATATGACATACGTCAGATAATAAACTGATGACATTTATTTTTTAGACAACAAATATAAATCTATGATACCAAAGGAGTTTGTAACATTCCTCCCGGCCTTAGTCCATTTGGTCTATGAGGCGATGTGGTGGGCGTACTGATCTCTTACTACGCCTCAACACCGGCGTCTGCTCGAGTGTTCGCGGTGAGGAGGTTTCAATTGGAGGTTGACTAAATGGAGTTGAACTGGCACGAGGTAGTACTTCATGTGGTGTGGAAGTGCATGACGATGGTTTCATCGAAATGTCTGGCTCGTTGGTTGGTGATGGTGACTGAGCTACACTCGCATTGGGACGTTTGTGGTCGGTGTCTGCGCTTCAAGACGCCTTCTGAAGTTCTAACCACATAAGAATACCTGTGTTTTCTTTCCTCAATGATAGCCGGTTTCCACTTATTTTCCATTTTGGTACGAATGTACACTGCTTCCCCATTCTGGAAATTCGGCGTATTTTGTTCAGATTGAATATTCGCTTTTACGTTTTTATATCGCAATGCCCTTCTCATATTTGGCTTCACATTATCCAGTAAGCAGTTTAGCTGTCTGCCGAACATCATTTGGGCTGGGGACTTTCCTGTAGTAGTATGCGGTGTGTTGCGATAAGTAAAGAGAAAGTTTTGAAGCCTCTGTTTTAGGTTGACTCTGTCTGCTTCACTTGACGCCATTCTGGATTTAAAAGTTCGCACGAGTCATTCGGCCAATCCATTGGTTCTTGGATGGTAGGGTGAAGATGTCATGTGCACTATGCCCTTTGACTTGTAATACTCTCGAAAGTCTTTGGAAGTAAATTGAGGTCCATTGTCGGAGACAATAATTTGAGGCAATCCAAAAGTAGTAAAAATGCCATCTAGTTTCTCGCATAACGTTTTGGTGGTTATCTTTGCCATAGGTTTAACTTCTATCCATTTTGATAATGCATCTGCCAGCACTAGCCAATACTTGCCCTCAAAAGGTCCGGCAAAATCGACGTGAACTCTTTCCCATACCTTTTCTGGGATCGACCAAGAGTATACAGGAAGTTCTGAGTTGTTGGGTCTATTTTCCTGGCATTTTTGGCATTTTTTTACAAAATTGTCAATGTCTTCTTCGAGTGTTGGCCACCAAACATAGAAGCGCGCAAGAGCTCTCATTGCAGAAGTTCCAGGATGGCCAATATGCAAATAACGCAGTACTGTACTTCTTAATGTACTAGGTATAACAACTCTACCTTGCCACATAATGATCTTGTTCTCTATCGACAGTTCACTGCGTTTTCTGATAAACGGTTTCAGATCAGTCTGTGAACAGTCAAACCAGTCGGTTTTGATTAATTGCAGGACTTGCTTTAGTGTGGCATAGTGTTTCGTTTCTCTTCTAATATGCTCTTCACTTAAGGTCAAGTCGTTAATTTTATTATACTGTATCAAATCAGTGATTTTGCATATCGAAACCTCTGGACAATTCGGCTGCTCAGTGCTATTTGGCATTCTGGATAGGTAATCAGCAATGATGTTATGTTCCTCTTTTCTATAAATTATGTCATAATCATAATTTCCAATCACGAGTGCCCACCTCACAAGTCTATTATTGGCAATTTTTGGGAGATTTCGTTGTGGGCCCAATATGTGAATAAGTGGTTTGTGGTCAGTTACAAGTGTGAACTTTGTACCTCTGAGATATTGGTCGAATTTTTGAATGCCATAGATTATTGCTAATGCCTCGCGGTCTATAACGGAATATTTGCTTTCAGCCGGTTTAAGTTTTCTTGACCCGAATGCAATAGGTTGTTCGATTTCTTTATCCTTGTGGTATAAGACTGCGCCTACTCCTTTCTCTGAGGCGTCGCAGGAGAGGTAAAGGGGTCGACATTCGTCAAACGCGACAAGCGATTTAGATCTTGTTATTAATCTCTTAGTTTTAATAAATATTTCGTTCTCATGATTCGTCCATTGCCAGTTTCGGCGGTCACCGGTTAGTTCATGTAAATCGGCGCGGTGTGGGATAAATCGTTCATAAAAGTTTATGAGTCCTAAGAACGCCCTAAGTTCTTTTGTTAGGTATTTGTTGGCGGTGGTGCCTTAGAAATTGCTTCTATTTTAGATTTTGTTGGTCGTACTCCATCTTTGTCAATAATATGTCCTAAATACTCGATTTCTGGTTGCAACAAAGTGCATTTTTTTAGATTTACTTTCAGTCCGGCTTGTTTCAATTTGTTAAAAACCATTGAAAGAGTCTGTACGTGTTCTTCGTCGTTTTTCCCAGTAATGGCGATATCATCAAAAAATACAGCGACGTTTGTTATACCTTCAAGTAACTTGTCAAGGAAATGTTGGAAAATTGAAGGCGCTGTTGCAATACCAAAAGGCATTCTGTTGTAGACAAAGTATCCTTTGTGGGTTGATATTGTTAGGTACTTTTTTGATTCAGGAGATATTTCAAACTGCAGGTAAGCATCCTTAAGGTCGATTTTCGAGTATTTATCCCCATGTGCCAGACGTTGTCTTAACTGATCAAAAAGAGGCACGGGATGAGTATGTTTGATAAGTACCGGGTTTATAGTTGTTCGGTAGTCGCCACATATCCGTACTTGGCCATTTGGTTTCAAAACATTGACTGTGGGTGTGGCCCATTCTAAGGGTGTCCTGTTGGGGTCCACTTCTGTTATTCGCGTAGAAGCCGTTCTAGTTCTATTTCTATGTTTTTGCGTATGCTGAACTTGATGGGACGTGCCGGCAGATGTTTTGCTTCACTGCCAGGTTTGATGTTCACTTGATAATTCTTTACCTTCCCTAATTTATTGTCAAATAGGTCGTTGTAGGTAGCTAGCACGATATCCAGTGATGTGTCTGTGGTACGTTTTATAGAATAAACAGGTTTCGGAAACGTCACAGTTTTTTGAAAGTTCTTTTAGTCTATTAGAATAATGTTCCATTGTTTTGTCGATTGCTCTCGTAGAGTTCCAAAAATCAATTAAGGCTTTGTATCGCGTTGTCTTTGTTCTATACAAATCCAAAAATTTCATTTTTATATTATGTATGTCGCTGTGTCAAAGTCAGGAGTTAACGCTACTTTCAGCTCGTGGTATATTTCCGGTGTAATGCAGTTTATGAGTACCTAGGTCTTTTTGAATACTAACAGACTCTTCAACCCATATCCGGCATTTCGCTTCAAATAGGTCAACAAAGTTTTCTGCAGTGGTTGTGGAGGGGTTAAACTTGTCGCACTTAAAGTGTTTTACAATGTTTTGTTTTGATGTAGAAGGTGCTGCGTTATCATTGTTGTTTATCACGCTGCTGTTTGATGAGGGGCATCCTAGGTGTTGTTGCTGTTGTACAAATTGTTGTAGAAAGACTGTTAGTACCTTTTGTTGTTCCTGTTGTGCGGTAAGGAAGGCCGCGAATTGTTCAGTATTCATGTTGTTTGATTACTGACAACACAATTTGCCTCGTCGCCAATAAAATAAAGTTATTTGTTGAACATTAAGTTGTATTTTATTTCCATTCTCTATAAGACATACGTCAGATAATAAACTGATGACATTTAGTTTTTAGACAACAAATACAAATCTATGATAACAAAGGAGTTTGTAAAATTATCTATGGCCGGTATTCCGAGCTACGCGTTTTAGTCCACAAGTAGTAAAGTAGTAATAAAACAATATAGGTACCTAATAATATCTAGCATCACAGGAAAATTACCAATTATATGAGAGCGATATCTGAAAACTTTGTTAGGACGTTCTTCAGGTTAATTAATGATCATTTTATATTGTGTTCGTCTCCTTGATTATTCATCATCAGATGAATAATCAAGGAGACGAACACAATATAAAATTACCAACAGACAAGAACGAAATTGCGACAGATTTCCAAAAATGCAACAAGAAAAAAGACACAAATGAAATGCATACTCGTACATAACAACGGCAATTTACAGAATTTACTATATCAGAATCTCCCACCTGTGGCGCATCGAAAGAGATAGCACTCCAACCTCCGTTCAGATCAGCGATTCAAAGCAACAACAGTGATTGAAGAAGTAGAACCGAAGCCCCCTAAATCATTCGAAAACCCTTTCAACTAACTCCTTTGTCCAACTTTCCTCTTGTGGATTTTAAAACTATCTACATTACGTGTCAGTGTAGACAAGAAGATGTACGGTTATTTAAAACTTTTACTGTAAACCTTCGTTCACACGGCGTTATTTTGTACGTTATTTTGCAGTATAATTTTAGGATCACATGGTAGCATGATCCCAACTTTTTACTGTACAATAAAAAGTTGGGATCATGCTACCATGATCAAGGCATAAACTAGTTTGACATCTCTAACTTAGTACATAGCTACAGCCGTCCTTTTCTCGCACTGCCTTTTAGTAAAAGATAGCAATAGCCTAAATTAAGTTTAGTTTGTGGACAACAGAATCGACACCAATGTCGTGCAGGAGAGCTCCGTGTGAACGGCCGCTTAGTCCTTACGCAATAATTTTGTATTTAAATCCAACGATTTCTTGAGTAGTAAATGATTTATTTCGACTCCTTTTATAGTAAAAGTTACTAGACTCTTTAGGAAAAATGTTACGTATGACCTCGTTACAAACCTAGGGTAATTTTTAAGAAAGTCTTATTATAAGCAAGGCAAGGCAGGCCAAGGAAGCCAAGACAAGAAAAACTTTAGATACAATACCTAATGGGGTGCTAATATCCCTAATATGCCTCGATACAAAGCTACGGTAAAAGTAAGAAAGTAGTGCTTTACTCCTAAGTATCTCAATACCTATGTTCTTAGAATGAATACAGCTCAAATTGAAAGGTCATAGTTCAAAATCAGACCAAATAAATTAGGTCTTAAGTTCAACATCAACGCGCAGGTCAGTAGGATTCTCCGTACACCCCCGACCTAGTCCCTACTTTTAATCGATAAGTTCTGTTGTGACTGCGCCGTGGCTAGATTTAATTAGGGCTTATATAATAGGCATGCAATCGGGCATAATATATAGAGTCGAGATTGTCGATACCTGACAAGAAAAATTTGAAGGACAGAAACGGGAAGAAAATACTACCTATGTTATCGTACGACACAAGATCGACACAAGATATTTGTTTTATTATTCTTATATTGTTCTGTTTTTCTGGTTGAATGGGGAAAAAGGGGCAACCTTAAAAAATATGTGTGTAAAATACATATTTATATAACACCATTTTTACGTTTTAAGCTGTCAAAAGTAAAACAAATAAAAAGGTAGTGCCTCTGGTAGTCGGCGCCAGCTTTCAAAAATGTTACTGGGAGCCGGCGGTGCACACGGGTATGTTGGCAGCACTGCATCAAGTGTCCGTCAATGTCAAAATGTGTCGCCTTAAGGCTGATGCTCCAAAGTAGCCCGCGAAATTCAAATTTTCTTATGTTTTTTGCAAATTGCAGGCCAGTGCTAGTTGTATGATGATTAAAATATTGTTCGCGATTGTAAGGCGTATGTAGTTACAGAATTATAATCATCAAAATCATCAATACAACCCTCCAAGTTCATAAAGGTCTAGCAATGACTTTGACCTTGAAAAAATCGTTTCTCGAGCTTTATGAACTGTATTGTATTAATGATTTTGATGATTATAATTCTGTAACTACATACGTCTTATCGGGAACAATGTTTTAATCAACATACAACCTAGCACTGGCCTGCAAATTGCAAAAATCGTAAGAAAATTTGAATTTCGCGGGCTACCCTGACGATATTCATTTTATTTCTTAATTGAAATGAAATCCCAGGCAATGTGAATCGTATAAACACACGTTGATTATTAAACTAAGCTTACCCACTAATAGAATCTGATGTTACTTAGTGGTAAATAGTGAAATAAAGCCGTGAACTAAATAACAAACGAGTTATTTGACATCTGAAATCGATTGATTACGTCCCTCCCTATTTTTGACAACTAGAATGTCAACGTATATTACCCATACGCGTCATAAGTGCCATAAGTGTCAGAGAGACAAGCATAGAGAAGCCTTTTCTATGTCATTGTCTATGTCTGGAAAGAAATAGTTATTTTTTTTATTATTTGATATTTATTTTGAACAATAACTGTTTTTATCTTTCTAGAGAGTATGGTCAATTTTATACAGATAATGCTTAGTGCCCCCGCGTATAAGCGGTCAGGCCGCGCGACCACGTCGCTGCGGCCAACTAATTCTTCCATGATTTAAGTAAATGCGCACATTACGCGACCAGCGGCCAGCGGCCACGCTCTGGCCGCGCGGCCAACGAAAAACATCGCGACACACACGCGGCCAACGAGATACGCCAATTTGTATGAAATTGTCCGTCGAATTAGAATTTGTATTGTATTAGTATTTGTGTATGGCTAAACAAAAGTTAGCAGTATTTTGGTTTTGTGGAACCTATGTATAAGCTTCAGACAAGTTGCCGAAGGGAAATCTCAAAGAGATTTATAAAGACTTATTTTATTTGAATGTCTTTGGGAAATCCAATCGGGCTGTCGGGCACATGGCTTGTGTTATAATAACTGAACTAACTTAAATCAAATCAAATCATTTATTACTTTGCAAACATGGGTACATAGCTGTTCATATTATAATAAGGTTCTCCACATTTTGCCGTCACATATAGGCATGCAAATGGTTAGTTACAATTATAAATTTATAAAATTAAAATAAGTGACATGTCGTTGGAATTACTCGTACAATAAAAGAGTTAACAGAAAGAAATAATGTCAGCGTGGTCAAAGGACTAAAAAAATTAAAATAAAATATATCAACAATGTCAAACGGAATAACATACACAGACAGACAGTGACAAAAAATATCCTACCTGACTATTGCAAAAATATTATCAGGATAACCTTTAAAAATATTATTTAATGTCAAATTAATAAAGAGATTGTCAAACTTAATAAAAATTACAATTCAATTACCATGTCAGTGTCATTCAGATAGTCGCTATTATAATAACATTTCTAACATAATAATTCTTTGATTTCTTTTTTAAACGCATTTAAATTTAACTCTTTGATTTGTCTTGGGATTTTGTTAAAGATTTGCGGAGCTATACAGAATATGCTTTTCCACATTAGAGCGGTTTTGGCACTACATCCTCGCAACATATCATACCGCCTGTTACGTTTAACAGTATCTGACAAATTAGGAAACAGGTGTGAATTGGACTTAACAAACAAGACATTTTCGTAAATATACAAAGACGGCAGTGTTAAAATTGTATACTTTTTGAAGAATGGTTCACAACTGTCCGTCATTTGTAGTCCAAACATGGCTCTGATGGATCGCTTTTGCGCTTTAAAAGCGGCTTCTCTATTTGTGGAGTTACCCCAGAATATAATTCCATATCTAAGTACAGATGCTACAAGACCATGATACGCTGTAAGTAGTGCATCTGTATTAACTGTTGGGGCAAGTTTATATAAGGCATAGGATGAACTACTAATTTTCTTACATAGCGCTTCAATGTGATTCTTCCAATTGAGCTGCCTGTCAATTATCAGGCCTAGAAATTTTGCGCTATCTACATCGCTAATTTTGTTATTTTGGTACTGGACCTTCATTTTCGAACTTGGTTTTTTATGGCCAAAATGCATTATTTGTGTTTTGTTAAGATTAATTCTAAGATTGTTATTATTAAGCCAAGAGATAATTGAATGTACCGCGCTATTGACATCAGCTTCATATGACACCGGTTTATCACATGCTATAGTTATCGTACTATCGTCAGCAAAGAGTGTTATTGGATAGTCTAACGCTTTGGGCAGGTCATTAATATAAATTAGGAACAGTGGAGGACCCAATACACTGCCCTGTGGAACACCAAAATAAACTGTGCGTTCTTTAGACAGGTATGTAAAATTTAAGTTTGTTATTGCAGTAAATTGTTTTCTTTCTGATAGGTAAGTACTAAGTAACTCTAGAACGTTACCTCTTATACCGTAGGACTCAAGTTTATTCCTTAAGATATTATGGTCAACGCAGTTAAAAGCTTGGGTCATATCACAATACACAGCACAGACAGGTGTCTTATTATCGATATTAGTCATAATTTTGTTCAAAAAGTCATAAATAGCCATGTTTATAGTCATATTCTTCCGGAAACCTTTTTGTTCGTTACAGAGTATGTTTTGTTTTTCTAAGTATGCGTATAGCTCAGTATAGATATATTTCTCATAAATTTTGGAAAAAACTGACAAAAGCGCAACAGGCCTATAATTTTGCATTAGTTGTTTATTTCCCTTTTTAAATATAGGTTTCACTATAGAGACTTTAAGACGGTCCGGAAAAACACCATGGCTGATACACAGGTTAAGAATATGACTCAATGTTTAGAAATTAAGTCAGCAACTTGTTTTATAATTTTAGTTGAGATTTCGTCATACCCCACGCTATTAGTGTTTTTTAAACATTTTATAATGTTGAATATGTATCGGTTGACATGGAGCCATAAACATCGATTTTTGTTTATTTGTGATATAAGCACTCGATCTTACACCTGCTCCGGTTATGGGCCTAATTTTTTCTATAAAATAGTCGTTGAATTGGTCAGCAATTAATTGAAGTTTGTTGATCGTTTTATTGTCAATTTGAATAGTATTACTGATTCATTAGGTAGATTTAATTTAGAGTTCTTTATTATTTTCCATGTCATTTTGCTTTTATTGTCAGAAGTTTTTATGTTGTGATTATTTTGTGATCGTTTTGTTAGATTAATTTAAAAAAAAAAACCTTTGTGTACTTTGAATATTTTGTTTTATTTATTTGAGTAGGTGTAAGTCTAGACGTCCATAATAATTGTCTTTTTTTAAGGCTGCATACTTTGAGTCCTCGTGATATCCATTTTGGTCTTAGGGTTGTTGGTATTTTAATACGTCTACGGGGGAAGCATAGATCATAAAATAATTTAAATTGTTCAATAAACTTGTTGAATGCATCATTGGGATCGTCATTGCCATATATTTCTAAAAACGTTAGTTTTTTAAGGCATGTTCTAAATTTAATAATATTCTCTGGACTTAAGTCCCATTGCGATTTATACCAATATTTCAAAACACAGTTTAAACGTACAGGACACTTCAGCAGTTGAGCAGTGTGATCCGATAGTGCAAATTCTATCACTTCCGTCTTGCATCTTTTATCGAAATTGTGGGCAAAATTATCAATGTAGGGTCTGGCTTTGCATCCTTGTTAGTTTGTCTATTGCTAAGGCCATGTTGAATCTTGCTAAGAGATATCTTAGTTCGGATGTCATATTATTATTTTTTAATACGTCGATATTTATATCGCCTGCTATAATAATATTCCTACACTTTCTTCTTGTTAGTATTCTTAACAGTTGCTCTAATTTGCTAAAAAATACATTTAAATTGCTTGTCTTTGGTACTCTATAAATACATATTATTACTACTTTATAACTTATCAGTTCAATTGCACAGCATTCTATTACATTAGAAATTGAAAGTTCAGAAGCCTCTAGTAGCTCCCTCCATAAATGTCCAGACCGGACCAAAATGCAAGATCCACCTCTTTTACTATTTTGTCTACTGAAACATGCAGCCAATCTAAAATTCGGTACGACAAGGCGGTCTTCATGACCTGACATCATAAAATGCTCCGTTATGCACAGTACATCAACAGACTGGTCTTTTTCTGACAGCTTATTAAGACATATAGAGAGGGCGTCTGCTTTGTTAAGTAGACCCGCTATATTTTGGTGTAGAACATATACATGTTTATTCACGAAAAAGATCACTACGAACAATATTATCCCCGATAGGCTGATTATTATTACTAGGTGACTTATTTTCACTTATGACATGTTCTTGGAAGTTTTCGGTCTCTATTTTATAACTATGATATGTAATGTCAGTTTGTACAGATTTATCTACATATTCTTTTTTATTTAGTGCAGTTAATGAGTTTTGATATTCCTTTGAATTGAATTTATAGTCCAATTGCAAAATTTCCCTTAATAAAGATCTAGATAATTTAATTATAAAGTGTGATTTCCGAGGCCGATACCTAGAGTAGTCCATGTCCATAAAAATAACATTGTCATACTTTCCACAGATAAACCTTAGCACGTAATTTAGTTTAGCTTCATTAAGATACCTATTTGATGGAACCTCGCTTACAATTATATTTGTGTTCTTAACGCATGACAACCATGTATGTAAGTACATTTCCGTATCATATGGATTACTTTCATGGCGACCCCCAACAACAATAACGTAGTCATTCATATTGAATTTAGCTATTTCACTATTTGATGAATTGATGAGGTTTCTTAGTGAAGCACCTGATTTTATAAACGAAAATACTGTATAGTCTGATCCCAATAGCTCGATGAGTGATTGACGTAGTCCATTTCCTTGTTCATTACATAATATCAATACACGTTTTTTTGTTTTATTATCGCGAGAGAAAGTATTTCTAGTAACTGGAGCGTCGTCAGTCAGTTCATCAACAGGTGTGTGCATTATATTAACGCTTTCATAATTTTCACAAGTGTTGCCATTAGAGAGATTTATTAAGCTTTTATTTAAGACGCTATCCTGTAAGTTTTCAACTATACGTGAGACAGAAATGAAATCTTGATGCTCATCGTCACCAGGTAACTTATTTTTGACAGCCATTGATTTGTTCAATACATCAGCTTTAGGGCTTATCAAGTTTAATGCCTGTATTGTGAAATATCTTGAAGAAGTCCTAGGTAACCCAGCTTTAGTTAATATTGTCCGACCCCTCCGCTGATATTGGGGCGAGTAGAACTGCCTAGGTAGGTTTTCTTTGCTTGAACTTTCTTGTATTCCTATTGATTTTAGAAGTTTTATCTTATTTCCGCAGTCCAGTAAGTTACTTTTAAGAGTGTTATTTTCAAGGTTTAAAAAACACGATATGTGATGCGATGTGTGTGTGTGCGATGATGTGTTGTTGTTTGTGTGCACTTAGAAAAAATCTGCAGTCCTGGAGGGTGCAATTAATTGGAAAACAAGACAATACCGTTAGCTTCGTGGTAAACAATGAATAAAACATCGCATCTGTTGAATAAAAATCTGAAATTCAATGACAGACAAAGCGCTCTTTATGCCGCTGGGCCTTCAAGTATGAGCGATAAATATTTGGTTATTATAATGAAGATGAGCACGTGGTCATCAGTTTAAATGCTTTGTTCCCACTAGTACCACCGAACTTTACCACCGGTGGTACTAGTGAGAAATCTTGTTCTCTATAGTAACAGTATTTACGGGTTTGTCGCCACCGATCACAGTATCAGATCACGTTAGCCACGGATCCCCGCGAGTTGTATCCACTGATACCGTTATCCGTTTCCCTCGTTATCGTTTTACCCACTGATCACGATTTCCGTGGCGACATGAAAAAAAAATCAAAATCGAAACAGATCACGGTGTACAGAGCCAAGAAATAAAATTAAATGTTTTTCGAAACTGTTTTTTTACCTACTTTCCCAAACGAAAAAAGAAGAGTCATATTAAAATATATATTTATAAATGTGTACCAAAAAGTCGTTTCACTAAAAACATGCTATTTATAACAATAAATTGTAAAATAAGTTATGTTTTAGAAACTTATGGTGAAAGCGTCAGGGTAGCCCGCGAAATTCAAATTTTCTTACGTTTTTTTGCAATTTGCAGGCAATATTGTTCGCGACTGTAAGACGTTTGTAGTTACAGAATTATAATCATCAAAATCATCAATACAACCCTCGAAGTTCATAATGGTGTAGGAACCAAAAAAAACAGAAAAAGTCATTTCTACACCTATAGGAATTTGCTACCAGATTTTTATAGCCATCAGGTCCCTATTTAGCTGGTCGATTAGATCTTGCATTTCATCAACCCTCCCCTGACAGTACAACTGCAAGTCATCGGCATACAGATGATACGCACACTGAAGCTCAAAAGTAAGGAGATTAATAAAAATGGAAAACAGAAGAGGAGAAAGAATACCGCCTTAAGGAACACCAGTTTCTAAATCACACCAACATGACGAGGAATCTCCAACATAAAATGATTGCTGGCGTTCCTGAAGGTAAGAGGAGAACCATTCCAGTGCTCCGGGAGAGACCATAACATGGGATAAAATTGCCAAAAGGATGTCGTGACTAACGGTATTAAAGGCATTCGAGAAATCGACCAGCACCAGTACCGTCACCTTGGTGTCTTCCAGCCCTGCCCTTATATCGCCAGTCACTTTAAGTAGGGCGGAAACAGTGCTGTGCTCGGGCCTGAATCCAGATTGAAATGGGCTGATAAGTGAGTTCCGATGAACAAAATTGGAGAATTGTTTGTGGACACAGGCAGGCCTCGAGCACTTTGGATAGAAAGGGAAGGATCGAAATGGGACGGAAATGGGTAGGAAGAGAGGGATTAGGGACCTTGGGTAGCGGACAAACATAGGCTTTGCGCCACAGGGAAGGAAATACTCCGGAAAACAGGGAAAAATTCACAATATGGGTAATAGCTGGAAGAAGATCATCCAGAAGAGTTATAATCATACCACGAGTGATATTATCACAATGATGAATGATCTTTTTGATCTCTCCCGGTTCAGCTGGAACAAAGCAAAAGTGGTTAATATTAGGACGCGTTAGACCAGAAATTAAGAATAAAGTTTGTTGCTTGGTTAAGCGATCCATGGAGGAAGCGGCAGAAAAATGCCGATTAAGCTCGTCCAGCTCAACAGAGTTAGGAAGGTCTAAATTTCGCGGTTTGCTGATACCCAGAGTTGCAAGAAATTTCTAAATATCAGCAGAAGAGGAAGAAGCTATATTATCTAGAATGTGGCGGCGTTTACCGTTGCGTATCATCTGATTGCATCTATTCCTTGCAACCTTGTATAATGACCAGTTCTCGTCAGCTTTTTTGATGGGAGCATGAATATTATAGAGGTTGACTACAACATCATTAAATATGGCAACCTTGTCGTCAACTAAAGAGGCTTCCAACATAGGCTCCCAATCAATCAAGGATGCATCCTTCTCAAGCTCCTCAATATTCATCCGCGCAAAACAACTCCTGTACAGAACCTTGGGTTTGGGTTTGTGAGGTTTCAGGATATATGAAAGGAAAATCATGTCGTGAGAAAACCCAGGAGCGTCATGTTGACCATGGGAGGATACGAGGGAAGGATTCGAGGTGAGGATCAGATCGAGCCAGGTGTCATCATCAGCAGTGTTATGGTGGGTAGGTTGGAGCGGCAACACGTGCAGACTAACCGACTCGATAAGATGGAGGAGTTTACGGGATCGAGGGGCGGTACGGGTAAGTAGATTAGTGTTGAAGTCGCCCATGATGATGTGATGTGCATACTCTGAACCCAAGGATTCAAGTACTGATTCGAATTCAGTGAAGTAATCAATAGTGGGGGGACAGTAAACGACACCAATAACAATTTTGGCTCCCTTGACACAGACTTCAAGGAAAATAAACTCAGCAGAAGCAGAATATTGTGAAGAGGAAGAAGCAAGTATCTTATATGGAAAGTCACTACGGAGGTATATGGCAACACCACCCCCTCCCTTACCAATCCTATCATTCCGTATAAGAGTGAAACCAGTAAGATGGTAAGCAGTGGACAGGAGATGTGGTTTGAGCCAAGTTTCGGAGAACAGGATGGCGTGAACATTGCTGTTGTTAAATGCGTCGTAAAGCTCACTATAGTGACTCAGAACGCTTTGAGCATTAATGTGACACACATTCACCAACCGATTAGACGTATCATTAAACTTTTGTTGCAAAAAATCAGCAAGAGTATCATTGAAAGAACAAAAGCTTCCATCGCTTGAAGAAGCTGCAGATTCATCCGCGGAGAAGAAGGTTTCATTGTCTGACATAAATATACGTAATAAATATAAATAAATACTTATATTATACAACTAAATAGAAAAAAAATACAATTAAGTTATCACTAAAAACAAACTATCACTAACAGCCCACTATCACACACTACAGCTAACTATCATTATCACCCGCCAGCTAACACCAACATTACATTATAAGCAATAAAACAAGCATAAAAATTATAGCACATATAAAAAGCAACATACAAAGGAAAAGAGAAGCCGTAGCTCCCAGACATAAAATACAAGAATAGAGTGAATATAAAAGTTAAAAAGAAAAAGAAGGAGACACACCCAACTGCAAATTATATTTAAAACGTCTCTGTCACTTAAGTTTTTTTTTAACACCCTGGCTCGTAAAGCTGATGTAATTCCACCGGTTTTAAATATGTAAAGCGGGTCATAAAAAACGCGTGTGTTACCAAAGCAAATAGTTAAGTTATAGTCCATACAAATTCCATAACAGTATTATTTGCCATTTCAAATAAGGAACTGATCGCCGCCGCACGACTCCAGCTAGTGAGCAGCGCGCTGTTTCTATTCAAATTTCGAACTAATGGCCGCGCGGCGCCAGTCAGTAGGCAGCGCTAGCGCGCTGTTAAAATGGCGGGAAAGCAACAGTGTGCATTCACAGATTGAGTTTATTTAAAATTAAAATAAAAAAACAGTCTATTCGGTAATTTAAAAACTTGGCTGCATGATCTAGCGTCTTTGCCAACATTTTCACGCAGCCATGGCACAAAATAATCCTCGTGCCATTTTTCTCAAATTTTCTTTTCTTTGTACTTGTATTGTGAATATCTTTTTTTTTCTGTTTCCTCGCAAATGTGTTAAAAAACGTCGTACGATATACGTACGTATTGCAATTACGCCCTCGCCTTCGGCTCGGGCTGAAATTCCGCCTCGTATGTTATAACCATCTTAACGCACTAATATCGTAATGTGCTATTATACGTCAATCTGATTATCTGACTTTTGAAGTTTTTGAACCACACAAATTAAATAAGAAAAATAAACACAGTTGGGGGTATCAAAATACCGATGCACCTATTCAAATTAAAGAAGCAAAAGTAAACAAGATAACTACAACAAGACGGGACAAATATAAATTGGTAAGTAAAGATAATTAATCTAAAAACTATTCAAACTCAAACTCAACTCAAACTCAAAGCATTTATTTCAATTAGACCTTATTAAGCCTTTATGAAGATAGGAACCTTTATGAAGATACACTATATACACTATTTAACTTATCACCATTTTCTACTGACTTTATTTTTCCGTGTAAGGGTACTGCTGTGGTGGAAAACGAATAGTGAATTTTTTTCTGAAAGATAATATTATTGTCAACTTGTAAAACAGGTTGCATGAGCAAAATATAGTGTGCCAAAAGAATTTTGTAAGATGTTACTGTTACGAGCTGGGTATGGGATAAATTATTTTCAATTACTATCAATTAGACAATTAAATAACTTTATTAATCACAAAACACTTATAACTCAATCACAAAATACTTATAACTCAATCACAAATACACTATGGATTACTATTCCCTTAGATATCGCACTTCTAGTTCACTTCGATTCGCTTCGTTGTGTAGCCAAAATAAGACTGCCTACTCCTACTTTGGAATTCGCTGGCAGGCGGTTTCAGGGCTATGCCCACTGACCGCGGCGGCCATAAATGGGTCCGCTACTAGGGACCCGTGCCTTGGTCGGACCTATGTCCTAGACCTAGTGGGCGCATGTAACATGCGTCCATGTGTGTGGTTGCTGTAATGTGTCCTGTAGGCGCGCCACAGCGCTGTTGCACAGCGCTGCTTTCTTCACAGTGCCCCGGCGGTCCGTCTCCGCCGGGTGAGACCCCCGGTTACCCGAGGGAAGCCCAGCGGGAGACAACCAGCGACAGAGGCACCGACTTACAGCGCACCTACAGTGGATGTGTGATTCCCGCCCGCCCCACTAACCAGAGCTAGCCGGCAGTGGTTCGAGCTGCGGAAACGACGTGTGTGTGTGGGCAGTATTGTATGTGTAACACCGCCCATGTATGCGTTTTCCGCGGGCCCGAGAGCCGCGTCCACGCGTGTGTCTGAGTGCTTGTAGAGGAGTGCATGTGTGGTTATAGCTGAGCGCCCTGCCTATATTAACTTAGAACAAGTCGCGCAGCCGGGTGTGCGTAATGTATGTGGAGTCATATTGTGCAGGTAAGCTGCGTGTAACGAGGAACAGCTTACCTGGGTCCAATCCGGTAATGAAGGCGGCGGAGGGGGGGCCACCATGCGTTGCCGGTCGCGGACGCTCCTGATTCATCCTTGACAGTCTATCCACTATACAAGGATAGTAACGCAGCTAGGCCGTCAAGGACGACCAGTTCCACGCCCTGACCCTGCCTGATGGCACTAATCAGGTCCATCAGCAGCTGGATGGCGCGGGCTGTGAACTCCTTCTTCTCGGCTTCTAAGCCGGCAGCTGGGCCGGCGCTGGTGGTGCCTCTATTGGCACAGGATTTTTCTTGTGGTTGGGCCGGGGGCCGCGCCATGCCGGCGCCAGCTGTCGGCCCAACGGTCTTCCTTACCTCAGGCTGCGTTGGAGCTGCAGGGTCGGAGGCTGGTCGCCCGGTTATTCTCCCTCAGGTGCGGTGGGGAACGCGGGTGCCTCATCCTTGCCTCTCCGCTTCCTCTTCTTTCCCCTCCGCCGCTTGGAGGAGTGAGGAGCTTCTCCCTTGTTGGTGGGCCCGTAGGCCGCCGCCATCTCTGCCTGGAAAGAGGGGCACTTGATGTTATTGGCGGGATGCTCACCCCCGCAGTTGACGCACGTAGCTGGTGCGTCACGTGGGCGGGGGCAGTCCCGCACTGTGTGCCCCTCTCCGCAGCGGACACAGGCGAGCGGCCGGTGGCAGTGGTGTGACGAGTGCCTCCATTTCTGGAGCGCCCACGTTTGCCCCGCCAGGCTTCTATCTTGACACTCCACTACTACTACTACAACAGCCCATAAAGTCCACTGCTGGACATAAGCCTCTCCCACGATGAGAGGAATTTGCCGTAATCTCCACGCTTGGCAGGCGGATTGGAGATCGCAGTGATGAAAGACTAACAGAATACGCTGCTGCCCATTCTCTGGTAACTTGCGTGGGTCTTGACACTCCGCATGCTTAAAAACACGGAGGTGCCGAAGATGCTGCGTACTTCTGGCGTCCTGCTGAGTACGGCGTGGAACACACAACCGGGACGTCCCTGACTCGCCTTAATTCGGCGAACGTATTCCGGTTGGTGCCCCATCGCGCGGTGCTCCTCCTCGATCTCCTGTGGAGTGGTGTCAACGAGCAGCCCCCTGATGGCCACCTTGCAGCTTCGCTCCGCCGGCAACGAGTAGGCAAACCATGAGGTGCCGTCCTCCTTCTCCAGGCCAGTCAAATAGCTCTGGACCACCCTATATTCGAGTTCACTCTCTGGAGTGAACCGAATTCCAGTGCCAAATGGTTGGGCACTGGGGGGGTGGCCCAGCTTTTCTTTGAGTGCCCTGAAGTGGGCGGCCCATCCTGGCAGCTTATCCACCACCAGCGGAGGACGACATGCTCGAGCCGGCTCGCGACGAGCATGCCGACCGTTCTGCCGGTGAGTCGCAGGCCGAGGCACGGGGGGGGCGCCGGCGAAGCGGGCAACTGGGGCGCCAGGAGAGCCTGGCGCGCTCCCGGTGCCAGCCTGGGGTCCCTGTTGGAGGCTCTCGCCGCGGACGCAGCCCCGGAGGGCGCGGTCGACGCGGTGGGGCGCGCAGCCGTGGCGGCACGGGTTTGCCCGGTGGGGGGCGCAGATGGCGCTGTGGGCGCCGTGGCGCGGATGCGGCGGCGCGCATATGCGGCGCGCGGTCTGGTTTGGTGGCGGCAGGGGGCCCCGGGTCCTTCGTTGGGACCGGACGGAGCGTGGTCGGGCGCGCAGATACGGCGCAAGGTCGGCTCGGCGTAGGCACCGGCGCAGCGCGCGCAGACGCCGGTGACGTCGACAGGGCACGCGCTCCAGCAGCTGCGCCCCGGCTCGCTCCGTCCTCTTCCCTCTTCACCCGGGCTTCGGGAGTCCTCTTATTCTTCTTGGCGGCGGAGGTTCTCGACTTAATGGTCACCTTCCTTTCCTCACTCCAAGGGGGGGGGGGACCAGGCGGCGCCGGATCGGGCAGCACGAAGCCGATGTTCGGCATCGATACCGTTCGTTCCAGCGCCCAGAGTCGAGCCTCATAGTCGGCGACTCGAGCGTCGGGCTTCGGCATTTTCTTACGGCTTCTGGCTGGGATGTGGGCTCGCGATCGCAGACAGTGCGTAGAGCACCGGGCAGCGTCGGTGACTCCCCATGTGCTCGCACCAGTTCTGAGCACTTGCGCGAACACAGGGAAACCAAAGGTAGTGGCGATCCGCGCGATCGGAAGTTTTCGGCAATTACCCCCAAATTGGTTCACTTTACCGAAAACTTCCTCTGGTAGCCGTGTGCAGCGCTGTAGGTGGCACTCAGCTACGGACCACTGGCCGATCCACTGCCTACTCCCTCAAACACGTCGACTATTTATATGACGACCGAACGTTCGAGAAAGATCCACGATTTCCTCGTCTGCTAGACAATTCCATAGTAGGTCATTATCCTTCGAGAAACTTTCACGACTTGAACCAAGGAAAGAAGTAGGTACTTTATGCCCTCGGCATACGGTCGAAATTACAAAGACAAATCCTGATGTTCTTTTGTAGGTAGTTTGCGAATTTGTACCTACATTATTCGAGACTAGTTCTACCTACCTACCTACTACTACCTACCTACTTGTAGGTACCTACTACCGTATTTGTAGGTACGAACGGGTACGTCGTAACACTGCCCCCTCCTTAGACATGCTCGTCCCGAGCATCATTAGCCCCGTAGTATCGCGCCAATCTGTCTACATGGACAATCTTAGGCGCACCTCGTGGACCCTTCTGTATTCGGTAGGTGACATCGTTGATCCTAGTCACTCACAGACTCGGTATGGTCCATCCCATTCTGCTTGCAATTTCCCCTTGCTCCGTACAAGGTTATGCAACCACACCAGTGAATTCTCATAGAAACCCCTACTATTTGCCTTCTGGTCATAACGGGTCTTCATCCTCTCAAACATCTGTTGGCCGGTTTGTCTGATACGCTCATAAACATCATTCAACTTGTTACGCAAGTCATTTGCGTAATCTGTTACACTGCGTGGAGCATCAGGGGAGTTCCAGTGATTAAATCAGCAGGCAACCGTAATTCTCTTCCAAAGTTCGCGAAGGCTGGCGTCACAGTCGTACTTTCGTGAATTGCGCTGCGGTAGGACAGAAGAAACGGCTGAATGTGCTTGTGCCCTTTGTCTGCTTTCCACAACTTTTGCCAGATATCTCTCCAATGTTTGGTTGAATCGTTCCACCATTCCATCAGATTGTGGGTGGTAAGAGGTGGTTCTGGTTTTGTGGGTACTCATCAATCGACAAGTTTCCTTAAATACTTGAGATTCGAAATTCCTTCCTTGATCGCTGTGTATTTCTAAGGGTACCCCAAAATGACAGGAGACTTCCTAAACTAATTTTTCTGCGACAGTTGTAGCTTCTTGGTTAGGAATGGCGAAGATTTCTGGCTACTTTGTGAAGTAATCCCTGACCACCAGGAAGTACTTGTTTCCGCTCTCTCTTTCTGGAAATGGTCCCGCAACGTTTAGTGCTATCCTTTCTCAAGGGGCTCCAACGATGTACACTTTTAATCCACCTCTGCTCCCTGGGGCCCTTTCACGGCCGCACAACTGGTACATTTGCGACACCAGTCCTCCACATCATCTCGACAGTGGATCCAGTAAAAGCGTTCTCGAATTTTCAGTAGAGTCCTTTTGAACATTCATCATGGTAGAGCCGTAGAACATCCGGTACCTTAGCTTTAGGGACAACCATTTGTAGATGACAGCTGTCCCCTCGAGCGTTTTCCCATTTACGGCACAAGACTCCATCCTGGATCACCAAGCTGTTCCATTGTGCCTAATAATTCTTCGTGATGGAACTCATTGCAGCCACATCACTCCACTTGGGTTTAGGAGCACCAGCTTTGATCCACTCGAAGATCGGTTTGATGTCAGAGTCATTTTGCTGAGCCTGCTATAGGGTTTCCTTCCATTCATCGCTGAGATCAGTTCTAAGCATCCTCACGGGCACTACTTCCTTAGCCTCTTGTCTGGCACAGTGCTTACAGTCTTCAGGACAAGGTCTTCTAGCCAAGGCGTCTGCGTTACCTGAGTTCTCTAACTGCGATGTTCAGTTACGAAGTCAAACTCTTGCAGTAGTTCAATCCATCTCGCCACTTGCCCCTCTGGATTCTTAAACTGTAATAGCCACTTCAATGTAGCATGGTCAGTTCTTAATTGGAATTTACGTCCCAACAAATATTTACTGCAGTGCTGCAATGTCTTTACTACGGCGAGTAGCTACCGTCTTGCAACGCAGAAATTTCTTTCTGGTTTGGATAAAGACTTGCTGAAGTAAGCTATCACAACCTCTTGGTTTCCTTTCCGTTGAAACAGCACGCCCCCAATTCCAGTATTACTTGCATCTGTGTCAACTATGAAGTCATTTTCAGTGTCAGGATGTCCCAAAATAGGCGTATTGCACAGACGTTTCTTTAATTTCTGAAATGCGACGTCGCAGTTCTCGTCCCAACAGAATTGCCACTTTTCCTCAGTGACTTTGCTGCAGTGCAAAGGTTTTGCAATGTCGGCAAAATTTTTGGCAAACCTATAGGAGCACAAACCCAGAAATGCTGCTGCTGTGTCTTGTCTTTCGGAACTGGCCAATCTTGCTTGACGGCAACTACTTTTTCTGGGTCTGATTGAAAACCTTCCCCCGAAACTATGTGTCCTAAAAAGTTCACTTCTTGTCTGAAAAACGAGCACTTTTTCGGATATACCAAGTGCTGTCGAAAATCCAAACAGGATTTTCGACAGCACTTGGTTGAGGTTTTTAAGGTGATCTTCAAATGTACGGCCCACGATGATTATGTCGTCTAGATGACATGCGTCTCCAAACAATCCGGCGAGTACTTGCTCCATCAGCCTTTCATACGTCGCAGGAGCATTGCACAAACCGAATGGTAAACTTAAAACCATAACTTTAAACTGCCACAACCCTTTTCCTGTTGAAAATGCAGTTTTCTCCTTGTCCTTGGGGTCTATTTCTACTTGCCATGAGGAAAACGTAGTGAGGAAAATGTTTAGCATGAATTGTAGATGGCTTTATGAGTTGGGGGCTGCGGGACTGTTCGAAAGAGATACCGTGACCCTGGAACACATGAAGGAACATGGATGGGTTTTAAGGAACATGGAAGGGTTCTCCGCCTAGAGCGGGAGAAGTCATTTGATGATTACCAATCCGAAAAAAAAAAAAGAAAGGGTGCAAGAGAGAAGCAGGGTCAAACGTTTATAGCAGATATCAAGAAAACAAGCACAGTATAGGTCTTGAGCACCAAACAGTTCACCAGAACGAAAAATAGTTTTCAAATGTACCCTACTACTTTATTTGTGATCTGAATTCAAAAATGACAAAAAAAAGAACATTTTTTATATTAGGCTGTTTAACGGCTTACCTTTGCCTCTCCTTCAACCTGGTGAAAGCAAAGCGTGAAAAAAAAAAATTAAATCATAGTTTCTTAGTTCATGACAAAAATATGTTTCGTTATTGTATTTTATTTCTTCAAAAGTGTATTGAAAAACGTCGTTTGATACACGTGGACATTTGGGCTGCGTTCCGAATTATGTTGTAATCGATTTGAGCGTCCACAAACCCGTTCCGAATTATCGTGAGCGCGATATCGATGTCCCTTGAATCGTCATAGATGACGTCATGACATGCGCCATCTTGCGATTACACCGACCATGCCCCAAATAAATATCACCGTGAGCGCTGTCAAAAATGACATTTGTTTTTACAGGTTGTGTTGCTTTGTTTGATTTAAAAAAAATTGAAATGAGTTTCAAACTCATTTAATTACCGTTGCATCTATGTAATTTGTAATTCGTGGGAAGGGGTAAATCTGTGCCGGGAGCAAAATACGCTATTATAAACAACGCTTTCGTCATCCTTTTCATCACTGGACGAATCGTCGCTCTCTATCTGACGAATCGTCGCTCCCTATCTCAAAATCTGAGTTATCAGAGTCGATAGAGTCAACCAACATAACTTCCATTTTCAAAAATAGGTCTTGTGAAATGTTTTGGTTTGGGTTTATGTTTACTGTCAACGCGTTCACGAGCGTTCCGAATTGATGACAGCTCTTAGTTGTCATAATCGTGATATCTAAATCGGAACGCAAAATATCGATGTGAGCGCTGTGAGCGATTATTTTCTAATACGGAATGCACCCTTGTTATTGCAGTTCTCGGCTCAAAAACACCCACGCCTACGGCTCGGATGTTAACTCCGCCTCGGGTGCAATAACAAACTTTCTCCACTTGTATTAAAATGTACTATTGCTGTAATATTTTAAAATTGATTTGTCATGTATAACATGTTTAATAAATAATACTTATTTTAATACAATAATTTTCTTTAATAACGTTCTCAAAGTATATTTACAATTTACAAATTTATTAAAATAAACTAAACTAACTAACTTGAACTAAAAACTTAAAAAATGGCGTCAAAAAACTCCTCCTCAACACTGTCAACTGGTAATGTCCCCAAGAGACTGGCTGCGTTACCACGCTGTATGGCAATGCTAAACCTTTGGCCAAGGTAAAAGCCAGCCCTAGGGTCACGGGAAGTGTCAACTAAACGTTTTGAAATATCCTTGAAAAGGCTGTGAGCGCTCGGACCCCACGGTCCTAGAGTTTCAACCCCAAACGGCCCGAAAATATAGTTACCAATACGGTTACTATATTTTCGCCGCTTGAGGTTCTCCGCTGCCAAAGCAGCAGCCCCTGCACAGCACGACGAATTAGGAAGATGGGAAGGCGCAAGAGTATCGACACATGTAGCATCCCACACTAAAGGCCTACACATCCTCCATGGAAACAAAGACATGCCGTCCGGTCTCTTGCAATCGTTCCGTGCCAAGCCATTGGGTTCTAATAAAGCTGGAACGCCGACGGTGACAAGAGATCGACGGATGATGTCATTTAAATTCGCGTGCCGTGCAAAACGGCCCGCACTTCGGCTGCATGACAGGCCGTGGTGTCCAAGGCTGTTGACAATTTCACCACAGTGACAGTGATGAGGAGAGCAACATGGGCCGCCTAGGCGTAGAGCAACAGCGAGGCGGAAAGTAGTGTCGTCGAGCAACGTGCCTGTGCTCGACGACGGTAGTGCGTGAATCCAAAGACCCGGCTCCCACTCACCCACAGCCAGCAGGCGCGCTCGCTCAGCAGTAGTAACAGACGTGTTTAGTAGATTGATCTGAACTACTCTGCAGAGCGGCTTGTCCCACCGTCTCTGGGAAAATAGGTAGTCGGGTTCTTCAGAATTCGGGCAAGCGAGTTTCCAAGCGTTGATAGCCTCGGAGAAACACGGCACATCAAAATCAATCAGTGTGGAAGCCAGGATTTTCCTGATTAATTTCTCAGTGGCGTGGACCGAGGATATGTAAGCCGGTAAACTAATACTAGAAATTTTACGGACGCCGAGCTCTCCCATAAGAATGGGAAGAGTACCTTGGGTCCAGGTTCGGTCGTCCAAGGCCACATTTAAAATGGATGATAAAGTATTTCTGATAATTTGATCCATTTTGTCTAAAAGATGAGTGTGCTTCCTTATAGGAGAAAGCACGTAGGAAATATTTTAATTTAGGGCCGAAACAGCAGAAACGGATAATGGTGATGGCCGAATGCATGTTAATTTGGAGTAACCTTTCCGAAATATCATTGAAATTTCGAATTTTTTCCTCGATGAAATTGGGAAAGGAATTTTCGTAGATTGGAGACCCAAGGAGACGAAGAGAACATTTTTCAATAATTTTGATGTTAGGGGCAATTGCGTTAAATTTAGGAATTGTCAGTTGTCTGTCGGTACAGTCTGCTAAATATAGTTCACATTTTGCAAGGTTTAGGTCAAGGCCAATGGAGTGAAGATTATTTTTTAAGAAAATTAAATCATCTAAAACTGTTTCTACATCGCCGCCCAAGGTTCCATCGTCAAGATACCACTAACGTTAGTACCGTAACAAACCTAGACCTTTTAGTCCTGGTTTAAACCTGGTACTTATTGGAAGTTTTATAATAAGACGGCAAACGTTTAAATTTTGAATTTAACTGTCTAACAATAGGGAATATGCATGTAATTTAATTTTGGTTTAAATATTTTTATTTCGAATCTTCATTGGCAGGAAATATAATCTAAACCATTGTTTTAGTAATTAATGTCTTTATAATTATTAAAAATAAAAGTGCTAAATAAGCGAGCGAAATTCAAATTTTTAAAACGCATCACCATTGGTTCAAGCGAAACGTGACGTCAAACACTTTAAAAACAAGTTCGTACTGCTTACATTTCACAGAACACATATACTCTAGGAGTTACATTTGTATTTGTATGGGATTGCATTGCAGCTCTTTGATTTTAAAACTTAGTAATAACGTGAGTGTTTTGAATTAATTTAGTGTTTAAGTGAAATTTTAGCATCATAGTGAGATTAGAAATCATTTAAGACAAAGACAAAGTGGTTTTGTAAAAGTACAATCGGAAAATCTGCCGAGAATAGATGCATTCATGCAGTCGGCTTAAATTCAATGAAATCGTACGTCCGCTTAAGTAAAAGGAGTAAAAGCTGCAAGGTAATTATTCTCTATCACACATTCACACTATGTTAGTTATTTTAGACATAGATACAATGTTAGTAAGATATGCAGTAAACATAACCTATAATTTTTGATTATTGTAAAACAAACAAATGTTAAACGAAGCTACGTACTTCAGCACTGTATGTTATTGCTAAAACTAATCACATGTGATGTTATTAACGGTCTGTCAAGCTTATTATGATACTTTCTATGTTATTTGGCAGAAAATTATATGTACAAATTATGATTAATACTTTTTGTTCAAGATCTGAACGTGAATCCTATGGAAATTCAGCTTTAGGATATGTACACCAGATATGTACAAGTGAAAAGAGACGGCGATGGGATTTATGTGGTTAGAGCTCGAATAACACAGCGAGCGAGCATAACGTGCGACAGAAATGCTATGCTGTAATGGCTATTTGCTATGAAACTGAAGGAAATATTCTTTCTGTTAACTGTGAAGATTGTTCAGCACACAGGTAGGTTTTGATCATCTCTTCTCATTATGTGGCGTACCATCAAACCCTGCATTCCTTTTATGTTTGGAAATATCAAATGATAGCTGTGACTTACATACATACATATTTTCATGTGTACTTACATCATTGATCTACATTAATTAGTTAATTATATATTTATAGTAATTATAATTGTTTTCTATTTAAGGTGGGTGTAAGCATGCTATTGCCTTTTTGGTGTGGCTGCACAGGAGAAGTAAGACCCACCAACTACTAGCATTGACTGCTATTGGAAGAAATACAAACTGTCTTCAGTTGGTACAAGCCTTAAATAAAATTTATAAAGGCTAAAAGGCTTAAATTTATAAATTGAATTAAGCTTTGAATTTGAGTTTTAAGTGTTTTTATTTGAAATAAAACAAAATTTAATTTGAATTTACTTTTTATTATGTAAAACATCCTGCTTATTAATTAAACCACAAGCTATTATTATTACTTCATATATCATTGGAATTAAATTGTGATCTACACAAGCATGAGGAAGCAGTATGTCATACTCCCTTAACATATTAAACATTCCACATGTATCCTCAATACCATAATCTGTTTTGATAGCTTTACTTCATCTTTAGTGCTCGGGGACAACTTGTGAAACTGAAGGTGGTTGTATAAGTGTACATCTTTTAGCTTCTAGTAAACATGACAAATCTTTGAATCCTCTGTCTGCCATCACTGCTTGGTTAGGTGATAAACACTCCAAATACAGAACTACTACTGTCTACTACTGTCTTGAACTATCATAACATCTGTAGCCCTACCAGACATTGACATACAATCTTGGCTGTCGGCATACAATTTTTTTTAGGCAACTGATTTTACTGGTGATGTTGCAGTATTTGTGAATGCACAGCTTTATCAATAAGTAGTATAGTTTCATTCTCCAATGAATTAATTTCTTCAATATGGGAAGAACTGAACCGTTTTCTCATGATAGTTCAATTCTTCTATCAGGTGGTTTGGCAATGGAATATGTGAGGCAGAACTCCTTTATTTAATCGTAGTTTCACATTTACACCTTCTTGTTTCATGTTTTAAGTATTGAACATAATTTTGTGTATCCTCCTGTAATAGATAGATAGATTCCATACATTGTAAATTAAACAAAATATGTAGGTATAACTTCAAGGGATGAACGTGTCTGAAGGGATCTCTCGTTTCTGCTGTGGTATAATTTAGGAACCGAGCTGAATAGTTATGTTTATGTAAAAAACAATAGACGAAATCACACAACTTTGTAAACTGGATTTAGATACAGTTATCTACTGCTTGTGTGATTGATTTTCAATACAAAACAGATTTCTGACTAACTGAAATCATATTTAAGGTATCGAAATAAGTCATTAAGTTTAGTACTCACATCAAAGTAATCTTCACAATAAGCACTCAGGGGCGCATGTTGGTTTCAAGCGCCCAACTGGACTTTGGAAGTGTCCTCCATAGAAACGGGCTCCGCAGTAGCGAGCCCAGGTATGCCTCTGCGGTCCGGAGGCAAAACCCTGAGACCGCCTGCCGCGCTCCCACAAGTTGTTGCTGATAAAAATTCTTCTCTTCGCCTAACCTTACACCATTTCTTACGTATGTTTGCTAGGTGCAAACATACGGAAGAAATGGTGACTCGAAAAAAACACTTTATCAGGGTGTACTTTGATATTGTATTTATTTCAGGTACAACGCAATACATAGAAGGTTGCTTTTGAGCTTGTTACGCGCATCATTATTAAGTAAAGCGCTGACACTGCTGGCACGAGGCACAACGCGTGCGCATCATCGACCCAGTTGCTACGAGGGGAAACTGCTGACACAGAACACGAGGCCCGAGGACAACGTCTACGTGACCGAGCCCGCGCACTTCGTATCCACCATCGATCGAGTCAATTTGCTTTCCTAATAATTGTAATTTCTTTTTATTAAAATAAATTAGTTTGTAATAAATTCGGTTTTTTTTGAGTCCTCCGGCAGTAGCCCACGTATTTGGCGCAGCCGGTAGGATTCCCGGGTCGTAAATTGTGATTACCGGTATATCGCACCGCGTTCGCTACGATAGACTTTCAACGTCGCACCGGGAGATCCTGAACATCAACAACGAGACTACGCCGGAGATCCAGATATCGATACAGCTCAACGAAGACCAGAATGTTCATGTAAGTCCGCTGAATTTTCTTAGTGGTTGCTTGCTTCCTTTTTGTGTGTAGATTCCATATACCTTATCCAACATTTTTTATCCACGTAGATCTAGTACACGTAGGTTAGTTAGTAGTAGGAATAGAAGTGTAGATTCTAGGCGCGATATTAGTCCTGAAATTGAACCCGAGATGGCCGATTTAGACAGCATATTTAAAGCCCTCCGCTTAGTTCCCGATTTTGATGGGAATCCGAACGTACTTACCAGGTTCATCAAATTGTGTGACCAGTTAGTAGCTGAATTCATCCGAGAGGGGCAACCGTTAAATAACATAGCGCTTCTAAATGGCATATTGAACAAAGTTACGGGGCCCGCCGCCCGTCTGATTAACGCGAACGGTATACCTAATGATTGGGCAGGCATACGTAGTGCTCTTGTTAATAATTTTGCGGACCAGCGAGACGAGACCGCTCTCTACAACGATTTGGCTTTACTTACACAGGGTTCCGGCACGCCGCAGGAATTTTATGAGCGTTGCCAGGGACTTTTCAGCACCGTCATGACATATGTTTCATTGCACGATACCCTAGACTCAACTATTGCGGCCAAACGCGATTTACTACTCTGTCAAGAAAGTAGCGGGAAAAGATCAATAATACACAAAATGTCTGTTATTCATCCAAATTTATTTTATCACCTTCAAAGTATGCTCCTTTAGAAACGATACACTTGCGCCAACGAATAATCCATTCATCAAAACATTTTTTAAACGCTGCTTCCGGAATTGAGTTCAGTTCTCGCCGCGAATTCTCCTTTATGTCTTCTATCGATTGAAAACGGGTGCCACGAAGTGGTAATTTGAGTTTAGGAAAAAGAAAAAAGTCAGCAGGAGCCATATCTGGTGAATATGGTGGTTGCTGGATGGTATTTGTTGAGTGTTTGGTCAAAAATTCGTTCACAATGATAGCCTTGTGCGAAGGCGCATTGTCGTGGTGCAAAATCCAAGAATTTTCTTTCCACAAATCTGGCCTTTTTCGTCGAATTTGCTCTCTTAAACGCCGCATAACGCTCAAATAATATTCTTTATTTACCGTTAGACCTTCCGGTAAGAATTCAGAGTGCACAACACCGCGATAGTCAAAGAAAACAGTCAACATGACTTTGACTTTTGATCGACTTTGGCGTGGTTTTTTCGGTTTCGGTTCAGTTGGAAGGCGCCACTCCGAAGCTTGTTGACTAGTTTGCATGTCAAACTCGTAAACCCACGTCTCGTCACCAGTAACAATGCGTTTCATGAATGTTGGGTCCGAACTGACTCGTTCTAGCATGTCCTCAGCAACTTTCATGCGATTGAGTTTTTGGAGAAAATTCAGATCTTTTGGGACTAGCCGAGCAGCAACATGTTTCGTACCCAAATGATTAGTTAAAATGGTACGGATCGACTCGTGAGATACAGAAAGTTCGGCGGCTATCTCTCTCAGAGTTGAATGGGGATTTTCAGTCACTATTTTCTTCACTTTTGCGATGTTAACTTCAGTTGCAGACGTTGACGGCCTACCAGAGCGAGGCAAATCTTCCATCACATCTCGACCGCTTTTGAACGCTTTGAACCACTCATAAGCACGAGTTTTTGATAAAGTCGATTCACCGTAAGCCTTCTGTAACATTTTCAGTGACTCCGAACACGAAATTCCATTGGCGATGCAAAATTTAAGACAAACTCTTTGTTCGATATTTTTGTCCATTATGAAATTCGCAATACACACTATATATGATATTACTAAAACCAGCACTGTATTTAATATAAATAACAGATGCAACTCAAACTCCGCGCCAAAATGGAAAACAGTTGTGCCAATCTAACAACTACAAAAAAACAAAAATTTGAATTTGGAACCATAAACAAATCATCCATTCCCGATACTTTTTTGACTGAATGTATATCGCAAACTAACTTTGCAGGCCTACCTCCGCGGTTTGAAAGATCCTTTAGGCTCGCGTATAAGATGTATGAGACCAGAGACTGTTGAGAAGGCTCTAGAGTTTGTGCATGAGGAGACTAACACTATGTATTTGCAGAGCAGAAACGATAACTTGTCGGATAAAAAACCCTCAGCGCGAATGCCACTTAATCAACAGAACGAAATTAATCATAAAATGCCGGTCCATCCAAGTAAAATGCTTGTTCCGTTTAGGCCAAGTCCTTTCAACATGCCCGGTCTGTTTAGACCGCAAGGACCGCAATTTATGTCGCGGCCCTGGCCATCTCAGCACCAATTCGAAAGACCGTTCAATCCAAGTAACATGCAACCACGTGGCCCAACAAGTATTCAAGTAGTATGCAACAAGTATTCAGCGCACCACCGCCTACTAATAATCAGGGTGGTTCTGGATTTAGAATGCCCCCAAGAAACCAATATTTGCCGAATAATGGTCCCAGGCCGATGAGCGGCGTAAGCCACTTTGTACCCAGGCCTCTGCCTGCTACCAACAGTTGGAATTGGGCACTACAGGGCAATCCACCACCTTCCAACTATGTTAAAACTCGCGATGTTAATGTGAACGAATGTTCAAATTATGGAGAGATCTACTATTACCCTGACCCATCCGACTACCTTTACATTGATCCCTACAACCAGGACTACTTTTATTTTGACGACTATACGTATGACCATGACATATTGGAACAGACCGACGGAATTAACGACAAAGACAAGACAGTTACCGCCGATCAACAGCAGCCTTCAACCAGTCAGGATTTTCAGAAAGTTCCGAAGTCAAACAGCTTAGGATAGAATTAAACTTGCAAACCCAAAGGCAATTACCGTTTGTTCGTATCCATAACCCTCCACTTAACTTTCTAATAGACACCGGTGCAAACCAATCATTCATCAGTCCAGAAGCAGTTCAGACTTATTTCTCTCACATACCTCTTAACTATGATCCATTCGAGGTTACCAACGTCCATGCCACAAGCAGGAGCGATTATTCTATTAACTTACCCTGCTTTCCCGAATTCGATGACACGGAATCAATTAAACTATTCGTATACAGATTCCACGATCGTTTTGACGGTTTGATAGGAATGGATTTACTCACTAGATGGGAGGCTAAATTAGATTTGAAAGATCTTACATTTACAACTGAGTTCGCAATTGTAATAAGATGAGATATGATCTAAAAAATAAGTCATAATTTTTTATCTTAGACTATGAAAAATCAACTCAATTCTCAATCAGGAAGCCGAGCAATGTGAGAAAGATTGTATTCGTATAATAATATCGATTTTGAGTAATCGTAATTGTTCCAAAAATAAATCTTTTTCAATAAGTAATTAACTCAAAGTAACGATTTGTGTCTATTTATACCTATATGCATTATAGTCTAATTAATAAAATATAAACAAGTTACAGAAAAACTAATATTATGATTATCGAGTTCATATCGATTTAAATCAGTCTAATATTTTTAGTCTGCAACTAGTATGACAGCTGGCTGACTGACATTGACACAAGACAGTTGCCGACTGCCACCCTCTAACTTGTTTCGTGTTTTCCGATGCGTTTTGAGTGCTTTCCCGATTGTTTTTCATATTCAACGATCACTGTTTTGTTTTCACGTTTTCTGACCCTGCTACCTTGTACGACCCTTGCTTTCACTCTGGACACCGAAGATCGCTCACACGTTTGACTTGGAATTGTTTATTTTGGGATTTTACCGCCGGCTTGTGGTTTGGATATTGTTGAAAATATGGATCGCTGTGTGAATTGTGAGATAACAACTAGGAAAGGAAGCTGTTCTAATGCATTACTGTAATTGTATTGTAGGTAGATGAACTGTAGGCTGCTGTGCTCATATAATGTGTATTTTATGGTACCTTGGCTGGGCTAGGCACCAAGATCATATACGATAGTTCCACCTGCACAATTTATGGACGACATTTTAATTATAATAGAAGACGAATAAAGTACTATTATAAAATGTATTGTTTATATTCTAGACATCTTCTTTCCATAACTCCATACCCGTTACCTACCTATGACTTCAAGTAATTGACGTTCATTCATGTATGACTTCAAACATTTTCCACTAAATCTAATAAACATTAGTGTTTAGAGAGCATCTTTTGTACTTTAGGAATCAGCTGTTAGTTAAAGATTGTAACATAACCTTACTTTTACTAAACCTCTAATAACTCTGCTCTCAGATTGTCAAAACTCACAGAATTTTCAGTGAGGGATTGATAAGTCTGAATCTATTTATTTACACCATTTTCATCTCGTTACATTTGGGCCCAAGATTGTATGTAATCGTTTCCGTCTCCTTTATAATTCTCGAAATTTAAACCTCTATGAAGAAATCATACCAGCAGGGAGCTCTAAATTAATACGGTTACCCATTAATGCACCGGGTGGTGAGGTTTTTGTAGAGGAACAGATAATTTGCAATTGTATTATATCTGAATGCCTGACCACCGTTTCTAATAGCCGCGGTATAGTCGAAGTGACCAACCCAACCCACAACGATTTAATATTTTCACTGGGCCATGCCACTCAGGCAACGATATTAAATGTTGAATGTACCGAGCAATTATCACCTCGCGCTAAAGATGTTACATCCCGGTTACGCATCGATCACCTAAACGAGGAGGAAAAGGCAAACTTATTGGCACTGTGTTCAAAGTATGCCGACGGCTTTTATATCGAAGGCGAGGCATTAACTTTTACCAACAAAGTAAAGCACAGCATCAAAACTACAGATGAAATTCCAATATATACCAAAAGTTACAGGTACCCGTTTATACACCGCCAAGAAGTTAGGGATCAAATAACAAAAATGTTAGATCAGGGAATCATTAGGCCGTCTGAATCCGCATGGAGCTCACCAATTTGGGTCGTCCCAAAGAAAAGTGATGCCTCTGGAAAAAAGAAATGGCGCATAGTTATTGACTTTCGGAAGCTAAATGAAAAAACGATCGATGACAAATACCCTATCCCGAATATTACAGACGTACTGGACAAACTAGGCAAGTGCCAATATTTCACTACTCTTGACCTAGCGTCAGGGTTTCACCAGGTGGAAATGAATCCCAGTGACATTCCCAAGACCGCCTTTAATGTTGAACATGGGCATTTTTAATTTTTGAGAATGCCCATGGGACTAAAAAACTCCCCTTCTACATTCCAACGAGTGATGGATAACGTACTCAAAGGACTACAAAATGTAATATGTCTCGTTTATCTTGACGATATAATTGTATTCAGTACTTCTCTCCAGGAACACATGAACAACCTTGAGAAGGTGTTCCAGAGATTAAGAGAATCTAACTTTAAAATCCAGTTAGATAAATCAGAGTTCTTAAAACTCGAAACTGCATACCTAGGTCATGTCATCAGTACCGAAGGAATAAAGCCTAACCCAGACAAGATCACAGCTATTAAAAATTACCCCGTACCTAAAACACCTAAAGAAATTAAACAGTTTCTCGGACTCCTCGGTTATTACCGAAAATTCATTCCAGACTTCTCTCGTATTACCAAACCAATGACACAATGTTTAAAAAAAGGGAAAAAGGTAACTTTAGACTCAGACTATATTAACTGTTTCGAGAAATGTAAGAGTCTGTTGACCAACGACCCTATCCTTAGATATCCCGACTTTGACAAAGAATTCGTATTAACCACAGATGCTTCTAATTTTGCCATCGGCGCGATACTCTCACAAGGTTCTATTGGCTCAGATAAACCCGTAGCGTATGCGTCACGGACTCTTAATGAAAGCGAAGTAAATTACAGTACAATAGAAAAAGAACTACTAGCCATTGTATGGGCAACAAAATACTTTCGGCCTTACCTCTTTGGACGCAAGTTCAAAATAGTAACGGACCACAAACCACTACAGTGGGTCATGAGCCTCAAGGAACCAAATTCACGATTAACAAGGTGGCGGTTAAAGTTAAGCGAATATGATTTTACCGTCATCTATAAAAAAGGCAAACACAACACCAATGCCGACGCCCTTTCTCGCGTCGAGATCCATAACGAGGAGGTTAGTTCAATGATTGCAAACGCAACTGACAGACCACCATCTCTAGCTAACTCCAACACCTTGACAGCACATACCTCTGAGGAAAACCCCATACTTGAAATACCCATCACCGACGAACCACTAAATAAATTCCACCGACAGTTATGCTTAACCGTTGTAGGCGACTTTAAAAAACGGACTACTGCAACTAAGACATTTGACACCCACACTCGAACATCTGTTCAGCTATCTGAATCCAACTTGGAAGAAGATCTGATTAACGCCATTAAGGAATACGTCAACCCTAAAATCAAAACTGCCCTCTTAATAAATCCACCCCTTGCAATGTACAACATAATCCCTCTGTTACAAAAATATTTTAAGAGTTCATCTATGAAGTTGGTATTGGCAAAAAAGGAACTTGAAAACGTAAAAGAATACCTGAGGCAGCAAGAAATTATTCGTCACTACCACGAAGGCAAGACCAACCACCGTGGCATTAACGAGTGCTCTCTTGCCTTATCTGCTAAATATTATTGGCCCAAGATGCGAGAACACATAACCAAATTCATAAATGACTGCACAATATGTGGGCAAGCAAAGTATGATAGGAACCCCATAAAGCAGAAGTTCAATATAGCGCCCCCGGCCACCAGACCGTTCGAAATAATACATATGGATAGCTTCTCAGCACAGAATGAAAAATACGTAACATTCATAGACGCCTTTTCAAAGTACGGTCAAGCTTACCTCCTTCGAGATGGGACTGCAGTTAGCATCATACAAGCTTTACTAACTTTCAGCACGCATCATGCCCTACCATTAACCATTATTACAGATCAAGGGACCGAATTCACCAACCAGATGTTCTCCGAGTTCTGCAAGGTTCATAAAATAATTCATCACCAAACACTCGCATACTCACCTAACGCTAACGGTAACATTGAACGTTTTCACTCCACCATACTGGAACATCTTCGTATTTTGAAACTAAAACACAAAGATGAGCCAGTCGTACATCTGATGCCGTATGCTATCATAGCATACAATAGTTCAATCCATTCTTTCACACGATGTAAACCATATGACCTTATATTGGGACACACCGACCCTCGAGACCCGACTGACATAGATCTGACCGGACACCTACTGCAACAATATACAGAAACACATAGGGAACGTATGCAAAAAGTATACGAGCTAATCAATGAGACGTCTCTCGCTAATCGAACGGCGCTTATAGAGAGAGTTGTAATAAAACACGTGAGGATGAGGACGATTATGAACCCGACCAACAAATATTCATCAGTAATCCCTCCGCTAGTAGATCTAAACTCGCACCCAGATACAACCAAGACACCGTCCTAGCTAATTTACCTATCCATATTTAACTTCAAGAAAAAGGGACCTATAGCTAAATCTAGATTAAAGCGCGTCCCTAAAACCGCGAAATTCTTGCAGGATACCCCTGATGCTGTCACGTAGCCTAACATGGGCGCAAGAGATTAATCTAGAACGACTAGAGAACGGACCTGGACTACTGCCCTTCAAACTAGGGCCCATGAAACTCATTACTCACTATCATACATTCCTGCAGAACATTGAACTAACAGACATAGACAACAACATTAACGAAATACGAATCCAACTTATTAAAGCCACAGATAGACTAGACAATTACACTCGCACTTTATACGAGCTCCAGATAGATAGTTTGAACGCGAAACTAAATAAAGCCTCATCTCATCTACAAAGCCTAAAGCCCAATCGATCCAAGAGAAGGTTAATAGATGGTCTCGGATCCGTAATAAAGAGCATTACAGGAAACCTGGATCATACAGATGCCATCAAGTACGATAACGCCCTTAAAGCCCTCAATGATAACCAGCAACAGATAGCTATTGAGCAAAATCACCATATAAGCCTTAGCAAAGGTTTGATGAATGAACATACAAAAATTATTACAAAATTAGTAGAAAACCAAGTACAAATTAAATGATAGTCTGCATATTTTACTTGACGCCGATAAGTATAAACAACACAACCTCATCAAGTTTGCAAAGTTCTCGCAAACACTGCAAATAATTAGTAATAACGTAGATAGTCTATTAAGCAAATTAAGTAGGTTAGAGAACGCAATAGCACTTTCCGGTCAAATGCATACTCATCATTCCATGTTAGGTACAGAAATATTAAGCAATATGATACGCAAACTAAGCGCGCTTTATAATAAAGACCAACTACTAGAATTAGATATTAGAGAATATTATGACATCATTAAACTATTAGCTTATTATCGTAGAAGCCAAATAGTTTTTGCATTTA
Organism: Xestia sexstrigata; assembly: GCA_941918905.2. Taxonomy (NCBI): domain Eukaryota; kingdom Metazoa; phylum Arthropoda; class Insecta; order Lepidoptera; family Noctuidae; genus Xestia; species Xestia sexstrigata. The sequence goes on along the minus strand of OW799200.2, from coordinate 7,754,701 downwards.
AATTTCCCATAACGTCTCCACTAAAATTCCTGTTGTATAAGTTAGTCATTGTACCAAATAGAAATAAGCAAGCCATCATCCCGTCCTACCCATTCCTAGCAATCACTAGAAACATTCACGCGTACATAGAGGCAGAATGCCCGAAGGTAGCTTCAGATTATCTCTGCGAAGAAAAACTCAACCACCAAATGAGAACCCATCCAGACTGCATCTGCGATATCATCGGAAGTCAAATACCGCACAAATCATGCAACACGATTACTATTAGCCTGACGAAGCCCGCAATGGAAAAGTTAGATGATCGCCGCTACGCTCTCGTGTTCCCGAAACCAACACAAGTCCAGTTAATCTGCGAACAGGAAGAATCCATCCACCAATCCGGAAGCTTCCTAGCCACTATTCCACATAATTGCAAGTTACGAACAGACGAGTTCACCATCGTCAACATCAACGACCACATTAGTGGACAACCCATGAAGATAAGCAGCGTGCCAGATGACATCGAAGGATCAACCATGCCACCTCTTCAAATCAGTGCTATTAACCTAAAGAAGCTGCACGATATTCAAGATAGAATAGACTCACAGAGGCCAATCCACATTGAACCAATCTCAACCATTTACCATACAACAATCCCATTTTATGGTACATTGCTGGCCTTATTTGTACTGGGAGCAATACTATCATACCGAGTCCGCTCCCGCCGAAAGAAGCAGACGACAGCCCCAGATGAAGCTATGTACACCGAGCCTGAAACATCTGAAACCCGCCGGAACCAGCCGGCATCCCAAGATCAATCTAAACTCTCGACGATATTTCATCTCAAAATCTGAAATAGTAGGGGGGAGGTGTTACGCGCATCACTATTAAGTAAAGCGCTGACACTGCTGGCACCAGGCACAACGCGTGCGCATCATCGACCCAGTTGCTACGAGGGGAAACTGCTGACACAGAACACGAGGCCCGAGGACAACGTCTACGTGACCGAGCCCGCGCACTTTGTATCCACCATCGATCAAGTCAATTTGCTTTCCTAATAATTGTAATTTCTTTTTATTAAAATAAATTAGTTTGTAATAAATTCGGTTTTTTTGAGTCCTCCGGCAGTAGCCCACGTATTTAGCTTTTTTCATGGTGAAATAAGTAAACAACGAGAACACTTGTTAGTAAACAATGGACTGGGCTGTCACCGGATAAAGCGTGTGACGTCATCAACAGAGCCCGCGAAAATGGTGGCGTTTAAATAGCTCAAAATTATTCTCTATTTTAATTTTTTTTTTTACTTAATTAACTTCATTTTTAATCAGTATTTATATTTTTCACTATGTTAAAACGTTGTAAACAGTGAATTAAAAATATAAAATAAATACATGCATATACCCTATTGGGTGAATCGCTAAACTAAATATCACAGGCCCGAGGGGGTCACCTTGTTGACAGCCTACAGCAGATTCCAAAAGTTTGTCACGATACAGTAATTTAGACGGGTGTCTGTAGCACTGCCAAAGAAAACTATAAATTTGAGGTAATTCTTTTTTAATTTCTGTTAACAAGGTGTCCCTATTAACTGAATTGAAGGCATTCTTAATATCAACCTTCAGGATGACTTCACCTTTGCTAGAATTTAGGTAAGTCGACAAAGCGTGTACTGCAGCCTCACAGCCCCCTTTAGAACCAAAACCTAGCTGCAGGGGCTGATTTTTTTCGAAACAGCCTCACCATAAAATTTACAACAAATCTTGGCTGCCATACGACGGTAAGTAGTACCCACGGCAATGGGACGAATGCCGCCATCCCTCTTGCGCAGGGCACATAAATTGGCCCCGTACAAGACACCGGTGACGGCTTCGTTCACCTTGCCGGAGAGTAGAAGGTTAATCAGAGCCGTAAGCTCCTTCAAGAGCGACTCACTAGCCTCCCCGGTCCTAGTAAATTATGTCCTTTAAGTGCTGAGGACTTAGGCCGTCGAGGCCGCCGGCGGAGCCACTCCGGAAGGAGCAAACGGCTGTGACCACCACTCGACCTGTAATGGTGAGGGAGTTAATGTCCGAATCAGGAGGGTCGGGAAAAGAAAGGCCAGCCGCGGGGGAAGGGTGATTAGTCTCCAGAGCTGCGAGTGTTTCTGGAGAACACGGAGCCACCACATCGCTACTGAAGAGAATCCTGGCTGCACCGCTAATGTCACCTTCCCCTAACTTTGATTCAACCAGATGAGATATACCTCTCGAAGAGGTATATCCCTGTGCCGATAAATTGGAAACAATATTTTGAGCCGAAATATTACCATTATCTTTGATTTGAGCGGTTAAAGTCTTTTTTGTGGCCACATTCTTTTGAACATGCAGACTACGGTAAGGGAAGGTAAGCAACTGCTCCCAAGCACTTAGCGAGTTCTCACGGACGACAAGGCGCACACAACCTGCTAGGTTTTGTGCAATTAAAGGCCTAGCACCGCGGGGAACTCGCTTTAAAACAGGAACAGAGTTTTTGAATTTGGAAAGGGTTTGCCAGATCGGGTCGAAAGTGGATGTAGCCGAAGTTGTAGGTGGAAGAATTGAGACAGGGTCTGAGGGTGCATTTGGAGGTGTATGTACCTTACCAATATGCAGATTCAGACCCCGCTTATCTTTAAAAAATCGTGCCTGGGCGCAATGCGGGCATCTCTCCAGGGTGTTCAGCGATGTTGAAGGTTGACTACTACCATTACCCACCGCATCGCTGCTGCTACTACTCATTAAAGATAAAGTACCTCTTAAAAATAAACTAAATAAAAATAACTTTATTAAAACAAACTAAAAAACAAACACTGAACAGTCTATTGTAGGTTGTGATAAACAGACAGGAGCGGCGGAACACACACTGGGGGCCTGGGGTATCGCACCGCCGAAGAACACATGTCGGCGCAGCCCCGGGCACCGTTGTCAGGTAAATGGGAGCCTCGTCTCGCCTCGCCTCAGCGACGAACTCGTATCTCCTTATAAGCCTTTAATTGATAGCATTCATCTGTGGTATGCTAGATGGTATCATCATCAACAATAATTCTCAACAAGGATCCCACGAATTTTTGACATTTCAAATATTCCAACCCAGTGCGATGAATACACACCAATTTTCCAATAAATATGTATTGTAGTCTTTGACACCAATGAATTTCCGAAACACACAATGTTTCGCACCAAATAAATTAATTCAATTAATTTATTAAAATTATTATTGCCTTTGAGTGGGGCCCGCGACATCAGCGCGCGATGCGCCGCGTATGCGCTGAGCTCGCCTCCGAGCGCGTGCTGGCACATTTCGAGCCGAGCGCACAGTTAGTGCTGTCAGTGGACGCGGGTCCGCAACTCCGCACGGCCTCGGAGCAGTTCTGTCCCAATGGGAAAGCTATGGCCGCGAGCGACCACTGGCATACGCGTCGCGATCGCTCTCGGCGAGTGAACGCAAAGACATTTTTTGTCATGACAGCACTTGTCAACCTTATTTATTAATATTTAGTTTTACTTATAGTGTACTGTTATCAAATATCAAGTAGCTCTATCTATTGGCAAAAATTTAAACTATGGCCAAACATAGCATACCTAACCACACAGATGGCAGCACTATCTATAAAAATTTTGTTTGAAGCCAATGTATGGAAGTTTCACCCCTCTGGGTGGTCATGCTAAGCGGGCTGATCAGACAAAGTGTCATTGGGTTTTTCCATCAGGAATTTCTCAATAGAAGCCACGGAGTCTGGATTTGCGTCAGGTTGGGCAACTACACTACTTTCTCAAGTTATTATGTCTTGTGTCTGGGACTGTAACTTACAGGAATGATTCAAATAAAACACTCATGTTCCTTAATCTTATTTATTTTAATACTGTAACAAAACAACCACTTCTAAGTATCTAAAATAGGTAGGCTGGTACTTTATACCAAATATGTAGGAATGATATCCCATGATTATTTAATTTTATATATCCGTGTAGCTAATAATTTTTCGGGTACCTTGGTACATAATAAAATTTCACATAAAAATATATGCAGTTACAAAATATGTTATATAGACCGAATTGACATAACTGTTTATTTAATTATATCTTTCTAAAAGCGACAATATATCGTTTAGTGAACTGATTTACTTATTTAATAGAAGTCAAATTGATTTATCTTATTTTACAATTACTGTTTAAACCCCAGAATGCTGTGACTATGAACTAGTGTTGCAATTAAAATGAAGAAAAGATGGAAGTTTAACGTAGCTTCGAAGTAGCTACACAGTCGTGACAGCGGGGCGGATACGTCACTAAGAAAACAATGATCATTAATTTAAAAGTCGGGGAAAACGACCCAACTTTATAAGTCAAACACTTAATACCTATCAACTAATACAGAATGAATAACACACGATCATTTATAATATTTTCTTTATCTTAATTTTAGTCATTCGTATTTTTCATACATTCACTCGTTAGTATCTAAATAAATATTCAGGTTCAAACTTGTACGAGGAACAATAGGGTCGCTCCAACTGATCAGTTTATCACGTATTGAAGATTTCGATATTTACGTAATTATTATTCATTAGCTGATGAGTCTTCCCTTTTTCATATTATCTTATTTGCTAGAAGTGTCAACTTCAATTTTGAGACAGCGAAGGACGATAGAGAATAATATTTTTGTGACGTAAAAATATAATATTATAAACAGTCTTTAGGTACATATTATGTATCTATTGAGATTTACCAACTTTGTCGCCTGAGTTTGTGTTTTTCTCTAATATAACGTTAACGATCTCGACGAAGATCTTAATATTGTACCTATAGGTACTTATAGATAAATGCTTCAGTTCATAATTTTTCAAAAAGCTCGATATGAATATTTATACTACATAAGCAGTTATATACTTACCTACATGTATTTTTTTGGTAATGGAAATGCCATAATTATTATCACGAACAATGTTTTTACTATTAGACCCCAAAATTGTAATCCATTTTTAGGACAACTTGGCAAGCAATAGCCAGATTCCAAATTTTGCTTACAACAATAGGTACTTACATTTATATTGTCTATTTTCGAAACAACTTATATATTCTTTTAGTCAAATTCCAATACCATAATGCCTTTTAGTTAACCTAAAGTTGTATCACATTTCGATAATGCACTAGACAAATTCTCACACGTTTATTTAGGTAGATTTATCTACACTTCGCTTAAAACTAAAATGGCTACAGAGTTTCGGGGCTAAATAAATGTAAGTAATAGGAATACACAACCTGCTTCGCTTCAACTAATTTTCAACTCAAATTGTAAATTAGATTGAAAACGCTAATCTCATATAATACAAATTGAGCATCAAATACAATAACTCAATTTTATTAAGAGAAGAATACAACTTTGCTATACAAAATTAAAGTGGCGAAAACCACTAATAGTATGTATAAAAATACTAAAAGCGAATTAACATTACAATAATTCTTAGGTCAACGATTTCATCATAAAAACTTTAAATGAGTTCTTTGTGCTGATTTAGTTTCAGAGAAAAATATGGTGTGTCATTCACATGTAAAACGAATGGTTTTTTAAATAAGTTTCTATTTAAATTGAAGCCATTAGTCAATCAAATTAACCCACCGAAGCCATAATACTTATAAAAAAATCGGCGTTAGCCTAAATCATATCTATTGAGCCTTATTCTATGAAATGGTCATGCGTGTCTGTTCCTATTCCTCTCCTCGTATTATATCTAAAATGCTGACATAAGCTCCCGTTAAGAAACCAAGAACACCGAAAGAAACTAAGAACATGTTCTTCCACAGGACCCAGTTGAAACGGCCCAGGCCATTGGGCCTGTCCCAGTAAGTGACGGTTTCGATAACGGCTGGGAAGATCAAGCCGAGGAAAGAGAGACAGACAGCGCCGACCAGCGAGATGAACGGTCCAAGATTGGGGTTAGCGATAGCCAATCCCAATGTCAATATGATGATTCCAATTCGGATGCTGTACTCGGCGAGGTTTTTCTTGGCTCCAAACCAGTGGCGGACGCTTTTCCAGATAATCTCCATCGGCACGTAGAACTGAAGACTGTATGTGAAGAAGATGGCGACAGCTATCATCAGTTTAACGCATTGACCCAATCTGGAAACGTTGTCAAAATAATTTTAGGATATTTGTTAGCCATTTGGATTTTGGAGGGGAGCTCGTGGCTATATAATAACAGCCGCTCAAGTGGATCGTTCGGTTAAGCCGTGCTTACCTAGGTTGGACTGTGGATTATTTTTTGCCCATTACATACCGAGTTTCCTCCGTGCCTCGGAAAGCACGTTAAGCCGTTGGTCCCGGTTGTCATTTGTAGATCTTTGACAGTCGTTAGGTAGTCAGAGGCCCAAAAAGTCTGACTACCAGTCTTACCAAGGGGTATCGTATTACCCGGTACCTACTAACTGGGTTGTGGAGGTCAGATAGGCAGTCCCTCCATGTAAAATACTGGTATTCAGCTGCATCCGGTAAAACTGGAAGCCGACCCCAACATAGTTGAGAAAAGGCTAGGCAGATGATGATGTTAGCAATTTGGATTTCTGTGACGTTGCACAATCAGGTATACCTAAGTCAAATTATAATGTACATTCAGAGGAGTTGATTTTAATTTACCCTGGAATTATAATAGTTTACGCCTGACAAAGAATGGCAGTTAGATATTAGTTCTTTACATCCTACTAATATAATAAATGCGAAAGTTTGTGAGTATGGATGTATGAATGTTTGTTACTCTTTCACGCAAAAACTAATGAACGGATTTGGATGAAACTTTGCGCACAGATAGTTTATAACCTGGATTAACACATAGGATTTTTTATCCCGGTATTAAGATCCTATGGGACAATTATCAAACTTCACGCGGGCGAAGCCGCTGGCATAAACTTAGTTATATTTTAGTTAAATATTGGTGTCGATTCTGTTGTGCACAAACTAAACTTAATTTAGGCTATTGCTATCTTTTACTAAAAAGCATTGCGAGAAAAGGACGGCTATAGCTATGAACTACGTTAGAGATGTCAAACTAGTTTATGCCTTGCGCTTCACCGTGGTTTTAGTCGACATGTTTTTACGTGCACCCTTCATTTGTATGGAAATATTAGTTCCAACTAAATTTGACAGCTCTAATTTACGACCGTCTCTTTCTCGTTTTATTACAGAGAAAAAGATAGCAATAGCCTAAATTAAGTTTAGTTTGTGCACAACAGATTCGACACCATTATCTAGTATTTTTCTCTGTTATTCCACTCTACTGTGTATTGTCTTTGCATCATACTAAGGTAGACTGGTAGAAAATACTCTAGGCCTTAATTCCGCCACTTTACTGTATCAACTTGTGCATAAACGTTTAATAAATAAGTTAAATGATTACGTCCGCATTAAGAACGATACTCAAGAATCTAAATTGACTCTAAATAATATCATCTGCCTAGCCTTTTCCCAACTATTTTGGGGTCGGCTTCCAGTCTAACCGGCTGCAGCTGAGTAGTATTTTACATGGAGCGACTGCCTATCTGACCTTCACAATCCAGTTCATACTGGGTAATACGATACCACTTTGGTAAGACTGGTTGTCAGACTTTTTGGGCCACTGGCTACCTGTAACGACTGTCAAAGATGGACAAATGACAGCCGGCGACTCTAAATAATAATCGACTCTAAGTAGAATACTTACACTTCGTCCTGCGGAAGATTCAAAGTAATACTGCTCTTTGTGCCGTCGCCATATTTCAGATAGCCAAAGAATCCAGTGAACGCGTACAGGGAAACCACGAAGAACATTCCGGTGTTAAGCACGCCAGGGCATCCGATGAAGTGAGTGGGGGTCTTCATGTTGTTCTCCAGGGGCATGACGACGCCAATACCTTCCAGAGCAAAGATGGCGGTTCCGAAGAAAGTTGGTAAGCGCGCAATACCAGTGAAAGACTCGCGCTCGCTCAAACTAGGAATATCTTGGAACAGATAATAGAAAGTAATTCCCATTCCAGTTCCGACCAGTAAGTTAGCAATCATCGAGAATGGCGCCAAATACTTCAGGTTCCTTATCAGATTCATGAGGATGAGCAGTGGGAGAAGTATAATCATGTAGTATCGAACATTCATCTGGTAATACGGAGTATCCTTTGCGTAGAAGTCAACCACTTGCTGAACGTTTTTGGCCACAAACACGATGTAGACACAGCAGCAGCCCAGCAAGTCGATGACAAGGAACCAGTTGATCATAGCTCTGAAACGTTAAAAAATACATTAAGGTTTCGGTTATTTAACGCAGTATATCAGAAAATAATCAGAATACAGGGTGTAAACGGACCCTTCACGTAGCCGTCAACCAAGCGTTCTATACATCAAACTAAATAAGTCTACGCAAAAAATATTGCTGGGATAAGACTTTTTTTTGGCGTGAAAAAACACGTTTTACGGTAAAAGTCAATGTTACGCACTCAAAGCATTGTGCTGATGGACGTATTAAATAGATAACGGGTTATGGAGGTATTTTAAGTAAAGATGATGACCTTATAAACTAGTATTTGAAAAAAAACTTGTGAAAAAGTTGGAACTTTAACCTCCAATATCTCCGTTAACTACTACTAGAAGGTTTCCAGTTAAGGTCCAGAACAAAAAAATGATCGCAATGACGAAGAGAAAAACTGCCTTTCGGCTTTAAGGGTCTATTTACACCCTTTAGTTTATTGATTAGTAGAACTCACTTGGCAAGTCGAGAGAATTTATGCACGGCGGGTGGTCCAGATAAGAAAGCGGCTTCAGCAGTCTCGGCGAACCCTAGCGAGGGCTTCTGCAGCCGCCTGCAGAGCTCGTGAGCTGTTCTCACCAGTACGTGCACGCAGTACGTGCAAATACCTCCGATGGCGAACGTAGCTATCAGGCCGAAGTACAGTCCCGCGTTGTGGAATGCCATAGGCATAGCCAATATCCCACTACCGAGGGATCCTTTCAGCAAATGAATTAAGGTATCCATATCCCTGGAAAGAAAAGGATTAATATTGTTAATGAAATACTTCATTGTTCTGCATGTGTCATTAACGAGCGTGATTCCGCTTCCATAATTACACAGGTACACTTACGATGTGGGATGCGCCAGCTTCCGATGCTCAAAAGGATTATAGTCCTCATCAGCCTCAATGTCCCTGCCCGGGATCTCCATGAGGGGCAGGGTGGAGCCTGCCTGCTGTTCCACTGGGATCTCATTTGGGTCAACTTTGTACCTGTAAAACATTCCCCAAATACTGTTATAACAAGTGTTTCGGCTAACATTATATTACAAACTAAGTAAAGTGGTGTTGATAGGTTAGAAGTGAGGTGGGTAACAAAGTGTAGTTTCTAATCAATTGAATTTAAAGCTGATCTATGTAATGGTAGCGAGAGCACATGAAGCGCCATATTTCAAGCTTTAATGTGAAACGAACGAGGTGTGGATGTCGCGGCCGCGGGTTCCATGAAGTTACGTGACACTGCTCGCATCGCAATATGTATACTGATTCTGTGGCTATGAACTGGTCGCGAATGATCAACATTATTTAGTCATTGTAAGCTGCATTACTCTGTGTGAGTTGTGGTGTGAAGTGTGATACATTCATTATGGTCTCCAAAATAAAGTATAATATATTTTGTTTGTGTGCGCTTCACTCTGTTAAGACTCGGCATTTACAAATAGGTGGCTCAACCGTTAAATTTAATACAGCTTTACGTTATTATCAAAAATGTGAAGTCTATAAACTTAACGGACAAAGATGGCAATTGGACAATGGAGTTGCAGAGATGATTGGCTTGTTTACTAGTAAACATTTTGACAATAATATATTGTATCCCTAGGATTACAGAATTTAGTTAGAAATAAGGTAGAGACATGTAAAAAGAACATAAAGCTAAATCAAATTTGTACAAATCGCCAGTTTGCGAGCCAATCCCGAGCCTGAACAGAGATGGCGCACTAGTGGCCGCCGCACACGGCTGGCGCACGCGTCGGCGCAGTGGCAGCGGACTTGGGCACCATTCGTACGCAAGTATCTCCAAATTTTACCATTACCAAACAAAACAAATTAAATAAACAAAATTGAAACCATAAAATGGAATGATGTACCGGTGTATGAGTCCATTGCAAGATGATCAAGGTCGACGAACGACATTTATCTCGTGGAAGCAGCACTCGTCTTCCCGGATCGTCTCCGTACAGCTTCGAGCATTTTAGCTCATTTTAAGGAGCGAGTACTTAACAGTCAACATACAATATAAAATACCACGACAAAACATAAATTTGTCAAAAAACAGTGAGATTCGACCAGGGCGCGAGACATGCGACAGAGCGCAGCTGGCCTGGCGCACTCGGTGCACTGGGCGCGCACTCATTTGAACTTCTAATTGCTACCGATTTAGGATATTTTAACCTTGCTCATAAAATCTAAGTAAACATTTTCTTTTCAATGTCCTGTAGAAATAAAAACGTCAAAAATTATTAGGTTTAAGGCAAATCTAACAAGATTCCACAATTAAAATATCAGTTATTGCTGAACAAAAACAAATATGAGGTAAGCTGTGAAGCATGCTTTAATGTTTATTTTAATTTCTAATTAATTACTAAGCATTACAACATAATTATTGATCGGATGTGGCACCAGATCAAACTGAAATTAATTATTGACAACACAAAATGGGCAATCAAAGCTGATTCAGTGACTGTCGCTCTAGTGGCTTCCTGGCTGCAGAGTGTACGGAACATAGTCACTTACTTGACCATAACGATATCTGATAAGTCATTTTTGACTCCTTTTTTCTTGGGGTCATATTCAACTATCATCGGCCGCATTTGAGGTTTCTGAAAAAAAAAAAAATGGTCTTAGTGAAGTTATCAAAATATAACAAGAAATGCAACAGGTAATAGATGTGGATACTGTTCCGACGAAAATGGTGTTAAAAAAAATCGCTTTCATTGGGATTGATGGTAAAGTTCTAGAATCAGGAATGTACACAAGTTTCATTGAATGTGACGCTGCGGTGACGTACGCGGTGTTCGTTGCAGGGGCTCGTCGGCTCGGTCGGCGGCCATGTGACCACGCCGTTGCTATTTCGGGAAGACATAAATAGTCATCGCGGCCGCGTAAGTACGAAACGCAGATCTCCCACAGGATCACTAACGTTGGCGAATTTTTAGAATCTTGTTGCTTGAACTCTGACCGCGATTCACTCTCGTGTTTCCCGTGTTTACCTATCCAAGATTATCTGGAGAGCATTCTGGCCTATGGGCATTTTTGAATTCAAGAGCAGCCTATGTTTTTGTTGTTATATTTTCAGTTCTTTTAAATCATATTCTCTGAAAGACAGCTAACCATAACAGAACAAAAATAGAAAGTATTACAGACTTTCAGCCAATAAAATTCGCAAGAACTACCAGAAAACAGCAAGCAGAGAGCTAAGGTCATTCCTTTGCTTGGTCTTGGTATTCTCTTTACGAGCATTTCGGTGAAAGCATTTAGGAACACAAAAAACGTGTAGTTTTATCACCTAGAATCTAGCATACATACAAAGGGCTACCTTGTCGGCTGCAACAAAATGATTCATAAGTATTGAATGCTTTACGCTCATGGTTTTCAGTTCCCCTAATTTTATTTAGTCAGACCAAGTTGGTTACGCTTTTCATTACGCAATTCTAAACTTTGTTGCTTCGTTTTAAGTGCGTATTTTGAACATCATTTTTGATACTAATGTGTGGCCTCTGTTTGCCGACAAGACAGATTGCGCGTGCGGCGTTATACTGGATTGAACTGGTTTTAAAATTTTGGAACGAACCGGTCGCTTGGACTGCAAAAAAGCGTCAAGCTTGAGTCTTATTAAATTAAGTATTTGCAACAGGTTCCATACATAGATAAAGTTATCAATGTTTTAGTATGTTAACGGTATACCTTTGAATTTAATCAAAGCTTATTTTAGGAAATAAAAAACCGTCCTCATTGTGAAAACATTGGCGTAAAATAATTTAAGTATCTCTACTACACCTAGAATACTAAATCAATGTTCGATCAAAACACATGATTTGATTTTGTATTCATTTTCCATCGTCGATAAACCGATTTTTCAATAAATAGAATAAAGAGTTTTTATATTCGCAATGCGTAACCCCAAAACATCACATTGTCTTATTGGGTTTGACGCAGAATGTGCACAAAGCAAAATGTGCATTTCGCAAAATGTGTGAATTTTATCACAATAAGTCAAAATAAAAACCGTTTGCTCAGTATTTTTGTTTTTGCACGATTTTTAGCACGATACCATATAATTGATAGTTTGTTTTCAAATGTAAATCTGTAAACAAAAAGATGTTCAATTTGATAAAATATATAACAAACTTTTAGTTTTATTAGAAAACAATGAAGTTACAGTGCCAATCATCGTGAAAACGATTATTTTCTTACAATTCTTATGGTATTGACAAGTAAAATTTTTCAAAAATATGTAGAATTGACATGATCATGTTAAATAATAAAAAAATATAGTAAGCAAACGGTTTTTATTTTGACTCATTGTGATAAAGTTGACACTCATTTTGAGAAGTGCTCATTTTGATAAGTGCTCATTTTGCGAAATGCACATTTTGTGAAGTGCACATTCTGCGTCAAACCTGTCTTATTATTTATGGTGTTCGCGTGGTTTTAATTAAGTACGTAGCAGACACAGTGTATTGTTTGATAACTTAACGATTGAATTCTGTAACTTAACGATTTAATTCTGTAACTTAACGATTTAATTGTGCACGTCGTCAGATTCTTGACCTTAAAACATGTGTAGTCGGGGAAATATATGAGTTAACAACACACAACTCATATAATATACAAAGAATAAAACGGTTACCACGTATTCAGTACATGGGTGAATATCAAAGCAGCAAATTTCATGTGTCCACGTTGAGAATCAAGGTCAAATGCTAAGATGTTTCTTATTTTTTTTTGGTAAACTACGTTACTTCGTGCAACTAGGGCCACATTTTTTGTTGTTATAAGTGTTTATAAATAATCAGGAAATAAAATCGCCTTAAAATTCAAGTTTGGTGGCTTGTCCCAGTTCCATTTTTTGATTCCATATAATTGCATTCACCAAAGTACAATTTAAGATAGGTACAATAAAAATAAACAATTTCCTTAGTTTATGCATTAAACACATTGTCTAAAAACAATTAAACCATATTAGAAAAAGGACACTCGATTAAAGTTTGTCCAAGCAAAACACAAAATTTGGTGGCACATTTTCAACTTACTATAACATGAAGTTTCGTGCGTGTGCGACCAATCGCGTTTTTTTATTTACAGATTTTAGAGCTAGTGTTTTGGGTAACGCAAAAATCAGTGATATTAATTTAATTGTAACTTAAAACCCCAATTTTTTAAGATTTTTTTATTCCTGGTTCCAATTTTGGTGGCTTAATTTCGGTGGCTTTGGTGGCGTTTTCACGTTGTTGTACATAAATAGCTGGTTTTTACGTTGCAAAACAGTTTCATGAGCAAACCTAAAAATATTATGTACTTAGGAGTAAATAAGACCTATTATTAAAGGGTAGCATACTAAAGATCAAGTTTCTTATTTTCATTGACTCAGACTCAGACCAACGAAAAGAGACTGATATATACAGTGCATCTGATGATTGTGAGATTAGTTACATTGAGCTTTATTATCGAGACTGAGGTTTGTGAAAGAGAATTCAATGTTGGTGCCACTGATTTTCAATTTTGGTTGGCTCTTTCGATTTTGGTGGGCGATTATCAATTTTGGTGATCACACTACACTTTTAACCTAAATTTCTCAAAAAGTTATCGAGATATTCTTGGGCCCCTTGAAGATTCTTTCTAGTTTTATACCAGATCCTTATTTTTCACGAAAACTGAAGAATAAATTTCGACACCAAAATTGACAAAAAATACACTTTGCTGATATTCACCCTCATTCTGATGGTAATTTAATATAAGGGGGGGGGGGGAGGAATTACCGATGAAAAACTTATATGTGGAGGGGTTGTGTATTCCCACCCCGTATATTTTTTTTTACTATCGATTTGTAAAGAAGGCGCCTTAGATTTGCCTGCCGATAGCCATTAAAAAAATCAAAACAGGCAATTAAAAAAGTGATAGAAAGGCAAATTAAAACGGTGTACAAAATAACAAATTTTCAAGTTGTTGTGTTTCCTAGACTGTACGCTCAGCTTTTAGGGGGTTACTGGCGACGAATCTGTAGCTAGCACACGCGTTCGCGTCGGTATTGACTATGTAGATTTCCTACTTCCACAAAATATAGCTACTGCTAATGTGCTAATATATTCAATTGGTCGTTCACGTGTCTTGAAATAACACTACTGATTGCGACTACATAGATCGGGAAATCTTCGAGGCCGTGTTAGAATAATTTAATAGTATCTAAACTATCCAATACAACAACTTATTACATACAAATTACACACTAGTTGACCGCGGATTCGTCCGTATACTGCCGAAACCACTTACTAACTTTCAGATTTACTTAAGTCCTGAAAAATCATCAGTCGTGAAAATTTCGGGGGAATATATAAACGCACATTAAAAATAATGTTTCACACTATAAATATGCTTAGGTTTAAATTTAATTGAATGAACTATAAAAATAATGGTGAAAATAGACCCTTAACGAAGCCGAAAGGCACTAGTTCTCGAGATATTTTTTATGTTTTAATCCATACCTGGGAACTGGGAACAAACTAGTTACGGAGGTATTGAAGATCAAAGTTCCAACTTTTACACAAGTTTTTTTTTTCAAATACTAGTTCATAAGGTCATAACTTTACTTTAAATACTTTCATAACCCGTCTACTATTAAATGCGCCCATAAGCACAATGTTTTGAGTGCGTTACATTGAGTTTATAAGTGGTTTTCCGCGCCAAAAAAAGTCGTTTCCCAGCAATAATTTTTGCGTAGAGTTACTTAGTTTGATGTACTTACAGAATGCTTGGTTGACGGCTTCGTGAAGGGTCTGTTTACACGATGTTTATGTACATGATATCATAGAACGTTTCGTTACATAATGGATACATAATATTTAGATTTACACATCCGCTTCTAAGTCAGCTTTAGTTGTCAGTGTCACTAATAACAAAAGAGTCAAGTGATTATTGCTTGCGTTATAATTAATACAGATATACCTATTGGGTATGGCCTATCTACTAAGTACCTACCCATGTGTTTGATAACGCACAAGTTACACTGGGTCTAGATGCATTACGAAAGCATGAAATTCTGTATAAAAAAATCGGGGTAAACGGGGTGTAAAGTGGGGTAAAGTATGACGAAGGTGGCCACTGCAAGGAGTAGGCTGGACTGCAAGGAAGGATTAATGAAAGTTCATTTCCTACCTACCATACCCCTAGGACGATAACAACAGGGTATGAAAGTTTGTAAGTTCGTCATTTTTGGCGATGGCAAATAAATAAATCAAGTACCTACTTATTTAGGTTACGATCGTTGTTTTGTAACGCAACCCAACACAAATATTTTTTGCAGAATGTTTTGAAAAAAAAAACCTCCCTTAGGTGTCGCCACATTGGCCGGTCCCGAGCGTCTGGCATCCAAAGGATCCCCGAGACATACATACATACATAGAAAGAAAATAACAAAAAACCTATTAGTATACGTTAGCTTAACAGTCAGTTCGTGTGTGACGATTTTGTTTTTTCATTGGTTTATTGTAAAACACGCGTTTCATCACTATCATAAAATTATTATTAGAAAATGAAAACTGAAACTAGAGCGTCGAACGGTATTGGTTTACAAAAAAAATCTATTTTTTCACGGAAAAACTCAAATATAACGAATGCGTAATCCTGAAATTGAAAAGCAATAAGTATTCAATAAAAACAGAAGTATAAAGCTGTATTATTTCTATCATTTCATTGAATGTCATATTATGAAATATTTCGACGTAACATTTCAACAGGATATTTCAATGTTATGTATATTTCGACGGGATAGTTCAATGACATACCTACCAACTTATTGAATCTTAAAATAAAGACCTCTTCTGAAAACCTCACTCTCGTGTCGTATACAGTGTGAGACGATAGGTACTGCACAAACAATTAACAAGGAATACAGTTCAATCCGTGATGTTCTTTATTGTAGTCGCGTGACAGTGACAATATTTGTGACAAATATAGCCAATGTCAATAGCGCGGCACGAAGCCCATTGTGACCGGAGTTGCCCCCCATAATAGCTACTTGTGGCAATAGTCACGATGATGGTCTAATGGTTAGAGCACTTATGTGACGACACATGCTCATTGTTACAGATTGTGCGCATTTTCACCTTTAATCACGCGACAACGATGCTTGATTGATTTGTCGAGAAGAGACACGCCTCCAGTCGTGACGTATAACACGCTAAATCTTATCTGTCACGATTGTCAAATATTTGTGACAAACTTTCTTATTTACAACTTTAAACGGTAGGTGTGACTATTGAATTAGTAATTTAATTATATCTTGTTGCCAGATTTACTGCTGATAAGTATTCATTGAATAATTTGGAAAAATTTACGTTTGGGTTTCCATCCATTGCTGAAGATTGTAGTACAGAAAGTCTGTAGAAATTGCATCCGAAAAATTATGATATTTTAAAAGTAAGTACACTTATTTGAGTGGAGCAAAGGAGTAGGTGAGCAAGACTTATAACCAAGAAGTGGTTGGATAGCGAAGGTCGCTACATAACCGAATAAGTTAGAAGAAATAAAAAAACAAAGGAACCTACTTAGACCTACTATCTAGGAATAAATTGATTAAGACTCTTAAGAAACCATTAGAAAACTAAATAAACCATGATGAAAAAAAACTGCCCACTGCATGAAAGATGGGTAGTATATTCATACGCAACGTTTTGGCAAACACCCAAACTAAGACGACGCGCGACGGTGTTTTCAAAATGAGTTGCTATTTTTACATTCTAAACAATAAACGCTGGTTTCTGCGTCTCTCATTAATCAATATTAGTTAAACGAACTCAACGTCTTCTTTTAGAGTAACCTTGAAAGTTGAAAGACACGTAATATTCAATTATAAACAATCATACTAAAGATGACAATCCTATGAAAACCTGAAGAAAGACGTTCAAATTCGCGCTCTTGAAAAGTCTGAAAACTATGTAGGTATTTACTTACTCCTGGCAAACTTTGCGCTCCTAGTACCCTGGAAATACTTTCAGGTAAAAGTTTCTTAAGTTTTCTTCGATAATAATTCACAAACAAAAACATGAAATAACCATATTACCTATGTATTAAGTTTAGTGTTTTCCTAAATAATGTTATTGACTTTAAAGTCTCTCGTATATTAGAAAAATTAAATATTCGACCAAATCCAAACCAAAAGATACACAAAACGTTACAAATATTGATAAGTTTGTTTAGAACGTGAAAAACCTTTGGCTTGTTGAATTTATTGAAAGATTTGAGGTAGAATATTTGTGTCTTTTTCTTTTTTCAGGATTGTTTTGAAAGAATCTTTCAGGAATCTTGAAATGCAATGATTGATATTCGATATTGTTTATATTTCTGAAGCCTATTTCTACAATACGCAGAACATTATAAGTGAGACAAACGGTTCAAATTAACCTATTCATCCGGCGTCCTTATTTACACATAATGTCCCGTCCCGTACCACAATTGAATTGAATCGCAAAATTGATTGGTCTTTTGCTAAGCCGGATCTGAACGATTTAGCACTTGAAATGGTCTGTGAACTGAATGGGGAGAGGTGTGAGCGTAAAAAGTTGAGAGGAATCCTTGAGAATGCAGCCAAGCGAGACCTACTTCCCAAGCCGCTTGATTGGACACGCTGTACCCAAACATTGTCCAGGTCGTTCAGGTAAACACTCAGAATAAGTGTGCGTAGTTCAGCTAAATTGGGCAAATTGTAACCACTTTCTGGCTTGACCAAATTGAATAACATTCACGAACCGCGACGGGTGTGCAGTTACTTCACAAATTAAGTTAATGTTGCAGCGCGCGGCGTTTTTTCATCCAATTATTTGGTCTATATGCGACATGCGAACAGAATTTCAATCGAGCTGTCTGGATGAGTTATGCCCGACTCGTCACGGTTCCATATATGAAGCAAAGTCTACAGATACTTAAATTTAATAATGCTAAGATCGCAGATTACTTAGTCCTTTAAGATACCATAGATATTTTTTATCAGCGTCGTAATTTCAGGTGATTATCTAAACATTATAGAAGCATAAACAAGCCACTAAAGAGTTTAAAAAGTAGAGATACTAGATTTGAGCATGGATTAAATGACAAAATGTTTTAAAAACAAACAAATATTTGGTCAATGAAGTAGTTAGACTTTTCAGGAAGTCATGCTGTTGCATGGGTACCTATTAAGCGTCACTCGTCGACACGATAGAGCGTTAAGAACACAGGTATGTACCTGTTTACGTATGTTAGTGTGGTCTGTAAACCGAGCGATTTTGCCGAGTGTAGGTACATCAATATACACCAAGATAAGAAAGTCGTCATTGGAGGTTCCTTTATGATGCGAAAGTGACTCTAGTCCAGGATATTGTTAAACTCAGTTTAGTAGTGTTCAGTTCTGTGTCATGCATAGGTTAAATACATACAGTGCTAAAAGAACAGAACAAAAAGTGACTAAAAATCCTTAGTTCTTTTGTCACCTGCATGCCTGCTTGCCGGGAGAGTTCTGTTGGTAAACATGAGCCTCTGTGGGAACAGTATTGTAAGAACAAGATGGGGGCGTCAATGCGCGAAAATATCCAATAATCCATGTGTGTGTTGTGAAATGAAACACTTATTAATCAGCAGTACCTACCAGTGACTTTCCTGAAGATTGAGCCGTGACACAATTGCAACATGGAATCTTATTACGGAGCGTCTCATTCATAAACAAATGTCTTATTGTTAATACTGAGGCATCCTATTCACCGGGCGACTGAACCCGAGTTGACTTATTGTTCGTCGCTTGAGGTTTAAGGTCGCACTCAAGTGCTTCTATGTGGGGGGAGGAGGGGGGTTTGGACAGGAGTCAAGATTCCATGTTATGTCTATTTAC
The DNA here is from genome assembly GCA_941918905.2 of Xestia sexstrigata. Taxonomy (NCBI): domain Eukaryota; kingdom Metazoa; phylum Arthropoda; class Insecta; order Lepidoptera; family Noctuidae; genus Xestia; species Xestia sexstrigata. Next base: position 7,735,594 of record OW799200.2, on the reverse strand, counting down.
GAAGTTATATGGTGTCGGTTATTGGCTCCGTTCGCGCGGGGCGTGTAGCTCATTGAGTGATAACTCGAGTGATGCCAAGTACACGTGTGCCTGCGACTCGAACGTAAGAACGTAGTGAGTTCACGTGCACTTTTAGCAAGACGTTCGATGGTAAACATTGACTAACGAGGATTAGTAGCTATTAAACATTGTAATGATAAAGTGATCTATGACTGTGAGTCAGCGAGATGCTAACATACTTTTCAGCTGAAGAACGGATGAGATGACGTTTCAGAGTCAGAGGCCCCCGAATTCTTAAGTATAATACGTTAGTCTTTTACATTATTAACTATACGTACATAACTTCAGGATTATGTCATAGGTACCAACATTGTTAACAGCATGAATAAGTTTCAGTTATGACGTCAGCATTCTAATAATATTGTTAAGTAGGAATGTTTTAAAATTAGAGCCAAATTCCAAAAACGCACAGCACGGACAGCAGCTCCGGCCGTTTTCGCAACTACGATTCGCAATAAGTTGCGAATTAAGAATTTTTATTCAACAGTAGCCTAAGTGTTAAAAGAAAACACTCGTCGAATTTGACAGTTACCACTTTTCACCCTTGAGTTTGAAAAGTGGTAAACTGCAAACATTGCGACGTAGGTACAGAAGCCCACACGTCAGTGGTAACTTTGACCTTGAGCTGGCCTGGCGTAGTACACATCTTAATAGAATATAAGACCAGCTCATACTGGTTTTCTTACGCCTCACGTGCGGCATACAATTCTTATTAGTCTACTCATAGGTACACTTGAACACCGATAGGTACCGAACAGGGGGGGCGATGAGTGGGTCGAGTAGTTTATCATATGAAATAGCGCAGGCCGGGCCCTCGAGAAACAATGGGTAGTGTCACTCAGTTGAATAAGCCGACCTTGCTTCACCGTTCACGACTTCACCGGAAGATTACACTTACGGACGAGACAGATTTTTTTCAAATTAATTCCTGTGAGCTGTAAACTTGAGGTCAGTTGAAATAGATCCGCTGGATAGTGCATGAATAAACGGCTTCCTGTTTGTCTCCTTTTGTATACTTATATTTGGAACAGGGCCTTGAATTAATGAAGCCTTTAGACTAAGTACTGAGGATAAGAAACATGGAATAAGATAGTGTATGCGCCTCAGACATAGGTAAAAGTATAGACGAGCACAAAGAATCAATCAATGGAGCAATGCAAATTGTATGTATATAAACAAAGTCACACAACAGCATTCTAGTTTTTAACAGTTTTTAACTTGGTGTCTGAATGAGATTACGGTTGACAAAGCTTTAAATAGAAGAAGAAGCATAGAAGAGCGGAATATAACAATAATTTAATTAGTTTTCGTAGATAGTGCAATAATTGTAACTGTTTACTTTACACGTGACAAAAGCACTTGATGAGGCAACAATATTGTACTAAGTACGAGTATACACTCTTTCTTAGTCATGATAAAAATAAACTGACTATTACGAAGTTTTGCGTCGTTTCGGAAACTAAATGCGTGGGAGACACGGCCAAGATTAATTATGTGATGCATAGCCACTAAAATGACAAAGATGATGATATTTACCACTACCATAACCAAGATTTTGTACCTGATGTTTCTAAGGTAACTTTGTCACTGAAACGACTTACGTATTATAAGTAAGCATTTCGAAAGAAAGCGTTCAAAAAATACATGAAGCCATTTTGAAACTGCACAATAAATGGCGCTGCTTTTGACAGCTGTTAAATGTTTAAACTCTGTGCTCTTAACATCTAGTGTTGTAAGCTGTCTAGATGATTGATGGTGCAAGTAAAGGTAAACGTTATGTGTGCACAAACTTCGCTGGTGTCATGAAAGTAAACGTCGTAGTTAAACTAAAAATCAGTTTCTATACCCATCAGTTATGTTACGTGAAATAACCAACTCGTGATCTCAAGTTCGCAAAAATGACAATGACATGTAGACATAGGAAGGTCAGGCGACAGGAAGACAGACTGACAGTTTCACATTTTGGCACGCTGTGTTATAATTTTTTGCGGATGTATTCACAACAAAAACGTAATAGTACATTTTGATACAAGTGAAGAAAGTTTGTTATTGCATTCGAGGCGCAGTTAACACACGAGCCGTAGGCGAGGGTGTTTTTGAACCGAGAACTGCAATAACAAATGTCCACGCGTATTAAACGACGTTTTTCAATACACTTGAACAAATAAAAAAAAGAATAAAAATATTTGTCTTGAATTAATATGAGACTATGATTTTAATTTTCTTTTTTTTCGTGCTTTGCTTTCGCCAGGTTGAAGGAGAAGCAAAGGTATGAAGCCGTTAAACAGCCTAATATAAAAAATAGCTTTTTTGTTGTACATTCAGTCAAAAAAGTATCGGGAACGGATGATTTGTTTATGGTTCCAAATTCAAATTTTTGTTTTTTTGTAGTTGTTAGATTGGCACAACTGTTTTCCATTTTGGCGCGGAGTTTGAGTTGCATCTGTTATTTATATTGAATACAGTGCTGATTTTAGTAATATCATATATAGTGTGTATTGCGAATTTCATAATGGACAAAAATATCGAACAAAGAGTTTGTCTTAAATTTTGCATCGCCAATGGAATTTCGTGTTCGGAGTCACTGAAAATGTTACAGAAGGCTTACGGTGAATCGACTTTATCAAAAACTCGTGCTTATGAGTGGTTCAAAGCGTTCAAAAGCGGTCGAGATGTGATGGAAGATTTGCCTCGCTCTGGTAGGCCATCAACGTCTGCAACTGAAGTTAACATCGCAAAAGTGAAGAAAATAATGACTGAAAATCCCCATTCAACTCTGAGAGAGATAGCCGCCGAACTTTCTGTATCTCACGAGTCGATCCGTACCATTTTAACTAATCATTTGGGTATGAAACATGTTGCTGCTCGGCTAGTCCCAAAAGATCTGAATTTTCTCCAAAAACTCAATCGCATGAAAGTCGCTGAGGACATGCTAGAACGAGTCAGTTCGGACCCAACATTCATGAAACGCATTGTTACTGGTGACGAGACGTGGGTTTACGAGTTTGACATGCAAACTAGTCAACAAGCTTCGGAGTGGCGCCTTCCAACTGAACCGAAACCGAAAAAACCACGCCAAAGTCGATCAAAAGTCAAAGTCATGTTGACTGTTTTCTTTGACTATCGCGGTGTTGTGCACTCTGAATTCTTACCGGAAGGTCTAACGGTAAATAAAGAATATTATTTGAGCGTTATGCGGCGTTTAAGAAAGCAAATTCGACGAAAAAGGCCAGATTTGTGGAAAGAAAATTCTTGGATTTTGCACCACGACAATGCGCCTTCGCACAAGGCTATCATTGTGAACGAATTTTTGACCAAACACTCAACAAATACCATCCAGCAACCACCATATTCACCAGATATGGCTCCTGCTGACTTTTTTCTTTTTCCTAAACTCTAATTACCACTTCGTGGCACCCGTTTTCAATCGATAAAAGACATAAAGGAGAATTCGCGGCGAGAACTGAACTCAATTCCGGAAGCAGCGTTTAAAAAATGTTTTGATGAATGGATTATTCGTTGGCGCAAGTGTATCGTTTCTAAAGGAGCATACTTTGAAGGTGATAAAATAAATTTGGATGAATAACAGACATTTTGTGTATTATTGATCTTTTCCCGGTACTTTCTTGACAGAGTAGTATTTTTTAATTTAGAACACAAATAAATCTTAATTTGTCTATAAAAGTAAATACTTAACAGTGTTAAATAATCATGTTTATCTATGATATTCTATTTATAAACCCAATTTGAATATTCAAAAAATATTTACGCCGTAAAGACGCATAATGCTTTGCCGAAACTAAAAAACAAACATTCACCTCCGACTATAGGCATTGAACCGATTTGAACTTCGTCTAAGTATACCTATGTTACCTGTGGAAATTTTTCCGCAAACGTGCGGGAAAAATAAAGAAAATGCACGAGTGTGAAATACATTGCATGTTGAACCTAATCGCGGTGCGATAAGAACCCGTTTTCGAGGAAGTGTATTGAAAACATCTTTTTCTCCTCTTATACAAACATATCTGCGTTCGTTATTGCGCCGGCGTTTGTCAATCAATCAACTAGGAGAGAATGAAAGGAGATGCGAAGAAAATTATCTTGCAGTTTGTACCTTCACTTTTAGTTGACTAAATAAACATGCTGTTGCCAATGATTTTTTGAAATTATACAATACAATTATAAAATTGTATAATATGCATACCATAATATGAAACAGTTTTGGCTGCGCTTTGCTGAAATTAGTGTTTTAGTTATTTATTAGATTCATGCCCACTTTGTGTGCATGTTTACATATTAGTACTTAACAAGTATATTCAAAGTCAACATAATATTTCATCATCAGCTTTAAGATTGCGTAATAAACACCTACTTAAGTACCTACATGTGTAGGTATTTCTTAACTGAAAACAACTGAATAGAACCACTTGCCAAAACGTGATTGAGATGAAATCTAAACAGCCTCGAGGACGCCACAAATTAATCAATAGACGTAGTTTTTGTTATAGACTATCATTGCGGCTGATTGATGGTCACCATCGAGTGGGTAGCCTCTTGTTGGTGCTTCCTCGCGACACGACACGACCAAGGCCGTTCTAATCATTGCACTCCACAGAGTGACACTAAGCGCCAAGCGGTTCTGTCTGTGTCACGAGATGATTGCTCCCGCGCCGCTCATGTGGAAGGGAATTAGTACGACATATAGACGTGGACGTGGAGTAGGTTGTGAACTTTTTGACGAAAATAGACTACGAAGTTTTTTGTGGAGAGGAAGATGGTGTTTTATTGGTTTGTGCTTTTTCGGGACATCCTTTGAGCGTCTCTTTATCACTTTTAGTTTTCCATCGTCACTTGTAATTTTGTAAAGCACGTGATAGGCCCTTCAATATAGATGTGGCTTCCACGTAATGCTTCAGTTAGTTCACGTTAGATTAAGATATTAATTTGTTATCATAGTAGGACCTATTCTTTTAAGAGGTTTTTATCAATGTATGAATGAAAGCTTTAGAGTGTACCTACCGACTGATTCAGTATAGTTAAAATACGCATATACGTCTGTAGGTACATGCAAATGGTGAGTGTGAATATAAAACAATGATTTTTAAAAAGACAATTGATTTGATAAATGTGTCTTCCGAGTTCCGTGGTTTTGTCGTACGTACGTACGTCTGTTTTCGGGTTTGGTTTCAAGCAAAACTTCTCAGTTTAAGACTTAAATATTTATGCTGATGATGTTTTAAGTTAACTTAGGTGATTTTAGTACCTGTATAAATGTAAGTATTGTATTAAAAACTAACCTAACCTAACCAAACGATTTTTTTTCTGGTAATCCAAATAAAAAGGTTTTTTTAATCAGATTAATAAAATTCATAGCTGTAAAACATAATTATATTAAGTATATAGTAGAAATAGCAGTAACAAAATGTGCCTACTCAATTGTGTACAATCCTGAATTTAATAGAGCATGATTTCTCTTAACTTCGATGATTGAGTGCTAAGCAATTTTTCAATGACAATATTGATTATTAAGGTAGGTATGTATGTCATATAATATATTGTATGTTCAGCAATCAGCCACGAGACAGAAACGTGATGTTCTGATTATCATAGGTAGGTAGGTACTTGTTAGTCGTCATCAAGTTCCCATCACGCGTCATACATCCTTGTCAGGCAATGTTTTACATAGAACACATAATAAACACTGAAGTTCCTAGGTAAATAGAATAGGTATCCATACGTATACAGGGTGTAACCTTTCACGAAGTTGTCAACCAAGCATTCTGTACATCAAACTAAGTACACTCTGCGCAAAAATTATTGCTATGAACTACTTTTTTTTTGGGTGAAAAATCACATTTTACTGTAAAACTCGAATGTGACGCTTTCAACACATTGTGCTGGTGGATGCATTGAGTAGTAAACAGGTCATGGAGGTGTTTAAAGTAAACTTATAACATTAAAAACTTGTGATAAAGTTAGAACTTTGACCCACAATGGTGCCGATTCCCTTGTTTACAAACTAAACCAAATTTAAGTTGAATGCATCTTTTTCTTTCTATTTCATTATGAAAAGGACAGAAGATAAATTAAACAAGGAACTATTGAACAAGGGAATCGGCACCAATATCTCCGTAACTAGAATAGATTAGATAGATTACTAGATTATGAAGCTATTGTCTTCTAGAACAAAAAAATGATCGCAGTGACGAGGAGTGCCTTTCGTTCGGCTTCGTTAAGAAGGTAAGGGTCTATTTACACATTTACACCCTTTATAATCTGACTGTCTTTTGGTCTATTGTTTTGGGATTTTGATATGAAAATTACATAACAAAATAAACTCACGCCCCCACATATCGCCCTATGTTTAAGTCCCATGTAATAGAAAGCGAGCCTATTAACAACAACCGCGCCCAAATCCACACTCCGTGGCTGCTACTGAGAAATTCCTGATGGAAAAACCTAATACCACTTTGCCCGACCAGGGAATCGAACCGCGAGTCACGCTAGCGACCTCTAGACCAAAGATGTGAATAAAAGATTAAGATATTGATTGCAATAATCTCACTTTTAATAAGCTTGCTCACTGTTGGGTACTAAACTACTAACATTAGTAGAAAAATGTGAGTCTAACTGTTAGTAGACCGCTGGTTATGTTAACAGACTTCTAGAACCGAGAAGATTATTATGTATTCTGCGTATACCTTCTTCACGGAGGTACTATGTACAAGACATAAATGTAGCTCAATACCAACCAAAGAGCTAAGAAGAAAAACCGGCCAAATGCGAGTTGAACTCGCGTGGAGAGGGTTCCGTACAGTTTTCCGTAAGTGAACATATATTATATTGAGTTCACCACTTTATTTTCAATTGATATAACTCTTACAGGTTTCCCTGGAATCTACAAGCAATGAAATAAAAAAAAAAATTACCTTGCACATCTGTATTTGGGTCATAGGCACTCATAGGATTACAACATCCTACCAAATTTCACCTCATTTGGTCCAGTAGATTCGGAGCAAATTGGCTGTGACAGACGGACGTACAGACAGAAGCACGAGTGATCTTATATGGGTTCCGTTTTTTTTTATTTTTTGTACGGAAACCGAAAAACGCTCCGAAAACAATAATTAACTTTAAAGACCAGCTAGGCATTACTGTATGTAATTTAATATCTACCAGACGCTAGGGGCTTTTTACGTGTTCATCGCAAACGTCAAAACCTAGAAAGATCAAAGCGACCACCTGCGGTATTTGTGTACCTAACTACTCGTGTTCATAAATAGACTATTCACAAGACATATCAAGTTCTAACCAAGGCATATACACGTACACCCTATTCATGTACAGTTCCTTGTAAATGAAACGAATACAATGCCTTTGCCCAAACAATGCGTCGGTAGTGTTACGAGCAGTTGTTTGCAGCTAAATAGGTAGAACCGTACCATAAGCAATCAGCCTTTAATGTTCCCACTGCTGGAACATAGGCCTCCTTTGTATGAGGGTGTGAGTTGTGTTGTGATCTACCACGCGGGCCCGTCCTGGTTGGTACACGTCACATGCCTGCGAAATTGTTTCTAGGAGCTAGAACACTACTCCGGTTTCCACGCGATGTGTTCCTTCAGCGTTTTGCGAGCGAGGGTCAAAAATGGCCGCATTACGGCGGTTCCCTGAGCAAAATTAGCAACTCTATTTGTGGTGGTTCAAACTTCGTTTGAAATCCTGTTAGAATAAAGTTCTAATCAGCTTGCACTACAAAGTGATTGTTACGTTAGTCACTGCAGGCCGAATAGTGTGAAATGTGTGGTTTTTATTCTTTATAAAATCATATTTACGTCTTTTGGAAAAAATAAAACTACAATTATGTTCATTATTAAATTGTCTATCCATTAGTATAAGTAGCAAATCAAAATAATGGTTACTTTACGAGGAGTAGCATTTTATAAATCATTATTTCTCATTTCTGTGGTTTCGTTGTGAGGGGATTTATTAAACATTAAGCTACTTAAAAAAAAAGAAACGACAATTTTGGAGTCAACAATATGTAGTAAGTAGGTAATGTATTTTTTATTAGTTGGTATTTCTTTTGGATAAAGAGAGTAGGCTCCAAAAAACTGCTCGTTCAAGGTCATTTGCTCGGGGAGGCGCCTTAATAAATACACACATCAACACGGTCTAGGGATATTTCATACTCAATTAAATAACTCGAAAAGTACTGGCCGCATTGGAATCTTTTATACACCGATTTGTTTGTAATTTATCTCAGACTAATTCCAAATTCAAATTTTTGAAAATTCTTTTGTTTCGGTGGCACAAAAATGTCTTGATGTATAGGAGAGGGAATTTTCATTTGTGCGAAATTTAGAAAACAATACGAATTACGTTTAGTTACAGTTTTTTTTCATTTTTAAACGAAAGATAAAGTTAAAATAGAGGTATTGTAGCCATGCAACGCCGACATTTGACGAGGGCGGAGATGTTACGAACTGTGGGAATGCTGGAAGCTGGATCTGTTCAGCGTAATGTTGCTGAGGCCATAGGGACCCATCAAAATGTAATTTCAAGATTGTGGACACGCTATCGTGCCACAGGTGAAGCAGCGGAGAGGCACCGGGGGCCAAGTCGCATCACTACCCCCAGACAAGACCGATTTTTGCAATTACTGCGCGAGCACGACCAAATGCAACGGCGACTCAATTGGTCCAAAGGCTGCGAGTGGAACTCCAAGTGCTTGTGAGTGACCAAACTGTAAGAAGGCGACTGCATGAAAGCAATCTACGCTCTCGTAGACCACTCCGGGTCCCATCTTTACGGAGAGGCAATCGTGGACGACGATAAGAATGGGTTCGGAACCACGTGGACTGGGGCCGTGACCAATGGTCCAATGTGCTGTTCACGGATGAATCCAGGTTCGGCTTTCATCCAGATTCACGAAGGACGCGTGTTTGGCGAGTTCCTGGACGATGGAGCCGTCTCCAGAACCCTCAGGAAGTTCACCCATACCAAGGAGGAACAATTATGGTTTGGGCAGGAATTCGTCTTGGAGGACGGACGGATCTCGTTTGGGTGCGGGGCAATATGACTGCAGAACGATACGTCCAACAGGTGCCTGGCGCCCGTAATCTTGCCCCACAGAACACAAATGGGGCAAGATTTCCTGCTCATGCACGACAATGCCCGGGCGAGAACGGTAGCAGCTTGGTTACATACACATAATGTTAGGGCCTTAGACTGGCCTGCTCAATCGCCAGATCTAAATCCCATTGAGCATGCGTGGGATATGCTGCAAAGAAGAGCTCTGAAGGAAGTTCCTGAAAATCTGGCTACAGAAGATCAACTTTTTGCGCACCTCAGAAGGACATGGGACAATATTCCGCAGCAAGACATTGACAACCTTGAGCATGCCGAATCGTTGCCGATGTGTTATGAACATCATGGGCGCTTTCTCAGACTACTAACTTCAAGTTTATAAACACAAATTAAATGATTTTTCTATTTTTTTCAGTTTTTACTCACAAATTAAAAGTTCATTCATATACGGTTTCCGTCTATGCTTCATTTTTTTTCCATAAAATCCTGAAATTTTAATCTATACCTTAACCATTATTAAAAAATGGTAGAATATTAAATAACGTATCTTTTAAATATATACATGTCATATAAATAATTAACACATTGATAGTAATTCGCTTTTTTAAAAATATCCCTAGACCGTGTTGATGTGTTTATATGAATTACGTTACAATTCGTAATATGGTCACAAAGTGACAATACATTTTAAGAAATTTTATTATCCGTTAATATTATAATCATAATATGATTCTATTAAAGCGTCCATTTTCGGCCCCCAGTAGTAATGAAATAAATAACATAAAGGAATGCGCTTGCCTGGGTTCGAACCCACGACCGAGTCCTAAGTAGAAGTATCATTGGTATGGTTCCCACTCTCATAACTCAATAGAGATCGCCTATACGAATGGAAAGTTTAGGCTTGTCTTTATCAAGTTTGAAACGTATCGTTGAGTTTAATTGTACCCAATAAACGTATCGTAACAAACTTGATCATTTTAATTGCTGACCATCAAAATGCCCTTTAATTTCATGACTGCTTGGTTGTTTTGTCAACGTTACAATATCTAATAGAATGTGATTTACTTATGCAAGGGGCATGTTTTTTCACCATCGGCATCAGCTTATTTATTTGAAAGTAGAAAAATAGCTATTTTCTTGCTGACCGTACATTATTTCCAAGATTTGTGGACACAGACCAAAAAGCTCAACATGTAAAGACTATCCTCTCTACAGAGATCGTTTTCCTCTAGCTCCAAGGAAATAGCTACCAAACCCAGTAAACTGTCCATTGTCAAAAATTGGGTTAGGGGGAAACAGGCCCCTGGTCTGCGGCATTACACGGAGTAGGAACAGTAGTGGAAAATTCGGCCGAATGCGTGTGCCTGAATATCATGGTAAAAACGTTTCGTAGTTAAATCGACCCATTGGGATATAATTTCATTAAAATTTTAATAAAGGTACGAAATAAAACGTGTCTTGTATCAAATTACGAGTATATCAGTATTTATACTTTATTATATAAATATCCTCCTTTGTTCCTATCTTTAAATCTGATTACTTTACCTACTGTTTTAAGGAAATTAACATATTGTCTTAAAGAGAAGCATTAACAGTTTATAATTTTTTTAATACAATGCCCAAGAGTATTATGTACCTTAAAAATAAGTAATGTGTAGTAATATGTTCTGTATTGTTTTTTCATGTGTTCTTATCGCGTCAATTTTTCTTTGGCTTATAAGTCCAAAATAATAATTACCGTCTTCGTAAAACTTGTTTAATAAAAGTGCCATGTTCGGCTTGGAATGATTCATTGTCAGTTATTTAATAATAGTATATAATAATACCAGCCTATTACTGTCCCACTGGTGGGCAAAGGCCTCTTCTCAAACAGAGAAGGCTGCGAGCATTGATCACCACGCTTGCTCATGACGGGTTGGCGATTTCAGATTTATATTAATTATAAGTCCAGGTTTCCTCACGATGTTTTCCTTCACCGATGTCTGTGATGTCCAAGATAAACTAAATAAATATATATTTTTTTCTTTTTATTGTTCATTTATGAACTCCATAAAATTCATTAATGATGATTTTCCTTGTAAGTAATAGAAAAACAATACAGAGTGTACGTGAGTTGATTGATCAAGATATTACTCTTGGGCATTGTATTGAAAAATTGACATTTTGGTCAACAGAATAGAACAGAATCTTTGTGGTGATCAATGCTCGTGACTTCTCTGTTTGAGAAGAGGCTTTTGCCCACCAGTGGGACAGTAATAGACCGGTATTATTATATACTATTATTAAATAAATGACAATGAATCATTCCAAGCCGAACATGGCACTTTTATTTAAACAAGTTATGCGAAGACGGTAATTATTATTTTGAACTTATAAGCCAAAGAAAAATTTACGCGATAAGCACGCATGAAAAAACAATACAGAACATATTACTACACATTACTTATTTTTAAGGTACATAATACTCTTGGGCATTGTATTAAAAAATTGATAAACTGTTAATGCTTCTCTTTAAAACAATAATGATGATTTTCTTTAAAACAGTAAAGTAATCATATACTTAGTACGTACATAGTACGCATATATATAATAAAGTATACATATTTTGATACTTACGTTCTATTTCCATTTTATTTTATTTTAATGAAATTAAATCCCTATGGGTCGATTTAATTAGGATAAATTTTTACCATGGTATTCTAGCCCACGCATTCGGCCAACTTTCCCACCACTGTTCCTACCCCCGTTTAATGTGGGCCACGGACCAGGGGCCAGTTTCCCCCTAACCCCAAAAATCCACCATGTTTAAATTTTGTTCTTGAATTTGCCTGCTGCGGCGACGCAAATAGAACTACTTTTGTAACACTAGTGCTACAATACAAAGTAGGTACTTAAGTAGAATGTGGTCAAGAAAGAACCGTTGTTGATACTTAATGATTGTTTGCTGAAACGTTCAGAATGATGACTAGTATGAAAGCGTACGTAAAGAACAATGGCGAAGTGATGTCGGATTACATTTAGCCTCATAAATTATTAAGGCACTCGTATAACCAACGAGTAACTGACAAGACTTGCTGAAGAAGTATCAATGCGTTTATTTATGAGTAAGACAGACTTATAAGGTATCATTGTTGATGTCTGGACTGGACCTCCTTTGGACATTCACTTGATCAGATCGGGAACTGAAGCTCCAAAACAGTTCCATTCGGTGAGTGTCCACGGGACATTCGAGTAAAAATTAATGAAAAACTTTCATGATATGAATATTTTATCGTTTCTGACTGATGTTGAGTCGCGACTGTAAAAGGTCTCTGTTTACTGAAAACAGTTAAGTAGCACTACAAGTTACTAAAAAAAATAACTGTAGTTATAAGAATGACTTACATTCAATAACATGATCAAGGACCCTCGTATTTTATGAGGCGTTCTCATTCCAGTATTATGTTTTACAAACATAAACAAATACTTGAAAAAATATCTAGTAACGTCTTTCATTTAACTTATATGCCCCTTGTTAAACCCCACAATAAGGGGCTGCCTCCACGAGCGAGAGAATCGCAGCGATATTTTCGTATAGAAATACGTTTAATCGCCGCAATTCGCTCGCCCATGGAGGCGGTCCCTAAAAGAAAGTGAATATAACGAACAATTTGCACACATTTTGTGTGACATGTGAAAGTCATGCTCGCAATAGTCAAGTGTCATTAATGTGACTCGCCTAGTCCAGGAGCTCACATTACAATCATAATTTTGAAGTTAATAGGTACCTTCTTTCTAATAAGTACTCCTAATAAGATTTCTTATCTTTATCTTTTGTGAAAACAGTCCCATAAGTTAGATTTGATTGTAGCCTTAACCTAACCTAATCAGCATTCTATGAAATCCTTCAAAGTATTTATAATTCGACACAACCTTGTAATCGACCTTGTTAGTTGCGTTTGAAAGGATGGTTGATGTGTATTTTCCTTTTCGTGGCGGGCATTTGGTACTTGGGTCCTAGTACAGGGAAAGCATGTTTTTCTCGTGACGCAACTGTCTGGACGCCTCCCCTCTCTGGCGCCAGAGCTTGGCATCCGAAAGACCTCCCCCCCTCCCACCAACTCCATTACGTGACGAATGACGATTGCTGCATTGAATAACGCTCATAACAAAAACGGTTATTGGCTCATTTTCAGTAATATATTAGGTACTTAAACAATTACGTGCAACTAAGATGGCCAACTGACCGTGGCTCATACATCAGGAATGTTATGTCAAGTTATGTTTATCTGTTACAGACTTACAGTCACTGTATTGTATCCTATTGTTTTCCTTGTCATTGGAAAATTGTTATCATTGTTTGTCGTTATGGATTGGATACACAAGAAATATAAATTTTTAGATTTGATCGGTGCAGTTCGCCGAGAGATGGATGTTTGAGAAAGTGCACAGTAGGTACAATCTTGCTGTACAAGTGCGGTTATAAAAACAAGTACATATACAACAGAATCATAATTTATGTCGTACTCGTATTAGCACTTTCAGTTACTGTTTAATAAAACTAACTCCTATAATGATAACTGCAAATTACTCTTGAATACGACAATCTGAAGTCTGTCCTGGGCTGGCCTCAATCGTTTCTTAATTTTTTTTTTAAGATTTTTAGTCTCATCGAAAAACAAACGTACCGTTTTACAAGCGAAAGGCTAATTCAAGAGTTTCTACGGCAAATAAAAGGCATCCCTGACGATGGCGGTGTGTGACCGTATAATGGATTACTTTGCAATGATAATGTTGTGTTTCAGTTAGACAAAAAAGCTATAGACATTTCGTCTATAGTTATACTATAACGAATGGTTTTTTGGAGAATTGTTTAATTCCACTTTAGTGATTTGACCGATGGACATTGTAATCGCAGTTTGCTACGAGTATACCTAAGTCAACAGAAGATTAGCGCTGTTATACTGTAGTAGTAATTCTGTGTTAAATTATTTATTAAGCACACTTAGCTTAAGCTTAGCAGTTTGTAATTACCGGTGATTCAACGATTAAACATTCCGCTAGGTACGCAGGGCAATGTGCATAGATAATTATAATTTTCACACCTAATGCTTCGATAACATCAGTTAACTATCTTGTATTAACCGACATTCCTTAACTGAACCTGTAAATCTTGACAAAGTTTGCTAAGCAAATAACAAGGTAAATAATGGTAGAACCGTAGAACATGTAGGTATTATTAAAATGCTGTGAAATTAAAAGCTCGACAGAAAGCTGATTAAACCTCATTAACACCATCATCTGTCTAGCCTTTTCCCAACTACGTTGGGTTCGGCTTCCAGTTTTACCAGATGCAGCTGAATACCAGTATTTTACATGGAGCGACTGCCTATCTGACCCCCACAACCCAGTTAGTACCGAGTAATACGATACCCCTACTGGTAGTCAGACTTTTTGGGCCTCTGAGTACCTAACGACTATCAAAGATCTACAAATGACAGCCGGGACCAACGGCTTAACGTGCTTTCCGAGGCATGGAGGAAACTCAGTATAGTAATGGGCGGTCATTAACACCATTGACGTTTAATATTCATGGCTATACGGCGTTTTTTTCACATAAAAGAAATAGAATACTACACAGCCTACACTAAAACAACTCAGAATTATTCCATTTTCTGTTCTTAAAAACTGAATTTTGCAAGAAAAATACTGACTACAAAATATGTTTTCTCGGTAGGTACTTCAATATCGTTAAGGAATTTAATAAGAGCCCTTTGCAACTTATTTAGTTCTTAACGGTATCCAAAGTAATATAACGAAGCTAAAAACTGCTGGAGAAATATGCTTTTAATATCATTCACATTCCGAGAGTCGATCGTGCAATACAAAACAATTAGATACTACTAGTAAGTCCACGGAAGTGACAGATAGAAGTTTATCGTTTACTGTGGTTATTCTGAATACCTATAATAGTTCTGCTTTAAGATTATGAAATAATTGCTCGAGTCGAGTCGGGTCGAGTCGAGTACTAAAACACGTGATGTTGACAGTTTCCTTGTTGAAAAATAATTCATCATTAATTTTAAATGATGACATACCGTGAATGAAGAGAGAGCTCGTGAACTAAGAAATCGTAAGATCAGCTGGTAAATCTGTGGTTAGAACTGGCCAGAAAAAGTCCTTCATTGTCACTAGTACCATTAACAGTTCCATGATGGAACTAGTGTTGTTTTTTTTATAATCACTAGTTCCATTTTTAAAGAATCTAGGTAATAAGCGATAACAATGTTTATCATCAATATACTCACTTACTTTTTTTGAGCTTTCAACGAGAGTTTCATTTATTTATTTATTTCAACATCCACAGCTCTTTACAATCTTAACCTAAACTATTTTAACTAATCATACAGCCAATTAAGGATTTACAATTTAACATCTATACATAGCAAAAATACAATTACAATAAAATATAATTTATGGAGGATTTTGTATTTTTCATTTTCATACACTTCCTTGAAAACTGGTTATTATCGCACTACGATTAGGTCCAACATGCAATGTGTGTATTTCACACGCGTGCATTTTTTTCATTTATCAACACGTGTGCGGAAGTAAAAATTTCCACAAATAACTTACTCATATATATACCTATACTTAGTCCAAATTAGTTCAATGCCTACAGTCGCCGGCGATTGTTTTTTTTTAATCTCGGCGGCAAAGAAATAATTATGCGTCTTTACGGCGCGGTGTAAAAATTTTTTGAATATTTAAATTGTGTTTATTAATAGAATAGGTATCATTGATAAACTATTTACTTTTATGAAAAAAATAACGTTTATCTAAGCTCTAAATTCAAAATGCAATGTAGGTATTCGGAGACATGTGACATCTACCAATCCGCACTGGGCCCGCGTGGTGGATTACAGCCCATTCCCTCTCATTGAGAGGAGGCCGTGTTCCAGCAGTGGGAACATTATAGGCTGATGATGATGATAATGATGATTCAAAATGATTTTAATTTTAAATTTTTCATATTAGGCTATTTAGCGGCTTCATACCTTTGCTTCTCCTTCTTCAACCTGGCGAAAGCAGAGAAAAAAAACCGGCCAAGTGCTAGTCGGACTCATGCATGAAGGGTTCCGTACCATCATAGTAGGGGAGCCCCCTTTATTTTTAATTGTATTATTAAAATTTGTTGTTATAGCGGCAACAGAAATACATCATATGAGATACAGCCTGGTGACAGACAGATCGAGTCTTAATAATAGGGTCCCATTTTTACCCTTTGGGCACGGAACCCTAAAAAGCAAATTAAATCATACTTTTCTAATAATGGTTTGATATGCGTGGGGATTTATTACTGCAGTTCTGAGCTCAATAACACCACAGAAATAAATAGTACAAGTATTTAAACACCCTCACCTGCAGTTCGGGTGTGGTGTGTATTCCGCCTCGAATGCAATAACAAAGTTTCCCCACTTACATAAATCAAAATGTACTATTGAATTGCAATAGCAATTCTGCGACATCACTAATTTCGCAACTCAATGACTACAATTTATTGATTGTAAAGGAAATAAAAATAGTTTTAACAAATTATTCGGGCTTATCCATAAGCGGCTGTAAAGTAGGTAGCTACCTACTTAAGAAATGTAGAAAATTAATTTACATTAATATGTACCTATCTATAAAACTACACTACCGAAGCTATTTTCAGCACTGGTACCTTTTTATAGGTTTTCCATTCAATGGCGTCATGTTGGTTGTGCAATAAAACTGCATTGTAGGTATTTAAAGCATTGTACCTATATATAAATAAATTAGATTCGTCATATCCGTTGGATTAGATTAGAGATTGGTTGGATTAACTTGGTAATTAAGTCAGGATTGTATATCTGGGTACGAAGTAGTTAATCAGTGAACACATACGTGGCCAACTTTGTTTCTATATATCTTCGCTGCCGTACACTATTCTTTTAAGATACGTTTTATTATTTTGTTTATTAAAATTACAATAGTCATCCCAACGAAAGTTAAAAACAATGAAATATTCATTCATTTTCATACTTTACTTTTCTAACTTTTTATCATTTTTTATCTGTATTAACGAATTTCTAATAAGTAGTTGCCATATTTATTAGAATATCATTGGTAGATGGTGATTTTGTAATTAATAAAATGATCTTTTTTGCGCAACATCCTAACTATTTTTAAATAAATATAAGTACCTACCTACTACAGGAAGCATAAATCAACAGATTTTATCTTTTACCTATAAAACTAGTAAGTAGTAGTAATTAAATTGTTTAATCAGTTTATTCGACTTGTTAAAATGTTTATTAAAAATAAACTACCTACTAATAACGGGATGGATGTAGGTAAATAATATGAATTGTAAAATAAAATATTGAAGGCGCAGCAGTCATAATACCTACGTAGGTATTGTTAAATGAATGGTGTTTTATGTAGGTAAGTACCTAAAATAAAGACATATCGCTTAGTGGAATTTAAGTTTTATCGTTAGAAGTAAAACTAGACTATGCAGTCAACAACATACCTATAGGTACAGAGGAATTGTAAAATTCAATTACGTTTATGTTGGTCTTGGTACATTTATTTACTTGTATTGATTATGATAAGATTTTTCTAAAAAAATATCTGTCATACAAGTAGAGAAGATTAATTGCATAGGTACCTAGTTTAAATGAAGAGAACTATGTTTATTTTCCGTTACTTAGTAAAATGAAGAGAACTATGTTTATTTTGCGTTACTTAATTAAATTTTCTAGAAGCCAAGGACCCTGTATTTATATCGCTGGAGAACTCATAACATTTAAGAGGGCTTACTTACTATTAATAACATTACCTACTGTAATTGCCGTAGATTTCACTGCACATAGAAATCGCAGAGAAACGAGATGGCCTCAATTCTCAGTACAAGATGCTGCGAAACAATTAAAAATCGCAAGTTGAAAAATCGCGTAGCCCATAAATAAGATTTAAAGAAACTTATTTCTATTTTTAAATAAGCAGGTCGCAGACACGTGTTAATGTATAGTCTTCGTTTTGTTGTGCAATTTAAAATAGCGGTTAGCGCCGCGTCGTCGTCGCTCGTTGCTTTGCCGGCGGCGCGGGCGCGGCGGCGCAAACGCACGTTGAGAATGGTCAAGATGTGTGTGTGCGTTGGATATTGCATAGTGGGCGTATGTGTGTGTGATACCGATACGTGTGCCTGTGCATGCGTTTCCGTTCATTTCCTAACGAATATTATGAAATCGACGTGCTGCAGTCTTAGTTTCGCGTTTTTTGAGAACATTTCTATTACTAGGCTTGAGTTTAAAAAGTGAAAATGCAGTTCAGTCATTCCAAACAAAGGTAGTAGGTATCGATTAAAGTCCTATAAACCGAAGTAATCTGGTTTTAACAGGATCAATTGGTAATAGATGGTTGATAGTTTGTTGTTAAACTGTGCAACCCACACAGACGGTTAAAGAGCAATCCGTCGGAACTTGTTCCGGCGGCGGCGGCGCGGCGTTAGAGCACGCGAAAGGATATAATGTATGTATATTATAGGTAGGTACTCTATGGAGCACGCGGTCGCCACGTGCGTCGGCACTCGGCGCAACCATACAGTCGCGAGCAATAGTACAATTTGATACAAGTGGGCAAAGTTTGTCATTGTAGCCGAGGCGGAATTTACGGTATTAGTATTGAATTACTTTAGAGGTATGTATGCACCCTTTTGCTGAGATTAAACGAATGCGAGTCGGACTCGCACACGAAAGGTTCCGTGCCATTATCTATATACCTACAACATTAGACAAAACGGCAAAAAAGTCACGTTTGTTGGGGAGCCCCCCTTAAATATTTATTTTATTATTATTTAATTATTTATTTTTAATATTCGAATGAGCTGTGGGCCAAAATAACCACTTTCTGGAGCCCTGACACAACCAGAAGGCGTCGCGGCAGACCTCGTAGAAGATGGCGGGACGAGCTGGATAAAACCAACGACCAGTGGTCCACATTGGCCCTAGATAGAAAAAACTGGAAGTCATGGGGAGAGGCCTTTGCCCAGCAGTGGGATGAAGCAGGCTTACAGTATCAGAATATACCTACAACTAAATATTCTGTAAGTACTTACTTCAATCGTCTACGTGTTGCCGTTAATAATATCGAGCAAAAAACGACAAAAAAATCACGTTTGTTGTCCCTCTCCCCCCCTAAATATTTATTTGATTCTGTTTTTAGTACCTATTTTTTGTTACAGCGGCAACAGAAATACACATTCTGTGAAAATTTCAACTGTCTAGCTATCACGGTTCATGAGACAGACAGGCAGACGGTCAGACGGACAGGCGGACAGTGGACTCTTAGTAATAGGGTCCCGTTTTTACCCTTTGGGTACGGAAGTTACGGAAACCTTTGTTTTCGGATGGGAAATCATCAAAAATGACTCCTCCCGCTCTGGGCGGAGCAGGAGGGAGTGTCAGACTTTTACTGACTAAAACCCATCCATGTTCCTTCATCGCCCTTTGTGTTCCGGGGCCACGGTATCTCTTTCGAACAGTCCCGCAGCCCAAGTTACGGAACCCTAAAAACTAAACAATCACCGCCGCGCGCCGCGCCGATAATATATAGGAATTGAACCAAGTTGGACTTAGCTTGTGATGTGGACATCAAACACTAGGTAGTAGAAATAAATGAAAAAATACCACGAGGGTGAAATACACCATTGTGAACCTAATAGGATTAGAGGTAATGGCTAATGGGTATGTTACAGCCTTATAGCAGGACAAAATCAGTTTTAGATGTCACTAAGTATATTTGTGTTCGTGACTGTACTTCAGTCAGGGTAACTTACTTTTTTTCTACGGAATCATCATGACACGCAACTTCATCTGCTCATCTGAATGTAGTCCGTTTCTTATTGCCCATTTGGAATTAAATAATCGTTTTTGTGAGTGGAAAGATTTTAATATATTACTTATACCTACCTAAAGATTTATTATTGTTGGATATTTCCATAGGTAGCTAGCTCTACCACCTCTACAGTTTATTATGGTTGTGGTTTTATTTTGCACTTATGTTAAGGTGAATGCTCCAACCAGCCCGCGAAATTCAAATTTTATTATTTTTTTGCAATTTGCTGGCCAGTGCTAGGTTGTATGTTGATTAGAATGTTATTCGCGAGTGTAAGACGTACCTATGTACCTAGTTAAGGAATTATAATCATCAAAATAAATAATCAATACAACCATCCTAGTTCATAAACGTGCAGGAATAACTTTGACCTTGAAAAAGTCATTTTTCCACCTTTATGAACTTGAAGGGTTGTATTGATGATTTTGATGAATATAATTCTGTAACTACATAAATATGTTTTAAAGCCGGGAATAATATTTTAATCAACATACAACTTAGCACTAGCCTGCAAATTGCAAAAAACGTAAGAAAAATTAAATTTCGCGGGCTACCCTGGCGGCACTCTGTTGGTAACAATTAGTAAAATTTACTTAACATACACGAATGTAATCCTTACAGTTCGCCAGTTATGTTGAAGTCCCAGGACGAGCCTTAGCTAGCGCGGTAAGTTTCGACTATGGGCACTCGCCATAATGAACCTTACATCACTCAGGTTTGCTATTTTCTGATTCATGTGCAGTTGACAATCCTAGACAGTAAGGTCTCAGCGGATACCCGATTGCATTTTAATCGTTACCTATTTTTACTTGTTTTTGAAAGAAGCTCTAAGTACTTTACTTAATTGTAACATTTCGAGTTACATAATGTCTATTAATACGTGACAATGTTGGTTAACGCTGATTATTTTAATAAATTTTCCGTAACTCATTATCGAAACAACACATTACGCATACATACCTACCGTCCTACCCATGTTCTAAAGGGAATAAAATAAAATGTCCGTAGTAAATATATTTAGTTTTACTGTGTATGATGTAAATAAACGGTGTTAATAATTTAATTATTATCCTCATTGATCTGAAAGCTACGTGTGCAACCTTATCGTTCACGTGCAGACGCGGTTGATACAGGCTGTTCTAATTTGTAAAAACGAAATGGCAAGAATAATATCGATACTTACCTAAATAATTATTGATCCACATTAAGAAATTTTTCTATCGAACAATATTTAAATACTTAACAACTTTCGTTTCACACCTAAATTAATTTTGATGGGTTTTTTCCATAAGTATGTTGTTAATTATGACGTGTTTCAGAAAGTACTTTTTCCTGGAAAAAATGTCATTTAACGCAACCAAAGCCGCACTAAGTATATACATAGTTTTATCTGTGGCATTGGTTGCGTTAATGAATCGATTTTTATTTTACCTATGTAAATAGGTACCTATACAAATAGGTAAAGTAAAAATCGGTTTGTCCTCCACACTGTAATACGTATTTTGAATAGTAGGTATGCATTGTAAAACAAACAATCCTTTTATTTGTAATATGGACGCACAGCTGTAATAGGATTTCCCTATTTAAGGTACGTGACGTTGTTTCCATCTTGTGACACGTCACGTCACGGCAATGCGTACCTAGAAGAACTTTCTCATACGCATTGCCGTTGTTAATATTTTATTGCCGCATTGTTATTTTATTGATCAATGTACAACTCATTGGTACTTATGAAATAGTCATTCAATCGAGTTAGGTACATGAACTTGGAGGGTTGTGTTGATGATTATAATTCTGTAACTACATACCTACGTCTTACAGCCGCGAATCATATTCTAATCAACATACAACCTAGCACTGGCCTGCAAATTGCAAAAAACGGAAGAAAATTTGAATTTCGCGGGCTACCCTGGAGCATCAGCCTTAATATATCCTGCCTGTCTATAATAACAATAATATTACTAGCTGACCCCGCAAACGCTGTTCTTCCTTATAAATTATGGTGTGAAATATACTTTACGACCTATTCTCATACCTAACAAATATATATGTTTTGTCAGTCTTTGGGGACTGCCGATAGAAGTGAAAACTAAGTAACTTGTGAATTGTTTTAAAGATTTTATAGAGATTAAAGAAGTGTTTTTTTTTTGTTTTCACCTTTAAACCTTCCCTGGACTACGACAAACATTTCAAATTCAAAATCAGCTAAATCGGCCCAGCCGTTCTCGAGTTTTAGCGAGACAAACGAACGATGACGCGTGTTCCATGATTTTTGTTCACCAAAAGTGCTCAACGCGGCCAAAGAAGTTTTCACTTCAAATAATCATGAAAATCGGTCGAGCCGTTTCGGAGGAGTGCGACCACAAACACCGTGACACGTGATTTTTATATAAGTATAAATACTAGCGACCCGCCCCGGCTTCGCTCGTAACCAATTTAAAACAAAAAAAAAGAATTGCGCTTACTGTAAAATTATTTTGTAAATAAAAAAGGTGCCTTTATTTTACGATAATTCCATTTTTTTTGGGTGGTAAATCATCAATAAATCCTCCCGCCCTGGGTGAAGCGGAAGGGACTGTCAGATTTACTGACTAAAAACCACCCTGTTCTTTCGGTTTCCCTTTGCGTTCCAGGGCCCCGGTACCGTTTAGACAGATCCGCGACCCCGACCCCGACCGACAGTTGCTAATGTATATATGTATATAATGCATAAATGATAAAAGGCCATATTTATATAATGAAAGGGCCATAGTGATCTTTATTAAATGCACAATGTATTTAAGGTACTGAATTGGATAAGGATTAATGCTGTATTGCTTATAATCGCTTCGTAAATAAGCCATTATTTCTCGTAAAAAGTAAAGGATAAAAATGGTTATTGTGGGTTATCCCTAAGAGATAGACATATACCATCGCGGACTTTTTTTTAGACATTTTTAAGGTGTACAATACTGTAGTACATTACTTTGATCTATCTCGTAGGGTTCAGCCAACGTTTGCAATGTAAGCGAAAAAAAATGTGTTTACTTACGACATCACATTAGAAACCTCTAAAATGATCAGTGTTTCTCTACTATATTATGCATGTTATATACATATAAACCTTCCTCTTGAATCACTCTATCTATTAAAAAAACCCGCATCAAAATCTGTTTGCGAAGTTTTAAAGATCTAAGCATACATAGCTACAGACAGACAGCGAGAGTAACTTTGTTTTATACTATGTACTGATTGATAGATTAGCCTACGTTGGAATGTAACAATTTCATTTCATTTCCGGCTTATAGCCTAAAACTTCATATCCCGGTTAGACGTGGGCCGGCTAATATCTATAGGCGTAGGTACAGGTACCCAGACATTATTGGAATCTGGAGCTATTTGCCAACATCGCAAGAAGCCTGCAGAGAGTGACTATTAGTGGCTATTGACACTCGCTTGCGGCTCTATAAAGTGATTATGGAAAAATGCGGACCTAAATCTATTTTATAACGGTATCTTGCCGTTTTTTTTTAATTAAAGCCTAGAAAACTTCTGGATTTCTTGGTTACAGAAATACTATCGTGCCTTTGGGAAGATCCAATTTGTATAATTATTTTAATGATAATTATTTGGCTTTTTTGTTATTTTACTAATCTAAAATCTGCACTATTACAAATTCCCTCAAGTTCTTAAACTTTATTGAAAATGATAATTAATTGGCACACTTTAAAAGGACTTACATGCTAATATCCTTGGTTGGTACACACATCTGTGAATCAATTACCAGATTTGTAAAGTGATATATTTTCACACCTATTCGTTATATTTGTTTAATTTATTAGTATCTATTAAAGAAACACTTTAGGCGAACAGGGAAATCGTGACTAGGCATCTATGTGGTTTACCCGCGTGTTTTACGTGCCTAGACTACAATGTAGGCACTACGTGCAAGCTCCGGCAGATGTTATCAGACTGATAAGCTTGCACCTTCAGTTAAAAACGACGAACAGAACTTATCGTTATCGTACTAAGTCACGTGTACTCTGTTCGCGGTAGTAGTAAAATAACTCAATTTATTTTCTTCAGCATGACAAATAATATTGCACTTGTCGTAATCTATGGCACTGCATGGTAGTAGTAGCCTTAAATATTGTTTTTATAATATTTTCTGCGCTAGCTACAGAGTGTTGCAAACATCAGCAACTTGGGTATCGTCGCCATTTTGGCTGACCTATTTCTGAAATATAACTGTAAGTACCGTTAATATTCGAACGACCACGTTACGATTCGAAGAATCACTAAGTAGGTACTCGTGGGATACGCTAATGAGAAAACAGATTTTAGACTTAAGATAATAGCCGGCCAACTAACAGCATAAAACCATTTTCTGAGCAAAAAGATTAGTTAGCTAATTCTTAAACAGCAAACAATCCCAAGAACAAACGAACAGCGCGCCACCTTAAGCCGTTCTAAGAATGAAAACTATTTTTTTTTGTTCTCAAAGCTATTCATTACACCAATCTCAAAAGTTATCTTTTCTTAGTAAAATATAAGTCCATTGAGTACTGTGATTTCTGAACAGTACAATGCCTGAATACGTGATTTTAATGAGCAGTGTTTCTCACAACATGGCCGGTATTTATAAACTATGGTTCGAGGAGTGTAATACACACGCAGTTATACTGGCTGTAACCGGTTCACAGTGCATTATATCATTGTTAAAACTTATATGTGTTTCACGTTGACCACGGTATCCTTTGAATTTTGACTTGACCTTAAGGTTACCAATTCATTTGAAAGTGCAGACAAAAAGCCAGCGACATTGGGAAAAAATGTGCGGAGATTTTTTTATTAAATCGGCGTAAGACTCAATTTAAATAATTATACCGTGGTTTTAAAGGCCTTTATTCCGAATCGTACAGACATAAACAACCAAGGTTAGCCAAAAAGCCGTATAGGTACGTCCAGATAATTCCAGTCGGATGGAGACCCTACGTAACCTGAATGAAGACCAAACCACAGACATCCAATACAGTTTCAATTAAAACCGAAATATTTGTGTAACTCTGTGCTTTCAAGTGAAATTGTTAAAAGATTTTTAAATATGAT
The DNA here is from genome assembly GCA_941918905.2 of Xestia sexstrigata. Lineage (NCBI taxonomy): Eukaryota > Metazoa > Arthropoda > Insecta > Lepidoptera > Noctuidae > Xestia > Xestia sexstrigata. The sequence goes on along the minus strand of OW799200.2, from coordinate 7,710,457 downwards.
AAAATAATTATAGTTTATTGAAACGATAATGCGGGTTTATGTGTAGATATTTGAATTTTCATGAATGTCTAAACTATGTATTTCCAAGGTTGTTTAACTGTGCGTATTTCACATGATAATAAGTTGTGTAGCCCTTTCAACAAAGACACAAAAGGAAAGCATATTATAAGTCTTCTCTGAATAAGGCTTTTAGTTATTAAAATTACAATATTTACTTGTTTTGTGTCAAATATTTTTCTTTTCCTTTAAATTTTCTGTTTTCTGAAAAAATACACGCCTTTACAATATTGATCTAATTACTAATCTCGATTCCTAAAAATAATTTTCCTCATTCACGGAATTTTTCCCAACACACTATCCTTTCATCGCGCGTCGATTAAAATTAAGATTACTGACGATAGGTAGTCTTCAAAACCGGTTATAACTATCTGTTATCGCAATCTCCAAAACAATCTTGAAAGTGATTTCCGCGGTACATCACTATCTTATCGATAGTATTTACGCATGATCTAAAGGTAAGTATCGATATAAAAAAATATTATCTGTACAGTCTACACCTACGAAGATGCGTCAGTATGTATATTTATTGGTGACGTATTATAAACAACAATAAAGCTTAACGCTGATAGTAATATTTAACGGACGCGATATGATAATCTGATAAACTGTAGGTACATTTAAATATTGCTAAATATATGATATAAAATGACATGATATAATAAACGAAGTCATCCACAATTACAGGCTTAACCCTGTCCAATGATCATCACGCATAATTATGACTCATGCGTGATGATCATGAACTACTATCTACGGATGCTATGAACGGATGTCTTCAGTTTCAGCTCTTGATGACTAGTAATCACAATTGCGCAAATGGCGCAATACTTAAATGTCAAGTTGACAGATGTCAAATTGATATGCTAAAGCAGTGACTTGGATATAGATCGATAAAAAAAAACTAGGTCAGGTTACTTCGCAAATAGGGAGGGATAATAATATGATGGTGTCATCGCTAACCAGCAAGGAGTATTTTAAACAAAATATTTATTAGGTACGAGTACGTACTTCATCCACATTTTACTAATATAGGTACTATCGCTATCTACACTACCGCCTGACCACCACTAAGCTAATTTTTGCTTGCACTTTTAACATAGAAGCGCTCTCTAGCCCCGCCCGCCTCGTTGACTTTGTATATGAATAACTAGCGGCCCGTCCCGGCTTCGCACGGGTGGACATAAGATTTTTTTTGTTGTTTTATTTTTTACATTTTTTTAAACGCATTAAAACATTATTTATGTATACTTACAATCTGAATTATGTTCTTTAATATTGTAGAACATGACATGCTTTTGTTCTATCATCAATAGTTTCCGCAGCGCATGCGACAAAAGATGTTTTATGGCATTTTTCACACATTGTTTTTTTTTTTTTTTTTTTTCGGATGGAACATCATCAAATGACTTCTCCCGCTCTGGGCGGAGCAGGAGGGAGTGTCAGACTTTTACTGACTAAAATCCATCCATGTTCCTTCATCGCCCTTTGTGTTCCGGGGTCACGGCATCTTTTTCGAACAGTCCCGCAACCCCGGCAGGCATCGGTCCTTGCGGACCCCTTCCTATTGCTGACTCTCTTTGAGGCGCGCGTGGAACACGAACGCGCCGTCGAGCATTTTTCACACCTTGGGTTACGTTAATTAAGTTTTAGTAAGGATTCCTAATCTTTTCTAGCAATAAATATAGCCTATGTTACTCAGGGTGAATATAGCTTTCTAATGGTGAAAGAATTTACGAAATCGGCGGAGGAGTTTATTCATTACAAAAATACAAATCTTTCCTCTTTATAATTTTAATTATTATTATAGTGTAGATGAAAGAAAGATACCGATCGGCCGAGCGCACTGACAACGCACGCAAAACGAGAGTTACTGTTATTTTGCGCGCCAAAGTTGACGCTTTCCTAATAAGCCTAAACTTTAAGGGGGCGTGGCTCGGCGCCTCCGCATGATTTATGCGAAAAAAAAAAACTAATCAGGCGGAAAAGACCACGACTGTACAAATACCCTGAAAGAGGTGGGCACGGCAGCGCATGGGAAAATCAGTTGTAGGTTCAATTAAGATAACCGGAGTAGGTACTAGTTTATCAAAAAAACAAACAACTTTGCTATTGGCTTAACTTAGCTGTAGCTTAGAGTTTCTACGAATGCAGTGAGTACCTATACCTAAGCGAGGTTTTTCCCTGACAATTTTCTTTAGGGAGCTAAGTAATTAGGTAGGAGCTCGTCTGTACTATAATATTAAAATAAGTTAAAAATTGTAAGTAGCGTGTGCCTGTGCGTTGTTGTTGTTGTTTGTAAGTTTCTATGTAGGGTGTAATCTTCGTAACTATTGATCCGATTCTGAAAATTCTAAGCTTCCTGATCTACATTATCCTCGAGTGTACATTCAAAACGATCCCGTGAGTTCACTCTGGGCAAAAGCTAGAGGCTACATAAATTATTAGTCATGTAGTCAGTACTTCAGTAGCCCCTTATCAAGGGGGATCGTATTACCCAGTACTAACTGGAGGCAGATAGCGAGTCGCTTCAAGGTAAAAAATAGTATAGTTACATACATAGTTGGGCTAGGCAGATGATGACTGAGCCAATGAAGTAGGTTGATACTTAGATAGAAGCTACAATATTAATGTGAGTTTGCGAATTTCATGATAAACCGCCATTCGTTTGTAATGCCAATAAGGCCTGGCTTGCCGCACCCCACTGACACACGATATGTAGGAGTGCCGTTATTTACTTTGCTATCGAAATAATTAATAAAGCCGTGGAAAATGCCTATCTAATAATATGAGGTTAGAACTAGAACATGTTGTTTATGACTCTTCTTTTTGTTTTTTTATTTTTATTTATGTGGGAAACGGAATGTTACTATGTAAGAGTGAGCGAAAGGGATGAATATAATCTGGAGGGAGAAAGTGATATGTTAAAAAAGATGGCGTAAGTATTGGATGGAGTTTTGTAGAAACAGCTGTTAATACTATTTTATTTAATATTAAGTACTACACATTGAAGGAAACACAATACAATTAGAAACTGACCTACAGTTGCTTAGCTTTTAACTACTCTAATTCTGTCTACGAGATTATTGTGATTGCATGCAAACGTACACACACCAGGGCCGGCAGTCTCGACAGAGATAAGAGATAACGACAAAATCGCTAACTTCTGATTGCTAATTATTACTGACGAATAAATTCGATTGCATTAGCTAGGCTTGCGAGAAACGCATCTTGGATTCAGAGACTTGCGTTACTCGCAAGCATCATTATTGCAACCGAATTTATTTGTTAATAATTAGATCAAAGTTAGCGAGTTTGTCGGTATCTCTGTTGAGACTGCCCAGCACATTAGGCTACCCGAAACTGTCAAGGTTCCCCAATCAACCTTGAATCTAAGGCTGTAGCGATAAAGTTTAAAATCTATTAAGGCTGGTTTATCTGCTAACGAGAGGTTTTCTTATTAAGATTTCTGTGGGTTTTTTCCATGTAACTCCTCTTTGATGAGTTTAAATAAAAGCGCAAGATAAATATATGTTGCTTTATTAGACTCTAAACCAAAGTGAAGCTTTTTTTTTTGAAACTTCTGCTACTCCTAAACGGCATTAGGTTTTAGTATTTTTTTTTTCACACAAATTTGTGTCCCTTTTTTCTTCACAAAGTGTACAATTGGCATTTTGATCTAATGATTTATTAGGCTACAATAAAATAAAAACCACTCATTTCGCACTATTCGGCCCGCAGTGACAACCACTTTGTAGTGAAAGCTGATTAGAACTTTATTCTAACAGTTTTTCAAACGAAGTTTGAACCACCACAAATAGAGTTTCTAATTTTAGCATACACCCCAGCCTTAACGAAATAGACAGATTGTAGTAGCTTGTGTGCTGAGTCTGTACCTGTTTATCAGATAGTCAATTGTTTGCACCTAACCTTCATTTTTCTTTTAAAACAAAGGGGGAATGCAAGCGTTATGAACAAACCGCGGTACCAAGGACACCGTTATCTTATCGGTACATGGTGAGTGCTCATGAGCTCATGGTAATCGATGGCGTCGTAAACGCTCCGATTTTTATATGAATTACAACTATGTGATGGGAATTAACCGTATTTAACACTGTTGGAAGCAGCTCTATGTATAATTGGGTATGTACCTACCTACTGACTAAAAGAGTACAGTTTTTTTTGCATAAGTATAGGACTATTCAATAAAACATCATTTTATAAGTAGCATCTGTAACTAAAGAGAAAGGTTTTTTTCGTGTTATAGTACAGTCCTCAAATGATTTTACACCATAAAATGTCGATGACAGCGAAAAGATTCTAAAGCTTCACGGGTAAAAACAAACGACACGCGCACCTGACCGCACAAGGCATTGCGTAGTCTAAGATGATAACGTCGTAATATTAGTCCTTCAACCTAAATAGGGCAATAAAATCGAACAACCTTAAAATATATCACTAACAATGGTCTGCCACATAGCCATTGACTTTATAGGTCAAGGAAAACTACTGGAATTGGCAAACGAAAACATGTTGGAATTTAGGTAAGTGGGTATGTAACTCCCCCAATTTTGTTTGAATGACCAGATTCATGTGTAGTACAAGTTCAGTGCCAATTGCCTTCGACTTAGCATTTTATTTGCAGATTGAGCCTACGGTCATTATCTCCTTTTACATTTAATCACCACTGCTTTTGAAGCAGTTTTCTAGAACATCTTAGAACCAACAGTTCAGAGATATGTGACATCCAGAGCGCGCAATCGCTGTCATTTCCTGTGTGGTGCCTTCTCCCAAAAAGGTGGCCTGACTCCCAGCAGTCTGAACATTATAGATGGATTATGCCAGTTGTTCTAGGTTCATAATTAGGGCATGCAATCTCGTGCACATTGAGTCGAGATTGGTCTCTCGCGTGTTAACGCTGGTATCGATATTGGTCAGTCGAGATCTCGCCAGCTATCGAAATGGATCTGCGAGAGAGATTGCATTCTCTATTCACAATCCAGAGTCCTAGCAGTAAAAAACCAGGCTTATTTAACAAGCACTAGGTTCGAATTTAAAAGGGCAGTTTTCCTTTTGCGCAATTCTATATTATCGTTGGTGATTGTTGTGTAAGGAGAGCGTGCAGAAACGCGTACAGCTGCGATTACAAGTGGTTGGCGCTAAGTTCACTGAGAGAGGACATGGATGATATGGACGACATAATAATCTGTGACTTTCGTAAATGGTAAATGAATAAAATAATTGATTCGTTATCGATAAAATTCAATAGTTAGTTCACTCATGAGTGTGAGGCGTTACTTTTTTCTTCAGTTAAGATGAAAACAATAAAATCCTAAGCATTATGAACTTCAGGATTGACCATGAAGAATTTATTATTACTTTTACGGCTTTTGTGGAAACGGCTAATACCTACAATTTTAATTGGAGATTTTATGCTAAGAAAATTTTAATAGAAATGATAGGGTGTCTGATGAATCCTTACCATGGTAGTGGTAAAATGTAAAAGTTATCGAAGTATTTCCTGATTTTTTCTAAACCCTTGTACAAAATGTCAACCTTCCTTAGATCTAGACCCAACGGTTAGGTTGTCAGGTACACTGTCGGCAGGGGTGCACCATGCTTGCATTGCAGAATTGAATAATCTGTTCGAATTCCCAGTAAGCCTTATTTTGTAGCTATGGGTGTAATGTATATTAGCAGTTCAGTGAATCTGAGTTTATCTAAGTCTGCAGACAGTCAGATTCTCGGACACGCCTCCAGGCTTCTCTGGCCCGCGATGTGCGCCCGCGCCGTCGCGTGTCCCACAATCCGGTTTTACTCTTCATTTTTTTGCTGTTTAGAAAATAAACTTAACTACAGCTCTTATCTTATGTTGTGTTACATTTAAAGGCCTATTTACATGTTAAGACAAAGAAGGCAACACGTTGAATTAAGATTTGAAGCAAATTCTGAACGAAAATACTTAGGCAAGTTATTTTTATACGATCTTTATCTTTTATTTCTATGTGTCATATTGAGTAGCAACCTCGAGTGTTACCCATCCAACGAGCGACCTCATTAGTATTTTAAGTGCAGTCAAAACAATGGTATGTGAAAGCAGCACATAATCCGCAAGAACACAGCCAGCCACCCACATACACAGACCCACGTCTAGAATTTATGATGTCCAACTTTAAATAATTTGCTTGGCACTTTAACAACACTCTAGAGACTTCAATAACGGTATTGCAAATGTCTCCGTCACTTGAAGCACGTTTTTCGTCATGTGTCTATGGCAAAACATTTTTCTAGCTGCAGTTTTAAGTAGTCATCAGAACATGATGCCAGATAATTTAAATTGTAATCACTCCAAATAGAAATCTTAAATATTTTCATCTTCGATCAAACAAACGGACGCAAACGCAAATTATTATTACGAATCTATTTTTATATGTCAGTGCAAAAGGTGAATTATATGAAACATCACTTTTTATTTTGACATAAATCTCGCAGTTTTTTCAGGCAGTGACCTTATGTCACTGCAACTTGAGTTCGATCCCGACCCACCGTGCGCGCATACATAACAACGAAGAAACAAGCTACGCAGTACCCACACCAAAATGTAAACCTGACTTGACCTTTGGACCAAAACACAAATCTATACCTTATTTCTTTTGTGCAGAATATAGTTTTGCCTGTGCATCAGTGTCTAAGGCATTTAGAATTATCTCTCTCGGGATCAACCTAAGGCAGTTTCGCTTTGAAAAGAGTCTTTATTTTGTGCAACTCAAATTGTTTGCTGATACTTTTTTAACAACTGAAATTGTGTATTTCTTTTTTCTTCAGTTGATTAGCTTTTTTATGGACAAACAATGGGTACAAACAAACAATGTCAGATTTTCAGATAATTTGATGAAATCTCGACTTACTAGAAAAATGTAGACAACTAAAAGACCAATCAAGGTAATACAAACTGTTGAAAGAAATGTCAAAGTTACTAACGAACTGTAAAACTAAGTACCTAATAGTTAGTTAGAGCTACCATAGAAACACAAAAGCACCGGATTGCTTCGTGAAGCGAGCGTTTTTTACCGCAGTGCAAAACGCGGGCGGAGGCGCACAACCATAGATATAATAAAGAAGCGCACGACGCTATCGAGTGAGGTCTACGCTTCAATCTTTCTGTTTAGACATCGCTCCGTCCTTAACTCTTTAGTTCCTCCACCTATCAATGGCCTTGATTTTTACTCAAAATTTTTTTTACTACTTATGTTACACTCTTCTCAGAAGTTTTCCTAAAACCATTCACAATTTTATAACAGCAAGTTTACAAAAAATTAACAGGTTTTTAACAATTTATCAATGATCCTTTATGTCATTTTGAATGGCGCGGACAACAAGCTGGAGCGGTTTGTTGCATAGAAATATAAAATCTTTTGATTCCATCGAAGGGGAGAGCGCCTCGAGAACGGTATTTCGGTACTTATGCGAGCGAGCGGCGCGGGGTGGGGCAGGTGTCGGTGACGGCGGGGCGAGGAGACGACGAGACGACGAGTACGGCTCTAGAAATTTCCATTGCCTTGCCCAAGCGCCGCCGTTGTACGTGTACACATACCTACACACTAAACCAAGCGAAAAGGCTAGAGAGAGACGCATGATCACCGCCTCTCCTCGCGAACTACACGCGTTTAATTTCAAGATAATCGAAACTGACTTATGGTTTTCTCTGAAGTGACTGCGTTCACGATAAAGTTTTATGTAACTCGTGAAATTATTGCCTTTTGCGTTATTATTATTATTTATTGCTTTTTGCATGATAAACGGAATTTAAAAATGACCTGAGAAACAAAAATGTGTTTTAAAATTGAACGCGAGTTACAATTACTCATGCCAATAAGTCATAATATGGGTATTGAATATAAACGATTGTGTATCGTTGTCAAGTCAATAAAGTGGCGAGGCGCAGCGGACCGCGGTCGCGACCGCCTCCTCTACACTCATGCATGGCACCAATTTGGAGGCCGCACCGCGCCGCAGTGCACGCGCAACTTTCGGCTCCACGCTTCAGTAACACAGAGGCCAGCCTTGCCGGGGATATTCGCTATAGACTTAGGGTATGCGTACCGTCTGAAACTAAATTGAACTCTAACAGAAAGTGCTAGGTTTGATTTCACTTTGAACCGTCTAAGTCAGGCGACCTTATCGACGACGACGAATATATCCGTCCTTGTCTAAAGGCATCCCGTTTTTGGTTATTTTCCATTGGACAGAAATGGAGAGGGTACCGCGAGAGCGCTGCTATTTCTAGATTAATCTTTACGTGTTAGCGGTTATGGATGGCTAAAACAATATTTGGATGTGTCTCCAAACGTTAGCATTTTGTAAAATAGTAGAGTACCGTAAATATTTCTTAGAATAGGTATGTAGCATGAAAATGAGTTTTAATGTTTGAGTAATGTACCTACCACAGTAAACGAGGAAATCGATTGTTAAGGGAAAATGCGTTATTCGAAGCCATTATGAACGTGTCGGTTATTCTTGCTACATGTAATACAAGTTTTCCTCTAAAGTATTGTCGTGTGTGGATCGCAGCGGACAAGCGCTTGCGCATACTATACTGGCGAGTGTCCGCTTGCATCGGATTGTGTAGAGTTGTAGACAATACCCAATGAACACCTGATACTGTTGACGAATAGACACGAGAATTGGTATAACATTTCTGTCAAGTGATAAGTATAATTATATTATGCGATTTCACTAGCTAGCTACCTCACCTAGATCCTGCCATGATAGAGAACGCAAATGTGACAGTCATTGCCAAACAAATCGTATCTAATTATATTCCCGTTAGGAACCTCAGCCATCAACAACGTCCAATTAAGTCGTTAAAACAAGAACATATTTTTTAATTTACAAGTTCAGAAAACAATGCAAAATAGTGATTACTGGTACTTAAGACGCGGGTAGAAAAACGGCAATGACATTTTCAACGAAAGGAATAGAATTTAGAAGCGTTTTGTTTTCAAAACAAAGAACTACTTGCAACCTTTTTTGCCAAAGCATTGAGTCAAAATTCCAAAAACAAAACCTATGTATTTAACAAAAAAGTTAATTGAGAAGAAGACTAGAAAATTAAATAACATGATGCCATGTGGCTTATCAAAGGAGCAGTTATCACAACAGACGAAACGCAAGAGGGATGAGGTTCCCAAGTGCACTAATCTGATTTGTCCTCAATGCATAGTGCACTGTTACTGCCCGTGCAGTCTGTAAGGTCGAGTTTCCAGTAAAAATAGAGTGAAACCCCATTGGCGAAAACAAATACCAGACAGAGAAACATTCAGTACGCTGTTCTCTCTCTGATTTCCCCAACCAAAAAGAAATCTAAATGTATATATTTTCTTAGAACACAAGACAAAACAGACGACAACACAAAACGATACAGCTACTAGCCATTTTGAAGCAAAATTTTAAAATCCGTCGCCGGATGAAGTTGTTTTAGAATGATTATTATCTACACGTGAACTAGTATCACATTTAGAAGGTGATCAATCAACGCTGTTTACCTAAATAGACTCGGGTTTTTCAACATCAAATTTTACAGAAGATTTTCCACCATTACTTAACAAATGGTTAGTCATCCCTGTCTGTATGGAAGCCCACAGTTTTTATTGTTCAGTGTTTGCTCCCTTGGAGTGATTGACAGGCTCTAATGGCATATACTGCAATAAACAACCCCTCTGCAAATACGGTATGCATAGGCATATAATTTAAAGTGTCCCCTTTTAAAATAAGGGTAGTGTCTGTGTCTGTTACTAACTTAGTAACTTTAGGTTTTACCATATTTAATGTAGGTACGATTAGAGCGGTTTTATTTGTATTACTCAATTTACTCATTCTGCTTACTTACTCGTTTATTATTTTCAGCACCAGGAAATTATTATAGTTTTGGCTCCGTTCGGTGTCGCATTATGAAGCAGCTAATAATTATAATTGAGTAAGCCGGTAGATAATACTCATCTTGCAAATATGCTATTCATCATCCCAAGAAGAACGGATCATGACCGTGACAGTCTGGCACTAACAAGTACATAATGTTTAATGTGCATAGTGCCATGGAACTAAAATATTTCTTTAGACTTATGTCGCAAGCTTTGTCTGTGGCAAAGCTAAAACTACTGTTTTAATTTACATTGGTGGTGATGATTTCAGGAAAATAGTAAATGTAGTGTTGGTACGTTCGCTCATCTACACCTAATTCCCTATTATACCGACCCATAATAATATTTATTTACTTGAAAACCAAACAATTTAACTATTGGAACATAGGGATGTTAAAACAGAGCATGATGATGCTCGTATTAGTTAAACGAATGATGACAAATCAAACTTGGGTCAACCATAGTGCGCAGGTAAAAACGCCTTTTAAGAGGTAATAAATGGCGCAAATGAATTCAGTCTACAGCGACAAAATGTTCAGTAATGTATTCTTCTATTTTGCATATAAAAAATTAACGCTGACGTGATGTCGCCATGAGCCGTGACGTACGTTATATTTGTAGTGAGTCTATTAAACGTGCCTTAGGAATATTTTTAATGCAACATAGCAATTTTGACTGCCGTCATTAGCTTAACCAGCTGTATTGTTGATATGTGCATATTCTTCAACTGTAATAGATATTTCTGCTTTCCAAGTTCTACTACTAGAGCATTTTCTGCTTTTTCAAGCAAAAGTTTCTATTCAACATCACGTTCTTATAATCACGTGTTCTGTGAGTAAGTCAGTGTAATGCCGTTGCATTATCACGATTTTACAAATGAAGCGTGTAGCATGGAATTAGACATTTTGATATGTTAATTTTTTGTCAAAGGTCGAAGTAGCTACATTATAATCTGCCTGCCCTATTCAAACTACTTTGAGGTCGGCTTCCATTCCAGTTTCCTGAATTCCAGTCTTTTTTGATTGTGTGACTGACCGCCTACTTGAGTTTTGCAAACTATTTCTTGGATATCATTGGTTGTAAGACTTCCTCGTTGTTGACTACCCTGTAACGACTGTTAAAAATCTAATAATAACAGCCGGGACTTATGTCTGAACGTGCTGTCTGATGCACGCAGGGGTCGTATGTGACGGTCACCAACGGTCATACTCATTCATCCACGGGCTAACTCGTAGTAGCTAGTGACGATGTTTTTGTCCCATTTTTCCTATTCTTGGTTTTTGTTAAAGGTATTCTAGAGACTTATTTTCGAATGGTAACTTTTTTAGTTTTCAAACTAGCTTCATATTTTGTATTTGTTATCTTTTATTATACTTTTTCGCGCCACATGGTGACTCTAGGGATGTCAGTTTTGCAAAGTTATTGCTTCAGATTCAAAAGATGTTCATACTGCTTATCATTTTTAGAAACCTTGACGTCTATTTAACCTAGAAGTATGTTTACTGTCTGTATGCAAACCAACGTCTATTTTTGTGAAAGTTTATAAGATAGAAAAACAATTCAGGGCCTCAGGCGCAGTTTTTACTGCCGAAGCGTTTTTTGTCTCCTTCATGTTTTTACTTACTTTCACATCATAATCATAGGAATAGGAAACACTTTGTAGGAATTAAGTTGTGAGTCCTTAATTTTTATGCGATTACTTTAATAAAAGTAAAGAAGTTAGATATTAAGTGGATAGAAAATAGATATCTAGGTACTCTTTGGACCAAATAACAACATTATTATTGCTTAGCCCTAAAACAATTTCTTGCTCCATGTTTCAAGTTTCAATAAACTAAATCATTACCTATACCTAAATGAAACTGATATATTATAAACCACGTGAAGTAACTTCGTTCGTTCGTTTCGTAAGTGACGTCAGCAAAACATATTTTTAAAATTACATCAGACATTAAGACCATAAACCGTAGAGGGTCGTACCTAAGAAATAACAGCCGCAAGGGGTGATCGAAGGTTATGCTATGCTTGCCGCGGCCAGTACCAACGTGGATGGGTGATCGTCAGTTGCATACCGTGACATCTCCGTGTCGCGTAAAGCATGTTCAGCCGTTGGTCCCGGCTTTTATTCGTACTTTTTTGGCAGCCGTTACAGGAGGGTAGAGATACCTAAGTCTGACCATCAATGTTACCAAAGGAAAGGTAAGATCTTTATCAAGGGTAAGACAAGCCTCTGAAGCAAGGCAAAAATATTCAGCTGTCTCCGATTAGACTGGAACCTGAGTTTAACATGGGTACCTACCAAGTTGAAAAAAGGCTAAGCTGATTAAGATAACGTTAAGACCGTGAACTGTAGCTGACGTAGAATGAATTATGATAATGCTTATTGTATTCGTACCGTACTCGGCATCGGTTCCGAATAAATAATTGCAAATCTGTCAATTTTCCATAATACTACTACTACCCCATTTCAAGGTTTTTAGGAACATCTATTTTGAAAAGTTTTTGATTGTTTTTTATTGGTGCTTACTTAAATGTTTGCATGTAAATATCATTTTTGTACAGTTATTATGTACCTGAATTCAATTTCAATTACCTTCTACAAATTCATTAAAATCTGTGATTTTACAAACATTTATTTTTAGTTTTCTATGTCATTTATCAATGGTTTCACCATCAACAACACAATGGTCTTACAGTCATTAAAAACATATTTTATGTCAAAAAAAAGTGCTTATAATTTAGCTAAAGCATGTAATTGAGTGTTAATTCAGTAGATCATACTCTAAAGATAAATATCGCACAGCTTCATAACGCAATTCTGAGAACAGAGTGTTATAGGCTTCGGTCTGAGTGACCGAGCCAATTATTCCACTGCATTCCGCCGTTTCACAACAAGTATGAAATTCTGCGTTACTTCAAAAAGCAATGGAACCGTTCGTTCCGAAATAAATTCACATGAAATTTAAAAGTAATTTGTTTATTTATATGGTCGGTTTATCGGTTTTCTATGTTTTACGACAACTCAGTTTACGAACCTGTTAGTTATACTTACATCGATTTTCTCGAAACGTTTCTAATTCTAAACTAGCCCAATTATAAATTAATCAGTTCACACAAGTTGACGATTCAAGTATGGTCGCAAAGCAATTTAGAAAAAGTTAAAAAAAAAACATCGGAACAGTATCCATAAACAAAAATTCGCGTTCATTAAAAATCAAAATATGTTAAAAAAAACACTTACCTTAAACACCGCCGGAGCTAACGGTATAGCCGCTTGGTTGTGAAGATGTTTTTTCGACATATTCGTTTTTTTTTCCTTCCACGCTTCTATTAATCGGTATCCTCACAAATATTAAAACAACTATACTTGTTACTATAAAAACAATTCTAAAGAAATCGTAGACTGAAAACGAGTTGCGTTCAGTTCGCCGATGACTAAAATTGCGATATAAGTTTTCGCTGAGCGAAAATTTCCTTGGTAAAAAATCGATGTTTGTTTTCTAAAAGATATTTTTGATGAGTACACTATTTGGACACTTGCTAAATCGTGCCAAAAAAGTTAACTTAAATTTGAGTGAGTCGCGTCGGTAATAGTGTACCATACGTCGTGCCACGGTTGCGGTCAAGTCGGCAATGAACGGGTGAGACGCGAGTGAACGCGCCAAAAGGAGTGAGCGCCGAGCGGAGGAGTACCGCCGAGTCGCGGAGCCGCCTCGCCTGGCGGGTAGCGGAGCAGAGGCGCCGAGTGACGTAAGCGTGTCTCGCACAATACACTGGGCTGAAACCCGCGATGGGTCCGTTCTGTATCTAGTCCGGTCATAGTTTTTCACTGTTGCGTCAAATCACTGTGACGGTGTAGCACGCCCCTAGCCTGGTCGCCTGAGAAGCGCCGCCGCCATACAACACGATACAACCTAGCCTTCAAAACACGTGACGCATGATCACAATAGCATAACGCGAAATATTCAGTGCCAGGCGATACAATACACTTACTTGACTGGACTGGAATTGTGGAACTCTCCATCACTGATGGTGAACACAGCCAGCTTCGGTTTACCACCCATCACGAAGGACAAGATAGATCCTTTTGAACAGAAGCCCAGTAGTACACTACCAATAAATAGTCCGGTTGCATCGATCACTACTGCAGTGATTACTACCTCAAGTGTTGCACTGATTGCAGCGTCAAGAGTTTTATAAATCTTATAATCCTTTTCCTCTTGTTTGCTATATATTTCTTAGACATATTTATAGTAAAAGACTAGATAATTACGTGTGACGCAGTGCATAGGACTTTCCGGAGTGCAATTCTTAAACGGAAACACTAGATAGATCGAACTATGTATTCAATTTTGAAATAATATTTTTTTTTAAAGCATTTTTGTTTGTTTTTGATCACTTTATACTCTAGACGAGGACTCTAGAGAAACTCTGATAAAGATTAACAAACTCCATTCGTATAATTGTCACTGCATCAGCTCATCGCCTATCTAGCACTAGTCTGTAATCTTACAATGAACTAATTCCATATGAAAGTCTTAGCCTCAAGTGGAATACTCGTAGTAAGGTCAGTTATTGATATTTTGTTGATAAACATATATATATGTAAGTTAAATATAACAACAACAAGTAAAGTTGGCCAGTAATACCTATTTGTTCTGCAGATTAACATCACAGTAGAGCCCGACCCCAAACGTCGATAAGATACATAATTCTTTAATTGAAATGTCAATTATGAATCTTGAAAGAGCAGCGAAATGTTCATCAATAATCGAATCAAAATGGTCTATTTCTCTATATTTCACATCTGGTCCACAAATTTTTCCAGAACTCACCTCTCTTTACCTGTTCGATGGCTGTCACTATAATTACCATGCTCCAGCTGCACTCTGAAGGATCTGCCCGAAACCACTGCTAACGCTGTTGGTGTAGCCGAGTTCTGAATGAAGCTCTTTAATTGATAATAATATAAACTCATCTTCACGACGAAGAATCCATGTTTCATTCACATTTTTATTGTCAGTGCATTTCTGCAATGACGGTGGCTTTATTCGGGATAAACTTCTAATATTTCCAATCGTGTTTCCTTTTCCAAATAATAGTTAGTTAATGACCTAACCAAGAATGGATATAGGAGATGCACAAATAGATACACACAGGTTGGTAAGATACACATCCACATCAGGTCCACACACAAGTTCTCCAGACGGGGATCAAAATAGCACTACCCAAGTCACACAAAAGAAAATCGTCCGTAAAGATGATGAAACAAACAGAATAATTAAAGTAATATAATATATAAGTCAATGGTGTAATGGTGTAATGGTGTAATGGTTTATAATATAATGTCAAAACCACACAATAAACAATTGAACTTATGTTGTTTACGTAAAGGCTCTTACTTTGTTGAACAAGAAGGTATTATAATAACCACAGTGAGAATCAAATAGCGATAACAATTAAGGAAAAGTCAAAAATGTGTGGAACTGATAAACGCTACTTAGAGCCATGTTTGTTTATTTAGTATTCCTACAATGCAAAACAAACATGGTCACTTGCATTAGGTTACTGTAGTACAGTTACGTAGTGACTTATAGAAAGTTTAAAACTTAACACAAGCCACTGAACTGACTAGCTTGTGTTACAGTAATAGGGAATATGCACGTAATTATTAATTCACATAAATCAATAAAATACAGTATCAACCCAAGCAAAGTATTAAAAGTTAAGTTCAACTACTGCTTGTCGCACAATAATAATATTAAACTCTTGCAATTTTCTACGACAGACAGACAGACAGTCCGTAGCTGTCGCGGCCATGATGTGACGTCATTATCCACAATCTGCCATGTTTACATCTAATTTTTTTGGCCTTAAAAAATAATTTTACTAATTGTGTGTGCTCTAATCAAGTAAAATTTGCAATACCAATATTACAATAAAATTTTAGTGAAACTTTAAGTACTTTTTAAATAAAAGTGTTTTTTTGACACAATGAACTTTGACGTCAATACCGGCGTTATCGAGGACGATGCGTTTTGAGAGTGCGTTCCGTTTCACAAAAAATATTGCTACATAAAACAGTAAATTGTAAAATAAGTGATGTATTAGAAACATAAACAAGTGTACCACAATGTTTTTATACGCCAATACAAGGCATTTTTCATAAATAAAAAGAGTTTTGTATTTCATGCATATTCCCTATTATGGACATGTCGTGTGAGAAATATTTAAAATATTAATGTGGATGACTCTATAGTCATCGTCAGTCGATTAGCGAATCATCATCATTCATCATTCTCGTGCCCTTAATAATAATAATAAAGCCTTTATTTTACAAGAATAACAATATTACATAATTCCATAACATTTCTGTGCACATTCGAATACCAATTCATATAAAATCATAATTAAATTTTACGAGTAGATTCGATTAATTAATATATTTTTATATCACATTTGTATTACATTTATATTTGAGTTACATTAAAGCTTTTAGTTATATAAAATTTATAAAATACTATTTTTAATTTGATTTCTTTTTTTTTTAAATTATTACTCCAAACATTATATATTTTAATAAATTTTAAATCGTTTTCGTTTAATTCCTGTGGTACCACCAGTGTTACCACCATCGTTTTTCGGAATACTTTGTCACATTATAGGTACAAGTATTTTATTGGGCTACCCATTTCTGGGTGTCCTCCAACTCTTTCCAGTGCTGTCTGTCTTGTGCTTGGCGAGTCCATGTAGATCCGGCTACTTGGTAGATATCGTCACACCAGCGTCGCCTTATAGGGCGGCCGCGTGGGCGTTTGGCTTCGTAGGGATACCAACGTAATATCCTTTCAGTACATCTATTATCGGTATACTCTAGCTGGATGTCCAGCTCATCGCCATTTCAGTCTGCTTAGCTAGCTCGACGGCGTCCGTTACCTTTGTTATGGATCGAATGTATGTGTTTTTCTTCCGATCCTTCAGCTTTATACCCAACATACTTCGCTCTGCGTCTCTTTGGAACACGTTGATCTTTTGTAAGATGTGTTTTGTGAACGACCAAGTTTGACACCCGTACAATAGTGTCGGCATAACAACGGAGTCCATCGCTTTCCTTTTTAAATGCATTGGTAATTTACTTTTGAATATTTCCTTCAGCAACCAGTATTTATTCCAAGCTTTCTTTATACGGCGTTCTACTTCACGAGATGTTTGGTTTAGGAATAATATGTTTTGCCCCATACTCATCCACATAGCTTATAGAATGAGATTCAGTTTTAATTAGTGTTTTTTCGCTATTCGTCTTGGCAAATGTCTTCTGTGTGTTCATTTGTAGTCCACACTTTCTGCTTTCTATGTCTAGAGTATTTAACATATATTCTAAGTCCTTGTGATTTTCAGATATTAATACTATATCATCAGCAAAGCGTAAGTTGCTTAGATATTCGCCGTTTACGTTGATGCCTTTATTTTCCCAGTCTAACTGTCTGAAGATATATTCTAAAAGAGCAGTAAATAAATTAGGTGAGATCGGATCACCCTGTTTCACGCCTCTTCGGATATTAAATGGCTCTCCTTTGCCTTCCAGCTTAACCACCGCCTTGCTGTTTTTATAGATTTCTTTTAGTATCTCTATGTATTGGTTTTCGACTCCCTGCGTCTTCAGTGCTAACCACAGAGGTTCATGTTGTATGGAATCAAAAGCTTTGCAGTAGTCTATAAACGCTCCTGCCCTTATCCCAATTTATCATGTCTTCTACTTCCATACTTCTCTATTACGAAAGAAGGTTAGCGAATGCCAGCTGATCAATATAGAAAAAAAGAAATATCAAAGGATTTTATTGAACAAATAAATTGGGATTGGGATATGGATTGCTTAAACAAAGTTTTGTTATAAGTCATCATGACTTACAACATTAACATTTGGTTACCGTATCAGTGGATACGGTAAACCAAATGTTACTTTTTACACGTACGTTACATGGAAGAATTAATAAGGCTATTTCTAACTCACCAAGATAGTTTCTCCAAGGGGTATTGTGATACCCAGAAACTGGTATAGAAGTCAATGGGCAATCATATAAAGGTAAAAGTATAGGAAAGTTGGGACAGACGATAATTATTAAGTTGGAACAGACGATAATTATTAAGTATGCTTGTTTCTAATTTAACATCTGCTTGCATAATATCTTCGCAAATAATGCAAAATTTCCCTGGCGTGTAGACTGCAATCACCTAGTAATTTGGCCTCCCTACAGGTACTTACCAGCTGCTCCCTGCCTTGGAAAAAGCCCGCAGGCTTGTGGTTTTTGTAAAACAGGTGCTAAAGATTGGTGGTGTGAAAGTAAAACTCATGGAATTCAATAAAGTAGGTCTAGTATACATAATTATATAATATCAAATATATCTTAAGTTTTGAGTATGGATTTAGAAGAGTAGGGGCAAATTAATGTAATGATGGATGGACTATCTGAAGGCTACGTGGCTAGACAGTCTCTCTTCTTCTGTCATGACAGAAGAAAAAAGTTGCATCTCTCTCACAGACCTTAAATTAGGATATATATATATATCGATTTTGTATAGCACCATCTACCTAAAAAATTAAGTCGCTTTTCTTTGTATCTGTGTGTGACAGCTTAAGTTTTCCAAACTTCACAATTTTGATGTATGTAGTTTTCATCGCCATTTTGATTCACATAAGATTTTCGGTAGCTTTTGTCAATCCAATATATTTTTGACTCCTCCATCGTCGCTATCGCTGATAAACGTCACTATGTCTAGCTGACACTTCTGGGCAGAAAAAAAATAAAAATGACTATGTAGTATGCTGACCATTTCCATTGAAACACATAGACAACACAGGACACAGGACATAGGGTGTATGGGTAGAACCTAGCTAATGACCTCCCAAATCCCTGGAAAATTTGTGTCGGTCCATACGCCAAACACCCTGTATAAACACAATTCAATCTTTTAGCTCTCCGCAATCCTACTTTTTCAGTCTTTATGGATTGTTATCGTCAAGAAGGAAGCTCTAGAAAATTCAATATAATACAAGATGAGATTGAAATAAGCCACCACGGTATGCTGCAAAACGAGCGATATTATTCACACTTCACGAGAGAACTAAAAAAAAGGATCAATGGTTTCTTGTCGCTACAACAGAGCATTATATTATTACCTGAATAGACATTTTCAATGGCCAAGTCATCAAAAATTCCTAGAACAGGTAAAAACATAGAACAGGTTACTGTCTGCCCCAATAACGTGACTGCTATAGATATCAAACATGGAACAGGTTACTGTCTGCCCCAATAACGTAACTGCTATAGATATAAAACATGGAAAAGGTTACTGTCTGCCCCAATAACGTGACTGCTATAGATATCAAACATGGAACAGGTTACTGTCTGCCCCAATAACGTGACTGCTATAGATATAAAACATGGAACAGGTTACTGTCTGCCCCAATAACGTGACTGCTATAGATATAAAACATGGAAAAGGTTACTGTCTGCCCCAATAACGTGACTGCTATAGATATCAAACATGGAACAGGTTACTGTCTGCCCCAATAACGTGACTGCTATAGATATAAAACATGGAACAGGTTACTGTCTGCCCCAATAACGTGACTGCTATAGATATAAAACATGGAACAGGTTACTGTCTGCCCCAATAACGTGACTGCTATAGATATAAAACACAAAGTAGCGAATAAACTTGCAACGAATAGTCACAAGGAAAATCATGCGCAATATCAGAAAAACATAACGCAGTACTCAGGTGACCTAATCGTTGAAATGACTGAATACCAAAATATACAGACATACTAGGAAGGTACTGTGGTCGTAAATAATAGTCAATAAAATCCTGAATATCGGGACTTTTATGGAAGTAAGGATAGGTGATAACATCGCAGTGTAACCACAAGCATAACGACCAGTGCTATTAGATTTAACGATTGAGCATACATTAGAATAAAAAAAGTTGTAGGTACTTAAAGCTATGGAAATTTCCCGTCGACGTCGGGCGCCACAGAATCCTTCCAACCAAGCGACTGTAATGTCAATAAAACTGTATTGTCGAAACACGACACTTAATTAAGCAGTCGTTAATCATAACTTAATGAGTAGGTAGCTGCATGACTAGTTCGCTGCAAAAGGAACGAAATAGAACTTTGAAGTTTCAATAGAGTTAAGTAGTAATATTTAAGCACTTGGGTACTTTATTTATTTTTTTGTGAAATGAATGATTAATTTTAAATCCAATCCGTCCAACTTTGCTATAAGGAAGGATATTTTCAACAAACGTATATTTTTATGAACAGGCTAACATTGTCTCGATTGTGACTTAAAATTATGCAAATCAATCACTCTGCGTCATAAAAAACTATTTTGCATAAAATAAAACCGACTTCAAAAACACATCAAAGTGAAAAATAACATTAGCTTCAGAAGTCTTCAGAAACTTCTGTGTGTTTGATTCAGTTTCTTTGCCACCAACTTCTGAAGCTAAAGTTATTTTTCACTTTGATGTGTTTTTGAACTCGCTTAAATATTTTTATAAAAAGATTTTTATTTTTCCATTTTTAGTTGTAATATCCTATACAAATTTTAGCTATATATTTATTTTAACATAACAACATCACGCCTGTAATCCCCGAAGAGTTGAGCTGAGGTGTACCCAATAGTACCTACACCCACATTTCGCCAGTTATGTTTAAGTCCATTGTAATAGGGGGCGAGCGCTGGCGCAAATCCAGACTCCGTGGCGGCTACTGGGAAATTCCTAATGGAAAATCCCAATAACACTTTGCCCGACCTGGGAATCGAAACCAGGACCTCATGCTGAGTTGTCGCCACCACTAGACCATCGAGGCAGTCATATAATTCATATTGTTAACAATACATGTCATGGTAATAGGCTTATCCCCAATAAAATGGAACTTAACACGCCTAACTGTCCAAATGTGGGTGTACTGTACACATCTGTATACCTCCTCAGAGCATACAGGCGTGATGATGTGGTGAAAACAACAAACAGCCAAGCGATTGCAGTAATCACGACCGATTTGCTGTCTATAATTGAAGAGTTCCATTGTATTTCTCCGAAGATCACCATCAGATCTTCACCAAATTTGGAAGGAAATTAGTTCGCGGACCACCGCGAACTAATTTCCTTCCAAACAAAAAAATAATCATCGAAATCGGCTGAACATACATAGAAAAATTCAGACGAATTGATAACCTCCTCTTTTTGGAAGTCGGTTAAAAATGAATAACGATGGTGCAACAATAGTCTCATATAAGTTTTCATTTTAATAATCATGATGTCAAGATATTCTTTCAATTGTTACTTAACTGTATTTTTCACTACGCAACAGAATCAGGATGATTCTGGTTTCCTTAATAAGTTGAGATCAATCGCTGCTACAGAAAAATAAACTTGCGAATTGGTACGTCACACAATTTATAAGCAGATTCGTGTGAAACAACCAGATGGAGATCGTTTAACACTTATGTTGGTGTTAATGAGTCAGTTAATTTCATGCTTTATAGACAGACAACGTACCTTATACTAGTCATTATCAGGTGGATGATACAATCCATCACATCTTTATGGATGACAGCGGTTAATTTTGAATTCGTACGTTAACGTCTTGTTGTGCGTACTAAAATAACTTTTATGGCGATGTGTAAACCATGATAAGGCTTGATAAAAAGTTTCTGTGTTCTATACAAGGTTATCGACTTCTTATTAATAGATCCTTTGATTGAAGTTGAGGGCTGTAAATAAATTAATCTTGCTGTAAAATATTGCTTAATTGATTTTGCGTCTTTGGTTTGCACACTGTTCTGTCCAAAGAACTACGAGTACAACATTAGGCTCTTGTCACCCGTGTCTTGTTTTTTCGTATTACTGACTGTAAGTATTTGCTCAAGTAATGCCTCCTGGAATTGAATGATATTATATCTGCATCATAAGGATTTTAAACCAACTGAATTTGTCATAGGTTTTACTATTTCCAATTGTTTTAGGATTTGTGTAAGCCCTAGGAAAAAAACAGAACATTTTCAGAGACTTCACATCTAAAACTAAAAGCAAACAGTGGGTGCATTGTATCTAACGTTTGTAACGACTCATGCTATGCCATATTGAATCGCGTCTTCATAATACTAAAACGTTTTCTACACCTGGCTTCAAAACCATCACCATTAGCGCTTCTGTGTTTTTCCTGTACAGTACGCTTACTATCATTATTTCAATAGATCTTATTGCGTCACTTCGCAGAACGACTTGGTTGGAACACGTGGTGACTCATATCAGATAAGCTGATACTCTATTCGAACGCTCATTAAAATTTCGATGTACATCAAACAATTCCACAGTGACTAGCGGCGCCAACTCATAATAATCATTGCGATGAAAGGACAATCGCGGAGATGAAGTCATTCGGAAGAAACCCGAATGTTACGATCATCTTTATTAGGTAGTTTTAATTAACAACTGAAAGGTAAATGCTTCATATATACCTATAAAATATCCAGTTGGAACTGATGGATGCTACTGAAAGCGACAAACTCGTAGCCAAATTTAGAGCCAAATCTATTTAGATGGCCACGACACGCTGAAATCCAAAGAATAAAATGCCATGCGGCATGCCCATTAAAGTATTATATATTAAGGTTTGTTTTATCTAAAAGAGAAGCAATTCTAGAATTCTGCTTCCCACTGCTAGACAAAGGCCTCTTTCCATGTCTTCTAGTACTTCTGATCCAGAGCCAATGTGGCCCACTGGTCGTTGGTTTTGTCGAGCTCGTCCCGCCACCTTCTGCAACGTTGCGTTACGCCTTATACTTACTGGGGCTTTGCGTGTAGTAGGTAGGTATCGTGAAAATGAACGCGCCGCGCTTGCCTATTAGGGTGGGACCACCCATTACATAGCGAGATACCTACGTGCTGTCAAAGATCTACAAATTTTGTAGATGTTGACAGTCGTCACAGGTAGTCAGTGGGCCGAAATCCTGACAACCAGTCTAACCTAGAGATATCCTATTACTCAGAACTAACTGTGTTGTGGAGGGTCTAGTCGCTCCTTGTCGCGCTTTTTTTTATTTCGCTGCATCCGATTACACTGGAAGTCGACCCCAACATAGGAAAAGGCAGATGAGGACTCGTCAAAATTAACAGCTTTTACTATGGGTCCGAGGAGATTTTTTATCATAATTCATATTTAGTCCCCATTTTCATAATATAATACTCGTATTGCCCACGATTACCCAATCATCCTGTAAAGTCGATGGTCAATCGAAATAGCCTTAAAATGACCATGTTACTTTATGACTGTAACCATCGTTCATTGAGCTGTGCAACCTTGACCGATTTGCGAATATAGAGTGTGTCAGCTTGCCGCCATGCCGGGGTGAGGGAGACGAAAATGACATTATTTGAACAATAATGCGGTTGCAACAGTAAAATATTGTGTTATGAGCGTATCAAAGTATTGTTTTATTGAAAGGAACAGCAAAATGTTACATTATAAGGACTTACAACTAGTTTAACAAAATAGCAATTGGTTTGGATTTGAAGTGAACACAGGAAAATAATAAAATGATAACTTATCTCACTCATCATCTGCCTTTTCCTAACTATGTTGGGCTCGTCTTCCAGTCTAACCAGATGTACCTAAATACCAGTATTGACCTCCATAACCCAGTACTTGTTTATAAGGGACTCCTTGGTAACACAAAAATAAAAAGATAAACCCATTAAAAGAATACAAAGAACCTAGCCAAACTCTGCATATCATGAATGCATCTTCTTTCTCGTCGTGGTGCATAGACATCGAGGCTCCGTCCCATCTCGTAACTTTCCCATTTCGACAACTAAACAAAAGACGTGCTGAAAAAGTGTGCCAACTCGTAACTATTTTAATCTACATACATTGAATCCCATTTCGTCAACCATAAATTTCAACTATATAAATTATTTCTCTAGCTATTTTTTTTTGCTACTAGCTGTTGCCCGCGGCTTCACCCGCGTGAAGTTCAGTAACTATCCCGTGGGCCATTTGTGTCAAATTTCATAATCATCACAACTTAATTGTTGATCGAAGCATCACAATTATAATCACCACAATCACAACCACCATCATTATCACAATCACCATCATTATCACAATCACGATCATTAGAACAATCACCATCACTGTCACAATCACCATCACAATCACCATCACAATCACCATCACCATCACCATCACCATCACCATCACTATCACCATCATTATCACTGTCACTGTCACTATCACAATCACTATCACAATCACTATCACAATCACTATCACAATCACTATCACAGTCACTATCACCATCATTATCACTGTCACTGTCACTATCTCAATCACTATCACAATCACTATCACAATCACTATCACAGTCACTATCACAGTCATAATCACTATCACAATTACTATCATAATCACTATTACAATCACTATCACAATCACTATCACAATCTCTATCACAATCACTATCACAATCACTATCACAGTCACTATCACAATCACTATCACAATCACTATCACAATCACTATCACAATCACTATCACTATCACTATCACTATCACTA
This sequence comes from Xestia sexstrigata, assembly GCA_941918905.2. Classification (NCBI taxonomy): domain Eukaryota; kingdom Metazoa; phylum Arthropoda; class Insecta; order Lepidoptera; family Noctuidae; genus Xestia; species Xestia sexstrigata. The sequence goes on along the minus strand of OW799200.2, from coordinate 7,685,849 downwards.
TCACTATCACAATCACTATCCCAATTACTATCACAATCACCATCATTATCACTATCACTATCACAGTCACAATCACTATCACAATTACTATCACAATCACCATCACTATCACTATCACTATCACAATCGCTATCACAATCACTAGCACAATCGCTATCACAATCACCTTCATCGTTATCACAATCGCTATCACAATCACTATCACAATCGCTATCACAATCACCTTCATCGTTATCACAATCACTATCACAATCACTATCACAATCGCTATCACAATCACCTTCATCGTTATCACAATAATTATTATGGTAATCAAAATCATTATCATCGTGATCAAAATCATTATCATCGTAATCACAATCATCATCATCACAATCACCTTCATCGTTATCACAATCATTATCATCGTAATCACAATCATCATCATCGTTATCACAATCATCATCATCACATTAGATAGACCTCATAAGAAACGTACGCGTGCTAAATTTACAATCTCTAGACCCAGTGAGTGGTTTGGGCTATGAGTTGATTTTCAGACATTGTCAACCCATTTCTCCATATTAGGGGTCCAATTCTAAAAAAAACCTGAAACACAAATGTTTAGTCTTTTATCGATACCGAACAGATATCGAGTACTGTTAAGTCTCGAATAAAATAGTCTAAGTAATCTAATTTCCCCGTGTAAACTTTGGACCCCGTTTCAATTCCTTAGGGGTGAATTTTGAAAAATCCTTTCTTGGTACACCCCTAAAACCTCATAAGGAACCTATGTGCCAAATTTGGAATCTCTGCGAACCCCCCGGCCGGTACCGCCGCAACCGCTACGTCCCTGGATTTTAACTCTCTAATATCTTCGAAAATATTTGTTTAAATTGCATGCTGTAAAGGGCCATATTGATCTATATTAAATGCACAATCTATTTAAGATACTTTATCTACACCCATGCTATAAATCCTCTATAAAAGTATCTGAAACAGTTAGCTTATGACCAACATTAAAACAGCCAGTGTCATAAGAAACACTAAACTAAACTAAATTTCACTAAATTACTAAATAATTAATTAATAAATAATTAATTAATAATTAATAAATAATAAATGTAATAATGAATGATATGTGTGTGCGTGTAATGTAATGTAATGTAATGTTAATTATTTAATTAATTGATTAATTAATTATTATTTTATTATTTTACTAAATTTCATTATGCAACTCGTTTTAAAAAAAAAACATTGTCTAGCACGTGCGATTCACTACCACAGCGCCGTAATTTAAAAAAAAACTTATAGGTTAATTCGAATTCAAGTCGAATCCCGCCATTTTTGTTCGATATTAGTATTGCTTTGTTGTTTACAAAAATGAGTGATATAAAGCTTTGTGTATTTTAATAATTGTACAATCCAAAATGTAAATAATTATATTATTACCTATACATGGTTTGTTTGTATTACTCAGCAATTCAACTTTCCATGAATTTACATAGACTTCTTACAACACTACAACAACCTATGGTTTCAGAACCTTTTATGGAGGATTCATATTATGGATGTAGATAAAGTCTTGTATGCAACTGTACATCATTTAATTAGGTATTAAAACACTCATGTGAAACCCACATTCGTGTTTAAATACCCCTCATTATACAACAGTTGCATAAATAACTATTATTGGATAAGGATTAATGCTGTATTGCTTAAAATTGCTTCGTAAATAAGCCATTATTTCTCGTAAAAAGTAAAGGATAAAAAATGGTTATTGTGGGTTATCCCTAAGAGATAGACATATATCATCGCGGACTTTTTTTTAGACATTTTTAAGGTGTACAATACCTACTGTAGTACATTATTTTGATCTATTTCGTAGGGTTCAGCCAGCGTTTGCAATGTAAGCGCAAAAAAATGTGTTTATCTACGCCATCACATTAGAAACCTATAAAATGATCAGTGTTTCTGTACTATATTATGCATGATATATACATATAAACCTTCCTCTTGAATCACTCTATCTATTAAAACAACCCACATCAAAATCCGTTGCGGAGTATTAAAGATCTAAGCATACATACGGACAGACAGACAGACAGACAGTGGGAAGCGACTTTGTTTTATACTATGTATGTCAGGGCCGCCGCGCGCCGTAAGCGGGCGTGCAAAGCGTGCACCGCACACGGGCGGCACCACCAGGGGGCAGCAAATCGAGCGAATAACATATTACTAATATCTGAATTTCTAGGCAAGATGTAAAAATTTTCAAGCTCACTTCGCTCGCTCTTGCAACCTGTTTTCTTTTGAATCTTTACATTGTCGATTATAAGTCGACCAAGTAACACCAAATTTTCGAGCTCGCTTCGCTCGCCCTTGCAGGCTACATCCTCTTAATTCTTGGCTTTGTCTGCAAGTCGACCAAGTAACTCTTGTTTAAAGGATCGAAACAATTCTAACCTGTCCAAGGATAATACTACTTGGGGGCCTGCCCAAGGGCGTCGCCAAAAATGTTAACAGTCTACCCACCTTGGACAGATTAGAATTGTTTCGCCAATTCATACACGAGTTACTTGGTCGACTTACAAAGTTAAGATTCAAGAGGCACTTAGCTGCATGAGCCAGCGAAGCGAACTTAAAAAAAAATTGTGATCTTGCGTTGGATAGGTTTCAATTGTTTTGATCCTTCATACAGAAGTTACTTGGTCGACTTTTAGAGAAAGTGGTCTGAAGAGCGAGCGAAGCGAGCTCGAAAATTTTACATCTTTCCTCGAATAAATTAAGATAATTTTGTAATTTGAGATCAAAATGTCCACATGCTCCATTTATTGCAACCTTGTGTATGTATGCCACATAGCCTATTAATATGAAGGCATCGAGGCAAGGACTGCTAATTTATTTCAGCCTCAGTCTATACCGGTCGATCATGCGTGACTCCAATAGGAGTGCCAATCCAGAGGTAGAAAAAAGGAGCTTTTGTGATAAAAGTTATTTCACAGGGTTAAAAGTACGAACCGAGCGCGTTTGTTTAAAGAAAAGTGTAAGTTTGTAGCCGTAGTACTTACTACAGCTGTCTCGCATATCCACGTGTAATCTTTCTGACTAGGTAATATTCTCAACACCTGGATTAACATTAAAAATCAAATCGTTCAGACTTGAGACACACCTTCCTTACTCACTTATGTTGAGTAAGAGTACCTTTAGCTTTTCGGGTATTTTGTCTTCAATGGTGACTGGGGGGCCTTTATTCCACGGGGCCCTGGGCTGCAGCCCAAAAAGCCCTTATATAGATCCCTTATATACACAGATATATACAGATGCAGCTGAACTTCTTGTAGGTACAGACCTACAAGAAGTTCAGCTGCATCTGTAACTACTAACTAGTAAATTTAACTATTACAAATCCGTTTTTACTCGCACTTTTCTTTTTCAAAAGCTGGCTACGCACGTCCTTGTTCGACAGCGTCGGTATATTCCTTTATCGTTGAGCCTCTTCTTTATCAAAGTCACAGCCTAGCATTTCAGTCCAACATTCTATTTTAGATGTTTTCTACAGTTGATTCAAAAACATTAGTGGTTTTCATTTGAGTGGAGTGGCATCTCTTGGGTGGAGGGCCGACCGTCTCATACATGCCCGGGCCGGTTTCGGGTCCCAGTCCGGAGCCTGGTCGTAGGGCGGCATAATTGGTATTGCATGCGGGCGACGAAACAGCTAGCGGCGGGCCTTTATGTAGTGATGATGATAGTGATAGTGAAGTGATAGTGATAGTTATGTAGTGATAGTGATGATATATAAATAATGTCAAAAAACAAAATGTCCCCAAGCGCATTAAAGTTAGTCATGCGGGGTGTCAAGATTGAAGCCTGGCGGGGCAAGCGTGAGCCCGCCCAGTGCCACCGGTGCCAGAAATGGAGGTACTCGTCGCACCATTGCCACCGACCGCTCGCCAGTATCCGCTGCGGGGAGGGGCACACTGCGATTGCCCCCGACCACATGACGAGCCAGCCACGTGTATCAACTGCGGGGCCAACCATCCCGCCAACAACATTAAGTATCCCACCTTCCAGGCGGAGATCTAACAGGCGAGCGGGCACAGCCGCAGATGTGGCATCCACTGAGGCCCAAGATGAGTCGCTGATGGTGGCGGCCAACGGGCCCACCAAGAGGGGAGAAGCTCCCCCCTCCTCGAAGCGGCGGAGGGGCAAGAAGAGGAAGCGAGGGGGTGAAGGTAAGTTACCAGCGCCCCTCACCGCTCCTGAGGGAGACCAACCGGGCGACCTGCCAACGACCCTGGCGCGGGCTGAAACTCCGGAAGTCCCACAGCATCCAGCGAAAAGGAAGATCGAGAGGCCGACAGCTGGTGCCAGTATGGCGCAGCCCTCGGCCCAACAACCAACAAGATAAGCCACGCCACTCGTGGCACCACCAGCGCCGGCCCAGCTGCCGCCGGCCCAGAAGCCAAGAAGTTCACAGCCCGCGCCATCCGGCTGCTGATGGATCTGATCAGCACCATCAGGCAGGGTCGGGACGCGGAGCTGGTCGTCCTTGGCAGCCTGGCCGCGCTTCTCTCCTTGTATCGTGGATAGACCGTCAAGAATGACTCAGTGGAGCGTCTGCGACCGGCAAGGCATGGTCGCCCCCCTCCGCCGCCCCGTCACCACCGGATTGACCCAGGTAAGCTGTACCTCGTTACACACAGCTTAACTGCATAATATGACTCCATACACATTAAACTCACCCAGCTGCACGACTTGTTCTAAGTTAATACAGGCAGGGCGCGCAGCTATAACCACACATGCATTCTCTACACACACGTAGACACACGCGTGGACGCGGCTCTCGTACATGGGCGGTGTTACACATACAATACTGCCCACACGCACATTCCGTTTCCTCAGCCCGAACCACTGCCGGCTAGCTCTGGTTAGTGGGGCGGGCGCGAATCACACATCCACTGTAGGTGCGCACCTACAGTGGATGTGTGATTCGCGCCTGTGTAAGTCGGTGCCTCTGTCGCTGGTTATCTCCCGCTGGGCTTCCCTCGGGTAACCGGGGGTCTCACCCGGCGGAGATGGACCGCCGCGCCGGGGCACTGTGAAGAAAACAGCGCTGTGGCGCGCCTACAGTTCACAGCACAGCAACCACACACATGGGCGCATGTTATGCCCCCACTTGACCATAGGACAGTGTCCAACCTATGGACGGGTCCGTCTTAGCGGACCGACTATGACCCCTATGACCGCCGCGGTCAGAGGGCATAGCCCTGAAACCGCCTGCCGCGCCCCCTACGGTAGGGGGTAGCGAATTCCATCGTCATTAAAGTTAGTCTTCTCACAACCTCCGTTCTCGTAAAGTCTCGCTGTTACCCTGCGCCGCGAAACCGTTTAAAAGTCAAAGTTAAATTGTTTAATTCTGCGTAAAGTCGTGCAAGTTTTGTAAATAGTATTAATTAAATATTTGTGACAGACTTTACACAGGTATCTTATAACTACTGTATAAGATACCTGTGTAAAGTCTGTGTAAAGTTGATCTGTTGTGAATATAAGTGATTTGAAACCTGGTATCAGTGTCGTTATTTATTCTACATCCTCGTAAAATGGAACACCGTCGCCCCCGACCTACCCGATCCTATTTCTGTGTCGCATCGTCGACAAAGATAGACTACGGTACGGTACTAAGGTAGACTACTAGTAATAATACTATTTCCGCAATAATAGCGCCTTCTATGGCAACCAATCGTACAACAAACCTAATATTCAGATTCACCATAATTTATTACAAACATAAATGAAACAGACGCAGATGAACATGTCAGAAGAAGATTGAACATGAAACTTTGAAATGTAATACAAAGTACGCGAAAAGATTACATGATAATGACAATATTGACACTCACGTAATGGAGTAATCAGTCAATAAAATAGTTCGATCAGATGCTGATGAAGTGCGGTTAAATAATTTGAACTAAGTAGATCGTGTTGCAAGGTCTTGATTGGAGCACACAATATCGAATTGTACATCATTTCGTGATCGTTCGATTTGTCATTCGTTTGTGATACGGGGATTCGGGGAAGTAGTTAAATATTCATTGTACTTGATTTTGTTTGTCTTCCCAAAACTATATGTTCAACCAATGATGTTGAAGGGACAATAAATTATTAATATCACCGCCTCGTTGGTCTAGTCATCTAGTGGTCGTAAGCGCAACTGCTGAGCATAAGTCCTGGTTTCAATTCCCGGATTAGGGAAAGTGTTCTTGTGTTTTTTCATTAGGAAATTCCTCAGTAGCAGGCACGGAGTCTGGACTTGTGCCCGGTTGATTGCAATATCCCATGGATAGGCTCGCTCCCTATTCATGGGACTTAAACATAACTGACCATATATGGGTGTACTATTTGGTACACCTCTGCCTAACATTACATTGGATTACAGGCGTGATGGTTAATGTTACAAATGACGCGGCTGGTGAACTATGTCAAAATAAAACGTAACTCAACGGGCGGCAAATGTCGTGATGTCGCCATCTATGAAAGCATTTTTATAGAAGCTTGTTGTGCTGCGGCCTTTGGCGATTAGGCTTTGCCCCTATAGTTCGCGGTTGCGATGATGCAATGCTGATTGAGCTGAGTCGTGTAGGTACAGAAAGCCTATATTATCTAGCACTGGCAAGCTAATAGGCTGACGTGGTAACGAAATAAGGTGAGATAAAATCAGCAACGCATCAACAGTATATAATCCTAGTGTTGTTTTCGTTCAAAACATCAACTTTTAGCATGTACAATGTTGAGTAAATTTGTTAGAACTATTCATTAAGCTGGTAGTCATACATTATTGAACAATGAGGTTTTTTAGAATGGTCAGGTGCCTATTATTACCTGCAACCGGTTTGCGTGTATGACCACTTGAACAGATAGGCGAAAGGAGCGTGTATTTATGGATCAAGTCTTGGTTTCTGCCTACAACCATGGAAAAAAGGCGTGATTATATTATGTATGTAGTGTGTATTACGATCGATAATAACTAAATAAGTAATAACAGTGTATTGCACGTATCGCTTTTCGTTTCTGTCTGTGTGCGGCCCATATCGCCCCCTACCACAAGGGGCATTGTGGGAGGGTGTCCCTAACTACCATTTCGTGCGCGTTTAATTCTTGTAAACTACAATGACCACATAGCGGATTATTTGTGCGATTAGAATTTATTTCAGGTGACATATGAAGCTTTAGCTATATAAGAAGGCACAGAACTAACAATGGTTTAGCCACACCAATAAATTCATGCCAAGTGATGGGTCGCTGGAGTGGATTAGCCTATTGACGGAAACACTGCATTATTGGCAATTCTACGATTTGCCACGCAATTTTTTTTACTGTCCATTGTGTTAGGTCATTAAGTCATTATGTCCACCTTTGTTGCACACGGTGATAACCATGCAAACGTGTTATAAGCCTCTTAGCAAATTCGAGTTAAATTATTTTACTTATTGGTCTTATAGAAACGACTTGATAAAGATTGCCTTTTGTTTCTTGCTGGCAAAACAAATAAATAACAAATTGTACCATAAACTAACAATTCATTATAAACGATTGCTATCGCTACCCATAAAAACTCTTGCTAAATATCATTATCGCACAATATATACCTACACGCTTGTTTTTAGGTCGTTCTGTAGGGCTATTTATTTGTTATTTATTTATCTATATATATATTTTTTAATCTATTTTTTTTTTTATTTTTTTTTTTACGTATCTTGCTGATATCCAATGACTATCAAGCTTCGGTTGTACACCGAACTATGATGACAACCGAGAATGTCATAATATTGGTATATTACGTATCACACCGAGTGGATATCATTTACGGTGACTAACAGCCCGGGTACGGTGTTCTTCGCCTCAGCAGTTGACCACTCTATTTTTTATCGACTATTAGGCGGCCAAGTTGATATCCACTATGTTTACATAATCGCAATAATATAATTATCGAAACGAAAGCGTCTGTCAAAATGAGTTACGGTGACCATCAGCCACGATGAGCAAGAATGACGTCATATTTGACCGCGACCTGCTGGAACCGAAAGCCATAAACTCGATCAGCCATAAATTCATCACATGCTGCACACGACTGCAGCCGACCGCGTGAAGTTAATATCATAACTGAACAAAGTCGAACGTAGGTACAACTGCATGCAGTTGAATATATCAACTGCGCGCGTTTGCTGCGATGCAGTCTGATGGCAGCCTTAACGGATCAACGGATGCACATTGATGTGTCATTTGATCCCGGCTGCGAATAATTCAATCAATCAAATGGGTGACCAGACCACCAAGTGTGTGTCTGCGCTTGCGTCCATTAGTTTACTGCATTCTACGTTTTATGTCAGCCATTTTGGATGCAGGAATATCAACAAATTATTAAAAAAGTAAAAAAATATTGATAATTCACTAATTGAAAATAATGTGGATTTTGAAGTAGTTGTTTAAAATCAAATCACATTTGTGGGGAAATTGCGAACAGCATGCATGAACCTTACTGTTCGCAATTTAGTTCTATGGGTAGATTAGATACCAAAAAACACCGTCTGTGGAAGTTCAATAATGGGTGTAAAAAAAAGTGTAAAAATGTCATTTGTTTCTACGCGGGCGAAGCCGCGGGCATTATCTAGTGTACAGTATAACGCACGGGAATTAGCAGTAAACCGCACGTTTCAGCCAGTCCCAGGTATTAAAGTTTAAATTTTCATCAATCATAAGACTGTTCTGTAATAAAAGGTTTACGGAAACTGCAGGAACCTGGATAGTTGCCATGGCAACAATAAAACAAACAAGTGTAAGTGTATGCAAATAATGGGAACTTTTTGCGTAAAAATCAATACGTTTACGTAAACTAAGTGTAACTGTGACTGCTACCGATTATAATTATTTAAGATAGGTACAACAAAACCTCTTTTCAGAAAAACAAGTGACACTCAAACTCAAAGCATTCATTTCAATTAGACCATTACCTATGGCCAAAATGAATGTCAAAAATACAAATAAAAAACAAAGCTACAGTCCCAGTCACAAGGCATAATAACTTGAGAAAGTACTGTAGTTGCCCATTCCTTAGCGTAGATCTCTATGGAGAAGAACGGGCAAGAAACTCCATGGACACTCTTTTAAATCAAAATATTGTTACAAAATCTTGGTGACATCATTAATTTTGAGATTATACATATATGTGAGAACGATGTAGAAAAACGTGCACATTAAGAGCGTCCAGAGTAAAAGATTAGTTCAACAATTTAAAAATAAAGTAATTAAAATGAACCGTGGCAGTTAAGAGATGACCAGTCCCAACTGACAGCGCCCGTTAAGTGATTTTATTTTGGAGTAAATACTTTCCAAGTTAGCCATTGAATGGCCAAGATAATCACACCTTTGTAAAATAGATGAGATATACAGGATGTAAACAACCTCATCACGAAGCCGTCAACCAAGCATTCTGTACATTAAACGAAGTAATAATAATAGCCTTTATTCAGATCAACTTAACCTAATAACAGTATTCTAAAGCAAACTTAAAACTTATTCTAATATTTTTTCTGCTTTTTTATATTTTGCAGATCTGTTTGCTAATCGGCAAAGGCCTCCTCCAACCTTTTCCATTCTGATCTTTCTAGAGCCACTCTGTTCCACATCACTCCTGCCACTTCTTTTAACTCTCTGTATGCTTTTTTGACTCCACCCATTTTGCATATAATTTTTTCTATATTTTAATTCTGTTTTGTTTTCTGTCCTTTCTTATGCTATCTTTAATATTTGTTTACTAATTTCCGTTGAATGTTTTCTTTTGTCCTGTCCTGTGTATCTTTAGTGCCATTTCTTGCCACCCATTTTTGAGTTTGGGTTTTTACGGTATTTTATCCAATTGTTTCTTTTTTGTGTTCCTAATTCTTTTGTTAACTCACTTTTTTTTTCTGTTTAGGGGCTGGCGCTAGTGTGCATGGGGGAGCCCATGCACACTAGCGCCACTTTAGTAAAAAAAATCAGAACTCGTTAAATACACAATTAATATAAAATCTGATTGACAAAATAATTCTTTAGAGTTCTAGATTATTGACGTCTATTTAATTCATTAAAATATACTTCACTGTAGTTACAGTTAGAAAAAATGCTAAAAACGGCCGTTTTTTTCCATTTTGTATCTGTAACGACAGCGAGCTATGTTTCAATGAGTTAAGCGGACGTAAATAATTTAGAAGACCAAAAGATTGATGTTGTCAATCAGATTTTATATTAATTGTGTATTTAACGAGTTCTGATTTTTTTACTAAAGTGGCGCTGTAGTGTGCTAGGGAGAGCCCCTAGCACACTACAGCTATATATATTATATTTTATTGTGTAGTTTATTTTTATTTTTATTCTTGTTTTGTTGTGTGCAGTCCCGGGGTCGGTGAAATAATATGTAATCTGGATAGGATATGATATTTTCATCCATTCTTCTCACTTCACTGAGGCCAACAACATATCCCACTTGATGTTTTAAAATTTAAAGCATACTACTCTGTCAAGAAAGTACCGGGAAAAGATCAATAAAACACAAAATATTAGTTATTCATCCAAATTTATTTGATCACCTTCAAAGTATGCTCTTTCAGAAACGACACACTTACGCCAACTAATAATCCAAACATATATTTTTTTTTTAAATGCTTATTCCAGAATTGAGTTCAGTTCTCGCCCCGAATTCTCTTTTATGTCTTCTACTGAATGAAAACGGGTGCCATGAAGTGGTAACTTGAGTTTAGGAAAAATAAAGAAAGTCGGCTGGAGCCATATCTGGTGAATAAGGTGGTTGCTCAATGGTAGTTGTTGAGTTTTGTTAAAAAAATCGTTCACAATGATGGCCTTGTGCGAAGGAGCATTATCATGGTGCAAAATCCAAGAATTTTCTTTCCATAAGTCTGGCCTTTTTCGTCTAATTTGCTCTCTTAAACGCCGCATAACGCTCGAATAATATTCTTTATTTACCGTTTGACCTTCCGGCAAGATTGTCAGTCACTATTTCCTTCACTTTTGCGATGTTAACTTCAGTTGCAGACGTTGATGGCCTACCAGAGCGAGCCAAATCTTCCATCACACCTCGACCGTTTTTGAACGCTTTGTACCACTTATAAGCGCATGTTTCGATAAAGTCGATTCACCGTAAGCCTTCTGTAACATTTTCAGTAACTCCGAACACAAAATTCCATTGGCGATGCAAAATTCAAGACAAACTCTTTGTTCGATGTTTTTGTCCACTATGAAATTCGCAATACACACTAGATATGATATAACTAAAACAGCACTGTATTTAATCTAATTAACAGATATACCTCAAATTCCGCGAAAAAATGGAAAACAGTTGTGCCAATCTAACAACTACAAAAAAACAAAAATTTGAAATTGGAACCATAAACAAATCATCCATTATCCCGATACTTTTTTGACTGAATGTATGTTTTGTAAGGCTTTTTTTTCACTTCTCAGGGTAAGTACGTTGAGTGCTGCGATAAAGATTTTAGAATATTGTTGTTATTGTTGTCACTTAATGTTGGAGGGTTGTGGTCTCTTTACCCCACGAGGAAAAGTCGGCTTGCAGGAGGTTGGTGTATTCATGTTTCCTTGTTGCCAGTTTCTTCGGATAGTTTGGTTTCCGTTTGCCGGTTATTAATCCACCTCATCCATCCCGCCCACTACTTATCACCCATTAACCAACCCAAAAACAACAGATTGTAGCTTCAATCAAAGCAAACAGGACAAATGCTTTCGATATGATGCGGGGTAGGTCCAACTCACTTTCAAATATATCAACTTCAGAAAAACAATTACGATTAAAGTAACTCCAACATATATAGGAAAAAGTATTTTGATTGCGTTAAGTAATAGTTTTGTCCGAGCGAAATTACTAATTTCTATGGTCATTTTGTTTCACCGTTCTGAGCTTCCACCAATGAGTTCAAACGAACGATAAATACCTGCCCGGCAAGAGACAGTCGTGCGCGCCCTGGCTGGAGGCCTTACACTTAAGCCACAGGTAAGGTTAAGCAGACGACATCCCCTGTAGGCTGAACTGCGAGATGCCATTTCGAAAAAAAAAAAATCGCCACGTCTTCCCACCAAAACTGAAAGTACGTGATTTCAGTGTACTCGGAACGAAATTTTGCAATTTCGGTGGCCAAGTTTTAAAAGGATTTTTGCAAGAAATAAAGTATCACTAAATAGCCTTTGATACACATTTAAGATTATAAAAAACAATAGTCATCAGCCTTGACAGTTTCCTGTAATTAAAAAAAATAGCCACGTTTCCAATTTCTGTGGTTTCCATGGCATCTGGGTTCTCACGGAAATTACACGACTCCACAGAAATTGTACCAATCAATTATTGTAATAATGTTAATGAAGATGTTGAAAAGAATCAATATTTGTGACGCCGAAATTACTTTGATATAGAACTAGGTCCTAAGCCCCCGACATCAAAATAAAATTGTATTACTATTTCTTGAAAAAGTCATTCAATGGGATTAAATGAACTTTGAGGGTTGCATCCTGAGGGTAATGAAAGGACTCCTGAGCCTTGAAGTTTTTGATTGGTAATTTCGTTGTTGCACTGAAAAACACAACTAATCTCGTGATCGAGTATGTACAGCTATCTGTTATTGATTAATGGCTGAAATGTTTAAACTGAAAAGGAAAGGTCGATACAATGCAAGTTTCTAGAAGTTATGTAGATTTGCTGAATAGCATCTGAATCTCGCAGGTTGGGCGTGCCTCGGTGTTGTACACGACAAGATTTTTGCAGACGCTTCTTCTTGATGCCAAGGTGTTACAGGTTTCCAATGAGCTCGTCGACACCATAATGTTGCCCACCAGGATTCGTGGCTAGATACATAATCAGGAAGGATAGTGGAATGAAAGCAGGAATTGGTATATTTGATAGGAATCGAATAAAAATGATATCTATTGAAGGGCTCGTTTTGGACTAGGGGAAATTCTAAAACATAAACTAGCATATCGGCATAGAGAGGACGAATCTAATAGAATTTGTATATTCTCAATGGATACTGTAGCTACAATTTTTTTCTCTTAACCTTGTTGGATAGGAAAAGTTCTTCATATAATTTCTTTAATGTAATAATAGAAGAATGAACTATGTTGGATTTGGCAAATAGAATACTTGTTAGACAATCATTAAAATGTTGCGCTGCCTATCATAATTCCTGAAATCAGAACAGACGATTACTTCGAGAAAATCGAAATACTCCAAATCTGATCCCTATAACAATCAACGATACTTCACTGGACTCATTGAATAGTAATAAATTAATCATGGAGATAATAAATACTCCAAAGAATTGACTTGTCAATTTTTGAATCAGAAATACAACCGCATCACAATCTTTTCTGCAGAAAAACCAATCCAGCTTTTTGTGGTTATACTTTGTAACAGGCATCCTTCTTCTCACATTTTCTTCTCATAAAACTCTGTAACCGATGCCCTAATGGATTTATCCGTGTTAATCGACGTACCGACGGCAGGGGTTGCATACAAATATTCAACAACTGCTTTAACAACTTATCGAAGCGAAGAACAACACAAGTGGCCATTCCGATGAGAAATAGGTATAAACCGACCACTTCGTGCATTTCCTACAAAAAAAACCATATATCTTGAAGCATGTAATAATACATAACAAATGTATTTGTTTTGAACATAGTTGATTGTGAACATATGTGGGTTTTTTTCGCTGTAAGAAGCATGCAAACAAGCATACGCCATACATGCAGCAAGCATGCAGCATGCCAACAAGCATACACCATGCATGCAAGGAAGCATGCAGCATGCAAGGAAGCATGTAGCAAGCAAGCATGCAGTATGCAACATGCAGCAGGCATGGTTTCTGTCACGACTCCGGCGCTGCGGAGCTCTGGCAGTCCCACGCTCAGCGCCGCGGCTGAGGCTGGCCGGTGCCGGATAGCCGGCCAGCAAGCCGAAGCTGCGCTAATAAGTTTTAAGTTTGATAAATAATTATAAGTAAATTTTACCTCAACATCAGTTCCTTGATTGCTTATTTTGTAAGACTAATTTAAGCAATAGTACACCACGTTGTATTTTTATAAATGCTTATTAAAATGATTTGTATTATATCAGTTTTTTATTATACCTTATCACATATTTATTCAGATATTATAAAAAAAAAACAGCTTCTAGTAATTCACAATTTCAGTGCACTCGCACAATTTCTGTGTCACCAATACAATTTCGGTGACAATAATAAAATTTCTGTGGCTCGCCAATTTCGGTAGCCCAAATAACTCTCTGTGTAATTTAATTACATAATCCCCTTTTAGAAAATGTATATATAATGTGGGTATTGCTCTTTGCCGCATATAATATTTTGTTTTGTCAGTGGTATTACTCGGCATCCGGTGAGACTAGAATCTGACAACATGGTTGGAAAAAGGCTAGGTAAAGTTTGGTTTTTAGGAAAAGAACAGTATTTAGGCGCAGCTCTACAGTGGCTGAACACACACGTGTTTAGTTCAGGGCTTTATTTTGTGAAAATAAAAAAATCTACTCACTTGCGATAAATGCGACCTAACTTTACCGATACTAACATCTACTAAGTACAAAGTACAAACAATCCAAAATTCATCTCACTCGTTAAATATACTATTCGCGGCTGTAAGACGTATACATGTAGTTACAGAATTATAATCAACAAAATCGTCAATACAACCCTCCAAGTTCATGTAACACGATTGAATGACTTTTTCATGAAATAGTCATTGAATAATATATTAATCAACATACAACCTAGCCTGCCTGCCTGCTGGCCTGCAAATTGCAAAAAACGTAAGAAAATTTGAATTTCGCGGGCTACCCTGGAGCATCAGCCTTAACTCACTTATGTCCGGAAAACACTGGCTCCAGTTTTAGTGCATGAGGTACTTTAATGTAACCGAGAGTGGCGGGGTCTTGTGATGTGTCAGCTTCGTTGAAAACATTGGCACCTCAACTAAATATCTGCAAATATTAGCGCTAAACTAATTAGCATTCAGTGTATATCGGAATATTCCTAGGTGAGATAGTGAGTGGCTTGTATTATGCTATGATGGCATATATACCTAACCAGCTTTTGGTCCGCGGCTTCACTCGCCTGGAGGTCCGATATTATGCCACGGGAACCTTCCGTATAAAAGTGCTCTATATTTTAATTAATTAATAAGCCTATACAGTCTTCCTGTGTACAAAACATCGGTATCCGTTCAGTCGTTAAGGTGTCAAAAGGTGACACACAGGAAGACAGATCACTAGTATGGTCAAAGTCAAAGTCAAAATTATTTATTTGCAGTAAATGTGGTAAAAAAAAAGAAAAAAAGAAAAAAAAAAAAAAGAAAGATGGTAAAATAACATGTATTGCCCACACAGGACAGGGCAGCTCCACTCAAATCTGTGTGGTCCTTTCTTCAAAAGACCATCTCAGACACTAATCTGCATAGTCCTCATCTGAGTTGAACAAGATTATGTCTGGACTTCAAAAGAGACTATGACCTCTGAGTTTGTTTCGGCTGTTTCTTCTCAGAGTAGTCAGGTACGAAACACCGACCCCATCTAGGTTTTAAAAACCGGCCAAGAGCGTGTCGGGCCACGTTTAGTGTAGGGTTCCGTAGTTTTCCGTCCGTCACAATAAGTGTTCCCACTTATGAGTTTAAAGGTGGGTATCCATTATGTTCGCGCTCCAGCAGCGCTCCGCGCTCCTGCAATATGTAAACGAAGTTAAAAAAAATGCTTGCATATACGAATATACTACAAACTTAGTCCAGAAATTATTTTGTACAACTATTTGTCTTTTTTGTACAAAAACTGTTGTTTCCATCAAGTTCAAAATGATTTTCCTAGAAAGTCCATAAAGTTCTACTTTTCAGATGTTTTTCATATTTTCTAAACTTATGGTTCAAAAGTTAGAGGGGGGACACATTGTTTTTTACTTTTGGAGCGATTATTTCCGAAATTATTGACATTATCAAAAAATGATTTATGGAAACCCCTATTCATTTTTAAAAACTTTTCAAACAATATATCACACGTTAGGGTTGAAATGAAAGAAAAAAAACACTTCCCACTTTACATATAAGGAGGCTACCCAAATAAAAGATTTTTTTCCAATTTTTATTTTACCACTTTGTCGGCGTGATTTATATACATATTGGTACCAAATTTCAGCTTTCTAGTGCTAACGGTCACAGAGATTAAGAGAGGACGGACAGACGGACGGACGGACGGACGGACGGACAGACATGGCGAAATTATAAGGGTTCTTAGTTGACTACGGAACTAAAAAATGACGTGTAAAAGTGTCTGTAAGAACCTACTTGCAAAAATAAACATCATTTCATTTCATTTCATTTCATTTCACATTTCACCATAAAAATAGCATGCAAATATTAACAAACAACACAAACATTAAATTAGGTGGGTAACTATAAATACGTAGGATGTTTCTAAGTTTAATTTACTAGTATTTACTCGTAGTCGTAGTATAGATTTTGGCTTGACGAATTGGCGTCGGTATGAGTATTGCAAATCAGTTTCCATGCATGTGCACCTTTTTACCCAACTACGGCGAAGCCAAAAGGAAGGGTTATGATTTTAGCGGTCCATGTATGTATATAATATGTTTGTATTTACGTATGTTCCACCGTAGCGCCTAAACCATTCATCTGATTTTGATGAATAAGGTGTCAATCGATTCGTAATTATGGCCCGGGTAACATAGGCTACATTTTAGTGGTAGTATTATTCCACACAAATGCTGCAGTCCAACCTCGATTCATGACAATGATGACATTCAGAACACCTGGAAGACTGGCAGAGACGGAAGAAGTATCAGCAGAGGGTGGAACTAGGCTGCCAATGGCGATGATGACCATAGCGTCAGCAAACATTGCACCCTGTTTAGGCCACTCGGAAAATATCACCTTACTTACGGCTATTGACTCATATTTGGCAAGTGTTAAAGTGATAGGTACTTACAGCATGACCACTTTACGTGTGCAGTTCAAGGTGGCGCTGCTTGTCAAGACAAAATGCATCAATATGTCAAACTTGGTACATTTATTTTAGTTCTGTGTAATCACGCCTGCACAGATAAGTTGGCTGAAGTGTAACCAATTTAAACCTTAGTACAAGAACCAACAGCATTATCAGCCTAGAATGGTCCTGCTAGGACACAGCACGGCCACTTCTCTGTGAGAGTGGGTGGGCAGCGGGCACTCCGCCCAATACAATTTCTACCAATATTTTATGTTTTTTTTTTTCCTTTCCTTTTCTATTTCGTCTGTTCGCAAGCGCGATTGCTGAGCGTCCTGCGTTTGATTACCAGGTCAGGCAGTGTTTTTGACTTTTTCTATTACTAGCAGCCACTGAGTCTGGATTTGGGCCGCTCGACGGCAATAGGATCTGCACCCCTTATTACATGGAACTTATACATAACTGGCGAATTGTGGAATTACTGTAAGTAACTAAGTACATCTGTGCCTGTGCCTAGCCCGTCGGGGATAACAGGCGTGATGTTGTGAAATGAGCTCCTTCATGACTAGCAAAGTAAAGATCATTGCTATATTAGTGTGTGGTGCATATCTATCTAAATTTAAATTATATACCTGCTCGTGTAGTAGTTAGTCTCAATGAGACGGCAGTAATGGGTAATTTCAAGTAATTTTCTTGTGCAGGATATGACGATAGGCTCACAAATTGGCCAGTAAATTAAGTTAGTATAGTAAAAAAGAACGGTTATTGCAAGCCCTAATCTAAACTGTAACATAAAAAAAGAAATCAGGCACTAGCGCAGTTCCCTCAACTAGAAAGGAAAATGTTGACAAACAAGGAACTCAATAAAAAGAACAAGCGCTTTATGAATGAATAAAGGGTGTAAAAAACCTCTTAACGAAGCCGAAAGGCACTTGTTCTTCCTGACATTGCAATTGACAGGGAGAACAACTGCTTTGAAACCTTGACCCCCAATATCTCCGTAACTAGAAGGTTCCCAGATATGGTGTACAACAAAAATATGATCGCAATACCGAGGAGAACAAGTGTATTACGGCTTCATTAAGAGGTTTTTTTACACACTTTAGATATGTGCTTACGGTTATGTTGAGAAACTTTATCGACTTATCTGAATGATCGGGAAACACCAGCGTCAGCAGACAATAATTTGGAGATCTTCTGCGAACAAGCCTCTGCAAAAGTGGCAGTTGTGCACTGTAACTTACGGAATAAAAAGTGCACCTTACCTGGCATTGTGCACAGAAGACGGAAAGGACTGTTCCGGAAGCAGCAATTGACTTTAAAATCTAGCAATCATCCGATTTACTTGGATGAAGCTGGCAAAGTGTAACTGATTAAAGATGAATGGACCTTATTGATCTACTTCAACTTAACTTCATATTGGCAAGCAACTGAGCAGATTAACGTGCACATACATCAAATTGACGACAAAGCAATCGTCAGCCACCTACATTACGAAGTGAGTCACTTGCTAAATACAACTCTATGCTACTCTCCTAACATTCAAGACCAAAACGAGGTTACCTTGATGGAGTTGGGAATTAGCAACTCTAAAACTCTTTTAGCTATGGAAGAATAGGGTATGCGTCCGAGTACTTCTTCTAAATGAATTCCTTTGCACCCCTCGTTAACCGGTCAACACACCTGTCTGCACGATAAAGACGCCCCACTCAAGGCTCAAGTCTTCAATCAATAAGCGACATTAACATGTATCCTCAATGACGTAGTATGCAAAGAAACCTGGACTAAGTTACATTTAAAACCAAACACGTGGTAATGTACACTTTGCTATAAACAGCTATTGCGTATAAACGGCAATAATCAATTTACACCGGCAGTCATTTACGGGACTCTTTAAAACCAAAAATGCTTACTTCAGAAAAGTGACGCCACAATATTGACATTTAATCTGCCGGGAAGTAAAATACAATAATGTAGGAGGATCTAATACTTCTTATGTTCATAACGTACCGTTTTCTTTTATTATAGTCAGTCCTCTAACAGTCCTTCGATCTCCTTGGAAATTCTTGAAGCGTTAAAACACCTACGACAACAGTAACACGATTATTATACGCTACGATAAATACTTCTAGCGACGGGTTAATTAGTCCAATAGTTGATTAAGCACGAGGCGGTATCACGTCACACGTGTAAGTGTAAGGGTATTCGGTTGCGTGGGAACAGACCTGTGTAAAACCTATGTGATTTGTAACGCTAGTGTGTAGCGTTTATTACTGCTCATGTTGACTTGTTTGGCTAATTGGTACATAATCTGACGCTTTCATGCACTATACGAACTTAGACCAACTGTTGATACACGATGTAATAAGTATGATTCTTAGAATGTGTGTATCTTCACAGAGACTGATGATGATGACGCCGGGCAGCCGTTGGACGCGGAGGATGTTGCTGGACCATCCTCGAGTTCCTGCTGAGGGCTTCGAGCACGCAGCCCCGTCAGGAGAAGCCGTATTAGAAGAAAAATTCAATCAGGAATAGCAACACCGCGTTTGGCTATATAAGGAGGGCGGCTGGCGGCACTCGCCCCTTTTTGCTCATCGGTCGTCAGAGTGCAGAAGCTCTGCCCGAACTACTAGCGATTGTCATTATTTCAAATTGTTCATTCTGTTTGCTATTTTTATTTAAATTGTAATTTGTTTGGCCGAAGGCCATTAAAATCTTTTTGAATAATCATTTTGTGTTTCTATTTTTTCTTATTATCTAGAAAACAAACTTTATATTGAGGCGGAATTAATAGTACATTACTGCAGCGGCCAGCAATAGAGGCATTGAATGATAGACGAACGTGTAAATGTGGGCCTAGGCGAAGCCGAGGCACACATACGTAAGTCTATCAATGCCTAGTTGTGGCCAAGGCTTGTATAGTACTTTTCTCAAATAATGCGAGGAAATTCAAACTCTCACGTTGCCGAGTTCATTTGTTTTTATTTTTTTCTACAAACCGCTTTCTATTTGCAAGCCAATTCAAAATTTAAATAAAACCTTTGATGAGTTACCTCCTTGGTATGTTTTAGTTAGAGTAAAAGATCGTTCCATTTTTAAATAACACGAGTAATTAAATTACATAGTAAACTCAAGTTTACTATGTAATTTATGTCCTCGCCTACGGCTTGGCCTTCAAACTCATACTCGACCTGCAATTGCCTATTTCACGGCCTTTGCAATAATGTACTATTGACTCCCAGGTCGGCAATTTCTCTGTAGCAGAAAGAGCTCTTGGTAAATAATAACAGCAGCTCGGGTCGATCTTAGGTAGGATAAACCACGCTTGTCTAGGTTGGTCCGTGGATAGGTGACCCATTACATACCTGGTTGCGCATTGCCAAACTGTATACTGGCTCAGACACGCATATAGTCTGTACTGAACTACATCGTGCTCATTGAAATCACAAATAAATTGGAGCAAAGTACATACGAGCTCAGAGCAATCTGAGAATGTATGCATTTTGCTCGCTTGTATGTAAAGCAAACTGTGATACGGGAATATCTGTAACTAATTTTATACAACGTGTTTATAACGGAGAAATTAAATGTTTTTATTTTCATATATTTTGTTTGTTTTTTATTTTGACTTTATTATACCGACTTGGGGCACCCTGACACCTTATAGGTTAGAAGGGTGGAGGATACCATTACGTGGTAATTTTCAACCGACTTCCAAAAAGACGATATTTTCAATCAACCTCAAACACACAAAAAACCAACCCAAATTACATAGTAGGTACACCAGACGCTGGAAAGTATGAACGTCTGGACTCGTATGTATTTTGTCTAGTATTTTAAAGTAAAATGTATACTGATTCACTCTCTGAATAGGTATTTACAGTTTGCTCTTCAACTACAAAGGCAAACTGCGATCGAACTCAGAGCAACCCCGGTTTGGGTCAGTATACAATTTGGCAATATGCTACCGGGTTTCCTCCATGCCTCGGAAAGCACGTTAAGCCGTTGGTCCCGGCCGTTATTTGTAGATCTTTGACAGTCGTTACAGGTAGTCAATGGCCCGAAAGTCTGACAGCCAGTCTTACTAGGGATATCGTATTACCCAGTACTAGCTAACGGGGTTGTGGAGGTCAGATATTCAGCTGCATCCGGATAGACTGGAAGCCGACCGCAACGCTGAGTTTGATGATAATGACCCAAGATCGGAGCTTCATCAGATTGGGTGAAACATGTTTGGTACACCAGGCCGCACGTTAGTTTATGAAGACTCAAGGCTAAGATAACTCTGAAGTAATGCATTTGCTTTTTACACTACTCATATACCTTTCGATACAGACAATTTTTTTAATTTCACATTATTGGTGGTAATTTCGTCGGGAAATATTTAAAACATTTTCGTCCACAGTATAATCCAGTCGACACGCGTCATGTCGAAAAAACTGGATAGTATTCCGAAGTCAAATTCAATTGTTTAGGGGTACACTGTGCGGGCCCTTTACGGAGCCCCAGTGTGGGCGCGTTCCTTGAGGCGGCGAGCCGCCCACTACCTGAACGCGCCCCAAAAGGTGGTAGCCGTAAGGCTGGCCCGTGGGTATCGCACGATCTCCCGCAAGGCGGCGAGTCTCCTTGCCGGATTGCCGCCATGGGATCTGGAGGCGATAGTCCTCGCGTGCCTGCACGAATGACGCGCGGAGGCGCTACGCCGGGGGGAAACTCCGCTGCCGCGGCAAATTGTCGCGCAGCGGACAGACTTTCGGCGTGATCTCATGGCGACATGGAGAGAGCGACTGTCGCAACCCCGTGCAGGGCACGCCACAATAGTGGCGATAAGTCCCCTCTTTGAGAAGTGGCTAGAGAGGTGCCACGGCGTCCTCACCTTCCGCCTGACGCAGGTCCAGACCAGACATGGCTGTTTCGGGAGGTACCTACACCACGGGAGGAAACGCCCGGGTGCTTCTATTGCGAGGATCGACCGGAGGACACGGTGGAGCACACTGTGGAGGTGTGCCGGCGGAGCACCGCCGTGTCTTCGAAGCGGTGATCGGCGGCGGCGACCTCTCGCGTCCGGCCCTGGTTCAATCCATGGTCCGGAGCGAGACGTAATGGGACGCCGTCACCTCCTTTTGCGTAGCAGTAATGCTAGAGAAGGAGGTGGCGGAACATGAGAGGGAGAGAGCCTCACGTCCCGGCCGCCGCGGGATACACCCCGGGCATTGGGGGCCGCGTGATGGCCCCCAGCCACCGAAGGCGCGGGCCTGTGGACGGAGAGCTATGGGCTAACTCGCCGTCCGTCCGTCTCATGACGACAGGCCGTGTCGACGGCGCGTCCGTGTTCTGAGGCGCGCGTGGAGAGAGCCAGCAAAAAGGAAGGGATCCGCAAGTGCCGATGCCTGCCGGGGCTGCTGAACTGTTCGAAAGAGATACCGTGGCCCCGGAACACAAAGGGCGATGAAGGAACATGGATGGGTTTTAGTCAGTAAAAGTCTGACACACCCTCCTGCTCCGCCCAGAGCGGGAAAAGTCACAGATGATATCCCATCCGAAAAGAAAAATTAAAAAGAAATTGGGGTACACTGACAACCAGTCTTACTAAGTGGTATCGTTTTACCCAGTACTAACTGGGTTGTAAAGGTCAGACAGGCAGTCGCTCCATGTATAATATTGGTTCCAGCTGCAACCGGTGAGACTGGAAGCCGACCCCAACATAATCATAATTATGTCAATCGATTGCTCATTAGTCACCGTATTGGCGCGTGTGAGTGCACGTCAAGCACAGTTTTTGCGTTAGTGTACATATGGGTCTCTTGCTTGGAGTGGAGTTAAATAGTGGGAGACAAGCGGCGACATGCGTTCTAATACAAATCAGGAACTATTTTCTTTCTAACTTCTTTTATCTGTTCTGTGGTATTTACAGAATTATCGTGTATACCTACAGCCCTGTAGGGTTCATTGTGACATTCAATGACTATTTGAATATATAACTAAACTTTTAGTTCCAAAAATACATGAAAATAAGTTTTGCAAGTTTCCTACAGTTGGTAATTGGTATGCAGTTAGGTTAGGGAGAATAATAAAGACTAGTGTAATTTAATCAATGATTTTATAAGCAAATAATGTGCTGTGTCATGATACCTAATACGGATAATTATTACCTACCTACATTCAACCTTAGTGTGTTTGTTGTTTTTATGATAGTAGACGTATAAAGAGTAGTGACGTATTTCTGAGGTAAAGATGGTTTATGATTGGGATCAATGATCCCAACCATCAGCTGTTATGGTTGTATGGAGACAAACTCATAATGGCAGATGGATAACACACGTGTTCAACCTAACCTTTGTTTGACGCAATTATGTTGAAGTAGAAGACAACCTAAGTACCTACGTAACAACATTCGTATGTTCTTGTTGTTGCAGGTTTTCTGCAAGAAGCTCATTAATTTTACGTTCTGTGAATTAATGAGTACCTATGTACTATACCATATCTTCACATAACTCTACTATCTCTCTATTTGAAATTGGGAAAAATAGAAGTTAAAAATAGAAGAATAGTAAATGCTTGTGTGTCGGGGTGTGAACCCGTAAAGATTATCAAAGGAATATTGTTATCTAAAAATAACTCACGTCCATTCTATTTCAAAATCCTTGAGGTGCGGCATATTAGTTATAGATTGAAAAAAAACATGTGTAAGTACATATTTTTATTATCTGTAGTTTTATAGTCTGTAGACTACCCAACCTATTTCCTTGAAAGTATAATTGAAACGAAATCAGCGCGACCCACATACCGTTCATTCATTCATTTAAATGAGTCCTCGCAGAAAGGTCAGTTCGGTGACGGGAGCCCATGGGGGTGTTGGGCGTCATCTCGCCGAGCGCCCGTTGGCATTGAATGAGCTGAGCAATCGATGGTGCTGGCGCCGCTTGGTCTGCCTCCATCTTTGACGTCATACGAGAAAGTACTTGGGGATGAGGACGGGCTTTGAAACTACCTAGACTATGTAAAAGTGAGATTTTATGTAATCTGTGTAGCTACAAACGCTAATGTGTTATGGACACAAAGGAGTCGTTAAATTAAAAGTTTTCATGGGTCTTGTAAGAAAGGTTAACTTTATCAAATTTTATTTCAAAATGATGACGTATAAAAATAGAAACCTTAAATGTAAATAAACAGTATTGTGTAGAAACAATACGAAAAAAAAAATGAAGAATGACGTTTAAAATTGATTCCATTTCTTATTCTATTAGCAGAATAAATTATCCATTGCATTTGTTTTAGTCAATAGTACCTATAAACACCCTTCCTTGGCAGTAGCAGTAGGGTAAAAATGAACTGTATACTTAATTAGTTTGTTCATTTGATGATACTTTAGCATCGATGACGAAACGGTACAAAAACAAAGAAAATTGAAACATTTGTGAATCGTGATCTTTTGTTTTCCGATGACGAGTAGGAACAGTGACGAGACGGGGTCGTTCAATCATATGTTTTGAATATGATTCTATTAAATGTTTATCCGAAACGTTTGTCTGAATGTATCAGCTTTCTGTTTTTTATGTAGGTACCTATTGGGTATTTGTAACTGTTTACTTGTTGGTATTGTGGTCGTAAGCGCGAATGTTAAGCATAGGTACCTCATGCTTCACAGTCGCGCTTGCGACCTGGCTCGTGGCACATGACAGAACAAATCAAGGCCAATACGCCTTGTGTTGTTCTGTCATCTGTCTCCTGCTGATATGGAGGTAGGTGAAAACAATGCTAAGTATGAAATGTGAAATAATTATGTTTTCCTACTTCTCCGCTATTCTCTTCTGCTTAAATTCATTACGGGATCCAAGACAGTTAAATTGTTTCACTGGGATTTTGTCGAGATTCATTTTCTCGGCGTTTTGTTGATGATCGTCACTATTGATTCTGGCTTTCAGGAGTTGTAGTGGTTTGGGAATAGTGTGGCGTGACACTTCTTGCATCTCTTGAAATTGGGGGCTGGTCTCAATTTAAGATATTGAGACATGCGTGATTTCAAAGCTCCCCAGAAGAGGTTTTTTTTTTGTTAAGGACATAAGCAAATCGGATCGCTCTCAGCTAATAATAACTATTGCGACTAGCTGTGTACTTTGACACACAATGAAACATGCCTGCTTACCCCTTTCAGAAATATGGTCGTGAAGCTTAAACTTATGTTTAACCAACTGCAACGATAAAATAAAGGCTTCATACTGTCCATACTGATCAATATCGCTTGAATAATCTACTTCTTGTCACTGCTTTTGAATTAAAGGAAAAACGCGATTTACTTACAAAAAGCATTATTTTAACGTGATTTCAATGAGCTTTGGTAATTTAAAAGCATCAAACGCAGCAATTGAAATCTACAGAGTTTCTTGGATCAGAGTCCATAGAACTTTACGAAAACTTGAGTTCTTAATTTCAATGACTAAATTCAGAAACCGACAAATTGGTATACTGGACTGAAAAGGACTGTTTTGAGTGGGTGTTTTGTATGGCACTTTTCTTGTGCCCTTGTCTGCGCTAATTAGCTCATCTATAGTTCGATTACCTTTGTTGTTTTACCTTTGACCAGTTAAATACACTTGCGGACAAAGAATAAGGGTCAGTACAAAAAACTAAAATTACTCTTAAAATAATAGAGCTAGCAGCATTCATTTAACCGTATGTTGTAAATAATTTACCAGTTAATAAAACAAAACCAGATGTTGGAAACATTATTAGTTTGACATAAAGAACATAATAATATTAATAATAATCAGTTTTTCGTTAAAAAAAAAATGGTTGGTGTTAAGGCGCCTCCCCGAGCAAATGACCTTGAACGAGCAGTTTATTGGAGCCTACTCCTCTTTATCCAAAAGAAATACCAACTAATAAAAAATACATAAAATTACTACATAATTCTTGACTCCAAAATAGTCGTTTCTTTAGGTAAGTTTTTTTTAAGTAGCTTAATGTTTAATAAATCCCCTCACAACGAAACCAAAGAAATGAGAAATAATGATTTATAAAATGCTACTCCTCGTAAAGTAACCATTATTTTGATTTGCTACTTATACTAATGGATAGACAATTTAATAATGAACATAATTCTCGTTTTATTTTTTCCAAAAGACGTAAATTTAATTTTATAAAGAATAAAAACCACCCATTTCGCACTATTCGGACTGACGTAACAATCACTTTGTAGTGCAAGCTGATTAGAACTTTACACTAATAGAATTTCAAACGAAGTTTAAACCACCACAAATAGAGTTGCTAATTTTGCTCGGGGAACCGCCTTAACTTCTCGTGGTATTTACTGATTAGTGATCTAATTTACTAGTTTTTAGGTTTTGCAAATAAAGCACCGGTGTACACACAAGAACATAAAAAAACCGGCAAAGTGCGTGTCGGACCAAGCGCAGTGTAGGGTTCCGTAGTAGCTCGTTATCACATACATGATAATTTATTATGGTTTTTTAGTTTTTTTATTTTAGATTTTGTTTTTCAATACAAGTCTTTACCCGTTTTAGACAAGCAACTGCAGCATTTTAGTCACTTTATAGAATTTATTCTAAGGATTTTGTATTTGGTACAAAATTATCCAACACCCAAGTTCAACGACTATTACTGCTAAACTAATCTTAACCGCTATAATTTTCCTTTAAATTTAATGATATTCACTATCATCATGAATTTTTCCAGATTTTTCAAGCCTGCAGTTTAGCTTTTAGAGGGTGGGGAGGCCCTACTGGAAAAACAGTTTGCACTTTAAAGTTTAATACTTCGTAAATGGAGCATTCAATCGAAAAATAGTATTAGCAAAGTAAAAATAGTATTACCCTAAAAAATATAACTATAATAAAATTTATTTTACCAATTTGTCGGCGTATTGATATACACACCCTTACAAAATTACAACTTTCTAGTACTAACGGTCTCTTAGCAAAACTTCGGACAGACCAGACAGAGAGACGGACATGGCGGAACTATAAGGGTTCCTTGTCAGGACTACGAAACCCTAAAAATAATAGAATATATTCAGAGGTGACATTGACATAAAATATGTTACACATAGACAAATAAATAAAGATATTATTTAAGTATATTAAAGATGATGCTTTAGGGATGGCGTTATCTATGGTAGCATGGTTTGCTATTAATTTATTTTAATATCCTCCTTATAAGCGCTAACCCATAACATTTTTCAATCTTCATCTGTAAAGTGGATTTCGTTAGGATGTCAGCTACTACCTATACTCTCTATACCAAAATATTTAACTTCCATCTTATTCTTGGAAATTTTCTCTCGTAGGCAATGGTATCTGATATCTATATGCTTGCTGCGGGCACAGTAAGATTCTGTACATGCAAATTTATTCGCGCTTTGATTAAATTACAGCAGTGGCTTTAGTTCCATTATAATTAATCCAGATTCCAAATATCTTAGCCACATTCCTTCTTGTGTAGCAGTTGCAAGTGACATGTACTCTGCATCCAAAGTTGACAAGGCAACAGCGCTCTGACGTTTCAACATAGCTCGCTGTCGTTACAGATACAAAATGGATAAAAACGGCCGTTTTTAGCAATATTTCTAACTGTAACTACAGTGAAGTATATTTTAATGAATTAAATGAACGTCAATAATATTTACTATAACAACTGACAAAACTATACATTTCAATAGACCAGATATAACCCTTCACGACAAAACCAACAAAACAGTTTACCTAATAGATATAGCTATCCCAAACTCACACAAACATTCAAACTACAATATCTGAAAAGCTTAGTAAATATCAAGACGTCGCCATAGAAATAAAAACCCAGTGGGAAGCACAAACCGTCCACATCGTCCCTATAGTGCTCTCTTCCACTGGTATCGTACCGAAATCTCTTATGCAAAGCTTAAACACTTTACACATTTCGCCCCACACACTTCATCTGCTCCAAAAAGCCACAATTCTGAACACGTGTCGCATCACCCGGAAATTCTTAACTTCTTCTACAATATTATCAACATTCTCCATTTAAACTTCCCCCTACAAACTTGGCTCCGGTCCGTGAGTAGGGTTTTTGTACTCTCTTACGAGAGAAGAAAATGAAAGAACAAGAAATAATAATAATAAATATAGTGTAGATGTAGATTTATTAAGTTTCACGCATGTACAGTCAGCATCAAAAGTTGATGACCACATTTAGATTTTCAAAATCGCTGTATACCGTATTATACCTAAATCGCTCAACATGACAAGCGCCAGAAATGAATAATTATCATAAAAGGGCATAAGTAGGTGACCATCACTTTTCAAAAGTCGCTAAACAAAGTTATAGTAAAAAAAGCCTAACATTCTTCGTCTCTAAAGTCTCTGAACAAATTTTTGAAAAAAATAGCATACCATCGTTTATCTCTAAAGTCCCTGAACAAAATGAAATGTTTCTTGGGTTTAATATGTGTGTGTATTTTTTTTCGGTAGGTATATATACAGGGTGTAAAAGACCTCATCACGAAGCCGTCAACCAAGCATTCTGTACATCAAACTAAGTAACTTTACGCAAAAATTTTTGCTGGGAAACAATTTCTTTTTTGGGGTGAAAAATCATGTTTTGTGGTAGAACTCAATGTAACGCACTCAAAACATTGTGCTGATGGATGGATTGAATAGTACGGGGGTCGTGGAGATGTTTAAAGTAAAAATCTTACATTAAAAACTTGTATTTAAAAAAAACTTGTCAAAAAGTCGGAACTTTGACCCCCAATATCTCCTTAACTAAAAGGTTCCCAGGTATGGTGTAGAACAAAAAAATGATCGCAATGACGGGGAGAACAAGTGCCTTTCGGCTTCGTTAAGAGGTGTTTTACACCCTTTATATGTTTGGTATATAAATTAAGTAGACACATGCACATGTAAATCACCACCCTTTTATTTATTATCAACAAAATTAAATTAAATCGTTCGATAAATCAATACAGTTAATAGTTATTATTTGTTTTTATTAAAAATCAACAAATTTAAACTTTCATAATCAAATCAATGTTTTATAAACAAAAACAAGGTTTAATTTTTATCAAATACAATTATGATTAGGCTTAAACTACTTAGAATTAAAACCTATGTCCCCCATTGGCATCGATGACATTTTGGAGATGTGCTCGCATGGAGTTTATCATATTTGCAAGTATCTCGTCCTCTAAAATATTCCCAGATTTCTATGGCGTGATTTAGTAGATTTTCCCTTGTTCGAGGAGTGCTTTCATCCCAAGCCTGGACCATAAGCCCCCATAAGTTTTCAATGGGGTTAAGGTCCGAGCTCTTTGGTGGGAATGGAATTAAATATAAATCTTCTTTTTACATTCAAGGGTAAACAGTTTTTCAAATACCCACAACTATGTTTCCCAAAGAATTGAATTAAAACGGAATTTGTGTGTTTTTGAAAATGAGTCTTCTATGTGTATACATAGAAGACTCATTCTGTATAGATTAGGTTCTAATTCAATCGTACTATAAAATTCATAAACTAAGTCGACGGTATGAATTTGAACAGAATCTGCGTGATTTTTGAAAATGAGTCTTATTGCTTCAGGAATAAGGTTACAATTCAATCGAACTAAAGCAATCATTAATTGAGTCGATGGTATAAATTCAAACAGAATCTGCGTGATTTTTGATAGTGAGTCTTATACCTATACAAATAAGGTTACTATTCAATCGTAATATAGAAAGCTTAGATGACGTCGATGGAATAATTTTTAAGCGTAATATGCTTATCTTTTTTAATCGTGCTTGCGTGCTTATTTTGAAAAATAGGCTTAAAAATGTGCTTGCCGCTTGAACACCCACTTCTAATATTTCTCATTGATACTATGAAAAAAAAAAAACAATATTATTTTTGGAAAGTTAAATTCGAAATTTACATCCCTTTAATTTTTTTTTACATGATTTAGTTTGGATATGGCAAGATTGGATTTATAACTCTGAAGATAGTAACGAGCACTTTTTTAGTTTGCAGTTCAGCTACTTTTGATTCGGATACGTAGCGTGTAAACGTATACTACGTTTACACGCTACGTATCCGAAACAAAGTAATGTTCAGTAACTTTTGTTTTCTAGGATGTTATGTTATTTTTGGACGTTGCCGTGATTACACTAGATAACCAAAACAAGCATTTTATATTGTTCAGTGACTTTTGTAAAACTTTTGCTAAGATGTTTTCGGAAATTATAACGATCAGCAATTTTTGACAAAATGGTGTTCAGTGACCTTTGACGAGTAGTGTTCAGTTAATTTTGAACTATAATGATGTTCATTCAATACTGGCGCCCTATTTTGTTGAGCGATTTATGGGTGATATAGTGTACAGTGATTTTGAAAATCTGAATGTGGTCATCGAGTTTTGATGCTGACTGTACCATAATTAATTTGCAAGTTATAGGGATTTTCTTGATCGACCCGTATGATTGGACCGCGAGTGTAATATAATGATCATGAAGCAGAAATGCTTCTGGATTTATGAAGAGTTGTAATTATAGTTGAGAGTTGGGACCTGAACGTTGGTGAACGTTCTTTGGAAAGGTGAGGAAGGCGGTGCGCGTATGATACGAGGCCTGAGGGATGTTTGGACGTATACGAAGCAAACGGAGTGTGTTAGGATCGAAACAGATGACGTTCCGTAGCTTCTGCTTACCTACCTCATCGGAAAAAGGCGTGAATTTGCGCATGTGTGCACTTTTCTTTAAATGCTTTTATATTTCTTATCGTTGTTTGTTAGGTAGTGGTCTCAAGTGCGATCGGTTAGCAGATTGGGATCCTAGGTTCAGTTCTCATCTGCAGAGGCCAAATGAATTTCTCAGTACCTAACTGCCTAGATTGAGAATTACCCTTTTTTTTTTCGGATGGGAAATCATCAAATGACTTCTCCTGCTCTGGGCGGAGCAGGAGGGAGTGTCAGACTTTTACTGACTAAAACCCATCCATGTTCCTTCATCGCCCTTTGTGTTCCGGGGTCACGGTATCTCTTTCGAACAGTCCCGCAACCCCGGCAGGCTTCGGTCCTTACGGACCCCTTCCTATTGCTGACTCTCTTTGAGGCGCGCGTGGAACACGAACGCGCCGTCGACACGGCCTGTCGTCATGAGACGGACGGACGGCGAGCTAGCCCATAGCCCACCGTCCACAGGCCCGCGCCTACGGTGACCGGGGGCCACGTGGTGGCGTCTCCCGCGGCGGCCGGGACGCTGTGAGATTCTCTCCCTCTCACGTTCCGCCCCTCCTTCTCTAGCATTACTGCTTCGCAGAAGGAGGTGACGGCGTCCCATTCCGTCTCGCTCCGGACCATGGCTTGCACCAGGGCCGGACGCGAGAGGTCGCCGCCGCCAATCACCGCTTCGAGGACACGGCGGTGCTCCGCCCACGCGGGGCACACCTCCACCGTGTGCTCCACCGTGTCCTCCGGTCGATCCTCGCAATGGAAACACCCGGGCGTTTCCTCCCGCCCGATTCGGTGCAGGAACCTCCCGAAACAACCGTGTCCGGTGAGGACCTGCGTCAGGCGGAAGGTGAGGACGCCGTGGCGTCTCTCAAGCCACTCCTCAAAGAGGGGACTTACCGCCACTATCGTGGCGTGCCCTGCACGGGGTTGCGACAGTCGCTCTCTCCATGTCGCCATGAGATCATGCCGGAAGTCTGTCCGCTGCGCCACAATTTGCCGCGGCAGCGGAGTTTCCCCCTGGCGTAGCACCTCCGCGGGCCATTCGTGCAGGCGCGCGAGGACTATTGCCTCCAGATCCCATGGCGGCAATCCGGCAAGGAGGCACGCCGCCTCGTGGCGCATTCCGAGGCCCATGAAAGCACATGGCCTCGGACTTGTGCAATGCCACCTCGAGACCCAGTTGCCGGATCCTCTCGACGACTATCGCAACCCCGCGTGTCATTATTTCAGCCGCCGCCTCGTGCGACCCCCCTTGTGCCAGCACCAGCGGCACAAGGGGGAGGTCGGCGCGCAGCACCCAGTCGTACCCGATGTTCCACAAGGAAGGCCCTAGAACCGATGCCTGTGGAACACCGCACGACATCTCTCGCCGTTTCCATTCTCCGCTGCGACCGGGGTAGATGACTGTCCGTCAAGTAAACCCCGACCACACGACGGAGGTAGGTCGGCACCCGGTGATACCGGAGTGCCTCCCTAATGCAGCTCCAGGGCATGGAGTTGAAGGCGTTGTCAAGAGACACCGCCAAGACAACCCCACCCCGGGACACCGCATCCCCCGTCGTGAGGGCTCTCACGCGCATGATGGCGTCCACCGTAGAGCGCCCCTTGCGGAAACCAAATTGGTGTTCCGCAAGATCCGGCCCCGTCCCCGCAAGGTGCTCGGCGAGGCGGTTTGCAATTACTCTTTCAAAGAGCTTGCCCACTTCGTCGAGCAACACTATGGGCCGGTATGCGGACGGAGAGTCCGCAGGGCACCCCGGCTTCCGAATGAAGACCAGCTTCCCCGTCTTCCAACGAAGCGGGAACTGGCCCCTCTCCAAGCATGCGCTTAGGAGCCCCTCCAGTCGGGGCCCGAGAGCCGCCGAGGCCAGGACCCAGGCTTTGCCAGGCAAGCCGTCGGGTCCCGGGATTGAGAATTACCCGAACTGACTACTTTAGGTAACACAAGCACAAGCTATTTGGTTTACAGTATAACCCACAAATTACATCGTAAATTGTAAACCAAATAGCTTGTTCGACCGTACTAAACTAAAAGATGACTGCTGAGCTGATTTTATACCTATACAAATGCCTCAGTAAGGCCACAGACTGTAGTAAAGCTTAGTAGAACACAGGAGTAATGTTATGAGTTCCAAGGTACTTTTCATTACTGGTACTTACTGAATTTTCAATATTTTTTCCTCGACTAGATAAAATTGTGACTTCTAAATTATCATAACAACGATACATTTTGAAAAAGGACATTCTACGAAAGGATATTTGGAGAAATGACTTTTTGAGAAAGGACATTTGGAGAAAAGGACATTATGCGCTGAGACAGATTATTTCAAAAATGTACGTAAGTAGATTGTATAATATGAAGCAGGATGTTTCATGAAGAGAATATCAAATCATTGCTCCATATCACATAATATTATGTGTCCTGAAAATCGCGCATTAATTAAACAATCCTAGGGTCTGATCATGCTTAAAATCATACAACATGCCACTGCCACAGACCTGCAAATTGAAAAAATCTAAGAAAACAGGAATGTATGTAACATACATTTAAAGCCTTACGTAATTACCTACGTACCTACCTAATTGCAAAGATCCCATTTAATCTGATAACAATGAGTAGTTACTGTATAAGTACATAGTATTACTCTAAATACATAATATTCTATTAGTTTTATTGAAAATGTCTGTGTTTGTAGTTGGAGTGCAAACAGAAGGTTAATTGTTTTAGGCTGGGAAAATAAATCGTGAACGTAGTATATCTTATTCTAATGGTAGATCTGTGGTATTCACTAGAAACAATCGTTAGGATTCAGAATAAAACTATCATAAATAATAAATAAATCAAATTATCAGTAAAATCAGCAAACAAAGAATAATTTAATGATGGCGTCCAGTTGACGCCTTGAGCAACGGCAACGGCAACATTGCCAATCGTAGTTATCGTGAACATAGTACCTACCTATCTATAAGGTAGGTGATACTGTTTTTTGATATCACTGCTGATGTGTAATTGACTGTGCAACATTTATTTTTCAAATCATTTCAAATAATTATTCTACAGGTAATTGAACTGAACTATAGGACACGGATTATCCCGACTAATTTCAAAATTAAAAAACATAGTACCTACATCCAAATCCAAAACCACATTAGAAAACGACCTACGTAATACTTTTAAAGTTTCTGAACTTCATCACAATCACAACACGCAAGTACATCCAAGAACAAAACCACATTATAAAATATAAAATGGCCTACGTAATACTTAAGTAGCTATAAAGTTTCTGAACTTCGTCACAACCCGCAAGTAAATAAGGTAAACGGCCCAGTTACGTTGAAGTTTTGAACTTCACTGACTTTGCAGGTCTGCTATGCTAAAACTAGAAGACTTACAATAGTTATTTTTTATACAAGAGTGCAAAGTTGCTTTTTAACCGCGTGCTCAATTTTTATGACCGAGCAAGCGAAGGATTCTAAAATTAGAATCCTGAGCGTTAGCGAGGGAATCAATAGAGCACGAGGTGAAAAATCTTTGCACTCGAATGCAAAGATTTTTACACGTAACTTTTCATTCCACCTTAGCGAGGAAATGATTAAATGCCAAAAAAAATAAACATTTACAAACACAAGATACTTTCGCATCATTGAGAGTTCAAACTCCAACGGTAAAGTACCTAATATTTAGGTTTGGCTTAGTGTTAGAGAATACGGGCATTAATGGGTCCGATTGCGTTTCTTCGGCGCACTCATATCGCACGACATGACAACATGTACAGTCATAACTCAAAATTTGACGTTTCGAGTAAAAGTGATTTGAAAGTTCAAAAACTCATAGAACCGAAACTATTGAAGTCACGTAAATGATTGAAAAGGACAAAATATAATTTAGGGAATGCTTTTATTCATTTAAATAATAAAAACGTAAAATATCTGTCTTAAAAGTATAATTTTTCTCTTGTTAAAAAAAAAGTTCGTAGTTATGACTCTATTTCCTGCGTTTTAATGAAACATTTCGTTTTAAATCTCTCTTTCCCGTTCAAATCCACAAATTACAGTAAATTATCGTTGTATTAAATAAAATGTGACCATAGCGTTTCTTCTTTTTTTAAAGTTTACTAATTGCTATTGTATTATCTCAGTCAAGTTATAATTAAAAACAGCAAAATAAAAGAATAATTTCCAAAAATATCAAGGTTTTATTTAGAAATGATAAATATTGTGGTTTTAATTAACCATACAAATATTATAATAGGTAAGAGGTAATTAATTATTAAATCTTTTCTCTTTGAAAAGTAAATATGAGATAATTATGGCAGTACTGTTTCCGGTTCACTTAAGTTTCACCAAAACTCCATTCGCAAATTTTCATTTTACAACCAACGTTTCGTTTATGTACTATTTATTTCGCAAACAACTTATTCCGCAAATGTTTTATTTTAAAAACACTCGTTTTACAAACATTTATTTGGCAAACACTTCTTTTATCAAATGCATCAGATGATATTGAATCATTTATACATTTTTCATTTCTTAAATTTAGATACATTTGGATAAATCACGTTTCTACAAAATAATTTACAGGCTAGTATTTTTTTCATAGGTAACGTTTTTAAGACAAAGTTTTGGAAATGAATAGTTTTTTCACAACATGCAAACACCATGCATGCAGTAAGCAAGCAGCAAGCAGGCAGCAAGCACGCAACAAGCAACCAGCAAACATGCAAGCATGCAGCATGCAACATGCAGCAGGCATGGTTTCTGTCACAGCTCCGGCGCTGCGGGGCTCCGGCGGTACCATGCAGGCTTCCCGTCACATAGGGTTTTAACGCTCACCACCGCAGCTTCGGCTTGCTGGCCGGCTGAGCCGCGTTGGTGGGCGCTAAAGCCGCCTGCAACTCAGCTCGCGGGCCGCCTCGCCCCTCCGCGCCTACGCGGGCTTAAATAACACTCTAGGAGTAGGGCATAAAAGACTACGTGGAGTCGGTTTTGCAGCGATTCATATCTGTCACTAAATTTGTGCTTATAGAAAACAAAATTCGTTTATTTTCTCCTTTTTTAGAAATGTCACAAAGTAAGTCAGCAAAAAGGAAGGGGGACCCCTTCCTTTTTGCTGACTCTCTTTGAGGCGCGCGTGGAACACGAACGCGCCGTCGACACGGCCTGTCGTCATGAGACGGACGGACGGCAAGCTAGCCCATAGCCCACCGTCCACAGGCCCGTGCCTACGGTGGCCGGGGGCCACGTGGTGGCCCCCGACGCCCGAGGCGTCTCCCGCGGCAGCCGGGACGCTGTGAGGTTCTCTCCCTCTCACGTTCCGCCACCTCCTTCGAGGACACGGCGGTGCTCCGCCCACGCGGGGCACACCTCCACCGTGTGCTCCACCGTGTCCTCCGGTCGATCCTCGCAATGGAAACACCCGGGCGTTTCCTCCCGCCCGATTCGGTGCAGGAACCTCCCGAAACAACCGTGTCCGGTGAGGACCTGCGTCAGGCGGAAGGTGAGGACGCCGTGGCGTCTCTCAAGCCACTCCTTAAAGAGGGGACTTACCGCCACTATTGTGGCGTGCCCAAGTACTCTTAATACTGCAGATAGAAAATTTTACTCAAAGGAAACATTCCTTTATTTTTGAATAGAAAGCTAACTGCATTCAAAGATTTTCGAAAATTCTCTTGTCCCACACCCGGGAATCGAACCGGCCAAAATCTGAAAAAATTATACCCTGTACTTTTATTGCATCGATCGTTAGGGTCAATTATAAGGATGAAATCTCTCTAACAAACATGATAAATTAAATGAAAGGAAAACCAGGAAATTTGAAGTTACAAATTACCAGGAAATATTAAATTAATTTAATTATTTACAAAAAATGGTAAACTAACTAATTAGTTGCTCGAAATGGGCTCCATTCTCTTGGATACACAAATTTATTCTTTTAACGAATTCATTTCTAGTAACCTTTAATAAAGTGTTGTGGTGAATATTATAAATCGTATCTTATTAATCGTAATCGTAACTTCAACTCTCAACTCGTTGTCATTCGCATAAGATTTCATGTAAATTTGATTTTTTACATATCCCCACAAAAAAAAATCGAATGGGGTGAGATCTGGCGATCTCGCAGGCCATCTGATTGTGCCGTTTGTACCAATCCAGGTATTAAAATGGTTATTAATGTAGGCAGTAGTGATTCTGCTGTTATGTGCTGGAGCACCATCTTGCTGTAGAATTATTTGGTTTCGCTCTTCCTCGGGGAAACCATTTAACTCGTTTCTTAAGAGATCCAGTATTTCAATATACTTGACAGTGTGTGACCTTCGTACACGTGGATTAACACTATATTATTTCTCATAATTCCGCACCAAACTTTGAAAGAAAATCTTACTTGATTGTTAGTTCCATGAACACGAACAGGATTCACTCGAGACCAATAATGGTTATTGCGGCGATTGTACATGCCATTATTGCTGAAGTTGGTTTCGTCAGACCATACAATGTTACTCAAAAAATTAGGGTTTTCGGTCAATTTCTCCAAGCATGTTTTCACAAAATTGTAATCGTCTCTCACGATCCCCAATATGCAATTTTTGCACCAACCGACCTTCACGATAGCATTTATACTTATACTTTTTCAGCACTTTAAGTACGCGAGTATGGGTTGTTCCTAATTCATCGGCAGCATCTCTACTTGAAGCCTTCGGAAATGATTCAAAGTATGTTAAAACATCTAGTTCAAAATCGAAATAGTTTTGCTGAATAGTTTGCCGTCTCTTCTTGAAACCACCCGTATTCTTTAAATTTTCTACCATTATTTTCAATACGAACCGAGTTGGTGCCTGTCGGTCTTGATATCTCTCTCCATACCACCGCAGAGCTAGATTCACGTTTTTGTTATTTAAAAAATAAGCTTCCATTAAATCAAACTGTTCTTGATAAGCCATTTTCACCGTGAGACAAAATGTGAAATGAGTTGTAAAAACAATCAAATGTGAATAACAACTGTGACAATCTAATTTTCAAATTATAATCTAACATTCCATATTTAAATTACCTCATACACGAAGCTACGAGTATGTCGCAAAGGAGTCTGCATTACAAAAGATGGATGTTAGTTAAAGAGCTTTAACTTGACTCATTGAATTTGTAACTTCAAATTTCCTGGTTTTCCTTTCATTTAATTTATCATGTTTGTTAGAGAGATTTCATCCTTATAATTGACCCTAACGATCGATGCAATAAAAGTACAGGGTATAATTTTTTCAGATTTTAGCCGGTTTGATTCCCGGGTGTGGGAGAAGAGAATTTTCGAAAATCTTTGAATGCAGTTTGCTTTCTATTCAAAAATAAAGGAATGTTTCCTTTGAGTAAAATTTTCTATCTGCAGTATTAAGAGTACTTCCCTCCAGGTGGCATTACATAATTCCACCCTGTATATATGTTTTTATTAGTATAAATTTTCTTTAACAATAATCCAAAAAATAAAATAAAGGGCTAAATGTACCAGTACCCGGTAGATTTGTACTAGTACCTAAACGTTAAATTGTCCCTGAATTCGGTAATTTCCACCGCGAATTTGAACTTGCTTTACGTTAAAGTTCACAGAAATGCTATTTTTGCATTTCTGTGTAAAATCAATAAAAAGGGCTTATCCAAAGAAAAGTCATTTTTATATCATATTAAATCCATTTTTGTTCGAGTTGGGGTCCAATGGTATATGAGATTTATGTAGCAGGAGCAGCGAGCAGAAAGTTGCAAAGCAGTTTCTTTGCGTAGTTTTACGAAGTGATTATCATTTCGCCAGTCATAAACTGATCTCTTCCATATCATCTTAAGAGGTCGGGAAACAGCCACCACATCCATCGGTTGAATTAGATGAGTCGCATTAGGATATAATGCAACCAGTTGGATGTTTTTTCTCGACAGAAATTGCTTAGTGGCAGGCAGCGTCGTGTCGTGTGTGATCAATGTCCATCTAAGAAAAAAAATATTGGGAATTCTATATTAGTTTTTACAATCCAGGGATAGAAGACATTTGTCATGTACTCATAAAACGACTCTCCTGTCTTCCAACCCTTTGCCGTAAATCCTAATCCCCGTCCTTCGGTGCAGTTTATGAAATTTTGTGTAGTATTGATTTCAGCTTGAACAACTCCATCGGAGGTGCTAATTCATCTGCTGCATTAGCCGTAACCAAGACGGTCACGCACTCTTTTTCCCCGCTGGGAATAAAGTTGTAAACATTTTTTGCGCCTCGTTTTGCCAGAACTCTGTTGTTAGACAGTGACAAAAAG
This sequence comes from Xestia sexstrigata, assembly GCA_941918905.2. Lineage (NCBI taxonomy): Eukaryota > Metazoa > Arthropoda > Insecta > Lepidoptera > Noctuidae > Xestia > Xestia sexstrigata. The sequence goes on along the minus strand of OW799200.2, from coordinate 7,646,815 downwards.
AAAGCATTCATAATCATTTCAGCGGCAAGACGTCAACTGCTGGACATAAGGCCTCCCCCAAGTGTCGCCACATTGACCGATCCCGTGCGACTCGCATCTTGAGTTCGCGGTCGCCACTCCAGAAATTTTTGGCTCCATCGGCCATGCGTTCTGCGAGCAATGTGCCCTGACCACTGCCACTTAAGTTTGGCAATTCTTCGGGCTACGTCGATAACCTTGGTTCTCTTGCGGATGTCTTCATTTCTGATTCGATCACGCAAGGAAACTCCGAGCATAGCCCTCTCCATTGCCCTTTGGGTGACTCTCAAGCCTTCTGATGTGGCCCATTCTGAGCGACCACGCAACTTCCCGAACGCTGCTGAATACGTACTTATTTACGTATTCGGCGGTATTCGCGTTTATAGGTATACGTATAACGGGAATACATACTTTTACCTTAGTCAGCGTTGATAAAGGTGCCAAACAAAAGCAAATCGTTGACGTAATCAGGGCGACCTTGAACTGACCTTTTTTTTCTCTGGGCGGAGCGGGAGGGAGTGTCAGACTTTTACTAACTAAAACCCATTCATGATCCTTCATCGCCGTTTGTGTTCCGCAGCCCCGGGCCTTGAACTGACCTACCGTTCGATGCGAGACTTTATACAGATAGACATAACGAATTAGATCCAACGCCTTCTTCGTAATCGTGCGTGCATGCATAAGACCTTATTAGATGCATCTAACGTGTGACGTATTAATGGGGGCATTATACGTCTTTACGATATTTCCGAGTTACAGTGGCCCTAAAGTCTGACATAGTTGGGAACAGGCTCGGCAGATGATGATGATGTAATAACAATAATAAACTGATCATGATTCATTCGGTTTCGGAATTACTTTTTTACGATAAAGGTCGTTTAGGCCTACGCATGAGTGAGAGACCACATTATGGGCTTTCGCACACTATAGACAAGACTGTCCAAAGGTGGATGCTCCAGGGTAGCCCGCGAGTGTCTAATTTTCTTTCTTTTACTTTTTTCAATTCCAAATGCCTTCGACCTCATGTCCCAAAGTCTGACTTTCAGAACAAAATTATTTTTAAATGCTTGAAATATTGGTCTCAAAAGTAGGAGCGGAGCTCCGATGACATGGCTGACGGGAGATATGGCTGCAGCTTTTTTTATGCCCGGTCCGACCATTCGTCGACTACGCTTTTTTAGATGTTTCCTCTTTTTTAATTTCTGTCACATAGTCATCCTCGTTTATAACCTCCAAAATTCTTACCGAGGTGTCCAAGCTTAAAAATTGAATTGCTCGAGTCAGTCACAGCTAAATTCACATTATAATTGTCACTACACTCTTCCATTGTACTATTTTTCATTAAACTTTGGAAAACATTATCAAATTTGTTGTTTGCCTACGTCGACGCTATATTGACAGTTTGGAGAGATTCGGCGCTAGGTGGCTGAAAATGGAACTAAATTGAAATTAACAGGCTAGGCAATAGGCAAGTAATGAAACGTCATCGATCCAAGTCATTGGCCTAGCTATGTGATCAAATGGCTGAATATCATTCAGGAAGCTAGTTAAACGGCGCCGTTTAGTAAAGAGGCTAGGCGGTTAATTGAACGACTAATTAAGCTAGTTGCCTGCGACATGTACTATCGAGGATCCCGCCTGATCACCACTAAGCTAAGTTTTGCTTGCACTCGCAACATAGAAACACTCTCTAGCCCCACCCCGTTGACTTTGTATAAAATTATTGAATGAAAGACTACCGTTTTATTTTGGGACAAGCCCGCCACACTGTTCCCAAACCACTGTAACTCCTGAAAGCCAGAATCAACAGTGGCGACCACCAGAAAAGCGCCGAGACAATGAAGCTCGACGAAGTCCCAGAGAATGAATTTAACTGTCTTGGATCCCGCAACGAAATTAATCAGAAAAGTATAGTGGAGGAGTAGGAAAAAACCGTAATGTCCACTAGGGAAGTGGACATTACGGTTTTCGGACATTTCAGCAGGAGACAGAACGAAACAAGGCCAATAGGCACAAAGGGACGTTTACAACTGGGATAGGCCCAGTTGCCTAGCACCACGGATAAATATTAACATTAATGGGTCCTAAGTTGTGAGCTGTTATATTTGATTCCAATAATAGGTATGGCAAAAACGCTTGAACGCACGGAAATTTGTTCTAGTTTCCACAAGGTCTGTATAGTAAATAACTCCGGATGTAACCTGTACGCTATCCAACATAATGTTGCGTTCATTCTGCCAAAGACTGCACTCCCATAAAATGTGATGTGCTGATTGTTCATATTCGCAGTCAGATGTGGAACATTGACAAAAAGGCGAGTCAACAAGCTTGAAGGAAAATAATTTACTCTTAAAGTTACCATGACCGGTGAGAAATTGGGCAACACAGTGATCAACCTCCAACCATGTCCTGGCCAGCCGTTCACGAACGGATGGAAAGAACTGGTGGAGGTGTCGGCCCTTGACAAGACTACCGTTTGTGTGTGTGTGTGATTTAAACATACATTATTTGTTTGCACAATTATTCGAGTATTTTTTCGAAAATGGCAACACTGAACTGAACCCCTTCGCCATGTTGTGAAGTGTTTTAAAGCCCTCACCTACGGCTCGGGCTTTAAAACACCCGAGATCGGGAATCGCACTTTCTCTCGAGTGATACATAGTGCTTTATACTACACCTACGAGGAAAATAAAAAACGAAATCTTTACTAATTGAAATTTATATTGAAATTGTTGCAGTTAGTGAAGCTTAATGTAACACTTTTTCCATTAATGTTTGTTTGAGATGTTTGCGACAATGTAGGAGGAATTTCACATGTTCTTTTTCCAAAAATGTGGTCAGTGTCATTTTGCGAACTTGGAGATAAAAACTCACTGTAAAAACTTTTTGGCTTTTGATATTTAGGTTACCGGCGCATAGTCTTACCCAAAATTAAAAAATAAAAACCACGTAAAAAATGGATTTTCATACACTTTTCTCTCCCGCTCAGATGCGTTTTCTCCCCGCATATTTGTTCGATATGCAATGATGTACTTTCTACCGTAAATTTGATAAAGTATCAAGGTACTTTCCAAGCAGGTAAATAAAAAAAAGTCATAATAGGTCTTTACCTATGAATTTGCCGTTCTGCCATACTGGCTATTTTAAGTCCATTTTTTTTTTCGCTATGTGTTCTTAGTTCAAATTAGTTTTATTTTTAAAACATGGAATTCTTTTTTGAAAATTAGTTATTTGTTTAGTGGTTAGCGTTCTGTTTTCATCGCATTTCTACGTTTTTCGTCATCATGGATAAGTTAAAAATTCGAGTGATTATGGAGTATACAACCGGGTACAAATCCAGACTCCGTGTCTGCTACTGAGAGGATTAGACAGACGCACGAGTGGTCCTATAAGGGTTCCGTTTTTTTCATATTTTGTGCGGAACCCTAAAAAGCAACAATTATACAAAAGTCAAAGAGCAATGAGTACACATATTTAATTTAAGTTTAATTTAATACTAGTTTTTAAGATTTTATTGATTAACAAAGCCCTGTGTTTATTTTTAAACATGGTCACATTCTGAATGTTCTTTAATGGAGAAGGCTGGTCAAAGCTGATTGTAGATAGCGCGTCCATAGCTTAGACCCAATCTGACCAAAGAGGTCAAACTATTTTGAAATATAAAATGACATTGACAGATTTTCAACCAATGACGATGTTTGGTACAAGCGATGCTAGCGCCATTAGTTCCACAGTTGCCATCCCCATTCTGCTGGTAATTTGTTAAACAGATTAACAGACTGCACGCGTGACGAGTGTTTGACAACATTAAGCTTTGCCTGCAGAATAGTAGGAAGATCTTTTCTGCGAGTATGTACCCTATTTTTTCTTTCATCGTCTGTTTCAAACTCGTTTAAGTTTTTGTTTAAATGAAAATATCCCTGAGATATCTGACAGCATAACACGCACTACTTATTGTATTAGAATTGAACCTAGTTCTGGCTTCCAATTGGGTAAACAATCAATTTTTACTCCCAAAAATTTTAAACTTTCTACTATATCACTTTTCTTTTTAAGGATTCTACGTTTACTAAAGCTTTGTTCCTAACTGTAAATTTAAATATCATACAGCTCGTGGCTAAATAATAACAGCCGCTTGGGTCGATCTTTAGGTTAAGCCGTGCTTGCCTAGGTTGGCCTGTGGATGGGTGACCACCCATTACATACCGAGATTCCTCCGTGCCTCGGAAAGCACGTTAAGCAGTTGGTCTCGGCTGTCAATTGAAGATCTTTGACAGTCGTTACAGGTAGTCAGTGGCCCAAAAAGTCTGACAACCAGTCTTACCAAAGGGTATCGTATTACCCAGTACTAACTGGATTGTGGAGGTCAGATAGGCAGTCGCTTCATGTAAAATACTGGTATTCAGCTGCGTCCGGTTAGACTGGAGGCCGACCCCAACATAGTTGGGAAAAGGCTAGGCAGATGATGATGACATTTTGTCTTATTTACAATTAATTTAAGATTATTCATAGAAACCCAGCTTTCAACTGCCTGTGAAAGCAGTTAATATTAATACATTTAATTTTCATTTTAAGGTCTCTATATTATCATCAGCTATAACAGCACTTGTATCGTCACCAAATATTATCAAGTCAGCATCTGGATAATGTTTTCAATGTATTCAGTTAGATCGTTAAGAAATATTATAAAGAAAATGGGGCCCAACACCGAACCCTGTAGAACACCTCTAGTTACAGTAAATGATTTCGATTTATGAATTTCTTGCACAACAAAACATTTTCTCTTAAACCGTAATACTCTAACTTATCCATTAGAATGCAATGTTCTACAGTATCAAACGCAGAACTTAAGTCTAGGAAAGCCAGCAACTTTAAGTTTATTGTTCAGCTTATTTACTATGTTATTAACTAACGAGTATATTGCATCTAGTATCCCTTTGCTTTTTTGGTATCCAAACTGGTTACGGTTTATTATTTTAGACTACTAGTCAAATCTCTTACAAGCCCAGATTTGATCAGTTTTTCAAAAAGTTTGGATAGAACCGGTAACAATGAAATGAATTTGTAATTTCCTGGATCTGTTTTAGCACCTTTCATAAATAGTGGTAGAACTCTGGCTAACTTAAATCGGTCAGGAAAGACGCCTTCATTGACGCAGTTCTTTATTAATTCAGATATCAAATGTGCCAGAATATCTATAAAGGGTGTAAAACACCTCTTAACGAAGCCGAAAGGCACTTGTTCTCCTCGTCATTGCGATCATTTTTTTGTTTTACACCATACCTGGGAACCTTCTAGTTACGGAGATATTGGGGGTCAAAGTTCCAACTTTTTGAAAAAATTTCTAAATATTTAAAAAAAAATTTTTTGGGGTGAATAATCATGTTTTGTGGCTCAATGTATCGCACTCAAAACATTGTGCTGATGGATGAATTGAATAGTACGGGGGTCGTGGAGGTGTTTAAAGTAAAACTCTTACAATAAAAACTTGTATTTAAAAAAAAATGACAAAAAGTTGGAACTTTGACCCCCAATATCTCCGTAACTAGAAGGTTCCCAGGTATGGCGTAGAACAAAATGATCGCAATGCCGGGGAGAAAAGGTGCCTTTCGGCTTCGTTAAGAGGTGTTTTACACCCTTTTTATCAGCGGTCGGCAACACGCGGCCCGCGGACGTCTTAATTGCGGCCCGTGAATGTTTTGTAAATAAGTTGTAATTATCAAAATAAATGCATGAACGAACTGCAATCGTCCGTATACCTAGTGTGGAATTGTGGATTTTTTCCATAGCACTTTCGGAAGGGAATTACTCCACTGTTTGACACTGTACATCAAAAGTTAAACATGATTTTGATTTTGTCTGTGCGGAAACAGAATAGTAAAATTAAAAAAAGTTACGAGTTACCAAAGATTCGTTTTGATTGCCAATTTTAACGTAACTTTGGGCGTAAATAAATAATAAAAGAAGTTTCAAATTTCCAAAACAAAGCCGGTACTGACAAATCAAAATTATCGAAGAATTCAATCAATTTTATTTGTAATTGATTTACTCGTATGCGTTGGTTTTTTCTCGATTTTCCAAAGGCCTTTTCGTATTTTTTATGCGCGTCTTTTACTATGAATTATCGTGTATCTCACTGAATTAACTCTGTCAGGCACAATGCCAGGTGAGAGCGTGCTTTTTGGCCACGTCCACCAGTGAGTTCGAACCCGCGACTAGTGCAACCTTAGGAACGCGCTTTTCATTTTTTCTATGGGATATGACCAATTAAACGAGTGATTCATCAACTCTTCCCACATGCCCACGGCCCCTTTGGGACGAGTACGTAGATATATTGGGCTTCTACGGTTAATATCACAAGTGCGGCCCATCTTTAGTTTATTTTTTCACCTTGTGGCCTTTGCCTGCCAAAAGGTTGCCGACCGCTGCTTTATACGGATAATACATGTTTGTAATCCAAATACATGTTTGTAGAGGTACCTGAGAAAAGTTTTTTGCACTTTTTCCAGCATGAGTGTATAGGTAACCTCGTGTGGATTCCATACACAAGCGATGGTTTCGAGCTTGCACTGCACTATGGCGTTGAACAAGAGCTTGATAACTGCCTGGTTATTAAAACCTTGACAGTTACGTATAACAAAACCTAAGCGTCTGATAGATTCTTTAGCTAAGCTTATAATGTGTGTATGAAAGGTCAGTTTGCTATCAAACAGTACACCGAGGTCTTTCATTGTTGACACTCTGGTTATAGACTTGTTGTTCACACTGTAGTCGTACTGTATAGAGCTCCGCACGCGGCCAAAGCTCATAATTGGCATTTAGAGGTGTTAAATTCCATTTTATTAGTGGCACTCATTCACTCAACTCATTGATATTACGCTGGAGAGTTATACAGGCAGACACGGAGTTTACAGTAAGACAGTAAGTTTTTTTAAAAGTATTGTCATCATTTTCAAAATTATTAAAAAAAAAACCGAGTTTGATTGACTAATTTCTTTGCTAGAGTTAGCTGTTTAATTTATTTGATTACTTTACTTTCTTCTTTGATTCTAATTAACTTTTTTTGAAAGTACTTTGAATTTTCGTATAAACGTGTTTGTACCAAAATTCCAGTTATGTTCCAGTAGTTTCTGTTTGAATGCATTATTATTCTTCTAAGATAAGTAAATATTTGTTACATACAAATCTTTCCTCTTTATAATATTAGTGTAGACGTAGAATACTAAAGTACCACCTCTTGTTTTATTTAACCTTGCGTTGTAAGAGCTTACGATATAATTAGGAAAATCAAATTGAGATACCATTATTTCGTTTAAAAAATGTTCCCCTTAACCTATACAAATAAAGCTTATTTCGTTTGGTAATTCAGTTACATGCATTTCGAGTTCATCCTTCTTTTTATTTATTCCGCATAGGTTTTGGTGAAAAATAGTAACATGTGGGTGACTATCTTTAAATTGTACCTAATACTGCACTTATCTCGAAAAAGCTGACTGTGTTGTTTAACTTCCTCCCTCATAGGAAGGATTTGCATACTCAGAATATAATAACGTGTTACTCAGGGTAAATGTAGCTTTCTAATGGTGAAAGAATTTTTGAAATCGGCGCAGTAGTTTTTGAGTTTATTCATTACAAACATACACACACACAAACATACAAAAATACAAATCTTTCCTCTTTATAATATTGGTGTAGAACAGAGTCAATTAAATAGATATAATTTGAGTTAAATTGTACTCTCTAGGATAATGATTTTAAAATCGCAGACCTGATGACGATCACAGGCATGTGTCAATTAAATGATTTAAAAAATGCACAGAATCGTTGTTGCCACGTTACGACATTATGTGAAGGAAAACTGTGTTGGCCTTTTCAAAAGCATTGATATGGCTTCAATGCTAAGAAACTCAAATACATGAAGTAGGGAAACAGGCGGAGTGGGTAATTTGTAAATTGTTAGCTTGATTTGACTGTTTCTATGTCCGTGATGGGCTGATGGCCCTGAGGTTAAGGCATTCTAAATAATAATGATGCCGGTTCGAAGCTCTGCAAGTAGGTACTTAATTATTGTTTTAATTTTTATTTGAAGTAGTCCTATTTGAATTTAAATTATTAGCAAATAATAGGAACAAACCACAACCATATAATAAACCATTACAGACTTAGCCTTCTGAAGTAGTCTACATAGGTATCAGCGTATAACTGTTGAGGAGTCTGAATTCGGACCCATCAATGTCTTGACTCGCCTTAACTCCAAATATCTCGGTCCTATAATGTTCTTTCAAGGCACTCCAATAATAGGTAGGTTTCCTTAAAATAAATTCTCAAACGTGGGATCCAGCTTGTCCGCTTTTTGGTCGTTCACTCTTTAGGCTGTTCCTTTTTTTCCACTGAAAAGTTCTCTATCCAAACTGTTTAGTTTATGGCTTTGTAAAAAAAAGTATCTCTCCGAAATCTCCGACAAATAATAAGTTATTGTCTGTGGCTTCTGTTGAGAAATTCTGGCTACGCCAAAACACAATTAAAATGCTGATATTGCTAGAAGTATTTTTTTCATGTATAAAGAATGCCTAAGTAGGTTAAAAGGCCTTCTCTTTGTGAGAGAAGGTGGGCGAAATCCACTACGCGGGAACAACGCGGATAAGGATTCTTACAGACGAGCGGCACGTTGCCAACTGCAGATAAACTGCAGCCGTCGCCACCTGTCGACGACTGCCGTCGACGCTTGCAGTTGTGGCATGCCGCGTAAATGTGTGTCGACGGTAGCCGTCGACAGGTGGCGACGGCTGCAGTTTATCTGCAGTTGGCAACGTGCCGCTCGTCTGTAAGAACCATTAGTAGTGCATGTCACACATGTTCTCAAATTCTCTATTCAATTTTTTTTTTTTTTTTTTTTTTTTTTTTTTTTTTTTTTTTAAAGATTACAGCACTTAGTTTGTGATTGGAGCCTTCTTTTAAGCAAACAATGCCTGTATTAGAAGACTCCGCTCTTCCATAACAAAAAAAGAAAGAAAAGAAAAATATTAATAACATTATTTTATCATAGGTAAGTAGACTATTGGCTTATGTATAGTTTTGTGTGTGTGAGTGAGTGTGTGTGTGCGCGTGTATGTGTGTGTTTTGTGTGCCTGTGTGAGAATATAGGTTATGTCGTGGGTTTCAGGAGCTCTTCGGTTTCATTATAAGTAAGTAGTTTGATCCATTTCAGTATATTTTTTTTGCATTCATAATATTGGTTTTTATATATACATATTTCTTTATTTATTCTATTATATAACCGAGCAGACCGTGTATTAAATTGCATAGAGGCAACCAAAGTTTTTGTTTGGGGGACTTCTGCAACAGCATGCTTTCTTCGTTTTGCTAGTTTAGATGCATCGTAAGGTAGGGTCTTGTGTTTCTTTAATATAGTTTGAACTATGTATAGTACTTACTGAGAGTAATTCGCTTAAGTTATAAAGACTATCTGTGGGATATCTCATCTTCTTAAAATACATAATTTTTATCAGGGCACGTTGTGCACGTTCTACTTCTAAGAATTTAGTTTTTGCTGATCCTCCCCAGTTAGGAATACAGTACACTAAGACAGACTGAGCCAAAGCGACGTATATCTCATTAAGGAGATTTCTAGAAGTGTTATTACGACTAATTATATTTTTTGGCACAATATGTCTCAGTGTACTAAATAACCAGCACAGTTTTCTAACCCTGTTAGCAACTTGTTCGATATGGGGATACCAAGATAATCTCTGGTCTACTACTACCCCTAATTTCCTTCGAAGTTTTCTTTCGCCATTGTGTGAGCAAGCAACAGTGATAAATAAAAGTACACCAAGTGACCGCCTAGCTTGGAGACTGCAATCTACTATTATCATTATACAAATACTGCTTTAAAAGCAGCTTTGATCATATCATGCCAATTAATCAAGTAGAAAACCTACACAGTCTGCGGTCTGTCCTTGTACGAAAGAACAAAAACTGCCCGAAGGCTCTGACAAGGGTATTTCTACGGAAGACACTATCACGTCTTTAACGACAGTACTAAAAAAGAACTCGACAAAGGAACTAGGTGTTTATCAGTTTTTATAGACTTAAAAAAGGCCTTCGACACGGTCTCATTCCCATCCTGGTCCAAAAATTAGAAAAAATTGGTATTAGAGATACACAACTATCTATATTCACCGATTACTTGACAAATAGAAAACAGAAGGTTAAGCTCGATAATTTCGTCAGCGAAGACGTTGATGTAATATGCGGCGTGCCCCAGGGAAGCGTTCTGGGGCCTACCTTATTTCTAATATATATAAACGACTTATGTAATATATCACCGCGATCGTCTTCACTGGCTCAACCTGGGCTGAAACAAAAACCAACACCGAAAAAAGTATGTTACAAGTGACTTCATGGCTAAAAACAAATCTCCTTACGTTAAACACGAGCAAAAAGAATTATATTTGCTTCTCAATATATAAAAATATCCAACCTGAACCTAATTTCAACATTAAAATACATGATTGTAGGCAGACGGTTTATTACGACTGCAAATGTCCAACCATCAGTAAAGTTAACCACGTACTTAGGTATAATTTTGGACCAAAGCCTGTCCTGGTATCCTCAAATTGAATAAATTTCTGCGAGAATAAGAAAATTTATTTGGATTTTTAAAACATTACGACACGTAGTCCACAAGTGTGGCTCGGCAAAAAATCTTCTAAATGAAGTGTATATCTCACTGGTTCAATCTGTAATAATATATTGTATCTCAATTTGGGGAGGCGCGCGTACAACACGTTTCCTTGATGTTGAAAGAGCGCAACGGACATTAATAAAAGTAATGTACTTACTTCAAAAAAATAACATTTCACACCTATGAGCTATACCAAACAACTAATCTATTATCAGTTCGAAAATTATATTATACACATAGTATTAAAAATATATAAAACCCTACCCTTAGATCCTAATGTATTAGCTAGAAGAAGGAAACATAACATTGCTTCTACCCCTTTTGTAAGAACAGAATTTGCAAATATACAGTACGACAAACGCTCGTCTTTCTTATATACTTAATAAAATAAATAAAGAATTAGATATACATACCAAACCATTTAAAGAATGCAAATCATTGCTGATTAAGTAGATTAATAAATTATGCTACGATGAAGTAGAGAATATTCTATTAAATATAAGGTAAAACCCTTTCCGCATAATACAACCACAACACACACCTACACATACACACAAACACACACACACATAAACACGCACGCACGCACATATATACACACACCAATAGACTAAATAAATTCATACTTTTAACTTTGTTTAATAACATGTTACACTATTAATAAGATTTAAAGGAGCGGCGCCTCCTGGCACAGGCATCTATATGCTTAAAAAGGGACGCCACCATCTGTACAATGTATGTATAACGTGTAATAATGAAATAAAACATTTTGTATTTGTATTTGTAAGGGTCTTCTAAGATACTTTTCGGGAAAAAATAATTTGCAACGCTACCTCCGGTGTCTGTAAATGCACCGCCAACATTTTCAATTTATTCAATTCCAACATTGCAGAGCTCATAATAATTTTATTGCCGATTATGTAATTTATTAACGTATAGCTTAGCATTATAGTATAGCTTTAATTCTGAAACCAACTAGGGAAACGTCGATATGCCTTAGATTACACATGAAACGCATTAGGTAGGTATTTACTGCAACAAATCGTGGTTTTCACTTAATTCTACTAAAACTCTCGGGATATTCTTGTCCATATCCTGGAAATCATCTTGGCGAGTGGAGTGTCCAAAATGATCACCTATCGCGTAATACGAATTTGAATTTCGTGGGCAACCTTATCTCTTACCCCTGGATTTATTAACTTTCACGCAACTAATTTTTTTTTAAATCATTTTCAAGGGTTGTGCCATCGTTTATCGTCTTCTATTCTATGCAATCGGACAGAGACAGCGCTTACAGCGTCGGTCGTTTTCCTTTGCTAATGAAATCCTTTGAACAAGACAAGTGACATGTGCATTACATAGCGTGTTCAAAATATTTAAGTAGAGGCCTAACACTGTAAGCCGTGACATTTCTTTTGATGTATTGGCTAAGCGCTAGGAAGGCGGAGCAATCGTTTGATATTCAAAGGCAGGTTGGGTGGCGACCCTGTCACTTGCTACCACCAGTCCACCACCACCATAAAATATTGAGTATTTAATGCGCCGCTGGCCACAGTCGTCTTACTGCCGTGAACGATATAGTCACCAATTTCGCCAGTGTCCAAAAACTCGTGTCGGAAATTTTTGAAGCCCTTCGCATGTAATATGTAACGCATGTGCGTTGGCAACTCCTTTTTTTTTCTTAACTCTTCGGCTGAAGCTGCTGAAAATAGTATTTAAGCACAGGGTCTCAGTTGTTGCTCATTCCTCGTGTAACAGTCTACAAGACCTGTTGTTTCAGTCCCAGTCCCAGTTTCTTTAACTCATAACGTCCGATTTATTTAAGAGCAGGTTACTAAAAAAACAAAGATAAAGGTTATTGAAAAAACAAGTGAAGACAGTGTTGTTTGGTCAGTCAGCAACGAGGAAGCAAGAACAACTTACGTTGTTGTAAAACGAAGATCATCGACAGACGTGATCTTCTGCGGAAGTAGTGGTAAGTACCTACTTGTTTATATACATTATTAGCTTTTGCCCGAGGTTAGCCTTCGATGTGGTCGGTCGGAAATAATCCGACGGGAACGTTTTAAATATGGTATATGACTTGCAGGCATAGGCAATATAATGTATAGCAACATGGCTTCCCGTTATTGAAAGGATTTTAATCAGTGGTCCCGAAAATTACCCTCTACAACCAAACTTACAAACTCTACCTCTTTCTAATAACAAAGGTTTGTTTTTCCACAGTACCTATTTAGATTTGGGATAAATTTTCCTATCTTTATTTGGAAAGGATAATTTTCTCTTATCTTAATAAAAATACAACTCCATTAGGAGTGAACATCCTAATTAGGTGTGTTAGCTAGTTATGAATATCAGAAATTAAAAAAAAAAAAAAAAAAATTAAAAAATAATTGTATTGGCTAAACCGCGATTTGAAACCGGGAGCTCCTGTTCCGCAGCCATAGGAACCTACCTGTACCGTAGGTATAGGTGAGCTAGCTAACACATCTGCAATATAAACATATTTTCAATACACTTCCTCGAAAACTGGTTCATAACGCACTACGATTATGTTCAACATGCAATGTATTTCACACCGGTGCGATTTTTCTCATTTTCCAACACGTGTGAGGGAATGAAAATTGCCACAGTTAGCTATACCTATCCTTAGTCCAAATTGGTTGAATGCCTGTAGTCGGAGGTGAGTGTTTTATTTTTAATTTCGGCAAAGCATTAATGCGTCTCTATGGCGTAAATATTTTTTGAATATTCAAATTGTGCTTATAAATAGAATATCATAGATAAACATGATTATTTAAAACTAATAGTTACTTTTATAAACAAATTAACATTTATTTGTGTTCTAAATTCAAAAATACAACTAAAAAGCTATTTTTATATTAGGCTGTTTAACGGCTTCATACCTTTGCTTCTCCTTCAACCTGGCGAAAGCAAAGCACGAAAAAAAAAGAAAATTAAAATCATAGTTTCACAATAATTCATGACAAAAATATTTTTGGTTATTATATTTTATTTCTTCAAAAGTGTACCTATTGAACAACGTCGTTTGATATACGTTGACATTTGTTATTGCAGTTCTCGGCTCAAAAACACCCTCGCCTACGGCTCGGGAGTTTATTCTGCCTCGGGTGCATTAACAAACTTTCTCCACTTGCATCAAAATGAACACACTTGTATCTACATGACTAATTTAGGTAGGTGTGGTCAAACTATGCAATGAGAAGGTTTTTATATTGGCTTTTCCCAACAGTAATTTACTGACATGCACCTCGATCTTTTCGCTTAATTGAAATTTTGTAACTTTCGCACAATCTTACAAAGATTTTCAAAAATATTAATAATTAAAATTATTCTCTTTTCGAAATCGCCAACCCGTCTTGAGCAAGCGTGTATGAGAAGAGGCCTTTGCCCAGCAGTGGGACAGTGATATACTGGTAATTGTATTATTATTTTTCTTTTTACAAAGATAGAAACTTGCTTTCACCCAAAAAAGCCGTCGATAAGTAGGTAACGTAACACCTGTTAGTGTGTAAGAAACTAGTGAGAAATGCTTTTCTGATTTAACTTAAACCTCCTTTCGATATTCAATTCTTATTAATGAATAATCTAATGGGATAGATACCTATTTAGTAAAATTTAAGTACCTACGTAGTTATTAATTAAATTGTGAATGCTCAGTTGTTAGTAACCAATAGGCTATTTTATAATAATGTATTAAATCTTGCGTAAGTACCTACCTATTTACTTAAATCAGGATTAGTATTTTTATTTGCTTTTGCTTATAAAGTTTGGAAGATAATGAGGTAACATAGTACATTTTGATACAAGTGGAGCAAGTTTGTTATTGCATTCGAGGCGGAATTAACTCCCGAGCCGGATTTGTGCCGAGAACTGCTAAAACAAATGTCCACGTGTATCAAACGACGTTTATCAATACGCTTTAGAAGAAATAAAATAAAAGAACAAAAAATATTATTGTCATGAATTATTAAGAAACTATGATTTTAATTACAAATAACATTCAAAAAATATTTACGCCGTAAAGACGCATTTATGCTTTGCCGAAATTAAAAATAAAACACCGCTCCGACTATAGGCATTCAACCAATTTGGACTAAGGATATAGGTATAGTTATCTGTGGCAATTTTCATTCCCACACATGTATTGGAAAATGAAAAAAAACGCACGTGTGTGAAATACGAGTACATTGCATGTTGTACCTAATCGTAGTGCGTTATGGACCAGTTTTCGAGGAAGTGTTTTACAAAGAATATTACATGCATATACATACAAGATTGCGCGCGAAAACATAACCATTCCTTGGCAGTCGGGTAAAAAGTTCCTAACCTTATTATTTCACACCGATTCATACTAATGAATTACTTCAATAACAAACTAAACAATCTAGTAGAAGTCAGTAGGTAATTTTGTCCTAATGTGGGTTTCATTCAACTAAACAACATATATAGCGAATACGTCATGGATCGACAAGCGGAAAGGAAACGGCGGCGGCACCGAAGAGCACCTCAGAGGTTCCCTGCGGTTAGTACACAATATGCACCTGGCGATCTCGTGAATACAGTGAGTAGTGGTTTTCTTGTCATACTCTTCAACCTTAAAATGGACAGGATTGAATAGTGCTAAGCAGTTTGGGTAGTTAAGTCACATTAATATTAATCCAGTTTAACTCAAATCACATTAGTTGGGATCTAAATTGTGAATGTTATTTGGACATTATATAGATGGTACTTCAAATTAGTACTTACTAGCGAACGTCACGCGGTTTCACCCACGTAGTTTCCGTTCCCGTGGGAGTAAGGGGACAAAATATAGCCTATGTAACTTGCTGTTATTGTAGCTATCCATTGCTGAAAGAATTTTTCAAATCGGTATAGTAGTATTTAAGTTTTATTCGTTAAATACAAAATATAAAATACAAAAATAAAAATCTTGCACAGCAGCGACCCACATAAACACAGTCCAGGCGAATGGCAATCATGCTTAAGAGACTGTTGGTGCTGCCCCACACCCTGCGCACCAGGGAAGCGCACCTTTTACGCATTGTTGCGTAAAAATAATCCACATGTGCATCTGATCTGCGAACATCCCCGATGAACTACAGAAGCGGGGCAGCGCGACCAGCATCCTAAACGCGTATCTTTGCATATACCTAGTCCACAGGCTGCACCTGTAAAACGAAGTACAGTACGCTCGATCTTGAGCGAACCTCTTGAGCCAACATGTTCGCTTTAACAGGCAATGCCCTCACGTTCAACGTCATCATCGTCTTCAAAGTCAGGGGTCAATATTATGACCAAGGTATTTAAAATTCTGTGCTCTCAACAAAGGTGTGCCTTACAGTAGTACAGGAGGCACTTTGTAGGGCTTTTACCCCCAGCCTTACAAGACCATGACCAAGACTTTTTGCAAACAATTTTCTCAAGCCACAGACTGACAAACCTAAGCTCGACTCGACCCACCAGGAGTTTAGACGTACCTACCTAACGCAAAAACACTCAGAAGAACAATAGCAAAAACCATATACAAAAGCTTGTAGTTCAGTTCAGATCACTGAACTGAACTACTGTATCAACAAAAGAACAGTAGACTTTTGAGATTTAAAAATGTTTGACAGAAAAAAGGTTCTTTACAATACTTAAAATGTCACATAAGGCATATCTTCCCTGATTGTTGTTTATTTTGAGCTCCCGATATTATTAGGTTGTTTTCTAAGGTTCTTTACAGTTCTCACTTCAGATACAACAATGAATAATAAAGAAATTTTAACAATGAGTTTGACATTTCATCATCATTGTGTCATCGAGAATTTTTTTTTGTCCTGCTAAAAGATATTTTTGCCATTGACATATAATATAATAAGTAGTAAATTCTTTTTTCATTGGATTTTACTAGAACGCCGCTTAAAAAAATATTCCCAAAGCTGATCAGCGCCATCTATTGATATATACTGAACCGTTGTGACAAACGTCAGTGGAAAATTCCTCATTGATTTTTGATTTAAGACGAGTACCCCGGCTTGCCCCCCTTCCCCTATTTAATATGGAGTGACTGCCTATATGACCTCCACAACCCAGTTAGTACTGCTGGGTAATACGATACCCCTTGGTATGACTGGTTATCAGACTTTCGGGCCACTGACTAACTGTAACGACAGTCAAAGATCCACAATAATTGAAAGCCGGGACCAACGGCTTAACGTGCTTGCCTAGGCACGGAGGAATGTTTTTTATTTATACTAGCACTTCGCCCGCGATTGTGATAGCGCGGTTAATTCGTATAATATTAATATAATTTATAGCCTATGTTTCCTACTTGGTAAAGGTGTAGCTTTCTAATAGTAAAAGTTTTTTTTAATCGGTCCAGTAGTTATTAAGTTTATTCGTTACTATATAATATTAGTGTAGTAGATAGTGTAGATAAACATGGTAAATCCCGTTCCAAGTGTTAATCTTTCTTTTAAGTTTTTAATCTTGTACAACATCACTAGTTTTCAAGACGACGGAAATCATCGCTTGAGGATGCGACTGAGGTAGCGCCCGAGGTGGTGCCTGAGGAAGCGACAGAGGTAAGTGCGTACCCTGTAAATGTACGGGAAAATTACGGACTTGCTGCGGACACTGGATAATGACAGATACTTCGGCCGTGCTTCAGCCACATCTGCCGCTTTCCTGGTGTTAAGCATATTGCTCAAACCGTCTGTCGTATGTGATGAATTTATACGGGTCGGTCTTTGGTTCTTATATAACACTCACGTGCGGCGAGCACGGTTGTACTATTTATTCTGTGGCACAACAGATAAATCACATGATACCAAATGTTCCTGACCCTTCGTTTATTCATCCTTTTATGTTATTTTTAAGGAACCAGGTGATTCAAAACATTCCTTGGACGGTCATCTGTTTAACCTAAACTTCTTAGGCAAGATATGACGGTACAGGCAGTCCTACATTTGCGCCGTTTTCTATAACATTTAAATGAAGGTTAAGTTGAACCAGGCGCGGGCCTGGTTCAACTTAACCTTCATTTAAATGTTATAAACAAAAATTGCCCCCCCCCCCCCTAAAGGAAATCCTGTATCCGCATACAGGATTTCCTTTAGGGGGGGCAATATTTGTTTAATTTTGTCTATCTTACGAAAAATTCATAAAAAAAAATTATCAACTTTTGAAAAAATTGTCTAAGTGGAATTGGGCGTTACTTTACGGAAATCCATGTTACAAGGAGGTCGCCAGATGTTGGTCAACAAAATGAACTAAGGTTCCATGAGCCTGGTTTGACTTGGTCGGGTTTTAGATAATTTCAAGAGAAATTAGTCTATAGAGCGAGCGAAGCGTGCTCGAAAATTTTAACACTTTACTTACCTTGAACAGGTTAGAATTGTTTCGAGCAATTGGAGTTACCTGGGCCTCTTATAGACAAAGTGAAGAAAAACTAGATTGCAAGAGCGAGCGAAGCGAGCTCGAATTTTTTTACATCATTGCCATAAATAATTATGCTATAATTGTATAGGCCTCGGGGCAAGTTGCTCCTAATTTATTTCAGACTCTGTCTATACTGGTCGATCATGCTAAAATCCAATAGGAGTGCCAATCCAGAGGTAAAAAAGGAGCCTTTTCGATAAATGTTTTTCCGCAGGATTAAACAATATTTTAATTTAAGTGATTCCATCCAATTTATTACGTTATTTGGTCCGGTTCAGGGGGGGGGGCAATTGCACCCATTGCTCCCCCCCCTGTATCCACGCCTGAGTTAAACAGTTAGAGTAACATTAACTGTTAGGTACCTACTGCCGTTTCTATAACTTTATTGTCAAACGTTTCACTGAGATAAACGATAGCTACTATCCCTAGTAGGCGATATTACTACTGGTATGATTTAAAATTATATTAAAACATGCTTTTTATGTGTTACATTACCTAGTACGTACCTACTACAATAATTTTATTTACATTGAATGTTACTAATATGTACGCATACTGCGGCAATCACTACATACTATATTACTAGCTGTTGCCCGCGGCTTCGCCCGCGTAAAGTTCGGTAACCGTCCCACTGCATCATATTAAAGGGATAAATAGTGTCCCACGTGATAATCCAGGTTAAGAACTATTTATGTGCCAAATTTCATAATCATCACAATTATTATCCATCCGCCCGTCCGCTGTCTGTCAGCGGGCCGCATCTCATGATCGTGCTATAACGACATCATCTGCCTAGCCTTTTCGCAATTATGTTGGGATCTGCTTCCAGCCTAACCGGATGCATCTGAATACCAGTATTTTACATAGAGCGACTGCCTATCTGACCTCCACCACCCAGTTAGTACTGAGTAATACGAAACCCCTTGGTAAGACTGGTTGGCTGGCTTTTTGGGCCACTGACTACCTGTAACGACTGTCAAAGATCTACAAATGACAGCCGGGACCGGGACCAACTGCTTAACGTGCTTTCCGAGGCACGGAGGAAACTCAGTATGTAATGGGTGGTCACCCATCCTCAGACCAACATAGGAAAGCACGGCTTAACCTAAAGATCGACCCGAGTGGCTGCTATTATTTAGCCACGAGCTCCTCGTCCTATAATAACAAATAATAAATTAAAAATTAAAGGTTCACCTACTGCGACGCTACGGAACTCTTTATGCGCGAGTCTGACTCTCACTTTGCTGGTTTTTTAACTAAACGGCCACATTAGATCGTGGAATAGGCTCACCGGGGTAACCACGTAAAAAAAACACATCAGGAACACCACTTCACCGGTGGCGTGAAAACGTTTGATTATAATGAAAAACACAACTTTTTCATCTTTTTGAACAGCTGTATCTCAGAAATGGTGATTCTTAAGGAAAAGTTTAAAATCAATTATTATAGATAATTGCACGATCTACAATTTTTGATTTCATCATTCGATTTTACTATGTATTTCGTTAAAATATATTGAACCTGACATTTAATACAAATAAACGTATTACAGGTCAAGTTGACACTATTGTGGTATCTTGACCAAAGACTACAATGTATATAGGGAGAATCTTGACCTGGCACACCAGTTTTCATAGTTATGTGCTTATCATTCCTGTTTTAGGTCAAGAAGCCATTCTTTTTTAAGTCTTGCGACTTTTTTTCGACAATCACACTTTGTTATGTCATATTGCGAGAACCAACAGTGCTACCGATACGATAAGTAAATTTGGTTTCAAATCTACGAAATTTGATATTTTGTTGTTATATGGAACGTATGGTCAAGTTGACAAGTAAAGGTCAAGTAGCCACATTTGACCGGTATTTATACTAATACTCACGATTGTGTTCTAGATTGAGCCATTCCTGATTAATTATGACTTGAAGATTTTAAGTACAACGTATGATCTTATTTGTTAGTACCTACTTAAGTACAAGTTAGAA
Organism: Xestia sexstrigata; assembly: GCA_941918905.2. Lineage (NCBI taxonomy): Eukaryota > Metazoa > Arthropoda > Insecta > Lepidoptera > Noctuidae > Xestia > Xestia sexstrigata. The sequence goes on along the minus strand of OW799200.2, from coordinate 7,626,681 downwards.
TGATTTTTAAATGTTTCATGCTTGCTAATTTTAGGAAGAATATTATAAATAAATGTATCTAAAGCTTACACTATGTTGTTATACGTAATAAAATAAACTTATAAACGAAGTTATTGGTACTCTAAAGTATTAAATAGAATTATTGACTGGACCTTACTCGACAGTGCGCCATCTGGCGAGCTCAAAAACGATAGCCCACATTGAATAACGTGACAAAATAGTAGCACAATATGGCATACAAATATTAAGAAATGGCAATAAAAGTTTTTTTTCCAACTTGACTTTTATATTTTTATAAATTGAAACTATTGGAAGGTGTTTTAGTAATTTTTCTGCGTAAGTGTATAACCGGCTTAGACCAAAGTTATTTTAAAGATTTAGCTAGTCAGGATTTTTTAAAATAAATTTGACTGGGTTATGTGCAAATGGATTGAATAGTGCGGGGATCGTGAAAGTGTATTAAATAAGGGGTAAAAATCTTACATGTAACCATGTAAGTATTTTTTTTTAAACTTGTGAAGAAGTTGGAACTTTAACCCCTAATACCTCCGTAACTAGAAGGTTCCCAGGTTATGGTCTAGAATATTGCCGGGGCAACACTGTGCGGTTGCTGCATGCTACATATTGTGGCGTGCGTCATCTTGTGGTATGCTACAAATAATCAACTTATGTGGCATTTGCGGTATGCGGCAGCCTATTTTACGCCGAGGCAACATCGTGCCCAGATAATTTGAAATTATTCTACCTATTCTAGTTATATCTGTATGAAACAATGTAGGTAGCATTTGATCCATTGTGTTGGATAGAAGCTGCGACTGGCTGCGACAGTGTACCACGCCCACATGACGCAAGGTGTTGCCATGCCGCACGATTCTTGCCACAATGTGCAACATTTTAAATTATTGTAGCATGCGTCCTTGTGGCAGGCCGCAATGCCGCAGTGTTGCCCCAGCGTAAAACAGCCTTTAGTCTCTTGCTTGGCCATAGATAGATAGACCTATTATTCCATTCTATGCTCGATTCTCTATTATTTATTTTGTAACATTGACAAAATAAACACGGTCCAAATTCCAAACGGTCACGCTGTTTAAAAAAACATGGTAAAATATGAAAAATCTCAATCACAACAAACACAACAATGAGTCTAGTCCTTTGAATGTCACGTTTTGTAGGATGTAGGCAGGTATTATTAGAGAGTAGTAGTTATAGGATTTTGTTAGAAACGTGATAGAATGTAGGTACTAAATGTATGTAAGTGCAATTATTGCTACCTACTTAATCAGTTATGTCATCTCATAGATAGTTTGTAGGGCATATTTCAGGAAATACCTAATCTATCAGTGCCCCAGTGCCCTAGCCCCAAATTGGAAATCGATCAATATGGGCTGATAAAGTACCAAAGCGCCCTTGCGCGCGCAAGCAACGCGATATTTTGTATTATTTTTTTCAATGGTCCCAATTGTACCAACACTGCAAACCTAACTAGATTAAAAATAAAATAGCGCGTTCCAGAACCCTAGAGTAGAATGTTGAAACTTTTCTTTATCTCTGTTGCGCTTTGTAGCCGAGGATGCTGCTATCTTTTTTTAACGGTCAAGTGCTAAAGATATATTTTTTACTTGAAATGCACTCCAAACAAAATTCAACATGGCTTTTGCTTGTAGCTAATGGCAATGGCAGCGAGCGAGCCAGTATAAATTTACCGAATTTTGAGCTTCAAAAAACTAACTAAAATCCGGGTTACTTGCAGTTGTAAATTCAGTTTAAATCAGACTAGTTTATTAGTTTTGGCTGGTTGGACTTAAAATCACTCGACGAGTTTCGATTCTGTGTAACTAAGACTTCATTTTATCGTTCTTGCTAGGCGCAGGTGAGGTGTTAAAAGATATCAGTTGTAAATTAGAGATGATTATAGAATTTTTGCCCCGGAATTCTTCATCAATGAACGGATAATTTTACTTTTGGTAAATATAACTAGATGGAAGCTGTAAGTTATTCATTGTCATTTAAAGTTCACAGCATTATCCATCGGCACCATCGGTGTTACACTTCAAATTGTGTTAGCTCTTGCTTTGGATTATTATTCATTGCTTTTTATGTTCTCCGTTACACTAGCAACTATAATGGCATCATCTGTTCTAAGCACACTCAAGAAACCAATATAAATATTAAGTACTGTGAAGACAACAATACTTGAATATTCTTTTTCAATAACTTTTGAAGAAGCTATAGTTTTGTTTTACAATTTGGTAATTTTGGATGCTATCGCTTTTTATAAGATCTATGACATTTCAAAAAAATCCCTATAATTTCGTCTAACATTGCCATAAATCAATAAATACTTATTTGTAATCTAACAAGGTTAATAGTGAAGTAAGTTGATGATCACTCATAAATTCATGAAAGACAAGAAGACAGTTTATAACCAATTAATATCAAGCATATAGTGCTGCTTAAATGTACTGTGAATCAATTGGTCATTTGCTTCAATACACCAGACCTACAGCTGGTGTAATTAGCGCACACAGTATTACCAAATTCAGTCATATGACGTGTTTCCGGACGACATGATAAAGTTCGACCGGTCACTGTGCTTATCATTATGAACAACTTATACTATGGGATCAAACCCTGAAGTGCAAAAAAAGAATCAGCTGTTCCATACATTTTGACGAGTTATGCAAACATAAATTGTAGGGATCAGGGTTTGGTCCGCTAATAAAAGTTGTTAATGATGAGTATAATGACCAATGACTGGTTGAAGTTTATCAATATCGTCCTAAAACATGGTTATATACGGTATAAGACATTTATTTCTCAAAAAGTATACAATTCACTTAATATGAGAAATACAAGTTAATCTTAAAACCAAATTTAAGAATTACTTACTCGTAAATAAATAAGCTAAATAGTAGTGCAATTTATTGCAGTGTTGTGGGTAAAAGGAAAAAGTGAGTGTATTTAAATTGATTCTTGAAGGCAAGTCAATGGCAATTACACATTGAACTATTTATAAATATGTACATATAAGAATGTTTTAGTTGTTATAGTGTTTTCTTGGTTATTATGAACCCATATTACATAAAACTAACTACCTATGTTCTTATCAACTTGTGATATACACATTCAAATAATTTACACTCATAGGTAGTATTTAAATGTTGTATTATTATGATTCTAGTTGTATTCTTAAATGCCACTGCTTTTGCATCAATGGTTGATCTTGGGCTGGTCATGTGTGTAGTAATTTGAAGGTAAGCAACTGCAAACCACAGTGGTTAACCTGCCCTATCGCTACTGAAAGACCACTCCAACACAACTGCTTTCAATTAAAAAGATGATTGTCAACATAATTAACTTTACTGTTATAATATAATGGGATAGTTGACACACCAATCAATTGACATACTTTTTAAGAGCTGTCAAAACGTGGTTCTCTCATAGATTTCTTATGGCAATAGAACACTGTGACAACACTATTTTCTCAAATCAATGACTTAACTATTTATTGATTTAAAAGCAACTAAAAATCTAATTTGGTAATTGATGGAAAATAAATCGGGTTTTCAAGCCCAAAGTAAAGTTTTTTTTTAAAGATTGGTCTCTTGGAATTATTGTTTTATGGTGTCATCTACCCTAATACATAGAAACTAGTTTTGTTACTGTGTTTTGTCATTGCGATGGGATGGCTTTGCTGTTGCCGATTGTGGTTGCCTTCAGACTGATATTAGTACCTTTTATACAGACAGCCACGTTTTAGGTTACAGTAGAAGAATAAAGCTGCACCACTGTTGCCGGCACTGGTTTAAATTTTAAGTAGGTAATCTTTAATTAATGGGGTATATTTTAGAGCTTATCACAATAATATGCATATGCATTAGTGGAAGGTGCACATTTTGAGAGAATTAGAATTCATCTGTTTTGATTTCACGCTGCATACTCTCAGCTTCCATAAGAGGTAATTTTTTGTTGTCTGATGTGAGTGTAGGATTTTGTCACAATAATGAATAACCAAAAACCCAAATAACAAAGATTTTTCAAGCAAAGGTTTTCTTTTTAAAACCTTGTCCTATTACTATTGCAACTTCAACAGGCTAAAAAATTTGAAATAATAGCTCCAGATAAACTCACTGCCCTGTAATTAGGGTGGTAGGTCAGATGGTAACATAGTTATGATAAACATTAACGTGGCTGCAGTTTTAGTTAGTCTGAAAGCTGACCTGACCTAGTTAATGCAAGAAGAAAAGGGAAGCCAATGAGAAAATAAGCAGTTGATTACCTTCTGAAGTAGAAAGTAATTTGCGTCACGTTTATGTAATTGTTGTTAGTGTTGCTTATGTTTACTTGCTATGTAAATAATAGTAGTTGGTAGAATTCTACAAATTATACAGTGAGGAATTGGAAGAGTACTAAAGACAGAGTTAATTTCTGTGATTTTTTGTTTTGTGATTTCAGACTTTTCTAGTTGGTCCCATAGAGTTATTTAATTTGAGTGTTTTCCTATAGCTACAACGATTTAGGCACCCGCCCTGATTGCCTTATCTCAAAATTCTACCCTGTATAAGTTGTTAATTCATACTTTCAAAGCCTCTTTGACTTATTTTTTTTTTAATCAGATTTGTTGATTTGTCATCTTTTTTCGATTTGCACATCCAGTGATGTGTCATCTCCCATATTCAAACAATCATCAGATTGAGGCTAATCTTAGTCCTTTTCAATCGGAACATGTTTGTTGGTGTTCAACAGTGTTGTGGCCAGATGATTTCTGGGTTGTCCGAGTCTTTGCTGATATGCCTCACAGGACTTTTCTATTTGTTCTCTGACATGAGTATTTGGAAACTCTACCAAATACTTATGTATTTCTGTGTTCCGTATTAACCATGGTGAATTGCTCAGGGTCTTCAATACTTTGTTTTGGATGCGTTGTAGTATTTCCATATTAGAGTGACTTGCTGATCCCCAGAGTCGTAGGTATGTATAAAACCAGTGTGGACCTACGCCCACACTGGTTTTATAATGTTTTTTTTTTGTATACAAGAAGCTTATTTTCCAGACTTACCCCCCAATACAGAAACGTCACTCGAAATTTAAGGGCTGCTTAACATTTGACCAGCTCCTAAACTTTAACTTTCGTATGGCCAAACATCACTTTTGAGTATCTGTTAAATAAAAGTGCTACTTAAATTTTGAGTGACGTTTCAGTATTCGGGGGTTAGTGACAACTGTCTACCTATTAGCCAATACAACTCACAACATTTTTGTTTGCCTGATCCTTTTTAGCCTTTCTGTGCTTTCGCTAAGTGAGCCTTCTGTCCAGATGCATACCCAGGTTGGTATCTGATTGTTGATTTTTGCGGCAGGACAGCATCATCAAGTGTCACAGGTGGCTACCCCTGGGGTATTCCTGCTTTTATTTGGCAGATGGATAACAGTCAACCTTCACATTTAACCTGGAATGTCCGGTGTTGCAGATAGGACTTCAGGAGTATGTAGACAGTATTCGGCAACTGAAGTTTTATCTTATATAAGAGGTCTTTATGCCAGACACGGTCGAAAGCCTTGCTGGATATCGAGGAAAACTGCTGAGCAGTATTGTTTTCTTTCCAGCATCTGCCATATTGTGTGAGCTACTCGGTGTATTTACTCTGTCATTCCATGATGCCCACGAAAACCGAATTGATGATTTGGTATTATATTTTGTTCTTCAAGAACTAGGAGAATCCATCTCAGAACTAGCTTCTCGAGAAGTTTTGACTGTAATGGGATAAGACTTATTGGCCTATAAGATCATAAAGATGTGGCTTCTGTTGGAGGCTTTCCTGGCTTGGGAATCATGTTATTAATGAAAACTTTCAACAGCTTTGGAAAATATTGAAGTCTCAGTACTGCATTGAAGAATATTGTCAGTAGGATTATTCCTTTTTTTGGTATTTGGTTCAGCAATTCCGCTGTTCTCAGGACAAACCCTGGCGCCTTCTCTTGCTTTAGTTGTGTTACGGCATTCCTAACTTTTGCTGGTGTAATCAGTCTCAGTGGTAGTGACACTTGTTGATCGCTGTCTGAGATTTTATTAATCTCTTCTAGTGTATGATGTTAGGTTCATTGGGTTTAAAAACGTTCTTTAGAAATTCAAACTCCGCTTAATCTGCAGGCTTTGTCTTATTGTAAGTATAAAATATAGTCTATCTATGTTCAACAGGGGTAATTAAAAAATGACGGTATTGCTTGCTGGTAAAGAAAGATCTCACCAAATATAAAAAAAAAATCTTTGTATTGTGTTACGTATTATTTTAAAAGTAAGAGCTCAAACCAATATGAAGTGATAGAGACATTCATTTCCGCTGCATTTGTTAATCGTTTTTTACGTACAAGATCATGTCGTCATCTACTCATATTGAGCTTCCATAAGGTCAAATTACCTGGTGATGTATTAGTATTTAAGCATATTTATGAATTCATAAATTGCTATTTTCATGACTTCGTCACTGAATTTAAATTTTCATCAGTGGTATTTACTTCGGTTCATAAGTGTGAGATTTTGTAGGTTTTAAGTCTATAATGAGGAGTACACAATGAAGGAGATGGTAGGAGGCTGCTGTGTGTGCTCTGACGAGCGCGGTTGGCCCGACAACCCGCTTGTCTACTGTGACGGAGTTGGCTGCACGGTTGCTGTCCATCAAGGTATTTATACTAGAGTGTTTGCAATTGCTGATGCCTGTGACAGACTAGTTGAGGCTTCAGCGTCTTGACACTCTAAAATGTTTTGTATGTAAAATGAATGAATTAAATGAAATAATTTAAAAGACTTAAAATGTTTGCTTGGGTTGATTACTACTCAATTGTTACTTTTACTGAGAAATTCAATATATTTTCAGCATGCTACGGAATAGTGACAGTACCGACAGGACCATGGTTTTGTCGAAAATGTGAAAGTCCGGATACTAAAAACAAGGTTGTAAGTACAGCAGTTCATGCAGAATACAGGTTGTTGATTTATTCTGAATTCGATGGTTTGGTATGCCCTGATAGATTTAATCTTTTAGCAGATCCAACAGCAGCCTGTATTATAATCCAACACCCTTTTCACTTAACGTCAACCCCTTTTTTTTTTGTCAATAAATTCAATGATATTCTAACATTATTTTTGCTCCTGAATTTTTAGACAAAGAAGCAATAGGGTTTCTTGTTGTAAAATCAAAATGAAACGGTTTGAGAGTGTGTTACAATAAGGATATACTTTGCACTGTTTTTTTGTTGTTTGTTTTAACTGTGGTACTGTTCTAATATCAAGTATGTAATGTTTTAGCGCTGTGAGCTATGCCCGTCCAAGTCGGGTGCTCTGAAGCGGTCGGACACAGGAGGATGGGCCCATGTCGTCTGCGCCCTTTACATACCGGAGGTCCGATTCGGCAATGTCACATCCATGGAACCGATCGTGTTGCGTCTCATACCACCAGAAAGATACAACAAGGTGAGAACCATAATATGTATAATACAGGGTGTAAACGGACCCTTCATGAAGCCGTCAACCAAGCATTCTGTACATCAAACTAAGTAACTTTACGCAAAAATTATTGCTGGGAAACGACTTTTTTGTTTTGTGGTGAAACATCACGTTTTACGGTAAAACTCAGTGTAACGCAATCAAGACATGGTGCTGATGGACGCATTTAATAGTAAGCGAGCTTTGGAGATATTTACAGTAAAGATATGACCTTAAAAATTGGTATTTGAAAAAAGAAAAAATATTTTTGACCCCCCCCCCCCCCCTCCCAATATCTCCGTAACCAGAAGGTTCCCACTTTCCCAGCTATGGTCTAGAAAAAAAATGATCGCAATGACGGGGAGAACAAGTGCCTTTCGGCTATGTTAAGAATCTATTTACACCCTTCATACGTTTGCTATAATAATTTATAACATTTTAAAAATTAAATATTTAAAAAGAAAAAAAAATATCTGGTATTAATTGTGGTATAAAAGAATACACAAGAAGAATACATATAAATAATTAAAATTTGTTTTTAAAAATGTTCTTTTTTACTATTTTTTTTTTCTATTGTATTAATTCAATAAAAATGGGAGTAAATAATAGGGTGATGGTTGACAAAGGAGAATGGAAAAAGACTATGTGTTGTTGGAACAAGGACAAGTAAATGATGACGGTTTTGCTCTAATAAATTAGATGTACTTAAATTTTTCAGACCTGCTACATCTGCCAAGATTTAGGGAAGACACACCGAGCCAATGCTGGGGCATGCATGCAGTGCAACAAATCTGGTGAGTCTTGATGTTTTTATATTTTTGTCATTATACGATTACCACAATATTATACGTGTTTATTATGTCAGTCACTCCTGACAGGCACTTTCGAATAATATATAGTCAAAAATAACCTACTTACAGTCAGCTATTTTGTTATTTGATTGGGCGGGCATATTTTAAAGAACTATTGTATGAAACATTGGTGTCGATTCTGTTGTGCACAAACTAAACTTAATTCAGGCTATTGCTATCTTTTACTAAAAGGCAGTGCGAGAAAAGGACGGCTATAGCTATGAACTAAGTTAAAGATGTCAAACTAGATTATGCCTTGCGCTTCACCGTGTTTTTAGTCGACATGTTTTTACGTGCACCCTTCATTTGTATGGAAATATTAGTTCCAACTAAATTTGACAGCTATAATTATGTCCGTCTCTTACTCGTTTTAATAGAGTGAAAAAGATAGCAATAGCCTAAATTAAGTTTAGTTTGTGCACAACAGAATCGACACCATTGTCCAATGAAGGGGATTTTTTAGTATGGAGCCTGGCCTGCCTAACTATCTCACATTTTATTTTAAATTACAATGCGCAGCTTCGCTTCCAGCTTATATTTCTAATATAAATAACTGGTATCCGTACTTATTTATTGTCCACGACCAAATCTGCAATCTACACCTTTGCCTACATAGTCTGGTGTCTTTTCGGAATCAGGCGAAACGGAGTTTGGTAGATGACAGAATAAAGACGTACAATGTCTATGTTCTCTCATCTACTTGTTAAGACACACTCACAGCCTGAGCGGCTGTGTCTAGAAGTTTTAAATTTTTCGTGAGAGTTTTAATAACGAAAGTTAGCTAAGGAACGAGAGGAAATTCTTTCCATAAACGAATTAATGGGGATGGCAACTGTGGAACTAATGGCGCTAGCATCGCTTGTACCAAACATCGTCATTGGTTGAAAATCTGTCATTTTATGTTTCAAAATAGTTTGACCTCATTGGTCAGATTGGGTCTAAGCTATGGACGCGCCATCTTCAATCAGCTTTGACCAGCCTTCCCCATTAGTGGATGGAAGTTCGTAATTATCGAGCTTACGTCTTGTATCAAATAAATTTAATTGCCTTCTTAAGCATCACCAGCCCTATAAAATATAATTATCAAATTATAAACTACAGGATGACATGTCGCTTTATCCGGGTTGTTTGTCACAAGGTTGCAAGCAACAGTTTCACGTGACTTGTGCGCAAGGCCTAGGCCTGCTGTGCGAGGAAGCGGGCAACTATCTGGACAACGTTAAGTACTGCGGCTACTGCCAACACCATTACAGTAAACTGGTTAGTTCGCAATGTCTTTCTATCTCTCTCTTTCTGTCTGAATTTGTGCTCTTGAATAACAAAGATGAATAAAAAAGAGATAACTAATAATTACACTATTAAACGTGTAAAGATGTGATTATGGAACAAAAAAATTATCACATTTGAAGTACAGGGTGATCCTGTCCAATTTTGTTTTTTGCTCTTTTTAAATGTTTGGTATGGTGCTAATATTATATCTGAAATATTGTAATGTGTATGTATGTTTGTTGTGATGTGGGCTTTAGGCCAGCTTGCATCACAAATCACTTAAAACATTCAGCTCTAAACATATTTCAAACATCACAACGTGAAATTAAAATTTACTTTATTGTTTTTTTGCTTAAATGGCATGAAGTGATCTAAACTTCGTACAATACCTACCATTGTATGTTAATTGCACAATCAATATCATTTTTAGAACTGTTGTACTGTTGCTGTACATTTCTTTGAGATCATTATCTGTGTTCACATTTACTGCCATTAAGATTTATGTTACACTGTGACAGTCTTCCGAGTCTAAATACTGGCGCCTATTACTAGTAGAAGGTCGCTGTACACTGGAACAGTAAGAATTTACGCTAAGGTTTCATGCATATAACGTTGTTTTTTAATTATAACATACATACCTAAATTGATTGTCTATGGTAACATGTGTAATACTCGCCAGCATTTAGACCACTTCGTGCGGTCACAAGAGCTGATTATTGTGTTGAGTACGCGTTATAGTGTTTAACATTTTCACTTTGTCATTTTGTTATCATGTCGGAAACTGCACCTAATTATTGCGTTACGTCGCCACTAATTTGTGCATGAAAAATTGACTTATTCATTCATTATCATTTTTTTAGTTCACCAATCATGACGTCACCATCATCGCCAAGGTACTAAAACCATTTCATTATATAAACGTAATTGGAAGTCATTCCTATATAGTAGAGTAGAGTAGTGTACATGTCTAACTGACCATAACTAAAGGTTTATCAATTATTGAATAAAAATATCCTGTTTCGTAGTGGTTTAGCACGAACTCGTTATAATTTGACACCGACATTATTGGCGGCGTTAATGAGCGGTGTGTGATACGGTGACGAACGTTGACTGTGCAGAAAAAGGGCGGTAACGTAAAGACCATCCCGCCGTACAAGCCGGTGTCGCACGACAGTCAGTCGAGCGACTCGAGCTGCGAGAAGGAGGGCGAAACCTCGGGCTCGCCCAAGGCTAGCGGCGCCGGCGGTGCGACGCCGACGCATGCCGGCAAGTCCAAAGGGGTACGTACGTCTCATGCCTGTAGCACAGCCGGCCATATATGTATTAGTATGTATAGCTCCCTACCATCTTCCATTCAACCCATTATTATAATAGTTTATGGTTTTATGCTTGTGCTTCTTAGAATCACCGTTCTAGTCCTAGTTTACAATACTAGCCCAAAACTGCTTTACCTTTGTTCCTCGAAAATGAAAAATGAATGAAATGAAATGACTAAGTGAATGAAAAAATCCATGACAAATATTGGAACAGATTTATGTTTTCGTATTCTAATCAACCCAATTTGAAGTCCGTTAATAACAGGGTACATTTTATTGAATTAAATAATAATTACATAATTTTCCGTTTATGGTATGGCATACTAGTAACAATTTAGTATCGCAATAACTTAGAATGGTTATTAAAATATGTGCAAGTAATTATTTAGGTAACGTAACACAATGTTATGGGTATTTTAAGTTAAGTTGATAATTACTGTGAAACTTGGCTAAATAGCTCTTTGACTTGGTGTTTTCATTCCTAGCCGGGGAGGAAGTCGTCTGCGCACGCGACCAGCACAGTTGTGTCAGGGTCAGGGAAGAATACTCCAAGCACATCCAAGGCTCCTACTCCTAGTCAGCCTATGGGTGAGTACATTTGTTACTTACTTTATTCTATCAAGGCTATGAGGTAGATGGATGCTACAAATGTCTCCACTCTAACACATGAAGATACCTACCAATTCTTTTGTCATAATAAAATTATTTTAAACAATTGTAAAATATGTGAACGACATAGTTCTGGCATCGTATATCGCAACATTTTTTGCAGAGTTAACTAATAATTATGCGCTAGTAATAAATTGGTAACAAATAACGGGGTTTTGCTTCGAATTAGACTACTTAGTGTTATTTCAAGTTGCTTGTGATCGAATAACAGTTTGCAAAAAAACCTAGAAATGTGTATAGGTAGGTATCCGAATTACCGAACATAAATAACAACTTTAATGCTTTTGAAATTAAAACGAGTACTTTCATATTTTTATGCACACACAAGACTATCATATTGATTGGATTTTTATTCACAATAACTGAACAGTTTTACCCGCTTTGAGCTTGTTTTTATCTAACACGACCTCTTAATTAACCAGGTTAAATAGTTAACAAAGAATTGATATGATAACATTGTTTTAGAAAAATATTTTATTATGAAATATCGATATTTCAAGTCATGCTTAAAATTAATCTTCTTGCTGTATCTTCAAACTATGGTTTTAATTGTAATGGTGTGATTACACCGATGTGAAAAGTGCAGAGAGAGCAGTGGTGGCGACCCGACTTTTTTTTTTTTTTTTTTTTCGGATGGGAAATTATCAAATGACTTCTCCCCTTCTGGGCGGAGCAGGAGGGAGTGTCAGACTTTTACTGACTAAAACCCATCCATGTTCCTTCATCGCCCTTTTTGTTCCGGGGCCACGGTATCTCTTTCGAACAGTCCCGCAACCCCGGCAGGGCGACCCGACTTACGAACAGTAAGTCTTGGGTTCGAACCTAGGCAGGCGCATTACTTTGTGTAATTTATTTCATCACCACTGCTCTCAAAACGGTGAAGGAAAACATCGTGAGGAAACCGGCATGTATTAGAACTAAAAATTCGAAGACGTGTGACATCTGCCAATCCGCACTGGGCCCGCGCCTCCTTCTCATTGAGAGGAGGCCATGTGTCCCAGCAGTGGGAACATTAATAGGCTGATGATGATGATGATGATGAAAAGTGCAGCACATTTGTACGAACATGTTATTACGAGAGCCCATGACCAAAATGTTTTAATTTTAATGTTAAATGAGAGTATGTCATGCTCACTCAAATGTCTCGCTGATGGTGGCGCATGTGTCGGATCATTTAGTATGGTGGAGTTGAATGGTGCTGATCCATGCGTCATGTTCGTGAACGGGCGCTGTCAGTTGTGACTGGTCATCTCTTAGTTGCCATGGCTTATTTTAAAGAATTATTTTCTTTTTTTAATTGTGTTTTTTTTTTGTTTTGTTTTTACTGTGGACACTTTTAACGTGCACTTCTTGCTACATTGTTCTCACATAATATACCATCTCAACATGAATGATGTAACCAAGATTTTGTAACAACATTTTGATTTAAAAGAGTGTCCATGGAGTTTCTTGCCCGTTCTTCTCCATAGAGATCTAATACGCTAGGGAATAGGCAACTACAGTACTTTCACAGTTTTTATGTCTTGTGACTGGGACTGTAGTTACATTTTATTTTCATCTTTGTTTCGACAATTCAAAAGTGCCTCTAATTGGCCTACTTGAAATAAATGCTTTGATTTTGATTTTTGATTTTTTGCCTCATCGTTTTACGACCAAAACCGTATAAAATCAATGGATTTGGAAATTAAGTTTTGAAAAGAACTTGAAACGCGATTCCACTGGTGTGCGGACACCGGTGGAATCGCGCTTTTAGGGTAAAAATATACTAAGGTGCGTATCTTATCTTGATCTTTTAGAGTAAAATAACACTTGACTTATGATCAAAGTATAGGTGCTTGCATAGAAAAAAAAATCCCAGTTCGGACAAGTCAGAACGGATCTGTACCAATTGGTACGGTTAAAATAGTTCAATATTTTCTACGCGCATTCGCAGGGAAAAGAGAAACAGCAAAAAATTCTAAAAAAACCCGACTGAAAAACTGGAAACCAAAACACAAACACATTTTAAATAAAATAAAATCTGGAAGCAGGCTCATGACAGCAGGGCCCATTTGAATATAAAATTATGAAAATGGAATGGGCCCCGCCTGCTTCCAATTTTTGTTAAATCCCCCCCCCCATCCCAAAGCCGCCATTTTTCTTTGCATTTATATTTTGAATTTAACGACGGATAATTTATACAAATCCGTTCATCCGTTTAGGAGTTACGAAGGAACAAAGAAACGGACATACATACATACACACAGGTCAAACACAACCCTCCTTTTGGGCTTCGCCGCAGTCGGGTAAAAAGATAATACAAGGAAACCTGTTTGTTTGTGCAGGCACCCCATATATTTATTGCACAAAAACTGGCGTTGCTCTACTAACGTTACCCTACTAACAAAATAGGTCGCCTTTGCAGGAACCCACGGGAATATCAATAATTTCACCATCAAGGTGAGAACGATTATTAGCAATGTGTAGGTGGTGAACACCCACACTTATTGGTTACCTCTTTCAAAGGTATCGTACCAACTCATAATTTAAACTTACTCGTTCTTACTGAAATTACTTACAAAGGCGGAAGGTGTATTATTTATAGTATGGCAAATAACAATATTTACTGGTAATAAAACTAATTGGAATCGTTTTTTTTTTTCGTTTGCTTTCACCAGATATGTCACAAGATAGCACAGATTCGGTCAGTTCGGGCCCTGTCACACGAAAACTCAAGGCGTCTGAGAAAAGTTTGTCTCGTATGTCGTATTCCTTTTTCGTATTCATCGTATAAATATTTACTGGTAATAAAACTAATTGGTTTCCTATTTTTTTCGTTCGCTGCCACCAGATATGTCACAAGATAGCACAGATTCGGTCAGTTCGGGCCCTGTCACACGAAAACACAAGGCGTCTGAGAAAAGTTTGTTTCGTATGTCGTGTAATCATTTGTCGCATGTTAGCTCGTGTTTCGATGTGGCTTATACTGTTTTTGGGAGAAGTTTTTATAAAGAATAGCAGCTTGCTTTATCATGTGGCTCCTTATTTCTTGGGACTACAACGCAATTCAATACTGGGAGAAAAACGGAATAATCTACACTCCTAAAATCTTTAATTAAAAACAGACGTAATTTTTTGTATGTTTATGTTACTTAAATATGTACGAATCAAAATTGTAATGAAAAACGAAATGTTTATAATTCTTTTCACAACATTACTTTGCTTTTCTTATACACCGCAAGGCACCTTGCCTTTAGGTCAGATCGATTGCAAACGGTAGTTACTGAATAAAACAGATGGTGTTTCCGTCGCCATTTCGAACAATTATTTAGTGTTTGATTGCAGGCAAGAAGCTACTCTTTATAAACTAGTAACCCTTGGACATGCAAGCTCTACAGTACTACGAAATAATGTTAGCGCTCTTTTAGCGTTTTTATGTAGTAGCAATACGATTGAGCTGTTGCTTTCGGTTTTTCGGTAATTTGATTTCGATGTGTAGTTTCAAAATAGGTAAGTGATGGTGTTCAAAAAGCCAAAGATTCGAATAATTAGTTTTGCCCTCACAGTACTTAGCTCGCGCGAAAAAGTGACACAGTGAGAAGAGTGAACTCGCTCTGACGACAAGGTACAATAGATAAGTTATGTTATGAGTGAGCGAGACAATACTATACAATGTCATTCATTGTTCACGAGACATAATCATCTTTTGACGCGGTAGGGCGAATCTAATAATTTAAATCTTTGCAGAAAGCCTAATTAAATTTCTGATCAGTTAACTAAAGTGCGCGCGGAACTAGTTGGCCGCGCCTTAGGTATGTGAGCGGTGGGACGGAGAGGCGGGGCGCGGGCTGTCATTACTCAGTGCGGCGGCGTACTTCGCGACGGCAACACGCGTTGAAAGTTCAGGCTAATTTAGACAAAACGCACATGAGATTGCAATAGCAAGATGAGTGCGCCGATAAAAAGACAATCTAAGGAAATAATATTTAAAGTGCACACGTTTTTTAAAAAACGGAAAGCCTATATCAATAGTTTAGAATATAAAACTCAGGCGAATATACATAAAATAGTAGCAGAAGTAACAGGGGATATCAGAACGAAGTATAAGGAGAGTGATTGCTGAAAGTAAAACTTCCTTGCAAAATACAGGGGAAGCAAAATTTATTTCTCCGCGGAGACCAAAAGAAATAAAAGAAAATACAAGTTGATGATTTTGATTTAGGAGTGATAAGAATAAAAATAAATCAGTTTTATACGGTAGAGAAAAAAAATCCAAGTCTACGAAAACCAAATGCTGTGTTAAAAGAGTATAATATTTTAGATTGCGGATAACTTTTTTAAGAGAACTTTTGCACAAACTGAGATATTCATTTAAAAAATGTAAATCGAAGAGATCCCTTTTAATATAGAGACCAAACATTGTTGAATGGCGAGTGAAATATTTGAGGGCCATAAGAAAATTCAGAGAAGACAAACGCAAAAATGCGATGACCACGTACAAAAAAACGAATAAGAATACTGGAATCATTATATGAGATTTGATACTATGATGGACGAAATCATTATAAACTTACAAGATGATTCTGAATCAAGTTCAGAGAGTTCAGAATCAAGTGATTCAGAGTAATTTCATATAAGTATATATTAATTAAATAATTTTATATATCATTACAATATGTCAGAATAATATCATATACTTAATTTGTTTTTGGTTTATTTTACTATTCATTACAATATAATTAGATAGGTACAATATAAACTTTTAAAAGTTCAATTGTTTTTTATTTATTCTTTTCAATAATTGAACAATTATTGTTCACGATATCTCGATATATCGAGATTGGTCATCACTGTCTAATCTCATGTGCGTTGCGAGCAGTAGGGGCAACCCGCCCCCTCACCCCTGTCGCACCTAAGGCGCGGCCAACTAGTTCCGCGCGCACTATAGCGCTAGCCGACCAATCTCATATTAACTGCTATGATTGGTTGCCTAAAATGGCATCAACCAATCAAATAGCTTTACAAGAGACTGAACAATCAATCAGATTGAGTGGGCTTTCAGAATACTTGGGAGGAGAAGAGTGTGATAGATTTGCTTGTTGTTACTTAATTATTTAATGTTTAATTATGTGTTCGTCGTTTTCGTAATGAATGCATGTTTTTGTCTACATAAAGGTAATTAGATCTCGTTTAGAGTAAGGGTTGGGGAATTATTCGAGTGTTTTTTCTTATAAATTAGTTCTTAGGGTTTTAGCGTAAAATCGTGTTATTTTTTAAGTAAAATAGTCTTATAGAACTAACTCTACTAAAACTTTGGTCATATCGGTACGGATAAATTGCGCACTGTACAGTCGTGTAGTCTTTTCCGCCTGGTCAGTTAATTTTTTTTTCGCTTAAATCATGCGGAGGCGCCGAGCCACGCCCCCTTAAAGTTTATGCCTATTAGGAAAGCGACAATTTGGCGCGCAAAATAACAGTAGCTCTCGTTTGGCGGGCATCGTCAGTGCGCTCGGCTGATCGGTGTTGTCTTTCATTCATTATTTCTATACAAAGCCAACGGGGCGGGGCTAGAGAGCGTTTCTATGATGCGAGTGCAAGCAAAAATTAGCTTAGTGGTGATCAGGCGGGATTGTCCACGATACTACACCGGCCACCGCGTCTATAATGTGAGTGAAGAATCTGTCCGAGTCACCAGACTGACAGATATCATTCTTAAAACCGTAATCTGAACTCTGTCCTTACCAGTTTGACCGAACCTTAAGTTCTCCTATTTTGTTGTAACATGTTAGTCTAACTTAAAACCATCCTTTATACTTCGCACCGTTCCTCAAGCATGCCCATATTTATAAGATCTCGTAGTCACAGTATATGAACATGATACTTAGGTGGCAAATTACACCATTCGTCAGACAAGAAGAAGCCGTCGCCGTCGCGTCGGGGCTCGTCGGCCGGGGACGGGGGGTCGGGCAGCAAAAGCAGTACGCCAGCGCCTTCGCCGCAGCATAGCATGGAATCCACCACTACACAGACCGCTAAAGGTAAATTATGCTGACGTTTGAACACTTAGCTTCCTGTATTATCATTTGTGTACCTTTTTTTTTTTTTTTTTTTTTTATCATTTGTGTACCTGAAATTGGACGAAGTTGTAATGTTGGAAACAATGGAGATCTATTTTATTCTTTTATTCTAATCTATTAAAGTAATAGAATAGAATTATAAATATTATGAAATAGCTTTTCATCAAGTTTAGTGCACAGTAAAGTATTTTTTTGATTATTATTTATAGTATTTATTGATTTATTTAATTTGAGTGCAGTCCAGAGGCCATACCTAACTAGTTTAATGCACACTCAGATTAAAAAAAATTGGTACTCTGAGAAAATGTTAAGTACAAGTAAACTTCTGTTAAAGAGGACGGGAAAGAAACTGCGTGGCCAATCTTTTTCATTCTTAAATTGCTTCGCAAACCTTTTACCTCTTCCTATTTGTTCCAGCATCAGGCACCTCAACTCCAGTAGCTGGTCCGTCCAGGGTATCGCCGCCAGTGGCTTCGCCTGGCACCAGCAAGCAGCCAGCAGTGGAACCAGTAGGAGTCATCAGCTCGGTGGCACAAGCCGTGGCCTCCGCGTCCACTATCACTACCAACCCGACTAGGTGAGGAAACGCTCTTTACTTTGCTCTATAGCATAATATAATGTGTATGTATTCATATACGAAATCTCTTAAGGGGTCATTGTACTCATCATTATGAACAACTTTTACTATGGGACCAAAACGTTGGGTTTCGTTTTGTTTGTTACTGTTTCACTAATAATAGACCAGACAGGTCAGGAACGAGAGGGATATTTACGAAAATGCCGAAAAATGAACCCTTTCGAACTGAATTCGAGTGCATTAAAAAAAAATTAAAGAGATCTACTTATGAATCAAGCCTTAATAATTATTATAAAAGAAAATACTTAACTATCCACATATATCATACTTCTTTTCTACCACTGTAATAATAAAGAACTTACCATTATTTAATGAATAGTCCATTTGTTGTGCCCAGCGCTCCTGTGCCCGCTACAGTGGTGCAAGTTCCTACTGCAAAGCCGACCTACCAAGAGTCGGTGATTACCAACACTGATCAGGTGGAGACCAAGCAGACAAAGAAGAGGAAGGCCATCGCAGCAGCAGCTAACAATATGAACGGGCCAGTAGACTACACTTCTAATACGCCTCCTAATGCTGCGGTAAGATGGCCTGAAAATACTGTTTTTTTTAAGCTCAGTGAAATCGCAGAGGAATATAAGAAGAAAACTACGCAACTGTCAGTAATGGTGGCTAGTCTTCGAAGCCCTGACCGTTTTCGGTCATCGCAGCCACTCATAGCGGAGACTAGTCATGGATGCAGAAAATATTATAGTGAAGTGCGTGCACAGGTGCTCGCTTTAGGGAGTAAGATGAGAATATTTAAATCCTCTAATTGATAATTAAATTAGTAAACTTATATATTGGTCAACGGCTATTACAAAAGTGCATTTTTAAGGTATGCTTCACTATTTTTATTTTAAGCTAGGCTAGGTTATAACAGATATAGTAATAAACAAAAGTAACAGTTTTCAATTGAAATCATTTAGGCGGGAGATGGCACTTCCCAAGGGGGTGGCGTGTGGGAAGCCACGCATGTGCCCTCTGACGGTCAGCTGGAATCTGTTGACAAAATTATTAAAAAGGTATCTTCATTGTTGTCCTAACTAATCACTTTCATTGCTAACTCCTTTTGTTTTATAGTAACTTGATAGTCTGTAGTGTATCGTTCTATAGTACCTGTACTTCATTAGATATTCATTACTAGTTTATACATATATCATTTAATTTTAAGAGCTACTAAAACTCTTTATTTATTAAATATTGTCTGCACAAAAAGTGGTTTCAGTAATCTTGGTGAACTTCGAATTTTAGAATCCGAACATCACCCGTGTGGTCTTTATCGTATGAAAGTTGGCCGGAGAAGAGACAAGGTAATCAAGGCATCAAAATTTTACCTTAAGGGTCAGTTCACACTGAGACACGATGCGCTACGCCGCGAGACGCATCGCAATAAAATGTGTATCTTTTCGTGTAGTAAATAAAGTTATATTTTGAGTCGCTCTAAAATGTGCGCGCAGCGTCGCGTCTCGGTGTGAGTTGACCCTTAGACGTCACTTCTCTAGCCACCCTGTACCATAGATTATTTTAATGTTTATCGTGTGGTTAGTGCCTAACCTGGTGTCAGAGTTTTTATGTCGCCCATGGGCCTCTGTCTTGTCATTACATGCCGTCGAGAAGAGATAATTATACAATACGCACATGAATCCGTAAAATCAGAGGTTTTGGTTCGAATTCGAGACCTATGACTTGTCAGTCCGACGGTCACGCCAGTATCACTGCACTGCAATTTTTCAAAACGCAAACATACAAATTGTGTGCATCCTTGCAATGACCAAATCAACTGCCTGGGCGGCAGTCTCGACATAGTCTTTCGATCGCTGATTACTAACTAATAAATTTGGTTGCAATAATGATGCTTGCGTTTAAAGCAAGTCTCTACATCCAAGATGCGTTTGTCGCAAGCATCATTATTGCAACCAAATTTATTCGTTAGTAATTAGCAATCGAAAGTTAGTGATTTTGTCGTTATCTCTGTCGAGACTACCGGCCCTGGTATTTTTTAAGTTTTCCTTTAACACTATTCTTGCCTTTGTGCCATTAACCAGCAAACTAAGATACACTAAGTCCCACTTGTACCATAAATCACGCTCAGTGTTAATCATAATATTATATTACCGCACGCAAACTACGCGCTTTGATGTCGAGTTGAGGTCACCAGCCCGTTATACAATACAATATTATATTATAGTTGAAATAATATTTGAATTGAAACATAAATAATTTTTTTGTCTCTGACAACTTCAAACAATACATTAAGCGATTTGTGGTACAATATTCTAAAATTTACTTTCGTCGTTCTAACTTTAATCCGGTTACTACACACACAGGCTAAAACAGATGGGTCGGGTCTAGAAGCGATCCCGGTGCCTACGTCTCACTTCGCGAGCGTCAGCCCCGCTCCCCCGCCGCCGCCGCCGCCGCCCGCTCACAGCCCGGCTTCTAACCCAAGCCCTAGGTATGTGTTAGTACCTTTTTATATCTAATATATTCTATAAGATGAGAACCTGAGGGCCTAGACAAATTTACATCTAACATCAATAACGATGAAGGAAACGTGAAAAATGTTACTTGTTTCAATCATGTGCGTTTGCCTCTTGTCTAGATCCTCATGTCATAGCTAGGAAAAACTAACATCAAATTGGTAGCCAAAATGTTGAAAGTGATTCTTTCATTAAATCAGACCAGTAATGCAAACAACTGCTAAAAATGTAATGATTGTAGGGATTCCTTTGTCTAGCTGTGGTTTTCAACTTACCTTACAATATATTTTGATACAGTTTATTCTAATCCATGCACTCGTGATTGCTCTAATCCTATATTGAATGAGGAAAATGTTGTGAAGAAAGTTTTGAGTATGAATGTGGATATTAAAAGAAGACCAAATAAACGATGAATGGATTTTGTAAAGTATGATATATGGCAAGAAAGGAGATGTCTAATGAGATGACGAGTAATAGAGAAGTATGGTAGAAGACATGCTGCGCCGTACTCTAATAATTTGGAATAAGGGCAAGCAAAGATGAGATGAGATTGTTCTAATTCTTATTCAAAGGTGGTGTTGTGGTGTAAACATCATCCAAAACGTTTAAAATAGTTATTTATGCAACTGTTGTATAATGAGGGGTATTAAAAGACGATGTGGGTTCATGAGTATTTTAATACCTAATTATGTACAGTTGCATACACGACTTTATCTACATCCATGAAATGATAGTGTTGTAAGAAGTCTATGTAAATTCATGGAGAGTTGAATTGCTGAGTATTTAATACAAACAAACCATGTATAGGTAATAATATAATTATTTACATTTTGGATTGTACAATTATTAAAATACACAAAGCTTATATCACTCATTTTTGTAAACAACAAAGTAATGCAATACTAATATCGAACAAAAATGGCGGGATTCGACTTGAATTCGAATTAACCTATAAGTTTTTTTTTAATTACGGCGCTGTGGTAGTGAATCGCACAGACAATGCTAGACAGCGTTCTTTTTTTAAAACGAGTTGCATAATTAAATTTAGTACAACATTATAACACCCGTTTGGGTGTTATAATGATTATTATGACACTGGCTGTTTTAATGTTGGCCATAAGCTAACAGTTTCAGATACTTTTATAGAGGATTTATAGCATGGGTGTAGATAAACACTTTTATAATAATCGTCTACGTGTACAAAGGCTATATAACAATGATTACTTTCGCGCAGGCATCAGATGCCCAGCCCAATGCCGGGCCCAAGCGGAATGAACCAGGTGTCCAACATACGCTCTCCGTCGAACCCACAGGTTTGTTACAAAACGTTCACAGCAGTTTTCAGTACAATACATATTTATGTACTATGTCAATGTAATACATATAGCGTCGTGCCTGTACGCCTAAAATGGGTAGGCAGGGGGTATCGTACACCCACATTTCGCCATGTAATAGGAGTGGTGAGAAAAATACCGTTTTCTCATCAAACATTGTGATATGTACATACTAAAATCATGAATTTACTAAAGAAGTTTAGTAACAAATTACTGCAATTCGCCATCAAGTAACAAAACAAGCTTTGCTTTATGACGAATGCCTTTGTGTGCTTCAATTATGCTTTACCATACGGTTTTGTCATTATACGACGATGCTTAGTTAACCCGACTGTATTTTTTATTAAAAAAAGATGAGCCTGTAATTTAATTTTATATATCACAACGACAATCATTAAATTGTCGCCAAAAAGAGACAAATACATGCATAAACTTCCCTTTTCCCATAAAAATACAAACAAATGCTTATTATACCTATGCATGAGTCAAAAATAGTAATGAAAGACGATTGTCACAATGCTTAAACCAGTAAGCCTGTATGAAACTGTTATGCAACAAATATAAGTAAACAATAAAACCTAAACAATTGGTTCATCGATGCATATCGCATGCAGCCACTGAGTATTTAACAAATGGAAGTACTGATATATAAACTTATAATTAATGCTGAACGAACATCCGAATTCTCAAACGCAAGTCAAATAAGGCATTGGAAAGTATGATACTGTCCTACTTTACGGTCAAACAAAACAGAATATTCTTAAAGCAATCCGAGCCATCTTATGTATGGAGAGGACTAACTGAACAGGTAAATTTGGGTGACTTGCCTGCATGAACACGATAGTTTTTCGTTTAAAACAACGATTTGTGAGCGCTCTGAAAGGCGCGAGTACAGCTCTAAAGCATCCACACAGATTGGGCTGTTAGCCAGAACTTACCGCATAACGGATTGAATGAGAAATTGTGTGGAAAATGGATTGCACTTACTATAATACAATACGTGCGTTTGAGAGTTTGGCGTCCAGTATTGCCCTAAGTCAGCACCCCATTTGTAAATACTCCGTGTTACAGTAGGCGTCCCTCAGTGTACTAATGCGTGGGTTGTGTAGGGCGGCAAGGGCGATCGCGAGGGGCCTGCGTCGCTTCTAGTGTCGGTGCCACTGCCCTCCACCAGCCACGGACTCAACCTCACCGCGCACTCACAGGTTCATGACTAACGGATGGACGCATAACTGTCGCTGGCTAACTACTAAACTCTGTTCATGACAGCAACGGTTCCACGACATGTGGCGTGGAAATATTGCACGATAAAACCGTTTCAAGTACAAAAAACACTAGTAATAAATGACATTAAAAAAAATACATTTTTGGCGCTCCATGCAAAGCCATTAACCACGTGTCGTGTAAGCAATAGAATGTAACTTCAACATATTTTTTTTGGAATAAAGAGTAGAACGATGTAGTTTCATTTCTTAGATTAATACGACAATAGTCCAACGGTGGGGAACTAGTTAAACTTCTCCGTTGTGCTATTGTAGTACACCAACTCCGACAAGCTTAACCTTACATTTCTTTGCCGTGTCAGGGTCGTGAACTTATTGTAAAGTCCTTCATTCATATACATACGTCTGTGTCAGAACCGGAGCTTCTACAAATGCTAAGAAATCCAACGGTTCGACCACGGCTGGGACGTGTACGGTTCATTAACCCTAGCTCAGTCGGGAGTAACCAGGACTACTAGTAATGTACCCTAGTAATCTATCGTAGTATTCTCATTCCATTGATTTGATTTCGTACTTAAAATTCATTACAACGTACTATATTTGGTATCATGTGATTTGAGGTGAGTCTGTACATAATCATCGGACCGAACTCCAGAAACAAAAAATGGCACAGTAATTCTTTCTCATAGTTTGGTGTTAAGGCGACTACAGGACCTAAATTAGCAACTCTTATTTGTGGTGGTTCAAACTTCGTTTGAAATACTGTTAGAATAAAGTTCTAATCAGCTTGCACTACAAAGTGGTTGTTACGCAGTCACTGCAGGCCGAGTAGTGCGAAATGA
Organism: Xestia sexstrigata; assembly: GCA_941918905.2. Lineage (NCBI taxonomy): Eukaryota > Metazoa > Arthropoda > Insecta > Lepidoptera > Noctuidae > Xestia > Xestia sexstrigata. The sequence continues at coordinate 7,602,539 of OW799200.2, read as the reverse complement.
TTGTTATTTTTGCGATTTACAAAAAATCTTTTGATTGGACTAAAAAAATAAAACACTATCATGCTTGTAGAATTATTTGCCAAAAAATCAGAATGATCGCATGTATTTTAGTATGGTTTTAACTCGTTAAAATAATTTTTAAAAATAAGTTCGTGTTTTTTTTTTCGAGTAAAATTAATTGTATTATATTTTAAAAACACTATCATACTAGCTTATATCCTGAAGAATATCATATATTTTTCTGGTTTTGTTTATTGCAGTGAATCATATGCTTTTTGCATTGTAAAACTCGCGTTTAGCTCCTGTAGTCCCCTTAAACGAATAAGCGCAACAACAAATCGTAAGTACTGAACATGTAGGTAGGTATATCGATGTTATATAAAAACGTAAAGATAGGGGACGAAAGTAATGACGTAATGATTTGATGACATGTGCAGTTGTGTGTTCCTGTTCACTCAGACATGCTTTTTACAACTACTAACAATTACTGCTTGGCCGTGTGCGCCGTACCATCAAATTGGAAGATGCATGGTGTCCCTACGGCGCGGCGCAACGAAAGCTTAGCTTGTGCTAACATTGGATCTGGTAACATCATAATATTTAAACTTTTTATTAGCTTCAATTTCAAATAAACTGATTTATTTTGATGAAATGTAAATGTATTGGTGTAGGTGTTTGTGAAATATGGCAAGCGCAGTATAATTAATATATGTTTTCTCTGCTAGGTTGCGAGCGATATGCCGAGTCCGCATATTTTCCACCAGCCACCACCGATAAAACAAGTAAGTTCTATTTTTACGTATTTATTGTTTTCGTATTATTGACTATATCGTGTAGCTTTCTATGTACGGTCGAACAAGCTATTTGGTTTACAGTTTAACCAACAATTTACATTGTAAAATGTAAACCAAATAGCTTGTTCGACCGTACGTTTTAGTTCAACTTAAATGGAGAGCTCTAACTTATTTATTTCCATCCAATACTGGTTTTATTCGTGACAAATAGGCGGAGTTAGCCTTAATTAAGGTCTAAATTGTGACTAAAGGAATTTTATTTTCAGCAATCATTTAACAACACACATTATTAATAACAGCATTACTCTGCCCACGCAAAAACGAAATCGTTACTACTCTAGCATCCTAGATAAATTAGGAAGGTCCATTCCCATATTTAAAAGGCCGCAATACCATCACAGCGACAGTCGATGTAAAATAACTTGTCAACAAGTAGTTCTAAAACTAAAACGCGACTACTGAATGAAGTCGGTTAAAATGTAGACTATGTTACCCGGGCCATAACGAATCGATTGACACCGTATTCATCAAAATCGGATGAATAGTTTAAGGGCTACGGTGGTACCTACGTAAATACAAACATACATACATACATTAATTGCGTCGACAGTGCGAAACGTATTGCTGATCTGGAAATTAGTGTCAAGAACTCCACTGCGGCGTCGGTGGCTCTGCTAGAAAGTAAAATTGACGTGCTGGAACAGCAGGCGAGGCAGTGTAACATTGAGCTGGGGAACATTCCTGAAAAACGAGGTGAAAACCTGATTTCTGTGCTGGAGACAATTGCATCAGCAATTAACATACCGCTAGCCAAAAATGATGTAGTCGCAATTCACCGTGTTCCTCATGCACACGCTCAGAATAATCGTCCTAAGAACATCATAGTGAAGTTTGCGTCCCGCTTGCTCTGCGATAACTTACTAAGTGCGTACCGTTTATCCAAAGGGTTGACATCCGATCGCATTGGCCTCTCCGGAACACCATGTCGTGTCTACATAAATGAGCACCTAACACTTCGTAATAAGGATTTATTTCGCAAATGTCGAGAAGCAGCCAAAGCCTGTAAATTTAGATATGTATGGATCAGAAATGCGACCGTCTTGGTTAAAGAAACTGATGACTCGGCCACTTTTGCTATTCGTACGGAAGCCGACATATCTAGCAAAATCACGACAAATAACCATTCCGGTAATATTGCTGATAATTAAACCTCCTCTATATAGTACATCGTTTGCTGTTTTTACGGAGGAATTTTGTGTTGTTTTCATTAACTTAAATATGCTGTCTTCTACAAGTTCACCTTTTCTTTATTTGCTTTGTCTCTTACTTTATTATGTAAAAATATCACTATTATCTAATAATATGTCCTATGCTAAAAAAAAATCGTCCGCTAATTGTTTTATGATGCTACTGCTGATCTATAAATTGTTGCTGAATTACTATAATTATATCTATGTCTTTATTGCCTTTACAGACGCCATATTGAATGTAACGCTTTTGATTGCTCTGTTTATGTGTTGTTGTTTTATAATCGTACCAGAACTGCTTGTATTTAATACTATTGAATTGACTATTATAATTGATGGCTAATAATCATATATCTATATATTACCAAAACTGCCGAGGGATCAGGACAAAGCTCAACACATTGTATTTGAATGTTTTGGCAAATGCTTACGACGTTATTGTTTTCACCGAGACCTGGCTGACACCTGATATCTCAGATAACGAATTTATTGACCAACGTTACCTTGTATTTAGATGTGATCGTGACCGTATTGCTACCCAAAAAAAAGATGGCGGTGGTGTACTTATAGCTGTCTCACGAGAATTAAAACCGTCTTGCCTCGCATTATCGCCGCCTTTAACTTTACCTGAGCATAAAATAATTAAAATCCCTTCCTGCCGCGATAATTATAATTTAATATGTGCTACTTATATACCACCGAATACGACGGAAGAAATATACATACATTTCCTCAATTCTCTCTCGGCTCTTTTTGATGATCCTCGTGTGGACAATGTTATTTTAACAGGTGACTTCAACATGCCGCAACTTAGCTGGGTTAGTAAAACTTCATTCATGGAATGTTCTACAAGTACTCCCTCTAATGTAACTCGTCAACTTATAAACATTTGCTCGCAACTAAATGTTAAACAATATAATCATTTAACCAATTGTAACGGTCGTATATTAGATTTATTTTTCAGTAATGCACACTCTGTTACGTTTATTTCTGATGATCCTCTCTTGCCCATTGATACTTATCATCCTGCCTTTTACGTCCACGTACCATTTGTACGTACAACAAGTATCTCGAAATGCAAAATTCCGAATCCACTCAATTATTACAAAGCTGACTACTGCGAGATAAATAAGGATATTAGTAATGTTGATTGGAGTGGATTACTTGAAGGGTTGATTCCTGAGGAAGCTGTGGCTGCTTTCTATGAAAAAATGTTCGAAATAATTAGATCACATACACCTCCATGCAAGCAGAGGAATTTTAATTATCCCATCTGGTTCACACGTTCACTCATACGTACTTTCAAAAATAAAACTTGTGCTTGGATAAAGTGGAAGAAACGCGGCAATATAAGTGACTATGAAAAGTTTTCAATGATAAGAGCAAGGTTCAAAAGGGAGGTTGATAGATGCTATAAAAGGTACATGACGTCAGTTGAAGATAATATTGCCACCAATATCAAGGCTTTCTGGTCATACATCTCCAACCGTAAAACCTCAAATAGAATTCCTAGCACGATACACTATAAACAAAATTTAGCTAGTGATCCTACTACAGCGTGTAATTTATTTTCTTCCTTTTTCCATTCCGTGTACGAACCCTCCACTTTTAACTCTGATTCATGGATACCTCCACCAACAACCGCTGATCACGATGTTAACCTATCTAAATTGTACTTCTCCTTAGAAAATATTCGTAGAGAACTAAAAATGTTGGATTCGACTAAAGGACCTGGCCCGGACGGTATACCTGCAGTGTTTTTAAAAAATACGCACAATACAGTATGCTATCCCATATTTATTCTATTTAACAAATGTATTTCATGTGGAGTCTTTCCGGATGCATGGAAACGCGCAAATATCGTTCCAGTACACAAAAGTGGTTCTAAAAATAATGTAGAGATGTATCGTCCAATTTCCATATTATCAGCATTGTCTAAACTGTTTGAAAGGCTTGTTCATGCTGAGATTTATCCAATTATTCGTCATGTTCTAATAAAGGAGCAACATGGCTTCGTAAAAGATAGGTCTTGCATAAGTAATCTCCTAATATTCACAACACAACTGTTTGAAAATATTGATAACAGACAACAAACGGACGCGGTATACACTGATTTTCAAAAGGCATTCGATAAAGTGGATCATAGATTGCTGCTCAATAAAATCGCGTACAATGGTATCCGTGGGGATCTCTTGCGTTGGTTTGTCTCTTATATAACCAATAGGACCCAAAAGGTTGTGATCAATGGCTTCGAGTCTAGCTGTATTCATGTTACATCAGGAGTCCCTCAAGGCTCAATTCTAGGCCCTTTATTATTTATACTGTTTATAAATGACATAAAATATTGCTTTCAAAATTCAAAATTTCTCTTATATGCTGATGATTTAAAAGTTTTTAAACAAATTTCAAATGAACAAGACTGTGTTAAATTCCAACGCGATCTTGATCGTTTTTCAGACTATTGCTCTTATAATAAACTGTACCTTAGTTTGCCTAAGTGCCTTAGTATAACGTTTACTAAAAAGAAAAATATCGTGCAGTATAATTATCGACTTGCTAATAGTGTCATCAATAAGGTTAGCTATCTTCGTGATCTTGGTGTGCAGCTGGACTCGAAACTTCATCTTGATATTCATGTAGAAAACATTGTTAATAAGGCGTATCAGATGTTTGGTTTTGTAATTAGAGCATCTAGAGATTTCCATCGTCCCTCTACCTTCTTGCACCTGTATAAGTCCATAATAAGGCCGCAATTAGAGTACGCAGTACCGATCTGGAATCCTTACTATGCAAAATATATTGAAATTATAGAATTAGTCCAACGTAAGTACCTTCGTGCTATGCAGTTTAGATGTTTTCGGAAAAAAACGTCATACAAATCGCTTCTCAAAGAATACGACCTGCTTACATTACAGTCAAGACGCGTCCTGCTTGATACAATGACGTTATTCAGTGTATGCCGAAACAAGTTTGATTGCCCTGACTTGGTGGCTGGTTTGTGTTACCTGGTTCCTCGAACAGTGCATGGACGGGAGGTCCGCACTAGGCGACTGTTCGCTACCAGCTTTTGTAGATCCAATGCTGGTGTGCGCTCACCGCTATACCGCTTAGTTGACACATACAATACGCGTTTTGGTGCAATAGACGTATTATTCCTGAGCAAATTTACATTTAAAAATTGTATAATTAAAATTCTAAAGGATCAGCAGTTGGCTCCATAAGTTATTATACACAATGTAGGTATAACTGATTATAGGATAGGGACCTGTATGATACATCACGCATGAATTATTATTATAATTTGTTAAATCTTTTAAGAATATTGTTTACCTTTTTATTTTATTTTAACTTCTTTTCATTAAGTTGGCCCTGATACAGTTACAGTTAACGTTTGCTAACAGCTTGTTTTTTATTGTATAATATAGTAATCTGTGGAAAATGTTGTGGGTAGTATATTAGTTAAGTTTTATTTTAAGACATAATTGTTTATGCTTAATATACTACTGTTTGTTTTCCCAAATGTAATAAATAAATAAATAAATAAATACATACATAGACAGCTAAATTCATAACCCTTCCTTTTGGCTTCGCCGTAGTCGGGTAAAAATTATGTTAAATTACAGTTTTTTAAATGTCCTCAAACATGAAAATTGTCCCTCAGTTTTGGTGTCGAATGTACGTGTAGGGCTATACGTTACACGACGTAACGGACCGCCGGAAGTCTTTATTACCAACACATTGTACACTGATCAACCGAAGTGCTGCACCACTTGTCAATGGCGATACTTGTCAAAGGAATAATGCGGTCAAACACGAAAAGCGACTAATAGCCTAATGCAATTAAACAAAAATACTCAAAAGGTGGAACGACGTTTATATTGGTCGGATTTCATGTTTTTTTTTTTAATTTAGTTCCTAGAGGAGTGGAGAAGAAAGTTAAAGTTTGAAAAAGCATCACTTACCAATTCCAAAAGAAATCTTAGTCTTAAAATTTTATATTTTAGAAAGAATTGCTAGATAGATAATAGAAAATATAATAAAAAATAATGTTTTTGTTTTTCGTTTTATGTACCGTATACAATCATATACTTACTTTCAGTAAAAAACCGTCATTTTGAAATTACAAATTAATTCATTAATTTTTATTTATTTGTATAGAAGATGTATTGTGTTGAATGCTTTTACAAACATTGTCTTCTTCTCCGTTACGCTCTCATAGTGTCATCACTATATTATGCCAATTAAATGTGTCTAAACTGTTGGTTACATAAATTACTGTTTCGTCACCCTATATCGATACAAAAACTCACTGACCGCAAACTAATAATATCATTAGTTCGATAATAAACGTAAAAATACAACAGTGTTGAGTAACTAGGCACACATTGTGGCTTTAGCGATACCGCCAATTACTGTAATGACATGTTATGCGTTGCATTTCCCTTTGTGCAAATCATTAATGTGACAGGCCGGCTGATGACTCAATGAAAGTATTATGATAAAGGCATCTGCTGCTATAATTTCCGCTCATTAGAACACAATATGGTAGGCCTCACGGTCTCATGGAGGACTAAGCTTTCATGCTAACTATAATGGATGTAAAAATACTCTTAACGAAGCCGAAACGCACTTGTTCTCCGGTCATCGCGTCATTGCTATATTTTTTTCTAGGTCTAGAATCTCTAGACCATACCTGAATTCTAGTTACGGAGATATTGGGAGTCAAATTTCCATCTTTTTTCTTAAATTCTTGTAATTGTATAACTTTACTTTAAATACCTCTACAACCCATGTACTATTTAATACATCCATCAGCACTATGTTTTGAGTGCGTTACATTGAGTCTTACCGTAAAATGTTATTGTTTACCCCTAAATTAGTCGTTTCCGATAATAATAATTTTTGTGTAGAGTTACTTAGTTTCAAGCACAGAATACTTGGTTAACGCTTTCGTGAAGGGTCCGTTTACACCTTTTATTAATATCTATTAAACTAGAGATCCGCCTGGCTTCGCACGGATTTTCATACAAAGATGAATTTTCACAGGCATGCAGCACGGTACTATTAAATGAACAATCACGTGAACAATCAATGTAAAGGGTGCAAACACCTCTTAACGAAGCCGAAAGGCACTTGTTCTCCCCGTCGCGTCATTGCGATCATTTTTTTGTTCTACACCATACCTGGACGGGGGAGGGGGGAGATATTGGGGGTCAAAGTTGCAACTTTTTTTTAAATCAATTAATGTTATAAATTTACTTTAAATACCTCTACAACCCATGTACTATTCAATGCATCCATCAGCACTATGTTTTGAGTGCGTTACATTGAGTCTTACCGTAAAATGTATTTTTTTTTACCTCTAAATTAAAGTCGTTTCCTATAGTAATAATTTTTGTGTAGAGTTACTTAGTTTCAAGCACAGAATACTTGGTTAACGCTTTCGTGAAGGGTCCGTTTACACCTTTTATTAATATCTATTAAACTAGAGATCCGCCTGGCTTCGCACGGATTTTCATACAAAGATGAATTTTCATAGGCATGCAGCACGGTACTATTAAATGAACAATCACGTGAACAATCAATGTAAAGGGTGCAAACACCTCTTAACGAAGCCGAAAGGCACTTGTTCTCCCCGTCATTGCGGTCATTTTTTTGTTCTACACCATACCTGGGAACCTAGTTACGGAGATCATCATCATCATCATCAGCCTGTAATGTTCCCACTGCTGGGACACAGCCTCCTGTCAATGAGAGGGAATGGGCTATAATCCACCACGCGGGCCCAGTGCGGGTTGGTAGATGTCAGTCTTCGAATTTTTGGTTCTAGAACATGCCGGTTTCCTCACGATGTTTTCCTTCACCGTTTTGAGAGCAGTGGTGATGAAATAAATTACACAAAGTAATGCGCCTGTCTGGGTTCGAACCCACGACTTACTGTTCGTAAGTCGGGGCCGCCACCACTGGGCCACCGCTGCTCTCTTCGTCCGTCTTCTCCGTGTTTTACACCCTGTATTTGTGATCACGTTCTCGAAAACGGCTCTAACGATTTCGATGAGAGTTACAATATAGGAGTTTCCTATTTTCACCCGAGCAGATCTCGGTCGCCGAGGTAAATAATAAATAATTTAATATTATTTATTTTAGTGCTTAATAATAAAATGTATGTAGTAAAGTTTTCATACCTACGTAATGCTTAAAGCTTCAAAGCTTCTAGAAGACATACGTTCTATAATCATGCAGTTATACATCGCCGTTTATCAGTGCACTGTAATTTCGATTCACACCTTTATTATCTGTAGGATTAGACAAAAGTGTGTAAATACACCCACATTGTGCTACTTATGTTTTAACTCCAATTTAATAGGGGCGAGTCTATTGCCATTAATCGGCCACGTATTCAAAATCCGGCCTCTTACTGAGAAAACTTTGCCCGACCTGACAATCGACCTCGGGAAACGACGCGGATGCGTCACTTGTCAAAAGGACTGTCAGTTCGATGTATACTGTGATTGTTACTCCATAAATTGTTCTCTCTCGGTTTTAGTACATTTTTGAAATTGATGAAATAGGATAAGTAGTTTTAGAGATTACTTGTCACATCAAACCTCTTAATACTAGTATCGAAATGTAAACTGAAGCTAGTTGCGTCTGGTTCAAGGTTTTGAACTACAAGATAGTGGGTAGACAAGTTAAAATACCATTTGGTAACTGCCAACCGAAGTTGACTTTCTAAAAAGACAGGGGTGTGAATAAAAAATGTTAAGAACTCACACACAATGAGCTTGCCTTTACAATGTACACAAGTGGCACGAACATGTTGTAGTAACTAGTAGGGCTGTAGGGCACACAAAGGAGCCCCTAGACATCGCTAGAAAGTAACAATAATAATTAAATAACGGACGACTCGGATTGTTCGGTTGTCTGTTAATGATTGGTGGATCACATTAATAAGTATAGCTGTTATAGGTAATTGAACGTCGTTTACCGAAAAGTGTACAATCCACAAAACTATAATGTCTTAAATTAAACCCAAAAAAAACTAAAGTAAGATGATATTCTATATGAATAAAATGCTCTTATCTTAATTTAAATTACAAGACGTTTTGGGTAATATCTTTGAAAAAAAACGAACGGTATTCTTAGAAAGGTTTTGAGCGTGCCGCCCTAGCGTCCCTAGCAAAGATAAATATTGCCATTTTGTACCTGCTCGCTAGTCGCAATCCCCTGCCTACCTGCTCCGTACGATAGTCAAAGCTCTGAAGTTTGTGAGCACACGGACGCCATTCATTCAGTCAGTCTGCAACCGACGCTTGGTAACGAACGACACATGTCAATCTGTACGGCAATGATACACACGATAAATAGGCAATCGTGAAGAGAAGCGAGTAAAAAACAAATTACGTGTTGTGCTGAGTTTACACACGTTTGTGTCAGTGCGAATGTGTATCATTTGTTTAGCACGTGTTCATCTTCTCCCGCGGTTTTGAACATACACTCGAGTTTGTAACATGTTAGTTATTTACCGGGAGTTTGTGAAGTAGATTTGTTACCAGTTTCACCGAAATCACAATAAACTACAGACTAGAACAATTTCCGCCTCGGCTTGTTAAAAATTCGAATAGAAACTGCGAGGGTATGCAGAATCGGTTTCTGTGTTAAATTTTGTCTTAACAATGTAAAAGAGAATGGAGTCCCGTGAGTTGAATTTTATTATCATTGCATGCTAAAGTTTTAATAATTATACAATGTGTGAATTTTTTATAACATACGTAACGTATAATGTCATTAAAATTTCAGGAACAATATCAATATTAAAAAACCTATTTCCAAAAAGATGCTTAGAGTCAAGATACGTTTAGGGACTAACTGTACATTTATTCAAGTTTAAGCAAAAGCAGAAAATATGAATTAAAATGTTTCAGCAGACTAACATATCCTGTACCGCAACTTTTTTGAATAAATAAACTCCTAAATATATAGAATTAATTTTGATAAATGATGATTAACAAATCTAACCCCTATAACAAACTTTTAAAGTTTGTGAGAAAGGATGTTTGTTACTCTTCCACGTAAAAACTACTGAACGTATATATTATATTATGGATAAAATGTAATTTACGCGCACGAAGTACTGGGCGGAAGGTACTAATAATATTTAACTTTAATAGAGCACAAATATGTCGATATTTTGACATGCCAGTAGCTAGATCCATCTAGTCTGAATATAAATGACGCCATCAGACATTGAAGGACTGGAAACCAGAAATTATTATTAAATTCAAATATCATTATTCGCTTCATTTAGTCTCGTTTTGTTATGAATGTCAAATAAAGCACAATTTGTAGTAATGCGACGCTACAGCCCACATTGATGTGACCTATTTCATAACGTTCACAAATTAAGCTGGAAACGATTTGCTTTTAGCAACGACATACCATTTAGGAACACATGTTTGTAATTCTACCGCTTGTGTAGATATTTTTTGTTTGTAAATGTATCAAACTAGCTGATGCTCGCGGCTTCGCCCGCGTGGATGTCGGTTGTCACGACCAAAAGTAAAGCTCCCAGGTGGCTTATTTTTTTCCGACACCTCCAACAAATATCATTATATTTTAGCCAATGTATACAAAAACTTGACAAGTTAAAAAACTAAACTAAAACCTTCCTCGAGAACCACTTCATCCATTGGTGAAAACAGCATGAAAATCGGTGCAGTAGTTTTTGAGCTTATCGCGAACAGACAGACAGACGCGGCGGAGGACTTCGTTTTATAATAATGTAGTGATAGTGAAAATTCAGTACGGAGTCAAGATGAATATAAGTTTCCTATACATGTAAAAAAACTACAGAACATCACCTGCTTACTATCCTTCACGAGTATGTTAGGTTTTGCTTCATGCCTTTTTATGCTATGAAATAGACAATCTTGGCGACGCTTTTGAAGTCGTATATTCTCTACTTGATTTAAAACGCGCCGTCTGTCTGTCCGTTGGTGCCGTTATAACTTCACTTATCCTATTTACATGGTAGGTATTAATTTGGTTTAATTCATTGAAATTTCATCTGGTTTATTTTTAAGGGATTATGAGATGCTGTTATACTATGCAAAATGAATACAGAAACGTAACTAAAAAACTCAGACTGTTTAATAACTTACTAAAAAAAAACAAATGTCCTTCCTTTTTAAAATTAATCCGTGACACACTATACACAATCTCACGCCTTTTATCCATGGGGATAGGCAGAAACTATAGTACACTTTCTTACATACTTAAACCCTAAAGTTGAAAATAAATGATTTTTTGTTAATATTATAAATGTTTCCTTACAGTCACAGCCTGTTCCCATGCCGATAGACAATGGAATGACAGGGCATTCACCGCACGCACACCCTGGGCGCTCCTGGGGAGGTCTTAACGTAGCCTACGAGATGCAACAAGATCCCAACAAGCAACAAGCTGGGTAAGTACTTATAACGACAAAACGTCGTTGAAGTACCAACACCACGAAAGTCAAAAATAGCAACTTCACAGAAGAGTGAAAAAACTGCATATTTGTACCTAGGGAATGGTCAAAATCAAATCAAAATAGTTTTATTAATTCATAATCACAAAAAGTGAACATTAAAGCACTCAATTGTTATTAATCACAATAATTAAAACAAAATAAACTAAAATAATAAATAATAATAAAATCCATGTTCACACGCTTTAGATAATAAATAATATAAAAAAGGTAATGGTACAATACCATTTTATAATTTGTGTTCACTTCAAATTAGCTATAGACCTTGCTTGTTTCTATGATTGGTTGAAACAAATCGTCTTCCGAATCTCTATCAAACGGTAAAATTTACTTACGTGGTGTTAGACTTCAACGACGAGTATAGAGAATAACGAGGGGACCCGATTGATAAGCAAATTATCTCTGAACTTATATTGTCCGTAAGTTAACATAACCGTCAGTCAGTATAACTGACCACAGCAAATTGAAGGACTGTCTCATTCGCTCTTCAATCAAGTTCCCTGTCTGTCTGTGTGTTACTTTAAGATTTCTTTGACATGTCTTAAACTAACATGGTATGAAAATCATTATGAGTATTTGTTTTGATCTGTGTGATCCTTATTAAAAATATCAGCTTGTTATCAACACAGGCCTGCTTACTCACAAAATAATAGGCATGACGACAGAATCAAAAAAATGCAAATCTATTTAGTCCGTCAGTTATTAGAGTATTGGAAATTAATGGACACGTATTTTTTGTTTTTGTAAATCAATGAATATTGACAAAGATAAAACTCGGCAGTGGGGGCTCGTGACGTCAGAACTAGGTAAAAATTATACCTAGGCGTGACGTATTGAGAATTTTAAAAGCGTCATATCTTCGTCAATTTTGGTTTACGTAACAAAAGAAAAAACACGGGTCAACTATTTTTTGATAATCTAACTGACGGACTAATTAGTTTTTTTTTGTCGTCTCGCCTATGAGCGCTTAACGCGCGTTGGCGTTAGGCGTTGGTATGTTGAAACGGTTGACAGAAACGGAACGAAGTTATAAGCTCTTTTAGCACTGAACGAGTTCAGTGATTTGTGATGCAATCGGGCCAACGGCGACATCAAATTTGTTTAACAAATAAGATAAGTACAGGAAAATAAACTTAACATACAAGGTGTAAACGGACATTTCACGAAGGCGTCAACTAAGCATTCTGTACATCAAACTAAGTATTCCTACGCAAAAATTATTGCTGGGAAACGATTTTTTTTTTCTGGGGTTAAAAATCCCTTTTTACGGTAAAACTCGAATGTAACGCACTCAAAACATTGTGCTGATGAATGTATTGAGTAGTAAACGGGTCCTGAAGGTATTTAAAGTAAAATATCGCAAAGACGGGGAGAACAAGTTCCTTTCGGCTTCGTTATGGGTCTATTTATACGCTTTATACCTAGCTATTTTAAGAATACTTTCTCATAAATGCACAGCGAATAATGTTTTTAAGCAGTGCGACTTTGTGATCCACTTAACTATATTTTCCTAAATAAACACGAATGCAATATAACACTTCACAATGTTTGTATAAAGTTGTTGTACTGTTTATGCCTAATTCATTGTTCAAAAGAATAACTACTATCTGGCTTTGTGCAACGTAGTAAGAATAATTAGTATTCTCAGTCGCGATAGTGATTATTTAATCAAAACCGCGAAATATATGACACTTATTTGCGAAGTTCTTTGACTTTTAAAATTCACTCTCTTTTTGAATGAAAGTCCTCACATACCATACATAACATTATGCCTGTCATCCCCAAAGAATGTGGCAGAGGTGTATTGTACTTATATAAATAGTACACACACATTTCGCTACTTATGTTTAAGACTCACGTAATAGGGGCACGCTTAGTGCTGTCTACCGCGAACAAATCCGTCGCTGCTACTTAAAATATCCTGATGTGCAAAGCCAATAACACTTTGACCTGGGAATTGTATCCAGGTCTTTATGCTTAGCGGTAGAGCTTGCGTTGCGACCACCAGATCAAGGGGCAGTCTGACTCTCGTTTCTAGAAGCAAGTTAACTTGAGTAAAAGTAATTATTTGAGATACTTGAGTTAGAACTGTTAATGAAATTTTGACGGTTCTTACTTCGATCAAATTCTTGTCTATTACATAAAAATAGTTGAATTGATTTCTTAAGTTCAAGCAATGGGGTGGCGAAGGCAAAGTAAATCTCAGGGCGCCACCATAGCTGGTCTCAATCTGACCAATGAGGTTAAGCTATTTTGAAATATAAATTGACATTACCACATTTTCAACCAATGACGATGTTGGAAACCAGCTATGCTAGCGCCATTCGTTCCTCAGTTGTCCCCATTACTTTAACTTGACTATAGACACAGGTGTTAATCAAAACAAAAATGAAAAAAGTACATCAAATTAAATCAATTATAATTAAAATTACCATCGCTATACTTTTATCCTGTTAATTGGAACAAGGGTACCATGTTCTTCATTTCCTTTCAATTGGAACAAGGTTACCATGTTTATCAAACGCCAATAAGTAAATCGGAATACGTACATTTAAAAAATTTTAATCTCGACTTTCTGGCTTCGTACGTACTGCTTTGTTTGTGCATTTGCGAAATACAAATTTTATTCTATGACAGAAAATCAACTTTAGGAAGTAAAAAACATTATTGCAACGAAAACATAATAAGTAGATGTCTTGTTATGTTATGTTTTCTTTGCAATAATGTTTTTTTACGCCTGTAGTCCCCGAAGGGTTAGGCAGAGATATATCTAATAGTACACCTTAATTTCGCCAAGTTTATGTCCCATGTGATTGCTAAGAAAAGTATTTAATAATATTTAAAGTCATTCTTGGTTTGTACCTACATCAAGCCTGTTTCTCCGAAGGGGGGTTAGGCAGAAGTGTGCCTATGGTACAACCAGATTTCGGCAGTTATTTCTAAGTCCCGTATAATAATAGGAGACAAGACTAATGCCATCATTCGACCACATATCCAGGCATAGTTAGTTTGTCTAACGCTGGAGGGTGCACAGCCAAGTCTATCCATCTAATTCGCTTGCTATGCTACTCGGTACTGCACTGCTAGCGTAACCTTTTATTTTTACGTTATAAGTTCAAGTCACGACTTTATAAATTCCAGCTATAACCAATAAATGATTAACAAATAATTTAATATATAAAAATATACTAACATAGTGTAAGTATTATTTATGTTATTACTAACAATGTTTACTTGTGGAATGTTTTACTTCTGAAATAAAATTATTAATAATAATAACGGCTGAGTGGACATTTCTAGTCGGTACTCAAGAAGCTTGTCTGATAATGGGTTAAATATCAAATAGCTGCGGCGTTCCCAGTTTCTGGAAGGAACCACGTCAAATTAACCCGAAGTCATGTGATGCGATTGGCTGTTGGTCCAACAATCATAACAGTTCACGCACGGTTGTCAATTCTTGTGTCGATTTTCGGTCATTTGAGTATTCGCTGTGCAATTTATGCAATATGAATACAGAATTAAATAAAGGCTCGCGATAATAATTATTTACTAGGCTAATAATTATTATGCTGTGCTCTAAAATTAAAGTTTATAATAACTATAGTCTACTTAACATATTAGATATAAAAGAAGATTTATGTTTGTTCTACAGTATGAGTAGCATGCCTGGCCCGAGCAAGCAGCCAGATATGCCAGTGAACATGGCGCCCATGCCGCCGACGACAGTAAGGACAAAGAAGCGAGCTGCCATGGCATCGTCTGTCGTAGCTATGGCCAACACCGCATCGGCTATACGTGAGTACTGCATATACTATTCTTTACGAAGTAAGTGTGCTGTGACATAATAGGTTAAGGAATGAAGTGAAAACACAATGTAATGGATTAAAAGAGAATGCAGTGGCAAACATTTTAAAGAGTATGCTAAAGGCAATAGGGTAGATGACACCATAAAACAATAATTCCCAGATCTCTAAAAAAAACACTTTATTTTGGGCCTGAAAACCCGATTTAATTTCAATTAATTGCCAAATTCGATTTTTAGTTGCTTTGAAATCAATAAATAGTTGAGTAATTTAGTTGAATAAACAGTGACGTCACAGTTGGCTATTGCCATACAAAATCTATGAGAGAACCGCGTTTTGACAGCTCTTAAAAAGTATCTCAATTGATTGGTGTGACATCTACCCCATTAACAAAAGGCAGATTTGAAAGGAAATTCCAGGAGTGAACACACACTGACCTTATAAAATATATGATGTTCTTCAGAAAGGTCAGGTCCGTAGTACTCGCAACCAAAAACTACAAGATTCAGAGAATTAATATATTTTACTAGGGTATACAATTATAAAATCGTCGAGTTTAAAAGTCTGTACATGATACTGTGTTTGTCGACGGAAAATAACTCTTGGTTTTCAGTATCCTGTTAGGTCAAATTTAATTATATATTGATAAGTACTTAGTGGTAGGTAGGAAGGTAAAGTGATAAGGAAGTTTGTGACGTCTGTTGGTTCCAATAAAATAAATAACAATGATGACAACGGTTTTGTGAATGTTTTTCTTTGAAAAACATATGATGAAACAAAAATTAGCGAAGCGAAGCCGGGCCATTACACTTTCTAAGTTCAGACCCCCTGTGATAGGCATGTCAAGTAGAATCAATTTGAGATCATTAGTCGTGGCAGTCAGTGGCAACAACCCAACTGTAATCTTATGTAACGGAGAATAAAGATCATTTCGATTTTGACAGTGATGCAAAATCAATCAGAAGTACAAAAAAATAACAGAAAAAGGATGCGTTACCATTTGACCATCCTTCAACATCAATTATGTTATTTATGTTGTCGTGCTGACGAATTTTTCGAACATATGATAATCCTACTTATATTGCGATAAATGCGAAAGTTTGTGAGGATGTATGGATGTCTAGATATTTGTTACTCTTTCACGCGAAAACTACTGACCGGATTTGGATGAAATTTAGAATACTTTGCTACTGTTTTTTTTTTTTTACTCGTACAATACTTTGTATCCTGGTAGTACGATCCCATGGGACAATTACAGAACTCCACGCGGGTGAAGCCGCGGGTATAAGATAGTGTACTATAGTTTTTTCGAAATCCTTTGGAATGCAATAGAAAAATGTTGATGTGTTGTGAATATTTCAGAGAGCATGTCCACTCAGACTCAGACTCTTGCCAGCGTGCGTCGTCAGCCACAGCCGACCCCGCCGCCGATCTACTCGGAGACCATCAAAGATTCTCCGCCCAGCTCTCCAAGTAAGTCTACGCAAAGTAGCACACAAGCTTATAACAAGCCGTACACCGGCCGGTTAGAAGTTTTTAATAACGGCATAGCCTCCATAACTAAGTTCTATAGTAGATGTACAAGCGGCTACAGCGCTGCTGTACCCCCGAAAGAGGCCCCGATTTATACGGCCTAAGGTTCTACAATGTTCGTAAATATGTGTTAGTACGGAGATACAAAGGTCTTATGCGAGCGGTAGTGTGCGCCTCATTATCTAAAATAAGTACTTGTAGCGCGACTATAGCGCTCGTATGTTATTTAGACGCGTCTGTATCACTGAATTAGAGTTTACAGATCTGTATTAGATATACAGTAGTGATATTTTGGGGAAATGAACAAAACATAATTGAAATTTTAACAAAGACGTCTACATAAGTGATTGATGGAAGACTTAAAATAATTGGAAAAATAAACAACAGTTGGTTTTTCCTTTTATGCATGCAAAGTACCAGTGTGAGTGCCACTGTATTGTGAATGTACATGTATTTTAGCTAAAATTTTCACGCGCCTACCATTTATGCAGTTTTTTGGATAAAAATTACATTTGATTAGAGGGTGTGAATTTTGAATTTAGTTTATATATGACAGTTTAGCTTTCTAGGTAGTTTCTTTAGAATCCTGGGTGAGAAAGAGTGATGTGAATTCGGTTTTTATATTATATAAGATATAAATAAATTATAAAAAATCATGAGAATTGCTTGTATTCAAAACTATAATGGTGCCTCGGTTACAACAGCCTTCAGAGTATACTAGAACCATTCATCCGCTCATCATCGATTTAAACCGCTAGTATCCACCATTGTAGACCTTTCGGTTCTATGATTGTGGTATTGACGCTCTATTGTACTTTTTTAGGTGTATATCGGTAACTAATATATTATTTTAAGAGTCGTAGGTTGTACAAAGGACTATTGATATAAGGGTAATATCTCCATACAATAACGAATGCTTTAATTATACTATTTTATCATCGGACTTATTTATTTTTTAATCAATTCTACAGTTTGATGACGAATATTAATAGCCATTAATAGTATATTTTTCTTTTAAAAATGCCTTTAAAAATTGTGAGGACAATAGAAAAGGGGAAACTAGAGTGTCCATGAAAAATTCACGCGATATTTTTTACAAAATGGAGTTACAATAAAGCAATTAAATTAGTAAAACACTTTTGTCTCACTTTAGCCGCTATATTGGCCTCAGAAAAGAAAATTTTGTGCTTTTAGCTTTATAAGGCGTGGTTTTCTTGCAATAACCAGCTATTTACCATACAGTTGCTGTAAAATTCCCCACTATAACGACCGCGCCACTATAGAATTGTATTTCTCTGCTGTAAATATAGAGTTTCAAAGGCAGTAATAAGTAGAACAGCTTGGACATTTAGAAATATGCAATATACAACCTAAATCGCTATAAAGGAACCTTATAACTCAATTTAAACATTTTTAACTATTAAAGCCCTTTAGAACACCTAGCGGTGTTTTAAAAGGTATTTATAACTCTGCTTTATATTAAATGCTCGTACATTAACTCCATAACACGCCTTTGTTTCTTCATTGGGATTATATTTACTTTTGTACGGCTATTGTACCACATGCCTGTTAAAGAGCTATTAAATACGCTACTGAACTACTTAAGTTTTATAGTAAACCCCTTGAACAGCTATTATAGAACATTCAGGATGTAAAGAAGTCATTTAAGCAGCTTGTGTGCTAGTTGGGCGTTATAATATAATGGTGACCAACGTAGTTATTAAACAGTGTTGTTTCAAACATATTGAAATGGTAAATATCCTCAACTTAAACTAGATGGAATCAACATAATCTATCAGACCTCTCTTGAAAGGAATTGTCTAAACCAGTTCAGAGAGTTAATTGAGTGTTTCTTGTAAATATTTCAATCACCTGCGTGCCATAGTCATATTCGCATGATGAATCTCACAGGAACCATACAGCTTTCAGGCATCAAAAGTAACTGAAAAAATGTTGTTGTTGTATGTGGCTTAGGTTTTAAAGTTTTACTGAATAACTAGCATTAGCTAGTCCAAAGATAAGTCTCATCTCACGAAAAAACTAAAAACGCGTCTTTAATACTCGTATATAAACATCACGCCTGTAATTCCCGAAGGGTTAGGCCGAGGTGTTCCTAATCGTACACCCACATTTTGCCAGTTGTGTTTTAGTCCCATGTAATAGGGGGCGAGCCTATTGCAATCTACCAGGCACAAACCCAGACTCAATGGCTGCTACTGAAAAATTCCTGATGGCAAAACTCAATTAAAATTTGCCCGACTCAGGAATCGAACCAGGGATCTTATATCCCGGAGTCGGGCTCAGCAGTCGTGGTTGCGGCCAGTAGACCAACGAGGCAATCATAGTTCATCTATAGTCATGTAACAACTTTAAAACAAAGGTCATACCGTTTGTTTTTTTATTCATTGGGTACTGTAACAAGTAATCATCATGTTGGGGTCGGCTTCCAGTCTAACCGGATGCAGCTGAATACCAGTATTTTACATGGAGCTACTGCCTATCTGACCTCCACAACCCAGTTCGTACTGGGTAATACTCCTTGGTAAGACTGGTTGTTGGACTTTTTGGGTCACTGACTACCTATAAAGACTGTCAAAGATCTACAAATGACAGCCGGGACCGCCTGCTTTACGTGCTTTCCGAGGCACGGAGGTAACGGTATGTAATGGGTGGTCGACTATCTACAGACCAACCTAGGCAAGTACGGCTTAACCTAAAGATCAACCCGAGCGGCTGTTATTATTTAGTCACGAGCTCCTCCTCAGTACTGTATCAAGTAATATGGATGTTTTATTTCACAGGCTCTGAGAGACCATTGAAGCCCAAGATGGAGACTGCTAGGTAAGTGTACAGTCTTGAGTATTTATTCTAAATATGAATTAAAGAAGTCTATTTTAAATTAAAATCTTTTTTTATCTAAAAAAGAAAGACTTTTTTAAACAATTGTAAACTTGGGTTCATTTCTTATTATTGTTTTCATGGAATCTTCAAAACGTGGCATTTGTTTTCTTGTCTTTTTCATGTTGTTTTCTCTAAATATTTGGTTTAAATTGCTTTATAGAGCTGCTAGATTTTTAATACTTGAGTGGACTACAGAATTATTGTGTTAATATTTTTAAACACAAATTGTTAATTTGGTCTCTCGTTTCCAAGCAGTTTGTTTCACCACATTAAGAACTAGTTGTATTGTATTGTATTGTATAACGGGCTGGTGTCCGCAACTCCACGTCAAAGCGCGTATTTTGCGTGCGGGTGGGAAACTATTCGATCCATCCCAATTCCCCGAAAAAGGCCAGTAACGCCCCAATGTTGCTGACTATCTCGCGGAGATTACCTGGGTTACCAAAGTACTTTGCCCTGTATGTTGCAACCACTGGGCAGTGCAGAAGCACGTGGGCTGCTGTCTCGTCTTCCTCCATGCAGACACGGCACAGGGGGCTGTCTGTGACTCCTAAGACAAAGAGGTGTTTATTAAAAGAGCCGTGTCCGGTAATGGCGGCTGTAACTGTGCGCATCTGTGGTTTAGTCAACCGCAGCGCGCGTTTGGTGAAGCGGCCATCGATAGCAGGAAGCGCTTCCTTGGCCTGCCTACACTCGCCGTGGTCCAGCCACAGCTTGTGGTGTTGTTCGCTAGTTCGTTTCCTTACCAGTGTGCGTAGGTATCCGAAAGGGAGCGGTACGATAGGTTCGGGTCCCACCGCTGCCGTGCTCGATCCCCTTCTAGCGAGTTCGTCCGCCGCATCATTACCACGGGAATCGCTGTGTCCTTTGAACCATTGGATAGTTATATTATTGAGATTACCAACCTGGTTCAGGCGTTGGTGACACTTGTGTATTGACCCAGAGTTCACTGTGTGGTTGTCCAGTGCTAGCAGTACAGCCATGCTGTCCGAGAGTATACGAATTGAGTGGTCCACAACCTTCCTGGCTCAGATGGCAGCAGGGAAATGCCCATGCATTCTGCCTGAAATACCGTGTTGTGGGCCCCCAGAGGTTTGGCTATGTGGATGTTGAGATCCTCCGAGAAGACTCCAGCACCAGTGCCAGTACCTGTTTTAGATCCATCCGTGAAGATCCGCAGTTCCGCTGGATTTAATCCCTCGCAGCGGTGATCCTCATGGAGCTGGATGTTAAATTTCTTATCGAATACGTATTGTTTTGGTATCCGATCGTTTGTTGCTTTCGCCAGGGGGAACTCGTTGTAGAATCCCTCCAGTACCGCGGTGTACTGTGTTTCTCTCTTACCCCAGACTTAAGTGTTTTAAGGCGTATAGTCGCCATTGTCGCTTCCTGCTGTATGAACAGATGTAGCGGTGGCAGCCCCAACATGGCTTCGAGAGCCGCAGTCGGAGTAGTCCTCATGCAGCCTGTGATTGCCATGCAGGCATGCCTTTGCAAGCGTTGCAGCTTGATGGAGGCTGTAGTTAGTTTGGTACGGGGCCACCAGACCACTGCCCCATACGTGATCATAGGTCGGATCACCGCGCCGTATAACCAAAGTATAATTTTAGGGGATAAGCCCCACTTCTTACCTATCATCCTCCTGCACTGCCAGAAGGTACTGCAGGCCCTGTTTATTTTATTGTCTAAGTGGCTACTCCAGTTCAACTTACTGTCTGGAATGACTCCCAGATACTTGACGTCATTGGCTAACTGGAGTTCTGTATCAAAGAGTTTGGGTAGGCGATAAGGGCCTAGTGTAAGAAAAAGTAATATTAGCTGATTTTGAACAACTTCTTTCTGACCGATCGAGATGACTTGATGTCGAGGCTTTTGTCCCATTTATTATTCTTCTCTAAATTGAATGTGCTTACCCGTTTTGTTGCAAAATTCCATCATTATGACAACCACCATCCTCATTACAATAAAACCTTGCCCAACGAGGTTTTATTCTGAACCTGATGATACCTTTGAGGATATTCAATATACTGTGACTGACCCTCAGAACCTTCATGTATCCCAGGATCGCCTCCTGCACTGCCCCTCACATGCTAGGCAATGAGTTGAACCCGGAGAGCGGTGCGGCGGCGTGCCTGCAAGAACAGTTGACTGCTGAGCTGGCCGCTCATGCCGCCGGTAGCGTGGGCGGAGACACGCTCATCCCGCCGCCGCTGATCAACAAAGCAGCTGTAAGTTATTTTTCATCACACTTACACGTAAACTGTATCATAACAGTCAGGTTAACTTGGCCGCAATGCCCCGTATAAAACCCTCGACCTTTTTTCTTCCCATGAAGCCCAAGGCCGGTAAGTATTTTTTTTTAGTTTGTGGCGCTGCACACAGGTCATGCAGGTTCAAGTTCAAGCAAGGAGTTAACATCAGATCGAAATTAAAAAAATTGTCTTAAAATGTTATCTAAACGGGAATTTTATTTCAATCTCGCTACATATTACTTTTACACCGTCATGGCAGTACACATATTTGCCCTTAATGTCTCTAAACGAAACATTAGTATTATCTGTAGTGTGGTTTAATGGCCCGCCATCTGCTTAGAATTTGTGCTGACTAGTGTAGTAAAGTTGTATTTCATTATTTTTTTTTTATTTGAAGTAATAAGTTTTTCTCCCCTATAATTTATTTATTTACTCGCAAATGTGCTGAAAAACATTGTATGTATCACGGGCGGCCCTCAGTCTTCGGGCTTCTGCTAGAGCCTCGATCGTAATTCCTTACTTACTGTCCTTAATACACAATGTACTACTTATTACATTTACTTTACTGGAACCCACTTTTAATGTAATTTATTTCATCACCACTGTACTCAAAACGCCTTGAGGAAACAAAACATCTAACCCCCCCTATATCTTTATCATCTTGACTTATTTTCACTCGTCGTTACCGATTTGTAGTACGACAATTTGTCTCTAAGAACAAAAGAGTTTATGTAATTAAAAAGTCAGTTAGCAACACAAATACACACATCAAAAATGTCTAGGGATCAAGCATTTTTATGCGGATTTCTTGAGATTGAGATGTGGCTTTGTAATAAATTTATGATTTTATAAATTTATATGGATCCTTTTTGGTGCATTTCATAATTTGAATCAGGAACTCTCAATCAAATTCGAGTAAAAGATGAAAATAAGCTGTCAATATTTTCCCTATAAAAACATACAACGCATTGAAGACATTATTAGTGCTACTGTTTCCCTACTACTGATTAAAACCAACGTTATTATGGAGCGGCGACGTCATTTAAGCAGGGAAGAAATGCTCAGAGCCGTGGGAATGATAGAAGCTGGTTCCCGGCAACGTACTGTAGCTTTAGCTCTGAATACAAGTCAGAGTGTTATCAGTCGACTTTGGACACGTTACCGAAGCACTGGTACCGTGGCTGAGCGCCATGGAGGACGGTATCGCTGCACCACACGGAGACAAGACCGATACATTCAAATCTTAACTCGAAGAGCTCCAACAATAACCGCCATGATGTTAGCCGTGAGGCTTCATCACTCTTCAGGGAACTTAATTAGCGACCAAACAGTCAGAAACCGCTTGCATGAAGTGAACCTTCATTCCCGAAGACCGCTACGGGTACCACCTATAGCAATGCACAATCGTAGGATTCGATATCAATGGGCTCTTGAACACAGAAATTGGGCAGAAGAACAATGGCGTTTCGTGTGCTTTTCTGATGAGTCTCGTTTTGGTATGAGACCAGATACAAGACGTATACGACACTGGAGAACCCCTGGACGCCAACAGCGATTAAAATCCTGCCAGGAAGTCCATCCTTATAGTGGTGGAACCATCATGGTATGGGCGGGTATTTGGATCGGCGGAAGAACTGAGTTGATTTGGATCAGAGGCAACCTCAACGCTCAAATTTATGCTGAGACGATTGTATCAGACGTCATCGTTCCTCTACAAGTGCAAATCGGTCCCTTATTTCAGTTAATGCATGATAATGCACGACCGCACACCGCAAGAGTTGTAAGACAGACTCTCGCCGCAGCTAACATCAATGTCCTGCCCTGGCCTGCTCAGTCGCCAGACTTGAACCCGATTGAGCATGCATGGGATATGCTACAGAGAAGAGCTCTGCCGAATATGGAGGGTATCCAGTCGCAAGAAGACCTTTTTTTGTTGTTGCAACGAACATGGGCGGCCATTCCACAGCGTGATTTGGATGAACTCATTTTGAGTATGCCAAACCGATGTTCTTGTGTTGTTAGTGTTCGCGGTAGAAACACGGATTATTAATTGTTTAAGTTACCCAATAAAATTTTAAAGAAAACTGTTATTTCAGTCTTTTTTTCGAACTTTAATGTTAGTGGTTCAAATGTCAAAAATCCCTTTATTAGGAAAATGGCAAATTTCTTTATTAATGCAAAGGTGACTTGGTTTATCGTTACTGTGACAAACGAAAACACTTTATTTGATGAATCCTTAAAGAAAATTTTAATTAATATCAATCAGGAGAAAAGTTATTGCAAAAATATATGTTGATCCCTAGATACTTTTGATGTGTGTAGTTTGATAGTTAAAAACATAACAAACTATGCAATTACAGGGCGGCAGTATCAGCTCCGGACGTTCATCCAGTGCTCAAAGCCTGGACCAGCTGCTCGAGCGCCAATGGGAGCAGGGCTCTCAGTTCCTCATGGAGCAGGCCCAACACTTCGACAGTAAGTAAACATTCCCACAACCAACTACAGTACATAGAGTAGTTAAGCATTATCTCAATCTGTGACGTATTTCATATTCCGAGCACTTTTAGGGGCAGTGCAGACGACAGACTTTTTGTGTGCGACTAACAAAAATTGCGACAAATTTTGCGTGATTGATGTTTGACTACTTTTTGTCCACTATAAGAAGATCAGTAGATCCCTAAAGTGGACAAATAAGTAGTCAACCACATAAATCACGCAAAATTTGTCAAAGAGTTTTTGTCAGTCGCACACAAAAAGTCTGTCGTCTGCGCTGCCCCTTAAGATCAGTCAAACCGCTACAGTCAAATTGCAGACACGCTGTGGACACCGGACATTGGCCGCATAGTATCAGTCAGTGTCGGGTACACAGAACCGAGTCCGCAATTTATCCGTACCAGTATGACAGGACCTTTACTGGAGACGGCATGTGGGGTATTCGCCCTCGTCAAAAAATTGACCACATGGCATGATATAATCTATGTGTGCGTAATTTTGCGCATGTACCTACTTAATTCTTTATCCTTCGTAGTTAAGTTATTATCACAGTATTTTTTAATTTTCATATGTGTGTATGATTATCTGTTTTATTTTCTCCCCTTTATATTCCCCTAATATATTGTTAGACACAGTACTTTGCAACAATTATGAAACGTTAAGCACAAGAAGGGACAGTCGGTAAAAGAGAGCCAGTGAAGTATTACGCCGTGGATAACAAACATTCATTTTCACCTATGCTTTTATAACAGTAGTGGATTAATGCTGTAACCTCCCCTGAACAAGCAATACCGCTGTGCGTTTTGTCCCCGGTCTCCTCCAAACGAGAATTAAAGGCATATTTTTGTTAGCTGGTAAGTAACTGGTTTTAGTTATGTTTATTATATAAAGCCAGCCTGCTTAATTTGATTTCGGACAAAATTTATTTGCCATTTAAGTGGTATAGGTAGAATTATTTGTTTAGAAACAGGGTTGTTATGATTTAAATAGCGATTAAAATCAAGGGATTTTTTTAATAAAAATCAATGATTTAAATCAATAGTTTTTTACTGCGACCAAATCAGCCAAAATGTGTCAAGATACTTCCCCCAACATAAACTACGGCGCGCAATACAAAACATGGAAAAATGTACCTATAACCGTAGAAGAATTGGATATAATCAAGCAACTGCTATGTACAGTTGCTTTTTTCGCTGGGGTCGAAAGAATATTTTCGGCATTCAATTTCGTGCACAGCAAAATAAGAAATAGATTAGGCCAAATTAGTCTTCCTTTTGAAAAAACTAAACTAATTATTAAAATTACAGTGTTTTTTTATGTTATGTGAAAAAAGTTATATAGGCGAATTTCAAAGCACAGATAGGTACGCATTAATATTCATAATTTTGCTGGTAACAGATAGACTGTTATGATTTGACTTCAAGAAACGATAGCTATGTATTACACGATTCCGAATACTAATAAACTTACTTTTTCGGCAAAACCATGCAACATGGCATCGTTTTTTTTTTATTGCTAGCTTTTTATTTGCAGCTACAATTTAGTTTGTCTTGATTTTGAGAATTTAATTTATTAATATTGTAGAATTTAAACGACAGCATCCCCAATAATCATTAGTAAGTAAGTAAACACGGGGACTTCAATGACTGTCTGAATTCTACGGTGAGGAAACGAAGAATTCATCCAATACCCTCAAATTAACTGCGTGCAATTGATTACAAACATATTCAGATGAAATCCCTTTAATACAAAAATTTGTGTGCTAGATAGAGCACTCACTCAAAAACAATCACAATCACTAAAAAATACACGGTTTTTCTTAACCCGTTTGCTATTATTAGTATTGTACGAATCAACTAATTTTTTCAATCAATTGATCGTCGTAATTCAAAATTTTGAATAAAGTCGTTAGTCATCAATCATGACTTGATGACTAATGCGTCAGATGAGTTGAAGAAAAGCCCGAGGCATGGGGTCCCGGGTCGAAAAAGCACCTGCACTTGGTTTCTATGTAGTTATACAGTATACCTCGTAAACCCACCTTAAGAGCCTATACTACCTCAAATTAGCAACTCTATATTTTCTATATATTTTATTTATTTATTTTATTTTTTTATTTCAAACTTCGTTTGAAATACTGTTAGAATAGAGTTCTAATCAGCTTGCACTACAAAGTGGTTGTAACGTCAGTCACTGCGGGCCGAATAGTGCGAAATAAGTCGTTTTTGCGATTTAGAAAAAATCTATTGATTGGACTAAAAAAATAAAAAATATAAGACCTGCTTTATAGTTAGTTCAGTTAGTATAAAAAGTTTCATGATCTAATTTAAAGTATTTTATGATTGCCAGCTGTTTTATGTTCAGTTTAGAGGTAACTTTGGGATTTTTTTCTATCGAAAAATTTTTATGGAATCGTGTTTTCGCCAAATATAGGACTTAACATTAATCCTCAACTTTACCATATATTTATTTCAAAATTAATGCTGCAGTATTTAAGGCGTAACGGAGGATCACGCTAAGCCATGCTTTTTTTTTTGGTGTGTTTTTACTGTGGACACTTTTAACGTGCACATCTTGCTACATTGTTCTCACATAATATACCATCTCAACATGAATGATGTAACCAAGATTTTGTAACAATATTCTGATTTAAAAGAGTGTCCATGGAGTTTCTTGCCCGTTCTTCTCCATAGAGATCTACGCTAGGGAATGGGCAACTACAGTACTTTCACAGTTTTTATGTCTTGTGACTGGGACTGTAGCTACATTTAATTTTCATCTTTGTTTCGACAATTCAAAAGTGCCTGTAACTGGCTTATTTGAAAAAATGCTTTGATTTTGATTTTGATTTTGCCATTTGAGGTAGTATAGGCCCTTAAAGAAGAACATCTTATACAGTGTGTTTGGCTACCGGTTACCGATACTTTAAGGGCGCATATTATTTACTCATTTCTATCGACAAATACACGTAATACTCCTAACCCCGCGAATGACAGCCATTTTGTTTTGTTAATCGGCTGATCTAGGCTATTTTCAATGGGATGCTAATATCTTTGAATGTAAGAGACCTAGAGACGTGCAAATTATCTTATTGCAAGGGTAAACGATGAGGCTATCAAATTATTAAATAAATTTTCCTAAAAAAAAATGATAAGAAATTTTACATAAAAAATACTTATTATTTTTACATTTTCTACTCTAGTGCAAAATTAACCCCCGAATAATGCGTATCTTTTTACGTTAAATGAGAAGTATTTGAGTCAACCTATAAAATTATATCAAAATATTACCTCAAAATCAATTGTTTTAATAGTTTTTGTCATTTGAATATAGCTCTGCCCCAGCACATAGACTCATAAGGGACCGAATATAGATAAGGCACCAAATTTACGAGTGGGAGTGAGATGCCAGTAAGGTAAGTGGGGGACGGCACGGAGGAAACTCGGTATGTAATAGATGGCCACCCATCCACGGATCGACGTAGGCAATCACAGCTTAATCTTGAAGATCGACCCGTGCGGCTGTTATTATTATTTAGCCACTTCACTCGCTCACTTTCTGCCGACGCACTCCCGCTCCTAAATTTGGTGCCTTATCTACCTGCTCAAACAATGAACGGGGTACCGGCAATATTGTGGAGCATTTGCGCTGACACAGGGCATGACAATCATTAGCCACACGACCTGATTTTAACCAAGTAGTCATTATAGTCATCAAATATGATTGGACGTATTCAATCATTAGTCGTTCGTCATTAATCGAACTAAATTTAGCCCAACGCTGGCTTTTATTAACCGTACGTACGTAAATTGCAAACAAATACTTGCTCTTTGATTCTTCAAAAACCTAACTCTATCTAATCTATCTTCTATCGATTCAGAAGCATGAATGCTGTGTAATGAATGGTCATTTCACCTGCATAACAGTTTGCATTATGGAATTATCGAGAATAGTATGTGTGAGGTATTATCAATAGTATTTTGTATGCAGGTGCGACGCGTCACAACCCATATATGAGCCGCGAAACCTCGCTTACGGAGGAGGCCGGTGAGTAAAAACAGGCCCTCAGATACAGAACTGACCCTCCGTCCCTATCAAAAGCGCGATGTTTCACAATACCTGTAAAGTACTGTATCAGTGTAAGGACAGGTTCTGCCGTCTCTAGTCCCTGCTCTATGTTTAGATGAGAGGTTTATTTTATTACGTATGTACCGCTAACACAAGATACGTGTGCACAGTCGCTTCGCTGTTATCATGCCTACACCAACTGCGCACAGAGAACGTTCGTCTGGAAGAACACGTAGGAAGCCTGCTCCAGCGACGCGACCATCTCCTAGCCGTAAACGCTCGCCTAGCTATACCGCTAACTACTGGTACGTGTTTTGGGTAAAGCTCCGGAAAATCTTAACAACTTTTTCAACAAATCGCTCTTAACCAAGTTAGTTAGTGGTTCAAGTTGTTATCTAAGAAATAAAATATTTCTGAAATAGCAATTTGTTTGAACGACTGTAATCTTGACAGCAATTCCTATTGCACAAAGATATGTTGAAAACTTGTTAAGGTTTTCAAAATGTTTGCCCTTGGATAGCTCCAGATTGTCTGCTGAATGTTAGTAACAAGTTTATTTTCTTCTTCTCTGTGTTAGTAACCCTGCATGCCATATGTGGTGGTTGTGATCCCCTAGTTTGACATAATCATATTATCTTTAGAAGTTCAGTTACAGGATTCATTTCATCCGAATTTTGGACATGTTTGCTTGGAGAATAAGTCGTCAGTGTAGTTGATAAGAAAACTAAACTTCAATATGGTTTTGAAGACACTTACACAAAAGGAAAAGAGAGGCCTATACCTATATATTATATTAATTCGCATAATACAATTTGTCTTTGTGTAAATGTTTCTCAGTTCAACTTATGATTACTTGCATGACACATCCATAAAAAGCAGAGTTCTAAAGTGAACATTTCCCATGCGAATCATCATAAAGTGAAAAGGCAGTTAATTGACCTTATACTGAGTTACATAATAAATGTATGTTAGAACAGTGTTGTGTATGTTTGTTTAGAGATAGGAAAATACGTTTTATTTATACAAGTACAAAAAACTTCCACAAAGTGGCCAGTATTACTTGTAGACGGAGAAGTGGACAACTTATGTTATGTACTGACTTTTACATACTTGCTTCGTAATGGATACCAAAGATGAACACGTAACCTGCTCTTTTCCTAGAAAGTAATAACAGGGGTATTTGTTTCTCTCAGGGCCACTACCATCTGTAACACTCGTGCGATATACTTCAAGATATCATCTGTCCTCATCAATCTGTAACTTTGAAGCTTTTCATTTGTACATTGTTTTATTGTGTGTATATGTTTAATAAAAATTGCAATTAACGTGTTTTTTTGCTGAAACTGTCACAGAAATGCTCCTAGGCGAGAGATGTTACAATTCAAGTGATGTACAATTGCGCAGTGACCACTGGCCCGCCCGAGCCGAGTCGTTGCACGCGCGAGAATGGCCCGCAGATGATGCAGCGGCCGCCGCCGCCGCCGGTTCGCGCCGCCGAGACCGTCACGTCGGAGCGCCCCCATCAGGTACTAATCCAAACTAGTAGCCTAGGGACGCACTGATAGGATATACAGATTTAAGTGAATTTTTGACATCTTAATTAATACCATCCCCTGTTTGTGGGATGAAACTCAACGACGTGTCAAATTAAACGCATGTCAAGATCCTATTGGCTGTTGATAATTCAGTCAACCGATCACAGCAGTACGCCGCGCTTGGCGTTTTGGTAACAAAGTTTTGTGTTGATTTTATTTCCAGAAACGGGGCATTCATCATTTTTACACTTGAAACAATTTATCTAGAATAATTGGGTTCCGGCAAATGAGCGAATGTAGCCCCGCGAATTATAATGTTATTACGGCAGAACTAACAGCTACAATTAGCTTAAAAATGCTAACTACAGCTGTATGTTCTGTCGTATAGTGATCAAAATATATGATGCTCAGCAGTTATCTTAAAGTATTCCATAGTTAACAATCTTAGTAATCTTCAACATATTTCTCTTAGTTATAATTGCTGGCTAACGTCATGTTTTCTTAAAATAAACCTATTTTGAAATTTGCGGGGCTACCTTAGCCTGTTATGTTGAAAAAGTTCAAAAATTCACTTTTAGAGAAATGCTGACATTCTTTGATGCACTGTGTGCATCTCTGGATTTTAATGAATTTACAAACTGCCCTCGAGGCTTATTTGAATATTGCTCCCCCGGTAACAAAGGAGCTTGCCAGAAAATATTGGTCTCACTCGATGACCTCAGAAATGAAGGTAACCGTTTTGTTAACATAACAACATCTAAAAAGCAAAACGCTTTCTTAACGGCCCGAGGGAATTCTTTTATGATAATAACCTACTTCAAATGTTAGTTGTAGTAATCAAATAATATTTGATTTAACGCACATAATGTTATATTACCATTGCCGTGGTACCTTTATTGTAATATAGCCTTGCTTTATTAGATTTTTAAATTAACACCCCTAGCCGTTTGTAAAAAAATTTCTTTAAAAAATATCGTATTCTTTAATTTTTTTGAACTAGTTCCATTTTCTCTATTTAGCGTTGTAATTAGTGCTATTCGTGTTTATAACAGTAATATCTGTGATTCTACTGTAGTGTAGTTGATTAAACTAATAATCTTCTTTCGAACGACAAGATTCTGTCAATCTCTGTAGTCCCCTATCATATCGCTAACGCGATAGATTTCAATAGTATTTCGGAAATCATCGACTACATCACATGAATGGCTTATCATCAGTTCGTGCAGTTTACATTTCTCTGTATCTGGCCAGGCATACTTAGCGCCTGGTGCCTATTTAGACAACATTGTAAACGCACAGTGAGCTTAGCGCAATCGCTATTAGCTTATAGCTTACAGCTTACCCGTCAAACACATCTCATCTAGATAGCTGGGCCCCAGGCGCTAAGCAGACCACCTAGCAGTGCTGCCTTAGGCTAAATGCTCACAATATGTAACACGTTACATCTGATCTGAGTACTAAAGGTCAGAAATAAGACATGTGTATGGACCTTTACAGGCTCATCGCGTACATCGTGACACAGTGGTAATGGCATATCTTGAATATATCTTTACCGGGGTTCGAAGTGAACATTATCATAATAATTTATAAATAAAGTGTCTTGGTAATTTAGAACCCTGATGTTAACGTAGGATGTCTGATAATAATAAATTTTGTATGATATAACTATTATGACAAACTCACATGACGGACAATGCAATCAAAATTATTCTGCTTCCGTTTAAAAGTTTCATTTGCCACACCACGTACATACTCGTACCATCACGCCATGCTTAAAACGCCACCCCACATGATGAAGACGGTATATCTTAATTTTTTATCAATATAAGTTATTTTGTTAGTAAAGCATCCGCTTCGCAGGCCATCGACCATATTCATGCTTTTCATTAATTATTTTCCTTTCCTTCATTCAATTGGAAACCTTTATAATTTTATCATGATTTTTATTGCTTAGTGATCAGCAGTTAGTTTTAAAATAATTATTTTTATTTTGTTTATAATTTTGAGTATTTTGTTGGAATGAATACGATAGACGCTCTGAGATCGTTAAGAATAAACTCTAGAATATAGCTGGTAATATACACAGCAAAAAACGGGGACATGCTACACTGTGTGATATTACTACATGATATTAAAGATGCACTGTTTCACGTATATTCGTTTCAGGATCCCATAGTTATGTAAGAAATCTTATAGTTATCAAAATTAGGGTACAGTCTTGACAAAGAATAAAGTTCATTCTATGTATCTACATATTTATATAAGGTGTAAACGAACCCTTCACGAAGCCGTCCCCCAAACACTGGGAAACGACTTCCTTTTTGGGAGAAAAATCACGGCTTACGGTAGGGCTCAATGTAACGCACATTGCAGGGGTTAAAGTAAAGTTATAATATTAAAACCTTGTTTTATAAAAATATTGTGTGAAAAAGTAACTTTGAAGCTTCAATATCTCCGTAACTAGAAGATTCCCAGGAATGGCCCAAAACAAAAAAAATACGCAATTATGGAGAGAAGAAAATTGCTTTTCTGTGTCGTTATGGGTCTTTTTACAACCATTATTATTATAAAATAAATTGTATAAAAAAAAAATATTGTTCTAGTATGCAATAGCTGTCCAGGTTACTATTGAATAACTCCACGTAATTAGTAAAAGTGGTAATAATAATTATTCGAAGAAGGCTGTGATAGTATTTCACAAAACTTGATTGATTTTGACCAAGACAATTTTCAACTATTTCAGATATATGAGTATATAAGAGTATACATTTTAATAATACGTTCAATAATCAAACAGTTTAATAACATCTTTAGTTGTAGTATTTCATATTATTAAGATCTTCAACTATTATCACAGAAAACGGTTTATAATAATTTATTATGTGTTGCACGCAACCTTCGTCCGCGTGAAATGATTATAAAAATATTACTTGCCTATTGAATCGGATTTTGTTAACAATTTCAAGGATTTTAATTTATTTTCACGGAACCTTAATCCTTTTTTCCTGGCAGAAAATTGATGTTTTAAGGAGTACCGTAAAACATCAATTTTCTGCCAGTAGTCCCGTCCAAATCGTTCCAGCCGTTTCGGTAATTAGCCTGAACAAAAAGACGGACAAAAATTAAAATTAAATGTTTTTTTTGTTGTTATAAGTACCGTACATTTTTGTATTCAAAAAGCTGTTATTTCGAAATTACAAGCAGACACTTCAATTTTATATATTTGTGTACTTATGTGATAATTATAATTATGAATAACTATAGTCGTATTTCGCTCCATTTTGATTTAGCGCTGCGCGCTCTTTGCCCGGATGATGCTATTTATTTTGCTCTATTACTATTATTTGTCAGCGCCTTTTGATGGGCTGGCAGTGTAGTAATGGCACCCTGAAACGAAACGAATTGAAACGAAGTGTCAATTAATATCGTATTATGTGGAATAACAGAACACAAGAATACAGTGAAATTAAATTGTTTTAGCTTATAATGCGTGATGTGCAGCAAAAGCCCAGCTGAAACCAAGAGGGTGGCGGCGGAGGCGGCGGCGATGCTGCCGTCCCGGGCCCGTCGTCGGCCAACCCGGCAGCGCTGCACACCGTCCAAACCTACATCATGCTCGAGCAACGACGCAGGGTCGACTTTTCCATCGATTCCATACTTAAACTCAACAACTAAATCAATCACTTGCCGCCATATATTCATTTGAGAAGCCACATTGAATGTCACATTGTTCTCGAACACGGCTTCACCTACAATTTGACTTTTCAAAATTGGCAAAGTGTCGGAATTGAGTACATTAAGTGCATGCGTTGTTAAGCTCGTGAAGGAGCAAGTTGTTGCGCGCTCCATCTCGTTGCCACCACCCAAATAGGACTCAGCTCGACTCAGTCGGCTTACAGACGATCTTGTGTTTCAGCTCTATGCAGAGCTTGCACTATTGTAGTATTTAAAGTTCTTAATGTTATACTAGATGACGCACAGGTGTGTGTTATATTTTTGGGCGGTTTCAGCGTTTTTAGTCGTGTCGAGGTTAATATCTTGAATGCTGCAGGCCTATTACAGAAGTACGAAACCGATGCTTCGTGTATAGTTCTTTTTCACATTACATTTATCATGGCGGATTTCAATTTATCTCGTGCTTCTTATACTGTTTCTAGAGTTACCAACTTTTTGTGCCTGAATTGTAAATAGGCGTCCCCTTTGGACCAAAGTTGGTAACATTTTTCATGGATAAACTATTGTGTATATTGCGTCGTTTGTCAAATAGTGGCACTGTGTAACGACGTAGAAGCCCCGGTTGGTACTTTAGTAAAGAAGGCCTCAGGTCACGGCACCACCGACTGAGTAGATTACGCGAAGTGCGGTATATCCTGTAAGTGTTATCATATATTCGACTGGATCAACATCTTGTCTATTTGGACTGTCAGTTCTTTTGGACGACACAAGCGATTAAGGGCTCGTATTACAGAACGTCACTGAATACTCAAGCATTACTTATAACTAAATTCAAGCCATTTGATCGGTTGAAACTAGTTTTAATTCTTGAGTCTTGTGTGACGTTCTTTAATATGGCGGTAAATGTTTACTTTAGTGTAAAGATTTTGAACTATGTGTAATAGGATAATAGTATGAAAATAAAAAAGATGATTATGTAGGGAGTAAACTTTCTACCTTTGTCATTAAAATAAAATGCAGGAAAATATTCCCTTGCTGAAGCTGAATACTGGTCATTTTGTTAACGATAATTAATAAAAATAGATTTTATGTAGCTCGGGATTGCGAAATGATTAATTGATTATATTGGAGACTTTGGCCTGGAATCAAGTTGGAAGTAGATACGAACTGGAACCGATTGATGATTACTTATCGATACGTCATGCTTTGATTTTTTATTGTTTAAATAGTTAACTTGTGTGTTAGTTGTTAGTTGTAAAATTAATAATTGTGATTAATATTTGCAGTATTTCAATTGATGACCGGCACACAGCTTGGTAATAAATAGATATTCTTTATGATGATGTACCGTGTCTTGAAAGGGCCGCGTCTGCACAGCGATGCTCGTTAAATCGTTGTTGCCGCAGTAATATCCGAAGTTTATAGTCATAAGATTGTTGCACCATAAGTAGTTCTAGAAGTAATACTCAAGTTTGATGTTCATGAATGTACCGTATATCTATGTGTTAGATACGTATAACAATAGTGTTGTAATTGTACGCGGCGCGAGACGCATATTCTATGTCGTGTTATCATGTGCACTGCACGAATCTATTTGAAAAAAAAAGACGCGGCCCTTATAAACTATGTTGATTTCTTGATAGTTTACGAGCACACAATCAGTATTATATTATATATATCCACGATGTGATAGCGTAGTACGTTGATACGTTCCTTTAAGATTGTGTATAGGTGTTTGCATCAGATTTATGTGTTGTTGATGAGTACTATGTGCCACGTGGGCAAGTGTATCGCTTCTTCCGCGTGTAGATGAATATGATCGAGTGTGTCGTTGTGTGGGATGTTGACCCTCGATATACAGTGACGCATGGAAGGTTTCTCCTCGTCAGCCACTTAAGGCCTTCACCCTTTCCAACGAGCCGTAGTACAAACCATCATTATTATCGGTGTAGCCCAACGTTACGTAAACAATGAATGTATCGATATTATTATCATGTTATACTAAATTCAATGTTGTTGATCGATGTACATCTAAATATCGGTGTTGACTGTTATATGGCTCATATTTATTTCGTTATAATCAATAATAAAATCAATTAGTACTCTACCAGGCCAGTCACTCGCTTTGGTCTTTGGGACCGTCTTATAGCCTGTCTTCCGCTCAAATGCGGGGCTTTCTGTGTTGTCTAGCCATTTTAATGCAGGTTAATAAATTAGTATATTTAAACAGTATAAATTATATTTGCTGTTGATAGTCAGTGTTGGGAGCTCTCGCAAACAGATAGTGGTCGTGTGCTCTTGAAAGTTGGACATTACCAGACAAAATTCGGGTAGGAGTGGTTATTAGGAATGCGTAGTGTTCTTATAAACTCGCAAACAACCCGCGTGTGACGAACTTGACAACACTGAGCTGGGACCGATGTGTGCATGCCATTGCTCCTATAGATAAATGTCAGTGTTTAAGATGTTCAATCGCCGTTGTAGGTCTTCTTGAAATCCTAGATGATTCTACCGCACCCTTAAAGACGGTCCTTTTCATGTCACAATAGTTCAGTATCAATGTTATCCGCGTTTCTTCAAGTAGCTGAACTCTGATAGGTATCTCCCAGTTCACCATGAAAAATCAAAAAAAAAAAAATATTCAAAACTTGACAGTTACATAGTTCGAAATCAATTAGTAAACACAAAATTATACTGTAATCATATCAAAATTGACAAAAAAACAAATGTTTCATATCATGCGTGACATCATGATTTAGCTTATTTTAAAATAGATAGACTAAGCCCTATTAACTTATATCAATGCAGCTCCATTTTATAAGTTTTAATTATGCATAATATTGTAAGAGAAACTTAAAATTATTATTGTCCTTGTAGGTATATCTTTATCCAAATGCATTTTTAAACCTACTGTCTGTTATGAAGTCACATCTTTCAAATTATTGGAAATTAAATGTTGTTAAAATCATTTTAATTGAGATAAATTGTGGAAAATCGTAGGTATTTTATTTTTGAGACAAATGTCTATTAAAATATTTGATTAGGTGGTTAGGCGTGACACTATTGTTTAATAAACAGCTCTTTTAGCATTGTTTTATTTGTTTTTATTATAAACATTGTTTAAACATAAAGTGTGCAATAAAGTGGGGAAAGAGCGGAGAGTTTTTATTGGGACACAAAATCATTTCACAATAATATCTAATATTATTAAAATAATGTCTAGATTTTATTCAGATATGTTGCTGGATACTAAAAAAGAACAAAAAACCCGTTCTGCAATTAAATTCACACTATTGGTTGAGTGTTTCCCAAGGAATGAAAATGTTCCAACAATGATATCTTTGAAGTCTAGGCGATCTGTGTAACAACTCATATGATTATGTGGACATCCGTAACAAGCTGTGCTTTGTTGTATCTAGAAATATTCAGAGACGGGAGGTGCGCACGCGACTTGTTTTCGCCGTCACTCCTAGTCGCACAAATACAGGCTTGCGGGCGGGCACCTCTCTACGTCGTCTCACAGGTAATTTCAATAAGTTTTTCTCTAACCTGGAAGTATTTGCTCTGCCTGTTGCATCATTTAGAAAAATATTACTTGACACAATCTAGAATCTATGTGAATACTATAAATTGTCTTTAGTGTTCCTTAGTGGCTGTACTGTATGTGTATTTTATCTCATGAATTTATCTATTCTGATCGACTTTTACTTCATCAACATTGTCTTTGTCTTTTTTGTCTGTGGAGAACGTTGTTGGTTGCACATTATAACTCCTTATATTCTATTTTTTGTAATATATAATGTGTAATTGTTGGTTCTTCCAAATAAATAAAATAAACAAAGTTTATTGTCGAAACGTCGGGGTGCGAATGTTTGTAACGCTTCATTTCCAAACAAACAACAATCTTTGTTGAAAATTAAGTTAGGTTATTTCTTTAAGTTAATTTAAGTATCAATTGTTTTATCCGATTCAGGAATAATCACGTTTCTAAATAATTTGTAAATGTGAATAGAATAGTTTTAGTTTTGTTCAGAATCCTTGGATAGAAGTCTAGACCTTTTTATTGCATGCCTTTAGCACTAAGATTGGCGTGCTTCTACTGTCTCAAGTTCTGAACGAGACTAAATCTATCTTATGGGGAATTGGTAAAATAGCTGTTAGGATAGTGTGCTTAGACCATTGTAAACTTCATACGAAGTGATCTCAGTCGATAGTACTGATATTTCATGAGTTCATATTTTTATTGTATGTAGTAAGTTTTTACGAACGTAATTTTAAACGAAATGATGACCTATTAATATGACGAGCCTGCTAAAACGCATCATTTATTTTTGTTTTAAACATGATCATTATAAAATTAAATCAAAACAGTTGTACATAGATATATTTTTCGGACGAAATCACAATGTAGAAAACAAATTATTTTCTTTTTAAGTTCCAGTGTACAATAAAAATGTGATCTCGTATTAGAGGGAATCGTAACGAAAAATTATGACTGATTGTTTATAATTAGTTTTAATTCCATTTATTTGGTTACGCAAAATAGTTTTAACGATCTATGTTTGAATGATGTCATGTTCTTGGTGATAACATTTTATTGCATTTATTGGATCGATCAGTTTCAGTCAATTACCAAAATGTAATAGAACTTGAATAAACTAAATCACGACAAAACACTTGCTTTTATTAAGTCTTGCCTACCTTATGTGTCTATATCCTCATTTTATTAGCTATCAAATGAGGTATAATCAATATTTATAGTACCACCAAATATTTTTATTATAGCTAGTCCATACTGTCCCACTGCTGGGCAAAGGCCTCCCTCAATTCTTTCCAACGGTCACGATTCTGTGATTTTTCTATCCAATTTTCAAGGAAGACATCCAGTTCGTCCCGCCATCTCATTCGTGGTCTGCCGCGATCCTGTGTCACTGTTTCAGGGCACCATTCCTGAGCCTTATGGGCCCACAGTTTGTTCGGCATGCGACAGACATGTTCTGCCCAGTCCCATTTAAGTTGGGCAGCCTTTTGAGCCACGTCACCAATTTGAATTTTTGATTTCGAATAGTTTTTGTTATCTGTGGATAGCAGATATTTTCAGGATAAC
This sequence comes from Xestia sexstrigata, assembly GCA_941918905.2. Classification (NCBI taxonomy): domain Eukaryota; kingdom Metazoa; phylum Arthropoda; class Insecta; order Lepidoptera; family Noctuidae; genus Xestia; species Xestia sexstrigata. The sequence continues at coordinate 7,563,602 of OW799200.2, read as the reverse complement.
ACAGAGCATCATTTACAGATAACATTTATTTTGACCATCATATAAATATTTTGAGAAACATATACGTACTCGTATCACTAAGAGCCACTTAGTGGGGTAACTAACATACACGATATAAGGTAAACCAATATTATGAATACTGGGTCCCATGAAGGCCTAAGATCCCATGTTAGGTGTTAGCTTTTTTGTCTTAGTTTGAACTGTCGCACTCTTTGGAAAAGGCTTCCCAATTCCTTCATGTCATTAATAAAACAGGCATAAATTTTGATGATGGGCTGCCACTCATGGGCAACCTGGTTGCCTGACCAGGGATTTGAACCCAGAACCTGTGCTTGCTTGATCACTGAACCAAAGTAGCAGTTTTTTTACCTGACTAGGAAGGAACCCAAAAGGAGTGGTGTAAGTAATGTTTTAAATGGTATGTAAATAAAATACATCAAATAATCTAAATACGTATATTGCATAATATGCTAACATTTCTTACAAATAATCATACTCATTTCACAACTTTTTATCTTAGAAAACATGTCATTTTTACTATTAGTATTAACCCAGGTGGCCAGGTCCTACCCAAAGTGTTGTTTCAAGTCCTATGTAGTGCCGCGAGCCTTTTGCCATGAACCGGGTACTTAATACGTAATTTCAGGCTCCGCGGCTGCTACTGAGAAAATCATGGCGGAAAACCCCCCAATTACACTGTCCAACTGGGGAAATTAAACAGGAGCTCATACTCGTCAGTAGCGCTTGCAACCAACGAGGCAGTCTATAACTAAACAATGATCAAGAATGTAATTTGTTCTTTCTTACTTATATTATTCCTTATACACATTCCTCAAATGATATTTTGCCCTGCAATGTTTCCTATATTGGTTATCAGTTATAAACTTTTTATCACATGGTATACATTCAAAAGGTCGCTCACTTGTATGCTTTAACAAAGCATGGGTCTTCAGTCCCGCAGTAGAAGCAAACTTAGCATCACATTCCGGGCATTCATACAAAAATTTCTTAGAATGAGACCTTATATGAACCACTAAAGTGTATTTATGCAGAAATTTTTTTCCGCAATCATTACATGTAAACTTCTTCTCGCCATGTGTTTCTTTATGGCGTTGCATATCTGTCCATTGGCGCGCTTTGTAACCACATACATCACAAGTAAATGGTTTTTCACCAGTGTGAATTCTTGTGTGCACTGTCCTTTGGTTGATGGTGCGAAAGCCAGCACCACAGTATAAACACTGGATTTTCTTGACACCAGTATGTATACTCATATGATAATTATACATCTCTTTTGTCCTCATCACTTTCCCGCACTCAACGCAAGTGAATTTGTTACTGTGCGTATTAGTATGAAGTCGAAGATTTTGTTCATTGTTGGTAACAAAAGAGCATAGGTGGCACGATAGATACTTGCCAAAATGTGTTGTAATGTGTACCCTGTAGACAGCCTTTCTATAGCGCAGTCCACATTCTGGGCACTTGAAATGTGGTTGATCTAAATGCTCATAGTTATGGAGTAAAAAGTCACAGTGGTTTGAGAATGCTAACTTGCATTTTTGGCAGAGAAAGGTCCTTTCGTTGTGTGTGTGTTTATGAGCGATTAAATCTGCATTCTTGTCGAACTTTTGATTGCATAGTGAACAGGTGTACTCAAGTACAGTTTTCTTATGGATTCGGAGGTGGTTATATAATGCGACTTTGTTTTCAAACTCCTGTTTGCAAACGGGACAGATCAGGTCTTTCTCATTGTATATACTGATGTGACGTTTAAGTTTTATGCCATCTAGATCTGATTCTGGTTCTTTATATGAGATTCTGAAATGAGGGAATATAATTTAATATTTCAAGATAAAATTAATATCCTATGCAATGGCGTAGCTTGGGGCGGGGTGGGGTTCGGTGGGGGCTACTGCCCCAGGCGGCATACAAAAGGGGGCGGCAGAAAGCGCCAATTTATTAATTTGGAAAATTTAAAAAAAGACTTAGATACTCGAAATCGCGCGCGAATTTCATGCCATTCTTGCCATAGAAAACGATATAAATGTTGATATACAGGATGATTGGTAAGGGTGCTTTTTGAGAAATCTTTCTTTTAAAGTGTTTTTAAAATTTTATCACCTCTCTACCATAAAGTGTGAGAAACCTGCCTCGGAAAACAAGGGAAATTTCAAGAAATTTTCAACACATGACCTTATTTGAGGCGCTTATTTGCCAAAGGCAGATTTACTTTTTTGACAAATTGGTTTTCGAAGGATAACTACATTCGGTCATGAGCTATCAGAAAAGTATCAGTTTAACATCCTGAACGGCGTAGATTTCTCATAATCAGCACTTTATGCAGGTGATTTCAAAAATACTTTTAAAGCTTCGATTTCCCAAAAATTACCAGACCCCAAGTTATCGGAGTCAATAAAAAACAAGGGGCGGCTTATTTCCGGTCGGCCCCAAGCGGCGAAAACCCACGCTACGTCACTGATCCTCCGTGAAAACCCAGCTATTTGCCTACCTGTGTGCAAATTTTATTTTTGCTAGATATCAAAATTGATTTAAATATACTTATCTATAGTTATGGTAGGTATTAGGTCTACTTACGGCTGCTCAGCTTTCCTCAAATTATACTTTCTTAGTTTAATTTTTCCACACTCATCATCTAAAATAGCTAAATCCTTATCATCCTCCTTTTTAACTATACCAAGCATTTCTAGCTCGGTTTTATTTTTTCTCTTACCCATTACACTTTTACCCTCACTAGAGACACTTTAAAAACTAGAGATACTTTAAAAATTAATTATAAAATTAATAGACACGATCCCTTGTCAAAGTTTTCAATTTTTTTTTTCGTTAAGATCCGATCTATGGACTTTAATCCATTCAGCCTAGTTTTTAAGCTTGATTTGACAGTGCTAGTGATGTCCAGTTGTGTAGGGGCGATACGACAAAAAGCAGTTAGTCGATTATGACCACCCATGCGTACCGTATAGTTTGTGCTTTTTTGCGTTGGATTAACTTTAGATTTTTTTATTGATTATGGGCAACAGAATGATCATCATCATATTATTATTATGGTGTAGTATTTAGGCCCAGCACACACCGCTGGAGGCGCAGCGGAGCGCATTTGAAGTAGAGATGAAGCGTATATACTAGAACAGATCCAAGCACTAGGTATTTAACGAGACTAGGTTGCACCTATTCCGACTCTTTACATACTCGATCCACCTAGTCTCACTTCCTACGCGGCGTCCGGCACCCGCGGCCCGTTCGTATCGAAATCCGAAGTACCGGCGCGGGCGCGGCGAAGCGAGATAGCATTTTGTTTACATAGTTACTAGTCTGCTTTGCCGCTCACTCGTGTTTGCCTAAAATCATTCGTGTGCCATTCATTTGAATTTGAACCATATTTCAATGCTCATAAAAGTCACGCGACGCGCACTCATATTTACCTAAATAATTCGTGTATTATTCATTTGAATTTGAACCTTATTTCAATACAAATAAACGTAAAGCGACGCGCACTCGTGTCGTGTTGTAAGAATACATTGTCTTTTTTAACTACATTATTCCACAGTCTTCTAGGTACTTATAGATACTCGATGTGAATGAAGACTTAATGGTCCACTTGCACTAGTTGCACTAGTCTAGTACAAAGACGTCGAGTATCAAATACGGACTCGTGCGGATATGACTTGACGTCTCGTATCGCGTACGCGATACGCGTATCGGACTTAGCAAACATTTTTTAACGAAGTTTTGTGTTTAAAGAACTTTTGATTTTAGTTTTATTAAAATATTAAAACAATGATTGAAGGTGAAAAAAAAAACAAAAATAAAAAAATGTACAAAAAGGCAAAAAAAATTGTTTATTATTTTGAAAAATGAATTGAATCTTTTATATACGCCAACAATCTACAATGTAGATAAACCTTTATTCTGACAGTCGTAAACCTGTGTAAAGTATGACGGGAAGATTACAATTAATTACTACGTATGTCCCTGCACCTGCACGTATCGGTGGTACGCAAAGACTAAGCAGTAAGCATACTTTAATGTATGCATACTTAATGGACTAGGTGGAATAGGTATTTGGATCAAGTATTTATACCGAATCGGACTAGATGCACTTAGTACAATATTTACCTAGTACGACTCATCTCTAATTTGAAGACAACAATTTAATATAAACCTTATTTATCTTGTACTTTTTTTTTTTTTTTTTTTAGGTGGGACCACTCGCAGTTGCAACGCGCTAAGGTTGCTTAACTGCTTAACCGGACAATCCTGTGGTGGCCAAAAATTACTTTAAGGCCCCCAGCCAGGGCTTACAAACTAAGGATTTAAATTAAATGAACGGTCACTAAGGGCACCCCCTGTGGGGTTCGGGCCTCGGCTTAGTGCGTCATTGATGAGAGGGCAGCAAGGGACAACAGGCTGGGTCGGATCATTTATCTTGTACGGTCGCGCGCATGCTCTTGTAGTAGCTTGAGGGCGCTCCGAGTACCGCGTGCGAATTTATTCTTATATTGACCGTATTTCAAGGTTGTTATGGTTTATATTGAATTGTTGTCTTCAAATGCGCTCCGCTGCGCCTCCAGCGGTGTGCGCTGGGCCTTACAGTGCCAACTGCCACCAACTTAAGCCGCGTCCGCGTCCGTCTGTGTGCGAGATTCCATAGAAGAATTCGAATGCGGCGACTGCGGTGCGGCTAAGTCAGTGGTAATTTCGGTATTGCCATTTTAGAAACTCACCAAGCAAAAGGGAAGGACATGGCAGTCTTTCAAGTCCGTCTTTAATTAAATATCATTAGAATATACATATTATTAAAATACGAGTATAGCTATGAATTATAGTAAGTAAATAAATAAAACAAAAAGTGCGGATTATCAGGATTTTGATTTATATTTTGTAAAAATAATTGTGGTAATGGTTTTTTTTTATTATTACAAAATGGGCCAAGCTCTTGACCTCGATCACGCCTGATGGAAGGCGATGGATGGGGTCTATAATGGAACGAGCGTGCACAGAAGATGCATGTTCACTCTTGCTTTGAAGGTAGGTGGTTAAATGTGGGTGGGAACACAGATGTAGGCAGAGCGTTCCACACTTTGCCAGTGCGCATAGTAAAAGTCGAGAAGAAACGGTTAGCACGACTCGTCGGGATATCTACCAAGTGCGGATGGTACGCCACAGTACGTCTTTTAGTTCGGTGGTAAAAGGGTGATGGTGGGATCGTGGAGCTCCTGCGCACACTCTCCGAAGTACAGTCTATAAAGAACGACAGGCAGGCAACATTACGCTGATGAGCTAGGCTGTGAAGTGAAGCTACCAACGTCTCGTTGCCTATAAGCCTTAGCTCTGCGTTCTACCGAGTCAAGTGCAGCAAGCTAGTATTTTTCTGAGCCATACCTTATGTGACTGCAATACTCAATACAGGAACGAACTTGTGATTTATACAGACTTAAAAGCTGTCCAGATGTGAAGTATCGCTTCACCTTATTCAAGATGCCCAGCTTCTTAGCTGCGTTCTGAGCTTTTGACTCGATGGTTGAGCCGAAGTTAAGATCCGATGTCAACTACACGCCCAAAAGGTGAAAGCGGTCGGTAACTGATACAGACGCACCGCCGAAAGTGGGAGACAACTGGAACTGGCTCCTTTTAGCAGTAAAGAGACACGCCTGTGTTTTCAGAGCATTTAATTTGACCAGATTGTTGTCACCCCATTGGGAGACGAGATTTAATGTCAAATTCATTCGCTCCACCATGGCCTCTCTAAGAGTAGCAGTCTCCTCTCTGCTGGCTCTTGCAATAGACAGGTATCTTTTTGCGTCTGTCATCTGCGTATCCGATTGCACCAAGCTGTAGCAGGTCGTTGATGTGCAGCAGAAATAATGACGCAGAAAGAACCGACCCCTGAGGAACACCGGCATCAGTGGTCTTATGTTCCGATGAGCAGCCGTCTATGACCATTTTGATCGATCGGTTGCTCAAGAAGTCAGAAATACAGTTGCAAAAGTCAGCAGAGATGCCGAAAGAGGGAAGCTTACCCAACAGACTAGCGTGCCAGACCCTGTCAAAGGCCTTTAAGATGTCAAGCGACACAGCAAGGGCTTCGCCATGTTTCTCAATGGCTTCGCCCCAGCAATGCGTAACATACACAAAAAGATCCCCAGTTGATCGACCTCGACAGAACCCATACTGGTGCCAACTGGTGGTCACTGAGGAGCTCATTGTCTTCAAAGTATGCTAGCAGCTTATTGTTGAGTACCACTGCCGATCGTTTGCACTGTGTGTCTTATCGATTTTATCTCAAAGTCGCTTTTCGCTCACTCTGTACAACAATTTTTATATTTAAGTTATCGTACCTACCTTGTAAAAAATAGTTTTAACAATAGCGGAGGGTTTTAACAATAGCGAACTATTTGATGACCGCTACATGGTTTGGAGACGTGACAGAGATTACTTAGATACAAATCAGACACTTGGTGGTGGCGTTCTTATTGCTGTTCGACGCAAGCTCATTGCGGAGGAGTGCTGTGACTGGCGCTCGTCCGCGGAGGACCCATCGGTTACATTAACTCTAAAGCGTTCCAGACCCATAGCATCATATAAATTGCATATTTGTACAATTTATCTTCGCAAGCAAAACAGAGGGTAGTCACTGACTACACAGCTCACAAACTTTTATACAAAGCTAAATGATATTATATTGAATAACCTGACGGACACTTATTATCCTGGGTGATTTTAATTTGCCTAACTTAACATGGCAACTGACTGACGATGGATGCTCACTTCGCCCGGAAAATATTCAAGGTTCTATTTAGACAGATTTTTTTGATATCTTGAACACATTTGATCCTGGTCCAGTTCAACGGTCATAGGAATCTTAATGAACGATTGTTGGACCTAATTTTTTGTAACAATCACCCAACTGTTGATAAATGCTGTGATCCTCTTGTTCCTGAGGACCCTCACCATGCAGCTCTTAGTATTTTTGTAGATTTTGTTGAATATCATGCGCTCCCATCGCAGATAAGAAAAAAGTTTCTGTGTCATTCACCTGATTTTCCTTCTATAATGAAAGAACTTGATGAGTTCGACTGTCGCTGTGATCTTGCCAAAGGGTCAGTGAAAAATGCCTTGTCATTGTTTTACGCCAGACTAAATGAAATTTGTGAAACTTTCATTCCAACTAAAATTATCAAATCTATATCTAATTACCCCCCTTGGTACCTATAAAACCCTAAATATCAGTAGTCTAAATATAAGTTTAAAAAATACGGAAATTTATCAGACCCCGAATCTTTTGTAACTTTGCGAAATCGTGCAAAATTATTAGAAAAAGAAATGTACGACAGTTACATTAAGGCAATAGAAAATAGTATTATTAAATCGCCTTATCGCCATTAAGCCGTAAAAAATTTTACGGCTTTGCCATCAATGAATTGGAAAAAAATTATATAGACGGCAAATCTGCCGTGATTGCTGCAATCGCTTGGATGTTTATTGTTTATACAACATCATGACGTAATATCAACTGTATACCCTGAGGGGGTTTTTATTTTATAATTAGTGGTAAATATTTTCACTTTCCGAAGTGGGGAACAATACGTGGTAAACTTGTGTCTTCCCTTCGGTCTTCCCTTTCTTTTTTTGAATGGCATCTCGCTGGTCAACCTAAGGCTGGTTTCTGCTTAACCAGAAAATATATAGGTAGATTGTTTCCATTTCTCACTACTAGATCGCGCTAGGGTGTACATCAGTCATAATAACATAAGTCCTGATACAACTACATACGTAGTTGCAAAAACTAATGTAACCTGCGCGGAGTGTTATAGGTTTAAGATAAATAGGTTGTAATCAGAATAAATTAAAAAACATTGTAATAAGAACCAACCATATATATAAGGTAACAGGACATTGTTTGGATAGTAATAAGAAACTGTAATATTACCTTAATTTTAAACAATAACATACCACAGCCGGCCATTAACCTATTAATATGAATCTTGCACTCATTCTATATAGGTAGACCATTGTTTCATTAAAGGGGTAGTATACTATTGTCTGTCCTGAGTTTAATGACAAGACACCTCTCCCGGTATTACAAGAAAAAAAAATCCAAATCGAAAAACGTAGTCAATATTTTAAATGTTTTATTTCCAACGCAAATTCTGTACAAAGGTGAATTTATGTCATAGTTACGTTGTAGCGTTGGCGAGAGTTATTTTCGTCTGTTACTATGTCCACAATTCTCCTTAGGTAGCTCGTGCAAGGGTGTGCGAGGCGCCACCCCCACTGACCACACTGTGCAGAATGCACGGGGGCCCCATCTCGGTGGGTGGTGACATTTTCAGTACCTATAGGTTGTAACATAATAATACACGAATTGCTTGCACTAACATTTTCTGAATACCTCATCAATTATCTGAACGATACAACGCTTTTTTGTTTAAAAATAATAATTTTTCGTGGGGGAAAAACGTAATAATTTTTGGCAACTTACCTATATTCATCCTATGACTGTTGAGACATGATTGTTAAAAAGTACTCCTTGTTTTTTTGGTCTGTATATAATCAAAGATGTTAATCTATACAAAAATAAAATTGAAGTGTCTGATTGTAATGTCAAAATAACAGCTTTTTAATGAATATGAGAATACTGAGTATATACAGGGCGTCCGGCGTCACACGGATATGCCACATGGAGGGAAAGTACCTTGAATATTGTAGATGGAACATTTTACTGAAAGAAGACATTATTTTAATTTAAAAAACAATTTAAACTGTATTCATAGATATTTAAATAATTACATGGTTGAACCGGGAATCGAACCCGTATACACGAGAAAAATAATCACCAAGAAGACCATGAATTTTAACATTTTAAAACAAAATTAATCAATTTATCAAATGCTCAAAATGAGTCCCTTCCTACCCCCAAATAAGTATGAAAGTGTCCACGACTACAAGCAGAAGTTAGACGTATTATTCAAAATATCCACCACAACAAGATAAAAAAATCGACAGGGAGCGAAATAATCAAAAGACTGCGACTTTGTATTCAACAGGAAGGGACTTATTTTGAGCATTTGATAAATTGATTAATTTTTATATTAAAGATGTTAAAATTCATGGTCTTCCTTTTATTTCTGACATTATGTTATTTAGCAAAAAATAATACTTATGACGAAGCCTTTCGATCGGTATGATAAAGCTACAGGATGATTATTTTTCTCGTATAACGGGTTCGATTCCCGGTTCAACCATGTAATTATTTAAATATCTATGAATGAGTTTAAATTGTTTTTGAAATTCAAATAATGTCTTCTTTCAGTAAAATGTTCCATCTACAATATTCAAGGTACTTTTCCTCCATGTGGCATATCCGTGGGACGCCCTGTATTTACAGTTCTTATAACAAAACACTTTTTTTTATTTTTTGTCTGTCTGCCATGTTTGTTCCGGCTAATCTACGAAACGGCTGGACCGATTTTGACGGGACTTTTACGGGCAGATGGCTGATGTTTGTTATAAGGAACAACTTAGGCTACTTTTATTTTAGAAAATAATTACGGTTCAGTGCAAAAAAATAAAACCCTTGAAATTGTTAACAAAACCCTATCCAAATAGGTAAGTAATATTTTTATATTAATTTCACGCGGACGAACGTCGCGGGGCACAGCTAGTTTAGTAATTTACAGATTGAACATGATAGATGTATCTGGCAATTCAAAGTTACATTATAATTCTCAATTGATCTATTTGTAGCGGCGTAGCACCGTAGCCACGTAGGCTCGTAGCACTAGATAACTGTGCGAAGGGCGCTTTGATTTGACGTGTGGGCAGATGCCAATCAACCATACATTGTTTGTGTTTGTAATTTGATGTTGGTAAACCAAGCTCGAGTGCGGGTACGTGGGGAAGGGAGGAGGGGGAGGGGGCATTTGGTGGCAAATGTTAGAAGCAGCGAATGTGACATAATACTGAACGGGGTAAAACCGGATTTATTAAACAAACGATTTTCCTAGGAATCACACTAGACGAGAAATTGCAATGGGGGCCTAAAACTCTTTGGGACAGCTTAACTCGGCCGCATGGCCCGCATGTGCTGTTAGAGAGCTTCTCACAGCATTATGTCTAAATTTTACTGTGAAGTCGGGCAGCTGACATTGAATCAAATTTAATTTTACAAAAGAGAGCTGTATTTACAATCTACGGCCCTGTGGGATTATCAGCTAAGTACCAGCTGCAAGCGACTCATTCACAACGACTCCTTTTGCAAATCTAAGCTACAAAGCCTTGAACATGGCCGCAAAGTTACCAGCCTATCGGTTTTTTTGCCTCTCCTTTGGAATTACAGCATATAATAAAGAAAAAAAACCCTCGATGCGCGAGTCCAACTCGCACTTGGCCGGTTTTTTTATTTATTTATTATACTATTTATGTACACACACAACACAGGAGAATAACATTATATTTGAGCCTACTGTTTATTTCTTAAGAAAAATCCGTCACCAGACCTGTAAAAGCAAAAATCATTATAATTAAGAGGAGGGATCATTATAATGTAGATCACTTCAAAGTTAGAGTGAATCGGTTTCTTCTAGGAAAGCGTGCCCCACTGTACCTAGGCCGCGTCATCGCTTCACATCAGGCGAATTGCGGAAAAACGGAGAGTGGGCGTCAGAGTTTAAGCCAAACTGAATGAATCCCGCATGGGATATGCAACGTGACTGTGACCGCGTCGATTCGCGCTAATTTGAACACCTCCATGCAAGTTCTTGAACAGTATGAGTCATTGAACTGTATCAGTCTGACAAATGCTTGCACTTCAAAAGACCATCTCAGACACTAATCTGCTTAGTCCTCATCTGAATTGAACAAGATTATGTCTGGACTTCAAAAGAGACTATGACCTCTGAGTTTGTTTCGACTGTTTCTTCTCAGAGTAGTCAGGTACGAAACACCGGCACCATCTAGTTTTAAAAAAAATACGTGTAAAAGTGTTTGTAAGAACCTACTTGCAAAATAAACATCATTTCATTTCATTTCAGTAATTGCACGAGTGATTTTCGTTCCACATTCCGCGCGGTATTCGCTTCAGTTTGGCCAGTGCATTACTTGTAAGCTCATCTGACTTGCGTTAGGCTTCTGCGTAACGGACAGGCCATTACCGGCTGACCAATGTCACTAGCCGGAGTAGGAAAGAAGAAAAATAAATGCATAAGTACCTGCAGGTGTTATTTCATCGTCATTTATTTGAGGTCGACGCAGCAAGGCAGCTTGTGTTATTCATAGTATTCGGCCGAAGCTTCGGCCATAAAAACCACCTTTGGCCAAATCAACTGCTTCTCCACAGCCAATCTAAGCGTCAAACGACTCGCAAGCACACGCAATACACATTTACATGTTGCATGTACCAGCTCATGCAACAGCGCGATTATTTGACCAAAACTTGCAATCACCGGATCCGGTATTCTATTAACGAATCCAGCAAACGTTCAGTGACGCCGGATCCTCTGGATTACTGGATCTGGTTTTCCGGATTGCAATCCCTACACGATACCTCTTGGTAAGACTAGTTGTCAGACTTTCGGACCAACTGACTCCTGTAATGACTGTCAAAGATCTGCAATGGACAGCCGGGACCAACGGCTTAACGTGCTTTCCGAGGCACGGAGGAAATTCGGTATGCAATGGGTGGTCACCCATCTACAGACCAAGCTAGGCAAGGGCGGCTTAACCTGAAGATGGTCCCGGGTGGTTGTTATTAGTTAGCCACGAACTCCTCGGTATTTAAGTGCGTTTACCGATCCACATACCGACCTCGGCAAGCGCTGCCTGTGCTGCTGTTCATATTTCGCAATATTTATATTAACAATTCAACACGTTACATGAAAAAGAAAAATACTTTCATTCATAATTTGCCACAATAAAGGCACGAGCGAGTAGCGGGCATCGCACCTTTATCTAGCCTTGGCTCAGATGATTGACTAAAGTATCTAGGCGATTAAAGTATCTAGGCCAATAAAATTCTTACACCAGATTAACACCTACTTATCTAAAAAGTAGCCAGTACCTATCTCTTATCACAGTATTTACTTACGTCCATTACTCCATTATCATAGTGATTACAGATAGTATTAATTATAAAATAAACACTAATCTTATGATGAACTCTTCATAAAACATGAAGTTCTTTAAAAACAACAATAACGAGTAATCCCCGAAGTTTTAGGTAGATTTCGCCAGAGGGAGCCAACCTATTTTTCCATACTATGTGACTTCCTCCTGACTGAATGCGTACTTTCCTTGGGACATGGAATACAAAAAAAAAACTTGCGATTCACAAAACTAAAATCGGTAAATCAAAACAGTCAGACCTTTCTTTCTTTTCTATCAGACCTTCTTCGGAACCGGGAATTCCGGGGATATTCGGTACTTTCGGTAGTGCCAAACTAATTCAGAATTATTGGAACTAGGGTTCGTTATTATATAGTAGTAATATAGCTAAAAAACGCTTTCATCACGCAATAAAAAATATCTGTAAATAAAAAAAAAAAACAAAAAGAATAAGCATCTATATTTGTGTTGGTTCAAACTTCGTTTGAAATATTGTTAGAATAAAGTTCTAATCAGCTTGCACGACAAAGTGGTTGTTACGTCACTGACTGCGGCCGAATAGTGCGAAATAAGTGTTTTTTTTGCGATTTACAAAAAATCTATTGATTGGACTAAAAAAGTAAAACACTAAATAATTCTACAAGCAAAATACTAGTATCAACTAGTATTTTGCTTGTAGAATTATTTGCCAAAAAATCAGAATGATCGCATATATTTCAGTATGGTTTTTACTCGTTACAAGAAATTTTTAGAGATAAGTTCGTGATTTTGTTTCTATCGAATAAAATTTGTTGTATTATGTTTTCAAAACACTATCGTACTAGCATAAGTCCTGAAGAATATCAAATATTTTTCTGGTTTTGTTTATGAATGAATCATATGCTTTTTTGCATTATAAAACTCGCGTTTAGCTCATGTAATCGCCTTAAACTCGAAAACTTCTCCTTCTTCTCGAGCCGACTTAGGTTTTGTCTGACCAGTACCTACTTACTTGGACAGCTCTGTCGTTTGCCTCATTGAGATCCTGGAAGTTGCAATTAGTTGCGCAGATCGGGCAGGAGAGAAGGTGTGTGGGATTTCCTGTGTTATGGCTAAACACTCGTATTGTGTCCGAGATTGGTCGATCGGTCGGTTAAATGCGGTGGCCCATTAAACCAAATTGGATCTGCAGAGTGCTGTCATGTCCAGTATTAGATTCGCAAAATAACTAAATATAATTCAGATTTCCATCGTTTAGTAAGTTACGGTGTTCATTCTTGGGATATTATATTTGCGATGTATTATCAAATTAAAACAAAAGGAATCAAAAGGATTAGTTGTAGAAAATGCATATAGTTTATAGTTTTAGAGCAAAAAGTGAAAAAAAAAACAAAAATTTCGTTGTTTATTCGGTGGTACGTAGCGAGTACAAATTTTTCAAAGTTGCAAATTTAGATTCCCAACACCCTAAAAATATGACAATTCTGGTGTCGACAATATATTAGAAGTTTTCAGGAATAAATAAATTTCTCTCACATTTTACGTACCTACCTGAATACGTATCTCTTGCTTATCAACATCTTAGATTATTAAAAAAACCAGAAACAAACTTTTTCACCAAAATTAGGTAAAAAATCATAGTTGTTGAAATTCACTCATAAACATTATTTTAATATTCAAAAAATATTAACGCTGTAAAGACGCTTAGTTCTTTGCCGAGATTAAAAAAAAAACAATCACCGCCGACAAGCCGCCGACTATTGGCGACGCAAAGATTATAACTAGCGCCTCAAGTGTCAAAATTGTGAAGCTGTCCAAGAACAACACTTTGACAGATTTCGATACAATTTACGTCATGGAAAAATTTATTAATTAAATATAAATCGGATGTAGGTGGTTTTTTGCTGGACGAGACAATAATTATGTTGTCAATTGTCGATGTTATAAAGCGTCTGCAATATACACAAAACCAATGCGTTCTGGAGAAATCTAGACGGTATGGAAGGAAATTTTCTTTTAAATATTGAGATTGACATTAATTAATTAAAGGAAGATGAACATATATAAATTAATGCAATTCATAATTTGGATTAAATTAAAAATCAAAATTAAAAAAGATATACTCAGCATTATATTCAAATGCAATTAAGTAGGTATGTTATTGTCAGGTATTACAGAATGTGATTATTTAATTTATTCGGAAATAGGAAAAGATTAAGCGATGGAAAGAGTTTCTTAAGACGAAAATCATATTTTGGAAATTTGTTTGTCTTGTTAATGTACTACTCTGTCAAGAAAGTACCGGGAAAAGATCAATAAAACACAAAATATTAGTTATTTATCCAAATTTATTTTATCACCTTCAAAGTATGCTCCTTCAGAACCGACACACTTACGCCAACTAATAATCCAATCATAAAAATATTTTTTAAATGCTTATTCCAGAATTGAGTTCAGTTCTCGCCGCGAATTCTCCTTTATGTCTTCTACTGAATGAAAACGGGTGCCACGAAGTGGTAATTTGAGTTTAGGAAAAATAAAGAAGTCGGCTGGAGCCATATCTGGTGAATAAGGTGGTTGCTCGATGATATTTGTTGAGTTTTGGTCAAAAAATCGTTCACAACTGTGCGAAGGCGCATTATCGTGGTGCAAAATCCAAGAATTTTCTTTCCACAAATCTGGCCCTTTTATCTAATTTGCTCTCTTAAACGCTGCATAACCTCCGAATAATATTTTTTATTTACCGTTTGACCTTCCGGCAAGATTGTCAGTCACTATTTCCTTCACTTTTGCGATGTTAACTTCAGTTGCAGACGTTGATGGCCTACCAGAACGAGGCAAATCTTCCACCACGCCTTGACCGCTTTTGAACGCTTTGTACCACTCATAAGCGCGTGTTTTTGATAAAGTCGATTCACTGTAAGCCTTCTGTAACATTTGCAGAGACTCCGAACTCGAAATTCCATTGGCGATGCAAAATTTAAGACAAACTTTTTGTCCGATATTTTTGTCCATTAAGAAATTCGCAATACACACTAGATATGATATAACTAAAATCAGCACTGTATTTAATCTAATTAACAGATGTAACTCAAACTCCGCGCCAAAATGGAAAACAGTTGTGCTAATCTAACAACAACAAAAAAAAACAAAAAAAAAATTTGGAACCATAAACAAATCATCCATTCCCGATACTTTTTTGACTGAATGTATATTTTGAAAATTTTCTAAATAGTTAACAAGTATGGATCTTTTGTTTAAAATTTGAATAAAAATAAATACAACTGTGTGTACTTACTAAATGATTTATTGATTGTAAAAAAATATTACCACTCATACAATAAATACCCTTTAGATTCATAGGCTTCCCTTGTTATGCTTTTATAATTTTATTTACCTACATAAAATCAATGTGAATAATGGTGGACCCAAATTTGTAAGACCACCAACTTTAAAATATCATAAAAATAAGGAGCTAATCCTAAAAAAGTGAAATCGGCTTGCCTATTCATTTTTTCTTCATAATTTTGTCTTTTCGAAACAAATGATAACTTATTCCCGAACCTCCGTAAATACTTACTAGGACCGCAACAATATTTCGTAAAGATTTCTGTATGTAATCGTGATCCATCTAATTATGTCTAAACTTAACCTCAACTTTTATTATAGCAAAGTGTCGTTCTTAGACAACTTCTAAATTTCGCCGCTAGAGGCGCGCGGATAATCTTTGCATCGCCAATAGGCATTGAACCAATTAGTTAACTGTGGCAATTTTCATTCCCGCACACGTGTTGGAAAATGAGAAAAAACGCATGCGTGTCATTTTCCAACACGTGTGCGGGAATAAAACTTGCCACAGATAACCATACCTATACTTAGTCCAAATTGGTTCAATGCCCATAGTCAGAAGTGAATGTTTTTTTTTTAATTTCGGCAAAACAATAATGCGGTTTTTACGGCGTAAATATTTTTTGAATATTCAAATTGTGTTTATAAATAGAATATCATCATATAAACCTGATTATTCAAAACTAATATTTACTTTTATATATAAAAAAAAACTATTTTTTATATTAGGCTATTTAGCGGCTTCATACCTTTGCTTCTCTTTCAACCTGGCGAAAGCAAAGCGCGGAAAAAAAGCAAATTAAAATCATAGTTTCTTAATAATTCATGACGAAAATATTTTTCGTTCTTTTATTTTATTTCTTCAAAAGTGTATTGAAAAACGTCGTTTGATACACGTGGACATTTGTTATTGCAGTTTTCGGCTCAAAATTACCCTCGCCTACGGCTCGGGAGTTAATTTTGCCTCGAATGCAATATCAAACTTTCTCCACTTGTATTAAAATGTACTATTAATTGATTTTGAAAAGAATTCCTTCAATTAAGTTTAAGATTTATTATATTCTGGAAGGAGGACGCGCAGGTTCGCGAGAAGTGGAAAAAGTGGAGGGAGGATTATGCCCAGAAGTGGGTCAGAGCAGGCCAGAAAAAAAATAATAATTGTGAGCACATACACATACTCACATACGCATACGTTATTTTGTAGAAGAAATGTACACTCAAATAAAATAGTTTTGATGACATTTCGCGAAATGATGATAATAAATATCTCAGTGGGGGTTATCGCGCATGGATTCGCCGCTAGAGGCATCCGTGTAGAGTAAGGTCTACAGAATGACAGATGTCATAAAATGTACGCACGTTGCGCGCTTTTATAACACGTATTTTTACTAATCTTCACGATTGTTGGCAAAATTGAGCCATTCCTGATTTTATGAGTTGAAGATTTTAAGTAGCAAGTTACTCTTATTTGTTAGTACTTGGAGGAAAAAAGATTTAAAATGTTTCACGCTTGCTAATTTTACGGAAAAAAATGAAAATATTTATCTGATTTGCTTACATTATGTTGTGGTACCTACGTAATAAAATAAACTATTTATGAAGTTATTACTGAGTAATAACACTATCACTACATATAAAACCAAGTCGCCCGCCGCGTCTGTCCCTGTGTAAGCTTAGATCTTTAAAACTACGCAACGGATTTTGACGCGGGTTTTTTTAAAGAGTGATTCCAGAGGGAGGTTTTAGTATATAATTTGCTGGCGGGTGAAGCCGCGGGCATCAGCTAGTAAAGTATAAAGTATAATTAATGACAGGACTTTACTCGACAATGGCGCCATCTCGTGAGCTCAAAAACGAAGATTAAATAAAATCACAATACAATTACAATTCAATGAAAACAAATCACAAAAACTTAAAAGTAAATTAAAATATTATCATTAAATTATCTAATTCATAAATTATACACAACTAATCGAATTACGAAATAAATAACAAGGCGTTCATACAAAACAAAATGTCACAATAAAAAAAAAAACAATCACGCAATGATACAAAATAAAAATAAACTATCAATCGGCGAGCCAGACCGTCACCTTCTTATAACTTTGGTCCAAAACTGCTGAGCAATACGCAACTTTTTTATTTTTGTTATTTAAGATTTTTACTAGATTTTATATCTGTAGTTTCTGGGAAAAAGTGTCATATTATTTTTGTCCATGTCCTTTTTAAGTGTATGCATTTCATTGGTCGTGACTGTACACCTCTGCGGGATGTGATAATGATGCGTGTTTGAGTAGGTACCAACAAACATCTTCACTCATTGATACTTTGTATTAAGCGCCCAAGATATACTGCCCAGTGGTAAGATAAGATTAGTAGGATTAAATTAATAATTAATGAGATTAAAGAATTCATTAAGTACTTTTAAGCAAATAAATAAGCAAGCAAGTATATTATAAGGACAAATGTAATTATATCACCCTGGGTAGATCTATTGAACTGAATGTGGTTTCAGAGAGTTATTTCTAACTGTGGTTTCAGTGAGTTTTTTTAGTAGCCAATGTGAACAGATACGCTGTTCACCATCGGCTTCTAAAAACAAACTCCATTCTAAAAGTCCAGATGTCTTCGTGAAAAGATATATGTTTGACTGGAGAAATAATACTAAAACATACAAAAAAAAAAAACATCGTGAGGAAACCGGCATGTCCTAGAACCAAAATATCGAAGACATAATGTGACATCTACCAATCCGCAATGGTGGATTATAGCCCATTCTCTCTCATCGAGAGGAGGCCGTGTCCCAGCAGTGGGAACATTATAGGCTGATGATGATACAAAAAAAAAAGTTTGCGATCACTTTGAACAATCGAAATCATTTTTGTTACGTTAGATTATAAATTAGGGGAAGGTTGCTATGAATGGACCACTTAACTTTACGACCTCAAATCTCAAAAAGTATAAGTGTTAAAATGAAAGTAGTTTATTATTTTTATTTCGTAAGACCTTTATTTAAAGTAATCAAACGCACAAACAATTCGGGATAACACTTTTTTGTATAAACGAAGAAACCTAAATCTTGGGCCATCAATGGACTTCGAAAAATGTGTTCTAGAGGTCCAATCGAGGCAACTAACGATCTATATTACTATACTAATTAAAATTATTTTAATGTCTGTAGGAGTAATGCCGTACAAGCAACTTTCAAGAACGTGTTATAGCTCCTGCTCTAATTCTGGAGAGAGGTCAATTTCGGAACCCAGTATTTAGACGTATTCTTTACCTTTTTGCTTTACATTTCATTCAAAGTACCTACTTTCTTTTATTTAGTGACATTCTGGAATTTTAATTTTATATTAATTATTATGAACTTATAAAATACAACAAAAAGTTGCTATGATTGGACAGGCCCAACGGTGGAATTCTATTGAGGTCCATTGATGGCAACAAGGTATTGGTTATGAAAAACTAAACTAAAATATGCATGGTCATGATTAGACAAAATTTAATAATACTCATGGAATCTCAAATAAACTGTCCAATATTTCATAACAGTGCACGCAGACAAATATGAATAAATTGATAGTTACGTCAAATTGTCCCGAGTGACATTGTAAGATGTTGACAACCGCAAACACGACTACACACGTTACTCCTCGCTTCGTGCCGCAGCGGCACTGGGGTAAGAGGGGGGTGCATCTGAGTCACCACGGACTCGTTTCGGCTAGTTTGGGTGTTGCTAGCTTGCACAGTTTAGGAAATACCTTGGTGGTCCAATGAAAGAGCTAGTCCAATGATCGCAACCTTCCGTTATTATTTTTGCTACTTTTTAGATTCTTTATTTATAAATATAGAATTGAAATATAAAACAATAAAACAGTAAAAAAAAACACACAACATAGCATTTTTCTTGGTAAAGTTCAATTTAAAAAAATATATATTTTTTTGTATTTGAAGTTTTTTTTTTAAAGTTTGTGTTCACTAGATCACAAACTTTTTTTGATGTGTGCATAAGTGTTCTTAACACCAAAACTTCGCCAGAATTTCAAGTGTGAATAAACATAACTTAACGCACGTCCCCGAAGGGGTAGGCAGCAGCACACTGCCTAATAAGTATTGCGTAAGTCAAGCCATAATCCGCCAATGTTAGACCGTTGCATGGATAGAGAGGGGGACACTACCGCCAAAGGGTACACATTCAGACTGCAGGTATTGAGAAATTCCTAGTAAATTAATCTTCTAACTGTTTATTTCTCAATACAATCAGTTGTTTAGTGGTAAATCGCAAACTGTTAGACAAACAAACTAGAGATTGGAATAGGTGGGGTTAACTATGGAAGTAACTTGTGGAGATTATATTTTTTACTCTGGACTAAGAGCGTCCAGAGTACTTGCATGTCTTTCTATATCATTCTCATATGATGTACCAATATATTTGATATTAAAAGAGTGTCCATAGAGTTACTTGCCCATTCTTCTCCATAGAAATCTGCGCTTTAGAATGGGCAACTACTTACAGTACTTTTTTTTTGTTCCGAAATAAAGCTGTCAAATTAGAGGGAAGTAAGTATATAAATGTTAATTATTTCCTTGAACTTTAGGCAATCAAACTTTATCTATGCCGACTGTTATAAAACTACCCAGAGTAGAGCAACTCAAAAAAAAACCAAATAAGTAAGCACATTTTTTTTGTTATTACACGTTCCTCTGTTTACAATTCCCTACTATAGAACGGAGGGCAGCAGGTTGATTAGAAACCCGCATTCATTCACGAAGGCTTGTTCTCTGCTTTGCTTGGCTGACTCCTGAACAACGGGCATACGTGATACGTGTCTCACTAACAATCTCTCGAAGATCAGTGTTCGTGATTAAAGGCTGTTGTTTTAATCCAGACTACAGACTACAATAACAAGATTCCCTTAAATTAATCCATAATCCATACTTCAATAAATTTTATAAATTGAAAAGGTATATATTTTCTTACACTGAAAATAAAGTAGCGACCCACCTGACTTAAATCCACTTTCGCAGAATGCTTACAAAAAAAAATATTGTGCAGGATAATTGGAAAAATGTTTACATTTTATTTTTGCAAGTTAAGAAAGATTTTCAGAAGAACACTAGAATAAAATAACAACATATGCCTGTTATTTGCGTAAATAAATTGTGTACTTAATGAAATTACTTTTAATGTGGAGTCCCTCTCTGTGGACTAAATGCAGGCTAAAGTAAGTATAGGAATCCAAAATATTTCGTCAAGTTAGCAGCGGGGTATAGATGCGCATGTGGGGAATGGGTTGGCGAGGCGGCCGACCGGCCCGAGCGCAGTCCTCCGCCCGCCATAATAAATGTCAATGTCACTTCAACATCCCTGTCTTTTATTTTTCAAAATCGAATCAATCGGGAAACGCAAAACAAGGATCTCAAAACAAAACCAAAATGCTTAACTGAACTGAAAACCTAGTTCTAACCGAAGATAAGAGGATACATCTAAGATTAACCGCTGGTGGCCGGATGCACCTAGTTGTAGCCGGCTAAAACCAGGAGTAGCCGCACTTCGGGTATTAGCCGTAACATAAAGGGTGTAAAACACCTCTTAACGAAGCCAAAGGCACTTGTTCTCCCCGTCATGGCGATCATTTTTTTGTTCTACACCATACCTGGGAACCTTTCAGTTACGGAGATATTGGGGGTCAAAGTTCCAACTTTTTGACAAGTTTTTTTTAAAAACAAGTTTTTAATGTATGATTTTTACATTAAACATCTCCACGACCCCCGTACTATTCAATCCATCCATCAGCACAATGTTTTGAGTGCGTTAGATTGAGTTCTACCACAAAATATGATTTTACACCCCAAAAAATAAAATGTTTCCCCGCAAAAAAATTTGCGTAATGTTACATAGTTTGATGTACAGAATGCTTGGTTGACGGCTTCGTGATGAGGTCACTTACACCCTGTATATAGTCACCAGGTATTTTTAAGACAACCTGTTGCTGAAAATCTAGACTCTGGGCTACCAACGACAAAGTTCTGATGGAATACCCAATAATACTTTGCCCGACCTGTAATCGAACCCAAGACGTTACTAATTTGACTCTTAAATCAACCAATCAGCATTAAAGTTTCTAATCGTCTCAAATAGACAATTGAATGCAATGGGACGACGCGACGCCACACGTTTTCCTTTACGCAATGGAAGCGCGAATGGAAGGAAAAAGGTCACGGTGTCAAAAAGGTCACGGTGTCAAAAAGGTCACGGTGTCAAATTCTCCTTATTCTTTCATCCCTCACACAATGCATCCGAATCCCGGTAGAAGCAAATGTTTGTGTGATGACCATGGACATTTGTTTCCGAGTCATGGATGTTTATATGTATAATTAGATAAGTATGTATTTACAAACAAAAAGTATTTATATCAATAATATCAATATCAACTATCTGGTGTCCACGACACAAGCCTCGTTACTTAGTGTCGCACTAGATGGCGCTGTGTGTAATGTCCAGCGATATTTATTTATCGTATGATAACAAAAACCTTCGTTACCTTCCAACAATCCGGTAAGTACCTACTTTGCCACCCACCATTCTAGGAATTTTGCAAAACTGTGATTTATCAAAGTAACCTGCGGCATACACCTACGCTTTTTTCTGTAAGCTATCTCAAATCGATGTTATAAACATAAATACCTATTTTTCTTGTAAACTTTCAAGATAAAAGCTGTACGAGAGCGGCACGCGCGGCATTCTGTCACTAATCTAAGGACTAATAAGTACATAAATCCTATGATACTATCTTTATTAACCGATTGATTTTTCTCATTATCTATTTAGCGTTTTAGTGCTAAACTATGGGTTTCATTAACATCCTTTAAACCAAATTATTGAGCGATCATTTATGGTAAATCTTGCTATTCTTTTAGTTAAAATTAGTATTTTCTTTTCTTTTATTGTTGCGGTAATATTTAATTATACTCATGTTGATTTCAGAATAGTGTTTGAAAAGATGGGAATCTTAATCTGTTATTCTTTATTAAAAAAATATTTTATTACTTTCGAACTTAAATTCACTGAAGGATCAGAGAGTTATGAAATCATGATGGAAATAAATGTGTATCGGTATTGAAGTGCTTGGATGTAAATCTACGCATAGGTACTTTTATTGATAACACGTATAATATTATTATCAAGCACCTTAATAATATAAATCTTGGATATTTCGTTATCAGAGAAAAAATGTGGTGCCCACTGTCGCGCTAATCGCAATCAATCGCGTGTAGTATTACGGACAGTAATTATCACCTGTTTATAATTATCGGAGTGTAATTAGTTGAGTGCGAAAATGTGCGGAATAATTGGGAGCTCGATCGTCGTGGCCGTCGGCGCTGTGCTGTTGCTAGGCAGCAGTCTGATCGGATTCCTGTGGGTCCCTAAGATCGTCAGGAATACCATCGTTGATGTAAGTATTGCCGTACCCTAGGAAAATATAAAAAAAAACCGCAAATTAAATAATCATCACTTGAGAACGGTTTGGCCGATTGCGCTGATTTTTATTCTGTTCGTAACTGTCGACACAATGTTTGTAGTACAAAAGGAAATTCAGATATATTTTTAAATATTTGTAATACTTTTTTTTGTTGGATCCTTTTTTTTTCTACAATGCTCACATTTCTCCAGAAAGTAGTGAACAAAAATTTGACGCGCGAGAAGTTACACGCGTAACGCTTCTTCATTTTTTTCAATTTGATTTTATTTGTAGTCCACCTTGGCAGGGTAAATTTATTTAATTTAGTACAGTTATTTCTGATTCCTTATTTAAAAATTATGGTATTTATGGTGCAGCTAAAATATTAAGTCATGATTGTAAATCGCGGAGGTCAGATAGTCGCGGGACCAATCTACTAAAGAAAATGACATGAAAATAATAATTTAGTAAACTGATCCCGCGGGATCCAAGTGAGCGGGATCAGTTGACTAAAGAGCCGTAAAATACTGGTATTCAGCTGCACCCGGTTGTACTGGAAGCCGACCCCAACATAGTTGGGAAGAGGCTAGGCCGATGATGATGATGATTGTAAATCGCGGTAACATTCAAGATTGAAAAGAAACGGTTCATCTAATTCTAATGTCACCCACACCATGGTACAGCGAAAACAGTGTACATCTACGGGCAAAAGGCGTGAGCTTATGTACTCGTATATATGTACGAGTATACTATTTTTCAGGACCATCAGTGAAAATAGACAGGTTACCTATTGCGACCATTCCACAAAAAGAGATAGGCCTGCCTAAACAGGTAGGTACGTGTAGGATTTTTGTACCGTTGTTCCGACTGCATTCAAATGGGAAGTGGTTTTAATTTTAACCACAAACCGCGGTGTTTTGTGGGCTTTATCAATAAAAGAGAGAGTTATTTATTTGCTTGTAACTACATGCGGTTCTCTGAGAAAAATTCTCGAGTAATAAGGCCAGGAAGAGAGGCATGAAATTATCAAGAGTATGTAGATGGTAGGGCGTACAATGTTATTGTAAAACTGCAAAGAAGCAGCGAACAATAATTTAGACCTGACCCCTGAAACCCACCACGTTTGCAGTTACATCTATGGTCAAACCTAGTGTGACGTGCATGATTACATCATCATCATTTCAGCCGAAAGACGTCCACTGCTGGACATAGGCCTACCCCAAGTGTCGCCACATTGACCGGTCCCGTGCGACTCGCATCCGGCGGATTCCCGCATCCTTCACCAGGTCGTGATTACATACTCTGACTAATTCTGTTAATGCCGATAGCCAGTCATGTCAGCTCAAATGAAATTGTATACTTATTAGATTAATTAATTAAAGGGAAGGATTTATTTCAAAACTCCATCATAATTTTTATTTCTTATGCGTTAGCAACGAAATCTTGTATTTACATGAACAAAGAAATCGCTATTGGGATTTTTATCGCGTAAGCTAATCGTTATTGCAGTTTAACGAGTAAAATACTGAATATGCAGCATGTGAATAGGCTAACTTAGCACAATTGGTAAAATTAGCCCGAATCATAGGTATGTATTAAGTAATGGTTCGATTGATTGCACCGGTCCTACACACTTGCATTGATTAGGTGCAGTGTGACCGATACATATGTTTGTACGAGTATTAGGTACATGTTATACTGATAGTGAGCAAAGAGCAGGCGCGTTTGATAGGTAATTAAATGGATTGCTGTTCTCTATACCACTGGTATAGAGAACCACTGGGTTTCGACAGTCCTTTGTCTTCATACAGTCTGTTGGTCACGGTTGACGGTAGGTAGATAACTAGATACTGCTCTGTTTATAGACAAGCATCGCTTCTATTCAGTGGTGCGTAGATAATGAGATGTATTATTATGGCGCCGTTACAACCATACTCGTAGAAATACTTGCCTATTATGTATGTTACTCGTAGAAGGCTGTTACGAGCCTATTGCTAACCCAACTATGTTGTTATTGTTTCCCAACTATGTTCTTATTTTCTTAGCTAGTGGTTGCTGGGGAAACCAAGAACAAGATGGCCAACAGGATTTTTAGCTTTAGCTACAAATAGAAGCCAATATTCCTGAAAGCGTGTCGCTTCATGTAAAATACTGATAATCAGCTGCATCCGATTAGACTGGAAGCTGACCCCAACATAGTTGGGAAAAGGCTAAGCAGATGAGATGATTCCTGGAAGCGTGTGAGTTGCTTCCTGCATCTAATTAGTCATTACAGGATGCTAAGAATTCTTGTGAAGGAAGTGTTTTGGAAAAACAATATCGTCGACTTATTGAAACAAAGAAATCAAGCTTATAATAATCGCCGGATATTTATTTTTTTGTTTTCAACGATATTTGCAAGAAGCATGGTATTTTCTTGCTAGTATTTTTCCATTTATATAAATAACTTACTACCCACTAATCGTCCTTAACCATTTTATTCAAGTTACAACTGGTCTCTAAGAAATAAAAAATAATATTTTTCTTGTTAACTTGATGAGAAAACAGAAATAACATCACGCCGGTAAACCACGAAGGGTTCGGCAAAGGTGTACTGAGATTTACATTTTACGTAATAAGGGGCGACCCTATTCTCATTATCCGGGTACAACGACATCGTATCTGATAAACTGAGAAAGTCTTGATGGAAAAACCCACTATGACTTTGCCCGACCTGAACCTAGGAACCAGGGCCATGTAATGGACCTTGTTTTTAACACTTACAGAAAGATAGTACCTACCAGCCATAAATACCTAAGCCTGTGTCATTCCTAGGTCTTGACGTATCATTCTTCTGGTCTACTGTACTGTTTTGTTTTGTTCAAGTTTTCCATTTGGAAACGGAGAAAGTAAATAATTTTACTTGAAAGACGTGAATGCTGTGCGTTGGCCTTTGGAAATTATCGTAGTGGTCGAAACCTTTTCAAAGTTTTTGTACCAACAAATCAACAAAATAGAGTGTCAACAACAGGAAAATAAATTATTTTATTATAACTTGTTACGAAGCTTAATCATCAGGATGCTTAGTTGCGGTTAAAGAAAATATTTTTTGATTCGCAACTGGTTCCGAACAAAGAGTAAAAAATCCTAATTCGCAACTGGTTGCGAATTGCAGTTTCAAAATTTAGCAGATCACGAACTTTAAGACATTCACGACTTTTAAAACATTCACCTCCGACTATAGGCATTGATCCGATTTGAACTTCGTATAAGTCACACATTACTTTTATATATATGTACTAGCTGTTGCCCGCGGCTTCGCCCGCGTAAAGTTCGGTAACCATCCCACTGGATCATATTAAAGGGGTAAATAGTGCCCTACGTGTTAATCCAGGTTATAAACTATCTATGTGCCAAATTTCATAATCATCACAATTATTATCATCACAACCACCATTATTATCACAATCATTATCACAATCACCATCACTATCACAATCACCATCATTATCACAATCACCATCACAATCACCATCACGATCACTATCACAACCTGGTGGTTGTGGTTGTATCATTATCACAATCACAATCATCATTATCATTATCACAATCATCATCATCATTATCAAAATCACTATCACTGTCACAATCACCATCGCCATCACAATCACTATCACGATCACCATCACCATCACCATTACAATAACCATCACCATCGCTAACACCATCACAATCACCGTCACTATAACAATCACCATCACAATCACTATCACATTCACTATCACAATCACCATCATCGTTATCACAATCACCTTAACTATCACAGTCACAATCACTATCACCATCACAATCACAATCACCATCACATTTACCATCACTATCACAATCACTATCACCATCACCATCACTATCACTAACACCATCACCATCACCATCACCATCACTATCACAATCACAATCACTATCACCATCACCATCACAATCACCATCACCTTCACAATCACAATTACCATCATTGTAATCACAATCGTTATCATCATAATCACAATCATCATCATCATTATCACAAAAACAATCACTGTCACAAACACTATCACAATTATACTCACCATCACCATCACTATCACAGTCACAATCACTATAACCATCACAATCACCATCACCATCACAATCACAATCACGGTCACTATCACTATCACAATCACTATCCCAATCATCATCACAATCACCATCACAATCACAATCACCATCATCGTTATCACAATTATCATTATCGTTATCACAATCATCATTATCACTATCACTGTCACAATTACCATCACAATCACAATCACAATCACTATCACGATTACCATCACCATCACCATTACAATAACCATCACCAACGCTATCGCCATCACAATCACCGTCACTATCACAATCACCATCATCGTTATCACAATCACCATAACTATCACAGTCACAATCACCATAACTATCACAGTCACAATCACCATAACTATCACAGTCACAATCACTATCACCATCACCAGCACTATCACTATTAACATCACCATAACTATCACAATCACTATCACAATCACCATCACCATCACAATCACCATCATTATCATAATCACCATCACTATCACAACCACCATCATTATTACAATCACAATCATCATTATCGTTATCACAATCATTATCATCATTATCACAATCACAATCACAATCACTATCACAATCACCATTACAATAACCATCACCATCGCTAACACCATCACAATCACCGTAACTATCACAATCACAATCACCATCACAAGCACCATCACCATCACAATTACCATCATCGTTATCACAATCATCATCATCGTTATCACAATCATCATCATCGTTGTCACAATCATCATCATCATTATCACAATCATCATCATCGTTGTCACAATCATCATCATCATTATCACAATCGTCATCATCGTTATCACAATCATCACAATAAATCAATAATAACCCTGTATAGAAGTCGAATCCGTCGTCTTCTGGATCTCAAAATAAATGCCATATTCGTAATCAGCACCCCTGATAATCTCGGTATCGACACCCATATTGATTTTTAGACATTTCAACCCCATCGCACCCCAACAGGGGATGATGATGGTATTTCAGGTCCGCCACATTAAAATCTTAAAATCATTGTTTTTGTAACATGCCCGACCCGATACACCATACAAACAATAAGACTCTTACCCCATTTCCCCCTTTAGGGGTTTTATCTGAGAAAACCTGAAACACAAATGCTAACTCATTTATCGATAGGAGTCCACCTGTGAAGTTTCGAATAAAACGGTCTTACATAATCTTGTTTTCCCATACAAGCTTTCGACTCCCGCTTCATCCCCTTAGGGGGTACATTTTGAAAAACCCTTTCTTATTGCACCCCTTAACCTCATAAGAAACGTATGTGCCAAATTCGGAATCACTAAACTCAGCGCTTTGGGCTGTGCATTGATTTTTAGACTTTGTCACCCCATTTCCCCCTCTTAGGGGTTGAATTCTGAAAAAACCTGAAAATCATTTCTACTCATTTATCAATAGAACTCTTGTGAAGTTTTTAATAAAATAGTCTAATTAATCTTGTTTCCCCATACAAACTGTAGGGCCCCGTTTCACCCCCTTAGGGGGTGACTTTTGAAAAATTCTTTCTTCTTTTACCCCTAGACCACTTAAGGAACATATGTGCCAAATTTGGAATCTCTAGACTCAGCGGTTTAGGCTGTGCATTGATTTTTAGACTTTGTCACCCCATTTCCCCCTCTTAGGGGTTGAATTCTGAAAAACCCTGAAACCCGTTTCTACTAATTTATCAAAAGGAGCACTCCTGTGAAGTTTCGAATAAAATAGTCTAACTAATCTTGTTTCCCCATACAAACTTTAGAGCCCCGTTTAACCCCCTCAGGGGGTGAATTTTGATAAATCCTTTCTTAGTGCACCCCTAGACCACATAAGGAACCTACTTGCCAAATTTGAAATCTGTAGACCCAGCGGTTTGGGCTGTGCGTTGATAGGTGACTCAGTCAGTCAGTCAGTTTCTTTATTTATATATTTTGACTAGCTGTTGCCCGCGGCTTCGCCCGCGTAAAGTTCGGTAACCGTCCTACTCGATCATATTAAAAGGATAAATAGTGTTCTACGTGTTAATCCAGGTTATGAACTATCTATGTGCCAAATTTCATAATCATCACAATCACCATCACTATCACAATCACAATCACCATCACCATCACAATCACAATCACAATCACAATCACAATCACAATCACCATCACAATCACCATCATCGTTATCACAATTATCATTATCGTTATCACAATCATCATTATCACTATCACTGTCACAATTACCATCACAATCACAATCACAATCACTATCACGATTACCATCACCATCACCATTACAATAACCATCACCAACGCTATCGCCATCACAATCACCGTCACTATCACAATCACCATCATCGTTATCACAATCACCATAACTATCACAGTCACAATCACCATAACTATCACAGTCACAATCACCATAACTATCACAGTCACAATCACTATCACCATCACCAGCACTATCACTATTAACATCACCATAACTATCACAATCACTATCACAATCACCATCACCATCACAATCACCATCATTATCATAATCACCATCACTATCACAACCACCATCATTATTACAATCACAATCATCATTATCGTTATCACAATCATTATCATCATTATCACAATCACAATCACAATCACTATCACAATCACCATTACAATAACCATCACCATCGCTAACACCATCACAATCACCGTAACTATCACAATCACAATCACCATCACAAGCACCATCACCATCACAATTACCATCATCGTTATCACAATCATCATCATCGTTATCACAATCATCATCATCGTTGTCACAATCATCATCATCATTATCACAATCATCATCATCGTTGTCACAATCATCATCATCATTATCACAATCGTCATCATCGTTATCACAATCATCACAATAAATCAATAATAACCCTGTATAGAAGTCGAATCCGTCGTCTTCTGGATCTCAAAATAAATGCCATATTCGTAATCAGCACCACTGATAATCTCGGTATCGACACCCATATTGATTTTTAGACATTTCAACCCCATCGCACCCCAACAGGGGATGATGATGGTATTTCAGGTCCGCCACATTAAAATCTTAAAATCATTGTTTTTGTAACATGCCCGACCCGATACACCATACAAACAATAAGACTCTTACCCCATTTCCCCCTTTAGGGGTTTTATCTGAGAAAACCTGAAACACAAATGCTAACTCATTTATCGATAGGAGTCCACCTGTGAAGTTTCGAATAAAACGGTCTTACATAATCTTGTTTTCCCATACAAGCTTTCGACTCCCGCTTCATCCCCTTAGGGGGTACATTTTGAAAAACCCTTTCTTATTGCACCCCTTAACCTCATAAGAAACGTATGTGCCAAATTCGGAATCACTAAACTCAGCGCTTTGGGCTGTGCATTGATTTTTAGACTTTGTCACCCCATTTCCCCCTCTTAGGGGTTGAATTCTGAAAAAACCTGAAAATCATTTCTACTCATTTATCAATAGAACTCTTGTGAAGTTTTTAATAAAATAGTCTAATTAATCTTGTTTCCCCATACAAACTGTAGGGCCCCGTTTCACCCCCTTAGGGGGTGACTTTTGAAAAATTCTTTCTTCTTTTACCCCTAGACCACTTAAGGAACATATGTGCCAAATTTGGAATCTCTAGACTCAGCGGTTTAGGCTGTGCATTGATTTTTAGACTTTGTCACCCCATTTCCCCCTCTTAGGGGTTGAATTCTGAAAAACCCTGAAACCCGTTTCTACTAATTTATCAAAAGGAGCACTCCTGTGAAGTTTCGAATATAATAGTCTAACTAATCTTGTTTCCCCATACAAACTTTAGAGCCCCGTTTAACCCCCTCAGGGGGTGAATTTTGATAAATCCTTTCTTAGTGCACCCCTAGACCACATAAGGAACCTACTTGCCAAATTTGAAATCTGTAGACCCAGCGGTTTGGGCTGTGCGTTGATAGGTGACTCAGTCAGTCAGTCAGTTTCTTTATTTATATATTTTGACTAGCTGTTGCCCGCGGCTTCGCCCGCGTAAAGTTCGGTAACCGTCCTACTCGATCATATTAAAAGGATAAATAGTGTTCTACGTGTTAATCCAGGTTATGAACTATCTATGTGCCAAATTTCATAATCATCACAATCACCATCACTATCACAATCACAATCACCATCACCATCACAATCACAATCACAATCACAATCACAATCACAATCACCATCACTATCACCATCACAATCACCATCACTGTCACCATCATCATTATCATCGTAATCACAACCATTATCATCGTAATCACAATCATCATCATCACAATCTCCATCCTCGGTATGACTTTCACAATCACCATCACTATTAAAGTCACAATCACTTTCACCATCACAATAACCATCACCATCGCTATCACCATCACAATCACCGCCACTATCACAATCACAATCACCATCACAATCACCATCACAATAACTATCACAATCACCATTATAGTTATCATAATCTTAATCATCGTAATGATAATGATTATCATCGTAATCACAATCATCATCATCACAATCACCATCTTCGTTATCACACTCATTATCATGGTAATCACAATCATTATCATCGTAATCACAATCATGATCATCATTATCACAATTACCATCACTATCACTGTCACAATCACTATCACCATCACAATTACCATCACCATCACAATCGCTATCACTATCACCATCACAATCACAATCACCATCATCGTTAGCACAATCACTCACTATCATCATTATCACAATTATTATCATCGTAATCACAACCATCACCATCACAATCACTATCACATTCACCTTCACCATCACAATCGCTATCACAATCACCATCACAATCACAATCACCATCATCGTAATCACCATCACAATCACTATCACAATCACCATCATCGATATCACAATCATCATCATCGTAATCACAATCATTATCATCGTAATCACAATCATCATCATCGTAATCACAATCATTATCATCGTAAACACAATCATCACATCATTATTATCACAATCACCATCATCGTTATCACAATCATCACAATAAATCAACAATAACTCTGTATAGAAGTCGAATCCACCATCTTCTGGATCTCAAAATAAATGCCATTTTCGTAATCTGCACCCCTAATAATCTCGGTATCGACACCCATATTGATTTTCAGACATTTCAACCCCATCGCACCCCAACAAGGAATAAAGGCATTTCAGGTCCGCCACATTAAATCTTAAAATCGTTGTTTTTGTAATACACCCGACCCGATACACCATACAAACAATACCGATATTGATTTTCAGACTTTGTTACCCCATTTCCCCCTTTAGGGGTTGAATTCTGAAAAAACCTGAAACACAAATGTTAACTCATTTATCGATAGGAGTACTCCTGTGAAGTTTCGAATAAAACAGTCTTACCTAATCTGGTTTCCCCATATAAACTTTTGACTGCCGTTTCATCCCCTTAGGTGGTACACTTTGAAAAATCCTTTCTTATTGCACCCCTTAACCTCATAAGGAATGTATGTGCCAAATTTGGAATCTCTAGACTCAGCGGTTTGGGCTGTGCATTGATTTTTAGACTTTGTCACCCCATTTCCCCCTCTTAGGGGTTGAATTCTGAAAAACCCTGAAACCTGTTTCTACTCATTTATCAAAAGGAGCACTACTGTGAAGTTTCGAATAAAATAGTCTAACTAATCTTGTTTCCCCATACAAACTTTGGAGCCCCGTTTAACCCTCTTAGGGGGTGAATTTTGAAAAATCCGTTTTTAGTGCATCCCTAGACCATACAAGGAACCTACTTGCCAAATTTGGAATCTGTAGACCCAGCGGTTTGGGCTGTGCGTTGATAGATGAGTCAGTCAGTCAGTCAGTTTCTTCTTTTATATATTTAGATAAGTATAAATATCTGATATGTTTGTTTTTATTAAATAAAATAAAACGCACGCGTATGAAATACATTGATTGCATGTTGAACCTAATCGTAATGCGTTAAGAACCCATTTTCGAGAAAGTGTATTGAAAATTAATTTTCTTATGCCACCATGATTTTCTAAACAATAACAGCCGCTCGGGTCGATCTTCAGGTTATTCCATGCTTGCCTGGGTTGGTCTGTGCATAGGTGACCACCTATTACATACCGAGTTTCACCCGTGCTTCGGAAAGCATGTTAAGCCGTTGGTCCCAGTTGTCATTTGTAGATCATTTGTTACACTTAGTGAGTGGCCCGAAAGTCTGACCACAAGTCTGACCAAGGGTTCGTATCGTATTGCCCAGTATGAACTGGGTTGTGGGGGTCAGATGGGCAGTTACTCCATCTAAAACAGTGGTATTCTGCTGCATCATGTTTGTACGCTTCAACGCAAGGCATAGATGGACTCGCTATTTAATATTTATTTGGAACTGAAAACTGTACAACCTATGTCTACAAATAAAGATTTCATTTTCATTTTCATAAAAGCCGACTTCAACATAGTTGGGAAAGGTATAAGTACCTAGATGATGACTATTTACGAAACGCATATATTTGGGATCCTTATTTGCTACCATTGGTCTTAGTGTTAACTTATACTTATATTTTGCTTTCATGAACAGCATTTGAAATTCAGATATAAAATACTCCTTTAGACAACAAATGAGCATGTAAAAAAATAAGAAAAAATATAAATCCAGTAACGATTTCTGTAAATTGTGTACAACTTTGCTGGGGACCAGCTGAATGCGAAATACATTACAAAAGAAAAACCTTGACATGCTTCGTCGAACAGAAAATATGCGTAATTCAATCAGGATTCAATGGGGGCTATTGGCTATCGCGCATGAATTCGCCGCTAGAGGCGTTCGTGTAGAGTAAGATCTTCAGAAATGTCAGATGTTATAGTGTTTGCTTTTTTATCACGGATTTTTCCTAATATTCCGATTGTGGTCAAGATTGAGCAATTCATGATTATTTATGTCTTGAAGATTTTAAGTAGCAATTTTGGATCTAATTTGTTAGTAGGTACTTGGAGGAAGAACGATTTTAAATGTTTAATTCTTGCTAATTTTAGGGACAATATTGTAAATATGTATCTGAAGTTTAACACTAAGTTGTTATACGTAATAATATAAACTTTTTATGAAGCTATTAGTACTCTAAAGTATAGAATAGAATGAATGACAGGACCTTACTCGACAGCGGCGCCATCTGGTGAGCTCTAAAACGATAGCCCTCATTCAGTAATTTGATGAGTTACTTTTTAATCAAATCAGCGATCTAATGAATAAACGAAGCAAACTTCTGCGTTAGCTACTATAATTATATGCTTTCCTTGCAAAGGTATTCAATTACAGTAACTGCATGACTAAAAGGATGATTTGACTAAAGCCTGACTGATTTAGATCTATGCCTTGTTTATCAAAACTTACAAGCCTTAAGCAATTTTCCTGTAAAAAAATATTATTACAAATATGTGTTGTAGCAAATCTACTTGATTCTATCAAAATAAAGGGATATAAGCAGACTTGTAAAATTAGATAAAAAAATACAGAAAAAAAAAAAAAAAAAAAAAAAAAAAAGATCTACCTAGCACGCACTATGGAAATTATGAAGGTGGTAGTTTTATAGAAAACGCACTTAGTTGATGATAAATCAGTTTAGCACTGTAGGAGAGACAGGAACAGGATCAAGCTTCAGGGAAACTCTGCTGGAAGGGCGTCGTGCAGTTTTCAGAGTCATGCACCAGGCCAGCTCTATAGGAAGGCACCAGTGTAGAGCTAGACGTCAGGGTAGCTCTGCGAGGCAAGCGCTAGTGGCAGGCACGAAGACAGCTTCCGAAGATCGGGTGTAGAGGTCCCAGGTGAATGTTTAGTTCGATCCCCTGGGTAGTGTAGATACGTGACAGCAAAAACCAAGCTCCTTTCTGACGCCTCTCCTATCAGATCCCATGGTAGACTGCTTCCAGCGGTTCGTAAGCTCGTTTTCAAAGTAGTCTTCCTTTCCAATTTTCAAAAATTAGTTTTTCTTCTTGTGGCCATCATCTCATCTGACAACTAAAGAATTTTATAAATATAATATAAAATATAAAATTAAGTTGTTTAGTAAACAATCGTAATAATCTATAAAATACAATATTTCAGCTGCACATAGACTAAGCCAGAAAGAAAAATAAAAAAGTAACTGACAGTTTGAGTGTCACATGAAAGTTATGAGTAATAATATTTGATATCAGCTATTTTTATGTTAATGAATCGTATTTAGATCGATTTGCTGAGTGTTAACATAGAAACAAATAAAAAAGGATGATAAATAAGTAGTATTATGAATGATGAATGTAAAGTGTAAGTATAGCATAAATACTATAGTTTTTTATCAAAACTACACGTGTAAATTACAAGTTACAAGGGTCATTATTTATTTTACAAGTATATTTTTACACTTGTAGCCTTCATTTCATTCATCAAAAATCCCTTGTAAATTACAAATTGTAGGAAATCATAGTAAATCCTGAGAGTGTCCGGGGACTCTCCATTCCGTCTTACAAGTGTCGTGCTTAGTACCGCAATACATTATTAAATTTGAGTAAAATGTATCTCGGACGTAGGTGTAATCTTTTCCAGCATGAACCAGACCAAGCGACTGATATGTAATTAAAATATTCTTCCACTCCTCAACTCTTTTTTTTGTTTTGACATCTGTCGCTAAATGCACCAAATAAAATGTCTTTCTTGTTCAAATCAGTTGTAAAACCGTTATTTTATTTTCATTTCTAGACATTTTTCAAGAAATCGCAAAACCTTGCCGCTTGTTTCAAATTTATAAAAAGGCGGGAGGGAATACTTTGTCGCTCCTACTTTTTTTTAATGTCCCATGAATATTAGGCACAGACAATATACCATTCAGCCATTCGTCTATGTAGGGATAATCAATTAATAACAAAAAAATAGCGGGAAAAGAATGCAGCATACATTTTTGATTTTAGAACTTACAAGTAGAACTTACTTGTGTTCAATTTTACAAGCCCTATAGATTTTTTTTGGTAAACGTAATTTACACGAACTTGTAAAAAGTTCCTTGTAAAGTGTAACTTGTGAACGTGTAGACTTGGGAGTTTTGATAAACAGGGCAAAGGGTCTTTCACAACACTATACTACAAGTACAACAGCCTATAACGTCCACTGCTGGACATAAGCCTCTCCCATGATGGGAGGAATTTGCCGTAATCTCCACGCTTGGCAGGCGGATTGGAGATCGCAGTGATGAAAGACTAACAGATAACGCTGCTGCCCATTCTCTGGTCTACGGAGGCGCAAGGTGTTCTGCCTCAGACATTAGTCGCCTTATACGACAACCGTGAGTGTAATGGGTTGGTTCTATTCTACTCTGCCGGATACCACACGGCTAACACACAACACTGTAAACACTGTGTATTACTAAAATTTTGATGTGTTTTTTAATTTATCTCTGTGCCCCGTTCAGCCATTCTGGCGTGATTGAAGAAACATCCATCCATCCATTCAAACTTTCGCATTTATAATAGTGGGTTTCTGTGTCCGTCTGTGTTTAGCTAAACTAGGCAACTTACAAAATATTTGGCAAGACGCAGGTAGAGTAGAGCTCTCACTGCATAGTTATCGAGAGGGTAGAAGCAATGTTGGCAGACTAACAGCCAGATAGGTTGCATGAGATTCACACCACACACACCCGCGCACACTAGAAAAGAATGACACAAAAGGAATTCCCCCTTTTGTGACCTACACACAGCAGTGGGTAGGACAAGGCAGCCAGTAATGATAATTGTAAGGCACCTTATTTTAGAAGGTCGTTAGGTGGTGAATTAATAAAATATATATTTATTATTTAGTAGGTTTATTTTATGAATTGACATAGAATATTTACAGATATATTGTTATTCACAATAGTTTAATAACACGAACAGTAATCACACTCATAAATAGTTAAATTAACTAGGTAAATAATAGATAACAGTGTAAATCATACAGAACAAAGAACATAAGTACTTACATAAAATTAACACAATGTCGTTGATGTGCACGAGGCGATGATGAAGTAACAAATGGCCCTCGGTCTTTTTTTTTTTTTTTTTTTAGGAAGGACCACTCGCAGTTGCAACGCGCTAAGGTTGCTTTACTGCTTAACCGGACAATCCTGTGGTGGCCAAAAATTACTTTAAGGCCCCCAGCCAGGGCTTACAAACTAAGGATTTAAATTAAATGAACGGTCACTAAGGGCACCCCCTGTGAGGTTCGGGCCTCAGCTTAGTGCGTCATTGATAAGACAGACCCAGCCTGTTGTCCCTTGCTGCCCAGCAAGGGACAACAGGCTGGGTCGGATCATTAATTGGGGAATCGGTCGTTATGGCCCTCGGTCGCTGTGCCGCTTGATTTTATAAGCGTAAACGACAAGATGGCGGCCGACCGAGTGTCATCGTTTCACAACTTTTAATACTTAATAATTAAATCGATTAATTCAACAGTTTGCTATTTTAAAATTAAATCAATATTCGTTACAATTAAAATAACAAAATAATAGTAATTATTACGTATAATTGAATAAATAGCTAACATAATGGTGGTGCTAAATACATGGTCAGTACTAAACAAACATTACGTCACGACTATAACGTCATAGTCCACTGAGATACAGTGGATTGGTGTGAAGATACAATCAATTGATTGCATTTTAAAATTAAGTTTGCCAAAAACTATTGATTTGTTCCGAGTTGAATATAATTATGCGTTTCTTTGAGAGCATTGGCGCTGAAATAAATTACACAAAGTATTGCGCCTTGCTGGGTTCGACCCCATGACCAAGTCGGGTCTGCTGCCACTGGTCTACTACAGCTTGAACACTTACCTAATTGGTATCTTCTCTAATAACATCTTAGTTTTGTAGTGTTTGTCTGTGATGACGTGGTTACACAACGAATCGATTTGTTATTATTCCTGAAGGTTTATGAGAAAAATATATAATACTAAACACATATATAACATACCATCACGCCTAACGCAACATCCTCGAAGGGTTAGACAGAAGTGTACCTAATAGTACACCCTTCATTTCGCCCGTCGTGTTAAAGTCCCTTGTCATAGGGGGCGAGCCTATTGCCATCAACGGGGCACAAATCCAGACTCCGTGGTTGCTAATGAGTTTCCTCCACATATGCATCATATATTAAACGAGAAGTCTAAGGTCTAACTTTATTTACTTTAACTAAATTAAGTCTAATTTATTTCGTGTGCACCAAAAACACACGACATGACAAACATCCCAGTTTTATAAGAATATCTCGCATAAGAGTAGAACATCTCCTTCTCTTCAGGTTTTTATATGTCTAAAATAACTAAAGAGATTTAAAAGAACTACGTAAATATTTGAATGTCTTTGAAAATAACGAATTTTTAAAACTCCCACCAGGATTAGATTTCTATTGCCGTTGGTGCCTAACACTTTTTCGCAGATTATTGGGATTATCCGTGTTTATCAGCAATAAATATTCAGAAATAAGCAAAAATAATGAACACATTAATAGGATTTATGGAGAATAAAAAACGTTACGTCAAAGCTTTAGAAGCTTTGACGTAACTACTTTGAAGGCAAAGACTAAAAATAATTTTCCTATGCTGGTCTTGTTAAAGGAATATTACATTTTAATTAAATTCCTAATATATTTAATGAAAAATGCTAAGGAAATGCAATTGGAATATAACGAAGAAAATTGCCATTCCTATTTATCAGAGCCTAATCCTTTGAGCAAGGACTTGCTATTTGAAATACCTTTACAAAATATCTGGTGCAATTTCAAGATTGAAAAAGTTGTAGTTAAGGAGCTCGAGCACCTATTTACCTACCTCATGTACGTACGGAAAACATAATTACGTACGGTAACGGTACGGTTCCGGTTACGGAACTGATCACGTTTCCGTTTTTTTTTTGTTCGAATTTGATTTTACCGAAAGCTATTGACCGACGTCTTTTTTGCTATAAGTAGGTATGCATTACTTGACATATTTCGAGATTATCGAAGTATCATTTGTGTCATAGATATTATTTTACCAAACTATATCGATCGCCAATTATTTACAAAATAACTTTTTGCTACTGGCCGAAGCCTATTTTGAACTTCTTTCATTTACCAAATAGAAAGAAAGAAAGAAAACATATTTATTCGGCAAATGCCATAAGTACACACAAAAAAATAAAAAAATAAAAACTGAAATCAATACAATAAAAACTTAAATCTAGACAGAAAAAATATTAGGTCTCACGGCTGCGCCAAATAGGCCCAGTTCAGCATACTACCGAGCAGCTAGTGCCCGACGCTGGTTTTCAACTGGACCTGAGATGGTGATGTGACGGAAGATTGAAATGATTTAACATATTTTCTCCACACCGAAAAAACATTTAATTTGGTCACAAATATAGCCGGTTACTTGGTAGCATTTTCAATACTGAATTCAAATAGTGTCAAAAAAGTCAATAAAGGATACGTTCTGGCATTAGTTTGTACTTGACTTCATGTGGCGACCATACGACAGCATTGCATTCCAGATGACTTCTTACAAGCGCTTAGTGCAACGATCTCAGAGCACTGATGTTCGTGAACTAACCAGTTAAAAAGCATACCGCAAGCAGCATGCTGAAGCTGCGGTGGTGAGCGTTAAAACCATCTGCGACGATAAGCTAGCGTGACAGAATCAATATTTGTGCAGCAATCATTGATTTGTTGCATACTTTGTGTTGCATAATTTGTGTTGCATACCTGCTTGCATGTTGCATGCTTGTTTGCACGCTACATGCTTGCAGTGGTATAATGAATGTTCGGAAACATATTACTTCGAACAAATGTTATTTCGGCAAAGTGTAACTTCGGTAAAAAGTTTTTCAACCAAATGAAACGTTGGAGTAACGAAATAAATCGAATTAATAATAGGTCAACTGATACAGTTAACAGGTCAACTAATAATAGGTCAACTGATTCCAGATTTTGTATGTAAAGAGACGGGTACTGGTATTTTATTCTTGAATTTGAAAAATGTTTTGTAGAAACTTTGGAAACAGGACGTTTCATTAAAGAAGGGTTAATAACTATTAGTTATAATATGAATACTTAATGGTATATTAAAATATATTTACTTATTCATATTCCCTTTTACATATTTTCTTCTTTGTGTGTTGTGTACATACATTTTTTAAACTAAATGTGTGTCCTTATGAAAATGCAAGAATAAATAAGAATTCTAAACTGTATGCTATCTCCTGAACTATTCCTTTACGTCTATTTCAGATGCACTGGAAAGCACGCAGGGATCTTTGAAATCTTTTACATTGAGGAAAACTTTCTAACATTCCGACAAGTATATTGTAACATGATATTTATTTATATTCAGATTCTACATTTCAGTTGCATTTTAAACGTGACTTTATATTCGCCCCTTTGATGTCAGTAACGTACTTACTTGAATTTGTATGATACTACGACACATTGCTTTCTCAAATGGTATTTATTCGGGCGAAAAATACTGTCCCACTGCTGGGAATAAGCTTCTTCTTACACAGAGAAGGCACGATCATTGATCACCACGATTGCTCAAGACGGGTTGTCAATTTCAGACTTACATTAATTACAATTCCAGGTTTCCTTACGATTTTTTCTTGCACCGATGTCCAAACTAATGCACAAACTAAACTTCTATTGCTATCTTTTAATAAAAGGCAGTGCGAGAAAAGGACGGCTATAGCTATAAACTATGTTAGAGATGTCAAACTAGCTTATGCCTTGTTGCGCTTCACCATGTTTTTAGTCGACAT
Source organism: Xestia sexstrigata (assembly GCA_941918905.2). Lineage (NCBI taxonomy): Eukaryota > Metazoa > Arthropoda > Insecta > Lepidoptera > Noctuidae > Xestia > Xestia sexstrigata. The sequence continues at coordinate 7,522,729 of OW799200.2, read as the reverse complement.
GTTTTTACGTGCACCTTTTATTTCTATGGAAATATTAGTTCCAACTAAATTTGACAGTTCTAAATTACGTCAGTCTCTTTCTCATTATATTAGAGAAAAAAGATAGCAATAGCCTAAATTAAGTTTACTTTGAGCACAACAGAATCGACACCAATGTTCAAATTTCGCATAATTTCGTTTAGAATAACGTTTATTTAGAGCGACGACGATTATTTGGTACAAATTCACTTGGCATACTATGACGATGGCAGAATTTCATTTGGAATAGTTTTATTTGGCATTAATGCCATTTCTATGAAATAGCATTTTTAACCTTTGATTAGAATGAAATAAAAGCCGAAGCTGCGGTGGTGAGCGTAAAACAGATCTGCAACGAAAAGCTCGCGTGGGACCGCCGCAGCCCCGCAGCACCGGAGCCGTGACAGAAACCATGCCTGTTGCCTGTTGCATGCTTGCTTGCATGCTGCATGCTTGCTTACATGCTGCATGCTGACTGCATGCATGGTGTATGCTGGTTTGCATGTTTGAATACTGCATGCTTGTTTGCTTGTTTGCATACTGCATGCATGATGTATGCTTGCCTGATCAGAAATATGCAGCAATTAACATTATCGTCGTATGTTTGTGGCGAAAAAAAAAATGTTCAATCATCATCATCTGCCTAGCCTTTTCCCAAGTTTTATTGGGGTCGGCTTCCAGTCTAACCGGATGCAGCTGAAGACCAGTATTTTACATAGAGCGAATGCCTATCTGACCTCCACAACCCAGTTATTACTGGGTAATACGATACCACTTGGTAAGACTGGTTGCGAAAAAAAATGTTCAATCAATTTTATTATTATGGTAAGAAATACAAAATTAATCTAACTATGAATAATTTTCTGTAATGTAATAGATGAGTCTTTCCATTATTATGCATTATGAAATGTATGCCAAAAGATTATTCTAACTGTAAACTTTGTGAAATATGATAGTACTGCCTTTTAATGACTATCTATATGAAATTTATGCCAAAAGATGATTCTGGCTGTGAACTTTCTGCGATAAGATGGTTCTACATTTTATTCTTATGCATATGAAATTTATGCCAAAAGATGATTCTGACTGTGAACTTTCTGCGATAAGATGGTTCTACATTTTATTCTTATGCATATGAAATTTATGCCTAAAGATGATTCTGACTTACAAAATTATGAGGATTTAATGTATGGTAAATGAGTGTCTACCAAACGATTTTCTGCGAAATGATGTTTATGCTATCTGCTGTTATCCAAAATAATATTATGACATAAAAAGTTCTGCTATAAAGGGCAGACCCGTATTATACAGGTAGGTGTATGCAGTTTCTACGAAGCGGATTAGTGGATTCGAATAGGGTATAAGAAGATTCGAATGACGATATAATTCCCGTACTTTGATGTCTTTGTAGAAGTTTCTAGGTAGCTTAGCTAGCGGCTGCTTCTATTGAATTACAAAGTAATCTCGTTTCCAAGGCTTCCTTAAGAAACCGGTGATCTCGATAATGTTCAATAGAATCTAAAATTAAGAGTTCCCAATCAGGTCTCCGTGAGTTTTTGCCTAAACGTGCATTGGGAGAATGATTATTACTAAATTGATAAGTAAGTTATTTAAAATTCGCTTTATTACTATTGTGGTAGAGAAAACGAACTATTTTTAACATATAAACATACAATTTCAACGCGGAAACCTTGCAACGGTCGGAACCAGACAGAAACAGTCCGGCTATTCTGTATGTTTCTGTATTGTTTTTTGTGCATTACCTATTCGGGTGTTTAGTTTGAAAGGCCCAAAATGAATGGACCGTGGGCCGTTCGGACGTAGACAAATTGATTACTTACGTCCAAACGGCTCAGTGTAAAAAAAAAACAAGTTCGCCATTCGTGTTCACTTTGCCTTCTATTAACAAAAGTAACAACTATTAATTGATACAATCTGGACGCCTTTTGTTATAATGATAATAAGACACTTTTATTTGTAAACATAGGTAGTTACACAGTGTGTGAGATGTTACAATGTAGAACTTACATTCTCTATGTTTTGCCGTGAAGCGTAAAAATATGAACAGACAAATGTATTGATTTAAAACAATATTTTTTTCAGGAAGTTTTCCATGCAATCATCACGAAGTAAATGCAAAACTAAAATAATAATTAATCAAAACAATAAAAAATAAAAATAGAAACTTTTAAAAAATATCAATTAATTAGCAAAAGTTAACATAATTCAAGATTAGATGTCGTTTGACCTCTGTTTAATTGTTTTTTCTTTATCATAATAAAGAAAAAACAATGAAACAGAGGTCAATATAAAATTCATAGATTTAGCATAACCGATGTCAGTAAAAAATGACAAAGATTCAAACTTATTTCGTAAAAATAATCAAATATTACCAAGATACACAATTGGATGTCAAAACATTAAATAATATTAAGCAGTAATGAAAAATGTACAACTAAACAGGCATGTCAATCATTAAAAATTATATTACTATTTTTTCGTTCAGAATCTCATTTATATTATAGTAAGATCTACTTACCAGAAAGTTCTTTAAATGTGTTTTGAAAAGGTGAATATTTAATATTTTAATTGATTCTGATATAATTATGGTCATAAATAGTTGGTGCCATACAAAAAACACTAGTAACCATCAGCGCTGTTTTGGACTGTCTAGAGCACATCATATTGCCGTGTCGTCGACTCGGGTTATTTCTGTCAGACAACTTGGAAAATAAATTCGGGTTGGTTTTAACGAATACTTCAACTTCGAATATGATACTCACAGGGAAGTGTCAGTATTTTACATTTAATAAAAAAAGGTTTATAAGTATCTGTAAAAAAACTAGATAACCAATGAATTATGAGAAAATGGCTAATGGGAAGTTAAGTTAAGGGCCCAGAGCCTAGATTTGTGTCTGGTTGACGCCCGTATTACTTTAACTTCACTTATCTGTCGTACCTAATGCGATTGCGGTATACTATGGGTTAGCTCTGGCTATCCCTTAGCGGAAAACATGTGTGTGTGTATGTTGGGAAGATCAAGGAGTGAGGTAAAGAGATAGGACGATGATGATCATGTCATCATAATCCAATTGTTGGCTTCCAATATGATACTGTTTTGTTGCAGGAGGTTGCTCTGGTGGAGAACACAATACAGATGGATCGGTTCGAGACAGTACCTTTTGCAATGAATTTTACCGTGAGGATCTTCAATATTACCAATTCTGACGTAGTGCTGGCCGGCGGTGTGCCCGTTCTGAATGAAGTTGGTCCCTACATTTACCAGTGAGTACCCATTATAATAATATCTTCATAGATAAATAAGCTTTTCTCAACTTTGTTGGGTCGATTCCAGTCTAACCGGATGCAGCTGGCTATCAGTATTTTACTTGGAGCGATTGTTTATCTGACCGCTGATTGGTAAGACTGGTTGTCAGACTTTCGGGCCACTTACCATCTGTAACGACTGTCACATATCTACAAATGACAGCCGGGACCAACAACTTGCGGGTGTTTTCCGAGGCACGGAGGAAACTCGGTATGTAATGGGCGGTCGCCCATCCACGGACCAAACTAGGCAAGCGTGGCTTAACTTAAAGATCGACCCGAGCGGCTATTTAGCTAAATATTTATTTAACTTTGGGATTAAATATTTAAACCCTAATTGGCACAACTGGGTCTAAGTAGATAAAAACAAGTTACTTAGGTATTAGAGATCTTGAATCGAATTGTCTGCTAAGTCAAAAATGGTTTATTCTTCGTTCGTCCTAAACTTTTGTCTCACATATTAAAAAAAAACTTAGTTCGTCCCACATCACTAGTGTTACGTCGGTTTTTAAACAAGAAAGAAATTAAAAAAGGAGTGTTCTTTAATTATGTTGCCAAAGGCTTATAAGGCATTCTTTAAAGTCACAGAAGAATATTATGACGTAAGTGCACTTTAGAAAAATTGTACCTACCTTTGTGTGTGTTAAGTGTTTTGACGTAAAAATGTTTTTGTTATATAATTATTCTCAAATACATTTCTACGGATTCCAAGCTTGCTGGTTACGTGACTTTCCAGAAAGCATCTATACAAAATATTTTACTTTTGCTCACAAACATGATTTTTTGTTTACCAAGAGCTGAAATTATTTCACTATTCCATTGAAATTCACGAAGAATATGGTCAGGTACCTTATACCTACCACAATTCTAAAGAAATTCGAGGGAAGCCTACAAAGAGAGCTTCAAAGTTACTGAAAAGAGGTTGGGGAAAACGATTGAGTAAAAACAACGAACTAGCCTTTCAGGGTTGGTGTTGTGTCGTAACATATTTGAAGGGTAGGCAGAACTATCGAGATTTCAGGTTATATCTTTTTGTTTAATTTTCTCGTGGAGTATTAGTTGCCTTACGTGTATAAAAAATCTTGTCTGTGCTCGTGGCTAAATAATAACAGGGGCGTTAAAATCGAACCAAGCGGGTTCGATTTTAAGGTCCCGGCTGTCATTTGTAGATGTTTGACAGTCGTTACAGTTAGTCAATGGCCCGAAAGTCTGACAACCAGTTTTACGAAGGAGTATTGTATTACCTGGTACTAACTGGGTTGCGGAGGTCAGGTAGGCAGTCGCTCCATGTAAACTACTGCTATTCTGCTGCATCCGGTTTGACTGGAAGCCGTCCCCAACATAGGTAGTTGGGAAAAAGCTAGGCAGATGTCGATGAAATTCTTGTCTGAATTATCCCTTAAATTCGAGACCGACATTACGAACCTAAACCTAAACACGAAATATTTCAACAGAATCCTTTTATATCGAAGGTAGCACCAGCTAGAGAAAACTTCCCGAAAATTCACTTCCAACGGAGTTAAAATGTTGTAGACTTCTATGGAAGTTAGTTAACTTAGCGCTCGCGCTGAGAATCTCATTTGGTATTCAGCTTGCATTTATAAGGAAAGAGCCGAGGATGCAGCGGAGTATTTCAAGCTTCCTCAGATGTTTTTGTCAGCCACGTCCTCACTTAATAATAGACATTCCTGAAATTCATAAAGTAGTTATACAATACTTCCAAAGGTCTTTTGTCACTAAAGCACGTTCGAAAGTCTCCTGAAGTCTCGGAAAATACGTTAAATTTGTCCTTCGACTCTCCGCGTATTCCTAGTACGAAACACTGGAGTAAATGTGTAACGAAAAAATAGGTACCCATTAATTATTAGGGCTATTATTGTTATGTTCTCTATACAAAAATCGATCCTTAAATTACGTTGACGTCACACGTACATGTAAGGGCTTTCGGTCGTGTCGGGCTGCCATCCTATGGGAGAGTAAAGACAGAAACATTTGCATTTCCGGCGTGGCTACCCACCATTGAAATTAGCCTTTAATGGTGACCGAAACTCGGTTGGGAGGATATTAATTTAGTACACCTAATATTGCTTATCATAGTTATATTATATTACTAGCTGATGTCCGCGGCTTCGCCCGCGTGACAAATTATATAATAAAACCTTCCTCTTGAATCACTCTATCTATTAGCTCGTGAGAAGGCGCGCCTAATGTTTTTACACGTATAGGCACGCGCGAGCAAATTGGTCACACTACTTTAAATGCTTTTATTTCTACAATATTAGTATTTTTGGCTATAAATGGGTCCATAATGAATAAATCAATATTTATTTAATATGAAAACAAGAGTTATAATTAAAACTATGAAACATAAATGCAACTTCTACCGCAAATAACGAATTAACTAATTTTGGATATACTATCTTTGTCTTCAAAAAAAACACGATAAAAAAAATACGTAAATAAAATTTAAAAATTTCACTCTTCCATGAGATTAGGACAAGTGTGCCTCTCGAAACACATTGCACACATATACGTTGTGTGCTCGGTGCAGAGTAATTGCTGGCACAAAGTGCATGCTTTTTTCGACCGTCTATATATATTCTTACGTCTAGGAAATATCGCACAGAATCCGCTTGGCCCAGACTCTGCAGTAGCCGTAGGAATCGGCACAAATCGCTTCATTAGGAACTTGAGATCTATTCTGAAGATATGTTCTCCATGCAAATTTGCCGTGAAATATGTGGTTTTACCAGCCCCAATGCCACTTAAAAATACTTACACAGACGGGCGCGCGATGAGCAAATTGCCGCGCGACGGTGCGGAGCTTCCACAAGTGCTTCACTGCGCAGGCGCAGGGGGACTGAGCAATGCGTGAGTTGCGCGAAAGGATAGTGGTTGAATAGTTAGGAAGGTACCTAGGAGCTCGGGACGCTATGAAGTCAGGAACACCAAAAACTTTCACAATCAGTTTTTGTGTGAGCAAATTGCTCATAGCGCGCCTTCTCACGGATTAAAAAACCCACATGAAAATCCATTGCATAGTTTTAAAGATCTAAGCAAACATAGGGACAGACAGACGCGGTGAAGGACTTTGTTTTATACTATTATAAAACAAAGTCCCCCACCGCGTCTTGAAGGCGCAGTGAAGTGGCATATTCCTAAAGTGTGCTAATTACAAGGGGTGGGAGGGACACCGTCGCACAAATGGATAACACGTAATCAGTATATCATTTTGACAGATGTGTTACAGGCACCAACCCTACCAACAACTTTCGAAGATCATACAGGGTGTAAACAGATTCTTCACGAAGCCATTAACCAAGCATTCTGTACATCGGGAACACTCAAAAATTCCGAAAGTCACAATTTCGAATTTCATAATTCCGAAGAGTTCTTATAATGTCTACTATTTAAAATCCCGAAATTCATAATTCCGAAAAATCAAATGTCCGATGGATCATTAGTCCGAAAAACTTGCTAGCTGGCATGAGGAGCGTAGGCTGAAGGCGAGCGATGACGACATTTGTAATAGAAAATGGGTGTGTAATCTAAAATGCGAGCGTAGCGAGCGCGCATCATGGAGTTGTAGCAGGTTCTAAATTTGCTAATATCTCGAAAACGGTGCTTCCTATTGCAAAAATAATGAAAAATTTGCCCCCTATTATGAGCCCCCTGCCGCGTAATTCTCAAGATATTTAGTAAAAAAAAAAAAAATGAAAAATGAAAAAAAAATGAAAAATTTTTAATGTTTCTTATTATCAATATATCGGACTAATGAAATTCGGTTATTTGAGAATAGGTAGTAATTATGAACGTTCGGAATATTGAAATTTCGGAATGCTGAAAATGGGATTAATGATGAATCGGAATTGTTATACTCGGAATTTTGAACCATTCGGAATTATGAAAATCGGTATTTTGAAATTTGGAATTGTGACTTTGGGAATTTTGTTTTTCGGAATTATGTAGTGTACATCAAACTAAGTAACCCAACGCAAAAATTATTGCTGGGAAAAATCACGTTTTATGGTAAAACTCAATGTAAAGCACTCAAAATATTGTGCTGATGGATGGATTAAATAGTGTGGGGTAGTGGAGGTGTTTAAAGTAAAGTTCTTACATTAAAAACATGTATTAAAAAAAAATGTGAAAACGTTGGAACTTTGACATCCAAGACCCCAATGTAAAGAATGTTAAACTAGAATGTTCCTGTATGGTCTAGAATTCTATATAGACCAAAAAAAATATCGTAATGATGGGAGAAAAAGTGCCTTTCGGCTTCGTTAAGAGTCTTTTTACACCCTTTATATCTTGACAGTGATGCAATATCACAGATCCGTCAGCACTTGCTTTTTTCTTACCCTTAGACCTTTATCATTCTGTTTTTACAGACTCCACCAATCCCGAGACGTGAGTGAAATTAACGGCGATATTATCAAGTACAGGCGTCACGAACACTTCACCTTTGATCAGAAGAATTCTTACCCAAACAGAGAACAGGACCTGGTAACCATCATTAATGTACCATATCACGTAAGTTTTTGTTCTTTATTACTACTGTTTTTTCATCAATTCGCTGCTTGACTCTTTTGGTGCTTAGATGACATTATCGGGAAAGTGCTGTTGGTTTTCAGTGAATTATAAAAATGATTTTTAGTTTCTATAAAATTGAAAAAATTGAGGAGTCATTGAGTTGGCTAAATAGTGACGTCAAAGGTTGCTAATATCATTTAAAACCTATGGGGTGGTCGCGTTTTGACTGATCATAAAAAGTATGTCAATTGACCTACATCGTCTGAATTCTGGGCAAATTTTTTTAATGAAAGTGTGCTATCGACACTCTATGAAGAAATCTGAATTCGTCTGTGGGAATGTGGAAATAAAATTGAAAAATCGAGATGGCGGCGTTCCGACTTAAACCATTCGCCAGGCTTTTCGTCGTCGATTTTTATTTCCTCTGTGTGATGCATTTTTTACTTCGTAGCGACTCATTTTTTACTTATTCCCCTGTAACCGTCACGTCTTGGAGCCGGTAAAGTGTGTTTAAGTAACGTGTTTTAAATTCTGCAAAACGGATTCAAATATTGACCAGAGAAGTAGTAGTTAAGTCTTTTAAATCTCTTTGATTTTCAGCTAAGCAACATTTTCAAACGCTTCTTTTCTATTGGTATGTTTTTATGTTAACTTTTGTGACAAAAGTGTTTGGGATCATAAAGTATTCATATATTTTGGTTGTAATGACTACCAAAATAAATTTAAAAACATTTTATCTCTTTTTGAACCTTGTTAACCAATAATGTTTTAGAGAAAAAACAGTAAATAGTACGAAACTTATTAAGTAATCAACATAAATTAATATTTTATTATAAGCTTGTCAATGTGGCGACACTTGGGGAGGCATAAGTCCAGCAGTGGATGTCTTTCGGCTAAAATGACGATGATAAGCTTCTCAAAAAATTCTTGTAATTATCGATAAACACTTAGATAAACGGCAACAGGCCGCAATGCCCAGCGTTTACGGAAACGTTTTCATAGATTTACATAGGGAGCAACCCTGTGCAGTGTCGCTACGGTTGCATAGCAATTGACTGGTTTGGTCGCTGTGATGCGAACCAGCACCTTTTTTTCATATGTTCACCAATTTCTCCGTGATTACTGGTACGATTTAAGGGATTCTTTCTTCAATTAGTAGAAAAATCTCGCGCGATGGTCCCATATAAATTTTATTAACTTTGTTTCGTTACTTTTTGAGATATCCACCATAATATATATTTTTTTCTTCTTCGTCTATGTGGATGATGCGTGTGTGTGTGTGTCTTATAACTTCTAGTTACAATGTAAAATTGATACTTGACTAGGATTTGTGTGAGGTACCACAACTAAAAAGGGTAAAATAAAATGGTACACGACTCCAAAAAAAAGTGGCAAACACCTTCGAAAGTGACTTTTGTTGGTCTTAACAGTACTACGTGCTACTATAATTAATACAAATACAGACAAAGACAGTGTCTGAATATAGGTAAGGGTCTGGCGGAATAATTTTACGGCAATCGTTTCAAATATAGAGTGACAAATACAAGTTAAACGTGATTCATTTGAATTCCGGTCATCTTCATTTTACTGTAGAACAAACACTGAAATCATAAAAAAGAATTTTAGTGCATTTGTACGAGTGTTTTTTCCAGTAATCGTACCTACTTTTTAGAATTCCGTACCTCAAAAGGTAAAAAAAGGAACCCTTATAAGATCACTTTCTTGTCCGTCTGTCAGTCTGTCCGTTTGTTCGTCCGTCTGTCACCACCGATTTTCTCAGGAACGGGTGAACCTAGCAAGTTGAAATTTATATAGAAAGGTATATAGTCCCTATTAGGTGTATAAAAATCAAAGTCCTGAGTCCACATGATAAAACGATATGGGCAAATTTAGATGTTCGTGAAAACTTGTAAGTACCAAAATTTATCTTAATTTTGAACTAATTTTATTTTTGGAATTTTTCCTTTACTTGTGCTGTAAGACCTTGCTTTTTTCTAGCTTAATTCTAGGTCAACCGGAAGTACCCTATAGGTTTTGGGTCGAAAATCTATGTGGTAGTTCCCGTTGATAGAATCACGAAATTTGGCGAGAAGCAATTGTCTTACAGCACATGTAAAGGGTAAAATCTGAACACCGTAAATATGTAGTTTAATAACCATAAAAAAATGATTTTACTATTACAAACTTATTATTTGCGGTTGATGCAATAGCCTTTTCATGGGATCGAACAGCAAAGTTAAGTTTATCCTTTAAAAAGTTTGTACGGAACCCTCGGTGTGCGAATCCGACTTGCACTTAGCCGGTTTTTATTTTTTTCAACAATAAAACAATGGCTGCGAACGCCAATTCAAAATGAAATTGACACCGTGTGTGTGTCTCACATTAAGTACTGGTTTCTTGTGTCGCGTTGAGCCTTTGGTCTGGTTGGTCGGTTGTTTGCGGGAGCCCTAATAAATACTTCATACGAAACATTGGTCTGGTTGGTCGGTTGTTTGCGGGAGCCCTAATAAATGCTTCATCCGAAACACGATTAGATAGAATTAATCGAGACATCATTATGTACTTGAAGACACATGGCTAGCGCATACGTCGTCCAATTATGCTCTGCGAATTGTAATTAGCATATATATACCTGAATGCTCATTTGAACTGACAAAACAGTCTCTATGGTACGAATTCCAAATAAATTAAATGCGGGAAGCGCCTAATTGTCATTTGCAAACCTGCGTTTATGAGACATGCATGTATCTTACATGCATTGATGTATATATAGTTTCAGACATGTCATGTTAACTATTCAGTATGCATTTCTGACAAATGTTGATCATGTTCAACTAGGTACTAGTCAATACAATTATTTTCCGTATGAACATAAATAGGTATCACAACTAAAAGCAGAAATCATGTCTTACATCTTGATGTAAACTCATCCGGTTTCATCGTTTTGGGTGCATATGCACTCAACTTCATTTAAACTAATCGTAATTGCTAGCACCTATTCCATTGCGATGAGTAAAGTCTTTTAACCACCCGCATACGGGCAAACGACCAAGCCCAATTGCTCCATAGGGGTCATCATCATGGTTGTGGTTGTATGTAGAGATAAAGCGCTTTTAGCGATAAACGTAAATAAGCTCTGCAACTGTCACTTGTTGCCAATGTAGCTTTGCTCGCTCGCGGACCGGCTTGATATCAGCCACATGACAATTGCGAATTCTGGGGACAATATTTTTATCGTGCATTTTTCAGAGGAGAATTTCCAATTTATTGTGATATTTCTAAATTCTCTGGTCTAGCGTTGTCCTGAAGCAGAAGTGGGCTAGAGCAATTGACCAGTCTGAAAAGCTAGCTTTTTCAGCATGGTTTGAATTGTTGACATGATAAATCCGTTGTAATCGTCTGCTAGATCTTGGGAAGCTGTAGTGGATTGCTCCGGCACTGGTCCACCAGACACTTAATCTTTGTCTGAGTTAACTTTCGCTTGGGGCAGGATTTGGCTGGTTCTTCTGGGTTCAACCTTTGTGATGATCGTTTCCAACTGTCGTTCAAGTTTAATTTTGTTCACAAGTAACGATACGATTCAAAATCTCCTCGTTATTGCGACGGTTGGCTAATGTAACGCATCATTGTTTTAAGTAAAAATTAAAACTATTTGATCACTCACACCGAAGCCTGTCCCTAGCTGTGAAGTGGTTTGCGATGGATCCACTTCCACGATCACTTTTAATTCTTGATTGTTAAGCAGGATCTCCGGCCGCCATGGCCACGGGATTTGATCTGTAGGTCTCTGAACCAGAATGAAAACTATGGATCTAAAAACGTACCGTGCTGCATTTTAAGGTAGTTTAAATAATTCTGTTTGGTTTAAGTTTCTCCATACACATAATTAATACCTCAAGCTCTTTCTGCAGCGCTGGTGCCACAGTGAAACTCGTAAGTAATCGTAAATAACGCGATATTTAATTTTTCCATCATTTAAGGCTGTGGTATCTGCTAAATTAGCAACTCTATTTGTGGTGGTTCAAACTTTGTTTGAAATACTGTTGGACTAAAGTTCTAATCAGCTTGCACTACAAAGTGGTTGTTACGTCAGTCACTGCGGGCCGAATAGTGCGAAATTGAAATTGGTGGTTTTTATTTAATTGTAACCTAATAAATCATTAGATCAAAATGCCAATTGTACACTTTGTGAAGAAAAAAGTGACAAATATTTGTGTGAAAAAAAAAAGGAGTGGTAACGAAATTTCAAAGAAAAAATGCTTCACTTAAAAATTTTGTTTTCATATACACACATCAAAAGTATCTAGGGATCAACATATATTTTTGCAATAACTTTTCTCCTGATTGATATTAATTAAAATTTTCTTTAAGGATTCATCAAATAAAGTGTTTTCGTTTGTCACAGTAACGATAAACCAAGTCACCTTTGCATTAATAAAGAAATTTGCCATTTTCCTAATAAAGGGGTTTTTGACATTTGAACCACTAACATTAAAGTTCGAAAAAAAGACTGAAATAACAGTTTTCTTTAAAATTTTATTGGGTAACTTAAACAATTAATAATCCGTGTTTCTACCGCGAACACTAACAACACAAGAACATCGGTTTGGCATACTCAAAATGAGTTCATCCAAATCACGCTGTGGAATGGCCGCCCATGTTCGTTGCAACAACAAAAAAAGGTCTTCTTGCGACTGGATACCCTCCATATTCGGCAGAGCTCTTCTCTGTAGCATATCCCATGCATGCTCAATCGGGTTCAAGTCTGGCGACTGAGCAGGCCAGGGCAGGACATTGATGTTAGCTGCGGCGAGAGTCTGTCTTACAACTCTTGCGGTGTGCGGTCGTGCATTATCATGCATTAACTGAAATAAGGGACCGATTTGCACTTGTAGAGGAACGATGACGTCTGATACAATCGTCTCAGCATAAATTTGAGCGTTGAGGTTGCCTCTGATCCAAATCAACTCAGTTCTTCCGCCGATCCAAATACCCGCCCATACCATGATGGTTCCACCACTATAAGGATGGACTTCCTGGCAGGATTTTAATCGCTGTTGGCGTCCAGGGGTTCTCCAGTGTCGTATACGTCTTGTATCCGGTCTCATACCAAAACGTGACTCATCAGAAAAGCACACGAAACGCCATTGTTCTTCTGCCCAATTTCTGTGTTCAAGAGCCCATTGATATCGAATCCTACGATTGTGCATTGCTATAGGTGGTACCCGTAGCGGTCTTCGGGAATGAAGGTTCACTTCATGCAAGCGGTTTCTGACTGTTTGGTCGCTAATTAAGTTCCCTGAAGAGTGATGAAGCCTCACGGCTAACATCATGGCGGTTATTGTTGGAGCTCTTCGAGTTAAGATTTGAATGTATCGGTCTTGTCTCCGTGTGGTGCAGCGATACCGTCCTCCATGGCGCTCAGCCACGGTACCAGTGCTTCGGTAACGTGTCCAAAGTCGACTGATAACACTCTGACTTGTATTCAGAGCTAAAGCTACAGTACGTTGCCGGGAACCAGCTTCTATCATTCCCACGGCTCTGAGCATTTCTTCCCTGCTTAAATGACGTCGCCGCTCCATAATAACGTTGGTTTTAATCAGTAGTAGGGAAACAGTAGCACTAATAATGTCTTCAATGCGTTGTATGTTTTTATAGGGAAAATATTGACAGCTTATTTTCATCTTTTACTCGAATTTGATTGAGAGTTCCTGATTCAAATTATGAAATGCACCAAAAAGGATCCATATAAATTTATAAAATCATAAATTTATTACAAAGCCACATCTCAATCTCAAGAAATCCGCATAAAAATGCTTGATCCCTAGACATTTTTGATGTGTGTAGTAATAATAAAGTTAGAATTATTTCAACTGTACCAATTAAAGTTTAGAGTCTATTAAGTAACGTATATTTTTTACAAGATTTTTACTTTAAACACCTCCACGACCCCGTACTATTCAATCCATCCATCAGCACAATGTTTTGAGTGCGTTACATTGAGTTCTACCACAAAAAAATATTTATCACCCCAAAAAAAAAAGTCGTCTCCCAGCAATAATTTTTGCGTAAAGTTACTTAGTTTGATGTACAGAATGCTTGGTTGACAGCTTCGTAATGAGGTCTTTTACACCCTGTATAATATTTTAACTTGTGTACTCAAAGTCTTAAGTTTTTTTCTGTTTTGGCCAAAAGGTTGAAAATCAAGAGCTTGTTTGTAGTAGAAGAGTATTACAATACAACACGCAAGGATGATGGCACGTCGAACTACTTACGAATATGGTTTAAACTCGCAAAGGGACATCGTTAAACTTACGAATACCAGTAACTTCTCTTGGATCATTTCCGGAAGATTTTTGTCCACCGGTGAATGCTCCATGGTAGCCCGCGAAATTCATATTTTCTTATGTTTTTTGCAATTTGCAGGCCAGTGCTAGGTTGTAAGATGATGAAAATTTGATTCGCGGTTGTAAGACGTATGTAGTTACAGAATTATAATCAACAAGATCATCAATACAACCGAACCGGTATTGATGATTTTGCAAATTGCAAAAAACGTAAGAAAAATTTAATTTTGCGGGTTACCCTAGAGCATTCACCTTAAAACATTTTTATTTAAATTAGCTATAGCGGTCTAAAGCCTTTATGTCACCAGAATACCAGCGCTTTGGGCCCCATCAGAATATCGCTGACGTTTTTTTTTAATGTACGTTTGATAAATGTAATGAATACTATGTTTTTAAGTGTAGCACCATGCTGAAAGACCAATTTCGTTAGTGTTATTTTTTTTTATTTAGTTTTTTGTAAAGTTATTAGATTTAGTTTTATTGTTTTGTTGCACGGGTCATTAGTCCATGGTTCATTGTAATTGTTGATCGGACCGTTTGCAGGAGTCACCGCGCAGTGTGTGCAGTGTGTGTGTCCGCCCGCATCACTCCAGATTAAATACGAACCTAATTCTACAATTATGCATAATTGGTGAAATACAACGTAGTTTAACATAGAGGCTGTTAGGATAATCTGATAATTAGGCTATCTGCAATTATGCATAATTGGTGAAATACAATTATACTGTACCTACACTTCATTCGTACTTCATTTTATTAGAGGGCTCGGACACGAAGTGACATTCTGTCAGCAAAAACGTTGATGGAAATGTCAAAAATATATTGGACTGACTTAAGCTATTGAAAAAAAGCAACCCTGTTGAGAGTTTGTATGGCAATACGAAACGAGTAGAAAGCGATTGATACTAGGCCTTCAGTTTGTTGTAAGTGTTGTAACTAGCGTTGAGATCTGCAAACGTTAACTGTTGATTGGCGTGCCGTAGGCGTGGCGTAGCTGCGTAGCTCGTAGGCACGACTTAGTCGTAGCCGCGTAGCAGCGTCGTAGTCGTACCCGCGTGGCGACGTGTTCATAAACTGATTATACAGGGTTAGTTTTCAATGACCAGCCAAAATTTAAAATTAAGATCTAGATATCAAACCAAAAGTGCATTTTAAATAGTATTGTCTCATAAAATAAAATAATAGCATTCATACGGGCAGCAGCTCCGGACACTGAGATGTAGTATGTAGATGGACGAATCACACGTGATGTGTACAGGAAAGAAAATCACTGTTTTGTGTCCGTTAATGATTGACAGTTTATAATGTAAAACTTTAAAATATATAATACTTAAAGTAGGTGACTTGTGGCGGGCGTAATAGCCTAGTCAGCGAATGTACATAAATCGGTGAATTTAGCAACTGCTTGTTCAGGTAAAAACTAAAACAATAGATATTATGTGGCGATGCTCGTAAAGCATTCATTTGAAAATGTCCTAAAATTTTCCTAAATCATAAACACGCGATAAGTTCAACTACGAGTACCTAGCTCGCGCGACCCGTCGGTGGCCCGCGCTCCACGCCCGGTGCGCTCGCGCCTCGATAACTGGGTACCTAGGTATTTTAATTTTGGCGCCAGTATTATCAATAAGTAGCAATTACCTTACAAAGTAGTGATAGTCACTCATGTTATTAATAATAATTATGTGAGAGAGCAGATTCCAATTTTCCCTTCATATTTTAACGGGCTTAGGACCGTCATAATAAACTCGAGCACTGCATTTTCAACTGCTGCCATACCGGTGTTATCGAGGCATGGGCTGGTGTGGTAAACTGCCCATAATCCAGCAACCTCTCCGCTAAAATTGTTTGTCTATTAGCACACGCGGGGTATATCCTTGTCTTTGCAATCGCGGTAAACTGTCGGTACTGTACAGTCTTTACGCACCACGTAAACTTTCACCACTTAAAATGTAACACTTAAAACAACACAAAAATGTGAGAAATTTCTTTGCGTCCTAGTGATGACAATGATGATGCATTTGTTCCCACTAGTGAGTGGGAACAAATGCACTTATGTGTGTGCATGCACCGACATATTTATGTGTGTGCTAACTGCTCCCTATCTAGGTTGTTGAACTAAACTGTGCTGTTGCAATATCCACACGTTCGCGTTTTTATGGCGGAAAGGAATAACATTTCATTAAAAAAAAAACCATTCTTTTTTCATTATATCGAAAATATTATCGATTCTAAACCATCTCTAAAAGTTTGGCCGGTCACTAAAAACTAACCCGGTATATTGTCTAGAAGTCGGAGTAGGCAGATTGAATTTTCGTACTAGCATCATGCGAGGACGTACATTTAAAAAAAATCGTTACTAACAGCCCCCTTTTTTTTTTTTTCGGATGGGAAATCATCAAATGACTTCTCCCGCTCTGGGCGGAGCAGGAGGGAGTGTCAGACTTTTACTGACTAAAACCCATCCATGTTCCTTCATCGCCCTTTGTGTTCCGGGGCCACGGTATCTCTTTCGAATAGTCCCGCAACCCCGGCAGGCATCGGCTCGTGCGGACCCCTTCCTTTTTGCTGACTCTCTTTGAGGCGCGCGTGGAACACGAACGCGCCGTCGACACGGCCTGTCGTCATGAGACGGACGGACGGCAAGCTAGCCCATAGCCCACCGTCCACAGGCCCGCGCCTACGGTGGCCGGGGGCCACGTGGTGGCCCCCGACGCCCGGGGCGTCTCCCGCGGCGGCCGGGACGCTGTGAGGTTCTCTCCCTCTCACGTTCCGCCACCTCCTTCTCTAGCATTACTGCTTCGCAGAAGGAGGTGACGGCGTCCCATTCCGTCTCGCTCCGGACCATGGCTTGCACCAGGGCCGGACGTGAGAGGTCGCCGCCGCCAATCGCCGCTTCGAGGACACGGCGGTGCTCCGCCCACGCGGGGCACACCTCCACCGTGTGCTCCACCGTGTCCTCCGGTCGATCCTCGCAGTGGAAACACCCGGGCGTTTCCTCCCGCCCGATTCGGTGCAGGAACCTCCCGAAAACACCGTGTCCGGTGACGACCTGCGTCAGGCGGAAGGTGAGGACGCCGTGGCGTCTCTCCAGCCACTCCTCAAAGAGGGGACTTATCGCCACTATCGTGGCGTGCCCTGCACGGGGTTGCGACAGTCGCTCTCTCCATGTCGCCATGAGATCCCGCCGGAAGTCTGTCCGCTGAGCGACAATTTGTCGCGGCAGCGGAGTTTCCCCCCGGCGAAGCGCCTCCGCGCGCCATTTATGCAGGCGCGCGAGGACTATCGCCTCCAGATCCCATGGCGGCAATCCGGCAAGGAGGCATGCCGCCTCGCGGGCGATCGTGCGGCACCCACGGGCCAGCCTTACGGCTACCACCTTTTGGGGCGCGTTCAGGTAGTGGGCTGCACGCAGCCTCAAGGAACGCGCCCACACCGGGGCCCCGTAAAGGGCCATGGACCGCACGACTCCCGCGTAGAGCCTCCGGCAAGAGGCGTTCGGTTGGGCAGGAGCCGCCTGAAGGCAGCCCCAGTCCTTTCCAGTTTGGGGGCCAAACGTCGGAAGTGCTCCACGAAGTTCCACCGGCTGTCGAGGACGAGTCCTAGGTACTTCAAAGTCGACTCGACACCGATGGATACCCCTCCTACCGTGAGTAAGGATCCCGGAGGTGGCGCATTCCGAGGCCCATGAAAGCACATGGCCTCGGACTTGTGCAATGCCACCTCGAGACCCAGTTGCCGGATCCTCTCAACGACTATCGCAACCCCGCGTGTCATGATTTCGGCCGCCGCCTCGTGCGACCCCCCCTGTGCCAGCACCAGCGTGTCGTCTGCATAGCAGACCACGCTAGGGAGGTCGGCGCGCAGCACCCAGTCGTACCCGATGTTCCACAAGGACGGCCCTAGGACCGATCCCTGCGGAACACCGCACGACATCTCTCGCCGGTTCCATTCTCCGCTGCGACCGCGGTAGATGACGGCTCTATCCGTCAGGTAGTCCCCGACCACACGACGAAGGTAGGTCGGCACCCGGTGATACCGGAGTGCCTCCCTAATGCAGCTCCATGGCATGGAGTTGAAGGCATTGGCGATGTCTAGACACCGCCAAGACAACCCCACCCCGGGACACTGCATCCCCCGTCGTGAGGGCTCTCACGCGCATGATGGCATCCACCGTAGAGCGCCCCTTACGGAAACCAAACTGGTGTTCCGCAAGATCCGGCCCCGTCCCCGCAAGGTGCTCGGCGAGGCGGTTTGCAATGACTCTTTCAAAGAGCTTGCCCACCTCGTCGAGCAACACTATGGGCCGGTATGCGGACGGAGAGTCCGCAGGGCGCCCCGGCTTCCGAATGAGGACCAGCTTCCCCGTCTTCCAACGAAGCGGGAACTGGCCTCTCTCCAAACATGCGCTTAAGAGCCCCTCCAGTCGGGGCCCGAGAGCCTCAGAGGCCAGGACCCAGGCTTTGCCAGGCAAGCCGTCGGGTCCCGGGGCGGTATTTTTGGCACTGAGCCTGCGTACCGCCACTCTCAGGTCTACCCCAGTCACTTCCGGAGTGTCGTCGTCGTCGTCCAGGTGGTCCGCTTCAAGCACCGCAGGTGGCGGAGCCATAGGCGGGGGGGGATGTTCTCCCCGCGTAGGGAACAGAGTGCTCACCACGTCCTCCACGAGCTCAGGCCGGAGACTCTGCGTCAGTGGGGGGGCCCAGGTGCGGAGTTTATCCCGCACCATCTTGTAAGGGCGCCCCACGGATCTCTGTCAAGAGTCCCCAGCAACTCCTCGCGGGCCAGGTCCCTGGCCCGCAGGACAGCCTCGCGGAGGGCGGTCTTCGCCGCTCTGTACCCCTCATAAAGCTCCGCCTCGATGGCTGCCGCATTCGGTGGGCGAATGCGGAGCCTGCGATGCCTGGCGTACAGGTGTCGCGCAGCCACGCACGCCTCGCGCAGAGACGTCAGCTCTCGCGACCACCAGTACACCTGACGTCGGGCGCTTCCTGGCCGGACTCGGGGCATTGCCACGTCGCATATATCGGACATGGCCTCCTGGAACCACCCTGCCTCATTGTTAAGGTCGGCAGGTCTGTCTGGTGATGTCACCCAGGCCTGCACGATCGAGGCTTCCAGGAGGAGCTCCCGGTCCAGCTGCTTCAGCGCCCAACGCGGACCACTCGGGGCCTGTTGGACCGGCGCGCTCGAGGACTGGGTGGAGACGTCAAACCGGATGTACCGGTGGTCGGAATAGGTCTCCACCCCCTCCATGACACGCCAGTCGAAATGTCCACTACCGACTCGCCCCGCATCCGCACGCACGTGGGAACAGAACCCCGATTTAGGACGACCAGGCCCTTCTCCAGAGCCCAGTCCTCCACCATCCTTCCCCGCACGTCTGTGCAACGAGAACCCCAAGCCAAGTTCTTGGCATTGAAGTCCCCGAGCACAAGCACGGGGAGGGAATGGTTTCCGACGACAACACTCAACTCTGCGAGAGAGTTGTGGAACTCGGCGAGAGTTCGGCTCGGGGAGAAGTAGACTCCCACTACCACGCACGCACCCCCGACCCCTCCTGACACCTTCAAGGGTCGGGGCACCGGCGGCGGCCGACGACACTATGGTCACTGAGCCGCTAATGTCCGCCAAACAGTCTTCCCTGGGCTGGACGAAATACGGCTCAGCGACCACAGCGATGTGTATCGACCACTGCGCCATGCTCTGGAGCAACAGATCCTGAGCACAGGCGCAGTGGTTGATATTCGCTTGGAGGAAGCGTAATGGGGCCGTTATTGGCACTCCATTACCGCTTCCTCCTCCCTAGCCCCTTGTGAGGGCCCCACTGTGCGGCGACAGCGGCAGCGGCGGCAGTTGCGGCTGCGGTGGAGGCGACGGTGGCGGTGGCGGCGGAGGGCCTACCCTTGCCTCTGGTGGCTTTGGTGGGTGGAGCGTAGGCCTTGCTTCCAGCCCGGTGATCGGCCGGCTTGCCAGCCGCCGCACATGCACCGCAGTGCGGCGTGGCGCAGCAAGCTGCGGACACGTGACCCGGCTGGCTACAGCGGAAGCAGAGGCCGCTGCGGTCAACCTCCGAGGCGCACTGTACTGACACGTGGTGTCCCACGTGGCAGCGATAGCACCTCAGAGGTCTGGGCTCCAGCAGCTTCACCTGCGCTGAAACCCAGCCCACCAGTAGCCTTCGGCCCTCCACTATAGCTTTGGCCGCCATCACACTAACAGCCCCCTCTCAGAATGTTCATAATACTATTATATCTATTACTAGCTTCAAGGTGGAAGCACCAGGGTGGCCCGCGAAATTCAGAAAGCAGAACACAATATGATTTTCGGCCGTAATACGCATTTATTTACAGAATTATAATCATTAAAATCATCAAACAACCCTCTAAATTCATTCAATCCCATTGAAGACTTTTTATGATAATTTAAGTCATTCAATTGGGTTAAATGAATTTAAAAGGGTTGTAATTATGATTATAACTCTGTAATACCATATTTGTTACGGCCGCGGATCATATTTTAATCAACATAAAACTTGACACTGACCTGCTAATTGCAAAAAAATAAGAAAATTTGAATTTCGGTCTACCGTGCATCGCAGCGACAAAGCCATTCAATCGCTATGCAACCGGAGCGACACTGCACACGACTGGTTCCTATGTAAGCGCAAACGCTTCCACCTTAAGAAGTTAAAAATCTCGGAGTCAAAGCCTTTAAATGTTTACAAATCTCGAAATCCCGGAGGCATATTCTTAATCTAACTAGGTAGTAAACGTGAGTTTGCATGTGAGGATGTTAATTATTCTTTCACCAAAAAACGGTTGAATGGATAGTTAATAACCCGGATGAACTAGGGTACCTTTTAGAGTTCTGTAGTCTGACAAGGAACCCTAATAGTTTCGTCATGTCCGTCTGTCTGTCTGTCCGAGGTTTTGCTAAGAGACTGTTAGTACTAGAAAGCTGTGATTTTGTAGGAGTGATGTGTATATCAATTATGCCAACAAACTGATAAAATTAAATTTTGGAAAATATTTTTTATAGGGTTAGCTCCTACATGTTATGTGGCGATGATTTTTTTTCGTCGTCTACCCCATCTTGTGGGGATCGTTGAATAGGTCTTTTATAATGACTTAGGGGTTGCTAATCCTATTTTGCGATTTAATGCTCCTTTTACGAAATATTAAGGCGCCTCCCCGAGCAAATGACCTTGAACGAGCAGTTTTTTGGACCCTACTCCTCTTTATCCAAAAGAAATACCAACTAATAAAAACTACATTAAATTACTACATATTCTTGACTCCAAAATTGTCGTTTCATTTTTTTTTTTAAGTAGCTTATTGTTTAATCAATCCCCTTACAACGAAACCACAGAAATGAGAAATAATGATTTATTAAATGCTACTCCTCGTAAAGTAACCATTATTTTGATTTGCTACTTATACTAATGGATAGACAATTTAATAATGAACATAATTGTCGTTTTATTTTTTCCATAAGACGTAAATTTGATTTTATAAAGAATAAAAACCACTCATTTCGCACTATTTGGCCTGCAGTGACTGACGTAACAATCACTTTGTAGTGCAAGCTGATTAGAACTTTATTCTAATAGTATTTCAAACTAATTTTGAACCACCACAAATAGAGTTGCTAATTTTGCTCAGGGAACCGCCTTAAACTTTAAAGTGCAAATTCTTGTTAAAGTTTAATATTTCGTAAATGGAGTACTGTATTAAATCGAAAACCCCTCCCCCCTCTAAAAGCTAAACTGCTGACTTGAAAAATCGAAAAATTCATGATGATAGTGCATTTCATGAACTCTAAAGGAAAATTATAGCGGTTAAGGTAACTTTATTATTTTAGCAGTAATAGTCGTTGACTTGGGTGCTGGATAATTTTGTACCAAATACAAAATCCTTAGAATAAATCCTTTAAAGTGGCTAAGATGAAGTAGAAAAACAACAGAATCTATATTGTGATAACGGGCTATTATACGGAACCCTAAACTGCACGTGGCCCAACACGCACTTGGCCGGTTTTTTTTATACCTTGAGATAATCAACGAAACACACGCGGGTGGGCGATGCTGCGGACATCAACTCAATCTGCCTTCTCCGACCACTTTATCGCAAGTAGTCAATGATAGAAAAATGTATTGTATCGACGTAAGCCACCAAAATGTGTCAGAATTTAAAAAACTTTACTTAACGACAATAGGAACTACTTTAAATCAAAACACATTTCTGATTAAGAAGGCCGACACGTATTTAACGTATTTGTTAAACATAATATCAGCTGTTGATAACGAAATCTTCACACCTACGTACGATCGTACTTAAATTTTCGGAATGTTAACACATACAGGCCAAAGAATGCGCTTAGTAATTAATCTAAGGATTATTTATTTATCAATTTAATCAATTATACCGAGACCACGCAACGTGAAACTTATCGTTATAATTTTATTTATTAATTTAAACTTCATGTACAAGGGTGGTACATAGGCGGACTTAATGCCACAAGGCATTCTCTACCAGTCAACCTTTGGGTCAAATAGGATAGCATTGTGATAGAGTACAACAAAAATAAATAAGTAAAATACCATTTTGCAAACATCAATTAAAAACACATAAATGGGTACCTACATACTAATACATATAATATTTATGCTAAAATAAACGAATATATACTAAAATACATACAAATAGTCCGAAATACGAGAAACCTTATAATAACTACTACTACTTTTAATTACTACGACACTAGTAATGACTAGAAAGTAATTTAGACTGACTTTAAATAGAACTTCCGAACTGCTCTTTTGAAAGCCAATTTGCTTTCAGCTTTTTTAATGCCAAGGGGTAGCACGTTCCAGAGATAATGATTGTAACGCTACATAATTGAGAACACATATATCTTTCAAGAATAGAAAAGAATATAATCGTCTAACTGCTCCCGTCACTATTCGCCAACTAACACTAAGTCATCTGCCTAGCCTCTTCCCGACTATGTTGGTTGTTGTTAGTTTCACACTAATCCTTCGATATCTCGCCACGCAGCCTGCAGAGATGAGTTAAAAGAAAGAAGAAAATAAAGAAAAATACATTTATTTGCACACGCCACAAATGCACAGAGTATATAAAAAAAAAAACGATAAAAGAAAAACAAAAAAACTTAAAACTAAACAAAAAATAAAACAGTGTGTGCCTCACGGCTGCGCCAAATAGGCCCAGTTCAGCAAAATGGTGGACAACTAGTGCCCGACGCTGGTTTTCAACTGGAACTGGATTAGTGAGGTTACGTAGTTCGAGCCTGTGACCACAACGCAAAGCGTTCGTTACAGGTTCACCCTTCGAGTTTTGAAGAACTTACTGTTAGAGGCTAAGGGCGTTTCACCAAACATACGTACTGGACGCGATCATCAACATCTTCTACGGCACGTTCATGAGCTGTGAGCTGGCTGACAATATTCCATTGCAATGATTGACTATCCTTGAATAACGTATTTTGAGATGATAGCGTAGTTTCAATGGTGAAAGACGACCTACATAACGCATCATCTGCCTAGCCTTTTCCCAACTATGTTGGGGTCGGCTTCCAGTCTAACCGGATGCAGCTGAATACCAGTATTTTATATGGAGCGACTGCCTATCTGACCTCCACAACCCAGTTAGTACTGGGCAATACGATACCCCTTGGTAAGATTGGTTATCAGTTTTTGGGTTACTGGCTACCTGTAACGACTGTCAAAGATCTGCAAATGACAGCCGGGACCAACGGCTTAACGTGGTTTCCGAGGCACGGAGTAAACCCGGTATGTAATGAGTGGTCACCCATCCACAGACCCACCTAGGCAAGCACGGCTTAACCTAAAGATCGACCCGAGCGGCTGTTATTAAACACATCAACACGGTCTAGGGATATTTCATACTCAATTAAATAACTCGAAAAGTACTGGCCGCATTGGAATCTTTTATACACCGATTTGTTTGTAATTTATCTCAGACTAATTCCAAATTCAAATTTTTGAAAATTCTTTTGTTTCGGTGGCATAAAAATTTTCATTTGTGCGAAATTTAGAAAACAATACGAATTACGTTTAGTTACAGTTTTTTTTCATTTTTAAACGAAAGATAAAGTTAAAATTGAGGTATTGTAGCCATGCAACGCCGACATTTGACGAGGGCGGAGATGTTACGAGCTGTGGGAATGCTGGAAGCTGGATCTGTTCAGCGTAATGTTGCTGAGGCCATAGGGACCCATCAAAATGTAATTTCAAGATTGTGGACACGCTATCGTGCCACAGGTGAAGTAGCGGAGAAGCACCGGGGGCCAAGTCGCATCACTACCCCCAGACAAGACCGATTTTTGCAAATTACTGCGCGAGCACAACCAAATGCAACGGCGACTCAATTGGTCCAAAGGCTGCGAGTGGAACACCAAGTGCTTGTGAGTGACCAAACTGTAAGAAGGCGACTGCATGAAAGCAATCTACGCTCTCGTAGACCACTCCGGGTCCCACCTTTACGGAGAGGCAATCGTGGACGACGATTAGAATGGGTTCGAAACCACGTGGACTGGGGCCGTGACCAATGGTCCAATGTGCTGTTCACGGATGAATCCAGGTTCGGCTTCCATCCAGATTCACGAAGGACGCGTGTTTGGCGAGTTCCTGGACGATGGAGCCGTCTCCAGAACCCTCAGGAAGTTCACCCATACCAAGGAGGAACAATTATGGTTTGGGCAGGAATTCGTCTTGGAGGGCGGACGGATCTCGTTTGGGTGCGGGGCAATATGACGGCAGAACGATACGTCCAACAGGTGCTGGGGCCCGTAATCTTGCCCCACAGAACACAAATGGGGCAAGATTTCCTGCTCATGCACGACAATGCCCGGGCACACACGGCGAGAACGGTAGCAGCTTGGTTACATACACATAATGTTAGGGCCTTAGACTGGCCTGCTCAATCGCCAGATCTAAATCCCATTGAGCATGCGTGGGATATGCTGCAAAGAAGAGCTCTGAAGGAAGTTCCTGAAAATCTGGCTACAGAAGATCAACTTTTTGCGCACCTCAGAAGGACATGAGACAATATTCCGCAGCAAGACATTGACAACCTTGTTCTGAGCATGCCGAATCGTTGCCGATGTGTTATGAACATCATGGGCGCTTTCTCAGACTACTAACTTCAAGTTTATAAACACAAATTAAATGATTTTTCTATTTTTTTCAGTTTTTACTCACAAATTAAAAGTTCATTCATATACGGTTTCCGTCTATGCTTCATTTTTTTTTCCATAAAATCCTGAAATTTTAATCTATACCTTAACCATTATTAAAAAATGGTAGAATATTAAATAACGTATCTTTTAAATATGTAAAATGTCGTATAAATAATTAACACATTGATAGTAATTCGCTTTTTTAAAAATATCCCTAGACCGTGTTGATGTGTGTATTTAGCCACGGGCTCGTCCGTCGACCTAAATAACGCACGCAATAAAATAACAAAAACAATTTTCAAATGGACGTTATTTAATCAACCAGGATATTAAAATGCACTTAACTTTGCACTTTAAGCAGTTTTCACGAAAGTATGTGTACGTTTTGACAGCCAAGTTAGACAAACACATATAATAACACGTGCCGTTGCCCGTGTTATTATACCAACAGTTATAAGCTCTAACCAAAGTAAATACATAGTTAAATAAGTGTACGAGTATGTCCGTAAGTCAAAGGACATAGGGTGCTTTCATAAACACAGTTTACAAGTCGAGACGGATTGGTACCGGTACAATACGAGTAGTTCCATATTTTCTGTATGCCATCGCGAGAAAAAGGGCAAAGAAGAGATAGATGAATTCTGTGAGGAATGTTACGAAAGGGGTCAATATGACAGGGGAGAATGGAAAAAGACGACGCGTGGCGCCAACCCCAAGCAGAATAGGACTACGGTGGGAAGATCATGATGATAATAATTATTTTCTGAAGGTTTGTCTGATAGCGACAAATTATGACAGGAAAACCTGCATCTATAGGCAAGTCCTTTTACGCCAGGGTACTTTTTTAGAATTTTGATAAAAAACAAGAAATGAAAAAAAAAAACCGGCCAAGGGCGTGTCGGGCCACGCGCATTTTAGGGTTCCGTAGTAGCCCGTTATCACAATATAGAACGAACCCGTTGGTACAGCGCCATCTAGCGGCAGCTTTGTGAAACTTATGATAATTTATTACGGTTTTTAAGCTTTATTTTATTTTGTTTTTCAATGCAAGTATTTACTCGTTATAAACAAGCAACTATTTCATCTTCGTCAATTTAAAAGATTTATTCTAAGAATTTTGTATTTGGTACAAAATTATCCAACACCCAAGTTCAACGACTATTACTGCTAAACGAATAAAGTTATCTTAACCGCTATATTTTTTTTAAAGTTCATCATGAATTTTTTTCCAGATTTTTCAAGCCAGCAGCTTAGCTTTTAGAGGGGGGGGGGGGGACAGTAAAAAAAATTTGCACTTTAAAGTTCTATATTTCATAAATGGAGCATTAAATCGAAAAGTAGAATTACCAACCCCTAAGTCATTTTAAAAGACCTATTCAACGACACCCACACGATGGGGTAGACAAAGAAAAAAAAACATCTCCACTTCACATTATTTTTCAGCTACCCAAAAAAAAAATATTTTCCAAAATTTCGTCGGTCGGCGTAATTGATATACACACCCCTACAAAATTACAGCTTTCTAGTACTAACGGTCTCTTAGCAAAACCTCGGACAGACAGCCAGACGGGCATGACGAAACTATAAGGGTTTCTTGTCAGGACTACGACGGAACCCTAAAAAACTGAAAAGAAAGGTATGTCAACTGATGACAATTGGACATTTATTTATTGGTATAAATAAATCACGTTTTAGAATAACTATTTACTGTTGCACGAGAATTGTTTACGGCAAATTATTTTTGAGGCGAAAACCAACTTCATCATTCATCATCATTTCAGCCGAAAGACGTCCACTGCTGGACATAGGCCTCCCCCAAGTGTCGCCACATTGACCGGTCCCGTGCGACTCGCATCCAACGGTTTCCCGCAACCTTCACCAGGTCATCTGTCCACCTAGTGGGACGCCTTCCAGAGCAACGTCTTCCGGTTCGCGGTCGCCAATCCAGAACTTTTCGGCCCCATCGGCCATCCGTTCTGCGAGCAATGTGCCCTGCCCACTGCCACTTAAGTTTGGCAATTCTTCGGGCTACGTCGGTGACACTGGTTCTCTTGCGGATGTCTTCATTTCTGATTCGATCACGCAAAGAAACTCCGAGCATAGCCCTCTCCATTCGACTCTTTTGTAATCGGCCCGCTAAACGTAAACAGTTGTTTAAACATGACGTGGGAATTTTGGTGTTACCACAACTTAGGGGCAAGTTCACCAACAGTAAATTAACCGACTGTTTCGTAATCGGCCCGCTAAACGTAAACAGTTGTCTAAACATGACGTGGGAATTTTGGTGTTCACTACAACTTATTCTAGCTCGGTTAAGTAAACAAGCATTTTAGGAATGAAAGACCGAATGATTATAATACAGTCAAAAAGGGTGGGTAACTAACACGTAAAAAACCATACAAATGAGAAACATCTTAAAATGGTTGCATTATACCTAACCTGAGATAACAGTTCTTTATAACCATCAAATTATCTGTTGTGTTTAATGTTTTGTTCGTTTGAAACAGTTTTTAAATTAAATATAATGGATAAGAAGCGCATTGCAAATTTTACGCATGAGGAAAAAAAAATTGTCACTAATTTAGTGAAAGCACCAAGGCGTAATTAAAAACCAACGCACCGAACTCCGTGAAGTAGTGTCGTCTGGTGGAATACAAACGAGGAGTTCGCAAAAGTCTTTCAACGGTTTCAAACTCGTCCAAAACGTTATCCTCTTCCAAAATATAATTCAAAGCAGACTGCATGTTAAATTCTCACAATAATATCTGGATGTAACCTTAAAATTTGTTATATTTGCAATTTACAAACGTCAAATACACCGATTAACTACTAACCGGGACTTTAAACAATCTCTCCCACCTCGGTTAGAAAAAACAGTTGATTAGCGTGTTTTTGATTTGCTTTAATGAACATGAAAATGTGTTTTAAACAGCTGTTTTTAGATAATCAGACCGTTATCTTTTCGGTGAACATAGCCCTTAGTAAGTTATTTAAGTCACTGTGTTTTCATACCAATTTGTCACAACATTGAGGTATTATCAAACGAAAACAGGAGCAAGGTACTGACGTCACAATCTTCTTACAGCAACAAAAATAAATCAAGGTTAAGGGAATAAGAGCAGAATAAGAGCAGTTGATTGTCGATATTAAGGGCAGAGCGTAGGTTCTTGGACTCTATTCGCAAGCTATGAAAAGTGATAGGTTTTTTTTTTCCATTATTATATTAATAGGTTAACAATAACATAGGTACCCACATACCACAGCCAGCATTTGGCTGTGGTATGTGGGTATGTTATTGTTTATAATTAAGGTAATATTACAGTTTCGTAGTACTGTCGAAACAATCTCCTGACCTTATTCGTTCTCATTACAATGTTTTTTAAAAATAAATAATAATAACTTAATTAATGTTTTTATTATTTCTATTTTTATTACTATTTATTTGACTTTAGTCTGTTACAATATAAATACGTCCACACCTCCGCACGTTGGGCAATGTCACTTGTTACATATTTGTTTAAGCCTGAAGATGAATGCCTAACATTGCCCGGGCACATTACTCAGACTGTGAATGTCACGGCTGATTCAGATCTTCGCAATAATGAACTGAATCGATTCGATTGAAATCGTTTTAGCATTTCCCGTTTCCTTTCGAAGTTTTCAGATACATGTACCTTTGAGTAAGGCTTATTAAGTGAAATTAACACTATGAAGGTATTTTTAACTTTACGTTATGCATCATTTTCTAGCATTTCTAAAGTTAGGGTACATATCAAAAACAACTAAACAATACCTTGCCATCTCATGTGTCCTTGCCCATCAGTGTGACAGTATTATGCTGGTTTATTTATCTTTACAAATAAATAAAATTCTACAACTGTCCACTTCCGGCAACCAACTCTATTCTCAGCAACTATCCAGTTGGGACCAGCCACGCTCCGAAGATCGTCACTCCACCGACCCTGAGGGCGTTCCACTTTACGCTTATGTCTGCGTGGCTTACAGATAACAATATTTATTTATTTAAAGATGTACGGACTGCTGCATTAATTCGAATCGTTACCCCTTGTGACGGATATCTAATTAATGCAGCTGTCTGTACAATATAGTGGTACATAGGCGGACTTAATGCCACAAAGCATTCTCTACCAGTCACTAACTAAGTAAGTTCTTTAGGTTAAATAAGACAACATTGTGGTAGGGTACAAAATAATGTCTAAAAACTTCTTGGTTTTGAAAATGTATTTACATAAATTGATACTACATACATATATACAAACTAGTATTTACGTGGGTGCGCGAGGCGCGCAGCTCGCGTATCGTCGTGTTCTTGAGAAGTAGTCCTTACCCATATAAAATTTTGAGAATCCATAAGAATCCTTAAACGAATTGGAAAATCCATTAAAGTCCTTAAAAGATTTTTAAATTTTATAAAATATTTTGAAAACCCTTAAGAACCCCTAAAAAACTCTAACAATACCTGAAAATCCTAATCAAATTAAAGTAAAAAACTTAATTCAAAACTCAGACCTTTTCCCATTAAAAAAACATAACCCTAAAGTTTGCTTGTCGTCGCCCCTGAATTACGTTTCACCCACTCAACCTTCGTTACGCTACGGAGTTCGCCGGCTCGCTTCGTTCGCCACCTCCCCCCTTCGCTCCACTTGGTCTCGCAGGTTCGCTCCGCTCAGGACCTTCCTATCATCGGACAGGTTTTGACGCCTACTATAATATTTGTTCAAACACCCAATGGCTATCTCTAACCGTTATGAAGTTACAGCCCTTTCAATTTTAGGGGAGGTTGGGGAGGGGAGGGTATACAAATGATTTTGACCAACTCTAGGCCCCTCTTTACGAACCTGCAAAAAAAATTTTTCTAAAAAAAGTCTCTCAACTTCCGAGATCCGCCTAAAGGGGGTAGAAGGGGGACAAGTGGGTCAACTTTTGGAAACTGGTTTTTACTTTTCCGAGCCTCCTTTATACGAATCCGTAAAAAACAAAACATACGGGTCTCTTAGTTTCCGAGATACAATGGGAGGGGGGAGAAAGGGGGGTGAAAAGGGGAGGTTTGGCACTTTTCCCATACTCGCGGGAGTTACTTGTTTACGAATCTGTCAAAATATACCCACCTCCCCATCCACCATCTGGGAGAACAATTCTGTCAGTGAGTCAGTGAGTGGTAATCGAGCATTAATATAAAATATTATTAGTATAAAATAAAATAAAATAAACTAATCAATATATTAACAAATACCAAAATAAAAATGTAAACTAATAAAAATGACTATGATTCGACTTCTAATTGAGAGCTGTTTATTCTGACTTAAATAGTGGTTACGAACTATTCTTTTATAAGTGAACTAGTTGTTGCCCGCGGCTTCGCCCGCGTGCAGTTCGGTAACTATCCCACTAAATCATACTAAAGGTATAAATAGAGTCCTACATGTTAATCCAGCTTATAAACTATCTATGTGCCAAATTTCATAATCATCACAATTCACCACATTCACCATCACTATCACAACCACCATCGTTATCACAATCATTATCACAATCACCATCACTATCACAGTCACCATCATTATCACAGTCACCATCATTATCACAATCACCAATAATCACCATCACTATCACAACCACCATCATTATCAAAATCATTATCACAATCACCATCACCATCACTATCACAATCACAATCACCATCACAATCACGATCACAATCACTATCACAATCACTATCATCGTAATCACAACCATTATCATCGTAATCACAATCATCATCATCACAATGTCCATCCTCGTCATCACAATTATTATCATCGTAATTACAATAACTATCATCGTAATCTCAATCATTATCATCTTAATCACAATCATCATGATCACAATCGCCATCACTATCACAACCACAATTATTATCAGAATTACCATCACTATCACCATCACCATCACCATCACCATCACCATCACCATCACAATCACCATCACAATCACCATCACAATCACTATCACAGTCACTAACCTCGTTATCACAATCACTATCATCGTAATCACAATCACCATCACTGTCACAATCACCATAACAATCACCATCACCATCGCTATTACCATCACCATCACAATTACCATCAAAATCACTATCACAATCACTATCACAATCACCATCACTATCACAATCACCATCACCATCACCATCAAAATAACAATCACTAACACAATCATTATCAATCACCATCATCGTTATCTAACTCTGAATCATCGTAATCACAATCATTATCATCGTTATCACAATCACTAACACAATCATTATCAATCACCATCATCGTTATCTAACTCATTATCATCGTTATCACAATCACTAACACAATCATTATCAATCACCATCATCGTTATCTAACTCATTATCATCGTAATCACAATCATTATCATCGTTATCACAATCATCACAATAAATCAACAATAATCCTGTATAGAAGTCGAATCCGTCGTCTTCTGGATCTCAAAATAAATGCCATATTCGTAATCAGCACGGCCCTGATAATCTCGGTATCGACATCCAAATTGATTTTTAGAAATTTCAACCCCATCGCACCCCAACAGGGAATGATGGTATTTCAGGTCTGCCATATTAAATCTTAAAATCCTTGTTTTTATTTATTTATTATTATTCTTCAACAAATTTACATTTGTGTCGAACAGTGGGCTAAAACAATAATAAATGTAACACAAAATTAAATACCTAATCATCATAAAGTCATCAAAATTTAATAATAATACACACTACATTACACCACACCACCACACCACATTTTGTAATACACCCGACCCAATTCACCATACAAACAATACCTATGTTGAATTTTAGGCTTTGTTACCCCATTTCCCCCTTTAAAATTTGAAGAAGAGAATTCTGAAAAAACGTGAAACACAAATGTTTATTCATTTATCGATAGGTCGAGTACTCCTGTTAAGTTACGAATAAAGTAGTCTAACTAATCTTATTTCCCCATATAATCTTTGGACCCCCCTTTCAACCACTTAGGGGGTGAATTTTGAAAAATCCTTTCTTATTGCACCTCTAAACCTCATAAAGAACAAATGTGCGAAATTTGTAATCTCTAGACTCAGCGGTTTTGGCTGTGCATTGATTTTTAGACTTCGTGACCCCATTTCCCCCTCTTAGGGGTTGAATTCTGAAAAAACCTGAAACCCATTTCTACTCATTTATCAATAGACTAAAGTACTCATGTGAAGTTTCGAATAAAATAGTCTAACTAATCTTGTTTCCCCATACATACTTTGGAGCCCCGTTTAATCCCCTTAGGGGGAGAATTTTGAAAAATCCGTTCTTAGTGCACCCCTAGATCACATAAGGAACCTACTTGCCAAATTTGGAATCTGTAGACCCAGCGGTTTGGGTTGTGCGTTGATAGATGAGTCAGTCAGTCAGTCAGTTTCGTCTTTTATAAATTTATATAGAAGATTGCAATTCAAAAGTAACAATGAGGTACTCCACTAGAAGCCATTTACAAGCCACCACAGTTAGCAATAAAGTTAATGTATTGTTGTGCAAACTGTTAACTAAACTTACGTTTATTTACTAACAAAGTTAATGATTAAATTTATTATAAATTCGTTGAATCATAATGAAACTCCACGCTTAGAAGTTGCAGGCAAAGGTTAGCTTAATTATAAACAGCTCGTACAAAGGCTACCTTAGTTTGTAAAAAAACATTAATAACGCTGTTCCAGAAACTTCCCATTAAGTGGTTTTACATAATTTTATTTCAAACATGCAACAGTGAAAATTACACTTTCTCGATACAGTATCAATTAACAGACAGCCCCAGCTTCGCACAGTTTTCAGTTACACGAG
This sequence comes from Xestia sexstrigata, assembly GCA_941918905.2. Taxonomy (NCBI): domain Eukaryota; kingdom Metazoa; phylum Arthropoda; class Insecta; order Lepidoptera; family Noctuidae; genus Xestia; species Xestia sexstrigata. The sequence goes on along the minus strand of OW799200.2, from coordinate 7,489,405 downwards.
TTCCTGAATAAATCTTTATTTGAATTCAATATGTACTAGTATGTTCAGTATGTTGACCCAATTCTGGATTAAGCTCACCATTGTACATAAGCTATATTATTGCAATTTGTATGTATATTTGTTATTTTGTGTGCAGTAAAGAATAAAATTAAGAATAGTATATTATTTACAAACTACAAATAGATCTTTAATAATAAAAAATATGACGTCATCACGCTCTACCTAAACATAGTTTTCGTACTGAATTTGTTTACAATAAACCTTCTGGGATCTCCTAATTATATAGATAGGTACTCGTAACTCATTTATTTGATTTAAACTTAAGCCAAGGAATCTCCTCAAACGTCAATGTACTCATAAAACTATGTACGAGCGTAGTCACGCATCGAGCAAAATTGAGCAGCTATTTTCGTGAAATAAAGATGACTACTTTGATTATTAGTGTAGGTTATAAAACTTACATAACATAACATAACATCACGCCTGTAATCCCTGAAAGGTTAGGCAGAGTTTTACCTGATGGTATACACCCACATTACGCCAGTTATGTTTTAAGTCCCATGTAATGGGGGCGAGCCTATTGCCAACATACAGGCATGACTCCCTTTCTGATGGAGACTACTGTGATACAATACTATGGAAAACCCAGGAGCTCATGCTCAGTGGTTACAATAGGCTAGTTTCCACCATCAATAAATTGCAAATCTATTTAGTCCGTTAGTTAGAGCATTGGAAAATAATGGACACGTATTTTTTGTTTTTGTAAATCAATGATATTGACAAAGTTAAAACGCATCAAAACTCGGGAGTGGGGGCTGGTGACGTCAGAACGCGCTAAAAATTATACCACGGCGTGACGTATTGAGAATTTTAAAAGCGTCGTATCTTCGTCAATTTTGGTTTACGTAACGAAAGAAAAAATACGGGTCAAATACTTTTTGATAATTTAGCTGACGGACCAATTATTATTTTTCAGTACACAAGCATATTGCGAAAACCAGACCAACGAGGCGCTCCCTATACGCTTCGTACACCTAACCGCCAACAAGACTTTGTACCGTACTGTGCATTATTTTCAAGTGAAAATTCTATTTCACTTCACTCAGGTGGATTCCGTGCCTCGCTTTATTAATCAATAATTTAATTCTGCAGAAGTCTAAGAATAGAAAGAACCGTACAAAGTCAAACAACGCAGCGTCCTGTCACGTCCTGTTGCTTCTAAAGAACAAAGGCAAAGAAAATTCTAGAATATTTCTATCTCAAGTACTAGATTCTGCCCACGGGTCCAACTGTGCATTTTTTGTTGTTGTTTAAAGTTAGTTGTAATCATGCCTTATAATCTTCGCGCAGGTGCAAGCAATAAGTTGACAAAGTTTTATATTGCAGTCGGATGAGCAGTATGGCAGCGCATAAAATACGAACAAACAAACATTATTTTTACTGATTATTTTACTACTACTTACTTACTACTACTTACTACTTACTATTATAAATTCGAAATTTTGGATGGATGGATGTCGCCAGAACGACTCAGCGGATCTAGATGAAATTTGGCACAGAGTCTGGAATAGTGCATAGGCTACTTTTTAGAAACCTTCCCAGAAGTACGATCTTATGGACAATTTCTGAACTCCACGCGGGCGAAGCCGCTGTTATAAGCTAGTTGGACTGTAAAAATCCCGACGTTTTAAGGCTTAAGGCTGGACTCTGAATGATTTGGTCTTTGGATACTTCTAAGATAAAGTCAAAGGTCGACTAGACTATACTGACTGATATTAGTCAGTCGTGTGCAGTAGGCTTTATCCTCACCACTTCCAAGAACCGACTAAGTGATTGTTTTCTGTTCTATTTTTACCTGTTATGAACCTGTACCAAGTTTGTTTTTTTATTTATTTGACTATGTAATAGCGGAGTGTTTATGCCTTTTATCAGAAAAGCTTTCGTTTCTAAAAATTGTATTGTGAAATGATTCGTATATTTAGAACTTGTGGGAGATTCGTTTCGAAACTCATTTTTAGTTACGCATGCAGTGACGTTCGTAACAAAGTTCGCAACAATGATTGTGCGTCACTCACCGACTAAAATTTGTTTACCTATAATGCGAATTTCGTCATACTTACTCTTGACAAACTGTTTTCACTCTGACTAAAAAGTAAGCAGTAAAAAACCGGCTAAGAGCGAGTCGGACTCGCACACCGAGGGTTCCGTAAAAAGGGGTCGGTTAAAGGACAAACTCAACTTTGCTGTTCAATTCCTAGAAACGGCCGCAAATAATAAGTTTGTAATAGTAAAATTGTTTTTTTTTATTAAACTACATATTTACGGTTTTCAGATTTTCCCTTTTACATGTACTGTAATACCTTGTTTTTTGCCAAATTTCGTGATTCTAGGTCAACGGGAACTACCATATAGGTTTTAGACCCAAAACTACTTACGGTTGAACTAGAATTGTCAACTTTGGTTAAAAGCAAGGTCTTAACTGTAAGACCTTGCTTTGCTGACAAGTAAAGGGAAAATTCCGAATAATAATAAGTTTAATAAATAATTAAGGTAAATTTTGGTACTTACCTACAAGTTTTCGCGAAAATCTAAAGGAGGCAATTTTTTTTGTTTGGAGAACAGGCCACCCACATAAATTGTAGTAGATATTAATGAAACGTATATAGATTTCTTCCTTATAATCTCTAGATTAAAGTGGTAATATTAGCTAAGCCATGTGTAACTAAGCGACACACTACTATGCCCCACGATCTATGTATACTAATAAGTTATTTAAACCAAGGACGAATCTCACTCTTACAGGTAACAAGGTAGGCTGCTATATTATGTGCATAAAATTGTATAACAAAATACCGAATTCCATAAAAACGCTACCATTTTCTAGATTTAAAAATTATTTGACGAGGTTTTTAGTTGAAAAATGCTTTTACAGTGTACATGAGTTTTTGGATCATAAATTGTAAGTTTTGTTAATTGCACGGTCATTTTAAATAATTATTGTGGCGAATCTCTCCCATTATTGACATTATTATTATTGACATTTATGCTTATTAGTTTTTCATTATTACATATACATTTATTTAATTCTATAATACAATTTTAATGGGATTATCTGTTTAATGACTGCATGATTATGATCAATAAATTAATTTAAATTAATAAGAAGTAAGCTTATATTTGCACGCCGAAATTAAAGGCAGAATAAGAGAACAATTTCATATATTTTACCAACGTTCTGTACCCTATTTTGTTTGCAAATGTTTGTTTGTTTAGTTAACCGGAATGATGAGAAATTCGAAAATGAATCAACACACATACAAATTGCTGCACGTCTATAGCAGTCTCTGAAAGTAATTGTATTCAGAGGGACAGACGGACAAGAAAGTGATCTTATAAGGGTTCCTTTTTACCTCTTGAGGTTTTTCTAACCTAATTTGAATAAAAAGCTAAATTTATTCGATGATTTTGACATGAAAACGTTTAAAATCAGTACCAAACATGGGGTGCCATGTCAGAAAACCCGACCGTAACGTAACGAATTGAAGACTGGTCAAAGCTGATTGTAGTTGGCGCGTCCATGAGGTCAAATTATTTTGAAATATAAAATGACGTTGACAGATTTTCAACCAATGACGATGTTTGGGTCATGCGATGCTAGCGCCATTAGCTCCACCAGTAGCCCACCCCATTGATGTGTTGGCCAAAACGAGTAAGTGACGTGTATTCCACGGCGCTTACGACCTTTGGGTCGCAAAGTTTTAAGCGAGCCGCATTACACTGCTTTATTCTACTTGGCACCGCTTGACGCCGCATGCTTGGTGCTCCACTGAAAGCGCTTTATTATGTTATGCCGTTTGAATCGTACCTTCTGACAATTTTTTTTGTTTCGAACTGTAGTCCAGCAATGCTTTATTTGCCTCAGATGGTATGAATTGTTACTAGAAGATGATAAGGAATCGGGCAAACATAACCGGCAACATAAAGATGTGAGAGTAGGCACAAATATAGACGTTTTACGTTAAAACCAACGGACTTGTGCACAGACACAGCACCACCTGATTTTTTTTTGCCAGAAATATCTCAGGATAATCTATATAAATAAAAACAAAAGGCCTGACTGACTGACTGACTCATCAACGCCCAGCCCAAACCCTTGGACATAGAAAGCTGAAACTTTGCACAGAGGTTCTCTTTATAATGTAGACAAGGAAAAAGAAAGGGTTTTCCATAATTCAACCCCTAAGGCAATTAAATAGGGGATGAAAGTTTGTATGAAAGTCCGTTAGTTTTAAAGTTAGGATCTTTAAATTTTGTGTTTAGGATGAAAATTTAAAATTAATTTATACGTTTCTTAGTGTTTTTTATAATTCTAGGGATAATTCAAAGGGTTAAAAAGGGGGATGAAATTGTGTAGTCCTTAATTTTTGAAGTGAAAATCATAAAATTTATTATCTAGGCTTATGGTTGATAACTAACACAACGTACATTGTTGTTGTTTTTTTTTTCATTTCAACCCACAATTGGGTGAAAGAGGATAAAGGTACGTGTTGAAGTTCACTCGCTAAATTTTGTATTTAAATCTTCTTAAAAAACCAATAACCATAAGAAGAAACTGACTGACTGACTGACTGACACATCAACGCACAAACCGCTGGGCCTACAGACTCCAAATTAGGCAAGTCGGTTCCTTATGTGGTTTAGGGGTGCACTATCTACGCGGGAGTCGTGCGGTCCATGGCCCTTTAAGGGGCCCCGGTGTGGGCGCGTTCCAAGAGGCTGCGTGCAGCCCACTACCTGAACGCGCCCCAAAAGGTGGTAGCCGTAAGGCTGGCTCGTGGGTACCGCACGATCGCCCGCGAGGCGGCGTGCCTCCTTGCCGGATTGCCGCCATGGGATCTGGAGGCGATAGTCCTCGCGTGCCTGCATGAATGGCGCGCGGAGGCGCTTCGCCGGGGGGAAACTCCGCTGCCGCGACAAATTGTCGCTCAGCGGAGAGACTTCCGGCGGGATCTCATGGCGACATGGAGAGAGCGACTATCGCAACCCCGTGCAGGGCACGCCACGACAGTGGCGATAAGTCCCCTCTTTGAGGAGTGGCTGGAGAGACGCCACGGCGTCCTCACCTTCCGCCTGACGCAGGTCCTCACCGGACACGGTGTTTTCGGGAGGTTCCTTCACCGAATCGGGCGGGAGGAAACGCCGGGGTGTTTCCACTGCGATGATCGACCGGAGGACACGGTGGAGCACACGGTGGAGGTGTGCCCCGCGTGGGCGGAGCACCGCCGTGTCCTCGAAGCGGCGATTGGCGGCGGCGACCTCTCGCGTCCGGCCCTAGTGCAAGCCATGGTCCGGAGCGAGACGGAATGGGACGCCGTCACCTCCTTCTGCGAAGCAGTAATGCTAGAGAAGGAGGTGGCGGAACGTGAGAGGGTGAGAACCTCACAGCGTCCCGGCCGCCGCGGGAGACGCCCCGGGCGTCGGGGGCCACCACGTGGCCCCCGGCCACCGTTGGCGCGGGCATGTGGACGCTGGGCTATGGGCTAGGTCGCCGTCCGTCCGTCTCATGACGGCAGGCCGTGTCGACGGCGCGTTCGTTTTCCACGCGCGCCTCAAAGAGAGTCAGCAAAAAGGAAGGGGTCCGCAAGGGCCGATGCCTGCCGGGGTCGCGGGACTGTTCGAAAGAGATACCGTAACACAAAGGGTGATGAAGGAACATGGATGGGATTTAGTCAGTAAAAGTCTGACACTCCCTCCTGCTCCGCCCAGAGCGGGAGGAGTCATTTGATGATTTCCCATCCGAAAAAAAAAAAAAACAGGGGTGCACTATGAAAGGATTATTCAAAATTCACCCCCGAGGGAGTGAAACAGAGTAGTAAGTAAGACTATTTTATTAGAAACTTCACAGGAGTACTTCTATTGATAAATGAGTAGAAACGGGTTTCAGGTTTTTTCAGAATTCAACCCCTAAGAGGGGGAAATGGGGTGACAAAGTCTGAAAATCAAAATGGTTTGTATGGTGTATCGGGTCGGGTCATCGGGTGTATTAGAAAAACAACGATTTTAAGATTTTATGTGGTGGATCTGAAATATTATCATCCTATGTTAGGGTGCGATGGGGTTGAAATGTCTTAAAATCAATATGGATGCCAATTCCGAGATTATCAGGGGTGCTAATTACGAATATGGCATTTATTTTGAGATCCAGAAGATGCTTCTTCGACTTCTATACAGGGTTATGGTTGATTTATTGTGATGATTGTGATAACTATGATGATGATTGTGATAATGATGATGATGATTGTGATAATGATGATGATTATTGTGATTACGATGATAATGATTGTGATTACGATGATAATGATTGTGATAACGATGATTTTGATTGTGATAGTGATAGTGACAGTGACTGTGATAATGATGGCGATTGTGATAGTGATGGTGATTGTGACAGTGATGGTGATTGTAATAATGATGGTGATTGTGATGATTATGAAATTTGGCCTATAGATAGTTTATAACCTGGATTAACATGTAGGATACTATTTATCCCTTTAATATGATCCCGTAGGACAGCTACCGAACTGAAGCCTGTTTCATTCATACAATCTTGAAAACCAATTTCTGAAGCCTACTAGAATAACCCCAACTAGTGCCACTTGCCTAGATAATATTTACACAGATGTTATACCTACCCACAAAGAAATTATTAACGGAATAGATTCAGATCACTGTGGGCAATTGATCACAATTCCTAATGTAAGCAAGAAAGTCACTAAAAAGGATATCATTGTTAATCCAAAAACTAAAACTCGCCTGGAAACCTTTAAAACTAAACTTTTGACTAAATTACCACTATTTTCAACTACTGATGATCCCAATCAACATTATAACGATTTTTTCAGTATGTATTGCACACAATTTAATACGTTTATTCCTAAGTCAATCTCGGTTAATAGTAACGCTTCCTTAAACGACTGGGCCATTATTGGTATTCATAAGAGTCGAAAACGACTTTATGAGCTGTATGCAGAGCGGACCTATAAAAACACTGTAGAATTAAAGTTGTATGTTAAGAATTATTCTAAAATATTTAAAAAAGTTTGTTTTATAGCAAAATCACGTTACTTGAGTTCAAAAATTAAAAACAGTAGTAATGTAATTAAAATGACATGGAACATTATTAATAGCGAAACGGGAAGGTCTTGCAACCGAAATAGTGACTACAGCCTTGCTATTGGCGATACAATTTTAAATTCAGACACTCAAGTTGCCACAGCCTTTGAAAATATTATCGACTACTAAATCGCTAAACTCGTCACCTGCTGCTGCCGAGTCTTTACTTCATATTTGAGTCATTGGATTCAGAGAGTTGATGTTAATGGGAAAAGATCTCCCGGTTCCGTTGTAAGAATGGGGGTACCCCAGGGCTCAATTCTTGGCCCATTTTTGTTTCTCATTTATATAAATGACTTGCCTTACCTCATAAAGGATAATCATGACATAGTATTGTTTGCAGATGATACTTCTCTTTTATTTAAACTCAAATGTCAGCAGATAGTTACGGACGAGGTTAATAGCGCCCTGGCAAAAGTCGTTAATTGGTTTAATGTGAATAATCTACTCCTAAATGAGAAAAAAACTAAATGTATTAAGTTTACGATACCCCATGTAAGACAAGTGGAAACTACTGTACAAATCAAGGATGAAGAGTTGCAACCGGAAGATAGCACAGTGTTCTTGGGCATAACTTTGGATGCCAAGCTGCAGTGGGGCTCGCATTTAGACAAATTATCAAAAAAACTTAGCTCTGCAGTATTCGCTGTTAGAAAAATTCGTGATTTAACTGGTTTAGAGACTGCCCGTTTAGTTTACTTTAGTTATTTCCACAGCGTGATGTCGTACAGTATTCTTTTGTGGGGTAATGCCGCCGATATTCACACAATATTTATTTTACTCCCTCAGACAAAAAATTAAAGAGATTAATATTCTTACTGTGCCCGCTCAGTTTATTTATGAAAACCTTTTGGACGCACATAACAATATTAATTTGTTTAAAAAATACAGTGATATCCACAACATAAATACGAGGAACAAACACAAATTTGTTGTTCCTGCAACGATTTTTGTTGTTTAGATGCCAATGTATACGTATACATATGTATACGTTTTTACAATAAACTTCCGAGCCATAATTAAACACTAAGCCTAAATAAATTCAAATCGTTTATAAAACGGAAGTTATGCCTGAAAGCCTACTATCATGTTAATCACTATCTCGAAGATAAAAAGGCTTGGGATTAAGCTGCTCCAATGAAATTTGCTCTGTGAATGTCGAAATTTCGGACTTCGCTTGTTTATTATTAATTCCTTTCTTTTACACTTACAATATACATTATACACTTTGACATTGAATGATTTGACATGAATACTCAGTTCAGTTTTTTTTTTTTTTTTTTACTTTATTTTATGTGACATGTATTGAATGATTGTGAATGTGAGGACCATGTGGGTCACATATTTTATTTTATTTTTTTCCCCACGGCAGTTTGAGTACTACAAGCGACCTACCCAAATGTCCTTTCTTTGGTATTGTTCGTCGTTTCGTTGAGCTCCTTGAGTTATAAGTCGAGCTACACGATAACTGACAAATGCTTGCACTGACTGGACAGGTCACTCAAATCTGTGTGGTTCTTTCTTCAAAAGACCATCTCAGACACTAATCTGCATAGTCCTCATCTGAATTGAACAACATTATGTCTGGACTTTAAAAGAGACTATGACCTCTGAGTTTGTTTCGGCTGTTTCTTCTCAGAGTAGTCAGGTACGAAACACCGGCCCCATCTCGTTTAAAAAAAATGACGTGTATAAGTGTTTGTAAGAACCTACTTGCAAAAATAAACATCATTTCATTTCATTTCATTTCAAGCCACCACTGACATGAAATATCTTTCTTTCTGAACTCGCACATGAAAATCACAGTATAGTTTCTCAAATAAACTACTAAGATGCCTATAACCAATTACAATGAACTGCAGTAAAAAAATCTTCCAAATAAACAATATTTTATTCTTCTCCTTATCTCGTGTTACTGGTTTCATCGAATAAGTTAAACATCCGACCAGTATGTAGCGATCTGAAATGCGCTTTTCAATTTGACGTTTTCATCAATTAAACTGAGTTTTCAATTATATTTCTGTTCACTTTTCATCAGTCGAAACGAACACACGGCGTTACTGCAAAGTAAAGTTTGAAAAAACGTTGCAATTGCAAACTGCCAATTACTTTTGAGTGGCAAACATGGCTGTGTTTGCGTTGGCTTTGACTTGTTAACTGAGTTTAATACCAGTTGCACAGAGCCGGATTATGTTGAAGTCCAGAGATCACTGCTAAGGGAGTCCCCGTGTCACTAAGGATAGATTATGAATTTGCACAGGCAGCCTTACATCGCGCGCACTTGCTGGAGCCTTGGTAATAAAGAACCTCTCACAAAACTGAAAGATTCAACCAGTCAAATTCTTTTTCTATTTCAATACTTGTACATATTTAATTAATATTTTAGATCTATTGGTAGTTTGTAAATAATGTATACTGAATTCTGAGCAGCGGTAGCCCAGTGGTGGCGGCCCCGACTTACGAATAGTAAGTCGAGGGTTGGAACCCAGAGAGGTGTGACAAGTGATGAAATAAATAACACAAAGTAACTTTGTGTAATTTATTTCATCACCACTGCTCTCAAAACGGTGAAGGAAAACATCCTGAGGAAACCGGCATGTCCTAGAACCAAAAAATTCGAAGACATGTGACATCTACCAATCCGCACTGGGCCCGCGTGGTGGATTATAGCCCATTCCCTCTCATAGGGAGGAGGAGGCCTGTGTCCCAGCAGTGGGAACATTAATAGGCGATGATACTTTTAACCCTTTTTTCCCATGACGGAACGGAGACGGTGTATGCGTTTGGGGTGAGAGGATGTTTGTGTGTTAACCAGGTTTATATTAATAAAATAAAAGAAAGACATGCTTTCCACAAGAGGACATGTTTATTATTTCTTATTTTTATAATCTACATCTGACAAAGGCTGAAGGCTATACAGCCTAGTCTCATATGTCACATCCCCCCTTTTAACACTCATAATCAACTAAATATGAAGGAGGTTTCACAGACCTGCCACTACGAGTAACATATGAACTGCCTGCTTCACAAGCATCTCTTAACACTCTGTGCTGACTAGGCACAGTCCCCCCATCATTTGAATCAATCACCGGTCTAACATTAATTGGGGCTTCAAACTCAACCTCTGATCTCTCATTAAACTTATTTCTACTTAGTAACATATGCTTTTCATTTCTCCTAACACAATTACCTTTTTCATTTTGAACAATATAGGATCTAGGACTATCCTTCCTTACTACCCTTCCTGGCTGCCAATCCTTATCATCCCCATTCTGTATTAACACACTCTGACCATTACTATATATGAAGCTCTATTTTTGGCTGTTTTATTATAATTACTTTTAGATTTTTCTTTCATTATTTGCATTTTTTCATTGATATTGATTGGCAGTCTGGGTTGAAGATCTGTGTAAGTGCAAGGTAAGTTAGTTCTTAATAGCCTGCACATCAGAAGTTCAGATGGGCTATAATCTAACCCAGTGAGCGGTGTTGTTCTATAGTGTAGCAAGGCCATATTCAAGTTCTCATCATTTGCTCTGCATTTCGTCATTAAATTCTTAACAATACCTACAGCCTTTTCTGCCAGGCCATTAGACTGATGATGATGAGGGCTTGAAAACAACAACTGCATATTAACATCTCTTGAGAACTGTTTAAGTTCAAAGCTGTTAAATGGATTATTATCACAAACTGCGTACTTAGGGTTTCCATGTGTAGCAAAGATTATTTTTAATTTCAATATAACATTTTTTGCTGTTTTTTGTTGTAATTGTTTCAACTCAATCCACTTTGAATAATAATCAACAACCACTAGATAATCTTTGCCAGCAAAGGAACAAATATCCATACCTACTAAAAAGGAATATCTGGCACATCATGACTCCTGAGGAATTCTTTACAGTTACTTGACCTATATTTCTCACATTCCTTACATGACAAAACAAAATTTTCAATGTCCTTGGACATTCCTGGCCAAAATAAAGACCTACGGCCCCTTTTCTTGGACTTGAACACACCTGCATGAGCAGTGTGTAAAAAAGTAAGTATTTCTTTTCTCATACACTAGGGTACCACTACCCGGTTATTATAATATAAAACATCATCTTTAAAGTTTAAAAAATCTTTCAGTTTGTAAAGTATTTTCAACTCTTTATTCAAAATATTAATTTAAATTTTAATTTTTTAAGTATTGCGTTTTGGATGTTTCTTATAAAACAGGCGGCCTGAGAAACAAAAAATAAACTTGGAGATCATGAAAAATAGATGAAAAGTAACTCACTGGATTTTCTACAGAATTACCAATCAGCTCGTTGGTCTAGGGCTAGGGTATGATTTTCGCTTGGGGTCCCAAATTCTACTTTTTTAGTTATGAACTTTCATCCATATTGGCACAAGATACAGAATAGTAAAAAAAAACGATATGCCCAACAGGTTTGATCACGTAGGGTGCACCAGACTTACCTACAATTAAGTATCTCCACCGGCAATGGCCGAGCCCAGGACGCTCTATTAAAGCATCTCATAAAAAAACTGATCCCGACTCTGCTGTTATCATGTTTGTGGTTAAAACAATTAATATCTCTTCATGTTGTGATGATGTGTGTCCAATGTTATTTTAAGTTTCGGTTGATGTGTAGTTGAGATTGAAACCATAATGACGGAAATCTTGAGATTTAGTATTGGTTACAGATAGTTATAAAATCAAAATCAAAGCATTTATTTCAAGTAGGCCAGTTCCCCCATCCTAGCAAAGAGTACAATCAAAAAGTAATTCCAAAAAACGGAAAATGTCAAGCAGCCCTTCTCCTGATACAGTTAAAACAGCCAATAGCTTTAGTGGCCTGTCAATTGACCTGACCCAAAATGATCCCGATGAACCAGTCAAAAAAGCTAGCAAACCTCCACCGATCATCCTTAATGAAATAGAAGATGTCAGCAAATTGTCTGAACTGTAGTTGGGACATTTTTGGCACTTTAATACCATCAATTTTAGCTAAATTTGCAAGTATGGCTTTTGGTTTGAGATGTAAGTCGTATAATTTGTTTATTTCTTCCTTTAATCTGTCACTACAAGCGAGCGTATTTGAATCTTGGTCATGATCAGAATCTGTCCGAAACAACAATACTTCATCCGGGAATGAATACTGAGCTGAACATTGTGGTCCCTTCCGCACCACTTTATTGCATCTAAAGTACTTTTTTCTACTCCCTTCCTCTACATCATGCGTTCGTAGAAAAGACCAAGTTTTTTCTGCCTTTATGTACTCCTCAGCACTGTGTTAGTCTTCAATTTTTTTAACGAAAGTCCAAACCTTGTTTTGCAACCGTTTCTTCTTTGGTATGGTGCCTTCATCAGTGTATTTATTTTCCTCATCAGACTCCAATATCGGCACTTTATCCACGAATGATTGCTCGACGAACGACGATAAACTTTTTGACTGAATTGCATTACCTCCACCACTACTTGATGCCGTAATCCAAAATAAACAGTTAAGAAATTAACTAAAACAACAAATTATCCACAACGATAATAAAATGCACCCACAACAACAATGAACGAAATAAAATGTAACTACTGTATTGGTGACAAAATAACAAATAGAAAGGAGTCGCAGTCAGGGATCGATAATCGATTTATTTGGTGACAGATCTACCATTCTGAGCACAAAGCTATTATTTAAGTAATAAAACTATTAATATAAGAACGAAGTTTATATTCATGTAATGCACTACAATTTTATTGGTAATCCATCACTTGTTTTTCACATTTAATAACATTAATTTGATAATTCATACCTGGGAACACTTTTTGTTTATCTGATAACGAAAATATTTCGTGGCGATAGACCTATTTATTACGTGATACAACTTGATGACAAATATAAATTTTGGTGACAAGAAATATAGTCCCCATTTTAAAACATCCACACTCTTACCTGTCAGAATTTTTCACGGCGAAAGAAGTTTTGACACCTAAATTTTTTAAGAAAACACAATCTCCGCTCTTTCAATAAAATTTGAAACTAAACTGTGAAAAAGACTCCGACAGGTGACAATTTGACTTATTTTTTTTTTTTAATCTTTATTCATTGATTTTTGTACGAAATTCTGGGTCGTCCAAAATAGCCCCCAAAAACCCAAATAGCCCCGTTTTACGGTAATTGTCAGCCAACAGTACAATTTAAAAACATCGCCTGAGAGAAAAATATTTTTGCTCTCGAGTCATAATTATGATCTTTTTTCATCTCATGAGAAAATAAATAAGAGACACATTTAAGTTTAATTAATACATTTTCCGAAAATGTCTTCGCTCCTTTTCTTTCTCATTTTCTCTTTTCCATTATAAAATTTTCATAAGCCTTTAAATATTTCTCCCTGGATTTCGTAGGTATTAAGTTTTGTATGACGTTATTAGCTTCTATTTTTTATTATTTCAGGAGTTAATGCACTATCACTTTCAGAACTCGACGAAGAACAATTGTTTTTTGGTTTTAGTTACCGCGCCTCCCCGCACCGTACAGCCGTACTCAGCTTACAGATTTATACAATTTGCGTTCGATTTAAATGAGCGATTCATGTTCCAAATTCAAATCTTATTACTGCCTGCTAAAAAGTCTAGTGGAGAAAAGAGCTACTTTGCTCCCGCTTATAGAGGAACAAAACGACACCTTTCGAATAGAAGGGATGAAAAGCAAATTAATTTTGTTTTGATATTAATTTGATATTTATTTATTCTCCTCAGCGCGCAGCGTGTCGAAATAAAAAATTAAAACATAGTTTCATAATTATTAATGACAAAACATTTTCGTTTTGTTATTTTATTTCTTCGTAAGTATATACTTCAAAAACGTCGTTAAATTCACGTGGGCATTTGTCACTGCAGTTCTCAGCTCCATAGCATCCACGCCTACGGCTGGGGTGTGAATTCTGCATTGGCTGCAATGACAAAGTTTCCCCAATTGTCTCAAAATGTACAATAGAAAATTAGTACTAAACTTTAAATTATCATTTCGTTGTTTCAGGCTATCATACAAGTAGCAGAGCGCTTGTATCCAAACTTGATGACTTTGCTGAACAGGGCCATGGGAGACGTGTTCGGCGAGTACGATAAGCCCATCGTCACAATCACAGTGAGGGAGCTGTTGTTCAGTGGGACTACTCTGTGCAACCCGGGACCCAGCATTATTGCCAACATAGCCTGCGAGATTATTCGAGGTATTGCGGAAAACGCGCGTAATATCGAGATTCAAGAAGACGGGTCGCTCGTCTTTTCAATCTTGAACTACGTAAGTTTATAAGAACTTTCTAACATTTATTTATACTGTCTCTGTGGTCGTCGTAGTCGCCAGCGTTTTTGAGGATGAGAATTTTAAAATGTATTTATTGTTATAAAAACAAAAACTCTTTTAAACTATCAATTTATAAATACTTATGCCAATAGGAGCTTAGCATAATGTCAGATGGCAAGGAACTTATCTATGAACGCCATACAGTGACTCTTTAAAACCGAATGTTTTTACTTATAATGGATGTGTCGTTCATTTCACTCTGAGGCCAAACGAGAGTAATTTTGTGACTCGCATAAATTCGGTTTCATACATAGTTGAGCTCATTTTACGTCGTTGAGACCAAACCAGACTTTTGTATGAAAATGTGGCGTAAATTACGCGACTCATAACTCATAATTACGTTCGTTTGGCTTCACCCTAATTGATATGTCTGAACACACCTTTCTTTAAATAATTTTCCAATGAGACGGAGAACGAGTGCTAAAAGATGCCGCATGCTGAAATCTAACATCGTTGGATTGGTTCATTAATGAATTCATTTATAACTTTCGATTAATTTTTATCAGATGGTTCGTTTTCTGTGAGAGATGAGAAATCATATAAACAACAAGAATTTGAGTAGTATACAACCCCTAAAAACCCGACTACTGAATAAAATGTAGCCTATATTACCTAGACCATAAAAACGAATCGATTGACACCTTACTCAACAAAATCGGATGAATAGTGTAGGCACTACGGTGGAATATATGTAAATACAAACATACACACATACTTTTGGCTTCGCCGTGGTCGGGTGAAAAAGAGAAGCTTCCCGTTTTTACCAGACCCTCCACAAAACAAACAAAAAAGAAGTAAACAAACTAGCAAACTTAGAAATTCCATCTCTAACCAAAGCAAAAGACGGCTCTCTTAGTTACCCGCTCGATTCCAAAGCAACGTAACTTTCTATTCAAAAGCTGCTGTAAGCCGAAGTATTAGTTACATGTCCGTCGATCGGCCGATCAGCCGTCAGCATTTGTTGCACAAACGATCCGAATCTGTTGACAAATCCCGGATTATTAGTAGCTACCCCAATTTGCATCAAAGACTATGGACAGGGTGGCCACAACTGTTACAAGAAGAAACACAGTTTCGCGATTCCATGATTCTAGCAGAGATTTTATTTTATTGTAATTTCAAAAGCAATTAATTTTATTTGCCATTACAAAATATAGGTATGTGAGCGACTCGTTGAGGTCGTCTTTATATTTTTCGAAATGAACGCATTGTGTCTGAATGAACGTAATGCGCTTTGTAGAACATTTTGTTTATAAGAATGTTTGTCGTATACTACACCTAAAAAACCCGACTACTGAAAAAGCAAGCTATAATTAAATTCGGGGTTCACAAGTTAAAATCGACTCCTCCTATTGTTGAAGTCGGTTAAAATGTAGCCTATGTTACACGGGCCATAATAACGAATCGATTGACACCTTATTTATCAAAATCGGATGAATAGCTTAGGCGCTACGGAGGAACGCATACGTATTATAAAACATACATACATAGACTGCCAAAATCATAACCCTTCCTTTTGGCTTCGCCGTAGTCGGGTAAGAATGCGCTTGTAACGAAAACAATTAATTACGAAATCGAATCAGAAAACCACGCACATGCAGCCAGCCTTAATCCTTGCGAGCGGTTGAGCGGTGCGCCACCCTGCCACCCCACCCCACGCCCATCGTTCAACCATGCAGATTTCCTTCTCTCGAAATAGACCGGGTGATTACTGAGTGACATCGAAATAAAACCAGCCAAACCGCAGGGACATTCCTTCGGACGGGGCTTTGCAGTTCTAAATGCAATGATTAAATTTCATCAATCTGTCTGTAATCTATCCGGTCCGACCTCGATTTTTATTTATTTTATTATTATTTATTTATCTTTTAATCTGGACTACGAGCGACTACGAGTAATAAAATATACTGTTTTGCTTGTACATGTACCTACCCAGCATCCCATTCCCAGGTCGGGCAAAGTTTTATTGGGTTTTTCCTTCAGGAATTTCTCAGTAGCACGGCGGTATATTTGCGCCCGGTTGATGGTTATAGGCTCGCCCCCTATTACATGGGACTTAAACATAACTTGCGAAATGTGGGTGATCTATTAGAACACCTCTGCTTAACTCTTCGGAAATTACAGGCGTGATGTTTTAATAAAACAATAAAAATTCAATGAAAAAAATCCACAGGGCATAAGAAGTGTTTAGGGGTCTGAAAGGATAGCAGATGACCCACCCAGTTGACCATTTTAATTTGGCACACGATGCACCAAACACCCTGTACACCCAGCGAGAGTGGTAGAGAAAATGGGTTTCTATGTAACTCGCTCGAGTTGAGCACCAATTTGCTGGTAACAAGGTTCATTTCGGCGAAGTTGGATTGAATTATTTCCAATTTCATGATTCCATTGATAGAGTCTAGGCATAGACTCGTACCTACTTGTTAAAAAGAGAACCGATTCAGCAACCAGTGCACTAGAAATGTATTCATGCTTTAACGACCTTCCATTTATTTTTAATAGTTTGTCATTTGAAAAATACGGTATCTTCAGGTTTGTTTGTTACATTTTCTAGAAGGGACCATTTGGTTCCGGACTAAGAATAGCGCCACCCCATCCCTTCCACTAATGGAATACTCTGTACATGTAGGTACTCGTACAATAATTGGGAATGCTTTGATATCAGGCAGGCGACCGATCGAATGAAAGACAAACAGATGAAAGGATTGTTTAAAAAACACACTTAGACCAAAAAAAAAGTTAAGACGGCACAGGCATAGTTTAATTGTAGTTTGATGTAAATGTGTGCGTGTGAGCGTGTATGAACAGAGCGAGACATAATTTGACGGGCCTCACTTTGCTGCTCGCAGAGTTCCGTCTTTATCTTTTTATTTGGTCTGAGGTTCGACCTATGTATCAAACCAGAACTGATCAAAAAAAAGAAAATATGTTTATTTGGCAAATGCAACATAAAACAGAAATGAAAAAAAGAAACTGAAAACGCGCTTGTGACTACTATAGACGACCGAGACGTTCTAGTCTTTTATTGAAAACCACAATACGCCATTTTGTGTTTATGATTACAGAAACAGCAATTACCCAGTGAAGAATATGAGGTATTCAGAGGGACGGAGGACCCCGCCGATTTAGGTCGAATCTTGAGGTAGGCTTTAGTTGAACTACATTTATTATATTATAAGATTGTTGACAAATACCTAGACAAGTCCAGTGTAGTACTGTAATCAAAATACCATCTTAGACACTGATCTGTGTCAATCAATCAATCAAATCATGTGTCAAAAAATCAAGTCATTTATTTTCAGGCAACTTTGGCCCAAAGATATAATGGGTGTAACAGTATAACCATAACGAAGCCAAAAGGCATTATGTTCTCCCCGTCATTGCGATCATTATTTTTTAGAGTAACTAATTAGTTTGATGTTCGGAATGCTTGGTGGCCGGCTTCGTAAAGGGTCCGTTTACACCTTGTATATGCATTACAGACTAACATAGTAAAATATATCATACAATATAATTCATGTTCCCCGCAACTCTGGCAACCGCGCCAACGCGGCGTAATTTTCCACGTCAATAAAACCTGGTTGCAAGTAACTTCAGCGGCCGTTCACACGGCGCGTGGCTCTGTCCTGCTCGATATTTTACACTACTGTTACGGTTAGCCTATGTCATCCCACTGCTGGGCAAAGGCCCATGATTTCCATATTCTTCGATCCAGAGCCAATGTGGACCACTAGTCGTTAGTTTTGTCCATCTCGTCCGCCATCCGATGATTAAATACAGTTAAAATCAAATGTAGTATGGGACTGCCATATGATCTCCAAGGGTCCTGCAGGACAATGCCGTATCGTGTTACAGTGATTCTTAATACCCATGATCATCAATCTCCTGGCCTTATCCCAATTTATTTGGGGTCGGCGCAGCATGTCTTCTACATCACTTGTCATCTCATAAGTCATCTGTGAATTAGTTATTCTTAATACAGATATACAGAAATAAATAATTAATTTCCCCATAATGATATTATAAGTAAAAATGTTTACTTAAAATATCATTGTTTTTTTTACCAGTCGTCAATGTATGGGACAATGACAACTGGTTAACAACTTGACAGTTGGCGACGCGTCGCCACGGCATGCGTCGCCACGCCAACAATCGGTTTTACCCGCGCCTATATACATATGTTTAACATCTATAATTGTCATTTATCTGAAGGTACGGAGAGTCCCGCTACTTCTCGGAGTGGATAAATCCGCCTGAGGGTGGCATGAGCGTGTGCAACGCGATCAATGGAACTGACTCCGGGATCTTCGCCCCCTTCGTTGACACCAGCAAGAGCCTCTATGCTATCAATACTGACATTTGCCGGTAAGTTATTGATTAATCTCATCATCACCCTGTTAAGCCTTTTGTCAACTATACTACTTGAAGGGCGGGTAGTACCCATGATGAACTGAAAACGAAATGAACAACTTTTACTATGGCACTCACCATAAAAAAAGATTGGCTGCTCCATACATTTAATGTCGAAAAAACCCGGAAAAAAGATGTTCAGATTTATGAGCACTTCACTGCCCTAAACTATTAATTTTTAAATAAATATAAAAATTTAAATTAATTTAGTTTAACCTTAGGGTTGCCTTCCAAAGAGCAACAGATTGTCTGATCTCTACAATCTAGGTACTTACTGAATGTCGAAATGGGTTGGATGGTCACCCAAACCAAGACCGATCACGTCAAGTTTAGCGGCACCACAAGTCGTTCCAATTGATTTATCTACGCAAAGTTAAGAAAAATCCACTTGGAGCCTAAATCTACGCCTTTTATGACATTTAAGTAGCAAGTATTATAAACTTGGTTACTAATTGAACTATTATTAACCGACAAAAAAATTTGAGGTTCTTCAAAACTGATAAAGCAAAGTTAATAAAATTGGGCGTCTACTACCAAATGAAAAAAAATATTACATAAATCGACCATAAACGTAAATGAAAAACAAAATACGCGTGGAATTCATGACCTATTTAATAAAAAAGTAACACTTTTTCGGTTTAAAAAAGTACCAGATTGCCTTTAATCTGAGTTCGTTCGACGTAACGATGAATTGATCCATTCACAGAACTTTTGCGTTAACGAATACGAAGCCAGTTTACACTGGATTTGATACAACTGCCGTAGAGCCTGCAGCAATAATAAACGGTGTGGAGGCTTTCCACACCAATGAACCGAGTTGCCGATACTGCCTCTAGCTGCACCAAGGATTCTCCATGCTCTCGTAGACTTAGCAAACGCATTGATAGATAGCAGGTGTCGCACTATACATACTGCAACAAATTTATTTGGAAGCGGTCGCCTAAAGTGGAACTCCAGCGGAAACAAAAGCAGTTTAAGCTGGAATATTATTCCATTGAAAATCCAGAATACACAAGACCTGCTGAAAAAATGACGTGCGAACGACTACCTTTACTTACCTTTACATTAATTGGAAACCGTCCTAGTACCAACAATATACGGAATCACGCCTGCATACCATCAAAAGTTATTTTCGTTTAACTACAATGTTTCTTTATAAAAAACTAAACAAAGTTAACAGTTGACAGTATTAATTGAAAGCCGGGCCAACAAGTCAAAGAATTAACGCTTTTATCTCAAACTAGGATAACTTGTATCTTAAGAGACGGTGTTCAGCTGTGAGGTTACTTAAAAATATGGATTATACAACTGCGGACTGTGCCAACTTATTGCTCGTGGTAACAATCAGGAACAATAAGTTGGCACAGTCCGCAGTTGTATAATCCATATTTTTTTGTAACCTCACAGCTGAACACTGTCTCTTAAGATACAGGTTATCCAGTTATCCTAGTTTGAGAGTCAGGGCTTACAATATCTGTATACAGACTTCTGCAGCATAGTTAGCATCTTGTTAAGGTGGATACTCCAGGGTAGCCCGCGAAATTCAATTTTTCTTACGCTTTTTGCAATTTGCAGGCCAGTGCAAAGTTGTATGTTGATTAAAATATTGCTCGCGGGCTGAAAGACGTATGTAGTTAAAGAATTATAATCATCAAAATCATCAATACAACCCTCCAAGCTCATAAAGGTGCAGGAATTACTTTTTCAAGGTCAAAGTCATTCCTGCACCTTTATACGCTTGCGTATTGATGATTTTGATGATTATAATTCTATAACTACGAAAGCTCTTGCCCACGCTCATCAGAATAATCCATGATAGGTGAGATAATAACGATTGATGTTCGGATTAAACAAACCTTCTCTTGATTGGAATTTGTTAACTTAATCATTCAGTTACAAAATCATGTTATAAATATCTTCAATTAAGCACTGCTAACGTAATTCAACATTAAAATATAGCGGTAATATAAAATTAAAGCCAAGCAATGCTTCCAATTAAATGGATGCCCAATACGTCCAATTAAATGGATGCCCAATACGTCCAATTGAATGGATGCTCAATTCGTCCAATTTAATGGATGACCAATGCTTCCAATTCAATGGAGGCCCAATTCGTCCAATTTAATGGATGACCAATGCTTCTAATTTAATGGATGCCCAATGCTTCCAATTCAATGGTTGAACAATACGTCCAATTGAAAGGATGCCCAATTTGTCCAGTTTAATGGATGCCCATTGCTTCCAATTTAATGGATGCCCTTAACTTACCACGCGAATACAGTGCGTGGTAAATGTCACATGTCTTTCGAAGTATTGGGTCTAAGACATGCCGGTTTCCTCACGATGTTTTCCTTTATCATTTAACGAGCTTTCACTGGTCCAATGTAATGGATGCCCTTAACCTACCACGCTAAAACTGCATGGTAGATGTCAGATATCTTTCGAAGTATTGGTTGTAGGACATTCCGGTTTCTTCACGATGTTTTCCTTCACCATTTAACGAGCATTCACTGGTCCAATTTAATGGATGCCCTTAAGCTTACCGTGCTAAAACTGCATGGTAGGTTTTTTTTTAATAATAATAATAATCTTTATTTATCCAAAACACATACATAATAAATTAGGTTTTAATTTCTAATAAAACTAAGTTACAATACATAAAATAATACTCACATTCAGTCCGGTTTCTTCAAATATGTGTTCTATTATGACCACTTTTATGCAGCACGATAATAATAGTCGTTCTCGCGATTAATATTAATATCAATGTTTATATTTGCCTGCATTTTGAGAAATACTAACAACAATACCTCTATCTATTAAACCACACGTCTCTAACCAACATTTACTACCAAACGACAACGACGTTCATTCCGATCAAGTTAAATATTCATAAAACTCATGTCTACCTCACAGAAATCTAAATTATTGACTTATTTTTCTATAATCTACCTTCCTAACTTTACGAAATGTGTGCACAAAGCGAACAAGATAAAGAACATAATATTTCTGTCCCATTACTTCCAATCGAGTAAAAACTTACAAAAAGTCTAAAAGTAACAACGTGAGATTTGAACTCACGACTTAATGCTTCACTCATAGATCTATTTGCATGCGCCTAACCGCTAGGCCATCGTGACTTATTCTAAAACGTTGAAATTATGAACTAAAATTATTTGTAGACGACAATGTCTATTTTCTTGAAAGTAGAAGGTCGTAAGTCAAACTAAACGTCAAGCTCTTGCTTTGTGAGATTGCCTATGATTGACTTTTGGTCAACACTGTAAGAAAATGAAGATACCTTCATTTTCTTCTCTAGTAAGAGAGTACAAAAACCCTATATTATTACTATACCATCAAAACTGAGTTCCGGTAAAATCCTTGTCAATAGTGTATCGGTGTACAACGTACATTCTGGTTTTCACTTGAATCGCGTTTGCGTCACCGGCCCTGTCGCTGTGTGCATCCAGGAGGAGGGCCGTCACCTACACTGCCATGAATTTCGCTTTCAGATTTCATCGAGCCTGTGTGCGTGCTGAATTTCAACAGCAGAAAGTGCAACAATAATTTTATCTCTATCGCTCCCGTGCACGTTACGGTTACATAAACAGTAAGGCATAGTAGTAACATTCTGACGTCAGTATAGATACTTCCCTCTCTCTCCCCTTGGTTTGTCTCGCTCTTTTTTTCCGGATACACAATCGGTCAATATCTATTTGTAATAATTGGATGGTTTAATTGAGTTTAGAAAGATTTTTACTGTTTATTTAAAAACTCTGACACCAGGTTAGGCACTAATCACACAATAAAGAAG
Organism: Xestia sexstrigata; assembly: GCA_941918905.2. NCBI lineage: Eukaryota > Metazoa > Arthropoda > Insecta > Lepidoptera > Noctuidae > Xestia > Xestia sexstrigata. The sequence continues at coordinate 7,466,656 of OW799200.2, read as the reverse complement.
AAAGATTGTTAATTAGACAAGATGGTAGATTATCTGTCAGAGGCCGCTGTTATAATATAATATGTATTTCCGTTACGACCCTAAAACGCTATTGAGTCACTAATTTTCTGAAAGTTATATCGCAGCCCTTCCACTCAAAACTGTGGTCGTGCAGCCTGTTTAAATCTGCAAGGGCCAGACTTGGCTAATTACTATTCTATAATATTCATATTATATATTAATTATATATTCATATTTATTTCTATTCTATTGGCATCTATTATTTTTTTAAACTGCACTCGTTGCAAGTCAAATAAAGTATAGTTATAGCTCAGATGAACGACGCGATACGCGACGGCTGTCTGGCCGTACTATGTAGTCCGTTAATTTCTATTCGAAGTCGCAGCTCTTCTCTTTGAATTAAAGATAAAGCAAGTTTATAAATGGAATCTGGCAAAAATATAGCCGTTAGAATAAACTGAAAAAACAAAGACGAATATTTTCATTGGACTCGAAACTTTTTGGACAGGGAGATAGTTTTATCTTCAGCTTTTATTTTCCATCCTTTTTTTCTTGGGCTTGCCCCTCCCTTTCCATTCATTAGAATTTAATAACAGACCTGACGATAGATTTTAATGGACCGTAATTTTTCTTGCAAAAGGAATTTGTTTCGTTCGTTGATAACTCTACGCTATGAAACTTAGATGGTTGCCCGAACAACGTAATACTTAGGTAATTGGAACATTTCACAAACTGCAGTTTGTAGCTTTGATAGAGTGTGGCATCTAATGGACGCACTTAGTTGGAAATGGACTACTGACATAAATTAATATCATCGAGGCTCTTTGTATCTCGTGTGATGGACGGCATGATAGCCCAATATCAGCCGAGTTTGGCGGTATATTGGGTTTGGCCGGTAACACAAGCATGTTGAATCTCTTGTACAAAGTTTAGTGTGTAAACAAAAAAGAAAAAAAAAACGCAATTCATCATATCAGTCAATCGAGTGTTTTTCTTCAAAGGTACCGATTTAATAATAAATAAAAACACAATTAAAACAAATTTTGTTAAGTTCGTTTTTTATTAAAAAGGTAAAGCACAGCGCATACTCACGAAATTAATCTATGAAAGAGATCATTTAAAAAAACCTTACTAATTCTACATTATTCTGAATGCCTATTATTAATAATAATACCACCTGCCTATTACCGTCCCACTGCTGGGTAAAGGCCTCTTTTTAATCAGAGAAGGCACGAGTATTGATCACCACGCTTGCTCAAGAGGGGTTGGCAATTTCAGATTTATATTAATTAAAGTCCAGGTTTCCTCACGATGTCTTTCCTTCACCGATGCCTATTAATACTTGGTTTTTATAATTTTCAGATCCGTTGAACTGCGCTACGAAGGCGACACGGAGTACCAGGGGATACCGACGAAACGGTTCGCTGCAAACGAGTGGTTGCTGGATAACCACGAAACTTGCTTCTGCCTCAACTTTACGACCGGATTGAATCGAGAGGATGGTTGTCTACTGGAAGGAGCGATGGAGTTGTACACTTGTGTCGGTAAGTAGTTTTGTTTGAGTTATTTGACCTGCTTTTCCTTTAGCCATTTTATCTTATTTTCAAAACAGCTGCTACTGATTAAAACTGTATTAATCAATAGATGGTAACAATTCAAACTTGCAAGGGACAAAATGTTTTCTGAGATATAAATAAAAATATCAAAGTTGCAATCTTTGGCAGACTTTTGTATTTCTTGCATATTCCCTAATATGCGAACAAAGCCTCGGAAAGCTACAAGTTAATATCACTTCAAACTGTGCTTCAAATTAATACGAACGATTGTGTTAGCTATACCAGCTAGTTCACTATCCCATTTCGAATCAGCTCAATGCAGTATTTTCAGAGTGAACTCGACGAAATAGTAGGTAAATAAATACAGCAAATTATTGCTTTGTGAATCGGATTGCTGTTTGCGCGTTCGCAATTATGCTCGCTTTTAACCTCAATGGCGATGCGATGGGCATGGTAATCCTTTGGTGCGTGCCCGTGGTCATCCGGATCGGCCTAACTTGCTTTAGGCAACAGGGCTGTTCGGTCTGAAGTGATTATGTTTTGATTTATTGGTATTAGTATGGAAGTGCAATTGTTTAGTACGTGTGATTCGGTGATAGCACATTTAAGAAAACAATTGTCGAAACGACAATAAATAGGTATAATAATCTATAAAACCGTGGAGCTCATAAGAGGTGAGGCGGTTTGTAGGTAATCGCTTGACAGGTTAACTAATACATACTATTTAGCTATACATTTATACAAGTCAATAAAACTGTTTGTAATTTAAAAAAAACAGCATTTTACCTACTGAATGCATATGAAAGTATATACGGTAGTTCATCATAATCATGTTTAATCTGGGCCCGCGTAGTGGATTATAGCCCATTCCATCTCTTATGGAGGAGGCCTGTGTCCCACTAGTGGGAACATTATAGGCAGTTTATGATTATACGGTAGTTATATTTTTTATTTTATTTTTTTTGTTCCGGCTAATCTCCGAAACGGCTGGACCGATTTTGACTGGACTTTTACTGGCAGATAGCTGATGTTATAAGGATGACTTTTATTTTGGAAAAAGGATTAGGGTCCGTACAAAAAAAAATGAAACCCTTGAAATTGGTAACAAAATCCGATTCAAATAGTGAAGTTATATTTTTATAAAAAATTCACGCGGATGAAGGTCGCGAGGCACTAATAGACTGCAATGAAAGCTACTTCGTAAATAATATAACGAATGCAAAATTAACTCAGTCTTTCTGACATTTTGTATAGTTTGACTGCTGAAAGAAAAGACAGACTGTGGCAGAAAGGCGGGAAAGTTACGCATAAAATTTACAAGTTCATTATAATCACGCAACATTTTGTCCAACTAAAGTCATCCATAACTAATTGTTATATTTTCCGGCCTTTGAAGACTAAAATCTCTCTCTTGCGCAAACTCTCATCCAGCCCATCATAGACTACGCCGATGCCTGTTATTTGGATGCCACCGAGGAGCTTTTAAATAAACTAGAGCGTTTGCAAAATATCTAAAATAACTAAAGTGGGACGTCATTATTTCGTCGCAGACGTCATCTTGCTACCTGGGAAGTGGCTCCTAATCCGACTTCGAAGGAACTCTCGAATATTGTGTCTGCTATTTAACATCCTTCACAACCCTAAAACACCATCCTATTTGCGGGAACGCTTTTTCTACTCCCGCCACCTTGCAGGTCGCATCTTAGGAACCTCCTTAAATCCCCTCCCCACTCTACCGATTTCCGACTACTACTCCTTTACTGTACGTTTACACGCTGTGAGGTTGTGGAATTCTCTTCCGCCTGATATTAGAGACTGCCAAACCATTACAGTCTTCAAAAGATGAGTGAAAGAACATTATCTGTCCAGTTCGCCATAGTTGGCTAAGAATTTTTTATTTTGTAGTTTATATTTGTGTTATATATTTTGTCTTGTATGTATGTAAGTATTTTCTTATTTTAAATGTTAGGTATATTGAAATTCTTTATTTGCTTGAAGTTTTTATGCTATTCTATTTTCTCATCTTTTACACGCTATGTCTTCATCTCTTTTTATCTACTCTCCTTTCGTAGGTATGCTGGAAGAGATTTTTTTTTAAATAAGCATCACTTTTGTACCTTTTTTCTTTTCTGTATGTAGGTACATAAACCGTTAAATAAAAAGTATTTAAATAAAATCAATTGCCGCAAGTATTAGCAGAGTATCACTTGGGGACAGCTCGACCGATTCGGCTGATTTTTTTTTGCCTTTGCGTTAGATAATATGTAATGGTTAAATCTTGAAACTCAAATTCAATTTCAACTCTTGAATTTCAAACCAGTTCCTTCCAACCGTTTAATATTTTATAACCGCACTTTTCACTATTTTCCTTCGATCAACAATTAGTAACTAATTGTTGATCGAAGCTATATTCATTACAAAAATGTAATTTCGTTAAGCCGGGGGGGGGCGCTTACTTACAGGTAACGAAAGGTTGCTATCTCTAACTGTTTGACATTTAGCTTACGGAACGTTAGAACGAAAACGTTTCTGAAAAGCTTTCTTTGTTTTTTCTATGAATCACAGTCTTCCGAGTGACAGGTACGAGTAGGTGACGCGGATAGGATATTCGAAGCTAACTTAGTTTACAGAAACACCGATAACTACGAGAGATAGGCACATTAACTAACCGTTATACGTAAGTAAGTTATTGAAAACGGCCGTAAGTCTTGTACAGTCTTGGACGAGGGAAGCATGACATAAAGAAGAGGAGGCCTGTACTCAGCGGGGTGGCTGGAACAGGGCTCCCAATGATGGTGATGAAGTTTTAGCGAGTCCTTTGATGGGCCGATAAGGTCCTTATTCACTACTTTTGCCTATCTCAGCTATGCTGATTAGCATAGGGTACATTATAACGGGTGTAAAAACACCCTTAACGAAACAGAGGCACTTACTTGTCTTACCTGTCATTACGATATTTTTTATGGTGTGGACTGGGAACCTTCTAGTTACGGAAGTATCGAAGGTCAACATTCCAACTTTTTTTTTAAAGACAATTTTAAAATGTGATGTGAAATGACCTTACATCAAATACCTCCACGACCCCTGTACTATTCAATGCATCCATCAGCACAATGTTTTGAGTGCGTTACATTGAACGCTTGCGTAAACCGTATTTTTTTTTACGCACCAAAAAAAAGAAGTTTCCCAGCAATCAGTTAGGCGCAGCAGTGTTACTTCGTGAAGAATCTTCTTACATTCTGTATGTCATGCCATCGTAAGTCGTTAAATAATTAAATACAGGATGCTGGCATAAATTAATCATGTACTAAGTCATGTACTTCATTGATCTTGAGAAAGTGTGTCTATAGGTAAATTAACATTTTAGCTGACCTTATAAATGCTTTACAACCGGATGAATGTCATTAAACGACAAGGTGGCTTATACAAAGTTACATTCTATTACCGTAACGATGATGAAAAGTCAAAAATAGATTGGATGGTTCCGAAAAACTCATTTCAATCCTGAACAAACTCAAACAAAAGCGTTTATTTCAATTAGACCATTAGGTGCAAGCAATTTTGAATGTCAGAAATACAAAGATAGCGAAGCTACAGTCCCATAGCCACAAGGTATAATACGTTGTTAAAGTACTGTAGTTGCCCATTCTAAAGCGTAGATCTCTATGGGAAGAAGGAGCCAGAAACATCATTCATGTTGAGATTATAGATTATATTTTAAATGTTAGAACGATGTAGAAAGGCGTGCAAGTTAAAGCGTCCAGAGTAACAATATTAATTAACCATTCAAAAATAAAATAATTCATGGATGAAAAACGTTGCAACGAAACGCTTCGAAACTAACACTTGCCCAGGGCCTAAGGTCTGTGTGTCTTTGTGACAGATGTTCAATAATTGCATACCTTGCTGGAGTTTCAATAAGATTTATTCTTCGTTCGTCCCACTGAGTTTCGTCCCACATATAAAATCCTGGTTCGTCCCAAAGATCATGATGACGACTACAAGCACTATTCAGGGTACCAATCATCATCATCATCTGCCTAGCCTTTTCCCGGGGTCAAGGGAGTCTTCTTTCGTCTTTTGCATTTAAATTTCCCACATTGTGATATCTCATTCTAAAATTCTTTTCCTTTTGAAAAAAATGTTTGTTGTTAATAAGGTGCTTTTATGGACACAACATTACGATTCTTTATGAGAGACGGACGACATGACACGGAACCTTTAAGATCTGATCTTTCATCTTGATTATTTAGCTCATGGTTTTTTCTTTTAAGGTATCAATCTGCCTTTCCCAACTATGGTGGGGTCGGTTTCCAGTTTGACCGGACAGGACCAATCGGACCTCCACAACCCAGTAACTAGATGACGCAAAGTAATATTAAAGTAATATTGCATGTACTTGCGAATGCTTGCTACGACGCAGACCTAGTGCAAATCTCACTCTACTTGCAAAGAACGTCATCTCCCACTTTACGAATTATCTCAATTGAAAGCAGGGGTCCGGAGTGCCGGACGCAGTCAATCGGATGCGAGTGATATTCTGCAGCATTCAATCAGCCTGCAATCTTGCACTGCATGCACGACGCACGTGTGAATCTCTGATCATACGAGACCCTAAACATGTGACAATCGGTTTCAAACCATTTATTTCTACTACGATTGTCATAAGATTTTCGATAGCTTATGTCAACCCTTACAAGAGGCTTTGTCATAGGACTCTCTATTGTTATAATGGAATGGGGTTACAATTAGTATTTACTAATTTATTGTACAAAATGGTTAGTTTCTATAGCCATGGTATGATCCTTTTCCTTTTTCAAAAAGTTTAACAGTAGCATGGATTATAAATTCATCCTCTAGGTCTCAAAAACAAGAATAAATAGTTTTTGAAAAGAAATGTTCATGCAGTCAGCAATATTCATGCACTCGCAGTATACGCATCATTCCAACGAGTCCTTCCATTAAGTACGAATTAGTCCTCATCGTTAAAAGCTTTCCAATGTACTATTTTATGATTCAAATATTTTGCGCCAAAAAATTTCCTGTCATTCCTTTCTTCTTTATTGCTGAGCATATAAATCAATTTCAAGCGTAATATCACATTAGTGACTTAACTGCTATTTAAAATTATAGTGAGCTCACCTTTCAAAACCATGTGTGATGAGAAAATACTACTACTTTTTATGCACAGTTTCTCGCATAAATTGTGTGATAAGTAGGTACCTTTTTACATTTAATCAAACAGTAGTTATATCAATATCCTTATAACCAATAGTTCTTTTAAGTTGATTGATAGTCACGATTATTCATATGTAGATGCGAAGCGTCATGCCTCACAAATGTACGATTATCTTTTAGTTCAAACTTATAAATTAGGCAACAGATGCCAGCGGCTCACCTCTTGACCCGACTCGGAAATCAGCCGAATGTTTACATACAAGCGCGAGCACATGCACGCGCTCAACCTTGTACACGTCTGGGCATAACCGGCAGCGCCGGGCAACACCATACCGACTAACGTTTACAACACACCGATGACAGGAAAATATTAAGCTAGAACTCAGAATACTACTAGGTAAATAATACGAGCGAATATCCGCTCTTTCCAATTCCAGGAACAGGTTAACCATTTTTAAAACTGACCTTTAAACTATCGCGACCCGTAATAATAATTTTCTTTATAAACCGGTCACACCCAGATCTTCTCACGGTAGGTATATTGTATGTATTTGATTTGAAAGAATGGGAAAATGTTTCATTTTACACACGTATTTAGCCAATGCAGAATGTGCGTGCACAGAATAAATATATTTATTTATTCTATTGATTTTATTATGCGTAGTTGTTCCGAGTTTACAAACGACATTTGGTGCGATGCGATGATGACGCGTTCCTTCAAGGTGAACTATTGGCCTCGACGATGTTCACTAGGTCCCTTATACTCGATATTGAAAATCCCACACCTTTAACCTGGAAACAATGACCTGCATTCGTGCACTAAAATGCATGGCAGCTCAACTTGAAGCAATTAAGATTGCTACGAAAATACGGGCGCGACACACTTGGAGAGCGGCGCGCGGCGGGAGGTCGGTGGCACTCACGTAAAAAAGAGTGCGCGAGCTCAGGACGGTCATACGCATGCTGCGATGTATCGCGTTGCGTGGTTGACGTGTGCCCTGCTGTCGGTGGCAGCGCGCGCGCGCGTGCTCGAGCGCTGCGAGCTGGCTCGCGAGCTGAACGCGCTCGGCGTGCGACCCGACCACATCTCCACGTGGGTCTGCATCGCTTACCACGAGTCGCGCTTCGACACCACCGCCAACAACCCCTACAGCGGTGACCATGGCATCTTCCAGATCAGCGAGCTGTACTGGTGCGGGCCGGGCAAGGCGTGCGGCCTGCCCTGCTCCGCGCTGCGGGACGACGACATCTCTAACGACCTGGACTGTGCTCTCATAGTGCACGAAGAACATACTCGGCTCCAGGGGAACGGGTTCCTCGCCTGGGTAGTGTATCCGCAGCATTGCAAACATAACACCAAGAAATATCTCGTGGATTGTGATTTAAACTTGAAGAATTCAGTGCCGGTACCAAGATCTCGTGGGTTTAATTCATATGTGAACAGTTACGGCCAACCAAACGTCACGATGGAGAGAACGCATATAGAACGTTTATTGCCGCCGTACCTGTCGATTGGAAATTTCGTCAGAGAAAATTACGGTAAAGTACTGGATCAAAATAGGGATACATTTGATTGGTATAATTATAAGTTCGACAACATTGACGAACTACAACTTCCTGTGTTTAACCAACCCTCCCAGCATATAAACTTGCCGCCAACAACGACAGCAACAACAGCTTCACGCCGTACCACCACCACTACAACAACACCTGCACCACGTCGTACCACCACCGCCACCACGCCATACGTACCACGGATAAAGGTATGGAGGGTGATTGAAACGAACCAGTTCAGGAAGAAACAAAAATTCAGTGATACGACAAAACAAACGACAACTACGGAAACATATACACCGAGCACGAAACCAAGCACAACCTTACAACTGTCTATCACGACAACTCGTCCGCAAACCATTGCAACGACCAGATTATCACCAATACCAACTACTACATCATTGAGGCCGACGACGCAGACGACAATTACAACAGCTACGTACAGGACACCCAGTTCTACTTGGACATACAGGTTGCCCTCTTCGACGACAACCTACAGGCCTCCTGCTGCAACAACAACAACTACGTACAAGCCCTTTACCTGGCATACAACGAAGAAACCCTTTACCTGGTCATCTACGAGTAAGCCATTTATTTCAACAACTACTTTCAAAACGCCAACAACAACAACAACGAAGAACCCCTTTACCTGGCCATCAACGAGTAAGCCAATTACTTCAACAACTACATTCAAGACGCCAAAATCAACGACAACATACAAACCCTTTGCTTGGGCAACATTCAAGCCTCTTTCCGCAGCCTTAACAACAAAGCAGTGGTCAACCACAACCACTCAAAAACCGAGCACAACCTACAGAGCTGTAACTACAACCACAGTTAAACCAAGTACCACAACGACTACTAGAAAACCAACAACTCTTTGGGCGTGGAATCCATGGAGTTCAACGACCCCGAAGACACTTACTATCACAAGCAAAGCAGCCACAACGAAACCGCCATGGTACACTTTCACATCACGAACATCGACAACTCCAGGGACGACAAAAGTTCAGCCTTTTAGCCAAGCTAGGACGACGCAGCCATTTGTATTTACGACGAAAGCACAAAATAATACATTGGCAAGAACTAGTCAAACGGTGACATTCTCGACGACTAAAAAACCTCAAACAACTACGCAGAAACCCCGAACGACTCAGTCCATATTCGATCTCTATTTGAACCCCACGAAGGCACCACAATTACCAAGCTACAAGTACAGCTGGGGTCAATCTAAGCTGAGTATATTCGCTGGCGGAACTACGACTCCTGCGACAGTAACACAAGGACGAAGGGAGAATAATTATGGCGTCAATTTTGACTAAGAGACAAGAATAATGTGCATCTCTCTCCCTAGATTATAATCTATGTGTGATCTCCGTTTTCAAAACAGATTCTAGTACAATTAAGTTTTTTTATTTCCTTGTTACAAATGACACATGTTTGTCTCAGTTCGTTTACTAAAAACATCACAACGAAGCCTTTCATAATAAAATCTGCGCAGTAAATGTACTTTTGTATTTCATAGTCAGTTGCGCAAACGCATGTGGCTTGCGAGTTAAGGCACACACACATCCGACGGAGGTTGCTCTTACTAGGTAAATATAAGTTGCGAATTAAGCGAATGTTTATTTTAAAACCAGACCAAAAAGCATTATCGACTATTGTATACCTATTAATCTATTATATTTTTAATTGTACATAATCTTGTTTTAATTGCGAACCCTATTAATATTGATTGTTGGTCCAGTGGCGCAAGCGTTACTGCTCTATATGAGTCTGGGTTCATTTCCCAAAGGTTATTGGGTTTTTCCATCAGGAATTTCTTAGAAGCAACCACGGAGTCTTGACTTGTGCCCGTTTTATAGAAATAGGCTACGGGTCCCTATTACATCATGGACTTAAAATGACCAGCGAAATATAGTGAAACTATGACGTACACCTCTGTCTATCCCTTCGAGGATCCCGAGCGTGATTTTGCGTTATGTTAAATAAATATTAATAAACTCTAAAAATAATGCATAACATCATCAGAGGCTTTTATTTTTGTAATTAACATTTAAAAGAACAAGTTCTAATGCGGAAATAAACTGAAGGTGTGAATGTACCGAAGGACAATACACTACTAACACGTAACGTTCTGTTTAGTTTACTTAGTAAATAGAAATATTATAACAACTACCATCCGTCATTTACCCAATAATGGTTGATTTTGTGTCACATGCGAATTGGTTTATATGTAGCTAAAATATATACAGGGTGTAGCATAAGCATAATCAGCATATTATGTTCCCACTGCTGGGACACACGGCCTCCTCTCTATGAGAGGGAATTGGCTATAATACACCACGCGGGCCCGGCGCGGGGATTGGTGCATTGAATATTACGGGAGTCGAGAGGTATTTAAGGGGCTCCCCCATGCACACTAGCGCCACTTTAGTAAAAAAATCAAAACTCGTTAAATACACAATTAATATAAAATCTGATTGTCAAAATCAATCTTTTGGTCTTCTATATTATTTACGTCTGCATAACTCATTGCAACATAGCTCGCTGTCGTTACAGATACAAAATGGAAAAAAACGGCCGTTTTTAGCAATTTTTCTAACTGTAACTACAGTTAAGTATATTTTAATGAATTAAATAGACGTCAATAATCTAGAACTCTAAAGCATTGATTTTGTCAATCAGATTTTATATTAATTGTGTATTTAACGAGTTCTGATTTTTTTACTAAAGTGGCGCTAGTGTGCATGGGGGAGCCCCTTAAAGTAACGTTCGAAGAACATTAAAGAAAAAAACTTGTGAAAAAAATGGAACTTTACGTTCAGCCGTTCTGGCTTGATTGAGTAACAAACACAAATACATCCAAACATTCGCATTTATGGTAGTAAGATTATAGGTACAAGACCTCCTACATAATACTTGAAAAAACTATAGCTGCCTCGTCGGTCTAGTGGTCGTAAGAGTGACTGGTGAGCATGAGGCCCTGGGTTCGATTCCCAGGTGCTATTGGATTTTTCACCGGAACTTCCTCTGTAACTCACAGAGTCTAGGTCGGTGCCCGGTTAATGGTATTAGGCTCGCCCCCTACTACATGGGACTCAAACAAAACTAGCGAAATGTTAGTGTGCTATTAGGCACACCTCTGCCCAACTTATCGGGGATTATAGGCGTGATGTATGAATTAATTTACTGACCAGTCTATTAATATTCATACTTAATGTGACACCCATGAAAAGTGAATTGATCGACGAGGAGTACCCACGTTGTCCGGTCCAGCCGGTTTCCTATGACTGTCACAAACAACATTATTCAAATTGATTTATTATCCTAATGCCGGTATTACTTTCAAAGTTCAGAGGATGATACAATCAATAAATTAAAGAATAATTTGTAAATAATTATTATTTACGGGTTTATAAATAATGATGCATCAGCGAAAGCACGTGCTGGTAATACTATTTGTTTAGTTTTATTAACTATTCGAGTTATTATAAGAATTAGCTGTAGCCCGTGATGCCGATCTCTAAGATTGACTACATTTGTATTTTTTTGTGTTCCGCATTGAACGAGGTTCCTCGTGCTCGCTTACAGTGTGTATGTATATAATTTGACGTCAATGTCAATGTAGATGAACTCCATGGACGCACTATAGTAAATTCCAACTTTGTACATCACATCAGCATGCGTCAAATCCGATAGTTCTGATTTTTTGCAGACTTGTTTATGATGTTGGCCTAATAAATAATTCAAGTTTGTGACCTCGAGCGCCGAACGTAACTTTGCCAAAAATCGAAAAAAAATTGTTTTTTTTTTTAAATTTTGGCGATTATAGCCGTAAATGACTAGATTAAAAAAAAAACGTTCATATGACGTTTTTAAAGTAGACTAAATTTTCCACAATATGATACTAGAACTGTCTCTGTAGACCCAATAGTTTCCGAGATGAAGCCTTTCAAAGTTAAACTTTTTTTTTTCGAAGTTTATTTGTTAGGAAATCGAGTAATATACAAAATCAATAAAATAAATAATTTTAATTGCAATTGGCAGGATAATGCTCATCAGTCTGCAGGCACTGCAGCGGGGCCTCTTGTGTCAATATACCTGATGTTGCAGTAGTAGATATCCCAGAAGGCGACGATCTGTCCGATGTCGGAATGGAGGATGACTTGTGGGCACAAGACGTCGACGATTCATCACCATCCCCTGATGGGCATATGTGGGCACAAGACGTCGATCCAGATACGGACGAACCTCAACCGGGACCTTCCAAGAGGGCTAAATTAATTCAATTTTTTGATTTTGAATATTACTCAATTTCCTAACGAATAAACTTATTAACTTTAGTTGCACTTATCTTTTTTACTTCATTATTCGTAGCTTAGCTTAAACTGTTAGAGGTTGCAAACCTATAAGTTTAATATAAACTACATCTTGTCTACTGCTTGAGGTGTCCTAGCAACCTTAATAACGTTAGTCCAAAAAATATATTTTTCTGTTGCTCTACAAATAAGTATTTTCTTCCTACAACCGTATCCCATTCTCTAATATAAACATCGTCGTTCACACTTCTCATTTTCTTTTTTAGCATTCCATCATAAAAGTACAGGGTTTCGATAATATAATCAGGGTCAAAATTCATACAGGACGACAGAATTGCAAAAAATTGCAAAGTTCGAAAAAAATTATAATCTTTGAAAAACTTAATCTCGGAAACTATTGGGTCTACAGAGATAGTTCTAGTATCATGTTGTAGCAAATTTAGTCTACAATAAAAACGCCTTTTTTCGATTTTTGACAAAGTTGCGTTCGGCGCTCGAGGTCACAAACTTGGATTATTCATTAGGCCAACATCATAAACAAGTTGCAAAAAATCAGAACTACCGGATTTGACGCATATTACTTTCAGGCAACAAAGTTACTGGATTACTAATAAAATACGCAAAATTTTTGTACAGGGTATCTCAAGTCGTCAAACGACTAGCGACTGTATTACTGAACCATGTAAAAAAAAAAATTAATAGGTGTACCTAATACAAAATGTAATATTCAAAGTTTTGTCGTGGAGTTTTTCTATTTAGTTATGTATCTAGACATTTTTTGTATAGGTACTCTAGTTCTCCCCGTCATTGCGATTATTTTTTTGTTTAAAGCTATACCTGGGAACCTCTAGTTACGAAGATAATACGTGTACGATGTAAGTTTTTTACTTCGAATACCTCCACGAGCCCCCCTACTATTCAATCCATCCATTGGCACAATGTTTTGAGTGCGTTACATTGAGTTCTACAGTAAAACGTGATTTTTTACACCAAAAAAAAAAGTCCTTTCCCAGCGATAATTTTTTTCGTAAACTTATTTTTTGATGTACATAATGCTTGGTTGACGGCTTCGTGAAGGGTTCGTTTACAACCTGTATATGTTTAGAGGAACACTAAAACAAATAAAAATAAAAAATACATGTAAAGTGCCCTAAAGTGTCAAGTTGCTGAGATATACTTAAATATAATGCGATCTTTGCCCCCAAATATCCTAACAAAAACGTACCTTGTTTATCGATCAGGTTGACAATAAACTTTATGCGTGATATTTTTGTATATTTGAATATTATTGTCCTCAATGTTGACGTCAATTCGATATTTTTCTACCGTCGACACACGGTAGAAAAATTTCGGTGAATAAACTCCTCCTTTTTTGAAGTCGGTTAAAAATAAAATTCACATAAAATTTAGTTCATATTCACATCTGAAATGTAAATGCCATTCGCCGGCTTTTTTTTTCGACACTCCGTCATGACTTTGTCTAGATTTGGCATTTGTTCGGAAACTACAAAAGATATACGAGAACAAAAAAAGTAAAATGTACGGACGTTTTTTGCGATTGCCCGGCTTTTTGTCAGAGCTTTCAGCCTAATACTAACAATATTACCATCACAGACTGAGCTCGTGGCTAAATAATAACAGCCGCTCGGGTCGATCTTTAAGTTAATCCGTGCTTGCCTAGGTTGATTTGTGGATGGGTGACCACCCATTACATACCGAGTTTATTCCGTGCCTCGGAAAGTACGTTAAGCAGTTGGTCCCGGCTGACATTTGAGATATTTGACAGTCGTTACAAGTAGTCAGTGGCCCAAAAAGTCTGACAAGCAGTCTTACCACAGGGTATCGTATTACCCAGTACTAACTGGTGTATGGAGGTCAGATAGGCAGTCGCTCCATGTAAAATACTAGTATTCAGCTGCATCTGGTTAGACTGGAAGCCGACCCCAACATAGTTAGGAAAAGGCTAGGCAGATGATGATGATGATTGGTACCCTGAATAGTGCTTGTAGTCGTCATCATGATCTTTGGGACGAACCAGGATTTTGTTATGTGGGACGAAACTCAGTGGGACGAACGAAGAATAAATCTTATTGAAACTCCAGTAAGGTATGCAATTATTGAACATCTGTCACAAAGACAGCTCCAGAATTTAATAAACTTCAACGTATCGCGTATCAAATTCAGTGTGAGCGAAAAGGATTCCTGTGCCTGCCTGTCCAGTGTCCAATCGTGCATATTAAGGCCCTAGGGCAAAAACGAAACGTAGTGCGATGGCGGCGGCTTAGCACGCAAATGCAGCGACGGCGCACAGTGGTCTGAAAATCGAGCTCCATACTCATAGAAACTCAAAGTTAGGAAAAAAAAATGCAATGGCTCTGGTATACCTCTATTTACGTCATATTAACGTATGGATGGTATTAGTAGCTCCACGCGTGAGAAAATAAAGTTTTGTGTTTTTTTTGTATGGGAGAAAACAATTAAAGTCGTTTTTTTTTTAAACTGAATGCAACTGAAGGGCTGGTGCTCACACGAGCTATTGTACCATATACGGCGATTAAGATGACAACAAATTTATGCGCCTTTGGTTGCCGCTTTGCGCGTAGCAATTTTTTTAAATTTTTAATTTTTAATATGAGATTTTTCAAATCTTTGACGTGGTTAAATGAAGTTGGCGATCGATTTATTATGCTATCGTTAGCTTATAGCCTGCTAATAACTTTTATGATGAGAATAATTAGAAATAAAAAATTAACAATAAAAAAATCATTTATTTCAGGCAAAAGATAAATTTCAAAAATTAAAAAAAAATACAAATTTCAGAAATCAAATTACATAAAAAGGAAATAAAATTAAAATTGAGATATAATTACATTATTATTATAACAATTATATTAAATACACTCATTACAGGTACTAATTAGTTAATTAATAACGATATTAATTCATTAAGTTTTTTTACAAAATTGCATTCTAAGAACTAAGTAACTCATTTGTTAATCACCGTTATTATGGTTGAGTTATGGAAGGGACAACGGGAATACAGGATAAGTACATATCTTCACGCACTTCAGAGTTCTCTAAATCCGAGTCCATCATTAACGCACTAACATCGACAAATTCAATGTTCTCTTTGTCTACACCAGAATCGTCACTAATGAGAAGGGGTCTCATGTCATCAGTAACAGTTTTTAAAGACTTTCTCAGGACAGGTCTTATGCTGGACAGGTAGGGATCTGATGATACAAGAAGACCATTGAAAATGTCTTCGTTTGACGCTTTACGACTAAATTTTCGTGAATGGTTTTCTATGATTTTTTTGAAGTCTTTGTTTCTGGCTTCCGTTGCTTCTTCAGATAATTTGCCAATAGGCATAATATTAAAGTGTTTGATAACTTCAGCACCATGCACTAAAAGTTTGTGAACAAACGCAAGCATGAAAGCAGAAGGCATGTAATACCAGCCATAGAGCTCCACGTACATTTCTGCAGTACAGCGTGCAAAGTTTGCAAACGCGTCAATATTTATATGCTCACCACAGTCTCATCATCATCATCATCATCATCATTTCAGACGAAAGACGTCCACTGCTGGACATAGGCCTCCCCAAGTGTCGCCACATTGACCGGTCCCATGCGACTCGCATCCAACGGATTCCCGCAACCTTCATCAGGCCATCGGTCCATCTGGTCGTGTTTTATGTTTTTGATTGAGATGGACAATTGACAAATTGTATTTGGCTTTTTGAAATAAAGATTATTATTATTATTATTATTTCTTGTTCTTTCATTTTCATCTCTCGTAAGAGAGTACAAAAACCCTACCCACAGGCCGGAGCCAAGTTTGTAGGGGGAAGTTTAAATGGAGAATGTTGATGATATTGTAGAAGAAGTTAAGAATTTCCGGGTGATGCGACACGTGTTCAGAATTGTGGCTTTTTGGAGCAGTTGAAGTGTGTGGGGCGAAATGTGTAAAGTGTTTAAGCTTTGCAAAAGAGATTTCGGTACGATACCAGTGGATGAGAGCACTATAGGGACGATGTGGACGGTTTGTGCTTCCCACTGGGTTTTTATTTCTATGGCGAGGTCTTGATATTTACAAATCTTTTCAGATATTGTAGTTTGAATGTTGTGTGAGTTTGGGATAGCTATATCTATTAGGTAAACTGTTTTGTTGGTTTTGTCGTGAAGGTTATATCTGGTCTATTGAAATGTATACATAGTTTTGTCAGTTATTATAGTCCTATCCCAATAGATTTTCTGATTCCTATTTTCTAGTGTTATTTCGGGTTTATATTTATAGTATGGTTTCATCTCACTTATGAGTTTATATTTGAATGCTAAGTGTTGGTGTATAATAGCGGCAACTTGGTCATGTCGATGCTTATAGTCAGTCTGCGCAAGTGATTTACAAGCTCCTGTAATATGTTGTATGGTCTCAGAGGCAGTGTTGTAATGGCTGCATAAGTCAGTCGGCTGATGAGGGTCTTTAATTATAAATTTCCTGTAATTACGAGTAGCTATTATTTGGTCCTGGATTGCCAGCATAAATCCTTCCGTCTCGGGAAATTATTATTATTATATTATTATCTAGTAGGAGGCCTTCCAACGCAACGTCTTTGCGGTCGCCACTCCAGAACTTTTCGCCCCCATCGGCCATCCGTTCTGCGAGCAATGTGCCCTGCCCACTGTCACTTATGTTTGGCAATTCTTCGGGCTACGTCGGTAACCTTGGTTCTCTTGCGGATTCACAGGCTACTACACGAAAAAGTTGTAAATCTTTGGATCAAACGGGAATCCAATCCTGTGATCCAAGCTGCAGTTTTTGCAGGATCACTAAAAAAATCGTAGCTGTGTTCCCATCATTTGTAGTTCCCGAACCTGAAACAAAACAAAAATACTTAACTTTGTGTAGAAAAGAGGTATACATGAATAATGTTACTTGAAAAAAAAAATTTAAAGTTATGACTGTTAGGTATTTTATCTCACCTTGTTTGACGATGTCTACTAGGGGCCACTTCATCACGGAACTTCTGCTGTATGATTTGTTTTCTACTCTTCAATGACCCTTTACTGCTTGCATATCTGGCTTGCCATGCTTTTAAGTCCAGTCTACATGAAATGATCCAAGCATGAAGAGTACACAAACCATACTGGTATATTTACGTCGAAATCGGTTTTCTGGAAAGAAAGTGATTAAATAAATAAAAAGAATATTTATATATTGCAGTGGTGACATTAATTTATTAAATTATTGAAAACTCACTCTGAGATCTTCTCCAACTTATTCATTTCCGAAGGAGTGGCCTTACAAATATCACAAGTCTGCGATGAGGTGAAGTGATTTTGCCATCTATCATGGTCCTTCCCATAATAGAAGGCTGCAGTGCTGCAATCTCAGCTTCAATCAGATCCTGTTCTTCGGGGATGTTTAACTTGTTTTCATTAGGAAGCTTAAAATGGTTTTGGATTCTCCCATACCTTTTCTTCGCCACAAACTAAGCGCAGAGGCACAAAAGAACACATAAAAATACTAGAATCATCGTCTTCACCTGGAATAGTTTGCTTATACAAACTTTGCCCTGAAGAACCCTCAAAGCCCCACTTGCATATCATTGTCAACTCTTTGCCATCTAGCGAAGGTTCCACACGTAGGAATTTTCCAAGCCTAGCCACAGTTTTGTCCAAAATTGCTTGAAGCTTAACTTTTACCACTCTTTCCGTGATGTCTATGGTATCTTTTGGAGGGTAGCAGTCTTTCTTTGCCTCAAGGATGGCAGCATAAGAAGGATACAGTGGTATTCCTTCTTCTTTTGCACAAGATCTTAAGGTTATATATTGCCACTTCGAAAGCTTTAATGAGGTCAAAATACCTAAAGCTTTATCAGCGGAATACATAGACACAGTTTTCTTAGGCTTTAACAATTCCTTTTGTAGCCTCTTCGGGATGCTCCGAGACCAGTTTAATTATATCTGCTACATTCTTGTTTTGTACTTTTAAACAAGTTGCATAAGCAAGGTTTTCAGTGCTATGCGTTAGGAGCTCTGAAACTCTTCTTCTCTTCTGTAGCGGGCTTAGCTCAACGAATGGTTTTCTTGAACTCACACTTGATGTTGATGTTCCAATACTGCACGTCTTCACCTCTATCTCCGGTATGTAGGATGTTGATGCTCCCTCATTTAATGTTGATGTTCCAACAGTGCACGTCTCCGCCTCCATCTCCGGTACATGTAGGATGTTGATGCACCCTCATTTACACCAAACTCAGAATTGGAACATGGTTGCTGCTCTTTTGACACCAAAGAAGAGTCATCGTTTCGCTCACGACCTCAGGTCATTTTATGTTCTCTTGTAGCCATGTCTCATACTTTTTTATGAATGTACGTCTCGTGTGATTACACGAGTTCCATTTCTTCCTCGACGAACACACATAAGTCTTACAGAATTGTTTCAATTCCTTCTTATCATTTTCTGACAAAACTACAGCATTTTCAAACACATCAAATAACACACTAGGCGGTGAAAAACAACTGTTGTTTGCCAAAAACATGAAAATGTCCAAATTGGTACCAAAACTTTCCATTATAACACATTAACAAACTGAACGTAATAAGTTAGCGCGCACAAGTGCTCAGAGCTACTGATTAAATTCTCGAAGCTCAAACGTCCGTCCAATTTTTATACAACTACCCTCATCTACGGGCCTAAGGGCCCATTTGGCCCCACTAGAGCTTAACTGGTTAACGTTCATGTCATTAGTATCTAATTATACCTCAACCACAATCACGGTGATTAACAAATGAGTTACTTAGTTCTTAGAATGCAATTTTGTAAAAAAGTAATGAATCAACATCGTTTTTAATTATTCTCATCATAAAAGACATTAGCAGGCTATAAGCTAACGGCGATAGCATAAGTAAATCGATCAGCAACTTCATTTAAGCACGTCAAAGATTTGTAAAAAGCATAACGAAAATTTAAAATTTAAAAAAATTGCTACGCGCAAAGCGGCATCCAAACGCGCATAAATTTGATATCATCTTAATCGCCATGTATGGTACAATAGCTCATGTGAGCACCAGCCCTTCATTTCCATTCAGTTTAAAAAAAAACACTAAATACTTGATACAGAATAAAGACAAAACCAAAGGAAATCTTGGTTTTATTCAACAATAAAATTACATAGCGTATTTTAGACAAATAAATCGTTTGTCACCACGATTTTACATTACTACGACAATCTCCTTATTAGATAAGAAGGTTTCATATCATTCACCCATGCTCTATGAAGAAACGTAGTCATGAAGATAAGCCGGAGGCCTTCTTTCTCGAGTAGAACTACGAGGAACTTCTACGTCTTCAACTTCAGCTGGCCCAGCTGCTTCAAAAAATTCTTCTGGTTCATCGTCGGAGTTTTCTTCGTCATCTACTGTATATGGAAGAGGCGCCAGGGATCTATCTATTCGAAACAGTTGTCTCACGGCCATCAGGTAGGCGTACATAAGAGTATACAGGGTTGCATTGTAGTAGTTCCACTTCTACCACAGGCTCATATTTGGAGTTTCGTACGTTTTTCTTCATGAAGACTGGCCCTGGAGAGTGGAGCCGCCATGTCGGTAGTGATTGTCCATTTCCTGAGCGACGACGATGATTGAACATGCGCTCGTGAGGAGTGGCGTTAGTTCCCGTGCAAAGCAAGGATCTAATAGAATGTAGGGCTGGAGGCAAGCCCTTCTCCCAGTCACTAATGTCAGCGTTGTTGGAGCGAAGATACAGCTGAATCGTACGCCACAAAGTTCCGTTTAAGCGTTCAACCAAGCCATTCCCTTGTGGGTTATATGGAGTAGTGCGACTGCATGCAGTACCAAGTGACGTCAGGTACTTTCTGAGCTCATCCGATAAGAAAGACGTCCCTCTATCGGAATGTATGTATGCTGGCGTGCCAAATGTGGAGAACAGATCAACTAAGCATTTTATAACCGTTGCCGACGTCATGTCTTTACAGGCATAAGCAAAAGGGAACCGACTAAACTCATCAGTTATGGTTAGAATGTACTTATTTGAAGTTTTTGAGGGAAGTGGGCCTTTAAAATCTAAGTTTAATCTCTCGAATGGTGATGTAGCTTTTATGAGGCGCCCTTCATTTCTTATGTAACGGGGTTTGATTTCGGCGCATACTGGACAGGCAGCGGTCATTCTTTTGATGTCTTCGATTGAATAGGGTAGATTTTTGGACCGTACCCAATGAGTCATGCGTGAAATACCAGGGTGGCAAAGAGAGTTATGTAGAGAAATGAGTTTGCTTGGAGAGTTGCTGTCGATGTGGATGCAAACTCTTGATAAGGCATCAGCAGCAAAGTTCTGGCTGCCTGGCCGATAGATTATGTCGTACTTGAAACAGGAGAGCTCCAGGCGCCATCTCTCGATTTTCTCGTTTTTTATCTTATTAGAGTGCGTCTGGTTAAACATAAATGCTACAGATCGTTGGTCTGTGATTAGTACGAAATGTCGTCCAATCAGAAAGTGCCTCCATTTTCGAAGTGCTTCAACAATGGCGCAGGCCTCCTTTTCTATTGATGGCTGTCGCCTTTCTGTATCATTTAGCGACCGTGAAAAAAATGCTACAGGTCTTCCTTTTTGTGAAAGTGTCGCAGCAATTGCAAACTCCGATGCATCGGTTTCGACCGAGAATATTTCCTTCTCGTCAATTCCAGCCAAGGCCGATTTAGCAATGTCCTTCTTGAGGTCGTTAAAAGAATTAATAGCGTCTTGAGATAAGGGAAATATTGCTTCGACCAGTGGTCTTAATTTGGATGAGAAGTTTGCTACCTATTTCGAATAGTGAGCGAATAGGCCAAGGGCTCTTTTCAAGGCTACTGAGTCAGTTGGAACAGGAAGATTCATCAGGGGTTCAAGACGGTTCTCGTCTGGTTTGATAATGTTTTTTTGTATGTTATAACCAAGGAGGTTGATTGACTCCGCTTCGAACGTGCATTTGCTAGTATTAAGCGTAAGTTTGTACTTTCCAGCAGCTTCCGTAAACTTGCGAAGGTTTTCGTCATGGTCCTCTTTATTGACACCACATACAGTGACATCATCCAGGTAAGCGAATGTGCCTTTGAGGTTCTCCGAATCGATGATATATTGTAAAGTTCTCTGAAAAGCTGCCACGCCGTTCGTTACTCCAAAGGGAATCCGTGTGAACTGATATAGGTTCCCGCATGCTTCAAAAGCGGTATATTTTCGTTCTTTGGCCAGAATGAGCACCTGATGATATACACTTTTGAGGTCTTTTTGACTAAATAAGTTGTACTGTGATACTCGCGTTATAATAGAATCGATACTTGGAAGAGGGTATGCGTCAAGTTCCGTAAATCTGTTTATAGTCTGTGAATAGTCGATCACAAGACGTTTTCGATGGTGCCCTCCTCCAGCGACAAGAACCTGAGCCCTCCAGGGTGACACACTGGGCTCAATAACTTTATCCTTGATCAAATTGTTTATTTCGTTCGATATGAAATCTTGATCTTCTTGTGAGTGGCGTCTTGAGCGGATTGCGATTGGTTTGATATTTGGAGAAAGATTCGTAAATACTGATACAGGCGGAACGGAAGCCTCTAGTACGTTGCAGACTTTTAACGGTTGTTTATCACCTCCAAACTGAAGTTCAAGAGAAGAATGCTTTTGGAGTAGGTCATGTCCAATAATAACGTCGGCGCAAAGATTATTGATGATCAATAAAGGCTGGTTTCGGTGTATATGGCCACCTATTTGAATCGTCGCGTAACATAATCCATCGACGTAGGAAACGTTGTTGAGAGATGCGAGTGTTATAGCTTGTCTACAAGGCTTAAGTTTGAGTTTCAAAATTTGAGCGAGATTTTTGTCAATGAAGCTGATGGAACTGCCAGTATCGACGAGTGCATCAGCGCGGTAGTTGTTTAGAGTAATGGGAGTTGTTGCTTTGTTGAGACTAGAAGGAGCAGCGGCAGAAAATGCTGATAGTTGGGAGCCGGCAGATTGTACTTGCGTATCATCATCTGTGACAGCTGCATTTGTAAAGTTATTAGTAGAATCGCGGTTAGAGCTTCTGCAGACCTTGGCAAAATGACCACGCTTCGAACAGAGTTGGCATTCCACGTTGCGGGCGGGGCATTTTAATCTTTGATGAATATTACCTCCGCAAAAGAAACAACGACGGCGATGTGTTGTTGCTAGATTAGGCTGCGTTCGTGTTTCTGCCTCAGTGGCAGCATTAACAGAATTAGGATTGAAGGAAGGAGATTGTACTAGTAGTTGAGAGGTGTTCTCGGCAGTTTCCAAGGTAATCGCAAGGTTCAAAGTCTCTTCTAGTGTCAGAGATTTTTCTAGAAGCCGTTCTTTTATTTTGCTTGATAAGATCCCACTGATAAATGTCCCACGTATGGCTTCGTTCTGGTGTTCTTCTGCTGTCACTGCTTTAAAATTACAGTCATGAGCAAGGATATTAAGCGCTCGAGAGTATTCTGCGATGTTTTCTCCAGGCTGTTGTTTCCTAGTCGTAAGTCGATGCCTTGCCAAGGTTATGTTCTGTTTCTTTTCATAGGCATCATTAAGTTTGCTTATTGCGTCGCTGTACTTAGTGCAGGAGCGGATGTTGTTGAAGATTGTTGGCGAAATTTGGTTGACAAGTACCTTTAGTTTGAGCGATTCATCGGGCGATCCTTGTTGTGCGATGAAGTTCTCAAAGGTGTATTTCCAGTGGGCCCACTTTAGATCGGCACCGGGTGCAGCAGGCTCCACGTCAAAACGATCGGGTCGAAGATATTGACTTACTTTCTCTTGAGACATCGTGATTGATATTAATAGGCGATAACAATTATTGTTGAATAAATTGATACAGAATAAAGACATAACCAAAGGAAATCTTGGTTTTATTCAACAATAAAATTACATAGCGTATTTTAGACAAATAAATCGTTTGTCACCACGATTTGACATTACTACGACAATCTCCTTATTAGATAAGAAGGTTTCATATCAATACTACTTTAAGTGTTTTCTCCCATACAAAAAAAAACACAAAACCTTTTTTTCTCAGGTGTGGAGCTACTAATACCATCCATACGTTAATATGGCGTAAAGGGAGGTATACCAGAGTCATTGAGTTTCTATGAGTATGGTGCTCGATTTTCAGACCACTGTGCGGCGTGGCGTCGCGTCGGGAAACTCCGAAAACGAACTTAATTTTTCATATTGTTTGGCGGGCACGAAGCCCGCATATCATACTCAATCATACCGAATTTCTTTCAGTGTCGTCCGCATGCAACCTATATTCACAAAGTAGATAAATATAAATATTCAAAGTAGACATTTTTAATAATGTTACGATTTTTAGTCCCAAAAAAAAATAGATTTTTTATAAGCAAAACTAAAACGAAATACCATGTTGTTTTCAACTTATATAAATAACTTACCTTCAGTGTATGCGTCGGGCTCCCACTACGCCATTTGTTGTTAGCTCGTATATTGCACGCAGCAACCCGGAAATATACACAGTCACAACTTTATTTGTTATTCGCTGCGATGCGAAGCAAGCAACTCTCTAAATTAACTTTTCCCTTTTAACGAACTTTATAAAAAATTGCACGTATGTTTTACACACCTAGTTATGTACCTACATCACACATTTTGCCAGTTATGTTGAAGTCCCATATAATAGGGGGCGCGCGGCACTATTGCCATCAAACGGGCACATATCCAGACTCCGATTCTGCTACTGAGAAATTCCAGATGGAAAAACCCAGTAACACTTTGCCCGACCCGGAATCGAACCACACACATTATAATAAATAAATAAATCATTTATTTCAGGTCCGAGACCCATATAAAACAAAAATAGAAACCAAATACAAACACATAAATTATTGAAATATCAGAATTAAGTACATTAAAATTAAACTAACGATAATAACGTTGGAAATAACGTAACGTAACGTTGGTCGTTCGTTCGTTTTTGGGATAATAACGTTGAAATCTGATAAAATTACATTTCGTTTATCGATCATTCGTAGCGCGACTGAAAGATGCATCGGTTAACTAATTACTTCATTTCGCACTTTTAGTATATTTTCCTTTCGCTTTAAAGATAGACTTGTATAATATTATTATTATATAAGTATAGATAGATTAGATAGGAAAAGCGAAGAAACAAACTCTTCGGCTTGCCGAAGAGTTTGTTTCTTCGCTTTTTATTTTGAACGCGAAATACTTTTGCATTTGATCGCTCAATTCTTGATGAAAGTTATAGGTAGGTATACAGGTTATACGATCTACGACCTTTATTAGGAGCCGACAGAAAAAAAAGTCAGAAACGGCGACTGGAACCGCGCACAGCTAGTTCTAAAAATTAATTAGTCGTCTCAGTCGTCTGATACATACACGAAGATCTCAATGACAGGTACAGAGGAGCTCATGGCTAAATATAACAGCCGATCGGGTCCTTGCCGTAGTGTCCGTGGATGGGTGACCACCCATAACATACCGAGTTTCATCCGTGCCTCGGAAGCTGTTGATTCCGTCATTTGTAGATCTTTGACAGTCGTTATAGGTAGTCAGTAGCCCGCAAGTCTGTCAACCAGTCTTACCAAGGGGTATTGTACCACCCAGTTATAACTGGGTTGTGGATTCAGTCCTCTGTGTAAAATACTGGTATTCCGCGGCATCCGGTTGGACTGGACGCCAACCCCAACATAGTTGGTATATGGCTAGGCAGATGAGTCGACTCGACACGTCTGTGGTAACACTGTGACCTTTAGTTGGCGCAACTTGATACGGAGTGTCATTATTGGAAGATTTGTTCCACCCGTTGCTCGACAGTCGACACATATTACTGCTCGTGACTGTACCTACGTACTTGACCTTGTACGGGTAAAGTGGTAAAGATGCGAATATGTTGAAGGTCCTGTGTTATTTATAAAGTGTCGAATCGATGAGTATGTTACCGCAAACATTTTAACCTACAATTCTTGGAAAAGTGTCTCACCATAACCTGTCTAATTTATGCGAAAACTTGACAAACAGACCATAAACAAAGTTTTTTTTTTGACTTTAAAGTATATTTATAATTCGGTCTGGCGGTTCTGTGACCGAACCACATCAGTTAATGATTAAATTGTCTTAATTAATATTTAAATCAAGATGTCGTTTCAATTCGTTCCATTTATTAGTATAAATAGGTAAGTTTTGTAGATCTGACCGGCTGCCAGTTGCCACACATTGAACAACGTTACTGTATCAAATGAATAGAAAAAACATACATATAATATGTAAATGACCACATAAACTATGTATACCTACCCATATTGACGGCCACCTGCACAACAAAAAAAAAACAGATTTCTAAGAAAACATAAAGCAAACATCAGATGGCCAGAAAATGAAGCGGAATACCTAAATATCGTGCTGCATTATTATTTTGGCATATGATCTTAATAGGAAGGAACCACGCCTGATCTTTAGAAAATTATGACGTGAAATACTTATGTAACTTTCGCTTAATAAAGTAAGCTTCGTTTTAAATGACGTTTAAAGATGTAAGCTGCTAGGGTTGCTACTTCCACCCACAGAGCATCAACACAAACCTGCTCCACAGTTTACTTGTGGACTGTTCAGTAAGTACAGGAGCGTCGTAACTACATGCAGCCTAAGCAGCTTTGAAAGCTCACTCATGGACTCATCGCGTTAAAATAATTGTCTGTATAATTAAAACCTCAGCTATAGAAACGTGAATAGTAGTGTTTTGTGTTAAAATCATCCATTCTTTGATTCGTAGAGTATAGATTAGGCAATACCTGGGCTGGAATATTGGATAGTTTTTATTCCCGTAGAACTTTCCCGTAGAATATATTCCGACCCTCAAACGGGCGAAGCCGCGTGTCTAGTTATGAAATATTTTTAATGGCAGTGGCAGGAATGGTATGGGATTTTTTTCATTTTTAGAATATGTTTTTTTTTTTCACACTGACTCAATGTGAATAGCATTATTGCCCAAGCAGTTATTTGTCTTGTCTTCTTCTTCCATACTTATCTTTAAGTCGTGAACGAACTAATCACTCCCTTTCTCCTAGCTATATCATTTTGCACGAAATTCATCCATGGTTGTCCACCATCCACGATGTTGATGGCACAAGAGTAAGGAAGACCAAGGAGGTCGGTCTTCCATACTCTTGTGCCATCAACATCGACATTGATATCTAAAACTTTTAAATTTGGCAGCATCTTCCAATTTTAGACTAGCTGTATATTAATAAAATATAATATCGTGCCCGATACACGAGAATCAGAGAGAGAAATATAGCGTGACATTTCCTTAAAAGTAAAGGAACACTTTGAATATTTCAGCGAGATTCATCTTCGCCTTTGAAAATGTTAGTTCCAGAGGATTTACTAGTCACGTAGGAGCATCATGCCTGGTTAGAACTGGAGGCTTTCTGTTCAACCGTCTCGTGCTGCATGTGCCTGATAGCGTTACACAACATATCACACAGGCTGTTGGGACAACTTTATACAAACTTTTAGTTTTGTTCGTCGTTTTTAAACACAAAACAGCTGTTCCATTAATTTTTCAAAAAAAGTTTCATAAAAACTCTTTACTGGGGGATCTAGACTAAGACTCTTATATGTGCTAAATTCATGGTTACAATGTCGCTTAAAACCTCACACCGTGTACCATTTTCAGGGATCGTTCCCACTAGTTCTGTACTAAACAGTTCTACGGTAGAACTCAGCAGTACCTTCACGAAGTAGTAAAATCCTTGGTGCCGAATGCACGGTATGCGCTGTACTGTAGTCACAAAACGCCTTTTTTTAGTTTATTTATATACATCATTAGTGAGGAGCTTGTGGCTAAATAATAACAGCCGCACATGTCGTTCGTCACGGTTAAGCAGCGCTTGCCAGGGATTGGCCTGTGGACGGGTGACCATCCATTACATCCTTAGTTTTCTACGTGTTTAGGAAAGCACGTTAAGTCCTTAGTCCATGCTCTCATTTGTAGATCTTTGACAGACGTTATAGGTAGTGGCCCAAAAAGTCTGACAACCAGTCTTACCAAGGGGTATCGTATTATCCAGTACTAACTGGTTTGTGGAGGTCAAATAGGCAGTTGTTCCATTTTAAATACTGGTACTCAGCTGCATCCGGTTAGACTGGAAGCCGACCTCAACATAGCTGGGAAAAGGCTAGGTAGATAATGATAGTGCCATAGTGATCTTATATGCTTAGTTTTTATAAAGAACGTATTGAAAATAATTAACGCCTCTAACATTGGCCGCCGAGAAATCTCCGAGCTCTGCGGTGACTTTAGAACAAAATCACGTTTTTAGTTTATTTTTAGAAGGTCTAACGCTGCGGGCACATTTTCTCAGGCAGTAACTTGTAATTAATTAAGCTGGGCGGCTAGCACTGCCCTCGTTTCAGCTCCTTTTAATCAACGTCATTCTACTCGTAAAGAAGTGTGTCACCCGCCACACAGGTCACTGGTTGTAGGAACAGAGCACAGGGCAGGTTACAGGGCTTCATTAGCTATGTATACACTTATGCATTTGTAATGTCGAACCCTTTTGGGAAATACAGGCTTGATGTTTTATACAGGTATCTACTTTTCTCCATACGGGGTCTGAATAGTTCATGTGTAAATAAATTCAGTCAAGCACCATTCAGGAGAGGTTCGACTCACAATCGAACGTTGTGGTAAGTGAAATTAGGTTATCCGTTGCAACCTATATTTAAGTATTGATGAGCAAAACATCCAATCGACAGTCTATTTTACAGAGTCGGTAAAAACAGACCGGTACTTACCTTTTCTGACGCTCTTGGAAAAATATTCGCATAAATGCGAATGCATATTTCTTGACATTCATTTATGCAAATACATAAGAGTTTAAATCGGAGGATGATATAGCACTAAAAAAAAGAACAGCTGTTTCTCTTGATTTAATTTTTTAATATGGTTTGACATACGAGCGTACGAAATGAAAGCTGCTCGGTGCAGCAATCAAACATTAACATCTATCCCGACTGTCGCTACCCACCACCTAACCACAGCATGTAATTAAATCTGTTTGCAGCGAGGACATGCTTAAATGTGATATACGTTATAAAGGGTGTAAAACACCTCTTAACGAAGCCGAAAGGTACTTGTTCTCTAACTAGAAGGTTCCCAGGTATGGTGTAGAACAAAAAAATGATCGCAATGACGAGGAGAACAAGTACCTTTCGGCTTCGTTAAGAGGTGTTTTACACCCTTTATGTTCATAAATGAAAATGATAAACTTATAGTCATGTTTAATTGCCAATAATAGTTCTAGTTTAGAGTGATTTGTAAAGCCTCGAGCCTGTCCGTTTCCGCCGTGTTGTTATCGTTTGCCATAAACTTTTTTCTCTCTTCTTTTCTTTCTACTTTTCTTTTTTTCTTGCTCTGTTTCTATATATGTTACGAGTAACGGCAGAAGAAGTAGTAAAACTTTTATCCGAATCAACTTATAGGATTACCCAAACGTTTTGGGTAAACTCCGTATAATCACTAAAATAAATTTAAATTTGAAGGTCTAGTTCTTTTTACTGGCGATTTGATGCAACCACCCTGGATGTAGCACTCGCAGGCCGCTGCTGCGTCACCGCTCACTAAGCTCGCTCGGCTCGCGCTTGGTTTGTCACAGTTCCAATCTGACCTCACCCATTTGGGGCTCTTCAATCAACTGATTAGTACACTGATGATGAAATAAAAATTTAGTAAACTGATCCCGCGGTATCCAAATTACCTGCTCATTTGGATACCGCGGGATCAGTTTACTAAATTTTTATTTTTATGACATTTTCTTTAGTAGATTGGTGTACCCTACCAAACCAATAAAAAGGATACACCAAAGTTTAACCAACTGCTACCGGCCGCACATACCTATAACCGGCTAACCAGGTGAGACTATACTTCAGCTTTTAGCCGTAACATACACACATCAAAAATGTCTAGGGATCAAGCATTTTTATGCGGATTTCTTGAGATTGAGATGTGGCTTTGTAATAAATTTATGATTTTATAAATTTATATGGATCCTTTTTGGTGCATTTCATAATTTGAATCAGGAACTCTCAATCAAATTCGAGTAAAAGATGAAAATAAGCTGTCAATATTTTCCCTATAAAAACATACAACGCATTGAAGACATTATTAGTGCTACTGTTTCCCTACTACTGATTAAAACCAACGTTATTATGGAGCGGCGACGTCATTTAAGCAGGGAAGAAATGCTCAGAGCCGTGGGAATGATAGAAGCTGGTTCCCGGCAACGTACTGTAGCTTTAGCTCTGAATACAAGTCAGAGTGTTATCAGTCGACTTTGGACACGTTACCGAAGCACTGGTACCGTGGCTGAGCGCCATGGAGGACGGTATCGCTGCACCACACGGAGACAAGACCGATACATTCAAATCTTAACTCGAAGAGCTCCAACAATAACCGCCATGATGTTAGCCGTGAGGCTTCATCACTCTTCAGGGAACTTAATTAGCGACCAAACAGTCAGAAACCGCTTGCATGAAGTGAACCTTCATTCCCGAAGACCGCTACGGGTACCACCTATAGCAATGCACAATCGTAGGATTCGATATCAATGGGCTCTTGAACACAGAAATTGGGCAGAAGAACAATGGCGTTTCGTGTGCTTTTCTGATGAGTCTCGTTTTGGTATGAGACCGGATACAAGACGTATACGACACTGGAGAACCCCTGGACGCCAACAGCGATTAAAATCCTGCCAGGAAGTCCATCCTTATAGTGGTGGAACCATCATGGTATGGGCGGGTATTTGGATCGGCGGAAGAACTGAGTTGATTTGGATCAGAGGCAACCTCAACGCTCAAATTTATGCTGAGACGATTGTATCAGACGTCATCGTTCCTCTACAAGTGCAAATCGGTCCCTTATTTCAGTTAATGCATGATAATGCACGACCGCACACCGCAAGAGTTGTAAGACAGACTCTCGCCGCAGCTAACATCAATGTCCTGCCCTGGCCTGCTCAGTCGCCAGACTTGAACCCGATTGAGCATGCATGGGATATGCTACAGAGAAGAGCTCTGCCGAATATGGAGGGTATCCAGTCGCAAGAAGACCTTTTTTTGTTGTTGCAACGAACATGGGCGGCCATTCCACAGCGTGATTTGGATGAACTCATTTTGAGTATGCCAAACCGATGTTCTTGTGTTGTTAGTGTTCGCGGTAGAAACACGGATTATTAATTGTTTAAGTTACCCAATAAAATTTTAAAGAAAACTGTTATTTCAGTCTTTTTTTCGAACTTTAATGTTAGTGGTTCAAATGTCAAAAATCCCTTTATTAGGAAAATGGCAAATTTCTTTATTAATGCAAAGGTGACTTGGTTTATCGTTACTGTGACAAACGAAAACACTTTATTTGATGAATCCTTAAAGAAAATTTTAATTAATATCAATCAGGAGAAAAGTTATTGCAAAAATATATGTTGATCCCTAGATACTTTTGATGTGTGTAGTTACTTCTCGAACTTTACCGAACCAACTCGGATAAAGTTAAGTTAACCCGGTAATCTCTAGTATTACCCGTCATACTGTAAAATTCCGGTGTAACCTGGCAGATGGCGCTGTCGTCGATAACTTGAGAATACCAGTATTTCCGGCGACCTTCCATTTGATTGCATCAGCTGAATATCATTTATAAAAATTAACAAATACAACAATCGGATAGTATGACTTTTCTTGGGATAGTTCTAGATGAGAGGTGCTCCTGGATTGGTCATATTGATATGATATGTGGAACACTCAGTAAGTTTGCTTATGTCCTATGGCGTATATCTAACCTAACAAGTAGACAAGTCACATTGCAGGCTTATCATGCATATGTTGGTTCAATATTGCGTTATGGTATACTGGCATGGGGAAACTCGGTGCATCTCGGAAGAGCTTTCGTCGCACAAAAGAGATGCATACGTGCGATTTGTAATGTAGACCCATTAACATCCTGTAAACCACTATTTAGAAAACTTAAACTACTTACATTAACAGGTATTTATATTGAGGAAATATGTAAATTTACCAAATCTCACCCTGATATGTTTGAGAAACTGGGAGATAAATGTAAGTTCAAAACTAGATACCCTAATAGATTAATTATTCCTGGAACCAAAACTGAACTATATAGACGGAGTTGCTATCCTATGTGTATTCAGATATATAACAAGATTCCTAACCAAATTAAAGAACTACCAATGGTCCGCTTTAGAAGGGCTTTACACAGACGGTTAATTGAAAATCCCTTCTATAATATAAAAGAAAATATCCTTCAGTTTAAATAATCTAATTGTAACAAAAATTTGCATGTCATTATTTTATGATTGTATATGTTAAGCTACTATACCATTGTAAGAACTTCTGTAACCATATTTATCGGCAAATAAATCTTTGACTTTGATTTTGAACGAAATCGCAGCTTATCTGTTTATGCCCTGAGAACCTGGTGACGGTTAGGTATACAATCATGGCTTAGCGCTCTACCTAGAGGTCTAAATGTAAAGCTGCCGATGATTCCCCAATCCTATGCTACCTCGACCACTGTTGTGTGAAAGCTGTCGCACAGATATCGTGGACAGGGTGTACAGGGTCAAATGGAATCCACAGTTCAGTTATCACTGTTTGTGTGAAGCCTACCGCTAATATATTATACGTACCAGTGAGTGTATATGATCGAATCAAATAAGAACTAAGAAAAAAATCAATGAGTAAACCTCGTGAAAACTAACTCCACGTGACTAGGCAGGCGACCCACGTTACGTTACTCAGAAAAATCAAACTTGTTTTACTTTTTACCCCTAACTGCGGAAATACAATTACGTCATTGAAAGTTATATGTTTGAGCCGTTTGGGGCTGAAACGCGAGGGGCTGACTCACGCACGTGACCGGGGTAACGCCAAGCGGTTGGTCTACTCTTTACTTGACCTAAGAATCAGACTATTCCCGTCGTTAGCTTTGCGGACGAATTTTTTGTCGTTTATAATTATATTTCTTTAATGTTTAGACTGATATATTTTTGAGTGATTATTTTATCTTTCCTGGTTTTACGCGACAGACGATGCATCTTCCGTCAGATGTGTGTGTCCACCCTAGAGCGATAGGTATTATTCAACATGTAGACCTGTGACGACAACTGAGCGCACGCGATAGTGGCCTGTCGGAGCCAACCACAGCCAATCAAACGCGACCTCAGACTAAAGCAACTGCCAGCAAACGAGAGGACAATTTAATTACATCATTAAGGCTTCAATTAATTTTAATACATTGTAATGTGCCCCGATGTGGCCCGACGCGCGCCCGTCTGTGTATATCGTTGATAGGGCGTGAGGTAGTGTGGAACAAGCGCGTGTTCATGTTTGTTTGCATTACTACCTATTCTAATAATAATAAATAAAATAAAATAAATCTTGCACGGGATTCAGTATTGAATTTCGGATTAAAGATACTTTTCAAATAATCTATAACCAACCTCACTTATTTTCAACCGACTTTCAAAAAGTTTATTCTGTTTATTATCTATTTTTTTTTTTTTTTGTTTTTGTTACCTCAGAACTTTCGACTAGGCGAACCGATTTTGATGATTCTTTTTTTATTTGAAAGCTTGTGCCATTTAAATTTTGTGAACATCTGATGCTGATCTTCGGAGATATACAATGGAACTCTTCAAAAATAGACGGAAAATCTGCCGTAATTGCTGCAATCGCTTGGATGTTTATTTTTTATACAACATCATGACGTAACATCACGCCTGTATGCTCTAAGGGGGAAGGCATCTGCCTTCCCCCTTACACATCTGTGTACAGTACACAATATTTCGACAGTTATGTATGCTAAGTTGGCGCGTTCGTGATCCGCGCGCGCCTCAAAGAGATGTCAGCAAAAGGAAGGGGTCCGCAAGGTCCGATGCCTGCCGGGGCTGCGGGACTGTTCGAAAGAGAAACTGCGGCCCTGGGACACAAAGGGCAATGAAGGAACATGGATGGGTTTTAGTCAGTAATAGTCTGACACTCCCTCCTGCTATCTCAATTTGATGATTTCCCATCCGAAAAAAAAAGGAATGTTAAGTTCCATAAATTGGGGATACGCCTATTACCATGACATGTAGTGTTAACAATGTCAAATAAATTCATGGCAAATATTTGTTTGGGAACAAATAAAAATGGGAAAATAAAAAGCTTTTTTGCAAAAAATAAAACTGACTTCAAAAAATACAAAAAAGTGAAAAATAACTTTAGCTTCAGAAGTCGGTGACAAAAAAAACTAAATCAATCAAACAAAGGTTTTAAGGCCAACTAAGCGGCACGTCTGACGCACACTACTTATCGTCATTTTGCGCTGGCTTGTCTACATAATATGACGTAGAAACAAACAAAACAGTGTCCACACTTCTGCTGCTCTGTGGACACACTATAGTGTGTATAGTACGAGTATAGTCCACAGTCACCAAAATAGTAACTAGGAAAATAATAATATGCACGGAGTTTCAATTTGTGCGGCTCTGCCTGCCCCTTTGAGACGCGATGTCGTGATGTTTGATATGACCGCCTTAAGGTTCACCGATATTGCTGTGAGCACTGAGTATCGATGTCACAAAGTCCCTTTGTTAATAATATCCTTTGACCACGCAGTAGGATGCTCCTATCTGATAATCAATAATTCCTAAAACCTGTAATTCTTTTCTGGCTGTTTGTTTATGTGAGTTGAAATGATTGTAAACGCACCCACTATACAAGAGAAATTCCTAATGGGGTTTTATAAAAACAATAAAAAATAATGTGTAACTGAAAATCGTTCAACATTTTCCATGAATTATACATAAAATCATGGTGTCACCTCACCATGCAATAATAGTATAGATATATAGGGCCTGAAGCGGGAAATTGAAAAAAAAAATCAATACTTTTAGAAACGAAATGTAGGCCAAGTTTCCCAGAGCTGATTGAAAGTTCCGGAGCATGTCCTCCTCTAAAGAGCATGAGGCTATGTATTTAAATAACTGCATACTGCGAAACCCTTCACAATTTCTCATTCCAATTTTCGATTTTAACGTGATTTTTTCTTACGTGAACGTTGAAAGCGAAAAACAATCCTTGTTTTATATTAATACTAACTACCCGCCTCTGTTTCGCACGAATGCAATAGACATGACAAACCATCTATATTTATATGTGACAACAGCGTCACCCATCGGTATTCCTATCAAACTATTCCTATTAATCTATTCCTTTCAATCTTAAACCAACCATACACATTCAATATGATGGTAAACGCTAATCTCCGAAACCACCCAACTGATTTCATAGATTAGTGAACTTGTATGGTTGATTTCAGCTTGAAAGTTGAACGCACCTCGGGCTTCGACTACGGCATAAAATTGTGTTTTGAACAGTTTTTCTTAGCTTAATTAATTGTTTTATTTAGTTGATTTAATTATTATATTCGGTTGAAAGCAGAAAAGAAAAAAGTTGCCCTACATATCTTACAACTGTACCTGTTAGCCTATTTTCCATTTTATAACGCTACACATAATATGTTTTTTGTAAGCTGTGGTTACCTACAGGGTGTAAGCAACCTCTTCACGAAGCCGTCACCCAAGCATTCTGTACATCAAACTAAGTAACTTTACGCGAAAAATATTGCTGGGAAACTCCTTTTTTTTGGGGTGAAAGATCATGGATCATGTGGTATAACTCAATGTTACGCACTCAAAACTTTGTGCTGAGGGATGAATTGAATAATACGGGGGTCGTGGAGGTGTTTGAAGTAAAAATCTTACATCGTACACGTATTATCTTCGTAACTAGAGATTCCCAGGTACGGCTTCAAACAAAAAAATTATCGCAATGACGGGGAGAACAAACTCATACATAGAATGTCTAGATACAGAAATACAACACATAAAGTAAAAATCTTACATTAAAAACTTTTGTCTAAAAAAAACTTGTCATAACGTTGGAACTTTGACCCCCAATATCTCCGTAACTAGAAGGTTTCCAGGTATGGTGTAGAACAAAAAAAATATCGCAATGACGGGGAGAACAAGTAACTTTCGGCTTCGTAAGAGGTTTTTTTACACCATTTTATAATTGAGGGTGCGTAACAAGGCCATGTATTCTGTAATGGTTTTCATATTATATAAGAAATTGTAATTGTGGTCGTTGGTAATCCAAAATAAATACGTAACTGTTGGGAGTGCACCTGTAGTCTGTAGATATTTACTTAGGTTTAAATCACTTCACTCGCAATTTTTTATATTTGGTTCTCCTTTGAGGATTGCAGCGCTGATCTTTGTTTGTCAGGAAAAATCAATCATGATTGTGAAACCTCTCGCCAAGAGGGCGGGGAGGTTTACCTTTACCCAGGCCCTTGCCGACCGATGTCAGTAGAAAATCATCGAAAATTCTTGTTTTAGGTAGGTAGCTGTACTTGTTGGGATTCAGAATTGAAGCGCTGAAAAAACATTGAAATAAGCGAATGGATTATCTCTACATAATTTTTAATTGGTTACTTACTTTGATTGGTTGGTTTGGTGACAGAAGTCGCTATAAAGTAGTTTTTCATCTCTCTCTTTCATTTTGTAATATCTTAAACCTGCTGCCACAGCCTGCCACAGTAACCTAGTCTCTTCCAATTTATTTTCTTTTCTTTTTTCTTACTACAACCATTAGTATGACTGGTCCCGCCCACGCCAGCCAAGAAGAGAACTTGAGCGAATTAAAGGCGTCTAAGCAGCCCTGTGACCAACTACGTAGGGAATTGAGTGACAATGAAAGGGAGCTAGGCTTCTCTCTGAAGCCCATGAAAATTATAAGAAGTTAAAAAAAGAAATGGGTAGTTATACAATCAATTCACTGACGCCATAGAAGACCGTAATAGGCTTAGACGGGTTCTGCCAGTGTAGTGCAAATATACCACTGATGAACCAACTTCCTGTCGTTTACGTCCGTCGTTGCCTCCTCGAGAAATTGCTAGTTGCATCCAATTTCCGCCACCGGCAACGCTAGCAGAAATAAAAGGCCGTGAACAGACTTGATAAAATAGAAGCCTGTGAACAAAGATTTAAGTAGATCGTTCGATGTGTCCTCACCGTAATTGAATATGTCACCTGTTGCATGACCAGCTGCTCTCTTTTATGTAACTGGTCGGACGCCTGGTTGTGCGACCCAACTTGTCGAAGCGTCGAGCGTCTCTAGTCTCATGCGATTTAATCGTTGGGGTCAGAATACATTTGTTATCCTGAAGGGTTTCTGAAGAGACAAGTACTATAGGATATCCGCTTATTAATGGGTACTTAACCTTCAAATGGAATAAAAAATATACATGTAAGTACGACAAGTCACGACACGAGCACTAATAAAGGGTTAATAGACTCTTAAGGAAGCCGACAGGCACTTGTTCTCCCGTCATTACGATCATGATCATTACGATCATCGTGATCAAAGTTCCAACGTTTTCACAAGTTTAGAAAAAATACTAGTTTTTAAGGTTATAACTTTACTTTAAATACCTTCATAATAAGCACAGTGTTTTGAGTGGGTTACATTGTTACTGTGTATATACTCAGCGAAATTACAAATTCATTTCTCGTGAAAAAGGTTTCTATTTCGAGCCAAGACCTATTTTGTAATAGATTGAGACAATGGAAAACATTACCCGACACAATGCCAACACAGTACGAGAAAATCACTTTTAAAAGGGACTTTATGCACGTTTTGCTCGTGTCGTTTAAAAATAGATCTAAAATGTACCTTTTAAATAATAATCCTTTTACCGGCCAGGCGCTCTGAGGTACTTGAAAAGATAAGATAAGATATTTACTTCAAAACTTTGACGATATTTTCTGGAAAAATGTCTAGTCTCCAACTGGATCATAATCGGATTAAGAAATTCATAAGACTATACCTAAGCACTATCTATAGGTACCTACGTTATCGTTTATATAATACTAGCGACCTGCCCCGGCTTCGCTCGGGACCAATTCAGAACAAAAAAAGAAGTGCGCTTACTGTAAAATTATTTTGTAATTACTTTTTTTTTAGTGGTAAAATCATTAAATGAATCCTCTCGCCCTAGGTGGAGCGGATGGGACTGTCAGACTTACTGACTAAAACACACTGACAGGCACCCTGTTCTTTCGGTAGCCCCTGAGATCCAGGGCCCCGGTAGCCTGTTTAGACAGTCCCACGACCCCGGCAGTTGCGATAACTCCTAAGATATTCATTTAAATTGAATAGTGTTTAGGGTAAATACGTTCTAAAATAGATATTGAAGATAATCTATATAGATTTACACTATACACAATAAATAAGCTTCTAAAATAATGCATTACTTTTTACGCAAAACTTAAAAGATGATAATAGTTAAAGTGACCAACTGTTACACTGCGACCCCATTTGTTTCGCTGAGAATGATATTTTCAGTTGCGCGTAATTTTAATTCTGTGATATTTTCTAAATTATTCATTTAAGGGCTATATATCCCTCAAATGGCTTAGCATGATCCTCCGTTACTCCTAAAACACTGCAGCATTAATTTTGAAATAAATATATGGTCAAGTTGAGGATTAATGCTAAGTCTATGTGTGACGAAAACACGATTCCATGAACTTTTCTCGATAGAAAAAAAAATCCAAAGTTACCTCCAAATCGAACAATAAACCGCTGATATTCAAAAAGTACTTGAAATTAGATCATGAAACTTTCCATACTAACTGAACTAACTATAAAGCAGGTCTTATGTGTTTTATTTTTTTAGTCCAATCAATAGATTTTTTGTAAATCGCAAAAAATCACTCATTTCGTACAATTCGGCCGCAGTGACTGACGTAACAACCGCTTTGTAGTGCAAGCTGATTAGAACTTTATTCTAACAGTATTTCAAACGACGTTTGTACCACCACAAATAGAGTTGCTAATTTTAGGGTTAGAAGGGCCATAAATGATATACTGTAAAGGGCCATATTGATCTATATTAAATGCACAATGTATTTAAGGTACTGAATTGGATAAGGATTAATACTGTATTGCTTAAAATTGCTTCGTAATTAAGCCATTATTTCTCGTAAAAAGTAAAGGATAAAAAATGGTTATTGTGGGTTATCCCTAAACCTTTATATGGTGTACAGTACTGTAGTACATTATTTTGATCTATATCGTAGGGTTCAGCCAGCGTTTGTGTAAATATAAAATAATAAAATGTAAGCGCAAAATAATGTGTTTATTGAAGACATCACATTAGAAACCTCTAAAATTATCAGTGTTTCTCTACTATATTATGAAACGTTATATACATATACAACTTCCGCTTGAATCACTCTATCTATTAAAAAAACCCGCATCAAAGTCCGTTGCGTAGTTTTAAAGATCTAAGCATACATAGGGACAGACAGACAGCGAGAAGTGACTTTGTTTTATACTATGCTCTAGCAAGTGGAAACGCTGTTCCGAGAACAAGATGATTTTGCTTTGTCTGAGCGACGGCGATAGTTTTAAAGAAAGACATTATAAATTACAAGTTCGAACACCTTCTGCCATGACATGAATTAATAAAAAATGAAAAAGCGTTTATTCCTAAGCATTACAAAAATGTTAATTCTGACAAACTCTAAAGCCACTATTTGCATACTGTTAAGTATTTTATCCAAAATGAACTGCTTCCTTTAGTTTGCCGTATGTCATTACTTCCTATATTCATTGGAGATTTGATCCCTATTGGCGACACTATCGAATGGTGTAAAAATTCAGTGTGTTTTTTTTTTTCAAAATCATCGGGTTCGTTTCCTGGTTAGGAAAATTGAGTTTCCTAAAATTCGAATGATGCAGTTTTAGTTTTTATCAAAATCGACCTCGAGACTCCTTTTAGTAAAAAAACAAAAAAAAAAATTAAAAAGCATGGCCACTTCAAAAATTCACCCTGTCTATGTAAATAATATTTATGCCCAGTGGTCGCAAGCGCTTAGCGTCATGGGTTCAATTCCCAGTTTGGGTAAAGTGGTATCGAGTTTTTCCTACAGGAATTCCTAAATGGGAGCCCGGAATATGGATTTGTGCCTAGTAAAAGTTAATCATTTCGTAATACATGAGACACAAATATGATGGGTGCACTGTGGGTGCTGTAAACATCTGCCCAGCCTTTCGGATCTAACCCTTCGAAGAAATAGAAATAATTTTAAAATCTTTTTTAATGAGACGTCTAATTTAATTGGACATTATTGAACTTGCTCAATTACCATGATTACTCACGAAATCACTGACATAAACCATTCCAACGGTTTTGTGGGGCTAACTTTATATGATTAGAACACTGGACTTACTACACACACACTACAACTACTACTACTACTAAACCACCACCACCACCACCACCACCACCACCACCACTTCTACTTCTGCTACTTACTTACTTTACTACTTTGGAATAAAAATAAATAAATAATAAAATAAAATACTCAAACAAAAATTTATTTCACCCTTCTGGGTGCACTCAATTTGTATGTGCGTTTAATCAATTTAGCTTTACTAATTGATGGATGCTGAATCCGCCAGGGGAAAGCACTTTCATTACACAACGCACCTGTCCGCAAGATTGAATAGTGCACTTAGGTTTGACGTGTTGTTTATTATACTAGCCGATGCGCGCGTCTTCGTTCGCGTGGAAACTTTTATGTGTATGTAAGAAAAAAAGATAATCTATGTCCTTCCCTAGGAAATAATCCATCTCCTTGCTTTGGCTTTTTCGTTACGATCCGATCAGCTGTTTAGTCGTGAAAAGGTATCAAACAGAGTTCCGTTTGCATTTATAATATTATTAGCTATTGCCCGCGACTTATTTCTCGTGGAAATTTTGGATGTGTATGTGTGAGACTAAAAAAGAGCCTACGACCTATTCTCAGACCTACTAAACATGCACAAAAAATTTCATTAAAATCGGTCAAGCCGTTTCGGAGGAGTTCGATACCAAACACTGCGACTCGAGGTTTATGTATGTTTGACGTGTTGTTTATTATACTAGCCGTTGCCCGCGGCTTCGCCAGCGTGAACTTCGGTAACTGTCTTATTGGATCATACTAAAGGGATAAATAGTATCCTACATGTTAATCCTGGTTATAACTATCCATGTGCCGAATTTCATAATCATCACAATCACCATCATTATCACAATCACCACACAATCACCATCACCATCAATATCAAAATCACCATCACTGTCACAATCACCATCACAATCACTATTACAATCACAATCAAAATCACCATCATCATCACAATCACTATCACAATCATTATCATAATCACCACACTATCACAATCACCATCACTGTCACAATCACCATCACAATCACTATCACAATGACCATCACTATCAAAATCACCATCATCATCACAATCTAGTGATTGTGATGATTTCTTAGTGCACCCCTAGACCACATAAGGAACCTACTTGCCAAATTTGGAATCTGTAGACCCAGCGGTTTGGGCTGTGCGTTGATAGATGAGTCAGTCAGTCAGTCAGTTTCTTATTTTTAGGGTTCCGTAGTCAACTAGGAACCCTTATAGTTTCGCCATGTCTGTCCGTCCTCGCTTAATCTCTGTGACCGTTAGCACTAGAAAGCTGAAATTTGGTACCAATGTGTATATCAATCACGCCGACAAAGTGGTAAAATAAAAATTGGAAAAAAATGTTTTATTAGGGTAGCTCCCCTATATGTAAAGTGGGACGTGATTTTTTTTTTAATTTCATCCTTAGCGTGTGATATATTGTTAGAAAGGTATTTAAAAATGAATAGGGGTTTCTTAAAATTATTTTTTGATAATGTCAATAATTTCGGAAATAATCGCTCCAAAAGTAAAAAACAATGTGTCCCCCAATGTGTAACTTTTGAACCATAAGTTTAGAAAATATGAAAAAAATCTGAAAAGCAGAACTTTATAAGGACTTTCTAGGAAAATCATTTTGAACTTGATGGAAACAACAGTTTTTGTACAAAAAAGATTTAAGTTGGGTTACCACTATGTTCGCGCTCCAGCAGCGCTCCGCGCTCCTGCAACTGCTCCAATGCATACGTCGCGCGCACTTCTACATGCGCTCCCCTTTGACACACTTCGCTCCCCTTTGTGTTCGCGCTAAAAACCGCCACGAGTCGGAGCGCCTGCCGCGGAGCGTGCAATGTTGCACGCTCCGTGTTCGCGCACGTACCCACTACCGGGAGCAGTTGCAGGAGCGCGGAGCGCTGCTGGAGCGCGAACATAATGGATTCCTTAAACCTTTAAACTCATAAGTGGGAACACTTATTGTGACGGACGGGAAACTACGGAACCCTACACTGAGCGTGGCCCGACAGGCTCTTGGCCGGTTTTTCTATGATACGTTACAACGTACTCATCTTTATTTTATATATTTAGATTTAGATTAGAGATTACAAAGTAAAAATTAACCAGATTATTTTACAGAACCATTTATTAGTGAAAGAATTCTTATGAGTTCTTTGTATTAAATCCTTTGATCTGCCGAATAGGGAATATTGTTGTACAAAGTAAAGAAGCTACTAATTATCTTTTAACTAAATAACGCCTTTGCATTTGTGGTATTGTTTAATTAATAAAATGATTAATTGTGAATTATTCTAGTACTGTTTGTAAGTTTTAATGAACTTATTATGTAATGAATAAACTGTACTGAGTTCGGGACTGCCGCTCACTCAGGACAGACGCGTGAGCAACGAACGAGGTGTCTCGTTAGCTTACGATGAGTTAAACAATATTGAAGCATTTAATTTTTTGTGGTTTTTGAAGTGAACAATATTAAGTTGTGTAAATGAGAAATGTAACACGATTTAAAAGAGTATATGGAGTTTCTTCGTTCATTCTTCTCGATATCAACCACATGCGAACGGACCATTTACCTACAGCGGGCTGAGTCTCAATCTCATCGCAATATCCCCCACTTGTCAAAATGTATACAGTAATAAACAAGTTCGTATGACAAACAGAGATAGCTAGCGGGTGAAATGAATGTAGTGATGAGAATTTGCTGTACTGAAATTGAGCTTCGTGCAGTTTGTTTGAATACTAACTATTTTCTGCAACTCAAATCTAATTAACTTTCCAATTCTAACGTCAAAAGGTGAATTACTATAAAATAATTTCACTCTTCTGTCAGTCTATGTTAGGGCTTCAAAGTTTCTGGAATGTCGTTAAATGAACTAGGTTTTGACATTTCGCTTTCATAATAAAGTATTACCGTCTCATTTACACGTACCTAGGTACTGTTTGCAGTAATTTGAAAATGTCACTAGCGCGAAAACCACGTTTCGTGATCGACAAATATTTTTCAATGCTTAATAATGTTTTCTGAACAAGCATCATCATCTCATCTTCCTGCCCTTGTACGATGTTACTTGTGGTCGGCGCAACACGTTTTTTTCTTCCATTGTCCCCTGTCAACCGTCACGCAATCATAAATTACACCTTTTTCCCTCATATCATTCCTCACACAATCCATTCATCGTTTCCTTGGTCATCCGGTCTTTCTTACAAATGTGGATGGATGGAGAGGGAGACTCTCCATCCATCCATCCACATTTATATTCATCACTCTTTTAGTCACATGCGATTCTTCCCTCCTCATCACATGTCTATACCACGACAGTCGATTCCCTTTCAACTTTTCTGTAACTGGCGCAACTTTAAAACTCCCTCGAATATACTCGTTCCTTACTTTATCCATTCTTGTCACTCCACACATCCACCTCAACATTCTCATCTCCGCTAATACAATCTTTTTATCCATCTTCTTCACAGCCCAGCATTCCGATCCATACAGTACGACTGCACGACAGGTCTAATCACGACTATATTTTCCCCTTTAATTTGAGGGGCATCCATGGGTTGCAAGTTGTTCCAGTGACTTGTCGCCATTTCGTCCATCCTGAGTTGATCCGGTGCGTTACGTCGCCGTTTACTTCACCATCCCCTTGGACAAGCGA
This sequence comes from Xestia sexstrigata, assembly GCA_941918905.2. Classification (NCBI taxonomy): domain Eukaryota; kingdom Metazoa; phylum Arthropoda; class Insecta; order Lepidoptera; family Noctuidae; genus Xestia; species Xestia sexstrigata. The sequence continues at coordinate 7,422,979 of OW799200.2, read as the reverse complement.
GTACCGGAAATTGGAACAGATCGGTATGGGCGTTCCGGCAAGAGTTATAGGCGTAGGACTTGAGAAACCTCCGAAATTACAGAATTTTCTCCGAAATTACAGAAACTCCGAAATTACAGAATATTCTGTTTTGAAACAAGAGCCAGTCAAAATGTTTGGACCAAATCTGATTAATAATTTGACGGTTTTCAATTACAAGACACGAACATCGATTGTTTCGTTCGTTCTCCGATTTGTCGAAATATGTTTAAGAACTTTTGGTTCAATTATTTTCGCTGTCATGTTCATTTCTGTATCACTATACTGGTTCGTGAATAGCGACAATCACAATACTGGGCGAATTCCAGTGATTACTCGCGAATTCCGTTTTTCTTATTCATCATTTTTGAGAAAAATAGAGTGGATTCTCTATTGTCTTTTTATTGTCCTTCCAAATTAATTATTATGATTGTAAGACAAACCCACTACTATTGCAGCATCTTAAAAAAAAAACGATGTAGAAGATTATATTAAGAAAGCACAACACACAAACACAACACTGGAACACTGGCCCCAAAATTAAAGGCCCATGCCGGCCGAGTTTGTGAGTTAGCAGTTAGCACCCAGTTTTGGCAATACATAATAATGTTACGTTAGAACATTGTATTTTAAGTGTCTAATAATCATTTATTTTTAGTTTATTTAAGAAACCAATATAACTACGTGTATACAAGTTTTCTGAAAGTTAGGTAACAAATTAATTTAAATCAAGAAAACGGGTCTGCCGTCATCATTATTTTAAACAAACACTTCTCTATTTTGACCAGTGCAACCTTTACCCGTATGACTTGTCTATTAAACACATCGGTGGCCAGATTAACATACTATTAAAATTAATAATAACGTCCGATGATTAACATATGATTTGTGTTAATGTCTGTATACTGGTCAGGTAGGAAGTGTTTGTGTAATGTGATAGGCCTGGCTGCAAGCTTGATTGACTCATAGAGGACGATCTATGGTTTAGTACTTAGTAGTCAGCGTTGCCCCTTTCTTTAGGCGATTCACACATGATACCGCTCTTTCGGACGGATTTTTTCGGGCCCTTTTGTTAGCAAATGGGAATTTCTGCTAGCCTAGTACTTTTTAGTGGGTTATCAATGTATTATTCAAAATACGATATCACATGATGAACGAAATTACTTTATTAATTAAAAGCACACCCAATTTTTTTTTATGTAACTGTACTTTATGACAGTCATGTCGAGGCGAAACAAAAAACAATCCATCAAAATATGAAAAATCACGAGTCAAGGGAATCGACATAGCGGGAATGATTCCTCGTTTTTATTATACTAACCATCTATATTTTGATCATTATAACCTGTTTTTTAGAGACATAATGGTTATTGCTACCCAATTAGCCTTTTCCCAACTAAGTTGTGGTCGGCTTCCAGTTTAACCGGATGCAGTTGAATAATAATAATAATAAATCCTTTATTTTCAGGCTACTTTGGCCCATAGATAAATACAGACTAAATATATCATAATAGTACAAAGTGTGTTAGTGTATAAACTTAAAACTATGTTAGTAAAACACACTTCAATCGAGCACTGTCTTTGTGCGATCGTGAGGCACTTGTCCGCGGAAGCGACGGAACATTACACCTTGCGGCCAAAAGTCCTCTGCCATGACAAGGTGCAGGTAGCAAGTAGGTACTCGCACCACGAACGCCTTGAAGTTGACGTTGCGGCGCGATTCAAGCAACTGCTCGGCCTGTACTTGGTCCTTTGGCATAGGTACTCCACGATGAATACCAGTACTTAAGGTGAAAGCTCCAATATTATTCGTAATAATCAATACAACCCTCCAAGTTCATAAAGGTGCAGGAATAACTTTGACCTTGAAAAAGTCATTTTTCCACCTTTATGAACTTTGAGGGTTGTATTGATGACTTTGATGAATACAATTCTGTTATTAAGTATGTCTTACAGCCGCGAATAATATTTTAACCAACATACAACTTAGCACTAGCCTGTAAATTGCAAAAAACGTAAGCAAATTGGAATTTCGTGGGCTACCCTGGAGCATTCACCTTAACATGGAGCGACTGCCTATCTGACCTCCACAACCCAGTTAGTACTGGGTCCGATACCCCTTAAGTAAGACTGGTTGTCAGACTGTTTGTGCCACTGACTACCTGTAACGACTGTCAAAGATCTACAAATGACAGCCGGGACCAACAGCTAAACGTGCTTTCCGAGGCACGGAGGAAACTCGGTATGTAAGGGTGGTCACCCATCCACAAGGCCAACCTAGGCAAGCACGGCTTAAACTAAAGATCGACCCGAGCGGCTGTTATTATTTAGCCCATGAGCCCCTCTAAATTAGAGGAGCTCAGGTAGGTAGGTATATTAGAGGCTCTAATAATACCTAAATAACAAAACAAAAAAAAAACAATCTAGAAAAAACGTCTAGAAGTAATTTGTACGCGGTTTCTTTTTTTTACCCTGTCGGTATTCGTATTTGTACTCTGTATTTAATATTATTGTTTCTTTGTCTTAGGTGCTTTCCTCGTGATGTCGTACCCGCACTTCCTATTTGCTGATATCCGGTACCGAGACGGCGTCATTGGGATGCGACCCAATGAGGAAAATCATAAGATCTTCATCGAGATAGAACCGGTATGTAATATTTACTTATTATTTCTTATGCTTAACCACGTGAATATTTTTTCACTTCAGTCTACAGTTGACGGCAATAGTCTTGTGGGGACTTTTACAGGGGACTTGAACATAACTGACGAAATATGTTTGAACCTGGTATAAGATAACCTAACCCTTCGGGTGATACAATTTATGTAAACTGACCTTGAACTTCAGATCGAGAGAGAAACGCTTGCTTTCAGGTCAACAGGTGTGTTCAAGCAGGTTAAAAGAAATAGCACACATATCAACTCGGAAAGGGATCCTCACTGTATCAACTCGAGCCATTCAGTATTCTTTGTATGAAACTCCATACTACAAAGGACAACCGCACAAAACTCACAAGGCGAAAGACGATACGGTGACGATCCCTTTCCAAGTTCAAAGAAATTCAAATGTATTACTAGTCTTTTTAAATCTCTTTATATGTATACTATTTCCTTAAGGGTTGAGCCACATCTATCAGAACGGACTTGAATTTTTCCATTCTCCTATATTTTTTCTCGACAGTCGTTCGATCGTCTCGAAACGATCGAACGACTGTCGATAAACCAATTCTAGACCTTATATGACGGTTGAACTACAGAAAAAATATAGGAGAATGGAAAAATTCAAGTCGTTTCCGAGCAATCATTTTTGCGTAGAGTTACTTAGTTTGATGTACGGAATGCTTGGTTGACGGCTTCGTGAAGGGTGCGTTTACACCCTGTATAATACATAAGTTCAGGTTTTATCCAAAAAAAAAAACGGTCGACTTGATAACCTCCTCCTTTTTTTGAAGTCGGTTAAAAATGGGGTGCCATGACCTTTTTCGTCAAGTTCGAGGTCAATACAGAATGTATTCGATGAATCGACTACTTTTTGGACTAAGCTAACACAAACGCACGGAAGCAGATTTTTTAAATAGGTACAAAAATCACGCCTTCTTCCCCAGGAGGTAAGCAGAACCTGTGATAATGTGATAATGTTTGTTTAAATGTATACTAAAGCAAACCTCGTGGTATTTTCACCGTAGCCACGTCGTACCCATATTGAAGCACTGTCGTAGCGATATCGTAGCTTCGTAGCATCGTCGTAGCGGCGTGGTAGCGTCGTTGTAGCAGAGTCCTAGCCGCGTCGTAGGTTTATCGTAATGTATGTCAGTAATTAAATTTATTACCTACTTATAAAAATAAATTCAGTACAATGATTTAGGTCTTCGATATTGCAGAAAATACCCCGCCCATGATATTACGAGCTCTATAACTCAAGACTCAAATATATCGATATAACCTTGAAAGAGCAAGTAGATTGTGTATATAAATTAAAAACAAACTGGGGCACGACCTTGGCCGTGAAAATGTTGAGGAAAAGGGGCTCGTCTGTGGGGAACTTGGCAGACACGCGCCGGTGTGTCAGGGGTTGGGGCCTCGACGTCTCACCCCTAATCCTGTGCTTGTAACCCCGCAAAACGAGCGCGTCTACCTTGACCTACATAACATACATTAGCTATTTCGATAGAGTTTGTTCTCAGTTTCGTGCTGTTTCTCGTGGTACTTGTAAAATGACTCAAGATAAGAATGACGAGTAAAATTCATCAGTGGTACCCAAAAAACGGTCAAAGACATAAATAAGGGTGACCACAGAAAGGTGAAATGTCAAAATGATGACATCAGACGGGCCCCTAAAATATGTTTGTGATCCTATTTTTTTTCCTTAGCCAGTATTGTCCCACTGCTGGGCAAAGGCATATTAAAGTAGTTAAAATTATGAGCAAATCTAGATTATAATGATCAGGAAACAGAGAAGCCGGCAGTGAATTATACGGACTGGCAGTTCAATAAATATTAAAGTATTACGCTCTGTTAGGATTCGTGGAACTTCAACTGAATAACGGTGATGCTTCGTCGTAGCTCTGCTCATTATAAAGTGTTTTTTTCTACCCTATTCTATCAATCGCTCGTCATTCATTTTGATTTTGATGTCACGGCGTCCGTGATCCGACAAAAATTATCGTTGTCAACAAATACGTCCGTGATTCGTATCGGCACCATGTCGGCACTGACACTGACAAGTGGGGATGCGTTCATAGAGAATGTGTGAAAGATATGTCGCACTATGCCGGTCGGTACTGTGTCGGAACTGTGACTTCACTGATATGAACTTAAACTTCACTGGTGTGAATCGACCTTTAATTAATTTTCACGGAAAGCGCAGCATTTGCCATTCAGTTACAGCCAACGTCACTAGCACTAATCATTAAACACTGAGCAACATTTAAAAGCGATTTTCTCGTGGAATAATTGCGATTTTGACTTATAAAACTTACTTACTTTTGCCTATTTTATAATAGAATTAATTCAAAAATTCGTAACAACAACAAAAAATGCAACAAATTTTCTATATAGGATAAAAATTAACGAATTCCAAAAAAAATCTGGTGGAATACATAACGTCCTCTTTTTTAGGGTTCCGTACCTCAGTCGACAAAAACGGAACTATAGGATCATTTGTTGTCCGTCTGTCAAGATCCTTTTTCTCGGGTTCTCCCCGTATTTGCGATCGCGAGCGAGATAGGGGAAGGTTGCGATCATTGGACTAGCTCTTTCATTGGACCACCAAGGTATTTCCAAAACTGCATGCTAGCAACACCCAAACTAGCCGAAACGAGTCTGTGGTGACTCAGATGCACCCTCCTCTTACTTACCCCAGTGCCGCTGTGGCACGTAGCGAGGAATAACGTGTTTGCGGTTGTCAAAATCTTATAATGTCACTCAGGACAATTTGACGTAACTATTTATTTATTTATTTATTTATTTAGGGAAAACAAACAATTGTACAATATACAGTAAATATTACACGTATAAGTAGGCTAATGTACAATCCACGACGTTTCCACATATTACTTATATTAAAGATACAGTGTAGACACAGTTTTTTAAATAACAATAACGTGCATGTTTTAAAAAGACAGCTGTCATTGTATTCATATTTGTCTGCGTGCACTGTTATGAAATATTGGACAGTTTATTTGAGATTCCATGAGTATTATTAAATTTTGTCTAATCATGACTATGTATATTTGTTTAGTTTTTCATAACCAGTACCTTGTTGCCATCAATGGACCTCAATAGAGTTCCGCCGTTTGACCGGTCCAATCATAGCAACTTTTTTTTGTATTTTATAAGTTCATAATAATTGATATAAATTTAAAATTCCAGAATGTCACTAAATAAAAGAAAGTATTTTGCATGGAATGTAAAGCAAAAAGCTAAAGAACACGTCCAAATACCGGGTTCCTAAAGTGACCTCCCTCCAGAATTAGAGCAAGAGCAATAACACGTTCTTGAAAGTTGCTTGTACGGCATTACTCCTACAGACATTAAAATAATTTTTAATTAATCTAGTAATATAAATAATTAAGTATAATTAGTTGCCTCGATTGGACCTCTAGAACACATTTTTCGAAGTCCATTGATGTTGCCATCAATGGACTTCGAAAAATGTGTTCTTGGTGGTTCAGTGAAGGTGCTCATGGTCCAAAGAAGGCAACAGCCCAAGTTTAGTTTTCTTCGTTTATACAAAAAAGTGTTATCCCGAATTGGTTGTGCGTTTGATTACTACAAATAAAGGTCTTACGAAATAAAAATAATAAACTACTTTCATTTTAACCTTTTTGATACCATTTGAGATTTGAGGTCGTAAAGTTAAGTGGTCCATGCATAGCAAACTTTTTTTTTTTTATTGAAATACATGTTTTTAATGTAAGATAATACTACACTTTAAACACCTCCACGACCCCCGTACTATTCAATCCATTCATCAGCACAATGTTTTGAGTGCGGCACATTGAGTTTTACCGTAAAATGTGATTTTTCACCGTCGTCGTCGAAAAAAGTCGTTTTCCAACAATATTTTTTGCGTAAAGTTACTTAGTATGATGTAAATAATGCTTGGTTGACGACTTCGTGAAGAGTGTGTAGATAGTGGCCTGAAAGTCTGACAACCAGTCTTACCAAGGGGTATCGTATTACCCAGTACTAACTGGGTTGTGGAGGTCAGATAGACCGTCGCTCCATATAAAATACTGGTATTCAGCTGCATCCGGTTAGACTGGCTGCCGACCCTAAGATAGTTGAGAAAAGGGTAGGCAGATGATGATTTAGAAATAAAACCCTTAAATATTACTTAATGTCCACAATTACTTTGTAATATATTTCGTATATATTATTCGTAAATATCGTATATATAACTTATTTCGTATTTTCAGAACACCGGCACACCCATCAGAGGCGCCAAGCGGGCGCAGTTCAATATATTCTCGCGTAACGTCCGGGGCATACCACCTACTCAAAACCTTCGCACTGCGCTTGTGCCCATCCTTTGGGTCGATGAGGTGAGTAGTAAATAAACAGCATTTTTAGAGCTTTCTCCTGGCTGGGGGCTTTACAGTCAAGGTACACACAGGATAGTCCGGTTAAGCAGACGACATCCTCCTAGGTTGACCTAAGAGATGCCGATTACAAAAAAAGGGTAGATCTTTTATTTAAGTACATAGACGCATAAAATAATATATACTAACTACGTATGTACGTATGTACTACTACTATAATATTACACTATATAAAGCTCGTTATATTATAGAATTAACAAACGGAGTCTGTCTCCTTGGCCTTGTATTAGCAAATCTAGGTCCTCGATTTGTGCTCAGTTGAATACAGCGGGTTCAGCCTCTATTACATGGGAGTTCAACATAACTGGCGAAGAGTGGGTGAACTACCTCTACCTAAGTCTTTGGTGAAAATAGAAGTGGTATTTAACACAGCTTTTGAAGAACTTCTATCTAGGGACTTAAGATTATAAAATGAACTGTTGGAATGATGAATATTCTCTCTTCGATATTCAGAACTTTTAGATGTTATTCTTTTGTGAAAATGATCCAAAATACAAAACAATCGTCAATCAAACATCGAAAATCAGGTAGTTAAACAAATATGAAAGTATTCTTGACTTCAATGGAGAGTCTACAAGCTACATTGTGCTATCGAGACAGCGACTTGTTGCTCCCCGTAAACGAAAAAACAGTTGCTCCACTTGAATGAATTATTGAAGGCGCATGCTCACACAATGAATGAGCTTCCATTCAATAGCGCGAATGAATGAACGTACGGTCTGACACTGAAGTTCAATAGTTGTTTGAGTTCAATGTAGTTCATTCGAGGGTTTGTAGAAGACAAAAAGTTCCCTTGCGTGCGCCTTGTACATAAAGCATAGCGATACGCAGCGATGTAAAACAATGCATCTGCCGTTCTCGCTGTTTACAATCAAAAATGCTGCTGATATTTATTTTGTAAATAACATAATATCACGCCTATAATCTCCGAAGTATTAGGCAAGGGTGTAACTTAGTGCACCCACATTTCGCCAGTTATGTTTGAGTGTCATGTAATAAGGGGTGAGCCTATCGCCATCAACCGGGCACCAATCTAGACCCAGTGGCTGCTACTGAGAAATTTCTGATGGTAATTCAATAGCACTTTGCCCGATCTGAGAATCGAACCCAGGAGCTCATGTTCAGTAGTAGCGCTTGCGACCACTAAACCAACGAGAATGGCATCATAAAAATACATTGTTTAAACAGGTAGTAGTTTTTTGATGGAGTTTTACATTAGATTAGTACACACACTTCCTACCCTAACAAAACAAGTTGTTGCGTTTCACCAAAGTTTACATTTACGTACGTAGTCATGAGCACCAATATGTACACACTTAACAACTTTTAAAAATATTTTTCTCCTACTGTTCCGATTAAAAATTCATTTTCTTACGAACATAGTATTCTGGAACTCATATTTTTATGAAAAAGATCCTACCTCCAATCCAAGTTACAATTGTTTTTTCTCGCGAAAATTGCTTTAAAATTTTGGAAAGTTCTTATTGCTGCTCGGGACTGTCCCCAGCGGTTCATACTGCAGAAGACTGAATGACATACCTAGAGTTGTGTCAAAAACATACCTAGAGGATGTAAAAAAAAATCTAATTAGTCCGTCACATAGATTTCCAAACAAATATTGGACACTATTTTTTTTCTTTTTTCACGTAAACATAAAATGAAGATACAGTGCGTCGAAAACTCGTGTGACGTCAAATTTGAGTACATTTTTACCGGAAAGTGACGTCACAAGCTCTACTCATGATCTTTGACGCGTTTTATCTTCGTCATTTTTTATTAATTTGATAAAACAAAAACCACGAATCCAATATTCTTCGATAATCTAACAGACGGACTAAACAGAATCATACTTTTTTTAGTCAAGTACCATCCCTATTGTGGTCGAGATCCCCAGGCATTGAGGGGACAACGAACTAGAAGAAACGTTTATATATCAAAACACACACACACTCAAGCCGATACCATTCACAAACAGTACTCCTACTATGCTACTTTGACCTCAAACATACGTTGTTCGAAACGTTTGTAACTGTCTTACATGCTTTAGGTACCTAATCGACTGTTTTATTTTCAGGCCATTAATCTGCCGGAAGAATTCGTCAATGAGCTGACAGACCGGCTTCTTAGCAGCCTCCGATTAGTGGATATCTTCATCCCAGTGATTATAGCCTTCTGCTGTGTTGTACTGCTACTGGGTGTTGCTCTCATGATTAAAGCTAAATATTGTAAAGAACCGACCGTAAATGCAAATGTAGAGGATTAAGATTAAGTACCCATAGATTTTTTGATTGGCTAGTGGCTTAACGAATTTAATCGCTTGAAATTAAATGACATCACTGCCTACGTGACCCTTCGTGGTTTACGGGCGGGATCAATTGTGTTTTGATGTTACGTAAATTAAATTAATAAATTAATCATGATATTATTACATACATAAACACGAGATGATTAAGATTACTTATCTATTTATGTAATGATTGCTTAAAGAATATAATTACTTGAAATTAAATTATATTAGGTACGTACCTACATGTTTTGATGTTAAGTAAATAAAATATTATAACTATGATTTATAGCATGCGTATTTTGATGTTATCAATATTAAATTAATAACAAAACAACAACAACAGCCCATAACGTCCACTGCTGGACTTAAGCCTCTCCAATGACGGGAGGGAAAAAAAAAAAAAAAAAAAAAAAAATTATATAAGTAAGATACTTCACTGACTAACCCTTCGGGGTTTACGGGCGGCATGTTTAGATGTTAAGTAAATTAAATTACCATGATATTAACAAATTCTTTTTTTATTCTAAATTGCCTACCTTGTCTTTTATCTAAAGTACCTATATTATTCATAGTGACTAAATATACTGCTTTTAGACCTACTGATATGCGGTAAAAATAACATCTAGACTGATACCAGCTGTAGCCCGCGACTTCGTTTGCGTAGAAATTTCAAAGAGCACGTGTCAGAAGATAAAAAGAAAAGTCTACGTGCTTGTCTGCCTATGAAGACTGTGTTATTCCAAACTATTATACAGGGTGTAAAAGACCTCATCACGAAGCCGTCAACCAAGCATTTTGTACATCAAACTAAGTAACTTTACGCAAAAATTATTGCTGGGAAACGACTTTTTTTTTGAGGGTAAAAAATCATGTTTTGTTGTAGAACTCAATGTAACACACTCAAAACATTGTGCTGGTGAATGGATTGAATAGTACGGGGGTCGTGGAGGTGTTTAAAGTAAAAATCTTACATTAAAAAGTTATATTAAAAAAAAACTTGTCAAAAAGTTGGAACTTTGACCCCCAATATCTCCGTAACTAGAAGGTTCCCAGGTATGGTGTAGAACAAAAAAATGATCGCAATGACGGGGAGAACAAGTGCTTTTCGGCTTCGTTAAGAGGTGTTTTACACCCTATATATATCTCAATGCCAAACTCCATCCAGATCCGTTCAGCCCTTCTGGCGTGATTGAGTTACAAACATCCATCTTTCCAAATTTCCACATTTATAATAGTGATACTTAAGATTAAATTGGTTCTACCTTTAAAAGTCAATGGTGTCGATTCTGTTGTGCACAAACCAAACTTAATTTAGGCCATTGCTATATTTTACTAAAAGGCAGTGCGAGAAAAGGACGGCTATAGCTATGAACTAAGTTAGAGATGTCAAACTAGTTTATATGCCTTGCGCTTCACCGTGTTTTTAGTCGACTTGTTTTTACGGGCACCCTTCATTTGTATGGAAATATTAGTTCCAACTAAATTTGACAGCTCTAAATTACGTCCGTCTCTTTCTCGTTTTATTAGAGAGAAAAAGATAGCAATAGCCTAAATTAAGTTTAGTTTGTGCACAACAGAATCGACACCAATAACTAAATGAATGACATGAAATGATACAGCTTTTAAATTCCCAACAATTGTATTTCTAAACTTGTGCACATACTTAGAATACAAATTTGGTATTAATATCAGTAGCACTTGCTTAAAAATATATGACAATAAAATCTAAAAAAAAACATATGTACTTAGGTATTTACGGTGTAACGATTGTTTTTTACTTGGGCTTTATACTTACATTTTTACCTGAAATCATAACCTTCATAATCTTAACCTTCTCATAGAGAGGAGGCCTGTGTGACCTGTGTCCCAGCAGTGGGAACATTAATAGGCCGATGATGATGATGATGATGAACCTGAAATTTAAGCATTCGTCCCCTCTAGGTAGCTTCATGCTAGGCTTAGCATACCTTTTACCTTGTAATTCATGTTATTTAAGTTTTTTTGTAAATATTTATCTCTCTTGAATCTTTGTTTACGTTTGTAATATGAATTAGTGGCAGGCCTAGTTTTATTTTTAATTTATTGCTGGAGCTAGTTGTAGGTCGTATAGGTAAATCACATCGACCTCATAATCTTTTCTTTTTATTATGTTCTAGAAATTTATTCATAATTAAAAAATGACAATCATCTGGAGATGACGGGCGCCAGGTGGTGGAAATTTCAGTCTACGTCTAGAGCTGAAACGAACAAGAAATGCTTGATAACATAAATAACGGTGGCAAGAGCTCCTTTCCTACCTCCCAATATAAGGACGGTATCCCTCCTCTTAACTTATGAAGACAATGTGGTGAACAACCGGCGAGACAACGTGTCGCCGCCTCTAACTCCTCCAGAGGTTCGACCCTCCTCCCTCTGAGAGGGACTCAGCCCTCTGTGACTCCAGCCTGATGGATGTTTGAAAATACTTAGCTCGCTGAAAAGAAGACTGGCGTCTGATGACCTTTGGCTCCTCATCCCTCTACGGCCTGAGTGACGACCCTCAACCCTCCTCAACAGTTTGAGTTATTAATGCCTTCCGGCTCGCTGAAAAGAAGACAGATGATCGATGACTCTTGGCTTCCCATTTCATCTTCTAGATAATTTTGCTTCTTTTTTACTGGCCTAGTTAGGTAGCTCCAGTTCGGGTAGGTAGGCTCTATATGATAGGTGTGCTTCATTAATAATAAATTCTCTTATCTTGTTCCCTTGCTATTTTTCTTTTAACCGTACTCTCCTCCAGACTGAAAGTTAGGTAGGTGAGTGCTCATTGTGACATTACTGTTTTCTGGCTCCTACCAGGAAAATGTAACGTTACAACGGTCGAATTGAGAAACCTCCTATTTTTGAAGTCGGTTAAAAAGAAAGAGGTATTTGGCGAACAGATATGGACTCGGTACTCGGCATCCGAATTAATCTGGTGGCTGGAACTCGTCAAGTCCCCTGGCGTGGTGGTTCGTAACGACCCTTGAGAACAGGTCGTAAGTATTATATAGTCATGGATACACTCAGCAAAATTCAATAGCCATTTTCTAGTGGAATAACAATTGTAACTCTAAAGCCCGGTTTCCACCGCAAGCGGAGCGAACCCGTTAATGACCTCTTTTTGACCTCGCTAGAGAAAACCAACAAAGAGTCGAGCGGAAATGACTCAGCAGGCAAGAGTAAAAATGAGATCGCTCTGCTCATGCTTTTTTCATTTTTCTTTTGCGGTGGGAATCAGACGACTAAACTCTTTCTTGGTGGAAACGCAAACCTATTTCATGAAAAAAAAATCCGCTTCGCTTAGCCATTTCCGGCTCCTTACTCTTTTGCGATGGAAACCGTACTTTAGATGAGACACATTTCTTATTAATACTGGTTCCAAAGTTCTATGTTTGCAAGTAACAACATCAAATTACTTTTAAAAGTTGCGATGTGTATATACCTAAATTCGCTATCGTGACTGTACACGTGGCTCGAAAGTGGGATGGAAAGACTAGTTGGGAAAGATGACCGACTACTGGCCTAGTTTTTGGTTCTACTTGCTGTAAGAGATACTAACAGACAAAGCCCTAAGCCTAATCTTATAATAATACCACTAATACTGGCATAATGACCTTTGACAGATATTATTCCTTCAACTTCTGACACTAGCAACCCTATTGCAACCAGAATAAAGGTCACTGTCATCAATATGCCAAATAATCGAGTAACAATTTTATTGAACGACCACTTTAGATCGAACGTTTAAATACCTACTCGAACGTTCTTAACATCGAATGGTTAATAGATCGAACATTCATTATACTGCATTTTAAGCAATGCGTGCCTTCTGAAATGGTTTCGGGTAGTGATTTGAACCCGGTTGATATGATAGGCTCGCCGATGTAGGGTTGTAGTACTAAAAACATGTACCTACTAGTCCCAACGTAGAAGTACTTAGACAGAGTTGTACACTCGCGAACAGTAATGTGTTAAACATAGTAACTTTAAAAGTGATTTACTACACATGATTATAAAAGATGTACTTCTTAGGTGCTATCTCATTAGCCTGAACCCGTATCCCGTACTTGTATTAGGTATGCTCAGAGTACATAACAATGCTTATGGCTACAAACCTCTGCCTAAGTTCTCTTGCGATGAGGCAGGAGGCTCGTACCTACGTACGAGTTTCCAATTCAATAATTCCTTGATGAAATTCAGTCACGATCATGATCAAGATAAGTTTCCCTAAGTTGGGGCTACAATGACTATATATTCGAACTCAGGATCGCAAGGATGCCAGTTTAGATGTGCTTACAACGTCCATTTTCTTGGCAATTGCAGCTGAATAAGACGTTTCAGCAAAACCAAGCACTTTACGGCAAAAAGTTCCAAGATTGAGTTTGGCTTGCACGATTGATTGGCTTGTAATCACCAGAAGTGAGCTCTAAAATATATTTTCAAAGATGAGCCTACTACGCCCAGCACATGGAGCTCCTACAAATTGTCAAATTTCTTTGATAGATTTTCAACTTTATCGCTAAAGCATTAGGTTTATTGGTTGATAGTTTCGGGTAGCTTGATGTGCTGTCTTCTGTGCATAGACCTAAGTAGAATTCAAGTAGTGAGGTTTGAATTCACAACTGCTAGGTTACTGTAACAGCAGAGATGCGCTTAAAGGGGCAATATTATTGGCAGTTAAGGGCAATATATGACGTCCCATTAATATTAACAATAGATCTATGTGTTTGACTGCCTATGTAATTGCTCCACCATAAGCCGAGAGAGATTAAGGACACGTACGCACTGACAGACGCCTTGCTTAGCGCCTAGACCCAGGCGACCAGGCGAGTGCACTGCGCGATTGGCGCCTTAGGTAATGTAACCAGTTTGAAGTCGATACCTAGCCTAGCCTAGTGCTTCACTAGGCTCTAGGCGCTAAGCATAGCAGTCAGTGCGTAGTAGCTTAAAAGCTGCTAATGTCTGTAATCCCATCACGTTAAAATACTGTCATAAAGTTAATTATTTTGTATTTCAGTCGGAATACTTATTCAGGAGTGTGTTGGTACTCGATATACTTATAGCAGAGTGTGCAAGTGAGGCAGAGCCTTCCAGCGCAGCGGGTGTCGACTGTCTTTGATGCGCTCCGTCCGCCGCCGCGACGCTCCTCAGCTTTCAAACAATAATACTTACCATAACAGCTACCTACATAGATACCTAGGTATATATTTTAGTTGTATGTGCGATGGGTGTTCTTCCCTCAGGAGTTATTATTACCAGTTCTTTGAGAAAATGTACCAGATTTCAAATATCTCCGAGCAGTAATCCGTCTCCTCAAGCTCATAAAATATTTAAATCGTTTTAATCGTAAATACAGTTAAGGATTTGTCACAAATTTTGACTCAATTTTAGGTGTGGCTGACACTGGCAGAGCCACCATCAGGGATTTTAATTTTGATAACACAAAAATTTTGTCGCTAATTAGTCGAAATTAGTCGCCAAATATCAGATTTGGTCGGTCACTGGTTCAAAAGATATAAGGGTTTATAGGTGGCCCTTCTAGAGAGAGCCTACCCCAGCAGAGCCACATTAATATCTCAAAAACTAGGGCAAAATCAAAATCAAAGCATTTATTTCAAATAAGCCAGTTACAGGCACTTTTGAATTGTCGAAACAAAGATGAAAATTAAATGTAGCTACAGTCCCAGTCACAAGACATAAAAACTGTGAAAGTACTGTAGTTGCCCATTCCCTAGCGTAGATCTCTATGGAGAAGAACGGGCAAGAAACTCCATGGACACTCTTTTAAATCAGAATATTGTTACAAAATCTTGGTTACATCATTCATGTTGAGATGGTATATTATGTGAGAACAATGTAGCAAGATGTGCACGTTAAGTGTCCACAGTAAAAACACACAAAAAAAAATACAATTTAAAATAATTCATTCAAATAAGCCATGGCCACTAAGAGATGACCAGTCACAACTGACAGCGCCCGTTCACGGACATGACGCATGGATCAGCACCATTCAACTCAACCATTTTGAAGGGAACTAAATGATCCGAAACATGCGCCACCATCAGCGAGACATTTGACCTAGCGAAGATCTCTTTCCTCCCATATTTACTCGCTAATTAGTCGAAATTAGTCGCCAAATATCAGAATTGGTCGGTCACTGGTTCAAAAGATATAAGGGTTTATAGGTGGCCCTGCTGGAGAGAGCTTACCCCAGCAGGGCCACATTTATATCTCAAAAACTAGGGCACCTAGCGAAGATCTGTTTTCTCTCATATTTACTTGCTAATTAGTCGAAATTAGTCGCCAAGTTACAGATTCAGTCGGTGTGTCATTAAAAAGATATTAAAGAATTCAATTTCCCCATACAGTGGTACAACCAAGTACAAAATACTTAAAGTAGTTTTTAGACAGGTGTATCTAAGACGTCTTGAGGAATTCTATAATTTCAACCCACCAAAGGAAAGCAGTATTCATTACCTAAAAACAAGATCTACAATAAATATATGTAATTATTTAGGTATCGAACAAAATGTGTGCATTTAGTCGCTGGCAGATAGATCGCTGTGCTCCGTTACATTTACACGGTAAGTAAGAAAGAGATAGATGCGCGTTTACAGACGAGCTACTTAGAACGAGTTGCCCGTGACGTACCTAAGTTAAAGTCGGCCAGTTTAAAGTGGAACTTAAAGAATAGTTAGGAACTCGAATGTTGTTATCTTTAGGTATTCCGCAAATACAAAAACGGGGAACAGAGCGAGCAGCAAGCAATTGGTTGATACTTACCTACATACTTACAATACGTTTTCAACGTTTAAGTATTACATTTTACTAAAGATACGATAATTTTAACTATAAAAATATTTATTATTCTAACGTAAATTAAAGCTGTCGCAACAAATTCAATCCCCCGTACTTCCGGACGCCGCCGCGCATGTTTTCCCTCTCGCCTTAACGACTATGCACTAGAGGCATAGGAGAGAGATAGCAATAACGCAACCCCGCCGCTCACGCGCCTCCGACGCGGGAGTTTAGTCGACGCATAGCCACGCCTGAAGGCACACGGAACTTTACGAACCGCCGCGCGCCGACACTCTCCCGAGCTCAAACCGGCACGCGTGTTTTCCCTTTTTATTCGGTTTTGTTTTAACAACAGTTCCCGTGACATTATTTAGTGTAACCTTATCTACTGTTTACCGTGATTATACGACATTATGTTACACAAGTGTTTGATTTCTCAATCCGCTTCAATCCAATATGAAAACAGTTACGAAAGATGGCGTCCCAACTGTAGGCCGAATGCTACAGTTCCTGTGAAAACTGTGCAGTGAAAGTACTTAGTGTGTGTAAAACTGTGAACATAATAGTGATTGTGTAACAATGCCGAAGACACGGGGTAGGAAATCCTTCAATGGTTCGCATGACGATGAACTCAACGACAGCGTCACGCTGTCGCGCGATAACTTTACCGCTCTATTATCAACGATTCAGCAATCGAATGCGGAGATCTGTGAGCGCATGCTAGAGCGCTTGTCGACATTCACGTCCCCTCTGACCGCTCAGTCACCGGCGCCAGCGCCGAGTGCGGCAGAGAAGACCGGCAATTTCTCACGATGCTCGTCCAGATTCTCCGGAGCAGCGAAGGAAAACGTCGAAACATTCATCGATGCCATTGAAGCATTCAAAGAATGCACGAACATCATTGATGATGTCGCTATTCGAGGCATGTCTATGCTACTTACCAGCGACGCAGCAACCTGGTGGCAGAGTATCCGCGCGGAGGTCACATCCTGGGAAGATGCAATACAATACCTTCGAGACGCGTACGGCGACCGCCGTCCTGAATACAAAATATATCGGGAGTTATTCACAGACGAGCAGGGTGAAGACGAACGAACAGATATCTTCGTAGCGAAGAGTCGCGCCCTCCTTTTTTTTTTTTTTTTTTTTTCGGATGGGAATACATCAAATGACTTCTCCCGCTCTGGGCGGAGCAGGAGGGAGTGTCAGACTTTTACTGACTAAAACCCATCCATGTTCCTTCATCGCCCTTTGTGTTCCGGGGCCACGGTATCTCTTTCGAATAGTCCCGCAACCCCGGCAGGCATCGGTCCTTTCGGACCCCTTCCTTTTTGCTGACTCTCTTTGAGGCGCGCGTGGAACACGGACGCGCCGTCGACACGGCCTGTCGTCATGAGACGGACGGACGGCGAGCTAGCCCATAGCCCACCGTCCACAGGCCCGCGCCTACGGTGGCCGGGGGCCACGTGGTGGCCCCCGACGCCCGGGGCGTCTCCCGCGGCGGCCGGGACGCTGTGAGGTTCTCTCCCTCTCACGTTCCGCCACCTCCTTCTCTAGCATTACTGCTTCGCAGAAGGAGGTGACGGCGTCCCATTCCGTCTCGCTCCGGACCATGGCTTGCACCAGGGCCGGACGCGAGAGGTCGCCGCCGCCAATCGCCGCTTCGAAGTCGCGCCCTCCTAACACGCCTACCAACAAACGACCTGTCGACCAAGGTACAACTTGATATGATTTACGGCCTTTTACACCGGAAAATCCGTAAAAGATTACGACGCGAAGAAGTCAATAATTTTTCCGAGTTGCTATCGAAATCTAGAATTATCGAAGATTCCCTAAACGAATCGACAAAGCGAGAATCGCTATACACCGCATCCATTGCTTCGAGTACGAAACGTAGCGCAACCGAAACGCCTACTCAGCCCGCAATGAACAACGCGCGAACATCAAACTCCGCTGCAAGCGTGAGACCGGCGCACGGGGCAGCCATCACGCCACGCGGCGGAGGCGGCGCTCCGCACCCCGCCGCGCGCCCACAGGTCTCGCACGCGCAAGTTCCGGACGAGACGCGCGCACAGCGCGCATCACACGCGCGTGCCACCGCCGCAACACCGCGCGATGAACGCGCACCAGCGTCATCGAAGCAGCAACGACCGTTTTGTGCGTATTGTCACTACGGACACAAGCGCGACCAGTGCCGTAAGTTGGCGGACAAAGGTGAGTCAGCGGTTGATTCTAATAATCGCGTAGAGAAGTGTTCTGATAAACATTATTGTGAAGATTTGAACTACTCTAATATTTCGCCTACTTCTAGTTATAAAAATTTGGATGCAAATTATGTTTGTTGTGTCGTTCAAGAAAATAATAACTGGTCTCGTGATAGTTCGAGTGAGCCTGCGTCCAGTCAAGCTATTTCTAATATGAATAATTGTTATTCTGTACAGAGTAATATTTCGGACGACGATTTGTCGAACGATCACAATGCCAGCTGCGAGCTCAATAATAATAACGACCGTCTTTGTCATTTTTCAGCCAATGATTATTTTTGTTATGATGACGCCCTTAATGTAAAGGGGCGTAAAGACGATTTTTGTATTTTTTTGCAAAATGATGTATTTTGTTGTAATGATGTTTCTAGGAATGTGTTAAATATTAATATGGTGTGTAGTGACACATGTGTAGAGAACGCGCGCGCCGGTAGGAGCTCCGACAGAAAAGTTTTGCGGCCGATTTTTGATATTAAAATTTTAGGCGCGTCGGGGACCGCGTTAGTTGACACCGGTGCCAAGCATTGTATTGCGGGCCATACACTGCACACCCTCCTCTGTCGAAAGGGACACCCTCTTGAACCGGCGCGAAGACGTATCAAGCTTGCCGATGGACACGCTCGCGACGTAGACGTGCTCATGACTACTCTTGACGTGCACTTAGAGGAGAAGGTCATTAGAACTCTTTTTCTTATCCTCCCTGAGGCGCGTAACAATGAAACGTTGCTCGGCATGGATTTCTTGTTTGCAGCCGAGGTTGTCATGGATTTTTTTCGGGAATGCTGGTATTTTTCTAATAACAGCCGCGTTCAGTACATGATGCGTTTTGAACCTTCCTTATCACCAGAGCTATCTTGTTCCTCTGCTGACGTACTAAGGGACGACGAAGGTACATTGTTGAACCCACCTGACCGGAACCTGGTAGCGCAGACCTTGGTTACCAATACGGACATTTTCCAGCTAGGGGGAGAGCCTACCCCATTTGCTGAGCACCGTATCGACACAGGTGAGCACCCTCCTATCTATGTCAAAAATGCCCGTTGGTCTCAAAAACGCTCCGGCGACCTTTCAACGGCTGATCGACCGTCTGCGCTCCTGTTCATCCCTGGCCAATGTGACGATCCTTGCATATTTAGATGACCTGCTGATCATATCTGAAGGTTTCCAGCAGCATCTCCAGAATCTCCAGTCGGTATTCAGTCGGCTTCGCGAGTTCAAGTTGCGAGTCAACCGGGAGAAGTGCGTTTTTGCCAGGGAAAGTGTTAAGTATCTGGGGCACGTAATTACCCAGCAGGGCGTCTCACCTGACCCTGAAAAGGTTCAAGCGGTACTAGACATAAAAGAACCAAACAACTTGAAACATCTACGGACATTTTTACAAACCTGTTCCTGGTTCCGGAAATTTATCCCGAATTTCTCCTCTGTAGCAGAGCCACTTACAAGGCTAACAAGAAAGCATCAGACCTGGACCTGGGGTTCAGCTCAGACCACTGCTTTTAGCGAGCTGAAACAGCTTCTTACCTCAGCGCCAATTTTAATCCAGGCTGACTTTAATCACCCGTTCATCCTCCGCACTGACGCGAGCAATTATGCCGTCGGAGCCGTTTTACTCCAGGGGGAGGACAAGGAAGAAAGACCCATTGAATACGCCAGCCGTCTTCTAAACGCTGCTGAGCGTAACTATTCTACAACCGAACGAGAGGCGTTAGCGGTAGTGTGGGCGGTGGAGCGGTTTAGATGTTACCTAGATGGACATCCGGTGATTATTGGTAGCGACCACCAACCACTTCGCTGGCTGATGACGCTAAAGTCTCCTACAGGACGTTTGGTGAGGTGGGCCCTCAAGCTACAATCATTCGACATTCACTATCAGTACACTCCGGGAAAAGCAAATGTAGTGGCAGATACACTGAGTAGGCCGATATGCTCCCAAGATACTCGTGACAGTTGCGGTATTTGCTCAGTGATAATTGATTTACCCGCTAAGAGCCCTGCAGAGTTAAGGCGGGAACAGCTTGCCGACCCGGAGGTTGACAAAATCATTAAAGAGATAGAAAGTCCAGACGAGATGGCATCTCGTAGGTGGACGGAGCGCGGTTACCTGTTATCACAAGGAGTACTATACCGGTATAATCCCGACTCAGATAGCGAGACTCCTCAACTTGTTATTCCAATTTCACTCCGTCCAGAGATCTTGAAAGAGTGCCACGATTCACCTCTGGCGGGACATTCTGGAATCGATCGTACTTACCGCAAGATCGCCCAGTCCTATTATTTCCCCGGAATGCGAAGAATCATTACAGATTATGTGAAAGCCTGTGTCGATTGTCAACGATATAAGGCTACCAATGACAAACCCCCTGGACTACTACAGACACCCGTGATGCAGCAACGGAATGAGGTCCTAGCTGTAGACCTCTTCGGTCCGTTACCTGAAGGAGAGAACAGTGAGAGATGGATTCTTCTAGTTGAAGACACCGCCACACGTTGGGTTGAGCTCTACGCCCTTCAGGAAGCGACAGCTGAAGCCTGCGCCCGTACTCTTACTACGGAATACTTTCTCCGATACGGCTTACCGCGCAGGGTCATATCTGATAACGGCGTACAGTTTGTGGGGGCTGTCATGCAACAATGTATGTTCATCTTAGGGGTTAAACAAAACTTCGTGCCACTTTATCATCCAGAGGCAAACCCCGCCGAGCGCAAGAATCGGGACCTCAAGACACAGCTCTCACAACTCGTGGAGAATGACCATTGCTCCTGGCCTGCGAAACTCCCAGTGATTCGTTTCGCTATGAATAGCGCAGTACCACTGGTGCCACTCCCGCATATCTCATGTTTGCCAGAGAAATGAGGTCCCCCACAGAAACTCGGCATGATTTGAGGGCGATCCTCGATAAAGAGAATTTTCTTCCTCAAATCACTCCATACCTGAGATCTTTTATCAGCTCTTTATCTGCAGTTCGTGAACGAGTCGAATTACAGCAAGATCAGTCTAAGAGGGTTGCTGATCGATCCCGTCGACCTAGTCCACCGTACGAGGTCGGAGATAAAGTTCTGGTCCGGTCACATGTACTGAGCCAAGGTAGCAAGGGCCTCACTGCTAAATTTGTGCCCAAACGAGATGGACCGTATGTTATAACGGAGAAAGTGAGCCCTACCACCTATCTTATCTCTCCAATAGGGAACCCTGAGGAATCCTTAGGAAAATACCATGCACAAGATTTAACGCTTTTTGTAGACAGTGGTGCTGGAAGTGACGTACCACCTAATCCTGTCATTCCCAAGCGACGTCGCGGACGCCCGAAGCACAAGGGCAATGAGCAAGTCCAGGAACGAGGGCGTTCTCCTAGACTAGAGGGGGAGTCTGTCGCAACAAATTCAATCCCCCGTACTTCCGGACGCCGCCGCGCATGTTTTCCCTCTCGCCTTAACGACTATGCACTAGAGGCATAGGAGAGAGATAGCAATAACGCAACCCCGCCGCTCACGCGCCTCCGCGCGGGAGTTTAGTCGACGCATAGCCACGCCTGAAGGCACACGGAACTTTACGAACCGCCGCGCGCCGACACTCTCCCGAGCTCAAACCGGCACGCGTGTTTTCCCTTTTTATTCGGTTTTGTTTTAACAACAGTTCCCGTGACATTATTTAGTGTAACCTTATCTACTGTTTGCCGTGATTATACGACATTATGTTACACAAGTGTTTGATTTCTCAATCCGCTTCAATCCAATATGAACACAGTTACGAAAAAGCTCAACATTGTAAATTAGTAAAACAGTTGCATGCGACTGTACATCTTGACACTAAATAGACCAAGAGCAAGGTTTAATGGTTTCAAAGAAGTTTAAGCCACTCTAACTTAATAATTAAAAACATTAAACATGTATTTAATAGAGAATTTATCTCTCTCGGTCATTTCTAAGGACTTTAGACCGATAAAACTAGAAGTATATTACACATATTAATAGAAATATTTTTTCTTGGCAATTTTTTACTCTTCGATCTAGCTCTTGAACTATACCTTAATAGTTGAACTCATTATATCTTCTGAACTAGGACCCGATTAAATCTGTAACTTGGCGACTAATTTCGACTAATTAGCGAGTAAATATGGGAGAAAACAGATCTACGCCAGGTGTCCTAGTTTTTGAGATATAAATGTGGCCCTGCTGGAGTAAGCTCTCTCCAGCAGGGCCACCTATAAACCCTTATATCTTTTGAACCTGTTACCGACCAATTCTGATATTTGGCGACTAATTTCGACTAATTAGCTATTAAATTTTTGTGTTATCAAAATTAAAATCCCTGATGGTGGCTCTGCCAGTGTCAGCCACACCAATTTTTGTTTTGTGCCAAACAATAATAATTATAGGTACAAACATACTCTCGAAAAACCCTTCTTCTGGCGCAGTCGGCTAAAAAAACATTAGTAATTCCATCATGGAACTGTTATTGGTACTGGTGGCAAAGAACCACTTGCGATATTACAGGTCGCTGATGATTTGTGATAGATACTGACACAGATATTTCATAATCTGATTGACTTCTGCGGGTCCAGCAGGATAAGTGAGTATATGCTCACGGATTTTAAAAAAACTAGGGTGATGAAATAATAGATTTTAGTCCTGTGATACATTTATTCGTTAAAATATACGACAACACTTAGTATGTAGATCATTTTTTAATATTGAGATAAATCCGTAATGTGAATGGGAATCACTCTTGCCTATTGGTAAAGATCACGGAACACCTGATATACTGACTAGCAATAATTGAATCATTCATAAAATTTAAAACGAAGTTCAAATAAGATTATATATGTATTTTTTTTCTACATTCTAAACCTATGCGTCTAAAAACAATAGTTTGAGTCTAGACAGGGATACACATCCCAATGCCTATCATAAGTAGATGTTTCTTGGCCTTATCACATAGGTATAGCTCTCCCTTCTCAAACTTGAGTACTAATAGTAAGCAATGAAATAAATAAATTTTTAACATTGAGCTTTATTTAAAAAAAAATCCTGATTCACAGACACGCATTACATTCCAATAGATTTTAAACTAATTTCTTGTGAATATAGTGAAAAATGTTAAGCCTTCTCTAAAACATTGATTTGCTTTAATACATTGAAAAATAAGATTATATAGCTGTTGTTGTTGTGAGGCTGATAATGCGGTTATTAGTCTTTCCTTATTGGACTAGATAAAACAATAACTAATGCTGAGATTTCAATATAATATGTACTTAACACATTCGACTATTCAAAAAATATCTAATGTAGGTATAAAAATAGTTAACAAATTAATTTACTCAAGTCGAATACACAAATAACTCAGACCGCGTTGTCAGCCCCGTAAGGACATAACTTTTGACACAGGTAACAGAAATTCAGTCGATAACATAAATTCTTAACTGGACTCAAAATGAACCAACCCACAATTTTACAAATCAATTAACAAAATAAAAAGCATTTCATTTAATTCATTCTCTCACCGACGAGCCATGCACAGGTTCAACTGCACGGATGGACATGCTATTTTGCACAACTTTCTCTAACACTGTTTATATACTTAGGAAGGTTTTTAAAAACACATCCAATCATGATGAAAGTTTATAAGTAACTTCGTCTTTTTTGTCGATAAGATCGCATATCACGTAACGCGGCGCGGATCAATAAATTAAACATTTCACGTCAAACTGATCTAATAATTTCCAATTCTGATATTTAAAATACATATATATACGCAGAGAGCGTGAGAAACAATTCCAACATGTGTATATTTTTTTTATTATTTAATCAGCTTTATGATTTATAAACAAGTTTTGTATACATGATGAAAAAATTGTATTGTGTGAGTTGGTTCATGTTAGGCATGTCTGGGTACTACTTTACAATAATTCCGAAAATAAAATAAATCCAAAAACATAATTAAGGAACATTACTTCAATTTTATTATGCTTTGAAATTTCTACATAAATTTATATTCGCTGACTAAAATTATTAATATTTTAAAATTACAGTATAAGAACGAGGCATTTTTAGTCAATACACTTTCATGAATCTTTATGTATTTTTTTTTAGAATATTCATTAATGTACGATCATTTAAAACACATTTATTTTAACATACATTATACTATATTATTTTTAACTATGTACAAAATAGATGATCTTATAACGATAAGTGAATACGTGCTCGTCTTTTCTCGACTCGAGAAATATTACATCATTATGTTGACGAACGTAAATAACTTTTTATTAAGTAGATACAGACATTTAATAAAATTCTAAACCTTATTCTCTACTTTTTATATCCCAGAGACTTAATAAACATCTACGGCTTTACCAGTTTTTGTGCAATTTTATATTAATTATGTGCAACAGTTGGTAATTATTTATAGCAGAAATAGTGGTTTCCAGTACAATGTTTTTGCGGAAACAGTAGCTTCTACACATCTACAGGGTTGCTAGAATGTGTGCCATGTCAAACGAACTTTGTGCCACAGTTCGTACTGATAGCAGAATTGGATATTTCCCATATTACTGTTTTAGTCAAAACAGAGTTTAATTTAGATTACTTATATTAACATTAAGTAATCTAAATTAAACACTGTTTTTCTCCAATAGTCTCCGAGATTATTAAACAGACATAATGAGTGGACAAAAAGATTTAATGATAGAATGAAATCTACAACAGGCGACGCGTATGAACTAAAAATGCCCACGTCGTTTATATAATTTATGTAGGTGCAATCCATCGAATTTAAATAAATGTTCCAAAAAATTTACTAATTCAGGAGTTGACAGGACATTGGCTCATTCAAAATTTAACTAATGTTTTAAAACTATTTATTACAATATTTACAACAATTAAAGAAAAAAAAAATGAAGCTTGTAATGTCTGATCAACTTACGTTTTAAGACATTTAATAAAGAACTAGAATATTATGTACAATATATTTACAAGATTAATATAATCTAATAAACTAAACTTACTCGACAAAATGACGTTTATCATCAGTTTTTCCTTTCCGACCTTTCGCATGCGCCAGCATCGTGACTAACTTCTTGTGGCTGTCGCCCACGATCCAGCCGTGCTGCTGCACATGCTCGGGCTCGTCGTCCCCGTCCGACGACCAGTAGGCCGCGGGACGCGCGCGCGGTCGCGGCCCGGCCGGGGCCAGCGACAAGTGCGCGCTCGACGTGGATGGGGCCGGCGCGTCGTACGGGTTCACGCTGACCGCCTCGTCGCTGTCCCTACCTGTTCGGCTCGCTGTCACATCGCTGCCCCTAGCCGTGGTACGACTAAAATTAGATAGCCTGCTTTCGACGTCTTGTTTCTTGAATGAAATATGTCGGTTGTTCGCACGTCTTGCACCGCCGTGGTGGCTGTCCCGTTTCTTTCCTTTCTTTCTGCGAGCGGAGGTGAGAACAACCGACTCCGCGCTGTTGGGCCGCGGCGGAATGCCGTCTGGCTCTGATTCCGAACTCCAAGTCTCGGCTAACACGTTTTGTTTTCCTACGGTACATTTACGCCGCGCCCTTTGTCTAGCTACTCCTGTATCATCATATTGGTCATATACATCAGCGCTGTAATCATAACTAGTGCTGATGCCTTTATCTAATTTGCTCGATGGTGATTTCTCTTTCTTCGAATCGCGTTTCTTTATAGGTACGACGTCACTCTTTAAATGTGAAGGTTCACTATGTTTAATTTTTGTATATTTTTGTGTCTCCTCATGCAATGGAGTTTCATATTTTTTCGGTGATAAGCCTTTGAAGTCTTTTGGTGAAATAGAATCACGTTTTTTAGATGTGCTGGGGCCAAAATCGATTGCTAGTGTTTTAGATGTTGAAGGTCCGTAGTCTATAAGAGATGATCTAGGTTCTCTAGGTGAACTCATATGCCGCTTAGGCGATGGGCTTTTTGTCTTCGTTGGCGAAGAACACTCATCTCTGCTCGAAAACGTGCGGCTGTATTTTTCATATTTGGAAGAGTGGTCGTGTTTTTTCGGCGTCACGAAAACGTCATTCTTGGGTGAAACTGCGTCGTTGTTCAACACTGATGGGTTTGGTTCATCCTCTAGTAAGCTGTCAAATAATTGATCCAAATTAGCTTTTGGCTTCGCGGCTTCTTTTACCTTTGTGCTCTTTTTATCACTACGCACTGCATTAAATTTAAATATTTTTCCCATAACAGCGTTTTTCTCCACCGTGTCTTTTCTTTTTAAAGGTGATGAATTTTTCTTCAGTTCACAGCCAACTTTGCCGTTGCTCAATTCACAGGATAACAGGCTGTTTTCAGTTTCATTATCGCTGCAAATGTAGTCGTCAGACATGTATACGAAGTCATCCCCGTCAGAAACGCTATCTCTAGAAACGTCCGCATCGTCAACGCCTGGATTCAGTTTGGATGTGCCGGGCGTATCCTTATAACTAATGCTTTTAAATCTTTCCATGAGCGTCGAAGGTCTGAACTCAAAAACTGCATCTTCATTGTCTAGAAACTCATATACGTCCACTTCCTTCTGTGAAGTCATACCGTCTCCGGCATGCCGCTGACTATCGTTCTTACCGCTTGACTCGGCAACTCTTTCTTTTTTCCTTGTATTCAGTTTCTTTTTCTTTTTCGGGGAAGTCATCGAAGGGACAATTGCGGACATGTTAATATCGGATGTAGGAATAGATACCTTGATTCCATCGTATCCTTTCAAGGCGCCTTTTGTAAGCACCTGGGAGCTTTGTTGAGTTTTTTTCGAATTTCTTCTCGCTTTTTTCTTTTCAGCTTTCTTTCGGCATTTGAACCTGAACAATAAATACGTGTAAAAAAAGATATACAAGCTAATACTATATAAAAGAAACCGGGAAAGTTGTTTTAAAAGATGTAATTGATGGACATATGACGAGACTCAGCCTCTGTGTAGTTACTACTTAGTTATGGTTACGTATTT
Organism: Xestia sexstrigata; assembly: GCA_941918905.2. NCBI lineage: Eukaryota > Metazoa > Arthropoda > Insecta > Lepidoptera > Noctuidae > Xestia > Xestia sexstrigata. The sequence goes on along the minus strand of OW799200.2, from coordinate 7,395,533 downwards.
TTTCACCTTTATTAATATTATTTATAGAGGTAAAGTTTGTCAGTTTGGATGTACAGGGTAATCTTTAGAACTACTGATCCAATTCAGAAAATTCTTTCACTAATAAGAAGCTACATTATCCGAGTATCATAGGATTTGCATTTCCCCATACTACTGATTTTAGAATATCCAATATACATTAATTCTGCCCTTGTAACTGAAAACACAGTTACATCCTTATCTATAGTCAAGTCAAAGCAATTACAAAGTTAGTTAGTGTTGTGGTAGTTTAAGTAATTACTTATGGAACCATTTTAAGCAATAGACAAGAATTTAAACGAAGTAAGAACAGTCAAAGAAAGCAAAGCTTAAGTCCCAGCCCATTTACACGAGTCCGCTCCCACCCGGCAAAAAGAATATACAGTTTGGCCGCTGAGAGAATGCGTTCCTGACGTCTGTCAGTTGGTACATAAATTTAGCGCGAAATGATAACATTTATTGATAATTGATTTAATGATATCGTTTTTAATATTATAATATTATTTATAAACAGGGCTTATAGGGTAATAATAATTAAGTTATGTAAGCTATAAGTTATACATCACGAATACTCGCGACCTGTCAGGAACGCATTCTCTCAGCGGCCGAACTTGTAATTTAAATATGGGCTTTAAGTATTTCTCTTCAGATATACTTTACATTGACATTGACGGCGGTAAGCCGTCTGCGTCTGCGGTTTATTGATGGTAATGCGATTTTTAAGTGTTATTGATGTCACATTCAATATTTTCCTTTCAACTTAATTCTTATAAAATTACATGTTTACTCCGAAAAGAATTTTTCCGATAGATCGATTTATACAAATAGTAAAAAAAACTGAATTATGAAAAGATAAAGCCATATTCTACGCCACCTGGCTCAATTCACCTATTTTTTCAGACGCTAAAAAATACATCCAGTATACACTTACGACATTATAATAAATAATTTGAAGTACCTTTGTAAATAATGTCGATAATTATTATGTCTCATCAAGTCATCACAATATTTCAAGGACAAAATAGATTTCGACAAGACAAAAAGAAAGCCAGTCATTTGATGTGTTCTATGAATTCAGAATTTGTTTACTATTTATTATTGATTTTAAATACAGTTTGTTATATTCTTTTGTGGTGTATTGCTTTTGGTTCCGCAAAACCCCGTCTACAAGTTAACTGAAGTTAGTAGTCAGAATAAGACAAGCGACAGTTTGAAAATCACAGACTCGTATTTTAATGTAACTATTAGACATATTGATACATTGAATGGTTAAATCAAAATCATAAAATGTAAAAGTCATATTAAAATTTATAACAACTAAGCCGGAAGAAAATCCGGGAAAATTATTATGATTATGACGATAAAAACCCAATAAATATTCGAGAAAACTTTATGTCGAACCTGCCTTTTGTCATTAGGAGTTCAGATGTTTTGTGAACCAAACATGCCGTATATAAAAGACTTTCCACTCAACTGTGCCCAGTAACCTTAGTAAAAGATTAAGACTTACCTAGCGCTGGGTTCAATAACAGCTTGCGTTTGTTTTGCAGCCGCGGCCGCCGCTTGAGACCTACACTTCCTCTTGATTTTATCGAACTTGTCTTCAAACATATCTATGCTTTCGATTATATCGGGATACATTTTTTCCTTAACTTCAGGTTGCTTCTTCATTTTACTAGATACGGGGTATGGTCCTAAGTACTCACTTACTTTTGAACTAGAGTAATCTAATTTTTCATCATCGATCTGGTCTAGTCCCACATCACTAACACTTCGTTGGTACATGATTTTTGTCTTCAAAGAGCCTTCATTTGCAGCTTCCTTAAGGCCTGAGATTAAATCTTTCTCCAAATTTTTCACTTCATCGCTTTCTAAAATATTTTTTGCTGTAATAGAATCCACATCACCGTCGCCTTTGATCGGTTTTTCTAGTAAATCAAATGTTTTGACTGTTGATTCAGATAAATGATTAGGTACTGTATTAAAACTTATCGGATCCGGGGGTTGTTTTAGCTCACTTTTATTGGACTTCAGCAATTGACAACAATCTATGAATAGCGCTTCATCTCGGCTTAGTCCCCTTTGAGCAAGTTTTTGCTGCCGTACTTTTTTGTTAACTTTCGCTAAAATCTTATCTAATGACGGCAGTTTTATTTTTGCATATTTTGGATGCTTTTTATTGGCAAATTTTTTTGTGAGTAGCTTTAATCGGTCTAGTTGCCGTTTATATGCAATAAGGTAGTTAGGTTTTTCAATAATGGGTATTGTTCTCATTTTTAATTCTATTTCAGACAATTTTGATACATGTAGTACAGTCATTTGATGGCGCAAAAAGTTATCCGGACGGCGAAATTCTTTCTTGCACAGGCGACAAAAGCATGGCACTGGTTGAACGAATACTTTCTTTTTAATTTTAGGGATTCGTTTAATCACTTTCTTGGCAGCTATACGTCGTCTTGGCCGCGTCATTGTATCGCCACCTCCGATGGATTTCTTATTTTCGTTTTGATTAGATCGCTTTTGCGTTCGTTTCTTAGAACCGAAATATGCGTCATCACTTTCATTGGCTATGATATGGAATGTTTCAGAAATTTTTTTAGAAGCCAACAAATTAGATTTCCGAGGCTTCCTCTGTGAGAAGAAACCGAAGCTTTCCATAAATTTTTCTGATCGTAGTTCTTCGGCATCATTTGGAGTGCTAGATTTATCAATATCATTAAATGTAGTGAGAGTTCGTCTATTCCTTTTAATGTCTTGATTGTTTCGTTTGCTTTTTACGTTTTGCTTTCCATTTCTTCCTGAATTGGTATCTTTGAAATTTCGTTTATTGGACACAGGTTTACCACATTTCTTTTCTTTATCTTCTATATATTTCGTTAATGGAACATCACTTTTTGTGGAGTCGTCAGAATCAGTAACGTTGTTTTTAGAACGAGCTGCTATTTTGTTTCTATAATTAACAAGATAATCTGAAGGTTTCGAAGATTTTTTGACGAGGGCGTGGGTTTTAGTAGAAGTTTGGATGTTAGTTTTAGATTTGCCGTGGTTATGGATTTTCAGATTTTGGGTGTTCTTATCTAATACGTTTATTTTACGTCTAAATGAATCGGGTTTTTCGATCATATCATCCAAGTCGATATCATAAGGGTCATAAAAGTCGGCTGTCGAAGACTTAACAATAACAGACTTTGAACGTGTTCTTCGTGCTGCCACTGGCATGTAACAAGCTGTACGTTTTTCTAATGGTAAGGGGACTTTCTCTTTAAGAACGTGTATATCATGGTTTAATTCCATGTCTTCTTTGCTCTTATCTACAAATTTCAGTTTCTTATTTTTTGTAATTTCGCTACAATCGTCAGTGGCCGTATCGTCGACTTTTCTTTTATCTCCAGACGTATTTAATTTTTCGTTTATACCAGTGGGACCAGACTGTAAGTTAAGTTTGTTAGTATTCGTCTCAAGATCTTTGTTTGCACTTGGACTGCGATGGCTTTTATTTTCAGTTACGGAAAAGTGTTCTTTATCGTTAATTGTTGTATGAGAGTCATGTCGTATTTTATCCGAAGTAACCGAACTTTTAGAATGCAATCGTATTTTAGACTTCTTGACCCTCTGGGAATACCTTGCTTCGGATTTATCACTAAATTCATAAGATTTCTTTTTCTTATATAAACGTCTTAATTGCACCGATTTCTTCCGTTTCGTTCGTTTGCGTTTTCCTTGGTCGTGTTTTTGTTGAGTTTGTACTGCGGCAACATCAATTATCGGCGAAGTAGGACTAGACTTCAAACTTGTATGGTTTGTCTGAATGCTGTGTTCAACACGGCTTAAATCTTTTTCGGGCGTTGAATGAGCTTCTGGCTCGGCGTGGTTTTCTTCATCCAACAACAATTTCGAGAAAATTAATTGCTTTTTAGTAAGAGGTGTTTTTTGTTCTATAGACGCACCAGGTTCATCTATAATTTCATCTTCACCTAACGCAGATTTTCTACGTCTGCTGCGGCGTAACGGCGTTGTATTGTTTTCATCTTTTTCAAAATCAAGCGATTTTTTATTATTTTCAATGGCAAGTCTATTAATACTTTTATCAGCAATTTCTTTTACATTATGTGTGTCATCTACAGCGCTGCTTTCGTTTGTGATAATATTTGTGTTTTGAGAAGGATGTGATTCTGTAATAATTGTTTGAGGAAGGATTTCATTAGGTTTTTGATAAACAGTATTCAAGGAAATGGTTTTTACTTCAATTTCTAATTTAGCGTGGGTCGTCAGATCATTACCATTTAGAGGAGTACTCAATAAATTGCATGTAGACTTATTTTTCTGCTTATTGATTTGGACTTCTGGCATTTCTTTATCATTTGATTTTAGCGACACTGGAGATTTTTTCATTCCGTCTTCAACAACCTTTTTTAATGAACTAGTTTGCTGATCCCGTTTATCATAAATAACGTAAGGTTTATTAATTAGCTGTTCAGCACTTTTAGAAGTTTCTTTATCAATTATGCTGTCTGAAGTTATGATATTTCTTGCTTTATAAACGTCTTCTTTATTAGTATACCTAGCAGTTTGGATCTCTATAAGTTTATGATCATTAGGACCTCCATTCGATTTTTTTCTGTTATTCGTTTTAGTTGGTTGGTTCTCCTCGGTCTCTTTTATTGTTCTGTTGGTTTGTAATAGGTCTTTTGTTATATCACCAGCGGGTGGTTTTTGTATTATTTGTTGCTGTTGCAGTTGTTGCATTATTTCAATTTTATCATTTATATAAGAATTTGGCTCAACTGTTCTATCTTTGTTGAGGTTATTTGTAGTTTCCTTAAGTACTATGTCTTCTTTTATATTTTCGTCAAGGGTTTTATTATTAGCAGATTTATTGACAGACAAATGATCTATTTGTAGATTATTTTTCAGTTGATCACGGTTTTTCACTATTATCGCTAGCGACACGTCGTCATCAGAATCGTCTTCTTCCAGGGTGTTTTGTTTATCCGATAAATGATGATTGACTGTTAATTGACTGTCGGAGACAGTCCCATGTAACGAAGTTAATCTTTCTACAGCAGTAAGTGAAGCAGTTTTGTGATAGCTTTTGGGTCCAATATTATCTTTTGATGGTAGCTGAGCATCATCTATCAATTCATAGTTTTGAGATGCTGCAGAACTCTGCGATCGATCAAGAACGTGACTAACTTGTTGTGGGTCAGATGCAATAACGGTTCTTGACTCGAGTTTCGAATTGTCAATCAAGTCTTTATCATTTTTAATTAAAATATCTTCTGTTGGTGCGACAGGGTTTAGTAATTCATTATTTGTACGATTTTCTGGGCGTAGTATAGATCCGGGCGAAACAGTAGCGGTTGGCTTAGAAGAGATTGCATTGTTTTTATTATTTTGTTGAGTGCTAGTTATCTCAGCTTGTTGAATAGCTAACGATATTTTCCATTGTAGCAATTTGTTGTCTTCTTCTTCAGAGTCTTGAAATTGATCGATAATAGGCCTTTTTTCCGCAGCGGTATTTGCTACATGTTGTTCAGTTTGTTCAGACGAATCTCCGACTTTTTCAATTTCACGCTCATTTAGAGCTTTTATGCACTGTTGAATTTCTTTATGTAGTGCTGGTCCTGCAGAACCCGCAAAAACTTCCGGTTCAGTGTTTGGCCGGGTCTGACTAACGTTTACTGTTGAAGATTTGTTGCGCTCGGATGCTGTTTTAATACGTACAGCTCTTAAACTTGATGTCTTATCACTTATAGTTTTTATATTTGGTGTAGACACTAAAGCGACATGGTAATTGATAAATTGCTGTGGTGGAATTACTGTCTTGGTATGATCATCTGCCAATTCAACAAAATCTTTAATGTTGGGTGGGGTTTCTTCAGTCAGATCAATAACTATGTCTTCTTTGTTGTTATTTCTATTTTTTAGTGCAGCAGATGGACCAAGTTGAAATTTGTCGACGCTAAGATCTTCATTTTCTAAGTCTTTTTCTTCTTTCATATTATCCATGATAGGAGGTTTTACATCTTCGTCATCTGTTTTGTCAGTTTTTATAACTGCTGGGAGGGGGAACAACGGTGGGGGTGGGTTAGGAGGTAGGGGTGGAATAAAAGTAGATTGAGTTAGTAGCGGCGGGTTATTTTGAGACGTTTCTTCTTTTACTGGCGGTGGTGGAGGTGGCGCAACAATTATCGGCGGCGGCGGTGGTGGAGGAGGCAGCATAGTGAACTGTGGTGGAGGAGGTGGTGGCGGTGCTTGATAAACCGGAGGTAGATATGACATGGTATGATTTTTATCCATGTCAAACGATCCCATAAACTGGGGCGGACAAAGTTGCATATTCGAAAGTAATTGGTAGCTTGGAATAAAACCATGCATATTAGTCATGTTTTGATTATCATGGACTAACATATGCTCAGATGTTGATGCTTGATGGCTAGTATTTAAAATGTTATTATCGTAATGTTTCCTGGGTGAAGCTGAAACATATTGAGGCAATACGTTTAACAACATGTTCCGTTTTTCGGTAGGCAATCCTCCCAAAACATCTGCTAATTCTGGTGGTAACAAAGCGATTTTTCTAGCCGTTTCGGGATCTGGTGTTTCATTGGTTGCAGTACTAGCATCAACTTTATTTGCGGCTGTTGTATCTTCGAAAGAAGTGGTTTGCATATGGCTATTTCGCATGGCTGGAACCGTTTGTAATTCATCATTATTCTGGTTACCTTCATAATTAAATGGTGCTCCTATTCTTGTATCTGCTACTGATTCTATTTCTTTGACTGATATAGACGCCTTAAATGATGTGTCTACAGGTAAAGTGCTTTCATGTTTATTCACAGTTGTTGCCATTACAGGATTTGATAATGTACACACTGGTAATGATCTAATTGCGTCACTCTCAGAATTGGAGGATGTAGCGAAATCGGATTGCTTTGCTGTAGCACATATGTCTGAGTTTGTTGAGACAGCTGCTTTTGCTATCTGTACAGCCGTATCTGCTTCCAGAGTTGGATTACTCGCTGTCACAATATTTGATAATAAAACATTTGAATTCAACTGCTGTATATTCTCAGTATTATCAATTATTCTTGACTCACTACTTGGTAATTCAGTTTTAATTTCCAACGAATCGCCATACTCAGGTTTAATATCCTCTGTACTCATAATATCAAGAAAACTTTCATCATCCGCAGTTAAATCTGCAGTATTGCTAATGTTACCACTTATATCGTTATCGACAAAATCAGAATTTGAAGTGCTTTTTCCCATAACGTCGGGATGTAAGTGTGGGTGTGTATTAGTCATTATATTTGAAAAAAGAAATGGTTCTCTTTCAGAAAGGATTCTACTTGGATCATTCATTGTGTTCGAATATTCTTGAGGTAGTGTTTCAGCAGGGATTCTGCTTGCATCATTGACTGTGTTCGAAATCTCTTGAAAATGTCGACAAGTAAGGTTTCTGCTTGCGTTATTCATTATGTTTGAATATTCTTGAGGTTCAGCAAGATCTCTGCTTGGTATAACCCGTACGCCATAAGTCATATTTTCTGCATTGTTTTCTGTTGATGGATTCCACGATACACCTTTACTAAATGATAATTCTGTTCCTAAGTTTCTATCAATGGTCGAGTCAGTAGAGTGTTGCCAACGGGTCACAGCATGAGGTATAGGATTATCTGTAGACCTTTGAGACGATAAATCCAGTGGAATAGGCATATAACCTCGATTTTGTACTTTGTGAGGTAAACCATTCGAGTGATACACGTTGGTCATGGGTCTTTGAATGTATGCCGGTATGTGAGGGTTTAATCCAGTATATGTTGGCTGCACGAATGTTTCTTCTTCACATAAAGCGTTATTCTGAATAATCAGCTCCTGTTCAATTAAAAGCTTTTGTTCCGTAGAAGATCTATGGTCAGTAAGTCTCTTTTCATTTAAGGACATTTGCTCAATTAGTAATCTTTGATCGCCCCCTGATTGTAATAATTGGGTCTGTTCTTGAAGGAACTGGGCACGTTGTGCTTGTGCTTGTAATCTTTGTTTATGTAATAATTGTTGATTGATTGCCGGCCACTGTTTATTCAAAATGCCTTGTTCATTAGATGATGTATTTACTTCACAAAGCATTTCGTTACCGATCCCCTTGTGCTCATTCACATGAGGCAGTTCTTTCGAAAGTCTACGTTCACATAATGGTTCTCGTTCGAATGAAGATCTTCGATCAAAAGACATCCGGCTTTCGGCTGAGGGTGCCCGTTCCATAGAGTGCCGGCTTTCGACGGAGGGCGCTCGTAAGACGGAGGGCCGGCTATCGACCGATGACCGGCGTTCAACAACGGGCTTCTCAGCAGAGAATTGGTGTTCTAAGGTGGGCCGTCGTTCGACAGAAGAGTTTTGCTCAATAGAGACCCTATGTTCTATAGGCGGCCAGCTCTCTTGGGCGGGGGGCTGTACGACAGAGGGCCGGCTGCCAGCCAAGGTCGGACTGCCAGCCGAGGGTGGGCTGCAGGCCGAGGGCGGACTGCCGGCGGAGGGCAGGCTGCTGACTGAGGGCGGGCTGCCGGCCGAGAGCAGACTTTCAACAGCGGGCTTTTGCTCGGTAGAGAACTGGTGTTCTACAAGAGGCCGTCGTTCGACTAATGGCTGGCTTTGTACGACAGTGGCTAGGCTATCGACCAAAGGCCGTACAACAGAGGGTTTTCGTTCCATAGAGGGCGCTGGTTCAACGGAAGGCTGACTTTCGCCGGAACGGCAGTGCTTGTCGGAGGGGCGATGCTCGACAGAGGGCCCCGGTTCAAGAAAAGGCCAGTGTTCAACAGAGGGCTTTTGCTCGGCAGATTGGCAGATGCGTTCATTGGAGAGCTGTTCATCAGGAAGTTTTCGTTCATTGGAGAGCCGGCGTTCATCAAACATTTTGCGTTCATCAGAGAGCTGGCCTTCATCAGAAACTTTGCATTCAGCAGAGAGCCGGTGTTCATCAGACTCTTTGCGTTCAGCAGAAAGCCAGCGTTCATCAGAAGCTTTGCGTTCAGCAGAGAGCCGGCGTTCATTAGAAAATATGCATTCAGTAGAGAGCCGGCGTTCATCAGAAGCTTTGTGTTCAGCAGAGAGCCGGCGTTCATCAGACTCTTTGCGTTCAGCAGAGAGCCTGCGTTCATCAGAAGCTTTGCGTTCAGCAGAGAGCTGGCGTTCATCAGAAGCTTTGCGTTCAGCAGAGAGCCGGCGATCAATAGAGAGCCGGAGTTCATCAGAAGCTTTGCGTTCAGCAGAGAGCCGGCGTTCATCAGAAGCTTTGCGTTCAGCAGAGAACCGGAGTTCGTCAGAAGCTTTGTGTTCAGCAGAGAGCCGGCGTTCATCAGAAGCTTTGCGTTCAGCAGAGAGCCGGCGTTCAGTAGAGAGCCGGAGTTTTTCAGAAGCTTTGCGTTCTGCAGAGAGCCGGCGTTCATCAGAAGCTTTGCGTTCTGCAGAGAGCCGGCGTTCATCAGAAGCTATGCGTTCAGTAGAGAGCCGGCGTTCATCAGAGTCTTTGCGTTCAGCAGAGAGCCGGCGTTCATCTGAAGCTTCGCGTTCAGCAGAGAGCCGGCGTTCATCAGAAGCTTTGCGTTCAGCAGAGAGCCGGCGTTCAGCAGAGAGCCGGCGTTCAGCAGAGTGCCGGCGTTCAGCAGAGAGCCAGCGTTCATCAGAAGCTTTGCGTTCAGCAGAGACCCGGCGTTCATCAGAAGCTATGCGTTCAGCAGAGAGCCGGCGTTCGTCAGAAGCTTTGCGTTCAGCAGAGAGCCGGCGTTCATCGGACTCTTTGCGTTCAGCAGAAAGCCGGCGTTCCTCAGAAGCTTTGCGTTCAGCAGAGAGCCGGCGTTCATCAGAAGCTTTGCGTTCAGCAGAGAGCCGTAGTTTAGCGGGGAGCCTAGGTTCAATGGGTGTTTGTCCTACAGATAAACTCAAATCTTTTGTAACGTCTTTGGATATGTTTTGCTCTTGTATTGGTAAAAGATCATTTGATGGTCTCCGTTCATTTGATGCCCTTTGGTCAGTGGATAGTTTGCGCTCAGAGACAGATTTCAGTTCCTTGGATAATCTACGTTTAGTTAATGGCCTGTGCTCTGGTGGTTTCATTAGTTCATTCTGTAAATTCTGATCAACAACTTTTTCAGCGATAGTTCTGTTGTCAGGAAATAATACCTGATTTGGATATGACGTTTGTTCTGAATTCTGCCTCTGTTCTGGATATTTTCCCAGATCCTGGCGTATTGCTATATTTGGGCATAGGGGCTGATCTGGGAATAAACTTTGATTCAAGTATCTCTGTTCGTATGCGATGTGTTCCAAAGACCTGGGTAATGGTCTCAATTCAGGAAACGGCATCTGGTTCTGGAATGGCATCTGCTGAGTGTAAGTCCTCGAGTCAGAATGTGGTCGTGGTTCTTGTTGCATATTTTTTTCGACATGAGACTTCATTCCCGGGTACTGGCTCTTTTCGTGAAGTGTCCGAATCTCTGGCAAAGGCCTTTGTTCCGCATACTTTATGTGATCTGAGTATGTTGGATATGGGTATGAAGGAACTCGGAATCGTTGTTCTGCTTGTATCAATGTATCTGGTATTACGTGTTTTGCTTGTGGCCCATATTCAAATGGTGCAGCCTGTTCGGAGTTTGTTCTTATTTCTGATAAGCGTTCTGCTATTTTTCTCTGATCCTCAAGTATTCTGGACTCGACAGTTGATCTTGCACTTGGCTCAGTATCTACAGATTGTTTATAAGATTTGTTCTCAATAAGTTGACCACCTGACATGTTAAGCATGTGAAGATATTCAGCTGTTTTAGGTGATTCAGAAAATTCGGGTTGATTAATTAGTGTATCAGTTGCAATATCATGTTGCTTTCGTTTTTTCGTCTGATCGCTGTCTGGACTTATCATCATACTGGAATACGGCCCAGGAAATTGTTGGGGTGGTATCATTTCAACTGGAGTTAATCCAAATATATTCTGCGGTAAGTCAGGTGGAACATTTGATCTCGACGTGAGACGTGTTGATTTTCGTCTCACTGGAGTTTTCTTAGGTGGAGTCGAGGGTTTTGTTTGATTTTCTTGACACAAAGGTAGGCTGTGTGCAGCTTGATCATGGGTTATATTGCGTTGCAAATACGCTAATCCTCTTTCAAGCGGTGAAGGGTCAAATGGTCGAAAGAAACGAGAATCCATAGGATTTACACCTCTATACTGAGCTGCTAGCTGTGCTTGACCAGCTAAACTTGCATAATGAGCTAGTTCAAATTCTGGACGAATTGCTGAAAACATGCCTGGATGGATGGAATGTCTTACTGGATGTACAGGTTGATGTGCAGCTAAATGAGGCACTGATTGTAGACCAAGATGTTCAGCTGCATGCAAGGCTAAAGCGCATGCATCTGGCTGCGTAAGTGGATGTTCAACTGAATTTTGAGCTGGATTTGCAACATGATGTGCAAATAGTTGAGCTTCTGATTGAAGTGTCGAAACTGGCTGAACTGCTCGTCGCATATCTGGCTGAAAGCTTCTAGCCTTCGGCTTGGCAGTTGTAAAAGCAGCTAGACGGTCATCTGCAGCAACATCAGGTCGATTATCTGTATGTACATCTAAGTGATCACCTTTATGAATATATGGACGATCACCTTTGTAAATAGCTAGATGATCTTCTGTGTGAACAACTTGACGGTTAGAAGCCTGGACAACTGGAAGAGCCTTGGTCTTCACAGTTAGACAAACTTCGGTTTCGACATCTGGACTAGCTTCAATATTGCCACTTGGTTGAATAACTGTACGATTATGTGTTTGAATAGCTGAACCAGTAACCGGCTGAGCCAAATGTCGATCATCTGTCTGAAAGCTAGTCTGGGGAACTTGCTGAGTGTTTTGCTGCATATATTGAAGCGCTTTTAGATCAGCGACACCAGAAGCTTCGTAAACATCTGGAGGAACATCCAAGTCCGCTTCTGAAGTTGCTCGTCCGTGTGCAGACAAGTCGATAGGACCGTCGTCCCCAGTGTCAACTGCAGTCTCTTTATTATTTTTCATTTTTAACATCTCTATGCAGTCATTTAGCCCTTTCCCTTTTCTCATTTTGGTTGATATATTCTTTTGAAGGTCAATAGTAACCTTTTGATTACAGAGTAAAGGTGGTTTATCTATTCTTGAATCCGCAGCTTCGTTTTCAAACTCTGCCTGCCGCGTAGGTAATTGTTGTGGGCAGCTATTACGTTCTTGTTGGTCTTTAGACTTGACTTCAGTATCGCCGTCCGTCGTCGAAGTTGCCTTCGAATGTTTAAATGGGTCGTCCTCGGCTGGGGGATCATTTTCCATTTTATCTTTATCCTGATTTCCTCTAGCCCCATGGCCTCTGTTTGAGTTACCACGATTACCATTTCCTTGATTGCAATTTTCCCGATTGTTAATTCCTCGATCATGGCTTCCCCGATTGGTATTACCTCGATCAAAATTTCCACGATCATTGTTTCCTCGATGGTTTCTACCCCGATTGCTGCTTGATCGGTTGTAATTCCCACGACCAGAATGCTGCCTAGAACTATACTGGCTATTATTAACATCAACTTTTTTAGGATTATTTATTTTCTGGAATTCTTTATCTGGTGAATTTGATGAACTATTTGCATCTACAGTGTCAAGATCAGGAAGCTTGACAATGTTTATATTTTTCATCTGAATTTTTCTTTTGGCTCGGTTAAGCACAGTTTTTCTCTTGACAGAATCAGAATGACGAGTGTTTTTACCATCAGTTGGTCTTCTTGTAGGCTTAAGAGGTTTGTTGTCTTCATCATCTTGATTTTGTATCATTTTATTGTCTTCCTCTTTATGTGGAGGAATGTTTACAGACTTCGCAGAATTGTTAAGATCTTTTACAGACCGCAGCTTTCGACTTTTGGAATCATCTGTTGAGCGGTGTTTTATCAAAAGCGTACTTCTTTGTTTATCAAGTTTCCTTCGTGGTCGTAACGTGGGATTCAAAGGATTCACTACAACCCTGTGGCGTTTAGCAGGTAAGTCGGCAATCATTTTTCGGATGGTCTCAGCTAAAACAATAGAACATATTATAATTATTGTTAAAACCAGAAGCATAATATTATTATAACAAGGAGCGCATAGGCGTATTTCCATTCTGTACATGGCCAAAACGCAACCATAAGAATCTGCTCGCATATACATTGCAATGCAATTTTTAAATCTGTGATTACAATTTATATGTCACAGTTAAAACGCGTTTTCCCTAGTTAAAACTAGTTTTACTAACTGGCTTAGTTAGAACTAGTATTAACTGCTGTTTAAAAATGAATATCAGTCAAAACTAGTTTTAACTATGGAAAACGCGTTTTGTCAAAATGATTCAGTTAAAACTGTTTTATTTAATTTTATGTATGATTCTTATTAAGCTGTTTTTGATTTTTCTTTATTTGATTATTTTAATAACTTGAAATTAATATTGTCACCCTGTCGCACTTAAAACTAATATTAGAGAAACTTGTTGGGGATTGAAAATATGGATAATGTTTATTAAAATAAGTCATCACCAACTTCCTAGCCTTTTCCCAACTATGTGAGGGTCGGCTTCCAGTCTAACCGGATGCAGCTGAATACCAGTATTTTACATGAAGCGACTGCCTATCTGACCTCCACAACCCAGTTAGTACTGGATAATTTCAAGTAATTAAAATAATCAAATTAAGAAAAGTCAAAAAGAGCTTATTATGAAACATACAAAAAATTAAATGAAACAGTTTTAACTGAATCATTTCGACAAAACGCGTTTTCCCTAGTTAAAACGAAACTAGAGAAAACGAGTTTTAACTGTAAACGGGCTTTAACTGTGACATATACACGAATTTTGCGAACTACTCGAAATAGTTCGTAACGAGGACGCATACGTGCATCTTCAAAATTTATACAAGGCCAAAACGCCACCATAGAAATTTGCTCGCGTATTGTAATGCTAGTTTTATAGGGAAATTATAAAGCTTCTGAAAAAATAAAAATAAACCCAATGATCTGGTTGACTGTAATACTAAGCTTGGTTAAAATAAATTACCACCATCTTCCTAGCCTTTTCCCAACTATGTTGGGGTCGGCTTCCAGTCTAACCGGATGCAGCTGAATACCAGTATTTTACATAGAGCGACTGCCTATCTGACCTCCACAACCCAGCTAATACTGGGTAATACGATACCCCTTGGTAAGACTGGTTGTCAGACTTTTTTGGGCCTGTGACTACATATCGACTGTCAAAGATTTACAAATGACAGCCGGGACCAACAGCTTAAAGGGCTTTCCGAGGCACGGAGGAAACTCGGTATGTAGGGTGGTCACCCATCCACAGACCAACCTAGGCAAACGCGGCTTAACCTAAAGATCGATCGATAAAATAAATTACCGAAAAATTAATATAAAATTAATACATATTAATATATTAATATAGATCAGTAAGAGTGATGTGAAAATTAAATTAGCAACTTCGAAAAACTTGTGCTCACTGCGAAACGCGATAAACTGCGAAATTGTGGGCCTTTCTCACACAGACACGGGGACAAACACACACACACGGACACACACAAACACGAGGACACACACACAAACACGGACACACCACACAGACACAACACGGACACACCACACAAACACGGACACACCACACAAACACGGACACACCACACAAACACGGACACACCACACAAACACGGACAGTAGTATATAAAGTTAAATAAATTTGCAATATTTTAAGCCCACCCGCAGCTCTATTAACCTTATATGGCCCTTAAAAGTTTTTCAATTTTCTTGACAGTTGACAATTTTAAGCTTTGCTCCAGTCCGAAGATAAATATTGGCAAATCGCTCGTCCTATGAGACAAGTCATCAATAAAAAAGTTGTAGTACTCATTTTCTTTCATGTAAGCATAGAACGAAGTCTGTGAGACTAATAATTCACTCACAATCTTGAAAAAACGATACACACTTAAAAATGGTTTTTTGAATAATTGAGACAAAAGAATTTAACAATAAAATCTGTGTTATAAAGATCAGTTAAGGTGACGTGAATTCAAATTTGCAACTTTGAAAAACTTATGGTCGCTGCGCACCACGCAATAAACTGAAAAAAAAAACTTTTTAACCGACTTCCAAAAAGAGGACGTTATCAGTTCGTCTGTTTTTTTTTCTGTGTGTATGTTCAGCAATATCTTCGCCAATTGTGAACCGATTTCGATGATTCTGTTGTTGTTTGGAAGAAAATTACTTCTTGGTGGTCCCGTTTAAATTTGGTGACGATCGGATGCTGATCTCCGGAGATATACAATGGAACTCTTCAATTATAGACGGCATATCGGTCGTGATTGCTGCAATCGCTAGGATGTTAAGTGTTTTCACAACATCATAACATCACGACTGTACGCAGATGTGTACAGTACACCCACATTTCGACAGTTAGGTATGTTAGGTTCTATTTATGGGGATAAGTCTAATAAGTCTTTACCATGACTTGTGTTGTCAACAATATAAAATTCTCGTTGGTCTAGTGGTGGCGACTATTGAGCATGAGGTCCTGGGTTCGATTCTCAGGTCGGGCAAAGTGTTATTGGGTTTTTCCATCAGAAATTTCTCAGTATTGCCATTCGCCCCCTATTACATGGGACTTAAACATAACTGGCGAAATGTGGGTGTAGGTACTATTAGGTAGGTACACCTTAGCCTTCGCCTTGCCTTCGGGGATTAGGTACAGGCGTGGTGTTATGTTATATTAAAATAAATGGATAGCTAATATTTGTATAATTATGATATTTTAACTAAATATGGAACAATAAATAACTTTTTTGCAAAAAATAAAACCGACTCAAAAACACAACAAAGTGAAAAATTACTTTAGCTTCAGAAGTCGGTGGCAAATAAACTGAATCAAACACATAGAAGTCGACTTCTGAAGCTAAGTCTGTTTTATTTTTTGCAAAAAAAGTTTGTTTTTTTCACTTTTATCTCGAAAACACAAAAATTGAGCATTTTTAATGAATAACATTCCATTTCTGTATGGAGTTAACTAAATATGCAACAATTTAAGTCCATTAAAATCTACTACGACTTTTTAACTGATGATTTGATTTGCCAATATTTTGCTTCGGACGTGAGCAAAACTTAAAATTATATAACTACTCCTTATTAAATACAAGATTAGTTTGTATGCGTTCTAGCACTGTATATTATGGAACAAGCTAGTTACTTAGGCCACTACAAAGTATACACGAGTATTTGCGTACTACTCTTTTATAGATTGGAAGACCTTGATTAAAAAGAAATTTCCAATCTATACGCGACTAGTTTCACACCCTTGCGTTCTGGCCTTGTATAGAATGGAAACACGCAGCGTATGGGAAATTTATATACGACAAAAAAAAACAACTTACCATCTCCAACTTCGCTTCTTATTTTTTGTCTCGATCTCAAATGGTTCTTTTGTTTGTGTCTATTTCTCATATCTTTACGTATTTTTCTTCTCATTACATTGTCTGGAAGGCGCGGTCGTCTCCTGCGCACTCCGAATGGGCGATATCGGCACTTCCTGCGTACGGCTGGTGTATCACCTGCGCAATCTAGCATGTGTTGATGCAAATCTTCCAACGAAATAGATTTTTGACATTTTGTGCAGTCTCTTATCCCACGAAGCGGTCTGGTCCTATTGAACACTTGGCTCGGTGGTACGTATAAATGCTTCAAAATGTCAGCATTCAATAGTGGTTCTCCAACTATTTCATAATGCTGTACTTGTGCATTGGGATGTTGAATCGAAATATGAGACGAGAGCGCTCTAGAGTCGCGAGTTTGAGCACCGCATGCGCAACAAACGTAGCACCTAGGTCTCACCCACTCTCCGCTAAGAACAGCAGGTTGTAAATCATAGGATGGCGCTGACGGCGCTAAGCCCAAGTAACTTGGGAAGTCAGGTCCATCTCGAACTGGAGGAGGACTGTTTGAAAATTTTATTATTTGCGTTGAAGAAGTAGTTGGTATTTCTCGACTCTCGAGAATCTCCTTCAGTTCTTTATCAATTATACTCTGTTCTTCAGTCTTCTTAACTACATGAGAAATGTTAAATTTATTTTCAAATTTCTTCCGCATGCTCAGCTGGGTCCATATGTCCAGGCTCGAAATTAACGTTATAATGCAGTTGTTGGTATGAGAGTCCCGCTTGACTTGATCAGCATTAATAACGCTTTTATCGCTCTCTGGGCTATCCCATTTCCATTTGTGTTTTGGCGCAATGCTTCTTGGCATATAGCTGTCAAACAAGTTGCGTGAAAACTGTTCGCGAGCCAAGAGTATTGGGAAACCTTCTGCTGTATTTATAACAACACTATTTTTTGATCTTCTAGTCTTTATTGTGTTTTCCAAATCGGGATTAAAGTTGAACGAGCCATCAAGACATTTAGCTAGATTTTCAGCGACATTACTCGCCACTTTGGAGTAAAAGCTAGTCTCAAAACACTTTTCAAATTTTTGAGTTGAATCGTCGATGGTTTTGAACCAATCTCGCCGAGTCGTTTCACCAGTCCGTGGCGATCGGTGCACAACACCCAATCTTGAGAGAATCTGATCTGCGTCGGTGTTGTGAAATGAAAAGTTTGGGGGAATTCGTTTATT
The DNA here is from genome assembly GCA_941918905.2 of Xestia sexstrigata. Taxonomy (NCBI): domain Eukaryota; kingdom Metazoa; phylum Arthropoda; class Insecta; order Lepidoptera; family Noctuidae; genus Xestia; species Xestia sexstrigata. The sequence goes on along the minus strand of OW799200.2, from coordinate 7,377,845 downwards.
CCACTGTATGTCGTCTAAAACAATAACTGCATTCTTTTCTATTACTGTACTATTATTAGCTAAAGACTTGCTGGGCGGCAAAATGAAATTCGTTGTTATGTTATCTTCAATGTCAGCTTCATCGTGTATTTGCGATGGCTTAAGTTCACATGATATAACTATGCCATTAAAGCCACGGTTTTCAATATATTCTTTGTCGTTTTGAAAATCGTCTCTTTCATCGATGTTAAGATTTTTTTGAGTATGCTTTGATGTATTTTTCTGCCGCAATTTGCTGCGGTAAGGTTTTTGCCTTTCGCAAACATTCAGCTTGTGTTCGGCAAGTTCGGAAGTTGAGGAAAATCGGGTTTGACAGTCAAGGCATGCGAAGTATTGGTTGGGATGATTATCAACCATATGACGAATAATTTCATTTGCTTCAGCTTCAGTGTGGTTACAAAAAAGACAAGCAATGAAAAAATCTTGTTTAGAGTCCGACAAATGCATGCGCCGCGCATGTTTAGACACTGTCTGCTTAGAAGAAAATTTCCTATCGCAGTGTGGGCACAGATGTTGCGGCACAGGAAGAGAATCAGCATTGTTAGTGAGATCGTCTGGTTTATTTGGCAACGCCCTGGACGGGGTCCGTGTTCTCTTGGGTTTGTCCTGAGCAGTTCTACTGTTAAATTTCTTAGTATTTTTCGATTGGAGACTGGTAGTCCTCCTCCGTGGTCTCAGTCTTAAATTTAAACCAGACAAAGGTTCATCTTCGCTGGAATTCATGATGTCGCGGAGATCGCTAAAAATAAAACATTTATATTTAATAATAACAATTTATTTTAAAAATATGACTAACTTATAGGTAAATCTGCCAATATCGCGTATTTCACGCGATAAATCTGATGACGTCATTCTTACGTCTCATTTAGAGTCAGATCATTAGCGTGACGATAGTAGTTATTGCGTGTTCACCTTTAGACCTATGTTGCCTTAACAAGGTGATTGGAACTTCGAACTTATCCTAGGATAGGATTACATCAGAGTTTATTTTATCTAAATACTACTTTAGCTCAATCTGGTTTGTTGACACATTGAACAGATACGCGGATGTTCATGATCTTGTGTGCCGTTAATTCTTATACGGATCGATCAGCATCATAAAATAAAACCAAAGAATCGACGTTTATACGATTCTATACTCAAGTCGAATTTCCAATCATTTTGTATCTGTCTCAGTATTTTATATAGAAAATAGAAGCCGACAAAAATGTTCATTGAATGAAAACAATTTTAATTAAATAAATAAACCCAGTATTAGCGATTGCTTGAGGCTAATATGAAGGCAATATTAATTTAAAAATCAGAGATGATATAGGTTAATATACAGGATGACTTTTTATCACTTTTCAATAAAAATGGGTATAACAGGTGAACGGGTATAATAGGTGAACGGAGTAAAAGCAAGTGGCATACTTAGTTTTTTAATTTTTTAAGCTGTGGATAAAAAACTAGGTAGGTAGGCCATAAGCTTCTACTCCGTTCACCTAATATACCATTTTTTTTTGGAAAGTGATAAAAAAGTCATCATTAGATCATGATATTGTATGTATTTCTTTGTTTCCTTTTCCGGCTCGATGCCATAAAATCAAAATTGACAAATGAAGTGCAGCGGGTGCTACTGTCACATTTGCCGCAGTCGCTAGGCTAATCCCGTACAAGTGGAACTAGGTAAGAACTGAAAATATCAACGCGCGAACCGAAAGAGCAAAGCGAGTGGTGTCCTAGCTGCGGCCAGCGAGCGCTACATCCAAATTGGCCGTAGTACTTGACTAGGGCGCCTCGAACTAATGAGCATTATCCAAAAAATCTAACCTGATTTTTTTTTGTTAAGTAATTGGCGAGTAATTGTAACAATAAGGACAAAAAACTGAACAGCGCGCATCTCGGCTACCCTGGGCCAAAAACAGCAATCTTCGTGACTGAACATTTGTCCCCAACATATAGGGCTCTGCACGCTGCCGCGAGGATCAAGGCCAGAGAACTTGGTTATAAATTTGTGTGGATTCGTGGCGGTAGAATCTTTAAGCGTAAAGTACAAGAATCGGAACACATCATGATTAGAAACATGGACACTTTAAATAAGTTAACTTAGTTCTCGCATTCATTTATCATTAATTGTAATCGCAGCAATCATCATAGTTAAAATTCTCTTCTCTAAATATTAGTATTTATTACCAAAACACAAGAGGTCTACGCACAAAGATTCACAATTTTTTTCGTCAATTATCTTTAGAGAACTATGACATTGTTGTATTAACTGAAACATGGCTCAATAGTAGTGTTTTAAGCACGGAGCTTTTTGACGATAGATACATAGTATACAGAAGAGATAGAGATGGTAGAAAGAAGGATGGAGGTGGAGTATTAATCGCTGTATTAAATAAAATTAATTCGAAACGCATAGTTCACTGGGAAAGCCAATGTGAGGACCTTTGGATAACTGTTGAGGTACCGCTTTCTTATTCTATTCGTCAATTAGCTCTGTGCGCAGTCTATTTACCATTCCCTGCGTTACGTAGTACCTTGGAAAATTTTATAGATGGTTGTAATGTGATACTTGAACAGACAGATATGCACGCATGTATTGTCAGGGATTTTAATTTAGGTAACTTAAAATGGAACTTGGTTTATGACGTAGTGATTAATTATTCTCCCCCTGGCATTAGTAATGCACTAATAGACTTACATGCATAAATTGACAGAACATAATGGTATTATGAACGCGTCTCGCGTCTGAACGAATATTGGACCTTGTATTGACTAATTTACCTTCCGTTAGCGTTACTGCTGCCCTCAACTCCCTTAGCACCACCCCCCATTCGAATTCCTGCTTAAAACGAGTGAAGAAACCCGACTTCCATATAACCATCAGGCTTTAAGAACGAATTATTATAAACTTGATTATATTAAAATATGCGAGAGCCTTAATGAAGTAAACTGGAATGAAGTATTTGAGAATATAGCTGATGTTAATGAAATGCAGTGTGTTTTATGACAGGCTTCTAAATATGATTACAATGCACGAGCCTTCCAAGCCTACTTTTAAATATAAAAAGTATCCTCCTTGGTTTAATAAAAGCTTAATAAGAGCACAGAAAGAAAAGGAAAAAATAAGATGTCGTTACAAAATCTATAAGAACCCTAGGGATGATCTCGAACTCAAACTATTAGGCAAACGAGGTTCCAAATTAGCTAATGTCTGTTATAATGATTACATAAAAGACATAGAAAATGAAATCTCCAAAAATCCGAACCGCTTCTGAGCGTACATCAAGGATAAAAAAGGTGGCTCTAGCTCTTTTATAATAACAGTCTACCACTAACGGCACCTGTTATTGATCGCGAGGGCCTGCTGAACAAGCTTAGATCTTTGGATCTTCGTAAGGGCGCTGTCCCTGATGGTATTCCGCCAATATTTATTCATAAGTGTGCCCCCGCTTTGGTTTCCTCTTTAATACTAATCTTCAACAAATCCCTTAGCTCAGGTATTTTCCCCCTGACTTATGGAAAAAAGAAAAGATTATTCCAATTTACAAGAGTGCCGAAAAAGACCACGTCAAACATTATAGACCTATATCTATCTTGTCAACTTTTGCTAAGGTTTTCGAATCCTTAGTTTGTCCATGCATTCAAGCACACTTCAAACTATATTTGAGCTCTTCTCAGCATGGTTTCGTAGGCTGTAGGTCTACTTGCACTAATCTGGCGACCTTTACAGAAATGCTATCGGATGCCATCGATTGCGGCAAGCTTTTGACTTTAGCCAAGCTTTTGACCGCGTGCCTCACCATATAATTCTGTCGAAGTTACCTGCGTATGGAATCACCGGTACACTTTACAATTGGCTAAAGTCTTATCTCGAAAATCGTTTCTTCTTTGTCGCGGTTAATGGTTTCCAATCTGGAACCTACACGACGTCTTCAGGTGTTCCCCAGGGCTCACAAGTTGGGATTTAATGTTTTTGTAAATGACATCCCGCACTGCCTAAAATTCTCAAGAGTGCTATATGTATGCAGATGGCCTTACATTCTCTAGGATAATCGAATCTAAAAACGATAGAATATTACTTTAGAGGGACCTAGACTCATAAGTTAAATAGAGTAACGAGAATGAAATAAGCTTAAACGTAAAAAAGTGCTGCCACGTGAAATACACCCGAAAGAAGAAATTGACGGCTAGCGCATATCACGTGGGCCCTAACGTTATCCAGGAGGTGGATCAAATAAGGGACTTAGGAGTTGTTTTCGACGCCTTAACATTTGTACCTCATGTTGAAGGCGTCATCAAAAAGGCTTCTAGAATGCTGGGATTTGTTGTAAGGAATGTTGCTAGTTTTAAGCGCAATCGAACAAAGATCTTGCTGTACAACTGCATTGTTCGTAGTACCTTGGAATATTGCAGTACGATTTGGAGTCTTTATTACTCTACGCACATCCTTAGACTGGAGCGAATACAAAAAAGATTTCTCTGGCATCTAGCCTATTCCAGTGGAGTTGTAAAAAGGATACGATCATACGAAGCCCGACGAACTTATTTTAATATGGTCTCACTGGAGACACGTAGAATAACCATTGATTCCATCTTCGTATACAAGCTACTCCGATGCAAAAATTATTGTCATCAATTATTAGCCAAGTTCCACTTTCGGGCTCCTGCTAGACTCCCTCGTGCTCCTATTACTCCTTAACACCCTCCTCTCCGTAGAACAATACTTGGTGCAAACTCTGTCGTCTCTCGCCTCTGCAAATTGTTAAATAGCTGCAGCGATCTTGTTGACGTGCATTTTGACTCATACGCCAAGTTTCATAGAACTATTAGTAATGCTTAATTTTATTGTTTTATTGGTTAATTTTAATATTGTTTTTAATACAGAATTTACATTGATTTTGTTTTGAATTGATTTGAATTTGCTTTAATTGTAATTTTGATTTTAATTATAACTTTAATTTCGGTTCGATTCTAATTTTGATTGTAATTAAAATTTTATTTCGATTTAAATTTTGTTTTTGTTTTTTGGACATTGATATTAATTTTGATTATAATTTGCTTTCATTCTAATTTTGATTATGGTTCTAATTATGGTTTAAGTTTTGTATTTGTTTATGATTTTAATTGTAATTTTATTTCGATTTCAATTTTTTTTCTGTTTTGCTGTGTCTCTGTTTGTTCTGTTCTATTGAGTTTTACTGTTAATATTAGTTTTATATTCCTTCACATAATGTTAATTTAAACTTGTTAATTTTAGTTAATTAGACACCAATTTTATAGTACACTAGTGGCACATTTAATATGTTTAGGGCATGCGGTGCTAACCTGTAAGAAATTGTTACACTAACCTTAGATAATGGTAGATAATTACTCGAAATATTTACAGTGTAAACAAACAATACGTGAAGTGTAGCACAAGAACAGGACTTATTGCAAGATTGAAGTGAAAAACTAATGTTGTAAATAAACAAATCAGAGTGAACAGTGACGAAACTAACCATTTTTAGTTCGAAGGAAAGTGTTACTGATATTAGCAGTGGTTCCGTAAAAGTGCTGCCTTATGATGCCTTATAATGACTAAGTGATGTTCCAGTGCGGACATAAACATAAAACATAACCTGAAAAGTGACCATTCCCTAACATTTTTTGTTCCTACGTTCAAAACTTACAACAGCGCCATCTATGGACGAGTAGCAAAACTTCTTTCATAAATTGTAGACCAGCTGTCAACCATCAATAAACGCAATTACTAGCGCCATCTATCGGCAAATAGTGTAACTATACAGGGTGTAAACTACCTCATCACGAAGCCGTCAACCAAGCATTCTGTACATCAAACTAAGTAACATTACGCAAAAATTATTGCTGGGAAACGACTTTTTTTTTTGGGGTGAAAAATCATGTTTTGAGGTAGAACTCAATGTAACGCACTCAAAACATTGTGCTACTGGATGGATTGAACGGTATGGTTGTGGAGGTGCTTAAAGTAAGTAGACTATTATCGAGTGTCTAAGGATGAAAACGTAAGGCTATCGAGGGAAGCCTATAATTGGAAAAAAACAGTAGAATATTTCAGCGATGAATGCAAATATTTCTGAGAAATTAAACTGTTACGCACTTGAATCTATACTTATTATAAAGGAGAAGAGTTTGTTTGTTTGGTTGGTTGAACGCGCTAATTTTAGGAACTACTGTTTCGTGTTAAATACATCTGTGGATAGCCCATTTATCGAGGAAGGCTAAACGTTTTATAAGATCACGCTACAATCAATAGGAGCGAAGAATCAATGAAAAATGTTGCAAATACAGGGAAAAATTATTGCTTTTGAGAGCTTCCGTTGCGTGCGCTGCGTAAACGGATAGCGTAAACGGTAAAAGTTACTCAACAGTCATGCATTGTATGACGGGATCGTTCCTCTTAAAAAGTTCGCGATAGCACATGTCTCACACTCTCTCTCTCTTATGTAACGCAGACGAAGTTATCTACAAAATTGATTTTTTTTTTAAATATTTTTGTAAACATCATATAATCAATTCTAATTTCACATGATTATTATTAAATGAATTATTGTTATGTAATTTTAATAGCTATTGGAATTAAAAGGCTTTTTTTTATAAACAATTGTTGGTTGGAAAAAAAAATTAAGACCGCGACCGTTTCCGGGCTTTTCCGTTACACGAATCAGATATGTACTAATAAGTAATGGCCAAGTGTAGAAAATAAGCAGTTTTAAACTTAGAACCGGGGGAACTCAGATGATCGATGGTCAACAGCAACACTGCAAATTCCTAAAACTACTTTAGGTACTCTACTGGAAATAGCTAGAAGTTCTGTCAAAACTCGGAGCCAATAAAAATTACAATGAAATAAAACGTCCTTGAACAATATGTTTAAAACATATAGTAAGTAATGGTCTATGGTGAAATTTCAGCTTTCTAAGTCCAAGGGTTTGGGCTGGGCGTTGATGAGTCAGTCAGTCAGTAGCCCTTTTGTTTTTATTTATATACACCTTGAATGACTTTTTTATCACTTTCCTAAAAAATAGGTATAATAGGTGAACGGAGTAGAAGCAGATGGCATACTTAGTCTTTTCTTTTCTTATTTTCGAAAAAAAAATTAAAAAAAAAAGAATATTAAATCATACGCGTATTGTGTATGATTTGAAATTCGATATTTTTTTTTTTTTTCAAAATTGCTCTTTTTTCTAATATAAAAAGTTTACCTACGTGAAATTTGTAGCGTTTTTTTGATAATGGATCATTTTTTTTCTAAGCTGTGGATAAGAGAGAAAAAAAACTAAGTATGCCATAAGCTTCTACTCCGTTCACCTAATATACCCATTTTTTTTGGAAAGTGATAACAAAGTCATCCGGTATATACAGGGTATACGGTATATACCGGTACAAAAAAACTTGTCAAAGAGTTGGAACTTTGACCCCCAATATCTTCGTAACTAGAAAGTTCCCAGGTATGGTGTAGAACAAACAAATGATCGCAATGACGGGCAGAATAAGTGCCTTTCGGCTTCGTTAAGAGGTTTTTTACACCCTTTATAGAAGATAGATAGAGAATCGTCGGAAAGGGACTTAGCATCGAGGCATCGGCCAATCACAGTGCGTTTGATACTTTGCACTTACAGACGCACTTTTTTGCATTGTGCTGTATCGTTAAATTCGTGGACCATTATGTTTTTGACGTGATTCCATCTTATAAATCGATGAACACCGGCTGCACGCACGAAAAAGTGTCACACCGTTACGCGCACCGTGATCCACGCCCAGCCACACAAACCCTTTTTTTTTTTCGTATGGGAAATCATCAAATGACTCCTCCCGCTCTGGGCGGAGCAGGAGGAAGTGTCAGACTTTTACTGACTAAAACCCATCCATGTTCCTTCATCGCCCTTTGTGTTCCGGGGCCACGGTATCTCTTTCGAACAGTCCCGCAGCCCCGGCAGGCATCAGCCCTTGCCACGTGGTGGCCCCCGACGCCCAGGGCGTGTCCCGCGGCGGCCGGGACGTGAGGTTCTCTCCCTCTCACGTTCCGCCACCTCCTTCGCACGCCGTCACCTCCTTCTGCGAAGCAGTAATGCTAGATTACTGCTTACAAACAATCGGACCCAGCTAGCTGGGTCCGATTGTTTGTATAGTAATAGGAAACTAATATTAATAAACAATAATTATGTTATTTTTTTAAATTAAGATATTGTTTCGGGCGCTCACTAACATATATTGTATATACTACTCTGTCAAGAAAGTACCGGGAAAAGATCAATAATACACAAAATGTCTGTTATTCATCCAAATTTATTTTATCACCTTCAAAGTATGCTCCTTTAGAAACGATACACTTGCGCCAACGAATAATCCATTCATCAAAAAATTTTTTAAACGCTGCTTCCGGAACTGAGTTCAGTACTCGCCGCGAATTCTCCTTTATGTCTTCTATCGATTGAAAACGGGTGCCACGAAGTGGTAATTTGAGTTTAGGAAAAAGAAATCTGGCCTTTTTCGTCGAATTTGCTCTCTTAAACGCCGCATAACGCTCAAATAATATTCTTTATTTACCGTTAGACCTTCCGGTAAGAATTCAGAGTGCACAACACCGCGATAGTCAAAGAAAACAGTCAACATGACTTTGACTTTTGATCGACTTTGGCGTGGTTTTTTCGGTTTCGGTTCAGTTGGAAGGCGCCACTCCGAAGCTTGTTGACTAGTTTGCATGTAAACTCGTAAACCCACGTCTCGTCACCAGTAACAATGCGTTTCATGAATGTTGGGTCCGAACTGACTCGTTCTAGCATGTCCTCAGCGACTTTCATGCGATTGAGTTTTTGGAGAAAATTCAGATCTTTTGGGACTAGCCGAGCAGCAACATGTTTCATACCCAAATGATTAGTTAAAATGGTACGGATCGACTCGTGAGATACAGAAAGTTCGGCGGCTATCTCTCTCAGAGGTGAATGGGGATTTTCAGTCACTATTTTCTTCACTTTTGCGATGTTAACTTCAGTTGCAGACGTTGACGGCCTACCAGAGCGAGGCAAATCTTCCATCACATCTCGACCGCTTTTGAACGCTTTGATCGATATTTTTGTCCATTATGAAATTGGCAATACACACTATATATGATATTACTAAAACCAGCACTGTATTTAATATAAATAACAGATGCAACTCAAACTCCGCGCCAAAATGGAAAACAGTTGTGCCAATCTAACAACTACAAAAAAACAAAAATTTGAATTTGGAACCATAAACAAATCATCCATTCCCGATACTTTTTTGACTGAATGTATAAGTAGAATACTAACACAATTTTGATTTTATTGTAAATTCTTTAATTTTAATTTAGTACAAAGGGCTTGGAAGATTTTTGTAGGAACCCTGGCCGGCCTAACTTCCGCCCTTTTATTTTTTTACCAAATAGCGGCCTACAACCCAGAAGTAGTTTACTCATTCCTTGTAATGAATAATTGCGTAGAAATTGACCTGATCAAGGTTCGTTTACACTTACATCAATAGATTTCGGAACAGATTAGGTCCTTTTTTGTGAAATAGTAGTATTGAGTTAGGTTAACCAAATTTTGATAACTTGCGACCCACGGATGACCCTCAAGTTAAAGGGGAAAATATATACAAGTCCGTGATTAGACCTGTCGTACTGTATGTATTATTTTTCTCTTATTTTAAGTGATTTCATGAGAATAATTAAATGCACTATTCTCTCAGTTATACAGGACTTCATCATCATCATCAGCCTATTAATGTTCCCACTGCTGGGACACAGGCCTCCTCTCTATGAGAGGGAATGGGCTACAATCCACCACGCGGGCCCAGTGCGGATTGGTAGATGTCACACGTCTTCGAATGTTTTTGGTTCTAGGACATGCCGGTTTCCTCACGATGTTTTCCTTCACCTTTTTTGAGAGCAGTGGTGATGAAATAAATTACACAAAGTAATACGCCTATCTGGGTTCGAACCCACGACTTACTGTTCGTAAGTCCGGGCCGCCACCGCTGGGCCACCGCTGCTCTCAAACTTACATACATACAGGACTTGCGATTCTTAAATCTTAAAATATTTCCATACAATTTCTAGCTATGACAATTTCATTGGTAAAATAATAGTACCCTGCGTGCAGTCTCGTGATCATGTTGCGCAATTCTCAAGGGACTATTAAATATTTTACCCCAAACAATATAAGTTACTCTTGGCTGTATACCGAAAATCTGTGAGTAATAGTAACCTATGATACTGCATCGGGTTAAATAATTATTTTTTAATACACTTTCTCGAAAACTGGTTCTTATCACACTATGATTAAGGTAAACATGCAATGTATTTCACACGCGTGGATTTTTTCATTTATCACAACGTCTGCAGAAATAAAAAAATCTACAGATAACTCAAGTCCAAATTGGTTCAATGCCTATGTGATTTTTTTTTTTTATAATATCGGCAAAGAGATTTGCGTCTTTACGGCGTAAATATTTTAAAATTGTATTTATAAATAGAATATCATAAATAAACATGGTTATTTAAAACAAATATTTACTTTTATGAACAAATTAACATTTATCTAAATTCAAAACAATTTGAATTTTCTATTTTGTTTTTTTTTTTTTAAGTGCATTGAAAAACCTCCTTTGATACAAATGGGCAAATGTTACAGCAGTTCTCGTCTCCATAACAACTCTCGCCGGCGCGCGGCTGCTCGGGTATAAATCCGCCTCGACTGGAATAACATTGTAAGTTTCCCCACTTGTATCAAAATGTACTTTTTCAAATGTGCTTCGCTCTTTCTAGAAAAATAAGGTGTCGAAATATCTTCAAATCAAATCTTGAATAAAAGTTAATTTATGACATAATCAAAGATAAGTTTTGTTAAGGGTTTAAATACGAAAAATATACAGGGCGTCCCATGGATATGCCACATGGAGGAAAAGTACCTTGAATATTGTAGATGGAACATTTTACTGAAAGAAGACATTATTTGCATTAAAAAAAAAACTGCATTCATAGATATTTAAATAATTACATGGTTGAACCGGGAATCGAACCCGTTACACGCGAAAAATAATCATCCTGTAGCTTTATCATACCGATCAAAAGGCTTCATCATAAGTATTATTTTTTGATAAATACCATAATGTCAGAAATAAAAGGAAGACCATGAATTTTAACATTTTTAATATAAAATTAATCAATTTATCAAAATGCTCAAAATGAGTCCCTTCCTGTTGAATACAAAGTCGCAGTGTTTTGATTATTTCGCTCCCTGTCGATTTTTTGATCTTGTTGTGGTGGATATTTAGAATAAATACGTCTAACTTCTACTTGTAGTCGTGGACACTTTCATACTATTTGGGGGTACGAAGGGACCCATTTTGAGCATTTGATAAATTGATTAATTTTGTATTAAAATGTTAAAATTCATGGTCTTCCTTTTATTTTTGACACTATGTTATTCAGCAAAAAATAACCCTAATGATAAAGCCTTTCAATCGGTACGATAAAGCTAGGGTGATTATTTTTCTCGTGTTGCGGGTTCAATTCCCGGTTCAAAAATGTAATTATTGAAATATCTATGAATGCAGTTTATATTGTTTTTTAAATTAAAATAATGTCTTCTTTCAGTAAAATGTTCCATCTACAATATTCAACGTACTTTCCCTCCATGTGGCAGATCCGTGGGACACCCTGTATATTGATTGATTGGTTCGTTTGTATAAATACACTAAAAGATGTTTTTTTTTTGCCAGTCGCTTAGCTTAGAAGAATAGCAGACGCCCGGTTTCTGGGATTTTTACAAATTCGTCCATAACTTGAAAAAAAAACTGGGAAGTATGTATAGCTTCGTGTAGTGAAATGTTATTCTACAAACCACATTCACAACAGAAAAAGAGAGTACACCTACGCCTACGCTGCATTGTGGAAACGATGCATTTTGGTAATGAAGTTTATCGTGCTTTACTTGCCGGTCAGAAATATCTCTAAGGCATGCTGGTTTCCTCTCGTTGTAGCAAGTGATATTTATACAATACGCACATGAATCCGAAAAATTAGAGGTGCGGCAGTGGGGAGAGGTACTTAACAGTCCGACTGTCACACCCATAGACTTAGTAAATATAGACCAACAAAGCGTGCGAGGGAGAAGAAAATCCCTTACGGAAATATAGCAAGATAGAAAAGGATAGTGATTCCAATTTCACTGTTAACGATTTTGAATGACAGGTCGGCACAAGTCGGCACGCGGGGAATCAAATGCTCAGTAATATGGATTTTTAGCGTACATCATGATTTATTTTTAGTAAATATAATTGTATTCAACAATGGTAACTTGTTCTGTGAGTGAATGTGGTGTTAATCATAGAAATAATCCCGAAAATTGCACATTACACAGGTAAATATTCAGGGCGTCCACACTGCTATGACGCGTTTATTTTTGGTTAAAATTTGTCTTATAGCCTATACAAAATGTAAAATAATACCAATGCTTTTGTTTACTTTCATATTTTGTATAGCTAAAAGTCCATTTGTTGATAATTTACATGATTTTTGTGGATAGATTTTTCATCATCTAATTTTACATGTACGCTAGGCATTGAATCAAATTTATCGATATTATTATCGATATTTTATTTTGAATGCTAACTATGAAAATATATGCTAGGTTGCGTTTACCGTGTATAGAGTAAAAAGTCTGGTTAATAAATTGACTACTGATCAACAAATTAATACATCTTTGACATATAACAAAATAACAAAAGAGTTTTCATTATCTCACAAAAACGAAAAAGAAAATGATTTTGAGGACTTATATATACCTCACAATGAAGACACACTATCAAAAACTATCAAAAATGTAGTTGAGTATGTAGCGGGTTTGGTCATAAAAAAAATAAAAATTGCTTGCGAAGAGTGCTGCAATGCGATACAGTCTTCCCGTCAATTTAGTAGCCAAGAATCCTTCATAAACAAAAGAGACTTTTCATCTAAGGCTGATGGCTATTTAACATACCCTTCAAAAGACGTGATACAACTTTGTCTTAAGATTGAAAAGTTTATTCGTGAAAACAATAAAATCAGACAAGGTATTGGGAAATCTACAATTTTTAAAGCTGTACTTCTTATATTAGAAGATAATTCCGGCTTATTTTCGAGTTTGGAGAGCCACAATTTGAACCAAGATATTTTGAGTGGTCATAGATATTTAATAATGAAATACATTATTGAAATGTACTTCGACATTCGACTTAAATATGAATGTAAACTTAATAATTTAGGAAAGGAAACTGTAAGGAACCAGTTAAATAAGATTGTTCTGTTTAAAAGTCAATGAAGAAAAATGATGGTTGTTTTATTTTGTAATATATTTATACTTTTTTAACATAATGTCAAAATTATAATCTGGAAAAAGACAGTCTATCGCACATCTTTCTCCAAGGGTCGAACTTAAATCACTTATCGATAGTCCTCCAAAGTAAAAGGTACATCACTAACTAACCCACACACTGACAAATCAAAATTGGTCACGCTTTATCGAGCTGTCAGTTCATCTATACGGTAGTATAAATACTATGTCTATGGTCACACCACTAGACTATCAGTGCTTAGTTAAGTTTGATATGCGTGTCAGAGGAACGAGGAAAACCGTCAAATATTTTTTGTCGCTAAACAGATACGATTGAAAAGTCCATTTCGAATAGGAAAGTTGTGGCCGGTTTTTTTTAGATAAGTTGATATTTTAGCCTTCATACATGCTTTTATCATGATAAAATTGTTGAGTAATAGATTCAAAGAGTTTCGAGCCACATAAGCGACTATTGTTCAATTTTATTTCCCTTAAAAATACTGAAACACATACAATATTTAAGAATGAGGTTTTAGAACCTAGGGCCGTGATTACTTACCTTTTTATTGTCGTCCTAGTAAAAAGGGGGGTATTTGCTAGGGTAAAGTCAACCGTCTACTTCTAATTAGAATGTGCACAGAGATGTTTGCCAAGTTAGCTGCACGATTCATATTAATTTTGATAACCATGGCTAGCGTGGTGTGGATGATCCCGCCCAGTTAAAAAAAGCGAGAAAATTTACGCTAGGCTATTTATTATTTTGAAGCCAAAAAAAAACTTTATACTCTCTGATTCTGAGAAAATCATGACAACTATGCGGTCATATTTTATTCATGATGATGATCTCTTGGCTGTTTACTCTCACACTAGTCCTGCCTCGGAAGTATCTCGCCAAGAGTGTACTGTACAGCCACTTTCATGGTTACCACGCTGTCAGATAGGATCCTACATCTTGTGTTTACGATCTATTGTCAAACCATAGATCGTATTCTATCGTATCTATTGTACTACAAACTATCGTATTGTTGTGCAAATTACAGTAATAACGGCCCTAGGTCTAAAATAAACCTATCATGTTTGATGGCTGTAATCGACTGCAAAAAGGAGGAGGTTCTCCATTCGATGAGGCTTAGCAAGAAGTGGGTACTCGATTCACGAAGGTTATTTGGTAATAAATAAGGAATTAACTAAAAAACAAAAATGACAAAACTGGATAGTCTGATAGCTACGAATAAAACGTTCTTGTGACAGATTTGATTTTAATTAAATTATTCTTGTACATACAAAAAGCTGTCCCCGAAATAGAGTTTATGACTTACGCTAGTTTTCTTACGTTCATCATCATCATCATCATCAGCCTATTAATGTTCCCACTGCTGGGACACAGGCCTCCTCTCTATGAGAGGGAATGGGCTATAATCCACCACGAGGGCCCAGTGCGGATTGGTAGATGTCACACGTCTTCGAATTTTTTGGTTCTAGGACATGCCGGTTTCATCACGATGTGTTCCTTCACCGTTTTGAGAGCAGTGGTGATGAAATAAATTACACAAAGTAATGCGCCTGTCTGGGCTCGAACCCACGAACGTCGAATGTTTCTTACGTTAGGGTTCACTTTTCTCGTATATTTGGGTTTCGTTTTACTGTGGTTTACACTCGCGTTTTTTTTGTTTAGAAGTTTGGGCTTCACGCTTTGTTTACTGCGACTACGTGTCCGTGTTTCTTTTTTAATGATAAAAACACAGTTATTTTAAAGTTATTTAATTATTTTTCAGTGCTTTACAGATATTTCGCTAGTTCAGGCTTTGTCATGGGAAGGGTTCGGCTCTGATTTCGCATATCTTCAGTTGTGTCGCCAGATTCATTTATTATTATCTCACCAGCCCTAGTCCCTAGCCCCCACAGACAATGACCCACCTTCCATCTGCGCACCTGATCTACTTACTCCATCAGTGAGCGGGGTTCGCGTGCCTGAGTTTTGGGCTAAACACATTTGAACTTTTCGCCATCGATACGCTAAGAAGAAGACTAGTCTTAGTCTTTCTTCACTATTTTCTGTGTAACTGGATGCACATGAATACCTGCAGTATTTTACACGGAGCTTACTGCCTATCTGACCTCCACTACCCAGTTACTGGCTAACACGATACCCCTTGGTAAGACTGGTTGTCAAAGTTGCTAAATATTGTCACTTGTTTGTTAACATCACAATATGTTGTTGATTTTTAATTTTCTTTAATAAAAATTGTACTCTACAACTTATTTGATTGCTGTTTTTGCTACAGAAGCCTTCGCTGCATACTAACCATAGCTTTCCCCTAAATATAGAGCTTTCGTTTCATGTTAAGCCTTCCCCCAGCTGAACATCTGGCCTTTATCTTTAATATTTCAGGTGCATTGATCCTTACCCGGAACAGTGGCCAAGGTTAATTAATTATATTCCCTTTCTTAGTTTACTAAAAAACATTATGAGGTTCTAGAATTCTATTTCGACGGAGAATTTTGAATAACTATTAATTTATTATTAACACTAACATGAGTAGATTCTTGATGATTTTTCTAAGTATTAGTTCCAGTTTGGCTTGAGTTTTTTTATACTCTTAACAGTTGTTTTCTGAAGAAAAAATAAGGATATTGTTTATGGTTATAATTTACTAGCAGTTCGCCCGCGACTTCGTCCGCGAAAATTGTGATAGCTCGGCTTATTCGCATGACATCAATATAATTTATAGCCATGTTACTCGGTAAGGATGTAGCTTTCTAATGGTGAAGGAATTTTAAATCGGTTGAGTAGTTCTTGAGTTAAATCGTAACAAACACACAAACAAAAAATCAAATCTTTCCTCTTTATAACATTAGTATAGATAAATTAATCAGGGACATAATCAATTAAACCAACGTAATGATATTCTTCTTCTTCTTCTTAGCGTATCGATGGCAATGTAAATTGTGTCGGCCCAGAACTGAGCTACTAATGATATTTATAACGATATTATAAATGATGGAGCGGCAATCAACTGCGCCCGCACTTCACGCTTTTATTCTCCGAGTTGCGTGCACAGCTACGACGTAGCACGTAGCAACTGCTACGAAATTGTGGCTTCCACACATCCGTAACATTTCAGACTTTAGGCAACAATTTTGTGAAACTGAACGAAATACATTTTTTAAAGCGAAATAGTTCTTATCTCAAAGCACAAACCGTTATTTCACAAGAAAATCGCTTTTGAATTTTGCTAAGTGTTTACATTTCATTGCTCGTGACTGTACCTATTCAGTAACAAATCACGAAACGAACGAATATATTAGGTAGATTCAAGGAAACGAATGTCCTAAATAAAATCCACCACAATCCGAGATGGAAAATGTGAATAGGTATGGATATTTTGCTTCCAGCAAATACGTGACAGTTCATTAGGATATTCACTGTTCAATAGCAGGGCCGTCGGATGCGTTTTCTCCATACTTATCAGGATACTTTTTGTCTGAATATATTTTTTGTCTCCTAATGACTTGCTATAGGTTTGTGTTGCCCCCTTGTTGCTTGCTCTGTTTGTGTCGCATGATAATTGGAAAAATGATTTATTTTTTGCTTAAAGCCTAGGATTATTTTAAGAACAAAAAATCGTCGTGATGATACGAGCTAATCCCATTGAGCTATTACTACTACGTATAGAGAAGACAGCGCAAACAAAATCTGTCTAACAAGCGCGGGAATGCGGGGCGCGCGGCTAACCCCGTATATACTCGTATAGATGCTGTGGCGAGCAAGCGACTGAGGAAACTGCAGCCAGCCGAGAGCAGTTGAACGGAGCGCACATTTTGTTCGCGCTGTCTTCTCTATTCGTAGTAGTAATAGCTCAATGGCTAATCCTAGGCTTTTTCTACACTAATATTTTAAAGAGGAAATATTTGTATTTTTGTGTGTATGTTTGTAATGAATAAACTCAAAAGCATCTGAGCCGATTCAAAATTCTTTCACCATTATAAAGCCACGTTTTTACTGAGTAACATAGGCTATATTTTATCCCCGTACTCCCACGGGAACGGGAACTACGCGGGTGAAACCGCGCAAGTTTTTTTGTTATATAGAGGAAAGATTTGATTTTTTGTTTGTTTGTTACGATTTAACTCAAGACCTACTCAACCGATTTTAAAAATTATTTTAGCATTATAAAGCTACATCTTTACCAAGTAACATAGGCTATAAACTATATTGATATCATGCAAATTAGCCGAGCTATCACAATTTTCGCGGACGAAGTCGCGGTCGAAGTGCTAGTTAGTACTAAAGGTTGAGTTTTTGCGATGAACTTCCGAGAGCCAAATACAGAAAAGAATAACAGATTTTAAGTTTTTAAGTCATGACCTATTATGGAATATACAGAAACTACGTATTTTTACACTTTGGTGTTTTAACTTTTTAATTTATGAGGGGATCGTTTACGCCCCGGGAGACGAACCGGGCGTCGGGGGCCACGTGGCCCCCGACCACCGTTGGCGCGGGCCTGTGATCAGTGAGCTATGGGCTAGCTCGCCGTCCATCCGTCTTCGGGTCCCGGGTTCGAATCCCGGTCGGAGCAAATGTTTGTGTGATGAGCACGGACATTGTTTCCGAGTCATGGATGTTTATATGTATATTAAGTATGTATTTACAAACAAAAAAAAAAGTATCTATGTAGTATATCAACTATCTGGTGTCCACGATACAAGCCGCATTGCTTAGTGTGGCACTAGATGGCGCTGTGTGTAATGTCCAGCAATATTTATTTATTTATTTATGACGACAGGCCGTGTCGACGGAGAGTTCGTGTTCCACGCAAGGACCAATGCCTGCCGGGGCTTCGGGACTGTTCGAAAGAGATCCCGTGGCCCCGCGACACAAAGGGCGATGAAGGAACATGGATGGGTTTTAGTCAGTAAAAGTCTGACACTCCGCTCTGGGCGGAGCGGGAGGAGTCATTTGATGATTTCCCATACGGGTATCGTTTACCTTCGTGAGTTTTGTACCACTAACTTGCTTATTCGGTAACAAATCTATATAGATCGGTGAACATAACATTTAAAAGCTAGTTAGTACCTCCTCCTTTTTGGTCCGTTACAAAACAATACCAAATCACCGTATTACCTTTGATTGTTATGACATGCAGTATGAATGTAACACTTAGCAGATTTTACTGGTCCAAAAAAATCAGTAAAATCTACTAAATAAATGACACTGAAAAGAGTTAATTGCTGAAAAGGACAGCCGTTTTTGGTAGTCAACTAGTCACGCAATATTGTTAGTATACTTTTTCATCGTAGGTTATTCATAAAATTACTTTGAATATAATGTTATTGATAAAAACGTACTTTACACTGTTATGCGAATTTCAACTCTAACACAACTCCAAATAGAATAAATCCTTTCGTCGCAGGCTGTCTGGCGGGCCACCTGTAGCTTTAGTAAATGTCCTTAATGTCCCGTTGTGTGGCAAACAAGGACAATATTCTCTGCTGTGCTGTAATGTATGAATGATGGACGAACGATTGTTTTAAATTAAAATGACAAACAAAATCTTCTAAATGACAAAATTTGTGACTGACGTGAATCCGCTACACGAATGCCAGGAAATGGCACGTTTATAACGAAAAAGACAGCTACAGTATTTTTCACGTAGGATAATTAAGGACTATCTATATTCCTTGATTATTATTTTTCATCTCTTGTTTAATGATTTAAGTTTAAAACAGCTTCAAGATGTGTCCTACGTGAAAAATAGCAAGTAATAAGGTCCAACCAGATAGTGAACAATATGTTACGGGTTATTAGGACATTATTTAAAACTTATAAAAAATGTAACCCTAATTTCTACGGATAAAACTACCAATCCACCGCGACCGTCAGAAAAACGAAATTACACATTAACATTAAAATAAATAATGAAATCAATAAATACTCCACGCGCGTTTATTTACTAGAATTAATTAAATTATGTCAAAGGATTTCATTTTTAATTACATATTAATCGAATTTAAACGAAATTAAAATTTATGATAAATGATTCATCTCGGTAAAATTATCTTGCTAACCTGTCCCTGGCGAAACAACCCTGCAAATAGTCCCCACTATTCCAGTTAGACCTTATACCATCTAGGAGCACTTACTTCAGAGGATATAGATGCTTTCCACTAGAGCTATCATCAGAGTCGTACAGCTCAGCCGGATCCGGCGCAAAGACGTCTGGATCCAAATAGGACTCTACATCATGCTTGGATGAACCGCGAGTCGTTAAAACTCGTGAAGAATATCTAAACAAAATTACACAAAGTAAGAAATAGTGTCACATGAAAATCAATTTGTAAAAAGGCCTATTGTGACACGATAATGTTTGCGAGTTAGGGGCAGGAGCTACGCTCAATATTAAAATTGATATTTTAGGTAGTAACTACTTCTACACAGTGCATAGAACTCCGCTTGCCTAAGTAGTAATGCGAGTTATTATCTAGGAGTTAGAAAATCCAATGCTTTAGTAGATAGCCTGGTTGAAGAAGTTTGGTTTAACTACAATTGCATTACAAACGGTCACTCCGTTTGTAATGCAACAAACATTCGTTAACAGCTTTCGGGGAAATAATTGTTTTTCGTTCGAATTTCGTGCTTTGAATGATTGCATAACGAATTCGTGAAGCGAATGCAGATGAGTAACGCCTTTTACCGAACTCAAGTTAAATTTTCTTTTTGTATAGCCGAGAGCTAGCTAGAGAGACACGCAGTACCAGCCGTTGTGGCGATGCTTGGGAGAGCCAGCTAGCATCGGTCGTGCTCAGCTGAATCATGATGACGAAAGCTTTGAAAGCTGTAGTTTTATATTATAACTATTCATCCAAAGTGGGACCTTTGACCTGCAGTGGGACACATCACATATAATAAATCATAAAATGATCACTAACTGGCACGTTTCTAATTAAAGGTGCAACGTGAAAATGGGTCGTGTAACTATTATCTAAGAAGGCTCGGGGAGAGGAAGGCATACAATTTTTCTTGCTTTTGTTAACTAGAGGAATCGGGGAAACCCTACGTCTTACGTAAGAAAAATCATTGAATGTATGTACAATGACGAATTAGGTACGTATACAATTCAATGCTTAATAGGTTTGTGACATAAAATGAGAAAAGAATCTGAATCCTATTGTATTACCTAAATTACTTTACCAGACTGAGAATCGAACCCAGGATCTCTGGTTCGGCATACTCGTGCTAGCGACTACTTAGACCAACGGGGCAGTGAATAACACAACAACAAAAAATAACAGCAAGCAAACAAAAACAAATTTGATAAATAAAAAAAGCGAACAGGGTATGGCATTTTGAAATTAAAATTAATTGAAAACATTTCTAAAATTATTATTTAGACGAAGAATGAGGTCCTAAGGCTCAACAAAGTCCATCCTAACGCATTAACTAAGACACTTTGCCAGCCTGAGAGTCGAACCCAGGACCAATAGCTCAGCACAGTCAATCATAACGGATTAACTAAGACACTTTGCCAGCCTGAGAGTCGAACCCAGGACCTATAGCTCAGCAAAGTCAATCATAACGGATTAACTAAGACACTTTGCCAGCCTGAGAGTCGAACCCAGGACCTATAGCTCAGCACAGTCAATCATAACGGATCAACTAAGACACTTTGCCAGCCTGAGAGTCGAACCCAGGACCTATAGCTCAGCAAAGTCAATCATAACGGATTAACTAAGACACTTTGCCAGCCTGAGAGTCGAACCCAGGACCTATAGCTCAGCACAGTCAATCATAACGGATTAACTAAGACACTTTGCCAGCCTGAGAGTCGAACCCAGGACCTATAGCTCAGCACAGTCAATCATAACGGATTAACTAAGACACTTTGCCAGCCTGAGAGTCGAACCCAGGACCTATAGCTCAGCACAGTCAATCATAACGGATTAACTAAGACACTTTGCCAGCCTGAGAGTCGAACCCAGGACCTATAGCTCAGCACAGTCAATCATAACGGATTAACTAAGACACTTTGCCAGCCTGAGAGTCGAACCCAGGACCTATAGCTCAGCACAGTCAATCATAACGGATTAACTAAGACACTTTGCCAGCCTGAGAGTCGAACCCAGGACCTATAGCTCAGCACAGTCAATCATAACGGATTAACTAAGACACTTTGCCAGCCTGAGAGTCGAACCCAGGACCTATAGCTCAGCACAGTCAATCATAACGGATTAACTAAGACACTTTGCCAGCCTGAGAGTCGAACCCAGGACCCATAGCTCAGCACAGTCAATCATAACGGATTAACTAAGACACTTTGCCAGCCTGAGAGTCGAACCCAGGACCTATAGCTCAGCACAGTCAATCATAACGGATTAACTAAGACACTTTGCCAGCCTGAGAGTCGAACCCAGGACCTATAGCTCAGCACAGTCAATCATAACGGATTAACTAAGACACTTTGCCAGCCTGAGAGTCGAACCCAGGACCTATAGCTCAGCAAAGTCAATCATAACAGATTAACTAAGACACTTTGCCAGCCTGAGAGTCGAACCCAGGACCTATAGCTCAGAAAAGTCAATCATAACGGATTAACTAAGACACTTTGCCAGCCTGAGAGTCGAACCCAGGACCTATAGCTCAGCACAGTCAATCATAACGGATTAACTAAGACACTTTGCCAGCCTGAGAGTCGAACCCAGGACCTATAGCTCAACAAAGTTGATTCTAACTAATAAACTCAGACACTGCCAGACTGAGAATCGAACCCAGGACCTTGGCTCAGTATACTCGTTCCTGAAGGATAAACACTGACTGAAAAATTAGCAAGCAAACAAAAACAAATTTAATAAATGAAAAAAAGTACTGAGTTTAGGGTCAATTATCACAATTATTTTTATTTCTACCAAGAACAGGGTAGAAATAAAAATAATTGAGATAATATCTAAAATTATATACGAGATATAGACGAAAAGTGACCCTAAACTCAGTACTTTTACAAATTATAATTCTAGGTATATGATCTACTTAAATAACAATCATAACACAAGTTACGAGAGCAAAATCTTAGTTGAGCTTTATGTTGAAGTTTACAATTATAATTGCTAGTCCAATCATTTTTAAAGTTATTTTTTTTTCATGTTGGTAAAATACGATTAAAACTCTTTTTCTATTTTCTTTTTATCGTTTTTTTTTTAATGTATGACTGTGAAGTTTGCAACAAAAATACCTGCGCCTTCATAAATAAATTACTAATAAACTTTATAACTATTTAAAGCTGTTAAAACGATGCGCAATGCGTTTGGCTTTACTTTACGCGAGCTTTGAGTGACGGTAAAATGTAATTTAAAATTCGAAATAGTGAAAAGATATGGGAAAAGTCCGTCTGGAATGAAACTACAGCGCGGGGGTGAGTTCTATCCACAGCCTCCCCCTAGGTCCGAGCTACGCTTGACCTATTTCACCGCTATCAAGGACGTCACATACAATTTCCCTGCAACTATTTCATAGGGTTCAATTCAATTTAAATTAAGAACCCTAAGCTAGCTTTTCTAATTTAAACTGTTCTTTAAAATAGCGTCTACAACAATACACAACAGTGCAAAATAGGAAGTAGCACAGGCAAAATAAAATAATAAAACGAGCATTTCTAAAACAAAAAATTAAGCACTACTGAAAACTACTCAAAAAATAAAAGCACGCTAACTCGCTACAGACGCCGTAAGCTATAAATACTAACCTGTGCACATCGAATATCTTGTAAAATTGCTGCACGCACATTTTGAAAGTTTTTAAACGTCACTTCCACACGAAAACAAAACAAAATAAAATAAAAAAATGTTCTAAAAGTAAATTACTCGAGAGCTGCAAGGTTCACTCTCCCCGTTTTAAGTTCTTTTAGATCGGTTATAAAAAAAAGGAACACTATGAGCCGAACCAGAAAGATGGACATTATTATAACGAAATAAGCGAGAACTGTTGCACGCGGTATCATCGTGACGAACTCAAGACGACCGACGTCGAGCTCTGTCGACGAATGAATAATGGCTCTCGCAAATCGCAGGTAGGGTAAGGGTGGCGGGAGCTACATCGTCATGGAGATAGGCAATGCGCGCGTGTGCGGGCGATGGACAGGCAACACACTTACATATACAGTTGTGGGGCGGCGCAAAGCGCCCGCCCCCGGGTGTACGCAGGCCCACACGTGGCGTCTTCTCCCCGCTTTGGCCAATACGTGAACAATGACTAAGAATAATTTCACAGGGTGCACGCAAAGATGCAGCCAGCTTGACCCTGCGCTGGGCCCATGGCGGTTAATTTTATCTGAAACAACAGAAGTTATGAATATCGTCGACAGCAATACAAATCTAGGCCGAGGTTTGCAATGGATGGGAATGTACCTGTAGCATATTACAGTACGAGTATTTGCAAATAACTGTGCTGAATAAGAAAGACATTTTTTTTTTAATTTTTAAAGTTCTGTTTAGAAAACTTTTGTAAATATTTGGTCAATATAATTTTGCTTGAAATCAATGAAATAATTGCTTGTCTATCGTAAGTCGTGGCAAGTTGTGTGCCTAAAACCAAAATAAAAGAGACCTAACATCTTATTGTATAAAAAATACGTGACACTGATATGTAGTATTATGATAGTATAGACGTACGTCGTACATGCTAATCTTTTGTGTTTGGTGGGTCCCAGCTTGAAAGACAGGATTTCTGGACCCGATAGGTGACGCCGTGCAAAGCGGGGTGGGTCGCTATTACTACTAGGTTTCTTATCAAATGTATAAAATGTATAAAAAATCTACTACTACCTTCTACTATCTTCTACTATTGTGGAGATTTCAATATCAATATTTTAGAAGAATGTTCAAATAGCAGTCGATTATTAAATCTTTTTAAGTCATTTTACTTGACCAACACTTTTATAGAACCTACTAGAGTCACTACATCTTCTGCTACTTGTATAGATAATGTTTTCTGTGATTGTGATGTAATTCACAGGGGTTAAAAGTAAAAATGGGGGTTCCACAAGGCTCAATATTGGGTCGTTTCCTCTTTCTAGTATATATAAATGATCTACCCTATTTATTGAAAAACCAACCTCAAAATATGGTGTTATTTGCTGATGACACTTCCCTAATTTTCAAGATAAATAGGCGGGCCCAAAATCTAGATGACGTGAATAATGCCCTACTTCAGGTCCAAAATTGGTTCACAGCAAACAATTTGGTACTAAATGAAAAAAAAACCAAATGCATAAGATTTGCTTTACCGAATGTTAAAGGTAGTGAATGTGATATAATATTGAATAAAGAGAAACTTGAATTCGTAGGTAAAACAGTTTTCCTGGGGATTACGCTTGATTCAAGGCTACAATGGGGTTCTCATTTAACATCTCTTGCGGGGCGGTTAAGTTCTTCTGCCTATGCCATTAGAAAGATCCGTCTGATGATACTGATGTAGATACCGCTAGACTGGTTTATTTTAGTTACTTACATAGTATAATGTCTTATGGCATTTTGCTGTGGGGACGGGCTGCAGATATTGAGTCTATATTTATTCTGCAGAAAAGAGCCATCAGAACCATATATAATCTTCGTAGGCGCGATTCTCTAAGGGAACTGTTTAAAGATATCGGCATCATGACGGTACATTGTCAATACATCTACGAAAACATAATGTACGTCAGAAAAAATCTGCACCTTTTTGGTAAAAGGGGTGACAGACATAATTACAGTACTAGAAATAGGGACCAACTAGTTCAGCCAGGCTTCAGACTCGCTAAAGTAGACTCATCTTTCATGGGGTACTGTTTGAGATGCTATAATAAAATTCCACAAAGTATTCTTGAACTGAATGAGACGAAATTTAAAACAAGCATTAAACACACACTATGTAAGCAAGCATATTACAAGTTGAGCGATTATATCGCTGATAAAAATGCTTGGCTCATTGCTGGTCCTGCTCCACAAGGACAAGGGCGCATAAATTGATAGCATTAAATTGTATTGTTGGAGCTGCTGAAGATTGTACAACTATCTTTGCATTGTATAGATTCAATCTCTTTAGTATTATATAATTGCACTAGCTGCCCGTCCCGGCTTCGCACGGGTGGACTTTTTATTTTTTTCTATTCTATCCTATCTTTCAAGTTGGATCAAACTGCACACGGTGTGCAAATTTTATTATAATCGGTTAAGTGGTTTAGGAGTCCATTGAGGACAAACATTGTGACACGAGATTTATATATATTAAGAAAGATAGCCCATATTGTGTGAGTACTGTGTACTAGAAAGCTATCATTCACTGAAAACCTACATCTTTTCTTGACTTGAACGTGCCCTGGCGGTTGAGAGTATGTCATGCTCACTCAAATGTCTCGCTGATGGTGGCGCATGTTTCGGATCATTTAGTTCCCTTCAAAATGGTTGAGTTGAATGGTGCTGATCCATGCGTCATGTCCGTGAACGGGCGCTGTCAGTTGTGACTGGTCATCTCTTAGTGGCCATGGCTTATTTGAATGAATTATTTTAAATTGTATAGTTTTTTTGTGTGTTTTTACTGTGGACACTTTTAACGTGCACATCTTGCTACATTGTTCTCACATAATATACCATCTCAACATGAATGATGTAACCAAGATTTTGTAACAATATTCTGATTTAAAAGAGTGTCCATGGAGTTTCTTGCCCGTTCTTCTCCATAGAGATCTACGCTAGGGAATGGGCAACTACAGTACTTTCACAGTTTTTATGTCTTGTGACTGGGACTGTAGCTACATTTAATTTTCATCTTTGTTTCGACAATTCAAAAGTGCCTGTAACTGGCTTATTTGAAATAAATGCTTTGATTTTGAATGTCTAGGACCGAATCGGTTTTGAATGCAAACCGTTCTCGTCTCAATTCCGTAGCGCAGCGTTTTGCTACAGAATTTTTAGCTTTTAACTGCTACGCGAAGCGACGCCGTAGCAAAAGCCTTAAAAAAAAAAAAGAATCAAGAGTTTTATCAAATCCATCTTCCGCGACGCACTGCTACGGCGTAGCATCGACACGTAGGCTTGCTTAAAGCCTAGTGATTACTTTCGCAAATATAATACTAGTCAAATATAAAATAGGATTGGACATTTGTGACAATTTTTATTTTTTTATTTTTTGTTGTTTAACTTAAAGGCATTTTTTTTTTTATTTACTACTACTACTGGTCATAAGGCATTTTTTTTTAATTTAGTTTATACATGTATGTTTTTGAGACAATAAGGTTGTCATTTTGTTGGGATGCTCATCATTTCATTTTTATTATAATAAATTGTTTAATGTTACTTAAAATTTGTATCAATAATGATATTTGGTTTCCTTAAAGAAACCTTGCCTTTGCCTTTTAGTTTTGAATTGGTTTTTTATTAATCATATCATTTTATTTGATTTTGAATCTGATTACATACTACATGCTTTTTAACTGACTTCCAAAAAAAGGAGGTTATCAACTCGTCTGGTTTTTTTTTTGTGTGTATGTTCAGCCTTTTTTTCGCCAATTGTGAACCGATTTCGATGATTCTGTTTTTGTTTGGAAGAAAAATACTTCGCGGTGGTCCCATTTAAATCTGGTGAAGATCTGATGGATCTTCGGACTATATGCAATGGAACTCTTCAATTATAGACAGCAAATCGGTCGTGATTGCTGCAATCGCTTGGATGTTTGTTGGTTTCACAAAATCATAACATAACATCACACCTGTATGCTCTGAGGGGGTATGCAGATGTGTACAGTACACCCACATTTCGACAGTTCGGTCTGTTAGGTTCCATTTGATTGGGGATAAGCCTATTACCATGACATGTATTGCTAAGAATATGAAATAAATGACTGCCTCGTTGGTCTAGTGGTGGCGACTACTCAGCATGAGGCCCTGGGTTCGATTCCCAGGTCGGGCAAAGTGTTATTGGGTTTTTCCATCAGGAATTTCTCAGTAGCAGCCACGTAGTCTACATGGGACTTAAACATAACTGGCGAAATGTGGGTGTAGGTCCTATTGGGTACACCTCAGCCCAACTCTTCGGAATTACAGTCGTGAGGTTATATTATGTTAAAATAAATGTATAGCTAATATTTGTATTACCATTTTAAATTGTAATAAAAATGGTAAAATAAAAAAAATTCAAAAAATAAAACCGACTTGAATACACAGCTAAGTGAAAAATAACTTTAGCTTCAGAAGTCGGTGGCAAAGAAACTGAATCAAACACAGAAGTCAGTGTTTTTGAAGTCGGTTTTATTTTTTGCAAAACAGTTTTTTTCATATTCCACTAATAGACCTAAGAGATTCTTAATAACAATTATATGAATCTCTTAGTTTTATTATTGCAATTTGAAAAGTATAGAGATTTTTAAATAATAGAAAAAAAAACGATATTTTCGCAGAAACCGATTTTTTTTCTAATCGATTTTTATTGAATAAAGATAAATCGATTTTTATTTAATCGATTATTTTCCAGTAATCTCACATCCCTACAGTTGAGTGCATGTTAATTTTCCTATGAATCGATTTTGATCTTAAAATTTGGATCTTAACAATCAAGACAATTCGAACCGCGCCTTCTCGTCACAATTTTGAGCATTCTAACGACCGGAAAACTTAAGCGCACCACACAGGGAGCGAGCGCAGGTCGGATTACAGCGGGTGTATTGCTTTAATTTATATGGACGAATATTTACAGAAATATGTCAGTTTCCCAATGGATCTTAACGAAAATAGTACATTGTGATACAAGGGTGGATAGTAGGTTATTGCAAACGAGGTGTCATTTACAAGCCCGAGCCGAAGGCGAGGGTTTTTAATGACACGAGTGTAGTTAACTTAGTTGTAGATAACTTTTGGATAACTATTACTGAATTGTCTCATTTCTCTGTCATTTTTAAGTCTTGTTACCGTTATTTAGCGTTCTTAAAAGGGTTGATAGGACGACATCAGCTAGCAAAATTAAAATGCTGCTTCAAGAAATTTGAAGTCAATTTCATGTAACCCAGAGAGCCCGGTTATAATTATTAGTAAAAGGCCTGTCTCTGAAAGAAAAACGAGCACCGCACATCGGGATGACAGCGTCGTGATGAGTCAGGCATTGAACAATTGCAAGTTAACTGAGTACCAATGAAATACCAATACAATGTGACCGTTTTTTCTGTCACAGTATGACATGGGTTTATTTAATTTCATTGGCGAATTGAGGTATCTATCGGCCATGTTTGTGTTTGCATTTGAATAGAAATTGCATGCTGCCTAAAAGTGGCCTAATCTTACTGCGATACCCAATCTGCCCGCCTATCATAGTGCCTATAAAGTTATTGTAAGCTGTCTTTGCGGATATTTAAGAGACAAGCAGATTAAACAAAGTTAAATATTAATCGAGAACGAGGGCGATTCAGTACAATACTACTCTGTCAAGAAAGTACCGGGAAAAGATCAATAATACACAAAATGTCTGTTATTCATCCAAATTTATTTTATCACCTTCAAAGTATGCTCCTTTAGAAACGATACACTTGCGCCAACGAATAATCCATTCATCAAAACATTTTTTAAACGCTGCTCCCGGAATCGAGTTCAGTTCTCGCCGCGAATTCTCCTTTATGTCTTCTATCGATTGAAAACGGGTGCCACGAAGTGGTAATTTGAGTTTAGGAAAAAGAAAAAAGTCAGCAGGAGCCATATCTGGTGAATATGGTGGTTGCTGGATGGTATTTGTTGAGTGTTTGGTCAAAAATTCGTTCACAATGATAGCCTTTTTTTTTTTTTTTTTTTTTTTTTTTTTTCGGATGGGAAATCATCAAATGACTTCTCCCGCTCTGGGCGGAGCAGGAGGGAGTGTCAGACTTTTACTGACTAAAACCCATCCATGTTCCTTCATCGCCCTTTGTGTTCCGGGGCCACGGTATCTCTTTCGAATAGTCCCGCAACCCCGGCAGGCATCGGTCCTTTCGGACCCCTTCCTTTTTGCTGACTCTCTTTGAGGCGCGCGTGGAACACGAACGCGCCGTCGACACGGCCTGTCGTCATGAGACGGACGGACGGCGAGCTAGCCCATAGCCCACCGTCCACAGGCCCGCGCCTACGGTGGCCGGGGGCCACGTGGTGGCCCCCGACGCCCGGGGCGTCTCC
Source organism: Xestia sexstrigata (assembly GCA_941918905.2). Taxonomy (NCBI): domain Eukaryota; kingdom Metazoa; phylum Arthropoda; class Insecta; order Lepidoptera; family Noctuidae; genus Xestia; species Xestia sexstrigata. The sequence goes on along the minus strand of OW799200.2, from coordinate 7,348,299 downwards.
CGCGGCGGCCGGGACGCTGTGAGGTTCTCTCCCTCTCATCACGTTCCGCCACCTCCTTCTCTAGCATTACTGCTTCGCAGAAGGAGGTGACGGCGTCCCATTCCGTCTCGCTCCGGACCATGGCTTGCACCAGGGCCGGACGCGAGAGGTCGCCGCCGCCAATCGCCGCTTCGAGGACACGGCGGTGCTCCGCCCACGCGGGGCACACCTCCACCGTGTGCTCCACCGTGTCCTCCGGTCGATCCTCGCAGTGGAAACACCCGGGCGTTTCCTCCCGCCCGATTCGGTGCAGGAACCTCCCGAATCACAATGATAGCCTTGTGCGAAGGCGCATTGTCGTGGTGCAAAATCCAAGAATTTTCTTTCCACAAATCTGGCCTTTTTCGTCGAATTTGCTCTCTTAAACGCCGCATAACGCTCAAATAATATTCTTTATTTACCGTTAGACCTTCCGGTAAGAATTCAACATGACTTTGACTTTTGATCGACTTTGGCGTGGTTTTTTCGGTTTCGGTTCAGTTGGAAGGCGCCACTCCGAAGCTTGTTGACTAGTTTGCATGTCAAACTCGTAAACCCACTTCTCGTCACCAGTAACAATGCGTTTCATGAATGTTGGGTCCGAACTGACTCGTTCTAGCATGTCCTCAGCGACTTTCATGCGATTGAGTTTTTGGAGAAAATTCAGATCTTTTGGGACTAGCCGAGCAGCAACATGTTTCATACCCAAATGATTAGTTAAAATGGTACGGATCGACTCGTGAGATACAGAAAGTTCGGCGGCTATCTCTCTCAGAGTTGAATGGGGATTTTCAGTCACTATTTTCTTCACTTTTGCGATGTTAACTTCAGTTGCAGACGTTGACGGCCTACCAGAGCGAGGCAAATCTTCCATCACATCTCGACCGCTTTTGAACGCTTTGAACCACTCATAAGCACTAGTTTTTGATAAAGTCGATTCACCGTAAGCCTTCTGTAACATTTTTAGTGACTCCAAACACGAAATTCCATTGGCGATGCAAAATTTAAGACAAACTCTTTGTTCGATATTTTTGTCCATTATGAAATTCGCAATACACACTATATATATTACTAAAACTAGCACTGTATTTAATATAAATAACAGATGCAACTCAAACTCCGCGCCAAAATGGAAAACAGTTGTGCCAATCTAACAACTACAAAAAAACAAAAATTTGAATTTGGAACCTTAAACAAATCATCCATTCCCGATACTTTTTTGACTGAATGTACTTCAAAACTATTATATGTAAAGTACACAACATAACAAATATAACAAAGTCTGGGCCTCAAGTCTGCGGACTGTAATGGTTGATTTTGACAGTTTTGGTAATCTCCTAATTAAAAGGCGTCAGTATGGTTTACCGATAGACAAACCCATCACCATCATCGCCACTGACCCATCATTAGGTCTGGCGATAGTTTGATAATCTCCTATAACTTTAACAAAATTAGTATAGACATGCTTAGCTTTTTGGCAAGCTACAACACTTGCTTCATTGAAAGACAATTTCAATATAAAAATTCAATTCAAAGGATTCAATGTAAAAATCACTAAGATTTGCAAAAAAGGGACTTTGTGAAGTCGTCATAATGCCCAATCATTTTAATTGCATATTTGGTCCACTGGTAGTTTTAGTGCAGTAAAGTAGCCGTTTTATCTCACTTAACCTATTGTAATGAGTTAAATATAAAACCTGTTTTTTTTTATATTCCATAACTCTAGGGTATGATCGAGACCACAGATCATAGAATTGTTTCTATGATCTATGATTGAGACCATAACAAAGAATCAACTGGCATATGAATTATGTTTCAATCATCCTTTTTTTTTTCATTTTTCATACAAATTAATTCGGCAAAGTCACGATTATTAACGTAAAACACCCTTACGTGACATATGACAACGTCGCATTTTCTTAGCTTTAAATACCAGTATGTCCCCAGCCGTTCCCGAAAGGGAACAGAACATTGTTATTTTAATTGTGTCTGTAATTGCGGGTAACTACAGGTTAAGAATGATTGGTTTGAATTAAAATGAATTACTCGTATTTATCTATGAAATAACACATACACACAATAATATGACATAATATGACATAAATGACAATGATATAATATGACATATTTTATAATTATGATTGATGATACCTATCTCCGAAACTATGCATTTTTGGACCACCTATTCTCGGAGTTTTAGTATTATTTTTACCTACAGAATATAACCCTAGTATTATGGGATATAAAAAAACAGGTTGTATAAGTAGACACAGAATTCACGAAACGAAACGTACTCATAACATTGTGCTGTTGGTAGCATTGCATAGTAGGGGTCATGGACCTCCATGACCCCTACTATTCAATGCTACCATCTGACTTTACTTTAAATACCTATTTATAGTAAAGTCATAACATTATTTGTCTGAATTTGAAAAAAATACTGATATAAAAGTCCTATACATTTGTCGTTTTTCTTTCATCGGATAAATTGTAACCCCGCAGTACTAGCAAAATATAATATTTCTTTGTCTATTATATTGTATATTTATACATTATATGTATATACTACTCTGTCAAGAAAGTACCGGGAAAAGATCAATAATACACAAAATGTCTGTTATTCATCCAAATTTATTTTATCACCTTCAAAGTATGCTCCTTTAGAAACGATACACTTGCGCCAACGAATAATCCATTCATCAAAACATTTTTTAAACGCTGCTTCCGGAATTGAGTTCAGTTCTCGCCGCGAATTCTCTTTTATGTCTTCTATCGATTGAAAACGGGTGCCACGAAGTGGTAATTTGAGTTTAGGAAAAAGAAAAAAGTCAGCAGGAGCCATACCTGGTGAATATGGTGGTTGCTGGATGGTATTTGTTGAGTGTTTGGTCAAAAATTCGTTCACAATGATAGCCTTGTGCGAAGGCGCATTGTCGTGGTGCAAAATCCAAGAATTTTCTTTCCACAAATCTGGCCTTTTTCGTCGAATTTGCTATCTTAAACGCCGCATAACGCTCAAATAATATTCTTTATTTACCGTTAGACCTTCCGGTAAGAATTCAGAGTGCACAACACCGCGATAGTCAAAGAAAACAGTCAACATGACTTTGGCGTGGTTTTTTCGGTTTCGGTTCAGTTGGAAGGCGCCACTCCGAAGCTTGTTGACTAGTTTGCATGTCAAACTCGTAAAGCCACGTCTCGTCACCAGTAACAATGCGTTTCATGAATGTTGGGTCCGAACTGACTCGTTCTAGCATGTCCTCAGCGACTTTCATGCGATTGAGTTTTTGGAGAAAATTCAGATCTTTTGGGACTAGCCGAGCAGCAACATGTTTCATACCCAAATGATTAGTTAAAATGGTACGGATCGACTCGTTAGATACAGAAAGTTCGGCGGCTATCTCTCTCAGAGTTGAATGGGGATTTTCAGTCACTATTTTCTTCACTTTTGCGATGTTAACTTCAGTTGCAGACGTTGACGGCCTACCAGAGCGAGGCAAATCTTCCATCACATCTCGACCGCTTTTGAACGCTTTGAACCACTCATAAGCACGAGTTTTTGATAAAGTCGATTCACCGTAAGCCTTCTGTAACATTTTCAGTGACTCCGAACACGAAATTCCATTGGCGATGCAAAATTTAAGACAAACTCTTTGTTCGATATTTTTGTCCATTATGAAATTCGCAATACACACTATATATGATATTACTAAAACCAGCACTGTATTTAATATAAATAACAGATGCAACTCAAACTCCGCGCCAAAATGGAAAACAGTTGTGCCAATCTAACAACTACAAAAAAAACAAAAATTCGAATTTGGAACCATAAGCAAATCATCCATTCCCGATACTTTTTTGACTGAATGTACATTCTATTTTGCGACTCATAATAGGAACCTATGTGTCGCAAAATAGAATGTTGGCACTGAGGTTGGCGACTTACGTGTTGGAAAAACACAAAATAACATTCAATAAACATGAAAAGAAGAAATTCTTAGTATATGTTGCTAATAGAAACAGGGTATCAATACTGTCTGTGTCGCAGGCTCTAAAAATAACTGTTTTCTTTTAATATCGATCAGTATTATCTAGAACGTGACGCAGAGAGACTGACAGAATCCGGATGGAGGATACCGTGCATTTTATTGTGCACCAACGTAACGTAAAAATATGGTAAGAATTGTGTTATTTTTTATATTCAATTATAAATAATTTTAAATGATTGTTTCAGCTTAGCCGTTTTAGTACCGCGGTCGGATTTTGAGTTACTTTAATAAGTTTTACATAATTATGTTGTTTTTCGTATGAAGATTTAACATTTTTTTTTACGATTTTTCACTTGACGTCTGACTGGGGTGAATGGGAGGAAAACAAGCAGAATGGGACAAGGACAGGAAGATGATTTTGACCATTATAAGCCTATAACGTCCCCAAAGCTAAGACACAGACCTCTTCTGTGTGAGGTGCGGGTCACCACGAGGGCGCAGTACGGGTTGGTGCATATACGTCTTCGTATGTTAGCGAGTGACGAGAATAATATGAAAATGCACTACCATACATGACATAACTTTCCTTCGTCTGACAATCTGGACTGGTTGTCAGACAATCTAGAATCTGCTTGTGACGTCCCACATCTTGAATGAACTCCTTGACGTCCCGCAAAAGCAATTTAACAATATAACAGATTCAATTTGTACCTCTCCACCGGTGCATATTTATAGACCTGCAACCGGTTGCAATAGCCCGCATCCTGGACTCCTAGATAGTAATATTCACAGTGGGACATTGGAAAGAAAAATATCCAAACGTAAGTAAAATATTTTTTAATATTTCTGAAAAGTCGCTTGCTTGAACCGGGTGTCGAACAAATAGAAAAAAAACCGGCCAAGTGCGAGTCGGACTCGTGCATGAAGGGTTCCGTACCATCGAAGTATTTGTTGTTACAGCGGCAACAGAAAAACATGTTCTTTGAAAATTTCAACTGTCTAGCTATCACGGTTCATGAGATACAGCCTGGTGATAGACAGACAGATGGACAGTGGAGTCTTAGTAATAGGGTCCCTCTTTTACCCTTTGAGTACGGAACCCTATAAAGAACATGCTGTATTTTTCAGGACGTTTGTACATGTAATCTATTTTGTGATTATGTGAGTAAAGAAATCGCAATGTTTATTCCATTGTGTTACGACGTTGAACTGCTAAAATGAAAGGGATGCAATTTCGAGTGAAATATGCAATGAGTTTGGCGTTGATTTGATAAACTAGTAGCATAGCTCGGGGCGCCGAGCAATGCCACTTTAATGTGTGCTGATTTGCCGGTGGCAGAGACGCGTCGCATCAGCAGTTTTCAATCGATAAAACTATACTAAGTATACAACCAAAATTGACTGTAATACCCCATTCAACGATACTTTCAGTTAAGGGCTCCTTTTACTTTCAGTTTAGGCATTTTACGAATCGAGACGGCTTGCGCCCGCGTTTCATAGGAGCCGTCGCGATATGAACTCCGGTGACTTATGGCGCCGAGCGAACACGCCACAGTAAAAATAAATCAGTAGTTCAAATTTTATTGCGTGCTGGTAATAAGAGCTAGTTTGCAACAAACACGTATAGCTTGATGTGCGTGTAACACTATGTAACACTAATACACTTTATATTGTTATGAATGTATGAGTGAGGCGATTATCATTCTATAGAATTTAAAAAATGGTGGTAGAAGATTTGGTAGAGATTTGTTGGAAAAATATGTGATTAATTAAAATAAAATATATAGGTCTGTACTAGCATAAAACTTTTTTCTTCCTAATAAATGTAGCGCGACCGTAAACCGTGCTCTAGGGTACCGATGTAACCGATAGCCATGTTCAATGAATTTCAAATTATTCAATAAAATCACCTACGTTATTGTCAGGAATCTTTTCTTGATAATTAACTCATCTTTGAGAATCATTACAATGCAGAAATCTTACTAATGAAAGTAGTAGGTACTAGTGACCCCAAATAAAGGTTCACGTAGGTACCTTTTTACTTTAAGAACGGTAGTTATCAGCTGATTAACAAAATGTTTGTTTTGCTTTATTACGTCGTAATAAAAACAATAAAAAACTTTTAAAAAATTAAACGCAATAAAAAAAAAATCGTCTTCAAAAACACAACAAAGTGACGTTTTCACTTTATTGTGTTTATAAAGTCGGTTTTATTTTTGCAAAAAAGATTTATAATTTTCCATTTTTAGTTTTAATATCCGATACAAATATTAGCTATACATATATTTTAACTTAACGTAACATCACGCCTGTAATCCCCGAAGGGTTGGGCTGAGGTGTACGGGGTGTACCCAATAGTACCTACACCCACATTTCACCAGTTATGTTTTAGTCCCATGTACCTAATACGGGGCGAGCGCGGTTGCTAGGGAGAAAATCCTGACGGAAAAACCCAATAACACTTTGCCCGACCTGGGAATCGAACCTAGGACCTCATGCGCAGAAGTCGCCAGCACTAGACCAACGAAGCAGGCATTAATTTTATATTGTTAACAATACATACACAACACAACTTTTGATCTTAGTTTTATTAAAATATTAAAACAATGATAGAAGGTGAAAAAAAAAAACAAATAAAAAAAGGCAAAAAAATGGTTTAGTATTTTGAAAAATGAATTGAATCTTTTAAATACACCAACAATCTACAATGTAGATAAACCTTTATTCTGACAGTCGTAAACCTGTGTAAAGTATGACCGGAAGATTACAATTAATTACTACGTAACCCTGTACCTGCACGTATCGATGGTACGCAAAGACTAAGCAGTAAAAATTGCGTTTCCCAAGTCTCATAAAACTTAAAATACTTTCAAAATTGACGTTACTTCTGATTTGTTTTTTTCGGGCAAAATATTAAATATTGTGTTTTTAACCACAAAAGTCACTAGATCAAACATGTATCTGTACTATATATTTTTTTACGAATTTAAATATGGTGATTTCTCTGGAAAAAACTCGATCTAGAAACGTAAATTTTAAACAAGGGCCCCTTAAATTAACGTAGCACACATTTACATTCTCTTTTTGCGGCCTTTATTATTCAGAACTATCTAATGATAACTGTTGCAAACGACTCCTTCTTTGGTCAGGCCCCAGGACACTACGTCCAATATAGGTAGGGCAAAGCCTTTAAGACTTTTTCATTCGTTTTCAGTAACAGTCTGGTATCCGAATCGGAATTTGATAAGTTTTTTTGTGACACATGTATCACATCACACATGGGATTCTTACAGCATAACTGCAGAAATAATAATGTGTATAGCATCAACTTAAAATGTCACTTACGGGATATATTCCGTGATTATTGTTTATTTTGAGCTCCCGATATTTCGACGCTGTTGTGAGCGCCATGATCGCGGGTTCAAAATAAATAATAATCACGGAAGATATCCCGTAAGTGAAACTTTAAGTGTTTAGTTATGAACCGTGGTAGTCAAATTTTATATTAATTGTGTATTTAACGGGTTCTGATTTTTTTTACTAAAGTGGCGCTAGTGTGCATGGGGGAGCCCCTTAATCCATAGGTATCTAAATACTAAAAAATTGCGCAACCTTTTGTAAAATATTTTTTGCTGTCCCAAGAGTTTTACGATTACGATATAAATTGCAGTTCGAATCTTGTTATCTTCTCTCTTTCTTTAAACATTTTTTTTCCGAATGCTTTTAGCCGTAACAGCGTGAAGCTCACGGCACAGTATACCGGCACCGCAACTGCACAGCTGCAGCACTGCGTCGCCTCGAATTTAGGCTACTGCTAGCCGCCAGCGCGCTAACTAGGCATCGTCCGCGAGGTGCAAGCTCGCGGTCCGCACACCGGCCGCGAGGTGTCGGAGTGCTGTCACCGCGTCCCGCGAACACAATTATTGTTATATGGCATTTTTGATCGACGGCGTTGTTTCGCTGGCGCGCTGTAAGCATGCGGTCCGCTCGCTTGAAGCGCGCGGACTGCGAGTCGAGTTGTATGGTAGCGGCAAGCACGCTGACCATGCTCGCCGTGGGCTTTTTCATATTGACATTATGAAATATATTATACGACGCACTATTAAATGCTCAAATTTGAATGGTAATTTAATTGCTGGGTAGAAGCGGTGCCGGTGCAATGTCAGTATAGTGTGCCATGACCTTGATTCGCTAATAAAAATGAACGCGATCAGCTTATCTAAACCGCGTTCAAGAGTCAATATAGTTTGTGTCAATATTCCATAGCAAAGAAGACACTGGCAGCTTTTAAATGTGTTCTGCTGTTCTAATTAACTTTACTTGGTAAACTCCGTAAAATAGTGAAAAATCCGTGGTACACAAAATCATCCAAACGTAATGATGACAACCAATCTAAAGCTAAACTGATAAAAAATGTATTGTTACAATAATTATGTTAAAAGATTATAGTAATGATATTACCCCTAATAGTACCCCTATATTTCGCCAGTTATGTTTTCCATATAAAGATAGAGACTTTATATTTAGGACAGAAATGTCGATGTTTTAACACGCCGACAAGCCCGCCACACCATTCCCAAACCCCTGCAACTCCTGAAAGCCAGAATCAACAGTGGCGATCACCAAAAAAGCGCGAAGACAATGAAGCTCGACGAAGTTCCAGGGAAACAATTTAACCTCATTTGGATTCCGCAACGAAATTAATCAAAAAAGAATAGCGGTGGAATAGGAAAAACATAATTTCCACTTCCCTCCATATCAGCAGGACACAGAACAATACAAGGCCAATAGGCACAAAGGGACGTTTACAACAAGCCCATACAATGCACACATGCAAAGGACATTTACTATAAAACGCCACTATCTTTACACCATACTATTCTTCAATTACATGGTTGCCTACCCTCATTATGCGTTCAAAAAAAGAAACATATTTAACTGTTTTTTATTAGGGTTCCGTACAAAAAATTTAAAAAACGGGACCCTTATAGGACCACTCGTGCGTCTGTCTGCCTGTCCGTCTGTCTGTCACAGCCAATTTGCTTCGAATCAACTGTGATTCGAAGCAAATTGGCTGTGACAGACAGTTGGTCCAGTGACCAAATCAGGTGAAATTTGGTAGGATGGTGTAATCCTATGACCCAAACACAGATCTATATGCAAAGTAAATAAATGTTTTTTTTTTTAAATGACGGTCATTTTCTGGGAACAAATTAGGAGTTTTGCAAACCTTACTGTGTCATATATCAAATGAAAGGTTTCGCGTTATGAGGATCTTAAATATATTTTTGTTATTATTGTAAAATAGTTTTGATTTTATTCATGAAAAAAGACGAAACTGGACCATTCCCCCTTCCCTGATCTCCGAAACACTTTTATTGCTTGTAGATTACAAGAAAACTTGTGTGAATTCTATCAATTGACAATAAAGTGGTAAAATCAATTTAAGACTGGCATTGTACGGAACCCTCTCTACGCGAGTTCAACTCGCACTTGGCCGGTTTTTAGTAAAAACGAGTTTCTGACAATTTAACTTGAAACCCACTTATAGGAAAACTATAGTGAGCGAGTTTTATTTTCAAAATACACAGTAATAAAGTATTGAAGAGATTCACAATATATTTGTAGCGCTCGTTTGTAACTTCTAGAATGAAAAACTTTGCTTGCAGTTTACTATATTCTATACTATAGACGGTTTAAGGTTAAAATAATAACTCTAAAAAAAATATGATGTACATTACCATGTAAACTTCCACCGAAAATATGTCATAAATCGTAAGCCGCAATTTACCTTTTATTCAATAAAGTTTGTGCGGAACCCTTAGTGTGCGAGTCCGACTCGCTCTTTGCCGGCTTTTGACTCTTCCCTTCTTTAATAAGGATAATATTTACCCAGCCAAAGCTGTTATTACTTATTTAGAGTTAACTAAATCATTAAGAATTTCTAATATATTGTTTATACGAAGGAGGAAAGGCAAGGAAACTTTATAAATCTGTGACACCTAGTACAATTAGCCGCTGGGTTAAGAAAGTTATAGAACAGAGTGGTATAGACATGAGTTTATTCTCAGCACATAGCAATCGCCACGCTTCGACGTCGGCTGCCTATAGTAAGGGAGTAAACATAGAATTGATGATCTTAGAAGCGCGTCTGGTTGGACGGGTGAGTCAACAACCTTTGCTAGATTCTATAATAGACCTATTATAAATAATAGAAGCTTTTCAGAAGCAATATTTAATTAACTACATGACTAGGTAAAAAGACTACGTCGGCTGCCTATAGTAAGGGAATACACATAGAATAGATGATCTTAGAAGCGCGGCTGTTTGGACGAGTGAGACAACCTTTGCTAGATTCTATAATAGATTTTATAAATAATAGAAGCTTTTCAGAAGCGATATTTAATTAACTACATGAATAGGTAAAAAGACTGATTAATTTTACCTAAGGTTAATTAATGAAACTAATTAATTAATGAATAAGAGGATTTATTCTTTGTTGTAATAATGTCAAAGATTGTATAGGTTTAAAAATAAACGTTTATTGATTTTACAACTTGACTTTAAACATCTACACTATCATCTCTCATCATACGAGGAGGACACCACAATGTAGCATAATTAGGAAGTCAAACAAGCTTACCTGTAACTAAGGTTCGACTTCAATTATGTGAAGTTGTGGTATCCTCCGAAGATGATGAGTCCCTCCCTACCCCAAGGACATACCAAGTTAACACTTCGTATAAACCATACATACATAACCAATAAAGAGAAAAAATCCCTTCGGCAAGCCGCAGGAGGAGGTAGATTTCCAAGAAGGTTCCAACCATAAATTTTGTTTGCAGTACCTCCTTTATGAATACGTCAGATGCCAAAAGACTTGGTTGTCATAGCTACGACTTTGTTGACGTTAGACAATTAAACGTCTATCTTATAGAGTTATCATAAATTAAAAAATCGGGAGGATTTTGATATGAGTTTAGCATGAAAACATAAAAAAATTTGCGACACTAAAAATTGTTTACCGTTTCGGAGATATCATTATTTTTCTAAAAATTTTGGATATTTCAACCCCCTCCCCAAGTTAGGGGTTGCATCAATAAAGTTTTAATTTTGTTTTGTCCGTATTCTTACTTACCTACCTACCTACTTAGCCGTGTGGTATCCGGCAGAGTAGAATAGAACCAACCCATTACACTCACGGGTGTCGTATAAGGCGACTAATTTTTGAGGCAGAACACCTTGCCTCCGTAGACCAGAGAATGGGCAGCAGCGTTTTCTGTTAGTCTTTCATCACTGCGATCTCCAATCCGCCTGCCAAGCGTGGAGATTACGGCAAATTCCTCCCATTATGGGAGAGGCTTATGTCCAGCAGTGGACGTTATGGGCTGTTGTAGTAGTAGTAGCAGTATTCTTACTCTGAATGATCTTAATACAAGACCAATAATTAATTTATTTTTTATTATATATTAATTTAATTATGTATTATATTTTTTTCTGACGAAATCTACCTAATAGATTTTTTTCTGAAGAAATCTACGTAAAAAAGTAAAACAGATAATCATGACTACCCACATTTTTGTAACATAAATTTCATTATACTAAGCTAAGTATCAAGCGCCTATTACTATATTACTAGCAATGTTACAAAAAGTAAGTTATTAATTTGAGAAACTTTTGTGTGTACTACAGATGTCTTAAAATTGGCTTAAAAATAAATACGTTTCTTTAATCTTTTGTTTTTATATTTCCTCAATGGGAAGGTAATAGGTAAATACTATTCATTAAAATAAAGGCGATCTTACATTAAAACATGTTCTTCCTTCATGTCTTTGTAGCAAGCTAGTAGCTTTTTTGTGGCTTTGTAGTTAAATAGTGAACAAGCCATGTCGAAACAATCGTAGACAAAACGATCTGACGGCGAATATTCCATAGTTGAAAAGTCCTGTCGTCGAAACAAACAAATGCGAACCATTCTGTCGGCGAAACGTCCATAGGTGAAACGTTCTATCGACGAATCTCTCAAAAACGAAACGTCCTGTCTGTAAACAGTCCAAAGGAGAAACGACTGTCTGAGAACGCTTGCAGAATCACGTGACACAGACAATTTTCAATTTGCCGCCAAATCGTAAACAAATGACAAATGAATAAAATACATCCACAAAAATATTAACAAATTAGCAGAGTTAAATTAACAAAATTTGAACTTAGTTTTTTATTGTATCGTTTACAAGTGGCCAGTTCTTGTGTCGCCCTCGTACATAATGATGCCATAAAACTTAGACTAGAAAACACTAAACATTGTTGATAATACTAAAGTAGTAGCACATGAAAACATTACAGGTATATGTCTAGAACTGCGTTTGGTATGAGTCTGGGAGAAATGACCTGTTTGGGGTATTGAGATTGAACAGACTTGCAAGTAGGCGCATTCCATAAAATCCTGGGTCAACCAAATGGCGATGATGCGAAGTCTGTTTAGGTTTTTTTAACAATGTGTATTTAGGGTACGATAGGACTGACATACGCATTGCGCTTATAAATGTCCCCAATTATATAAAGAAAAAAAATACCTTTACTTTAGGTAAAGGTATTTTTTTTCTTCATTTATAATATATATACAGGATGTAAAAGACCTCATCACGAAGCCATCAACCAAGCATTCTGTACATCAAACTAAGTAACTTTACGCAAAAATGATTGCTGGGAAAAGACTTTTTTTGGGGTTAAATATTATGTTTTGTGGTAGAACTCAATGTAACGCACTCAAAACATTGTGCTGATAGATGCATTGAATAGAACGGGGGTTGTGGAGGTGTTTTAAGTAAAAATCTTACATTAAAAACTTGTAAAAAAAACTTGTCAAAAAGTTGGAACTTTGACCCCCAATATCTCCGTAACTAGAAGGTTCCCAGGTATGGTGTAGAACAAAAAAATGATCGCAATGACGGGGAGAACAAGTGCTTTTCGGCTTCGTTAAGAGATGTTTTACACCCTTTATATTCAGGGCGTCCCACGGATATGCCACATGGAGGGAAAGTACCTTGAATATTGTAGATGGAACATTTTACTGAAAGAAGACATTATTTGAATTTAAAAAAACATTTAAAACTGCATTCATAGATAAAATAATTACATGTTTGAACCGGGAATCGAACCCGTTACACGAGAAAATTAATCACCCCGTAGCTTTATCATACCGATCGAAAGGCTTCATAAGAAGTATTTTTTTTTTCAAGTCAAATCCAATTATTCGACCTCCAAAACCCTCCGTTACATTTTTGAAAAATCATTTATTGTTCGTACTCTTTTTAGTTTTTGACTTTTTTCCATCAAGGACCTTTGCTACGGTAAGTCACTATGAACAAGACTAAATTTCCAACAAAATGATATCAATTTGGTAATGTTAGACCAAATAGTTTCTAAGATACAATGCTCAAAGTTTTTAAAATTTCCGAAAAACCAGACCTGTTGTGTGATGAATTTGACGAAACATTTATCGATGACCCACCATCAGATGATCAATTCGACCTACCTGAGCCGGTCGATGACGAAATGCTACTGAAGCAAGCTCCCCCCAAAAGGTGTCAAACTCAAACTCAAAGCATTTATTTCAATTAGACCATTACGGCACTTTTGAATGTCAAAAATACAAAAAAGAAAATCAAAGCTACAGTCCCAGTCACAAGGCATAATAACTTGAGAAAATACTGTAGTTGCCCATTCCCTAGCGTAGATCTCTATGGAGAAGAACGGGCAAGAAACTCCATGGACACTCTTTTAAAATCAAAATATTGTTACAAAATCTTGGTTACATCATTAATTTTGAGATTATACATATATGTGAGAACGATGTAGAAAGACGTGCACACTAAGAGCGTCCAGAATAAAAGATTAGATCAACAATTTACGAATAAAGTCATTAAAATGAACCTTGGCAGATAAGAGATGACCAGTCCCAACTGACAGCGCCCGTTCACAAACATGACGCATGTACCGGCGCCATTCAACTCAACCATATTGAAGGGAACTAAATGACCCGACACACCGGTGTGTTGTGGATTTAGAGAATCAGCCAGGTTCATCAGAGGTTTACAAGAAACACTATTAATAATACTCCCTTACAGTACTGTATACAATGAGGTGTTTCATAATATTGCATACACTTTAAATTTTTATTGCTACTAAGTTTTTTTATAAATTATAATGTATATTTTTGACGCATTTCATTTACAAACCCTTGTAACATTTTGTTTACTCACTTCAGGAACTTTGAACACTTTGTTTTTAAGAAACTATCAGGTCTACATAGACCAATTTGGTATTTATTTGTTGCAAATTTTGTGTACTAAATGAACAAGACAACTTAAAAAAAAACGTCTCAAATTGCATCTTATTTGGAAATTTTTGTGTTGTATAGCTGTTAGAAGCTATTTGGTCTAACATAACCAAATTGCTTTCATTTTGTTGCCAATTTAGTCTTCTTAAAACTTTTATAGTGACTTTTACCGTAGGAAAGGTCTTTGGTGGAAAAAAACGTCAAAAACTAAAAAAAAGTACGAAAAATTAATGGTTTTTCAAAAATTTTACAATGATCCGGAGGGTTTCAGTTTGACACAACTACTTCAGCACCTACAACATGAAAAAATCAGAACTACCTTATTTGATGCTAGGCAACCCCTTTGAAGGTACGATTTCTGATTTTCTATAATAGGGTATACCTATGCATGATTATTTTTTATCACTATAAACAGAGCGTATTAACATTAGAAATAGCAAAGTGAAATTATTTTTTTAATATCTAAATAATTCTAAGTTATAAGCATTTGAAACTGCTGATTAGACAAAGAGATGCGATACAGCGATTGACGTCATTCGCTGCATCGACGTACAAAAGCCATATTAAATTCCGTTTATCTAGAAAGAGATAGAAAGAAAAGTTTAAATGGTTATAACTTTTGTGTTGTTTGGCCGATTTATGTCTTGTTTTCGCTTTTTGTCATTATTTTTATAGTACTTTAACATTCCGTATCGAAATAAAAAAAATAAAATTTATGCTGTTCCATAAACGTTCGGAGTAACTTTTCCTGAGACCGAGATGCTACGTCAATTTGCCGTGTTACAGCTATTTTATACAACTGTCAGACGACACTATTTCGGTAGGTACCGGTTCTGTTTTTCTAAACAATTGACAATTAATATCTCTTTACGTTTTTATTCATATAACCGTGAGACCTTTTATTTGTCCAAAATCAATATGATAACGACCACATATTGGAACTATGTTAATCATTGAAGTTGAACCACACAATGGATGTCACCACACTCCCCAAAGTTCTGTTTAAACTAGTAAGCGGTGGCCGGTTCAATGGCGCCATTAACCTTGTGGCTGTGATAAATGTGTGAATATGAGATTGTGAACACAACGCCATTCTAAAAGGGCTGATTTTTGACAGCCAAGTCGCCAGTAGTATCTATTCTATTTCCTAATACAGTTTCACGTTCAAGAGTACCTATTAGTGGCCCAAATAAAACAAATGGTTGGCTTTGATTTTGTCACAACAATCTTTAAAAATTATACAGTCATCCACTGACTGCTAGACAACGTACAGCTCAATCGCTGCGTGTAGGGATCGTGAATTGTTTCATCAGAGTTCCTAATAGGTCAGGAAGGATTTTTGAGAATAAACCCCTTCCAAAGCCTACTTATAAAAGTATGTCGTGGATATTCGTCGTTACTACCGCCTGGGTCCCATCGACGATACGGTTTATTTTAGAATAATTTTCTAGTATTGTAACCAGATTATATACTAATAACTCGAATGTAATTTTAAATCGATTTTTCTAGTACAATATTGAAATCTGTTTTATTCATTTTAATATTGTAAAGTTGTTACTGCTGTATACTTTAAGTGAAATTACAAGTTAGAAACTACAAGTTGGAAAGGTCCTGCAAAGCAGTACATTTCTCGTAACATCTTCTACTTAATAAAATCGTAAATTCACTGACAGACAAGGTACAGCTTAAACCGCTGAACTTAAGGGCTATATATCCCTCAAATGGCTTAGCATGATCCTTCGTTACTCCTAAAATACTGCAGCATTAATTTGGAAATAAATATAAATATGGTAAAGTTGAGGATTAATGCTAAGTCCTATGTGTGACGAAAACACGATTCCATAAACTTTTCTCGATAGAAAAAAATCCAAAGTTACCTCCAAATCGAACAATAAACCGCTGGTATTCAAAAAGTAGTTGAAATTAGACCATAAAACTTTGCATACTAACTAAACGAACTATAAAGCAGGTCTTATGTGTTTTATTTTTTTAGTCCAATCAATAGATTTTTTGTAAATCCCAAAAAACCACTCATTTCGCACTATTCGGGCGCAGTGACTGACGTAACAACCGCTTTGTAGTACAAGCTGATTAGAACTTTATTCTAACAGTATTTCAAACGAAGTTTGAACCACCACAAATAGAGTTGCTAATTTTAGGGTTAGAAGGGTCTTAAAGAGGTTAATAGAGGATAAAAGATTGTATGGTATTTCGTCACTTTTTTCAGTGGGAATTCCAATCAATTTTAATACACATAAACTATGTGTGTCTTTAATTCCACAATGGACCATGGACCGTAATTCACGTTGCGGTCCCTTTGCGGCCAGGTGGATCTCGCTTAGTAAAGCAGTCCATAAAAACACAATACAGTTGTGTTTTAAATGTCCGATACGATATTTTATTTATTGACAGCAAAGCATTACACGACGCCCGTATTGTCCAAAGGCTTAGACAGATATGTACTTTTAGTAACCCACATTTCGCCAGTTATACGCCGGTTCCGGACGATATCGATAAAGTTTGACAGGTCATTGTACTCATCATTATGAACAACATTTACGGGACCAAACCATGAGACGCGAAAAAAAAAAATCTGCTGTTCCATACATTTTAACGAGTTATGCGAACATAATAGGCATGACGACAGTATCAAAAAATTGCAAATCTATTCAGTCCGTTAGTAAGTAGTATTGGAAATGAATGGACACGTATTTTTTGTTTTTGTAAATCAATGAATATTGACAAAGATAAAACGCATCAAAACTCGAGTGGGGGCTCGTGACGTCAGAAATAGTTAAAAATTATACCAAGGAGTGACGTATTGAGAATTTTAAAAGCGTCATATCTTCGTCAATTTTGGTTTACGTAACAAAAGAAAAAACACGGGTCAAATATTTTTTGATAATCCAACTGACGGACTAATTAGATTTTTTTGTCGTCTCGCCTATTGTAGGGAACAGCTGATTTCATTTGTTACACAAGCTCAATGTATGCATTTTCCCTTACACTACATCATTTCTATATACGTAGAAGTAGTTATTCAATGATAGATGTCCCGCTGAGGGTCGTGTCACTCTTACACTGACGTCCCCTATCCATGATGTCAGAGAAAAATAATACAACATACTACTTCCACATCTGCATGAACTCATCGAAACAAATTTAATTAAATAATTATGGGAATCATCAACACAAAGAAGAAGTAGCCTTAATAAATCCGAAGGCCTTAAATTCCATCACAATCAATCTGATTAAAAACACTATCAGTTCTTAGACAAGTTAAAGTTTCCGTAGACACATTTTATCGAGTATTACGAGAAAATCGCTGAAAATGGGATTAATATCAATGTCAAAGTAAAATTGATCGTGCATTATTTCAGACACTAGCGAAAAAGAAGAAAAAAGAAGTGAGTTTTAAGGTCATGGCACATTATGCCGGCACCGTTCCAACCCAGCAATTAACTTGCCATTCAAATTATTACTTACGGCGGGCAGTCAGCGCGCTTGCCGCTGGTGTGGTGCCGGTGTAATGTGCGGTAACCTTTAATCGGTTACTGAGTCAATGCGATTAAAGATATTCAAGAACCCGTAAGACTTGAGCCTTCTGAAATTGTGTCGTTAAATACAAGTCAGTAGTTTTTGTCATGTGTGTTCAATGTAGCACATCCTTTCTTAGGCAAGTCTTTATTTAGATAGATTTAAAATACATCGCGGCCTGCGATTCTGATTTGCTAAAATAATACCGATATCGATGTCAAATAAATTAAATAATCACATAAATAACTACAAATATTTTATTATTTAAAATACAGGAAAAATCAGCAATCGCAGCGTTTTATTCTCTACTAGCACTTCACCCGCGACTTCGTCCGCAAAAATTGTGATAACTCGGCTAATATGCATGATATAAATATAATTTATAGCCTATAGCACCCACGAATAATGTATCTTTCAATAAGTGAAACAAAACTTGAAGAGGATCATTAGTTCCTAAGATAACCCCCAACATACAAACTTATACCTATACAGGGCGTCCCACGGATATGCCACATGGAGAGAAAGTACCTTGAATATTGTAGATGGAACATTTTACTAAAAGAAGACATTCTTTGAATTTCAAAAACAATTTAAACTGCATTCATAGATATTTAAATAATTATATGGTTGAACCGGGAATCAAGCCCGTTACACAAGAAAAATAATCATTCTGTAGCTTTATCATACCGATCGAAAGGCTTCATCATAAGTATTATTTTTTGCTAAATAACATAATGTCAGAAATAAAAGGAAGACCATGAATTTTAACATTTTTGATATAAAATTAATCAATTTATCAAAAATGAGTCCCTTCCTGTTGAATACAAAGTCGCAGTATTTTGATTATTTCGCTCCCTGTCGATTTTTTGATCTTGTTGTGGTGGATATTTTGAATAATATTTCTAAATTCTGCTTGTAGCCGTGGACACTTTCATACTTATTTGGGGGTAGGAAGGGACTCATTTTGAGCATTTGATAAATTGATTAATTTTGTATTAAAATGTTACAATTCATGGTCTTCCTTTTATTTTTGATACTATGTTATTCAGCAAAAATAACCCTAATGATAAAGCCTTTCAATCGGTATGATAAAGCTACAGGCTGATTATTTTTCTCGTGTAGCGGGTTCGATGCCCGATTCAACCATGTAATTATTTAAATATCTATGAATGCAGTTTAAATTGTTTTTTAAATTAAAATAATGTCTTCTTTCAGTAAAATGTTCCATCTACAATATTCAAGGTGCTTTCCCTTCATGTGGCATATCCGTGGGACGCCCTGTATATGTATGAAATACGAGCATACATGTCTTAATTGCCCGGACAAAACAAGACCATATTCTAAAATAACAATAATGACCAGTCAATTTTGATCAGTCAGGACATTATCTACATGTTTCCCCTAGCTTCTTTATGAAGTAGTTATGCAACCAAGCCTAACGGTTGTACACATAAACACGATACGAAGTCGCATCGTGCTACGACGCGGCATCGTTTCACGATGCGACTCATGCGACGTCGTATCGTGGGAATCTATTTCAAAACAAGTAGCAATAAATCTGCAGTGTCCGCAGAAAATAGGTCGTATTTCCCTGTTATAAAGCACAGTAAAAAGATAAGCAGTAGGTTGACTTCAAACGTAGATTCCCACGATACGACGTCGCATCGTGTTTATGTGTACGAGCCGTAAGCCGTGTTAAGGTCAAAACTGACCTAATTTCACGAAATCTCTTTCTTTTGTCCCCAACCTACTTTTGTGAGCTTACCTACTTTCTGCCAATTCAATGAAAATGTCAGGGTAGTTAAGTAGTTAAAACTAGTTTTACTTGTTTGGACGCAAGATGGAATTCTTAGTAATCCAAATGATATTGTTGAAGATTTACTCAACAATTTAATTTGGGTTATGTTGGCATTTAGTATTTACTTACTCTTTCTTTACAAAACATAAATGCAATGACTTCTCTATTCTACACAAAAGTTCCTAGTCATAATTACACAATAGGCGTGACGACAGTATCAAAAAATTTTAGTCCGTCAGTTAGCGTAGGTATTGGAAAATAATGGACACGTATTTTTTGTTTCTGTAAATCAATGAATATTGACAAAGATAAAACGCATCAAAACTCGAGTGGTGGCTCGTGACGTCAGAACTAGTTAGAAATTATACCAAGGAGTGACGTTTTGAAAATTTTAAAAGCGTCGTATCTTCGTAAATTTTGGTTTACGTACCTAACAAAAGAAAAAATACTGGTCAAATATTTTTTGATAATCTAACTGACGGACTAATTCGATATTTTCAGTACACGAGCCTATTATAGTACTGTAGGTAGGTACATACATAAGTCTTGTAGGTTATTCCTTGAACGTTCTGCTACTAAGGTGGAACATTCAAAAAATTAAGTTATTATTTTACGCTCTTTATTTTAAAACTAGCACATCGCCCGCGACTTCGTCCGGTAAAATTGTGATAGCTTGGCAAATATGCATGATATAAATATAATTTATAGCCTATAGCACCCACGAAAATGTATCTTACTATCAGTGAAAAAAAAAATTATCTTTAGATGCGAAGATTACTTCTTACTTAAAATTCAAATTCATTTTATTAGCTTGCAACAGAATACTGACAGGATTAACAGCGGGTCCCAAACTAGCCGCCTGCACCAGGTGACCCAGACAAAACACCAGTTAAAACAAATTACAATGTTCTGCTAGCGCAAGAACAATAGCTTGGGTTAGTTACATTTGATTTCAAAATAAAAATAATAATTAATAACATTGAAAATAACTTAAATTAATATGCAAAATGTGTTAATTTACAAAATTTGTGAATTAAGTTAAGCACAAAGAATTTAAGAGTAATTAAAAACAAAAACTTGGTAACAATGTATAAACTAACAAGATTATATTTGAATGTATGTGTGCGTGCGTGCGTGTGTGTATCTGTGTGTATCTGAGTGAGATTAGGAGTGCTTACTACTTACGTAGGTACTTACAAACCAATTTTACCTCTTTATATTATTAATTACTAGCGACCCACCCCGGCTTCGCACGTGTGCAATGTAGCATAATACATAATCTATGCAAGGATAGTATAGATCAACAATAGATTGTCAATAACCGAATTTAAAGAAACCAAATCATTGTTTATCGGTGTCATATCAATTGATCGAATTGCATTGCATCTCTATGATTCGTTCTCATGAAGCGATGTCATGATTCAAATTGTCAATCAATGCGATTTTTCACGCTTGGAGACATTGCGATAAGCGCTATCAATAAAGTACTAAAGTCCCTGAGTTATAGTTCTGGGGGTTGCGGTTACAGACGGGCGGCGCGAACTCTTAGACCAGGGATTCCCAAAGTGATCCCAAATCCAGGTCCGGTTTCCCAGGGGTATACCCCGACATAAACGAAAACTGATTTTGGGTGTCGACGAGGTCTAAAAATTTACCCCTTATTAAATAAACACAAGTTCTTATTTTAAATTTTCAAGATACTGTACATTTGTATAATTGTGAAAATTTATATTATTTTCTTAAATTTTGATAAGAATATGAGGTTGAGTTTACTAAAATTTTTACATAAGTATTTTGTATCAATAGGAAAAAAACTACAGATAAGATTTTTAAAGTATTGTATTGTATTGTATAACGGGCTGGTGTCCGCAACTCCACGTCAAGGCGCGTATTTTGCATAAATTTATTTTAAAGTAATTTGGCTATTGGGGTCTGACTGTCTGAGGTAGCAGCTCATTTTGGAAAAGGGGTCTCTTGCCGAAAATTTTAGGAATCCCTGTCTTATAGAACAAGAGCCAGCGATGATCAGACCTTCGTTATTTTATAAAACCTGAAAGTTTATCTTTGTATGTCCCTAATACAGGTATGAACACGTAACTTGAAGAACTTTCAAAAGATGTTTTCTCAGTTATCAGACAGTTTCGATGGTTCTTACATCTTGTCAGACAAATTAAAAGTCTCATAAAAAAGTGTCATGGAAACGCCCTCAATTTTTGAGTTATAGTTTTTTATTTCGAAAACTATGAGTTTTATCGCTAAACTTTAAAAAAAAGTTGTAGAGTAAACAATTTGCTTTAAATAAAAAATTGCGACGTTAAAAAATGTTTGCCGTTTCGGACATGTAATATATTTTTCCAAAAATTTTCGAAAATGTTCAAATGTAAAAGTTGTCTGTATTCTTACTCGAAATGATAAAAATGTTAAACGGTTCAATAATTTTCCATAGGCAAAAAGTTATGGCCGTAAAACTGAATTTCATACAACCGCACCCCCGTCGGCCCCCATGGGCGAATTCCGCACATTCACGAAAGTTTTGACCCGTTCGATTTTTTGGCCAAGTTTGAAAGCAATCGGTGCATAATTAGTGCACATAAATTAATCGGGCTAAATTTTGCTTAGCGCCCTACACACATACGAAGTTGTTGATTTGGGCTCTAGGGGTCATAACTAGACCCCCATGGTGAAATTTTCGGAAAACTCGACTCTAGGTGCAAGATCAATAGGTAGATTTTTTTTGACGAAATCTACCTAAAAAGGAACAAAAAGAATCAGCAAAATCGATGTCCGAGGAAATGTTTATTTTCAGTTAATGATCAATTGATCAGACGCGAAATACTTCTTCGGTAAGAAAACTAAATTCTCTGTGAGTCGTAAAAAGTACTGTACTTCATCTGCCTAGCCTTTTCCCAACTATATTGGAGTCGGCTTCCAGTCTAACCGGATGCAGCTGAATACCTGTATTTTACATGGAGCGACTGCCTATCTGACCTCCACAACCCTGTCAGTACTGGGTAATACGGTACCCCTTGAAAATACTGGTTGTCAGACTTTTTGGCCACTGACTACTTGTAATACCTGTGCTTTCCGAGGCACGGAGGACACTCGCTTTATAATGGGTGGTCACCCATCTACAGACCAACATAGGCAAGCACGGCTTAACCTAAAGATCGACCAGAGCGGCTGTTATTATTTTTAGCCACGAGCACCTCTTAGTAAAAAGGACTGTACCTTAGTACATAAAAATACTCTTGTTTGTAAGCACTATAAAGTCAAGTTTCTGCAATGCTACAGCTGAGGGTCTATTGCGAAGTTTTACACGTAAACGACTATGTTACTTCAGACAACAATTTGTACTTAAATTGAACCAACGCCATCTGGTGACAAAGGTGGAAATCACAATTATTTCGTAAAAAAATTAGGTTTATCACGATCGAGTAGGTTTTGTCGTGATAAAAACTCTACTAGGCTCACTGATGTTAAAACCTAATACATATTAAGTTTCTATAAAGTCAAGTAGCTTGCTTAACACTACTTCATCTTCATCACCATCAGCCTGCAGCAGTGCAGATATGGCCTCTTCAATTGCACGCCACTTAACTCGATTCTCGGCAACTCTCACCCAGAAATATGCTACTTGGTTTGGTTAGATAATCACATATTACAGGAACTTCATAATAACGTTTCTGTTTTATTTCATATTTTGAAAAGAAAAGATTAACACGTTTCTTTTGGGTGACTTATTTTTGTATGGATAAGGGATGTTACAGAGGTGGTTTTATCGGAACCGAAATCGGGGTCGGAGTTTTTAAATTTGTTCATGTCTTTTTCTTTTCTATAAACACCACATGCACTTGCATAAGTTAACAAACCATCCACGTTTCTCGCCTTGTTGAGTGTCGTGATTGATCTAACTGGCTGTCAAGGCGTGTGACCCAACGCAGGGGGACACTGCATGTGAGACAAGAATAGAATGATACTGCACTTCACAAAGTGCGACAGTCAACTCGCAATGATTACCACTGATATGTTCAATAGGTATATTTAAAACTGAACTTCGATATTTTTACTAGCAACGACGCAGTCAATTACTGATATTCAGATTGGAATTAAATTCTCTTCCTCTGTTTGCAACATGATTTTTAAGATATAATTATATAAACATGAGAACTCTTATTTTTTACCAAAGAAACATATTATTTGTCACACATTACAGAATTTAAAAAAACCGGCCAAGAGTGAGTCGGACTTGCGCTCCCAGGGTACCCGTACAAACTTTTTAAAGGACCAACTTAACTTTGCTGTTCGATCCCATGAAACGGCTATTGCACCAACCGCAAATAAGTTTGTAGTAGTAAAATCGCTTTTTTTATTTTTATTTAACTACAAACAGGATTTAAAAAAACTGGCCAAGAGTGAGTCGGACTTGCGCACCCAGGGTTCCCATACAAACTTTTTAAAGGACAAACTTAACTTTGCTGTTCGATCCCATGAAACGGCTATTGCACCAACCACAAATAAGTTTGTAATAGTAATATCTTTTTTTTTTATTTAACTACATATTTACGGTTTTCAGATTTTTCCCTTTACATGTAAGACAATGCTTCTCGCCAAATTTCCTGATTCTAGGTCAACCAGAAGTGTACAAAACCAATCAATTTGTTGTCAATTTTGGTTAAAAGCAAGGTCTTACAGCACAAGTAAAGGGAAAATTCCAAAAATAAAAAAAATGAAAATTAAGGTAAATTTTCGTACTTAGTTTTCGCGAAAATTGAAAATTAAGGTAAATTTAAGTACTTAGTTTTCGCGAAAATCTAAATTTGCCTATATCTTTTTACCATGTTGACTCAGGAACTTGATTTGTATACACCAAATAGGGACTATAGACCTCAGTATTTGGTATAAATTTCAACTTGCTAGGTCCACCCGTTCCTGAGAAAATCAGTGGTGACAGACGGACGGACAGACAGACAAAAGAGTTATCTTATAAGGGTTCCTTTTTTTACCTTTTGAGGTATGGAACCCTAAAAACGCTTGAACAAAAGCTGTACAGGCAACCATGTTAATGCAATTCTTTTAGAGTATCAAACAAAGAGACAGGGTGACCAAAAGTATGGCCTTGCTTGAGGAGCTGGGGCTGTGATCAATTGTCCCGCCCATTCATTATGATCATGTAGAATTATAATAAAACATCAGGTTTTTCAGTGCTAGGCATGACAGGAAAAATTATTGAATAACCTATTATGTACCTAAATGCTTCCTGATTATGGACACACAAAACAATAAGTCTTCAAATGCTAAAGAATTATGTAAAAATAATGGTAGGTTTGTAAACACTTAGGTTTGTATAGTAGTACTGTCTAGCTTCATTTCTTTACATTACATGTATGTATTCAATCATACATGATCTGTTCAACAAACAACAAATTGTTTTGTTGTGTTCAACAAATTGTCAATCAATTTAGATAATTCACATGTTGACGACATGATTATTCTGTTTCTGTCATAATAAGATGACAGAAACTGGATGATGTTTTACTATGTTCACCGCCAAACACATTCAGTGATTAGTGTTGAAAAAGACTAAAGTGATAACAATGAAACAACAGTTCACTCGTATTTTTTTGGACATTGCTGCTTCCTTTTCGTAAGATCCTAATTAATAAGAACTATTCAGTATAAGTAAAAATAAGACGAGAGCAATAAGCCCAGTACTGGGAAATGACTTTTTGTATTAGGATAGAGCATTCTTTTGTTGACCTAATCAGAATATGTCCAGAATATCAAAAAGGATGCGCACATCCTTTGTTCCTTCAGATAATTATGAAATTATGGTTATTTAGGTTGGTTACTATGCAAACCATTGCTGTTTTTACTAAGATTCTTTTGTCAGACTCACAAAGAAACTATATCACAGCTGGAATATTCCCTGTGTTGGCTCGACAGCGCCATCTAGTGACCATAACCTGAATCAATTCTAAGTACACTGGAACTATGTCATTTCATTTGTCAGATTTAGTAGGTATCTTGATTTTTGGTCTTGTCTAACAAAATATTATTCCATCTCCTTAGCGGAATCACCACATTGAATGAGGTGTATGTATTACATAGTATGATTGCAAGAAATAAATTCAAGTCAATCAATTTTTATTAAATGTCTTGGTATTGATTGTCTCAGTAAGACTCAAGGTATCTATGTAGTAAATTTTATCTTAATGTTCATTTTTAAGCATAGGTACTAACAATATTTAATTTAGATTCACTTTCTGAAGAACCCAATGTGGACCCAAGGATTTTGACAAAAAATTATGTCCTTTTGGCCTTGTTACACAAAAATACAAGTACTTTTTCATTTAGCCCCAAATCGACAAGTATTTAATATAAACGTTTTATTGATGAGAAAAATCAAAAAAAGTGGAGCTTAAAATAGAGACGAGTCGTGTTCAATCCAATTTAAGTTTATTTCCCAACCGATGCAAGAGAAAATGTACTAAATATTGGGCACACAAGCAAAAAAAGCCTCTATAGCTACTAACATTATGTAGTTGGTACCATGCACGTAGCAGTAAAATATGGAGGATGCATATCCGATACCATCGAAAATCTCTTTCAAAACGAAATGGGCCGCCGTGATAACGCAGGAATAGTTTTAATATGCTGTTTATCAACGAATCACGATGATTTTTATTGATAAAAAATGCTGTAAGACAAGAAATGCTGTCAATTGCCACACGATAGTACCGCCCTATCCACTGATGTTGATGTAGCTTAAAATTGGACTTACCTCGCCCGAAAATAGCATGTTCCACGAAGAAAATGATAAAAGATGAAGAGAGATAAAAACTGAACCGAAATTGTTCACTGATTGTGTAGGATTTAGTTAAGTTTCACAATTTTTTCCACAAAACAATAACACTACGTGCAATCACTATCGAACCACCACACTGAAGTTGTTGACAACGATTCAAATCAGCCAACCTAAGAGACAAAATTAATCAATTTTTTTGGAGAAACTTCGTGGTCGAGTTTGAGGCAAATCTTCAAAACCAACCACAGCATTGCAAGAAAAAAAAAGTATTTTAATAATGTTTATTTTGTACTTTGAAACGGTAAATAAAGTACTCCTACATATTTTACAAACCATTTAGGACAATATTTTCGGGAAATTAAGTTATAACCTACATAAACGTAACATTACTAAATCAATACCCCGCTTGAACCACAACATGTTTTTTTTCTTATAGAGTAGGAACCAGGCTCAGAGCCTCAGACCAAATAAAAAGGTTTTTTATTTGGAGGAATCAGGTTAGTTAAGTAAGAATACTTTGCTTATTAAATCAAAAACGTTATTTTAATCTAGTAAAAATACAAAAAGGAAAATTAAAAAAGTAATTTTGTTGCCAAAAATATTACAAAAAGGTTCTTCATGTTCAAAGGTTCTGTATCTTGGGCGCCAATAACTGTATTGGCAAAGGTCTATCAATAGAAAAAAAAAAAACATATTTAAAAATCATCCTTATAAAAGCAGTATGCACACTGGTTTTTATATACCTACTCCATGATAGAGCACATTTTGGAAATGATTAGTACCTAGAGTTTGATTTACAA
Source organism: Xestia sexstrigata (assembly GCA_941918905.2). NCBI lineage: Eukaryota > Metazoa > Arthropoda > Insecta > Lepidoptera > Noctuidae > Xestia > Xestia sexstrigata. The sequence goes on along the minus strand of OW799200.2, from coordinate 7,321,013 downwards.
GAAAGACTGCAAAATTTTCAATTTCAATTAAAATAATAAAATTGTAAATATATATATAAAAATTAAAAACCCGACTGCGTTAAAAAAAATAACTAATAACTTTAATTAAATAACTAAAAATAATAAAATAAGTTCAGGAGACGGGACATTGACTGCAAAATTCGGGACCCATTATGGATGTAACGATTTTAGTCTACTTAGATTATTCAATGGGTCCCGACTGTTGCAGTCAATATTTCCCGTCTCCTGAACTTGTTTTATTATTTTTAGTTTTTTATTTAAAGTTATTAGTTATTTTTTACGCAGTCGGGTCTTTTTTTATTTTTTTATTTTATACTTTTTGAGGATGAGGATTTTAAAATGATCTAATATCTAAGTAACTACTTAGATATTATACCATTTTAAAATCCTCATGATGAGCCCTCTATCGAGCCGTTCAGATTGCAGAGCGTGCCAAACATTTGAATTTGGCGCTAAGAATCTGCCATTTTGTTTTTTTATTATTTTGATATACCCAGTGTCACTTTCACAGTAAATACGAATCTAACGACACCTCTCAAGCTAAAATCCATCTAGCCGTACAGGCTGCAGAGCGTGCCAAATATTTGTTTTTTTTTTACATAGAAACTATTTGTCATTTCGAATTACATTCAAACAATTTATGTTGCTTAAATTTTTGTAACCACCTTTTAAAACCCTTCATTTTGATACACCACTCGATACACACAACAAATCCACGTTTTTTTTTTTTTATGATTAAGAATAACAATAAGAATAATAATAATTTATTTGCTTAAAACCCAGGTGTTACCAGTTGGCAGTTGTTAAAGTTGGTGGTTTAGGCACTAACCATATTTAGCCTTTTTATGGCATGCAAATATAATTTAACATAATTGTATAATGCGTATATAAGTGAAATTTAACACGTATTCAGTAAAGTAAAATCATTATTAAAAAAAAAAATAGCACATATTGCACACGAATCTAATACCCATTTCTTAAAATTAAATTTTGATTATACCTAATGTAGCTAGTGACACTCGCGCCATCAAGACGAATCTAACGACCTATAACCTATCCAAGTCCCTCCATCCGTTGAGGATTTACGAGGGAACAAAGAAATGGATATACATACATACATACAGGTAAAACACATTACCCTTCTTTTGGGCTTCGCCGTAGTCGGGTAAAAAAAGACATGTTTGTTGTTTTCGAAAACTCTTGAAAAAGAACCATCAACAGTTTTAAAAAGGTCAGATTACGCGGCACGCTAGCATTAATGATCACATCCGTCGTGCTCTTGCCACCGCCGGGGTGCCAGCAGTATTAGTACTCTTTGGCTTGTCACGCGTCGATGGCAAGAGACACGATGGTATGACCATAATGCCATGAAAGTTGGGTAGGCCTTTGGTGTGGGACACAACTTGCGTCGAAACTCTTGCGCCATCCCATCTTCCTAGCACAGTGGGTTGCGCTGGGGCGGCTGCTGCAGGTGCTGGAAATGGCGCAATTACAATAATTTAATTGGTAGTTATGTGTTTGAGCCGTTTGGGGTTGAAACACTAGGGCCATGGGGTCCGAGTGCCCACCTAGTATTTCGGGAAGTCGCCAAGCAGTTGGTCGACTCTTCACGTGGCCAGAGGGCGGGCCTATTTTCTGACCAAAGAATCAGCATTGCCATCCAACGTGGCAATGCTGCCAGCCTTCTGGGCACTTTTACTGTTGACAGTGATGTGGACGAATTTTTTGATGCCCTGTAACTGTTTTGATACATTTACATATTGGTCTTGTCAGAAAAAAATTACCTTTTGGTCTTGCACCTAAAGTAGAGCTTTCCGAAATTTCAAAAAAAGGGGGTCTTGTTATGAGCCCTAGAGCCCAAATCAACCGCCGGTTAAAATGTTCAAATATATATATATATGCATACGTACGTATGTTGGTATGTGGGGCGCCAAGCAAAATTTAGCCACACTCTACAGGTCGCAATTATGCACCGATTGCTTTCAAACTTGGCCAAAAACTGAACAGGGTCAAAACTTAGTTAAGTTTATGAATGGACTAGTCAATTAAAAAAATTGGGACCAACCAGCCAAATCGTTTTATTTTGCGTTCGTCAAAGTTAAAGAAAGAGTATAAAATATTTAACAAGAACTTTACGCAAACAAACAACGTTATCTAAACAGTAGGCAGATAGCAATACATACTTAATTAAATAAGTAGGTACCGATTACTCATAAATATATTTTCAGGTTAAGTCAGTTCTTAGTACTGTTTTTGAATTATGTATCGACTCAATTTTCCTGTTTCCGAGAAATTAAATCGACTCTACTGGTGTTATGGCAAAGCCGGTAAACTTCTTTCACATCTGACGGAAAACGACTACCGACACCTATCGTGGAAAGAAAGAAAGAAAAAATATTTATTTATCGCAGGGACATGGCGTTATTACAAAATGACAAATAAAGGTAAGCGTCCACCTGTCCGCATCGTAGGCATCGGACGCATCGCATCAAACTTTGTACTACTCTTTGTACAGAAAGTCTCATATGTGCGTCCACTGATCCGCACCGCACGGATCGGGGTCTGTTGAATAATACTACGAGCCATTTGATGCGATGAGTCCGATGAGTACGATGCGGACAGGTGGACGCCAACCTTAAATAGAATAAACAAAAAAAAATACACGTCGTCGAAAACGGGTTCATAACGCACTACGATTGGGTTCAACATGAAATGTATTTCACACTCAGGCGTTTTTTTAATTTATCCGCCCGTGTGCGGAAGTGAAAAGTTCCACAGATAACTATATAATAAAAAGCCTTTTATTTCTTGCCATTTAAATTAAGTACTTAAATTAAAATTATAAAAAAGATTACATTGTTAGATTTGATTATTACATTAAATTATTAGATATTCTTTATTCATTAAAACATCTTATTTATTTAAGTCCATCTTTAAATAGTTCTTAAAAAAAACTTGTAAACTTTATTAGATTTTATTAATAATGAATAATAAAATTCGTATAGTTCTACAGATAACTATACGAAGTTCAAATCGGTTCAATGCCCACAATGTTTTATGCCTTGTATAGTCGGAGGTGATTTTTTTTAATTTTGGCAAAGCAACTCCTGTGCGTCTTTACGGCGTAAATATCTTTTGAATATTCAAATTGTGTTTATAAATAGACAATCATCGATAAACGTGATTACTTTAAAACTAATATTTACTTATCTATACAAATTAACATTTATTTGTGTTCTAAACACAAAAATATAAACAGCTATTTTTATTTATGGCTGTTTAGCGGCTTCCCACGTTTGCTTCTCCTTCAACCTGGCGAAAGCAAAACAAGGAAAAAAAAGTAAAATTAAAATTATAGCTTCATTGTATTTTTTTTTATTTCTTCAAAAGTGTATTGAGAAACGTCGTTTGATACACGTAGACATTTGTTATTGCAGTTCTCGGGTCATTAACACCCTCGCCTCGAATGCAATATATAACAAAATTTCTCCACTTGTATCAAAATGTACTTACTATAAATGGTCTACGTATTCATACACCAAATCTCAGGGGTCATTGTACTCATCATTATGAACAACTTTTACTATGGGACCAAACCTTGAATCACGAAAAAAAATCATCTGTTCCAGGGTTTTGCCCAACATCGCATACGAAATTTACTAAAAAGCATGCCCGGTCGCTTGTCGGCTGTGAAAATAGCCCGTGGAGGCAATACAAAATATCAATTTTGTTTCAAACTTCGTTTTTATGTTGTGAGGCACTAAACAATAAATTACCAACAACATACAGTTTCATTTATGCGTGTCATGGAAGATAAAGGGAACATATTATTATGGAAATATAAAGGATGTGACAAGACTCTTAACGAAGCCGAACTGCACTTTGTTATCCCCGTCATTGCGATCATGTTTTTTTTCTAGCTAGGCCATAGGTGGCAACCTTATAATTACGGAGATATTGGGGTTAAATGTTTTTAATGTAAGATTTTTAGTTTAAACACCTCCATGACTCCCTTCCTATTCAATCCATCCATCAGCACAATGTTTCGGGTGCGTTACATGTAAGTATTCCTACCGTAAAACATGATTAACCCATCACACCAAAAACAAAATCGTTTCGTGTAGGACTCAGCGAACAACACCTTTTTATATTGTACAGACAGCACAGTCAGCACATCAAGCTACCCGAAACTGTAAAATTTTCCCAATCAACCTTGAACCTAATACTTTAGCGATAAAGTTCTAGGTGTGTGTCAGACCTAGCAAGAAACAGCATCAAGAAGAAATCTCAAAATGCCACCGCTGTTGACTGAAAAGTTATGTGGTAATCGGGTGTCAGTGTATGTATGTGATGCGGAGGAATGAGGAAAATGTTGTGAGGAAAGTTTTGAGTATGAATGTAGTCGGACTGTGTGACGGGTGATAATTTTGGCTAGTAAGAATGACGAGTAATAGAGAAGTATAGAAGACAACATGCTGGCCGTCCCCTTATGAAATTGGGTTATGGGCAAGACCGCTCCAAAACAAATATAGCTGACGTGGCTCAATAGGCTGCCCAACTAAAATGGGACTGGGCAGGTCATGTCGGCCGCATGCCGGTCAAAATGTGGGCCAAAATAGCAGGAATCTGGTGCCCTGACACAGTGAGGCGGGGTCGCGGCAACAAGTTCCGTCAGGTATATGATGGGTACATATACCCATCATATACCCGTCATATATTGTATCATATAATATGTAGTATAACATATACCATAGTATATGATATACTACATATTAAATGATACAATACAACACAGGTATTATGTTCCGTATTATGCAGTTCCATAATTGGAAATTCCTTCTTACGGAATGTCTCTTGATCGAAAACGATAGTACAAGGCTTATCAGAAATTATTTATTTCAGCGTCACACTTTCTGGGACCCTGAAACAGCCAGAAGGTGTCGCGGCAGACCTCGTAGAAGATGGCGGAACGAGCTGGACAAAACCAGACCACCAGTGGCCCACATTAGCCCTGGATTGAAACAACGGGAAGTCATGGGGAGAGGCTTTTGCCCAGCTGTGGGATGACGCAGGCTAACAGTAACTAGCGACAATAAGTTTTTTACAATTATTTTAGAAAATTAGTTTTAAACTTTTAAAATATTATTCGCGGCTGTAAGACGTATGTAGTTACAGAATTATAATCATCAAAGTTTTTTTTTGGTTCCTACACCTTTATGAACTTGGAGAGTTGCATTGATGATATTAATGGGGTGGGCAACTGGTGGAACTAATGGCGCTAGCATCGCATGAACCAAACACCGTCATTGGTTGAAAATCTGTCAATGTCATTTTATATTTCAAAATAGTTTGACCTCGTTGGTCAGATTTGGTCTAAGCTATGGACGCGCCATCTACAATCAGCTTTGACCAGCCTTTCCCATTCTATAATTACATACGTCTTACAGCCGCGAATAATATTTTAATCAACATACAACCTAGCACTGGCCTGCAAATTGCAAAAAAGTAAGAAAATTTGAATTGGGCGGGCTGGTTGGAGCATTCACCTTAACTTGGTAGCTTCAATTAAATATTGGAAATAAAATTAAAATCATTCGTAATCGAAAAATTGGTAACGAAACATACAAACCGGCAGCCGACTCAAGCTTAAAATAGACATGCTTAGCTTGAAATTGCCATTTACCATGGAAATATTAAGTACTAATACAACTTCCAAAAACGCGTCGGAGGGAGACTGATGAAGTGTCAAATCGCCAATGTTATGTCATTTCGCTTCATTATTTCATTCATTACCAAGTGAAAATTTCATTGCGGTCTCATGCGAGTCAGAAAGTCAGATGTTCTGCAAGAAAAGAAAGTACATCAAGAATAATTTAAAATAATTATTTTATTGTACTGAAACTACGATTGAGACTAGATGTGTGGTGTAAAATTAATACAATAGATACTTATCAGTGTGACTGTTCCATTTATCATGATGAAGTCAGTAAATTTGTTAAAAAAATCATTTCTGATGGCTCTCATTTTAAGTGCTATGGTTTTTGTTTTCTTCTGGGCGAACTTGGGAATTGTAAGGTAATGTATTTAATTATAAAGCTAAAGGCCTATCGCTTTTTCATTTACACCATACTTTATTATTATATTTTTATTTCTAAAATAATTAAATGTATTTATGATTAAAACGACCTTGCGGTTCGTTTGTATCAATACCCATGGAATATATAATTCAAAAGGGACTAATAGCATTTGAATAAAATTTCATGTCAATGTTGTTATTGTAAGGTTTATGCCACTAAGATTTGCACTAAATGTGCTATAACGGTAAACACCGATGAAATATTATGGCCCCAGTTATATTATCATTATAATAACATTTCACGTGACTTGGTATCTGCAATATTCTGAAATGAGTCAGGTTTGTACATTTTTAGGGTTCCGTATTTCAAACGGAAAAAATGCAACCCCTATGGGATCACATCACTTTGTTTTCTGTCTATCTGTCAAGACCCTTTATCTCAGGAATGTGTGGAGGTATTGAGTTGAACTTAAAAAAAATCAAATATTTAAAAAAGATACGGCCGTTTATGCCATAAAATGTATGTTTCGACACTCAATAAAAATTTATATGGTACTTCCCGTAGACCTAGAACCATGAAATTAGGCAAAAAGCAATGTCTTTCAGCACATGTAAAGGAAAAAACCAGAAAATGTAAAAAATATGCAGTAACAAAATACCTACAAGTATATACGGAAACATCGGTCTGCGAGTCCAACTCGCACATGGCCCGTTTTTTTGGTATTCACAATGAATAGACAATGTTACAAGTATCCTAAAATAAAATCATACTTTATCACTCAAGGCAAATATACAAATATCATGCCATGGATTTTTATGTGAGGCTGTTTTTTTTCTAGTTGTTGCATGGATGTGTGCAACTTTTACTAGTTTGGTCAATTCTAAATGTAGTATTCTGTGACTTAAATTATGTTATAATAACTAGCTGATGCCTGTGGCTTCGACCGCTCGCAAATTATGTACTAAAAGCTTCCTCTTGAATCACTCTATCTACTAAAAAAACCTGTATAAATATCCATTGCATAGTTTTAAAGATCTAAACACACATAGGGACAGACAGACGCAGCGGGGAACTTTGTTTTATAATATGTAGTGATAGTGATATCTAGTGATAGTGATATGTAGTGATAGTGATATGTAGTGATAGTGATATCTAGTGATAGTGATATGTAGTGATAGTGATAGTGATTCTTGGGGTTGTGGGTTTGTAAATTTTTAATTTCTATTTATTAGTAATAGTTTATTACAACTTCTTCGAGCAGCTCGGGGCTAAATAATAACAGCCGCTCGGGTCGATCTTTAGGTTAAGCCGTGCTTGCCTAGGATGGTCTGTGGATGGGTGACCACATACCGAGTTTCCTCCGTGCCTCGGAAAGCACGTTACGTCAATTGTAGATCTTTGACAGTCGATAGGTAGTCAGGGTCCCAAAAAGACGCAACCAGTCTTACCAAGGGGTTTCGTATTGCCCAGTAGTAACTGGGTTGTGGAGGTAAAAAAGGCATTCGCTCCTTGTAAAATACAGGTATTCAGCTGCATCCGGTAAAATGGAAGCCGACAAGCCGACCCCAACATAGTCGGGAAAAGGCTAGACAGATGATGAGTTCATTACAACTTCTCTTATGGCAATCATTTAAACAGTCAAACATACTTTAGGAATATGCCTAATTAGAGAGCAGGTGGAGTTCCGTGGTTTTTGCCTCCTCCTGTATGAATATGGCGTGAGTTTATGAATGTATGTGTATAAGCAGAGAATCCTTCTTGATCTTACATAAATTACTCAGCATAGTGTAAAGACTCCAATCATGTTGCCCTGTATCTGAGTTTATAATCCAACTGATAGAAATCAAATTGTGACAAATGCTGGGATAATTTGGTGCGATACTTGTCTGTTACTCTTGATAGGCAATTTCTTTCTGATACAATTGAGCTTATTCAATAATGAGCCAAGTTATAATATTTCTACCAGGATTGCATGACTGTTCGAATGATATATCCCTTCTGCTCCGCCTAGAGCAGGAGGGGTCATTAATTGATATTTCCCATCTAGAATAATGAAAAAGGCATAATATTTCTAAACATATTTTTAGGATTAATGAGTTAAAGTGGGAACCCAACTAACTTTAACCATGAATTTTTTTACATGCAGTTAAAAGATTTAAACTAACATAGTACAAATATTGACAAAATACATAATTTATTGTCTATTCATTTTTGGGGTAAATGTCAAAGTGCCATCCAAACAAACATGAAGATTGCTGTATGTGTAGTTTAGGGTTTCTTTAACTAAACATGAAGAACTACATAATGCATAAGAAAGATTTCTTCTTCTTCTTTACGTGTTGATGAACTCAAATTGTATTAGACCAGTATGTAGCCACGTGCACACGGTGCACAGCACAGCTCTATCATTTGCTTCATGTTGATAGGTGCAAGTGGTTGTGCAGGCTGGGCAGGTCGGGAGGTGGAGCATATCCTGCTGACAAAGATTTCGAACCTAGTAGTGTAAAACATACCTATTACACAGGGTGGTCCAAATAGTGACATTATATTAAAAAACAAGATTCCTTATGCCCAGAGGTATCCGAAAATACCCCATTTCCGCCGTTCTTATCTTAATTCGCATTCTTTAACGTTGACTAGAGGCATTTTCTATTATAACAAGTAACAAAAGCCCATGTAAACTAAAGATAGAATTTTTAAAGCAGTTCTCATACAATTCATGAAACTATAACTCGAAAACTATTAAAAATCGTGGAACATACATATACATACGTATACATGGGGTATTTTGGGAATCAATTTTTTTATATACCAGCGTATGCCCGCGGCTTTCCTGGTATTCAGTACTGTCCCACGGGATCGTAGTGCTTACCGGGATAAAAGTATCCTATATGTTAATCCAAAATATAAACTATCTGTGTGATGGCAAGAGTAATCTTTTTCTAAAACAGACAAACTTTAGTTTAAACCCATTGTTACTTTTTTTTTTATAAATTACATGTACAAACACACTTAAACAAAGCACGCAATTAGACCTCTGGGGTCTGTCGTAGCATGCCATGGCCTGAGATTTGATCAACGCTGTACGAAAGTAAGTTATAATCGACTTGATGTAATATTCTTTCAGCTTATGCTTTATGGTTAAACCTTTGGTTGTCACTGTCAGACATTCATAAACATGAATGCCCGACACCCAAAGGTATTCAGTCAGCGACAGGCATTCAACATGTTTAATAACACGGCACATTAATAGTGCTTTTGAACTACAGTGATCTGCTCAGTTTCATGCAGTAGAAAGGCATTGAAGGTTCTATACTATTCCACTGCGAGGATCGACCGGGGCCACATGGTGGCCCCCGGCCACCGTAGGCGCGGGCCTGTGGACGGAGAGCTATGGGCTAGCTCGCCGTCCGTCCGTCTTACTCTCCGACGACAGGTCGTGTCGACGGCGCGTTCGTGTTCCACGCGCGCCTCAAAGAGAGTCAGCAAAAAGGAAGGGTTCCGCAAGGGCCGATGCCTGCCGGGGCTGCGGGACTGTTCGAAAGAGATACCGTAGCCCCGGAACACAAAGGGCGATGAAGGAACATGGATGGGTTTTAGTCAGTAAAAGTCTGACACTCCCTCCTGCTCCGCCCAGAGCGGGAGGAGTAATTTGATGATTTCCCATCCGAAAAAAAAAAAGGTTATAATAATAACATCCTGTATTTTTTTTTTACATCAATCGATAGGGGCAATCATATGAACCAAACTCTCTAACAAACATGATAAATAAAATGATAGGAAAACCATGAAAACTAAAGTTATAAATTCAATGGGATAAATTCCACCCTGTATTTATACAAATTGCAATAATATAGCGTATGTACAATGGCGAGCTTATCCCAGAATTGGGTTTTCTTGTAGCAAACATTATTTCGATTGCGAGATTTGCAGTAGAGGATTTATGTACTCGTACCTATGTGCATTAACAGTACATTTTATTACTTAAATTAGTTATTGTATCAACTAAACTACATGCATATAGGTAATATACGTAATACATACAATACATATGTCTAAATACACTTTTCATAAAAAAATCGGCCAAGATCGAGACAGACTCGCGCTCCGAGGGTTCCGTACAATCTTTTTAAAGGACAAACTTAACTTTGCTGTTCGATCCCTAGAAACGGCTATTGCACTAACCGCAAATAATAAGTTTGTAATAGTAACATCGCTTTTTTACGGTTTTCAGATTTTTCCCTTGACATGTGCTGTAAGACATTGATTCTCGCCAAAATTTCGTAATTCTAGGTCAACGGGAACTACCATATAGGTTTTCGACCCAAAACCTATGGGGTACTTCCGGTTGACCTAGAATTTTCAATTTTGGTCAAAAGTAAGGTCTTACAGCACAAGTTAAAGGAAAAGTCCGAAAAAAAAAAAGTTGTAAATTAAGGTAAATTTTGGTACTTACAAGTTTTCGCGAAAATCTAAATTTGCCCATATCTTTTTATCGTGTTCTCAAGACCTTGACCTCAGCATAGACCTCAGTATCTGGTATTAATTTCAACTTGCTCAGGTCCACCCGTTCCTGAGAAAATCGGTGGTGACAGACGGACAGACAGACGGACAAGAAAGTGATCTTATTAGGGTTCCATTTTTTCCTTTTGAAGTACGGAACCCCAATAAATCGAAACATCTCCGGAGTTTGGTTTTGTATGAGATTTACATATATTTTTATAGATTAATTAATTGATTTTTGGTTTTTTATCATAATGGGAATCGATTAACGAATATTAATAGAGCAAGATCCCAGAGCCGCCAGACCTACTGTAAACGTATGCATACCTGCTAACTTGTGCCGACGGACAATTTTATATTTAATAGCCGATGTTTGGCCCCTAGGATTGGTTTGGCTTCTTACAGGAAGCATTGAAATAGTTCCCTTAATACTATAAACGGTGTAAAACACCTCTTAACGAAACCGAAAGGCACTTGTTCTCCCCGTCATTGCGATCATTTTTTTGTTCTACACCATACCTGGGAACCTTCTAGTTATGGAGATATTGGGGGTCAAAGTTCCAACTTTTTGACAAGTTTTTTTTTTAATACAAGTTTTTAATGTAAGATTTTTACTTTAAACACCTCCACGACCCGTACTATTCAATCCATCCATCAGCACAATGTTTTGAGTGCGTTACATTGAGTTCTTCCACAAAAAATGATTTTTCACCAAAAAAAAAAGTCGTTTCCCAGCAATAATTTTTGCGTAAAGTTACTTAGTTTGATGTACAGAATGCTTGGTTGACGGCTTCGTGATGAGGTCTTTTACACCCTGTATAGAAGGATCAAGTTTGAGACTATAAGTAAAGTTACATGAGCTTTAAAGCGTCTGGCAAAAGTTACCACCTGTGGGAGGGGTTTGGCAGTATTGATTACAAATTTTTAACAATATTCTATACAATATACGTAAAACTCAACCATGAGAATTTAAGAAAAGTGAGTAGTGTTTTCACCTACCTTCAGCAACTAATATCTAAAAATTGTCCGTCGGCACAAGTTATCAGGTATGCATACGTTCACAGTACACACTAACACTACTTGATGCCACACATTATGTTCATGAGAAAATAAGTAAGGTCTGGCAGCCCTGGGATCTTGGACTATGTTTCAATTTGAAATTAAATTTCTTTAGCTATCGTGTTTAGTTTTCACCCTATAAGTAGGAAGAATTTGTAAAATGTTAAAAACAAAGACGTAAAACAAAAAAATGTACCTAAAAAAAAGTTTAGGTCAGGGCTCTAATGATTGCTTCCATGCGGTTCCTCAGGGAATGGATGCGAGTAACAATTTTGTGTTGTGGGATTCTACTCTTTTTGTATTCTTAGACGTTTTGATTTTTTACTTTTTTGTGTTTTTGATTTTCTCTATTTTATGTGTCTGACTCCCAAACTAAGGGTACTATTTTAATTAATTTGATTTTGACATCCTTTATTATTATTTTTCATGTTCTGTGAATGGTTAAAAGAAACAATTCTGCCTTTGAAGCGGAACCTGGAATGATAAGGTAAAAGAAAAATTACGTTTAACGATTGTTTGTATCAAATAAAAGTAAACATCTTTACCTACGATCGGCGAGCGTGTATTCCAGGATCTTTCAAGCAGCTACGTAATTTATGTATACAATAAGTGTACCCATACGCAATTTTATCAATTTTTTTTTATTTTTATTGTTTATTATGGAGTTTCTTATCTATTCTTCTCCATACAAAACGAATAGGAAAACAGAAGGAACAGGCCCGAACTGGGACTCGAAACCGGCCTGGGCATTTTAAGAACGGTCGGACCGCTATCAAAAGAAATGAAAACTAATAGTGTAAATATTGAATCGACCGAAGAAATCTAAAAATAGAATGTTAGGCTGAAATGCTGGACTGCGGCTTTGATCGTCATGCTTCGCCACCTTTTGAGCCAGGAGTGGTGGTGCAGAAAGGTGCGAGTAAAAACGGATTTGTATGGGTTACGTTTACTAGTTACAGATGCAGCTGATGTTCTTCTAAGAATCTAAAATACTTGATTAAATAGAAGTAGAAGTTACAAATTTGAAAGTTATTTGTAAAGTCTAGAAACTAAATAATCGACTTATGGAGACAATTTTAAACACAAAAAGAAGTAAGGCTCCAAGAACGAGCGAAGCGAGGTCGAAAATTTTTTTGACACCTTGCCTTTGACAGGTTAGAATTGTTTCAACCTATTGAAGTTACTTGGTTAAAACTTTGGGCTTACTTTGGTAAAAATCCAAGACAAAGTAGGTTGCAAGAGCGAGCGTTGCAAGCCAAAAATTTTTACATCTTGTCTCAAATAAATTCATTTTGATTCATTTTTTGCAACCTTTTAAGCAGGCCGAAATTTATTTATTCATTTTATTTATTTATTTTTATTTCATGAACACATAAATTTGTTTTATCAGGTAAAACCCAAGCTAACAAAAGTAGTCATAAATTGCTAATTATTAAGTCCCAAGTAACGGGTTGGGTAGAAACACAAATTACACAGTGGACAACAAACTAAGTGTCACAATCTGGAATTCCGCCAAAGAGCAAGAAAATATGTCTAAACGCCGAGCGACATTATTAATTATTCTCACTGCATGAATCACTGGTACAAACTTTAACAAGTTTGTACGGGTTTTCCGGGAAAAACTGGTATTCTACGGTTTTTTCTTGAATTTCACAAGGACACTGCTAAAACTTTTACAGCTGCCGGTGGACGGAATTTAGCATGTATTGGATTTATTCATTCATCTACCCGTAACTTAATGCAATTCCATAAATTGAAAGCTTACGTCGTACCTTTTTTTTTTTTTTTTCGGATGGGAAATCATCAAATGACTCCTCCCGGGCGGAGCAGGAGGGAGTGTCAGACTTTTACTGACTAAAACCCATCCATGTTCCTTCATCGCCCTTTGTGTTCCGGGGCCACGGTATCTCTTTCGAACAGTCCCGCAGCCCCGGCAGGCATCGGCCCTTGCGCACCCCTTCCTTTTTGCTGACTCTCTTTGAGGCGCGCGTAGAACACAAACGCGCCGTCGGCGTGTCGTCATGAGACGGACGGACAGCGAGCTAGCCCATACCTCGACGGCGCGTCGCGACGGCGGCTGCCGGGACTGCGGGACTGTTCGAAAGAGATACCGTGGCCCCGGAACACAAAGGGCGATGAAGGAACATGGATGGGTTTTAGTCAGTAAAAGTCTGACACTCCGTGCCGCTCCGCCCAGACCGGGAGGTGTCATTTGAGTATTTCCCATCCGAAAAAAAAGGCCTCGAGGCAAGGGGCTCCTAATTTATTTCAGCCTCTGTCTATACCGGTCGATCATGTGTAAATCCAATAAGAGTGCCAATCGGAGGCAGAAAAAAGGTCGCCAATCGGCCATACCGGCCCATCGGGCATCCGGCCCATCGGGCATTTGCCCGTATGGCCCGTCCGGGCCTGAGAATAAATATTAACGTGCGAAAAAGATGAGATGTGATATACAAAAAAAAAAACATTACCCTCCTTCTGGGTGAGTCTGGTAACAAATGCGGCGCACAACTCAACGGTAGCGTCTCTCAACTGAGTCCCGAAATAGGTATCCCCCGTGCCGATGCCGGTGGCAAATAGACGTTCTCTTGAAGTTTTTATCTGCTTGGCGGTTTTATTCTAAATCCAAAGTGAGGAGGGAGGAGAGAGGGGGCTACCCCTCCTGTCAATATCATTGGCACTGTAGATACTTTTTAGTCTGTATTTTTTCATGTGTTTTTCTTTTTCAATAGCTCTGTGGAGACGCCAAATACACCCCTAAAAGTAAAGAACAAATTGTGCTACATAAACTTCAAGGATAAGAGGAGCCATGTGAACAAGACGACTGATTTGAAGATGATATATTTTGTGACGCCTACGTACCCGCGGCCGGAACAAGCGCCGGAGTTAACGAGGCTGGCGCACACACTGATGCACGTCCCCCGTCTACACTGGATCATAGCTGATGATAACCCGGGCTGCACCGATATAGTCTATGATATACTTAGGTAAGATAGACGGTACACTGTAGTGTGTGTACTGTGCATACTGAACTTTTTGGTAAGGTTCTTCAGTAGTGCTTGTACGACCAGATGTATGAACGTGAACGAGGCAAAATTACCTAGTGAGTGTGGAACCCCCACGGGAAAAAGACGTGAGTTTATGTATGTATAAATTAAGTGGATTAGAATGACTGGTAGAGAATTCCTTGTGGTATTAAGTCTGCCTATGTACCACTCTTGTACATGAAGTTTAAATAAATAAATTAGTTTTGAGCTCGCTGCTTTGTCCGCCTGCGTGAAGGTAGGTAATCCCACTGGAACGTAATACTGGAAAAGTGTGTCCTAATCAAGGTCATGGTCGTTACGATACAAAACCGTTGAGCTGTTATGGCGTGAAAAAGTAAGAATTTCGTATTTAAAAAGCCTACGGAATTTGTTCTTTTTTTCTAATATTAGCTAATATTGTCTGAATGACACAATAGAGTAAATTCATGTGGAAGTTGCAAGAAAAAAATCTGGGGCGGATAGCAGGGTTTTTCATGATAACAGTGAACTTCTTAATGTTACTGCCTCAAAGCACTACCGACTTAGAGCATTTCTGTATCGTTTTCGCGTTTTGAGTTAGTTCTGTGATAGCATTACAAACGTTTATACGGCTGCTGTAATGCTTATTAAGGCACAAATAATACGCCTTATGATCATAAATAGGTTCACAATAGTTGTTTAATTGCATTACAGGCGCATTATATTAGCATTATTACGGTCAATGCAGTTGCCAATCGCATTACAGAAGCATTATACTAGCAATATTATTGACGGTGAAGATGTTATTTGCATTACAAAAGCATTAGACAAATCGACACACTTTCACTCTTGTAAACCTTAGTTCTATTAAATTACAATTCTGGCCGATCACTGTCTCTTAAGATACAGGTCTCCTAGTTTAAGAGACAGGGTTCATTATTATTTTGTATGCATAGACTTATTTTGTAGACATAAATCTTCTGTGCACAAATCTAAATTATATGCTTATTGTATTGTATTTTTGTCACCTTGTTTTGAACTGTGTCTGTGTCAATTATTCGGATAAATAAACAATTTTATTATTATTATTATTAGACTAGCATTAGAATGTAGTAAAAGAATGATTTGAGCTTTTTAAGTGTTCACAGTTAGCACTTAAATAAACCCTACATCATAGCAGAAACATCTCTAATACCACGGTACAATTGTTATAATACAATTATTGTTGTAATTTAACTACTTTGTCTAGCAATATAATATAGACAAACAGACACCATATTTTTTTTGACTTTTTTTTTTATTTTGTGCCTTTAAATATTATTCGTACTTAATGTAGTTTACTGTAACGCGCCTTCGATATTTTGTGATTTTCATATAAAATGTTATATAAAAATATGTGTGAAATGACCAAAAAATTGTGTATTCCTAGTATTGAACGAATTTTGCATAGGTAACAGTATTAAAACAACACAGATGTACAACTATACAGTATAGTAGGTATATATGTATCCTTATGAGCCAAAAGTATAGTCTATAATTTTGTCTCGTAACATACAGAGACTTTCTAGTATATGACTACTTGAGGGGCAGGCCTGGTACCTCGACGTTTGTCTAATTTTTGTTTTAATAAAGAGCACTATTGTAATGCAATCAGTCCTATAACTATGAGCTGATGTTTTGTCAGATTGAATGTCATGCAGGGCGAGCTCGCCACCTGGGATTAACTCTTAGTATTTGGTAGCTAATTGTAGGCTATACAGTTTAAGGATATTTCTGCGAGTGAATTTGTATGATTTTGGTGAAACTTCTGTTTTGAAGTATTGATAAAAAAAATGTTATTACCTACCTGCATAAACTTATATCTTTTTGTAGGCGTTCGGGTTTACCCTACACACACATATCAAGCCCAAAGCCATACGCCTACAAAGAGAGTAATTTCCCTCGAGGTGTGGCGAACAGACGAGCATCGCTGACTTGGCTCAGGGAGAACGTGCACGAAGGAGTCTTATACTTCGGCGATGACGACAACACCATTGATCTCCAACTCTTCGATGAAATAAGGAATACGAAGAAGGTGTCCATGTTTCCGGTAGGCCTCATCGGAAGCTATGGAGTGTCCACACCGATCGTCAAAGATGGAAAGGTATAGAAATTTTAGAAGAAAACTGTTTTCTTTGATCTTCTCTATTTGTATGTTTGGCAAATAAATCGCGAAGATTTAGTTGCCAAATAAACAAATACGAGATGCGAGTCTGGAAAATAACTTTAATACGAAAAGTTTCGTTTGCGCTACATCTTCAATCTTTGTATGACTTCGTTAATAGTACTAGTCATTCTGAAATCAACTTTATAAACCTGAGCGCTTAAAGCTGATACTTATTCATTTAAATGTAAACAAAGATTCAAAATTGGGTTTTAACGGTGTTGTAATGAGAGTATCACAAAAATTGCAGCATGAAATCGCTTACTTTTGCGCCCCCTGTTTGGGGAACCCAAATATGCCAACATGCCTAGCACACAGGATTCCGCTGACACAAAAGATAGCCAGGTTTTAACCGGGCACTTTTTAAACGCCTCAGGATGCCGCCTCCGCCCAGACCCCTGACCAAGACAAATCAGGGGAAACCCGGACGGATGGCAACCCTAAATGCATTTCACACTTTTAACAGCACGTAGGTGAAATGTGGGTGTAGCGGCGTAATATAGCTACTAAAGCTACCTACTTCTAATTTTGGTGTATGGCTGCTAGGTACTTTGCTCAGATTAGGATGGGGTTTTTTAAATGAAAAAACAATGTTGTCGTATGAGATGGTCGTAAGTGTATTTTATAATGAGATAAGTACAGCAGTCGAGGAAAGGGGAAATGGGAACAATGGTGGCCAATCAGAACAGTATCGCGTCATTTTACTGTACTCTGATTGGCTGGCGAAGACGCGACGCAACCGGTACAAAATCGTTGATGAAGCCCAGTTTTTTTTTAGGTATAGAATAGTTTGTAATTTTTAGTGTTCTTCTTATTCTGATCAATTTTCTCTTTATCTTCTTATACCATAACGGGTTTACTATTTAAGCTACACAAAATAGTTTATAGTTTTGAGTTATATTCTAATATCATGATTGGATTTACTGCCGAGGCCCCTCGAGTCTGCCGACGTTGCCCACTCCTTCCGCCACATCTCTCAATGAAGTACTTGTTTACACAAGTACCCAGGCTATTGAATAATATAATATACTTCCTGTTCCTTGTACAAACCTAATGCCCTGCTTATGAAATTCCAGGTGGTGGCGTTCTTCGACTCCTGGCCGGGCTCTCGAACATTCCCAGTAGACATGGCTGGTTTCGCTGTCAACATTGAGTACCTCAAGCCCTCCGCCTCCATGCCCTACATCGCAGGCCACGAAGAAGACAGGTTCCTAGTCAGCTTAGGATTAAAACTAGACGACATAGAACCTCTTGCCGACAATTGCTCAAAAGTACTAGTGTGGCATACGAAAACCGCGAAACATAAGAAGCCATCTCTGAAAATTAATCTAGAGAAATTCGATAATTTCCCTAAATACGGTAACTTTGTCAGTTTACTTAAAGAAACATCTCGATTAGGCATGGCGTACGTGAGCTCACATAATGGGACGAAGACTTATGTTATACGGAACCGTACGCCATATGAAACCTCAGGTGGTCTACAATAGTGTCGTCTTATCCTGAGGGAAATCCGTTGGCAGTACCGTTTAAGCTCGGCGTAGACGAGAGTATTTTTGCCAAAGTCTCACGTCTGCACGGGCCTAAAAAATACACCGTTTAGTACGTAAATTTTAATGTACGTGATCTTAATGTTACCGTACCGTAGCAGTTTAGAAACCCAGTTCAGGAAATAACAATGTTATCTAATTGTTCAGGATAAACTAAATTCAACAATCATGTTTACATAACGAGTAGAAAAAAGAAAACAAATTAGGTAATATAATAACGTTGTTGTGTACCCGTATTACTGAGTATTAAAATAACATACGAGTTACATACACAATTTATTGTAAGTAGGTATTTATTTTACCGTCGCATATATATAAACGTGACACGTTTTAATACCGCGCGCACTTTAATAGTCGAGCAGTGGTAATATGATCGGGGCAGTCTTATTTTATGTGATATTGGGTTTATCCATAAAGAATTAAGGTACCAGGCAGTCTAGATTTGTGCCTGGTAGATGGTAATAGGCTCAACCCCTATTGCACGGGACTTAAACATAACTAGTGATATGTGAGGGCACTATAGGTACACCTCAGCCTAACCTTCTGTAGATAACAAGCGTGAAATTATGTTATTTTATTAATTTTTTGCGCTCTGCGACAGGCCGGTGGCTCGAAGTAATTTTAGATAGGAATCATTGTTTGATGAACATGAAAATATAGAATTGATATCACCTTGGATGGGTAAAGGCAATTTTCCGTATTATCGGTCTAAAACCTTATTTATTTATAATTAGGAATGTTTATAAACTTGTGTTCACCAGTTTCTAATATACATATTAATGTTTGAGTCAACGTTATAACGTTTATTCTGTGTATCGATCTATGAGCGGTGCACCTGAACTTGGCCCTCTGAAGCTAGGTAATTGTCGTAACCTAGTTCTCGTCTTACCTACGGTTACGGCATTGCCGTCAGCCAAACACATTTACCTATTTATAATTAATTTTACTTATTTCAGTACGGCTAGCCACTGTGCCCTAATAAACAATTAAAAGGGAAAAATCCAATTCTAGTGTTTCTAACTGCTGTGGTTTCGGGGGTTACAGAGGAGATTATTTAACTGTAGCTAAATAACATATAAAACAGTAATATTTAATTAACAAGGACAAAACATCGAACTGTAATGAATCAAACAAGTGCCAATTACAGCTCTCGAGTCTAACAGCCACACTCAGAGTCTCTTAATGGTTACTTAAGCGCTCCTTAGTAAAAATTAAGAAAAGTTTACCTTCAGAGTCAGTTAACGGTTCACTAGTGTCCTTTAATGACAATTAAAGTTAAGTAAAACAAAACCTTTACATACTTAAATATTTAATGGCTGATTTTGACATCTACGTTTGGGGTTACTTGTATTTTTACCCGCGAATTCGCTTTCATAATAAACGTTTTAAAAAGGAATAATGTCTGATTTGGCAGACTTCATTGAGTTTGTAGATTACACCAGAAAATGAAGAAAAGTGGGACCGAAGCAGTATTTACGAGATTATTCTAATCTCACGATATAGATTTACGCCTGAATCTGTAAAAGTCGTTGAATTTTATTGTTATCACATTTTCACTGAAAGTACTTATATATACCTACCATACTTACCATAACGTAAATTAATACTAGTGAAATAAACACTAAACTTTCCCACCCGGTAAATAACACAAGCAAAATACCTACGTAATTAAAACACCTACTTACGATTTGACATTGACAGCAATGATGCCATAGACAAACGATCGCAATCGCTTTATTTTATCTTCCTTTTGTAATTTAGTAAAAACTTACAGGAAAAGAACTGATTATCATTTATATTACTATGAATAATAGTTTTCAACGCTTATAAATAAATTTAATTAATTTAATAAATTTATTTAATTTAATTTGAATGTACTTAATTTAATATCAAAACTACACCAAGGCTTTATCGATGTGCAATCGATAAGATGATTTTAGAATGCTCCGCGCTACGTATACTTAAATCTGTCATTAGCTAATGAACCCTTAAATTATGTCTCTGGGATGTGCCGTTGATTAACGGATTGAATGATATTGATAATTAGTTAAGTATTCATTAGGACTAATTTAATGAACGATTCGAATGAGTGTGGCTGTAAGGCAGAAAGGAAATAATATAGGATATTGTTGAATAAGGCAAAATACCAAAAATATTTTGGCCCATAACGCAAACTCCGCTCACTAACGCAGTCATTAAGCCAAATGACAAATGTAACACAATATGACATAATATTCGCCAGTGGCGAAACGTAAAATCTGTAAAATATTAGAAAAAAAACTTACTTAATAAGAAAGAATTGATTTTAGAGTCTAAAGTCAATTCTCTTTATTAAGTTTTTTTCTAATAATTTATGCATTTTATGGTCTAAAGTTTAGACCATAAAATGCATTTGGAACGTGTTGCGTTTAAGCCCTAAAAGACTACAATTTTGTAATATTCCCGAAAATTTCAACAAAAGCTATTACAAAAAGGTTTTGAATTTAAAGCAAAGTCATACTGTGCACGCGTTCCAGGCTCAAAAATGTATGTCCATAGTACCTAATTTAAAATTAAACATTCCAATCTTCAAAATTGTATGCCAAAGGAAAACAAAATATTTTTATTAATCTAGAGAACCCTGAATGTTAATTTAATTTGTTAACAAAAAGAACAAGAAATATAAATGTTTATTTAACCAGCGGGTAGCTAATAGAAAATTAAGTTTCGACTTCTACATTGATCTCATGTCCGTCATAAAGGATGGAATTATACAAAATAGACCTATTTAGTTTTTTTTATTACTAACAGCAATTGTGTTGTAATAAAAAAATACAAAGGAAATCAATTACTTAATGAAAATATCTGATTTTCTGGAGAAAATTATAATGAGCATGTTTAATCAATCACCTAATTAGTAAAGAGGGCTCTATTAAAGATTTCAATATTGCTGTGCTGTTTTATATGCATAATATGGTTTGTAGTCCATCCTGACATTAGAAAACATAATATTTTTCTCAGTATTCTAAACTGCTAAGGTTTCTGAACAAAAAGACGTTAAAAATGTGTTTTTTTTTATAAAGTTGTGTTTTCAAAATTTTAGTCAGTGATCTCGTGAAAATAGTTGAAGACAGATTGATATTTATCTATTTATTTTTCAGACCAAGTATAATATAACTGAAAGTGCGTGTATATGAAGTAGGTAAAACACAAATAGTTAAAACTGGCCTAGATCTGAAACTTATTTACTAAGAGATGCAATATCTCACAAATCTCTTTTAAGTACAATTATTACTACGACCAATCCCGACAGGTAGCGTATCTCGACTTCGAGACAGATTTGTGTTATTTTTATGTTATTTGAGTAATCATAGCCAGCAGCTTTTTCCCATTGATGTATCTAGGCAGCTATTTTACCGCCGACGAGTAGCGAGTAGACCTAGCAAGATCGAATAATAACAATTTAACAATAATTTATTTAGATCTATCTTATGCCCCCGGCTTCGCCCACGAAGTTCGATAATTGGCCCACGGGATCATACTACCGTACCGCGATAAAAAGTATCCTGATAAACTGTCTGTGTGCTAAATTTCGTCCAAACCCGTTGAGTAGTTTTTGCGTAAATGAGTAACAAACATCCCATCTATCCTCACAAACTTTCGCATATATAATTTTTTGTAGAACAAAATATGAACTATTATAGTAGCACCCGTGTTTATTTATTATCGTCGCCACCTTTTATACATAATATGAATCGTTACTCGCTGACCATTCACACGAGTCGGATTTTCATGCCTCAGTTAAAGCGTTTTGTAAGAGAATATTATGTTGGAATTATTGGTTAATAGTGTCAACTGCCCAAGTACCCAAGCCCGGCTGGGGCATAATGTGTTTTTATCAAACAAATTAAATAGCATAAAACTGTTAACGAAATAGAACACCATTTATAAATCGCATTTTGGAAATAAAATTTAAGGAACGAATTTGCCAAAGGTTTTTAAAGTAGCGAGTTGGCAACATGTGTTTAGTGTTTATACCGTTGGGGGGCTCGTAACGTAAACTTGTCGGCGCTAGCCTATTAATCTATATCATTTAGAAAATGTTAAAAATGAAAAATAATGTCTTAGACTACTGGCTACTGGATAGTTGCGATTGAATTTTCGTATGCAGACTGAGAATGTTATTAGGTATACGCAGTTTAATTTATTGTCGTATTGTCAGCGCCACCATGTACGAGTACATAATACACTAATATAATATATATTCTTTGGGCGATGCAATCGTCGGTAGCTAATCACTTCCTGCATAGCTATTCACAACGCTTCGATTCGATTTTCGATTCGGAAAGTCGTATGTCTATCTCGCTCGATTTCGTTATGTCAAAAAAAGACATACGGCTTTCCGAATCGAAAATCGAATCCAAGCGTTGTGAATAAGGGGCCTGGTCGGTGGTCGAATAAGTGCCATCAATGGGAAAATATAACAACACATGTACACGTTCTACACTGTTTAGTAGTTCGGTCGGTTCCAACTTAATAATTTAAAGAAATTAATAAACGTTGATAAAATAATAACTAGAAAATTCTGTTAATTTAGTTTAGGGTTAAAATCCAGTGTGATGTTAGATAGAAATTTAATAAATTATTTATAATTAGGAAAAGCGAAAGATTTTCACAAGGCTTTGGAATTTAATCCAGTTATTAGGACTACGGTGTTTTTCGTAGATTTTTTTTACTCTTAATTTTAGTTAAAGAAGGATTGTTTTTTTTTTAAGGAATTCTTTAAATGTTAACATTTTTTTCTTCGATGTGCAATGTTTTAAGTAGTTAACATTATATGTAAATATTCGATGGGTGTCAAAAAATATTTCAATATTTTATTTCATTAGCACGGCGGCGTTCTATTGGTTATTTTCGTCTCCAAATTTACTTAAAATCTTTACCTTTAGGAAGGTAGAATAGTCAGAATACATAATTTGTTCATTAAGGTAACGTTATTAATATAATTGTAATTCTATTAATAATAATGACACAAATTGTATTATTTATATATTTTAACAAAACAAACTAATATTGTGTGTTGTATTTCTGTCAATTTTATTAGATGCTAGTGTTTTTACGTAAAGAAAATAATGATGCTTTACTGTTTGAACAAATACTATAGCAAAAATGAAACTAAAAACTGAACTTAAGGCAAGCTATACATTTAAGGTTGTATAAAGTCGATTATATTCTTGTTTCATCGATATTTTGTTGTTGTTTTGTAGCGTATTATATTTTTGCAGTACGTCCATAGCTAGCTTAATACACTTTTACATAATTAGTGATGCAATATATAAATATTTTATTACATTATACACTACCTCATCCACTGTACAAAAAGAAACATATTGTTATATTATGATATTACCATAGCAAGCTTCTATGGGATTTTCTCAACTAGCACTAACAATAGCTGAAATTATCTTTAAATAGTATAGTACTGCAAGCATAATGTTTCTGTGTAAATTCAACGCTAATTGTTGTCTGCAAAGTTGTTCATAACAAAATATAAAAAATACGTTGCAAAATAGGCCTATATTGATTATTTTAGGGTTAATAATTGAATTGTAGCACAGTGTACTGTTTGATTAGCCCGTTTATACGTAATGACATATTATTTTCACACCAAAATTAGTAGTGCCAATAATATTTGTAATAAGTACTTTTAGTTTTGGTTCGTGAATTTGATCCTTATAAATTTTTAACATGTTCCATCACAAAGGCGGCTGGGCCCGTATATTCTTTAACACTTATTTTACTCCTGATGATAAGCACCTTATTGTAAAGCAGTAAGTTTTATTGTAAAGTTTGCCAGTTTGCTATTGAGAATAGTAATAGTACCGACTGGTGCTAGAATGTGTTAAAACACTTACAAATATCAAATAATTATATTTAGTTAAGAACATGTTATTATAAAAACCTTAGGGCGCTAATTATACCAAAAAGGAAGACTAGTTTAATTTTAATTTAATATGTTCTAAGACTTCAAAATTCCAAAAACCAAAGCTGTGGAAACAAAATTAAGTTATAATTAAGTTATATATGAAAATTTTCGGGAAAATAAATTACTTTTCAGGGTTGTTTACTATTAAATTATTGTTTTTTTTCTTTTTTTGTTGTTCGTCCAAAGTATTTTTTTACCAAAAACTAACAATATCAGTAAATTACTACTTAGTCAATGTTTACCTGAATATAATAATAGATAATAATAATATTAACACGGAATCTCACCAAGCAACGCTTGAACTATGACATTTCATGTAGTTAACTTTTAAACTGTATTGACGCCATAAAAATAAGAAATACCAAAAATAAAAGAATTTTAACTATATGTAAAATCGAATAGGTATATATTTTGTCGAGCCGAACACGTGTGTAACAACCCTGTAAACGTGAAATTGGTGAGAGTCAAGCCATAATTTGAGCAAGTTATGATAAACAGATACCATATTGTAATAAATATTGCTTATTTTATAAGTGGTTTTACAAACCCTCTACAAACAGATTGGTAGGCAAAGACAGCGTAGTCTGGTAGGCTTGGGATAATTGTATTAGCTGAAAGGCTTTATTTTTTTACAGATACGCTTTCAATGGCAATACATTATATATTGTATTAAATTAAATGGACTTCAATTACCAAATATTGTCACTTACATATTTTGTAGGCTATGTAGCATTTGAAATCTCTTAAATACTATAATTTATACGTTACGGATAATTGATCGATGTTAATTACGTGCCATGATAAAAGTAAGATCTGATAAAGGTGAGCTTTGTCGTTGTGTGAGCTCATGTGTTCTTGTGCCCGACTATGTCTTGTTATGTACATTTAGGATATACAGGTTCAAAATTCAAACAATTTATTGATTTATTTATTAAAACTTTATGCACAAAATGTACAAAGGCGGTCGATGCCTTGGTTACTGTTGGACTTAATCGGTTTTGATTTGCAAATTATTTTGGCTTTTTCCATTAGGAATTTCTAAGTAGCTTTGAGACAGAGTTTGGATTCTTGCTTGTTTGATGGCAATAGGCTCGCCTCATATTATGTGGGTCTCTGCTTAACCCTTCGTGAATTGTAGGCGCAATGTTATAATAAAACAAGACAAGTTCGTTGTTTGGGTTTCGCTCGCTAATTTGAGTTGATTTTGTATTATGCTCATAAATATTTGCAATATCTACACGATAGTAATAATTGATGTTTTATCTGTTTCTGCGAAACTGTAAAATTCTTCATTATTATGCAAATACTGCAAAACACCAGACACATTTGTTAGCCTTTCTTTTATTCTTTTTATAAGCAATAATAAATAACACTGGAAAATTATTTTAAAAATCACTATTTGCTCAATTGTTGACGATTTAAATATTGGTTAATGTGTAAACAAAAGACAATGGACGTCGTGTTTTCTTGTTGTCCAGATCTCTCTGATTGCAGGAATATAGCATAGTGAATTGCTATAACGCTCGTGACAAAACAGCAAGTCTGTGTACACTTATAATAGCTTATTTGATGTTGAGATTATTTAATAGAATCCTATTTGATGATTAACTTAATATATTTCCTTGCGGAATATTAAATGTCTATGTTAACGTGTTATAAATAAACTTAGGTAATCTCTTTCTGTCATTAAGGATCGTTTTTTTCCACATTAGATGTCTTTGATCCTGGAATTAAAAGTAGCGTCTGACGTTTTTTGGAATTTCCGGGGCTGGCCTAACCAATCGTGGATTACAGGCGTGACGATATCGTCTAATATCTGGTGTTGGAAAAATCAAACCTTAATATAATATTTTCATAATTATAATCTGGAAAATAATTTTAATTGGTCTGCCCACACTAGGTGGGTAGAGTATGTTTAAGCTAAACAATATTGTAATCATCATAAGCATGTAGATATCAACATTTTTGGGTTGGGAAACACATATTTTTGATATTGCAATTACTTTAAGTACGTAGTTTGGTTCAGTAACGTAAATAAATTTAAACATTGTATTAGAAAGAATGCCAGTTCAGAGTAACAAAAAAAAATGAAAGAATTTTATTTGGCATAGGATAGATCAGTGTTTTTCAACCTGGGGGTCGCAAATCCTCTATAGGGGGGGTCGCAAGAGGTCGCGAAAACTACCTCAATAAACAAAACAATAAAGCCTAGAAAAATAGATTTATTAAGAAAATCTTAATTATAGGATCTAGACATTTATATGTTAATACAAATTAACAACCTATTAATACTCCTACTCATCCATCTTATTGAGGTTTCGCTTGTTTGCCGTTAACTAATTTCTCCCATCGTGGATTCGGTTTTGCTACATTGAGAATTAAATCGAATTCCAGATTTAAATAAAATGAAAAACATTTATATACATACAATTTTGTATTGATTTAATATTTGTAACATAATAAAATGCAAGAAAAAAAAGCGAAGGGGATCGCCAAATATTTTTTATTATAAGGGGGTCGTGTCATGAAAAAGGTTGAAAAACACTGGGATAGATGTTCATTTTATTGGTTTAAAAAATAAATATAATAAGAAAAAAAGACGAATTGAATAACAATTTTATAAGGAATAAACTGTAAATTAGGGTTTAATGAAAAAAAAAGGCGGGATTCGTGTATCTTTACGATGGGTTGTGGTACAATGATATTGTCTTAGTTTTTATGCTCAAAATGTGGTTCAAAATTATACTTTATTCTTATTTACGTTCCAAACATGTTTTTTTGTTGTCCCACATGTAACAAGTCGATGTATGTAGTGCAGCATTGTTTTTTTGGAGCTTGCAATGTCATTTCAGAAAGGCGCACTTGGTAAACATTTGTTTAGTTTTCTGTGGAAACTAATGAAACAATAATCTTATAAAACCACGCGACAAGGAAACCTTGCTGCACTATAATAAACAATATTGTGTTATCTTGTTTGACGAAGAATCATTAGTGATGCATTCCAGTTTGAACATATAACAAATAAAAACATCATTAAATTTATAAATGTCTTTTATTTATTTTATTTCGTTGATAAGTTTAAAGGCGATTGATAAGTACATGAATTTGAATGAGAAAGCGATGGTAATATAGTGATTAGTGACACATGGAATTTTTTGGCGTCCGAACAAATTTTACAAATTGGTGTACAATAGTAAAAAAAAATATTTTTCGAGTTTAGCCACGTAATAAAAGAACCTTGTGTACAGCTATAATTATTCTTTTTGTCTCACTTGCCCTGAATTTCAGCTAACTTGGCTTGATACGCAGGCAACTCGACGTTATCCCAATGCAGTTCCACATTTTCGAAGAATCTGGAAATTAAATAATAAATTGGACATAAGTACGGTCGACCAAGCTATTTGGTTTACATTTTAACATGCAAATTACCTTGTAAAATGTAAACCAATTGGCTTGGCCGGCCTTAGGTACTTCCAGAGTGTCCATCAATTAACTGTCAAAAGGTTAGTTTCATGTCAACATGATGACAACTGAGTTTGAAGTGGCTTTCGTGAAAGACGTTACACCGTACCCTGGCTGTTAATCACCGTAAAGTGATATCCACTCAGTGCTATGGCACTGAGTGGATATCACTTTGGTGTCGTAATACCAATATTATGACATTCTCGGTTGTCATCAAAGTTCGGTGTACAACCGAAGCTTGATAGTCACTGGATATCAGAAAGATACGTAATAGGCCTACTGGTCTAGTATTCACAGCCAAAAACATTAGACAGCCTATTAATTCTCTGTAAGGATGCTCGCACTCACCTATACCAGGTTCAAGTTGTTTCTTGACCAGTGGGGTAGATACACCCTTACAATCCTGCATGTTAAATTTCTTAAGCAATTTTTCAATTTATGTACTCTGAGATAACTCATTCCACATTTATCATGATGAATATTTAATACCGTATAGAAATTAATTTGTACAAGATCTTTAGATGAAAAATATTTCAGAAATTGACGTCTAAAGTTGTCAAATGTAATTTAATTATTTTTTTATTCGGTGCTATTCACTAAAATATTTTTATCTTTCTTGTGTGGACTGAGGGACCACAGTTTAGCCGTTATATTTTTTTCTCTTTGATGCTTTGCGATCTGTTATTCAGTAAATATCTTTTACAAATTCTTTACTAATGTTTGTAGTCACAAAACCTTAATTTTCCAGATAATTTCCGAGATCTGGGCGATGGTCTGTGAGGACTGAGGGACCACAAGGGCTGTATTTTTTTAAATATTTGACTACAAATTCCCAGATTTGTTCTACAATTATTTTAAGACTTCTACTAAATCCTACTATTTTTATTTGCGAAATACTAGTATGGTCCCTTACTTCACACGCACGTATATATAGAAAAGGTTCCCGTAATTTTTCTATTTAAGTACCTAATACTTCCTTGTTTTCAACAAATTTATTAGAATTGTGGCGCCATCTGTGAAATGGAGTATGAACTAAAATGAAGCCTAGCTAGTGCATGTAGCGTTTCTTCAGTGCCGTATCCAAGATGCCCCGTGGTTCCCAGCATAGTCAACTCTTTCTGCCACAAGTACCTAGATAGCGTCCATTGCACTCGTCGATCAACAAATTGCACTAAAGGTGAGTTGTACTGAGTCATTCCCTCTACGTCGGACTAGTGAAACAAATGACATCTGTTTTAAAAAGTTTACGCTTGAAAATTATATTTATTTTACACAAATTATAAAATTATTCTATCTAATAGAGACAACAAGGCTACGATTACCTAACGTGTACTGCGGTACCTACTCTAAGTTCACGCAGTCGAGACGCTTCGCATATTTTTTTTAAATGATGTAAGAAAGAATGAAATTTATTTTTATCAAATAATATTAGGTATTTACTTAAATTTTATTCTGTTACGTCACAATATTAATGTACCGAGTAGGTAAGGAGAAATTTAGAATTAGTTCTGAGCGTTTCTAGTAGTTTTGTGCTTTTGAACGGGACTCACTTACCTAAGATTAGGTAGGTGTTAAAGTTGAAATTCTGTTAATGAAATTTGAGAGACTGTAGTAGCATGATGTGCTCGCGTCTTATTTTGTACCTACCCAGTTAAATCTGAAATTACGATTTTATATCCTGAATGTAATGTTGCCGATTCATAATTCACTGTAGGGATAGTATGGTAGGTACTAGAGCTAAGTACCTGTGTTTCTCTCACTCACCTTAATTGGATCTCGCGTAGGACTTGTTGTTCGTGTTCAGTCAACCCGTTATCCAGTACGTGGACCGAGTCCATAAGCTGCTCGACATTGTAGAAACCGCATATGTTTGTGTCAATACCAGGTTGATTAAGCGTGAACCAGGTCGCTAAGCGAGCTAACTCGACGTTTTGTTCCTGGAATGGGATTAAAGGTAGGTACATATTAAGCTTCTTCTGCATGTGATTTATGTGCGTCAGTAGGTAGGTATAAGTTTTAAGTCGGTTTAATTTCATTTCGATGAAGATTAACTTGTGTTAATACGATTCTTTAGCAATGAGTTAACCTAAATTATATTTTATCCTCTAGTTTCTAAGAATGACGTTTAAATCGATAATGAAGCGCAACCCTACAAGCAGCATCGATCGTATCCCTGGCTGAGCAAGCTGTCACATGTCGGTGACAGATAAGTGACACTTCCTGCAATTTCCCGCGCTTGAATTACCGGGCGAAGCGTCGGAGTGATTTAATGAACAAAAGAACCGACTTCCACAATAACACCATTGTGCAAACCCGACTTCGCTCTTTGCTACTTCTTTTTACAAGGGTTTCTGTGTTCCACCTATAACAAGTGCCGGATTAACCTAGAAGCAGAAGTAGCAAATACTACGGGCCCCGCGCAGACGA
Organism: Xestia sexstrigata; assembly: GCA_941918905.2. Taxonomy (NCBI): domain Eukaryota; kingdom Metazoa; phylum Arthropoda; class Insecta; order Lepidoptera; family Noctuidae; genus Xestia; species Xestia sexstrigata. The sequence continues at coordinate 7,290,744 of OW799200.2, read as the reverse complement.
GGGCCTCGCGTATTTACACACGCCCACCGCCGTTGGGGGTCTTCATCCTTCTCATGCCCTTATCCCCGAAATCTCGAGCAACTACAGAGAAACCAACCTATCCCACGAGAAATACTACAATTTTGAGCTCGCTTCACTCGCTAGTACATCCTATATACAGGGTGGTATTTTGTAATGCCACCTGGAGGGAAAGTACTCCTATTACTGCAGATAGAAAATTTTACTCAAAGGAAACATTCCTTTATTTTTGAATAGAAAGCAAACTGCATTCAAAGATTTTCGAAAATTCTCTTCTCCCACACCCGGGAATCGAACCGGCTAAAATCTGAAAATATTATACCCTGTACTTTTATTGCGTCGATCGTTAGGGTCAATTATAAGGATGAAATCTCTCTAACAAACATGATAAATTAAATGAAAGGAAAACCAGGAAATTTGAAGTTACAAATTCAATGAGTCAAGTTCGTAATGCAGAATCCTTTGCGACATACTCGTAGCTGCGTGTATGAGGTAATTTAAATATGGAATGTTAGATTATAATTTGAAAATTAGATTGTCACAGTTAATCCAGTACTGTAACAACTCGTTGAATACTATACTTAGTGGCTAGTGCGTTCTCTTTATCTTACTAACGTATAACTATCAGTTAATATGCCTACGTCTCGTAGCTATCGGTGTTTCAAACAAAGTTAGCCTGAAATATCCTATCCGCGTCACCTAGGTACCTGTCACTGGATTCATAGAAAAATCAAAGAAAAATTTTCTGTGACGTTTTGTTTCTATCGGTACGTAAGCTAAATGTCAAACAGACAGAGATAGCAACCTACCGATACCTATTAGTAAGTTATTGAAAATGGCCGCTAGTCGTTGTGTAAATCCTAGGGGTCAGGGACTCAGGGCCATATTTGGGCTGAAAAATAATGCTTTTTTACCTTGCAGTAATCCGAAGCTTTCTTGCAAATGGCTTTGATGTCATCGCTAGCGGGGTGCCATGGTTGGGGACCGTGGTTGGAGAGGAGCCCCATCCCTGTGGCGGCCGCATTAATCACACCAACTCCTTTACTCTGGAATTATGATAAAGGTTTAAGGTAAGGTATACTTCAAGCCTGAATAGCTTGAAAGCCTGAAAGTCACTACCGAGAATTTGCACAAATGAGCTTGGCAATAAATGCGCGAATGATTTTTCTTCACACAATCACGTTTTAATTTAGGCATTGAGTGAACTAAACCTATTTATTTATTTGAATTGGTCTGTAATGTGTTTATAATGTCAATGTTAATGTAATACATGGTAATATTTGTGTATTCCATCTTATCAATGCCACAGACAACCACCAGAAGACGGCCTACAATGCAAGTAGACAACAGAAGTGCAATATTTTTTAAATTATTAAATGGGCCTACTCTTGACCTCAATCTTGTCCCGAGGACAGATACAGTCTTGACCGACGCAGGCAGGGAATTCCACTCCTTGGCTGTGCCTGTGCGCATATTAAAAAATGTAGCAAACGCAGCAATTCGCTTTGTGCGAATGTGTGGAACATCGACAAGGAGACGGACGGGTGGCATTCTCAGTAAATGGCTCAATAATAATTTGATTAGTTTCCCAACAACTGGATTGCGGTCACAGTTTATTGTAGTTGTAAGGTGTGTATAGACGAGATACGGCGCAATGTTGGTGTACAGTCAGTAGCACTAATACATCTAGGCGGTTTTCTTGTGAAACACCTAATAACATAGAACTACGTTTGCATCTTTGTGTTATGAAAGACCTATTTTATAATAGTATGAGTTCCGACATGCTATGTACGTATCGACATGAAATAACAATCAATACATTAGGTAAATATCGCAGACTAGCGGACGTCACGCGGTTTCACCCGCGTAGTTCCCGTTTCCGTGGGAGTACAGGGATAAAATATAGCCTATGTTACTCAGGGTGAATGTAGCTTTCTAAAGGTGAAAGAATCTTTGAAAATGGTCCAGCAGTTTTTGAGTTTATTCGTTACAAACATACAAAGATAAAGATCTTTCCTCTTTATAATATTATAAAATATAAGTATAGATATTATTATAATATTCTTATAATCATACTAGTATTTGCGTGGGTGCGCGCAGCTTGTCGTCGTGTTCTTGAGAAGTAGTCCTTACCCATATAAAATTTTGAGAATCCATAAGAATCCTTAAACGAATTGGAAAATCCATTAAAGTCCTTAAAAGATTGTGTAAATTTTATAAAATCTTTTAAATATTTTGAAAACCCTTAAGAACCCCTAAAAAAATCTAAAAGGTAATTTAAAAAAAAAGAAAAACAATACCTGAAAACTTTAATTAAAAACTCAGACCTTTTCCCATTAAAAAAAACATTACCCTAAAGTTTGCTTGTCGTCGCCCCTGAGTTACGCTTCACCCACTCAACCTTCGTTACGCTACGGTCGCTCCTTCGCCCCTTCGCTCCGCTCAGGACCTTCCTATCACCGGACAGGTTTCGACGCCTACTATAATATTTGTTCAAACACCCAATGGCTATCTCTAACCGTTATGAAGTTACAGCCCTTTCAATGTTTTCTTATAGACAGATAATTTCTTAAAGACTGGTGGAGTTGTTTAGGAATAACTCCTGTTGTTGATAGCACAATAGGGATTTTATACTTTTACGTATCTCGGCTTTGTTACCGGATTTATAGAATAGTACGGGCCGAAGCCAAGTACTACTCCGGGAAAGTGGTCTTATGATAGGATGATGATATGATGGAATTTTGCGATGATGAGTATCTGTGCCTGGTGAATTACTGTGTGTGGTGACTCGAGGTTGTATGTTTGTGGTGGTGACTACAGTTTCATTTTCATTTTGCAAAAAAATTCTGACAATCCTGCATGTATTTAGGTTTGCGGCTTTCTGAAGTGTTGTTGATACCACAATAGGGACTATGGCGACATTGCTAAGACACCACATTCGGCTGATTTCTATTTTAAGATCTTTATTATATTTTGAAAGTTTTTCGGCAATTGTATTTTGTAGATTGTGTGGGTGTTTGGTACGGCGATGTCTATAATTTGAGCGGTTTTGTTACGTTTGTCTAATAATGTGATGTCTGGTCTATTGTAGTGAATGGTTTTATCTGTAAAGATTCCTCGGTCGAAGTACAATTGGTGAGTGGCGTTTTCAAGAACAGTTTCAGGCTGGTATTTATAATAAGGTACTGATGGTGTGGAGATGAAATTATATTTGCTAATTTTTGATGAATTATGTTCGCTATTTGATCAAGCCTGTGCTTATATTCAGTCTGGACTATTGCTTTACACGCACCTGTGATGTGCTGAATGGTTTGATATCTATTATTATTATGTTATTATGTCTCCTTTATTTCTTTCTTTACAAATTAATACATTTTTTAAATGTTATCAAAAAAAAAAAAACATTTAAAAATATAAAAAAATATTATTATTATATTTTTATTAGTGTAGATGAGAGATGATGACAGTAGGAATTAATCACGATATATATATATAAGTTGCTACGTGTACCTATACCAAATTTAAAAGTAGGTACCTACAGCACACAGCCTCCTGGCTCTGCTGGTACTCTACTGTATACAGGAACACCCTTCAGGGAAAATCGGAATCCACTGCAAAACGCATACATATCGCAACAAATGAGCACACACCTCGCCGCACTGCCGCACACAAGTCCGGCAAAAGTCTTATGACGCATTATGTAATACGCGGAGCTCGGTACGACAACTCCAGGGTTGGCGTGTGGCGTGCCATGCATCGTGGAGTGGAATGCAAGATATATAAAAATATTCCTTATCATAACGTCGCCGTCGGCAGCGTTTTACTCGCTTTCTTTTGCGGGGACATACTCCGGGAGCGATCTTAATAAAAATAGCTTGCGACCATTGCGGGTAGTGGTGACAGTACTAGTGTTGTGTATTTATGATGGTAACCGTAACATCAAACATTTACACAACGTATCAAAGTTTTGATTACTGTCTCGGTATTAAAATTGGCAAATATTGAAACATTCACGGCTAGTGGTCCGATGGAAAATGTGGTTGGGTTGTAGGTTGAATATTAATAATTACTTATATAACTGTCGTAGTTTTGTTCTGTTACATACCTAAAACATTTTGTTTATGATTTTAACATCCCTGCTGATTATTACAGAATTCTTTTCAGAAACATAAATTGTTTTGCGTAAATTCTTTGTCCTTTGCGTTTGCTTTTGCCGATAGTTTTTCTTTTCTTCTTTTCTGAAGTAAGTACAGAAGCTTTGCTTCCGAAAATATAAACGTGATTTCCTGATGGAGTTCGTCCAACCTATTTCTTGAATGGTGTTTCTCCCTTCAGTGCTTTGGATGGACTTCCATTTTTTAAATACTTAGTTGGCAGTATATAGGTACTGCTTCTGCCTACAATTGCTTTGGTGTATTTGCTTCTATCATTAAGCATCTGGCTTTATCCATCAGGGATCTTTTGCGCACAGACTTGTTAAGTAGCTGCAGTCTATAATGTTGACTAGTGGTGGTTTGTGTCACACACGTCTTCAAACATTTTCCTTCAAATTATTTACTTTTACCGCTTTGAGAGAAGTAAGTAACTATAAAGGAGCTGTGCGTGTGCATACTTACCAACTTAATTATTAAAATTTACCCTTAGATTAGGCGTAAGTAATCGTCGTTTCATTACCTTGAAATAGCTGGTGTAGTTCTGCAGCCTATTGTCACACAGCGTAGATTTTGCGTAAGACAGTATGGAAGAGATTTTCACATCCGACTCTTCAATGACTTCTTTCATGAGATCAATATCGTAGTCTGCGAGACCTATGTATCGGGCTTTGCCGTCTCTTACTGCCCTTTCTAAAGCGGGCAAGGTCTCCTTGAGCACTATCGATATGTCTGGGGCGAAGGTGGAGTCATGTATCTGTAGGAGACAAAATGAGGAAAAAATTAGTAAGACTTTAATTAGACCTTAAGCTAGAAATGGTTTAAAACAAAGTGTCCTTCAATATTGCTTTGAGTAACTCAATGATCCGGTGAAGTTAAGTCAGAATGGAGTGGCTCTTGAGAAAGACTGTTCCAACAAAATTTGTGCCAGCACTTCCAGTGACACAAAGAAGAATAAAATATCAATTGAGTTATAGACGCTAAACGTAAAAAGACAGTAAACGAAATACATTATGTATAACACTTGAAGTAAGGAAACAACTAGGGTGGAGTCTCCTAGTATCGGCCTCCTCCTATAAAATCGGCCTTTTCGAGAAAATGGAACATAACTATAAAATTTAATAGTTTTTATGCAAAAAGCGACTCTATATCCAAACGCATAACCACCCATATTTTGAGAAGAAAGAAAGAATCAGAAAGTCACAGCGCTGGTATTCTGATAGGGCCCCAAGTGATGCCACGGTCAGTTATACGAATATACATTTATAAATAATACAAAATAATACTAAGAAACAAAATTAAATATTTAATGTGTAATAAATACAGGTTGAAGAATAAAAATATCATAATATTATCTACACCCAACACGTCACCACAGTTAATCACAGTTTGTCTATGCAACTCTGACAGAGACGCGGGCGCAGACATTTGTGTCAGCGAAGAAAAACCAAAACAATAAATCAATACTGCTATTATAAAGTATAATTAGATGGTTGCGTACCATTTGATTTAATAACAAAAGCTGCAATAATCTCATGACCTAATTTCATTTAAACTACCTACTTTTTTATAGTATAACGATGAAATGATATAAGTAATGAATTATTAATATAATTTTAGTTTACCTAATTTTTTATGGCTTAAACAACACTTTCTATAATGCACATTTGAACTAATATTCAGTTAGTATAATATTTAGTTAGTTATAATAACGTTTAATATAATTTTGAAAAGTCTACTTTTTTTCGTATATTTTTGCAAAAGCTGATTGGATTATAAATGGTGACCGGTCAGTTCACCAAAAATTTATTCAAAACTTTTTACTTGACAAGCAAACGATTGGCAAAACCATTTTTTGTCATTTCATCATTATACAAAAACAAGTTTACCAAATAATTCACTTAGCTAAATAATTATCCGATAAACTTTTATTTTATGACGTATTTTTTGACAAACAATTCATTACTTTTTATTTGTGCATATTCCGCGTATTTTTTTGTCATTCCGTTGCTTCGCCGGCCAGCAAGCCGAAGCTGCAGTGGTGACAAAAAGGAATCGCTGCAAAACCGACTCCACATAGTCTTTAATGCCCTACCCCTTTTTTTTTTTTTTTTTGGATGGGAAATCATCAAATGACTTCTCCCGCTCTGGGCGGAGCGGGAGGGAGTGTCAGACTTTTACTGACTAAAACCCATCCATGTTCCTTCATCGCCCTTTGTGTTCCGGGGCCACGGTATCTCTTTCGAACAGTCCCGCAACCCCGGCAGGCATCGGTCCTTGCGGACCCCTTCCTTTTTGCTGACTCTCTTTGAGGCGCGCGTGGAACACGAACGCGCCGTCGACACGGCCTGTCGTCATGAGACTGACGGACGGCGAGCTAGCCCATAGCCCACCGTCCACAGGCCCGCGCCTACGGTGGCCGGGGGCCACGTGGTGGCCCCCGACGCCCGGGGCGTCTCCCGCGGCGGCCGGGACGCTGTGAGGTTCTCTCCCTCTCACGTTCCGCCACCTCCTTCTCTAGCATTACTGCTTCGCAGAAGGAGGTGACGGCGTCCCATTCCGTCTCGCTCCGGACCATGGCTTGCACCAGGGCCGGACGCGAGAGGTCGCCGCCGCCAATCGCCATTTCGAGGACACGGCGGTGCTCCGCCCACGCGGGGCACACCTCCACCGTGTGCTCCACCGTGTCCTCCGGTCGATCCTCGCAATGGAAACACCCGGGCGTTTCCTCCCGCCCGATTCGGTGCAGGAACCTCCCGAAACAACCGTGTCCGGTGAGGACCTGCGTCAGGCGGAAGGTGAGGACGCCGTGGCGTCTCTCAAGCCACTCCTCAAAGAGGGGACTTACCGCCACTATTGTGTAATTTAAGCCTGCGTAGGCGCGGAGGGGCGATGCGGGCCGCGAAGCCCCGCAGTGCTGGAGCTAGGACAGAAACCATGCCTGCTGCATGTTGCATGCTTGCACATACTGCATGCTTGCTGCATGGTTGCTGCATGATTGCTGCATACTAGCTGCTTGCTTGCTGCATGCATGGAGTATGCCCTTCTATTGTTGGTGAATCATTCGTCTTAGATGAGGTTATTACAGTATGAAGTTTCCTAAAATTTACGTATTCATTACAGAATGTTGGCTGAAAATGAGTAAATATGATAATTAGGTCAACTGAGCGTTATATAAAAATAGCATTATACAAATTGAAAATTAAATGAAATGAATGAATACTAAATGTTATTAGAACAAAATAAGTTAATATGAAATGTAACATTCGTTCACATGAAATTTGGTTATTTGTTTTCATAGCATATGAAAATTATACATATTATGTTAACGTTATTTCAAGTGAAAATATACTATCTGTTATAATGCCATATATTACACACCCTAAACAGATAGTGTGCAGTGATCCAGTTACATAATTTCTCTTGTGGCTGTCAACAAAATTATAATAAAATAAAATAAAAATCGGTGCGGGTGGGTGCCTCAACATTTTGCGAATGTAGTTATGGAGTTTCAGTATCCCTCTACCCAGAAAAGGCATTGCAAGAAAGCAAAAGCCATTAACGTAAAAATTACAAGCAGTCAAAGTTCAAAAAAGTTGACACGGCCGATAATTGGTGCCACCACCCTAAAAATAAAATAAAAAACCTAAAATGTATCTCCTGAATAAAAACTGTTCCCAAATCACCTATACAATGTAATGTATATTGTAGGTTATGTAGGTACCTATGGCTGTTATATGACACGTTCATAGAATAGCACCCCTCTGTTTTTGTCGGGCTCCGGGATTAAAACAGTGCAATGTGAAATAATAAAGGGCCAACCATCCAAGTGCCACAGACTTTCGTTTTGAGTCTCTTTTAACCTTTTCAGCTAATATTACGTTAAAGGCGCCTCCCCGAGCAAATGACCTTGAACGAGCAGTTTTTTAGAGCCTACTCTTTATCCAAAAGAAATACCAACTAATAAAAATACATTAAATTACATTACTACATATTCGTGACTCCAAAATTGCCGTTTATTTTTTTTTTAAGTAGCTTAATTTTTAATAAATCCCCTCACAACGAAACCACAGAAATGAAAAATAATCTAAAATATATATAAAAGAAGAAACTGACTGACTGACTGACTCATCTATCAACGCACAGCCCAAACCGCTGGATCTACAGATTCCAAATTTGGTAAGTAGGTTCCTTGTGTGGTCTAGGGTTGCACTAAGAAACGATTTTTCAAAATTCACCCCCTAAAGGGGTTAAACGGGGCTCCAAAGTTTGTATGGGGAAACAAGATTAGTTAAACTATTTTATTCGAAACTTCACAGTAGTGCTCCTTCTGATAAATGAGTAGAAACGGGTTTCAGGGTTTTTCAGAATTCAACCCCTAAGAGGGGGAAATGGGGTGACAAAGTCTATAAATCAATGCACAGCCTAAACCGCTGAGTCTAGAGATCCCAAATTTGGCACATATGTTCTTAAAGTGGTCTAGGGGTACACTCAGAAAGGATTTTTCAAAATTCACCCGCTAAGGGGGTTAAACGGGGCCCCAAAGTTTGTATGGGGGAAACAAGATTAGTTAGACTATTTTATTCGAAACTTCACAGGAGTGCTCCTTTTGATAAATGAGTAGAAATGGGTTTCAGGGTTTTTCAGAATTCGACCTCTAAGAGGGAGAAATGGAGTGATAAAGTCTAAAAATCAATGCACAGCCTAAACCGCTGAGTCTAGAGATTCCAAATTTGGCACATACGTTTCTTATGAGGTAAAAGGGCGCAATAAGAAAGAATTTTTCAAAAAGTACTCCCTAAGGGGATGAAACGGGAGTCGAAAGTTTGTATGGGGAAACAAGATTAGGTAAGACTGTTTTATTCGAAACTTCACAGGAGTACTCCTATCGATAAATGAGTTAACATTTAGGTTTCAGGTTTTTTCAGAATTCAACTCTTAAAGGGGGAAATGGGGTAACAAAGTCTGAAAATCAACATCGGTATTGTTTGTGTGGTGTATCGGGTCGGGTGTGTTACAAAAACAACGCTTTTTAAGATTTAATGTGGCGGACCTGTAATGCCTTCATTCCCTGTTGGGGTGCGATGGGGTTGAAATGTCCAAAAACCAATATGGGAGTCGATACCGAGATTATCGGGGGTGCAGATTACGAAAATGGCATTTATTTTGAGATCCAGAAGATGGCGGATTCGACTTCTATACAAGGTTATTGTTGATTTATTGTGATGATTGTGATAACGATGATGGTGATTGTGATAATGATGATAATGATGATGATGATTGTGACAATGATGATGATGATTGTGATGACGATTGTGATGACGATGATGATGATTGTGATACTGATGATGATGATTGTGATACTGATGATGATGATTGTGATACTGTGATGATGATTGTGATAATGATGATGATGATGATTGTGATAACAGTGATGGTGATTGTGATAGTGATTGTGATGGTGATTGTGACAGCGATGGTGGTTGTGATAATGATGATGATGATTGTGATAACAATAATGATGATTGTGATAACGTTGATGGTGATTGTGATTGTGATGGCGATGGTGATTGTGATTGTGATGGCGATGGTGATTGTGATTGTGATGGTGATTGTGAGAATGATTGTGATGGTGATGGTGATGGTGATAGTGATTGTGATGGTGTATGTGATGATAATGGTTGTGATTACGATGATAATGATTGTGATAATGATGATAGTGATTGTGCTAACGATGATGGTAATTGTGAATGTAATGGTGATGGTGATTGTGATGGTGATAGTGATTGTGACTGTGATAGTGGTGGTGATTGCGATAGTGATGGTGATTGTGATTGTGATGGTGATTGTGATAATGATGTTAATCATTATGATTACGATGATTAAGATTATGATAACGATAATAGTGATTGTGATAGTGATTGTGATAGTGATTGTGATGGCGATTGTGATGGTGATTGTGATGAAAATTGTGATAGTGGCGGTGATTGTGATAGCGATGGTGATAGCGATGGTGATGGTTATTGTGATGGTGATAGCGATTGTGACTTTAATAGTGATGGTGATTGTGATAGTAATTGTGACAGTGATGGTGGTTGTGATAATGATGATGATGATGATTGTGATAACGAGGGTGGAGATTGTGATTACGATGATAATGGTTGTGATTACGATAATAATGATGATGGTGATTGTGATGGTGATAGTGATGGTGATTGTGATTGTGATAGTGATGGTGATAGTTATGGTGATTGTGATTGTGATTGTGATAGTGATGGTGATTGTGATAATGATTGTGATAATGAAGGTGGTTGTGATAGTGATGGTGATTGTGATTGTGATAGTGATGGTGATTGCGATAGTGATGGTGATTGTGATAATCACTGTGATAATAATGGCGGCTGTGATGATAATAATTGTGATGATTATGAAATTTTTCACATAGATAGTTCATAACCTGAATTAACACGAATGACACTATTTATCCCTTTAATAAGGTCCAGTGGGACGGTTACCGAAATTTACGCGGGCGAAGCCGCGGGCAACAGCTAGTGATTTAAAAAATGCTACTCCTCGTAAAGTAACCATTATTTTGATTTGCTACTTATACTAATGGATAGACAATTTAATAATGAACATAATTGTCGTTTTATTTTTTTTAAAAGACGTAAATTTGATTTTATAAAGAATAAAAACCACCCATTTCGCACTATTCGGCCTGCAGTGACTGACGTAACAATCACTTTGTAGTGCAAACTGATTAGAACTTTATTCTAACAGCATTTCAAACGAAGTTTGAACCACCACAAATAGAGTTGCTAATTTTGCTCGGGGAACCGCCTTAATAACCTATAATATACTTGTCATATCATCACAGACAGTGTTTTTTATCGAACTTCTCCGAAACGGCTTGGCTGATTTTATGTATATTTGTTTTTTTTTTTTTTGTCTATATTTGTTAGGTCTGAGAATAGGTCCTACACAATTTTTTTGTCTCACACACATACACATCAAAATTTCCACGTGGACGAAGTCGCGGGCAACAACTGCACTTAGATCATTACGTAATGATAATATAATTGTGACAGTTGCAAAAAAAAAACAATTCCTATAAGTATCTTAGTGATTTATTAATGACTAGCTGTTACCTTCGTCCGCATGCAAAATTTATGATAAAAATATATGTTTGAATCGGATTTTGTTAACAACTTCAAGGACAACTTTAAATTTATTATTTTTTTGTACGGAACCCCTTTTCTTTTTTCTATTACAAAAGTAGCCTAAGTTACTCCTTATAACATCAGCTATCTGCTAGTAAAAGTCCCGTTAAAAACGGTGTAGCCGTTTCGGAAATTTTGGAAGAAACAGACAGACAAACAATTAATTTGTTATAAGTACCGTATGTACTTTGAAATGCATTCAATAAAAAGCTTTTTTTTTAATTAAAAACAGACACTTCAATTTTATTTATTTGTATAGATAAATAGATATTTGGTACTCTCAAAGAAACGTATGTAATTTCACGGCAATCGTCCGTATAGGCAAGTCGCGGTCACCCCAAGGCTAATTATTATCGCTTGTTAATCTTGCATGTTTTGTGCATGAGCATTTTTAGTTGTGAAGTCGTGACATAGGTACGTAGATTGCAGGGTTTGTAAATAATGCCTAGAAAGTGGGGGGTGTAGGGCTATTACGTAACTCTGTTGACAGCTCGAAATGATAGTAACTGGGCTCAGTGTCCATCAATTAACTGTCAAAAGATTAGTTTCGTATTATGTATGACCAGTCGCGATCAAATATGACGTCATTGGTTGTCATCGTGGCTGATAGTCACCGTAACTCATTTTGACAGACGCTTTCGTATTGATACTTATATTATATCGATTATGTAAGCATAGTTGACAACAAATTGATGACAACTGAGTTTGAAGTGGCTTTCGTGAAAGACGTTACACCGTACCCGGGCTGTTAGTCGCCGTAAAGTGATATCCACTCAGTGCGAGACGTAATACCAATAATATGACATTCACGGTTGTCATTAAAGTTCGGTGTACAACCGAAGCTTGATAGTCACTGGATATCAGAAAGATACGTTCTAGGCCTGAAGATCTTTAGGTGGGTACAGCAACCTATTTAGTTCGACTAGCGGATTAACACACCTTAACGTTTAACACAAACTGGACCGAAACAATAGGGAATATGCTACCTTTTTTTTATTTCAATACGGAATGTTAAAGTACTATAAAAATAATGAAACAAGACATAAATCGGCCAAACAACACAAAAGCTATAACCATTTAAACTTTTGTTTTTATCTCTTTCTAGATAAACGGAATTTAGTATGGATTTTGTACGTCGATGCAGCGAATGACGTCCTTCGCTGTATCGGATCTCTCTGTCTAATCAGAAGTTTCAAATGCTTTTAACTTAGTATTTTTTAAAGATATTAAAAAAATAATTTCACTTTGCTATTTCTGATGTTAATACGCTTTGTTTAGAGTGATAAAATAAAATCATGCTTACACCCATCTACACGCTAAGATGAAGAAAGGTAACCACGATTTTATAAATTAGCACTCCTGCTTTTTGACTTTATAAATGTTTAATTAGAAACGAATCAAGACGAACATCCGTGTGAAAGATGAATCAGAATTTGATGATGTGTTTAATTTTATGACAACCAATATCACTTAATTCAAGTTGATCTACCTGATAACCCTAACTTAGATTCTTTACGGGGGGTTCCCCGTAAAGAATCGCACAATATAATCTAAATGAATACCTACATTAGTTAAGCGAAGATGTATACCTAGGCAATCTAAAATGTGCATCTGGGATTTTAGACGTTTCTTTCCAATCACGTCTAGTTACCTATTTACTTCTGCCGTCGCCCGCCTATGTTTAAATCTATCAGAATGTAATCTGGAATTCTCGTACCGGCACGGGCTAGACAGAATAGGTAACAGATAGTATCGAAGAAGGACTCTATTGAATGCCATTGGAATGAGAATCCATCCATGCCATCAGAAAGGACTTAAAATCTTGGACTTAGCGGCAAAGACGTACCTATAATGCCTCGAAACTAGTTAGGCACTTGAAGTTGAAAGACACATCTAGGTAACCTATTCCTACATATTATAAACAATATTATGCAGTCTCTGATGAGATGACGAAAAATAGAGAAGGTATGGAAGTAGAAGACATGCTGCGCCGACCACAATTGTATTGGGTTAAGGGCTAGAGAATGATGATAAACAATATTAGGTAAGTACCTATAAAGAAGTGAAGTTTGTAATTTAGGCCGTTAGGATACTCGTATCTCCAAACTGCTCATCTGATTGATCTGATGTTTTTACTTTATTTGTTGACTTTTTTATTTAATTTATTTAATGTAGTTTTTATGCTGTCTTAACAGACTGTTTTAGGGTCTTTTCGTATTTTTTATAATGTTTTGTTAATATGGGATTGTTTGCTTTTAAGATAATGTAAGTAAGTATTTTAAGCAGACTTTTGTTATTGCAAGATAATTTAATACCCTTAGTTAGCCAGTACTTCTTGTATATCGGTTTTATTTTCATTTGCTGCAGTGTAATACACGCATTTAGACATATATTTAATATATTATCGAACGCAGAGTAGTTTTTATTAATATTTTTATCTGATTTTGTTATTTCATCCAAATTTATATTTTGTATTTCAGATTTAAAGTTTTCTACATTTCGGGTATTATAAAATCTTTTTTTGGTAAACCAGTTTGTTTTTTTTTTATTGCTGTCGCTAAGTAATTTCATGTGTACGATAGTTGCGCTATGATCTGAAAATCCAAATTCCTCCACGGTGGTAAGCAATTTTGTATTGGGAAAATTAGTGAAAGGTCTAAGCAGGTCGAGGTGGTTTGTGTGATTCTTGTTGGTGATTTTATAGGTTGTGAGAAGTTGGATTCCGACATAAGATCAAGGAAAGAATTAGTTTTTAAGTTATTATCGAAAATATTGATATTCAAATCTCGTCCTATAATTACATTGAACTTATTATACACACATCAACACGGTCTAGGGATATTTTTTAAAAAGCGAATTACTATCAATGTGTTAATTATTTATATGACATGTATATATTTAAAAGATACGTTATTTAATATTCTACCATTTTTTAATAATGGTTAAGGTATAGATTAAAATTTCAGGATTTTATGGAAAAAAAATGAAGCATAGACGGAAACCGTATATGAATGAACTTTTAATTTGTGAGTAAAATCTGAAAAAAATAGAAAAATCATTTAATTTGTGTTTATAAACTTGAAGTTAGTAGTCTGAGAAAGCGCCCATGATGTTCATAACACATCGGCAACGATTCGGCATGCTCAGAACAAGGTTGTCAATGTCTTGCTGCGGAATATTGTCCCATGTCCTTCTGAGGTGCGCAAAAAGTTGATCTTCTGTAGCCAGATTTTCAGGAACTTCCTTCAGAGCTCTTCTTTGCAGCATATCCCACGCATGCTCAATGGGATTTAGATCTGACGATTGAGCAGGCCAGTCTAAGGCCCTAACATTATGTGTATGTAACCAAGCTGCTACCGTTCTCGCCGTGTGTGCCCGGGCATTGTCGTGCATGAGCAGGAAATCTTGCCCCATTTGTGTTCTGTGGGGCAAGATTACGGGCCCCAGCACCTGTTGGACGTATCGTTCTGCCGTCATATTGCCCCGCACCCAAACGAGATCCGTCCGTCCTCCAAGACGAATTCCTGCCCAAACCATAATTGTTCCTCCTTGGTATGGGTGAACTTCCTGAGGGTTCTGGAGACGGCTCCATCGTCCAGGAACTCGCCAAACACGCGTCCTTCGTGAATCTGGATGGAAGCCGAACCTGGATTCATCCGTGAACAGCACATTGGACCATTGGTCACGGCCCCAGTCCACGTGGTTCCGAACCCATTCTAATCGTCGTCCACGATTGCCTCTCCGTAAAGGTGGGACCCGGAGTGGTCTACGAGAGCGTAGATTGCTTTCATGCAGTCGCCTTCTTACAGTTTGGTCACTCACAAGCACTTGGTGTTCCACTCGCAGCCTTTGGACCAATTGAGTCGCCGTTGCATTTGGTTGTGCTCGCGCAGTAATTTGCAAAAATCGGTCTTGTCTGGGGGTAGTGATGCGACTTGGCCCCCGGTGCCTCTCCGATACTTCACCTGTGGCACGATAGCGTGTCCACAATCTTGAAATTACATTTTGATGGGTCCCTATGGCCTCAGCAACATTACGCTGAACAGATCCAGCTTCCAGCATTCCCACAGCTCGTAACATCTCCGCCCTCGTCAAATGTCGGCGTTGCATGGCTACAATACCTCAATTTTAACTTTATCTTTCGTTTAAAAATGAAAAAAAACTGTATTTAAACGTAATTCGTATTGTTTTCTAAATTTCGCACAAATGAAAATTCCCTCTCCTATACATCAAGACATTTTTATGCCACCGAAACAAAAGAATTTTCAAAAATTTGAATTTGGAATTAGTCTGAGATAAATTACAAACAAATCGGTGTATAAAAGATTCCAATGCGGCCAGTACTAATTTTCGAGTTATTTAATTGAGTATGAAATATCCCTAAACCGTGTTGATGTGTGTATTTATTATTTAGATACCTTAAAATTTGTTTTAATTGACTATTAAAAACGTCTTCCTCCCTTCTATTCCAATACATAATTACTAATACTAGGTTCTTTTTATATAATTCAACTGCACACACTTCCAATACATATTCGATGGACATAGCTGTGATGTCCCTTATCTCTATGCAATTTATTTGTTCTTGTAAGAGAATGCAGACACATCCGCCTCCTCTAGTTTTACGGCAATATGATGCAGCAATTTTGAAACAATTAAATTGCATGTGGGCTATTTTTTCTTGGGATAACCAAGTCTCGGATATGCATATAGCTTTGTATGTTGGGTTTTCCGTTATGAAAGTTTCTATAATATGTTGCATATTGTACATGCTTTGGAAGTTCTGAAAAAGTATTTTAAATTGGAGGTCGGTGATTTCGAAAGGAATAATTTCCAGTATCTTCTTTCGTGTTTGATTGGTTGTTGTTTTGGTTTAGCTGGTCATAGTTGTCTTGTGTGATTCGCTCTATTTCTTTTGTGGTGCTATTTGGCTGGGGTTTGTTAGTTTCACGTTTTATATTTATTCTTTGTCCCTCAACAAATAATTGGTTATTTCGGATTATCGCAAATAAGCCGTTTCTTCGTGCTTTAAGTATTTCTTCTCACATTATATGTCTTTCTTTACGTGCATTATCATCTAAATATTCAGAAATAAACAAACGGTTACCCTGGAGACAAAGACTGTTTTCTATAACATACTTTGTCATCCTCTTACTTATTAACTCAATAACGAGTGGCCGATTTTTGTTGTTGTTTACCTATTCTGTACGTGTCTTTAATATAACCTGTTAGGTCCACTTAGCACTGGCCTGCAAATTGCAAAAAACGTAAGAAAATTTAAATTTCGCAGACTGGTTGGAGCATTCACCTTAAGAGCGGCCAACCCGCCATACTTTTCGCGAGAATTTTGAATAACGCTCGTGCGTGATTATGCCGTTGTTACACATATATCTTTGATTCTTTTGAACAAATATTTATCTTTTGCACTATATTTAGGCTTCTATCAAATCAAAAAATAAAAATTTGTAGAAACAAATGCAGTTTATGCCTCCAAAAATTGCTGTATTGCACAAATTTTACCTCAACTTTGGCCGTTCATAATGTACTTATAATGTACTTGTAAAAGTAAAGAAAGCATCCTGATAGAAGCCTTGCAAATTTAGTGGAGATTCTAAATGACAAATATTTTTTCACATACTTGTAAGACTTATTCAAAACACGTATTTCCTGGAACAAGTTTTATAAATTTTCGAACACAATTTTTCGTTCAATGTCCTCGCGCGTGGTGCGCGGGAGACGAGTAGTTCGGGATCGGGGCTAGGTAAGACAGGGGAGTTGAAAGAATACCGCCGCTGTGGCTCTGGATGAAACAACAAGCTTTTCGACATTGCTCGCGTCGAAGTATTATATTATCTGTGCTCGCGTTGACGATAGGCGGGCCGGGAAGGGCCCTCTTAACAATCACAAACCCTGTTGGTCACTCGTATTATCATATTCCCTTTTTACCCCTGTTGCGTTCTACGTTACCTCCCGTGACTTTTTGGGGAATGTTATGTTTCCTGAATAAAAATGTCATAACTGTTAATTTTAATTTTAAGTTTTAATCTGTTATCAACTATCATTTCTAAATAAATATTATTATAAGTATGAGTAATTATGTCTGTTTTTAAAGCCACAGCTTTTTATAGATTTCTTTGAATTCAAACTGTCGGTGTCGGTGATACTTTTTTTATAAATATATATAAATATATCGCTGGACATTAACACACAGCGCCATCTAGTGCCACACTAAGCACTAAGCAACGAGGTGTCGTGGACACCAGACAGTTGATATACTACACAGATACTTTTTTTTTTCTTAATATCTTCATCGGTTGAAAAGCATATCGATGCATCCCTAACTTTACCCTTTTCATTTCAGATATCCTACTAAATTCTTATTCTTGTAATATACTGGATGACATTTTTATTACTTTCCAAAAAAAAAAGGGTATTTTAGGTGAACGGAGTAGAAGCTTATGGCATAACTAGGTTTTTTTTCTCTTTTCCACAGCTTAGAAAAAAATTGATCTATCATCAAAAAACGCAAAAAAAGAGAAATTTTGAAAAAAAAAATGAAAAATATCGAATTTCAAATCATACGCAATACGCATATGATTTAAATTTCAAATCATGATTCTTTTTTTTTGCCAAAAAAAATAAGAAAAATAAATATGACATTTGCTTCTACTCCGTTCACCTATTTATTATCCTACCCATTGTTTTGGAAAGTGATAAAAAAGGTCATTCTGTATATGTTTTATTAAGTAACGAGAAGTTATTATTATTTATAATATCATCATGTCATCAATATACAAGAAGATGAAACAAAACCTACCTATTTTAGAAGATATCTCACTATTTTTATTACCTACCAGCTGAATCAACGTTTCTAACAAACCTCTGTAATTTTCTGGAACGTATATTTTGTGAATTGTAATGTTATGTTTCTAGATAATAACAAAAAAAAAACCAAAGCACGGGACCACCGCGCGGGCTTCCTTTACCAAATGAAAAGAGAATCACTTAAATAGGCCCAATAGGAGTTATCGGTATCATACATGAAAAAAAACATGCTGGTGAAATACATAACCTCCTACTTTTTTAGAAGTTGGTTACCAAAAATAATTGTTACTAGCATCTGGAACAGAACCATAGATGATTATAATTCTGTAACTACATACGTCTTACAATCGCGAACAATATTTTAATCAACATACAAACTAGAATCTGAATTTCGCGGGCTACCCTGGAGCATCCACCTTAATCTTTTATGTAGCGTGTTTTTGGTGAAACGGAACGCAAATTCAAAACGCATCATCGCCGGTAGTGACGTCAAACGCTTTGTGTCAAAGAAACACTTTTCTTTGAAAACTTCTTAAAGTTTCACAAAGATGCAGTTATTATAATATTGTTATTGCAATGTTTGCTTGATTATAGCACATACATTTAGTATAATTATTATAATAAGGGTAAAAAATAAGATGTAAACAAGGCAGATAGAGGGCGTCAACCGCTTTAACAGGAATGGCCGCGACAGTCACGGACCTTTGAACTGTCGTAGAAAATTGTAGAAGTTTAATTTTTTTTTTGAGCGACAAGCTGTCTTTGAACTTAACTTTTAATTATTTTATTGGGTTGATAGTACTGTACTTTATTGATTTAAGTGAAAAAAAAAATACATGCAAATTCCCTATTACGGCTTATCAATATTATTCAAAATTCAATCAATTCTAATGACTGAGTTACTATGAGCTCCTCCTAAAACAAAAGAATGTGTGTTGCGAATATTCCCGACTTCATTGTATCAGATTGAAATTTTATAAAATATTTGTACTTTCGTCGATACTTGCATTCCCTGTCTGTAGCTAGGGTACCTCGGAACTCAGTGTACAGACAAACAACAACCAGACGAACTATTCACCGTATTAATTTAATTGCATGGATTGCCGAAAATAAAAGTGAAAACCGTTTCAATAAAATAATTTGTCAAGTTTCCGCTCGATGATATTCGATCACTTCGCGCCGTTTGTTTGCTTCATTTTATTAATTGAACTCAATTTATTGGCAATGCTTTATTTATCAACTTTTTTGTACATAGGTACATTCAAAGTTAAATAAAACATCACAGTTTGCTGCTATTAATCATATTATTTTTCTCGAAACAATAACAGAACAATTTGGAATTTCCCGCACGGAATTATCCTAGGTCGCATACTTGCGTAACAAGAGCTGTCCGTTTCAATTGGCATTGCATATACGAATAATGCACCTACATAATGTCAAACTAGTGGCCATGATTCACAGCACAGCCATCAAATGGAAGGTCAAGTTCGCGTGTGCATGCACGGGACGATTACATGATACATCGTTACGTCGCCCCCTCTGAGGTGAGACTGATAGACGGAAGAGTATTAGTGTGAATGGGCAGCGCCCGCATGCTTATGACCTGTATCAAGTCCACGTAGTCCAAGCCGAGGAGTTCCAGCGTTCTGTCCACACCAGCCTCCGTCTTTGCTTCGGAGAAGTCGAACATTCTCTCCGGGACTTGCTCATATCTTCCAACTTTGCTTCCGATGAAATACGATGACCTTGGAACTCCGACTAGAGCCTGTTAACAGATAAAGGTTTGTGATCATGTATGAGGTAGGTAGGTACCCCTGATTTTTTGTGAGGGATTGACATAACGACCTTTGACATTTTTAAATAAACAAGATAGGTACCTACTTAGTAGCAGACCAGCAGCGCGAGCGGAGGAACTCATTTGAGATAATGCGCAGAATAAATAATAGTACCTACCTACCTACCTGTGAACGTGACAATGTGTAGAATAACATGTAGGTACCTAGGTAGGCATTGTATCGTTTTGATAGGAGCAATAAGAGCTTTTTTATGATAGGTACTTTACATTTAACTAGGTTACAATAGTGATAGCAACATTGTATCGAATCATGTACTTATAAATATCAAAGGTACCTTTATAATAATATGATTCAGAATAGCAAAGAATGATAATATGATAATATATTGTAGAGCCATATCATAGACTCGTAGACTCGTAGTGAACAAAATCGAATGCTTCCATTACTTTTACTAAGTAGGTAGGTATTCGTTCAAGTGCATGGTCACGTCACGGTAATATTATAATACAGTAGTGTAACTCGGCCGCATGATAAAAATAAATGCCTACAGCCGCGCGGTACGTAAACATGCGTTAGGGCTGCCCGTCTCCAGCATTTTAATTACATTTGCCTACTTTCTTTTTCTATTTAGTTTTGTGATTGTAAATATCCTTTTCATATAAATAAATGAAATACTTTGTATATTGAATAGGAAGTGTTCAATAAAAATGCGTGTTGTTTTTTGATTGGAAGATTTAATTAAAAAAACATGTTACTCTATTAGCTTTATTTATTAATCCAAACACCTTTTTTTTCGTGAGATAAAAGGAAATACTTATCCATTAAAAAGACACACATTATGTACCTACCTACTAGTAAGTAAAATTATTTTATAGTCTTACCTTTCAGAGTTACCAGGTAATTTAAAAAAACTTATGTCTGGATGCGTTATTGACGAATTCATACAACCAAAAACAGCACAATAGTTCCTACTCGTCATATTAACTGATTTTTAGAGAAAAAATCGCGCGGTTATTGTTTTAAAAACAATACACCGTCCGTTCGACACTGCGGTACAGCCGTGACTGCGGCCCGAGCGCACCCCGAGATCGAGGCGCGTAGGTATAGCTCGCGTTTCGTCCGTTTGTATGAAGTTGGAGTACTGTATTATAATATTCCCTGGCATGGTTCTTTACAGAACCAGGTCCGCATGAACGAGTAGGTACGTCGGACAATCCTTCTTAAGACGACATAGGTAGGTAATTGAGTAGGAGAAAGAATGTCATGTGAAATTTAATTGGTTTCTTATTCTTACGTAAAATTTGGATAATAACCTAGTTGTTTAATTATTATGATTTATTTTATCAATACATTCCGATTTTCCCCAATTTCGGCCTCTTTTGCCTAAAGCCGACCAGATTTTTTTCTCATATATGCAAAATGTATGGTTAAACACTGGTTCTAACAGTAAGCAGCAGTGTACAAAACGGCTTATTTAAAAAAAAAGACATAAACATCGATTTGTCAACTTTGTATAATTATATTATTATCCAGTCTTCAAAATTATGATTAATTAGGCACAATTGAGATCAAATAATCAAAAATAATAGGTGATCAACACATAATAGGTGATAATAGGTATCTAAAATGTGCAATGTAGACATACTGTAATTAGTAGTCAACAAAAAAAGATCCTTTTACCTACAATCAATAGAGTTTCATCATCATCAGTCTATAATGTTCCTCCTCCTGGCCTCCTCTCAATGAGAGGGAACTCAATGTAACACACTTAAAACATTGTGCTGATGGATGGATTGAATAGTACGGGGTTCGTGGAAAATCTTACATTAAAAACTTGTATTAAAAAAAAACTTGTCAACAAGTATGAACTGAAAGATGTTCGGTGAACTCAAATAAGAGTTTATACGGACCTTAAGTTCTAAATAAGTTTACTATTCGTTTGTTAAAATGCTCCGTGTTACTGGGCGGTATCTCTTTCGAACAGTCCCCCAACCCCGGCAGGCATCGGTCCTTGCGAACCCCTTCCTTTTTGCTGACTCTCTTTGAGGCGCGCGTGGAACACGAACGCGCCGTCGACACGGCCTGTCGTCATGAGACGGACGGACGGCGAGCTAGCCCATAGCCCACCGTCCACAGGCCCGCGCCTACGGTGGCCGGGGCTCTCCCGCGGCAGTATAACTTGCCCCTCTGTTTGGCGTTTGTGGACTAAGAGAAAGCCTTCGATTCGATCGAGACCTGGGCTGTACTGCAGTCTCTCCAACGGTGGCAAATCGACTATCGGTACATCGAGGTGTTGAAATGTTTGTACAAAAACGCCACCATGTCAGTCCGAGTTCAGGACCAAGCCTCGGAACCTATCCTCCTGCAGCGAGGTGTGAGACAGGGAGACGTCATATCTCCGAAACTGTTCACCGCTGCACTGAAGGTCTTCAAGGTTCTGGACTTGAGAGGGCTAGGCATCAACGTCAATGGCGAGTACATCACTCACCTTCGGTTACCTGGGACAAACGGTCCAGTTAGGTAGGTATAACTTCGAGAAAGAGGTCAATCGTCGAATCCGACTCGCCTGGGAGCGTTCTGGAAGTTGCGCGGTATCTTCTCGTCCAACTTACCACAGTGTCTCAAGACGAGAGTCTATGACCAATGTGTGTTGCCAGTGATTACATACGGGACCGAAACCGGTCGCTCACAATGGGCCTCATCAGAAGGCTTAAAGTGACCCAAAGGGCAATGGAGAGGGCTATGCACGGAGTTTCCTTGCGCGATCGAATCAGAAATGAAGACATCCGCAAGAGAACCAAGGTTACCGACGTAGCCCGAAGAATTGCCAAACTTAAGTGGCAGTGGGCAGGGCACATTGCTCGCAGAACGGATGGCCGATGGGGCCGAAAAGTTCTGGAGTGGCGACCGCCCGGAAGACGTTGCGTTGGAAAGCCTCCCACTAGGTGGACCGATGACCTGGTGAAGGTTGCGGGAATCCGCTGGATGCGAGTCGCACGGGACTGGTCAATGTGGCGACACTTGGGGGAGGCCTATGTCCAGCAGTGGACGTCTTTCAGCTGAGATGATGATGATGATGATGATAAAGGGTGAAAAACACCTCTTAACGAAGCCGAAAGGCACTTGTTCTCCCCGTCATTGCGATTATTTTTTGCTCTACACCATACCTGGGAACCTTCTAGTTACGGAGATATTGGGGGTAAAAGTTCCAACTTTTTGACAAGTTTTTTTTATAATTCAAGTTTTTAATGTAAGATTTTTACTTTAAACACCTCTACGACCCCCGTACTATTCAATCCATCCATCAACACAAGATTTTGAGTGCGTTACTAGTTCTACGTTCTACCACAAAACATGATTTTTCACCCCAAAAAAAAAAGTTGTTTCCCAGCAATAATTTTTGCGTTTGACGGCTTCGTGATGAGGTCTTTTACACCCTGCATAATTTTGTTCTTGTGTTGTTCCTGTGTTGTTATTCTTGTTCTTGTGTGAATCAAACTAGAAATACCTACGTCTTTATTTTTCTGCCTTGAGATTGAGATCATGTTATTTAGAGTCCGCGTAACACTGGTCACTTTCGTTGAATCGAATTAAATAAAATGACGAGTGAGGGAAACTGACCACAAGTTTTTTGAACCATATCATGTGTGATTTTTCCACATAATTATATTAATTCATGCGTTCCTCTCTATCTTCTTACATCAATTATTTCTAATGATCATTCTTTTAGTAATATGCATTTGATTCCTCCTCATCACATGCATATCCCAATACAAATGATTTCCTAATTTCTTTAAGTTAAACACATTTCTGCCATAGGCGCTACCGTCAAACTTCCAAACGCTGATAATTTGTTTCTTTTTCCAGTCTTGTCTTTCAACACGTCCATCTAAATATTCTCAAATACAAATACCGTTAGTCTAGGGTTGCCATAGCAGCCTAAGTACTGACCGGGACATTAGCAGTAAGTGACTGAAAATATCCATGTAATGTACCTACCTAAAAGAAGAAAAAAACATACTACTTGTTACCATTTTAACTTAATAATCAGATTAAAATAGTTAAAAAATGAAATTAGATATCTACAATGTAGATTCTACACATGAAACATTAATTGCTATGATATTTTTCAGATTTCTTCACCACTCCGGTTGGCCCATAACATACTTATGAAATTCTGAACACGTCATTTTGTAATTGAATTTGCATTGAACTATGCTTTCGACCGTGTCTACGTGAAGGTGATTACGTTCTTTAGTCAGTGGACTAAAGAACGTAAGCGGCTACTAAAGACGGGGCAGGGCCCGCCGCCGCATCACCGGTCTGCGCTGTACGCGTATTACACGTTGCAATTGAAATACCGGGACATTTTGTAGATCAACTGGGACGACCGAAACAGAAGTTCCAAACCGGTGATATGTCCCGGTGTACCGGAACGGATGGCAACCCTACATTAGTGTAGTAAATATTAGGTACCTACCTTTCCGAAAGTTCGCTCGGATGTTCCCGAGCCGTACCAGGGTCCAGTTTCGACGTAATTAATGCCGCATTTCAGAGCTTGTCCAATTAACTGCACACCTTTTTCTTCGTCAAATGATCTAAAACAAGTTAAATAGATAAATACGAATACTTAAGGATTTATCTATATCTATACTAGTATTATAAAGAGGTAAAATTTGTTTGCATGTAAGGGGTAATTTTCCCCGGGGTTGCGGGACTATTCGAAAGATACCGTGGCCCCGGAACACAAAGGGCGATGAAGGAACATGGATGGGTTTTAGTCAGTAAAAGTCTGACACTCCCTCCTGCTCCGCCCAGAGCGGGAGAAGTCATTTGATGATTTCGCACCAGAAAAAAAAAAAAAAAAAAAGGGGTAATTTTCCGAAGTACTGACCCGATTCCGAAAGTGCTATACATTCAGTCAAAAAGGTATCGGGAATGGATGATTTGTTTATGGTTCCAAATTCAAATTTTTGTTTTTTTGTAGTTGTTAGATTGGCACAACTGTTTTCCATTTTGGCGCGGAGTTTGAGTTGCATCTGTTATTTATATTAAATACAGTGCTGGTTTTAGTAATATCAATCATATATAGTGTGTATTGCGAATTTCATAATGGACAAAAATATCGAACAAAGAGTTTGTCTTAAATTTTGCATCGCCAATGGAATTTCGTGTTCGGAGTCACTGAAAATGTTACAGAAGGCTTACGGTGAATCGACTTTATCAAAAACTCGTGC
Source organism: Xestia sexstrigata (assembly GCA_941918905.2). NCBI lineage: Eukaryota > Metazoa > Arthropoda > Insecta > Lepidoptera > Noctuidae > Xestia > Xestia sexstrigata. The sequence continues at coordinate 7,265,497 of OW799200.2, read as the reverse complement.
TTATGAGTGGTTCAAAGCGTTCAAAAGCGGTCGAGATGTGATGGAAGATTTGCCTCGCTCTGGTAGGCCGTCAACGTCTGCAACTGAAGTTAACATCGCAAAAGTGAAGAAAATAGTGACTGAAAATCCCCATTCAACTCTGAGAGAGATAGCCGCCGAACTTTCTGTATCTCACGAGTCGATCCGTACCATTTTAACTAATCATTTGGGTATGAAACATGTTGCTGCTCGGCTAGTCCCAAAAGATCTGAATTTTCTCCAAAAACTCAATCGCATGAAAGTCGCTGAGGACATGCTAGAACGAGTCAGTTCGGACCCAACATTCATGAAACGCATTGTTACTGGTGACGAGACGTGGGTTTACGAGCTTGACATGCAAACTAGTCAACAAGCTTCGGAGTGGCGCCTTCCAACTGAACCGAAACCGAAAAAACCACGCCAAAGTCGATCAAAAGTCAAAGTCATGTTGACTGTTTTCTTTGACTATCGCGGTGTTGTGCACTCTGAATTCTTACCGGAAGGTCTAACGGTAAATAAAGAATATTATTTGAGCGTTATGCGGCGTTTAAGAGAGCAAATTCGACGAAAAAGGCCAGATTTGTGGAAAGAAAATTCTTTTATTTTGCACCACGACAATGCGCCTTCGCACAAGGCTATCATTGTGAACGAATTTTTGACCAAACACTCAACAAATACCATCCAGCAACCACCATATTCACCAGATATGGCTCCTGCTGACTTTTTTCTTTTTCCTAAACTCAAATTACCACTTCGTGGCACCCGTTTTCAATCGATAGAAGACATAAAGGAGAATTCGCGGCGAGAACTGAACTCAATTCCGGAAGCAGCGTTTAAAAAATGTTTTGATGAATGGATTATTCGTTGGCGCAAGTGTATCGTTTCTAAAGGAGCATACTTTGAAGGTGATAAAATAAATTTGGATGAATAACAGACATTTTGTGTATTATTGATCTTTTCCCGGTACTTTCTTGACAGAGTAGTATGTTCTCGTATGTTAATTTCCATAAATAACGGAAGCGAATATGCGAGATAATGCTAGTTTTTTTTTTAAATCAGAGATAATGCCCCCTTACTTTGTCTTTCCTCCCTTTAATAGTAGGTAATTCTGATCCAAATTAAACACTCTAGGCCGTCGAGTGTAAAGGGTTAAGTAATCCATACCAAGATACTAAAGAATTTAATTTAATAGTTTTATTTGATAACGAATTAATGGAATTGGAATGCTAATTGCAATGAATAGAAGGAAGGAAACTTGATTAAACTTTAAAAACTTTACTTGTAACTACTTATAGAGGAACTTGACCGTAGATAAGACCTCGCACACGAAGTCAGCGGCAGCGGCGCGGGCGCGGGTTTTAGCATGCCGTACTCGGGGAGCGCGCCCGCGCCGCCCCCGCTTCGTGAACAGTTCCCAAAAAATGTATGCATTGAAACGCGCCGTGCCCAAGCCGCCCGCCGCGCGCCGCCGGCACTGACTTCGTGTTTGAGGCTTAGGTACAGTTAGTGGCTCGCAAGTATTACCCGACCTGTCGTTCCCTACTTTCCTTTCTTTGTAAGAGGATGAAGTAATAAAATACAAGACACTTAGAAGTGTACTAACGTAAGGAAGAAATTTACGTTTCTAGATCGAGTTTTTTCCAGAGAAATCACGATATTTAAATTCGGAAAAAAAAAATAGTACAGATACATGTTTGGTCTAGTGACTTTTGTGGTTAAAAACACAATATTTAACATTTTGCTCGATAAAAAAAATTAAAAGTACTTAACGTCGATTTTAAAACTATTTTAAGTTTTATGACACTTGGAGGAACGCAATTTTTATGAAAATTTAACATTTCATTTACTAATCGGGTTTGTCAGTGATACGAGTATTATTGGATAGATTTGTAATATGGCACTTATTTTTTTTTTCTTAAATATAAGTATACATGAAAAATAGATCGCGCACCGCGCCGGTGTCCTGCCGAACGTCATCGAGTGAGGACCTATGCAATTTTTGCTCGCGACCACAATAATATCGTCGCCGCGCGCGTAGTAGTAGGTACCTACTTTATTGTCCTTCTCTACACAGACTAGCGAAGTCAGTATGACTAATATCTTTGCCAATTGTGCACCAATTTCGAAGATTCTTTTTTGATGAAGAAAATGACTTCGCTTCCCTTTGGTGAAGATCTGATGCTAATCTTCGGAGATATCCAGGATGACTTTTTTATCACTTTCCAAAGAAAGGGTATATATGTATAATAGGTGAACGGAGTAGAAGCAATTGGCACACAGGATTTTGTTTTTTTTTTTTCATAATATCTCGTTCTTTGTTCTAATCTGAAATGTTTACTTGAAATTTATAGCGTTTTTTGATGGTAGATATTATTTTTTATAAGCTGGGGGATAAAAGAAAAAAAAATCTATGTATGCCATAAGCTTCTACTCCGTTCACCTAATACTTATACCCATTTTTTTTTTGAAAGTGATAAAATAGTCATCTGGTATAATGGAACTCTTCAATTATAGACAGCAAATCGCTTGTATGTTTATTGTTTTCACAACATCATAACAAGATCACGCCTGTATGCTTTGAGGGGGTGCAATTAGCTAAACTAAAAACATTTGCCAATTTCTTCATACATTTTGAACTCGCGGTTCATCATTCCGCGCTCAGAAGCACTCATGGAAGGACGACCCGTATCGCTCTCTCGCAAAAAATAAATACGATAAAATTACTAGAAAATATTGTGGTGTGATAGTGTGCATGCGTATGTGAGTACCGTCGTCGTCGTATAACGTAATCGGAAGCAGTTGATACCTTTGCGAACTGAAATAAAAAAATTAAGCGCGAGGTGCATACTTTTATTATTAGAATGTGATTTAAATAAATAATGTTGGGTAAGATCGGGATTTGGATGGGTAAGGTTAAGCGGTTGTAGACAAGGTTGCAAAATGGATGAGTCGGGTTAAGCAGCTCTAAGTAATATCGGGATTTAGATGGGTAAGGTTAAGCAGTTGTTGACAAGGTTGCAAAATGGATGAGTGGGGTTAAGCAGCTCTAAGTAAGGTTAGGATTTGGATGGATAAGGTCAAGCTGTCGGCGGTGAGGTTTGGAAGTGGATGGGCGGGAGGAGAGTTATGATTTTAACCGGTTTGTATGTATGTATGACGAATATGGATACAAAAACTGAAATCCAACATGGCCCTGATTAAAATTTGACAACTTTTTGTCATGGGTGTCATTTTTGTCGGCGGAGCGACGACGACATTTGTGACAGAAAGTGGGTGTGTGTAATGTAAAATGCGAGCGTAGCGAGCGCGCGTCATGGAGTCGTAGCAGGTTCTAAATTTGCTTATATCTTGAAAACGGTGCGTCCTATCGCAAAAATAATAAAAAATTCGCTCCCCTTAGAGAAACCCCGTGCCGCGTAATTCTCAACATGTAGGTAAAAAAATGAAAGAAAAAGAAAAAAAAATTGGATTCGTATTTTTAATGTTTCATTGTTTCGTATTATCAATTAGTCGGACTCGGACTATTGAAATTCGGTATTTTGAGAATAGGATTAATGATAAATCGTAGCAATATTCCCTACAAGAGTCTCTCGCGAGTAACTTATGCTACGTACAACCTCATTTCTTCATAATACTACGTAAAACTTCATTTCTTCCTAACAGTATTGTATGTTGCATACAGGTTTGATTGACAACCCTAACCCACAATTTTAAAATTACAAATTTTCGAATTTTTTGGTTTGTTGCATACGGTTTTTTGTGTGGCGATAGTCACTACAGTAATCAATAATTAGATTTTTAAAGAAAACACGACCATTAAGAGCCAGACAAAAAATTAATTACTAAGTCATACCTAGAAAAAAACAACCCACATGGGTGAGCAAGATAAGTTAAAAAAAATGCCTTGTATTGGTGCATAAAAACATTGTAGATCACTTTTTTAAGTTTCTAAAACATAACTTCTACCGCCTTTATTTTCTTAATTAAATTGTTTTCAGTTATACACCTACCACTGCTTGTCTCTGCATCACCCAAAGGTTGACTGGTAGAAAATACTTTGGCATTAAATCCGCCTCTGTACTTTGTGCTTGAAGTGTTAAATAAATAAACTTATTTTACAATTTATTGTTTTATGTAGCATGTTTCTAGTGAAACGGAACGCACTCTCAAAATACATCGTCCCTCGATAACGCCGGTAGTGACGTCAAAGTCTATAATATGTCAAAAAAACACTTTTATTTGAAAAGTACTTAAAGTTTGATGAATATTTTATTATAATATTGTTATTGCAATTTATGCTTGACTAGAGCACATACGAGTACAATAGGGTATTTTACTCTATATGAGAAAAAATCTAAAAATATATTATTGAGATAGCTTAGGCAAAAAGCAGTCGGAAAACGTTAGTTTTAGTTCATAAAATAGCAAAATAAATTTTAAAATTCAATTCAAAACATGCGCAATAAAATTAAAAAAATAATATGAGTGACAAGATTATATAAGTGAAGTAAAAATCGAACGCTCAGAGTGGTTCAATGTGTGCGTACGCGTGATGTTGTTGTGTGCGACTTTAGATACCTAAATTTGAGTTCATCGAAAACGTAACAGCGTCCTTAAGGGGGAAGCGCCAGGGTAGCCCGCAAAATTCTCTGCTTACGTTTTTTTTTGCAATTTGCTGAACAGTGTCAGGTTGTGTGTTGATTAAAAAATATGATTCCCGGCCGTAACAGATGTGGTTTTACGTGAGAATAATTAAAATCATCAATAAGTATAACCTCTTTACATTTATTTAACCCCATTGAATATTTCATAAAATTCGTAATAGAAAGCTGTCGTTTTATGATACCTATAGAAAACTATTTTTAAATTCGTAGCCTCAATGAGATACGATAAGCTTGTTGCCACTGCTGAAACTGCCGGGTGACTGTAAACGGACAAAGCCGGGGCTCGGAAAATCAAGAATATTTTCATCCAAAAACATGGCGCACCTACCTTTGTGCCGATGCTATTGCAATTATGATATACCTACTTCGTATATACATTCATATGTACTTGGGACGTGGAGTTTCGGAAGTATCAGGCGGATTAAAAAAAAAACTTGGACAAAACTTGTATGTGCAAAGTCGGCCATAACATAAATAATATAAAATAATTATTATACACCATTGAAGAGACATTTTCTATGAGAAAGCTTTGCTACTGCTGTTCGTGTTATCGCCTAAGTGGTTATTCTCTACCTGTAACAGTTTGAGCTTAGCTCATTTGGTGATGAATATCAGCTCTGACTTTCGGTATCTTGGTTCACTCGTAGTAGGTACAAAGCGATGGCGAAATGGATCAGAAACTGGCTGGATGAAATGGCGGCAGGTCACGGACTCACAGGAATATTCTGCGATTTGTAAAACAATGGTTAGACCTGCTGTCTGGTATGGATTAGAATGTTTGACCAGAAATAGAATGGATCAAAAAACAGACAAATTGATTACCTTCTCCTTTTGGAAGTCTGTTATTAAGAATTAAATTATTAAGTACCTACCTACATAGGAGGAAGTCTGAAAGTGGCGGTGACTGAAAATTCGTATGGTAATAAAGCGGTTATCTTAGTGGGCATGCGGGGGAATGAGGAAATAAAAGTGTCGAGTCTGAATGTTGATGGATAGCTATAAGCTATAAGCAGGAAGACCAAAGATACAATGGGTGGACTGTGTGTGTGAAGCATGATAAGGCAAGAAAGGAGGTGTCTGATCAGATGAGGAGTAATAGAGAAGTAGGTATCTAAGAAAAGGACGTACGCTGCGCCGAAGCCGACCTCAAATAAATTGGGATAGCGGCAAGAGTGAATGATCAATGATGTACCCATACATAGGTACCAATGTAAATGCTACCGGAAATGTATGAAACGAAACGTACTACTCTGTCAAGAAAGTACCGGGAAAAGATCAATAATACACAAAATGTCTGTTATTCATCCAAATTTATTTTATCACCTTCAAAGTATGCTCCTTTAGAAACGATACACTTGCGCCAACGAATAATCCATTCAACAAAACATTTTTTAAACGCCGCTTCCGGAATTGAGTTCAGTTATCGCCGCGAATTCTCCTTTATGTCTTCTATCGATTAAAAACGGGTGCCACGAAGTAGTAATTTGAGTTTAGGAAAAAGAAAAAAGTCAGCAGGAGCCATATCTGGTGAATATGGTGGTTGCTGGATGGTATTTGTTGAGTGTTTGGTCAAAAATTCGTTCACAATGATAGAACGAACGAAGCCGCATTGTCGTGGTGCAAAATCCAAGAATTTTCTTTCCACAAATCTGGCCTTTTTCGTCGAATTTGCTCTCTTAAACGCCGCATAACGCTCAAATAATATTCTTTATTTACCGTTAGACCTTCCGGTAAGAATTCAGAGTGCACGACACCGCGATAGTCAAAGAAAACAGTCAACATGACTTTGACTTTTGATCGACTTTGGCGTGGTTTTTTCGGTTTCGGTTCAGTTGGAAGGCGCCACTCCGAAGCTTGTTGACTAGTTTGCATGTCAAACTCGTAAACCCACGTCTCGTCACCAGTAACAATGCGTTTCATGAATGTTGGGTCCGAACTGACTCGTTCTAGCATGTCCTCAGCGACTTTCATGCGATTGAGTTTTTGGAGAAAATTCAGATCTTTTGGGACTAGCCGAGCAGCAACATGTTTCATACCCAAATGATTAGTTAAAATGGTACGGATCGACTCGTGAGATACAGAAAGTTCGGCGGCTATCTCACTCAGAGTTGAATGGGGATTTTCAGTCACTATTTTCTTCACTTTTGCGATGTTAACTTCAGTTGCAGACGTTGACGGCCTACCAGAGCGAGGCAAATCTTCCATCACATCTCGACCGCTTTTGAACGCTTTGAACCACTCATAAGCACGAGTTTTTGATAAAGTCGATTCACCGTAAGCCTTCTGTAACATTTTCAGTGACTCCGAACACGAAATTCCATTGGCGATGCAAAATTTAAGACAAACTCTTTGTTCGATATTTTTGTCCATTATGAAATTCGCAATACACACTATATATGATTGATATTACTAAAACCAGCACTGTATTTAATATATATAACAGATGCAACTCAAACTCCGCGCCAAAATGGAAAACAGTTGTGCCAATCTAACAACTACAAAAAAACAAAAATTTGAATTTGGAACCATAAACAAATCATCCATTCCCGATACTTTTTTGTCTGAATGTATACAATTCCGAGCCTAGGTACTTAGAAACAGAGCCCCCAGCTTCACAATCTATGATAAAAGTTTCACCAAACACTTTTAAACCACTGAAATATATTATCTTATTGATATTGGTTACTCACAAAAAGCAACATTAAAAAGTTTGGAAAAAATCCACGACGGTTAAAAAACCAACCTAATAAAAAACCTAAGAATATCTGTCAGGGGCTGCCATTAAAATAATGAATTAGTTTTGCAGAGATTTTTTAGCGCTATATGTTTAAACCGCCGCGTTTAGGCCGCCGGCCGAGCCCCTACAGTTGGAACCCCGACCTTTTGAAGTTAGTTGACCGACTTCGAAAAAGGAGGAGGTTATATGTTCGTGTGTATGTATCTTTTTTTTTAATGTATATTACCCGATTTCTCCCCCATTTGTGGACCGATTTTCAAAATTATTTTTTTATTTGAAAGAATATACTCCTGAGGTGGTCCCATCTGATGCTGATCTTCGGATATATACAACGGAACTCTTCAAAAATAGACTGCAAATCTGTCGCCATTGCTGCAATCGCTTTGATGTTTATACAACATCATGACGTAACATCACGCCTGACAATACACCCAGATTTCGACTGTTAGGTATGTTTGCGGATAGATGGAAAAAGATTTTATTGGCACGTCAGAAGTATTGTGAGAGAAATTTATGAATGTGTGAACCTTTACTTTGTTATTTTGTACATTTTAATTTTATGTTATCTTTTTCTCTTTTAGTTCTAGTTTCAGTAACAGTAATTGGTTTAAATCTATCCGTTGTAATTAAATAAACAAATAAAATAAGTTATTTATTTTTTTGCACGCTCTTTAGTGTGATTACCTACATAAAGCCAGGCTGTATGGCTTTATGTAGGTAAAGAATCTAAAAATTATTATTAAAAACTTAAAAAATATAATTTTAGTGATAAAATGCAAATATTTTAAAACAAATTACTTAATGTGAATTTTATATAATTTGATAATAATAAATGTTTTTTCGTCCTAATTAAGGACACATTTATTTATTCCAAAAATATAAATGGATTTTCAGCAGCCTAGAACCTCTTTGTTGTTACAAAAAAAAAACTGTAGGTAGGTATTACCCGGTTAAATTGAAAATGCTCTGTTTATTCGCATATAATTTGCAGTTAGGTATTATCTTAACATTTTATTATGCACTAGTGTGTAATATTATTATGCACGTATGTGTTATAGATCGGTTTATGGCCCTAAGAACGATGTAGTACCTAAGGCTCACTTTACGAGCAAGTATGTTGAAAAATTACATTACCACATTTTCAACCAATGACGATGTTAGGAACCAGCTATGCTAGCGCCATTAGTTCCACAGTTTCCTTCCCCACACACATTTAGGTTGAAAATTCCGGAAACACCCCGCGTATGTTTACGTAAACAAATTATTACGACATAATTACGCAAGTATCTGGCTACCTATGATTTTGGGGGGAAAAAACAGACAACCAATTAGCAAAAGTTAAGATTAGATGAAGACCGTTTGTTTTTTCTCCCCAAAATGGATAGGTAGCCACCTACGTAATTATGTCGTAATAATTTGTTAACGTAAACATACCCAAGCGGGGAGCTAACGCGGTGTTATCACGATTATTTTATTGCAAACATAATAGGTATCTAACTACATAAAAAATAGCTTTTTTATTAACTCTTTTTTCGAAGATAACATGTTGTGCAGTTTACATTATCATATGTCATAAAATTATAACCGCTCCTTAGATAAACAGACAAAAAACAGTTGATGATTGAATGACGATGTGTCGAAATTCTGCTAGTAGAGCAATCGTTCGTAACGCGAATCAATGTCAACGATCTATAATAAACGGCCTTGACCTCAGAGATCTTGAGCTGATTGAGAAAATCGAATACAAAGACACATAAAATCTGTTCCTTGTAACAGGAAAAATAAAGACATCCGTACGAGTTGCCACACCGCTCGGTCAAGTTAAAAATAAACGCGAATATGGAACAAAACATTTAAACAATAACCGAGTTACAATAACAACAGCCGGTCGTACCTATAGATAATTCGTTACTGCCACCTTTATTCGTAAATGGATCAAACTTGATTTAAAAATATACATGAACAGCATGAGCTTCATCGTTATACAAGAATCCTGACAATAATGTTAACGGACCTATTATAGCGATAACGCACTGCTCACAAACAAAGAAAACAAAGTCTGTTATTTATAATATAATTACCCGTAGAAGTTACTGAACGACGCGCCTCCCAAGCTGATATGAGAGACTTTGATTCCGGTATTGCCGAGCTCGTTATATCTCATGTTTAATTGTTCAAACAAAGTAATACTAATGACACGATGCGCCGCCTTCCTTGCAAGCGACACATTGACCATTGAGTAGTTGAATTGAGTTACCACTACACTGATTAACTACTAGGTAGCTTTATCTATGTATATATGCACAATTTACTACCTAAAAATAATTGTTCTGTTTGCTTCTACTCAGCTAATTTATTTAGCTACGATGATGATTTTACTATTTTTACTTTTTTACTATTTTTATTTTTACTTTTAATTTCTTATTATTTCCAACTTATTGTGTTTACCTTGATCCACGATTAGGTATATCGTACCTTTTAGATAATATAGTTTTGCTTAAAAAGTTTTCAAAAGTTTAATTTTTGGACTGCTATGAGTTCAAAGTACCTACTCACTCAAGAAAACTCAGAAGCATTGAAATAAATGTAGGTATTTAATTGAGCCGATCATCATCTGTCTTGCTTTTTCCCAATTATGTTGGGGACAGCTTCCAGTCTAACCGAATGCAGCTGAATACCAGTATTTTACATGGAGCGACTGCCTATCTGACCTTCACAACACAGTTTAGTCATTGTTAATTAAAAACTCTTTAAAACATGGCCCAAATATGATAAACATTAACGAAAACATATTATATCTTTTTTAACAAGCAATTTCCAAAGTAGCTATTGCATTATTCCACTTTATAACTTTCAAACTTTTTCGCCACTTTTTTCTACTAATAAATTATAATTTTTTCGGCTGGTATCCGGATAAGTTACTTGGTAGTGTGCCGCGTGTAGCCAACGTTCTAGTAAAGTTCTCCCCGGTTCGAATTCGGGGGGTGCCAATAACATAATTACCTTATTTCGTAATTTGTCAAACTAGTAAAATTGAAAAATTACAATATAAACACATTTAAGACACGGTATGCAATAAAGTACAAGTAGACAATAAATCACAAGTTATTAACCACTAAAATTGTTGCTATGGTGTTAGTTCGGCAATAATTAAAGAAAATAATTAAAGTTACCAACCTTTGAAAAGGTATAAGTCACTATACACAACGTATTTAATACTTTACGAAGTAACAGATTTGAGAATAAAAATAAATTACAAAAAACTCCCAAATGTTTTATAAAAATTTAGCTTGGTAGCTCTTTTGAGCAAGGCTGGCAACTCTAAAGCGAGCAGGTTGTCTGCCGTTGCCAATCGGTATTGTATCCGTATCACGGAGGGTTGGGAGTGAGTTGTGGCGCTCAGCTGCCGCATACAAGCGTGATTCGATAACTTATATGTACAGTAAAATAAATATTCGATTTTTAATTGGCGATAAATAAAATGTGGACATTGTTTCCTTAAAAAGTGGTGACTTATAAAATGTGAGTCAAATTATATAAAATAGTTTGAAGTGTTTGCCGCATCTTTGCTGTTTACCTACAGTTTAGTTTGGGCCGAGTCGTCGATTTAAGACGAGCCAATATTATTTTTTTGCTGTCACTTTTTTGTCCTATACTTTTGGTTATACTATTTATATTATTGTTTTACGTATTTGGGTTGTTTTTGATGCTGAAGAGTGATTTAGTGTTTGGATTGCAGTTGACTGTTTCATGTACGTAAATAATGATTAATTGTTTTCGATCTTGAAGCTGGCTGGCTATGATTCGATTGTTGGTAAATATTTTAAATTAATATTTTATATGGGTAGTCGATTAGCGTCGTTATTTAGTCATGTTTTATCGAAATGGCTTCGTTGCGTAAGTATTTATACCTTGGCGTCTTAAAGAGGTATCTATAGGTAGTATCTCTACCTACTTATTATTGTAAGGTAATGTAGGAAATTTGTTTAGGTTTACCCTTACTCCTGTTAGATGTACAAAGTTTTTCTCGACCCAGAAATAAAGATGTAAAAATTAATTATGTACATGATGTTCTTAAAATGAAAACTTGCCTAAATATAATTTTCTCAATGTCATACAATAAGAATAGAGCTATCTATTTAACAGTAACTTTAAAAAAGCTTACGAGTATGTAAGCAGTTATCATTTACGAAAGACTTAAAAAGTTTGTTCAACTCTTTTCAAAACTTTTTTCTGAGAAAAATAAATTATTTAAAATTGCAGAATGTTGTCATAGCCTTCCTAAGGTTAATTTGCAGTGGATTATTACTTGCTTTATTAAATGTAATTATTTTTCTAATAACTAAATGGATATTTTTTAAAGAAGTGTTCTTTTTACAGTTTCACGATGAGGACCCGGGTCCTGCGTTGCCGGCCCTTCTCCACGCGTATCCTGCTACTCTTGCTGATAGTTCTTGCCTTTGGGATCTACTGCTACTTCTATAATGTGTCTCCTGCACGCTATAACAAACCAAGTAAGTGCCCATATTAAAGAAACTCTGGTTATTAGATAAAATACGTTATTTTGATTAATAATTATTCGCTATTGTTTTTTTTTTGACCAGGTTTTGTTAAGTGTATTTTTCTAAGCTTATGTTATTGTTCTCTTATTAATTAAGTTCTATTTAAAAAGATTTTATTATTTCATTATTTTGTATGATTTGCAAATATATTTTGGGATTTTTTTGTCACCACAGAGGATGAGAGGAACTTTATCAATTTTAAGTTATTCCATTCTGACACTTATATTAAGCTATTTTAATAAGTTTTATTATCTACCTATATTTAAATTAATGGAAATCTTGGTAACTGATCTTAATAAAAAAAAGTACTAACTTCAAAAAGTTAAATTTTATCATCACACATCACAATTTCATCTCATCCTTGAGGATATTTTAGGATAGTAAATATTCAACCTTCTGATGTTTTAAAATGTTTACCCAGGTATTTGCCAATGGAAGAGTCAATCTACAGTATTAGGTAGGCACTTAGATAAAGATTATGTACAGAACATACTTATTTAACAAAAAACCGCAGACTCTCGCGACCTTGACCATTCTGGTTGAATTTTTGTTAGAAATTATATTCCTTTGATTTACGTTTTAACCTTGAAGAACTCGTTACAAATTGTTAGAATATTTACTATGCATTATATCGCTATTACGATGTCCGGACATCGCGTTATTGTGGATAATACCTATCTAGCAATTGACCATTCAGTACGTAAGCACACCTCTGCCCAAGGTACCTACCTCCTTGTAGACCGATGACTCAGTTCTTAATTAAGCAGAATACGGATTATAGGCCACTCACAGTCCATAGTTCAGCGGAAGGCCGCACGTTCGCAATAAACAGCTGCTGTGTCTCACTACGGCTTTACGCGAGTTTCATCAATCCTTCTATTTACGAGCCCAACAGGATTCTTGGCCGTTCTCCAGTAAAAGATCCATTTAAATCGGTTCCCGTCGACTGTGTTAGATATTCGACTCAGCAATTTTCATTTTATGAATCAGGAATCAGGGCACAAAATATATTTGCAGCGATAAAAGTTTTTAATTTAGTAGTAGGTAGGTAGTACCTGTATCCTAAAAATTTCGCGGAACTCCAAACGAAAAAGGGAAACGGCAAATAAAAGTCAACACGTTTTATGCGTGTAGTACCTACAACAATTTCCCGTTTAAGAAACACGTTTTCGTGGGGTTATAGGTTGTAATTGTGGCAAAAAAAATCCCCTGCGCCGACGAGGGCGACGCTCCAGCCGTGGTTGCGGTTTGCGAGACGATTTCAATTTTTGAATTTTATTGCAATGCAACACTGTACGCGAAGCACATTTCAAAATAAAACATTTATCATTTATCGATGATGGTCCGGTTTTGCCTTTTATGTATTAATCGGTGTTACAAAGCAAAACTTAATTGGACTTTAGTGAATAAATTAATCTAGTAATTATGTTTTGAGCCAAACTATCTTAAAGTGCGGTAAGCAGTTAGGTGAATATGCCGGACGAACACCACGAAATTAATTGGTTGCAATATCTCTGAGCACCATAGGCGCCCGCACTTCCTGCAGTTGACTGCTCATTGTATTTTGTACTCGGCCCGCGTGCGGCTTTAAGTTCTAAAAGTTCTAGTTTTCAAATAAGTACCTACCTTACAATTACATGAAAAAGTCATTCAATGGCGTTAAATGAACTAAGATGGTTGTATTGATGATTTTAATGGTTATAGTTCTGTAACTACCTACATACGTGTTACTCGCGCGACTCATATATCAACAACATACAATCTGACAATGACCTGCAAATTACAAAAAAGTATGAAAAATTGAATTTCGCGGGCTGCCCATGCGCTTCCACCTTTAATTATAATGGAAACTGCTAAAAGGCAGTACCCTGCCCACGCAAAATGTTTATCGCATTCGTTTTTGCGCGACATTACGTAGGTAGGTACTTAACTACAGTGACAAGTGTTTTTTTACATATATGTAGAGGTACTCACTTTAATACCCTGTTGTGCTTCTTAGCACAAATAAGAATTAGTACACCCGGTGTTTGACACACGATGTTTGACACACGATGCCATATTTGACGCTCTCAAGAACCAAGAAGTTGATCCTACCTACATCAGGCTACTACGTAAAGTGTATCTAAACAGCACCGCTTCAATTAAGTTACAAACAGCCGGACCATCATTCTCCATAGAAAAAGGCGTAAAGCAAGGAGACCCGCTTTCACCTAAGCTTTTTAATAGCGCTCTTGAAGAAGTGTTCAAGAAGCTAACGGCTAGTTGGGAGAGAAGCGGTATTGAAATCGGTGGGGCGCGGTTAACAAACCTTCGCTTCGCTGACGACATTGTCGTACTCTCTTCCACGGCGGCAGAACTAGAGCTAATGTTAAATCAACTCAGTAATGCAAGCCTTGAGGTTGGACTGGAGATGAACATGTCAAAGACCAAACTGATGTCAAACACCACTAAGCATAGGATCAGAGTGAATGGTGAAGAATTGCAATATGTCCATGAATACATCTACTTGGGTCAGCTAGTTTCTTTCCAGTCCAGGCAAGACAAGGAAATCACAAGACGGACTGAAAATGCCTGGAAGAGCTACTGGTCCATGAAGGAGCTTATGAAGGGAAACCTTCCGTTGTCACTAAAGCGAAAAATCATGGACATGTGCATTGTTCCCATTTTGACCTATGGATCCCAAACTTGGTCTTTGACAAATAATCAAAAGTCCAAACTCAAGGTCTGCCAGTGTGCAATGGAGCGCAGCATTCTAGGCGTTAAACTAACCGACCGTGTACGCAACACCACACTGCGCTCCAAAACACAAATTACTGACGTTGCTCAAAAAGCCGCTAAGCTGAAGTGGGACTGGACTGGCCACGTCTGCCGCTTGCCGAATGAGCTGTGGGCCAAAATAACCACTTTCTGGAGCCCTGACACAACCAGAAGGCGTCGCGGCAGACTTCGTAGAAGATGGCGGGACGAGCTGGTTAAAACCAACGACCAGTGGTCCACATTGGCCCTGGATAGAAAAAACTGGAAGTCATGGGGAAAGGCCTTTGCCCAGCAGTGGGATGAAGCAGGCTAACAGTATCAGTACACCCGGGGCATAAATTCTTAATACATCAATAGGCGTATTATGTAGATAGTCTTTACTCCCAAAAGTTGTCGCTTGGTGTTTCCCAGTAGGCACACGAAATTTTCTAAACAAACTGTTGAAAAGCTTTGCAGAAATATGAAACAGTTTGAAAACGAAACATTTATTTATTTATTTTGAGGTACAGTGGTACAACAAAAGGTATTCTCTACCAGTCCGATAAGGTACGAAAATAAATTAAAAATTACAATTTTTAACACCTCTTCAAAGGCCACATCCGTCAGCTAGACATTTCCCTGTTAGTATATAATTTCGCAGCAAATAAAACTGCCCAAAACACACATCACTTTGGTAACTCTCGGTATTGATACGCTTCAAAATATTGGACAAAATAAAATAATAAACCAATAATCCTGCGCTTGCCTCATTCAAGAGTAAAACTGATTTTATGACCCGGTAAAATACCGATTCTCATTTTTTTAAATTGGGAATTCGGTGAATCGCGGGAAGTGGTGATGTCGCTTGTTCATTATAAGAGAATCGATGATACGTCAATGAGGATTGTCCAGTTTAAAAAAACGTGGTAATTGCAAAACCATTTTGTGGAATACGGTCTCCAATCATTTATTTCGCGTTAAAATAATAAAATACTCTATATTCATTTATATTTTTGAAGAAATGTGGTTAAACTAGCCATTGATATTCAAAATATTCAAATTAGTTTCTAATAAAACCATATATTAAAACAACAAAAAAATGTATAAATGCAGGTTAGATTATTTGGGCAATGCCCATTGCCTATTTAGCAGCTCGTAATTTACCTCAAGGTATATTTCTACGACTGTAAATTACATGGTGCAGGCATGGTGAATTTCACAAGAGTACCACAGTAAATGAAAAATTTCCCGCTACTTACCGCGGAAAATTTTTCACTTACAGTGTAACCAATTGGCTCTATAACTGCGACGTGAACATCAATTTACTTCCAAAAACAACTAATTAAAAAAAATGTTGGCTAACCGTTTGATAAGTTCAATACGGCTTCGGAGGCATTGAAAGACAGTAAAACTTCGTCAATCAAGGAATTAAAATCACACAAAAAACATTAAAAAAAAACAAAAACACTGCACACCTGTGTTCCCGAAGGGTTAGACACAGATGTACCTTTCTCTAGTACACCCACCCACATTTCGCCCTTTCGCGAGTGTTGCGATTTGGGAAGAAATAGAAATAGAAATACAATTTTTTCAATAGCCTGCGGGCAGCTATTGAAAAAAATCTGTTGGAAAAACCCAATAACAGTTTTCCTGACCTGATAATAGAGCTCAAAACCTGAAGAAACTCTCATTATGTCATCATTATCATCTCCCATCATGCGTCATTCCACAATAAAGTCACACGTTAGACAAGCATGTTAATAAAGCTAGAGACAAAAATCCAAAGAGATACTTGTGAAATGCCTGTACAAAAATGGTACACAAACATGAATGGTATTTCCCGGAGTTGGAACCGTAACCACCGTTGAGTTACGACCCCGACACGTCGACGTAACGTGAAGTGACTTGATCTAAGTTATGGCTCAGAATCAGAATATAGTATTCAAATTGCATTAATATTATGGTGATCGAAAACTGTAAACGCTTCTTTCTAATCGTGTCTTGAGAGGATTCCAGTAGGCAGTACCCCATGCTGGTTAAGTGGATGTCAACACCAAAATGCGCGCACACTGTCTATTAGTATCGGAGTAAACGAGAGCGAGAGAGTTACTGGGCTGCCAGGGTCTAGAGGAAAAAAAAAAGGCGGTGCGGAGCGGCGTTAGCGGTTTAGGTATGAATATGTTGACTTCATGTTTTGAATTGCAGACCCATACGTCAAAAAAATAAAGACAGAACCGTTTAATGATGTTTTTAAGACCACTCTTTGCAATTATTTTCTATCGAGCCGATTTCGTCCAATAATGAATCGAGTCCGTCCACGGTCTTTGAAATAATTTATGATGAATATTAACATAATATTTTTTTTGATGTGCTAGTACAAATAGTTTTTCTTAAAAAACTGCTTAAATAACATCAATTAGGTGTTGTCAGCCCCTTAATGTAACAATTTTTACTGTAATGCAATGCTTTTTTAATCTTTTTTAAGAGCATACGAATTTTTAAAATGTAAGAAGTTCCTCTAAAATCTTTAGGATTGTGAATCAATTGTGTTACGCAATAGGCTTGTGTCCTGAAAAAATCTGATTAGATTTTCAAAAAACATTTGATACGTATTTTTTCTTTTGTTACGTAAACGAAAACTGACGAAGATACGACGGTTTTAAAATTCTCATTACGTCACGCCGTGCTATAATTTTTAGCACGTTGTGACGTCACGAGCCCCCACTCCCGAGTATTGATACGTTTTATCTTTGTCAATATTCATTGATTTACAAAAACAAAAAATACGTGTCCATTATTTTCCAATACACTAACTGACGGACTAAATAGTTTCGCAATTTATTGATGGTGGAAACTAGCCTGTTGGGGTTGCTGGATTCCATACCCTCTCACCTAGACTATCCTAACGATCATCATCATTTCAGCCAAAAGACGTCAACTGCGCTCCCTCAAGTGTCGCTACATTGACCGGTCCCGTCCTTACGATCATATTGCCTTAATTTGTTAGGGGTGATCGCAGCAAGTCTGCTTCTCTATTTTTTCTTCACTTACCGTTATTTTAGTTACGAGTACACCTGTGACCCTTTTTGCCTACCTTATTGATATCAACAATAAATAGAAATTAATAATACTTACTATTACCTTATTAGGTATGACCTTGATTGACATTTATTGTTATTTAATATTTGCATGGTTTTCCGGGTAACTTTAAACAATACTCTTAATAATTACATTTCAAATTATAGGCAAATATTAATTACTTAATTTCAAGTCTCTACTTCGAGTAAGTCACAGATTTGTGTAGAAAATAATTTAAACAAGCCAGCTTTTCGGTAGCAAATGTCAGATAACATTTTAGACTTTTCAAGTATAGTTAATAGTTGTTGCTAATCGAATGTCACTTTTTCTAGACATTTACGAATGTTCCGTAGAAGGTGGTAGAAGTACAGCTTCTTATGAACCTAAGAAACATCTGCAAAATTTTCGATTCTCACATCATACACAATTTTAGTATGGTACAGAAGAGAAAAAGTACAATTTACTTGCATATTTTATTACATTACATTACATTTGAATTCTGCTGTTCGCCGCGCCGCCCCATCGGCATGGCAGTCCGAGCCCAAAACCCGATTAAATTGAATTAAGCCGGTGGTAGCCGTTAATGGGCTTTACTGAAAAATTTGTATCATATTATTTACCTGTTTACCGCTTAACTTTGTGGTATGTTATTTACTGCATAAGAAATATTGTAGGACTGAACATATTACTGACTGGACCTGTGGTGTATCAAAATATTTTGATTGTCTAGGGCGTTGGTTACTACTACTACTACAACTACAACAGCCCATAACGTCCACTGTTGGACATAAGCCTCTCCCATGATGGGAGGAATTTGCCGTAATCTCCACGCTTGGCAGGCGGACTGGAGATCGCAGTGATGAAAGACTAACAGAAAACGCTGCTGCCCATTCTCTGGTCTACGGAGGCCCAAGGTGTTCTGCCTCAGACATTAGCGTGGCGCATTGGTGGGGCGTTGGTTACGGTTACTTAACGCAATTTATGTCTCCATAATTATCGCGTATAATAAAACTATTAACTTATTAGAATTGAAAATTATCACCCGTTACAATATCCTAATTTAATCCCGTATACAGTGATAATATTACGACTCGCATAAAGTTCTCGAATTTATTTGCACCGAGTTTATGAGCTTCAGTGCGTGTAGGGGATCTACTTAACTGTATTCATATTTAATTTTATACAGACTATACGAAGAAGAACCTCTTACGACCATCCACCTACTGTGAATGGCCAACTATTTGTAGAAAATATGTCGTGAAAATGTTCGTGTGACCTGCCGACCGGCCCTCTGGTTTTACGCCAGGATTTGCGCGACCATTGGCCCGTCAGTCACCACTAGTGAGTAGTGACGTACAAACTCGTTTGACAGGTTTTGAGACCGATAAATAAATCGAAATTGTAGTTTGGACATGAGCCGTCCATCGATTGACCAATACTTTTGTAATCGTTTGCCATCATGATGTTTGCTTTAGATTAAGGCACAAACCAATTAGTCTCCTCTTTATATTTCCTTGTTGATATTTTTGTTACATTTAAATGTGGTAATATTGATAGATCCTTTAATCGCGTTGTCGCCTTTAATATTTTGAAGTATTCGCCTCTTTACCACCGTGTAGTGTAACGTCATACAATTAACCTTGACTGTCCGTGACATTCAACTTCATTTAATTTGGTAAGACCACGGACGTTAGACGGCGCACACCCAGCCATCCGTCACCCAAGGACAGTTGACCGCTGCACTGTGTACTATAGAAGTTTGTACATCGATCCATGTGCACGACATTATAACGATTAGCACGTTGTGTGTAACTGTAAACACGAAATAATCTTGTTTACGGCACCTTTATCTTAGCTTTTGTTTTTTTTTTCATGGGGGATGCTGAAGTTACTATCCCCTATAATATTGTTTGTGAAGCTCGAATTTAGTTTAAAATTGTGCATGCAAATAAACTGGCTGAGAAATAAGATGTTTACATTATCATTTTATAGTTCACTATAGAGCACGGGTGATGCAACAACTTGCTGTTGTTAACAGTTAGTAGATAATACTTTCAATGAATGAATTCTCCAGAATTTCAACGTTGCTTTCAAAACACGTGAAAGCATATTTTGTAGTTTGGTGCTTTGAGATTTTTACACAGCCGCGCAGAACGGCCAGGATAAAAGAAGAAAATGACTTTGCTTTTATGTGGGCACCGATATAACGTTAGTAGTTAGTGCTAGTTGCAGTGTATGTAATCGTTTCTATTTACCAGCTTTTTCGGTTAGAGAGAGCTAAGAGGCCTCAAACTGTCATTCAAGCTAGACTTAAGTTTTTACCGACCTAAGCTTCAAATAAAACTAGAAAAATCGAGCCACCTTACCATTTGCGTAAACAAACAAATATGCTGTACTTAAGCTTAAAACTGATGTTTGTTTTTTTATGATTAGGGCAGAATAAAATAAACACTTGAAAATCTCTTGGGTGCTGGCTGACATGTGGTAAATTTCTTTTTTCGATACACCGACTGTCCATGTTTTATGGAGTTTGTATTGACTTTAAGTATTAGAATTTTTCGCCAATAAATACTTTCGTCCCTTTTTCACAGTGATCTTTAGTTTCGTTATTTTTGAAAAGTTTCCAGTGAGTTGCTTATAATCAAAACTTTTTGTTTTACTATCAAAAGTTTGCGTTAGCTTTTTTTCTGGTGAATTACGTGTTCGCAGCTTTAAACGCAACATTTGTCTTTTTATGCAGAAATATTAACGATAAAAATGATAAAAAACTAAATTATTTGCAGTTTATTAAAAACACGAGGGCGGCTCGATTTTTTTGACGGCCAGTGTACCTAGTTTCAGAGATAAAAAATTGGCGTGATTTACATAAAACCATTTGCAAGTTTCCTCGCTCGGAAATTTACATCTAAGTAACTTGATCAAACAAAATTGCGCTACCATGTTGTTTAAGTACATGTAAGTAGCTTTTCGCGTTGTCGCTTAGATCTTCGAAACTACACAATGAATGTTAATGTAGTTTTCACCGCATTTAAGTGCATAGGCGCCATTTTAATGCAAGATGTAATAGCCTGCAGTCAGAACGGAATACGTAATCCACCTCATGATATGCGATACGGCGATACCTATACGAATTGTCACGTGAAGAAGATTTCTCATACGTTTGAGGAACAATTTCATAAGATCATTTTCTAAAGAAATTGCTATTTAGGCCCGTTCCAATTAAGAGTCTTAGCTGCCTACGCTACACCTTAAGTTGCCATGACTTCTTCATAATATTCTTAAATACCAGCAGTGGACAGGTAAGCGACGCTTAAATATGCGTAGACAGGTATTACTGATTTACAATGAATATTAAAAAGTTATCGAACATAATAATAGCGTCAGTACTGAGTTGCTCAAACAGCGCCGTGTCTCCGGTAAATAATCATTATCGTATTTTCTGTACATGTAAATATTGTTTGATTGGGCTAGAGTTACTGTATGTAGGTATATAATGCCATCGAAACATATAAGAATTTAAAGGACTGTTTTTTAGCTTTTTTGTAGATTAATTAGTTTGATTTGATGAGATTTTTTTTGCTGTCATCAAAGTGGATACCTATAAAATCATTTCCGAGATAGCTATTGTCTTACTTGTGAAAGATAGATAGGTACTCAGTTTATACTTTTCCAGTTATGGGGATTTTTTTTACTCTGGACGCTCTTAATGTGCACGTCTTTCTACATCGTTCTCACATATATGTATAATTTCAAAATTAATGATGTAACCAAGATTTTGTAACAATATTTTGATTCAAAAGAGTGTCCATGGAGTTTCTTGCCCGTTCTTCTCCATAGAGATCTACGCTAGGGAATGCAACTACAGTACTTTCTCAAGTTATTATGCCTTGTGACTGGGACTGTAGCTTTGTTTTTTATTTGTAATTTTGACATTCAAAATTGCCGTAATGGTCTAATTGAAATAAATGGTTTGAGTTTGAGTTTGAGTTTTGCTAACGTTAGTCACATCACATCTAACTAGACGTTGTTTAACTAGACATTAGTGAAAGTATAACATGTCTATGTAACTGGCGTAGATAGGTACTACATAAAACCACTGATTAATTCTAAAAATACGTAGAATGCTCAATAACAACGATAAGACGGTTTATTGAGAAAATCAAAGGTTGGGAGTGAGTGCTAGTGGCGTGAATCGAACTCTGTCGGAATGCAACGAATGTCGGTTGCATGACGACAGTATCAAAAAATTGCAAATCTGTTTAGTCCGTCAGTTAGAGTATTGGAAATTAATGGACACGTTTTTTTTGTTTTTGTATATCAATGAATATTGACAAAGCTAAAACGCATCAAAACTCGGGAGTGGGGGCTCTAGGTAAAAACTATACCTAGGCGTGACGTATTGAGAATTTTAAGAGCGTCATATCTTTGTCTATTTTGGTTTACGTAACAAAAGAAAAAACACGGGTCAAATATTTTTTGATAATCTAACTGACGGACTAATTAGTTTTTTTTTGTCGTCTCGCCTATTGTACAGAATAGGACTGGAGCTGGGTAAGTATAGGAAGTCTTACATTATTATTTGTCATTACCTATACACTTTAGGTTAAATAATTACTTACTTAAATTTATAATACCTGATAGTTAAAACTTCATGTCTTTGAAGGGTAACATGATGTATATCATAATGTGGGTATGTCAATAAAGTTCAGTCTTGGTCTAACTGTCGTATCATTTACATGTGCGACCCTGACGCAGTGTTTAGTGGTTGAGCTTCCACCAACTCGTGTTACGCAAGATTTTTATGATTTTTTATAAAGTTCTGGTTTTTAAACGAAATACCTACATTAATTTGTGCAAAAGAGGTAATGATGAGGTTTAAGTTAAGCAGTGCCAGTCGCTATGATTTGTTTCCAGTTCAGGATTTTATTAATTGCGAGAACTCATACCTACCTAGGTAAGCAGTTCCATAGGGTACACTATGATTAAATTATGTATCTTTGATCTTTTTGAACATTGTGGTTGTAAAGGAGAACCCCCAAAATCGGGCACCTTTTATCTTTGAGAATATTGCGTGGAAAAAAGTAAAAAGATTAAATAAATGGTAATTAAATGGCGGAAAAATACTACATCACGTATTAAGTAAGTACCTAATCGGCAGAGCATACAATTATTATCATTATTACCTATTCTGCTTTATTACTATCTGAACGTTATCATTTTCTAAATATTGTTTTTTCCATAATGTTATAATTTTGTATGTGCAGTTATAATAATGTGAACGCAAACAAAATAGTACCTACTATAAATAAATAAAATACAGGCTGGATAACGTCGATCTGTGTAGGTGAAAAGCCGATAAAAAATTCGGTAGGGTTTAGGGGAGGGGGTGGCTATGGGTATGATGTAAGTACAGGTGGCCTACCATATTGACGTCTTAAAGCAGGATCGTTTTAATCTTGTTCCAGTGTGAGTAAGGGACGGAGCTATAGAGGACGTCTAGCGCCATCTCTTTCCCACACTCGAACAAGATTAAAACGATCCTGTTTTAAGACGTCATGGTAGGCCACCTGGACACGTGGAAACCGTTTGTGCGCCAATGGTGTCGATTCTGTTGTGCACAAACTAAACTTAATTTAGGCTATTGCTATCTTTTACTAAAAGGCAGTGTGAGAAAAGGACGGCTATAGCTATGAACTAAGTTATAGATGTCAAACTAGTTCATGCCTTGCGCTTCACCGTGTTTTTAGTCGACATGTTTTTACATGCACCCTTGATTCAATTTGTATGCAAATATTAGTTCCAATTAAATTTGACAGCTCTAAATTACGTCCGTCTCTTTCTCGTTTTATTAGAGAGTAAAAGATAGCAATAGCCTGAATTAAGTTTAGTTTGTGCACAACAGAATCGTCACCAATGTCCACCGTGATTAATTTACTCATTATTTCCCATAAAAGCGATAAATTTCACCTTCCTACTGTTATGCAAAGATCATTACCGGAGTATTCTTTTGAATCTAGATGTGTACTATAATTACTCATCTATTACAATATACTTACATTCATCACACTAGGTAGGTACTTAAGATTTTATAGGCACGTATTGACGACACGGTCGGCGCAGTGGTTGACCGATTGGCTGCTGCGCTGCGTGTCGCTGGTTCGATCCCCGCACGGTACAAATATTGGTATGGCCTACAGATAGTTGTTCCGGGTCTGGCTGTTTGTGTATGTGAGTTTAAACGTTTGTAAACGCACCCACGATACAGGAGGAATTCCTAGTGCGGGCCAACGTTCTTTATAAAAAAAAAACTTATTATTTTCTTCTGGGACTTCGGCAGTATAGATTTTATGCGTTGTCTGTTTCACGTCAATAGGCGAGACGACAAAAAAAAACTAATTTTGGTTTACGTAACAAAAGAAAAACACTGGTCAAATATTTTTTGATAATAACTGACGGCAGTTATTATCAAAAAATATTTGACCAGTGTTTTTCTTTTGTTACGTAAACCAAAATTGACGAAGATATGACGCTTTTAAAATTCTCTATACGTCACTCCTTGGTATAATTTTTAGCTAGTTCTGACATCACGAGCGCCCCACTCCTGAGTTTTGATGCGTTTTATCTTTGTCAATATTCATTGATTTACAAAAACAAAAAATACGTGTCCATTAATTTCCAATACTCTAACTGACGGACTAAATAGATTTGCTATTTTTTGATACTGTCGTCATGCCTATTATAGCCGTCTGTCTGTTCCTAAGCGGGAAACAGAAATTTAATTAGAACTGGCAGTGAAGAAAAAACAAAGCGTTAGGTTTTATGTAAACAAGAACCTAACAATAATAACTGTTATCGCAACGTGGCGGTATTATCCAACTCAGAACAAAGCGCCTTTATAACTTATTTCTATTAAACTGTGACTTAGTTGCACTTGTGTACTTATTTGTTTTTACCAGTGCATGTTTGTACAACTCAACAAAAAAGTAAATAACCGGGTCTGTAGGTATAAAATATTAGCTTTTGCCGCCGGGGTCGCCCGTGTCGAGGTCGGAAATAATCCTCTGTGGATTGGAACTGTAACCCTAGCCATGGTCAGCTTGTGTCCCAGTTTCGTGGAACTTCGCTCAGCCGTTAAGGCGAGAAAAGGCAACAGACAGACGGTTTACTTTTGATTTGATAATATTACTTTTTGGCGTTCCGTAGCCAATGGCAAAAAACGGAACCCTTATGGATTCGTCATGTCTGTCTGTCCGTCCGTCCGTCCGTCCGTCCGTCCGTCAGTCCGTCCGTATGTCACAGCCCTTTTTTCCGAAACTATAAGAACTATGCTGTTGAAACTTGGTAAGTAGATGTATTCTGTGAACCGCATTAAGATTTTCACACAAAAATAGAAAAATAACAATAAATTTTGGGGGTTCCCCATAATTAGAACTGAAACTCAAACATTATTTTTCATCAATCCCATACGTGTGGGGGTATCTATGGATAGGTCTTCGAAAATGATATTGAGGTTTGTAAAATCATTTTTTTCTAAACTGAATAGTTTGCGCGAGAGACACTTCCAAAGTGCTAAAATGTGTCCCACCCCCCCCTGTAACTTCTAAAATAAGAGAATAATAAAACTAAAATAAATATATGATGTACATTACCTCACCGAAAATTATTTTGAACGAGATCTAGTAAGTAGTTTTTTTTGAATACTTCATAAATCGTAAACCGCAATTTACCTTTCATTCAATAAAGTTTGTGCGGAACCCTCGGTGTGCGAGTCCGACTCGCTCTTGGCCGGTTTATTTTTACTCTTCGCAATATGTATTAACTCTATCCAAGAAATTTCTTTACCACCTTGATGCAGATGATTTGCAAATTTTTAAGTAAGCATGCAAGCTGCCCATTCGGATCTGACTGGTGCTGTTAATATGATTATTATGGATCTGGCTGGGTTGCAACTTGCAGGTGAACCTGTTGTGAAGACTCGGGTTAGTGTTGTTGGCAGCTCAAGGATGATCCTTAAGATAAACTGGTCGCAGCAACCCAGGTTCAATTTAACGGGACCACTATTCCAATAAGGAAAAAGGGTAAAAATCTTAAAGTTTGGATTGTCATCTGCTAACTCCTTGAGACGATTGCGGAAATTTCTTCCAACCGCCACTAAAACTGCGCTTGCATAACCCTTTTACTTTCTCATCCTTGATTACGCTATTTTCAGTTATCTCGATCCCACTGAGGCACAACTAGATACACTTGACTTCAAAACTTTTGCGTAAGATTTATATTTAGCCTGCACAAATATGACCACATTTCGTATAAAATACGTCTTCGCCGGAATTCTCATATCTTGTTTCAGCTCTACAGTATTTATTCTGTTCAATCCTACAACTCCCTGCTATCTTAACACACGTAATACATACACATAGATACAGTCGCAGCAGTAGCCAATGGAATGCCTTCCCCGTGTCAGTAAGGCGAAACCTTGTCAACTTTTAAAATTATGGTCAAATAAAAGCTCGCTCGCTCGCTCTGTGCTCTTGTTTCATATATATACATATTTACGTATGTATATTACATAACATTCTTTCTTTCTCTGGTTAGTGCCTAACATGCCTTCATTAACATGGTGTCAGAATTTTTATGCCGCTCATGGGCCTCTGACTTGGCTTTACATAACATAACATCACGCCTGTAATCCCCGAAGGGTTAGTCAGAGGTGTACTTAATAGTACCTACACCCACATTTTGCCATACACTCACATTTCGGTTTTTCGCCGTATGTAGGTATTTACAGGGTGTAAACAACCTCATCACGAAGCCATCAACCAAGCATTCTGTACGTCAAACTAAGTAAATTTACGCAAAAATTATTGCTGGGAAACGACTTTTTTTATTTTGGGGTGAAAAATCATGTTTTGTGGTAGAACTCAATGTAACGCACTCAAAACATTGTGCTGATGGATGGATTGATTAGGGTCGTGGAGGTGTTTAAAGTAAAAATCTTACAATAAAAACTTGTCATTATGTTGGAACCTTGGAACTTTGACCCCCAATATCTCTGTAACTAGAAGGTTCCCAGGTATAGTGTAGAACAAAAAAAAATATCGCAATGGCGCGGAGAACAAGTGCCTTTCGGCTTCGTTAAGAGGTTTTTTACACCCTTTATTATTATGCAAATACGAGTAATACACTACAGACTGCCTGCAGGATTGTTTCTCCCTCTTCCTCTAATCCATCCAAAAGTTATCTTGAAAAGAATGCTTTTAGCGATAAGGCCGCCCATTGTGTCCCTGTGTGAAATGTTTTCTTTTATGTAAATTGAAATTTGTTCGGTGTTCATAATAAAGAAAAATATATCTATCTATATTAGTATAGATTAAAAACAAGTAGAAGCTTTAGTAGTTCTTTTTAATATGGAAACATGGCGCCTCCTTTTACGGTGTGCGTTCCTCATAAAACATTTATTGTTACTGAGAGGACGCATTGGAAATTTTCGAGTCAATGATCTCAATTTTTGTCAGTAATTACAAAACGAATGAAAATATCAGTTGGTGACCTGATAATTCCTGATAAAAAACTTATTTTGTTAGTTTTAAATACATGATTAGGTAACTTTTGTACTCGTAACAGAGAAAAAAATATCAAATATAGGTAACTCTTTTTAGAAAGAGATTCATATCTTATGGGATAACGGGACCGATTAAAGCCTCTTAACTTTCTTCGTATATGTCTATACATACCTACTCTTTAAAATTGTAGAACGAATTTCTGAAATTATTGTTTCCAATTAAATTAGATAACAAAAACCATTTTGTCGTTTACGTTCTTTTTTTATAAGCTAGCAATCCTCGCTCCGCTCAGATGCTCAGTCCCCCGCTCAGTCCCGGGGCGCGCGTGCCCGGTTTTAGAACAATGCGTCGCCTTAAAGCTACGTAGTTACTTACACAGTACCCTACAGCTCACGTGTCGTGGACGTCTTAACGTCGCTCTTGTTATTACATAAATAGAATACATACTTCCACGGTCTTTGTCATTTTCCTTCTTCAAGTATACTTGATCCTGCAAAAAGTAGGTACAAAACGCGCTCGGAAAAGTCTTAGCGTATGTTTCTATAAGTTTTCAGTTTCATCATCATCATCATCATCAGCCTATAATGTTCCCACTGCTGGGACACGGCCTCCTCTCTATGAGAGGGAATTTTTCAGTTTACCAGATCTGAATGTTTTATTAGGTAGATTGCGATACGATTCATCAAATTCTGTAATTGGGTTCGATATTCTTCAGAATTCATATCATTGATTGCTCTTACTACCGATTTAATACTTATGCTTTTTATTTTTCTTCCTTCGTGGAATGAGAATTTTCTAGTTTTGTATTTAGTTTAAATAATAGTATATTTCATTACAAGTGCGGAAAGGCTGTCATTGGCTGTCAAGTTGCAATGACGGTTCCGCAGGTGTACTGAACGACTATTTTTAATACAGTTGCGAAAAAATGAAACAATTTAATAAAATAATAAAAAAAACAATAAACTCAACTAACTAATCATTTATTGCTTATAAAAGTTATAGTACACATGTACATTGAAATTGGTACAGTTTTTTTTTCTTTACCCATTTTGGTAGGCAATGGGAACTATCCATACAGCTTAGTCTTCAGTAGATTTTTTTTATTGATATGAATTGAAAATGAAATTTAATGAGATGAAATGAAATGAAACCTAACCTAACTCATTCAATTAAATCATTAAATGTGAAATTGAAATAAATTATTAGCTTCTTTTTAGAAATATACGTATTTCATCACACGCATTTAATCACAAAAACTCTTTAGTAAAAACTTCATGGTTGGTTTTTCTTTCTAATAGACATTATTTTGACAGTTGGGAAAGAGAACGCACGAGTTCAGGAAAGGTAAAAAAAAAAAAAAACAAACCCAAGTCTATTCAGTGTAAAAAGTAAAAAACATTACCGGCACAGAAAAGATGGCCGATTTTATTGTCCAGGTAAAGATATAGGCATTGTCCAGAGGAATAGTTAAGAAAATCACGAATAAAACAATGCCTGGAAAATAAAAAACAAAACCCAACTAACAAAATCAAAAATGTCAGCTCTGTCGTTACGCTTTACAAAAGTGTAAATTGGGGTCCTTTGATCTGTACCGACTACCGCGTAACTCAGCAAATTCACTTTACCAAAGCGTGAAAGCGTGTGCGAACTTTGTTGCGGTAATATCATTCCTTTTGTTCATAGCTGTAACCGCGAGTTTGACCGCCTGGTATTTGGCAAAAAAGCTTCGCCTACAAGCTTGTTTTCCCTAGCTGATCCCCTGATCACTAAATCACCAATCGCTGCAACACTATCGAACACTGTATGTTATCTTGTCCGGTAAACCGCGGGTTTTCATGAAAATATTTTCAATTGCTAGTGACCTTGAATTTATGCTAGCCTAGTACTTTTTGGTGTGCTTTTTGTTGAGTAGTTCCCATACGCAATACAAACAAAGTGTAAATACATAGTAATCTTTTGTGATGAGAATGGAAAAGACCTAGGTAATTTGTTAACTGATGAATATGCAGGACACTCGGTAATAAACAATTATGTGCCAAGATGTTCTTTATATCATATTATGAAATAAATTATTAAATGTAAGTTTAACCAGGACACCATATTATTAATTTTGATAGGTAATAGAGGAAAAGTGAACAAAAGAGAATTGCTGTAGTATTTTAGAACTTTGACAAACTTAAATTTAAGAAAAATTGTGTTGTTTACATTATTTCCCTATAGTAAAAGTTTTCCACAGGAAGAAAATTACTACAGATATAATATTAATAAGACATTGCATAATTTGACATTCAACAGTAATTCATTTTATTTAATTGACATCAACAATTATATTGGCAACAATTTTTATTTGACAAAACATTGATCAGATATCTTGTAGACAGGTGCTACTGCTATCTGACAAACTATTGTAAAAGACAGGTACTTGTGTCGCTATCTTATTATTTTTCTATTACAGCCAAGAACTTGTCTAATCAAGTTGCCTATGTTGATCAATGCAATAATAAGCTAAATTACTCTGCCAATAGTTTATCAAACATGAATGAATCAGTGAATCATTTAAATTAGAAATTGAGACAACCTCTTGCAATATTATAAGGAAGCCAGATAGTAAATCAGGAGAACGTTTTGAGAATTTTGATAGTATCAACCAGGTTCATCAAAATATTCAAGGATTTTTGAACAAAGAATTAGAAGTAGAACTTTTCATGAATTGTAATTGCATAGATATTCTTTGTATAACAGAGCATTGGCTCAAATGTCACCAATTAATTTTCAATTTTAGTAATCACCAGGTTGGTAGTTCATTCAGCGGGGTAAATGCTATACATGGCGTCGCATTAATCCTAGTAAATAATCAGCTTAAGTTTAAAGACCGCAAGGATATTGTAAGCCTATCTGTTGAGCGTACAGTTGAAATAGCCTGTAGAGAATTGGAGCAGTTTATCATATTAAGTGTGTATATATCTCCTTCAGGATTGTATGATTGTTTTGAAAAGGTAATGGATGAAGTGTTGCATAAAATCTGTAATTCTAAGAAGTGTATAATTATTTGCGGTGATTTTAATATTACTTTGTTAGGAAGTTCTGGGTTAAGTACTAAAATTTTATGCCTGTTTCGTTCATAGAATCTTGAAAACAAATTTCTGGAGCCCACTAGAATAACCCAACTAGCGCCACTTGCCTGGACAATATTTACACAGATGTTTTAGCTACCCACAAAGAAATTATTAACTTAATAGATTCAGATCATTGTGGGCAATTGATCACAATTTATAATGTAAGCAAGAAAGCCAGTAAAAATGAGATCATTGTTAATCCAAAAACTAAAACTCGCCTGGAAACCTTTAAAACTAAACTTTTGTCTAAATTACCACTTTTGTCAGCTAATGATGATCCCAATAACAATATAACGAATTCTTCAGTATGTATTGCACCATTGTCCCTAAGACAATATCGGTAAATAGTAAGGATTCTTTCAACGACTGGGCCAGCATTGGTATTCAAAAGAGTCGAAAACGACTTTATGAGCTGTATGAAGAGCGGACACACACTAAACACTGTAGAATTTAATTTGTATGTTAAGAATTATTCTAAATTATTTGAAAAAGTTTGTTTTATAGCAAAGTCATGTTACTTGAGTTCAAAAATAAAATGTAATTAAAATGACATGGATCATTATTAATAACGAAACGGGAAGGTCTTGCAACCGAAATAGTGACTACAGCCCTGCTATTGGCGATAATATTTTAAATTCAGACACTCAAGTTGCCACAGCCTTTGAAAATTTCTTTGCGGATATTCCCGTATCGACTACTAAATCGCTAAACTCGTCACCTGCTGCTACCGAGTCTTTACTAAGAGAAAACGTTTCAGTCTGTGATTTCGAATTTAATTTTCAATATGTCACCTGTAAAGATATAATTAAAACTTTTCACACCTTAAGAGCCATTTCACATTTTCGCGCAAATTTCTAAGACTTTAGTCGCCTAATTTACTAACTTAGATAACACCCTGGCATTTTTGAATACATGTTAAATAGACTAGTCTTTCTTATTGACTAGTCTTTCTTATTAACACATTTACAAAAACTTATTTGTTTAGTAAGTAGTGATTAATCTCTCACAACTAGTTTACTGAAAAATCATGGCAGAGTCAATTTCAGACTCCTATATCTATCATAAATATTTATAAATTACACTGAAAAAAAAATACGTAAAGCATCAGACATATACTTTTGTTGACACATAATGTACTAGAATATCGATAATTAATAACATTAATTAGTAAAAAAACTAAGTCTTAGATCAATTTTTACGTTTTATATCGCTATTTTATCGTGATTTTTTTGGTTTGAATTAAGCGTAATTACATTAAAAAAAAATAAGGAAAAATAAACTACTCGATTAAATGAATTGATTTTAATTAAACTTTGGAATTAGTTTAGTAAAAGATCATTTTACTAAACTAATTCCAAAGTTTAATTAAAATCAATTCATTTAATCAGACATAATATAATTTTTAACATCACCCTAAATTACAATAAATTACGACGCATAAGCGAGCACCGATTACTCAAAAACAGACACAAGAACCGTTACAAACCGCGAATCCGGCCCCGCCGCCGAGGCCCTCCGCGACCTCCCAGTAACATCACTGCCCGACCCTTGCTCGACGAGCCAGCCCGCGACGCTGAGCATGTAACGACCGATTCCCCAATTAATGATCCGACCCAGCCTGTTGTCCCTTGCTGCCCTCTCATCAATGACGCACTAAGCCGAGGCCCGAACCCCACAGGGGGTGCCCTTAGTGACCGTTCATTTAATTTAAATCCTTAGTTTGTAAGCCCTGGCTGGGGGCCTTAAAGTAATTTTTGGCCACCACAGGATTGTCCGGTTAAGCAGTTAAGCAACCTTAGCGCGTTGCAACTGCGAGTGGTCCTTCCTAAAAAAAAAAAAAAAAAGAGCACCGATTAGTACGGCCCGAGCGCCCGACGACGAAGGACCTGTGGCAATTTTTGCCGCGTCCCGATTTTCGAGCGTATCTATCGTAAACGCATTGTTATACTACGACTACAGCATTTTAAACAGCTTTGTATTAATTAAATTTGTTATGGAGCTAGTAAAGTATTATTTTAGTAGTTTGTAGAATATTTGTTATATTTCTGTTTTATTAGTTTTAGCAATGGGGCGTAAGGGTTGTATTATCATTGTGTCAATAAAAGGAAATAATAAAAATTCTGCAAAAGCTGAAAGCAAAAGAAGCGAGATGGATATTATTTTTATTTGCAATTCATATTCAGTTATCGATCACGTTAGCTGAATGCTCCAAAAATGACTTTTTTAAGGTCAAAGTAATTCATGCACCTTTATGAACTTGGAGGGTTGTATTGATAATTTTGATGATTATAATTCTGTAACTACATACGTCTTACAGCCTCGAATAATATTCTAATCAACATACAACCTAGCACTGGCCTGCAAATTGCATAAAACGTAAGAAAATTTGAATTTCGCGGGCTACCCTGCCTTAACATAATTATATCGACATGGAATATAGAACCGTAATTACAATTTGAAAGGTTTCCCTTTCCTTTAAAACTATTTCGGTGTCGAAATTTGATAGCTATTTTTTTGTTTTCATTTTAGAATGAGAAATCGCGTGAATCGAATAGACGAGGATACTACTTTTAGAAGAGCCGCCATGCTGGGTATTGGTGGAAAGTCTGATTCGACAACAGAAATTGTATGTTTTAGTTAGAATTTTATGTTTAATACAGGAGTCTATTCAGTATCAAAATCAAAGCATTTATTTCAAGTAGGCCAGTTACA
The DNA here is from genome assembly GCA_941918905.2 of Xestia sexstrigata. Taxonomy (NCBI): domain Eukaryota; kingdom Metazoa; phylum Arthropoda; class Insecta; order Lepidoptera; family Noctuidae; genus Xestia; species Xestia sexstrigata. The sequence goes on along the minus strand of OW799200.2, from coordinate 7,232,314 downwards.
GGCACTTTTGAACTGTCGAAACAAAGATGAAAATTAAATGTAGCTACAGTCCCAGTCACAAGACATAAGAACTGTGAAAGTACTGTAGTATTTATATTCAGTATCATAGGTACCTACTATAATAAAAAGTATATTCATACTATAATAATATTATAAAGAGGAAAGATTTGATTTTTTGTTTGTTTGTGTGTTTGTTACGATTTAATTGAAAAACTACGCGACCGATTTAAAAAAAATCTTTCAGCAATGGATAGCTACATTATCAGCGAGTAACATAGGCTATATTTTATCCCCATACTCCCACGGGAACGGGAACTACGTGGGTGAAACCGCGCGACGTCAGCTAGTTATACATACAGGGTGGAATTTTTCAATGCTACCTGGAAGGAAAGTAATCTAAATACTGGAGATAGCATATTTTACTCAAAGGAAACATTCCTAAATTTTTAAAATGCTTTTTTAATTGCTTTATTTAACGATTGTATTGACCGTGGTGAGTTTCCTATGAAATATAGTAAAATAATACCATTGTTTAAATCGGGTAGTACATCAGACCCCACTAATTATATACCAATTTTAGTACTACCGACCTTTAGTAAAAATTTTGAAATTTTGTGTTGAACTTTTAGGACACATTTATAATGCCTGGGAGGACAAATCCGATGCTTTGGGCATTTTTTGCGATTTATCTAAAGCTTTCGATTGCGTTCTTCATGAAACATTAATCAAAAAACTACACCACTACGGCATCCGTAACGCCTCTCTGGATCTTCTTATTTCATGTTTGATGGATAGGATTCAGAGAGTTGATGTTAAAGGGAAAAGATCTCCCGGATCCGTAGTAAGAATGGGGGTAACCCAGGGCTCAATTCTTGATCCATTTTTGTTTCTTATTTATATAAATGACTTGCCTTACCTCATAAAGGATAATCATGACATAGTACTGTTTGCAGACGACATTTCTCTTTTATTTAAACTCGAACGTCAGCAGTTAGTTACGGATGATGTTAATAGCGCCCTGGCAAAAGTCGGTAATTGGTTTAATGTTAATAATATCCTAAATGAGAAAAAAACTAAATGTATTAAGTTAACGATACCCCATGTAAGACAAGTGGAAACTACTGTATTAATTAAGGATGAAGAGATGAAACCGGAAGATAGCACAGTCTTCTTAGGCATAACTTTGGATGCCAAGCTTCAGTGGGGCCCGCATATAGACAAAATGTCGACAAAACTTAGCTCTGCAGCATACGCCGTTAGAAGAATTCGTGATTTAACTTATTTAGAGACAGCCTGTTTAGTTTACTTTAGTTATCTCCATAGCGTGATGTCGTACGGTATTCCCTTGTGGGGCAATGCCGCCGATATTCAGACGATATTTGTTTTGCAAAAAAGGGCAATACGTTCAATTTATAAATTAAGTCCCAAATACTCCCCCTCAGAGAAAAAAATAAAGAGACTAATATTCTTACTGTGCCCTCTCCGTTAATTTATGAAAACCTTCTGTACGCACACAAAAATATTAATTTATTTAAAAAGACAGTGATATCCACAACATAAATACGAGAAACAAACACAAATTTGTTGTTCCTGCAACGAGGCTCAAAAAAATAGGGGGTTAGTTCAGATGCCAATGTAAGTATACGTTTTTACAATAATCTTCCGATCCAAATTCAAGCACTAAGCCTAAATAAATTCAAATCGTTTATAAAATGGAAGCTGTGCCTGAAAGCCTACTATCATGTTAATCACTATCTCGAAGATAAAAGCTTGGGATTAAGCTGCTCCTATGAAATTTGCTCTGTGAATGTCGAAATTTCGGACTTCGCTTGTTTATTATTAATTCCTTTCTTTTATACACTTTGACATTTACTGATTTGACATGAATACTTTTTTATTAAGTATTTTACTTTTTTTTTATCATTATGACATTTAATGATTTTTGTGATTTTTATTTATGCATTTGTTTATTGTGAATGTGGGGACCATGTGGGACACGTTTTTTTTTTTTTTGTTTTTTATTCCCACAACTGTCTGGCAGTTTGAGTACTATAAGCGACCTACCCAAATTTCCTTTTCTTTGGTTTTGTTCGTCGTTTCGTTTAGCTCCTTGAGTTATAAGTCGAGCTACATGATAACTGACAAATGCTTGCACTGACTGGACTCATATCTGTGATCTGTGGTGTGTGTGATCTGTGGTGTGTGTGATCTGTGGTTCTTTCTTCAAAAGACCATCTCAGACAATAATCTGCATAGTCCACATGTGAATTGAGCAAGATTATGTCTGGACTTCAAAAGAGACTAGGAGCTCTGAGTTTGTTTCGGCTGTTTCTTCACAGAGTAGTCAGGAACGGAACACCGGCCCCATCTAGTTTAAAAAAAAATGACGTGTAAAAACCTACTTGCAAAATAAACATTATTTATCAATCACTGGCTAGAGTGCAAAGCTAAAATAAACAAGACGCGGTAGTGAAAAAACACATACGTGACACTACACGGTGACACGTCACGTCCTTCCCAGTTCAGCGTATTAAACACATCCTCTAGTGCGTTGGTGAACACCTTCCTACGCAATGGGATATGCTCAGTTTGTTGGTTCCGACTTTCGACGATCGTTGTCAATTGTCATACAAACATCTCAGCAGTTGGATGTATCGCCAGTCGACTTGGCATCACAGAGACTCCAGAACTAACCAGGCCTCGATAGTCAAAAGCATTCTCATAGCCAACAAATGCAAGGTTTGTATTATTTTTGGAATTGTTACCCGATTTTTGTTATATTTTCAGTATAAACTATTTAATTTTCATTCATGCCGATAATTATTATTTGTGTTTAATTAATGCAATGTGAATACTTGTTTTAAAGCAACATACGAATATGGTACTTTTTTTTTTTTTTTTTTCGGATATTAAATCATCAAATGACTTCTCCCGCTCTGGGCGGAGCAGGAGGGAGTGTCAGACTTTTACTGGCCAAAACCCATCCATGTTCCTTCATCGCCCTTTGTGATCCGGGGCCACGGTATCTCTTTCGAACAGTCCCGCAACCTCGGCAGGCATCGGTCCTTGCGGACCCCTTCCTTTTTGCTGACTCTCTTTGAGGCGCGCGTGGAACACGAACGTCATGAGACGGACGGACGGCAAGCTAGCCTATAGCCCACCGTCCACAGGCCCGTGCCTACGGTGGTCCTCTCCCTCTCACGTTTCGCCACCTCCTTCTCTAGCATTACTGTTTCGCAGAAGGAGGTGACGGCGTCCCATTCCGTCTCGCTCCGGACCATGGCTTGCACCAGGGCCGGACGCGAGAGGTCGCCGCCGCTAATCGCCGCTTCGAGGACACGGCGGTGCTCCGCCCACGCGGGGCACACATCCACCGTGTCCTCCGGTCGATCCTCGCAGTGGAAACACCCGGGCGTTTCCTTCCGCCCGATTCGGTGCAAGAACCTCCCGAAAACACCGTGTCCGGTGAGGACCTGCGTCAGGCGGAAGGTGAGGACGCCGTGGCGTCTCTCAAGCCACTCCTCAAAGAGGGGACTTATCGCCACTATCGTGGCGTGCCCTGCACGGGGTTGCGACAGTCGCTCTCTCCATGTCGCCATGAGATCCCGCCGGAAGTCTGTCCGCTGAGCGACACTTTGTCGCGGCAGCGGAGTTTTTTTTTTCCCCCCGGCGAAGCGCCTCCGCGCGCCATTCATGCAGGCGCGCGAGGACTATCGCCTCCAGATCCCATGGCGGCAATCCGGCAAGTAGGCACGCCGCCTCGCGGGCGATCGTGCGGTACCCACGGGCCAGCCTTACGGCTACCACCTTTTGGGGCGCGTTCAGGTAGTGGGCTGCACGCAGCCTCAAGGAACGCGCCCACACCGGGGCCCCGTAAAGGGCCATGGACCGCACGACTCCCGCGTAAAGCCTCCGGCAGGAAGGAGGCGTTCGGCCCCCCAGGTTGGGCAGGAGCCGCCTGAAGGCAGCCCCAGTCCGTTCCAGTTTGGGGGCCAAACGTCGGAAGTGCTCCACGAAGTTCCACCGGCTGTCGAGGACGAGTCCTAGGTACTTCAAAGTCGACTCGACACCGATGGATACCCCTCCTACCGTGAGTAAGGATCCCGGAGGTGGCGCATTCCGAGGCCCATGAAAGCACATGGACGTCATAACTTTACTTTTGTATCTACATGACCCTGTATAATTCGATACACCCATCAACACAATATTATTAAGTTCGTTACATATAGCGTTACCGTAAACCGTGATTTATCAAACCAAAAAGAAAAGTTGGCTATCCCAGCTATAATTTTTGCGTAGCGTTACTTAGTTTGATGTACAAGTTTCTTGGCTGTGATAGGTCCTTTTATACCCTGTACCCTTTAAGTTCAAAGTACAAAGTATAAAGGGTGTAAAAGACCTCTTAACGAAGCCGAAACTCACTTGTTCTCCCCGTCATTGCGATCATTTTTTTTTGTTCTACACCATACCTGGGAACCTTCTAGTTACGGAGAAATTGGGGGTCAAAGTTCCAACTTTTTGACTAGTTTTTTTTAATACAAGTTTTTAATGTAAGATTTTTATTTTAAACACTTTCACGACCCCCGCACTATTCAATCCATCAGCCCAATGTTTTGAGTGCGTTACATTGAGTTCTACCAAAAAACATGATTTTTCACGTTTCCCAGCAATTATTTTTGCGTAAAGATTAGTTTGATGTACAGAAAGCTTGGTTGACGGTTTCGTGATGAGGTTGTTTACACCCTGTATATTTTAATAATTTACTACCTACTACTATTTTGTCTACCAGCCTCCCACCTGCGCTAAATGTTAACGTTATAAATACTGACAATATCAGGGATGGACTAAACGACGTGCAAAGCTTTTATTGTAAAACAATAGTTCTATTTACAGACCCTTAGTCAAACAACCCTTATTATTTCTCCACGATGACGGTATACATTACGTCTTTTTACTCGCAGACTAGGAACTTTCATTATGCGAGTATTCAGGCTTTGTGGGATTATTTAATATCAATACTGCTCATTAAAATTCGTACTGAATCCAGTGCATTCATTTATTATTATGTCAAAAGATCTTGTTGTTGTTTTTGTCCTGCACCTGGTTTTACATAAGCCTCAGCAGCCTCCTCCCAAAAAAAACGCTTTGCTCCTCAAAGAATCCTTGTCAGTCACATAAAAATTAAATTACAATTGCTTTGTTGCTCCGTGTAGATAGAGCTTTATTTTACAAGAAGACTTTTATGTCAAAGAATAATTAAAATCTTGTTATTTTTTCTCACAGCAAGCGCTTGGCGTTTCTCTCACATATTGCAATTTATTACGAACGTGAAATAAAGTTGAAATAACTTCACAATAATTTTTTTTTGCAAGGAAATCTCTTTGAAACTTCTTTTTAATAAAAAATTAAGTTATTTTCCATGAAATGTTTTTAATTAAAATCAGCATTCATTTAAAAGAAGCTTTATTTTCCTTTATTATATTCGGGGTTTTGTAAACAATATAAAAATATTATTACAAACAATGTTTTATCGTTCGCTTTATGTATTTGCCTGTTTTAATAATGAACATTCGCTCTGAAAATGACGGCATTTTAACAATGAATTAATGTAGTTTAAATAAAGGGGACTGAAAATACAATACATAACTTTTCATGGAGGGCATTCAGTACTATCAAGTGTGTCCAGTAGCTGTGGTTTGTACCTACAAGTTATGGTTTCCTGTTAACATGGTGTTACACAGCCTAGTATTCCTACTATGGTTTCCAACGTGTTATTTAATCTTTTGTCGAGTGCCGGATTAAGCAAGCGCGGGGCCCGTAGCAACTCAAAAAATATTTTGCCTATGTCGTGAATAGGGTTTGGGAATTGCCGACAGTTTCAAAGTCCCGGGACTCGAGACAGCCTACAATCAAAGTCCCGGGAATTCCCGGGACTTAGAGACTTTTAAGTTTTTTTTTTTCAAGAATTTTAATTGAGTTAATTTCTGGTGAAACGTATTAAAAAAAGGTTTTTTTTTGTAAAAATCAACATTATTAAACGGAAACTTAAATCTTAAAAACTTTAACGTTAATTTCAGTTTTAATAATTGCCTTGTTTGTTTCTTTTAATCACACACAGATTCACTTTTAAGCAGTTAAATCTTATAGTTATATAACGAACTTAGTTGAAAATCATACTAATTCTTAATATATAACTTTACTATTATCTAGTAATTCTAGTATCTAATCATTGGTCATAATCACAACCACAACATTAATTCTCATAACCACATTTGTTTTATACTTAAATAATCTACAGACTTATAAATCAGTCTTTTAAATAATCAACTAACACATTAATTAGACTCCTTTTCTGATTTAATAAAATAGGCATTTAAAAAAATCAGAGCGTCAACATCTTCATCCGACAATCTGTTTCTGATTATTGTAATAATGCCACCGGACAAGGAACTCTCTCGTTTTCAACATACTACTCTGTCAAGAAAGTACCGGGAAAAGATCAATAATACACAAAATGTCTGTTATTCATCCAAATTTATTTTATCACCTTCAAAGTATGCTCCTTTAGAAACGATACACTTGCGCCAACGAATAATCCATTCATCAAAACATTTTTTAAACGCTGCTTCCGGAATTGAGTTCAGTTCTCGCCGCGAATTCTCCTTTATGTCTTCTATCGATTGAAAACGGGTGCCACGAAGTGGTAATTTGAGTTTAGGAAAAAGAAAAAAGTCAGCAGGAGCCACGTCTGGTGAATATGGTGGTTGCTGGATGGTATTTGTTGAGTGTTTGGTCAAAAATTCGTTCACAATGATAGCCTTGTGCGAAGGCGCATTGTCGTGGTGCAAAATCCAAGAATTTTCTCGCCACAAATCTGGCCTTTTTCGTCGAATTTGCTCTCTTAAACGCCGCATAACGCTCAAATAATATTCTTTATTTACCGTTAGACCTTCCGGTAATAATTCAGAGTGCACAACACCGCGATAGTCAAAGAAAACAGTCAACATGACTTTGACTTTTGATCGACTTTGGCGTGGTTTTTTCGGTTTCGGTTCAGTTGGAAGGCGCCACTCCGAAGCTTGTTGACTAGTTTGCATGTCAAACTCGTAAACCCACGTCTCGTCACCAGTAACAATGCGTTTCATGAATGTTGGGTCCGAACTGACTCGTTCTAGCATGTCCTCAGCGACTTTCATGCGATTGAGTTTTTGGAGAAAATTCAGATCTTTTGGGACTAGCCGAGCAGCAACATGTTTCATACCCAAATGATTAGTTAAAATGGTACGGATCGACTCGTGAGAAACACAAAGTTCGGCGGCTATCTCTCTCAGAGTTGAATGGGGATTTTCAGTCACTATTTTCTTCACTTTTGCGATGTTATTTCAGTTGCAGACGTTGACGGCCTACCAGAGCGAGGCAAATCTTCCATCACATCTTGACCGCTTTTGAACGCTTTGAACCACTCATAAGCACGAGTTTTTGATAAAGTCGATTCACCGTAAGCCTTCTGTAACATTTTCAGTGACTCCGAACACGAAATTCCATTGGCGATGCAAAATTTAAGACAAACTCTTTGTTCGATATTTTTGTCCATTATGAAATTCGCAATACACACTATATATGATATTACTAAAACCAGCACTGTATTTAATATAAATAACAGATGCAACTCAAACTCCGCGCCAAAATGGAAAACAGTTGTGCCAATCTAACAACTACAAAAAAACAAAAATTTGAATTTGGAACCATAAACAAATCATCCATTCCCGATACTTTTTTCACTGAATGTATGTCGGTTAATTTGATGTCGGTGTTAAAGTCTTTATGCAGTAGTTCCAAACTTTCTGTACTAACAATTTCGACAATCTTGTCTCGTCACGAGTCTCGACTAAAATTACGAAAAGTCCCGGGACTTCGAGACACGAGACGTCCCGGGACCGAAACCCTAGTCGTGAACAAATAATAAGCGGTGTGCCCGCAGCTAACTTTTAGAAATAATATTTTTCAATTTATACCTATTTATTGTAGTTGCTTTTGATACTACAAACTATTCATTGGCCAGTTGTCCATTGAAGGGATAGGCGGTGGGTTATAGGGCCCTAGCGAGGAATTTGATTTGGGGGATCCTAAATATGAAAGCAAATAGAGGTTAACCAATGACTTGAACACAAAAAAAATAAAGGGAATTAGGAATTACATAAAGAAAACTGTCGTTTGACCATATATGCAAGGACTAACTTTGTTGACTTATACAGAAAAACCTACCAATTTAGAAGCGTAGCATTGAAGAGCGAGCGTAGCGAGCTCGAAAATTTTAGCCTTCACCTCGAATTTTGATGAGTTTTCTTTTGTCTGTTAATAAAACGAAACCTGCCAATTCATTAAACGAAACGAACGAAAAAACGAAAGCAAATAACGTACGAAAATTTTTACACTCGACCGGAGTAGGTTATATGTATTTTCTTCTACCATTCATACTGAAATAGGAGTTATATAGATACTTTGTCGACTAATGCAGTGTAGATTCTAGAAACAAGAGAATGCAAGAGCGAGCGAAGCGAGTTTAAAAAAATTAGCCAGCCCTCCTCGTATGAATTAGGATCTTTTTGCTCATTTATTCAGAAATTTGTATTGAAGTTAATCTGTTAACTTATATTAAATTGATCGAGCGTGATCGAATCAGAAATGAAGACATCCGCAAGAGTAGCCCGAAGAATTGCCAAACTTAAGTGGCAGTGGGCAGGGCACAGTGCTCGATGAACGGATGGCCGATGGAGCCGAAAAGTTCTGGAGTGGCGACCGCGAACCGGAAGACGTTGCGTTGGAAGACCTCCCACTAGGTGGACCAATGACCCAGTGAAGGTTGCGGGAATCCGTTGGATGCGAGTCGCACGGGACCGGTCAATTTGGCGACACTTGGGGGAGGCCTATGTTCAGCAGTGGACATCTTTCGGCAGAAATGATGATGATGATGATATTAAATTGAGTACCTAAGTATAGGATGAAGTAGCGAGCGAAGCGAGCTCGAAACAGTTAATATTTCGCCTGGGATAGGTTGGTTTTTCTATAATTCGCCGTGATTTCGTGGTTTCGGGGGTTTGAACACCCCCCCAACAGCGGTAGACAGGTTTTGATGCGCGAGGGCCCCACGTAAACGGGGGCTCTCGTTTGCGCGGGGCTCTTGCGAATCCAAACCCATAATTGAGTACTTAAGTATAGGATGTATTAGCGAGCGAATCGGGCTCGAAAATTGTAGTGTTTCGCCTAGGATAGGTTGGTTTCTCTATGATTGTCCAAGATTTCGGGGGGTTTAAACGCCCAACGCCGGTGGGCGGGTGTGAATACGAGGGGACCCCAATTACGCAGGGCCCGTAGCATTGGCTACTCCTGGTACTGTGTTAATCCGGCACTGCTTGTGTCCATGCTCACTTCTTCGACATTTTTTCTAACGGTGCTTATGACGCCGCCCGGGAGTGCCCTGAATGCGAAGTGCGCTCACTGTAATTCAATTAAAACTCAGTGGATTCAGATTGAAATAGTAGCAGTCAGTCATTCCTTAATGCTTTTGTTTGGGCATGGAAGAGTTTATAAAAAGTTGCCATTCACCAAAGCAAACCATAATTGAGTTCATACCCACTATTTCCACTGAATAGTTCTACGGTAGAACGAATGGGAATATTTTTTCCCACTAGTCCGACGATTCGGGGGTGGGGTTGTGTGGCAGCCAAGTTACGGAGACTGTCAATTAGAGTTTTTAAAGATACAAAATGGCTTTTAGAGATAAATGCATTTTACCTGATTTCTATATGTAGATATATATATATATAGATGTGGGTATATATCCCCCTCATAAAGTTTCACATTCGCTAGTAAAGAAAATATAAAAGCCAGTCAATTGAAAACGCGACCATTTGTATCTACTGTATTTGTGGCTATTTACATTAAATCGGAAATTAATCCAACTATATTTCGGATACTGGCGGTAAGAGTGCAGTCGTAATTAAGTATATTTCCTGTTAGGCTCATGTGAATATACTTGTATAACTATGACTGTGATGAGAATTATAGGCGACACATGATTGCGTAAACCATCTACCTGGTCTCTTCCCAACTTTATTGGCGTCGGCTTCCAGTCTTACCGCGCAGCTGACCTGCACAACCCAGTTGGTACTTGGCAATATAAACTCGTTGGTAAGACCGGTTGCCAGAATTTCGGGCCACAACTACCTGTCAAAGATCTACAAATGACATCAGTGATTTTCGAGGCACGGAGGAAACTCGGTATGTAATTATTAGTCATCCATCCAAAGACCAACCTAGTGTTTTTTTAACTCACCAAATTTAAGAAAAAAGTAAAAATTATAACACTCCTTTTTTTGGACAGTCGTGTACAAATAAAGTTAAAACCCAGCTTAAAGTTTAATAAAGTGTCGAATTTTTCGATTTTTCAAATATTCAAAAAAAAGTATGAAAAAAGTTTCGTGGGGCTACGGATGAGTTATGGGGCTGAAGAGACATGAAATGACGGTTCCTTTCGGCCCGTTGCACCAAACACCCTGTATATTAAATGATTATGCTGTTATTCAAAACCTACCCTATTCAAAGAAATATTATTAAGAAGAGCCGGACATTGCTGCATAGGTACAACAGCAAAGAAATATCCTCTGTAGTTTTGATCATCATTCATCATCATTTCAGCCGAAAGACGTCCACTGCTGGACATAGGCCTCCCCCAAGTGTCGCCACATTGACCGGTCCCGTGCGACTCGCATCCAGCGGATTCCCGCAACCTTCACCAGGTCATCGGTCCACCTAGTGGGAGGCCTTCCAACGCAACGTCTTCCGGTACGCGGTCGCCACTCCAGAGCTTTTCGGCCCCATCGGCCATCCGTTCTGCGAGCAATGTGCCCTGCCCACTGCCACTTAAGTTTGGCAATTCTTCGGGCTACGTCGGTGACCCTGGTTCTCTTGCGGATGTCTTCATTTCTGATTCGATCACGCAAGGAAACTCCGAGCATAGCCCTCTCCATTGCCCTTTGGGTGACTTTAAGCCTTCTGATGAGGCCCATTGTGAGCGACCACGTTTCGGTCCCGTATGTAATCACTGGCAACACACACTGGTCATAGACTTTCGTCTTGAGACACTGTGGTAAGTTGGACGAGAAGATACCGCGCAACTTCCCGAACGCTGCCCAGCCGAGTCGGATTCGACGATTGACCTCTTTCTCGAAGATAGACCTACCTAACTGGACCGTTTGTCCCAGGTACACATAATCGTCTACAACTTCGAGTGTAGAGTCTCCGATCTTGATAGGAATGGGTGTGACATGGGCATTCAACATGACTTTGGTTTTGTCCATGTTCATTTTAAGACCCACTCTTCCGGAAACTCTACTGAGGTCATCGAGCATTGTACTGAGGTCCTCCATGGTAGTTTTGATATTATGTACATATTACAATTTTTAACAAGTGGGTTTAACAATATTTATGAACCTCTCGGTTCGTTAACCCTGGCCTTGTATACTTGTAGTTCTCAATTAGCAATTTAAATTATTAAACCAAAATGTTATTTATAATTATTCTGCATAAGTAGAAACAAAACAAATTCATGATTCATTGTGTTTTTGTTATGTTTATTTACGGGTTCTGTGCCCGAGACTTCGACCGCGCCGAAGAAACAACCTATCAGTGAAAATATTTTGGAAAACCAGTGAGTAGTAAACTACTCACTCGATTTCCAAAATATTTTCACTAACACCAACTAATAAACATTATCTCACCACTGATTTCATCGTCACAAGTCAACGATATCTATTTCACTTCCTTTAATTATTGATCCGAGCAATTAAGGTGAAAGCGTCAGGGTAACCCGCAAAATTCAAATTTTCTTACGTTTTTTGTAATTTGCAGGCCAGTGCTAGGTTGTATGTTGATTAAAATATTGTTCGCGACTGTAAGACGTATGTAGTTACAGAATTATAATCATCAAAATCATCAATACAACTCTCCAAGTTCTTAGGTCGAGGAACGATTTTTTTCAAGGTCAAAGTCAAGCAAGTTGCACTAGCACACACACGTTGCACTGTAATAATTAATTAAACTTGCCTCAATTCTTGTTCGGTGTTAGTAATACTATTATGAAATAGTATTAGCACTCGTGTCTGTGTAACAATTTTATCTACCAAAATTAAAAAAAAAAATTTTTTTTACCCGACTGCGCCAGAAGGAGGGTTATGTTTTTCGAGTGTATGTAAATTTATGTATGTATGTATAATTGTTTGGCACGCTCTGCAGTCTGAACGGCTCGATGGATTTTAGCTTGAGAGGTGTCTTTAGATTTGTATTTATTGTGAGGGTGACACTGGGTACATCAAAATAAAAATAAAAACAAAATGGCGGATTTTTGGCGCCAAATTCAAATGTTAGGCACGCTCTGCAGCCTGAACGGCTCGATAAAGGGCTCATCATGAAGATTTTAAAATGGTATATCTCAGTAATTAAAAAGTGTAAAATAAAAACCCGACTACGTAAAAAATAACTAATAACTTTAAACTTGAAAAGAAAAAAACAAGTTCAGCAAACAGGACATATTGACTGAACAGTCGGGACCCATTAAATAATCTAGACTAAAATTATTACATCCAATATGGGTCCCGACTGTTGCAGTTAACATGTCCTGTTTCCTGAACTTGTTTTTTTCTTTTCAAGTTTATTTAAAGTTATTACTTGGTTATTTTTTACGCAGTCGGGTTTTTAATTTCTTTAATTATTTTATTTATTTACTTTTAAGATATCCAATTACAAATTACATCAATGCGTATAAACTGCATAGCATAGATATAATGTATATTAACAGCTAATTTGTCACGGAAAATACCAATTGGAGCGCCGGCAGTGTTGAATGCAAGTATTGGCTACCTATACATGTACCTGTACACCGTGTATACTGCGGTGTTGGTGTTGCTCTCATCCCATCATGCGGCCTTTATTTTAATGGTGTACATAATAAAGAGTATTCTATTCTATTCCTTTTAGGGTCGGCGTCTCGGCCGCTCAAAATGCACGTTGATTGTAATATCACCGTAACCTGGCTTCTGTCACGCCGTAGGTGGGGGACTGGCAGCCCGTAGCTACTCCTATACACTATACAGTGTGCCTAGCTAGAAAGCTACCTGGTATATTGCGAATTTTGCCGCCGTCATGTCGGCTGCGCCGAAATGTCACGTTATTTATAAAATTTTTGCTTTAGCCACTGCAGTTTCTGATATTTTATTTTCGGGAAATATAACGACAATTTCATTTTACGGTAAACGCTTGGTGCTTTTATAAGGTAGTGGTTTTAAAACATCGTGTAAACTTTTCGTCCATTTTTTTATCGTGCCGAAGCTACTGAAGTACCTAGTCATTCAATGGGATTAAATAAACTTTAAAATTTAGAGGGTTGTATCGACGATTTTAATGCTTATAATTCTCTAAATACATACGTGTTACGGTCACGAATCATATTTTGTTCAACATACATCCTGAAACTGACCTGCAAATGAAGAAAATTAAGGTAAATTTTGGTACTTACAAGTTATCGCGAATATCTAAATTTGCCCATATCTTTTTATCATGTTGACTCCAGGACCTTTATTTTATACACCTAATAGGGACTATACACCTCAGTATCTGGTATAAATTTCAACTTGCTAGGTTCACCAGCTCCTAAGAAAATCGGTGGTGACAGACGGAAGGACAGACGGACAAGAAAGTATCTTATCTTTTGAGGTACGGAACCCTAATAAAAACGTAAGAAAATTGGAGTTTTGCGGGCTACCATAGCGCATCCTCCTTAATTTTGACTTGCAACTCAGGGGACACACGATGACACGACACCGCTTGTCCACGCGGTTGGGCGGGCGAAGCGATCACACGTCGCATTGGCTTGTATTAAATCCAGATTCGCTCGGGTTGAGTCGCGCTTACCGCCAATAGTCACCACGCAGCAGACGTCCAAAAGATCCACTTCACCCGGCCGGGCGGCCGACCGCGCGGTCGAGCGGTGTCGTCTGAGAATCGCACACTGAGCGTCGTCAGTGACTCAAGAGAAAACCAATGACATCATACAAATAGGTAATATATAAATTCAAGTAATATCGGAGACACTGAAGCGCAGGATCACAGATGAAATCAATCGCATAGAAATCTAACGGAAGTCGACAATGGTGTTGATTTTGTTGTGCACAAACTAAACTTAATTTAGGCTATTGCTATCTTTTACTAAAAGGCAGTGCGAGAAAAGGACGGCTATAGCTATGAACTTAGAGATGTCAAACTTGTTTATGCCTTCCGCTTCACCGTGTTTTTAGTCGACATGTTTGTACGTGCACCTTTCATTTGTATGGACATATTAGTTCCAATTAAATTTGACAGCTCTAAATTACGTCCGTCTCTTTCTCGTTTTATTAGAGAGAAAAAGATAGAAGTAGCCTAAATTAAGTTTAGTTTGTGCACAACAGAATCGACACCAATAGCCAACCAAAAGCTAGGTAACCATTTGACTAAAATCCTATTATCGCATTACGACTCCAGCTAGCCATGCAGTGAGGATGCCATCACGGTACGGACGCTATTCAGCAACTGCACATTCACGCAACGAACACTATTGTAGACGATTGTTTTTGTCATGGTGACAGATCAGTCATAGTTTTCAAAATACCTCTTCGTCTGTATGCGATTTCCAAAACGAAGCCTCCACTTTAGTAACAAAGAATAACAATTAAAAAATCGTCGAATTCTGTGAAAAGCGCCACACAGCAGATCAGCTACATCCTGTGGTAACTTTCTCGATTCGCCAATGAAGGCTTCAACTTCAAACCACTCGACGAGTATTGTTTTGATGGATTGGTTTTAGTTTATTTTGTGCGACGCGGTTCAAGGCTTTCAGCCAACCTTTAGGTTTTTACCTTTAGGTTTTAACTTCGTAAATAAAACGATATTCGTGGACAACTTCTCAAAGGACTTTTAACGTTAAACCTGGAAGGAAAGCTTGAAATGCTCGTCTCGGCTTTTATACATAATTAGATTTCTCAGACAAATCATCTTAACTTTAGAGACTCGATTTTCTTATTTATAGGAAATGCGAATATCCTCGGTCGAGGTTGAATGGGTCGACAAATTGCATTTTGGAAGCTGTGGTTCGAGTCGATGCAGAATAACGCCTTCATAAGACTTACAAGGGGTTCTAAAATGACCGCTTTAGCAGAATCATATGTATATTAGGATAATAAAATGAATCACGTTAAAAATCAGTTAATATTATGAATTGCCACTTAGTGACCTTTTTACGAATAGTGATTCTGCTAAAGCGGTAATTTTAGGCCCCCAGTATTTCTTAATTCAATTCATCATTATGCTCATTGACTTCATAGGTATCAATGGAGATTGCCATGGTTGATTCAAAGACGAAACTATACCTACACGTGCGCTACCTACATCCTCATTAAGTTAAGGCATTCTGATACTATGTTAGTTCATTTGAATAAAGCTCAAAATTCAATGTCGCAGCTAACGGATATTTCACTCACTTTCAGGCAGCTTACTTTTTTTTAGGTTCATTACTATCCAAACAATCCTCCTACTTATATGGTTTTGGCAAGGTACTTAATTGTTTTTTTTACAATTTCTTTGACATGACTTCAACTTTGGATTTCCCTCATGGGTGGCGGCATCGGCAGCTGACTTTCATTTGGATGATCAATGCTTATTGAAGTCCTGAATTCTTGCGGCGCTGTCGGTCGAAAAAAAAAAACAGCTGTTTCCCTACAATAAGTTCGCATTAACTTGTCAAAATGTATGGAAGAGCTGCTTTTTTTTTTCGCGATTCAGAGTTTGGTCCCATAGTAAAAGTTGTTCATAATGATGAGTACAATGGCCCCTTAAGAGATTTCGTGTATGAATAAATACACCTTATAACCTTATATAGACACAATGTAACTCTTACGCGACCGACCGTCAGCGCGACCAGAATTTAGGCCTTAAGGGCCGTATACACCCTCAAATGGCTTAGCATAATCCTCCGTTACGCCTAAAATACTGCAGCATTAATTTTGAAATAAATATATGGTTAAGTTGAGGATTAATGCTAAGTACTATGTGTGACGAAAACACGATTCCATAAACTTTTCTCGATAGAAAAAAATTCCAAAGTTACCTCCAAATCGAACAATAAACTGCTGGTATTCAAAAAGTACTTCAAATTAGATCATGAAACTTTGCATGAACTAACTATAAAGCAGGTCTTATGTGTTTTACTTTTTCCAATCAATAAATTCTTTGTTAATCGCAAAAAACCACTCATTTCGCACTATTCGGCCGCAGTGAGTGACGTAACAACCGCTTTGTAGTGCAAGCTGATTAGAACTTTATTCTAACAGTTTCAAACGAAATTTGAACCACCACAAATAGAGTTGCTAATTTTAGGGTTAGAAGGGCCTTAATATAAATATATATTCCGGTGTTGTCAAATTTGTTTTTAAAATAGTAAAATAAATCCGAATGGATTTCATCCATAATAATCCATTGATTGAACAAGTTCATATGTTCGTCGCCAGCTAGCAGCTACCTCGTTGCTAATTATTAGTTAATATTATAACCGTGTGTGATGATGTTGATTATTGCTCTACCAATATCGCAGCGATCTATTAATTAAGATTCGTGATAAGCAGACGCTACACGGCGTAAACTAATTGCTACTTAGTTGATTGCTTAAAGCGAGAGCGATGTTTGGAATGCAATCTTGCTGCAATCTATCCATCGCAAGAATGTTAAGAAAAATAAGGAATATCAAACGTCGACTTGGTCGATACCGATAGTGAGTGAAATACCCCAAAACGGCAACGCAACGTAACAAGATTAATCAACGTGCGTGCAGGTGCATGCTATTGTCCGTTTTTGTTTCGTACTAACATATAAATAACGTTTCTGATATAAAATGCCACTTCGTTCAGACTGCATTTAGCCGAGTACAATTAGACAAAAAATACTCAAAAGGTGGAACGAAGTTTATAGTGGTTAGATTTTCATGGGACTTTTTTTATTGATTTCCCAGAGAAGTGGAGAAGAAAGTCGAAAAAAAAAAATGTCGACGCTCGCGACCCTTTTTTTTTAATTTTCTTTGGAATATTTTTTTTCGTAAATGACTAACTTCAAATTCGACGAATTCATATTGTAGTGTTATTATAGTGTGACCTGCGTGGATCCAATAAATGCTAATTTGGTCTGTTTCTTTGTTCATTGTTGTCGATGTAATGCAATATTTCAAGTTTATTTGAAAATTTCCTTATTATTTTTAAAATTTCGAATTTGAAAACCAAGATTCAACTCAAAAAGAAAGAGAGATTTCTTTTAAAATTTGTATCTGTACTTTTTCACAGATAATTGCATGTAAAAATATTCAAGAAAACAATGTTTACGAATGAAGTGACTAAAAATGTATTCACAAATTATCAGGAAATCGTTTAGGTATATAAAAGTTAAAGAAGGCCATTTTTCTCAAAATATTTCTATTACGGTCGACGTAAATATTATCCTGAAAATATCCTTACTATATCTGCTATCTACTAATAACAAAAACAAAAAAACAATTTTTGGTACTCGATAAATGTTGATTATTGCTGACGAAGGTGGAATGGGGCCGCTGGTAAATTTACAAAAATTATCGTAATTATAACGTAACCATTTCTCACGATTTTTATCTAAGATAAGTTGCAAGCTTGGGTCTCTGCGCACAAGTTAATATCAATACCGATACCACTCCCACTTCTTAGCGATACAGGCCTTTTGTCATGTTTTAGTTTTTCAGCAGTAACCAATATTTAACAAGTATCCTTAAATATTTTTCGAGTACCTCGAAATATTATTAATATTTTTCGTATACCTCGCTAAATAGCTTATAAAATGAGGATTTAGACAATAATTTGCACATTGAGTTTCATAGCAGTATTTGAAAAAAAAAATGGTTTCAGTAACATAGACAATTTTCTGACATTTCCGAATTAATTTTAAGTCACTACACTCATGAAAGTGGTGTTTCATTAATACTTTCTGGTCCAGTTATCTCTGAAAAAGCATCAGTTACCAATTTCAAAAGAAATTTTTATCTTCAAATTCGATATTTTAGAAATAATTGCTGAAAATAGGAAAATTTCAAAAGATACTTGAAATAGACATTACATTGACAACCATGAATAAAGAAACAGACCAAATTTAGCGTTTAATGGATGCACGTTGGTCACACTATTACGCTACAATATGAATTCGTTGAATTTGAAGTTATTCATAAATGATAAAAAAATTAAAAGGAAATTAAAAAAAAAAAAGTTGCGAGCGGCGAATTTTTTTTTTTAAATTTTCTTCTCTGCTCCTCCAGGAACTCAATAAAAAAAGTCCAATGAAAATCCGATCACTATAAACTTCGTTACACCTTATCATCTAATAAATGGGAAGTGGTTTTAAGTTTTAACCGCGGTGTTTTGTGGGCTTTATAAATAAAAGAGAGTTTATTATGTACTTGTAACTACATAGGTTCTCTGAGAAAAAAATTTGGTGTGGAAAGAGTACCTACACTATAAATCTTTATACTTTACGTTTAGTTTAAATCTAATGTTAGGTACGGGATACAATGTTTTGTGAAAGTGCGATGAAGCAGCAAACCATCAGCAAACTATACTTAACTTAAATCAGACCTGATCTCGGTTCCTGATACTTACCACGTTTGTAATTAAATCTATTGTGGCATCTCCTGTGCCTCGTGTCTCATGTTACAATAATTGTTAATTCCGATAGTCAATCATGTCAGCTCAAATGAAATTGCAAATTAAAATAATTAAAGGTATCTATCAGGTAGAGTATCAGAGTTATTTATTAGTTAGTAAAGGTAGACTATCAGAGTCCGGTGTCGGTTCAGGACTTATTTAAAACTCCAGCATAATTTTCATTTCTTCCGAGCAACACTTTGTATTTACATGAACATAGAAATCGCTTATAGGATTTTTATCGCGTAAGCTAATGGGTATTGCATTTTAACGAGTAAAATACTATGTATGTATATACGGCATGTAAGTATACAGGTTAACTTAGTACAATTAGGAAGATTAGCCCGAACCATGTGTATTTAACTAATGGAATCTATAGATAGCTTTACGCACCGATCTACACACTTGCATTGATTAGGTGCAATGTGACCGATACATTTATTGGTACATGTTATACTGATAGTGAGAAGGCTCATTTGATGATTAAAAGCATTTAGTTGATTGCTGCTGTTCTCTATGCAGTGGTTTCGACTGTCCTTTGTCTAAATGCAGTCTGTTGGTCACGCACGGCAGGCAGGTACTGCTCTGTTAAGAATCATCGCATCGTCATCATTTTTATGGGACTTGGGCTGTTCTTGTGTGTCGACTGAATCATCGTTAAAATAGTGGAATTGTAGTCCGCGGCATATCTATGTAAATGGAAAATCAAAAAAATTTCGATGACAGTTTTTAAAAATCTTTCCAATTGTTGTGATGTCGCGCTACGATTACCGACGAAAAATTTGATATACATGTAATCTCTACTTACACAAATAGATTTTTAAAATGTTAGTGAATAACAAAACACCCTCAAATTATAACAACATAAGTACATTTATATCACCGGGCCGAAAGGTTCTGGAATGACGACCGCGAATCGGAAGACGTTGCGTTGGAAGATCTACCGATGACCTGATGAAGCTTGCGGGATCCGCTGTATGCGAGACGCACTGTACCGGTCAATGTGGCGACACTTGGGGTAGGCCTAAGTCCAGCAGTGGACGTCTTTCGGCTAAAATGTTGATGATGACATAATGGCAAACAGTATGGTTTCACCAAAGGAGGTTGTACAACTGACGCCGGTGTCACTTTATTAAAATACATATTTACTGCGTGGGAAGAGGCACAAGATGCCATAGGAATCTTCTGTGACCTTTCGAAGGCATTTGATTGTGTAAATCACGAAACCCTGATTTTGAAACTTGAGCATTACGGTTTAGGTAAACTTGCGCTCAGTTTAATAAAATCGTATTTGAATGATAGACAGCAGCAGGTACAAATAAATGGAGTCAACTCAATGGGTTTAAAAGTAAATATGGGTGTACCACAAGGTTCGATATTGGGTCCCTTCCCATTTTTAGTGTATATTAATGACCTACCCCATTTATTTAACAACCATCCGCATATGGTGTTGTTTGCTGACGATACTTCTTTAATATTTAGGATAAACAGACGTGCCACTAATCTTGATGACGTAAATAACGCCCTACTGCAGGTCCACAATTGGTTTACCGCCAATAATTTAGTACTAAATCGGAAAAAAACTAAGTGCATTAGATTTGCTCTACCAAATGTCAAAAGTAGTGATTGTGACATAATATTGAATCAAGAGAAACTAGAATTTGTCGATAAAACGGTTTTCTTGGGAATCACGTTCGATTCAAGGTTACAATGGGGTCCTCATTTAACATCTCTTGCAGGACGGCTGAGCTCAGCAGCATATGCTGTTAGAAAAATCCGTCAATTTACTGATATTGGTACCGCGAGGCTAGTCTATTTTAGTTATTTTCATAGTATTATGTCATACGGTATTTTACTATGGGGACGGGCTGCAGACATCGAGTCTATATTTATTCTGCAGAAAAGAGCCATCAGAGCCATTTATGAATTACGTAGACGCGATTCTCTAAGAGAACTGTTTAAGGAAATTAATACCATGACAGTACCTTGTCAATACATCTATGAAAACATCATGTACGTTAGGAAGAATCGGCATTTTTTCAGTAGAAGAGGTGACAGACACCACTATAACACTAGAAATAGGGACCAACTAGTTCAGCCAGGTTTCAGGCTTGCTAAAGTAGATTCATCTTTCATGGGGTACTGTTTGAAATGTTACAATAAAATACCTCCCCACATTCTTCACCTGAACGAGACGAAATTTAAATCTTGTATAAAACGCACACTATGTAGGCAAGCATATTATAAGTTGGGGGATTATATTGATGATAAAAATGCTTGGCTAAATGCTGGTCCTGCTCCACAACCATAGGGGGGGGGCAAATTTATTGATTGTTCGGGTCGGGCATTATTTGAGTCCATCGACACGTAAAGAAGAAGATGAAGAATTGATTCCCATATTCATGTATTGTGGAAGCTGCAGAAGATTGTAAAAATATACTTGCATTATATAGATTCCAGTTCTTAATATTATATAATTGCGTAGCACATGTGTGAGTACTTTGTACTGTTCAGCCACCATTTACATTTATTTATCTCTCATTGACTTGAATATGCCTTGGTGGCGGAGAGAATGTCATGCTCACTTAAATGTCTCGCTGATGGTGGCGGGTGTGTCGGGTCATTTAGTTCCCTTCAATATGGTTGAGTTGAATGGCGCCGGTACATACGTCATGTTTGTGAACGGGCGCTGTCAGTTGGGACTGGGCATCTCTTAGCTGTAAAGGTTCATTTTAATTACTTTATTCGTAAATTGTTGATCTAATCTTTTACTCTGGACGCTCTTAGTGTGCACGTCTTTCTACATCGTTCTCACATATATGTATAATCTCAAAATTAATGATGTAACTAAGATTTTGTAACAATATTTTGATTTTAAAAGAGTGTCCATGGAGTTTCTTGCCCGTTCTTCTCCATCGAGATCTACGCTAGGGAATGGGCAACTACAGTACTTTCTCAAGTTATTATGCCATGTGACTGGGACTGTAGCTTTGATTTTCTTTTTTGTATTTTTGACATTCAAAAGTGGCGTAATGGTCTAATTGAAATAAATGCTTTGAGTTTTGAGTTATATTTTTTTTAATATGTCAATCAAATTGGCATTGACTGTGACATATGATTACCAGCAAAATCTAAATCTATAGGTACCCATATTTAAGCTTCCTCTGGTTTATTTAAAAAAAAAACAGCATCTGTCTATCGTATAAGCAGCACCAAGCCACGCGTCATTTCCACATTTGTAATTGTGATGGTTTATCAAGGTTAAGCATGTGTGTAGATAGATCAAGAACAATGTATGTATGTTATTTCACTTTGCCAGTTTCCTAACGGAAATTCTTGCAACAATGGTTTGTAAATTATTAATGCTTTTAGATTTATAAGTTTCAACTTTACGATAATCATTTGGTAACTGTGGCTTACCGGGGCCAAGAAGGCTTGCACTTAGGGCTGTGAAATAATTTAAAAGATAGCAGACAATGGCGGATATTTTTTTACTATCTTCTAAACCCCCGGTTGCTTCAGACTAAGTTAAAATGAGGTATTCCATGAAGCACACCCAAACGAAGCACACCCAGACGAAGCACACCTAAAGTATACCACTTAGCACACCCGTAAGTGGGCTTCAAATAAAAATTTAAAATAATTAATTTTCTATTCCACGAAGCACACCTACGAATATCACTCGCATAGTGCGGGGGGGACTAAGAAATAAAAATGTCGACAGGAGAAAATATTTTTTATTTAAAAGACTAACTTAAATTTCTAACATCATTCAGTTTCATTATAATAATGTGACATAATATTTGTCATTTTTGTAATCTTACTATTTTCTCCTATCGACATTTTTTTTTTTAGTACCCGCACTATTCGAGTGATATTCGTAGGTGTGCTTCGTGGAATAGAAAATTAATTATTTTAAATTTTTATTTGAAGCTCGCCTACGGGTGTGCTAAGTGGAATACTTTAGGTGTGCTTCGTCTGGGTGTGCTTCATGTAATACCTCGTTAAAATATGTATGGTAAAAGAAGAGTTTTTCATAAACATGGAAAAGACGCAGCTGAAACCTGCTTTATAGCGTTCTCCTCGACGCGGCATGTCTTCTTCCATTCTAATAGTCGCACTTTATATAGCTCAAACCTTCGCGCAAGTGCAAACAATAAGTTGAGAAAGTTTTATCGAAATCGGGTGAGCTGTATGGCGGCACATGAAACGCGAACACACATGATTTTTTATAGCGCGAATGCTGAGCACGAGGTCCTGGGTTTGATTCCCATGTAAGGCAAAGTGTTATTGGGTTTTTCTATCAGTAATTTCTTAGTAGCAGCCTCGGAGTCTGGATTTGTGAAGGTTGACGGAAATAGGCTCGCCCCGTATCACATGGGATTAACTGGCGAAATATGGGTGTACTATCAGCAGGTGTAACCTGATTAGATGGAGGCAGTATGTCTACCAGGCGTGCTGTTATGTTATGCAATAAAAAATACTTGCATTGTATTGTTTATGTTATAATACCGGTTATCGAGCATCCGAAGTTTATACCGGCGTTTGAAAGTTTGTTCGCTGTTCGTTTGTATTACCTCGTTCTCAGGAAGTGGATGTTTGCCTATACAAGAACTAATCTCCTGTATACATGTTTAATGCCGTTCCCAGGAGCAATACATTATTGCAAATAAAATTTGAGTAGGTAATATCAGCGTAGCGTACTCTTTCATCGTGAATCTCATTGATATTGTGATTATTGTGAAGGAAAACAAATATCATCTAACTAATATACATTTTGAGTTTGAAATCATCTGACTTTAGTATGCAGCGTAAATTCCGCGACTCATTTTATGCTACTCACAGCTCAAAAAATTACGCTCGTTTGGTCTGAAAGTTGATCAGCGCTTTTGAACGTTGAAACAACACAAAACAGTCTCTCCGAGCGCCTGCCCCTAAGTGATCAAATAATGATTATCAAAGCCCATACCTTCTGTAAATGAGAAGAACCCTAGCAGACTGTTTGTTTGTCTGTTTTTCTGAGTAGCAAACTGGTTTTTTTAATCTATGACGCCATTAAAAAAACTAATCAGAACACTTCTACAGCTGGACCAAGATGACGGTGAGGCAGGTCACGGTCCTGGGGGTCTACTCTCTGAGTTTCCTACTCCGTATCACTCACGAATGAATGACGACTCGTATGGTCATCTGTCCTTACTCCCGATGTGTTATCAAAACTCATGAATTCGAAAATATTAGGGAGTAGGTTCATTTCAAAGTATAAAGCTACTTACAGACGGGCCCCGTATCTTCGTTGACGGACTTAGAGAGTAGCCCCCCTGGAAATCCAGGTTCGAAGTGATATTTATCAAAGAAAAAATAAGTATCTTGATAATTCCGAACCCTGCTGGAAAACTCTTGGATTCGGACACCATATAAAATTTGTCGAAATGGCACGAAGCGATAAAAACATATTTCTAATATTTATCTCAGAAACTGAGATGAGATGAAGTAGGTTCTAATCGTAATTGAAAAATTTAATAATCCTTGAAGTGAGTTTTGCTCGTGATCGTAAATGAAAAAATAATAACTGCACTTTCCAAAATGTAATTGAAACCCTGAAAAGGGATCAAGGTAAGCACCTACTTATTATGCACAAATGCTTTGCGACCGACCCTGAAATAGAGAAAAAGTATCAGCTGTTTTCTGCATAATTTGTCGAGTTATCCGAACGTATTGAGCAGTTCTTCTTATATCGTGCTGTCAGAATTAGTTACATAGTAAAAAAAAAAATCGTACTTGGGTAATGCACCTTTTCCAGTTTTCTGTTCATTTTAAATTACATCTTGTAGGTGTGTACATTTCGCTTATATGTATACAATATATGTGCATAGTGTTAGTATATTTGTTTATACACATAGCACAGTAACCTGGCGTAGAAACAGTAGCTAAGCTGCAGCTCGGCTATGGTTTCTACGATTTTCGCCACGAAACGCGATTTACATAGCCCGTACTTATTTAGAGACAGCCAATTTATACATAACCAGTGTACGCTGATATCTCATTGTACGGGAAGCTCATAAAAAACGAGGTTAGGCTATACTGGATATGTATAGCTTGATGTGTAGCCGTGTGTAACTATAACGAAACATGGCGATTAAGAAAAAATATATCGGTTGGTATATCCAGAAATGACCTCATAATTTCCATGACGCCTACATCTCGTATAATGTGTATGAACGCTTAAAGTATCTTTAAAAGTTATTCGATACAATACCTAGGTATCCGATGAAGAACTCTCTCGAGAACTTGACCTAAAACCGTTGCCTTGCACTTGACATATTTATAGGCCAGTGTTCCAAGTCTATTTTGGTCATTTCAAAGTTCACATCTGTGTATTAATACTACGCCAACTGTTTGAAGCTATAATACGGCGGAATTTAGATTTAACGGCTGGTTCGGATCTTACTTTCTTTTCTTGATGTTCCGGTTAAGAAATATACTATGTGCTTAGACAAATATACTATAATACACGTCGTCCAACAAACAAACCTACAGTTTTGCTAAGTACCAAATGAGGGTACGAGCTTCTTTCCAAAATGAGGTGGCTCGTCAATCCATACGGACATGTGCAAGCCATAGCCCATAGGCGTATGCCAATCTTCAAAAATCAATCACTATTGATTGACAGGCAGACGTTTTCGTTAAAATAATGTAATTTTGTCATACGTACCTAAGTTGTTTTGAGTTGGAGCTAATTTCGTTCTTAGCGTTCTCGTGTATTCATCTTTTTTATTAGTTTCTGCACTTCTTCCATCTACGGATGTATTTTTTATGGTAATAGAGTCGTCGTAACTATAAAATATTCGGTATATTCACAAACGATAGAAAGAATTGCTTCTTGCCCATCATCAGTTAGTTATTCTTGAGTCGTAATCACAAATTTAATGTATGTGTCTTCATCTTTTATAAGGGTCATTTACATTCCCAACCGTTTTATGAGATATTTTATTAAAATCTAAAACAGACGGCAAAAGTAAATTTATATTTTATTTATTTATATTATTTATTTGTATTTAGCCGTAACGTATTAGCCGTGTGGTATCCGGCGTAGCCGTGTGGTATCCGGCAGAGTAGAATAGAACCAACCCATTACACTCACGGGTGTCGTATAAGGCGACTAATGTCTGAGGCAGAACACCTTGTGCCTCCGTAGACCAGAGATTGGGCAGCAGCGTTTTCTGTTAGTCTTTCATCACTGCGATCTCCAATCCGCCTGCCAAGCGTGGAGATTATGGCAAATTCCTCCCATCATGGGAGAGGCTTATGTCCAGCAGTGGACGTTATGGGCTGTTGTTGTTGTTATTTATTTTGGAATTTTGAAATTAATTTGGTTTTTTTTTTTAAATGGTTTGGAAATCAGTAACACTACTATTTTATTAAGTCCACCGTCATCTGACTGTGTCTCTTCTTCTTCTTCGACCTTTGACCACCCAATGCTGAGTGTAGCTCTCTTCCAAATCTCTCCACTTTTGGCGGTTCTGTGTCATGGCTATCCAGTTTCTCCCGGCCACTTTAGTGAGATCGTCTGTCTTCCCACATTCCTCCGTCCCGTCCGTGGTCTCCACTCCAGCATTTTCGTCCCACATTATACGTAGCCAGGTCAATATTGTTTAGGCAGCCGGATCCGTTCCCCCAGGGATTCTTCGCACCCTCCATCCTGAAGGTTCCCTGACCGCTGCCGTAGCCAGGCCTGCCAGGACCACTGGGGACTGAGGGCCATTGCTTAAGCTTCTTATTCATATTTTTGGAAGGTTATTGGCCAAAAACGTCACGCTGGCCAGTGAGGTTGGCGAGTCCACTCTTTTCTTTTGGGACTTGTGGTAGTCCAGTGTACGGATTAATTAACCGCCATCCGATGCTCGGCGTGAGATTACGGCAGTCTATTTCACCTCTCTGCCTACCCTCCTCCTTTCACATTTGGGCTTGGGACCGACAACGGCGGAGTTCGACAACGGCGGAGTTCTGACTGTGTCATCTTTCAGTAATAGCTGCACGGTTTAATTTATAGAACAGCCGGTTTAAAATAAAACGTTACGCTGCAAAATTAGTTAACGTGGTAGCCATAAATTTCGCTGGAACACTAAATATTCAGTCTTACTCTCGACTGATGTATTTTAACCTAGTTACAAACCCTACTTCTTGTGTGCAGGAATTACTCTCTTTAATTTATTACTGTTCAACTGGACTTGTACGCGTAGCATGACCAATTTCATCTCTATTCTACCAAGAATAGACAAAATTCTTTATAAGCAATTCGACATCTCTTCTGACACGAACTAACAAAGACATAAAAATTCTTTCCATAGCAACTGGAAGTTAAATTACGGAACACACTTGAATTGCCCTTTAATTTTAAAAATCAAAACATTCATTGCGTTATTAACATTATGAAACAGACAAATTTTCCGAACATATGAAACAATCGATTCTATTTGGAGGAGCTCGTGGCTAAATAATAACAGCTTCTCGGGTCGATCTTCAGGTTGAGCCGCGCTTGCCTGGGTTTGACCGTGGATGTGTGACCACCTACTACATAAGCACGTTAGCCGTTGGTCTTGTCTGTCAATTGTAGATCTTTGACAGACGTAACAGGTGGTCAGTGACCCGATAGTCTGCAAGCCAGTCTTACCTAGGAGTATCTTATTACCTAAAACCAACTGGGTTGTGGAGGTCAGATAGGCAGTAAGTTCCATGTAAAATACTGGTATTCAGCTGCATCCTGTTAAGCCGGGTACAGACTGCTGCAACGTAACATGCAAGGTAACATGAAAGGAGCGTTTCATAAGTGTGGACGCAGCGCGCGCATGCCACAAACAGACGCGAGTAGGTACATACCTACTCGCGTCTGTTTGTGGCATGCGCGTGGCGAACATACCTCAGTCTGCCGAGAACAAGCAAATGTGACGTTTTTTTGTAAAAATACTCATTTTGTGGTGTTCCACAAAATTTCTCTTGTTCTGTACGCCTTAATTAACTGCATTACTTTTTCTTCACTCCATGATTCAAATGTAGCTTCGTCTTTTTCCTCCATTATTCGCGCGCGTTCGCGTTCTGCCGTACAGACACACGCAACCCGTCCACACTGGCGCTCCGTGCACACTGCGCGCCCCTTTGTGTTCGTCGAAAAACCGACAAACGTCGGATCGCGGCGCGCAAGAGTTGTAATGCTATGTTCGCGCGCGTAGTGTGCGCGGTTCGTGCGCGCAAGGCGTCCACACTATGGGAATTCTGTTTCATTGCATGATACGTTGCGACAATGTGGACGGGAAATTCTTTAATTGCATGTTACGTTGCAGCAGTCTGTACCCGGCTTCAAACTGGAGGCCGACCCCGACATAGTTGGGAAAAAGCTAGGCAGATGATGAAGAAATGGATTAGCATGCAATCTAATTGTGTGCTTTGTTTAAGTGTGTTTGAACATGTAATTTATAAAATAAATAATAATAATAATAATGAATATCTATCAAAACATTCCTGTTGTGATAGGAGTGTGTACGTAATTAGATCGTAGCATTTTTTATCGTTTTTAGAACCGCCCGCAGCGCAGCAGTAATTGTTGTAATGCTGCTTTAATATTTTTTCTACCTATGCTTGCTTCTTAGAACTTTTCAAGAACACTGGCTAAGCGTTTTGTTTGTACTTTGATTTTCTCTCCTCTAATTATTTAGATTAGATACTTACCTACTGTGCTGTGCTATGAGGAAAATGCCATGAGGCGCGAGTCGTGAGGAAAGTTTTGAGTATGAATGATCCACATTCGGGTATAAGAGTAGAGGAAGACCAAAAAAACGATGGATGGGCTGTGTTAAGGAAGGCAAGAAAGAAGGGGTCTGATGAGATGACGAGTAATAGAGAAGTATGGAGAAGAAGAAGACAAGCTGCGCCGACCCCAAATGAATTGGAACAAGGTCAAGAGAATGGTTACTTACCTTCGGTCGAGGAACGATTTTTTCAAAGTAAAAATCGTTGCTAGACCTTTATGAACTAGGAGGGTTGTATTGATGATTTTGATGATTATAATTCTGTAACTACATAAGTCTTACAATCGCGAACAATATTTTAATCAACATACAACCTAGCACTGGCCTGCAAATTGCAAAAAACGTAAGAAAATTTGAATTTCGCGGGCTGGTTGGAGCATTCGCCTTAACTGTGCCTATGTGCACCTTATGTAAATACTAAAACTTTATGATTACCTAACAATTGCGTCTCATACAGTTGTAAGGTATATTGTTCATTGTCTTATTTCTTTTATCTTGTTGTTCCATGCGAATGTATTCATGTGCATTGGTGGTTTCTCTTTTACGCAGTAAAGTGCATAGCGATTTATTTTTTGTTGCTGGCTTGAAATTCCTAGATTAAAGTCTATTCGCTTGTAAAACGTTCTGTTTTCTACATATTACATCAAAATTTAAGCTTTTCGGTAGTTTAAGTCAGTCCCGTACATTCACAACTGGTCCATCTTCGCAATTTTTGACACTTTATCCAGGCCAGGTTTTTCACATTGACACTAATCTGTTGTGAAATAAATTGTGGCGATAAATATGAAAATGCAAACTAATATAAATTCAAGGCTTGCATCCCTGTCCTCTCAACACGGACACTTGATAATATTAATTGGCAAAGCTTTACGTAGAACGAAATAATAAAGCTCAACTACGTATGACAATTTCCATTTATATATTATGTGTAGGGTGCTTAACCCGTTAAGCCGCTAGCACTTGATATGAGTGGTCCTGACTGCTGCATTGTCAGTTGCAGATTAACAGACACTCAAAGCAAAATGTGATAAACTATACTTCAATTTATACTTAGTGTTTGATTCCAAACCGTTTGCTACTTTTATTTCTTTGACGCATGTTAGTCTATGTTAGTCTATAGTATATAGTTTTGATGAAGATCAAAATAGTAACGAAATGGGACTTTTGTGATGCTATTTTGTTTAATTGTCGAAATGGGAAAGTTACGAGATAGCCTTCTAGAACTTTAGAGTTTAGATGATCGCTGGCGCAACCCTTGCCAAAATCCACATTGCTGATGCACCTTATCTGTCGCTCAGAAGTTCTGGTGGCCTACCATGACGTCTTAAAGCAGGATCGTTTTAATCTTGTTCCAGTGTGGGTAAGAGACGGAGCTATAGAGGACGTCTAGCGCCATCTCTTTCCCACACTGGAACAACATTAAAACGATCCTGCTTTAAGACGTCATGGTAGGCCACCTGTGCTGTTCTATGCTGCCGAGCACATCGTCTTTGCTGCCTCTTGCGATAGCACTCCCGCTCTGTTTCTCGCTCTAGCTAATGGCGGTTAAGTTAATAAGGATAGGAGCATGAAAAAAAAACCAGCCAAGAGCGAGTCCGACTCGCACACCAAGGGTTCCGCACAAACTTTATTGAATGAAAGATAAATTGCGGTTTACGATTTATGACGTATAAAAAAAAATACTAGATCTCGTTCAAACCTATTTTCGGTGGAAGTTTACATGGTAATGTACATCATATATTTTTTTAGTTTTATCATTCTCTTATTTTAGAAGTTATAGGGGGGGGGGGACACATTTTACCACTTTGAAAGTGTCTCTCACGCAAACTATTCAGTTTAGAAAATAATGATATTAGAAACCTCTATATAATTTTTGAAGACCTATGAAGATCTAATCATAGACACCCACACGTATGGGTTTGAAAAAAAAAAAAAAAAAAAATCAGTTCTAATTATGAGGAACCCCCAAAATGTATTGTTTTTTTTTCTATTTTTGTGTGAAAATCTTAATGCGGTTCACAGAATACATCTACTTACCAAGTTTTAACACCATAGTTCTTATAGTTTCGGAAAAAAGTGGCTATGACATACGGACGGACAGACAGACAGACATGACGAATCCGAATCCTGAATCCGAAAACGGAACCCTTATGGTTCCGTTTTTTGCCATTTGGCTACGGAACCCTAAAATGCGGTTCCTTGCTGATAGATGTGGCGCAACCCCTATACGTAACATCTCTTCCGCACCCATTGGGTAAAAACAGGCGAGATTTTATGTGTAGGCGAGAGGTGTGACCGCGCATACCTAATAGCGAATGCATGCTGCGAATCGATATTCGTTTACCTATTATACCACTACCATTTTCGTCGTTTTTAGTTTCTGTCCTCTGAAATCTATCACGTTCTGTGGAAGAGGACACGTTCCCTGCCATTTTGCTGCATGCTTTTGTCGTTTAGATTCATGTAATAACTTTTTAATCATGGTATTTTTTTTTATTTAATCTTGTAAACTGCAATGTTGATTATGAAAAAAAAAAAAATGTTAAGCACGAATGTAGAAGTCTCTAGAGAGTAGAGGAAGAGCAAAGAAACGATAGATGTACTATGTGAAGGATGATATGGCCAGAAAGGAGGTGACTTCTGAGATGACGAGTAATAGAGAAGAATGGAAGAAACTGAAACAGAAACTGAAAACTTTCTAGCAACATCCTTAAACAAAATTCAGTATTCAGAAATTAAGGTATTGGTATTCAACTAAGACATAATTTTCACTTTACTTTTACGAGTTACATCTAAACTAGAACTTCCCTTTTTGTGTGCTGTTAATTTATCGAGATAAAACTAACTTACACGACGTCGTTATGTCTCTAGTTACTGTTTCCACTTTTAGATTAAAATCAAGTACATAATTGAAAGGAAATTACAAAATAACACTGCAGCCCAGTGCGCTACGCTAACGAAACAATGATGTGCCCGCATTCGTACGAGTCATTACAGAAATGACAGCAAATCGTAATCAAACTTTATCGTCGCTAACCGACCTACTGCGGGGGGTGCTGTTGCAAAATGATTTTGTCGAACATCAATACGAGCCAGACCATAATTTATACAGAGACCCCCGCATTTGGGAGCACCACAATCAATAGTTTTCATAAAATTCAATCCCAAAATGGCGTAAAACAATTTGTATTGTATGTAGAACTATAAGTAGATCAATTCTCAGCTTAAATAGCAATATAAGTTTGGTAATGTGGTAACAAATAAATAATACCAAACGCAATGACAAGAAGAACAAGTGCCCTTCGGCTTCGTTAAGGGTACACCTTTTATTCATAAAGGGTGTAAGCACACGAGCCAAGCATGATAATTAAGCAAGCTTAACAACATTATTTTGTTTGTTGGCATTCAAATGCTTGGTTCACTTCTGGTCCTAATCTACAACCGCATAATCTAATTGATTAACATTGTATGTTGGGAGACTATCTTTATACGACTATCTTTGTGTACGACTGTCTAATTATTTGGGTACTATGCACAAACTGCAATTTACCGGACATGCATACTGGAGCTTCAGCGATTCCTTGACTGACCGGATGTCAATCAATGGAATAATCCGCTTCTGTCATTCATCAGTAGGATTGGACAGTAAAAATGTGATGATCGGCTCCTCGCGCTCGGTTGCCCCGAAATGCTCTAACGGTGTATATTCATTCGTTAGTGTAATTGGACTAGTCCAAGGGTGCTCAACCCCAGGCCTGCGGGCCACAATATGGCCCGCCGACGCATTTGAATTGGCCCGCTAACAGTGGTCAACTGACGACAGTCTTTTGAAAACAGATTTCAACCAGATAAAAAAAAACACGGTATCAAAATGAGATGATTTTGAAGATGGGCCAACCCATCTTCAAAATAAGTTGAGCAGCCTTGGACCAGTCAATCAAGAAGAGGACTACGATTATACTTTTTCGAATTTATAGGTCAGTGAGATTAATTGAGGACCAATTTAAATCTTTTTATGAAATTAAATGTCACGCAAACATTACCAGACTATATAATCTAATGCTGTTTAAATAAGTCTTATCGATCTCATATTATATATCCTGTGTCTGGCAATTATAAGAATTAGCTATCGTTATTAAGCAACGGAAATTAATAAGCACCAAGTCTTGAAAATTTATTTGTATTTCCCATATTTCATATACGACGGAGACGGATTTAAAATGTCGTTATGAATAGCACATCAGACCTTGGTGCAGCTTACGCCATACCAAACAAATTGATTGAGCGATATTACCAGAATTAATGATGATGATGATTTTCTCACTGAAAATCTACGCGCAGTCAGTTCTGTAAAGAACGGGATGCAGCTTCATTTGAAGAGGAATCTCTAAATGCCAGACTTATAATAAAAACATTGTGAATAGTTTACTTTGAAACGCTGAGACGAGTCCGCGTATTACTGGTCAGTTTCCCTCACGCGTTATTTAATTCGCTGATTGGCTAGTTTTGTGAATGAGACAGAGCGTCAATTTGACAGGTTTTTCGATTAAATTTCGAAATTCTAAAAGTTATGTAGATTAAACTGTTGAAGGCGAGTAATTTCCTTGAAACCATATTTCATCTTTCATACGGGGAAATAAATTATATTTCTACGTTGTCTAATTAGCGACTTATAGGTTGTTCAATAGACGAAGTTTACAACTTATAATACCATTTTAGCCAGGCTAATTAATAGTGAGTATGAGTAATACTAGTGCTTCACACACGAAAACAAACTACAATTTCTGTAACTTTGGCATGATACAAAGTGTTGAATAGAGTTGGAGAGAGTTGAGGTGCTTGTTAATATTTTAGAAGCAGACATGAAATGCGATACGAACATTAACAGAGTTCGTTCAAGATGCGTCGGCGAAGGTAATTAGTGTGGCAACACGTACCATAACGCGCTAACTAGTATACAGAGCATAACTAAACTAAGTTCGCTACAATTTGTTTTCGGTTTCAATCAAAGCCTGCTTCACGCCAGCAATTTGAACTTCGGCCTCTGATATACGATTCTCATGCTGGTAAGAAAGTTCCACAACTTTCTTGAACCTTCTTCAAAACTCTATAATAGTGGATTATGCTGAAATCTTCTATACAGTTTCTAAATTGAACATTCTAAACTCGAACGTGATCTAGAATGTTCTTGTAAAGAGCTGACGTAACAACAGTATAAATTCCAACTCTGGATTAGTGCACAAGGACCGGGCACTAATCCACCCCCCATGTTTCCAATTATTCTTCCTGATTCCGTATTAGGAATAATGTTGTGGTCAGACAAACGCGTATTGTCTTTACGCCATAAATTAAGTCTTCCCTTGTGAGAAAATTTGAAAGATTTATATTATTTCAAATTGTCCTGCAAAACGTAAATAGGCATATATATATATTTGATGTATTTATTTACCTGTCCAATTAACTTCGATTTGTGATACATTGCACGTTTGTACATTAGGTACGTACATGCATATTTGAACTTAAATAAGTAACAAAAACGCAATGTTGGTTGATCGGGTTGCTAGGTTATCATCTTGAACTTGCTGATAAGGCGATCCTGAGTAAATCTGCGCGACCTCGTCTGAGACTGACAATGTATACTAGACGCATGCTGCATTGCCTTGAAGTTATTGACACTATCAGTTTAATGCAATGAAGGTTGGATAAATAAATAGCTAGGTAGGTACATAATTTGGTTGATAAGGAATAATCACATCTTACTAATGTTTGTTACTCAATCACGCCAGAACGGCTGAACGGATCTTGATTAAATTTGGCACAGATATAGAATATAGTCTGGAATAACACGTAGGATTTTTTCCACACGCATCAAAATGAAAAAAGAAAGTCGCGGGCAACGGCTATAAACACAC
This sequence comes from Xestia sexstrigata, assembly GCA_941918905.2. NCBI lineage: Eukaryota > Metazoa > Arthropoda > Insecta > Lepidoptera > Noctuidae > Xestia > Xestia sexstrigata. The sequence goes on along the minus strand of OW799200.2, from coordinate 7,197,802 downwards.
CACACCACACGGTGTTATACACATAAATGGCCCGTTAAGGCATTCAATCAGCGCATCTTGATTGCCCAAAGTTTTATACGGGACGAAAAGACGCTGTTTTGTGTTTGAAGTCTTTCACAGTAATTTCGCCTCTTGTAGCTTTTGCCGGACTCTTTCAGCGACCTTATAGACATAAAGAGTACTCAGATTTTGACAATGATGCTAAATCGATGATAAAGGTTTGTAAACATTTCCTTCTTCAACGCCAAACGTCGTTTTCGCAACGGATGGTCCGTTGCGAAAACGACTTTAAACTGAATTACGATTACGAAGAGACAGTGTTTGGTTGCAGGAAGCAGACTTCAAACTGTAAGAAACATCTAGAAACTATTTCCTAACTTGGAGTAGCAAGCCGAAGTTTAATATTAACTAAATTAGAAGTTTAAAGTTTATGCATGCACGGTGCATACTACATTATTGATATTATTAGGGAGGATGTTTCAATGTTTGAATTTCGAGTGAAGGGTGCAAGCTTGATGTGGGTACGGGTAGGTAAGGGTTCGCGCTTACATGCATCAATATTCCAATGACGTCGTACTGCGTGATAACAGGTTATGATCCCCTGCTTCGATGTATGATGCTATCAATATTGGACGCTGGGAATATTTAGTCTCTAACTTTAGATCATTATTGATGCTAGGCTTGACATAAACTTTTTACTTACGGCAGTCCCATTTATTTTTACAAGCTTTTATTTAACTTGCAATGTTCGTTGTTTGTTTAGGTCAAATCTTTGCAACTGAATTTTAAAACAGTTATCTCCAACCGATTGAACTGAAACTTTGCATATACGTTTAGTTTGGACGATGCATGGTTAGCGTGACGTCTTTCTAAATCCAATATGGCCGGCTCCCAAAGATGGCGACTAGTTATTTTTAATGTGAAGAAAAAAATGCGTCACACCACACCTAGTGGCGCTTGTTTTTATAAATATTGTTTTATTGTAAGCTGGTTTCCTTTTCTATCATAGTTGTTACCGTCGATGCTGGCTGGTGTTTTCAACAAAACTTCAATTATTTAGTTCTACTAAATATTAATGCATATAAGCCGATACTTTAAACTGACTTCTAAAAAATCGGCCAAGTGCGAGTTGTACTCGCGCACCGAGGGTTCCGTATAAACAATTAAAATTAAGTATTTGGATATTAAACTACATATTTACGGTTTTCAGATTTTTCTTTTACATGTGCTGTAAGACATTGCTTCTTGCTGAAATTCATGATTCTAGGTCAACGGGAAGTACCCTATAAATTTTGATTCCCTTGAGAGTGTCGATACACAACGTTATTTGCGGCAAAAACGGCCGTATCTTATCTTTTACATTACCTTAGAAGTCTGTTTTTTTACAGCTTCAAGTCTACAGTAGACTTGAGAATATGGTTTTGATTTCAACTCGATACTTACACGCGTACGCGCTTGAGAGTTTCGAAATATAAGTTTTTTGCGACTTACACGACCGTATCTTTTTCCAAGTTAACTTGAAGGTTGATTTTTTTCACAGCTTCAAGGAACCGTAGACTTGAGTATTTGGTTTTAATTTCAACTCGATACCTCCACGCGTTCCCGAGATAAAGGGTCTTGACAGACAGACGTACAACAAAGTAATCCTATAAGGGTTCCGTTTTTTTTTTGCGGCACGGAACCCTATAAGAGGAGGTAGCTAGATTATTATTTTTGCATTTGATAGAGGAAGCCCACGCGGTAGTCCCAAATAATAGTTGTACTAAAACGGATAAAATTAAAAGACTTATTGCTAAAAGAAACACAACCGACTCACAATAATATTCGCGCTCATGTCATAACTTCATTATTAGACAATAAAATATCAAGTGTCCATCTTACCTACCTGTTGCTTCTCAGATACCTCATTGCTACTGAGCAATGAGGTATCTGGTACCGTTTCGTGCGACGTCCACCAGTACCCCAGTGGGTACTGGTGGACGTACGAAACGGTATAATATAGTTTGTCTCGAAAATACGGTACAGACATGGAATATACAGTTGACCAGGCGCGTAGGCGACCCGTACCAGGATTAATCCCTCCATTGCTGTGGGGCGAACAAGATTTTAATACCTTTTTGGGACTCGCCCCTTTTATTTTGTGACACGTGCGAGGTGCGTTTGAGACACCTTTTTGAAACTTTATTAATGTTTTTTATGAAACAGTACTTTCATGAGGCAGGGATTCTGTTAGCCAAAAAGCTATCATTGGCCTGCGAGGACTTTCAGTCTTGGAAACACAAGGTTTGTTTTACCATCGATTGGTAAGTACGCCATCCAAAATAAAACGTTCTATCCCCGAATCCACTCTTCTCTGTCTTTATCGTGTCATCGTGTGGTTAGTGCTTAATCTGGTGTCGACAGTTTTTATGCCGCCCTTGGGCCTCTGACTTGGGAGGAGCTCGTGGCTAAATAATAACAGCCGCTCGAGTCGATCTTTAGGTTAAGCTGTGCTTGCCTAGGTCTGTGGATAGGTGACCACCCATTACATACCGAGTTTCCTCCGTGCCTCGGAAAGCACGTCAAGCATTTGGTCCCGGCTGTCATTTGTAGATCTTTGACAGTCGTTACAGGTAGTCAGTGGCCCAAAAAGTCTAACAACCAGTCTTACCAAGGGGTATCGTATTACCCAGTACTAACTGGGTTGTGGAGGTCAGATAGGCAGTCGCTACATATATAATACTAGTATTCAGCTACAACCAGTTAGACTGGAAGCCGACCCCAACATAGTTGAGAAAAGGCTAGGTTGATGATGATGTTCATCTGACTTGACTTTACATGCCGTCGAGAAATATCTCTCAGGAATAGGATGCTGGGTTCCTCACGATAGTTTTTTCACCGAATCAAGTAATAATTAAACAATACGCACATAAATCTGAAAAATCAGAGGTGCTTGACTTGGGTTCTAAATTGAGACCTATGACTGCAGCACTGCTCCTATGAAAAACACCCTTGTTTTCGTCACTAGTCACAACTAATCACTCCTACACTGTAAACGGCTGTAAACGTGCCCGTTAAATTTCGTGACAAATAAAAAGGTTAAAACCGAATTTATAGTGGTTTTTAAATTTTTAAACTGACATGTTCACTAACATTATCATTAATACTTGATACGAGATACGAGATAAACTCTCCGTTTATCCGTGATCACGGTGCTTGCAACAGCGCCGAAATATCGGGAACTCAATGTAAATAATAAACATGGTAAGTACGCCGTTGCAAAATATGTTAATGAATAATTAATCCTTCAGATTCTATCATAATGTTCTTAGCTTTATCTTATTTATCTTTTATTTATGTTATGGACGGATAATAAATAAATAATTGATTTCTATTAAAAATTATTTTTTATTGAAAATTACTTACAGAAATTAGAAAAAAATATCTGTAAGTAATTTTTAGCTGCGAAGGAAGTCGGGACAGAACATTAATTTGCATTTTTATATTTACTTTGTAAGTTAGTCTTGGAATGATTGAGGAAAACATCGTTAGTAAACCTGAAATAAATGATCTGAAAGAACAACATGCAGCGAGCAATTATAGCGTCGTTGGTTCATTCTTTAGTTAGAATGACAAAAAACATTTTATAAATACATTTAAATTGATTACCACTGTTAACAAATACAGAATTTTACGATGCTACAGGTTTTATTGTTTATTTTATGAAACCATGTTGCAGTATCATACAACATATGTTGTTTTAAAACAACTATTATTCACAGTGCATTAATTAAATACAAATAATAATCATTGGCACAAATGAAAATTAAATAGTTTATACTGAAAATATAACAAAAATCAGGTAATAATCCCGAAATAATGCAAACATTGCATTTGTGGGCCTTGAGAAGGCTTTTGACTATCGAGACCTGGTTAGTTTTGGAACTTCTGCAGTCTCTGTGATTCCAAGTCGACTGGCGATACATCCAACTGCTGAGATGTTTGTATGACAACGCCACAATGATCGTCCAAAGTCGGAACCAGCAAACTGAGCATATCCCATTGCGTCGGGGGGTGAGGCAAGGGGATATAATTTCCCTGAAATTGTTCACCAACGCACTGGAGGATGTGTTTAATATGGTGAACTGGGAAGGACGTGTCCCCGACTTCCCGTGTAGAAATGGGAACGTATCGGGAGAAACTCTTTCGTCAAACATGCATATTATGGACATGATAACAAACATATTATATGTATGAAGTCGAATTGAAACGTCCTACAGGCAGAAGCTAGAATAATATCTTCAAATGGGCAGAGAGACTTTTCCGCCATGGTCTTTTTCACGTATGTGTTTTTTCACTACCGCGTCTTGTTTATTTTAGCTTTGCACTCTAGCCAGTGATTGGATGTGGATTTTGAGAGCTACGAGTATTTCGTTTCACATTTCCTTTCAATAGAAATGCTTTTTCTAATTCACCATTGTTCAACTCTCGTCATTTAATATTTGAAACATGTTGGACGTTCGCAATGTTGACGTTTGGCGGTTGCAAGTTTATTTTTTGATTCCAGTCATTCCAGTGATTTTGTTACTGCAAAATTAGTTAGCTCGCAATGAAGCTGTAGCAAAACATTTCTGAAAAAAAAGAAAACTATAATAACTCTTTTAAATAAAACTGAATAGAAATGTGATTAAAACGTGATGTGGGTGCTAACACTGTCGATGTGGTTGAATTCTGGACGTAACTTATTCATTTGCAATCATCGACACCACTATGAATAAGGCTAATTAGAACTTAAAAAAAAGTCGGTTTTATTTTTTGCAAAAAAGTTTTTTTATTTTTCCAATTTTAGTTGTAATATACAAATATTTGCTATGCATTTATTTTACATTGTTAACAATACATGTCATGGTAATAGGCTTATCCCCAATAAATGGAACTTAACATACCTCTGTCGAAATCTGGGTGTATTGTCCACATCTGCGTACCCCCTCAGAGCATACAGGCGTGATCTTACGTCATGATGTTGTATAAACAATAAACATGCAAGCGATTGCAGCAATCACGGCAGAAGTGCCGTCTATTTTTGAAGAGTTTTATTGTATATCTCCGAAGATCAGCATCAGATCTTCACCAAATTTAAATGGGACCACTCCAGGAGCATACCTTTTCAAATAAAAAAGAAAGAAATATCTAAATAGGTTGATAAACGACGAAATTATCCGCGAACACACAAAAAAAATGAGAATTGAGAAACCTCCTTTTTTAAAGTCGGTTAAAAACAATCAAACTAGCCTCAAAAGCTGGCCTGGCCGCGCTTCGCCTCGTCAAACGCCCGCTTTACTTGTGACGTACACACACCAAAAAAAGTTTGTGATCACTAGCATAAGCTGATTTTAAATTGAACTTTATCAAAAAAAATCTTTGTTGTGTTTTCTTTAAATATAAATACCCCCCCCCCCCAAATAAGTTTGAAATTAAAAATAAAACTATTTTTCATAATATAATCTACCGCAACAAAAAATATTTCGATTTTTCAAAGTGATCGCAAACTTTTTCACTGTCTACACAGCTCTGAGCAATGCAAAGATGGGATTATAGGTTCGTGTAGACGAGAAGAGCTACCGCTAAGGTAACCTCGATGACAGCAAAGCTCTCTGCTAATTTATGTTGCCAGTGTAAAGCATACCTAAAGAGATAATAAAGCCCATATTTGAATTATATTCATTTTGCTGGGTGGGAGCGGAGTCGTTTATGTGGGCTATGCTATGAGCTGTCCTTAGACGAAATTTCCCCGAAATATTACTAGTGAAATGTTGGTGTACCATAGCTAAAGTAATAGACGCGTGGTATGTTACTCACTTAAGTAGTAATCATCTGCAAAACTTATGTAAAGGCGGGTCTACAGTCTACGCCCGCTCTGACCGTGCACGCTACAAAAACGTTTATTGCCCGTGGTACCATCAGTATTACTACCAGTAATACACAAGTAGAAAAATATCCTGTAGTGTACCAAGCGATCCAGTAGTACCACGGGTAGTTTTTTTTAGACATAAGATCAACAATCATAATCTTAACATTAAAATTCTAAACACCTTAATCATAATCATAAATAATTTTAGAATTACAGTTTGAAAAAAAAAAATATTTATTATAAGTTAATATGTTGAGATTGTGACTTGTTAATTTATTTAACGTTTGATATTTTTAAGTGTTAATATTATATTTTGAATCGTTGAGATTATGGTTTTTAGACCTCGTCTGTGCCAGCTTTAAAATAAACTAGTCTGAAGGTACGAAGCTGATCCTAGCCAATTTGAAATCAAATATACGTCAGCATATTTGCTGCGGTAATACTATACAAATTAGCAGTTCGACTCGCATTTCCGCTTCAAATAAAATTCGTGTTTCCGAAATTATATACAGTTACGTGATTATCGTTAATAAGGATAATTTGAATGGCGAATAGTGGTTTTGTAAATTAATCGTCATGTATTCGGCTGCCAGCGTTTAAGGGAGCTACTATAATGTGTGCACTCTGACAAAGAACATGTGTTATTCCGACACCATTAAAACATTTTTCTCAAACTCAAACTCAAACTCAAAGCATTTATTTCAATTAGACCATTACGGCACTTTTGAATGTCAAAAATACAAAAAAGAAAATCAAAGCTACAGTCCCAGTCACAAGGCATAATAACTTGAGAAAGTACTGTAGTTGCCCATTCCCTAGCGTAGATCTCTATGGAGAAGAACGGGCAAGAAACTCCATGGACACTCTTTTAAAATCAAAATATTGTTACAAAATCTTGGTTACATCTTTAATTTTGAGATTATACATATATGTGAGAACGATGTAGAAAGACGTGCACACTAAGAGCGTCCAGAGTAAAACATTAGATCAACAGTTTACGAATAAAGTAATTAAAATGAACCTTGGCAGCTAAGAGATGACCAGTCCCAACTGACAGCGCCCGTTCACAAACATGACGCATGTACCGGCGCCATTCAACTCAACCATATTGATTCTATCAAACAGTCCAAAAGATTTTTAAGTAAATTCAAGGTAAAAAAAAAGTCTGTGTATCAAGTTTTGTTTAGAAAAACAAAGACCTACACGTTTTATTAACATTCTAAATTATAAGGATTATAATATACTAAGGAAGCATAATATTGAGTTCGTTTCCTCTATTGTCGCGTCTCAATTTCCGCCTGAAGCATTATTGAGTAATAGTTTCACGGGAAATACTACTCTGTCAAGAAAGTACCGGGAAAAGATCAATAATACACAAAATGTCTGTTATTCATACAAATTTATTTTATCACCTTCAAAGTATGCTCCTTTAGAAACGATACACTTGCGCCAACGAATAAACCATTCATCAAAACATTTTTTAAACGCTGCTTCCGGAATTGAGTTCAGTTCTCGCCGCGAATTCTCCTTTATGTCTTCTATCGATTGAAAACGGGTGCCACGAAGTGGTAATTTGAGTTTAGGAAAAATAAAAAAGTCAGCAGGAGCCATATCTGGTGAATATGGTGGTTGCTGGATGGTATTTGTTGAGTGTTTGGTCAAAAATTCGTTCACAATGATAGCCTTGTGCGAAGCCGCATTGTCGTGGTGCAAAATCAGAATTTTCTTTCCACAAATCTGGCCTTTTTCGTCGAATTTGCTCTCTTAAACGCCGCATAACGCTCAAATAATATTCTTTATTTACCGTTAGACCTTCCGGTAAGAATTCAGAGTGCACAACACCGCGATAGTCAAAGAAAACAGTCAACATGGCTTTGACTTTTGATCGACTTTGGCGTGGTTTTTTCGGTTTCGGTTCAGTTGGAAGGCGCCACTCCGAAGCTTGTTGACTAGTTTGCATGTCAAACTCGTAAACCCACGTCTCGTCACCAGTAACAATGCGTTTCATGAATGTTGGGTCCGAACTGACTCGTTCTAGCATGTCCTCAGCGACTTTCATGCGATTGAGTTTTTGGAGAAAATTCAGATCTTTTGGGACTAGCCGAGCAGCAACATGTTTCATACCCAAATGATTAGTTAAAATGGTACGGATCGACTCGTGAGATACAGAAAGTTCGGCGGCTATCTCTCTCAGAGTTGAATGGGGATTTTCAGTCACTATTTTCTTCACTTTTGCGATGTTAACTTCAGTTGCAGACGTTGACGGCCTACCAGAGCGAGGCAAATCTTCCATCACATCTCGACCGCTTTTGAACGCTTTGAACCACTCATAAGCACGAGTTTTTGATAAAGTCGATTCACCGTAAGCCTTCTGTAACATTTTCAGTGACTCCGAACACGAAATTCCATTGGCGATGCAAAATTTAAGACAAACTCTTTGTTCGATATTTTTGTCCATTATGAAATTCGCAATACACACTATATATGATATTACTAAAACCAGCACTGTATTTAATATAAATAACAGATGCAACTCAAACTCCGCGCCAAAATGGAAAACAGTTGTGCCAATCTAACAACTACAAAAAAAAAACAAAAATTTGAATTTGGAACCATAAACAAATCATCCAATACTTTTTTGACTGAATGTATTCTAATATCCCAGGGCTTATTCTGGGTACGTCTGCTCTCAACTGAGATTAAGCTAGGAAGGCATGAATTGTTAACAGGCCGTTTTAGTTGTTACCTCCGTACGGATTCTACTTAAATCTTAAACCGATAACGTCATTAAATAATAATAATAATAATCATTTTATTTCAGATAAATTATTTTACATCCATATAAATTGTTAGTAAACATGACCTTTAAAAAAAAGCATTATTCAATCCAATAACCAATATCGAACACCGTTACTCGTATAATGAAAACGATGTGGACGTAAACCACTGAATACAAAATTACACAAAAGAGATACTCGTGGCTAAATAATAACAGCCGCTCGGGTCGATCTTCAGGTTGTAGGGGCTAACGCTACAAAAGCTGACGCGACAAAATGTATAGTCGCCAGGGACTGCGGTGTGCGCAAGCGCCAGTCCCTTACACGCAGTGGTGGTGTAAACATGTCTTTAGACTGAGACATCCGGTAAATCGCGTTGTGTACTATGTTAGACTGTTAATGTGAACCAGGACAATAAACATTCATGTAGTTTCCACGCACTGACTTTTACTTATCCTCCCCACGCAAGGCTACACTGCAACAAGGACCTGTACACACCTCACACCACCACCAAGGGACTCAATAATTGGTGACCCCGCGTTCGACGTGGCCTTGCGTAGGGAACGGAAGTGAACAGTTTAGCAAGTGTACGTGAACAGTGCTACAATGACTCTACCAGCACCGACGGCACAGGCAATAGTGAGCGATCTAGCTGCAATCGGGTTGTCAGCCCGAATACCACCTTTTTGGGCGGACATGCCCAAAATATGGTTCTCTCAATTTGAGGCCATGGTAGGACCGCAGCATCAAGGCGACCAGGTCAAGTACGAGATGTTACTCAGCAAGCTCTCAAAGGAAGAGCTGAGCCAGGTTGGAGACCTAATAAGTAACCTGCCGGAGCAACAGCGATATACAACATTGAAGAACAGGCTGCTAAAAACGTTCCAGGTCAGCGCGGAAGCACAATTTCACAAACTAGTATCAGAGATGGACCTGGGACAGCAACGACCATCCCAACTGCTAGCCAAAATGAGCGAGCTGGCGAGAAACTCTGGAGCTGCGGGAGACACACTGAGGAATTTATGGTTAACGAGGCTACCAGCATGGGTTCGCGCGATACTGGCCACCAACAAGGCAGACACCAAGTTGGACGACCTCGCAGAGATGGCCGACAAGATCATGGACAATCTGCGTAATGGAGAGCTTGCCGCCGTAGATACAACAGCCAATAGCACAACAACTTCAACTATGGCAGACGTTAATCTAGAGCTACTGAACCAGCTTAGGAACATGGCCCTAGAGATCAAGACGCTACGCAACGAAGTGAACAGCATTGGATAGCGGCTCGCGCCAAGGTTAAGCCGCACTTGCCTAGGTTGGTCCGTAGATGGGTGACCACACATTAGGTAATTACATACCGTAGTTAATGGCCCGAATGTCTGACAATGAATCTTACCAATGGATTTCGTATTTACCCAGTACTAACTGGGTTGTAGAGGTCAGGTAGTCAGTCGGTCCATGTAAAATACTGATATTCAGCAGCATCCGGTGAGACTGGAAGCCGACCCCAATGTGATTGGGAAAAGCCTAGGCAGATGATGACACAATAATAACACAAGTACACGGCTGACATGGTCACCAACATTGCAATGTACAAACAGTAAACATGGTAAATATGCCGTTCAGTGTAAATAATGCTGTAATAGTTTAATTAGGACCGCTAATTTGTCCCTTTGATATAAAATTACTGAATCAATTACCAGTTTTCAACAACACAAGTCGACGACTGAATTAATGCCTAATAAATTATTGTTCGCTTTTTGAACAGCTTTTAGCACTGGATGAAACGCACGGCCGGCGCTTTGAAAATTCCTACCTAAAGGCTGTAAAAAACCTCCTAACGAAGCCGAAAGGCACTTGTTCTCCCTGTCATTGCGATATTTTTTTTGTTCTACACCATACCTGGGACCTTCTAGTTACGGATATATTGAGGGTCAAAGTTCCAATTTTTGAGAAGAGTTTTTTTATTACAAGTTTTTAATGTAAGGTTTTTACTTTAAACTCCTCCACGACCCCCGTACTATTCAATCCATCCATCAGCACAATGTTTTGAGTGCGTTGCATTGAGTTCTAACACAAAAAATGATTTTTCACACCAAAAAAAGCCGTTTCTCAGCAATAATTTTTGTAATTGTATAGTTGGAAAATGATTGTTATTTTTTACTCATTAATAAAGGGCAGGTTGAAAAATTATAAAGGCAAGCAAAAATTGTTAAAAAATATAAACGAAATAAATAAAACAACTGTCCGCATACATTACCCCACTCTGATGAGCTACTTGTAAAATGAATCTGAATTCGAAAGCCGAAATTTCATGTGTCTTCTTAATATTGTATGTGTATTTCTTTGTACTGTCGGTATACTTAAAGCGGAAAAACACCCCACTGTGATAATTTTTTTTTCTTGTACAGCAGATACTGTGATCAGTGGGTAAAAAATAACGATGAAAATGGATCACGGTATCAGTAGATACAACCCGCCGTGATCCGTGGCTAACTTAATCTGAAAACGTGATCGGTGATGACAACCCCGGAAAAACGAGAATTGTAAAATTCCGTATGAATTTTTGTCATAATTATTTGATTTTCTCGGGCGAAAAACTCAGTTAAGTTATTTGTAAAAGGATAACTATTTTACATGTTGTTTATGAAATACGTTAGAATGCCTTTTCTAGTGCTTTGTAACTGTTTCGAATATTTACTTACTCAGAAGTCTCTAAATGTTTAAAAGACCAATATATGAAATCTTTGGCGAAAGGTTTGTTTTTTAAAAAAAAACAACAAGCAACCTAACGACGATTTTTTTACGAAATTATATTGAAAAAACAAGATCGCAAGTTATTTCCAATTTGATCAACGCCATGAGATTCACATTCAGCTGTACAGTCTCATAAATCACAATAATTATAAATCAAGCCATTCCGCAACATCGCTGTTGGCGGGTAGCTGTCCAAGAAACTGGCAGCTACTATAACGGGTAATGGATAAGACTAACTAAATACTTCTTATTATATACGTCACTAACAGGGTATTCCATTAAAGCTTACCCTTAAATATGAAAACAAAAGTGGTACACTTTATTTATTTATTTCGGTTAACCCACAATTGTTATAACAAAACGTTTATCAGTAACACTTTTATAAGTACAATAAGAATAATCAATACTGTTGTTTATTTCATATTTGATTTGCTTGAAATAAAACTAGCAATATAAGCTGATAAGAGCCGTCAGTTAATACACAAAGTATGTAGCAGCTTAGGATAAGTATGTAGCAGCTTAGGATAAGCTTTAGTTGGCTAATTAAATGAAAAAAAGGAGATAGACAAAATAATTATGCCCAACGTGTTTAAAAATAAATGTAAGTATTGCAAATAGGTAGAAATAATAAAAGATAATAAGAAAAGATTTCTTTTGGTTGATTTCACTCGAAAGTACCAATGTCAATGCCGTAACTTTACATATAAAACATAGTCGCTTCCACTGTCTGTACGCTTAGATCTTTTAAACTCCGCAACGGATTTTAATGCAGTTTTCAGCAATCGATAGAGTGATTCAAGGGGAAGGTTTATATCTACATTGTACCCGTGCGAAGTCGGGGTGGGTCGCTAGAAGATTTTGTAGGGGACTTAACGTAACTAGAGCTTAAATGTAAACCACTTCGATTCTACATAAAATAAATAAAAATATTTTAGTCATGGTGTATCATAACTTTTGTCGGTTACCGCTGAGCAATACGCACCTTTTTATATTTTGTTTATAGAAGATCTTTACTATTAAATGGCATAATATCTTATATTAATGTAGGTACATTTTGGGGTACAGGCTCATACAATTTTTAGCTACTTCCTGTTCACCCAGGCCAGAAGTAGCAGCGCGTCAGATGTGCGATTCGCGCTAATATCGCCGCGACCATTCATCGGTTATGATCAGCATTTCTGCTTTGATTTAGACCTAAACTAATTAAGTCACTACCGGACCGCTCGGTCTGGTTGTGACAAATTGCTTCAACGCAGTTAGGTTAACCTGTTACAGACGCGTCGTCGGTCGTAACTAGGACATCGAAAAACGGCAATTTATGGAACCAGTTTTTTTCAGTTTCGGGTTTTATCCAAAGCCGGGAAATCGGGTTTTTCGAGCTACTGCGGGTTTTTTTTTTAAATTAATTTACAATATGTATTTATATTTTAGCTCCATTTATTAATGAACAATTACAAAGTTATATTATATTATTAGTGGAGATAAAGTCGTTTCGAAGTCGGAGATTCTTTCGGAAGTCCTAAACTTCTACGACCTGATTCCAAAACTGAGGATTCCAGAGCCACTTTAACACACCATTTCACAGAAGATCTACAAGTAGTCAGCCAAGATGAAATCGAGGCGGCTCTCAAGACTGGAAAATCCCCTGCTGAGGATGGGATAACGACTGAGTTTCTGAAAGCGGGCGGAAGTCCTTTATTAAGAGAGCTTTGGAAGCTTTTTAACTCGATCCTGTTTTCTGGGAGAACTCCAGAAGCGTGGAAAAGGGACGTGGTCGTTATTTTATTTTTTAAATAACCTATTGAAGAATTACAAACCCATTTAGTTCCTAAGCCACGTATTTAAGCTAAGTATTTGCAAGAGTCGTCACGAATCGTCTAGAGCGAAGAGTCGTCGACTTCGAGCCAACGGAGCAAACCGAGTTTCGAGCATGATACAGCACCCTAGACCACATCCACACAGTGCGGCAGATTATACAGAAGTCCGAAGAGTATAATTGGCCTCTGTGTCTTGCATTTGTGGACTATGAGAAAGCTTTTGACTCTATCAAAACCTGGTCAGTCCTGGAGTCTCTGCAGCGGTGCCAAGTAGACTAGCGATACATCTAAGTGCCGAGAACCAGCAAATATACCATATCCCATTGCGTCGGTAGCTGAGGCAAGGGGACGTAATTCCCCGAGATTGTTCACCAACACACTGGAGGATGTATTTAAGACGCTGAACAGGGAAGGACGTGGCATTAACATCAACATTAACATCTCACACTTGAGATTTGCAGATGACATCGTCATACTGGCTTTATCGCTGCACGACTTGTAGCAAATGCTGGATGACCTAGTAGATTCTTCAATACGCATTGGTCTCAGGGTGAACTTAGACAAAACCCAGATTATATTCTACTAACACGTCACCCCAGGACCTATTGTTGTCAATGGTGGTCCTCTCGAGGTTGTTCGAGAATATATTTACCTCGGGCAAACTCTGCATTTTGGTAAGAGCTACTTTGGAAGCACGCTGGGCTGGGCAGCATTTGGAAAACTTCGTCGGATCTTCTCGTTCCACAGAGCCTAAAGACTAAGGTCTTCAATCAGTGCGTCCTGCCCGTTATGACTTACGGGGCCGAAACGTGGACACTCACGGTACGGCTGGTCCATAAATTCAAGGTCGCTTAGTGAGCTATTAAGCGGGCTATGCTTGAAGTCTCCCGACTTCCGCTACCGCTGAGGGATCATATCGGGAACGAGGTGATCAGAAAAAAGAATGAAGAAATTAACATATATTTGTATTATAAACTCAAAAATATAAAAAAAGCTATTTTTTATATTAGGCTGTTTAGCGGCTTCATACCTTGCTTCTCTTTCAACCTGGCGAAAGCAAAGCGCGGAAAAAAACCATTAATAAGTCATGACAAAAATATTTTTCGTTCTTTTATTTTATTTCTTTAAAAGTGTACTGAAAAACGTCGTTTGATACACGTGATGGACGTTTTACCGGAGGGTGTTTTTGAGCCGAGAACTGCAATAACAAATGTCCATCACGTGTATCAAACGACGTTTTTCAGTACACTTTGTTTGTTGTTTAAAATACACACATCAAAAGTATCTAGGGATCAACATATATTTTTGCAATAACTTTTCTCCTGATTGATATTAATTAAAATTTTCTTTTAGGATTCATCAAATAAAGTGTTTTCGTTTGTCACAGTAACGATAAACCAAGTCACCTTTGCATTAATAAAGAAATTTGCCATTTTCCTAATAAAGGGATTTTTGACATTTGAACCACTAACATTAAAGTTCGAAAAAAAGACTGAAATAACAGTTTTCTTTAAAATTTTATTGGGTAACTTAAACAATTAATAATCCGTGTTTCTACCGCGAACACTAACAACACAAGAACATCGGTTTGGCATACTCAAAATGAGTTCATCCAAATCACGCTGTGGAATGGCCGCCCATGTTCGTTGCAACAACAAAAAAAGGTCTTCTTGCGACTGGATACCCTCCATATTCGGCAGAGCTCTTCTCTGTAGCATATCCCATGCATGCTCAATCGGGTTCAAGTCTGGCGACTGAGCAGGCCAGGGCAGGACATTGATGTTAGCTGCGGCGAGAGTCTGTCTTACAACTCTTGCGGTGTGCGGTCGTGCATTATCATGCATTAACTGAAATAAGGGACCGATTTGCACTTGTAGAGGAACGATGACGTCTGATACAATCGTCTCAGCATAAATTTGAGCGTTGAGGTTGCCTCTGATCCAAATCAACTCAGTTCTTCCGCCGATCCAAATACCCGCCCATACCATGATGGTTCCACCACTATAAGGATGGACTTCCTGGCAGGATTTTAATCGCTGTTGGCGTCCAGGGGTTCTCCAGTGTCGTATACGTCTTGTATCCGGTCTCATACCAAAACGAGACTCATCAGAAAAGCACACGAAACGCCATTGTTCTTCTGCCCAATTTCTGTGTTCAAGAGCCCATTGATATCGAATCCTACGATTGTGCATTGCTATAGGTGGTACCCGTAGCGGTCTTCGAGAATGAAGGTTCACTTCATGCAAGCGGTTTCTGACTGTTTGGTCGCTAATTAAGTTCCCTGAAGAGTGATGAAGCCTCACGGCTAACATCATGGCGGTTATTGTTGGAGCTCTTCGAGTTAAGATTTTCAAATCTTAACTCGAAGAGCTCCAACAATAACCGCAATGTATCGGTCTTGTCTCCGTGTGGTGCAGCGATACCGTCCTCCATGGCGCTCAGCCACGGTACCAGTGCTTCGGTAACGTGTCCAAAGTCGACTGATAACACTCTGACTTGTATTCAGAGCTAAAGCTACAGTACGTTGCCGGGAACCAGCTTCTATCATTCCCACGGCTCTGAGCATTTCTTCCCTGCTTAAATGACGTCGCCGCTCCATAATAACGTTGGTTTTAATCAGTAGTAGGGAAACAGTAGCACTAATAATGTCTTCAATGCGTTGTATGTTTTTATAGGGAAAATATTGACAGCTTATTTTCATCTTTTACTCGAATTTGATTGAGAGTTCCTGATTCAAATTATGAAATGCACCAAAAAGGATCCATATAAATTTATAAAATCATAAATTTATTACAAAGCCACATCTCAATCTCAAGAAATCCGCATAAAAATGCTTGATCCCTAGACATTTTTGATGTGTGTATTTAAAAATGTAAAACTATATCTCAGAAGAATAAATAGACAATAAATTTAAAACACAAAAAAATACTCTACGGGTACTTTCGAATGAGAATTTTACCAATTCCACAACCCAAGAAACCCTGTAACGTATTATTGAGAATAAATTTTAGATGAATAAGTCGTGGGGGGGCCAATAATACAATAAATTGTACAACAATACACTCATAACAAACTAGTCATGTACAACAATAAATTGACTTCAATTTGAAACGACCTACGACGTGTTCTGTCTTATCTTTGAAGTTCACAGATCAATAAAAATCGATGTAAAAAGAAGCTCGGGTTTTAAACGACAAACCGGTTTTTTACAAAGCTAAGAATCGTTCGTAACGTAACGTAACGTCAGAGGGACCTGACCTGACCCTGGCGTTCATTCCATAACAGCTCACCACCAGTGCAGTAGACGGACAAGCCTATTATAACTTGACGCTACCGTACTACGTCAAATAAATAACCCTGTTCTATCTACATATTTATTTTGGATAAATGCATAATTAAAATGCAACAAAAACAAGATAATTCATCCACTGACATTGCCCTGCCCTATCCCAATGTATTTAGGGTCAGCGCAGCATGTCTTCTTCTTCCATACTTCTTAGTCTTGTCGTATCATCCTTCACACAGTCCATCCATCGTTTGGTCTTCCCCTACTCCCCAGATATAATACTAATTAAACCTAAGTAAATAAAGTTGCATCTCTTGTCTTACAAACCTAGCAAGCAAAGTAATTCAATATTACTGAAGTGCAAAACAAACATTATTTTTCAATCCGAAGAACTGAGTCAATTTTCTCGATGCTGATATAATTGATCCAGCAAATAAGACGACCTGAACTATTGAATTCTTGCTCATTAAAAGGGTCCTACCGTCTTTGGTGTTCCCTCACTTTTCCTTTTTCACGTCGGAGAAGCCTTTGAGATCATTAAAACGTTGTACAAGTACCTAGCCGTAGCCGATAAATGGAAGCTTTTCCTTTTAAAGATAATCCGCAGCAACATATTTTTATTTCAGAAATCCATAACGCTTTTATTGAAATGCCTTTCTTCTTCTGGCGTTTAGTTATTTATAACGAAGTGGAATCTTTGTCTTAATGTGCTTTAGAGGATCTAATCGGATTCGATAGCTAAACAAACCAGACTTAAAATAGTACCTACACTTAAACACTTGTACAAAAACCTGTATTTTACCAAATTGTAAATATCATGGTAAAATAAATAGATTTTGTCATTAACAAAATCTACATCACTTTGACCAAAACAAATACAAAATTCTGAGATAAACAAAATCAATGAAATTCAAAATATTTTATTTCACATAGGCCTACATGGGCACTTATAAAACGTTGAGAAAAGGTGAAAGACATAATACTGTGGAAACTGCCTTATTTTCCATAAATATAAAATACATTCTAAGATATAAAGTGAAGGCAGAGTCAGTATGTGGATCTCTTTCATTTTTTCTCTGAGGGACTCGCGAGGATCCATATTTTGAAAATTGAATCTACGTCTGCTGCCGATCCTGACAGCAGAATGCCATAAGACATAATACTGTGGAAACTGCCTTATTTTCCTTACTGCATATAAATAAATCATTAAATAATTTCGCTGGACAGTACACACAGCGCCATCTAGTGCCACACTAAGCAACGAGGCTTGTGTCGTGGACACCAGATAATTGATATACTACATAGATACTTTTTATTTTGTAAACATTATACATACTTATTGTACAGTAAGCGTTCATAAGTGCATAGGCACACTAAGGATTGTATTGCTGTGAACGCACGGTCGAGCGTCCGTGTGTCTGTATGTGTAAGTGGTCTCAATACAGTACGCACACCACAGCCACAGAGTTTGCCCAATCGCATGTAGTCGCGTCACACTCCACGAAACATAAAAATATATTTCCGTCTCTTGTTTTATACGCAGCAAACGCATGATCTTAATTGTGTTCTTACCATTGGATAGAAATATAATAAAATTCACGTTCGTTTACAAAGTGTTGTTAGCTGTTGAGCCAAGCAGGTGGATTCACAATCAAAGAGATCCAAGTTCGAATCCCGTTTACAATGTGTGGGTTTTTGTTTCTTGGTAATATTAGTTACTAGTTTAGCATATTATTTTGTGTTTTATGCAAAAACTTGTTAGTAGTTTTGTTGTTTTTTTATAATGGATTCATACCTATTACTTATTTTTTGAAGTTAAATAGTAAAAAAAACCATAGTATTATTATTTAACTATTCTTATGATTGTGTATTATATTTTCGGTGTTGGAAGGTGGAAATAAAAAAGTCGTGCGGAATGATAACAAAAATGTTTACTCGTTTTATTTATTTATAAAATCAACAAACTTTCATGAGAATTGTAACGTCACATTCCTACCTAGATATAAAAGAAGTTCTCTTGTAACCGCTCATGAGATTTTTTATTTTATACGGTTAACCCACTTACTATAAGTCAATTCATAATAACATACTTATGTAACAAGGAAAGGATATTATAAACGGATAAGTTAAAATCACTAAATATTTTGTTACACGTATAATTACATAAAACTGAAACATCTCGGGATTAATATTTTGTAAAATGACATCTTAATCTTACATAAGTAGAAAGAACTGTTGGCGCGTGGAGGAATTAAAGCCAGTTCTCCTGCCCCTGCTGCACTTATCCATCCCCACATGACCCCCCCCTCCACATATTAACCGTAATTCGACCCGAGTCTGCCCGGAGACCGGCGCATCTATATGTCGAAAAATTTACTATAACAGTCATTTGTTAATGCACGGTTAAGGAAAAGGGACTGGAGCATTCTTTGTGTTGATCGTAGTAAAACAACCCTTCTACGTAAAAGTATTTATCGAATGGCTCCAGTTATTTTCAATAAAATTCTACGACAAATACAGAATAATAATATGTTTAAAAAGAAACTAAAACAATTTTTAATTCATAAATGTTACTACTCCACAACTGAGTTTATGGAGGACACCACTGACATTTTGCTTTTTACATTAATAAATTTAGATTATTATTATTTTTGACATTGGTAAATTGTGTGTTGTGAAACGTAAGGTATTGGTGTCGATTCCGTTGTGCACAAACTAAACTTAATTTAGGCTATTGCTATCTTTTTCCCTCTAATAAAACGAGAAAGAGACGGACGTAATTTAGAGCTGTCAAATTTAGTTGGAACTAATATTTCCATACAAATGAAGGGTGCACGTAAAAACATGTCGACTAAAAACACGGTGAAGCGCAAGACATAAACCAGTTTGACATCTCTAACTTAGTTCATAGCTATAGCCGTCCTTTTCTCGCACTGCCTTTTAGTAAAAGATAGCAATAGCCTAAATTAAGTTTAGTTTGTGCACAACAGAATCGACACCAATGTGTGTTAGTAGAAATGAATGATGTTTTTTTTGTTCTATGTAAATAATTGAGTTATTTCATTTTAGATGTGTGTCTGTTGTTTCGACACCACTAACTTTATTATTATTTGTATGCTCTCGGGTAAAATGTAGCGAACTGACCATCTTATTATAACATCCTATTGTATTTTATAAACTACTTTTACGAATAAATTTGATTTGATTTCTTTGTGTTTCACGTAGATTATTTCGAAAACACTGGTTTACGTTACCTACGTTACCTGATAAACTTATCTTAACATATACCTACATAGCACTTATTACCTTTAAATTATTTTATTTAAACTTATGATAAAACGTTTAAACTTTTCATCATCTTAAACTTTTAGTTGTCAAACTTGATAACCGAAACTGTAACAATAACATCACAAGCACCATTACGTCATAGCGCTGGCGTTATTACGTCATTATACGTTATACGTACGTGTACTAAACGTGTGTAGAAAGCATTGTAGATGCTTTGTTTGAGTGAATAAAAAAATATCTAAGTGTCGGCGTCAAATTGTAAAATCCGTTACGTTGTAATCTGTCTAGCGAGATTGTAAACTGTCGAAATATTGTCAACTGAACATACTGCTCACAATATGATGCATTATTTTTCGTTAGATTATAATCTGTCGAAGTGATACCATGCTCGTGATAGTACCTCGTGCGCTGTGGAAGGGGGGCGGGAGGGAGGGGGGGGGTCCTCTTGCCCCTGGTACCACTCCCATGATAATGAACCAAGATATGATATGTAGATATATAAGAGATAATGCACCATTCCTGAGAAAAACCGATTAATGTAACCTCGAAACAGTTTATATTCGCCTAAAAAGCGTAGTCGACTATTTCTTTCTGCAGGGTTTAAAGGAACCCGGGGTTGCGGGACTGTTCGAAAGTGATACCGTGACCCCGAAACACAAAGGGCGATGAAGGAACATGGATGGGTTTTAGTCAGTAAAAGTCTAACACTCCCTCCTGCTTCGCCCAGAGCGGGAGGAGTCATTTGATGATTTCCCAATCGAAAAAAAGAAAAAAAACAAGGGTTTAAAGGAACCTAACGAAAAATAGTGTTAAATACTTAGGGTACTAAGTAATATTACTTAGGGGTTATAATAGACGACACACTCTCTTTTAGGTATCACATTGAAAGTCTGGTTAAAAGAGTGCGCAAATTATTATTATATTTGTATTTAAAAAATACGATTTTTTGCAGATTCCAAATTAATCAGACAAGTTTATTTCGCCGTATGACAATCTATAATTCATTAATCATTACTGTATCAGTTTTACTTGTTGTCTGCAAATAAACTGCTGACATTTGTTTGTTTATTTTCGATGTAAGTTGCAATTTTAGCAACTAATTTTTCTTTCAATGTTAATCGATTTATTTTAAGTACGTATTTATGCACCTCCTAGTCTGAAACACAGGTTCCACCTAGTTCAGGCAATAAGCAACAGTGCTCTATTGTATTTGTTAAGATACTTAATTGTAAATGTACCGCTTTTTATAAACGAGTTATTATTTATTATTATTATTTAAATGCGTCATATTGTAAGAAGTATGTTCAATTGATAATATATCGACAGTTTACAATCTTAGGGACTTAAGGGACTTACCAGAGAATGGGCAGCAGCGTTCTCTGTGCATTTGTAACAACCGTACTGCGTTCGCCAACCCGCCAAGCGTGGCGATTATGGTAAAACCCCCCCTTTGGGGCAGGCCCATGTCCAGCAGTGGACGTCTTTCGGCTGAGGTGGTGGTGGTTACAATCTCGCAAAACAGATTACAATCTAACGGTTTTTACATGGTTTTTACAATGTGACGCTGATATATAAGTACATACATTGTGCTACAGGCGCTACAGCTAAGCACACAGTAATTTTATTAATCCGATCTTGGCCGGTGAGGTTTTAGAATCGACAATGACTGTAGAGGCTGTGTTTCGGTATCCGCTTGGTTAAACTTTGCGCATTCGTTGCGCATGTTAAATTTCAGCGCTTGCTAGAAACCATCGGCTTCGACCAAAATTTCGGCAAAATTGACCGAAGCCGAAGCTTCAGTCGGACACGGTCGGATTAGTTTCATGAGTTAGTGTTATAGAGTGTGAAAATTCATGTAGGTATGTGGTACTTAGAGCATCCATATAAAACGTCAATTCGGATGGTCACCTTTCAGTCATTTTTATTTTTCGCCACTGTTCACTGGACTCGTAAGTGAGACATTTAATTGTATTTATTAACTGTATCCCACTATCATAATTAAGCAATATCGGCACCTCAATTGCATAACCACTTATAATCACATCCATTGACTCATATATTTGAAAAAATCTGCTGAACAATGTAAATAACGAAATGAATGTTGTTGAACTGTCAAAATAAAAAGCATTGCGTATGTTACGCAATTAAACCGTAGGCCATAAAACATACGCCAGTTGCGAATACTATGAAATATAAACTCTTAGTACACTTTCATTCCGCGTAGCTCATACGGCAGTTAATAATCTCGCAGCGTGGCCCCAATACGCTATGTTTAATGCAATTATAGGCCGTTTCAGAAACTGTATATATACGTCCTCCGTTTAGGGGACGGGCAGACGCCCTATCAAAGGGATGACGACTCGACTGTGTTGACCTCAGCTCGTAACTTTGTTATGCGACCCCTGAACTTTGTGACCTCTAAAGCAAGTCAACGTAAAATAAATAACGATAATCTTTTTTCTAAATTAGCTATATAGTGTTTGGCGACCGGTTACCGATACTTTAAGGGCTTATTATTTACTCATTTCTAACGACAAATACATGTTTTATATTCCTAACCCCATACCTCGCGCATAAAAGCCATTTTGTTCTTCTAATCGGCTGATCTAGGCTATGTTTAAAGAAATGCAAATATCATTGAATTAATGATTTTATTGCAAGGGTAAACAACGAAGATATCAAATTATTAAACAAATTTTCTTTAAATATTAGTTTTATAGAGCCTTAAAAAATACGAAATTTTACATAAAATTACTTATTCTTTTTACATTTTCTACTCTAGTGCAAAATTAGCCCTGGAATATTTGAGTCAACCTACAATATGACATCAAAATATTGACACAACACCAATTATTTTAAGAGTTATAGCCATTTGAACATAGCCCTGTCCTGCAGCGATAAGGTCGACAATGTTAACCTAGCTAGCTGCTAGCTTCCCATTAGTGAAAGAATTTTCCGAATTGGATCAGTAGTTCCGAAGATTGCTTCCTATATTCTAACCTACAAACATACAAAGTCGATCTCTTATAGATTAAATCGTTCACTTATTTAGAACTTTAAAACTGACTTAGGAAAACTTAAAAAAGCCCTACTTTAAGATCTTAGAAAACTCCATTCTTTCGGAAACTGATGTTTCCTCCTTCAATTGTGTTATCTGATTCATTTCGTTACGGTTTCAAAACATTGTTTAATCAGTTCCGTAGCGCTAACATTCGCCGAGCTTTTTTTGTTTGGTCACTACTTGAAATAGATTCTTGGTTGACAAGAGATGCAATAGAATAAAAACCTTTTACACATTCTATATTATATTACAAAAAACCTTTTTAATAATTTTATTTGATTTTTTTTCGTTTTATTTCATCGTAAACATTTCTGATAACGCCTCATTATCTCAACACTTTTTCGTGTCGACGCTAACTATTAAGGAGTTCCCTCGTGAGTAGACGATCCTGGCTGCAGGATGAGGTCATGATAAAAATTAAGTTTATCTATCAATATTGAACGCGTATACAAAGTTCCGTGTCTGCGCTACCAACCGTTGAGGAGTTCGTTCGTGAGGACACGATCCTGGCAGCAGGATTAAGTAATGTCTGCTTTAAGCTTTCACGGTTCATTCTATACTTAAAAATTCACTTACGGGATATCTTCCGTGATTATTGTTTATTTATCTACACCCATGCTATAAATCCTCTATAAAAGTATCTGAAACAGTTAGCTTATGGCCAACATTAAAACAGCCAGTGTTATAATAATCATTATAACACCCAAACGGGTGTTATAATGTTGTACTAAATTTCATTATGCAACTCGTTTTAAAAAAAGAACATTGTCTAGCACGTGCGATTCACTACCACAGCGCCGTAATTAAAAAAAACTTATAGGTTAATTCGAATTCAAGTCGAATCCCGCCATTTTTGTTCGATATTAGTATTGCATTACTTTGTTGTTTACAAAAATGAGTGATATAAACTTTGTGTATTTTAATAATTGTACAATCCAAAATGTAAATAATTATATTATTACCTATACATGGTTTGTTTGTATTAAATACTCAGCAATTCAACTTTCCATGAATTTACATAGACTTCTTACAACACTACAACAACCTATGGTTTCAGAAGCTTTTATGGAGGATTCATATCATGGATGTAGATAAAGTCTTGTATGCAACTGTACATAATTAGGTATTAAAACACCCATGTGATACTATTATCACACTCGGCTTCGCCTCGTGTGATAAACCCACATTCGTGTTTTAATACCCCTCATTATACAACAGTTGCATAAATAACTATTTTTGAACTCCCGATATTTCGACAATAATCACGGAAGATATCCCGTAAGTGACATTTTAAGTAGTTAAGGTCTGTCATAAAAATATATTACCTATCACCACAACAAAAGGTGTGTGCAAAATTTCAGCTCAATCGGTTAGCCCCGGTCTGAAATTCAGTTGCATGATTTGACCAAAACATACCAATAAACTAACAAGGCAAGTTGAAATAAAAGCTTATAAAAAAAAATTACACGAACCCGTAAAAGGTTTTTTTTTTGTTTTGACTGATTTATCTGTGTCCGTATCAAAAACATTAAATTGCTACTATACGTTGCGCGATGTTACAGTCAAAACCACTTTTGACTTTGAAAACCTTATGAAGTTAAAATGTTCTGCATTAAAAATATGTTGTTTTAGAACGCAGTACAGTTACAACTCAGTGTAATTACGTAGTCCTAGAATTACATGATGTTTTTTAAAGTTTATAAGTAAATGTTAGTTGTTGTTAAAATAGTTTTGACTGATTAACAATTTTTACTGTTACAGCGGTAAACCTCCGCGACAGACAGACAAGAAAATGGTAGTACTCGTAAGAACTTTTTTTTTGTGGGAACCGTGAAAAGCGGTCTTAAATATTAAAAATAGATAAATATATTTATTAAATAAAAATCTTATTATTAAATAACCTACTAAAATTGTAATTATAATAAGAATATGTGGGAACCGTGAAAAGCGGTCTTAAATATCTTTCCTGTTTACACTATGTCCACAATCCGTTTCAAGTCTCAGTATCTTGTGTTGCAACGCTTGCAACGTGAGTAAATAGACTTGCGTTAATTAAAATGGATGCATTAATTATTTCTAAGAACGAGTTCCGGATCTCGACCGCAGTTGTAGCCGGCGCACGGTAGAGCCGCGGTGCAGTGCAATCCCTGAGGACAAAGCTTCCTCACACATACGCGACAGGACACGTGCTAACTTGTATACAACGCTAGCCATCCGCCCCGGCTTTGCTCGGGTGCAACACTTAATTTTGAGGGATTTACATTCAAAAATACTATTTCCTCATTTACTACATCCCTCCTTGGATTTCTCAAAAGAAATCCTGATCCGGACAACTAGGAACGTAACAAAAAGAAATCAGCCAAATCGGGCGGGCCGTTCTCCTTCATACCTGTGTTAATAGATACACGGAAGTTCGTTATGGTCACTTCAGTGAACTGTCGACCAAGTTTTAACACGATTTAACTATGTATTTCCAGGGAAGACGTAGGAGTTGAAGTTGAAGGTATAGTTTAATAGTCGATTTAGTCCGTATTTTGTTGTTTCTGTTAAACAGTACTTATACAAGTAGATCCCACACTGTTAAATAATCTCGTTGAGTGATCGAAACCCGGTCAGAGGTGACAGTGGTCGAAGCAACGGCTTCGACCACTCTCTGAGGAAATCAAAACCACATTCATCAGTGCAAGTTTATAGAAAAGGCAATACATGCACTAGTGCAGTAACACAGGCGTCTCCTTGTGTTAGCAAAACGGGAAAGAAATTACTTATGCGTTGTGTATAAATAAGAAATAAAAATAGAAAATGTTAACAACTATGAATAGCGTCTGGTACAATTGAATCGGAGACAATAATAAAATATCTAGAGACAATGCAAGCACAATTTCACACGCTCCTTGTCTCAGGTTTTATTGTTTTACTTTCACTTTCAAGTAAAAGTATATTTCAATGATCCCATGTATTTTGAGATTTTCCAATCATTAGAGTTTAGTAATAGTTCGGTTTTATACAGCATCATGCCTGCGTGGCAATATTAACTTACATTAAAATTTAAAACCCCTACGTATCGTATATCCATAGCAAAGACAAACTCTTATTTACAGGCACAGTTATAGGCTAGTATAAATAATGATCTATTTCAAAACATTTTGATCTGCTTGCCTCTGCCAAACTTTGTTGAAGTTGACTTCAGTCTGCCCGGATGCAGTTTTGCAAATAGGGAAAGTATCAAAGTAGTAATCGTTCGAAACTTTCAGTGTGGGTTCGAAAATATAATGTTCGTAGCACCGTAACAGTTTAGGCTTTTAGAGAGAGAAAAACACTTTAAGTCTCTATCGTAGTGTAAGGTATTTTTTTGCTCGTGACCGTACATACGTACTATTACTACTAGTTAATTGTAACATTGCGGTTTGCAAACTCGATTTCGCCACTGAAACACGGTCGGTATTGTACTTAAGAGCACTCGCCTGTATTTCTGTACTACACAGAAACATTTATGCACCAATTTAGCGTTGAAACGGTGGATCGTATAGTCCGGTTAAGCAGACGACAACCTCTCTAAGTTGAACTTCGAAATGCCATTACGAAAAAAATAAAAACCGTGGATCATTTTGCGAATGCTCACATGTGATGCAAATCATGACTGTACTCAGTCCAGTTGCTAATCTGTCCAGCCGCGAAACTGTCCAGCTGAGAATCTGACAAGTTGCGAATCTGTCCAGTTACTCCGGAGGGAAAATATTGAATAGCAGATAAAAAAGTGTTCCCAGTTCTTAGACGTGAAGATATGCCAATTTTACAGTGCTGGTAAAACGGAAAATTTATCAAGAAAGTCTAAAGTCTGTAAATGATCTTATAGTAAACATCTAGAGAGGACACCAAGTATTCATATAGACAAGTTGTCATGTCCACAAGAGCCTTTTGCTTCACGAGAAATATCTAATAAGGTAATTTACTCGTTTAAAAACATCGCGTCAATGAGGCTGTTGCTACCACGGTCGTGTTCTCGACTACTAACATAAATGAAGAATCTTTCAATAGCGTGACTGGTAATTAGTTTACGATACTGAAACACGTGGTTGTACTCATGATAACAAACAACTTACACTATGGGACCAAACCTGAAATCGAGAAAAAAATTAGCTGTTTAGTACATTTTGACCTCGCCTTTGTACTGAACAGCTGATTTTTTTGTGGCCAAACCTGAAATCGCGAAATTAATTCAAACACTCAACTATAAGAAAAATTGTGATAGCCCTCTTAAGCTGAACCTGAATAGTCAGATAGTTTTAAAAGAGACGTGACTTGTTATTGTCTCCCCTTGTGTGCAACATTGACTTGGGAAAAGGTTAAAACCGTGAACAGGACGTAAGACATCCCTGACAGTCATCATCTGCTTAGTCTTTTCTAACTATGATGGGGTCGGCTTCCAGTCTAACTGGATGCAGTTGAATACCTGACCATGGTGAATGAAATATCTAACATTGATATAATGCATTATTCCAACTATCATAAATGTATTAAACACAACTATACTGAACTCTGTTACTCTCTAAAACGACGCGATGACGATGTTTATAAAATTCTTGCATCAAAATTCAGATTTTACTTCGCCTCTTATTCTTCGAGAAACAAGAACGGTTTGCCTCAAGTAATTGTGCGCCTCCTCGAGAATTCAATTCTTAAATATTTCATGAATAAGACTGAACAAAAAAAAACTGAAGGATGCACTTTAAAAGGAATGGAGTGATTTTTTCAGTGCTTTTCTTCGCTTTTGTTCCAGTTACTTTATTCATTCAAGTGTTACAAACTCGTTGAGGAGAAAAATAACTAACGCTAACTTTAATAGTATTTCTTATTTAAAATACTGTTACAAAAGCAAATGATACATAAGTATTTAAGAGACTTTTACGTACTGCTGATATTTTACCCTGAGAACATGAATACACTTATATAGAATTTGAATACACTTTTGCAAAAAGTTAAATGTGCGTGATTCAGTATCATATCAATCGTCGTACCGTATCAATTGTACGAATTTTCTAATATATGTAATAGAAAGTAGGGATTACCGATGTAGACTTGAATGATATTCGTATTTAGGTATGAGTGTATTCATTACTTGGCATATGGGCCACTGTCATGGGACACTTAGATCCTTTTACACCAAGGTAGCAAGTATTAGATGTTCTTGCTACCTTGGTGTGAGGATGTTTACCTTTTTAGGGTTGCGTGCCTCAAAAGGAAAAAAAGGAACATTATAAGATCACTTTCTTGTCCGTCTGTCACCACCGATTTTCTCAGGTTCTGGAATTAGCAAGTTGAAATTTATACCAGATACTGGGGTCTATAGTCCCTATTAGGTGTATACAAATTAAGGTCCTGAGTCAACATGATAAAAAGATATGGGCAAATTTAGATTTTCGCGAAAGCTTGTAAGTACTTAACAAAATTTACCTTAATTTTCAACATTTTTATGTTTCGGAATTTTCCTGTTACTTGTACTATAAGACCTTGTTTTTAACTGTAATTGACAATGCTTAGTCAACGGAAGTACCCTATAGGTAGTTCCCGTTGACCAAGAATCACGAAATTTGGCGAGAAGCAATGTCTTACAGCACATGTAAACGGAAAAATCTGATAACCGTAAATATGTGGTTTAATAACAAAAAAAAAGTGATTTTACTATAACAAACTTAATATTGCGGTTGGTGCAATAGCCGTTTCATGGGAATGAACAGTAAAGTTAAGTTTGTCCTTTAAAAAGTTTGTACGGTGCGCGAGTCCGACTCGGTCTTGGCCGGTTTATTTTATCTCGAGCATTAGTTTGAGTAGTGGCCAGCACTTAGTGCTGCAAACTGTTGTAAAACCATACCTACTAAACACAAACAGCTTGAAACAAACTCCATCTAGAGGTCTTCTCTTTGATCTCCACTTTCCGTTTACGTTTCCATTTGAAAATAAACGGACCTAGTTACGAGTTTTTGCTGATTTTTGAGATACCTCCCAAGAGTTATGAAAACTGAATTCTGCAATCCAGTCTAACCGAAAACAAACGCAATTAGCATTTCATACGGCTTTATATACCTACCTCGAGTTCAGGCAAGAAGTTTTCTTGCAGTTGTATAAAAGTTAGTTTAAACGGCTGAAAGTACAAAGATTAGTTTTAGAATTCTGAGAGTTGGCACGAAATAATCTTACTTGCAAAATCCTTTATTCCTTGAATTTACGTTAGTAGATACTTATGAAAATCTAAGAAAACAAAAATTTTACGGCTTTGACATCACTGAATTGGAAAAAAACCCCATTCGTTTCATTCCCTGCAGATAAATGATACATAGGTAATAAGTTATTTGAAAATACGGTGATCTAAATTGTATCAAACATGTAACCTTTGTTTTGATTGATTACCTCAATGCGTTATGCAAATTATGCAACGTATGACCACAGGTCTGACTCTATAATACTGAGCAGTGTGTGGAACAAGGCTGCCAGGCAGTGACGAAGATGGTGATGTCCCTATGAAACAAGTAATATCATAATGAGTTTAATCTAGGTATCGACATGATCAACTCTATTTTTTTAAACTAGTTTGTCAGTATATTGCCTCTTCTATTTTGATTTATATCCACTTAGTACTGCACTTACTTTGGGCATTGCAAAATACGAACAAATCAATCCTTTTGACCACCCGCATGCCGTAATTATAGAAATAATTAAAAAAAAAGCCGTTGTGTCGTTCGGCACACGAAGGGTTAAATCCAAAAGGATAAACAAAATTGCACTTAGTTTTACACGGATTTATGAGTGCACGACCAACAAAAGCAAAATCCTATTTTTGTATTAACCGGACGAACCAGCATTAGAGGACTACAAACGTTATCCGTACAATGGATAACTGTCTGTCTGAAACTTTTTCACGTTTTTATTTGATAGGATTTCGATGTTAGTTGTTACGTACTTATCAAAATATGTAGGTACCTAAGTTTATCTTAACTATTTTCGATATAACTACGGTTGATTCACAAAATACCTAATGTGTTCATAACGCAAATTGGTGAGGTATTCCTCGAAGCGCTCCCGTTTTGAAACGCTCCCATCTAAGCGCTCCCGATTTGTTCCTTGGAAGAACGATTAAAAATATTAAAATTTATTTCCTCGAAGCGCTCCCACGTTTAAAAATAGGAAAAAGCATGAAGTAAACGTAATGAATTATATCGATATTTTTTAAAAACTCATGTGTTTTTGTAAAACTCATCGACATCGAAGTTGCTTAACCAAATTACGAAATTGAGAGGATAATATCTTTTTGCTTTCGGCACACTTATGTGTATACAAGGACCAATGTTATTGTGTATTCAAAGAGGATGTTATAAATAAAACTTATTACCTAATTATTATCGATAATTTCAGTTAGTATAGTCCCATCTCTATCCGAAAGTTAATCATGGGAGCGCTTCGAGGAAATAAATTTTAATATTTTTAATCGTTCCGCCAAGCGCTCCTTTTGGGAGCGCTTGGAGGAACAAAACGGGAGCGCTTAGATGGGAGCGTTTCAAAACGGGAGCGCTTCGAGGAATACCTCAAATTGGGAGGTCGACTCAACTACTGTTTTACCTACCTAATTTTGATTCAACTAAAATCAATCGTTCTGTATGGTGTCGGGTTCTGTATGGTGTCGGACGTAAAGAATAGCACCATCCCATATCTTCCCGTGGGTGTCGTAAGAGGCGACTAAGGGACTAACCAGAGAATGGGCAGCAGCGTTCTCTGTGCTTTTGTAACAACCGAACTGCGATCGCCAACCCGCCTGCTAAGCGTGGCGATTATGGCAAAAACCCTCCTTTGGAGGAGGCCCATGTCCAGTAGTGGACGTCTTTTGGCTGAAATGATGAAATGAAAATCAATCGCACTAACGAACGATTATTGTAGGTAATATGGTTTTTAAGATATTAGCTATGACATTGACCTCAGCACTTGTTATTTAATTAAGTACATCATGATAAACTATCTTATTAGGTTCTCTAATGTGCTTCCTAACTTTTTTATCCATAATCTAAAGTTCCATTTTTTTTTTCCAATCATCATTAATTTGTCACGACTTTGTACGCGCGCTCGCTACGCCCGCATTTTACAATACACAGTACCTACACACCCACTTTCCAAGACCCAATGCAGAAAAGCACAAAGCAATACTTTATTTTTAAATATGTAGGTATCAGAAAGGAAATGCAACTAACACGCCCGTATATTTAAACCGTAGATGAATGGTCCGTTATGGATTTCGTTCATTTATCACAAAAATCTGTGAAACGATCTTTAGGTATTTTAAACAGTAGGTGTTTGGACCGTAGTTATACCTATCGAAAATAGTTAGGATAAACTTAGGTACTATGCGTACCCAATTACCCATGTTAGTAAGTATACAAGTAGACCATGATGTGGGTTACAGCTTTCAACGAATTTTTAACCGACTTCAAAAAGGAGGAAGTTTTTTCATCACGATACACGGAAGAAGCCGCGGGCCAAGCAAGTTACAAATAAATAAAATCGAATAAAACGATATGCTATTTTTATTGCGAAATCATTTCCCGTTTGACGAAAAATGCTGTCCCTCCAGAATGCAATATCAATCAACTTCAATCTAGTGATTTCACTGAACACAGCTGTTGATTGATGCTTATGGTATGCAGATATTTTCACCTTTTCGAAATATTTTACTTTTAAATTAGCAATTCAATGTGCAGGTGCAGTCTTCTGGGCAGGTTTCCGAATAATAGCGACGTGGAAAACTTTGATGCCTAAGTCTTAGTGTACGATCATAGTATTGAAATATAATTATAGAATATCACCCGATTTTTTAAATTAGTCGCTTTTAAATCAATATATTGTATATCACATAAACCTACGAGTATATTTATGGGCCACTTATGAAACGTCAAAGATAGTTCGTTTCCTATGGAGAAGAAACTATACAACGTGTAACAGAAAGGGTATAGAAAGGGTGTGACAGAACATCAAACTGAACAACTTTGTCCATGGGACCACCATCGCAATCGTGAAAAAATAATAAACGGCCCTATGCCCTAAAATTCCAATACCTACTCGATCAAATGTATGAGAGCATGGAGACTGCTCGTTATTTTTTTAACAATTCGATGGTTGTCCTAAACTCAAACTCAAGCATTGATTTCAAAATATTCAAAGACAATAAAATGTAAAAATTAACTTTAGCTTTAGAAGTCTGTGACTTTTGTTTGTTTGTTTCATTTTTTTTGCCACCGACATCTAAAGCTAAAGTTATTTTTAAACGTTTTAGTGTTTTTGAAGTCGGTTTTATTTATTGCAAAAACGTTTTTTATTTTTCCATTTTTAGTTGTAATATCCTATACAAATATTTGTTATGTTTTTTTTTTGGGAACAATACATTTCATTGTAGCATGCTTATCCCCAATAAAATGGAACATACCATACCTAACTGTCGAAATTTGGGTGTACTGTACACATCTGCTTACCCCCCTCAGAGCATACAGGCGTGATGTTACGTTATGATATTGTGTAAACAATAAACATCCAAGCGATTGCAGCAATCACAACAGATTTGCGGTCTATTATTATAAAAAAAAAATGCTGGAAATCTTGGTTACATCATTCATGTTAAGATTATACATACTCGTATATGTGAGGATGATGTAGAAAGAGAGCGTCCAGAGTAAAAAATTAAATCAACAATAATTGGAGAAGTTAAATGGAAAAAGTTGTTCAGTTTGATGATCTGTAGAGCTTTTCCAATTTTGTGGTGTTACAGAGTTATTAAACTTATCTAATAGAGAACAGCAGTCCGAGAATTGTCAAAAGTAGTGAAAAATGCGTTCTGCTCTGGTTTCGACGAACAAACCGGTATGTTTGTGTTGTCTATCCCAAGTGCGGACTGTGACTTGTTTGAGTACAGCTGAATGGGTACGTCGACCCCTGCACCGCGGATCTAGCGGGCTCTATTAGGGAGCGGAAGATGCCAACTCTGAAGTATCGAGGGTCCATTACCAACTTATCACTGAGACATCTTCTAAACAATTGAGCCGTGTACAGTTCTTGTATTCAATTAACCTTTGTAAAAGCCATGACAAGTGCTTGTTGCTCCTGTGATAGTGGACCTCATTAGCGATAAAATCATAATATTTAAAAAAAACGCAAAAACCAAAACTTGTTATTGGTTTTTGCTTTTAATTTTTTTTTCAGTTTGTTTTTTTTTAGTTTTTTTTTTTCTTTCAGCCGTTTAGTTTACTATTGTAATTTACGTAAAATATTACTACTTTACGACAAATTTTTAGAATAGGTATTTTAAATTATATTAAAACATTAACCCGTACTAACTACCTACGCGCGCATAATGCCTTCAGTAGCTATTAAATAAAATAAATAAATCAATTTCGCTGGACATTGCACACAGCGCCATCTAGTGCCACACTAAGCAACGAGGCTTGTGTCGTGGACACCAGATAGTTGATATACTACATAGGTACTTTTTTGTTTTTAAATACATACTTATTATACATATAAACATCCATGATTCGGAAAAAAATGTCTATGCTCATCACACAAACATTTGCTTCTACCGGGATTCGGGACCCTAAGAACGTAAGGCAGCCTCACGTTCTTAGGGTACCGCTGCGCCATTCGGGTCGTCAAATTTTTATGGTTCATGTTGTATAAAACATGCGAAAAATCTTTTAAAACCTGTGACATCCACCAGCGTGGTTGATTACGGCCCTTACACTGGATCATATAGAATTCGACCTAAGCCCAGCAGTTGAAATTTGACCTTTATATTCTGATAATGTCTAAGTAAGCTTTATAATGTTGGAGGCGCCTACGTCTTCGTTCAGAACGTAGGTAATTCGTGCGGGACTGGGGTCCGCGTACGCGTACGCGGACTGGCGACCTAACTCTCCACCCACGCGTACTGTTTAGTACTTTTATTTTATTGTCTCGTGTCTGTCTCACGACACGCTATACTATTGCGCGATTAATTTTGGTATGTAGTGATGCCAGACCAGGCAATAACACGAACGCGCGACGTCAACGTAATGTAATATCGAACGATATTGCATCTTATATCCAGCCACAGCTTTGTAACTGACATGCAATATATATTTTTTTTCAACACTTGCCCCTAAAGTGAGCCTTATTTCATCGTTCTTAGGGCCATAAACCGAACTATAACACACACGTGCATAATAATATTACACACTAGTGCTTAGTAGAATTATCCCTAAAAAGTTAGTACCTAACTGCAAATTATCTATGCGAGTAAACAGAGCATTTTCAATTTAACTGGGTAGGTAGTAGTTTCTTTTTTGTAACAAGTGTAACAACATAAACGTTGAATGCCGCTAAAATCCATATACATTTTTGTAATAAATGTCCCTAATTAAGACGAAAAAACATTTATTATTATCAAATTATTATAATTTACAATAATTTGTTAGAAAATATTTGCACTTTATCACTAAAATTATAATTTTAAAGTAGGCTGTAGGTATACATTCAGTCAAAAAAGTATCGCGAATGGATGATTTGTTTATGGTTCCAAATTCAAATTTTTGTTTTTTTGTAGTTGTTAGATTGGCACAACTGTTTTCCATTTTGGCGCGGAGTTTGAGTTGCATCTGTTATTTATATTAAATACAGTGCTGGTTTTAGTAATATCATATATAGTGTGTATTGCGAATTTCATAATAAATAAATAAATAAAAATAAATAAATAAAATAATGGACAAAAATATCGAACAAAGAGTTTGTCTTAAATTTTGCATCGCCAATGGAATTTCGTGTTCGGAGTCACTGAAAATGTTACAGAAGGCTTACGGTGAATCGACTTTATCAAAAACTCGTGCTTATGAGTGGTTCAAAGCGTTCAAAAGCGGTCGAGATGTGATGGAAGATTTGCCTCGCTCTGGTAGGCCGTCAACGTCTGCAACTGAAGTTAACATCGCAAAAGTGAAGAAAATAGTGACTGAAAATCCCCATTCAACTCTGAGAGAGATAGCCGCCGAACTTTCTGTATCTCACGAGTCCATCTGTACCATTTTAACTAATCATTTGGGTATGAAACATGTTGCTGCTCGGCTAGTCCCAAAAGATCTGAATTTTCTCCAAAAACTTAATCGCATGAAAGTCGCTGAGGACATGCTAGAACGAGTCAGTTCGGACCCAACATTCATGAAACGCATTGTTACTGGTGACGAGACGTGGGTTTACGAGTTTGACATGCAAACTAGTCAACAAGCTTCGGAGTGGCGCCTTCCAACTGAACCGAAACCGAAAAAACCACGCCAAAGTCGATCAAAAGTCAAAGTCATGTTGACTGTTTTCTTTGACTATCGCGGTGTTGTGCACTCTGAATTCTTACCGGAAGGTCTAACGGTAAATAAAGAATATTATTTGAGCGTTATGCGGCGTTTAAGAGAGCAAATTCGACGAAAAAGGCCAGATTTGTGGAAAGAAAATTCTTGGATTTTGCACCACGACAATGCGCCTTCGCACAAGGCTATCATTGTGAACGAATTTTTGACCAAACACTCAACAAATACCATCCAGCAACCACCATATTCACCAGATATGGCTCCTGCTGACTTTTTTCTTTTTCCTAAACTCAAATTACCACTTCGTGGCACCCGTTTTCAATCGATAGAAGACATAAAGGAGAATTCGCGGCGAGAACTGAACTCAATTCCGGAAGCAGCGTTTAAAAAATGTTTTGATGAATGGATTATTCGTTGGCGCAAGTGTATCGTTTCTAAAGGAGCATACTTTGAAGGTGATAAAATAAATTTGGATGAATAACAGACATTTTGTGTATTATTGATCTTTTCCCGGTACTTTCTTGACAGAGTAGTATGTAATCAATCACCTTACATGAGGCGCGTGCAAAAAAAAAAAATGGCGCGCCGTTTCCCATAATTTTCAATTATTTTGTTTGTTGCTGTGTTGAAATTAATCTAACGATTTATGCAATACATGTTTGATTTTTCCTCGCAAGGTGTTCTAAAAGTTCGTATGAAACTCGTGAGCAACTTGCTCACTAGAAACTCGGCTGATTTACGCCCTCGCCAACGGCTCGGGCTGCAACCCAGAGCTTCGTGTATAATGAACAACTTAGCTCACTTGTATACTACGAGTATTATGAGAAACTGAGTAACGGTCTTATTACTGTGTGTGTTCCTGTTATTAATATACAGGGTGACTCGATCTCGACCCGCCATAGCAAAATCTCATATAGAGGAGGCAATTTACTAAATAATAAATCTTACTTAAGTTTTATAGTTTGAGAGATATGTGAATTTTTATCCTTTGTTGAGTTTTTTCCATTTGACCTTCAAGCATTTATAACTTTTTTTCCATTATTTTAGTAGATTTTTTTATTATTAATTGTTGGTTAAACATTGGTGATTAAAATACCTCGAAAGTTCCCTCAAACTTGGGTTAAAAATAAGATAGCACGTCTTTTTTAAAAAAGAAAAAATAATCTCTGAAAGAAATGTCTAAAAAATGACCACCTCTATTTGGGAATTTGCTATGGCGGGTCCAGACACCGTGTATAATGATGTGTTTAAGGATAAGTAATCTATAAGCAAAGAGAGGACTGGATGATTGGCTTCTTCATCATCCGATGATAATGATAAAGCATAGCGTTAGCTTATACAGTAAATAAAATCTTTTTAAGACGAAAAAAAAAAACAGAAATGGGAAAAGGTGGAGTTTATTTACCAAGAGTTCAAGGAAGTAAGTAACATATGGATAATACCTCCCTGTAATGTAATGTTACAGATTTATTATTCAGGGATTTTATATTGTAGTTTTTATCCCCATATTACTTCTTTGAAGTTTAGGGAAATGAACTCTACTATTCCGATCTCTGCTAATTAGGGGCCATCCATAAATTACGTCACACGTTAAGGGAGTGGTCGACGGAGTGTGACAAAGAAGTGGGAGGGGTCCTATATTTCGTGACGTCACATTTCAAAATCTTTATGTCTGAATCTTTAATAAAAATAATATTAAACGTTTTTAGCTTGTTAATTTTTTTAAATGTTTCATTTGATGTTAATTTCATTCAAAAAGAATTTAAATCGAAATAAAACTAATTTCGGAATTGCTTTTTTAATTCAATAATTTGTAAATGTAAAATTGCAAAATATGTGACGTCACACTAGGGCGGAGGGGGTCTCACAAATGTGACCAGCTGTGACAAGGACGGGGGGGGGGGGGGTCAAAAAATGAAATTCGTATGACGTTATTTATGGATGGCCTAACACTTCACAACTACAGATCTATGCTCTCTGACAGCGCGAGCACTAGAAACTAAGTTAAAACCTCTCGCGTACTGAACTTGTGACGTCGACTCATCCCCGACTCATACAACTAACTTTTAATTTGATACCAAGACCAACTGTCCGGTTTGCACAACTCGATCAAAATATTGCAGGTTTTGACATACATATCTTCCTACTTATACGACATCTATAAATAAAACACTTTTCAGTTAAGAAAACATTCTAGAACTTCATTAAGTACCTGAATTCTAAACATGTTAATGTGTGTTCCGGTGAATTAGTTAAAGTGGTGAGGATCGAGCGTGTTGAGGGTCCGTCTAGTGTAATTTTGAAGGTCTTCATTTTTAATCGAGTGTCCTCTGAAACGGGAAGGACTCCCGATTATGAATTTAAAGAGAAGTATTGTGTTGCATTGCAATGCCTGTCAATTTTCTGTTTAATCAGGAGTTAATGTATGAGGAGATGCCTTTGCCCAGCAGTGGGACAGCAACAGACTGGTACTATCTATGGAAAATCTGTCACTGAACTACTGAACATAAACAGTGTTAAAAAGAACGTTTCCACAGAATTAATTTAAGTACTAAACTTTCCGGACACGTGTGGTTGTTATTTAATCATTTAATTTACAAATCACACCAACACGAAATTAAACCATGTTATAACTTCAATGTTATTAGAACTTGCAGGATAAATATTTAAGCAGTGAAAATGTTTTGTGAGGGTGGAAAATGTATACGTCACACGTAGTTGAAGTTTAACGCGCTCAATGCAGAGTTGGTTAATATGACCGGCTTGTGGTTTAAATAATTTGCTAATGCCACCTAAATTCTCTTACGGAACTATTAAAACAGGTCAGCTAAGCTCTAAGCTGTTAAAAGTACATATTTAGTAATTTCGTGCGTAGAATGGCTATTCACAAAAAACAGCAGTGCAAGTACGTAGTAATCGATTCGATAAATCTGACAGTTATTCTCGACAAAATGAGTTTTTATCTTTGTTATAAACTCATTTTGTCGAGAATGACTGTCAGATTTATCGAATCGATTCCTACGTACTTGCACGGCTGTTTTGATATTTAACCGATCGAAATCTCTAAATGTGTATTTACATAAAAAACATGTCTGATAAAGATTTCAACTAAGAGAAGAGTTACGCCATCGCCATTGCGAAGGCTCGGTAATAGAAATACACAATATTTTAATATAGGTAAAGGTATAGATTTCCACTTGTGAGTTCCATTGTGATAAATAGGTTTTTATAAATTCTTTGTAACAAGCGCAGTGCCACAATTCTTTTGTACTGAACTCGCTTTAATTCTTTCATGCGGCGCGGCGCAGCGGCGGCGTATATTTTCCTGTTTGATTTGCGGTACATGCCGCCTCATATTAAATGGCATGCATGACATGAGAAACAACAGAGATCCATTGCTACTTGTAATCAATCAAAATCTTGTAAATTACCGACAGGAAATTTTATTAAATAGTGTCTGAATAAGTTGCGTTATATAACCCTGAAAAATAACGGTTGCATATTGTGAACAACCCTTTAGAATATTTCGGAATATTTTTAAATCTAAAAACGAAAGGTGGTCAAGCAACTTAATAATAATAGTTTCTACTAGTGAAATGAACCCCGTGCATGCGCTGCGAGACACGAGAAGACACAATCTTTTAAACTGAAAGTACTAAAAAAGCATTTTAAATGCTGTGGAAACATTTTCAGTAGCTATACATTTATTTCCGCCACGTGAAACATTAAATGTTTCATAGATTCTTTTTATGCAGTTATTACTTACCCCACACGGCGCGGGGTAGCCGCGGTCACGGTAATATTATAATACAGTACTCTAACTTCATACAAACGGACGAAACGCGAGCTATACCTACGCGCCTCGATCTCGGGGTGCGCTCGGGGCGCAGACACTCAGACAATCACGGCTGTACCACGGGCTGTACCGCAGTGTCGAACGGACGGTGTGTTGTTTTTTTATCAATAACCGCGCGATTTTTTCTCTAAAAATCAGTTAATATGACGAATAGGAAATATTGTGCTGTTTTTGGTTGTATGAATTCGTCAATAACGCATCCAGACATAAGTTTTTTTTTAAATTACCTGGAAACTCTGAAAGGTAAGACTATAAAATAATTTACTTACTTACTAGTAGGTAAGTACATAATGTGTGTCTTTTTAATGGATATGTATTTCCTTTTATCTCACGAAAAAAAAGGTGTTTGGATTAATGTGTGTGTGTGAATAAATTCGGTTGCTATAACGATGCTTGTGAGAAACACAAGTCTCTACATCCATGATGAGTTTCTCGACAGAGATAACGACAAAATCGCTAACTTTCGATCACTAAAATAACAATAAAAAAAAATCGTTTGCAATTATGATGCTTGCGAGAATCGCATCTTGGATGTAGAGACTAGCGTTACTCGCAAGCATCATCATTGCAACCGAATTTATTCGTTAGTAATTAGCAATCGAAATTTAGCGATTTTGTCGTTAACTCTGTGGAGACTGCCGGCCCGGCCCTGTACCTATTACGAGTCAAACAGCGTTTAATTGATGTTACCGCCTCTAGTTAGCGACTGAAAGGGGGAAATTTTCAGCGTTCAAATTCAAATGTTTTTGATGCATATTATTTTGTCCCATAACGTTATTAACGTTTGTTTTGAACATAACGTTTTAGAAGTTCAAGCGTCAGTTTGAGAGCAATTACTTAGTTGTGGAGTATACGAACTACGTCTGTGTGTACCTTTGTAACCAAAGGTACTTATTCAATTTAACATCAAAGGGCGTGTCGTCCCGAAATTGTTTTTTTTTTGTTTATTACAATATGGGCCTGTTCTTGACGTCGATCACGCCTGATGGAAAGCGATGGATGAAGTCTATGATGGAACGAGCGTGCCCAGAAGATGCCTGTCTTTCAATGTTAAAGCTGGTTGCATATTGGCTATTTCTACGTTAGCAAGTAGTTGTTTTGAGACTTGCATAGGTTTAAACTTCAACACTATCTATAGCCGTTTCAGCTAAAGGAATTAAATTGTTAAGAAGAAAATAGTAGCCTTAGCCATTCGGTTCGATACTTCAATAGCAACTAAGCGGTTAAAGCCATGCTTCAAAAATCAAGTCCGTTCGTCACTCAAGCGATACTCACCGATGTACGGTAAGCCTACGCTACTTTAAAATGTAAATGCTATCAACTAGTAATCGATCCTAAATAATAAACTAGGTTACTATGTTACTGAATCTATGCCTGGCTGTGATGTTGTAATGGATACCCACACGTTTACATACTCTAAGTTTATTTTTACAACCTTTTTATTGATTACGTTGGAAGGCGGAACGAAGACGGTCCATCAAATGCCTTAAAAAGGTAAAAGTGCATTAGGAAACTAGGAAAGGTGAATTTCTAATACTGAACGGTTATGGATTGTCGTCAAAAAGGGATGGAGTGACTACTAGTTTGACGGGAGGCACTGCAAAATTTTGTGATTTTATACCTCATGATGTTTATTTCTGGTAGTTTTTTATTTTTACCGTTCACTAATCATCGAAATTTCGAAGTCAGCTGCCGCGCCTACGAGGGCCATCTAAACTTACAGTAATTGCATAATACGCAAAAACTTTGTGGAACGATTTTTGGGAATACTTACCTTAAACGCAGAAAAAATAGTCAGCCGCGTAAATTAATCTTAGTGATGACACATAAGGCTATAAACACATAAGGTATAAACAGTCAAAGAAACGACGATCGCTTAGATTAGGACACGGCCATAACGGCCGTTTTTTGAGTATTCGCGTTACGAGCATTCCATTAAGACTCGAGGTAACAATGATAGTCGCACTCATATTACATAGAAGGACAAGGACCCAGCACAGGTAGCTCGTACTGCAACTACGGAGATACAATCTCTTTGTACTAGAGACGGTCTATTCACATTCGTGTTACAGTATTGTGTATCTTGGCGGACGCTACTTTTCAAACTATTGTAATGACCTAACTTTGGGAATGACTACACTACAAAATGTTTGATCTATGTTGTGGAATAATTGAAAATCCATTTACCGGTATAACATGACAATTCAAAAACGTTATTACAAAAAAGTGACCACAAGAGAAAACAACATATCCCATATACAGGCTGTAAACAACTTCATCACGAACCCGTCAACCAAGCATTATGTACATCAAATTATGTAACTACGCAAACATTATTGCTGGGAAACGACTTTTTTTTTGGGGTCAATGTAACGCACTCAAAACATTGTGCTGATGGATGAATTGAATAGTACGGGGGTCGTGGAGGTGTTTAAAGTAAAAATCGTACATTAAATACTTGTATTTAAAAAAAAACATTTCAAAATGTGGAGAACAAAAAAATGATCGCAATGACGGGGAGAACAAGTGCCTTTCGGCTTCGTTAAGAGGTTTTTTACACCCTTTATTATAGCGGTGAAAGTAACTCTGTCACCTTTCACGTCATTCTTTTATTGGGACAAGCCCGCCACACTGTTCCCAAACCACTGTAACTCCTGAAAGCCAGAATCAACAGTGGCGACCACCAGAAAAGCGCCGAGACAATGAAGCTCGACGAAGTCCCAGAGAATGAATTTAACTGTCTTGGATCCCGCAACGAAATTAATCAGAAAAGTATAGTGGAGGAGTAGGAAAAAACCGTAATTTCCACTTCCCTCCATTTCAGCAGGAGACAGAACGAAACAAGGCCAATAGGCACAAAGGGACGTTTACAACTGGGATAGGCCCAGTTGCCTAGCACCACGGATAAATATTAACATTAATGGGTCCTAAGTTGTGAGCTGTTATATTTGATTCCAATAATAGGTATGGCAAAAACGCTTGAACGCACGGAAATTTGTTCTAGTTTCCACAAGGTCTGTATAGTAAATAACTCCGGATGTAGCCTGTACACTATCCAACATAATGTTGCGTTCATTCTGCCAAAGACTGCACTCCCATAAAATGTGATGTGCTGATTGTTCATATTCGCAGTCAGATGTGGAACATTGACAAAAAGGCGAGTCAACAAGCTTGAAGGAAAATAACCTTTCACGTCAAGCTACGTTCAGGCTAAACGGATTTGAACAAGGCACAGGGATAGACCATGACCTGTGTTAGAACTTTAAATACTTTTTTTTTTACCCTGGTTCCCGGTATAGTAAACGTACCCAGGGTAGAAGCTCGCCTGACACACCACCTCCTTTTCAAAGAAGTAAACACCCCATTGCTCATACATTTAAAAGTCTAATCAAGGGGAAAGTATTACCGGGGCTGCGGGACTGTTCGAAAGAGATATCGTGGCCCCGGAACACAAAGGGCGATGAAGGAACATAGATGGGTTAAAGTCTAATCAAGGGGAAAGTATTACCGGGGCTGCGGGACTGTTCGAAAGAGATATCGTGGCCCCGGAACACAAAGGGCGATGAAGGAACATAGATGGGTTTTAGTCAGTAAAAGTCTGACACTGGAACCCAGGGTAGAAGCTCGCCTGACACACCACCTCCTTTTCAAAGAAGTAAACACCCCGTTGCTCATAC
Source organism: Xestia sexstrigata (assembly GCA_941918905.2). Lineage (NCBI taxonomy): Eukaryota > Metazoa > Arthropoda > Insecta > Lepidoptera > Noctuidae > Xestia > Xestia sexstrigata. The sequence goes on along the minus strand of OW799200.2, from coordinate 7,155,031 downwards.
ATTTAAAAGTCTAATCAAGGGGAAAGTATTACCGGGGCTGCGGGACTGTTCGAAAGAGATATCGTGGCCCCGGAACACAAAGGGCGATGAAGGAACATAGATGGGTTTTAGTCAGTAAAAGTCTGACACTGCCGGTCCGCCCAGAGCGGGAGGAGTCATTTGATGATTTCCTATTCGGAGTCAGGGGAACGTATTACCCATTAACTGGGTCGTTGAGGTCAGATATGCAGTCCCTGAATGTAGTTAGGAAAAGGATTTTGATAATGCTCCCACAGAAGAAATTCCGACTTCCACGGTCGACGCGAGCGAAGCTTACTTTCGTCAGACACTTGAAAGCTCGCCTCATCTAAATAACGAACAGAATACATCGTAATATCAACGAGGGGACAGTAAATGATGGATGCCGTTGTCTGTGTTATAAACAAGCCTTTGTTATATGGAAGCTGAACGGCCGGCTCGGTTGTACTTGAACGACATTAATGGAAATGCATTATGCATCAGCAAATTTATGATGACATTGACCTTGGCGGGCACCCCGAATAGATAAAGCTGGGAAGCTTTGTAACGTTTGTAACTGTAAAAGGGATCGACGGGCTGTGACTCTTTTCAGTATAATGATTCGAGATGGATTGGGATGTGAAAATAAAGTTAAGAAATTATTCATCGACACGGTTTAGGTGTTTTAAAATCCCATGTTTGATCCACTTTAGCATTCTAGAAAACTGCATTTCTGAAGCCGGACTTGGTTGCTTTGATTTTATTTTAGCTTTACACTTTATCCAATATAGAATTTCCTGCAAACGTGCCATTTCTATCATTCTATTTCATTTGAATTTAACTAAAAGCCCCACAAAAAGCATCTATGGCTAAATGGAATGGATTTAGTGGTCGTATCGCACAAAGAGCCACTGGTGACAATAATTTACGTAGCTGTCATCGGCGGCGCGAAGATCGATCTCGACCAGTCCACCTGTCGCTTTTGTTGATGTTAATGCTCTATCGATAGTATTGTCGGCGATAGAGCCGTCCGGCTGCAATATTAAACGAATAGAACAGTACCGTTTCCGTTACAAGTCAGCGACGTGCCAGCTTCCCTGATAACTTCGAAACAGATCGTGGACGACACGTGAGATATCATCGCCGTCATAATTATAATATGCACTACGTTTATTTTTTTAGTAAAAAAACGATTAAATAAACTAACAACCAACTATAAAAGGGCATCAAAAATCTCCTCAATGCTGTTAGCTGAAAAAAAAAACATTTCTTGCAAAAGTTTCTTCTTTAGAACGGATACAATATAATCCATCAGCGCTATCTTGTCTTTAATGCTCTGCAACTCCCGTACTTACTTTTTTAGTTTCAACAAGATTTTTATGCAAAATAACATTGATATCGTACCTAATTAAGTAATTAGTTCCATTAAGATAATGAAGAAAATTATATTTGAGGAGAGTTGGTTTAATACAAGCCTGAGGCCTTGAGTTATCAATTCTGTCAACGGGCACTAATTCAATAATAACATGCTTGGAAATGTACGTAATCGTAAATTCATTTTTCAGGTAAAATCAAAATAAAATCAAACTAACAAGACTTTAAAATTTAGATATGAAAATATAAATGAAATATAAAATAATTAGAATACCTATAATAAAATCAAATAATTCCCAAAATTATAATACAATACTTTCTCCGGCATTGTACTCGTACAGCGACATGTCGGATAGAACATTGCCGTCTTGCCAGTCAAGCCGTTCCCAATCATCGCTAGCACGGTGTTGGGGCTGGTCAGCTGGCCCGTATTACATCGTAGTTCGTTTAGGATGCAATTTCAGATTCAAATAACTAAAGACACACAAACACCCAAACAAACATTATTGTTTGTTATCCACAAGTGACAATACCTACTCAAATAACTAACTAGGGTAACCTAAGCGGCCAGTCCTTCCAATAATAATTCATAATTTTTTCTTTGATTTATCATAATTTATTTTATTCGCAATGTTAAAAAATAACTTACCGTATAAATGTTTACACTCGAAACTTCCAACGCTTTTCAATTGTAAACGAAACCTTTATTTCATTTATGTTTCGATCCGGAAAGTTGAGCTAGCAAAAAGTTGCTTTGAACTTACGAGTACCTACACCTCATGTGAACTCGTGACTGAAAAGTCGCTTTCGCTTTCACGGGGATATTATAACTATGGTATAGGTATGTTCGTTCTTAAACTATGCATAGTGTTTAAGGTTAATCCTACTTTCAACGTGTTGTCTGTACACAACATGACCAAATTATCAAGCGAAAAAGACTAATTTTTCATTCACATTACAGTACATTTAAGTGCTTAGATGAAATGGCATTTTATCATTGATAAAAATTATGCAAATGGTTAATTGAAATGGAAAGAAAAAAGGTACGTTCTACCCACATATTGCCAGTTATGTTTTTAAATCGCATGTAATAAGGGGTGAGCTATTGCTATCAACCGGGCACAATTCCAGGTTCCATGGCTGCTACTGAGAAATTCCTAATAAAAAACCCTAATAACATTGTACTCGACCTGGGAATCGAATCCAATCATCTTATACTTAGCAGTAGCGCTTGTGACCGCTAAACCAACGACGCAGCAGTGCATGTACGTAGGAATCGATTCGATAAATCTGACAGTTATTCTCGACAAAATGAGTTTTTATCTTTGTTATAAACTAATTTTGTCGAGAATGACTGTCAGATTTATCGAATCGATTCCTACGTACTTACACGGCAGATGCAACATCTATCTTACCACAACTAAGTTATTTCTGATTCAGTCGAGTCATTCTCGTCTCTGGTTGCAAACAATCGCCGGAACCGTACCGATTTATGGCAGCTACCCATGTATTGTAGATTGGTCGAGATAACTGGCCGGATGTGTGGCTACGATTTTCCATTTTAGTTCGTGCAGGAAAACATACAATTGCCTACTAGTTTCCCCTTCGTGCTACTCACAATACATATATAAAAATCAGAGTAATTTAATCACTGTGATAGTGTGTTTATCATATTATGTCCCGCGAACACAAATGGTTATTTTCCAGGCAATACGTAAACATAATAATATACGATTGTTTTATCAAAAGGCAATACATTAACAAGCACCTATATATATCATTGGAAGATAATGATATTTCTCGACGGAGTATCCGGTTTTTCATTTCTTTTGTGTGATGTACAATAGGATACAAAAAAGTAATATTGAATATCCTAATATTGTTTTCCATTTGTTACAGATGTATCTTACCCCTCCGGCGTGGATATTCATGTCAAATCTGCACTGAATTATAATGGAAGAAGAGAAGAGGCAAGTACTATTAGTAACTTAAAGTATCTTTAATACAAAGTGTAAACGGGACCCGTCAACCAAGCATTACATACATCAAAATAAGTAACTTTTCGCAAACATTATTGCTGGGAAACGAATAGTATTGAATAGTATTTTTTAAAGTAAAGCTGAAAACAAAAAAAACGTGTATTAAAACAAAATTTGAGAAATTCATTTCATCATTCTAAAATCTTTCACCCCCAATATCTCCGTAACGAGAAGGTTTCCAGGTATGGTCTGGAACAAACAAATAATCGCTATGATGGGGTGAACAAGTGCCTTTCGGCTTCGTAAAGGGTATACTAGCACCTGTAACACCACACTACATAAACAATTGTTTAATTTTCTTTTCATCTTGACGTAGTTGAAAGCACTAGCTAGCACGAGAAAAGTAATAAAGTTTTTGCAATTTGATGTGAATTTGAACCTATTTATTTTATGAAAATCTTTATAAAATTGCTACTATTTTTCCAAAACAAATCTTAACATGCATGGTGGTATCATGGCATGCCATACCTATTATTTAAAAATAAAAAAGATTTTCGTAATAATACGAGCTTATAACAGGATAACTGCAATTGAAATATGTCTGTCAAAATGCTCAATTTTTTTTTGTTTGGAGAACATGCCACCCCATAAATTGTAGCAGATATTAATGAAATGTATATAGATTTCTTCCCTATAATCTCTAGATTACAGTAGTAATATTAGCTAAGCCATATCTAACCGGAATGATGAGAAATTAGAAAATGAAAACGTGAATCTAACAATAACCATACAAGTTGCTGCACGTCTGTAGCAGTCTCTGAAAGTAATTGTATTCGCTCATTGCGTTGAAATCATACTGCACAATTGACACAACGACCAGCAGATGCCATTTTCATAAAATAGTTTTTTATTATATGCGAATAAATCGCAGAAACACTTTCACGAAAATCGAAATAAACGGAAAGAGTAAATGTCAAATGAAGTTGTCTGTCAATCACCAAAAAGAAGGATTTACAACGTTCCATGATGATTTTCTATACTATATATTAAAAATAGCATTATAAAGCTCACAGTTTAATATTATTTATTTTTATATTATATTCTATTTCTTTTATAATTAAAGTAGATATTATTACCGATACGATGGTTGCTGCTGCCGCCACAAGAAGAAACATGATTTTGATCGGCTACTTTAAAAGCCAAAATCATAACAAATCTATTCTGGTTGGTCAGAACGAGGCGCGAATGGAGCTGTCAGTGTCAACTCACCAGCATATTTGTCAGTCCAATTACGTTCATATCATTCAATAAAATTTGTTGGCTGATACCTTCGATTAGCCGTGTGGTATCCGGCAGAGTAGAATAGAAGCAACCCATTACACGCACGGGTGTCGTATAAGGCGACCAATGTCTGAGGCAGAACACCTTGCGCCTCCGTAGACCATGATGTTGTTGTTGTTGTTGATACCTTCGATCAACAATTAGCAACAATTGTTGATCGAAGGATGATACGAACGTTGCGCTTGTAGCAAATAAGGATGAGTTTGAATTTGAAACATTTTAGTGTAGCGCCTGGGGTTTGCCCTTGATTTTTTGCTGCATTGAATAAAATATGGTAGAAGTGGAATTTTATTTATAAATATTTGCGTACATTTTTGATCATCATTATAATTTACCGCGATAATGAGCCCAACATGACAAAAACAAAAAAAAACGTTTTAATTTAGCGGGCTTCAACTATTTATGCTAAGGTAAATTTTGAAACGTGGTGCAGGTATTTCGGATTTTTTTAATGGTTTTTAGGTTATTTGCCAAAACATGACTGTAAGCATAAATCATACACAGACACGAGTGACACTCAGCGAAATCAGGCAAGAGGCAAAACAGGTCCTTACTCCCAGACGAGCTAGGCACTTCATTTTGAAGTCGACGTACAGCCTTATTAAAGTATTGTCAAGTAAACCTAGGTGCTTGAAACTTTATGAGACCTTTATTAGAAAAAATCAATCGGAAAAAAAAAATATGATGAAGAAGAAAAAATCCTGAGGGAAAAAGTAATGAGAAATAGTAGTCCACAGTCTTAAAAATAAAATTATTGACAATACGTCGTGTCATTTCATGCAACTGTAAAAATTTTATAGTATCACCTTTCAGCCAACTTAGAAAACACAGGACTAAATGAATTTGACATTTATCGCTGCAATTTTCTTGACAATCAACGCCACCTCGAACTGCACACTTAAAGTGGACATATTATAGTGATTCAAAAATATCGACTAGGTACAGGTAGACAATAGACATTTCAAAGTCATGTCGATGAGTTTAAATCAATCAATCAGTTTTAATCAATTTTAGCATTTGCTTAAAGGTTAAATTCCCTGATAACTAGACCTCAGAGGTTTCTTGCATTATTTATTCAGGCATGTTAAAGCAGCTATTGCATAAGCAGTCTGAAGCTCTGTATTGACTGCAAATATTGGGAGAGCATGCTGAAACATAGTTAATTCCAGGACATTTGGTTGTTCAAAGGCTCTTTGCAACGCGGATACCCGAATTGCCGCAAGGAAATGCGACTTTCGAGAATGTTTATAAACAAGTATGGGTTTGTAATGAAATTCTAATATATCTAGCAAATGATGGCAGTTGTTATTTGTCATACTAGACATTCTATAGTGATACCAACTCGGCTCATGAGAAACTAAATGCCTCACGATATAAATTAGAAAATATGAACAGAAACTGTTTTGTTTTAGAAATCGAAGAAGTTGTTTATCTTTTAATTCATCATTGGATCATTGGACATTGAATGGACATTGTACATTGAATTAAATATTAAAATGTTCTATTCTTTGAAATTATAATTATTGTGATATTTCTATGAATTTTAAGTCTTCGGTAGTTTAATAGATTTTCCCGTTTTACTCGGAGACATATTCCATAAATTTGTTGCGATGTTTTGAAATTGTATATTTTCAAAGCATCGCAATTATACGTTTGTATGTTTACCCTAAGTCGAACACATTTGCACTACTTATAAAGAGAAAAAAAATATAATAATACTTAAAAAATTAGATATTTTTAATTAGATATACATTTTAGGAGTAGGAACAGTTAAAATATGATCCTCTATCTATCCTCTATATAAAATTACTGCAAATTATTATTATAAAAAAAAAAAAAAAAAGTATTATTATTTTTTTTTTTTTTTGAAAGTTGAAAATATGATTTAGAGGAGGTACCAAGACAATTACTACCGTTTTGTTGTTGATATTACTGATTCTGAATAGTTTGACAGTCATATACTCATATTCTAGGAACTTTTTGATATGATCCACTTTTGAAACCTATTTTACAATTCAGCTAAACTATTATTATACAGAGGAAAGATTTGTATTTTTGTATGTTTGTAACGAATAATTTCAAAAACTACTGGACCGATTTCAAAACTTCTTTTAACATTAGAATGCTACACTATTCCTGAGTAACGTAGGCAATATGTATTACCAGAAAAAAAATGTCCACCCGTACGAAGCCGGGACAGGTCAAAAAATAAAACAAGACCGCAGCCGTTATAAAGATTCTGTCAAACCGGTGAGGACAGATTGCGGCCTCTGGACTCTGAAAGATATTTCAGCACATTGTCCATCCTGTGTTCCCAGCCAGTCAGCATCTAACGTTTCGACTGTTCTTTAAAAGTTTTGTCATGGATTTTACTGATTGTGTATTGTTCGACAGCCCCATCCCGACCAATGTCCAGTGCTGAAAGAAAGCGTAGCGGACATCGACACCGTCGCCATTTACCCCACTTTCGAGTTTCAGGTACGTAGCGATTATTAACTATTTATTATTTTAGAGGAGTTCAATATGTAATACAGTTTGACTTGTTCAAAAATGAACATGTTAAATCGAGAATGTGCTAAAAACTTGTAAGAAAACAAAAAAAAACGCATAAAATAGTGCTATCTCTGTTTGACTATGGTCAGAGCGGGCGGGTCTCGGTACATAAACATTCCTATTTTGTATGTATATAATTGCTTTATTGTTGTTGTTAACTACTTTATGGAATGGTAAGTGCATGTACAGACTAGTAACACTTTTTCTTTTTTTTGGAGTCCAGTAATAGGTACCTAGTAAACGAAGGTATCTATTATAAATAACTTTACTGTATACAATCCAAATACTAAGTTTAGCTAATTCTGAGCTAAGAATGATGAAAAACAAGGATTTAGAAACAAAATGTATATACTAATGTGGGTGATTAATACATATGAACCTTCCTCTTGAATCATTCTATCTATTGCTGAAAACTGCATTAAAATCCGTTGCGTGGTTTATAAGATCAAACCATACAAACAGTGTGGTGCAATCAGTCTCGGAATAAAATGAGTGAGACATGTACGAGCGGATAGAAGGACAGACAGGACGATTATTTTTCCATTTTTTACGACTACAGAACGGAACCCTAATAATAAATACGAAAAGTGATTTTAATAATGTCGTGTAGGCAGAGATAACGACAAAATCGCTAACTTTCGATTGCTAATTACTAACGAATACGCATCTTGGATGTAGAGACTTGCGTTACTTGCAAACATCATCATTGCAACCGATTTTATTCGTTAGCAATTAGCAATCGAAAGTTTGCGATTTTGTTGTTATCTCTGTCGAGACTGAACAGGTCGGTTTAACGATTTACGAAAAATTTAAAAACCCCCCGACACTCTAAAAACTAACAAATAATATTTTTATCGTCACATATTTTATGCAAGTTCAAATATTTTTATTTTCCAAGCGTCGGTCGTCGCGTCGGGGGACCGCTAAAGTTTATAAAGTATTTTTCCAACAACAGCTAATTAATTATTACGAATTAAATTTAGGTACGAGCGATGTCTACGCTCTACGTAAAGCCGCGCGCGGCCAGCTCGGTGTGCGGTATGCGACCCGAACGGGCAGACGACGTTGACGGTTGTGTCGATTTTGCGGCTTTTTTGGAGTAAATTCTTTTGCTGCAATCTGCGACTACACCATTTTTTCTCACTTAGCGGTACCCCGAAGCAACGACGCTTGGAAAATAAAAATATTTGAACTTACATAATTTAAGTGACGATAAAAATATTATTTGTTAGTTTTCAGAGTTTATTTTTTGTGTCGGGGGCTTTTTAAAAATTTTAATTTTACTTTTATTTTGTCCTTTTTAAAGTAGGTATTTTTGAATCGATAGAACATATGGAAGGTAGTCAGATCGCCTCATCAACTAGAAAAGAGCTGATGATCTTCAAACGGCTGAACAGATTTTCATGAAACATGGCTAAGAACACTCGGGATAAAATTATCTAGGACACAAAACAACTAAACGAAAATCGGTTCATCCGTTTGGGAGCTACGATACCACAGACAGATACACAGATCTTTAAACTTATAACACACCTCTTTTTTGGTCGGGGGTTAAAAATAAAATATGGTAATCAAAACGTCGATCATAGGTATAGTAAATCGAAATCAAAACACTGATTAAACAAGCGGCAAGAAGTTTTATAACTTATTATGTATTATAATATTCTTCCAATCAAAAAAGGAATTAACCAAATCGGTCCACAATGGGGCTATCGTATTTGAGCTCAGCAGATGGCGCACTGTGGAGTAAGGTCCTGTCAGTTATTCTATTTAATACTTTAAAGCATCAATAACTTCATAAAAAAGTTTATTTTATTATGTAAAACAACATAGTATACGCATTAGATATACACACATCAAAAATGTCTAGGGATCAAGCATTTTTATGCGGATTTCTTGAGATTGAGATGTGGCTTTGTAATAAATTTATGATTTTATAAATTTATATGGATCCTTTTTGGTGCATTTCATAATTTGAATCAGGAACTCTCAATCAAATTCGAGTAAAAGATGAAAATAAGCTGTCAATATTTTCCCTATAAAAACATACAACGCATTGAAGACATTATTAGTGCTACTGTTTCCCTACTACTGATTAAAACCAACGTTATTATGGAGCGGCGACGTCATTTAAGCAGGGAAGAAATGCTCAGAGCCGTGGGAATGATAGAAGCTGGTTCCCGGCAACGTACTGTAGCTTTAGCTCTGAATACAAGTCAGAGTGTTATCAGTCGACTTTGGACACGTTACCGAAGCACTGGTACCGTGGCTGAGCGCCATGGAGGACGGTATCGCTGCACCACACGGAGACAAGACCGATACATTCAAATCTTAACTCGAAGAGCTCCAACAATAACCGCCATGATGTTAGCCGTGAGGCTTCATCACTCTTCAGGGAACTTAATTAGCGACCAAACAGTCAGAAACCGCTTGCATGAAGTGAACCTTCATTCCCGAAGACCGCTACGGGTACCACCTATAGCAATGCACAATCGTAGGATTCGATATCAATGGGCTCTTGAACACAGAAATTGGGCAGAAGAACAATGGCGTTTCGTGTGCTTTTCTGATGAGTCTCATTTTGGTATGAGACCGGATACAAGACGTATACGACACTGGAGAACCCCTGGACGCCAACAGCGATTAAAATCCTGCCAGGAAGTCCATCCTTATAGTGGTGGAACCATCATGGTATGGGCGGGTATTTGGATCGGCGGAAGAACTGAGTTGATTTGGATCAGAGGCAACCTCAACGCTCAAATTTATGCTGAGACGATTGTATCAGACGTCATCGTTCCTCTACAAGTGCAAATCGGTCCCTTATTTCAGTTAATGCATGATAATGCACGACCGCACACCGCAAGAGTTGTAAGACAGACTCTCGCCGCAGCTAACATCAATGTCCTGCCCTGGCCTGCTCAGTCGCCAGACTTGAACCCGATTGAGCATGCATGGGATATGCTACAGAGAAGAGCTCTGCCGAATATGGAGGGTATCCAGTCGCAAGAAGACCTTTTTTTGTTGTTGCAACGAACATGGGCGGCCATTCCACAGCGTGATTTGGATGAACTCATTTTGAGTATGCCAAACCGATGTTCTTGTGTTGTTAGTGTTCGCGGTAGAAACACGGATTATTAATTGTTTAAGTTACCCAATAAAATTTTAAAGAAAACTGTTATTTCAGTCTTTTTTTCGAACTTTAATGTTAGTGGTTCAAATGTCAAAAATCCCTTTATTAGGAAAATGGCAAATTTCTTTATTAATGCAAAGGTGACTTGGTTTATCGTTACTGTGACAAACGAAAACACTTTATTTGATGAATCCTTAAAGAAAATTTTAATTAATATCAATCAGGAGAAAAGTTATTGCAAAAATATATGTTGATCCCTAGATACTTTTGATGTGTGTACATTTACAATATTCTTATATTAAACATTTAGAAATCATTCTACCTCCAAGTACTAACAATAGTATGATTCTAAGTTGTTACTTAAAATCTTCAAGTCATAATTAATCAGGAATGGCTCAATCTAGAACACAATCGTGAGTATTAGTATAAAATACGTGATAAAAAAGCACGCAACGCGTGAACACTATGACATCTGACATTTTGGAGGACCTTAGTCTACACAAGCGCCTCTAGCGGCAAATTCACACGCGATCACGCGCTTCCATTGGCGAAGAAATCGGTGAACATAAAAAATACATACCTACCGTCGAACATAGAATCTCCTCCTTTTTTTGAAGTCTGTTAAAACTAAACGTATTTCTCGCCATATATCAGTACAACTTTATACCAGAAACGAGACCAGCTATTGATTAATACAAGTTTTTTGTGTGGCTGATATTTTGAAAATAAAATAAAATGGCGGAAGTTGGGTAGGGCAAGCTTCATAATGTATAAAAACATTCCAACTCCTTCGCAAACTGTCGTCACAAATCAATAGAAATAAATAACCTTTTCAAAGCAAAAATACTAATGTTCAAAACTGATGCGTATTATAAATTAATTAAATCTATAATTCTGACGATAATCGAATACTTTCCAAATGTCAGATGTTCCAATGTAAATGTCATTCATCATCACTATCAATTCAGCATTCAATATGAATGGGCGTGCATTAAAATTAGGCCGCGTAAAATTATAGGAAGATACTTACTCTATTTTTCCTGTACTGCTGTTTTACTATTTGTTAATAAACTATTTATTTTGAACTTTATAAATGCCAAACAAAACTGAATAAACAATACGTAGGTAGGATAGATAGTACTTTCTAGAGTGGCCTATCTTATAAGCACGCCAGTTTAGATCGGCTATGTTGGCCACAAATCGAAAGGGATTTCGACGCCCTCAACCGAGGGCTGATTAGTCAACTACCTGAAGCGATTGAAACCCGACGTTATTACGTTTTGAGTTCACAGAGTTTCTTCATGTATATTCATCAGAGAAACAACTGCTTTATTCACTTTAAAACTTTTCTATTGTTGGATAAAAATTACAAAAAGTTAAGACTTCGACTTCCCTTCCCTCTCATTGAGAGGAGACCTGTGTCCCAGCAGTGGGAACATTATAGGCTGATGATGAAGACTGAGACTGAGACTGAGTAAACTGATTCTGAAAAAATACTCGATCGATCTTTCTTTGTATTTTTAACCGACTTCCAAAAAGAGGAAAAATCAATTCGTCTGAATATTTTTTTTTGTTTGTGTGTGTGTGTTCAGCCTTTGTTTCGCCAATTGTGAACCGATTTCGATGATTCTTTTTTTGTTTGGAAGAAAATTACTTCGCGGAGGTCCCGTTTGGTGAAGATCTGATGGTGATCTTCGGAGATATGCAATGGAACTCTTTAATTATAGACAGCAAATCGGTCGTGATTGCTGCAATCGCTTGGATGTTTGTTGTTTTCACAAAATCATAACATAAAATCACGCCTGTATGCTCTGAGGGGGTATGCAGATGTGTACAGTACACCCACATTTCGACAGTTCGGTCTGTTAGGTTCCATTTTATTGGGGATAAGCCTATTACAATGACATGTATTGTTAACAATATGAAATAAATGACTGCCTCGTTGGTCTAGTGGTGGCGACTACTCAGCATGAGGTCTTGGGTTCGATTCCCAGGTCGGGCAAAGTGTTATTGGGTTTTTCCATCAGGAATTTTTCAGTAGCAGTCTGGATTTGCGCCAGCGCTCGCCCACTATTACATGGGACTTAAACATAACTAGTTAAATGTGGGTCTCAAACTCAAAGCATTTATTTCAATTAGACCATTACGGCACTTTTGAATGTCAAAATTACAAATAAAAAACAAAGCTACGGTCCCAGTCACAAGGCATAATAACTTGAGAAAGTACTGTAGTTGCCCATTCCCTAGCGTAGATCTGTATGGAGAAGAACGGGCAAGAAACTCCATGGACACTCTTTTGAATAAAAATATTGTTACAAAATCTTGGTTACTTACATCATTAATTTTGAAATTATACATATATGTGAGAACGATGTAGAAAGACGTGCACATTAAGAGCGTCCAGAGTAGAAAAAGACAGCAATTGAACAACAAACGAATTAAAATGAACCCTGGCAGCCAAGAGATGACCAGTCCCAACTGACAGCGCCCGCTCACGAACATGACGCGCGCATCGGCGCCATACAACTCAACCATATTGAAGGGAATTAAATGACCTGACACACCCGCCACCATGGTGTAGGTCCTATTGGGTACACCTCAGCCCAACTCTTCGGAATTACAGGCGTAATGTTATTTATGTTAAAATAAATGTATAGCTAATATTTGTATAAGATATTACAACTAAAAATGGTAAAATAAAAAACTTTTTTGCAAAAAATAAAACCTACTTCAAAAACACAACAAAGTGAAAAATTACTTTAGCTTTAGAAGTCGGTGACTTCTGTGTGTTTGATTCAGTTTCTTTGCCACCGACTTCTGAAGCTAAAGTTATTTTTCACTTTGTAGTGTTTTTGAAGTTTGAAAAAAATTATCTTAATAGACCCTTACAAAAATAAATGATAACGTTTTGTAAAAAAGAAAAGAAAATTGAAAGATTACTTTGCAAAAAGACTTACTTGTTTTTTTTCCAGTAAAATCGTTCTACATCTTACAGGTCATGGTTCCTGACTACATGAGGCTTTGTTTCATTTACCAATTTTACAGTGTTCGTCCCATCTCAACTCAACTATACACATACAGGGTTATTGGTTAAGTCGACCTAGATCCGTTAAGGGGTTGTAGTGTGCATTATTTCTGACTGATTTGACTATTAAACACCTTACCCCAAACTGAACCGTTTTATAAAAAATAACTTTAAAATTTTATCATAAAAATTGAAAAAAAAATTGCCTATAGTTCAATTATTTTGTAATTTATTCCTCTAATTTATTTGATTGGGTAGTAGATAAGTTGTTTTATTATTCTCAACACTAAAATTGCAAGTAATTAAACAAATTGGGTCGTACTCGCAGATTGAAGGTTAGAAAAAGGAATCATTTCGTAAAAAGTATGTTCTTCTTAAGGGAATATAAAAAAAGTCTACACCAGGTATGCTGCAGATGTGCTTGTAAATATCTACGTTTCTTCAGCTATCGAACAAGGTATAATACTTATGGGTAATACCCTACCCATAAATAATAGAAAATTTAGATAAAAGGCTCCTAGGTAGTAGTGAACGTTAGTGCGGCACGGTAAAGGTTAGTAGTAAACGTAGTAAAGTTCTTAAAAAACGGTTCAGTTTGGGGTATGGTGTTTGATAGTCAGAAACGATGCACACTACAACTACTACTACTACTTAACCAGTAACCCTGTATACATTTATTCTTACTTGAGCACACTTGAGCGCATGTACTTCAAAAATTAAGGTGACATCTTTGATTACGCGAAAATTTGTCATTAAAATCGGTGTAGTCACAGAAAAAGATAACCAGTAGGTCGGGTCGGACGTGGCCTTGAATTCAATGCCTACTGTCGATCAAAGGACTAGGGTTGCTACCATCGGGTATACTGTGTGGAAAATAAAAGCATGTACTTAAGTAATATTCAAATCAATATTTATTATAAAATAAAAATCTTCTTAATAATGTATTGGCTTGTATTATGTATATTAGAAAATGAAAAATATTTCCGTCTGTTTCGACTTTCGACACGTTCAAAATTCCTTATTGTTGAATTTTATAATGTAAAATATTCTTATGAAAAGTTTTAACAAATACCGTTTTTTAATTATTTGTTACGCTAACCACAGTAAAATTAACACTGACGACACACGAAAAAGTCCAGTGACGCGGCGCGCGCGGTTGCGTGTGACTGCCAGTCTGTTCGCACCTTGAAGTATCCTTACGGGGAAGGGGCGCGCGGTAAATTATTTCAGCGTGTCGGGCGTTTCTTTGAAGCCGACCTACTGTTTATCTATATACTGTGGTGTAGGGATGACCCGCGTCATTGCCCGCGTAATTTTTTTCACGTCAATCACGCCGGTTTATAAGTAGCTTCATCAAATTAAAATGTAAGTGAACCGTGCAATATAATATTGCTATTATATGTAGCGTTTATGCAAAATTTAGGGCTTATTTTGTGTTTAATTTATCACCTCGTTACGGTTTGTACGCTCGGTTGAACGGACTTTTCGACGCGGAATCGACTCGAGCTGGTCACATATTACCACATCCACATTTTATCGCATTTAGTTTAGCCAGAACCAAAATGGGGCGACTGACGGCTTTTTGCAAAGCTTCCTGGCCGGCTCAGTACGCGAGTTATTAATGAATGTGGCACATCTGTCCACGTTCCTCAAATACGCCCATACATTATCAAAGTGCACTTTTCCGAAAAACTTCTTACTCGAAAGTCGAACTATAACTTTGAGGTTTATTAAGGTTCCTTTCGCCTTTCCGCTTGTTCAGAAAGTTTGTTTTCAGACTAGGTCAACACTTTGGTGTCTCTTATTTGTTGTTAGATTGATGTAGACTTCAACATCAATCATACTTTCATTTTCGTTGCTCCAGATTTCATTTTCCCCTTTAAAGTTCTAGTAGCACCTAGGTAAACTTGATAGCAAACAACTCGTTTATGTCCCACCTGGTTATTGGTTCACCTGCAATACCGTAATTATTGATGCATGCAAATACCAAACTTCTGAAATATACGCTTGTTGCTCCTGCGATATTACTAAATGTAGTAAATTTGTCACCGCAGCAACTGTTGTGGAAAATTAATAGCGAGAAATGAAAACTGATGCGGAACGCTTCGCTTATACAGATGTAGATAACGACAAAAGAGTGGTATGCATGCGAGTGCTGCACCACGGGACCAGACCGCACACGCAACGTTTACCGATTACAATGTGGTTTCAACATAACATAATACCAATGAAAAGAATTTGGAAACCATGCAATGGTAGAATCGAACAAAACTGCTTTTTATTACCCCGTTCAAAGTTTTTCACAAAACGGTTCCATTCAACTCTGAATCCGGACGAGTTATGTGTGCAACTTTACTAATTTGTACTGGAAGTATTTACTACTCAGTCCAATATTCATTTGAGTCACGTGATCGGGAGCCGCTTGTCGGACGGGACTAGGCGTCGATAAAAAGTTAGCAGCGCGAACTCGAGGAGCTGTTACCGTTTTTTTTTTAGATTTGAACGTTTGCTCCCGAATGTGTAGAACAAAGTATTGATAACAATTCTTATGCGAGCGAGCGGCATACTTACCTGGGTTCGCTTGGAGCTTGCACTTTAGAATAAAAGAATAGAAGTACTAAAACGAGAATAAAACTCCCAACAATTCCGGATTATTAGCAATGTTTCTTTTCTCCATCCAGTGTAAATAAAGCTGGGATCAAAACAATCGTCTATTACAGTTACAGAGGATTATTTTCTTTCTCGAAACAGTTGGAGCACACGGCAAATGATAGCGTTATTGATTTGCGACTGACTGTAATATACTATAGGGAGTGGTAGGTACATAATCGCCGCAGAATTAGGAACTAAAGGGTAGTCTGAAAATCTTTATTATATCTATGCTGAAAATGGTTAACCATATATGTAATTAACGTGGCCGCGCTGGCCACTTATTGGGCTTGAGCCATCATAAAACAAAACATCTTTATTGTAAATATTATTCAAAAGTAGGTATCGTTTTCTCCCTTTGAAAAAATACTATTTAGAAGATAAAGATATTGTATTTTTATTATAGATTTTATTCGATGAATAGTATAATTATACTATTAGTTACATTATTAATTTGCATGACATTATTATTACTTATTTCTTACTAATTCAAATTTAATTATGTTTAATGAAATTGGACCAATGAATTGGACCACACTATTATATTATAAGCATGCGAGGCGATGTAGCCATCTACATCCTGAATGATGACGTAATGAAATAAATACTGAATAAGAATAATTTTGTCATAAAGTTAAGTTCCTAATATATTTGTACGCCTCGCATGCTTATAATAGTGTCCCTAATGATCTTTTTTTAGTATCCTCTCAACCTGTGTTATGCAAATAAATGATTTGTATTTATATACATGTACATATTTTTATTATTTTATGTATGTATAAGTTATCCGTGTCTCAGAATATGGAGCCATAGCTGCTCAAGCTTTCATTAGCAATTGAAAGCTAACTTTAGTGTACGCATTTTCTCCCACGAACGGGCAATTTTATTAAACGAAGAGCTACATACTGCGAAATAGCGTTTGATAGTGCAGTAGGTATAAATACACGTTACCACAACTATATAGGTAATTTAGGAGGCACGTAACGGAAATAATAAATAGAGTAGTATTTTGGCAAATGTAGAAAAATCTCGTGTATAAATATAAAAACGTATATATATATATATATATATATATATATATATATATAAACGGGACCATATTACTAAGACACCACTGTCCGTCTGTCTGTCTGTCCAGGACCAGGCTGTATCTCATGAACTGTGATAATAGCTAGAAAGTTAAGATTAATTAAAAATTAAAGGGAGCTCGCCTACTACGATGGTACGGACGGAACCCTTCATGAGCGAGTCCGACTCGCACTCGGTTTTTATGAAATTATTTGCGCATATTTGGGTCTGAGAATAGGTCGTAGGCATTGTTTTTTTTTTTAATACACATCAAAATTTCCACGCGAACGAAGTCACGGGGTTTTGGATTTGTGAGTTTTGGCTATTGGACTAACTACGATCTTTTGGGTTCGGTATTAGTAATCAATGCATGTACTGTAGCATGTACTGCATGTACATGTAGTATTCCACCCCTCAATTTGAATGCGTTTGAATCGATTAGACATAATGAGTTAATGACAAATAATGCTCACTCACAACTGGGGAAATGTTAGTGTACTATTAAGTATACCTCTGTCTAACTCTTCGGGAATTATAGGCGAGATTTTTTGCAGTGAAGGCTGCACTACGAGTCTAACATTTAACTATTAAAGTTATACGTGCATTTTTTTTTGTGCAAAGTTAAAACTGGTTTGTCCTATTGAAACTAAGCCGCGCGATACAGGACGATATTCTAGCGCTAAGACTTTGTTCTGGTAAAATATGGTATCATTTTCTCATAGAAAATATGGTATCATTTTCTCATAGAAAATATGGTATCATTTTCTCATAGAAAAAATGGTATCATTTTCTCATAGAAAATATGGTATAATTTTCTCATAAAAAATATGGTATAATTTTTTCATAGAAAATATGGTATAATTTTCTCATAGAAAATATTGTATCATTTTCTAATAGAAAATATGGTATCATTTTCTCATAGAAAATATGGTATCATTTTCTCATAGAAAATATGGTATCATTTTCTCATAGAAAATATGGTATCATTTTCTTATAGAAAATATGGTATCATTTTCTCATAGAAAATATGGTATCATTTTCTAATAGAAAATATGGTATAATTTTCTAATAGAAAATATGGTATAATTTTCTCATAGAAAAACTGAGTCGCAAGTTGTAAGATATTAAATTCATCATCACCGCATCTGCCTTGCCTTTTCGCAACTATGTTGGGATCGGCTTCCAGTCTAACCGGATGTAGCTAAAGAGTTATGCCCGATTCGACACTGTTCAGATTGGTCCCCAATTCCATACAAGAAGTCTCGATTAACAAAACGAAAACGAAAAACAAATGAATTATTAATTTTAAATCCAAATAACAGTATTTTACATGGATCGCAACGTTGCCAATTTATTGTTGATCGAAGATCGCGACTGAAAGATATAAGACTGTGGTGCAAATATTTTGTTCCATTTTTAAACGCAAGGAGCTTTGGTTAGTTTTCTCATCTCATTTTCCGCGGCTCTTTTAAAACGTGAACCAGAATCAAGATCGGAATTTTAAATAAAACATCTCAATCTGGTTCCCCTTCAAAACGCATAAATCTTTCGCCTTTTACTCTTCAATTCCTTTTATGTTTTATTAATATTTTGAGTTGTATTCGTATGTGCTGTGTTAGGAAAATACAATAACTTCTAAACGCAAATTCCTATATTTCAGTAGCACGATAAACTTCTTATTTTCATTGGGCCCTTCCCAGTCATCTGATCAACAGTCAACTCCTGAACACTGCGAAATTATCCAATTTCCTCGCAGGAAACTCCGTTCAAGTTAAATCCTTTTCAGTTTCTTCCGTAATAAAAATAGGATAAGCTTGATTCCTTCATAGAGGCACCCTTTTCCTTGATTGGTCCTTTGTAATCAATCTAAATGAATTGAAGGGATGAATAAATAATGTATGTATGTGGCATCAAAGAAACAATTGGATTGGGGTTTCCGAACAATTTATTTCGGCGATATTAGTACGAGTATATAAAAGGTGAAGGTGCTCTTCAGACTTGAACCACTTCATGGGTAGGGAATGCAAATCCGTTCTGTTTCAAAATCCAGATTTTTAAGAACGGTGAACCGGTTTCGTCCAATCCGGATTTTACGGATTTTTCATAAAAATAAACAACTCGCTTATACTTGTGTAAATGGGTTAAATTAAAAACAGGAATCATATCATTTTTTTATTTGGAATTATTCAAATTAAATACCATAATTTTGATGTTATTTGTAAGTTTATTTGTTTGTATGCCATTCTTATTCAAATAATATATTATTATTAAAATAATCAGTCTGTGACTCGCGTGCTGAGTAACGTTAGTAAAATAATCAATAAGTATAAATTAACTCTGAAGAACCGGACGACAAGTCTTTGTTTCCTTGGAAGATGGGTAAACCTTTAGTGTGGGACGTAACATGAGTCGATACTTATGCGCCATCTTTTTTTCCAAGCTCGTCGTGCTGTGCTCAAGTGGCGCAAATGTAGAAGCCTTTGTGGTAGGTAACTATATTTTCGAGCCGTTTGGGGTTGAAACTCGGATCGTGGTGCCCATAAACTGTTTAATGAAATTTCAAAACGCCTAGTTGACGCTTCCCGTGACCCAAGGGCTGGTTTTTATCTTGGCCAGAGGCTAAGTGTTGCCATACAACGTGAAACGTCACCAGTCTCTTGGTCACATTACCCGCTGGCAGCATTGAGGAGGAGTTTTTCGATGCCCTTTTATAGTTTGTTGTTAGTTATTTTTTAGTTTATTTAATAGTTTTTAATTAATTAATGTATTGTATAGTTAGTTTATGTTTCAATAAATTATTATACACTAACCGATTAGACATACGTATGACTATACGTATTTACGAATTTTAGCGCGATAATGCAGCCCCTGAATTACAATTTCTTATTATTCAGAAAATCCAAATTCGCTTTTCGAATCCGGATTTGGAAGTCGAATAAATATGTACGGATATCCGGATTTTTCGGATTACGGATAGTCTGGATTACATTCCCTATTCATGAGGATCATCTATATCCATCAGGATCATTACATACACCATCTATTGTATGTAGATGATTCTTCTATTCGCGTCAGCAGCCCGCGTGGCATGACCACGGTAGAAACGGGTTTCTTCGAAGAAAGAATCGACAATTATTTTGTTTATCTGTACATGAACAAAAGAATGGTCGACACTTTCTTCAATCTTCAATTTCGGTGTGAAAAAGATCCGAGAGAGAGAGAACCGTTACGATTATAATACCTAGTACCTATGAGACATGGTGTACCTAGTCTGTAGTCAGACGCATCACTCACTGTGCTGCCCTTATACTTCTCCTATTTCAAGCCAATTAAGTACCGTGGTAAAATACCTATCAAAATTCACGTCATTCATTAAACAATAGTTAGTAAATTTTTTGACATATTTCAATTTCCTGCAATAAAATTGGATACGGGTTTTCAGCAAAACAAAAATAATATTAGAACAATAGCTGCAGAACGCAAGTAAAGTTACCATTCCCAATCGCTATGTTCACGTTTCCCTCGCTTGGTATCAATAAAGCACGAATATCATGTATGGCGTATCGTATAATCGTATTAACGGCGGGAGTGTTGAAGATCCCCGTACCGTAAAAGGCTAACGTGCATTATTCCGTTCATAGGCGTCCATTACGCGCGCAGTTTCACGTTCGCTTTCTGAAATGTGTACCAATGAAAGTGAGTAGCACGCGTGGCTTCCAATTCCATCTTGCATCAATTGATATGTAATTACTTAACGCTACGTCAATCGCGTGTGAAATTGTTGGAAATCAACTTCCATTTAATTTTCACCAACTTGTTTTTATATAATTCATTGTTTATAAACTTTTATTGCTGATGTAATAGGTCTAATACTAAAAATAAGTTTAGTTTGCAAAAATGTTTTATGACTAATCATTACTACTTAAGAACTACTAAGCATTAGAACGTAAAGGAAGTTACTGTTTATATATATCTATAACGGTCTCACTGCTTGGATACAGACATCTCGTTCGAGCAGTGGGCACCACACCACAATTCACAAGCTACCACAACTCGGGCCCAGTACGGGTTGTGGGTATCACATGACTTTGACTGCCTGGTTCTAGGATATGCCAATGTCCTCACGGTTTCCTACACCGTTTAAATAAACCTACTGAAAGGGCCAATTAATTGCATAATGTTTTATTTTCAGCCGAGCTGGTTGCGCACAAAGGAGTTTTGGGACAAGTCCTTTGAGGATCGCTATGAAAAGATACACAACGATACCTCACGGCCCAGGTTGAAGGTAAGTACGATAACTACATAAAACTACATTACCTGTCAATCTATCCTATTAAGTTTCACCATCCAATACTCAAACGCCTTCGTCAAATAAGTGTCTGTCGCCAACTTAAAGTGGCCGAAACGTTAGTCTAGGATTATAGCAACTTAAAATGATTTCATAGCACGATGCCTACCACTACGACTACTTTTGTGGACTTTAAAGTAATGGGTAGCACAATGCCAACATGCATTTGATTCT
Organism: Xestia sexstrigata; assembly: GCA_941918905.2. NCBI lineage: Eukaryota > Metazoa > Arthropoda > Insecta > Lepidoptera > Noctuidae > Xestia > Xestia sexstrigata. Next base: position 7,133,393 of record OW799200.2, on the reverse strand, counting down.
GACTTAGATTAACTTAGTCTGTGAGTTTGACGAAGCCGTACGTATCTACTCACTTCCCATATAGAAGACCGTCGGCCTTTGCAAAAAGTGTCAATAAAAGTAGTCTTGCAATTTCCATTCATTTTGTAGAGTTATATTTTTTCTTTCCAACAACAGGTAATAGTGGTCCCTCATTCCCATAATGACCCAGGATGGCTGAAGACCTTCGAGCAGTACTTCGAATGGAAGACAAAGAACATCATCAACAACATTGTGACCAAACTGCATCAGTACCCGAATATGACCTTCATTTGGACAGAGATCTCGTTTTTGAACGCTTGGTGGGAAAGGTCTCACCCCGTTAAACAAAAGGTACATTGTATTTGTAAACATAGCTAAAGTTGTCATTGACAAATCATTTTAGAGGTCACGTATTTTCGTTGTTGCCTTTTGGTCTAGTACCGAATCTAGTTTTATAAAATCTATCTTTAGATGTGAACTTACGTAGGATATTTGTTACTATGTTACTATGTATATAGTAATGGTTAAGATGGTTATTCGATTAGTTTCTACCCTATTCAGCTCTCTACTTCGCATATTAATTAAATATCCAATACACCTGCAATCTGTCGCTCATAGGTAACATCAAAACCATAGATATTTTTGATCACTGAAAGAATATAAAGGGAAAGATTACTTTCGTCGCCGTTTGGAAGCTTAGCGTAGCCACAATGGGATTACGGATATGCAGTCATCCGTGCGCTAATTATAATTATAGGGCGTTAATTAATCCCATGACTAGGCGAGCGTTGTACTCATATTTTGACTGCGATGGCTAACGCCCTGCCCTTCAAAAATAATAATTAGATAAAGAATATGCCAATGTAATTATTTTAGAAGATTGCGTAGATTTAATTTTAAAAAATAAAGTAAATGAGTATAACTCTTGGAGAATAATCACCCGTATCACTGACGGACTGCCACTTTTCACACTTATGCCCTTAGTAATAAGTTTGAAAAGTGGTAGACCGTCACGCGTCGGTAAACTTGGTATGTAGGTACACTAGCTATAATAATTGTTATCATTACAGTTATTGAAAAAGTTGATCAAAGAAGGTCGGCTCGAGATCACCACGGGCGGCTGGGTGATGCCCGACGAGGCGTGCACGCATATCTATGCGCTGATTGACCAGTTTATTGAAGGTACCAACATAAACACTTTTTGTTCATATTTTGATTGAAAATCTTACGTTTAGGTATTATATTTTGATCTATTGTTTAGGCCATCACTGGGTGAAAACGAACCTTGGCGTCATCCCAAAGACAGGTTGGTCCATCGACCCCTTCGGTCACGGAGCAACTGTACCATATCTACTAGATAAAAGTGGTCTTGAAGGAACCATCATACAAAGAATCCATTACGCTTGGAAACAATGGCTGGCGGAGCGACAGATTGAAGAATTCTACTGGATGGCGGGCTGGGCAACCACCAAACCCTCCATGATTGTCCACAACCAACCTTTCGACATCTACTCGATAAAAAGCACGTGCGGTCCACATCCGTCGATTTGTCTAAGCTTTGACTTCCGTAAAATCCCTGGCGAATATTCTGAATATACTGCTAAACATGAAGATATTACTGACCATAATTTGCAAAGCAAGGCGAAGACTTTGGTGGAAGAGTACGATCGTATCGGATCTCTTACACCACACAACGTGGTGCTGGTGCCGCTGGGAGACGACTTCAGATACGAGTACAGCATCGAGTTCGATGCTCAATACGTTAACTACATGAAGCTGTTCAACTACATCAATGCTCACAAAGAGATTTTCAATGCTGACGTGCAATTCGGAACGCCAGTTGATTACTTCAATGCCATGAAGGAGAGGCATCACCTTATACCGACATTAAAAGGCGATTTCTTCGTGTATTCAGATATATTTAGCGAGGGCAAACCGGCTTATTGGTCAGGCTACTACACGACCAGACCTTATTTGAAGATTCTCGCTCGCCAATTCGAACATCAACTCCGAACTGCAGAAATATTATTCACCCTTGTGTCGAACTACATCAACGGCCACCAAGGGTTTGGAGCTTCTGAGAAGAAATTAGAAAAATCCTACGAACAGCTCATTTACGCAAGAAGGAACTTGGGTCTATTCCAACATCACGACGCGATTACTGGCACATCCAAATCTAGCGTGATGCAAGATTACGGAACTAAATTGTTCACTAGTATGTATCACTGCATCCGCTTGCAAGAAGCTGCGCTCACCACCTTAATGATCGTTGATCGTTCGCTGCACTCGCAGAGTATACTACAAAGCGAAACGGAGTGGGAAACGTACGGCAAACCGGCCAAGAAACTGCAAGTGTCTTTTGTCGACAAGAAGAAAATTGTGCTTTTCAACCCCTTGGCTGAAATCCGAACCGAAGTAATCACTGTGAGGGCCAACTCCTCAAACATACGCGTGTTCGATACTCACAAGAAGCAGCACGTGATGTATCAGATCACGCCGAGTATCGACGTGCAGGACAACGGCAAGCGGGTCGTGAGCGACACCAACTTCGACGTCATGTTTGTGGCCACCATCCCGCCGCTCACGTCCATCTCCTACAAGCTGCAGGAGCACACCAACACCTCTCACCATTGCGTTATATTCTGCAACAATTGTGAAGACTCCCAGAAATCTAACGTATTTTCTATTAAGAAAATGATGCCTGGTGATATACAATTAGAAAATGCGGTGTTGAAACTTCTTGTCAATAGGAACACTGGATTCTTGCGACAGGTTTATAGGAAAGATATTAGGAAGAGGACTGTTGTTGATGTGCAATTTGGGGCATACCAGAGTGCGCAACGTCATTCAGGAGCGTATCTTTTTATGCCGGATTATGATTCACCCGAAAAAAATGTTCTGCACCCTTATACTAATCCCAATAATATGCAAGATGATAACATAATCATAGTTTCCGGCCCGATCTCTACTGAAATTACGACAATGTACTTGCCGTTTTTAGTTCACACCGTGAGAATATATAACATCGGAGACCCAGTGCTGTCGCGAGCCATTCTCATCGAGAACTTGGTAGATTTCGAGAGTCCGCCCAAAAATAGAGAAACTGAGTTGTTTATGAGAATTCAGACTGATATTCAAAACGGTGACATTCCGGAATTCTACACCGACCAGAACGGATTCCAGTATCAGAAGAGAGTAAAGGTGAACAAACTGGGCATCGAGGCGAACTATTACCCAATAACTACTATGGCGTGGCTGCAAGACGAGGAGACCAGACTGACTCTGTTGACTAACCACGCTCAAGGTGCGTCTGCGTATGAACCTGGACGCTTAGAGGTGATGCTTGACCGACGGACTCTCTATGATGACTTCAGAGGAATCGGGGAAGGAGTTGTAGATAACAAACCTACAACTTTCCAAAATTGGATTTTGATTGAATCAATGCCGGGTGTCACGCGAAGTAAGAGAGATACTAGCGAGCAAGGTTTCAAGTTTGTAAACGAACGTCGTTTCGGACCCGACCAGAAGGCGAGCCCCTACCAAGTGCCGTCTCAAACCGCGGAGTTTCTGAGCCGAATGTTCAACTACCCCGTCAATGTATATCTTTTGGATACCAGCGAAGTAGGCGATATCGAAGTCAAGACATACCAATCGTTTCTGCAGAATTTTCCGGCCGGCATACATTTGGTGACTCTACGAACTATTACTGACGACGTACTTGAACTTTTCCCGAGTTCCGAAAGCTACATGGTGCTGCATCGACCAGGGTACAGCTGCGCCGTCGGGGAGAAACCAATGAGCAAGTCCCCGAATTTTACGTCCAAAACCAGGTTCAACGGTCTGACCATAAATAATTTAACTGCAGTCAGTCTGACAGGCCTGAAGACGTTCAAGACTCTGAGCGGATTGGGCGATATCCACCTGGATGCTATGGAGGTAAAGACATATAAGGTCAGGTTTTAAAGACTGTTAGAAGTAATAGGTGTAACACATTTGTAATTTTATTATAACTTACAACTTATTTGCCAGAACATGCTTCGGCAAAGCTTAAGATAATTATGTAGGAGGAATAAGTAGGAAAATGCAATTTTTAATGGTACTTTTAGTATACTCGTAGCTACAATATCTGACCGTGCAATAGACTCCGTGTGCATACTCGTATTCGTAGAATTATTTTCGATTCACGTTAAACACTCTCACTAAGTCATGGTAATTTGCCCTGTATATTAAATTATATAAATAATTTACTGTCGAACCAATGGCTGTTTTAGTTCAACGGAAATTTCGACTTTTAGATAAATCTACCTCAGGACCAAATGTTATACCTGTTTATCTATTGATTCTATTACAAATGATTTAATATACTAGTTCAATTAATTATAGTCTATAATATTTGATTCTCCTATTAAGTATCTCTGATTAATCTTCTAACTTTTATCATTGACTTTTGTAAAAATTGTTTTCTTCTATTTTCATGTTTAACAACACAACACAAGTTTATGTTATGTGACGCTAGCGCTAAGTTTGGAGAAGGTACATTATACATAATAACTTCTTACATTCATAATAGTTTGCTGTGATACCATTCATGACATACTAAATATATTTTATACTAATTTAGTTACCGATAGTTTAATAGTTATAATGTAGTAATTCAAATCCTTTTCTATTGATCTAATGAGATTACTTGTACAATTGAATCCTTCTATATTAAAATTCTTATATACTGTGGAAGTGTGACGTCACAAAATGGCGGATTTTGACGTTTGGGTAAAAACAAACAAGTTTCGCTAAGGGATTTTTCAGATTTTTGTTATTTACAGTTGTTTTAGAGATTGTTAGTTTCAATTATAATAATGTATGCCGTTGTGAGCTTGAGTGTTATCGTAGAACAATTTAAAGAAAAAATCTAAAAAACCTGCAGGTTTCTCTTCTGGAGACATGGTTACAACCGGGAGCAAAACAATACGGCATTATATACCTTGCAAATACTCGATAATTTATTAAAAATGTAAATCAGCTCAAATAACCATACGTTTCTGTTTGTTTTTACCCAAATGTCAAAATCCGCTATTTTGTGACGTCAGAGCTTCCACAGTCTATTATCAACAATAATACACTTTGTTTGTGACAAAGGCTTTTGGGTTGTGTGTCTTATGTTTTGAAATGATTTAAGTAGGTATTTTTAAGTTTGAAAGTGATATTTGAGTTACATGTAATATAGTAAGTTATAATTTAATCCATATGCTAGGCATACAATGTAGATGAAAGGAAGGGTGTTAAAGTCTATAATATAATATACTTTAACATTTATTTTCACCCTTGCCTTAGTTATTATGCCTTATTAATAAAAATTATGCAGTTCTAAAAGAACAAATAAGTAATCATATAGAACTGAATTGTCTCAATATGTTTAAAGATCTGTCTAGGGTTTTTTTTAATAAGGCTTATGTTTCCAGTTGCATTTGATGGACCAAACATTACTTTTTCATTAGTTGTTGATCTGTTTAGCTTGTTCTTGTACCTGTGTTGCAAGTTGCTGTAGTTAATTTAATGTTGCAATTTCCACTTTAACTTTTGTGAATATTTTTTGTATATAAAATTGTGAAAGTGTATATTTTTAAGATATTATTTTTATATTTTGAAATGGTCACTATTAATTTAGTCGAGTAGGTACAATTAAATTAACAGTTTTTTTATTATTTACGGCTCTTCTTATTGTAACCGTTAAGCTAGTTATGTTTTGGATTCTCATACTACACCTAATGGTTACAATAATTTGTACAATATTATATTATGCACCAACATCAATTTTATAAAAATATATTATTGTGATAAGGTAGAACTCGAAATCATTACCATCGATAATATTTAGTCAATGAAAATTAGATCTTATATGGATGTCAAGATGATTAATCAATACTAATTATTAAGCTGACCGAACCAATCAGGTTTATATTATCTGTTTCTCAACAAGTAGAACTGTAATATTTCGTTGTATAATTTGGTTGTAATTGACGTTATTTAAACATAAACTAGCTTTTCAGAATGTGTGTACATTTTGTCTGAAAACATGTAGTAGATGAAATAAAATTTAATAAAATATACAAGAACTTGTTTATTTTATAATAATATAATTATCCCATTCATTCCAAACAACGGACAGTGATCCTGATAAGTCTCTCTTTAGAATATATTTATTTAGTAAAGATAATGCAAACAGTTATTCAGGAATTAGAATTTTATGTAACTTTAACAATAGTATGTACCTATTTATAAAATTACTAGTAAAAGTATAGTCGAGTCATTTCTTCTTTATTCTACTCGCAATCCACTCGAGCCCTAAATGTAATCTGGAAAGAGAAAAAAGTAAATTAAATAAGATAACAGTCCTGATTACCAACCATAGTAACAAACTAACCTCTATCTATAGGGTCCCAACACCTGACAACACTGCTAGCTACAGCTAGACGATCCCCGGCATCCCGACTCTCATTATAATAACACATATATCAAAGTCTGTGACTACAAAAATGCTAACAATAACAACACTTGGTTGCAAAAATATTAAAGAATATAAACTTACAACTGTCACTTACGGATGATCAATTTATTCTGAGCTTTTTGTGGGAGCTCAGAATAATTGATAACCACGGAAGATATCCCGTGACAGTGTAACTTACAGTGTTTATGTCTGTTTAATTTATGCACCGTGAAAGCTTAAACAGTAATTATAGAACATTCTATAAACCATAGCTATGAAGACTCGAAACAATTTACCTATAAAACGATCCTGGCCTAACATTCGAATATCACATACATGGTGTCTATTTATGTGTGTGATATGTATGGCACTCTCCACACTACACACAAGTCGGCTCCACCACACCTCCCTAGTCTCCACTCAGGAAATCAAATACCGAGCCCCAAGATATAGACTAAGAACTGTCTAGTTTGGGGCTCACTAGTTACAATATTCTATGTAAAATACACTTAAAACACACGTGTGTATAATCAGTGTATCTGCTTATTAAGTATTAAGTACCTTGAAAATAAACAATTTTCTATTTCCATTATCAAAATATTTCGCAACACAGAATCGCAAAACCAGCAAATGTGTTTAAAAAATAATTAAGTAAGTGAAGCGTAACAATCATTCCAGTCCTTAATTATGAATTTAAAAGCAACCTACCCTAACCAAGATAGCAGTTACAATATAAAATAATTAAGATTCCTAATTAGACCGCTAGTCCGCTACCGATTCTATTCAAATACATCGTAAATACCTACGCCCGACGAGGCGACGACGCGACGTACGATACCGCAAGTAACTAACTAAAGATTGAATTTCTATAAAACCTATGCACAAAACAGACAATGGTGCCGATTCCCTTGTTTACAAACTAAACCAAATTTAAGTTCAGTGCATCTTTTTCTTTCTATTTCATTAAGAAAAGGACAGAAAATAAATTTTAGTTACGTTCTGTCAAATTAATCAGCGCCATACAACTTTTAGACGCGATTAAAAAGTTGACTACTAAAATTACATCAAATTACGTCAGGTGCTGACTAATTTGACAGGATTAAACTAATTTTATCTTCTGTCCTTTTCATAATGAAATAGAAAGAAAAAGATGCATTCAACTTAAATTTAGTTTAGTTTGTGAACAAGGGAATCGGCACCAATATCACGTAATTTTCGAATAAAACTCGAAAATAATTATAATATTCGCAATTGAGTAATAGGTATCATCAAAACCCGATAAACCTTTCAAATTAAAACTTTTACGCTATTTACGTAAAAAGTTAACTTTACACAACTTTGGTAAACTTTGATTTATGACCCGCAGATACACTTAGAGCCATCTAGTGCGCTTGCATCAAACTAAATGACGCATGAGTCATGACGTTTGCAAAAGAGCGCGAAATGCAATGATGCTTGAATAAAATCCCATCGCGTGTCTCCCGCCCTTGTAGCGTCAAAAGACCCTTGGCGCAGTTTTAGTTTCGGGTTATTTATAGTATTGTTATAGAATCATACATAATTCATACCATATAAATGGTTAAAAATTAAAATGCATAAGTTTACAAAATACTTTATTTTAAATAACAGATAACGATAAATAGTTACAGTTTTCGGTTGTATATTCTTCTCAGCTGGTACCTTTTCTTATTATTTCCTCTAGGCCCGCACGTCCGAACAGCTTAATCTTTTTACAATGATAGTAGGTTAGGTACCGGCTAGCCTAATGTAAGTAAATCGTTATTTGCATTGTGTCACAATAAATTATCTTTTATCGTTAAACAAACATTGAACACAATTTGTACAACATTTTCTTCCTAGCTTGTTTGACAGATCACTCTATTGCTAGAAATTTGATAAGTAAATGATAATCAAATGGCAATGAATAAGAAGTAGTAGTAAATAAAAAGGTTTTATGGTATGTATTCGGAAGCTTATTAAATAGGTAAGCCGATCCTCCTCTCATACAAACCTACTCTTCAGATTTTGACTGGAATCAGATGAGAGGTATTTTTCAATATACTCTTACAGAAAAAGGTAACACTAATACAAAAATGTTACTTGGTATCTTAAAATGATATCAGTGTCACCCTGAACTCGCTTGACCTTGAGATAGTAAATTATACAAAATGAATATTATTTTTAAGTAACTTATTAACTAAAGTTAATGACTAACACATTTTACTCAAATAACAGTATTTTAATATTATTGTATTAAATTTTACAGAAGTAAACTATTCATAGTTAGAAGTTCACAATAAAAAGACCTTTGTCCAGTTATGGGACAATATAAAGTACTGCGTGGTGACGTATGTTCAATTATTCTCTGCTTAGTTCTTCACCAGTGTCTCAAATAAATGATAAATTAGGTTGTCACTAGGTAATTTGAAGGCTTACTTTTTGTCTGTCCTGAAGTCTTCAACAAGGACACCAAATTACCGTACATAGCCAGGGCAACCCAAATGTAATTAAGAAGACATTAACATGTGACTATGTATCGTTTAGACGTTTTAATAAAATTGGTTGCCTACATTATGCACCTTTCTGTGGTATCTGTGGGCGATCCATATCACAGACAAAATCGTTTTCTACAACAACATTCAAGCACAAGTCTAAATCTTGCAGTAGAGCAATATTTGAGTAGATTGTCAGCTGTTTGAACTGATATTTATGCTGACAATGTTTTAGAATACGAGTCTACTTAACTTTTTTTTTTGTTTTTTTTTTTTTATTTTATTTAATTGAATAGTAGGGACATCTATAAAGCAGAGTAAACTAACTACATACATTATTAATTAAAAACTATTAAATGAACTAATAACAAACTATAAAAGGGCAACAAATCCCCTCCTGAACGCTGTCAGCTTGTAATGTTTACAAGAGAGTGGCGGCGTAGCCACGTTGTATGGCGACACTTAGCATCTGGCCAAGGTAAAGCCACCCCTTAGGTCATGGGAAGCGTCAACAAGGCGTTTCGAAAATTTCTTAAACAGGCTATAAGCACTCGGACCCAAATATCGTTACCACAAAAGTTAGGTACTATATTTACACCGCTTGAGGTTCTCTGCAGCCGCAGCGGCAGCGTCAGTACAGCACGATGAGCTTGGAAGATGTGATGACACAAGAGTATCACATGTTGCATCCCGTACACTAAAAGCCTACCCATATTCCAAGGAAACAAAGACATGCCGTCCGGCCTTTTCCCATCGTCGCGTCCCAAGCCATTGGGACTAAAACAGCTAGAACGCCGACGGTGACAAGAACTCGTGGAATGATGTCGTTTATGTTCGCGTGCCGTGCAAAACGGCCCACACTTTGGCTGCATGACAGGCCGTGGTGACCGAGGCTGGTGTCAGCTTCACCACAGTGACAGCGATAAGGAGAACAGTAGGTGGCACCAAGACGTGAAGAAGCAGCGGGCCAGGTCGTGTCGTCGAACAATGTGCCTATGCTCGACGACGTCAGTGCGTGAAGCCAAAGACCCGACTCCCACTCACTCACAGCCAGCAGGCGCGCACGCTCAGCAATAGAAGCAGACGTGTTCAGCAGATTGTCCTGAACTACTCTGCAGAGCGGCTCGTCCCACCGTCTCTGGGAAAATGGATGGTCGGGTTCTCGTATTCGGGCAAGCGAGTTTCCAAGCATCGAGTGTGTGTGTGTGTAGTGTGGAAGCCAGGATGTTCCTGATTAATTTCTTAATGCCCTGGACCGAGGATATCGAGGATATGAAAGCCGGCAAACGAATACTAGAAATTTCGCGAACCCCGAGTCCTCTCATGGGAATGGGAATAGTAGCTAGTGCCAGTAGCTCGGTCATCCATCCAAAGCCACATATTTTATAAAATTGATGATAAAGTATGTCTATGATAGTTTGATCCATTCTGCCCAAAAGGCGAGTGTTCTTCCATAAAGGGGAAGCACGAAGGAAATAATATGTTAATTTAGGGCCGAAACAGCAGTAACGAATTATGGTGACGGCTGAATGCATTTGGAGCAATCTTTCCGAAACATCATTAAAATTTTGAAGCATTTTCATAGATCGGAGACCCAAGGAGACGAAGAGAGCAAGATAGCAAACGTTAAATTTGGAATTTAGCTGTCGAACAATTGGGTGGATAACAAAACTACAAATTACTGGCCCGAGGGGGCCACCTTGTTGACAGTCAACGCAGATTCCAAAAGGTACAGTAATTTAGATGGGTTCTGTAACATTGGTAACTAAAGAAAACTATAAACGTTTTAAATGAATGTTAGAGAAAAGCCCTTAAAATATTGGGACCACATATTTTTCTGGTCTTGATGGATTGTCAGACATGTATATGGACTAGAGATAGGTGTTACAATATAGTAGATCAAACAGCGCTACAAGGATTTTTTGGCGGTTCAATGACATTAGCAGGGAGCATTATTGGTGTTCACCAACAACGTATTAGATCAGAAGGTCCCTTTCATTCTGTCGCATCGGTACTTATTTACTAGACCGAACCTGGGACCACTCTGATACGGTCATATATGCCTCATAAAAACGCAAAGTGGCAAAAAGCCGCGACCTGTACCTCACAGGGGTGCCCTTGGCGTATATTTACTTAGTTTTTGAGACCGTGGCTGGAGGCCTTACACTCAAGGCATCCACAGGGAAGTAGAAGACTACCTCTTAGATTGAACAGCGAGATGCCAGCCACAAAAAAAATGAGGTAGTCCACGTCAGCTGCGCGGGCCATTTGTTAGCCAGACACGCATCCGCGCGTAGCTTAGCAGTGAGCTGCAGTGGAACGGTGCCTTTACACTCTGGTTCTTTTCCAAGACACGTAATCTTTCTACTAGCGGTCGTCGTTCGCTTGAATCCAGGAATAATCCTTCATCTCTCGCATATCTTGCAGCAATTACCTGGAAAAAGTAATAAGAACTTTATTAATACACATTTTTTTGCATAAAAAGTACCACAATGTATATAAGAATATAAATAAATATACATAAACGGTGTATTTATGTGAGAAGATATATAAGCACTACTTCTTATAAAAATAAGGAAAAATAAAAGGACACAACAAAAAATAAAGTAATTTTTTATCATACTTACATCAGTGCTAAGTGAATGGCGTTCTTTCACGACACAATGCTCTTCAATTTCGACAATTCACATTTTAAGAGTGCAAATAGGATAAACCGTTCGTCTTTTCTTCAAACAAAATAATATTCTACAAGTCTCTGTTTAACTGCATGCATACATATACATGATAGCTTCTCGCTGTATGTGTGTAACGCATGGTACGATTTTTAAAACATTATCTGATAAAATACTGATATTATACAATATGCGGCTGCATTGAAGCTTATAATAAATTGAGTCATGTTTCTTTGATTATTTTTGAACTATGAGATACTAACTAACTAAGTTCTTTGTAATTTAGAAAAACTTTGTTTGATCATAGCAAAGATAGGAAATGTAATGTTCCCAGTGCTGGGATAAAGGTTGCCTCTCTGTTAGGGCGTGTCGGCTGTAATCCAGATTGAATTGTGTTTGATAATATTACAGCAAATGGTAAATGTGTTGTAATTTGAGATTTCCCAAATATTACTTTACGTCAAGAAGAGACAAAACGCGTTTCCTAATCGTATAAAAAGGTATTTTTAATATAAGTATAATATTTTTGCAACGCGAAATGACTTGCAGATATTGCAAAGATCCACCAAATTAAAAGTACCTTATATACGAAAATTTTGTATTTATGGCAATATCAAAGCGTTGATTATCTTCACACCAAAGCCGCTATCATGTCGACGGCATGTCAGCTAAATGCGTATGAAAGTCCGTGTACATGCTCGGCGGCTTTGATGCGTAGAGTTCATTAGGTCTCAAAATATAAATACAACACAAAAGGACAAAACTAAACGAAATCTAAATAAAAAATATAAAGCACACATAAACGTTTTTCTAGATGAAGCAAATAACAATTGATACAAGATTTGCTATGAATTTAATAAATAAACTCAATGATAAGATATTTTTATGATACGTCAAATAGGTAAAGATTGTAATTGCTGCAATAGTAAAATATTCTGTAGTTACAAGCTGAAGAAGTAATTAACTTGATAATATGTAGTTCTAATCTACAGATAGTTGTTCCGAGTTTGCGTGTTTGTGAGTATAAATGTTCGTAAACGCACCCACGATACAGAAGAAAATAAGGAATTTCTAAGACATACGGATGTCGGGCGACTTTTTTTTTTTTAATAAAAACTTCTAAAGCATTTCTTTTTACTAGTTGTTTTATGAAAATATATTATTGGTAAGGCGGAATCTCGATTTAAAGTAAAGTCTTATCGAATGTATTGTATCGAATAGTATTACATATTGAACACTACATGTTTGCTTTATCGGTACAAGTAAATCGTAACTTCAAATAGGTAACTCATTATACAATATTTACTTATTGTTCTACACTTATTGTATTTCAGAAGTGAATTTGTTTCTGCGGAAATATACTAACATAAAATAATATTTCATATTATATTATGTACTTATGTACGTTTACAAAATATATTAACTTCTAATAAAAGAGTCGAAGGCCCGCGTGCAACACTAAATGCGTATAACGTTGAACATATTTAAAACAACATTTTGTCTCTATCTTCTTCAAAAGATTGACAGAAACAGAAAGACGTTTTAAATACGTTTACTGACTTGTGTTGTGGTGCATGCAAGTAAATATGTAACTATACAGAGTGATCCAAATACTGACGTCAAAAAAAATATTCTTCACAAAGATTATAAATCCCCAGAGAAAATTCCCCACCAGGAGTATCCGAAAATACCCCATAACATAGAGTTTTTTCGGATACTCTGGGTGTTCCCAAAATATTCCCGAGATTCTTGATAGTTTTCGAGTTATAATTTCTTGAAAAGACTAAGGGAACCGCTTTAAAAAAATCTTTATGTTTACACTGCTGTAACATATTATTCTTTAAAGTAATAAAAGTAGATTCAGTATTTGGACTACTCAGTATAATGACAATCTATTACTACGGAGTAACAGGCTTCCATATAATGTGTAGACGTTAGTTTAAACTTTCACTCCTTTTTTTGTCTTATTACCATAAATATAAGAATAAAGATCGAGAGACAGGGAGAGAGCCAGTAACTTTATCAAATAGAAAAATCTAGGGTATTGCCAAGTTCTTCCATGCGATCAAAACTAGGTACAGGTTGGCGAATAGTCTGTCTACTGTTATACAAGAATTCGGTACGTAATAGTACATTACGATATTAGTGCGTTAAGATGTTATAACCAATACGCACGTATATCGTACGACGTTTTTTAACACATTTGCGAGGAAACAGAAAAAAAAAGATATTCACAATACAAGTACAAAGAAAAGAAAATTTGAGAAAAATGGCGCGAGGATTATTTTCTGCCGTGGCTGGGTGAAAATGTTGGCAAAGACGCTAGTGCATGCAGCCAAGTTTTTAAATTACCGAATAAACTGTTTTTTTATTTTTATTTTAGATAAACTCAATCTGTGAATGCACACTGTTGCTTTCCCGCCATTTTAACAGCGCGCTAGCGCTGCCTACTGAATGGCGCCGCGCGGCGATTAGTTCGAAATTTGAATAGCAACAGCGCGCTGCTCACTAGCTGGAGTCGTGCGGCGGCGATCAGTTCCATATTTGAAATGGCAAATAATACTGTTATGGAATTTGTATGGACTATAACATAACTATTTGCTTTGGTAACACACGCGTTTTTTATGACCCGCTTTACGTATTTAAAACCGGTGGAATTACATCAGCTTTACGAGCAAGGGTGTTAAAAAGTGTTTTTTCAGGTTTTTTTTTTATTTTATTCATAGATTGGGTCACTTTAAACCAGTAGTTTAGATATTTTTGTATTCCAAGCTATGGTTAGTTTTTAATTAATTTCCAAACTTGCTCGTGATGACGTCAGAGATGGGGCTGAAGAGTTCGATGTTTTTGCCACGAACGAGGGCGACACTGAAAGATTTTAGAACTGGCCACTTGTAAACGATATAATAAAAAACTAAGTTAAAATTTTGAAAATGGAACTTTTTATTCATTTGTTTATGATTTGGCTCATTTGGCGGCAAGTTGAAAATTGTCTGTGTCACGTCAACATGAATTTAATGCGAGAAAATTTTCGTACAATGTTTTTTTATGACTTTCGATGTCATTTAAGTCATCAAGAAAGTTATGATAGAATTCGATAGAATTGACGATGAAGCCACATTTCGTGCCACTTTATACAAATAGTTTAATGAGTTTAAACGTGGTCGCACTAATCTCACTGATGATCTGCGTGAGGGACGGCCTTCTACGGCGACGACTGAAGATAATATCAGTGTTGTGTGGCGTATGATGGAGACTGACAAAAGAGTGACTTATCAGCAGATTCGGACAAGCTTAGGCATCGGTATGAGTCAAGTGCACAAACTCCTCCATGAACATTAAGCGGTCAGGAAGCTTTGTGCCCGGTGGATACCATGAGGAGGATGGAGGCCCAAAAACTCCATCGTGTTGATTGGTATCGTGAAATGGTTTAAAGATTTAACGGAGGTGACTCAAATGCTGTGTTCGACATACGGGTGATGAAAGCTGGATTCATTGTTATGATCCTGAAACTAAGAGACAGTCTGCTGTCTGGGTGTTTCCTTCCGAGGAATTGCCAACTAAAGTGAAGAGAGGTCGAAGCGTGGGAAAAATGATGGTGGCCTCGTTCTTCGGAAGGACAGGTTACGCAACAATTCTTTTAGAGTATCGAAAAACTGTTACTGCAGAGTGGTACACTAACAATTGTTTGCCACTTGTCTTGTAAAAAGTTCAAGAGAAACGTCCTCGCAGTAGGATCCTCCTTCACCACGACAACGCCTCGTCGCACTCCGCCAAGCAAACAAACGACTACTTGGTGACGACAGACGTGGAATTACTGGGTCACCCACCCTATAGCCCCGACCTCGCACCTTCCGTTTTTATTAATTTCCGAAAATAAAAGAAAAACTTCGAGGAAAACGTTTTATGGACGCCAGAGGAAGCAGTGGCTGCGTTTTAAAATGCCGTCGAAGAGACCACTAAGGACGAGTGGGCAAAGTGCTTTTCTCAGTGGTTCCATCGGATACAGCGATGTATTGATCTAAATGGACACTATTTTGAAAACATTAATAAAACTAATAAGTTGCTAGTTTGTTCAGTATTTCATTTTCTAAGAACTTTCAATGTCACCCTCGTATAGTACAAGAATTTGTCAAGAATTAAATAATTATGAGTTTCTTAGCGAAAGTTTCTTAGGAAGAAGGGTCTGCTCACCCCCTTAGCGGATGCATGTGACTAAATCGCCAACCTGTATACAGAGAATATCGTTTCTAAGGCGGGTTTACAATGCCAAGATTAAATAGTCAATTTGTTGTCCATTCAAAGATATTTTTAAGTAATCTTATTAGTGACTAATAAGATTACTTAGAAATAACCACTTAGGATTCAGTAGAAATATATTAAATATACGTCAGAATTGAATTAAGCAAAGCCTATTTATGACTATCTTATTT
The DNA here is from genome assembly GCA_941918905.2 of Xestia sexstrigata. NCBI lineage: Eukaryota > Metazoa > Arthropoda > Insecta > Lepidoptera > Noctuidae > Xestia > Xestia sexstrigata. The sequence continues at coordinate 7,117,312 of OW799200.2, read as the reverse complement.
TGACAAATCAATATAACTTTGAATACGTTCAAATACGACATTTTGCTCATATAAGCGTGCATAAAAGCTTAAGAGTCGGAAGTTGTTTCTATTAACTGAAAGAGCTGAACAACGATTACTACAAGACCAAATCTGAAATATAAAACATTCTTTTTCTCGATGTTAGTCCTATAGTAAAAGTTGTTTATTTCAAAGTACTACACTCCTGTATATTTAGTCCCTCGTTTAAGCTAACACACAATTATCATTAGTCTCCTGTCATTTTGCCTTCCATACTTCTCTATTACTCGTCATCTCATCAGACACCTAATTTCTTGCAATAACATTTTTTATACAGTCCATCCATCGTTTCTTTGCTAAGAGACTATTATACGTTACGTTAATAAACTTTTCTAAACTTGGAAAAAAAAATTAACAATTATTCTACTCTTATTATTGAATAAAGCAGCGATTTTCAGGAAGTTATGGAAACGAGTAACTTAGGAAAAACTAACAAAACAAACAGGCAATTTAGTAAGGTGATCATAAAAATGCATGTTATTGTGGGACCACAGACTAACTTTATTATTCAAAGTTTTCGTACTTCGTTACACATTTCAGTCGCTCGCAGTACTAGAAATTCTAAATAAATTTTATTTTAAATTTAGAATAATGGCTACCAAAAGAAGAGTTCCAATGACAATTATTATCTCTATTTATTATGATTAAGAAAACTAAGTAGACTTTCAGATGCTAATTACCCAGTACGGAAAATTCTTACCTTCTTAATACTCGGTTTTTAGGATAGAACCCAGAAGAGTTAGGAAGGCAACAAATTCTCCTGGCTTGGTAATTAGCATCTGAACCACAACTCATGTTTTTCTTAAACATAATAACTCCTCTGCAAGAGCGTGTTCAGTGAGCCGTGGTCCCATACTGCGCCGTACTCCACCCCGCATGTGTGAAGAATTTATTAAGACCGATTCGGTCGGGCTTCACAGACGAAGGGATAATATAAGCCATTATAAGAGAGTATAAATATAATGTATTATGTTATATTGTGGACCGTACCCTTCCCCGGTGAGCGCACAGCATGCCTGTATATGCCACGGGTGCTGCTTTATGGACGTCAGGTCCAACTGCTCCGATATCTCCGCCGCTGTCATCGAGCCCTTCACGTCCTGCAAGCAAGGAAACGGACTGGTTTAATTTATTGACGTAAATTGTACACAGTAAATGAGACAGCGTGACACAAAATTTCACAACAAGACGACCGTAAGATTACTTAAATCAAGTTATAGTCTTCCTTGAGAATGGGAAAAAGTGCCGCAGAATTGTGACCGTTGGAAGGAATGGAGTTCAATGGAGGGAGGCCTTTGCCCAGCAGTGGGACAATATGGGCTAGTTATAATAATATAATGCAACTGATGAAGCTACTGAAGGTAACAGGAATGCAGTCATGCATTTGAAGCGAGGGGAGATTTTGGAATCCGTGGGAATTCAACTCTCGGATTCCATACTCCCGAGATCCCTCTCCTCAACAGAAACCTACAAGTATTTTATCATGGCAGGGCAAGGAGCTTCACGGACGCTTTTACCGGGCCCTACATGGACCCGATGTAGACTTCTTAGCGTCTAACTACGGACGCGAAGTCCTGAGTACGTTTCGGTGACCTCTTCGGGGAAACCGAAGGTTTTGTCTGTGCAATAAGGAAGTTATGATGACGAATAACTATCGGAAATACATTGTGAAGGATGGCACGGTTGACATGTCGGGCATGCCACCGTCCGGGAGAATCGATCCGACACATTATTTCTGGGTGTTCTCATCTGGCTAACGGAGAGTAGTTGCATAGACACAACTTCGTAGCTAGGATTATCCACAGCAACTTGCTTTGAAGTACAACCTTGTGGAATCAGAAGTGCCATATTATAAGTATGCCCCCCAACCAGTTCTCGATAATAGAAGTAGTAGATATCACGTTGTATTGGGATCGACATATCGCCACTGACAGGACTGTTGTTGCCAATAGGCTTGACATTGTGGTGATAGATCGATTGGAGCGTCGCACAATAATGCAGAGAAAGATAAGCAGTTTAAGTACCCAGATCTAGATCGCGAGGTTGTTGACATGTGGGACGTGAGTTCAGCAGTCATTGTGCCGATAGTCGTGTCGGCCAATGGCTTAATAGCCAAGAGCCTCGACCAACATCTTAGAAGGCTCTCGCTTGGCAGCTGGATCAAGGGCTTGATTCAGAAAGCAGTACTTCTGGACACGGCGCGTATCGTTAGGAGGTTCCCCTCACAAGAGCCCTGACCACCGGTAGCTCGGATCCTGGTCCCAGCGCTGGTGGGCTACTATTTTTTATATTTTTAAATGTAATTTTTTTATATATTGTTTTTATACTGGAATATTTAAAAATGTAAATAATAGATGGTGTATATAAATGAATAAACGGAAGTTAAAAACATTGTATTGGCATAAATCTGTCGTCACGGACAAGACAATTTTAGCAAATAAACTTGATATTGTAGTGATAGATTGCCGAGAGCGCCGTGCAATGATTGATGACATCACTGTTCCTCATAACGAGAATCTCGTGAAAGCTGAGAATGATAAAAAATCAAGCATTTTGATTTAGCACACGAGATTGTCGTCATTTAGGATGAGGACTCTGCAATCATTGTATCGATAGTCGTCTCGGTTAATGGACTGCAAAGAGCCTCGACCAACACCCAAGAAGCTCTAATTGCGCGACTGGTTCAATGCTTGGCTCGATTCAGATAGCAGTACTCCTGGACACGGCACGCATAGTGAGGAGGTTCCTCTCTCTGGAGCCCTGACCACCGGCAGCCTGAACCTCAATCCTGATGCTGATGGGCCATCTATTTATTATATTTTTGAATGTTTGTATACTTTTTTTTTTAATATTATAAGAGAAAAGATGAATAAAAGAGTAAATAAAATACACTAGTACATGTTGGTAACATAATCATATTTTTTAAACGTAAAAATCCTTTTCCTATTCACCGCGTTTTACCCGCTACTTATAAAACTCTTGCTTAACGAATACACGATGCATTTGAGTCCCTATATATTCTTTCAACACGTTGGCGTTCCCAGGCAGTCACATGTTGCAAATTGCAAGTGCGCCACACTCCATCAGTGATAACAAGCAAATTGGACCCCTGTGCAGGCGACCTTCCTGCCAGGACCATTAAATCTGACGTCTGACGACCGGCAGCTGGCATCCTTGTCACATAATAGATAAACATCGACCGCTATGTGGGATAGCAAATAAAATATCTCTAGGTAATATTGACTACGGGTAGCTGTGATTGAAAACAATGGATGGATTGTTTGAGGAATGATATGAAAGAAAAAGGAGTGACGGTTGACAGAGAAGAATGGAAGAAAAAAACGTGTTGCTCCGATTCCAAGTAACATGGGACAAGAAGTAGATGATGATGAGGTAGCCGTGATTGCTGTAAAGCAGCTCGAACTACTAAATGCAGCAGGGTCAAAGTATGAGTCAGTCAGGTAAAACGCAGGTAAAAGTAAATTAAGCAGCTTTACGTTATATAAGATGGAAAATCTTTATCTCTGCCCTCATATGCGCTTGTAATTCGTGTACACTAATAGGCATTTTAGTGATATGATGTAGTGATGTTCACTAGGCTAGGCTAGGTTTTAGTACATCATCATCATCATCATCATCAGCCTATTAATGTTCCCACTGCTGGGACACAGGCCTCCTCTCTGTGAGAGGGAATGGGCTAGTATGTTAGTACATAACAATAAGTAACCCACATCTATAATTATTTTAAAGCTGCATCGAGTATCATCGCACTGACTCATTTCCGAGACTACGAAACGTCCGTATCGCATAATTTTGCAAAAAAAAAGATGTCAGGCACTCAGGCAGGATTTTCAACTTTCACTTTCGAACACAAATTGCGTTTACCCAGTTGTTTAACTACCAAGTTGGACGGCTACAGTTTATTTTGCATGTATTTTGTATATCTCGGTAAATCAACAAGTTCGTTCAAGGATACTTTGGTTAACACTGTGTTTAAGATATAAAAATAATGATGACGCAATGAGATTGACACGCGAGACATAATGATGGCAGTTTCATTATATTATCTTGTTAAATATGTACTGCTCACATTTTTGGTTCTATAAGTGTGTTTAGCTGTAACATTTTAGGTTTGGCAAATGTAATGTTTGCTCAATGACTTTAAGCAGTTGTGGTTTCAGTGTCCGTGTACGCACCATTTCCCAGAAAAAAAAATAGAAAGAAATTTCTATGAAATTAATAAAATTAAAGATACTCTGTTAGCCCATTATTTAGTTTAATTTTAGGACTTTATTCATACTTATACTACTTGTGCTTATCGCAAAAAAAAAAAAACCCAAAATGATACAGGATTCTTGTGTCTTCGATTCATATGTCGTTTGTATAATTTATAACGTTTTCGTCGCGCATTCGTGCGAGGACCACGAGATATATACGGAGGTGGTTAAAACACATCTCCTTTGTGCTTGAGGGGTTGACCTTCGTTTTTGTTACAAAGTAACTTTCATCTTAAGCAATAATAATTATGTACTTAATCACCTACTCAAGTAAATAAGAAATGTAACGAATAACAAAGGTAGTACGAAGAACAAAACGAACAAATCGAAATACTTTAAATAAGCATGTACCGATTCTATTTACATTCTCGTTATGTCATTAAGAGTTGAAAACATTATACATTATGTGAGTACTTTCACATTCCACAGACAGGTTGAAGGTTTTATTATATTCTTACTGCGACAGCCACTACTTTTGAATACTGTTACAAATAGCAGCGCTAGGTTTTTCTCGCTTGACTTTTTTAAACCTAGTCAGAGAATGTATCTGATGAATTTAAAGCTGAAACTGTCTGTTTGCTTGAATTATTGTTAGAAGACGGAACTAACTGGTTTCCTTTGTCATCATCTGCCTAGCCTTTTCCCAACTATGTTGGGGTGGGCTTCCAGTTTTACCGGATGCAGCTGAATACCAGTAGGGCGGCGGTAGGCGGTAGGCGGATGGAGCGACTGCCTATCTGACCTACACAACCCAGTTAGTACCGGGTAATACGATACCCCTTGCTAAGACTAGTTGTCAGACTTTTTGGGCCTCTGACTACCTAACGACTCTCAAAGATCTACGAATGACAGCCGGTAGCAACAGCTTAAGGTGCTTTCCGAGGCACGGAGGAAACTCAGTATGTAATGGGTGGTCACCCATCCACAGACCAACCTAGGCGAGCACGGCTTTGAACTGGTTTCCTTTATATATTGTTCAATTTAAGTGTAAAGCGAGGCCGTAGCTTTTCAACGAGAACAATCCTAGAAAAAATGCGGTCCATCGGTACAGCCTGTAGAGCCCCAAGGAAGTTTCTATGCTAGTATAGTCTAGACAGAGCTAAGCTGGCCATGCCCTCCCGAACCAACCACGCACAACGTACCAAGGTTCCGGAAAGCAATCATACTAGCTTACGGACAATGGAGTCCACATACATTCAGTACAAAGGTCTAACCCACCGCGTTTATAATCTGTAAGGAAAGGATAGATAATGATCACCTGTTTATTCGCGTAGACCAGGAGGCAGGCTCTGGTCAGCTCCTCATGTTTGAGCATCTGATGCAGCTCCTCGCGACTGATGCTCAGCCGGTGGCGATCCGTCGAGTCAATTACCATTATCACGAACTGAAAAGATAGAAACAATAGCATAGCAGTACTGTCACGGTCATAATTATTTATAATTGTGCAAAGTTCCTAAAGTATTGATTGATTAATAGGTTATGACAATTTATTTTTCTCATTTATGAAATAGATGTGTTCTCAAAGTCGTGATAAATGTCTCATGAGAACACATTTAAACAACACACAGTATAAAGTATTAAGGCGCTAAACGTATTTTAAATATATACGTCAAGGAGAGGAGGAGATACGTCTGGCTAGTTTTATGGAGAAAGAGGGCCTATATATGATGAACTCCTTCAAAAAGCGAGGGCACAGGAAGTGGACCTGGCAGAGCCCCGATGGTGCAGCCAAAAACGAGATTGACTTCATCATGTCAACCAAGAAGCAAATGTTCAATGATGTCTCTGTGATCAATTCGGTGAAGGGAAACTGGGAGCGATCACCGCATGGTAAGAGGCACATTGAACATCAATATCAAGCTAGAAAGGTCTCAAACTCTCGACTGATGAAGTCTACGCTCAGCTTGAACTTCAGAATCGTTTCGAGTGCCTAGGAAGCTCAGTGGACGAATACAACGATGAGTTCGTGGAAACTGTCCATACGACCGGGTCTAAGTTCTTCAAGACACATCGTACAGATCAAAAAAAAGAGACTCTCCGATCAAACTCTCAAGCTCATGAAGAAGCGGTATGAGATGATCCTGCAGTCTTCAGACGAGGCGTTGAAATACCGGCAGCTCAATAGACGGATCTCTAAATCCTTGAAGAGTGACCTCCGCCACTTCAATACCGAGCGTATTAAAGACGCGATCGAGCGCAACAAAGGCTCCAAGGTATTTACTAGAGATCTGGCTATTGGGCAGAGCCACCTCATGAAACTGGAGACGACGATGGCAGGATCTTATCCGCCAAACCGGAGCTTCTGAGGGAGATCGAGAGCTTCTATGGGCAGTTGTACACGTCAACCAGTAAACCCGTTGAAGATTTAGCAAACGACCCAAGAGCTAGACTGACACGACACTATACCGAAGACATCCCGGACGTCAGCGTGTACGAGATTAGGATGGCTCTGAAACAGCTTAAAAACAACAAGGCACCGGGTGATGATGGAATTACGGCCGAACTCCTGAAGGCGGGTGGAAAACCGGTACTTAAGAAGCTGTTTAATTCCGTCATACTTGAGGGAAAAACGCCACAGTCATGGTGCAGGGGTGTGGTGGTACTCTTCTTCAAGAAGGGTGACAATGCCCGTCTGAAGAATTATAGGCCCATCTCATTTCTTAGCCATGTCTACAAGTTGTTTTCAAGAGTCATCACGAATCGTCTCGCGCGCAGGTTTGACGATTTTCAGCCTCCCGAACAAGCCGGTTTCGGAAAAGGCTTTAGCACCGTGGACCACATATATACGCTGCGGCAGGTTATACAGAAGACCGAAGAGTATAACCTGCCTCTCTGTTTAGCGTTTGTGGACTACGCAGTCTCTCCAACGGTGCCAAATCGACTACCGGTGCATCGAGGTGTTGAAGTGTTTGTACAAAAACGCCACCATGTCAATCCGACTTCAGGACCAAACCTCGGAACTTATCCTTCTGCAGCGAGGTGTGAGACAGGGAGACGTCATATCTCCGAAACTATTCACCGCTGCACTGGAGGATGTCTTCAAGGTTCTGGACTGGAAAGGACTAGGCATCAACGTCAATGGCTAGTACATCACTCACCTTCGGTTTGCCAACGATATAGTGGTCATGGCTGAGACCATAGAGGACCTCAGTACAATGCTCGATGACCTCAGTAGAGCTTCCGAAAGAGTGGGGCTAAAAATGAACATAGACAAAACCAAGGTCATGTTGAATGTCCATGTAACACCCACTCCTATTAAGATCGGAGACACTACACTCGAAGTTGTAGACGATTATGTGTACCTGGGACAAACGGTCCAGTTAGGTTAACTTCGAGAAAGAGGTCAATCGGCGAATCCGACTCGTCTGGGCAGCGTTCGGGAAGCTGCTCGGTATCTTTTCGTCCTACTTACCGCAGTGTCTCAAGACGAAAGTCTATGACTAGTGTGTGTTGCCAGTGATTACATACGGGACAAAAACGTGGTCGCTCACAATGGGCCGTATCAGAAGGCTTAAAGTCACCCAAAGGGCAATGGAGAGGGCTATGCTCGGAGTTTCTTTGCGCGATCGAATCAGAAATGAAGACATCCGCAAGAGAACCAGGGTCACCGACGTAGCCCGAAGAATTGCCAAACTTAAGTGGCAGTGGGCAGGGCACATTGCTCGCAGAACGGATGGCCGATGGGGCCGAAAAGTTCTGGAATGGCGACCGAGAACCGGAAGACATATTTGTATAAAAAAGAGAGACAGATATTTCTTAACGGCATGTAAGCCAAGTCAGTCATCTTCTTCTTAGTGTGTCGATGGCAATCTAAATTGTGTCGGCCCAGAACTGAGCTACAGTTTGGCGCTTTCGGTAGCGCCCATCAGTTCCTGTAGTGAACAAACAACAGGACACCCAAGACAAGATAATAAGTGCCTCATCGTTTCTGGAACAGCACCACAATTACAGTCCAGGGCAGAGTCATTAATGAATCTCCACCTGAGCAGGTATTCCTTGCTGCAGCCAACCTGATTCCGGATTCTATTTAAAAACTTCCAGTCAGCCATGGCAACTCATGTCCAGGTGGGAGATTTTCAGCAGGTGGAATGAATGGGTTAGATAAGGGTGCACTACCTCTTCACAGCTTTTAGCTTTCGCCACTGAGTGAAGTGACACACTTCAGAAAGCTGTTTCTGGTTTTCAGCCTTTACGACACGAGGTTATTTAGGTGTAAAGGGTGTCGTGTGTCTGAAACTATTTTGGCTCTTTCGCTAGAGCTTGCCACTGTTCTGCGAACTTCTGGTGGCGCTATTCCTACCAGTGGGTACAGCATCTGTACCGGAGTCGGTTTAAGGCAACCAGTGATGATCCAACACGTTTCATTTAGAACTGTATCCACTAACTTGGCACGAGCTGAACGGCTCCACATGGGGATCGCAAATTCGCCCAGCTGAAAAGATAACGCCAGCGCAGTAGTCCGCAAGACATGAGACGAAACACCTCACTTAGAAGAGACTAGTCGCCGTAAGAGACTGTTGTGAGTCAATGATCTGTCCAGAGTAACCCAATATACTTTGGAAAGTTACTGTGCTCGATAGACACCCCACCGCCTCTCTGTTTCGGAGGGTGGAATTGCAAGACTGTGTTTTGCTCGGATTGGGTTAGAGTGAATTAGCGAGGTAGTAGAGACTCATGGGCGGCATGAAACTCCGACACCCGGTTAGGCACTTACCACGCGATAAATAAATAAACAATAAATTCTGATTCCGTATAAAGTAATCGCAAGCCGCTTATTATGTTATTATAGGTAGCCTATTTGGCCAACTGCTGGGTAAAGGGTTTCGTCCATTACTTCCAGCAGCGATCACGATTCTGTGCTACTACTTTCCAATCCTCAAGGAAGACATCGCAAGCCGTTAGTATAAATAAATCATCGCGTAGCTATGGCATAGGCTTAATAGCATTTCACCAATTTACAAAATAATTATCTTTTATCAATAGTCGCCAGCCTAAAGTCATAATTAGTTGGCCCGGGTTAGGAATCTAAACCCATGGACGATATGCTCAGTTGCCGCGCTTTCTGCCACAATGACAAACTACAAATATATACAAATAGCAAGACGAACTAATCTAACCATCGCATACTATCCAAGTTCAACCGTTCGCATATTTTATTCAGTAAAACAATGGCTTTATATTGCTAAGTAGACAACAGAATGGCTTGCCTATGAAGTTACTTCGCTTATAAGCGTCTTAAATTCGTCAATTGTTTGAGTGTACAATATAATTGTTTGTAATGTAATCGATCATATACTCGAAATGTACAAATCTGTCAGAGCTGCAGTGCTCTAGTAATGCTGCTACTTATGTCGTTACTGCATATTTAATTAATGCCTTGTTCCCCGAAGGAATAGGCAGAGGTGCGTTGTACAGTTTATATTCAGCCAGTTGTGTAAGACCAATGTATTAGAACGTTTAGGCGCAGAATGTCCAATTCGCAAAACGTCCAATTCGTAAAATGTCCATTTCGTAAAATGTCTAATTCGCAAAATGTTTCATTGATCGAGCACGAGAATCAAACCTTAAGCTCTAAGATAGCCTAATTGCGAAACACACTGGTTCAACCCGGGAATCTCACCCGAACTCAGACGCTCAGCACAGACATAATTTATTTGATACTATGTTATCAGACTATCAGTTAGACATGTCCTCACAGATTTTACACGATGCATTCAAGTTGTCATTTGCCATGTAGCCATTAAAACCGTAGATAAGAAAACACAATATTCATTTTCAACACACAAGAATCTGTTTATATCACGAGGTAAATAAAAAGATTTAAATGTTAAGTAAATAAAACTTCATATATTATTATACAATGTTTTACTATGATTTTATCCTGTTCACGCCTAATTAAGAAGACTCTGTTTAATTGCAAGTCTCGTAAGTCTTAACTCAAAGTACATAATATAGCTACATTGTGTTATGATTACTAATTAACTACAAATGGGTCTGGAAACAAAATAACTGTTCCTTATCACTTAATTGTTATTATAGTCATAATATTGAAACTACGAAGGAATTAGAACATGTATCATACAGGTACATACAGCAGGTACTTGTGCATTTGGGAATTTCAGGTCGACCAAATTTGGGTAAGATTATTGTTTGAACAAATTGATTTTGCAGGAAAATTATTTGTTAAAGGATTTTTTTTTTCTGTTGAATCTAATAATTTATAATCAAGATTTATGTCCCTGAGGTAGCTTGGTCAATGTTTCTGCTCATAGGGCCTAGAATATTTACAGTGACATTACTCTAAGGCCTAAGGGGTCATTTACGGAGATGCAGAATCGAGAATTCATAATAGGGTATTTTACCCTATATGAGAAAAAGTCTAAAAATATATCATTGAGATCGCTTATGCAAAAAGCAGTCGGAAAAAGTTAGTTTAGTTCATAAAATAGCAAACTAAATTTTAAACCACAATTCAAAGGTTTCAGCTTTTTTAATCTGTTTCACCTAATAGTAGTCGCCATGTTATTACGTCATACGGCTATGTAAACTTGGAAGTGTCAACTGTCAACTTCAAATATCACTGCATTTGTTTACACAGCCAAGTGACGTCATTACCACAGAGCAATATGGCGTCCACTGCGTCCAGCGTTTTCGTCAAATTACGCGCGAAATTTGAAAATGCTAAATTTAAATGAAATTTTTTGACACTTAACGATTAAATAAAAATATTCCGATTTTTTAGTCTTCAGTCACTTCGTCAGACACTTCTAAAATGGGTGTAATACCCTAATAAAGCGAATTGGCGATGTATGAGCCGCACGCCGCACGCGACACGTAGGCACTTGAGTAAGTAAATTACTTACTCATGTGTGTGGCGTAGTGTACGGCGTAACGCACCGCAGCTCCAGGTTACCTGGCTACTTAGGTTTCGAAGATACCTACATAATCTAAGAAAACATTACCGTATTCATTGAACTTACTAGTTAGGAAATTTTGGTAGGTAAATTAAAATTGCACAAATTCGATTATATTTATGTGAAGGCGTACAAGATCGCAAAAAATCGTATTCAAGGTCGAATTGTCGCCGAGCTACTTAACACCTTACTTATATGCCAAGGGTAATTTAGTAAGGAGGATAATGAGAGACATTACAAAACAGGAGATATTGGTGTCGATTCTACCAGGAGATATTGCTGGGTGCACAAACTAAACTTAATTTAGGCTATTGCTATCTTTTTCTTTCTAATAAAACGAGAAAGAGACGGACGTAATTTAGAGCTGTCAAATTTAATTGGAACTAATATTTCCATACAAATGAAGGGTGCACGTAAAAGCATGTCGACTAAAAACACGATGAAGCGCAAGGCATAAACTAGTTTGTCATCTCTTAGTTCATAGCTATAGCCGTCCTTTTCTCGCACTGCCTTTTAGTAAAAGATAGCAATAGCCTAAATTAAGTTTAGTTTTTGCACAACAGAATCGTCACCATTGTCGTATAAAGACATAATGACAAAATGTATAGATAAATAAATAAATATCGCTGGACATTAACACACAGCGCCATCTAGTGCCACACTAAGCAACGAGGCTTGTGTCGTGGACACCAGATAGTTGATATACTACATAGATACTTTTTTTGTTTGTAACTACATACTTTTTATACATAAACATCCATGACTTGGAAACAAATGTCCATGCTTATCACACAAACATTTGCTCCAACCGGGATTCGAAACCGGGAATTCTACTTTGGGTCGGCGAAACACGTTTTCTTCTTCCATTCTCTCCTGTCAGACGTTAGAGTATCATTTAAGTACTCCTTTCTCTTTTTGCATCTCTTGTTTGGCCTCAACATGAATAAGATTATGTCAAAGACAATCATATTGTTATACATACAGTGCAACAATAGGTAAGCATTGTGGTTTGTTCAAACACTATTACATAAGAAAACTCTATTATACTCACTCCTTATTCTCATGGGAGTAGGCAGAAACTACAGAAGACCTCCAGCTACGAACCCTACTCCATGCATAATACTACGCTTCTGCTCTTGCTATACAATATTTGTTTTTACGTACCAATTGCACTACCCGTGCCAAATAATGATTTACCTTATGAAATGGAAAGAGATGATTTATACTCCGATTTCTGGGTTCGATTCCCAGGTCGGGCAAAGTGTTATTGGGTTTTCCTATCAGGAATTTCTCAGTAGCTGCCACGGAGTCTGAATTTGCGTCCAGTTGATGGCAATCAGTAATAATGTGGTATCGCAAAGACGTCTCGAGACTCCACTGGTTAAGAGTCTCATACGATATTAACGGAAGGGGTTATAGTAGATGTCAATGGTACTGTTTTGTGCAGAAATTTTATTGTATTTTCTCATAAGACGGTTGCAGAGGTGGCAAAAGTTATGGTTTCGCGACAAAATTTAATAGTTTTCTGTCGAGGTACAACTATTCTTAGTTCCGCTAAAAGATCGGGAGCATTCACGAAGCCGCCAAACTCTTCGGGGATTACAGGCGTGATGTTACGTTTCAGATTTAAATTTTCAATCCCAACTTTGTGCTCTGTCTGTGTTTCTAGCACAGAATTTTTGATTATTATTGGTACCTACCAATAAAAACCAACTACTTCCCTTTAAAATATTAAAACGATCAGTTACCTCACTATTAGTGTAGTATGTGTTCCATGCTGATCTCAAGCTCTGTTGGCCGCCCAAGTCCCACATGACAAAGCGGAGGTTCCTCCACACCACCTCTTCAACATTGGAGCCAATGGTCGGCCTGGTGTGGACAGCTTCGCCCAAGAGTAGCTGGTACAGTATCGTAGTCTTGCCGGCATTGTCCAGACCGACAAGCACAAGCTTGTGTTCTGTGGATGGATACAGAAAGAGAAATGTAAGTATCAGTCTTATTTGTTTAGAATCAATGGTAACAAGTGAAATATGTTTTTTTATTTTAAACTAGCAGACGTCACGCGGTTTCACCCGCGTGACTGTACTTGACTTCCCGTGGGAGTACGGGGATAAAATATAGCATAGTATATTACTCGCTGATAATGTAGCTATCCATCGCTGAAAGATTTTTTTAAATCAGTCCAGTAGTTTTTAAGTTTATTTGTTACATACAAAAATACAAATCATTCCTGTTTATTATATTAGTATAGATGAGACTAGTAGTTGACCATGCCAATTGCAGCATCAGTGCCAAATTTAAAATCCTCGGAAGTGTACCATAAGTTTTTGGATACTGCAGGACACACTCCAACATTATGAGAGATGGTAAGAGCAGGAGCACCATATTTGCACTGGCTGTGTCACAGCAAATTCATCAAATTCATTTTAATTTAGAATATGCATAAAAGTCAATGTAGTCTCAACAATCATGAATTTTAGATTTTTTATTCTAAGTAGTACCATTTTCGTCTTAAATATAGTTGCTGATACTTATATCTTACTTTACGAAGTTATTTAGACTACTACTGTTACTGTTAGTTTTCATCGCCCCACTGCTGGACAAAAGCCTCTCCCCATGACTTCCATTTTTTTATGATCCAGGTCTAGTGTGAAACATCATCATCTCCCTGCCCTTGACCAAGTCTATTTGGGGTCGGCGCAGCTCGTCTTCTTTTCCCATTCTCCCCTGTCAGATGTCACGGCATCATTTATCCTTTCTCTTTCATACCACTCCTAGGCTAATGGAAATGTGCAAAAGATATTATATCCTAAAAATTATGATGACTCATTAGATCATAACGTAACCCTGAGCAATATTTATAAATAATCCCTACCATCTAGACTTGAAGCTTGACAACAGTTCTTGTGAATATATTTCCAAGAACAAGATAGAATGTGACTATGATGTCTTAATATTAGTATGAGTGACTAAATATTGTTGTAATATCATAATAATATTGCTACAATATAATGATGACAGTGCTAGCCGATTGTAATAGTATGAGTAGGTGCCGATTACATAATGTTTTTTTTTTTTTCATCAACTTCTTCCGTTGTTTATTCTACATTGTGTATGAATGTTTTGAAACAGTATAGGTAGGTTTGGTAGGTTTTTGTAATTAGCAAGCTAGAATTCTCTAACATACTTATTCAGGAAATACAATAGGTCACTTAAAACTTTCGTCTACCTTTGTATAGTGATAAAATTTAGTATAAAATCAATTCATAATTATCAATTGCCACTTTGAATTAGCATTGACATTCAACATGGCAATGCTGCCAGTCTATTGGGTACATTCCTGGATGACAGTGATGCAGATGAGTAGATTGACTCTTAGGTGTTCTGTTGTTGTTTTTTTTATATGTTTATGTACTTTTAGTTTTAGTCTTTTTTTGTAAATATGAAGTTTTATTATTTATTTAGGGTTGAGTTGAGTTTGTAAATTAAGTATGTGTATATATATTATTATTTGTGTAGCTATATTTCATGGGCACATAATGTCAGAAGCTATGTACACTGCATGGTTTGAATTTCTTGCTTCCTAAGGCAAAGAACTGGAAAACCCATGGTTATCAATATTGTTATATAAAAACAACATTGATTAGTGATTACGAAATCAGCATTTAGTCACAACAATAAAATAAATATTAAATAACTCTTTTATTTTTAGCTCCAGAACCAGAATAAGTTTATCTTTAGAACATGATACTGACATAAAGAATAAAATAACTTCAAACCCCTTTAGTGACAGAAACGAAACGCTGCAAAACCAACTTCATGGGGCCTTGTCTGCTCTAACCCTAGAGTGTAATGTTGTAAATTAACATGTTTATATTTTTACAATAAACATGAACTATTAGCACAAGTTAAGATTCTCAACACAGTTGTTGTCAAGTCAGTGTACCAAATGTTTGAAGACAAACATCTTTGAAAATTTTCTAGGTTGATTTTTTAAAATAAACTGGGTCACACTACTTTTTTAAATCAAACATGAATTTAGAAGCTTAGTAAACATCATATGTCTTACGCTATCTCGTCGACAACGTCAAACTATTTGATAAATTTGTACAGTTAAGTTACTTACCCTCATTTCCAAACAAACTCCAGATCTTTGATATAAGTAAACCCATTTTGGCAAACTTTGTGCCAGGTCGCAATAAAAAGATCAAGGAGACAATGACTTTAAGGTAAACTACTTATTTATTCTCATTGTCGAAGGCGGTTACACAAGTACACGCAGTGTTATGACTTCAAATTCCACTGCATACTACCTAGGGAACTCTTTTTTTCACTTTAATACTTCACTAAATCGCATTTTGATTAAAATTTGTAGCAAAAATATGTTTGATAACGGGTCTCCTCTCCGTACTTTTCTAGCGACGTTACGCATACGCAGAGAGAATGACACAAAGTAGGGCTGCCAGGTGCAAAAAATGTGTGATCGTACGCCAACTACAAAAAAATCGTATGCCAAGGAACTTATATGTAATAAAAAGATCGTACAACATAAAAGTACAAAGTTTTTCGAAAAATTACTAAAATTCGTTTCTTTTTAGAAAAGAAATGCAATTTATTAGACATACAAATTTTCTGTGGTCATATTTTTTAACTTCGTTCTGTTCAGTGTTTCATTGGATAACTGTTTATATGTCTTGTTTTACTTCGCTGAATGCTCTTTCACAATCTAACATAACAAATTTAAAGCAAATTAAGCCATTGTTCTATAATTTTTAAATTGTTGTATGATGACGCCCCAGCCCCACCACAACTCGTCGGTATTCATAGTTTAATCAATTTTATCTTAAATGTTGGGAAAACTGCGCCATTCGTCATCTATTGCCTGCATTTGAATGTCGTCGGGTTTTACTATTCTTGGAACAAGTATCAAAACTGGCTGTAATGTAGGTAGGTACAATAATTTCTGGAAGCAGCATTGGTAGGTTCAATACAGTCAGTGAAATATATAAATATATAATATATATTATATCATATATAAATATATAGCCAGGTATACAAAAATCGTACATTTTCCGTACGATCTTGGTCTAGCGATCGTACATGAGTAAAATGACAAAAAATCGTCTTTATGAGTACGATTAAAATCGTACATCTGGCAGCCCTGACACAAAGGTAGGGATGTTAAAAAATAATCGATTTTTATTTAAATCGATTATTTAAATTACGCGTTTAAATCAATTTTGATACAACAGCGCTTTTTAATACTAGTCAAATGTAAAATAGGACTGAACATTAATAACAATAACTATTTTTTTCTCATTGTTTAAATTTAAAGAATTTGTTTCATATTTTAGTTTTTGAGACCCTGACGTAGTTGTTTAGTTTTTTAAATTATCGGTTTAAGTATTTTTTTTAAAACTAGTCAAAATATTTAAAATAATACTGGAAATTTTTATGGCAATTTCTTTTTTATTAGATATTAGGGTTGTCATTTTGTTGGGATGCCAATCATTTATTTTTTGTAATAATAAAACGTTTAATGGTACTGAAAATTTGTATCAATATTGTTATTTGGTTTCCTTATTCCTTACTATGAAAGTTTATAGGAACATTCACTTTGATTTTTAGTTTTGAATTGGTTATTTTTTTCATTCATATCATTTTATTCGATATTTGGCCAGTTTCACCGGTTACGGATAAAGTTTCAGATAGTTATTTGATATTTAACGCTATCTACCAGTTAAAAGCTCCAAAGTTTCTTTTCGTGTTTCTTTTTCATTTTCATATTAAATACAAACTCAGTGTTTTATGTAATTGCTGCATTGGTGGAACTGCAAAGATAGTGAAAATTAAAATAGCCAATGTTAATTGTATAGTTATTAAATGTAAGTTAAAGAAACCGCCACGATAATTGAAAATAATAGGTAATTAATATTTTATATCTAAGTATTTGATCTTTTACTTACTAGTTAGTCTCTTGTAGTTTTTATATCACTTTCAATTAACGATGGAATGTAAACAACAGCCCGTTTGGTAAGTCGAAATCGATTACTAAAATCTTGGTCGTCAAGTGATTCAAAATAATTAGGTCTGGGGTTAAGTACTCGATTCCTACGAGGTCGCGTAATACGTACGAAATATTCATCGAATTTGTCTTCTAATACTTCAAATAACTCCATGTTAGAATATTTGTGACACTTGTAAGTGCAGTCGACGCAAAGCACGCAATAATGCTCTAAAACAAACTATTTTCGTTCCCGCCACTTGAAAGTTTTTTTTTTCTTTCAGATAACGGCTGTTAAGGAAGCCACTTGATTCGGCTGATAACTTAACTAATACTTTATCTGCTAGATATTTCTATCAGAGGCCTGTGAAACCAAAAGTTGTAGTTTATCTAGCAGATAAGTTCCTAATAGGCTATCAAAGACTTTATCAGCAAGTGGTGAAACTGGCCCTTAATCTGATAATTTGTTAATGTGAATTTCTTATTATTATATGGATCTATACATATATTAAAAAGGAATATGAAAAGCATACATTAATATTATTAATAATAATATGAAAGGCATGTAGATTTTTAAATAAATGAAAAATTCGTTTTTCTCGCAGAAATCGATTATTTATTTTTATTAAAATCGGTTTTTGACCAATCAATTGATATTGAATATAGAAAAATCGATTTCTTTTTTATCGATTCTTTTCCATTAATCTCACATCCCTACACAAACGAATGACAAGTGGCAAACTGGCAACTGTGTCTGACAGGACAGGACCTCTTTATAGTATATTTATGTTGAGACTGGATAATTGTAGATGGGACAAAATCAGAAAATAATCATTCATCATTCTAGTGCGGGAATGAAAATTGAACCAGTTAACTATACCTTCGGCGGTGATTGCTTTTTTTTTCGGCAAAGCTAATAAGCGTCTTTAGGGCGTAAATATTTATTGAATATTCAAATTGTATTTATAAATAGACAAACATGATTATTTAAAACGAATATTTACTTTTATAAACAAATTAACATTTTTTGTGTTCTAATTAAAATATAAAATAAAAACTATGATTTTTAATAGGCTGTTTAGCGGCTTCATACCTTTGCTTCTCCTTCAACCTGCCGAAAGCAAAGCGCGGAAAAAAAGAAAATTAAAATCGTAGTTTCTTATTAATTCATGACAAAAATATTTTTCGTTCTTTTGTTTTTTCTTCTCCAAAAGTGTATTGGAAAACCTCGTTTGATACACGTGGACATTTGTTATTGCAGTTCACGGCTCAAAAACATGTATTAACAAACTTTCTCCACTTGTATCAAAATGTACTAGTATTTGTTGTTATCGCGGCAACAGAAATACATAATCTGTGAAAATTTCAACTGTCTAGCTGTCACGGTTTATGAGACGGACAGTGGAGTCTTAGTAATAGGGTCCCGTTTTTACCCTTTGGTTACGGAATCCTAAAACTATGAACAAAGCAAATGAAAAAGGTAAAAAAAACTATTTCAAACCATCATCAAATGAGTCAGTTAATTCATAATATCTGCGATGATGATAGTAGTTAGAACAGGGTGTAAAGCTCTTCATCCCCCATAGAAAAGGGAGGATCCTCCTACCAGACGGGTGTAGTCTGGTGGGCCCTACAGTTGTTGTCGGGTTCTTGTAGCTATATAGTCTTATTTTGCGGATAATTCTGCTTGCACGATGTAGGAGTTTGACATGTTTCGCTTGTTAGTTTGTCATAGATGGCGCTGTAGTACTTTTTGTGCCATGTTGATGTAGAATATTTTTGTAGTATCGCTACATCACTCCCCCCCAGAGACCAGGGTCAATAGTAGAATGAAGCATTTTGCCGTACACGTGGAAACTCGTTGCCGCATTGTTCACGGTGAGTCGGAACTGTCTGCGGTGGTGCGAACCCCAGTGAGTCAAGGCCGACGCTGCTCCGGGAGATCGAGCTCTCGACCGGCCGAAGAGCAGTAGTGCCAAGGTCGCTTTGTTGAGGCTGAGGGTGCTGACCAGGAATGTGCTTTTGCTGCATGCTAGTGGTCAGGAATACCCGTTTGAAGATGGCTGGCTATATGTCTCGCTGCTCGAAAGCTTGAGGAAGTGATCTTGATGTTGATGACGTCATGTTGCTCGATGGCTGCGCTGACATCACGTCGAGGTCACCAATTTGGGGGTATGAAGAACAGGATGTGAAGGCTCTTCGTACCCCGTGAAAAAGGGAGGATCCTCCGACCAGCAGGCCTATTACGTATCTTTCTGATATCCAGTGATTATCAAGCTTCGGTTGTACACCGAACTTTGATGACAACCGAGAATGTAATAATATTGGTATTACGTATTACACAGATTGGATATCACTTTACGGTGACTAACAGCCCGGGTACGGTGTAAGGGCCCGGTGTAACGTCTTCCACGAAAGCCACTTCAAACTCAGTGTTCATCAATTTGCTTACATAATCGCAATATTGGAAGAATCGATACGAAAGCGTCTGTCAAAATGAGTTACGGTGACTATCAGCCACGATGGGCACCGATGACGTCATATTTGATCGCGACTGGTCATATATAATACGAAACTAACCTTTTGACAGTTATTTGATGGATACTGAGCCCAGTTACTATCATTTCGAGCTGTCAACAGAGATACGTAATAGGCGCAGGCCTATTACGTAGCCTTATTAGCCTTCTGCAGAGAAGGGTAGTAGGGCTACGACTAAGCTTATCACTTAACGATTTGTTTGACCGTCGATAAATTCTGATTGTAAGTTATGGGTCAGAGTATGTGTTGATTGTCAACGATCAAAAGTGTCGTTACAACTCCGGGGACTTTTACACTTCTGTCATCTCGATTTGATCATGTACCTACATATTGACATTGTAGTAATGCCCTATTCTGAGGGATACAGATTGTCTTACTAGGGTAGACCGATTTACCTAATGACCGGAAGCGATTCCCATTGTCAATCAAGAAGCCGACACAGTAGGTCGTGCATTTTATTCCAATAGGATTGCTCGTTTTGACACTGGACTGAGAATCACAACTGATAGAGGAAAACAGTTTGAGTCGCACCTATTCAGAGATCTCAATGCCCTGATTGCTACGGCTCGTTTTCAAACGATGGCTTATCACCCTGCAGCTAACAGCATGGTCGAGAGTTTCCACCGTCAACTAAAGAGTGCACTATGCGTGTCTGATCAAAACAAAGTTGTGCTGTAGATGCTTTGTGGTTGGACTTTAACTTTGATAGCTCATATGTCGGAAACGTGACACTTTACAACATTTTGTCTCATACAAAACTTGTTTGTATAATAACAACTTGTTTAATAATAATAATAACTTGTTTGTTTGTATAATAATACCAGCTGTCGATTAATATAGGTCTTATGCGTGTGGCCGATACATTGAAAAAAAATGGCAAAAATTAATCCGGCCAAAAAATTCAAACCCCTTTGATAGCCATTTTGTTTTTATTTTACATCGTCATCGAAAAAATAATCCTTTTGAGAACTTATGTTACGAGAGCAGCAGCAGTCTGCGTAACACTGGTCAGTTTCCCTCAGTCATGAGTTTATTTAATTCGACAGTTTTTTTTATTATTTTTAGATGCTACCATTTTTAAGCATTTTGAATGTAAATCCTTTGCTACAAAAAGAAAAAATAACCCAGGATTTTGAGAATTCCTATTTGTATAGATATAGGTAATAAGTGGTTTTAATTTTTTAGTTCAAATCAATTTTTAAAATCGCGTAGACTCTATTGTTGGTATAGTGGTCGGAAGCGAGCATGAGGTCCTGGTTTAGATAATCGGGTCGGGCAAAGTGTTGTTGGGTTTTTCCTCCAGGAAATTCTCAGTAGCAGCCGCGGGCTCAGCTGATCCAAACTAAACATGTAGGTAAGTAGGTATGCCAAATTTCGACTACCTATTTCATGAAAAAGTCATTCAATGGGGTTAAATAAAGTTAGAGAGTTGTATCAAATTGATGATTTTAATGATTATTTTTTTTGTAACTACATTGATGTTACTTGCGCAATTTATATTTTCATAAACATACAACCTGAAACTGACCTGCAAATGCAAAAAACCTACCCATGAATCTCGCGGGCTAACCTGGCGCTTCAAGTATTAGGTTATAGGTTGATTGGGAAATTACAATCCTACTACAATCAATTATTTGTTAGTTTCGGGTAACTTGATGTACTGCATGGCGTCTCTAGCTTAGGATAATTATATTCGGCTGTACCTATCCGGTCACACAGAAAGCCGACCCCAAGTAGGCGATAATGATGACCTTAAGATATCAATTAAAACAAAGAAGTACTTATTAAATTAAGTATATTTTATAAAAACATGGTTAGTTTACTCTACATAATAAATTAGTTTTTTATTAAATTAATTTCGCACATTTCATACAAATTAAGTAAGTATTATTGTTTCAGATCAGTAACATGTTTTTAGAAACTTATAATACTTCTTCTACGTGTAACATAATAAACGTAAGATCCCGTGCGGTCTTTCGGACCATGAAACTGATCAAGTTTTGTTCTGTTAAATTTTTAATAGATTACTTACTTAAATAAAATAAAGTGGCTTTTCGTGTCTATTTGAGCGAAGTCTTAGATCTTTTAGGTCTTTGTTTGGCGATCTGTGGGCGCGTCATAAAAATTCAAATAGGTACCTACGCCTCATAGATCCTAGAAAAACCTTCCATGACAGACGTAAGGTAAGAAGTTGAGTATCTCGCGAGATTGTAAACTCTCGAAAGATTGTGAACCTGTCCCTGATTGGTCGGTATTACAGTAGGCCGTTCTGTTTGTTTCTTTAGTTAGTCGCAGATTCATTTTACTTTCACCACAATTTCATAAAACTTATTCTAAAGCTGTGAGTTATTTTCAACGCAAAATCAATTTACAATCACCGAAACACTGTTCGTTTGCATTCCACAACAAACGAATTAATAAACAAATATGGCGGCGCGGGGCACATCACGTTCAACCAATCAGCGCGCGAGGTGCGTTTCGTGTTTCCAATCTTTCGAGAGTTTACAATCTCGCGAGATAAATTATAATCTAACGGTATTTACAAGTTTACGGTGAAATATACAAAAAAGATAAAGGTTTATAAAGGTTCCGATTTATATTTGGTTCGTGTTGGTTCTACTCGGTTTGCTCTATGTCTTAGCTATTGTTGTACAACAAGAAGAAGCTATACAGGATGTCTTGCTTCACCTCCTGCCCACGCTGGGATTGAAATACTTAATACAGCTATATGAGGTGGTGGTAGGCCCCGGGAACTGTGTCCACAGTTCTGTCTGTGCAAGTGCTGAACAGCCAGCTGCTGAAGGCGTATCCGAAATACTTTTAAGGTAGCCATACACGCTAGGGTGTACCTGACAGGTTTGGTATTTGAATTGCATTAATTAACCCTTTTGTGTAGATTTTTGGCTTTAGTAGGTATCATTGAATTCAGTTAATATCGTTTGTAGAATAGAATTGTTTGATTCTAGAATAGGATGGCCGTTCAGCGTTCTGAAATCAAATAAATTAACTCCGGTTTTTACCAATAGTGGGTGCCACTTAAATTAATGCCAAAATAAAAACTCAACTGTTGGATCTTGAGCTTCCGCCGCTGAGCTTAGTATTGAAAACTCAATGCTTTTATTTAGTTATAAAATAAATCTTTCTTGCAGTTGCTCCTAGCGTATTACATCAAGTCAAAAAAAAAACAACCCAAAAGTTTACTTTCCCAGAAAGGAAAAAGACTTCAGGTACTCAACAGGTGGTTATACGTACTTTGTACGTGTAATAAGTAGTTCATCGATGTTTGTACGATGTGCACTTGTATTTAAAACTGTATCCTCAAGGTCGTCAGCTCCATTGGTGGGAAATTGGCATGATTTAGATACAATGATTCAATACCATCGTCGGTACCCGGCAGATTCGTTTGATACACAGACTTGGCAGTACGTAGTATCTTTTGTAAAGAGAAATTAGGGTCTCCACTACAGTGAAGATTTGAAGGATTTTCAATGTGACACGAAAAACTTTGCCGATGCAGTGTCATAAGAGCAGCATTCGGCATCACATTTTGTATCGTACTTCTGTGTAAAACTGTTCTGTAATTCACAAGCGCAACATCACACGGAAACGAAGTTTTGACTAATGGTAAAAACGTAAAGTAGCAAAGGTGCGTTTGATTCTTGTTGATAAGAAATATATCTAGGAAGTAGTCCAAAGTGTTGGCGAGGTAAAATGCCGATAAACTAGGTAACTTTACTTCTTTATGGTGCTGATAAGAATTAACAGTTTTGTGACTATCATCAAAATTTTCTAGCAATATGAAATTTCTATGACACGTGCTTCTACTATCAGCCAAGCCTTCACGAGTGCCTCGGCCGTCGTTAAATAGCACCCGTCGGTCTAGCATCACCAGTAACTGTCCCTCTTGTAGAGCGGTGACACCTTGAGCATGATCTGTAATGAACGTAAAGCGATTTCTGCTATCTTGTATATAAGCCATACTTGTAATCGGGTACATATTAGATTCAATACGTCTACTAATATTTAAAATTCGCGATGTATATTGAAAACCATTGTTGTCTGTATAGATCTGTGGAGGATTACCGTTTCCTATATCTGTCTGAACGGAGAGAAACAGTTCTAATTCCCTGTTCCTCGGAGATATTTCATAATCTACTTTACTTTCAATATAAATAGCACTTGACAAAGGGCTTCGTAAGAGATTGAATATTTTTGTTGTATGTTGTAAGAGGCGACCGTAAATGCAAGACAATTCTTGCGTAACTAGTCCCGATACTATGAACACTACTTTCTTCCTGATTCCCAATCTATATGCCGACAAAATGTCTAGCAGAGGTTTGCTCACATTTGTGTTGAATAAAAACATTCCTGAATTAACATCAGAGTCCCTGAATGCACCGTAGTCAATAGAAACGCTTTTTTCAATGTTTGTTTCTTTCTCAATAACAGTTTTCATAAGGCCGGTAAATTCGTCGAACAACAGTCGATGTTTGTAACTTTCAAGCTGTATATCACCTGCTTGTATTGGTTGAATTATAAACGGAAATGCTGTCCCGTTTTTCAACACATGTCCAACATCACATGCTAAACAATATACCGCAGCAACGTTTTGCGAAGCATCATAAGTTTCTTTTATTTTAAATAACTCAAGCGCCATTGGAGGCACCATTACTGCAAATATAACTTTGAAGTATCTCCTGGATAACTTGATGATACTATCAGAATTATATTTCCATACAGGATTTATCTGAACTGTCACGTCTTTTTTCGTATGATCCACTATTCTAATGTTGGGATTTTTAGTTATGAGTTCTACTATTTCGGTCCGCTCGTGACTTACGGAGTTGAAGATGTAAACTTGATCTCCTGGAGAAACTGTTCTTAATATATTAATGAATTCACCATCCCTGTATACATACTTTTGCAGGTATGGTACGTGTTGTTCGGGCTTTATACTCAAGAAACTCACTGACAATTCTTGTATATACCAGCAGTCTTTAACAGTGATCAGAATTTGGCTTTGAACATATTTCAAGACGTTCGCTGTAACTGTTCCGCTTGCAACATTGCGATCAGCAAGTCGCGCAACTGTTTCCCTCGCTTTTATTAAGAGTTGAAAAATAGCAGTCATATTAGTATTTCGAAAATTGTTGTAATTTAAAGCGAAAGAAAACAATATTTCTGTCGTTCGTAGTGTTGATTGCAGACGTCTAAGCAAAATTTTAATGAAAGGTCTAGATGTGTAAAAACCAATCCAATATGCGGGGCTTCCAGAATTTATATCAGCAAAATTAAGAAAATCTCCTTTTAAACTGTGATAGTATTTATATTTGTCTTTTATAGTATTGAAATAATCTTTTGCTGTCCCAAATTCTATTGTAGCTTTATAAATATCTTTGTTCGTTGTTACAAATTCAACAATTTTCTGATAATTATTGTACTGAAAATCAAATTCGGATTGCATCTCATAAAAATATCGACCACCTAAAGGTGCAATTATATTGTTGTGAGGCGATATAGTTCCTGTTTTAGAATACTGTTCTAGAAGCAGCTCCGATTTTTCTTTAACATTATAAGCGCTGATATCAAGTTTTCCATGCTGTGTGGCAAAATTATATTCTGTAGCACAAAGAGGGCCATTCGGACCGCACGCTGTAAATTCAGCTGAATTGAATTGAAGAAAGTGTGTCATAACCGCGTGTCTTGGATACCGGTCTACACCCATTCTATTCAATGCTTCATTCAGTTTAGTTGGATATGAATTATCATCGTCCCAATTTTGTATCCAAATAAAATCACTATATTGATACTCAGCAAAAAATTGTTCCCAAGCGTAATGAACATTTGTGAAAACTAGGTCATTTACGTTGCTTGCGGAGAGGAGGTACACCATTGTAGGACTATGAGTTACGCTGTTGGTGAGCCAACCGACGTTTGGTATATAATTTAGATGTTGTTTCAGCCATTGATGCCCTGAAAATGATTAGACTTGTTTCATGGAACTTTTTTGTCAAACACCTTGAATGTTCCCAAAACATACAACTGAACTAATCAATATACCTTCTATAAGCTGATGGACGAGACCAAATAAATGTGTAGTTGCTTCGTCCGGCTCAACCCAACCTCCAGTGGTAATTTCAAGTCTACCAGTTCTTAATAATTTTCGAAATGCCTAAATCACAGAAAAATAAAACATTATTTCGAATGGTATTCTTGCCATGTTTCTTAAGTAGCTATTTATAAGAGAAATATTTTCTTACCGATCGATTTCTATGTGTAGTTGTTTTCCACCAAGAACTCAAATGTGAAACTTCATTCCAACTAAACGTTAATTTATTATAGAATTGCATTTTCTTTACGATATTCGATAAAATTTTACTAGCGCTGTCGTTTTGATATTGTTCGAATGTTTTTTTCCATATTGTATCTACGTGCGTACGGGGTACTAGTAACACCTGGAAAATATTGATCAAATTAAGTGTTATAAATATAGTTATAATAGCTAAATAACAATGCATTACCTTAAGAGGGGGCCACTTTGAATTCATCATCAAGGCTTCGTAACGGCTATCAAAAATATGATTCCAAAAATGCTTCTTACCCATCCAGATGGGCTGTAAAATGAACAGGTGTTAGTTTTACGTTTCAACGTTTCTACACTTAGACACTTAGTATCTACCTACAGCAGAATGATCTTACCTCTATATTTAATTGCGAAAACCTTTCTTGAGCATCCATGTCGGCTGTCACTGAACGAATTACTGAGCAAGTGAAAGGATCTGAAGTCAGATTATAGCTGAACATTGTACTATCCATGGGCAAACCTTCAATTAGAAAATCCGCTTTTTCATTGTCAGGATCGATGTCTATGATACTATGCGATGCTTCTCTTATAACAGCCGGAGGTTCAGTTTGAGCTTTCAATTTAGGTATAAGAATACCCTTCACTTTTAAAGGTTCCTTTTCTTTAGGTGTATCTTGAAAATCAGGAATTACCACAGAAATCTCCTTGCTACTCCCTCTTTGATCAAATCCTTGAACGCTTTGTGAATCTTGTTCTCCTACGGGTGGGAAAAACCTAGAATGCTTTGGTATTTGATAGTAGTTTTTGATAGCCAATTTTATGTTTTGGATGCTATTGTTATTTGGCATCTCTTTAGGTGATTCCAAAGTCCGGTAGTCTTTACTCTTATTTATAATAGTCATTTTAAATTCCTTTGCAGTCTCTGGTTTTATAATTTTCATATTCGAGTGCATTATTTTGCTTTTACTCGTCTGAAGTGCAGCCAATATGGTTGATAGTTTTGGCCTCTGTACATTATGAAAAACAGTCTTTACTTGAGTGCCTCCTGGGAAATTAAACACTTCATTGTTGATTAGGGAATGATGATTGGTGATATTTGTCCATATTTGCTGTGGACCATTCATATCACTGAATGGCCTTTGTACCATTTTCGACTGGTTACGAACGATTTTGCGCAAAGCTGTAAGTTAAAGTTTTGTTAAAATTGCTACTGCAAATGCTTGCCTTCATAAGATTTTTCATATTTTGGGTAGTTTGTTAAATCACTTAAACAGTACATTAACAACGTGTAAATGTTTCTTACTCTTCTCATAGCACACTGCGGGCGCCGTCAGTCTAAGGACCAAGAGTAGGGCTACACACAAGACGCGAAGTGCACTATCCATCGCCGATTACCGACTAAATGAGGCATTACGAGTGTTGCTTGAAAAATGAACCTCGACCCATTATTACAATGTTTACATACAATCATACAGTGTCGTGTTCTGTTCCGTATGGATCCTTGTTTGCAAACATGGTTGCATGTTTTGAAAGAGGGTAAGGTTGACACGATTCTCTGTTGGTTAATTAAAAATGCACTGCTACCTACATTTTTCTTTGTTTTTGGTTTCACATTAACTATCGTAAACTGCGTGCGTTTATGACTCAGATGTATATAAACGTAGACGAGGCGAAAGGCGTATGTATGGATCGTAGCAGCTGGCTCTCTGTGGCACATGAATAGGTAAACGGAACAGAGTATAAGCTTCATACAACCGCGCGAATCGGTTGCACTACTACAACCACGCGGGGCATCTGTGACCACTGGCCGCTTGTCGCGTACGCGGCGAGAGAGGATAAAACCGGTTAACGCTGTCACAGCCAGTTGACAATCTCAGGGTCCCGTATATATAGATGCTCTGTGGTCGTCAGGGTAACACATGTTGTTTGTTTTGTGACAAGTTTGAATATTTTACTGTAAAAACGTGGTATTTATTAATAATGGTTGTATATTGTACTGTGTGTATGAATAATACTAGAAAAATAAAAATATATCATACTTTAACTATCCCAAGGAGTATAATAGGTAAGTAAAAAAAAAAACAAATAAAAAAAAAGTAAATACCTAAGTAGGTAGGTAGTAAATATATGATTATTACTTTTTCAAGTAAGGACTTTTGTTTAATTGTGTGATCCTTTTTTTAATAAGAAGAGGGTACCTACTACACGGTGTGTTTTTATTTTTTTTATTATTATTACAAGCTTAGACTAAACATTTGTAGGTGTATGTGGGTGGGTTGGTATGTAGTAGGTACTAAACTATGTGTGTTATGTTCAAATATTGAAAGTAAGGAACCAATCCGATGTCTGATTGAACTAAAGGAAACGAAAGTTTTGTATGGGACCTCGGCCATCTGTACCTTTTAGGAAAGCTGGGAAACTAACCCCTGAAACTCTGGGGCCGTGGGGTCCGAGTGCCCATGGCCTGTTCAAAGAACTTTTAAAACGCCTAGATGACGCTTCCCGTGACACATGAGCTGGCAGAGGCTAAGTGTTGCCATACAACGCGAACGTGGGAACGCCGCCAGTCTCTTGGGCACATTACCAGCTGACAGCGTTGAGGAGTTTTCGATGCCTTTTATAGTTTTTTGTTAGTTTATTTAATAGTTTTTAATTAATTATGTACCTAAATAAAAAAATATGTTTTACCCTGAATAGAATAAAGTAATATTTTTTTCTTATTTTATTTCACAAATGTTTTGTTTAATTTGTCTTCACCTATTTTGACAACCCTACCAATATAGGTAACAATTTTTCAAATTCTTATGAAGTTCTACTCTGTTCCGTTTACCTACTCATGTGTCTGTGGTGTCTGCGTACCCCCATGGGAAAAAGGTTAAAAGGCGTAAGTTTATGGCACGGATATAATGATTAAACGAAACAGTGGAGTCACACGAATGTTTAAAGTTGACACTAAGGAGTTGAATTACCCAGTTAAAAGAGTACAACCTAGGGAGAAGTAGAACAGCTTTTCCCACTAGGTACCTAGGACCTAGATATCTCAGCAGTGCTTTACTAGGTACTCGCCTGTAGTAAGTACCTACCTACTCTTTGTAGAAGAGCTCAACGAGAAGTAGGTATTTCTAGCTTTTAAGGTTTGGCGATAATAAGTGATCACAAGTTTTTTATCAGAACCAAGTGAGTGAGAAATATGTACAGGGGCTTTTGATAACAAAGAAGCGTAACGTGTTCGAGCGGCTTATGAAAATTCTACTATTCTGTTTGGTTGTACCTTTGGTTTTAGAAAACACAAAAATATTAATATGGCAAAATCAAAAAATCAAAATCAAAATCAAAGCATTTATTTCAAGTAAGCCAGTTACAGGCACTTTTGAATTGTCGAAACAAAGATGAAAATTAAATGTAGCTACAGTCCCAGTCACAAGACATAAAAACTGTGAAAGTACTGTAGTTGCCCATTCCCTAGCGTAGATCTCTATGGAGAAGAACGGGCAAGAAACTCCATGGACACTCTTTTAAATCAGAATATTGTTACAAAATCTTGGTTACATCATTCATGTTGAGATGGTATATTATGTGAGAACAATGTAGCAAGATGTGCACGTTAAAAGTGTCCACAGCAAAAACACACAAACAAAAAAAATACAATTCAAAATAATTCATTCAAATAAGCCATGGCAACTAAGAGATGACCAGTCACAACTGACAGCGCCCGTTCACGGACATGACGCATGGATCAGCACCATTCAACTCAACCATTTTGAAGGGAACTAAATGATCCGACACATGCGCCACCATCAGCGAGACATTTGAGTGAGCATGACATACTCTAAACCGCCAGGGCACATTCAAGTCAAGAAAAGACGTAGGTTTCCAGTGAATGATAGCTTTCTAGTACATAGTACTCACACAATATGGGCTATGCATTTATATAATACTAAGGAGATTGAATCTATACAATGCAAAGATAGTTGTACAATCTTCAGCAGCTCCAACAATACATTTTAATGCTATCAATTTATGCGCCCCTGTCCTTGTGGAGCAGGACCAGCATTGAGCCAAGCATTTTTATCAGCGATATAATCGCTCAACTTGTAATATGCTTGCTTACATAGTGTGCGTTTAATGCATGTTTTAAATTTCGTCTCATTCAGTTCAAGAATACTTTGTGGAATTTTATTATAGCATCTCAAACAGTACCCCATGAAAGATGAGTCTACTTTAGCGAGTCGGAAACCTGGCTGAACTAGTTGGTCCCTATTTCTAGTACTGTAATTATGTCTGTCACCCCTTTTACCAAAAAGGTGTAGATTTTTTCTGACGTACATTATGTTTTCGTAGATGTATTGACAATGTACCGTCATGATGCCAATATCCTTAAACAGTTCCCTTAGAGAATCGCGCTTACGAAGATTATATATGGCCCTGATGGCTCTTTTCTGCAGAATAAATATAGACTCAATATCTGCAGCCCGTCCCCACAGTAAAATGCCATAAGACATTATACTATGAAAGTAACTAAAATAAACCAGTCTAGCGGTATCTACATCAGTATACTGACGGATTTTTCTAATGGCATAGGCTGCTGAACTTAGCCGCCCCGCAAGAGAAGTCAAATGAGAACCCCATTGTAGCCTTGAATCAAGCGTAATCCCCAGGAAAACCGTTTTATCTACGAATTCAAGTTTCTCTTTATTCAATATTATATCACAATCACTACTTTTAACATTCGGTAAAGCAAATCTTATGCATTTGGTTTTTTTTTTCATTTAATACCAAATTGTTTGCTGTGAACCAATTTTGGACCTGAAGTAGGGCATTATTCACGTCATCTAGATTTTGGGCCCGCCTATTTATCTTAAAAATTAGGGAAGTGTCATCAGCAAATAACACCATATTTCGCGGTTGGTTTTTCAGTAAATAGGGAAGATCATTTATATATACTAGAAAGAGAAAAGGACCCAATATTGAGCCTTGTGGAACCCCCATTTTTACTTTTAAACCCTGTGAATTAACACCATTTATTTGAACATGTTGTTGTCTATCATTCAAATAAGATTTTACCAAACTAAGTGCAAGTTTACCCAGTCCGTAATGCTCAAGTTTCAAAAGTAATGTGGCCATCTATGAACTGATAAATAAAATTGTTAGAGACATGGACAACATAATCCCGGTTTCAGCGTTACACACCATTATTTTTAGGTCGTTTTGGAACCGAAAGCCATAAACTCTACTACTTTACTGTTAGGGTTTGAAAAAAAATGTTGCAATCGTTTTGAGTATAGGTAGGTACCTATCTAGTATGATCGATCTCCTGAAAAAACCAACGCTCATCTGAAAGATCATCAATTATTTCTGTGTAAGAAAAACCACTGCTGCTTTCTGCAACAGTGTAGAAAGTGGTTGCTGCAGCGATTGAAACTCGCTCTCCTTGAAGCTGGATTCGGCGTTTTGTCAGCAACATACCTATGAGAAATCGTATTTTTCACAATTTGACGGTTTCACTTCGATAGATTATAATCTGCCGAAAAATAATGCGTCATATTATAAGCAGTATGTTCAGTTGACAATACTTCGACAGTTAACAAACTGACTGGACAGATTACAATCTGACGGGTTTTACAATTTGACGCTGACATATACCGTCAAACCTTAGAAGATTGCCCAGCACAGTATTTCTCATAAATATTTAAAAAGCCGGCAACAGTTTTTAGTTGTGTTTACTATTTAATCTTAGGACGAATTTTGATTATGTCCCTGGCAACATAACGTAACGGACTCTGCCTAATGTCACCTATGTCGGCTGTAAAACCGTGTCGAAATTGGTAGTCTAATTTAATTATTAATAATTTTAATACTGATGGTAATTAAGTTAATTTAGTATTGATATACAATTAAAAAAAAGATACTGGTTGAAAACATAACCTCCTCCTTTTTTAGAAGTCGGTTAAAAGTGATAAGTTTGATAACCCTGGTTTTTCCGTTCATTTTAATGAAAAATGACGAAAAAATCGTTGCTACTTTGCCCACTCAAATGTGACAGGCAATATGAACGTTTAGTATTAAGGTATAAGGTATGATAGATATATTGATTATTTCTCTAATAAGATTATTATTCTTTTAAGAAGAGATCCCTAAACCATATGTTCATAAGGTAGAAAATATCGAAGTTAGAAAAGTTTCTGCAGAATGGGCAAACTTGTAAAAAGTACAAAAAATTTGGCCCGCTGTACAAATTGAGCTTTTTAGCACATAAACACTAATTTTCTTGATATTACCTATTATAAATCCTATGCGAAGAACAGTACATTTAAATCTCGTGTAGCACAATCACACATTAAAAATATTTTTATTTTCAATATTTGAAGTTTAATCAAACATTTTAAGAAATTTGGGGAAAGTTGTACGATTTGACGGTACAATTATCATCTGGGAGTCTTACGAACTGGGTTTAGTGTCATGGGCTCTCTAACTATCAGTCTCTACCAAACTTTCCCGCTCGCATTATCAAGAAGATCAGAAGTTTTAGGGTGAACTACACTATTGATGGAACTATGACAAATACTCATTACCTGCCTGGCCATTTTCATACTGAGTTGCGGTCGGCTTCCAGTGTAACCGGATGCAGCTGACTATCGGTATTTTACATGGAGCGTCTGCCTGACCTCCACAACCCAGTTAATACTGTGTAAATACGATACCTCTTGATAAGACTGGTTGTCCTCCTTTTAGGCCACTGACTACCTGTAACGACTGATCGGTTTCTAAAATGGTGGCTCTGCAGCAGAGCATTACTCAAAATAACGGGTTTAAAAAAAAGCGAAACGAATACCTTCTGCAATAAATACACATAGATCGGCTATCCTACAAAGTTTCATGACATAAGTAATTTAATGTTTTAAATTGAAAATGATCCATCTAAAATTTATTTTAGAGGTAACTTGAGGTATTTTTCTATGGAGAAAATGTTAAGGAATCGTGTATAAGAAACTACACGGTAAAGAAAACACCATTACCATGTTGCTCCTGTGTTTATCGCAATTGATTTGGGGTCGCGTGACTTCAAGGACAGAATAAAATAAAATACAGCAAAGTCACAGATAATATAATACGCGAAGTGAATGCCGCAGTAGGTAATATTAAAACTAGAGCAATTCAATTTACCTAGTACCTATGGGTGAAGGTACCTACTAACTACTTACTCATCTGTCTTTTTTTTTTTTTTTTTTTTTTTTCGGATGGGAAATCATCAAATGACTTCTCCCGCTCTGGGCGGAGCAGGAGGGAGTGTCAGACTTTTACTGACTAAAACCCATCCATGTTCCTTCATCGCCCTTTGTGTTCCGGGGCCACGGTATCTCTTTCGAATAGTCCCGCAACCCCGGACTTACTCATCTGTCTGAACTTCCGAAATGTACAGACGTGATGTGTAGTTATCTAGGTATGTAGTTTTTCGGCGCGGGTTTTCAAACGCAGCATAAAAAAATTATACCTTTGTCCAACTCTTCGAACTGTTGTTAAAGGCGGGGATGTTTCAAGTATCTACATGTATAACTTTATTTTAAAAAAAGCTGACCACTCAAAGACTATTACTTTATAAACAATGATCACTTATAAAATATCCTGATTTTTCCTTTAGGTACTTCTCAAGTTCGAAATTCTAGTAGGAATGTACAAATTCTATACGCATGCGCGACTGTGACACATGCAAAGTTAGCGAAAATTTTACTACCAACCTGCGGCACTAAATGTAGAAATTCTTAACAAATCGCGCAAGCGCGACTGTGACACGGCATGAAGTTAGCGACCATTCTACCAACCTGCGGCTAAAAAAGGGCGGGTTGTTTCATCGATCGACTCGACCCCCAATTTGGGGTGAGACTGCCGGGGCTTAACTCTCAACACGAGTTTCGTTCACAGCCATATTTAAATACCGTTTAGTACTTTTTCTATGAAGTGACAAAAAGAAATGGTAAGTGTAACGTTTTTTGCGCGTGTAGTGCCCTGTATTTTGATGTCATAGTGCATTATTTTATTATTTACACTGATTTTACGTGTTGTTGACATACGATTATAAGTAAGTTGCTTCTTCTTCTCACTTTCTTCTACAAGGTGTAAACGGACCCTCCATGAAGCCATCAACCCCGCATTCTGTAGGTACCATAAAACAAAGTAACTGTACGCAAAAATTGCTGGGAAACGATTTCGGTAAAATCACGCTTTACGGTGGGACTCAATGTAACGCACTTAAAACATTGCTGATGGATGGATTGAATAGTACGGAGGTATACCCATTTCAAGTAAAGTTATAACTTCTAGATAACATAAAGACAAGTAAGAAAAAAAAACTTGTACAAATCGTTGATCTTTGACCAATTTCTCCGTAGCTAGAGAGTTCTATGGTCCAAAACAAATAAACCGGGATAAAAATTATCCTATTTATAAACTATATAAGTACCTTTCATCCAAATCCGTTTAGTAGTTTTCGCGTGAAAGAGTAACGAACATCCATCCATCCTCACAAAATTTAACGCATTTAAATAATATTATGTTAGTAAGATTTCACAATAGGGCATTTCATTTGTATGAGAAGTTTTAATTAATGTAATTTGCTAATATTCCAGGATCCGAATGTAATGACATCGTCTGGTCTGCTGGAATGGGAGTTTTCCTTACCATCAGACCAGATCATCTCCCACGGCTGGTACCACGGTGCACTGAGCAGGACAGCAGCCGAGAGTCTGCTCCAACAGGACCGGGAGTTCCTTGTGAGGGACTCTTCGTCTCAGCCAGATAACTACGTGCTCAGCTGCCGCTCCAATGGACAACATTTACATTTCGTTATACAACGGGTAAGGAATCACAGCAGCTGCGATGTCTTTTTAATTTGTTACTAAATTATGAATTAAATAATACATAATTTCAGATCATCGTCCACCCCGACACGGTGTACGAAAGGCATCAATATCAATTCGAGGATGAAGCCTACGACACAGTCGCCGATCTCATTACCTCTTACGTTGGATCTGGTAAACCTATATCAGCCGCATCTGGAGCCAGGATCCAGTACCCAGCCAACCGGGTGACACCTCTTACGAATTATATTCAGAACGATGATATGAATCTCGTCGTCTCACCAGTTGGTGACGGCTCCTACGGAAACCCATACAGTCTATACAGCCATTTTGCAGCAAAACCTGGAATTCAACTAAGAGTGCCTTTCAAGAAACAACGATCTCACTCACTGACACCTATCGACATGGGACAACATGTCACTCATGGCAAAAGCGCCAGCGCTGATGGAGTCATTCAGAGTCAACAACACGTACACGGGAAAAACTTTTGCAGTGAGTCTAACTCCAGTTCAAACACCTGGGATGCCAATCTTCCAACTAGTCCTCCAGCCAAGCCAGCCAGATACGATGGACCAAAAGCAGATGAAAGACGATTAGAACTCCAGCGACTCTACCAAGTTTCAGGATCAGATTCAGGCAATGGATCCGGAGATTCTACTCAAAGTTCAGCGCACAGCGATCCAAATAAATCAAGAA
Organism: Xestia sexstrigata; assembly: GCA_941918905.2. NCBI lineage: Eukaryota > Metazoa > Arthropoda > Insecta > Lepidoptera > Noctuidae > Xestia > Xestia sexstrigata. Next base: position 7,081,664 of record OW799200.2, on the reverse strand, counting down.
TGGAAACTGATTACAATCTGGTGACACCGACCATGAAACAGCAATTTGATTATGAACTCACTGAAGCTAAACTTTTGCAGTCAGAAAACTTGGATTACGTGGTGGATTCAAGAATTAATTTAGAAAACTTTCAATCACAAATCATACCGACTGGATTATCAAAACCGCTTGAATCTGAAACGTTGCACACGATCAAACTGTTGTTACGTACGTCTGGGCCGAGGATCTTAGCGAATCACATGACGAAAGTAGATTTGTATTTCTTCTTTGACGATGCAATTCAAATTGAAGGTCTTGAGAAAACTGCATCGGGATTAGAACTATTATTTTTACCTCAAGGTCGACCCTTGCGTTTAGATGTTCTCGAAAGGTACACATAAATGAGCATGAGCAATAATTAATTACTTTGAAGAGGGATAAACGAGACTTCAACCTAATTTTCATTTTCAGGATCGAGACTTTTCGTCTGTTAATAGCGGTGACGATTTTGACTTGTCAGACAGACAGGCAGCGAGCTGACACCATCAACGACTGGATTCTTTTAGCAGTTGAAACAAAGACTGCGTTGGGAAATCTGTACGGATTTTCAGCTATTATGTTTGGGCTGTGTATGCCTCAGGTATTTAAACACTTCAATGCGTAGAATCTAAGCTTCTAGCCACGACTACGATGACAAATAATAAAATATAGTACTTCTTGTGAAAAATAATTAAGGTTTTTCTTCTTTACAAAGGTGGAGTGCCTGGAGAACGCGTGGAACATTTTGAGAAGGGTTTACACGGACAATGCGTTTATGTTCGAGGCTAAACTGAGGCCTTGCTTTAAAAGTATGAACGAAGGCACGAACCCTTTGCCTCCCAACACAACGACGCCGTATATCTTGCCACCAGTACTGTGCTTCCATTTGTTTGGTGAGTGACATGCAAACATTAACAGCTGCGTTAGGAATCCAAGAATACATTGAGAGAAGTAAAACCTTTTATACAGAGAGATCACGCAAGACGATAAAACGAGTATTTTTCTTTTACAGACGGCGAAGGCGGAGGCCTAATGCAGCCGGACGAGACATTCCCTGCCGGCCTGATGAACAGCCTGGAGTTTGACTTCAACGCGACTGCGGCCCACTTAGACGCCGCCCGACACTTCCCCAACCAAATCGAAATGTTCAAACGAAACGCTAGAACTGTAGTGCAAGAGATGTCTTCTTTAGGACCCGTTTTAGACCCCACTCTCCTCGAACTGTTCAGAACAGAGTTCCACATAAACTTCCTTTGGGGAGAAAGAGGAGCCCTAACCACGCCAAATCAAAGATTCGCTCGACTAACAGATATTCTAACTGCAATGGCAAATAAGTTGGCAAGTCAACCGCCTGACGCAGATGACAATGTTTAAGTAGATTTTTAGAATCTTTTACCATATCACCGAAGTTATCAAAACGCCAATTAGTCATACTTATTTATTTATTTTTTGTTTAAACAGCCGCGATGTTAATTTTATTAAGTACATGTTTGTGCCTGCGGGTTATTCTAACTAGTGCTAAACTAATGCGTAATCTACAGTCTACTTTTACTGCCTATAATTTTCCTTGCCTAAAAGCTAAGAAAGGACCCCGTACCTATGATTATGTAATGTGTGTGTGAAGTTTAGTCCTAGAAGTTTAGGATACAATGCGAGTAATTTAAATTTAAACCATAAATTAATATTAAATATTATTTATTTATATTAAATTTATGATCTCAAATTACGTGTAACATTTACCTACGATATTTGTTATACATTTGTAAAACATAAATATTATACGAATCTAAACCGAACACCAATATTGTTTCATTTTTCTAAGATAATAATATGACCCTAGGATATTATTAAGTCGCGAACACCCAAAAATTCCGAAAAACTAAATTCCGAATTGTGATAAATTCGGAATTGCGACTTTCGGAATCAAGTATGTAGTGTACGCCCTATTAAGTCACAGCAGATAACTATGTCCGATAACATAAAAATCTTTGACAGACTACTTTGTTGGTCTAGTGGCCGGAAGCGCGCCTGCAGAGCCAGTACCTGGTTTCGATTCCCGGCTCAGGCAAAGAAGTGTACCCATTGGTTCATTCCCACTAGCTCTACTAAGCAGTTCTAGGGTAGAACTAATGAGAATATTGTTTTCCCACTAGTCCTACAATTAAGGTGGTACAAAATCGTAGAACTAGTGGGAACACAATATTCCCATTTGTTCTAAGTACTGTTCTATGACACAATAATACTTTGGGTTTTTGGTAATTTCTCACGAGGCTGCCACGGAGTCTGGATGTGTGCTCGGTTGATGACAATAGGCGAGTCGTATTACATTTAACATAAATGGTACACCTCAGGAAACTTCAGTTGCGTCTATGTCAAACTCAGAAACGTGTTTTACAGCCTTCGGGTATTAAAATTCCGTCATATTATGTTATATTATAATATTAGCCGATAGTTCGCAGCTGGATAGAAGAACGGCCGGTCTTGTGCTGCGCATCCCGCGGAGTCCAGCTACTTGGGTCGTCGCTCCACCTTGAAGTGGCCTTCCTCCGCTGCACTTTTTATACAATCCTGCTCAGACACCATGTCATTAGTTCAGGATTAATTAAATACCTATTATTATTATTAACTTCATACTTTTGTTTGTATAACCAATCTACCGTTTTATACAAAAGAGCAGTATACTTATCTCAATGAGCCCCATGAAAATGTCTGTAAGAGATGCCTCAATACTTGGGTTTTATATTTAGTATTACACCTTTACCTTCCTGAATACATAATTTGCCTATAAAATGGGATAATTAAGGACAAAACTTTGAAAGTGATTTTAAAGTATGCAATTGTCAATTTGCTTCGTGAAAGTCCACAATATCTTCCAGAGGTTTTGCCAGTAGTTTTCGTTCAGGCCCCGTACGCCGAGATGAAAATCAACGTTGCTAAACAGCCCGTTGTTAGTTTTTGGCCCTATCTAAAACTTTCAAAACGTAGTTTTAGTTTGTTCTCTCATCACGCCCTGCCTGCTGCCCCGTTGTAAAGTTTTCATACAGGCACTGAATATGCTAATACCTAACCACTTACCGGATTCAAAATTATCGACCAGGACAGGAAGATGTTGATGTTGTCTCTATATGATTCCATGGCGTATCTTATCAACGGTTGCGAATAGGCTTGTGTCCTGAAAAAATCTAATTAGTCCGTCAGTTAGTATTTCAAAAAATATGTCACTTATTATTTTTTTTTTGTTCTAAACCAATATTGACAAAGATACGACGCTTTTAAAATTCTCAATACGTCACGCTGTGCTATAATTTTTACTGCGTTGTGACGTCACGAGCCCCCACTCTCGAGTTTTGATGCGTTATAACTTTGTCAATATTCATTGATTTACAAAAACAAAAAATACGTGTCCATTATTTTCCAATACGCTGACGGTCTAAATAGATTTGCAACTCATTGATGGTGGAAACTAGCCTATTGTATTAATTAATTGCAGGTAAAATGATTGAAACAAGTCTTGAATAATAAAACTAACTTTAATCATGAAAACATACAAAACAACTTAAATAAGGTACAAAATTATCATAAACAACATTATTTCAAGTTGTATTTGCGATAGAGTAAATTCCCTATAAAACCATTGGTTACCCAGGTAAGAAAGAAGAGAAAAGTTAAAAGGAAACCAGAATAAAAAAAAAAACAGTACGTACCAGAATAAAAAAAAACAGTACGTACCAGAATGAAATATGCTCTACCCCCTACAAACACGTATTCCACTTGTGACAAATCTGAATTTTATATAGTGCAGGCGCTGTCAGTTGAGTATGCAAAACGTGAGGACCGGCTACTATAACTGTGGAAGAGTTTTACGAAAATACCCTGGTCTTTTACGACGACCCGAATAGCGCAGCGGTAGTGAGGCTGCCTTACATTCTTAGGGTCCCGGGTTCGAATCCCGGTAGGAGCAATGTTTGTGTGATGAGCATGGACATTTTGTTTCCGAGTCATGGATGTTTATATGTATGTATTTACAAACAAAAAGTATCTATGTAGTATATCAACTATTTGGTGTCCGCGACACAAGCCTCGTTGCTTGGTGTGGCTTTAGATGGCGCTGAGTGTAATGTCCAGCGATTTTTTATTTATTTTATTTTACACTTATTTTTATATTATTGAAGAATGTTGTTGTCTGAATCATCATTAAAACGACTTCATAAATAGGAGAGGGGGTTAAACAAAATTAACCATTTTTTTTCCAGCTCCCATGAGCTCGGACGTAATCTCACCACCAATACGACTCTATTTGCTTGCAGCATTCGGCCGCTATTGAAGCGCTTATTTAAGCTCATCAACCAATAGCATCGCAGTATCTGATCCCTTGTTTTTGTTAATGAACAAAAGGGTCGAAAGAAAAAAAAAATAATAAAAATAAAACCAATAATAATTTCTTCGTCTTCTTCGTGTCGATGATTCGTTTTTGGTAAACAGATGTGGAGATAGTGTGCACGGGATTTTGTTTTAAAAATGAGTATATAATACGAAAGTCCACCGATTGTACTCGTATTCGGCTCTCAGAATTGCATTCTCACTAGCTAGAGCCTGGTCTTAGAGTGAGGACACACGATGCATTTATATTGCGATGCGGCGCTGGAGCGGTGCCGCAACGTCATCCTACATACAAATCACTATACCATGTCACACGTTGCGTCGCACCGCTCAGTTGTATAAGGTGGAACCGAAAGGGTAGCCCGCGTACCCTACACCAGTGTTTAGGGTACGCGGGCATTGACGTTGCGGCGCCGCGCTGCGCCGCGGTAATTTGCGTTGTACAACGGTGCCGCATCCCCCGTGTGGCACCATTTAGCTTGAATTAATTGCGGAGCGCAGCTTACCGTATGATGTGGCCTCGCTCTTATACTGGTTTTTAACTTTATTTCGCATTTGTCAAGGGTTTGTGAATCATATCTTTTTTTTTCACAAAAGGTACAGTAATTCGATTAAAAGATAATAAAGAGCAAAGGCAGATTCCTGAAGTCTAAGATGCAACTAAAGACGGCAGGCACATGTTTAAAACTCAAATACACTTATTATTATAGCAAAAATCAAATTATACGGTAAATTACGGTTATTATAGTATACAGTAATAACATATGCTTATTTTAAAATATTTTTCGTGATTAAATATTGCCAAGTGAATAGGATGAATGCTTCCTAACTATTCCTAAGTCTGAGACAATCTTAATATTAAACGCCAATAAAGAAAACATTGTAATTCATACAATCATTTAAAGTTTTAAACCTCAGTTCATTAAATGTAAGTCTTCGCCTCCTCAAGTAGGCACAATCAAGTTTGCCGTCGAATTGATCAAATTATGCCCAATTTCCTGCGTAACTTCAGTCGTATAAAACCCCAGCGTAAGCGGCAATGTATACATCACCCGTACACAATACACTACAAAATGTACAAAACTTGATTATCGAAGAACAGCTTTCTATCACCGGTAGGTGTCGACATCGCATTACCGTGTCATTAAACTAATTCATAAATTCCAATAAACAAAAATAAAATTTTGAAACGATACACAATTAACCTTGTAACATAATATGGTTATTTTTTTGTTGACTACAGTCATAATTTATATTAATATTTGTGTCTTACTTAAGTTTAAATCGCCACGTGGTCGACAGTCTGTCTGGGGCTGATAAGCGCGCACATAACTCTAGTCAGAAAGGCGCGATTAAAACTTCAAAGACTTTGCGAAGAGCGCCACGGTGGCCTGAGTCTTGTCGCCGTTGAAACGCCGTAGTTCCACAATGGCCTGAAACGATAACGGCAAAGTGAGTAAAAAATCCTCTATCACTGGCTTGTACTTCGAAACAAGCCAGTGCCTTTTCCCCATCATTGCGATCATTTTTTTGTTCTAGTTCATACCTGGAAACCTTCTAGTTCAAAGTCAAAGTTCCAACTTTTTCACAAGATTTTTTTTAATACATGTTTTTAATTTAAGATTATTACTTTAAACACATCCACGACCCCCGTACTGTTCAATCCATCCATTAGCACAATGTTTTTAGTGCGTTACATTGAGTTCTACCGTAAAACGTGATTTTTCACTTAAAAAAAATGTTATTTCCCAGCAATAATTTTTTGAGTAGGGTTATTTAGTTTGATGTACAGAAAGCTTGGTTGACGGCTTCGTGATGGGTCCGTTTACACCCTGTATAATTCTATAGGTGAAAAAGTTTTTTAAATCGATCCAGGAGTTCCGGAGCTTATACGGTACAAACAAACAAAAAAGCTTTTCTCTTTATAATATTAGTGTAGCTAGGGGTCTATCTGGGTGCATATCCTAAAAAACTGTTCAGCAGTTTATGTGGATTTAGATTACACATGCCTTCTTTTTCTTTTCTTCCTTTTATCTTCTTCACATACTTCCATATTTTATAACTAGCTGACAGCGCTATGCTTCCTTTATTGTGAAATTCTCTGTTCTCTGATCGTTATAATCTGGATCTATTCAAAGTTCGAGTAAGAGACCGATTGCGATAAGTTTTGAGGTTTCAAAAATTCTAAAGTTGTTTGTGTTTCTTATATAGTTTCCGGACCATTTGCCCAACATATTACATTAGTTTGTGTCATCTTTGTGTTATACCTACTTGCTTAGGTAAAATATATATTGATGTACTTATATATGGGCATTTTGTGTCATCCCTGTCCACGATGATCCTAATACATAACTGTAAATATTGTAAAAAAAAATTAAAGTGTTTGTAGCTTGGAAAAACAAAATAATTAAAAATCTTAAAATTGCATGCCCTATTTTGGAGCAAATTTATTTAATTTAAGTGATCTGAGAAAGGAAATAGTTACCTATTTCACAAATTTCAATATTTTTGTTTGCAGATTTTACGTACTGACCCTTTGTCAGTTTAAACTGAACGAAGATGACACAAACTGGGTTTGCACACTCCGCAGGCTATCCTAGACATGATCCATTTTAAACTTAAAATTAATTTCGCAAGTTTTGAATTAAAAGAATCAAGCACAAATCATCGAATTACTAAAAATGCAAGTGACAGATGTGATACAAAACGCAATAATAAGGTTTATAGGTACGACTGTATCTACAGGCAAGAAATAAGCAACTTTAGGATTTTTTCAACTTATGACATCAAAATAGTCCAGCGCTATCGGTCCATAAATCGGTTTCTTCATCATCGCTTCACATCAGACGAGTTGCGGCCAAACACAAGCCTATTTAGTATAAAAAAGAAGTTCCATCCTTTACTACCACCTAACGGGTTCAACTATAGCTACGAACCATCCAGGTCGCCGCCGTTTAACGGCCATGCATTTTCAATAACTTACTGTTCGGTTTCGGGAGGCTGCTATCTCTGTCTATTTGACATTTTGCTGACCGACGGTTAGAAACAAAACGTCACAGAAAAGCTTTCTTTGATTTTTCTTTAGATAAAGTGACAGGTAGGTGAAGCGGGTAGGACATTTCATGCTAACTTTGTTTAGAGAAACACCGATAGCTAAGAACCATGGCCTATTAACTGACAGTTATACGTAAGTAAGTTATAGAAAATAGGCCTAAAAAAAGCAGAATTACGCATAAAACGCACTTAAACCGGTTTTTTTATATAAAGAAGTAAGGATTGTAAATTATGATATTGTATGCAAACCCAGACATACCTGTTCCCTGGTAAATCCAAGGGACATGATTTCTTCTACTTCAAGTTCGCCAAAGTTGTCATTGGGCATGATAGTCTGGCTAGGATCAACTGAAAAGATATTAAAAAAAAGTATCATTTAAAAATACTAGTTGGTACTTAGTGCAGTGATATAATTTAGCCCAATACTTATACCAAGCGGACAAATAATACTGGTCGATGACGAAAATCCCTGTAACTTACAAATGAATGAATTTACAAATGAATTACAGATAATTTTAATATCGTATGAAATAAAATCTTAAGTGATCTTCTACAACGTAGTCAGAAAGGTTTAAATTTTAAATTAAAAACCTTTTAGAAACTTCCTTTTTTTGAAGTCGGTTAAAAAGGTGGTCATTGTCGTCTTTCACCATCATTATTGAATTACTATCATGTCGCTAAGCAGGTCAACTCTAATTCAACAAATAATGTTTCCAACATTTGGTGTTTTTTTTTACTTAATAATTATCTACAACATACAGTTTCATTTATGGCGCTAGCTCAATTATTCTAAAGAGTAATTAAATTTTTTCTTACTGACCGGTATTCATTGTCCGCGAGTGTACTATTACTTCTTACCCATTCGGTTACCGGCGGCCTGGTTGTTGATTTGCATTGGTTCTGGGGGCGAATGGCGGCTAGTAGTCGGTCTTAATGGATTGTCACCGGACTCTGTTCAAAGACAAATATGTTACATTGTCACAAACATCACCAAGCCAATTGTGTCCAAATATACTTGTAATTCTAGTGAAGACGTTTTATATACGCTATACAATGCAGGACCACCGTACTTCCACTACCGTCTTCACCGAGCCCGGGCCAAACTCGATTTGAAAATGGACACGTACAATAAAATATCAAGTTGAACCTCTTTTGTTATTTAAAATCTGGACGTAACAGGCCTGATATTCGGTGGGAAGTGGCATGGATACATAGGCCCTGTTTTGTGTCTAGGATATAGCTATAAAGTGATGGAAAACATACTGGATGTACTAAGTTTCAAAAGATAACAAGCAAGTCAAATCTAGAGAAAACGATCTTTTTTAGGTTAGTTCCCAACACCCTTCTAGTGCAAGCACCCACTAGCGACAGCAGTTTAAGACACTCTTTTTTACGTTAGTTCCCAACACCCTTCTAGTGCAAGCACCCAACTAGCGACCGCAGTTTAAGACAATCTTTTTTTGGTTAGTTTCCAACACCCTTCTAGTGCAAGCACCCAACTAGCGACCGCAGTTTAAGACACTCTTTTTTAGGTTAGTTCCCAACACCCTTCTAGTGCAAGCACCCAACTAGCGACCGCAGTTTAAGACACTCTTTTTTAGGTTAGTTCCCAACACCCTTCTAGTGCAAGCACCCAACTAGCGACCGCAGTTTAAGACACTCTTTTTTAGGTTAGTTCCCAACACCCTTCTAGTACAAGCACCCAACTAGCGACCGCAGTTTAAGACACTCTTTTTTAGGTTAGTTCCCAACACCCTTCTAGTGCAAGCACCCAACTAGCGAATGCATTTTAATTAAAACACTCTTTTTTAGATTAGTTCCCAACACCGTTCTCGTGCAAGCATGGAGTGCTTGCTAGCGACCGCAGTTTGGTCTGTGAACTATTCAATTATAAAAAATTGAAATTCCAAAACGCTCAACAGTTGTCTGAAGCATTCCCTAGTAAATTAACTTAAAAGTCGTTTGTGTTAATGACTGATGTCCCGATAAGTTTAGTCAAGTCAACTGTTAGCTAGGCAGACATGGGCGCCACCCCCAAATATGGCGGCGGAGGCGTAGTGCTATTGAATTTAGTCCGACGGCGGTGTGGCGGAGTTTGAACGTGTTCAAATTAAAATGAAGAATATCGGGATCGTGCCGATTTGCCAAAATTTCATTATCCAAACAAATTTTAGCAACCATTTTTTTATACCAATGCAATATTTGGAATGATTTTAGTGCGCTCATTTTCATTTGGTCAAATTACTCGGCAGAATATTTTACTGAGGATATTGTCATTAAGGCATTTGGTTTCTAATCAAATGATTTATTACAGCAAACAATCTTTATAGAATCAACATTAAGGTGAAATCGTCAGGGTAGCCCGCGAAATTCAAATTTTCTTACGATTTTTGCAATTTGCAGGCCAGTGCTAGGTTGTATGTTGATTAAAATATTGTTTGCGATTGTAAGGCGTATGTAGTTATAACAAAATTATAATCATCAAAATCATCAATACAACCCTCCAAGTTCATAAAGGCCTAGCAATGACTTTGACCCTGAAAAAGTCGTTTCTTGACCTTTATCCTACCTGCTCTACCCTGGAGCATCAGCCGTAAGTCAAATGATTTGCTAAGACATAAATTATAAAATCAAAAATCCCCAGGTCCCCTCTGTTGTTGGTGAAACATTTGTGATATTATGTTAGGTTAGAACAGTGACCACTTATCAAAACACATTGTAATTAAATTTTTTGTATATTCTGTGCTACTGACATATAGAAGCGAATATTTTGGCATTGACTAAGCAATAAGGAATTTTCCACTGACGTTTGTCACAACGCTTCAGTATATATCAATAGATGGCGCTGATCAGCTTTGGGAATATTTTTTTAAGCGGCGTTCTAGTTAAATCCAATGAAAAAAGAATTTACTACGTATTATATGGTTAGTCAATGGTAAAATCTTTTAGCAGGGCAAAAAAACTCCTAGACACATGTCGACCTCATTGTACATATAAAATTTCTTTATTATTCATTGTTATACATATATAAAGTGAGAACTGTAAAGAACCTTTTCATTACTCATACTCGGAAAGTAGGTCTAAAGTTGCCTGAGGAGCGGGTTGAAAGTAATACTTTTCAGCCCTAGGGGGAATCGTTTTCAATTTCAACTGACAGCTGTCAAATTATTAAAAAAAATAGTCCATTTTTCTATTGAACCATGTTCCAACTTTCTATACAGCCACGATGTAAAATTCAAATAACATACAATTAAGTATTAATTAGAGAATATATATTTTTTAAATAACTTTATTATAATTAAGTTTCAACTATTTCTTTAAAATAACATAGATTTGGGCAAAATATTTAGGTACCATTTTTTCGATGATGAAAATGAAAAATAGGTAATGGCTGAATAGTTGGCCAGCCACAGAAAAAAAAGGAAAATAGGCGGCAAAGCGGCAATCCGATCTTCATTTGTTTTTTCGAGTTGATTCATGTTTTTATTTTTACTTTCCTTGTATTCGTAATGAAAACCACAGTGTTTACCTCGGGTTAAAGACTTACTTAGTCCCTCGAACTATTAGCGCCCTCACTTCGCTCGGGCACCAAACCCCGTCTCGGGACTAAATAAGTTACTTTCACCCCTAGGGTAACAATGTACTATTTCATTACTCATACTCGGAAAGTAGGTCTGAAGTTGCCTGAAGAGCGGGTTGAAAGTAATACTTTTCAGCCCTAGCGAGAATCGTTTTCAACTGACAGCTGTCAAAATATAAAGAAAAAATTGTTCATTTTTTAACCGACTTACAAAAAGAGGAGGTTATCAATTTGTCTGATTTTTTTTATTATTTTTTTGTGTGTAAGTTCAGCCTTTTTTTGGCAATTGTGAACCGATTTCGATGATTCTTTTTTGTTTGCAAGAAACTTACTTCGCGGTGGTCCCGTTTAAATTTGGTGAAGATCTTCGGAGATATGCAGTGGAACTCTTCAATTATAGACAGTTTATCGGTCGTGATTGCTGCAATCGCTTGGATGTTTGGTGTTTTCACAAAATCATAATATAACATCACGCCTGTATGCTCCGAGGGGGTATGCAAATGTGTACAGTACACCCACATTTCGACAGTTTGGTCTGTTAGGTTCCATTTTATTGGGGATAAGCCTATTACTATGACACGTATTGTTAACAATACGAAATAAATGACTGCCTCGTTGGTCTAGTGGTGGCGACTACTCAGCATGAGGTCCTGGGTTCGATTCCCAGCTCGGGCTAAGTGTTATTGTTTTTTTCCATCAGGAATTTCTCAGTAGCTGCCACGGAGTCTCGATTTGCGCCAGCGCATGCCCCCTATTACATGGGACTTAAACATAACTGGCGAAATGTGAGCGTAGGTCCTATTGGGTACACCTCAGCCCAACTCTTCGGAAAATAAAAAATTTGCAAAAAATAACCGACTTCAAAAACACAACAAAGTGAAAAATAACTTTAGCTTCAGAAGTCGGTGGCAAAGAAACTGAATCAAACACACAGAAGTCACCGACTTCTGAAGCTAAAGCTATTTTAAACTATTTCTTTAAAATAACATAGTTTGGGTAAAATATTTAAGTACCATTTTTTCGATGGTGAAAATGAAAAATAGCTAATGGCTGAATAGTTGGCCAGCCACAGAAAAAAAAGGAAAATAGGCGGGAAAGCGGCAATCCGATCTTCATTTGTTTTTTCGAGTTGATTCATGTTTTTATTTTTACTTTCCTTTTTACTTTCACCCCTTAGTGTAACAATGCACTATTTTGCTGTCAAACATTTTTAACCTAAAAAGTCTACTATTCTTTTGCATCACTGAACTGTACTATAAGTTTTTGCTATTGTTTCTTCTGAGTGTTTTTGCGGTACGTCCAAACTCCTGGTGACTCGAGTCGAGCTTAGGTTCCTACGTACTTCAGTTAAGGCTTTGTGGACATAAAAACGAGCCATTTTATTATTCCCAAGGTTGATCAGCGCATATAGTTTGTTTATAAAAACCACTGGAAAATTCCCCATTGACTGAATAGAAATGGTAAATTGAAAACTGACCCTAATGTATTTGGATTATTTTATTTTGCGTAAAACATGTTAAACCAACTGAAATACACACATCAACGCGGTCTAGGGATATTTCATACTCAATTAAGTAACTCGAAAAGTACTGGCCGCATTGGAATCTTTTAAACACCGATTTGTTTGTAATTTATCTCAGACTCATTCCAAATTCAAATTTTTGAAATTTCTTTTGTTTCGGTGGCATAAAAATGTCTTGATGTATAGGAGAGGGAATTTTCATTTGTGCGAAATTTAGAAAACAATACGAATTACGTTTAGTTAAGTACAGTTTTTTTTCCTTTTTAAACGAAAGATAAAAGTTAAAATTGAGGTATTGTAGCCATGCAACGCCGACATTTGACGAGGGCGGAGATGTTACGAGCTGTGGGAATGCTGGAAGCTGGATCTGTTCAGCGTAATGTTGCTGAGGCCATAGGGACCCATCAAAATGTAATTTCAAGATTGTGGACACGCTATCGTGCCACAGGTGAAGTAGCGGAGTGGCACCGGGGGCCAAGTCGCATCACTACCCCCAGACAAGACCGATTTTTGCAAATTACTGCGCGAGCACAACCAAATGCAACGGCGACTCAATTGGTCCAAAGGCTGCGAGTGGAACACCAAGTGCTTGTGAGTGACCAAACTGTAAGAAGGCGACTGCATGAAAGCAATCTACGCTCTCGTAGACCACTCCGGGTCCCACCTTTACGGAGAGGCAATCGTGGACGACGATTAGAATGGGTTCGGAACCACGTGGACTGGGGCAGTGTGACCAATGGTCCAATGTGCTGTTCACGGATGAATCCAGGTTCGGCTTCCATCCAGATTCACGAAGGAAGCGTGTTTGGCGAGTTCCTGGATGATGGAGCCGTCTCCAGAACCCTCAGGAAGTTCACCCATACCAAGGAGGAACAATTATGGTTTGGGCAGGAATTCGTCTTGAAGGACGGACGGATCTCGTTTGGGTGCGGGGCAATATGACGGCAGAACGATACGTCCAACAGGTGCTGGGGCCCGTAATCTTGCCCCACAGAACACAAATGGGGCAAGATTTCCTGCTCATGCACGATAATGCCCGGGCACACACGGCGAGAACGGTAGCAGCTTGGTTACATACACATAATGTTAGGGCCTTAGACTGGCCTGCTCAATCGCCAGATCTAAATCCCATTGAGCATGCGTGGGATATGCTGCAAAGAAGAGCTCTGAAGGAAGTTCCTGAAAATCTGGCTACAGAAGATCAACTTTTTGCGCACCTCAGAAGGACATGGGACAATATTCCGCAGCAAGACATTGACAACCTTGTTCTGAGCATGCCGAATCGTTGCCGATGTGTTATGAACATCATGGGCGCTTTCTCAGACTACTAACTTCAAGTTTATAAACACAAATTAAATGATTTTTCTATTTTTTTCAGTTTTTACTCACAAATTAAAAGTTCATTCATATACGGTTTCCGTCTATGCTTCATTTTTTTTCCATAAAATCCTGAAATTTTAATCTATACCTTAACCATTATTAAGAAATAGTAGAATATTAAATAACGTATCTTTTAAATATATACATGTCATATAACTAATTAACACATTGATAGTAATTAGCTTTTTTAAAAATATCCCTAGACCGTGTTGATGTGTGTATTTCAATAATTTAAAATTGGTAAAAGTACTAGTTGGTAACCAAGTTATTGTTTGAATGTTCACTTGACAAACATTAGGTTTGCGTTACAATTAAGTATCTGTGAAGAGTTTATTTGTAAAGGAATAATTTGGCAAATAAAATTACGTATGCGGAAAATTGTTAGGGAAGTGATAATTTGTAATTTTTTTTAATGAAACAAGGGAGACCCACAGAATATCACTAAGAAAAAACTCGCTTTATTAATCGAAAACAAAAAAAGGACTTGTATATTTTATATACTATAGTTTTTGCATTCCTTGTAGTTGTCATAGATAACAATTTATTTTATTTACCCTATGTGAACTCAATCGATATCGTTTTGCGGAAAGTACCAGTGCAGCTACCGAAAATACTCATGAATGATTCTCCTTTTGTTATTTTCTTCAATAAAGAACTATGTCCGAAGTACTTCAAAAAAAAACTACAAGGAACGAGTTTTTGTATCATAAAGTACGGTTACAGAGAGTTTACTCACACTAGTATTTATTAAGGAACTCCGAAGTCCGAAGTACTTCCAACAAAAACTACTAGGTTCGAGTTTTTGTATTATAAAGTACGGTGACAGAGAGTTTACTCACACTAGTATTTATTAAGGAACTCCGAAGTCCGAAGTACTTCCAACAAAAACTACTAGGTTCGAGTTTTTGTATTATAAAGTACGGTTACAGAGAGTTTACTCACACTAGTATTTATTAAAGGCTATTATGTCCGAAGTACTTCCAACAAAAACTACAAGGAACGAGTTTTTGTATTATAAAGTACGGTTACAGAGAGTTTACTCACACTATTATTATTAAAGGCTATTATGTCCGAAGTACTTCCAACAAAAACTACTAGGTTCGAGTTTTTTCATCATAAAGTACGGTTTCGGGGAGTTTACTCACACTAGTATTTAAAAGGCTAGTATTTAACTGTAAATCAAAAAATCTTCCATTTTATATTAAAAAATCCCAATGCTAATCAAAAATACTGATTGCACAGCAAAATAGTTAACCTCAAAATATATATATATATATTTTAGCAACAATTAGAGTTCGTGATGCATCGCTGTTTATTTAAAAGCGGAGTTTTTTTTTATCTAATAATTAAGTTCAAGTTCAAGTTCAAGTCTTTATTGCATATCACATGTGTTTTACAAGATCTTATTATTAAAATAAAGTTCACATGGACCCTGTCGGGCACAACAATTTATAATATTAGAGTAAGTAGCATTAAAAAAAAAAAAAAAAAATCTTCATTAGTTAAAAATTTGTAAGTTCATTCATTCCTAGGTAAAATTTAAAATAGAGAATAAAAAAGATTACAAGCGCACAATTCACTTTGTAATTAATTTTTTAAAACAAAGCTATTTATTTAACGCATATGCCAATCAATAGACCCCGCCATCCCCTTCGAACCTAACCTGTCCGAGTCGGGGTGCCACAAGTCCCGAGCTCGTTTCGCTCGCTCTTGCATGCATCTTATTTGGTAAATAAAAATTGGTAAATAAATGAAAAAAAAAATGTTGACATTGCAGCAATGTTTTTTTTACGATGAAAACATGTTGCAGAAATATTTTGTTATACCTACGTAGGTTAGACTAGAAGCCGACACCAACATAGTTGGGAAAAAGCTCGGCAGATGATGATGATGATGACGTGTAAGTATTACGTCTGTGCGCTCTGGAAAATTTGATGTGCAATCAGTACATAGTTTGGATGTAAAAAAATATTTAATTGATTTAAATAAATTGACGGGTGATAAACTTTTTGATGTGCATTTAAAAATAAGTCTCTATTAAACTTGTCATTTTAAAACTTAATGTTTACCACATTAACTCAAGAAAATGACACGTACGAGCCGAACTCACGCCGAGCGGCAAATGGCGGCGGCGGCGGCGGCGCGCCACGACATCGCGGTGCGGCCCCGCCGGCGCGGCGCCCATGTCTAGGCCAACAATTAAAAGCCAATATGTTAACAACCCATTTTGTCATGATCTCTACTCTACTTACTCAAAAAAGTACAGTCAATGAAGTCATGACATAATAAAATTACGAATAACAACCACATACCGGAAATACGTCAAACATCGCAGCAGTTAAACTCTTCTAAAAGGTGAACATTAACGAAGTTATCAAAATTGTAAA
Source organism: Xestia sexstrigata (assembly GCA_941918905.2). Classification (NCBI taxonomy): domain Eukaryota; kingdom Metazoa; phylum Arthropoda; class Insecta; order Lepidoptera; family Noctuidae; genus Xestia; species Xestia sexstrigata. The sequence goes on along the minus strand of OW799200.2, from coordinate 7,065,343 downwards.
GTCCCCATGCATTGTCGAGTTGAATCCCATTGTTTCATTTATTTCTCAACTTGATTTCATTACCGTTGCCATTCACTGACCCAACTTTCCCGACAAAAATGCACACGTTACCGACAAGCTGTTAGCTACTCCGCACATGCAATCAACTAAGTACACAGAAACAAGGGATTAGTTTTACGATTTTTATTGTTTTATAAAATATTACGTTACTATTTTTATTACGGTGCAAAAACGAATAACATCCCACAACTTTCCATATTTATCGTACTTGTTATTTCTTTTTGGCACGCCCACCTTGCTTTGACTTCTCCATAGCTTCTTTCACCATTCGCTCTTCGTGGTCCCTCATAGATTGGTTGACAATTTCGTCTTCGGAGTATCCGGACAGCCGAGCGCACTCGGGCAGCTCGGACTCGGGCAAGAACGGCGTCTCGGTGCCCGTCGTGCCGATACGAAGAACGTTCCGTTTCAAATCTATGTTGCACTATGTAAAAAGTCGATGTTTTAGTGAAACAAAGTCCTTACGAACAATAACGACCAAATACGTGGTATTAAAATTCTGTTTACCTGATGTCTTTTGAGCATGTCTAAGCCGAGCAGCATGTCCATGGGCTGCTCCTCGAGTACCGAGAATGAAGTGGTGAGAAAGTCTTTCTCAATTCTCATCTGCACCATGTGGATTCTGCCTATAATTCGCTGCACACCGACGCCTTTGGCGATGCCTGCCCATCTAGGGAGAAATGTAGGATATATATCGCACTGTGTATTTATAGAAAGTGACTTGCATTTCAATGAGCTGGCACTGTGTGTCAATAACAACGTTGGATGTAGTTTGCTGGACACAAAAACGCATGCTTATTGCAATAACGCGAGCTTATAATATTTAAATGCTCTTTCTTTAAGTTTCGGGAATTTTCGGGGGTTCACGGGTTCGGAATGATGTACTGAACACATGGTAACCGTTTGTACGTCGATGGCCCTTCCAGCCTTCCACTCAGCATAATATTTAAGCAAGGAATTATATCGATAAAACGTAGGTTCGTGCTATAATAGTTATACGCATAAACAATATAGCCGAATCTAAATCAAGAATACATAAGTATATGAAGACGCCTAGCCGATAGAGCACTGTTTTGGTTTACAGAATTTAATTATTAGATAGTCTAGTGTGATCTATTGATGTTGTAAAATAGCTATAGCCTGCGGGTTCGCCCGCGTGTTCTTCTGAAAACTGTCCCACGGGAAAATACTACCGGAATAAACATTTGTCTGGCCTATGTCCACACCCAGGTCACCTGTGTCACAAAGGCAAAACACAGATAGTTATAATACCAGCCTATTACTGTTCCACTGTTGGACTGTGGACATAGGCCTCTTCTCATACAGAGAAGGTACGAATTTGTTACCTCGCTTGCTCAACACGGGTTGGCGATTTCAGACTTATATTAATTGTAAGTCCAGATTTCCTCAAGATGTTTGATGGTTATCCTTCAACGCGATCAATGATATCCGAGATAAGCTTAGAAAGTACATATGAATTGAGAAAGTAGTCATATTGGTACTTGCCCGTGAAACAGAAAAAAAACAATTTTATTTATTTGAGCAAAGTACAATACACAAAAATCTCAACCATTTATGCAAAGATGGGTCTGTCAGCTAATTGCTATAATTCACTGTACATTTATATACTTTTGATTTAGTTGCTAGACGATTCACCGTTCGTGAAGTGCGAATTTTCGCTGCAGCGAATCCAGAATGTCTTGTAGCCAAGCTGTAAATGTTCTTGCTAAACGTAAACGTATTACATCCATCATCAGCCTATAATGTTCCCACTGCTGGGACAAGGCCCCCTCTCAATGAGAGGGAACGTAACGTGGGGAAACGTATTACATTCCCGTCAACAAATTCTAATATAATGTTCTTAGATCACGGTAGAACCGTACATTCCGTTCCTTCTTCTAGAATCCAGAAACATATAAAAATAATTGAAAAAGATTTAAAACAATTTGCAGTTCTAACATCTGAAGATGCCTGCGCTCTTAACTTGAAGATTCAAATGACTACTGTTGCGATTTATGACACACGGCCCCGCTAAGCACGTTTAGGTAGCTTAGCTATATATTATGGAAATGTGTGTGGGATCACCCACCAGCATCACGCAAAGGCGGTACGTAAGAGACAAAAATTATGCCTGGCTAGTCATGACGAAGTAGATAAGGAATGCAATATGCGAATCCAAACAATCTCGTCACCAGTCTTTAAATTTTTGGTCGGCCCAGTAACACTCTCTCGACCGAATTACGATCAATCTCAACGGGGATCAGCCAAGTTCGAAGGATATAAATTATCGTGCAATAATACAGGTCCGCACTCGGGGTCTGCCAACGAACCATGGAACGAAGTATACTAGGAGTCAACATTTCTGACCGTATAAGGAACACAGTATAGTTCGATCAAATCGCAGAATAATTTAACACAGCCGCCAAACTGGGCAGACCACATCTGTCGCATGTCGCATCGAAATTGGGCCAAAGTGGCAACAGATAGGGTTCCGAACAACAGAACCCGATGAAGCGGTAGGCCAAGATGTCGTGACGAGCTCGACTCTTACCAAAAGGATTGTGCCCAAATAGCCAAAGACAGAGAAAAATAGAAAAGAGGGAAGGCAGGCCTTTTCCCTGCAGTCGGATACATTAAGCTCGTAATAATAAAATACAGGTGTACTCACTGTTCTATTATATTTTTACTCTTATGTTCCGAAGAGACGGCAATCGACATGATCGGAGAGATGGGACGCAGGACCAAAATATAAAAACCCAAAAACGCTTAGCCCGAACCGGGAATCCAACCCAGTAGGCCTATTACGTAACTTTCTGATATCTAGTGACTATCAAGCTTCGGTTGTACACCGAACTTTAATGACAACCGAGAATGTCATAATATTGGTATTATGTATCGCACTGAGTGGATATCACTTTACGGTGACTAACGGCCCGGGTACGGTGTAACGTTCACGAAAGCCACTCCAAACTCAGTTGTCATCAATTTGTTGTCCACTATGCTTACGTAATCGAAATAATATAAGTATCGATACGAAAGCGTCTGTCAAAATGAGTTACGGTGACTATCAGCTACGATGACAACCAATGACGTCATATTTGATCGCGACTGGTCATACATAATACCAAACTAACCTTTTGACAGTTAATTGATGGATACTGAGCCCAGTTACTATCATTTTGTGTTGTCAACAGAGATACGTAATAGCCCTACAGGACCCCACGCTCAGCACCCTCACTTGAATCTACAGTTTGGTGGGTTTTTTTAAGTGTTTGGTACAGAATAAATGATTTACTTATTTATCCCATCTTCACCCACTTACTAGGCTTACACTAAGCCTCTGCTACAGTGCCAGTCAAATCGACGTTTGACTCACACGGCAACAAATCCTGTGACGATACACTGGAATCGCATACTGTTTAAAACGTGCCGTGTGATTTCAGCATAATTTGCAAAGAAACGTGGAGTGCAATGTCGTGTAACCGTGACCGATCAGTGACAAATTGGCCTCCTGCCAGCTGTATCTCCATAACATCTTTTGCCACAAAGAGGGATAAACGTAAACGGCAGTACTGTGCGTAAATACCGCCCCAATTATCTGGGCGCGCATAGTGCTCGCAGCTAACGTATGTACGCTCTCCGTGCACATCCTAAGCCGCAGTGGAACAACGGCTTAACAATTGTTTTAACTAAGTATGTGTTCCTGCTCCAATAACATATCAATGTCTTCTAATACAGGCATTGTTTGCTTAAAAGAAGGCTTCAATCACAAACCAAGTGTTGTAATCTTGTTAGAGAAATAAACTATTTTGAATTTTTTTTTTTTTTTTAATCTACAAACACAAAACAGTCAATTTGCCGCTGTAAAATGATTTATGATCATATAGTTATTCTCAATTTCATCATCTGCCTAGCCTTTTCCCAACCATGTTGGGGCCGGCCTGTCTAACCGGATGCAGCTGAATACCAGTATTTTACATGGAGCGACTGCCTATCTAACCTCCACAACCCAGTTAGTGCTAAGTAATAACGATACCCCTTGGTGAGGCTGGTTGTCAGACTTTTTGGCCAACTGACTACCTGTAACGGCTGTCAAAGATCTACAAATGACAGCCGGGACCAATTGCTTAACGTGCTTTCCGAGGCACGGAGGAAACTCGGTATGTAATGGGTGGTCACTCATCCACAGACTAACCACGGCTGTTATTATTTAGCCACGAGTACAGGTCGCGGCACGTAACTCTAGCGCTGAACGAAACGTGGAGGGGATAGCTGCGCATGTTATACGACTGGAGAGCCAATCGGCACAACGCCCCAAGACATTCTTATTTTTTACTTCTGCGCAATAACGGTCAGCGCTTGAGTTTCGTGCCGCGACCTGTATTAGTTAGTTAGTTATTTATTCTCAAATACTGTTATAAAAATCACATTATTCAGATACTCCTAAGCAAGAAAAAAACCGGGTCCCGCCGACCCCAAGTAACTTGGAACAAGGGTAGGCGGATAATGATGACATTGTACAGACGTCATAACACGTTCATTTACACAATAATATTGTTACGTCGTACCCGTACCTACAATTACGGTAGTAGATACCTACAAGTAGATAGGTAGGTAGCTAGGTAGTAGTAAGTAGGTAGAACGAGTCTCGAATGATGTAGGTACAAATACGCAAACTACCTATAAAAGAACATCAGGAATTGTCATTGTAATTTCGACCGTACGCCGAGGGCATAAAGTACCTACTTCTTTCCTTTGTACAAGTTGTGGAACTTTCTCGAAGGACAACGACCCACTTTGGAATTGTCTAGAAGATTCGAGGAAGTCGTGGATCTTTCTCGAACGTTCGGTCGCCATATAAATAGTCGACGTGTTTGCTGGAGCAGGCAGTCTGATTTTGGCTACACAACGAAGCGAATCGAAGTGAACGAGAAGTGCGATATCTAAGCGAAAAGTGATTGTGTGTTTTGTGTTTAATAAAGTTATTTGTTGTTTAATCGGTAGTAATTAATTTATCCCTTACTCAGCTCGTAACAATAATTATGTTAATGACAAAAGGAAAAAGAGACTAAAAACTGACTGAAATGTAGATAAAGATAAATTGTTTGTAATTTTTTTCGCTTTGCTGCTCAAATAAAACGGAAAAAAAGTCTAATTATCTGTATAATAAACACACTAACAATGGCAAAATGGCAGTAGCACAGATTAACCAAATTGATTCACTGTGATTTTTCATCATAATTATCAGCCCAGAATCACCCACTGCTGGGTATAGGCCTCCCCTTTTTTCTCCCACACTTCCCGCTCCTGTGCGTCCCTTAACCCGGTGTTTCCCGCGACTTTAACGGTATCGTCGACCCAACGAGCTCTAGGACGGCCCTGGTTTCTTTGGCCTGTGATTGACCTCCACCAAAATGAAGGGTACCATGGCTGACATTGAACTATTTATTTTTTAACGCGAATTACGGCGAAATTCACGAATGAAAATAAACGTGATTAGCACATCTAAACCAACTTTACATAGTATAAAACAAAGTCGCTCCTGCTGTCTGTACGCTTATATCTTTTAAACTACGCAACGCATTTTAATGCAGTTTCAGCAATAGATAGTGATTCAAGAGGAAGGTTTATATTATATAATAATATATGCTACATTGCACCCGTGCGAGGCCGGGGCAGGTCGCTAGTATGTATATTTCGTGTCATAATAGCTACAGAATATTGACACTGACAGCTCCTTAACACTGTTTAGGCGTGGTGATCGCAATCAGTTTCATTGGTGAAATCCGCTCTTAATTTGGTTGTTTGAACTGAGATTACATACCTTGTGTCCACCAGTCGCATGATGTTGCATCGCTCCGCACATGCTGCTGACATGATAGTTGTCTGTGCGCCAGAGTCGATGAATGCTTTCACCGGAAATCTAGAATACCAATGTGCATATATTATTCAAATCATTGGTCTACTTGCCTTAGATATTGTTTTCTAGTTTCAAGGTCTCAAGAATGCTACATCTCTATTGCTTTATCAAATATTCATTTGACAAATAATAGCCCTAACAATTGATCTGAATGCAAAAAAAGTGTGTTCTGATGACTATTTATTTTAAAATAGCGAGGATACTTACTCATACTCACTCACTCAAAAATGAGACACAGAAGAATGAGAATAGAGCTACAAATACTAATGATCAAAATGAAGCAAAGAAAAACTAGTGTATAAATTATAAGCATACCCATTCACATGGCAATTGATGTACAGCATCACCACAGTGCCGAATGTTTCAGGGTTGTACTCCATGGCGGCTTCCATGTTGGCTTCTATATTCTTCTGGCGGATCTCCTCTGCTATCATTCTCTGCGCTTCTGTATCAAATGGATCTGAATTCATCATCCTGAAATAAGTCTAGCTTTAAGTCATGTCTCCCTATTTACACCTATCTCACGAAACTAATCTGTAATGTTTTTCACCTTATACGCTGTTGCTGACGTTCCGTTCTAGCTAAGATTTGTTCGCGAAGCACAGAAGCAAATGTATCTATGAAACAAGATTTAAATTTTCAACATTATATTTTTGTTATGGTTAATTTCTCTCCCTTATTCTTCATACTTAAATACTATACTTTTAAATATTAAAAAAAAAACGAAAAAAACATGTAAAATATAAAAAAGTAGCCCACCACTTTCAAGGACAGGATCCATGCTACCGGTGGTCAAAGCTTCAAGGAGAGGAACCACTAAACAATGCGCGACATGTCAAGGTGTACCTCTTTCTGAATTACACCCTTGATAAAAGTGCCTAAAGAGAGCCTCCCCAGGTGTTGGTTGAGGCTCTTGGCAATTAAGCCAATGACAGCACAATGATCGCCGAGTCCACAACCCACATGTCGGCAGCCTCAAGAGTCAAGTCAATATACTTGACAAGCTTATTTTCTCGGTTTTCTCAAGGGGCTTGTCATGCAGGAATGTTATGTCTGCAATAATTGCGTGGAGCTCTGATTGATCCCCCAAGACTATATCAGGCTTATTCTCTACAATAATCCCGTCAGTGATGATGGACAAATCCAAGTTTGTACTTGGATATTGCCATTTTAGGGTTGGGCAATTTTATTGGTTAGAAATGATTAATAATTTGTTGTCATTATTAAGATAACCACTACTATTTTTAAAATTGGTTTTCTCAATATTAACTGTTAATGTTATTCCAATCACCATTATTATTAATAAAGCATACTCCTTGTGAAAATTCAATGAATTTGCTGGAAAAATTGTATCTTAAACCCTCTGAAATAATTGACTAGGATATGTGCAAATCATACTTTTCTGTTTTTAATTTTGTTTTAGTGCTGTGGTTACTAATTAACCTAATCTACCTAAACATAATTTAGTGCTACCTTTACAAGATGACTTTAGTTTTTCTTAAACAGTTTAGTATTGCAAATAGATTTGTTTACTAGGTTTTATTAATAGAATTTTGAATCAATCTTTTGATTGAAATTGAAAAACCTTGATTCTATATTTACTAGACTTATTTCAAAGACAATCTTTTAACAGTATACAACAAAAAAACAACATAACAATAGAAAAAGCACTAGATACAGCAATAACAGAACTGTAAAAATTATAATTTCAGCCGTTTAATACACATTCCAGGAATATACCCCCTTCCCATACAATATAAATTACAAAAAAGCTACATTATTATGTTAAAAAGAACCAAATAACTATCCTACAGTTATTTCTATTACTATGCACAGGAAATCAACAACATGCACTAATGCTTAAACTTTTGTTATAAAACATGTGGGTAGATGCAAGTTACCTGCATATTTTACTCCGTAAGTATGTAATTATGTGCGTACCTAAGTTTCCACTGAGAAGTGCATCAGCTAATCGGGGATTATTTTGTTTCAGGAGAGCAAGTTGATCTGGATTAGCCAAGAACATTTCCCTGATGATGCGTGGGTCTTCTTCAACCGGCGGATTTCTAGCTGCCATTGAAGTGCTTGCACTAGCTGGGGGGACTCTTATGCCGCTGAAGTCTAAACTGGCTAAGCCAGTTGGCAAAGCTGCAAGGATGATGAGGTTTTTAATTTATTTATAAAAAAAGTAGCTCAACATAGAAATATAAAAAATATGTATTGACATTAACTGTCATTGTTTAGTTTTTTTATAATGGAATATTGCATTTAGCTCTCTTTGTTTGGATCTTGGCTGCCAATAATAAAATTGACGAAAATACACTATGTCATCAATGACAATAAGCATGACAATGCAATTTTAAAATGCACAGTGAAAAGTAAAGTAAATTGTGTTACACTTGTACCTTGACTGGAATCAGTCTGGTTGAGGTTTGAGGCTGACTGCATCATGTGAAGAAGCACGATGACATCCCCGTCGCGAACACCGTGCTGTTTTAAGGATTTCTTATCGTCCAATAGCGGTTTTCCATTGAAATTCAGGATGAAGTCTTTCGCAGGGAACCCGGATTCGATTTCACAAAACGCTTTAAAATTTTCCAACTCCAAATCTTCGGATACGTCCAAGACGAAGATTTCATCGTTCAAAGTTGTAATTGTAAGTTTCATTGTGAAATTTGGGTGATGCGGCTATTGCGAATGAACTGTGTTCACTGAGGTAAATACGTGTTGTTTGATTTAAACTCTGGGGATGACTGGCCAAAACATTTTAAATCTTGTATACGCCCCTTGAATACACTCGTTTTGTGTACAATAACACAATTAATACTTTTGGAAATGATCCCTGCGCTGCGTTAAATAAAATTACAAAAGTACCTACTCATTAATCACAAAAGTGGACTTGCTCGCTCGCTCGGTGGGCTAGCTAGGGTTGTATTTTGGTGGCTCTGGCTTCCTCTCTATGCTTTGTGCTTAGCTAACGGTATTTTTATTGTAACTTGATGTAAATTTTATATATTTGATAAAATATTTTGAAAGTTCAACTTTTTGCGTAGTTTTGGTATTTGACGTATCATTATTTTTTAAATAATTCTTAAATTATCGTTTTTGCAACTCGATTCCAATGTCAAAACATGTCGATCTGGTTTACTACATCTGTGGCACGCAACAGACATCACTTTCACGGACAAAATCACAACACTGGGCAGTTGTCGAGGAGAAAACTCGGTGGAAACCAGTAGAACTAGAAGAAACATCTCCTTTGTTACATATATTTTTCGTAGGTAGACGCGAGTGTGGAGTGTGCCTTTTGTGGATATTTACTTAGATAAAAAGATGCGTTTGTTTTAGAAGCGGGGGTAATTCGTGATCCTTGATAAATGTGTGTTCTGGATTTTATTTTACAATGTGAAATCGTGACGACACGACGTAGATTGGTGAGATTTAAATCGTTACAATTACATTATTTTTATATTAAAACTTCAACAAAATAACTACTGGTTCTGATGGATTGTATTCTTTGTACGTTATTTAGATTTATCATTGATTTTTTTCTAAAGTGAAAGCTTGTACGAAACAAAGCGCAGCAGCCGATAGACGAATCATGTTTTTGTTATTGACTCGTTTTGGGTATTTTCTCAAGCTTTCTGAGAGGTTTCATCTGAATCTATGGTGTGTCCTAAGATTAGTAAAATAGTTCATTAATAATAATTATAGTCCAAAGTATTGTATAAAGATTTGTGTACCTACCTCCGATTTTTTTTAATTGTCTCTGAGAATTTGATAGGTCTAACAGAAAGGTATTTTTAATTGGTTAATGTAAATGATAAAAAAGCTACATAATACCAGAACATCACTTAATATTCATAAAAAACGTAAGTTCTTAGTTTCTCTTTTGTAAATCTCTTCGTGTATGAAAGACATCATTGTTAAATTGAAATAGGTACTTACACTACATTTTCCAATTTCAACTTGGCCTATTATCTTCTGATTTTGTAACATTTCAAAATTAAAGCAGCACTGCATGAGTTAGGCAGTTTTTGTAGTCAATTCCTATAAATTAATGTAGTAAGAATTGACAGAACTACACATGCAATCACAGTTTCTATGTAGAAGATTTTAAATACAAGTACCTACAAAGTATTAAAAGCCTGTCCTGAGTCTTTTTTTAGTGGCTGGTAATTACACAGTGTTTAAAACATTGGCTAGAATGGCCACACAGTGCCCACAGGAGGGCCTCATCTCGAGACGCAGACTCACTGCACACCATATTCACAATAGCTATCATCTTCAGCCTAGTCAACCTATAATTTTCCCACTCAACAGTACGAAAACCCAACGGCCACAGTTCTCCTTTCTGTGAGAAGTAGTGGCCAGTTTTCACAGAGTTGAATTAATGTGGTTTGGTTGCTATCTACAGGTGGTGTAGGTGATCCAATACTTGAAGTAATATTACAAGTATTGGATGACCTATAGTATACTTTGTGTTTCCGGACCTCCGAACTTCGACTGGTCATTGTACTCATCATTACAAACAACTTTTACTATGGGACCAAACAATGAATCGCAAAAAAAAAAACTGCAGTTCCATACATTTTGACGAGTTAAGCGAACATAATTGTAGGGAACAGCTGATTTTTTGGTCGAAGTTTATCAATATCGTCTGGAAACATGTCGTAATACAAGTTTTGGATCTCTCGAAAAAAAAAACATACTTCATTTTAATAATGTGCTAACTGATGCTATTATGATAAACATGTGCATCAACTTAGGCTATCACGATATGCACGTCTGATGCTTTAACGTCTCTCAAGTCTACAGCCCTAGCAACTTTCAGTTTCTAATCTGATAGCCCAATCAACTTTATTTACCAATATCTTGTTGGAAGCAGCTAGGTAGGTTTACTCCATACGCAAGACTAAGAGTGTTAGGGCGCAGTCTTTTACACATTCTCGTGTTTGTTATTGATGGGTCTAAATGTTTACCCCAAAGATATAGAATCTCACAGGGATACTGTATATTATATCCCAGCGGATAACAGCTTTCTTTCTAGACCAGAACTTTTGGTATGATTGGCCTGTCATTGTGAAATGAGTACCCAGATGTGTGAAGGAAAGCAATTGCCCTACAGTGGGGCAATACAGATTCATTTCGGGTTTTAATATTGGTTTTGAATATTTTAGTACGAAGCCTGGCCTGTCTTACTTTCGTCAAATTATTTTATTTTCAAAATAGCACTCGCACATGAAACAAGTATTGTATGAGACAAAATCATCTAAAACAGTGTTTTTCAACCTGTGGGTCGCGACCCCCTAGGGGGTCAGGAACCCTCTATAGTTGCAAGAGGTCGCGAACACTAAAAATAAAACAATATACTTTAAAAAGGTAGATTTAATAAGAAGACTAAAGGATATAAACATTTGTATGCATACAAATTAACAAAATAAAAACCTATGAGTACTCGTCCCATCTTAATGCGAAGGTTGCGCTTGTTTTCAATTAACTAATTTCTCCCATCGCAGATGCATTTTTACTTTAATTTTGAATTGAATCGTTTTCCAATTTGATTAAATGATGTTAATTATATATTTGTGAGGAAACCAGCATGTCCTGTAACCAAAAATTCGAAGACATCTACGAATCCGCACTGGGCCCGAGTGGTGGATTATAGCCCATTCCCTCTCATTGAGAGGAGGCCGTGTCCCAGCAGTGGGAACATCATAGGCTGATGATGAATTATGTATTTATCCGAATTCTAAAATTCTAATTATGCAAATGCATAAAAATATCGTATGGATTGAATATTAAAAATAAAATTGAAACATAATAAAATATGTGACGAAAAAGCGAAGGGTCGGGGGTCGCGAAATATTTTTTCATCCTACGGGGGTCGTGATATGAAAAAGGTTGAAAAACACTGATCTAAAGCGTCACGGTTCTGAGATAGAAAAAAGTTATGTAGGTTAAAATATTTAAACAACAAGAGCGAGTTAGACTCGTGCACAAATGGGTTAAAAAAAAACAGTAACAAACCTCATTCATATGTTATTTTCACTTAACAACAAAACTAAATTTGTTTTTCGTAATGTATTAATGACAAACAAAACTTAAGGGGAAGATTTAGCCTGCCGGGGTTGCGGGACTGTTCGAAAGAGATACCGTGGCCCCGGAACACAAATGGCGATGAAGGAACATGGATGAGTTTTAGTCAGTAAAAGTCTGAGAGTTGAGATGAGAATGCTAAGGGGGATGTGTGTGTGGTGTTACACGATTGAAAAAATTATAAAAATGACTAGTTAAGAGGAAGTCTCAAAGTGGCGCTGCCGCCGGTGACTGAAAAGTTGTGTGGAAATCGGTTGTCGTGGTATCGGCATGTGATGCGAAGGAATGCGGAAAATGTCGTGAGGAAAGTTTTGAGTATGAATGTCGATAGGTATAAGATTAGACGAAGACCAAGGAAACGATGGGTGGACTGTGTAAACGAAGATTATGGTAAGAAAGGAGGGGTCTGATGAAATGACGACTAATACAGAAGTATGAAAGAAGAAGACATGCTGCGCCGACCCCAAATTAATTTGGGGTAAGTTAATGATGATGCTTTGAAATTGCGACCCCCTTGCCCGCGTAGCATGACCACCGTAGAAACGAAAGAGAATCGACAAATCTTTTGTTCATCTGTCACACAGATAAACAAAAGATATGTCGATTCTCTTTCGTGTCTACGGTGGTCATGCTAAGCGGGCTGGTCGCAATATTAAGGCTTTTGAAACAAATATCTCATCAACCATTGACTAAAGAAACCTCGATGGCTGTCATAATGATGACGAGAGTATAGATAGACGGACAGGACGAATCTATAAGGGTTCCGTTTTTTGTCTACGGAACCTGAAATAGGAGAAGTGCTACATGTGTTCCTAGGTCTTTAGAGGAATGGTTGTCACTGAATAGTTATTACATACAGTAAGTAACGGGAACGAAGCCGGTAGCAAAAGCTGGTAGGCTATAATAACTTTTGTGTCGATTTCGTCATCATAAAATTATTAAAAAAATGACATTAATAACATTAAAGTAGCTAAGTAAAAAACCGGGTCAGGTGCGAGTCGGACTCGCGCATGACGGGTTCCGTAGATCTTTTTGTTCGCGATTCAGGGTTTGGTCCCATAGTAAAAGTTGTTCATAATGAAGAGAGTACAATGACCCCTTAAGAGATTTCGTGTATGAATAGATAGACCCTATATATATATATATATATTAATGTTGTTATAGCGGCAACAGAAATACACATCCTGCGAAAAATGTCAAAATTTTAAATCTTTTGTTCATCTGTCACACAGATAAACAAAAGATATGTCGATTCTCTTTCGTGTCTACGGTGGTCATGCTAAGCGGGCTGGTCGCAATATTAAGGCTTTTGAAACAAATATCTCATCAACCATTGACTAAAAAAAAACATCGATGGCTGTCATAATGATGACGAGAGTATAGATAGACGGACAGGACGAATCTATAAGGGTTCCGTTTTTTGTCTACGGAACCTGAAATAGGAGAAGAGCTACATGTGTTCCTAGGTCTTTAGAGGAATGGTTGTCACTGAATAGTTATTACATACAGTAAGTAACGGGAACGAAGCCGGTAGCAAAAGCTGGTAGGCTATAATAACTTTTGTGTCGATTTCGTCATCATAAAATTATTAAAAAAATGACATTAATAACATTAAAGTAGCTAAGTAAAAAACCGGGTCAGGTGCGAGTCGGACTCGCGCATGACGGGTTCCGTAGATCTTTTTGTTCGCGATTCAGGGTTTGGTCCCATAGTAAAAGTTGTTCATAATGAAGAGAGTACAATGACCCCTTAAGAGATTTCGTGTATGAATAGATAGACCCTATATATATATATATATATTAATGTTGTTATAGCGGCAACAGAAATACACATCCTGCGAAAAATGTCAAAATTTTAAATCTTTTGTTCATCTGTCACACAGATAAACAAAAGATATGTCGATTCTCTTTCGTGTCTACGGTGGTCATGCTAAGCGGGCTGGTCGCAATATTAAGGCTTTTGAAACAAATATCTCATCAACCATTGACTAAAAAAAAACCTCGATGGCTGTCATAATGATGACGAGAGTATAGATAGACGGACAGGACGAATTTATAATGGTTCCGTTTTTTGTCTACGGAACCTGAAATAGGAGAAGAGCTACATGTGTTCCTAGGTCTTTAGAGGAATGGTTGTCACTGAATAGTTATTACATACAGTAAGTAACGGGAACGAAGCCGGTAGCAAAAGCTGGTAGGCTATAATAACTTTTGTGTCGATTTCGTCATCATAAAATTATTAAAAAAATGACATTAATAACATTAAAGTAGCTAAGTAAAAAACCGGGTCAAGTGCGAGTCGGACTCGCGCATGACGGGTTCCGTAGATCTTTTTGTTCGCGATTCAGGGTTTGGTCCCATAGTAAAAGTTGTTCATAATGAAGAGAGTACAATGACCCCTTAAGAGATTTCGTGTATGAATAGATAGACCCTATATATATATATATTAATGTTGTTATAGCGGCAACAGAAATACACATCCTGCGAAAAATGTCAAAATTTTAAATCTTTTGTTCATCTGTCACACAGATAAACAAAAGATATGTCGATTCTCTTTCGTGTCTACGGTGGTCATGCTAAGCGGGCTGGTCGCAATATTAAGGCTTTTGGAACAAATATCTCATCAACCATTGACTAAAGAAACCTCGATGGCTGTCATAATGATGACGAGAGTATAGATAGACGGACAGGACGAATCTATAAGGGTTCCGTTTTTTGTCTACGGAACCTGAAATAGGAGAAGAGCTACATGTGTTCCTAGGTCTTTAGAGGAATGGTTGTCACTGAATAGTTATTCATTTGATTGTGTATGTTGTGCCAAACATATTATGCCTATTCTTTGTTCCGCTTGACATTTCATTGGTATGATGTCAGTTCTTGATAGTGTCATCCATGTCTAGACATTTTAGAATTATTGTATTGTTGTTGTTTGGTCGCAGTTTTTTTTTGTATTAATTTCTTAGGGTTCCGTACCAAAAGGGTAAAAACAGGACCCTATTACTAAGAATTCCACTGTCGTTTTGTCTGTGTGTCTGTCACCAGGCTGAATCTCATGAATCATGATAGCTAGACAGTTGAAATTTTAATGTGTATTTCAGTTGCCGCTATAACGACATTAAAAAAAAAATATATATAGGGTGTAAAACACCTCGTAACGAAGCCGAAAGGCACTTGTTCTCCTCGTCATTGTGATAATTTTTTTGTTCTACACCATACCTGGGAACCTTCTAGGTACGGAGATATTGGGGGTCAAAGTTTCAACTTTTTAACAAGTTTTTTTTTAAATAATTATAAGTTTTTAATGTAAGATTTTTACTTTAAACACTTCCACGACCCCCGTACTATAATCCATCCATCAGCACAATGTTTTGAGTGCGTTACATTGAGTTCTACCACAAAACATGATGTTTCAACCCAAAAAAAAGTCGTTTCCCAGCAATAATTTTTGCTTAAAGTTACTTAGTTTGATGTACAGAATGCTTGGTTGACGGCTTCGTGATGAGGTCTTTTACACCCTGTATTTAGGGTCTATCTATTTCATACACGAAAACTCTTAAGGGGTCATTGTACTCTCTTCATTATGAACAACTTTTACTATGGGACCAAACCCTGAATCGCGAAAAAAAAATCTACGGAACCCTTCATGCGCGAGTCCGACTCGCACTTGACCCGGTTTTTTACTTAGCTACTTTAATGTTATTAATGTTTTTTTTTTAATAATTTTATGATGACGAAATCGACACAAAACTTATTATAGCCTACCAGATTTTGCTACCGGCTTCGTTCCCGTTGCTTACTGTATGTACTCACGACGTTTTAAATGTAGCTTAGAACACTTGGGGCTAATGTAGCTTTCTGTTAGTGAAATAATCTTCGGAATCGGATCATCAGTTCCGAAGATTACCCCATACATATACAAACCAACAAACAAATTTTATCTCTTTACAAAGACATTCAAATATTTACGAGCGATAGACGGGACAAGACGAAGAAAATCGTAATCCAAATACTTATTACTACTTAGTAACAAATCGTTCTGACTAGTGTCACACGCCCGGTTGTCAGGTAGCATCCGTGTGTCAAAATTGAAAATGTCCGGGATCAAATTTTTGTATGACATTATTCCCAATGTCCGCTCTATACCTAATTCTTTTTAATCTCTTACCCTCTTTATAATATCAGTATAAATTTACTATTCAACAAAATTCACAACGGTTTCGTAAACTGAACCACAGACAAAGGAATCTGTTTAGTATCGCCTCTATTTTCAATACTATTTTACTTCCACACTATGTAAAACAAACTGTTGTTTCACATTCGGAACTATTTCGTAAAGTACGCTAATGCAATTCATTGATTTAAACCAGTAGCTTGAATACGCTGTATTGATATTTCCTCGTAAACTGATAAGTAGCTTCCAAACAACATAGGAGTAAGATTCGGCTTCCACCGAAGCGAAGAAGAGAAAAGATGTTTTGCATACAGGGTGATTGGTAATGGGGTGGGCAACTGGTGGAACTAATGGTGCTAGCATCGCATGAACCAAACACCGTCATTGGTTGAGAATTTGTCAATGTCATTTTATATTTCAAAATAGTTTCACCTCATTGTTCAGATTGGGTCTAAGCTATGGCCGCGCCATCTACAATCAGCTTTGACCAGCCTTCCCCATTGGGTACATAAGCATTGCTTCAGAATCAGATAGACAAATAACTTAAGGCTGATGCTCCATGGTAGCTCGCGAAATTCAAATTTTCTTACATTTTTTGCAATTTGCAGGCCAGTGCTAGATTGTATGTTGACTAAAATATTGTTCGCGATTGTAAGACTTATGTAGTTACAGAATTATAATCATCAAAATCATCAATACAACCCTCCAAGTTCATAAAGGTCTAGCTATGACTTTGACCTTGAAAAAATCGTGCCTTGACCTTTAAAATTTTAATTTCGCGGGCTGGTCGGAACATTCACCTTAATCTGATCGACCAGGAATCGGCGCATTAAATCAAATAGTGGTATGGTACCAAGAAAATCTACATCAAAGAAGACTTACCATACCGTAGTGTACTACCAAGTTTTATTAAAAATACCTGGATGACGTTTTCTAAAAATGAAATCTAATTTATCGCCCCCGAAACCCCCTGCGTACTAAATTTCCTGAAAATCGTTGGAGCCGTGTCCGAGATTCAGATTATATCTAAACTAATAAAGATGAAAGATTTGATTTTTTGTTGGGTTTGTTACGATTTAACTCAAGAACTGCTCAACCGATTTAAAAAATCTTTCACCATTAGAAAGCTAAATCTTTACCGAGTAACATAAATTACCTATATTGATATCATGCAAATTAGCCAAGCTATCACAATTTTCGCGGACGAAGTCGCGGGCGAAGTGCTAGTATGAAGGTACATATATATGTATATATACAAGAATTGCTCGTTTAAAGGTATTAGATACCACCTTG
The DNA here is from genome assembly GCA_941918905.2 of Xestia sexstrigata. Taxonomy (NCBI): domain Eukaryota; kingdom Metazoa; phylum Arthropoda; class Insecta; order Lepidoptera; family Noctuidae; genus Xestia; species Xestia sexstrigata. The sequence goes on along the minus strand of OW799200.2, from coordinate 7,047,801 downwards.
TCAGGAACAACCGCTGTTTTCTGGTCATACACTTCTATCGGGCAATGTAATAGGTACCTACCGTTTAACAAAACTATGGAAACAATGAAGTCTTTTCTGGAATTTGTATGTCAAGTGCTAAAACTTTATTTTGAGAAAACTACCTACTTCGAAACAGGAAGTTTCAAGAAAATTTGTCATCGTGAACTTCACGGTGTACTTTTTTTGGTTTTCAAAGGATTCATTAGTTCACGAGCTATCAGAAAAGTTACGATTGGATGACCCTGAACTGTGTAGATTTCCCAAGATCAGCAGTTTATTTTGGAGAACTGAAAAATATCCAGAAAACCTTTAACATTTCTCGAAAACAATCCAGTTTGGACCCCAAGTTATCGGGGTTAAAATTGCTCTAAATTAGGTCTAGTAGCACCAATTTCAAGGTATGCACCCAATTACCAATCATTGTGTATAACCATACAGATATAGTCAGGCCCGGACTGGCCATACGGGCAAATTGGGCAAATGCCCGATGGGTCGGTGTGGCCGATTCGCGGCCTTTTCTCTGCCTCTGATTGGCACTTACCATGGATTTTCGCATGATCGACCGGCTTAGAGAGAGGCTGAAATAAATTATGAGCCCCTTACCCCGAGGCCTTAAAAGGCCGTTTTGGCCTGCGTACACAAAAAATGGAGCAAACTGAAGTTATATGAGGCAAGCAAGATGTAAAAATTTTCGATCTCGCTTCGCTTGCTCTTACAAACTACTTTCTCTTGGATCTTTACATTGTCTATTATAAGTCGACCAAGTAACTCCAATAGGTCGAAACAATTCTAACTTATTCAAGGCAATGTGTCAAAACATTTTCAAGCTCGCTTCGCTCGCTCTTGGAGCCTTACTTCTTTTTGTAGTTTTAGTTCCTAGAGCTAAAATAATGGCCGCGTAATGTTTAAAAATGTTCAAATTTTTATTCGTTGTTATATAATAAAAAAGTCTTAATAATTGAGAAACTATCGTGCTCACTTCGATCGCTTTTGCATCCTATATTCTCAAAATTCTTAAGCTTGTCTGCATAATTTGACGAAGATTGACATTATGAAATATATTTAAACGACACACGATTTACGGTATAGTGTGTAATGACCTTAAGCCTGACGGTGCCTGCACGTTTCCTAAGAATGTAGTGGTCCCTGGTAACAATAAAGAAATCAAAATGGCACATGGTCATAAAACCGAACAAGTTAGAGTTGGACTCGCGCACAAAGCGTTCCGTAGCACCAAACAATATTAAAATACACACTAATCTGCATGGTCCTCATGTGAATTGAGCAAGATTATGTCTGGACTTCAAAAGAGACTATGACCTCCGAGTTTGTTACGGCTGTTTCTTCTCAGAGTAGTCAGGTACGAAACACCGGCTCCATCTATAAAGTTTTAAAAAATGACGTGTAAAAGTGTTTGTAAAAACTTAACATTTATCAAAACAATATTGTTAACGCTCAACAATCTCGGAGGAAAATGGCTGTGGCATACGGACGGATATAAGGGTTCCGTTTTTGACTCTTAAAAAATTTGGGAAACACTGCATGGTTAAAGGCTGCCCGATACATCGCTCTTGTCCGCACAAATGTCTGGAAACCGAGTCTAAGACGTCCATATTTAAGTCTTGGGCAACTGTCTTACCGTGGACGAGGAAGTGACTAGCTATCTACTATTTTCTCACTCTAGAAACGTTAATATCATATAAATATGTGGCACATTCTGTGGCAGTAATAGAGACATAATGATTGACAAATTGCCGACTTGAACTGAATCTCGACCAGTTTGTCGTAGATAAAAGAGCTATCAAAGAAAAAGCTCAGCCACACTTGCTTGTCAGGCAGAACAGTCACTGAAAGAGTCTCTGGTTGCTTACGCATACGCAGGAAGTGATAGGGCGCGAGCAGTCGACGACAAAATCTATCTGAACTAGATTCTCACTCTTCGCGCTTTTCGCTAATCGTTGACGGAGGGACAAAGTGCCTTATTCTTTTTAATGAGAATTCGGGCAAGAAACTGATAATACATTTCTTTACAGAACTTCACCGACACCAATCAATAACAATTCACTAGCAGTGAATTAACATGTCATCAGTGGGACAGTTAGTTCCTCAGGTGACGCGACGCCCCCCAAACATGACGATCAAATTCAACGGCCCCCATGTGGAGGGGTCTTTCTGCACGCAAATCGATTATAACTATGATCCTGTTATAAGCGTACTATGCGCTATGTACATCGCATTCGGGATAGTTTACACGTTGTTCGGTAAGTTATTTGTAGCTGCTAATAATTATGTGCTGTTTCTCTTACGGGATGAAATGGCGGAAAAATTCATATCACATTATATAGTTTAGAATGTAGATTTAATTTAGTGAAGTTTAGATATGAACTGGGAACGACAAACGTAATTAACACTGATACTTTTACACATCTTAATTGACGCAAATTTTGGCATTCCAGTTTTCATTATATCTTTATCTTTGTGTTAAACATACAGCTAATCTATTAAGACATATAGGAAGTAGTCTAACCCAACTTATTTGGTCCTGAATTTAAAGTAGTTCCATGAACTCTTCCGGACTTACGTAGTAGATTGGTAATTAAAAAAGGACTTGCATATTTTATTTAAGATCACTTAAAATTAATTATTATGACCAACTTGTAGACTTAATTATAAAACAGACAAAAACAGACGCGATCAAACTTGATTTGGTAGTAAAAGTAGTGTAGGGAACTCTGTGTAGGGTCGCCATGTAGGGAACTCGTATTATTGAAACAACCGTTGCCGATCAATCAGCCTTTAATACTACTCTTCTTAATACTAATGCAGTACATTTTATAACATAGATCTTACCTACTAAGTACATACATACTACACCTCAGTAGGTACATGCCTAATCCATAGTGTATGTGTTTATGTCGCACATTAATTTGTAAAATGTACTGTACTCATAATTAGTTAACTACCTAGTTACATAATGAACTTCTTTGTTGATGTGAAATTTTCTTCTCAGAATAACATCTGACTGCGTTCTAATTTTTTGTGATATAAATGTACGTAAGATACACAATTATAAAAATAATATAAAGCACCGTTTTAATGCACACAGTTATGTTCTAAAACCATCGCATCTCAAGTAGGATCCCGCACGCGTTCGCGTTCGCGCTGATAACTGACTCCCATTGTTATTTATAAGATGAATCGGCGGATAGTCTTGCATTTGATATTATCTCCAGATAAAACGTAATAATCTTCTACTTAATTAAAATCTTAATCCTTAGATACATTCACTGACAGACAACACAGCCTAAAAAGCTAGGTCACACACATTATGCGCTATGCTCTATAAATTATGGTAATCACTAGGTAAGGAAGGAAGGTGACTGTATTTAAAAATTCTTCCCCAAACGAGAAAAATTGGAGATGACAGTTAATACCTTATATGGGAGGTTTTACCAGTGGCGAAATCCGGTGCACGACTTTTAAAAAGAGAAAAAGAAAACACTAGGTATAACGATGTCGTAGAAAATAATAACCGCATTTGAAATCAGGTTATTTATTTTAGGCTACCGATGTTTCAAAGCCAGTATGTTCCTCACGGGCTTCACCTTCGGATCAGCTGTCGTGTATCTAATTTGCCTACAGGAATACCTGATGCCTCCGTACGGCAACGTTGGTAAGTCAATTCCCTTCATAATTTAACTAACTTATACTACACCTCAGCAGATATCGCCCCCCGGCCTAATTTTCCCTGAGTAAAATGTTTATCGTTTCTAGGATGCGTTTAATAGATAGTTCCAGTACCTATCTAATAACTTATAAGTAATTTTGTATCGTATTATGCGTGTCTGGCGGTGCATTCACGTCGCGTCGCGTCCGTGTTATGTACTTATGTCTTTATATAACTACTTAACTACTGTTTAGGTGTATTGCACTAAAGAGGGCTTTCTATTTTTATATAAAACCAATACACTTAGCTTAACGAAAAATCTGTTGGTGTCGCTTCGATTCGACATCTTGTTAATGAAATTGCTTTTTTAATTTGTTTGATTGATTGTAGGTGTGGCATTGTGTGCCGGACTTCTGTTCGGGCTCATCACTATGCTGATTCAGTACGTGGGGCTGTTCATGACTGGCTTCCACACCGGTGTGCTACTCGCTATCGCCGGCCTGGCCATCTACGATCATTTCCTGGACTCCCGCCCGACTACAGTAAGTATTTGCATATCCTCACACTTTAATGTCTATTCTACCATACGTTGTGCGTGATCATATCGTGACCATGGTTATGTAGGTCACAATCGCAGAGAATACCAATTCGACGGACGCAGTATCTTTCCTATTGACGGATAATATCGTTGTCTTACACTGTCGCCAAGATTGGAGCATGTTGCAAAATTATGAAACACCTTCACCATAGCGAGATTTGATTGTTTAAAAATTATATTATAATTGGGCTCTGGTGAGGAATCTTAATAAGTCTTGTTGTGGTAAAATGGAATAATAATATTTATATTGTAGTTAATTAAATTTATATTTGTAACTTAATGACGAATGGTGTCGACGGTGGCGAGGAAGGATGTCTTGACAATACTTTGCTAATGTTTGTTAGTCGTCGTTCGTAGGTACCACGTCATCGAACACATCGATTCGGTGTAAATAAAGTGAATCATTGTTATCTCGTGTAGTCGTGTCAGTAGGTTCGGTAAATCGGCCGTAGCTTAGCTTGACACACATATTCTTACTTTATATGAAACCTTCTGATTCAACATAAATAAATCCCACCAAAACATTTAATGTAAAATGTTGCCAAGACGAGACCATATGACTCGCACTGTCAAAAAGTTATCAGACCTCATGTAGAGCCAAGCTTCTAACTCTACACGCCCTAACTCTACAAGATCTAACTTCACAAACTACACCTTAGTCAAAATATTTTTTGGTGAGTATTTCTTGCACATCAGAGACGCCAGGAGTCCCTATATTGATTTTCAGACCTCTAGCGTCAAAATTGCGGAAGTATCATACAAACATCCATCCCATAGTTTATGGGGTTGGGGGATAAAAGTTACAAGACTTATATATTTTTTGTTATTTGTGTACTAATAATAGCTTACAGTATACCAAATTTCAGCTGTCTAGGACATTAGGAAATACCCTAAGTATTTTGATGATCATCAGTCAGTGACGAAATCTAGGTTTTTTGGATATCAATAGAATCTAAAGTATATGAGCCATGCAATTAAAACTTTATAATATGATTAATAAGTCCGCTGTTGACAACATATCCCGAGAATTTTGTGTATATGGTATTAATCCAAACCCAAGTTATAAGGGTTCAAAAAAACGACGAAGCGCTTCGAGAAAAGGTAGATAATGCCCCCTTGCACTTCGCTTGGCTCCTCTTGGGGGCACTATATAGTCACAAAGAAGACCGGCAATGCAACCCGCAATATTTATTTTCGATCATGTATGTTGTGATTTGAACACGCATTTATAAAACTCGATCCCTTCAGAATCCCAATAATTGTAGCATTCAGGAAACTGGCAACGCAATATTTTTATTTTCGGTCATGAAAATAATCTTGTGACAAAGTTGGATCTTGGACGCCATTATCTCCGTAATTAGAAGGAAGGTATGGCCCAGAACAAAAAATGATCGCAATGACGGAGAGAACAAGTGCCTTTCGGCTTCGTTAAGGGTTATTTTACACCCTTTATTTACGGAAGAGGAAGTCATTTAGACGTGCAGCTGACACATTTAATATTGACTGATAGGAACTGCTTCCCGGTCAATGTAATAGCCATTAAAACAGTAGGATGCGTCGAAGCCGTAGCAGTAGTTGCATCTAACGATATAATGTGGGTATGCGACCTCAATTGCATGCTCCGATGTGTTTTACTCTCAGACGCACAACGCACACCGCCAGCTATGCAATCTCCAGCTAGGGTTACCAGATCAAAAAAAAAACTTGCATTTCTACTAAAAAGTCTTGACGTTATGCTAAGAGCTCTCACACGGTGCGAAAACTTGCATTTCTACTAAAAAGTCTTGACGTTATGTTAAGAGCTCTCACACGGTGCGAAAACTTGCATTTCTACTAAAAAGTCTTGACGTTATGCTAAGAGCTCTCACACGGTGCGAAAACTTGCATTTATACTAAAAAGTCTTGACGTTATGTTTAGAGCTCTCACACGGTGCGCTTGCATTTCTACTAAAAAGTCTTGACGTTATGCCAAGAGCTCTCACACGGTGCGACGTACCGTGTATTAATTATTACGATAACACATAGGTATTAGTTACTTTTCTTGGTTCTAATTTGACATGTGCTGGAATCAAACATATAATTCGTTTTATTGTGTGCTATGCTTGATTGTTACCAGAGAAAAGATATTGTGGAAACAGTTTCTTTGCGTCAAATAAATAAAACTTTCCGATTGGTTTTGGTGAAAAAGCTTGGCAAATCAGGATTTTTTGGATATCGACTGCAATACTTGGCATGTCACGACAAATCCTGATGTCTGGTAACCCTATCTCCAGCTATTTGCCTACGCATCTATGCAAGTCAATCGTGGCCGGATTTATTTAAGGCTGATGCTCTAGGGTAGCCCGCGAAATTCAAATTTTCTTACGTTTTTTGCAATTTGCAGGCCAGTGCTAGGTTGTATGTTGATTAAAATATTGTTCGCGATTGTAAGACGTATGTGGTTACAGAATTATAATCATCAAAATCATCAATACAACCCTCCAAGTTTATAAAGGTCAGGGAACGATTTTTTCAAGGTCAAAGTCATTGCTAGACCTTTATGAACTACCACTACTACTAATTCTGTAACTACATACGTCTTATAATCGCGAACAATATTTTAATCAACATACAACCTAGCACTGGCCTGCAAATTGCAAAAAACGTAAGAAAATTTGAATTTCGCGGTCTGGTTGGAGCATTCACCTGAAGGCGACTACAGTAGCTAAATTAGCAACTCTATTTGTGGTGGTTCATACTTCGTTTGAATTACTGTTCGAATAAAGTTCTAATCAGCTTGCACTACAAAGTGGTTGTTACGTCAGTCACTGCGGGCCGAATAGTGCGAAATGAGTGGTTTTTAGCGATTTACAAAAAATCTATTGATTGGACTACAAAAATAAAACTCTATCATACTAATATGTTGCTTCTAGAATTATTTGCCAAAAAATCAGAATGATCGCATGTATTTTAGTATGATTTTTAGAGATAAGTTCGTGATTTTTTTTTATCGAGTATTATTACTTTTATTATGTTTTCAAAACACGAGTACTAGCATAAATCGCGAGCCTGTGGACGGTGGGCTACGGGCTAGCTCGCCGTCCGTCCGTCCGTCTCATGACGACAGGCCATGTCGACGGCGCGTCCGTGTTCCACGCGCGCAAGGACCGATGCCTGGCGGGACTGTTCGAAAGAGATAGCGTGGCCCCGGAACACAAAGGGCGATGAAGGAACATGGATAGGTTTTAGTCAGTAAAAGTCTGGTTCTCCCTCCTGCTCCGCCCAGAGAGGGAGAAGTCATTTCATGATTTCCCAACCGAAAAAAAAAATAATAGTACTAGCATATATCCTGAAGAATATCATATATTTTCTGGTTTTTGTTTATTGCAGTGAATCAAATGCTTTTTTGCATTATAAAACAAGCGTTTAGCTCCTGTAGTCCCCTTAAGTTTCGATAAATGGGCCACTTAACGTGGATGCTCCAAGGTAGCCCGCGAAATTCAAATTTTCTTACGTTTTTCGCAATTTGCAGGCCAGTGCTAGGTTGTATGTTGATTAAAATATGATTCGCGGCTGTAAGACGTTTGTAGTTACAGAATTTATAATCATCAAAGTCATCAATACAACCCTCCAAGTTCATGTAACTCGATTCAATGACTGTTTCATGAAAAAGTGCATACGTCTTACAGTCGCGAACAACTTTTTAAGGGATTCTGCTCGGATGAATATCAATGAAAATGGACAGTATTTGATAGAAACACAACGGGGAATAATGTGCCCTTTTATACTCATTTAAAAACGCGTATTATTTAATTCATTTGTTTAAAACTATGTACGGCTGACCGTTGTGGTCGGTTACCATGGCCAGTTCTCCTACAATATTACCGTGGTTCTACCCTTTGTAAAGTTCCATTTGTTGTCTTGACTCGATTTCAATAGCTGTATTTAAACTTACAAAATGGTTCTCATGTTATTTCTTTGTTTGGGGACCGTATAAACTGCAAAAAATAAAATGATAGCTTCGCACGGTAGGTAATAAACGGCCATTTATATTGGTTTGAATGAAGATACGCCACGTGTAACGTGTATCCGAATTTAATGAGATATTTTTCGGTTCTCAACACACTTCAAAAGAGCAAGAAGCGTCTGTTGATTACTGTTCAAAACAGTTTCAGTAACTGATACCACATTGATAATAAAGAGAACTCTATGAAATAAAACTTGTTCTTTTTTGTTAGCGGTATTTTAAGACCGCAACGGTTTTCCAAATTTTCAATAGTGAATACAAGCGATGTATATATACGTATAAATACATAATTGATAGATATAATATTCACGTAGTAACTGAATAGAGAAATTATTGTGCCTAATCGATTTTGTAAGAAACAACTGATAGGCACTGGCAGTCACACTGAGAGTATAGACTAGCAGCAATTCGCCCGCGACTTCGTCCGCAAAAACTGTGATATGTCGGCTAATTTGCATGATGTAAATAAAGGGTGTAAAAAGACCCTTAACGAAGCCGAAAGGCACTTGTTATCCCCGTCATTGCGATCATTTTTAGGGTTCCGTACAAAAAACTAAAAAAAACGGAAGCCTTATAGGATCACTCGTGCGTCGTGTCTGTCTGTCACAGCCAATTTGCTCCAAATCTACTGGACCAAATCAGGTGAAATTTGGTAAATTGGTGTAATCCTATTACCCAAACACAGAAATGAAAAGTAAATAAATGATTTTTTTAAAAAGGGTCATTTTCGTGGGATGAATTAGGAAATTAAAGGAAAAGTTTTGCAAACCTTACTGTGTCATAATATATCAAATAAAAGGGGCCGTTATGAGGATCTCAAATATATTTTTGATATTATTTTAAATAAATAGTTTTGATTTTATTCGTGGAAGAGGACGAAAATTGACCATACCCCACCTGCATAGCTATTCACAACGCTTCGATTCGATTTTCGATTCGGAAAGTCGTATGTCTATCTCGCTCGATTTCGTAATGTCAAAAAAAGATAGACGTACGACTTTCTGAATCGAAAATCGAGTCGAAGCGTTGTGAATAAGGGGCCAGATCCCCGAAAAACTGAGCCTAAAATTTTGAAAAAAAAAAGATACAAAACATAGTTCAACACTCACTAGGCCGTTTTTTTTTATCTAGACCATACCTGGGAACCTTCTATTTACGGAGATATTGGGGGGTCAAAGTTCCATGTTTTTAATGTAAGATTTTTACTTTAAATACTTCCACGACCCCCGTACTATTCAATCCATCCATTATCACAATGTTTTGAGTGCGTTACATTGAGGTTTACCGCAAAACGTGATTTTTCACCTTTAAAAAAAAGGCGTTTCCCAGCAATAATTTTTACGTAAAGTTACTTAGTTTGATGGATAGAATGCTTGGTTGACGGCTTCACGAAGGGTCCGTTTACACCCTGTAAAATTCATAGCCTATGTTTATGTTACATCCTAATAATTTAGCTTTCTATTGGTGAAAAAATGGTTAAAATCGGCCCAGTAGTATTAGAGTGTATTCGTTCTAACACAAATAAAATAAAACATAGGTACAAATCTTTCTTCAATAATTATGAGTGTAGATTAATAAATATTTTTTTCTTAAATTGAAAAACAAACTAGGTAGTGTTTTTCATTGTAACTCTGTACGCGTACGTTACTGTTAGGAAAAAATAAATAACAATTTGTTTGATAAATAATATAACAATGCTTTTACTGCAGTTGGAAATACAAACATGGTAGCCCAAAAAAACAAAATAAAGCACTTATGAAATTGTCCAAATTCTTGTACCATTTTCGGCGAAAACCGTCAGTAAATTTTGAAATCGTCTCAATATTTGTTTCAAACCTCGATTTGTATTACAGCAATAATATAAACATAAACTGTCCTTGTTTATTATGTGTGCGTAGAAAATATGACATACAACCTCAGGGTGGCATAGTATATTGTATATTGTATAACGGGCTGGTGTCCGCAACTCCACGTCAAAGCGCATATTTTGCGTATGGGCTATAATAATCCATCACGCGGGCTCAGTGCGGATTGGTAGATGTTGATTTTTTGGTTCTAGGACATGCCGGTTTCCTCACGATGTTTTCCTTCACCGTTTTGAGAGCAGTGGTGATGAAATAAATTACACATAGTAATGCGCCTGTGAGGGTTTGAACCCACGACTTACTATTCGTAGGTCGGGGCCGCCACCACTGGGCCACCGCTGCTCAGGGTGGCATAGTACTTTTTACTTTATTCAATAGGGTGGCAAAGCAGGCTGTTTCAAATATCACGTTGCCAAATAAGACAATAAAGAAAAATAAACTTTATTTTCGTACTGTCTAGACTTAGAATAGAATAATCTATGAGTACAGACACAAGAGATGAGTAAAGCATTGCGACATGAATATAATAAGCATGTGATCATAGTACGGCATCCTCTAATTACCTTAATTCACTGACTGACGACGCACAACCGAAACCGCTGCTATTAAAGGCATGAAATGTTGCAGGGAAGTTCCTTATGTAGGTAACAAAAGTGAGCACTCAGAATATTGGGAAATGAATCCTCTAAAGGGGTTAACTACTTGGTGTAAACTAACCCTTCACAAAGCCGCCAACCAACCATTCAATCAACAACTACTACCAACCAACTACTACTACTTGCTGTCAACTATTTTTTTAAATTTACTTTTTGTTTAAGTATGTTCCGTTTTGAAGACTCTGAATGTTGTTATGTTTATTGTTTCTGTTTTCAAATTGTGTATGCACGTCATGTCTCTGCGATGAATAAAGACTTTTTCTTTCTTTTCTTTCTTTCATTCTGTAGATCAAACTAAGTAATTCCACGAAAAAGTTATTGCTGGGTAATGTCTTTTTTTTGGTGGAAAATCACGTTTTACTGTAGGATAGGACTCAATGTAACGCACTCAAAACATTTGGCTGATGGATGCATTGAATAGTACGGGAGTCGTGCAGGTATTCATAGTAAAGTTATAAAATTAAAAACATGTATTGAATAAGTTGGAACTTTGACCCCATATTCCTAATATCTCAGTAACTAAAATGACGCTATGAAGCTAGCGGGCCTCTTATGATTATTTGTATTGTTATTATAGGTACTTTCAGATCGCCCAATAGTGCTCGGAGTTAGAAACTTTTATGTACCTTACAAATAAAAATATTTCACTTTGACACTTTCTGTGAGCTTATACTTTAGAATTTTAGAATATAAATTCGTTATTTTAGAATATATTCGTTATTTAGACAAACGTTCAGCCAGCGAGCCCCTTTTTAATTACTACTATTTTATATCATACAATAGCATTAGGAATTTAGGACCATAGAAATATTATATCTATGATTAGGATTTTGTAAATTCATAAATGTTTGCTGATGGGAGATGTCCCATAATATCACCAAATTTTACGATGCCCAATTAGCCTGCATCAAAAGCTTATCGATTTTACAACAAGTGCACAAAACGAATCATTTTTATCCGAGACTTTTAGGGCTGGTAGTAATGTCGAGGATAAAATTGTTTTGTGGACGAGTTATAAACTCTGCTTTTCACTTCGATTGCGAGGAAATAAAACAGTAGTATAACATGACATTTCTTTAATTAAAATTCAATGTAAAATTAGTACAGTTTTGAATACTGAAGGAAATTGTTTTTCCCGGCGTATCGCCGCTTTATTTTTTTTAAATCTTACGACATTGATAATTAGGCTTGGGCTGCAAACCTATTACATTATTAGAGCCTACCTATTAAAATAATTTTGTAATAATAATTTTCTAAATTAATTAAATAACATACCGTACTTGAATTTAAATTTTAATACTCTTATGACAAAAACACATAAGGCAAATAAATTAAAGGAAATATTATAAAATAACAAATTCTATTTATGAACTTCTTATTGTGTTTGGCTGTATGGCTCATTTTCTTTGCCTTAATATAGATATATCCTGCACAAATAAGCACTTTCAGAGCATGAGAAGTGAAAAGGCCTTTAATCAAGCTACTTTAGCTTGCAAATAGGTTAAAGCCCGGTCTGCTCTCTATAAATAGAATAAATAATACACTTTGAAGCTGCTTTTATCCTGGAATTTAAAAATTAACAGCGGACGTAAATATTATAAAATTAAACGAAATATTCCCTTTTAATTACAAACAATTTCATATTGTTTGTAATCATAACAAAATAATTCATTAAAACCTTACCCAGTATTACAAAAAATAAACACAAACAACTCTTAGCAAGAAAGTAAAGTAATACTTGCACAAAGTAGCGAGAGAATGCATTTGAAATGAAACAGTAAAAGGATTTTTACAATTCCTAGTAAAATGGACTAAATGGGCAGTCGGCCTGACGATTTCAAATGAAGTATAATAGTACTGTCGGCAGTGGTTACAAAACCAGTATATGCTGGCCTCGTATTGAAACTCCATAATAATTAATTACGTCAGCTCATGATCAAGGTGCAACCATTGATTAACGGTTGACGGTACCTTTCCCGTATGTATACGTTTAGTGGGCGGGGCTTAGCAGCAGATACTTCTATGATTAAATTACGTAGGTAGACTGTTCCAAGAAGACTAGTGTTATGTTCTGGCAGGGACGGTAAATGATAATAATTATGATGTGGTGGGTAGTCTTGTGTACGTAGAGCGCGAACTTAATGTAGGAGAAATATAGATGCAGCGGTACAGGTATCATAATATCGAAATTCTATTGAAAAGAATCAATAAAGCCTTTCCTAGTTTGTAGTTCTGTCCTTTAGTAGGTACCTACATACGCTTATGTGTCTTTGTTTTTCCGTTTTCAACAAGTTGGTTTCAAGTGCCGCTTATAGGCAATTTATGTCTACATATTATTCACGAGTGTGTCCTCGTAAGTGGCACATGAGTCGTTCAACTGGGCCGATACTTGCACATGCAGTGTTTACTTATTTAAAACCTGCTAATAGGAAGTCCCAGTTTACCTTCTACTACAAAACGACAAAATTAGTCACTAGAAAAAAAACTTCAAAAGAGACACTGACGCAATAAGATTCCTCCGTTCATCTATTGTGAACATTTTTAACTCACTAGGTACTCGGAAATGTAATGGGGTATTTTACTGTATGTGAGGAAAAATCTAAAAATATATTATTAAGATAGCTTAGGCAAAAAGCAGTCGGAAAACGTTTTCATAAAATAGCAAACTAAATTTTAAAATTCAATTCAAAGGTTTCAGCTTTTTTTAATCTGTTTCATAACACCATTATAGTATTCGCCATGTTATTACGTCATACGGCTATGTAAACTTAGAAGTGTCAACTGTCAACTTCAAATATCACTGCATTTGTTTACACAGCCAACTGACGTCATGACCACAGAGCAAGATGGCGTCCACTGCGTCCCCTGCGTTTTCGTCAAATTACGCGCGAAATTTGAAAATGCTAAATTTAAATGCATTTTTATGGCACTTAACGATCGAATAAAATGTTGTGAAATATTTTGTGGTTCATTAGCACTATAGAATCTAATTGAGACACTTTTCAAAAATGGTTTTAGTACCTTATACTAGTTCGTAGCGTAGCATCAAAGCAGGATGGTAGCAAATCTTTATTGAAATAAAATACTAGGTTAGTAGGCATTATGAAATATTACTTGATGCTTGATGTAAGCTTTATTAAACTCTGTCCCTTTTCCTAGGTATAAACAGAGACTGCAGCTAATCCTTTTGCGAATTGGAAACTGTTTCATCCCAGAAGCTTTGCGACAGAGGACACAGCTTCAACTATAACTGGCATTTCCCTCGTTCATTGATGTTTGTGTACATTAAACATACAATTTTGAATGCTCCTTTGAAACCAGCCAGCAGCATTGAATGACTTTTTCATGAAATAGTCATTCAATCGAGTTACATGAACTTGGAGGGGGGTTGTTTTGGTGATTTTGATGATTATTATTCTGTAACTACATACGTCTAACAGCCGCGAATAATATTTTAATCAACATACGACCTAGCACTGGCCTGCAAATTGCGAAAAACGTAAGAATTTTGAAATTTCGTGGGCTACCCTGGAGCATCAGCCTTAAACATTCTATGGATATTAATAAATTCATTAATTTATTAGCCCATCGCCATACCTCTAATGATCATGTTCATTATAAATTTCTGAGTATCACGGATTCGATTCGCAGCAAACATTTAAATTTTTCAAACACAATCCTACGAATCGAATTTAATTGATGCTCTAAATGAGAGATCCAGACCATAGATGGATTTCTACTAGGTACGTAATAAATGTTACGCACAAATATAAAGCAATATTTAACATAAATGAAAACTTACCGTAGACCTGATAAAGGTTTATATCAATCAAGTTCGGTGAAAGTGAAGCTAGCGATAGTGAAATCTAAATGATTAATTAATGAACACGTTTTAGCTACGCGACATGTACATAATTATACAAGACGTCACAAAATGTGCAGGCGAAAGGAAAGTTTTGAATGCTGCTATGCGACTTTACTTGGAAGACCAACAAACCTCAGTATGTAAACGAAATGGAATGCAAATAGATTCGATGCCATCAAGTGATAGTGCTCGGCTGAACCTTCGGGTTGGGCCAAAACAGACCGAATTTTTATCCGAAGCTGAAGGTTTTTATTAATCACATTTAGCCAATCTTCAGCTGGATTTTTCGGGGCTATTGAACTTGTGGTTTTGGCTTCGGCATAAGGATGTGGCGAGCGACTGCCAAATCATCAGAAATCGACCTTCGTGTTTCGGACAGACACTATCCAAGTGATGTATTCTAAATAGTATGTAATCGGGACAGAGTAGAATTGAATAAAGGTTTCATATCCAGTATTTAATTCCCAGTAGATCGATTGGTCAGCTAATCTTTAAATCTAATTGGATTTACACCAATAACTCTTTGGTAACAGTGTGTTATCCTCATCAAGATTCATAGGTAGCAATCAAATGCAATTTTGCAATTGAATAATAGGTATTCCCCAGTCAGTGGGCTGTTAATCGCAGTTAGTAAGTAATCCAAACTGACACGGATAGTAACTGGAGGCGGTGTTGCTGGCGTCTTACACGAAGCTTTGGCGGTTAAATGCATAGGTAAACGCAATGACTGCGATGATGCCATTTTTATCGTTAAAGGAAATGAGTCATGCCTTTTAATCAGGGAAATATTATGTTGTACTTACGTCATAGATGTACAAGTATTTTTATTAACGAAATTTGAAATGTTGATGTAATATAGATGTTAGAAAATACAAGCTTGGGTGACGAATTGACGATGACAATATTTGTTATAAAATACCATTATTTATTTTATGAGAATGAACATTTCAATAAAACAGATGCGACTATTCATTATGCTGGCGGGAATTGTACCGTCGTACAGAATTTAGTAGTCCACACCACACAGAGCCCACAGACAGCGTCCTACAGTCCACATGTCGTGTAACGTGTAACACCACAACAACGAAGTTACGGACCGATTGATCCGTTTGTGTTACTCACAAAACAAAACTTATTAAAAGTCAAAGTATTTATTACTTAGTGTGATTTTTGGTGATACTGTAGGTCTTATAGTTAGGTTATGGTAACTCAAAAAACTACCCATTACCGTATACAATTTAAAAAATTAAAATCGATATTGGATACAAATTAACTTCGATATTTAGAATAGGTAGGTACAATAAATGACTATACCTCTAATAAATAATCAGAATACAAGCCAATTTGGAGGCCCACGGGCGGCAAAAAAACCTCTGACACCAGGTTAAGCACTAATCACACGCTAAAGAAAGATCAGAATGCAATTAATTACTCAAGTCTTTGAATTTCCTGCCGGGGTCGCGGGACTGTTCGAAAGAGATACCGTGGCCCCGGAACACAAAGGGCGATGAAGGATCATGTATGGGTTTTACTCAGTAAAAGTCTGACACTCCCTCCTGCTCCGCCCAGAGCCGGAGAAGTCATTTGATGATTTCCCATCCGTAAAAAAAAAAAAAAAAAGGCGTGACGTATTGAGAATTTTAAAAGCGTCAAATCTTCGTCAATTTTGGTTTACGTAACAAAAGGAAAAACACGGGTCAAATATTTTTTGATAATCTGACTGACGGACTAATTAGTTTTTTTTTTGTCGTCTCGCCTATTGAATGGGTTCGACTGCTATTCTGTAAAGGGGATCAGGAACCAGTAACATAATATTAATCACTTAGCCATGCAAGCGTTTGTTTATTAGTTTATCAACGAATGGGTTGTATCCATAGCCTACTTCAATCCCTTTAGTGATCAAACAAAAGCAGTGTAAAATGGGGTTGGTCTATTTTTAGCCCCAGGTTGTGGCACACGGTTTCACCACAGCAAAAAGAAAACTTTTTTTACAATAGTTTTTCCTGCTTCTCGGTTCACAGAATGTCTTGTAACTGGCGTTGGATTTTAATTAGGTAACGTGGATGTTTAATGCAACACTGGTTTAATTTAAAACCTTGTTGTCGTACTTAAATGCAACTTGCCTGCAATACGCATTGTTCATGTTCAAGAGCTCTCATTTTTCATTCAACACTTGAAAGAAGCTCTGTAAAATATGAGACGTTGAAATGTTAAACAGATATACTCGTAGTATAACATGTTGAATAATGTCTAATAATGAATCTCTTCTGAATCGTGACTGATGGGGGCTGACTTTAAAATGGCATGTTTAATGCCGTCGCTTGCCATTCAGTTCTAAAAATGTCTGTTTATAGACGTATATAACGCCGGACATTCGCCACTTTTTTAAATTTTTTCATACTTATTATGAATCAGTAACTGCCTAAGTATCACTGCACAAATAAATATTGCAGACAATCCTTTGAGTGCTGTTTTTTCATTTAGTATTTGGAACGTGTTTACTGGTTCCAGTATTTTACAGAGGGTGAATAAACAATTTTTTCTTGTTTTTGAATCCGGAAGGTGTCTGAATCTAAATCCACATTTAACACAGATTTTATGTAACTTATTTGTTCGCAAAAATATGAGAAATTATATCATTTACATCATTTGTCGGCTAAAAAGGAAGTTTTAAACTGACCTGATTAGGTAAAATAGGAATGATATAAAATGTTGCTGAGTATTATTAAGTGCGCTGAGCGCAACCTGCTAGTTCCGACGAATGCATAATTAGGTCAAATGAAGATCTGTGGTAGATTCTCACAAATGTATTTATTTGATGCGGATGTAGCCCGAAGCGAATAATACACTGTGCAATGAGCTAATAGTAATTGTCACTGCGATTGTCTGCATTCTAGTTCTCTTTTGTGCGAATTTCTGCTTATGTGGGTTCGATGCCGTATTCATCGAACCAATTTAAATTAATATTAGGTATTTCATTTGTTTCAGTACTGGCTCTGTGTGGTAGTATTGCTGTGTTCAGGAATATTCTTCGCAGTCATCAACCTGTATTGGAAGAAAGGTAAGGCCGCTATCTTATCTCGGCTGATAACATTGTGATAGTACTGACACTATAATTCTACCTATTTATTTCGTATGTATGTAACATGTGTAAGAAGGAAATACTCGTAATTGTGCTGGTTATCCAGTTATCGTGACGTAAAATATGATCATGATTAGTGGTCGTTGGAGAGAGTATAAAGGGTGTAAAAAACCTCTTAACGAAGCCGAAAGGCACATGTTCTCCTCGTCATTGCGATCATTTTTTTGTTCTACACCATACCTGGGAACCTTCTAGTTACGGAGATATTGGGGTCAAAGTTCCAACTTTTACATACTAAATATCTACAAGTTATAATGTAAGATTTTTACTTTAAACACCTCCACGACCCCGTACTATTCAATCCATCCACCAGCACAATGTTTTTAGTGCCTTACATTGAGTTATACCACAAAACATGATTTTTCACCCCAAGAAAAAAGTCGTTTCCCAGCAATAATTTTTGCGTAAAGTTACTTAGTTTGATGTACAGAATGCTTGGTTGACGGCTTCGTGATGAGGTTGTTTACACCCTGTATAGTAGTACAGAGGTTCTTGGATGCCTTTTGAAACCGACTTCTACGATGATTTAATGAGTAACTGGATTACTATGACACCATATGCACAAATTCGTATTTAGAAAGGAAACAATACCGAATAGCCTCGTAGGTCTATCTTTATTTTCATCTCTATAGTATAGGTCGCAAGCGCGACTGTTGAGGTTGAGCTCGAGGCAGCTATGAGCTGCCAGGGCCCGTCGATGTATAAATATGTAAAAAGAAAATATTTTTCCTAAGAATAATTCTCTTAATTGAATATCTTCGAGCACGACGATCCTTGACAGTACCTAGTGTACCTACTACTTAAACTCAGTTGAAAATGCAGCAATATTTTTTGAGTACCTTGTAAATCCCTTGAACGTGGTAGGCGTTGATGTAAAAGATCTTGGTTATCACGGAAATACGTGACCATCGCGGGTAGTTGTGAATTAATGTTTGAGCCATCATCCCCTGATCCCCGTTCCCCTAACTACCAACACACGTGCACTGTGCATTTTACGGTAAATATATGAATGAATCTAGGGTGTAAAAAGACCCATCACTGCTTTCTTTGGATATAGTATCCACACACACAGCAAAAAATATTGCTGGGAAACTACTTTTTTATTTATGTTTACTGATCGTTGTTTATGGATTCATGCAACATTACAGTAATGGGGGTATTAAAAGCTAAGAAATATCATTTAAACTTGATTCTTATTAGCGACTTCTTCGAATGTTGTAATGCAGTGCAGTTGTTTTTTTCCAAAATCATCTAGTTTGATATTGATTTTACAAAAATACAATAATGTTTATTTCATCAAAACAGGGCCCGCACCTCCTCAGAGTTTTTTTTCTAAAATCATCTAGTTTGATATTGATTTTACAAAAATACAATAATGTTTATTTCATCAAAACAGGGCCCGCACCTCCTCAGAGTTTTTTTTGGATTCTTCATAGTTTCGGATTTGACCACCCCACCCACACACCCACTTGAAAAATTCAAATTCATAATAATTATTTAAATTTAAGAGACTTTTTTAAGCGACAATGTGCTGCTTTAAAGTTTAATAACTTAAACTTTAAAGCAGCACAAAGTCGCTTAGAACTGTGTAAGCGGGCCCTTCACGGAGCCGTCAAACCAAGAATGTACCCAATTACCTATCACACTATAGTTTCACCTGATAATTTTGTAAGCCAACCATATAATTGCAATATGTGTTTTATAATAAAAAATGGGTGTTACAAAAATACCTACCTGAAATTATGTACTTATAAACACATCAAAAAAAGTTTGTGATCACTAGCATAAACTAATATAATTTTTTAAATTGAACTTTATCAAGAAAAAATCTTCATGCATTATGGAATGGTAAAAACTGTCAAAATAATTAAAATGTCGAAGTTATTTAATGTCCTTATCATAGTTAGTTATCATTTGCAATGAGAGGTTTTCTCTTTGAGTTGCCATTGTAATTGACACAAATTTTAGGAGCTTCAATTCTTCGGCGGAAATGCATTGCTTTGGTTTTCTTGAGGTTGATTATTAAGTAATTCATATTAAGGCAATTAATTGTGTCAGTAAGAGTATTATTAATGTCAAATTGATAAGTATTTAAGTCTTTACATTTTACTATGGCAGTGCTATCGTCTGCGAACAAAAGCATTTGTTGTTGTGTCGCTTTTGGCAAATCATTTATGTAAATGAGAAATAAAGGTGGCCCAAGCACGCTACCCTGAGGCACTCCATAATTTATACTCCTGAAATTCGTCATATACGTTCGTTCCGTTTTAGTTTTTGCGCACTCTTGTGATTTCAGTACATTGTAGTCTATTACTTAGATATGATTCTAGTAATTTTAGAATGTTGGGATCATGTATCCATAAACAACGATCAGTAAACATAAATAAAAAAGTAGTTTCCCAGCAAAATTTTCTGCTGTGTGTGTGGATACTATATTTGTATGTACCACAATAGTACTACTTCAGCATACAACTCTGAAGAGACTAAGCAGCTACTATAATCTTGAAAACAGCAATTACTTACATAATGTGAGTAGCTGTCTACTGTCTAGTCAGCACCTCGCACTGTGTAAAACAAGCATTACGAGCGACCGCGAGAACACGTGACGCGCGTTGAGGCAAGTCCTAGCTATAATTGCGGCTCTGTGCATGTACTAATTATGTATATTATTACCCATTTATTCCTCATGTTTCAGTTCTAACTATCTTCGGCACGAGCGTGTACGGGGGCGCTGTGATCGCGACGTCTCTCGACTACTTCTTCGAAAGAATGATGATGCTTAAATGGGTCAGTAACATTTTAATTTATGTATTTGTTTTCATGTTATGAACTACATGACATGGTTTAATTCTGAAGAGCGTCCTTCGACACGTCATAATCCACCTGTCAATCATCATCACCGTTATCATCATAAACATTTCAGCAAAATTACGTCTACTCCTTGAGGTAGACCGTCCTCATGCGTCGCGTCTACTCCTTAAGGCGGTTCCCCGAGCAAAATTTGCAACTCTATTTGTGGTGGTTCAAACTTCGTTTGAAATACTGTTAGAATAAAGTTCTAATCAGCTTGCACTACAAAGTGATTGTTACGTCAGTCACTGCAGGCCGAATAGTGCGAAATGAGTGGTTTTTATTTTTTATAAAATGAAATTTACGTCTTTTGGAAAAAATTAAACGACAATTATGTTCATTATTAAATTGTCTATCCATTAGTATAAGTAGCAAATCAAAATAATGGTTACTTTACGAGGCATTTTAGAATCAGCATTTTATACATCATTATTTCTCATTTCTGTGGTTTCGTTGTGAGGGGATTTATTAAACATTAAGCTACTTAAAAAAATAAATGAAACGACAGTTTTGAAGTCAAGAATATGTAGTAATTTAATGTATTTTTTATTAGTTGGTATTTCTTTTGGATAAAGAGGAGTAGGCTCCAAAAAACTGCTCGTTCAAGGTCATTTGCTCGGGGGGGCGCCTTAAGGTAGACCGTCCCCATGCTTCGCCACATTGACAGATCCTCCCGCAGATCTCTACATTTCTGATTCGATCTCGCAGGGAAATTCCGATCGCTTTGGTGAATTGCGAGCCAAGTCAAGTAGTTTCCGCAATCTATCGCCGCTTTATTCCCCGTCACTTCGCATTTGGGTCAGGGCAGCGTTGTTTATAATGACCGAAGTGAGATTAAAACAAAAATAGGTCGGTGGATTCATCTACCGACATTTGGAGTGGATATTAATACATATTGTTTCCCAAGCTGCATTTTGTTTGATAGCCAAAGGGCATCACTAAATTTCTATTCCATGATGTTACGTTTTATGGTCATCACGTTGCAAGAGGTAGCACACATTAAATTTTGAATTTAGCTGTTGAATTATGGGATGAATAGCCAAACTGAAAATGACAGGCCCGAGAGGGTTATCTTGTTGGCAACCAACTGCAGATTCCAAAACGTTGTCCTTAATTTTGAAGTGTAGTAATTTTGAAGGGTGTCTATAACATTGCCACAAAAATCCATAAATTTCGGGTAGTACTTTTTTTACTTCAGCCAACAAAGTGTCCCTTTCACAGAGTTGAAGGCATTTTTGACGTCAACCTTGAGGATGACCTCACCTTTCTTTGAGTGTAGAAAAGACGATAAGGCATGTACGGCTGCCTCACAGCCCCCTCTGTAAACAAAACTAAGTTGCAGGGGCTGGAACTTAGTTGCAAGTGTCTCACTGTACAGCTTGCAACATATTTTGGCAGCCATACGCCTGTAGGTGCAACCGACGGCAATTGGACGAATGCCGCCGTCCTTCTTGAGCAGGGAACACAGGTTAGCCCCATACAAGACATCAACGACGGCATCGTTCACTCTGCCCGAGAGCATTAAGTTGATCAGAACCGCAAGCTCCTTCAAGAGCGACTCACCAGCTTCCCCGGTGCCTGAACTCAAATCTTTCAAATGCTGTGGAGTCAGGCCGCTGAGGCCGCCGCGCGCCGGCATAACCACTCCGGAAGGAGCTCACGGCTGCGATCAACTGCAGGGCTGTAATTTTAAAAAAAGGTGGATCCTGAATGTGGGGGTCGGGGTGGACGGGCGGGTCGGGGAAGGTGAGACCATCCGCAGGCGATGGATGTTTACTCTCCAGGGCTGAAGAGTATCTGGAGAGTAAGGCGCGTCCACATCACTGCTGAACAGTATTGGAGCTCCCTAATGTCACCGTCACTTAGCTTGGATTCCACATGGTCACAAATGTCTTTCTGTTTATTAAAAAAAGGTAATTTCGAATCTAAAATACGGGCCGAATTGTTGCAATATCTTTAACTTGTTTTGTTAAAGATTATTGAGTAGCCAAATTTCTTTTGGACATGCAGAATCCTGTACGGCAAGGTGAGTAACTGCTCCCAGACACGCTGCGAGTTCTCCTGGGTCGTCAGACGGACACACACGCTAAACTCAGCGCAACCGAGTGTCTCGCGCCCCGGGAACTCTTTTTAGGACTGGGGTGGAATTTTTGAATTTGGACAATGTTTTCCACAAAGTTAGTTAAAAAGGTGTTGATGTCGGGGATGTGGCTGGGGGGACAAATGTACACTATGAGGTTTGTGGATCTTGCCATAGTGTATTTTAAGCCCCCGTTTGCCTTTAATAAAACGAGCCTGGGAGCAGTGATCTTACCAGTTGTACATCCAGTGATGTGGCAGGTTGACTGGCACTAACTATTCCGGCGTCGCTACACCTGGCGCCGAACATAAAATAATTAACTTACCAATAAACAATAAATAAATAGAAACTATTAAAAACATTGAAAATATTTTAATTTTGTTTAAAGTGTTTTTTGTTTGGGTGGGTCTGGGTACCCATAAATCATACCTACTTATAGGTATTTACAAAACTACAAGGAAAAAAAAAATATGTTGACTGTAGTGTATTATTGTAGAGCACAAAAATACCAAAAGTTCTGACGTAAATAAAAGTAGGCATACTATGATAAGAATAATATATTTGTCAATATGCGGTTGTAGGCATTAAGCTCGCTATTGTATGGTGGTTTCAAAATGTTGGCTTTGTGCTACCGATTTCTTGAAAGTACAAAAAGCAAGAGCTGTCGTACTGTATGGATCGGACTGTCTTTTATTTAATTCCCACTGACATCATTAAGGTTTATTTTATTTATTGATAAAACAAACAATTACACACGATAAATGTTTAAAAAAATAATTGGTACGAGACTGCATCAGTGTGCAACTAACTACGTTATCCACATCTTATATAATTAAAATTGGAAAGTCCGGTCGAACAAGCTATTTGGTTTACAGTTTAACCTACAACTTACATTGTAAAGTGTAAACCAAATAGCTTGTTCGACCGTACATGCACGAGTACAATCAAGAATCTTGGATCTCAAGGTAATGGAGCCAACGAGTCAAGTCGAGTCAACGTTTTGATTTTTCCCGTTGGCCCCTCCAGTAGGGCAAAGCAGTGGGGTCAGTGGGAATATACCGTTTGTCCACGTATTTATAAGAAACTAGAAATGGAATAACGGTTTTTTCTATAATCGTACAAAAATCAACTAAATAAAAATCGCTGAGTCTTGAAATTTTGCAGAAACGTTCTTTATGTAACGGAGATGAGCACTAAGGGTTTTTGGAAATTCAACCCCCAAACATGCCGAACCCATTTGGGGGTTGAAGTAGGTAGTAAGTAGTACAGGGCATAAAGGGTGAAAGACGGTGTAGGGAAGTTCATATTTTTTGGAGATGTGAAATCCGACCGGAATTCGACATGTAATGAAAAATAAATGACGGAGTCATATTACTATGTTCTAGCTTTGGGAGCGCGCGAAACTGGAGCCTGCCGTGGCCCCGCCTTGCCGTCTGTCATGGCTGACGCTGGCGGCCTGGCCAGCCGCCGCCATCGTGGGCCTCACCGCACAGTGCGCCCTCACCGCCACCGGTATCTACCACGAGCAGAGTGAGTAACACTCTGATATCAGCTATGGAATAAAAGGTTATAGTTGGTGCCAGTTAAGATGAGAATAGCGGTCATTGCCCTTTCCATAATATCTCTTCGTACGAACCAAAACAGATAAAACATGTATCGTTATTAATTACAAAAAAATGTTGAAGATCACGAAAGATGACGATTCAAGACTTGAACAGGCTTATTTTTGGTTTTCAAAGTTAAGAAGTTTAATAAATGTAGGTGGGTCAATGACCGCTATTCTCATCTTAACTGGCACCAACTATAGTTTCCACTATGAATAAATTGCAAATCTATTTAGTGCGTCAGTTAGAGCATTGGGAAATAATGGACACGTATTTTTGTTGTTTTTGTAAATGAATGAATATTGAGAAAAATAAAACGCATCGGACTAATTAGATTTTTTCAGTACACAATTACATATTTTTATTACATTTTTTTCAGTATACAGTACATATTTATTTAAAAAGTGTTTACAAAAACTGTACAGTATTATTTCTTATCATCATCTTGGTACTTGCCCTTATCCCGTGTTACTTGAGGTCGGCGTAAACGTGTTTTTCTTGTCTCCCCTGTCAATCATCACGCTATCATTTAGTCTTGTTTTCTTTCAAATAAATCCTCACACAATGGTATAATTAATCAGTGCTTATATGTACATATAAACTAAACTGTTTTTTTTTTATAACAACTGCAAGTAATAAAAGAGCTATAAAGAACGTCTATAATACACACAGCTGAAACTGGATTTACTCGTCAGAAACTTGATTATAGGAGTCATCGCTCTTTCTCAAATATAAATAGTAATAGTAAATGTGTAAATTTCGCTACTACACTGAGCTTAAAACATTGCTCGCCTTTCACACACATTGGCTATTTTTGTAATATTGTAACAATGTCTCTGTGCTCGTGGCTAAATAATAACAGCCGCTCGGGTCGATCTTTAGGTTAAGCCGTGCTTGCCTAGGTTGGTTTGTGGATGGGTGACCACCCATTACATACCCATTATATTTACAATTCATGGTACTCACACATGTGCTATGCAATTATTCAATACTAGGAGATGGAATCTATACAGAGCAAAGATACTTTACACTTCAATCACAACATGTTTACAATCATCAAAAACTGGATTGTGGAGGTCAGATTGGCAGTAGCTCCATGTAAAATATTAGTATTCAGCTGCATCCGGTAAGACTGGAAGCCGACCCCAACATAGTTGGGAAAAGGCAAGGCTGACGATGTCTCTGTTATTTTTGCGTTAAAGAATAAGCAGGACAGTTAATAAATTATGTTGATTTGATGCAATTTTATTCTTTTTATTTAGTAACTTATAATCAACATTCTCCTGCCAACCTGATTTATTCGTGGTCGGAGTCATCTTAAGAAAACATTAACACATAAAATCATTTACATCTCTCCATCGTTCTTTTTTTCAGTAAGTATCTCGTCATCGTTACACAAAATATTTTGTTAAAGGTATAAGCGCGCAGAAGCGTCACATGAAAACCCAGCAGACTCGTCCTATCACCCGCGAGCAACGCACGGAGATGAGGCAGCGCAAATACAGATACCTGTACCAAGTCCGCACCGCACATGGTGATGTTATCTCGCAGGTATGTTCTGAAACCAGCACCACTCACATAGGACACATAAAAGACAAGCGCAATGCCTATTGTAGTTCAGACCATCAAACTAAACAACTTTCCATAAATAACAAAAAAATATTTTTGAACTTCCCATACAAAATTACGCATTGGGTCACGGCTCGAGTATGTAGTTTACAAACTTTTTTTTGACTCATGTTGCTAAGAGATATGAGTCCACTTTAGACGTATTGTTATTCACGGAGTAATGGACATGGTTAATAGGGAATATGCATAATTTTCTTTTTTTTTTTCGACACAGGATGTTAAAGTACTATAAAAATAATCACAAAAAGCGAAAACAAGACATAAATCGGCCAAACAACACAAAAGTTATAACCATTTAAAACTTTTGTTTCTATCTCTTTCTATCTAGAAAGAGATAGAAACAAAAGTTTAAATACTAAATTACTAAATTCCGTTTATCTAAACGGAATTTAGTATGGATTTTGTACGTCGATGTAGCGAATGTATACGTCATTCGCTGTATCGGATCTCTCTGTCTAATCAGCAGTTTCAAATGCTTATAACTTAGTATTTTGTATAGATATTAAAAAAATAATTTCACTTTGCTATTTCTGATGCGCTTTGTTTACAGTTATAAAAAAAATCGTGCATATACCCTATTGGCGCCCTTTGCCCGGCTGGTCAAAAGGTCATGAGCTTTTATCGCACGACTCAAGTGAGAAAAAATATCCACAGTTAAAAAAGCAAGTGTTTGCGTAAAGTTTCAGGGTCCCAGTACGGACAATTCTGTCGGAATCGGTAACGATCGGTGGGGGTAAAATAGGGAGAATAGAGTACGGATGAAGAATCAGTTTAATAAAAAATAAAAAAAAAAAGATACATCAATTATTTTGAAATATTGTACTTTGCTGATTTTGATTTTGAATATGTTATTTAATTATTATTATTTTATGTTTTGCGAATTTGTGTACTACTTTATAAATATTATTGTCTGACTAAATAAATGAATTGAAATTGAATCAGATTTTGGTCCCGACAAATCGGTATCGTACTTTCATGAAAGCTTAAAAACTTGGCTTGCTTATAAATTACTACTCTTTATGATCTTAGGGTTTCTGACCAGTCTGCCCCAGGTCTTGCCCCAGGGGCTTGCCGTATTGTTGGCCCTTAGGCACGCCACTGTATTGTACCTGCATCTTTATGCAAGTTCCTCACGAGTCTAACCTGCAACTGTTTATATTTACAACAGTCGTACGTCCAAGCCCTGCAGAAGAAAGCCCAGTGTGGCAACTGGAGCGGCAGCGGGGGTGGCGAGTGCAGCACCCTGCAGAGCGACTCGACCCACCTCACTGTGCTGGCAGGCTCCGAGGCCGCCCCGCCCACCGACAGCGACGACGACCTAAACCAAATCAGAGCTGCCCATTAAACTCGGTACATTCTTCATAAAATTCCTTTTATTTTAGCTGACACAACTTAAGTTGTGCTGTCTTTTCTGGATATTGACAACAGTGCCACCTATACAGGGTGTAAACGGACCCTTCACGAAGCCGTCAACCAAGCATTCTGTATATCAAACTAAGTAACTTTACGCAAAAGTTATTGCTGGGAAACGACCTTTTTTGAGGTGAAAAATCACGTTTTACGGTAGAACTCAATGTAACACACTCAAAACATTGGGCTAATGGATGGATTGAATAAAACGGGGGGCGTGGAGAAGTTTAAAGTAAAAATCTTATATTAAAAACACGTAATTAAAAAAAAAAAATTGTGTAAAAGTTGGATGGTCTAGCTAGAACAAAAAAATTGATCTCAATGACGGGGAGAACAAATGCCTTTCGGCTTCGTTAAGAGTCTTTTTTACACCCTTAGATAAGAACCATTCAGGTTACCCCATTAGTACAAATTAATCAATTTACCATTACAATGGAAAAGGCAAAAACATCTAAGCGCAACAAATAAGGTGCAGCAGTGAGACACACAATAATTTTATTATAATATTCTTTGTGTTTATACATCAGTTTTCTTGTTATTTTTGTTTAATGTTGTGTGCATGTGCCCAATAAACCTATTTTCTTTAATCCTAAGGTCTTAAATACTCAGCTCAGACTCCAGAACCTTTAGTAAGCTGTAGACAGCTACAGCTTACTAAAGGTTATAATGCCATCTAGCCGATTGTAATCACAGGAATACAATCGGCTAGATGGCATTAGCACAGCGGTGGCCCAGTGGTGGCGGCCCCGACATACGAACAATGGGTTCGAACCCAGACAGGCGCATTACTTTGTGTAATTTATTTCATCACCACTGCTCTCAAAACGGTGAAGGAAAACATCGTGAGGAAACCAGCATGTTCTAGAACCAAAAATTCGAAGACATGTGACATCTACCAATCCGCACTGGGCCCGCGTGGTGGATTATAGCCCATTCCCTCTCATTGAGAGGAGGCCGTGTCCCAGCAGTGGGGACATTATAGGATGATGATGATGATGATGATAATGAGGTGGCATTATGGTTGATCAGCCTGTAGTGTAACACTGGCCCAAGCCTTTAGGCTTACTCTTGCCATCAATCTAACTTCCATTTCTTTTAACTTTGTTGGGTTTTTCTATATTGTGTCAGTCAAGTCGCGGATAACTTTAATGGCGCGATTTAGTTCTTCATTCGTGTCATAGATGGCGCTGTAGTACTTTTTGCACTATGTTGCTGTAGTATTTTTTGTAGTGCCGCTAATTGTAGCGACAAAAGACAAATTTTTGTCACCCTATTACTTACTACTTATCGTGTGGTTAATGTGTGGTGGTGTCAAGAGTTTTTATGCCGCCCATGGGCCTCTGACCTGGCAAGAAAATCTCTCAGGCATGTTGGTTTCGTCACGATGTTCTCCTTCACCGGAGCTAGTGATAATTTTACAATACGCACATGAACCCGCAAAAATCAGAGGTGCGTGTCTTGGGTTCGAACTCGAGACCTATGACTTAGCCGACGGACACACCATTAGACTATCACTGCTTATACCCTACCCTACCTTATGAAATATGTGGTATTGACCACTTTTTTGGAGCTCGTCGCTAAATAATAACAGCCGCTCGGGCCGATCTTTAGGTTAAGCCGTGCTTGCCTAGGTTGGTCTGTGGATGGGTGACAACCCTTACATACCGAGTTTCCTCCGTGCCTCGGAAAGCACGTTAAGCTGTTGGTCCCGGCTGTCAGTTGTAGATCTTTGACAGTCGTTACAGGTAGTCAGTGGCCCGAAAAGTCTGACAACCAGTCTTACCAAGGGGTATCGTATTACCCAGTGCTAACTGGGTTGTGGAGGTCAGATAGGCAGTCGCTCCATGTAAAATACTGGTATTCAGCTGCATCCGGTTAGACTGGAAGCCGACCCCAACATAGTTGGGAAAAGGCTAGGCAGATGATGATAACCACATTTTCATAGGTTGACAAAAATCATGGTTTCTGACTTCTAATTTTCTTTTCCAGACTGTACGACTTACGTTCAAGATGACAACACATACACTAGGCAGGGAAACCGGATCACCGTATAATTTAATCCCATTTAATCTGATACCCTGAATGTTAGATAAATTTTGGTAAAATGCCCTGAGTTTTCAACGGAATTATGTTTATTTATGCTGAAGAATTAATAAATTGGGTTAGGTCTATGATATCATTATCTTCCGGCCCTTGGCCCATTTTACTTGGTGTCGAATCGGGTCGGCGCTTTGTTTTTCCATTCTGGTCACACAATCCATCCATTTTTTGTGTGATAACATACAAAGAAGAACACGCCAATTACTTTATCTTAAAGGTGCCACGGAATCAAATGCATCATTAGTTCAGTATTCCGGAGTTTTCTTTTGAAAACCAATCATTGATTTTAAATTTCTCAAGGACTAAATGGACGTAAAACCAATATAACCAGTATTACTAATGCTTAAATGAAGATAATTCCGATTATAAATCTTCAGTAGCATTAATTACGCAGATTCGACTTTAAATTAGCTATTTATTTTACTATTCTAAGAGGAATCCACTCATATAGTTAATGAATAATTATATAATATTGTAATGAATAATTATTACAAGTAGTGTTTATCATTACTAGTAATCGTATATTAATTACTATTTAATGTGAATTTATTGTTGTATTATGATTATAATTGAATGAGTCAGTGACGGAGTTCAAGGCCTACTTTAATTATTTATTGCCAAATATAAGTTAGTTTTAAGTGGACTTTTACGGCAATTTTGGGCTGAATTTTTGACGATTTTTTTTCATAGAAAATCTAACCGTCTCTTTTTATCACATTTTATACTAATAATTATTACTGAACATTCCAAAGTTAGCTGATTACGTAAGTTAGTACTAAGCTATGATAATACGTTGTTTTGACGCACAAATTGCGAAATTTCCTTATACTCCAAATATAATATCCATTATCACTGCCATCGGTACAACAAACTCTGTCCTAATAAAATATTGATGGTCTTGGACTCCTTGCGAGATATGATTGACATGTTTATTTATACATTTCTGAACCAGTACTGATTACGACGGCTTCGTATGTTGGTACCAATATTGGCCTTAATGACCAACATAGTTGGCGCACAAATGCTGGCACAATGATTGGTGAAAAGCCTGTAAGATAAGGTAGAAATTCCAATGAGCTATCTATAGGTCGGTTAGGATGCTTGTAATTTAAATGCGATATAGATGTCGAGGTAAGAGAGTTTGGCAGAAATAGATAGGTTATTGGCATAATATCTGTAACACTTCAAAACTTCTCACTTGCAATGGTGATCTTAACTTCCCACAAATTCGCCACCGGGTTTATTGATCCCCACGATAGTAAAAGAAATGAAGCATTCATTTGCTTGGCAGTATGAACCAAAAACGAATAGTCGTCACAATATACCAGTTGAACATCACAAAATGTTACTTTAATTGGGACGGAGTCGTCGGCACAATTGATAACCAGTCAGATTTTATATAGTTTCTTGCCAACATCTTATCCGCGCGAGTATAAAAATTGAACTGTCCAATTCATAAAGACGTATTTACATGCATTTCTACGTGATTACTATTCTTGAGCACGATGCGATTTGGATGGAATGAACGGGTAAACTCTTGTGAAGAGTCTAGTATTAAGATAGATTACTGATTATTACTAAAAGTGTATAAGTAGAGATCGAATTTCTTATAAAATATCTTGTACTATTAGTTTTTTTTTGCTCATTTGTTGAACGGCTATAGACGCCAATGCAAAGCATACATTTTTTTAACGTAACGCTAAACATTAATTTTT
Organism: Xestia sexstrigata; assembly: GCA_941918905.2. Classification (NCBI taxonomy): domain Eukaryota; kingdom Metazoa; phylum Arthropoda; class Insecta; order Lepidoptera; family Noctuidae; genus Xestia; species Xestia sexstrigata. The sequence continues at coordinate 7,016,593 of OW799200.2, read as the reverse complement.
ATTTAGACCTATATACTTGATCGTTTGAGCGCAATCAAAACCAAATGCTGGAGAATTGTTATATTTTAATGACACGTAATGTTTTGTTCCGCTCAATATGTTTTCGGGAACACCAGTTTGCTCAAAGCAAAAGCGCAAATATTAGATAAGCTCAGATGGTCAGTAATATCGTACATTCTGTGCACAGTGTGATAATTTAATTTTTTGGCCAAAGTTTATTTTAGTTGTTACGTGGCTTTAAGCGTAAGTTTATTTTTTATCTTGATGTTATTATTTTGTCATTATATGCGCATATTATTGTTAAACAGGTATTTAACATATTGATTCTCAAGATTTAAACTGTATATGTAATATGTAACGGTAATCGTCATTGTACTGATGGGAATGTGTATGTTTTTTAATGTGATCAGGTATAATTGCCTGAAGTGTACATTTTGGTGCAAAGCCTTAGGTTGGGGAATTTTGTGAACGTTATTATTTTTCGAACAAACTTGAACTGGCTTTAGCAGGAGAAGAATCTAAAGTGTTGAAGTTTCAATAAAACGACGATCAATGAGTAACTAAAATAAAGTTGAAAGTCAGCATCATCACAAAATAGAGGGTGTAAACAACCTCATCACGAAGCCGTCAACCGAGCATTCTGTACATCAAACTAAGTAACTACGCAAAAATTATTGCTGGGAAACGACTTTTTTTATTGGGGTGAAAAATCATATTTTGTGGTAAAACTCAGTGCAACGCACTCAAAACATTGGGCTGATGGATTGATTAGTACTGGGGTCGTGGTGGTGCTTAAAGTAAAAATCTTACATTAAAGAAATGTATTAAAAAAAAAAACCTTGTGGTAAAGTTGGAACGTTGACCCCCAATATCTTCGTAACTAGAAGGTTCCCAGGTATGGTACACCATACCTGGGAACCTAGGTTCTACAGAACAAAAAAATGATCGCAATGACGGGGAGAACAAGTGCCTTTCGGCTTCGTTAAGAGGATTTTGACACCCTTTTTATAACCTGAGTTCACATTCGAAAGTGCAGTTAATAAAATATAGAAGTTTATGAGCACCTCAATCAGCTATTATATAAGGTCCCATTAAAATAGATGGACAAATTTTAACACAGCGCTCAGTACGTCTAACCAAAACAAGCAAGTCTAGCAAAAAACACAGATTAAAGTGATTTTATTTTATTTTGCGCGTACCTATTGCCTAGTGCGCGTGACCTACTATCTTCTACTTAACCTAACAACACTATCCTGATGTGTGTGTGATGTAGTCAACTGAAAATGGTTAGTGGTTAAATACAGAATGAAATTAACAGAACTGCCTGGGTAGGTACCTACTTACGAGAACGCGCCCATATTGGATGTGTTTATTCTAGATTGCAATGGCAATTTATTATTTTAGGTCAAAATAAAATCACTTAATTTGCTTGGATATTTTTGGTTAGACGTAGTAAACGCTGTGTTAAAATTTGTCCATCTATTTAAATGGGACCTTATTTAATTAATAATCATGTTAAGAATTTGCATGCAGCGTTGTGTTTTTAACATGGTTACACTGTGATGAACAACTTTGGTTCCCCCGCCTCGAAGTTATAACAAACTGGTTTGATTATGAAAAAGATAAATGTGTATATATTGTATTGTAGACATAAAGTAGGATTTATATTACTAGCTTAGGACATGTGGCGCGGTTATGAGGTGACTATTTTTCTTTGTCCCTTTCTGTCTATGAACATAGTCTACTTCAACGCTCAATTTCTAGTCTTTATGTATTGAATTCAAAAATTATGTTACAATTTATAGTTAAAAGATTTTTACGTATATATTTTGATCGTTTAGTTGTTAGTTTTAATATTTGCATAATTTATCGATTATTTAGGTTTAATATCTAAAGACTTCTAATTTATTCCACTTTAAAATTGAAACAATTTTATTTTATTTCTGTTACGTTTTCTAATATAATTTTGTAATCGATATTTCTATCATTGATATGAGTTGTTTTTGTTTTATTTTATTCCCGATCCTGCACAACACATTGTATATTGTGACTTATTATATACCTACTTATAATATTATCCTGTACTGTAAGCCAGCTATAAACCCTAGCCACACAACGCAATTGAGTCCCTACACTCACTTTTAATCTTTTGACCACCACGTCATCCAATGATATACAGGTGTAAACGGATCCTACGCAAAAATTATTGCTGAGAAACTTTTGGGGGACTTTTTTTTGGGGTGAAATATCACGTTTTACGGTAACACTCAATGTTACGCACTCAAAACACTGTGCCGATGGACGCATTTAATAGTAAACGGGTTATGGAAGTATTTAAAGTAAAGTTATGCCCTTAGAAACTAGTATTTGAAAAAAAAAACTTGTGAAAAAGTTGGAACTTTGACCTTCAATTCAGTAACTATTAGATTCCCAGGTATGGTCCAGAACAAAAAAAAAATGATTGCAATGACGGGGAGAACAAGTGCATTTCGGCTTCGTTAAGGGTCTATTTACACCCTTTAGATCTAAACGCCTGTCATCATGTAGTTACAGATATGTTCCATTACCTACGCATGAAACAAACAATATAAGTCGCTGGTAAATGATATAATAAATGTTTGAATTTTGAAAGTAATTAAAGATTCAGCCTCTGTGCTGTAGTATTAGTAAGCCGCTGTTGTTAGTCAGTGTTTCATTGTTGTAGCGGTCAAAAGGTTAAATATAATAAATGTTAGACACAGTTTGAAATAGTGACATACATATACATAAGATTAAACAATAAGAACTACCTTCTTGCCTTCTGTGTATGGCCCGCACTCTGCGGCACTCGCTGTACTTGTAGTACTGTCCTTGAGGAAGCTATATAATATTCTATCGCTATAGTGTAACTAGTAGTTTCACACATGACCAGAGGCCTCTCAACTTGTCATCTCATCATTATTTATAGGAAACCGTTACATACGAACACTGCCGAATATCAACTGAACAATAAGTAGTAACGAGGCTCGATCTAGACTGAGTTAGCCATGCACATAGTTGTATATGACAACGTTTTATTAATTAATTTAGTTAATAATTATTCAGGAATCGTTAAGTTTATCACATAGGATATACATACTACGTAGCCTAGCCTTAAAATCAGCCTGAGACATCCGTTTTTCGATATACGCCCGTTATACAAATTCGCAATGTTTTGTTCGGAGTTATAATCAGCTAGGACGCTAGGTTAGAGGTAGATATGTTATCTCATAGGTGAGTTTGGTGTCCTTAGTTTCAAGTAGAATATCTCACTATAAAGATTAGTATAAAATGGTGGGGTCGGTATGATAGGGTCCATACACGGCGTAGCTTCACTGGGCACCAAACTCCTAGGAGAACGGGTCGGTGGTACCTCGGATGTCTCCGTACATGTTTCAACCAGTTAACATTTTGTTTAAGGAGAACTTTTTGAACGAATCGGCCTGATGTAGTATTTATATTTAACTTTGATAATATTTTCTTACAATGTAAACCCAATACTCTTCACTTAGATATTTTGAGTAAATATTAAGGTGTAATATTATGCATCTAATCTAAAACGTTCTGTGTATAAGAACGCTACTGTAACTGGGGTTTTGGAATGTAATGTAACAGTTCAGATTCAAGCGTTAGGTACATCAGTGAGTGAGGAAAACCGAACTAACAGTGCGTAACCTCTAACGATACAATTTGTAACATCCGACTTGTTGCATTACAGGCGAATGTTCCCGGTGATGGACCTGGTGATGGATGCACCTTTTGTATATTCATTTGGACCTTACGTTTGCTTTGAGGTATCCGAGAGGGCCTATCGCTCACAATGAGCTCACCGCAGGACTTAATGATAGAATTTAACACGTAATGCTATTTTTGTACATAGGGAAGATAACGAACCAAAAAATGATATTTTCGAAAAAAAATTGGCAAAATTTGCGAATTTCGGTCCAGACAAATTAAATTATGAATTTCGCTTAGAATGGCGTATCGTATTTATCACAAAAAAAAAATGTTTTGATGGCGCGTATTATTGGACTTATTTGAGAAAAGTTAATGAGGTATTCGAGATATTAAGGTGAGATATACTCGTCGGCATTGATTCGCACCAATTTCATTCAATAGGTGTTTTTGTTAGACAGAGCCAGCACCGCGGGGAAGCCGTGGCTTGGTTTCATCCGCATATAATCGACGCAGACTAGTATAGCTCCACTCGTACTATAACAAGTCCAAATGCAGTGTCATTGATGGAGATTGGAGAGACCCTGTGCAGGTCACAAAACCAAATCTTGGTTGTTTTGTTTTCCTCTTCGAAAAACTTCGCTCAAGTGTTATTCTAAAGATTTTCTAGACGTTTTTGCAAAATAAAATTGTGGTGTAAAATTGTTCACATATTGTTGTGTAGCTTCAAAAAGCCAGTCCGATCCAATACACGTCTGGATTCATTTCTTATTGATGTTTATGTAGTAGATACATAGATAGATGTCGTAGTATTCAAATGTTTGTATAAAATACGGTATTCGGCTCAAGCCGCTATAATGGTAAGCAGATAAAATAATATGTAGTTATTAACAAAATTTTCTCTCAAACGGAATTTTGGTTTATGGTTTTTATTACTATGTGTCTCTTTGGTATGTCTTCTGGTCTATTGGTATTAAGATTTTGTATAACTTCTACCTGTCTTCGCCTGTTTTTGAATAAGAGATGTTTCCTGAGGGGACAACTTGTAGTTTGATGGTTTTTGCCTACCGACATTGTACGAAGGATTTTTGCTAAGGAGAGCGAGAGTTGCCTGAAGAGACGAGAATATGATAAAGCAACTAAGTGCAGGTAATCAGTTCCAACAATGTCTTTAATATCCAATCTCTCATTCAAATAACATGAGGATAGGTCAATGTAAGACCTGATCTTAGACTAAATCTGTGCAGTATTCGATAGATATAAATAGAAACTAGGAGTACTTAGTTGTTTTTCTGCATTGTAGTTGTTGAATGCCGAAATTATCAAGATTGTGAGATGTGGCCAATCGAAATATTGTTTTTAAAGACATGAAGTACAATATTTTTAGTGTTGTACATCAACAAAATTACACTATCCCTACTAGTTTTGTCGGATTGATTTTTTTTCCCACTAGTGATTCTGGCCTCCTAGTAGTCGTGTGACTTTACTATCCTTGTTACTCATCTACCTGTCCAAGCCAATTTTCTACTACGTGTTGTAATTTTCGAGTGTAAGCTCGCACAGCAACCTGAGGCTATTTGTGCAAACCCAAAGCGGGGTAAATTCGCATTAGTAGTGCGAGTTTTGCACAGTGTGAATGTACGACCTACGCCAAACCGTACTAGTGATAACAAACACCCCATTAGTTTTGTGTAATAGAACAGTAGAACTAATGGGACTTTTTGTTCCCACTAGTTCTAATTTTATACCACCTTAAATCGTAGGACTAGTGGGAATGATCCGTTTTGTCATCCAATGCTCGCCCATGGTAGTTGAGCCTAAAGAGGAATACAAGGGAACGTAGCCACCAATCAGAATAAGTATTAATTTATGTTTGTATCTATCGAATCCTCATTGCATAATCGACCCCCTGACTTTTAATTTCAAGGCAAGTGTCTCGTGGAGCAAAGTATTTGGAACAAAATTAGGAATGTAAATTGTGTCGATGCGCATTTAGTGAGGTAAGATAAAGAATTTGTGGTGCATTTATTAGCAGAATAACTTTACCAGTCTTTATTAGAATCGTATGGGTTTGTGATGGGGAGATTTAAAATATTGATTACCGATAGATACCTTTCATATCAACATCATTTCTGAAGTATTCAAGTTGCGGGGACGCAACTCTAAATCCTGGTATTTTAAATTAAACCTTAAATCTCGAGTAAAAGGTATGTTTTATGGACTCAATCAAGTTATTCTGTTAACTAGATTATGAATGAAAGTGTGGTCTATTGATTGGTCTCTTAGAAAATGTCAGAAGACGATAATAAAGGTAGGCATAACGTGAACGATGTAAGTAATATATATTTTTGGACTAAACGTCCGCATCTTGCCAAAACTGTAATGTAAGATCGTTATTTTGAATAAATAATTTGTTGTCATCTCACACAAAACGGGTTTTTATTTAATTAATGTTTCCTTGTTTTGTGTCCCAAAAATAATACCTACACAGAATTCATCAAAAACAAAACCGGTTTAATTTTTAGCCGACTTCAAAAATAGGAGGTTTCTCAATTCGACCGTATAATATTTGTCAGCTTTACATTGTAAAAACCGTAAGCTTGTAATATGTCTAGCGAGATAGTAAACTGTCGAAATATTGTTAACTGAACATACTGCTACGTGCGCTGCGCGGGGCTCCTATTTCTGTCTTTTTTTTTTAATGGGACAAGCCCGCCACACTGTTCCCAAACCACTGTAACTCCTGAAAGCCAGAATCAACAGTGGCGACCACCAAAAAAGCGCCGAGACAATGAAGCTCGACGAAGTCCCAGAGAATGAATTTAACTGTCTTGGATCCCGCAACGAAATTAAGTAAGAAAAGTATAGTGGAGGAGTAGGAAAAAACCGTAATTTCCACTTCCCTCCATTTCAGCAGGAGACAGAACAAAACAAGGCCTATTTCTGTCTGCAGGGTTTAAAGGGTGTGCGAGAATATTTAAATCAAGAGTATCCAGGGCGTTGGATCGGGCGACTTGGTCCTATCATATGGCCACCCCGTTCACCCGATTTGGACCGCCTGGACTTCTTCTATTGGGGTTGTCTTAAAGACAGGGTCTTCTCAAAACCCATTGCGACATTGGATGAGCTTCGTCGAAATATCACTCAGGCTTGCGGATCACATTAATGGCAGAAGATATGCAAGACAAATAAAACGGTCATTTTTAAGGCGATGTTGTGCATGTATTAAGAGTCCGTGCAGAAAATTCACTAGCTAGAGTTTAGGCAAATTCGTTGCGATCCTATGTTTGTGTGCATTGTTCATGCAGATACACGCACACACGGGTGAAGATCGAGCGTAGTGATCGCTTAAACAATTTTGATCCTGTAGGTGTAGACGATTATAAAGTCAAGTACGAGTTGGACTCGCGCACCGAGGGTTCCGTACAAACTTTTTAAAGGACAAACTTAATTTTGCTGTTCGAACCCCAGAAATGGCTATTGCACCAACCGCAAATAATAAGTTTGTAATAGTAAAATCGCTTTGTTTTGTTATTAAACTACATATTTACATGTACTGTAAGACATTGCTTCTCGCCAAATTTTGTGATTCTAGGTCAACGGGAACTACCAACGACCCGAAAAAAATGTTTTGGCAGTCGACAAGAACAATAAAGAAGGTTCAAATTCTTCTTGCCTTTCCCACAAGTAGTGATCAAAAATGAGTTAATTCCGTGCACGGACTCTTAATGCTGATGGCAAGCAATTTGAACATTTGCTTGTTTATAAATATTAAACATTTTTCAAGAACTAAGTAATACTTTTTATTACCCGACCGTCATTTGGCCCCTGTATAAAAATAATAAGCACATTTTTTTTTAACTTGTTAGCCTAGAGTATTATTCCATTTTGGAATCTTGATAAGTTGCGTCAATTTATAAAAAAAAACGTGCCATAGTAGTGTTCATAAATTTTTTTAATAAAAAAAAAAACAAAAAACTTAAGTAAAAAATTAAGTTTAATTAATTTTTGTGTTTAGGTATTCTGGATTTTTTAAGAATTGTGGTAGATAGTATTTTTTTTTTTTCTTTTTTTCCCCGAGTAGTCATGGGCAGGTCTATCCTCCAGTGCTGGCTTATCGTTGAATTTTGGGACACGTTGTATTTATATTTTTTTTTATGTTTGTTTGCGGATAACTTTGTCGTTTATGAACCGATTTTATGATTCTTCTTTGCTGGAAAGTAGATATCCCAAGGGTGGTAGGTACTATGGATCTGATGATGGCATCCCATCATAGAAATCGAGGGGAACCCTAGAAGATCGTAGTGGCGACTCGAAGGTCTTCTAAGTTCGTTGAGGAGTTCCCTCGACCAACATCTTAGGAGGCTCTTGCTTGGCAGCTGGATCAAGGGATTGATTCAGAAAGCAGTACTTCTGGACACGGCACGGAGGTTCCTCTCTCAAGAGTCTTGACCACCGGCAGCTCGGACCCTGTTCCCAGTGCAAGTTTTCGTCAACCAGCCTAATGCTTGGTTGACGAAAACTTGTTTGAAAAAAGTACCTAATTTCCCAGCAATAATTTTTGCGTAGGGTTACTTAGTTTGATGTACAGAATGCTTGGCTTTGTGTGTGGTCTGTTTACACCCTGTATATATATCATCTGGTAGTCTTGTCGAACTAGAATTACTGTCGTGGGCTCTCTAAGATATAGGTAGGTACCAATGGAAATAGGAAGATTATTTCTTACTGTGAATTTAATTAGAACTAGACTATACAGGGATTGTTTTCAATGGGAAAATATTCAGAAATGTTTTAGAATCGTTATTATTTTCGATATATATTGAAAAAAAAAACAACTTTTTTTTAATAAAATTTCATTCCTGTCCACCACTAAAAATTTATTTTTTTCGACAATTATATTTAAAATGCACTTTTGGTTTGATATCTAGATCTAAATTTTAAATTTTGGTTGGTCATCTTTGTAGATACAGGAGTACTACTTAGTATATTATTAATATTTTGATTGAAAAGAGTGTCCATGGAGTTTCTTGCCCGTTCTTCTCCTTAGAGATCTACGCTAGGGAATGGGCAACTACAGTACTTTCTCAAGTTATTATGCTTTGTGTCTGTGACCGTAGCTTAGCTTTTTTTTGTAGTTTTTTTGACATTCAAAAGTGCCGTAATGGCACTGGCACTTATAACCCATATGAGTGCCAAGTTCTAATTAATAGAAATGAATTAAGTTCAAACACAAGGTAGCTACTGTAAAACGTTTAGCAGTTCCCTTGACTGTCCTTCGTCTTCATCATCAAACCCCTAATGATAGTCACAACCCATCTAGGCGTAAAGTTCTTATCTATACAAATTAATCAAGCGCAAACACCAGGTAATTGCTGTAAATCGTTGAGGAGTTCCCTCGACTGTCTTTCGGCTCCATTAGATGGAGCTGAAAGACAGTCTGCTAAACGTTTTACAGTAGCTACCTTGTGTTTGAACTTAATTCATTTCTATTAATTAGAACTTGGCACTCATATGGGTTATAAGTGCCAGTGCCATTACGGCACTTTTGAATGTCAAAAAAACTACAAAAAAAGCTAAGCTACGGTCACAGACACAAAGCATAATAACTTGAGAAAGTACTGTAGTTGCCCATTCCCTAGCGTAGATCTCTAAGGAGAAGAACGGGCAAGAAACTCCATGGACACTCTTTTCAATCAAAATATTAATAATATACTAAGTAGTACTCCTGTATCTACAAAGATGACCAACCAAAATTTAAAATTTAGATCTAGATATCAAACCAAAAGTGCATTTTAAATATAATTGTCGAAAAAAATAAATTTTTAGTGGTGGACAGGAATGAAATTTTATTAAAAAAAAGTTGTTTTTTTTTTCAATATATATCGAAAATAATAACGATTCTAAAACATTTCTGAATATTTTCCCATTGAAAACAATCCCTGTATAGTCTAGTTCTAATTAAATTCACAGTAAGAAATAATCTTCCTATTTCCATTGGTACCTACCTATATCTTAGAGAGCCCACGACAGTAATTCTAGTTCGACAAGACTACCAGATGATATATATACAGGGTGTAAACAGACCACACACAAAGCCAAGCATTCTGTACATCAAACTAAGTAACCCTACGCAAAAAATATTGCTGGGAAATTAGGTACTTTTTTCAAACAAGTTTTCGTCAACCAAGCATTAGGCTGGTTGACGAAAACTTGCACTGGGAACAGGGTCCGAGCTGCCGGTGGTCAAGACTCTTGAGAGAGGAACCTCCGTGCCGTGTCCAGAAGTACTGCTTTCTGAATCAATCCCTTGATCCAGCTGCCAAGCAAGAGCCTCCTAAGATGTTGGTCGAGGCTCTTGGCTATTAAGCCATTGGCCGCACACATACTTGTAGTTATAGATAGATTTTGTGAGGAGAGGACTTTTTTTATTTTTATTTCTATCTATCGAAACTATGTCGATTCATTAAACCGTCGATGGAACGTTTTCGATACAGCGACTGTCGATGTAGTGACTGTCAATATTATGAACCGGACCCATTAAAATGGAATACCTAATTCAATTGAATAATTAATTTAGTAATATTGTAGCACGGCTACACATAGCTACGGCGTAGCATCCACTTTCTACGATAGAGTCGCTCGCGCTCGTAGCACCATAAAGCGTAGTAGCCTTGTCTACGAGTTGCGAATCGTAAACTTCTGTACACTTTCAATCAAACCAAAATACATTGTGAACAATACTTTATAGACCACACGTTATATTACAAAAAAACATCGGACTGTCTTAACACTTTTTGGTTTCTTGCTCTTACTGTTCTCGTTTCATTGGTGGAAAGCGTGGGTCGGGAAAGTCCACTAGTCAACACCGGCGGCGCCGTTTCCTACTTCGGCGGCGGCGCCGGCAACTGCTACGGCGTCGCCTGCGCCGCCGACAACTGCTACGGTGTCGTCTGCGCCGCCGACAACTGCTACAGTTTCGTCTACGCCGCTTACCACAACCCGCCTCTCGGGCTGCCCAATTCAAGAAGTGAGAACCTTTCCTCTCCAAAAAACCCAAGGCAGCTCCATTTTCTAAAACAGTAACTACAGAACTAGTTAGTTCTTCGGTGTTCTTCCCACATTCCGCGCTCAAGTACTGCACGATCTCGCTCATAGTGGCCCCTGACTTCATCTCCTGGAGAAACTGGATGATTAACTTTCCCGTGGAATTGCCTGGGACCGGGAAGCTGACAGGAGGCTTAGGATTTTCCTCCTCTGCCTCCATCGACACTTGTTCCATTATTTTAATTAAATCATGGGCTCAGACATAAAATTTTGTTTGTTTCATCCAAAATTACGAATTTAATTTTGAACCCATGTTGGTTGCAAAATTTGTTGAAATGTCAAAATTGTCAACAGATGAGTGTAAAAATAGTCTGTTCTTAATTCAAAAAGAAACCAAGAGGAAACTCTATAGTAAATGTCAAACAGTTGTTCTTATTTGCGTGTCGATAGACTCAAATAATGCCCGACCAGTATGTTGCCACCAGCACAGCTTTGTCTTTGGCCCAGCGCACACCGCTGGAGGCGCAGCGGAGCGCATTTGAAAACAACAATTTAATATAAACCTTAACTACCTTGATAAAAGGCCGCGCGCATGCTCTTGTAGTAGCTTGAGGGCGCTCCGAGTACCGCGTGCGAAGTTATTCTTACATTGATCGTATATTGATATAACCATAACTACCTTGAGGTAGTTAAGGTTTATATTAAATTGTTGTCTTCAAATGCGCTCCGCTGCGCCTACAGCGGTGTGCGCTGGGCCCTAGGCTTCGTTTAAATTCTGGAAGGTGCAGGTGGCTGTGCAGGATGGGCAAGAAAGGAGGTGCAGATCCTGCAGAAGGGCTCCACACTGACATTGTCTTTGAGACGTCAAGCAGTTAAGGTATATCCACACCGCAGTTACTTTTTGTAGAACAACGTTTCCAAATGCTGCCCTCGTAAATGAAAACACAGTAACTCCGAAAATGCCATTTTGTAAAAAACCCGATTAAAGTTTAATTGTTAAATCGTTTTGTTAGAAACAAAGTATTTGTGTTAGGTTGAAAATTACATTTTTAAATGTTTTAAAATTAAATAAGCTTTATGCAGAGTATTATGAACTATTAATTTATTGTTTTTTTTTTTTTTAAAATAAAATCAGTTAAGCTATACGTTATTAAATAGGAGCAAAATTCATAAAACTTTATTTTTTTAAGCTAAAACCCAATTACTAAATGATTACTGTGGTCTAGGTTAGTTTTACACGTTACTGTCTATTAACCATGTAGAGACAGGAATTCTAGTGATAATACGGCACAGCAACTGTATACATACTGGGTTGAAACCTAATAACAGTGGGAATCGATTACCTAGCTGAATACCTAGTAAGTGAAGACGCTGTATTTAAGACTAATTTATGGTTATAAAATCTAAAATGCAATATTAAGCTAGTATCTTAATATACTGTGTTCTATGTTAAGCTTTTTCATTTTTGTATCATTCCTAAAAATAATAATTACCCTGGTTTTGTCATAAAAGGCATGAAGTAAAATCACGTTTTTATTATTAATTTTAATTCCTAAATTCGAGATCATTTTCTTATTTATTAGTCTTATTTTTCAAGTCTTCATTAATGTTATTGATCTTTGGGGGATACAACGACAAAATGACTAGATAGTGAGATCAAATATCTTAAGTAATTGATCTTTGCCGTTAATTATTTTATAATTACTTTAAAACAAACTAATAAATATTGAAAACAATATAAAAAAATAAACTTCTACAATTATATAAAATAATGCAACAAATGAAATAAAAAAAATCAAAATAATCGTTATAGTAAGTCACAGCCATCATCTGCATTGGCATATCGACGGCCAAATCTCAGGCAATGCTTGCCAGAACAAGAGTCTATTTGAAGGCATGAGAGATCCCAGTTTCATAATTATATTGGATTTTCTTTGCTCAGTAATACCTTGTGCTGTAGTTTTTGGAACAGGCTCAAGCATTCCGTTTTTTTTCGTGATTCGTTTTCAAAACGTGGAGTGGAATATAATAATTTACTCTGAAAGATTTATTTGTATACAAACTTTAAAAACCCTCGCCTAACTCAATCTCTACGATTTCACGCATGTAAATTCTGGTAGGTGTATTTTTTTGACGGTGTGCAGATGAACAGTCCTCGTAATCATAAAAATCTCCAACGTCTATTACTTTTACGTTAACTTTTCCAGATCGTACGAGACTGCACACAGACTGTATCTTGAAAAATCATCGAAGTCGTAATTTTTGTTACGTTTCATTGCTCTTCATGTAAAATACTGGTATTCAGCTGCAACCGGTTAGACTGGAAGCCGACCCCAACAAAATAGTTGGGAAAAGGCTAGGCTGATAATTAAAAATTTGTAGATAAATAAATAAAGGAAAATTATTTGGAAATATATATGTGCACATGTTATCACTTATGCATGTTGGAAAATAAAATACATAGTTATTATTGACCAAATTTGATAAAATCTCGCGTTGTATAAGACAAGTACGAACCAAATTCTAAAATAGGTAGAGGCGTAAACACCAAAAGACAGATCACAGGATACACGTCAAGGTTCATTTCAATTGTTCAATTTTGTTTTCAACACACTTGCTAGTAGCGGGTGTGTCGGGTCATTTAGTTCCCTTCAATATGGTTGAGTTGAATGGCGCCGGTACATGCGTCATGTTTGTGAACGGGCGCTGTCAGTTGGGACTGGTCATCTCTTAGCTGCCAAGGTTCATTTGAATTACTTTATTCGTAAACTGTTGATCTAATCTTTTACTCTGGACGCTCTTAGTGTGCACGTCTTTCTACATCGTTCTCACATATATGTATAATCTCAAAATTAAAGATGTAACCAAGATTTTGTAACAATATTTTGATTTTAAAAGAGTGTCCATGGAGTTTCTTGCCCGTTCTTCTCCATAGAGATCTACGCTAGGGAATGGGCAACTACAGTACTTTCTCAAGTTATTATGCCTTGATTTTCTTTTTTGTATTTTTGACATTCAAAAGTGCCGTAATGGTCTAATTGAAATAAATGCTTTGAGTTTGAGTTTGAGTTTGAGTTTGCTCGTAAAGTGAGCCTTATTACATCGTTCTTAGGGCCATAAACCGAACTATAACTCACACGTGCATAATAATATTACATACTAGTGCATAATATACTATTACCTAGCTGTTGCGACGTTTGCGGTAATGATAAATGAAATATTTTTCTTTTACGCCCCAAATTTAAAGAAAATCTATGTTTGGCGATCTAAAAATTATGGCTGTATCTGCAACTCTTTTGCGATTATCGAAAATTTAAATATACCAATTGAAAGAGGACGAAAAACTAAGTATGAGTGCATTAAAATCTCATTTTGGCTAAAATGGCGGTTACGCCTTTTGAGCCTAAAGGTATCTAAAGGTATAAGGTATTTATCAAAACTTAGTCAAAACTGTTAATCTACTGGTGTTAGTCAAAACCCTTATGAAGTTAAAATGCGTTTTCTGCATTAAAAATATGTTGTTTTAGAACGTAACGAATTACCTAGTCCTAGAAATACATGATTTTTTTTAAGGGGTCGCAAAAAAGCTAACGTTCGCAGCAGGCAGAGAACTTGCTAGAATGTTAAATGAGTGAATTTCAACAACTATGATTTTTTACTTATTTTTGGTGGAAAAGTTTAGTTTAGCCGGTTAGATTAGAAGCCGACCCCAACATAGTTGGGAAAAGGCTAGGTTGATGATGATTTGGTGGAAAAGTTTGTTTCTGGTTTTTTAATAATGTAAGATGTTGATAAGCAAGAGATACGTATTCAGGTACATAAAATGTAAGATAAATTTATTTATTCCTGAAAGCTTCTAATATATTGTCGACACCAGAACTGGTACGACTCTATCATTATCATCATCATGATCATGATCATGATCATGATCATGATGTGACATGTAATGAGATCAATTTTAAAAATTAACAATCAACTAATTAACTTGCCGGGTATGGGACCGGATCTATCGGAACACCAGTTTGGTTTCAGTAAGGGGCGCTCTACGGTGGACGCCATCATGCGCGTGAGAGCCCTCACGACGGGGGTTGCGGTGTCCCGGGGTGGGGTTGTCTTGGCGGTGTCTCTCGACATCGCCAACGTCTTCAACGTCTTCGTTGCCCTGGAGCTGCATTAGGTGGCTACCTACCTCCGTCGTGTGGTCGGGTCTACTTGACGGACGGGGCCGTCATCTATCCCGGTCGCAGCGGAGAGTGGAACTGGCGAAAGATGTCGTGCGGTGTTCTGCGGGGATCGGTTCAAGGGCCGCCCCTGTCGAACATCGGTTACGACTGGGTCCTGTGCGCCGACCTCCCGTCAGCGTGGTTTGCTACGTTGACGACACGCTGGTGCTGGCAAAGGGGAGAGAGGCGGCGGCCGAAACATGGCAATTGGGTCTCGAGGTAGCATTACACAAGTCCGAGGCCGTGATGTGCTTTCATGGGCCTCGGAATGCGCCACCATCGGGATCCCTACTGACGGTAGGATGATTTCCATGGGCGTCGAGTCGACGTTGAAGTACCTAGTACTCGTCCTTGAGAGCTGGTGGAACTTCGTGGAACATTTCCGACGTTTCTCCGCTCCTAAACTGGAACGGGCCAGGGCTGCCTTCAGGCGGCTCCTGCCCAACCTGGGTTCAAACACCTGCCGGAGGCTCTACGCGGGGATCGTGCTGTCCATGGCCCTTTACGGGGTCCCGGTGTGGGCGCGTTCCTTGAGGTGGCGAGCCGCCCATTATCTGAACGCGCCCCAAAAGGTGGTAGCCGTAAAGTTAGTCCTTGGTTACCGCACGATGTCCGGCGAGGCGGCGAGCCTCCTTGCTGGGTTCCCGCCATGGGATCTAGAGGAGATAGTCTTCGCACGCTTAAACTAATGGCGCGCGGAGGCTCTACACCTGGGGGTAACTCCGCTGCCGTGGCAAATCACCGCTCAGCGGACATACCTCCGGCGTGATCTCATGGCGACATGGAGAGAGCGACTGTTGCAACCCCGTGCAGGGCACGCCACAATAGTAAGATGGCGATAAGTCCTCTCTTTGAAAAAATATTGTACGTTTAGTTTAAGATATGATTTTCAGCCGCGCCGCCTAAACATTATGCTTGAGAAAATCACTCAAATACTGTAGCTTCCAGCCCGCGTTTAAAAAGCATGTGTGTTCAATTAATTGCTTTGAGCACGCTTATTTAGAAGAATGCTTAAAAAAAGTATGCTAAACAAAACCAAATGTGTCAGTTTGAAGAGCACGTTTGTTTTAAGCATGCTAATACGCATGACATTTTTTGAGCATGTGTAACTGTACCTATGTTACCACATTTACACTATGTTACCACAGTTCCTAGAGTGGTTGTCCTTGAAGGGAAGCGCAGGAATCGGGTTCTTAGGTGCATTCAGCGCTGTAGCAGCTCTCTTGTCTTCTAAGGCTTCAATAATATAACTCCCTCTCTTTCCCTCAGTCTTTCTTTATCGTGTGGTTGGTCCCTGTTTGGAACCTGGTCAGAGGTTTTATGCCGCCCATGGGCCCCTGACTTGGCTTTAGATACCGTCAAGTAATATTTCTCAGGCATACTGGTTTCCTTACAATACGCACATGAACCCGAAAAATCAGAGGTGCGTGTCAGACACGCACCTCTGATGTTTCGGGTTCATGTGCCAAGTTGGTGGTCTCGAGTTCGAACCGTGAGACCACTTGGCCGACGGTCACACCATCAGACTATCATTGCTTTCCCTCAGTGTGACGTTGGGATAAGGCGGTCTATCTGAGCACACGCTGATTGTGATAGTCTTCCGTCACCGACGACGGCCGAATGATATGTTCGTTATTGGGCACATGAGCACAAGGTCACACGTCGTTCGGATAATAATGAGTTTAAATAAAAAATGGAGAAAATATATTTAATAAAAGAAAAAGGGTAAAATTATTAATACGGGGTGGAAGGACCGATGCGAAAACGGTTATCTTAAACATTACATGTTTCGTAGGTTATTAAAAAAAAAACTGATGTTCCATACATTTTCCAGTTTTGTAGAAAACAGCTGTTTTTTTTTTTAAACCGAAGAAGAGTTTCTATGTGGCCCCGGCTCAGAATGATGTAGATACTGATTACGCGATAACCGTGTTCGCGTCGCTTTCGGTGTCTCTCCTTCCTCTCCGTATATAGGTGACCGAAACTTATACACGTGATTGTGCTCATGGTAGCAAACAACTTGCCGTCAACAGTCAGTGGGTCTTGGGAGACACATCAGTATTCGGAGACCCACCGGTAGGTCTGCTTGGTGGGTCCTTGAAGACGAACTGGTCAATATGACCTGTCTCCTGAACTTGCTTTTTTCTTTTCAGTTTTTATTTAAAGTTATTAGTTTATTTTTACGCAGTCGGGTTTTTTTTATTATTTTTTTATTTTAAATTTTTTAGTTTCTTAGATATACCATTTTAAAATCCTCATGATGAGCCCTTCATCGAGCCGTTCAGGCTGCAGAGCGTGCTAAACATTTGAAAAATATGCTATTTTGTTTTTTTTTATTTATTTTGATATAGGTACCCAATGTCACTCTCACAGTAAATACGAATCAAGCGCCACATCTCAAGCTAAAATCCATCGAGACGTTCAGGCCACAGAGCATGCCAAACAATTATACAAGTGATATTGACCAAATACGGGTATCAATCAATCACTATTGGTAATAATACTAATGTACAGGTGACTTTAAATGAATATAGCAGTGGTGCTATAAATGTTTACAAACATTGTACCGAGGAGGATCCATGTGTCACCGTGGAGAATTCTCAATTAGGGTCTATTAGTGATAGGGTCTTGTTGTCTGAGGATGGCACGGGAGTCTCCGGCCTCACTCAAAATATTAATTTAAACTAGAAAGTGAGACAACAGAAGGTACCATTAACAATATTGTTAATCCTTCCAACAGCAAGGTATCTTCTTGCACTCAATTAGTTAGTAAAAAAGGGCCCCGGCAGAACACCTTAAAATTATTCCACCAAGATATCCAAGGCATTTCTTCCAAATTATTAGAAATTTAATTGTTTTTAGAAAATAGTAAGTTTGACATTATTTGTTTTACTGAACATTGGCTAAAGGATTACCAAATGCTTATCAATTATGAGAACTATATGGTGGGTAGCTGCTTTAACCGTAAAACTATGCTTCGTGGAGGTTCCCTAATATTAATAAAAAATTGTTTTAAATTTAAACAACGTAATGACATTGTAGGTCTCTTGGTTGAACATTGCGTCGAACTGTCCTGTGTTGAGCTAGATAAGTATGTAATTGTGTGTGTGTACAGACCCCCAAACTATCAAAACTTTTCCATATTTGAATCAATAATAGAAGATGTCCTGGCAAAACTTGCAGCCAGTAATAAATATACAATTATTTGTGGTGATTTCAATATCAATATTTTAGAAGAAAGTTCAAATAGTAGTCGGTTATTAAATCTTTTTAAGTCATTTGAGTTGACCAACACTTTTATAGAACCTACTAGAGTCACTCCATCTTCTGCTACTTGTATAGATAATGTTTTCTGCGATTGTGATTACTTAGCTAAAGCCATAGAAAATTGTCTGCCGTCCGACCATAGCGGAACAAACTGTAACTTTTAGGTGTAATACCCCCATTGCAAAAAGTTCAGATTAAAGTTAGACCTATAACTTCTAGCAAATTAAATAAGTATAATAATTCCCTACAGAACAAGTTAAGCGTTATGAGCCTTGACGATATTAATATAAATCAATTGTATGATCGTTTCTTTTCAATAGTTCACACGGAATTCAACAAAAAAATTTAAAAGAAGACAAAAAGTATTTGCCCTAAATTCATATTTATTGATTGGGCAACTAGAGGTATCAGAAAAAGTAGGGAAAGACTGTTTGAGCTTTATGGCCTTAAGCCTTATATAAACACTGAAACTTTTAACAAGTATGTTGCTGAGTATTCAAAATTTTTTAGAAATACATGCAAGGTTGCCAAAGCCCTGCACATTAGCAACAAGATCAAAACAGCAGAAAATAAAATAAAGACAGTTTGGAAAAGTCATAAATAACGAGACTAACAGGAAGAAAATAAGTAACACTAGCTACACATTAGATACAGCATGTGGTCCTAAAAGCTCTAATCAGGAAGTAGCTCAAGAATTTGTAAATTTATTTATCGATATACCAATAAAAACTACGGAGGCTCTTATTTCCCCACCTGAACTCTCAATTGGTTTATTAAAGGCGAATGTGTCTAGCCGCCTGGCTGAATTTAAATTTAAACACATTAACCCTAAGAAAGTTATTAAATTTTTCCGGCAAATAAAATCAAACTAACCGATGATCTATGGGGAATGTCTATCAAAGTTTGTACATCCATACTTGAGACTATAGCCCCTTACTTAGCTTTAATTTTTAATTTATGTGTAGACCAAGGAGTTTTCCCTGATTTAATGAAATACAGTAAAGTCATAACTCTTTTCAAATCTGGGGACAGTAAAGATACTAATAATTATAGACCTGTATCCGTGTTACCAGTTTTTAGCAAAGTTTTTGAAAAAGTAATGCTTAATCAAATGCTCTATCATTTTAACACCAGCAGAATCTTACATGATCAACAGTATGGTTTCACCAAGGGACGTTGTACAACTGACGCCGGTGTAACCTTATTAAAGCACATATTTACTGCGTGGGAAGAGTCCCAAGACGCCATAGGAATTTTTTGTGACCTCTCTAAAGCGTTTGATTGCGTAAATCACGACACATTACTTTTGAAACTTGAGCATTACGGACTGGGTAAACTTGCACTTAGTTTGGTAAAATCTTATTTGAATGATAGACAACAACATGTTCAAATAAATGGTGTTAATTCACAAGGGTTAAAAGTAAAAATGGGGGTTCCTCAAGGCTCAATATTGGGTCCTTTCCTCTTTCTAGTATATATAAATGATCTACCCTATTTATTGAAAAACCAACCTCAAAATATGGTGTTATTTGCTGATGACACTACCCTAATTTTTAAGATAAATAGACGGGCCCAAAATCTAGATGACGTGAATAATGCCCTACTTCAGGTCCAAAATTGGTTCACAGCAAACAATTTGGTATTAAATGAAAAAAAATCAAATGTATAAGATTTGCTTTACCGAATGTTAAAAGTAGTGATTGTGATATAATATTGAATAAAGAGAAACTTGAATTCGTAGATAAAACGGTTTTCCTGGGGATTACGCTTGATTCAAGGCTACAATGGGGTTCTCATTTAACATCTCTTGCGGGGCGGTTAAGTTCAGCAGCATATGCCTTTAGAAAAATCCGTCAATATACTGATGTAGATACCGCTAGACTGGTCTTTTTAGTTACTTTCATAGTATAATGTCGTATGGCATTTTGCTATGGGGACGGCCTGCAGATATTGAGTCTATTTTTATTTTGCAGAAAAGAGCCATCAGAGCCATATATAATCTTCGTAGGCGCGATTCTCTAAGGGAACTGTTTAAGGATATTGGCATCATGACGGTGCATTGTCAATACATCTACGAAAACATAATGTACGTCAGTAAAAATCTGCATCTTTTTTGTAAAAGAGGTGACAGACATAACTACAGAAATAGGCACCAACTAGTTCAGCCAGGCTTTAGATTCGCTAAAGTAGACTCATCTTTCATGGGGTACTGTTTGAGATGCTATAATAAAATTCCACAAAGTATTCTTGAACTGAATGAGACGCAATTTAAAACATGCAATAAACGTACACTATCTAAGCAAGCATATTACAAGTTGAGTGATTATATAGCTGATAAAAATGCTTGGCTCAATGCTGGTCCTGCTCCACAAGGACAGCGCGCATGAATTGATAGCTTTAAATGGTATTGTTGGAGCTGCTGAAGATTGTACATACAACTATCTTTGCATTGTATAGATTCAATCTCTTTAGAATTATATAATCGCCTAGCCCATATTGTGTGAGTATTATGTACTAGAAAGCTATCATTCACTGGAAACCTACGTCTTTTCTTGACTTGAATGTACCCTGGCGGTTGAGAGTATGTCATGCTCACTCTAATGTCTCGCTGATGCTGGCGCATTTGTCGGATCATTTAGTTCCCTTCAAAATGGTTGAGTTGAATGGTGCTGATCCATGCGTCATGTTCGTGAACGGGCGCTGTCAGTTGTGACTGGTCATCTCTTAGTTGCCATGGCTTATTTGAATGAATTATTTTCTTATTTGAATTGTATTTTTTTGTTTTTGTTTTTACTGTGGACACTTTTAACGTGCACTTCTTGCTACATTGTTCTCACATAATATACCATCTCAACATGAATGATGTAACCAAGATTGTGTAACAAGATTTTGATTTAGAAGAGTGTCCATGGAGTTTCTTGCCCGTTCTTCTCCATAGAGATTTACGCTAGGGAATGGGCAAATACAGTACTTTCACAGTTTTTTATGTCTTGTGACTGGGACTGTAGCTACATTTAATTTTCATCTTTGTTTCGACAATTCAAAAGTGCCTCTAACTGGCCTACTTGAAGGCCATGCTTGTAAATGCTTTGATTTTGATTTCACTTCATCACTGAAAAACATAAGCATAATACTAGTGACAATGAAGGATTCTTAAAGGGGTACCTATTAAGCAGACATGTTTTATCGGACATAAGCCAAAGCAAGTAAGTAGGTACATAGTTCAAGTTCATTGCTGTTGGTCTCATATAATAACTAATTAGGTACGGGTTAAAAACGCTTTATCTGCACTTATCACGACACCAGAGCTTTCTATTCCCATTATCATTGCTTTGTACTGCATAGCTATTCACAACGCTTCGGTTCGATTTTCGATTCGGAAAGTCGTATGTCTATCTCGCTCGATTTTAAATGTCAAAAAAAGATAGACATACGACTTTCCGAATCGAAAATCGAATTAAGCGTTGTGAATAAGGGGCCAGGTCCGGCAAAACCTGCTAACATTTAAGTACCCAACCATTCATCGTCAATATTGAAACTACTGCTTCGTTACTAGTTTATTTACATAATCCACAATATCGGTACAACTATATAGGTTTGTATTAATGAGATTACGTAATAAAGCCACATTCCTGCTCAATCCGGAGTCTTTGAACACAGACTTAAGTTTGGCCCAAACATGCGGCGCAATAAGAGCCTGTTCTATGTTGTGGTAATTAATTAATTGGGTAGATCAAACATGATGATAATTATGCTATTGGCCTTTCCATCCTTGGTAGCGTCAACGATTTCCTTGTTGTCAGGATCCACATACGACCACAAATCTTCGTGCTCTAAGTAGGCTTTTATAGCGACGTATTGTAATTGTTCCTTCCAGTCCGTTTATTAATATGCTCGGTGTTTATCGACATGGCATCGGAAACTGATAGGTTTTATACGCTGAAAAATAAATAACCTGGCCCGGAGCTGGCGACCTAACTTGATTTTATTTTGACAAACGGATATTTTGGTGTCGATTCTGTTGTGCACAAACTAAACTTAATTTAGGCTATTGCTATCTTTTTCTCTCTAATAAAACGAGAAAGAGACGGACGTAATTTAGTAAGGTAATAGTAGTGTGTACAATATTTCATACAAAATAATTTACGGAGACGCTAGCGAGTTTTGGCTGTGTAAACTCATGGTAGAGGTACTGGTTCCTTTCGATTTGTACTGATTGAATACGCGTGCCACGGTCACTTACGAATAATTTTACGAAAATTGGGAGTCTTTATCATACCAAAAAACCGTTTTCTTTTTAATAGCACCGCCCAGTTTTTTGCATTGCAGCATAGCCATTTCTTGTTCCCCCATTAGTAACGAATTTAATAATATTATAAATCATCTGGGAGTCTTATCAGACTAGGGTTTAGTGTCGTCGGCTCTAACTAAAGGAGAACGTCGCGCGACGAACAAGAGAAGAAAACAAAACACGTCTAGGCTAGTTACTCTTTTACGAACTAGATGGCGCTACTTGTTCTTCACTTGTTTGTGTTCATTTTCAAATTCAAATTCAAAATTGTTTATTTATGATACTTAAGTAGAAGTAGGTAGGTACATGATGTTATAAAAAAAAAGTTATCTCACTATGTGTTGCCTTGAAAGGCGTACAAATAATGTTTATGTACACTATAAGTACCTATAGTGCAGGTAGATTTTATGTGTATAAAAACTGAAACTGTAACGTTACATTTTCCTGGTAGGAGTCAGAAAACTGTAAGGTCACACTGAGCAATCACCTACCTAACTTTCAGTCCGGAGGAGAGTACGGTTAAAATAATTAGTCACGGGGATGAGATTAGAGAATTTATTATTACTAAACAACCTAACCTTAGAGCCTACCTATACGGGCTGGAGCTATCTAACCCTAACTAGGCCAGAGAAGCCTGCATACGGGGCTGAATAATGAAAAAACATAATGAATTAATTTAATAATAATAATTCCTGCTGTTGTCTGCTGAATCATCGGAGTCGGAATTGCGTTTTCCCGCTAATTTGCTGTCACTGCTGTCAATTTGTTTTCTTAATACTCGATGAGGCCATTTTTTGTCTTTGATTTGTCAAGATGGCCAACATAACGCGTCTTATCCGTCTATCAGCAGCTTATTAACTAGCAGGCTTCTAGCAAGCGTTTATGAATCATACTTCTTGACAACCGTCTAACAAGCTTAATCAGTCTGCTAACTAACAGACCGATCAAACCTCAATTAAGGATTTTAAAATTAATAATTAAAAAGACAACTTAAGGCTTATAAGTTCCAAGCATAGAGGCTTAAAACATATGAATATTAACGCACCCACAGTACCTATTTTTTAAATCACCGCAAAAGAAAAGTTTGTATTTCGTTTTGTTTCGAACACACACAGACCATTAAAACCAAGTTATATCTGCGGTTGTCACAGAAAATACACACATCAAAAGTATCTAGGGATCAACATATATTTTTGCAATAACTTTTCTCCTGATTGATATTAATTAAAATTTTCTTTAAGGATTCATCAAATAAAGTGTTTTCGTTTGTCACAGTAACGATAAACCAAGTCACCTTTGCATTAATAAAGAAATTTGCCATTTTCCTAATAAAGGGATTTTTGACATTTGAACCACTAACATTAAAGTTCGAAAAAAAGACTGAAATAACAGTTTTCTTTAAAATTTTATTGGGTAACTTAAACAATTAATAATCCGTGTTTCTACCGCGAACACTAACAACACAAGAACATCGGTTTGGCATACTCAAAATGAGTTCATCCAAATCACGCTGTGGAATGGCCGCCCATGTTCGTTGCAACAACAAAAAAAGGTCTTCTTGCGACTGGATACCCTCCATATTCGGCAGAGCTCTTCTCTGTAGCATATCCCATGCATGCTCAATCGGGTTCAAGTCTGGCGACTGAGCAGGCCAGGGCAGGACATTGATGTTAGCTGCGGCGAGAGTCTGTCTTACAACTCTTGCGGTGTGCGGTCGTGCATTATCATGCATTAACTGAAATAAGGGACCGATTCGCACTTGTAGAGGAACGATGACGTCTGATACAATCGTCTCAGCATAAATTTGAGCGTTGAGGTTGCCTCTGATCCAAATCAACTCAGTTCTTCCGCCGATCCAAATACGCGCCCATACCATGATGGTTCCACCACTATAAGGATGGACTTCCTGGCAGGATTTTAATCGCTGTTGGCGTCCAGGGGTTCTCCAGTGTCGTATACGTCTTGTATCCGGTCTCATACCAAAACGAGACTCATCAGAAAAGCACACGAAACGCCATTGTTCTTCTGCCCAATTTCTGTGTTCAAGAGCCCATTGATATCGAATCCTACGATTGTGCATTGCTATAGGTGGTACCCGTAGCGGTCTTCGGGAATGAAGGTTCACTTCATGCAAGCGGTTTCTGACTGTTTGGTCGCTAATTAAGTTCCCTGAAGAGTGATGAAGCCTCACGGCTAACATCATGGCGGTTATTGTTGGAGCTCTTCGAGTTAAGATTTGAATGTATCGGTCTTGTCTCCGTGTGGTGCAGCGATACCGTCCTCCATGGCGCTCAGCCACGGTACCAGTGCTTCGGTAACGTGTCCAAAGTCGACTGATAACACTCTGACTTGTATTCAGAGCTAAAGCTACAGTACGTTGCCGGGAACCAGCTTCTATCATTCCCACGGCTCTGAGCATTTCTTCCCTGCTTAAATGACGTCGCCGCTCCATAATAACGTTGGTTTTAATCAGTAGTAGGGAAACAGTAGCACTAATAATGTCTTCAATGCGTTGTATGTTTTTATAGGGAAAATATTGACAGCTTATTTTCATCTTTTACTCAAATTTGATTGAGAGTTCCTGATTCAAATTATGAAATGCACCAAAAAGGATCCATATAAATTTATAAAATCATAAATTTATTACAAAGCCACATCTCAATCTCAAGAAATCCGCATAAAAATGCTTGATCCCTAGACATTTTTGATGTGTGTATGTAATAGTTTTTTTGAAATTGTAGGTACCTAGTGGTTTCGTTTTTACCATTTGGCCTAAAAAGCGACAATCGAACCCTAAAAAGCCACAATCATTCATTTTGGTTTGTTCTTTTTAGTTTTACTATATTCCACATAACAAGACGACCTATTCACAGACCTACCAAATATACTTACACAAAAAATTAAAATAAGAATCGGTCATTTAGAAGTCGGTTAAAAAGCCAATATTATGTAGGTAGAGTAGTCTTATGTAAATTAACATAGATTATTAATCAGTTGACCTCGGCGAGGCACCGGCACCGCCTGCGTCAGTTTTGTGTAAGCTCCGCTATCGAGTGCGATAACCTCGCCACCTCGCTGACGAATTACTCATAAACAGGACATCAAGCGACGCAGCAGCAAAGCGGTTCCTACAACAAGTAGCGATAACGCGCTCCGCTGTGTTCCACCCGATTGTGCGGACGATGTGAAGGCGTTCCGTCGTGAATGTTAGGTCTGCCTGCAGCAGCGCTGCGGCACTGCCCGTTCAGCGGCGACTTCTTTAGACAACAATACAATCTATATCACGTCTTGTTGATAATGTCTGACCACTGACGTCATGTCTATAACAATCTCTGTGATATTTAATAGTTACTTTATTAAGCAACGCGGCAGCATTCAATAACAATATTCATTTCGGCACTTCGATCCGCATGTTTCATACACATACGCATCATAACTCTGATAACTTCAAATTATATCTCTCGGGGGTTATCTTTGTTTAAGATGTAGGAACAACATATTTATTGCGAACCAATTCAAATAATTTCTAATTAATTATACTATGTTACAACAATAATTTAAATCAGAGAATGTCCACCGCTCGTGATTATAAAATTAAGTTTTCATACCACATCAGGGATTCGGACAACTCACTGATAGGTTTCACCGTTTCAATGTGCACGCATCTTGATCGTGGGCGCCCTTAAGGTGAATGCTCCAACTTACCGCGAAATTCAAATTTTCTTACGTTTTTTGCAATTTGCAGGGCAGTGCGAGGTTGTATGTTGATTAGAATATTATTCGCGGCTGTAAGACGTATGTAGTTACAGAATTATATTCATCAAAATCATCAATGCAACCCTCCAAGTTCATAAAAGGTCTAGCAATGACTTTGACCTTGAAAAAATCGTTCCTCTACTTTTATGAACTTAGAGGGTTGTATTGATGATTTTGATGATTATAATTCTGTAACCACATACGTCTTACAATCGCGAACAACATTTTAATCAACATACAATCTAGCACTGGCCTGCAAATTGCAAAAAACGTAAAAAAAAATGAATTTCGCGGGCTACCTTGAAGCATCAGCTTTAATGAGGTTTACCGCCGGGCTGTATTATATTACCCGGGCAGTCCCAGAAGCATCCGCACAGGTTGCGGTTTCTGTTTGAAAATGTTGGTAGAGAGTACCAACCTTATAAAACTAAAATGTAGACTTTCAAGCATGCCATAATATTTACTCATATTTGTTTGTATTCTCGAATAGCCTCGTAAAGACCGTCATTGACGATAATCATTGAAAATTATCTGGGTTTTGTCTTAGTTCACCCATGGACCAATGGGATTGAAGAATCAACTAGGTCATCCAGCGACAGCTACAAGTGCAGCGAATCTGCCAAACTGACGATAAAATCTGCAAATCTCAAGTGTAAGATGTACCTACTCGCTGATGATGCTAGTGTCACGTTCTTCCCAGTTCAGTGTCACATCCTCCAGTGCGTTGGTGAACAATGTCACGGAATAATGTCTCCTTGCCTCACCCCTCGTCGCAATGGTATATGCTCAGATTGGGCGGTCATGATGGCGTTTTCATAACGTGGATGTATCGCCTGTCGACTTGGCATCGCTGCAGAAACTCCAGAATAGATCAGATCTTGATAGGATCAAGCCACACAAAGGCAATTATCTAATTTTCAAGCTCACTACGCTCGCTCCTGAATACTATTAATTCCTATATTTTTCTCAGATGATATGCTTTTCTGTATAAGCCGCCAAGAGCTAAGCTTGTTAAGCTCAATCCAGTGACGGTTGTCCAGTGCTTTCAAAAGTGCTTTTGTTCTTGTTAAATGTAGGTTGGTTTTAACCCATTGATTTATACCACCTCCTCCGACCTGCCTTTTTTATTCAGAAACCCCTCCTCCTCCACCCCGAACTAAATTGCTAGTTAAAATCCTGAACCTATAATTGACACTAAACGCAATGTGTACTCGTAGTTGTGTACCTAGTTCCCGAAAAAGTTACGAAATGGGTCGTAGCTTCGGGACTACGTCCCATCTCGTAACTTTTTCATTTCGACAACTAAACAAAGTAGCATCACAAAATTCCCATTTCGTAACTATTTTGATCTTCATTAATTGAATCCCATTTTGTAATTGAGTTACATTTTGTCAACTTTTGATTATGCGGTGTGTCGTCCTGTCATCTGACATAATTCAGCCTTTTTCGTGTTATTCATTTTTAACCGACGAAAAAAAAAACTGAGGAAGTTATCAAGTCGACGCGTATTTTTTTATTTTTATGTTTGACACACATAACTTTTTAGAGAGTAGTCCGATTTTGATAATTTTTTTTTATTGGAAAGGGTATACTCTGAAGTTAGTCCCCTATAAATATTGTCATGACCTGTGTAGAATATTAGAACTGAAAAAGGAAAATTAAATGTTTTTTTTGTTTTGCAAACAATAAAACCGACTTCAAAAGCACAAAAAGTGAAAAATAACTTTAGCTTCAGAAGTCGGTGACAAAAAAATTGAATCAAACGAAGAAAAGTCAAAACAAAAAAAATACAATGTGTTCTTTCTACAAATACAATCAAGAATAATTAAATAGATCGGATTAACTTACCTAGTGACATCCGATCCTCAATTATGTGAAGTAATCTCGTCCTCATTTAGTACATATGTAGTTCGTACTCTGCACTACTCGCTGTATCACAATTTTTAAAGATGAACCCATTCATCAAAAAATATTTGATAATCTGTGGTTCGTCGTTTGTGTGCTCTGTGGATATCTGTCATGTTCATTAGTTCAAAGTAACACATGTATAGCCATACAATTTTTATACACAACTTCCGAACGGGGTAGAGATGAGAATCTGGGAAGGGTTGGGATACAATGAGGACGAGATTACTTCACATAATTGAGGATCGGATGTCACTAGGTAAGTTAATCCGATCTATTTAATTATGTTCGTAATCTCGTCCTCATTTAGTACATATGTAGATGTTTAAAGAAGAAAGTTGTGTTAATAATCAACATGTTTATTTGATAAACAGAAGGTAAACTTAGTCTTCTCATCATTATATAGTAATCAGTCTCAATGGTTACTTATTAATTATTACAGCATCAATGGTGACTAATTGTCTAGTTATTAATTTAGGCACTTAACTTAAGGTATCTTACAAAGAAATGTCTGTTGAACACACTGCTTGAGCAAAAGCATTTGGATCACTGACAATTGGTCTGTTATAGAAACGAGCAAATGTAGAAGATCTTTGTGTCCAGCCTGCGGCTTTCCTTATTACCTCAATATTGATGCCTCCTTCAGAAGCCTTTGAAGTGGAGGCATGCCTTGTGCTGTGAGCCGTGAACTTAGCAGTATCTAAGCCACTATCATTCAAAACTTGCTTTATCCATCTACTTAGAGATGCAGTAGAGGCAGCATGGTAAGGTTTTCTAAGTGTTATAATCAAAGTATTACAATTTTGTCTTATAATTTTGGTACTATCTAAATAACAAAGTAAAGTTTTTGCTGGACAGATGCTTATTTTGTCTTTGAAAAATGGTAATATTAAATTAGGTTGAAGTTTGTTTGGTCCAGATGTTTTAATAATTTTTGGAATTTTAATATTAATATTATCTTCATTAATATTAATATTATCTATACTAATAAGTGATAAAGTTTGGATCCTATGCGCAGTTACAAGTGCTAGCAATGTTACTAATTTTTTTGTAAGTAATTCCAAACTAAGGTCTTGATTAGGAAATAAATTTGATAGGTATCTTAAGACAATATTAGGATCCCATACTATGTCGTATTTAGGTTTCTTGGGCCTTAGTTTGTAAATACCTCTAAAAAATCTCGTCACTCTCTCATCTGTTCCCAAGTGAGAGCCTAAGATTAAAGAAATTGCTGACCTTATGGTGTTCAGTGAGCTATATGATAGTCCTTGCTCAAACTTAGATGTCAAGAACGAAATTACCATGGGTACTGAGTCCGACAAGGGATGCACATCTTGACTCCTGCAGAAGATTATCCACTGATTCAGTGCCGATTCGTACTGTTTTCTGGTTTTATTAGATAAGGAAGCTAACATTATGTCCATTGAGGGAGGAGGTATTCCTTTCCCTAGGAACGCGCACCTGATAATGTGGCGGCAATCAGTTTGAGGCTCTTGTATAAAGGATGTGGTTCCCTGGAAGCAGACAGTAGTAAGTTATTACGGGGTTCAAATACAATTATATCTGATATAACCATGGAGTTGAACATTGGATACCATGGTTGTGCAGGCCACCATGGAACTACAACAATGCCTGTTGCCTTTTCAATCATTATTTTTTGTAGTAACTTACATATAAGGTTAAATGGTGGAAACGCATAGAAAAATATTCCATTCCATTTAATGGTAAAAGCATCTATGGAGTGTGCGTCGGGATCTGGTAGCCAAGATACATAATTCCTACATTTGTTGTTATACCTGTTCGCAAATAGATCAATCTGGGGTTCACCCAATTTAGTAATAATTGTTTCATATGCCATGTCACATAGAGCCCATTCAATTTCAGAATGAGAACGCCTTGATTCTCTATCTGCCACAGTGTTGTCTTTCGAGCTAATGTAGGATGCATACACCCATAGTTGTCTTTCCTCACACCACTGCCATAACTTTCGTGCTAGATTATTTAAATGTTGGAACCGGGTGCCCCCCATTCTATTAACATAGGCTATAGCAGTGGTGTTGTCTATTCTAAGAAGAATTTCACAACACTTTAGTTCAGATGCATATGTTTTTAACCCTTTAAATGCTGCTAGTAGTTCTAAGTAATTTATATGAAAACGTTTATTTTCAACTGTCCAGTGACCATGAGTTGTAACACCGTTACATACTAAACCCCAACCTGTTCCTGAAGCATCTGAGAATATTTCCAAAGAGAATTTAAATTGTTTGATTTTGTAATGATTTATATGGATATGGGATAACCACCATTCCAAGTCTGATCTGATTTCGTTTGATACAGAAAGGTACGCCTCATAGTTTTCATTATTATTTTTTAAGGCTATTGTTTTATGGCTTTCCATTACTTTAGTATAAAGCCAGCCATATTCTACTGCCGGACATGCAGCTACAAGGGTACCTAAGAGTTGAGAGAATTCAATTATTTTGCATCTCTGTTTAGACTTGACTCTTTCTAAGTTTTTACATATAGATAATATCTTTTTCTGTGGAAGTGTTATGGAGAACTGAACAGAATTTAGTATAAACCCTAGATACTGACAGTATTGTTTGGGCTGGAGGCAACTTTTGTCTATGTTAATTATAAATCCCAGACTTTCTAATAATGTCTTAGTAGTAAACACATTTTGTAAACATTTTTCATAAGAATCTGCAATGCAGAGAATGTCATCGAGATAGATAACAGACAACAAACCTAATGACCTCAGGTGACACATTACTGGTTTCATGATTTTAGTAAAGACATATGGTGCTGTACTAAGACCAAAGGGAAGGCATTTAAATTCATACAATTTGTCCTGGAACAGGAAACGCAAATATTTCCTATCAGATTCTTTTATTGATATCAAATAATATGCATTTTTCAGGTCAATTGTAGCCATGAAGCATCCAGGGGTCATAAGTTTTATTGCTGTTCTTAAATCCTCTAATTTAAAGTGAGTAGAAGAGACAAACTTGTTAAACTTTTTTAGATTCAATATAAATCTCCAGGAACCATCTGACTTAGGGTGTAAGAATATACTGGACAAAAACTGGCCTTTAACAGCTGAACACCTTTGTATAGTATCTAATTGTAACAATTTGTCCATTTCTATAGAAATAAGGTTAGTTTCCTTTTCTGTAAACCAATTGTTTTGTGGCACTATGGCTTGAACAGGATCCTTGATTAAAGGTATGGAATAGCCTTTGACCCATTTGCGTATAGTGGGGTTAGTAGTGATACTATCCCAGTGGTCTGAAAAGTATTTTAGTCTGCCGGTTTGTACCTGATCTAGCGACCGCGACGACCCTGGCCCTGGTGGCGTGAATGTTGATATTTCTGTGGAGAGCGTCTCCCTCGTGTCGGCAGCTTGTTGGCATAGTATGTCTGGTGTGCTGTTTGCTTCGGTCTCGGCTTCTGCCCACTCGGACGTGGCACCTGTGGTCGTTGTGGGCCCCGGTAGTTTAAATTCCTCTTAGGGACTTTTTGTTGAGCAGGTGTATTTTTTAGCTCCAACCCTGATTTCTTGACTGCTTTAACAGCATTGACCTTGTCCTGCAATTTGTCCCCAAACAGGTATTCACTTATGGGGGTACTTTCCATTAAATCTTTTAGGTCTTTGTTTAGTCCTGGTAATATTAGAGATCTTCGTGTGGTAGAATTTTCATGGTACAAGTCACATAGTAGGCGAGCTGCATCACTTAAATTCTCAATGTACTGTTCATTTTCATGCGTGGCAATCATACTGTTTAGTACCTTGCCAATCGTAGTGATTGCTGCCGATAACAGATTTTGGTTTCCGGTAATCCTCTTGTCTCTTTTAACACCATTCTCGTTCATTGCAGCTGCTACCTCTTCATTTAATAGTGGTGGAACTAATAGGGTACAGTTCTTTGGGGGATTATGTCTTAGTAATATGCTAGCCTTAGTTTCAGCTTCAAGGCCGTTTTGAAGAATGGCCGTCCAACGTTTTGTTAGACTTTCATGTAAATCAATTGAGTTATTGGCTGGCGGGGTACCTTCTTGACCCAGGAGCCCCTCGATGTGGGCTGGTATTGCATTTTCGACTGGTACTACCTCAGGGGTAACCGTTGGGAGGTGAGGTACTTCTCCCAAGTCTGCCCCCCCCTTACCTTTGGTTTGAGTGTTATCACTAGGTGAATTACTACGACGGCTGTATTCAGTATTCGGTGAGGAAGATAGTAATCTGCGACGTCGAGGCGTCTGGCTCCTATGTCTCTGGCTGTGTCGACTTCGCTCGTTTGACGAGCGACTTCTTGAACGTGCTCGGCTGGAACGGTTTTCGTAGTCATCTGAGCAACAAACGCATAGTGTTAGGCTCGAAACTGTTAAATCCATAGCTGACCTCTCGTGAAAGCTTTTAGGATACAGTCGAAACGTTTTTCAATTTACGACAATGCCATCGGCTAACCTCTCGTGAAAGCTCATATGATGCAGTCGACTTGCTTTTTATTAGTTAACGAAAACTGGCATCGGCTAACCTCTCGTGAAAGCTCGTAAGATGCAGTTAGAATAAGATATGGAGGTACCTTTACAACGAATTTCGAATTAGGTACTTTTAGCGTTACGTACGTACCACGGCTAACCTCACGTGAAAGCTCAATAGTGGTGTAGTTTTATTTGTAAAGGTATTATGTTAAATACCTCACAAGGAATCTCTAAAAACCCTATTTGACCATTCGATTTCTAGGAATATGATTAGTAGGTAGGTCATGAAAAAACTTACCGGCGTGGTTATGACGACTCCTCTTATTTAACCGTTTTTCCAGATCTCGTAGACGTTCACTTAGCTCAATCATAGCCTCATCCCGTTTTCTCCGTTTGCTTTTTCCCATTTTAATCACAAAAAATAAAACTTAACGATTTTATATCGGAATTCTGTGCACAGCGCGCGGCACAAAAAAGTACAATGAACATGACAGATATCCACAGAGCACACAAACGACGAACCACAGATTATCAAATATTTTTTGATGAATGGGTTCATCTTTAAAAATTGTGATACAGCGAGTAGTGCAGAGTACGAACTACATATGTACTAAATGAGGACGAGATTACGAACATAATTAAATAACATACTCGTGGATACCACTGCTGCTTGCTGGCAACAGGAACATTGCTTGAGCGTTATCCTAAAAACATAGCAAAGTGTAATACTATTGGGGAAACTTCTTATTTCTCAGGCTATTAGTGCATCCCCACCGCATGTTGACGTAACATTCTCTAACAATGTTATCCAATGTTATCAATTGTTACCACGTGTTGACTGTTTTCAAATGGCAACATTACTTAACATAATATAATTATAGTAACAATAAATAACACTTGGAAACGTTTGGTCAACAAAAAGTAACTGCGGTGTGGAAGCACCATTACGGAATCCCTTAACTTAGTAACTAACTCATTATTGAGTAGATTCGATTTGTAGTTTACAAGATTTTGTGACTAGTCTAGTAGTGACTAGTCACAAAACTAACTAGTTAGTATAGTGACACACATCAAAAAAAGTTTGTGATCACTAGCATAAGCAGATACAATTTTTTAAATTGAACTTTATCAAGAAAAATTCTTTGATAAGTGTTTTCTTTAAATAGAAATACCCTGTTTGAAATTAGAAAATGAAACTAAGAAATCATAATATAATCTATCGTAACAAAAAAGATTTCGGATTTTCAAAGTGATCGCAAACTTTTTTTGATGTGTGTATGAACAGAGCAGCGGTGGCCCAGTGGTGGCGGCCCTGACTTACGAACAGTAAGTCGTGGGTTCGAATACAGACAGGCGCATTACTTTGTGTAATTTATTTCATCCCCACTGCTCTCAAAACGGTGAAGGAAAACATCGTGAGGAAACCGGCATGTCCTAGAACCAAAAATTCGAATACATATGACATCTACCAATCCGCACTAGGCTCGCGTGGTGGATTATACCCCATTCCCTCTCATTGAGACCGTGAGGAGGCCGTGTCCCAGCAGTGGGAACATTATAGGCTGATGATGATGATGATGATGATGATGAACAGAGTAATAGCGCCCCAATATTCAGGCAACACAGATTTATATATAGATTTTTTATGAAACGATGACCTGGCGGCCTTTACCGATAAAAAATAATTTTACCTACAAGTAACTAAGTGTTATCGTTAAAATGTAACAGGACGCGATATCGCTGTCCACAACAATATCGTCCATACGAATAGTAAGACTTTGAACTGAAACTTTGGTGCTGCATCCTCCTCAAAACCCGGTCTGCTTCGGTGACTGGAAGTCGTCGAGTCTCTTGAAAACAACTTATACACGTGGCTAAGGAGCGAAATGGGTCTGTAATTCTTTAATAGGGTCTTTTCCCCTTCACGCTTCTGAAGCTCTCCCAGATAACAGGACGGAGTTGAAAAGCTCCTGAAGTTCTCATAATGCAGGCCAATAAGTGAAACCCAGCACGGCTTCGACTAATCTCATTGTCTGTAGCGACTTCCTCTCCGAGTGAATGTTTCAAAGCTCCCAAGTCGACGTTATATATACCGACTACAGTAAGTGTTTCGATCGGATAGATCAGGTAATCCTTTTGCGTAAACTTTTATCTGTGGACATAAGGCGCATCACCGGTGGTTCAAGTCTTGTGTGGAGAACAGATGTCAGACTGTAGTTCTGAATGGATACTGCTCTAAGCCTATGAACGTCCCATCGGGGGTTCCCCAAGGATCCTTGGCTGGGGCCGCTGCTGTTTAATATATTTATCAACGACATCTCTTCTTCATTCCGGTATTCAAAATTGTTACTGTACGCTGATGACAAGAAGATAATGAGACAAATTAATACCCTGGCGGATCACTAGGGAAAATAAAGGTCTGTTTCTGATTAAAAATCAATAACTTTTTTATTTCTTTTTTATTTCTTTACTTTTTTGTTTTAAAATTTTGCACAAATTTAGAATAGTGTAAATGGAATGTAATTTATTATGATTGAATTTAAAACCATACATTAAAAAGTAAAACAAATTCAAAATTATTAAAAATGTCCAATATTTATTTTTTAACAATGAATACTATTATTTTAATGTTTACAAAAACCAAATATCATATAGTAGGTACATCAAAATACAAATCAATTTAAATAAAAACTTTTTTTTTTTTTTTTAATGTTTTGATTAAAATCGAACACAGATAAATTAATTAATTGTAATGTTTACTAAATGTTATGTTATTTATACTTGATGAACTTCGGGATCTAAATAAACTTACCGCAAACTATATTGATGTAATCAGCAACATTACCGCAATAGATAGCGAGCGGTTTTCCGTTTTCTGACTATCATCACATTTTTACTAATTACCGCGAAAACAGCAAATATCCGCAGCTTTTTTTATTTTATTATGTTTATGGATAGCTAGGCTTCAAATCAACATTAAATGTAAAGCAGGGTTAAACGTGGGCAACTGTCAAAAGTCTCAATGAACTTTAAAATAACTTTTTTTTTACCATATTTTATTTTGCAATTATTTTAAGGTTTAACATAATATTAAATACATATTAGTTGTTTCATATTTTCATATTCTTCAAAAGACGAGGTTTCCAGAAATATATAATACATTATACCTTTTCCTGTAACGTATAACAATAAAATAAATTTGAAAGTGATGAAGTGAAAGTCAAAACTATAAAGTTTGTGGTGTTGTAAAAAAATAATTTCTTAAATATGTATAATTTTTTGATATTATAGTCTGGTCTGGTCCATAAACTATTGAGTAAAATAAAAAATGCCAGTAGCGACATTGACAAAAACCATTTTTAATCAGCAGTTATTCTACGATTTTCCATAGTGCGGATGCTCATCTATTACAGGCTGACCTTAAGGTGAAAGCGGGTAGCCCACGAAAATCAATGATTCTTACGTTTTTGACAATTTGCAGACCAGTGCTAGGTTGTATGTTGATTAAAATATTGTTCGCGACTGTAAGACGTATGTACAGTTACAGAATTATAGTCATCAAAATCATCAATACAACCCTCTAATTTCATAAAGGTCTAGGAGCGACTTTTTCAAGGTCAAAGTCAGTGCTAGTTATAATGTCTACGTAAATCGTATTGAGAGCATACAGAAAAGGTTTCTAAGGCACATTCAATATCGGTCTAAAACGTTTTCAACGACCGACCGTTGTTTTATACCGACCGTTGCAAAAAATTTTACGTCCTTCCACTATACGAAAGGCGAAAAATCTTGTGTTTCTTTTAGGAACGCTTATGGAACAATTGGTGTTACCGAGTTGCTGCACAAAATCAGGCTGCGACCTAGACCTCATATAACACACACCCCAGTGGTAGCCACAACGTACAGACAGAACTCGTACATGGTGAAAGCGAGTCGTATGTACAACGCAACCTGCCAGGATGCTGAGATCGACATTTTCAACTAGTACCGCTAAATTGAAGAAAACTTCGAGCGAATTTAGACATTTTTTGTTTGGTGTTAAGTATAAGTATATACTGTAGGTATATACTTAGTCTTATTTATTTTTATGTCATATTATTTAAATACTACATGTGGAAACTTTTATATATATATTTTGTTTTACCTACCTACTCACTGTTTAGCTGTAAGTTTTCCCAAAAATGAAATAAGTAAATAAATAATTAAGTGGAATTTGGCAATATAAGAATCGAGTTATTAAATACTAGCTGATGCCCGCGACTTCGTTCGCGTTGTAATTTTGATATGTACGAGTATGTGTGAGAAAAAAGGTAGCCCAAATCCTTTCCCAGGATACATTTTATCTACTTGCCAAAACCGTAGTATCCTTAGAGTTAAACTTATAATCGTATAAGACACTCGAATTTGCGTTCCAAAACTCATGTCGTTGTAGATTGAGACCTACATCGGCAGCCGTGTGGCAGCCACACGGCTGTCAAGCTCAAGTGGAACTGGGCGGGCCACATCTGTCACATGCCGGAAGAGCTAAGGACTAAAGTACAAACAATACAATGGGTCCCACAAACAGCAGGAAATGGCAACGCGGCAGCCCCAGAAGGAGATGGCGGGACCAACTCGACTTTTTCACAAGAATTGGCGAATACACTGGATGGGTATAAGTGGAAAGAGGGAAGTGACGCCTTTGCCCTGCAGTGGGACACAAATGGATAATCATAATATTTAATAATTGACACAAGGTAACAAACAGAGTTACTTTTGCATTTATAATATTAGTACTTAGAACCTAGAATTTGAAAATAGTAAAAGTGAGAAGAGTAGCATTTTAAGGTAGCCAAATGGCAAAAACGAAACCCTTTTAATTTCATAAAAATTAATGAAAGATATTTTCTGTTCCAACCGCAGATATAACTTTTTTTTTTCAGAAATAATATGAAATAGAATCGTTTTTTTGCGGTGATTGAATCAAATCTGAATGCGTAAATATTCATCCCGGCTACGGAACCCCGGGAACCCTTCGATATATATGTGGTGCGCACATTTGTCAGCATAGTTTGTCACTTGTCAGTCGGTGACCAGACATGTCAACTGTAAAATATTCATGGACCTAACACGCCGCCGCGCCGCCCCTTTCCCGCTGTCTTTGTGACCGAGGCCTTTAAAGGAATCGAGTCGACGACCAGCTGCGCGGGGCTACGTCGACGTGGTTTCAATTAAATAAATTGCCATAATATGCCTTAAAAAATAGAAGCTTTGTTTTAAAAACATGAATTGCTCATTGTGCGCTAGTTATTATTAGGTAAATTTTACGTATGCGTTTATATATAAGTTTCGCTTTTTAATTAGGTAATAGCGATGCCGAACTCAAATTGTTGGTAAAATAATAATAATTTGACGTAACTAAGTACATACACTCTTTTTCAAAAAAAACGGGCACCCAAGGAAATTTACGTTCTAAGGGCTGAGATACGTAAGTTTGCGGACAACCTTCTTCAAGTAGGGCTATAATTTTACCGGCCCTTATCGCTTTATCACTCATATCAAAAAGTGGTATTTAATGTAAAAAGAAAGATTAAATTGTTTAATTTGCAGAAAACATTCAAAAAGTTTTAAAATTTTAGTAATCAGTAAAAAATCGATTTAGTGATTCGCGCCATTAGTAAAGCATTTTTAAAATAATCCATAATAATCATTATTTTTCTTTTGTTAATTACAAAATTTAAATTTGGAACGTAAAGAATCATGCCAGGATGCTTCAAATAACAAGCAAATACATCGTCAAATTAATAAAACCTCTTTCTTGTTCTTCTTCATTGAAGTAGAGAAAAAAATCTAAAGAGCCCGTTTTTTTGCAAAAGAGTTTATTTTGATGTGGAATTTTTTGATAAGCTTTGGGGTTTTTTTTATTAAAAAAAAAGTAAGATTTATTGGATTTACAGTTAAATACTAGCCAGTTTAAACAAGTGGTTATGGGCCCATAACCACTTGTTCATACAGAGCCAATACAGTAGGCTAGTAAAGGAAAAACTATTTTATCAGTATAAATAAATGTGTATTTAAAATACGTATAGGTAATAAGAGAAGTCAAGTGACAGACATAGACTGTTTGTCACAAAAGTAAGGGCCAGGGTGTGCTTATTAGACTAAAAAAGGTTTTAACAAAATTTAATATCGTAATTCACATAACATCAAATAAAGTATTATTTAGACATTCTACATTTAATTTTGGAATTCACATACCATTATCAGTTATCACTTATAGCAGTTATCATAAATAAACATCAAGGGAACCGAACGCAAGCAGGAAGACACCTATCAATCAAAGTAGGCGTATGACTTAACATTTACCTATGATGTGTGCGTTATTAGTACATCGACGATGTTGTTTAGTTCTGCGGTAGCACTTGTTCTCTAGTTAACTGGTACACAAACAATCTCTTCTCTACCTTAAATCCTTTCAAGTGTTTTTAGTACGGAGCACAGGCCAACTCAGCAAAAAAAGATAACGATAAGCTACGCTTTGAATTGGGAATTCCTAAAATCAATATTTTTGTGTTATAATAAATCACGGTCGCGGTCGTCTGTTCAACGCTTATTCGTCAACTGGCGAGTGTGAAACTCGCGAGTGCGCGCGAGTTGGACCTTCCGTTTTTTTTTGTCGTCAACTCGCTGGACCTGGATAATCTGACGTAAAATACCTACGTCAGATGTACGTAGGTACATATATAATGTTATGTCGCTATATGTAAGTACCACCCACTTTAAATATTCTTATAAGATATTTTATAAGATTTGACTTTATAAAAGATCAGGCGTACATTTTTCTATTCGTACACAATACAAACGTCAAACCAAAGACATAACAGCCCTCGGCCGTGATTCCAGTTGCTGCACTTGGGGTGCTGATAACAGCTGGTCAAGATGGCGGCGCCAGACATTCCCGTCATCTGTAAGCACCTCATAGTGTAAATGTCCCAGGCGAGACAGGATCCTACCGAATGTCCACCTCTGATGCCGTGACGAGTAACTCCTAGCTTGGACCCTGTCTCCCAGTTTGAATTGTCGTAAATATCCCGAATGTTCGGTGATAACTGGAATTCTCTGTTTTGAGCAGCATGGCGTGCAGCCCTAGTCTTTACTTCCCTGCCAAACATCAACTGATAAGGGCTCTGGGTACTTGGGCCTGGCGTACGTCTCAAACGGTAGTCAGTTTGTCAACTGGATCACCGCTCGGACCAAAAATGTTATGGAGCAGTAGACTGTAATGGTTTTTAATGATAGAGGCACGTACAATATGAGTTTATTAGTTTATTTATAATATTTTCCAGTCTCGTTGGTCTAGTGGTTGCAAGCCGAATGCTGAGCACAACTCGTTCGGGCAAATTGTTTTTGGGTTTTGTCCTTTTATCCTTCAGGTATTTCTCAGTAGCAGCCTCGGAGTCTGGATTTGTGCCCAGTTGATGGCAATAGGCTCGTTCCCTATCACTTATTTGTTTTTTAGCCTTGAATGTCCTACTGCTAGGCAAAGGCCTCCCCCATACCGTTCCAGATACTCTTCTCCTGCGCTACCTCGAACCAGCCCTCGTGATGCGCGTCTAAATCATCTCGCCACCTCTTTCTATTAGGCCGGCCGGCCGTCCATCCTGGCAGCCATCGTGTTGACACCTTTGCCCAGCGGCCGTCGTGCATGCGGCTCACGTAGCCAGCCCAATCCCATTTGAGCCTGGCATCTTTTTTGCCTACGTCTATAATCCCTGTTTTTGAGCGCAGCGTAGTGTTCCGTATTTTATCAGCTCTCTTTACACCCAGAACGCTGCGCTCCATTGCTCTTTGGCAGACTCCAAGGCGGAACTTTTGTAATTCGGTGAGTGACCAGGTCTGAGCACGTAGGTTAAGGACGGGCAGGATACACATATCGATGAGTTTGCGCTTCAAGCAGATCGGCAGATCTCCATTCATTAGTGTCTTCATGGACCAATAGATTTTCCAGGCATTGTCAATTCGGCGATCGATTTCCTTTTCCTGTCTGTTTTCGAAAGAAACTAACTGGCCCATGTAGATATACTCATCGATATAGAGTATTTCTTGCCCGTCTACCTCGACCCTACGCTTAGTGCTATTAGTCATAGTTTTAGTTTTTGACCGATTCATCACGAGTACCACCTTGAGGCTAGCCGTGCTCAGGTCTTGGAGCATGCTCTGTAGTTCGAGAGCTGTAAGAGCGAAAAGGATAATGTCATCGGCTAATCTAAGGTTAGTCAGCCTCTTACTGCCGACTTCAACGCCCTTGGTCTCACATGAGGCTGCCAGTGTCTGAAATAGCTCCTCGAGTGTGCTCGTGAACAATTTGGGAGGATCCCTATCACTATGAGACTTAAACATAACTGGCGAAACGTACATGTTGTGTAGGTAGGTACTATTAGATACACCTCTGCCTGATCCTTCGGGGCTTACAGGCGTGATGTTATGTTTTCCTGGGATATCTTTAGGTATGTTTACACCAGCATGTCCCATCCGTGTCTTAGGGGCGATCTCAATGTACGCATACATATTTGCACCATCACGAAGTCACGAACGCATGTTGAACGCGTTGGTTTAGCCGAAGCCGGATCTACCTTTATAAATTCAGACTTGTACAGCGACCACCAACGCAAGTTGTATAAACCCGTCCCCACTATAAATCAGTTGCTGTGTCCGTGTTGTATCTAATCGCTGCTATCCGTGATTCCATGCATCGTGTATGAGTGGTTACGATTACGACTATTTGGTGATATTGGACAGATACACGGCCTTTTTTTAATTAATTGGCCATAGGTAGGTACCTACTTTACAAACTTGCTGAGGACCGAAAATACCGATAGGTAATCGGTGTTTTCGGTCCCTGCTTCCAGATTTGTTTTTGGTGAAAAAGATGGAACCTAAAAGCTATGATGTGATGTAACCTAAAAATAATATTTTATTTAAAAAAAATAGGTAAGTTCCTGTATCGACTGTATGTACCTACACCGGGTGTAAAAGACCTCATCACGACGCTTTCGCTTTTTTTTTGGGGTGAAAAATCATGTTTTGTGGTAGAACTCAATGTAACGCATTCAAAACATTGTGCTGATGGATGGATGGAATAGTATGGGGATCGTGGAGGTGTTTAAAGTAAAAATCTTACATTAAAAACTTGTATTAAAAAAAAACTTGTCATAAAGTTGGAACTTTGACCCCCAATATCTCCATAGCTAGAAGGTTCCCAGGTATGGTGTAGGACAAAAAAATAATCGCAATGACGAGGAGAACAAGTGCCTTTCGGCTTCGTTAAAAGGTGTTTACACCCTTTATAAGGTCCCATTAAAATAGATGGACAAATTTTAACACAGCGTTCAGTACGTCTAACCAAAGACATCCAAGCAATAAAAAACTGATTTGGTTTAAAGTAATTTTATTTTGACATAAAATAATAAATTGCCGGCACTCTAGAATAAACACATCCATTATGGGCGCGTTCTCGTAAGTACCCAGTCAGTTCTGTTTATCATTCCGTATTTAACCATAGTAACTTTCAGTTGACTGCAGTCATCACCTTTTTAGTACTTATAGTGTTGTTAGGATAAGTAGAAGATAGTACGTAATAAAAAAATAAAATCACTTTAATCAGTGTTTTTTTGCTTGTATATCTTGGGTCAGACGTACTTGAACGCTGTGTTAAAATTTGTCCATATACATATACTTGGCTATTAAAAAAAACTATAACATTCACATACTGGTGTAGGCCTAGATACCTAGAAGCTAGAACCATTCATAATTCTCCTGCCCCCCAATTTATTTGTGGTCGGCGCAGCAAGCCTCCTTGTTCCATACAAGTTCTCTATTACTCGTCATCTCTGCAGTCACCTCCCTTCTAGCCATATCATTCTTCACACAGTTCATCTATCGTTTCGCCCTAGTCTCAATAGCTTTATCATTCATACCTACTCAAAATTTTCCTCACTGCATTTTCGTCATTCCAACGCATCACAATGACATGTCTATTTTCACGACATCCACATGATAACCGATTACCACACGACTTTTCAGTCACCGGCGCCACTTGCAGACTTCATCTTATGTTTTCATTCCCTATTTTTGATATTCTTTATGTATGTACACCGCATACGCTGAGTTTTATGATCAAAATTTACGTGATTTTTTTTTTAGTCTGAGATAGAATAGTTGTCATTTGG
Source organism: Xestia sexstrigata (assembly GCA_941918905.2). Lineage (NCBI taxonomy): Eukaryota > Metazoa > Arthropoda > Insecta > Lepidoptera > Noctuidae > Xestia > Xestia sexstrigata. The sequence continues at coordinate 6,973,724 of OW799200.2, read as the reverse complement.
TCCCATAAAAATTTAACATAGTTTGGTCCAGTAGTTTTCATTGTATTAATTTTTTTTTACTTTAGTCGCATCATCGCGTGGTCTAAACATAGAGTATGTAACCAAGAAAGGGACTTCAAAAAGACATCAACGCGGTATTATTTTTTGTGTCATTTTATTACTTCATTTTATGTATGTTTACCGATTTCTCCTTTTTTTGGTGTTTTTGTCACCGGCTTCTGAAGCCAAAGTTATTTTTCACTGTTTTGTGTTTAAACTAAAAAGATTAAATATAAAACGAAAAATAAAAATAAAACTTTTATTCATTTTTAGTTGTAATATCCTATCATATCTGGGGGTATTGTACACATCTGCGTACCCCTCAGAGCATACAGGCCTGATGTTACGTCATGATGTTGTATAAACAATTAACATCCAAGCGATTGCAGCAATCACGACCGATTTACCGTCTATTTTTGAGAGTTCCATTGTATATCTCCGAAGATTAGCATCAGATCTTCACGAAATTTAAATGGGACCACCTCAGGAATATACCCTTTCAACGAATTTTGAGAATCGCTCCACAAATGGGGGAGAAATCGGTAAATATACATGAAATAAAATAACACGAAAAATGATACCGCGTTGATGTCTTTTTGAAGTCCTTACTCTATAATAAAATGAAAACTACTGGGCCAAACTATGTTAAATTTTTATGGGACCAAATGGCAACTATTCCGCATCGGACTAAAGAAGAATCACGTAAATTGGATCACAAATCTCAGCGTAATCGGTGTACATACATAAAAAAAAACAATCGTATTGAGAACCTCCTCCTTTTTGAAGTCGGTTAAAAAGGAGATTGCCCAATTATGTACCGGAGTTAGGCTGTTCTTGCGTCTCGACTAAATCACCGTAAAATATAGGAAATGTAGTAAATGAAAATCATGAATTATAATATATTCGATGGAGGTTTTTATAAATCGAACTATTCATCTTCCAAATTATTGACATTATTGTTTTTTAATTTCCTAATTTGTCCCCCAAAAATAACACTTATTTATAAAAAAATATTTATTTATTTTGCACATCTGTGTTTGGGTTATAGGATTACACCATCCTACCAAATTTCACTTGATTTGGTCCAGTAGATTCTGAGCGAATTGGCTGTTGTGACAGACGGATGGACAGACGCACGAGTGATCCTACAGGGTTCCGTTTTTTTCATTTTTTGTACGGAACCCTAAAAATTGACGGGGTTGGAACCAGATTGATCTAAGTGACATTTTTACCAATAATGAGGTTATCACAACATACCACTGTAGTTGGTGCGGTCTACGAAAAAACGACCAATAATATATTGATGGACATAAAATATATAAAATTGATATATGTAATATAGGTGTAGAAGATGTAGCTATAATAAATTACGCTTGAATCTTATTTAAATAGGTACTTACGAAATAATCCCGAAAAATACTGTTTAGTTTAAAAAATAGGTTAACAACGTTTAAACACCGTAAACATTTTCTATAAGTTCAATCAAAAGACCATCGAGATTATACAGAATTAAATGCCGATTTTTCCCTGTATTTGGTTAAGATCTATACAGTGGCAACACTGGTTTTAAGCACAGTGGCGCACAGCCACGTCAAGAAATACTTGCCGGACTGTTTCTACTATTTTAAATCTAAGTAATGAGGTGTATTTACATCACTATCGTCCCAATTTTTATGTTCTCAATTGGAAAACCAAAGTGATCCAAGTGCACTACAGAAACAATACAATAATTTAATCGTGTACATTATGTAATTTAATATCCACGTTTATATACTTAATCTAAAAATTCTAAATTACCTTGCCAAGGAGAAAAAGTCGTGAATAGGTATATTGCCAGAGGGCCCAGAGTATTGTGGAACCAGAGGCTCTCAAAAAATTAAGTCCTCGCTGCTCTATTTTCTAGAAGATACCGTGCCAGAGACCGGCAAATCTTTTTTACCTGACTGCCAAGGAAGGGTTATGTTTTTGCACGTATCTTAGTACTTATACATTTAGGTATGTTGGTATGCATGTAATATTCTTTATTACCTCGTATGTTCGAAACCGCTGCACGGATTTTGGTAACCCAAGTGTTCTCTTCTTAGATAAGTGACACGAAAAAAAAACCAACATGGCGGTGAGACGCAATAGATTAAAGAAAAAAAAAATGCTGCAATATGGGTATCAAATTAAAGGGCTCATCATGAGGATTTTAAAATGGAACATCATGACCATATTATTAAATCATCCACCTTTAAAGAATTAGACCGTTTACGGAATTAGTAACAAACATAACAAAATAATGGGAAAATCTCCATCTTATTATAATCTAACTAAAAAGTGTAAGTGTGTAAGTGTAAAAAGTGTGTAAAAAGAATAAAAAAAACCCGACTGCATAAAAAAGTCCAGAATAGTCGGGACCCATTAAATAAAATCTAGACTAAAATCAATCCAACCAAAATGGGTCCCGCCGCCTATTCTGGACTGAACTAATGTTTTCTTTTTCTTTTTAGTTTTTTTTTATGCATTCGGGTTTTTCTTTAATTAGCCGGTCAAAACTGAAACTGGAATGTTTTGCACTTATGATGTTTTTTTATTATGATGTATCAAGAAACGATCATCATTATGCACTATCTCGTCAATGGCCATACTTACCTGCCTAACGACACCGTCTCACATGATTTTAGGGTTTCGGACCGCAAAAGGTAAAAAAGGAACCCTTATAAGATCACTCTCTTGTCCGTCTGTCCGTCCGTCCGTCTGTCATAACCGATTTTCTCAGGAATGGGTGGACCTAGCAAGTAAAAATTTATACCAGATACTGAGGTCTATAGTCCCTATTAGGTGTATAACAATCAAGGTCCTGAGTCAACATGATAAAAAGATATGGGCAAATTTAGATTTACGTGTAAACTTGTAAGTACGAGTACCAAAATCTACCTTAATTTAATTTTTCAGAATTTTCCCTTTACTTGTGCTGCTACCTTGCTTTTAAGCAAAATTGACAATTCTAGGCCAACCGGAAGTACCCTATAGGTTTTGGATCGAAAACAACGTATCTATATACAACGTAATTTGAGTTAAACTGTAAACCAAATAGCTTGTTCGACCGTACTAATAGTCTAAGATCCTAAAGCGTGCCCCCGCGTGAAGCTAAACTGCTGAAAAATCTGGCAAAAATCATGATGATAGTGCATTTCATGAACTTTAAAGGAAAATTGTAGCGGTTAAGATAACTTTATTGGTTTAGTAGTAATAGTCGTTGAACTCCTATTAAAATCGGAGACAATAAACTCGAAGCTGTGGTCGATTATGTTTACCTGGGACAAACGGTCCAGCTAGGTAGGTCTAACTTCGAGAAAGAGGTCAATCGTCGAATCCGACTCGGCTGGGCAGCGTTCGGGAAGCTGCGCGGTATCTTCTCGTCCAACTTACCGCAGTGTCTCAAGACGAAAGTCTATGACCAGTGTGTGTTGCCAGTGATTACATACGGGACCGAAACGTGGTCACTCACAATGGGCCTTATCAGAAGGCTTAAAGTCACCCAAAGGGCAATGGAGAGGGCTATGCTCGGAGTTTCTTTTGCGTGATCGAATCAGAAATGAAGACATCCGCAACAGAACCAGCGGTGACCCTGGTTCTCTTGCTTGCTCTTAATTTTCTCAGAAACATACCATTGTGCCCTAGATCACTCTGGTTCCAAAACTGCAACGTTGTCAATTCGCATCCTTTCCGTTCCGCTGCAATGTGAGCAGTAAGAAGATACCTGTAAGAACAAACTGTTGGACTCGGTGCAAGTGTGAGAAGGGAACACCGGGGTGGTTATTAGTCAGTAACAGTCACAGATCCCCCCCGGCTGACATCCATCCATGACAATTTTCCACCCAGGAACAAAAAAAACAAAGGGTGTAGGTACTTCATTAGGCATCCAGTAGGGACAATCCAGTAAGCCAGCCAGCTGGGTGACTAGGTGTGCAGTGTGCCGAGTGGCAAGTGGTCCCGTCTGCGACAGCGGATGCAGCTAGTCGCGCCACTTGCGGCAATTAGGTAATGATGCTGGACACTGCTGACTGGCCTGCTGCAATTAAGCCCCGCGCCCCGCGCCAGCCGCCACGCCGCCCGCCTGCGTCCAAGTAAGTACCCAGACACTTTAGCTCAGGTGACACGGAATAGTCAAGGTTCGAGTAAAAACGTTGATGACTACATGAACGTCTTTTATATGCTTCACATCATTCATAAACTGAAGTTAAGAAGAAAATAAATACAGGCTGGAAGGGACATCGACGCACAGACAAATACCATGTATTTAGTACCTACCTAGACCTACATCATTCCGAACCTATGAAATTCTATCAATAAAACTCCGATCAATTTCGCCATCGCATTGCACAAGTGAACTGAGATACCGAAACTTCCAGAAGACTGCAATAAAACACGAAAGCACGAGATGTGCTTTGGTTCCAGAACTGGAGAGATCGCAGAAGTCGCCGAACATGTACCTACCTACCTATTCAATTTTACTTCTGCTGATTTTCTAGCCAACATCCTCCAGCTTTTGATGCCATATTTTCTTTAATCTGCTCTGGATCTCAGATCAATCTTCACCGACAACGTCGTTGGCAAACAGCATGTACCAGGGTGCCTCTTCTTGTATGTCTGACGTCAGAGCACCCATAATCAACAAGAAGAGGTAAGGACTTAAAGCCAACCCTTGATACAACCCTACAGTCACACTGAACTCGTCGGTGTTGCCAGCAACTGACCGGACGTGGGTGGGTACCAGACTTACTGTATAAAGCCCCAATTAACCCTACATACTTCCCAGGTATATCGTTCTCTTTCGAGGCCCACCACCAACACATCCCAAGGTACCGACCGCGACGCGACGTAAGCTCGGAATGCCGCTAACCGAATGTCACTGCATTTGCCGCTGATCCCGAGGTGAAGCTACGCCACGCGCCATGAGAGACTGACGTGGACATGATGCTGCGTGTGAGGTAGGTAGCCTGCAGTAGGGAGTTTCAGAAAAAGAAAATGCGGAATAGCTCGAGTTGAAGCTGAAGCGTCGCTGATCCGGTGCCTAGCTAATACGTGTCTGCTGACCTGACCACAATTAAATATTCCTATTATGTACTTATTAATTAAAACAAATTAATGTAAAATAAATGTAAATAAGGGAACTGGTATTACATACATACTGCGGTGCTATGATCCGTATGCGTGGCGTGCATATCTAATTAGGTAGTATATAATTATGTAACGTTCTTCCTGTAAGTATGTTGACATTCAGCCTCCTACCAATAGGTAGGAGGTAGGTAGGTAGGCTACGTTACTACTAGTAAGTACCTAGCTACTCGTAAAATTGGTGAACTTAAGTTAATAGTCAAACTTACAAAGGAGCCATGAAGTTAGGTACATTCGATGAGGGGCTGCGCCTTGCGCGACCACAGCGCTGTTGGAGTGTGGTTGGGGCGCACGGGAGCGCACGGGGCGCCGGGTCCAGCCGCGCTGCGCCAGCGCCGTGAGCCGCAGTCCGCCCGCGACACCGCTCCGCGCTACACGTGTGCTGGCGACACACAGCGACCCACATGACAGACGGTCAGTAACCACGGTGCCGAGCCGCAATTTTTGTGTATTACGAATTTAAAAATATCCCACGAGTTGCGCTGCCACGCGGTCACAGAACGGTGCGCGGCGCGAGGGGCGCGGGCCCCCGCATTCCGCGCGCCGCGGCCGAGCTCGCTGGCGGCGCCCCGCCGCTCAAAGCAGTGCGAGTGACACATCGCACCGTCCGCGCAAGCAGCAGCGCGCCCGCGCTGACCCTGCTCGCGCTATACGATTAAACGGCCTCTGTAACAGGAAGAAAGATAATATTGTTCACTAATAATATTCTTAGTTAATTAGTTGTTATCGCACTTCGTTTTGGATACTAGGTACATTTTGTGCCAATACAATACAAAAATATAAGAACTCGGAACTCAGTCTAAAGCTCGTGGCTAAATAATAACAGCCGATCGGGTCGATCTTTAGGTTAAGCCGTGCCTAGGTTGTTCTGTGGATGGGTGACCACCCATTACATACAGAGTTTCCTCCGTGCCTCGGAAAGTACGATAAGCTGTTGGTCCCGGTTGTCATTTATAGATATTGTGACAGTCGTTACAGGTAGCCAGTGGCCCAAAAAATCCGACATCTAGTCTAACCAAAGGATTTCGTATTACCCAGTACTAACTGGGTTGTGCAGGTCAGATAGGCAGTCGCTCCATGTAAAATACTGGTATTCAGCTGCATCCGGTTAGACTAGAAGCCAACCCCAACATAGTTGGGAAAAGGCTCGGCAAATGATGACATCTGCACAGAATCAGCACTGCAAGAATGAGGATCGTGTATTTGTTTGGTTCGAATATAATGGTACCTACATTTTAACAAGTAACTGACATAATATTGTATCCTATGTAGGTACTTATAAATACGAAGCGTAATGATACCTACTTAACGATTTTAGTAACATTCTTGTACCCACCGCGCGCTTTTGTTGTCTCTTCCTCTGGTCTCACATAAATACTGATCAAGTTTAGATTAAGTTATTAAGTCAACTAGAAATAAAACAAAATGATTTATACTTACATAATAAGTAAGATACGTAGATCTACACCTACGTATTTCAGTTATTAGAATTTGGATTTTGAAGCCAAATTCCGAAACACAATACCTACATTCGTAATTTTCGTAAATAGGTGTGAAATAATTAACATTGTAATAAGTTTTGGGTATTTATTCGGTGAGCGTTATATTACCGGCTCAACGCGCGACGCTGCCCGCTGTCGTCGTCGCGCCGAAATCAAAGTCCGACCAGCAGTGTGTGTGTGAGTGGTGGCCGCCTGGCAGTTCAGTTTGTACAAACGTCGACGTCGTTTACTCAGCTCCATCGTTTATTGAGTAAATACGAGTAGTAGTCAGATAGTTCGTTAGGTACACTTTTGACAATTTCCAAATGTTTACCTGACGAACTATCTGACACTTTCGTTCGACCTAGTAGTGGGTACCTAGGTACTACAGCACGATGTTCACTGAACGGTGGTTGGTTCAGTGAACACGCTCACGTCTGCACTGCCTCTGGCCGCCTCCGCGCGGGACGCTCATCGAGTAACGCAGTCGAGCAGGTCTTGCAGCTCTGCAACTCTGCACCGCGCCACCCGTGCCACTCACACAAACACAATTCTGCTTCGGGAGAAAAAAGAACTAGTAGATAGTTATGATTTGCCCATAAAGATGACATTAACGTCTATGGCTAGAGGATATTATGACCCTTCGAGTGGATTTACATAGAGTTTTGCAGAATAACAAAAAACAAAACTTGAGGTAGGTTACATGTTACACTTACACAATATTCATATACATGTTAAATACAAATTTTATTTCGTTAGTGTTGTCGCTAAATTCGCCAACCCGTGCACATCTTGACGCCACACGAAGCATATCAGGTGCTGCGCAGACGGTGCACGGTGGACAATGTGCAACAAATAATCAATGTCAACCGATAGATGAAAAAATAACGCGCAACCAAAAGACTGGATTTCAGTGGTAATTTTTGCCCGACGGACAACATTAAATAGTCCATCGTCTGCTCAGCGCTGAACTTGAGCGAGTACCTCAAGATCGCACGAACAGGGAGTGTGCAACTGTGCACAGTGCACATAACCACTTAGATACTATACTATACTATACATATACCCGGGCCGCACCAGCAACAAGCACTTCTCCTTGTCTTATGAACCAAAGGTACATTAAGATTTTTTGATTTTTTAAGAACTGTTGGATCACTCTATATCTCCCATCAATAAGGGTTGAAAGTTCGTGAATTATTTTTTCACCTATGGCCGTATTCGCTGAAGGAACAGCTACAAATGAAGAGTGGTTGCCGCTGATAGTAAATTCGTTCGAGGTTTAAAAAATGGAGTGTTTGTGCGCGGCGTGCGTCGCCAAGCCAAGGCTCGTGGGCGCGATCATGTTATTCGATCTCGAGTGTCGACCATTCGCGCGCGTTCTACCACATTAGCATGCGAAAACTGCCATGTACCTATAGATATACTTATATCTGTTTCGATTCCGTGCGTATTTTATTACTATTTAAACGTTTTATTAAAATATCAAATACCTACATAACAAGTTAGTTTCGAAAACAAGTTTGAATGTGAGATCAAACTTCGCCCCTCCACTCGGAAGTGTACATTTTTGTACAAGGCGCTATCGTTAAAACGACAGTTTATTAAGAACTGAGTATTTAGTTTTCGGGTTTGGTTTCAAACCTTTTTATAATAAAAGCGACTTTAAAACAAGGTGACGCATCGAATAAACTCATCATCTCATCTACCTAGCCCAATGACGATGACACCCTCTTGACTGCTCGTACGGGCGACTCAGGCTCACGAGTTCACGACACATCAATGAAATTGCACTTAGGCTGCGGTTCCACTGTAACTGTCCAATATTTCTCAGTTTCTCCGCTCCGCCTCAGTGGAACCACAGCCTAATAAATATGTTAGGTGGAACTATGGGTGGCCATTTTAGTTTTGACCAGTTATTGGATCTCTCCACACGCGTTTATTTTGATAACTTTTTTAAACATTTCTGCATAAATAAAATGAGTTCCTGTTCAATTAAATGGTGTGGGAAATCGTCTAGAACATCCACTTATAAAAAAGATGGCATAACTTTTCATCGGTAACTAAAATATATTTATAATTTAATAATATTATGAATAATTGCAGGGCTCAAGCTAAACTGGTTGTTTACGTAAAATGGCACAAAAATGTATACCGCGTTGATGTCTTTTTGAAAAGTCTAAAAGGGACAGACGAGCAGACGTATTGAAAATAGTAAATAAGTCTGTCCCTTTCTATCTGTAGTGTTGTGGCAACTTCAAAACAAAGTCTATTTATAATAATGACGATAAAAATTACGATGTTCCCTAACTGTAAAAAAGTAACATTACTTAAGGTTTACATTTTAGATTTCCAAATATTCCAGAACTGAAAAAAAAAAGTGAATTAATGCTGTTCACAGGGAAAATTGGTTTCCAAAAAAATATAGCGTTGTTTGTTCAAGGCATTTCACGGCAGATTGCTTTGAAACCTTAAAGAACCGACGCCGTTTATTTAGTTCAGCAACACCAACCCTGTTTTTGTCTTTTGGTATGTTGTATAGTTTAAAGAAATTATAATTAATGGACGTCGATTTTATCTATATCGATATTATTGTAGCAGAACTGAATAGTGCATCACTATGTTTGGAACATTCGTCCTGACGTTGTTGCATCGGCCAATCACAACCGCTGTATTTTCTTCGTCCCCCGGCCCGCAGTGGTGAGGGTTGTGCCTAGATGAAATCGGTTTATCAGCTCTCAAGTGGTTTAATTCTCATTGACCTAGCCTTTTCCCAAAAAGATGCCCGATGAATTGACAACCTTAATAAATTAGTTCAAAAAATAATACTGACTAAGTTCAAAAACATCACCCCCTAATAAGTATGAAACAATAAAATATAAATAACATATAACATATAAATATTCAATATTTATCAGATCTATTAAATAATCAACTTACCTACTCGTTAAATATTTTAATGTATTTATTAAATGTTTATAGTGACGTTCAGAGGATAGCCGTGGTCGTAATATCCCACTTTGCCAAGTTTATGATCTGATTTGGATATGATGGGTAGGTGGCATACGAGACGTCGCATAGCCTATATCATCATCAGCCTATAATGTTCCCACTGATGGGACACGGCCTCCTCTCAATGAGAGGGAATGGGCTATAATCCACTACGCAGTGCGGATTGGTAGATGTCACATGTCTTTGATTTTTTGGTTCTAGGACATGCCGGTTTCCTCACGATGTTTTTCTTCACCGTTTTGTTTTGTTTTGCGGTGATGAAATAAATTACACAAAGTCAAGTTACTGTTCGTAAGTCGGGGCCGCCACCACTGGGCCACCGCTGCTCTCTGCTGCATAGCCTATAACTGGCGGACAATCAAGATGCTTCCAACGATACCTCATTTGTCGAATGACGATGAGTAGTTCAGAAGTTATATGATGATATACAGATGAACATAATACATCCATCCTGCCCGTCAAAATCATAACCTCCCTTTTTGCTTTGCCGTAGTGGGGTACAAAAACAAACAAGACGAGCAGAACTCGCACCCTGAAGGTTCCGTCTCAAAGCCGGATACGGGTTTTCTTTATATAAATATAGGTAGGCGTTTAGGTAAGCACTTCCGCTGTCCAGATTTTATTTTTCGCATCTTTACACGAAACAGAGAAGAACGACATTTCACGAGCCCCTTAAGGGGCTCCCCCATGGCACACTAGCGCCACTTTAGTAAAAAAATCAGAACTCGTTAAATACACAATTAATATAAAATCTGATTGACAAAATCAATGCTTTAGAGTTCTAGATTATTGACGTCTATTTAATTCATTAAAATATACTTCACTGTAGTTACAGTTAAAAAAATTGCTAAAAACGGCCGTTTTTTTCCATTTTGTATCTGTAACGACAGCGAGCTATGTTTCAATGAGTTAAGCAGACGTAAATAATTTAGAAGACCAAATGATTGATTTTGTCAATCAGATTTTATATTAATTGTGTATTCAACGAGTTCTGATTTTTTTACTAAAGTGGCGCTAGTGTGCATGGGGGAGCCCCTTAAAAAGATATTTCTATAATTTTTATGATAACTCACACTTAAAGAATTACGCGACCGTAACACACATGTGAGCTTACAGAGTTAAAGTTATTAGTTAAAGAACTTAGAGGGTTGTATTGATGATTTTAATTATTAAAATTCTGTAAATACATATACGTGTTAGGATCGCGTATCATAATTATTTTGTTCAGCATACAGCCTGACACTGACCGGCAAATGGCAAAAAAACGTAAGAAAAAAAAGTAGTTTTCACAAAAGTTGAGCTTATGTTACAGACACAGTAGTAGAGGGCGCGGAGGGCGCGACCGCGTGGCTGCGGCGCTGGTGGCGCGCGCTGCTGGCCGAGCTGGTGGCCACGGCGCTGCTGGTGTGGCTGGGCGTGGCCGCCATGATGCCAGTGCTCGGGCCCGGCACCGTGATGCTGGCGCACCCCGCCATGGCCTTCGGCTTCGTGGTGATCGGTAACGCGTGCGCCTTCGGGTCCACGTCCGGCGCGCACATGAACCCTGCGGTGACCCTGGCGGCGCTGCTGACCGGGCGCCTGGGCGCTCTGCCGGCGCTGGGCTACGTGCTGGCGCAGCTACTGGGCGCCACGGTGGGCTTCGGCGCGCTGCTCGGCACCACGCCGGCGTTGGTGGCGGCGGCGCCCGCTGGTTGCACGATGCCGGCGCCGCACGTGTCTGCGGTGAGCGCTGCGCTAATCGAAGCGGCGCTCACGGCGTTGCTGGTGATGACGTGCTGCGGCCTGTGGAGCGCGCACGACCCCGCGCGCCCCGACCCCGCCGCTCCTATCAAGCTGGGGCTCGTTGTCGCCGGCCTCGTCTACGCGGGGGTAAACGTCACATAATATCACACCTGGACCACCTGTGCCCCGAAGGGCTAGGCAGGGGTCAGCTACAAATGGCTAGCAACTTGATTCAGTACACAAAGTGTTAAGTGAACGCTGTCGTGGTTGCAGGGGCAAGCGACGGGCGCCAGCGTCAACCCGGCGCGCAGCTTCGGACCCGCGTTGCTGCACGGCTACTGGGACGATCAGTGGGTGAGTCAATTCGCGACGTGCGACGCTACCATGTGCAGCATACAGCCTTAGTTTTTGTTTATTTTAAGTACTTAATCTAAAACCCTAAGGGGTTTCGCACTTATCATTACGATCAATTTTAATTACCAACACTGAAATTGCGTAAAACAGTTTTAACGTAGGTTTAGAGTAAAGAAAGGCTTCTAAGCTTGTTTAATATCTATGGCTAATACCTACAGAGAACGCGATTTGGTGAATTGCTTAACACAAATGTATACCTACGCAATTGTCATTGTTACCACCAATTTTGATCCCTGAGCCATCTTAGCATTCAAGAATCAATGAATGATTCTTAAGGTTAACGCAAACTTAGCCGCACCGCAGTCGCCGCATTCGCATTCTCCCTTTAAAGTTCTATGCAATCTGTGCCTGTGTGCAATCTTTGTCTATGTCTGTGAGCGAGATTCCGAAATTGAATGCGGCGACTGCGGCGACTGCGGTGCGGCTAAGTCTGCGTTCACCTTTAAGAATATTCAGCATTCAGGGGCTATTTCTCAAAGCAATGGATGGGATCTACTGATACATTTTGTTGCTACAAAGAAGTATTCAGAACAAATAACCCAGTTGAAGGCATGGTTTGCCTTAAAATTTCTTTGAAATCAGCGGTGTATCGGTTCATACAATTACCTAAAAAGGAAGCCAAATATCAAGATAACAATTAAAAAGGGTAGAAACCTATTGTAACGGAAAACAGCGTAGTTTAAAGTTAAACGAGAAATATATAAAACTTAACATAAGTAATTATTACTAGTGCACTGCGAAACGAAATTTTAGCTCTGGAATGTGTAGAACGCTTATGCAGGCTGAATAGAAGATAAATAGATACCTATTTATCTTCTATTCAGCCTGCACAAGCGTATCGTAGGATAAATAATAAGTACCTAGCATTTTTGTTACGTGTTTAATGTTTTATTAATGTTCTTCTGCCGTAAAGCGAATCTGTCTTAAAGCGAATCTGTCATAAATCGAATCTGTCTTAAAGCGAATCTGTCCTATTGCTAACAAAGAATTATTTCTATGATCTAACAAAGCCGTATTAGAACTGTACCTAACAATAACGGTGGTATAACTGGTAGACGTACCTAAACCTTTTAAGTACCTACATTTAAAACTGACCAGTAAGAATCCCCGCAGACTGCAGACTTTCTGTCGGCCGATAGTTTATCAGTATGGACGTGTATGCTAGTGCGCATTATTCCAACGTTTCAAAATCGACTGATAATCCAGTTTGTTGGGCTACACTAAACTAAAGGCCAACAAGTTTTGTATGAGACCAATTCTTCTAAAGCGTCGGATTCCCGAGATATAAGCCAGAAAATAAATAAAATGGTGGAAGAAAGGCAGGCAACGCGTCATACAATAATCTTCCAACCCGAAGGGGGGCAGCTAACATGACGTACCTATGTTCGCTAGGTAGCTTGGATTGTTAGTAAGTATATCCGAGTGAGTCCCAAACTCTGCGTGTGTCTGTGCAGGTGTACTGGGCAGGCCCGCTGGGCGGCGCGGCGCTGGGCGCGCTCCTGCACCGCTTCGTGCTGACGCCGTGTGCGACGCGACAGAGCACGCGCGCGCCGCGTGACGTCGACATCCCGCTCAACGACAAGAACGACCAGGTCTAGACCACGCCCACCTGACATTACAATATAATTACATAATAATTTTCTCCCTTCTTTACATAATAAATAAAACATTCTAATTAGGTAGTACCTACCTGTCATATTTTTGTACACTCATCTCAGAATCTTTTATTTCCGTAATCCTTAATGTTAGTAGTCAACCGCACAAGCTAGTAGGGGACTTAGGGGAGCCTTAAGAGGGGATTTACTCGAGCGTACCTAACAGATTACCAGAAAGGGGGATACCTTGCACCCTGTTGAGTACCTCCACTATACAGGGTGAATAGTGTGGATACGTTCAACGGGGCAGTACGGGGAACTACCCTACCTTAAGGGCCTATACTACCTCAAATGGTTTAGCATGATCCTCCGTTACGCCTAAAATACTGCAGCATTAATTTTGAAATAAATATATGGTAAAGTTGAGGATTAATGTTAGTCCTATATTTGGCGAAAACACGATTCCATAAAATTTTCTCGATAGAAAAAAAACCCAAAGTTACCTCTAAACTGAACAATAAACCGCTGGCAATCATAAAACACTTCAACTTAGATCATGAAACTTTTTATACTAACTGAACTAACTATAAAGCAGGTCTTATATTATTTATTTTTTAGTCCAATCAATAGATTTTTTGTAAGTCGCAAACCACTAATTTCGCACTATTCGGTCCGCAGTGACTGACGTAACAACCACTTTGTAGTGCAAGCTGATTAGAACTTTATTCTAACAGAATTTCAAACGAAGTTTGAACTACCAAATACAGAGTTGCTAATTTGAGGTAGGCTCTTAACCGTTGCAGCCACACGAAAATGGTCTTATGAGACTATTCATATTTTTTCGTGAAATTTTGATCACCATCCACAGATAAAAAAATTACAGTTATATCAAGAAAATTGCTATTTTACACAAAATATAGTTTTGATGTGAATCGACCCTTTTTCTAAAACCGATCTAAAGCTCTTATGGGACCAACTCAGCTCGGAGTATTATAGAAGTCGAAGTCGAACTTTTTGATCATTATTAGAAACAGGATCGATTGGCATCAATAAAATGTTTCGTGTAAAATGGCCATTTTCTCGCTAAATGTGATTTTATTACCCGACTCCGGCGAAGCCAGGAAACGGAAGGGTTATGATTTTAGCAGTCTATTTAAGTATGTATGTATGTTTGTATTTACGTATGTTCCTCCGTAGTGCCTAAACTATTCATCCAAGTTTGATGAATAAGGTGTCAACCGATTCGTAATTATAGCCCGGGTAACATACAGTACATGTTAACCGACTTCAACAATAGGAGGAGTCGATTTTACCTTGTGAACCCCGAATTTAATTAGAGCGTGTTTTTTCCGTAGACGGGTTTTTTATTGGAAAAGGAGTAAAATGGGTATCAAAATTTCACGAAAAATTATGAAGAGTCTCCTAAGACCATTTTCGTGTAGCTGCAACGGCCGAAAATCTTCACACTCTTCTCTTTCTTCACACTCTTCTCTTTTCATCTCTTCGTATAGCTAATGTTGTTACCAGTAACATAATACGCTACTTTTCTTTAAAAAAAGTCTAGTAATTGAACAAATATTTTCTATTAAGTAGACGAAGTCGCGGGTAACAGTTTATAATCTAACTAGCGACCCGACCTGGCTTTACTCGGGTCGCCCCGGGTACAATTTACTAACAACAGCGCCACCTATCGGGTCCAGAACTATTCTATCTTTCAAGCTAGAACCAAATAAAAGCACATTCACAAAATCATTGAAATCGGTTGGGTGGTTTCGGAGTTTAGTAGCGTGTACGAACCTACGAGTGACGCGTGTTTTTTTGTACAAATTCTAGCGACCCGCCCCAACTTCGCACGGCTAGCACTAATCGTAATCGTGTAGTAATCAAAGCTCCGAAAAAATAATGAGCACACTCAAAATATGAAATTTACTGCTTTAAATACTGTCTACTCTGAGACAGTGGAGCTTGGATGAATGAATGATGAATGTCGAAAGACGAATGAGACAACATAACTTTGTTCTAAATTTTACACAATGCTAAATATATATTAAAAAATATATAGTGTGGACTGATGCTCGTCTCTTTTCGAATCTAGTTGAATGGATTCATCCAAATAGTAAACCTACCGACATTTTTGTGCGCCTGATCAAAACAGTTAGCAGCAACTTGACACGGATGGCGGCTAAAGTTCAAAGGATCAGGCGCAAACATCTTCCCCGCAGTTGAATGTCTTAACTCTCACTCGATCAGATGCTCCGTCGCTGGCAGCGGACAGAGTCGCTTAAAGGGCCTCCGGTGAGTTCTCTGTGTCGTTTGAACGTCTGCCACGCGACATACTCCATCTGGACCAGGAAAGAGCTTTCTGAAACGGCCCATACATGTCGTAGCCAATTCGTATACGTGTTCTACGATATAACTGCGACATCCACATTACTCGGATTATCGCATAATTAAAGTTTTAAATTGGTCATTAACACTTCTTTAAAAACTAAAAATAATTCAAAAATAATAATCTAATAGCTCGACGATACAATTCACAAATTACTATAAATGTAATTACGCATGTTTTTATTTATCTCTAGTTTTTCATAATTACCTACTTTGATGGTCTGTTTATCTTTTCCAGAAACCATTCCCGCTAACTCGTCAATACTAGTGAATATCCCTATTGATGGGTGTATTAAGCCATATCGAATGCCAAAAGGCGGGGTCTATTTTGCTCGCGACGCTCGCTCATTTGAGCCCTCCATACCCTTCTAACCTAACCTGTCCGAGGGTGCCGGGTGCCCCAAGTCGGTATAAAAAAGTCAATATAAAAACAAAATAAATAAAATAGCATTAGCACTTAGAATTGCAACAAACCCGCATTTTTCTACATTTTATAGCGATTATTTATTACATTTATCAGTCGGTACTAAGTTTAAATTATTAATTATCACTGATCATCATCATCATCATCATCAGCCTATTAATATTCCCACTGCTGGGACACAGGCCTCCTCTCACCTTATACCTCGAGTTTCGGTAATTATTAATAATTTTCAATTAATCACATTTACCGTGACATATATACTAAAAGCTACCGGTAGCCTTTTGCGCAGCGACAAGAAGTTAGAGACCAGATAACTAAGATGCTGGACTTGTTGCAAGCATCAAGTTCACAGATAATCTGAATTTATTGCGGGTGAGTGTTTATGAGCAGACAAATCGATCTACCCCCTTCTTCTTTCTACGTTTCACACGCTCGGTACCACTACAATTGTCACTCACAATTTAAAATAAATACCCTACCCTACCTACCGTACCTACCGTACCTACCGTACCTACCCTACCTACTATGCAGTTTTTCTTGGCAAGTAGCGCAACCTTGAACTGCACACTTGAAAGTGGTCGTACTGGACATGAAATCTCACTGCACTCACTCACTGCAGTGAGTGACATAGTCAGTAAAGCCGTGGAAGCCAAGGCAGATGAACCAAACTGATGAAAAGATGATGAACGAAAACAACAAAAATTTCATAACTTATTTATTTAAAACATTAAAAAATTAAGGTTTACGCGTAGGTAGCTATTTATCTGATACATTAATAGTCTTTTATTTGGATTTACAAAATGTAAAGTACTTAAAAAATATATAAATTATGTTGGAATAATAAACACGTGGTTTATGCTTTCTTTCAAAGTTTGTGGAAACGTTCACCACTACAGGTTTAGTTTTCTCATTCTGACACGATTTCTTAACATTTTCTGTATTTTTTTTACAGTTTCAGTACAGGGGGAGGTTTTGGAATAGGTGATTTTATTTTATTCTTATTATTATCTTTCACTGTTTGGGCTTCTTTATTTGTAGTTGTGGCATCTTTTTTGGCTTTGCTATCACCAATCTTTGCTTTAGTCGGGCTCACTTTCTGAACAACTTTCGCCCCTTTTTTGCCATCTGTTGAAACAGCTCTACACCATTTTTTCACACACGTCCAAGTGTGTCTGTGAAAAAACCTTCATCTGATGAATGTAACATTCCGTCAGGTCCTGTAAAGCTCTGTGGTACCCACCGTTCATCCGGCCCTATAACCATCTTTGTTTATCTCACACCAAGTCTTAACATTAATGACCATACTTCAGAATCCATCTAAATCGCTGCATTCCTGGTTACCATCGGGACCCTTGAAGAACCTCGGCACTTGGTTACCATTCTTATCGACTAGTTTAACTTTATGATCTATATATGTGTACTGAGTTGCACTCTCATGCAGTAAGTGTGGATGTTTAGCTTTAGCATCCCGACTTGCTGAAGGTGGGGTGACTTCTATGACCCATTCTCTTTGTCCGTATCGCTGATCTCAATGGTACTAGCGTCATCAGAGCACGAGCAGGAGTCTACAATAGGAGGCTCTATGTGTATAGGGTTACCGGCGCAAGAGCAATCCGGTGAATTTGGATCTGGTAAAGGCAGTACTCCTATTGCTTGATTGTACGCCTTTAAACAAATCTCTTGACACCTGTCTCTGAATGAAGACTATAATCTAATGTTTCTCGTTGTCCCTCTACGTTCTCTCCTATCACGTTGCCTCTTAATTTTACGAACCTCTTCTGCTGTCTTTCCTATTGTGTACATAAGTGGTGGTTTTTCATCGTACGAATATTGATATAGAAGTCGTTCTTTAGAGATTTTTTTGAAAACTTCCATTTGGACGGTGTACTCTCAGTCGCGTTTTGAGACAATAACTCGATGTAGGCTTCATTTCGATTTTCTTCTTGCGCTGCATCATGGCTCGCTTCTCCTTTTTCAAGCTGTCTTCTCGCTGCGCCCTGTACCTTCTCACCAATATTGCGTTTGCAGCGCCCAGCTTCCAGTTTGGCCTGGTCTAAAAAATTGAGAGGTTGAATTGATTACTCGATGAACTTAAAGGATATCTTAATTTTTATTTAGATTTATATTAATAAACTTACTTGATTAAATTGTTGTCTATGTCTCATCATATAATGTATTCCAACGTGTTAACAAAATGTACAAATTAAATAATAAACAATTTTATTTTTAGTAAAATAAAGTATAATAAAAAAGGTTCGTAAAGTTTAATAAAAAAGGTTCGTAAAGTTTAATAAAAAAGGTTCGTAAAGTTTAATAAAAAAGGTTCGTAAAAGCGTTTAACATACTTCTGTCTTTGAAGGTAGATTTCTTAAAAAATAAAGAAAACAATGCATTTGGCATTATGTGGGTGTACAGCTTGCAACAGGTGCAACTGCTGAAAGATGAGCAACTCCACTTGAATCTACTCCAGTGAAAGAAAGAAAGAAACAATATTTATTTGTCGCAGAGCCATGACGTGCATACAAAATGACTAAAAATAAAATAAACATACAACACATAAAAAATATTTATAAATACAATTGGACGGAACAAAAAAAGTAAGTAAAGCAAGTAGCACTCAGTAAAGAAGTTCTAATTTTCCTTCCGATGACCATTAAAGCAAACGAGTCCTGGAATAGAACCCTGTAGGGGCAAACGAAGCGTGGTACGCTCCCTACATGGACCGACGTCTTTAAAAAGATGGCTGGTGACCCAATCGTCTTGGCTATATGTATTGTGGTGCAGCAAGGGAGCTTCCTGCCCAGCATATTATGATATTATGCTGTCTTGATAGATTTATCTACAACTTCACGTTTTAGGATCGGTAATAGCTGCATTTACCTTAATGAGAATAAAATGCCTCTTCGTTTGCACTACACATCATCGCCATGGAAGCGAGAAACTTCGGCTTTTGTTATTCTTTCATTTCGGCACTATATTCAATTATTCATACAGCAAAATCAATCCATGTTGGGTACACTATTTTCTGCACTGCTGGTACACCGGCTGGTACTCTCTATAAGAGAAAGTGGACAGGGCAGTGCGGTTTGGTAGATGTCACATTTTGATTCAAATTTTCAGTTCTAGGATGTGCCGATTAACTCACGATGTTTTCCTTCACCATTTTGAGAGCAGCAGGAATGAAATAAAACGCACAAACTGACGCCCCTGCCTGGTCAGACCTACGAAGAACACAACCACAGAGCCGCCACAGTTAAATGAAATACCTAACACAATAAACCTTTTTCCGTTAAATGTGTTACGGCGCTGCCTCACCGGGAGCGTTCGCCTGGAATGTAACAATCCAAGATTCGATTTTGTACAGAAACAAGTGAATCTGAACACACAGGCATTACATTACAGGCTATTATTTTATACTACTATTATTAGAGTTGGGTATTTAATTCAACTGAATTTGTTAAAAAAGTTCGTTTCTGGTTTTTTTAATAATCTAAGATGTTATTATGCAAGACATACGTACCTATTCAGGTACATAAAATGAGTGTCATCCTGAACTTCGACAGTGAAAGAAACTTTATTTATTCCTGAAAGCTTCTAATATATTGTCGACACCAGAATTGGTAAAACATCAAAATTTGATATCTGACACCAAAATTAGAAATATTTGGCCTACGTGGAAGTTTATGATAACTCGATTGCTTAAAAGTTATCCTGGTACAATGGATGTCATAAAGGGTACAACTAAAATGCCCACTCATCCAGGAGCATTGGCCACACCCGAAAAGTTGGAAACATTTAAAAAGGAGTCAACTAATTTTGAAATATTAGACAGTACTGCACAGTTAGTACTTTCGTCAAACATGACTGAGGATATGTTGCACAAAGTGATGCCATTCAGCACAGCAAAGGACATGTGGGATGAACTTGCAAGGCTATACGACGGAGCTACAGAAAATAAGAGCTACGACTTTTGCTTGAAGTTCTTCAGCTACCAAAAAGATCCTGAGCATGACATGAGCACACATATATCTGCAATAAAATCATTATTCTACGACCTGAATACTGAATTAGAAGGAAACGATTTACCAGTAATCCTAGTAATTTGTAAGATACTGGATACACTTCCGGAACATTGCATTTAAGTCAAGTTGGCTTTTGATGGCAAAACAGGATAGAAACATTGAGAATGTGACGATACAGTTATGTGATAGAGCGCTATTAAAAAAAACAGAGTGTAGTATTAATGTGAAAGCTCTTGTAGTAAAATCTGAGAAGAGTAAGAACAACTTTAACAAAAAGCAATTATGTAAGTATTGCGGACAGGTCGGTCACATTGTCAAAAAATGTCATAAATGGATTTCCGACGGGAGACCACCAAAGAATTCGACCGGTAGTGTGAACAACATAAATTTAACAATTCTGTCAGTTGAAGATACAACAGAAGCAGATAAAAATTGTTGGTACGTAGACAATGGCGCAACTAGTCATTTTACGAATAGGTCTGACTTATTTGAAAGCTTTGAATATTTTCAAAATAATTACACGGTCACTACAGCCTCTAGACAGACAATCAATGCTATTGGCAAAGGAACAATACGTCTCAATAATAATGACACCAGAATTTTTTTCTGTCACCAAAATCAAAGTCACCAAAGTCATCAAAGTCTGTACACCAATTTTTATTTTACTGAACCAAATTATAAATAAAATAACAATAAAAATCTTAACTATACTGAATGAATGTTTTAATAAAAAAATAACAATTAGATAAATAAAAAAAAATAACAATCAACAAATACAACTTTCTTATTTTTCTACGTCTCGCATTAATTCCACAGTTTTTAATTTAAATGAATTGCAATCTCCTCCTCTGACCTCTATCATTATCATCATCATGATCATTTTTATTTTTTTTATAAGTATTTTTAACATGTTTATGTAACGAGATCCATTTAATTTTAAAAATTAACGAACAACTAATAAACTTTCTTTCTTCTAAGTCTTGTCAATTCTTCAGTCTGTAAATTAAAAATATCCAAATCATCCAAAAATATAAAAATGATCATGATCGTGATGATACCGAAGACGCTATCATCACCATCATGATCATCTTTAGGGTTCCGTAGTCAACTAGGAACCCTTATAGTTTCGCCATGTCTGTCCGTCCGTCCGTCCGTCTGTCCGTCCTCGCTTAATCTCTGTGACCGTTAGCACTAGAAAGCTGAAATTTGGTACCAATATGTATATCAATCACGCCGACAAAGTGGTAAAATAAAAATTGGAAAAAAATGTTTTATTAGGGTAGCCCCCCTATATGTAAAGTGGGAAGTGATTTTTTTTTAAATTTCAACCCTAACGTGTTATATATTGTTGGAAAGGTATTTAAAAATGAATAGGGGTTTCCTAAAATCATTTTTTGATAATGTCAATAATTTCGGAAATAATCGCTCCAAAAGTAAAAAACAATGTGTCCCCCTAACTTTTGAACCATAAGTTTAGAAAATATGAAAAAAATCTGAAAAGTAGAACTTTATAAGGACTTTCTAGGAAAATCATTTTGACCTTGATGGAAACAACAGTTTTTGTACAAAAAGCAGCAGGAGCGCGTAGCGCTGCTGGAACGCGAACATAATGGAAACCCACCTTTAAACTCATAAGTGGGAACACTTATTGTAACGGACGGGAAACTACGGAACCCTACACTGAGCGTGGCCCGACACCTCTTGGCCGGTTTTTATTATATTTTTTTTTATGCTTTTTATTTTCTTCCATACTATCCTCTTCTGTGCATTCATATTGTAATAGTATTTCACTACTTATTCATATTATCAAAAAAATTAACATTTGGAGTTGGAATTTGGTCATAGTCTGCTGTTCCCTTAATGTTTGCGCGGAACGCCAAATTCTAGCACCTACGTTTATAAAAATAAATAAATAAAAATAAAATAAAAATATTTTATTGTCAGGCATCAAGGCCCATTGGGTGTTAGTATTAACATCTTCCTTAAAGACTATATTAGTAACATGCAGGAAAAAAAAAAGAAAAATCACAATCACAGGAAGGTTTAACAAGCTTTGTTGCCAACGTGTAGCTTTGTAAACCTCTCCATTGTAGGCCCATCCTCAGCAAACACCTTCAGAATGCTTTTGCTGCTTCCCCTCACTCGGGATATTACTGAGGAAACTTTCTTCCGCATTATCGCAAAGTAATCGTCAGTGTGCGAATCGGCGAGCATACCTGACGCACTACAGTAAGGTGGAAGCGTCAACAGCGCCCTGAAGCCATTCTTGTATTGAATGCGCAGGGATTGTCTGCTTTTAGGGTATGATTATCCCAAAGGCTGCTGGTGTAAAGTTTGGCAATAGGCCTTAAAAAGAGTTAGTTTCACGGGAACTGAACAGCCATAAAACCTTCTGCATATCATATTTCCCCTTACAGTCAGTGCCCTGCGCTCCTTTTCCATATCCAAGTCGTCTTTTAACTCTTCGGTGACAATATGAACCTACTGGTTGCAAAATATTTTTATTGCCGATTTCATTTATTTTATTTTCATATTTTTATTGTTAATTCAAATAGGTAGTGTACTCGTATTTATCAAACAATTACCAACACCGTTGTACATCAAACTGGGACTTGGATTTTTAGAAACTTCACGGATTTCATTTCTTCTTCTTTCATAAAAAAAAACGAATAAAATGTCTTTTTTCATTCCCGGTATGTCTTCAGCTAGCCAATTCCAACCCATATTCTTGGGAACGGGAGGATAATGGTACTTTTTTTCAAGTCTTCTTCTTTGATAGGCACTTTTGCGACCACTGAAACATATCAAAGTAAAAATGAAGCATTCGAAACGCGGCTGACGCACGTTTCGTTATAACCGGATACTTACGACTGCCTTGCGATTTTTTAGATTTCTTCTTTTTTTCCTTGTCACCTTCTCTCTTATTAGCTTTATCTTCTCCAGCACCTTCTTGAGGCTTATCTTCTTTTTTCACACCTACGCTCTTTCTTGTTTTTTCTTCAGCCGTTATGTCTTTCGTTTTTCTATCGGTATTACTTTTTGTTGATTTAGGTCCTATGGCCTTTGAACTCTTTGTACCTCAATTTTCATTCTGTTCTTCTTCTGGCCATGCACTTTCAACTTTGATGTACTTCTTATCGTACAGTTTGGACATGGATGCTTAATATGCGCTGGCTGATAGCGCATGTCGTCTCCGAGACACTCGTAGCCTCCGCAAACCGCACAGTAAGTAGTTTTGTTTGAAAATTTAAATGTGCACACACACAGTAGCAGAAGCATGTGTCCTTATTTCTTTGGTTATTTTTTTCTTTGAGACCCCATCAGGGTTAAAATCTTTAACCTTTACGGCTGCGTCACGCGACTTTACGCAACACATGTTGTAAATTTCGTTGACTCGTATTTCTACGTCACTGTCCACAAGACTGGGAGGTAATTCGAGACGAGCAAGACATACTGGTTCAACACACGTCAAAGGCCCATTATCAATGTCGAAATTATACGCGAATGGAGAGCATGGCATCAGGTCCGGATCTACCCGTGGGGCATTCAGAATGACAAACTTAGGATTTAGCATCAGATTTTCCAGAAGTTTTTGAAACGGTCCCAGGGCTAGATTGACTGGTTCCAGAAGTTTTTGAATCGGGCCTAGGTGATGGCGATGAACCCTTAGTAGGTTTATCTTCAAAATTATATTCTACTGTGAAATAATAGACATCATATACTTTCGGTACGGGTTTTTTATAAGGGCACCCTAATCCTTCACAGACACTCCCTTCACCCGACGATGCATTCTCACAGTCTTTACTACAAATAGAATCACATGACTCTCTCTTGGTCAGTGATGCTCTCATCTTTTCTATGCAAGCGCATTGAGTAGACAAACCTTCGCGCGTAGCCCCGTGAGAGAACACGCCTTCATGCCGCAAAAAGTCTTGAATGGTAGCAGCCAATGTACAGTTTTTGCTTCCACACGGCCCTATAAGATCATCGATTATAAATTCTTTTTCGTCTTCCTCTACAAGGTTTTCTATGTAGGCCCTAATATCTCTCGCAATTTTACATTCTGGTTTACCACATGGACCTCGGATATTAGCAATGTCGAAAGTAGCGGCCCTAGATCCTTTGGGCTTTTTGCCAGTATCGATACAAAGTGGGCACGGGTCCTGTACTGCTTCACTCTTAAATCGATCAGCGAATGCACCCTCAGGCCAGTTTGTCTCTCGACAGTAACAAAGTCTATCAATATCGGTAGCTTTTATTCTCGGACTTATTGTTGGCCGTGGTGTTAACATCCTCAAATTATCGTTACAGGACACAATGATCTTTCTTACGTAGTCAATAATAAAATCTATGTCCGGACAAGTCTCAGGTGATTTGTAAATCGATTCGGGAGGTTTATCCGCATGACCCATACAACAATAGTCTTTTTCATTGAAGAAGGCCAGATTTGCTCCAGGAGCATTTTTATAGTCGGCAAAGACCATTTTAGTTGGCTTTGGCTTGTCGACAATAAATTGGTTTTCTATCTTTTTACAATTTGTCTCGAAATCTTCATCTGTCGACTTCAAAGTACACATGTATGACGTCGTTTTGGAATTAATTCCCGTGTAGAGAAACTTTCTGATAGAAGGATCCTCTGAAAGTGTTCGAAATGACGTTGTAAGCTTGTCGCCCAAGAAAGTCAATTTTACTTGAATTGCTATTTTCGCTAACACTTTCGCTTTGCCTTCTTCAAATATATTATAATCATCTTTTAAGGTCACGGGAGGTGGATCCCCACAGTTAACTATCTCTGATAAATAAATCAAAAATCTCGGGTCCCAAGGTATGGCAGTCGTGCCAATAAATACTAATTTATCTTCCTTGCTCCATAACGACAGTTCCAAAGGGCAGTTCTTCATATTCTGTATTAATATCTCTGCGCTACATGAAAATAACACAGACTGGCCGGATTGTATTGCCGGTTCTGGTGGCGGCGCCTCTACTTTACCCTTTTTTCCTTTTTTGGGTTTTTTTGGTTTTGGTTTTTTTTTTTTGCCTTTTTTTCCCACTGGCTCGGGTGGCAGAGGGAGCGGTTCTGGCATAACTATATACATTTGTTTCGGATCTTTAAGTTCCAGTGAAAATATGTCTGCAAAATCAGATTTTATAACAAAGCCTCGAGTGTCTGCCACATGCACACCCTGTACTTTTTCGACCACCACCTCAAATAGGAACATTGCAGTTCTAACCATCGGCATCGACATGTTTTTAGTTTATTTTTGTGCTTTATAATTTTTATTAAAAATCTGGAATGCAAATTACATTATAGTGTAAACTATTAATTGAATAGCAAAACTTTTTTTTTTTGTTATTTATCCTGTCAAACGATAATAACTTGTTGACATAATTTGATGACATTTTTACAACTTTATGCCATAAATTTCAGCCAGATGCATTAAATATTACGATTACGATCTCCGCGCTGGAATTTTTCTTATTGTTATGAAAAACAGCAATCGTTACGACTTACTTTAGCCTAGGCTTAGCTAGACTAATAACTAACTTAAACTATAGCTGCATAAGGAACTGAGGCTAACTAGACTATCGATTATCATCATTCTTTTGATCTTATCCCAATTTGTTGAAATGTTGAGGTAGGCACAGCATGTCTTCTTCTTGAAATTTCTCTATTATTCTTTATCTCATGGGTATACTATCCATATTTTTCATATTGTTTTGGTATTTTGAATGTTTATCATATGTGGCGCTGTCTACTTCTTATTAGACCGTGGTATAGGGCCGTAGCTAGGAGAGGCATTGTTGGGCAATGGCCTACCTCAAAAATTACCATCAACTAAGTTTTGTAATTAAGTTAGGTAACCTGTTTGTAGCATAGGATAATATGGACTGAAAATAATTCTGAAAATAATTCTATTCGATTCTAATAGAGTAGCGACATCTCACATCTAAGTAATTCCAAATTCACGTCGGTTTTGTCACAATTAATGACTCCCGAATTGTGAAGTTTGCGGGGATCCGCTAGATGCGAGTTGCACGGGACTGGTCAATGTGGCGACACCTAGGGGAGGCCTATGTCCAGCAGTGGACGTCTTTCGGCTGAAACGATGACGATGATGATGATTCATTCCCGGACTTTTCAAAGAGGCTCGGTTTAGTGGGAGACGTCGAGCGTTCTGATTGGTTGGCGATTCAATTCCATTAGTTCGGTGTATTTTTCCACGGTTTTTTATTTGAACAAAAATGTAAAAGCGCGGGCTACGTCGACTAAGCCTTAATACAACATTTTGATGTTTACCTTGACGTTGAAACATTCCGTTCACGCTGTCCAAATACGTAGGTTAAGTAGGTTAGGTTAGAACTGTGACCAACAACGCGCGAGCCGAGCGACCGTAGCGAGGGGTGCCGCGGCAGCGGCCGTCGAGGGCTACGTCGAGGGCTACGTCGAAATTGGTTGTAGTAATAAAATTAAGACACTCCGGACAATCATGAACCGCTAAATAAACTTAAAACTCTATGATTGCAAAATTGACATTGGAAACGGACCAATCAGAGTCGGTCTCATATCGTTAGATTATCCAGTGAATTTGTCAAAATATCAATGTCTTACAATATCACTATAGTGTCTCCTTGACATTACAATGAAACTAAAACCAGATTGACAATCTACCGTTTAGAATGGGGTAGATGACACACCAAACAAATGAGACTTTTTAAGTGCTGTCAAAACGCGGTTCTTTCATAGATTTTGTATGGCAATAGCCAACTGTGACGTCATTCTTTATTCAACTCAATGACATCAACTATTTATTGATTTTAAAGCAACTAAAAATCGAATTAGGCAATGAATTGAAAATAAATCGGGTTTTCAGGCCCAAAATAAAGTGTTTTTTTTTTAGAGATAGGTGTCTGGGAATTATTGGTTTATGGTGTCATCTACCCTATTTTAATATCACTAGTGAAATTGTAATATCACGGCTTTGACAATGTACCTGCGACATTATACATACACAAATGCAAGGTAACCACTTTAGGCTTATACAATAGGCTTTTAAAATATCAAAATGATCTATCCATCACCCCCAGTAGTGCCGTAAGGGTGTGACGTGGTTGGGGGACCGCCTAGGGTGCCAGTATCGAAGGAACACGATTCAAGGCGCCTTCTTGCCTGGCGCCTGAAGGTTATATTTTTGTCAAATGTTTTAGATTCAGGACTGAGTCTTAAAATTCTAAGTGTAATTTATTTTTTGCATCAGATAAAAAAAATATTTTTAATATTTTTATTAATATTCAAGCTCTCCGTGGAGAGCTGCTCTCGCCCAGTATAGAGGAACAACGTCGTGGGCGCTGCGAAGGGATTGCAAAGGGGTGCCTGGTATTAAACATTTTGAACTAAATTACTCAAAAATAGCCTAAAACAATGAAAGCCTCAATTTGAGGTGCAAAAGTCTTTCCTACATTTTGCGGGGCCTGTAGTGCAAAAACCACAAGGTACGCACAGCGACCTATCACGCTATACGGCATTGCCGTGATACGGATTAACACAGCAGACTACAATAATGTATTATAATGAACGCACTTTTTTACCAGCTGATTTCCTTGTTAAAGAGTATGCAGTGGCGTGCAGCGGTATTCCACGAAGGGTAGGCCACGAAATAATGATAGCAAAAAAAATTTCGTCTGCGCCATCTTGATTTTCGAAAAATTTTTTTTCTTCATGGGTGTCCATGAAGAAAAAACTGAAAATTTTCGTCGGCGCCATTTTGGATATTTATTTTGACCTCATTTTCATTATCAGCGACCCCAAAAACCACGATAATGACACCCATGAAGAAAAAACTGAAAATTTTCGTCGGCGCCATTTTGGATTTTCATTTTGACCTCATTTTCATTATCAGCGACCCCAAAAACCTCGAAAACGACACCCATGAAGAAAAAACTGGAAATTTTCATCGGCGCCATCTTGGATTTTCATTTTGACCTCATTTTCATCATCAGCGACCACAAAAACCACGAAAATGACACCCATGAAGAAAAAACTGAAAATTTTCGTCGGCTCCATCTTGGATTTTCATTTTGACCTCATTTTCATCATCAGCGACCACAAAAACCACAAAAATGACACCCATGAAGAAAAAGCTGAAAATTTTCGTTGGCGCCATCTTGGATTTTCATTTTGACTTCATTTTCATTATCAGCGACCCCAAAAACCTCGAAAACGACACCCATGAAGAAAAAACTGAAAATTTTCATCGGCACCATCTTGGATTTTCATTTTGACCTCATTTTCATCATCAGCGACCACAAAAACCACGAAAATGACACCCATGAAGAACAAAACTGAAAATTATCGTCGGCGCCATCTTGGATTTTCTTTTTGACCTCATTTTCATCATCACCGACCACAAAAACCACGAAAATGACACCCATGATGAAAAAACTGAAAATTTTCGTTGGCGCCATCTTGGATTTTCATTTTGACCTCATTTTCATTATCAGCTACTCCAAAAACCTCGAAAACGACACCCATGAAGAAGAAACTGAAAATTTTCATCGGCGCCATCTTGGATTTTCATTTTGACCTCATTTTCATCATCAGCGGCCACAAAAACCACGAAAATGACACCCATGAAAAAAAAACTGAAAATTTTCATCGGCGCCATCTTGGATTTTCATTTTGACCTCATTTTCATTATAACCAACTCAAAAACCACGAAAACGACACCCATGAAGAAAAATATAATATCAATAATATTATTAATTATTATAATAATAATACGCGCCAATAACCCTCAGGAATCATTATTTTAATCAACATACACCCAGCACTGGCCTGCAAATTGCAAAAAACCTAAGGAAATTTAAATTACGCGGGCTAAAGAACATTCACCTTGAATCCTGGCCTTGTGTTGTAGCAGCCAATCATAGCCCAGCTACACTCGTAGGAGTTACCGCCCAAAAATGGCTGCAATCTATACATGTCTGCAGTTCATACACACGAAAATATGCACCAATTTGCCGCTGTGTGCGTAAATTTATCAATGGGTTGAAGGCCAGCAGACTATTTGCCTATAAGATGCGTCCGGCGGGTGAGCGTCGAGCTTCGTAGCAACTTCCAGTACAGTGTTGGTTACGTAACACGGGCGCGAAAAATTGCTCTAAGTATTCGAACAGGAGTTTGAACTTTTTTTAATATTTTGTACAAAGTGTTATTTTATTACATAGTTCATTAGTTATAATAATTCGGTATGTAAAGTAAAAATTAACCTACGCTGATTCCAAAACCGTTTGGAGATTTTAGGGTCTTATGCTTTATTTTTCCATTTTTAGCTCTCTATATCACAAGATTGTGTTTATTTTCACAATAATACTTGTAACCATTTGACTTTCATTTGACCTCTAAATGACGTCATAACGTAGCCAGAACAGACTACTTCCTTCGTACTTTTAAAGATAAATTAAAAAAAAAAACGGCTGTTAGTCCGCCATAACGTCAGTGTCAATGTCATTGTCAATGCTAGTTATAACTATGGCAACGCGCGTTATCGTTCTCTCTCTACGTTAATTTTATTCTTTGTACACGACAGACCTTGCTTTCCCGTTGGACTTTGATACTTACTGCAACATTGATCGACCATTGCACGCTTTACGGAACTGCCTGCCTATTGTTTGGATTAGTTAAATATGGATCAATTTGTGCGCAGCGACTCCACTAACTTGCCCAAATTGGATAATGTCATGATCCTGGAGTTCATGAAAAATGATGATAAATATAACATCGCAGAAATCCGAGGAACTAAAGCTCTAATGTAAGTATCAATGTAACTACTGATGTCACTACCTTTATTTATACCTTGCACCCATTTATATTAGTAATGTTACTACCTAATATGTTTTTGGTGACCCAGGTCGTCTCGCGCTTCCTATGTGGACTCTGCTGTTGGCTATGTTGAAGTCAAAAGAGACCAAGTCAAGTGCATTGTAAGGGCCAAAGTAGTTCCAGAACACCGAGTGTCAAATAAGCAGTATATAGTAACTGTAACTCTCAATGAAAAGGATGAAGTCATATTGCAAGTAACTTGTGATGGCTGTGCTGCTTCTGCCGGTGGATGCAAACATACACTGGTGTTTTTATTTTGGTTGGAAAAAAGGAGCAGTGAACCATCATCAACTTCTGTCCAATGTTATTGGAAAAAACCGACCCTATCTGGTATCCGATCAGACCCAATAAAATGCGAAGATATATTTCCAAAATCTAAAAAGATTAAATTATCTCTGAAGGATCCAAGTGTTTTAATAAAATTCATTCAAGAATGTAGAAAGCAAAGGGTATCAAATTCATTGGCAACATGTTTTTCAAATGAAAAGCCAAGTTTTAACATATTTGATTTAACTGTGGAGTTTCTAAAAAACGAAAATGAAGATTTTGACAAATACATGTCATTTTTAAACAATAAAGTAACCCCAAGTGTTATAAGTGAAATTAAACTTAAAACAAAATCACAAATAAATTCAAAACTGTGGCATAATATTCGACAAGGAAGAATAACAGCCTCTAAAATATATGAAGCGTCAAGGTGCAAAACTGATGGCACACTAGTGCAACAAATTTTGGGTGGTTACAAAGTACCAGAAACAAAATTTATTAAAAGAGGCAAAATCTTGGAACAAAGTGTTATTGAGGAGGCAGAAAAAAAATTGAACTTCAAAATAGAAAAATCTGGTTTTATCCTAATTAATGGAGTAGTAGGTGCTTCACCTGATGGAGTAGGGGAGGATTTTATAATAGAATGTAAATGTCCATCTTCAGAAAAAACTCTGAAAACATATGTTGATAATGGTATAATCCAAAATAGATATGTTGCTCAAATGCAAACCCAAATGCATGCAGCAAAAAAACAAAAAGCAGTATTCTGTGTGGCTGATCCAAAATTTGAAGAAAATAAAAAGATTACCCTGTATTGGCTAAATTACGACGCTCAATACACTAAGGACCTGATTGATAAAGCATTGATGTTTTGGAGAATGTTTATCATGGGCGTGCGCCCCTAAGAGGCAATTAGGCCAAGCCTACCCTACCAACTGGGCATTCATTATAACGAACTAACTATGTAATAAAATATCACATTATGTACAAAATATAAAAAAAAGTTCAAACTCCTGTTAGAATACTTATAGCAAGTCGCTCCCGCGTCACGCAACTAACACTTTATTGGAAGTTACTACAAAGGTTGGAGCTCCGCCGGACAGGCAAGCACTGGACTTGCCTTAAACCCATTGATAATTTTACGCACACATTGGCACATTGGTGCATATTTTCGTGTGTATAAACTGCACACATGTATAGATTGCAGTAATTTTAGGGCGGTAACTCCTGCGAGTGTAGCTGGGCTGCTGGGCTGTGATTGGCTGCTACAACACAAGGCCAGGATTCAAGGTGGATGTTCTTTAGCCCGCGAAATTCAAATTTCCTTACGTTTTTTGCAATTTGCAGGCCAATGCTAGGGTGTAATGTTCAATGTTGATTAAAATAATGATTGGCGCGTATTATTATTATAATAATCAATAATATTATTGTTATTATATTTTACTTCATGGGTGTCGTTTTTGTGGTTATTGGGGTTGGTGATAATGAAAATGAGGTCAAAATGAAAATCCAAGATGGCGCCGATGAAAATTTTCGGTTTTTTCTTCATGGGTGTCGTTTTCGAGGTTATTGGGGTTGGTGATAATGAAAATGAGGTCAAAATGAAAATCCAAGATGGCGCCAACGAAAATTTTCAGCTTTTTCTTCATGGGTGTCATTTTTGTGGTTTTTGTGGTCGCTGATGATGAAAATGAGGTCAAAATGAAAATCCAAGATGGAGCCGACGAAAATTTTCAGTTTTTTCTTCATGGGTGTCGTTTTCGAGGTTATTGGGGTTGGTGATAATGAAAATGAGGTCAAAATGAAAATCCAAGATGGCGCCGATGAAAATTTTCGGTTTTTTCTTCATGGGTGTCGTTTTCGAGGTTATTGGGGTTGGTGATAATGAAAATGAGGTCAAAATGAAAATCCAAGATGGCGCCGATGAAAATTTTCAGATTTTTCTTCATGGGTGTCGTTTTCGAGGTTATTGGGGTTGGTGATAATGAAAATGAGGTCAAAATGAAAATCCAAGATGGCGCCGATGAAAATTTTCAGTTTTTTCTTCATGGGTGTCGTTTTCGAGGTTATTGGGGTTGGTGATAATGAAAATGAGGTCAAAATGAAAATCCAAGATGGCGCCGATGAAAATTTTCGGTTTTTTCTTCATGGGTGTCGTTTTCGAGGTTATTGGGGTTGGTGATAATGAAAATGAGGTCAAAATGAAAATCCAAGATGGCGCCGACGAAAATTTTCAGTTTTTTCTTCATGGGTGTCGTTTTCGAGGTTATTGGGGTTGGTGATAATGAAAATGAGGTCAAAATGAAAATCCAAGATGGCGCCGATGAAAATTTTCAGTTTTTTCTTCATGGGTGTCGTTTTCGAGGTTATTGGGGTTGGTGATAATGAAAATGAGGTCAAAATGAAAATCCAAGATGGCGCCGATGAAAATTTTTTTTTGCTATCATTATTTCGTGGCCTACCCTTCGTGGAATACTACTGCACGCCACTGATGTTTATATACAAAAAGATTATTATTAGTGCCAAGACATAAAACTTACTGTTTTATCTATAAAATAATAGTAACATATTATAAGGTGTAAAATAAGTGTGAGGTATTGTACTAACTGCTTGATTCTTGTAAATTCAACAGTATTTACTGTTTAGTGCATATTACAAATAAAACGATAATGTTAATTAATCAGTCTTTATTATTTCACTTTGTAAATTTATTAAACCACATGCAATTAACACTACATTATCTAGGTATCCAACATGTTTGTGGCTGACTACTGAATGAGGTTTTAGAAATCGAAACTCCCTAACTCTTCTAATAACTCTTTCTATGTGCACCCTTAAACTTGCCACAACTTTACTTTGAATAACTTCTTCTTTCGTTGGTTTACTCAAGGCATAAACACTTGGAGGGCGCAGAAGCTTTATGCCTTTCGCCATTAAATGAGATTCGATTTCTTTGAAACGCCTATCAGCCATAATGACTGCACAGTCAGGTAAACATTCAATTAAGTCACTTTTTTCTACTAAAGCTTTATCTGATATTCTACCACCATAACCCTTTGAGACATAAGATACAAATCCATTAGGGGTACTACCAATCAAATATTTTACCGTGTTAGCATTCTTGTATTGGGACCAAGTCTTTGCTTGACGTATGGGGTTATGTGGTTTTTGAATTTCTATTTCAAATGCATCTAATATTATGCATACATTTGAGTATCTAATTTTAAATGCTAATGGAAGATTCTGTTTAATTTGTAACAGAGTAGGTATATAAATTATATTTTGGAAAAAGTTTGCTAGAACTTGTAGTCCTGTATAAAGTGCTTGTGAAAATGTTACTCTTGAAATCTGGAATTGGTCACCAATTATATTTACAGGATCATTTATTTTAATTTTAAATAACACTATAATGATAAAGAGTTCACTTATTTTTGTGACACTTTGAGTTGCAATGTGTTTAATCAACCAATAATATTGTTTTGGTAAACCTAAGTATGCCTTTGGGTCTTCGGCAATAAATTTCAACATCTGGTTTCGGGAACTGTGATCTTTATTTAATAATGCAGTGGTTTCTGTATCAGATGTAAAGCCATAAAGTGAGGGCACTGGTGTAATTTCACAAGATGCAGAGGATGCCGAAGATGCCAGTGAAGGCAAATCCATTGTTTCCTGCATTAACCTTCTTGTTGAGGTACTCCTGTCCATCATTTCAACGTGACATTGAGTAGAAGAATCAATCTAAAATTAAAAAAAAAAAACATTATAATTATTATAATACATCTAAAATAAACATTTATAAAAAAAATCTGGACTAATAATAGTATAAATAAATAAATCTTACTTTTATTGCATGTGTTGAGGCATATGATGTAGCAGTAGGCTGAGTAGGCATCTTAGTAAAACAGTTCTCGGTATGCATCTGTGAGGTCACAATAGGTTTCAGTAGGAGAGATTTTAAACTAGATGATTCCCCCGCAACAGTTTTTGTTTCCTAAAACAGTAATTAAATGTTGATGTCCGAATTAACATAACTTATAACATTGTACCTACTTAAACCTTTTCATGTGGGATGGGATACTTACATATTTACTACATGATGGCAAATCATGTGTTCTATGTAGCTTAGCAGTTGCTTTTAATACAGGTCTTCCTTTCATTAATTTGTAATATTGGTAGTTTTCTAGATCTTCTTCTGAGATTGAATGTTAAACATGGCTTGAAGTAAATTGAAAGCTGAAATTGTTCTAATATCAAATAGTTCACGAGATTTCATTTTCATTTCGAGAGCCCTGACCACCATGTTCTCTCATTTTTTTTTGTAGGATTCTATTACCTACTTTTCGCCTTCGTCCTTACATAGGTACCGTCTTTGTAACACTTACGTTCAAATGATCTTCGCAACAAAAAAGACGACGCCCAGGCTTGTATTCCACATTTACCTCCTCGCACCACTTCTTTTTTAGCGTTTCTTTCACATTTACAAACAATTTGTGTCGGCTATTTGTTGTAGTGTTTCTACATGACGGTACGAAGCATTTAGCACCAGTTGTCGATGACAGATTCATTGCACGGATTGCTAAAAATGGTAGGAAAAGTAACTCGAAACAAAAAGTTCAAATCACAGCCTCGACCACAGCACAGCATTCACATTTCACAACAAAATAAGAAAATCGTATCTGTCAAGTGTCAACTGCTGTCAATGTCAAGTTTGAAGTTATCTAATAGTTTTTTGCATGTGCTGAAAACGTGGCAAAGAGTTAAAGCTATTCAGACTACGAAATGACGTCATCACGAATAATACTTTAAAAAATCATTAAAAAAAAACTGTTACTTGGAAAAAAAAAAGCTTAAAATTAGTGGCTTATAATTAAATGTTTTACGAAATAAAAATATAAAAAAATACCTGAAAAATACTTTACATACCGAATTGCCCCAGTTGGTAGGGTAGGCTTTGTCTAATTGCTTCTTCGTAGCGCACGCCCATGAGAGTATGTTATAGTAGAACCTTATTATTTTTGATAACCTTTTAAACTTATGTCAGATGTATTGCCTAGGAACCGCTGTTATTAATGAAATTATATTTTTACATGTCACAACCACGAGTCTTTCTTTTATAATGATAAAATAGTTGTATCATGGTAGCAGAGCGTGGTTACAAGTTGAGAAGTCATCAACCGTTATCAAGTTTAAAACAATCCGGTATAAGACAAATATTCATAATGCAATCACCAAGTTGTAAAATTGACATTTGTTACCTGGAGGGTGTGAAAAACTGGTCGACTTGGAAATTTAAAGCGACATTACTACTAAGAGGTATGCCCAGTGGATTGGACGCGGTAAACGGTGCTCTAATAAAACCCGTTAAACCTAGTACCAACAATGTCGACGAAATATCTCAATATAATACTGCTCTCGAAAAATTAACAACAACAACTCAACATTATGTTGGATAGTGTACAGGTTACATCCGGAGTTATTTACTATACAGACCTTGTGGAAACTAGAACAAATTTCTGTGCGTTCAAGCGTTTTTGCCATACCTATTATTGGAATCAAATATAACAGCTCACAACTGAGGACCCATTAATGTTAATATTTATCCGTGGTGCTAGGCAACTGGGCCTATCCCAGTTGTAAACGTCCCTTTGTGCCTATTGGCCTTGTTTCGTTCTGTCTCCTGCTGAAATGGAGGGAAGTGGAAATTACGGTTTTTTCCTACTCCTCCACTATACTTTTCTGATTAATTTCGTTGCGGGATCCAAGACAGTTAAATTCATTCTCTGGGACTTCGTCGAGCTTCATTGTCTCGGCGCTTTTCTGGTGGTCACCACTGTTGATTCTGGCTTTCAGGAGTTACAGTGGTTTGGGAACAGTGTGGCGGGCTGCTCTCGAAAAATATAATAAAATTGATAGTTCTGCATTACTTCTGCTTACCGCAAATATGTCAGATGAAACTCTTCAGAAAATCATGCGTTTTAACTCATCTAAAGAAGTTTGGGACGAACTACATCGTCTATTCGATGGCACGTCTGAAGACAAAAGTTATATGATCTATGTATGAGGTTTTTCAGCTATTCAAAGGATCCGTCACACGACATCACAACTCATATCTCCAAAATAAAAATCAGTTGGTCAGATTTGATAAATGAATTAATGAAGATAGATAAGTCTGAAATTTTACCAGATATCCTATTAATCTGCAAAATTCTGGATACTCTACCTGAACCATATTTCTCATTCAAATCAAGTTGGATGTTGATGTCAAAGACAGA
Source organism: Xestia sexstrigata (assembly GCA_941918905.2). Classification (NCBI taxonomy): domain Eukaryota; kingdom Metazoa; phylum Arthropoda; class Insecta; order Lepidoptera; family Noctuidae; genus Xestia; species Xestia sexstrigata. The sequence continues at coordinate 6,937,048 of OW799200.2, read as the reverse complement.
TAGAACAATAGAAAATCTGACTACACAACTCTGTGTCTATGAGCGCTCTACCTCTTTGAAAAGTGAAGGTCCTGCAGAAGCTCTAGCCTTACAGCATTATAATAAAGTAAAGAAGAAATGTGGATATTGTGGAAAAGTCGGTCACAAAGTCAGGCAATGTCATAAATGGAAAGCTGACGGCAAACCAGCCAAGCCTGAAAGTAAACAGACCCCAACAAATTTGAACTAATTGCTCATGCAAGTCAATACAGATGTTAATTCAATGCATACACACTATGATACATCGAGTTGGTTTCGAATTGTGTACTGGCTGTATTTATGGTAAAACACACAGACAGTCTTTCGGAACAAGAGTACGAGCTAAATTACCTGCAGAAATTTTACACGCTGATGTGTGCGGTCCATTCCCTCCTTCTTTTAACAAATTTCGCTACTTCGTTTTATTCAAAGATGACTACAGCAAGTACAGACACATTTATTTTGTTCGACATAAATCGGAAGTTTACCTGAAACTCCGACAAATGTTACAAGAATGTAAAGTAGCTGGATACTCTGTTAAAGAATTTCTTAGCGATAACGGAGGTGAATTTGATAATCAGAACGTCAGGTGCATTCTACAAGAAGCTGGAATTAGACAAAGGCTCACGATGCCCTATACACCCCAACAAAATGGTCTTAGTGAACGTGAGAATAGAACCTTAGTTGAAGCCGCTCGTACAATGATGCATGCTCACGAAGACTTATCGTTTGCTACATGGGCAGAATTGATAAATACCGCTGCGTACGTGTTAAACAGAACTGGTCCAACTTCAGAAAATGGAAAATCACCATTTGAATTGTGGTTTAATTGGATGTGAATGTTATGCTCATATTCCTCAACAAAAAAGGAAAAAGCTAACTAAAAAGGCTGAGAAATGCATTCTTATTGAATATGAGGGTGATGAAGACTATCGCTTACTGAATAAACATGGTAAACTCATAAGGTCAAGAGACGTTACATTTAATGAATCAGTATTGACTTCATTTGGTGAAAGTGATTTGGAAGAACAGCCTTTAGTCGAAACACACTTTCCACTTTCAGTACCACCGATGTGTGATGCAAGGGAGGATGATTGAGTCGAAAATAGCTTGGATCGCGCTGCAAGTAGCTCTGATGAGCTTAATTCGACTTTGCCCCTATAGTATTATGCTATACTTACACTTTATATTCATCATTCATAATACTATTTATCATCCTTTTTATTTGTTTATATTTTTACACTCAACAAATTGATATAACTCGACTCATTAACTTAAAAATTGCTGAAATAAAATATCATAGTTTTCATGTTGTGACACGCCAAATCATCGCCAAATTGTCAAACTGTCAATTACTTTTTAATTCTCTTCCTACATTAGTCTATGATGATTTTTGGTTTATAAAATTTAAATGATTTTTATCAATATGTGTTTAGTTTTGTTTAGTATTATAGAGATTATTACGATTGTTTACTAAATAACTTAAAATTAAATTGTATCTAAAAAATTCTTTACGCACTCATGGATAAGTCCTGGCCGACTACACTTGTCAGATGAGTTGATAATCACAAGAAAACTAAGATTTGAAAAATTTAAAAAATGAGACTACTTGAAAAAACGAGCTGAGGAACGGCGAGAGAAGGTCTACGATTGAATCTGATCTGGATCTGAATCTGCATAAGAAAAGAGTTTGGTTTCTCGCAGATATCTATACTACCGGGGATTCCACTAAAGATTCCGCCTGGTGTCTCTTCTCCCGATCTTCGGAAGTTATCTACAGATCTGGAACCTCTACTCCCGATCTTCTGAAGCTGCTACTTGTCTCGCCTGCCTTACTACAGGGCTGACCTGGAGATCTGCACGACGCCCTTCCTGCAGAGGTTTCCTGTAACGGGAACCTCGAAGTTGCCCAGGTATTGACCAGCTACCCTGACGCCTGTTCCCGTCTCTCCTACAGTGCTTAACTTCATAACCATCTAAGTGCGACACCTAAAAAAAACAATCCTAGAGTGCGTGCTAGGTAGGTTTTTAATATTTTGCTGTATTTTTTATCCCTAATACTAATCTTTCCCTAAATAAATTTTAATTGAACAAGTCTGCTTATCCTTTTATTTAATAGGAGCAAGTAGATTTGTTACACCTCCCACATCGCCGGATTTGGTTGTAAGTCAGGAATTAGAAAGCCAACATGACTCTACTGAACCATTACAAACGTTTTCAGAAGCATCAATGCCAGAATCACCTCATTATGAAGACGCCTTAGATGATGGTGATGATACTGAACGACCAAGAATCTCAAATGATATAGCTGAGATAGCAACTAGAATGAATGACTCTACGAGATAGAACTCAAATACGACCGCCTATTAGATTTGGTGATTACGTTATGATGTCGGATGAAATTTTTAATCAGATAAATGAACCTAAAACCTACAAGCGAGCGAGAGAGCAGCGGTGGCCCAGTGGCGGCGGCCCCGACTTACGAACAGTAAGTCGTGGGTTCGAACCCAGACGGGCGCATTACTTTGTGTAATTTATTTCATCACCACTGCTCTTAAAACGGTGAAGGAAAACATCGTGAGGAAACCGGCATGTCCTAAAACCAAAAAATTCGAAGACATGTGACATCTACCAATCCGCACTGGGCCCGCGTGGTGGATTATAGCCCATTCCCTCTCATAGAGAGGAGGCCTGTGTCCCAGCAGTGGGAACATTAATAGGCTGATGATGATGATGATGAAAACCTACAAAGAAGCAATGACTAGTATGCATAAAGATCAGTGGGTCAAAGCAATGGAAAGTGAGGTGAAGTCTTTAAAGGAAAACAAAACTTGGATAATGGTGGACCTTCCAAAAGACAGGAAGCCTGTAAATGGATTTATAAGATCAAAACCAATGTTGATGGCTCTCTAGATAAATTCAAAGCAAGACTAGTTGCTAGAGGATATACACAGAAAAAGGGCATTGACTATGATGAGACTTTCAGCCCAGTTGCTAAGATGTCAACAATAAGATCAGTCTTAAGCGTTGATGCAAATGAAGGCCTAAAACTCACACAGTTTGATGTATCAACTGCTTTTCTCTATGGTTCACTGAGTGAAGAAATATATATGAATCAACCTGATGCTACTCTGATGGATCGAACAAGGTTTGTAAACTCAAGAAAAGTTTTTATGGTCTCAAGCAAGCGCCTCGGTGTTGGAATAAATGTATGGTGGATTATTTAAAAACCATTGGATTGAAACAATGCGATACCGACCCCTGCCTGTTTATAAGAAACCGTGCAAGCAACAAAATTATTCTTGCTCTCTATGTAGATGACGGTTTGGTCGCTGCAACAAATCAGGAAGATTCTGAAAAGTTAATGAGAGAATTGACGAGAAGATTTAAAATCACGATTAAAGATGCATCCTATTTTCTAGGATTAGAAATAGAGGACCATGATGGTAATATAAAAGTGTCACAAAAGCACTACGCTCAGAAAGTTTTAGATCGCTTTGGTTTGAGTGATTGCAAACCTGTTACCACTCCTATACAAAAAGATGGACTGCCAGATCTGGATAAAGAAGTGGTAGACCCTGCTTTATTTCCGTATAGAGAAGCTGTGGGAGCACTCGCATATCTGACCGTTGGAACCAGACCGGACTTAGCATATGCTGTAAGCGTTGTATCCCGGAGTCTAGAAAACCCTTCTAAAGAAGACATCCAGAGGCTGAAACGTATCCTACAACAAAGGAACTTTCAAGTATGGAATAGTTTTTAAGAAGAGCTGCAATGCTGGAATTCTAGAATGCTACAGTGATTCTGACCACGGTGAAGACCAAAGTACCGGACGTTCGACATCAGGCATATTATGCTTATACTCTGGAGGAGTAATTTCTTGGACAAGTCGACGGCAAAAATGTGTTGCAATATCAAGCACCGAAACCGAATTGGTTGCTGCAAGTGAAGCGTCTAGAGAGATTGTCTGAATCAAAAGACTCTTTGGTGAAATATCTAAATTGAAAGAAATACCTAAGCTAAAGGTTGATAATGATGCAGCCATAAAGATCTCACACAATCCAGAACTCCACAGAAGAAACAAGCATATTGCTATTCGACATTTCTATGTGAGAGAACTCGTTGCTAATGGAGAAATACGTGTAGAATACGTTCCCAGCGAGTTCCAACTAGCGGATTTACTGACCAAAGCATTACATAAGCCACGGATTGTATCAATCGAAAAACAAATTGGCTTGATATAGTAATAAGGTTGGCAAAAAGGGAGGATGTTAACGAGTATGTTATACTAGAACCTTATTATTTTTGATAACCTTTTAAACTTATGTCAGATGTATTGCCTAGGAACCGCTGTTATTAATGAAATTATATTTTTACATGTCACAACCACGAGTCTTATTTTATAATAATAAAATAGTTTTATCAAAAACAAGAATCTCCCTGACATAAAATGGATATTGTTATCACTCATGATCTATGTTAGGAATATCGCCATCCCAAATCAGCAACATATATTATAACACATAACATGGCCTAGGGTCTTGTATTGTCCTGAAGGATAAAGGTCTCAGCCCACAGACTTTGAACTATTGTCAATCAAGTAACTCAATCGGGAGGCAACTGTGAAATATGGAGGTAAACATCTAAAGCAAGGCTAAACAAAGCCATGTTACGAAAATCGAACAATCCTCATGGCTTGTATCATTCAGATCTATCACTAAGCAGATAGCTTTGTATTCCCGTGGAACTGCAGCCTCAGTATAAATCGGAATAGCTTTGTGTTCTACTACTAACCACAGTACTTAAATACTGAATGGATTTTAATATTTCTTGCACCATTAGATTGGGTTTTTCGGGGCAGATAAATCGATAATTTTAAACATAGTTTTATATACAGGGTGTAAACAACCTCATCACGAAGCCGTCAACCAAGCATTCTGTACATCAAACTAAGTAACTTTACGCAAAATTATTGCTGGGAAACGACTTTTTTTTGAAGGGTGTAAATTCATATTTTGTTGTAAAACTCAACGCACTCAAAACATTGTGCTGATGGATGGATTGAATAGTACGGGGGTCGTGGAGGTGTTTAAAGTAAAAATATTACATTAAAATTTGTATTAAAAAAAAACTTGTTAAAAAGTTGGAACTTTGACCCCCTCCGTAACTAGAAGGTTCAAATCTCCGTAACTAGAAGGTTCCCAGGTATGGTGTACAACAAAAAAATGATCGCAATGACGGGAAGAACAAGTGCCTTTCGGCTTCATTAAGAGGTTTTTTACCCCCTTTATAGTGAGTGGACGCGGTTGACATAATATTGTCGTAAAACAGTTTAGAGCGAACCAGAGCGAGCAGGTCTGCTAGTAAAATATTTTCACCCATGTTATACTTCTTTACTGGCCTCTTGTTTGTCTAGAGGTCAGACAAATAGTTATTAGATGTGAGATGAGATGTGCGTGTGTGTGTGTGTGTGTGTGTTTGTGTGTGGTGTGTGTTATTAGCTGTTTTAATTGTGTTGTGTGTGTAGTGTTTGCGTGTTGTGTTATATTGATTTAAATAATGTAATCTGATGTAATTTTTGGTAAATTGTAATGTAATTTATGTAATGAGTTTTAAGGGTAATTACGTGAAATAAACTAAACAATAATCTTTGATCTTTGATTAGGTTTTTGCACCAGGAAAATTTCAGTAGCAGCCACGGTAACTGGATTTGTTCCTGGTTGATAGCAATAGGTTCGCCCCCTTATTTCATGAGACTCAAAAATAACTGGCGAATTTTGGTTGTACTTGTTAGGTACACCTCTGCCTTACCCTTCGGGATTACAAAGCGTGATGTTACGTTATATCACTGCCATTAAGTCGCGCTAGTGTTTAGTCGCGGCAATAGATTCGCGCAAGTTTACAGTCGCGGTAATAGGTTCGCGCAAGTGTCATTCAGGCAAGTGTCTTTAGCGGAAGCGTCTGTTGTGCAAGTATCGTTCGCGCAAATCTATTGCACATATGCCGCCCATTCGCGAAAGTGTCCGTTCGCGAAAAAGTCCATTCGCGAAAAAGTCTATGCGTTTAAATGTCTTTTCGCGAAAGTCTGTTCATGCAAGTGTCTTTCGTGCCTGAATCAGGCAGACCCTATTTGATCATACGAATGACCCGGAAACCTACGAATATAAAAACTATGTAGTTAACGATTAATCACGGTAGGTGGGTAAATGATAAAGATATAAGTAATTACATCACTATTTACTTTTTCTAAAAACATTAAAACAACATTTTAGTTTAATAACAGCATGGACGTGACCTTTTTTTATGGGACCGCTTGCAAGGTTTCTTTTTGCGGCGCTTCGTTCGCCCACTGCAGCTGCGGGCTACATTCGCCACAAACCTGCTACCTCGCCGCTCTAGAAAGCCCAGCATGGCACTCTTTTTTAATGTCTCTTCTGCCTTACAGGTTAGTGCACTGGTCTTCCACACGTCGCCGAACTTGTCCCGCAAGTAGTTCGTGATCTCTTCCGCCGTGGCGCCATCTTTGTCTGCTACTTTATGAAATGCGCTCATCACCAGTTTGCCTGTGTTCCGGTCTTGCTCCAGATGGTGACAGTCGCGAGACATCGTATCAAATCTATGTTTTTACTTTTGCTAGGGGTCTAACATTGTTTCGGAATTTTCGATGTTATAATCAAAGCATCAAAATAATATGCAAATGTGCCAAATAAAAATAAGAGCTGAATGATATTGACAGGGGGCAAAGACATTCATAATTTTTTTTAAATGTCTTTGCAGGGCCAATGTTGATAAAAAGAGGTTTTCTTCCGAGTACCTAGGTACCTATTTATTGCTCCATTATTCAGTGCGCAGAGATATGATACGGGTAAAGGATGATTTCCACCAAACGGCTTGCATCGCATCGGATCAGTTCGGATGTTACAATCTTTAATCGATATACTGGGGGAGGCCTTTGCCCAGCAGTGGGACAGTACAGGCTAACAAAAAAACCAAGATATTAAATCGTGTACACAGTTTATAAAGTCTTAATTAGCAAGCTGCGCATAGCGGCTTGGCCACAGGCGTCTTCCGCGACATGCGGTCGTTGCCAAAGTATGATGCGATGCGAGAGCGGCTCCGTTCTCCTGTCGTCGTTTAGAACGCGACAACACGGTAGGAATGAAACTATTTGACTAGGCGCAGATACGGTTACGTTTCCAAGCGACGGTACGGTGCCGATCGTATGCGTCCACATCCTGCCGAACGCGATCAGCTATCGCCGCATCCGTTCGTATCCTTTCCAATCCGATGCGATGCGAGCCGTTTGAGGGAAATCATCCTTAACTGTAGAAATCAGCTGGGCTGGCCAGAGATTGAGAAGCTTAGTTGAGTCCGCTCTTTAGCTTTCAGATAAGCATACTGCTATTGAGGGACTCTCATATGACTACATAGTAGACCCGAGGGCAGGTGGGGTTGCCGTGTTCTTGAGTGGAGACCGCGACTCGGCAAACTAAAAACATCATGCCGTCAATCTAGAAGGAGCTACGTACAGCTGCGTACCTTGTAGAGACGTAGACTTAGAGAATCAAGTCGAATCAAGTCGTCAAGCAGCGGTGGCCCAGTGGTGGCGGCCCCGACTTACGAGCAGTAAGTCGTGGGTTCAAACCCAGGCAGGTGGCATTACTTTGTGTAATTTATTTCATCACCACTGCTCTCAAAACGGTGAATGAAAACATCGTGAGGAAACCGGCATGTCCTAGAACCAAAAATTCGAAGATATGTGACATCTACCAATCCGCACTGTGCCTGCGTGGTGGATTATAGCCCATACGCAAAATACGCGCTTTGACGTGGAGTTGCGGACACCAGCCCGTTATACAAAGTGAACAAGCGAAAAACTAAAAAAAGATGAAAATGAGATTTTGCCCCCCCAAGTTAGCCCAAGTCAACATTGTGCAACACGGTAACATTAGGTACCTAATCGATCAGTAACATTTGTGGCTACTTGTTGCTATTTGTTGAATGTTACTCATCGCATCCATAGCGCCAATAACATTTTATTAATAAAGAGTAACTTTCAGCAACAAGCGAATTGCACGGCATATGTTCTGCAGGCAACGGATGTATCTCATTTGTGTCGTCATGGAAGATGAAGTACTTCTTATAGCGACATTCTATAACAATGGTAGGTATCCCTTAATCGGTCATGGCGTCGAACTAGTTCATTTTATGAAATCGGTACAGGATTGTAGTGAGATTAAAGAATAGAATATTTAAACAGGTAGGAAGTGGTTTTTTTACGGTAGGAAATTATTTCCTTATATCCATTAAAGGCTTATTTTTGTGGGAAAATATTTTCCTAGATCCATGATTATATATTATTATGTGGGAAATAATTTCTCACTTGACTAGCTATGGCCTTCGGCTTTTTTATTATTTTCTTTTCTTCTGAAAGGCGTCGGCGGTGTCTATATTTGGAAATAATAATAAAAATAGTAATTAATGTTTAAAAAAGAAACAAAAAGTCAAAATATTTTTGATTGTAAAAAAATAATATTCCCCAGCAGCTATAGGGAAACAATTTCCCACTTAAACTTATCACACACGGCTATAGGCTAATAATTTCCCACTATTTTTGAACAAGATAAAATAGCTTTCATACGTTTTTTTTTTATAGCAATAGCACTTAGCGCGCACTTAGCGCTTTTAGCACTTGTTTAATTTTAGGAAATAAAAACAATCGCATACCTAAGTACTTAGAGGATTTTTTCTGGATATCTATTTACATTGACAGACGACATTTAGAAAAGAGTTTTGCCTTGGTTTTGCTTTACAAAAATTAAAAAAAAGATATGCATTTTAATCTATAATATTAATGAATGTTGACTGTTTTTAAAAGTTAGGCAACATTACTTAACATATACTGACATGGCTACATATACATACAATATACACAATATAGTATATTTCATTATAAGTGCGCAATGACGGTTCCGCAGGTGTACTGAACGACTATTATTAATACAGTTGCGAAAAAATGAAGCAATTTAATAAAATAATAAAAACACAATAAACTCAACTAACTAATCATTTATTTCTTATAAAAGTTATAGTACACATGTACATTGAAAACTTTCTGGAAAATGGTGCCAACCGTAGAATTTAAGCAGAGTTTTTTTTTTCTTCACCCATTTTGGTAGGCAAAGGGAACTATCCATACAGCTTAGTCTTCAGTAGCTTTTTTTATTGATATGAAATGAAAATGAAATTTAATGAGATGAAATGAAATGAAACCTAACCTAACTCATTCAATTAAATCATTAAATCAGATATTGAAATAAATTAGTAGCTTCTTTTTAGAAATAGGTATTTGTATGAATTACAAAAACTGTTTAGTAAAAACTTCATGGTTGGTTTTTCTTTTTAAGGGCCCCTTATTCCGAAAGTTTAGGCATTTTACGCACCGAGACGGCTTGCGTCCGCGTTGCACAGGAGCCGTCGCGATATGAACTCCGGTGACCCATGGCGGCGGGCGAGCACGCCACAGTATAGATAAATAAATCGGTAGTTCAAATATTATTGGCGTGCTGGTAATAATAGCTTGTTTGCAACAAAAACGTATAGCTTGATGTGCTGTCCACTGCACTATTGACTGTAAACACTAATACACTTAGGTATATCGTTATAAATATATGATTTTTTTTTATTGCTTGGTAAAATCATCAAATGAGTCCTGCCGCTCTGGGTGGAGCGGAAGGGACTGTCAGACTTGTACTGACTAAAATCCACCCTGTTCCTTCGGTTGCCCTTTGCGTTCCAGGGCCACGGTATTCTGATAAGACAGTCTCGTGAATGAAAAGGTAGGCGATATCATCCTGTAGAACTTAAAGAATGGTTGTAGAAGATTTGGTGAGTAATATAATGAAAGACAAATATGATTAATTATAATATAATAAAATAAAAAATAAAGAGGTATTCCATGAAGCACACCCAAACGAAGCACACCCAGACGAAGCACACCTAAAGTATTCCACTTAGCACACCCGTAGGTGGGCTTCAAATAAAAAAATAAAATAATTAATTTCCTATTCCACGAAGCACACCTACGAATATCACTCGCATAGTGCGGGGACTAAGAAATAAAAATGTCGATAGAAGAAAATATTTATTATTTAAAAGACTAACTTAAATTTCTAACATCATTCAGTTTCATAATAATAATGTGACACAATATTTGTCATTTTTGTAATCTTACTATTTAAAATCACAGATTGTTTCATAATTATCTTCATCAGTTCCACTTCATCAAATGTTACTTTTTGACTGTAAATGCATAATATTTGAGGAGTTCCCTCGATTCCTCATGGATTCCATCATCAGAACTGGATTTTGAAAAAATTGGGACCAGTCTGGAAGCATATCTTATCTGAAAAAAAAAATTGCAAATCGGTCCATAAACGACGGAGTTCTGAGGTAACAAACATAAAAAAAATGATGATAAAAAATACACCCGAATTGATAACTTCCTCCTTTTTTTTGAAGTCGGTTAAAACGTGCGTTTATTTCACCGCAGTGTGCGGCGCTTCCTAGATCTCTATGCGATACAAAAATATTTGCGGTAGATTCTCCGCAAATTTGCAGCGAGAGGCCAACGGCTATTTCACCGCATGCGTTTATTTCACCGCAGTGCGCGCACTTCTATGATACTCCATACTTCACAGATTATGCGTTAGAAAAACGCAAGGCAGTGCGCGCAAGGCCTACAAGGTTCGGACCGTCAAGGTGCGTAATTTTTATTTTTAAATTATTCAAATCATGAGATTTGAATAATTTAAAATAGAATACCTATTTTTTTATTCGTGTTCTACTCATTGGATACATGAAGTGGGCTGCCGTTGTAAGACGACTAAAAAGTCACGGTGTATAAAAAGCTTCTATTTTAAAATGTTTTGACAGTATTTCAGAATAATACGAAAGTACCTTATAAACAGAATCACCCATCGCGCGACATGTCGCTGTATGCGTGAGTGTCGACGGTCTGTGCGAGGCGCCGCGCGGCCGGCCGATTTCTACCTACTAAACGCAGCGCGACCATAACCCGTGCTCTAGGTACTTACCTAGTGAGTACAAGTAGTGACCGATAGCCATTGTTCAATTTGTTTCAAATCTTCATAAACATAATAAAAGAATGTAATAATAAAAACAAAACACAACATACCTAGGTACTTACATCTCCTTGAATTTGACCAGGATGCAAAACTGCACTTTATAAAGGTATAAGAATGTTTCCATTATAGATTTAGATTCTAGTCATACTGACTTCGCTGGTCTGTGTAGAGGAGTACTTAATTATATTGTGACGTATTTATAGAATAAGTACTTACGCAATACACTTTCGGATTTTCTTCACTTCAGATACCCTTTTTTTCTTAATTTTGTTTTTTCTATTCGCCATTTCAATTACTTATAATACACACGTTTATTTACGCGCGCGGCAACGATAATTTGAGGTCGCGAGCAAAAGTCGCATAGGTCCTCCCTCGATGACGTCCGGCAGGACAATGGCGCGGTGCGCGCGTGCCGTTTTCACGTATTTATTTTATTAAAAAAAAAATAAGTGCCATATTATAAATTTATCCAAAAATATCCCTGTCAAACCTGATTAGTAAATGAAATGTTAAATTTTCATAAAAGTTGCGTTCCCCCAAGTCTCATAAAACTTAAAATACTTTCAAAATCGACTTTACTTCAGTTTTTTTTTTTATCGAGCAAAATGTTAAATAATGTGTTTTTAACCAAATAAGTCACTAGATCAAAGATGTATCTGTACTATATATTTTTTTACGGATTTAAATATGATGATTTCTCTGAAAACAACTCGATCTAGAAACGTAAATTTCGAAAAAGGGGCCCTATTTTGACAGTTGGGAAAGAGAAAGCACGAGTTCGGGAAAGGTAAAAAAAAAGCACTAGTATGTAATAGCCCACATCCCGAACGCTATACGTCCCTGCAATACACCACTTTTTGAGCAACTGTATTAAAAATAACTTTTTGTCATCGGATGTTGCTCAGTAACACTTGGAAACGTTGTTCTACAAATAGTAACTGCGGTGTGGATACACCTTACCTAACCGCTTGACTAGTGTTGTGTAAACCTTGATGTTTAACATTTACCATAGAGTTTCCTGTGGTTTCTTTTTGAATTAGGAACAGACTACTAATACTAATAGACACTCTTGCACAACCATGTTGACTATTTTGACGTTACAACCATTGTTTCAACAAGACAAGTGTAACAACTAACTTGGGTTCAAAAATAATTTCTTAATTTTGGATGAAACAAACAAAATTTCATGTCTGAGCCAATGATTTAATTAAAATAATGGAACAAGTGTCGATGGACACAAAGGAGGAAGATCCTAAGAGCTTCCCGGTCCCAAGCAAGCCCACGGGAAAGTTAATTGTCCAATTCCTCCAGGAGATGAAGTCAGGGGCCACTATGAGCGAGATCGTGCAGTATCTGAGAAAGGAATGTGGGAAGAACACCGAAAAGCTGACCAGTTCCGTAGCTACTGCTCTAGAAAATGGAGTTGCCTTGGGTTTTTTGGAGAGGAAAGGTTCTCACTTCTTGAATTGGGCAGCCCGAGAAGAGTGTCGCCGAAGTATGCGGCGCAGACGACGCCGTAGCAGTTGCCGGCGACGCAGACGACGCCGTAGCAGTTGCCGGCGCCGCAGCAGGAAACACAGCTGCGGGAGATAGTTGAAAGAGAATTCTCCTTTTAAGTTTAATTTAGCCTTTTTTTTTAAAAAAACGTTGTTTTGGTTTTCATTTATAAATTCTTTCATTTATAATCCGTCGTTTTGTAACAGTCTCTATTTTCATTTTGTGGTTAAGTAAATGACTAAGAAGAAGTCTATAACGTTCACTAAAATGACATACAATCCCTAGTCAGTTGAGTTTCTTTGAATAAAGACCTTGTGGCGGTAGGTAGGTGGTCCCAGCGCCTTAGTCTAAATCCCAGGGCCGCCAGACCATAATGTGTGGCATCAAGTAGTGTTAGTGTGTACTGTGAACGTATGCATACCTGCTCACTTGTGCCGACGGACAATTTTTAGATATCAAGTGCTAAAGTTGCAAGTGGCAGGCCTCGGACGTCCGCGGGATCCAAGCGGACTGTCGGACGTACAAGTACTAGGACTCTAGGTGCAAATCATGCAGGAGGTGGCTTGGTTTGAGCCTTTAAAGGGGTGCCTGATAAACGTAGTTCGTATTAAATGTCTATCTGTGCGTCCTAAAGAGGGATACATACAGATAGTCAGTGGACCAAAAAGACTGACAACCAGTCTTACCAAGTGGTATCGTAATACCTAGTACTAACTGGGTTGTGGCGGATTCTTCATCAGTAGCTGAGCTAAGCCTAATGCTCGATCAACTGAGCCACCAGTGTCCAAGTCGGGCTTTCAATGAATATGACCAAGACAAAACTGATGACGAACGGCACAGAGCGTAACATAGAAATTGGGGGGTGTGGTGTTTGAATATTATGTCCATGAATAAATATATCTCGGCCAGATAGTCTCTTTCCAGGCAAGACAAGATAAAGAAGTAGCTCGGAGCACAGAGAATGCCTGGAAGAGCTACTGGTCGATGAAACATTTAATGAAAAAATTACCACTCAGTGGATACCAAATATCAGGAAACGACAACGCGGCAGGACCAGAAGGAGATGATGGCATGAGTTCAACTCTATCTCAAAGGATTGGCCTGGATTGGATTGGATTTGGAAGAAGGAAGGGTGGTGTTTACCCTGGAGTGTTTTTTTATTGTTAACCTTTTTGAGTGCCCACTGCTGGGCAACGGCCTCCCCTTTCTCCTTCCAAACCTCTCTGTCCTGTGCAATATCTGGCCATGATCGCCCCGCAAACAAGATCAGATCGTCACACCACCTTCGCCGCGGTCTACAAGTGACGATCGTTGCCCATCTCGCCGGGCGCATTCGTACTTAGCCAACCCACTATCACTTCAGTGGGACAATATAGGCTTATCTTTCTACAGGGGTGTCCGGTAATTAATGAATAACCTTGAAATGGCTTATACTACAATTTATGGCCATTTAGAAAAAAATACGAAAAAAGTCTATCATACCTGTAAGCAAGTTCATTTATATTGGAAAATTAGTATGAATTATTTTTTAAACAAAGTTTAAATATCTTGGGTAAAAAAAAAAAAGTATATCTACATACATGAGTGACCAATAAATTTTAAAATAATGTCAGTTTCAAGTAGATTTGATAATGGTACAATTCATAATTGTGTCTCCCTTTTTTTTTTTCGGATGGGAAATCATCAAATGACTTCTCCCGCTCTGGGCGGAGCAGGAGGGAGTGTCAGACTTTTACTGACTAAAACCCATCCATGTTCCTTCATCGCCTTTTGTGTTCCGGGGCCACGGTATCTCTTTCGAACAGTCCCGCAACCCCGGCAGGCATAGGTCCTAGCGGACCCCTTCCTTTTTGCTGACTCTCTTTGAGGCGCGCGTGGAACACGAACGCGCCGTCGACACGGCCTGTCGTCATGAGACGGACGGACGGCGAGCTAGCCCATAGCCCACCGTCCACAGGCCCGCGCCTACGGTGGCCGGGGGCCACGTGGTGCTGTTGTGTGTTACATGGAGCGACTACCTATCTGACGTTCACAACCCAGTTACCAGTTAGTCTTGGGTGCATAATACAGTAACCTTTGGTAAGACTTAATGTATATACGCCTTGTATAAATTATCCAAATAAAATGCTTGAGTATCGTAAATATGTTTTAATCGGGATAAAATGATACTTACAGACATTTAGTAAAGTGGACGGAAAAATTGGTGTCTGGTTGGGTTGCTAGCCCTACATACTTTTTATTCCTAAATATTCCAGTTTTTTCCAGTAATTTACCAGTAATTTTCTTAGATCACAATATACTACAATACTCCTCCCTTACAAATTCAAACGTTGAGGTGCTTTCCTCTGTCTACGAGTATCATAACGCCTCAAAATTAGATTTTCATTACTACAAGAAACAACGGGTTGATTAACAGGTAAGTTTTTGTACGTACTGTTACAAGTTTTTGCATCCTGGTAAGTATCTAAAATATGTGGGCTAACTTCAGAGACTTTATTAAAACTTTCGGGTATAATATTAACATTATCATTTGCTTCTTGCAATATCTCTGAAATTGGCTCATTTACAATAACATTAGATTCATCATTAAGAACTTTTTGCTTATCATTATTTTCTCTTAAATCCTTAGAATTTTGCAATAAACTATCATCCATTACAGAACTGGTTTCATTTAAATCTTCCTCCTGGTCTTGAGGCCAAAAACTTATAATCTGGTCTAAATGACGTTTCCAAGTTAAGTTCTCTTCTAAAACTCTACATAAATAAGTTCTTTGTCCCAATACCTCATCAATTACACATTTAACAAATTTCTTTTGATTAGGATTCCTATAGTCCCTACAGTAAGCATACCCTCCCTCTCTAAATTTTTCTTCTCTTTTTCCTAGATTACTTACACGGTTTTTTATCTTTTTTAGTAGACAACAAATCCAATCTAGATCGAAGTTTTCTATTAAACATAGCTTCTGATGGTGAAATATTTGTATTGCAATGAATTGAATTTCTGTAATGAAATAAATATCTGTTCATTAAAGTTTAAAATGACACATTTCTATTTCTAACATCACTCAGAGACTTGTACATAGCATTTTTAAAACTCTTTACAGCATTCTCTGCAAACCCATTTGTTGCAGGATGGAATATAATAATATAATAAATCTTTATTGACATATGATTGCTCATTACATCAGTGTAGCCCTGACTCTTGTACTAGGAGTTCCTGTATCACAAGAGCCAGACCTCTCAATTAACAGAGAATATGTAAAAAACGATAGACCCAAAAATTTGATACCTTATAAGATTTGGCATGCATTAGTGTTTACAAACATAAAAAAGAGTAAAGAATTAAAAATAAAATATGATAATAATTATGTACATTACATTTACATGGGTATGCAATTTTATAAGTTAAATGAAATTAGCTACTATTCAACGCGTTCTGAAGAAAGTGTGGGTAAATGTGTCTGGGGTGTGTGTGTGTGCGAGTGTGTGTGTGTGTGTGAATGTGTGAGTGTGCGTGTGTGAGGTGAGTGTGTGAAAGTGATAGTGATAGAGGGTCATGTAACACTGCCGAGTAGATTTTCTGATTCGTCATAATCGTAATTTTGTAGCCAGTCAGTAACACATTTTTTAAATTGGAAGTTGTTAAGTTTTATGAGTTGTTGTATCCCCTTTTCATGACCGATTTTGTTGTAAAGACGTGGGGCAATATAGTGGTAGTTTTTGGTGGCGAAGACGCTCTTGCTACCTTGGACTGGGCACCTGACTATTCTCTTGGATGAGATAGGCAGACTCGGGATGGCGTATCGGTGGTATCTTCGCAGGCATTCGTAAAAAAAGTGCTTGCGGACGCTAAGTACTTTGGCTTTTACGTATACCTCGGTCGTGGGCGTCCGGTATTTTAGTGATAAAAGTACTTTTAGGACGGCACGTTGAGCCCGCTCCAGCTCGATCATGTGGGTCTTGCCTGCCCCACCCCATGCGCAAATAGCGTAACCCAAGACACAATGGCATAAGGCTTTATATGTTTGCAGCAGAAGCTTAAGACTAGCAACAAGTCTCAGGGTTTTAAAGCGGTAACCGAGATATGTTGTGTCCATTTAAGGTTGTCGTCAACGATTACTCCTAGATATTTAATGGAGTTCACTCTGTCTAGCTTGGGGCACGTGCAGGAGGAAAATTTATTGCTATCCCTATTGCAAGGAAAGGTGTGGGTGCTAATTTTGAAGTCTGCGGGGCTTCCTGCTCTAGTCATAAAAAATATCTTTGTTTTACAAAGATATTTTGTCTTAGAGGTGTTTAATGATAGCAAACTATCTTCCAGCCAAGCTGTTACTTAGACCCGCTTCACAGACTGTTTCTAGATCTTTCCATGACTTTTCATGGAACAGAAGAACTGTGTCGTCGGCAAACATTATGACATCGGCTTTATTGATAGGGATATCGCACAATTCATTGATGTACACCAGGAATAGGGTTGGAGCAATTGTACTTCCCTGGGGAACTCCGTAAGAACAGGAAGCTTCATCGCTAGTCATATTATCAAGGCGAACGCATTGACTTCTTCCTGACAAGTAACATAAAAGCCATTCCTGTGGCACTCCTCTGATTCCAATGTTTTCTAATCTACTTATTAGAATAGGGATCGAGACAGTATCGAATGCTTTCTGAAGGTCGAGGAAAAGGCCGACACATTTTTCTCCCTTGTCATACTTGGTCATGTTTTCGGTTAGTTTTAGAATAGCGTCATTAGTGGACCGATTGGCTCTAAAACCGAATAGGTTTGACGAAAGTATATTATTTGTCTCTAAATATCGAATCAGTCTCTTGTTTGCCAGTTTTTCTAATATTTTTGACAGTGAGCTAAGTACAGAGATGGGGCGGTAGTTGCCAACAAGACCCTTGTCACCAGCCTTAAATACAGGAGTGACGGCCGCTTTCTTAAAAGTTTCAGGAAAAACACCGCAAGAGAAACTGATATTGCAGAGGTGGGTTGTAGGAGACGCTAATTTAAATTCATATTGTTTTATAATGTTAGCGGGAATATTGTCTAGACCATAGGCACTGCTGCTTTTAAGGCCAGATATCAGCTGGATAACTTCACATTCATCCGTGGGAGATAATACCATCGAATGAAGAAGACCTGTCGACTTCTGTGCTTGTGTTGCTAGCGTTCCTTCATTCTGCTTGAGTTTACTTAGAGTTGAATTTGCTAAGTCTTTACCAATTGATGTGAAGTATCTGTTAACTTCATTAAGAGAGTCGGCGGGGTTAGATTTGATCTGCAACAACTCAGTTGCTTTGGTAGAACCTTTCTTTATGTTACACATGTCCTTAATTACACTCCAGGTTTTTTTTATGTTGTTTTCATTGTTTAGTAATTCCCTTTCGTAGTAAGAGCGCTTTAGCGTTTCTGTCAAATTATTGCAGGCGTTTTTCTATATCGAATGTATTGTTGTCGAAGTTCCTCGTTATTTGGAGATTTCTTTACTTTTTGATGCATTTTGTCCCTTTTCTGTATATACACGATAGATGTATCGTGGATTACAGTAATCCACGGTTTAAGCGGGTTCTTTTTTTTTGATGTTTTTGTTTTAACTGTATTTTTTGTGATGATTTCTCGCAGCGTATTGACTAAGAATTCAGCGGTTACGTTTACATTATGCGAGTTATAGTAATCGTCCCAAACGATGTTGTCTAGATCAGTCTCTAAGTGTTCATAATTAATAGTTGTTCTAAACAGCTCAGTCGTTTTCTTAGATAAGTGAATGTCTTTTATGTGCAACAATATAGGACTATGATCTGTCAGTGGGTCAAATATGAAGGTTTTAACATGCTTATGTGTTTTGACCATAAAATGGTCAAGGCAGTTGCCTTGTCTGGTAGGTTTGTTAATACCTTGTCTTAAATCATGGGCAGCTAGCATAGTGATGTACTCTGCAGCGTGGCCAGTGATCTTGTCCGGAAGGATATTTATATTAATATCACCAGCAAGAATTATATTTTCGGAGTGAATGTTAGCCAGCAGTTCGTTGACCGAGGTAATTTAGTTAGCCGGATTGGTGTAACAAGGTGGTCTGTATGAGGCAATGAGCTTAAAATTGTCCATGCTAATAACAAGACAGTTACCATCAGCCACTGCAGGATCTTGAGCTCGCACATTACTAAAGCATTCCCTGACGTAAACTATGACACCATCGTTTTGGTTAAGGCTGCAAGTAGTATGAAACGGGGTGTAGTTGTCAATATGATTGATAGTCGAGCCAGAGTCTATCCAACATTCTGTCAACACTATGCAATCAACAAAAATGTCAATGTTAGAGAGAAAAAGCATTAGGGCATCGAAATTTTTCTTGACACTAAGAATGTTCACAGCCGAGAATTGTCAATGACTTTTTGAAAACGGAGGGATTAAATAGCATTTTACAGGTAGAGGGGTCATCTACTACAGTCCACTCGATTTCACCGCTAGCCTCTATTTCGTCACTTATAATGACACTATCAGGGTTGAATTCTGAAAATAGAAACACAGGTGACAAACTCATTAATTAAACCAGCTGCAGGCCTAGGATAAGCCAGATAATTTGAGAGACATATAGGAATTTGAGTATTGGATGAGCTTTTACGGTAACTTACCTTACCGATCGAATTATCAGTAGGATTAAAAACTGAGGATGTTTTTTTTGGACAAGTGAAGGGTTGTGTTAAAGTATGGATTGTGTGGTGAGTTTTGTAGTGTGGATAGTGGTGGGTTGTGTGGTGTATCATTACATAGTGTTTGACGGATATAGGAAGAGCGCGTTGATAGTGCTTACATGAAAGATAAACTAGGGTTACAAAATTGAGTGGTAATAATAGGGACTTATTTCTAGGAATTAAACAATATATTGGCATAACTGGAATCAGTCATGCCTGTTTTAGCAGAAGTGCTAGGCTTTCTTCATAGTTTATACGGAAGGCAGTGTCGCCTTCTTTCTTCCGAATGTATACACTTCCGTGGGCGGTCCAACAGTATTTGTATTCGTTGGATTTAGCAAAGTCAAGAGCCAGCGCATACACATACACGCTTCCCCTTGGTTGTTAGATTTTCGGAGATATAGATTGGTTGGGTCGGACCGTCAACATTAATTTGTGTAGTCGTAGGTAGTTGATTGTGCTCCTTTCTGTATGATTTAAGTGAGTTTATAACATCCTCCTTTTTAAGCACGGATGTTAGTTCAACGATGATAGTGTTGTTGGACGGGCCTTTTGCGTGAATACGAAATATGTCTGACGGTAGAATAGGGGACTTCAGGCAATTACCTATGCTTCCAACAATCTTTACAAGGTCTCTTTTAGATTCTGCTGTTTTTTTAGGAATATTACGCACTTCTAAGCTACCAGAACGAGCATTTTTTTCAAGTGTTTCTATCTTGATATCTAGCTGATTTATGTAGTTGTGGTTTTCTTTACGTTCGATGTCTAGAGACAGTAGTTTGTCCTTCATTTCATCGTACTTCTCAGACATAAATTGTATATTCTTGTTGAGTTCCTCATTTTGTTTTTTTTTAATTTCTATAACTGTGTCCAGCAGAGAGACTAACTTTCGGTTATGTTCGGCTATGGATTTGGATACCAACGCTTTCATTTCATCCAATGCGTCTAGTAAATCTTGTTGTCCATCGATAGTTCCTTTACGTTTGTAACGACATGTTACCTTCGTGGGAGTGTCATCTATTTCCAACAAATTTGGTACCGAACTAGCTTGTCCCGGTGACGTTCTACTGTGTGACGCCATGCTTTGAAAAAGTAAATATTCGTCGTAGATGGTTTAAAAACTTACGAAAAGTTTTGCAGCTACTCGGGTTAGAACGTCCGCCTTGATGCGCCGGAGTGTGCGGCGAAAGCCACAGAGCCACAGCTCGCGTAATTTAGTTGACGAAATACGTGAGCTTATTTGTCCAAAAATTTTTTTTACTTTGCCTTGTTGAGGGTGTCTTGACTTTATTTTTTTTTGTTATAACTCACTGTTACTTGCACTTTTGTTTGACGATATTACAATTGAACTGAATGGAATGGTGAAGTTTCATGTTGAATACCATTTTTAGATAGAAATTTAGAAAATTGCTTAGAACAAAATGTAGCAGCATTATCTGTAACAACTATCTTCGATTCTAAATTCTTTACTATAAATGCTTCTGGCCACTTAGTGTAACAATTTAATATTATTAATATCATTTTACCATTTATAGGTCCTAAAACATCAGCATGTACTCTTTCATATGAAAAATTAGCTTTTGGCCATGTTATAACTTTAGATTTCTGTGGTTGTGGTCTAGCAGACATACAGACTTGACAGGATTTAACAAAATTTTCAATAGTACTGTCTAAATTACGAAACCAAAAATAAGATTTAGCATTATTTTTCATTTTAACAATGCCTTCATGTGAAACATGAAGTTCTTGTAACATACTTTTTTGTAATTTATTAGGTATTACTACTTTATAACCCCACATGATAACCCCGTTTTCAATATAAAGTTCACTTTTTCTGTTTACAAACGGTTTCAAGACTTCACTATTCAAATGTTTTGGAAATCCATATCTGACCATGTTATAAACACTACTCAAAACTGGATCCTTTCTAATTTCTGAACGTACTAAATTTAAATCTATAACATTCTGATCTTCAATAAAATTAATGTAATCACATTCTTTCCTGTTGCACAGCTGATGGTAATGGCAATCTTGACATACAATCTGTTTTAACATTTTCTATACCTTTTACATGTTTAAATGTATAATCAAAACTTGACAAATATAATGACTATCTTTGCAGACGACCTGCTGCCATTTGTGGTAAACTCTTGTGATCACCAAATAATGCTAATAACGGTTTGTGATCAGTTAATAACTCAAACTTTCTACCAATTAAATATTGATAGAATTTTTGCACTGCCCAATAAATTGCAAGCGCTTCTTTATGAATCATGGAATAACTCTTCTCAGCCTTTGAGAAAACTCTAGAAATAAAACTAATTGGTCTGTCTGACCCATCTGGCAAAATGTGGCTTAAAACTGCCCCTATTCCATTTTGTGAAGCATCACAAGCTAACCGTAAAGGATCACAAGCTAACTGTAATGAATTAAAACATTATCAGAAATAATATCCTTCTTAATTGTTGTTCCGGCGCATCACTAGCTCCGGAGGGAGGGCGTGCGGGACGCGGTTTACCTGCCTCCGACACTTACCATCAACCGCCTTAGCGAGCATACGCGTTCGCATCCATACATTTTTTCATATACCTTCGGCCGCGGTCTTCATTGTAGAATTTTGATTATAGTTTTTAATTTGGAGTCAGATCGTTTCAATCACGAATCATCAACCACCCATCCCCGTAAGGAACATTGGTGACCCCGACGTGATCCAGAAGAACGAGAATACACTGTACGGAAGAATAATTGCAAGAACATTCCCTAGCGCCGACCTTTGGACCCTGCCGCAGCTGCTTGTTGGAATTATAGATTATTGTGCAGTGTTTTCGATCGTCGTTTGGGATATTCTGGAACGTCGCATGAAATCGGAATTTATAAGACAAGGCAGTGAATGTATAACAAATAATCCAGCTTGAAGCCAGCCGGTCAGTTGATATACGTTACCTAAGTACCTACGCGCCGCAGCTACAGCTTAGCCAGGAAAGTGCCCAATCATTCACCTACTTGTAATATCCTTTTCAAACTTCATCCTACAGTGATCTTTTTTCGTCATAATTGCCTGAATAGCATTGCCGCTGCTTCTTTCTTTGTTTATTGCAACTATTCATGCTTAGCCGCGCAGCCCATTGTTATGCTTTACGCTATTTACAAAGCTACTTAAACAATAAGTAAGTAATTAAGTGTTTAAAACGTAAAACTATTATTTGCAAGTAATTTCAATCGTGTTTTATCGAAATACGAGTATAATACATGTGGCGAAAAGCCACAGTTCCAAGCGGAAGAAAAGTAAAATAATTATGTATAGTCTATGCTTCCGGCTTGGGATAGAAAAAGGTAGGACTCCACTCTATGAAAGACACAGATGGTGTGATTGGAACTATCCCTCTTGTATCTGATTCTGATAATCTGCAAAATGGTGTAATACTACAATTTATAATCGTCTATACTAAGTTATAACATGTACATGTGTTTTAGTGTAAATACACCTTCAAGACAATGAGCAAGTGTTTATGTCACCTATCTGCACTAGAAACCGATCCCCTCAAATGGTGACCCCGACCCCTCAAATGGTGACTTCGCAGATTCCTAGGCATGGTAAACTTCTACCGCCAATTCCTCCCAAAAGCAGCGAAACTTCAAGCACCGCTTATTGACGCTTTGGCTGCCACCAAACTAAAAGGCCCCAAACCCATGCCCTGGACGCCAGAGCTGGAGCTTGCGTTCAACAGCTGCAAGGAACACCTTTCCACTGTTACGCTGCTAGCCCATCCCATTGCTGATGCTCCATTGGGGCTCTTCACCGATGCATCGTCCAGTCACATTGGAGCTTGCCTGCAACAAAACATCAAAGGCCATTGGCAACCGCTTGCTTTCTTCAGCAAAAAGCTGACACCGAAGCATTTCACTTGGCCAGCTTACCACCGGGAATTACTTGCTATTTACGACGCTGTACAGCATTTCCGCCACGTGTTAGAGGCTCAACACGCAACAATTTACACGGATCACAAACCTTTGATCTTCGCTTTCACGCAAAGGCGAGAAAAGTTGGCCCCGGTTCAACTGAACCACTTGTCCTTCATCTCTCAATTTACCACGGACATAGTCCATATCAGCGGGAAAGACAATGTAGTTGCAGACACTTTGTCTCGAGTCGAAGCACTTAGTCTCGAAGATAACTTCGCCGCCCTCGGCGAAGAACAGGCGACCGACGAAGAGCTTGGCAAAATGCAGTCTAATTCGTCTTTGAAACTGGAGAAAGTTACTGTTCCAGGGACAGACATATCTATTATATGCGACACAGCTACGGGAAAGTCAAGACCGTACCTGACACCATCTTTTCGTCGTATATACTTTGACAAGCTACACAACCTAAGTCACCCTGGTGCGCGAGCATCCGTGCGCCTGGTGTCTGAACGATTTGTGTGGCCCGGTATGAACAAAGATTGCCGAAACTGGGCTAGATCCTGCTTGAGGTGCCAGAGCAGCAAAATCTCCAGAAACACAGTCACGCCCCGTGGAAATTTCCCCACTCCGACGAAGCGTTTCCGCCACGTCCACATCGATATCATCGGTCCGCTTCCACACAGCAGAGGGTCTGACGGCTGTCGATAGATTCACTCGTTGGCCGGAGGCCTGGCCGATGATCACCATGACGGCGGAAGAATGCGCTGAAACGTTTTTTAGGGAATGGATTTCTCGCTTTGGCGTCCCCTCTCTCCTAACAACGGACCAAGGACGTCAATTTGAGTCCGCCTTGTTTCAGAGCCTCCTGCAACACTGCGGAATTAAACGCGTGCGCACTACCAGTTACCATCCGTGTGCGAATGGTCTGGTGGAGCGCATGCACAGACAACTGAAAGCTGCTTTGATGTGCCACGAAGACACTTGGCACAGAGCCTTGCCCGTCGTACTCCTGGGGATGCGCTCCTGTCTCAAAGACGACCTGCAAGCTTCTTCGGCCGAGCTTGTGTACGGGGAACCCCTGTACTTGCCAGGCGAATTCATGACTCCATCTTCGCCATCGGTTTGCATCGAAGACCACAACTTCGCCACACAACTACGAAGTCATATGGCTCAATTGAGACCTACTCAACCATCGCGTCATGGGCAACGGTCGACCTTTGTGTTCAAGGACCTTGATTCAACGTCGCACGTTTTCTTACGAGACGACTCTGTCAGACCCTCGCTTAAACCACCATACTCAGGGCCACATAAGGTGGTCGCACGTCATGATAAAACGATTACCATCTCTATCAATGAAAAGCATGTACAGGTGAGCCTAGATCGCGTCAAACCGGCGTACGTTTTAGACGAAACCTCCTCATCGACATATCGAGCTCCAGCTTCAGCACCTGTTCTTCCTGCCGCGTCTGAAGCACCCTCCAGACCAGCTGCTGCAACTGACCTTGGTTCCAATGTTCCTGATCCAGTTAATACTGCAAGGCCTGAGTCTCACAGACCAAACTATACCACACGTTCGGGCAGGAAAGTTCAATTTAAAGTTCCGGTTGATGTTTAAGTTTGATTTTTATTCATTATTACAATTTTTGGCTCCCCCATTTTATCAAAGTTTTTTTTGGTTTTAACCTTAAGTGTTTGTTTGTATTTTGATTTACGGATGACCTTATTCTCTCCGTAGGGGGGTGATGTGGCGAAAAGCCACAGTTCCAAGCGGAAGAAAAGTAAAATAATTATGTATAGTCTATGCTTCCGGCTTGGGATAGAAAAAGGTAGACATGGGCAAAATGTATCACTAAAAAGAAAAGATTGATATGTATCTTTCGATCACTGGGATATGTATCACTCTTTTATATCTTTATATCCTTATGTATCAGTAGCTCACGCTGGCGCGCACGACACGCAGCGCATTGCACTGCGCTGCTCAGGCTCTCTTTGCTCAACTCAATTCAATAAATCAGTAAGAGTGATAGATAAGTAGGCACTTTGCTTGATCGTTATAATTATGTATCTTCCTGATTTATTTTGCTGCTGTTCCGGTTTCTTTCTAGATATGTATCGGATCTTTATATGATGGATGAATAATAAAAAAGCACTCGAAAAATGAACTCGATTTTATAGTTTAAAATAATTATTAAATTTAACTTATTTATGCTTGCTTGACGTTCAACCAAAGACGCGCAACGAAGCTATCCGACGCGATGACCGACGAGTGAGTGAGGTGTAAAGAAAGATATACTGATACATTCGGATACGAAATGATATGAAGAGAGATTGATTGAAACGGAATGATTCATATCTTTTGTATCTATCACTCCTGAGTTACCCATCTCTAGAAAAAGGTAGGACTCCACTCTATGAAAGACACAGATGGTGTGATTGGAACTATCCCTCTTGTATCTGATTCTGATAATCTGCAAAATGGTGTAATACTACAATTTATAATCGTCTATACTAAGTTATAACATGTACATGTGTTTTAGTGTAAATACACCTTCAAGACATTGAGCAAGTGTTTATGTCACCTATCTGCACTAGAAACCGATCCCCTCATACATTTACAGCATAATACGTACTTCAACGGTTTGTTTTTGCATACAGACAACGTCCCCATCGTTTTATAGTTCAATACATTTGTTAAAATAAATACTTATTGTACATTCCAGTTGCTTACGGGCGCGGCCGCTTGTGGGCATCAGCTGTTTCTTATCTGCGCCGGCGCTGGCTCAGCATTCAGCAAGTACTTGCGAAGTGTTGGGGCGTAAACAGGCTTAAGTTACGTATTTTTCGTATTGTTTTATCGTTATTTTGTTTGTTTGTGGTTCAGTTACTGTGTTGTGAGTGCCTTGTAATCAACATGTCTGTCAAAAGTGGAGAACTAGCCCCTAAATCCCCTCAAGAAGGTATGTTAAGGTTAAATATTCCAAAAGCAAGTTTTAATTGTAGTTTAAAAGATTTAAATGCCAAACGTAGCTCTGTCAAGGGTCGTATTACGAAGTATAGGAATTTTTTAAACGCGTTCCTTGAATGTGCATCTATTTCGCGAAGCGATTACTATGTGATTAATCAGAGATTCGAGCGGCTCCGCGAAATGCTTGCACACTTTGATGAATTGCAATTAGAGATAGAATTGTCAAATCAAGATAATTTGGAAGGTGAACTAGACATTAGGGAAGAAATGGAGTCCGACATTTCATTTCTTATCGCACAGACACAATGTTTACTTGAGAAACATGAAACTAAATTCAAATCTAATATATCCGAATGTGGCAAATCTGTGTCAAACTGTCATAATTCATGCGATCAAACCTGTCGTAATTCAGGTAATTACAATTCAATGGGTTTTAAATTACCAACTATTAAGGTTGCGAACTTTGACGGAACTTACTATAAATGGGTCGAATTTCGGGATACTTTCACTTCTCTTATCCACAACAATGACAGAATAGAACCAATTCATAAATTCTATTATTTAAATTCTTACCTTGAAGGAGAAGCTTCTCGTGTCATCAGTAATTTGGAGGTGAGTTCGGCTAACTATAAGGAAGCTTGGGATCTCCTCTGTGAGAGATATAATAATGAAAAACAGTTAATAAATAACCACTTGCATTCTTTGTTTAACATCCAGCCAGTACATCGCGATTCCGCCAAAGGTTTACGATTTCTCATTGATCACGTTTCGAAGAATCTGCGCGCATTAAATACGCTGGGTGAAAAAACCGAATCCTGGGATTCGTTGGTTATTTATATGGTTGCGGCAAAACTCGACAGTCTCACTAGTGTCAAATGGGAGGAACATAAAAATAGTTTTAGTAAAAGGCCTTCTTTAAATGATTTCTTCCAGTTTTTGAAAGGCCGTTCGGATGTTCTAGAATCCCTACATATTAATAAGCCCGAACGACACGGCAATTATAAAGGTGATCAATCACACTCGTCATCATCTTCTCATAAATCTGAAAAGTCACACATAAAATCATTCGCAGTTTCAACCTCGACTGAATCCACTTCTGGGGCGTGTGTCCTGTGCAATGGCAGCCATCGCCTGTACGACTGCGCTTCTTTCTTGGGCAAGCCCGTTGATGAGCGGATAAAGTTGTGCCTCAACTGTCTACGCAAAGGTCATTCGGCTCGTCAATGCAGGTTGGGTCCTTGTTCTTCTTGTAAAGGGCGACACAATTCTTTGTTGCACAAAGAGCATTCTCAGGCTGTAAGTACTTCCGAATCACACGCAATCATAGCTACAACAGAAAGTGAGGTTGAGGGACTAGAGGGGGACTGCGACAATGTCATGAGTATGTCAGTTACATCTAATAACAATGTATTACTTTCAACTGCTTTGATAGATGTATTTAATCCAAACACAATCCAATGCCTGACAAGTCGAGCTTTGATGGACAGCGGGAGTCAAACTTCTCTAATAACAAATAAGGTTAAAAATGCATTAAAATTGACTCCTCAGCCAACCCGAGTTGACATTGTAGGTGTAGGTAATCAAGCTCTTTCTAATTCTTTGCAACGTTGCGGTTTAAAGTTAAAATCAAAGCAAAACGATTTTGAAGCAAATATTTCATGCCTTGTGCTACCTAACATTTCAGAAAATTTGCCCAACAAAACATTTGATGCATCATTAATAAATTTGCCCAGCCACGTTAAATTAGCTGACCCTACATTCAATCAGAGAGCGCCTGTAGAAATGCTCATAGGTGCCGATTTATTTTGTACTCTGATTGAGTCCGACAAATTAGTACTGGGACCAAACCAACCCATTGTTCTTAAATCCAAGCTAGGTTGGTTATTGACTGGTCCGTTTATATCCAACAGCAAATGCCTTGTCAACACTGTACAATGTCATCATCTTGTTTTAAATTCAAGTAAGGAAATTATCTCCAATGAATCATTAAATGATGAGTTAACAAAATTTTGGGCACTAGAGCAAGTTCCCCAAAAAAATAATCAGTTAACTGACGAAGAAATTGAGTGTGAAAACCATTTTGTAAAACATACCTACCGGAACGAAAATGGTCGTTTTCACGTCAGGTTGCCTCTTGTAACAGAACCGGATTGCTTAGGAAACTCCTTTAATTTAGCAAAACGACAATTTTTATCACTTGAAAAAAGGTTCGCGCGAGATCCAAACCTTAAAAATATGTACTCACAGTTTATACAAGAGTATGCTGAGTTAGGTCATTTATCCGAGTCCAGTGAATTGATTCCTAAGCAGTCTGATTTCATTCCAGTCCTAAATATTTTATTTTAGGTTGCATGAATTCACATTTACTTTTATTAAAACGAATACCTGCCTCTTTGAATCTTCTTAAAACTTCCTTTAAATTTTCTAAATGTTCAACATCATTAGTACCGTGACTAGGATCATTATCAATAAAATTTACAACACCCCGAGCCCCTAACAATACTTTTTCAAATTTGTTTTGAAATATAGCACTAGCAGGCTTTGTGCCATATGGCAATCTATTTACTCGGTATATCCCTTTTGGTGTTGACCAAGCTAAGAGTTCACTACACTCCTTACTTAAACACAAATGATTGAATATCTAATTTTGAAAATGATGTACCACCTTGTAATGCAGTAAAAATGTCCTCAATTCTAGGTAAAGGATGGTCAACATCTTTAATATGTTTATTCACAGTAATTTTGTAATTTGCACATAACCTTATTTTATTATTTTCCTTCAATACTGGAACTAAAGGTGTCCCCCATTGGGATGTTTCTGCTTTTGTAATAACACCTTCTTTCTCTAATCTAGTTAATTCAGATTCAACCTGTTCTTTAAAAGCATGAGGTACTTGCCTCGGATTGTGAAAAATAGGCTTTACATCTCTATCAATTAACTCTAATGTAATTTCTTCACCTTTAATAATACCTAATTCACTTTTAAATAATATCTCAAATTCCTGTAACAATAATTGCAATTTCTCTTCTGTACTTTGCACATAGTTAATTTGTAAAAGTTTTGAAATATCTAAATTAAATTTCTGAATTAGTCTCTACCAAATAAAATTTTACAACCATTTTTAACAATAACCATACTAAGTACAATTATTTACCTCTTTATCTTTTACTTTAATGCTACATTTTATTTCTCCAACTGGTTTCAAAATATAACCATTATATGTTTTTAATTCAATATCTGAATTTTCTAACTTAATATGAGAAAATTTTGATAAATAAATGTTTTCAGGTAAACATGAAATTGCAGCACCGGTGTCCAGTTCCATTTGTACCGGTTTGTTATCAATACAACATTTAATTGATATTGGTAAAACATAGTTAACATTTTTCTCTATTGCAAAGATATCAATTGAATTATTGCAAGTATCATCATTTACCTCTATATTATGAGTTTGACCGTTTCTCTTACATACAATAGCTAGATGTCCCATTTTGTTACATATTTTACATGTATATGACTTAAATTTACATTTTGAAAAATTGTGGTTTGGTTTACCGCAATGAATGCATTTTAATAATGATGACTCACCATCCTGTTTCTTTTCAGTCTTTTTCAATGTGTTGTGGGAACTTTTATTCGTCTTGGCCTGTCTGTACTGAGCTACTCGTACTTGATGTACTTCCTGCACCTCCTTCAAAGCCATTTCCTTGTTCAGTGCTGTATCTACTAAAAATGTCACCGACTTGGAAACATCTTGTTCACATAATTTTTCCTGGATTGGTCCTGGACGCCGACTCGTAACGAATTTATCCTTAACACGTTCTTCTAATGTAATCGTAAAATTGCATCCCGCAGCAAATTCTCTAACACGAGCATACCATTTGGCTATACTCTCCCCTTCCAATTGTTGTAATTTTTCGAATTTAATCCTTTTTCTAAAATGCGAAAATCTTTTCTCGAACCTTAGTTTTAACAAATTCTGCAGCTCCTCATAAGACAACTCCTTGGGTATCTTCGGATGACACATATTCTTTAGAACTTTACATCTTCGTGAAGACTTAATAATAATATTGAGCATCTTTTTTCAATTTTAGTCTCATTCGCTTCAAAATACTGCTCAATCCTTTCCAAAAAACACAAGATATCGCCATCTTGTTTGAAAGCGTCTATACGAAAATCGTTGGCCATGTTTCAGCCGTAAAAATGTACCTTTTACGCTTCAAAATTCGCTTTCATCCTCGTCGCCATTTAATGTATATACGCCTTGTATAAATTATCCAAATAAAATGCTTGAGTATCGTAAATATGTTTTAATCGGAATAAAATGATACTTACAGACATTTAGTAAAGCGGACGGAAAAATTGGAGTCTGGTTGGGTTGCTAGCCCTACATACTTTTTATTCCTAAATAGTGTTACCAGTAATTTTCTTAGATCACAATATACTACAAGACTGGTTGTCAGACTTTCGTGCCACTGACTTCCTGTAACGACTGTCAAAAAACTACAAATGACAGCCAGGACCAAACGGCTTTACGTTCTTTCCGAGGCACGGAGGAAACTCGTCATGCAATGAATTAGTGGTCACCCATCCACAGACCGACCTGGCCGACCCGGAAAGCGCGGCTTAATCTTGAAGATCGACTCGAGTGGCTGTTATTATTAACCCACGAGAAACTTAAATACGCTTGCTATGCTTCAATTTATTTTCTCGCAGTCAATGGTAAAAAATAGAGTACACAACTCGTGACAAAAAAATCATCTCAGTTCTTGTATCCCTCGCTCCGCTCAGGATCCTACTCCAGAATCCTTTGTTAAGCTCGGGATTCTACTCTAGAATCCTTAGCTGCTCTCGGGATCCAGCTTAGTCCCTCGAATTAAATTCCCTTTTTTTCACTTTTTGTATAATCTTTTATTGCCCTTGTCCTGCTTCTATTATAATTCTCTAGCCGGCGTCATCATTAGTTACCCCATAGCACCTAGCCTATCATATCGATAATTTCTGTGGTATTTCCCAACTCTTATAACGATCCTCATTATCTAAAACCATCCTCACAACTTTTCCCCATTCCTCCTCATGACATGCGCATGCCACGAGAACTCGTTCATTTCCTCCACGATACCCTTGAAATAAAAGCCATGTCTCATTCATACAATGGTTTATTAAACATTAGCTTATAATCAAAATTATTATGACTGTATCGGATCTTCCGCTTACGAAAACTAAATTGATTGGATTAAGTTATAAATAAATCTAAATAATCACTTTGGTTCTTTAACGATCGATTTATGCGTCCGACGTGTATACCTGAAAAAGAAAAGTTATGTTAGGCAGATGCTTTAAAGACAAACGTTTAAGTATCATTAATATTTGAACCGAAAGACGTTCACAGCTTCACATAGGCCACATCGACCAGTCCTATAAATCCCCGCATCTAATGAATGCCCGTGATCTTCATAGAGGCAAATACAAAATAGGTTGGATATGTTTTTAACGATTACTATAGATGACTTTGTCTCTTAGGCTGACGACGCATGGTCTCAGCTTTTAAAAAAATGCTCATTGTACCCAAAATGTGACCTCTTGCTACGAACTTTGAACTAAATTTTGAATGTGTGATGTATTGTAGGTACTGGGTAGATATAGTAGGGGGTTACAAATGAATCTAATTAAAGAAGCAAAACGACATAAGACGCAAAAATAAAATATCAGGATTTTTAAGAGATAGATTTAGGTACTGCGATTTTTCTTTGGAGCTCATGTAGAAACAATAGCCTAAAATATACCAACTGGTCTAACCTTATGATATTGGTATTTCTACCAGTTGAGTTGGTGAATTCAGACGGTCAGTTGCTCCGCACAAAATATTGACATTCACGTGCATCTGGTTAGAAAAAAAAAAAAAAAAAAAAACATAAAACATTGGTATATTGCGTGTGGATGGTCAGGATTGCGGAAAAACTGCCGTCTGACATCCATAGCTTTGCAATATAATCCATCATAATCTTGATTCTATCTTTTTGTGTCGTTGGGCGTCACCTAAGATACTACAGAAGTACAGATTAATAATATACATAAATAAAGTCTTCGAAGAATGTGATTTCAAAAATTAACCCGCACAGGCTGATATTGTGGCGATCTTATCTACTCCCCTGACTCTTAGGGGCCATAATGACACAACCATTGAATTAGATGTACAATTTGGCAAATTAAGGACGTGGGCGAACGGTGTGTAAGTATCTTGAGGATACTTGGAAATATTGTCTATAATTATTATCACAAATGCGCTATGATTATGTATAGCAACCAAATTGAGTCGTCATTTTTAGATTCTGAATTGGAGACCTGAGTTTAAAAGAGAGGCTAAGTTTTTTGTATCATGATGGGTAATGAATGGGTCTTTTAACTTTTACAACATCCAAAGTAGCTAAGAATCACTTACGGCCGTTTTCTATAACTTACTTGCTTAGAATTGTTAGTTAATATACCGCCTACCTCTCGTAGCTATCGGTGTTTCTATAAACAAAGTTAGCTTGGAATATTCTATCCGCGTCACCTACCTGTCACTCGGAGGACCGTGATTCATAAAAAAAACTAAGAAAGCTTTTCTGAGACGTTTTGTTTCTAACTTTCCTTAAGCTAAATGTCAAACAGACAGAGATAGCACAACCTTCCGTTACCTGTTAGTAAGTTATTATAAATAACCGGTAGTCTTTTTAAAACTGTCACACCAAACTCTTTTATGAACGTAATAGTTATGGTGTATAATAAAGAGTTACTGTTACTGTTAGCTTATGTCATCCCACGGCTGGGCAAAGGCCTCCCCACGATTTCCATATTCTTCATATATTGCGGCAGACCTCGCAGAAGATAGCGGGACGAGCTGGACAAAACCAACGACCAGTGCCAATGTGTCAACATTGGCACTGGTCGTTGGTTTTGTCGGTTTCTTCTGGATCGAAGAAAGAGTATTCCATCACTAATAAAATCCCCCCGACGAATGTATTCCAGAAAGGCAGCTCAATCCGGTACTGGGAAACCCAAAAACCCGATGCCCGACTTGAGAATCGAACCCAGGTTTGAGACCTCTCACTCAGGCTCAGCAGTCACGTTACCGAACACTAGACTAACCAAGGCAATCGATTAATCTGTCACACACCTTTTTCCTCAATTTCATGTTCCTGCCGTCGATGTACTCCTGCAGCGCGAGGTATATGAACCTGTACTGCAGTTTATTCTGCACCATGCCGTTCCGCTGTGCCCTAACCAGTTTCACTGTAGAGTGGACGTCGATGTCACAGTTGAATCCTATAACAGAAAATTACATCAGTAAGATTATGGTATACCATAACTGTCTGATTAAGGGTGAAGCCGAACGAGCGTAATTTTTTGAGTCGCGTAATTTTGGTTTCATATAAGTACATATTTTACAACGTCGCGTCGCCGTTGCGCGTCGTCACGACGTAAAATGCGTCCAACTATGTATGAAACCGAATTTACGCGACTCACATAATGACGCTCGTTTGGCCTCACCCTAATTGTTATTAAATGGGACTCGAGCATAGCTGGCGAAATGTGGGATCTATGACTTCTGCCTACTTCTTCAGGAATTACAGGCGCGGTGTTGATAAAGCAAGCGGTTCGCTATTGACTTAAATTAAAAAGTAAAAGACAAAATTCTAGAATAACCTATTTTCTAGAATTTTGTCTTTCTTTGAGTACTGAATCAATAAAATTCGCCACTGAGCAATATAAGTTGAAGTTGAGTTACCCTGTAGCAAGCAATTCGCAGATAAGTACACAAATAAATACTGCAGCTTAAATAAAAAAACAAGAATTAAATTAATTAGTTGAGGCTAGAGTGACCGTGTTCTAAGATAACGTGTCCTAGAACACGGTCACTCTAGTCTTAAGTAGAGAATTTAGGTATTTTAGATCTAAAAATTCGCAGTTAGGATTGGAAAATAATAAAAATAGAAAGGCATTCGCTTAGGGCTACAAAAATAATGAAAAAAACGATGTCCGAGTTGGACTCGTGCACCGAGGGTTCCGTATAAAGTTGTAGGTATTTTGTTATTTAACTACATATTTACGGATTTTTTTCCTTTACATGTGCTGTAAGACATTGCTTTTTGCCAAATTTCATGATTCTAGATCAACGGGAAGCAACCTTTATGAGAGTGTCGATATTATTATAAACAGCCGTATCTTTTTTCTCACGTTAACTTAGAAGTGTCCCCTTTATATTCAGGGGACTGTAGAACTTAGTATATGGTTTTAATTTCTACTCGATACCTCCACGCGTTTCCGAGATAAAGTGTCTTGACAGACAGACGGACAACAAAGTGATCCTATGAGGGTTCCGTTTTTTCCTTTTGAGGTACGGAACCCTAATCACGATTAAACAGATCGAAGCCTTGGTTTAATATTCGCTTTGCTACAAGATAAGTCAACTAATAAGAGATTCGCAAAAGCACACACAAATATGCACAAAGTGTTAAGTCTCACCAGATGTTTTAATTTTATCAATTAGAATGTCGAGGACTATGAATGTGCCCGTTCTGCCGACGCCAGCTGAGCAATGCACGCACAGGATATTCTGAAACATTTACTTCAATGTTATCGAAGTTTACTCATCAAACAATAAAAATAAAGCGTTTGGGACTTTTAGAATGTCCGAAAGTTACTTATGTATTTTAGCAAAGCTTACAGACTAATAACATTATAGTAACAAAATTAAATAACTAAATTGCTATTAACAAGCTTCCACAGATAAATAAACGAAAATATTAGTTCTATAATACAAAGCAAACGAACACTACGGTAGGATAGGAAGAATCTTATAAAGCCACTATACTTCAATCTTACTTTTGACCTCACTAGTGCAAATTAATAAAAGAAGTACCTATCAAATATGGATAAACAATTGGATTAAAATAGAACTGTAGCTGCAGACGTTAACCATTTAAAAAGAAAACTAGAAAACAATTTAGGATACCGTAGAAATCACAAAAAGGAATCAATCGCTTCATCGAATGAAGAAGCAGAATTTAAGTATTTCATTTACAAACTAGCCCGGGCTGAAAAGAGTAGGTTGATAATGTAAGGGTAAAATTGATTTATTCCGAACCTGACCCGAATTCCTAACCCCGGTCGCGGGTTAGGTTAGGAACTTGAAAAAAAAAAGAATTTTATTCCGAACGATCTCCTAACCTTTTTATTTTATTTTTTTCGTTTGGTAATCATCAAATGGCTCCTCCCGCTCTGGGCGGAGCAGGAGGGAAACCCATCCATGTTCCTTCATCGTCCTTTGTGTTCCGGGGCCACGGTATCTCTGCCGAACAGTCCCGCAGCCCCGGCAGGCATCGGCCCTTGCGGACCCCTTCCTTTTTGCTGACTCTCTTTGAGACAACGTGGAACACGAACGCGCCGTCGACACGGCCTGTCGTCATGAGTCGGACGGACGGCGAGCTAGCCCATAGCCCACCGTCGAAAGCCACGTGGTGGCCCCCGACGCCCGGGGCGTCTCCCGCGGTGGCCGGGACGTGAGGTTTTCTCCCTCTCACGTTCCGCCACCTCCTACTCTAGCATTACTGCTTCGCAGAAGGTGACGGCGTCCCATTCCGTCTCGCTCCGGACCATGGATTGAACCAGGGCCGGACGCGAGAGGTCGCCGCCGCCGATCGCAGCTTCAAGGACACGGCGGTGCTCCGCCCACGCGGGGCACACCACCACAGTGTGCTCCACCGTGCCCTCCGGTCGATCCTCGCAATGAAAGCACCCGGGCGTTTCCTCCCGCCCGATTCGGTGCAGGAACCTCCCGAAGTAGCCATGTCCGGTGAGGACCTGCGTCAGGCGGAAGGTAAGGACGCCGTGGCGTCTCTCAAGCCACTCCTCAAACAGGGGACTTATCGCCACTATTGTGGCGTGCCCTGCATGGGGTTGCGACAGTCGCTCTCTCCATGTCGCACGATCTCCTAACCTGACCCGACGT
Source organism: Xestia sexstrigata (assembly GCA_941918905.2). NCBI lineage: Eukaryota > Metazoa > Arthropoda > Insecta > Lepidoptera > Noctuidae > Xestia > Xestia sexstrigata. Next base: position 6,900,830 of record OW799200.2, on the reverse strand, counting down.
ATCGTTTCTATCCTAACCCGAATTGCGATAAATATAGGTTTTCCGTTCCCGTTCTTTTTTTGCAGATTTGAAGATTTGAATAACTTTAACAAGAACGCTACGTGCGTTCTTGTTAAAGTTATTCAAACAGATTGATATGTGTTGCGGCCTTTCGCCTCACCGTCGTCAAGCTCCACATCACAGCGATCGACAGTTAGCTGCTAGTAATATTTTACCAGGCGTAACCGAACTCCGCTGTTCCCTCCACATACATAGTGGCCGAGCCACTCCACTACCAACCTTGTTACTGTACGCATCCATCATTTTTATTAAACCATTTTTAAGTAATTGGACTTTAATTAGCCCCAGTGTATAAGCAAAATATACATATTGGTGGCCCATGAGGGGAAATACAAACTAAATTACGAAGAAATACAAATCAAGAAACCAAAATACGAAGAAAAAGTAGCAAGAAAACCGGATGAGAAACCTCGAAACCACGTTGCCGGCCAACTGATGCGCTGGCTTCTGGCTTCTTTGGCGTGATTGAAGATTGAAGAAGGGTTCAAGATCGAAGGTGCCGGGTGCAGCCAGAATCATCTACGAGTTCAGGCTGAAGCGAGCAGTGATTCAGCGAAAGAATCACATCGCGCATCGGACTTCTGCGAAATCAGATAAGTGCCCTTTCCTTCCTATTTTCCTAATCTTCACACATCCTATATACCTTTAAATATTGTTCCTAGTTATTGACAGTCGAATTCATTTGTGCAAATCATCGAATTAAATAGATTTAAGGAAAATTGCATCATCATTTTATACTTTTGTCAACCCACCCACATGTTAAAAATATTTTCTTTGTTGAATAATTAGCTTCATTCGTTACAAGTCGTTAATACAAACGTTTATTTATTTCTATACTTAACTATATTCCTTGATACTCTTAAACTAAAAAGTAATCTGCAGGTCCAAAGGTCGCTAGCGTTTTTTTTCCTAGTTCGGTAATAAATGCTTATTTGTTAACGCCGATAATTTCAGATTGATATCTACGCCGAGCCGAGTGACATAACTCGCCGTCTGCAATCAGCTGTGCGAGCGCAACCGGTTTGCGGTCGCCAGGTGTCGTCGAGTTGAGGAGCGTGAGCCATTCTTTTCTTTTGTTTACCGTTAAAAGTTGTTTTGATAATTTATTGAACTTAGTACTTTTGTGCGTGCGCGCTCACAATGCCTAACGAATCTGCAGATAAATGTCGTTTGAAAGATTTAACTGTTAAAAGATCATCGGCCAAAGGTCAGATCACAAAGTTTAAGAATTATTTAGGTAGCATTTCAAAGCTTACTGAGCTGAATACAATACAAATAACTGAGTTAAGGTTAAGGCTTGCAAAATTCGAGGCATTGTCAGTTAGAACTGATGACTTGCAAAATGAGATCGAGGTCTTAAATTCAGACAATTTGGAAGCTGAACTTAATGAACGCGAAAGTATCGAGTGCGACATTATGGTCAACATTGCCACTGCAAAAACATTAGTGGATAAATTTTCTAGGATCGAATGTGAACACAGACGTGGTTCCGTTCATGATAATTCTTGTTGTTCGGATAATCAATCAACTGGCGTAAGATTACCTCAAATCCAAATAGCTAAGTTTGACGGTTCTTATTTTCGATGGTTGGAGTTCCGTGACACTTTTGAGAGTTTGATACACAAAAATGAACATATAACATCAATTCAGAAGTTTCATTATCTCATGTCGTATCTAGAAGGTGATGCCGCGAGAATTATTACAAACCTTGAGGTATCAACCGCAAATTATTCAGAAGCATGGAAATTACTTTGCAATCGTTTTAACAATAAAAGGGTTCTAGTCAATCACCACTTTAATTCACTTGTTAACATTAAGCAGCTTACGCGTGAATCAGAGAGGTCCTTGAGATTTTTAGTTGACCACGTCAAGAAAAACTTGCGTGCTTTGGCCAGTTTGGGACAACCCACGGACCAATGGGATGGTCTACTTCTTTTTATTTTGTCGGAAAAGTTAGATAGTAATACTGTGGTAAAGTGGGAGGAGTATACTAAGCACATAGACGAAGATAACCCAACGTTAGAACAGTTCTATAAGTTCATGACTGACCGCGCGGAGGTTCTGGAGTCATTAAATCGCAATAAACAAGATAACAGTTTACCCAAGTGCTACATATCCGGTGCGCGCAGTAGTTCTATTACCGTAAACAGTCAAAAACGACCCGGTCAAAATACCCATACGAAGTCATTTGCTGCTTCTAATACTAAATTGAATAAAGCTAAAAGTACTAATACTAACAGTTCTAGCGCCTATTTATGTGTTATTTGTAACGATAACCACAGAATTTTTGATTGTCCCACTTTTAAGGCAAAAGGGGTAGATGAAAGAATGCTAGATGTCAATAAATATAAACTGTGTGTTAACTGCCTTAGGCAGGGACATCATGTAGGAGGATGTCGCATGGGACCGTGCCGTGAGTGCAATAAAAGGCACCATAGTTTGCTGCACCGCCCTACGGCATGCCCTGATGTTAATAATCTTGTAGCGATAGACGAGCAAAACTATAATAGTGGTGAAACAATTGCTAGTTTTTCAAGACGAAATTCAAGCCAAACACTTTTGTCAACGGCTATGATTGAAGTCTCTAATCCATTGACCCAGCAAAAGGAGAAGGTTAGAGCGCTGCTAGACTGCGGCAGCCAATCATCCTTTATTTCTAAAGCATTAAAGGACAGGCTTTCAGTAAAATCTATACCTATTGACTCTCTAAAGGTTGTAGGAATTGGAAACACAGTTTCTTCTCACATTGCCGAAAGTTGCAATGTGCAAATTAAATCTCTAGATCATAAATACAGTGCAAAATGTTATTGTCTTATTTTAAAAGAGTTAACCGGTTTAATACCAAAGTACCCGGTCAATATTAATTCATTGAATTTGCCTAAAAACATTGTACTAGCTGATGATACATTCGGTCAGCCTGCACCTATAGACGTCTTGATCGGCGTTGATCTATTTTGGGACATCCTAGGTGACGAGCAGCGTTCCCTTGGCCCACAAAATCCAAAGCTGATAAATTCGCAGCTAGGCTGGATAATATCCGGACCTATAAATACATATGTTGCTAATAAAAATATTTATTGCAATAAGGCCATAGTGTCAAATCAAAATGATTTTGAAAAATCACTAAGTAAATTCTGGGAATTAGAAGAGGTTCCCACAAAACGTATAATGAGCGAAAATGAAAAGATTTGCGAAAAACATTTTATCGCTCACACTCGTAGAGAAATCACGGGCAGATTTTGTGTAAACCTACCACTAAAGGACACTCCAGACTGCCTGGGAGATACTTATAACCTAGCAAAAAAGCGGTTGCTTTATTTAGAAAAACGTTTTAGAAAAAATCCACAATTAAAAATAGAATACGCAGAATTTATTAACGAATACGCCGAATTAGGGCATCTTTCCGTAGCTAAAGAGATACAAGGCCCATCGTATTATTTATGTCATCACGCGGTATTAAAAAAAGAGAGTGAGTCGACTAAGTTGCGTGTTGTTTTTGATGGGTCAGCAGCGTCCACGTCCGGTTATGCTCTAAACGATATCTTAATGGTAGGCCCTACGCTTCAAGAATCTCTCTTCGCTATATTAATCCGTGCAAGACAATACAAGTACCTCTTAACTGGGGACATTGAAAAAATGTATCGGCAGGTTCTTGTAGCTGGAAAAGACCGTTGTCTACAGCGTATTCTATGGCGGGAGAACGAGTCGCAACCTATTAGAGCTTACGACTTAAATACACTCACCTATGGCACCGCAAGCGCCAGTTATTTAAGCACACGTTGTCTATGGCAACTGGGTGAGGAACAAAATGATGAAACAATTAAGTGCATCATTCAAAAGGATTTTTACGTGGATGACCTAATAACGGGTGCTGATAACGCACAGGATTTACGTTACATTCAAAAGAGCGTTTCCGAAGCTTTAAAAAAAGGCTGTTTTAATCTAAGAAAATATAAAAGTAATAACCCATTAATTTTTGAAAATCTTAACTTAAATCAAGACAACTTAACAATTAGTGAATCATCAAGTACACTTGGTCTCGGATGGACGCCATCCAGTGACACGTTATTTTTTCCAATTAAAAGCTTTACGCTTGATAAACAAGCAACGATCACAAAACGGTTTGTTATGTCAAATTCTTTTAAAATCTTTGACCCTTTAGGAATTCTAAGTCCGGTTATAATTCAGCCTAAAATCATACTACAAAAGATGTGGCAACAAAAATTAGATTGGGACGAACCGGTTACCAAAGACTTGAGGGACGATTGGCTAAAATTTACAGACAATCTAGATTATTTGCATAAATTTCAGATTCCTAGATTAGTGTTATGTGACAAGCCTGAACTTATAGAATTGCACTCGTTTAGTGATGCGTCTCAATGTGCTTATGGTGCATGTATTTATTTAAAATCAATAAATTGTAATGGTGACAGCACTATCAAGCTATTATGCGCCAAGTCAAAGGTATCGCCTATAAAGCCGACGACAATACCACGACTTGAATTATGTGCTGCACTATTGGGCGCTAAACTTTGTAAATCTGTTATAGATTCACTCCGGTGCAGGCCGGGAAGATTGGTACACTGGTGTGATTCCAGTGTCGTTCTGAGTTGGATAAACAGTGACCCAACTAAATTAAAAATGTTCGTAGCTAATCGTGTTTGTGAAATAGTCGAACTAACTAAGGCATCATCGTGGCGTTATGTGCCCACTGCAATGAACCCTGCAGATTTAATATCTAGGGGAGTGGATGCAAAAAATTTGCTATCCATGGAAGTATGGTGGTCAGGACCTAGCTTCTTACATCAAAATGAATCTAAATGGCCACTGTTAAAAGAATGCATGGTGAATGACTTACCTGAACTAAAGGCATTCACGTCAATAGTTAATAATAATTTCATAGATTTTAATAATTTTACATCTTTCAATAAACTTCGTAACGTGATTGCACGTTGTCGGCGATTCATATTTAACATGAAGCATCCGAAAGACAAACGTGTAGGCATACTAACAGCTGATGAGCTGCGTGAGTCATTTCATTTATTATGCGTCATCGCCCAACGTGAGTCTTTTCCTACTGAACACGATTTACTTATAAAGGGTAAACAACTGCCGGCCCGCAGTAAAATATTATCATTGTCTCCGTTTTTAGATAAAGATAATTTAATTCGTGTCGGTGGACGCATAAATGCGTCTGCATGTAATTTTGAAAAAAGGCATCCAATACTTTTGCACGCCGCGCATAAATTAACTAAATTGTATTTTGACAAAGAGCATCTCGTGAATTTACATGCAGGCCCGCAATTGCTGTTAGCAACAGTAAGGGAAACAGTCTGGCCTATCAATGGTAAACATCTTGCTAGGCGGACAGCTAACAACTGCGTGCGATGCAGGCGCTTAAGTGGCAGAACTCTGTACCCGAAAATGGGTGACTTACCTTCACAGCGAGTGAACCCAGATTTTCCTTTTTTGTCCGTGGGTTTGGACTTTGCTGGACCATTTTTTATTCTTAATCGTAAAGGTCGTGGAAGTCGCTTAATTAAGTGTTATATGTGTATTTTCGTGTGTTTACGTTACAAATGCATTCATTTAGAGGCAGTTAGCGACTTAACTAAAAATGCATTTGTGATGACACTTAGAAGGTTCATTGCACGTAGAGGAAAACCATCGGAAATATTTAGCGACAACGGTCGTAACTTTGTCGCTGCCGCGAAGGAGATAGGCGATTTTCTCAAACAAAATATAGAACCAATATCTGACTTTGCAGGTCAACAGGGTATTAAGTTCAATTTCATACCTACTTACGCTCCTCACTTCGGCGGCATTTGGGAAGCCGGCGTTAAATCGGCTAAATACCACATCAAACGGGTTATTGGCAATAGTAATCTGACATTTGAAGAAATAATAACGTTGTTTGCACAAGTGGAGGCGATTCTTAATAGCCGTCCCTTGTGTCCTTTGTCATCCAGTCCTAATGACCTCCTCTCCTTATCCCCAGGGCACTTCATCATAGGTCGGCCGCTAACTGCGTTGCCCTTACCAGCCCTGGCAGAGAAAGATGGCAACCAACACAGTAGATATAAGCGCCTTGAAACAATAAGGCAGCATTTCTGGCAGAGGTGGCAGAAAGAGTATTTGTCGGAGCTGCAGCAGCGAACGAAGTGGCGCAAAGGAAACGCTCAGCTCAACGTGGGCGATATGGTACTGTTGGCAGAAGACAATGCGCCCCCACTAAGCTGGCGCCTTGGCCGAGTGCTGCGGCTGTTCCCTGGACCAGATGGAGTGGCACGAGTCGCCGAAATCAAAACTCCTCGAGGTTGTGTTCGTCGGCCGTTCACCCGACTATGTCCGCTGCCTACTGCTGAGGAACTGAATGCTTGAAAGGAACCTTTCAACGGCCGGGAATATGTTGCGGCCTTTCGCCTCACCGTCGTCAAGCTCCACATCACAGCGATCGACAGTTAGCTGCTAGTAATATTTTACCAGGCGTAACCGAACTCCGCTGTTCCCTCCACATACATAGTGGCCGAGCCACTCCACTACCAACCTTGTTACTGTACGCATCCATCATTTTTATTAAACCATTTTTAAGTAATTGGACTTTAATTAGCCCCAGTGTATAAGCAAAATATACAATATGTTATCTTAGAAAAAGTACCTACTAGGCTAATATAAATTAAAGAACGTAATTTCGGCTCAGGTTCGGAATAAACCAATCTTCTGGGCACGCTCGTTCCATCATAGACCTCATCCATCGCTTTAAATCAGGCGTGGTCGAGGTCAAGGGCAGGCCTATTAAGTAATAAAAAATACCGTAAAATTTCGATCGCTGCTTGTTAATTAAAGCTGCTGGAAGATTCTAAAACCAACCTGTTCTGGTGCATCTGTGTCGTGTGAGATCTTTATCATTCTCCTGTTGATGTCGTCTATAAAGGACAGCACTCCGTCTGCGTCTCCAGGGGCTCCGTGGTCGGGCCAGGCCTGGAGTGGAACATAAAGAAATTATTCTGAGTGATATCGTACGGTTGCGGGAATCCGCTGGATACAAGTCGCACAGGACCGGTCAATGTGGCGACACTTGTCCTATGTCCAGCAGTGGACGGCTTTCGGCTGAAATCATGATGATGATGATATCGCAAAAATAGTTGCTATTGTAGGTCAAAGGTTAACAAAAGCCTCAGTGTCCTCTTCATGTTAGGGTAGTGCTTTTCATAGGTATGGGGTAATAATTCAAGGGATTCCTCCGATTCTAAACTTTTGTTAGTCGTAATTTCAATAAAGAACTTAAAACCCACTGCAGGACAAAAGTTCAATGTCGTTCGACTCTATTCCTGCTAAAAACCTAGCATAAGTTCATTTTTAACCATATGAGCCAAATCGTCAGATGTAGACGTGTGGTCCCAACTTTTTTTTACCAAAAATAACAAAATTCTTACCGTGAACTGGTATTGGAAGACAGTTCGACAGCTCTTGTCATCACAAACATCGAACTCCCTCAGAAGGTACTCCTCATAGTTTGTTTCGGAAATAGACTTGACTGTGAGACCATCGAACTTCTCCTCATGACCTGACAGAGGCCAGTAGCGTTCGCACTTTTTCTGTAAATAGAGTCAAGTAATGTTCCGTTAATGACAAGATCCAACAATGTAACTCATGTTATTTTTAAACTAGCAATACAATAATGCAAAGCATGTTAGTACAGACGAATTACACAAATCGCCCAAAGTGGAGAGATTTGGAAAAGACCTACACTCAGCGTTGGATTGCCAAAGATTGAAGAAAAAGAAAGAAGAATTGCTTAAAAAAAGGTACTACAACTACTACAACAGCCCATAACGTCCACTGCTGGACATAAGCCTCTCCCTTGATGGGAGGAATTTGCCGTAATCTCCACGCTTGGCAGGCGGATTGGAGATCGCAGTGATGAAAGACTAACAGAAAACGCTGCTGCCCATTCTCTGGTCTACGGAGGCGCAAGGTGTTCTGCCTCAGACATTAGTCGCCTTATACGACACCCGTGAGTGTAATGGGTTGGTTCTATTCTACTCTGCCGGATACCACACGGCTAATTCTACTCTGCCGGATACCACACGGCTAAAAAAAAAAGGTAGTTAGGTAACTATTAAGGCCTAGACAAAGTGACATACAATCAGCGATACAGATACAGTTTCTCGTCATTAGAGTGCTGGCCTATTTCCAGGTCAAAGAATCAGCATTGCCATACAGAGTGGCAGCTGAATTTTTTGATGTTCAGTTGTAAACGTTTTTGCTTATTATTTAAACGTACTTGTGCATTATTTCTAGAGATAACATTGATGGAAAAGTAAATAAGTATATTGAATTGTCATTGGCTGCCCCAAAAAGACATAAGTTAATCCCGTTAGAAGTCGTTGAAGGGATACGATACAATTTGAAATGGTTGTCACTTTTAACTAGGCCACGCTGAAGGTGAAGAAGTTTTACCAAATTACGTACCTTCCCATTTTCGACTTCGTTAGTGGTCATAGCTATAACTCGGACATCTTCTTGCCAGATCATTCGCCAGAAGTCGTCCTTTGTATTGGAGAGGCAGCCTTGCGCCGCGATGTATTGTTTGTCTTTTACTGGTATCAGAAAATTTATAGTGTTATAGTGTGCTCATGTCTTTATAATATTATTTTTTTATTTGAACGGGTTTGAGTTGAGGAATCAGCATTGATTTTCATGTGTTATTACAATAAATGCTTTCGACTGATTTTCAGATCACGGTGGCTAATTTCAACGGAGATTCACTAAGGACTCGCACAAGGTGCACAAAAATATGCACCGACAGTCAGACTCAGCCACGTCCGGGGAGAAAACAAACGAACGTGTTTTGAGAGGCGCTGGGTTGCCACAACATTAACATCACTCTTAAGGCTGCATTATTAGTGTTCAGGGAGTTTTGAAGACGTAAATATAAGATTTATTCCTACGTAGGTATGTGATCACATCTCGTGGCGATCTCGAAAGAATGGCACTACAAAACAGAACGAGTCATGAATACAAGTACAGTGGGCTGCATCAATTGGGTACCCCAGTACCCTCGGTAATGGGTTCGAACGTAGGTGCTTTCAAGGAGGTACCCACATCGTAAAGGTGACTGTACCATTATCACTGTCTTTACATAAAATATATATGTCTTCGTTTTGTAGAAAAGAGAAAAAAAGTTATTATTGGTCAAAAACAGGAAGATTCGGCGTTTTAATCTTATTTTCATTTACAAGTTTCTTCTTTACCAAAGTTTGGTTCAACGACGTAACTGATTTATTTTACTTTGCTTACCTGTTACATCTCGACACAGGTTTCCGTTAATTTTGTCCAAATTAAACGACTTTTTGACTTCTCTGAGAGCTTCATCTGACAGCGACTTGGTCACCAGTGGCGGAGCTTTCTTTGTTTCGCTGTTCAGTATTAATGCTGAAATTAAAAGAAAATAAGTCTATGAGTATCATCAACATATTCATTATTCCTAATCCCAATTTATTTGGGGTTCTTCCCGTTCTTCTATACTTTTCTATTACTTGGTTGTCATCTCAGTTTCTATTGCTTTGGTTCTAAACAGATAACTGGGGTCAGGGATGACAATGATAACTTGGTGACGGACTAGGCTCAGATTGTATCTATTGCTGAGAAATTCTACGAAGAGCTCTATCTTTGTAAATCTATAGAACCAATTTTTTCTGGAGACAAACTAGGGTACATGCTATAGAACCAATTTTTCCTGGAGACAAACTAGGGTACCTGCTATTGAACATTCAACCTCAGAAGTTTTACGACCTTATTTTATCATGTGGCGACAGCCCTGCCCTCCCCAGCTACGACATGAAGATATTTTATGTCACCCAGCAAAGATGGAATCATGTTTGAGCTCCTGCAAGTGGGTGGCGGACCCTTATCCTTACGTTGAAGCAGCAGATGGAGAAGTGCCAAGAATATAGCCGAACCATGAGCATGGCTCAGGTCGATTATCACCATTGCAGTTTCGAGGATGTCCGCCGCATGCATACCCTATCTAAACCCGTATCGATCAAGCAGGGAGTGCACATTGGGCAACACCATTTCACCAAAACTTTTCACAGCAGTCCTTCAAAACACAATGAAACGAACGAACGAACTAGATGACAGGTTAATGAAAGCTTTGAAATACACACATCAAAAGTATCTAGGGATCAACATATATTTTTGCAATAACTTTTCTCCTGATTGATATTAATTAAAATTTTCTTTAAGGATTCATCAAATAAAGTGTTTTCGTTTGTCACAGTAACGATAAACCAAGTCACCTTTGCATTAATAAAGAAATTTGCCATTTTCCTAATAAAGGGATTTTTGACATTTGAACCACTAACATTAAAGTTCGAAAAAAAGACTGAAATAACAGTTTTCTTTAAAATTTTATTGGGTAACTTAAACAATTAATAATCCGTGTTTCTACCGCGAACACTAACAACACAAGAACATCGGTTTGGCATACTCAAAATGAGTTCATCCAAATCACGCTGTGGAATGGCCGCCCATGTTCGTTGCAACAACAAAAAAAGGTCTTCTTGCGACTGGATACCCTCCATATTCGGCAGAGCTCTTCTCTGTAGCATATCCCATGCATGCTCAATCGGGTTCAAGTCTGGCGACTGAGCAGGCCAGGGCAGGACATTGATGTTAGCTGCGGCGAGAGTCTGTCTTACAACTCTTGCGGTGTGCGGTCGTGCATTATCATGCATTAACTGAAATAAGGGACCGATTTGCACTTGTAGAGGAACGATGACGTCTGATACAATCGTCTCAGCATAAATTTGAGCGTTGAGGTTGCCTCTGATCCAAATCAACTCAGTTCTTCCGCCGATCCAAATACCCGCCCATACCATGATGGTTCCACCACTATAAGGATGGACTTCCTGGCAGGATTTTAATCGCTGTTGGCGTCCAGGGGTTCTCCAGTGTCGTATACGTCTTGTATCCGGTCTCATACCAAAACGAGACTCATCAGAAAAACACACGAAACGCCATTGTTCTTCTGCCCAATTTCTGTGTTCAAGAGCCCATTGATATCGAATCCTACGATTGTGCATTGCTATAGGTGGTACCCGTAGCGGTCTTCGGGAATGAAGGTTCACTTCATGCAAGCGGTTTCTGACTGTTTGGTCGCTAATTAAGTTCCCTGAAGAGTGATGAAGCCTCACGGCTAACATCATGGCGGTTATTGTTGGAGCTCTTCGAGTTAAGATTTGAATGTATCGGTCTTGTCTCCGTGTGGTGCAGCGATACCGTCCTCCATGGCGCTCAGCCACGGTACCAGTGCTTCGGTAACGTGTCCAAAGTCGACTGATAACACTCTGACTTGTATTCAGAGCTAAAGCTACAGTACGTTGCCGGGAACCAGCTTCTATCATTCCCACGGCTCTGAGCATTTCTTCCCTGCTTAAATGACGTCGCCGCTCCATAATAACGTTGGTTTTAATCAGTAGTAGGGAAACAGTAGCACTAATAATGTCTTCAATGCGTTGTATGTTTTTATAGGGAAAATATTGACAGCTTATTTTCATCTTTTACTCGAATTTGATTGAGAGTTCCTGATTCAAATTATGAAATGCACCAAAAAGGATCCATATAAATTTATAAAATCATAAATTTATTACAAAGCCACATCTCAATCTCAAGAAATCCGCATAAAAATGCTTGATCCCTAGACATTTTTGATGTGTGTAGTTGACAGCAGAGCAAGTTAAGATATTCAGGACGAAATTCTGAAATCAGTCAAAATACCACACTGTCTGAAGACACGCTTCTACATCCGTCCACCATGGTGTTGCTCAGACCGGAGGCTGTGCACAAGCAGAGAGACTTAGAGCGTTTCATGCTTGGCATACAACTAGCAAACCGAGTTCCAAACAATGAAATCCAAAGACGTATGGAAGTCTACGATATTGGAAATGGCGTTATGGACTCAGTGTTGTAGATGGAGTATAGCTGTGACCAAGTGGTATCCAAGGATCCAGAAAGTGAAGTGTGGGTAACGACCAACACTTCACTTTCTGGATCCGAGATGGGTAAACAACATTGCTGCCATTGGGCGTACCTACATCCTGGATGTGGTTGGCGCGATCGATAGCCATAGCGACCGTACAGCAGTGGGTAAAGTTGGCCGTTGGATAATGATGATTGCGCAGGTACTAAGTTGAACTTATTTTTCTCGAAGCGCAACCATAAATATTCAAATGAGACAAAACCGCATGTACGTGTCAGCATCTTTAATTTGCTCATTGTTTTCATCTTCATTAGTATTCCATTTGGTCTTTAGTGTGACGTACCCAGATTCACTTTGTATAAAATGTTTAAAATTATTGTTATGGTCAATAAAAAACAAAGAGTACTCCGAATCCGATACTATTGACAAGGTTCCTCTGCAATTCTAGTACTAACTACAATGCTTGCTCTCTGCAGAGCAGATATGTTTCCTTGTACTTCCACGATTCGGATCACGTATTAATAAATCCGTTGTTTGGTTAGTGACTCTACAAACGTTATTGCCAACATGCACGTAATTTTTTCTTCACCTAAATCAATAAAATACAGGACTATCAACCCAAGAAAAGTATAGGTAAAAGTTAAGTTCAAATACTGCTTGTCACTTAAAAAAAAAGCATTAAAAATAATTTTAAACTCCTGCAATTTTCTATGACAGTTGAAACGTCCGTAGCTGTCGCGGCCATGATGTGACGTCATTTACCACAAAATTTTTGCCCCTAATAGAATAATTTTACTAATTGTATGTGTTCCAGTCAAGTTAAAATTGCAATAACAAAATCATAATAAAATCTTAGTGAAATTTTAAGCACTTTTCAAATAAAAGTGTTTTTTTGACACATAGACTTTGACGTCACTACCGGCGTTATCGAGGACGACGCGTTTTGAGAGTGCGTTCCGTTTCACCAAAAACATGCTACATGAAACAGTAAATTGTAAAATAAGTGATGTATCAGCAACAACAAGTGTACCAAAATATTTTTATGGGCCAATACAAGGCATTTTTAATAAATAAAAAGAGTTTTGCATTTCATGCATATTCCCTATTCCCCACAGGTTCCCATGACCAGCACTAAGTTAGTAATCCACCATTCGGACCTGCAATGTTTTAGTTCTTCTACTCACATTGAACACTGTCCAGGCTTTCGTTGGAGGATTGTACTGAGGAGGAGGAGTCACTGAGTCTTGAGGATCGGACGTAGCTGGCGTTGATGTAGTCAGAGTCCGGCCGGTTGTCTCGCCGACGTAACACCACTCGGGTCTGATCATCTGTACACGAGAGAAGCAGGATTGAGAATCGTAAAGCATCCTCATCATAATAGCTGATAGAAGTCCACTGGAGTACAAAGGCCACCCCTACAATGCTAGCATTTTTCTAACAAATAATGCGCGCGCGTTTGAGGAAGCCAGTGTTTACGTCCGTTTCCAGACCTACGCAGAATTTCATTGTTTACTTGGAGTACTCATCATTTTCTCGCGCTTACACCAGTTATTTTACATCCATTCATTCTTTCTTTCACATCTTCCTTGCATTGCCACACTCTTAAATACTGATCTCTATCATATGACTATGGGCTATCACGATCTATAGAGACCTCGGATGTCACCTTTTTTGAGTTTATGTTGGCCATCACGGACATCGGTTAAGGAAACGATGTGAGGAAGCCTAGGCTTACAGTTACTATCAGTAAACACAGGTCTGAAGACGTCAATCCGCCCTATGCAAGTGTGGTGGTCGATGAACATCTTTTTTGAATGAGAGGCTCTCTCAAGGTCTGGGAGTGGCCCAAAAATTGGTTGCTTTCATCACCAATGTAGCGAAACTTACAAGGTAGGATATTTCTATATCTGTTCTTAGGCACGTTTTCTGGTTTGGTGCCTTCGAAGCTGGTGAACACGTGTCTGTCTTCTAGCATCTTCAGCGACTGGAACTCTCCGTCGAATCCGGACTTGCTGTCCAGCTTCTGATAGTCTTCGATTTCCTGGAAGAAAGCCAAATTAACGCACATTGTAGTATAATCAATGTATGTAGAATCTCTTGTGAATTGATTTTCAACCATAATTACGGTACATTTCATGAGTGTTTAAACCAAAAGCTATTTGTTTTCTCCGTTATTGTCTCCAGACACAATGAAATAATCTAAACTGCCAAGAATGAAATGTATATTTCCCACCGTTTCTTGCGTAAGATTGGCCTACATGACATTATCACGCGCTAGCGCTATGCAGACAGACTCGTGGCATTTTATAGAATGCCCAAGAGCATGTTGACAAACACGTGCAAATTTAATGGGTTATATCTTAAGCACGCCATGTTTTATTCAAACAGTCACTAGGTATAACAATAAAGCTCTTTGTCACAAATGTTATGATGATTGTATTTGCTCATATTGTTTGGAATGACTTGCGACAGCTAAGGCGCCATTTACATTTAGCATAGCGTTCGTTGAACGTACGCGTCAAGTCAACTCCAGTAAAACTCCGATGCCGTTAGGTAAACGCGAAATAAACGTGATTTCAAACCACCCCAGAAGCAAAGGCTCCATTAGTATATACAGGGTGTAAAACACCTCATCACGAAGCCGTTAACCAAGCATTCTGTACATCAAACCAAGTAACTTTAAGCAAAAATTTTTTTTTTGGGGTCAAAAATCATATTTTGTGGTAGAACTCAATGTAACGCACTCAAAACGTTGTGCTGATGGATGGATTTAATAGTACGGGGGTCGTGTAGGTGTTTAAAGTAAAAATCATACATGATAACTTGTATTAAAAAAAAAAACAAGTCAAAAAGTTGGAACTTTGACCCCAAATATCTCCGTAACTAGAAGGTTCCCAGGTATGGTGTTGAACAAAAAAATGATCGCATTGACGAGGAGGTGTTTTACACCCTTTATATGTTTCCAACGCCTAGCTAGCAACGCCTAGATTGCTAATAGCGTGAATAAAATCGATGTGCCTGTACGATCTAGCATTGCATGGTAACAAATGAAAAATATCTGTCCCGAAAAACATATGACCAGAATTTTGGGTTTCTTGTCAGTTCTCACATAGAGGCGTACTAGCATACTTATTTTCGGTCAAATTGGCCAACTTACATTATAGCATCACTGCATTCTACAAAATATAAAAATTAATGAAGGAGAGGCCAAACTGATCGGATTACAATAAATCTTTAACCAAAGAGCAGCGGTGGCCCAGTGGTGGGAGAGCAGCGGTGGCCCAGTAGTGGCGGCCCCGACTTACGAACAGTAAGTCGTGGGTTCGAACCCAGACAGGCGCATTACTTTGTGTAATTTATTTCATCACTACTGCTCTCAAAACGGTGAAGGAAAACATCGTGAGGAAACCGGCATGTCCTAGAACCAAAAATTCGAAGACATGTGACATCTACCAATTCGAACTGGGCCCGCGTGGTGGATTATAACCCATTCCCTCTCATAGAGAGGAGGCCGTGTCCCAGCAGTGGGAACATTATAGGCTGATGATGATGATGATGATGATTTAACCAAAAAGCTACATTATTTCCGAATGCTATAGAACAATGCATGGTTCCCGAGGGAATCTCCACTTGGGTAATACAAACGTCATTCCCAGTCGGCTCCACATCCCAGTTATTAGATGACACGATACTCATGGCAAGGCGTTGTCTTACTCTCGGACTTCTGAATACAAATAACGACCGTCCAAAAACTGCGAATGACAGTCGGGACTGACTGTTTTACGTGTTTTTCAAGGCACAGAAAAAGGGTAACCTTAGTAATATTTTTTTTTGTTATACCTGCATCTCCTGCACTTTGCGGTCTATGTCGTGTGCCCGCAGTCTTGTCCCGCTGACTGGCTGCAAGAGTCGCAGAACATCGCCCGACGACTCAATCATGGGGTAAGACCTGAAGTGCTCTATCAGACCCACCAGATCGTCGAACTGCTCCCCACTACCCACGTCGTATTTGTTGTGCTGTAGACAAACGAAAATGAACTTTATTATGTAGATAAAAACAAAAAATTACTTAAAATAAGGCAAGAAAATTAAGAAATTATAGATTGGCGGCTGACAATAATATTTCCAAGTCCTCTAACCCAGGAAAAACCTGAATATACAAACCTACAAAAACTGTCAAACGTCAATTTTATTCCACGCGTTCCCAGCGTGAACAAGTTAATATGTTACCGCGTATTATAACCTGGCTAAAATACTATACTTTATTTTAATTTATCTTAAAAGTAAAAACTCGCTTATTTTTACTCCTACTGAACTTAGGCCCCGATTATTACCGGTACCTCAGGCAAGGGAAAAATAGGGCGCTGGTGTGTGCCTAGAACTGGGTACTTATGAATATATCAGCAGCAGTTTATTTAGCAGCGAGCATCTCGTTGATACAACATTTGACGATTGCTAAACGACTTCAGCTCCGCAGTACTCCTGTACTGTCGTTTAGCAATCGTCAAATTTTCTGGTTGTGACGGTTCTATTCGACCAAAACCTTCTAGCCGTACCAGCCAGGGCCAGGAAACAGGATACTCATCACCAAACAATATTTCTTCAGCACGGGCAATACATGACCACGTGTGATGCGCTTTGTGAGGCGGGTTTTCTCGGGCACTGGAATTAGTTCTCAAGTATACTTGTCCCGTGCCACGAGCGTATCGACTTCCTGAAGCAGGTTTGTGCAGGGGCGAACCGTATTTGGCAATACAGGGTGTAAACGGACCCTTTACGAAGCCATCAACTAAGTATTCTGTACATCAAACTAAGTACCTAACTGTACGCAAAAAATATTTTTATAACGTGTTTTCTTTTGGGGTGAAATATCACGTTTTACGGTAGGACTCAATGTAATGGAGGCATTGAATAGTACGGGGATCGTGGAGGTGTTTATAGTAAAAGCCTTAGATTAAAAACAATGTATTAAAAAAAAATCTTATCAAAAAGTTGGAACGATGACCCCCAATATCTCCGTAACTAGAAGGTTCCCACGGTATGGTGTAATTATTGGTGTAGTACAAAACTTGATCGCAATGACGGGGAGAACAAGTGCCTTTCAGCTTCGTTAAGAGTCTTTTTACACTCTTTACGCATCTGTTTGATAGGTACCTACTTGCATCTTTTAAGCTCATTACTGGAGGATTCAAACCTAGGCAACCGGTTAAGGGCAGGTGGTCAGGTCATATCTCACCCCTTAAGTAGGTACACCTTACATGGATGATCTGAGACTCTTTGCCCCGGGTGTTTCCTTCAATTAAATGATGCACGCGAAATTCAAAATTCAAATCGACTTCAATTACGCAATTCAGAAACCTATCAGATCTGTACTAGGCTTAGCAAACTTTTTAGCCCCTGGTATTTTTAATGATAACTTCATTCAGTTACTTATTGTGTTCAGTTAGCTCTTATATAAATAATAGAATAGTTATAAAACTTAGAAGTATAAAAAATGGCCATAAGTACCTAGATGGCCAGCAGGTACAGCCAAGGGCACACCACTGTGGCAATAGTCACGTATAACAAGATGTCCTTCTTATTCCATGGTGTTTCCTTCTACGTTCATTACTATGCCTGCGCAGGCGCCGCCATACGGTCACGTACGAATTCTGCTCACGTTCAACTGTTTACTATGTTTTATAGGAAAATTGTGCGTTTGTACGATCTACGAGTAATACGACGCTTGTTTGGATACTTGCCAGAGGATATTGTCCATGTTTTTTTTTATTTGGAACATGTAGGTTAGGTACCAGCTCTAGCTTGATTATGAAGGTTTAGGCACGGTATGGAATGTGGATGTGGAGCTGTGCCCATGCCCCAGAACATGCAATCAGTGAGAATTGCAGTAGCTTTGGAAATGAGTGGCCAAGTCGACTGTAGTAGAAACATTCTAGTCAATGGACAAAAATGGACTCTCATTGACTCTTTCCAAACACAGTGAGAATGTGGAGCTGTGTAGTTCTGTCACAAGACACTCTTCATCCTGAATTGGATTCAGGATTTGAACGAGACAATTGACATACATTTGAGCTGTTGTTGATCGATACGAGAAGAAGAGAGAGAGGTACTCGTAGAAGGAGGGAAGCCTTCACTTGTGCATTTAAATAGATCTTTGTATGATTTTTGACGCTGCAATTATCTAAACACGTTAAGGCGGTTCCCCGAGCAAAATTAGCAACTCTATTTGTGGTAAATCAAACTTCGTTTGAAATACTGTTAGAATAAAGTTCTAATCAGCTTGCACTACAAAGTGATTGTTACGTCAGTCACTGCAGGCCGAATAGTGCGAAATGAGTGGTTTTTATTCTTTATAAAATCAAATTTACGTCTTTTGGAAAAAATAAAACGACAATTATGTTCATTATTAAATTGTCTATCCATTAGTATAAGTAGCAAATCAAAATAATGGTTACTTTACGAGGAGTAGCATTTTATAAATGTTTATTTCTCATTTCTGTGGTTTCGTTGTGAGGGGATTTATTAAACATTAAGCTACTTAAAAAAAAAATGAAACGACAATTTTGGAGTCAAGAATATGTAGTAATTTAATGTATTTTTTATTAGTTGGTATTTCTTTTGGATAAAGAGGAGTAGGCTCCCAAAAACTGCTCGTTCAAGGTCATTTGCTCGGGGAGGCGCCTTAAGTAGAAAGGTAAGTCCGTTCATTATTCTCCAAACCACACAGAGCACGTACACTAAGAAAATCCCACAGATAAAAACTAGTTCACTACATTCAGGTGAATTGCATAGACACGCGATGGTGAGGTATTCACACTTCCCATGCTGTGATGACAGGCATTATTGTCTGGGCTCGACGGAAGGTGGGGGCGGGGGGCATTTTGTTGTGTCACGTACGAGGATTTGATGTCTTAACTCTCATACTTGTTATTGAAATACACTTTATACGGAAGATAGTGGAGACGTATCGCCATCGTTGTTGAATTTCCATGAAGTTGGGGAGCGAACCAGTTGCCATCAACCAGGCACAAACCCTCCCAAATGCAAATTCCTCCCATCATGGGAGAGGCTTATGTCCAGCATTGGACGTTATGGGCTGTTGTAGTAGTAGTAGTAGGCACAAACCTAAGCTCCAGGCTTCTAATAACTCTTGACCTGACTTAGAATCGAACTCAAGAAAAAGAAGCCTCCCAACAAGACAAGCAAGCAAGAGTATATAGTTTAGCGAGCGGATGTTTATTTTCATGGCGTGACGGAGAAATTTTCAATAACTCTTCGACAATTGCCAGCATCTGGCGGCGTCCGTCGTATTCTGGCAACGAACTGGTTGGAAAATAAAGCTGAAGACTATTTACTACTACAGCGTACTACTACAGTTTAAAACTACTAATCTCTGAAACTACTGCACGAGAATTAAATATTTTTTCACTATAAAAGTGAAAAATAGTGTTTCTCTTAAATAGTGTTTCTCTGGGAAGGCTGTGGTGTACATATTATATCACGTAATTACATCTAGGTTTTGTACAAGCTGAGCAAGTAAATCTTGAAAACTGTTGAGTGGGCCTTCGTTAGGAGCTCAGGAGACGAAGTTTATAATACTTAATTACTTTTGGGAAATTAACAGGACCATCTCCCCAGATAATTCACCTGTATTTTTCTAGAAAGTATTGTCTAAAGGTGGGAAAGGCTATGATTCCCCCTTACATAACAAATGATGATTGTGTGCACATCTAGGCTAATAGGTTGTCGAGAGGTAATGAGCTGAATATTTATTATAAATGCAACAAATGGCAACAATGTCACAACATACTTACGAGGCTTATTAAAGGCAAAAAGACTAGGGTAGCTCGCGACCGCGACCCTATCAATATAATTGTAAGTTAACAATATTAAGTCAAAGCTCGAGAGCATATTCACAAGAAGTTGGCAGATTCGTCTCAGAACTAAGTTGTTATAGATTTTCTTGTTTATCTCTCTTAACTTTATAGGTTAGTATTTTTTTTTGTTATATGTATGTATACATGTTTTTATATATTTTATATTTTCTAGTCTTTTTTTCTTTTATTGCACCTACAGTGTACTGTCTCTGCATCACCCTAAGGTAGACTGGTAGAAGTCCGCCTTTGTACAGTTTTTTACTTGTGCATAAAATTTTAATTAATAAATAATGATTAAACCTACTTAGTAAAAATAATTAATGTAAGTACACATAACATCACGCCTGTAATTCCCGATGTGTTAGGCTGAGGTGTACCTACGGAATAGTACACCCACGTTTAATCTGCTTTATATTTAAGCGCCATGAAATACGATTACAGGAAGCGAGAGCCATCAACCTAAACCTACCCTTTGAGCAACCTAAACCTATCCTTTATTAATTACGTCTGTGTTGTTTAAGTTATTTAAGTACCATTTATTACTGGTTCCTAAAAACGTACAACACATAACAAACTATAGGTAGTCTGCGAGGTGATATCCGCGGGGTATAATCATTTACTCACCTGTAATGCTGAATGTTATAAATAGGTAATTTGACTTCAATTCACACTTTTTGCCACTTCATAATCAAGTGATTAGTATTTTATGTAAAATACCAACTAGGTACTTACCTAGTTAAATAAGCAAAAGCAATTTTTTTTCTTCTGTCTGTTTTTCGCACGTCGTAATAGCATGCTTACTTAGTTAATTAAAATACAAATGATTGTATCAGACAACAAAACTTAACATACTTGTGACGTAAAACTATTCCACAAAATGGGAACCATTTTGAAAAAGCAAAAATTGTACCTTCACACAATAAACACATTTAAATAAAAGAATAAAAAAACCCGACCGCAAATTTTAATTTTATTTTTGTAATCTTTTAATTTCCTTCATTTTGATACCCTACTGGATAGGTTTAGTTGAAAAAAATATTAGCGACTTACAGTTAGCCCTAAAAATCCACCATTTTGTTGTTTTTAAACACCTGTACAGGGTGTAAAAAACCTCATCACGAAGCTGTCAACCAAGCATTTTGTACATCAAACTAAGTAACTTTACGCAAAAATTATTGCTGGGAACCAACTTTTTTTTTTGGGCTAAAAAAATCATGTTTTGTGGTAGAACTCAATGTAAGGCACTCAAAACATTGTGCTGATGGATGGATTGAATAGTACGGGGGTCGTGGAGGTGTTTAAAAAATTTACATTAAAAACGTGTATTTAAAAAAAAAACTTGTCAAAAAGTTGAAACTTTGACCCCCAATATGTCCGTAACTAGAAGGTTCCCAGGTATGGTGTAGAACAAAAAAATTATCGCAATGACGCGGAGAATAATAAGTGCCTTTCGGCTTCGTTAAGGGATGTTTTACATCCTTTGTAGCTAAATAACCCGAAATCCATTCTGCCGTTTCGAAAATGCAAGGTTATTAAGAAATTCACAAATATATAAAAACATATCCCTTCCTTGGCATTCGGGAAAAAAGCAATAATTATTGTTCGTTCACACAATAAAAAACAATATTTTTGCAAAACAACTGCTCGAAAACTGGTTCTTATCGCACTACTATTAGGTTCAACATGCAATATTTTTTACACTCGTGGATTTTTTCCTTTATTCCTACTAGTGTTTTACCTCCACAGAATCAATCCAATTAATTGTCAGATTCCTATAGTTGGCGTTATGACGAAGGAACTCTTAGAGTGTCTTCAGTCTAAGAGTTGTCGTCAGTCTTAGATTGATATTTTCTAACAATTATATATTACACTAGCTTTTACTCGCGGTTTCGCTCGCGTTATGATGTGCGACCTTGTGCTTAATTGCATAAACAATAATTTTATGTAATTTTGCACAAATTTCTAACTGTTAAAAAACAAATCTTGAAGTACACAATGATGGTACCTTTTTTTTTGTTTTTTTTTTTTCGGATGGGTAATCATCAAATGAATTCTCCCGCTCTGGGCGGAGCAGGAGGGAGTGTCAGACTTTTACTGACTAAAACCCATCCATGTTCCTTCATCGCCCTTTGTGTTCCGGGGTCACGGTATCTCTTTCGAACAGTTCCGCAACCCAGGCATCGGTCCTTGCCTTCCTATTGCTGACTCTCTTTGAGGCGCGCGTGGAACACAAACGCGCCGTCGACACGGCCTGTCGTCATGAGACGGACGGACGGCGAGCTAGCCCATAGCCCACCGTCCACAGGCCCGCGCCTACGGTGGCCGGGGGCCACGTGGTGGCCCCCGACGCCCGGGGAGTCTCCCGCGGCGGCCGGGACGCTGTGAGGTTCTCTCCCTCTCACGTTCCGTCACCTCCTTCTCTAGCATTACTGCTTCGCAGAAGGAGGTGACGGCGTCCCATTCCGTCTCGCTCCGGACCATGGCTTGCACCAGGGCCGGACGCGAGAGGTCGCCGCCGCCAATCGCCGCTCCGAGGACACGGCGGTGCTCCGCCCACGCGGAGCATACCTCCACCGTGTGCTCCACCGTGTCCTACGGTCGATCCTCGCAGTGGAACAATGATGGTACCTTAGACACTTATCTACAACATAAAAACAGCGTAGGAGAAGTTTGTCATAACTCCGATCCGGTTTTATAAGTATACTCGTATAATAAGATAACGTGGGACATAGATGTGGGATAAAATGTACATTATTATGTACCTCAGTAACCAATGTAATTAGACAACAAAAAAACGTATTATTTTACCCTATCCAGCATTACTTGACCTCACAATTACAGTCTAATGAAAGTCTTGTTACTAGTTTGTTTATTTTTTATGGCTTTTTGGTAATTTAAATAACAGAGCATACAGAGATACCTACATACGTAGTTACCTGATACTGATAATTGGTGGTCTACCATACTAAATATAGGTATTGCCTAGTAGGTATTAAGTAGGTACTTTTAGTAAGGATAGATAAGATAGTGGCGACCGGTATTCTGTATGTAATTATTGTAACAATAGAATACTTACACACATCAAAAGTGTCTAAGGGTTGTCTATTGTTTGCCCGAAGATTATATGCCATAATCATCATTTTCCCGAATTTCATTTGCCCGAATGTTTCATTTGCCCTAAAAGACATATGACATACTTTTAATTGCCCGAATTTTAGATACCATAAGATACGAATGCCATATGTAAGTATTGTTTGCCTTATTTTTATGTGTCATAATAATTATTAGACATAATATTTAAATGGCATAATATTTAAATGGCATAACAAGTATTAGACAAATATTTAAGCCCCGTAATAATCATTACACATGATGACATTATATTTAAGCGCCACAATAAATTGTTTTGTGCTTTAGCATCAAATTTGTATTTGCATTAAAAAAGAAATTGTACTACCTAAATAAAATTATATAGTTTGATTATTAAACTTGTTTTTAATTCTAATACTTACCTACTTATTAGCTTTCTGGCTGTCGATGTCGATGGGTGCGCAATGTTTGGTATAATAAGAATAAACTTATTTATTCTGTGCATGGTTTTTTTTTCTGTGCATGGTTGATGGTGGGTTAGGTCGACGGAGCCCCACTTCGCGGGGCTCCTACTTCTGTGTGGTTTATAAAAGAAATAAAATTCGGGTAAACGGCGGTATACCGTGTCTAAGGATATTGTACATTGATTAGCATAACTGTAAAAGTACTGGACATTTCAAAAAGATTTAAACGCGAATTTGTTCTTGGTACATTTATCTTCCATTAAAAAAAACAAATGTGGCAAAATTCAGTACACACCTATTAGCAAACCTAATTTTCTTAACTACGTGTGGTAAAGATTTTACTGTTTTTAACAAAAACAGTGACTTTTTCTTACTTTTTTAATGAAATCAATACTGGTGAGTTTATCTAAACCATTGAAAGACGAAATTTAACTAGGTAAAGAGACGTTGAGAGCAATAGGCAAGCTGAAACCAGTGCAATATTGCTGATGCTATTGGGACCAGTCAAAGCGTCATATCCAGTTTGTGGGCTTGCTATCAGGGTATTATTAGTGAGATGACTGAGCGGCACACTGGGAATATTCGGTTAGCCACTGCCAGACAACACCGATTTTTACAAATTACGGCGAGAAGACAACCGAACGCTACGACTTGGCAATTGCTTTTAAAGGTACAGTCAGAACACCTGATCTTCGTTAGTGACTTAACTGGTAGGAAACCACAAGTAGTCAACGACGACGAGGCAATCGCGGGCAAACGAACATTTGGCTTGGAATGATCGCCAAAGGTCTAGAGATGTTTTACTCTTAGATGAATCCCGCTTCGGCATCCTTCCAGATACACGAAGAATATTTGTGTTTGGCGAACACCTGGACGCGAGACCCGCTTGCGAAACTGCCAGAATCTCCATCCATATCAAAGTGAAACAATCATGGTACGAGCGGGAATACGTCTAGGCGGGAGAACTGACCGCGTTTCGATAAAATGCAATTTAACGGCTGCAAAATACCGTGATAAGGTGCTGGCACTTGTATTCCAACCACATCGGTTGCAAATCGGACACGCGATTTTATGCTTAGTATGCATGTTGAGGAACTACGACTCGAGCGGTAACTCAGCGGCTTCAGCAACAAAATGAAGTGACCCTGGACATGGGCGTAGCCACGGTGGGGCAGGCTCTGACCTGTAAGGTACCTAAGCAAACCTAAAAAAAATTATCTAGGTACTAACTACAATACTTAATATCCATGAGAGTTCACACTCGACAGTCGACACAAAAAAATGAGATCAAACCAACAATATAACCTATGTGTACCTATACTTACTGTACCTGAAAGTACTGTCTATAGATAGATATTTAAACCTCTAAATTGACTGATTAACAAATTGGCATACGCCCAGAGCCCAAACGGCACATATTTGGATAGAAGATTTCATGGTGTAGGTAGGTGAGCAATAAGAAAGTGTTTTGGATAATTCGAATTATACAGGGTGTAAAAGACCTCATCACGAAGCCGTCAACCAAGCATTCTGTACATCAAACTAAGTAACTTTACGCAAAAATTATTGCTGGGAAACGCCTTTTTTTTTGGGGTGAAAAATCATGTTTTATCGTAGAACTCGATGTAACGCACTCAAAACATTGTGCTGATGGATGGATTGAATAGTACGGGGGACGTGGAGGTGTTTAAAGTAAAAATCTTACATTAAAAACTTGTATCTAAAAAAAAACTTGTCAAAAAGTTGGAACTTTGACCCCCAATATCTCCGTAACTAGAAGGTTCCCAGGTATGGTGTAGAACAAAAAAATGATCGCAATGATGAGGAGAATAAGTGTGTTTCGGCTTCGTTAAGAGGTGTTTTACACCATTTATATACAGATACAGGGTGATATAGAGTGTAACCTTTTTGTATGAAAAAAATAACCGGGGTAAAGACCGCGGGTAAAGTTTGCTAGTTACATATTATTTTAGACTGCTGCCCCACCCTGAGTCCATGGCTGGCTCCGCCCATGACCCTGGACTGGCTATTAACGCAATCCCTAGATTTAAATCCTGTTAAGTACGCCTGGACTAAGCTGCAACGAAGGTCTCTACGAATTTTCCCGAGAATATTCTGCCGAACAGTCCACGTTTCCTGCATTTGCGTCGGACCAGGTACCTTAAACCACAAAGCAAACTTGACAACATTGGTTTGAGCATGAATAACCTTTGCAAATGTGTTAGTTATAAACATTCGAAGTGCCCTTACAGTTTATTATTTTTTATTTTATACAAAATTGTTTTATTTAATTTTGTTTCATGCGTCTAATTTGCGTTAGCAAAGTTTTTCATTTTATCTAAAAAAAACCCTTTCGAAATAAAAAAAAAAACAGGTTTTTATAAAAAAAAAACAGGTTTTTATAAAAAAATATTGTAAGAGTGGGTATAAAAGGCTGCGCACTTTGATATAGGGATGCTTTAAGAAATTCTTTATAGTTTTGTTTAAATACGTAAATAACAAAATATCCCTAGACTCTTTTGATGTGTGTATTAATCAATTTAGTTATACTCGTACAGGGTGACAGGGAAACTCGACATATCCCTTGAAAAGGGTAGTACTTGTACTATAGGTCGTTAGCAACAAATTAAGTCCAGTTAACTAGGGGGAAAACTGGATGGTTACCTAATTACGTAACGTAACTGGGTAGTGAGTGGTGACGGCTGTCATTTTAGCAACTAACATTAAAAATGTTAAAAAAATTATCTGTGCTGAAAACGCGCTTACATCCACACCGCAGGTATTATAACCTTTGTGGAGCAACACTGAACAACACGGTAACATTAGGTAACAATCTGTAACTTTTGTGGCTACTTGTTACTATTGTTGAATGTTACTCATCGCGTCCATTCCGCCAGTAACATACATTAACAAAATATAACAAAGAGTAACTTTCAGCAACAAGCGAGTTGCAAGGTATTTGTTCCATGTTCTAAACAATGTTATTAATTACACTTAAAGTACTTACGGGTTAATTTTCGTGGTTTTCTTTTTATATGAGATCCCGCGATCATGTTGCTTGCAAATATAGCGTCGAAATATCGGGATCTCATAGAAATATAAAATCTCGGAAATTATCTCGTAAGTACTTTAAGTGCAGTGAAAAACCGTGAAAGTCTAAAAGAGTGCAATGTTATTAATTATTACCACATGTTGACTGTTTTCAAAAGTTAGGTAACATATTACTTAACATTTATTTATTTATTTAGTACAGTATTTAAAACCATTAACACTAAATTAAATACCTAATCCTTTTACTCGGTCTTCTCAATATATTCTAACTAACACGGCAACATAATTAAGCTAACAATAAATAACATTTTGCTATATAATGTTGCTCAGTAACACTTAGAATGTTGGTCTACAAAAAGTAACTGCGGTGTGGATGCACCATTAGAGTCACAGTGAGGTAAGTACTCGAAATAATGAGTATAGATTTATTTATTGTTTTATCATATCATAATATCGTTACGTAATACTTACGTCTGCGACTGGCCAGCTAATTTACCTTGACCTTGCATGATGAAGTACTATGTGCATGAGTATGATTTCATAATATGATTATGAAGGAAGTAAAAAGTACGATTACCTCCTGAACGTTTTGGTTAGTACATAGAGAATTAATTTATAAAAGAAGAAACAAAAATGATGACTATTTTCCGGGAAGTATATAAGTAGGTATACACACATACTGAGCAGCCGTGGCCCAGTGGTGGCGGCCCCGACTTACGAACAGTAAGTTGTGGGTTCGAACCCAGACAGGCGCATTACTTTGTGTAATTTATTTCATCACCATTGCTCTCAAAACGGTGAAGGAAAACATCGTGAGGAAACTGGCATGTCCTGAACCAAAAATTCGAAGACATGTGACATCTACCAACCCGCATGGTGGCCCACGTGGTAGATCATAGCCCATTCCCTCTCATAGAGAGGAGGCCGTGTCCCAGCAGTGGGAACATTATAGGCTGATGATGTTATGCCTATAAATAATATGTTTTAATATCATTATGTGTAAACAAATTTATGCCTAAGAATGTTATGATTAATCATTATTATGATTAAAGAAATTATGCTTAAAATAATTATGTGTACGGTGTTAGGCGTAAATAATGTTATGCGAAAATATAATTAGGAGTAACAAAAGAATGCCAAGTTATATTAGGTCTTAAAATTTTAGGCAAATGGTTGAGGAACCCTTCTGTCTTCCGTGTCTTTTGTGTGTGTGTGTAACTCCTGAAAGCCAGAATCAACAGTGGCGAACACCAGAAAAGCGCCGAGACAATGAAGCCCGACGAAGTCCCAGGGACTGAATTTAACTGTCTTGGATCCCGCAACGAAATTAATCAGAAAACTATAGCGGAGGAGTAGGAAAAAACCGTAATTTCCACTTCTGAAAAGGATGTTGTATGCGACTGAAAACACCTTTGCGACATCTTATTAAAATCACTTTTCATACAAGGCATAGGTACTGGTGCTCTTTGGTCTATGCATAGGACACCCGTTACTGGGTTTAGGTGTCTTAGGTCTACGAGTTATGGGTAGGTTCAACTAGGTTCTAGGTATAGGTTCTACCCCAGGCAGATACTTTACTTGGTTAAAATAGTATTACCTACATCGCCACAACTCTCAAAACGGAAGGGAAAATAACGAGAGGAAATCACCGTTTAAAACTGGACATTTGAAGACAAATGTCCAGTCATCCGAACTGGGTCAACGTGGTGGAGTAAGGGTCACGCTAGCCTTCACATGCAGAGTGAAGCTCTGTATCCCTCTCCCAGCAGTGTAGTTATGCTGAGAGTTTATGGAGATGCGTCATCCTTACATTGTTTTAAGACACGCTTCCTCACTGTAGGCCACAAATACTAATACTAGATAATACCTAGTTCTTTCCTTTTTACGATGCTAGGTAAGAATACGGGCACAATCATGTCTCATGCATATCTTATAATAAGTACCTGAATTCGCATCATTTGCATTCAACCCACAATATTCCCAAATAAGGTAAAATACTCTGACTTCTAACTTGATTCATGCTACGAAGATTTCTAAGAATGAACACCTCATGCTACCAATCAACATGTATGCATTTATGACTCACCCTGTTTAGTGAAAAGTTTCCAATGATAATGCGCAAAACGATCAGAATATTCTAAATGGATAATAAATGCTAATTTCTTATTAACGGGACGGACTATATACCTACTAGTTGTAAAGCTGGATAAAACAACAAATACATACAACAACTGCGTCATTCACTGTTTGAGTATGAATGTTGGGTCTGGCTTTATATTAATAAAGCCAGACCAGACCAGAGAAACGATGCATTGATTGTATAAAGGATGATAAATGGCTAGAAAGCAGTTGGCTGATGAGATGACGGGTAATGGAGAAGTATAGAAGAAGACATGCTGCTCTGACCCCAAATAAATTCCCCATAAATGGGTTGGTCTCCACAATATCAGATCACGTTAGCCACGGATCACGGCGATTTGTATCCACTGATAATTGGGATAATATACGTTCGCACTCAAATTCAAAGAAAACAAATGAGTTTGATTTTGAATTGCTTGCTTCAATTTCTTGGTTTCCAGTACCAAATTCCAGCAGCAACTGATGGACTTTGAACTTTCTTGGAACGGTGACAAAATTGAAAGTATGTTTAAAATATCATACACGGGGTGGAAAGCACACCGACGACGCCAAGTATTCAGTACGTCTTTCTGAACCCAAAACTTTTTTTTTGGTTATTAAAAACCGGCCAAGAGCGAGTCGGACTCGCACACCGAGGGTTCCGCACAAACTTTATTGAACAAAAAGTAAATTGCTGTTTACGATTTATGACGTATTAAAAAAAACTACCAACTAGATCTCGTTCAAACCAATTTTCGGTGGAAGTTTACATGGTAATGTACATCATATATTTTTTTTAGTTTTATCATTCTCTTATTTTAGAAGTTACAGGGGAGGCACACATTTTACCACTTTGGAAGTGACTCTTGCGCAAACTATACAGTTTAAAAAAAAATTATATTAGAAACCTCAATATCATTTTTGAAGACCTATCTATAGATTCCCCACACGTATGGGTCTGATGAAAAAAATTTTTGAGTTTCCGTATGACTATGGGGAGCTTTTTTTTTTGTATTTTTGTGTGAAAATATTAATGCGGTTCGCAGAATAGATCTACTTACCAAGTTTCAACAGCATGGTTCTTATAGTTTCGGAAAAAAGTGGCTGTGACATACGGATGGACAGACAGACAAAAAGAGGTTCCGTTTTTTGCCATTTGGCTACGGAATCCTAAAAAATTAACAACTGTTTTTTGAAAATCGGTCAAAATGATTGGAACTGCTGATTTTTGTGTGAGTTTAGTGTTGCTTTCTACATAATTTTAAGTTTTTAGTTATGTAATAGCCGTAAGTAGATTTTCTTGTACCTATCTGGTGTGTGTTTGCAAACCACTATTGTATTGGGGGCAACCTGTAAAAATAGTGTGTGTGAGTTTAATAATAAACAAGTAAATCTTGTAGATCAATTTAGTCGCTTCAAAAATAAGATGTAATGTTGACGTTACATAATAGAATCACTATATACTAATCCTAGTATTGTTCGCACTATTATAAGAGACGAATAATTTATTATGAGTTATTGTAATAACTGAGGACATAAGCCGCCTGTGGGTGGATACACAAATACATGAGCAAAATTAATAATTATTTATAAGTATAAATAATCTAACTATAAATAACTGTATGGTTAAATACCACAAAAATTTAACTGTTTTTTTTTAACGTTTTACGTTTTCACGAAAGTAAATAACGTTGTATTTTGAAAGCATAAAAGTTGAAACAGTAATTTCTTGAGAAAAACGCTTTCGAATGTTGGTAATTGTTTACATATTAGTGCAGCTCTTGACTGTACAGTTAAATATTGCCAATACTTTGTATGAATTGGCAGTTTCATAAGGTGGCGCTATATATGAAAGAAATCTATGAGACTGTATCTATTCTAAGTAGGTACATATGTACCTATGTACAAACTCAAAACCCTGTTTTACAATACCTACCTTAAAGAGTGAACATTACATTGAAGTACCTACCTAAGCGTCCGTTACTTATGCATTTCAGGTGGTATCTTTATCTTGATAAGAAATCACTAATACATAGAATGATAACACTAAATAACCGCCACGGATAAATTGAGGACACGGCTCCTGACATGAACATCTCCACACAAATACTACTGAAGTATCTGAAGCCGCGTCCGCCTTTGGTCCCTGCCGGTTCGAGAAATACTCAACAGTGCCAAAAGACTGGTATTAGAATAATGCAATCTAAAATCAAACTACGTAACTTTAGCAACGCTTATACGCGAAATTATTCACATTAAACAAAAAAAAATTGAAACTATAAATTGAAAAAATAAAAATAGAATGTCTACCGTGGAATGTGCAATACCTTTTAATGGCAACGGTTTAATAGATTTGCGCAACGTAATTATCGTCTGTGTGATATAAATAATTAACATTTTGTTATGAAGTGTGTCAAAAGCACGGCAGGCGAGGCGGCACCCTCTGTGGTGGCCAGTCGGCGACCTTTCACGTTTATGTCTCAACGATAATTATCGTCCAATTGAGGTCCAGCCTTATTGTACTAAGTCTACTGCTGAGCATTTTTTATTTGTTTATTTATTTAAAATTACGTAAATAACACCTACAGCTATGACGCCAATGCGATGTTACTACCAAAATACACATGGTATGTGTATCTTGGTAGTAACATCGCATATTATTTAAACTCGCTTACAAAAAGAAACAATGACGCATGACGACCTGGTGGCCTACCATGACGTCTTAAAGCAGGATCGTTTTAATCTTCTTCCAGTGTGGGAAAGAGATGGCGCTAGACGTCCTCTATAGCTCCGTCTCCTACCCACACTGGAACAAAATTAAAACGATCCTGCTTTAAGACGTCACGGTAGGCCACCTGGGTTTTAAGTTTGCGACTCACAGGTCCTGAAAATGCTATAAGTGCTAATGGCACGAAATCTGGATGTGTTCCTGGTCAATTGGAAATAAGCCCGCTCAGTTTTTTACCTAGGTAAAAACGAGCTTCCATCCAGTTTTGTTTAAGACCTAGGTCTTAAACAAAACTGGCGATGTATGGAAGCGTACACCTCTGCCTTACCCTTCGAGAACGGACAAGGCGTGAAGTTATGGAATGTTTTACCTAGTTATATTGAAACTATCAAAAATGTTAACTATGTATGTTAAACGCCTTCGTTTAACATACATAGTTAACATTTTTGATAGTTTCAATATAACTAGGTAAAACATTACAATACAACAACAATACACAACAATAGGTTCTATTACGTGGCATTGTGTCCTTACACAATGCCACGTAATAGAACCTAGAAGAAATCGTGGGATATTTTTACTCAGAAAACCACATAAACAATTATTTATTTGTTTATGAATATAGTAAGTCTATGAAATATATTTCTCACTCGTATTTCACAAGATACATTTAATTTAAATCCTGACTATCAAACACTAGATACCACTAACTATTCACATAACATGTTAATTTAAACAAATGCAATATTGCACAGACAAATCTATTGACAATACGAGTCGCAACGACGCTTTAACACTTAAAAATCTATAAGAAAAGTATAACATCTGAAGTACGAATTTAAAATTTTATATGTTAATTTTTAATATTAAAAATTACTTACATGAATAATAAATGAAATGCAAACGTTTAAAAAACCTGGACATCCGTCGAAAACAGTAAATAAGTGTGAATTTAACGTTTATTTGTGCAATTTGTTGAGTAAAAAATGACTTACATAAGTATGTTCGGAAGTAAACGACGCGGTAGACCGGTAGAGTGGCCGCCGCGCAATGTGCCCGCTTTGTTAACTATATTAGCATATGTAAACATCAGACTAAGTTTTTATGTACTGCGGCGCAGACACACTGACGCGCTGGCTGAGAAACATGCTCAGGATCGAGATAATTTCAGTTCGTCTTCAAGGACCCACCAAGAGGACCCACCGGTGGGTCTCCTTCAGGGTTACATCATACGTCTGCATCTGCCTAACCGTTTTTTTATCCGACTGGGGCGATGCCCAAAAGGAGGGTAATGTGTTTGACCTGTATGTATGTGTGTATACGCATATATGTCCGTTTCTTTCTTCCCTCCTATCTCCTCAACGGATAGAGGGATTGGGATAGATTATATGTCGTTACATTCTTCTTGATGACGCGAGTGTCACTTGCTACATTATAATCAAAAAACAAATAAAAATCGTGGATTTGGGGTGCCATGTTGTGGAGTTCGATTTTTTGTTCTTTTAATACAATCGAGTGGGGTATCAAAATGAAGGGTTTTAAAAGTTCATTACAAAAATTTATGCAACTTATATGTTTGAATGTAATTCAAAATGGCATGAATTTTATACTATTTGTATAAAATTCAAATGTTTGGCACGCTCTGCAGCCTGAACGGTTCGATAAAGGGCTCATCATGAGGATTTTAAAATGGTATAATATCGAAGTAACTAAAAAGTGTAAAATAAAAAAAGATATTGAAAAAATTAAAAAACCCCACCAAAAAAACTGAAAAGAATAAAACAAGTTCAGGAGACAGGACATATTGACTACAACAGTCGGGACCCATATTGGATTGTAATGATTTTAGTCTAAATTATTTAATGGGTCCCGACTGTTGCAGTAAATTTGTCTTGTCTCCAGAACTTGTTTTATTCTTTTTAATTTTTTTATTTAAAGTTATTAGTTATTTTTTACGCATTCGGTTTTTTTAATTTTTTAACCTTTCTTTCCTTTAGCTTTCAGTTAAACCAGATTCAGCAGCTGAAAGCAGAATGTTGCAGGGAGCTTAGTGATTGTGTAACACGATACCTAGTAAGACTGGTTCTCAGAATTTCAGGCTTCTGATAACCCATGACAACAAAGGTGAAGCCGAACTTCGGCGACCTCGAAGTCGGTGACCTTTTTTTGATTGATTTAGTGTTTTTGTCACCGAATTCTGAAGCTAAAATCTCTTTTTGTGTTTTTTTTTTAAGTCAGTTTAGTTTTTTGCAAAAAAGTTTTCCCTTCATATCATTCCTCACACAATATTTATCCATCGTTTCATTCGTCTTCCAAGCTTAAGTCGGAGAATCGGGTAACTAATGTGCTTGAGTCACAACTTGGAGGCGGTCTATGTTTATCAGTGGATAAGGCCGTGATGATTTAAAACTTGCAAAAATAACGGTTTTTTGTGGGTTTTCTCGAAAGTTTGGCCAAGAATGTAATGTATTTTCCACAAAAGCAAGGTTATGCACTTCAATGTGACCTTGTCGAAGGTCAATCTTCAACGGTTGACCTCTCGTGAATCAACATATGACATCATTAAGTATGATTCCTGTAACTTTATAAAGTAGGTATCTCAACAAACCGCTGTCCAACCTTCCAGCCGGTGTGTCACGCAGTTTGATCTTGAAAACAGTCATCGATACAACCCACGCGGTTCGTTTCCAGTGCTAAGATATTTCTGACATAGACAAAAAACTAAATTATTACAATGTCTTTAATAGTTTTATTGACCTGCCTTGATGATACAGGATTATATCCATTATTGAGAAACCATCTGTTCAACTTATTATTTTTAATTTTAACAATTCGTTTAACCTTAAGTTTATTTATCAGAAAACTTTTGTTATGTATTGATTTAGTTAAATTTAGAAAATATTCTACTTTATTTAGTTACTTACCTAATTTAATGTTTCTGTTTATTAATATTGCTATTTGCATGCTTATTTTATGGCGAAATGTGTCATTGCACTACCAGTTATTTTTACCACCTTTTGTACCACATTTACCGCAAAAAAATAATTTTGACTTTGACTTTACTTACTTTGTTCAAAACTTCAAAGACCGTCTGCTGAAATAATGTATTGAGTGATGAAGGCCCTTATTATTTTGTTTATTTAATATTATAGGTATACAACCTAAGTCTGTATCTGTACACATTATTATAATTATAATTTAATACGATTTTTTTTTTGTTGTGACGTAAATTCAGGTTTTACAGCAGGCCTCAATGTTACGCACTCAAAACCATTATAAAAATGAATGCATCGACTTGTGATTTGGAACTTTGTCCTCCAATATCTCCGTAACTACTTAGAGGGTTCCTAGGCATGGTCCGAATAAAAAAAAATGACGCAATGACGGCTTCGTTAGGGGTCTATTTGCACACCCAATAAATGATATCAGTATCCATGTACCAACAGACTATTACGAGGATTAACATTATGGTGTTGCCTAAGAAATTTGTTTAGCACGCTGATTTTGCCAAAATTTATCCACGCATGCTAATCGACTAATAAGTCTATGTACTAATGGCCGCTCATCGGTGCACGGTATAATAAATACTTCATTTATGCGGGACTAATAGTAATTTTGTAATTGTAAAGTTCATCTTCAATCAACTCACACACATAAAATAAAACAACATGGTTTTCAATGATTAGATAGGTTTTAAGAACCACGTGTTTATATTTTAATGTCATTGAGTACAGAAGTAATAAATAAATTCCAAAGGATACATCAACAAAAATGATAACCTCCAAGAAGTGCGTCATCCCTAACCTTAGCCCTCCCTATACAAACTCGGCCTATTCCTTGAAATGGGTTATACTAGACGTCCACTTTTGATCCTTACTTGACTGAACTTAATTTGTTCCTGACCTCTTTCAAGGAAAGGAAAGTTTCACCATGTGGACACTAATTGTGAGTTTCACCAACTGGACACGAAAGAAAGAGAGAACACCCAGTTTTTTTTTAAAAATAGTGTACAGTTCGGTTAAAGTGTACAGTTAGGTTAATAAATCACAGGATGTCCAGTACTCTTTTTTTGCAAAAAAAACTGGGTGTCCAGTTGGCGAAAACATAACAGTGATTTAATTTAAGTTTCACTATGTGGACACGCGTAAAAATCTTGGCATGTCCAGATGACGAAATAATAAGTGATACTAATTGTGAGTTTCATTAACTGGACACACGTGTGTCCAGTCTTTCGTGTCCAGTTAGTGACTAACCCATATTTTTCTTATTCTGGGGAAAATAAGACAATCACACATTCATAAACTTAAACTAACACATTCATTACATTTCAGTTACTCATATTTGTAGAAAATTCAATTATCTATTAAATAAATTATCCATTAAAGAATTAACATAAATACATAGGTATTGTTTCTGGGACTGTACATAAGGAGCCATTGTTTTTGTTACTCATAGTAAGTACACAAGTTATATTTAAATATTATATGTATGAGTGTTAGTGTTGTCATCACGGTCAAGGCAGCCATGTTAGGTTATAGAGAAACCTAGGTGGATCTACCCTGTATGGAATAGGTAAGATTAGGCTAATAAAGGATAGGTACTTATGTGATACACGGTTTGCAGTCTCGAGAATTGAATATAATGGGTGTAAGTGAGAACCTTCTAGTTCCGGAGGTATTGGGGGTCAAAGTTCCAACTTTTTCACAATTTTTATTTTATTTTAAATACCTACTGTTTTTAATGTAAGCTTTTTACTTTAAACACCTCCACTAGCCCCGTGCTATTCAATCCATCCATCAGCACAATGTTTTGAATCCGGCCATAAAACGTTACCCCCAAAAAAAATCGTTTCCCTGCAATATTTTTTGGGTACAGTCATTTAGTCATTCAGTCGTTTAGGTTTACAGTTTAACCCACAAATTACATTGTAAATTGTAAACCAAATAGCTTGTTCGACCGTACATTAATGCTTGATTTACATCCTGTATGGTATACCTACACTTACCAATTTCTTTAAATTGAAATACCAAGAAGTGTCCTATTTCATAATCAAATGAGTTCGGAAAGTTCGTTCGTAGTATCAAATGAGTTCGGAAAGTTCGTTCGTAGGATCAAATTACTATTAAAAGTTGCTTCGATAAGTTCGATACATACCAATGCTGTGATTACACAATGGATAATACCTGTAGTACCAGCTTTCTTTGCTTTACTCAGGTCATACAAGACCAAACTCTTATGTCAAAGAGAGTTGGGGTAAGCACATCACCCAATAACACCGAACTATGTACGTTAGCAGATCAGTGGGCATCGCTAACTTTTTATACGTTGAAGTCAGGGCCGGCAGTCTCGACAGAGATAACGACAAAATCGCTAACTTTTGATTGCTAATTACTAACGAATAAATTCGGTAGCAATAATGATGTTTGCGAGAAACGCATCTTAGATGTAGACACTTGCGTTATCACTGTCGAGACTGCCGGCCGGCCCTGGATGGCAGATGCAACCAGACATTGATAATTGACAGTGCAAAAATTGGAGTGGTCACTTACTACGAAAAATTTGAAAATAAGTATGCTCGCTGAATTTAGTTAAAGTCATTATATATCTATGGTTAAAGTACTCGAAAATTGTAATCTTAGGAGTTCGTTTGAAAAAGAAACTTAATAATTTATGTTGTTAGTTCAGGAATCACCATTGATTTGATTTGTGTCCTGTAGTTATTAAAATCCATCATCAGTTGCAGTAGTTTTCCAACTCTGTTGCAGTCGGCTTAATTCAGTCTTACCAGATGCTGCGGAATGCAGTCTTTTACATGGACATGGACCGACTGTCTGTCCTTTACAACCCTGTGCTGGGTAATCTGACGCAAATTGGTTAAAAATATATCTTTAAACTAAAATTAATCAACATTCAATATGCTTACTCGATCTATTTCTAGCCCATTTTCAGTACAAATCAAGGCCATATACTCGATAATCCTCACATTAGAGCCGTGTGACATAAAGTTCGATGACCATGCCTCTTACGTGACACCTACCTACTTGTGGCACTTACAATCTGTTTTTGTATTGAGAATTTGAAGTTGAGAACTTGTCAAACTTTTTGGTGTTTCCTTCAACGTAAACCGTGAAAAACCGACCGTTTCTGATTGAGCTTTAATTTTGCACACACCTTTGGTTTTGGCGACAATACATTTTTATGGCATACATGATTTGTTTGGATCCCCACACGGAAAAATATTGTGTCCTAGACTATACTTTTAAGTACCTACAAAGAGTAAAGACCTCATATTTTATGCCGGTTTCATTAAACTATTTTCGCTATTGTTTATAATTCTAACAGAAAAAAGAACTTCTTAACTAAAATTATAACATACAACCTAATTACATACTGTTCCAACTAAACTAAACTCATACGGATATGACTGAGGACTGAGGAGCGATCGTGGCTAAATAATAACAGCGCCTCGGATCGATCTTCAGGTTAAGCCGCACTTGCCTAGGTTGGCCCGTGGATGGGTGACCATCCATTAGTGCCCATTACCTACATACCGAGTTTCCTCCGTGCCTCGGCGTTTGGTCCCAACTGACATTTGTAGATCTTTGACAGTCGTTATAAGAGGT
The DNA here is from genome assembly GCA_941918905.2 of Xestia sexstrigata. NCBI lineage: Eukaryota > Metazoa > Arthropoda > Insecta > Lepidoptera > Noctuidae > Xestia > Xestia sexstrigata. The sequence continues at coordinate 6,862,833 of OW799200.2, read as the reverse complement.
ACGTCCCATTTGGTTACTTTCCCATTTCAACAACTAAACAAAATACCATCACAAAAGTCCCGTTTCGTAACTATTTTGATCTTCATACATTGAGCCTCGTTTCGTCATAGGCCTAAAAGTCTGACAACCGGTCTGACGAAGGGGTATCATATTTCCCAGTACTAACTAGGTTGTGGAGGTCAGATAGGCAGTCGCTCCATGTAAAATACAGCTATATCCGGTTAGACTGGAAGCCGACTCCAACATAAATAGCTAGGAAAAGGCTAGGCAGATGATGATGAAACTCGTACGGCCAAATTATGAAGCGGCTGTAACTGGACACTGACGGATACCTCAGGACAGGCTTGGAAGTCCACGGCCGCCTCGATCTTTGTCCGTGCGAGTACCTTTTTTGTTTCACAAGTGGGCGACTTTGAGCCCAATTTTAAACCAAACTAACGAACACATATCTTGTAACAAGCAAAAAAATCTTAATGTCCTCTGTTCTTCTTATTTTTTGTTCGTTACGGCCAATTGTTTTGAAGATTACGTGTCATTTAATTGATTAACACAGTCGCCGTATTTGGTTGGGGATCATTTGGGCAGGTTTAGACAAAGAAGTTCGAATGTTTTTAACGAGTAGTTCTTTAATATAATATTATGTTTTACGGTTCTAAGTAATCTTGTTTTTTAGATTAGTATTATTTGTGTTTGAAGAGTTTTAATCTGTTCTAGCTACGCAGTGCTATGAAATTTGTGCATTCTCCTTTTACCTCTTTATAATATGTACCTATTAGTCTAGTTAAAAGACATAGACAATCATGAAATAAAAAAAGTCAGATAAGAGATATAAGACATTTTAGTATATACTCGATAGTCGTCTAGTTATTTCAATCAACTCAGAATAATTTATCATAGGTACGTAGGTACTTTGAAACGTGACCATTACTCAAACTTACGCAAAAGGAACATTAAGAAACTTTTATTTTTAACCAAAACAAAGCCTTTCACTGAATTGGCTGTTTGTATTGGATTTGGTACAAGAAACTTTCCTTCTTTCCCCGAATACTAAAAGAACAAAGCAACAGTTGCGCAACGTAACTAATAATTACGTAAACCCGTTACGAGAAAAAAAAGACAAGTTTTGGAAAACCCGTAAAGGAAGAAATAAATTATTATTTTACCGAACGAAAATTACTGGATATTGGCACTTGGTGGAATCTTCCGTAATTGTGCTGAGTCATGGGTTTATATTGACCCCAAGCCAAGGGCACAGTGTAAAACAAAAAATCTTTGGCTTTTTCCTGTACCCTCCTATAAATTCATCCTTCTTCGAATCAGGAGTAGTGGTTTCTCGAGATTGTCTATAGTCGTTATCCCATCCTCACCAGAGGTATTTTCATTCGTAAACTGATTAAGAGCAGCCCCGATTTCGTGTTGGCTGACTTTTGGTGAAATAGTGGTTAAAGCGGCTCTGGAATCCTCATGGGTCATTTTGTGGGCGATTTACATTTTTTATTAGGGTAAGCTTTCCTTTGTTATTAAATCTTAAATTATTGTTAATACAACCCGGTTAGACCTGGCGTCGATGAATTTTTATAACAATAAAAGTCCAATAAATATTTAAAACTAAAGCAGTGATGGCACGAAAATATCACGACATGTATCGGCAACGAAAGTGCTTGTTTGTAAACATTTCATTGTTACGTTTGGACTTCTAATGTTATAAAAGTCATCGACGCCAGGTCCAGAGATAATGTAACCGGGTTTTAAGTACCTACCTGTTAAGAAAAGTAGAAATGTCTGGGGCCGGTCTTATCCCAGACAGTCTAGACAAAGTGACACACAACTATATCATCATCTGCCTAGCCTGTTCCCAACTATGTTGGGGTCGGCTTGCAGTCTAACCGGATGCAGCTGAATGCCAGTATTTTACATTGAGCGACTGCCTATCTGACCTCCACAACCCAGTTAGTACTGGGGGTACGATATACAACAATATAAAGATGGAAAACTTTCACGCACGGTAAAACAGTCATGTTTACGATGCTAACACAAAATCACCTGCCTCGGCGAAACTATCATTTGAAATTGCTAAATGAACTTAGGTGTAAAATTAACGCACACCCAAGACCTCTGGATCTGGAGAAATCTTGCCCTAGAATTCCTTTGAATGACATGCAGTGTTCATGGAAGTTCATCATTTTGGCCGGTGACAAGTGCCATCGCACACGGCTTGTAATAAAATATGTTTGTTGTGAACCGTACTTACACGCCTGTCCTTGTTTGTTACTCTTGTCGTCACAGTTATGGTGGCAGGAGGAATTCCACAGTTCACTAACAACATGTTTCGCGTTTTAACATTTCACACAAATAATTCATAATGATGCATTTTGTGCATTCCTCGTGTGCATTGTGGAAATTGTAGGAAAGTCCCTGACTTCATTATGGGTTAGGTTGTACTGATGTGGTTATGGTAAGTTATTTAGGCAAATGAGTTGTTGGTTCTGATTCAAAAGCTCCAAACAAATGATAATCGTACCCCTTACAGTATCTTGTTTGTTTTAAGGTTAATTTTCTTTTTTTTTGTTTTCTTTTACTGTCCAACACTTGAGGGCCTCGAAAAAGTTACAAGAGTATTATTATCTGTGCTACAAGCAAGATCGATTTCGAGGCGTTTCATTTATCTAAAAGTGTCAAGTTTCGGTAGTTTTTCGGTAACCCCCATCAGTCCAATACGTTTCGAATTTCGGTCCATCACGGTTATTACCGATATCATGTAAGTAGTGGGCCTGACTTCTTTGTCAATAAGCGCTTGATGGCCGCTTAAACGCTCATCATGTGTATGGAAATTATGGATCATTATATAATAATACAGGGTGTAAACAACCTCATCACGAAGCCGTCAACCAAGCATTCTGTACATCAAACTAAGTAACTTTACGCAAAAATTATTGCTGGGAAACGACTGCAGTTTTGGATATCTTTTGGTGTCCGTTCCAAAATGTTAAGGGCTATAGACCCCTCAAATGGCTTAGCATGATCCTCCGGTACTCCTAAAATACTGCAGTATTAATTTTGAATTAAATATATGGTAAAGGTAAGGATTAATGCTAAGTCTTATGTGTGACGAAAACACGATTCCATAAACTTTTCTCGATAGAAAAAAAAACAAAGTTACTTCCAAATCGAACAATAAACCGCTGGTATTCAAAAAGTACTTGAAATTAGATCATGAAACTTTGCATACTAACTGAACTAACTATAAAGCAGGTCTTATGTGTTTTATTTTTTTAGTCCAATCAATAGATTTTTTGTAAATCGCAAAAAACCACTCATTTCGCACTATTCGGTCGCAGTGACTGACGTAACAACCGCTTTGTAGTGCAAGCTGATTAAAACTTTATTCTAACAGAATTTCAAACGAAGTTTGAACCACCACAAATAGAGTTGCTAATTTTAGGGTTAGAAAGGCCTTAAGTGCTTATAGTCGTCGTTTAAATGGATGAGGATATATGAAAGAAAAATCAATAAAAAAACGCTGAATTGTGGTCCTATATAATGCTCTTTCTATTTCACATTGAGGATGATAATTGCTTTGTCGTTAGCCTAGTAATAGGAATGCATACCTACATAGTAATAAGTACATAATTACTATGCCATTAGGTAAAGAGTCACACGTTCAATCGGTCTGATTTGCTGTACTTACTAGATTAATTAAACAAGTGTTCATTTATATTTGAAAATTAATTTTAGTTAAAAATTAATTTTAGTTAAGTTGTTGTATTTTTGCATGTTTTTAGTCCCAGAACTTGCAACATCTTACTTACTTACTTACTTACTTAATTTTGGCTTATTGAAATTACCAATTGGAGTGGTGATGTTGTCAGATCTCAATGAAGCCATAAAATTATTTTTTTTGTAAAGTTTGAAAACCAAAAAAAAGTCCTCTGAATACACTTTTAATTTTTTTATTTTTTTATTTGTAAAAACTGCCAGACCTTTCGGGTATTGCCGAGAGGTCTGGCAGTATTTCAATTCCAAATGTGCTGTTAAATCTCTCAATATCAAAAAATGCATTTTTCTCGTCAAACATTAGCAGAGAAAATCCTATAACATAACAGGTTACATGTTTCCAAAAATACTATGTCAGTAACAGCATCATATTAATATCAATCAAAACTTTATGCCAAACAGTTTTTAAAACTGATTTATGTCAATGTATGAAACACGTATATTTTTTCGCCGTAACTGTACATGTAATAGTAAACACAAAATGATTATTCTAATTTATCTCCAATCAGCTATAATCTTTCTTGGCAAAATGACAGAGGTCACAATAACAGAATCTACCCAATTACCTAGTTAATTCAATCGACTCTCTGACCCATGATACGTATAATTCCAGCACTAGAATTATAAATAAATAATGTCTTGTTATTAGAATTAGCAACTGCATCATCTGTTGGAATCATTTATTTTCAGTATGGTAAGGCAATTCATCATCTCCATAACCTTTTCCAACTATATTGGGGTCGGCTTTTAGTCTAACCGGATGCATCTGAATACCAGTATTTTACATGGAGTGACTGAAAAAATTTCCGTTTCCCACCAATAATTTTTGCTTAGAGTCACCTACTTAGTTTGATGTTCAGAATGCTTGGTTGTCGCCTTCGCAAAGGGTCCGGTTCCACCTTGTATAAAACCATATATACTGAAGGCGAACCGCGAAACAACAGGAGCGAACAAAGGAAACGGGTCTAGAACTAGGATTTAAATAATAAAGACTCACCTGTCTCCTAATCATCACATGGCTGACTCTCCCCCGAACCCCGACGGAGAGTACGTACTCCCCCGGGTGCGCAAGCGACTCCCTCACCAAGAAGGAGCCGTTCTTGCCCTTCTCCATGATCAGGTGCTCTGCCTCCTTTGCTGACATCACTCCGTGGAACCATCTGAAAAGATGGGTTTAAATTTAGAACTCGTTTCCGGCAGACCTAGTTTTTCTTTTCTTAGAATTACTTTTGTCAAGATCACGTTACATATTGTTTTTTTCAAAACCTCGGATCAGAGAGGTTTAATATTTGAATGTTTCCTCGGATGCTTTTTACCTGACGTAAGTACACAATTTCTTATCGCACGCTTATTATTTAAAATAATCAATTTCAAAAATATTAGAAAATTAGATCTAAAAAACGGTCGCATTCCATTAACATAAGCATAGCTTAATCAGCCTATTAGATAAGGTGCTCACTACTTGGATACAGGCCTAGCTTCTCTCCGTGGAAGGAGTAGGCAGCAAGACAGGGTACTCATTATCTCAAAATTTTCGAACTTCCTCACGATGTTTTCCTGTACAGTTTTGATAGCAATGATGTCGTATAAAAACAAAGCTACACGTTTGCCATTATTCAAGCCCACGACCCACGATTGTTGGTAACTTATAAGTCGTAATCGAAAAAAAAAATAGCAACTGAAACTAAATAACTGTGGGGGCACCACAGTTATTTAGTTTGTTTGTTTTGTTTTTCAGTCCAGTGACTGGGGGAACCACAGATATTTTTCAAAATAAATGTTAATAGAATGCGATCGTTATAAAAATATTGCTCCTCTGATCTCGATCACGCAAGTATAGTCATTAGGTACATAACAGATACGCAAGCGGTCGTGGTTCAGTACCCAGCCCTTGAAGCTCCTCAGTCATCCGACAATGCGACACAAAACGTTTATTAAAATAATCGATTGCGACAAAAAACTCGCCTTCAAGCTTGAAGACGCTATGCTGCATAACGTTCCATATTTTATAATGAGAAATAAATTAAGGTGCATACCGAACTGACTCTGATTGAGGAAGTCCATTATTTATTGACAATATTTAAAGGTAACTTATGATTGGTATTAATCACCTACCAACAATAGATAAAACGTAAAATAATTAAGCGCAAAAACTGATTGCTCAGAATCTAAAGAAAGGAAAAAAATAGTTGTAAAAGACCTCATCACGAAGCCGTCAACCAAGCATTCTGTACATCAAACTAAGTAACTTTACGCAAAAATTATTGCTGGGAAACGATGACACACCCCAAAAAAAAAAAAATTTTGGGATGAAAAATCAAGTTTTGTGGTAGAACTTAATGTAACGCACTCACAACATTGTGCTGATGGATGGATTCAATAGTACGGGGGTCGTGGAGGTGTCTACAGTAAAAATATAATTAAAATAAAAAAAAATATAATAAATATTAAAAACTTGTATTAAAAAAAAACTTGTCAAAAAGTTGGAACTTATACCTCCGTTATAACTAGAAGGTTCCAAGGTATGGTGTAAAACAAAAAAATGATCGCAATGACGAGGTGAACAAGTGCCTTTCGGCTTCGTTAAGAGGTGTTTTACACCCTTTATATTGAATCAATTTCAGGCTACTGAAAGGTATTCGTAGCTGCAACTGAAAACCAAGGCTGTCTAATGTCCGTGAAACTAGGTAAGTCAAGAAAACGATATAAAGTTCTCGCTTAAATACAGTTATATTCATTTCCAGCAATTCCTTAGAATTTATGTACTATTGACGGGTGCAATAAATGTTGCTGGGTGGAGAGGAAGATGCAGGCCAAAGAAAAGATGGCTGGATTGTGTGAACATGATATGAGAGTGAAAGGAATAAATGATGCCGTGACGTCTGACAGGGGATAATGAGACAATGGCAGAAAGATGATTGTGATCTCGGGTGCCATATTATTTGTCCAAAGGATCATCATCATCATCATTTCAACCGAAAGACGTCCACTGCTAGTCATGTGCTTCCCCCAAGTGTCGCCACATTGACCGGTCCCGTGCGACTCGCATCCAGCGGATTCCTGCAACCTTCACCAGGTCATCGGTCCACCTAGTGGGAGGCCTTCCAACGCAACGTCTTCCGGTTCGCGGTCGCCACTCCAGAACTTTTCGGCCCCATCGGCCATCCGTTCTGCGAGCAATGTGCCCTGCCCACTGCCACTTAAGTTTGGCAATTCTTCTGGCTACGTCGGTAAACTTGGTTCTCTTGCGGATGTCTTCATTCCAAAGGATGTTTTATGGTGAAATAAGAAAATTTCCTTTGGGAAAAATCGCGGGCTGAACCTAGTAAAAACATGCTTTCAAAACAATCATTTTTTTTTACTCAAATTGCTTTGCTGTCTGTGAATAATTAACCATTTCCCAGTTTCATTGAGTTTATAACGAGTTCATTGACCGATCAGGCTTAAAGACTTGACTGTGTGAAACTAAACAAACAATACCTAAATTTTATATTTAAGGATTCACAAAGCGTGTCTAATTTTTGCAAGAATAGTACCAACGAGTTCACTGACGGTCTCCCAATTTTCACCGTAATGACCTATGCAATAAGATTGAAAAGTGGTCGTCAGTGACCTTGGTAGTACAGTCGACCGCACATCAAGTGACCACAAACTGTCAAATTTTTCCAAATGATTTTAAACCATAAAATGTTTGACTTTAAGCTCAAAATCGAATGAGATAATTTGACAGTTTGTAGCAACTTGATGCGCTGGCAACTGTACATCTACTTGGAACGAAGACATTCAATTTTCTGCTAAGGATTGGGGAATGGAAAATAGAACTGTCGATGGATTCTAATTAAAAAATTAACACACTAACATGTTCTAAGTGTTGAAATATAATATTATTATAATGAATAGATGTGCCAGTCATAGATAAAACAATGTTAGTTAAGGTTATCTGATTTTACTTGCAGCTTATTTTTGTAAACATTTTGAAAACGAAAATAAACCGTACGCAAAATACGCTCTTTGACGTGGAGTTGCGGACACAAGCCCGCTATACAATACAACAGTTTAAAAAAGGTAACTGACAGTTGTTCGTCCGCTAAGTGTCTCACCCCGTCTTATAGAAAGGAGACTTAATTATGTCCATGTCCAAGCAGCGGAGGCATTATACAGGGTGGAAATATCGACGCACAAACGGTTACAGACCATTCAAACAAAGAAGAAACTTGACACACCACCTAGCGTTTTCCCAACTATGTTGGGGTCAGCTTCCAGTCTAACCGGATGCAGCTGAATACCAGTATTTTACATGGCGCGACTGCCTATCTGACCTCCACAACCCAGTTAGTACTGGGTAATACGATACCCTTTGGTAAGACTGGTTATCAGACTTTTTGGGCCACTGACTACCTGTAACGACTGTCAAAGATCACAAATGACAGCCGGGACCAACAGCTTAACGTGCTTTTCGAGGTACGGAGGAAACTCGGTATGTAATGGATGGTCACCCATCCACAGACCAACCTAGGTAAGCACGGCTTAACCTAAAGATCGACCCGAGCGGTTGTTATTATTTAGCCACGACATATCCTCATATTGTCTAAGCTAATAAATACATTAATCATAATCATGTACCAACCCGTATACGCCAAGAAGAGGACATGTTACATGCGCCACCCGTATTTAAGTTAAGTTATTTCGAGGTAACATTAACCGCGCGGTTATCAGTATCGCTCGTCCAGATCAGATCTTTCCATAACATAACACGTCGCTGGTTATTCCCGAAGGGTTAGGCAGAGGTACTCGTACACCCATGTATGTATGTTTAGCTCCCATGTAATAGGGGGCGAGGCTACATTGCTATCAACCGGACACAAATCCAGATTCCGTGATTGCTATAAGGCAATTCTTGAATCAAATAACACTGCGCGACTTAGGAATCGAACCCTCAGCCTATAACGTTCGTACTGCAGATCTGCTCTCTGCGGATCAGAGTGAACATGATCCTCCACGCAAATTGTAGATAAATTGTTTGTAGATGAATATGTCATGTAAATGTTCCACGTGACTGAATCATCACCCCACAGAGGTTTTCAGAAGCTAAAGTTATTTATTTTTGTGTTTTGAGCCCCTCGGTTTTATTTTTTGTAAAAAAGTTTTTTTATTACCTAAAGAAAGAATATCGGCTGATGTTTCAGTTCCCTCATTTTCAGGCGACCAACCAAGCTATACAAAACCAGTTTCATTGTACGAGAAATTTATACGTGGTTATGTTATTATGGAAATGCTTGAAATAGCTTGATGCACCGGTGTGTCAGGTACACACCGGCTATTTATATTGCGTTCTTTGTTTTGAACTTTTATAACGTAAAATCGAAGTGTCTATAAATAAAAGAATATCGAGGCGTAGAGTTCGCAGTTAGAAAATTCAATCACACTAGCACAAAACGTCTCGTCGTTATAAATCAGTAACTTCGATTTGTTTACATGCTTGAAAAGATTCCAAGCACCACTTGACTGAACTCGGTTTAGGCACGAAAAAATACGGCAACAAAAACTCTAAAATAGGAAATGCATAAACATTTCAATGATTATTTTCCGGAAGTGTACCGAAGCATAACATTTATTCAAGAAAAAAATAAGCATTGATGAGAACCATGAGCACTTAAAGGTATAGTTCGGTTCAAACTTAATGGCGGCTCGGAAGTTAGCTGCGAGTGACGGTCTGCGCAGGGATAACGCTTTAAACTTTATGGCGATTCGGAACATCTAATCTAAAGCTGCGCAGACAACAATTTTAGGTATCAACGGGGCACAGATGACGCATCGTTTTTCTGTATAATGCGCAGACTGTCACTTGCAGCTAACTTCCGAGCCGCCATTAAGTTTGAACCGAACTGTAACAATTGATCATACACTATTTGAGGTTTGAGTCGACCTACACGATACTACACACCTACTGATATGATGTCAGGTATCGTGTAGGTTTGAAGAAAGAACCAAGCAGATTTGAGTGGACTTGTCCAGTTCCACTCAAAACTCAAAAGACCTGCATCTCAGTTTCTTCTCAGAGTCGTCAGGTTTTATTTTTGTAATTTTTTAAAAAACAAACTAGTTGAGACCGGTCCTTATCTAGTTTGTTAATAAAAAAATTACAAAATAGACAATTATAATGCCTGAAATCTAACAAATAATGTGAGAAACTTTATGAAAATTCTGTTTTCTGTTGGGTGCACTTATGATAATTTGAATGCTATGCTTACCTGCTTATACCGAAACCACCACAGAAAATAGTTAAGAGTCTATACTACCTCAAATTAGCAACTCTATATTTGGTAGTTCAAACTTCGTTTAAAATTCTGTTAGAATAAAGTTCTAATCAGCTTGCACTACAAAGTGGTTGTTACGTCAGTCACTGCGGCCGAATAGTGCGAACTTAGTGGTTTTTTGCGATTTACAAAAAATCTATTGATTGGACTAAAAAAATAGATAATATAAGACCTGCTTTATAGTTAGTTCAGTTAGTATAAAAAGTTTCATGATTTAGTTTGAAGTATTTTATGATTGCCAGCGGTTTATTGTTCAGTTTAGAGGTAACTTTGGGATTTTTTTCTATCGAGAAAATTTTATGGAATCGCGTTTTCGCCAAATATAGGACTTAACATTAATCCTCAACTTTACCATATATTTATTTCAAAATTAATGCTGCAGTATTTTAGGCGTAACGGAGGATCATGCTAATCCATTTGAGGTAGTATAGGCCCTTAAATAAACAAGAAAAAAAACTGCTTAGACGTTTTTATGTTATAAGTGCTAATTTAAGACAAAGAGACATATAAGTGTGACGATTTAAATCGTAAACTCGCTAATATCAACCTTGCTAACTCCACAAGGACAAATAATTATTGACAAGATATGAAAGAAAGGAAAGACATTCCTTCGCAATTATTGTTGAGCAGGATGTGCTAAAGAGTTTATTTAAAACCAGGCATATCAATACGAAAAGAAAAGAAAAGAAATGTGGTTTTTGCACTCGGGGATGGAAAAAACCACTTTTCATAATTCCTGTAGCTTTTAAATGTATGCCTTTGTCAATAGTTGGCTTGCTGAGCTTAATGAAATGTAAAGTAAAAATGAATGATTTACTAGATCCTACTTGAAACAATGTAGAACGGTGGAAAACATCGTGAGCATGCTTGTTAGATAATTCTCGACGGCATATAAAGCCAAGTCAGAGGCCCATGGGTGGCATAAAAGCTCTGACACCAGATTAGACACTAACCACACCCACCATAAAGAAAGAAGATCAAAGTTGCTTTCTTCTGTATTTTGTTTCTACGTATTTTTGACTTTAAGTACCGCCGATCGATCTGTGCCCGTGTGGAAACGTATTTTCTCAGATTTATGAGGCCCAGCTAGATCGACTTTTCGCCCCCGTAAAACCCCACATTATACAACTTTCATCGAAATCGTTTGAGCCGTTTTCGAGAACATGATAATTTAAATATTATATAAATGTTGTACATTTAATAACATAGAAAAAAAAAACTGAAGCTTATAAATTCAAGTAATGAATGATAATGACATGAACTGTAAGTTCAACTAAAGCTTATGAAGAACATTTTAAATAAGCTAGCAAATAATATTGGAAATAATATTGAAAACAGTGGTGAAATGATTTAATCAGGGATCGTCACTGTTAAAACTAATAAGGTACGCACCTTTTTGTTCCTGTCCAACTATGAGTGCATATACATTTTAGCAATTCAACAAAATCTTAATAATTTGCCGCCAACACATTCTGAATAGTTTAAACCACTGCGAGGCAAACTGTCTTCATTGCAGTAACATAGGATGAAATAAAAGTTTAGTTATTCAATAATATTTTGCGAACTCTTTTAGCATTGAATGCATATATATTATACAGACAACCAGATTTCAGGATCTCACACACACACATAAATTATTTAGTCAGAAAGTCAGAACTTAATAAGTCTGAAACTCATTTGATAGTTCCGATCTGTCACATTCGACCTGATTTTTATCCTATACGATAAAGACTGCCAGGTTCCAAGGCAGGGAACCATTTTATTCAGGGATAAACTCCACCCCTTTACTAGTTTTTTCCAAGAAACGTTGCTCCGGCAAAAGTTCGGCTTGTTTCACTGGGTGAAACCATACAAATTCATTTTTTACTAGAAATTCATGAAAAGTTACAGAGCCATGGTGCCCCAAGACTTACGTGGCGTGTCTGTGAGTTCAGATCTTAGCAGGTTCTTTCCTTTCTGTAATATATTTCATGACCACTGCTTTCAAAACGGTGAAGGAAAACATCGTGAGGAAACCGGCATGTCCTAGAACCGAAACTTGAAAGAAATGTGACATCTACCAACCCGCACTGGGTACCTAGATATACTATTGCTTTTATGCCAGTGCTAGGATTTTTAAAATTTGATCTATAATTCCTTAGATACCCCCTACATAAAAACTTTGAAACTCTTTATATTAGTATAGATATAGAGGGGACATTTTTCCTTCCCTTCATTGAGGTCTTTTCATGTGGTTCGAACCAGCCCAACATAATTAAAAGTTACAATAAGTTGTCAGTTTTTGCAATTAATTTGCAAAGGTGGGACTTATAAGTGCCACCATTCAAAGCGAATAGGTAGCGGTTTCGTAAAACACGAAGTATTATATTATCTGTGGTAAAACATAACATCGACACGCCTGTTAGGTAAGATAGAGGGGGGGGGTACCCAATCGCACACCCATATTTCGCCAGTTATGTTTAAGTCCCATGTAATGGGGAGCAAGCCCATTGCCATTAACCGGCCACATCCAGACTGCGAGGCCTACTGAGAAATTCGTCTTGGAAATATTTAACAACACTTTAAGTACTCGACCCGGGAAACAAAACCCCTCTCACTAGGCCAACGAGGCGAAACAAAATACAATTAATATAATTTTAATTAAACCTAACCTACCTGTATATACATAGTATCTACATCACTGTCATATTGACAATAGCGTCACTTTGTTTGTTGTGTATGTTAACAAGGACGTTACTCGAAAACCACTAATGTTTCAGTTTTATGGGTACAGGACCAATTACGTGTTTACTGTGTACTTTTATGGTAGGACAGACATGGTATGTTAATTCGTGACTCAGATTGTTTTAACGATATATTATGTACTCGAAATGCTATACGAATATGTGCCTAATTGCGTATAAGCGGAAGGTAAATAACAAATAAATAAATCTTGCTGGACATTACACACAGCGCTATATATCTAGTGCTACACTAAGCAACGAGGCTTAAAATTGTGTCGTAGACACCAGATATTTGATTTACCACATAGATAATTTTTGTTTGTAAATACATACTTATTTATTATCCATGAATCGGAAACAAATGTCCATGCTTATCACACAAACATTTGTCCACCGGGATTCGTACCCGGGATCCTAACAACGTAAGGCAGCCTCACTACCGCTGTGCCAGTCGGGTCGAAGAATCGAAGGCCGTATAGTTACACATTGATCTTAAGAAGTGTGGTCATAATCGGAACTAACGCTGCCATCTTGATCTTTTTAGGGTTCCGTACCTCAGTCGCCAAAAACGGAACCATTTTTATGCAATAAACAAGAATTTATAATTATCCCCTATGTATTATACCCTGATTCAAAGGGTATCGTATTCCCCAGTACTAACTGGGTTGTGGAGGTCAATAGGCAATCGCTTCATATAAAATACTGGTATTCAGCTACATCCGGTTAGACTGGAAACCGACCCCAACATACACACATCAAAAATGTCTAGGGATCAAGCATTTTTATGCGGATTTCTTGAGATTGAGATGTGGCTTTGTAATAAATTTATGATTTTATAAATTTATATGGATCCTTTTTGGTGCATTTCATAATTTGAATCAGGAACTCTCAATCAAATTCGAGTAAAAGATGAAAATAAGCTGTCAATATTTTCCCTATAAAAACATACAACGCATTGAAGACATTATTAGTGCTACTGTTTCCCTACTACTGATTAAAACCAACGTTATTATGGAGCGGCGACGTCATTTAAGCAGGGAAGAAATGCTCAGAGCCGTGGGAATGATAGAAGCTGGTTCCCGGCAACGTACTGTAGCTTTAGCTCTGAATACAAGTCAGAGTGTTATCAGTCGACTTTGGACACGTTACCGAAGCACTGGTACCGTGGCTGAGCGCCATGGAGGACGGTATCGCTGCACCACACGGAGACAAGACCGATACATTCAAATCTTAACTCGAAGAGCTCCAACAATAACCGCCATGATGTTAGCCGTGAGGCTTCATCACTCTTCAGGGAACTTAATTAGCGACCAAACAGTCCGAAACCGCTTGCATGAAGTGAACCTTCATTCCCGAAGACCGCTACGGGTACCACCTATAGCAATGCACAATCGTAGGATTCGATATCAATGGGCTCTTGAACACAGAAATTGGGCAGAAGAACAATGGCGTTTCGTGTGCTTTTCTGATGAGTCTCGTTTTGGTATGAGACCGGATACAAGACGTATACGACACTGGAGAACCCCTGGACGCCAACAGCGATTAAAATCCTGCCAGGAAGTCCATCCTTATAGTGGTGGAACCATCATGGTATGAGCGGGTATTTGGATCGGCGGAAGAACTGAGTTGATTTGGATCAGAGGCAACCTCAACGCTCAAATTTATGCTGAGACGATTGTATCAGACGTCATCGTTCCTCTACAAGTGCAAATCGGTCCCTTATTTCAGTTAATGCATGATAATGCACGACCGCACACCGCAAGAGTTGTAAGACAGACTCTCGCCGCAGCTAACATCAATGTCCTGCCCTGGCCTGCTCAGTCGCCAGACTTGAACCCGATTGAGCATGCATGGGATATGCTACAGAGAAGAGCTCTGCCGAATATGGAGGGTATCCAGTCGCAAAAAGACCTTTTTTTGTTGTTGCAACGAACATGGGCGGCCATTCCACAGCGTGATTTGGATGAACTCATTTTGAGTATGCCAAACCGATGTTCTTGTGTTGTTAGTGTTCGCGGTAGAAACACGGATTATTAATTGTTTAAGTTACCCAATAAAATTTTAAAGAAAACTGTTATTTCAGTCTTTTTTTCGAACTTTAATGTTAGTGGTTCAAATGTCAAAAATCCCTTTATTAGGAAAATGGCAAATTTCTTTATTAATGCAAAGGTGACTTGGTTTATCGTTACTGTGACAAACGAAAACACTTTATTTGATGAATCCTTAAAGAAAATTTTAATTAATATCAATCAGGAGAAAAGTTATTGCAAAAATATATGTTGATCCCTAGATACTTTTGATGTGTGTAGTTTGGAAAAGGCTAGGCAGATGATGACGATATTATTTCCTGATTATAATTAGGTAGTATAAGTCTGCGTCAGCAAGCGTGGTGCTCGTGCCTTCTCTGTTTAAGAAGAGACAATAGCCCAACAGTGGGACAGAAACAGACTAGTATTGTTTTTTTTGTTTTTCCTTTCTGTTTCTTGTCAGTTCGTGTATTTTTAGTGATCTTTATAAGCAAGACCTATCTTGTAGAGTACTGTTGACAGAGTATCCTCTCAAAAACCTGTTCAAGCGGTAGGCAGGTATAGTCTTCAACAGTTAGAAATCGAATGCTACGGGAAACCACAAGAAATTGTAGAAGCCTCTGATTAGGTGTCAATTATATAATCTAGGTTCAAGGAAATATAGTAAGATTATTACATAACATAACTCGTTATTAAAATACAGTTAGAAAACACATATTATTATTGAGGTAAAACCTTGAAATAAATGATGGATTTTCTATAGATGTTTAGGTTTGTTAAACAATCATCATTAATGGATAAGGTGAAGTGGTAAGGTGAAGCGATAGATACGTGTTTTAATTACTCCCACAATCTAATATATTAAAAGGTTATGATTAGATTGTGGGAGTAATTAAAACACGTATCTATGATATTCACTTCACTTCATACGTATAATGTTCCTTTACATTGTATTGGGAAGCAATGCGTCTAGCTCTATATTGTTCTGGTTCGAAAATAAGATAATTATTCATCTTTCGGCCATATTAATTTACTACACTACACTACAACAGCCTGTAACGTCCACTGCTGGACATAAGCCTCTCCCATGATGGGGGGAATTTGCCGTAATCTCCACGCTTGGCAGGCGGATTGAAGATCGCAGTGATGAAAGACTAACAGAAAACGCTGCTGCCCATTCTCTGGTCTACGGAGGCGCAAGGTGTTCTGCCTCAGACATTAGTCGCCTTATACGACACCCGTGAGTGTAATGGGTTGGTTCTATTCTACTCTGCCGGATACCACACGGCTTCATATTAATTTACTCATAATATATTTTTCTACCTATTTGAACTTTTGACTGAACAATCCTTGCTAATCAGGTATCACAGACGGCACATCAAGATATCTGTAGATTTTCAACGATATCAAAAAAAAAATACAGTTTCGGGTGGCTAGATGTGTGATGCGTCTGTACTAAGAAAATAATACGATTTTGTACTTTATTGGTCATGGTAAATGGTCATAGATGATCTCAAAATCCCAGTTTAAATAACACTAAGCTGAAACTACTTATTAAAAATAATTAATATAGTTTCTTAGGAAAAATAGGCCTTGTTTTGTAAGTGAAGCTTAACTTTATGGTGGTCAATCAGTTGCGAGACCGATTATACAAAAAATTAGAAATATTAGGTATTATTGAAAAACATAAAAAATAAAAATTTTGCAAGACCATAATAAATCACGAATGAATTTCTGTATCTGGAAGTTCAAATAATTTATTTTTAGTTGTTATTGGAAGGTCAAAATCTCTTATTTGTACTATACTCGTATTTACAATTACAACCTTCATATTGTAGATAGTTAATA
Source organism: Xestia sexstrigata (assembly GCA_941918905.2). Taxonomy (NCBI): domain Eukaryota; kingdom Metazoa; phylum Arthropoda; class Insecta; order Lepidoptera; family Noctuidae; genus Xestia; species Xestia sexstrigata. Next base: position 6,846,144 of record OW799200.2, on the reverse strand, counting down.
ACTTGACCAAACTGTTAATTTGATACATCACGTTTTTAGTTCACGGCCGACATTTTTTTTTTCTTATTCTGGAAACAGTCCTCGCACATTAATTAATATTATTAACAATTTATGATTACTTGTATTTGCCAACTTCGAATAAAATGGAAAAAATAAACTTTCCTTAATCATTTGCTTATTATCATAAGGTTATATATATTTAAATGTCTAACTTTGTTTTTTTTTTCAATCTTTGGTTTTTTGCAATTTGCAGGTTCAGGCTGTATGTTAAACAAAATATGATTTGCGACCAACATAAGTTCATTTCATTCCATTCAATAACTATTTCATGAAAAAGACATTCAATAGGGTTAAATGAACTTAGAGGGTTTTATTGATGATGTTAATGATTAAAACCCTTTATAGCCATATTTGTTACGGCCAATAATTAACATACAATCCGACAATAAAATGCAAATTCAAAATAAACGTTATAAAATAAGAATCTCGCTAACAATGGAGTTTCTTGTTAATTCTTTTTCGTATGAAACTATCTTTGCGCATGTGTAACTAGCTAGAATCAATTCTGTTCAAGTTTAAAGTTCAAAAAGGCCTTTTGATGGCCTAATTGACCTATTCACTTTTACTTCTTTACCCATAATAATGTACTAATGCTGTAACATGATAATATTGTAATACCAAATGATTTGAGAAGAGTAACCATAGAGTTTTTTGCCCGTTCTTCGCCATGGAAACGACCAACGCGAACCGTGCACCTTTTTCGACGAAGTGCCTATTTAGGGCCTATGTTAAATAAAATATTTTTATTTTGATGGTGACTTTGAATTTGTATTCCCGAACCAGCAGTTTTTTTTTTTAAACTATCTTATTATTTTCATAAAAAAACCGCATTCGAACTATCTACGCACATGGAGAATACCCGAGCTCGAGACTCAGGGTACCAGGAGCCCACACAATGCAAGAGGACAAACTATCGTCCCCGCCACGGACACAGCCTACTAAATTGGTCTGTTTTCCATTAGTCTGACCACCTGTTCTCTACGGAACACAGACAATGTTCGTAGGCTGTGGCGCCAAACATTAATCGAAATATATACCTGCATTTCACTCGCACACCGCTTTGGAAAAGGAAACTAACCGGTTTGTTTTTTATAGCGATAGCAATTAACTATAAATTATAGTCATTACGTGTATTATATGTGCATTTTGCATAACTATTGTACTGTTAATATTCTGTGACCGGTAAACTATATCTTAAACCGGTTTCTTGGATTATTCAAGCACCTTGCAGATGTTGGGGTGAGCACACACTGAAGTGAATACCGCAAATTTATTTTGAGAGCTACCTTCAACTGAATTTTATTATCCTAATCTTATTTTTATATTCATATTTGAAGATGTTGGTAAAGAAAATATTGATTTATCTGAGTAATTGAAGGTTGAATGAATTTGAGTGTTAGTAAAACATTATGGAAGACTTAACTTTGATCGATATCAGTTTCGACAATATTTACTTTATTATATCATCGTTTCCTACCTTCATGCATGCATTTACCCATCCATTGACCTGAGTTTGTTCAAAAAGTGACATTATACCAGCAATTACGAAGGTGATTAAAAAATATATATTTTATTGACATCAGCTATCGAAAAGCTTCTGTCAATCCTGCTAAAACTCTTCAAATAAAATTAAAAGAAGAAAATTAGATCTCGACAAAGTTTGGCGTTGAGGAGTTCTCTCGTGAGGAGGTAATCCTAACTGCAGGATCAAATCACGTCAGTCATCAAAATGTATTGTTACCAAAACAAAAGTACCCATACATTTCAGCTTAATCGGATACCAAAAAATGGTCGAAAAATGGTTTGCAAAGAAGATTTTAGGGCTCTCTTAATTTCAGAAGCGTCCATCAATGAAACTATTACATACGAACAGTGCAAGTTAAAAAAAATCTAGTTGAAAAATGAGTCGTCAAAGCGGACCCGAATGTGCAACGAACCATGACGAAAGCGAACGAATCCTCGATGCGCACCTGTCCTTAGTACACAAACTAGTCGAACAAGTGCGAGTACTTAGTAGTGGCTGTCAGGGCGAGGAAGCGAAAGTTCCCTTTCGGGAGACCTTCGCCAGTAGTCGTGCGAGCTATGTGACCAATGAACTACGGTGCTACCGAATTGAATGAAGGCAATATTGTTATTATTGTAGCTTGTTCCAACTCAGGTTTGATAGCGCATGGTGTGTTTTATTTACGTTTTATTTACGGTTTGACATAACATTTACAATCTTGTGTTTTAACTAACTGTATGCTGATGGACTTGGGCTTGAAATTATTGTTGGAAAACATGAAGTAAAACTGCTTCCACTATTTGGCTAGTTTAAAAAATCTCAGCGATATGTAACAGACAGGAAATAACAGCAACTATAGGACCTTTATTATTTCTTTACAAATTTCCTTAAAAAAAAAACAATATAGGTAAAAAACTTATGCCGGACGCTTTCCGGCTAAAACCCCACTGTTCTTAACCTAACTGCCATTATATTTAACTAAGAAACCGCTTCTTAGGGTAAAGTTTCCTAAATATCATATTTATCCCAGAACATTCTGTCATCATGGTTAATTTAATCAGATTTTCTGTAACAAAATTCAACAAACACCAAACCAGGAAAAGGATTTAAACTCAAAACAGGTGGCGTATTATCAGTAAAGAGTGACATGGAAAGAGACAAAGGAACATACATTTTTACTTCACCTAACATAAGTTCGCATGATAAGAACGCGGAATGCCGGAAACAATAAGGTTTTAACATGTACGAGCACATAAAAAATATAGGTAGATCATTATTTAAATCATACGGGGTGGTGGCTCTTTGCATGTGACTATAGTCTGCGCCAGATAAGTAGGAATTAAAGGTCATTAACCCGCATACATTTATTCAAATACATAATTCCGAAAACAGAAATAATAACATAAACTGGCTCGTAACGACCTTTATCGTGATCCTTGACTTTTTCTATTAATAAAAAACGATTCATAATGTATTGTCGGGGTACCTACGCAGAGAAATTAAGGAAGAGCATCAAACATCTGCCTAGCCTTTTTCCCAAGTTTTATTGGGGTCGGTTTGAGTCTAACCGGATGCAGCTGAATACCAGTATTTTACATGAAGTGACTGCCTATCTGACCTCCACAACCCAGATATTACTGGGTAATACGATACCCCTCGGTAAGATTGGTTGTCAGACTTTTTGGGCCACTGACTACCTGTAACGACGGTCAAAGATCATAAATAACTGCCGGGACCGACTGCTTAGCGTGCTTTCCGAGGCACGGAGGAAACTCGGTATGTAATAGGTGGTCACCCATCCACAGACCAACCTAGGCAAGCGCGGCTTAACGATCGACCCGAGCGGCTGTTATTATTTAGACACGAGCTCCTAAAATTAAGGAAAGAACAATGACCTTTAATTCCTACTTATCTGGCCTCTGCGCCAGATAAGCCGTAGGAGCTTGGATCAAGGATGTTTGTCACAGTCAAAACTGTTAATAAATCAAAACTACTTTTGGCCGGTGAAAACTATTTTAACAACAACTAACATTTACTTAGAAACTTATTACGTTGTTAGGTTTTTTTTTTGCGACCCTTTGAAAAACATAATCCCTTTTAAAATCATAAGCAATTCTAGGGCTAAAAGGTAATTGTAACTGAGACATTCAAAAACAACATTATTTTGAATGCAGGAAACGCATTTTAACTTCATAAGGATTTTGACTGACACCAGTCAAAAGTGGTTTTGACCGATTAACAGTTTTGATTGTAACATGTACTGTACACGAATCACAAAAGTTAGTTGCCTGCAAGTGTACAATTTTAATACTAGCACTTGCTTGCACTTGGATATCACAATTTTTGCGGAGGAACTCGTAGGCCATGCCACGAGTTCCTCCGCAAAAATTGTGATATCTCGGCTAATATTCCACGATATAAATGTAATAATATTAACAATTATGATTCTACAGGGTGTAAAAAACCTCTTCACGAAGCCGAGAGGCACTTGTTCTCCCCGTCACGCGTCATTGCGATATTTTTTTTTTGTTCTACACCCTATTGGGAACCTTCTAGTTGGTTGGAAGTTTTTTTTTAAATACAAGTTTTTTATGTAAGATACGATTATGTACTTTAAAACACCTCCACGACCCCCGTACTATTCAATCCATCCATCAGCACAATGTTTTGAGTGCGTTACATTGTTCTACCATCACAAAACATGATTTTTCACCTCAAAAAAAAGTCGTTTCCCAGCAATTTTTTTTACATAAAGTTACTTAGTTTGATGAACAGAATGCTTGCTTGACGGCTTCGTGATGAGGTTGTTTACACCCTGAATAAACCATAGCACCCACGAATAATGTATCTTTCTATCAGTGTGTTTTTTTTTATTGTAGGTATCTTTAGTTCTCTCTACATACAAGCTTACAAACAAATAAAATTTATAATATTATATTAACTTATCTTATTATTAACCAATAAGTTTTTAGGTGGACTAAGGTCGCTTTTCGCGAGTTAATAGAACAATAAAACGTACTTAGCTTCGAGAGCTTTCAGAGCTCATAAATGGGCCAATATCGACCCGGAGAGCAAAGCAGTTCCGTAGCGTTTCCATGGCCAATGTATGTATACACATGTGTAGATATAATAATTATTACTTACGTATACACGTCGCATCCCATACTATACAAAAATACCCGCAAGAACATTATTTATGATATACAATCAACATTGCGTGCGATTTTGCTTGAAGCGATACAAGTAATTACTGAACGGCTATTAAAACTATTTTATACCCAACGTATTTTATACAAATGTATGTAAGTAGTACATGGTATATGTGGGAAAATTTCTTGAACAAAGTTTTAAAAACGTGCGAAGTTCTACTTTATATACAGTGTTTTGTAATAGGCTGTTTTTTTTGTTTCTAATGTAGTGGCGTTTTCATGTGAACTTACAATCGTATGACGTAATCGCACGGTGATGTAACTCTGCCCTATTTCTGTCGGTTTTTACAAGTCAGTTTTTAATTTGAAAATGTTTTTAACTGGCGAAAACAGGATGAGGTTTCTTTGCTTCAAAAGTTTCAGTAATCATAATACCATTACCTAATAAGCAATAATTTAAATGTAACAAACTATGTACATCATTTTATTTGGAAATGATTACACATAGGTATCCGATGATATAAAATATGTGCATAATTCATTCCTTTTACAGATTCCTAAATAAAGATAGAGCTATCTTTATTATTGAGCGATCAAAATTAACAGACATCTACGTGACTAGGTACGTCTTTCTTCTTCTCTTGGCATATGACAGGGATAGCACGAGAGTTCGAGGAGTGGAGTTGTTTTGGCGGGAGTTTCACCTTTTCATGCTATCATTGTCTTTGTCGTACCCGCAAGTGCGTAAGCCGACCATGCAAGGTGTAAACGAACCCTTCACAAAGCCTTTCTGTACATTGAACTAAGTAACACTACCCAAAAATGTATTGCTGGGAAGTGGGAAATGACTTCTTTTTTGGTGTGAAACATCGCGGTTTACGGTAGCGCTCAATGATACGCAGTCAAAACATTTTGATTAATATGTATAGATCATTAAAAATATAGTAAATTATGTAGTTATATTAATAGTAAAAGTTAATTATAGTTAATGATATAAGAGTTTTGCTAGTTAGTAGTTCAAGATTTCGAGGGCGCTCAAAATGAAAATCAAAACACTATTATTTTCGAAGCCGCCATCTTTGATTTTGATTCGACCACAGCACTCTTGATAACCGCGAAAATGACGCATGACATGAAAACTTCGCAAATTTTCGCAGCTGCCATCTTTGATTTTGATTTGGCCTCTTTCCGCCCCTTTGCTTGCCGTAGTGAAATTTAAATTGAATGTGGAACGTTAAAAATGGAAATAATGAGATTGAAAGTGCTTAGTAGGAGCTAATATTTTTATACGGACTAAAGTGGCGAGCGAAAATACTTGAAGTACAATGAAAATGTTTTTTTTTTTTTTTTGGTACAAGCCCGCTACACTTTTCCCAAACCACTGTAACTCCTGAAAGCCAGAATCAACAGTGGCGACCACCAGAAAAGCGCCGAGACAATGAAGCTCGACGAAGTCCCAGAGAATGAATTTAACTGTCTTGGATCCCGTAACGAAATTAATCAGAAAAGTATAGTGGAGGAGTAGGAAAAAACCGTAATTTCCACTTCCCTCCATTTCAGCAGGAAAATGTTTGCCAAGCAAATATTTTAAATGTATCGTTATGCTTTAAAACGTATTAACTATGTAACAGTATTCCTTAGACTTTATCGGGAGGTAGACCCACGATTTTAATTAATGATATTTATTTATATAACATCACACCTTAAATCCCCGAAATGTTAGGCAGATGTGTACTTTATAGTACACAATCATTTTGCAAGCCTATTGTCAATCCAGACTCCGTGGCAGTTACTGAGAAATTCTAACAACACTTTGCCCGACCCGGGAATCGAACCCAGGACCTCAAGCTCAGGAGTCGCGCTTATGAGGTTGAGTTGTGGTTACGCATGGAGCTATAGGTCTATTGATATGAGTTCATTCACCACACACCAAGACCCCTCCGTCCCGAAAGCACGTTTAAGCCATTAAAGCCGTTAGGCCGTTTAAGCCGTGGTCATTCGAAGATCATTGACAATCGTTACGGTCACTCAGAAAACTGAAAGTCTGACATCTAGTCTTACCATGGGATATCGTGATTACCCTGTACCGACATTTAACAACGAAACCTTTTTTTTTTTTTTTTTAAGTTCGAATTCTGTATTGCAATGTTGTATAGAAGCTTTGCTAAGCATTGCAAAAGATGCATTCATTTTCGTTTCATAGATCGAAAACAGACACACATTGGGCCCGTATGCTAGATTACACTCCCACATAAAGGAGCAGCCCAGTTGTGAGAATATTATTGATTGATTAAACAATAAAATTACTAAATTTATTAACACTTACGTTCGGCATACTATATGATAATTGAAGCAACCAATGATGCAGCAAAGAATTGTTTCTGCAGCTAAGTTCAGTATTCTTACCACTGTTCATGTCTCTGGGTACAGTTGTGGGTTTTCTATAGCTAGCCTGCTACCTATGAAGAATGAGGTCCCAATTCAATAACAAACATTAAAACAAAACGCGAGTACATCATTTACCGGTAGATTGACGCAAGTAACACCCGATTTGTACGTCTTAATGTGAAAATTATTTTAATAGTACAATTATGCGGTGCTGTCGGCGACACCTTGAAACTTAATGAGTTTACGGCCAAATAAAGTGCGGTTTAAACAATACGTGATAAAGAGTTTAGACTTAAACGAAGGATGCAGTAAGCGACAGCACTTAGTACAGTCACAAACACAAACTAATATCAAGATAAGATCAAAATCAAAATCAAAGCATTTATTTCAAGTAAGCCAGTTACAGGCACTTTTGAATTGTCGAAACAAAGATGAAAATTAAATGTAGCTACAGTCCCAGTCACAAGACATAAAAACTGTGAAAGTACTGTAGTTGCCCATTCCCTAGCGTAGCGTAAGCAGATCATCATCGGCTTCCAGTCTAACCAGCTGCAGCAGGCTACCAACATTTTACATGGAGCGACCGCCCATCTGACCTCCACAACCCAGTATACTGGGAATAAAACGATACCCCTCGGTAAGTCTGGTGGTTAGACTTTCGAGCGTCAAAGATTTACAAATGACAGCCGAGATCAGCGGCTAAAACTCAACGCAGACCGGGACGGCATGTCAAGGGATTTAAATTTTGCGAATGGACATTCAAACGTATTGATATAGAAATATGACCGTGGTGTGTCTTTTAATACAAATCCCTTTCGATGCCGCGGCATGCCACGGGATCATTTTAAAACATAGCTGTTTGGTCGTATTTCCATACCAATACGTTTGATTGTCCAGCCGAGCCACTTCATTAATTGTTGTTACGAACATAGAGAATAATATTGTGGTGAACGCTATGTACGCTTTAATTGTCACGTGAATTAGTCCTTTAGTTATTTGCTAAGTTTGTTTCTAGAATAAGAAATATACGAAGTTAAATAAACCAAACAAATGAAAAAACATAGTATGTTAAAGCTGCATTAGGAAGTCCACAAAAATAAATTTATTTTAATTTTGCTACGTGTATACCTACAATATAATTTGTGCTCGTGATTGTACTTTTTCTATCAAAGCAAGTTGGGGTCCTGCCTATGTGGCTATTGAAGTACTTCTACTGCGTCTATTTGGTTTTATGTTAGGCTGTTACCCTTTCGCCGTTAATGAGGCATTGTTTTATAGGTTCAATCAAGTCTGATCAGAGGCCTTCGTGACACTGACAGAGGCAAATTCAGATATTTACAAATTCTTAAACCTGTGCTAAGTGTCGTGATAAGGTCAATTTTAACAGGCTTTTCCATGATATGAGTACCTATCAAATGAAAAGGGTTTGCTGAGAAGGAATACGAGAAATACCATACCATGGAATCAAACACCCCAATAGGCAAAAAATTATGGACATTATTGTACAGAGTTCTACAGTTCTCTGTATTCAGATATTTCAAGAATATAATTAGAAAACAGATACAGCTGCCCAGAAGACATCCTTCCCATTTCAGGATACGAGGTAGACCGAGTGCTTAAAACAATGCACTATGACAGGAGCCCTAGCGAGGATGACATTACCACCGAAGCCCACAGAAATTTGAGAGATCTGCTACACTGCATGCTCCCCACACCTCACTAACTTATTAAACACAATATTACGAACAGGCAAATTCCCAAATTAGATGTGCCACTCAAACATTGTACTTACAATAAAAGAGACAAATCCAACATCAACAATTACATGCCCATTAGTCTAGTTTCACATTTATTATGTATTTATAAAGCATTCATCAAAATCATCCAAAATCGCATAGACGCCAAATTAGACTCGCACCAACCACCGGAACAGGCCAGATTCCGTCCAAGTTATTCTACCATCATCGACCACCTTCACACTCTAAATCAGCTAATTAAAAAACACTCAGAATTTCAAAAAACTCTATATTTGGCTTTCGTAGACTACACAAAGGCCTTTTTTTTTCGGGTGCTAAGAATGTCATCAAATGACCCCTCCCGCTCTGGGCGGAACGGAAGGGAGTGTAAGACTTTTACTGACTAAAACCCATCCATGTTCCTTCTTAGCTCTTTGTGTTCCAGGGCCGCGGTATCTTTTTCGAACAGTCCCGCAGCCCCGGCAGGCATCGGCCGCGTGGAACGCGAACGCGCCGTCGACACGGCCTGTCGTCATAAGACGGACGGACGGCGAGCAAGCCCATAGTTCACCGTACACAGGCTCGCGCCTACGTGGCCGCTACACAAAGGCTCAATAAGAATAATAATTAATATTCTCAGCCATAAATTTATTTATTTACTTGTAGAGAACTTTTGCAAAATATTTATAACAACAGCTCGGCCAATATTAAATTGGGTTCTATAGGCTCAACATTTAAAATAAAAAAGGAGTTGAACAAGGTGATCCGCTCTCTCCCAAACTATTCACCAGCACCCTCGAGGAGGTCTTTAAAAAACTTGCTGACCGATTGACGACTCAAGGTATTCCAATTGGGGATAAAATGCTATCGAACCTTCGCTTCGCAGACGACATAGTTCTTTTTACTTCCGAAGCAAATCAACTAGAACAAATGCTCCAAGACCGGAGCACTGCCTTGAGGTTGGACTGACGATGAATTGGCCAAAGACTAAAGGCATGAGCAATGCCGCTAAATATAGGGTCGAGGTTGATGGGCAGGAAATACACTATGTCGACGAATATATCTACCTGGGCCAGCTAGTCTCCTTCAACAACAGACAGGACAAAGAGATCGACCGTCGAGTTGAAAATGCCTGGAGGAGATACTGGTTCATGAAGAATAGAAAACACGTTAACTCCAATGGTGCTGAGCCGACCCGAATTATTTTTAGTGATGCTAGATCCAGAAAGGAGTTCGCCCTTTGGCATTAGCATGAAAATAAAGCCAAATAACTGCAGCTTTTTTCTTCGAAAATTAAAACCGTTGGCCATAACACTGGCGAACAAGTGTATAGCGCCGCTGAGAGTCACGTGTAATATTTTGCATTTGTTGCGTAATAAATTAATTAATTCAAGAGCCAGAAATCATTAAAAGTTTTCAAAAATTGTGCCTGCTTTGCATATAAAGTGAAGCGCACATTACATTACTGCCGCATCGGAACGCAGCGCATCGGATTTCAACACAAACTCCGCGATGTAGACCACGGAAATAGAGGTTTTATCTGATCTGTGGTATGGACTGCTTAGTGCTTGTAGTGAGCATCGGTTATGATCGGTTCAGAGAGTAACGTGGAAGAGACATACACAAGCCGGACAGATGGATTTCATGTCCGTGCAATAAAAGCTAAAGAAACGGCTTTTGCCTCAATTTGGTTTGACGGCATTATCTTTTCCACGTGACTAGACACCGTACGGAACCAAATGCGACAAATACGTAGTCCGACAAGATAAAGACGATTCCACGTCGACAGTGTTCAGAAAGCATCGTAATACAAAATATACGAAAGTGACGCGGAAAAATAGTCGTTTAAATGCAATATTTGTGAATATGGGAGCATCATAATATCTATCAACAAATTATTTAATTTGTTTGTTGCTGCTCAGATTGAAATACCTGGTTTTAGTTTATATTTATTTTATTCTTGGTACATTGTCGTCACAAATTCATATATGTATATTGTATCATATATGTATATTGTATGTGTATTCATATATGTATATTGTATACATAATATTCATTTTAAAAGAGTAACGGAGTTTCTGTCACATTCTTTCTATACGAAAGTACTCTTGAGAATAGGTAATACGAGTAGAATCAATTCTATTTCTTTTGTTTCAAAGTTTGACTTTCAATGGCGTAATTGAAATATTTTGTTCGACTTTGACTTTGAAAAACTTTTGCAATGCGTTCCAGTCCTTCCAAATGTGCGTCAGTCTTAAAAGTTAATTGCCGCGTGGGTGCGATTGTGTTGCAAAACGTTCGTTGGTCAATGCGTTCATTTTTTTCCTCATACGAGGTAAACAAAGTTGTAAAAAGTTTGATGTGGTGCCTGTAGGCTTGTAAATTAATTATTTAAATGATGTGTCATGAAAATGCATATTTCCCTGAATTTGCATATTATCCAGTCTAATAACACTACTTTAGTTACATCATGTGATTTCCACCTAAACAGTAGTAAATTAAATTTATTTAATTATTTTATTTATTTATTTAAAACTCTTATACTATCATTACAGGTTACAAACCTAATGCGATAGCTAAGACTACTTGTAATCATTATTAACTATTTAAAATAACCTTACATTACTAACAATTACACAATATGTACATTAATACAAAACATACATTTACTACCGACGAAGTCTGCGGAGTTTCGCACAAGGGATCTCGCTGTAGATTTGCTAATAGAAATCACTTCTGAATAAAATTTCGTGAAAAAATGGAAGAAATCCTTCAGAAATTACAATATAATAAACTTTCAAACAATCTAAGCTGCGTTAGCTCAGTCAGCTTATAAAATTCATAAGCTTTTTGTTTACAATGTACTTCTAAATATTATAATAGAAACACTCAATCAAATCTATACTTAATTATTGTAAAGAGTTGTTGTTGTTTGTTTGTAAGTTTGGGTAGGTAGTACGACTAATGTATATACTCGTAGGGGGTAATCTTCGGAACTACTAATCCGATTCCGGAAATTCTTTCAAAAGTGGGTAGCTAAATTATTCCCGAGTGTCTTAAGCTATTCAAAACGATTCCGTGGGATATTTTACGGCCATAAGGCGAGCAAAAGCTAGTGGCGAATATTTTATTAAGTACGATTCAGTACTATTAAAGTTTTGTACCTACAAACAGAATGCCAGCGATAGCTATCGTGTAATGAGGATCTAAGCCGGCTTCATAGTCTGACACCCCCGAATACTGAAACGTCATTCAAAATTTAAGTAGTACTTATATTTATCAGATACTCAAAAGTGACGTTTGGCCATACGAAATTTAAAATTTAGAAGCTGCTCAAATGTTAAGCAGCCCTTACATTTTGAGTGACGTTGCAATATTCGGGGGTGTATATATAAAAGTGTTAGCGCGGCGGCGGCGATGCCCACAGAAAAATAATGATTCCTACAATCCTAATAAACTACACTGTGAATGTGTCACTAACAAAACAATAAATCATTATCTTACTAATAATTGTCTCGTCTAGCTAAACTTTTGTTCGTAAGATAATGGAAATTGTTTCAAAGTTAAGTATTTAAAACACAGCCATTTACTGTAGAATAGCTGTGATGTACGTATTTATTATTTTCTAAACACCTATTGTAAAAATATTAATTGTCAACAGGTATTTTGTATAAATATTTAGAAAACGGACCTAAATGATGCCTCGCGTGCTTAACTGTCCGCCATTTTATTTTATTTTCAAAATCGCGGCAAAGTTAGATTTTTATTTATTGATGGCGCCATGAATACAATTTCAGAGCTTAACTTTCGAACACTTTAGAAGATTTTGTCTCATACAATAATTGTTTGTATTGATGCCAGTCATTAAAATTTATTAATAAAGCCTGGTCCGTCTATTAAAATAGACTAAAATAATCAAATCCCTTTGAATCTTGAAATGACTTTCACACACTTACAATACACGTATCGCGTATCGCGTAAAATATCGCGTATCGATTGAACCTCGCAGTTTAGGACCCGACCTCCTCAACCTTCTACATTTCGTCATGACGGTCAGTTTGTATGTTACGAGTAAAATGCTATGTGTAGGAGGCAGATATTACAATGTAAGGCAAAGTTATGTACCAGTGTTAAATTATTTTCTGAATTTAATACTAGTTGACTTTTAGCGACTGCGCTTACGTGGACTATATACTACATAAGTACTTAGGTATTATAATCGTTAAGTTGCCACATATATGACGGGGCATCACTTATGAACGGCTCGACCGAAACGACAGGTTTTTTTCTGTTGCGTTCTTAATTATCAGGACAAGGTTTGTACATAAGAGATTTTTGTTGGAAAAGCAACGGCAAAAGGAAGATTTTTTTGTAATAGGTATATATATATTTTGTATTAAAATCTGAAGAAAAAAATATTGCACCGAACTTCACCAAAGTCAGGAGGGTGCTATAGTGTATCACGGCGGGAATTCCTACAGGGTTTGGCAAAGGTGGATATACAGGGTGAATGGGTCTGGACCCGCTATAAAAAATTCGCTGATAGAGGAGGTAATTTACTAATTATTGAACCCTACTTTCCCTAGCCAAAGTTTTATAGTTTGGGTGATATATCAATTTTTATACTATAATGAGATTTTCCCAAACGTTTTTTTTTGCATGATTTTAATAGTTTTTTTTTTTTATTTGTTGGTAGTCATAAACATTGGTGATTAAAATACCTCGAAACTTCTTTCAAACTAGGGTTAAAAAACAGGATAGAAGAGGCTTTAAAATGCATGCTATTTTATCTTATAAAATGAAAAGATTCGATTTTTTTATATTTATCGCAAAGATGACGACTTATAATACGGTAGAAGAAGAAGCTGTACATCACTTCGTAAAATGGTCACAATAAAACATTTTACTAACTGCGTCTGCGATCATTTTATGAATTTTATCGAGATTCATATTAAGAATCTGCTAAAGCGGCTTTCTAGGCCCTGGAAAGAAAAATTTCAAAAAAATTCCCCTAACTGGACTGAACTGCCAGAAAGATAGATATTTATGTGCAAATGATGATAATAAAAGATGATTAACTAGAAATTTCGACGTTTCCTCCGTAAAAGATACACGGAAACGACTACTACTGTGTATCAAATCTAAATTCTAATCACTATCGTTAGTAAAAACTATCTTCGCAGTGGGTTTTATCGTAAAGTGTGCAGACGTGACCTGATGATGACGTCACGTGGTTAGTCATCTAATCAATGCGCTCTGGATCGTAATGCGTGGAAGTTTCATATGTAGGTACCTACTACCTATACAGGGTGTAAACAACCTCATCACGAAGCCGTCAACCAAGCATTCTGTACATCAAATTATGTAACTTTACGCAAAAACTATTGCTGCGAAACGACTTTTTTTTGTTTGGGGTGAAAAGTCATGTTTTGTAGTAGATCTCAATGTAACGCACTCAAAACATTGTGCTGATGGAGGGATTGAAAAAAAAAAAAAATTAACCTAAAAAACTTGTATTTAAAAAAAAACTTGCCCAAAAGTTGGAACTTTGACACCCAATATCTCCGTAACTAGAAGGTTCCCAGGTATGATGTAGAACAAAAAAATGATCGCAATGACGGGGAGAACAAGTGCCTTCCGACACCCTTTATAACGGGTGTAAAAAGATCCTTAACGAATCCAAAAGGTAAATCCTCAATGTCACCGCGATTTTTTGTTTGTCCTGGACCTGTCATACCTGGGAACCTTCTAGTTACAGAGACACTCGAGGTCAAAGTTTAAACTATTTCTCAAGATATAAAAAAGTTTTTATCGTAATAAAACTTTAATTGAAATCCTCCATGACTCCTACCTATTTTTCAAAGCATCCACCAGCACACAATGTCTTGAGTGAGTTACATTGAGCTCTACTGTAAACTGTGATTGTTCAACCCAAAAACAAAGTAGTCTCCCAATGACATTTATGTGGCAGAGTTACTTAGTTTGATGTACAGAATGAATCGTTGGCACGTCTACACCTTGTAGGGCACCTGTCAAGTTGAATCAGCTAACAAAACTTGGCAGACATATGGGTATGGATATCTAAAGCAAAACAAAATGGCTGGATGTTTTTACTTTTGTAAACAGATACGAATATCTGTCTACTACTGTCCTTTTGATATGAATATCTATCACGACTTGTAAACTATAATCAAAATTCTAAACACTACTATCGTCGCATACGTATTGGGTATCCTGAAGTGTGATGCAGGCGATGACCTGATGACGTCACCCCTTTAGTCATCTTGCCATGCGCTCTGGATTGCAACATGAGGGAGTTTTAATTCGCTACGTCTTGTGTTATCTTATGGCTGGGTGTGTCTTATAATATTTTTTGAGGTAGAAACTTTGCTAACGTTTCGTCGAACTCTCCTCATAAACAATAACTAAAGCAGATGATGGAAACATAATTATTGTTAAGTTTAATTCGATACAATTATTATTTTTTGTACGCTTTATTTATTATTTTTTTACTTTGATACCTGAGCCATAGCGTTACATGGCGCGCTCCCACCAGTCTGCTCCGACTTTCGGTATTTCGGTTCAAAGCGATGGCGAAATAGATCGTAATGTAAAGCACAGGATTAACGAGGGATGGATGAAATGGCAGCAGGTCACAAGAACAATATGCGACTCTCGCATTCCCCTTAAACTTAAGGGAAAGATTTACAAAACAATGGTTAAACCTGCTGTCTTGTATGGATCAGAATGTTGGGCCTCAAAAGGGATGAATGAAAAGCAATTGCATGTGGCTGAGATGAGAATGTTAAGAAGTATGCGTGGTGTTACGCAAATAGAGAAAATAAGGAATGAGTACATAAGAGGACGTCTGAAAGTGGCGCCGGTTAAAAGTTGCGTAGTAATCGGTTGTTTTGGTATGGACATGTGATGAGGAGGAATAAGAAAAATGTAGTGAGGAAAATGTTGAGTATGAATGTAGAAGGTTATAAGAGTAGAGGTAGACCAAAACACTTAAAAATAAACCCTTCGCTGGAGTTGGATAAAACATAGTAGCCCAGCGGTATTGGAAACAGGGTCGTTATACAGGGTTACTGGTAACTCGACGTATTCCTTGCAGGACGTCATTGTAGGGTTATAATGCAAGAAATTAAGCCACCAAATGTTCTACCGAAATTCAGTAGTTTTTGAATTAGTTAGAATTTAGTTTTTTTTGTGAAAAATCTCAGATTAAATCATTTGAAGCCAATTTAAAAACGATTTACAACCGAATTTGTTTAATTTAATTTTCCGAATACCTTTTATGAGATGCACGCCTTCCTGTACTAAATCAAAAACGATTTTCATAATGTAGTCCATGACTTTTCAATAAGTTTTATACCATTTTAGATAGCATTTTCTTATCAAGACAAGGATATTTTTCTATTAATTTTTCTACATCTGGCGAAATATTCATTTTTTCACTAACAACATTTTTATTCACTAACAAAAATTATTAAAAAAAAATGTTTGGGTAGTGATCCTTGCCAAATTTATAGGCATTTTTTAACTTTTAATTATTAACAAAGGTCTGCTGCGGTATCAGCTATGAGACACTTACATTTCAGTACATTCGCGCCGTAAATCGTTTTTAAATTGGCTTCAAATGATTTATGTCTGGGATTTTTCATAAAAAAAAACTAAAAACCTAAGCAACTCAAAACCTACTGAATTTCGGTAGAACATTTGGTGGATTAATTTCTTGCACTATAACCCTACTATGACGTCATGCAAGGAATACGTCGAGTTACCAGTAACCCTGTATACAACATTAATAAATCGATACAATTATAACTATTATCATGTAGACATCTAAATATATAGGTACCTACCTACTATCTAGATAACATATTGTACGAGTAATAGTGCCATAATATATCACTATTGATGGCTTTTACATAATTTTATGATATTTTAGTTTTTAGGGTTTTTGTGATTAACGTGTTCGAGAAATTTTGGTCTGATTATGTAATTCACTTGAATTTATGAGTTCATAATATTTTGACAGGTGAAAAGTGGGTGGAAGTGGGTCTTGGGTGAATAGCGCGATTTTCTTATAAATAGTAATATAAGTTCTCTGTCCTGCCTGACCCATCCTGGAAATGGGCCAGAATCGTCACACAGTGGGTGCCTGACGGTCGTCGTCACCGAGGCAGGCCCAAGAAACGCTGGCGTGACGATTTAGACTCGTTCCTGACTGATTGGTCAGAGAAGGCAAAACACCGGCAGAGTTGAAAAAGAATGGGGGACTGAGTTTCTGGATCTCGATACCAACCAGTCTGTTCGAAAACGTATCTATTAAATGATAAATGATGTTTACTTTGCAAGTAGATTTTTACAAACACTTTAACACGTCATTTTTTAAAACTAGTTGGGGCCGGTGTTTCTTACCTGACTACTCTGAGAAGAAACAGCCGAAACAAACTCAGAGGTTATAGTCTCTTTTGAAGTCCAGACATAATCTTGCTTAATTCACATGAGGACTATGCAGATTAGTGTCTGAGATGGTCTTTTGAAGAAAGAACCACACAGATTTGAGTGGACCTGTCCAGTCAGTGCAAGCATTTGTCAGTTATCGTGTAGCTCGACTTATAACTCAAGAAGCTCAACGAAACGGCGAACAATACCAAAGAAAGGCCGTTTGGGTAGATCGCTTAGAGTACTCAAACTGCCAGAAAGTTGTGGGAAAAAACAGAAAAATAAATAAAAATGTGACTCACATGGTCCCCACATTCACAATAATCATTATAATCAATAAAATTAATATCAAGTACTTTTCAAAATTAATGTAAATAAAAATCATAAAAATCATTAAATGTCACAATGATAATAAAAAAGTAATACTTAAAAAAATAAGTATTCATGTCAAATCAGCAAATGTCACAACATAAAATAATAAAAAAAAGTAAAAAAAAAAAAAAAAATCGACATTCACAGAGCAAATCTCATTGAAGCAGCATAATCCCAAGCTTTTTTATCTTCGAGATAGTGATGAACATGATAGTAGACTTTCAGGCACAGCTTCCGTTTTATAAACGATTGAATTTATTTAGGCTTAGTGCTTGAATTTTGCTCGGAAGTTTATTGTAAAAACGTATACTTACATTTGCATCTAAACGTACCCCCTATTTTTTTGAGCCTCGTTGCAGGAACAACAAATTTGTGTTTGTTCCTCGTACTTATGTTGTGTATACCACTGTCTTTTTTAAATAAATTAATATGTTTGTGTGCGTACAAAAGGTTTTCATAAATAAACTGAAAGGGCACAGTAAGAATATTAATCTCTTTTAGGCGATTACATGAGCTAAACGCGAGTTTTATAATGCAAAAAAGCATACGATTCACTGCAATAAACGAAACCAGAAAAATATATTATATTCTTCAGGATATATGCTAGTACGATAGTATTTTGAAAACATAATACAACAAATTTTATTCGATAGAAAAAATCACGAACTTATCTCTAAAAATTTCTTTTAACGAGTAAAAACCATACTAAAATATATGCGATCATTCTGATTTTTTGGCAAATAATTCTACAAGCAAAATACTAGTATCAAAGTGTTTCACTTTTTTAGTCCAATCAATAGATTTTTTGTAAATCGCAAAAAAAACATTCATTTCGCACTATTCGGCCGCAGTGACTGACGTAACAACCACTTTGTCGTGCAAGCTTTATTAACTTTATTCTAACAGTATTTCAAACGAAGTTTGAACCAACAAGTACAGTTGCTTATTTAGCTCATGTAATCGCCTAAATATTTCTCTGAGGGAGTAGCTGGGTCTTAATTTATAAATTGAATGAATTGCCCTTTTTTGCAAAACAACTATCGTCTGAATATCGGCGGCATTGCCCCACAAGAGACCGTACCGTACGACATCACGCTATGGAAATAACTAAAGTAAACTAAACGGGCTGTCTCTAAATCAGTTAAATCACGAATTCTTCTAACGGCGTATGCTGCAAAGCTAAGTTTTTTTGACAATTTGTCTATATGCGGGCCCCACTGAAGCTTCGCATCCAAAGGTATGCCTAGGAACACTGTGCTCTCTTCTGGTTTCAACTGTTCATCCTTAATTAGTACAGTGTTTTCCACTTGTCTTACATGGGGTATCGTAAACTTAATACATTTAGCTTTTTTCTCATTTAGGAGTAAATTATTAACATTAAACCAATTAATGACTTTTGCCAGGGCGCTATTAACATCATCCGTAACTAACTGCTGACGTTTGAGTATAATAAAAGAGAAGTGTCGTCTGCAAACAATACGGCAGGAGGTAAGGCAATTCATTTATATAAATAAGAAACAAAAATGGATATCATTATGGATATGGAATGTGTATACTAATTTAAATGAATTGAATTGAATTAAACAATATGAATTGTGGAAATGGAATATTTCTAATAATGTAAATAATAATATATTTTTTTTAAATTATTCCTTGACAAAATATCAGTTTTACATTTTCATTCAAAGTAGAAAATCATTATGTTTTTGAAAATCAACCGAACGTCAAGTATTGATATTATTTGTGAGAACCACTTAGAAACATAGATTATAAATATTATATATTTTAAATGATGTGGACTATAATTAGGTGATTTCATCATCATTACTCTTATGATGATTAAGGAAAACATCGTGAGGAAACTAGCATTTTCTACAACCGAAAAAATACACTAGGCAAATACATGTCGTGCAACTGGTGTCTGGATCTGCAATACATCATTGTAATTATTTGATTACCAATGATTATTGTTGTCTATAAATAAATGCATCATAAATGTATTAGAGAATGGGATACGGATGCAGGAAGAAAATACTTATTTGTAGTGCAACAGAAAAATATATTTTAAGGTTGCTAGGACACCTCAAGCAGTAGACAAGATGTAGTTTATATTAAACTTATAGGTTTGCAACCTCTAACAAAATGTATGACTATTCTCCTGCCTTATTCCAATTAGTTTGGGGTCAGTGCAGCATCTTTTTTTTCTACATCTTATATACTCGTCATCTCGTCAGCTACACATACCTATAAATAAACTATACTAACTATAAACTTAAAAATCAAATTAATCAAAATAGAATCATTACTAAGAGATGTTAACCAAACGGGAAATTGACCAGTTTTTAAATAAAATACCTACTTCTATGCGGTCTATTTTTTGTAATGCGCAATAGTGACGTGTTCTTAGTTATTTGTAAACAAAAAGGGAAAATTAACGGAAAACTTACCTATTAATGTAGGAAAATTACGTGTAGGTAAGTAATAAGAATTAAGTACTGAACTTTAATCAGTGCATCACAATTTTTTTTCTTATTTCTCGTCATATGTGTTCAGTGTTGATGACTTCCGATCCAAGTATCATCAAGTGCCAGTTTCCGACGTATAGAGTTAGAACTAAAAAAATTCTTGTCGTAGTTTCCCAGAAATAATACCTACCTAATTTCTTGCCATCTTCGCACTAAAAATCGTAAAATCAAGCTTTCATTCTCCGGCGAAGCAATAGATAAAATAATAGATGCTTATGTAGCTCAAAAAATGTTAAATCAGGTGGAAAAGGGTAAATGGTTATAAATCTTCTGCTGAATGTGTTACGGGTTACCAACATTCAAAAGTTGTGGATATGAGATAGGCTAGGAGGTCCACGAAAAACACTGATATTTAGCATCCGGTTAGACCGGAAGCCGTCCTCAACAAGTTAGGCGGATGATGATGACAGTGGTTCCAAGATAACATGTAATAATCTGGATTCTCGATTTGTGGTAGTATTTATTTCTTAATACATATATCTACTACTATTATTAATGCGAAAGTTTGTGAGGATCGATAGAAGTTCGTTACTCTTTCACGCAAAACTACTGAACGAATTTGGGTGAAAGGCACACGGATAAAAAGTGTAATACTTTTTATCCCGGTACAATGGGACAATAGGCGCGACGACAAAAAAAAACTAATTAGTCCGTCAGTTAGTTTATCAAAAAATATTTGACCCGTGTTTTTTCTTTTGTTACGTAAACCAAAATTGACGAAGATATGACGCTTTTAAAATTCTCAATACGTCACGCCTAAGTATAATTTTTACCTAATTCTGACGTTACGAGCCCCCACTCCCGAGTTTTGATGCGTTTTATCTTTGTCAATATTCATTGATTTACAAAAACAAAAGAATACGTGTCCATTAATTTCCAATACTCTAACAGACGGACTAAATAGATTTGCAATTTTTTGATTCTGTCGTCATGCCTATTAACGAGGTCCATGCTGTTGTAGCCGCGGGCATAAGCAAGTTGATAGAGTTCGAAATGTGGAGTCTGCTGTCAACCTTCTGAGATCAAAGGCGTGTTGATATTTTGTCAAATTATCAATGTAAACGAAGCAAACAAATTGGACTGCACGTGGGCTTGCTCACAAAACAACATACGAACAACATTCTGGCAATACGAGTATACCTGTTTTTCGCCTACAGCCATTAACTAAATATACCTACTTCGACGGGCGATAACAACTGATACGCCAAAACGAGAAACGTCAACTTCCTTTACTTCGAGTACAGGGCGCACATAAAACTGATACTATCTGTCAAATTTATTTAATAGATTTTCAACTTTATAGCTAAAACATTAAGTCCAAGGTTGATTGGGAAAATTTGACAGTTTATGGTAGTTTGATGTGCTAGCTGCGTCCAACCTTAACCTCTGTGCAACCATAGTATACTTAAGTACGTCGAATTGGCGTAATACTTGCGTAATGCGTACTTGTTTCTTAGAAATTATGCCATTATTACCATTTTAGGAGGAGCTTTTGCATTTTAATTGAATTGTTCATACTTTGTGCTCGGTGGTCGGCGTTCGTGTAGGAAAACTACGTTCGCGATTTAGTATCCAAACTTGTAAACAAATAGGTATAATTTTTAAGAAATAGAACATCAAATCTAACACATACCGGGTGTAAACAACCTCATCGCGGAGCCGTCAACCAAAAGTCTGAAAGAACTCTTAACGAAGCCGAAAGGCACTTATTCCGCCATTGTGATCATTTTTTTGTCTACACCATACCTGGGAACCTTCCGTCAAAGTTCTAACTTTTTGACAAGTTTTTTTTTAAATACTTGTTTTTATTCTAAGATTTTCACTTTAAACGTCTCTATGACTCCAGTAGGTACTATTCAATCCGTCCATCAGCACAATATTTTAAGTGCGTTACATTGAGTTTCACCACAAAACATGATTTTTCACCCCAAAAAAAGTCATAAATGTCCCAGCAATAATTTTCGTAGGGTTACTTAGTTTGATGTACAGAATGCTTGGTTGACGGCTTCGTGAAGAGTCTGATTACACCCTGTATCATGTAGTACTTACAATATTTCGTCAGTTATTTCTGTGTCTCATGTAGATGATAGGTAACAGGGGGCAAGCCTATTGCCACCAACCGGACCCAAATGCAAACTCCAGGTTGCGACTGAGAAATGCCTTAAAAAACTCGTTACCTGACTTGAGATTACGAGAACAAGGAACGTGATTTTTACCAAATAATTTAAGGCCCGTTTTAATCACATTGAGTATAAGTACCTACTCTAATTCTGTTTCCGGATCTTGAAAAAATGATCATTGAGAAACCCCTTTGACATTCGATTAAAACATACTTAGAGCAAGATTATCGGAATTCGTTATTTTTAGTCTAATGGAAACCCAGACACAAATATCCTGTCACAAATAAGTCTATTTGTCAATCGATATTGTCCATCACATCCTTACATTTCATTACATTACTAAACAATCGTCAAGATATGCAGATAAAATTATCAACACATCGATAATTCGGTATTCTGTTTGCACATTCCCGTTCTATAAAGATTAGGTAGAAAATGAATGATTAATTGTGAAGTTAGTTGGTATCGGTATCAGTATTGGTATCAAGCTTCTTATCTCGTGGCATCCCTACATAGTGGGGCATCCAGGACACACGGCGCGGATGACTCAGGGAATGTCGTCACAGCCGTCTTGCACGTTTTTCGGACGCGACTGTATCAAAACGAGTATCCGTTTGCACATTCTTTAAAGTAAGAGGAGGAGATACTTGGACTTGATCACTCTTGGACCAGTTGTAGGTAGTTGTTTTTGTTTCAACTGGTTTTTATTTATTTTATTTGGAATATTTCTGTGTTTCTGATGTTGATTGTGAATGGGAGGGTATTTAGCCTGAAGAGCCCAAAAATCATACAGTAGTAGTTGTTACTTCATGTTGTTTTTGTTTTGACACTTATGTAAATTTTTGAGAAACTCATATTCGTTTTTTTTTTTTTTTCTTCCTTTCCCATCCTAGAGCATGTCTTTCCTTACAAAATCGTGCCCCCTGGTGTATCCGGCTTGTCCGGGTCAGGCTTGCTCCTGGCTGGGTGTGGTGCTCAATCATCATCATCAACTCATATTTGTTTTTGTATTTTTTAATGAATGCCCTAGCAAGTGATAACAAACTCAAACTCAATGCAAAAATCAAACTCATTGCGCACACTTTTATTGAAGTTTTCATTTAAATGACGCTTATATATTATTATATTTATTTTATTTATATTATATTTATTTGAAAACGTGAAAAAGGTATCAGAAGGAGTGGTATGCAAAGCCTAAGTGGGATTACTAATAAATAAAAAATAATGCAAACAATCTGTAGAGTCGAATGGTGTGTTATAAACTTATGACTAATAATATTACTAATCTCTAATTTATGTCAATGCATTTGGCAAATACATAACAGTGTAGAAACTTTACACACAAACAACAAATCTCAAGTCTATTCCGTATTTTTTTTGTAGTGATTCTCTCCTTGGAATCTTTGAGTTACAGAAAATATTAAAGCTCTCAGATTGCATGCACCAATAAACAAAATATTTTGCGAGTGTAACATTGGGAATTATCGTAAGTAAACAAGTTCTTTTTTCGCACTAAAACTAAAATAATCTATCTTAAATTTTTACGCAAACTCTCCAATATTGATTAACTAAGTAATAGGTAATTGAATGTATGAAATACGCAGATAACGGCTTTATGATTGATCTTATTGTTATCAAAAATACTATCGAAAACTCTCCGATGAATCTCATCCGACAGACACATTATAAAATAAAAGCACCATAAAAACAAAATATCGCAAGCCATAATAATATATAAACAAAACAACAGTGAGTAATTTATCACCATTTAAAATTAAAAAAAAACAATTCTTATGAAAACAATTATTCGAAATGTTGATAAACTAGCCCCAAAAATGTAAACTACTTACTTTTTCAGCATAAAAGCCTTGCTGAGTTCCTTCAGGACTGTGGAGACGATGGCCCCGGCAGCCGGCACAGCCAGGACCGAGGCATCCATGCAGGCAGAAAGCGCGGCAGGCGCCAGGACTCCCAACCGACTCAATCTTGGATTATCCTTCGACATCACTTCAGTCTTCGAACCCTAGACTGTCCACTTGAACTGTCTACTAGTCGTAGGTAACTTGTTAATTGCGCGCGACCGTCACCGCTTGATAGCGATCCGCTTCGCACGATACTTGAGAGCTGAATGCTGCCTTGATCGAAGCCTGCGCGGGCGCGCGTTCGCAACGCCCTTACTACGGCCCGTCGAGCGAGTTTACTAACAGATGCACGCGGGGAGGGGCAAGATTCTTTGAGTTCTCGACCCTTGTTGAAGATGTTCAGCACTGGTGACGTATTGATTGCACTAGTCGGGTTTTACCTTTCTGCAAATATGATTAACTATCAATAATTATTAAGTGAAGAACTAACGGTTATAATATTGGGTATTTCTTTTGTCTTTAGTCATGTAGGTAAGGAATGTGTTGTAAACACAAAATGGGGTAACAATCTTGTGATGGATGAGTCTACCAGTTACTCTTCTGTGGTGTCACAAGGGTAGTACCTAACACCAAACATGTTTATTATTGTTAGTAATGCATCATAATGAGAAAACTAGGCAATTTGGCATGCAACAGTGACGTCCCAATCTATCTTACCTATCATTATGGACTTATTAGTGCATCGAAATGGCACACATTAGAGTATACTCAACGAGAGAATAACGACAGTAACAAATAACGACAGTCACAAATAACTACAATAACAAATAACGACAGTAACAAATAACGACAGTAACAAATAACGTATTTACACAACTTATTGAATGTCTAACCGGATGCAGCTGAAGAGGCACCAGTATTTTTTTTAATGGAGCGCAAATCTGACGACCACAACCTACTTACTGGAGTTTGGTTGGTAAGACTACTGGAGTTTGGTAAGACTTGAATGAAAGAAATACCTAGGAATATCTCTAATTCTGCCTAGTGGTTGCAAGTACGACTGCTGAGCTTGAGGTCCTGGGTTCGATTCCCGGGTCGGGCAAAGGGTCATTGGGTTTTTTCATCCGGAATTTGGGTTTTGTCAGTAGCAGCTGAATTTGCGCCCTGTTGATGGCAATAGGCCCGCCCCCTATTACATGGGACTTAACCCTAACTGGCTAAATGTGGGTGTACTAGAAAAGAAATCTCACTAGTTCAGTTAACTGAACTGGTCAACTTAAACTGAACTGGTGAACTTAACTAGTGGGAACAGAGGTTACTATGTACACCTCTGCCTATCCCTTCGGGGATTAAAGGTGTGATATTTAGTTGTGTCATCTCCAATTCTAGTAACAGGAAACCGGCTAATATAAAACACGGCAGAATCACAGGCTCTGCCCCCAAACCAATTATGAATCTGGAAGGAGGTTAGATATTATGACATGTCGTAACATGACGTATATACGTATACACACTTAGACAAACGATGTTTATCCATGGGGGAAGGCCGATATTACTAACATAATATTAAAGGTAAAAAAAAATTACATAAAAAATGTATATAAGAAAGAATTCATCCGGGGAATTACTGAGACCACAACATTGTACTGTATCTACTTTTAAGTATTTAATTATACTTCCTTAAATTTTATAGGTAAATTAAGAGTCTGAGATAGAGTTCGATTCTCAACAAAAATAATAATGCAGTTTTTTTCTTGAAGAAGTTCGATTGACCACTTTGCTTTGTTCATTACAGTCGGAGTAGTAGCCTGAATACCTATTAGCTAAGAAATTCTTGTATGATGTGATATTAAACACTACCATGTATACTCGATCGCTCCCGTTGTCTGTACGCTTAGACCTTTTGAACTACGCCTCGGATTTTAAGGGCTATATATCCCTCAAATGGCTTCGCATGATCCTCCGTTACTCCTAAAATACTGCAGCATTAATTTTGAAATAAATATATGGTAAAGTTGAGGATTAATGCTAAGTCCTATGTGTGACGAAAACACGATTCCATATATATTTTTCTTAATAGAAAAAAAATCCAAAGTTACCTCCAAATCGAACAATAAACCGCTGGTATTCAAAAAATACTTGAAATTAGATCATGAAACTTTGCATAATAACTGAACTAACTATAAAGCAGGTCTTGTGTTTTATTTTTTATCAATAGATTTATCAATAGATTTAGAAATAGATTTATCAATAGATTTTTTGTAAATCGCAAAAAAACACTTATTTCGCACTATTCGGCCGCAGTGACTGACGTAACAACCGCTTTGTAGTGCAAGCCGATTAGAACTTTATGCTAACAGTTTTCAAATGAAGTTTGAACCACCACAAATAGAGTTGCTTATTTTAGGGTTAGAAGGGCCTTAATGTAGTATTCAGCAATAGAGTGATTCAAGAGCAAGGTTTATATGAATATGTATGCATGGGGAGAGGGGGATGGAATCAGGAAAAAATAAAATGTCCTCCCGTGCGAAGCCGGGACGGACCGCTAGTTAAGTATAAGACCTACTGCCATGTCTACTTAATACCTATGCCTGTTTTACGTGGTCACACTATGTCTATAATATATTATAGTTTAATAGCCCCCCTAAACAGTTAAAGATATCAATGCACCTACAAACATGCGTACGTGAGATACAACAGGAAAGAAATTCTTTCTACAAAATTCCCCTTAGCCATTCGCTTAGGAGGAAAATCCCAGTCATCAACACTTGTAGAGAATCTTGCACTAATGTTGTAATGATTGCATCTCCAGTATAAACTTGACAATATTTAGATTCAAATTATGTTGAACTTGTTTTACCAATCGAACTGAGCCATGCAATTATCTGCTCTACTTAAAGGCATTTTTTCTTATTAACTAATAGTTTGTACTGTTTATTTCAAGGTTACTTTTGCTTTGACACTTGATTCATTGGTCATTTATTCAACATCACCTTCATTCGTTAGGTTTTAACTTGGTGACTTGTCTTGAAGTATCGAATCAGCAGTGCAAGTACGTAGGAATCGATTCGATAAATCTGACAGTTATTCTCGACAAAATGAGTTTTTATCTTTGTTATAAACTCATTTTGTCGACAATGACTGTCAGATTTATCGAATCGATTCCTACTGACTTGCACGGCAGTTTAGGACATATATTCTATAATAGGTCCAGATGAGTATTCGACACCTAGTGACACCTACTTGGATTATTAAAGACTTTTTATGCCTCTAACCTTCAATATGCCCAAATCCCAAAATATTTGGGTACCTTTAGTTCAATTTGTTACCTAAACCCAAGGCAAGACTCGTTCGAGGCAAATCTAATCGCCACAGCCCGGTCATGTCGATTTTTGTCGTGCAGAATAAAGCCTATTCAAATTCCTGCGTACATCCGGTCAGACTGGAAGCCTAGGTACTGAAACATTTCGGAAAATGCTAGGTTAGGTGGTGGTCGCATCCAGTAGAGGCAGCTTCGAGTAGCATTTGTGCCTTAATTCGAGGTGGCTCCAGTAGGTATACATAAACGAAAGACAGTGCGATATCATAATAAAAGTGCCAATTCGATCGCGTTAACGTAAACATCAATTTGAAATTAAGCTGACACCTTACACTGAACCAGCACTTTAAACCGAAATAGCATCGTCTGGGGTATTGTGTTGTATAACGGGCTGGTGTCCGCAACTCCACGTCAAAGCGCGTATTTTGCGTATGGGCTATAATCCACCTGCTAACTTTTGTTTAGCCATACACAAATAGTAATACAATACAAATTCTAATTCGACGGACAATTTCATACAAATTGGCGTATCTCGTGGGCCGCGTGTGTGTCGCGATGTTTTTCGTTGGCCGCGCGGCCAGAGCGTGGTCGCTGGCAGCTGGTCGCGTAATGTGAGATTTTACTTAAATCATGGAAGAATTAGCTGACGTGGTCGCGCGGCCTGACCGCTAATGCGCGGGGGCACTAAGCATTATCTGTATGAAATTGACCATACTCTCTAGAACGAGAAAAACAGTTATTGTTCAAATATCAAATAATAAAAATTTAACCATTTCTATTCTGGGGTATCTATTATAGCATAAAAATCGAAGTTTACTTCGAGTAAGTATTGTCACTGATAAAACACGCACTGACCCCACAGATTAACATTTAAAGTGTTCACTTAAATAACCGCTTAAACCATTGGCACAATCTACTCAGCAACTAACAAGCTTCTTTTGTTTTTATATTCCATGACCTTTCATTATGACGCTCTTGTTGTACACGCTCATTACTTGTGTGTGTGTGTGTGTGTGTGGAAAACATCGTGAGGAAACTAGCATGTCCTACAGCTAAAACCAAAAAAATCGAAGACATGTGACTTCTACCATCCGCGCACTTAACCATTATGGACACGGAACAAATTATATATAGTACTAACTGAGGATTGAAACCTATTTATTACCTCTCTCTGAGAGGAGCCCCGTGTTCCAGCACTGAAAATTTTATAGGCTGACTATGCTTAGGCAAACATAGAAAATAATGTCTTAGATTTACTGTGAGCCCAAGTTTCAGTGACACCCTAAAGCCAAATGACGAAATTGTGTAGTTTGACACGTTACACTTGAAGCATCAAAAACTAAAAATATACATTATTTCATAATTTTATATTATAGAATGGGCAGCAGCGTTCTTTGTGCTTTTTTTAACCGTACTGCGATCGCCAACGCCAAGCATGGCGGTTATGGCAAAACCCCTCCTTTCGGGGAGGCCCATGTCCAGCAGTTGTCTGAACGTCTTTCGGCTGATGATGATACATTATTTCAAGTAGATTACGATGTTTTTCCCGTCCTTTGTAAGTACATTTCAATGTATCTACCGAATGGGTTTTTTTTCCCCTAAAAACGTTGCCTACTGCTAAGTGCCGTAGAACGGGGTGAATACTCGTAGAAACGCAGCTCGCGGGGTAAATCGAGAAAAACCTTGGGAAAAGATTTTAACGTTGAATTAATATTATGGTGTTTCCAACAAGGTCACTAAATAATTAAATATAGTTTAGTTAACAAAATAGAGTACTTGTTGGTAACACGTCGTACCTATTAATTCAACATGAAACCTTTTCTTTTTTTCTTTATTCAATAAAAATCCTTTTAACTTAGAGCTATAGAGGTAAATCTCCGATAAGGGCAGTTTCAGGTTGTATATGTTTATTAAAATATGACGCATGATGCATGATCGCAGCCATAATAAATATGGCTTTAAAGAGTTATAATCATTAAAATCATTCGTAAACGCTATAAGTTCATTTAACCCCATTGAATCACTTTTTTATGAAAAAAAGCATTCAATTCAACATTCAAAAACATGAATTATGGGTTGAATTGATGATTTGAATTATTATAATTCTGTAAATACATGCGTATTACGGCAGCAAATCATATTTTGTTCAGCAAACAGCCTGACAAAGACCGGCAAAATGCAAGAAAACGTAAGAAAATTTGAATTTCACCTTAAATAAAATATGAACCAATAACACAAATATGCACGTCATGAGTACCTACATAATTATCTAGTTAATGATCGAATAATGTCTAGAAAAAATACCTAAACAGAAACTCTTGCGCACGTCATGTAGATTAAGATCACGTGGTGATAACGTCACTGTTTCCCTAACAATAAATGGTTGAAAATATTCTCTAAAATTTTCACCTTCAGCTAGATAAAGTTTCAGTTAAACGGGCAAAAGACTTGTCTATTATGGTATGTTATATTATAATATTAATAACTGTCACTGTCACCTGTTATTAATATTTTTAATAGTAGGTAAACTATTAGATAATTCCGTAATAAGTCCGCGTGATCGGGGCGGACGTCAGCGCGCGAACCGAACAAGAACTCACTAAGATTGATCAAATAGGTTTTCCTGTAAACACATTAAGGATGTTGAAGAATTGATTCTTAGTTCTTATCGTGAGAAAGGTTATGAACTTGAATAAGAAAGCAACTAGATTTAGTTCGAAACAATGACTGTCTTAATATTCTACAATTCTAGAAATGAAAAAGTAATGAAGACGGTTGTCTAAAAATCATCAGTTTTATCATTTAGGAACATTCGTTAGTATCGTTTTTCTTTGTTAAAAAAATTAGACAGTCTATTTCTAATTTCCGGATTTTAAAGGAGTCAAATTTGAACAACTTGCGGTCCGTCTACAGACTTCAGGTAGGATTGCTGTGGTAACGAAACTTTACTTCGGAGTTCGCAAAGAACCCTGCACACTTTAAGTCACCGTGGTATACCTATTATAAGCAAGAGTTCAAGACGCCAGAAATACCGTTCAGTTTCTGGACATTGACAAAGTGACCGCCAAAGAGACGTATTGTATCAACCATACAAAAATATTGGATTAACTGTACATACCTACCTATTTACGACGGAACGGTTCACCGCACTTGCATAAAACGCCTGTGGACTTTATTATTCTAAGACAGACCATCTCTTTGCTCTGACTTTTAATAAAATTTGTGTTTAATAAAAGTTATTCACTATACCCATTGTTTACGAATAAATGGGCCGTATTCAAACTCTCTGTATAAAATAATCACGCGTAGACGTTGTTTTCAAAACTATTTTCAGTTTGACAGGCCCCATGTCTGGACAAAAGTGACAAAAGTACCGCCGATTAAGATGATGGTTATGTGCACCAAAAAAAAAAGAATTGAATTATTCGAATCGGGGACGTCTGTCACAGGTACCTCGACCACTGGGGGGCGTCTGTCACAGGTACCTCGACCACTGGGGGGCCTAAGCCACGGACCCATATTAAAGCTGTATTGATGTCAGTCCTGTCAATGAAAGTCCCTGTAGAAATACAAAGAACTTCAAAAGCATTGGATAGATTCTTAATTATATCAAAGAAGCGGTTTTATAAAGAACAGTAGCCGTCGTAGTAATTAAATCCTATCAGTAAGTAGCGACCTCGAAAGTTTCGCCATTTGCCACGTTAAGTCCAGGAGGATGCACGTATTTGGTACGCTGGGCAGGAAGGAAGATAGGAGCATATCCTGTGCCGGGGCTTCATACTCATTGTATTCGAGAAGGGATTTTTTTTACCGTTGTGTGTTTCACAGTGTCTACAAACAAACTTGGGTAAGTTGGTGTTCCTACAGGAGATACCGCAAGCAGCTTTTTCTCAGCGCACGACCGTTGCAGATACACCCACCAGTGGGTATGGTAGGATTTTAAACTCCCCGTTCCAATGCGGCAGGTTTTTAAAACAAAAAAATATAAAAGTAAACATAAGAAAAGCTTAAAAATAATTAATTAAACGAATAACGGGTGTGTGACATCTTCCCTTGACAATCCGCGCCACCCTAACAGACCAAGACTTTCTTTACCTTGACCTTACTTACCAAGATGACAATTTCACTAACGTGCACAACAGCGCCTGAAAATGACATTCAAGAGAGAAAAGAACCACGTCGCACTGAGAGCTGTAGACGGGTAGAGCTATAAAAAATCAACTTCGTAATCGTCAGACTGTTGGCATGACGCGATGGGTTCGTGAAGAGCATGCATAATACCGACATATTATTTCCAACAAAGGAGTACAGTATGAGTAATAGAGATGTTTCTTGACCAAGGTTATAGGCTACGTTTTCGTGGCTTAGGAAAGCTGCAGAACAACGCGAATTTTAATCATTTTTCTGCCCTTGTCTCATTCTATTTGGGGTCGGCGCAACACGTTTTCTTCTTACAACCTCCCCTGTCAGACGTCACGGCATCATTTACTCTTTTCTCTTTCATATAATTTCTCACACAATTCATCCATCTTTTCTTTAGCCTCTCCCTCTTCCTCCAGCAACTGGCTGAGGAATCATCACTTTCCGAACGTCATAAATAACAAAACAGGAAGTTTTGAAGGACAAGAATTTTAGGGTACAGCCCTAAAATTCTTGTCCTTCAAAACCTAATATTTTAGTTGGGATGAAGAACAAACTCTCCAGCGACACATGTGGCTGTTACGATATGAACATAAATTACATTCAATACTAGCATTTCGCCCGCGCGGATGGATGTCAGCCACAACGCAGCGCCACCTTGTAAGGTGAGCCTGGGCCTGTAGGTCCAAAACTATGAAGCTGGAAACATCATTGAAGTCGTTTTGGTGGTTTCGGAGATTAGCGGGGAAGAACATTTTGACATGTGATTTTTATAATTATACTAGCTGTTGCCCGCGACTTCGTTCTTGTGGAAATCTTGATGTGTACGTGTGAGACTAAAAAAAGCCTAAGATCTATACACAAAAAAAAAAAATATCGGTCAACCCAGAGGAGTTCGATAACAAAGACTGACTAGAGATTTTTATATATTAGAAAGATTGATTTTTATATGTTGAAAGGAACTGTAGGTACCTACATACTAATGTCTTTCTAAAAAAATTTCCTGGTTCCTTGTCTCAATGTCTTAATTATCATAATTTTAAAGGCTAGAAGTTTCTGCTGGACGCAATCCAAGCGTCGCCATTTCGGCCATGCTTTTCGTATCCCACGAATTCCTACGTGTGGTTCATCAGGTCAGAGCACCGTAGTGGTGGTTTAATAATGAGGACAGTAAACAAGAACCGGATTGGTCCCATCTCGCCGCAATCTCAGTATGGATTCAAGCATTTCCTTCCATCTAGCACCAAACTGACTTTGGTCCAGTCACTTGTACCATTATCGACTACGCTGATGTTTGTTATTCTGATCTTTCCCAAGAACTTACAACATAATAAATTGGATCGACTTCTCAACAATGGTTTTCGGTTTTTTTAGGCCCTCGTAAATACGATCACATTTTTTCCTTCTCAGCTTAAATGGTTGCCTATCCGACTCAGGTCTCTCAGATCTCTCTGCATGCTCTCCACTAAACGATCCATGTGCTTCCGATTATCTAAAAACTTATTTCAAAGTGTTCTGCAGATCTCATTTTCGTAACCTCCGACTTCGAGTTTCCCAAAAGATAATCCTCCAAATTCCAAAAAAAAAAATAGGAATCTTCTCTTATTACTATTATAATTGTGAAAGTTTGTGAGGACGGACGGATGGGTGAAAATTTATGTTTGTTACTCTTTACGAACTTCTGAACGAATTAAAATACCGGTAGTGCAATCCCCTGGGACAATTACCGAACTCCACGCGGGCGTAGTGAAATATACACGGAATAATGGACGGGTCACAATTTCACAAATAAAGCAATAACACTCAATAGCTCTCTCTTTATTGCCTTTTATAGTTAGCAAACGTTACTCCAATAATACTTATAATTATAACAAAAAATGTACCTACACGCCTTTCATTCCTAAAAAAATAAGAAATTAACTTGATCCAAAAACCACTTACATAATACAACATACAGTAATTACTTACTAGTTTTCTTAATTACTATCACGTTATTGTTACTTTCTAGAGACGGCACCGATCCCGCAGTAGAGTTGCTGCAGGTAAAAGTCTTCATTTCTATAGCGCAGGGTAGTTTCACAGTTTTGGGGAAGGTCCAGTCTAAGGACTTGTGTCTCCTTTTGCTCTCAGTTACACGCGTCACTTCTTTTCGGCATACGGTATACAAGTAGTCATCGGAGTTTGAACGCGTTTTATCGGTACTGGTCGATGCTTCTTCTTTAGCTTGGGTTTCGGTAGCAACAGACACGTTCAGGAAGCTGGGTCTGCCTGAGAGTTGTCCCAACTCTCTCCTTTGGTATCTCCTTCGAAGTACGTTTCCTCTGTCGATCTCATCTCTCCTTGCCAGCCAGTAGTAGTGCGTGATCGGGTCCCGCGGGCCCCAGTGTCGAGACGGCTTGAACGAAGACTTCAGTTTCTGCGGAAGAGCAAGCGTTTCCTCTAAGTAAGGAACTAGTGATGAATTCTTAGCATGCGTGGCTAGACAAGGCTGTGGCCTTAAAATTAAGGTAAAAGGAAAAGTATATTAGATGCCGCTTAGGGAAATGGCGTCACATTCGCACTCGCATACTAAACGTATTATCTGCCTACGAGTAATAAGGAACTCGATTTAATGATTCACTAAGGTGCAATAGAGTAGGTTATTAAACAGGTGCAAATGAGTATTTTTAAACTCGATAGCTAATTGTGTGATGGTTTTTGGAGTTTGTACTACACATACTACGAAATGGTGTATATTTTATCTTACTGGTTATCATTATCAGATAACTAAATATCAATCAAAGTTCGTGAAATGTTTGACATTATATTTATCACCGTTTACGGGATTCCTTAATTACTGTTTCATCCAAATAAATGTACTTTCTATAGGGATTTACGAAATCGGCTGGTGAGAAACTCATGACGCAACATCATACAACATCATTTGTATAAGAAAGATAAAAAAAGTTATGAATTTCCAAAAGTCACAGAACTAAAGTGTTTCAGTTTCATGGGCTGAGTCATCACACGGATCTTGCGTTTATTCTGTTACACCCTTTATAATATAATTGCTACACTTAATATTATGTATCATCTAACCACGATCGCAGATCGAAATGTGTCGCTAGCGGATCAAGTCATGTTTGACTTCCAATTACTTAAAAACGAAATCTACATTAGCCTTAGCAGAAAAACACCAAATAACGTACAAAAGCAAAATAAATTCGCTTAGCAAATAAATAATAGCGCAATTTTACACATTTCTTACCCCAATAAAATCATATTGAACCTGCTTCGCTACAGCAACTGAAGCAAAGACAATGAAAATGACGAATGCCAGTGTAGCAGTAGAAAGAATGGAAATGGTTGGCCAAGGCTCCTGGATCCAGTTCATGTCTCTGATCAGTATCATCGTCATCCACCACGCAGTGAAGGGGACAATTATTCCAGGGGCAGTACACCAGCCCAGCACCCAGAACCTTGATAACTCATGACCCGTCAGGAATTCCACGTCTTCTACTAGAACTTTCCAACCTAGAAAGAAGGGATAATAAAATAGAATGATCATAACTTTACCTATACAAGCAATTTTAGTGCTTTCGGATAAGCTACAGAATACTCATAATAGTACCTACAAGTAGCTAAGGTTGGTACTGAGGGAAAATATTACACTTGACTACACGTGGAATTGGTTGTAAACCTTCAACAGACATAAACTTTCGGTAGGTTACTAGGGCAAGTCCCAAAACCACAACCGCCAAAAATACGGCATATTTATGGCGGTCGTTGTTTGAAAATAATATTTTTGGTAGTGACTACCCATGTTACTTGGGGTTGGCGCAACACATTATTTTTCTTCTAGAGTCGCTACCACTAACAGCCTTATAAAACTAAAATCTAGACTTCAAGCCTCCGTATTATTTGTTTCACGCTTATCAAATAGTAGACCTTGTCACGGCGGATTTTTGAGCACGGAGAAAATTGGAAAAGGAGTCAGTTCCGTCATTTACAACAACAAAATATCGGCCACACAATATTTTAAACGAACTCGTATGCGCTGATAATGAAATATGATCATCGCAGTAGTCAACCAAATGAGATGGCTACGCCAGCAATAGTGTGAATGATACAAAATTCATTATTAGATGAACGTAAATTAAAAGTGTGCAAACTTGTACAACGTATTTTGACCGAAAATTTGAACAGGAAGAAGCTGCGCCAAAAGATGGCTGCCGCGATTCCTTAAAATGGAAGAAAATAGAGTTGTGAAGATGTTACAGTCAATTGCTGGGCGTAAATTCAGGGCAGTACAGCTGAGTTTTTGAAAATTTATATCAACTTGAAAGAGGACTAAGTAGAGGAATAAATTAATATAATCTTGGATTTGTTCTGCTTTCTCTGGGTATGTCGTATGTCATTCCACTGCAATTTTTATCTTTTCCATCATAATTGTCGGAGATAGAAAGTGACTTCGTCTAGGCCCTCTAGCAGGTTACAATAAAGAACTCGGTAGTACGAATGTTGCGTTGGTCCACAAAAAAATACGTAATCTACATCTTCATAAACTACAAGGGTCCGCTACTGGCCCATCATTATTTCAACATTTGTAGGATTGATATATTTAATAATAGCCTTGAACCGTCCGACATGAGATTCGAAAAAGTTTTTTTGTATTAATACAAGGGTCGCATCACTCGCAGCCATTGTATTGCTCACCCTAATTTTGCGCCAACCGCTTTCATTTGTAATTCCCCTTTTCTGCATGTCTTTTTCCTAATGATTTATTATGTCACGACAACGACCTTGGGTCAAGGGCAGGAACATGACGACGGCGACTTTTTTTTCTTGGTTGAGTTGGTCAATCTTGAACAAAACCTACCAAAATCCTGATGTTGGTCGGTTTTGCTCAAGATTGCGACAAGTCAACATAGGCATGGGCGTAGCCACGGTGGGGCAGGGTGGGGCGCTTGCCCCACCCTGGCTCTGACCTTTATGGTACCTAACCAAACCTACAAAATTAAATTATCTAGGTACCTACTAATTACAATACTTAATATCCGTAAGAAAGTTCACACTC
Organism: Xestia sexstrigata; assembly: GCA_941918905.2. Lineage (NCBI taxonomy): Eukaryota > Metazoa > Arthropoda > Insecta > Lepidoptera > Noctuidae > Xestia > Xestia sexstrigata. The sequence continues at coordinate 6,809,459 of OW799200.2, read as the reverse complement.
GACAGTCGACACAAAAAAAAATGCGATCAAGGCAATAATACCATACCTATACCTAAAAGTACTATCTATAGATAGATAAAAACCTCTAAATTGACTGATTAACAAATTTGCATACGCCCAGACAAATTTTTGGATGGAAGATTTCGTGGTTTAGGTAGGTGAGCAATAAGAGTGTTTTGGATAATTCGAATTATACATACAGATACAGGATGCTATAGGGTGTAACCTTTTTGTATGAAAAAATTAACCGGGGTAAGACCGCGGGTATAGTTTGCTAGTTACATATTATTTTAGACTGCTGCAACACTCTGAACCCATGGCTGGCTACGCCCATGATCATAGGGGCCAGCGGTCATATTAATTTCATGTTCTGTCCGATGTCTATTTCAATTACTTATTTGCACCGATCGGTACAAGAGAAGGAAACAATAAACTTGCAGCCTTAGGTTTTGATCACAGTACTATTAAATATAAAACGGGGCGTTGAGTCACTTGTGTATGCGATGAACGTATATCCTTTAAAGTCAAACAAAGGTTAAGTGCTACAAAATGGTTGGATGGACTTTGTGTATTGTAAGCCAATATTTTATCCACTGACGTGATCTGTACAAGGGAAGGATTCTTGTCATTGATATAAATATAGGTAATTAGTGTACAACACTTAAACACGTGATTGAACTCATGATAACAAACAGCTTTTGAGGGACCAAACCTGAAATTGCGAAAAAAAATCTGCTGTTCAGTACATTTTGACTTGGTCCCATATTAAAAGTTGTTTGTTATCATGATTACAATCACGTGTTTAAATACCTATCGAACACTAATTATCAGTCACCCTATATAATTTGTTGTCGTTGTAATAGTACAATGCAGTATCTGTGATACTGCGGTCGCCGGTCAGTGATACACATTAAAAGTCCTTGCATCCTCCCCGTCACAATTTAAGTAGTGCGCTGAGCGAATTCTCAGAACCAATAAACATTGTGTTGGCACCAGCTTCGACCGTATTCACCGCCTTCGGTAAATAATCGGTTGTCGACACCTTTGATCACACTTTTGTGATCAAAGGTGTCGACATCCGATTAATATACGGATCCGACACCCGACAAGTGGGAACGAGCTGTAAGATAACAAAATTCTTAAAGCTAATAATATCATCGACCATAATAAAGATCGGCATGTAAGTAAATCAAATGAAATAATTACCGTATATAAACACGAAGGCCAATATTTCGAGCACAGTGGCGATGCTGACAAGAAGTGGCACAGCGTAATCTGTCAGCAAGTTGAGGACCGGCAGCCTCCCCCACAATGCAATCAGGGTGATGAAGGCGCCAGCCAGTGACCCCGCGAAGGAGATCAGCCGCCATTTCACACCGCCGATACGACGGAAACGATCGTATATGGGGTAGAGTAAGGAGAGCTGAAAGATACAGTATTAATTAGTATTTGTTCTGCTGCGACTTCGTAGACATCCCTTTTTAGCTAAACTTCGCTCCACTTTTTCCAAATAATACAAAACGAGGCAATGAAGGTCGAAGAGTCCCGTAGATCCGTTTCATTCGAACTGAGAGAACTGAGGCATGAGAGTGAGAACCGAGCATCGCATCGTCGTAAGCATCTATGTAGATGCTTATGCTATGTTATGTAACATGGCATAATCTAATCGACCTGTAATGTTCCCACTGCTGGGACACAGAACTCCTCTCTGTGAGAGGGGGTGAGCTGTAATCAACCGCGCAGGCCCGGTGCGGGTCGGTGAATGTCACATGTGTTAGGTTTGGTTCAAAGACTTCCCGGTTTCCTGACGATGTTCTCTTTCACATAGATTATTTGACATCTGAATTCCCCAAAAGCAAAGAGTCTGTAGACTTACAGATAAAACAATAGCAAAATACCAAAAGAAAGATGCATGGGTTGTCTGAGAAATGATACGACAGGATTCGGAACCGCAAAAAGTACTTAGTATATGACGTGACGGTTGACAATGACAGGAGAGAATGGAGGGAAACGCGTGTTGTGGAGACCACTAGTAACATTGACCAAGAGCAGCAAGATAATGGTTTGATGAACTTTTTTTTATAGCCTGTCAAGTGTCCCAGTGCTGGGCAAAGACCTCTCCTTTCTCCTTCCAAACCTCTCTATGTTGTGCGATATCTGGCCATGTTCGCCCCGCAAACAAGACCGTCGTCACAGCACCTTCGCCGCGGTCTACCTCGCCGGCGATTTCCTCCGGCAGGCGTACAGTGAGTGACGATCTTGGCCCACCTCTCCGGGTGCATTCGCGCTACGTGGCCAGCCCACTCCCACTTTTGCTTGGCTGTTTTTTCTCCGACATCTGCAACCTGAGTTATGGAACGCAGGGTGATGAACTTACCATAGTAATTAATCCAGAGAAAAATAAAGTAAGGAAGATGATCACTGGCCACGCTATGCTAGTAGTGAAGTCATCTCCGAGTTGATAAGCCTGGATCAGCACTGCAAACACACTGGTGTCCTTTTCTGGACCGCCTATGGAGAACCAGAATGCCACGTTGACCCATGTTGACAGAACGTTGGCTATTAAGAATGCTATGGCGGTCCTGAAAAGTAAACATACCTTCAGATCATGCCTGTAATGCCAGATTTCGCCAGTTACATCCTGCGTGATAGGGGACGAGCCTCGAACCCAATACCTAATAATACCCAGAAGCAGCGCTTGCAACAGCAACGCTGTGTATTTAGTACTGTTGAAGTCCCGGTTGTATACTGAATATTCAAAGTGAGCTGAGAATTTGTTTTATCTAATTTAAAAGCTTTAAAAAAAACGATCATAGTGTTGTAAAGTAACTAAGTAAGGTTATAGGTTTTATAAAACACCCACATGCCAGAATATAAATTACAAAATTTCAGACAAATTGCGGCCGACTAGACGCCGCCGCGCCAATTACAAAACTTATTTATTTATCTTTAATTCAGATTACCCACGACATTGATCGGGGCTTCCCGACTACTCAGTGTACTTCTAATTCCGGTAGGTTAAGTACACCTGGGTCAATACGTTGTATGAATTTCAACGAAATTAAGCAGATGTGCCATTGATCAATAGTTTTGTACTTTGTTTATTTGTAACGGGTGAAAGTAAATGCGAAGCACCTGTTTAAAAGTTCTGAGTAAGTATGTTTGTGTGGTCGCGATTTAATATCATCATAACGACATAATTAACACATATAATCCCCGAACGGTTGTGAACGGAGTAGACTTTGCCAGTTATATTTATGTAATAGAGGCGAGTATATTGTCATAAATCAGGCATACAGGAATGCTACTCAGAAATTTCAGAAAATAACACTGCCTGGTCCGGAAATCTCCCAACCCAGGACCTCATGATGTAAATAGTATAGTAAAGTCTTCAAGGAGTTATTTGTTTCCCGATTCAGAATAATCGAGAGAACAATTAATTACTTGATTTAACTTTGTAACTTTTTTAGTAAATGAGTAACGAATAAATTAGTGAGTCAAGTAAACTCATCGTCTAGATGCCTAGCCTTTTCCCAACTATGTTAGGGTCAGCTTCAAGTCAAAACGGATGCAGCTGTATACCATTTTCTTTTAGGAAGTCACTGTCTATCTGGTCTCCACTACTCAGTTAGTACTGGGTAATACGATACCGAACCCTGGGTAAGTTTGACAGTCGTTATAGGAAACAACTGTCAACAATCTACAAATAACAGTCGGATCCAACGGCTTAACGTGCTTTTCGAGGATATTGTTACAATGAAGTGTTTTCAGGGCCAGCTTCCACGGAAGAACGATAGATGGCGCTGTGCAAGACTTGGTTTAAAAACCTTTTTTTGGCTATACGGAGCTGGCGTTCAAAGTCTTTTAAAATAAAATGGTGGCCAGTACTGGGTGATGTGTGTGAGTGCTATAGTTGTTCTTTTCTTGCCTTGCTTGTCAGTAATCTCACTCGCCAACATTTTTTTCTTCTCACAAAATATCCTGTACCTACCTACTTTTATAATAATAGAATATATAATCGATAAATGCCTACTTATATGTAAATTGTAAAATAAAATCAGTGTAACGCCGAAATGTAAGAGGGTCTGTTAAGAATCAGAGAGTAGCTAAGTACAACTCGATTACATTATCTCTAGACCTGGTGTCGATGACTTTTATAACAATAAAAATCCAAACGTAACACAAAATAAAACAGTGGTAGCACGAAAATATCACGACATGTGTCGGACGAAAGCAATGATGTTATTATGAAAGTGCTTGTTTTTGAACATTTGATTGTTACGTTTGGACTTTGATTGTTAAACTCATAAAAGCTATCGACGCCAGGTCCTAAGATAATGTAACCGGGTTGTAAACCGAGCGTATGCAAGTCAACAACTTATTTCAAAGTTAGAACGTTTTAAATGTAATTCTTGTACAGGATTGGTAGAATGTACGAGCTAGCAAGTTTCTGACCATTGTTATATCTATTGTCGCGATCAGGCGACCGGATGCTCTCCATTAGATCAGATCCTCAATTGGAGCTGCGGCCTGCGCTTACTGCACTATCAAAGAGTGGATGGTACCAGAATAAACTACAATCACAATAGAAGTTAAGTATTTCTTCGAACGATTTATACACTTCGTTTTCCTTTTGGTGTGTACCTATGGGTATTGGAAAGTGTTTGTTTCGAGAAGAGGCAAGTTTCGGTAACGTTGGTTACTTTTAAAGCAATTTTAAGTAATTGCAGAAAGAAAGAAGAAATAAAGAGCGTGAATTCTATCTTTCTTACAATTTCTGAATGTCATTGCGAGGAGATTTCACGATAGTCCATTAATTAGCCAACCTACAGGTTCGTTTACATAATTAACATGTTAATCACTAAAAAAATATGTATTTACTACGATTATTCAAAATTCAGGCAACTCATTTTTTTTTTTAATAAGTTGCTGTTAATCTAAAAGCTTGACTAACCAATAGCTGATATCTGTAAATAGACACCTATTTGTAAACTATATTTAAGAATAAACGTTAGTAAAACAACATCAACGTGATTCAGACACAAAATTGCCTCCACGAGTTTAGTATCTATCACCGTCGCAGGAAATGTCTGTCAAAGCAGATTGTTAATGAAACGTCTTCTCATGAAATAACTGGCTATTATGATACGAGCTAAGGAAAACAAATAAACTAACAAATGAGTGTTGTCCATGATTCAGTTGTTATGAGTTAATAATTTGATGCAATTGATGTGGGCGAGGATCTTGTAAATTATGAACGCTAACACATTAAGGGTTTGTTTCTAACAAAGATGTGCGAGAGTGTGCAGCGAGATATGTCATTATCATCCATGATAAATTGTTCCACTGGTGAGTAAAATTATCCCTATTGCAGCATTCTCCCCTGGTCTGCGCGACCCTCATCCAGGTCTTACCAAGCGAGAGATATGCATAAAACTATCAACCAATCATATAGCACAAACTTTAAAAAAGAAACGATATTATTGGTTAGTTTCATACACATCCACGCTACGTTACCTCGCACAACTCTGGGGGTAACGCAGCTTTAGACCTTGCCTCGTGTAACATAATTATCAGAGTGTTCGCGTTCAAGGTTTACCTGATTGTAGTCATTGTGGTCTCATAATGAGCACATCAGGTAATGGCATGACATGGTCATTGCAGTACTAACGAGTTGTAGAGAGTTATAGGCATAAGGGCCGGCCGCCGTACAAGCGGAGAGGAAAGGAGCTGTCGTACAGGTTGTAAACAGACGAAGCCGTTAACCAAGAATTATATACATCCAACTAAGTAACTCCACCCAAAAAATATTGCTGGCAAATGACTATTTTTTTGGGCTGTAAAATCACGTTTTTCGGTAAAACTCAATGTAACGCTCTCAAAACATTGTGCTGGTAGATTGATTGAATAGTGTGGGCAGGCCCGGATCTATGGGGGGGCAAGCCGGGGTCCATGGCAAACTCAGGGGGCGGCAAATTCAAGCTTGGCAGACGTATGGTCAAAATTGCGTTAATGATGAGTTGTAACGATACAACTCATTGATTTCTGTAGAAGACTGGAAAACTGTTCTTGTTGAACAAGAAGGAGCGCCCTGCAGACTCCCCATATGCATACCAGCGGGTTTCCAGAAGATATCCACACGAGAAAAAAAAGATTGGAGGCAATCTTACACTATGCCAAATCTATGCCGTATCAACTTCTGCCGCATAATGAGGGCTTATCTGAGGGATAGAGATATCATCTACCATTCTATCCGGGTGTGCGTGGAACAGGGATTGGTTCTGGGGCCGTAACTAAGGAACATCGGGTACGACTGGGCGCTTAGCAGTGCGCTTCTTAATGGTGTCATCTGTTATGCTGATGACACGCTGGTGAAGGCACGGGGGAAGATGTTTCGACAGGCGACCATCTTGGCGACAGCTGGGGTAGTAGATGGGATCCGGCGGTTGGGTGGTATTGCAGAAATCTGAGGCCCTGTTTCCATGGATCTCAGAAAGTGCCACCTCCGAGAGCGAACATCGTGTCAGGAAGTGTCCGTATCAGCGTCGAGTCGTCGATGAAGTACCTGGGACTTATCCTTGATAGTTGGTTGGACTTTCGGCCGTACTTTCAGCAGTTGGGACTTCGGTTGCTGGGCACCGCGAACCCAATCTCTTGGCTAGGCTACTGCCCAATCCTGGAGTGATCCAATTCCTCCTGCAGAAGATTCTATATGGGGATCGTACGGTCAATAGCGCTCATACGGAGTGCCAGTATGGGCGGACAACGATGAACCAAGATGAACCCAGAGAGCGGTGGCCGATTCAAGGCGCCGAGCTTTTTGGCCGGATCACCACCCTGAGATCTTGACGTTATAGTCCTTACACAGAGCGAGCACCTGATGCGTCGCCATGATGTCGAGGTGTACAGGGCTGTGCTCCACCAGGTCCTAGTGGGGAAATGAGAGGCTCGTGCAACGAAACACAGTGCACACCACTTTTACGGCGATAAGACCCGTGACCAAGAAGTGGCTTAAGAGACGGCAAGGCGCTCTCATTTTCCGTCTGACACAGATACTCTCCGGGCATGCGTGCTTCGAAAAGCACCTGTGCCTTATAGTTCGGGAACCGACACCCTCTTCACTACTGTGGAGACTGCTCCGAAGTCAACACAGAACTTATTAAAAGTTATTTCAGACCCCATCCTATGCTTTTTAACTGACTTCCAAAAAGAGAAGGTTATCAATTCGTCTGAATTTTCAGCCTTTTTTTGCCAATTGTGAACCGATTTCGATGATTCTCTTTTTGTTTGGAAGAAAATTACTTCGTGGTGGTCCCGTTTAAATTTGGTGAAGATCTTCGGTGATCTTCGGAAAATACAATGGAACTCTTCAATTATAGACAGCAAATCGGGCGTGATTGCTGCAATCGCTTGGATTTTTGTTGTTTTCACAACATCATAACATATCATCACGACTGTATGCTCTGAGGGGGTATGCAGATGTGTACAGTACACCCACATTTCGACATTTAGGTATGTTAGGTTCCATTTTATTGGGGATAAGCTTATTACCATGACATGTATTGTTAACAATATGAAATAAATGACCAACGAGGCAGTTGGTCTAGTGGTAGCGACTACTCAGCATGAGGTCCTGGGTACGATTCCCAGGGCGGGCAAAGTGTTATTGGGTTTTTCCTTCAGAAATTTCTCAGTAGCAGCCACAGAGTCTGGATTTGCGCCAGCGCTCGCCCCCTATTACATGGGACTTAAACATAACTGGCGAAATGTGGGTGTAGGTCCTATTCGGTACACCTCAGCCCGACTCTTCGGGGATTACAGGTGTGCTGTTCTGTTATGTTAAAATAAATGTAAAGCTAATATTTGTATAGGATATTACAACTAAAAATGGAAAAATAAAAAACTTTTTTTCAAAAAATAAAACCGACTTCAAAAACACAAGAAAGTGAAAAATAACTTTAGCTTCAGAAGTCGGTGGCAAAGAAACTGAAACAAACACACAGAAGTCACGTACTTCTGAAGCTAAAGTTATTTTTCACTTAGTTTTTTTTTTGAAGTAGGTTTTATTTTTTGCAAAAAAATATTTTATCTAACAACAATACAGGGTTAGTTTTCAATGACCAGCCAAAATTTAAAATTAAGATCTAGATATCAAACCAAAAATAATTTAAATATTATTGTCGATAAATATAAAATAAAATAATAGCATTCATTTGAAAATGTCCTGAAAATTTCCTAAATCATAAACCTAGTTGAATCACGTTACATAAACCTAGTTGAATCATCGTTCAAGCACTTTTGTGCGTGCATGCGCCGCCAAATTTATGTGTGTGCTAACTGCTACCTATCTAGGTTGTTGAACTGAATTGTGCTGTTGCAATATCCACACGTTCTCTTTTTAATGGTGGATAGGAATGAAATTTATTGAAAACAATGTTGTTTTTTTTTCATTATATCGAGAATATTATCGATTCTAAACAATCTCTGAAAATTTGGCCGGTCATTAAAAACTAATCCTATAAAAGTATACAGGATAAGATATCAATGATCTACACGTCCATGTATGTATATTTGTAAATAAATAGGGTAATAAACACAGATAGAGCAGCGCGGGATAAGTCCTTGTGGCGTTCTATCCGCGAGGCCTATGTCCATCATTAGGCGTCTGATGGCTAAAATAATCATGATGATAAAGGTAAAAATATAAACGGGCGGAGGCGGCATTTTTCAGTTTTTGCCCCGCCTCGAAAAAATCCAAGATCCCGTGGATCTCGTGGAGGTGTTTAAAGTAAAGTTCTTAGATTAAAAACATGTATTTCACAAAAAACTTGTGAAAAAGTTGGAACTGACCCTAATATTTCCGTAACTAGAAGGTTCCAGGTATGGTCTAGAACAAAAAAATAATCGCAATGATGAGGAGAACTTTAAGCCTTTCGGCTTCGCTAAGAGTCTTTTTACACCCTTTATAATCAACATTTCAGTTTGTATTGTGTCAAAACAGCGCAAGGACTATAATTGGTCGTCGCTCGGGACATCTTTACTCCTTTCCGCATGGCCAAAAGGGGCCTAATTCTTATGTTATCTTGAAACGATTGCCAAAATAGATATTTTAGTCGTGTCTAGTTCTAAAGGCATTTAGTAAGGTATGAATTTGTGATACAATCTAAGAACAGCTTATAAAAAAATACGCACAGTGATAAAGGCTTCTAAGGACACACCTTGCTTTTATCGGAAAACTTATTTATAACGAAATTAGAAACAAAAAATAAATAAGTACGGGTTATATTAGCACACTCAACAATGGCAAAGAAATATTATACAAGGTTTTAAAATTAGCAAATTACACTAACTAGCGAAATTCCGAAAAAATAGAACAAAAATGACACGAACAACTTACCACTGCACATTTGCACTGGAATAAATCGTATCACCAGACGAGATGAGAAATCCACCAGCTACCTGAGAAGCCAGCAGTGCTTGTACAATAGCCCCGTGCCATATCCCAGGGTCTAGGAAACTCTTCCAGTCTTCTACTTTTGAGAACGAAGTTAAATGCTCCCCATTACTGATACAGGCCATGATCACCACAAGGAGCACGATCACCATAGGACCCAACACGTAGAATATCCGTTTCATCAGTTTTACTGGATTGTAAAAACTGAAAAATACTCTGTTGGTAAAATTGTTCTTATGTAGTTGTTACATCGTTGAAGCAACAACAATTTACTTCTTACACTATATTCTATGTCTAGAACATAGTGTTTTTCTTGACTTACAGTTTAACAAGGATTAGAATATGGACAAATACAAGAAGAAACATCACTCAGCGGTTTATCAGCCATTTGTGTCCCACTGCTGGGCAAAGGCCTCTCTCTTTCCACTTATCCAGTACTGCATTTTTCGCCAATCCTTGTGGAAAGATTCGAGTTCGTCCCGCCATCGCCTTTTGAAACTGCCGCGTTGCCGTTTGCTGCTGTTTGAGACCTATTGTGTGGTTACTTTAGCCCATAGCTCCTCCGGCATGCGACAGATGTGGCCAGCCCAGTTTCATTTGAGCTTGGCAGCCTTGTGACCTGCTCCGCCAATTTGAGAACGCAGAACACAGTATCGAGTTCCTTGTACGATCAGCAAGTTGTAGTCCAAGAATACTGCGCTCCATTGCTCGCTGACAGACCGATGCCGATATGGTTGGTTAGTGACCATGTCACTCAGCTTATATCAGTTTAATGTTTGACTGTATATTATGACATGACTGTTTCTTACTGCATTCGTTTTTAACCATAACAATAACAAGATGTTGACGAACGAACTTTATAACGCAAAAAATGAATTAAACACAAATATTATTAGGTTTAATAAATATTGATTATGACCAATACTTACACAAAAGGAAAGACCACCCAAAGGACAAGTATGATCAGTGAAACTGCTAAATAATATTCTGGCCTCTCGCTCACAGGTGCCATGAATGTATCTCTGGAACAAACATTAAAATACACTGTTTTAGACTTTCACGGTTTTTCACTACACTTAAAGTAGGTACTTACGGGATAATATCCGTAGTTTTTTTTTTTCTTGAATCATTAAAATATTTAAGTACTTACAATTTACCCTACAAAAAAAAACAAAAACATAAATATATTACTAATAAAAAAGGGCTATAAACAATAGCCCACTTTTGGGCACCATCATCATCATCATCAGCCTATTAATGTTCCCACTGCTGGGACACAGGCCTCCTCTCAATGAGAGGGAATGGGCTATAATCCACCACGCGGGCCCAGTGCGGATTGGTACCAGCTTTTAAGTAATTATAAGGCATAGTAGTTTTCTTGGTTGCATCGTTACAAGTTGGAACAAGACCTTGTTTTTTGGTTGGTTACTATGGTTTTCACGGGACAGACTAAATTAAACTGTTTCGCTTCATAACAAAAATATTTGAAAACTCGTTGCATGAAGAATCGCGTAATAGAATCTGACAGACCACTACAAACAAACAAAAAACTAAAAAAGAAAACGAACATTCATCATTATTTGCCTAGACTTTTCCCAACTATGTTGGGGTCGGCTTCCAGTCCAACCGGATGCAGCTAAATGTATTTTAGAAAAATAACATTCGATTAAAGTAACAAAAGGAGGAACATTTCAAATTCATGCAAACTTACTTGAGACACGACGACGCGTTCACAGTATTGACATATTCGTCCTGAAAATTCAAGATACTGTTTAGTTCTGCTAGAAATATATCATAAGACTTCAATTAAAAAACATGGCAAATGTTTACACACTTTTATTACGAGCAGGAGATTTAATAAATATGTGTCATAACCGGATAACGCAGGGATGGTGATAAAAAGTAATAAAAAATGCAATAAACCTCCAAAAAACTTACTTGTTCAAGTATCAGCTCAACGCATTCCCAGAATGGTAAGGAATTACTTATGGTATACATTAAGTATGTTGATGTCATTGCTAAGAAGATAATGGAGTATACCGAGCCCAGGAAAGATATCAGTAACCTCAGGTATCCAACTCCTAAAAAAGTATAACTATCTGAATAAATTGTATTTTTTTTTTGGGTCTGTTTCAATCGATACAGGCCGGTGACAAAATTTAATACGGGCTCCAACGTTCAACATTCAGGTCGTGTCAGACCGGGCACAGGACAAATGAAAGCCCAAAATGTGTAGTAATTGCTTCGGCTCGGCTTTGGTATTTATAAAATACTGCCGAATTGAACTAGTGTGTAATGGTAGCAATAGGCATAGGTAATTTAGCCGTGTGGTATCCGGCAGAGTAGAATAGAACCAACCCATTACACTCACGGGTGTCGTATAAGGCGACTAATGTCTGAGGCAAAACACCTTGTGCCTCCGTAGACCAGAGAATGGGCACCAGCGTTTTCTGTTAGTCTTTCATCACTGCGATCTCCAATCCGCCTGCCAAGCGTGGAGATTACGGCCATCATGGGAGAGGCTTATGTCCAGCAGTGGACGTTATGGACTGTTGTAGTAGTGTAGTAGTAATGGTAGCAATGACATGCATCTACCAGTATAATGCTCTGTGACATGCATACTGCATTCTTTCACACGAATCAGAAGTTCTAGTTGACATTCCGTATCGATTACCTACAAATTTTTTTCATGATAAAATACTTATGATACAATCACTAGCTAGATAGTAATTTATTGGAATCACAACAGTGACGTCAATTTAAAATAATAATTGCAATGTGTAATCGTAACGACTGTATCTACTTTTTACCCGACTACTGCCAAGCCAAAAGGAAGGGTTATGATTTTAGCAGTCTATGTATGTATGTATGTATGTTTGTTTTTACGTATGTTCCACCGTAGCGCCTAAACTATTCATCCGATTTTGATGAGTAAGGTGTCAAACGATTCGTTGTTATGTCCCGGGTAACATAGGCTACATGCATTTTGACAAAATTTTATATGATAGAATTTAAACCTAAGATTCTGACCTCAAAGAAAAATACTCTGAGATAATCATGTCGTGTTTGGTATCAAAAGATAGGTGTTAGCGAGCACATTTCAAATAAATGTAAACATATCATATTGTCTAAGTCAAAATAAATGTTTAAAATGCGGTCGTACAGTTCGATCATTCTCGTTTAAGTAAAACATTACGTTTGAATTTTAGATTATAACGGTATTCTTATTCTTATTCTAACGTTTATTCATTTAATAACATATTCATTACAAAACAATATATAAAATAAAAATACAGTTAAAAAAAACTAAAATCCGACTACGTAAAAACAGGGTCTAAAATGGACGAAACAATAAAATAATTTAAATAGAAATCCAGAAATGCATAGGTACAAAAATAGTCAAGGTAGAGCCGTGGTCGCACCTACTGTATCCCTACTATGATTATGGTCAAGGTAGAGCCGTGGTCGCACCTACTGTATCCCTACTATGATTATAATCAAGGTAGAGCCGTGGTCGCACCTACTGTATCCCTACTATGATTATAATCAAGGTAGAGCCGTGGTCGCATCTACTGTATCCCTACTATGATTATAATCAAGGTAGAGCCGTGGTCGCATCTACTGTATCCCTACTATGATTATAATCAAGGTAGAGCCGTGGTCGCATCTACTGTATCCCTACTATGATTATGGTCAAGGTAGAGCCGTGGTCGCATCTACTGTATCCCTACTATGATTATGGTCAAGGTAGAGCCGTGGTCGCATCTACTGTATCCCTACTATGATTATGGTCAAGGTAGAGCCGTGGTCGCATCTACTGTATCCCTACTATGATTATGGTCAAGGTAGAGCCGTGGTCGCATCTACTGTATCCCTACTATGATTATGGTCAAGGTAGAGCCGTGGTCGCACCTACTGTATACCTACTATGATTATGGTCAAGGTAGAGCCGTGGTCGCATCTACTGTATCCCTACTATGATTATGGTCAAGGTAGAGCCGTGGTCGCATCTACTGTATCCCTACTATGATTATGGTCAAGGTAGAGCCGTGGTCGCATCTACTGTATCCCTACTATGATTATGGTCAAGGTAGAGCCGTGGTCGCATCTACTGTATCCCTACTATGATTATGGTCAAGGTAGAGCCGTGGTCGCATCTACTGTATCCCTACTATGATTATGGTCAAGGTAGAGCCGTGGTCGCATCTACTGTATCCCTACTATGATTATGGTCAAGGTAGAGCCGTGGTCGCATCTACTGTATCCCTACTATGATTATGGTCAAGGTAGAGCCATGGTCGCACCTACTGTATACCTACTATGATTATGGTCAAGGTAGAGCCGTGGTCGCATCTACTGTATCCCTACTATGATTATGGTCAAGGTAGAGCCGTGGTCGCATCTACTGTATCCCTACTATGATTATGGTCAAGGTAGAGCCGTGGTCGCACCTACTGTATACCTACTATGATTATGGTCAAGGTAGAGCCGTGGTCGCATCTACTGTATCCCTACTATGATAATGTGGGTGCCAGGAACACCTCCATTAAAACAGACATGGTGTGTATATACAGTGGGTGCGACCACGGCTCTACCTTGACCATTTTGTACCTATGCATTTCTGGATTTCTATTTGCATCATTTTCTTGTATCGTCCATTTTAGACCCCGTTTTTACGTAGTCGGGTTTTAGTTTTTTTTACTTTTTTTTGTCCGTACTGGTTGACGGAACCTTTATGGACTTAACACACCAATGTCGGCCACATTAGTTCGCTTTCAGTTGACATTTCGCCGAAATATATTGGCGGCTTTGGTGTGGAGAGTCCATTAAAAAGCTATACACATACCTCTAAAAAAAGGTACAGCCCTCCAAACTCCGACTGCATCTTGCTGGCTTAGCTGCCCGACCGAAAGCTGCAGTAAGGCCAAGGGCAGTGCCACAATCAGCAGTGCTACGGTCACTGCTACTCCATACTGCACCCCTCCGTGGATGAAAGCATTGCGGGGGAAGTGCCAAGTGGCGTGGAAGCTCACTGCCACTGCTGCCGTACATAAGTGTGCCCGGATCAATGGCAAACTTATCCATTCCTGGGAACCAGAACCACAATTTGTATGTATTTTATTATTTTAGCGAGACTTTAAAAGACGGACCACGATTCGATCACTCTATGGTCTTACTCTTTGATTATAATAAGGGTCTTACTATCGATGTGGTCAGTTACTAGCCAATGCCAAAATGTAAGTTATGTTATGTTAGCATTAAAAGTTCTGCTGTTAGCGTATTTATGAGGCTTCTGTCTTCTTCGTAACGAATTTTTTCCACTTGGCAAGATTATTTTATGTACTTAATTATTTATCTAAACAACTATCACTCAGTTCATCCGTAGACAGATACGGTCCATAACACATTCACATCACTTTTGACACCATTCAAAACTTTCAAAGGTTAAAAATACCGACCCGTCGATCAAAATGATGGATGTGTAGGCAGAAATCACAGAACGCTACTCGCTATACGATCCTTACATACTCTTTTCACCTTGTCCATTCATCAGTTATCTACAATTTTGGAAAACAGACGGAATATTTAGCAGATTTATGGTAGAGATGAGCCTATGGAACAAGATAGGTTGACTTCATTGATATGTAGAACTACTGTATGGGAATCCTGTTGTACTAGCTTTGATCAGTGACTTTCAGGTGACCGAATCTTCAAGTAATACCAGTAATACCATTCTTTGCAGTGTTGGGGGTTGATGATCTGGTTTTCAAGCCATACTTCCACTAGCTTGGCTTCATGAAAGTCCAAATTTTTTATAGCCATATAAAGTTTTAGCAGATATCTATAGTACGGTGGGGTGGACAGCACATCACACACAGCCGACCAATTTTATATGGCTCAGGAGCTGCCAATTATTTCAATTACTTTGTATGAAACATTAAAAGTGTAGAGTTGAGTATAGTGTCATGTTATCTCAGGAACTACCATTGGATGTAATAAGATATTTCTTGATAGTACTTCAGGATAAGGTGCGCAGAACCTAACTGGGTGGAGGGCTCAATTTATGATTTCTTTCTTTTTTTAATTCGTTTTTTGCGGAGTAGTTAAAAGGGTGATTCTTCGAGGTGCCTCAAAGCGCGGTCACACGGTCTTAATTCCTAACCTATTGAACATTCTTAGGATCAAGCACAGATTACACTTTACTACCGTGTATAATTTCAACATTAAACACCTAAAATTATTTATAATGTTTATCAAAATAAACATTTAATCTTAAAAACGGGAGCAAGATCGGTGTTCTTCGCGCGTCACACTCGGTTCGCGTTCACGGCAAACTTCAATAACTTTTGTATTCAATTCATAAGCATAAATGTTATGCTTCAAATTATTCGTGTTTAACTATGCCTCATAAATAGTGTAGCACATTAATAGGCGAGACGACAAAAAAAAACTAATTAGTCCGTCAGTTAGATTATCAGAAAATATTTGACCCAAGTTTTTTCTTTTGTTACGTAAATCAAAATTGACGAACATATGACGCTTTTAAAATTCTCAATACGTCACGCCTTGGTATATTTTTTAGCTAAAAATTAACTCCCGAGTTTTGATGCGTTTTATCTTTGTCAATAATCATTGATTTTGACGTGGAGTTGCGGACACCAGCCCGTTATACAATACAATACAATACAAATACAAAAACAAAAAATACGTGTCCATTAATTTCCAATACTCTAACTGACGGACTAAATAGATTTGCAATTTTTTGATACTGTCGTCATGCCTATTGTATCTCTTATATTACAATAAATACTTAATAGACATCATGTCTCTGTCACACGATTTTGCGTGCGCGCAACAAAACTGCACCTCTCTTAAAAAATCGCCAACTTGTCGCTACACGTTTTAGCTGCACGGGTACTCTCTAGTATCCCAGCGTCAGTGGGGGAGACAAGTACGTTCTTCGCTTCTAAACAATAAAAATACGTGGCAAGTTATTCTCTGAATATTTTCAGGAAGCCATGGTCAAGAAACTTTCATGCGTATATTTTGAAGGAAAATGGTTTATAATTTTCCAAGTAATTTTGAATTTAGGGATAAGATAGATCTTCGAGATTATTCCCAAGTACTTTGTTTGTTAATTAACATATAACTTTAATCTAATTCACAAAAAAGAAAAATGTTCTTAACTTTCGTGGTTATTTGTCCACGAAAGTCAGCGAGCGCACCACAAAGGCTATAAATCTCCACTAAATAATAACTATAGATTTTTTGTGAGCCGTACATGCATTTACTCGATTGTTGTGAAGCTCAAAAGAAAGGTGTTATGTATTTGTATAGGTATTTATATACATGCATGTGTTTAATTTTTTTTCTTGTAACGACTCGTAGAATGTGTTTCTGTTTGTATGTTTTCTCGTAGCCAATTTAACAGTTTACCCCGGCCCAACCTTGGCTGTTTTGCCAATTATATCCCTGTTGCTTAAAAAGTTTCGTAACTTTCGTGGGCACCATAATTTCAAAACAGAATATCTCTGTAGTTTATGCACCGATTTACATATAATAAAAATTGTATGTATTATTTTTACAGCGTCTTAAATGTATTTCCATTAATTTGGAGATTAATAACTAAAAAAAAAACAGCACGAAAGTTACGCGGAGAATACTTTTTGAAGAACTACCCAAAAATGGTAAATTACTTAAACATTACGTATGTCATGTAAAATATTTACCAAACAAGCCATTAGAAGTCCTCAGATTCACAAAAATATACAAAAATCTTGAAGTTTTCAAAGGGTCACTATAACGCAAACTACTTAACGTCATTTTTTTTTTTTGTAGTCAGTGGTGAACAGACAAACACAAAAACCAATATAATATAGCAAAAGCCACATTTGATACGACTTAAAATATTTTCTAAAACCCGATATTTGGCGCACTAGATCACTTCACGCATAGCACTTTACAGTGATAGAACATTGGATCGTTTCGGAATTTCTGATAGTGCTGGTACTGCAGGTGCTGCCATAGTCTATTCCACGCTCCAAGATATTAGTTTAGTGATAAATGAAACACATAATATTGTTGATCGGTCCAAAATTCGCCGAGTCCGATCGAAGACAAGAAAATCATTAGCAGAGAAAAGTTTGACCGGAGACAACAGAAGGAGAGTCATAGTTAAAGAACATATTTACCATTTTGAAATAGCCGGGGTCCCTATACCCAATAGCCATATTATAACCAATAAATAGCCAAAACGTTATTTTCGTTTTTTGTGGAAAACTCTATTGATAAAAATAGCAGCTATTTATTGTGTGGAAATACAGAGGAAAGATAGATGATACAGTAACATATTATGTTGTTGATTGTACTTCACATCATATTGCAGCTTGGGCCTGACGCTTTCCACCGATACTTAAGTACTTAAGTAAGTACTAATGCTGTAATATAATAATATTTAATACCAAATGATTTTAAAAGAGTAACCATGGAGTTTCTTGCCGGTTCTTCTCTGTAGAAACGACCAACGCGAACCGTGCACCTTTTTGGACGTTTTTTACGTGCCCATCTAGGCCCATGTGAAATAAAATATTTTAATTTTGATTTTAATTATGATAATTCCTAAGACATGCATCTAAATGAAATGGTGTGAATAACATATTGATTTTGATAAGGATTAAAATGTACTATGTTGGTAAAAACACCTTCGCAAATAAAGCATTATTTTTAACCAAATTTTCAAAAATCATATATTATTAAATGTTAATGTGAGTCAACAAAGGAATAATTCCCTAATACATTCCTTTCGTTACTTTTTACTATTAAAGCAGCGATTTTTCCGTCTAAATATCGTCATTTAGATAGCTTTCTTTCGCAAAATATTTCATATATCCCTCTTTCTATTATCGAAAACCGTATCAAAATCTGTTCAGTAGTTCCTGACAGTAGTTACTCTTCACAAACAGACCCTCTGCTCGGCGGGGGCCTTCAATCTACAATAATGTAGTGATGATGATGATTATAGTGATAATGATACTTAGGTATCACGTAGCCTAGGACTATTGTTCTTATAAATATAGAGATTTCTAATAGTTCAATGGCTAAAACTGAAGTCCTATATGATATTGAATTATTGCTGCAAGCATCGTCAATATGAAGTTAAGAGATGCACACACACTCATACATACACACACTCACAGGCACATACTCTCTCACACACACATACTCCATACACACATACTCACATACACTATTTTAGGATACATCCTTAAGTTTATTTTTCTTTTATTTAGTATAGTTCAAGTCTTGTCTTGTTTAGTTTTAGACCAAATGGGATACAATGTATGAAGATCAAAATAGTTACGAAATAGGACTTTTGTGATGCTATTTTGTTTAGTTGTCGAAATGGGAAAGTTCCGAGATGGGCTGGAGCCATAAATAGTTGTAATTTTTTGTTTTCTTTTTGTACACTACTTTTATCATTACAAATTTGTCATTGAAGAGCAGGTCCTCCTAGCACAGGTATATATTTACTTAAAAGGAGGTCCCAATGTAAGATATACTGTAAAAGTTGTACAAGTGTGCAATAAACATTTTTATTTTTCACTTAAGAAGTAAGGTTGAGTTTGTATTCATGGAACTAGCCAAAGTTTACTTTAAGAAAGTCTTTAAGTAAGCTGTATAGATATTGTTACGAGATTTTCTAATATAAAAAAGATATAAAAATTGTGAACCCTAAACAAATATGACTGAAACTTACAGTTAAAAGTTTTTCATGTTAAAACTACCGTAACCAAGCAACGGAAAACAAAATAATAAATGAATCATACCTTTAATTTGTGAGCACCGACCATCTCCGACCGATTTTACCAAGATCCACTAGGCACACAATGACATGACTCTTACATCGACCGTAACCACGACTGTTGACATACCTAATAACACTGCACCAGGACTGAAGAAGATTTAGCAATGTTCGTTAATCTGGAGATAAAACACGGTATCTATTGGACGACACAATCGATCTGTGAAGGCGGCTTATCAGCGGCGCTGCTGCTCTCAAGTGGTCCCTTGTTATCACGCCACGACAAAGATACAACGGGCTAGGACATCGCGACCAAATTAGTGACTCACACGACGGTATTTCGAAAGTAAATAATACACATTGATGTTTTTATTATCCCGTACAATGCCTATCAAATATTGTTTACCAACACTAGACCTTTTGTAAAACTAAATCACTAACGATACAGGTCATGTCAACATTTTGTGTCATCGTCTATAATGATTAGCGTGTGAGTATAGGACTGTCCACTGATAAAAGATTTTCAGTGAAAAAAAATTCTAAATCTTTTCAAAATACCGGTATGGCCGGATAGTACAGCATTAAGAAATCTTGATGAAGACTGTTGTACTAAAATCTATTAATCAAATGCATTTTCGACAGCACTTATTTTGCAATTGTTCATTTTATGGTGTATGTTTTTGTTTTTTATTTTATAATTCAGTCAAAAATTCTTACAGAATATCACTGTGAAAAAGGCTATATAATGAAGTTATAAAGCCAGGATTCAGCTGAAAACAATGGAATCTAGATTCGAGTTAAGAATTAGAAATTTTATCATAAAACAAATTATCCAAAAAGAACAATTTCGGCGTTTCTCAGTATTAAAATTCGCTAAAATAAGTTTTAAACAAAACTAGTTAGCTTGCTAGTTAGTTTTTATTAGGTTATCGCGTAAAACAGTGCTGTAAGAACGTAACCCTTTCCTTGCAGTCGGGTGAAAATAAACAAACAAGCTAAACGACGTACCTCACTCGTATCCATTGTTTTGTTATGATGCGCGCGCAGGCGACTGTTAGCGGTCATGCGCCGGACACCGTCTGTCGACACGAAGGGTGGGCTGGAAACATTGGCATGATTTATAATGATGCACCAGGCACCTAGCTTAGGAACTCAGTTACAGAGGGTCACAAAGTGAATATGCATTTCAGAACTAGTTAATAGGATTGTTTATCGAAAAAGTTCTACTAGTGGTCATCACGCGACTTTAAATAAAAATACCGCTGGACAGTAACACACAGCGCCATCTAGTGCCACATTAAGCAACGAGGCTTGTGTCGTGGACACCAGATAGTTGATATACTACATAGATACTTTTTTGTTTGTAAATACATACTTTTTATACATATAAACATCCATGACTTGGAAACAAATGTCCATGCTCATCACACAAACATTTGCTCCAACCGGGATTCGAACCCGGGACCCTTAGAACGTAAGGCAGCCTAACTACCGCTACGCCATTCGGGTCGTCCGTGACTTTGTCCGTGTGGAATTAATTTTTTAAAATTCAAACTTTACCACACTACTACTATTTTTCTTTAAAGGTTTCTTGGGTTTGCTGTCGCTAAATATCAATTTTGTTCAGCAGTTTCGCAAAATCCCTACGTCATGCGATATTTTTTTGCCTGTAATACCTTCCACCTTTTTTTTTTTTTTTTTTTAATCTTTATTTAAAGAGTTTTTTCGCTAATGCGAATATGACACTCTGTATGTTTATCAAAAAAAAAAAAAATTGTAGTTAATTTAACAGGAAGAATAAACAAATAAAACATCATTAATCAGAGCTATGTTCTAGGCCTGTTCTTCAAAGCGGACTTAACCATATTTATTATGGGAATTATTTTATCTGATAGCGGGTTAGATAAATTTATATTGTGTATACCAATTTGAGATCTTAACAACTGATTCCGGGCACATCTCATCAAAATGTGGTATGTGTCTTCCTCCTCATTACATATATCGCAACCAGGGGATGGTATTTTTTCAATAAGTGGCCGAATTTATTAAGAGGCATATGTCCCGATCGAAGTCTTAATAATATAGTTAAATCCACTCTGCCAACAGGACAATTATCAATCCAAGGAGAATATGAGGGCTGTGATTGGATTGTTCTATACCAGATTCCTTTTTCCCTGGAGCGGAGATCAAAGTACTCCTTCCAGTTTTGTAAACACATATTTTTCAAAACTGGTACAAAGTCCATGTAATGTGGTATTGCATCAAAATCTGTGCCATCCGAACATGCTTGTTTTGCAAGCTGATCTGCCTTATCATTGCCGTCTATGCCTATGTGCGAAGGGATCCACTGAATGATTATTTGTTTATTTTGGGCTATGAGTTTTTTTAATTGATTTAATTATTGTATAGGCTATCGGTCTACCTCGAAAAGTCGAGGAGCATCGAGCCAGGTGTTGAATTGAACTCTTTGAATCTGAATAAATGACATATTTGCCTCGGTCTAGAGATTCGATATATGATAAGGCTTCAGAGATAGCAACAAGTTCAGCAAACATGATGCACACATTGGTGGTGATTTTAAATTTCATACTACCCTCGGTATTTTCGTCATAAAACCTTCCACCTTCGTAAGTAATGCACGCCAGCTGTGTTACCAAAAAGTTGCTACGGATAATCTGTTGTTTAAACAAACTGCAACAAAGTCAACGCAGTATCTATAAATATGTCGTAGGAAAACGAGAAAACGATTCGATTCAGTATTTTTTTCCATTATAATACCTAATCTCTAAAGTTATTTTGTTTTTCGAGTTAAACTCGCTTTCCAGCTTCAACATACTTTTCAGATTGAAGAAATATTTGCGTTTGTCTTACCTGTTACTAATATTACCTGTGTTGAGACTAACATGTTTTCGACAAAGGTACATGAGTTATTGTCAACTCTACTGCTTCAGTTGTGACCGAGTATAATTCGGTCTGGCCCCTCATATAAAGGCACACCGGCGCACCTCTGCCACCCGTTCATCCTGGTCTGCAATTCTGCATTCTATATGACTCTACCTCTAATTGAAAGAAAACTTATGCTTTTGTTAATTCTTACAACATTACAATGTAAGCATTACCCAAGGGGTCCTGACCTGGTGACCTGGTGTCCTGAAATACAGACCTCTCGTCTGGCATAAGCACCAGTCTCCCACAGTATAACTAATGTTGTTACGTATTTCGAATTGATACCTCTCTAATGTACCATTTATAGCGTGTGTGAACACGATGCAAGCTAGGTCAAGATGGGGAGAATCATCACGGCGCAAATGTGTAATTTACGTTGAGTGACAAATTGTCACTCAAGTGCAAATTACATATCTGCTGCTTGCAGGCCCCATCGAGTGGAGTCTTTCCGAGTGTAAGGGCCGCGCATGGACGAGTCGTTCTCGCAAGGGGAGATAGTTACTAGTCGAGGAGGATTGGTTCCCGTTATATCTAGTCCCTTTACGTCGAGTCTGAGAGTCATTTTTCTTGCAAAATATTGCTTTTTACGCTTTCTAATACCATTACGTCGAGTTTGATTAAAGGTACAGTCAGGATATAAATTAAAGCTTTGTGCTATTAAATTATACCTAGATAATGGGTGTAAAAAAGAATTGCCGAATTCTTAGAACACTAAAAAAGGAAAAAAATACTTTGATTTCGGAAGTTAGTGGACTTTGTCCGTTTCATGACTTTAATGACACCGACTTCCGAAAGTAAACTTATTTTTCGCTTTTTCTTTATTTGTCTCCATGACCTCTGTAACCTGTACTATTCAATGCAACCATCAGCACAATGTTTTGAGCGTAAACCACGATTTTTCGTCCCAAAAAAAGGTCGAAGAGCCTCTTGACAAATGTCACTTATACCTACGATAAAGTGTGACCTTCACCTAACTCTAGTTCTGAAACCCATATAGAACAATAACACCGTCCTTTTCTTATACAACTCGCATTACATAAGTCATTGTGCCCGATTTAATTAAAATTCTCACTACATTGTTCAAACTTCAAATATAACTTTTCTTATTTTTATTGAATTCGTCGTAAAGTAGGTTTCGTTTCAGTATTTATTTTCCCATAATATTTTTACTACGTGGTCGTAATCGAAAGCCAGTATCAACAAAATATGTAAGCAAGCATTATAACAGAAAATGTATTGCAGCGTGTACATATTATTTTTATTATTTACTTATTTCATATTAAGAATTGGATGCGTGCCTTCAGGTCTTAAGATTGGAAGTGTGAGAGACGCTAGAAACGATGAATATCCGTTCATAGTGAGATTAGAAAGCCGAATAACATTAACATTTGATGATAAAATTAGAGCTGAGAACTATGTACACTTATGTACTGGCGTCGCCCTCAGGGCCATGTGGTCTCTGACGGCCGGCCACTGCATCGAGAGCGCCAGCCCGATGAAGGACCTCACTGATAACCTAAAGATCCAGACAGTTATACGATACGGATCTTGTTACAACAGTAGTACGGCCGAAGTGACTTCGACCGTCCTCCATCCCAGCTTCCATGACCCTCTACTGAAGATGCAAAATGACATTGGACTACTGAGAACCGAACCTATCCCGCTGCAGAAGTTTGCTGTGCTCAGTACAATAGATATAAACACTTTAGGTGGCTACGAGGTCACTCTGGCTGGTCACACTAACACAAATGGATCTCTGAAAGTGGAAGAGACTGATTATTCGTTTACGAGGACGCCACCACAGTTGCTAAACGCGTTTTTAGTACGATATGAAAGTAAGAATGAATCAACGCTTCCGACAAAGTGCGTGGCAAACCGCTGTGTGTCGTCGTCGTCGAGCACGTGCGACGGGGACTCGGGCGGGCCCATGTTGCACGCGAGTGGCGTCGTAGGCATCATCACCATTAGCCTGGAGAATATTAGACTGTGCTCCGCTGTTAATGACAATGGACTGGTCAGGATGGAATTCATAACCCCGACGAGACCGCACGTCAAATGGATCACCGAGACTTTAAGCCGCGATGCAAAATGAAAAATGTGAAATGTAGTGTGTAACTATAACTAAATCTTTAGTATGTTATTTATGAAGATAAATTCTTCTCTTACTCGTATAATATGTCTATGTATGTATCTATAAAAATGTATAGTTTTTTAATTTACATGCCATCATTACGGCGGAATGTGTCCTGTTCTAAAACATTTACATATCATCCTTCACTATACCACATTTTATGCGAATAAATATGCTTACTTCAGCTATTTTGAATCGCTGCCAAAGTCAGTATGATCTTTGAAGACATTACTTTATGTTTCATATTGGGTTGTTGCCGTCACAGGTAAAATATCTGTGAAAGCACGTGTAATGTGTGTACTTGTATAAGCTGTTTGTGTTTTATGTTGTCGAGTTAAATGATTGTCATTAGAACTTCCGTACAGAAAATCAAGGGGAATGAAAATATCAGTATGGATTTTAAGCTTTATTGTAAAATAATCATTGTCTTAACAACACTAGATTCATAAACTACATCTAAGGTGCAATGATCTATAACACATAGTTATTTTTTGTGAAAACTGTCAATAAAAGTACAATCATAATTATACATTAATAATTTCAAACTATGTTTTCAATGTCTATTTTAATAAAATTAAGAGTTAAAAACAGCGGTATTGAGAAATGTCATCAGCAGAAAAGTACCGTAGCTCTGAAGATCAAAGATTTTTTTCATACTTAAGACTTGATAATCACTTCCCAGTTAATTTATTCGTTGACGCGTGTCATCAGTTACCATATCACAATGACGATCACATTTCCAAAAAAAAAATAAACAAAACTCCTTCCACCATTTAACTTAGTAGTAAATATAAATTAAAAAACTAAACAAAAGTACACCAAAAGTAATTTAATCACGATTTAACATTGTAAAATCATTATCAAAAAGAGATTTCAATAGTATCTATCTAATAAATAAGTTAGTTAAATAAGACGCTTATAATTAGACCACTAAGGTTGGAAATACAATAATAATATCATACGGTTTCAAGTTCTTTAACCATGTATTTAAAATACCTTGGGGCTGAGAACTTGCCCCTCGCGAAGTATTACAGACATCGCTATAGAATCGCCCTTCCCTCTATCTAATCTTCACGATCGTCCAATAAACATTTTTGTCATACTTCGTTCGAAATTCCACTTTCAAGTCTTCAAATGCAGTCTTATACTAAACTTACAGTTCCGTTACAACGAATTCACTCCATGCACGGAAGGGCAGGGTATACGCTATGTTAGGTGTTATTCTGCAAGTCCCAAGGAAATCCATGTCATTAAAACGTTGTGCAAAATATTTCGTTTGATTGCAGAAGTAATACATGGCTACCAAATACGCGGACTTCTTCAATTTCCCTGTTCAATTATTATAAGCAAATTCTGGTATTTAAGAAAGAATGCTATAACGGACAACGGTGCGTCTGCGTCAGCTTTGTCGCAACACGCATACATTTGTGGACAGTGAAGTGCAAACAATTTTTATTACCAACTATTAATATTCTGTTATCGTGATAAGTTATACATCAATTTTATTTGTACAACAACGATAAATCTCTGCTATTCCTACGACATCTATGTATACAATAATAATTTATTCAAGAAAATATTATATTCCTTTTGATTAAAATGCGCAGTAAAAAGGAAGGTTTGTTAGCAGTGTACAAATATATCAGATTTAGACCGTCGATGCGCACGAGTTGCTTTAGGTACGCGACTTTTGAGACGCAACTGCAAACAACCAACCGCAACAATAGACACGACTGGCTTCTATGTAGCTCTATGAAAACTGATTATACATATTATGACTGCCCCGTTGGTCGAGTAGTCGCAAGCTCCTGGGGAGCATGACACCTGCGGAAGCATTTTTATAGTGTAACATAAACGCCGTGTCACTACTGTGTCATTGCGGTGAGACTGTGATCTGCCGTAGCGGGCGCCTTCGAAAGAGCAACTTGACTCGCGCATTTTATCACACATGACATCTGTCAGACTGCTAATTAACGGCGTATAAACATTTAAAATCTCAACGTTACAAGTTCCACAACTTACATTAAATAGAAATACATTGAATGGGCATATTGTAAATAAATTCCGTACATTTTTGTTTTATATCACGCAAATATGTTCAAGCATCTGGAAGCGAGCATTCGTCTGCAGTTTGACTGAATGCGGGGTAATATTTGAAAAAAAAACAACTGCATAGAATACGGACTTAAACTAAGTTAATCTACCTAAAATAACAGCCAGAAAACTGACTATAATACGTCAGTCTAAGGAGAGGAGACAATCCTACAGATAAGGACTAGGCTTTCTTCAAGTATTATAGAACAACACTGCAGACTCACAACAATTACACATTGGACATCGAAGATCGTAGATTTACTTCAAATACGACACTGATCTATTGAGCTAACAATAAAGAAGTAAGCACATTTATCGACGCGGAATACGCTTGACCCGACCAGAAGTTTTGTGTCCAAGCAATAAAAATGACGAGGCTACCGACATCATTTCCGACTTTAGTTCCGTTTTTTTTTGTGTTCGCGACTGAACACCGCGTCGAAGTAATATCGAAATATAAGCCACTCTTACGAAAACATTTAAGAATAACTGTACTTTAAAATTTATTGTTTACTGGAGATGGACCGAATTGTGTATTTTGCCGAATATCGAGTTCGGCCGAAGTTTGGTTGAATTTCGCGCTCCTTAGTTTGTTAGTGTGCCCCCCCCCCCCCCGCTGCTCTTGTAGCCTCTCAATTCTCTTGTTGCATAATAGGGAATATGCATGAAATACAAAACTCTTTTTAATTATTAAAAATTCCTTGTATTGGCCCATAAAAACATTGTGGTACACTTGTTTAAGTTGCTAATACATCCTTTATTTTACAATTTACTGTTTTATCATGCAACGTATCATTTCAGTAAAATGAGCAAGCAATAGGTACATTAATTTATTTTCAACACACTTGCTCATAAAATGGCTCTAATTTCACCGCAATTAGGCACATAATGACACCTATAATCAAACTGTGACTTTTTCATTACTATTATTCACAAGTGAGTTATAGGGTTTTTTTTTTGGTTGAGGTGCTTGTTGCTTTGTTCCTACAAAAGTTTTTATATAAAAAATCGTGTTCAATAGTACAAATAAATTAATGTACCTATTGCTTGCTCATTTCACTGCAATGTAACTTTTGTTTTCTCTGTAATAAAGAAAACTTTGAATTCCCCATTTTGTACGTGGATTCGCTATCCGCGAAAACAAACCTCATTATTTTAGTCTATGGCCGATCGCCATTGTGTATGCGCGCGCATAGTAAAACTGATTAAATTTTCCCGCCATTGCGAAAAACTTTTCAGTACTCGTTTTCACTGTTGAAATTATAGTTATTTATGAATAAAAAATGTCTACAATATGAAGAAAATGATTTATGTTGTACACCGCCCGATATAAGATGTGAAGCCCTTAACGTTATGGAAAGTTTACTATCTGAAAACTCCAAGGACAAATACTATTATCTAAATGATTTTTTTGTATTATTTTCTTCACAAGTGTGTTGAAAAACGTCGTATGACACATGTGTGTATATTAACTCAACAAAGTTAAGTTAGTACCTAACTGCAAATTATATGCGAGTAAACAGAGCACTTTCAATCAAAGAGGTTTTATGCCGCTAAAATCTATTTACATTTTTGGAATAAATACATGTGTCCCTAATTATGACGAAAAAAATGTATTAATATCAAATTATTTATAATTCACAAAAAATTGTCAAAGAATATTTGCATTTTATCACTAAATTATAATTTTGAAGTAGGCTGTATGGCTAATAAGTAATCCTTGAGATTTTGGCGCGTGCAAAAAAATAAAACCTGCGCGCCATTTCCCAGAATTTTCATATTTGGTTTTGGTTTGGTATTGCATTTTTTGTTGTGTGGTAAAACGATTTATGTAATACATGTTTGTTTTTTCCTCGCAAGTGTATTGAAAAAGTGCGTATGCAACTCGTGAGTCCTACGGCTCGGGCTGCAACCCACAGCCTCGTGTATGATGAGCAACTTAGCTTACTTGTATCATAAATATCATAATATACTATTAAACATGTGTTTGGGTTATGTTGCCCGACTGCCCGTTTAATGCAATTTAATTTAAAAATAATAAACATTTTAGATATATACTCGTAGATAGCTTTTATTTTAGTTTTGTTTTTTTTTTTTTAGAAATGAAGACATCCGCAAGAGAACCAGCGTCACCGACGTAGCCCGAAGAATTGCCAAACTTAAGTGGCAGTGGGCAGGGCACATTGCTCGCAGAACGGATGGCCGATGGGGCCGAAAAGTTCTGGAGTGGCGACCGCGAACCGGAAGACGTTGCGTTGGAAGGCCTCCCACTAGGTGGACCGATGACCTGGTGAAGGTTGCGGGAATCCGCTGGATGCGAGTCGCACGGGACCGGTCAGTGTGGCGACACTTGGGGGAGGCACATGTCCAGCAGTGGACGTCTTTCGGCTGAAATGATGATGATGATGATGAAACATTTTACAATAAATAAACGATACCGAATTTCGGTATTACCAAATGTGAAACGAATTTCGATCCATCTCTTGTTTACTATAGACACATAATCAGAGATAAAATGACATATATTTTTACGGTTGACAACACAGATTATTTTTATTCTGGTTACATTTAATATTCATAGTTCACAATGGTGTTGATTCTGTTGTGCACAAACTAAATTTAATTTAGGCTATTGCTATCTTTTACTAAAAGGCAGTGCGAGAAAAGGACGGCTATAGCTTTGAACTAAGTTAGAGATGTCAAACTAGTTTATGCCTTGCGCTTCACCGTGTTTTTAGTCGACATGTTTTTACGTGCACCCTTTATTTATATTAGTTTCAATTAAATTTGACAGCTCTAAATTACGTCCGTCTCTTTCTCGTTTTTTTAGAGAGAAAAAGATAGCAATAACCGAAATTAAGTTTAGTTTGTGTACAACAGAATCGACACCAATATCGATTTAACATTTAAATTATGAGTTTAAAATCATTCTACAACATATGGATAAATGGTAGCATTATGAGAATTTGAATTTCATTATGAAATTTTCTGTGGGTTTAGTTTAGTGTTATATTATTAATGTCTCGACATTTGTGTTATCTTTTACCATGTTAAAAAAGTGTATACAGGTAGTAACTATAGATGTGTAACGTAAAGGAACTTCTGCTTAAGATTATTGGTGATCGAGGTGTTGCGTGTCATGACACAAACTAGTTTGGACGAACATGCGCCTGAGCAATGTTGCACGTTTATAGTTGCCTCGTGAGTACACAGCTTAAATATTACCCAAAACATTTTTCCACTAAATATTCGTATATTATTCCGGTTTTATAAAGTTTGTCCGTGTTTTAGAGTATGTTAAGGTTAAAATGTCGTATTTTCGTCGTAATATCTCGCGTAGTATTTCATACCGTTATAAGAGTCCGTATAATCATTGTTCTAGTACCGACGTAGTTTAGTGGAATCTGTTTACACTCGACAATGGCTCAGCCAAAACAGTTGTTATCACCAGGTATAAGCTAACTTAGTTCGTTGTAGTGTAATTTTTGCTGACACGACACTTGTTTTTTTTAATGTTTATTGGCCATAGCGTGTAGGAACCTGGTGCTCCTTGTTCGTGTATGGCGCACTCTGTTATTCAGAAGCCCTGTGCGTGCCGACACACTCCGCAGCCTAGCGCGAACTCTTCGCCGGTTTCTGGATGCGAAACGCGTAGGGGACATTCTTCGGATGAGCCGGGTAGTTGCTCGCCTTTGGGTCCTGAAGAAAAGTTATACACACCGTTATCACCTTAATAGTGAACATATTGGGGTTTGTACACGCACACGTTAAAACGATTAGATCGCTATTGACGCCATTAAACGTAATCGATCGTCCTTGTGTATCGAGCACAAGCAACTTGCCACACGAGGAATAATACCAGTCCATCATACGGCCGTTATTTGGGCATGCACTACTAGACAACGGCCAACATCATCGATCAATCACAATTTTAAGTGATACAAGAAAGCTCTGGAGCTCGCATGATGTTTATAGAGGTGATAATTTATGATTTTGTTTTATAAAGTGTATCAAAAAATCATGATGCGGTGCTAATCCCGATTGTTGGTATCGGCATAAAGTTCCTATAACCCTATGGTGAGTAATACGTACCAGCGGGGCACTGCGGCAGGCTCTGCTTGGGGATGCTGGTGACGCGCTGGAAGTCGTCGTGGCACGAGTTGCAGAAGTGTGACGTGCCGAAACAGAAGAATACTGCCACCTGTTACACATGACACGTATATATTTGATTAGTGTTTCACAACATTATTTGAATGGGAATGAAAACTGACGAATTACGCTTAGAAGGTGCTAAGCCACTGAGTATTTTGTATTGTAGCTTTTCATTCAAGATGAGGTTATTCTTCCCTATCTAGCATTGTGGTCTTTTAACGAAACAAGTGGAGAAATATCCACTACTACCAGCACCACAGCAGCACTTAAAAGACCTTCCCAGCAGATTCGAATGGCCTCTTCAAAGACCTTTTAGGCAGGACCTTTTAGAGCAAGTTTCGATAACATCATGCCGGGATTCAACTGGAGACCACACCACGACTGCTGGAACTCTTGGGATTCTGGATCTCTTTTTACCAGAGTACTAGCTGGCAGTAGTCTTCTGCAAATCTGATATACACCGTGTTTTCGGACGATATCGATAAATTTCGACCGGTCATTAATCGATCGATTGATCGATCCGAAAAAAAACTCAGCTATTTTATACATTTTGACGAGTTATGCGAACATAATTGTGCTGCTGATTTTTTTTAGCGATTCAGGGTTTGGTCTCATAGTAAAAGTTGCTCGTAATGATGAGTACAATGGCTGGTCGAAGTTTATCTATATCGTCCGGAAACACGTCGTATACCAGAATGATGCCCCAGTAGCAGCTGTAATTGTTTTGGTTAGGTCGAAAATGCCACTTTGCCGCTATTGCACGATCTCACAGCCTAGTGCTGCTTATATCTGTATGAGCCACAAGTGTATGCCCAAATGTAAGACGAAGCTTAGCTCTCCTATGATTGCCTCACCACTAGGAAAAGGCGTGAGAACTTTATGTGTAAATGATTTAGAAGATGGGCCGCTGAAGTGCTATTAAGTACAACGAGGGTACTCCACGGAAACAAAGCGTTCAGACTTGTCTAAAGCTACTGATAACACGGTTTTTGTCGAAGTTCACCTTACACAAAATAAAAGGGTCAAATAAAGGGCTCATCGAAGAAAAAGATACGATAGTATACTCACAGAGCAGCAGTAGCGGCACTTGTACTCCAGGAAGTCGGCGCCGTGCTTGGGGCAGGTGCGGGCGCCGGCGACATCGCTGCAGGCGCCGCACACGAGCTCGGCCGGCTCCCACCAGCCGCTCGTCTCCGCCTCGCAGCGGGCTAGGCCGCCGAAGTACGCCTGGATGTGAATGTAAATAGTTGCATGTGTGTCAGCGTTCAGTAGAAAATGTATGAAAAAATTAACAACCGCCGCACAGGCTGTCTGATCCCGAAGATACAAGCAAAGTCATAATACAAACCCAAAAAAATGCTATTAGCATCATGCAGAATGACAAACATTGTAAAGGTTCACTAGAGCAACTCATAGGATCCATCTGAATAGTCAATGTCAGTCAACTTTAATGTAGTTGTACTACTGAAATTGTTTGCACTTTTGCAGTCTTGCTCTAATAAAGTACGTAAACTTAGGTCAAAACCATAAAAAAGCACGTTAACACCCACCTTCCCGCACTTGTGACACACATAGTAGGCGTATCTCTCCATGGCATAGGTCGCAGGGTCGGGCAGAACCTTGCCCTTAGCCCCTCCGGGCAGAGCGCATCCCTCGTACTCCAGCCGCATCAGGGCCTTTCGCTTCACCTCCTCGTATAGCTGTCTGATTGGAGCCAGTAACTCCTCTAGTGTCCAGTGATTCATGTCCTCCTAGAATGGTTATTTGAAACTGTTCAGTACGTTTAAGGGCCGCGACACATCTGCGGAACGTACGGCGCTTACACTTCAGCAACTGAATTATCAGTCGTAGTATTCGGTTGGCATGACACACCAAACGCGCCGAAAAATCAAACGCGACGGCGGCGCTGGCGGCGTTTAGTTCAGCGCGTTACGCGACGAAAACTTATGTGATGTCGTCGTCAGTCGGTGTCTTTGTGGTGTGCGGATGTGACGTGTTGAATTGCCCAACAAAATGGATTTTATTACAATATTGGCTATTATGGCGGGCTTAGAAGAAGAAAAATGCTACAGGCACTTTTGAGTGCATTGGTTGCCGCACTTGGCGCGGCAACCGCGTCGCCGCGTCAGAGGACCACCGAACGCTCAACTACGCGCGCCGAACTTCCGGTCGCGTAACGCGTCGCGTGATACACATCACGCGACGCGTTACGCGACCGGAAGTTCACTTGCTATGCAAAATATATTGAAAGCGTTTTTGCTGAAATAGTCGCTCGAAGCAAGGTTCGGCGCTACGCCGAACGCAACGTAATTTCGGCTGATGTGTCTTAAGAAACTTGAAAAACACTACACTGCGAGCATATTTAACCGAACGTTCGGCGCCGTGCGTTCCGCAGACATATCGCGACCCTATCCCAGAGAAAGTATGCGCTTCGATCAATCGTCATTCATTCATCGTCAATCTTCGAAAAATATACGAACATGCGATGATCTAGCAAAGAGTTACAACCATGCAAGTGCCGATTGCAAATCTCTCCCCACTAAGGTAGTCTTCAAAGGTTACGGTCTGTGGCGAGACATTCGCAATAGTTAGAAAATACGAATATTTCCGAAGCGCGTAAGTTTTCTGGTTTAAGTGTAAATCTTTTAAACTTTATTAGTAGCTCAATTTCTGTTAAAACTGTTAACCATGATTGAGCCGTGTCTGAACTCCAAGAACTGGCACGCATGATTTCCTAATAATTAAAGTGACAATCAACTTACCTTGCAAATGGGGCATTGTGAAAAAGAGAACGTTATCCTGGGGCCAATCCATTTGTTGGCTAGAACTTTTCTGCAGCAGTGAAGATGGAACACGTGACCGCATTTCAACTGGAAATTAAACAAGGTTTATAACATGGGTGTACTAAAGGTTCAACTGGAAATTAAACAAGGTTTATAACATTGGTGTACTAAAGGTTCAACTGGAAATTAAACAAGGTTTATAACATGGGTGTACTAAAGGTTCAACTGGAAATTAAACAAGGTTTATAACATTGGTGTACTAAAGGTTCAACTGGAAATTAAACAAGGTTTATAACATGGGTGTACTAAAGGTTCAACTGGAAATTAAACAAGGTTTATAACATGGGTGTACTAAAGGTTCAACTGGAAAGTAAACAGGGTTTATAGCATGAGTGTACTAAAGGTAGACCCTCTGTCGTACTTTTCGGGGACAAAACCCGATCAAGTTTCTAACTCTGGGCTGCTACTGTGTTTCTTAATGCGATAACTCAATATCGCTTTTACCGACCCAGGAATCAAATCCAGGATCACCACCACCACGCTCAGCAGTCGATATTTCTTATTAGACCACGTAAGATTTACTTAGGAACCAGTAGGTTTACCCCTTAGCCGTTACGAACTTACCTGTAAAGCGGGTGCCGCCTGCAAGGGATCGGTGAAGCAGATCATGCACATGTCGTCGGCGTCTTGCCGTAGCGGCGCGGCGTCGTCGGCGCCCGCGCACCCGAACAGGCACGGCAGACAGGTGCGCTCGGCGCGGACGCCGCCGCACAGGTGGTTGCATGGTAGGACGCGACTGCAGGCTTCTTTGCCGTGGTCCTATTAAGTAACGAGATTAAGACGCAGTCAGATTTAGACATAACGTACCGCACACCATGCAGTAGTGTAGACACATAATCCTGCACAGACGGGCGGCGAAATCGTATATCATTAATTATGAATACTAATACTACTGGAGGCCTTTGCAGGGACAGTACAAGTTGTTAAAAAAAAACTAAAAGAGGTGCAGTTTATAAATTCCGATCTGAAAATGCCGCTCAGCTCAGCTCGAAATATGTCGAGCCGATCCTTCACACTGACGCCCGAAACAAATGTGTAGCAACACTTAGGTGTCAGCTTATAGTTCAACGAACTATCCGAAGGTCCTTTTCACACACTCCCAAGCCCCGACGTAATCAGATCTCGGATAACAAGCCAACTAAGTTGTGCCAATTGATGAGTAAATATGGCTCCCTTATTGGAAAATGGACCGATGCATTCACAACCGCGGTCATTACGTCCTGCGGCGCGGCATATTGAGGCCCCAGTCAGTATTGCATCTAATGCATTTGCTCGAACCCTTATACTTCACCGCAGTGCGTCAGACGCTTCGATGAAGATATCATATATAAGCAAGTCTGCTTATCTTTGGCTGTTTACCAATTTAATTACATTAAATAATTTGACGGCGCGGTTGGCGCAGCGGCTGCTGCGCTGCGTGTCGCGGGTTCGATATCTGACGGAACAAATATTTGTATGGCCTACAGGTAGTTGTTCCGGGTCTAGCTGTTTGTCTAGTGAGCTTAATTTTTAGTAAACGCACCCCCGATACAGGAGAAATTCCTAGTGTGGGGAAATGTTTTTAAAAAGTCATCATCTGCCTAGCCTTTTCCCAACCATGCTGGGGTCGGCTTTCAGTCTAACCGGATGCAGCCGAACACCACTATTTCTTAACGTTTTAAAAAAATAAAAGTAATAAAAAAAATGTAGTAAATTATCGTTAAATTATTGCATCGTGGCCCTTAGAAGCATTAAAAGGTCCAACAATGGTCACACCGAAGCGGTATTTATTAAGGCAAACATCCATATTTTACTACACAGCGTGTTTCAGAAAGGCGAGGTCTATTTCAGGGTAAACAGTGCATAAAACTAAACAACTTTCTTCATGGGAACATCATGGTAATCACGAAAACAAAATTCATCTGTCCTGTACTTTGGGTCGAGTAGGTATTGTACTTTTGGAAATTATACTGGCCACTCATCTCATCTCTGCCTAGCCTATTCCCAACTATGTTGGGGTCAGCTTCCAGTCCAATCTGATGCAGCTGAATAACAATATTTTACATGGAGCGACTGCCTATCTGACCTCCACAACCCAGTTAGTACTGGGTAATACGATACCACTTAGTGGTCTGGTTGTCAGACTTTTTGGGCCACTGACTACTTGTAACGACTGTCAAAGATGGACAAATGACAGCCGGGACCAACAGTTACAGCTTAACGTGCTTTCCGAGGCACGGAGGAAACTCGGTATGTAATGGGTGGTCACCCATACACAGACCAACCTAGGCAAGCACGGCTTAACTTAAAGATCGACCCGAGCGGCCGTTATTATTTAGACACGAGCTCCTCTGGCCACTCAGATGTAAAAGAAGTTTCACCTGGCACTGCTGATCAGCACACACGTTCCCGATGGCCAGTAGTCCGGCATTGCCCCTTGTGCCACAGAACCGGCACACGCCCGCCAGCCCGGGCGGCCCGGGTAAGATGGCCGCGCTCTCTCCCGCGCCGTTGTCACAGATACCGCTGTCCATGCCCCTAAACTCGGCCAGACCCTTAAAGGTGCGCCGGTCGACAAGTAGAAGGAGCCAGAACAGCTTGGCTCGGCCGCAACCCTCGTGGATGTCGATGCGAATGGCGCTTTCTTCTTCTTTGCATATCTGATGAAGATTATCTTTTTTAAACTTTCACGATCAGAACACATTATAAAACATATGGAAACGGGTATTTATCGCGAAGTTTACCTTTAATATAAGCCCGACGTTTCGACCGGATTGCGCCAGCCGCGGGAAGACTGAAGTATTGGAGGTACCGCCACAGCAAAGCGAAGGTGTTTAAGGTGTTACGTGAGCATTTTTTTTTTGTTAGTTGCAAATGCATTAGCTATTCCCATAATAGGGTAGATGACACACCAATCAATTGACATACTTTTTAAGAGCTGTCAAAACGCAGTTCTCTCATAGATTTTATATGGCAATAGCCAACTGTGACGTCACTGTTTGGTCAACTCAATGACTCAACTCAACTATTGCCCCAGTGTCTGTTTACTGCCACGTCTCCGTGAGAGGGAGTGAGCTCATAACCAATCACGCGGCCCCGTGCGGATTGGTGAATGTTACATACGACTATCGAGTGTTTAGTTCTAGAACGTCATCACGATGTTATTTTTTCCCCGTTTAAAGTAATAACAGTAAAAGGGTTTACGACACGACGATGCCGTTACCACCGATCCACCATAACTTTGCCCTACAGCTAATATTATTGTGAGCCTGACCTGTCGATGATGTGTCCTGGCCGATCTGTTGAGATGCAGGAAGCGGTCGCACTCGGCACACAGCGCGCCACAGCTGCGGCACTCGATGACGGCGACCGTAGAGCCGTCGTCGTGGTTCGAGCAGAGAGGCCGACCGTCTGGTTCTCCGCGACGGGACTCACGCCCGTCGCCCGAACTGTTTATACTGGGAATAAATAGATTAGTGTGAACTTCTTGAGGAGTTAATAACTGCGTCGGCCGATTGTATGTTTCTCGCAGCCACTTTTTCCAGAATGCCAGCAATAATCAGTAAACTCACAGTTCCACATGTGACTGCTCAGTGACACACAGAGCCGCTAGCGCGACCCACATCGTAGGCGCAGCGATGCATCGCGTAGGCCTTCGGTCCGACTCTGACAGCTGCGCCACGGCAGACACGTACGAAGCTAGCGCCTTCCGCGTCTCTAGACCCCAAGCTGGTGATATTTTGTCCTGTAAGAGTTTATATAAAGGGTGTAAAAAAACTTAACGAAGCCGAAAGGTACTTGTTCTCCCTGTCATTGCGAACATTTTTTTGTTCTAGACCATACCTTCTAGTTACGGAGACATTGGGGGTCAAAGTTCCAAGTTTTTTTTCAAATACATGTTTTTAATGTAAGATTTTTAAACACCTCTACGACCCCCGTACTATTCAATCCATCCACCAGCACAATGTTTTGAGTGCGGTACATTGAGTTTTACCGTAAAACGTGATTATTCACACCAAAAAAAAGTAGTTTCCCAGCAATAATTTTCGCGAAAAGTTACTTATTACGCACACATTTATTATGTACAAATTGCTTGGATGATAGCTTCGTGAAAATATAAGTTCAGAAAAAACTCAAACTCCAACCATTTATTTCAATTAGATCATTACGGCACTTTTGAATGACAAAAATACAAATAAAAACAAAGCTACAGTCCCAGTCACAAGATTTACGATTTCTACAGGCGAGTCGCAAGAAAAAGATAGTTTTGGAGACGTAGATTTAATTAGACAAACTTTACATGAATATTAAACATAAAAATTAAGTTATACAAGTGACCATGATCGAAGTTTGATTCATAATGAGAATCACACAGGTGTTCCTCAATTCGGAGAGGTGACCGTGAGAAGATGTCGCCGTGAAGAGCTGACGTTGCGTTGCCGGGTGGTCCATATGCACAGCCGCGCTGGGTACAGTGCAAGCGATGCGATGCGATAGTTAGCTTAGCGTAACACCTCCCCCCGTAGAACAGCGACTATTGAAGACAGAAGTCGTAAATTGAGCTGGAGGTTGATTTGTGTCTACTCTGGTAGCTGGTACAGTGAAGACTCTTTGAAGTTCCATCTGGTTGCTTGCAGGTTCAGCAGGTGTTATCATTGCTTTTCGTCGTAGAAAGTATTTTCGATAGAGCAGGACACTGACGATTGCACAGGCGATGATCACTATCACGTACATCGGTATAGTGGTGTGATATACGCTGGAGTTGCTGTCTTCAATGAGGGTAATTGGTGACTGCATGGACAACTTCCTACTAGTCTCGTGTAAATGGTCCAACTTGATTGAGTTTAACTTAAAGATTGGGGCTGAAGATGTCGTCTGCTGCCAAAAAGTCAAATTATCGGCTGGGATATCGATGATTTTCAACGCTTGTCCCTTGAGGCGGTCTTTGAAGTTGTAGATCTTAAAGTGCGGTGTTTCAAGAGAGCATCTCTGAGGTATTATAGCGAGGTAGCTGCCTTTTAAGGTGTCATACAGGTCACGTCCGCAGGATAAATGCACTTTCGTAGGCGTGGGAAAGCTGATACCGTAGTGTCTGTCATCGAGCTCTTCATAAGCAGGTTTCTTCAGGGATACTGTCTTAGGATTGCATGAAGTTGTTCGTTGTTGAGTGGTGATCAAATGCTGGATACAATCTGGTGCTGTCTGATTGTGCATAGTTTTCAACTCGTTGCATAGATACCATTTGCTCGTCTTCGGACATTCTGTCTCTATATACTTG
This sequence comes from Xestia sexstrigata, assembly GCA_941918905.2. Lineage (NCBI taxonomy): Eukaryota > Metazoa > Arthropoda > Insecta > Lepidoptera > Noctuidae > Xestia > Xestia sexstrigata. The sequence continues at coordinate 6,770,780 of OW799200.2, read as the reverse complement.
AAGTCTTTCTTATGTAAGGCAAGAAAAGGATGTGGGGGTGATATGACTTGATTTAATTTATTAGGAATCATACATAATTTATAAAAATCATAGGTTAAGGGGATGAGGATCGGAATTTTATATACTATAACTATTTTATTTCCCGTATAGTAGGAGCCTAGTCTGATTACATCATATATTTCCCTTACATCTAAATCTACTATATTATCTTTGTTATATATTCTAGTTAAGTTTTTAATTATATCCTTAATAGTAATTAAATCTACAACTGCATGATGAGCAGTAGATATTCTTATAAATGCAAGAACATTTTCTAATTTATTAAGTTCTTGCGATATATAATCTATGTTATCGCTAAGAATAGTAAAAACTTGGAAAAGATGAGCATATTTAATTAAATCATTTTCTCTGGTAGCTTCTGTTTCACTAATCTTTTTTACTAATAGTTCTATCTTGTTCTGATTATCTATTATATTATCCAAAATTTTTGAATGTTCAGCTATCCAGTCTTTTGATAAACTAACGTGTGCATTAAGTTCTGAAGCTATCCTATTTTCATTATCTTGCAGGGATTTAATAGCCTGATTATAGTGCAATGCATCTGTGTAATCCAAATTTCCAGTAATACTTTTTATAACAGACCCGAGACCATCTACGAGTCCTCTTTTATTACGAGATAACTCAAAAGTTTCTAACTGTCTAAGTACATTATTAAGCTTACTTTTCAGATAAGTCATATGGGGCTCGAATAAGAATCTCGTACGATTATTCAGTTCAGGGCTTACTGAATTTAACTGATTATTAATAGATTTAACTATTTCGTGTATATCGCCAAAGTCAACATAACGTAGGAAAGAATGATAATGGGAAACGATTTTGGCAGGCCCGAGTTTAAAAGGTAAGATACCTGGTCCGCTGTCAAGACTTTCAAGTTTTATCTCCTGCAGCATTGCTGGAGTCAGTAGAAAGAGGAACATCAGCATCGTCCTGCAACAATTGTGCGGTTTTAGGGACTCTCTTAAGTCTAGTTTTGGCAACTGGACCTCTCTTTTTCTTCGTATAAATGTGAATAGGGAGGCCAGTCTCAACTACGTCGTGGGTATATCGGGGAGCTAACTTTTGCCTCGAAGCAATCGGATTTTTCACGAAAATCTGTTGTTCGGGTGGATAGTTTACCTCCGGTTCACGGGTTCTATTACGAGCATTCATCAGATCGGAACGAGAAGCGTTGCAAAGATCTTCGATAGTATTATAAGCGAGGATCATCTTGTCTTTATGATTATGCATATACTGCTGTAATAAATGCGAAGTTAAATCTATGTCAAAAGGATCTCTGGGGTCAAAGTGACCCGTAATTACATCTAAGGGTTTGCATTTAGTAAAACTATGAATACTACTATTGTAAGCCATAAGGGCATACGGCATTAGGTTATTGACTGATTCAGATTTTTCAGATATTTTTAATATACGTAGGTGCTCTAGTATCGTTGAGTGGAACCGCTCAACAATACCATTTTCATTAGGAGCATGGGGGGCTACTCTATGATGTTGGATTTTATGAATCCTTACAAATTCAGCTAGCAATTGATTGGTGAATTCTGTACCATTGTCAGTTACGATAGTGATAGGCATGCCGTGATGAGTACAGAAATTTAATAAGGCTTGAATGACGCTAACTGCAGTTCCGTCGCGTAAGTAATATGCTTGACCATACTTGGAGAAAGCATCTACTATGGTTAAGAACTTTTCATTTTGAATAGTTAGTAGATCTAAATGTACCAATTCAAAAGGTCTTGAAGATGAAGGGACTACTTTTAGTTGTGGTCTCACAGGATTGCGGTCATACTTTGCCTGTCCGCAAATTACGCATTCATTTATAAATTTAGTTATTTGTTCGCGCATTTTTGGCCAAAAGTACCTATGCGATAGAGCAAGATAGCACTCATTGATGCCCCGATGGTTCGTTTTCCCATCATGATACTTGTTAATGATTTCCTGCTGTTTAAGATATTCCCTGACGTTATCTAATTCTCTTTTTGTTAAAAATAGGTTCATAGATGAATTCTTAAATGTTCTTTGTATTATAGGTATTATATTATACATTTCTAAATAAGGATTGATTAAAATTCCAGTTTTAATTTTAGGTTGTACATATTCTTTAATAGCGTTAATAAGGTCGTTTTCTAGGTTAGATTTAGAGATTTGCATCGATACACGTGTATAGTTATCAAATGGTTTAGTTATAACTGGTCTACTTTTTATATCACCTACAACATTAAACATAATTTGCTTAGAGAACTTATTTAAGGGTTCATCTGTGATAGGTATTTCTAAAATAGGATTTTCGTTATCAGTATGTACAGTAGCGGTATTAGAGTTACTACAATTATCTGAAGCGGTTAGGGTTCTTGAACTAGTGTCATCTATAGTAGGAGTCTTATCCGATGCATTAGCAATAACGGATATGAGTTCTTCATTGTGCAACTCAATGCGAGAAAGGGCATCTGCATTTGTGTTAAACTTTCCCTGCTTATATATTACCGTAAAGTCATATTCACTGAGCTTAAGTCGCCATCGCGTGAGCCGGGAATTGGGCTCCTTAAGACTCATGACCCACTGTAGTGGCTTATGGTCGGTCGAAATTTTGAACTTTCTGCCAAAGATGTATGGTCTAAAATACTTGCATGCCCAAACTATAGCAAGAAGCTCTTTCTCGATTGTACTATAGTTAAGTTCACTAGAGTTCAATGTCCGAGATGCATACGCAATGGGCTTGTCAGAACCAATTATACCCTGGGATAGTACTGCACCAATGGCCACGTTGGAGGCATCCGTGGTTAAAATGAACTCTTTACTGAAATCTGGATATTGAAGGATAGGATCGTTAGTAAGGAGGGTTTTGCAATGGTTAAAACAATTGGTATAATTTTGATCTAAGGTTATTTTAGAACCCTTTTTGAGGCACTGTGTAAGTGGTTTGGTAAGATTTGCAAAATTGGGGATAAATTTACGATAGTAGCCTAGAAGACCAAGAAAACGTTTAATTTCAGTGGGAGTTTTGGGTAAGGGGTAGTTTTCTATTGCATTAATTTTATTAGGATTAGGTTTCACACCGTCCTTACAGATAACATGTCCCAAAAATTCGGTTTCTAACTTCAAGAATTCGGATTTATCCATTTGAATCTTGAAATTAGATTCCCGAAGTCTTTTGAAGACTTTTTCAAGATTAAGGATATGTTCCTGCAAGGAAGTACTGAACACTATAATATCGTCTAAATAGACGAGACAGATACTTTGTAGATCTTTAAGAAGGTTATCCATCACCCTCTGGAAGGTAGATGGCGAATTTTTAAGTCCCATGGGCATCCTTAGAAATTCATAATGGCCGTTTTCAACATTAAAAGCAGTTTTATGAATATCTGCGCTGTCCATTTCGACTTGATAAAATCCAGATGCCAAATCTAGGGTAGTAAAATATTGGCACCTGCCGAGTTTGTCTAAGACATCTGTAATATTAGGTATAGGGTATTTGTCGTCGATCGTTTTTTCATTAACCTTTCGGAAGTCTACCACGAGACGCCACTTAATTTTTCCTGAAGCATCAGGTTTTTTGGGTACTATCCAAATGGGAGAACTCCATGCAGAGTCGGATGGTCTAACAATGTTCTGTTCAAGCATCTTGTTAATTTGGTCCCTAACTTCCTGACGATGAACGTACGGATATCGGTAGCTTTTGGTATGTACTGGAATTTCATCTGTAGTTCTTATCCTGTGTTTGATCTTGTTGGTGAAAGTAAGTGCTTCTCCATCAAGGTAAAACACATCTGCATAATTTTCACAGAGCTGTTCTAAATTAATACGTTCTTCTTCATTTAAATGTTCGGTACGGAGACGCGATAAAACTTCAGCTGTACGATTTGATGAAATTTCAGTACTGTTACTATTAACTTCAAATATTACAGCTTCTACCGGCCTATCCATTGAAAATATGACATCATTAGATGAAGAATTGCTCAATTCAACCCAACCTCTATTGTTCTCTACTTTGGTAAAACAATCAGAAATAAAGCAATTACAGATTATCTGACTTTCAACAAATACCTCACCATCTTTTGCATTAACTGGTACTCTTACTAACTTCTTAGAATTTGCTGGTATAATATCCTCATACAAGTTGACATTACGAGAATCGTACATCTGAATAGGTACTGTACTATTTCGTGTAATAAGTATTTTATTTTTTAGGTCAATAGTAGAATTCCATTCATCTAGTAAGTCTATTCCTAAAAGGCCATCAAAATAGTCGTGAAATTTATAGATGAAAAGCGTAATATCCTGAGACTCATTAAACTCTGAGAAGCAAGGCAAAGATATAGAGTAATCATTTTTACTAGTTGCATGAACCGTAGTAATTTGAAAAGGTTCATAGTTAAGGGGTAGATGATTGAAGTATTTTTGCACGGCCTCAGGGCTTATGAAAGACTGATTAGCCCCAGTGTCAATTAAAAGCTTAAGTGGAGGATTACTTATCTGGACATAGACTAACTGTCTTTGAATATGAAAATTTAGTTCTATTTTGGCTTGACACTTTTCGAAACCTTCTGAAAATTTTCATCATTAGTAGAAGATGGCGTTTGATTAATTTCCTCCATTACAGGTACCTCTGAGCGATAGTCTATTTCATTTTCACAGCTGTACTCATTGACATGTTCATAGTCATAGCACTCATAGTCCGGATAGTTATAATCATTGTCATAGAAATCAAATTCATTAAAATTAGTCTCACGCGATTTGAAATAATTGTTCGGTGGCGGATTTCCAAATCTACGCCAATCGTGCCCACTAGGCGGTAAAACTTTAGGATTAAAATGGCTTACTCCACTCATTGGACGAGGGGTATTACCGGCACCATGTGGCTGATGAGCTTGTGCTCTATTCGGCAATCTAAAGACATTGCTTTGAGGGTTGTAATTAGGAGGGTATGTGCGCATGACCTGTTGAGTTCGTGTCAGACCCTGAGGGGGTAAAGCTTGCGAAGGAAAGTTAGGTCTCCAGCCTTGAGCAAGTTGTGGTCGGCTACCATATTGAGGAGCTGACCCAAAGTTGTTAAATCCATATGGTTTTGATGGTCCAGGCATACTAAGCGGCATAGGTCTAGGTGCGAAATTATTCAAGGGTAGATGCGTGCCATGTAGAGTAGGACGTAACAAATCTTTCCTATTAGAGCCACCATCAGTACGTTGTTGCATGTAAAGCGTGTTAAGTTCATCCTGAACATACTCGAGAGCTTTCTCAATACTATCAGGACGCATGCAACGGATCCTGGATCCTAGAGGATCCTTAAGTCCACGTAAATAGGCCTGAAGAGTAAGCTTTTTATAAAGAGAGCGCTTTGCCTCTATTGTAGTATTCACAGACTCGTGTAAAGACACATAGGTCATAATCGTGCTGAATAAATTTTGACATCGCTCATAAAATTCTTGCGGCGTGCTAGAGCCTTGTGTCTGCAATGATAGATCACTATATAGCGCGGTCTCGTCACGATGGTCTGCGAAGTTGTTGATTAGCGCACTTCTAATTCCTTGCCAATTTTCCGGTATCCCATTAGAATTGATAAGCCTAGCTGCAGATCCAGAAATTTTATTTAAAATGCCATTAATTAGGGCTAGGTTAGTTAATTCGTGCCCAGGCTCAGTTCTAAAATGCGCAAGTACCAATTGATCGCATAAATTTATGAAACGGGTTAATATATGAGAATTTCCATCAAAATCTGGAACAAGTCTAAGTGACTTATAGATTAAATCTACTGGATTACTATTATTATTTGCCATATTTTCTTCCAAATTCGCGTCTAATTCACTATCCTCTAAAATATCTCCTAGATCCCTGCGTTGATCTATCGATCTATTTCTATTGCTATTCCTATCACTAGCTAACCTATTATTCCGTGATTCTCCCGGATGGAAAATCTTGACGGCTATACGTTAAACTAACACCAAAAAATCACTCGCGAAATATTAAAACGCACACTTAAAATAGATATATAATATACTAGGAAGGACTAATGTAGGAAAGCAAGGACTAAGAAAGATTCAAAGTACTTACTGCATAATGCTCCAGTATCTTTCTCCTGCACAATCAATGTTCAGATCACTCACTGCAAAAATCAATGTAGGTTCGGTAACTTGTCTATGATGTTCTAGTTTTTACAAGTATCCTACCGGCTGCGCCATTTACGATTTCTACAGGCGAGTCGCAAGAAAAAGATAGTTTTGGAGACGTAGATTTAATTAGACAAACTTTACATGAATATTAAACATAAAAATTAAGTTATACAAGTGACCATGATCGAAGTTTGATTCATAATGAGAATCACACAGGTGTTCCTCAATTCGGAGAGGTGACCGTGAGAAGATGTCGCCGTGAAGAGCTGACGTTGCGTTGCCGGGTGGTCCATATGCACAGCCGCGCTGGGTACAGTGCAAGCGATGCGATGCGATAGTTAGCTTAGCGTAACACAAGGCATAATAACTTGAGAAAGCACTGTAGTTGCCCATTTCCTAGCGTAGATCTCTATGGAGAAGAACGGGCAAGAAAATCCATGGACACTCTTTTGAATCAAAATATTGTTACAAAAGCTTGGTTACATCATCACGAGAGAATAATATTCTCTCAAAAGCACACCTATACACACTTCAAACACACTGTTAAGTAAGAACGATCATACCTCAGCCATATCCGACAGTAGCTTGGCAACTAAATGTGCGTGTTTCTTCGTAGTCTCTCCTCTCATGAACCAGGTCGCGGGCGCGGCTTGGCTGACGCTTCCGCCCATCGTCACCGTGCAGGGGGCGGCGCCACTGGTACCCTTCACCTTCACTTGGACGGTGATCGCTTTGCCGAGGTAGCACGCTAGGTGGTCAAGAAGTGTCACTCTACAAGAAAGACATGTAAAATTGTATTTCAGGGAGGCACAGATTTTCAAAGAAAACATGACATTACGATCCCGGATGGATTACACAGACGTGTGCTTTTAGTAAATCCGCATTTCGTCAGTTATGTTTAAGTCCCATGTAATAGGGGGCGGGCCTATTTCCATATCAGGCACAAAGGTAAATAAAGATTTAATATGCGACATATAAGTCTTTTGCTTTAGTTATTACGGGTGTGTTGAAAAAGTAACTACTGTTTACGCGAGAGCCACAGACCCAAGTAACTGTATGTGGTTAAATTTTTCCGTAGCATTGGGCTGCTGCAGGTACTTTCAAATTTGAGAACGTAATTCTGTCTGTTTGTTATTTATCCTGCTAATACGTATCTTACCATCTTCCACGCGAGCGAACCCGTGGGCAAAAGCCAGTCATGTCGATTCGGATCGTGATAAAAGTTTTCTTACCTTGCATTGAGTTCATTGCCATAATTTACAGCCGCCAACATCTTCTGTGGAGGTACTTCTGTGATCATGCGCTTGAGTAGTGATATAACCTGAAATCATATGCCATTCATAAAATAAGAACACTAGCTAAATAATAATGTAGTTTAAGATATAAGATTTAAGTGACGCTTGCGATATGACATATATACCACCCTCATACCATTCAGACCTTGGCAATACCTTTGTCACCTTGCCTTGGGCGGGATATTTCGAGCTCGGCTGATCGCGTGTCCCATAGATAGATAGATAGATAGATAAGATTTATTTGCCAAAACATGTGTACACATACAATAATAATAATTGCATGCAGGATAACTTAAAGAAAATTGGTTCAGACATGTTTGCCACGTATTGGCGTGCAAATGTTTATATTTACAATTGTGATTTTCATTTTTCTTTCAATTTAATTAGCAACTATAAGATAATAAATAGCATAAGTAAAAAAAAAAAAAAATTGAAAACATAAAAAAATAAAAAAAGGAATTAATAATACATGTCAAAGTATACATAGTCATGTCAAAAATAATTAATAAAATCATAATTGAATCTATAATAATCATAATATACAGAGTCAAATTATTCAAAAATTGATATGATTATTTTAATAAAACACAGAAAACAATAGTTATGTACTCGTAACATATACCTAATCAGAATTTCTCATCTAAAAACTCATTCAAACTATAATAAGCCTTATCTGCTAGAAAATTAATTACTATCTTTTTGAAAGCTATATTATTTAACTGCTTCCAGTTTTTCGGAAGTTTATTATAAATTTTTGGAGCCATGCAAAAGACACTTTTGCGCATAAGTGCCGTATTATATTGCTGTAGGCAAATTTGGGTACTGTCACGTCTATTACGAGGAAATCGATCTGCCATGCGAGAAAATAGGAGAGGGTTGGATCTTACAAACATCGCATTTTCTATCACCCATAGTGTCCAATTTTTTTTTTGTGAATTTTAATTTCTTGTAGTACAAAAGTTGTTGTTTTATAGTTCGAGAGACCACATGGGAGGTCTAGCGTTTATTATGTAACACCTTGTATAGTTAATTCTTCTTTTGATGTGAAACATCTATAGGCGCGGGTAAACCAATAAAACAAATGAAAAAATAGAGGCGAGCGTGGTGATCGAACCTGGCCCGAACATTACCGACCTGTTGAAGCAGCATAAGATCTATATATTCTCCACTAATTACAACAAGCCAACTGGTCTCGGGGCACAGAGCGCTGGGTTACAATCTCGTGACTTCGAGTTCGATTCAAGCTTAAGGATTTTCTTTTTGTGAATCGAGTTATTTTGTTTTTATTTTATGTGTTTGTTTTTATATTGACTTTTTTTTAAGCATATTACTTGTACAAAATTTCACATCGGCCAGGCGTCCCGCGACGGCTCACCTTTTTTTTGACTATGTTTACGTGCTTACCTGACGTTGCACCCTCTCGCTGCCCGTGTGTAGGAGGGCCAGCAAGTCAGCGAGTAGTTCTGTTCTCTGCGCTAAATGTGCGCGTCCTACTGCACTGCCACTAAGTGCCAGTAACTGGAATATTTTCATTAACTTATAAGCATTGGCTTCAGGTGATAGACACAGTAAAATATATTATATCATAACATCATGTTTGTAATCCCTGATAGGTTAGTTGGAGGTGTGCCTATAGCACACCAACATTTCGCTACTTTGAGAGTAAACTTAGTTCAAAATTTTGCCAGTAATTGAGGTGTTTATGGTTTTTGCTAGTTACTTATTGCTACGATTGAATTCAGTAAAGTAACATACAGTCAGAATACGGGTATGCCGACGACCGGTTAACTGAATCATAGGCTTTTACGAGCAAAGTAAATAGATGTAAAAACGTACCAGCGACAGCATCTCGAAGCAGTAGTTATCCTGCACGAGCGGCGGCGGCCTAGCGGGCTGGTCGTCAGCTGTGCGCTCGGCCGCGTCGGCGCAGAGCAGGGCCGTCTCCCAGTCGTCCCGCACCCGCGCCGCCTCGCCTCCGATGGCGGCCACTATGTGCGTCATCACCTGACGAATACATATACACGGTATAAACGGACGTTTATCATTCTCTACACCCAACCGAAGTATTATGTTATCTGTCACCCAACTAAACGAAACGATTTCTTTTTGATGTGAAAAATCACGGTTTATGGTAGTAGACTTAATGTAACATACACATTACGCTGATTGACTAAAATAATGATAAATACAGGGTGAAAATAGACCCTTCACGAAACCAAGCATTCTGTTCAAACTGAGTAAAACTGCGCAATTTTTTTTTTTCTGGGAAATCACGTTTTACGGTGTAACTCAATTTAACTCATTCAACAGATTGTGCTGCATTGCATTGAGTAGTAATCTGGTCATGGAGATATTTAAAGTAAACTTATAACATTATAAACTTGTAATAAACAAAAACTTTGTAAAAAAGTGGCAGTTTGACCCCCAATATCTACGTAACTAGAAGGTTCCCAGGTATGGTGTAGAACAAAAAAAAAACACAATGACGAGGAGAACAAATGCATTTCGGCTTCGTTAAGGGTCTATTTACACCCTATAAAAATGATGAAAATAAATGTTGATAGATGGAGACGGAGACGCAGATTAAGGAAACGATGGATGGATTGTGTGAGGAATGATATAAAGGAAAAAGGAGTAAATGATAGCAGGACGGTTGACAAGATGAATTGAAGAAAAAAACGTGTTGCGCCGACCTCGAGTACCATGGGACAAGATGGCCATGCTATAGAATATCCTGTACATACCTGTCTCTGCAGTGTAGTAAGTTTGTGTCCCGCGAACAGTATGCCGACGACATGTTCTCTGAGGTCGCTGTCGTCTGCCGCGGCGCCGTCCTCTACCGCGGCGCTGGCCTCCGTGCCCGACTCGCTGCCGCTGCGGTCCCACTCAAGCAGCTTGCCGAACACCTGCAAGCGGACAATGATAAAATAATACGGCTCGGCCTTCACTAATACGAGACAGGCAATTGCCATTTCTGCCGAAGCATGTATAGTGTTTTTCTCAAAAGAATGCAAGGAAATAAAACATACATACTTTCGTGTATTTTTCTTTTGACTTCGCTGGAAGCAGGTTTTCCATTGCCAATTTGTCTACTGCTCTTTGGCTCCTGGCTTACTGATTTCACTCTCTGAACCGTTGGAACACATTTTAATTTTTAAATTTATATTTATTAAGTATGTTAATAACAAACCAAGACGAATTTTCAGCTTTGCCGCCAATTTTTTATTTATCATCTGTGTCGAAAGGCAAACGCATTTACGGCTAAACAGCGACGTGAACGCAATTTGTACTAAGCAAACAGACTTTTTTTTTGGTATGCCAAGAATAATAAAAGAGATCAATCATAGGGTATTTAACCCAGCACGCCGTTTCATACAACATTGCTGGAGCGTTGTAATAGTACAAATTCAAAAAACGCTCCTGCAATGGGTTTAATTTTCTTTATCCGAAAATACGATACGTCGCGTGTTCTTTTTTCGAAAATAACGATATTATATTTCCATGCATGTTTGAGAAAAACAGGTTTTTAGAAGCAGAGAACACGATTTACAACCATTTCATGTCGCAGCATTTCTCAGGATCTTAGTGGATTATATTATTTGGGTTTAAATAAATGATTATCATGCGCAATGGAACTTGATTCTGTCAAAACGACAGTGTTTGTTTGTGCCTTTTGTGTTACTGAATCATGAGAACGGTGACTTTAATAGCAAACCAGAAATCAGAATAAAGTAAGTGCTTTGTTAGCTTGAACTGTCCCACTCCTGATCAAAGGCTTTCCAAAGGTTTTAATAATAGTAAATAGGTGGTTGTGAAGGTAATAGGTGGTGGTGGTGGTGGTGGTGGTGGTGGGTGGTGGTGGGTGGTGGTTGGTGGTGTTGGTGGTGGTGGTGGTTGGTGGTTTTAGTAAATAAATATATAAAGTAACCTGAGACGTGAGAAGTCGGAACACTCTCAAGGTGTCAGTCTCAGACAGTCCATGCAGTACATGCGCGGGCGTGGCCGCGGCCGACGCGACCGGTGCGGGCGAGCCGAGCACTCGCACTTGCCGCACGCGCACCGCCGGCTCGGGCCCGCGCAACTCGCACCGCACCCGCACTGATGTGCTGGACCCTCCTGAATGAGAGGATACGTCATAAAGCGTAGGGAAAAGAAAAAAAAGTGAGCCTTCACGGGACGCCTGGCAGATGTGAAACATCAAAATTATTTTGTACAAGTGCTTAAAAAAAAGTCAATATAAAAAACAAACATAAAATAAAAGAAAATAAAAACAAAATGATTCGATTCACAAAAAGAAAATCCTTATGCTGGGATCAAACTCGAAGCGCTTTACCCCGAGACCAGCTGGGTAGTTGTAAATCGTGGCGAATATGTTGCTTCAACAGGTCGGGATTGTTCAAGCCGGGTTGACAACTTGGCATGCGTCGCCACGCCATTTTTTGGTTTTACCCGCACCAATGTTTCACATTAAAAAAAAACCAGTATCTAATCAGTTTGGGGCTTTTATGTCGAAAGAGATTCAGACGATGACGTCCTTGTGACAGTAGCCAAGAGTAATTAATTAGTCAAAGAATGTGCAACAGGTGGAACGAAGTTTTTAGTGGTCGGACTTTCATGGGAGTTTTCTTAGCTCAACGCTTTGTAATCGATTTTCCTGTTATTTAATAGTTTAGTTATTTTGCGGAACAACATATCGTGGAAGAGTTGGCCGGTAGGACGGTCCAGACGACACGCGGATATTCTGCATCACGCAAATATTCATCCCCGAGATCAGCATAATTCATAATAAATTCACAACGTTCTAAGCAACTATGGGTGCACACTCGCACAGTAACACTACATTTATTAGTGACTAGCACTTCGCCCGCGACTTCGTCCGCGAAAATTGTGATAGCTCGGCTAATTTGCATGATATCAATATAATTTATAACCTATGTTACTCGGTAAAGATGTAGCTTTCTAATGGGGAAAGAATTTATAAAATCGGTTGAGTCGTTCTTGAGATAGTCGTAACAAACTCACAAACAAAATATCAAATCTTTCCTCTTTATAATATTAGTATAGATAGTATGGACTAGTAATTACTTACGTGGCATAGTGTAGCAGAGCCAGGTGGCATACTTAGGGTCCACCTCCACATCTTGCATGTGGAACATCTCGCTAGACCCGCCACTATACAGGAACGATACCAGCAGGGTCTTGTTCTACAATGTCAGAAATGATAATAATTATGAACAATGCGAACCAATAACTAATCCCGCGTTATTATTGCAATTCTTAAATCAATAATTTAATACAAAACATAGTCATGTTGTATATTTTAGTTCAGTAATATTGATAAATTAATCACAACAGCAAAACATTTGGAAGCTATTTGCGACGTTGCCAATTTAAACGCCACCTGTTTGAATATGAAAAGTTCAAACTGTAACTTTTCATATTCAAACAGCTAGGCAGCGTTTTGTACCAGTTTTCGATCGTTGATCTTAACTGAAAAAAAAAACTACATAACAACAGTTTACACTTACCGCAGGGTCTCTCGTATTATCAAGGTGCACGCACAGAATATGCGGCCGGTCATCAGGGGTACCTCCAGGGTACGACATCTGGATCCACTTGGCCTTGTTCCTGTCTTCATCTCCTGACTCCCAGAAGGTCTCAGTACTGCCGTCGGTTAAGGCACCGGCCATACCTTGGCGGGATGACACGCTGATATCACACCAACCCGTCACATCAGGGCAGCTCCAAACGTAATTCTCCTGGAAAACACATAAGGGACATGTTAGTTTATTTTGCTGACAAACACCACACCACAGGACTTAGCCAGTTGTACACGTTTGCTTTTTACTGGATATGGACCGTTTTTTGACCGGAATTGAGGATTAATAAGCTTACAGTTAAGAAATGTACTTGGAAGTCAGACCAATGTTTACTCAATAAAATAAAAAAAACATGGTCTGTTGTACCGTGGAAAAATGGACGTATAAATGCATCCCTAAACAAGTACGCGAAGCAACCAAAACTACCCTCACATTACATCGATGTTACAATGCTTTATGCAAAAACAATTAGTCTGTTTTTTTGCACAAAGAATCGATGTATAGTCAGGGTAGTTAACAATGGATCAATAAACGATGATAGGTGTTAAAAATCACTCGTTTATTTGCGAATATTTGTTAAGTCAACTTACGAAAACAATGGTAAGTTTTTGATTTATCAACACTACTTACTAGTTGTTGTCATATAACCAGCTCGTTGACTCCTCATAGTTTTGCAGTCGCCATTTACAACTTGTGACAAGAATAAAGTTTCATAAACCAATCGAGCTTTTGTAAATCAGATGATACCTTGTTGAGATAGCTATGGAAGCTCTCCTGTATGGCTCCCAACAGACCTTCCTCGTAGGCCCCGTCCTCCGAGTGCGACAGAATCTTGCTAATCACATTGAACACTTGCGATCTATCCCGGCAGCGTTAACAGTTCGCAAGGATGGTTAGTTACAGACATACATTATACAAATGGCAATGATGCAAAATTATGCATGAAATGACAACTAAACTGTTTAGTATGGTTAGTAAGAATGAAAGAAGAGAAAAGAAAAATACAAAAACAAATAAAACCTTCAATCTAACAACAACAAAAAAAGTGTAATTTTTTTAAGTAACGACGACGCTAGCCCAGAATAATTAGAAAATCGTTTTTTGAGCTTTTCCCAAAAAAAATTACAACAGAAAAACTAATATCAGAGCTGTTTTTGCTTTGATTTAGAAAGTATTTGTATAACTTAGGCACTTTCAGTGGCGTCCATCAGCTCCTGTGCTGTGCAAGCAACAGGACAAGCAGGACACGATATCAAGTGTCCCATTGTATGTGGATATAATGATAGCAAAGTCTTGCCTGTGCAGGAACGTCCTATCATGTGGCGAGTAGTGAAGCGCCCAGCATCTCACAGCTTGCAGTCCCGCAGCACTGGCGGGCGGCAGAGAGGGCGCCAGTGCGCTCACCGAGCCCAGGAACGCATGGAAAGCGGCGCGGGCGCCCCGGGCGGAGCGCGCTCCGGGGCAGATGGCGGATGCTGAGGCGGTTGGAATCACGCCGCGAGGACTCTCGTTTGCTGCGTTTTGCTAAGTTAGACAAACAAGGTTTTCATCAGGTCTATAAAAGAACCGGCAAGGTGTGACATTATCTCACGCTCTTAAGCCACCAGAGCGGAGCCGTGCTCCTATCCTCTCCATCTTCTCTTTGTAGAACCAGAAGAGCCCGAGAGCTTTGCACTACCATTGTAGAATTTAGCGCTCGCTTGATTTAGCTCTATATCCTGGGTTGGTTGATATTCGGTTGATTGGTTATGGTTTGATTGTTGGTTTATGACTGGTTAAATTATACGAAATTACAATTATGGTTTAAAGTTTATATTCAGACTGGTTTTAAAATGGTAAATCTAAGCTAAATTAGCACTAAAATGGTTTGATATGATTTGATTGAGTTACGCGATTGGTATCCGAACACGCACTAACTCGGTAATACTTGCGATACGTGTATTTATGGAAATGCACGGAGACAAAAGTGCTGATCTGTTCGGTTGCAAATATTGTACCGAACAACCATAACTTTTATAGATAATCTTCTCTTTATTACTTAGCATGATAAAGGCCACATAATAAAACGCACTCAATGGAAAAGTCAACGATTTTCTTATAGCAAAAAAGTTACATTCCCTCTGGCGTAACACTAGGTTATTGATTAAATCTGGTTGGTACACTTTAGGTGCAGAAAACTTAAGTTGAAGCCCCCACTACCAGACACATTAATGAATGCCTAAATAAAAGCACACGGATGAATTTTCAACTCCTGGCTCACAGTGCCGACAGTTTAAATTCTAAAGCTTGAATTCCTGCTACGCTGACGTCGGTCACGCGTACGAGTATACTTTGTGTTCTGTATAGCACCAACCTGCGACCCTGATATCAGCAGCGCGTATGTTGCTACTGTTTTTCTCGCTGACGTACGCGACCGACTGTACGCGACCGAAGTCAGCTTAGCAGAAATTCAAGCCTAACAGTACCATACCACTTAGGCGTTCGTTTAGGTTGCTTAGTTTTAGTGAAAAAGTAACATTGTACAAAAGAAAGATCCAAATGGTAACTTACCTCTTTATTATCGTCGACAACGGGACTGGGGGGCGGCACGATGCGCGCGTACTTGTCGAGCGCGTTGCAGAAAAACCACATGACGTCGTGCACGCACGTCGGCTGCGTCGCCGAGCGGAGGAGCCAGTTCATTGCCTGCAACACACCCTCCTCGTTAGGTTCTTACGCTTCGTTCCCGATCTCGAGACTGTGACTTGCGACGTAAGTCTTGTCAAAAGACGCGCGCATGTCGTGCCGCAGTCATTCCTGGCGTTATCTACATCCATGACATATCCCAATAAAATTTACGTAATTAAAGTAAACACTTTAAAATGTAAATTGAGTTAACACTGATTCTCTGCAGGTAAACATATAATATGAAGCGTGGAAATAAATCAGAGTGTTACAAAAACTTTTATTTTTGAAATAATCAATAAACCTCACCTCAAAAGCATACTGCCTCACGGTATTAATTCGGACAGCCGCATCCATCTTCTGTCTGTGCGCGTGGAGGTCTCTCTTGCCCAGTATGAAGGACATCACCGGGCTATTCATCAGGGACTCTGAGTCCACCTTAGGGGCTTCGAAGGCGGAGAGAGAACCGCCTGCGGACTCGCCTCCACCGATAAGACGGCGGAGTGATGCGCTGGGCTGAGCTAGCAGGGAAGATCCGGCGCCTTGGGACGAGATGATTTCAAGTATTGGAAATATTAAAATGTGAGAGTGGTGATTCTACAGTAGACAAACTAATCTAATCCAAAAATTTCCGATAACGGTATAAAAATCCACACATGCACAATGTTGACTTTATTCTGTGAAAAACACGCCCAAGTTTTAGGCCAACCATATGGTTTATGGTGCGAGCGGAAGTGGTGTTGGTGTAAGTCTAACGTGCCTGCGTCTAATTTATTCACATGATGGACTTATTCACAACCTAGTGTGAACTAGATGAAGGTCAGTACAGGAGTTGTCGGTGAGGCGATGCTTGAAAGGCTCATGTCCAAAACTGAACAACATTCAGCAACAAAAAAAAAGTAAGTATGGTGATAGCTTAAAACAGTGTTTGATTCAGCAATAATGATTATGATGTCCATATAAGTTACCCGTCAGCGTGTCCTGATCCATGGGCGTGTCTCGCGACAGTCGGGGCCGCGCCGCGTTGGCGAGGTCGCGATGGTCTGCCTGCCCCATGGACACGGAGCGATGCACTCGCGGCAAGATGGAGCCGCCGCTGCTTTCCATGCCGCCGAATGCTGATGTCTGTGTTCAAACAAGGATAGCTTTCATCTTGTGTCTTAGAAGTTCGAAAAATTTAAGCAATCGCTATAAAGTAGGTTACAAACAATTTTCGTTTCAAAAACAAAGATTCATATCCCATCACTGAACCAGTTTTCAAGCTATTTTGTTGAAAACGACATTTAACATTTGAGCATGCCGCTTGTGATGATGGAGCCAAAAGCTTTTCGGTAGCCTACCTACATTTATTCAATACATTTTCGACCTTTTCCCTCATCAGACTATCAGTTTGTTTAGTCCCTCGAGCCTTTAATGCTCAACTGTACTTACCAAAGGCGCAACCGCAGGCGGCATAGGTCTGCCCAAAGAGTGGTACCGCGCCGCATCGGACGCGGCATAGGTCTTAGGGGCAGCCCCTAATGCCGGCAGACATTGGAAGGGTGGAGCTGGTTGCCACACGCTGCCCGGGGGTGTGGGCGGGGAGCGGGACGCATTGTCTGCCCAGGCCGCCATGCTGATTGGTTCTGCGAGATGTGGTCAGTGGTTAAGAAACAATGAACTGTTATTGAGTGGTAAATGTTAGAGTAACGACTGATAATATGAAATGGAAGCAAAAATCGTATTGCGCCGACTTTAAGTGACAAGAGACCAACGCTTGGATTCGAGAAGTCGTATGTCTATCTCGCTCGCTTTCACAAAACATACGACTTGTCTAATCGAAATCGAATCGAAGCGTTTGTGAATAGCTATTCAGGGCAGGCAGACGATGATCCTACTTATAAAAATGCTCTCAGGCGATCACTAAATCAGCACATCCCTTATTTTATTTTTTTTCGGATGGGAAATCATCAAATGACTTCTCCCGCTCTGGGCGGAGCAACAGGGTGTGTCAGACTTTTACTGACTAAAACCCATCCATGTTCCTTCATCGCCCTTTGTGTTCCGGGGCCACGGTATCTCTTTCGAACAGTCCCGCAACCCCGGCAGGCATCGGTCCTTGCGGACCCCTTCCTTTTGCTGACTCTCTTAAAGGCGCGCGTGGAACACTCCTGCGCCGTCGACACGGCCTGTCGTCATGAGACGGACGGACGACGAGCTAGCCCATAGCCCACCGTCCACAAATCAGCACATACCTGGAGTGGTAAGCGGTGCTAGATCCAATAGGAACACAGCATTCTCCTTGATAGTGTTATGGTCGATGATGATTGGCTGTTCTAAGCGCTCGCACACCGCCATCTCTGCCCGGGTCTTGGCTCCTCCTTGTCTTAGATCAGGAGCCGCCTTTATCGCCTTGTCGTAGCACTTATCGCAGAAAATGTACCATTGCTGGACAACTATAAAAGAAAAATATCATTGACAAAAAAAAAATGAAAAAGGAAATGAAAAAAAAAAACAAAACAAAGACAATGTTACGTTAACTTTAATAGATGAATAGAAAATAATAATGTTACTGAAGTAGTAGCATAAAGCAATATTTAATATGTTTATTCTACACAATTTCCCTTCATAAACCGCAGTAAGCAGTAATAAGCAGTTTCAGACATAAAATATTATTAAAAAAAGAATGGCTGTGTTCGTGTCACGTCGTAACAAGAGGAATCAATTACGTATTTGCGCAGGAGTTGGACCGAACAGGGCCTATTCTGACTTTCTTCTGCGTAATATACGAAATATAAATTTCAAATTGATGTAAATATTTGTTTCCCACTACTTTCATTTCCTTTACTCTTCATTACTATAGTTTCTTCTTTTACTGCTTTTGCGTTAATAGTGGCGTTAAAAGTGACGTCTTTGAAATATTGAATGCGTCACTGTTTTCTGAACACTAAAAATGAGTAAATGACGTTAATTTTGTAAATTGTTTTTTTTTTTTTACATCAAAATAAATATCAATTTAAAACTAGATGAGGCCGGCGTTTATACTCTCGAGTAAGATTTACTCTTGTTTTGTGAAATCGACCCTAAGTTACTCAGAGTAGAAACAGCTGAAACAAACTAAGATGGTTAGAGTCTATAGAAAGTTAATTGTTACTGCGTACACACGTAGAACGCTAGCTGTCAGAAATTGTCGGCGCTTATAGTTAGAGAGCCCACGACACTAAACCTACCACTAAAGCGGGAGTCTTACCGAACTAGGTTTAGTGTCCCGACCTGCCAGCGCTGACAAGCAGCGTTCTACGTGTATACGCCCTTACTTTTGATCATCTGGCCGCAGTAGGCCGTAGGGTACAGGTCTTCGGTGCCAGGCTCGGGGTCAATCTGCTCGTAGTTGCCGGCGCGGTCGAAGCCCTTGCACGTGGCCGTCTTGCAGCCGGGGTGGTGGCTACGCATGTGTGCGCAAAGGGGGTGTATCACCCTTTTTCCGCCGCATGGGTCGCATATTCCTGTATGAGTAAAGTTGTATGATTAACTGAACACGGATCAAAAAATTATGTAATGGAGAACTTACTGCCAATACTTCTGCTAAAGGGAACCAATGAGAAGGTGTCACCAGGAGTGTCACTGGCACGTCATCGGTCCATCAAAAGGAAAATCGTAACCTATAACGGTGTTAATAACCGACTAGTCGGACATAATTGCGTTAGCAGTCGTAGGCCCCTGAATGCACGAGTGCACCATCCCTGAGTCCTGAGCGCACCCACGCACTACTAGCCCTATATACAAACTGTGGTACTCACTCTATGATTCCCACATCGCCACCATGCTTCGATTAATGCTACACACTTTTAAAGTAATGCAATCAGTAATTACCATAACGAGCCATATATTCTTTCCTTTTACTAATGCCGCTGTGTCTTGGTTCCTCGTTTTCATTCTTCTCCACATTTTTCAATCTAAAAAAAAAAAAAAACTTTAGAAAAACACTGCAGACTCGCGGTTTTTCAATTGATACTTTGTAGTTAAGAACCTTTCAAACAATACTTTACACTCACAAACAATAATGGTGCTCGTAGATTGATTGTCGATTGATTGCCACCGACGAGTCCAAATCACATCGATCTTTATTATCGTTACAATGACTGGTACTGATGGAAGGTCTTACCTGTCTGTGGCCGACGTCAGTTGGTCGGCATCGTAGAGTGCGTCCCACAGCGCTACTAACGCGCGCAAAGCTGGTGGCAGCACGTTCACTACGTACCGCGAGGATCCCGCTACGAACAGTGAACTTATTAAGGACAAAAATATTTAAAAAAAAAACGTATTATGGTGAAAATATCTTTGGTTGGGAGGCTTCCGGATTTCCATGGAATAGCGTTGTTTGGCTCGCGACACTACTGTAACTACCCGTAGTTCCCAACTACTGTAACTCCTTATGAGATGAAATCATCAAACATAAAAAAAAACGCCGCTGCAAATGGAGCTCGACGAATCCCGGAGAAATGGCTCCCAAATTATGGCAGATTGGGTTGACTGAACAATCTAATCAAACATTGAGCGCATTAGCCAGTGTTATGATACGTTAGTCTTGTGGTCGCAAGCGCTACTACTCGCTTTCTTTAGTGTGGTTAGTGCCTAATCTGGTGTCAGTTTTTATACCATCCGTGGGCCTGACTTGGCTTTACATGCCATCAAGAAATATCTCTCAAGCATGCTGGTTTCCTCACGATGTTTTCCTTCACCGAAACAAGTGATAATCATACAATACGAACATGAATCCGAAAAATTAAAGGTGCGTGTCTTGGGTTCGAAGTCGAGACCTAAGACTCACGCCACTTGGCTATCATTGCTATGCAAACTCGCTACCACCACACAACGCGGCAGTAAACAATGAAACGATACGATAACACAAAAAAATAACTCACGAACCTGGTTCACTGCTAGGTCCTGGCATGTTATCTTCTTCTCGTATCGGCATATCAAAGTCCACCTTGCGCATGCGACTCGTACTCGCTTCCATGCCGGATCGCGTCAACGTTTCCAACGTCGTAGGGTGGATGCGTAGGTACAGACCTGGGGAACGGGATAATCCGTTAGGTTACGCAAGGATATAGATATACCAAGAGTAATTTTAACAGCGAAAGCGATAATGGAAATGTCATAAATTTATTGATTGACATAGGGTACCGAATAGCTTTAGTCATTTTAGAAATAAGATTCGCTTTTAGGATCGGCAGCGATGGTACTGCGCGGCTATGCTACTCTATTTATAGTGTCGCAGTAAAGAGTTGAGCGTTGCATTGGAATCCCGGTATCCGCACTTGCCAAACCGGAGAGGGTTTGCGGGGTACGCTGCATTCGGCGCCAGTATTGCAAGTCTGTCTCGATCTATTACGATAAAAGGGTGCTCTCCATGTTTTCTTCTCTCATTATCCTTACCGGCATTGGCAACTTCGACGGAGTGCCTCTGAAGTCTGGCGGGCGTGACGTCATGCGCGGGCCGCGTGACCACGCGAGCGCCCTGTTTCGGTAGCTGCGGGTGGAACTTCAGGAAAGCTGCGCACGCGATCGCGTCGTGGACTATGCCTGTGAAAATCAATATGAAATTGTCAGCTTAGGCTACACAAGTTACCGGATTCACAATTTAAATTATAACTCGTAATAAAACTAATAGGAACTGAAACTAAACTACAAACTTTTTGAATTAAAAATCAATAGAGAAATGATTTGTCAAGGTTTGGGTTTATTATTTCAGACGAAGTGTTAATAGACCCAAAATAAAAGAAAATTATTTTTAGAATTAAACGAAGACTTTAAGATAATAGCAGGCACAGTTCTTAGTAAAGTAACGTTCATTAGTCATGCTTATTTCTAAGCTTAAACAAAGACATTAATTAAAAATAAGTTTGCATGAATCATCTTTTCTAGTAGACACCTACGCAGTTTAAGTTCATACTAAAATGAAATGTTTTCGCTATGATTTTGTATACTTGGTAGTATAATAATAGAATATTCTTTATCATGTTATTTTGTAATGGCCATATTTCTATAAAGCAGCCGTTTCATTAAGGAAAAATCATTTTAAAAGTCATTCATTCAAATTAGGCTAACTATCAGCTTTTGGAATGTAAAATATTACGTCAGTCTCCAAAACATCCACCCGTCACCACTTTCTAGCGTTCTAGCTGGAGAGAAGTGGCGCCACAAATCTGACTGCTAAGTTGGAAAAATAAAAATTAAAAATAAAGGAAACTATACCTTCATGCCACAGCAAAGCACCGAATACCGCTCGCAGGCTCTCAGCCTGCGCGGGACTGAGAGCGTGCTTGCGCGGCGAAGGCGGCGCGGGCGCAGAGCGCGACGGTAGCGGCGGCGGTGGTGGTGATGATGATGTGCGCTTGTACGCACGCGCTCGACTGGCTAACCGTTCGCGAGCCATTGACTTTGGGCTGAGGCGACCGGGAGGGTCCTGGGTAGAGAAAAATATGAAGAAAGGAACTTGTTATACGGTTGTCTTCTCTCATCTTCTAAATGAGGAATATTCTGAAAACGCACGAGTATACCACCAGTGTAAGGACGTGGCTACATCAATCAGCTTGAACCAGTCAAAAAAAGCTTATTTCGATGCAATACCACTACTACTACTACTACACGATTACTAGACTATTGCATGCTATATAATTATACTAGCTGCCCGTCCCGGCTTCGCACGGGTGGACTTTTTATTTTTTTCTATTCTATCCTATCTCTCAAGTTGGATCGAACTGCACATGTTGTGCGAATTTTATTATAATCGGTTAAGTGGTTTAGGAGTCCATTGAGGACAAACATTGTGACACGAGATTTATATATATTAAGATTGTACCACACACGGCAACAATTATGCTCCAATAAGGTAGACCACACCAACCAGCTTTTTTTTTAAATTTAATATTGTTTCTCAGAACAGCATAGAATAAATAGACAAACAGGTTAAAAAAAGCTATTAAAATAGATCTCAGAAATTTAAGTACCCACTTAGTCAAAGTAGCACTAGAAAAACACCGTTCGTTAAGAGTAGCAAAACAGGGAATCTCTCGAACCAAACCCTGGATCCGCCTGGATCAGCTGGTTCCAGCTTAATGGACACACAGGGAATAAAACATCATAACAGACATAAAACCATAGACATTTGCACATAATTCTACACCTCTCTTTATTCAGATAATTCAAGTCAATTGGAATCAGAAATTAGATACAGCTGCCCAGAAGATATCCCTCCCATAACGGGATATAAAGTAGACAGAGTGCTCAAAACAATGCACTATGATAAGAGCCCTGGCGAAGATGGCGTTACCGCCGAAGCCCTAAAATTAGGATCTGCCACACTGCTCCCTCACTTAACTAACCTATTCAATACAATCTTACAGGTAGGTAAACTCCCATCCCAAATGTGCCACTCAAACTTTGTTCTTCTTCGTAAGAAAGGCGATAAGTGCAATATTAATAACTACAGGCCTATTAGTTTAGTCTCTCATATTTATATAGCGTTTATCCAGGTCATTCACAATCGCTGCCAAATTAGACTCGCACCAACCACCGGAACAGGCCGGGTTCCGTCTAAGTATTTCTACTACAGACCACCTTCACAGTTCAAATCAGTTATTAGAAAAATATTCAGAATTTCATAAACCTCTATACGTGGCTTTCGTGAACTACTAAGGCTTTTGATAGTATAAACCATAGCGCCATATTCTCAGCTCTACGAAGCCAAGATATAAAGGAAAAACTTATATAGAACTGTTATAAAATATTTACAACAATAGCACTGCTAAAGTGCTAACGTTAAATTAGATTCTGTAGGCACAACATTTAGAATTGCCAAAGGAGTAAAACAGGGTGACTGCACTCTCCTAAACCATTTACCAGCACCCTCGAAGAGACATTCAAAACCTTGCTGACACATGGACAAGGCAAGGCATTCCGATCGGTGATTTAATGCTATCAAACCTTCGTTTTGCAGATGATATTGTGCTATTTGCGTCTGAAGCAGCTCAACTGCAACAAATGCTCCAAGACCTGAGCACTGCAAGCCTTGAGGTTGGACTGACGATGAATCAGTCAAAGACTAAAGTCATGACCAATGCCGTTATATATAGGGTGGAGGTCGATAGGCAGAAAATACACAACGTCGACGAATACATCTACCTGGGCCAGCTAGTCTCCTTCAACAACAGACAAGACAAGGAGATCGGCCGTCGCGTCGAAAATGCCTGGAGAAGCTACTGGTCCATGAAGGCGCTTATGAAGGGCGACCTTCCTATCTCACTCAAGCGTAAGCTCGTCGACATGTGTATCCTGCCCATCCTAACCTTAAACCTATGGCACCAGACTTGGTCTTTGACGGAGGCTCAGAAGTCCAAACTCAAGGTTTGCCAAAGAGCGATGGAGCGTAGCATTTTTAATATCAAAATTACCGATCGAATACGCAACACAGGCAGACAGGCATCGCCGATGTTGGCGATAACTCTGCGAGGTTAAAATGGGACTGGACGGGGCACATTTCCAGAATGGGTCAGTACAGATGGGCATCATCACACAGTGGGTGCCTGAAGACGGTCGTCGTCACCGAGGCAGGCCTAAGAAACGCTGGCGTGATGATTTGGACACGTTCCTGACTGATTGGCCGGAGGAGGCAAGACACCGGGACAGTTGGAAAGGAATGGGGGAGGCCTTTGCCCAGCAGTGGGACAGAATAGGCTAATTAAAAATAAAAACAGGTGTTTTTGTTTTTAATGCCAAATAAACGCATTTTGTTTTCTTTCTTTTTCCCTCATTTCTTGAATAATCCCCTATACTTAATAATTCCCTTAACTTAGTTAATTACTAGACAAAGCTAAGTCCATTTATAATGTTCAACTTTCCTTAATAATATCGTCACATAACCAAACACTGTTGAGTAATAATTTATTTTGTTATACATTCTCTTTAGAATTAGTATTCACCGTTATTTTCCTCACCTTTAAAAACGTAAATTAAATGAACATAAGTAAATGTTTAGGTACTTTTCTGATAAATGTTTATTTTTTCCTGTTTGCATAATCATTACGAAAAACCTGGCTATAAAAACTCACTCAAGAAATAAAAATAATATGAATATCATAATGAAAGTAGTTGTAGGTACTTAAACCTCTAACGTCATTATAACTAAATATTTATTATCTTTATCCTTTGTGTGTTCCTCGAGTTATGACTCAGATAAGGTAAAATGTAGATAAAGGAGCTTTTTTGTAGAGAATCCGGTGACATTTGCAAGCATCTTGGTTTATTAATAGTGCATAATTTGATGTCCTAAAGCCACTCTTCGGTACTATACGGACACAATATTAATTTATACATTACTCAATTTTCATTTGGGTTATTCCGATCGGCAATATTTCATTCAATATAGCGATTATATATCGCTTAATCAAGTTCAGGTCGGATTTGAACTGAGCCAAGCGGCTTTTTCCCCAAAAGATTTCTTCATAAATTCGGTTTTACCGCCTGGCTGTCCTAAATCATGAAGAACCGAACATTTGAGTAGTAACCGCACATTTACTGAATAATCTCGAGACACGTTAAGCGACAATGATTATGTAGGCGGGTGAACATGACAAAACTACTATATTTTGATGTTAGATTGAGATAACCAACGATGTTTTGCATGTTAGTCCGGATTTTCGTTACTATGAATGACTTAGACAAGTACCTTGGACGCCCCGATGTAGACTTGCATGGTTGATATGCTGGCACTCTCGCTTCTGTCCGGCGAGGTCTGTGTGCCGGTCTGAGCGACCTTGCTACTGCGGCTCTCGATGGTCGGCTCTGGTTCTATTTCGGTCTGGAAACACACATAATCATATGAAATATAGAATTTCTAGAAGTGAGACACATAATCAGTTATAGTAATCAAAATATTAGGGAAATTACGCGCATTGAGCGTGGTGTTACACCAGCCCGTTACACAATACAATATTATTAAGATCCCATGGTGTCCCACAGCTGGGCAAAGGTTTCAGCATTCTATTTGCACTCTCGGTATAAAACTTCTAAGTCAGAATCAGTCTTCTAACTGAGCCTGCCGCGTTGTCTACACACGAAAAACAATGACTTTATAATTTCCGTTAAATCCGAGCAAATCAGACATCACTCTGCACACAAAGCAAAGTCACAGGTCGTCTCTGGTTTCCTGGAACGTCATGGCAAATCGTCATTGTAACTATCGGAAAGACATCAACAGTTGATCATAGCCAAACAACTGGTCCGTTCCCGCTACGTTAGTCATCCGCTGGATTGATATAATGAGTCATTAATTGTATTATTTTCTAAGAACAGCAGGTCTACTCCCGTTATCTTTAGGTTCTGAATCAAAGCTAATAATCAAATGATTTTTGTGATAAATTGTCTCCAAATCGAATTGTCAAACAGACTGAAGAGAGGCAAGTATGCAAGATCATGCCATAATTCAGTTTGATTATTCGTTCGTCCATCGGTGCCTCTGTTGCTGGCCGCTGCTGCAGTAATGTACTATATTTGTCGTCTACCTATTTCGGTATCGCATTTGTTTTACCGCAATTCGTATAACAACAAGTTATAACAGCTATAACTTAGTCACAAAAATGACCTCGATAGTTAATTGTCTTGAGGAAAATGCCTACTCGACGCAGTTATTTACTTGGTTACTTATGACATTTTTGCCAAGGAATCATATTATGTTTGGATTATTTACATCGTCTTCATCTTTCTAGTTTAATGATAAAGCCGCAGCAACTTACCTAATAATTATATTTCTTAAAGGATATTTATTCTATAGGCTTCAAAATAAAGTAACTTATGTAGTTACAAATATCTTACTAGCTTGTCCCCGCGGCTACGCCCGCGTGAGGGCGGTAACTGTCCCACGGAATCTTCTACCATAATAAAAAGATTTTTTGGTCCAGGTTACAAACTATTTGTGCCAAATTTCATCCAAATCTGTTCGTTAGTTTTTCGTGAAAGGGTATAACAAACATCCATCCATCCTTACAAACTTTCGTATATATTTTATAAGTAAGATAGTAATAATGAAGCAAAATGTATCTTATCAGGCAACATTATGAGAAAACTAGAATGTTTTAGAATCAAAATAGCCTCCCAGAGAAGAGGGCCTATAGTGGTAGCTTAACCGCTGCCGCTGAAAACGTTTGAAGATGACGAGATTGCCACCTATAGCCATTTCCATTGAGACATCGAATATTTGAGCCGCCGCGGTCTGTCATGGCATGGACAGCTTTGACACAAACCTCTTGAATGGCGATGGGATCCCCGTTGTCACCAAATCGCTGCTTGATAGGCGACCACCATTCGTCGCTGTTGCCATTGCTGCGCCGCTGGGCTCGTCTGCAATACCAAAAGGCGTTTATATGGCCACTTTTAAATGGAGCATACATATTGGTTTGGTTGGATTTGCTTTAAGGGCCTATACTACCTCAAATGGCTTAGCATGATCCTCCGTTACGCCTAAAATACTGCAGCATTAATTTTGAAATAAATATATAGTAAAGTTAAGGATTAATGTTAAGTCCTATATTTGGCGAAAACACGATTCCATAAAATTTTCTCGATAGAAAAAAATCCCAAAGTTTAGTTCAAGTTCAAATTAGATCATTAAACTTTTTATACTAACTGAACTAATTATAAAGCAGGTCTTATATTATTTATTTTTTTAGTCCATTCAATAGATTTTTTGTAAATCGCAAAAAACCACTAATTTCGCACTATTCGGCCCGCAGTGACTGACGTAACAACCACTTAGTAGTGCAAGCTGATTATAACTCTATTCTAACAGCATTTCAAACGAAGTTTGAACTACCAAATATAGAGTTGCTAATTTGAGGTAGTATAGGCTCTTAAGTTTAAATTAATATGAGTGCTGTTTTGACCATTTGAAGGCATTTTGGAATATAATGTTTTTTTTTTATGTGTTTAATAGCGAAGCTATAGAATAGCGTAATAATAAAGTTGTTTTTTCAAGATCAACGTGCTCGATTCCTGGCATGGATATTGATTTTTCAAAAAACCTATTTGAGATTTCTTTATTCCTCATAGTTTCTCAATATCCGATAGCGACTTGCATGCACAAACGGTTTGTGCAAAATTTGGCGCAAACACTGTATGACGTATTATAAATTAATAGCTTATTAATATTGTACCGTCTTCAAGTACAGTACAGTCAACAAAAGAGGTGTGCAGGCTAGCAATCTTCTTACTACTATTATAAATGCGAAAGTTTGTGAGGATCGATTTTTTGTTATTCTTTCACGTAGAAACTACTGAACGGATTTGGATGAAATTGCAAACAGATTGATTTATACCTTTTCGCATTTATAATAGTAGTAAGAAGTTTGCTAGCCTGCATACCTAAATCTTTTGTTGACTGTACATGCTTAATTGAGCAAATAGATCGAAACTATCGTATACCGATGCTTGCTTGAACAAACAAGAATTGGAGGAAATAAGATTCGGCGCGTAGACTATAACCGAAACTATACTATCGCCATTTCTGCTACGAAAAAGAAATCCACAAAGTAAAACAAGAAGTGTAGCCTGTACTCGTTATTGCACATCGAATGAAGCAAAAACAATGAAAACATACTTGGGCGAGCCCGCAGATGACAACGCCGAGATCTGTTCAGCACGGATGACCCGGTCTCGCTTGCTGGGCTCCGAAGAGCCTGGCACCATGCAGAAACTGCCGTCCGCCTGGGGCTGGACATGGAAATAAATACACAAAATTAAGCTGAGGATCATAAAGAAAGCTGGAAGAATAATACTTGCGGCACATTTTTTTTATTTTTTACATTCTAGTTCACATTCTAGTTTACATCCAGTTCTAAGACAAGCATGTTTTAGGAAAAGTTCTGCTTTGTAGAGGATCCCTGCTCATACTCATAGGTATAACTAGCTTTGTCACAGTCGCATTCTAACAGTTATTATGGATAGATCAGTATCGTTACTTGTGGCCGGCGCATAAGTTTCCTACTTCCGTTTACCTTGTCAGTCGACACGCTACGAAATAAAAGGGAATATGGTTTTTTTTTTTATTTCGATACGGAATGTTACTACTAAACTGTACTATAAAAATAATGACAAAAAGCGAAAACAAGACATAAATCGGCCAAACAACACAAAAGTTATAACCATTTAAACTTTTGTTTCCATCTCTTTTTAGATTAACGGAATTTAGTATGGATTTTGTACGTCGATGCAGCAAATGACGTCATTCGCTGTATAGGAACTCTGTCTAATCAGAAGTTTCAAATGCGTATACATTTTTTATAGATATAAAAAATAATACTTTCACTTTGCTATTTCTGGTGTGAATACGCTTTGTTTAGAGTGATAAAAAAGTCATGCATATACCCTATTAGAAGTAGGTTAAAGATTTGATTACAATGCTTGTTAGTTACGTGAAGCTAATATAAGCGTGTCACAAATAGTTATAGTCACCTCAATTATAGGGAAGCTGTCGTCAATGCAGGCGATTTCTGTAACAAAAATAGAAAAAAAATATCAAAAACAATGTTACTGTAGTTTCAAGGCTAGGAACAGCCATCAACAAAACTTAATCAACACTAAAGTTATCTACTTTGTAATTATTCAGCAAAACGTTTATTTGAAATCTGAACTGAAATAATTTAAGAAGAATTTTACATCTTAGCTATTTTCATATGATATGCTAAAAGATAATCGAATAGATAATTTTGTGTCAATTTAGATGTTTCGTGTAAAAGTAGCAGTGTTAGTCGACTGTCGTAGCTGACCAGATAAGGTTGGCTGGCGATCAGAAATAAAATGGCAACTTCTTAGAAAACTGTTCAAAATAATAATAACAAAAGAAAAACACCCCACTACTGACGATAAAGGTCACTGCTGCCATTGCAGTTTTTAGGGTTCCGTACCTCTCTAGGCTCATCTGTCTGCTGATCTTTTGACAACCGTAATGGGTACACTTGCATTATTTTTTTTAATTTAATTGTATTCAATCCATACTAATAATACGATTTATGCTCTTGACAGTGTCTGATACCATTCTGGAACCAAGCGGTTTTAGCAAATTCCTACTTTAAAAAATGCTTTAAAATCGACTAAACGTGCTTTCTCTATGAATTGATCTTTTGAGGTCCCACAATATTCCTCAACTCTATACCGATTATCAATTTTATTCCTTTGACAAGATGTTAAAATAATAATAATATGTCAAACTATAATGTTAACAAACCCGCATTTTTATGACGTGTTGCGTCATCGCGAGTTCGAATTTTAAATGTTTTGTTACGTGTATTGTTATTCTCGGATAGTATTAAATATCAAACTACTCGTGAGGAGTGCTATGATATTACGTTAAAGGAAATTAGTTTTCGAATCTAGTATTTCGCCTCCGAAAAAGTGATAGGTATTTAAACCTATAGTGATTGTGAAGTGTGAAGAAATAAGTGATTATTGTGATTAGAACGTGTGGTAAAACAGAAAAATAGTGCTTAATTATTATGGTGATTAGATTGTTAAACTATCTAAGCCAAAAAACAAGTGGTTTTGTCTTTCTAAGGGGACCATTTGGTCCAACCGGGGCTGGGTAGTAGTAGTACCCACATCAAAACAAACAGTGAGTATGTAAATTCTAATACAAATCTTATAGGATTATATTTAACTAGTAAATAAGATTATGGTCTCATTGGAAAGCAAATATAATCTAGTTTATTTTAATATAAAAAATATAGATAAAAAGTTAATAGTTTTTCATTAAATTAATATTTTTTTAGAGTATCAAATTCGAATTACATATCTTGATTTTTGGTTAATTAAATTCCTTAACTATTCAGCTTGTAACTGTATTTTTTAATTAGCTATAACTCTTGTAGTTTGCGATCGTCAAGTGTTTAAAACTGAGACGTCAATTAACATGCGAACATTTAGCGAATGTTACACGTATGACGTATTGGCGAATTAAGGTCACGTGGTTTGCACTGGTGAGAGGATAAGGCTTCTATAACTTTTAAAACAACAGTTGAAATGTTTTAAGGGGACCCAGCCAAGAAACGTGTTTTTTTGGTATTTATTGTTCAACCTTAATAATGCCAACCCATACAAAAGAAGTTAAATATTGTGCTGTGGTACAAAACCCTTCACGTGAGAGTTTGAGGTTTCTGCTATAATATCCACTTAAGGCGCTATCAACACCAAAATCGCGCACACTGTCTATTTGTATGGGAGTAAACGAAACGTCACGATTACTGGGCGGCCAGGTTTTAGAAGAAAATAATGAATAAATATTAAAATAAAAAAAGTGTAGATTATTTGTGAAATATGACTCGTTAGCGGTTTAGGTATGAATATGTTAACTTCATATATTTTTAATTGCGGCCCATAAGTCAAAAAAATAAAGACAGAACCGTTAATGATGATTTTAAGACCAATCTTTGCAATTATTTTCTATCGAGCCGATTTCGTATCGAAACCGTCAAAGGTCTTTGAAATATGATGAATGTTAACATTTTTTTTTTTTGAATCTAGAACAAATAGTTTTTCTTAAAAAACTGCTTAAATAACATCAATTTTAACAAATTAGGTGTTATCAGCCTCTTAACCAAGCAAGAATGTCCACCTAGTTTATTTCTTCTTGAAGTTTATGTCTTATTTCAGATAGAAAACCTTGGAACGCAGTCTTTCTTGCTTTACATCTTTTGAAAAGGGTACCAAGAAGAAGTTCCTTTGCCTCTTATGATTTCTATTGTTTTCAGTGTTCCCTAACAATGAATAAGGATGTGCTATAAACTTGTCCGGATCAGCACATTCTATTCGCCAGTACCTACTACACATATTTGGCTTTCATTCGTCTCGTGGCGATCGGTAAACTCTGTCTAGCATCTACTTTCACTAGATCATGTTCTGTTCGGCTCGGCACTATTTAAGCTTCACCATGCGGCTACATCGCTTTAGCCGCTAGAATTTTCCAGACAACACCGACTTTTTCATTCTGTACCTACGACTATACTTATCTGGTCCTAAACCACACTATCTTCAAGCTGGGACCAACCATAGACATTCACAAAATTTCATTGAAGATAACAAATTAATAATATAACCCTGAACAACCACTGAACTTTCTTACCGGTTAACAAGCTATCGCTCTCGTCTTGTGACCACGACTGCATGTCGCCTTGTGCGTCGCCGTAGCCGCTCCAAAAGCCCGTACATTCAGACTAAAATTTAAAAAATATTTATTATGTTTGAGACAGGCCGTGCGCCCGGTGAGGTTTCGCACAAACTTTCAAACACCCTGCCCACTGCTCACAGCTCACTACAGTTTACATAAATGTTTCTAGACTCAAGAAGCATAAGAATGGAAGCATATGTAATAGAGTTCCTTCTTAGATTAGGCAGAGCTTTGCCTGCCAGTGATTGAATTCTAGTTTTATAAAGAAGTCTTGAAAATTCTGAACGTTTCTTTAATGTATTAGTTTATGCACAAAAATAGTGCATGTGCTCATTACAAGCTTTGTTTTTAAGTTAGCGGGTACCTCGAGTGGCGGCGGCGTGGTAGGCTCGACGGGAACCAGCAGCGCTCTGTCGAAATGGCGGTGATGCGATAAGCACCATCCCACGTCAGCACCTCCCTCAATGTAAGCCCGTACAGAATCCGAGCTCAAACGAACCCAAGTACCGTCCTTGTTCAGGAGCTAGGAAATGCAAGTTAATAAGTTATGGTTTATATAGCGTGTAGTGCTCATTTCAGTCGCTCCACGTAAAATCTGCATCCGGTTAGACCGGAAGCCGACCCCGACATAGATGGGAAAAAGCTAGGCAGATGATGATGATGGCCATTTCTATATTTAACAATTTTCTGAATCTTTTTGTTTTACGGCAAGTCATACTTTGTCAAGTTTCACTTAAGGCTGATGCTCCAGGGTAGCCCGCGAAATTCAAATTTTCTTACGTTTTTTGCAATTTGCAGGCCAGTGCTAGGTTGTATGTTGATTGAATTTCGCGGGCTGGTTGGAGCATTCACCTTAAGTGCATTAATTTTTACTATCTCGCGGTCACATGTACTGCTGAAGTTTTTTCGTGAAAAAATTACAATTATTTAGCGCTGCACAGTATTTTGCGCTACGATATTTATCGAAATAGTAAAAATTGCCAGCGAGTGAAATGGCTGTGTCATCCGAGCAGACAGACGGACGCGAAATCGTTAAAATTATGCCGTCTGTCTTTCTGTCCATTCCGGTTCCATTTTCGCCGTTCAGCTTAATCCTTGCCTTGCCTTTTCCCAACTATTGCCAATTGGAACCCTAAAAAGAAACTCACCTCTTCAACAAATGCGATGTTACCGCCAAGCGGTATCCGGCCAATCTCCTCGGCTTGCAGAGAGGGACTGGCCCTCACTCGGAGCCCACAGCTAAAGCGTGAAATGAAGCGCCTCAGCTTCAGAGGTGTAGTAGGGAGTGTGCTCCCGGCCTTCGCGGCACTCTCAGCAGGCTCTACTATACTCTCGGCCACTTCTATTGTAACTTCCTGCAATGAAGGCACATGGGTAAGAGAGTGACATCACTAATGGATGCAGAATCGTGATGAGTCAGTCAGAGAACTTTATGCCCATGTAATAAAAGTGAAAAAGACATCATGCGCCTCGTTACGGTTCGGAAGACGCGACTTGTCGCCGCTTCAGATTATTCGCGTTAAAGCATGCATATGTATCTTTCCGCGACGTCACTCCCAAAATCAACAACCCACGACGATATAATGGGACAGTTAATTGTTCTAATTTATACAATTACACAAATCAGCAGTAAAGAGTAAATTGGCACAAGTTATTTTTGCAGCGCAGTCGAGACAAAAATAAATCCAATACAATAAAAGTTCATTCTATCATTAACACTTAAAACGGGATATTTAAATAGGGAACACCCAAAAATTCCGAAAAACTAAATTCCGAATTTCGAAAAATGATAATGTTATTATTTAAAATCCCGAAATTCCCAGGCCGAAGGCCGGCGGAGCGACCACGACATTTGTGACAAAGTGGGTGTGTAATGTAAAATGCGGGCGTAGCGAGCGCACGTCATGGAGTCGTAGCAGGTTCAAAATATCTCTAAAACGGTGCGTCCTATCGCAAAAATATTGAAAATTTTGCCCCCTTTATGTCCCTGCCACATAATTCTCAACATCAGGTAAACTTTTTTTTTTTGTCGGACTATTGAAATTCGGTACCTATTTTGAGAATAGTAATTATTGAACGTTCGGAATATTGAAATTTAGGAATTATTAATATATTTTAGGAAAATAGCATTAGGATATATCGGAGTTGTTATATTCGGAATTTTGAACCATGCGGAATTATGAAAATCGGTATTTCGAAATTCGGAATTGTGACTTTCGAAATAAGGTTTTTCGGACTTATGTAGTGTACCCATTTAAATACCACGTTTATTCTTTGTTTAGAGTTCCCAAAATTTGAACACTATTGCAACCACCATGATCATGCATAAACTGATGTTTTGCGCGCTTGCTGGCACTATCACTGTCACTCACAACTAGAAACTTACTTTTTTCGGTTTTTACACAATTGAACCACTGGATGTCAGGCTCTTGACAATTGAAACCCGTTCCCCGCATCCCGTGTTAAGTGTTATTGATAGTGTTAGTGACGTTGTTAGTTTAAAAAGTTCAATCTATTTCATTCTATTCCATGCTGCTGATTCATCCATCACTCAACAACGTCACATTAGGGACACAAGTTTATGTATTAGCTAATCAAACTAACTAACTAGCTAACCTGTGACGCTGGATGATCATCAAAGGTGCATCTGAAGATATAAGCTCCCGGAGATCTCGGGACCCAGATCGCGGCATAGGACCCGTCAGCATTCTCTCGGACCGGCAGTCGCTCTGCCGGAATACGTCCGCCATGGACGAATACGCTCCGTAAGGAATTGCCATCACTCCACGGCTCACTCGCCAAGCGAAGCTCCTCGAACGAAAAGTCTTGATAAGCCTGTAAAGAAATAAAAGATTAATATCACTCGTTTATTTATTGGACCAGCCATGCAACTCCTGAAAGCCAACAACAGTGGCGACCACCAGAAAAGCACCAAGGCAATAAGAGCTCGACGAGTCCCGGAAAACGATTCATGTAATATCATGAATCCCGCAACGAAATTAACTAATCTTAAAATTTTTTTGATTGGTTTCCAACAATATTAAAAGGCAGCTTTGAAGTGCAAAATGCAATCTTAGTATTTTTCACCAATTTATCCTACACCCACTCTTTATTGATTTTGTTGCGGGTTTGTACCTAAAATAAAAACTCTTCAAAGGACGTTCGAATATACTTCTTCCTGTAATCCATCTAAAGGTATTAAAAATAAACACTTTTTGGATTAGTGGGAGGCTTTCCAACGCAACGTCTTCCGAGAGCCGATTCGCTTGATTTTATAATCTTCGCCGTTGCAGTTTGAATATTTCTGAGACATGTAATAATCATGTATAATTTTACTTAATTCTATGAAATAGACGCGTTTGTTGCTAAAGATGATTACCTATTCAATGGTACCGGTAAATGAAAATAATAAAAAAATTTTTTGCCTAAAATAACACCGACTTCAAAAACACAACAAAGTGAAAAATAACTTTAGCTTGACTTCTGTGTGTTTGATTTAGTTTCTTTACTACCGAATTCTAAAGCTAAAGTTATTTTTCACTTTGTTGTGTTTTTGAAGTCGGATATATTTTTTGCAAAAAAGTTTTTTATTATTCCATTTTTGGTTGTAATATCCTACACAAATATTAGTTACTTATACATTTATTTTAACATAACATAACATCACACCTGTAATCCTCGAAGAGTCGGGCTGAGGTGTACCCAATAGTACCTACACCCACATTTCGCCAGTTATGTTTAAGTCCCATGTAATAGGGGGCGAGCGCCGGCGCCGGCGCAAGTCCAGACTGCGTGGCTGCTACTGAGAAATTCCTGATGGAAAAATCCAATAACATTTTGCCCGACCTGGGAATCGAACCCAGGACCTCATTCTGAGTAGTCGCCACCACTAGACCAACGAGGCAGTCATTTATTTCATATTGTTAAGGCGATTACATGAGCTAAATATAAGCAACTGTATTTGTGTTGGTTCAAACTTCGTTTGAAATACTGTTAGAATAAAGTTCTAATCAGCTTGCACGACAAAGTGGTTGTTACGTCAGTCACTGCGGCCGAATAGTGCGAAATAAGTGGTTTTTGCGATTTACAAATAAAAGAAATTTTTAGAGATAAGTTCGTGTTTTTTTTCTATCGAATAAAATTTGTTGTATTATGTTTTCAAAACACTATCGTACTAGCATTTATATCCTGAAGAATATCATATATTTTTCTGGATTTGTTTATTGCAGTGAATCATATGCTTTTTTGCATTATAAAACTCGCGTTTAGTTCATGTAATCGCCTTAACAATACTTGTCATGGTAATAGGCCCTCCAATCCTCCAAGCCGTGTGGTATCCGGCAGAGTAGAATAGAACCAACCCATTACACTCACGGGTGTCGTATAAGGCGACTAATGGCTGAGGCAGAACACCTTGCGCCTCCGTAGACCAGAGAATGGGCAGCAAGCAGCGTTTTCTGTTAGTCTTTCAAGGCAAATTCCTCTCATCATGGGAGAGGCTTATGTCCAGCAGTGGACGTTATGGGCTGTTGTAGTAGTGTAGTAGGCCCTCCAATAAAATGGAACCTAACATACCTAACTGTCGAAATGTGGGTGTACTGTACACATCTGCATTCCCCTCAGAGCATACAGGCGTGATATTAAATATGTTACGATGTTGTGAAAACAACAAACATCCAAGCGATGGCAGCAATCGCGACCGATTTGCTGTCTATAATTGAAGAATTCCATCGTAAATCTCCGGAGATCCCCAGTCGGTGGCAAAGAAACTGAATCAAACACACAGAAGTCACCGACTTCTGAAGCTAAAGTTAGTTTTCACTTTGTTGTGTTTTTGAAGTCGGTTTTATTTTTTGCAAAAAAGTTTTTTATCACAATATGGCGTCTGGTGGTCGCCATAATGAATTTAGATTACTGTCATGTCTTAAGTGACACTCACAAGATTTAGACAAATCGTTTGATGTGAGAATCATCAACATCGGCCCATGGCCGCCCAGCCGCGACGCGTTTTGTGTCTAGAGAGTGCCACAAAGGAACAAACATTCATATACAGGGTGTAAACAGACACTTCACGAAGCCGTCAACCTAGCATTCTGTACATCAAACTGGGTAACTCTGCACCAAAATGATTGCTGGGAAACTATTTTTTTTGGGGTGAAAAATCACATTTTACGGTAAAACTCAATGTAACGCATTCTACACATTGTGCATTGAGTAGTAAACGGGGCATGGAGGTATTTAAAGTAAAGTTACATTAAAAACTTTTATTTAAAAAAAAGTTAGAACTTTGACCCCAATATCTCCGTAACTAGAAGGTTCCCAGGTATGGTCTTGATCTAGGACAAAAAATATATCGCAGTGATGAGGAGAATAAGCGCCTTTCGGCTTCGTTAAGGGTCTATTTACACCCTTTATACATATAACATAGACTAATAAACACATTACGCTTCTTTGCGTCGCGCAGTCGGGTAGAAACAAGCTACCTACAATCCACCCACAGACATATAATAGCTGCGTAAGGACTGTAGGTCCGTCCGTTCCAAAGCCTAGTATCTTTTCATAATTATAGTTTGTCAAAGCTCTCATAAAATGATTATTTTATAACATACTCGTACATTCATACTTTACAACGTGCAGCCGTCTTTGGACTTGGCTGCGACTCTGCGAGGACGGTTTCAAAAACGACAGTTTATTACAACACCTACTATAACAACACTTTACCTATGCATAAAAATTGAATACCTTGTTCGAATCGCGTCTGGGAAGCGATAGCGCTTGAGACTAGACGAGTTCGATTCCCAGGTCGAACGAAATGATATATTTTTTCGTTTAGGAATCTTACAGTAGCAGTCTGGATGATGATGATGACTTTGTGGGTACACCTCTGACTAAGTCATCGGAAGTCACAGGCGTGATGTTATGTGTCAATGATATTGTTTACATGTCAGATAGCTAGAACCATGCGGGATTCTAACGCAATTACTAAATAAATCGATGCCATTGACAGGCACATATTGTTGATCAATTTGATATCATTGTCCTGAGGTATCGTAATAGCCGTGTCTGTCACCAGTCGCTTGATGTGACGATGTGACCCACCGGAAACTCAGGCAAATGTTAATTGAATTTCCACGATCAATAAATGTATATAGGGTGTAAAAAACCTCTTAACGAAGCCGAAAGGCACTTGTTCTCCCAGTCATTGCGATCATTTTTTTGTTCTACACCATACCTGGGAACCTTCTAGTTACGGAGATATTGGGGGTCAAAGTTCCAACTTTTTGACAAGTTTTTTTTTAAATACAGGTTTTTAATGTAAGATTTTTACTTTAAACACCTCCACGACCCCCGTACTATTCAATCCATTCATCAGCACAATGTTTTGAGTGCGTTACATTGAATTCTACCACAAAATATGATTTTTCACCCAAAAAAAAAAGTTGTTTCCCAGCAATAATTTTTGCGTAAAGTTACTTAGTTTGATATACAGAATGCTTGGTTGACGGCTTCGTGATGAGGTCTTTTATACCCTGTAAGTAGCCTGTAGCAGTAACACGTTTACTGACCTAGCTTATCACGGAGGTTCAATCTCTCACTAACATATTTTCTATAAGTCCAACGCAATTTTAGTTCTTTGCGTCATTCAAGTAAAATATTTTTTGCTAACCGTACTTTTCAAGTGAAACGCAATTATGAATAGGAACGGAAATGATTTTATTTTAATATGATTTATGTACAATTGATTTCAATACGAATGTTTTGTGTATTCTATATATTATTATACATACGACCTATAGCTTGCGTAGGTACGATACCTACTGGTTTTGTTACCTCGGAAGTGCGATCAATTGCACCTAATGCGATAGGTAATTAACCTAATCCACTGGGTTACATTAACTATTTCGACGGACTTTAGTAGGAGATTGTGACTTTTTCTTAATATTAGGTTAATAGTACTTACATGGAAGTCGTACCATACCTTGCTTCTGGTAGGTAGTTCTGATTTTTTTATATTTTGTATATGATGAAGTGGTTATGTCAAATCCAATTTTCCGATCTACAAGAAATGCGCGAAAAACATAATCCTTAATTGGCAGTTAAGTAAAAAAATACCAAATAGAAAATCTTTCAAATAATATGCTATGTTTTTAGCGTTTCCCGTGAGGGTATTATGAAGGTAGGGAAAAAATTAAATTGAAAACGAGCGCGAGCCTTAAAGAAATTCTGGAAAATAGCGCCCTTCACAATAAGACGCCCTCACTATCGTTTCCAATTAACTGCACCGTTAGTAATTGATGCGAACATGAACAACAACTTAGCAGGAGGAACGTAGACTGTACTTCAGATATACCGCTGGAGAAATACCGAGATTTAGAGTGTCGATACGAATTTGTAACGCAATGTATTGTAAAGGTTGTCTACCTTTAAAGCAACCTCGCGTCATACGGTCTGGTAGAGAAATGATGCTGACCGCTTACGACCAACCAAATAAATAAGAAAACCAAATGCTATAATGTGAAATGAATGCGTCGTTCATTTTATTTTGAAATTATTTGTTATTGACAAGCTGAAGTTAACACTTTTTGCTTGAAAATAAATAGTTAAAGAATAATTCAGAAATGCTGTTCTTTAGCAACGATTTCAGTATTAATATAGTCATGTTATAGTATCTTGCTAACATAACAAAGACGTTTACACCAAAATCAAACTCAGAAAATATTCATGGTTCGGTCGCGAAAGCGAAGATAAGTTTAATTATGAAAGGGTGCAAGCAAACACGGGGGGGGATTAGAGTCTATGAAATAATATGTCTATAAATAATATAGGGTTGTTCGTGTACTAATAATAGCTTACATACCAAACAGCTTTCTAGGACATTAGGAAATACCCTAAGAATTTTGATGATCATCAGTCAGTGACGAAATCAGGGTTTTTTAGATATCAATAAAATCTAAAGTTTATGATCTATGCAATTAAAACTTTATAATTATGTTGAATAAGTCCGCTATTGACAACATAATATCCCGAGAATCTGGAATCTGGAATCTGGTATAATCCAAAACCTTCCCCCTTGCGCTTCGCTTGGCTCGTGTTGGGGGGTGCACGGTAGTGCGTAGTGCCCCCAGATCCAGATAATAGGAAGGAAGGCACTTCATCTTCCTGCTTACCCTTCACTTAAATTTTCTAGGAATAATGTATATTCATATTGTATTGAATTTAGAGCGGTTTGTGTTTGTTGCTTGATGTTTACGCTTACTCCATTTACTAAGGTTCCTATAAAAACGATTTCCTATAAAAAGCCTTCCTACCTTATAATTATATCTTTTCCTGACGTGTCTAATATGCAGAAAGTGTTTTTATAACTTAATCTGTTATAAACGTGCATGCATTTACTGGAAATTCTTTTAAGGCAAGCAATAACTAAAATCAATGTATTATAGTGCGTTTTGTTTGGTTGTATTTTCTATGCTTTTGCCTTGCTCACGTGTTCTCAATTATTCTGTTATTCTTCATTTTCTTAATAATAAGGATAAAGAAGGATGAACTGGCAAGAAAGGAAGTACCTATCTGATAAGATGAGAAGTATTAGAGAAGTACGGAAGAAGACAAAAATAAATTGGGATAAGGACAGGAAAATGATGATAAGGCACTTGCACATGAGCCCAGAGCCACCCGCAACCAACACTATTGATCAGTGGACACTATTACTTTGAGGAGAGGTAAATGTGAGCCCCAATAATGGCAAATCACTAAATGCATTTCACGCTAAACTTATCTAAAAAACCATTCTGTATGTTTCATCTTCAAACGATTCACAGAAATAGAACGAAGTTTAAAAATCGTTTAGTAGTTATCGCATTTAGTCATTTATGGGTACAAGTGGGCCTAAGGAACAAATATATAATTACTTAAGTGTTTGGAACACAGAACGCGTCTAAGTTGACCGCGGCCTGCCGTCCAGTGCATTTCTGTATGAAAGAACCATCAGTGCGTCTCATGACGTGTGCTAAGTCCGTGGTTCCTACAGGTGATTATACCACAATAATTACCTTCATCATAGAAATGGCATGGAAGCACATGGTTTCTCTTACGGTGGGTTGGTAGGGCACGTCGGGAATCTTGTGGCGCTGGTTCTCGACGTTCGACGACCGACTGGAACCAGAGCTCAGCCGTTGAACCACTACCTGCGAGACAAATGAAAACAAAAACTTATAAATGTGCTAAGTTCTCGAAAGTTGCCACGAAAAAGTTTTTATTTCAGATCGTTTATGGGTCCATCGAATGTTAGTGGGTGAATATAATTCTAGTTAGAATATTATAAGCAGTCTCTGATGCCAACCTATTGGGCTCACTCAGCATACTACACATACCTATGTATCGTGCCGCGGCGATACGAAAAGACGAACAATCTGCTAAACTGAGTTAGTAGTAAAAAAACAAATTTTAATGCGTATACCTATAAGTAAAACCCTTTTTAAAATTGCCCCCTTCGACCTCGTTTAAAATGCCTACAGCCAGTGGCGTAGCGAGGGGAGGCATAGCCCCGGGTGGCGCGCGTCGCTCATGTCATCAGATCAGATAGTTACTATTGTCATTAGCTTTGTAGTAACATCCAGAACAACCAAGCAGCGGCCTAGTTGCCTATTGTACTTACTATACGC
The DNA here is from genome assembly GCA_941918905.2 of Xestia sexstrigata. Taxonomy (NCBI): domain Eukaryota; kingdom Metazoa; phylum Arthropoda; class Insecta; order Lepidoptera; family Noctuidae; genus Xestia; species Xestia sexstrigata. Next base: position 6,729,200 of record OW799200.2, on the reverse strand, counting down.
CACAAGCACGAGGACGACGCGCGACGGCAGATTGCAAGGAACGGCACGCAGACATTTAAAATTGGATAAAAGATTATGCTTGGGGTTTAAGGGTTAAGGGTTTTTTTTAATAAAAATGTATTCATTGGTTTTTCGTTTTTTAACATATTTTTATTTTATATATTTTTTTAAATGGATTTTTTATATATATATAAGTATTAATACATATATTAAAAAAAAAGTTAAAAAAAAGAAAAATATAAAAACAATAACACTACAATACATTTATAATATTAAAAATATTTTTTCATTATACAAGCATTGCTCGTTTAAAGGAATTATTAGATTTACAAAATACATTTTATTCAAGTTAAATAAAATAAGTTTACGTAGTTGACTGTACATCTGACGTATTTTACGTAGGTGGCGCGAGTCAGCCATCTCTTCAGTCGCCAGATGACGAATGACTCACCATCTCAGTAGAGCCCACTTGAATTTTTGTTTGAAGTGAAAAATAACTTTAGCTTCAGAAGTCGGTGATTTGTTTGTTTGATTCAGAATTTTTTTTGCTAAAAAACTTTTTATTTTATATTTTTGGTTGTAATATCCTATGTTATATAAATTTTTGTCATGCATTTAACAATACATATCATGGTAATAGGCTTATCCCCAATCAAATGGAAACTAACATACGTAACTCACGTAACTGTCGAAATCTGGTTGTACCGTACACATTTGCGTACTCGGTCTTCGGTATCGGCGAACTTACTTTAATAGTCTAGTTGAAGTTAGCATGGACAATACCTTCAACCAATCCAATCGTTAGGCTTGCATGGGTTTCTTTTACTTCTTGTTCACAGCTGTATTCATTACTAAGCATTAAGAAAATAAAATAGTATTCATTTGAAATATTATTATTGGCTATTGAGTGAAACTATGAGGATTTCTAGAAAATTTATGTAGAACCATTTTGAGAGCTATATATATGATTAGGTAAGTATAATTATGTTGTGCGCAAATTGAATTTCAATCACACCAACGTAAAACAGCGAGATTATGTTTATGGAATCATCCCTCTCACCCATTGTACCGCGCCCGACCTGCACCCCCCGCTACCTGTTTGTTGCGCTTTAAGATGTCCGATGCAACCTCTGTTAATTAAGTTAGTCAGATATTTCAATTATGCCATGCTCGCGCACCATACACGAGCAAACAATATTGGCTGATCAACGTAGGTGACGGAATTTAGTTTCCTATAGACTGTCCTATATTCCTAATAGACTTCGTATTGAAAACGAAATTCCGTCACCAAACTCGAAAACTGTCTTTTCTAGCACTACTATTAAGACACACAGAAAAGACGTAAGACGAGGGCGGGGCGCGGACAGGGCGCAGACGGAGCTCCGCCGTCGCGGTTTTTTAAAACATAGAAAAAAAAAACGCGCATGTTTTTAAGGCCCAAATATGTTATGAATATTTAAATGGTAATTACAAACAGAATTTAATACATGAACATCAAAATGTACTATTACGATTGAATCTTCAAACTATGAGAAAAAATATAAACTTCCTACTTTTGAACGTGTTTCGACCTTCGCTCTATGTGAACTGTGAGTTAACGATACAGTCATTTTTTTAATGAAACTATCACGCATAGCTCGGGAAATAATCATTCATTCACGTAATAGTGCAATATGATTCATTTTATACCTTTTAGCATCAAGTAACGTACCCTTTTTATCAGACTTAAAAAAGGAGGGGGTTCGCAATTCGTCGGTGGTCCCATGATCATCAAGGCAGAATCTGACTATGGGATCCTGAAGAAATAGAGAGAACTCTTCAAATTTTATAGGCACACTTGAAGCGATTTGGATAATTTTTGGAAGAGTACTTTCTCAGAATGGTCCCATTTCAATTTAGTGAAGATCTGATGAAGAACTTCGGAGATAGGCAACGGAGCTCCTCAACAAATGATAGCAAATGGACTGAGATTGCAGAAATCTCATGTCTGTCTATTGTTTACACCAGTTCATATCATAACATCACGCCGGTACGCTGTAAAGGGGTACGCACATGTGAACCACTATAAAGTGAAAATATAAAACCGACTTAAAAAAAAAACCGGCCAAGTGAGAGTTGAACTCGCGTAGAGAAGGTTCCGTACAATGGTCTTATATTGAGTTTCCCACTTTATTTTCAATGGATAGAATTCTTATACGAGTAGGTTTTCCTGTATTCTACAAGCAATGTACTATATTTTGTATTTTTTCAAAATTTTGGGCTCAGTAGTTTCGGAGATCAGGGAGGGAGGACTGGTCAATTTTCGTCTTTTCCCATGAATACAATCAAAACCATTTATTTTACAATGATAGCAAAAATATATTTGAGATCCTCATAACAAACCCTGTTTTTTTTTTTTTTACGTATGGGAAATCATCAAATGACTCTTCCGCTGTGGGCGGAGCAGGAGGGAGTGTCAGACTTTTAAACAACCCCTTAATATATGACACACTAAACTTTTTTTTTAATTTCCTAACTTGTCCACCGAAAACCTTTGACCCCGATTTAAAAACATATTTATTTACTATGCACATATGTGGGTCATAGGGTTACACCATCCTACCAAATTTCACCTGATTTGGTCCAGTAGATTCGGAGCAAATTGGCTGTGACAGACAGACGTACAGACAGACAGAAGCACGAGTGATCCTATAAGGGTTCCGTATTTTTAATTTTTTGTACAGAACCCTAAAACACTAAAAAGTAAAAAAAATACTTTAGCTTCAGAAGTCGGTGACTTTTGTTTGATTGATTTAGTATATTTTTTTGCAAAAAATAAAACCGGCTTCCATTTTTAGCTGTAATATCCTATACAAACATTATATATGCATTTTTTTTTGGTAACAATACATTTCATGTTATTAGGCTTATCTATATTTATATTATGGTGTACTGACTGACTGACTGGGTGACGCACAACCCAAACCGCTGGTCCTAGAAATATGACTCTTGGAGGGTGTGTTCTTTGTGACGAGTAAGTATCCACTAAGAAAGGATTTTTGTAAATTCCAATTTTTTTTGTAAAATAGGGGATGGAAGTTTATATGAAAGTCCGTCAGCTTTAAGGCTTTAGGCTGACGACGAAATATTAATATATACGTGTCTCGGCGTTTTTGATAATTCCACCCCCGAAGGGTTGAAAAGGGGGATGAAGTTGTGCATGGAAAGTCTTTAATTTTTTAAAGTAAAAATCACTTAATTTATTATCTAGGCTTATGGTTGGAAGCTAACCCGGTGTTGTTAGAATTTCAACCTTAAGGGCTGTAAAGGTTTCCGACGTTTAGCCCCCAAACTGGAATGGACTGAGGCTGCCTTCAGGCGGCTCCTGCCCGATCTGGGGGGCCAAATTATATATTATATTAGCTCCTGCCGGAGGCTCTACGCGGGAGTCGTGAGGTCCATGGCTCTTTACGGGGCCCCGGTGTGGGCGCGTTCATTGAGCCTGCGAGCCGCCCACTACTTGAACGCGCCCTAAAAGGTGGTAGCCGAATAGCTACCGTACGATCTCCCGCGAGGCGGCGAGCCTCCTTGCCGGATTGCCGCCATGGGATCTGGAAGCGATAGTCCTCGCGCGCCTACATGAATGGCGCTACGCCGGGGGGAAATTCCGCTGCCGCGACAAATTGTTGCTCAGCGGACAGACCTTCGGCGGGATCTCATGGCGACATGGAGAGAGCGACTGTCGCAACCCCGTGCAGGGCACGCTACAATAGTGGCGATAAGTCCCCTCTTTGAGGAGTGGCTTGAGAGACGCCACGGCGTCCTCTCCTTCCGCCTGACGCAGGGTCCCCACCGGACACGGTTGTCTCGGGAGGTTCCTGCACCGAATCGGGCAGGACGAAACGCCCGCGTGTTTCCACTGCGAGGATCGACCAGAGGTCACGGTGGAGCACACGGAGGAGGTGTGCCCCGCGTGGGCGGAGCACCGCCGTGTCCTCGAAGCGGTGATTGGCGGCGGCGACCTCTCGCGTCCGGCCCTGGTGCAAGCCATGGTCCGGAGCGAGACGGAATGGGACGCCGTCACCTCCTTCTGCGAAGCAGTAATGCTAGAGAAGGAGGTTGCGGAACGTGAGAGGGAGAGAACCTCACAGCGCGAGCGTCCCGGCCGCCGCGGGAGACGCCCCAGGCGTCGGGGCCCACCACGTGACCCCCGGCCACCGTAGGCGCGGGCCTGTGGACGGTGGGCTATGGGCGAGCTCCCCGTCCGTCCATCTCATGACGACAGACCGTGTCGACGGCGCGTTCGTGTTCCACGCGCGCCTCAAAGAGAGTCAGCAAAAAGGAAGGGGTCCGTAAGGACCGATGCCTGCCGGGGTTGCGGGACTGTTCGAAAGAGATACCGTGGCCCCGGAACACAAAGGGCAATGAAGGAACATGGATGGGTTTTAGTCAGTAAAAGTCTGACACTCCCTCCTGCTCCGCCCAGAGCGGGAGGAGTCATTTGATGATTTCTGTAAAGGGGGATGAAATTATGAACTGACTGGCAGACTGATCGATCAATGCACAGCTGAAACCGCTGGGTTTAGAAGCATGAAATTTTGTACAAACGTTCCTTGAATGACGTAAGTGTGCACTAAAAAGGGATTTTCTCGAAATTCATTCCCGGAGGGGTTAAAACGATGGTTGAAAGTTTGGATGAAACTTGATCAATTTTGAAGTTAGAAATGTAAAAAAGTACATATGAGCTCATGGTTCAAAAGAAAAGTTTACTGTATCACTGTAAAAAAATGACTTTCTTTAAGGGTGTAAAATGCAAGTTTGTATGAAACTCCGTCATTTTTGAAGTTCCAAAAAAGTGATACAGTTTACTTTTATTTCTAACCATACATGAGGTCATCTACCAATTTTTACAATTCTAACTTCAAAAATTAAGAAGTTTTATAGAAACTTTCATCCCCTATTTTACCCCCATAAAAAACAAAGTGATACACACTTTTTTCTTTCACCAAGGGCTCATATATCAATTTTTACATTACTAACGTCGAAACTGACGAAGTTTCGTACAAACTTTCAAAACCTTTTTAACCCCTTTTTTTTTCGAATGGAAAATCATCTCCCTTTGGGGGGAGCGAAAGGGAGTATAAGACTTTTACTGACTAAAACCCATCCATGTTCTTTCTCAGACCTTTGTGTTTCAGGGCCGCGATATCTCTTTCGAGCAATCCCGAAGCTTTGGCAAGCATCGGCCCTTGCGGACCCCTTCCTGTTTTGCTTTGAGGCGCGCGTGGAACACGAACACGCCGTCGACACGGCCTGTCGTCAAAAGACGGATGGCGAGCTAGCCCATTGCTCACCGTCCACAGGCGCGCGCCTAAGGTGGCCGGGGGCCAACATATGGCCTCCGGTGCGTCCCCCGGTGCGTTTCCCGCGGTGGTTGGGACGTGAGTTTCTCTCCCTCTCACGTTCCGCCACCTCCTTCGCTAGCATGACTGCTTCGCAGGAGGTGACGGGTTTCCATTCGCTCTCGCTCCGAACCATGGATTGAACCAGGGTCGGACGCGAGAGGTCGCCGCCGCCAATCGCCGCTACGAGGACACGGCGGTGCTCCGCCCAAGCGGAGCAACCTCCACCGTGTGCTCCACCGTGACCTGCGGTCGATCCTCGCAGTGGGAACACCCGGGCGTTTCCTCCCGCCCGATTCGGTGCAGGAACCTCCCGAAACAACCGTGTCCGGTGAGGACGCGCCCAAACCGGGGCCCCGTAAAGAGCTATGAACCGCACGATCCCCGCGTAGAGCCTCCGGCAGAAGGCGTTTGGACCCCCCAGGATTGTTCAAGACCCTCTTGAGGGCAAACCCGGCCCGTTCCTGTTTGGGAGCCAAACGTTGGAAGTGTTCCACGAAGTTCCACCGGCTGTCGTGGTCGAGTCCTAGGTTATACTTCATCGTCGACTTGACGCCGATGGAAACCCCTCCTACCGTTAGTAGAGATCCCGATGGTGGCGCATTCCGAGGCCCATGAAAGCACATGGCCTCCACCATATCATAAGCTCTCGCTGCCTGTCGGCACACCTGACACGTTACGTTACTTCGGAATTTACTACCACCGAAACTACATATGTAATGAGAATCAGTGTTTATGCCGCGTATACCGTTGACTCCCTATGATCTGCCGTTTAAATTTAAGTGACTTTTGTTTCCTCTGAAAGTTTGCTTTGGTAGGTCAATAAATAAGTCACAAGGCCTAACTCTGAAATTCGCGGGAATCGACTTGCGGTCTGGTTATTTAAGCTCCATCCACTAAAATGGTTAAGAGTGTTGTTTTTAAAGAAATAGTCATAGACACTACGTTTGTGCAAAATTTCATGCTTCTAGACCCAGCAGTTTCAACTTTGCGTTGATCGATTAGTCAGTGAATCAAACTGTCAGCCATGATCTCGAGTGATTGCTGGTATCCTTTACGATGTCAGATGGTGGCTACCACGCGGACGAAGTCGCGGGCAACAGCTAGTCCCCAATAAAATGGTACTTAACATACTTAACTGTCGAAATCTGGGTATACTGTACATATCTGCGTACCCCTTCAGAGCATACAGGCGTAATGTCACGTTATGATATTGTGTAAACAATAAACATCCGAGCAATTGCAGCAATCACGACAGATTTGTCGTCTATTTTAAAAGAGTTCATTGTATATCTCCGAAGATCAGCATCAGATCTTCACCAAATTTAAACGGATAAAAAAGAATCATCGAAATCGGTTGGCGTGATATTGAGTTATTCGTCCATTTGTCGCGCATGTACTTAATGCAAATTTAATACTTATATGGTTTTCTCATGGACGCCATTGTCAGAACTGGACCAAATAAAATGGGACCACAAAGCACCAGCTTTCAATTGAAAAAAGAATCATCAAAATCGGTTCACCCAGTCGAAAGTTCTGAGGTATCAAACACAAAAAAATCCAAGTCGGTTAAAAAGCTTATTTTTTACACCTGACGCAAAAACGACGGAAATAGAAGACGGAAATGGAAATAGAAGCATCGGTTTCATTTCGTTTAATTGGAAAAAAATTGTCCATAAAATCTTATTATAAGCTTTTACTCGTATTCAACTTGCCTTGTTAGTTAGTATGTTTGAATCAAATCACTCGATTGATTGACTATGTCATGAAAAAGTAATTTAATCGATTTACATGAACTTGGGGAGGGTTGTATTGATGTTTTTGATGATTATAATTCTGTAACTGAAAACGTCTTACGTCTTACGTCTTACGTCTTCTCGTCGTGAATCATATTTTAATCAACATACGACACACTGGACTGCAAATTGCTAAAAACGTAAGAAAATTTGAATTTCGCGGGCTACCCTGGAGCATCCACCTTAAGGACTTTCCATACACAACTTGATTCCCTTTTGTCACAACACAAACAATTTTTTGCGGTTTCAGAGTCGGCCCCATTGAAAAAATTTTTCATTATGATGAGAACAATAAAAACCCTGTAAGAAGTTTCAGTTATTTCAATTGTTTATTTTATAAGGTTTCATTTAACCCTTTGTAAGGCCATGTTGAAAGATTTGAAGGTCATGGAGGCAGGCCTTTGGCTGTGTTACTTAAGTGATACTTAAATTAAACGCTAAACCACTCTCGGTTCAAAACAAAGAGTAGACTTTCGAAAAAGTAAAAATTATTACAGAAATTCAGAGACACACATTTAGTTCAGGCTAGTGAAGTCTAAGGCTTGTTTCACGTACCACAACCGTCAGTAGGATATATGGAACGGGGTATGGTGGCACTGTTTTGTATGAAAACTAATAATTTAATTTACACGGACCACATTATGCCACAAAGTTCAACTGTGGGCGATATCGAGAACGTCGCCGGCAACACAGCGGGCGGCAAACATCGTTGCGTCGACGGACGCAATGACGCGAAAGCCTCTACGAAAACCGGAGTCGATCTGTGCGTCTGCAACTACTAGCGACATCGCAACCACATCGACACTTGGTGGTTACCACAGCGCAACTGCAAAATGCTGTACGACACTGTTCACGTAACCACTGATTGACCATTGCTGTCAATGCGATGTGGTGTGGTTATGGTATGTTGTAAGGTTATTAAATAAAAATGCTGATACCACTACACGAAATATATTAATACATTGAAAATATGGAAAAAAAATACTATTGAATAAAAAGAACATTCACCTTGAGACGCTTAAATGGTTATTAAGCTGAAGCTTCAGTCGAGGTGTCAGAAATTGATCTCATTTACATTTATCATATAAATCTCCGATTTTTGTATGAAAATTTTATTACAGAATACAATTTTAATTAGTCTTGACAGTAATGGTATCTAATACAAGGTTCTTCTCAGAGGCTTTCAGATATTGTTAATGATATAATTTCCTCGTGCCGACGGAATCACACAGTGAAGTGTGGGTAATGATTCAGGACCAAGGATAGGCGAAATCCAAGGGAGACTTCTTAAATATAGATGGAACCCGTTCACGTCACTCCAATATCAAAATGGAGTAATTCAAAGTTGGTATACTAAGCAAACTTTGGTTGAGGTTCATCTGGTGTTCAAAGGCATGAATAAATGGCACCTTGATGAATGGCTTCTTTACTGTAGTTCAAATTACATAATGTAAGTGGTAACTCTCGGACGCTCCCAGATATCGGGGGAAGGGAGAAATAGCCCTCTGTTAACTGGTTAGCACCAGATCAAATTAGGAAAAGGTTATTCCCAAAGAAACATGGTTAGGTTAGGTTAGGTTATATATAACACTGAAAATTAAAACATAATTCTAGAAAACATCCCCTGGACGAAAGTTTCAAATTAAATAACCAATTATCGTGATCAGGGGCCCTACTCTCTAGCGTTTCGTCCGTATATTCGGATCTATCTGTCCCTTTCGCGCACGTCTGCAGATGAGTGCGAGTGAGAGAAACGGATAGATCCGAATATACGGACGAAACGTTAGAGAGTAGGGCCAAGACGACAAGATGAAAATGGCAACGGGTGTCACAATTTTTCTTTCTAATCTAATTTTGAAAAATCCTTACGCCAACTAGAAAAAGAAAAAAAATAAACAAGTTTTGATTGCTTTTCCTTTTTTTATGAATTAACTAAATGAGGAGCCAGATGTACAACGTGTGAATTCGCTCCACTCATACACTCGCGAATTATAAACTTGTATTAGGTATCACAGTTTTAAGGGTTTCGTACTTCAAAAGGTAAAAAAAATATTTAAAAAATTAAAAAACCCGACTGCGTAAAAATAACTTATAACTTTAAATAAAAAAACTGAAAAGGAAAAACAAGTTCAGGAGACAGGACATATTGACTACAACAGTCGGGACCCATATTGGATGTAATGATTTAAATGTAGTTCCGACTGTTGCAGTCAATATGTCCTGTCTCCTGCCCGCGTAGCATGGCAATTCTATCTCTATTCCACAAGACTCGACAAAGCTCTTTTCTATACAACTTGACATGTCTAGTGTATTTGACATGCCCGAGCATGCGGCGACCCGTCGGACTCGAGTTTGTACGAAGACAATGACATAGAATGTCTTTCCATAGCAACGGAGAAGTAGCTAGTGACATTGAGGATTTTGCACTCAGCATTTGCGAGAGAAGTAATAGAATTAAAATATATTTTTTTAGATTGTTTGTTGATAGTATGTTCATCACCATAAAAGAGATCACAGTATCTCTGGCTTCCCTGTAATCTCACATCATCTTTAACAATCTCATGATTAAGTATTTTAAAATATCCATCAATGTTCAGTTGGTAAGAAAATAGTTTCTTACTAAGTCTTTGTTGTTTACTTTAAAATAATGTGGTTATCAGGCTTGTTGACGATGACATTACAATTTGTTTGAAAGGAAAAAGATTTTCCGGGATATCGAAAGCCCCGTTTAGAGCTCGTACAGCGTTTCTTTTGGCCTTCCTTTCATTCTTCTCGTCATAAATACCAAGGAGATGACGACGGTAGGACCCCTACATGTTTTTAAAAACAAAATGGCTTACAAACACAAATTATATTTATAAAAATAATCTTGTCTAGGTCTGATGTGTTGTAGACTTTTTGACATTTGTTGACAAGAAACGATTCCTACAACCAGTGTCAAAAGTAGACAAAAAATTGTCGCCATGCTCGACGTTGTGGACCATTTGTGGACTTATGTCGCTAAAGAATAGAAACCTTTCTTTTCCACATGTCAAACATCGCCATGCTAAGGACGATAGAAGTCTTTCGACAATCTGTCATTTATCTGTAATTTTGTCGATTGTCAGTCGACATAACCTGTTTCCACAGCGGCCATGCTACGCGGGCAGAACTTGTTTTATTCTATTCAGTTTTTTTTATTTAAAGTTATTAGTTATTTTTTACGCAGTCGGGTTTTTTAATTTCTTTAATTACGTTTTATTTTACACTGTTTAGTTACTTAGATATTATACTATATTAAAATCCTCATGATGAGCCCTTTATCGACCCGTTCAGACTGCAGAGCGGGCCAAACATTTGAATTTTATTTTTTACTTTTATACTATTTGTCATTTCGAATTACATTCAAACATATAAATTGCATATATTTTTGTAATCACCTTTTAAAACCCTTCATTTTGATACGCCACTCGATGGTATTAGAAGAAAAAAAAATCAAACTCCACAATATGGCACCCCAAATCCACGATTTACTGATTGTAATGTAGCCAGTGACACTCGTCATCAAGAAGAATCTAACGACATATGAGGTATCCAAATCCCTCTATCCGTTGAGGACTTACGAGGGAACAAAGTAACGGACAAACATACAAACACATTACCCTCCTTTTGGGCTTCGCCGCATTCGGGTAAAAACAATATCTTAATTGTATTTAAGTTAGAGAAAATTACGCACGTGTGCACGTGCAAAATTTTATTAGGGATTATTGTGTGTATTATGTGCCGATCTTTGGAATTTAGGCGAATGATTTTGCAGAAATATTCGAAACACGACGCGATCGATTAAATATGCCTGGTGTTCGGCATTTTAATTACAATATCCAATGCAATGAGTAGGGAAGAGGACATGGACCTATTTTGCTATTTGACACAACGCGACGCGACGTGATGAAATTTCAACGATTTACGCTCGATTTCAGTAACAGCCGCACCTACTGGTTAACATTCAACGCTAGGTTCAACGCTTAGAATTGAAAATCCAACAATGCAATAATTTTACATTAGAGTTTGTTAAACCGGGCATTGCTGCATTATTAGATTAGTGATTTTAGATACTTGTCGGGAAATTGTGACTTCAGTTTCTGACCATTGGCAGGTATCGTACGATTTACGTATGTCATTGATGTCATTGTAGCTTTGTTTGTAGGCTATAACCGCTGGCAATCAAAATTATTATTTTTCTCAACCTTCGCGGTCGCATCTGTTGATTCTGGCATTCAGATTTTTTTTCGTTTGAGACAAAAAATTGTAACAATTATTATTTTTCCGAATAGGTAGGGTACCTAACTACATCACACGGCCTATATCATCCACGGTAGCCATACCTGAATTCGAGCGCAATTTGATATAAAATCATGGCGTCAATCTATACACAAAGGACTCCCGAAGTCTTGTCATTGCGCACCTGCATCCTTTCTCCAGCAATATTCATTGATGACATCCCATCAACCAACGGCAACGCTGCAACGATAAACCCCAGTTCAGACGCTGGCAGAATAGCCGTCATCGGTGAGTTGCCAAAAAAGAAAATAGACCCTTAACTAATAGTACATTGTTGCCCTAGGGGTGAAAGTCACTTATTTGGTCTAATGAGGGATTTTCTTTTTAGCTCTTCCCTAGTCGCTGGATAGAAGCAAGGAACGGAACTTAAAAAAATGATTTTAACAAAGCGCGAGAAAACTAGGTTATATTCGGAAGGTTAAGCAAACGAAACTCTCAGTCAACGAGCGTATGTGACGTGACGCAATGTTTTTTTTCCCAAGCGTTTTGGCTTTGGCACCAACTATCGTAGTCAGTTCAACGCCATCTATAGAGTTCTTGGAAACTAAGTTTTTTTTTTATATCTCAAAAAGAAAACCTCTCATTCTATTAAAGTTATTTAGAAAATAAAATATATTCTTTAATTAATACTTAACTTTATTTCAATTTTAAATCGCGCTGTAATTTTTCTTTTGAACCAAGTTTAAACATAGTTCAAAAGAAAAATGTAAAAATAGAACTAGTTTTTTTTTTATAATTTCGGACTAACGATCCATCGAACATTTGATTCTTCGTACTTATGAAAATCGGACAGCAAAAGATTAGTATTTATTAGATTTTAAATAATAGACATTATAATTCTTCGGTACCTATTATTAAATTCGGACTTTTGATAATCGTCGGCGCCATCTTGGATTTTGGTTATGATCATACATCCGATACCTGCGGCCCCAAAAACCACAAAAATGACACCCATGACAAAATGTTGCCAAATTTTTATCAGCGCCATCTTGGATTTCGGTTTTTTATTCATATTCGTCATACATACATACAAACCGGTTTCCTGCCGCCTATCCACTTCCAAACCCCACCACCGACAGCTTGACCTTATCCATTCGAATCCTAACCTTACTTGGAGCTGCTTAACCCCTGTCATCAATTTTGCAACCTTGTCAACAACTGCTTAACCCTAACCCATCCAAATCCCGATCTTACCCAACATAATTTCTAAATCACATAATAAAAGTATGAACCTCGCGCATACTTTTTTTATTTCAGTTCGCAAAAGTATCAACTCCTTCCGATTACGTTATACGACGACGACGGTACTCACACACATGCACACTACAATATTTTCTAGTAATTTTATCGTATTTATTTTTTGCGAGAGAGCGATACACCCGTCCTTCCACGAGCGCTTCTGAGCGCGGAATGATGAACCGCGAGTGCAAAATGTGTAAAGAAATCGGCAAATGTTTTTATTTTAGCTATTAATTGGAAAATATGTTGATTTTGATACAAAAAAATTAGCTGAACCTATAATTTTCAAGATAAAATATGCTGTAAATTTGAACCAATTCCGACCCTAGTTTTTAAAATTTTCTGCGATTATTGTGATGGGAAAAACGTAATAATGCGAAAATTTTATATGACAAAATACAATTTTTCAGATGCCAATCTGGAGATGAATATATTATCTTTAAATGAAGACCATGAAATCCTAACATATGTGATTGCTTATACATTAAAAAGGTACCTGAAAAACACTATTATTTGTAGAAAAATGTTAAAGCGTCCTTAAAATAAATTTTTAGAGATAAGTTCGTGATTTCTTTTTATCGAGTAGAAATTTGTTGTATTATGTTTTCAATACACTATCGTTCTAGCATTATATCCTGAAGAATATCATATATTTATATTATTATAGCCCATACGCAAAATACGCGCTTTGACGTGGACTTGCGGACACCAGCCCGTTATACAATACAATATCATATATTTTTCTGGATTTGTTTGTTGCAGTGAATCATATGCTTTTTTGCATTATAGAACTCGCGTTTAGCTCCTGTAAGAAATTAACCGACTAACACTTTCCTACTAGAAATTAAATTATTATTTTATCGTAAACAAGCAAAGAATAAAAAGGCTTTTTTTCCGCACGTACGCTCACTACGAAAACCCGAATGAAGTGGCATCAGAAATCCGATTGCTGGTAGTTGCGTCGGCAAATCCGATCGCTGCCGATACAGTGGACGAATTGTGAAAAATTCACCCGTTTGATGCGATTCGTCCGATGCTTACGATGCGGACATGTGGACCTAACGATGTTACCTTTAACGTGATTTCCGAGGCACGAATGAAACTCGGTATGTAATAGGTGTTCAACCACGGACCAAAATAGGCAAGCGCGGCTCGACCTGAAGATCGACCTGAGCGGCTGTTATTACTTAGTCACGAGCTCCTTCTAATTTTGATTTTATTTATTGTTTAATTCATTCTTCTCTCTATCAATGGAGTGTCAGCCTTGGTTGAGAAGGTTTGGGGAAGGGTGCGTGTATTTGTATTCGAGTCATAATTATTTTGTTGTTTCATTAAAATACAAACTGCCCGGCTTCGATACAAAACTGTAACGTTGTTTATGCTTCATTGCGTCCGTGCTCTTCATATCGACTGACTGAACTCTGAAGTGTTTCGATATGGATGGAATTGGCAATAATGACAATAAATTAATTCTGTAATACGAAATCTATTTGCAGATTCATATAAAATAAATCATAATTTAATTTGTAAAACACGTGGACTGGTGCAGTGTTGATGTTATTATATAAATGGATACCTATATTTAAATAAAGACAATAATGCTAGTAGGGGGAGTCCTAGAAGAGATTTCGGGATTTACAGAAGCTCGGCAGATTAATATACGGGGGAATACCTTGCACCCTGATGAGTAACTCTACCGTATATTAGCCATATACAGGGCTAGTTGTCAATAACCAGCCAAAATTTAAAATTTAGATCTAGATATCAAATCAAAAGTGCCTTTTAAATATTATTGTCGAAAAATATAAAATAAAATAATAGCGTTCATTTGAAAACGTTCTAAAAATTTCCTAAATTATAAACGTGCGTGCATGCACCGCCAAATTTATGTGTGCTAACTGCTACCTATCTAGGTTGTTGAACTGAATTGTGCAAAATATTATCGATTCTAAACCATCTCAGAAAATTTGACCGGTCATTGAAAACTAACCCTGTTTATACGAGTATGTCGCAGCCTATTCGTATAGTATTATAGTTCGGATAGTATAGTTCTTAGTATTATATAATTGCATAGCACATGTGTGGGTACTTTGTATTGTTCAGCCACATTTACATTTAGTTATCTATCATTGACTTGAATATGCCTTGGTGGCTGAGATAATGTCATGCTCACTCAAATGTCACGCTGATGGTGGGGCGGGTGTGTCGGGTCATTTAGTTCCCTTCAATATGGTTGAGTTGAATGGCGCCGATACACGCGTCATGTTCGTGAACGGGCCAGTTCAGTTGGGACTGGTCATCTCTTAGCTGCCAGGGTTCATTTTAATTCGTTTATTGTTAAATTGTTGTCTTTTTTTACTCTGGACGCTCTTAATGTGCACGTCTTTCTACATCGTTCTCACATATATGTATGTGTGTCCATGGAGTTTCTTTCCCGTTTTTCTCCATAGAGATCTACGCTAGGGAATGGGCAACTACAGTACTTTCTCAACATATTATGCCTTGTGACTGGGACTGTAGCTTTGTTTTTTATTTGTAATTTTGACATTCAAAAGTGCCGTAATGGTCTAATTGAAATAAATGCTTTGAGTTTGAATTTATAACACGCCGTTTTACACAATGGCGCGTCGAATTGAAAAATGGCGCCGTTATGTAAAACAGCGTCCTCACGTTCAGCCGATTGTGGTGGCGATACGTTCGACAAAGCGGCGTCCAACGTTCAGCCGTATTGTTAGCAATTCCGATACTTCAAATAACCTACTAAAATTGTCTTAAAGTCTTGCTACCTGGCATGAGGAGCGTAGGCCGAAGGCCGGCGCGAGCGGCGGAGCGACGACGACATTTGTGACAGAAAGTGGGTGTGTAATGTAAAATGCGAGCGTAGCGAGCGCGCGTCAGTCTGAGTCTTACTAATTTGTAAAAAAAAAATTCAACTCGACATTCTCGATAGTGGCTAATTTTTATTTTATTTTAAAGGAAATAATTCAAGGATAACGGAAAATATACAATCTGACGATCCATTTCCACTAGCCAAAGCAACAACAAATCGTCTATGCAGTTTAATGCGTGCAGCTGCATGTAAGTACGGACAAGGTTTATTGCATGCGGAGTAATGCTCACAATCCCAAAATTATTGACTTTTAACCAACATATTACGAATAGAAAAATGTCGATGGAAAATTGGAAATGACCTGGTTTGTTGGTAACAAATTACCAAAAGCCAATGAAGATGAGGTCATAACACCTGATATTGTACAGGATACTCCAGAATTAAGTATATTCTCTTCTCTCCATTACTTCAACAATATCATATTCATTAAAAAAAACACAATATCGTCAGGTATTTAATGATTTCTTATTACAGATTTGCATTGCACACTCAGGATGAAATTGATTAGAGATGCAACGAATATTCGACCACTATTCGGTATTCGGCCTATTAGGCAATTTTTTTAGTATTCGGTATACGGCGGAATACACTATTCGGCGGAATACCGAATATCTCATAAAAGGAAATAAAAAATCCATTTAATTAAAACATTTATTTATCAAATAATCATTAATTTTGAAAACAATCAAAAACAATCAAAAAAAAATCAATCAATCAATCAATTTTATTGTTTTTTTTTTAATACACACATCAAAAATGTCTAGGGATCAAGCATTTTTATGCGGATTTCTTGAGATTGAGATGTGGCTTTGTAATAAATTTATGATTTTATAAATTTATATGGATCCTTTTTGGTGCATTTCATAATTTGAATCAGGAACTCTCAATCAAATTCGAGTAAAAGATGAAAATAAGCTGTCAATATTTTCCCTATAAAAACATACAACGCATTGAAGACATTATTAGTGCTACTGTTTCCCTACTACTGATTAAAACCAACGTTATTATGGAGCGGCGACGTCATTTAAGCAGGGAAGAAATGCTCAGAGCCGTGGGAATGATAGAAGCTGGTTCCCGGCAACGTACTGTAGCTTTAGCTCTGAATACAAGTCAGAGTGTTATCAGTCGACTTTGGACACGTTACCGAAGCACTGGTACCGTGGCTGAGCGCCATGGAGGACGGTATCGCTGCACCACACGGAGACAAGACCGATACATTCAAATCTTAACTCGAAGAGCTCCAACAATAACCGCCATGATGTTAGCCGTGAGGCTTCATCACTCTTCAGGGAACTTAATTAGCGACCAAACAGTCAGAAACCGCTTGCATGAAGTGAACCTTCATTCCCGAAGACCGCTACGGGTACCACCTATAGCAATGCACAATCGTAGGATTCGATATCAATGGGCTCTTGAACACAGAAATTGGGCAGAAGAACAATGGCGTTTCGTGTGCTTTTCTGATGAGTCTCGTTTTGGTATGAGACCAGATACAAGACGTATACGACACTGGAGAACCCCTGGACGCCAACAGCGATTAAAATCCTGCCAGGAAGTCCATCCTTATAGTGGTGGAACCATCATGGTATGGGCGGGTATTTGGATCGGCGGAAGAACTGAGTTGATTTGGATCAGAGGCAACCTCAACGCTCAAATTTATGCTGAGACGATTGTATCAGACGTCATCGTTCCTCTACAAGTGCAAATCGGTCCCTTATTTCAGTTAATGCATGATAATGCACGACCGCACACCGCAAGAGTTGTAAGACAGACTCTCGCCGCAGCTAACATCAATGTCCTGCCCTGGCCTGCTCAGTCGCCAGCCTTGAACCCGATTGAGCATGCATGGGATATGCTACAGAGAAGAGCTCTGCTGAATATGGAGGGTATCCAGTCGCAAGAAGACCTTTTTTTGTTGTTGCAACGAACATGGGCGGCCATTCCACAGCGTGATTTGGATGAACTCATTTTGAGTATGCCAAACCGATGTTCTTGTGTTGTTAGTGTTCGCGGTAGAAACACGGATTATTAATTGTTTAAGTTACCCAATAAAATTTTAAAGAAAACTGTTATTTCAGTCTTTTTTTCGAACTTTAATGTTAGTGGTTCAAATGTCAAAAATCCCTTTATTAGGAAAATGGCAAATTTCTTTATTAATGCAAAGGTGACTTGGTTTATCGTTACTGTGACAAACGAAAACACTTTATTTGATGAATCCTTAAAGAAAATTTTAATTAATATCAATCAGGAGAAAAGTTATTGCAAAAATATATGTTGATCCCTAGATACTTTTGATGTGTGTATTTATAAATTTATTGAAGGCAAATTGTGATGAATAAAATCAAGTTTTTCGGCATTTGTTGGTAAGAGACGATTGCGCTTTTGTTCATTCACAATATCTGCTTCTGAGAATAGTCTCTCACTATAAACACTACCTACTGCACGGTGACGACAGGTTTTTTCCAGGTACCAAAACGTGTCGTAACTTGTTCGAGTGAAGTGTACTCATGTGGATACACACATGAGTAGGTAAACGGAACAGAGTATAAGCTTCATACAACCGCGCGAATTGGTTGCACTACTACAAGCACGCGGGGCATGTGTGCGTGACCACTGGCCGCTTTTCGCGTACGCGGCGAGAGTGGAAAAAACCGGTTTACGCTGTCACAGCCAGTTGACAATCTTAGGGTCGTCAGGGCAACACACGTTGTTTATTTTGTGACAAGTTTGAATATTTTAATGTAAAAACGTGGTATTTATTAATAATGGTTGTTTATTGTACACTGTATATGAATAATACTAGAAAAAATAAAAATATATCATACTTTAACTTTCCATAGGTAAGTAAATATTTGATTATTACTTTTTCAAGTAAGGACTTTTATTATTTTATTGTATGATCCTTTTTTTTATAAGAAAAGGGTACTGCACAATGTGTTTTTATTTTTTTTATTATTATTACAAGCTTATACTAAACATTTGTAGGTATGTGGGTGGGTTGGTATGTAGTAGGTACGTGTGTTACATTCAAATATTGAAAGTAAGAATGACCAATGTTTGTTGTAAAATTATGGAGAGTTAATAGACATATACATAGACATTTTAACTCACAATTTTCTATCTCAGAATAAAAAAAAATAGAAGTAATCGGAAGTGATCAGCGATTTACCCGGAAAATAGAGTTTATTGCAGATTAATTGGTCTTCTATAGACAGATATGAACAGCAAACCAAATACATATAGAAGTAAGTATACTAACTCAATACTGCTCATTGGATGCACCTATAAATCTGTTTCGTCGAGTTTCTATATCAGGGTAGATCAGTAGACCATCCACAGGAGAGCAATCTAACGCCATCATGGTATTCATTGAAGTTTTGTGTTTAAAATCTCAATTTAATTATTATTTCCAGGTTTATAGTTTAGTAACTTTTCTTACAGGACGACTTTTCCACTTTTTATACGATTTGTTGTAACGAACTACTTTTAAACATATAAGTTACTAGCGACCCGTCCCGGCTCTTCGCACGGGTGCCTATGTTACTCAGGGATATTGGTAGCATTCTAATGGTGAAAGAATTTATGGAATCGGTCCAGTAGTTTTTGAGTTTATTCATTACAAACATAAAAATACAAATCTTTCTTCTTTATAAAATTATAGTGTAGATTTATGTACATATTTTTGTAATCACCTTTTAAAACCCTGCGTTTTGATATCCCATTCGGGTTTGGAACAAATTCGAACTCCACAATATGGCACCCAAAATCAGTCATGTTTCCAGTGACGCTCGCGCCACTAAGATTAATCTAACGACGGTACGGACGGTATTTATTTTATTTTATTATTTTCGGAAAACTTACAGCTAGGCAGACACAATAGTATAATTGTATAACTGTTATAGCGATTTAAGACTACTCGTAGCATATCTGTATGCGCCTTATGCGCAAGCCACACCGCCATCGCCAGCTACCGAGCGAGCGAGGGATCGTTTCATGTCTTTCCATACTTTGGTTCACACCGCACCACGAACTAGGTACCGAAAGAGCCGAAACACTACACTACTACAACAGCCCATAACGTCCACTGCTGGACATAAGCCTCTCCCATGATGGGAGGAATTTGCCGTAATCTCCACGCTTGGCAGGCGGATTGGAGATCGCAGTGATGAAAGACTAACAGAAATCGCTGCTGCCCATTCTCTGGTCTACGGAGGCGCAAGGTGTTCTGCCTCAGACATTAGTCGTCTTATACGACACCCGTGAGTGTAATGGGTTGGTTCTATCTACTCTCTGCCGGATACCACACGGCTAAAAGAAAAGAAAAAAAGAGCCGGAACGAAGTGTGATGAATATAGGCTCGCCAGGCTCGCTCGTACCATTTACAAAGCTTCTAGACCCTATCTGCCAGTAAATAGTAAGACTTTTTTGTAATTACACACATCAAAAATGTCTAGGGATCAAGCATTTTTATGCGGATTTCTTGAGATTGAGATGTGGCTTTGTAATAAATTTATGATTTTATAAATTTATATGGATCCTTTTTGGTGCATTTCATAATTTGAATCAGGAACTCTCAATCAAATTCGAGTAAAAGATGAAAATAAGCTGTCAATATTTTCCCTATAAAAACATACAATGCATTGAAGACATTATTAGTGCTACTGTTTCCCTACTACTGATTAAAACCAACGTTATTATGGAGCGGCGACGTCATTTAAGCAGGGAAGAAATGCTCAGAGCCGTGGGAATGATAGAAGCTGGTTCCCGGCAACGTACTGTAGCTTTAGCTCTGAATACAAGTCAGAGTGTTATCAGTCGACTTTGGACACGTTACCGAAGCACTGGTACCGTGGCTGAGCGCCATGGAGGACGGTATCGCTGCACCACACGGAGACAAGACCGATACATTCAAATCTTAACTCGAAGAGCTCCAACAATAACCGCCATGATGTTAGCCGTGAGGCTTCATCACTCTTCAGGGAACTTAATTAGCGACCAAACAGTCAGAAACCGCTTGCATGAAGTGAACCTTCATTCCCGAAGACCGCTACGGGTACCACCTATAGCAATGCACAATCGTAGGATTCGATATCAATGGGCTCTTGAACACAGAAATTGGGCAGAAGAACAATGGCGTTTCGTGTGCTTTTCTGATGAGTCTCGTTTTGGTATGAGACCAGATACAAGACGTATACGACACTGGAGAACCCCTGGACGCCAACAGCGATTAAAATCCTGCCAGGAAGTCCATCCTTATAGTGGTGGAACCATCATGGTATGGGCGGGTATTTGGATCGGCGGAAGAACTGAGTTGATTTGGATCAGAGGCAACCTCAACGCTCAAATTTATGCTGAGACGATTGTATCAGACGTCATCGTTCCTCTACAAGTGCAAATCGGTCCCTTATTTCAGTTAATGCATGATAATGCACGACCGCACACCGCAAGAGTTGTAAGACAGACTCTCGCCGCAGCTAACATCAATGTCCTGCCCTGGCCTGCTCAGTCGCCAGCCTTGAACCCGATTGAGCATGCATGGGATATGCTACAGAGAAGAGCTCTGCTGAATATGGAGGGTATCCAGTCGCAAGAAGACCTTTTTTTGTTGTTGCAACGAACATGGGCGGCCATTCCACAGCGTGATTTGGATGAACTCATTTTGAGTATGCCAAACCGATGTTCTTGTGTTGTTAGTGTTCGCGGTAGAAACACGGATTATTAATTGTTTAAGTTACCCAATAAAATTTTAAAGAAAACTGTTATTTCAGTCTTTTTTTCGAACTTTAATGTTAGTGGTTCAAATGTCAAAAATCCCTTTATTAGGAAAATGGCAAATTTCTTTATTAATGCAAAGGTGACTTGGTTTATCGTTACTGTGACAAACGAAAACACTTTATTTGATGAATCCTTAAAGAAAATTTTAATTAATATCAATCAGGAGAAAAGTTATTGCAAAAATATATGTTGATCCCTAGATACTTTTGATGTGTGTATTTATAAATTTATTGAAGGCAAATTGTGATGAATAAAATCAAGTTTTTCGGCATTTGTTGGTAAGAGACGATTGCGCTTTTGTTCATTCACAATATCTGCTTCTGAGAATAGTCTCTCACTATAAACACTACCTACTGCACGGTGACGACAGGTTTTTTCCAGGTACCAAAACGTGTCGTAACTTGTTCGAGTGAAGTGTACTCATGTGGATACACACATGAGTAGGTAAACGGAACAGAGTATAAGCTTCATACAACCGCGCGAATTGGTTGCACTACTACAAGCACGCGGGGCATGTGTGCGTGACCACTGGCCGCTTTTCGCGTACGCGGCGAGAGTGGAAAAAACCGGTTTACGCTGTCACAGCCAGTTGACAATCTTAGGGTCGTCAGGGCAACACACGTTGTTTATTTTGTGACAAGTTTGAATATTTTAATGTAAAAACGTGGTATTTATTAATAATGGTTGTTTATTGTACACTGTATATGAATAATACTAGAAAAAATAAAAATATATCATACTTTAACTTTCCATAGGTAAGTAAATATTTGATTATTACTTTTTCAAGTAAGGACTTTTATTATTTTATTGTATGATCCTTTTTTTTATAAGAAAAGGGTACTGCACAATGTGTTTTTATTTTTTTTATTATTATTACAAGCTTATACTAAACATTTGTAGGTATGTGGGTGGGTTGGTATGTAGTAGGTACGTGTGTTACATTCAAATATTGAAAGTAAGATTTGACCAATCCGATGTCTGATTGAGCTAAAGGAAACTAAATTTTTGTATGGGACTTCGGCCATAACCAACCTTTTAGGAAAGCTGGGAAACTAATCCCTGAATAGAATAAAGTAAGTAATATTTTTTCCTTATTTTATTTCACAAATGTTTTGTTTAATTTGTCTTCACCTATTGTGACAACCATACCAAAATAGGTTACAATTTTGCACGTTCTTAAGAAGCTTATACTTTGTTCTGTTTACCTACTCATGTGCTGTATCTCCCGCCCGAATATCTCGCGGCCGAATATTCTGTTTTCGGGTGAAAGCGCCGCCGAATATTCGGTATTCGGACAAATCACTATTCGTTACCTCTCTAAAATTGAAGATGAAATCGAGCCAGACGGAGATGTTTAAATGGATAAAGATGATTCAACAGATGAAGATTAAAAAAATATTGCAAAAGATTTTTTTTTTTTTGTAATTATTTTCTTGTATAAATAGATATAAGTTCAATTATTAAAAAAACCGGCAAGTGCGAATTGGACTCGCGTACCGAGGAACGAGACAGACTATTTATCTCTCGCTCTTGTAGTAGGGAAATAGTCTGTCTCTAGACAGTTTTGTCTTAAGTGTGCGGTAAGTCGGTAACCCTTAGAAGCTTGAATTTTTCACAGCTTCAAGGGACTGTAGACTTAAGTATTTGTTTTAATTTCAACTTGATACCTCCACACGTTCCCAAGATAAGGCGCCTTGACAGACAGATGGACGAACAACAAAGTGATCCTATAAGGGTTACGTTTTTTTCTTTTTGAGGTACGGAACCCTAAAAACATTAAGCTTTTTAATGAAATTGTCAGATTTATACAATTATTTCAAGTAATCGTCAAATTTGGGTCAGCAAGTCTATCTAGGACGCGAGGGCTATGCTCGGAGTTTCCTTGCACGATCGAATCAGAAATGAAGACATCCGCAAGAGAACCAAGGTTGAAGAATTGCCAAACTTAAGTGGCAGTGGGCAGGGCACATTGCTCGCAGAACGGATGGCCGATGGGGCCGAAAAGTTCTGAAGTGGCGACCGCGAACCGGGAGACGTTGTGTTGGAAGGCCTCCCACTAGGTGGACCGATGACTTGGTGAAGGTTGCGGAAATCCGCTGGATGCAAGTCGCACGGGACCGATCAATGTGGCGACACTTGGGGGAGGCCTATGTCCAGCAGTGGACGTCTTTCGGCTGAAATGATTAATGATGAAGTCTAGGACATTAAGATGAGCCATATATATCTTAAACTGACGCGCTCAAGCAATTCAACATGACGATTTTTTCTGCATATTTCAATAATCGCCGCGAGTTTGCGTTACGTCCAAATCGTCCAAATAATAAATGAGAACTTTTTTTGGGTATACTTAACATCCCCTTAAAATATCTGACATTCCCGATTTTCAGCCCTTACGTACAGCCACCCCCACCATACAAACCATCAGATTAACATACCTGCATTACTGAAGATACGTGGGGCATATATTGTTAGCACTAGACAATTAACTTTAGGTATTGTAGGGTAGTGTATGGAATAAAAGAATTGAATAATCATACAAGCATTTATTGTAAACTAAGAGACTGATTATCCAACGGGTTATTTACTTAACATCAGTAATGACATTACATCTCAAATAAGTTTCATGGCTTTACATAATGTTTTTTAAAAGAAAACACGGTACACAAAAATAGCACAGAAATAGCACAAAAAATAGCAATTATAAATTATAGCATTCACATATTTAAATATATTAACACAAATATAACTGACCTGGCTTTGCTTGAACAGATAGCAATATTTCTTCACAGAGTAACATTAACCACTTTAAAGTCTTTACGCTTCGGCGTCGCAGGAGCAAGTGAACTGCGGACGGCCGTTCCGTCGTTTATATAACCTTGTACAAACAGGCGTTGCCAGCCAACCGTTACTTGATTCAAACAAGAAAGCGGTTGGCCGATAAAATAGATGACAACTGCGTACCGAATTTACTAAAATCCTAACAATATGCTATCAATGTCTGACGGTCTCGAACATTTTCAAATAACAGTTTTTCAGATAAACAGCAGCCGCAAGCCAATCCCAATCGTTCTGTGATGATCCCCAAATCCCAGATCGCTATCAATAGCAAATGAACGTCAATGAAAATCCATTAACTGTCCATCAAATTCGGCATGGTATGCCCGAGGTCGTTTAATTGTAATACAATAATAAGACAGTAGCACAACCAACAATTAGCAGTTTTTGGTTCTATTTTGGTGTGTACGAGTAGCATTCATTGTAAATTGGACATCGACAACAAAGCAATGGTATTGATTTCGGTTTGTCCTTTGTCTAGATAGATTGTGTTTCAATCTGACCGACACCAAACAGAACATCAGCAAATTAATAAATTGTTAATGATTTTAATAATCACCTTGACCATTTATGATAGTGCATTTCATAAACTTTAAAGGAATATTATAGCGGTTAAGATAACTTTATTAGTTTAGCAGTAATAATCGTTGAACTTCGGTGTTGGATAATTTTGTACCAAATACAAAATCCTTAAAAGTCACTAAGATGAAGTAATTGCTTGTTTAAAACGGCTAAAGACTTGCATTGAAAAACAAAATCTAAAATAAATAAACAAAAAAACCAAAATAAATTATCATGCGTTTCACAAAGCTGCCGCTAGATGGCAACCACCGGGGTTGGATGGATACCAACGGGAACAACAACAGAATCGTTCTATATTGTGATAACGGGCTACTACGGAACCCTAACTGCGCGTGGCCCGATGCACTTGGCCGGTTTTTTTTTAAGTTCTAGACTTGAACTTGAACAAAATAATTGAGTGCTTGTGGCCTGTGACCAAAATTGGTCAATTTGAGTCAATTTACACTACAAATAAGACGACATTAGTTAGACACACTACACTACATAAGAGACCCCTACAATCTAGAAAAACGAGCCGAGAAAACCATCAGCCTCCAACCCCAACTTAAAATTGTATAAAAACTTGTTGATTATCGGATCGAAAAAACTATGCGAGCAAAAGCAGAATGTAGTTGAGTTGTTTGTTAACAAGTAGTGAACAACTATCTAGTCAAGGTTACTCGGAACGATAACATTGCGCATTGCATTTGTATTCAATTATCTCATCTGAACTTAAGTATTACAATTCCGAACACTTTGAAGGCCTGTATATTCAGACGATAGCTTTTATTCAATGGCGGCCCCTTAGCGTGAGTTTAACGAAATTTTAAAGCATATGTATAATTTCATTTAACTTTACATAGTATTAAAACAAAGTCCCCCGCTGTTTGTACGCTTAGATGTTTTAAACTACGTAACGGATTTTAATGCAGTTTTCAGCAATAGATAAGAGTGAATCAATCTTACCGCAGTGGATCGTTTATAAGCATAAATACACCCGTGCGAAGCCGGGGTGGGTCGCTAGTTGCGAGTTAATTCGGTAAATACATGAAAGAAAAATGCTTTGAGCGTAGCGGACGCAAAGCCGTAGTAGGGTCGAGGCAAACGCTACGCCGTAGCGGACAAAAATAATGTTGATTGAATAACTGAAACTTTAATAATACTTTGAAGACTGCCAGTTTGGCTCGTAAGTGCTACTGCTGAATGTGTTATTGGGTTCATTCATCACAAATAGATGTTAGTAATCCTGACTTCGGACTGCTATGTGTCCGGTTGATGGCAATGTTTGTCCCCCAATTACATGGGACTTAAACATAGGTATAAATGGCAATTATTACCACTGCATTACATTCTAATGGAAACACTAAATTGAAGTGTCACACAGCTTTTGTACGACGGAATTGCATTAATTTCAATTATTACTCTAGCTTTAGTAGTTTTGACGAAGAAGATGAGAGCTGTCCGCTACCAATCTCTCAGACAATGAGCGGCTGCTGTGTCACAATTTAGGATAGTTAGGACTCTCGGCAGTTCGTTTGAACCTTACATCATTTATATTATGTTACTAGCTTATGCCCGCGGCTTCGCCCGCGTGGAGTTTGGAAATTGCCCACGGGTACTTACTTCTGGGATAATACGTACGTATTCTTTGTGCTAGAACGCGGTAACGCAACTAACGCACCAGTCTAGTCTGTTGCGTTACCGCGCCGCCGTCGCCACGCGCCTTCTGACTTCGTGTCCACGACCTTATATTTAAATAAATATTGTGTATAAGAAGGAGTCACATTTAGTTTTTGTTTCATCCCAATCACTTCATTCTATGAAAAGTTGGAAACGGTACACGTGAACTTATATTAATTTTACTTGTTTAATACATTTGGGGAAATCCGTTTCTGGGCCTAGCCCTTACACGAACCTTACTCTTGTCTACATTATAAAGGGAACCTCTGTGCAAAATTTCAGCTTTCTTTGTCCAAGGGTTTGGGCTGGGCGTTGATGAGTCAGTCAGTCAGGCCTTTTGTTTTTATTTATATAGATGATTATAATCCTGTGTCATGGCAGTGGATGAAAAGATCTGTGACGTTTATAATAATTGTTTTGCAATCGATTTTTATTCAAGCCGTGAAAAGTGTCAACTTTTGTCGATAACGCAACAAAAACCGTAACAGAAAAAAAAATGGGAATTACATCCGGTTTTTCTACTTACGGTACTTTCGGTCAAATAAACATTTAAAGTTGAATTTTCCGAATGACCTGATACCGCAATCAAATACCTACGAAAAAATTAACAGAAATAGTCGTCTAACAATACGTTACTAACTATAACAATTATTGTTGAATTAGTATTCATCTGGCCGCGTGTAGTCTCCAAATACCTCATAGCGGTTATTAGCACTCGTAAACGGGTCGGGAGTCTTTTGGGACCAGAAGCTCTACTCTCTAACGTTTCGTTCGTATATTCAGATCTATCCGTCTCTCTCACTCGCACTTATCTGCAGGCGTGCGCGAGAGAGACAGATAGATCCGAATATACGGACGAAACGTTAGAGAGTAGGGCCCAAGGACCGCGGTCCCGGAATCCCCGTAAATATATACCTCACATTTATTCACATATACAAAAAACGCTTGCGTGGGGACACACGCGTGTTTTGTTTTGAAGAGGGCCCTTCCCGGCCCGCATTTCGTCAACGCGAGCATGGTCGAAAAGCTTGTTGTTTCATCCAGAGCCACAGCGGTGGTATTCTTTTAACTCCCCTGTCTTACCTAGCCCCGACTCCGCACTACTTGCCTCCCGCGCACCTCATACCGCCTAATGCGAGGACATTGAACGAAAAATTGTGTTCGAAAATTTATAAAACTTGTTCCAGGAAATACGTGTTTTTGAATTAGTCTTACAAGTATGTGAAATAAATATTTGTTATTTAGAATGACCACTACATTTGCAAGGCTTCTATTAGGACGCTTTTTTTTACTTTAACAATTTATGAGTACATTATGAACGGCCAAAGTTGAGGTAAAAGTTGTGCAAAACAGCAATTTTTGGAGGCTTGTACGGAATTTGTTTCTACAAATTTTTATTTTTTGCTTCGGTAGAAGTCTAGATATAGTCTACAAGATACCTATTAGTTCAAAAAATTCAAAGATAATATGTCTAACAACCGCATAATCACGCACGAGCGTTTGTCAAAACTCGCGAAAAGTATGGCGGGTTGGCCGCTCTTAAAATTTGAAGGTTGTCGAAGGTTTAAGCAGAGGTACACCAAGAATAAACTCCATTTGGCCAGTTATGTTTAGATCAAATGTAATCATAAGGGCCTATTCCCATCAACCGGGCACAAATATCTCTCCGAGACACTACTGACAAATCGTCTATGTAAAAAACCAGTAACACCTGCTGGGAAGGTCAGGCCATTATCGTCATAGAGACTGACGAAATCCAATCAATTCCGGTGCACTGGCACACCATTCACACTTCGGAGCAATGCCAAATATGTACAAAGGTCAAAGAGAACGGAGCGAGTATGGATCGGAATTGCCAGTTAGGTATTCCACGCTCGCGTATACCTGTAAAAGTCTATTCAGAAATACTAGCTTTAAATGAATTGGCCGAGCTTAATTTGGGTTCCGTACTTCCGTACCAGAGAAAAACGTTCTAAGGGTTAATTTTTGTTTTTGTCTAGGTTAAGGAAGGCCTTTCATATATATATTTATTTATTACATGACAGTTAAAAAAAGTCTTAAATTTATGACAATGCCCCACAAAACAGTTTTCACGGTTTGTCTGTGTCATGCATGAGGTTTGTGGGTTCAAATCCGGGCAACGGTGAAGTGCCAATACCTCCTAACTGTAATTTTTCGAGAAATTAACTTTTTTATCATTTTGAATTTAAAGGCGTATTTCGCATGTTTTAGTGAAATCTCCTAAGTGTATTTTAATTGCAACAGCATTCAATTAAAATGTGGAAATACTTCCCAACTATACCGACATGTTTATTTTAAGGCATTACCTAACTTTAAAAAGCAGTTTTTTAAAAGTCAGTTAGGTGTTATTGGCACTTCACCGTCGATATGTACTTTTTAAGTTTATCTTGGACATCACAGACATCGGTGAAGGAAAACATCGTCGTGAGGAAATAAAATACTTAATTAATATAATAACCCGTCTCATGCCTCCTCTGTACGAGAAGAGGCCTTTGTCCAGCAGTGGGACAGTAATAAGCTGGTATTATTTATGTACTTACCTACGGCAGCGGTGAGGGTTTTGACGTAAATTTTTAGTTCATTGCTAGGTTATGTACTTGTTATTTAGAACTGTTATTGTAGGTATTAGTTAGTTAACGTTAAAGTAAAAAAAGCTAAAGTAAATCGAAAAAAATAATATTGAACTAGACGAGCGCCAGGGTAGCCCACGAAATTCAAATTTTCTTACGTGTTTTGTACTCAATTCAGAAACCGGCAATTATGGGGTAATTATGAATTAAATAATTCCGGGTCACCAAAGTAACCTGTGATTTTGAAAAATTCGGCCATTTGTTGTCGGGCCACGCAGACTGAAAATGTGCATGCAAGCATGCCCAATATTTATTATATCTACTGGAAACCTCAATGTACGAGTACTTACATACATAGTCAATATATAGTCTCCAAGTAAAATGGTATATTGGTATTTGGAGCGACAGGCAGGTCGAAGTTATAAAGTTTCGGTTTTGACATTTGGCTAGACTTTTCAAAGCTTTAACTGCCAGTTATTAAAAATATTGACAAGCAAAAACTCTTCGGCAAGCCTACAAACATAGACCCTGTTTGTGAGGATGACGCGATACAAAGCTATTTCGACAGCAATCAAAACGAACAAATCAAACGGCTTTGGCCAAAAATCCATCGGTTGCACAAAAATATTTTCTGTATTTTGCTTTTGATAAATCTGTCAACGGGGTGTGTAAGCTACACGAACGCTTCTGCATGGATGTGTTAAATAGTAGGAAACGCTCAATACATAGGTGATAAACGAAAAAATTTGGTTATGGCAACCGTTTTGGAACCTTAAACCTCGCTATTGTAAAAAGAAGCTTGATAGGATTGTAATCTTAAATATCAAGCTTTTTTTACACTGTAGTGTTCCAACAGCTGCAGCGATTCCTTCGGAGGCTTACACCATGAATGTGTGTTTTGAAATTCGGACCGAATGTTTGAGTAGGATTCTGAAACGTTAGCACGATTGTTTGTGAGCAGTGATGCTATTTACGGCTGCAGGTTTGTTTGTCCACAATTATTAAAACTTGTTAAGTAGCTTACCTCAACTCTCAGGGCCGGTGAAGACACGTTTTCACCGTATTGATCTCGGATGAGTATGGGCAGCGTGATCTTGGTGGATGGACGCACCGGCTGCGACGGCGCCTTTAGCTCGCATTTAGACGGCTCGACGCGCGAGGTCGGTGCCAACCAGCGAGCCAAGCGGCCCCCAGCTGTACTCTCCGCGCCTGCCACGAAGTCCGTCAGGAACTGTCGCTCAGTCGAAATACACCTGTTAACAAACAAAACCTCAATTTAACAAAAGGCGTACTGCAAAATTTACTGTTACAACGGTTACAGCTAGACATGTCAAGAACTTCGAAGTGGTTTACACGGAACCACTAGATATAATGAAATAACTTAAGGTAACTGCTTGATGCTTAACCGTTTACAATAGGCATGACGACGGTATCAAAAAATTGCAAATCTATTTAGTCCGTCAGTTAGGGCTAAGTTCACCAACAGTAAAATAACCGACTGTTTCGTAATCGGCCCGCTAAACGTAAACGTTGTTTAAACATGACGTGGGAATTTTGGTGTTCACCACAACTTATTCTAGCTCGGTTATGTAAACGAGCGTTTTAGGAATGAAAGACCGAATGATTATAATACAGTCAAATAAGGTGGGTAACTTAACACGTAAAAACCGTACAAATGCGAAACATCTTAAAATGGTTGCGTTATACCCATAGATAATAGGTACATTATACCTGAGATGACAATTCTCTAACCATCAAATTATCTGTTGTTTGAAGTTTTGTTAATTTTCGTTTTTAATAGTTTTTAAATTAAATTTTTATATTTTAATTTAATTATTATCCATTGTATTTAAATTAAAATTAAATAAATTTTAATTTAAATACAATGGATAAGAAGCGCAATGCTAATTTTACGCATGACGAAAAGGAAATTGTCATTAGTTTAGTGTGAAGTATCCTCGTTTGTATTCCACCAGACGACAGTCTGGTGGAATACAAACCGCGCCGTCGACACGGCCTGTCGTCATGAGACGGACGGACGGCGAGCTAGCCCATAGCCCACCGTCCACAGGCCCGCGCTTACGGTGGCCGGGGGCCACGTGGTGGCCCCCGACGCCCGGGGCGTCTCCCGCGGCGGCCGGGACGCTGTGAGGTTCTCTCCCTCTCACGTTCCGCCACCTCCTTCTCTAGCATTACTGCATCGCAGAAGGAGGTGACGGCGTCCCATTCGGTCTCGCTCCGGACCATGGCATGCACCAGGGCCGGACGCGAGAGGTCGCCGCCGCCAATCGCCGCTTCGACGACACGGCGGTGCTCCGCCCACGCGGGGCACACCTCCACCGTGTGCTCCACCGTGTCCTCCGGTCGATCCTCGCAGTGGAAATCCGGCTAGATGCTAGGCGGCAAAAGAGGAAATATTAATAACTCTTCTTCAAGTGAACGGAGGAAGTACCTCACTCAAAAAAAAATCATCTGCCTAGCCTTTTCCCAACTATTTTTGGGGTCGGCTTCCAGTCTAACCGGATGCAGCTGAGTACCAGTATTTTACATGGAGCGACTGCCTATCTGACCTCCACAACCCAGTTCATACTGGGTAATACGATACCACTTTAGTAAGACTGGTTGTCAGACTTTTTGGGCCACTACCTGTAACGACTGTCAAAGATGGACAAATGACAGCCGGGACCAACAGCTTAACGTGCTTTCCGAGGCACGGAGGAAACTCTGTATGTAAGGGTGGTCACCCATCCACAGACTAACTTAGGCAAGCACGGCTTAACCTAAAGATCGGCTGTTATTATTTAGCCACGAGCTCCTCGAAGTACGTGAACGAACTAGATGGCGCTGATTATCCTTGGGAATAATAAAATGGCTCGTATTTATGTCCATGAAGCCTTAACTGAAGTACGGAGGAACCTAAGCTCGACTCGACGCACCAGGAGTTTAGACGTAACGCAAAAACACTCAGAAGAACAATAGCAAACACCATGCAAAACCTTTTAGTTCAGTTCAGTGATGCAAAAGACACGTAGACTTTTAGGTTAAAAATGTTTAATCGAAAAAAGGGTTCTTTACAGTTCTCACTTTATATACAACAATGAATAATAAAGAATTTTACTATACAATGAGTTTGACATGTATCTAGGAGAGTTGTCCTGCTTAAAGATTTTACCATTGATCTATAATATAATACGTAGTAAATTCTTTTTTCATTGGATTTTACTAGAACGCCGCTTATAAAATATCCCCAAGGCTGATCAGCGCCATCTATTGATATATACTGAAGCGTTGTGACAAACGTCAGTGGAAAATTCCTCATTGTTGATCTGTAAAGTGGCGAGCGAATACCCTATTCAGTTCAGACGGAAGCTTACTGCAAACCGATGCACCGATCTCTTGTTTGCAATGTTCTCATTAATGAACGGGAGGAAAGTTATTGTTCTTTCAAATAATATTACCCAGATCCACTTCACAATATATTGTTCAAATTCTATTGTTCATGATATTCGTTGAAAACGCGGGTTAAAATAAATTGGCTTTCTTGGAAAAAAACCTTTCCAGCAAGTATTTGTTGTTATTGTTTGTTGTAAAATTATGGAGAGTTAATAGACATATACATAGACATTTTAACTCACAATTTTCTATCTCAGAATAAAAAAAAATAGAAGTAATCGGAAGTGATCAGCGATTTACCCGGAAAATAGAGTTTATTGCAGATTAATTGGTCTTCTATAGACAGATATGAACAGCAAACCAAATACATATAGAAGTAAGTATACTAACTCAATACTGCTCATTGGATGCACCTATAAATCTGTTTCGTCGAGTTTCTATATCAGGGTAGATCAGTAGTCCATCCACAGGAGAGCAATCTAACGCCATCATGGTATTCATTGAACTTTTGTGTTTAAAATCTCAATTTAATTATTATTTCCAGGTTTATAGTTTAGTAACTTTTCTTACAGGACGACTTTTCCACTTTTTATACGATTTGTTGTAACGAACTACTTTTAAACATATAAGTTACTAGCGACCCGTCCCGGCTTCGCACGGGTGCCTATGTTACTCAGGGATATTGGTAGCATTCTAATGGTGAAAGAATTTATGGAATCGGTCCAGTAGTTTTTGAGTTTATTCATTACAAACATAAAAATACAAATCTTTCTTCTTTATAAAATTATAGTGTAGATTTATGTACATATTTTTGTAATCACCTTTTAAAACCCTGCGTTTTGATACCCCATTCGGCGGGTTTGGAACAAATTCGAACTCCACAATATGGCACCCAAAATCAGTCATGTTTCCAGTGACGCTCGCGCCACTAAGATTAATCTAACGACGGTACGGACGGTATTTATTTTATTTTATTATTTTCGGAAAACTTACAGCTAGGCAGACACAATAGTATAATTGTATAACTGTTATAGCGATTTAAGACTACTCGTAGCATATCTGTATGCGCCTTATGCGCAAGCCACACCGCCATCGCCAGCTACCGAGCGAGCGAGGGATCGTTTCATGTCTTTCCATACTTTGGTTCACACCGCACCACGAACTAGGTACCGAAAGAGCCGAAACACTACACTACTACAACAGCCCATAACGTCCACTGCTGGACATAAGCCTCTCCCATGATGGGAGGAATTTGCCGTAATCTCCACGCTTGGCAGGCGGATTGGAGATCGCAGTGATGAAAGACTAACAGAAATCGCTGCTGCCCATTCTCTGGTCTACGGAGGCGCAAGGTGCCTCAGACATTAGTCGTCTTATACGACACCCGTGAGTGTAATGGGTTGGTTCTATCTACTCTCTGCCGGATACCACACGGCTAAAAGAAAAGAAAAAAAGAGCCGAAACGAAGTGTGATGAATATAGGCTCGCCAGGCTCGCTCGTACCATTTACAAAGCTTCTAGACCCTATCTGCCAGTAAATAGTAAGACTTTTTTGTAATTATATTACAACTAGCTGATGCCCGCGGTTTCGCTCGCCCGCAAATTATACAACCTGTTTTTTTTATATCTCATAACTCTAGGGTATGATTGAGACCATATCAAAGAATCAACTGGCATATTAATTATATTTCAATCATCTTATTTTTTTAATTTTTCATACAAAATAATTCGGCAAAGTCACGATTATTAACGTAAAACACCCTTACATGAAATATGACAACGTCGCATTTTCTTAGCTTTAAATACCAGTATGTCCCCAGCCGTTCCCGAAAGGGAACAGAACATTGTTATTTTAATTGTGTACAGGTTAAGAATTATTGGTTTGAATTAAAATCAATTACTCGTATATATCAATGAAACTTAGATACATATTTTATAATTATGATTGATGATATCTCCGAAACTACGCATTTTTGGACCACCTATTCTAGGAGTTTTAGTATTATTTTTACCTACAGAATATAACCCTACAGTTATGGGATATAAAAAAAACAGGTTGTATACTGAAACCAAACTTGTATCTTGAATCAAACTGTCTATTAAAAAACCCACATCAAAATCCGTTGCGTAGTTTTAAAGATCTAAGCATACATAGGGACAGACAGACAGACAGACGCGGCGGGGGACTTTGTTTTATAATAATGTAGTGATATTACTGTTACAGTAATTAACCTAAACCTTCCCACTGTTGGGCAAAGACCTCTGCCATCTTTCAGTTATTTCGATCCAGGGCTAAACGCAACATTAAACTGACAAAAAAATAGCACAAACAGAAAGGGCAAGAGGAGCGTTTAGCCCAGATTTTGAGATTCTTTTGTTCGCAACAGTAGCGCATTCATCATGTCATTACGCTGATGACTGAGGAGTGCATGGGTTATGTGTTGTGGTTGTGAGTGCACACGCACGCCCGCGCCCGTACCGCTGCTCGCAGGTTCGCTAGCACGCAGCTAACTGCGAGCACCCGCGGCCGACCTCTGTATCTCGAACCATAGGCATGTGCAACGTTCAAAGTTTATCGATGACGCGCGGTTAAACTATTATAAAATTCGATAGTTTCAATGTTTTTGTCCTAATGATTCTATAATTAGGAGATAACGGTGTGAATATTAGATAATTTGAAACTGCTCCTAAAAAATAATAGAATAAGTATTATATTAAAAATACCAAGAATGGTTAAGTATTACTTTTATCATGAAATTATATTGTTGTGTTGTAGCAATAGGCCTTATTACATGGGATATTTTTTTTTTTCTGGGGTATGTTTTGTGTAATTAGATCGATACTTTTTGCCCACTGCGGCGACGCCAAAAAGGAAGGTTATGTGATTGACCTGTATGTATGTTATGTATCCTTTTCTTTATTCCGTCGTAATATATTATAATGTTTAAAACGTCTCTCTAAGTGTTTCTCAGATGCAAAAACACTAAAGACATTGTATTGCACTTATGTAAGAGGTCAGCTAGAGTATGCGTCGCAGATATAGAATCCATATCTTAAATACGTTGACCGCATTGAAAACATTCAAAAACGTTTCATAAAATATCTTTGTTTTCACCAAAAGATTCCACCTGCCAGCCGATTATCTTGAACTCTGTAGGAATCATAATCTGCTGCCACTGGTAGATCGACTTAGAATTGCCACCTGTTTATTCTTGCTAAAAATCCTAAATAACAATATTGAAAACCCTGAGTTATTGTCAAATATTTTATTTCAATGCGCCAAGTAAGACATTTCGCTTTAATCCACCCATACGTGTACCTCATACATCCTCGAATTATAGGCAGAACAGTTATATTGTGCGGACAAGCAGAGATTTCAATGACATATGCAAGGAAGATGACTTAGTTCCATTCACAATTATTGTGAATTCGGGCAAAAGGTGTTTAAGCCTCAAATTTTTCAAGTAGCGGTAGGTTACATTGTTTGTTTTATAGTTTTAGTATTATTTTGTCTACTATCTATCTATTTTAGCTATATAAATTGCAAACTAGGTTTTATATAGCTTCATACATTTTAACGATGTGTGTTTTGTGTTTTTGTGCTTACACCATAGATTACTATTATAAGTTTATGCGTGATTAAGGACTTGTAATTGGCTTTCTGGTGACTATGGTTTCCTTTTTATTTCTGTTTTTATTAGCTGCAAGTCCTCCATGTACTAAATAAATAAATACTAACTCCTAAATGCATGAACAGATTTGGATAAATTATACGCCGTTAGAATCATTTTAGTGGAGCAAAATGGGAGTCCTCTAGTTACGGACATATTAGAGGTCAAAGTTCCAACTTTTTCACAACATTTTTTTCCATGCAAGTTTTTATTTTTTTTAAGTTTGTCCATGAGCCCTGTACTATTCTATGCATCAATCGATGTTTTAAGCGCATTACAACAATTTGAGTAACCATGTTTTTTCACCTTGAAAAAAATCGTATCCCAGCAATATTTTTTGCGTAGAGTAACTTAGTTTGATGTAGAGAATGCTTGGTTGACGGGTTCGTGAATCGAATTACTTTTAAACATACAAGGTGTAAACGGACCCTCCGTTTACACCTTGTATGTTTAAAAGTAATTCGAAATGGAAAATCGAAAATACAAAAAGTGAAAAAATCTCATACTAAGTCTCTCTGTTAAGGCTCGGTACCTAAAGGGTAACAATGGGACCCTATTAATAAGACTCCACTGTCCGTTTGTCTATCTGACACCAGGCTGTATCTCATGAACCGTGGTAGCGAGACAGTTAAAATTTAACAGATGATGCAACAAATAATAAAAATAAAATTAAAGAGGGCTCCCCCTACGATGGCACGGAACCCTTAATGCGCGAGTCCGACTCTCACTTGGCCGAGTTTTTTTTTTGTTTTCAGTCGGTTTTTTTAGTTTACTAATTACTTTTTTACATTAAAACTTTTACTGAACATTTATATTAAATTAAAATACATAATATGCAACCACGTTAAAATAATCATTGCAGTCGGTTATTTTTGTTTTATGTATAGAACAGCCGATTTGTCTTCATTATCATATGTATCATGATTCATGAATGCTTGCAACTTTGTTTGCATAAGGGTAGGTAGCTGAAATTATACAATCAGTATATTTATCACATCAATGCATCAATAATGCCCTTTAAATACTTAAAAGTAGCACAAAATATCAATTGAAGTTATATTTGTTTGTGTTCATGGAAATATTATGCCCGCTCGGTTGGCTCGCTCGCTGTCGACACGTTGTTACGCTTAGCAAATAGTCAACAAGTTGCTACCCTCAACTTTGTGGCCTGTCTTCACTTTTGTGCTAGCCTTTGAAAAGTATTCAGTTATTTATTGAAGATTTTTACAGCTAGGCTTCAACAATGTGTTGTAAAAATGTACTATGATAAAATTATTACCTATGGACTGTTTATTTAATATTTTTTTAAGTAAGTAGGTACTTACCTAAAAATTTTACTGCGAATTCGACAAAAAAATTACTCATTGAATCAGAGCCCAGGGAAAAAACCTAGTCAAAATTCTTCAGCGTTCAGTTAATACAGCGTGAAAAATTAATTTTAATTTGTCATAATTATCGTCTCATTAATATGATCACGTTTTAGCATTGAACATTCTAATGGTGATAACTAAATAGTGTTTTGAGTGTTAATAATACAAATGAAATCGCATCATCGATATCTATAATAAGCAGGAGCGCGAGTGCATGGCATCACTAGCGCATGGTGAGATACAGAGGCGAGGCGATCCGTCCGAGTGATACCGTACCGTACCCGGTGCGTGCCAGTCTTTGCATGACGCTCGACGCGCGCGGTCATTCGCGCCCACGCGCGCACCATGACGCCTCGCACGGCGTTACTCGCGGTCCTCGCACTCGCTGCGTTATCTCATCTCATAAGTGGTGAACATCAAATTGGTGTATGCAAATTGGACTACTGCGTCTGCACACCAGACGCACACCCTTCATGGAAGATCGTCAACTGCACTCTTCGGAATGATCAGGTACGTCTTAATTATACTCGTATGTTTCAAACAAACAAAAGTGAACGTGCTTCGCCAGATGTACGGTCAGTCAGACGCCCTCGGTTACTCGGACATTAACTTATTCTAGGAATACAAAGTGTCAGAAAAGTTTTCCGCTCAGATATTTATCTCAAAAGTTTGTTGAGCGGACTTCTTTGTCCGGCGGGGCACGTTGACTAATCAGAAACTACCTAGTTTAATTATTGCTAATGTAAATCAAACCTACGATATAAGTAGCCCTTGCTAGAAGGAAACGATAAACAACGGAAGGAGCTCTATTCTGATTCTCACATTACGACAAAAACCATGATACTCCATGTTTTTGTCGTATTAAAATGAACAAAACGTCATGCCACAGGACTAATTTAATGTAGAGTAGCATTTCAAAAATAGCACCAAGCTAACAGCGACACATCTCAAATGGAAATTGTTTAGTTTTGAATCACCTCAATTTACCTACGCTACGTGACCTCAATAGTTACGCACATTTCGGATGCAGCTGGATTTGGAAACATTTTAAACTTTTAGTTACTTTTTAAATGAGACTACAACAAATTTTTACTAAAAATTAGAATACTAAACGTCAAAACTTGTGCCAAACAAAACATACAAGAAAATATGTTTCCTGCTTTTGTGACACCAATTCCAAAGTGCATTCTGCAACAGTGTCCAAAGACACTGACATATCATCTTTGAGCTGTCTTTTAGACAACCATTGACTTAACAGCTTGTACATCTCAAAACAGCTTCATTACGATATAAACAAATAATCATACGGCGGCAGTCGCAAAAATAAGTGGCTGGAGCAAAAAGTTGTAAATAAAAAGAAGTTTACCTGAGTCCCCGACCCTCGACGCATTGTCTGCTCTCTCAACAAGGCAGACGTGCATCGACACAACCAAATTTTTACGATATATGTAACCTATACAGTTAGCACAGCTTTGAAACTTGTTTTTTTTTATGCGTCATGTCACTCAAATAATACACTTTATCGAGCAGTAATGATCTCATTACTCATACACACCGATTGCTAAATTAGATGGGCAATCGTCGTCTTTGTTAATAAGTCGACGCCATTAGGTAGATACTTCAATACAAATTTCTAACATTAAAATATTATCTTAACTGCTACGTCAATATTTTGAAGACCCGTGTTGTTTTAAACTTGATTTACCTATTTGGTCGTTTGGAGAGAACCTATTATGGAATGTACCTATCTATATGTATATTTTGCTTACGGTCAGGAAAAGTGTTAATGACAAAAGGTAAAGGCTGAACGTCGATCGCGTAACCGTTTCTATTGTAACGATAACTTTGTTAATGCGGATGGGCCAGGCCAGGCCAGGGCAGGCGGTTGGTCGCCAAGACTCAGGTCCGTATCGTCCACCGCTCTCCCGACCGGGACCCGGCTATTTGCGGTGGCGGCGCACCCACAATATTCAAGTCTAGTTCATACACAAATACATGCGTCCATGTAGACGTCGACTCAGATATTCTAAATTAAAATATGTATCGTATGAAGGAAACCGGCGTCTCGCATCGAAACAATGTCAAACATACAGCGCTCAGCAAAATATTGGACATGGTTCAAAAACCTTAAAAATATATAAGAATATATGTCAATGACCGATGCGGTATTACCTGTTGTAAATACAAATAAGATCAACGCATATATAGACAGTTGTTTTATGTAATTAATCTACCACCACACCACAATTTCTTGACCACGACAGAAACTTTACGTAAATAGAGACCAAAAGATAAATACTTAAAATGACATAAAACAGATGAGCTAACAAAGTAAATAGAGATAACTGATAACAAACGCGAGGAAATAAAGATCGAAATTCTTAGAAAGTCTAAAAATATTAATGATTGCCTGTGAATCATTTTAGAACACATTGCGCATTAAAAACAACTGTGGGGCCATTTCATATGAGCTAACGGTACATTTGGATAAATTGATACGTATGCGTGTTAGTCCACGCCAACACAGTGGTGACCACCGATTGTAGCATCGAATAAAACAGGAAGTTAATTACTGTCGCAGTACGTATGCCCTCGCGGGGCCATTGTCTACTAGCCGAGGACTCCACATCTGCATGCGTGCGATGTACAAAAAACAACCTGCCAATACCAATATGTCTCTATTTCCATTAAATATGAGCACCTTTAAAAAATAATTAGACGTAAATGACGACACTCTTAATGGCGATCACAGTTTCTCAGCCATCAGCAAATACAAAAATGAAGAAACATAATAGGAATCCTTTTTAAAACAAATAAAACTATAATTATTTTGAAACCAACTAGAGGATACAAGGTAATCAACAGACGCATTCAGCTACGACGAACTGCGTTAGGCAAAGTCGAAGATGTATTCAATTCAGGGATCGATACTTAAAAACGATGGACGAACAGAGGAGTGACGCAGTGGTGTGGACGCTCACTCAGGAAACAGCACAAAATGAAGCTTGCTAAACTGATCGTAATACGGATATTGAAAAGACCAAAAAAAGAAACTGATTCGGTGTCCATAAAACTACACACATATATATGGCAGTGAACAGGAGTATTTGGCACTGATTGTTTTTGTTTGAAGCAGTGCCTACAGATATTCAATTAATGAATACCGTGGTGGTCAAGAGGATGAGGGGTCGCCGGTTGCTCCCGAGACCATTACTAATGAGACTTTATCTAAGGAGCTCTAGCTAAGGTAGGTATCTTAAGTATGATTGTCGATGATGAAAACAAAAATGCGGAAACGTCTGTTATCGCCAACCTAGTCTTGACTTGGCGATGGCGTAGGGATTTATACTCGATCTTTCTCTGTATAAGAAGTGGGTTATTCCTGCTGTGGGACACTTGGCCGCTATATTTTCCTATAATTGTAGCGCAATGATACAACCAAATTGTTCCGGAACTACTCTAGACAGTACTCTAACTAGACCCGTCGAGGACATGATAGCCATTGAAAATAACACTTATTAACAAAAACTTAGGAAAGCCGACGGAAACTGAGACTGAAAAACGAAAAAATACATTCCTTTTAGTCTAAATACGCTTCTAAATTAATAGAAATAACATATTTTGAGGCGGGGCGAAATATACAAGTAGGTAAATTTAGGCCCTTCTAACCCTAAAATTAGCAATCTCTATTCGTGGTGGTTCAAACTTCGTTTGAAATTCTGTTAGAATAAAATTCTAATCAGCTTGCACTACAAAGCGGTTGTTACGGCAGTCACTGCGGCCGAATAGTGCGAAATAAGTGGTTTTTTGCGATTTGCAAAAAATCTATTGATTGGACTAAAAAAATAAAACACATAAGACCTGCTTTATAGTTAGTTCAGTTAGTATGCAAAGTTTCGTGATCTAATTTCAAGTACTTATTGAATACCAGCGGTTTATTGTTCGATTTGGAGGTAACTTGGGAATTTTTTTCTATCGAGATAAGTTTATGGAATCGTGTTTTCGTCACACATAGGACTTAGCATTAATCCTCAACTTTACCATAATAATATTTATTTCAAAATTAATGCTGCAGTATTTTAGGAGTAACGGAGGATCATGCTAAGCCATTTGAGGGATATATAGCCCTTAATTACGTATGGCGTAAAATGGGTAGCTTGATTAATCTTTTT
Source organism: Xestia sexstrigata (assembly GCA_941918905.2). Lineage (NCBI taxonomy): Eukaryota > Metazoa > Arthropoda > Insecta > Lepidoptera > Noctuidae > Xestia > Xestia sexstrigata. Next base: position 6,687,526 of record OW799200.2, on the reverse strand, counting down.
TTTTAGTTCTTATTTTCATTTTATTCAAATAACACAGAACTACAAATAAGTAGTGCCAAATTTCGACAGAATCGGTTCACAATTGAAAATTCTGTACTTACGGTAAATGCTTCAACTTCATAAAGGTGGAAACATTTTTTTTAAATCGGACTTTTCTATGTATGTACCTAATTAATATGTCACACATAAAACAATATACGCGTCAAAATGAGAACTTTATATTTCGTTCGTAAAAAATTGGGACTCCATTGAAATAGTCAATGATTGAACTTGATGAAGAGACTGAAGTTAATTAGGAGTATGAATTCAAAATTGGCACTGCGTGACGAAAGGGACTGATTCTAACTTAGTCAATTGTTGATGTTCAACATAACAGAACCGTAAAAACCAAAAAAAAATTACAAAAGTTTTTATTTTAAACTGATCAAGGGCTTGTAAATAAAAACATTAAAGAGTTCATAATATACATTAAACACAACCATGTCAAGAACAAGGTGTAAAGAAAGATGCATCACAGTACAAGTGATTGTTAGTCGACTTCGATATGTCGGAATTTATATTGTAGTAGAGCTGTGTAAAAAGCTTAAAGCTCCACGCTTACACCTGTTGCTCGAGAAGCCGGGTAACTACATCTCGACTTCTCGAGACGTTAGAACACGAAGGGACCGACCGACCCGCTGACAAATATATATCGTAACTTGCACGCTACCCGACCCTATCATTAATTCTTTCGGTCTCCTTGTGTGGAACGAAACCAAAGCCAAACAAAATATTTACAGAACTAATCGTTCGTAAATTAAGCATATTTTTTAAAATTGGAATTGGAATTTTAGTTGAAAACGCAACACATGAAATCACAGTTGAACAATCACGAACCATCCTTTGATCAATTCGCATTCGAATTCAATTATTCACATTGAAATACGGCAGCTTACTAAAAATAATCCGATCTATTGTAAAAAAGTAAATAAAACTTATCATATGAGCCGGTCTCAGCACGCATCGTGAAACGCAGCGCGGCCGGGCGGGAGCATCGGACAAACCATAAAAAAACGTAATGAGAGATCGCTTCCTGCGACGACCGAGGCCACTACTACGGTATTCTGATACAAACTCCATCCACATCGGACATTAGTAACGTTTTACGAGATTTTATGAATTCCCGTTCAATATTATTTTAAGGATGCAACTTATCATGAAAAACAAACTTGAAGTCAGTGCTAATATAGCTACAAATGATGATAAAATAAATAGCAATTATTGCGGATCAATTCACTGTTGAAATAAAGTTGAAAACTGGTCGACCGTCAAAGAGCGCGGTAGTAGGTACATAGTATTAAAATGTTTATGAAGAAGTATTTTACCTACATCTCATTAGTAAATAAATAGCAAATGACGCGACTTACCTAACGAGGTTATAATTTTACTGTTCAAATAATTATTGGAAAAGCGCCTTTGTAGGATTTTAATTCTGTTAAGATTGATTTTGTCAATCAGATTTTTTATTAATTGTGTATTTAACGAGTTCTGATTTTTTTACTAAAGTGGCGCTAGTGTGCATGGGGGAGCCCCTTAACGAAAGAAAAGCGGATTCAAATGTGAATGAAGAAGTATTTACCTATATTTTATTAGTAAATAAATAGCAAATGACGCGATTTATTTAACGAGCTTATAATTAAACTGTTAAAATAATTATTGGAAAAGAGCCTTTGTAGGATTATTTAATTCTGTTAACTCAAGAAAAGCGGAAGCACACGGATGCAATATGTAAATAAAAACCGTAGTTCCCACTTATGTAAAATCATATTTTAATAGCGTGTACTGTCATTGACGATACAAATGAATTTGCTTTTTTGTACGGATTAAATATAGGTAATTTCAATATTTCCATTAAAATCTACTGAAGCAGATGATAGTGACGATTCAGAGTGAAATTGATTTTGACAGTGATGAGTAGAGTAGCAAATGAATAATGTCTATCTGCAGTTGAGACTATTGAAAAAAGCAATCCTTTTGATATAAATTTGTCACAATCAAAACTGTTAATCAGTCAAAACTACTTTTGAACGGTGAAAACTATTTTAACAATAACTAACTTTTACACTTTAGAAACTTATTAGTTTGTTAGGTTTTTTTTTAATGACCCTTTGAAAAACTTTTATGTAATTACAACTGAGGCGTTCTAAAACAATAGCTGGCGAAATATGGGTGTACTATAAAGTACATAGGCGACACTGGTGTCGGTCCTGTTGTGCACAAACTAAACTTAATTTAGACTATTGCTTTTTTTTTTCTCTCTAATAAAACGAGTGAATTGGAACATTTGGAACTAATATTTAAATACAAATGAAGGGTGCACGTAAAAAAATGTTGACCAAAAAACACGGTGAAACGCAAGGCATAAACTAGTTTGACATCTCTAACTTAGTTCATGGCTATAGCCGTACTTTTCTCGCACTGCCTTTTAGTAAAAGATAGCAATAGCCTAAATTAAGTTTAGTTTGTGCACAACAGAATCGACACCACTTTAAGCTATACATTTCCGGTATATAACATGGCCTCGCTTTGTATAGATTTCCCATACAATGAGAGAACCGTATAAACAAACTGGTTTTGCATAGTTGATTGGTCGTCGTGCTTACACCTCTACCTAACCCTTCGGAGACTACACGCGTGATGTTGTCATATTGATGTGAAACGCTTTATAGCTCAACCACCAAAACAAAAGAATCCAGTTTCCCTATTCCTAAAGTAGAAAACGATTTGTTATAGCGAGCAAATTCTGGTAATAAGTATTGAAAACGTAAAGATTTTAAAAGGAATATTCAGTTATTTTTAAAGTCAATGCAAAACAGCTTATTTTATTAAGCAGTTGAACAATAGTATAGAGAGATGAATCTTTTTTAAAAAGCCTCGTAAACTTTCGTATGACGTTTAGCGCCTGACGCATTATCATTAAATGTACGTCTAGAATGTAGCATTTAAAAAACTAAAACCGACTTCAAAAAACACAAAAAAGTGACCTTTGTTTGATTGATTAAGTTTTTTTTTGTCACCGACTTCTAAAGCTAAAGTTATTTTTCACTTTTTTGTGTTTATTGAAGTTGGTTTTAGTTTTTGCAAAAAAGTTTTATATTTTTCCATTTTTAGTTGTTCCCAAACAAATAATGCCCTGAATTTATTTGACATTGTTAACAATACATGTCATGGTAATTAATGGGTGTATCCCCAATATTATGGAGCTTAACATACCTTTTTTTTTCGGATGGGAAATCATCAAATTACCCCTCTCGCTCTGGGTGGAGCGAAAGGGAGTGTCAGACTTTTACTGACTAAACCCCATCCATGGCCCTTCTTAGCCCTTGTGTTCCGGGGCTACGGTATCTCTTTCCAACAGTTCCGCAGCCCTGGCAGGCGTCGGACCTCTTCCTTTTGCTGACATAGCTTTGAGGCGCGCGCGGAACACGAACGAGCCAACTTAACATCCCTATCTGTCGAAGTCTGGGTGTATTGTACACAACTGCGTACCCCCTCAGAGCATATAGGCGTGATGTTACGTCATGATGTTGTATAAACAATAAACGTCCAAGCGATTGCAGCAATCAGCGCAGACTTGCCGTCTATTTTTGAAGAGTTCCATTGTATATCTCCGAAGATCAGCATCAGATGTTCACAAAATGTTTGAATGGGACCACACGGGAAGCACCAGCTTTCAAATAAAAAAAGAATTTTCAAAATCGGTAGGTAATAAACACAAAAAATTTAAAAAATACAGTCGAATTGAGAACCTCCTCTTTTTGGAAGTCGGTTGAAAATAGGCCAAAATGTATGTGATTTGAAATAGCTACCTATTGAAAGTAGTTTAAAAACTGTACCTAGATTAAGTTTTTTTTATACAATACTAGCTGACCCCGCAAACGTTGTTCCGCCATATAAATTATGGAGTGAAATATTCTTTACGACCTATTCTCATACCTAACAAATATACATTCAGTCAAAAAAGTATCGGGAATGGATGATTTGTTTATGGTTCCAAATTCAAATTTTTGTTTTTTTGTAGTTGTTAGATTGGCACAACTGTTTTCCATTTTGGCGCGGAGTTTGAGTTGCATCTGTTATTTATATTAAATACAGTGCTGGTTTTAGTAATATCATATATAGTGTGTATTGCGAATTTCATAATGGACAAAAATATCGAACAAAGAGTTTGTCTTAAATTTTGCATCGCCAATGGAATTTCGTGTTCGGAGTCACTGAAAATGTTACAGAAGGCTTACGGTGAATCGACTTTATCAAAAACTCGTGCTTATGAGTGGTTCAAAGCGTCCAAAAGCGGTCGAGATGTGATGGAAGATTTGCCTCGCTCTGGTAGGCCGTCAACGTCTGCAACTGAAGTTAACATCGCAAAAGTGAAGAAAATAGTGACTGAAAATCCCCATTCAACTCTGAGAGAGATAGCCGCCGAACTTTCTGTATCTCACGAGTCGATCCGTACCATTTTAACTAATCATTTGGGTATGAAACATGTTGCTGCTCGGCTAGTCCCAAAAGATCTGAATTTTCTCCAAAAACTCAATCGCATGAAAGTCGCTGAGGACATGCATGCAGAACGAGTCAGTTCGGACCCAACATTCATGAAACGCATTGTTACTGGTGACGAGACGTGGGTTTACGAGTTTGACATGCAAACTAGTCAACAAGCTTCGGAGTGGCGCCTTCCAACTGAACCGAAACCAAAAAAACCACGCCAAAGTCGATCAAAAGTCAAAGTCATGTTGACTGTTTTCTTTGACTATCGCGGTGTTGTGCACTCTGAATTCTTACCGGAAGGTCTAACGGTAAATAAAGAATATTATTTGAGCGTTATGCGGCGTTTAAGAGAGCAAATTCGACGAAAAAGGCCAGATTTGTGGAAAGAAAATTCTTGGATTTTGCACCACGACAATGCGCCTTCGCACAAGGCTATCATTGTGAACGAATTTTTGACCAAACACTCAACAAATACCATCCAGCAACCACCATATTCACCAGATATGGCTCCTGCTGACTTTTTTCTTTTTCCTAAACTCAAATTACCACTTCGTGGCACCCGTTTTCAATCGATAGAAGACATAAAGGAGAATTCGCGGCGAGGACTGAACTCAATTCCGGAAGCAGCGTTTAAAAAATGTTTTGATGAATGGATTATTCGTTGGCGCAAGTGTATCGTTTCTAAAGGAGCATACTTTGAAGGAGATAAAATAAATTTGGATGAATAACAGACATTTTGTGTATTATTGATCTTTTCCCGGTACTTTCTTGACAGAGTAGTACAACATAAAAAATCAAAAAAATCGGTCGAGCCGTTTTGTTGGAGTGCAACCACAAACACCGTGACACGAGATTTTTATATTTATATATGATGCGTACGTGTGTGACCAGATGTATGAACGTGGACGAGGCAAAAGGAGTTTGTAAGGATCGTAGTAGGTGGCGTTCTGTGGTTTCTGCCTACGCCCATGGGAAAAATGCGTGAGTTTATGTATGTATGTATGAAATGAAGGCTACCTACTCTGTTACTGATTCTAATAAATATGCAGCAGTGAATGGCAGATAAAACAAACTTCACGATAGATATGTAATCATCAGTGTTATTTTAGATCAATATGCGCAAATCCCATTGAAGTAGCATTTGGCTGGGCGTACATCACTAATATTTATTTTAAGAGTAGATAAATGTTTATATTATGCTCATAACCTCTGTTGATATAAACGAAAACTACATAAAATAAACGAAAGAGGCAAAAATTCAAATTTTACAAGTAAAAGTACTTTAAAGCTTTGACTGTCGTTTGCTAACTAGACTCGAGCTCGGCCGCTCTCTTGTCGACATGCAAAGCTACAAGGAACAAAAAAGAAGTCTGTTTACATCGCCGTTTGCGACGAACTTTCACAATTAATTAACAACGTTCAGATTCTTAATATCTGACGAATTATAAATGAAAAATTTCGCGCAACTTGTAATTTTTTATAGAAAACGTTCATAGGTAATTATCGGAATGATTTACTGTTTATGTGGAACCGTTTTGTTCGTCGATCTCGCTTCCACCCTGTATAGATATTATAAAACCAAACACGAGAAGTACAAAACGAAATTACATAACGCGCTTTCGCTTGTTGCATGAAGTCATCATTACTCTTGGTGAAGGGGCCGAAAAAGAGAGATTTATAAGAAAATAATTACGGGTACATGCATTGTTTTAACTAATAATGGCAATAAACAGAAAAAAACTTTATGAATGCAAAATACTTATCATTGGAATGATTATTGTAGGAATAATGGTTCCTATTATGTAATTGTAGGTAGTCTGTTATTGTTCTAATAATGACTAACGATAATAAAATGTAAAAGGATGATTTTCCGAACCAACAAGTTATCTTCTCAAACTATTTTGACTAAAGAGGTAATATGATTATGATAAAGTAAGTAAACAACGAATTTAAATGCTAAATAGCCGCCTCCACTAGCGAGAGAATCGCGGCGATATTATCGTCCTTGCCACGTTTTTCAATACACTCTCTATTGGGCCGTGTCCACGAACGAGAGAATCGCGGCGTTATTATCGTCCTTGCCACGTTTTTCTATACACTCTCTTTTGGGCCGTCTCCACGAGCGAGAGAGTCGCGGCGATATTATCGTCCTTGCCACGTCTTTCTATACACTCTCTTTTGGGCCGTCTCCACGAGCGAGAGAATCGCGGCGTTATTATCGTCCTTGCCACGTTTTTCTATACACTCTCTTTTGGGCCGTCTCCACGAGCGAGAGAATCGCGGCGATATTATCGTCCTTGCCACGTTTTTCTATAGGTACACTCTCTTTTGAGCCGTCTCCACGAGCGAGAGAATCGGTGCTGATGTTTTTCTGTAGAAGGTTTGTCATTATAACTTGTTTTTATGAAGCTCTTGTTAAACTTACGAAGTGAAGTTGGAACTTCGAGTCGACTTCATAAGTTGGAACTTATGAAGTCGACTTAGTTTTAATTGGTTACCTTGTTAGATTTTTATTATTTTTCAAGTGCATCAAGCCGGAAACCATTCTGTTTTGTGGTAATTGTACTGTATTTAAATCATCAAATTGCAAAGGGACTCTTTCGTCAACGGCTCTTTATCGTCAACATCCATCATAAATGAACTACATTCATGCTGGATGTTAACGCAATTATTTTCTATCGACAGGTCTTAATTTTCTAACTTGTTATATCGGAATGACGGAGTGTTCTCTTTCTAAAATAGACGTGGTTTTTTTTTGTTTTGCGTCCGATGCCAAATCTAATAAAATCGGCTACAAATTACGGGAAGTACGAAACTGCGCCGGTGAGGTGGAGTGTTGAATCCGGTTTATTCACTCTTCTGTTCAATTGTATTTAATACTTTTATTTAGTAAAATAAATGACATGCATTGAACAATGTTTCAAAATCTAGATCTTAAGCATTGAGAACACAGAGATATAGACACATGGGGTATTCCATCCCATGCCAGGCACGTTGAGAAAATATGAAAAGTCTCGGGTTTTTTGTTTGCACAAAATTCTTTTAAACCAGCTTTAATTTTACAGCCTTTTTTTACAGAAAACCCGAGAGTACCCAAATTACCATCTTAGCCAATTTTCAAGACTTCAGTATCGTACTTTCTTGGAAGTTTTTCGATGAGAGAATTATTTTAGCCGTCCTTTGAGCGGCGTCATGACTTCGTTCTACAGATAGACTCTGTTACAAAGTGCATGGCGGTGTATCGCGACTTTTTATTTGAATATAAGACTGAATTCCTGGTAAAACCCGTCTATCTGTAGAACGAAGTCATGACGTGTAACGGCTTTTAACTTATTTATTTACTGCATGTCAACCGCAAATCAACAATATTCACTGTTTTGAGTTAGCATGGACTGGACTAATGGACTGGATGGACCAATTCAAGTCAAGCTTGTCCTGCCATTCTTCGCTTAACCATCTTAGTCACTTTATAGGATTTATTCTAAGGATTTTATATTTGGTACAAAATTATCCAACACCCAAGTTCAACAACTGTAATGTTACTGCTAAACTAATAAAGTTTAAAGATAACTTTAGTTTTCCCAAATGACACTTTACACAAAAAAAACCCAATGACACTTTTCCCGACCTGGGAATCGAACCCAAGACCTCAAGCTCAGCAGTCGTGCTTGCGACCATTAGACCAACGAGACAACATGTACTGTACCCACCAAAATATCCACGCGGACGAAGTCGCTGCAAACAGCTAGTATGCTATAAAACTGAACTTTCTGCAACTTTCCCCAAATCTATTGTTCAATGCTATGAATAAAGTATAGAAACTTCCGGATTGCTAAACAAAAGCCAAATCGTTGTTTTTGTAATTACAAAGACCTGTGGAGCTAGGTGGCATAATGTTTTGCATTGAACATGACGTTCGGTTATCTAATTGTTTCTGATACAACGTTGTGGGAAATTGAACTGTGAGCTATCGGGATATAGTTGGGAATTGATAAATTGTCGTTTATAGCAGAACATTAGTCAAGTGTAGTATCTTTATGAGAGGAGCATTCTCTATGCAGCTCTCCGTTCATTCGATAAGTCCAAGCTCTTAACTCATAAGTAATTAATAAAGCGTTACTGATGTGTCTGTTTTAGAATTTTATTCGTTACCATGTCAACAGTTTTCGAGGAAATATTAATTGAGAATTTATTTTTCACTGAATCCACTAATTTAATACGTTATTATCAGGATTTAAATAGAGTGCCAGTTATTTTCGGTAATCCGGATAAAAGTTTTGAATCAAAGCTTTGCAACGAATGCGTTTCCAAACTAATATCACATGTTAAAATCACTTGAATTATTTAGCAGCTTTTAGTGAAATATGTACTAATGAAAATCCAGTCCAAATACATAGGTAGATAACACAAGTTTTTGGGTTACGTTTTTACGATAGCTTCACTGATTAAATTTTAATATAAAATTGCGTTTTTTTTTTGTTCTTGTTCAGTTACACTATGTTGTGTTACACTGTTACCCATTGGGAAAAAAAACCCGACTATTCCCGACAGGTAACACTGTAACTCAAAACCACGTTTTCTTTCCCATAAATACCTTCATGACCCCCGTACCTACTATTCTATGCATGCACAATGTTTGAGTGCGTTAAATTGAGTCCTACTGTAAAACGTGATTTTTCACAAAAAAATTGTTTCCCAGTCTTTTTTTCGTAGTTACCTACTTGTTTGATGTACAAAATGCTTGGTTGACGGCTTCGTGAAGGGCCCGTTTACACCCTGTATATGTATTTGAAATCGTTATTATGTATTCTAATGGCACGTAACTGTCTACAATTTCCTGCCTTAGTTCTCTGCTAGTGACAATTATTTCCTGACTTGTTGGCCCTAGTCGGTCGCAAGCAGTACATACTTTACAAGGAGCATCTACCACTTATTACGTCCAAGAACAGTCAATATTCTTAGACATAATGTCTGATGTAATACTCTGCAAACACACTTACTCAGTTTGTTTTCATGGCTATTGTAATTGTATGTTTTATGCTTATAACGCCGCCATTAACTTTGGTTTCAGATAACTTGACATTCTTTAAATACCTACCTTATTGGAGAATTTTTGTTACCCGAAACAAATAAGAGGATATTTCACCATTCATAATTTGATCCATACTGTCAACCAGATATTATATGTCGGTTGCAGTAGTTACCTACGCTACAATAATACCGCTTGATACACAAGCGGTTTCATTGTTTACCGGCAAGGTCGCTACAGAAAACTATTATAATACCAATTACGTATACATAATGTTATAATACAGTCCCTGAACGTTAGAGAAATATTTAGACGGAACGGAAGTAGAAAACAGTAAGAAATCATGGAAATTTTACTTTTAAAACATGCATTAAACGCTATCGACAGTGTCCAATAAATCCGCATTGACATTTGTAAAATCTTGAGTAAATTGTCTGTAATTGGAAATCAGCGACAACTCGTTTCTGTAGTGACTCAAATGACTCAGTTACACTTGAACCGTACAGTGTAGTAGCTTCGCAATGTCCAAACCAATTTTAACATTACGTCACTGTAGAAGAGTTCATTTTCAACCGGACCATACATGTGCCGAGATGCTGGCGCTTTGCGAGGCAAATCTGGCTAATTGACGCCCAATGAAAAGAGGTGAACACCCCGGTCTGGCCTTAGGTCACCAACTTTAATAGTAGGCAACGGGAACATGCCATGTACCTAGTTAATGTTCCGACGACGAAACATTGTTATGAAATAAGTTTTTATAAAAAAACAACAATCGCATGGATAAAATCATAGCCTTTGTGTTACATCCTGCCTCATCACCTGTTTTCTGGTTTTTGGTAGACATAACACCGACATTTTACATCTACAAAACAGGACGATTCTGGGACACTATTATTTGCGAACCCACATGCCGAGATTATAAATACTTGAGCGCAGTAGTATCGAGATCCCTCCCATCTATTGTTTCAATTGACTTATGCCCCATCAGTTGGCCGAAAGTCTCCGGGCATTGTGTTCGCCTTCCGTCGAATCCACCTAGTTCTGTAATGTAGAGCACGACCTAATGCTAACCCGTCATTGGCTTCCGATCTGTGACATTATAAAGTAACAAGTAGCAGTGTGTAATTGCGACTCGCGTTACAAGAAACGAGTCATGCTGTTCTGACCCACCGTATGGTATGGCTCACCCAACTAACAGGTTTCGCACGCAAGTACGCAACAGAGCCGACTACCGACTTAATTCGTCGACCACAACATTATGTCTACGAGATAGGTAGATCATTATTTATCTTTATTATTTTCATTCTCTTCCAAGTTTATCACGGATTTCTTGTTTTATAAGCTTTCAAGCACTGCAATGCTTTATCTAAGCGCCTGTTTAAGCTGTAACTAACCATTGCTTGTTAGTAATCGCAAGAATGGAATGCAATATTCGATGCATATTGTACATGGACAGGTCTTTGAAACATCAATACAACTGAAGTCTCTTGGCTCACAACAGGGTAAATAATGAGAATATACCTCCGATCATAAAGTAGTTTTATTTCTCAAGTAACATTTAAACAGGTATAGCTGAAGTCTGAGGTAGTCGAAAATTCGAATTGACCAGTACTTGAGTATCTCGCGGTCATCTCATAACTTAACGCCGTACATGGCAACACTTACAAAAGTGCTCAGACTCGACTGTGACTCATGTTGATTGAGTACACAACACCGGGACACATCTGGGAGCTTTATCGTCTTTCTGTGAATGAAAAAAGTGAATCCGTGATACTTTTTGGCTGAGATGACGACCCTGACGTCTTTAACGCAGCTCAGTTGACGAATTAAATTCAGTGTTTAACATTGAAACTACACCACGGCATGGTATGCGAACTATATTTAAACCGATAATCTCAGGCGTTTAGAATAGATCTGTTTGTGTATTCACTCAATAATATAACAAATCTGAGCGTCTGCCATGGATGCGGCATACCTAATGCAAATTAGTAGTTTTACATTAGCTATTTATTAATTACATTGATGTTGACTTTGTACATCTAGTTTGTTATGCTGAGTATGTTAAAAGCTTTTTGCAAAATTACATAATCATTAACATAATAAATACACTACCGAATACTTAGAAGATATTTTAAACGTATAAAGTTCAAGTAGCCAGCGCAGCCAGCGCTGCCAGCGCTGACTTGAAATCCGATTGGTGTCGGTTTGTGTGTGTGTGTGCGTTTATTTTTATTTTGTTCCGCGTATGTGAGAGCGGACGTGTCATCTATTCGTTTCTTTGTAGTTACATAGTTTGAGTCCTAAGAAGCGGCAACTTCGGCTACTATTCCGAAATTTTACAGCCGCCAAAATTAACAGAGCACACTAGAACAAATACGCAACAGTTATGAATTTTTCGTAACGCTCATTGTTCTACTATCTTGCGCGCTGAGTCATATTCGTTATCTATGTTAGTGGGAATGAATACCCAGCGACTCGATAACAGATACTGTACGAGAAGCCGGCATTAGTCGATAACATAGCGTCTAAAATGGAGATTGTTCAAAATATTTTACCTCATCAATTGATGGGGGACAACAGTTGCACTCGAAAGTGAGCGTGGTTATTTATTTGGTCAAGGCTAAGCTAATGCCGTCAATGGGAGCGCTGCAGAGGGCGCGTAGGTGTCCTCCCGGCCAAGTCGTTCACTTTCCCCACATCATGCGTAATTTAATCAGCAGCCCGTATCCGTTGAACCCCTCTACTTTAAGGACCACCGAAATCGTTTAGCTTGTATGAATTTTAGCTTACAAGCTGCATAATATTATGTGAATAGTATCGGGTTTAATAGCTTTATAGTTCATATGCATATAAACATTGGTTACGAAATTATTCAAGTACGAATTTTCGACCTTACCTGTTTTTTTTATCAAAAGGTTCGTTAAAGCATAAAGCTTGTTTAACGTCATTAGTGTACACTGTACAGTAGGTAAAATAAACGTGTGTTGAAAAACATCGTTATCGGTTAAAACAAAGCGTCTGTTATGAACCACTTAGTATTGTCTTACACTCACAGGTTCAAGTTAAACATCAACATGACCTGATTTAATAATAATATAACTTATTACATTCATAGTTAGTTACTTATTCGTGTTAGTCATTACATTAGCATTACCTGGTAAAACAGTTCTCAAGACACAATAGCTTACAAACGGAACGACCAAAATACGCGCAGCAGATGTTTTTTAATTCATAGCACTATGACGTCAGTTGTTTGTCATACATAATACTGAAAACGACTGCGGTCATTCAACAGATTTGAAATCTATTTTGTGGTTTGCAGAAGCTCGACCTCTTCGAGGGAGATCTACCAGAAACAACGACGGACCTGATAGTGAGCGGGGCCGGCGTGCTCATGTTTGGCGCCAACTCCCTGTCGAAGCTACGGGACGCCAGGCGCATCTACATCACCGGAGCAGAGATCGTATTCATGAGGTCTTACGCCGCCTCCAACCTGGATGTTCTAAGCCTCCAGCTGGACGTTGAGAACTGCGATGTTTTCCGTATGGAGGAGAAGGCTTTCGTTAACATCAAAGGTTGGTGCTTTTAAATTTTTAACCTTTATGCAACGCGATTCTTCTTGCATTCGGCGATCGATAATGCTCCGCCTAACTTAAGGAAGAAGCGCCAGGGTAGCCCGCAAAATTCAATATTTTTAACGTTTTCCGCTACATGCAAACGTTTTTCTTCCATCTTTTTCACAGCCCAGCATTAATTAATGAAATTTATCTTGCGTTTTTTTGCAATTTGCAGGTCAGTGTCGCGACCCCAAGTAGAATGGGGCAAGGGCAGGAAGACGATGTAAGAACATATGAATTTCGCTAGCTACCCTGGCTCTTCTATCTTATTGTACCGATGTGATTGCATACTTGGAAGTCTGTTTCATGTCGCAAGTTCGCAACGCGTCGATAAATTGCGCAGCGATTTTCTAGTATAAATAATTGGAGTTTACTATTGGTGAGCCGTAAGTCCAGATTATGCACAAGCGGTCAAACCATAAATTACATTTTGTAAGTTGGAATTTCTTGACGGGGCAGCTACTTAGCTGCATTTCTCAATGCAACTTATCACTTAGTATTTACTACACCTCGATTTGTTGCAAAGATTCACTATGAATTGGGAATTGCTTAGTTGAAATATAATTATGAAGGATTTCATTCGGGGCATAAAATTTTTTGGTGATTAATTAAATATATCGTCATGGTTCATCGTCTGGTTAACAGGTTATCACACGCGCAATAATTTTCTTCATTAAAAAGATAAGTCTAGATTATTTGATTTGTTAAGTGTTCACTACTGATTTGACCATTAATATTTCGTTATATTCTAGATTCTCTCGTAACCATATCTTCGTCCGACATCACCACCAACAGAATCATAGGTATAACAACAGAATGATAACGCGAGCAATAGATGCAGACTCGTAGATTACTCGCAGCTGATGCAAACTAATTATAACACATCAGATGTTCTTTGATGATTTCGATTTACTTCCCACATTTCCGACTCAGATCGGATCGATCGGAGCTAAAATCGACGCAACTTTATCTCTATACTTGGGATTTGTGTCTCCATTTTAATATGGTGCAGTTTGGGTTTTATTTTAAAGGGATGGTGAAATCGATTATATTTGATTACACGAGAGATACTTGTATAGAAGCGTTTTTCATGTCAAGACACTCGCTAGCAAGGGAAGATGCTGCAATGTAAATGCGATTATGTTGTAGCTTAGATTGTAGCCGGTTTGGGTCGGTGGCCTGATAGTGGCGAGCCGCCGGATGGTTCTGATTATCAGGTCGACGGCCAATATTCCACTAGATGGACGACGTTCATTATTTTATTGTACTGATTGTGCTTGGAGTCTTGAGATGTGGATATTAGACGCAAATATATTATGTTCTAGGTGTGCCATATTTGTAGCTGTTACTATACGTTCTCTCTGAAAACCCTTGATCAAACCACTGTCTGCTTGAGTCAGATAACTAGTAAATAACCTGCCTGTTGTTTATTGATAATAATAACAACAAGGTCATAGAAGTGGACAGTCAAATTCATTACCAATGTTTTTAGGAGACCAAGCCATCTATACAGGGTTAGTTTTCAATGACCGCCCAAATTTTCAGAGATGGTTTAGAATCGATAATATTTTCAATATTAAAAAAAAAAACATCCTGTCCACCACTCAAAAGCGAACGTGTGGCTTTTGCAACCGCACAATTCAGTTCAACAACCTAGATAGGTAGCAATTAGCACAAACATAAATTTGGCGGTGCCTGCATGCACACAAGTGCATTGATTCTCACTAGTTTTATGATTTAGGAATATTCGAGGACATTTTCAAATGAATGTTATTATTTTTAACCGACTTCCAAAAAGAAGAAGGTTATCAATTCGACTGTTTTTTTTTTCTCTTTTTTTTTTTTGTATGTTCTACCTTTTTTTCGCCAATTGTGAACCGATTTCGATGATTCTTTTTTTGTTTGGATAAAAATTACTTCGCGGTGGTCCCGTTTAAAAATGGTGAAGATCTGATGGTGATCTTCGGAGATATGCAATGGAACTCTTCAATTATAGACAGCAAATCGGTCGTCATTGCTGCAATCGCTTGGATGTTTGTTGTTTTCACAAAATCATAACATAACATCACGCCTGTATGCTCTGAGGGGGTATGCAGATGTGTACAGTACACCCACATTTCGACAGTTCGGTCTGTTAGGTTCCATTTTATTGGACCTATTACCATGACATGTATTGTTAACAATATGAAATAAATGACTGCCTCGTTGGTCTAGTGGTGGCAACTACTAAGCATGAAGTTCTGGGTTCGATTCCCAGGTCGGGCAAAGTGTTATTGGGTTTTTCCATCAGGAATTTCTCAGTAGCAGCCACGCAGTCTGGATTATGCGCCAGCGCTCGCCCCCTATTACATGGGACTTAAACATAACTGGCGAAAAGTGGGTGTGTGTGTGGGTGTCTGCGGTGGGTACTATTGAGTGCACCTCAGCCCGACTCTTCGGAATTACAGGCGTGGTGTTATGTTATGTTAAAATAAATGTATAGCTAATATTTGTATAAGATATTACAACAAAAAATGGTAAAATAAAAAACTTTTTTGCAAAAAATAAAACCGACTTCAAAAACACAACAAAGTGAAAAATAACTTTAGCTTCAGAAGTCAAGTCGGTAGCAAAGAAACTGAATCAAACACGCAGAAGTCACCGACTTCTGAAGCTAAAGTTATTTTTCACTTTGTTGTGTTTTTGAAGTCGGTTTTATTTTTGCAAAAAAGTTTTTTATATTTTTCGACAATACTCGTAATACTTATAAAATGCACTTATGGTTTGAAATCTAGATCTTAATTTTATATTTTGGGTTGTCATTGAAAACTAACCCTGTATTTTAGGTAAGTACTAAAAAAAACTTTTTAACCTAAATATTAACCTCCTGTTTTTGGTTAAAAATAAGTGAGTACACAGCCTTAATATTGGGTTTGAACATGCGACACATAGGTAGCGATCGTGAAACCGCTACGGTGTTTACTCCGTAAGTACACTAGCCTACAGAGACAGACACTAGACTACATAAAGAAACAAAAATAAAATGCGTTAAGCACAATAACTGCATCGTCTGTCCGTCCGGGCGGACAAACATAACAGAGGTCGTTCACAATAGCTCCTTCATCTTTAGTAAGACGTAATGCGATCTAAGAATTTGAGCTTCATTATTCTCATCTATAACACAACACTAAATGAAGCCAGTACTTCCATCTAACGAAACCATCACATCCGAGTTTTATATGCCTAATTAAATAATCGAGGCATTCCACTGACCTGAATGACTATTCTGATGTAATTTGATTATGTCTCAAACTATTCGGCTATTGATATTTCCAGTACCTAACCTACCTACTAGGTATTTGGAACTAGACCGAACTTACGATCTAGTATTAAACATGCTTTACAAACTTGTAGCTACGATTTGAAAATATGCACAACTCGTCTTTTATGTATTAAGTGCAATATTATGATCTTAAACTCTGTTTAGGTGCAGCATTATAAAAGATATTAGAGAGAGATGCTAATTTCAAACAAAGAAGTTTATAATCTTTATTTATACAAATTCAACAACAAAACAATGGCTAATTGAAGTTATATAACAGAAACACTTATTTTATGCTGTTTGTTGACCTAGCAATAACTTTTAAAACTGTCTAAACATGGTAATGAAGTAAGATGAATTTCGTGACGCTATAATCACATTATATTGGACATCAAACTTTAAACCTAATAATGACATACAAATTCGAGCACCCTAGATACGTAACGGCTCCATTACATTAGTGTATAGATAGACTCATAGAGTTACTGGGTTAGTAATAGCATTTACTGTAACCCATGAGTCTAGATAATGTAAGACCTGTGACAAACCTTGACAAAATACACGTCACATGTGGATAACAAAGACGTAATAAGTATTGTTGTGTTACATGTCATCCCAACGGAGCGCTGCTTTAGCACAATACTTCACGCATAAGCTGTTGACAAACCCGCTCGTATTGTCCGACCCGCATGCACTATACTGCACATCGTCTATACTGAACTCTACTGATTATAATACATCACAATACTATCGACTAGGCTGGCACCTGGCAGTCTCGACAGAGATAACGACAAAATCGCTAACTTTTGATTGCTAATTTACTAACGAATAAATTCGGTTGCTTTAAAGATGCTTGCGAAAAACGTATCTTGGATGCAAAGACTTGCGTTACTCGCAAGCATCATTATTGCAACCTCTGTCGAGACTCCCGGCCCTGGTGTCCCAGTTAAATACCGATTGGCAAGTTATATTAATTTAAGCGCTAATTTAGAGACTTACCCATTAGTTTTCTTTAACATTTTGAACTAGGAACTTCTACTGTATCGTGAGACGTCATAAACAAATAATCGACGATCGAACATACTATTGCCGAAGATTGTTGCCACGTTTAAAAAAAAAAAAAACATTTTTGCAAAAAATAAAACCGACTTAAAAAAAAACAACAAAAAAGTGAAAAAATAACTAATACATAAAAAAAAATACTATTATTATTTACTTCATTACTTTATAATAACTTTTGATTGATTTAGTTTTTTTCTCACCGACTTCTGAAGCTAAAGTTATTTTTCACTTTTTTGTGTTTTTTGAAGTCGGTTTTATTTTTTACAAAAAAAGTTATTAATTTTTTCCCTTTTAGTTGTTCCCAAAAAAATATTTGCCATTAATTTATTTGACATTGTTAACAATACATGTCATGTTATCCCTTTAATAGGCGTATCCCCAATATATGGAACTTAACATACCTTTTTAGGGTTCCGTAGCCAAATGGCAAAAAACGGAAACCTTATGGATTCGTTATGTCTGTCTGTCTGTCTGTCTGTCCGTCCGTACGTCACAGCCACTTTTTTCCGAAACTATAAGAACTATGCTGTTGAAACTTGGTAAGTAGATGTATTCTGAGAACCGCATTAAGATTTTCACACAAAAATAGAAAAAAAACAGTAAATTTTGGGGGTTCCCCATACTTAGAACTGAAACTCGATTTTTTTTTTTCATCAAACCCCTACGTGTTTTTCATCTATGGATAGGTCTTCAAAAATGATATTGAGGTTTCTAATGTAATTTTCTTCAAAACTGAATAGTTTGCGCGAGAGGCACTTCCAAAGTGGTAAAATGCGTGTGTGTGTGTGTAACTTCTGAAATAGGAGAATGATAAAACTAACCGGCAGGCATCGGACCTTGCGGACCCTTCCTTTTGCTGACATCTCTTTGAAGCGCGCGCGGAACACGAACGCGCCAACTTAACAACCTAACTGTCAAAATCTGGGTGAATTGTACACATCTGCGTACCCCCTTAGAGGATACAGTCGTGAGGTTACGTCATGATGTTGTATAAACAATAAACATCCAAGCGATTGCAGCAATCATGGCAGATTTGCTGTCTGTTTTTAAAGAGTTCCATTGTATATGTCCGAAGATCCGCCGCTTTCAAATAAAAAATAATATCAAATATAAAAAAGAGTCATCAAAATCGGTTCACCCAGTCGAAAGTTCTGAGGTAACAAACACAAAAAAAAAATACAGTCGAATTGAGAACCTCCTGTTTTTGGAAGTTGGTTGAAAATTAGTTTGATTTTGGGGCAATGATGGTAACATGGACACAACAAGCGCGCATTTTTTAATTCATTAATATGGTTACTTTCAAGAATATCTTTAGTTTCTTATTTTATTCGGTAAAGACACTAGGCCCCTTTCCGAACGGACAGGATTTTTTTAACATTTGTATATTAGTGCTTTTATGTACCTAATGATTCAGTTAAAATTGCATTAATTATATATAATATAATATATAATATAATATATAATCCAATATTAAGCTATGTAGAACAACTAAACCATTGTTGGAAATGCCAATATTCATGTTGCTAATATTGAAAATGTTCGTCGTCATAGTTAGCTGCTAGTAGTTTTTACCCGACTGCGCTAGAAGGAGGGTTATGTTTTTCGAGAGTATGTATGTATAATCGTTTGGCACGCTCTGTGGCCTGAACGGCTCGATGGATTGTAGCTTAAGGTGTCGTTAGATTTGTATTTACTGTGAGAGTGACACTGGGTATAACAAAATATTATTTTTTAAATGGCGGATTATTGGCACCAAATTCAAATGTTTGGCACGGTCTGCAGCCTGAACGGCTCGATAAGGGGCTCATCATGAGGATCTTAATGTAAATGGTATCTATGATTAAATGGTATCTCTATCTAAGTAACTAAAAAGTGTAAAATAAAAAACCGGACTGCGTAAAAAATAACTAATAACTTTAACAGAAACTGAAAGGAAAAAAAACAAGTTCAAGAAACAGGACATATTGACTGCAACAACCCATTAAATAATCTAGACTAATATCATTACATCCAATATGGGTCCCGACTGTTGCAGTCAATATGTCCTGTTTCCTGAACTTGTTTTAGGTAGATTTCGTCAGAAAAAATCTACCATGGTCTTGCACCTAAACCTAAAGTCGAGTTTTCCGAATTCATCATAGGGGGTCTAGTAATGTTATGACCCCTAGAGCCCAAAACAACCGCCACTTAAAAGTTTATATATAATACAGGGTGTAAACAACCTCATCACGAAGCCGTCAACCAAGCATTCTGTACATCAAACTAAGTAACTTCACGCTGGATGGAAGTTACTTAGTTTGATGTAACTTCAAGTCAAGATGGAACTTTGACCCCCAATATCTCCGTGACTAGAAAGTTCCCCGAAATGGTGTAGAACAAAAAAAATATGCAATGACGGGGAGAACCAGTGCCTTTCGGCTTCGTTAAGAGGTTTTTTGCAACCTTTGTGTATGTATGTGGGGCGCCAAGCAAAATTTAGCCACACTATACAGGGGGCCTAGTCTGCTATTACAGTGTCACAATGATCTATCACTATTTTGAAATATACACCGATTGCTTTCAAAATTGGCCCAAAAATCGAAAGGGTCAATACTTAGGTTAATTTCTTGAATGGGCGGAATTCGTCCATGTGCGGTCCATGTCCATGGCGGAGGGGCCCGGTTTTTCGAAAATCAGTTTTTTGGCCATAAATTTATTCCTATGGAAAAATGTTGAACCCTTTAACATTTTCATCATTCCGAGTTAGAATACGGACAACTTTTAAATTTAAAACTTTATTGATGCAACCCTAACTTGGGGAGAGGGTCGAAATTTCCTACATTTTTGGAAAAAAAATATATATAACTCCGAAACGGTAAACATTTTTACCGTAGAAAAAAAAAAAATTTTAAAGCAAATTGATTACTTTTTTAATTTAGTGTCCGACATAAAAAATAATAACTGAAAAATTGAGGGCGTTTCCATGCTAAACTCCTTTGGAAGGATTATAAAATATATGATAACCATTAAGACGTTTAATTGTCAAACGTCAACAAAGACGTTGCTATGACGACCAAGTCTTTTGGCAACTGACGTATTCATAAAGGAGGTACTTTTAAATAGTATTTAGTCGCAACAAGGAGGCAGTCACGTGACAGGCCTCTTTGGAGGCCTAGACGTTTCAGAGTAAAGATTTTTGGACTAAGCTTTACTTCAGTCGGGTGGTTTAAAGCACACTCGTTTTTTTATGCAGTAGGTAGAAAAAAAAATTGTAATGCAATAAAAACAAAAAGAAATCTGACAAAATCTACTCTTAAGAAATCGGCCAGCGCAACTGTGGCTAGCTATAGCCTCTGAATTTCCAGAAAAAATATGGGTGGGACCTTCTTCGAAATGTACCTCCCTCCTCCTGCGGCTTGGCGAAGGGATTTTTTTTCTTTTAAGTTTTTATTTAAAGTTATTAGTTGTTTTTAAAGCAGTCGTGTTTTTTAAAATTATTTTAATTAATTTCTAGAGTTATTCTTAAGTAAGTACATAGTCTCATAGCTCACTTTGATCGATGGATTTGTGCTATAAAATGCTGTTGTAACTTTAAGCATAAATGCAAATTGGTTCTCTCTTTCCGGTTCTGACAAGCGAATTATCAAAACTGTTTGAAAGAAGTTTTACTTCCTTTTGAAAAAAATCTAATATTTTTGCTTAAATATTAGTTAGATGACTTGCCCTCCAGGACCCACTTCGGGTTTCCACCCTGTATATCTATGACACGTAATCACAATACTTAATATGCAGTACAGGACAATTGATATCCTGTTGTCGTTTTATACAGTTTAACGAAGTCCATCAATAATTCTCGGAATAAATGTTCTAGGCAAATAATTAACTGTCGTGATCAAACCCAACCTCATGACAAAAAACGAAGAAAATGGCAGTGCTCGATTATTTCCTACAATGCACATACATAAGTTCGAGCGAGCGTATCATTAGAGACGATGTCGCAACATGTCGACATGTGGACAGAAGCTGTGCACTGACGCACATGACGTCATACCACGTTGCATACTCGCAGACAAAAAATATACAATATGCTGTAACAACACACCCAACCCAAAGAATAGATGAAGACTGCGCTATTAGATCGACGGCCTATAACTAGACACCGGCCGGGTATTTAGCGGAACATAAAACAAAGGCCCAATCAAAAATACGGTTCAATTGTATAATCTCGTATTTAAACCTGTTTTCCTATTTAAAATTACAAACCCTTTGAAATTACAATAAGATCACATGTAATATAATTTTTGTGAGTGAAATAGGTTTTGTGAGTGAAATATGTACTTTCTTGAAACTTTTCAGGTAGAAAATGTTAAACTTTGAAAAGCTAACAAGTAGGAAGTTGAGAACGCCACTCGCTACGTGTAACGTCGTTCAAGTTTAAACAAATATACCGCATCGTGGCTTCCACGGAGGTGGTAACGGTTTGTGTCCACCACGTTTGCTCGGGGCGGCAATACGGGAAATGCTTGCGGCCTTTCAAAATAAACCGGCATTAAAATTATCCACAAATCACGTTATAGTAGGGCAATAACGGCGTTGGACTTAAAAAAATACTTATAGAAAAACATGTAACTATAATTATTCTATGGAACTATACGTTACTGGGTTAAGTCATAGATACCCAAAATATTCTCTACATTTCTACAACGTCGGTCGTTTTGTTAATTTAAACTAAAACTTTTAAGTAAAGCTTTAGTGGGTTTATAACATCATACCTCTAAAACAGTAGTAATTATTCATGATCTCTCGAAACACCCTAGATACATTTTATTTTACTTCTCTGGGCACCGAATTAGTCTTTTGAGCATTAACCGAAAGAATATGCATAAAATATATCATCTCCATTCTCTTGCTCTTAGCCCAATTCATTTGTGGTCGGCGCAGCATGTCTTCTTCTTCCATACTTATCTTTACTCGTTATCTCATCAGACACCTCTCGTACCATTTCATCCTTTACGCATGGTCCAAACATCGTTTTTAAAATCTCGATCACATGAAATCACTCAGGAGCTTGTCCCATTCCTGAGCGTAAACTCATTCGCAAAAGTTATACATATCATCCTTTACAAGAAAAAGAAATTCATTTTATGCTTCATCATAATTTTGCTGTTAAATTTTAATATCAAAGACATTATAGAAGGCCAGTGTAAATCCTTTAATTTCAAACAAAATCTTCGGCTCTTGTAACACAGGTTTATTAACTAGTCAAGAGTCTGGAGGGACTTCACATAATCCCTTCCATGTGTGATAAATATGTTATTGTGCTCAAGTATTTGGTTTCTAAAATAAATAATTCAGTGACTGACTACACGATGCGCAAACGCTTGCTACACAACTAAATGCTGAGACTGTGAACCGCTGCTGTGAAGCCGTGATGCGAGTTATTTATCGGCCACAGTTAACATGCAGTCGTTATCTCCGCACACAGGTTATTGACAACTTAAATAGGAGCTAAAAACATAAACCTACCAACTAATATTAAAGTAAATACTACAAACTATTCTCAAAAGGTGGAGGAAAACATTTTGCGTGAGGAATACGGTATATCCTAGAACCAGGCATACAAAGATATGCCATATCATTTCTTTTCGCAGGGAGCCCCGTGTCTCATCAGTCTGTAACGATACAGGCTTAGAAACGTACTATGCGTACTCCAAACCATCCGGTGCTGTTCTAAGCACGGTTGATGGCAATAGGGCTTGTCTCGGTTACATTGGGACATAAAAATATTAACTGGTGAAATGTGTCTAAGTATGGTAGATTTAATCCCCTTTCAAGGAATACAGTAGTGATGTAGTGCTAATTGGCGGCTTTGTTTTAAAAGATTTAAAAGTTGACGTTATTCAAACAATAGGTAAAGCATATTTTGCAAGTTGTTCAAAGTTTCGCTCACATTACACTCAACATGGCCTGCGCGCGGCTGGATGACTAATTCTGGACTATTTCTGTGTCCCCGCCGTTCATAAAGACCTACATATACGTAGTGTATTAATGTGTTTGTATTGCATTACTGTCGAATAACTCGGCGCTTAATTATGTGCTTAACATCTGTACGGTGTTGTGAAAAGCATCGTTTTACGTCTTTCTTAGTAATTGATTAGAATTGCTCTTACGACCTAGAGCTAGGTAATATAATGGTACAGCTGAAGTAATTCACTATCAGCATGATATATACACTCTGTGGGAAATAAAAACGCAAATTAGTGATTGCTCGGTCATTATTTAATAAATAACATGTGGATTTTGCAAATTGGATTTAAAATTGATATTTGTTTGAAATATCCGGTTCGTTTCCGCAGTGTCACTTTTTGATTAATTAATTGCAGTGTTAACCTGCCCGTGAGTTAATTACGATTTATTTTAGGTTTGAGGTTATGCAATATCAATGTTTAACTAACTGATTTTTGACGAATGAATGTCGGCTAAGCTTATAACAAAAGCCGCATCTAAGATGCGGCTTTGACGACAGCAAAATGTTATGTCAATTTTGTTGGTAGTCGTTATGAATGTGATGTGAACAGGCACCCAAAATCAGGCCCGGACTCCACCAAAACGGAGACCAGCGGAGCGGTGCGGAGACGTGCAATATTCAACCAATCACAGGAGGGAAGAGAGACACGATAGTGACTTCAACCCATATGATTGGTTATTTCAAGCTCGTCCCCTCTCCGCTCCGCTCGTCTCCGCTTTGGTCCACCAAAGCGGAGGAGAGCTCCAGTCCGGACACCAGTCCGGGCCTGATTCTGGTTGCCAGTTCATCACATTATTGACTTTTATTACATTTTTGACTTTCCCACCATAGTTATCGCTGCAAGATTGTCACTTTGTCTAAGCCCTCTGGGCTTTTCTTATAAATGCTGATTTTTGCCTCTACGACGTCAGAAGTTCGTAATTAGCATACGGTCGGCTATTGGTTTAATGCCTTACTTACAATTGACATTTGGTCAGAAAATTGCATCATTGATTCGAAATCGAAAGACATTACTATGTTAGTTTGTTAGCAATATTATTTTGGAGAGTCATTGTCACAAAAGTTTGTTTTGAAAATCTGTTGTTCTCTACATTTTATGCATGAAGACAAATGTATGGGAAGACTGTTTTTTTCTGATTTCCCGCTTTGACCCATAGTAGGTGAAAATTGTTCATAACGATGGGCACAATAACCCCTTAAGAGGTTACCAAATCTATGATTGTACGAGTATGTATCTGTCATTTTTCCTTATGGGCAGGGTGCATAAGGAAATAGGACAGTGTACCTAATATGGACGATACATGTACACAACTAAATGGTAACCACATGCCACAAGATGACGAAATTAGTCATCGCCTACCAATACCTACGGCCGACTTACGTAGCTAAGTGCAGGAGGTCATAAATCCTCGTCTAGATGTGCGGAATCCCGGCCTCATTCGAATAGTTCGTGTAAAGGACACCCTTGATTAACGCGTTAAATCTGTACAATCAGCCCGACACCCATTCAATCCATTCATACTATTATTAACTCAAAAGTAACTTTGCGTCTGTCTGTTATATGTTGTTGCCCTAACGGCTGTAGGGTTAATGAATAAACCTGGGACACAGGTAGACTGATCTGGTTGAGAACATAGATACTTTTTCCGTTAGTACGTTTCCTTGGTACAATTTCTTAGTGATTACCCGCTAGTAGGACTGACTTGATGTAGGTACTCGGGGAAGCTATTGTAAGGACTACCATCGAATAAGAACACCTACCGTGATATAAAAGACGTCAACGTTTACGGGTTTAGCAGTAAAGAATTTAATAAGTCAGTGCGTATGACTGTTTCTATTAACTTATTTACCGATTACTAACACGACAGTGATTGCATATATTTTGTGCTTTTGCGAAATTTTGAGTTGAAGTTCACAAAGCGAAAAATCTGAAATAAACCTCGTTGATTAAAGGATGTCTCTGCTAAAGGCACTTTTTCTTTACTGACAAACATACTTATGCGATCCTGAACAATTTGTTCTACTTTATTGCGAAACCCTCGATGGGCCGATGAGCGAGTCAGACTACTTAGCTCTCGACTGTTTTCCTTTATCATTACTGACTGGTAACAATGTCTTTGTCACTAATTGACCAACAGACTTAAATCTTGTGTACTATACTGTAGCCAAAATTAAAGTACATTATTATATTCTTCTACTTTACGTAGGTTAGTGGAAACCAGTTCCATTGGTTTCAATGCAATCTTTTCTCGATTGGTGTCGCAGCCAGTTAGTAAGAACTCTTGAAATCACCAATCGTTATACATTGCTCACTTAACAACACGTATTGTAAGGTCCTTGTTGGCTGGTCGATATCGACGTACTCATTCAACTGAACTTAAGCACCGTTATACGAGTTTTATTCACTTGTTAATATAGGTATTGCATTTAGAAAGTTTTATATTGTAAAATTGTAAAAGTCACTACAATTACAACCAAAACTATGGTTTATGGGAAACGATACTATAGTATAACTGCGGCCGTATATCTACTTTTATGCCTAGACACCAAAAACGAATGTGCTAAGGTGAAAATTACATAAATAACGAAGATAACAGTTTATTAGTAAGTCCAAATCGAAGACACCTCCGGACTCGATATATGACGGTAAAGGAGCGCCATCCCGCCAGTCCGCGGATTGCATCTAAAAATACACTATTTCCCCGACTCGATATTAGTGTGCCAAAGGATAATGACTCATGAGACAGGAGAGTGTAATACAAAAGCTTACATATTATGGCTTAAATGAAAGCAGTTGTACTTACTGTTCCCAAACTACTGAACCAAATACATATTTTTTTATAAATTCATGATTAGGTAATAAGCAATGAGAGAATGAATTCTGTGAATCAGTTCTACTTATTACGTTATAAAAATATTGTAACGACCTGTGCAAGGATGTTACAGAAGATTTGAAATAAAACCCTCGCAAAAATATTAACAAAATAATATTAATTGATTCCAGGTCCACTTTCCGTCACGATCGAAAATTGCGAAACTGTCTCGGCGGAGGGGCAAACTTTCTCATGGCTACTTAACATGAATATCACCAATGTTGGTACCCTGCAACTCGGACCCGGTTCCTTCACCCTAGACCCATCTGCCGGCAACGTTGGCGAGCATGGGCCGGGGATGTCGGTCAGTATACCTTCTCTCCAGCCAACTATAACGCAAAGCGCATAGCGAAATATACTGCAAATGCGAATAAGACATTGCATGCAACATTAACAAAAAGGAAAAAAAACAACAAAGAGAACCTAACAATAAAGCTCAATTTAACTTTCTCATGTTACAGATCAGGATGAAAAACCTCACTGTGCCCGCCATCCCAGCTTTTACCTTCGGATCCTCTGCAGCTGAGATTGTTCTGGACAACGTTAGGATTAATGAGATTTTCGCAGGAGCCTTCTCTGCCAATACGTACAACATCGTGATGGCGCTCAACTCCTCGGTGCAAAATATCGATGAAGATGCCTTCTCCCAGCGATCTCTAATCAACAACCTATATTTCTTCGGCTGTAAAATCAAGCAAATCGCTTCAAGAGCGGTTCAATCGGCTGTCGGAAACCTTAATATTTCGTACACCTTGTAAGTTTTGAATACCTTATAAAACACACCTACATGTTATTTGACTTACTTGAGTATATCATCAGAAGAAATACGTAGTATTCCGATTGTAAAAACTTTTACACCCCAAAATTCATAAGCAGCGTCTACTGTTAATTTACTAACTTATGTTTCTTTCATTTCAGGATTGAAAATATGGACACAGGAGCCATCAACATAACTGTTGCTTCCGTTGTAATCCGAGATACCGAATTCAACCAACTAATGGAGCGAAGTATAGAACTTTCTTCATGGAACAAACTCCACATGGAGAGAAACTCATTTGACGAACTCGTACCAAATGCGATAGTTGCCTTGGATACCTTGACACATGAACAATCTGGACATCATCTAGCTTTTATTGAGAACGAAATTGAGACTGCTCATCCTAATAGTCTTAAATTTATAGGCCAAGCTCAAAAACATACCGCGTACTCTGTGGTTTACAAAGATAATTACTTTGGGAAAACTTGCTATTGCAATATAAGTAACTGGTTGCACGAAGTCTTAGCCACTGAGGAGGATTATTCTTATAAGTCAGATAGTTATTGTACGGTAGATGAGTTCTTGGCGCGTTGTTTTAACGAACCAGAACAAAATATATTATTCGATAAGTTCCTTGGTGGAGTATGTAAAAAAGATTCAATTACATTTCACTGCGAATCATACGTACGAAAAGCTGATGGAACATCTACTGAAATAAAGAACCCAAGATTTCCACACAAAAATAAGCACGAACAAATGATAAGTGACCGTGATAAGAAGGTTATTGGAATTGTAGTAGTAACCTGCTTAGGCTGTGTGGTTATAGTGATGATAATAAGCTTAATACGATGGATGCGCCGCAAGGGCTACTGCATTAATGTGAAGAATTTACTTATTTCTTCAAACTCTTCTTGCGGCTCGTTTTGCGAACGAATCTGCACGTGTGGAGTCGTTACTGGTTTGGATAATGCAAGATCAATATCTCGACTCTCAGTAAATGAGTACTCTGAGCGTCACTGTTTAAATGAACCAACACGAGTTCATGATATAACGCAAGAGACAACTATGCATGACGAAATCGTACCGACTGAAGATAAAACTACTCAAACCTTACCTGAAGAGCTGACAAAAGAATTACTGGAGACTCTTAAAGAGAGATTAGAAAGTCCAGAAAATTACACAGAGGCTCGTGAGACCATCGAACATCTGTACGTGCTTACTAAACTAGAAGAAAACCGCAATGCAATGTTACCTAGACTGATTCAAGTAGAGGAGAATATTTATGAGCTGCCATTTCAGAATACCACTCCTCGAATTGGAAAAAACCAAAAGCAAATGGTTAGCATTGGAACTCGTACGCCTTCTCTGGATAAGCTTTTACCTCTCTCACCGTACAACAGACAAACTGCCCTAGTTCATGAGTATTTCGAACCGAAAGATTTTGCTGTGCACCTGTACGCGGAAATAGCTAATAACGAAAAGGAGAAAAGGACGCTTCTAGGAAATATGCCCGATGTTGTTGGAGAACAGGCGGTGCCGCGTGGTCCCTATCTTCGTGCCGTGCGGGAAAAGCAAAACTCTTCGTCAGGATCGCCAGCTACCCCACTTTCTAAGTCTCTGAAGAAATCGAGTGGATCCCACGGCATGTCTACCATCAAATCAAACTCGTCCAATACATCGGCTAAGATGATAAACCGTCCTCTGCCGGAGAAGCCCACCGTGGACCCTGGCGAGGGGACATCCTTACGGCACGGTTGAGGGTGGGCCCAAGCGCGGCCGGCGCCAGCGCTTAGCGACAGGGCTGAGAAGAGATGCCCTCGCGAAGAAACGCATCGCCGACCGCCGCCGTCGACGCCCGGACAACATGGCAAGGACTTCTACATGGAATTGGATCCCTGCGTAACAACTTAAACGGGCGAATGATAACGACGCGACAATCGACATGATGCTTAAACATTTCTTTGCTGTGATATTAATTTTGTTTACTTTAATTTGTAATTTTTACCTTTGAGTGATGTGTCGTGCCAGACACTGTTTTAAGTTTATTTGTAAATAATTTATGAGTTGTAATTAATTCTAATGTTAAGCCGAGCAACGGCGTGATCTATTGATATTGTAAGAGCCTGTATTGGGTCCATTTCTTGTTTAACAATGCTTTATATATTGACGCTTTTTAGAAAAAATGTAAAGTCGCAACATTTGATGTTATCATACAATGATTCCTTCTTGTAACGACACCTATTCATAGAAACATGGATAACTGACAATATATAATTAAATTTCAATATTATACTAATAAATCAATATGTTAAAGAACAATTACAGTAGAAACATACCCATTTTAAAATTAAAATACTTGATGTTGATAACACATAACTAATTTTCAATATAATACTAATCATTTAAAATGTTAAAGGCCAATCACAGTAGAAACATAGTCATATTACAATTAAAAATACAAAAAAAAACCATTATACGCGTACTTACCGATCTAAATGTGAATTTTGTTCAGTAGAATATTGATGTTACCGCAGTCAAAACATTTTAACCTTATCATTGTAATGGCAGTAGATCAGATACGTTTTCTGAATCATTGAATAATTATAAATGTTGTATTTAATCTCTAATTAATATTCACCCCGAGCTATCGTCCCAAAGGTTAGTGAATCCTTTTTAAAGTTTTATTTGTTATATCAAATCCTATTGATTATATGTATTTCTATAAAAATTTACACCTCAGAGTATACAAATATATTTTTGTCCTCACTTACGATTAAATTTACCCTAACGTACTGAGCTCAAAAACAATCAATTATTATGAACCATAGGCCATATTTAAGATATTTATAAAAGGTTCTATTTATTTTAGTCCTCAAATCACTGTCCTAAATATTAATATATATTTTAGATAGTAGTTTATTTAAGAAATTAATTTAATTTTTATTCAAAAATATTGATGTCTCGCTGGAAACTACATGATTTTTGCCATAAAATAAAACAGTCATTATCTATACTATGTTTAATTATACTGAGAAGGATGAAAATTATGTTATTTTGAGAGACTTCGTGTAGAAAGAGGTTATGTTATTCCATTTTTCCAACTATTATAATGAATAAATGTTATGAAATGAAAAATATTCAATGCATTGTTTATTTTGTATCTTATCTACCCCTGACTAGATTTCGTATGGGTGACATAGCATCGCTGAATTAGCTTATTCGGGTATGGCCCCTCACACAAACACATCAACACAATCATTTAGATTCAGCTAGCCAGTTTGTTTATAGACTGGAAATCCAAACAAAGCAAAGATAAGAAATCCATTCAGATAAGATAGTAGAGTAGACCTATCTAATTTTTATCTTTTAGTTTTCTTTATAAGACTCCACTGTTCTTTTAGGCAACCCACATTCATTATGTGGTGCAAAACGATAAAGTTATTACTTTTTTCGTTTTTCTTATCGTTCTTTATCATAAACACAATGTTATTTGTGTTTGATATGAAAGTCCCTGCACTGCACAATCAATTTATAATCAACTTCTGTATTTTTGACCCAGTTTTATCCACACAAATAACATTGCAAATACATAAATGGCTCACCTGAATGCACTCATAATCCTATTCATTTGAAAACTAGGCAAGAATCAATAAGAATGTGATATTAAGTATAACTTCATTGTCAGTACTATTGTTACAATTGTATCGCACGTGGATCGTGAAAGTAGATCACCATATTGTGTGAATGACGAACTATGTCATGTAAAGTAGGTAATGATGGTAGTCAAAGCTCGTCACATAACTACTTGGGACCTGACTGGCATCGTCTTCTTCCTGACCTCGCCTCATATTACTTGTGGTCACCGCAGCACGTTTTTTTCCTCAATTCTCCCCTGTCAACCGGCATGCTATGATTCACACTCTTTTCTCACGTATCATTCCTTACACAACCCATCATCTTTTCTTTAGCATGTCTCTTCTCTCCATCATAAGGAGAAAAAGCACTCGATATCTACTGTCCCTGTAAGCTGGTATATTAGAAAACACCGTGACTGGCGATGTTTCGCTGGAGACCTAATCAAAGTTGCCTACAGTTAGTTCAGAGGGGCCTAGCGACATTTCTTGATACCCGCGATAAATGGGATGGAGAAGTGATTTGTTTTGGATGGAAAATAAGCTACATGAAGTTTGTGTCAATCCAGTTCACTCCTCAATCCTGTCCTGTAGACGTAGAAATAAAAATAAAAATAGAAGTCTTCCCCCACAAGCTAATATGAGTTTGTCAAAGCAGATAACACCTCCTAAAATTAGGTAGCTTATAATAACTTAATGAGCAACCTATTTACATTTCCGCGACACAAAGTGGGTCTAGTATTAGAGCAAGTTAACTGACGCAGAGCACAATATTGCCATTAGCGTGAACGCCATCCGCCCATCGCATCGGCTCTAAAAGTGTTTTGACTCACCAACTGGGTTATTTCTAATCATTATGTTGTCAGAATATCCCACACAGAAGCACCATACCGCCTTTTACGAGTAGGTATAAGCTAATATCCAAATCAGTTCAATTTACGATCAGTTCAATGTTGATTTAAACTGCCCAATCTTTTTACAATAAACTCAGCATAATTTTCGACTACTGGACACAAGCTTCTCTAATCTGCGCCACAAGTTCCTAGAAAATTAGATATCTAAATGATAACACCTTTAACCCCCGAAGAGTAAGCTAAGGTAGTTACATCTAGCGTAGTAGCAGTAGGTCTTTAGTAAACTGATTCCACACAGGCGGATCCCGCGGGATCAGTCGATCTAATTAATAGCGCTAGGGCGCTAGTGACCACTAGAACAACGGAGCTGTATACTAGGAGTACATGAATGCATCTGAAAAGAAACATATAAGCTGATTAACGTAAGTAGCAGAAAATCAGCGGTCACAAACCTAGCGTGCTCAATGTAACAGGTTGTTAGGGGGTACGTCACCCGCAAACGTGCGCTATCAGCCGGCAAGCTAGTGCCGATTGGAGCGATAACCAGTACCGTCGTGCATACAGAACTGCGGTAATCCAGGATATTATGTAACTAAGCGCTCTACACACTAACTGAGAGCTTACATGTCGCATGCTAAATGGTATGGTTTCGAATAGCACTTACATTCTTTTTAAGCCCCGACCGAAAAAGATGGGTGTTTTAAGTGTGTGTGTCTGTCTGTGGCTCCTGAACGGATGAATCGATTTTGATAAGTTTTTTTTTTCATCTAACTGTCATCAACTTTTTCGTCTAACTTCGAGAAAGAGGTCAATCGTCGAATCCGACTCGGCTGGGCAGCGTTCGGGAAGCTGCGCGGTATCTTCTCGTCCAACTTACCGCAGTGTATCAAGACAAAAGTCTATGACCAGTGTGTGTTGCCAGTGATTACATACGGGACCGAAACGTGGTCGCTCACAATGGGCCTTATCAGAAGGCTTAAAGTCACCCAAAGGGCAATTGAGAAGGCTATGCTCGGAGTTTCTTTGCGTGATCGAATCAGAAATGAAGACATCCGCAAGAGAACCAGTGTCACCGACGTAGCCCGAAGAATTGCCAAACTTAAGTGGCAGTGGGCAGGGCACATTGCTCGCAGAACGGATGGCCGATGGGGCCGAAAAGTTCTGGAGTGGCGACCGCGAACCGGAAGCCGTTGCGTTGGAAGACCTCCTACTAGGTGGACCGATAACATGGTGAAGGTTGCGGGAATCCGTTGTATGCGAGTTGCACGGGACCGGTCAATGTGGCGACACTTGGGGGAGGCCTATGTCCAGCAGTGGACGTCTTTCGGCTGTAATGATGATGATGATGATACGCAGGCATCACTAGGATCATGCAGGATACCCAACCCGCCAGAAAAAATCCTCAACGGTGTACGACATCGTCGACATCTACCTTGTGTTTGAACTCATACGACGCGTTTTCACAAGCAGGAATGTTTGCGTGAATGTGGCGATACGATAGAGTCGATGGTAGCGTATCCAATACGCGTACCAGCGTATTGGATAATGCGCTGGTAGGCGTATTGTTCAATAACACAAGTTAAAAAACATGAAATACAAATTAAATTAAAAAAAAACCCGACTTGAAAAACCTCTGAAAAGGAAAATATAACATCTAAATATTGTCCCTTTACTTTTAATATACGTAGAATATTGAAGGTTTAGATATTACATATAGGCCAATGGAAATTAACATTAAAATCGAAAAGCTTGATGTAATTCTGCATTTTTGATATGGTGTATATATCAGTTAGGGTGATGTGAATCCAAATTTACAACTTCGTAAAACTTGTGCTCGCTGCGCACCACGCAAAAAACTGCAATAATTTGGGAAATTTACACTTTTTGTTCAAAAACTCAAAAACTATGCATTATTAACAAATAACATTATTTTATTATACAGGGACCAAGATATGGCCCTATCTATCTATCATGGGGTTTAGGTTTCCGCACTTAGTCCTTGAAGTGGACCATTGTGCGTGCGTGCGTGATATGGCCCTTCAAAGTGGGTCATTTTTTCTCGACAGTTGATAATTTTAAGCTTTGCTCCTGTCCGAACATAAATATTGGCAAATCGCTCGTCTTATGAGACAAGTCATAAACGAAAAAGTCGTAGTACATCTAATTTTCTTTCATGTAAGCACAAGTTTTTCGAAGTTGCAATTTTGGGTTTACATCATCCTAATTGATCTATACAATATAATTATCATAAATGCAGAACTGCATCATGCTTTGCGATTTTAGCTTTTTTAGCGATAATTTATACTCGCCTACTATTATAAATATCAAGCCTAAATGGTTACCAAAATTGATTGTTTTAAGTTTACCCAACGGACCGTGAGTTTAGCGAGTTTTAATCATCATAGTGCGTGCATATTAATTAGCTTTCATGTAATTATCGATACTGGATAATCGAGCGGCAGTAGCCTGGAGAATGTTGCATCAAAATTCAATATGGAGTTTACCATGTAGTCATGGATACTGGATAATCGAGTTTTAGCAGGATTGTGGCATTACAAATTAATGAACTTCTGCTATTAGTCGTTATCATATGTAGTCGCCATCCCCTTTTTAAGCACATCACACAGTATAATAGCCATCCACATTCATACTCGAACTACGTAATAAAAATAAAAATTCGTTCACTGACAATGCATAGCCTAAACACAGATAATATAATACTTCGGCCTAAACCACTGTAAAGCGTTTTGTACATAAGCTACTTTTACGAGTATAACGAAAGTCTATGGCTAAGGGGGATTTATAAAAATTAATTCATGGATGAAAGTTTGTACGAAAGTTTCCCGTGTTTGGTGATGGGATATCTTATCGGACGCACACTCACAAATGAGTGTAAACATTTGTGAGGTGTAAGGGTTCACGAAGCCGTCAGCCAAACACTCTGTAGGTACATCAAACTAAGTTACTCTACGCAAAAACTATTGCTGTGAAACGCCCTTTTTATAGTCCTGACAAGGAACTCATAGTTTCGTCAAGTCTGTCTGTCTGTCCGAGGTTTTGCTGAGAGACCGTTAGTACTAGAAAGCTGTAATATTGTAGTTTTGTTTTTTGTAGATCAATTACGCCGACAAAGCGGTAAAATAAAATTTTGAAAAATATTTTATTTTAGGGTAGCTCTACGACATGTTAAGTGGGGATGAATTTTTATTTTTGCCATATGCCCTATTGTGTGGGGTATCGTTAAATAGGTCTTTTAAAATGATTTAGGAGTTGCTAATACTATTTTTCGATTTAATGCTCTATTTACGAAATATTAAACTTTAAAGTGTAAATTTTTGTTCCAGTAGGGCGTCCCCAAAATTGTACCAAATACAATAAATATAAATAAATCCTTTAAAGTGTGAAGTGCGCACAAAAACTTGCACATGGTGTTCATCGACCTCGAAAAGGCATACGACCGGGTACCTCGTGAGGGTTTGTGGTGGGCCCTGAAAAAGAAAGGTATGCCTGGGAAGTATGTGCAGTTGATCCGAGCGATGTACAGCCATTTTAGGTAATGGCTAAAATGGGGCGGAATTAAATTGTCCATATTCTTACTCTGAATGATAAAAATGTTAAACGGTTCAAAAATTTTCCAAAGGAAAAAAGTTATGGCCAAAAAACTGATTTCCGAAAAACCACGCCCTCGCCGCCCCCCATGGACGAATTCCGCCCATTCACGAACTTAACACCTAAGTTTTGACCCTTTCGATTTTTGGACCAAGTTTGAAAGCAAACGGTGCATAATTGCGACCTGTAGAGTGTGGCTAAATTTTGCTTGGCGCCCCACATACATACGTATACATATATATATATATATATAACTTTTTAACCAGCGATTGATTTGGGCTCAAGGGGTCATAAAATAACGAAAAACTCGACTTTAGGTGCAAGACCAATGGGTAGATTATTTCTGACGAAATCTACTTAAAACAAAATCTAAATAAATAACGAAATATAGCGGGCTACTACGGAACCCTACACTGCGCGTGGCCCGACACGCACTTGGCCGGTTTTTATTAGGGGTGAAATATCACGTCACACGTTACACGTTACGGTAAGACTTAATATTTAAACTAAAGTTGTTGAGTTGAACTCGCGTGGAGAGAGTTCCGTACAATGCCAGTCTTAATTGTATTGAGGTTACCAGTTTATTTTCAATTGATAGAATTCTTATAGGTTTTCCTGTATTCTACAAGCAATGAACTATATTTTGTATTTTTTTCTAATAATGTTCTAATTAATGTTGTTTAATCAAATAATGTTAGGCTCAGTAGTTTCCTGCCGGGGTTGCGGGACTGTTCGAAAGAGATACCGTGGCCCCGGAACACAAAGGGCGATGAAGGAACATGGATGGGTTTTAGTCAGTAAAAGTCTGACACACCCTCCTGCTCCGCCCAGAGCGGTAGAAGTCATTTGATGATTTCCCATTAGGAAAAAAAAAAAAAAAAAAGGCTCAGTAGTTTTGGAGATCAGGGGGGGATGATCAATTTTCGTCTTCTTCCATAAATAAAATCAAAACAAAAATATATTTGAGATCATTATAACGACCCCTTTCATTTGACATTTTGAAAAACTTTTTTTTAAATTTCCTAATTTTGTCCCCAGAAAATGACCCTTATTTAAAAAAAAAAATATTTTCTTTGCACATCTGTGTTTGGGTCATAGGATTACACCATCGTACTAAATTTCAAATGATTGGTCGAGTAGATTCGGAGAAAATTGGCTGTTGCAGACAGACGTATACAGACAGACAGACGCACGAATGATCCTATAAGGGTTCCGTTTTTTTCATTTTTTGTACGGAACCCTAAAAATTTTTATTTAAAAAAAACTTGTGAATAAGTTGGAAACTTTGACCCCCAATATCTCCGAAACTAGAAGGTTCCCAGGCCAAGAACAAAAAAAAACACAATAACGTTAAGGGTACTTTAACACCACTTATGCTTACAATTAGATATAGTTTCATGCTTTCACGGACATCGACAGTGAATCAGGATAGAAATAGAATATACATACGTTGTGTCAGATACCGCCATTCGAATCCAGCGGTGCCTGCACACCATGTAACAACCAGGACCAGCTAATTTAGTTTCTCTATACAACTTTAGGACAAACGGTACTACTAGTTTTAATTTACCGTTAAATGGGGTATAATTGGTTCTTCCAATACCGAGTGCAAGTACAAGTGCAAGCACCGGACCAAACAAGGCCCACCTGCTGAAGTGTCCCAGGTGTCCGTCTACCTGCACACTTGACGACCTGTACAGCGCCTCTACCGCTGGAATAAACGTGGCCACCTACTGGGCCCACACCGTATATTGGAAGGAAAATCGATACGATAAGAAGACCGTTAAATGACATATTACTTGGTACAACTGTAGGTACTACTAATCGCTGTCTTTCATTGGCAAAAAAGTAATTACGCCTAGTCTTAACAAAAACTATTATACGAGTAAGACTAAACTAGATTCATGAGTAACATTGGTCTTAATTTGGCCCATAACTGACGATGGTGTAATCTGAATTGAGTACATCCGGCGCACACGTATGGTATGGTGTTACAGCTATTTTGCAGATTTTTTAAATGTTTTAAACTTTGTGTACATTACACATACAAAGAAAATTGTTTACGTGAAACATTCTGCCTTGAATAGCTACAAGGGGATATCTTATGTAAATGCGAAAGTTTGTGAGGATGTATAGCCATACATGTAAAAAGTTCGCTCAGTGGTAAGAGTAAAATACATACAGCGGTATGTATTTTACTCTTACCACTTAGCGAACTTTGATAAAGCTTTACAGCAATAAAAGAAAATGTGGGAAAACACGACAAGCTCTCGGTCAGCGGACCCTGTCAGCACATGGTTAAATTTGCTACGGAACCACATATCGCTTCTTCTAGTAAGAACAGAACTTTATGCTTAAGTTTTGATTCCATATACCTAGCCAAATGAGTTACTGCGTTACTGGTATGCGCTGAATTTGAATAGTAGTGGTCTCTTTGAATGTAACTTGGCTTTAGATCTCATGGTGACCGAAATTTCTAGTTTCAGAATACTCATACAAATTAATCAAATGTCGTAGAGCAAATGTTGTATCCACTTTACCCATTTAATTGCAATATACCAGCTCGCTTGCAGATTTCTAGCTAGAACAGCTATTTATTAATGTAGTGAAAAAGCGAAAAAGCATTTTATTAATGTAGTTCAGCTAAAAATCTGGGCCTTAATGAAATGAGCTCCAACACCAAAAGGT
The DNA here is from genome assembly GCA_941918905.2 of Xestia sexstrigata. NCBI lineage: Eukaryota > Metazoa > Arthropoda > Insecta > Lepidoptera > Noctuidae > Xestia > Xestia sexstrigata. The sequence goes on along the minus strand of OW799200.2, from coordinate 6,649,567 downwards.
TCCTAGAAAAGCAATATTCACAAAAGCATTTATGAATTTATTGAAAACAAGAACCATACACGGGCACAAAGAGGTTCTGCGAATTCAAAAAAGCTTCCTGGACTCAATATACTCGTAAGTCGTAGGTGATGTTTACAGGTGAAAAATGGATTCCTATCATATATTGAAACGCTTTATATCTCAAACAGTAATACAACCAAGACCAAAGAATCTTAGTTTCCCTATAAATACATCACCGTGGTCGAACGGATTCGAGGAGGTATATCTTAAAAAAACTTAAATTGCGGTTAAGGTGGAAGGTTAACCCGCGAAATTCAAATTGTCCTTATGTTTTTTGAAATTTGCAGGTCAGTGTCAGGTTGTATGTTGATGAAAATATGATTCGCGTCGTTTACACGTATGTAGTTACAGAATTATTAAAATCTTCACACACAACCTTCTAACTTCACTAAACCCCATTGGAAGACTTTTTCATGAAATTGTAATTGATGGGATTAAATGAACTTAAAGGGGTTATATTGATGATTTTAATTATTATAACATTATAACTATATAAAGCCATATTCGTTATAGTAGCGAATCATATTTTAACCAACATACAACCTGACACTGACGCGCAAATTGCAAAAAACGTAAGATAATTTGAATTTCGCGGGATACCGTGGAGCTTCCGCCTTAAATCAATCAAACAATCTTCTTCAGATGTAATAAAAGTTTCAAACTCAACAGTTTGAACAGCTCGCAAATGATCTTGTAAAGCTTCAGTTTCACATTATTACCTGGTGGTATCGTTTAACTATAAAAAACCCACCGTACCACCAGGGGTACGGCCGTACGGTGGGTCTGCAACCGAATGAACATGGCAAATGAACATAACAAGACTCAGGTTAGTTGACTCGGGTTAATTTTTACTGGTGCAATTTATACTGTGAGTTAAAAATTTAAAACATTGACACTGAGTTAGTAAACCTCGAGTTATTTATTTAACATAAAGTTTTGGTGCAAGCGTGTTAGAACCCTTAAAAGTAGTAACTGTCCAGAGTACAGTACCATGCGGGTCGTGAATCGGTATCATATAAACAAACACTCATACGCCGGTCGTTACGTAAACTTACGGACAGCATTAAAACAAAGTTACGTTCAGTCGGAAGCCTGCACAGTGTCTCCTTTATGCTTTTTGAACAAATATAGCCAATCAATACACAGAACTTTCAACTCTATCCTCTGCTCATAAAGGTGGTCGTACCGTCTTTTTATAGAAGGATAAACTTGTTTATTTTTGCGGTCAATTAATTCAAATGCGGTTAGTTACGTAGGTATCGTGATTACAAGTGCTACGCACGTATTTGTAAAAGAAAGTGTGAATAAACTTGAATGTAGGTGTGAGATTTACGATGAGCAACTGTAATCCTATCTACCCGAGATGACTTTACATACCTTAATCGATTCCTGCGACTGCACTCAAAAGCTGGGTGTTAAGGGGTGCTAAAAACTCATTCGGTTCGGTAGTATTTCTTGAACAACAAAGCCGATGACTCGTGCCGATCGGCGAACACCGTTCTGTATCTGATATTGCTAAATCATGTTGTGTGATAGTCCGACCGACTTTTCCAAAACGTAAACCTCTACATTAATGCAACTTTGCAGCTCGGCTGTGCGCAATCATGCCGACCCGAGTTGACCCGAGCACGAGTTGCACTCCTTAGGACTAAGAGCACGAAGGCAAACGAAAATGCAAAGTAAATTAAGGTAAATTATAAAACAAGCCACAAGGTACCTACTCTTCGACACAATAAGGAAAGGCTTCCGAACAATACCAAGCTCTTGTAAAACAGAATAATAGTTTAACAAGAAACACTTAAGAGTCCCTACAGGAAATAAACTTATTTTGAACATTTTTGATCACTACTTGTGAGAAAGGCAAGAAGAATTTGAACCTTCTTTAATAATTTGAATCTAAAGAATTTGAATCTTTTGAATTTAAAGATTCAAATCTTTTGAATTTAAAGAATTTGAATCTTCTTGATAAGAGTCAGGTTCTTATTCTTGTCGACTGTCAAAACATTTTTTTAAAATCTAAATATATAAAAGAAGAAACTGACTGACTGACTGACTCATCTATCAACGCACAGCCCAATCCGCTGGATCTACAGATTCCAAATTTGGCAAGTAGGTTCCTTATGTGGTCTAGGGGTGCACTAAGAAAGGATTTTTCAAAATTCACCCCCTAAGGGGGTTAAACGGGGCTCCAAAGTTTGTATGGGGAAACAAGATTAGTTAGACTATTTTATTCGAAACTTCACCTAGTAGTGCTCCTTTTGATAAATGAGTAGAAACGGGTTTCAGGGTTTTTCAGAATTCAACCCCTAAGAGGGGGAAATGGGGTGACAAAGTCTAAAAATCAATGCACAGCCTAAACCGCTGAGTCTAGAGATCCCAAATTTGGCACATATGTTCCTGAAGTGGTCTAGGGGTACACTAAGAAATGGTTTTTCAAAAGTCACCCCCTAAGGGGATGAAACGGGGCTCTAAAGTTTGTATGGGGAAACAAGATTAATTAGACTATTTTATTTAAAACTTCACAGGAGTACTCCTATTGATAAATGAGTAGACATGAGTTTCCGGTTTTTTCAGAATTCAGCCCCTTAGATGGGGAAATGGGGTGACAAAGTCTAAAAATCAATGCACAGCCCAAACCGCTGAGTCTAGAGATTCCAAATTTGGCACATACGTTCCTCATGAGGTTAAGGGGTGCAATAAGAAAGGATTTTTTAAAATGTACCCCCTAAGGGGATGAAACGGGAGTCAAAAGTTTGTATGGGGAAACAAGACTAGGTAAGACTGTTTTATTCGAAACTTCACAGGAGTACTCCTATCGATAAATGAGTTAACATTTGTGTTTCAGGTTTTTTCAGAATTCAACCCCTAAAGGGAGAAATGGGGTAACAAAGTCTGAAAATCAACATCGGTATTGTTTGTATGGTGTATCGGGTGGGGTGTGTTACAAAAACAACGATTTTAAGATTTAATGTGGCTGGCGGACCTGAAATGCCTTCATTCCCTGTTGGGGTGCGATGGGGTTGAAATGTCTAAAAATCAATATGGGTGTCGATACCGAGATTATCAGGGGTGCAGATTACGAAAGTGGCATTTATTTAGAGATCCGGATTCGACTTCTATACAGGGTTATTGTTGATTTATTGTGATGATTGTGATAACGATGATGATGGTGATGATTGTGATTACGATGATAATGATTGTGATTACGATGATGATGATTGTGATTACGATGAAAATGATTGTAATTACGATGATGATGATTGTGATTACGATGAAAATGATTGTGATTACGATGATGATGATTGTGATAATGATGACAATGATTGTGATAACGATGATGATGATTGTGATAATGATGATGATGGTGACAACAATGATGATGATTGTGATGACGACTGTGATAACGATGGTGATGATTGTGATACTGATGATGATGATTGTGATAACAGTGATGGGGATTGTGATGGTGATAGTGATTGTGATAACAGTGATGGGGATTGTGATGGTGATAGTGATTGTGATAGTAATGGTGATGGTGATTGTAATGGTGATTGTGATAATGACGGTGATTGTGATAGTGATGGTGATTGTGATAATATGGTGATCGTGATAGTGATTGTGATAGTGATGGTGGTGGTGATAGTGATGGTGATGGTGATTGTGATAGTGATAGTGACGGTGATTGTGATGGTGATAGCGATGGTGATGGTGATTGTGATGGTTATAGTGATTGTGACTGTGATAGTGATGGTTTGGTGATCGTGATAATGATGATGATGATTGTGATAACGATAATGATGATTGTGATAACGATGATGGTGATTGTGATTGTGATGCTGATGGTGATTGTGATAGTGATAGTGACGTTGATTGTGATGGTTATAGCGATGGTTATTGTGATGGTTATAGTGATTGTGACTGTGATAGTGATGGTGATGGTGATTGTGATTGTGATAGTGTTTGTGACAGTGATGGTGTTTGTGATAATGATGATGATGATGATTGTGATTACGATGATAATGATTGTGATTACGATGATGATGATTGTGATAACGATGATGGTGATTGGTGAGCCATTGTCTGTGGTCATTTTATCTTTATTTATTTAGAGGCTTTTACCTTACAAAAGTACGTCAGCCTCATCATTATCCTAATCTAACTAATTATTACACATAATTATAATATTATGAATACAAACGTTATTGCGTAAGCAGCAGCAGTAGCAGCAGCAGCAGTGAGATAACGATGCAGCAACCATTTCATAAATCAGTTTCGCTTCTCCCGAATTAGGTGTAAATAATATTCTAATGAAAGCCCCAACATCATACATATTAACTTTTAACTCCTGCATCACCATCTCCCTCTCTCTCCTGTTCTTTTAGCATTCCACCAGCAAATGTTAGACATCTTCGACTTTATTACACACTTGGCAATTAGGGGAATCGACTTTTTTCATTAGGTATCCAAATTTCCTGGATGGAAAATTACCAGAACGCAATCTATGTGCCATAACAACATACGACCTTTTTGTATGACTTTCAGCAAACCAAGGGATTCGAGGAGGCTCACTTTGCATAGTCTTATACCATATGCCTTTTTCTTTAGACTTCTTATCAAAATACTCTCTAAAAGGATTGTAGCATATGTTCTTGTAATAGCCAATTATTTCTGTGTAAAACGGAGCGATGTCAGTTTCCAATCCTTCCAAAATAGCTTTTTTAGCAAGCATATCACCCTTCTCGTTTCCTTGTATACCCATTGCAATCTCAAATTAATGTCACTAAGTTCATTAAATAGTTTGAGAATAACATAAGCTATCGGTGTACCTCTTCAACCAGAGGCGCATCGAGCTAAATGCATTAAACCACTTTTGCTATCCATGCATATAACTATGTTTTGATTCACAGAATGGTTCGCATTTTTCCAACAAATTATGTTCTCTAGAGTTTTTGAGATTGCTACGAGTTCCATCGTCATTACAGATACGTTTGCATCAATAGATTTATACAAGGCCGAAGTTCCATCACTTAAACCATAATAAGCGGCACCGCATCCACTTTTGCTCTGACCCATCAGTAAAGTACATTTTCCACCCCGGGTATTTTTCACTAAGTTCTTTGTTAATATCGAATTTGAGTGATGTAACCTCATGGCTGCGTTTTGCCACTTTGGCACAGTCTAACTTACAACATTACAATTTTATCCCGTACGTTTATACCTGTCACCCATTTTTCTAGTGAGTACATTTCTAAAATACTTGAACAATGTACATTACGGAGTTTACACTCATTGTATACGGTCACAAGCAACGGTTTTTTCTTATTGTTCCAGTATCTTGCGACTGAGAGATCATTCAAGTCATCTATTAATTTGATAGTTACATTGTTCGAACATGACATACTTTTTATACAGAACTTGTAAGCTAAGTATAATCTCCTAACGTACAAAGGAGGAATGCACATTTCAGCTTCCATTACGTGTATAGGAGAGCTTTTTATAAAAACACCTATACTCCTCAAATACTGGTTCTGAATTTTGTCCAGTTTACTTATATGACTATTTGCACTATTAACATATAGAAAACAACCGAAGTCAATCTTACTGCGTACCAATGAAATATACAAAGATCTCAAATGCTTCGGATGGATTCCCCAAGTCGGCCCCGCTAAAACTTTAAATAAATTAATAACCTTGCCGTCCTTTCCAGTATGTCATTAATGTGTCTTTTCCATAGAAGTGACCTATCTAACCAGATACCTAAGTGTTTTACACAATCTACTGAGGAAATTGGTAAGTTGTTAATTGTAAGTTGCAATTGTCGTCTTCTTCTACCTCTACTAAAAAGACACATCTTTGATTTGTAAGGTGACATGTCTAGACCCATATATCCAGCATTACAACCATAGAGTTAAGAGCAACTTGCATTTCCGATTCCGCGTGGTTTAAATCTTTTTTTTTATTTCGTATTTTACCTCAGCCATGAGGGAAAATACGAAATCATCCGCGTTCTGCGAAACAATTACAGTCTCAATCTGCTGGCAAATTGTTGATGTATTAATATTAAAAAGCATCGGGGATATTGGGTCGCCCTGTGCGAACCCCCTGCTTGCTCGTCTAACATTAACAGTTCGTCCATCACTATTACTTTTTATCATCAAGTATCGCTCTAATAGAAATGAATTTAAATAACTACAAACTTTTGAGCCAATTCCCAAATCATCCAATGTCTGAACAACCTTTTCCACTAAGACATTGTTATAAGCATTTGTAATGTCCAAAAAGCAAGCCAACGTAGGGTCATTTCTAATGAAATCCAATTGAACACAAGTAGACAGTCTTGAAATGCAATCTAAACATGATTGAGCTCTCCTAAAAGCAACTGTGTTAGGTGACGAAATTGAGTGTTTCTCAATAAACCATTATATTCTTTTTCCGATCATATTATGGAACATCTTACAAATACAAGATATAAGAGATATTGGCCTAAGTCTAGTCTCCGTATTCGTATCGTTACCAGCTTTAGGAATAGCAAAAACGGATATCTCACGCCATTGTTTTGGGATATCTCCAGTTCTGTATATGTCATTATATACCCGGAGAAGAAACTCCTTGGCCTCACACAGAAGATTATGAATCATAGAGTACGTTACCATCATTACCCGGAGCAGTGTCCTTCTTTTTTAAACTATTCTCTAATTCTTCCATTGTAAATGTTGATTCTATTAAAACGTTCTGTGATTTGAATATTGGTGGTAAATTTAACACGGAATCGGGTGTGAGTGTTTATAACAAAACTTTTAGTTTTTCCTATAACACATTAAATTTAGGTTGACGATAACCTTTAAGCCATCTCATCTTTCGCCACATATCAGAAACTCAAGAAGTTTCATCTATGCTACTACATGTTTTTTTCCAGCCGCTATTTATGGCTTTCATTATCAAATTATGTGCATGTGCCCCTTTCTCTTGTAATCTTGTAGTAGAGTAGGACTTCTTCTGAATTTGGCTAAAGCTAATCTACGTTCAGCCACTGCTCTAGATAGTGATGGATCTCAATACTCTTTTGGCTTAAAATTCCTTAAGGGACTAGTACACATTTTATTTTATTTATATAACAATTTATGTACACACTAAATATAAAGAAAAGTAGAAAGGAACAAAAAATAGTACAAAGGTGATGCTTATTCCTAAAGAAATCTCTTCCAGCATACCTGCGAAAGGAGATACTAAAAAAGAGATGTAGATATAGTGTGTTAATAAAAAGAAAAGAAAATGGAATACCTAAAACAGATATACATTTTAGATACAATAATAATAATATAATATTTTTACAATACATAAATACCTACTTATAAATACAAAGAAAAACATATAGGTAACAATACTATAAATACAATACAATAACTAATATACATTTTAATCATAGCTATGTGCTTATTTGCTGCCATATCAATTTGTTCTAAGGAATAGTCGTATAATGCCTGAATATTATTGCTAACATTAACTACCCCTGAAAACAACTCTATAAGCTCATGACGATGGGCCTCCCACTTAGCTTTTTTGAAGTTTCGTCTTTTATTATACTCGATGTGTTCATGGAAATTCATCGAAATCTTCATTATGAGGTGATCACTACCTAAATTATCGTTCATTACAGCCCAATTGAATTTAATAGCGATGTCAGATGATGCTAATGTGATGTCCGGTGATGATCTTTGTATATTTCCATTAACTAACTTGACCCGGGTTGCCTCTCCATTATTGAATATCACAAAGCCATGTTTCAAAGATGAATCCAGTATTTGAGTTCCACGCTTGTCGGTTTTATAAGGCCAGTTCGTATGGTGAGCGTTAAAGTCACCTGCAACTAACGATTTTTAGGCACTAACGAGAAAATATTGTCCCAATCTGATGATGTTGTACGCACTGAAGATGGTTAGTAAATAGATTCAACATATTCCAAAGTCTTACAATTAAGTATTTTCATACATATAACCTCTTTATCTACATTACTTATGCTAATAGGGCATACTTGCGCCTGTATAGATAAAAAAATATATAAAATTAACAGCCACTGACATAAATTTCCTCCAACTAAAAACTCCTTAACCGATACCTTGCATTCCTCATATATTACTTTCAACACCGACATTATTATTTCTTGAACTCCTTTCTCTGAAAACATTATTTCTTTAATTTTTTTTAAATATGTGGTACAATCCTAACTTTCTTTTCTTCTTCTTTTCAGCTTCTTCTTTTTCCGATAGTCTATTTTCCTGACTGCTTTTAATTATCTCATCTTCCATCGCATCATCATCAACACGGGATGCAACACGGGTAGTATGGAAATTAAGCTGAGCAGTGATATTCCTATCAACTGTCGACCTTATAAACTCTCTACAGATGAAAAACGCCGCGTTCGCGAGATAATAAATGATCTGTTAAGTAAAGGCGTGACCCGCGAGACGCAGTCCGATTACGCGAGTCCTATAATTCTTTTGAAAAAAAGGACGGGGCTGATAGGATGTGTGTCGATTCCCGGGCTTTAAACGCTGTCACTATTAAAGAGCAATTTCCGTTACCACGACACGATTGACGACACGATTTTTAAGACACGATTGACGACCACGTTGACAGATTGGCCAGTTTTAGATATTTCACAAGTCTTGACATGGCCACAGGTTCTTTGTCGACATTGTGACAATTTTATTTTGTATAGCCCCGACATTGTGGCAATTTTATTTTAAATAGCCCTGACATTGTGGCTATATGCTCCGAATAAAATTGCCACAATGTCGGGGCAAATAACCACAATGTCGGGGCAAATAACCACAATGTCGGGGCTATACTAAATCAAATTGCCACAATGTCGGGGCAAACAGTCACATTGTTGGGACTGTGAGTAATAACGCTGCCACAATGTCGGGGCCGCTTAGATTACTCACCAATACCAAAGAACGCTTCACACGACAATGTTTCATCTTGGCATCGTCATGTTTGGTTACGCTGATAACCCAGTGGCAGTGACCTGTCGTACCCTTGCGGGTAGCGATGCACTTTGATGTGCGTGCGGAACTGAGATTAAACCACACGGTTATCCACCGACTTAAGATAACATCGGATCAGAACTAGCTATTGATTTGTTTACGCATAGCGCTGTTTTCAAAAGTAATTATATAATAACTAACTAGCTAACAATTCTCCTTTTCCAACAACGTTCGACAAATAAAAACAAATTAAGTAGTTTGGTTCTGTGGCTCTTTAGTCAACTGATCCCGCTCATTTGAGACCCGCGGGCACCCACGGGATGAGTTTACTAAATATGCTTGTCCAATTGAAAAGAGTATTCTATGGAGTCCATGGAGTTTCTTGCCCGTTCTTCTCCATAGAGATCTACGCTAGGGAATGGGCAACTACAGTACTTTCTCAAGTTATTATGTCTTGTGTCTGGGACTGTAGCTTTGTTTTGTTTTTTTTTGTATTTTTGACTTTCAAAAGTGCCATAATGGTCTAATTGAAATAAAGGCTTTGAGTTTGAGTTTGAGTTGAGTTTGATTAAGTACAGTATTTCCAACAAAATGCATTTTTAATATAAAATATTTTACAAAACATCTCAAATCATCAGTGGTTCAAACAATTTACAACCTAGGTAGGCACTCGAACGCACAATATTGAAAAGTGGTATCTATTTTAGGAATGAAATAGACTCAGCTTTACAATATTGTCATACCTCCGTTGCTATGGCAAATCTAGGAATACTCACCTTTTGAACTGGGGGCCTAGTCTGCTATTACAATAGTGTCACAATGATCTATCATTGATTTCATAATTGTTGATTTTAACTACTTTGGTAATCTACTATAAAATGGCGTCATTATGGCTTTCCAATGATCAACCACTGACACTCCATAGAATGGTAATCTCGTACACAATGACAAATGTATGACTGACTTACGCGGTAATCTGCAGATTTTGACAGTTCCAGCCGAAATTTGCTCAATTAGCACTATTTTGTATTGCAATAAATATAAGCTTATAAATTAGAGATAATTTAAAACACATGAAAATAAAAGCAGATAAAACGTCAGTAAGTAGTAATGTCACATTTGACTTTGACAGCTAAACAGATAAAATATTATTGAATTGTTTCACATTAATCCGCGTTACACATAACTTAATGTTTTTTGCTATTTACGAACTTCTTACTACTTCAGATTGCATAGAACACTATAAATAATATGTAAAAATATATATAAATGAAATCTGGCATGTTGGATGTTCAAATTTAATTTTAGTTTTTCGAAAATCATTTCCATTAACAGGTTTTTTTCCGTAGAACAAAATAATAATTGGCACGTCGTCAAAGGGAAAATTGCGTCCTAAGCATGATTTAAATTATGTACTGTTTTGTTAAACGGTATGATGACAGTTTATTTTGTAATTGCTGTGAGTTCGAGTGTCATTGAAACTGGCGTTTGGTCTCGTTGTAAAACTTTGCATAAGTACTTATGGAACTAGTCATACGAAATTAAATTAATTAACGGTTTGAATATAATTTGAAACACTGATTTCATTGTGAACTCAATGCAGATTCATTTAAATTCCATAAGTCTATGTAAACCGCTGTTTGCTAGATAAATTTGACAAATAAATGACCAAAACAGTCGCTATAAAGTAATCTATGAACACTGTTCAAATATCGAATAAGGCACTCCTAGTCACCAAGTCCTACAATTCGAACAAATTGAAAAACATATTTAATTTTGAATTTAGTCTCTGCCTTATAGTATAAGGGAACATAGTACTACGGTGAATTCAAAAACCATAATATTTCATTGCTAGTCTGCAACTTTGTTTATACAGGTCTATCAGCTGCTGTAACCACTATTAATCTACCCCTAGATTAGTAGATAGCTGCTGTATAGTAAATAGAGTGTAAATGAGGAGGTACACTTGCAAACGAAAACGACTGACCACTGAAATGTACTTGATTAAGTGAGGTATTACTTCAGGATTGAGGTTCATCCAGACAGCGTGTGGTTAAGGCACTCCGTATTCTAGAACTTATGACACCTCCACATCGGTCTCCACCGGGCGGCGGTTTACAACAGCACGCACTGTTTTAAACCGCCGCCGCCGCCGTCACGCTTTATGCAGGTATATTAGGAAAACGCTATTATACACTTTACAGCTCACAAAGTCACAACGTAGGTACAGTTGACGGCACGTTTGCAAAAACACTCTGGCTTTGAGATGGTCTAGCGCAGTACGGTGTTTACAATAGAATAATACTGATTTTAATAAATAAATATAAATAAATAAATACTACTTCCTGTTATTAATATGAAGAATACTTTCGGGGAAGTCCCTTATTTGCTAGAAGTTGGCGCTACTCACAAATACGACAAATTTTAGTTTAAATGCGAATAAATGACCGTTACTTTGGGGGATTTTTGGAACAAGTACATGTTCGGCCTAAACCGCAAATTGACGTAAAACATTATGTATACACAGGTGGTACATGTATTAATGCACCACATGGTCACATGGATTTTGTTACGGTCGAATTTAAAGCCACAAAAGCCGAGGCCGTTTCAACAAGTGTCACATTACAGCCAGTGTGGCAGTACCCGCAAAGTACTAAAATCAGCGAACTGTATAGTTTCGAATAGTAGGTTACAAATTTTGATTCAATTTGAGAAACTCTGTTATTGCAGCCTAGGCGGAATTCACCGGCGAGCCAAGAACTGAAAATGACGACGTTTTTTAATACACTTACGATTAAATAAAATTGTAGAACGAATAGTAGATATTTTTGTCATTAACTATTAAAAAACGGAAGTGAAATGAAATGATTTAATTTGTTTTTTTTTCCGCGCTCCGCTTTCGCACGTTGACCTTTGCGCACGAAGGGTTCCGCGCCCCGCTTAAATATTTATTTTAATTGAATTATTTATTTTTAAAATTAATATATTTAGGTACAACTAAATATTCTGTGAATATTTCAAGCGTCTACTTGTTGCCGTTATTAATATCGAGCAAAAAAACGGCATAAAAATCACGGTTAATGTATGGGCGACCCCCATAAATATTTATTTTCTGTTTTTAGTATTTGTTGTTATAGCTGCAACATCATACATCATCTGTGAGAGTGTAATAGAGTCCCGTTTTTACCCTTTGGGTACAGAACCCTTAAAACAATCACAGCTGACATAGGAATTGAACCACGTTGGACTTGGTAATTCGTGGAAATAAAACAATCGTAGAAATAAATCAAGAGTGTGAAATACACTGCATTTGGAACCTAATAAGTAGTGCGATAAGAGCCTGTTTTCGAGGAAGTGTACTGTAAAATAAATTAATGATATTTAACAAAGCAGTTAATGGTTAATTGACCAAACATTACAGTACCTATAGTAGCATCAAATTAAATTTAAAATACGTAACTTGAATAAACCTAACGGGAAGTCCGAACTTTCTTAAACCATACATAGCGGTAAAACATTTTAATTCAAGTCATAACTTAAGTACCTAACTATTAGCAAGTCCTTCCGAGCTCTTCTCAAGGTTTTGATGCACTGGATGCACAATAGCTTTACGAAACACGTAAGTATTCTTCAAGATTTCTTTTATGAAAATGAGCAGCTTTTAAATTATAATTCTTATTCAAATCAGAGCGTGGATGGCATTCTAGTTGAATCGATACAGAATTTGGCTACAGGTATGGCGCCTTCAGTAGCGCCAGCCAATTCCAAAACACATTTATAATTAAGCTGGTTAACCAAAGCGTAAGACAAGAAAATCATAAGATTATTACCGCTTACATGGGGAAAGTAAAATTCTCAAAAGTTAAGAATTACGACACCTATTTGGAGCGTTGTTGGTGCCAGGTACCATTCAGTGGTGTCGATTCTGTTGTGCACAAACTAAACTTAATTTAAGCTATTGATATCTTTTTCTCTCTAATAAAACTAGAAAGAGACGGACGTTATTTAGAGCTGTCAAATTTAGTTGGAACTAATATTTCCATGCAAATGAAGGGTGCACGTAAAAACATGTCGACAAAAAACATGGTGAAGCACAAGGCATAAATTAGTTTGAAATCTCTGACTTAGTTCATAGCTATAGCCGTCCTTTTCTCGCACTGTCTTTTAGTAAAAGATAGCAATAGCCTAACTTAAGTTTGGTTTGTGCACAATAGAATCGACACCAGTGTCTGGTTAAAATTATGGTATCGACTTCTGAAGTCACAATTTTGTCTGCTTTTGGTAAGTATGATCCGAGTATGTCATTGAATAGCAATTTGAATTATCTGCATTTTGTGTCATTGACACTCAGGGGATTTTAATTTTGATAATACAAACAATTAGTCGCTAATTAGTCGAAATTTGCCGCCAAATATCCGAATTTGTCGGTCATTGGTTCAAAAGATATAAGGGTTTATAGATGGCCGATCTGGAGAGAGTCTCCCCACTCCAGCTTGGCTACATTTATATCTCAAAAACTAGGGTACCTAGCGAAGATCTGTTTTCTCCCATATTTTGTCACCAATTTGTCGCCAAGTCACAGATTTAATCGGGTCTTAGTTTAGAAGATAAAATGAGTTCAATTAGAAAGGTATAGTCCAAGAGCTAGATTGAAAGAACATTGGTGACAAAGGAGAGATTTTTTTAGGCCCTCTTCGATGTTGCATAAATATTATTAATATTACACCAAAAAAAAGTAACCATTTATTTATAGTAATAAACGAAAGATTACATAGAAACGAAACCGAAATCTTAAAATCATAATAAATAAGTTATATTATGATATTTTTTGAGAGTCAAATCATTCCTGTTGTGGACAATGTCATTTGACAGAAAATACTTACGTAACTAGGGGCGTTTTTACCGTTTACAAAAAAAAAGTACGGTATCCATTAATAATAATATCTGCTTTAATTATAATAGAAATAGAATATAATATAAAATAAATAATATTAAACTGTGAGCTTTGTAATGCTATTTTTAAAAGTTTCCGCTAAAATCTTTTAGATGGTATAGAAAATCATCATGGTACGGAACGTTGTTAATCCGTCCTTTTGATGGTGGACAGACAACGTCATTTGACATTTACTCGTTCCGTTTATTTCGATTTTCCAAAAAGTGTTTCTGCCAGTTTTTCACATTAATAAAAACTATTTTATGAAAATGGCATCTACTGGTCGTTGTGTCAATTGTGCAGTAAGATTTCAATGCAATGTGCGAATACAATTACTTTCAGAGACTGCTACAGACGTGCAGCAACTTGCTTTGCTTGTATGTGTGTGGATTCATTTTCGAATATCTCATCATTCCGGTTAGACATGGCTTAGCTAATATTACCACTGTAATCTAGAGATTATAAGAAAGAAATCTATATACGTTTCATTAATATCTGCTACAATTTATGTGGGTGGCCTGTTCTCCAAACAAAAAATAATAAAAATTAATGCTTTATTTCCAAGTTTACAATTTAGCAGAATAGCACTACCCATGTAGAACGGACTATATAAACCTAAAACTTGTAAAAATAACACTGAGTTTAAACCTCTGGCACCCAAGCTAAGATTAAACTTGTGATATGGGTGTCAGAGCTCTCTCTATAAACATTACCAAGATAATTTAAACAAGTTCGGAGTTACTTATTGATTAGTGTCACTATAGCGATTGTTGGAGCAAGCAATATAGGTAGTTAGTTTAATATAGTTGTTTTTTTATTTTTAACTAACTATAAATGAACTTGAAACTAAGGACTGTAGCCATTTTCCGAGTGTGTATAAAAATGTGTGTGCGTCCGTGTGTGTGAGAGTGAGTGAGTGTGTGTGTGCGTGTGAGTGTGTGCGTGTGTGTGTATGCGTGGGGACACATGTTTGAGCTATGTGGAGTGCAAGAATAAATAAGTCAGTACCTACTTTAAGAGTAACTTTTCTAATAGCTTTTCTGTCTCCTCATGCATCTCTCCTTTCGACTAATTAGCGACAATTTTTTTGTGTTATCAAAATTGAAATCCCTGATAGTGGCCGATCCAGTGTCAATGACACCGTATATCCCACTACTCTGGTGGTCGCTAAACTTTCGATGAAACCCAGTACTTACATTACAAAAGTATTTGATGCTGGCAATGAAAATAACCTTAAGTTGTGTTCTTTCCCGATTTTCTTCATAATTGTAGTCTCAATACAAATCAAGCTTGATTTGAATGATGCAACATTGTTTAAGATCATTTGTCCGTTGATGTGGAGTATTGTCCATTATAAATCTATCAACTACGGCAGTAAGCTGTAGGTCGATAATAAAGTTCTTAGGTAATGCAATCGTGCGATACAATACAATTTCCAGAAATTTCATTTTTTTGGCAAACAAATGCGTTATTCAAAGACGTTAAAGCGCTTAGTGAATTAAAGGCGCATAGTCGCGTACCTAGAGCGAAGGTCACGCGAACCGCGCAGGCGCTTGCGCACCTCTCGGCTCGCTTCAAGTCTCATATCAGTCGACTGCGCGGGAACTGAGCGTAACTGACGCGCGCATTGTTGCGCATTCCACCTTATTTATTCATTTTAATTTCTGAATTATAGCGTCATTTATTGCACCAGTGACACGTAATAATTCCAGAACATCATTTAAAACTGCACTTCTTATCGAAATGTTTGTCGCGTGTGTACAACAGTGATTCTGCGTTTTGTTTACCTACCAATCAGTTGTTCGAGTTAATCACTGGACTGCTCTCATGAGGTGGGTACTATTATCGGTTTTTTTAACGTCCAAATTGTGTTGGTTATTAGAGTTGGCTCGAGATCAAAGTTTTGGAAACACGTGGTTCTTGAGTATGAAGTGTAGTTGTGCGTCAGTAGTACTGAAGTGTAAGAACACACGGAACCACAAGCGGTGCAAATTGATTCATCTATCATGTGTATGCGAACGAATAATCTTTACTTTTAACGTGTATTTTATTTGTTTCTGTTTGCTACATCTCAAATATCTGAGTCATCTGCGACCTGCGTGTGAGACATAAGGAATTCGTAGTGTCTTTTAACCGGTCACTTTGGAGAAAGAGATGCACTTATTTTAAAGCTGACGTTATTTCGCGGGAGTACAAAGCTGTCAATATTTTTAAAGTGCGAAAGTGTATACCTACCTACAAAGTTGTAAGCATTGCAAACTTTTCATCTCGAATCACATTCAGGTCAGCATGGACAAAATATTTATTTTGTACCTACTGAAGGTTGTACTGAAAGCGACATACTAACATTTCGCATGCGTCATGTCTTATCTGATTACATAGAACCACATTCTATGAGTGGTTCATGGAACGAGTACACCATAAGCATAACATAAGCACGGCGGCGAAAGTGCCGACTGCCGACCCATCCCGTGTCCCATGAGTGCTGTTAAGCGTAAACAAACTGAGACCGAGTTTTGAGAACTGTCGATAGTGTAAACGGACACCGACAACTAACACAGGACTTTATTGAATTTAAGTAGGTACCACTTTATTATATCAGGCAGTCAGTACCTTTAAGACATTTAATTTGGGAGCTCACCTAACTATTATTGGCACCGTAGTTTAATTTTCTCGTATGTAATAGAATATTGTAGCCGTAAGCCAGTAACAATAAGAATGTCGGCTTGCCTCCAAGTGCAACTGGAAGCGGTTACAGAATCTTAAAAAAATGTCTACTGATTAAATGAAAATACTGTCAGTTTCTTTTATGCCACATTGTTGAAGAGTGTTATACAAAGAAATGAGTTAGTATATTATTCAACTACTTGAATGCAGCCCAATTCGTATGCTAACTAGGTATATTTGAGCCGGGAAATGGTCAATTAGGGCTTAATTCAATAAAGTCAAACCTCTGACCGAGGTCGGTGATTTAAGCTTTTTAAAGTTGATCCTTTCCACGAGACAGTGTTGAATTTGTAACGAACTAGAAATGGTCCATCCGAACGTATTTCGAAGTTCCCTTACTTTTTATTCGGTATGCGACGGCCACGGACCAGAAATTGCAATTACGTGTGCACAGTTTCAATCTATAAATCCGATGTGTTATGTTGTGCGTGACTTGAAACAATACAAATAAACTGCGCATTTATATATCGCTCGGAGACCGTCAGGAACAAAGTGAAGAACAACATCTTAGGAATGTAGAATTTTAAAACTTAAGTTGCGTCAAACATAAGTTGTAAACTTGTAATAGAAGCCAGTGCTACATTAACGTCACGGTGCTGAGAGAGAGGAGCGAGATAGTCTTCTGTCCGCTTCCTGCGACTCAATGGCTGCTCCGTTTCATTCAAGCCGAGAGGTATTCGACACTTTCGCCTGCAAGACAGCCTATTGTCCAGTACAAGTCACAAGGCGGTCAACCAGACGATAAAGAAACTGTTATACAAATATTTACGAGCAATAAATCTCTTAGCACATATTTGCAATGCAATAAAAATATCTTATGCCTGCGGGAGAGTGATTGAAAAGCAAGTTGTTAACTCGAATCGTAGATATAGATTTTGTGCTTGGTACAAGATTATCCAATACCCAAGTTAAACGACTATTACTGCTAAAGTTATCTTAACCGCTATAATTTTCGTTTAAAGTTCATGAAATGCACTCTCCACATGAATTTTTGTAGATTTTTCAAGCCAGCAGTTTAGTTTTTAGAGGGGGGGAGGGGTACGTCCTGGGGGTACGCCCTACTGGAACAAAAATTTGCACTTTAAAGTTTAATATTTCGTAAATGAAGCATTAAATCGAAATAGTACATTGTAATTCAAGGGGCTAAAATGACCCATTATATACGAGGTAGTTTTGCTGCCGAGCTTTAGCGAGGTAGTAAATAGGAACCGATTTATAATGGGATTTTAGCGCCGTGTGTTACACTGTACTTTTCACTTTGAGTGTGAGAAAAATAGTCAATTTAATCGGACGGACAGACAGACAGACGGATAGACAAACGGACAGACAGACGGACAGACAGATGGACACACAGATGGATACCCATACATACCCTTTGGAGTTTGTCATGGACAGACAGAGAGACGGACGAACAGACAGATGGACAGCGGAGTCTTAGTAATAGGGTCACGTTTTTACCCTTTGGAGTTTGTCATGTCACATGAAGGAAATTAAAAACTAATTATTTTTACTTCCTAGAGACTGAAAGGGTCACTTTAATCCCGCTTTGTAGGGCTATATTGGCGTACTTTTAGAGCATGAGAAGAAAAAAACTCAAAACGGCTTATGACGTTAGTAGCTCGCTTTATTCTGGTTTAAATGCCCTGATCGCTTTCTGTTCCATTGAAACTGAAACCGATCAGGACATTTAAACAGGGATAAAGAGCTACCAATGTCATAAGCCGTTTTGAGTATACAAGAAAACGCATTTTCTCTAGGACAATAATTACACCACTAGTTACAGACTGATTACTTGACTGTACAAGAAATAGTTCGTCAAGTAGTTCCAGAGAACTCAACGGATAAAACAGTGATTCAAACCTGTTCGCAGGATTTAAAAATAAAATTTAATTGAATGAAGTTCAGCGATAACACGCAAGTTTAATGCCATTATTACCTAAATCAGGTCACATGTCTATCAGGCAATTGACCTTTACAAAGATGAGGTCACCGGAGGCAATTAGCAGTAAGTTTTGACTACCTGTCGTCGATAAAAATCTTAAGACGTAGCAATAGTATGACTGTAGGACGAAATATTATTTTAGACTGACTAAAGTCTTCGTACGACAGTCGTAGTCTTCGTTCGTCGCATCTTCATACCCAACTACTAAGTTGGGTATGAAGATGCGACGAACTTGACCATAAAGGAAATTTAAAATCTTCTTCGAAGCATACTATTGTATAGAATCAAGTTCTAACTGAGACATATAATGTTACTGGGGAACTCCCCAGTAACATTATATGTCTCAGTCTTAGTTGTCTGGGGAGAAACAGTTTCACCATTTCTTCTCCCCAGACACTAGGAAACTGCGAAGGGCGAGCCGGGCCCTTTGGAGAACTATCTGATGTAATTTTTGAGGTTCGAAAGTTTTTCATTTCATTCTCAGCCAAATTTAAATACAATCATGGCATTTGAATCTAAAAGAAAACTTCGGATTAATTGTACAAGAATCGTCAACGAAAATTGTTTTATCGAAAAGTTGATCTTAACTCGTTAACCCTGCATTAGGGTAGATAATTTCGAGACGACATACGACCTAGATTATTTATGAAGTTATTAAACACAATTCTGCATCTTGCAGTCCTGTACCAGTACGTGCGTACGAGTTTGCGTTCCGCATTCGGTTTATTTGCTTTCAATAAACTAGAAGGGACGTGCTCCATTTTGTAACATGATGGATTGTGAATATTTGTGAAGCGTGCGATTTTTAAGTTTGTGCATGGTTAAAAACAACTACGTTGACAGTTGTTTTGTCATTGCACTCGCAATGCTGCTTTTCATTTTTGGCTACTGATATTAGGGTGATTAGTAATTGGGTGCATTCCTTGAAATGGGTGATACTAGAAAGTATTTGCAACGCACAATTTGGTAGTTGCGAATCGCAAACCACTGATCATTCTAAATGGCCTAAGGCCCGATGCAAGATAAACTAAACATAGCTTTACATTTATCGCGTATCAAATATCAAAGTCAAGTAAACGTGAAATCACTACAGGGATCTAGACATAATTCATTCAGCGAAGGACAACCCGGTTATAGAATGACGTAATCAGTGAATAATTAACTAGAAGATCGTAGAAGCCTACGAAGTTGTGTTTGTTATCATATCGATGGCAAATTGAGCGTAAAAACGATACACATACAGACATTACAACCTTATAGAGCAACCTTAGAGAGAGGCTTATAGCATTTGGAGATTTGTCGTGTTGATTGACGGTAACAAACGTTCGGTACTGCAAAATTTGCTTTTATCATTGAGCTATTACTACTACGTATAGAGAAGACACCGCGAACAAAATCTGTGCTCCGTTCAAATGCTGTCAGCTGGCTGCAATTCACTCAGTCGCTTGCTCGCCACAGCATTATATATACGGGGTTAGCCGCCCCCCGCGCGCCTCGTACTGCGCACAGATTTTGTTCGCGCTGTCTTCTCTATACGTAGTAGTAATAGCTCAATGGCTTTTATCTAAGTTTTCGGAGCCATCACTCTCAAAGTAACTATGTCACCAAGTATTCTCTACAATGTACGAGTAGTGCAATGTGTGATGTGGACTATAAACATTGTGCTGATGGGTGCATTGAATAAATCAGGGGTCTTGGAATGGAAGTATTTAATTTATTTGAGTTTTTTTTTAATTAGCTTCGTGTGTGAGTCCGATAAGCACTTGCCCAATATTTTAGGGTTCTGCCATGAACTTCTGACCCTAAAAAGAAAATAGGAACTATTATAAGAGTTATTTCTGGTCTGTCTGCCACGGAGGCTTTTTTCCAAGATAGTTTAGCCAGTCAAATATAAATTTATTCTCTTTTCCTTTCCAGTAAAGCAGAGAAAGAATTTTAATCGAACGTTTCTCATATAATTTTTTAAAACAACTATAAATTTATGTATATGCGCTTTAATAAGAATTATGGCAGGCGTAATCAGGAGCCTGTATCGCAGTAACTTTAATGCTTGCGTTGTTACTTCATAAGCATCATAATTGTGTAGATAAGTAAGAAGTTTGAGGAAATTGCTAAGTTATTAAGTATCTTACTACTTATTATAAATGCAAAAGTTTATGGGGTGTTTGTTACTTTTTCACGCCAATACTACTGGACGGATTTGGATGAAATTTGGCACACAAATCGTTCATAACCTGGATTAACACATAGGATACCCGGTTTTTTATCCCGGTAGTAGTAACGGGATAAAAAACCGGAGCGTAGGCTCCTGAGGGACAAGTACCAAATTCCACGTGAGTGAAGCCGCGGGTATGATGATGACGTAATTTATGGATGGCTCCTAAGTTATAACAAGAACTTCCAACTCTGCAACTCCGCCAAAGTATAAGACACGTAATAAATACTCGTACGTAATGAATACTCGTATGATCTAAAACAAGTAGTAAAGACAGGTTGAATACAACACCTTGTCAAAAAGTTCACAATACATGTCAGAAACAACTTCAATATGCGTCTTGACTTTGTTGCAGATATGCATTGTTAACTATTACCTGCCAGTATTTATGTATAGGCTTGTTCGTAACTACTAATGCTTTTAAATTATTACTGCGTTTTTTGGGTTTGCAGATAATAGGGAATTTGCGAGGTTAATCCGCTAACCACTCATACAAGCTTTATGGCTTCGTTAGGGCATAGAGTGCTATGTAAAATACATGCATAAATCGCGTACCACTACAAAAGACTTAACACACTACAAAAGCTCACAGTGAAACCGTGAATAAAGAATATAAATAAATTAATAAAAAAAAAACTGGGTTCGTACAGGTTATTTTTATGGATTTGGGTTGGGCTTGGGTATGGGTTGATTCTCAGATTGGGTGGGCATTGTTATTGGCTTTTTATGAATTTGGGTTGGGCTTGGGGTTTGGGTTTTTGGGTTTGATTCTCAGATTGGGTGGGCATTGTTATTGGCTTTTTCCTTCAGAACTTGCTTAGTAGTGACCTCGGAGGCTGGATTTGTGCCCGGTTCATGGCAATAATTATGCTCAACTCTTATTACATGGGAGTACGGGACTTAAACATAACAGGCGAACCGTGGGTGTATATATATATTATGTGTGTGTATATATATATATATACACACCTCTGCCTATCCCGTATTAATGAAATTGAAAATGCATATTATGACGTTTTTAGATTAATTTTCTCCATCCGCAGATGATATTTATTCAGTAATTTGAGTAAGTATAATAATAACACGCGTAATATATTTTATTTAGCCGAAGTCCAGATTTTTCAAGTCATTAGAATCATAGAGTGAAACACGTGCTTTAGTGGACACAATACATGGCACAGCTTTAGGATTGTGTGAGAGAGTCAACTTTACCCGTTTTTAATAAATTATGGCCTATAACTGTATGATTATTTATTGATTAAAACAATCAATTTTAAGTACATCTCCAATGTACGTAACTGTAATGTACTCGTATTTATATACTGCGCAGTACATTTTCTGAACCATGTAATTATAATCACAGTTCATAATCACATCTTAGTTGACCTTTGAATAACTGTTCATAGCACAAATAGGTACCTATAGTAGATGGAATTATTACGATTATTGTACCTTTCTTCCTTTACGTAATTATCGCGTATATCCCTATACATAATACGTATGAAGGTAAAGGTATATCAAACCGTCCATACATAACGCAAGACATGGGAAGTAAGGTAGTTCGTGCAAGTATTTCAGCGCAGTGCAACCAGACGAATCAAGGATAAAATTGAAACCAGAGGGGTGCTACGTGCTACCCACATACTCAAATGGCGAGTGATGGCGAGAATAGGCTTGTGTCCTGAAAAAATCTAATTAGTCCGTCAGTTTTTCTTTGTTCTTTGTTCTTTTGTTACGTAGACCAAAATTGACGAAGATACGACGCTTGTAAAATTTTCAATACGTCACGCCGTGCTATAATTTTTAGTGTGTTGTGACGTCACGAGCCCTTACTCCCGAGTTTTGATGCGTTTTATCTTTGTCAATATTCATTGATTTACAAAAACAAAAAATACGTGTCCATTATTTTCCAATACTCTAACTGACTGACTAAATAGATTTGCAATTTATTGATGGTGGAAACTAGCCAATCGGCACAGTCGGGTGGCATTATTCAATATTCATAACGTTGATATGCATTACGGAAAAAGCTACTCGGCTTAGCTCGAATTGTTGAGCCAAACCCAAACGCCGAAAAGAATTTGCCAACCGGCGGCATAAGTTCAATCAACTCGAATATAATTATGTAATAAGGACTGCCTCGTTGGTCTTTTGGTCGCAAACGCAACCGTTGACCTACTGCTAAGGTCCTGGGTTCGGTCCAGGTCGGGCAGTGTTATTGGATTTTTCCATCAGGAATTTCGGTAGCAACCACGGAGTCTGCATTTGTGCCCGGTTGATGGCGATAAGCTCGCAAAATGTGGGTGTACTATTAGATACACCTCTGCCAAACCCTACATGGATTACAGGCGTCATGTATTGCTTTGGGTCAGATTTGATGTTCAACGAATAGGTACTGCCGAATGTAATGTGCCCATTCTCCAAAAAATGTGTGGCAACCCTCCCCTGAGATTTTCAAACATCGCTTGAAACGTCAAAGACGAATGGTAACAAGAAAACAAACTACTAAAAATATTGACCTGAGTTTATCAGAAGTTCAGAAGTAATTGGAGTCATGCAAATAGGTACCTATCTTATTCAGACAATGTTGTCAATTTATTAAAATTGGAGCAGCTACAGAACATTCTAGTATTTCAGTCTGACTGATTAATTACAAAGAGCTCTAAAGAACTGACTGTAAAAGTTACCTTCGATATGTGGGTGTACTATGGGACACCTGTGCCTAACCCATTAGAGAAAACAGTCGTCATGATATATAAAGGGTGTAAAACACCTCTTAACGAAGCCGAAAGGCACTTGTTCTCCTCGTTATTGCGATCATTATTTTGTTCTACACCATACCTGGGAACCTTCTAGTTACGGAGATATGGGGGGTCAAAGTTCCAACTTTTTGACAAGTTTTTTTTTTAAATACACGTTTTTAATGCAAGATGTTTACTTTAAACACCTTCACGACCCCCGTACTATTCAATCCATCCATCAGCACAATGTTTTGAGTGCGTTACATTGAGTTCTACCACAAAACATGATTTTTCACCCCAAAAAAAAAGTCGTTTCCCAGCAATAATTTCTGCGTAAAGTAACTTAGTTTGATGTACAGAATGCTTGGTTGGCGGCTTCGTGATGAGGTGGTTTACACCCTATATTATGTACCTATGTAGCGAGCAGTGGTGGCCCAGTGGTGGCGGCCCTGAGTTCGAACCCAGACAGGCGCATTACTTTGTGTAATTTATTTCATTACCACTGCTCTCAAAACGGTGAAGGAAAACATCGTGAGGAAACCGGCATGTCCTAGAACCAAAGAATTCGAAGACATGTGACATCTACCAACCCGCACTGGGCCCGCGTGGTGGATTATAGCCCATACCCTCTCATAGAGAGGAGGCCGTGCCTCAACAGTGGGAACATTAATAGGCTGATGATGATGATGATGATAATGTATATAACATAGCTTTATTGTAAAAAAATATTCACACTCTTTAATAATTGAAAGATGGATCAAAACATCTAATTTCTTTAGCTAATAGCTGTAATAGACTGTCATACACAAAAGTGTGGAGCAAGCTTATGCGCTTCCTATAAACCTTTAGTGGCAAAGCATTAATAAACAACGCAGTCGTCAGGTTACACAAATGATTAATATGAAGCCTGAAACATGCGATAACAAAGGTGCAATGAACATTCTTTGAGACGCCTTGTTTTAAGTCACTAGCTATTGCCCTTCGTCGGCGTAAATTATTATAAAAATAGCTGATGCCCGCGGATTCGCCCGCTTGACAAATTATATATACTAAAACCTTCCTCTTGAACCACTCTATTTATTAAAAAAAACCTGCATCAAAATCCGTTGCGTAGTTTTAAAGATCTAAGCATACAGGGACAGACAGACGCGGCGGGGGACTTTATTTTATAATATGTAGTGATAGTAATGATTACTTCCGTATTAGTTAACAATTTCAAGGGTTTTAATTTTTTTGCAAGGAACTTTAGTTACATAAAATAAACGCCTATCTGCCAGTAAAGGTCCCGTCAAAATCCCCCCCCCTCTAAAAGCTAAACTGCTGGCTTGAAAAATCTGGAAAAATTCACGATGATAGTGCATTTTATGAACTTTAAAGGAAAACTATAGCTTAAACTAATAAGCTAATAACTTTATTAGTTTAGCAGTAATAGTCGTTGAACTTGGGTGTTGGATAATTTTGTACCAAATACAAAATCCTTAGATTAAATCCTATAAAGTGACTAAGATGAAGTAGTTGCTCGTTTATAACGGGTAAAGACTTATATTGAAAAACAATCTAAACTAAAAAAACATAATAAATTATCATAAGTTTCACAAAGCTGCCGCTATACCAACGGGTTCGTTCTATATTGTGATAACGGGCTACTACGGAACCCTACACTGCGCGGGGCCCGACACGCACTTGGCCGGTTTTGTTATTATCAATGCCAAAACCCATGTCGCGATTTACCGCTATATAGCATTATCAAAACAAATTAAAAAAAAACCTCAGGAACATTGTGTTTCATCAACAAGCACAATTTTTAGTACATTTGTGTTTAGTTTTGATTGTTACTATTACGCTATCTAGGACCAGAGTAATAGTTACTGTTTGGAATGAATTCGAATGCATAATTATCAAAGAAAATAATTATTAAGATAATTTTGAAGCCTGGTTGAACCAACGTTACATTTCCTAATTAAACCTGAATGGTATTTGAAGACATAGCTCTAGCTAGAGCAAGACTGACCACAATTATGTCGTGAGTTAAGTGGATTGATTAATCTGAATCTAATATTGGGAAGTTAGAATCTGAATCGCAAATACTATGCAACGTTTGATAACAGATTATCTACATAACACAATTATCATGCATGTTGCAGGTAGGGATGTATCATGATTAGTTTATGTCGTTACGTCAAGGTCAGTGTTAATGTAACCTTAATAATGTTGTGTAAGTCTTAATACCGTCTGCTATGTTTTGATTTATTTACAACTCTGACATAGACGACGAAATCTCTTAAGGGGTCATTATACTCATCATTATGAACAACTTTGGGACCAAACCCTGAATCGCGAAAAAATAATTAACTGTTCCCTATGATATGTTCGTATTAACTCGTCAAAATGTATGGAACAGCCAATGATATTCTAATAAACAGATATGTTGTGAGCGCGCAATCGCGAAGACTCGAAAACGGGCTAATTGGCTCGTTTTGCCTTTATTCTGCGTCACTGCGTGTATGTGAGCTGGCTCTGCCCCGCGGAACACATTTTTCGGTGGTTTTGTAGGTGTACATTATCTGTTTATTAGAATATCATTGGGAACAGCTGATTTATTTTTGGCGATACAGGGTTTGATCCCATAGTAAAAGTTGTTCATAATGATGAGTACAATGACCCGTTAAGAGATTTCGTGTATGAATAAATACACCTTATATGTATAAAGACAGGTCATACGTATAAGAACAATTAGGTACAGACGCTAGCACAGCAAGCTACTATAACTGTCAACTTTCTTTAATAGATTTTCAACTTTATCGCTAAAGAATTAAGTAATTAGGTTCATGGTTCATTGGGGAAATTTTACCGTTTCGGGTAGCGTGATGTACAGGGGACCAAAAATGGCTGCTTTATCACATAATATGAATCACGTTAAAAAATTAAAATTCTTAAAATGGTCTATAAGGTTATGGACATCAAGTCCATTTTAAGAATTTCAAATTTTTAACGTGATTCGTAATACGATTGCGATAAAGCAGCCATTTTAGGCCCCCAGGCGTCTGTACATCTATATCCTAAACGTGGACTGGTGATAACTTTATGACTTTGACTTCATTGTTTGTAAAGTTTCTGAACTGAAATGACGACCAACTCATAATCAACGTACCTACCTAGAGCTATTAATCATAATATTAGCACCACAGAAGTTACTCCTGTTTCAACTTCTTGTGAATCAGTTTCGCACTGAAAATTGCGAAAATGATTCACTTCACCTCAAACAGATTTTTCCTAGAAAATACACTAAGCTAGCTCTTAGCCAGCTAGCTGTCTGTGATTTCCTTGAAAACTCACGGATCAGTTGCAAACCTGTACTGTAGAATTAATTCAAATCGCAATATACGAGGACAGACAGGCGGCACTCAACATATCAGAGAACACTGTAAGTGTACACGCGTAATTCACTGCCATTTTTAACGCAAAAAAAAACGACCCGAAGATCGTAATTAGCAAAGCCAGCACCCAGCAGACGCATTAAAGATGGAATGCCCTTATAGATGTACATTCTTGCTATATTTAAGTAAACTCTCGACCAAATCCGTGCGAGGGCGTGGCCAGCCACGCAAACGAAACTACCATGATACCGGAGCAAACGTGCAAATACACCGATTTAATTACTTTTTGTGTGGGTAGAGGTACAGTTTAAAACGGACAGGGGAACTTTTCATACTACATTTTCCACATTGTTGCTAGTTCAAATAACGTATCGAAAATTATTTCATTGTATTCGTCAACTCTGAGTATGAATGTCATTAAAACTTGCATTTTCAACTCAGTGTTTCACCATAATTCCACCTGCATCTGATCTGTCCAAAGCCACTATCAACGCTGTCGATTGCAGAGTTCTGGTCGAAGCTAATAGACTGTAACAAAAGGAATCATCGACACGAAGAAAAACACTAATTCAAACTACATTCATATTTTGATTTAGTAGTCGGTAGTTAAGTATCCCTTGAGCACGTGGCACCGGTATTAAAAGTATCCTTTGTCCAAAGTTTAGGTCAGGTCTACCTGCGCGACATTTCATGAAATTTTTAGAATTAGATCATTAGTTCCAGAGATTACTCCCTACATACAAACAAATTCTACCTATAATATTAGTATTGATCATTAATTTGAGGACTACGAGACTAGACGTAGTTCGACTCTAGAGACTATAGCGAGTTGTTAAACCCCAGGAATATTTACAGTTTAATTGATTTAAGATTTACCAAAAAATTGCAATTAATACCATCAATCTAAATTCAATGTACATATCTAGGTCATAGATTCTAATGGCGTATCTATGAAGCATATCTAATTGACCAGGTTTCAAGGCAATACATTGTTTGGACCTCATTCATTCCAGTTTATTTATTCTCCTTTGTGTTCCTCGGCTGACTTTTGCGTTCCGAACGAATAGAATAATAAAAAACATGTGCATTTAGTGCACGTATACGTTAAGGGAACTGTGTAGATGTGACCATTATTAATTAGTTAACTATTATACTACATCTCAAATGTTACAAATTATATTTTTTACAATACAATAACCCATAAAAAGTATGCACTTCGCTATCCAAATATTTGCACACTGCTCCAATGAGACAGCGAGGTTTCGGTGTAACCGAAAATATCATCGATGTATACAATTTTTAGATTTTTGTTGATTTTCAGGGTTCCGTACAAAAAAAAAACAAAAAAATGGAACCCTTATAAGATCACTCGTGCGTCTGTCTGTCACAGCCAATTTGCTCTCTACTGCACAGCACAGCAAATCTACTGGACCAAATCAGGTGAAATTTGGTAGGATGGTGTAATCCTATGACCCAAACACAGATGTGCAAAGTAAATAAATATTTTATTTAAATAAGGGTCATTTTCGGGGGACAAATTGGGAAATTAAAAAAAAAGTTTTGCAAACCTTACTGTGTCATATATCAAATGAAAGGGGCTGTTATGAGGATCTCAAATATATTTTTGTTATTATTGTAAAATTAATATTTTTGGATTTATTCATGGAGGAAGACGAAAATTCACCCATCCCCCCACTGATCTCCGAAACCTAACCTAACCTAACCTAAAATTTTGAAAAAAAAATAACAAAGAATAGTTCATTGCTTGTAGAATACTGGAAAACCTATAAGAATTCTATCAATTGAAAATAAAGTAATAAACTCAATAGAGGACTTTGGCATTGTACGGACGGAACCCTCTCCACGCGAGTTCAGTTCAGTTTTTCAAAAACCGCTCGACCTATTTCGATAAAATTTAAATGGTCCCATTTAAATTTTATCGAAATCGGTCGAGCGGTTTTTTAACAAAAATGAATTTTCCAAATAGGTACCTAAACAAAAGGATTCTGACGAATTGAAAACCTCCTCTTTTTTTGAAGACGGTTAAAAATGTTCATGACTGTCTTCCAGATACCGTTTAGTGCGCAAATAAACACAATAACATAGCTAGGCGTTATCACATTACATCGGGAACGTTATCTCCCCTGTTATTTTTGCTAAATGCATGTACCTACGCAGCGCTGAGTAACTTACAGGTTTAAAGCAAGTAGTATCGTTTTATACCGAACACATTCAGGTACGTCATTCGCTTCAACAAACAAAAATAACAGGAGTCAATCAGTCAGGTATCATAATACGCTGCTATAAGACGTTCTTTACGCTTTATACGAATCCTCTTTATTCACAAAAATAATTCGTTAATTCCACTACTAGTTTCAAGAACTATCTGCAGTTTGATTACTGTCCGTTATCTGAGGTTTTGTAAGTCGCACCAGGATTGTACCTACCTACCTCCACGTATCTGATAACAGCGGTCGCGATAACGATTGATACCTAGCTGACTCAGATTGACTTCATTAGCCCGTGAATGCGGTGGTCTATTAGTTGGTTTACAAAATACGAGGAAAACTGAATGTTAGTGAAGTGCATAATTTGTTTGTGGTGTGACGAACTTATGATGCTAAATGGCTAATTGACGTGTTTATTGTTTTCAGTGTGTGAATAACAGAGTGAGATGGTGACGTGAGAACAGCATGCGCTGGTCGAAGTGGTGGTGGGTGATCGTGGCGCTCCACGCGCGCTCTCTCGCGCAGTCCAACACGCCAACCGTCTGCGAGGAGGAAGCCTGTCGCTGCGACGCCTTCACCAGAGTCATATGCACATGCACCAGAGAATATACCGTACGTAACACTTATAATAACGTAACACTTTTGTCCTCGCCAAACTTGACTGTTTCAAGATTATCTAATGTGGAAACAGTGACTCATATCATCTTTATGATCTTATAAAAATTAACATAAAATAGTGATCACTATACCTGCGTATGTTAATATTGTATCATTCTCAAGGTACATCGTGTCACACTACTGGTTTCGCATTTAACGCCCGCCAGAAATTGCTTTTAAGGAAACAGTAATTTCTCAATAGCATTATTTGCATTTGTTGCAGGAGGTGACCCTACGGCCAGACGGAGCTTACAGAGTTCCATCTACTGCTACTGGTATCATTATCGATAACTGTTCTCGGGTAACCTTCCTGCCCGACACAGTTCGAAATCTTATACAACTTCGTAATATAGAACTAAGAAATGTGGATCACGTTGTCATTAACGAGCGAGCGCTATCTTGGTCTCCGTTCTCCAATCGGAACGAAATGAACCCAGGACTACGGATCTCGATAAACAATTGTACGATAGACGAGATCGCCTCTCACGCGATACAGGGACGCGTCAACGATGTCGTCATCAACAACAGTCGAATCAAGGTCTTGAAGCCATTCGCGTTCTCCAGCCTCACAGGAGTCAACAACATAGAGTTGTCAGACAATGTCTTCGAGAACATCGAAATACAAGCTTTCAAGAAGTTCACCGTGGAGAACTTTGTACTGCGCGGCGGCAGGATCAATACGCTTCCGAGCAGGTTTCTGTCCGACGTGGAGGTGACCAACCTGTTTCGGATGGATGGAGTTACTGTTAAGTATTTGTATAGTTTAACTTTTCTTGTCAATTCACCAAAGAGGGTCCTCATAGAGAGTAACTACATAGAAACGTTGGAAGGAGACGGATTTCACATAGTTACGAGAGGACCAATTACGTTTAGAAATAATACAGTGACCAATTTAAGGAAAGGTGCATTCTTTGGATTCACTGTGGACTTGGAGATAGCGTCGGTCATGGGCCCGCAGGAGTTGCTCATCGACAACAACACGGTGACTAATTTGACGCCCTCTTCATTAATGTACAACCGTACGAGACTGACTTTAAGAGTGGACGGCTTAAACCTAAACACATCTTGTGCTTGTGAACTCGCTGAGAACTGGAAGGAAGTGTTAAAAGAACAAGGTGGTACTGTAACGTGCTGGTACGGGCTGGAGGGCTACTACATATCATTGCCGACCTACGTGGACAGTAGATGCGGCCCGTTCAAACAAACTTTTTGGATATTCGTGGTCATAGGGGTCATTATAGTGTTAGCTCTAGCGGCCATCGCCATATTCTTTATAGTTAGACGAGAAAACGAAAAGAAGAAGAAAGTGCAAATAGTCATGCCAGATGGAAAGACTTACAGGGAAACGGAATTCCATATTGTTGTGGAGAGAGCAGAGCTTTTGACTACAGATTTATGATGGGTTTGAGTTTTGAGAGTCTTTGATCTCTGTCACCATCGTGTCTTTGGTGACAAACAATAGACGACTAGTAAACCGGACGCTCCGTGTGTTATCTGTGCGTTCAGAGGTCTACCTCAGGGACTCGATACTGCTACAATACAGGTCTGGCACGCTTTTGCTGTCGCGACGGGCTCGCGTTCGGCGCGTGGCCCTAACATGTTATTAAACGTAATTGTGGCAGCATCAGAGCTCCGCCGCTCCGTCATTATAGAAGTGCCAACATTTATTTTATCACAGATCAGTATTACGCGATGTGGTGTTGCAAAAGATACTACTTCCGTTTTTGTTAATGGTAGTGTTAAATTATTGTGATTAATAAAAAGTACAACGAGTATTTGTGTTTCATTATGACGTACCGTACAGATGATAGCTGTGCGAATGTTTAGCGAATATTGCGAAAGTAACACTGTAATGTTAGTGTTTAATGACGCACTGCATCGCGAACGTAACGAAATGACCTACAGTTTATAACTGACTATTAAAATGTGTGTAACTACAGAGCTGTGGCGACCTACTTGTGAACGTCAAACTTGGATGTAAACGCACTTCTAGTAATTTTGCAAACGACAGTACCTATGTGTTCATACAACAGAACAATAACACAAATACTACGCTCCACTGTGAAGGTACCTACTGTAAATTGTAATTGCTAATAATTATGCGATTATTATATTAGACATAGTTGATGTTTTATGTTAAATGAACAATCATTAGTTGTAATGTATAATATAGTATAGTGCAAGCGAACAGCTCCTCGTAGTCTCCTATTTATTTCAAACAGATAAATCAAATACTATGTCAAGTCTAGTTAAGGTATAGACATTTTCTATCAGCATAATCTGAGCGCATAATATTATTGCACATTCTCCAAATGACTTAACTTACTTAGCCACTTTATACCTATAGGTGCGGTTATTCTATTAGCAATATTGTATTATCCTACTAAAGGCATTTACCAAATGCAGCGACTTGTGCACGTTTTTGACACTTTACGACTTGACCTATAGCCATTTGAACCAAGAGGTGCTACTCTATTAGGAGCCATAGTGCCTAGGTATAAGGGGACAAAATAGTTTACTGGTTGTATTGTTAACACACTACGCCTTTTACTGGTTTCAAACAATTGTCGAGAAGAAATAAATTTTCTATCGTCACAAAGGTTGCATTATTGGCCGTTATAACAATGAGCTCATTTAAGTCTTGGTGAAAGTAAACACACCTCTCAAGTCTCAAATGCTTCTTTGTTTAAAGAACGATTACGATTGGTAAATAACAGTTTAAAGTTATGATATTGTTGCCGTTGCGCTGGTTTGAATTAGGTAGTCCTAATGTAACTTTGGCAGCCCACACAGAGCAGTAGGTCAGGTATCCACCTCTGATTAGGGACACGGCGTGATTCTAATAATCTAATTCAAAGGCCACACTGTAACGCCCACAGATGTGTATTTCAGTCAGTGCATGATCGTATTATGATGCTAATTTTCATACCATACAGTACAGTTCGTCATTCTGAATATTTCGATGTGGGGGTGTTCAGAATGATGTTCTGAATACGTGATAACCGTTTATGGGTAGGTGAGCCTTGCACCACATATATTTCTAGAGTAATTTGACCATTTGAGCAACGATGACAATACGCAAACTTACGGTTCTCCCTCGACGATAAATGCTCCTGGTACTTGTTGTCATACATATTTCATATCACATACTTGCCGTAGGAATAGACCGCTGAGAATTCCATCCGTCGGTTTCGGAATATAGCTAACAATGGGACTATTATGGGATCATGCACATGTACATGCAGTGGATGCTATGTACGGTCGAACAAGCTATTTGGTTTACAGTTTAACACACAATTTACATTCTAAAATGTAAACCAAAAAGCTTGTTCGACCTTACAATGATTGCAATAAAGTTATGATCTTGTCTCTACGGATTTAATGCTTATTGAACTTGATATTATGATTGTTTTGTAATTAAAAAAAAAATGGAAAAAACAAAAATATTTTTTGCAAATAATAAAACCGACCTGTAGAACACAAAAAAAGCAAAAAATAACTTTAGCTTCAGAAGTCGGTAACTTTTGTTGCTAACGTTTGTTTCACCGTTTGTTTGTTCGATTCAGTTTTTTTTTGCCATGTCATGATGTTGTAGGTATAAACAATAAACATTCAAGCGATTGCAGCAATCACCACCAATTTGCCGTCTATTATTGAAGAGTTCCCTTGTATATCTGCAAAAATCAGCATCAGATCTTCACCAAACTTAAACGGAGCCACCGCGAAATAATATTGTTCAAAACAAAAAAAGAACTATCAAAATCGGTTCACAATTGACGAAGATATCGCTGAACATATACGTACATACAAAAAAAGAAAACAGAAGAATTGATAACCTCCTCCTTTTGGAAGTCGGTTAAAAATAAACTGAATTAATTTTTGATCTCCTGGTGCC
The DNA here is from genome assembly GCA_941918905.2 of Xestia sexstrigata. Classification (NCBI taxonomy): domain Eukaryota; kingdom Metazoa; phylum Arthropoda; class Insecta; order Lepidoptera; family Noctuidae; genus Xestia; species Xestia sexstrigata. The sequence continues at coordinate 6,615,805 of OW799200.2, read as the reverse complement.
ATTTCGGACGAATGCCGAATTTATGGATAAATATTCATCTTAAGTCTTTTAAAGTCATTTCATCATTCTACTCGTAGTGATTTGGCTTCTAATAATATATCAAAGGATGTAAGAAGAATATTCAATTGAACATATTATGCTGAAAAGCTCCATACTTCTTTATAGAAGGTATACTTGTGAAAAATCTTCATCGCCGTTTTCCATCGCTGATTTGTTTAGCCACAACTTCAAACATAATATGTATGTATGTATCGCATATTGGAAACAAAAACATGACCGTTTTATAATGTATTAATAGCAGCCTAACATTCCTCGCGTTCCACTAATACTTGTTGTTTATGTTTGTAAACGATTACAACTATGTGGATTGTAATTACTTTGAATTCAGGAAGTTTAATGTATGATTATAATTATGCAACAACTAATGAAATATACCGGTTGTTTCATTGCTATAAACTTGCTCAATAGAGATACTGCTATAAGTAAGATCTTGTTAACATTGTGGAATGCAAATTAAGTTATAATTATCTATGTAATACAGACAAAGATAATTGCCACATGACGGAACATCATTGAGGACGGCTCGACCGAGTTGGGTGTTTTTTTTTATTATTTTCATTAGTAACTTGCACCCGTGAGAAAACGGGACGGTCCAAAATAACATAACGTTGTTAAAAAATATACTGTTTAACGACTTATCACCTGTCAATTTATTTCCATCAATTAAATATATTTTAGCAGTATTTTTGATTAGGATTGGGTTTTTTTTTTAAACAACCAAGGTGATTTTTTGATTTCCAGTTAAATACTAGCCCTTATCAACTAACTACTAATGTACTTTTAAATATTTCTCATTTTATCGTTCAACTAGAACGCTAAAATGCTATATTTTCCAGATGTGAATTATGTTTATTACTGCCACAGTCCTTTCGTAGTTACCTCCTAGTTTACATCACTGTCAAAAACACAGAGTGAAGTTTATAATATGGTTGTTGTTGTATTGCGGCTACTGACAAGTCTTTCAAAGGTATATAAAAAAAAAGTTCCCTGTGAAACTTTTTATATTTTTTTATATATTTGTTTCTAATACGCAAAACTGCCAAAACAAACGACTCACCGCAGCAACGGTTGCCCATCCAGGACATGATGTATTGAAGGGGGCGAGGACAGTTCCAGCCCTCGTGACAGCAACAGAGCCTCGCTCCCGTCCTGTGGAGGTTCTCCTTCCACGCCAACCGGGCTCCCACCCATCATGGCGTTAACTTGTACCTCCACTATGGTTGCTGGACAAAGGGAGACATACGAATTTAGTTTTTATGTTTGTTAAAAAACAAATACAAAGTGTGTGAGGGTTTTTACGTGTGATGATACCTTAATTCGCTGCGTAATTGCCTAACTATCTTAAGGATAAATGTCCCCTGCTCGTTTTAAAATGTCAGGCTACGTGCTAAGCATAGGTCATGGGTTGTATGCCTAGGTCGGGCATAGTGTAGTTGGGGTTTTTCCGCCTGAAATTTCTCAATAGCCAGAAGTCTGGAATAGTACTTGAGACTTCAAAATAGATAAATAAAGGGTAAGTAATATATGATATAATTACAAAATCTCTAATATTTACAAGACAACAACTGAATCTATAATTTTATTATATTAACTATCATCATATCGAATTAAATTATAGACGATTGATATCATTTTAAAGTTACTAATTTTTATAAGCATAACCTACATTTTTTATAAAAACGTTTGATATACCACTCAAAGACATAAAACTTATTTAGTCTAATATGGTTTTTATTTCCCTGTAAAAAACATGCAAACAAGCATACACCATGCGTGCAGCAGGCATGCAAACAAGCATACGCCATACATGCAGCATGCAAGCAAGCATGCAACATGCAGCAGGCATGGTTTCTGTCACGGCTCTGGCGCTGCGGGGCTCCGGCGGTCCCATGCGAACTTATCGTCGCAGATGTGGTTCACGCTCACCACTGCGGCTTCGGCTTGCCGCGGCGGCGAGTGTTAGGACCACCTGCTCCTCAGCTCGCGGGCCGCCTCGCCCCTCCGAGTCTACGCGATTTAAAATAACACTCTAGGGGTAGGGCAGACAAGACTACGTGGAGTCGGATTTGCAGCGATTCGTTTCTGTCACGCTTTTCGATTAAATAAACGGTATATCAATATTATTTATTTTAAACGATATACCTAATAATTATCGATTAAATAAACGTTATATCAATATTATGTTTAAAACGATAGGCCTAATGATTTTTGATTAAATAAACGTTATATCCAATAACGTTATGCGAAATAAGTTTTAGAGTATAAAATGTTATTTCTAAAGAAATTATATCAACAGTTGGTAAAACTCACGTTTATTATATCTTGTGAGCGTTATAATGAAAATATACCAAATAATGTTATGTTATGAGACACACCCCTTAAAAATAACTGGCAAATGTGGGTTAACTACAGTGAAATATTTTTGTTACATTTAAGTTTTTATATTAGATGGTTAACAATAACGAAAATGCACAATAAATTATGTACAATTAGTAGTTATGATTCTGTACAGTTGCAGTGCTTATCCATTGCTTAGTTTTGGACAAAAATGGCAACATCGATTAGTATGCCTTGTGGCATGAAAGTTATGAAATTATGCTTCAATGGGTTACCCACACCTGCATTGACACATTCTGATCACGGCCGGGGTTCTCGTCGCTGTGATTAAGAACAACATATCATTACACGAAAATAAATAATTTATCTGACAACCACACTTCTGATACGTTTCCTCTTAAGATACTTCTACCTTATCCTGAGGACATAAGATTTGAATTTGTAAATTATGTGTTTGGGTATTTTGAATGTTATAAATGAGGCTTGTATAACCTTTAAACTAAAGAAGTTGCTTACATGTTTATGAATTGGACTAAAATATAAATCTATAGAACTGCTTTGATTTTTAACTACATATTGGATGTCTGAAAACGTTTTCTGGATAAAGTTGTGTCCTTATGCAGAAATAGACCTTATCTTCTGCAGCATAATACATATTATCAAAGTATTTAGTGTGTTTCAGGAATCGCGTAATTATATAATGAACAAGTGTCCTTTGTTAAAGTTATTTTTATTTATAAATAACAAACGCATTGCTGGCGCTATTGAACTAACCGCAGATGAATAATTCGTTCATTCACGAAATTATCAGCTCAAACAAGAAGCTATTAAAACGGAATCATAATGACGACATAATAAGATACCAACAGTGAATATTTTAAAATATGTCCTAAGAGACATTGAGCGTGCTAGTAGATTTCAACTTTCGGCGCTGAGCTTAAGGTTGCAAATACATACTTTACGGAATTTTAAATTGCCACCGTTGATACTAAAGTATGTATATAATTATAGTTTAATACTAAGAAACAAGATACGAACCTTGAAATTTTATTCATTTACCTACCTACTATTATCATGCTTATTAAATGATGCAAAATAGATATTATAGTTGGGTGACAACATCCATATTATGTTTATTATTTCCTTTTGTATATATTTCGCATGAAGAAAAATAATGACAATAAATGTTGGAGGATCTTCGGGGTACAGAAGTAAACCTCTTCAAGCATTAGAGCATTCTTTTGAGATCTCAAGTTTTTCTTATCTTGGTTGCTAGATCTAGCTGCGTCTCGTTTTATGCTCTAAATGCGTTTTAATTAGTCCCTACAGACTGCAGACTTTCTATCAGCTGATATAAGAGTATTATAGTGGAGTGGGTGTAAGAGTAGTGGGACACATACGATGGATGGGCGGCGTGAAGGATGATATGACTAGAAAGGAGGTGACTGCTGAAATGACGAGTAATAGAGAAGTATGGAAGAAGAAGATATGCTGCGTTGACAGCAAATAAATTGGGATAACAGCAGGATTACGATGAATAATAAAAGTACAAAATCATAAAGCCATACTTACAAAAAGTCAGTGGTGGTATCTCAATATCCGGCGCCAAGAGTCTGGAAGCACAAGCTGCGCCAGCATACACCAGCTCCATTTCAAGGGCCACCAGCCCTATGCGTTGAGTGGTCAGTGGTGAGTCTTCGTAACCCACGCATAAGCATCGGAAACCGAAGCGGTTGTCTTCACTGAAAAAGAGGCTTATAGCTTTAATATTCGTATACGGTTCGTACACGACATGGTAGCCGGCAACCGTAATCTCCGGAACCACACAACTGTATAGTTTCTATGAAGTTTTGTGAATGGATATATTTCGTTCTAGCTTGAAAGATAGGATAGTTCTGGACCCGATGGGTGGCGCCGTGCGAAGTAGTACATTATAAAGTACAAGCTTTCCTCGCCGCGTCCGTTTAGACAACTATCCCATTGGTACGTACTGTTATAAATAATTTCCTTATAGTTAGGACTTATTAACCGCTTGTAATCTAAAATTAAGGATAACTTACTTGTTAGACTTATTGAACTCAGTCAGATAGTCGGACGCCGTTTCCAAAGAGAATATTATTTCATTTCCTGGTACCAGCAGTGCTTTCTGCGGCCAGTCGCTGGGACTGCAACATAAAGATGCATGTTACCGAGGCGTTTATCTATGTCTTCTTGTACAGATCTTCCAGCTCGTCGTCCGTCCGTCTCATGACGACAGGCCGTGTCGACGGCGCAGGAGTGTTCCACGCGCGCCTCAAAGAGAGTCAGCAAAAAGAAAGGGGTCCGCAAGGGCCGATGCCTGCCGGGGTTGCGGGACTGTTCGAAAGAGATACCGTGGCACCGGAACATAAAGGGCGATGAAGGAACATGGATGGGTTTTAGTCAGTAAAAGTCTGACACTCCCTCCTGCTCCGCCCAGAGCGGGCGAAGTCATTTGACGATTTAATAAAAAAAAAAAAAAAATTGCCAGACAATTCTATACAATTCACAACTTCTTTGTGACAGATGACGAGATGTACTGAGTAGGAAACCTGACGGAGAATAAACTTCATACAAACGAGCGATGATAGTCGCACTAACACAAAACGTGGCAGCACAAAACCCTTGGCGTCTGTTGGGGTTACTGAAAGCGTGACGTTCGCGCTAATTCGGAGACACGAATATTACCGAAGCGCATATTCTTTCTGGTTTAGCTGTTTAGTAAAGCGTTTGGCTAAAACCCTTATATAAAATAAATAACTTGGTTGGTCCTTTTATTAAAATAACTTACTCGTTAGCCAGTCGAGGCGTCACGCTGACGTACGTGCAGTTGTAGTGCATGCACACACCGTCACTATCTTGTTCTTCTCCTAGTTCTTCAACATCGCCTTCATTTGTCAGCTGAACTAGGCGCTATAGTGAACAACAAAATAAAATTAATGTGTTTGTTTCTATCATAGAGTACTCAATACTGGAAAATTGAATCTATTCGCATCTTTACAAATATTAGGCAAAAACTTCTTTGAGACATTTTAGAGATCTTCTCACACTATACATGTTCTTTCGTATCGATAGTACGTCTTATAGACTTTAAGCCAGCGCAAGGTAAGTAATGGCCAGCGCACACCGCGGACGGCATGGCAGAGTATTTTATCTAAAGGGTGTAAAACACCTCTTAACGAAGCCGAAAGGCACTTGTTCTCCCCGTCATTTTTTTGTTCTACACCATACCTGGGAACCTTCTAGTTTCGGAGATATTGGGAGTCAAAGTTTCAACTTTTTGACAAGTTTTTTTTTTAATACAAGTTTTTAATGTAAGATTTTTACTTTAAACACCTCCACGACCCCCGTACTATTCAATCCATCCATCAACACAATGTTTTGAGTGCGTTACATTGAGTTCTACCACAAAACATGATTTTTCACCTCAAAAAAAAAGTTGTTTCCCAGCAATAATTTTTGCGTAAAGTTACTTAGTTTGATGTACAGAATGCTTGGTTGACGGCTTCGTGATGAGGTCTTTTACACCTTGTATACCCAACGTAAATTCATACGTAGCTAGTGGCGGCAACAAGATACGGATTACAATGTTTGCATTCCCATGTGACGGCAGAATACGGAGAACAAACTTCTTTGACAACATCTATCTACCAATTTGTATACCCATGTTTGCAAAGAAATAAATGATTTGATGATTTGATTTGATTTAATGTTTAGAGATCGACCCCGAGGCATCAAAGGGGTCATCCCCTTCGCGGTATTCAACATTGGAATCTGTATCTTGTTACCACAAGCTACGTTTGAATTTACATCGCGTAGAGATAAAATGCTCTGCCCTGCCGTCCCCGATATTACTTAGCCTCAGTAAAAAAGTGGTCAAGTTAATCGCGATGTGAGTGTGACTGGCGTATTTTGTCTCCTAAAGTAAAGGCGTAGGGAAACTTACTTAACTTAAACACTCCAGCCGGGCCATATATTAGTACGTGAATAGTATTATACCCCCTTGGAAAGATGCCAATAAATTCTATAATTTGTAAAACTGAATCCTGACGAAAAAAAAGTTGTACTTTTATAGGGCACACATCTAGAGGAGCTCTAACATTGAGACATGTTTTGAGACATTTTCTTCCAACTTTACCTTGCATGTCCAAATATCTCGCTCAAGTATAGTTGAGGAGCTATTGCATCTATTTACGCTAGAAGCTAGAAATCTACTTGGAAATGATGGTAACCACTAAACTGGTTCTAAAGACTAAAGGCATACTACAATGAATGAAGTAAGCTGAGCATGGTTTGATTGCATTCATCACCCAGGCTAAGTTTGGCAAATAGCTGCGAATTTACTTCAATTTATCATACTCACTTATATAGAGATATTTCAGTAAAAATTGATTGGTCCGACTGTGTTGGATGTTTGTCTGTTTAACTATTGGCTAAATTAAAATAGTACATTTTGATACAAGTGGGGAAACTTAGTTATTGCAGTCGAGGCGGAATTGACATGTTTTTAACGGTGTTATGGAGCTGAGAACTATATACAGTAACAAATGCCCACGTGTATCAAACGACGTTTTTCAATATGCTTTTAAGAAACAAAATAATAAAACGAAAAGTATCTGGTAAAGCGGCAATGCGTTTTTTCAATATAAAAAAATTAAATAATAATATTTTAGGATTCTCCCATAGAATATAATAGGTTTTTATTTGAAATTAAATATTTTAGTTTCTCAATTGATGAATCCCCGCACCAATATTTGTTACCACAGAGCCCATGTATCGAACTTTCTTGAGTATTCTCTCAACATGCCGATAGATGGCATTAGCGGTAGTAAAGGGACCTCTTTCCGCCGCCGTTCGCAGACACTGTGTGCATGGAATTTTCAAAAGGCGGAGCTATCCGCTCCGCCTTTTGAAAATTCCATTTTGGTGAAACCTTGAAGATATTCGTAAAATAAATGGACCTGCTTCTGTGCTTCATTGAGAACTTATAGTGCAGTGTTGATTTTTGGAGTTTTAACCATTCTACCGGTGGATTTAAGAAGATTTAGCTCGCCGGCCGGCAGCGCATACCTACAAGCCATCACGCGTGCATGAACGAGTCAGCTTCCCGTCTCCCTGGGTCTGAGTGGGATCTCTGGATTGCCGAGGTACTTGGGCAAGTTTTTCTGCTATTAATTATTTGATATTGGTTTCTCGACGATTCATCAATAGGAATATTGGTTTTATTTTGAGGTCCGCCATTACACCTTTATTATATAGGTTCTTAATTCAAATTTTCGGTTTGTTCCTAAAAACAACCTTCTCAAAGGTGCAGGCTATTTACACGCCTCATCAGTATCTTTCGAAGCAATTTTCGTGTATTGAAAAAAAATTAGAACCATTGTTAAGAGACTGAGGAAAAAACGATGGCTTTCCTTTTGCGGCCCCGTAATCACGTTATGCGGAAATGTGATTATTTGAAGTATATCTCCGCGAGCGTGGCTTACACTCATCGTTTTGTAAATCTACAAAGGCCACTCAATAATATTTCGCCGAGCTTTGTAGTTTCAGGACTGAGCCGAGAGTATCAAATTCCCCAGCACGCTCAATCTTTCTTACGGAAAATCGAAAGTTCCACCGTCAGTATGTTTTGCATTCAGAATCTTTTTTTTTCTTTTTCTTTTCTTCTAATTTGAATCGAATTAATAAGGGCCGGTTTTCACTAAACTGTAGTAGATGTCTCGAAAATCCAATCGGTGGGCACTATGACACCCTATTGTTAGTCTACGAGACAGTTTCAAGTTTCGTTCCTCTTTGATATAACCATACTGGCCCTATCTCCATCTTAAATGCCTCCGAATCTTCATAAACATCAGCTGATCGGAAAAAATGCCTACTTGATGACACGCCAGTAAAAGTAGTGTGGACATATCTCTAGAATGCACGAAGAGAAGCGTATCTTCTGTTCTGAACTACAAGATGAAAACGGAAACGTGGTGGTCAGTTTTAGGATGTTTTTAGGTTTTTAGGATGTTCAGAATATACACTTCAGAAAATGCGAAATTTACCCTATAGTATGGGAAAAACAGACAAAATCGGCCCGAGTGGAGACGTCGTGTGCGTCGGCAGGTCAACGCTTTTAAAGAGAGACGAAGGTCGAATTAGATTTCAAACGTGATGACCTTTAAGCTAGACCCCCTTTAGCTATATACCCCACAATGTCGTTAATGGTGTTCTGACATGTCCGCTTTTTGCTCTGAGTTTTTCGGCCAATGTTGGATATTGAGAGCTCATGAATGAGCAGTACAAGAAAGCTCTCGCATACCATCCAAAAAAGCCATCGACTGCAGTCGCTGTGGCCGAAATCCGCTAAATGGCATCATCATCATCTCCCAAGCACAATAATACTACTACTTATGCACTATAATACCTCACACGTCGGAGGCTAGTTTCCGCTCGGATTGGCCGCCATGACAGAAGGTCAGGAGGGCTCTAGTAACTAGTCTAAGTATGTCATAATAGGCATTAGCACTATAATGAATGACGTGGGTGATGGACGACTTTCTACCTTATATACCTTTCTGAAAGGCGGATCTGAAACCCGGACCTCATTGGCGCAATGGCATCGGTGTTTAGGTGTTCCGGCCACGGCATAGACGGTGAGAGAGTCTTCCGGCTGCGTAGTGATGCTGCGCGGGTCCATTTCAAGGACTACCCAGGATACGCTGGTTGGGAATAGGACCCTAGAGAGAAATAAAATATTAGTTTTTTTTATATGTCAATTTTTTACACATCTAATAACATTAATCAAGTGAATATAATCTGTTGGAAAAGCATGAATTAGTAGACCATTCCAGTTCCAAGTACTTCGGGTCCGCGCATGCCCAGAGTAACACAGGTTAATAATAGTCATAGAAAGACTTAAATCGTTACTTCCTTCCTGTTGTCCTTGTACCGGTTTATTTGGGGCTTTCTCCGCTTAAAAATCTTATGGGAAATAAAGACATCTTAAACCCGAAAAATCCTTATCTACCATCTTTGAAGTATTATTGCAATGTCAGGTCTCAACGCGGAGCCGAGCTTCTAATTCTAACAATAATGTTTTATTAAGGCAATCATTTATGTATATTACTATTCAAACGTAGTCGTACTATTTCGTTATTAAGTTTTGTGTGTTCAGTTTATGATCACGTCATGTGTTTTTCATCAAATGAATAGTGGTCCCCTCATTTTGAATCAAAATAGCGGGACCACTTTCTATATAGAATATTTTAAAATGTTACGGGTGCAGAATTTTACTATGAATGTATGAAATAGTAGAAATATTGTACTATATCCTATTCACATGATTTTCGCAAAACCTAGCGTGGTCCCGTCACCTTGATGTTTATAATAATTTAGGTGTCTCTCAATATTAGCGAACGAGCACGAGTTGTGAGCACATTATCTTTAGTATATTCACACCCTTTCTAGGCTGATAAATGCATAAACTCACGCCTTTTCCCATGGGGTTAGGCAGCAACTACATAACACCACCTACTACGAACCTTACATACTCTTTGCGCCTCGTCCACGTTCATTCATCTGGTCTTACACACACGCCGGTTGCGGGTACTACGCACCAAACCTTTCGTTATGACCTCACAAATAAGGTCAGTGTATATGTAGGCCAATCTTTCAACCAATCCCTTCATCAAGCAGTATTCATCTAAAACATTATAACTGCAGTGATATTCCAAACCTCATATTAGTGACGGTGGCCTGCTTGTAGGGGTGGTCGCTCTCGAGCCACGTGTAGTAGTGCCCCGTGGTCGTGGTACATTCCTCTACATTCGGCACGAGCAGGTTCATTGCAGCTACGTGAGGGAGTAGCTTGTGAATCATCTCCAGGATTTTGATGACGCTCTGTAACAGAAAACCAACATCATTTTTACTTTAAATATTATCCAACGCCAGATGCGCTTTAAACTGAAGAATTAAAACATAGCATAACATCACGCCTGTAATCCCCGAAACGGTTAGGCAGAGGTGTACCTAATGGTTTACCCACATTTCACTCTAGACTTTCAAATCCAGACTCCGTGGCTGCTACAGAGAAATTCCTAATGGAAAAACCCAATAACAATTTGCCCCACCCTGGAATCGAACCCAGGACCTCAGTCGCGCATGCGACCACTTGACCGGATCGGATCGAATGAGGAATTAAGCATAACTAAGTCGCTAAGTTAGCTCCGATCAACTGTCAGTCGCAACTGTAAAAAGTTTTCTATTTCCATGGAACTAGAGAATGGAACTACTGGGATACGGCGGAAACAGTCAGGCATTTCTTTTTATAGCCTACACTGTCCCACTTACGGGCAAAGGCCTCCCTCCACACCTACTACTCGCGAACTCGCGCATCCTGCTTGACTTGTGAGATTTTTTCTATAGCTTTCAAAACTGTATACGAAAACATTGTGAGGAAATCGTCATGCCCTAGAACCAAAAAAACTAAGGAATTGTGATATTTATCGCTGGGCCCGTGTGGTCTACGAACCGCTCCTTAGGGAGCGAACGTTACAGAGGGAACGTTATAGGTTCATTATACTAAAACCGTCTCACCTTAGGATCATCAACACCTTCCAAGTTAGCCAGAGTATACGGGATTAGAATATTGATAGCCGGTGATGTCTGCAAAACTGAAGCGTTCCTTCTCAAATCCTCAGCAGTGAGCTCGTTGCGAAGAGTGCAGAACAACTCGGATGCTCGCTCCATGACGATAGAGGCCGTGCGGAGAGTGATGGAGCGGAGCGAGCTGAGCAAACTGTCGGCTGACTCCAACGAGTTTGAAACGTTTTTTGATGTCCTGAAAGCGAATGGGAAAATAATTAGTTTCGCGTAGATCGCACAAAGTGTTTGTACTTTAATTCCGCTAACACTGGAGTTCCTTGCTGAAATCTTTGCCGAGAGATAGCGCTAACGTTTTTTAACAACATATCCAAGTAAAACACACTGTGAAATGTTGTTAAAAAGTAAAACAATTATTTACTAACACACGCATTTTAGCCACTAGCACACTTTTGCTTTTATCGAACAGCGGTGTACCAATGTTACACCCCACATTCCAGAATTTATTTCTGGCAATAAGGGGCGAGACTTTCGCCATCAACTGGATCCAAATCCAGACACAGACGAAAAAATCTGGAAACAACCTGATAAAACTTTTATAACTAAATAATCATACCCATAATAAACAAGACCGGGTATCTGCCCCCTCGTTAGCGTGGTGCCGTTAAAGCTGAGCGAGGAGGACGCGAAGCGGAAGATGGTCCCGTCAGGTCCCATCACTGATGGTAGACCGCAGTCCCCGTTGGAAGTACGTCCTCCGTGGTTGCAGAAACGTATGGCGTAGCGTAGATCCTCCTGTGAATAGGGTATATGCAAGTTTTTTTTTATCACTCTAAACAAAGCGTATTAACATCAGAAATTGCAAAATGTTTTTTTTTTTTAATATCTATAAAAATACTAAGTTACAAGCATTAAGAAACTGCTGTTTAGACAGACAGATCCGATAAAGCGAATGACGTCATTCGCTGCATCGACGTACAAACTCCATACTAAATTCCGTTTATCTAGAAAGAGTTTAAATGGTTATAACTTTTGTGTTGTTTGGCCGATTTATGTCTTGCTTTCGCTTTTTGTCATTATTTTTATTTTTTATTCCGTATCGAAATAAAAAAATTATATGCATATTGTAATAATTAGTTATAGTACTTTGCATCAGAACAATAAAAACATCCATATTTTCTTTGGTCTTTCCCTACTCTTATTCAACATGCAACAAAACTTTCCTCACCGGTGCCACTTATTGTCTTCCTCATATTTAAGCTCGTTTTCTACTAGCGTCACTCGAATCAAATTTTTTGTTAAACATAACTTAAGGCACTCAGCAATAGTAAAGCTTTTTATCAGTGAGGTAATATTTGTAATCAAACGAGTATTTTCGAATATTACCTCCTGCTTCTAAAGTTAAAAAGTAAACAAACTTTACTTCCTTATGTAGATTCATTCGCGTTGAACCACATATCTCTCTACGCATTCTCAGGTATGCTGCATGCATTGTGTAATAGACCAGTAGGCCAAACCCACGACCGAGCTATAACGTCAAAATATAAGTTTACCTTCAAAGGAACAGGCCGTTCGAACTTGATCTGCACGGTGTCGTGCTGTAGCTCAGCTGTGGCAAAGTTTCCGTGCACGACCTCCACGCTCACCCAGCAATGCGTCGGGTTGGCTTCGTCCTCAGATGCACGAAGCTGTGAAAAGGAAGTACATGGTTATGAAGACTGAACACTCACACAATCTTCTTCCTGCCGTCATCCCATGTTATTGGCAGTCAGCACAATTCATGTTCTTTTCCGTTCTCCCCTGTCAGCCGTCGTCTTCTAATAATGTTTTTCTTTTGCTGCGATACGGGCGTCATCTCTGTGAGAAGGAGTGGACGTTTATCACCCACTGTTAAGAAGCGACTGTTAGCGCCATCTATGCACCGCGGCGGGTAAATCTGGCTTCAATCATTTCGCATCGCTCCGTATTGGCTGAGCGCGCCACTAAAACTACACTTGTCTTAAAAGAGGTCTCTGGACGGCCGCGCGTCCGCGCCGTCCCTATACGTTCTAATATCTTTGTAATTTTGATATACCAATAAATCTAGTCACAGTAAATAAATAAAGAACATCATTGGAAAGACCCGCTGCGTCCCACACACATCAAGACACATATAATCCCAACACCCACGCGGGTCCAATGAGAGTTGGATGTTACATTTCTTTTTATTTATGGTTCTAGGACATACCGGAATCCTCATGTATAATGGTCCTTCACAGTTTTGAGAGCAGTGGTGATGAAATAAATTACACTAAGTGTCAGCCTGGGCTTAAACCCATGAGTGTTACTCCACCGTGAAGCTGTGATATTATGACTCTCACCCGTACATCGTGCAGTAGTTCGAGCGAGTACTCGTAGTTGCCGAGCCCCCCGTACACTAGGACCCCGACGAGCGTGACCCCGGCCTGGTCCACCGTGAAGCAGATCGCGTCTGGGCTACCGTTACCGGTATTCCAAGCGCGTGACTGGTTCACACGCATAAAGCGGGATGGGGTCACGAGATGCTTGACTGTGTTGGAGTCGGAGTCCTCCTGTAATGAGATATTTTAATGGCTTTAGATAACATCATGCCTATTGTTCCAGACCGCTTTTTATAGGAAACAAAATACGAGGATTTTCTTGCCTTTAATGGCTGCTGGCACAGGTGTCTTTTCTGAGCAGGAAGTGGGCCATAATCCACCGACCGCACCTAGTGCTCTTTGGTGGATACAGTGTAGAAAATAATTTGCACCTGTGCATTTTGTTTGATGAAGGATGAGTATAATATACATATACATTTATTATTCAAGGAGCAGACAATTTGTTCTAATGACGAAATCAGTTGTAATGTAGAAAAGAAATCCTCAGGAAACCCATTTAAATAATCTAGTCCCATAGTCCATCATTTACTGGAATGTGTCACGTGCCTCGCTGATCTTAGGAATTTTCTATGAGCTAGTAAGTGTCTGGTTGTATGCTTTTTCAATCTTAAGTACACAAGTCAACTTAGGAAGCACATAATTTCAAACTTCGAGTAACACGTCTTCTTACAGAAGAATTTTGTCAGAAAACTCACCCGAATACTCGTGGCACTGGTATACAGCTCAGCAGCAGCAGCAGCTCTGGCGGTAAGATTGCAGCACAACTCGGACAGTTTCTCATGCTGCATGGTATAATATGTCACACTATAGGACGAGAAGTCAAAAACTCACCCGTATGTTAGTAGCACTAGTCGACAGCTCAGCCACGATCCTGGCAGTAAGTTTGCAGCAGAACTCGGACAGTTTCTCGTTCTGTTTGATCTCGCCGTGGTCGTGTGGCTGCCCGCACTGGCGCGTCATCATCTGCTGTTTGATAGGAATCATCACGATGTCCAGCAAGCGAGGCAGCACGTCCAGTAAGTGCCATTCAGTGTGGTTTGGCCTGGCTTCAGAGGGGTCCGGTTGCTGTTCAAAAAAGTTAATGTCCATAACACCTAACTTAACTACAATGACAGTTGAGAAACTAATTTAACTAGTGCTGGGAAAGTAGCTCTGGTCTTATCGATATAAATAATTACAAACGCATTGTTTGATATTGCAGCGGCATCAATATTGCCTATATTAGTGACAGGACGACCACATTCCTTTATTTTTATAAGGACTAGAAAGTATCGGTCCGCACTTTTGGTGTTCGCGTTTAAAATAGTCAGGTAGACGAACGAACCGGAAACTAGCGAGCGAGAACCACTATTCTGAACCATTTTCTGGTCCTATGCACCCAGTAATGTTAATAAAAGGTCGAGTTTATGTTATTTTATCTTTAAATGGGAATAGGTACTAGATTTACATGACAAAATTAGATCGATTCACATTAATCGATAAGTCCTGTCCCTAACATTTTTGCAACATGACGTGGATATTGGGTGCATTTTTACAACAATTTCATTTTAGTTCTAAAGCTGATTTTATACAATAAGCTGATTTATATGGGAAGGACTAGTTTTATACTTTGTGAAAATAAACGTAAATCACATAAATAGCATTTTATGTGCATATTTTGTCCTTTTTAAAGTGCATTTAATCCGATGTCATAACAATGATAAGCAAATGAGCAAAAATACGCACAACCAGTGGTGTATCATTTAAAGAAACGAATAAACTCACTTTCGTATTGTTAGCCCTAGGAGGTATTGGGGGCGGTTTCTGCGCGTGTGACGATCGCGGAACGGTTGCTGATTTGGAAGGCACCTCTTTAAGTACCTATACAAAGTCAAAAAGTACATATCAGTTTGCTAAGCAATCATTTTTGACAAAATATTTGTTGAGTTCAACCCCCCGCCCGGAGTGTCAGACTTTTACTGACTAAAACCCATCCATATTTCTTCATTGCCCTTTATGTTCCGGGGCCACGGTATCTCTTTCGAACAGTCCCACAACCCCGGCAGGCATCGGCCCTTGCGGACTCCTTCCTTTTTGCTGACATTCTTTGAGGCGCGCGTGGAACACTCCTGCGCCGTCGACACGGCCTGTCGTCATGAGACGGACGGACGGCGAGCTAGCCCATAGTTCTCCGTCCACAGGACGCGTTCGGAGGCCGGGGGCCCCCGACGCCCGCGTCTACCGCAGCGGCCGGGACGTGAGGTTCTCTCCCCCTTTCACGTTCCGCCACCTCCTTCTCTAGCATTACTGCTTCGCAGAAGGAGGTGACGGCGCGGGGTCCCCCTTACAACATCAATGATTATGATGATGTAAGGGGGCTACTAATTAGCTCATCTAGTGCAGCAGTGCCGATCGCCGAACTCTGTCCAACATCTACCGTTAATCATTTTTCAAGTCAGATCGGTACAATTGCCAAATCATGCCGACGCGAACTACACACATCAACACGGTCTAGGGATATTTCATACTCAATTAAATAACTCGAAAAGTACTGGCCGCATTGGAATCTTTTATACACCGATTTGTTTGTAATTTATCTCAGACTAATTCCAAATTCAAATTTTTGAAAATTCTTTTGTTTCGGTGGCATAAAAATGTCTTGATGTATAGGAGAGGGAATTTTCATTTGTGCGAAATTTAGAAAACAATACGAATTACGTTTAGTTACAGTTTTTTTTCATTTTTAAACGAAAGATAAAGTTAAAATTGAGGTATTGTAGCCATGCAACGCCGACATTTGACGAGGGCGGAGATGTTACGAGCTGTGGGAATGCTGGAAGCTGGATCTGTTCAGCGTAATGTTGCTGAGGCCATAGGGACCCATCAAAATGTAATTTCAAGATTGTGGACACGCTATCGTGCCACAGGTGAAGTAGCGGAGAGGCACCGGGGGCCAAGTCGCATCACTACCCCCAGACAAGACCGATTTTTGCAAATTACTGCGCGAGCACAACCAAATGAAACGGCGACTCAATTGGTCCAAAGGCTGCGAGTGGAACACCAAGTGCTTGTGAGTGACCAAACTGTAAGAAGGCGACAGCATGAAAGCAATCTACGCTCTCGTAGACCACTCCGGGTCCCACCTTTACGGAGAGGCAATCGTGGACGACGATTAGAATGGGTTCGGAACCACGTGGACTGGGGCCGTGACCAATGGTCCAATGTGCTGTTCACGGATGAATCCAGGTTCGGCTTCCATCCAGATTCACGAAGGACGCGTGTTTGGCGAGTTCCTGGACGATAGAGCCGTCTCCAGAACCCTCAGGAAGTTCACCCATACCAAGGAGGAACAATTATGGTTTGGGCAGGAATTCGTCTTGGAGGACGGACGGATCTCGTTTGGGTGCGGGGCAATATGACGGCAGAACGATACGTCCAACAGGTGCTGGGGCCCGTAATCTTGCCCCACAGAACACAAATGGGGCAAGATTTCCTGCTCATGCACGACAATGCCCGGGCACACACGGCGAGAACGGTAGCAGCTTGGTTACATACACATAATGTTAGGGCCTTAGACTGGCCTGCTCAATCGCCAGATCTAAATCCCATTGAGCATGCGTGGGATATGCTGCAAAGAAGAGCTCTGAAGGAAGTTCCTGAAAATCTGGCTACAGAAGATCAACTTTTTGCGCACCTCAGAAGGACATGGGACAATATTCCGCAGCTAGACATTGACAACCTTGTTCTGAGCATGCCGAATCGTTGCCGATGTGTTATGAACATCATGGGCGCTTTCTCAGACTACTAACTTCAAGTTTATAAACACAAATTAAATGATTTTTCTATTTTTTTCAGTTTTTACTCACAAATTAAAAGTTCATTCATATACGGTTTCCGTCTATGCTTCATTTTTTTTCCATAAAATCCTGAAATTTTATCTACCTGTACCTTAACCATTATTAAAAAATGGTAGAATATTAAATAACGTATCTTTTAAATATTTACATGTCATATAAATAATTAACACATTGATAGTATTGTATTGTATAACGGGCTGGTGTCCGCAACTCCACGTCAAAGCGCGTATTTTGCGTATGGGCTATAATCCACCACGCGGGCCCAGTGCGGATTGGTAGATGTCACATGTCTTCGAATTTTTGGTCCTAGGACATGCCGGTTTCCTCACGATGTTTTCCTTCACCGTTTTGAGAGCAGTGGTGATGAAATAAATTACACAAAGTAATGCCGCCTGCCTGGGTTTGAACCTACGACTTACTGTTCGTAAGTCGGGGCCGCCACCACTGGGCCACCGCTGCTCCACATTGATAGTAATTCGCTTTTTTAAAAATATCCCTAGACCGTGTTGATGTGTGTATGTGTGAAGTTTTAATCCTTAACATCCCGATAATGACTGCACGAATGCTTTGTCACATTATATTCGAATGATGATTGATTGATTTCAGCTCGTATGTATATTCATCTGTTCGCACATACCTTCTAAACTACTTAAAATAATTCGACAAATGAGGTATAGAATAGTATCATCATGATCGTCAGTTTGCTTACGTCACACTGAATTCAATATGGTGCCCTCTACAAGACAAAGTCAAAATTGAAATGTTTAAAAGGTGCCGTGTTTGGTAAACATGAAAGGGCTTAATTAGAACATTTCAAAATAATAAACTGAACAGGCTTAGATTTTGAAACTAATTGTTAAGATGATACTTTTTGTATTATACTTTTCACAACGCGATATTTACGTATTTAGTCGGGTTTTAGTTTTTAAATTGATACTTTTCGATAGCTACTCTTACCTTGCTATCCGGACGTCGGTTCTCGTAAGTATTGATATAGCTCTGAGTGACCGGAACTACGTACTGTAACACGTCCCGCAAACTTCGCGACGCGCACATTGCCGCGCAAGTTGATGTCAGCTCACGGATCTGCGATGGCGGCACTACACCGTCCTGTAAAACATGCTTTATTATTAGTACTAACTGTACGCAAGTAATATGTGAAATTATCTTTTAGCACCAGATACCATATTACTACAAGCGACTGTGATCAAGCATAACATACGAATAACAACATCATCTTATGCAGATTAAGTTCATTTTCGGGTGAAGCGCGACTGAGCTAACTCGAAGTTCTCTCTATAGATTTGGCCGTAGCACTCGGGTCATAAGGGGGTAACCTCAGTCGGGGGTGACCACAGTCGGCGCTAAATCGGCTTAATCAGGTCAGAAAGAGCAATGCAATGAAACCGAATACTCCGACGCGGGCTCGAGTCGCGTCGCTTGAACCGAAACGCCAATACTCTGTCTGACTCGCTCAAGCCGATTCACCGGCGATTAGTGTGGCCCCTTCCTAATGCAACATATATTATTAAGCTTTAGAAAAATACCGTCCAAAAGGTATAAATCTGTTAAAAACATTGAGCTATTACTACTAAGTATAGAGAAGACAGCGCGAAAAAAATCTGTGCGCTGTGCGAGGCGCGCGGGGGCCGTCTAACCCCGTATTATAATGCTTTTGTTCGCGGTGAAGACCGCGAACAAAAGCATTATACATAGTAGTAATAGCTCAATGGTTAAAAAAAGGTTTTTAGGGTTCCGTACCCAAAGGGTAAAAAACGGGACCCTATTACTAAGACTCCACTGTCCGTCTGTCTGTCTGTCACCAGGCTGTATCTCATGAACCGTGATAGCAAGACAGTTAAAATTTTTTCAGATGATGTATTTCTGTCGCCGCTATAACAACAAATAATAATAAAAATTAAAGGGGGCATCCCCACTACGATGGTACGGAACCCTTCATGCGCGAGTCCGACTCGCACTTAGCCGGTTTTTTTACTAAAATTCGATGAGACATAAATAAATATGTGGCCGGGTTCATTTTATTAGTCGCCATACCTTGACGTGAAACAGCAGAGAGCTGAGATGATTCCATTTCAGTGTAGGAGTAGGAAAGAAGGCATGGAAGCAAGCTGTGATCGTATCATGAGCTTCTTTCAGTATCGACGTAGTCAATTCTAAAGCAAACTGTACGTAACAGACTCTGTGTGCCTTGTTTTTTCCCGGCTTTCTCGGCAGCATGGAGCACGTCGGTGTCTGGTCCGCCATTATCGCCTGAATCAGGTTGCGTACTTCAGCAATAGCTTCGAAGTAAGACATGTACTCGTGGGAGTTCCGCTTCCTATTATTCTGTGGATATATCTCATTGATGTAAGACCGCACAAGTCTCAAGCATGCCTTTATTACGTACACCAGTCTCTTCTGATGCTTCATAACGGTCAATTTCTGGTAATTAATCGGTACTAGTCCGTTTGTTTCTAGAATGACCTCTTTGAAGGTATCCCAGCTCCATTGTAGTAATGTTATGAGTGACTTGAAGCACGGTACAGTCACTTTCCTGGACAAGTTTTTGGTTAGAACTATGATCGGATCACCCAAGTCCACAACTTTGAGAGGTAAGGGCTGGTCTGGGCTGACTGTGTTGTAAATAAAACACGGGATTTGTCCGGCGTTCACATCAGTGCCGTTGTTTGATTTCTTGGAAGTTTTGAAGTGGAAACCTACTTCGTCGTTGATGACCATTGCCTGGCCAGAAGAGCCGCAATCAGAGGATGGGCCACTTATGCACGCCCATGCGACATACCATCGGTTTGCCTGCAAAGAAGATGAGTAACATAAATATCTACTAGTACTGAAAAATCGGTCAGAACTAAAATGCAAGACCACTTCATTAGATTTACATATAATAGAGGCAACCACGGGAACAAGCGTGGGTTTATGTATTTATGACGGCTTGTGACTAGCACGTTTTCATGAATTTCCTCCAATATGACAATGAAGTTCAGGAGAACGACAGTCGCGGTCATGAAACTCGAGACAGGTGACACGAGATCAGTATTCAAGAAATCTCGTACTTCACATTCACTGTCATACTCACTGCCATAAATATAATTATGTAAAATTGTGACGCATTCACTCACCGCTATCGGTATAGGGTTGTCGAACATGACAGGGAAGCGGTCCCTAGGCGGGCACTCGTACACGATCTCATCGGTCTCGACCAACAGTTCACCGTCGCCCTCTTGATCACCGCCATCGACTCCAACGTCATACATTTTCACTTTGGCTGTGTAGTCACCGCGACCGCCGTATAGGCCGATACCAACTGGAAAAAATGAAACATTTTACAATTGTTTATTTAACAGAAAACTTATTTTAAATAGATAGATTAAGCTAGAATATAGTATACAGTAACACGAACTCAGATTAGTTCACGCGCATTTAGGCTAGACGACTTGCTACGATCCTTACATAATGCTTTCGCCTCGCCTACATTCATATACATCGCGCGTTTTGAAGGATTCTACCCACCCCATGGGTAAAAAGCGTGCGGCTTTGTAACTATGTGGAAATCTTGCCTACGCCAAATCAATGACTTATCAGTGGCAGGACATCAGAAACCATAATGATGCCTTTGAAATATGAGATTATGAGTCTGTCAAAATCAATATTAGGGTGTCAATTCTGGCACGATTCCATTATCAAACTTGGACCCCAGGTGGATACTAAAGTAACGCAAACTTACCCAGTCATCATCTGCCTAGCCTTTTCCCAACCATGTTGGGGTCGGCTTCCAGTCTAACCGGATGCAGCTGAATACCAGTATTTTACATGGAGCGACTGCCTATCTGACCTCCACAGCCAGGTAGACTGGGTAATACGATACCCTGGTACCTACCATACCTTGGTAAGACTGGTTGTCAGACTTACCTAGTATGATATCAGTATCGCACATGAATCGTATTGCTTCAACGGAATGTCCGGAATAGCCCCAGCCGCCGCCGTTGCCATCGAACCTGTTCACAGTCTGATAGTCTTCCTTGACCGGGAGTATTGGCGATCCTAAGCTATCACGTTTGGAATCCGATGAATTTAACCTACAAAAAAAAAGAACTATAGTGCTCCGGTCATAAACATACAATTAATTTTAAAGACTTGTGTTTTAGATAAATCAAAGTTGCACAAGATTGTTTCAGCAACATATTATGTATTCAATTTTTGAAAACAAGTTGCTGGCAATATTTCCTAATACATGTGCGTGCAACAAGTCTACGATTGGCTGGAAACAAACTGTGAGCAAAATGCAATAGTTCATGTGGGTGTAAATTTTTCAGTAATACTAAACCAAGTTGCTGAAACAATGTTTTTCACGGCTTTACATTCCACATACCTGATATCATGAGCATAAGTTAAAGAATCCAAACACCCCAACAGATGCAACGCAGCATGCATCCTCGTAACAGAGCATCCAGAAGCCGACGGTATAGCCAACTCCTGGTTTAATACCGACATATTAGACAGAGTCACATTATCCGTCGGCCTATTTTCATCTCGACACGACAGGTCAAAATTCTCCAAGTTCTTGAAATCTTCTAAGCGTTTCATGCTTCCGTAATTTGGGTACTCAAATTCGCCTTCACCGAAGTAGGACTCGGGATCGTTGCAACATTTTTGCAGCTTGTGCGAATCGAAAGCTAAGATGTTGTAGCATTTCATGACCCTCATCTGTGGTTGGTAACACCAGAGGACGTCGTATAAGGGGTCTAGGCAAGCGAGGCTGTTGACAAAGTCCACTTGTTCGGAACCAGTCCAGGTGTTGCATGAGCCGTCCATTTTGTTTATGGTAATGCATTTGAATGTATGTTCCGGCCGGTTTGGTAGGATTACTGAAAAAAGGATAGGTTACAGAATTTTTTGTTAAGCTTCGGTACCAAAATGGTAAATGCAATGAAATTATATTTATTTTTGCAAGTAGGTTCTTACAAACACTTTTACACGTCATTTTTTTTAAACTGGATGGGGCCGGTGTTTCGTACCTGACTACTCTGAAAAGAAACAGCCGAAACAAACTCATAGGTCATAGTCTCTTTTGAAGTCCAGACATAATCTTGTTTAATTCAGATGAGGACTACGCAGATTAGTGTCTGAGATGGTCTTTTGAAGAAAGAACCACACAGATTTGAGTGGACCTGTCCAGTCAGTGCAAGCATTTGTCAGTTATCGTGTAGCTCGCCTTATAACTCAAGGAGCTCAACGAAAAGGAACAGATACAAAATGAACCCCATCTGTCTGTCGCAGCTGCATGCTATCGACTTCATAAATTGGATTAGTTAATATTGAATGAAGCTCCTCCATCTACACGGTCACAGTTAAATAGCAAATAGTGTAATTTCAAAATTGGAAAGTAGCATTTTTGTTTCACGTAAACAAATAATACTTACTAATACAATTATTATTCGACGTAATAGTTGAACTGAACAGTGTATCCGTCTTGATAAGTGCCTGGGACACTTGTACGAAGGTCTGGTCACCAGAAGCAGACACCCCCTCTGCCTTGCAGGTGTGGCGGGGGCCCAGCCTGGGGACGCGACCAGGAGTCGCGTACCAGATGGGGCTGCGATC
The DNA here is from genome assembly GCA_941918905.2 of Xestia sexstrigata. NCBI lineage: Eukaryota > Metazoa > Arthropoda > Insecta > Lepidoptera > Noctuidae > Xestia > Xestia sexstrigata. Next base: position 6,592,950 of record OW799200.2, on the reverse strand, counting down.
TGTTCGAAGAGGCTCCTCCATTCGCGGACGACCGAGTGAACCTTTCTGTGGAAAGAAGAGTAGGTTATAATTTGTCCGCCAATGTACAATTAAACCAGTAAATGTATGCGTTTCGGTAATCTTCGTGTTTTCGGCAATCAAACATCGCGAGACAAGTTTTGTCATATGCACTATTATTTGCGCGTTTGTATTAAGTTTTTTCTTTGTTGAGTTACCTACTCTAATCAAACCTCTTTATTTATAGTGTTTTGGATTTTCGAAAAGTCGTTAGTTAATCTATCTTCGAATCATGGTAACACAAAATAGGCAATTATTTACGCGTTTGTATTAAGTTTTTTCTTTGTTGAGTTACCTACTCTAATCAAACCTCTTTATTTATAGTGTTTTGGATTTTCGAAAAGTCGTTAGTTAATCTATCTTCGAATCATGGTAACACAAAATAGGCAATTATTTCCATTGATATTAAGATCTCATCATCGCTTATTCGTATAATTCCGAATATAGTTCATAATTTCCGAAGCACATACCTGAGAGATCTGTATGTCTTGCGGCTGAATGACTACAAACCTGATAACTGCCGAACGTGTATAGCTCTCCCTCTCTAGTGAGTATAGCTGTGTGATTGCTGCCAGCGGTGACGCTCATAGCTTTAGGCACGCGCACGCGCACAATTCTGTGATGAACCGATATGTCGCCAGCGCCCAGCTGGCCGCACTGGTTCGAACCAAAGGTAAAGACTTCACCTAGTAACAAATATTAACATGAGCAAACAACATAAAAGAAAAGTCCTGACTGACTGAGTGACTCGCCCACCCCAAACCCATGGACCTAGAAAGCTGAAATTTTGCACAGAGGTTCCCTTTATAATGTAGACAAGGAATAAGGAAGGATTTTTAGAAATTTAACCCCTAAAGGACTTAGGGGATGAAAGTTTGTATGGAAAATCGTCATTTTTGTAGTTTAAACCATGAAAATTGGTGTTTATTATTCTGGTTAAAAATTGAAAACCACGTATTCCAGTGTTTTTGGGATATCAGCCCCTGAGGGCATACAATAGGGGATGAAAGTATAAATGGGAAACCAGTTAGTTCTGTAGTTAAAACCATGTAAATTTGTATTTAGCCTTTTGGTTGGTAATTAATAATTACATGTATGAGCATTTTTAAAAAATCATCCCAGAAGAGGGTAAAATAAAAGATGAAAAATTTGTATAGGAAACAAGTAAATTTTAAAGCAAACCCATAAAATTGGTATTCAAAGCCTTTTGGCGTTTTTGTAAAATCATCCCCTAGGCGGTTATAAACCCTTACTAACTTATCATCGTTCAGCCCATTGAATTTGGCCATCGCCAAAGACGCCTTAGTAATTATGAGAACAACAATTTTACTGAGGGATCCAAGGAATAATATTATTTAAATTTTCCTTATTTCCGTACCTGTAATTATTTACGTAACAATTCTTTTCTTCCCACAGAATAGAGAATAAAGAGGATTTAATATTTTCACTTTAAAGTTGCCTTCAAATTTGGCATGCAAGTAGGTAATTTTCCATTCCGTTATACATTCTGTTTCCGACATCCATGCGGACGAAGCCGCGGGCAAAAGCTCGTAGCTGATATTAAAAAAAATGCCTATTTAAAATGTCTGTGTGTACGGGTTTAGAATGATGTACTGAACGGTGGTGCGTGTATTCTGTTAAGGTTTCTTTAACTTACCATGCTCAGTAAGCAAAACTGTGTGGTGCAAACCACAAGCGACGGCGACAATGCGGTGTCCACCAGGCACGGCAACCCGAGCCGGCGGCAAACAGGTTACTTTGATACTTGCATCACGATCTGCCTCAGCACTGGGTGCTTGATGGTTTTCAAACACCGCGAACCGGACGCTTTCTTTTTCTAGAAATACAGAAAATGGTCATAAATCTCTGTTAATTTTGCCCGTATCACCAATATACAGCCTTTGCTTTACATTTTCCTTCAATTTATACAAATTCACCATTTGTTGGTTCGTGTATAGAACCTGATGTGTAGATTTGAATGGATTGGATCAGATTTGGGAATAAATATGGCAACATGTCGAGTCGCACGGGATTGGTCAATGTGGCGACAATTGGGGAAGGCCTATGTCCCGCAGTGGACGTCTTTAGGCTGAAATGATAGTGATTATGTCATCATCGTCATCATCAATATCATAAAAACCTGAACATAACAACATGTAAACCGGGAGTTGCTTTGTTAAAAGTGTCGAAAGCGAGTTGATTACTTAATACTTATACTCCTATTTGTAAATTAAGTCATAAGCAAACCACTAGCGCATCTATTTGTCCTAATCTAAAATTAAACAACCTAGCTTACTAAGAAGAAACACGACAGAATGCTCACCACTCCTTGAGTCTAGAATAGCGAAGGCTTCAGTGATGTCATCAAGATCTGTGACAAAAGGCTCGTTTAGAACGATTTCCAGCCTACTCGACTGATGAAATGATTTTCTACTAGCTGTCGTCGGCTACAATACTGGTGACTTATAATTAATATTGATCTGAAATCCACCCATCCCTTCGAGTAAGCGTGGTGATCAGTTCATTCTTCCTCTGTATGAGAAGAGGCCCTGCAGCGGGACCGTAATATACTGGAATTATTCTATGACCAGTTTCACTATGCTCTGTGTTATTTTGTGTCTATTATTAAATATCCTAGACTGCTAAGGATTGCTCACCGCTTCTTTTGTCCAATCTTGCGGAGGCTCCTGCGCAGGCGTTATCAAGATCTGCGATAATGATTGAACATGCTTTAGTATCCGTAATCGGTCCGTAAGCTAAATGTCAAACAGTTAGAGATAGCAACCTTCCGTTACCTGTTAGTAAGTTATTGAAAGCAAGAAAGAGAAATCGATCGCCGAATCGAAAATGCCTGGAAAAGCTACTGGTCCATGAAGACGTTAATGAAGGGTGATCTTCCGATCTTCCTGAAGCGCAAACTCATTGACATGTGCATCCTGCCTGAGTACCGTAGGTCAGGACTAACCTACGGTGCTCAGACCTGATCGCTCACCTCGGTGAAACTCCAAGGCGGAGCTTCCTCGTCTCAGAAGCTCCGCCTTGGAGTCTGCCAAAGGACAACGCAGCATTCTGGTTTTCAAAAGACTAGACAGGGTTCGAAACACCACCCTGGGTTCCAAAACGGGCATAGTGGACTTACTTACTGCTAGGCTAAAATGGGATTGGGCCGGTCACGTCAGTCGCATGCACGATGACCGCTAGGCAAAAGACTACACACAATGGTTGCCGGAAGACGGACGGCGCCACCGAGGCCGACCCAGAAAGAAGTGGCGAGACGATTTGGACGCGTACAACGAGGGTTGGTCCGAGGAGGCACGGGAAAAGAGCTAATGGAAGGAATTGGGGGAGGCCTTTTCCAGCAGTGGGACAGTACAGGCTAAAAAAACTTATTGAAAATGGCCGTAAGTTGGGTACGTTGATAGTTAAGTAGCATCATCAACATACATGACAACAAGTATATAAAATACGTATTGAGGAATCAGAACTTGACGTAATTAATACGGGACCACCCCTGAAAAAGGGGAAAACCACCTGTCCAATAATAAAAAAAAAATCGAAATTGGTCGTCGTGTTTCAGAATTATCGCTGAACGTAACAGAATATAAAACATGGCGAATTTATAAATGACGGTAATGACGGGGAGAACAAGGTGCCTTTCGCATTCGTTACGGGTCTTTTTACATCTATTATTTTACAGCTCGGCCGTGCAGAATCAGGCATATCTGAATATGTTTGTAGGATCCCTTAGACTCAGTTTGTTCTCTTGTTTGTGAGTAGAGTCATCAAGTAAATAAGTATCCTAGTTTATCATTCATTTATCTACGTAATGAATACTCACCGGCTTTTCTGTCGGCTCTAGCCATAGCTCCGCCACAGACGTTGTCAAGACCTGAGATAGTGAAGACAGGATTATCACCTCTATTAAGACGGTAACGGTAAATTTGATGTTAGTGACATGAGTGCGTTATTTCATTTGCAAATTTCGGTTCAAGACCGAAAATCGAAAATTCATTATTACCTATACACAATTTTTTGACGGCGCATACCTAATCTGAGATCCTTCGAGAGATAATCCAAAACGTGAGGTGTTTGAAGTATAGTCCCTATCCATCGCACCTTGCATACGCTCTGCCTAGTTCTGCTTATCACCTGGCTACGGGGCGAACGACACCTACTGATTATCATAGCGTCATAACCAGGGTAGAAAGGACATCATTCATTCATCATTCTGAACCATATAGAAAATTTTCATCGGTCATCACTACATGTTATAAAAAAATAAAAACAAAAAAAGTAATTAAAAAGTAGTAAAAAAGTAGTTAAAAAGTAATTGAAAAAGGATAAAATAATTTAAAAAAATCAACTTAATTAAAAACCCAAGAATATCCGTCGGGGGCTGCCATTAATTTGCAGTTTTAAAGTAACTTGAATAATTGGACATTTTTTAGCGCTATACTTAGGTGTAAGTATAGCGCTAAAAAATGTCCCATTACTGGTGAGTAATGGGTAGGCCGTGCCCACAGTGGGGACCTTTAGAAGTTGATGATGATACTTATTTTTATTTATGATAAAATTTAAAATACTGATGGCAGCCCCGGACGGATATTCTTGGGTTTTTTATTAAGTTGTTTTTTTTTTAATTATTTTATACATTTTAACCGTCGTGGGAATTTCAAAAATTTTAATTTTGCTTTTTATTTTAAACTTTTTATAGAGCGTTTCGTGGGTAAAAATACTGGTATTCAGCTGCATCCGATTAGACTGGAAGCCAACCCCAAGTCGGGACAAGCCTTTATGAAAGCTTTTCGTTTTCATTTACTAAAAGCTTTATTTTCTTCTTTACAGTGCATTTTTATAAAAGCTTATTTTTAAAAAGGTTTTTTAATAATTTATTTTATTTTATTTTTTTTAGTTTTGTCGCAATCATTGAACTCGTATAAAAATTTCGTGTGCGCGCCATTTACCGTTGAGGAGTTCCCTCGTGAGAAGACAATCCTGGCTGTAGAATCAGGTCATGATAGAAATCATGTTTATCTATGAAATATGAACGCGTCTTCAAATTTTCGTAACCATGCTATTTACCGTTGAGGAGTTCCTTCGCGAGAACACAATCCTGGCTGTAGGATCAGAGGGCTAATTCACGTTATTTTATGACGCGCCGATGAAGTTGTACTGCAGTTGCAGTTAAGTTCAAGTTCGAGTGATAAACGGTATTATTGTAATCTTTGGACTGCGCGTGAACTGCACGTCAACTGTACGACAACCAAACTCTACCGAACTTACTTATGGTGTGACCATTACCGGCGTTATCGAGGACGGTGTGTTTTGACAGTGCGTTCCGTTTCACAAAAAACATGCTACATAAAACAGTAAATTGTAAAATATGTGATATATCAGAAACTTAAAAAAGTGTACCACACTGTTTGTTTGCGCCAACGGAAGGCATTTTTCATATATGAAAAGAGTTTCGTATTTCATGCATATTCCCTATTGCTCCAAGAAGCAGCCTTCTAGATTCAAAGAAATCAGGTTATGCTTATTTAACAATGTATCATACGAGGCTTGGCTGTGACTACATCTCCAATGCATGGCTCGCAGGAACTTTCATTTTCGATTGAGTTACTGTACTTTTTATAGAAGGGGTTCCATATCACAGTTGCAAACTCCAGACATGGCTTAACTAAAGATATAAACAAATATCTATATGTAGATGGGCGTCTAAAATCTTTACTGTTGCGCATAACAAAACCGTACATTCTAAGCGCGTTGTTGATGATAGTATCTATGTGCGTGTTGAAATAAAGTTTTGAGTCGAATATCACCCCGAGGTCCCGCAGTGAATACACTCTATTTCTTTTTGCGTTAGATAAATAATAGTTATTTAAATGTTGTTTTGTATTTTTTGTAAAAATTATGGCGTTACATTTGGGTAAGCTCAGTAAGAGTTTATGTGTGGTACAATAAGTAGAAAGTCGATCTAAGTCACTTTGAAGTAATAAACAATCTTCGATACTTTTTATAGTTTTGTAAATTTTTAAATCATCTGCGTATAGTAGGAAGTTAGAATGTTTAAAACAACCAATTATGTCATTTATAAATATAGTAAACAATAAAGGACCCAAAATTGATCCCTGCGGGACTCCGGAGGTGACTGAAATTAGCTTAGATTGATAGCCATTAATGAGTACGCAGCAAATTTCCGCGAATACCATTAAAGCAATTTTTTGTAATAGCAATTCGTGATCCACCTTTGTCAAAAGCCTTCTGGAAGTCCGTGTATACAGCGTAGATTTGTAGACGATTGTCCATGTTTTCAAAAAGATTACCAACATAAATGAGTAAATTTGTGTAGGTGGATCGTTGTCGGCCAAACCGTGCTGTTATTTAATTATGGACCTGTGTAAAGTGGGATATATTTCGTTATAAACTAACCTCTCAAAAAGCTTTGACAAGGTGGACAGAATGAAGATCGGGCAGTAATTTTCCACGTCATGCTTGGATCCCTTTTTAAAGACTGGAGCTAGTTTCCATACATCCGGAAAAACACCGTGTCTAATACATTTGTTGAACAACAAATGCATAGGATCACACAGTTGATCAGCGACACGTTTGAAAAACGATGGTGGGATACCGTCAGATCCAGGAGACCTTTTGTGGAGTCCAGCGATGTGAGCTCATTGTGGATTTTTGAATGGTTTATATAAATATTACTAATGAATAAAAAATGATTATTTCAGACTGGGTAATGTCCATACTTTGTTAGTAGCATATTAAATATCTTAAGACTAAGTTAGTAGCAACGTATGTAGGTAATCCAGATGAATACGAATGAAAATAACTTGATAAGATAAATTAAATTGAATAGACCAGATTAAATAATGCAAATATGTAATAAATTAAATTGAATTGAAAAAATAAATAAAAAATATGTCAAGTTACATTGAAACAAAATAAAGATTAACAAATAGAATAAAAATAATAATATTAAACATTAAATTGATCAGAAGAATTGTAGTCTGATGAGCCTCCCCACCACTGGCGGTACCGATCGATCCGCAATCATCCTCAGGATTCCGTTGCCACTACCTCGAAATCTGCGAATTAGTGAAGCTGACTTTTTGCGCATTATAGCATAAAAGTCATAAACCCTCGCGTCGGCTATCATGCCCGAAGCACTACAAAAACGAGGTAGCCGCACCAAAATCCTAAAGGCGTTGTTATATTGAACTCTGAGAGCATTGTAGGCCCGCTGCGTGTAGTTGGTCCGCTGGTGTAAAAGCTTTGGCAGTAGGCTCTAAATAATGTTACCTTTACCTGTGCTGTACACCGCGCAAACCTATGCACCAATCTTCTTTCTTTCTTTCTTTCATCATGTAGGGTTTCGGTGACATGCCCTAGATACCTAAACTGAGAAACCCGATTCAAAGATTCTCCGTTAAGATACACTGGTGGTATATGTTCAGGTTGTTTAATCTTACCTCTAATAAGCATATACTCAGTCTTTCTATCACTAATAATGTCACTATCGCTATGGAATGTAGAAAGAGGTACCCAATTATGAATATCGAGAGTAGATGGTTCATACACGATTTAAAGTACGTTGCAAAAAGTTCACAAATATCGCGCGGGTCACAGCAGGTAGTGTTTCCCAATTTGGCATTAGATGGAATCCCTGAAATATCACGTTTACTAGATACATAGCACCAGAAAAGTTTGAGATTTTTGTGAACATTATTTTCGACAGACTTTATGTAGTTGGAATAGCATTGGTAGCATTCGCTATTGAATCTACGACGGTAAAGAGAAAATTGCTAGAAGTCAGTATATTATTGTAAACTTTCCATTTGATTCAAGCCTTGTTTTTATTTCGGAATAGCCTTACTAACTAACCTAACTTTCCCATTTTATTCACTCGACCACAAGTCGAGTGAATAAAATGGGAAAGTTAGAAGATCGGTTGGATTTTATTTGAGTATGCTTTCAAATGACTTCAAATAAACAATTGTAAAAAGTGTTCACAGCGTCTTGTGCTGAAAGGTGATCGAGCAAACTATTCCAATCAATTTCAGACAAATTAACTTTAATTTGATCGTAGTCACATTTATTGTAATTGAATTTCATTACTGGGCACTGGTTCATGCGCGAATAATTCATGTGAGGGGAGGTCACGGTACAGTAAGGGGGCTGATGAAGGTCCACGGGTACTAAATGATCACTTGATTGATGAACTTGGCAGTATTCATTGAATATTAATAAGTCCAGCGTTCGATTGTTCGCGTTTGGAAATTTATGATACTGAGAGGTGTTAAATTCAGAAAGAAAATTTTTCAGATTCCTGCCGATAAATGACCGACTCTCACTGAGCTAGTCACACTGGAAGACCAATCTAGTTTTGGTAAATTAAAGTCACCTATTATGTAAAAACAATCCATCACGGGATCTTTTAAAATGTTCGAAAGCATACCCAAGTAAGCAATATGTCTATATTGCTTACTTGGGTATGCTTTCGAACATTTAACATGACGTCTGTCATCGGGTGTTTTTGGTGGTATGTAGACAGCACTGTTAAGGTGCCGTTTCGCACGGTCACGGCTGGGTAATTGAATTAGTAGAAATTCTAAGTGACTGTGTAAAGAGTTGCCGATTACGTTGGTCATATACAAAGGTTGAAGTTTTTTCTAAAATGGCAACAAGAACTCCTCCACCTTCGCGCTTACCAGTGGCCGCGCGATCCCGATCACAACGAAAAACGGTGTAGCGCTCGTCTACAACCTCACAATCTGCTATGTCTGGTACAAGCCAAGTCTCCGTTAATACGATTATATCATATGTGTTACTCAAAATATTGCGCTTCCTGGCGAGTTGTCACCGTAACACCTATCTAAGAACATGCACCAATCAAACCCGAACCCATAACTGAAAACTGCATCAAAATCGGACGGAATCGGGAGAAAATGGCAACATGTATTTGCACAAAAAAACAACCAACATCCTCTCACTCCAAACGCATACACCGTCTCCGTTCCGTCGTGGGTAAAAACAAAGTCCTCCGCCGCGTCTGTCTGCCTGTCTGTTCGCGATAATCTCAAAAACTTCTGCACCGATTTTCTTGCTGTTTTCACCAATGGATAGCGTGGTTCTCACGGAAGGTTTTAGTATATAATTTGTCAAGTTTTTGTTACATTAGATAAAATATAATGATATTTGTTGGAGGTGTCTGAAAAACAAAGAGCCGTCTGGGAGCTTTACTTTAGGTCGCGATAACCGACATCCACGCGGGCGAAGCCGCGAGCATCAGCCAGTTAAAAAATAAAATCAAGTGTTCCATACATTTTGACCTTGTAGTAAAAACGCCAATAGTAAACATCGACTGTTTTCTACAAAAGTGCAATACGTAGGTATTGCACTTTTGTAGATGTTTTTTAGGCGTTCGGTTTGATCTACTGAACACGTGGTAACCGTTTGTGCATCGATATCCCTTTCAACCCCTATACAGTTGTAGTGGCACTACAAAGAGTACTACAGCGTCATCTATGACATACACGATGAACTAAATATTGAAATACGTCAAAGTCCTAATCGCGCAAGCAGATTTATCCGCGACATATTAAGACTATATACAAGAACCCGACAACAACTGCCCACCAGGCATAACACCCGTCTGGTCGGAGGATCCTCCCTTTTCTATGGGATCCCCCATAGAAAAGGGAGGATAGAAGAGAAGAGCTTTACACCCTGTTCTTCATATCCACAAAGTGACCCGATAACGACCGTCGGGCTGTTGCCCAACAAACACAACACCCTTCTCTACCGAGGTTCCTCCTTTTTCTATAAAAGTATTCATAAAAATTCCACAAATATTCCACCCCTATCCTAAAACCTCTACACTGCCCCTTTGCTCGTGTTTATCTTTCCTATTAGAAGCATAACCCGTCCTAGATCTATTCGAACTTAATATTTATAACCTCTCGTCCTATACTAAATCTCCAGGAGATTTATGTCAATTGTTTAACTATTGTGTCTACTAATTAGTCGTTTAAAGGTCTATGTAACTGAGAGATTGCTCACTGCTGTTTATGTCGACTATAGCAGAAGCTTCTCCCTCGTCATCATGATCTGTGGTATGACGGAGTAGGTTTAGGATGTTAGAACTGTCTGCAAACAACGGTCATCTCTCATTGTGCCGAAATAGTTTTGGCCGAATTTGATTTTTTAGCCCATTTCTATGAATGTTTGGTTTACCATGCTATCGTAAAGAGTTTTGAATTAAATGGCCGGCCTAACTTACGCATTTTTTTTTCAAAGTTGCTACAACTCATAATACCTATATTAATCGATAGCTGGTACAGTTCAGCTGAGGATGCCATCAGTGAATGGATTGAAACTTTGATAGCTTTTATCTCGGAAACTTGACACTTTACAACGTTTTGTATTGGTTATATGCGTGGCTAATCAAATCAAAGTTGTGCTCAAGATGCCATCAGTGAGTGGGCTTTAACTTTACATTTCATCAAAATGAATGTCGGCCAAATATAATTCGATATTATGACAGAAAAGCGTTAAATGACATTCTACCGTCACTACTACTACTACTTACCGGCTCTTGATGAGGATCTTGATGATGCTTCGCCATCATCGTCAAGGTCCGTGACGGTAACGGTCGAGGGTCGCTCTGGACGACTTGCGACGACAAAACCGTCGGCGCACCGTCGGCAAACACCGCATACGGCGCACCCGCTGTCGCCTTCGCCGCAGCCGCATTTTCTGTTATGAAAAGAAATATCGACGTAGTAAATTTAGTAATGAACGCCAACTCCATACAGCCAAACATTGAAAATGCCTAGTGCCCATTTCCACCAACAATTAGGGGATACCTAACTGATGCCTTTTTCCTGTTTTCACCAATACGTTAAGTATTGGTGAAAACAGGAAAAAGGCATCAGTTACAGGTATCAATGCCTAATGCCCGATTTCACAAGCAATTAGGGATACCTAACTGAATGCCTAATGCCCGTTTTCACAAATACTAAGTGTCACCTAAATTAATGCCTATGGCCCTTTTTACAAACACTCTGGGATACCTAAACGAATGCCTAAGCCCGTTTTCACCAACACTAAGTGAGTGTATTTGAATACAAAATTATGAAAATGTAATAGAACTCATGGACTCAATTGAATTCATGTGAGCTTGGCAAATCTTCCTGTTTTGTGAAATTTTAAATTTCTCCGAGCGTTTTACCCTCATGCAGATATAAAATGTTTCAGATGGGTTCACTCCTGGGCACGCGCGCGTACATTCCGAACTGCGCAACTTAAATGTTCTCTGCGTGCATGTAACAGGATCATAGTAAGTCGCGAATATTACAATTTGGACGCGATCACGCGAACCACTCGCGAACATTTCATGACGTGTCCATAACTCCATACTATATTCCTAAGATGCACGAGATCCACACTGTGTGTTCTTTTGGGCTAGATCTTTTTCCGTATGATTAGAAATTAATGAACTTTTCAAAATGACTTCGGAGCTAACCCAAAAGAATAACCAAAAACGATTCACATACGTGCTACTCTAAAATAAACATAAATACTTACTCTCCAGGCACTCTGTTGGGCAGGTGCGAGCAGTGGCATGCGCTGGAGAAACCCGTACAGTCGCGGCACAAGATACACACGCGGCAGTAATCCGTCGTCCAGGTATGCGCCGTCGTGCACAGCCGGTAGTCGGGAGTGTCTTCATATCCTTTGGGGCGGCGAAGTGGGTATATCTCTGAGAAAGAACGAAATATATATTAGTTCAGTGTCAACGACTTTTTTAACTTTCAACACCACCAGTATAGTAGGGAGTTCTGACACAGCCAGAAGGTGTCGCGGCAGATCTCGTAGAAGATGGCAGAACGAGCTGGACAGAACCTGCGATCAGTGGTGCACATTACCCCGGGATCGAAAAAACTGAAAGTCATGGGGAGTTGCTTTTGCCTAGCAGTGGGATGTTGCAGGCTATATATACTAATCAATTGACACAATTTTTATGAGTTGTCAGAACAAACGCATTTCCCACAGACTTTGTATGACAATAGCAACCTGTCATCAACTCCCTGACGTCACAGCATCATTTACTCGTTTCAGGAGGAACATTATATTCTGTGTTATTGACAAGTCATAACAAGAATACAGGCCTGCTCTCTGTGATTGGTAGTGGGCTGTAATACCCCATCCGGATCCAGTAACATAGTATATACATATTTATGTATATACTATGTTACTGTTACATATTCGAATTTTAGATTCGGTGAGGTTTTCATCACGATATGTATGAAGAACGATATGTGAAGATCACTACTCATCACTCAGCCCATATAAAGGGTGTAAAAATACTCATAAGGCGCTGTCAACACCAAAATCGCGCACACTGTCTATTTGTATGGGGGTAAACGAGACGTCACTATTACTGGGCGCCACGTTTTAGAAGAAAATAATGAATAGTGAAATAAAAAAAAAGTGTAGATTATTTGTGAATTATGACTCGTTAGCGATTTAGGTATGAATATGTTGACTTCATATTTTTTATTGCAGACCCATAAGTCAAAAAAATAAAGACATAGAACTGTTAATGATGATTTTAAGACCAATCTTTGCAATTATTTTCTATCGAGCCGATTTCGTCCAATTCCGTCCAAGGTCTTTGAAATATGATGAATATTAACATGATGTTTTTTTGAAGTGCTAGAACAAATAGTTTTTCTTTAAAAACTGCTTAAATAACATCAATCACAACAAATTAGGTGTTGTCAGCCCCTTATCGAAGCCGAAAGATACTTGCTCTCCCCATCATTGCAATATTTTTTTTGTTCTACACCATACCTAAGAACCTTCTAGTTCCGGAGATATTGGGGTTCAAAGTTCCAACTTTTCCAGAAGTTTTTTTTTTATAAGTTCCAACTGTTTCAGAAGTTTTTTTTTATAAGTTCCAACTTTTTCAGAAGTATTTTTTTATAAGTACATGTTTTTAATGTAATAACTGTAATTTAAACACCTCCACGACCCCCACACTATTCAATCAATCCGTCAGCATAATGTTTGAGTGCGTTACATTAGAGTTTTACCGCAAAACGTGATTTTTCACCCAAAAAAAAAGTCACCAGCAATACTTTTTGCGTAAGGTTACTTGGTTTGATGTACAGAATGCTTGGCTAACGGCTTCGTGAAGAGTCCGTTTACACCCTATAGAATAGGTAAATTACTTCATATTTATTTCTTCTGTAGATCCACACTAAAATTCATTTCAACAAAGAGTTATGAGTCCAACCTTTAGCAACGTCGCTGATATGATAACCCCAAACTAAGAAAAATAATATAATCGCAACAATAACTCACTCTCTTTCGTGTACCCAAATTCACGTCCACACTGGCCCTTGTTGTTGATGCCAAATGTGTAGACTGATCCGAAACTCGTCAGTGCGACCGCATGCGCTTTACCAAGAGCGACCTGGGGAAATCATAATTAATATTATCGAGTTGAATATAGTTTCAAATGTAACATTAAGATTCTCGAACTCAAGTAAAATAAACAGTTTTTTTTTTTAAACTATCTGTTTCTAAAATATGTACATTAAAAGAAGAAAAACAAGTTTATCCTATCAAAACTTTATTGTTCTGCTTTCAACCGTTGAAGAGTTATCTCGTGAGGAGACGGTCCTGGCTGCAGGATCAGGTCATTTTTGTCATAAATAATTACGTATTGTCACCAGAACCAATGGTATGTGCAAAATTTCAACTAAATCGGTTGAGGGGAAACTGGTTTAAAATTCAGTTTCAAGATCAAATCTTACTAACTAACGAACAATACCCGTTAAATAAAAACTCGTAAATACTAAGACAATCACGGCCACAGATACATTTAAGGGAACGATCTCATGTGTTATTTACACTTCCAATAAGTTCACTAATATGAAGAGAAGTTCAAATATATTATTGGATGTAGAGGGGCTAAACTTCGGAATTACAGATTCGATTCTGAAAATTCTTTTACTAATGGCTATACCAACCATTATGGGAGCAAAGGCGCGGGCAAAAGCTAGTACTCAATAAAACTAGACATACGAAATTAATGGATTTTGCTGCTCTCCGCGGTCAAATAACTTGGCGATTTTCACTAAAAAGTATACATTTTCATGGAAAGCAACGATTTTACATCGTATTAAACTTACTTGTATAATCTTCTCCAGTCGGAAGCCTAGTACTTGTCCGGTCGCGTCGCAGTGTTGCGTGTCTTTGCCGAACATCAGCAGACGTCCCTGCCTGGTCACTAACGCTGTCGAGCCATAGTTGCATGCGGCGTATACAATGAAATGGCCTTCCGCCTGAAACAAACGAGTTAAATTACATTTAGATGTCTAAAGCAGTTTCATTATCTACAGTCCGATTAGACCCGCTGCCGGACGGACCTCGCCTTCGAAGACGCTATAATATGGAATACGCATATTTTTTTTTTTTTTTATTTCTATACGGAATGTTAAAGTACTATAAAAATAATGACAAAAAGCGAAAACAAGACATAAATCGGCCAAACAACACAAAAGTTATAACTATTTAAACTTTTGTTTCTATCTCTTTCTAGATACGGAATTTAGTATGGATTTTGTACGTCGATGCAGCGAATGACGTCGTTCGCTGTATCGGATCTCTCTGTCTAATCAGCAGTTTCAAATGCTTACAACTTAGTATTTTTTATAGATATTAAAGCAATAATTTCACTTTGCTATTTCTGATGTTAATACGCTTTGTATAAAGTGATAAAAAAAAATAATGCATATTCGATCAACAATTAGCAACTAGATATCGGGTCGGCGCAAAAAAACCGTCTCGGTAAATAACAGCTCACTTGAGAAGTGACATCTTATTTTGTTTAGTTGGCTTGAAACACCCAATGTAAACACGTCTCACAATGCCGCAGTGTGTTTTCAAAAGTTGCAAAAATAATGCCCGAAAAAGCAATTTAACGGCCGGAGTGTCTTACTTTCGGTAAGTACATGAAGAATAAATTATATTTTCAGCTTTAAACTAACAAATAACATTTAACTGAACAAAATTACCGATTTTAAACCACCGCTACAAATGTTGGCGCGTGCCTTGGCCAAAGGCTCGCCAACAGGGGGGAGACAGTTAGAACATGTACAACTTCAGTGAAGAAAGAGTCGCCATCTACTTTACTTAACCAATAAACTATGTATTTCATAGTTAACGATAGATGTCTCTGTTCAATTATGAAAATCAAATAATTAAGTTCTATAATTTAATGAGAATAATTGTTAATTTTTTCATCAAAATTATCACGTTTTTATATTTCATGGCTGTTTCGTATTATCAATTATACCACAACCTTGTCTCGGAAATCCTTTTTGTCTAACATAAACTGGCAACATCATATAATGGCCGCCGCAACTTGCGCTTACGCTTGAATGTGTTTCGTTAGTCCATCTTATGTTTAATTATTTACAAATTCTCTGTGTAACTGTCAATTCTATTCAAATATGAATGTAGCCAGCGAAATTCTTTCTTGTTTTTGCAAATAGAAGCTGTGTTTACATCGTATAGTTGATCAAAATGCAATTCGCGAATAAAAAGATGGCTCATATTATAATGTATCATCATTAAGTTATGTATTCGCAAATTTCATTATGATCAACATACGACATAAACAAAACAGCTGCTATTTGCAAAAAAACAAGAAAATTTGAATGATCACCTTTATGTAAACAAATATTGACCTATATGAAGGTATACATACATTCCTATCTACCTATAGCTACCTATAGAGCCTTAGTTCTCGTTAAGAAATCCAGATGGCGCTTCAAATCGGATGCTTAAAAATGGCACAAGAGGGCTCTCTTCTCCCTTATTATTATTATACTCTTTGCTCGCCAACATAGGCACAAACTTTTGTTTAACAGAACAGTAGATGCATGGAGTAGGTTTGTGTTGTAATAATTTTTTACCAGAACTTCAAAATTTGTTGGTTAAAATTGGTTTATGCTACTTTTGTGTCTGTTTGTTGACTCTAATTAGATATTTAGCTTTCCCTTTTTTATTTTAGCTTTCCAAGCAATCCGTGTACGTGTGCAGAATGGATCTCGATTGTCGCCAGAGAAAGAAGAGATGACTTTTATAAGCCAGCTAAGAATTCGGTTATATATTCGGATCACTTCGATAAATCGGATATATCCGGAAATACTAATTGACATCGATTGGTTAAAACAGCAGTTAACAAACATAGATGCCCAAAACATAAAAAGTATTATAAACTTTTATTACGTTCATATTATAAATTATTTAGTGTTTAACGCGACTCCATACCTCTTGTAGTAAAATTCTAAGAAGCAACTTTATTCTTTTTTTTTTGAAATTTCTTAATACGAAACAATACGATGTAGCTCGCAAGGCAATATAACGGGAAAAATTACTGTATTTGTTACCACTAAAGGTTGATTTCACACTAAACGTTGTTTAACTTACGACTTTTTATTTCTAAGTGACAGGAGTAATGTATTGCATTGCTCATTTTTGTTACGAATGATCGTAAGTATTAGATATTATTTTGAAGATTTGTGACTTTATTATTAAGTGCCATGGTTGTAATTAGGTTGAACTTAACCTGGTTTAAAACATTTTCCTCCGTTTGTTAGTAAACAAATGTAGCTGTCACGCGGACAGTATTTAGCTTTGATTTTGTACGTGACACGGTATCTAGTTGGTAATTGTTGATCGAAGCATATACCCTATGTGTTTTTTAAGGTACAACGCATCCGTGCTTGGCGTCACTGCCTGATGCATTTTGTTGTTGTTTTCATCTTAATATATCTATCATCTATGTTCCTACAGTCTAATCTCGAATGCAGTTTTGTGAATTTGATTTTATTAGTTCCTGCTTGAAAAAAAGGATAGTTTTGGACCCGATAAGGTGGCGCCGTGCGAAGCAGCGCAGGTTGCTTGTAGTTATATAGAAACTAGTAGTTTGCAGTAGTTATCGCCTTGAAAATAGAGTGGTAAACAAGCAGGCAAGCGCTTGACTGACACCGGCATCAATAGACACCTGGAACGCTAGAAACCTCGCTATACTAGAGATGACGATGATGACTCAGCAGTGCTACCACTATTTACACGTTTAGTGTGAGTACTATGCTAAACTATTTTAAAATTCCTTTTATTCTTAATTATTTATTTTCTTTCTTTATTAGTACCTTACCTTGAATATCTTCTTGGGACGAGTAGGTTTGGGTTGACGCCTATGCTTCTGGGCGTCACCATCCTCGCCTCGGCGTGCAATACCCGTGAATAGCGCAGTCCCATTGTCCAGCACTAGGATTGCGTGGACACCTTCGTGACCAACCGCCACCTATAATACGAATAGAACTTCAAATCACGCCTGTAATCCCCAAAGGGATAGGCAGACGTGTACTTAATGATACACCCACATTTCGCGTTATGTTTTAAGTCCAATTTTAGAGAGGCGAGCCTATTGCCATCACCCGGGCACAGATTAGGACTCCATGGTAACTACTGAGAAATTCCTGAAGGAAAATCCCAATAACACCCAACCTGGGAATTGAACCGACCTCACGCTCAGCAGCCGCGCTTGCAACCACTAGGCCGTAGCAAATAGAACTTAGAAAATATCGGCATGAAGGATTGTGTGAGGGGTATGACTGACTACCAACTGTTGGCTGTCAAATAGTAGATTGTATGTACATCAAGTGCATAAAACGTGGTGCGTTTTATGCACGCATTTTATTCTACGCGAGAATGGGTAGTTGTATGTTTATGGACTAGTTGTACACTCTACTTTTCACTTCGATTGCGAGGAAATGAAACAGCAACATGTACATATTGTAAATTTAATTAAAATTGAAAGTTTCATTAGGGCAATGAGAAATAATAAATGGCTGAAATAACAAATATAATTTTATTTCATGAAGTTCTATTGTGTACTTGGGCTGTTGGAATCCTTGCCTTTTTCTTAGAATACTAACGAAACGACTTAAAATAAAGAGGTTATTCTATGAAGTTGAAGTTGTTCGTGTGGCTGTTGCCTTGGTCTTCGACGAAGATTGTACTTTATGCTCTAGAGTCTAGACTTCTAAAGCGTAAAAAGCGATTTTATGTCGCATAAGCACGACATAAAGACGAACTTTTAGAGCATGAGAAGTGAAAAAGATATTTGGCGTCTATTGCGACCCAAAGAAGCATGGGCAGGTAGGAGACGGGTAGGAAAACCTCAAGCTAGCCTAAGTAGCAGTACCAAGCTAAGATGGACCTAATAGAAATAATAAAAAGAAGTATAAGAAGCCAAGGGATAAGCACTATTTACCACAGGTATAACAACAATTTTAAGTGTATCTGTAATAGTGGTAAAAAGAAAGCATAGCTATCTATCCGGGATGCATCCAAATATTTACATTAGTAACACTTGACTACACTGTGTCCATTTGATTTCTGACCTTAAGCATTTCATTCAATAATTTACCGATACTCCATGCTCAATTGATTCATTGATATTGATAGATTGATATTAATAGAACTGCTGAACTGCAATTGCAATGGTCTTTCATTTGATTCATAGGCTAGTAAAGAACGTCACTCAAGCAAGACCCAATCAGATGACTTAAATCTAGTTGTGATGTTCTGTAATACGGGCTTTAGTCCTCCAGTTCATTTGAAAATTATGGAGTTTCGTATAAACTTAAGGGGGAAACGCTAGGGTAGCCTGCGAAATTCAAATTTTCTTACGTTTTTTTGAACTTATAGGGTTGTATTGATGATTTTAATGATTGTAGTTCTGTAAATACAGGCGTATTTCAGCCGCAAATCATATTTTGGTAAACATACAGCCTGACACTGAAAGGCAAATAAATGTAAGATATTTTAAGATCGCGGGCTGCCCGGCGCTTCCACCTTAATGGGCTTAAAATGTTCCCGTTGCTGGGATATAGGCCGTTATACATCACGCTGGCCCAGTGCGGAATGGGGGATGTCGCATGTCGTCGACTTTTTGGTTTTAGGGATGATAAACGCCTACAGGGTTCGAAAACAAGACCAGAAAAGAAAACGTATAAAAATAAAGCGAATCAGGGCGAATCATTCTCCTTGAACTTTTGAATTGTAGGTATTAATTTCTGCTCTATCTATGGTATTCTAAAACTACGCAGAAAGGCTTACCTGTACAACTTTGCACCTCTTGGCGTTGGGTGTTTCATTCCTGGAGAATATAGTCTCCTTCATCAGGGTCCATCGGCCGGTCGGCGAAGCTGCCTTGTAACCAAGACTAGTGCCTTTCCCAGTATAGTATACCTAAAATAAGGATTAGCATGAATGCGAGAATAAGGTCTCCTCTCCTACTGTTATTCGATGGTGGTCACTGAGTGAGAGGCGCAGTGTGGGAGTGGTGTTGAAGCCTGTCAGCATGCGAGGACTGAGCTGAGCGACAAGCTCTCCTCCGCGACTCACTTCTAGCATCCTACACACATTTTCGGGTCGGCCTGACGTGGCAAGATTTGGCACAGCCGGACGGCAAAATATATGTATATCTGGCGTCCAATCTGTATAGAATGAACATGTGTGTACTACATATACTCATCAAGCACCGATATTTTGAATCTACAGAATGAAGTCCACTTGAAAACCGTCTAAACTTGACAAAACAAAGTAACACGTATTACTCTTACAACTACGCACCTTTCCGGAATGAGTAGTCAGAAGAGCAAAGTCTTGCCCTGCATGTATGCTCAACAGAGGGTCTTCATCGCAATCATCAAGCTGCATCGCTACTGGCGCATCTAACTCCACCGTTCGCTGCGACTGTCCATCTTCAAACGGACTGCGGCCGAGAACCAATGTCCTTCGCCTGAGCAGATGCACGTTGATCTCTTTCTGTGACACCAGAGTCGTTGTGGCTGTGCCTTCATCCCGTTGCGGCGGTGCGTCAGCGTCGTACAGACGTATTGTAAGGTTGTCCTGCAACAAATGACGATATTGTAAGATGTTGCAAAAAGCACAGTAAAGTATTACTACTAATACAAATGGTAATAATGTTCAAATTGCTGAAAATTCAAGTCATATAATCTGATTTCAAATGATTTTATTAGCTTTTATTATTGACGGTCAACCGGTTACAGCAGTTAACATTAGATAAGACTGCTAGTTAGATATTTTCTTTTGTGTTTATAGCCTTTTCGAAACTTATATACGGCTGAACACACTTCTTCTAAAAAAGAATCAGCTGGAAAAGATAAGTTTTACATTATATGTACTAACTTTAACTAACAGTAAAATAAAAACCGACCAAGTACGAGTTGAACTCGCGTGGAGAGGGTTCCGTACAATGCCAAAGTCAAATGTTTTTATTAAATTGTGGTATGTTTTACAATAGGTAAGTACAACTATTTTCCGTAAGTGAACGTATTATATTGAGTTTACCACTTTATTTTTATTTGATAGAATTCTTATAGGTTTTCTTGTAATCTATAAGCAATAAACTATATTTTGTATTTTTTCAAAATTTTACGGTCAGTTATTTCGGAGATCAGGGGGGGGAATGGCCAATTTTCGTCTTCTTTCATGAATAAAATCAAAACTGTTTATTTTACAATAATAACAAAAATATAATTTAGATGTTCATAATGAGCACTTTCATTTGATATGTAACACAGTAAGGTTTGCAAAACTTTATTTTAATTTCCTAATTTGTCCCCCGATAATGACCCTTATTTAAAAAACATATTTATTTACTTTGCACATTTGGTTTTGGGTCATAGGATTACACCATCCTACCAAATTTCACCTGATTCGGTCTAGTACATTCGGAGCAAATTGGCTATGACAGACGGAAGTACAGACAGACGCACGAGTGATCCTACATGGGCTCTGTTTTTTTTTTTTTTTCATTTTTTATACGGAACCCTAAAAAGGTATATGTAGGTACTTACAAAATTAGTTAATAATATCAGTCCTAATTGTGTTCCGTCCGTAAAAACAGCTGACTTGGTTTCAACCGGGGCCGGCTGGCCGGGATCCAGTCGTATCATATTTCTCACTTCCAAAGTCTCTCTATCTATTTCATAAACTTCAGTCTTTTTCCTGCCTATCCTTAGATATAATTTATTCTGAAACATAGTAAAGTTATAGCATTGGTTAAGGGTCTGAACTAAAATTAAAGAAAATTACATATTTTAAATAAGGGAAGTGATCACACTTATAGATGTGGAATCTGTTTGAGTTGGTTAGAATGCCCTTTCTGTCCATCCCATAGAAGCACAAAAGATCCCCACACTACGTCGGACTAATCGCTTTTATACTCGTAGCTTGGATAGCTCTTCGACCTCGACTTCGATAAGTCTGTTCACTCCCTCGACTAGTTATAACTCACCTTACAATAACCTAGCCAGCCATGCCGATCGCTGGCAAAGAAGTCTGGCTTGTACAAATAAACATGCTGCCTTATGGAGCTGCCATACCCTGATCCAATCTTTAGCAGGCCTTTGGACGTAAACACGTACAGGAAGCAACCGTCGGAAACTAACGAGCGGACCACGAGCTCGCCCGAGCCGGTTAGTTGCGAGGGTAGATCGACGGGGAAGCTGTTCACTAGACACTGGTGGGGGACGCCATAGTTCAACCAGAGGTTGCGGGACGGAGAACCGAGTATCACCGATTGGACGCTCCGCTGGAGTGTGATTAGGTTTGATGGTATCTGTAAAGAATTTTTGGATTTGTAATTTTGTTGAGGGATCAGTGTTCCTCATTCCTATTGATGGTACTACTTATTAGAATTCTTGGGCCAATAAACTGACCAATCCTTTAAACATGATGGTACACTCAAACAGCTGTCGTCAGGGATCAGTCAACCGCGCTTCTAGTCTAACAATTTGATATTGATGGCGTCAACTGCTCGAGAAAACCCGTCACAATATCATCTTGGCGGATGCAATGGATGTCCCAGGATCTACATGAGCGCTCTTTCTTTCTTGAGGATTTACTTGTGCTATAGTGTCATAAGATTACAGATTACTCCACTACCATGACAATATGAAACTCTTCTTAGAATT
Organism: Xestia sexstrigata; assembly: GCA_941918905.2. Lineage (NCBI taxonomy): Eukaryota > Metazoa > Arthropoda > Insecta > Lepidoptera > Noctuidae > Xestia > Xestia sexstrigata. The sequence continues at coordinate 6,570,793 of OW799200.2, read as the reverse complement.
TTTTGTGAGTTTTTGTCATAAACGCGGTGGCTGTTAGACAGCAACGCGCGTACGTACACCCAATACACGCTATTTTTAACTGTGTCTCAGTTGAATTTAAGTTCATTATGAATTCATTAATAAAAACTGTTTGAGCATTTTACAGCTCTATCTACGCTGGCCCTAAAGGTGTTTGGTACTCGCCAATAAGAATGGCAGATTTCCCGCACTTTTAAAGAAAACAACACATTATTTTCCTTGTTTTGTTAGTTCTACTCGCTCACCTGTAGGTCTTGTTCGGACAGTGCAGGTGCGGACATAGTCAGGGACGCCACAGCGTTGAGGATGAGTTCTGATTCGCCTCGGGCCACTGAGAGGGCTATGAGGCATGAGCTACTGAGAGCAGTCAGATTGCTCGGTCGTTCCATTGTGCCACTGGGGCCGCTGCCACTGGCGACTTCTACGAGCATAGTGTGGAGGTTTATTATGATCTGAAAATGTAAGAATGCTTGCTGAATGCGCGTTCGCCATCAGTGTCATCACCATTCGTGACTCTTGGCATACTGTTTCTTTTTTTTTCTACGATGTGGCTTTGTCAACGACGTGTTACTACGCCAGCTCATGGCCAAGAGGCAAAGAGTACTCCAAGTATATACTTACATCTGTAGGTTCTTGTGACAGTTCTTCAGGAGCATGACCCTGCAGTATGTCCAGTAAAGCAATAAGGGCCTGTTCACAAAATTGTGCATTGCTGAACCGCGCTTGCGATATCAGGGAGAAGACGGATTTAAGGCCTATTCCTGTAATCTGTGGACACACGAAGAAAACATGATTTTAGAAATTAGAATCATTCAGTGCTTGCCGAGGTCGGTTTGTGAATGAGTGACCATTAATTAAATACCGAGTTCGCCGTGTCACGGATCTCTCCATGCCTTAAACTTAAGCACGATAGACGTTTGTCCCGGCTGTCATTTCTAGACCTTTAATCCCGAAGGTCCACACAGAACTAAGTGGTTAAAATCATACATTTTTTTTGTTTTCTTCATGCTATGATTATGTATCATAGCATGATGTAAACAACCTCATCACGAAACCGTCAACCAAGCATTCTGTACATCAAACTAAGTAACTTTACGCAAAAATTATTGCTGGAAAACGACTTTTTTTCTGGGTGAAAAATCATGTTTTGTGGTAAAACTCAATGTAACGCACTCAAAACATTGTGCTGATGGATGGATTAAAAATAATTCTCGGTCGTGGAGGTGTTGAAAGTAAAAATCTTACATTAAAAACTTGTATTAAAATACTTTGGCCCCCAATATCTCCGTAACTAGAAGGTTCCCAGGTATGGTGTAGAACAAAAAAATGATCACAATGACGGGGAGAACAAGTGCCTTTCGGCTTCGTTAAGAGGTTTTTTATACCCTTTATATCATCCAGTCTGTAAAGTTTAGTCAAGGGTATGGGACTAAGAAGATTACGGTATGTGATTTGGCTTTTTAAGTTACTCTCGTGACTTAATCGGGTAATTATTTTGTGTCGCGAATTTAGTCATAATGTGTTTCGTCATACCTACTATGACGATAAATCTGAAGCCGGTTCTCAGTAAATTGTCTCCTTTCTTTACCTATTGGTTTAAATACGCGCTTTGACGTGGAGTTGCGGACACCAGCCCGTTAAACAATATACAATATACCTATTGGTTCTACAACGCAAAAGGAGTAAGGGACCTACAAGGTAATAGATGGATGGAGCAATACAGGACGTAAAGTTTATCTCTTTCCCGCGCTGAAGTAAGATTAAAATAATAGATAATGCTATTATTTTAATCTTACTTCAGCGCGGTGATCCTGTCCACTTTTATTTCGAGAAGTCTATTTATTCAAACTATTGTTCACAGGCTATCCTAATTGTGCCAAATACAGGTGGCTCTTTAAAAAGTAACTTTCTGAATAGATATTTCGCTCGACAAACCCCAGACACGTGGCCCCTTATTGTACATTCCTTGGGGATACGTGTGCCAATCCTCTTTACAGCCGGTTTCACTCCAGAAACACCGATTTAATTATTACGGTTTCAGATAACTATGACGTGAACAAGTTTTCAAACACTGAACATGACCGATTAAAAATTAAAGGAAAAACTCCATAATATCGTTATTTTCCGAGTGATCTCCAAGCGGTGGTAATGTAAAAATAGAATGAATTGAAATATGATCGTGATGATTGAAGTAGATACCTACCTAATGTATCAAAATTCAAAATTGTCGATGTACATTCAGTCAAAAAAGTATCGGGTATGGATGATTTGTTTATGGTTCCAATTTTTTTTTTGTTTTTTTTTGTTGTGGTTAGATTAGCACAACTGTTTTCCATTTTGGCGCGGAGTTTGAGTTACATCTGTTATTTAGATTAAATACAGTACTGATTTTAGTTATATCATATCTAGTGTGTATTGCGAATTTCTTAATGGACAAAAATATCGGACAAAAAGTTTGTCTTAAATTTTGCATCGCCAATGGAATTTCGAGTTCGGAGTGTCTGAAAATGTTACAGAAGGCTTACAGTGAATCGACTTTATCAAAACCACGCGCTTATGAGTGGTACAAAGCGTTCAAAAGCAGTCAAGGTGTGATGGAAGATTTGCCTCGTTCTGATAGGCCATCAACGTCTGCAACTGAAGTTAACATCGCAAAAGTGAAGGAAATAGTGACTGACAATCTTGCCGGAAGGTCAAACGGTAAATAAAAAATATTATTCGGACGTTATGCAGCGTTTTAGAGAGCAAATTAGATAAAAGGGCCAGATTTGTGGAAAGAAAATTCTTGGATTTTGCACCACGATAATGCGCCTTCGCACAGTTGTGAACGATTTTTTGACCAAAACTCAACAAATACCATCGAGCAACCACCTTATTCACCAGATATGGCTCCAGCCGACTTCTTTATTTTTCCTAAACTCAAATTACCACTTCGTGGCACCCGTTTTCATTCAGTAGAAGACATAAAGGAGAATTCGCGGCGAGAACTGAACTCAATTCTGGAATAAGCATTTAAAAAATATTTTTATGATTGGATTATTAGTTGGCGTAAGTGTGTCGGTTCTGAAGGAGCATACTTTGAAGGTGATAAAATAAATTTGGATAAATAACTAATATTTTGTGTTTTATTGATCTTTTCCCGGTACTTTCTTGACAGAGTAGTATGTAACTACATTTGTTGTATGTTAAGGAACATGGAATGATGCAGTGTTGCTAGCAACATGTAATTATTGTTTCTCAACATTATTTTACAAGGTTCACAGGGCATTAATATTATAGCAGGTATAAGTGAGAAGACTAATAAAACGCTGAATGGACTGTGAGAAAGATGCTAGGCTAGTAAAGTCACTAGCCATATTTAAAGATATTAATAAAAATCATTATAATCTTAGAGAAGGTTTAAAATTTATTATACCCTTGTTATCATATAATCTTCGTCTATGTTTGATGTAAAATTATAAATGAATTATTGTTATTATTAAGATAATAAAAGGTAATAAAAAATGAAATGTATAAAAACGAGTTAATGTTGCATAAAATTTTTATTCAAATAATAAGATAAAATAATTCACTACTTTTCTAGCCTAGTATCTTTCTCACAATCCATTCAGATTTTACTACTGAGATGATGACTAGTAGCTCTAGAAGTAGGGAAGAAAATAACACACTGCGTCGACCCCAAATAAATTGGGTCTAACAGCCAATTTGATATACCTACCTTTGCCCGCTAATGCTACTAGGAGATAGGCTATTATAAGAAAAAGCCAGGAGAATAATCATGGACGGGCTCCTCGGGCGGGATATCCTTACCTTTGGTAGTTTGCTGACTGATATCGTCTGCGGTTCTTCACCGTCGCTGTCATCAGACCAGTCAGCGTTGCTATGAAGATGCCGCCAGCGAGCGAGTATAGCCTTCCGAACGCTGGCGTACACCGCAAATTGTGATGGGTTGGCCAGGAGTGCAGGGGCATAGCAAACCGCTAGAGCGTTCGCCGCTTTTAGACGCCGGAGTTTTTCTTTCTTACCGATCCTTTTGTGGGATCGCCTTTCCCTCCTAAAATTGATTTGTTGTTTCAGAAATGGTGTAAGTAACAATCAAACAATTGACTTTTCAAATACAAAATCTAAATCAAATGGATAGCCAAAAGATACACCCTGTAAAGATACCGCCTCATTAGTCTAGTCTAATTCAACCACAAATCTAAGTGAGTGTTACTTACCTAGTAACTCTATCAGTACTCAGTAGTCACACAACTCACATTTTTCCACCTTTTTTTTAGCTTATCTTATAATTTCGAAATCATAGCGAAGCGAAATTATAGCGAAGCGAAATTATAGCGAAGCGAAATTATAGGATAAGCTGAAAAAAAAATGGTCGTCTGTAAAGTCGGTTTACGGACGATGATTTTACGTGATGACGTCATTTTTCATGATATTAGTAATTTTAACTTAAAAAACAAACTATCATCCCCCTTTTCACCCGCTTAAGGATTGAAATTCTAATAACACCGTTTCGTTAGCTTCCAACCATACGCCTAGATATTAAATTTTGTGATTTTTACTTCGAAAATTAAGGACTTTCCTTACACAACTTCATCCCCTTTTTTTAAAATTTGGGGGTGTAATTATCAAAAACACTGAGACACGTATAAATTAATTTTCAATTGTCAGCATAAACACAAAATTTCAAGATCCTAACTTTAAAACTGACGGACTTTCATACAAACTTTCATCCCCTATTTAACTCCCTTAGGGGTTGAATTTCGAAAAATTCTTATTTCTTGTCTACATTATGAAGGGCAAATTTTCAGTTTTCTAGGTCCAAGGGTTTGGGCTGGGCGTTGATCGCAGGATTCGTGACACTTTTTCGTGCGTGCAGTCGGTGTTCATCGATTTATAAGACGTTGTCACGTCAAAAGGTGGAAAAATGTGAGTTTAAACTCCATGATTCCCAGAGACGACTATTTATTCGTGGAAACTATACATTTGAACTTGTTTCATCTTTTCAGATTAACAGTATCGAAACGTACAAACACAGTACAGAACGCACATATTGGAAACATTGAAAGTCAGCCATAACATGATTAAAAATATGATTTACAACAACAAGATGAATAAAATTCAAACAAAAACACATAACTGGACTGTGAAAGAAGTCTGTTTCAGCAAGTTGTTTGTGGTTGCGACAGTTTGCGCTTGCAAAATTAAAAAATAGGGTAGGTATTATAGAGAAAACGGAGTTTTGAGGAGTTTCAAACTTGTTTTCATTCAGGGGGTTAAAATAGTTAAATAGCGCTATATCAGAATCATAATATGAATCTAGTTAAAAATTTAAAATTCCTAAAATGGACTCAGCAGCTCAGCGTTGGCCCAGTGGTGGCGGCCCCGATTTACGAACAGTAAGTCGTGGGTTCGAACCCAGACAGGCGCATTACTTTGTGTAATTTATTTCATCTCCACTGCTCTCAAAACGGTGAAGGAAAACATCGTGAGGAAACCGGCATGTCCTAGAACCAAAAAATTCGAAGACATGTGTCGTCTCTATGAGAGGGAATGGGCTATAATCCACCACGCGGGCCCAGTGCGGATTGTCTACCAATCCGCACTGGGCCCGCGTGGTGGATTATAGCCCATTCCCTCTCATAGAGACGAGGCCTGTGTCCCAGCAGTGGGAACATTAATAGGCTGATGATGATGATGATGATGAAAATGGACTCTAAGGTTAAGTTGACCATAAGGTCCATTTTAAGAATTTTAAATTTTTAACGTGATTCATATTACGATTCTGATAAAGCGGCCATTGTAGACCCCCAGTACTAGTATGCAAACAATAATTTTCAAACTAAAGCAAGCAATTTGTAATTCTATTATTGCTGCTACCTATTGAATATTGGGTTGGTATCTGCAAGTCTCAAGTCAAAGTGTGTACCTATTATTAACTATCTAATCAGAACTGAGTCTGCATGGTGGATTATGACCCTCTCACAGAGAAGCAGCTTGAATCACATTCTCAGCAAATTGTAGGTTTATTACGCTAAGTCACGATGATTAAACTGTTCTCCAACCATTTTTGCTTGTTTGATGTCAACAGTCCAATTATTTTATGTCTGAATACCAGGCAATAATTGCCTATCAAAACATTCACAAGAACTAATGTATTGTATCCTATTTTGGGTGACAAACACCTCTAGAAATACAAACTAAAGTGTTAAAGTCAAGAATAAACCGATGCAAGAATAAACCGATGCAAGAATGTTATATGAGAACATACAATAATAATATAGTAGCTGTGAATCCATTCAGTGTCCACCACGCACAGGTTAGAAATGGACAACAATCAATGAAATATATTATGTTTTTGCTCCATTGTGCTGCTATCTAATTGCAGTATAGTGTTTTAGTGCACAGATAAATAAATCAATAAAATAATAACTAACACCCATTTAAATGTTAGTTCTTTTGAATAATATACAATTACGAATATGTTATTGGCTTGTATCATTTGCATAGGCTCGGCTACTGCCTCTTACTTTGCCACAATCATACTGGAATTCTCTCTCCTAAGCATAAGTATAACTACTAATAGCAATATTATAGGCTGATCTATGAGAGGGAATCGGCAGTGATCCACCACTCTGGCCTAGGGCAGGTTGGTAAGTTTGGACGATAGGTTGAATACATAATAAAACACACTCACTTGGTGCCACTCCAACATATTGCCCGGAAATACTTCTTATAGTTCTCAGGTTCCATACATCTTAACTCTGGCACTTGCATCCTTAGAGCCATGCTGGTAATATCTTTTTACTTCTGTAATATTACGATTGTGCAACACGTTGAAATCAATACCTAGGTTTAGGAATAGTCATTTTTTTCACGCACAAAATGTCACACAGTCGCATTACACCACTATTGCATTGCAATTTGCAGAGCATAAACATTTGTAAAGCCAGCTTAGAATATTGTGGTATGTGATTTTTGACAGCGGTAACAGTCAACCATTTTTAAGAGCAAAACATCAATGTCCTCCAATTATTTAAACAATAGTAGAATTGTTAAAGCCTAAATTGGCTTTGCTTAGTTTTTTTTTTACTCCTCTTTGGAAATGACCCGATGTCTACTATTCTGCTGTTATGTTGTACTGTTAAATTTTTCACTTTATTGAAGTGATCGCAAACCGTGTTAAAATTACACACCAGACTATATTTTAATATTTTTGTCATGGACAGAATTTGGATTATTATTTTTTATGACTGACATGAAATTACAGATAAATTGGTCTTTTTCATAATGTATGGAATCAAACTGTTTTGATAATTATTATGATTTCCAGTTTTATAGAAGAGCAGTTTTTAATTAAATTGTTGTGGTCATGGAAAAATCTGATCTACAACAAGCAAGCAATATTTTTGTTTATTCGCAAAAGCTGTCGACAAATCTAATACCTATAAGCAATATTCTGAGAAGTTTTTAACAAAAGTTTTAATACACCTTTTTCGCAAATAGAGTTTCACTGTGTTTATTGCAGCTAATAAAAATACGTATACGTGTAATGCAACTGTATTTACATAATAATTCACGATTTATTAACATTTTCAATAATATACCTGACGCACTTGTAACGGCATTCTGTTTATTTTACACATATTCAGTTTATTAAAGGTATTTTAATCCAAATCGTTAGGAATTCCAGGTCCAAACGGATTCAAACGTATAGTTAGCAGTAATGTCAAAAAATCAATAAACACTCGGAGCCGTCGGAGCTAGTGATGGGGCCAAATGAATCGGTATTACAGCAATAACCGTTACTCAAAAATGAGATGGTCTGTTTAAAAGTTATGAAGTTCTTAGTAAAGCTAGGTAGAGTCAGTGCATTTTTTCAAGAGCTAATAACTAAAAATAATTTGTTGCTTAATAATAAAACCAAAAACTCCTTTTTTATGTTGAGTGAATAAACTAAACAAACAGCAACAATTATAATATCTTACGTCTGAAAATCAACAAAATATTTGACTTAAAAAGCGACAAATTATTAACTCCGATTTTATTTTTGATGCATTGGTTATGCGAACGTAAAATCGAAAGAATGTCTAGAGTGTCATTATTCAGCGAGGTTCATAAGTGGTTACCTAGGTAGCCGGCTGATGAGTAGATTCTTTCAGACTCGACACTCGTGGAAGGAACTTTCAACAAGTTATTGTAATCCTGCAAAAAATATTTACCATTTATGCCTCCATTTTCATTAAGAGCCCTCTCTACTCTGATAACGGCAGATAAATCGTTCACAAATTCCATATCTAAAGTTTAGTGGTGGACGTTCTGTTAGGGCGAGACTGAGACATGGACTCTCCCGCATTCCCCAGTCAACTCGCAATCGTGGCGAAATATCGTAAGCTCAAAATAAATTCTAATCACGGAAGATATCCCGTACAAGTTTAGATATAAACCGTGAAAGCTTAAAACATTGTTTGCAAGATATTTGTTCGTTTGTTTAAAAACTAAATATTCTTATTACAAAGAATCCTCTAAAAAACCGTTGAATAGCACACACTGTGACACTTGACTGAGGTCTGTGGGTGTGACTGAGTTCAGTAATCAGTGTACTTTATGTCAATGACAACACGGGACAACACCATCAACGCCTTGCATTTGTAACTGTAAATGTGTGTACATTTTAAAAATGTCATATCGTTTAATCAATTATCATTAAAGACAGAAAAAAATCGAAATGTCGGTTTTCGCAAAATTTAAACCCGGTTTCTAAAATGTCATCAAAAACCGATTTCAGTGAAACCGGTTTTGTGATCCCCACTTGCCACCCTAATAGAGTTGAACTAAACTCAATCATCTTTTCTATAAATTCGATTTGAAACTGACCCGACGTCAAATTCTGGGTAGCATTTCTATACTTACAGAAATTACTGTTGCCCCATTTTACCCAGACATTTAGCTTTTACACAGGCCCTATGAACGTTTACTAGTACCAAAGATATCTAGCGTATCTAGCGGTTAAAAAGTCTTATACACTATATATTTGAAAGTCTGTCAATGACATTCAATAAAATTATATAGTGTATTAGTCTTTTACAGTACACACATGTACAATGTGAAAAGGTTCTTATCTAATCAATCTAATCGTTGTGGTGAAGCTGTCAACAGTCTCGGTTACCACGGCCTGTGGTGCAGCCGAAGTGCGGGCCGTTTTGCGCGGCACGCGAATGTAAACGACATTATCCGACGAGCACTTGTCACCGTCGGCGTTCCAGCTGTTTTAGAACCACTTTACGATGGCAAGAGACCAGACGGCATGTCTTTGTTTCCTTGGAAGATGGGTAGGCCTTTAGTATGGGACGAAACTTGCGTAGATACTCTTGCGCCTTCTCATCTGCCAAGCTCGTCGTGCTGTGTTTGGCGGTGCCGCTGCGGCTGCAGAGAACCTCAAACGGCGTAAATATGGAAACCTTTGTGGTAACTATATTTTCGAGCCGTTTGGGGTTGAAACTCTGCGGCCGTAGGGTCGGAGTGCCCATAACCTGTTCAAAGAACTTTCAAAACGCCTAGTTGACGCTTCCCGTGACCCAAGGGCTGGCTTTTATCTTGGTCAGAGGGGTAAGTATTGCCATACAACGCCGCCAGTCTCTTGGGCATATTACCTGCTGATAGCGTTGAAGAGAAGTTTTTCGATGCCCTTCAATAGTTTGTTGTTAGTTTATTTATTTTAGTTTATATAAAAGTTTTTTTTTTATTAATTATGTAAATAAAACTAAATAAAACGAAAACCAAAACTTTTACAATATAAACGAAGTTTTCAAAGAAAGAAGACATATTTCTTTAAAGTATCTCGCATTCGTTTGGCGCCTTTTACAGTCGAGGACTTTAATTGATGAGCCACTTGCCACTATTCGTTTTTAGCCGTGTTATGCAAATCGGGTGTGCAAAATTGGAAAGTACCTAGTGAAAATGGCTCACTCTACATGATAATGACTTCTTTATTAACGTTCTCAAAGTATATTTACAATTTACAAAATTATTAAAATAAACTAAACTAACTTAAACTAAAAACTTAAAAAATGGCGTCAAAAAACTCCTCCTCAACACTGTCAACTGGTAATGTCCCCAAGAGACTGGCGGCGTTACCACGCTGTATGGCAATGCTAAGCCTTTGGCCAAGGTAAAAGCCAGCCCTAGGGTCAAGGGAAGAGTCAACTAAACGTTTTGAAATATCCTTGAAAAGGCTGTGAGCGCTCATGATAATTGGAATAAAATTTAATAAATATTTTTTTAAGCTGAAGCCTTTCAAAGGACAGGAAATAACTGCCTACCACCTAACCTAGGCTCTTCCATTCAATGTAGGTATTCATTTTAGAATTCCGTACAGTAATTGTAAAAAGGAACTTTGATAGTGTGATCTGGCAGGGCTATTTGTCTGTCTGCCAGACACACCTGCCCACACTTCAACCAACTTATCTGTGCAGGCAGACATATCGATGTATTTTTTTTTGACAAGCTGTGCCACCTTGAACTACACACAGATTTACAGTATTTTAAAAATGATGTCACGTTTAAACAGTAACTTTCATTGCCATACGTAGGATCCAAAATGAGAGAGAAGTGGGGAAGTTTTCAATTTTAAAGTGGGAAACCAAGTTAAGTGGGGTAATAATATAGAAGGGCTTTGTGCAAGGCAGGCACACTGGGTACTGGGTTGGTGAGGAATAAGACCACTGATGATGCTTCGTTCTTCTTTATTAGGAGTAGAGTTTTCTTATAGATAGATATCTTGCTGATGTCTTGCCGTCGTCGAATGTGTCAAAAGATTCTTTTTTTTTTCGGAATGGCATCTCACAGTTCAACCTAGAGAAGTTGTCGTCTGCTTAACCGGACAATCCTGTGGGTGCCTTAAGTGTAAGGCCTCCAGGCAGGGCATAAAACTTATAAACTAAACGACTACACGCTAAGGGCACCCCCTGCGGGGTACGGGCCTCGGCTTAGGGCGTCGGTGGGAGAGGACAGCAAGGGGAGAGGCTGGATCTGAGTGGTGTCATTAATTAGGGACTGATTTTGGATTACAGGCTCAGCCACGCGGGCTGACACGAGCATGAGACGGGAAGGGTTCGTATCGGGGCGTCGCGACGGGCCTCGACGGCGAGGGCGGAATGACGGCTGTTTGCGTCTGTGCTTTTTAAGCGTGCTAGTTTCCTTCCTGCTCTCCTGGAGGAGGGTAATAGCGTCATCGGGATCGACTAAAGCATAGGGCGGCGGATCTGACTAATTCGCGAGGGTTCTTATCGGGCGGCCGCTGCGATCAGGGGGTTGCGATGTTTGATGGCAGAATCGAAGAAGTGCTTGGACAGGCGCTTCATAGACTGTGCTATCGTGGGGATTTTAAGATCTATATGTAAACGGTAATTACGGACGTAATAGGGGGCTCCCGTGACTTTACGTAAGAACCGGTTCTGAAGGACCTGCATCCCATGGATATGTCTAGGCTTGGCGTGAGCGTACACGACACAAAGTCATGATGGGACGGATCACGCCGGATCACCTGAGAGGCAATTTACTCTTTTCCGTTAGTAAGTAATGAAGTCTACCCATCGCAAATGAAGCTCGGTCGTGAGCTGCTTTTATATGTGGCCCGAAGGTCAGATGGTTGTCGAGTATGACTCCTAAGTATTTGACTTGCTTCTCCCAGGATGTACATAATGATCGGAGTGAGGGTAGTGACATTACAATACGCGGTCTCGAAAAAAGAACGGCCTGTCTCTAACCGGGGTTAACCTCGAATCTCCATTTCTTAAACCAAGCGTCTAAGACACTGAGGTTTGGAGGGTTTTGGCGATTGCGTTTTTACTGCAACCGGTGTATTAATAGATGGCCGTGTCGTCCGCGAACAGGGCTAACTGAGCTTTTATGCTCTTGGGAATGTCACTAGTGAACAACGTGAACGCGGAGATGACGGAGCCCTGAGGGACTCCGGCGCGAATAGGATGACGGGAGGAGAGCGATTTTCCTATGCGGTATACATCCATTGCGATTCGACAGAAAGTCTCGCAAGATGAGCACGAGACAGATACAGCTTGTATAATAAGCCGTTGTGCCAGACTTTGTCGAAAGCTTTCGCTATGTAGAAGAACAACGCGCCCGTCATCGACGAACGCTGGAAACCAGCGCTCAGGTGTTCGACAATGCGATGGGCTTGTTGAATGCAAGAGTGTTCGGTCCTGAAGCCGAACTGTTCGTTGGGAATGAGGCTCTTAGTTTCGGCGAAATCTTTGAGACGCTTATAAATAAGGACTCTCATAAATTTTTCCGAGTGCTTTCAGGAGACTGATAGGACGGTAGCTCGAGGGGTCCGCCTTGGGTTTATCGGGTTTGGAAGAAGTTGTTACACAAGGTGCCATTGAAGATATTGCCAATAAGACTATTAACTGACCGGGGAGAAGTTTGAGCACCTTGTTGGTGATTCCGTCGGAGCCGAGAGCTTTACGCAGTTTAAGCCCTTTAATGATGTCGTACACTTCGTCTGAGGTGACTACAGGTAGAGGATCATCAAGGTCTTCAAAGCGGGGAAGTCCTAAGGTCCTACGTTCGACTTCCGCGTTTACCATGTCGACGTGTTGATTATCTACCAACCGGTAGATAAGCGTGATGGGAGTGCACTGAGATACAAGACTGTCGGCTAGGCATTCGGCCTTTTCAGTCTTCGAACGTTCGAAGACTCGAAGAGTCTTCGAGTCTTCGAACTCGAGGCTCTTATCCGGGCGAGTGAGAGGAGGCATTGAAGCCTCTTTGGTGGCACGTAACTTTCTTTGCAGTTGCCAGAAAACTAGGTGAGTGGGCTCGACTGCTCGAGTTCGCTGAGCATCTTGTCTCACTGATTTAAGCAAAAGTCACTGGTTCGCTTCTTAACAGCACGCTGTAAGTAGCGCATTGAGCTTTGTTCGAGTCGCAGGGAAAAGAGCTGTAGCTGCCGTCTCGTTTATCAGATCACGTACGTCATCGGGTAGTTTCCAGCGCTGATCGCTCAAGGCTGGGACTTCCCGTGAACAATCCGTCAGTACGGATTGAATGTGCTCTGTAAAGGAGTCGAGTCTGACTGTGACTGTATGGTCGGGGATGGTATCCAAATGCGACGTGAGGGAATTCAGCTTATCGCTGACTTTCCTCCAGTCAGTGATTACAAGGAAAGGCGGGGGCTGATCCGGGTCGGAAGGACCAGAGCGGGGGAGCAAGTGCATAAACACAGGACGATGGTCGGAGTTGAGCTCGTGAAGAGTCTCAATCAAATGCAACTTAAGGTTTACATTTTTGAGAAGCGCGATATCTAGTACGTCAGAGCTTTTGCTCGGGTCGTGGGGATAGTGCGTATTCTCCATTGGAGCGATAGGATCAAAGTTAAGGGAGACTCCTAAGTTATACACGAATCTTCCTCTGGTAGAGGTCAGCGTGCCGTTCCAGGCGGGGTGTTTGGCATTGTCGTCGCCCGCTATAATAACGGAGTCGCTCAAGCCGAAGAGGACAGTAAGGTCCTTGGTAAGTTGCGAGTACTCCTTGGACGTGCCGCCGGGAGGGATATAAGCCAATATGATGGTGATCGGCGGATGACCGGTCATGCCAAGCCGACAGATAGATATCTCGAGTAGAGACTCTAACGGATGGGGGACTATGGGGATGCAATGCAGGTCCTTTTTGTAATAAATTAGAGTGCCACCACCGCGATAACGCGACCGATCGTTGCGAACTATGCGATAGTTGGCCATTTTTGGATCACGGTAACTGGGCGAGAGAAAGGTCTCCTGTAAGAGGAAAACGTCAATTTGAGGTCGCGAGGAAAGCGGCGATCTCATCACGTTGGCTTCTGAGGCCATTGGCGTGCAAAAACCTAATTTAAGGGATCGTGGTTTGAATTTACCTAAGTTCGTATTATCCATACTCAAGGGGACTTAAGGGTTTTGAGGGCTTGCACTATCTTGGGACAATCGCGATAGTTGGCCAGGTGGCCCGACTGGCCACAGAGGACACAGCTAGCGTGCCATGGTCGCCCAGGCACTTTACGCACCTGTGAGGCGCGTAGCAGTGCTTTTAGCAATGGCCGTACATCTGGCAACGGTGCCATTGCCCTATCTGGTGCGACTTGAACGGCCTATTAATTAAGATTCCTGAAAGGGAGCAGTCTGATTTGATTTTAAAGATCGGGTGGTGAACTTCCACCGGGTCGTAAATGACCAGTACTATATCGTACAGAGACGGGAATGTTTTGTTTAATGAGATCCTTAGTCCAATCCAGATCCGTAGGGTTCCTTAGTCCTGACAAGGCACCCTTATAGTTTCATGATGGTCGTCTGTCTGTCAGTTTGTCCGAGGTTTTGCTAAGAGACTGTTAGTACTAGAAAGCTGTTATTTTTTTAGAGGTGTGTATCAACAACGCCGACAAAGTGGTACAATAAAATTTTGAAAAATATTTTTTTTAGGGTAGCTTTCCTTTATGTGTAGTGGGGATGAATTTGTTATTTCTCGCCTACCCCACCGTGTGGGGTATCGTTGAATAGGTCTTTTAAAATGACCTAGGGATTGTTTTGTTAGTCTTTTTAATTTAATGCTCCATTTACGAAATATTAAACTTTAAAGTCCAAAGTTTTGCTCCAGTAGGGCGTCACCCCTCTCTAAAACCTAAACTGCGGGCTTCAAAAATCTGGAAAAATTCATGAAGATAGTGCATTTTATAAGAAGATAGTGAAGATAGTGAACTTTAAAGCAAAACTATAGCGGTTAAGATAACTTTATTAGTTTAGCAGTAATAGTCGTTGAACTTGGGTGTTGGATAATTTTGTACCAATAACAAAATCCTTAGAATAAATCCTATAAAGTGACTAAGATGAAGTAGTTGCTTGTTTGCCCGACACGCACTTGGCCGGTTTATACAACATTTCCTAAGCAATTGACCACTCAAATCAATTACAAAATCGGGTAAAACTAAAACCCAACAAAATTAAGGCAAAAGGGTGGGAAAACATTGAGTATTAAGTTACCTTAATTACTGCGAAACTTAACCGTAATGAGAACACCTAATGAGAAAACCTATGTAAAACTATGTATTATTAAGATCTATGTAACAATATATATATGAGAAAAATATAAAATTAACAGTAAGCCTACTATGTACACAAAATAAAATGCAAAAACTACCAGAATATACAACTAAGTTATGAATATTAGGTTTGTAATGCTTATTTACTATCCTATCAGTGCCTATGTACCTATCACTATTATATATCGTTATACGCTATCTTCATCATCCCGCGCAGGCTTCATTTCATTTGGTTTTGATTTTATTTTAATTTATGCCACATAGGTAGGGTTTTATTTATGAAAGAAAACATCTATAAAATGTCCCCCCTCCCCCCGCCCCACACTCCTTTTTCTGTGAAGTTAGGTTTAGGGGGGTTTAGGTAAAAATACAGCAAACATTTCAATAATCAGCGAAAGGGTTTATCACTAATGGTTATCGTTTTTGCGATAACCATGCCACTGGCGAGTAAGGTCAATGACAGCATTAACTCTATTTTATACTTTATAGCACCAATAACTTCAGAAAAAGTTTATTTTTTAGTTAAAACAACTTAGTGTAAAGTTCAGGTACCTATTTACAATGAGATCCTTTCTTTTCGCATAATGTTTTTTATATAATTTTTGTTGGCGTACAGTTTATGTTGGCATAATTTATCTTGTAGGCTAATTGGTTTTGTCATAAGAAATCGCATAATGTTACTAGGCATAATGACTATTAGCTTAGCAGTACTAGGGCATACAACTAATAGGATTATCGGAAACAGAAAGTTACTTTTTCATGTCACACCATCATATACAAAGTAAAAGCTAGTATTGTATAAAAAATATGTATTATTGCTTAGCATTTTAGGAGTTAATATAATTTCTACTTAAACGTTATAACAGTAAGGAAATCTGCTAAAATCTGTTAATAGGTATATCCAGGTATGTCCAATCAATTCTATTCCAATTTATTATTTTTATACGTTACCCAACAAAATAATATGGAGTAATGTGTAAATAATATTAAAATAATCGAGTTTTTATAATTTTTTTCGATCATTTTTTAATCGAGACATGAATTTGCTCAAGTCCGTTACATTTTACCGGTTTTTTGAAGTTTGAACAACCCTGGCGCGCCATTGTGGTGGTTGGTGTTCCTCGGTTTGTCATTTTATTACAGCTTGTGTGTTTTTAACAAGAATAAGGACAGTAATGAATATATTTTTTACGAATGTTATACTGCAAAAAACGACAGTGACAATAATGCGTGCCGAACCTTTTATACCTGACTAACGAACAGCTTTGAGTCACCACGGTTAGTTCAAATTGATGGCTGAGCTGAGGTTATTTGTTGTGACATAGCTAGCTATATAATATCTGCAACAATTTGTCATCAGCGTTTAATAAAATTATCGTTTATATGTTTGGAGATACACGGTAATGCAGCATTTATTTACTATTGAAACTATTGGGATCAGTTCATTGAAAATTTGAGCATGTTCTTTCATAATTTTACACAATACAAGCCTCGCGACTCTTGGCGTTGGACGTAAGCTTTACAAAGAACATAAGTTTTTTTTTTCTTTAATCTGTTTTTTACTGCAATTTGAGATACTTTTAGTCAGTAATTATTTTGTATCACAGTGAGTACTCGACAAAATAGGTCGTATGTACACTCAAGTCCTGATAGAACTTTGTGTGCAAGTACGAAAGAACATGAAATAAATCATCCATCTCAGTGTCATCAAGTAGTAGTTGGAAGAAACATTGAAATTAAACGTAGTTTGATTACAGTATTTATTCTAAATGCTGTGTTGACTGTAATTGCTAAGCTGCATAATGTTTACTTGTTAAAAGTGCACTTTCATTTTGTTTGTCTTCATTTGCATGTCAGTAGTTTTGTGTCTATTTTGTGTGGGATATTTATATACAATTAGTCCTGGTTGTTAATAGACTGAGGTGGTTGACGATCAAGTAGGGCCTATGGGTGATAAGTATCTTCAGCAAGTCTTTACCAATCATAGTTTGAAATTTTGTTTACTCCAGGTAAACAATGCACAACAGGTTCCCATTTATTTTTAACAATTTAGTGTTTGTTTATATAAATTATTTCCTGGATGTCAATACAATTTTTTTAAATTGTGTGTGTGTGTGTTGTTTGTAGTTGAAATAAAACATAATAATAAATCTAAAAATTGGGCTGAATTGATTACTAGATAATTATATTTCAAGAATTATGAGTATTGATAAAATATAATAGATTAGAAGAACATGCTAAATTAGAAGGTAAGAATATGTGCAGGCATGGTGATAATAATTGAACCCAAATGTCATTTATTTGAGTATTTTCCTTACATCTGTTTGTGCAAAAATTTAAGATTCCCAAGGCAACTTAGTCTAGCAGTGGAAGTAACTAATTATTTTGGTACACTTATCAACAAAATATGGCCATGAGTCATTGTAGGTCAACTATTTAAATTTACTCATTAATTTGATAAGCTTGTTGGGTAATCAAGCCAATTAGAATTTTACAAACATTAATTGTTAGGAATCCATAGCTCCTTCCTGATAGTAAGGCTAATGGAATTGATGTGCATCCTTTATTTAATTTTTATTATTTATTTCATAAATTATCATGCTTTCTGTTTTAAGCATTGTATATGAAGATGTAATAGTTAAATAATCTTGAATGGTACATATCTAGAAGGTTCATAAATTATTATATTTTTAATTTGAAAAATGTGAAAGCTATTGAGAAAAGAGAAAAAAATTAAGATCCTAGGTTTCAAGGAAACTGCAGAAAACGGTGTTGCCTAAAAGTACTAAAAATAAAGTGCAGCTTATTGTCAACTAATGCAATAGGCAACAAGCAAATATTATTTGTATTCCTCCCATGTCAATAATAACTTGGAAATTTGTTTGTTTGAGACTAACACCCAACCCTAACCCTAGACTCTTGTAAGTAAGCATTGAGATTCTTGTACTCTTGAGCTAATCCAGTAGTGTGAGTATGTTATGTAATGTTTATATGTCATAAATATAAACATTGACCTTTTTGTGTCCGTGCTGGTTTCTGTTCTTTTAATTTTATAATTATGTATTATTTTATGAACCGTATTTAGGTATTTTTATTGTATCACATTATGATAACATTTTTAAAGTACTTGTTGTTCATAATATCGAATTATCCATATACTTCTCACTAGTTTTGATTATTTACCAACAATGTTACCATTTTATCTCAACATACATTTTGGATTAATAGTCTGTGTAAATGTCATTACACAGGCATCTTCAAAGTGGTCACTAAGTAGGGGCAGCTATGGAGGCTGGGGCGCGCGCCCTGGACGTGCTCCCGCTACTCCAGGAGCGGGTAGCGGCCCTGACCGGAGGCCGCGACCGCCGCGGGGGGCCGATTATATGGTTCCCGGCGAATTCCAGGCGAGACCGAGTCGCGCCAGATGACTATAGGCGACTGCTGCACTATTTGATCAGTATTCCCAGGTAAATATTTTAATTTTATGGTAACTTATTTGTTCTATTTAAATTAACAAAGTGAGTTTGTGCCATGTATTAAATGGTTATCGTTAGTTAGTCTAATGTCCTATAGTCGTGGCTACTCCACTGACCCCAGATGTCACATAAGTTTCCCAAAGCTAACTCAAACCTAGATGTTTATTTTTGTGAAAAATGTGTGTTCTACCCACCTTTCAAGTCTAGGCTTTTGATCTAAAATCTAAATAAGCTGACATTTATGTGCTAACAATGTAGGTATGTTAAAAAAATATGGTAGTCTACCTATTTTGATTTAGGTCAATAGAGCAGACAGTGCCAAGCAGCAAAGTGTAATAAAGTCTATTTTTGTTATGAGTCCAGCAGAGGGTTACATTTAGGACTGACATATGAGTCTATTAATTTATTACTCAAGTTAATCTCGACACTGCTGAGGCGAATAATGGGTAATTTCATACACTAACATGAAACTCAAACAATAGGCCCAAGGCTCAACATGCTGGTCTACTTCAAAGTAATTGTGTACAGTATGGTAGGTTTCCTGTGATTAGTAAATATTCCATTCAGCTGAATGTGTTCTAGTGAATACTATTGTTTGTGGCAATAGTTACTAAGTTACCATACTCTACTTGCAAAGAAATTTTGATAGGTAATTGACATCATTATATTTTGTAAAACCGCTTTATTTGCAACTAGCTGATGTCCGTGGCTTCACCCGCTTGACAAATTATATATTAAAACCTTCCACTTCAATCACTCTAAAAACCTGCATCAAAATATATTTTCTTTTGTTTTAGTGATTCAGTGAGAACACATGGATTCACAATATTGATTGATATGAGAGGTTCAGCTTGGGCAGCAATAAAACCTATCCTAAAAGTTCTGCAAGAACACTTCCCTTCATCCGTCCATCAGGCACTGGTAGTAAAACCTGACAATTTTTGGCAAAAGCAACGCACAACCATAGGAGCACATAAGTACAAGTTTGAAGTAAGTTTTATATGAAGCAAGACTAATTATTAAATAAAAAAAAACTATTTTTACATACATTTTGTTTTGAAATTTGTTGTACCAATATTGTTATTTTATAATATGACTTCTTTTTCAGACAACCATGATTAGCTTAGAAGCACTTCCTAAAGTGATAGATATTTCGCAACTTACACCCGATTTAGAAGGTACACTACAATATGATCACGCGCAATGGATAGATCTTAGATTGGTAAGCATATTCATACATTATTCAGTCGCCTAAATTTTACAATTACAGGAATTCGTTGTTGAAGATTGTGAGTAATGCTATCGTGCCTTCCATATAGCCCACACCTCGGTATGCGCCATACGTGCGCTGACGCACACTCAGACACAAATGACGTCAGAATCATCGCGTTGGTGAAAATGTTTTGGAGCGCGTGTATAAATACACAAATTAAATGTTTCCTCGATTTACGAGGCACACAACCTGGACAAATAAGTAACACTTAAAACAGTAACTACTTCTCCACATACCGTCGTTTAGCGGAGCTGTATAATGAATGCGCTAACTGTTGTAATGATGGAAACAGTCAACATGATATTATTGTTTCGTAAAAAAGTGTAAAGCAATACAAAATCGGCGGTTTTGTGAATTGTTTCTGCAATCCATTCCACTCGCCACCACTCCTCGTAACTTAGTAAGCGGGACGTAAATAATGCAGCGTCTGACTATTGTTAGTTGGCTACCCTTATTCAGAGAGTGAAGAAGTCATACCTTAAAAGTGGAACACACATTTGTGTCGGTCATTTGTTATGTTTAGGTTATATGTATGGTGAACTCCAGAAGTTATTGTTTATTGTGAATATATTTTACATGGGCTGTTGTTTATAGGCTTTGGAGGAGCTAATGTGGCAAGCTGGTGAGCTGCTAGACAGGCTCGATGACCTGCAGGAAGATGTCGCGAGGGCAGATTTCGCCGATGACGTCACAGGCGCAAGGAGAGCGATCGACGCACACGCAGACATCAGCAAACGACTTGCTAAGGTCCCCGTAGACGAACTGGAGGGGCAAGGTACTTGAAAACTCATACTTATGTTGAAACACGGCTATTTTTTTTATCTACAAGACCTGCCGTAATAATTTTCAATTACCTGCTCACTTTTCACCTTCAGACGTAATTTTGAAGGGGTAATTAAACTCGATAATCTAATAGATAGAAGTGTTAAATGCGTTTATAATCGACGATCGCATAATTACGTATCCATGTACGTTTAAAGTATGCACATAATAAACGATAAAGTGCATTAGAAAACGTTAAATTGCGGAATTGCTTGTCTATTTATTTTTGATTCATATAACGTGGTGTTACGGTTGAACGGCGGGCAGGTAGGCAGGTGGTCAAGCGGTTGTTGTATAACCTCAGGTTTCAGCGGGTTGTCTGCGCACGCACTCGCTGTAGTAACACTGAAGGGTGTCGTGTTATGAACATTAGTGTTAGTGATGTGTTTCGATTGTTTGTGGTGCTCTGAACAGCCTGATACGGCAAAGAAGCATAAGATTTTGCACAAGACCTTATATAAAGAAGGTGAGCAATAAAGACGGATTATTGAAAATTCATCTCCTAATAGGCAGTTTGCTCTCAAGGCGTCCTTTTCGTCATTCCGAATACAAAAGTACCTCTAAACAGATACATTTTCATCTGCAGTAAACATAATACAAAACTATTCCATTAAAAAAAAACCGCCCAAGTGCGAGTTGGACTAGCGCATCGAGAGTTCCGTATAAACTTGTAGGTATTTTTTGGTTAATAAACTACATATTTACGGTTTTCAGATGTTTTCCTTTACATGGTGCTGTAAGACATTGCTTTTTGCCAAATTTCATAGTTCTAGGCCAACGGGAAGTACCCTATGCATTTTGATTCCCTTGAGAGTTTCGAAATATAAAGTTTTTTGTGACATAAACGCCCGTATTATTGTTTACGTTAACTGAGCAGGTTGATTTTTTCACAGCTTTTTGGGACCGTAAATTTGAGTATACTATGGTTTTAATTTCAACTCGATACCTCCACGCATTCCCGACATCTTCGGTCCGGTCTTGATATAAGGGCTCCGTTTTTTCTTTTTGAGATACGGAACCCTAAAAAATATGTAAAAACATTGTTCTAGCACTAAACTATACTCATTTACATGAGTAATGACTTATAATGTGTTTTGCCTGTATTTCTTTCGATTACAGAAAGTTCAATTTGCACAAGACAATGTTCTATGCATTATTGCTGCAAATACTCGTATGTACATTTAAAAACACATTTACTGTGGCATTTTTAAGTAGAAATGTTCAAGCGTGCTGATGAAAGGTGATAAACTAGTAAACAATATGGAATCTGCAACTTTCAGTCGTTTATGGTCGCCTCGAACTAGATGTGGTTTAAACAATCCGCCATAATGAGTTTCTGCTTGAATTGCGGCTGCATTGACCGACTTTATGTCGACTTAAACATTGTTGTCTAACAGACAACAATGTTTACTTTTGCACCACAATACAATTAAATGTAGCTGATGATAGCGTTGTCTTATGTGTATGTTAGGCTACAAGTTGACTGGCTAGTGTAAAATAGTAGGCTCATAGACTCGTGGAGCTTGATCAAGCTACTGCCAGGTCAAGCTGATCGCGCGGGAACCAACTGTCCGCTGTCCTGCTTGAGTCTAGACTTGAAGACATACTGAGCAAATATTTCTTCAACATGCGGTAGTATGTAACCTTTTGATCACGATCTACAAGCGACACGCGTTTGCGACAACAACTGCGAGAAAACAAGCAAAGCAATAAAAAAAATAGTCATTTTTTTTTTCATTTGTTTGAAACGATCGTCACCGTCGTTACTCGCGAAAAAACCATGTGTGTCGCGTCGCAGGTCGTGAACGGAGCATTAGTCTTCAAGCTAAGTTGATAATGAAAGAGTTTAGGCAGGAAAATCTAAATGCTTACGACCTTCATAATAAAAAATAAATAACTTCCCCAGGCGAACGTGTCCTACAACGCTTAGAAGCAGCGGAAGCGGTGTGCTCCGAGGCTAGCGGTAGCGGTGGCGAGGCCGCCTTCCACTGCGGCTCGTCGGGTGCCGTGCGCGCGCAACTTACGGCCGTGCGCTCGGCTCACGCGCATGCGCATAAGCTCTGGCAGCACAAGAAGATGCAGCTCGATCAATGCTTCCAGCTGCGCTTGTTTGAACAGGACTGCGAAAAGGTTGGTTAATTTATTCATTTTCATTAGATGTGGAAGATCAGAATCATTAATTGATTTTAAAAAATCTTTTTATTTTATTCTTAATCATTGGACTTATTCAACCCACTACCTGGGTTTATTTTTGCAAATCTCATCCATTTTGAGGATGAATCAAACTCACCATATCTCAACTATTGAATTCATTTCGGAAGAGTCTCAACACAAACCCAAATGTGATTTAAAAAACTTTATTTATTATGCATAGAACAAACTTTATTTGTGATGCATAAAAATAAATACTATGGCCCAGCGCACACCGCTGGAGGCGCAGCGGAGTGCATTTGAAGACAACTATTTAATATAAACCTTAACTACCTTGATATACGGTCAATATAAGAATAAATTCGCACGCGGTACTCGGAGCGCCCTCAAGCTACTACAAGAGCATGCGCGCGCCCGTATATCGAGGTAGTTAAGGTTTATATTAAATTGTTGTCTTCAAATGCGCTCCGCTGCGCCTCCAGCGGTGTGCGCTTTGCCTATGTGTGTACTAATCTACTTTGCCACGTAAAAACAAATGATCTATTTATGCCATTGATTAAATTAGCGGTATTCTAATCAGATGGTTTAATGATATTGAGGATGGATTAAAGATATTGGAGGTCAAAATTCTTAATTTTTTTTATTTAAAAACTAGATTTTAATGTTACAACTTTACTACAAATACCTCCACGACCATTGTACTATTTAACGCACCCATCTGCACAATGTTTCAGTGCGTTACATTGAGTCCTACCTTAGATTTTTGACCCCATAAAAAAGTTCGTACACCACAAAATTTTTTGCTTAGAGTTACTTAGTTTGATCACATGAGTAAGTAAACGGAACAGTGTATGAGCTTCATACAACCCCGCGAATCGGTTGCACTACTACAAGCACGCGGAGCAGGTGTGCGTGACCACTAGAAGCTTGTCGCGTACGCGTTGAGAGTGGAAAAATCCGGTTTATGCTGTCACAGCCAGTTGACAATCTCAGGGTTGTCAGGGCAACACACGTTGTTTGTTTTGTGACAAGTTTCAATATTTTAATGTAAAAACGTGGTATTTATTAATAATGGTTATTTATTAAATAAATAAATATCGCTGGACAATGCAAACAGCGCCATCTCGTGCCACACTAAGCAACGAGGCTTGTGTTGTGGACACCAGATAGTTGTTATACTACTTGTTGATAGTAGTTGGTAGTTGATATGCTACTTTTTGTTTGTAAACACATACTTATTATACATATAAACATCCATGACTCGGAAACAAATGTCCATGCTCATCACACAAACATATGCTCCTACCGGGATTTGAACCCGGGAGTCTAAGAACATAAGGCAGCCTTACCTACTACCGCTGCGCCATTCGGGTCGTCGATTATTGTACTGTGTGTATGAATAATACTAGAAAAAATAAAAATATATCATACTTTAACTATTCCAAGGAGTACAACGGGTAAGTAAATATTTGTTTATTACTTTTTCAAGTAAGGACCTTTATTTTATTGTATGATCTTTTTTTTTCATAAAAAGAGGGTACTACACGGTTCTTTTTGCCTTTTAATTATTATTACAAGCTTTTACTAAACATTTGTAGGTATGTGGGCGGGTTGGTATATGTAGTAGGTATTAGGTATGTGTGTTACATTCAAATATTGAAAGTAAGATTTGAACCAATCCGATGTCTGATAAAATTAATTAGATTAAGTAAGTAATTTGTAAAGTATTCTATCATACGGAATAATTAAACTATTTCACAAATGTTTTATTTCATTTGTCTTCACCTATTGTGACAACCCTACCAAAATAGGTAACAATTTTGCACGTTCTTAAGACGCTTATACTCTGTTCCGTTTACTTACTCATGTGGTTTGATGTACAGAATGCTTGTTTGACGGCTTCGCGAAGGGACCGTTTACACATTTTCATTCTACATACTCCATTGTCCAAACTGGAAATATTCAGTTAGCTTCGTACCTTCAAACCAATTAGAGACATCTTAAACAAACTCACAGTCACAAATCTCTAATAAACATACTTGTACCTTCCCCAGATGTTAGAGTGGATCGTGAATCACCGCACCGCATTCCTAGCGACGTACGTGGAGATCGGCCGGTCTTGTGCCGCCGCTAAGCGGTTGCAGGAAGAACACGCCAGGTAACTATAGTACCTACAAGGCCGTTAATATGCCACATTTTTTTACCGTCATTACATAAACGTATCATCTCGCCTGTAAACCCGAAGTTTTAAGCAGATGTGTACCCAAACTACACCCACATTTCGCTAGCTATGTTATGTAATAGGGATGAGATAATTGCCTTCAAGCAGCTACGAATCCAGACTTCGGGCTGCTATTGAGAAATTCCTGGTGGAAAACCTGCTTAACCTGGGAATCAAACCCTGCGCCTCATGCTCAACAATAGCGCTTGCCGCCACTACACAAACAGATGTGATTTCAGCAGTTCAGATTTTATTGTAACCATGATCTATCCCCGAAAATTAAAGCACTTACATTACAGGGCCAATGTGGACCACTTAATAATTGTCAAAATCCTTAAAAAACTAAACTTATAATCGAGGTGCGACTGAAGTAGATAAGCTACGAGAAAACTACACACAAACTCTCTATAATAGGTGAAGTTATTACAAATGGCGGTAGTAAGTATAAAACTTGGAAGCTTCGGCTTCGTGGGGAACACGAAGATTGCCGAGCATACATTTTCTGGTTGAACCGTGTGTGACAGTCTCTATCAAAACGAAATGTGTCATATTAACGACCAGCTGTATTTGTTTTGGTTCCAAGTCTATATATGATACACACATACTTAACGTTCTGTCCTTACACGTGAAGGTCGTAATTTATGCTACTAAAATATGATAGGCTAGCGGATAGGGTAGTCAAAACAAGCTGATTTAGACTCCATTAGTTATGTATACGATTATTATTTTATTTGAAAGTAATAATTATGATCATGTTCCTGCTCTAACTTGTTTATACGAGTACACGCACAAGTGTACTGGTTTGTGTGACAAGATATTACTACTAAATATTATTACTATAATTTGTCAAACCATGCCCTAGGTTAGCATAGCGCTACTTTTTGTCCCAGTGCATGGTTCATTGCGGGCTAGCTATCTTGCATTTTCTAAGCAAAAATAATATGTAAAGATTTTAGCAAAAGAGGTTGTACAGGGTGTAACAGAATAAGCGCAGTACCTAGGTGGTGATTCAGGCCATCTGGAGAACTTTCCCTAAAGAACACGCTTTCAAAAAAATGAGATTAAGAGGTATTGCTTTCATTCTGTTACAGCGTGAGTGTGCATCGACATAAAAATCCCCCCTTTAAAATAACCATGTATTTAATCAGGTTCGCAGCTGCCTGTACGGGTGGCGGTCGACCGAGCGTGGCGCGCGTCACCACGGCCGCTCGACGCCTCGCCGACAAACGCCACTACGCCGAGTCCGAGATATCTGCGCTTGCGCACCGCCTCGAACGGGCCTACAAACAACTGTCGGCTGGTGAGTGTTTAGCGACCGATAAATGTTACTATCGAAGTTAGTTATACAACATCCTGATACAACCGTCGGTCATTATCTCGCCAGAAACAACATCTGCCTGGTCGTAGGATCCTCCCTTTTCAATGAAAGATCAGAAACTTTGCACGCACTTCCTAATACTTTTATAAAGTTTCGTGATATACCAAAGATGCCTCAGGGTTATTAAACCCGCTACTGAATAGGGTCTGGTCTGGCCTGGTCTAGGGACTGGTCTGGCCTGGTCTAGGGACTGGTCTGAACCTGGCCGATGTTTAGTAAACCGACTTTAAAAGCAGGAGTTTCTCAATTCAGCTGTAATTTTTGTTGTTTTACAATATTTTTATAATTGGGTTTCTAAATTACTCATGAACTTAACTGACTAACGGCCGTTTTCTATAACTTACTTAGACTTACGTATAACTGTTAATTAATATACCTACGTCTCGTAGATATCGGTGTTTCTATAAACAAAGTTATTATCAGTTTGAAATATCCTAGTCGCCTCACATACCTGTCACTTAATTCATAGAAAAAAAAATCTGTGACGGTTTGTTTCTAACGATCCGTAAGCTAAATGTCAAACAGACAGAGATAGCAACCTTCCGTTACCTGTTAGTAAGTTATTGAAAATGGGCGTAACTCTGGGAGAATATCCTACTGCCTGTTTTCACTAACTCAGCTATACCGAAATAATACTCTCTGCCATTATTATTTTTCTGTGTATTCGTTATTAGTTTTATAATTTATTATGTTGTACGATCTCAGCTATGAAGTTACTTTTTATAAAAAGTTTAATGAAAAACAAGCTTTAGGGTCTTTTTTTCGATAAGAAAACCTTTTTAATTTCCTGTAAGATAAAATACTGCGCATTTTTATATTAGGATACTTTAAGAAATTCTTTGCAGAAGGAGGTGTAATTTTTGTAATTACTTATCCGATTCCGAAAATTCTTTCACTAATGAGAAGCTACATTAACCTCGAGTGTTTAAAACGTTTCCGTGTGATGTTTTTCCGACCATAACGCGAGCGAAACCGCGGGCAAATGCTAGTTATTACTAAAAGTTAAAACAAGAGAAATAGTTAAATCGTTAGATTCGCCCTACTACCTGAAAGCGCGTCAACAAAGTGCGACCTAAGTACTGTGAGAGCACATTTTACGAATTTTTAACAAGAACCATCAAACATTACTAGCTAAAAGAGTATTCGTTTTCTTTCTAAAAGCGAGGTGCGTATTAAAGTTTTAATAATATCGTGTCCTACGTGTCCTGTTGTTTGTTCACTACAGGAACTGATTGACGCTACCGAAAGCGCCGAACTAGTAGCTCACACGCTAAGAAGAATAACAAGTTGTATTAACTCGCCAGTAAAACATCCTTGTTTTTGTTTAACAGGTCTGGAGGAACGCTCAGCAGTTTTGTCTCTCTCCGTTGTATTCCACCACAAAGCGGAAGCCTACGTATCAGCGGTCGGTGGCTGGGGCGCCCAGTGCGCGGTGGCTCTGCAACTGGCCACGGGACAGGGCGGAGCACCCTGCAACGATCCCAGAGCGCTCGAACAACATGCGCAGAGACATCGGCAGTTGTACGAGCACATGTGCCAAGCTTATACTGAGGTTAGTCCATATTAGGGATGTTACGGAGCTTCGATATGTCGGAACTTCCGATTGATCTTACACCTCCGGTTCCGACTTCGGTTCCAATACTTTTAAATCGGAGGTTGAAATATAATTTCATTTAATTTGCTGTTATAAAAATGTGATTATTTTTATTTGTGATACCTATATTACATAGGTTTATTATGTTTTAATTGAAATTACAGAGGCTGACTAATTAATTGTTGTTCTATTTTATTTTATTGCCTGCCCTTAACACATCTTTCTTTCGCCACCATCTCCGACTCCGATTCCGGTTCCGACTCCAAAAACCAAATTAAAAAACTCCCGACTCCGATTTCGGTTCCGATGTCCGGCAACGAATGGAAAACCTTGAAATGGCATTTCTATGTACTTGATGTACAATCTACTAAATTTGCTTCATTAATTTTTTCTCCTTGTCTACATTAATAGCAATAATTCACTATTTAAGTCGGATACAATTATGAATTGTACCATTATCAAATCTACTTAAAACCGACATTATTTTAAAATTATTAGTCACTCATGTATGCATACACTTTTTTACCCAAGATGTTTATACTTTATTTAAAAATTTATTCATACTAATTTTCCAAAATAAATGAACTTGCTTACTACTTATGATATAATTTTTTTTATAAATGGCCATAAGTTCTAACTATAAGCCATTTCAAGGTAATCTGCCGTTAAGTTATCAGAAAAGAGGCAGACCTAAGAATACGTGTCACAATTCCTCTAATATTTGTATGTCCAAGGAATTTCCCACCCATTTTTCTGTATGAGATCTACGCTTTGGAATGGGCAACTACAGTCTTATAACAGTTATTATGCCTGTGACTCGACTGTAGGTAGCTAAACATTTTGTTACTGAGTATTCAAAAGTGCATGTCACAGGGAGAAAAGGCGGTCTTTCATTCTTCCTGGCAATATCATCTTTTCACATGGAAGAAAATATTTCTAAGAAGTGTCAGAGTTTGTTCTCAAATTACTGATAAATTGCTAATAGCCATAGTTATATGGAAAAGAAGACGCACTGTGCCTATCCCAAATTAATTGGTAACTAAAGGAGCAGACGAAGGAATAAAGTGACACCACAAATGTAATAAATCTCTTCTCTACCCAAATGGGTTTAATTGATGCAAGTGTTTCTAATTCAACAGTAAAAATGAATTTGTTTGTATTGCTGCAGGTCCATTCTACAAGTAAAAAACTGCTATACCAACTGGATCATCTCGTCCAAGTGTGCCATCAGACCGACCCAGCTGATATGGTAAAAATATTTTTTATGTAAACTGCAGTTCCACGACTGCTTCCCCAACATGAACTGAATCGATGACCTTGCCCTTTTCAGGGTTCCGTAGTCAACAAGAAAGCAAGGAACCCCTAGTTTCGCAATGTCTGTCCGTCTGTCCATAGCTTAGCTCAAAGACTCTTAGTACTAGAAAGCTGTAATTTGGCATGAATATACAGATTAGATACGCCGACTAAGTGGTAAAATAAAATCTTTAGAAGTATTTTTTTAGGGTATTTTCTGTAAATGTTTTTTTCTCTCGCGTACCCCATAATGTGGGATGTCGTTGGATAGGTCTTTAAAAACTATTGCGAGTTTGTTCAAATAATTTTTCGATTAAGAGATACGTCTGAGAAAAATATTAAGCTTTAAAGTGATAATTTTTGTTATACTCAGGTGTGTCCCTCTCTACCAGCTAAACGGTTGTGTTTGGGTGTGTAATAAAATACATGGTGGTATAAATTTATTTATTTAGGGAAAACAAACAAATGTACAATATGTTACAGTAAATATTACAAAGTATTAGAGGTAGGCTACAATCCACGACGTTTCCACATATTACTTAAGTTAATTCAGTGTATTAGACACAGTATTTTAAATTATAAAATCGTAAATAAGAAAAAGACAAAAAAATGGTTGTCTGTAAAGTCGGTTTACGGACGATAATTTTACGTGATAACGTAATTTTTCATGATATTAGTGATTTTAACTTATAAACAAATTTTCCCTTTTCACCCCCTTATGGATTGAAATTCTAACAACACCATTGCGTTAACTTCCAACCATACGCATAAAACTTTTAATAGGGGATGAAAGTTTGTATGAAAGTCCGTCGACTTTCAAACAAACTTTCATCCCCTAACTTAACTCCCTTAAGGGTTGAATTTCGAAACATTCTTATTGCTTGTATATTCATCCCCTTTTTTAACCCTTTGGGGGTAAAATGATTAAAAACGCACACCTGACCGACAATCGCAGTTAACTTCCGAGCCGCCATAAAGTTTGATCAGAATGATACTCACGCGAAGGGTACAAGTGCCACGTCTCCCAAATCACACCACCCGTGGTTTTGAACGGTACCTTAGTGATGTTGTACGTCCAGAACGGTTTTTGAAACTAAACTAGCATATTTGAGGTTGCACAATGCGACGGTGAACTCCGCCGATTACTCCCTCACGGTTTGATTCTATGAGAGGACATATCATTTTCTTTTCTCATGCAAGTCTCACATTAGGCTCACATCTACCACGTTCAATACATTTCTCATTAATAGCATTGAACCCCTACAGAACGACGGCACGGTAAGCAGCGCGGGCAGCAGCGGCGGCGACCCGGCAGCCGACTACAGTTCCGGCGCGAACCACGTACTAGCCGTCATCCATCAGATACTGGGACACCATAGAGCGTTGGAGGCGAGGTACCACCAGGCTAGGCTCAAGCTGCATCAGAGGCTCGCCTTGCTGTTGTATAAAGAAGATTGTAGGCAGGTAAGTGGTATACCAACATTCATTTTCACTACTCGAAAGTTAGCTATGATGGAAAAAGGAGAGGCTTGATGATGAGAGTATTAAAAAACGTCAGGTGTATGAAAATATGTATGAATGTGGACGAGGTGCAAGGCATACGTATGGATCGCAGCAGGTGGAGTCCTGTAGTTTCAGCGTACCCCCATGGGAAAACGGCGTGAGTTTATGTATGAATAGCACAGTGATCCATATGTTGGTCTCTATGAAAGACAGAATGACTCTTGGGCGTGCGCTCCTAAGAGGCAATTAGGCAAAGCCTACCCTATCAACTGGGCATTTATTATATAGTTTGACCAAGACCGCTGTACCGCGCCTTTGAAAATTCAAGCCGATTAATATTTCAATCGCCAAAAAACCCAAAGTTATAAAGAAAAAACATGTTGGGGATGATTTTGATTTAGGAGTTATCAGAAGAAAATTTATCAATTTTACGAATTCGAAAAAAAATACCAAGTGTCCGTAAGTTACATATTGAATTGTGGACGAGAATTTTTAAGAAAAGTGACCAAAAGTGACTATTAACTAACAAGAACAGAATTCCAAAAAGTGTTAAATACAAAATCAGTTGATAAAAACCAGTAGTGCATTTAAAACTTTTCTTGTCGCAATGCAAACAAACCACAGCTGATTCATCACTGGTGACATTGACCAATCACAAACGGCTGGAAATATTTTGACATAAAAAGTTTCGTTCGGTAACCGATGTCACGCAACTTGAACACAAGTCTTTTAGCGCTACGTTAAATCGGGGTTGCCAATTAATAAAAAAAACTATTATTTAGTAGAAATTAATCCACCTACACCATCGTCCGAAAAACAAGAAGTTAAGACTGGCCCTTTTTCAAGATTTCAAATATGAACTACCTAGAAAATATAACAGTTCGTCGTACGCGTGTTCGAACCAATTCGGACCCTGCTCCAGACGACAATGACTCAACATCACATATAATCGAGTGCACTGCTAGTAGCATGCCTGACTTATCTGTTGACGACGACTATGATCAAGTACGAGCTTTAAAGGAAGAAATTAAAAAACTTGTATCTCAATTAGATAGTGCTCACAAGGAGATAGATATATTGAATCTAGAAAATAGTAAACTTAAGTGCACAAATGGAGACTGGATTAAGAAAAACCAATTATACAAAAAAGTAACAACAATTAGCCCAATTAAAATAAACCAAAGTACTCCAAAGCGAAATCCTCCTCTTACAAACTGTAAAACAAAACAAACACAAACTGATGTACAGCTATATATACCAAAAAGCACACAACAGAGTTTTGTTCAACAAATTAAAATAAATAAACCGCCATCTGAAGGCTCTTACTTACCAGACAAGGAACCTAAGGTTGTCTACAATGTTCTGCCATCACACATAACTACAGAGGGCACCACGACTACAGAGCACGCAATGGGATCGACGACTCAACATAAACTAATTTTGGAAAACACATTTTTCAATAAAGTATGTATAATTAGTGCTAATAATGTAAATAATATATTAGGAATAGCCGAAAACACTTTCCCGAACGCCAAAATCTGTCACTACTGTATGCCCAATGCGGGTACAGCAGAGCTCCTCGCATCATTGGACAAGAAATTAGTAGATTATACTTTAAATGACTTTTGTATAGTCCTCCTCGGCGAAAAAGACTTTTTAGAATCCAATAATTATGAAAAATTGGTTAATCACATAAAATGTAAAATCGAAAATGTAATGCATACTAATGTTATTCTATGTACTCCTAATTTTAAACTTAATTGGAATGTTAACTTATTTAATACTAGAATAGAAGCTTTCAATAGACTTTTGAACCAAAGTAATCAGACTTTTAAATATCCGTGTTTGTTTGATCCCAACAAACAGCTGGAATATAATTATAAAATGTTTTCTAAACATACAGGCAAAGTTAACAATAGGGCTATTGTAAATATCTTTCAGAACTTAAATTGCTACATACAGCTATCAGTAGACTCTGAATATGAAAATAACCGTGATAGTTTAAGTATAGTTGATAAGCACGAAATCAGTAAAATTGACCAGTTACAACCTGGTACCATTCCCTACTACTTTAAAAAAAAGATAATGGTGGATACAGATTAGATGGATACATTTTTTCGTGGATAAACATCTGTCAACTGTAGCACATCTAAACGAGTCTGTAGATAGTTCAGTGTCGAATCGTTTAAACATTTTTCATCAAAATATGTGTGGCCTAAATAATAAAAAATATGTGTTAGAAATATATCTAGATAGCTTGAGTAGCCCCTCGAATTACTTGTGTATTAGTGAGCATTTTCTTAACGAAGACCTAGTTAATTTGTTAAATCTTTCAAAGTACAATGTTGCATCGTATAATACCAGAGTAAATAAGCTGAGAGGAGGGACTATCATCCTAGCAGAAACGGATAGGGAATTCGAGGAACTGCCCATTGCCAAAAAAATACATAAAATGGACTGTTTTGAAATATGCTGTGTCAAGGATGTTTCAACTGGCCTGTCTGTGTGTTGTTGTTATCTTACGCCTTATGATAAAAACTTAGACACTTTTATGGTAAGGCTCGAAAAACTATTAGAACATTTCTTTAACAAGAACTGTGTTATTTGCGGTGATTTTAATATTGACTTATCAACTGACAATAAAAAAAGAAACGACTTATTAAATCTATTGACATGTTACAATTGTAGACCTCTAATTAGTACAACTACATTTATTCGAAATGACTCACGATCTTGTATAGACAATATCTTCACCAATCTGTCAGATGAACGCGTTATAAGTTGCGAAGTTGACCACAATGGCTTGGCAGATGGACATGCAGGACTACTATGCAGTACAGCATTCAGAAGTAGCGAAGTAAGTAGGAATACAAAAACCAATAGTGTCCAAATCACCAAACGGATTTTTAATGCAAATACAAGGAGCAACTATAGAAATTTGCTATTAAATCACGACTGGAGTGATTTCGGAATAAACTCATTTTTAAAGCAATTCGAAGAAATGTTTACACGCTGTTTTAAGAAAAGAAAACTACAGGTACACTTAACGCGTAACACGCAGGTGCGCTGGATCACTAAGGGTGTAAAGGTCTCTAGTAAGATGAAACGATTTTTAAATTCTGGAATGGGGAATAGACAAAATGTCACTCTGGTTGACGATAGGCAAAAATACTTAACTCTGTACAGGAAAGTAATAAATATGGCCAAAAAGCTATCAGTACAGTCTGAATTATCACAATCTACGAACATCTCAAAAGATGTTTGGAAAGTTATAAACAAACATAGAAACAAGAGTGTCAGAAACAATACAAAACTAATTTTAAAATCAAATAATATGATTGTGTCAGAACCATCTGATATTGTGAATATCCTTGCCCAGCAGTTCCAACTTAAGCCATCAGCTACTACATGCACAGGGGCTGCCATGGATATTCTACGTAAAAGTGCAAAAAGAGTTACTAATGACCTTATTCTAGACCCTGTCACCCCCCTTGAAATATTCAAAATAGTGCAAAAAATGGACGACAAAAAATCTTGTGGCTATGATGACATAAATATAACAGTAATGAAGGACAATATAGATGTATTAGCGGAACCTTTAAGCATTTTTTATAATAAGTGTTTTGATAAAGGAATTTTTCCAGATCAACTAAAGATAGCCAAAATAATACCTGTACACAAAAAAGGTTGTAAAACAGACCCTAAGATGTACAGACCAATCTCATTACTACCCATTCTCTCAAAAATTCTTGAAAAGCTAATTAAAACTAGATTACTCAGACATTTCAATCAGAATGGAGTGTTAAGTAGAAGACAATTTGGTTACCAGAAAAACGTTGGGACACAAGACGCAATTTCGACTTTAATTAAGGACGTAGTTAGCAGATTAGACGACAAGCAGAAAGTAGCTGGGCTTTTCCTAGATTTAGGTTCAGCATTTGACACGGTGGATCACAATCTACTGCTTGAAAAACTTGAGCGGTGTCAGGGGCAAAGTATTGACACTTCTCACGTCATATTTAAAAAACAGGAAGATGTTCGTGGAGATCAAAGCCGTGGTGTCACGGACAAATTCCTCAGGAAAAAGTTGTTCAAGTGAAGAAACTTACAGGTCTCAATTGTCTCCGGTGCACACTGGCGTACCACAAGGCTCCATATTAGGCTCGATATTTTTTATTGCGTTTATAAATGATCTCATACAACACATGAGGGAAGAAGCTGCGGGATCTATCCAGCTTGTGGTGTTTGCCGATGATACCAATGCCGTTGTCTCGGCTGACAATATACACACTCTTAATTCCATTTTTAATCAAACCTTAGATATCTTCCACAGCTGGCTTGCTGTTAACGGTTTTAAACTTAATGCAAGTAAAACTAATGTTATGCTTTTTCGTTCCACTTCCACTAATAAGGATAGCATCAACTGCGTCATAAATAGAGAAACAGTGAACGTGGTCCAGGTGGTTAAGTTTCTAGGAGTTTATATCGATAGCCAGTTAAAGTGGAAACAAGAGCTAACACACCTGGAGAAAGCAATTAGTTCTGCCTGTTACGTATTAAGAAGTCTAAGAAACGAGGTAACCATAAAACATTTGAAAATGGTCTATTACGCATTAGTTGAGTCAAAACTGAGATACAGCATACTTTTTTGGGGAGGAAGTTATGATTACAATACTCAAAAAGCAGCTGATTCAGAAAAGAGCAGTCAGAACCATAGTTAGAATTCAACAGCAAGAATCATGCAAGCCTCATTTTAATGAGTTAAATATATTGACTGTCCCAAGTTTGTACGTTTTGGTCCTGCTTAGCCACTTATCAAAATACATCTTTGAATATGAGACTGAAGATGAAAGGCAAAAAAGAGAGAGTACAAGAAGAAAGGATCTACAGATGAAGCAAGTGCCTTACCTGAATGTTGCAAAGCATAGCGCCTACCACAAGTCTATAAAAATGTTCAATAAACTGCCGACAGAAATAAAAAGTCAAGTATATACAAGTGGGTTTCAGAGTACGCTTAAACGGTTCTTGTTAAACAAGTATCTATATGCTATTGATGAATTATGAAATAATACAACATTCGAAAGTATAATTTTCTATAATGACTTGAAATGGACATTTATATTGTATTTTATGAATTGACACATGTGACATGACATTCATTTTAATTTTTTTATAATTCTTTTTATTAATTATTATTCTTATTATTATTCTGATTTTATTTTAATTTAATTTGGTTAATTTAATTGTAATTATTTTAATATGAATTGCATGTATATTGTTTGATGTTTTGTTTGATGATCATAGATACATAATTTACAGATATTCAGACACGATGTAAAAGTCGTTATTGAATAAATGAATTGAATTGAATTGAATAGAAAACTTTTACACAAAATGGGCTACTGTTTCCGATAATGCAAATCGAAGAGACATCTCCTTATAGAGCAGCCTAATATTACAGTGTGGCAGAAAAAATACCTTACACAAATCAGAAATTACAGAACGCAAAACCGTAACATATATTTCCTTGATAAAACATACATCAACGCCAGTCACCATGTCAGCAAATGTTGGCAACCATCGTCAGAACCCGGAATTCATGCTGATATTCGGACAGGACGGCGTTTGGTAATTCTTCACGCTGGGTGTCGAAATGGCTTGGTTGATGGTGTATTGACTATATTCAAATCAGATACTAAAACCGGCGACTATCATGGAGATATGAACGGGCCTACTTTTTATAAGTGGGTGGATGAAAAGTTAAAAGATAAGTTGTTGCCGAATTCTGTAATTGGAATGGACACCGCGTCTTACCACAGCGTTCAGGTTGAGAAGAAGCCAACTTTAACAAGCCTCAAAAGTGAAATGCGGAACTGGTTGCTGCGCCACAACGTAGAATTTTCAGAAACCATGACAAAGGCTCAACTGCAACTTCTTATCAATAATACACAAAAAGAACCCGTGTACAGAATTGACGAACTCCTGAAAGCCCATGGCCTGTTCTGCGTTTACCCTCGTACCATCCAGATTTGAATCCAATAGAGTTTGAGAAAAGAAAAACATATTAAATAAATTGTTTTCGGAATTCACTGCGGAAAAATGGCAGAGATGATGAATATGATGATGATCACGTCCAGAAAAATGAAAATAATTACTGGGATCGCGAAAGTAGGTTCGATAATATTATCGATCCATTTATAATAAATTTGCAAGACTCTGAATCAAGTTCCGATGGCGAAATGGAGGATGATGTTAATGGCGAAATAGAAGATAAAGTTGAAGCAGAATCTATGTCAGAATAACTTTCGTTAATTTAGTACATATATATTACATTATTTGTTTGTAAATTTAAACAATTTTCAATAAAACAAGTCCTGAATTGAATTATAAGTTTAGTTCTTATTACCTGCCTATTTTTAATAAAATATGATATTTTGGTTATATTTAAACTAAGTACAATATATGATATATAGTTAAATAAAATGAAATATGTAGGTATTCTTATTTAATTCATTTCCTATTCAATTAAATAATTTAATTGTTCGAAATTAAGTAAACAACAGGTTTTTACACTGGATACACTACACTTGCTAATTACAACTTATTTATTTGTATTTTAGCAGAGTACAAATTTACCTTCATAACTAACACAGGCAGCGACAAGAAGTAGAACATTTTTTTTAATGTCCATAGACTATAAAAATTCTATTCCATACAGCCAGCACAACATTAATTATACGTACGAATGGCTTAGAACTGTAAACTGATATCGTAAGATCTATCCGACAATATCGATCTCATGTGAACTCATGCTCTTTCCTTCCCGGCCCCCACCTCGCCGTGCTTTCCTAAGGCGCGGTACAGCGGTCTTGGTCAAACTATAACTAATTAACTTTGTAGGAAAATAACACATTATGTACAAAATATATAAAAAAAGTTCAAACTCCTGTTAGAATACTTATAGCAATTTGTCGCTTCCGTGTTACGTATATATCACTAAACTGGAAGTTACTACGATGCATGGAGCTCCGCCGGGCAGGCAAACACTCGACTAGCCTTAAACCCATTGATAATTTTACGCACACAGCGACACATTGGTGCATATTTTCGTGTGCATGAACCGCACACAATAGATTGCGGTAATTTTAGGGTGGTAACTCCTGCGAGTGTAGCTGGGCTGTGATTGGCTGCTACAACACAAGGCCAGGATTCAAGGTGGATGTTCACCGGCCCGCGAAATTCAAATTTCCTTACGTTTTTTGTAATTTGCAGGCCACTGCTAGGTTGTATGTTGATTAAAATAACGATTACCGGGGGTTATTGGCGCGTATTAATACTATAATGATTAATAATAATATTATTATTATATTATTCTTCATGGGTGTCGTTTTGTGGTTTTTGGGGTTGGTGATAATGAAAATGAGGTCAAAATGAAAATCAAAGATGGCGCCGACGAAAATTTCAGTTTTTTCTTCATGGGTGTCGTTTTCGAGGTTTTTGGGGTCGCTGATAATGAAAATGAAATCAAAATCCAAAATGGCACCGACGAAAATATTCGGTTTTTTCTTCATGTGTCGTTTTCGAGGTTTTTATGGTCGCTATTAATGAAAATGAGGTCAAAACGAAAATCCAAGATGGCACCGATGAAAATTTTCAGTTTTTTCTTCATGGGTGTCGTTTTCGAGGTTTTTGGGGTCGCTGATAATGAAAATGAGGTCAAAATCAAAATCCTAAATGGCACCGACGAAAATATTCGGTTTTTTCTTCATGTTTGTCGTTTTCGTGGTTTTTGGGGTCGCTGATAATGAAAATGAGGTCAAAATGAAAATCGAAGATGGCGCCGACGTAAATTTTTGTTTTTTTTATCGTTATCTCGTAGCCTACCCTCCGTGGAGAACCACTGCACGCCACTGGGATGACTTCACTAGTGAATCAAACTTGCTTGAAATTAAAAGTAAAAAACTTAAAAAAAAAAGCTTTTATTTAAATGCGCTAAACAGAATAAAGAAAATTTTCCTTTAAAACTTTTACTATCAACTTATCATCATTACACAATTAAATGATATTAGCGGACGTCACGCGGTTTCACCCGCGTAGTTCCCGTTCCCGTGGGAGTACGGGGATAAAATATTGCCTATGTTACTCAGTAAAGACGTGGCTTTCTAAAGGTGAAAGAATTTTTAAAATCTGTCGAGTATTTTTAGAGTTAAATCATAACAAACACACAAGCAAACAAAAAAAAACAAATCTTTCCTCTTTATAATATTGCCTAAGGTTGCGTTTCTACCAGAGATGTGTTTGTTAAGAACCAATAGAATCGCGTCATTTACGTAGCCTCGCTCAGCGCACCTATAGTGGAAACGGCTCAGCGGAGCGAAGTTTTTGTACATATGTATAATACAAGGCAAAGATGTGTGCGAGGGATGTGTGTTAGGAACGGACGCGAGCGAAAAACGAGCCTGCTACACATGCTCGCACCGCTCAGCGGCCTAACACGTCACTGGTGGAACGCTCACACCGTTCCACCCACAGCGTCGCTACGCATCCTCGCACTGCCCAGCTACCTCGCACATCTCTGGTGGAAACGCAGCCTAACAGGTGTGGCAGACAAACATGACCTGATGAAGGTCTCAGGTCGCCAACAGATCCGACCGGCCTATTGTCCATGTCGCTACTCTAAAGTAACGTGTTGCAAACAAAGGTCTTACAGTTATACAAAAACTTTGGGAGGACAGCCTTACTGGACGTCATTTCACTGTTTTTTCTTTTCTTTTTTCAAAATTGTTCTTTCTTTGTGTGTGTATATGTATATGAAAAGTTTACTTGTAACTTTTAGTGTTTTTTGATGATAGATCATTTTTTTTCTAAGCTGTGGAAAAAAGAAAAAAATACTAGGTTCACTACTAACTAAGCTTATACTC
Organism: Xestia sexstrigata; assembly: GCA_941918905.2. Classification (NCBI taxonomy): domain Eukaryota; kingdom Metazoa; phylum Arthropoda; class Insecta; order Lepidoptera; family Noctuidae; genus Xestia; species Xestia sexstrigata. Next base: position 6,531,055 of record OW799200.2, on the reverse strand, counting down.
CGTTCTAATATACCCATATTTTTTGGAAAGTGATAAAAAAGTCATTCAGTATAGTCAAAAGTTTTACATACGAGGTTATTATACAAGGTGTAAACGGACTCTTCTCTATATCGTATCGTATCTACTAAGTAAGTCTACGCAAAAAGTTTTGCTAGACAATGTCTTTTTTACTGTTCCCTACCCAAAGGGTAAAAACGGGACCCCTATTACTAAGACTCCACTGTTTGTCTGTTTATCACTAGTCTATATCTCATGAACCGTGATAGCTAGACAGTTGAAATTTCCACAGAATGTGTATTTCTGTTGCCGCTATAACAACAAATAATAATAAATATACGATAGTACGGAACCCTACACGCGCGAGTTTGACTCGCACTTGGCCGGTGTTTTTTACTTCTGTTAAGGGTACTTTTACGCCCATTATGAAGCTGCTGTTTTATAGAAATACAAGCTTCCGAACCACTAAGCGTTGGTCTGCATTTTAAAAGTGTTGTAATGTTATCTACTTTGATAAAAAATACGTAGAAGTAATAACACAATATAACCTCATTGGGTATTAAATATCCACATGATGGATTGGAATACACAGATTACTAAAAGTGTTAGTATTATGTCTAGGAAGATAAGCAAGCATTATTAAAATAAAAACAACGTTAATTATGATTCATCACAAGTGTTATAAATGCTAGACTTTAATGATACTTTTTAGCACGGTAGTTACTTGCTAATTTCAAGTGGAGCCGCCGGAACAAGCTAATATGACTATAAAATTGACTTTGTTACAGGTCCTCGATTGGTTGGCAAATCATGGCGAAGTATTTTTACAGAAGAATACGGGAATAGGAAGGAATCTCCATAAAGCTAGAGTTTATCAGAAATCTCATGAACACTTTGAAAATGTAGCACAAGTAAGTACAAATAAAAGTATGTAGTAAGTCAGTGCCCTGCTTTACGTGATTTTCAAATCACGTTTTCTATTATACTTGCAGTTTCATGACGTTCAAGTGATAATTCTTGGCGTTTAAGCAACAAAGTTTCCCAAATATTATCCATTGTCGCACTGGCGACACTAGATTTTCAACCCACGTTTCACGTTTCGTGTCACTGTTTAACGACGACTGATGAAAATCAACAGTACCCTCTTTTTTTGACATGCTGGAGTAGACTCTATCTCAACGCACGACTCAATTCCAAGAATTGAAAATCCAATGCAACCGTATAATCTCATTCCATCTTGATAACTCATCTCCTATTATTTCCCAATAGAACACATACACGAACGCAGAAAAGCTTCTCGCTGGTGCCGAAGAGTTAGCTCGGTCCGGCGAGTGCGATCCTGAGGAAGTGTTGGGCGTGGCACGAGAGTTGGAAGCTCATGTCGCGGCGTTCGCAGCTCGAGTCGACAGGAGAAGACGAAGACTCGACCTTGCGGTGCTCTTGTATACGCACGAAAAAGAGGTTTGTGGTGTATATTATTAATACAAATATTATTAATGCATGGGGCTGAATAACTGGCTTGGTCAGGCGAGTGTGTTCCTGAGGAAGTGTTGGGCGTGTCACGAGACTTGGAAGCTGATATCGCGACGTTCGCAGCTCGAGTCGACAGGAGAAAACGAAGAATCGACCTCGCGGTGCTCTTGTATACGCTTGGTTTGTTGAGCAGTTTTCAATAAAAACCAATACCGAACTAACAGCGGTTTGAGCCTCAGGCGTACAGTGTGTGAGGTATATGAGGGAGAAAAGGCAAGGCCAAACACGGGCATGGCCGTACTCTATTTTGTAGATAACTGTGTTTGAGAAATAGCCACTACATTTGTCGATTACAAGTGAGAAGCTATACACGTGGCGTTCATGAGATGAGTTTATTTATGTGAATTTTCACAAAGCACTGCTGTTCCAAAGGCAGGGCTAACCATAGCCCAATTCGTACAAGTGGCAAGTTATTTAGAACGGTGAATGCCGATTGAAATTTTCATATAATATCGTCGCCTTGCACAACACTCACGTAGGTCGATGTGTGTGCGTATAAACGTGCCTGCTTTACCTGGGTGAACGCCAGGTTCTAGCCGCTAAGCAAGCCACCTGTCAGTGTGGCCTTACCTTCGACTTTCACTTGCATTTGTATTCTAACAACTGCCAAGAATCTCTATTTATTTAACAATCGGTTTCGCTTTCCATACACACATACATACATAACTCGCACCATTTTCCCCATGGGGGTTGGCAGAAACCGCAGAATGCATTGATCCCTAAATTTTGAATACCAAAATCTTTCCATTTATTTATTGAGTTTTCTTCTCCAGTTGATTTTCTATAAATATTACCCTGGCCAGATGTTTGGTCATAAAACCAGTAGAATCTATGATAGATAAAAACTAGAAAGGAACGTCACACTGCCATGGCTGTCAGAATTTTCGTCTGTCGTTTAAGTTTTCATCTCCACACAGGAAACCATGACTGGAACACACACTGGGGAGAATGCTTGTCTCCTTTTTGGCGCGGATGAACAAAGACAGTGTCCATTGGACACGGCAAACAGTGTCACGGGTCACAAGCGCTAATCCTGCACATGAGGTCCTTGGTTCGATACTTAGAATGGGGTAGATGACACACCAATCAATTGAGATACTTTTTAAGAGCTGTCAAAACGCGGTTCTCTCATAGATTTTGTATGGCAATACCAACTGTGACGTCACTGTTTAGTCAACTCAATGACTCAACTATTTATTGATTTCAAAGCAACTAAAAATCGAATTTGGCAATTAATTGAAAATAAATCGGGTTTTCAGGCCCAAAATAAAGTGTTTTTTTAGAAATAGGTGTCTGTGAATTATTGTTTTATGGTGTCATCTACCCTATTTCTAGAATTTCTCCCTCCGTCTGGATTTGTATCTTAATAGGGTAGATGACACCATAAAACAATACCAAGACACCAATCTGATATGATTTGTATTTAGTATCCAGGGGGAGCCTATAGCCAACGCTATAGGCTACCCCATACACACATGCGTTACATGGAACTTAAGGGGCTCCCCCATGGCACACTAGCGCCACTTTAGTAAAAAAATTAGAACTCGTTAAATATACAATTAATATAAAATCTGATTGACAAAATCAATGCTTTAGAGTTCTAGATTATTGACGTCTATTTAATTCATTAAAATATACTTCACTGTAGTCACAGTTAGAAAAATTGCTAATAACGGCCATTTTTTTCCATTTTGTATCTGTAACGACAGCGAGCTATGTTTCAATGAGTTAAGCAGACGTAAATAATTTAGTAGACCAAATGATTGATTTCGTCAATCAGATTTTATATTAATTATGTATTTAACGAGTTCTGTTTTTTTTTTTACTAAAGTGGCGCTAGTGTGCATGGGGGAGCCCCTTAAACATAACTGTCGAAATGTGGATGTTCTATATGTATACCTTTGTCTAATTCTTCGGGGAAATACAGGCGTGATGTAATGTAATGTCCTAAATAGCAGAATGGCTGGGCCCGCGTGGTGGATTATAGCCCATTCCCTCTCATAGGGAGGAGGCCGTGTCCCAGCAGTCGGAACATTATAGGCTGATGATGATGATGAAATAGCAGAATAATGTAAATAACTTTTGTGTTTAGCTGCTACAATGGCTCGAAACGTTGCGGAGTGGCGGCGGCGTTTGCGCATCGGACGACACGCCGGAGGCTGCAAGACGAGCGCTCGACCAATGCGCGCAGCATCGAGCAGCCAGTCTCGACGCCTGCGCAGCCACCATCGCGCAGGGAGAAGCACTGTTGCAAGACCTAAGGTGAGTCATACTAGTGATATGACACATGCGAAAGATTGTTCTTTTTGAAGCGGAGCCATGAGGGCTGCTGAGCTGTTCTACCTCACAAAAGTCAAGATAAATATTCCAAGTTGATATACAAGGTGTTCCTTGTATACGTACGTTAATGGCTCAAGAAACCACAGGTAAAATAGTATTTTATTAGCAGGACGGGTGGGGGCTTCGATCTTGCACAACATCAGGTGCCCTGACACCCTGTGCGCTTGATGAGTTTAAGAGAGAAAGATAATGAGTCTTTATTGGTTGGTTGAAGCGAGAATGCATTACGTGCTTATACTCTCACTATAGTTGGTGCCAGTTAAGATTAGATTAGAGGTCATTGACCCACCTACATTTATTAAACTTCTTAACTTTGAAAACCAAAAATAAACCTGTTCAAGTCTGGAAACGTAATGTATCGTGATCTTCAACATTTTTTGTAATGAAAAACGAAACATGGTTTATTTGTTTCGGTTCGTACGAAGATATATTAGAGAAAGGGCAATGAACGCTATTCTCATCTCATCCAACTATAGTTCACGATAGTGCACTGATTTGGCCCTGACATTGGTCGACTTGTCTGCATCCGTATTTGTTGACATGTCTCCGTACGTATTGTTAACACAAGTCGTACATCACTTAGGGGCCGCCCCCACGAGCGAATGAATCGCGGCGATTCAACGTATTTCTATACGAAAATATCGCCGTGATTCGCTCGTGGAGGCGACCCCTTACAGACATCGATGCAAACTAAACGGTAAACAAGATCAACGCCATAGATTTGGGTGCTAAGTAAACTCGCCATTGCCACTCGAGAAACGTGTGTGTGTATTAAGAACTTTGCACTTTTTCTCCCCGCCATAGTAATATTTTTTTTTTTCTGGACAGTGCCTGGGTACCTGGCTGCCTGGGCCTGGGCCTCTAGTTATGGAGATATAATAAATAACAATCAGCACAATGTTTTGAGTGCGTTACACCGTCATTTTCCACCCGAAAAAAAAAGTTGTTTCCTTGCAATAATTTTTGCTTAATTGATGTACAGAACGCTTGGTTGACGGCTTTGTTAAGGATGAGTTTACACCTTGTATAACATACTAACGAACCTGTATTGACACAATGCAGGTCAAAGTCCCTCTCCCGATTCCCCACAAATCAGTCCACTCGGTATGAAAAATGCAGTTTTGATTTCATTCGTAAAATATCAAAGGGAAATGTGAAAGACAATAGCTCAATACAATAGCCCAAACCTCTGCTTTTTCAACTGTAGGTTTAATAGAGTCCCCTTTCCTAACAATATTGAAAAGGCATCAGGTGCCTTTTTACTTTTCGCTCGCTAAATTATGCCCTAGGTGTATGTTTCAAAAATGGTCGACATGAGCGCGGTAGACATATAGGAGACAATAGCATAACAAACAACATTTTTAGGGTTCCGTACCCAAAAGGTAAAAAAGGAACCCTTATATGATCACTCTCTTGTCCGTCTGTCCGTGTATCTCCACCGATTTTCTCAGGAACGGGTGGACCTAGCAAGTTGAAATTTAAACCAGATACTAAGTTCTGTAGTCGCTATTAGGTTCTGTTCGGTTCGCAAATCAAGGTCCTGAGTCAACACGATAAAAAGATATGGGCCTAGATTTTCGGGAAAACTTGGAAGTAGTAAGTAAAAAAAAATGTGAGCCGTCACGGGACGCCTGGCAGATTTGAAACATCAAAATTATTTTGTAATATGCACAAAATAACAGATTACGATAGGAACTACCTACAAATATGGCTTAATGAAAACAAAAAATATAACGAATTATTCCCTGGAAATGATGACTGTTTATTTAATAATCATTTATTTGCATTAAAAACAAAACAAATACAAAAACAAAATTAATCGATTCACAAAAAGAAAATCCTTAGGCTTGGAACGAACGTGTGCCCCGAGATCAGCTGGCTTGTTGTAAACCGTGGTAAATATGTATATCTTATGCTGCTTCAACAGGTCGGTAATGTTCGGGATCGTTCAAGCCGAGTTGACAACTCGACAGTTGTTGACGCGTCGCCAACTGTCAATGCGTCGCCACGCCATTTATTAGTTTTACCCGCGCCTATAGATGTTTCACATCAATAGTTGTTTAAGTCCAATGTAAATAGGAGCGTGCTTATTAGGATTTACCAAGCTCCAGACCCCGGGCAGCTGGGTTTTGTTACTGATAAAATGAGAACAACCATTCATAGTATTAAATAAATGGTACAAAGAGTAGAAACACAAAGTTGTTGTGTATGTATTTGGTATGTAGTGAAGCCGCCACTTCACTTGTCCTACTTTAGTTGGTCAAACCATTACATATACACAATACACATTTTGCCAGTTTCGTTTAAGTCCCATGAAAGTAGGAGCGAACTTATTAGGATTTATTAAGCTGTAATCCAGACTCCGAACTACTACTCAGATATCACTGCAAAACAACTAGCCCGACGACGCAGATGGGTTCTAAAAGCCAAGTAAAAGACAAAGTTGGTAAGTGTTGCTTATATGTACTCGGTATATCGGTATGTATCGGTCGCCGACGACTACACTTGTCCGACTTGAGTTGCTCATGACGGCGGAAACTGGACGAGTTGGACCATAGAGCAATGAGACGTCTTTGGGCGGCTGATAGAGAATCCATTATTTTGTGAACACTTTCCCCGCAAAGTAAACGTGTCAGTGGACGCCATCACGCCACAATTGTTCTAGTATCACATAATCTAATCAGCCAATAAAGTTCCCACTACTGCGGGACAAAGGCCTAGGTCTTCTCCGTGACAACCAACCTGGGTCCGCTCTATCACGCGGGCCTTAATATAGGTGTATTATGTTTAATCCAGAACGTACCCGTAGGTAGTATAAATTCGTCGTTCTAGTTATACATATACTTGAAAAACCGGCCAAGAGCGAGTCAGTCTCGCACACCGAGGGTTCCGTACAAACTTTTTAAAGGACAAACTTAACTTTGCTGTTCGATCCCTAGAAACGATTACACCAACCGCAAATAATAAGTTGTTATTAAACCACATATTTACGGTTTTCAGATTTTTCCCTTTATATGTCCTTTATGACATTGCTTCTCTCCTAATTTCGTGATTCTAGGTCAACGGGAACTACCACAGGTTTTCGACCCAAAACCTATAGGGCACTTCCGGTTGACCTTGAGCTGTCAATTTTGGTTTAAAGCAAGGCCTTACAGCACAAGTAAAGGGAAAAGTCCGAAAAATAAAAATAAAACTTGAAATTTCAGGTAAATTTTACAAGTTTTCGCGAAAATCTAAATTTGCTCATATCTTTTTATGATGTTGACCCAGGACCTTGATTTTTCAGTATTTGGTATAAATTTCAACTTGCTAGGTCCACCCGTTCCTGAGATAATCGGTGGTGACAGACGGACGGATAGAGTGACAGACGGACAAGAAGGTGATCTTATAAGGGTTCCTTTTTACCTTTTGAGGTACGGAACCCTAAAAAAAACGCAAATGAAAATTTTAAAAAACTTTACTTGCTTCTTCACGCCTCTAGAAAGTTAATAAAAAGAGTCCTATGAAAATCCGAGCACTGTACTTCGTTACACCTTTTGCCTAATTGCAGAGATAATCGTTTCCTTGTGTCCCATTCAGACATACTGTGGCGCTTAGGCGCTCACTCTGAATACGACGTGTTGCTTTCCATATCTTCTGCTACAGGTCTTTCTCAGTGCTGTGAGCCCCATAACTAAGTGTTCCCGCGACTTCGTCAACCAAACTATAATCACTATTAAAATACTTGAGTATTATTCCTGTGACATCGTGGCCGTTACCGTACTAACGATCGTGAGCATATAAATAGTTGCAAATGCACGACCTGGAAGTGGCAGTTTCGAATAATAAAATACGTGCTACACCTCGCGGACTAAAGAGTCTTGCGCCAAATAGGCGCGCGTCGGATTGTATGCCCGGTGACCTAAGGTATCTCTTCCAGGGATGTTACTAAATCCTGTAAGATTGACTGTGAACAGACATCGGTTGACCTTTGTTAGATTGGCAAGTAAGTAACGCCTGCGGGCACCGACGCAGCGTTCAATTACGCTCACTGATATGTATCCTCCTGGTGACTTTAAGGTACGGAAAAATATCGCAAAGTAAACTTGCTCCGTAAGACTAAAGACGATCGAGTTCAATTAGATTTTCGATGTAGTCTTTTAGCTGATTAGCAGTAGTAGTATTCATCATGTCTAAGTTTTAATCTATACAAATAAATAATTAAGTGTCTGTTTGTAATTTCAAAATAACAGATTTTTACTGAATGCGTTTCTTTTCGTTTATGATTGAATCCTCCGCATCCCATTTTTAGTTACAAAATCTTTGTAACGTGGCGTGATTTGTATGAAGATCCTGGTTTTTTCGATATTAAAAATTCGTACACAATAGCCGTAGTGGTCGTATCGCTCTCGGGACGTTACACAACGGTATGCGACCCAATTTCTAAGACGAACGCGCATTGCCGGAGCGTTACTCTGTTTTCAGTGAAAATTCAAGTGTGGACGGACACGCGATGCAGTTATCTGGCACGAACAATGTATAATTTATCTAAGCGTCTTACCGGATGAGATTGACGGCTGTCTGTGCGTAATTATTGTCTTGTTCCGTTCAGAGACTATCCTTTACGTACCCAGTACGTCATTGAGGTACGGGGAAAATGTGACGTTAATCGATAATTTATTTATAGACGAGTCTGTCTCTGGATGTTGAAACTCGAATACCTACGTTATGGTTTTCTAACACAATGCTTTTGTCAGTTGAGGCTAGCTATGGAACAAAAACTCTGTACATGAAAGCGGGATGCCCTTTTGTGTGGTCTGTCGATACGTCTCCGAGGTACGTGTTAGAACATGACGTGATACGGTTAACCACGCAAGATGCCTTTGCATAGCAGCGTTATGAGATGCATAATGAACGTATTGTTCCCTTTCCTGTAATATAAGTAAGGACTTGAGAACAATCCTTCCCTCACTATTAACTTACTACTACTTATCTCCTTTATCATATTGTCTATTGAAGTTGAGGCGAGACCCATATTCATATAAGTTCATCCCCTAAGATATACATAGATGTTCGTGCCAGGAGTGGTTGTTAATATACATTTTACAATATAAATATAAAGGTTTAAAACTCAAGTGGACATGAAGTGAAGTGAAAAATATTCACGTCCATCCATCAAGCCGCGCCGCCGAGAATCATCGAATGACCCCGCCTGCTCTGGGCGGAGCGGAAGGGAGTGTCAGACTTTTACTGACTAAAACCCATCCATGTTCCTTCTTAGCCCTTTGTGTACCAGGGCCGCGGTATCTCTTTCGAACAGTCCCGCAGGCCCGGCAGGCATCGGCCTTTACAGACCCCTTCCTTTTTTGCTGACATCTCTTTGAGGCGCGCGTGGAACACGAACGCGCCGTCGACATAACCTGTCGTCATGAGACGGACAGACGGCGAGCTAGCCCATAGCTCACCGTCCACAAGCCCACGCCTACGGTGGCCAGGGGCCACCATTTGGGCCCCGACGCCCGGTGCGTCTCTGGGACGCGAGGTTCTCTCCCTCTCACGTTCCGCCACCTCCTTCGCTAGTATGACTGCATCATCACCCTCGCCGTCCGTCATCATCGACAAGTTCCATTTACTACATCGTCGAGGCTGTTTGACAAAGGCTCAGAACGCGTTGTGATATTTCTTGATTGCCAGAAAGCGTTGTGACCGAAAATCAACACACGACACGAATTTCGCTTCGTGGTCGTAAAACACATTGTAGCATTTTCACCCACAATGTGTTTTTCCGCTGAAAGAGTGTTTCCACACATAGTCTTTGAGCCTAACATATACACAATTTTATGTTACAATGGTTGTGGACAATGTAATGGTTTGTTGCCCGTGTTTATACATTTACTACATTTACATTTGACTGTACATTTAGTTCGGAATCGGCACGGCTCACTCTAACGGATGTCATTACCTGAGAGAACCCTCATTAGTATAGCCTCTTGCGGCCTTTCATTTCCTTCAGAGGTTTAGCAACATCGATGTATTGTGACATATTTTCCTTTCCGCTACACAAATATGGCAGATCACTCCCATGAATAGTAGACACTACGTGGGTGTATAGTCTGTTAACAGATATTAAACATCGTCCATTTCTTGAACCAAAACAAGCGAGTAGTTTATTTTATAGATCTTTGCTAAACGCTTGGATGCACTATGTGAAAGATGATGTGGCTAGCCAGCTACGTACGAGATTACATCTTATAGAGAAGTATAGAAGAAGAGCAGATGATCAACTAGTCGTGGTACATGCTAGGTACTTCTACTTACAAAGATACATTCGCCAGCACATCAAGTAACCACAAACTGTCAAATTTCTCCAAATGATTTTAAACCATAAAATGTAAATGGTTAGGGTCAAAATCAATTGAGAAAACTTGATAGCTTGTAGTAACGTGATGCGCTGGCGATTGTACATTAGTAAGTAGCATGTACGGTACAACAAGCTATTTGGTTTACATTTTACAATGTAATTTGTGAGTTAAACTGTAAACCAAATAGGTTGTTCGACCGTACCACGATTATTGTTTATTTTAAAAAAACATTCCGTCATAAAACAAACTTTTATTAAAAGCTAACTGTACCTGGTTACCTCTCTATTTTGTATGAAATTGACCGACCTTAGCCTCATCTCGACGGCCGATAATTTATGTTGCAGTACATAATCTCCACGGTCTAGGAAACTTTGATGAACTATTATAAAACCGTCGTTAATGATCTGGAATAGATACACTGTTTAAAACAGGGTTTGCAGTGATAATTTTCATTCAAATTTTAAAATGTATTTTTTTTAATATTAGTTTTGTGTAGGAATATTTGAAAATGTAAAAGATGTGTTATTCTTATCATAACAATGAATAAAGGTAAAAAATCATAATAAAACAATAATTTATACACTTCCCGTGTATTCGAACGCGATTTGCCGTTTCCACGCATATCCAAACGCGATAAGTGTCAACTTGAAAAACAACCAGATTATTAAGAACATTTGTGTTAAAACAAAACAAAAGAATAATACTTTTAGTAATTATATCTCTCTTTACACAACATTTTAGTCGGTAACGAAATTATAACAATGATGTAAGAAAAAAAAAAACCGGCCAAGTGCGTGTCGAGCCACGCGCAGTGTAGGGTTCCGTAGTAGCCCGTTATCACAATATAGAACGATTTATTCTAAGGATTTTGTATTTGGTACAAATTATCCAACACCCAAGTTCACGAAACTTCATGAAATGCACTATCATCATGAATTTTTCCAGATTTTTCGAGCCAGCAGTTTAGCTTCTAGAAGGGAGGGGGGGGGGGACGCCCAACACTTCACATGTAGGGGAGGTACCCTAAAAAAATGTGTTCCAATTTTTTTTTTTCTTACCAATTTGTCGGCGTAATTTATATCCCACCAAAAACATTCTGTAAAAAACTAACCAAGTATCGATGGAGCTGCTTGTTTATATCTAAAAAGTAATGAAATCTAGACAAAGTCGTGCCAAGTCTAAGGTTCCTTACTGCGATTTCTTTATTATTATAGTTAATGTTGTGTGACTTGGCCGTTGAACATTCTTTATACCTAGTGGGTACAAGTCAATTTTGTTTACACGTAATGTTATATCTGTTGTAACTACCTATGTTTGTTAAGCGAGATAATAGCCTATACTGGTATTGGTAATTGGACGCTAGTGTCTCATTTTAGGCTGTTGTTGATTGTGCAACACATGCATTCAACACTGACAATGCTGACTTCTGCTCTCTTCTTTTTGGAGCGTCAAATCGACCACCGATCAAACATAAAATGATTAGAAGTCCGTCTGTACTGGAAAAAAAATATACTGTTTGTTTCAGGCTCGCCTATACATAAGTATTATTGAAATACGCAGGTGTAACAAGCCTACAATTGACTGGTTATTGAATCAACGTTTTCCAAGTGGCAATTTTCCATCATCAATGGGTAGCGGTTCTGGAGACAAATTGGTGCAATGGTGTCATGGAGCACCTGGTTTTGTACTCTTGTGTACCCTTCAACGGCCAAGTCACACAACATTAACTATAATAATAAAGAAATCGCAGTAAGTAACCTTAGACTTGGCGCGACTTTGTCTAGATTTCATTACTTTTTAGAGATAAACAAGCAGCTCCATCGAGACTTGGCTAGGTTTTTACATAATGTTTTTGGTGGGATTTCACTTCTTTTTGTAGAATTTTATTTTATTAGATTTTCTTATTTGACACAGTTTTTTTCTTTTTAGGAGTAGTTTTTTTATTATTACAAATATTTCTTTTATTTTTTTCCGGTTCTGATTCTTGTACAGTAGCAACAGTTTTTCGTATTTACTTTATTCATTCTCTGTACACGTATGCCCGGGGTATGATCTCAAATTACCAATAACCAATCCATTGGTATGATATCAGATTAATCAGTAATCCGTCACTAATCATAAAATTCCTAACCTATTCAAATCTTCGAATTGTTATAATAACAACCTGCTAATTAACCTTAGCAAACCTCACGAAATAATAAGCGAAATCAACGAAATGCAAATAATCCCTCCTAATCCCTAGCAAACGTGTTCAAGCGCAGTAGAAGAATGTCGTAAACGACTGTAACGCGGCCGGTTGCCACTTCGCCATATAAGGTTAGCGGAAAAACAAACGTAAGCGCGTTTTAAAATACAGTCACCGCTGTCTAGCGGCGTGTGCGGGTATCACCGCCACTCTTAGTCCAATGCATTATATTTTGACCAAATTTTGAGCGAAATTAATATTTTAGTGTAATTTGTTTATTTAATTTGTGTAATGTTCGAGTAGAATAAAGTTAATCGTTCGACTATTTCTTCTTGTAAACTTGTAAGTATAAGTATAAAAGCCAGTCTAGTCTTATCCAGAGTTTTCTTTTAATTTTATTTATATGCGTATTAAAAGCAGAAGGGGAGGCATTCGCCCAGCAGTGGGACGCTATAGGCTAGATTAAATTAGATTAGAAGATGTGTCCCACTACGCTGGATTTTTGCAATGACAGTCGATTTTTTTATGTACCAATAGTAGAAGGGGGCATTACCATATCTCTAATACAGCTGAGACCAGCTGAGGGTTCTTCATCAGATACTTCAGACCTTCGATTTTTGACATCAAATGAAGCGGCCCACCAAGTTGAATATTTTTTGTAAAGGCTGTATGTCGATCTCTAATAGTTTGGGCTCCTGTGTTTTCTAATCAGGGTCACCAGGTACTCCAGATATTCGATTATCCTAGTTTTATAGTTTTCCCTTTATGTGGCCATTAAACCCTAACTATGTACCAAATTTCAGCTCTCTGAGTTTATGTTACCATAATGTGGTACTAGTTCTATTCTGATCATGAGTGATTGAGTGAGTGTCATAAATGCGTAACTTTGCTTTCGCTTAACTTCGGAACTAAATGACCTACAGACTTGAAATTTTACAGCTTACTGGATGACGAAAATGTCTGCGTTCTGGTCTTATCCAGAGGTTCTCAAATAGGGGCCTGAAAATGCGGCGAAATGGTTCCAGTAAAGGATGGTACGGCAGTGTTTGCTTCGCGCTCGACTTGACGGGGGCACTGCCGTGCCCCCCGATACACACCTCTACAAAATTACAGTTTTCTCTTAGCAAAACCTCGGACAGACGGATGGACATGACGAAACTATAAGGGTTCCTTGTCAGGACTACGGAACCCTAAAAAGAGACCAAGATAGATAATTAACCGATAATTGTCATGATAATTATCAAACAAAATAATTATCTTGATAATTCCGAACGCTAATAAATATTTTACAATCACTTTTAATCCAAAGAATACACAAGATAAACTTAAAATAACTATGGAGTAAATCTCGACGTGCAAAGTAAATTAAACATCGATCACATACATTAATAATTGCAATTTATTTCGTTATATCCTATGTGGACTAATATGCCGGAGGCATGTGCCCTAACTAAAAGGTCGGAGAACTCGGCGAGCTTCCGTCGCACACTCGTCTCTTACTCAACGCGTGAAAAACTTGCCGTTTCGTTGACTCAAGCCTGTTTGCAATACGAAATTGCTCTTATGACTAAGTTGCTAGTCCTTAGGTTCAATATTCCTGATAATCACACAAAATTCCAGTCGTAATGAGAAATAAAAAGTAAAATACTGGGACGTAGTAAACTAAAACGATTGCTATTCTAAATCGACGAAACATAATGTTATACTGCATTATCTAAATTAGGCCGCAACGACTTTTTAGTACAAAATATGTGTAGCTAATAGTAGCATCTAGTTGGTATCCTTTTATAGCGATACTTGTTTGTAACGATTATAAATAATTGGTTCGCGATACAAAATGAATCAGCCCTGTCTAACTCGTTTACCGTAAGAGGAAAAGTGGACACGGCGCGGCGTTGGCGGCAGGTTCCAATGGGATGACGGGAATCTTTAAACAATGGGAATATGGCTGTAGCGCCACCAGTTACACACAGAAACCACCTGTATACATAGTGTAGCGAAATAAAACCAGCCTGCCACTTTCTATTTAAGAATAATGATATGGTAGATTAAAAAAAAATATAAAACACTATCGTGAATTTCAGTTTTAGTTTTACAATTAAAAAGAAAACAAGGCTTTAAGGTTCCAAGCATAGAGGCTTAACCACTCATATGCCGTAATGTTAAATGCAGAGGAAAACTGCGATAGACAACTAAAGACTCACAACACAACCTTCGAAATTGACGTAAGTACTATGAACTGAAATTAAAGTTGTTCTTATGTCATGTTGTTAAGATACGCTAGTACTATTATCTATTCTGTGGTAATAGTAACTGCTGCTAGTGTTACTGTGCCTATTCAACTGTGTCTGGTATTGATGCGCTAGGTTTTATTAAGCCCGTGTGAAGCTGCCGTGACGTATCTCAAGGTCGTAAATAAGATAACGTAATGTCCAATTACTATATAATTCCATAAAATTATTACACAGCAACTCAACGCACGGTTGTTTATGCTGTTATAGTCTTGTTAAGTAAACATTTGTATCGTAAGATATTATTGGTATGTGAAAATACAAACACAAGCATTCCATTAAACAATCAGACACTGCAGATTGGGATTTACGAGGAATGTAGTGTTTGTTCTGTTTCAAAAGAGTATTTTTACCGAGATGCACCTTGTGCAAATAATACAGGGTGTAAACAGACTCTTCACGAAGCCGTCAATCAAGCATTGCATCAAGCAAGCTGTACATCAAACTACGTAACTCTACGCATAAATGTATGCTGGGAAACGACTTTTTTTTGGGGGGTGAAAAATCACGTTTCACGGTAAAACTTAATGTGTGGTGGGAAATAAAGTAAATATCAGACTGAACAAACTGGATTCCCATTTAATTATCTGTAAGGGAATATTGATGGAAATGTTTCGGACAATAAGTATTTCCACGTTTCGGACACGGAACATCACAAAGCAAGAATCTCCTATAGATATTTTCACGCAGAGGACCCACCATAAGAATACTTTTTTTAAGGTGATTGCTCCAACCAGCCCGCGAAATTCAAATTTTCTTACGTTTTTTTGCAATTTGCAGGCTTTATGAACTTGGAGGGTTGTATTGATGATTCTGATGATTATAATTCTTCAACTACATACGTCTTACAGCCGCGAATAATATTTTAATCAACATACAACCTAGCACTGCCCTGCAAATTGCAAATACGTAAGAAAATTTGAAATTCGCAGGCTAGTTGGAGCATTCACCTTAAGGCGCCTCCCCGAGCAAATGACCTTGAACGAGCAGTTTTTTGGAGCCTACTCCTCTTTATCCAAAATAAATACCAAGTAATAAAAAATACATTAAATTACTACATATTCTTGACTCCAAAATAGTCGTTTCTTTTTTTTTTTAAGTAGTTTAATGTTTAATATATCCCCTCACAACGAAACCACAGAAATGAGAAATAATGATTTATAAAATGCTACTCCTCGTAAAGTAACCATTATTTTGATTTGCTACTTATACTAATGGATAGACAATTTAATAATGAACATAATTGTCGTTTTATTTTTTCCAAAAGACGCAAATTTGATTTTATAAAGAATAAAAACCACTCATTTCGCACTACCTTCACTTCACTTACACTTCAGGCCTGCAGTGACTGACGTAACAATCACTTTGTAGTGCAAGCTGATTAGAACTTTATTCTAATAGCATTTCAAACGAAGTTTGAACCACCACAAATAGAGTTGCTAATTTTGCTCGGGGAACCGCCTTAATACAATGTAATGAATACTGTGTTGGACCATATTCTGTGATTGATAATCACAAAACATCCTTTGTGATTCTCCCTCAAATATTAGCACAGGTATCGATGTATAGTTTATTTTCACCTCGAGCCCGGGGGGACGTGAAATACAAAAGCATTTGCCTCCCACGTATTTGCCCTCCGCTACACATGCTTGTATGCGATGGCCATCGTTTAATTTACTTTATTGAAAGGATTGTGAATGGGAGCACTGTTGTCCCAGAAAAAGTATGCGCATCGTCATCTTCTGAAAAAAAAAAAGAAAACATCATTACATAATGCACAATCATAATTATTAGTGTTCTACTACAACTCGCTGTAGTACAAAAGTAACAAGATGCTTTTTTGTGAAGCGGCGACGTTCGCAAACCTTCTTTGGTTTACCTACAGTAAGCAAAAAGTTTTTACGTTTTATTTGGGTCGCTGACATATAAAATACTGCTATATTTGTTCTACGATATGCAATCCATGTCAGTCAGATTAAAAACGGTGGTTGGCGAATTAATAATTTTGGAAAATGTGTAAACTATAGGTACAGTCAGCATCATCGCAAGCATCGTTATTGCAACCGAATTTATTCGTTAGTAATTACTAATTAGAAATCAAAAGTTAACGATTTTGTCGTTATCTCTGTCGAGATTGCCGGCTAGGTCAAATCTTTGCCAAAAAACAGAAAAATGCTACATAATATTTCAAGTGGCTCTATTTCATTTCTCCGACGACTAAGGCACTTGTTGTTTTGGAGTGAACTAAAGTCCTAATTATAAGCTACTAGGTACTTGAGATATTATAGATTTCAAATATGTGGGTCTTAAGGAATATGCCCATGGTGCTTTGGCATATGAATGGACTATGACTTAGTTAGGACATAGGATACTTTTATCTTACCTTACGTTCCCGAGAGATGTTTCCGACCTTCATGCGGGCGATGTCGCAGGCTAAAGCTAGTGAATCATAAAGAATGAGCTGACTAATTTATACAAGCAACATTGAGTTCTTTTGAAACAATGCGGTTATTGTAGACTGATTTTAGTGTACGTTGTGTCGCCGCTATTAACAGCCACAGCCGAATAATTAAGGCGTCCATCGCGACGACCGACTATACAATACATAAATAAATAAAAACATTTTAAGTGCGTTCATTGCGAAGGTATACTGTTTTGGTTCAGCTCAGTTTCGTTTTGACATTGTTGTATGGTGCTCGTAAACGATTGTACATTATATACTGTGCGAATTTATTTATGCAAAATGTCAAGAAATTATCAAGTTTTGGATGCAACCGAAATTAAATCAAAACCTTCTCTTTATAAACTCAAACGTATATCAACTTAATAACGATAAATTAGATAGTAAATTAAGTGACAATACATGTAAATTCTAAGATTGTGTTATTAAGTAACTACAGTATATTGATTTTGTGTTGTGAAGTGATCTTGAAGGACGGAAATTCACAGGTAAAATAACGTAATAAAATGTTGCAGAATATCTATCTAGTCAAATTTCCAGACAAATATTCAATGAACGGTGCAGAATATTTTAGTCACATTTCCAGACGAATATTCAGTGAACGTTGCAGAATATTTGCGAGATCAGGATAATTTTAGCAGCGTGCTTAATAATTCAAAAATTTCAAATTTTCTTTTGCGCTGTGGTTGATAAGTTTCTCCGTGAGCATTTTCTTAAGTAAATTTGTCGAGCATAGCCGCGTTACAGGCTCGACGGTTGGCGGCTGCATCTCGCAGTCGCAGAGAGAGTCGCACGCAGTCCTCACTCGGGTAAGAGCGCGGTGTGACGTACACGTCGCGCTCTGAACGCTACGCGTTTTCGCGCCACTCATTTTTATAATTCGAATGTATTTGTTTTTATGTTTTTAACTATTTGCTCAATATTAATTGCCAGCATTTTTAGAGGGTGCTTGTTCTGTGTATAATTTATTTTTGTGAATAGTGCCATTATTATTTCAAATTTTTTTTTGTTTGTTTTGGACGAAGAAACTTTGTGTTAAAGTTAATTATTTTATTACGGCGTGGCAGAAACTTATCACTTTGCGAATTTTCGATGGGATGTTAATACATTATGGGATCTACATGAAATCATTTAACATGGCAAAACATTTTTACTATTCCGGCCTTGAATGAACAGGAAAGATTGTTTACGCTGTAACACGATGTTTTGATGTGTAATAATTTTATCGGTGTGATTATGTGACTACCGCGCTCGCTATCGATGGTCAGTGCTAACGGTCCCCTTTTAATTATATCGATAACACTGCTAGCTATGATTGAATTGCCGCAGAGGGGATTTAGTTTGTCTGGCGTATGACGGGCTTGGTACATCGTAATACTTAACAGTTATTTGCAACTTGACTAACCTGTAGGTACGAATTGAATTCTATAGGTGGTTTTCAGTTATAAACCTAAACATTTAATTAATTTAATTTAATTCATTTAGTTAATGTAATTTAATTTAATTAATTCACTTGCCAACTATTGTAAATATATTTTTTATCGGATAGCAGTGCCCAGGAGTAATTTATGTATTAAAACGTTGGCACCACATATCAGTTCAAAAAAAGGATCTCAAATGAAGAATCTTCATTCAACAAAAAACAAGTAGATTCTAAACTTTGGCTAGATCTGATACTAATTTATATTTCACTAACATCCCTCAAAGATACAAGATAAAGATATATTTATTTTGTACAAACTTAGATGTTTGGGCAGAGGTTGATTCGTCCTGTAAACTGTACTTATTTAACTGTGCGCCAAATGACATCGACAAATGCATGCGAGGGGGAAATCAAAAGAGTTTAGAGCTATTCTTCTATTGTGTTGAGCTTTTGTCTTTTGGCATGTTTGAATTTGAACAAATGTTATTGTTGTTATAAAGCAGGTATTATTTACTTTTATTTTTGATTTAATTTTGAAGTGTAAAAACAAAATGGAAATATGGCGGTTCTAACATCATTGGCTCGACGTGTTAGTAATAAGGTAATTTAGATTCATTACTGGTAGTTGATGTTGTGAACAAATATTTACTTTGTAGTTAAATAATCTAACGCACAATAATCGAACGTTAGTTCGAAGTTTAAAGACTGGCATCTTTTCGTATTTACAACGATTGACGAATTTAAAAGAGCCCTCCTTCACCCTATTTTTAAATCAGGGTATCGTAACCGTGTTGAAAATAACAGGCATATTTCAGTTTTACCAGCTTTGTCAAATTCAAAAAAAAATATCTTTCTTAATTATTTAGAATCATGTAAGTAAAACTCCTCTCAAATTACCAATTTGGCTTCCGCAAGAAAACATCAACGGCTGATGCAGTACATCACCCTAGTTAACCATACGACTATATGGTTGTAACCAGGTGATTCTGACTAGAAAGCCTGATAAAAACCAAAACAAACTTGTAGAATATGGGAATTACTGTCACTCACTCGTCCCTGTTTCACAGCTGTCTCAGCGAAAGAACCCATTGTGTACAAATAGGGCCACACTCTAGTTCTGAGATGCCAATTGTTTACGGGGTGCCCCAAGGCACAAACATAAGTACTACATATTCAAATAAATAAAGTACCTATTTCAAAGAAATATACAGTGTAGGTACAACATGGTATCAGAAAAGTATGATACAGCTTAAATATACTTCGTCCAATAATTAATACAAAGTTCGGAAATTAAGGTAGCTGCAGTTTCCATTTCATCAAACGCGGCGCACTACATTCGTGACCATTTTCCTCGCTTGAACGCGCTCATAAAGCAAAATATCACTTTACATAGAAGCTCTAGACATACATATCAGAAATGTCCCCGGGATATATAAGGTTTTAATCTTTCTCTTTCTAGTATTCAATTTATTACTAATGAAAATCACATTTATCGATAAGTCCGGATAAATGAAAAGTCCGAAGAATCCGACAAGACTGGACGCGGGTCCAAAAAGCCGGCAATGTCCGGAAAAATCTAGTAATGGTAACCCTAACTGTAGTTATTTGTACACTGTGTATGATGATAGCAACATTCAAACAGATTTTGCAATACTTAGGTTTTCACTACAGCTCTCGCTTTGTTTCACGATCTGAAACTAAATAATAAGTATAGCACGCTTCTGCGGTGAGGTGTCAGATAGTTGTCTGGCTACAGACCTCCACTTGATACCGATTTATTGTACCAAACTTTTAATACAAATAGTGTATAGTAATGATAAAGATACTAACATAACAAGACCTCTGTATAAAGCAATTGGTTACGGGTTCGAAGCCGTAAATGCCATGTACTTTTATAAAGATTCGTTGATGTCACATAACAGTGGTCGCGATGGTTCAGAGGCTCATGGGGCTCTGTGTCAAGCAGTAGGTTTCGGGTTCGAAACCGGGAATGTACTATAATTACGATTAATTGAATTCGTGAAGGTTTAGTTTGATGAAGTATTAAGAGTACTTTACTACAGTACTTTCTCAAGTTATTATGCCTTGTGCCCTGGGACTGTAGCTTTGTTTTTTATTTGTAATTTTGACATTCAAAAGTACCGTAACGTAATGGTCTAATTGAAATAAATGCTTTGAGTTTGAGTTTTATGACTTTAAAAAATACTGCAACTTCTCTAGCTCAGCCATGCTTTGAGTGTATTTAATTATCCGATGCTATCCCTTTATCGCGAACATTCAGTATGTTGCCTGATGCGATCGTAATTTTTTTAATTAAGTACTCCCATAATGTATTTCACGCCGTTTTTTAACCTATCAAACGCTTTTAGGTTGTAAATGTAAATGTCGTTATAAAGAACATTTACATTACATTAAATATAGTTACGATTAACGGAACAAAGCGAAAATAATCATAATCGTAGTACTTGCAATAGTTGCAGTAACCAACAGGTTGCTGCCGATACAAGTATAAATTGCCAACTAGCACGTCATTTTTCCAAGCGACCACAGAGATGTTCTATGACGTCCCTTCTGAGTTCTGAAAGCCCTTAAATTTGGAGGGACCAAGACTTGGATCTCAAACCTACAGAAATAATATTTAGTATCTACTCTACATGTACTATTTGATACAAAGTTATAGTTAGCCTCTGGAAACTGTTTATATAACAGCAACAAATATGTAGTACAGCCTATGTAGGGAATCACACGGTGTAAGCGCTGTCTATCTCCCATAAACAAACAAGTCAAATCGAGCTAGTGCTACATCGCTCTTGTCTTCATACAAAGGAACCTGCTACTTTGTACTACAAACGCAGGTGTATTTGACCCAGGCCGATCTTATCTAGTGTATATACCAAGATTATCAAGGTATTGGACATGTATTACTACATGGTGTGTCCATTGTCCGTTGTAACGTTTACAACTAAAACAAGGTATCACGACTAAATCTATGAATGTTACTACTTGTCAAAAATTAGAAAAAGAGTAATATGTTTTGCGCCCATCAAATAGTGAACACTGTCACTGAATTTTAGAACATGGAGAAAATTTTAGTGCTAAAGAACACAAACAAAACTTTCATTTGAAAAACTTTAGTTCGACGGCCACAACACAGTGACAGTCGAATATCAAAGCTGAGTTAGATTCTACTCCGAAGGAGTCTGCTATTTTATTTACCAAATTACCACAATAACATTTTGGGTGGCCGAGTTCGAACAAAGCCATAATTATGAGCTGCTAGAAGACGAACATCGCATTGGTCGACTAGAATATGAGGTGGCTACACCAGAAATAGTGAAATAACCCAAAAAAATGTTTTTGGATGACCGGCGATTGAAAGTGCGCGAACTAGCAGATAAGGTACCTAGGTATTTCATAACAGCTGTACATCGTATCTTGACCGAAAATTAGGACATGAAAAAGCTGTGGCCAAAATGGATTCCGCAATTCCTCAAAATCGAGTAGTATAGATGTTTCAGTCATATGCTAAGCAAAACTTTAGGGCAATAACGCCGAATTATTGAAAATGTACATCGAGTTAGATGGGAACTAAGTAGAGAACTAATAAAATAAAACTTATTTATTTTGTTATTTTTGGGATTTTTTAGTTCGGCCGGGTACCTCTTGGACTGCCCTCGAAGTTAAAAGTACTTACACATCTCCGAAATCACTACAAGTTAAAATACTCAAAAGCTATCTATGTAAATAGGCGAAAACCGGTGTTATAATAATGATGAGAGGTATACCTACTTATATGTTTTCGCCAAATATTTTACAAGATAGCCTGAAAACAAGTATGTGGGTGTAAACGCAGGTTTACACCCACATACTTGTTTATATATGTGTATATATATATTTGGGAACATAGCTATTCTGTAATCCAATGGAAATAAATACACACTACCTTAAGAATATGTTTGATTTACAAATTATTTTGGTATTACGTTTGTATAAACTACGCATGCTACGCCGGCAAAGTAATACAAACGAAACGCTTCGTTTGAAATATTGGTTGGTTGTTTGAATTTTTCAAGTGGGCGTGGATGGCCAAATCCGGAACTATGAGGAATAGCGAAAAATACTCAAAGGATTCTCGAACCCGATTTTGATGAAAACTAAAACTATATAAAGAGTTAAAGCTAAAGGAAAGAGTTTTTCTTTGATAAAATACGTAACAATATGCAAACAGTTACGAAACGTCGAACAAAATGACTATTGGCGCCAACTCACTTCTAAGTTCTTTTTTCAAAATATTTACATTTTTCTCTTTTACTTTCACCGTTAAAAGGTGAAAGAGTTAGTAAAAAATTGAAATTAGAACATAATGTTGTGAAAATGACTGCGCTGCGGGTGACACCAATCGAGGACATTAATTTAAAATATGAAAATCATAAATTTTAACCTTTTTCCTTAAAATTGCCGCATCTCTCACTTTCCAAAATTTGATCCCTATTAGCGACACTATTGAATGGAGTAGTAATACAGCGTGTTTTTTTTTTTCAAAATCAACGGGTCGATTCCTGGCCGGGGAAATTGATTTTTCAGAAATCCAATGAAGCGTTTTATTTTTCATCGAATCGGGCTTGTTTCCTTTGAGTATTTTTCGCTATTGCTCATAGTTTCGGATTTGGCCACCCACTTGAAACATCAGTCTGTATATAGGGTGTAAAAAGACCCTTAACGAAGCGGAAAGGCATTTGTTCTCCTCGGCATTGCGATCATTTTTTGTTCTGAAAATAAAAACTTTATTAACAAAAAATGGGAAAAAAATAAAATAAAAGAAAAACTTGTTTTAACGTAAGATTTTTACTTCAAACACCTTTACGACCCCCGTACTATTCAATCCATCCATCAGGACAATGTTTTAAGTGCGTTACATTGAGTCCTACCAATAAATAGTGATTTTTCACCCCAAAATAAAAAGTAATTTCCCAGCAAAAATTTTTGCGTGGAGTTACTAAGTTTGATGTATGCTTGGTTGACGGCTTCGTGAAGGTTCTGTTTACACCCTGTATGAAATGGAAATACAAGTTAGTAAGCGAAAAGCCTCGAAAATATGTCTACAAAAATAAACCCAACTTCCCTGGGGCAAAAGTACGAATAGCTTCGAAGACATTTCGCTCGACACGACTCTTAACCTATTTACATAATTTGACATCCATAAAAAGCACATAAGTGATACTTGCCGCAACAATTAGATTTATCAGAAAAATAAAATAATAATATGCATACAATGGACGTCTACCCCTAACAACACAATATCACTGCCTATAAATACTTATTAACAAAAAAGCCCTTGTTGAATAAAGTTTGGACATTGGTGTCGATTCTGTTGTGCACCAACTAAACTTAATTTAGGCTATTGCTATCTTTTTTTCTCTAATAAAACGAGAAAGAGACGGACGTAATTTAGAGCTGTCAAATTTAGTTGGAACTAATATTTCTATACAAATGAAGGGTGCACGTAAAAACATGTCGACTAAAAACACGGTGAAGCGCAAGGCATAAACTAGTTTGACATCTCTAACTTAGTTCATAGCTATAGCCGTCCTTTTCTCGCACTGCCTTTTAGTAAAAGATAGCAATAGCTTAAATTAAGTTTAGTTTGTGCACAACAGAATCGACACCATTGTATACCAAAAATAAAATATTTAAGTTTCAAAGGTCAAAGGTAATGCCCCTGGTTCCGCTAGGCTCAAAACAAAGGCTAATTGCTAGTATCTAATGCTTGAAGCTAGCTTATTAAAAAAAAAAACTACTCGAAAGCACTTTAGTGAATGGCACCCCATTACATTGAGTGAGTACCGTGTGGTACCATTGTGCGAATTTAATAGAGCTAACATTTAATACCGTGAAAACGTTTACAATTATAATAAAAATATTGCATTTTGTATTTATCCTACATAGGGTCCCACATAATATGAACTGCCCTGAATATCACGACATTATTTTTTGTCATTTTTAGAAACATAAAAATATATTTTCGGTGTTTTCCAATCAAGTCACACCTCGGCTATCAAGTATGCGCCCTGCATATGCCTACTCAAAAACCTTCCAAGCCTTCTAGAATCATATCACTAAGCTTACAGTAATATCTTGGATATATCTTAGATTATCTGAAGATATTTTTACTACGTCTAACCTCAGCAATTTTCTAGGCACGCTTGAATCTCGGTGGAAGATATTCCTATTTGATATTAT
The DNA here is from genome assembly GCA_941918905.2 of Xestia sexstrigata. NCBI lineage: Eukaryota > Metazoa > Arthropoda > Insecta > Lepidoptera > Noctuidae > Xestia > Xestia sexstrigata. The sequence continues at coordinate 6,506,244 of OW799200.2, read as the reverse complement.
ATAGCCAGAGTTCAATGAAGTGAATATGTAACTGAACACGTCGACGTTGCCATTGGATATATTATCTTATTTACATTTCTTACTTTTTGCGATCCATGTGCAAAGTATTGAAATATCTTAGCGCACACTCATGTACTAGTGTATTGACGGACCCCGGATATCCGCACACTGATTGCTGAGAATAATGAAGATTGCCAGGCTAACAGCTGAGATAGCGCCTCGCGTCGGTTTGTAAACTAGATTCCCATCAACTGTCAGCGAGCTAATTTCCTCTTTCAATATTTCTTAGACAAGAAATTAATAAAGCAAACTAAAAGTTTTGAATCTCTTTGTTTGAAAGCAGGAATCCAGATATTCGTAGAAGAGTGAAGACTACCTTAGGTACGACGTTAAATCTCGAGCCAAAGTATACTTAATTATCCTCGCAGATTATTAAAATATGCACCTGATCAAGATATACCTGTCTTCAGGCAAATTTCCTGCGTACCTTGCTAAACGTATCAAAAGGTTTTCAATCTGTGCTCCTCTTGCTTTTGAGATTAAACTTTGTGAAAGGAAATACCCAAGTAGGTCTTGTCTTTTCTTAACTTTTCAATGAAGTTCATTAAGTTTAACTTAATGTTTGAATTTATCATACAATTTTAGAGGGAGGAATAAGTAATAGGGTTTCGTCTATGTTTGGGGAAATGTCTGCGAATACGAAGCCCTGAGGGGCGAAAGTTCTTTTTAATTTTTTGATACGGTCCATCAAAACGTTTTGCAATGCTCTGATCAGAAAGATCTCGGCCCTTATAGCCTGGGGAATATTGAACAGATGTGGATTCTGTTTGCACTTGTCTCCAAAGTCTACGTTGTCCCCTTTATTACACTGCACTAACCAGCTTCAGTCAACATTGGCACGAGAAAGCTCCATGCTTGTTACAAGTTCCCTCATAACGCATTGTTATAAAAGGAAGTCTAGATTCTAATATACATTGTTGCCAGCGGTCTTTCCCTCGCTAGCTGGCATTACCACTCTCTTAGATGTAATCGATTAATGCCGCTTGACGAAAATAACGAGAACCGAATTTCATGCTTTGTTACGCAATCTTTAAACTCATTGTTGAGTAATAAGAAAATCATTTGTTTTGTAAACGTAACTATCATCATCTGCCTAGCCTTTTCCTTTTTTTTTTGTTTAGAGCGTATCCAAAAACTCCACAAAGGCTGATTCTATGTGACGCAGGATTAGTCCGCCTATAATGAGACTAGCATGACCGGATCCAGTACTCAAGAGTACCTTGAGCCAAGTCATAGAAAAGAAGAAAACTGTGGATCATAATATGCTTTGAACACGGTTATTAAAGAACTGCACGCCATACGATTGCTTAATGCCGCGTCCTGGACATGACGCAATCAGTGTTTTCCAAAGTCGGTCCACTAATACAATAAACGGTGTATCCAGTCATTCATATTTTTGCTCCGTAATAGACGGTGTAGTGATTGTGGTCGGGAAGTCGGCAACAATGGGTGACGGTCGAGGAGAGTGATTTAAATTGTCTCACAATCGCCTCTTCCGGTCGCTCCTACCGCTAAGGACGCGCGGACCCCCGCCGGCACAGCCTGACCCCACCTACGTGCACTTCGATTGTACTGATACAAATACCCTCTACCCTCTCGACAAATAGTCTCGATTGTTCTCGACTCGACACTGCCACAGTGCCACCCGGCTGCTCTTATTAAATTACGTTATGAAAATGATTGTATTGCCCGCACCGATATGGGAAAAATTCTTTCTCTAATACAATTCGACAGTACAAATAAATATCTTTGTTCGTAATCGTTTGCATCGTTAATCTTGCTGTTTTATTAGTATGTAGCCAAGACTCTTTCTCACGGTTTTGTTTTATTGCAATTGTAATGGTATGTGTGTTGCCATGTTTTCCTGCCAATGAAATACTCATTATTACCTTGGGTTTTATTAGAACCGCGACAAACATTCCTCATAGCTGCCTAGTTACGTACTCATAATAACTAATGATGGATTAGACTGGCAATCAATCGAAATATTGATTTAATTGCAGTCGCAGACAGAAGTGAACGGACTTCAATAAGTAGTTGTTAGTTCTCTTGAGGGGATCACACAGCGATTCGCACGGGAGCTAATAATTATGCACTGGATTGTTTCTGGCTTTGTCGCGCTAAGAGCAGTGCGGCCTCTCCCGCCCTCGTTCAATCGTAAGCATTTTACTTTCCTTCTGCTCGCATGCATTTCAAGGAACACAACGAAACAGTGTAGATTATCGTCGATATTCTTGTCTTATTACTTGCTCTTCGATGTTTTGGATAAGAACAGGCATCCTCAAATTACATGCAAGGCATGCTCACTTGCTCAGCGGTCTCAAAGTTTCCTAATACTTACTGTTGCAATAGAAGCCCTTGGCTTTAGAGCTTGTTTATCGTTTCCCGTTTCTGGGTTTGACCGAAGCTAACCCACCCCGTAAAATCAAACTATTGGGGTCTAATACACATAATTATCGGGTGCGGGGTTCTTAAGGAGAGAGAGCTCATGTTACCAGCTAGCGTTGTTTGTAGTTGGGAAATATGTGAATCGAAACCTTGTTTTAATAGAAAAGCTGTTGGAATGTTGAGTAGGCCTGGTATTCTTTTATGTCGCGTATTAATATTCTATACTTGAAAAATAATACTAGTTATTGCGCTTTGTGCGTCATGCTTTTGAAATCCACTTTTTTAGGTTTCGGTACCTCAAAAGAAAATCGGAACCCATAAAGGATCACTTTGTTGTCCGTCTGTCTATTAAGACCCTTTATCTAGGGAACGCGTTGAGGTGTCGAGTTGAAATTAAAACCATTACTCAGGTCTAGGTCTACAGTCCCTTGAAGCTGTGAATAAAAACAAACTTCTAAGTTAACGTAAAAAAAAGATTCGACCGCAAAAAATGTATATTTCGACATTCTCAAGGAAAAATTTATAGGGTACTTCCCGTTGACCTAGAATCATTGAATTTGGCAAGAAGCAATGTCTTACAGCACATGTAAAGGAAAAAATCTGAAAACCCGCAACATGTAGTTTAATAACAAACAACCTACAAGTTCATACGGAACCCTCGGTGCGCGAGTCCAACTCGCACTTGGCCGGATTTTTTCGAGGTTACCACGCTGTATTTTACCAAAATGTTGTCGAAAAGCTGGTTTTGGGTAGTGAAAAAGTTAATCGGCTTTTGGGCAATATGAAATATAACGCACTGTGTAATGCGCTGTGCATGAAATAATACTTATTTTACCTTTGACGTATTTAATCCATGATATTATAAGTAAAAAAGGTGTATTCAATGTTTTAATTAAAATAAGTTACAATTCAATTCAACTCGATCGGATACCAATAACTGGTCGAAAAATGGTTTGCAAATTTTGATGAGCTTGCGATTTGATCACGCTTTTAAAATCATAGGAAAACACATAATATCCTGTGAATCCTGTCAATGGCTTTTCCATATGAAATCCACAATTCATTAATTACATTTTTGTCGATTCATTAATTATAGTTTGGGTCGATTCGATGATTACTATTAAATAATCCTTTTCACGTGTTTATACAAATTAATTTTGCGTGTCCAGTGTCCACGCTTTGCATGAACGTTTAAATCTATGTAATAATTTATATATTCCGAAGCTGTTAGAGGCACTCATGCAATTTGCGTTGTCGTTATAGAAAGTACTTAGTCGATTCACTAATGTGTTATTTGCATCAAGTGTTCATACGTTTTCATCATTTTCTTTTTGTTAACCGGCGCTGGTAAAAAGTGAGCAGTTGAATTATCCGGTTATCTTCTATCTATCTATATAAATAAAAACAAAAGGCCTGACTGACTGACTCATCAACGCCCAGCCCAAACCCTTGGACCTAAAAATGCTATAGAAAGCTGAAACTTTGCACAGAGGTTCTCTTTATAATGTAGATAAGGAAGGGTTTTTCGAAATTCGGGGAAGGGGATGAAAGTTTGTATGAAAGTCCGTCAGTTTTAAAGTTAGGATCTTTAAATTTTGTGTTTAGGCTGACAATTGAAAATTAATTTATACGTGTCTCGGCGTTTTTCATAATTCTACCCCCAAAGGGTTAAAAAGGGGGATGAAGTTGTGTAGTCCTTAATTTTCGAAGTAAAAATCATAAAATTTATTATCTAGGCGTATGGTTGGAAGCTAAAGCAACGGTGTAGTTAGAACGTACATTGTTGTTGCTTTTTTTTTCATTTCAACCCACAAGGGGGTGAAAGGGGATGAAGTTTTGTGATGAAGTCGTTCGCTAAATTTTGTATTCAAATCTTCTTAAATATCCATAAGAAGAAGCTGACTGACTGACACATCAACGCACATCCCAAACCGCTGGGTCTACAGACTCCAAATTTGGCAAGTAGGTTCCTTATGTGGTCTAGGGTGCACTATGGAAGGATTATTCAAAATTCACCCCCCGAGGGAGTGAAACAGAGTAGTTAGTAAGACTATTTTATTAGAAACTTCACAGGAGTACTTCTATTGATAAATGAGTAGAAACGGGTTTCAGGTTTTTTCAGAATTCAACCCCTAAGAGGGGGAAATAGGGTGACAAAGTCTGAAAATCAAAATGGTTATTGTTTGTATGGTGTATCGGGTCGGGTCATCGGGTGTATTAGAAAAACAACGATTTTAAGATTTAATGTGGTGGACCTGAAATATTATCATCCTCTGTTGGGGTGCGATGGGGTTGAAATGTCTAAAAATCAATATAGGTGCCAATTCCGAGATTTTCAGGGGTGCTGATTACGAATATGGCATTTATTTTGAGATCCAGAAGATGTACCATTAAGCCGACCTTAACGTACGCTTGTTTGTTCTTTTTTACCCGATTGACCCAGAAGGAGGGTAATGTTTTATCGCTTGTATATAGCATGTATGTCCGTTCCACTGTGACCTCGTTACTCCTAAACAATCATGGAGGTAGCATTCATCAGAGGTCTTATGCATCATTTATTAAAGGCAGTCATCCGTATATAGATCATCCAGCCCATCTCCAGCAGTGGGAACGTACAGAGATAATGATTGCAAAATGTTACTTCCTAAGTATTTAGAAAACACTTTGTAAGTTAAGTGAATCTATTTATAGCAAGATGGGTTATTGACTGAAAACTGAATACATGTTCTGCGATTTTGGCGTCGGCGGTCTCTCCAGTTCTGGAGCCATAGCGCTAGATGGCGGGTTTCTTCCTCTCTGCTCCGACTTTCGGTATCTCGGTTCACTCGTGCAAAGCGATGACGAAATTTTAACAGATCGTAGTGTAAAGCAAAGAAATAACACGGGATGGATGAAATGGCGGCAGCTCACTTGAACAATCTGCTATTCCCGCATTCCCCTTAAACTTAAGGGAAAGATTTACAAAACAATGGTTAGATCTGCTGTTTTGTACTTATGGGTCAGAATTTAGAGCCACAAAAGGGATGAATGAAAGGCAATTGCATGATGGAGATGAGAATGCTAAGGGGAATGTGTGGTGTTACGCGAATGGATAAAGTATAAAATGAGTATTATAATAGGAAGTCTGAAAGTGGCGCCGGTGACTGAAAAGTTGTGTGGTAATCGGTTGTCGTGGTATGGGCATGTGATGCGCAGGATGTGCTAATGATATGGCACGAAAAGAAGTTTCTGATGAGATGACGAGTAATAGAGAAGTATGGAAGAAGAAGACATGCTGCGCCGACCACAAATGTATTGGGAAAAGGGCTAGAGAATGATGATTGGTTATCGGCAAAACCGAGAAAATAATTCTAGAATATCCTACAGGATGCTGTAAGCAGTACGGCACACTGAGTCTGATATAAAAAACGGCTTAACTGCCTGTACTCCATAGTTGAGTAGCGAGCGTCCGATTGTTATTAATTTGGTCTGTCGCTTTGTTACCGTTGATATCTCATGCCCTTGGCTCGTTGACGTAACCGCTACTGCTGCAAGAATGCAAGTGCGGAATGTGTTTATCAAAAAAGTCTCCTCGTACGGGAGCGCATCGCCGTAGGTACTTACATCAACACAATGCACGCTGCTGACCACCCAAACAATTCATAATGATAATATTTTAAAATCCGCGTACCATCTATAATATCTTGTTACTTATCTTAGACTCCTCTTAAGTCACATATCGGTACCTACCTGTGTTTGTCTTGCATCATTTGTGTAAGAGCTGGGAGTCTACGCACCGCTGAACTTACTACTAACTAACTCTGTATGCAGAAAATTGGTCTCCTACTTACACCGTTTCAATATTGCAGTTCTATGCACAAATGGGTTTCACATTTCCATGTTCATTGTTGCTAATATTCTCCGTTGTATTTTATTACTGTTTTATGGTTGACTGGTATATTGTGAAATTTGTGAATTACACCAATGAGGTCCACAAAATAAAGTGTGTAAAAAGACGCTTATCGAAGCCGAAAGGCACTTGTTCTCCCCGTCATTGCGATATTTTTTTTTGTTCTGGACCCTACCTGGGTTATGGAGGTATTTAATGTAAAGTTACGACCTTAAACAAAACTTTTTTGCAAAAAATAAAACGACTTGAAAAAAGACAAAAAAGAGAAAAATAACTATTATAATAATTTTTTATTTTCCCATTTTTAGTTGTTTCCAAACAAATATTTACCATGAGTTTATTTTACATTGTTAACAATACATGTCTTGGTAATAGGCTTATCCCCAATAAATGGAACTAAACATACCTAACTATCGAAATCTGGGTGTATTGTACACATCTGCGTACCCCCTCAGAACATACAGGCGTGATGTTACGTCATGATGTTGTATAAACAATAAACATTTAAGCGATTCCAGCAATCACAACAGATTTGCCGTTTATTTTTGAAGAGTTCCATTGTATATCTCCGAACATCAGCATCAGATCTTCACCAAATTGAAATGAGACTACACGGGAAGTACCAGCTTTCAAATAAAAGATCAGCTTTCAAATAAAAGATCTTCAAAATCAGTTTACCCAGTCGAAAGTTCTGAGGTAACAAACTCAAAAAAACCTCCTCTTTTTGGAAGTCGGTTGAAAACTAATATTTGAAAAACTAAAACTTGTGAAAAAGTTTGAACTTTGACCTCATAGCTCCGTAACTAGTACCTAACCAGTTATATGTACTAGTTTTTAAGGTTACTATTGTTACGAGCTGGGTATGGGATAAATTAATAACTACCAAAGAAACAACAAATAACTTTAATAATCACAAAACACTTAGAACTCAATCACAAATACACTACTGATCACAATTCGCTTAGATATCGCACTTCTAGTTCACTTCGATTCGCTTCGTTGTGTAGCCAAAATCAGACTGACTGCTTCCGCAAACACGTCGACTATTTATATGGCGATCGAACGTTCGAGAAATATCCACGACTTCCTAGAATCTTCTAGACAATTCCACAACTTGTGGCTCTAACTTCCAAGTCACGTATTCCATCAACGAACGCTTGTACCAGATTCCCACCTATAAGTGCAGGGGCAGACTGGTATGCTTTTCGAACCAGCTTTTCAACTTCGAGGGCCCACTGCTGCAGGTTTTCGGCACTACGTTGAACACGATCCTTCAACTTAGCACGAAATACGTGCTCCAGGTGCGCGTTGCCGTATCTGGACTCTAACGCCTCCAGCAGCTGCTCGTAGGTTACATCCTTGCCGAGCGCCTCAAGAATGTTTAAGGCCTGGTCTCGAAGGCCCAAGGTGAGCGCGGTCATGGCTTGCGGTTTTGTCCATCCATTCGCCTTCATAACGGCCTCAAATTGAATTTTATAAGCCGGCCACGAAGATGTTCCATCGAATGGAGGCACCTTAAAGCCCCGCGCTGAAGGTGCAGCAACTACTGAAGCCACAGTCACGTCTCCAGTTTTCAGTTCTCCCAAAGCCTTTTTCACCCCAGCGATCTGAACTTCGGCCTCTGAGATACGGTTCTCGTGCTGGTGAACCTGATCCTTCATCACTTTCAGATCTTTGCCAAAAGTTGCATGAAGATCCTTTATGAGGAGCATCTGTTCATCCTGGCGGCGGGCTTGCTCCTCTTTATCTTGCTGCAACTGCTCTTCCAACCGGCGAGCCTGCTCCTCTTGACGGCGAGCCTGCTCCTGCTTATCTCGTTGCAACTGCTCCTGTAACTGGCGAGCCTGGTCCTCTTGACGGCGAGCCTGCTCCTCCTTATCTCGTTGCAATTGCTCCTGTAACTGGCGAGCCTGGTCCTCTTGACGGCGAGCCTGCTCCTCTTGACGGCGAGCCTGCTCCTGCAGCAGCGCCATTAAAGCTGACAAGTCTGGCGCCACTGATGCTGGAGAAACTCCGGATGGGCCAGCGACTGGCACTGACGTAGGCTGGACACCACCCGGTGTCTGTGTCGGAGAATCTCCAAACCGCCTTTGGTCCATGTCCTGCTGTCGCTGACTCCTGGTACGGATATCGTCCGTGTCGTCCTTAGGTAGAATTGGCATAATTTATCCCTCACTTCTGACACCAAATTGTTACGAGCTGGGTATGGGATAAATTACCAAAGAAACAACAAATAACTTTAATAATCACAAAACACTTAGAACTCAATCACAAATACACTACTGATCACTATTCGCTTAGATATCGCACTTCTAGTTCACTTCGATTCGCTTCGTTGTGTAGCCAAAATCAGACTGACTGCTTCCGCAAACACGTCGACTATTTATATGGCGATCGAACGTTCGAGAAATATCCACGACTTCCTAGAATCTTCTAGACAATTCCACAACTTGTACAGAGGAAAGAAGTAGGTACTTTATGCCCTCGGCGTACGGTCGAAATTACAATGATGTTCTTTTGTAGGTAGTTTGCGAATTTGTACCTACATCATTCGGGACTCGTTTTACCTACCTACCTACTATTAGGTACCTACTACCGTAACTGTAGGTAAGTACGGGTACGACGTAACACTATTAAATGCGTCCATAAGCACAATGTTTTGAGTGCGTTACATTGAGTTTATCTGTAAAACGTGATTTTTCACCCCAAAAAAAAAAGTAGTTTCCCATGTCAATTTTTACGTTGAGTTTACTTAGTTTGATGTACACAATCCTTGGTTGACGGCTTTGTGAAGAGTCTGTTTACATTCTGTATGCAATACCCTATAGAGAAAGACTGCATTGGTAATACAAAATACAACGGTACGGCGCGCGGCGTCACAATACTCACAATGAGCATGCCGAGTAATAGTTGGCGAGGAGGGGCGTGCGGCGTGCGTGGTCCGTGAGGGCAGGAAGGCGCCCGATGCTTACTTTTTAATCCCGATGCGTCGTTGGTTAGTGCCATTAAAACCGAATATAAAATGTCCGTCGATGGATGCGTTTTAACTGCCCATAAAACTACCACTGAGCCCTAATTGTCGGGTAGCTAGGAGTCCCTTCTCGAGGGCTTCTGCGCACCATGAGCAGAATTTTTACGAGGTTCAATGGACATTAAATAAAACACACAACCGAACCACATCGTCGTCGAACCCCTTGCGTGCATAATTTAAGTTTACAACTATAACAGTTATCGCCCTTTGATTTCCGATCCTTTAACGAGAGTTAAGTTGATGTCTTCCTTCATTGTGATATGATTGTTTTCTTTCAAAGACTTTGATGAAAGGAAATTACTTGTAGCTTTCTGATGTTATCAGGCCACATTGCACCGTAATGCAAATACTAACTTCCAAGGCCAAAGTGCACAAATGTCACGTAGAAAGAAAAAGGGAAAATAAATTTACTAATTATTATTCATTCAATTTACTAAATTGAATTAATAAATTTATTTCAGTTAATTTTACAAACTTCTACAATAGGTATATTATCTTACATAGAGGCCTCCTTTTAAGGCCAGGATCTTCCAATCGACCTGTTTTGGTTGAGTCTTAAGGTATGAAATAGGCGTTGTTTTAGTCCAGAAAAAATATATGTTGTTGTTCATGAACTGTTCTCTATTATTCTTATGCTCAAAATGCGATAGTTATTACTTCTCTCGATCATAAAAACATGCAAAGATAGGTATGTTTATGACTATTTGTCAAGTTTTACTTAAAGATTATTAACACTTTATATAAAAAAATACACTGAAAAAAAGAAATTCATTGTCTACATTATTTTGAGGTTACTTTTTAAATATGTATTATTTTTATTATAATAAATTAAAAACCACTCATTTCGCACTATTCGGCCCAATGTGGTTGTTACGTCGGTCAACAACCACTTTGTAGTGCAAGCTGATTGGAACTTTATTCTAACAGTATTTCAAACGAAGTTTAAACCACCACAAATAGAGTTGCTAATTTTTTTTTGCTAATGTATGATAAATACCTGTGCTAGGAGACCCCGCTCTTCTAAAACTAGAACAGATATTTATCATACATTAGCAAAAAATACATAATACATAATACAGCACATAATACATAATACAGGGAAACCTATAATTGGGCATAATAACTACAACAAGCTTATTTTGTAAAGTTTTATGTATTCGCTGTTGGTTACCTAAATAAATAAATAAATAGTAGGAGTGTACATACAAAAGAAATTAACTTAAATCTAGATGCATGTGCGTGTGTGTGTGTGCGTTAGTGTGTGTGTATGTATTTGTGTATGTATGTGTGCATGTATGTGTGTGCGTGTGGTTGTGTGTATGTATGTATGTGCGTGTGGGTGTGTGTATGTATGTTGTTTTTTTTTTTTTTTATTACATGATACTTTGTAAAAGAGTTTCAATGTCGTCATATGTCTTGCATTTTAGCCAGTCTATTTCTTACATTCACGATAACACAGGATATTTAAAAGTTTATTCAATTTGTTGTAGATGGAAGCGGATTGTCTGGTGAACTGTCTTTTCGCATATTTTTTTTAACCGAGACTTCTGGTGCAACAAGATTATTTTCTTCCTTTTTTGTTGAGACTAGAATCATGGCGGAGGGTTCTGTGTAATTTTAAAGCAGCATGGATTACATATAATTTCTTGACCGTGAGAAGGCCAGTGAGTAAAGGTTTTCAGTAGAAAATCTATACGGTTTAAAATGCATTACTTTTAAGAGAGACCTTTACGCTCTTTCTAGTAGGTCTATTACGTATCTTTCTGATATCCAGTGACTATCAAGCTTCGGTTGTACACCGAACTTTGATAACAACCGAGAATGTCATAATATTGGTATTTCGTATCGCACTGAGTGGATATCACTTTACGGTGACTAACAGCCCGGGTACGGTGTAACGTTTTTCACGAAAGCCACTTTAAACTCAGTTGTCATCAATTTGTTGTCCACTAGGCTTACATAATCGAAATAATATAAATATCGCTAAGAAAGCGTCTGTCAAAATGAGTTACAGTGACTATCAGCCACGATGACAACCAATGACGTCATATTTGATCGCGACTGGTCATACATAATACGAAACTAACCTTTTGACAGTTAATTGATGGACACTGATCCCAGTTACTATCATTTCGAGCTGTCAACAGAGATACGTAATAGCCACTAGAACTGACTGGGCCAGTGAAACGTATATTTGATTTAATAAAGTTTTTGAAGTAACATATCTTAGAGTCTTGATAACCATATCCGCGTGTAAATGCCAAGATAATCGTTGGTCCACCGTACCTTAATACCTAGATATTTTATACTTGTCACATTTGCTATTTTAATGCAAATCAATTTGTGCTAATAGGATTATCGCAGCTATGTATTCTAAGGTTATGATAAGGTCCAGGTTGACTGTTGTAATTTGTAAATGCTATATATTTAGTTTTAGAGGTGTTAAGTGTCAACAAAAAATAATTTAACCATTTAGCAACCTTTATGAGACCCTCTTCAGCATATCAATATACCGATTCCCATGTTTCTCCAGTGAAGACAATGGCTGTGTCATCTGCATAGGAAAAAACACGCCCATTTTGAAGCTTCATTTCGCAAAGGCTGTTTATATATATTAAGAAAAGCGTAGGCCCCAAAACACTGCCTTGTAGGACACCGAAGCTAACCTGTAACCCATCACTGACGTCGTTTCCTGTCTTGACACGTTGTTTTCTATCCTGGAGATAATCTGTTAACAGAGCCAAAGGGACTCCTCTTATGCCTACGTTTTCTAAACTACGCACAAGGATGGGAACAGAGACGGTGTCGAAAGCTTTTTTAGATCCAGGAAAACAGTGAAACACCTTTATCCTGTATCCACTTTTTCAACAATATGAGGAGCTAATCCTGAGACTGCGTCATCTGTCGATAATCCTTACCTAATTACGTATTGACAGCTAGATATTATGTCATGGCTGTTCATGTAATTTATCAATCTAGTCTTAATTAGCTTCTCTATGACTTTTGGAATAGCAGATAAAACCGAGATTGGTCTATAGTTGCTGACATCGTCCCTGTCGCCACCCTTGTGCACATGCAGGTGTAATGATGGCTTGTTTCAGAACGGGTGGGAAAATTCCTTGCGTGAAACATAGATTAGCAAGATGTCCAATAATTGGTACCACCACCATCACCACCACATGGGCAGATTTAAGAAAATTTGTATATATATTGTATTTACTATAATATTGTTAGTTATGTTAATGTTTTCACTGTATTGTCTTTAAATTAAATCTACTCACATCACAATTACGAGCCAGGTACCCAAGTACATATGCTATAATAGAAATAAAACAGTAATTTAATTTGCATTGAGAATTACTATTATTAAAGCTAGTTTAATATCTAGTCCCAGTTAGATTCAATTAATTTTCAAAGGAAGAGCTCCGTTTCACTTTGTCGTAAAATAATAGTACTAGTAGCCATTTTAGCAAGGAAATTGAAATTACAGTTAAAATTGTGCCGAGGTGCAAGAACAGGAAAGCACAATAAATGTGGCGGTTTTATAACTGAGTAGTTAGTGTTCGTCTCTTTATAAAACTTTCTTAAAAAATCTCCTTTTAAAAGCCTAGCGAGTACTGGAAACCTTACTGATCCCTTTAACTTTGTATCATAGCTGGTAGCAGGTTTCATGGATCAGAAGTAATATTTTATAGGGAATGAAAGAGATGGTCTGCAAATAGGACTACTGGACATGAGTATTACCAGATAATATTTGAACTGGTTTTGTAAAAGGAATTTTAAACCCTCTCTCTCAGCGGGAGCATTCGTCTGTTATGTAAGAGGAGGCCTACTCTTTTTACCCTAAACGTAACGCTTATGGCTATATACTCTTATCATTTTCGGACACGCATGGGAACTTCGAATTCATAGACAATTTTCGTGAACGAATGTATTGAATATTTTATAGTGTAGGTCACCAACGGTTATTTATTATTTGCAGTTTTATTAATTAAAAGGATATCATTGATTTTTACCCGACTGCGCCAGAAGGAGGGTTATGTTTTTCGAGAGTATGTATGTATGTATAATTGTTTGGCACGCTCGGTGGCCTGAACGGCTTTAAGGATTTTAGCTTGAGAGGTGTTGTTAGATTCGTATTTACCGTGAGAGTGAAATCCGCCATTTTGTTTTTATTTTATTTTGATATACCCAGTGGTATATCAAAATAAAATAAAAACAAAATGGCGGATTTTTCGCGGCAAATTCAAATGTTTCGCACGCTCTGCAGCCTGAACGGCTCGATAAAGGGCTCATCGTGAGGATTTTAAAATGGTATATCTCTGTAACAATAAAAATAAATAATTTAAAAAATTAAAAAACCCGCTGTGTTAAAAAATAACTAATAAGTTTAAATAAAAACTGAAAAGAAAATGTTCAGGAAACAGTCGGGACCTGTTAAATAATCTAGACTAAAATCATTACATCCAATATGGGTCCCGACTGTTGCAGTCAATGCCCTGTTTCCTGAACTTGGGTTTTTATTTTTGTTTTTATTTAAAGTTAATAGTTAATCAACGCAGGCGGGTTTTTTTTTATAATATTTTTAAAGGATATCAGTGATTTCAACATTGGTTTATTAAAATATACTTACAGCACAGAAAGACCGCAAATAAGCTCTGCGGTACACGGATACAAAATCAATAGATCAGTCAAATAAAAGAGAAAGGAGAATCCTTTTTTTTTTAATTCTTATATGTGGAGGATTCGGAGGCTTTTATCCTCAAAGGCAAGTCAGCCTCATCATAACTTAACCTTTTAAGGGTTCCGTACCTAAAATGGTAAAAAGGAACCCTTATAAGATTTTTTTATTTTTCGGATTTTTCCCTTTATTTGTGCTGTACCTTGCTTTTAACCAAAATTTACAGTTCTAGGTCAACCGAAAGTACCCTATAGGTTTTGGGTCGAAAACCTATGTGGTAGTACCAGTTGACCTAGAATCACGAAATTTGGGGAGAAGCAATGCCTTACAGCACAAAAAAAGGGAAAAAATCAGAAAACCGTAAATATGTGGTTAATTTACAAAAAAAGCGATTACTATTATAAACTTATTATTTGCGGTTGGTGCAATAGCCGTTTCTAGGGATAGAACAAAAAAGTTAAGTTTGTTCTTTAAAAAGTTTGTATGGAACCCTCGGTGTGCGAGTCCGAGTCGCTCTTGGCCGGTTTTTCTTAACTAAACTACACATACCTACAACATAAATTAACAAAACAAATTAGCATGGAGAATTCTTATCTCCGCTGAAGGTTGCACTAGATTATTAGTTCGCTATGTTACAATTAAATTAACAGTCAGAGCTTCAACGATTGACTTTACTCCTCGTATGTAGTTACATACGATTGGCGATTTATCCAGATCGATCTTAGGCGGCTAGTATAGTCATACGATAGTCAAACGTTAGCAATTTTAGTTACGTGAAAAAAAAAATCAGACGAATTGATAACCTCCTCTTTTTGGAAGTCGGTTAAAAATGGGAAAAGAAGAAAGATGTAAATGTCAAACAAACTTCCGAAATTTCGAAACGACGCGCCGGGTGACATTTCGGCTGCCACTTTGTTTTTCGTAGAATAAGCGTCAGTTCACACCGAGACGCGACGCGGCGCGATGGTACTGAAGAGGCCAGTGATTTCACGCTGCGCCGCGCACCGCCGCGAGACGCATCGCAACGAAATGAGGATCTTTTCGTGTAGTAAATAAAGTTATATTTTTTGTCGCTCTATTAAAATGTGCGCGCAGCGTCGCGTCTCAGTGTGAATTGACCCTAAGAGTAGAGCCCCTGTTCAGACTCACTTGTTTCTGTACAAAATCGAATCTTAGGCTTGAATTCCTGTCCCGCTGACGTCGGTCGCGTGCGTCGCTCGGTCGGGCATACGAGTATACATTGTGTTCTCTAAAGCACGATACTGCGACGCTGACGTCAGCGGCGCGTATTTGCTACTGTTTTTCTCGCTGACGTACGCTACCTACCGTCAGCGTGACAGGAATTCAGGCCTTAGATTGTAACATTACAGGCGAATGCTCGCAGAGACGGAGCACCTAAAAATGTCTGATGTGGTGTGTTTGTGGTGTGAAGTGGTGTGGTTTGTGTGTGTGTGATAAGGTTTGTCCTGGTAAATGTACTAATTGGTTAGACAATACAGCGTAGGGTTAACACGTTTAGCAGTTGTAAGTGAGCCTAGTCACTCGGGGGCGCTTGGAAACATCAGAAACCGCGCTCCGCCGAATACTCCCAAGTTTATTTAGCATCATCCTGACTCCTAGTAAAGACACATTTCTCCCCAAACCGTGGCAGTGTTGTGACACAACTAGTTTATCATATGAATAGTGCATAAGAACGAGGCTGGCACGAATGTGGTGGAAATCTCTCGGTTCCGATTGGCCGCCGACGCGTGTGGAATGCGCCTCGCTCCGGCGACACTAGAAACCGTCGTGTGCGCCGGAATGTTCGCATCTCCCTGTCTATACATGATAAATAGTTCCATAATTAGCAGATGGTTTCCTTATATTGGCTTTTTGGTTTTATACAAATACTTTTACGCAATTTCATCAAGGAACTTAGATGAAAACCAAAGTGCTGTGGTTGCGTTGCGAATGTTGCGAGCTTTAGATGTTAGTAGATTATTTGTGGTGTTTTTCGAAGCTCTCACTTCTCAAGCTCTTTTAAGTAAGCTTGTTTTCCATACAAACTTAAGAGTATAAAATTAATCCTGGAAACGTTGAACCTAGGATAACTGGATCAGAGTGGTGTTGCTTACTTATACAAAACAATCACCAAACTTTAGAAAAGTACTTACACAATTCTGTAGTGTTAACTACCTAAAAATCAAAAATGGTTTTACTAAAATTGTGCAGATGCATTGGAATATAATCATTGCAAATTCAAAGCTTTCATTGTGCCTGTACGACCTATGGCATATTATAGAAGTAAGCGCACATTTTTATAACATGTCGTGATCATTGTCAGAGATGGTAGCACGATTGCACCGAGTCAACTGGTTTTGTGTGACAAGTAGGTAGTGTCATGTTGGCAAAATAATAAAATTGCGGGAACTTTCTTCGAATTAGGCACGCAGCTCGCGTCTCGCTGGTGGCTAACATTATCAACATTTGCAATCGGCGTGCGCACACATAATGTCGTTGTTGTTGGTCTGTTACTCGTGTCAGAGCAATAAGTGGTCCTCACGCGGACAGTAAGACTAGCTTGTTGGATCTATTGTTTGTTTTTAATGGAACCCCATTTAACCGTGTGCCTCCGGATGCTGCTAAATAACTGCTGTTTTAAGCTTTTATAACAGAGCGATTCTGCTATCTTAGGTTTTGTTTTCCTCAAACTTCTTAAGGGGTCACACTCATCTGACGCATTATGGCATCATTATTAACCAAGGGTCTTTGTTAACGTGTCCAACAAAAAAAAGAAATAAATCTCAAATCATAGCTCTCAATAAGTTCTCCAATTCATATTACTGCTGCGAGTACCAAAGTCGCCGGTGACCGGAGCTACGGTACCGGTACGGTACGGAAAACGTTGTCCTACAGCTAAGCACATAGGTAGTAATTAATCCGAGCTAGGCCTGCGAGGACCTAGAATCGCCTAAGGACTGTACTCTGTCACTGTACTCGGTAACTTTTTTTTGTTTGATTCAGTTTTTTTTGTCACCGACTTCTGAAGCTAAAGTTATTTTTCACTTTTTTGTGCTTTTGAAGTCGGTTTTATTTTTTGCAAACATTTTATAACCTTTTTCAGTTGTAATTTATCTTATACAAATATTTGCTATGCATTTATTGTTAACAATACATGTTATGGTGAACTTAACATAGGTACCGACTACCGAACTTTCAAAATGTGGGTGTACTGTACACATCTGCGCACCCCCTCAGACAATACAGGCGCAATGTTATGTTATGGTGTAGTGTAAACAATAAACATCTAAGCGATTGTAGCAACCATGACAGATTTGCTGTCTGTTATCGAAGAGTTTCGTTCCATATCTCCGAAGTCCATGATCAGATCATGACAATATTTATATGGGACCAACTTCGGAGTATACCCTTTATTACTCTGTAAAAAGTTATGAGTGGTCATACATAAAATATACGTGCCGACTTGAGAATCTCCTCCTTTTTTTTCGTCGGTTAAAAATAGCACAAATCTTTGGCAAAATACAGAAAAAGGCAACATATTTCAAGTGTCTCTATTTCTGTTCTCCGGCGACTTAGGCACTTGTTGTTTTAGAATTAAGTAAAGTCCTAATTGGGTTGGCCGGTGAAAGCTGAAAGCAGATGGCGCTAGCATAGTTTGTTTCTAATCTGACCAATGAGGTCAAGCCATTTTGAAATATAAAATGATGTTACCAGATTTTTTACCAATGACGATGCTTGAAACAAACTATGCTAGCGCCATTAGTTTCACAGTTGCCATCCCCATTGTAAGCTACTATTAGAGATATATTTCAATTTTCAAGTCTTACGCCCAGAGTACGTAGAAAAATGCATATGGTCCTTTGATTTTTTATTTTGTTTTTCATCAATTCGTCCTAAATGGGCCGTGGGCATGTGGGACGAGTTGATGAATTACTAGACTAAGGGAAAAATTCTGAAATCGCGAGAAAAACAACTGCCGCTCATAACATTTTTATGTGAGCAAAAACGTTCTCTCGACTTCAGGGCTTAAACCTTTGTAAAAGTTGTTTATAATAAATTTATAAACAAAATTTAATCTTATAGATTGGTTCCGAAGATTTTGTATTCCAGAAATTATGGTGCACTGTGTGAGTCTTTCACTTATACCTAGGAAATACAGCTAAAACTGAGCATAGAGCATAGTTTGTGGTTCTATTACAAATTGAGTACTTGCCTACCTCTACTCAAAACGCAAATCACCGACGTAGCTAAATAAGCCGCAAATTTTAAAAGGTACCGCAAAACCGCTTCAACCGTATGGCGAACCGCCGAACGAACTTGGGTCTAGACTAGACAGTACTGGATTGTATTGGAATCTGGGGATAGTGGTCAGTATCCCGGCAGACTAGAAAATTTCGACACAGTTTCAATGTTTTTCTTAGAAAAGCTTGAAAATAGTTGAAACAAGTTGCACGAAGTACTGAAAATTATAGACGATATTATTCTTATTGTCCTATTTATAATATTAAAAGCAGGCTCTCCACACAGGCGGGATAATATCGCGCAATAATATCAATAGCAGTATCGCATACGTTATTGCGATAATGCGTCCCTATTCCTTGCCTACAGGCGCGTTATTGTCGCGCGATTTTCTACGCATATTGAAATATCGCAGGACGCAAAAACCCAACTTCTATTGCGGCGTTATAATCGCGCGATATTCTATTCATATCGCAGGACGCAGAAACGCTAGCATCCTGGCATTATTATCGCGGCAGTGTGTGGGATCGCATGCTTCCCAACACCAAAATTTCTCTAAAAACTCTGATCGCAATATCGCAGGAATAGCCTTAAGAAATATAGTCTACAAATGAGAAAGTGTGTCAGTGTTCCTGAAACAATACCTACTTCAAGATCCCGGCTGCTGTTAGTACGGTCGAACAAGCTATTTGGTTTACAGTTTAACGCACAAATTACATTGTAAAATGTAAACCAAATAGCTCGTTCCATCCACCGTACTAATATTTGTTCTCTGCTGTTGTTTCCAGCATTAAGATACAATAGTTGGCGTTGTAGAGACAATTAGGCTCCTCGCTTTGGTTTTAGCGAACGTTGGTTCAAGTAGGACAAGATATTCAGCGGATTCAAGTATTAACTGAAGATGTTGCTATAGACAATATACCTAACTCATATTGTCCATTTATCATAAAAAGAATGGCTTATATATTTAGGTACCATACATACCTATTTACAAAATTCCTCTTGTAGAACCATATTCGTATTTAAATTTTCCGCATATTTTAAGTATTGAGAACACCGCAAATTAAAAGGTTCCTTAATAAATCATGTTCCGGACAACAAAAATTGTTTAAAAGTTTGTTTCACCTGTCGGGTGGTTCCGTTTGTAGTGGCAAATGACAGCTTCTAAGACAGTGTTAAAACTGCCGTTACAGCGTCGACTTGATTGCGAAGTCTGTCACGAGGCCTTGCAAATACGCTAATCATTAAAATTAAGGTAATTTGTCGTAGCCTAGTTGGACGGCACTCGAATACAATGACGGGATGTTGCTCGCGCACTTGCGAAACTCGACGTTCCTGCAGGTACCTACTACCAATAAAACGATAATTAGAAACTAAATACTTAGGTATGTACAGTCGAAGAAACAAAAAGTTTGCCAGAATACAACACTACTATTTGAAGTTGTCTCAGGTCTGTCGGTCACTCGGTAGACACAACTTTGAGAAAAAAACGTCAGCAGACTGCAGTTGGGTTGGTCAGCATTTGGCAAATTTCGTCAAGTTTAAATTACGAATCCGTAATGAGATTAGCGGGAATAACCATCGGCAGAGCTAAATAGCTTAGCAAAGTAAAGTGGTTAGTGCCGGCCGTGGATAAGGTTAGCCGATGGAGCAGACAAGTTCTTAGAATGGAAACCACGTCTCGGCAAAATAATGAAGTGGTGAAGTGTGTTGAGAAGTGAATCAGGAAACTAATTGACCTTTCTTCGCAAGGCGACTTTTCTTTAAGGCGTTTAGCGAGTTTTCTTCAGTTGAACAATTGTATTGAAAACTTGCGAAAACATGAAAAATGAGATAACTGAATTTAAGTTTTATGTTTTTCGTGTTGGTTCATGGAATTAGTACATTTCCTTGCATCAAATAAGGTAGTTCTGATTTTTATGTAATTATGTTGTAGGTGATGAAGTAGTTATGCCAAATTCAATTTTTCGATCTCCAAAACCCTCTGGATCATTGTAAAATTTTTGAAAGACCTTTAATTTTTTGTATTTTTTTAGTTTTTTACTTTTTTTAACTAAGGATTTTCGCTACCTATGGTAAAAGTCACTATGAAACTGTATCTTAGAAGCTATTTGGTTTAACATAACGTTGTGTTGCAAATTTAGTCTTCTTAAAAACTTTCATAGTGACTTTTACCCTAGCAAAGGTCCTTGATGGAAAAAAAGTCATAACCTAAAAAAAAAAAAAGTACTTTAAATTTTACAATGATTTCGAGGTCCTAAAAACTGATGCTTTTGGAACTCGTCTGGTGATGCTCCGTAGTAGTGCTTTTTAGGGTTCCGTAGTCGACAAGGAACCCTTATAGTTTCGTCATGTCCGTCTGTCCGAGGTTTTGCTAAGAGACCGTTAGTACTAGAAAGCTGTAATTTTGTGTTGTGTATATCAATTACGCCGACAAAGTGTTAAAATAAAATTTTGGGAAATATTTTTGTTCCAGTAGTTCCGCCCCCTCTAAAAGCTAAAGCTAAGAAACTGCTGGCCTTGTACCTGTACCTTGTTTTTAACTAAAATTGACAATTCTAGGTCAAACTTGCACCAACCGCAAATAATAAGTTTGTTCCTAATAGTAAAATTGCTTTGTTTTTTTGTTATTAAGCTACATATTTACGGTTTTCGGTTTCTTTTTCGGTATCGAAAGCCTATATGGCAGTTCCCGTTGACCTAGAATCAAAAAAATTGGCGAGAAGCAATGTCTTACAGCACATGTGAAGGGAAAAATCTGAAAACGTAAATATGTAGTTTAATAACGAAAAAACAAGCGTTTTTTACAATTACAAATTTATTATTTGCGGTTGGTGCAAAAGCCGTTTCATGGAATCAAACAGCAAAGTTAAGTTTGTTCTTTAAAAAGTTTGTACGGAACCTTCGGTGCGCGAGTCCGACTCGCTCTTGGCCGGTTTTTTAGTCTGCTTATAAAAGAATTGAACATGTCGACATGTTTTGAATTTGTGTAGTAATGTATGTAATCATAGGTATGTTTTATAATTTGTTTTGTATAGGTTTTTAATAGTGCCTTAGGCAGAGGGTGTACACGATTTGTTAGTAAACACATCCTTTACAGTTTATAATAAATAATTTATGCTTGCGAATGTTACTGTCTCAGCTTTACATGTGTTTGGTATCCGACGCTGACACAATCAGTTCAGCGCAGAGGTGTTTCTCTCATATTCCGTGCGTGTTTACACATGCCCCCCTGTTTGAATAAAATCTTTTTGTCTAATTTTCATAATACCGTGTTACGAGTTTCTATCCTTAGTATGACGTCAGGTATTTATAAACGAAATAGAATGCACGGTCATGAATCGCACCTATTGAATTAATTGTGAGATAACATCCAAGAGCAGCAGATCGTTGTAAGAAATTCACTATCCAACCGTAACATAACAGTAGGCGCACACGCATTGTGGGTCACCGTCTGGTTTTAATAACTATGCTCAAGTAATTGCTACCCATAACAACCTTAATACGTGCTTAAAATATAACTGTTGATTTAAATGTTGGCAATTAATATTCGCAGTGTCAGTGCAGTGATTTCTACGACGATTAGCGACGGGTTAGTGTTATCGTATCTGATTGCGCCGGTGAAATGAACATTTTTGTGTAAAATGCTCAAATATCATCGGCGCTCTCACAGGCATAAATCGCCAGTACAGTGTTTACGATGGAGGTATGGTTTTTTTTTTGTTTTTCTAAATTAAACTATTGTCACTTTCCAATTTTCATAATACACACATCAACACGGTCTAGGGATATTTCATACTCAATTAAATAACTCTAAAAGTACTGGCCGCATTGGAATCTTTTATACACCGTTTTATTTGTAATTTATCTCAGACTAATTCCAAATTCAAATTTTTGAAAATTCTTTTGTTTCGGTGGCATAAAAATGTCTTGATGTATAGGAGAGGGAATTTTCATTTGTGCGAAATTTAGAAATCAATACGAATTACGTTTAGTTACAGTTTTTTTTCATTTTTAAACGAAAGATAAAGTTAAAATTGAGGTATTGTAGCCATGCAACGCCGACATTTGACGAGGGCGGAGATGTTACGAGCTGTGGGAATGCTGGAAGCTGGATCTGTTCAGCGTAATGTTGCTGAGGCCATAGGGACCCATCAAAATGTAATTTCAAGATTGTGGACACGCTATCGTGCCACAGGTGAAGTAGCGGAGAGGCACCGGGGGCCAAGTCGCATCACTACCCCCAGACAAGACCGATTTTTGCAAATTACTGCGCGAGCACAACCAAATGCAACGGCGACTCAATTGGTCCAAAGGCTGCGAGTGGAACACCAAGTGCTTGTGAGTGACCAAACTGTAAGAAGGCGACTGCATGAAAGCAATCTACGCTCTCGTAGACCACTCCGGGTCCCACCTTTACGGAGAGGCAATCGTGGACGACGATTAGAATGGGTTCGGAACCACGTGGACTGGGGCCGTGACCAATGGTCCAATGTGCTGTTCACGGATGAATCCAGGTTCGGCTTCCATCCAGATTCACGAAGGACGCGTGTTTGGCGAGTTCCTGGACGATGGAGCCGTCTCCAGAACCCTCAGGAAGTTCACCCATACCAAGGAGGAACAATTATGGTTTGGGCAGGAATTCGTCTTGGAGGACGGACGGATCTCGTTTGGGTGCGGGGCAATATGACGGCAGAACGATACGTCCAACAGGTGCTGGGGCCCGTAATCTTGCCCCACAGAACACAAATGGGGCAAGATTTCCTGCTCATGCACGACAATGCCCGGGCACACACGGCGAGAATGGTAGCAGCTTGGTTACATACACATAATGTCAGGGCCTTAGACTGGCCTGCTCAATCGCCAGATCTAAATCCCATTGAGCATGCGTGGGATATGCTGCAAAGAAGAGCTCTGAAGGAAGTTCCTGAAAATCTGGCTACAGAAGATCAACTTTTTGCGCACCTCAGAAGGACATGGGACAATATTCCGCAGCAAGACATTGACAACCTTGTTCTGAGCATGCCGAATCGTTGCCGATGTGTTATGAACATTATGGGCGCTTTCTCAGACTACTAACTTCAAGTTTATAAACACAAATTAAATGATTTTTCTATTTTTTTCAGTTTTTACTCACAAATTATAAGTTCATTCATATACGGTTTCCGTCTATGCTTCATTTTTTTCCATAAAAACCTGAAATTTTAATCTATACCTTAACCATTATAAAAAAATGGTAGAATATTAAATAACGTATCTTTTAAATATATACATGTCATATAAATAATTAACACATTGATAGTAATTCGCTTTTTTAAAAATATCCCTAGACCGTGTTGATGTGTGTAATTATTTACACCATAATGTAGCTGTGTGCAGTCTATATCTAGCACTAACTACGTCTCAGTGTCTGGGATACCGCTCACTTTGTGCTTCGTTTGTTATGGTTTCCTCTACCAACCGTACGACGGACGTGTTTGCCTTGGCTTGAGATGCAGAATCCTATCCATATCTCTTTACTTTGCCATTAGTTCCAAATTCCAATGCATTGCGACCGATAACGGTGTGAATTCTTTCTTATCTACACCACATATTATTATACTTACCTAACTTACAGAACCGTACTCGAGCATAGGTGCTTAAGTTCGTCATGACTCGTTATGGTAGCCAAGCACGATCATAGCGCTTTTGTGCCGCTTAAGAGTTGCGCCTCATCTAGCAGCACGGAATCACATTTTTCCATACCGCTATGCTTTTCCGTAGCACAGAACCGTCATTTGTTAGAGCGAGAAACAGTGCGCGAGTGCTATCGGACGCGGCAACATCGACGAATCGACGATGCGTTCGGCAATAGGTACGCACTGTTTCTCGCTCTAGAAAATGAATAGATAAGGCGCAACCCTAACACAAGCGGCTCATCAGAGCTAAGAACCACATTGACTGAACGCAGTTTTGGAAGATATATCTAAATCTTTCTTCTAGCGTATGCTCACTGACCAGCGGCGTTCAGAACCAGGACATCCAAGATGGCTACCTCTTATGTGAGGTGGTATTAAAGGCCACAAAAAGAACAAATTAACATGCATTACTTTAAATCTAGAGTAAAGCCGGCGAAAAGTTGATCCCTCACCTACAGTGGGGCAGCACCTGTCGCGATGTCGGGGCTAAAGCGCAGTGTTTAAGAGCCCTCTTAGATTTTGGTGTTACGCTAATTGTACTATTTACTGAAAAGGCATATTACGAAAAAGTATTCTATTATGTGAGGTAAAAATATTATGTAAATCAAAGATAGGATATTTGTGAGAAGAAAAAAATTGCTGATTGTCGTTTTCAATAGAATTTACAAATTACTCGTACAAATCATGAAATCAGGTCTCCGTGAGTTTTTGCCTAAACATGCATCGGGAGAACGATTATTACTAAATAAATAAATAAGTTATTCTAAAATTCGTTTTATTATTAGGTACTGAAGTAGAGAAAACGAACTATTTGTAGCAAGTAATTACAAGTAATACCTCGTTATTTCAAGCAAAGAACGAAAAACATTTAAGTAATTTTAACCCGCAATTTCACGTTTTTAGGGTTCCGTACAAAAATTAAAAAAACTGAACCCTGATAGGATCACTCGTGTGTCTGTCTGTTGGCATGTCTGTCTGTCATAGTCAATTTGCTCCGAATAGTAGATTCGGACCAAATCAATTGAGCTTTGGTAGGATGGTGTAATCCTATGACCCAAACACAGATGTGCAAAGTAAATTTTTTTTTTTTAAATAATGGCATTTTCTGGGGACAAAATAGGAAATTTAAAAAAAAGTTTTGTAAACCTTACTGTGTCATATATCAAATGAAAGGGGGTTGTTATGGGGATCTCAAATATATTTTTGTTATTATTGTAAAATAAATAGTTTTGATTTTATTCATGGAAGAAGACGAAAATTGACCATTCCCCCCACCTGATCTCCGAAACTAAAAAGCCTAAAATTTTGAAAAAAAAAAAAACAAAATGTAGTTCATTGCTTGTACAATACATGAAAGTAAGTAATTATAAGAATTGTAAGTAACTATAAGAATTATATCAATTGAAAATAAAGTGGTAAACTCAATAGGTATAAGACTTTGGCATTGTACGGAACCCTCTCCACGCGAGTTCAACTCTCACTTGGCCGGTTTTTTTGTAATACGCCTCATAAGACCCTGAAAGAATCCATAAGTTAATTTTATCTAGCTTAAACTTAGCCAGCATTACATAGGTATGGAAATAGTAAATCGCGACATCAATGCAAATGTTCAATGCATGATTTAATGAAAACATGAAGGCTTTATAACGAGATGATGAAATTCAGCGCAAAGCCGACTACGATCGAGCATGCAACATCATTAGGCAGTCCTGAATACAGTTAAACATTTACATGTTTGTTGTAAACTGAACATAATACTCCGTCTACCAATTATCGCTGTCTATTATCGTGAAGGAGCACTCAACAAATTCCTACTGTGTTTTACACACGGTACGGAAATGATCATTCATCAAACGACTAATAAATATTCTTCTTTGTGTCTAAATTTCCACTATAGAATTACAGTCTTAGATTTTTTGTACAATTCGCTTTAATTGGTTAATGAATGCAAGTTTTATTGTTGCAATATTATAGCTGTAATTAAGCCTTTTTGTACTGACAACTTACCGATTAAAAGAAAGTTGATTTATTTGAGACACTAACTAATACTGTGTTACTCAGTTATTAATTTGCTTTGTAGAGTAACTTAGAAGACTGAATGAAAGCGACAGTGCGTGTAGTTTGTGGACTTTTCGTGTTTTTCCATACATCTTGAAACGTGTAGCAGTCGTATGCTACACAGACATCCACCCTGTTTGTGATTTGAGAATTTGTCCACTTTAGCATTGCTAAGGGTTATTGTACATTCGCCACAAAGTAAATTCGCCACGAAAAAAGCATGTGTAAACTACTTACTTTATTCCAATTCAAGTTGCCTAAGGTTTTGCGCAAGAAATAATGTATTTCAAAGAATCTACCCTAACTTTAGCATTACTAAAGTACATTTTAACCGTTCTCAACTTGATCTCAATTCAGAAATCGGTTATTACTTATTAGGCCGGTATCTATTCTTGAACGTCAGGGCAGGACCAAAACTAAATAATTTAGGATACAATCTGTTCTCTTTTGCAAACTGTTGGTGAAACTGAAAAAAAAACGAATGTTTCGTGCCACGTAGGTTAGGGCTTCTGATAAAGTTTTTTTTTTATCGCATAGAATTTTCCGAACATAATATCCGCCAGCAGTCCGGGAGGGAATAATCAGAAACAAATCATGTGGAAAAAATGTGCTGTTATCCGTATTACGAGCATTTACTCTTAAGATTTTCAGTTGCAGTGGGCAACGAGCTATTTATAACATTGCCGGTAATTGTCTAATTACACTTGTTATTGTGACAGTTCGTTAAACCTGGAATGTGACTTGAAGCATCATAGTTCTGCAGACACATTTTTAACATACTTTTACTTGTCCATGTTTTATAACGTCTTGACACATGGGTTAATGATATCGTAAGATTTTAAATAAAATTCCTTATAAAATTAGACAGGCTGACATTCGGCTTCTAAATTCATTACTTTGAAGGAAAGTAGTGAAGTAATGGTTGACAAGTTCTCAACTTCGAATACTCAATTCGGAAATCGCGGGTGTATGTGATGATTGTAATGACTATTTCATAAAGCCGTGTTTAATTTAAGCTTTCACATCTTTTAGGGATCTAAATACCTGCCAAAAATTAAAGACCCAAATATAAAACGAAGCACCCTTCCCATAGTTCAAAGCACAGTTTCAAGTATATCGATCATGGCTCTTTACAAAAGATAAGTGTCGAGAGGTAAGGACCCATTGAGCGAGTTATGCATGTTAAGTATTGTTTTATCTTGTGCAGATCATCGGGGGATTCGGATGCGGCGAGTACTGCTGCCGTAGAAACGACCTTGGAACGACTTAGAGGCACTCGCGGCGCCCTCGAAGAGCTGTGGTCCGATCGGGAAAGGAGACTCGAACTTACTCTGCAACTCCGGCATTTTGAAAGAGATGCTTTAGAGGTAAGGACACGTAAAAATATCTATGTTTAGTTAGCTACGAAATTCAATTTAGCAAAAGACTTTCTTACATAACTAAATTGGGATTTTTAAACAATCATACCTAAATTTTTATTTACGGGAAGTAATTTTGTATGTTGTACTAAACATGGTAAAAGGCGTAGTGTTTTACAAAAAAATTGTTTTGAAAATAACGTAGAAAACTATCAGAAACCATGACGAAGCTTACCGACTTTAACTATGATGAGAACTCGTTAAAACTTTCTGAACAGCATGCTGGTTCCCGATAGCATTAGAAAACACAGGGTAGTATTAAACTGCCTACTTAACTGAAACTATAACGCAGAAAGCGTTAGATGAAGTTGAATTCAGAACTTTTACAATGAGTTGGACGGCTTTAAAGGTACTTACGCATGTTATTTATGGAAACTGTTTGTTATGACTCATTGATAGGTGCAGGTGGGTTTGACGGATTATGGGGGTGGATCTGTGTAGGGTGGGGCGGTGTATAGGGGTGGTCGGTTGCAGTGCTACAAACATAATAGGATCCAAAATGTATTCATTTAATAACACTGGACTGGCCTTGAATAGAGTACGTACTCAATTATATTTGAGATAATTGTAATTTGTTATATACGCACTGTTTTAAAATGTATGGAATGCCTTTTTTTTCAGAGGGTTGAGATAAACAGCGTGTATAATAAATGTGTAGTTACATTTAAGGGTTTGATACAGACAATTCGCGAAAAAATAATTAGATGTGTGATTCTTATTTCAATACCTTATCGACCAAAATGTATGAAACAGCTGATCATTTTTATTGCAACTACGATGTTGGTCCCATTTCTAATACTGTTAATGTTCTGTAATGTTGTATTGGATAATGTTTCCCCCAAGTGTCAATTCGTCTATTCCGACTGTTCATATTCAAAAATAACTGCAGCTCTTAGACAACCGCCTGAACAAGTTACTGATCATTTCTGACATTCTTGCCTATTGCCTCTCAATATAACAGCAACCAATAAAAGCCCGGAGAACTTTCAACGATTCGAATCATGTCAAACTTTCGTTGATATTGTTTGAGGTTTACAAAAACACGTAGGTACTGTGGCTAGTGGTTAATTTAAAACGATTTATTGGCAACAATCCAATGACTTCAGTCCAGGCCACTGCGCCCACTGTACACCACGCCACGCTAGGCGGTGCACAATCGAAACGCTGATTGCCATCGGCGTTACATACAACCATGAAGTCTTATGATAAGAACATGAGCATAGCCCGTGATAACAATGCCCCAACAATAAAATACACCTCAATGCATTTAGCTTCCCCGCATTAAATCGCTTATTATTCCAACACCAATCAAGCTATAAAACAATAGTCTCGTAAATGAAGTACTTATGTAAACAAACAAATGTTATAAGTCACTTTTACATTTTCATTAAGTACGCCATTTTAGGGTTCCGTACCTCAAAATAAAGAAACAGAACCCTTATAGAATCACTTTGTTGTCCGTCTGTCAAGACCCTTTTATCTCGGAAACGTGTGGAGGTATTGAGTTGAAATTAACAATATAAAGTCATGTACAGTCCCCTGAAGCTGTGAAAAAAATCAAACTTCTAAGTTAACGTAAAAAAAGATACGGTTGTTTATGCCGCAATAAACCTATATTTCGACACTCAACAAAATCAAAATTTATACGGTACTTACCGTTCACCTAGAATCATAAAATTTGGCAAGAAGCAATGTCTTACAGCTTACAGCATATGTAAAGGAAACAAAACTAAAAACCGTAAATATGTTGTTTAATAACAAAATATATCTACAAGTTTATACGGAACCCTCAGTGCGCGAGTCTAACTGGCACTTTGGCCGTTTTTTTTTTCAGATTTTTTGAGTGCAGTATCTGTATATTAAACAGCGTTAACCATAAACAATGGAAGTACTATTGCTTACATCATACATACATATATGTGAAAACAATGAACACACGTATATAACAGGCAAAAACGTAATCAAAAGGTTATAAACCTTTCAAACGCTCTCCTTAGTCGTATAATGACCGTGACCTTATATTATTATGGTTGCTTGTTGGGGTCCTAACAAGCAACCATAATAATGCAAAACTTACTAATGTAAGTTTTACATAATCGTTTAGTAAATTATCATTAACAGCTAAAAAACGTCAACGCGGCAGGCCCAGAAGGAGATGGCGGGACGAGCTGGACTCTTTCTTAAAAGGATTGGCCTACAATCGCATAAGATCGCGAAAAGTGGACGGAAGGAAGGGAGGCCTCTGCCCTGCAGTGGGAAAATTTAGGCGTATAATAATAATCTACCATTACAATACTGTGAAGATTTAGATTACTCAAGCTGAATTGATAGACTATCAGACATGGCTGAGTTTGTCACTTCTTTCCGCTCCATTTTTCTTTTCAATGTGTAGCTTAGGCTTTTTATTATTGACATGTTATTGGAAATGGATACCCGTTTTATTTTGCATAGAAACGTGATGAAAATAAATACCACCCCCACCAGTTAGTTTACTTAATTCATTTGTTTTGATAATTTTATTAGCTTAGAATAAAAGGTTTAAAAAAACTCTTAACCGTCTTTGCGATCATTTTTTTTTTCTATGCACCTTGGAACCTTCTAGTTTCGGAGATATTGGGGTCAAACTTTTCCACAAGTTTTTTTTTTTTAAATACATGTATATAATGTCAGATTTTTACTTTAAATACCTCCACGACCCTCGTTCATCAGCACAAAGTGCGGTAAATTGAGTTCACGACAAAAAAAAATCGTTTCCCAGCAATAATTTTTGTGTAAAGTTACGTACTATGATGTACTGAATGCTTGGTTCACGGCTTCGTGAAGAGTCTGTTTACACCCTGTATAAAGTCCGTTGGACTAGAACACGTTAAGTGCTATTGCTAGATTGCTACACCTACGTTCGGGTCGGCCTGATTCAGCATTATTCGGCACCCGGCTCAATGCTCAATGTTCTCGGTGAGAGAGCGCTGTAACATTAGTAAAAAAACATAGTTCTAATAAGTACTTGATTTAGAAATGTTCATTAGTGTGTGAATGACACAATTTCAACGCATTGATCAATTTGTATTAAAGAAAGGCTGTTTCCCACGTATTAACGCGGACGGTGTAATTGTTTCCAGGTATCGTCTAGGCTGGAGCTGTGGGGCGATGAGCTCCAGCGCACCGAGCCTCCTCGGGACCCTCAGCAAGCTGAACAGGCGCTCGCTGCTCACAACGAAAGTGTAGCTAGAATGCAACATGCCACCTTTCAGGTTAGTCATCGTTCTCTCGTCCTTTAACTGAGCCTTTCGCAATCCACCGTTGGACAAAGGGCTCTTCAATGCTGCGCCACCATACCAAGTCCTGAGTCTTTCGAAACCAGTCAATTAAAATATTTTTCAATACACTTCCTCGAAAACGGGTTCTTATCGCATTACGATAAGGTTCAACATGCAATGTATTTCACACGGGTGCGTTTTTTTCTTCATTTTCCCGCACGTGTGCGGGAACGTAAAATTCCACAAATAACTATACGGAGGTGAATGTTTTTATTTTCGGCAAAGCAATTTGCGTCTATTCGGCGTAAATATTTTTTGATTATTCAAATTGTGTTTATAAATAGAAAATCAAAGATAAACATGATTATTTAAAACTAATATTAGTTTTTTAAACAAATTAACATTTATTTGTGTTCTGAATAAAAAAATAATAAAAAAAATGAAAATTATATTAGGCTGTTTAACGGCTTCATACCTTTGCCTCTCCTACAACCTGGCGAAAGCAAAGCGCGGCAAAAAAATAAAATTAAAATCATAGTTTCTTAATTCATGACAAAAATGTTTTTCGTTATTTTATTTCTTCAAAAGTGTATTGTAAAACGTCGTTTAGTATACGTGGACATTTGTTATTGCAATACTTGGCTCAAAAACACCCTCGCCTACGGTTTGGGCGTTAATTCTGTCTCGAATGCAATAACAAACTTTCTCCACTTGTATCAAAATATACTATTATTTCACATTCGCCTAGGGTATGGGTACTTCTGAGACGTCGAAGTCTGTCCCAGCCACTTTTTAAGGTAGTCGGTTCATCTAGGCCGAGTTTGCCCCGTTGGCCTACGACATGAGCAGAACTGCTCATGTCGTTGTCTCAGTTTTTTTGGGAACGGCTCGGCAGACCTTTTCCATATTGCTTTTGCATTAGTCGTCTGAAGTCACCCCCTTTCAAGCCATATCATATGGAAGACTACCCCTATCAAACCCATCGACATTCAATGCTTTCAGGTTAGTATGCCTTGTCATTTACCGGTCAACGTTTAGTTGGCTTATAAGACCTTGTCCATACTTAGAACATTGACATATTTTGCGATGCAAATATAGACGTCAAAGAGGACGTTTTAGCAACGCAATACACGATGGTAAAGCGACGGCGACGTCAATTGACAATTATGGTAAATGCACATTTATCAGAGCCAAAGGAAGCGAAAGAGCCGCAATTACCTTTAATGCGTTAAGTGTGACAAACGCCTAACGACTAGGCAAAGTGTCATTCTGCCAGTATCAAACCATACATGTTAAAGATTTCACATACTCGTAGAGCGTAGAGCCATAGAAAAACTTGTTTCAATCCTAATGAAAGTAAATCAATAAAGTCATCATCACATCATTCTCTTGCCCTAATCCCAATTTATATGGGGTCGGCGCAGCATGTCGTCTTCTTTCAAACTTCTCTATTACTCGTCATCTCAGCGTCAGTAGTCACGTCCTTTCTTTCTATCATCCCATCCTTCACACAGTTCATCCATCGCTTCTTTGGTCTTTCTCTACTCATGTAATGTAAATCAAAAAAATCTTGATAGTAAAACAAAACGCTTTGAAAGCGAGTGCCACTAGTCTAGCGTTCAGATCGCGATCTAACTTTTTTGAACGGTCTGTTCATTTTGGTTATCAGTTTCTATCTCAGAACCAAAAAGCTACTAGATACTGCTGGTTTAGGTATTCACTAAAGTGTAAGAAAACGTCTGACGAACGTACAGACATCTCAAGAGATGTAGACACACAGACGTGTGTTGATACAACATCTTAATAGTTTGAATTGAAAGATTCACTTGAATGTGTCACTTAACTGCGACCGGCTCCCCTTGGTATTCCTTAATTCTCACACATTTGATACTTGTGTGCTGGTCTTTCAAAACCATTCCATCATCTAAATATCACACATAATAAAAAATTAATAGCAAAACTCAAAATGACAGGCCCGAGAGAGGTCATCTTGACAGCAACCAACTGCAGATTCCAAAACGCTGTCCTTGTAAAATAATTTTGAAAGATACCTGTAACATTGCCACATAAAACCATAAATTTCTGCTAGTTCCTTTTTTACTTCAGCCAACAAAGTGTGTCTAGTTTACTAGATTATTTTGGCCCAGTAGAAGTCCAAATTTATAGCAGCTTCAGTAGCGTTATCTACGGTCCCAAATGAGTAGCGTAGGGACATTTCAGACATTACGACAAGTTAGGGGACGGTACCAATATTAGACGAACATCTTTAAATCCTTTACTAGCGGTGGTACCAATATTAGACGAACATCTTTAAATCCTTTACTAGCGGTCGAATATCCGCTCTAATCCCAATGCCAAGGTTGAACGGGGCCTGTATCCTTAATCATTTGCCGAGCAATTTAAGAGCAGGACAATTCAAGGAAACTGATACCGCATAGGTGCACTGCACATGGTTCAAATTCGCTTACCACTAGAAGATCTTCGGACTGCATTTGTTCTGTCTTAGACATCCCAACAAGTGAAATCGACGTCAAGAGCAGAGTCTGTAATGTGCACTGTCAATGCTATTACGGGTAGTTTGGGAACGAAACAGAGAATGAATTCTCTGTATATTTCATCTCTTTCCCACATTAAAAGATATGTTAGGTCCCGGACCAGTCAGCAGGATAATCAGCCTTACTTATTATATTTTTAGGACTTAGGCTTCGTCTTTATGAGAGAGAGTGGGCTATAATCAACCATGCGAGTATTGCGGAATGCCGGGCCAGTGGCCGTTGGTAGATATAGGGTATACTCACGATGTTTTCCTTCACCGCTTTGAGAGCAGTGACGATTAAAAAAATATACAAAGTACGTGCCTGCCTAGGTTCAAACCATTCAATAATATATACGTATATAAAACTCAAAACTCAAACTCAAAGCATTTATTTCAATTAGACCATTACGGCACTTTTGAATGTCAAAATTACAAATAAAAAACAAAGCTACAGTCCCAGTCACAAGGCATAATAACTTGAGAAAGTACTGTAGTTGCCCATTCCATAGCGTAGATCTCTATGGAGAAGAACGGGCAAGAAACTCCATGGACACTCTTTTGAATCAAAATATTGTTACAAAATCTTGGTTACATCATTAATTTTGAAATTATACATATATGTGAGAACGATGTAAAAAGACGTGCACATTAAGAGCGTCCAGAGTAGAAAAAGACAACAATTTAACAACAAACGAATTAAAATGAACCCTGGCAGCCAAGAAATGACCATTCCCAACTGACAGCGCCCGCTCACGAACGTGACGCGCGCATCGGCGCCATTCAACTCAACCATATTGAAGGGAATTAAATGACCCGACACACCCGCCACCATCAGCGAGACATTTGAGTGAGCATGACATTCTCTCAGCCACCAAGGCATATTCAAGTCAATGAAAGATAACTAAATGTAAATGGTGGCCGAACAATACAAAGTACTCACACATGTGCTATGCAATTATATAATACTAAGAACTGGAATCTACACAATGCAAGTAGGTATATTTTTACAATCTTCTGCCGCTTCCACAATACATCAACATGGGTATCAATTCTTCTTCTTCTTCTTTGCGTGTCGATAGACTCAAATAATGCCCGACCAGTACAATCAATTTAGTTTGCCCCTATAGTTGTGGAGCAGGACCAGCATTTAGCCAAGCATTTTTATCATCAATGTAATCCCCCAACTTATAATATGGTTGCCTACATAGTGTGCGTTTTATACAGGATTTAAATTTCGTCTCGTTCAGTTAAAGAATGTGGGGAGGTATTTTATTGTAACATTTCAAACAAAGATGAATCAATGAATCAATTCAAAGATGAATCTACTTTAGCAAGCCTGAAACCTGGCTGAACTAGTTGGTCCCTATTTCTAGTGTTATAGTGGTGTCTGTCACCTCTTCTACTGAATAAATGCCGATTTTTAAAATAAAGGTTTAACAACTTTTTGTCTGTATCCAGGTGGTCCAGCAAGGTCAGGAGCTCGCAGCGGCTATCGCGGAGGCTTCTGATGTAATGGCATCGAGTGGTTCTGATGGCTCCGAAGCGGCGCCTCTGGATGCACAAGCGCGTGTGCAGCTGTTACTCGAGTTCTTGCACGACAGACAACTCGACCTGGAGGAACTGGCTGAAGAGAGGCGCGCGAGGTTCGAACAGTGCGTGCAATTAGGTGAGGGTCCGTGGACGTCAACTCAACATCAGTATTACCGCCCTTACTGTTGCGAAAAAGCGTTACCATTATCGATTTTACCATAATCAAAGAAAGAATGAAAGAAAGGAAACCAATTTATTTGTCACAGAGTCAGAAGCAAACAAAAAACGAAGTAAATTGTCAATTAATTAATCCAATAGGATTTTAGTGAAATTTTTGCAACAAGCACAATTATTATATATATATCCATAAATATGAATAAATTTTTAAAATTATGAAAATATTCTATGTGATACGAGAATTTTTAATTTAAAAAACCGGCCAAGTGCGAGTTGAGCTCGCGTGGAGAGGGCTTTGGCGTTGTACGGAACAATGCCAGTCTTATATCGAGTTTACCTCTTTGTTTCCAATTGATAGAATTCTTACAGGTTTTCCAGTCATCTACAAACAATGAACTATAATTCGTATTTTATCCATAATTTTAGGCTTAGTAGTTTCGGAGATCAGGTGGAGGGAATGGTCAATTTTCGTCTTCTTCCATGAATAAAATCTAAACTAATTATTTTACAATAATAACAAAAATATATTTGATATTCACATAACGAACCCTTTCATTTGATTTCATTTCATTCATACATTTTTTAAATTTCCTAATTTATCCCCCGAAAATGACACTTACCCACCCGATTTGGTCCAGTAGATTCGGAGAAAATTGGCTGTGACAGACGGACGGACAGACAGACATACCAGACGCACGAGTAATCCTATGAGGGTTCCTTTTTTTATATTTTGTACGGAACCCTAAAAATCGACGTATTTAGGTTACATTTACACCGCGTTACAAACATGGTAAAGTGAATACAATACCGTACAGTACTCGACAGTTTATAGCCCTGAATTGAAAAATAAGGTCCGTATCGTCTCGGGCTCCGTCGGTCGCGTACCTGCGTGACAGTCTCTTCTTATAGCCTGTGTGCCCTATATACGAATCCTGGGCTCATAAGGCTGACGCTCTAGTCCGTCCGTTTGCTCTAACTGTATGAAGCAACTGTTTCAAAGTACACAAATACCTCTTGAAATAAATAGACAATTTATAAGAGTGTGACAATAAGTCATGATACATAACCCTTGATGTGTCCACGAAGTAGACACAATAGTTAAACAATGGCGTCCCGACCGAATCGATCGGGTAGACAGTTCATGATTTAATAATGATTTTTCAACACACTTGCTCATAAAATGGCTCTAATATCACCGCAATTAAGCACATAATGACACCTATAATCGAACTGTGACTTTTTCATTACTATTATTCACAAGTGAGTTATAGGGTTTTTTATTTTGGTTGATGTGCTCTTTGCTTTGAGCCTACAAAAGTTTTTATATAAAAAAAATCGTGTTCAATAGTACAAATAAATTAATGTACCTATTGCTTGCTCATTTCACTGAAATGTAACTTTTGTTTTCTCTGTAATAAAGAAAACTGAATTCCACATTTTGTACGTGTATTCGCTATCCGCGAAAAGCCAAAAAAACAAACTTCATTATTTTAGTCTATAGCCGATCGCCATTGTTAGATGCGCGCGCATAGGAAAACTGATTAAATTATTGCGAAAAACTTTTCATAACTCGTTTTCACTGTTGAAATTATATTTATTTATGAATAAAAAATGTCTGCAAGTACTAGTTATGAAGAAAATGATTTATGTTGTACACCGCCCGTTATAAGATGTGAAGCCTTTAACGTTATGGAAAGTTTACTACCTGAAAATTCCAAGGACAAATATTTATTATCTATTAAATAAAATGACTTTTTTGGATTATTTTATTCACAAGTGTGTTGAAAAACGTCGTATGACACACGTGTGTATTGATGATTACCGTCCTCGGCTCTCATAAGACCCTCGCCTGACGGCTCGGGTCTCAATCGCGCCTCAGCGGTAATCACCAACATTACACACTTGTACCATAATGAACTATAAGACTATTTTTATAATAATCACTCGGTAGTAAATTCATTATCAGGATAGGCCAGTACTAAACCACATCTTTATTTCCCTACAGGAAGCGGATTAATTTAAATTCAATAAACAAGTAAACCAATGTCTGTGATAACTAAGTAAAATCTAATAAAATGTTCAACGCCGTATCTATTAATACTGTTGTATAATACTAAGCAATTAATAGTAACAAGGAAATCTATTATAAACATATTTATAGGTTAGTTTGCGTTTGACAGAGTTGTGAGTATGTGTTATTTTCATAACGATGGATCATTTTTTTTGGATATTACGACACAGTGGTATACACATTTTATATACCCCTCTGGGAGAAGAAGGTAAAACAGATGTCCATTCATTAATAGGGCAGTTACGGTGTCTCGGCTTATTCCCTTTTTTATAGTTCTTACTTTAAAGAATTAGTAGACACAAGTTACGTTCCGTTTGTAACGTGTAGGGACCAACTATGTCTGGGATTGCTGGCATTTGCTAAATTGAATATTAAAACCTAGTAATGTTCAGAAAAATCCAAGTATTGAATTGTTCTGCTATAATGTATATGGCAGAACAACGTCTGCGGGATCAGCTAGTAATTAGTAAAAATCCGTAAAGAGCCCATAAAAATATTGACAACTGCCATTTCAATACACGTCACTAGCGGCGGGTTCAAGTTCGATAGCCATCATTGGGAACTATCAACACAGCCCAATATAGTCCTCTGCTACCCTACTCATCCAATCTTTTCCAGAACGAGACGGGTTTGTATAAATACAAATAATTATCAAAATGTTCTAAACTATCTAATATTTGTTACAGGCCAATTCCAAAAGGACGCTGCTCAGGTCGTCAGCTGGATACGAAACGGTGAAGCGATGTTGGCTGCTTCGTTCTCGATTCCCGGCACGCTATCAGAGGCTGAGCAGCTGAAACGAGAACACGATCAATTCCAAGTGGCTGTGGAGAAGACCCACGCGAGCGCTGTGCAAGTCAAGTACAGGGCTGATGCGCTGAGGGCAGCAAACCATTATGACCCTCATACGATTCGGTGAGTATTGTATTGTACATACTATTGATGTAAAAAAAACAAACGCCGGATTT
Source organism: Xestia sexstrigata (assembly GCA_941918905.2). NCBI lineage: Eukaryota > Metazoa > Arthropoda > Insecta > Lepidoptera > Noctuidae > Xestia > Xestia sexstrigata. Next base: position 6,468,263 of record OW799200.2, on the reverse strand, counting down.
GAACAGTGGACTCTGAATCAATCACACCCTTTTAAACACAGAGTTCAGTTTAGTGAAAAAGCTAAAAAAAAATGTTTCGTTTATACTGGTACTTAGCTTTACTGTGCGCTTATTAATAGAGATAATAAGAGTTTTACTGCATACGATTCTGCGTGATTAAGTGTATACCATGCTCCGAAACATTTCAACATGGTTCTATCAACCTACACCTTCGGGCGTATTCGCTTGGCTTCATAAACGAAGTATCTTGCTATGTTAGTGCTAAGAGACATTTTATCATCGAATGACACAAGTAGTTAAAAAAAAACAAGCTTTTATCACGCACTAAAAAAAACTAGTTTTAGTCTTGAAGTCAGCACGTTTCTCATCTTTGCTTGAGTGGGAAATTGGGCGACACCAAATGCAATATATTGGACTCATTAAAACTTATGATATGACCCCAAACTCAAAGGGTTTACTAATAGCGACTAAAGAATTGCACTATCCAGCTCCTGGCCCCATCACCAGTCCCTTGTAACCAAGCTCAATCTATTGGACTGGTAAAACGAATGATGTGAACTCGAAACTAGATGGGTTTACTAGTAGCCACTGTAGAACTCCACTTTCCACCTCCTGGCTCTATCATCAGATCAGCTTCAAGATACCATATTATAGTAATGTCATCCGAACTTCATATATCCATACGAGGTTTCATTTCGATACAACAGTCAGAAGTAGCTTAAAATTGACTTCCAAGATTTGATTACATTGTTAGTAAAGCTATTCTATTCGTGTTATAAAGTAGCTGACAGCTGATCTGGTTGCGTGTTTTAAATCCAACCTTTTGATACAATTTTTAAATTATTGATTTATCATCTTGACCGACAGTTCCAGTAAATCAATTGCATAATACTTTGAACTTCGTTTTCCTTGTAAGGTTTGTAAAACAAATGCTAGTGCAATTATTAACATTTGCTTCGTGGGAGCTTTCATCATCACAGCCTTTTTAATGTTCCCACTGCTGGGACACAGGCCTCATCTGTGTGAGAGGGAATGGGCAATAATCCACCACGCGGACCCAGTGCGGATTGGATTGGCGTGGGAGCTTTAGCAGCTGCAAACCTCTAATCTTCTTAGCGTGTCGATGGCAACCTAAATTGTGTCGGCCCAGAACTGAGCTACTAGTTTGGCGCTTTCGGTAGCGTCTTTCAGTTCCTTTAGTGAACAAACAACAGGACAAGCAGGACACGATAATAAGTGCCCCATTGTTTGTGGAACAGCATCGCCAATGTTTTCACTGAAGTAAATTACGGAGTACTTGCCCAAGTTAAGCGGCTTATTCACACACATTCACCATGATCAGTCTAGTCCAGTTTTTTTTTTATGTTTTACAGACTAGCTATGCAAGCATGGTTGTTCTTATCGCTGATTTTATTGTCATGTAATTTTCATAGTTTTCGGGAATACTTTTGGCGAAAACCAAAAACGACAAAATGAAAATAAATGATGGTGGATTCTCGTGTAAGACTCAGTCTTTATAGAATCTTATCCACTAATATTACAATATGCACTGCGCAATTTTTTGCAAGCAATTTTATACCCAATGAAATTCATTTCACAGGTGTTTAATATTCACCGATCGTTCAAATAAAACTCAGCTGGCAGTTGCCGTACCCATGGCCCGCGCCAAAGCCTTATAGGACGATTGTTTGGATCACTTTAACGCAGACAAATAGTTAGTTTTCCTTCCTTATTATCGAACCAAGAAAATGTTACATTTTATGCCACATTTTTCGTTGACTAATAAATGTCGACAGTTAAGTAGAACCATGCAGCTAGCGCAGCTGGCCTTGACCGCAAAGAAAATAGAAGCGATTCGTGATAAATCACCTATTAAAAATGTATACGGTTCGGCTTTGTGTGAGTGCCAACATGTAGGCGTGAAACTAGTGATGAGCCACCATACAACTCTTTTTCTTCATAAAATGGTTTTCATCATCATCATTATTTTGCCTTAATACCAATTTGTCTTTTGCTTCCATACTGCTAGTCACCATCTCATGAGTCGCCCGTGTCTAGCAATAACACGTAATTCATTAAAAAAAAAATTACAGAGAAATCTCAGAAGAAGTAACAGAACGGTGGCAGCGGCTTGTGACTTGCGCCGAAGAGCGTCACAAGTTAGTGACGGCATCGCTGAATTTTTACAAGACTGCTGAGCAAGTGTGTTCGGTGTTGGATTCTCTGGAGCGAGAATACCGGCGTGACGAGGACTGGTGCGGGTCTGCGGCCGCACCACCAGCTGACGAACAGGCCCTGCAGCTCAATATTGACAAGGCCGCTCAGGTAACAAAATCACAACTGTGCTTCTTTTGTACCCATTTGCAAGCAGGAAACGTTTAGCATAATCGGCCTATAACGTTCCCTCTACCAGCTTAAGAGGTGAAGAGGGAGTGGGCCATAATCCACCATACAGACTCAGACAGGATTGATAGATGGGAAGTGAACATCTCCTGAGGATTTCGTTACGTCGACCAACCGAGTCAGAGTGCTGTTGAATGACTTTGCAAATTTTCTCGTGTCCAGCAACCCAGATGGGATAACTGTTTTGTACAGTTTTTTCCTACCCCGAGGCAATTTGCATACGTGAGCAGTAAGGGTTCTAGTTAATCGATGGAATTATTGATTTTTTTACAAGTGTCTGGTTCTCGTGAGGTGCACTTGTCTCTAGAGCCTAGTATAGAGCCTAGAATTTAAATATTCGGATCTCCAGTTTAAACCCTTATAATATTTGTTCAAAAAGAATTAAGTGAATTTATTCAAGTTTTTTTTTTTGTTTAAATATTCCCGAATTTAAAAAATATTTAAAGATGACATTGCTGTGTCTTACTATATTTTTTTTTGATCATCTTTTTCGGCTCGCTGCTGTTTATTAGTTGTATCATTTTTTTCGTGTCAACAACTCACCGAATCCAGCTCACCCAACTAATAATCCACCAAACCGTTCTCGCGGCGGCGTCGGGCCACAAACCGAAATTGAGATACTGCGTTTTAATTATTTCTTTTAGTTATTGTGAGTAACTGTTTCCTTGTTTTATAATGTTCACAGACGTAAATAATCAACAGTAATAAATATTGTAGTAAAGTTATTAATTGTGAGTAAAGCCTGAGTGCAAGTGGACGTTATTTGTAGTGTCCCTCGACTTTTTTTTTATTGCCTGCTGATATATTGTCAGAGAACTAGGCATAGCAATGTTAAAATAAAAACAAATTCATGAATGTAGTTACCAAAAATTAATTTTACTGCCAAAACCAGGGATTATAAGGCTTGATGTTATGTTAACTTAAAGAGACGTTTCCTTCCAGGTTGCTGCTTTGATAGTGAAGCATGGTGAGCAGAAGGAGGCTTTTCTAAAAGCCTGTACTTTGGCGCGGCGTACTGCCGAGACTTTTCTCAAGTATGCGGCACGGTCTGCGCAAGTTCACGGCCAGACCCCCGCGGCCAGCAAAGCTCACCATGAACAGACCAGGGCTATACTTGACACTCTGTTGGCGCAAGAGAACAAGGTGAGAATCAAATTTGCAAGAAACCTTCATCTTATTTTATTTATTACTAGCTATTGCCCGCTAGCTTAGCTCGCGTTAATCTAGAATTTGACAATCAATTCAGGTTGTACTCTGCTTGTAATAACATAATTCAATCATGATTCTAAAGATACGTGGCGCCATCTACATAATATCTTATAGAAAGTTATTGTTGTATTCCTCGGGAACAGTATACCATAAGTCATAGTATTATACTATTACGATTCTGCTCAAGCGGTTTATTAGTCAACTGCGCTCCGCTGAATTGATTAAGAGTACATATTTTTATGTATGTGAACGAACACCGACCAAACTGGGTTGTAGGCATTTGAATCAACACCATACTGCCCTAGGGTATCTTATGTAGGTTGGAAGAGACATCGTCGCACAAACGGTACATCACTCCGAACCCCAATGGTTCGAAGTGATGTACTGAATACGTGGTTACCGTCATAGAAGTTTTTCATCGATAATTAAAAAGAATCCTTGTATTATAAGTACTATAACTTAGGTCTGAATTCCAATAATCTGATATGAAATTTATCACGGATTTTCAATTTAATTCATCTTCGATCAAATTTGCGATTCTTGAGAAAATATAAACTTATCACTACATATTGTCTGTCTGTTCCGATTTTCATGCTGTTTTTACCAATGGATAGAGTGGTTCTCGAGGAAGGTTTTAGTATAGAATTTGTTTGGCTAAAATATAGTGATATTTGTTGGAGGTGTCGGAAAAAATAAATAAGCCGTCTGGCAGCTTCCAACGAAAACGCTGCCTAAATCCTTTGAGATATAACAAAATGATGTATGGCGGAATTGTGTATCTTATAGAGGTCTACAGAAAAGTCCGCGATGGCATATGTCTATCTCTTAAGGATAACATATATAGTATGTTATATTAAGAGATATCAGATCCATTTTAATACTAAAAAATGGGCAATTATGAACCGGTAATTGGAAAGCTATTTAAACAAATGCGGTATTAATCCTTATTATTTTAATTAAGTTAGAGGCTTTAAGTATTTCATGCACATTATTTTACTCTTGCACACCATATAATTTAAACGAATATCTTAGAAGTATTCGCAAAAAAATTACGGACGCGAGAATAAAATTCAAGCGCCTCGCTTCGCTTGATGCAATCGCTGACCCCCGCACCGCACGCCATTGCACCAAACTAGATTTACCAAAATGGCCGATTAACCTAATTTAAGAATTGTACAAAAAATCGTGTTATGATGTTGCAAACCAGCATCCAAATATGAGATAATCTACTTATTAGACTATGGTTTAAAGAGAAGGTCAAAACGACCCTCTCTCTCTTACGTGATGCAGACGAAGTTGCGCGGGTCAGCTGGTAATAAAAATAATTTTTCTCAGTTTTTTTCGTGAGCATGAACTGTCCCACTCCTGGGCAAGGGGCTCCTCAATTTGTCCCGCGAGGGGTTTTTATTGCCAATTCACGAGGGACCCATCCAAGGCGTTTTGCCATCTCCCCGGTTTTCCGCTACAATATCTAGCTGTTTCAGGGCCCGATTCTAACGATGCATGTGACTTACTTTCCTGAAATAGGTATCGTATAGGTAAAATACTTGAATCTTCGTTAGGCTGTAAGCTATTTGTAACCTAACGTAACACTGTGAGATGTGTCCGTTGCGAATAATTCATCAGCCTTACTCATGATTACATACGGACTCATAATACGCACTCAGAGATGATGAGTAGTTTCATCCTAGTAATGTCACGAATTAGAATTGAATTTCAAAGGCACTTGATTAAAATAAAACATGTACGGTACTTTAGCTTGGCAAGGTCGGCAGATGAACTGGTTTATACAATAAAATTGTTCGCAGGAAATGTAAAAATAATCATGAATGGAAAACCCTTCAGAGATATCAATCGCATGTTTTCATAGCAAAGCTTTTTCGGCGCGTCGCTGTTTTTAAACAAATGTACATTTTCTTCGCTACGATCCGAAACTGTTTGTTTGTTTACACAAGAAGTGACCATTCCAATTACGTGACAAGAAAACATTTATGCAAAACGTCGGATTTATTGGAGAGTTATTATTAGTTGTGTGTGGCATTGCCAGTGTCAGTGTCGTCGCGTCAGAATGGTTTCGGAAACAATAAGGTTTTGTTGAATGGCGCGCGATGGTATCTCGAGGACAGACTGCCATGAGCCCCGGGCGGTAACTCTCTCGTATACCATGTGTCGTCTAGTTCAAGCGTGCGTTCTGTGTGAACATGATAAAGAGTTTTGTTATGGTGATATTACAACCGGTATATTTTCATGCCATGAAAAAGTTTGTTGCAAGTGTGTAGAGCCAGGAAATGTGTGCAAATGATGCGTGGTTACAAGATAATGATTTATGGAATTGCTTCACATTTTCAATTAAAGTATCCGTAAACAACAATGTAGTAAGTAAGCAATGTTTCTTTGACACCCATTGTAAGCCGCTTTATTTTCAATAGGTTTTGGAACACTGGACAGTCCGCAAGAAGCGTTTAGAGCAGTGCCAGCAGTTCGCTTTGTTTGAGCGTTCGGCCCGTGCTGCCGTTGAATGGATCAAGGAGACGCAGGAGCGTTGCGGCGCAGCGGCAGCGGCGGCCGCCGGCGGCGTGGCCAGAGAGTCTCGCGAGCGAGTGCGCCTGCTCGCACAGTTAGCCGACGGACTCGTCGAGAAGGGACACCCGCATGCCGTACAGATCAAGGAGTGGGTCGCCGCCGTTGATGCCAGGTAATTACTAGCCAAATTATTCCATTTATAGCCATATGTCTAGATATGTTTTTTTTGGCCAAGTGTCAACTAAAACACAAGTCTACTTTCATTACTTTTATTGATAGCACGTTCGGAGCGATGGCTGATAAAGCTTGCCAAATGAGTAAATTAAATCAGTTAATTAAGTGTAATAATTTATACTTGGTGTGTATTGTACCCAGATATGCGGAGTTCAGCGGTTCGATGGAGGGTGGCGAGAGCGAGCCGGAGAGCGACTCGGGCGTGGCGCCGTCGCTAGCATCGTCGGCGTCGGCGTCGGCCGACAACGACGCGCGCGCCGAGCCGCAGCCCACCGCTGTCGGTGACGACAAACGACGCAGCGCCAGGCGCAAAGAGTGCGTATTATTTACCATTTAAGGAAATGATCTTCTTGATTGAGAGCCGCAAATAAAACTCATTATTCGACTGGCCACGTTTTATAATAATTCATAGACATTTATGCTCAAAATTAAAAAAAGGATTCGATCTTTCGAACTGAATACTATATACGTATATAATATTATACTTATTCATTTAGGTTCATAATGGCGGAGTTGCTGCAGACGGAGCGTGCGTACGTGAAAGATTTGGAGACGTGCATCACGTGCTACCTGCGAGAAATGCGCACCGACCCCGGCGCCGTGCCACAAGCGCTACAGGGGAAGGTATGTTCAAAACACTATTTTGTTTATATGAAAAAAAAAAACACTGTTTACAACGCCTGTTTTTCCCGAAGAATATGCCTACAACTAGTACACAGGCACACTTCAACTGCATTTTAGGGTTCCGTAGTCTGACAAGGAACCCTTATAGTTTCGTCATGTCCGCCTGTACGTCCGTCCGTCCGAGGTTTTGCTCAAAGACTTAAGTACTAGAAAATTGTAATTTTGTAGAGGTTTGTATATCAATTGCCGACAAAATGGTAAAATAAAATTTATGAAAATATTTTTTTAAGGTAGCTCCCCTACATGTGAAGTGGGGATGATTTTCTTTTCTTCTTCTATCCCATCGTGTGGGGTATCGTTAAATAGGTCTTTTAAAATTATTTAGGGGTTGCTAATACTATTTTTCGATATAATGCTCCATTTACGAAATATTAAACTTCAAAGTGCAAATATTTGTTCCAATAGGGCGTCCCCCCCTCTAAAAGCTAAACTGCTGGCTTGAAAAATCTGGAAAAATTCATGATGATAGTACATTTTTAAAGGAAAATTAAAAAAAATCATTAAGGAAAAGCGGTTAAGATAACTTTATTAGGGCCAAGTTCACCGAAAAGATAACAGTCTGATTATATAAAAACTGTTTCCCACTTGTTTCCCAGCAATAATTTTTGCGTAAAGTTACTTAGTTTGATATACAAAATGCTTGGTTGACGACGACGGCTTCGTGATGAGGTCTTTTACACCCTGTATGTAATATTATATCGTATGTAGAGTTCTTCAATAGTAACTTTTTGACTTTAATATCAAACCGGTCTTTGAAGTTCACTATTTGGCTACTTTATGTGTCAGCTCAAAGCACACACTAATTAAAACGCTGCCTATGATGATCCTAGCCTTTTGAAAAGAACGATGTAGGTAATATGGTTCGGGCATGCGTGTAAGACGAGATTTATGAACATAGACAAAGCAAAAAGACCATCCTTATCAACAGAACGCGTTCTGTAGTTTTTGCCTTCCTCTGTGAGAAAAGGCTAAAAAGAGTTCACTCAAAATACTAATTTTTCGGACACCCGATAAACAGTCCGCCTCAAGATGGATACCTCATCGACAAGAATTCATTTTATTGTCTGCAATCTTTCTGCTGTAATATTGGAGCCAGAAAACACAAAACACATTGGATTCTTCATTGTAGCTAAATATTTTTACAATATTATAGAACACAAATTGTTGACAACCAAATTTATTTCTTTCGCTGTTTATATTTTTTTGAGGCTGACTGTACAATACAATACCATGTATTTATGTAAGTAGACAATACAGCTTTGCTTTTGTTTGTAAACAGGAGGAAATAATATTCGGCAACATCGAAGAGATCCACCGGTTTCACGAGCGGGTGTTCCTCCGCGAGCTGGACAAGTACGAGACTATGCCGGAGGATGTCGGCCATTGTTTCGTGACGTGGGCGCGCGAGTTCGACATGTACGTGTCGTATTGCCGCAACAAGCCCGACAGCAATGCCGCCGTCGTGCAGCATGCCGGCGATTACTTTGAGCGGTAAGAGACACTTTATTAATACACGTTAACGAAATCGGGGAATATGCCAGGAGAAAGGAGAGGCTTATACCCAGTGGCAGAGCTGAAATTGTAATGTCATCAACTATGTTACGGTCGGCTTCCTGTCTAACCGGATGCTGATGAATACCAGTATTTTACATGGAGCGACTGCCTATCTGACCTCCACAATCCATTTAGTACTGGGTAATACTATACCCCTTGATACGACTGGTTGTCAGATTTTTGGGCCACTCACTGACTACTTACCTGTAAAGACTCGAAACTCGGTGCGAAATTGGCTCATCCACGGACCACCCTTGGCAAGCGTGGCTTAACCCTGATGTATTTAACCATGAGGTCCTCATTATTATTAATTATTACTGATAATTGATTCTTAAATGAAAATAATAACTGCCTCAACTACGTTGGAGTCGGCTTCCAGTCTAACCGGATGCAGCTGAATACCAGTATTTTACACGGAGCGACTGCCTATCTGATAACCCAGTTAGTACTGGTTAATACGACGCCCCTTAGTAGGACTACCTGTGACGACGGTCAAAGAACTACAAATAACAGCCAGGGCAAACGGTTTAACGTACGTGCTTTCCTAGGCAAGGAGGAAACTCGGTATGTGATAGATAGCCACCCATCATCAGACCAACATAGGCGAGCAGAGCTTATCCTGATTATTTTAATGATTATAATTCTGTAAACACATACGTGTTACGGTCACGAATCATATTTTGTTCAACGTACAGCCTGACACTGACCAGCAAAAAAAAATTAAAATTTTGTGGGCTTCCCCGGCGTTTCCATCTACACTGAGGTCGCAGAAGCAACAGCTGTTTCGTCTTAATGCTTTCCGGAAAATTGCCCTACGGTATAGGGATCGTGCACGACGAAGGTGCTGCCGACTGGCGTCGACAATCCGAATCTTGTACTCTATTAATACTTGACATTGACATTTATAACAAGTAAACAGAATTAATTTTATTAGTGAAAATTATTATTCTAGCTAATCATAATGCATTGTTGTATTTCTGGATATACCAATACATCCACAATAGTAGATTGTATGACAAGGTAGCAAAATAATATTTTTACGTCGAGGGCGCTATTTTGAATCCAGAGCGAAGCGAAGGATTCTAGAATAGAATTCCGAGCATAGCGAGGGATTCAAAGCACATCGCCTGAGGGAAAAATATTTTTGCTCTCGAGTCTCTACTTTTCATCTCGTTCTATGAGAAAATATTTCTCCCGGGATTTCGTAGGTATTAAGTTTTGTATGACGTTATTAGCTTGTATTTTTATTGTTTCAGGAGTTAATGCACTATTACTTTCAGAACTCGACGTAGAACTCCTTTTCTTGCAAAATACACTATATAGTCCGTACCGATTACAAGAACAGGGAAGTAAAGCGCGTGCTTTTGTTTTTTTTTATTGGTTTTATACAATTTGCGTTCGATTTCAATGAACGATTCATGTTCCAAATCCAAATCTCATTACTGCCCGCTAAAAATTCGAGAAAAGAGCTACTTTGCTCCCGCTTATAAAGGAACAAAACGACACTTTTCGAATATAGAAGGAATAAAAATAACTAAGTTTTGTAATTAATACAGTCAGTTAAACATTATCTTTTACCTCCAATACATGGCCGGCCTCGAAGAGCTTTTGACCTTTTGACATATTTTGGCCACGCTGTCGATCATTATTGACAGACCGCAACCCATATTTTACAACTTAAACCATATTCAAAAATAATATAATTGAAGAGGTAATTTTGTTTCCATAATTGAAAGCACGATGACAGGTCTGATAAGTTTCCTTTACTGTCCGCATAGTGTCCCTTTTTTTTATTTAGATTTGCCACCTATAGTTCCTGCACGTTCCCTATAGTCGCTCCTTTAGAATAAAATAATCTTTATTTGCGTAAAATATGGTACATTGTGATATTAAAGGTTGTAGTAGTAGGTGTAAATAGGTTTTACATAGTTCAAATTCACCTTGCAAATATCGTCATAAATAAATAAATATTGCTGGACATTACACACAGCGCCATCTAGTGCCACACTAAGCAATGCGGCTTGTGTCGTGGACACCAGATAGTTGATATACTACATAGATTGTTTTTGTTTGTCATATAAAACTAGTTATTGCAACCGTCATATATCTGGACTGAGACTGAGTATGTTTCACCGTGTCTTCTTAAAAATAAACGCAACTTCAATATAAGTACTAATAATAATAATAATAACTGGAGCAAACCTGAAGTACTTACCACCAATGACCGCAAGAAAGTATGGCAAAGCAAAGAGCTTTACGGGCGCGCCGCGCCGCGTAATGATAATCGATGTTACCATTCCGCATGACGAGAACCTCGTGAAAGCTGAGAAAGAGAAACAAATAAAATATCTCGACTTGGCACACGAGGTTCGCGACATGTGGTATATGAACTCGGTTATCATTGTGCCGATTGCCGTGACGGCCAATGGCCTTATAGCCAAGAGCTTCGATGACCATCTATCGAAGCTCTCTTTTGGCGGTTGGATCAAGGGCCTGATTCAGAAGGCAGTACTTCTCGATACGGCTCGCATTGTGAGGAGGTTCCTGTCTCTGCAGCCCTAACCACCGGTGGCTTGGACCCTGCGCCCGACACCGGCGGACTACTATTTTTTTTATATTTTTAAATGTTTTTATGTTTTTTTAAGAAATATTTAAAAATGTAAAAATAATAAGATATTATGATGAATAAAGGAGATAATAATAATAATCATTTATTTAACAGATCATACAATCCAATTTGTTAGTAGTACGTACACATCTTAAACACTAGTGTAAGTACATAATTATATTTCGTACAATTTTGTTAATAATTATTAATAATGTCAAAATAATGAATAATTAAAATGTCAAAATCATCAAACAATAATGTCAAAATCATTATTGTTAATTCAATAATACATAGTCAGGAAATAAAAAAAATAAATAAAGGACAATAATCAAATAAGCAATAATTAAAAGAAAACATTATTTCAAGGCACGAGTAGAAGGTAACACTTGAGTTGTGGTCCAGTGCCTGAGTATTAGACCTTCCGCCCTATGGGCCACAGTGACCAAGAGGCTGTTGGCGGTGCCCCGCACCCGCCGCATCAAGGACACGCTGTAGCATGATTGCGTAAAAATCCACTATACGTGCCTCTGCGAACATCCCTGATGCGCTACAGTGTCGTGGCAACTCCAACAACGCTCTGTATGCGTTATTGTACTGGACGCGTAAGGCGCTGTAAGCCCTCTGCGTGTAGTCGACTCTATATATTTATCGTAGTTACGACCCAATATATCAGAGGAAATCACCGTCGAGGTAGACCGCGGCGAGGGCGTGTGACGATCTGATCTTGGCTGCGGGGCGAACATGGCCATATCACACAAGGTAGAGAGGCATGGAAGGAGAAAGGGGAGGTTTTTGTACATGACAGGTTAATACAAAATTTTTTTTTTGGCAAGCCGCCGTAGGGAGGTACATTTCGAAGAAGGTCCCACCCATATTTATTCTGGAAATTCAGAGGCACGTACGGCGTAGGCACGCACAGAGGTATATATATATACCTAGCCACAGCTGCACTGCCCGATTTTTTTATTGAAATATTTGGTTTTTGTTGGAAGTACCTCCTTTATCCGCCAAAAGACTTGGTCGTCATGGCAACGAATTTGTTGATGTTTGACAATTAAACGTCTTAATGATTATCATAAATTTTAAAATCCTTCCATAAGAGTTTGGCACCCTCAATTTTTCAGTTATAATTTTTTATTTCGAAAACTATAAGTTTTATCGCTAAAGTTAAGAAGTAAATATTGTAGAGTAAACAATTATCTTTAAAAAAAAATATTTGCGACGCTAAAAATGTTTACCGTTTCGGAGATATAATATTTTGTCTAAAAATTTTGGAAATTTCGAACCCCTGCCCAAGTTAGGGGTTGCATCAAAAAAGTTTAAATTTAAAAGTTGTCCGTATTCTTACTGTGAATGATAAAAATGTTAAACGGTTCTAAAACTTTACAAAGGAAAAAAGTTATGGCCAAAAAACTTATTTTCGAAAAACCTCGCCGCCCCCCATGTACGAATTCCGCCCATTCACGAACTTAACCTAACTTTAGACCCTTTCGATTTTTGGGCCAAGTTTGAAAGCAATCGATGCATGTATAGTGTGGCTAAACTTTGCTTGGCGCCCGCCCCACATACATACGTACACATATATATATATATCTACTTTTTAACCGGCGGTTGATTTGGGCTCTAGGGGTCATAACTAGACCCCCTATGGTGTGATTTCGGAAAACTCGACTTTAGGTGCAAGCCCAATAGGTAGATTTTTTCTGACGAAATCTACCTAATAATGGCCTAATTTTATAAGTGACAATAGTACTCTAATTGAAAACTGTTATTTGGTTCCACTTGTGAGACCTGATCGAAAGACTTAGTTGAATCGTTCTGATTTATTTCAACATCAAAATCGAATATAGAGCAAAAGGGTTTTAATATAGCTGTAAATTACTTTCAACGAATTGTTTTCGCGAATACTCATAAATATTCATCGTGTTGTACAAACCAGGGCTCGTTAAAATTCGCGCCAACAACATGCACTACAGTGGATGGGGACTTTTATTACATTTACCGAATCCCTTATATTGGATGTGCTGATGCAACAAACAAATATGGTGCTAGATATAATAAATATCCATTGCATTGGCTGTTTTGAGAATAATAAAAACGGAATGAGGCGCATCCTAACCCTTGACTATTGCGCAAATCGTATCGTAACAAAAATCGAGCAAAGCAATAAATAACTCCTGTCACTTAGAAATGAAATAGTAGATTTTACAACAAGTGCAACAAACGAAATATTTTTATCCGATACTTTTAGCAGTAATGTTGTGATAGTAATGTCGAGGATAAAATGGTTTTGTGGACGAGTTATAAACTCTGCTTTTCACTTCGATTGCGAGGAAATAAAACAGTAGTATAACATAAAATTAGTAGTTGTGAATACTGAAGGATTTTTTTTTTTTTTTTTTAGTTACGACATTGATATTAGGCTTGGGCTGCAGACCTATACAGCCTATTAAATTAATTTTGTAACAATTATTTTCCTTAATTAATTAAATAACCTACAGTACTTAATTTTAAATTTTAATATATTTTATGTCTTAAACACATAAGGCAAATAAATTAAAGTAAATATTATAAAATAACAAATTCTCTCTATGAACTTCTTATTGTGTTTGGCTGTGTGACTCATTTTCTTTGCCTTAATATAAATACATTTATGAGTAGATACGTTAATGCACTTGTGCACAAAATTCGATTTTGTGCAGCCTATATCCTGCACAAATAAGCACTTTTAGAGCATGAGAAGTGAAAAGACATAAGTTAAACAACATTTAGTGTGAAATCAACCTTAAGCGGTAACAAATAAAGTACTTTTTCCCGTTATATTGCCTTGTGAGCTACATCGTATTGTTTCACAAAGTTGCTTCTTCGAATTTTACTACAGGAGGAATGGAGTCGCGTTAAACACTAAAATAATTTATAATATAAACGTAAAAGTTTAGTTGTTTACTTTTTATGTTTTGGGCATCTATGTTTTTTATTATACATTACTTATTATTTTATTAGCGTTCCGTTTTTGTGTATATGTAGTAATATGTTTATTTGCTGTAGCAGTGTTTTTATGTGTCGTACACAAAAATGTAAGTACTTACGCTTGGTGTCATCAATGTATCCGGGCTGGCCAAGGTGTCTATTGCCAGATGTCACAAATAAAAATATTACTTAATTCCACATCTTTATAATCATCACAATCTTCTTAATTAATACAAGTACAGTTCAGTAGAATAGGGATGATGACTAGACTTGAGTTCTATTCCGTCAGTTAGATTATCGAAAAGTATTGGACATTACGTGTTTTTTTTGTTTTAGCAAATTAATAAAAAATTATGAAGATAAAACGTCTCAAAGATCATGAGCTTGTGACGTCACCTTTGAGTAAAAAATTACTCAAATGTGAATGTGAATGTACTCATATGAGTTTTCCACGCACTGTATCGTCTTCATTTTTTTTTACGTGAAAAAAAAATGTGTCCAATATTTTTTGGAAATCTATCAGACGGACTAATTATATTTTTTTTGTCATCTCAAATCAAAAACCAAAATGTTTATTAACATTTCAACATTGAAGTAATTTTTCCATTCTACGTACTTGAATAATTAATGTCCTTTAAATAAGTTGAGTTTGTTCAATTTTCGTTTAGATTTGTTTTTGATATCTCCCGTTTCTTTTTTACATAATGTAATGTAATCTAACGTCAAAAAATTTTTAAACTACTAATTTGATCTTTCCCTGGCGACAATCGAGATCCATTCTGCACACGTAAACGGATTGCTTGGAAGCTAAAATAAAAAAGGGTAAGCTAAGTATCTAATGAGAGTGCAACAAACAGACACAAAGGTAGCCAAGCCAATTTTAACCAACCAATTTTGAAGTTTTGGTAACAAATTATTACAACACAAATATACTCCATGCATCTACTGTTCTATTAAACAAAAGTTGGCGAGCCTTTGGCCAAAGCTCCACACGCGCAAACATTTGTAGCGGTGGTTTAATATCAATAATTTTGTTCAAAGTTATTTATGTTATTTGTTAGTTTAAAGCTTAAAATATAATTTATTCTTCATGTACTTACCGAAAGTAAGACACTCCGGCCGTTAAATTGTTTTTTCGGGCATTACTTTTGCGACTTTTGAAAACACATTATGGCATTGTGAGACGTGTTCACATTGGCTGTGTTTCAAGCCAATGTGAACAAAATAAGAGCTCACTTCTCAAGTGCGCTGTTATTTACCGAGACGGATTTCTTGCGCCGACCCGGATATCTAGTTGCTAATTGTTGATCGAAGGCTGCAATCACTTCTTTTTCATATCGTATCGATTTTCCTTCCAATTACATGGAGCGGTAGAGGCGCTGTACAGATCGTCAAGTGTGCAGGTAGTCGGACAACTGGGGCACTACAGCAGGTGGGGCATTGTTTGGTCCGGAGCGTTGCACTCGCACTCGGTGTTGGAAGAACCAATTATGCCCCATTTTGCCAGGTTATGTTTGCAGCGGCTTACTTGGGTACGCGATTCAGAGCTTTCCAAACAGGCCACTATTTTTCACTGACTGTAATCACTGGGAATCATTAGAGGTAACTGAATCTCATCAATAATTACCATGGCTTTGAATGCGCCTTCAGAAAAATTGGAGACAGGCAGCCATATTTAGAAACGATTGTCTTTAAGATTAGTTGTTACGACCGTTTCTAACTACTCACGTACCTCTATAATAAACTATGAGGTATTAGGAATACTGCAGTTACCCATAGGCCATGGCTAAATAATAACAGCCGCTCGGGTCGATCTTTAGGTTAAGCCGTGCTTGCCTAGGTTGGTCTGTGGATGGGTAACCACCCATTACATACCGGGTTTCCCCCGTGCCTCGAAAAACACGTTAAGCCGTTGGTCCCGGCTGTCATTAGCAGATCTTTGACAGTCGTTACAGGTAGTCAGTGGCCCAAAAAGTGACAACCAGTCTTACCAAGGGGTATCGTATTACCCAGTACTAACTGGGTTCTGGAGTTCAGATAGGCAGTCGCTCCATGTAAAATACAGGTATTCAGCTGCATCCGGTTAGACCGGAAGCCGACCCCAACATAGTTGGGAAAAGGCTAGGCAGATAACTGCAGTAACTCATAGTAAAGTTTATTTATGGCCACCGATAAACTATTTCACATTTAGCTCCCTTATCGAATCAACGGGTCTTGTTGTTAAGTGTTGCACTCGTACCATATGGCAATGTATTCATATTCATTTTATTTTGCGTACCACAAGTTTATAAAGATGTTACTATGCTAAAAGAAGAAAAAGCTAAGAACAATTTATGGACCCTGTTATTGCACAGCAATAAACAAGATAAACATTAAATTTTAAGTTT
This sequence comes from Xestia sexstrigata, assembly GCA_941918905.2. NCBI lineage: Eukaryota > Metazoa > Arthropoda > Insecta > Lepidoptera > Noctuidae > Xestia > Xestia sexstrigata. The sequence goes on along the minus strand of OW799200.2, from coordinate 6,451,691 downwards.
GACGACCCAAATGGCGTAGCGGTACTGAGGCTGCCTTACCTTCTTAGGGTCCCGGGTTCGAATACCGGTAGACGCAAATGTTTGTGTGATGAGCATGGTCATTTGTTCCCTAGTCATGGATGTTTATATGTATAATAAGTATGTATTTACAAACAAAAAGTATCTATGTAGTATATCAACTATCTGGTGTCCACGACACAAGCCTCGTGTCACACTAAGCATAGTGTGGCACTAGATGGCGCTGTGTGTAATGTCCAGCGATACAAAAAAAAAAGTAGTTAATAATAGATATTATTTACAAACAGAGGGTATGTAACACATTTATCAGAGTAACGTACTAGGTACAACTACACTATAACAATTATTGACATAGTAATAACGTAAAGTAACATCATTATTTTAATACTATTTCTAACTGAGATCAATAATATTGTAAGACATGATAATAGTCAGATAAATGTGGTTTCCGCAAAATAGCTGCAAAGGCGAAACATATCAATTGAAAACTAAAAACTCATTTGGTACTGACTATTGATTCGAAGACTGAACGATTAAATGGTTTTTTATCATCTTATCAGTCTTTTAAAGGATAGCTCCATAGAAACCGTTGCACGTCCCGAACAATAGGCACTTATCATTTGACAAGCGTCATCACCATTCGTTCTTTGAACTGACAAATGTTAGTTTTTGTTGTGGTGCATTTAGTCCTGGACGTACAGATGCAGATCGCATTCCGTACACAACAACAATAGTTATTCCACTAAAAGACTCTACTGTTATCAAAATCATTAACTAAGCAGTGTAGACTGTAGATAATGGCCGTCATTTCGTTCGGACTGTGGACTGTGCTTTAGTTTGTGCATGATTGTCTTTTGTGATGCAGGGTGCAACGTAAGAAGAAATTGGAGCACCCGCTCGCTGCTTACTTGATCAAGCCAGTGCAACGGATCACCAAGTATCAGCTGCTGCTCAAAGATCTACAGGCGTGCTGCGCCGAAGGGCAAGGCGAGATCAAGGTCAGTATTTAATATAGACACGTTATTCAGTGTCATATCAAGATTATGTGTGTGTCACATTATACAATATTTACAACGCATAGCAAATGCTAAAATGGTTCAATAATTTATTCTCCGTTGTACAGTTTACTCTATGATGCCATTGATTAACCATAAAGATGTCAAATACTAACTCAAATTCGTTTTTTTTATCCTCACTGTTAGAATATAAAACCATGTTTTTTTTTTAAATACGGCACTCAGTCACTCAGGCACTCAGGCACTGTGATTTCTGATTCATACTTGTACAGTTTTAGAACAAATATTTGACGTAGGTACTCGAAACATTTTTATTTTTAGTATTTTTTGTACGAAATGTAGTATCGAGAAATATTTATAACAGTGCATGCTTTCTCTTGTCTGTGCGGATTACGACCGTATTCAAAACATAGGACTGATGCCAAATTCTATTGTATAGTTTAAATAGTGCTTTGTCAAAATAAAGTTGCGGTGACGATTTAAAGTGGGCACGTGTGAGACAGCTACATAGATGTCAAGAGTCCGTCGTCTTAATCACGTTACAAACATCAGACTAATAACGCGTATTCCTTGTATTATTTTAAAGTGGGCACGTGTGAGACAGCTACATAGATGTCGAGAGTCCGTCGTCTTAATCACGTTACAAACATCAGACTAATAACGCGTATTCCTTGTATTATTTTAAAGTGGGCACGTGTGAGACAGCTACATAGATGTCGAGAGTCCGTCGTCTTAATCACGTTACAAACATCAGACTAATAACGCGTATTCCTTGTATTATTTTAAAGTGGGCACGTGTGAGACAGCTACATAGATGTCGAGAGTCCGTCGTCTTAATCACGTTACAAACATCAGACTAATAACGCGTATTCCTTGTATTATTTTAAAGTGGGCACGTGTGAGACAGCTACATAGATGTCGAGAGTCCGTCGTCTTAATCACGTTACAAACATCAGACTAATAACGCGTATTCCTTGTATTATTTTAAAGTGGGCACGTGTGAGACAGCTACATAGATGTCGAGAGTCCGTCGTCTTAATCACGCTACAAACATCAGACTAATAACGCGTATTCCTTGTATTATTTTAAAGTGGGCACGTGTGAGACAGCTACATAGATGTCGAGAGTCCGTCGTCTTAATCACGTTACAAACATCAGACTAATAACGCGTATTCCTTGTATTATTTTAAAGTGGGCACGTGTGAGACAGCTACATAGATGTCGAGAGTCCGTCGTCTTAATCACGTTACAAACATCAGACTAATAACGCGTATTCCTTGTATTATTTTAACATCCTCATTTTTGAGAATGATGTTATTAATCACTACTAGGAAAATACGCCTTCCTTTTATTGCGAAAAAACAATATTATCCTGTTTGTAAGGTAGAAGTGTTCTACTGAATGTGCATTATTTTTTTCATTCAGCCGCCACAGGGATTACGCGGCAAAAAATGCAAAAATATTTTGAATTAAACATTTATCAAGCACACAGTTTGTTTGTTAAGCACATCAAGCTTCGTCAAATGTAGGGATCCCTTTAGACCTGAGAGTGTGGGTTAACCTTTTCCGTCAACTAGTCCCGTAATCTTCCCCTAATATAAATTTAGATAGCGTATTACGCCCTTTTTCACTCAATTTGGGTGTTAGTGGATTTTCGGCTCCCATAATACAAGAGTAATGGATGTTTCACATAAATATACATTATTCCTAAGAAACTGCGTCGTTAATCTCATTGATGCGTAAAGTGCTTCAATATAACCCACAATATCTTTTATTCAAGGTCAACTGCATTCATCATAATTAAATACCCGATTACCACTAATACGAACACTAATTTTTACGTTTTGTACACGTAATATGTTTAACGTACACCAAATTATCGGAAAAAGGACGGTTAGAGATTACGGGTAAGTGATAAGATAAAGACGACAGGAAAACTCAAGTCTGACACTAGACGTTACCGCGACAATATATTACAAACAATTTGCGTGAAAAAATACAATAAAAACCGAGGTTACCGCGGCTACGAACTGTATTATCTGTTCTTACAATCTTGATTAGTGCTAGCTTTATAACTGGCAGATAACATCATTCAATTGTTGTGTTTACTCTTCAAATATCTGACACAGGTAAGAAATAATCGACAAGTTATATTAGAGCATTAGTCTAGTTATTTCAGTCCAAAGATATCAAAAATGGTTTGTTTAGCTAGCATTTATGCAGTCGCGGTCAAATAATACGGGTCAATGACGCACATCACTTTAACTTGCAAATTAATAATGGTAAATGCATGAAAATAACTTTATACTACAGAGAGTTTTAATGTCGTATGATATAACACCTAAAATCATCTACAACGTAACTAAAAAAAGTTTTTTTTTTTAAACCTCTTACATGGAAATAAATTCAAATGGCCGTTGTTTTACTTGTACTTGTTTTCTCACTTTGGTTTTCGACTGAAAACATGATTTGACATCGTCGCTAACACCAGAAGAATATACACGTATCGTCACAACGTTAGAAGAAGGCAGAAGTCAGAGAAGTACAACAAACACATTATATAGGCGTGTCACTGTCTACCATGCAGCGAGTCGTCAAACGTTTCCGAGAAACTGGGCTGAACATAAGAAGACCAGACCAGACCAAGAAGAAATCGGCACTTCGCTGCAGATTAAGTAACAAATCAACTTCAGGAAACCCGTAGAGACGACGTAAGGGACGTCGGACTGTAAGGCGGCAGCTCTTTGAAGCTAACTTACGGTTTAAGACATTTTTTATTTTAGACATAATTTGACCTCACATGGACCCGCAAATGGTCTAAAACTTGAAAGGGAACATCGGGTCGCAAGATTTCGTTACGCCCGCTAACACGAAAAGGGGGGACCAAGAATGGACAAAAGTAATGTTTTCTAACGAATCCAGAATTATGCTGTATGCACATGATGCGAAGAGTCTAATGACGGCCACGAGAGTGTTATATTGCAGCTTGTTTTGAGGAAAAAGTGCCATTCGGCGGTGGATATGTATGGATTGGTTAGGGCTATCTTCAGGGAGTCGCACGAAAGAAATCAAATTCTAAATAAGCATGTCCTCCCATGTTTAATAAATATGGTTTAAAATTCAATATTCATGCACAACAACGCCAGGCCACATACAGCTCAAATTGTCAACGTGTATGTTCAGGACGTTGGCATCAATCGCATGGACTGAATCCAATTGAACACGATTGGGACGAGTTTGGAAGGTCTGTATGAAATCAAAACCCCGCTCCAGCTACATTTCGAGACCTGAAAAATGCGTTAGTGGAAGAATGGACCAATATCCCGCAACATGGCATAAGAAACTTAATAAATAGCATACCAAATCGACTGGCAGCTGTCAGTAGAGCCCTTGGAGGCACATCAAAGTATTAATTTTGTTTTTAAGGGGCTAGTTCTGATTTTTTTACTAAAGTGGCGCTAGTGTGCCATGGGGGAGCACACTAGCGCCACTTTAGTAAAAAAATCAGAACTCGTTAAATACACAATTAATATAAAATCTGATTGACAAAATCAATGCTTTAGAGTTCTAGATTATTGACGGTTCGAACCCTGCTCTGGGTGCAGCCTCGAAGGATTTCGAAAGTTAATTTTACAATATGAACCAATTTTCTATTTATGATCATTTAATATGTTTACCTATACGGAAAATTCATTAAAAATGTTTCTAGAGAAACGAGTACCTATACGGAATCAATTAAAACTTGTTTCTAGAGTTTTAATTAAATCCGCACGCTCTTCTCTTTCCTAAACCAAGCTCAGTTTGTTATTCCACTTTTTCAATTGTTTGAAAAATATTCCTCTGAAACGTTTGTTTAGTAATCTGGTTCGCATTGTCCTCGATGATTCAGGACAATGCAAATAAAATATTCCGAATAAACCGGCAGACTGCATTATCACTCTGCGACGAGGTAATGGTAATGGCGTCAACCCATTACGTTGTATCAGACATTTGTAGTAAAGTTTAAACTCAGTGGACGTTGAATTTGTTTGAGATTAAACAACTAGTTCACTTAGTGGTAATTAACAATAGATTTAGTTCAATATTTTCCTCGTGACTCATCCACCTTACGCCCATGTGGCACAGTTGGTTCCCTTCGGACGTATTCGCACGTCGCGTTAATGTTTTGTGTTTATTCATTTAAAAATCCGTAAAATGTAATGGTTTTCTTCGGAGTGGAAGTGCTAACATCGATCATGTTGAAGTTTAGAACGAACTCGAGAGCAAATAGGATCGGCCCGCTCGCTATTAAACATGTACGTATTACTTTTGTTGATGTCAGTAATTTGCTATGTGATGTGATGATACATATGATCATAGGTAATGATGACATCGTTAAGCTTGTGTTTCTAAGAATGTATTAGTTTGTTTATTGTTAGGTAGATATGTGAATTCAGGTTTGTAGATGACGATAGAACAACGTTTAAGTACCAAATACAATGTTACTTATTTTAGTAAAGTTTTCGTGTCAAGTGGGTAGGATGATTTCAGTGACTACTATTACGTCAAACATAAGTCATCAACTAGACAAAATGGCAGCAATGCGCGAATGCTTTAATTTATAATTTGATTTGTAATTTATTCAACATTATTGCCTTTCTGGCTGTCCTTTACCTACATTTAAATACCAATTTTGCCAATATTGTTTCTGTTTGTTTATTAACATTGATAAGCCGTTGAATAATAGGGCTTAGTTACCTACGACAATAATAAGTAAGTGCGAAATGAACTTGAACTGAATAACAAACTAATTTTACTGAAACAATCTTCCGCGGCTAACATTTATCGTCTCTTCACCCATATACCTATTTATAAACGTTACGCTTATGTATAATGTATTTGCAGTTCCATCATATGTACAGTCGCGGACTAAAACTATTTACTATACCAAGGTTTATTATTCCGTGTACGATTTTGAGCTGTTTTCGTTTTCTAGAAGTTAAAAGAAAGACATTCCTGGGAGAGACAGACTAGTAGGCTGTGATAGGATTAACATACTTTGGTACAGAATTCATCGAAAATCGTGAAACAGCCTTTTGCTATGATATGTACCTACTTGTGTTGAGTCTCGCGACTGCAATAATAATTATGCATAGTCATTGGCATAAGATTATTGTATAGGTAAGAAGAACTCTTCGTAAACGCAAAACGTAAATGCCAAAATAATATGCAACATACAATTGAAATTAGTACTTCCTAGAAAACGGTTTAATTTTTTAATTTAGGTACAACATTTCAAATTTTTATTTTCTTGAGAACCAAGTCTATTGATACTATTGAGCTTTCTATTAATTTAAAATGTTATAACTTGAAAACGATCGTTTTACATCCACTAGCTAGTTCAATGGGCAGTATTTTAATTTAGGTGCTTTGTTTTACGGACATCACCTCTGGCTATTTTTGCATTTTTCAGTCATATGTCACATACAGTTAAAATAAAGGAAATATTCCCAAAAAATTCAAAAATGCTTTGTTAAAAAAACAGCCACAGTATGCAAATATGCATTTGCATATAATCCGGTCTCTACTCATCACCATTGTTAGTGTGAATTATAAAATTAATTATGGTGGTCTGCTGCTGTCGGTGCCTACTGCCTATACTCTTTGTAGAAGATGAGAAAATGGCCCAAATCGTCTTCCATTAAAATTTGCAATGTCAATGTTCCTTATTGTTTTTACTTGTACTGTTCAATAATGATGTACGTCATCAACTTTGACCTGCGTCAGGCAAAATTGATGACTTACTTATACCACAGATACTTACTATCATCATCATAATATGTCATCGCCATACTTAAATATATGTGACAGAGTCCTAAGAGAAGACAAATGTATAACGCTTCTTTATTGTTCCCTAGGACGGACTCGAGGTTATGCTATCAGTGCCGAAGAAGGCCAACGACGCCATGCACCTGTCCCTTCTCGAGGGTTGCGACGTGCCCACAGATAGCCTCGGCGAGGTGGTCCTACAGGACTCCTTCCACGTGTGGGACCTTCGCCAGATCATCAAGAAAGGACGAGAGAGACGCGTGTTCCTCTTCGATCTCCATCTCTTACTCGCTAAAGAGGTCAAGGACTCGCATGGAAAAGCTAAATACATTTACAAAACTAAGTTTATGGTGAGTTTATGACTGGGTATACTAGCCTTTAGTGTTTTTTCGAGTAGAGGGTACGTCTTAAGTTGGGCCCATTTGTCATTTATAACTTGGACTCATAAGTCTTATTACTTAGCCGCTTAAAGACCTTATTCATGGTAAAGTAAACATTGACAACATTGTGGACGCAACATCATTAACCCTTTTTACCACCAATGTTTCTTGGTACACAAATCATGTTGGATGTGGATGAAGCAAAAGAACTTTTAAGATTCGTAGCAAGTGGCGTTTTGTAGTTTTTGCCTATCGATAAAGGCGTTAGTCTCTGTATGTAGACACGTTACTAGATTTGAACTGTCTTTTTATCACGTAGACCTCCGAGCTCGGTGTGACAGAGCACATCGAAGGAGACGAGTGCAAGTTCTCGGTGTGGACCGGTCGCGAGCCCATGGCCAGTGACTGCCGCATCGTACTCAAGGCTCCGTCGCTCGAAGTCAAGCAAACGTGGGTGCGACGGCTCAGAGAAGTTATACAGGTACATAAACAACTTTACAGACGATTGCAGTTTAAGTGGCCGGTATTTGTGTTTTGAATCAGTTGTATTCAAGATTGTACTGGCAATTTTATGGGATACGCTGTATGAGCTTTACGATAATAGTGCATAACAAATACAATGCTAATCATTTATTTTCATAACAGACTCAGAAAATGTTATAAAAGGTTCATAAGGTACACTGTATTATAACCTAAATATGTAATAAATATATATATGTATTATTATTCTTAATTTATACATGTTATCTTACTAAATTAGGTCATAAATAAAATATATACATGAAAGTGGTTTAGCAAATAAACAAGTTCATTTGTCGTGTTATTTTGAACAACTGTCAAAAAATTGCCTTGACCTATTTTATATTTAAATAGCTATAGTTTTAGGTAAGCACGTAAAGTCACCAATAAATGTGAAAATTGGTAATTATTCCAAATAGCCTAATCTGTGTTCGTCATTCAACAGGAAACGTACTTTAGCGGTGCTTTGCAGCAGCCGCCTAGGAGCCCTGCTCGTGTAAGACCCACTAGTTCTCAACGATCTAGCAGGTACGTCACATACTTTTTATTTGTCCTAATAAATAACCCTAATTTGCTTCTAAAGTCAGTTTATTGAGCGCTGTTTCTCAAACGATGCCTCACGTTCTGTCGAGGTTTTAGTGCAACCACACATACACTATAACAAACCATTTGCAAGGCCAGAACCAATGATAAGAAATCTATTTTATTTACAAGACTTAGAAAAAGTACGCCACCTTCGTTCCCCCTGAGTTAAATCATCGCCAAGCGAATTTATTTTTAACAACACTAAACTCCGAGTTTGTTTACAGAGATCTGGACGACACAATACTTGACGATACGACGGAGAATCTCGACCGAAACTCGCTCGCGTCTTTCGGCAGTGGGAACACCACCGATTCCGATAAGGTACGTGCTCTGGGAGTTAATTACGGAGATGTATATTAGCAGCTGCTAAGGAGTATTTAAAGATCATAGTAGGTTCTGAGGTTACTGCCTACCCCTTGGGAAAAGGCGTGATTTTGATGTATTTGTGTATGTATGTGCAGCAAAGCTTTTTCTCAAGATTGTGTTCGTTTTAGGTAGATTTCGTCAGAAAAAATACTACCTATTGGTTTTACACCTAAAGTCGAGTTTTCCGAAAATTTCACCATAGTTATGACTCCCTAGAGCCCAAATCAACCACTGGTTAAAAAGTTTATAAATATATGTATATGTAGGTATACGTAAGTATGTGTGGCGTCCATGGGGGCGGCGAGAGCCGTTTTTCGAAAATCAGTTTTTTGGCCAAAACATTTTCCTTTATAAAATTTTTGAACCGTTTAATATTTTTATCATTCAGAGTAAGAATACTTTTTTGATGCAACTCCTAACTTGGGGAGGGAGTTGAAATTTCCAAAAATGTTTTGATAAAAATATTATATCTCCTATTGAGGGTGTTTCCATGCTAAACTCTTAGGGGAGGATTTTAAAATTTATGGTAACCATTAAGACGTTTAATTGTCAAACATCAACAAATACGTTGCCATGACGACCAAGTCTTTTGGCAACTGACGTATTTATAAAGGAGGTACTTCTAACAAAAACAAAAATATTTAAACATAAAATCAGCCAGTGCAGCTGTGGCTAGCTATAGCCTCTGAATTTCCAGAATAAATATGGGTGGGACCTTCTTCGAAATGTACCTCCTCCTGCGGCTTGCCGAAGGGATTTTTTTAGTTTCATCGTACCAGGTTATAAATAAAATATGTATATTTCGGACTTTTACATCGAACGACATTTTAGAGCCGATTCGCATAAATAATAAAACCGATATAATGCTATATTGGTACATATAAAACGTCTGTCGGAAACAAGCTCCTGACTTACTTATTTAAGATTTAATTTGGTCTTGAAAAAAAAAACTATTAATCATTATCGGTTCAATCAATTGGATTGTTACTGTTACCCCGTTAGTCATGACTAGATGACGTCACTCTCCCAATAATGACTATCACGGATTAAACTATTTGCCTTGGCCCTAACGCATCAAGTTCTAATACCAGCTAATAACGGATGTCCGTCGTCCCGGCCCCCAAACACGGAAAGGAGAATTGGTAAGAATACTCTCCCCAACCCAATGAAATTTAAAGAACTCAGAAAAAGAACCGACTCTTCGGATAACTAACTAAAATATTATCCATAATGATGGATAATATTTTAGTTAGTTATCCGAAGTTAGTTTTTAGTTAGAAGTTAGTTTACCGTACTCTTTTACAATTGACTCCCACATAATATGACTAAACAAACAGATTGCACTTCACGGTATTTCCAATGCCCACATTCATCACATTCCCCGACAGGGGGTGTGGTGTTGGTGAATATTTCATAGCAAAACAAACGGACTAATCCAGAAATGCCGGTATTATTAGTATTGGTTCCGCAACCAAAGATATTCCTTGATTGGAGAGTGGCAGACAATCGCTATTTTAATTTACACGAAATATTCAATTAAATTCAGTAATGATCGTCAGCGTAGGTAATGATAAACGTGAGTAGTTATACGTACCAGTAATATGTAAACTACTTTAAAAGCGATTTTCTAGAAATGTATTGATTGCAATTTTAAGTCGTTACGAACTTACGAACGCTTACGATTTGAAAACGGATCCTTTATCAAAGTTGAATTGTTTTTAGTATGTCGCTATTGAGATTTTCTAAGTGTATGCATATAAGTGCTGGTGACTGTATCTGATTCACTCCATAAATAAAATGTTAATAATGATTACATTACAATACGAGTTCATTAATAAAATAATTCAATTGTTTATTCACTGAAGATTTCTAAATGTAATTTTCAATAGTCTGATATACTTGTAAACCAGATTGAATAATCAGAAAAGCTACTGTACTACACACTTGTTTGAGGGGACAAAACTAGGGTTTCTCATTTCTCGACTTAGTTTTTTTTTCACGAGTTCTGGGTATTACAGACAAGAAATTTATCGAGAATTCTTGAGCTGTCGAGAAATATTACAATTCTTGAAAGAAGCTGACAATTATATAACTTCTTTTCTTTTTATTTATTAAATTGAATATTATGTAGCTTGGCTAATATTAATAAAGTATTTTGTTTAAAATTTAATTATTAAACTCTTTTGCAAAAAAAACAGGCACTTTAGATTTTTTTCTCTACTTCAATGAAGAAGAACATGAAAAAGGTTTTATTAATTTGACGATGTATTTGCTTGTTATTCGAAGCATTCGGGCATGATTTTTGACGTTCCAAACTTAAATTTTGAAATGAACAAAAGAAAATTAATGATTACTGTGGATTATTTTAAAATTGCTTAACTAATGGCGCGAATCGCTGAAACGATGTTTACTGATTACTAAAATTTTAAAACCTTTTTGAATGTTTTCTGCAAATTAAACAATTTAATCTTTCTTTTTACATTAAATACCACTTTTTGATATGAGTGATAAAGCGATAAGGGCCAGTAAAATTATAGCCCTACTTGAAGAAGGTTGTTCGCAAACTTACGTATCTCAGCGGCTAAATGTGAGTCTTTTAACTGTCCAGTGGACTTGGCAACGGTATCAAGTGACCGGTTCGGTCAAAAGAAGACCCGGTTCGGGAAGAAAACGATGCACAGAACCAAGAGATGACCCCTTTTTGGTGAGTTAAGCGTTGCGGAATCGTAAGGCTTTAATTGTGGTCCTGAAGAAGAGCCTTGAAGAAGTAAGAGGAGTAGAAGTTAGCTTGTGGACGGTCAGGGGGAGGCTTTTGGCTGCCAATATCAAGAGTTACCGCCCGGCTCGGGGCCATAAATTACTCCGTTAGCACCGTGTTGCTCGACTTCAGTTTGCTCGAAATTGTGTTCCATGGACTCTGGAGGACTGGAATAAAGTATTGTTTTCTGATGAAGCTAGAATCTCTTTGTGTGGAGAGGAGCGACGCCCTGGCCAGTGCTGCAAAGACCACAGGAACGCTATGAGGAAGTGTGTTTCGAAGAAATCACTCTTTATGGCGGAGGCTCCGTTATGTTTTGGGCAGCAATTAATTCGACGGAGCGTACGGAGTTATTTTTCATAGAAAATGGAACATTAAATGCACACCGAAACACTATGGAAGTCCTAATTCCATATGCACAACCCGCATTGACTGCACTTGGGGAAGATTCCATTTTTATGGACGACAATGCTCACCCACACCGTTCTGGCGACGTGGAAGCGTACATGCAAGAAGTTGGGATCCGTCGTTTAAATTGGCCAGCTCGAAGTCCTGACCTCAATCCAATTGAGCATGGGATGTTCTAAAGAGACGGGTAAGATCAGTGCAACCTGCTCCACAAAACATCAGGGAGCTAAAAAGAGTAATTGCAGAAGAGTGGGAACGTATTCCTCAAACCGTTATTAAAAACATCGTGGAAAGCATACCCAGAAGGATTCAATTCATCATCATCAGCCTATAATGTTCCCACTGCTGGGACACGGCCTCCTCTCAATGAGAGGGAATGGGCTATAATCCACCACGCGGGCCCAGTGCGGATTGGTGGATGTCACATGTCTTCGAATGTTTGGTTCTAGGACATGCCGGTTTCCTCACGATGTTTTCCTTCACCGTTTTGACAGCAGTGGTCATGAAATAAATTACACAAAGTAATGCGCCTGTCTGGGTTCGAGCCCACGACTTACTGTTCGTAACTCGGGGCCGCCACCACTGGGCCACCGCTGCTCTCAACAGTTCAAAAAACATTAATAAAACACTTATCTGTCCGTTTTCACCTGCGTCATCATTCTACGTACCAGTACCGTAGTAACTATTCAGTAATCTGTGCCAGTACAGTCTCTAGAAATGGGGCGGGATGCGACATTAATATACGAACTAGTGAAGCTAAATAAGTCCCTTGATCATTTTAACTGATTTTACAAAAGTTATGCAGCTCTCATAATCCTATTGCGTTTCCCGTGCGTCGGCTTTTCTAGGTGTTTTAAAAAGTTGCGTCGGCGCCCCTTCTGCGCCCTGTCCGCGCCCCGCCCTCATATTTAACACACCACACCTCCACATATTTAACTTCTATTTTTGTGTGTACAGCTTCTACGTGACGTGTTATGGGTGTCCCAGTTTCTCACAGCGTTAAGTGCTGCTGTGAAGAAACAAAACACTTTGTCTGTTGTGCTCTAGCGGCTTGTGCAGCTTAAAACATTTTAAATTGAATTGTCTGTGGTAATTTCGCCTACACAGAATATTATGTTTCGAGTTTGTAACATAGAGTGGTTAATAAATGCTTTACTTATGATTACCATGTACTTAGATATAAATTCAAGAGAATCTTTGAAAGTGCCGGGAATAGTTCTCTCTAAAACTATTTCAAACCAATATTTTTTGCATTTTCCACTTACGGTTACTTGGAAAATTCTTCAATAACAAAATTCTGTGTTACTATAAGATTCGGAGTAAAATCTCGGTTCGTATGTGATAAAATATTCACGGAATCGGTACATCGAGTACACGCAATATTTATGGATGGTTCGAAAGCACTCGTCGGGCGGGTCCAATTATCGAGATCCTATTATGTGTGTGTAGGTTTTAATGAATTTCACAGCAATTTTACTGTAGGTGTACATCATGTTCAGTACCGAATAGCGGTGGTTATAATTCTTCCGCCTATAGGTACATGATATTTCAATTACGAACTTGATTAAATTGAGCTTGTGGTCTGGGCTGTAAAGCACTTTACTGGCTATTAATTTAATTTATGTCCGTTTCCCGTTATTTAAAGGTACGGCCAGACCGGTATAATGCGGACACGGTTCCGGACACCGGACTCTGAGCTTGATTCGAAAATTTATAAACAACGCGCCCTTTATCAATGGAAGTGTTTGGAACTAACAGGTTAATTACTGGGTAGAAAAGCAAACTCCTTTATTGATTGGCAAATTGCTGCTCACCGGGTAACCTTTCACGGGAATCTATTATCTAACTTTATTTGCACACACGCAGGGGTGAGAGCAAGGGCAAATATCGTGGATGTGGGAGAAGGTGGTTACGGTGATCTGCTCGAGAAACATTTAAGTATCACGTAGCTAATCTATGTCACTAACTCGCAATGGGAGGGTTCCGCTTGTTTCTTACCTCACCCAACAGCGCGCGGGATGATATAAATGTGTAACACGCTCGCATCCCTGACGCAGGCGATATTTTCAAACTTATATAAAACGATGTATTAAGAAGTTCTTAAATGTCCTTTTGAATAAGTCCATAGAAAAGTGTGTTATGGGGCAATTAGGGTGCTGTTTGAGAATACTCAAGCATATATATACATGCTTAGGTACGTATTTCACGCCTTTTTCCCATGAGGCTAGGTTAGCTAATCAATGTCACCAACTTGTAATTTGGGAGGTTCACTAGTTCTTGTCTTACCGATATCTGTTTGTAATCACCTTTCTACAAACAAGCCAGCGCCACAAATTCTTTTGTTTACTATCTAGTTACAATACCAATCCATTATATCCGAAGTTTATTGTCAATATTAGAACAGTCGAAGACTATAAGTACACATTAACATTGTCGGCAAAACAAGTTGATTCTGCACTGCAAGTACGTAGCAATCGAAAACGATCGAATCGAAATCCGACTTTTCGATTGGTTAAAAACTCATTTTATCGAGAATAACTGTCAGATTTATCGAATCGTATCGAATCGAGTGCTACGTACTTGCACTGCTGTTTTGGTTCGTATGGAATATTGATTGTTAGTAGAAAAGAAAGAAAAAAAATATTTATTTGCGACAAGCAAAGCAGCTACGAGCGAAAATGTAGGTACCTACATTGTAAAGCTAAAAAGTCACTGGCAGAAGGGATGTTAGTTTGCGTCAATGATGTAGTTATAGCAGTCAGTATCTTTTTCAAAAAAAAAACGGTCATTAAACAAATCAAAATAAGAGTTGGCTTTATTTCAGGACATAAAATATATAATACGTATCACTCTGTTAGCCCTAATTAATTTAATTCCAAAAACGTATACCTACAGCTGATTTTCACTAATCCAAAGGCAAATCAATAAAATAAACCAAAGGTCAAAGTTCATGTCATTAAGAAACTTCCGAAGAAGACAAACTTCAGACTAGATTTTGAAGGCACCAATTATTATATATTTGTATGATTTAGGCACCTCAAAAATATTTAAACGAATCTGGTTGGTGAGTAGCGTCGCAAGCGTGGGACGTCAGGGTGGACGGGGGGAAAACGGGCCAGTTACCCTGAAACCGAAACGATTCGTTAAGTATAGGTACCTATGTGCGTACACAAAAGGCCGCTCGTTAGACAAAATACAAGTGCGGAATAAGGCGCGGGAGAAACGATTGCCGGCCATCTTATATGGAAGATGTCAAAGCCATCAATTTTATCCAGCCGCTTGCGCCAAGCGGCGAACTGTAAAGCGTACCGGTTTTTTATTTTTTAATAAACTGAAGTCAACTTCATTAAGCTGCTGGCTGTGGAAATACTATACCTACTTAGATACGGTTCATATTCTAAATCTAGCGCGTACCTATTGCTTTTAGGGCATGGTTAATTTTCTTTAATTTAGAATTATCGTTCAAACTTATTTATTTATCAATTCTACTCGAATCAATTATAAACTAAAGATGTAAAACCTCTGACTTACGTCAAACTTTTTCAAAGCGTAGTAAACATGTTTATTTATACCGTTAAAAATATTGGGATTGTTGTTGGATTGTTTACTCTTCTTATTGCATAGAAGAAATAGGATGAATACGAACTAACGATATGCGTACATGATTGCACTCTGCCAACGCTTTTTGCCAATTTAATCCAGCGCTACAAAATCATATTGAAATGTTCGCGTAGACTGAAATACCTCTCAGGGTAGCACTCGCGTAATGCCGGGTACTGATCTTGCTCACATACTATCAACTCCGCAATAAATATCTATTTAAAGTTAGTGCTTTGACGTCTCGAAGGTGATTGATCAGCCGTACGTTTAAATCTAAATTTTTCCATTTTATCTTCGGTATTAATAACATGGCAGTGTGACACCTCAGAAGATATTCCTATTTATTAGTCTTTGGTAGAGATTTAAACGATAGGTTTCCACCAACGACATTCTTCCATGATTAAAATCTACCTAAGCCCTGTAAAATGTACTAACATAACATCCCGCCATTGATATGCACATAAATACGAATATTTTGCTAGATAACGCACAAAAGCACTTTAACCCTTCCTCGGTTACTTAAATTCTAACAAAATAACCACGCCCCAGGGAAATACCATAAAAAGGGCTAGGACGGGCAATTGGCTAGTTTTAAATAAATCAATGATAGGTTTACCCCATTACTACCTACTACACTAATTTTCATACCATAAATGACGTCAAAGGTAATCAGATGGACCTTAATCAGATGGACGTAATATCCTATACAAATATTTGCTATGCCGTTATTTTACATTGTTAACAATACATGTCATGGTAATATTCTTATCCCCAATAAATGGAACTTAACATACCTAAACTGTCGAAATTTGGGTGTATTGTACACATCTGCGTACCCCTCAGAGCATAAAGGCGTGATGTTACATCATGATGTTGTATAAAGGCCGGGTCACACCGGATGCGTAGCGTGACGTGACGTGAACACGCGCGTGCGAGCCCTGTCACACCGGCCAAGACCGGTGTAGCACACACGCATCACGTCACGCGCGCACGCATCACGTCACGCAGGAATGTGCGTGCAAGCCAACTTGTCAGCAGCCATATTAAGTTGAGAGCATTTGGCGAAAATAATTTGACAACAGCAGTTCTTCTGATGAAGAAGCGTTATTGTTGCTACTATGCCAAGAATCTTCTGCTGCTACAAAGAGACTTTGGTGCCGATTCTCTTCCATATTAATAATTTGTAACTTTTGTTTTTGTATTCTTTATGTTTGGTGTTGTAGATACACTCATATTTGCGAACTATTTCTATTAGTTTTTCCTTTAAAATTGTCTCCATTGCGAAAAAAACACTCGTAAACTATATTCTGTTTGTAAATAAATACAACCTGCCGTGCGTGTGTACGTGCAGCAATGACCGATGCGTGTGCGTGCGTGCCCGGTCTGGCATCTAACAGGGAGCGCCATATAATACAACGTCATCACAGCAGGCGCGTGTGCTACGTTGCCGTTCCTCTACACACGCGCGCGGACTCGGTTTGTCAGTAGATGCGGCTCTGGCTTGTTTCTTACAGTTTCATACATTACAACTGATGCGTGCACGCGTCACGTCACGCTACGTATCCGGTGTGACCGGGCCTTAAACAATAAACATCCAAGCGATTGCAGCAATCACGACCGATTTATCGTCTAGTTTTGAAGAGTTCCATTGTATGTCTCCGAAGATCAGCATCAGATCTTCACCAAATTTAAATGCGACCATCTCAGGAGTATACTCTTTTAAATAAAAAAAGAATTTTGAAAATCGCTTCACAAATGGAGGATAAATCGGTGAACATACATGAAATTATACCACACGACTGAAGTAAATTTTCATAAAATGAAAACTACTGGGCCAAACTATGTTAAATTTTTATGGGAATAAATGGCAACTATTCCGCATCATCATAAATCTCAGCGCATTCGGTGTACGGTCGAACAAGTTAATTGGTTTACATTTTACAATGTAATTTGTTGGTTAAACTGCAAACCAAATAGCTTGTTCGACCGTACATACACAACAAAAAAGGAAAATACCAATCGAATTTAGAACCTCCTCCTTTTTGAAGTCGGTTAAAACTAATCCATCTCTACTAAACAGCGTTAGCTATTTTGTGACACTCCAAAATAGTTTTTATTGTAAAAGCTGCATACAGGGTGTGTTTAAGTATCACCCGATACAATGTTTCGTTACAATGGGTATACCATTGTAACGAAACATGTATCGGGTTACACCATACGAATAAGTTTTAGAACGGACTAGATCTTATATTCTTATGGTATACGTTCTTGCAAAATAAAAAAATAATGACAGCTAGATAATAAAGCAGTGTTAGTCTTTATTATTGACAAGAGTCGATTGAATACATTTGTGTTTTCATTGTGAACAATAATCGACATATTAAAATTTTAGGTACATTACAAATTACAAGCCAAATAACAGTAATGTTATTGAACCATAATTTATTGAGGAAGATAGAGAGATACATTCATAAATTGGTAAATCTATAGTTAAGCGACAATAGGGTAGATGACAAAAAAAAAAATCTAATTAGTCTGTCAGTTAGATTATCGAAAAATATTGGATACGTGTTTTTTGTTTTATCAAATTAATAAAAAATATGATTCTGTTTAGTCCGTACTAAACAGAATCATATTTTTTTTTTGTCAGTCATCATCCCTATTCCATCGACGTCCAACAAAGAAGGTTCCGTAGCTAGAACTTATGTTCTAGCTACGGAACCCTCTTTGTTGGACGTTATAATAATGATCATAATAGTTTTGTCTAATGTGTAGATTTACTTTGGAACCTGGTGATCTTTTTCATGCAGAGGTGCAAGTGGTTCAAATAGTAATGACGATATTTTTATTACATAAGCTATACTTACAGATATTATAATGAACTAACGCAAAAAGCTATAAAATATAATATAGGCCGTTTTTGCGTTTAAAAGGGCCGTATTAGCGGTTTTGCAGCCCTCATACCAGTTTGTATTCAGCTGTATTGCTGCTAGGGGTGATACTTTCTATTTGTTATTAGTAAATAATAATGGTTTCAAAGGTCGCTTCCAGATAAGAAACGTAATTTTTTTGGCGTAGGTAGGCGTTTCCCAAATCCTGATATTGAACTTTAAGGGTCAAGTTAATTTTATAGTTGTTCTTTAATGACAGTAAAAATAAGTGACCCTCCGTATTTTCTTGTGTCCTATGGATAACAAAGACACCTGACAAAATGTACTTCTTTTTGTTTTGTTATAAATATCTTTTGATTGATGTCGGTCGCAATTTGGGCCGTGTCCCCAATACCTTAGCGGTGACAAGTGGCAGCGACTCCACCTTGAAGGATTTGCTCGCGTGAGGGGACTTAAGTACTGAGCCCGTGGATCTCGTCGTAATGGCGACAGTAACGATAACACCGCGCTCGGATAGCTCCACCCGGAACAGATTGTTTGAACTTCCATCATACACAATTATGGCGTTTTTGGGTTTTCCAAAATTCTGGACATTTAACATTTTGACCCATCGTGAAGATACCTTATCCTTACCTCCTCGGGAAACAACCGGAAGTTAAATTGCGTTGCAAAAATTAAATGTAGGTATCATCATTAATTCCGCATAGAAGACGTCACTCAAAATTTGTGTTTGATCGGTTTCGCCAGCCACGGGCGGGCGGCGCCGCTGTCGCTTACGGCGACAACCGCTTCTCCTAACGCTACGATCGGATTAGGCTCGTCCTTCGCACGACGCTGCGGCGTGTGCCTTTGTGGAATAAATTCGGGCAGTGTAGCTCGATACGGAGGCTGCGTAGTAAGTGGACGAGCCAGGCGAGAAGGAGCGGGCGGCGCGGGTGAGACGCGCGATGGCGGCAGTGGCGACAGCGCCGCGCGCCGTGACGGACGGAGGCGTCGCGACCGCAGACCGCGCCGGCACGTGTCGGCGGCGCGATGGGGACCACCCCACCGCCAGCCGCCGCTAAACAACATAAGAGCAGGCGGAAAATATCCCTGCCATGGTTCCGTCAGAGCTCGGTGAGCGCGCCTCACGCGATGCTCTCCCGCCAGCACACCATCGACACGCCGAGCTCGTTCCACGCGCGCCTGCTGAAGGGCAACCGGCAACGCCAGGTGATACACCGCCTCCCAGCCGCCGAACGCAGTCAAAGTGATGCACCCGCCCCCGCCGCCTCCCGCCGCACCCCGCCGCCCCACTGCAGCGTCCGACGCACCGCAGGCCACTCCCGCGCTTGCCCTCACCTGCACACGCATCTCAGATCATAATAACACCACTAACCGACATCCTCTGCGTTGCTTCTGCGTTCCGTGTTGGGACGGCTTGCTGAATTGACAGCGTTTCGGTTACAAGATAGCAAACAAACCGCTGAAAACAATAAGCAAAGCACAAGTTTACCAAACTAACTACTAAGTGCTGGTATGTGAGTCAATGTTATGACGTAAACACTATTTGTTAATCAAATAGATTGAAAATAGAATAATATTGTTTGCAATATTTTCATATATCACTTTCATCATAAATGTATGTACAGTGATTAGAATTTCAATTACTAAACTAAAAGATAATAACGAAAAATTGTGTCTGTTTCTTGTAAATTCATTTTATATATTTTCAGAAACATTTAAAAATTAAATGTTAATGATGTTGTACTTGGAAATTAATGTTAATGTACATACAAGTTGTGTATTCTTTTATTCATTTTGTATATTAGATATACTTATTTTTTTGACATTTATACGAAAGGAAAAGAAGCAATAAAAATCGTCTTCAAGTGTACATTTATTATTACTTTTTCTATTATTTTTATCAAAATTACATCCTTTAATTTACCAATTGGCACAATTATTCGTATTTTAGTTCTTATATTCCACTCGCATGCTAACCCTTAGTGAAACCAGTCACTAACAGCAACCTGAAACAAGCTCATTTTACCATTTGTATCGACAATTAAAAGCAGATGGTAAATAATAAACGTTCATAAGTGGTGTGACATAGCAATCTTGCAATCTTGGCCAATTGACCGAGATAACGAATCGGTTATTTGTCACTCAAGCTAATAGATTCTACGACAGCCGCTAAAGTGATAAACAATCTCACAGCGCTGCTTCAAATTATGTCACTAGTAACAACATCTCATGAGAATGGGGAATCACTGTGATATATGTTCTAATAAGGATGCATTACGAACGTTTGACCTTCACCGCTTTCAAGACGACAAGGAAAACGGAAATATCTAAATATAAACAAGTAACAACTGCTGCTGTGGTGGAAGCGCTAACTAGCTCCTAATGAACAAGTGATAATTTATAGATGCTAATATTCATATGTTTTATGGGTCAGCCATAATGTGGTTGTTTTACTACTCGGCTTCAAATGGTTTGTTTCAAGAATGTGAGCACCATCCTGAAATTAAATATGCATTATTTTGTGGCATCTGTCAAGTTGGTCAAGATGATGGATATGGTTGTTTATAAAAGACATTCAACTTTCTATAATAATGCCAAAGCTTTTAGCTGTAGTAATAGCTCCAACACTATATAATATGAGCACTAGCTATCAGTTAGATATTATGATTATTTAGGCTAAAGGCGGGGCATGCAAAACTAGAAAAAATACACAGTAACATACGATGCGAATATTCGTTACATAACATACATACATACAAATTTATGAAATAATTTTAGTAGTGGGTGACATTTTCCTGGTCATCAAGAGCCCTCGAAATAATAATGAAGTCAAAGTTAAAACAAAAGATGACCGTCATTTTCATGGTTTTCGATGGGGTTGTTGACGATAATGATCCGAAAATAATGTTACGAGCTGGGTATGGGATAAATTAATTACTACCGAAGAAACAATAAATAACTTTAATAATCACAAAACACTTATAACTCAATCACAAATATACTACTGATCACTATTCGCTTGGATATCGCACTTCTAGTTCACTTCGATTCGCTTCGTTGTGTAGCCAAAATCAGACTGACTGCTCCCGCAAACACGTCGACTATTTATATGGCGATCGAACGTTCGAGAAATATCCACGACTTCCTAGAATCTTCTAGACAATTCCACAACTTGTACAGAGGAAAGAAGTAGGTACTTTATGCCCTCGGCGTACGGTCGAAATTACAATGATGTTCTTTTGTAGGTAGTTTGCGAATTTGTACCTACATCATTCGGGACATGTTTTACCTACCTACCTACTATTACCTACCTACTTAGTAGTAGGTACCTACTACCGTAACTGTAGGTAAGTACGGGTACGACGTAACACTGCCCCCTCCTTAGACATGCTCGTCCCGAGCATCATTAGCCCCGTAGTATCGGGCCAATCGGTCTACATGGACAATCTTAGGCGCACCTCGTGGACCCTTCTGTATTCGGTAGGTGACATCGTTGATCCTAGTCACGACTCGGTATGGTCCATCCCATTTTGCTTGCAATTTCGGAGACTTCCCCTTGCTCCGTACTGGGTTATGCAACCACACCAGTGAACTTTCGTCGAAACCCCTACTATTTGCCTTCCGGTCATAACGGGTCTTCATCTTCTCAGACATCTGTTGGCCGGATTGTCTGATATGCTCATAAACATCATTCAACTTGTTACGCAAGTCAATCGCATAATCTGTTACACTACGTGGAGCATCAGGGGGAGTTCCAGTGATTAAATCAGCAGGCAACCGTAATTCCCTTCCAAAATTCGCGAAGGCTGGCGTCACAGTCGTACTTTCGTGGACGGCGCTACGGTAGGACAGCAGAAATGGCTGTATATGCTTGTCCCAATCCCTTTGTCTGCTTTCCACGACTTTTGCCAGATATCTTTCCAACGTTTGGTTGAATCGTTCCACCATTCCATCAGATTGTGGGTGGTAGGAGGTGGTTCTGGTTTTGTGGGTACCCATTAATCGACAAGTCTCCTGAAATACTTGCGATTCAAAATTCCTTCCTTGATCGCTGTGTATTTCTAAGGGTACTCCAAAACGACAGAAGACTTCCTGAACTAATTTATCTGCGACAGTTGTAGCTTCTTGGTTAGGAATAGCGAAGACTTCTGGCCACTTTGTGAAGTAATCCATTACCACCAGGAAGTACTTGTTTCCGCTCTCACTTTCTGGAAATGGTCCAGCAACATCTAGTGCTATCCGTTCCCAAGGGGCTCCAACGTTGTACACTTTTAATGCACCTCTACTGCGTGTGTGGGGTCCTTTCACGGCCGCACAACTGGTACATTTGCGACACCAGTCATCCACATCATCTCGACAGTGGATCCAGTAAAATCGTTCTCGAATTCTTAGTAGAGTCCTTTTTACCCCCATATGTCCTCCTGAACATCCATCATGGTAGAGCCGTAAAACATCCGGTACTTTAGTTTTAGGGACAACCATTTGTAGATGACAGCTGTCCCCTCGAGCGTTTTCCCATTTACGGCACAAGACTCCATCCTGGATCACCAAGCTGTTCCATTGCGCCCAATAACTCTTCGTGATGGAACTCATCGCAGCCACATCACTCCACTTAGGTTTAGGAGCACCAGCTTTGATCCACTCGAAGATCGGTTTGATGTCCGAGTCATTTTGCTGAGCCTGCTGTAGTGTTTCCTTCCATTCATCGCTGAGATCCGTTCTAAGCATCCTCACGGGCACTACTTCCTTAGTCTCTTGTCTGGCACAGTGCTTACAGTCTTCAGGACAAGGTCTTCTTGACAAGGCGTCTGCGTTACCGTGAGTTCTCCCACTGCGATGTTCAGTTACGAAGTCAAACTCTTGCAGTAGTTCAATCCATCTCGCCACTTGCCCCTCTGGATTCTTGAACTGTAATAGCCACTTCAATGCAGCGTGGTCAGTTCGTAATTGGAATTTACGTCCCAACAAATATTTACTGAAGTGCTGCAATGTCTTTACTACGGCGAGTAGCTCCCGTCTTGTAACGCAGTAATTTCTTTCTGGTTTGGATAAAGACTTGCTGAAGTAAGCTATCACAACCTCTTGGTTTCCTTTCCGTTGAGACAGCACGCCCCCAATTCCAGTATTACTTGCATCTGTGTCAACTATGAAGTCATTTTCAGTGTCAGGATATCCCAAAATAGGCGTATTGCACAGACGTTTCTTTAATTCCTGAAATGCGACGTCGCAGTTCTCGTCCCAACAGAATTGCCGCTTTTCCTCAGTGAGTTTGTGCAAAGGTTTTGCAATGTCGGCAAAATTCTTGACAAACCTTCTATAGTAGGAGCACAAACCCAGAAATGCTCTGACCTGTGTCTTGTCTTTCGGAACTGGCCAATCCTTGACGGCGACTACTTTTTCTGGGTCTGTTTGAACACCTTCCCCCGAAACTATGTGTCCCAAAAAGTTCACTTCTTGTCTGAAAAACGAGCACTTTTTCGGACTTAACTTGAGATTTGCTGTTTGGATTTTCGACAACACTTGGTTGAGGTTTTTAAGGTGATCTTCAAATGTACGGCCCACGATGATTATGTCGTCCAGATAGACAAGACATGCGTCTCCAATCAATCCGGCGAGTACTTGCTCCATCAGCCTTTCAAACGTCGCAGGAGCATTGCACAAACCGAATGGCATAACTTTAAACTGCCACAACCCTTTTCCTGTTGAAAATGCAGTCTTCTCCTTGTCCTTGGGGTCTATTTCTACTTGCCAGTAGCCACTTTTCAGGTCAAGTGTGGTAAACCACTTCATACCAGTCAGCGTATCCAGTGTGTCATCGATCCTAGGCAGCGGGTAGCTATCCTTTTTCGTGACATCGTTCAGTCGTCGGTAGTCCACACAGAAGCGCATGCTGCCGTCCTTTTTCTTTACCAGGACCACAGGAGAACACCATGGACTGGATGAAGGCTCTATAACACCGTCCTTCACCATTCCCTCAATCATGGTTTCCACCTCTTTTTCACGTGCAACTGGCAGTCTTCTTGGTCGCTGACGGATTGGTAACTCGTTGCCTGTATTAATCTTGTGCTGAACTAGTCCAGTTCTCCCTATGTCAGCATCATTTGAAGAGAAAGTGTCGGCGTACTGAAGTAACATCTTCTTAGCCTTGTCCATTTCTCCTTTAGTTAAATCGCAGTTTTCCAAAAGCGTTGTCTCGTCAAACTTTGAACTACGAATTTTATTTCCGGTAGGCAGATTTTGCAATTGACGCATCCAAGCTACTTCCTCGCAAGTGCCGATCAAGGTGCCCTTCTTAATCACTTGCTCCTTGTCACTTGGATTCAGTATGCGTACTGCCGAGACGTTGGTGGCCTTGACCAGAGTCCGTGCCATCTTCCATGGAAAGTCGTTGTTCACTCTTTCTATCAGAACACTTCGATCTTTTTGTCCAGAATTCCGTGGTAGACTAATTGGCACAATCGTTTCTGATCTGCGAGGGAGAACAATCTCCTTCAAGCAGTATACTTTCCCTGATGGTGCACCTTCCATGAAGACTTCCTCTGAACCACATTTCAGTACTCCTTGTTCAACGTCGATCTCACAACGATATTTCCGCATAAAATCCAAGCCCAAGATGCAATCGTCCACTATGTCGGCCACGATGACATTGTGCTTGTAAAATCTGTCACCCAATTTTAACTCCACCTCCTTCTTGCCTCGGACGATTATGTGCTGACCGGTAGCTGTTAGTAATCGTATACGGTCGTGGTTATCGAAGTAGTCCCCAAGAAACCGACTTGCTAGGTGAGAATTGACGACCGTGTGAGAAGCTCCAGTATCCAACGTCAGTTTGCAAGGTGTTCCGTTGACTTCGCCTTTGATGGTCAGGCTGTTCCCGTCATGTGCTTGCGAGATCAAGATTCTCGGGGCTTTTTCAATACCAGCCAGCACCCGCCCCCCAGTCCTGGCATTTACTCGTTTCCCTGCTGTGGCTGGGCAGTCACTTCAGCCACCCTTCCCTGCTGATCTTCTCTCGGAGTGCTGCGCTTAGGACAGCTTGATCGAAGATGACCCCTTTCTCCACAAGTGTAGCACCTAGGACTGTACCCTTGCGGGCGGTCGCGAACAGGTGATGCTACAACCTCCCTGACGCGGTGCGTTCGGTGGTCCTGCCTAACTGCCTCTACTTCTAAGGCATGGGCCAAGGCGTCTTTCAGCGTCTCATGGTGCCCAAGTCTCACAGCAGCTCTAACTTCCAAGTCACGTATTCCATCAACGAACGCTTGTACCAGATTCCTATCGATAAGTGCAGGGGCAGACTGGTATGCTTTTCGAACCAGGTTTTCAACATCCAGGGCCCACTGCTGCAGGTTCTCGGCACTACGTTGAACACGATCCTTCAACTTAGCACGAAATACGTGCTCCAGGTGCGCGTCGCCGTATCTGGACTCTGGACTCTAACGCCTCCAGCAGCTGCTCGTAGGTTACATTCTTGCCGAGCGCCTCAAGAATGTTTAAGGCCTGGTCTCGGAGGCCCAAGGTTAGCGCGGTCATGGCTTGCGGTTTTGTCCATCCATTCGCCTTCATAACGGCTTCAAATTGAATTTTATAAGCCGACCACGAAGATGTTCCATCGAATGGAGGCACCTTAAAGCCCCGCGCTGAAGGTGCAGCAACTACTGAAGCCACAGTCACGTCTCCAGTCTTCAGTTCTCCCAAAGCCTTTTTCACCCCAGCGATCTGAACTTCGGCCTCTGAGATACGGTTCTCGTGCTGGTGAACCTGATCCTTCATCACTTTCAGATCTTTGCCAAAAGTTGCATGAAGATCCTTTATGAGGAGCATCTGTTCATCCTGGCGGCGGGCCTGCTCCTCTTTATCTTGCTGCAACTGCTCTTCCAACCGGCGAGCCTGCTCCTCTTGACGGCGAGCCTGCTCCTCCTTATCTCGTTGCAACTGCTCCTGTAACTGGCGAGCCTGGTCCTCTTGACGGCGAGCCTGCTCCTCCTTATCTCGTTGCAACTGCTCCTGTAACTGGCGAGCCTGGTCCTCTTGACGGCGAGCCTGCTCCTCCTTATCTCGTTGCAACTGCTCCTGTAACTGGCGAGCCTGGTCCTCTTGACGGCGAGCCTGCTCCTCTTGACGGCGAGCCTGCTCCTGCAGCAGCGCCATTAAAGCTGACAAGTCTGGCGCCACTGATGCTGGAGAAACTCCGGATGGGCCAGCGACTGGCACTGACGTAGGCTGGACACCACCCGGTGTCTGTGTCGGAGAATCTCCAAACCGCCTTTGATCCATGTTCTGCTGTCGCTGACTCCTGGTACGGATACCGTCCGTGTCGTCCTTTGGTAGAATTGGCATAATTTATCCCTCACTTCTGACACCAAATTGTTACGAGCTGGGTATGGGATAAATTAATTACTACCGAAGAAACAATAAATAACTTTAATAATCACAAAACACTTATAACTCAATCACAAATATACTACTGATCACTATTCGCTTGGATATCGCACTTCTAGTTCACTTCGATTCGCTTCGTTGTGTAGCCAAAATCAGACTGACTGCTCCCGCAAACACGTCGACTATTTATATGGCGATCGAACGTTCGAGAAATATCCACGACTTCCTAGAATCTTCTAGACAATTCCACAACTTGTACAGAGGAAAGAAGTAGGTACTTTATGCCCTCGGCGTACGGTCGAAATTACAATGATGTTCTTTTGTAGGTAGTTTGCGAATTTGTACCTACATCATTCGGGACATGTTTTACCTACCTACCTACTATTACCTACCTACTTAGTAGTAGGTACCTACTACCGTAACTGTAGGTAAGTACGGGTACGACGTAACAATAATTACAAAAGGCCTTGAAAACCTCAAAAACGATATCCATGACGAAAACCTCTACTATACTTTTCGCAATCGCCCTCTTTGATGTTTACCCCATATTCGATTAGATGATGAAAAATTCTCTAATTTTCGTAAAATCATAAATTTTCTTTAGATGTTTTTCCAAAAATAATGAGCAATCTTTGAAGACATGGATATAAAGGTATTTATGGGTTTGATAGATTTTGCAATACATATAGCCTCTGTTGCCACGTAAGGAGTGCTGAAACAGAACTCGGATTAGCAATTGGGTGCGAGAGACCTTTCTTCAATGCGTGATTCACCAAACAAGAACGCATTTTTAACTTAAAAAAAAAACAATATTATTTTGCACTAAATATAAAGGAAATTAATTAATAACTTAGCTAAATAAAACACTGGACGTGCGCGAATATTTCGTCAGATGTCAATCTTCGTAGACTGGGCCCTAAAGTTTATCGAGG
This sequence comes from Xestia sexstrigata, assembly GCA_941918905.2. NCBI lineage: Eukaryota > Metazoa > Arthropoda > Insecta > Lepidoptera > Noctuidae > Xestia > Xestia sexstrigata. The sequence goes on along the minus strand of OW799200.2, from coordinate 6,424,022 downwards.
GTGAGGTGTCGGGCGAAAACGTTTATCTCTCTCTATATGTAATAATATATCTCTCAAAACACAGTGAAAAGTCCGGGGATATCGGAGCGTGAAAATAATGTAAACGAATAGATCGGAATGTAGCCAAAGTAATGTGCGGAAAATTATGATGCGCACTTGTCGTCTGAAAAATGTTTAGAATGTAACAACTAATACAAAAACAACGTAGTTCAACAGTAGTTAGGTACTAAAAGCTACACAGCTTCTTTTAACACAGTTACGACTGTATTCAAATAATGCGAACAAAGGCGATACTATCAAAAGCTTTGTTAAACCACCAAATGTATTCAGTAGATCACATTATTAAAATAATGCCGAATGAAGCTCGTAATGAGGTTGTCCGGCAATGTAGACAGGTGAGCTTGCTTCATAAAGACCATTTTTGTGAGAAGACTTCAGTTCATTACAAAGAATTTGGCCGATCTCATAAGCTCGATGAAGAACCCCACCTCAACGCATTTGACAAATTGACCTTTTAACAATATGGGATCAATGATCAAAAACTTTTTCTTTAAACGCAGTTTAAACTTTGATTAATGTCACCGTTGTACCATAATTGCCATTGCCGGAGGGCTCTCAACAACGGAACCCTCCTGTTCAAATGCTAATAAAAGCCATGAATGAAAAGTGTAAATTCTGAAGTTTGGGAAAACATTAATTGCAACTTTTCTTTATTCGTGTTGATCTCTGTGTGCTGATAGTTTTTACTGAAAACGGAAATTGGACTTCTTATATCAAATAAGAAAATTAAACTATACATCAGTATAGAGTTTAGTTTTTCTTATTTACTATGCAGAACCTATTTAATTAAAAAAAAAAACAGTAACGCCGGCCTAAACCATGGGTCTGAGGAAGGATTTTTGAAAATGAATCCCCTCAACGAGTTATTTAGGAGATGAAATTTGGAATAGGAGTACGTTCCACGTTGAGAAATGCCATCGGGCACACGCTTGTGATTTAATTAAAGGAATAAACGGCACACAGTACGATAATGCTGCTGTCAATTCAGGGATAATGTATACGATGCGTGTTTGAACCAAAACATTATACGCTTGTTATCAAACAGTAATGCTGCCAACTTTACAACAGGTGGATTCTGTTTTAATAAAAGACCTACAACGGTGACTGAAACCCAATAAATTACAGTCATTAGGTAAGGATCCATGGAATGGTTTAATTTATGATGATGTAATATTAACGAGTTCGTGAAATAAACAAAGAAAAGGCGCATTCCGTCTAACCCAAATGATTTGACACAGAAGATCATGATAAAAACGAGATCGACGAAGTGTCTTTTTATCGTCAGATAACAATCACCAACATTATGAAATAGTTCATGTTTGTCAGCCAAACGTTGATAGTGAAGTCATTTCTACTTGTGGTAACAACACTTATCCTAATTTTGCTGTTGGGAAATAGAATATCGCTATTCCAGTGTTTCTGTACAAGTACATAATTGAGATTGCTAGCTTAGCTAAGTAACACTCGAGCAGAGTCTCTCCGACATAAACAACATCTACATAATGATATTAAATCGCAATTCTCGCATACAATCCAGGTTCTTGAGTAATTCCTTCACAAGCTTGCCTCGAATTGCCAAAATACAATTCAAATTAGTATCGATTTCGATTGAACCACGTCAGTATGTCGGTCCGAAAGTAATGCGTCTTTTACGAGGTGACACAGATCTGTGATTACTTGTGAGTACGTCGGGGTAGTTAAACAGGGCCAGTGGACCCTAGAGAGAAGGGTGCTGTAGTCTTGAGATTATCCCAAAAGGTTGATGCTGATCGCAACTATATAACTTATAATCGATACTCTGTTATTCATTTTGGTTCTGTATGGGAATGGAATTAAAAATCTAAGCTTAGAAGGTAACGAAATGAAGGTAGTTTTATTAAGAACTTCTTCTGAGTTATGATCCAACCTAGTGATGCTGCCTGAGTTGTCTTTCAGAAAAGAAGACACCGGAAAGCGTACCTACCAAAACTATTGAATACCAGAAGATTAATACAAATGAGAAGGTCCAAGAGGGTTTTGCGGAACATAAAACGTTGTATGGAATAGGTAACCTATGACTATACCAAAGGAAGGTATCTAGAACCAAAGTTGTCTCTCTAAGCATCTTCGCAGTATCCCAAAGGCGCCAGATACCAGGCTACATTAAAAGGTGGGACAATAATTTGAAATGATAATAAGCATCTAACAGAATATATTATCTGAACGAATTCGTAAGCGGATATACAGGCCGCAAGCAGAGTCTTTCTGTTTCTAAAACCGCTACTAGCTACATACTCGTACGTGCTACGTACGTGACTTCCACTGTTGAGCACAGACCTCCTCTAAGAGTCGCTTCTTCGATCGATTCTGTGCTTCACGCATTCAGCGGATTCCCTTCGTTGTTTAACCGTAACATACTCAAAGCAAACACACCCCGTTACATGACGCAGTAACGCCTGAAACAAAGCAATTAAACACTTTCAGATTTAATGGCGTTAGCAATTACAGCGTAAATATAAATAGGTCACATCTTTTTGTTTTTTGTGTCGTCTCGCATGTCAACCTATGAGATTGACTTCTGCTTAACTGGACTATCCTGTGGGGGCCTTGAGTGTATATGGCCTCCAGCCAGGGGTATAGGTTACATCTAAAAGATATGGATTGGAGTAGGTTTTCAATATCGCATTTGTTCAGGAAACTTAGTATTAGTAAAACGGGAATAAGTATTAGTTTGAACGTAACCTAACTGAAAAAAACAATTCCGCTAACAGTTATTGTAGTAATAAAGGGCTATGCTATGCCATAGGTTAAAGTAGCCAAGAACCTGTCGTATAACATACGCATCCGCAAAAAATGTTATACTTAGCTGGGCTCATATGCATGATATAAATATAATTAATAGCCTACGGCGAATAATGTAGATTTCTGCCAGTGAAAGAATTTTTTAAATTGGATCAGAAGTTCCGGAGATTACCCCCTACATACAAATTTTACCTCTTTATAATATTAGGATAGATTGTCATTCCTTTTGCCCATGGAGGCAGAAACACAGAACGCACCTGCCACAATCCTAACACACTCTTTTCGCCTCGTTCACGTTCTTCCAGTCAGGCAATTTCCACCAAATGTATGAAACCGGAGTGTGTACGACATATGTTAACCGGGACGTATTTGGAGTAAGTGGCACAAGCCATGAATATTTTGGCTTATGAAATTAGGTATTACCTACTCTAATCACATATAGATCGGCATGTATCTGAGAGAGAGAGCTGCACTTCGCTAATACGTCTAACGATATAAGGAAACCGATATGAAATTAGGTCGATCAACAATATCACCGTATAATTGGATATGTTACAAAATCCACCTGATTGGGTACTATGTAGACATAGTGCAGTAATGAACACTAGTACCGTAAAAGGGTGAATAGGAACGTAGTGGTGGATCGAGACAAAACTGTGAGAGGGATTTTAACGTTGAATTAAAATGATATGTTACCAACAAGTAATCTGTTTTATTTGTTTAATTATAGTTTATTATTTAGACCTTTTTGGCAACATTCCACAAAATTCAACGTTAAAATCTCCCTGTCAAAGATTTGTCTCGTTTCACCCGGTATGTATAATAAACCTATAGTTGCTGTCAGTTAAGATCGCAATTTATAGCGGTCATTGCCCTTTCCCTAATATCTCTTCGTACGAACCAAAACAAATGAACCATGTATCGTTTTTCATCAGAAAAAATGTTGAAGGTCACGATAGATGACGATTCAAGACTTGAACAGGCTTATTTTGAATTTCAAAGTTAAGAACTTTGACAAATGTAGGTGGGTCAATGACCGCTATTGCGATCAACTTTTAAGTAATTAATTCTTCTACTGAAATTCTAAACATAGTATTTTGGAAGCTTGGCTTCCAAAATATTATGTTTATATGTGTATACTCAAAAAATAAATACTTAAAATAAATGGGTCTCTTTATCTCGAAGTTGCAATCGTTGTTTCACGAATAAGTTGCTTTACATTACAATTACAATTATGATTGCTCGTGACTGTACTAGGTACTATGCATGACCTGACGAAGCAATTGAATGAAGGACGATTAAAATTGCTAATAGGTTGTAACGACGTAACTTAGGAGGTTACTTTACAAAATCAATACGATAAATCCATGTTTTGATTTGTTTCATTGCTTCAAGACGTTTTCTTTACGCCAAGGTAAACTACGTCTAGCTAGGTATGCCTAGCGTAAGTAATCCCAAAGCGAAAACTCTCGTTTAACCGTATACGTTTCTCGGAAGGAAACTCGTAAACTTTGTAAAATCAATTTTTTAGACATTGTTTTTGAGCATGTAACTGCCCAATGTTTATTTTAGATTAGTTACCACAACAAATTCAAAAGAGTCAAGAGCCTGGTCTCGCGAAAGTAGAAGAGATAATGAGACGTATCTTCTCTTATACAAAGAAAAAATGTTTAGGAAAATATTTTGCATGCAAGTGGTGTAATGTGAAAAAGTATTTTTTTAAACCTTGCCGCTTTACTGAAAACCTTAAAATACGGAACTGGCCTTAATTTTACCTCCTCCGTGAAGTGCATAGGTCAAGTACTCGTTGTTCTCTCTCGCCAAGGGTTTTGTACGTTACAAGAGCTTGGCATTTATTCGTACCCCAACTTGTAGAGTTACAACCTTCGTTACAACAGACCATGAAAAAAAATAACACGCTGGCCGAATACATAAACCAACTCCTTTTTTTGGTCTGTTAAAAAGCGTCTCGCGTACAGACGGTTCCGTATGGATAACCATTTTTTTTACAATTATTTCAAATTTTCTGATAAAAGCATCTGGGATCAGTGGAACTCCTCAATAATAATAGACAGCAAATCTGTCGTGTACTTGTGATTGCTGCAATCGCTTAGATGTTTATTGTTTACACATACCTAATACCTGTACTGTGCTCCGAGGGTGTACACAGATGTGTACAGCACTCGTACAACCAGATTTGTTTGTTTTTGTTGACAATGTAAAATAAATGCATAGCAAATACTTGTATAGGATATTACATTTTTTTTTTGCTAGCCTGTATAGTGTCCCACTGCTGGGCAAAGGCCTATTACATCTAGAAACAGAAAAAAATCTTATGCAAAAAATAAAACCGACCTTAAAACAATATATTTAGCTTCAGAAGTCGGTGACAAAACAACTGATCATCATCAAACAAAAGTCACCAAGGGTATTATTTGAAAAAAAGTCATTTTATTTACGATTCTAATAAGGAACCACCTTTGTACCTATTTTTCTATTCCTTTCTTCTTTTCTGTATTTAGTGTGTACATAAATCGTTAAATAAATAATAAATAAGGAAGTAATAACTCCCTCATTTTTCGAATTCGGTTAAAATAGAGTAGAGTTAGAGTTATTCTATCAAGTATTCAAGTCGGCAAATCCATACGAGCATATCGAATACCAACTCACGTGAGTTCACGTGATGATCAAAATCAAGTGAGGCTAACATACATTTCAAATAGTTCCTCGAATTTTGCCCATTTCAATCTCATGAACACTCCAGTATTGGTGGTAATTATGTTACTGCACCCGAACACTAGAGTATGAATTTATTGAAATGAATTTTAAAGTTAGACTAGCTGGCGCCTATGTACGATGTAGCTTTTTAACGTTATAAGCGCCGCGCCGTAAGGAATGGTTAAAATAATCACATATTCTTGTCTTATTTTCGTGTTGATTGACTTTCTACTCGTCCAATCTTCCTACTCGTAAAGTTTTTAACGAGTGGGCGTTGTGAAACGTGGGTAGCTGAAATGAGATTTGTTTGTTTTTAATTAAATTTTATCATTGATTAATGTTTATTTTATTAAAAAGCTCAGCGATATGGCGTGAACGAATTACTGAAAATCTATTCTTAAATGACAATGTTATTTTTATACATGCCCGAGCGGTATACAAAAAGTATGAAAAAAAAAGTATGCAATAAGTAAGTTTACGGAAAAGTATGTAATCCGTCATTGTATACAATTCCCAGGAAATGTGTACAATTCCTAAAATAGATAGGAAATCTATGATCTACTTTGTAATTTGCACATTTCCTAGGAAATCTATATATTTCCTATATATCGATCGGAAATGTATTACATTCTTGATGTTGTTAAGTACAGCGGAGATAGGGGTGCGAAGGGCGACTACATACAGTCGAGAGGAGTATTTTTTTATGTTACCCTAATTCACTACACACCACATCAACATAAACAAGGCATTGTGGCAAGGAAAACATAGGATGCAAGAGCTAGCGAAGCGAGCAAACTAAGAACCCGCCATTTCTTTCGTGTTTGGTTACTTTAAACCCTGCAGACAGAAAAAGGAACCCCGCTTAGCGGGGCTACGTCGACTACGCCTTATTACAACATTTTGATATTTAACTTGACGTTGATTTTGAGGAGCTCGTGGCTAAATAATAATAGCCGCTCAGGTCGATCTTCAGGTTTAGGCGCGCTTGCTTAGGTTGATGCGTGGATGGGTGACTGCTCATTACATACCGAGTTTCCTCCGTGCCTCGGAAAGCGTGTTGAGCCATTGGTCCCGGCTGTCATTTTTGTTGATCTTTGACAGCCGTTACAGGTAGTCAGTGGCCCAAAACAGACAACCAGTCTTACCAAGGGGTATCATATTACTCAGTACTAGCTGGGTTGTGGAGGTCAGATAGGCAGTCGCTCCAAGTAATATACTGGTATTCTGCTGCATCCGGTTAGACTGGAAGCTGATGCATACATTTCCCAGGAAACATGTGTATCAAAGAATCTTTGAAACATTATTTTACACATTTCCTAAACAGGCTCGGAATTGTATAGGTATGTTACAGTCAAAACTCTTAATCAGTCAAAACTATTTTTGACTCGTGTCAGCCCTTATGAAGTTAAAATGCGTTTTCTGCATTAAAAATATGTTGTTTTAGAACGCCTCAGTTTTAATTACCCTAGAATTAAGCACATGATGTTTTACAAAGGGTCACAAAAAAAACCTAGTAACCTAATAAGTTTCTAAGTAAATTTTAGTTATTGTTAAAATAGTTTTGACTAGTCAAAAGTAGTTTTGGCCGGTCATAAGTAGTTTTGACTGTGACATAAACATTTTTGATTAAGTACGATCGATATAAAGTAAATGTGTCTATTTTTATTAATTTAAAAGTTAATACAATAAGTATTGGTGTAAACAGTCTTAGTACAAAATAATATTGAGGGTTTCAAAAAAGATAAATGCTTATACGAGCCGTATTCGACCTACTCGTAGTTCTGAGGCTTCGCATTCACTTAGCGTCGCGGTCGTCAATTAGTGTAAGTTCGTCTGCTCGTCAAAGGCAAGTAGGTATTTTGCTTTTGTTACACTCTAAGATGGTACAACTTTATAGTCATCATTAAGGCTGGGGTATCTGCTAAATTAGCAACTCTATTTGTGGTGGTTCAAACTTCGTTTGAAATACAGTTAAAATAAAGTTCTAATCACGTCAGTCACTGCGGGCCGAATTGTGCGAAATTAGTGGTTTTTAATTAATTGTAACCTAATAAATCATTGGATCAAAATGCCAATTGTACACTTTGTGAAGATAAAAGTGACAAATATTTGTGTGAAAAAAAATACTAAAACTTAATGCCGTTTAGGAGTAGTTAAGAAATTTTAAAGAAAAACTGCTTCACTTTTTTCATATAGTAATAATAAAGTTAGAATTATTTCAATTGTACCAATTAAAGTTTAGAGTCTAATAAGCAACATATATTTTTTTGCATTTTATGTTCACTCATCAAAGAGGAGTTACATGGAGAAAACCTCTCGTTAACAGATACCACCCCCTTAAGTGAAGGCATCAAGGCAAAGACATGCTGGTGCTTGTTTATTTTTTTTTTATTGCATTTATACGTACCTATTTAAAACACAACATTTGATAGCATAAAACTCAAACAAGGAGTATTTTTTCTGAATTTTCCTATCGAACAAATAAAAATATTAAAACACCTTTTCAGGCTCCGCCTCTACCGCAAGCCACCACCAAAGTCCAGCCTTCTCCTCCGCGAGAAAAACGTAGGGCGGAGCCTGTAAATATAAAAAAATAAACAGAAATATTTATGGTGTAATCGCGATCAAGACGGAACACTAGCAGACTTGCTTTTCAATTCCTGCAATAAATGGAGGAAATGAGAAAACATAGGGAAAGGTAAAACGTACAGCTCCCCCTTGAAATTGGCAATATTGTTGATACACAACGGAAATACACTTATACAATAAAAATGGGGGGACGCTTCGACTTGAGAATCTCGTCCTTTCAATATTAAAAAACCGGTTGTTCCAATGTTGACTGCAATTTAGCGCTTGAATATATAATATAACAGACTGTAGTCCAAGTACAAGAACAAAACAAAAGTAAAATAACAAAAAAACTTTCGACTGGCTTACTCCTACCTCATTTGTCAACCAATTTTTTACATCACGTAAGGTTAAATAAGTCAGATTTATGAAACACAAATCGCAACGTAATACGTTTACTTTATAGGGAAATAAGTGTTTACTGAGCCTTCATGTGTTTACATCGTCATAAAGGTATACCTAATGCCAGTTTTTCCTTACAAGCATTTATAAATAATAAAATTATGGATATCAGCAGAAAGACGTCTTTTACTACTAAGGAGTAGTAAAAGACTCTTTCTGCTGATATACTGAAACTGCAGCCGTCGATAGGTGACGACGGCTGCAGTTTATCTGCAGTTGGCAACGTGGCGCTCATCTGTAAGAACCCTTAGTGCTCGGCCAGACTGGCAGCGCGGTGCGGGTGCGGCAACGCGCGCGGTTTGCCTGGCCAGACTGGCAGCGCGGTGCGGCGAGCGGCGCGGGATTGGAGATCCCCGCTCCCGCCAGGGTTACCAACTTAGGGGTTTACCCCCAAATTTAGGGGTAAATAAGAGGGATGTGATTTAATAAAATAAATGACAGGGAGCCACCACGTGGCCACCGTAGGCACGGGCCTGTGGACGGAAAGCTATGGACTAGCTCGCCGTCCATCCGTCCGTCTTATGACGACAAGTCGTGTCGACGGTGCGTTCGTGTTCCACGCGTGCCTCAAAGAGATATCAGCAAAAGGAAGGGTTCTGCAAAGGCCGATGCTTGCCAGGGCCGCGGGTTGTTCGAAAGAGTTACCGCGGCCCTGGAACACAAAAGGCAAAGAAGGAACATGGATGGGTTCTAGTCAGTAAGAGCCAGAGCAGGAGGGGTCATTTGATGATTTCCCATCCGAAAAAAAGGGGATTTTCAAGTAATTGTGGAAATTTTGACTTAGCTTGAGGGGTACATTTTTCGGGAGTTGGTAACCCTGGTTCCCGCACTTGCCGGCCGCGCCCTCACTGCGGCAACTTATATGAACGAGCTATGGCTTGAGCTGCCCGCGCGCGATTCGCGTGCGGCCCGCGCCAACTAGCCCGCGCCAACTAGCCCGCGCCGCAGCCCGCACCCGCGTGCCCACTATGGACACTCCAATGAAGTTCATATGTTTGAGCTCGTCGCACCGCACCCGCGTTTGCAGTCTGGCCGAGCACAGTCATAGACCTATCAAACGCCGTCCCTTTATAAATAGCAGTTATAACTTATAATATAGGATGAAACGGACATCGAAGTTAAAACGGTTGACACGTATTCAGTAAATCATTCTCAAACCCCCAAAGGAAAATTCCTCGTCAGTTATTAAAAAAAAGCTGATTACTACAAAACTGCTATAGGTACCTACCTACACGGTCAAAATGATAGGAACAGCTGTTTTAATAAAAAATGTACTGTAAAAGTGGTGACCGTTTTAGCATCGGTGTAGTCCACCTTGTATGTAAAAATTATAATACCCATCCTTAAACGTAACTTTACTTAATACCTGCCAAACAAAATGTAAGCAAATAAGTAGGAAGTTACGTCTAAGGACCAGTGCAGGTGCAGCAGTGACGTGGAACTATTGAGTGACGATTATCTAGCTAGTATACATTTATTACGCGGCTTATAGTTCCTCGGGCTGAAAACGAATTGTTTTTAGACACGTACACCATGATGTAGACATAATTCTTAGTTAGTTGTTCAGTTTCAGTGCACGACCTCACATCTTCACCATGTTCTATCCTTGTTTAGCTTGTCTGTTAGACACAGACCTTTTTATAGTGTCAAGGTACATCGACACGCTCTTTGTGGCCTTTTCGTACTTTTAGGGATATCCGGTTTTTTTTGGCTAAGCAAAGCAAACATTCATGATACTCGTATAATATAAAACTTAACGTCCAGCTCTGACAAACTTTAAAAAAAACCAAGTCATGTCATACCTTTTTAACTATAAAACTCATTAGCTTTAAAGGAGATTTTAAAGAGTATACGCACTGCGCGTAAAAACTCAAAACACGAATGTTGGTATCACATGAGTGTTTTAATACCTAATTATGTACAGTTGCATACAAGACTTTATCTACATCCATGATATGAATCCTCCATAAAAGGTTCTGAAACCATAGGTTGTTGTAGTGTTGTAAGAAGTCTATGTAAATTCATAGAAAGTTGAATTGCTGAGTATTTAATACAAACAAACCATGGGTAATAATATAATTATTTACATTTTGGATTGTACAATTATTAAAATACACAAAGCTTATATCACTCATTTTTGTAAACAACAAAGTAATGCAATACTAATATCGAACAAAAATGGCGGAATTCGAATTAACCTATAAGTTTTTTTTTAATTACGGCGCTGTGGTAATGAATCGCACGTGCTAGACAATGTTCTTTTTTTAAAAGAAGTTGCATAATGAAATTTAGTACAACATTATAACACCCGTTTGGGGTTATAATGATTATTATGACACTGGCTACTTTTATAGAGGATACTTTTATAGAGGATTTATAGCATGGGTGTAGGAAAAGGACTTTATAATATAACTTTATACTACACCTGCTTGGAAAGTACCTTGATACTTTATCAAATTTACGGTAGAAAGTACGTCATTGCATATCGAACAAATATGCGGGGAGAAAACGCATCTGAGCGGGAGAGAAAAGTGTATGAAAATCCATTTCTTACGTGGTTTTTCTTTTTTAATTTTGGGTAAGACTATGCGCCGCTAACCTAAATATCAAAAGCCAAAAAGTTTTTACAGTGAGTTTTTATCTCCAAGTTCGCAAAATGACACTGGCCACTAGCTGTGTGTTGGATGGTGTCGGGCTGGCAGTGCCACCCTGCGGCGGCAGGATAAACAATTTGAAAAAAGAACATGTGAAATTCCTCCTACATTGTCGCAAACATCCCAAACAAACATTAATGGAAAAAGTGTTACATTAAGCTTCACTAACTGCAACAATTTCAATATAAATTTCAATTAGTAAAGATTTAGTTTTTTATTTTCCTCGTAGGTGTAGTATAAAGCACTATGTATCACTCGAGAGAAAGTGCGATTCCCGATCTCGGGTGTTTTAAAGCCCTCGCCTACGGCTCGGGCTTCAGACGACACCCTCGACGGTAATCGGTCACTTTCTCCTCTCGGTGAACAATGTACTATACCTACTATGTTCATGCATTCTTAGTTCGAAAGCCGAATTTTAAAACATAATATTGATGACCTAGAAAATATCCTTAGGTAGCTGTGACCACTACCTTCGATAGCTATAGTTGCTGCACGTTAAGATTGCAATAGCGGTCATTGAATCACCTACATTTATTAAAGTTCTAAACTTTGAAATCCAAAAATAAGCCTGTTCAAGTCTTGAATCATCATCTATCGTGATCTTTAACATTTTTTCTAATAAAAAATGATACATAGTTCATTTAGTTTTGTTCGTACGAAGAGATACTAGGACTGTTCTTAATATCTCCTTAACTGGCACCATATATAACTTATTTGCCACCCATGCATTCGTAGCTAAATGAAAAGGCGAACTTTATACCTTAACTAGCTTTTGGTCGCGGCTTCGCTGCCGTTATGTACGGAACCGTTACCCACGGGAACGTCTAAATGTCTATGTCCTAGTGTGCCTATTATAACACTCGGGGAAAATCTAGCTGCCCGTTAGTGAAAGAACTTTCGGAATCGGATCAGTAGTTCAGAAGATTACCCCCTACATACAAACTTACAAACAAATTTTACCTCTTTTCTTGTCTTATTAGTATAGATTTGCACAATTTGCATTTGAACTTATCTTTTGTATGCACCATCATGTCAAAACAATAATTTTAGCTCTTCTCTTCAGATTTGCACAATTTGCATTTGAACTTATCTTTTATATGCACCATCATGTCAAAACAATCATTTTACCTCTTCTCTTCAGATTTGCACAATTTGCATTTGAACTTATCTTTTGTATGCACCATCATGTCAAAACAATCAGGTCGAAACAGAAGCTGAATAATGTTTAATCTTTTACTGGCTAGTGTATTTTTCTGTTTTTATTTTCATACCGATTAAGAAAGTATTATTCAACATCAATTGGTTTCAATCTGTCAATGGTAAAAGGAAAGCCTTTGTCAGCTTTAGTGTGTGTCAGTTTTATCGTCTGTTTGCTGTTCATAACACAGTCTCTCCTACGTTAATTATTTTGTTAATTATCAAAGCAACGAATTCCCCTTCGTTGACGTCGCTTAGCCGACTGGAAAATGTATTTCCACTTTTAACATGTGGCTTTGTCGGCCTTATAGGAACGATTTTACCGAAAGGGTTGCAGTCGGTCTGTCTCTCCAAGATAAAATGTTTTTTTTTATTGAAGTGTTGTAGATTTGTGTGTTTTTGTTTTATTATTCCTCCGCTGTTCTTTCCTGATTAATTTCATTTCCGGATCCGGGATCCAAGAGTATTTAATTGGTTTTCCGGTACTCGTCTCCTTAGTTGATTTTAGCTTTTAGCAATGGTTGGTTTAGTATGACGGGCTTGTCCCAAAAAAATGTTCTTGTGTCTGTATTATTTTTCAAGCATTGGAACTACATTTGTAATTGCGCGCGGCTACTCGTAAAAACTTGTGTACTCGATCGTTAAAAGACCCTATTTTGAATAACATCTTGAAAATGCAGTAGTATACTTATTTTGCTATGTTTTCCACTCTACACGAAATTGCTTTTATTATTCGTGAATACATACAAAGTTCATGAGATGGTTTCGAAGCAAAACAAACTTTCCTAAGTAGTATAATTTTGTATATCGTAAAACACTCAAGTCGATTACTCCTCAGGATTGCTCGTTTCCATATTCATAAGTTATTTCTTGCGTTACCTTAATCAAGTAATGGACATTGTGAAGACATTTTTGGAACTTTAGCTGTCAATAATGTTTTTACATAAACATGCCTAATTGCCTACACTTATCATTCACACACTTATATTATGTTGTTACTATATTATAGCACATGAATTCTCCAGATGGTTAAAGGTAATTCTTAAAAGTAATTCTATATATCTAGTTTCTTTTCTTTTTTTTGGTATTCGCTTCATATATCAATAAAAGGAAATGTAAACTCGACCCTTTTATAATCAAAAGAAAAAAATAAATGTTAAGAAACGTGAAACTCCCAATCTGATATTTTCGGCTATCGAACTTGAATAAAAGGAAGAGGCCCCATGACGTGATCGTAGGTAAATGGTAATGTAGGGCGGGCCTCCACAAATCGATCAACTTTTATTAAAATGTTCCCCTGTAGCAAGCACATCGTTGGTACTTAGATGTATCACCTGTGCCGCGCGGATTCGTGGCTTAAATAATAATTGTTTCGATTTAAAAGCTCGTTTTGTTTGTTACTGCTTAGAACTTAGAACATTAAACAAATACTACTCTGTCAAAAAAGTACCGGAAAAAAAACAATAATACACAAAATGTTAGTTATTCATCCATATTTATTTTATCACGTTCAAAGAATGCTCCTTCAGAAACGATACACTTACCCCAACGAATAATCCAATCATCAAAACATTTTTATAACCTTTTTCGTAAATGTACGTTACAGAACTCTCCAATCCCTAAGCACCCGCTGTCGCATGTCAATTTTGAAACCTGCGGTCCACGGTGAGGGACTACCAGTGGATAGACAAAGACGTTACGATACCGAAGTTAATATCAAAGCTAGTTACAGTTACATTGAAAGCAATTTGTTATGAACCGCAGATTTCCGCGACCTTCAGCTCATCCATCTGGTAAGCGAGCGACGGCCGCGGAAGCGACACATCAATTTGTGTATTTGTCTATCTGACGAGCGCTTTCGTAATACGTTTCGGAATGTATGACTCATTCAAATGGACTGACGCTCTCAAAATTTTACTCAGATTTTCGTATCATAACAACAATATTTTCCTTCTATTATGTTTTGTAATTCGAGTGTTTGACCACCAACGTTACACTCGAACATAATATAGGACGGTTACTAAAAACCACTAGAAACGTTATCTAAATATATTGCCTTATCAGTGTCCGTATTGTTGTCGACAGTGGACGTTATCTCCTATCTGGCGAACTCGGTTATCTGTAAACTCGTATTGAGCCGAAATCGATCCTGCCCCAGTACCTACGCTTCTCCTAAGGAACTCTCCACCACTATAAAGGAGATCACCCAGCCTCCATACATTTTTGGGCTATTGTCAAAAGTCTGGCGCATGTCGAAGTCCAGCAAATTGGTTCATCTCGGAATCATGACTTAGTCAATATCGTGACTCTGTGATTACTCAGCTTCCAAAGTGTCTGTGGTTCCACTCGACTCTGGAGTTTCACCTAGGATTTCATTTTCAATGTAGCTTATATAATTAGCTTTTGACATTTCTTTACCAAAAGGAAATCTTTGAAGTGAAAACGAAACCTTAAAAGAAAACCTTTTTATTTGTAACGTTTTAAAATATTTTGTAAAGAAATTACAATTTATCGTTGATAAATTCAAATAATATTTGATATACATAGTAAAAAAGAAATCCTTATTACTAAGTGAGTGTAGATAGACGGACAGGACTAATCTATAAGTGCACTTTTTCATTAGTAAACTGCACCCGTGCGAAGCCGGTGCGGGTCGCTAGTTTACATATTTGACAAAATAGTTGTAGCTAAGTCAACACGCGTCACTTTTAGGTTGAAACTACCTCATCCTCTTCGGCCTAGCCACTTCCCAACTGTTTTAGGTCGGCTTCCAGTAAAATTTTGCAATAGTAAAATTAACCTATAGTCTAAAAGAATTATCATGAAGACAATATTGATGCGTATATTTTTTTTCATTGCGATGCGTTACCATTGCCATTCAATGACACCGTGAAGTATATTTTTAGGGTTCCGTAGTCAACTAGGAACCCTTATAGTTTAGCCATGTCTGTCCGTCCGCACCGTGCTCTGTGACCGTTAGCACTAGAAAGCTGAAATTTGGTACCAATATGTATATCAATCACGCCGATAAAGTGGTAAAATGAAAAATTGGAAAAAAATGTTTTATTAGGGTAGCCCCCCTATATGTAGTGGGAAGTGATTTTTTTTTAATTTCAACCCTAACGTGTGATATATTGTTGGAAAGGTATTTAAAAATGAATAGGGGTTTCCTAAAATCATTTTTTGATAATGTCGATAATTTCGGAAATAATCGCTCGAATCTTTTGAACCATAAGTTTAGAAAATATGAGAAAATCTGAAAAGTAGAACTTTTAAGGACTTTCTAGGAAAATCATTTTGAACTTGATGGAAACAACAGTTTTTGTACAAAAATAATAATTTCTGGACTAAGTTTGTAGTATATTCGTACGAGTATATGCAAGCATTTTTTTTAACTTCGTTTACTTATTTTATTATCCATTTTTATTTTTACCCACTACCGGGAGCAGTTGCAGGACCCACCTTTAAACTCATAAGTGGGAACACTTATTGTGACGGACGGGAAACTACGGCACCCTACACTGAGCGTGGCCCGACACGCTCTTGGCCGGTTTTTTTTATGTTATCTGACATCTGGAAATTACGCACAAGTAACTAACCTATCCTTTCTCTTTGTTTAGGCCGGTCCAGAAATGACGTGGGTGTTGGCTGAACACACCGCTTCAGGCGCGGGAGAACTATCAGTGTCTAAAGGACAGCAAGTCGAAGTGGTGGAACAATGGCAGGCGCGCGCTGACTGGTGGGTGGTGCGCGTGCCCGGCGAGCCACCGGTGGAAGGCGCCGTGCCCGCACATGTGCTCAAACTGCAGCCCCACCACCACCCCCAGCCGAAGACCTCACCATCACGTCGGCCGTTAAGCCAGCCCTGCGATGAAACTATAGGTAAGTCCACATAGCCTATTTA
Source organism: Xestia sexstrigata (assembly GCA_941918905.2). Taxonomy (NCBI): domain Eukaryota; kingdom Metazoa; phylum Arthropoda; class Insecta; order Lepidoptera; family Noctuidae; genus Xestia; species Xestia sexstrigata. Next base: position 6,407,678 of record OW799200.2, on the reverse strand, counting down.
ACCGAAAACGTAACATATCATCATAACATCACGCCTGTAATCCCCGAAGAGTACTGGGTAAGGTAGCGATGTACCTGATAGTACACCCATATTTCGCCAGCTATGTTTAAGTTCCATGTTATAGTAAGCTAACCGATTGCTATCAACCTGGCACAACTCAAACGTATCTGAAATCTATGTTCCGTATGTAATTTGGAAGAATATTTCAGTGAAGTTTTAGGCCCACGAGGTATTTTAGCTTAGTTTCTGCCATGGAACTAAGCCGATGATGCCTCTGGTAATGTACGTGTCAGTAAATCGTCATAGGCAGTGCCGGCGTTAGGGGTTTTTGAAAATGATTTCCTTAAGTGCACGCCAAAATATTTTTGTCCAGCGCGTCAGTGGCCCTGACTGGGGTAAAGGGTCCAAACAAACGGTCCATTATTTTTCATCAACTACTACACACATATCTACTGAATCTGATTTAGTGCAATCCAGCAGTCCCTTCCGACATAATTTGATATTATAAAACTAAAATTGTCACCCTGACTAATTACACTAGTTTACACGAGTTATTCCGGCCGGTTCCCCGTGTTTGATACCCCCTGGGTACCATCAGTCGGTTGGTATCAGTTTTATTTTATAACATTTTATGTACCGATCTGATCCGCCGTGCAGGGTATCACAAATAATTAAAATATTTTATTCAGATCGGATACCCTAGTATTCTATTAACAGATTTTTGGGACAGTCAGCAACAAAAAATACGTACCTACAGGGTTTATTGAAATCACGAGTTTGATAGCTAAAATTTGTGTAAGATAGGAAAAAGTTATCCAGAAAAATCCGTCACATCTAGTTTTAAAATTATGTTTTATAAAAACGTGTCTGATAAGTTTCTACGAGTTTTTGTAAGATTGCTAGAACTACGCTTAAGTTTCATGGCAACACTCTGCCAACAACGCTCATTAGCTCTCACGAAGACCTTCCTTTTCACCTTACTGCAGGCAATGCTTTCTCTCACATGACTGAAGTTTATTAGTAGCGTATTTTAAAAGAGTTATAAATATTTGCTTTCTGTCTTGAATTAAAACCCTTATTTAGTTCAGTGAGTCGATAATATCAGGGATAAAATGGTACAATGTCGTTAACGTCTCACCGGCCGGAGCTGCGACTTCGTAGAAATCCTGATAGTACTATAACAGGCCATTTTGATGTGCCGTCTACAGTATCGCTGGGTAAATATATGCTGCTTTTGATATATTAAAGGTTTATAAGCGACGCCACTCCAAGCGCATTGCTGGGATTTGAATGCTTCACGAGTTGATCACTATTTAATACAGTGCTACCTATCTGAAAACATGAACCGCTGCTTGCGATAATGTTTTAATACGACTTTAAAATGTAAATTACATATTTTATATGTTGAATTAATTTCACGCGTAGTAACTACTCCAAGTACAGTAAGTAGTAAGTCCAACTACTCTTGTGCAAGTTGTGCAACTTTATTCTTCTTCTTCATCATTATCGCCAAGAGTTTTATATGAATGCTCTCATGTACGGTTAAACAAGCTATTTGGTTTACATTTTACAATGTAATTTGTTGGTTAAACTGTATACCAAATAGCTTGTTCGACCGTACTAGACAGGTTCAAAAAGGTATCCAATCTGCAGATGAACTTCTTTCAAGTAAATAGGTAATGGAGTTACTCCGGTTTACAAACTGAGTTAGTTTCAAAAAGGTATCTGCAGATGCACTTCTTGGAAGTAATTAATGGTGCTACTCACGTTGAGTTTATAAGATTAAACTTCATAACAATATGCTTGGGCTTGAGACGGCTTTCTGTTCACGACTCTACTAGATGCCTTCATGAGGTTTCAACAAATTATAACAACTTTGTAATGAATATAGAAACAGACTCCAGAATAAGTGCGTTAAATGATAGTCTATGTTATAAGATTGAAGTAGAAGGTAATTTTGAGCTGGAGAAAACATTGCAAGAGATTTTATCGCTGCCTTTAAGTGGTATCCATGTTGCCAACAAGGTCTTTAAGGTTACACTAGTCGGTCATTCTTCCATACAAACGTAGTATGGGCATTACTCGTCTGTTTGACGGTGTTGGTTTAAAACTAAAAATTGTATCAACTGGTTTTGTTATTATCTAGCCCTGTATGGAAGCTGAATTGTAAAAAAATATTGGTTTGGAAGTTATGAGCGTCGAAACTTCCAACTTTCAACACTCTTTTTGACTCATCTTTGGGCGTAAATAAACTGTCCTATGAAAATGGAAAAAGTGAAACCGTACAGTGATAAATCTGGGGGCACTACCTACCTTTTCTCAGAGCACTTCGTCGTTTTTTTGAACTCTTATAACTTGGGTTTGGATTATACCAGTTAAACAAAATTCTCGGGATATGTTGTCAATAGCGGACTTATTAAACGTATAAAGTTTTAATGCTTTAGATTTTATTTATATCTAAAAAACCCTGATTTCGTCACTGTGTGTGTCATCATCAGTATGATCATCAAAATACTTAGGGTATTTCCTAATGTCCTAGAAAGCTCAAATTTGGTATGTAAGCTATTATTAGTACAAAAACACCAAAAAAATTATAAAACTTGTAACTTCCGCAATTTTTTACGCTAGAGGTCTAAAAATTGATGAGCTAAGGTCTGAAAATTGGTATATGGACTCCTGACGTCTCTGATGTGCAAGAAATACACCCAAAAAAAAATGTCACAAGCAACTTACAAAAAGAAATGAAATCCGACCAAAAACATTTTCATGTAAAAAGTTGTCAAGACGAAACCATATGACTCGCACTGTCAAAAGATTTCAGATCGCATGTAGAGCCAAGCTTAACTCTATAAGGTCCAACTTCACAAACTCTACACCTTAGTCAAAATATGTGGTTTTGATTTTGATTTTGAACTATTATATACTTAACAGAAAAGTAATGAACACAACCTTGACTAAGGTGTAGAGTTCATATCATTTATTTTGAGTAGATACATCATCCAGTAGTTTTTCCACAATATCTATACGCCCAAAGATCTTATGAAATTTTACGCGCTCGTTTTCGTTATAAATCGTAGTATATTTCACTAAAAAAATTAATAAAAACTAGATAAATGAATACTAAATAAATTAAACACACACACACTAAATATCAAGCAAAATAAGTATTAGCCACGCCCGCCAACCAGTTCGAGCTGTCGACTAGTGCAACCTTAAATAATGGGTGTAAAAGTACCCTTAACGAAGCAGAAAGGCATTTGTTCTCCCCGTTATTGCGATATTTTTTGTTCTAGATCATACCTAAGAGCCTAGCTACAGAGACGTTGGGGGTCACTTTTCACATTTTTTTTTTTAATATTTTTTTAATGTTATAACTTTACTTTACATATGTACCTCCACAATCCTCGTACTATTCAATTCATCCATCAGCATCAAAACTATGTTTTGAGTGCGAAGTCGAATCGAGTAGAGAATCGAGTCCTACGGCAGGACTCCTACCGTTGTAGGTAGGTAAGTACGTGATTTGTCATCCCCAAAAAATGTTTCCCAGCAATAACTTAGTTTGTTGTACAGATTACAGAAAGCTTGGTTGGCGGCTACGAGAAGGGTTCGTTTACAACTTTACACCATGAGTATCTAAGTATAATCTTTTTATAATTTTAATTTATGTAAGTACCTACTTAATTTAACTGGCAAGAAATAAAAGACTTTTTATTTTATGTTATTTTATTTACTCGAAGCTTCATTTTCTGCTGTGAAATTGATAGACGATATTCCTCACTTTAACTTGCCAATTAACGCCAATGGGCGAGTAACTAATCACCTCTTGGAGATGGTGAAAGAGCCCTTTAGCCTCCGGCCTGCATCGAACCGTGTTGTCGGTTACTAGCACGTGGATCTCCTCAAACCAATATAACTCAAACAAACAAGGTATAAAGTTATTAACACAGCAATTTGTGCAAACACGAGTCTGGAATTAACCAGCAGTTGTCGTGTACTCTATCTACCGGCTATTGATACCACTGAATACCACAATACCACTTAAGTTACTTACTTAAAATCCAGCTAAATTATAAACTAGGCAAAAAATAAACGATTATTATGATAAGCAGATGAGCAGCGGTTGGCAATGAAAATTAAACCAGTACCGAGGCTCGGTTACAGTCCATCCGTTTATACCCGGCTGTACCGCAGAGCTAGATTCAACTGTAGGTATTTGAGGTGCAGTTACCACTTGCAGCGGTCAGTTGGAGGACGGACCAGTTTTTGTATTATAAAATAAACCTAAATTGTCTCGAACATAACCTGAAAGCCTTGTTTATCCTTTCTGTTCTCGTTGGTATCGGTTTTCAGTCGCTCCGTGTCCAATCCGTGTTCGTATCTCACTTAACAGGAAGCTGAATCCAACTATTTTTGGCTACATTGCCAATTCCTAGTGTAATCTCATTTGCCTACCTTATGTACATCCTTCCTTAGTTAATACATTATAAACGGGCCGCGGCTTCGCCCGCGTGGAGTTTGTACCTAATTGCCCACGGGATCTTACTTTTGGGATAATAAGTAATCTTTGTGCTATAACGCGGTAACCCAACCAACGCACAAGTCTAGCCCGGTGCGTTTCCGCGCCGCCCGCCGCGCCGCCCCGCGCCTTCTGTTTTCGTATCCGCGACCTTGTATTGTGTTTATGTTGGAGTGCACAACAAGTTTGCGCCAGTTCTGTTAAGCAAGGAGAGCGGGGTGTGAATACCCCCCGGCGGGGGTGACCCTTGACCACCGAGATGTGGATCTCGATGCATCCCCATGTCATTTTCCAGGAAATATTCCCTGAGACTGCATATCTCGCGATTGTTGAGAGTCTTAGCGTTTAAAAAGCCTCAACCCAACCAAACTCCGCGGGATATATAGTCTCATAACATAACCGAAGTCGTATTATTATCATAAAACTTCAAAAATTAGTTTATACAATATTGAAACTATTGAATAAAAAAACTGTCAGGCGTTCGTGGCATGGATATTCTTCGGAGGTTACCTATACTAATTTATTAGTCTGCCTGAGATATTCCTTGACGGCATGTAAAGCCAAGTCAGAGGCCCATAGGCGGCATAAAAACTCTGACACCTGGTTAGGTACTCTAACCACATGATAAAGAAAGAAGGATAGTACTACCTATAACATGTCGATTATTGTACGCGATTAAAAAAAAAGAGTACCACAACGGTTTGCGAGAAATATTACAAAATTGGTGGTTCAAGTAACTACTATTAAACTTGTAACACGCATCCGCAAAATCGTATATAGTTTTGATAGTTTTCATAATATAGACACTGACTTTTTGGAGTGATTCCAATAATAAATAGAACGAACAATAGACGAACATTAAAATTTATTTACCAATGAGTTTGTAAATTATTAGACGATTTATTGCAGTGTACGTTGTGGCGTGGTTAGGAAACATACCTACTCTCTGGCCGTGCCACCAATTTTGTTCATTTTTTTTAATCGCGTTCGATAATAAACATATGTTAATTTTTTTGCATGAACTCCGATTCAAATTGCTTTTGTGGCGCGGCCAGGAAGTATCACGCAATCGAACCAGCCTGCTCTCTGTTAATTAAAAGTACAATATGTTCAACAAAATCACTATGTGATGACATACTTGATTTCAATAGCGAGTGATCGAGGGTAGATAACCGCATTTTAGTGTAGTAATAAGAGATAACTGCATTTTTGTGATGGATTTCGTTAGCAAAATATTTATATTTCATATTATAAATGCCGTTAAAGTAATAATTCCTTCATTTAGCGGCTTTATAGGTTTTTATTTAAAATACTGTAATTTGAAACAAAGTGGAACTATAAAACCGTTTAAGTACTTTAACCTCATAATAGAGTAGAAAATTCTGTTAACGGCAATTTAATTAAGCAACTGACGGTAAAATTTCAAGTCATAATGTAAATTAAAAGCTCTTAGTCTCTTTTTAGTTTAGTAATGTTGCTTACCCGCGTTTTAGCGTTGTAAACATATCAAACAAGATAACTTAACGGCTTTTTTCTATCTCGGGATACATAAATAGTAGAAAAATACTACTTAGACAGAAAGATACGGATTTTTTTTCTGATTATGGTGGTATCAGAAAATGAAAATCGACCAGATGCGAGATAAAGTGCGGACGGCAGTGTATTTCTCAGGCATCAATTAGCACAAGCTTGCAGGACCAGTGATACACTGTGTATTGTGTGTTTATGGCAACAATGAATCGTGGTGCACGAGTGGAATAATTGGTTTACGGTTTCTCCTACATATTGTGATTATATAGTATACCTAGTCATCATAGAATACTGCTCTATAATCAGGCACAGTGTCACACACACTAATTAAGACGGCCTACCTAATTAGTACTTATCAATTAATTATCAATCCTTGGTGGACCAATTAGAACTCGGTGTAGCTCTTATTTCAGGAATAATTATGTAATTCTGTACGGTGCAACCGCACATTCTGCAATTCAGCAGTTTACGCCACATTCATTTCAACTTGTAATAATTAGTTCAGATCGCGTTGAGCTATCAAGTCAGCCAGGCGTTCTCGTTACAGCCTACAAGGGCCGCGTCACTCACGTCATTTCTACACCATCAGTTCATTAAGCTCATTTTACTTAAGTACCTTTGGGACAATACAGTAGTGCTTCAGTACTTTACTTTCTTTTATTCCATTTACCTATCATCTAAAAGTAATGTCTGGTCCAGCAAGGAATCGTAAAAATTCTAACTTAGAAGTTGGCTCGGTCATCAAATATCAGACAATAGATGCAGTTAGGGTCCATGACCGAATACTACCACCTACCTAGTTTCTATAAGTTAGTAGAAAAACTCACAAACACACACCCTCCCGCACCGCACCCGCACCCTCTCGCACTCTTTATTGCCTTGATATACCTACCATTAACTGTACCTATGTTAAACAAATGAATAAATGACTTATGACTTATGACTAGAAAGATAGGAATGGTCATTTCAATATACTTAACTATTATACACAGTCGTATTCAAACAAAAACAAAACGCTTTTTAAAAAAATTGTGGCGTCTGATTAATTGTACAGCGCGGCCTACGCATATGATAACATGGGTAGAGAGAGATTACACCACTAGCGAAAGCATTTGATTTCAGGGAGACGTGAGAAAGTACATTTTTATACGGCTCGGCTGTTATTCAGCCGAGAACTGAGAACTATTCATACTGTAAAACCTTAAGCGCTGGACACACAGAAAAGACGTAAGACGAGGACGGGGCGTGGACAGGGCGCAGACGGGGCGCCGCCCGTCGCGACATTTTAAAACATATAGAAAAGACGAAACACGGGCGTGCCGCCTGGGCGCCACGAGAGACGACGAGGGCCGCGCGCGCCGCGCGATGTCCGGCTCCCGCGCCCCGCCCCACCGCACACCCGTTGTCGCCCTCCCCTCGTCCTGTTGCGCCCGTGCCCTGTCCTTTCTATCTGTTTTACAACAGGGCGCTGACGGGTAAGCGTCGTGACCGCGCCCTGCCTTTTCTGTATGTTTTGCATCGCGACGCTTCTTTACATTTTGTATGAAAGAGACGCGGAAGAGACATATGTCTGCGCCCCGTCTGCGTCTTACGTCTTTTCTGTGTGTCCTGCGACTTAAAGTCATGAGACGCTTTCTATACTGACGCGTACCAACGGAAAGCTTTTCATTTATGAATATATTGAAGATATTGTTTTTTTTTTAATTGAAATTTTATAAATAAATTGATTTAGAAATATTAAATAAATATTCCTTTGTTTTCTTATGATGACAAATCGGGACACCCTATATGGAAGAAAAAATCCAAAATACGGCGCTTTGTTTTGGAAACGTTTCGCTGAAAACCGTATGCAACGTTTGGCAACACATAGATGATAGCAAGCATAACACAATCATCATTATAAACCATTTTCATTATGAAACCAACCATAAAACAGCTGTCGTATACATTCTAACGATTTATTTGAACATAAATGTACAGTAAACAGCTGCTTTTTTTCGCGTTATCAGGCTTTGTTCTATACCTATCTTCGATAGCTATAGTAAAACATTCATAGTGGAGAGTGACAACGACCCCTTCAGAGTTTCAGGATAAACATTAACAAAGCTTGCAAAACTTTTAACTATGAACGAAGGTGCCTCGCTTCAATATTTCAAAAATACGTGCCAAGGTTTGGCATAGATTTTTTGGCATGAGTTTTTTTTCTTAAATATACAATTTATGCTGTAGTCGATCGTATACAATTCAAAATAAATCTGGTAATAAAGCTGTCTCCAATATGTGCGCTCCGTCGTAATGTTATCTTTTGTAATACAACATGATATCTACGGCAAGACAAAATCGACGATAAGATTTATTTATTTGCGTCGAATATCTTTCCGATTTTAGTGGATATTATGTTTTATTGTGACGCTGCGCCAGAACGTGATCCTGATAGTGCACAACTGGTGCTTTTATCCAAAACTCAGTTCAGTAGGAATTTAACCATGATCACCTGCACTATAGGCTAATTTCCACCATCAATAAATTACAAATCTATTTAGTCCGTCAGTTAGAGTATTGGAAAATAATGGCCACGAATTTTTTGTTTTTGTAAATCAATGAATCAGACAAACATAAAACTCATCAAAACTCGAGAGTGGGGGGGGGCTCGTGACGTCACAACGTAGGTACTAAAAATTATAGCACGGGCCGGGCGGCGTGACGTATTGAGAATTTTAAAAGCGTCGTATTTTCGCCAATTTTGGTTTCCGTAACAAAAGAAAAAATACGTGTCATTTTTTTGTTTGATAATTTAACTGACGGACTAATTAGATTTTTTTAGGACACAAGCCTATTGTCGCACATTGATAAGGGCAATCCCATTAATTTTTACCATTTTATTACTCTGACTATCATTACATTATTTACAAGTATTTACGTTAGCGCCCATATGGATTTTCGACAACGAAACAGAAGTAGCAGTTTATTTAGCTTAAAAACAAGCTTTTAGCTTAAAATGTCGCCTTTTTGCAGTGCACTGATAAAACAATTAGGTTCATATAAGCTACCTTGAAATAAAAATGCACTTTTATAGTTTTTTGTTAGTTTTAAATAACAATAATCTTAAATGATTACGTAAGTATATATATGTACAGGGTTAGTTTTCAATGACCGGCCAAATTTTCAGAAATGGTTTAGAATCGATAATATTTTCAATATACTTAATGAAAAAAAAAATATTTTCTTTAAATAAAATTTCATTTCTGTCCACCACTAAAAAGTAAAAGTGTGGATATTGCAACAGCGCAATTTAGTTTAACAGCCTAGATCTCTCTAGCAGTTAGCACACACATTTATATTTAGCGGTGCATGCACGCACACAAGTGCATTGATTCCCACTAGGTTTATGATTTAGGAAATTTTTAGGACACTTTCAAATGAATGATATTATTTTATTTTATATTTTTCGACAGTAATATTTAAAATGCACTTTTGGTTTTATATCTAGATCTTAATTTTAAATTTTGGCTGGTCATTGAAAACTAACCCTGTATATGTTACCGGCCAAACCCGATTTCAGAACGATCTAATTCTGCCTATGCTAAATTATACCGACTTGGGGCACCCCCGGTTATTTTTTTATAAACCATTCAGAAGCAGGAGCCCTGCCAAGCGGGGCTGCGTCGAACGGGGATTCTAAAGACTCGGATGCCGATTAACCGGTTTGGCCTAGGACAAACTAGTCCTGAAATAGGGTTTGGCCAGTAACAACAGCATACACCAATGTGTATGCTGTGTAAATTTAGTATTCGTCTAGAATGCACACAATGCAATCATTGTGTGCATTCTAGACGAATACTAAATTTAAAACTTTAGACAGCACTGGGGACGGCGGCGCCCATACAAAAACGCTCATTCTCCGTAATTTTTTTCTACTTGCTATAAAAAAAAAACTTTAATAAAGTAATTTGTCCTAGTTATAGGCTGCTTGACTTTATACACTTCAGTGGCTATCTTCGTGGAAACCGTATGAATGCCATCAATAAAATTGATTGAATCTTTTTTAGTTATGCAAACCGTTATGAAGGATTATGTAGTAACATAATCCTTCATAACGGTTGCTTGCTTCGATTAACTCAAAGATTGAAATACAGTTTGTATGAAAGGTCTTATTCGTTTGGTTTATTTATTTATTTATTTATTTAGGATCTCCAACAAAGGATGTACACAAACACAATAAATGAGTTATGGACGATAAAAGTATCTCGTAGGTGTACTCCTTCACTTACAGGAGACCACAGCATGCACAATAAAATGTATAACTAAGTTAACAAAGAATTAGTCGCATTAAAAACAAAATCTAAATTAAAATCAAAATCAAACCACAAAACTGGAGAAATAAAATTAAAATTAAAATTAAAATTATTAGATACCTACTTGGCATATTAAGGCCCTTAACCCCTTCAAATGGCTTAGCATGATCCTCCGTTACGCCTAAAATACTGCAGCATTCATTTTGTAATAAATATATGGTAAAGTTGAGGATTAATGCTAAGTACTATGTGTGACGAAAACACGATTCTATAAACTTTTCTCAATAAAAAAAAATTACCTCCAAATCGAACAATAAACCGCTGGTATTCAAAAAGTACTTCAAATTAGATCACGAAACTTTGCATACTAACTGAACTAACTATAAAGCAGATATTATGTGTTTTACTTTTTTAGTCCAATCAATCGATTTTTTGTAAATCGCAAAAAAAAACACTCATTTCGCACTATTCGGCCGCAGTGACTGACGTAACAACCGCTTTGTAGTGCAAGCTGATTGAATTGAAGCTGAACTTTATTCTAACAGGATTTCAAACGAAGTTTGAACCACCACAAATAGAGTTGCTAAGTTTAGGGTAAGAAGGGCATTAATACTTCTTTAGGAAAATAATAAAGATCGTTACGATAAACTTTCCAAAGCTACTTCTTAGGGAAAGTGCGAAATCCGCGAAGTCAAAATCGCGGACGCAGTGCTAGCTAGTACTTTGATAAAATTAATATCCGTACTAATGATTAATCTACTTTGAATAACAACATTAATAAAGTACTTATGTTATCTGGATCACGTAGCGGTTTGGCATTACCTAAACCAAAATGTCGAGGATTAAAAAGAAAGTATGAAAGGTACAGGTGCCGAAAACATTATTGACATAATATTATGTCATGGGGGTGCCTAAAAATAGCTAGTCTGAAACGATATCACTATGCTAACCCTGCATAGACATTTAAACTAAACGTGTATGCAAAATTTCAACTCAATAGGTTAGGTTAGGTAGGGATAGCGGAATTCGTACAAGATCCCGCTGCCTCTCGGGCCCCGACGCAAGTGTGCGCGGGAACACCGGTATCGTTTTAGTCAGTACGAGTCTGACAGACCCGCTTTCCCCAGGGCGGAGGACATCGATTGACGATTTCCACATCGAGAAAAAAAAACCGTCCAAGAGCGAGTCGGACTCGCGCACCGAGTACAAACTTTTTAAAGGACAGACTTAACTTTGCTGTTCGATCCCCAGAAACGACTATTGCACCAACCGCAAACAATGAGTTTCTAATAGTGAAATCTCTTTTTTTTGTTATTAAACTACATTTTACGGTTTTCATTTTTTCCCTTTACGTGTGTTGTAGACATTGCTTCTCGCCAAATTTCGTGATTCTAAGGTCAACGGTACCATATAGGTTATCGGCCCAAAACATATAGGGTACTTCCGGTTGACCTAGAATTGTCAATTTTGGTTAAAAGCAAGGTCTTACAGCACAAGTAAAGGTAAAAATAAAAAAAAAGTTGAAAATTAAGATATGATAGTGATCTTGTAAGGGTTCCTTTTTTACCTTTTGAGGTACGGAACCCTAAAAATAAGTTTAGGTAGGGATAACTGTTTTAAATTTAGTTGCATAATTTGACCTACACAAACAAACAATAATAAAATAAAAACATTGCAATTTAATAAAAGCTTTAAAAAATACAACCTGTTTTTTATATCCCATACTCTAGGGTTATATTCTGTAGGTAAAAATAATACTAAAACTCTTAAGTAGAATAGGTGGTCCAAAATGCATATTTTCGGAGATATCATCAATCATAATTATAAAATATTTATGTATCTAAGTTTCATAGATAAATACAGTAATTCATTTTAATTCAAACCAATCATTCTTAACCTGTAGTTAGTTACAAAATTACAGACCACAATTAAAATAACAATGTTCTGTTCCCTTTCGGGTATGGCTGGGAACATACTGGTATTTAAAGCTAAGAAAATGCGACGTCATATTTCACGTAAGGGTGTTTTAGGTAGGGCACGCCACAATAGTGGCGGTAAGTCCCCTGTTTGAGAAGTGGCTTGCGAGACGCCACGGCGTCCTCACCTTCCGCCTGACGCAGGTCCTCACCGGACACGGTTGTTTTGGGAGGTTCCTGCACCGGATCAGGCGGTAAGAAACGCCCGAGTGTTTCCACTGCGAGGACACCGTGGAGCACACGGTGGAGGTGTGCCCCGCGTGGGCGGAGCACCGCCGTGTCCTCGAAGCGGCGATTGGCGGCGGCGACCTCTCGCGTCTGGCCCTGGTGCAAGCCATGGTCCGGAGCGAGACGGAATGGGACGCCGTCACCTCCTTCTGCGAAGCAGTAATGCTAGAGAAGGAGGTGGCGGAACATGAGAGGGAGAGAACCTCACAGCGTCCCGGCCGCCGCGGGAGACGCCCCGGGCGTCGGGGGCCACCATGTGGCCCCCGGTTACCGTAGGCGCGGGCCGGTGGCTGGTGGGCTATGGGCTAGCTCGCCGTACGTCCGTCTCATAACGACAGGCCGTGTCGACGTCGCGTTCAAGGACCGATTCCTGCCGGGGTTGCGAGACTGTTCGAAAGAGATACCGTGGTGACTGCCCCGGAACACAAAGGGCGATGAAGAAACATGGATGGGTTTTAGTCAGTAAAAGTCTGACACTCCCTCCTGCTCCGCCCAGAGCGGGAAAAGTCATTTGATGATTTCCCTTCCGAAAAAAAAGGTGTTTTACGTTAATAATCGTGACTTTGCCGAATTATTTTGTATGAAAAATTAAAAAAAAAAGGATGACTGAAACATAATTCATATGCCAGTTGATTCTTTGATATGACCTCAATCATACCCTAGAGTTATGGGATATAAAAAAAAACAAGTTGTATAGTTCGTTGCAACATCAAATAGTACAGTGGGAGAAAATCACTTTCAAAATTTGTTCAGTGTAAACTGTAAATAGTGTGTGTATATTTGTAGTGATCGTGACTCATCATCTACCTAGCCTTTTCCAGAAGTTTTTTAACGGTGTTACATGTATCTATTAATAAAATAACGTGAAAAACAGTAGAATCTTAATAAAAATACTTTTTTTTAATTATTATAAACTCTAAAAAATTAACAACCGGTAAAATTACGGTCATTATTTTTTTTTCATGGAGCAATATAAATTTACAACAGATTTCATTCTATTATGAAATGAATTGAGTGTGATTCTGCTAATATATTATGTATTACAAATACAGAGTGTAAACGGACCCTTTACGAAGCCGTCAAGACAACCAAGCATTCTGTACATCAAACTAAGTAACTTTACGTGAAAGTTATCGCTGGGAAACGACTTTTTTTTTGGGTGAAAAATCACGTTTTACGGGAAAACTTAATGTTATGCGCTCAAAACATTGTGCCAATGGATGGATTGAATGAATAGTACGGGGGTTGTGGAGGTGTTTAAAGCAAAAAACAAAACTTGCATTAAAAACAAGGATTTAAAAAAAAACTTCTGACGAAAAGTTCGAACTTTGACCCCCAATATCTCCGTAACTATAAGGTTTCCCAGGTATGGTGTAGAACACTTCCGGCTTCTGGCGACACTTGGGGGAGGCCCATGTTCACTGCTGGACATGGGCCTCCCCCAAGAGTCGCCACATTGCCCAGTCCCGTGCGACTCGCATCCGGCGTTTGCCGTTTTACACCGCCAGAAACGATTCGCGGAATTTTATCTCATTTCTTAGCAAAAGAAAATGTCAAATGCTATTCTTTCAATTTATACGAGAAAATATTGCCCGAACAATCCCGAACATTACCTACCTGTTGAAGCAGCATAAGATCTACATATTCGCCGCGATTTACAACAAGCCAGCTGGTCTCGGAGTACAGAATGAAACAACCGTCTCACTAGATAACATTTTGTGAAAATTCATCGCAATGTCTTTTACCAAGGAATATTAAATTGTGGAGGAAAATTAGTTTTAATCGACGTCTTCTTGTATTCTGTGGAAAGCGGACTTATCCGGGGTTGACATAATTGAATATGATTAGGAATTGACGTCCTCCGAGAAATACCTTCTACGGATGATGCTTGGTAGGTTTACTTACGGGTAATAAGTCCACATCTTGAAATCAGGATCCAATGAGAAAAATAAATTGTTACTGGATCTATCATGGATCTGGCCAATGGATGTTCTAAGAATGATCCGTATTGTATTTAGTGAGCAAATATTTAATTTAGATCACAGCTGCTTTTTATGGAATTTGAAATAATTATTTAAAATTGGCAAAACGGAAATGGTCGGAGTCTTTTCACTATGCATGTTTGTGGAATGCAATTGCAGCGGAGTTTTGCGATGAAGAACTAAGTAATTGACTTTAAATCGCCGCCGGGGTCCGATTTTAAAGTAGTTCCTTCGAATGCTACGAGTTCGTTCAGCTTTGTCACAGCTCGATCGTTGCCCTTTGATACGACACGGACTGATCTACGACACCACAGTTTCTCTCACGTACCTATCTGACTGAATGACACGTTTGCTCTACTAATGTCAGATCTTTTTTTATAGTTAACGATGTTAATGTTTCATAACCAACTGGTTAAAGATTCATTTTTTTTACACATAATAAACACGTAAACTCAGTTAAACAACTATGAATTAATAACTTAATAATATTATGCCAAGTATTAAAAGCATCATTTCTTTGAAAAGTACACAGTCCAAAAACTTTTACAACAAATCTGATAAACACTTCAAAAATTTAAATTTTTGCGTATTGAGAGTGAGAGAAACAAAGTGAAAAACAACCATATCACTACAACAATCTAGCATGGAGAGTTAGATCCTAACACCGTTCTTCTCATTGGAGGACAAAGTGGAGTAATAGGTTTGCGTGGAATCCTCGACGGAGCAAGAAAGTTAATGAGTGCGAGCAGTGGCGGTGAGTCGATATTTCCATTCAAGATTTTGCTAGCAAACATAGCGTCATTTTGACATCTTCGTTATTCCAAGGAGTGCATGTTGAAGTATTTCAATCTATTTTTGTAAGAACGCACTTTTTTATTTATTCCCACAGAAAAGGCCAGATGCCAAACGAAACGTTTTTGGACGCGTTCTAGACGCAAACTATTTGTAGCGTAGTGTGGCCGCCACACCACACTGCAATACTCTAATATGCTTCGAACCAAACTCTGATACAGTAAAATTTTAGTTTTAATTTGACGAAAACCCTTACATTGTCTATGACAAAACCCATCATCTTGGATGCTCT
The DNA here is from genome assembly GCA_941918905.2 of Xestia sexstrigata. Lineage (NCBI taxonomy): Eukaryota > Metazoa > Arthropoda > Insecta > Lepidoptera > Noctuidae > Xestia > Xestia sexstrigata. Next base: position 6,392,064 of record OW799200.2, on the reverse strand, counting down.
TTTAGAAATGGAATCTAAAGGTCATGGCACACTACACAAGCACCGAACCGGCACCGCTCCAACCCAGCATTTAACTTGCCATTCAAATTAGACCATTATATCGTGTGTCATAAAATATATTTTATGTCTGTATGAAAAAGCTTACGGCGGGCGGTAAGCGCGCTTGTCGCTACCATACGACTCGACACGCGGGCGCCTCGGAGTCGTCGCACGGACCGCGGGTGGCCGGCGCGCTGCCATCGCGCGGACAGCTTGCTTACGGCGCGCCGACCGCCTGCTTGCCGCGCGCCGAAACAACGTCGTAAACAAATGCAGCAAGCTCATAGTCCGGGAGGTAGCGTTGCAAACAAAAAAGTCATGAAACTTTTTTCATAAATAGTTTATGGTGGTGGAGGGATTATGCGTCAGCCAATTGCATAAACTTGTAAAAGAAACACGTAAAATAAAGTTATAGTATGCCGGATGAAAAACAAAGTGATTGTTTAAATTATCAAAAGTACGAAAACAACAATCAGCTGCGTGGGTAGCGGTGGAAAGACCGTCAGCTGACGCAGTAAAAGTTAAAAATATTGGACCATTGCTACTACGCTGTCTCCTTTTATACTGTAACGGAAAGGGTGTTCGTGGGGTAGATGAATTAATCCACGAATCCACTTAACATAAAAATATAATTACTAGACTATCCCCCGAATACTGAAACGTCACTCAACATTTAAGTAGTACTTATATTTAACAGATACTCAAAAGTGACGTTTGGCCATACGAAATTTAAAGTTTAGGATCTGCTCAAATGTTAAGCAGCCCTTAAATTTTGAGTGACGTTTCAGTATTCGGGGGTTAGTCTAGTAATTATTATGATATGGTCTATGGTCACCATCATTTTTTCTTTTTTTTCACCTCTCCACCCATCGCGGGTGCGTCAGCTGACGCTGGGTTTACTTATCAGTTATTCAAGATCGACAAAGATGGCAAACAACAATACACTACCTAAAATGCAACGCTAGCTCCCGGACTATCCCGGCCAGTGCGCGGACTGCGAGCTTGCGCTTCGCGGACGGCGCGCGGCCCGCGGGTGGACGCCGAGTGGACCGCGGGTGGACGCAAGCCGGCCCGCGGGTTTACGCCGCGCCGTAGCCTAAATACGAGGCAGCGCCGGGCAACAGCTGTGCTGGTGCGGTGCTTGTGTAGTGTGCCATGACCTTTAGTGTGGTGTTAAGGTAATTTTTTGATCAAACAGAACTCCTAGGTCACGAATAGTGTCTACTTCATTAACTTTGTCCTCATTTATGTAATACACTGTCTTAATAGGATTATTTTTTCTTGTAGATTTAACGTAGTAACATTTCTTCGAATTCAAATACATTTCGTTGCTTTTACACCATTGAATAAGACTATTAAGGTCCATCTGCAAAAGTGAAGCGTCTCGGTTAGATTCAACAATTCTAAGAAACTTTAAATCGTCCGCATACATACAGTTTTAGAGTGCCGTAAACACTTGGGAATGTCGTTTATAAAATAGTTAAATAATATTATACCTAGATGAGAGCCTTGTGGGACTCCAGATGAGATATTATATACGCTGGATTGAAAACCGTTTACCACAACATAAAAAGATCTACCTCTCAAGTATGAAATCACCCATTCAAGCAAGCCACCAGTAAAACCATAAGCACGTAACTTACAAGACAAGATTTTGTGGGAAACTTTATCAAAAGCCTTGCTGAAGTCAGTATAAATGACGTCAGCTTGGTGACCAGAGTCAACGGCTTCAATCAAAAGTTCCATGAAAGGGACCAAATTAGAACTTGTGGATCGTGATCCAACAAAACCGTGCTGATGATCGCAAATCAATAATTTTAGATGGCTTTGGAAAAACGGGCAGAGCAGTGACTCGAACACTTTAGCGATCGTTGATGAAAGGATTGAGATTGGCCTATAGTTAGCTATGTCATCATTGCTGTCTGATTTATGTATAGGGACCAGCTTAGCTATTTTCCATGTTTGAGGGAATACGCCAGAAGATAAGGATTTGCTGTATATAAGAATAAAAGGGCACACCAACTCCTCCGCACAAGACGTAATAAATATTGGCGGTATGCCATCAGGGCCAGCTCCCTTGTTAGTATCTAAACTTTTAAGTTTTTTAAGTAATGTCTCACTGCTAATTGTTGGGCTTGTATTTTCGAAAGATTTTAAAAATATATTGTTATCAAATTCCTTGCTCAATTCTTGTTCGGGGCTATAAACTGACGAGAAGTTAGTAGCAAACATCTCATATATTGTTGTACCACCAGAAGTGGACATTGATCCATTTTTCATAATAACTTAGGGTTTGTTTTTTAGTTCATTTTCAAAACCTTCAATATAAACATTGTAACAAGAGGTGGCCAATTCATCGCAACGCTTACTAATTAGTTTTAACTCAATCAAATCCATTAGGTTTTTTATATTTATTGTATCGCCTTCTAATATTATTTTTTAAATTTAACATTTTTATAAGTTTGTGTTTAAACCACTGAGGATATTTACGTTTCCTTGGTACCCGTGAGGGAATAAACTGATGTATAGCGTCGTTGAGCGTCTCATAAAAAACATCCAAACTCTCATTCACACTATCGCTACCCTCAAATAATTTAACCCAATCTACTTGTTTAAAAAAATTACGAACTGTTTCATAATTCGCGGTACGAAAATTAAGTCTAATCTTGTCAGTGTTGTATGGCAGACTGGTGGCCCTACTCAAGGAAACAACTATGTGTACAGGTGGATGCTGTTTATCGACATTACTTATAGGATTTATACTTTTGCTCACGCTATACAAGGAATGTGTTGACAAAACTAGATCCAAAATGCGACCAGCGTCGTTTGCCACTAAATTCATTTGACTAAGTCCATTAACATTTGTAAAATCAATTAATATTTCACTACCAGCCAAACTAAGTTTATTATCCGATTTTAATACCAAAGTCCAATCAATGCTGCTCAAATTGAAGTCACCCACAATAAAAACACTTAAAACTGAACATTGTTCAAAAACAGCATTACAGTGATCCAAATAGTGCTCCAGAGAAGAACGCCGTATAGGAGGAGGCAGGTATACTGCGCAGAGAACCATTCGGCGAACAATACATGATATCGGCAAGTCAATACTTACCCATAAGTCTTCATAAAGTTATTTGGTTGAAGTTAAACGGACCCGATTTGTCCACATTTATTGTGCGAACTGCCAGTTTGTGGAATTCACTGCCAGTTTCTCAGTTTCGATCCTGTCCGAACAAAAATCACATCAAAGTTCTGTTCAAATCCAGAAATCGCCTCCAAAAATCTCTTTTGGAACTACGGATGATTTTAACTTATATTTTTTTCATAGCCTGCTTTGTATCCCACTGTTTTAATTTTGATATATATTTTTTTGATGTGCTATTGTTTGTAGATAGTTCCCGGATAGCAACTGACAATATTTGATATGTTTAGATAAGGAAGGCCTAATCAAAGCATTGTTGTTAACTTAAAAACGCTTTTTTTTACGTTTAATTAAATGAACGTTCGTTTCATACAAACTTTTCCTCCGATATGCTGGTTAATCCTTTCATTTCAACACTGTGTTAATATTTTACGACCACTTTGAACTGATTTAAGCCGGGTGCAGAGATTATAACGACAGTTCACTTACTTAATGCAACCCCTGTTGTCGTGCCACGTTGATAAATGAAATAATTTAGGTATAAATCCGACCACTATAAACTTCGTTCCACTTTTTTTGTATGATTGCATTCGGCTATGTGGGTCTGAAATGGAGAAATATTAACCAATAGGATCGCATAAATTCTCAGCTCTGCTCCAGTATGCAATCCTATTGGTTAATATTTCTCCGTTTCTCCGCTCACCCAGCCAGCAGCCTCGCTCCGCCTCAGTGGAACCGCAGCCTTAGCGTCGGGCAGGCGAAACTGCAAACGGAGTTCTATACGTGGAAATGTCATTACTAATGCCATCCAAGCTCTTGTGTATAGTCAAACCCCCCGTAACGTTGTTAGCAACGTTCTCAGATGCATTGATGTGCATTGGATACACAAATTGATAGTACCTGAAAGTAGGTACTTAAATATGGAAGAGTTATAGATAATGTCCAGCTTTGTGGGTGGTCGTCTGTCACGTATGTGACAATCTTTCCGTCGCGCACTACGCCGCCACGACCACGACATTTTCCGCAGAAGCGACTTTTGGTCGAAACCACATGGCGTCCGGCCAGTCTTGTTCGAGATAGCGGCGGTTAGACCGAGCTGCACTGGTCTGGGTCGACCCAAATTCAATGCACAAAGTAAGCCGACTCGGCTGGCGACAGGACAGGTGCGCTCCCTTAATACAATCACCGATGCATTAAACACACCGTGGCTTTGATCAGTTGAGTTTTACCAAAGGATCGATTTTGCTGTACTAACAATATAATGTAGTGGCTAGCGAGCACTTGATGATGTCATCATAAGGGGTTTTCCTTATTTGAACTGGGAAAAAAGACTGGCACTGACTTTTTAATCATTAAACGAAATGAGGTATGTCAGATGCCCACAGTCGCGACCGGCGAATTTTTTTTGTAAACTTTCTTCTCCACTCCTCTAGGAACACAATAAAAAAAGTCCTATGAAAATCCGCCCACTATAAACTTCGTTCCACCTTTTGAGTATTTTTTTACTACTTTGTCAGCGTCATTTTTATCTAATTGAGCTCGCCTACTAAGTTTGGCGGAGTTCTGCTACAAAACGTTATGCCGAGGGATCCGAACATCGGTATACTTACAACTTAAATTAATGAATGAATGCACCCTAGATGCCATCAACAGGTACTGAATAAATTAAGTCAAAACAATCACGCGTGAATATGTAATCCTGCTCCCAGAAGGGCGACGGTCTCGGCATTCAACCCGCCGGGGGGCTAGACTCCAATCGATAACTTATAAATACCAAGTCGTACAAACATGTCTGGCAAATGAAGAGAGAACCCGATTTACCTTCCGTTGTTTGACCGCATAGTTCGGCAGTTTTGACCACAGAGATATGATGGAGGTACCTCCTACCCTCAACCCGCTTTGCCTAGATAGAGATAAAGACGGAAATTATAATATTTGTTTCAAACTTTTGAGCTTTGTGCGTTTGAGCTGCCATTTTATAAACGGACTTAGCAAAGTTGCTCAAAAAACCAAATGTTAGCTTATATTAAGGGGTCCGTGGCTTAGGCCCCCAGTGGTCGAGGCACCCGTGATCCGAGCATCTGCAGTAGGTACAAGCACATAAATTATAATACTATCTAGTTCCCTATGAAACGGTCGTTAATATTCCACTTATGGATCACGATGATTCAATTTGCTCTCAAAATACCGACCAAGGTCTTGGAGATTGGGCGAGGTTTGCTGTGAATGAAAACGAAACTACTCAGTCGTATTGTTCATAATCATAATGGTCAGATTTATAGCTGAAAATATGTTTATTGGAATATTTTTGGAGGTTCTTACGTCACACTTTAAGTTCTTCTAACCTCGGTTAATTAGTTCCAAATAAGGAAAAGTTTGGTAGGGGACTTAGGTATTCTTGTTTAATTGATTATTTTGATTTTAAAACTTCGTTACATGAACTTGGGAGGTCATCGCTAAATAAAAACAGCCGCTCGGGTCGATCTTAAGGTTAAGGCGGTTCCCCGAGCAAAATTAGCAACTCTATTGGTGGTGGTTCAAACTTCGTTTGAAATACTGTTAGAATAAAGTTCTAATCAGCTTGCACTACAAAGTGATTGTTACGTCAGTCACTGCAGGCCGAATAGTGCGAAATGAGTGGTTTTTATTCTTTATAAAATAAAATTTACGTCTTTTGGAAAAAATAAAACGACAATTTATTAAATTGTCTATCCATTAGTATAAGTAGCAAATCAAAATAATGGTTACTTTACGAGGAGTAGCATTTTATAAATCGTAATTTCTCATTTCTGTGGTTTCGTTGTGAGGGGATTTATTAAACATTAAGCTACTTAAAAAAAAAGAAACGACAATTTTTGAGTCAAGAATATGTAGTAATTTAATCTATTTTTTATTAGTTGGTACTCGTATTTCTTTTGGATAAAGAGGAGTAGGCTCCAAAAAACTGCTCGTTCAAGGTCATTTGCTCGGGGAGGCGCCTTAAGCCGTGCTTGCCTAGGTTGGTCTGTGGATGGGTGATTACCCATTACATACCTAGTTTCCTCCGTGTCTCGAAAAGCACGTTAAGCCGTTGGTCGGCTGTCATTTGAAGATCTTTAACAGTCGTTACAGGTAGTCAGTGGCCCAAAAAGTCTGACTACCAGTCTTACCAAAGGGTATCGTATTACCCAGTACTAACTGGGTTGTGGAGGTCAGATAGGCAGTCGTTCCATGTAAAATACTGGTACTTTTTCAGCTACATCCGGTTAGACTGGAAGCCGACCCTAACATAGTTGGGAAAAGGCTAGGCAGATGATGACATGAACGTTGTCAAATGTCCCTGTATGGACTTATTTTTTTTTTGTTAAGACTATATTGTCCCACTCCTGGGTAAAAGTCTCACCTAAGATATAAACAGTCGCGAAATTTGAAATTTCCTATACCATTAGTAATTATTGTCAACATTTTGTATTTCTATTTTTAATCGGTATTTCGGTTTTAGTAACAACAAAATGTTAGAGGTCTTGGTTTTTATTTTTTCAAACTGTACATAAATTGTGGGTTAGCGCGAACACTGTTGAGGTAGGCTCTAGTGATTCCGCGGTATGCGCAAACTCGTACTACCCGCTACCGGCTACTACTTGCTTCTGTCTGACGACTGTAAGAATTGGCATTTTAACAATTTAACTGCAGTCATGAATAGGTACTTGATCTATATAAGGCAATATACAATAATGGTTCTGTAAACACGTATCCTACCGGGCAAGTACAAGTAGCTCATAGATGTGGGGGACTAGAGGTCAAGCGGGCACTGGGCAGGGAGCAAATCACATGTTTCCTGTGCAAAAGGGACGATGAGTCTCAAACTGTGTTTGTGTGTGTGTGTGGCTAAGGTTCACTTTGTAAAGATTGCAACGTCATTCTTTTGTAGATTCCTATTCTTATCGCGAGGATAGCGTTAAAAAATAAAGCAATTATTCACTATGGGGTGCCCTGATTCGACATAGTTTACGAATCGCGCCGAAAATTAGAAACATTTAACTAATCGGACTATCTGTTGAACATGTTAACATAAAATATCACATTTGTCGTCCGTGATCAATAGAGAACAGAATTTTCATTCAATAAATAGAAACATCGCACAAAGTATAGAAAGCATTTAAATCTGACAACCCCTTAGCTTACTAAGGGGTTGTCAGATTTAAATGCTTTCTATAATGCTTTCTATGGGGTAGTCTTAACTACCAAGGGGATCGTTTGTGGAGGTCAGATAGGCAGTCGCTCCATGTAAAATACTGGTATTCAGCTAAATCCGGTTAGACTGGAAGCCGACCCCTCCATATTTGGGAAAAGGCTAGGCAGATGATGATGGTGTATGAGGAAATGAGAAAAGCATAATTGCAACGTAGGGCGGGAACTCCCACATAATGTCCGTTTATACCTTCTACGTGACTGAAACCTTTGTTTTACACTTAGTTTGTGAACTGGAAAAACTCCCAAAGGTGTATCAAGCTATATATAATATCTTACTTGTTAATTACTAACAGGCTTTTCGAAACCGCAGGGACTGTACTTACCGTGCGATCTGTTCATATGGACTTAATAGCCATGCGTTGATGTGGTTTTATTTATTTATTTAACACTTTAAGCACAAAGTACAGAGGCGGAGTTAGTGCCATAGGCATTTTCTACCAGTCAACCTTTGGGTGATGCAGAGAAAATCAATGACCTCGTGTGTGAAGGAGCATTATCGTAATTGTCGGGACACATGTTGTATGAAATATATTTTTAACGGCACTTTAATGGCACTCATTTCCTTGATTAGTGAAAACTGCTCCCTTGCGAAGCCGGAAGGTGTCGCGGTCGGTATTTTGAAATAAAAATTATAGATATCCGTTTTGGAGAAAATTAAACTTAAATATTACTCGTTTAGCAGTGAATAACCCTTGTTTTTCCACGTGTCACGTAAATGATTCCACGCAGAAGTGAGCATGTTACGGCGTATGAGCGGTGTTTTGGTTTAATTAAGAAGATCAGTATTACTTAGGCATTTGCAAAATTAGAGATTGTAAATCTGACCAAAAGTTATTCTAATAGACAAGTGCATAAGTCCAGGCGGATTTACATCATTTCATACTTTGAATCATCATTATTAATTTCATCTTGCTAATTTCATTTTTATGTTTAATTTGGTTATTGTGTGAATGTGGCCTTTCTAATCACGCGGTATACGTTAAAAACTATTTGTTATTGTCAACATTACGCTGAACACGGTAACGATTGCAAAATCGGGCGCTCGCGATGTTACGTTGTCAGTACGCGGCCCGCTGCCCAACACTATACTATTATTATTAGTGTGTCGTGACGCTTAATAATCGCGGTTAAAATAACACACAGTGCAAAGAAAACCATCCCGCATCTTCGCCGCTACAATCAAACGCGCTATTCTTATTTACTTATTATCTTATTATGTGTTAGTTTTTTGCAATGACCCCAATGTAGCCTAGTATCCGTAGATACTATAGCTACATAATGTATGATGTAAATTAAAGTTAAATTACTGAAATAATTTCTCGGTATTTCCTAAATGGAAGATTCAATGTAACTGTTAAGGTATGGTAGGGTGTGTATCACGAAGCCTACAAACACAACGCCATCACGATGGACCAATCGACTTGTTTATGCGTCTGTGTCGGCGGCACGTAAGTGTATTGTGCGTTGGTCGTTGGTGTGCTACGGGAGTCGGTACTGTGGTGCGGTGGTAGAGGTGTTGTCGACAATGGATGGGTGTGCTTTAACTGGGCGGACGCGCAGGCACGTTCGCGCCGCTCCTCTGACTCATGGCTGTTCGCGTCTGCCCTCCTGTTGCATGATTGCATCCCCGTGCACTAGGACCCGCCTCCTGCTCCCCGGGCAACATCTGGCATTACGCGGTTGCGCTCATAACTTGCTCTACTTCCGGTGTGACTGCACGCATTGCAACTTCGCTCACTGGTTCCGAAACCGGTCGCGTTCGACTTTAACTCTATTCAACTTCACTTCAACACATTAAAGTGTTGACGTTTATTCTTTTAAAAAGTTTAGTATCGGCTTCAAAATTTTTTTCCAAGCGTGTATCAGTTGTTGTGATTTATTTTCTGTTTCGACGGATTCCGACTCTTCTTTTACTGATAACGAATACGGAGATTATGACACCTCTCCCCCGTCATCCAGCACGGCGGCGTCGCCGTACAAACCTTCATCAATGCGAGCTGCTTATAATAGGCTTGCTCGATTTATGCCTAAATATAGAAGGCAACAGCTCAATACTATAGCTGATAATACTGGTAATGAAACTGGTACTAATGGGAACAATAATTTAATTAACCATGGTGCTTCGACATCTACTTCTACCAACGGTGGTGCAAGTTCGAGCAATGGAAACGGCGGCACTACGAACGGTGGCACTGCTATTAATGCCAACATTACCAACGGTGGTGCTGTTACCAATGGTGCTTTGGGTAAGATTTAATTATTATTTTTTTCACGTAAAAAAATCAAATTAGCGTTGAAATAATATTGAAGTTACGTGAAATAAATTAATGAGTAAATAAGTGGTAAAGGTGGTGCTCAATTATAAATTATTGTTAAGGACTTTTTTTTTTAAAGTAGTAGCGGTTCGTTTGTTTAGTACGCGGTTAGTATTCGCGGTTGTGGTGTGAAAAATCGCGCGTTACACAAAACAGAGGCGAGTGAATCACGATCCCAGCGAAGAGGATAGTAAACGGTACGCACTATCATGCTAGCTAGTATATTGGTACAGAGCCGGCTGTTTATTCGACCGCTGCTACTACTACGGTACCGAGAATCTCGAATCGGACTCTCTTACTTTTAATTTTGTAGCTCTTTTAACCAGCGGATTTTTAACAATCTAAGCACGGTAATATTATAATACAGTAGTGTAACTCGGCCGCATGATAGAAATAAATGCCTACAGCCGCGCGGTACGTAAACATGCGTTAGGGCTGCCCGTCTCCAGCATTTTAATTACATTTGCCTACTTTCTGTTTCTATTTAGTTTTGCGATTGTAAATATCCTTTTTATATAAATAAATGAAATACTTTGTATATTGAATAGGAAGTGTTCAATAAAAATGCGTGTTGTTTTTGTGATTGGTAGATTTAATTAAAAAAACATGTTACTCTATTCGCTATATTTATTAATCCAAACACCTTTTTTTTCGTGTCATTAAAGGAAATACTTATCCATTAAAAAGACACACATTATGTACCTACCTACTAGTAAGTAAAAATATTTTATAGTCTTACCTTTCAGAGTTTCCAGGTAATTTAAAAAACCTTATGTCTGGATGCGTTATTGACGAATTCATACAACCAAAAACAGCACAATATTTCCTACTCGTCATATTAACTGATTTTTAGAGAAAAAATCGCGCGGTTATTGTTAAAAAAACAACACACCGTCCGTTCGACACTGCGGTACAGCCGTGACTGTCTGCGCCCCGAGCGCACCCCGAGATCGAGGTGCGTAGGTATAGCTCGCGTTTCGTCCGTTTGTATGAAGTTGGAGTACTGTATTATAATATTACCGTGATCTAAGTTTTCCAAACGTCACGATAACTATATATTGGGCGCTCTGAAAGACTAATAATATTCACCACGTCTTTTCAAGAACTTTTTTCGCGTCCAGGTCATCTCACTAAAAAACTATCTGCCTAACTTATTTAAATTAATAAGTATTTTGTGCGGTTAGTTTGGTGGTTTTAAAAAATTATAAAAACATCCTTAGAAAAATTGCAGTGTTCTGAAAATTGTGGCGAAAGCAGGGCAAGCCGATAAGAATGTATAGGTACAACTTTGAATTGTTTGTGAATGTTAATTTTCAACTCGCACTTAAATTACATTTAAGGTGATTCTATTATGTTGTACAGACGCCAAGCACATGAAGATACTACATTCTGTCAAATTTCTATAATAGATGTTTAACTTTATCGCTAAAGCATTACGTTCAAGGTTGATTGGGAAAATTTTACAGTTTCGGTTAGCTTGATGTGCTTCCGTCTGTACATTATGTTGATTGAAATTCGATTTGCGGCAATTATGATGAAATTATTAAAACAATAAAAACAGCAAGCTCTCTTTTTTCCTACAAATCATCATATTTTCATGAAATAGTATTTTACGCATCAAATAGTGGGTGTAAAAAGACCCTTAACGCAGCCGAAAGGTACCTGCTTGTTTTTCCCATCTATACGATATTTTGGACCTTACCTGGGAATATTTTCAGCTACAGAGCGCTCGGTTGACGAATGACGGCTTCCTGTAGGGTCCGTTAGGCTTGTATATGGTTTCCGAGAGCTAATTTGGAGTTAATAATTATTGTTACTCACCGTAATACGGTTTTTTATTTTCTTACATTATGTGTTATAATAAAAAAGGTACTAGCTACCCGTGTACGATAACTTGAGACCTAAGTTCGGTGAAGTTAATTTAATTTACTCTTGTATTTATTATCACTTCGTAAACGTTTCCGTATAGGTACCAAGCGGGATTCAATGTAATACGTAGTATTGTATTTTTTCGAAAATGTAAACTTGCTTTGTACGTTATGCAAGAAATAAGAACGGCAACGTTCGTAAATTGTTTACCGAGACCTGTTACTTCCCGGACGGTCTGCACCGGAATTTGACTGTCTAAAATCCAAACAAACGCAGCAATTAGGTCTTGCCCATTAGCAGTGATATAATGATTTATTTACGATTACATTAATTGTGATCATTTGTTCCTATGCTGTAACTGTCCAATGGGACGTGCGCGCGCGCCTGTTACCATATTTGAAATTGAATAGGACTGGGCACGAGGCTTGCACAATAATGTCGGAGTAGTGAACTCGTGGCGGCGCAGGAGTAGCGCTGGCTCCCCCGTGCGGCGTCCGTGCAGTCATTAGCTATCCTCGTAGCTAACACGGATTGATGGCTGCACCGGTGCGTCTAAATGGATAAAGACAACGGCGAGGATCGTCGTGTAGCGCGGCCGCGGCCCACTTCCTCACGAGACGACGCGGTTCGCGACGCGGCGCCACTCCGGAATAAATTACCTCCAGTGCGAAGTTAACACAAGTCGGTTCCCAGTGAACAAGACGTGGCTTACGGTGTCATCGCGATTTGCAAAACATAACACATTAATACGTAATAACCGCTGTCATAGCACTCGTGCAACGGGCCTGGAATCGTAAAGTTTCGCCTCTCATTGACGCTCTCCGTTATATAGGTACTTCCACGGTTACGCTGAGGATCTTATGAATGGGTACGTTATTTGTGTTGTTAAGTGTTCTCTTGTGCGTTGATAGTATTGATACCAACTTCCTGATTTTATGAATATCAAATTGTGTGTCACATCATCACATCAATAATCCAAGCCATCGCGTGCCTCGCATACATTTCAACAACGTCCTGGTTAATTTGTTAATCAGCAACTTGCTTCGTTTTCGTGTTATATTCTGCGTGCTTTGTGATGTATAAGACGTCCCTACATTAGATTAGCTTGCCTTTGATGAAGCCGTAGCCTAGATTTTGCCGACCACCACTTTCATAATGCATTTCTGCCAAAGGAAAGGCTGCAGTTACTTATACTTTATTAACATTTTATTAAAAGACTAAACCGATCCATTGAAAACTCCGGCGTTTTACTGCGTCGTAGAGCTGCTCTAAAACTAATTTTGACTAGTTAAAAACACATTTTTAATTATGAAACGGTACCGGTTCATTCGCTCGTTCGTGCAATTTAAAATTAACTGCCACTCGACCATCACGGAGTTTTATTGAAAATACTTTTACGTGCGTTTAAAAAATGTCAAGTACAGACTCAAATCCCTTTTAGTTTTGAAAGTAAGTATTTCGAGTTAGGAATTTTGTACATAATATGAAACCGCACAGCCTAGACCTATGGGTTTAGAAGTTTGAAATTTTTCATGAGTTTCCACAATATTTAATGTGAGCACTAAATTATACAGGGTGTAAAAAACCTCTTAACGATGCCGAAATACACTTGTTCTCCCCGTCATTGCGATCATTATTTTTGTTCCACACCATACCTCGGAACCTGTTCGGAGATATTGGGCGTCAAAGTTCCATCTTTATGACATGATTTTTTTAAATACATGTTTTTATTTTAAGATTTTTTCTTCTAACACCTCTACGACCCCTGTACTATTCAATTCATCCATCAGCACAATGTTTTAAGGTTGAACTGCGCAACATATTTTCCATACAAATTTCGGGGGGCTATTACTCCACTGTTTGACATGGTACATCTAAAGTTAAACATGATATCGTTTTGTCTCATTATTAATTGTGTCTGTACGGAATCAGAATAGTAAAATAAAAAGCCATTCAAAAGTTACGAGCTACCAAAGATTCATTTTTATTGCCAATTTTAACGTAACTTTGGGCGTAAATTAGTAATAAAAGAAGCGTCAAATTTCCAAAACAAAGTCCGTACCGACACAGTACAACTATCGAAGAATTCAATAAATTTTATTTGATAATGATTTATGCAGTGTTTTTTTCATAAAATTCGATTTCCCAAAAGCTTTTTCATATTTTTTTACGCGCGCCTTTTACTATGAATTTTCGTGCATCTCACTGAATGTTTCCCCCGGTGCGGTGCGGGAGGGGGGACACGCGATATTGACATGTCCCTCGTTTGATAGAAGAACAAGACCTATATTTCTGTCCTTTTCATTTCATGCATGACGTCAGTGACGTGTCAGTTGTTTTTCGCTGAAGTTGAAGGGCCTGTGCATTTTTATTGCACTCCTATAATGTGTGTGTTTCGATAGCGCGACCACGGCATTATATTTTTTTAAACTATGGCAAGATTTTGTAAAAAAAATAATTTAAAATTAAATTAATTAATTTCAATTTTAAATTTCACATTCAGAACATTTTAAAGGTTATAAGCGATACCGTACGTATGCTCCTAAAATATAAACCTAGGATTTTTTATATTTTTTTTACAATTATGTTGTAGTTATTTACCTAAATTTCAGGTCTCTGCAACGCTTAGTTTTTAAGATTTCCGTGGCCGCGCGGTTCTCCGCGTTTCAATGGCGTGGCCACGTTCAAACCCTTATAACTTTTTAACCATAACTTTGACAAATTTAAGGTTTTGGGAAATTTGAACCACATATTACATACATATTTTTACAAAATCATGGCATAGTTATTTAAAAACAAAACGCCATGGTCGCGCCATCGAAACGCACACCCTATAATATGGTGTAGCGACCTACTTATTTAGAAACTTTATATACATAAAACCTTCACGATATAATTTTTACTTTTCTTCTGATCTGTCACTTCTCTGTCTTGTGTTGATTAAATTTATATAGAATTATGATTTTTTTAAATTTAATTTAGATAGTGTACAACAACCACTAAATTGGTGACCCCGACATGATACGCCCTGAAAAGGAAATCCTAAACTTTATCAGGCCAAGGAAATCCACAGTACCACGAAAAACATAAACATAAAGCAGTCGTCTGCCGACCAACGTCCAGACTCTGCTGGCTTCACAGCCATTTATTTCTCTCGAGGGATTAGCAGACCTGGCGGAAAGCGTCCAGGACATGGTGATCCCAGGCCAACAATAACAAACAATATAGTTACAATACAATACAATATTATTGTTGCCACTAATCTCGCGAATTGTGTAGTGACCATGACGTTATAAGTTGATAGTAAAAGTTTTAAAGAAAAAGTTTATTTTATTCTTTTTAGCACATTTAAATAAAAGGTCAGACGAAAGTATTATATAACTTCGTTTTTGTTCGGAACGGTTCGGAACGCTGAGTGTGTGCGTACGAACTAGACGCGCGTGAAGACTAGCGCCTAACTGCTCATCACTGATACTATCTCTGTCGGGCACGATGCCAGGTGAGACAGCGTGCTTTTTGGCCACGCCCACCAATGAGTTCGAGCCCGTGTGATGTGTCACCTTAAGTGCGTTACATGGGCTTCTACCACAAATCATGATTTTTCATCCCAAAAAAAAGTCGTTTCCCAGCAATAATTTGGCGAAAAATTACTTAGTTTGATGTACAGAATGCTTGGTTGAAGGCTTCGTCGTGATGAGGTTGTTTACACCTTGTATAGCTTATTGAAAATTCTTCTACTAACTAAATAAGGGATGAAAGTTTGTGTGGAAGTTATTTTCCAAATTAGACGGGAAATTGGTTAAGTAGGTACGCGGTTTATGACTTCCAATTATATAATACGCTCTTCTTCATTGAAAATGAAAATGAAAATTTTTAAAAAGCAAAAAAATATTTGTGCCTTCGTTTTTTTTAACTATACCTAAGGGTCCTGAGAAATTGCCGATTCCTTTGGACTATCGGGTTTGTAGCTTCACAAAATGGTTTGTCCTACCATTTCAGCATTAATCATTTTCCGATGCAGCTGCTCAATGACGCTGTTATCTCTACTCGCATTCGATACACCTATTAACAGAACCTATTAACAGTCGTTTATCTTCTGGCGATTTCAAGAACAATAATTTCTTAAAATTATATTTATCGTGTTTAAAATAGAATTTATGGAAAATGTGATACAACTCTTGACTTCTGTACAAAGGTTCACAACGTCGCGTTTCCTATCCTCGACCCGTTCGAAGATAAGTAGGTACTTGAAGATATTGTCAAAGGGCCGTCCTTTAAACATGTGAGGTTCAAGGGGTCATGAAAAAAATCACGACTTATTACCATGGACGGGATAATGTGACAATCACGTGTATTTTTTTGTAGTACGAAAAATATGGATTTTTTACCTACTTATTACGAATTAAAAACCCCGAGCAAGTGCAACAGATTCTAAAACTGTGATCTTTTTCAATTAAAATACACGTCATGCTGGGAAAGAGGAGGAGGAGTAGCCTAAAACCTCACGACATAATATCACCAAGGGGGACGGAGGCCAAAAAACTGGCCTAAACACAAATAACAAAAAAAGGTAATGGTGGTAATTAAAGGATGGCCGCCAAGATGATTTGGTGTGGGGCGGGCTCCTAAACATGGCTTATCAATATAAACACTAAAAATCCTCCCCAGAGAAAAACAGAACCTCTGTTATCAAATTATAATGCAGAAGATTAAAAAATCCCAACGCACTTACTTTTTAACTTCATTTTATGTTTCCGCGAATATTTTAAGAGAAAGCACCTGTGTGTTTATCTTATGCAAACTTTCAGGTAAAACATTTCAACATGCTTGCTATACGGTGACATGAAACTACGTCCTCGAAGCAATTTCATTAACGTCCACTAATCTACCGGTTCCTAGAAAAATTTGGTAACTGCATAAACCGGGATAAGTTAATTAAACTAAAAGCGTGTCTTTAGCGATGTTAAAGCCTGGATAAATTACGTCCTGATTTGTTTTTAGGGTTCCGTACCCAAAGGGCAAAAACGGGACCCTAATACTAAGACTCCACTGTCCGTCTGTCAGTCTGTCACCAGGCTGTATCTCATGAATCGTGATAGCTAGACAGTTGAAAATTTCACAGATATGATGTATTTCGGTTGCCGCTATAACAACAAAGCTAAAACTAAACACAGAATAAAATTAACATATTATTAAACGGGGGCTCCCATACAACAAACGTGATTTTTTTGCCGTTATTTGCCCGATATTAATAACGGCAACAGGTACACGCTAAAAATAAATTGTTAAATTAAATTAAAATAAATATTTAAATTAAATTAAAATAAGTATTTAAGGCTCCCCTATAACAAACGAGATTTTATGCCGTTTTGTCTAATGTTGTATAGATAATTGTACGGGAACCCTTCGTGCGCGAGTCCGACTCGCACTTGACTGGTTTTTTTTAATTCGCAAACAACATTCGAGATAGATAACTCCATGAATTCAGGAAATAGTAAAATGGATCTACAAAAGTGTTCTTTCGCCTTAGATTTACTTCTTTGCAAGTAGCACGACTGGTGTCGAAGAAAATAAATATATCAACATACGTCCATATTAAAACTATTCGCAGCCAAATTACATACTAGAGTACAAGGTTAATTTTCGTTTATTTGATAAGTGTGTCAGTCCTACGGCGCGGCGTGTGTAGCTGCGCCAACGCCTAGCGCGGTGCCGCGGTCTCGCACGCGCTCAAAATAAAGCTTTTATATTATTTTAATCCACGAACTGTGTCATAATTTTGTATGTCACTTTTATACTATTTCCGCTAGCTGTTATGAAACTAGTTATTCTACCTTGCCCATCAAAAATATCAAACTAACTGTAAAATTAAAAACACGTTTACAGTGCTCTCATATTAAAGCGAAACTTCCATGGACCTTCATATCTAAGGATATGTCATGACATAAGATGCGTTCACAAGGTCTTTAAAAAAAATCTCGCAATTTTCCATCGCAACAGCTGTGCGGAATATTAGGAATGCAAATTACATACCGTGTGCTTAGTACGGCTTCTCGCCGTTGACGCTGGTGTGGGGAAGGGGGGGTCTAAAAATGAATGGTGTTGAGCAGGTCATGTACTTAACCAAAATCAAAATAGCAGATGGTCGCTCACCAAAATGAAAACCATACAATAAGATGCTTACAAAAAAAAATTGTAATGGCATAGGCCCACGCAAAGATAGTGTGACAAATTACTGTTTAAAACATGAGGGGAAAATGATATGGCGGACTAGACTCTTATATTTACACAACAATATAACTTGACAGAAAACTTGTTATAAACTGATAAGTTGATAACTGAAAAACCCTACAAAAATACGTCGCACTATTTTTTACTAGATAGTCTACGCATTAATGTAAGACGCTGCGGCGGCATAAATGTATAGTCGATCGCGGTGGTTTAATAGGATCAAGAGGCCAGCTTATAACACCGAAGGGTTTTGTTACCAGTGACGTGCGGTCGACTGTACAACACCATACCATACACGGGTGTACTAGAGTGACGCAAACGTTTCGGAATTCAACCTTAACATTGCAGATGAGCGCCGTGATTTAAATATAACTTCGCATCTGTACTTGTACGAACTTTTTGTTGCCCGTACAACAATGCAATATAAACTCTATAATTTACTTGTTAGAGTTGTAAATTGTCTGGTAATGTTGTGCGTAATGTTGTGTAGAAACAAACAGGCCACAGAGCCGCACGTAACTACCACTCGGCCAGTGGGTTACCCGCTCCATGAAGGTACAGCGTGTTTCAAACACACGATGCCAAAAATATTGTTATTTTTGACGATTGTACCGGAAAAATAAAACAAAGTAAGAACTCCGGACTACAGTACGACTGTCGCCGTCGAACGGGTACTGAAAACGTGTCCCGCAAAAGAAAATCTTTTGTTCGGATGAAAAAGTATTTATACTGGCGACAGTTCATAGAAGTCGATATCTAATGTAAAATAATCATCATATTATCAATGAACCATTTCTTTCACAGGCACATTGAATATGACCCGCGCAATCCTCGAAGTCTTAGACGGACAGTCTGACATAATTATGGCATTCATAGTTGCCCGACGCTAAACTAATGAAAGTGTTGGGTGCATAAATGCTTGCAAGACAATAATTTAATTGTACTTACTACTTTTTATTTTACGGACTAGCCATTCTTGTTGGTTTAATGAGAAATTGAGGGATTTTGGACCGTGCTAAAGTTAAAATCTTTAATTTTACAATGCGAAATTTCGGATTCGGATACTCGTTAGATATTGCACTTTGCGTTTAGATGTTCAGATTTACTGAAATATTTGTTTTTCCTAATTTTTACTTTGTGCAGCTCTTCGATCAACAATTAGCAACTAATTGTTGATCAAAGGTGTCTTAATAAAAAAATAATATTACGAAGAAAGTGGAGCCCCGGAATTGCTTCATATAGTGTAACGTACGGTCATTCATTCGCCTCTAACCAGCAAGCGGGCCCCGTGTTGCCTACCTTTTTTAAATAACTTTGCTTGAGTAGTTTATGAGACTTATGCCCGACCCGTCACTATTAACTCGTTTATGAGTTAGCTTCTATAAAACGTATTTTTTTTCTGATGATCTCATGATCTCTTAATAACTTCTAGTTGCAATTCAAAATGAAGTCGTGTCAAGAATGCTTGTGGAATAGGTACTACAACTAACAAGTTACATTAAATAAAAAAAAACCCTGACACGTAGGGTCATAATTTCAAGGTTATTTTTTTCTTTTTATAGGGTTTCACTGTTAACCTTTTTTTTGTCGGGGTTTTTTTAAATTTTTGTTTAATTATTTATTTCATGCTTTTTGTAGGGAGTCCTTATTTTTTTTTTTCATTTCTTTTATTTTCTGGCGTTTTAAGATCCAGGTAATTTCATGTTTAGTCATAGGGCATACTATCCGGATAATTTTTGGTTTATTATTTTTACGTATTTATACATTCTAACATTATTTGATTACTTACACAATTATTCGGGTATTTTTTTCGAAAATGGCAACACTGAACTGAACCCCCTTGCCATGTTGTGAAGTGTGGACACTTCGTCCGGCATTAGTTGCGGCCTCTGAGTGAAATTTGTAAGGACGTGTTTGTTTATGTAATGTTGTTGACTGGTGTGTTTGTGCTGGATTTTGAAACAGATGGAATAATGAAAACACTGATTGACTTAAAAAACGACACAAGTTTTCTAGCGCTGAAATAGATATATTAAAAGATCTGACAATTTTTTTGAATGTTATAAAAACAACCGTAGAAGCAATCTGCTTACTGCTGAGACTGCCCTGAAATTTATGATTTCAAAACTTGCTGAAAGAGACAGCACAATAAGTCAACAGCTAGTAGAATCTTTAAAAGCACGCATTATTTAACGCTGACAAACGGAACGTGTTAGTACATTCAAATTCTTGCACAACCCTACGAAATTCTATGAACAAAAGTCATGTCACGTATTCAGAATTTCTTATAATATAGTGCCAGGCACTAAAATCGAAAAATCCTTATTAAACACACCATCAACATCCACTGCAATTCCAAAGCAAAATGAAGACTATGTCGAGTACAAATGGTACTCTTCGATAGAGGTGGTCCAAGAAGCCAGCATTTTAGTCAAATATATAACTTTCTTATGACCATTCCTCGAACCTGCGTGGAATCTGAAAATTTTACTCAATGGGCTACCTGTGCAATAAATTGAGGACATCTCTATACGACTCGACATTAAATAGCTTGAGTTGAAAGTTCCCTTCGATCTTATTATCAAAGACTGAAAAAGTAATATTTAATTGTTACAATTCGTTTCATAATTTAATTTATGAACAAAGTTTAAGATAGGCCAGGCACTTGGAAAAAATGAGATTACTCTGTTTAAAAGTATTTTTTTTTTTTTTACCTTAAAATATTGCTTTTTAAACATTTAGGTAGAGCTTACAGATTTTACAGAGAATTATAAATTAAAAGATCTCATTATGACGACTATCATTTATTATTTTATAGTTCTGATTTTAAGATTTTTTACTACTGTAGTACCTACTTAAAATTTATAAAAAATATTACAAGATTTTTATTTTATTTATTTATTTATTTCTCCATTTTACGACTATCTTTACAGGCTTACCTAATGCGATAATGTACACAATAACAATATTAAATTTTGTAACTAATCACAAACAATACATTTTTTGTGAACTCACTCAGAGAACAATTGAATATGTTAACGTCTATGAGGTTGAGAGTGCGGAGCGCACGCGTCAGTGGCGCCTCCCCTAACAGATTGGTCCGCGCGCGCGGCACCGCCAGCAAGCGTGGCTGCCGACGTCGCCCCACGTACCTGTCCGGAACACACAAACCTACGTTCGCTAAAATGTCCGCATTATGTATCTTCCCTCTAAGTACCTTGAATATGTACGAGGTGAGTGTGAGATCCCTCCTGACCCTCAGTTCGTTATACCCAACCATGCCCAAAATAAATAAAGTTGGGTACATAAGCGGATAAAAAGGGTATACACCATACAATTTCAAATATAAATATCTCACAAAGATAGAAAGAAAAGATAGATAAGGAAGAAAAGATGTCACATCTGTGTAATTTTATGACTTAGTTTGTTATGCTTAGGTTTGATTATTTTATTTTTGCCTTAGTTCGTTAGACTGTTTACTGAATATAAATCATTGACGATATTGTGGTTAAATTTTATTTATATCATTCCTATCCAAATTATCTGTATTATCCGGATAACGTTATCCGAGTATCCGAATATTGAAATGAGCGGATAATTGCATGCCCTAGTCAGGTTTTTAATCCGTCAAAAAAATAAAATATATCATAGTGTACTTAAAGTATTCTACTAGTCAAGCCCTTTCATTTGATACCCTTACCCAAAGGTACGAGGTTTTTTTTACAAATAAATATGTAATTCGCCATTTTGTGGCGGATCCGTCGTTTTTGCGTCGGGGTTTAAAAAGACTTGGTCTGCATTTCTAAAATCACAAACAGTAAAACTATTAGGAAAACGTTATTTTTGCATATTATTCCTCTGTAGGTAGGTAACGTGTAACGCCGGCACTTCCAGCGATGTTGTTTAGACAAGGTTGTAGTCATCATCATAATGAGTTGCTGCGGCTGCTGATCCAATTTAAACCCGAAGTTATAAAAATGACAGCGCAGACGCGTAGAGCAGCAAGCGCTAACGATGCGCACCCGAAGACGTACCTCAGAACGTGTTCCGCGTACGTCAGAACTTGAGTGATGTTTATATTTTGTGCATCGTTCTATCCTGAGAGAAAATTCATGACTCAAACATACACCATTGCATAATCAGCCTATGATGTTCCCACTGCTTGGACACAGCCCCCCTCTCTATGGGTCTATCGATCACCCGTGTGATTGATATCGACGAACCCGTGTTCATCGATATCACATGTTGATTTTTTTTATTCTAACATAGATCATACCGTAAAATAAGAGGTTATTTTAGCACATTAAACGCTTACTAAGCAAAAACGCATGTCCAATATTCCCATGCATAGCCTAGATAGAATCAATCTCGCCAACTTGGTAAATAAAAATCGCTTGTTTTTATCGGTTGTCGGTGTTTTTATCTTATTAATAGCCTTGTAAAGGGTTTCATCAAGAAGATTATGCCAAGCTATAGTAATGATGATTTGTCTGTTAATACTAAGTAATTAGCGATACACTAACACGGTTCTGTTTATTAGCCATCACTGCTGATCAGTGATCTGTCCTTTAGTATATTGCATTACGGACGATCATTATTTGATCATTTAGAATTAATTGTATTGATGCCATAACAGTTTTATCACCCAAGTAAAATCTCTATTTCACTTGAAAAGTACTGGCTATCTCCTTTACCAATCTTTATTTTTATCAAACAACCTTAGAAATACAAGTTCGTTTGTCCTACTTGACGAAATTTTAACAAACAAGTAAATACCAAATACACAATACAATACAAATACAAAGTTTTTCGAAACTGTTAAGGCGATTACATGAGCTAAACGCGAGTTTTATAATGCAAAAAAGCATATGATTCACTGCAATAAACAAAACCAGAAAAATATATGATATTCTTCAGGATATATGCTAGTACGATAGTCTTTTGAAAACATAATACGACATATTTTATTCGATAGAAAAAAATCACGAACTTATCTCTAAAAATTTCTTTTAACGAGTAAAAAACATATTAAAATATATGCGATCATTCTGTTTTTTTTTTTATTCTACAAGCAAAATACTAGTTTTACTTTTCTAGTCCAATCAATAGATTTTTTGTAAATCGCAAAAAAACCACTCATTTCGCACTAATCGGCCGCAGTGACTGACGTAACAACCACTTTGTCGTGCAAGCTGAATAGAACTTTATTCGAACAGTCATAGTGTTTTACTTTTCTAGTCCAATCAATAGATTTTTTGTAAATCGCAAAAAAACCACTCATTTCGCAATATTCGGCCGCAGTGACTGACGTAACAACCACTTTGTCGTGCAAGCTGATTAGAACTTTATTCGAACAGTATTTCAAACGAAGTTTGAACCAACACAAATACAGTTGCTTATTTAGCTCATGTAATCGCCTTAAGTTTAATGCATCATCATCATGTTCCTGCCCTTGTCCCATGTTACTCGAGGTCGGAGCAACACGTTTTTTTCTTAAATTCTCCTGTCAACCGTCACGGAATAATTGACTCCTTTATCTTTCATATCATTCCTCACACAATCCATCCATCAACATTTATACTCATCACTCTTTTAGTCACGTGCGATTCATCCCTCCTCATCACATGTCCATACTACGACAGTCGATTCCCTTTCAACTTTTCTGTAACTGGCGCAATTTTTAAGCTTCCTCTAATACACCTACTCGTTCCTTACCTTATCCATTCTTGTCACACCACACATCCACCTCAACATTCTCATCTCCGCTACCTGCAATCTTTACCACCAGAGAGCCTCTTCCTGGATGTCCGCCCGCTGTAGACCAGACTTGAAGACTTAAATGCAATGCGAGCACTTGAAAGTCGGACGTTGAAGTATTTGTAAAAAACAAAGAAGACATCGTTGTACAACAATACCATCTGAAACCATTAAGAGTGAGAAGATAAACAATCGGCTTGTTGAGAAACGACGACGTCTCTCACAGGCGTGACAATGAAACCATAATGTTATTCTGTGACAATCGCAGCCGCTACGCGGTATACGGTGCGAAAAAATTACGATTGGGCCAGACGCCAACCGTTTTCGCACGTCCGTCCGTCTAATCGGTAACAAATAGATTACAGATATTGTTACGCTTTTACTGCTTGCCAACCGCACACTTTTGTTGTGGCTTGTTCATGGTATGTACTTAATACTTATGTAGTGAAATCGGGTTCTATACTTAGCCACGCTAATCTCGGAGATATCGCGTCTCAGGATAGTAGATGTCTTGCCGATGTCATTGATCTTCCTTTACTCATAGGTAATAAAACGGCTTTCTCTCATGTTACTTGGACCAAGCATGTCATAGGAAAACCATTTGTAGACATTAATTATAAATGACTTGGCCCATCACGAGCACTCAGCATTAGAGTTGAAGGATTACTTAGTCTCAAACATGAATAATCACTATGAAAATAATAGTCGTATTACTACCGACTGGCTCTTAGCATGGGTGCAACAATTTACTGAGACCTCTATAAATCTATCCATAAAGCTTCCCGGCATAATTTTCTTAATTATGGTGAAAACCGCATTAAACTCCATTGTGCAGAGTCTAGGGCTAGAACTGAGCGGTCAAACAGACAAACCTCAAAATGTCATTTGTTCACTATCCATCCTGTCTCCCGTCCTGGAGACGTTTTATTTAATCACTGAACCATGTTTCACTCTACGACATATTAATTAATTATTATCCTCAACTGATATGGATAGATAAGTTAAGACAAAAAAAAAGTCATGTCTTGTTATGTCTCGCCAAACACACTTCCTGTCTAACTACGTCTTCCGGACAAATAAATTATTATCACGAAGAAATACTGGGATAAATAGGTACCTACCTACGCTGCCCCTTATATTTCGTTCTAAAAACGACCTCGTTTCACGTGAGTAAAATAAAGACATATTCCGAGGTAATCACTTATTCTATTTAAAATATGTATCAAGATCAGCGATCTGCGGCTAGAGTGCCGGTCAGAAGCTGCCGCGAGAGAATCGATAGAGCCTGTCAGAACACGCCGCCCGATTCCGAAGCCGATCTCACGGAACACTGCTTTCGGCTACACTCAGGCTCACAAATAGGCACGAGACACTACTATTTTTATTATTGGGAAAATTATCTTAGCTTCACCATTAATGTATATACCTAGGTAGTTTCATGAAGTTTGAGCAGAAAATTCTCGGTATAATATTCTATATATTGAAGTTTAAAATCTTCATAATATTCCAGTCCAAAACCACAAGCAAAGTACCTAATACACATCTAAAAACTACAATGAAATTCGTGTCGCTAATTTACGAGCAAAAACCTAATAACTAAAAAATAAAATTAGCTTAATTAGGCGTGTTGAATAATGAATGGACAACACTAAAGGCGGCGGGCGCCCATTGCGTGTCGCTTGAAGTTCGCAGTCGAGGCTGAGGCAGCCACCGCCCCACATGTTCCTCTGTTCGTGTTGTTATAGAGCGCTGCGGTTTTTGGCAGGTACTTTTGACAACCCTTCCCTGTAAAGAAACCGTCGAAAAAAGTTTTTATCATCTTTTTGCCCTAGTTCTATGTTACTTGGGGCCGGCGCAACACGTTTTTCTTCCAGTCTCCCCCCTATCATCTACGCACGTGTGACACGCTATCATTAATTACTCCTTTTTCTTTCAAATCATTCATTCCTCAAACAGTTGTCATGTTAATATTGTTAATTCTCCGTAGATCGTTGACCATTTGAGCAGGCTCTTTGTATAGTATACAAGAAACATGTGGAGCCGTAGTGACCGGCGTCACGTGCCACCTCCACGTTATATCGCACGCTAGTAAAGTGTGCCACAACAGAAGTAAATCGTCGATGAAATCCCATTCAATTTACGTAACATGTTTTAGTTTCCATTCGTCAAGTCAACACTCGATGCTATTAATTCGGCATCGAACTGATGTGTTGTTTATGAATCAATTAAATTTGCTGATCATACAAAGTCCTTGTCACTGAACAACAAGTTTTAATTTGAGATGCGTTCACAATGTGGCTCACAAAGAATTTTTACGCGTTTAAAATTCTAGCTGACTAATCGGTACCGTACCTACAGAATGTTCACGTTTCAACTCCAGTTGACTTGATGCCACCCTAACAATTTGTTGTGCATTTCGCATGTGCCGCCTTCTTCACACAGTCCCGTGATACCATACCCACGATATCCTCGTCCACTTCAGGCCAACAATCACTTTAATATCGCTGAAACATGCTACAGTGAGTACTTGAAAGCTTCTTCGATATACCTAGCAGGTGGCAGTTGTGTGCTCTTTTTGTACTCAGTTTGATTACGTCGTGAAACTTATAGACTTTAACATTATAGCCCAGTTCTGTGTGACTACACCAGATCTGTCCCAACCTCCTATCATCTTGATAGCAGGTTCGGACCGACATCACTTGGTAATACTAATGGAATTGCGGCACGCATACCTTACCGTGCCCCAATTAGATTGGTCCTACCTACGCATTCTGATCGTATCTGAGTCTATCATCATTTACTATATTCACTGTTAGCTTGTTAACATATCGTACTTACCGGCCAAGTGTGAGTTGAACTCGCTTGGAAAGGGTTCCGTACAATGCCAAAGTCAAATTTTCCGTAAGTGAACGTATTATATTGAGTTTACCACTTAATTTTCAATTGATAGAATTCTTACAGGTTTTCTTATCTACAAGCAATGAACTATACTTTGATTTGTTTTCAAAATTTTGGTTTCTCAGTAGTTTCGGAGATCAAGGGGGGAATGGTAAATTTTCGTCTTCTTTCATGAATAAAATCAAAACTATTTATTTGACAATAATAACAAAACTAAATTTGAGATCCTCGTGACGAGCCCTGTCATTTGATATAAAGAGTGTAAAAAACCTCTTAATGAAGTCGAAAGGCAATTGTTCTCCCCGTCATAGCGATCATTTTTTTGCTCTACACCATACCTTCTAGAACCTTCTAGTTACGGAGAAAAAAAAAACGGAGAAAAAGTTCCAACTTTTTGACAAGTTTTATATGTAAGATACACCTCCACGACCCCCGTATTATTCAATCCATCCATCAGCACAATTTATTGAGTGTATTACATTGAGTTTTCCCACAAAACATGATTTTTCACCCCAAAACGTGATTTTTCACCCCTAAAAAAATACGTTTCCCAGCGTATTTTTTGCGTACTTATAGTTACTTAGTTTGATGTACAGAATGTTTGGTTGACGGCTTCGTCTCATCACGAAGCCGAAGTTTACACCCTGTATGACACAATAAGGTTTGCAAAACTTTTTTTAATTTCCTAATTTGTCACCCAAAAATGACCCTTAGTTAAAAAAAAAAACATTTACTTTGCACATTACTGTGTTTGGGTCATAGGATTACACCATCGCATCGTACCAAACTTCACCTGATTTGGTCGAGTAGATTCGGAGCAAATTGGCTGTGACAGACAGACGTACAAACGACAGACGCACAAGTGATCCTATGTAAGGGTTCCGTTTTTTTTTATTTTTTGTTCGGAACCCTAAAAATGAAGCGTCTGATTTACTGTTAAATTCCTTTTAGATGAAGATCACTGTATCGCCGGCTTATAATTTGAATTTTGTCCGGTCACTATTCGCCTAATATCATAATTTGCAACGAAAACACTAGTTTAATTAGAACTATATTTACATAGACGCTTTAAGTCCAGAGATATAATAAAAGGACAATGTAAAACATCAAAGGGTGAAAGGGGGGACGCACTCGGCTCGGCTGTCAGATTCAATTTGGATGAACCGTCGATGCAGCGGAACGCCGAATGAATTAAAATTTCGAAACCTGTCGAACGCACAGGCATAGATAATATAATATTTGTTTCTATTAATTAAGATATTGGTACCTTTTTTACTTACGGAATGTATGTGCAAGGCTCATAATTGCCTTTGATAGATTTTATGAACTAGATTTAGATTCCTCCGAAACTCAATAAACAGAAATGAATTAGTAGATTCTGCGGTTCCACTCCATTCTTTTGCATAGCGTGGAATATCCACCGAAGGGATGGTGTGGGGTAGGATGAGGATTAAACAAGCGAGACCCATGGCAGATATTTCATAATGAGAAACAGTGCCTTCTCGCTAAGCTAGTTAGTCGCTGTTTATTCTGGCTTTCAACAAAACGATTATTTCATTGTTGATTAACCATTCCATAAGAAAGGATGTGACCGAGAATTGAACAAATTAGAATATGCAATCCCTAACCAGAAAGTAGACTTAATTCGCATTGTGCATGTGGTGGCGGCAGAATATGCATTGCTCATTGATTGCTGCGTATTAATTATATGGAATCCCGGCTGCGTGAACCGGAACGACCTCTTTGTGATATTGATTCACCATAATTGAACAGGGCTGCAGTCTTTGACAGCACTTTTAGTTATGGTCTCCATTGAACATGTCACCACACTGGCCACCAATATTAAAAAAAAGCCCGAATGCAACTAAACCAACCACTATAAGCAGACTGTAGTTAGTAGTATTTGGCAGTTATTTATTTCAATCAGTGGTTGCGTATAATTTAGCACTAATACGTCTTCACAGAACTTGGCTTTGACATATTACTCTACTAGCTGTGTCTACGCCTCTGATTGCTACAGCAGCAAAGCTCTGTACTCTGCTCTGTTAGAAATGACGGACTGCTTCATATAGCTCCTGTATAGCTTCGTACAAATTGCGCATGAAAAACAAGTAGCTGCTCCATGTTAACCAACAGTTCGTTTGCGCTATAATAATCCGAAATTGATCTTGAGTTCTATACTAAGCTACTTAGATATAACAATATGTACGCTTTCATGATGACATGGGAACAAGCTGAAGCTGACGTGTTGCGTGTTCTCGGAGTAGGCTTCATACAATGCATTCCATTTACTGCGAGAATCTTATCAGTGTGCAGTGGAGTGGAGAGTCGACAGGAGTGACAGGACATACATGCGACAATAGAGAGATGTTAGCCCGGTTCGGACTGTTTCAAAATCTCTCGGCGGCCGTCCGTCGGCCGGCACCTATCGTGTGGAGACTTACGCAGACTGGGCTCTTAAGCAAATAAACTATTCTTACTTTTCTGCTGGAAGATTTAAATGGCGCTTTTTCACTACGTTAACGGAAAACCATTGAAAGGTGCAACATATTTTTTACAATGAGTTGCACATGGCTCCGTTCACACGAGGATTTCTGAACGTCGCTTTGTTCGTTTGGACTGTGTAACTGTATTTACTGAAGATCGCTTTGAATAAAAATGGAATTCCTTGTCGGACTGGGAACGAAGTGTCCGTCTAAACAGCGGCAGCGCGTTTATGCTGTATGTTTATTATTGATATATTGAGTAGTTATTTAATTTATATTTTAAACCATTTAAATTGCAATGCTTTAACAGGCAACTAAGTTCTAAGAACTTACCTATTGTTAATACACACATCAAAAATGTCTAGGGATCAAGCATTTTTATGCGGATTTCTTGAGATTGAGATGTGGCTTTGTAATAAATTTATGATTTTATAAATTTATATGGATCCTTTTTGGTGCATTTCATAATTTGAATCAGGAACTCTCAATCAAATTCGAGTAAAAGATGAAAATAAGCTGTCAATATTTTCCCTATAAAAACATACAACGCATTGAAGACATTATTAGTGCTACTGTTTCCCTACTACTGATTAAAACCAACGTTATTATGGAGCGGCGACGTCATTTAAGCAGGGAAGAAATGCTCAGAGCCGTGGGAATGATAGAAGCTGGTTCCCGGCAACGTACTGTAGCTTTAGCTCTGAATACAAGTCAGAGTGTTATCAGTCGACTTTGGACACGTTACCGAAGCACTGGTACCGTGGCTGAGCGCTATGGAGGACGGTATCGCTGCACCACACGGAGACAAGACCGATACATTCAAATCTTAACTCGAAGAGCTCCAACAATAACCGCCATGATGTTAGCCGTGAGGCTTCATCACTCTTCAGGGAACTTAATTAGCGACCAAACAGTCAGAAACCGCTTGCATGAAGTGAACCTTCATTCCCGAAGACCGCTACGGGTACCACCTATAGCAATGCACAATCGTAGGATTCGATATCAATGGGCTCTTGAACACAGAAATTGGGCAGAAGAACAATGGCGTTTCGTGTGCTTTTCTGATGAGTCTCGTTTTGGTATGAGACCGGATACAAGACGTATACGACACTGGAGAACCCCTGGACGCCAACAGCGATTAAAATCCTGCCAGGAAGTCCATCCTTATAGTGGTGGAACCATCATGGTATGGGCGGGTATTTGGATCGGCGGAAGAACTGAGTTGATTTGGATCAGAGGCAACCTCAACGCTCAAATTTATGCTGAGACGATTGTATCAGACGTCATCGTTCCTCTACAAGTGCAAATCGGTCCCTTATTTCAGTTAATGCATGATAATGCACGACCGCACACCGCAAGAGTTGTAAGACAGACTCTCGCCGCAGCTAACATCAATGTCCTGCCCTGGCCTGCTCAGTCGCCAGACTTGAACCCGATTGAGCATGCATGGGATATGCTACAGAGAAGAGCTCTGCCTAATATGGAGGGTATCCAGTCGCAAGAAGACCTTTTTTTGTTGTTGCAACGAACATGGGCGGCCATTCCACAGCGTGATTTGAATGAACTCATTTTGAGTATGCCAAACCGATGTTCTTGTGTTGTTAGTGTTCGCGGTAGAAACACGGATTATTAATTGTTTAAGTTACCCAATAAAATTTTAAAGAAAACTGTTATTTCAGTCTTTTTTTCGAACTTTAATGTTAGTGGTTCAAATGTCAAAAATCCCTTTATTAGGAAAATGGCAAATTTCTTTATTAATGCAAAGGTGACTTGGTTTATCGTTACTGTGACAAACGAAAACACTTTATTTGATGAATCCTTAAAGAAAATTTTAATTAATATCAATCAGGAGAAAAGTTATTGCAAAAATATATGTTGATCCCTAGATACTTTTGATGTGTGTATCTTCTAAATACTGTACACTTAGTTCGCAATAAAGAATTTGATTTTCTTGACTTGAAACATTTTAAAGCATAGATTTGAACAATACACTGAAAAATAAAGATCATTGTTCGACAAGTATGCTAACTGTACTATAATTACTCATAATTATTTAATGATAATTACTTATGAATAAAATAATAGCCTTTATTCTACCTCAAATTATCCTCCCTGATACATAAAAATCTAGGTAAATATTACTAAACTAAGATTCAATGTGCTAAATAAGGGAAAAGTTTTTTTCACCTTGATAATGTGTATTATCTTTTGCAGAAGCCTCGAACTCTGACCCTGGGGGGAGTGGCGTCAGCGCTGCTAGTCCCGTGAAACAACGGAAGGCATTCAGCGGGTGAGTAAATGTAGCTTTTGTATTGGTGCTGGGTATAAAGAATTACAATTAAGAAGTACCTACTGTAGCTCACGGAGATCTGGTTATTGTGGTTCTGTATGACTCACTCATATGAAGTACAATGCGTTAAACAGCTTTTAATACCAAAATTAACTTAGAAAGAGTGACTGGGGTGGGGTGCACAATTATATTATTCACTGAAGCCTATTTTAACTATTTGAATTTGCCACCTCTACTCGTTCTTGAGACAAAGATTATCAGGCGGACAACGAAGAAGTCTTGTAAGGGTCCTGTATTTCCCTTTTGAGGTACGGAACCCTAAAAATAAAAATTTGCCTGCAGATTCTTTTTTTTAGGGTTCCGTAGTCCTGACAAGGAACACTTGTTTCGTCATGTCCGTCTGTCCGTCCGTCCGAGGTTTTGCTAAGAGACTTTTAGTACTAGAAAGCTGTAATTTTGTAGAGGTGGTTTGTATATCAATTACGCCGACAAAATGGTAAAATAAAATATTGGAAAATGTTTTTTTTAGTTCCCATATATTAGTATAGTAAATATAGTAGCTCCCATATAATATATGAAGTGGGGATGAATTTTTTTTTCGTCGTCTATCCCACCATGTGAGGTATCGTTGAATAGGTCTTTTAAAATGACTTAGGGGTCGCTAATACTATTTTTCGATTTAATGCTACATTTAAACTTCAAAATGCATATATTTGTTCCAGTAGGGCAGTCTAGCTCTAAAAGCTAGACTGCTGGCTCAGTGGCGTAGCGTGGGTAACAGCCGGGGCGAAAAAAAAAATTGCCGCCCCCTTATTTAGGTATAATTCGATTTATAAAACTATAGTAATGGACTTTTAGGCAAGGACAGTCATCACCATTGTGTATTGTACAGGTTACAAATAAAAAAGACAACAAGTTTATCAATATAATAATCACATTTATTACATGTGGCATACTGTACTTGATATAACAGGATTAACAGGTATAGAACACATAGACCTTCACGATTAATGAAATTAAGTTATTAGCGAATTGAATATAAAACGCAAAACGTGTGAGTGTTAAATTTTTATTGAAAAATAGTTTACTTGATAGGCTGCCATCAGACGGTCAGCTGCAGTCGTTCATACCGCTTGAAGTTGATATCATGAATGAACGAAGTCGAACGTACAACTGCATGCAGTTGAACCAAAAAGGGCGATTCAATGGCCATTCCATGAAAAAGTCATTCAATCGACCTTTATGAACTGGCCTGCAAATTGCAAAAAACGTAAGAAAATTTGACTCCATTCAACTCATTGTTGATCTTAAAAAAAAATTGATCATATTTAATTTTGAAAAACTTCTCTCATAGCTGGCATTGCTTATGGCAATTGTGAGGAATATTCGGAGCATTAATATAATATTGGTTAGAGTATCTTCAAGCTTGGATTAATCATTCAAGTTAGTCTGCATTAATTAATTAATTTTCGTTGCCTGTGGCAGTAATGAAAGTCCGCAGTCGAAGTTGTTCCAGCTTGAAGTTCGGCTGGTCAATTCCAGCAGATACATAGTCAAGATTACATAAAGTGTCGTCCGAATCTTGTAATATAGCCGGTGTTAGAAAAGCAAACTTATCCGTCAAATTCTGTAGCTGCTGAAAACGCTCACTTATATCTACACTATATTTAACGAAGAAAACGGCTTCCGTCTCAACTCATTTTCATAAGACAAGTTAGCATCTGCTTCCGACATCAAAAATGTTCCTATTTGTTATGTGCCTCCGAATCCTTCGAGGTTCCATGGAGATGCAAAGTTCTTCACACACATTTTTTTTGTGAAATATTAAGTATTATTTATTGTGAAATTCTGCCGCCCCCTAAAAGTGCCGCCCGGGGCGGCCCTTCCCCAAAACTACGCTACGCCACTGTGCTGGCTTAAAATCTGGGAAAATTCCTGATGATAGTACATTTCATGAACTAAAGGAGAGTTATAGCGGTTAAGATAACTTTATTAGTTTAGCAGTATTACTTGGGTGTTGGATAATTTAGTACCAAATAAGAAATCGTTAAAATAAATCCTTTAAACTTTTAAAGTGACTAAGATGAAGAGTTGCTTGTGTGTGATAACGGGGCTACACTACGGAACCCTACACTGCGCGTGGCCCGACACGCACTTGGCTGGTTTTTAAACAATACCTTATCTATTCGTTACTCCAAGTGAATGATTCGAAGTTTCCTATTTGTTAGTCATCTTTTATCTTGGAATGGTTTTATCTAATTCCTCGGACGATACGGAGCGCGCGGTACAGGCGCTCTTCAGTCGCTCAGTGGTGCGAAGGCGTCGCACGCGCAGACGACGATGCACGCCGACGCGGACGGCTCGCGCCTCTGTTGTGCCAACTGTTTCCATCATATCAGGTTGTTTGCTCTCCACCGGCCGTTATCTACACTCCACACCTGAATTAATTTTATTATAATTTTCGCAATGGCCCACGTACTGTTCCGATAATGTGATGTGTCAGTGTTCGCGTTGAAACTTGTTTGCTGTGCTGTTGTTTGCAAGGCCTGAGGTGTTTATCCAAATGCATCATAATATCATTTGAATGCCTTAGGGCGTGATCGAGGTCAAAAGCAGGCCTTTATGTAATAAAATAATAAAAATACATTAACGGTTTGACGTAAGCGTACTTTTGGTGTTGTTTCTTTGATCGTAGATGTCAATGATAGCAGCAGATAAATAAAAGATGCATCTACTCTAGATTCACGAATTGACTTCCTGCATCGCGCGCACTAGCACGGTTTCAGGAAGCTGCTTTAAAATTTAAAGGCCCCAGTGTCTGGAATTCGTCGAAACAATCTTAGAGCACATGACAGCCTAAGTTGCACGTACAGGAAACGGGTTTTCGAGCAAGTTCTTAAGTTACTTAATTCAAGATTGTAGGTATGCACCGTCTATTTAAGTTTAGGTAATAATATTCGACCTCTAAAAAACTTGCATCGAACTTGCCTCACCTCATGTTTCGACACGGTGTGAAGTTAACAATTGGCTTGGCTGCTACTTGAAAACTGTCTTCCTTGCACGCAATATTAAAGTACTTACATTACAACACATGGGATTCTCTTTTCTGGATGCAGGTATCGTTTCTTTTTAACTTCCCAGTAGTTCGCTCCTTCTTTGCGAATCGTAGTCGCTTGCTCTTTTGTCTGGCGCAGCCAAACAGAACAATGCAAACAACGGAGCGAATCTGTAGAGCTTCGCTATGTGTACTTTTTTGCTCCAGTGCACGTAGCCAAAAAGTTAGCAATGTCTGTTTGAGTTAGGTAAATTATTATTTGTTTTTGACTAACTCACACAGCACCCTTAAGTCACTCTTATCAATTCTCTACAATTTCGTTATCTTATCTTGTCTCTTCACACTGTACATACCTTTACTAGAGATAGGTAATTAAATATTTCGTAATGTATTCACGTCGACAATTCGACATACTACTCTGCGAGCTTACTAGGTACCTACCAACTGTAACTGAACGATTTCCATCGATTTACCGAATACGATGGTTCTAGTTAGGTGGATGTTTGCGGTAATGTACGACGACAGGTCGGATGAGTTCATTACCTAATTGATATGTAATTAGGGTGTCGTTGATGGTCGCGACACGTCGGTGTGACAAGCGGCGATCGGGCAGCCCCGCGCTGGTGACGACGGCGCGGCGTCGCGTCGCGTCCTACACATACACGCGCTCATTACAATTACAACATTATCGCTGCTGTATCTCGTTTGATACCGCTCCTTGTCGACCGTTCCCCGATCTGATTATTTACTCCTTCGAAATAGAACTTAGATAACAGTGTTTGTGCACATTTTGCATGTGAGTCAGTGTACACGTGACCGCAGCAGTGAACGTGTGTGACAGTGATGTTAGTTAGCGCGACGCTACGGCGATGTGGAATCAAGTTGTTTGCGTGAAGTAAGTCTCGAGTGAATGCTACCGTGATGTGATCTGGTGCGCCGTGCGAGTTACGCAACGCGCAGATCCGTACTGGAATTGTTGCAGTTGGGATATTATTTTTTGTCGGCGGTCGCCGCGGACTGCGACCGCAATGCGGTGGCGAGTCCTTGATTTGGTCAGCGTACGCTGGACCGCTCGTCCACACTAAGATAACACAACATAATAAAATAATTCACACATTTTATTTACTCATGTGTTACATTCACGTTACTGGTCCACTTAATCTACCTTGTATCAGTATCATTAATCACAACCATGAAACCATTTTATGTGGGTGATAACCGTCTCGGTGTATTTTCAATGTTTTCAAATTAAATGCAGCCTCGTGTATTGAGTGAGACTGACAAATAAATGTAGCTGGGTCATTTTACTTTTTTGTGTAGAACTAATTAATATCTTAACGTCCTATATAATAATAATACCAGCCTATTTCTTCCCACTGCTGGGTAAAGGCCTCTTTTCAATCAGAAAAGGCACGAGCATTGATCACCACGCTTGCTCAAGACGGGTTGGCGATTTCAGACTTATATTAATTATGAGTCCATGTTTCCTTACGATGCTTTTCTTCATCGATGTCTGTGATATCCAAGATAAACTCTAAACAAGATAACGTCCTATGTTATCCATATCTAGTAATGTTAGATACATGCAGTTCTGAAATTTCAAGTTAGGATATACTTTCGTAAATAAATTGTATCCAGGAATTATAGAAATCTACATACTAAAATATTTTCACAATTTTCAATATTACCTTTCTGATTTGAATTAAACTTTAATGAAATGTTTTTAAGATTACATACACAGTGAGCACATATTTCACAAAAAATCTTTACTGCGTTTGGAAACGGCACTAACTAAACGGAATATGCGCTGGGACTAAGGAATCCTCATTCAATCACTATAGGTACTGCGGGAAACTATGTACTACATAACTGCTACACTACTAAATCTATCCTCTACCATGGTTTTCGTTTTGATTTATTTAGAAGTATCTAACTTCCGCTACAACTTTCTGCTTAGTATTTCAGTGAATTTTCCCTTGCAGTAATTTTTGATGTTATTAGTAATTAACTATAATTCCGGCTGACTCATCCACCGTAAAGCGTCTTATCTGGACCACAATTCCAAAAAGTTTCTCCGTCTAAACGGTAGCTATAGATTACCTAAAACATTTAGTACTGGTGAGCAGTAAGTGGTGGCCCAGTGGTGGCGGCCCCGACTTACGAACAGTAAGTCGTGGGTTCGAACCCAGGCAGGCGGATTACTTTGTGTAATTTATTTCATCACCACTGCTCTCAAAACGGTGAAGGAAAACATCGTGAGGAAACCGGCATGTCCTAGAACCAAAAATTCGAAAACATGTGACACCTACCAATCCGCACTGGGCCCGCGTGGTGGATTATAGCCCATTCCCGCTAATAGAGAGGAGGCCTGTGTCCCAGCAGTGGGAACATTAATAGGCTGATGATGATGATGATGATTTAGTACCTACTAATGGCAACGCAGCTAATCTTTTCTAAGAGTTTCTGATGTAGACCTG
Source organism: Xestia sexstrigata (assembly GCA_941918905.2). Classification (NCBI taxonomy): domain Eukaryota; kingdom Metazoa; phylum Arthropoda; class Insecta; order Lepidoptera; family Noctuidae; genus Xestia; species Xestia sexstrigata. The sequence continues at coordinate 6,355,269 of OW799200.2, read as the reverse complement.
TATACGTTTCTACAGACAAGATACTCGTAATACTCTTAATCTTTAGTTTGGTGATAAAATTGACGCTTCTACGCTGTTTCAGTAATAGCTAGTACCTGTAGGTAGTATGATAGCCAACTAGGTGTAGCGACCTGACAGGGGATGTGTCCCGTGTAAAGCTTTAAATTCGACGCTGACCTGGCAACGCGCTACCTGAATTAATTAACTCCTGTTATCGGTTCTATAGTTCAAACTGAGCCTCGGCGAAACTGAGCCCGCCCGTTTGTTTACACTGAAAAACTGAAACGACGTGCTCGAATATACCCACACGGCCTCTTTCAAGACACGAAGAACAGTCATCACCTGCCAACACAATAAAGCTTTGTTTTATTTGATATCAGAACGTGATAAGTTAAACAGTCAGTACTCAGCTGTAGATATTTCACTATCTTGATTAGATTAAACGTACCTAATTGGCCTTAGTGCTATATTGATGATTGTGGTTTGTTTAACTCGACTGGCATCACCTTGAAAATGAATTCTTCGGTTTTTCCGACACTTATGTATATGTGTAGTTTTGTTTTTCTGTCAGAAAATAGAGCAAATCTAGGTACCTCTGGAGTACTCGCATTGTCGTATTTCTCGCTAAAGTCATCATGCAGAAGAGCAGCGGCATCTGACTGCGTAATATCTAGTGAGATGACTGCATAGTGTACCTGCCAACCTACTGCTACCTAACAATTTGCGACGTCATAAGCCGACACACACAGGTGATAATAGATACGAATGAAAGTAATTCAAATTGGCAGATGCATTAATAAACATATTATTTTTAGTAGACTCATTTATTTCCAAAGAAAATTTCCTCTGCAAATTGCCTTGATTTCTGACGTAGAAATTAGGCTAAAACAGTGACCGAGTTAAACATTGTAATTTCAATGTTATGATTACAATAACCTATTGTTTGTGTTTGAAATCGCCGAGTTAAACTGGCTGTGTCAATCAAATAAGAGGAAAACTATAATAAATAGTGGAGCATGTGCGTATCCACTATCCAGTATACATATTGCGGTTTGCATATTGAATTACATTCTTGTATTGTGGTCCATAGCTGGGTACGGCCAACGCAAGGCGCTGCGCCTAAATCGATGCAGCTGTGAACCCTTCGTACAACACCGTCAGTGTTTTAGCAGCTCGGCATGTTACTGGGCTTACCGCAGCTCATATTAGCATGTCATTGCACAACAGAGCATGTGCGCAACATCAGTGATAAGCTAGTTTGCGACTACACTTTGATTTAAAACATCTTTGTGATTGCTAGCATACTTTTTAAAGACAGGAAATACCACATTTTACTGTCGGTACAACAATAATAAAAACTTTGCTTTTTTTTTTTAAATAAGAGTTAAACTCTTATTTAAAAAAAAAATAAGATAGCGCCATAAAATGGTAAATGGTTAATGGTTGGTGGTTGGTAATGGGTGGTTAATGGTTGGGTGGTAATGGTTGCTTCTGAAAGTTACCATTTACCATTTTGTGTCGCTACTTACAAATTGTAAAGAAAATAAGAGGCTTTTCTGCTGCTTTTAAAATGCGTTTAATTATAATATCACTAGTGAAATTGGCATATCACGGCTTTGACAATATACCTGCGACATACGCAACACGTTTTATTGTAACTGTGACTTTATCCGTAAACGCTCGACTATTCCATTAAACTTCACCTGATTAGTTTTGTTTTACGCGCAAACGGCTTGACACGTTCGGGAAACAATACATTGATTATCTAGTGGTTTTAAAAGTTTTGTCACAAAGTATATGTGCGATAGTTAAGTGTTAGAACGTAACGTAATCTCTTCTTATATTATATTTTTATCTTCAATTATATCGAAGATGAATTTTATAACATTCATTCTTATTATGTGGGTTATCTTCCGTTTCAGTCTATTTTATTTATGATATAGTTTTTTTGATTGACTGACATTTTCTTTTCTTCGGAACATAGGAAACGATGGCTAGGACTTCGCAAGCAGTCCCAGGGGAAGACAGAAAAGGGTCCGAGTGGGGCTCAATCCCCCGCCACTACCGACAAACCCGCACCTCTGAAGAAGATGCCATCGGACAAGAAACTCAAGGTATGTTTTTGAGTGTTCATTTAGGAATGTTTGTTCGCTTCAAACTTTCAGAAAAATCTTCGTTGGGAAACGTAATAGTATGTCATTCTTTGTTACGGAAACAACGCTGCCTGAGAAAAAATGGGAAAGTTTACTCTCAAAAGGGTTGAAATTGAAATGTCGTGGAAAAGCCTATATAGTCTGCAATATTTACTGAAAAGTAACGATTGCAATATTAACACGTCCACGTCACCGAAAGTAAAAAGCTAAAATACGCTAAAGGATCCCTACACAGTAAAAATAGATTTCTTATAAAGAGACAAATTACTTTATATTAAGACATATTTATTGAATCTAAGAAAATGATTCTCTCCCTATAGACGCTAGACAAAAATTTCTTCGTAATAGTAAAAAATATTCTTAAAAATATTGAGTTGTTACAAGAATAATAAATTTAATCCAAGACACGTGTTGTTTCATTCAAGACCGCTATTTTTACAGTCAAGTAAAATGTATTCTTCATACCAAAATTTTTCTAAATCTCTTGTAGACTAACCTTACTCAGAGTAAATTATTATTTTACTCATTTAAAGTAAACGTTTAGTTGGTCTAAGTAATAACTGATTTTAGATGAAAAACATTAAATGGAAAATTGAGATTATGTGTATTGATTGAAGATTCATATTTTTTTGTTGTTAGCTATTGAAGACCTCACGTTGAAATACAATTCCTTACATTGTGACTGTTGGTTTTGTTGTATCAAAGCAGTTGATGTCTTTGTTAGAGAACTTTGTACTTAATATTAATCTATATAAATCATTAATTTAAGATTTTACTATCTTGCGTTAAAACATGGGATATTTTTGATTTAAGCCATTTTGCTTGTTTAAAACAAGTGCACAGTTTGGGGCGTCACTGACACTGGCTTGGCCAGCATCAGGGATTTCAATTTTGATAACACAAATAAATTATCGGTAATTACTTAATTAGTCGCCAAATAGCAGAATTAGTCGGTCACTGTTTCAAAAGTTATAAGGGTTTATAGGTGGTCGAGCTGAAGTCAGCCTACCCCGGCTTGGCCATATTTACCTATATTCCATCAATCAAACCTTGTAACTTTTGAACCAGTGACCGACTAATTCTGGTATTTGGCGACTAATTTCGACTAATTAGCGACAATTTTTTTGTGTTATCAAAATTGAAATCCCTGATGCTGGCCAAGCCAGTGTCAGTGACACCAGTTTGGGATCGATTTATATTCCCGCGCAAGAAAACACAGGAGAAACAAGCATATTTTTGGAACGAAACTGTGTATAGGGTTTGAACAAAAAATGCTATCTGTTTCGTTTCAGAAATGTTTCGCTTCCCTACTCCTTCTCGTCGTGGCGATGAATCGACCCTTACAAAAGTACTTGTAAATTGTTTAACATGTACCAGTAATGACGTCCTCCTGCTAAACGCAAAATGACTTAAATAATAAATAAAAAGACAGTATTAGGAAGAATTATAAAAACGTTTATTTAAATTATAATAATAAAATATCAAAAATCAACTTTATCAATACGCGCCGCTCGTTCATTCCCAAATCCAAGTTTATTTTTTAATTAGGTAACAATCACTTACGCACAAAGTTGTTAATAATTTCATCTGGAATATTCCAGGATTGAAGTACAGCAGTAATAGCATCCATTTTGTGATAGCGGCATCCAGCCCTGCACGGTGTAAAGCGCGTAATTCACACAAAAAATCTTTTTAATTTTAAGCCTGTTGATTTTAAAATAAAACAAACTGTGAGGGCGCACAAATAACACAAAAACGCAGACACAGAGCAACGCAGAATCAAAAAACAGCCCGATCGATCGAAAGTGACGCCCACAGAACAGAACACCGTAGATCACTACAGTAGCCGTAACCGTAATAACCTAGTGCTTGCTTCTCGCAACTTGCGTTTTGTTGCGTTGTGTGTAAAGAAAAAATACTCTCGATTTCAGGCTACATTTCTCAAAGTAAAATGCTATTGTGTTTATCGAAAACTATGATTACGTTGTTCCAAAAAATTTAGTTTTTCTCTGTTTAAAACTAAAGAATCTCAATCAAAGTAACTTGTAATTGATTTAAGATAATTTAAATTTGATGCAAGAAGCTGGACATTTCTTGATTTCAATTAAGTCATTTTGCTTGATAGAAATTTAAATAAGTCTTGAAATAAAAATATTTCTCTTAATAAATAAGAAAAAAAAATTCTGAATGAAAGACGAGTGGTATTTTTGTTTTAAAAATATTGCATTGGCCTAAGTAAATATATTTTTAGAATAAACAAATATTTCAAGAAATTGGTCTTTCTTATTCAAAGAAATCCTTTTTTACCGTGTACACAAATATTCATTATCTTCATCCAAGTATAAAGAATTTTATTATAAAATTTTATTGTCGCTTACGGCTTTGTTTTAGCAGTTTTCAGAAATGTTCATCTTCAAACCACTTTATTTAAACAAAAATTATTGGATAAATAAAAAACCAAGCAATTTGTCAAGGATTTTCTCTGAATACCGTTTTAATATAAAGTTAAGGAAAGGTAACATGGAATGGAGCTACATAACAATGATTATTTCCTTGGTGCAGCTTCCTTACGGCGATAATGGACGCGCCGACGATGATGCGGGGAAAGCAGTCCCAGTGCTCGATGAGGCCGAAGACGAGGCTGCAGACGTGGAACTACCACCACCCATGAAACCCATACAGGTAAGCCTATTTTTTCAAACACATATCTTCCCATTGGGCTCTTTCATCACAGTATACCTTTGCCAACATTGAATCTGTCTACTATTGGGTAGGTCATTACCCATTAGAACCCACCCAGGCAAACTATAATCAACGAAAAGTTACTTTGATCGTGAAACTAATCCCATATGTGGTCAAAGTCAAAGACGGCACACAGCTTTACGTATAGTACGCTACAATGGAGAGGATTTGTAGTTACAAATCTTACTGGAGGTTTGATCTCTAAAAATGTACTATTTAAACTTACGCGATCTTAAGCATAAAATAAACCTAATTCTTCTGCAGGTTGTAGATTCAATTTTTACTATTATTGACGTACTTAAACCGGGTTGAATGTCCATGGTACAACTATCAAGTCGTCGATAGACCGCTACCAACAATGAAGCAAGTTTCAAGCAAGCTCGGCTCTTGCAGGCGGAAACTAAACTTCTTTGTAGAGGGCTGCATCAAACTGTTGGCTGGCTCAACCTCACACATATTATTGACAACTCGTTGATATAACTTAACAGTGTTGGTTATCAGGCCTTTATACAGTTAAAGCGCTTTCAACATGTTAGTATAACCTGTCACAAAAGCACGCTGAATGTTCGCACTTAACAGTGTTAAAGTTGAATATTTACTGGTAAGTTCACACTGCCTCGGGCCGTAACTCCGTAAGGGTGCGGGCATAAAGGCACGTGGGGATAATGCGGTTAAACAAGTCCTCGAATCGTTAATTACTCGCCGGGCAAGTGAAACCACCGCGTACACTCATTGTTGCCATACATGGGGACTTGTGTCTCCCTAGTGACACAATAACAGACACATTTTTACTAATTAAGTACGTTGTTATGGTGAAGGAAAGCCGCGCGAGGAAACCGGCATGATTGTCCTAGAACCAATCATTTGAAAACATGTGACCATGGCCAACCCGCATTGGGCTAGCGTGGTGGTGGCCGATGTTTCAGCAGATGGAACATTATAGGCTGATGCAATGTTGTTATGATATTCATGCATTTTTATTGTACAGTCACCAGCACGTCAAATTACTACAAACTGTAAAAAAAAACTCATTCGATTTTGAACTTGACCATCAACATTTTATGGTTTAAAATCATTTGGAGAATTGACAGTTTGTGGTAACTTGGTGTGCTGGCGACTGTATCTTAGCTTAGAAGTGGGACAGTGTAGTCATTGATGTCGGTTCAAGAATCAAGTGCTAAGCTATGACGATCAAATAAATAACAATAAATGGCCATAATGTGTGACAGTGATTATACATTTATTTTAAGTGAATATCCTCTTTCTCTTTCATGAGGAAAACCAGACGAATTGATAAACCGCCCCATAACTGGATATATGTAGTACTTTGTGTGCATTCTATAACCTTAGTTATCCAAGACAAGAGACAAGAGGATTTGCTAAAATAGTATGTCTAAGGCTACGAAAGCCTAAGAAAGAACCTAAAATAGCCTAAGAGAGAGCCTAAAATAGTATGTCTAAGGCTAAGTTACGAACAGTCACCGACGTGACTGTTCGTAACTTTCCGGAAAACCTGACGTCTTTTTCAACGTAAGCCACATGTTACTATACACTGCCCCCGCAAGCCAAAAAGCAGTAACAAAAGAAATCGAAAACTTTGTTTTTGTTTTGCATCACACAGCTTGAAATACCTCGCATAGTTGGACTAACCATAGTAATCGTATCATTGGAACACTCAAAATGGGTCTCTTATTCGAGTGATCTCTCATTTCACGTATTCCCTGTTTTTCTCGAAACATAGATAAGTTGAGTAACCACTTTTTGGCTTGCGGGGGCAGTGTAGGTACCAACTGCTTATTTATCGATATTACGGGTGACGTAACGCCCACCAAAATTAGATCGTGTTTAGTCTATAAAAATGGTTTGTTTTCCTTCTTCATTCACGTTATAGGTACTGTAGCGGATTGCTATGGATGGTAGGTTAACCGAACAAATAAATACAGGAAAATCAAACTGAAATGGTTTGGATTTTTTTTTGCTCTGTATGGTAAATCCGATAAAGTAATAAGCGCGTAATTATGTTGTAAACATAACATCATGACCTAATAAATGAGCTCCACACCTGCTATGAGGTTTTTATTTAACTAAAGCCTGACTTCTAAATCATTCTTCCTGAGTTCCTGCAAGTGTCATGGGAGTCCTAAATATTAACCAAACCATTAGGATAATTGCTTAACGCACTTACAATTGCAATGCCTTTTATTTTAAACAACTCTACAACATGAATCGCTTCAAATCTAATTTTCACTGTGTTGTGTTAGAACCCACAAGCCGTTCTGCAATCACCGACGCCTGCCGTGGTCACCTCTGCCCCGGCCGCACGCGTAAGTACCACGTCTCTAACTAACCTGTCACTATTAATGCCTCTAACTCGCGGGATCTGGTACATCTTTATTCGTCCACATTTTCAGAATTCTTTAGCCATGGATTCGATCGACTCCAATGGCCCATCAGCTGACGTATGCATTGACGAGATCATGCAAATCGTCAAAGAAAGAATGGTTCGGCTCTATCTCAATGCATGATGTTTGCATGTTTGGTTTTATTTCCTATAATTTGTTAACAGCCGTACTGTTCAAAGTGGCAAGTGACTAATGTGCACTAAAAGTGCTTCGCGACGCGATCTCGACTTGTTTGCAATTGATTAGAGTGCCACAGAGCAAGTCGTTGCTACAAGTAATGCTTTATTTCGCCTTCATTCTATTGACGCCACGCCATCTCCGGCGCAACATCCTTTGACTATTGACTACCCTCCGCAAATGCAATTGACATGTCATTTATTTACGGTAGCAACGTCAAACGAAAGTCGGAAGTGACTTCTGCTCTGAATCTAGTTAAAAGAGACGATTGGCACTTTAATGGACTTATATAAAGCCACCGTTTCCCTTCTTTTTGAAATAACTGCTTTGAACAGTATGTGGTACAATATTATCGTAGTTCATTTTCTCTTACGTTATACTTTGATGTCGTCGGCAAATATTTAATTTAGTAATAAGCCCATATCTTGCAAAAGAGCTTCAGAGAGTGTGTGTCGTTTTGAGAGTTCGCAGCACATTTTTATTTTGTTTAACTAGCGGAAGATAAGCTTCATGACACATGCATGTGTTGCGTTCAACAGGCTTCTTAATTGTTTTTATTTAGCATGTGTTCATTATAAGTTTTTAAACTGACATGGTCACTAACACTATCATAAACACTGAGAACGATAGAGGTATTTCGCCGATGTTGCAAGCACCAGTTCAGTTTATCCCTGATCATGGTGCTTGCAACAACGCCGAAATATCGGGAACTAAAAACAAATTGTAAAGTCATGGTAAATATCCGATTTTAGTGTTAATGATGTTGTGTTAATTTTATTTTGTCGTAAAGCTCCTCGATGTTTAGTTAGTTTGATTTAGCGTAAGCAGGTAACGTAGAAAGACATAGCTGTCAGCTACAATTCGCATTGCCAATTATATTGTCATCTATCAGTTTTCGGAGAGTAATTTGATTAGTCCAACTAGGTTTTGCTCCATAATCATCACAAGTAATTTCCTATTCTCCCCTTGTGATTATTACGAATTCATTAGAATTTCTAAGCCTAAATTAAAAGCTTATAGAACAGCATCTTTTATGTTTAGTTAGGGACCAATTAGTAATTTAAAGTTGAAAATTTCCGTTTTAAAAATAAAACGATGTATAAATAGGAGCAACATGGAGTTGCATCTTCTTCTGGACGATCCGGAGAGTTGGAGGAGGAGGAGGTCCCAGTGACACCAGGGCCGGACTCTTACGAAGCCACTCTCAAGAAACGGGACTACGTTTTGCGTGAACTTGTCGAAACCGAGGAGATATATGTCTCCGACCTGCGGCTGATCTGCGACGGCTATATGAAGCACGTCCAGGCAAGTCAGACGGTACATCACCTTTGACCTATTATAATTATTATTGCTTGTATTATTATTTTAACATGTTGGCCTTTTTGTTGAGCCTGAGTCTCATTACGGACAAAAATAAAAAATAACAAACACGTCTATAACAACGAGCTTTACCGCTTAAAAATTAAAGATTCTACAAATAAAATTTTCATTGTGACAAAATTAAATTAATGCAATTTTAATATACAGGACCCGAATGCTGAGCCGGTCCTGCCTGAGGGCTTGCGTGACCGTCGCCATCGCATGATATTTGGCAACATTGAGGCTATCTATGAATGGCATCGCGAGTGAGTACTACACTCCTTCATTATTATTTATATTGTAACTTTATTTAGTATAGTACCAGCTGAAGAAACAATGGGAAATTAGGCCTGTTTATTTTCAAAGACCAAATTACCAATCTGGAGGCCTGGTATGAGACATTACGGAAGTATTACATAGATTTTACTGGACCGGATAATATATTAATATTTGTAGTACATATGTATTTTGTGCGAATGTGCCACAGCGCATTGCGATTGTTTGTTATTTACAGGATAAAATAAAAATCCTTGTGTTGAAGAATAATTAATTTCGGGAAATGGCCTTTTAAAGTTGTGGCGTTTTAGTAATAATACAAACAGACTATTTAATTGTTATTTAAGTAGTAATAAATACTATCAAACAGTCATTATAATACTCAAAAATAATATCAAAAGCTTTGGGCAGGCAAAAGTTAGGTAATTTGTACTAACACTTATTAAATACAAAACACTGTGTTTTCAAGTACAAAATACTAAACTTTGATATCTCACGTACGTGCAAATACGATTTTATAATATTTATGCATATATCAGCTATTATACTTAGCTTTCAGTACAATATAATCTGTAACTACAGTACTGTCATTATTGATTAATTGGCTTTTAAAACAGATATATTTTGTTTAAAGCACAGCTTTTACCGATATTTTTATCATTTTTGAATCAGGAATCTGGTATTATATAAAATAAAATACTTTGTACTTAGCTCGCCTTTCGGAAAGACAGGAACATAATTATTAGTAACAATTTATTCGATAGAACATAAAACAAAGATAAGCCTAATTTATGCTTTAAAACGTCGATTGCTAAGAGTTCTCATCACTGTTAGTATTAAGAATATCGGAAAAATACTTTTTCTTTTCAGCTGTAATTTTCCTAGGGATAAATAAATCCTAAAACTGTATGAAGGCAGTCATCGTGCTGATGGCCCTAACCAAAACTTTACTATATTGAGCTTGCGCAATCTTATACATAGCTGCGTATCCTCCTATGGCTAATTGAATAATGTACAAAATCACTATGTAAATGCGTACATGATGAAATGTTTGGTTTGTGCAGTAAATTTGTCAGGGAGTTGCACCTGTGCGTGGATGAGCCCGAGCTTCTGGGCCCGCTGTTCCGCCGCTTCCTGGAGAAGCGCATGTTTCTTTACGAAGCGTACTGCCGCAATAAGCCCGTCTCTGAGTACATTGTGTCGGAGCACGACACCTACTTCCAGGAGTTGCGCGTCAAGCTGGGACAGAAGCTGCAGGTGCGTAAGGCTTTAGCTTGCCGAATACGTCACGCTGATACACAGATACAACGATTACACTCGAGCGCGAGCGTTAGTCCAGATTAGACGTTGACAGTGTAGCCCCTGCGCGTATACGTACTCTGTACTCTATCTATCATTTATTGTTGTCCACAATTATGTCATTGAGAGCCCTGACGGGCAGAGCACAATTAGTAGAAAACTTTAAAAACCAAACTTCCTTCCATCGCGCTTACGCAGTGTTTATGCTGTCTTCGCTGGACCTACGCTAAATGTAAAGATAATTCTTTGGATATGCAGAAACAGCTAAACACACTCGGTCTTCATCAGCCGTCTTAATTAACTCGTTGGAACTATTTCTTGTAGACCCATGCCGTTTAATAGAATACACATGTCATCAAGTAATCATTCAATCCTAATCTTTTAAATGTCACACCTAGATGGATAAAAACGAAAAAAACAAATAGTTAATCGGATCGGTCGGTCGGTCGGATCAAACATCTTCTCTTTACAAAAAAGCCTACATGCACAGCACAAGAATCGCATGATATAAAAAAAAGTTATAGTAGACTAAGCTTTAAAAGTTCCGACACTACATAAGAACACCTCGCTGGACCAAACTCCCGCGTAATGTAATCTTTATTGCTTTTTCCTTTGAAAAATCATGGTTTTCAGAAAAAGAAAACGATTACTTCTGCTGATGCGTTACTAATAATAACCGCATATTTTAACATTTCATGAAACATTTTTCTCCTTTGAGCGCATCATGTGCAGACCGCCACATCCGCCAATACTGGGGTGACATGTGCTTGATTGTAGGTCCGTCTTAGGGAACGAGCCTCTCTGCCCGGGGCTCGCATTACTCTGTCTCAAGTATTACTGGACTTCAATATTAAGCTATCAAGCAATGCTGGTACCTGTGTGTAAACTTCAACACTGAATTGGCAACTCAATTCATACACACATACGAGTATAGTAACTTATAAAAAAATCGAAATTCAAAATTATTTTTGTCACAATTCTGGCGTTACCAGCTCTGCTCTGAATATTGTTTTTTTAAACTATTTACATTGGGGCTGCGGCGAGCTGCCCTGCACCCTAACGTTTGTTGTACTCTGTAGGCTGACATACGGTGTAGGTATGTCAGTACCGAGTGTATTTATTTCATGCGCAACACGTTGAACTGGGCAGTTGAGTTGCGTGTTATGTATGTAACGTTGTGTTACCCGCTCTCAACGACGACGCGCTGGCGGCAAATACTCGCTTGCATGACAGACTGCTACCACATCACCACTCATTTACCTTTTGTTTAGGGGGTCATTACATTTATTTCCCGACGTCACACACACATGCTTACGTTTTGTTTGGGGGTCATTACATTTATTTTCCCACATCACACACACCTGCTAACACTTGGCTACTGAATTATTCTTGTTGTCGCTTCTTGTGTCTGCATGTTCGCGATCAGTCGCTGTGTAGCGTGCGGTTACAGTAATATGAGCTTGTTGTCGATTTCCAGCTCGGAGATCTGCTGATTAAGCCCATTCAGCGCATCCAGAAGTACCACCTGCTGGTCAAGAAGATTCTGTCGTACTCTGAGCACGCCAACTGCCCCCCGCACGTGATCGTGGCGCTGCGCGAGGCTGTGGAGTGCACCGACATCATACCAAAGAACGCAAACAACATGATGGACGTCGGCCGTCTGCAGGGATTCGCGGTAAGGACCTACTTTATAATAGCTCTTGCCAATTTTTCCAGCCAATGCAATTTTATATTATTTCATTTTATTTTATTATTTTCGGAAAACTAACAGCAAGGCAGATTTTTTTATGTTTTGACCCCAAAGCGAAGCGAAGCAATCTGTTCGGTTACTATAGCCAGTAGCCACTCCGTGCAAAGCGCGTAAGCCCTTGCCTAGGCATTAATCAGCATTGCTATGTTTTATTTGGCGTTAGTCAAACTGTAATAGCTGCCACAGTGGCAGACTTGCGACCTCGGTGATTCTGGTGTTCGAATCCCCAGTTTGAGCAGAACCGAGTTGAATATTAAGCCAGTTTAGCACATTGGAAGTTAATCGACAATAGCGAGTGGTATGTAAAGTAAGAATGAGTAAAGAGCAACAAATAAGCAAGTTTACAACAGTCGCTCTTTGTCATTTCCAGGGCAACATAACCGCCCAGGGCAAGCTGCTGATCCAAGAGTCAATGATCGTATCTGATCTGTCGGGAGGCAACGACAAGGGCAAGGAGCTGCAGGTGTTCCTGTTCGAACAGTGCATCATCTTCAGCGATGCCGTCGGCAAGAAGAGCCAGTACAGCAGCCCCACTTACAATTACAAGGCCCACATCCAAGTAAGTCATCTCAACGATGCTTTTAAAGAAATGTCTTTGTCTTTAGTTCAATCTATGGATAAATAAATCAGAATTAATTTATCGGTTTAATCACGACAAATAGGCACAGGCAGTTTCGCATTAAATATCTATATTGTAAAATTGAGCAACATATTGACTGGGTGTATCACATCGCTCAGGTGAACAAGATGGAGATGGAGGAGGTGGAGGCTCAGGGCGCGTTCATAGTGCGCACCGACGATGCCTCTAAAGAGCGCAAGCCCAAGATGTCGTTCATGTGCCGGCCATCTGAGGCCACGCGCGCCAACTGGGTGTCCACGCTCACCAGCATCCTGACGCTGCAGATGAACTTTGGCGCCGCTCTCGAGAACCCCGGAGCTTACCTCCGGGAGCAGTTGACTCGCGAGCCGGCGCGCGACCCCGCCGCGTAAGTAACCCGCCGCGACACGACCCCCCGACCCCCGGACGCTTCGTACCTGATCAGACTAACTTACTCGCTTATACTAACACTTACTGATACCAACCACACGTTTGTAACCAGGTTTGAGAAAGAGCTTTTTTAACATCGGTTTGTAGAGTAAAGTAAGTATGTTTTACTGGTCTCAGTAACGACATTGTAACAACTATAAAAACTGTATATTTGTATTAAATGCGACTCTGTTATCCATCCAATCAATCTCAACTCGACTTTCGAATAACCTAATAATGATGAAAAAAAATCTCATATGTCGTCGGCGGACTGCCAACTAGGAAACATGAAGGTGCCGACAAACTACTTGGACATGGAATCAAAAGCTTTGCATCTGTCAGGCTTGTCATAAGCAATAGTGTCTAGTTTATCGGCGTCATTAAGCTGTCATCGTGTATTCACTTATAGGTTAATGACTACTAGTAATAGGCCTGGAGTGGTATTCCACCACCGTTTGTGAACAAGAAATTAGATCTTTAGTAAACTGGTAGTGTTAATAATATATTTACAACAACTATGAGCACGGTGACGGGTTGTACACAATCGCACGAGCGGGTAATGGGGCACACTGCACACGCACACACACACACACACACACACACACACACACACACACACACACAAGCACTCGCAGGAAATCTGCTTCATAGATACACGTCAACGCTAGTGCGTTACATAGGTATCACCACAACACGCACACCCCGGCGAGTAACGAACAGTTGGAATACGTGGTTTAAAACGTGCAAACGTGTGGATAGTGTTCGATCTTTAAGAAAATAAAATCATTAGTAAGTAATGTGGAGATGAATGCGATGATAGAGTAATATAATTGAATCGATTGTATATGAAGCCAGCGGGCGGACACGCAACCGACGTGTGACGTTATGTCAAACTACGTCGAGCAGCGAGTGTTATATGTCCATGTTAGGTTAACAAACACTGGAATTGATATTTAGATATACATTTATTTAGATATGTTTAACGTTGAGATAGGTAATTAATTATGTTAAAGTGTAGCAATAATTAAAGTGTTGATCGATTTTTGTCAGCGACACCGCCGAGCCGTGGTCCGTGCGTGACGACATCACCACTACAATACAATTTCTGATCGGTATTGCAGTGATCATCAGCGGCCCGGCTAGAACGAACTGTTTTGTGTATAATGCCTTGGACCGCAACTCGATCCCACCTAGCAATACCAGACTGCCATTAACTATCACGTTTACTCATCACTGCCCAGATTTGTGAGATGATGTTTAGTTGTTAGTACATTAAATAGATTTAAGCGTCTGCCAATGACGTTAGTGCTTTGAACACTGCCCATAATTGTACATAAACAAAGTGTTAGAACACGACACATATATACACGCGTTATGAAATAACGTTGCTAAGGAAATGCACAAAGGCGAAGGTAAGAAGGCGGCAGCGGAGTGTTGGTTGGCACTACGTCGTAGATTATAATTGCTGCGAAACAGTAGTGGCGTTGTATATTGTCCAGTACTGCTGCCTTCGGCTCGCCTCACCAGTACAGACCTCGCACACCCTGACCTGACCCGACCGAGTACCCTCAACTTGAATAATTCTAAGACAATTTCCACCTATCTGCGGACCATATACAAGGTGGCGACGACAACACGACATTAAACCAAAACACTGGTAATGCTTGTTCAAAGGAATATTTTTAAACTATCAAATAAATCCAAAATATCATACAAAAAAAATGTAACAAACTAAATAACAAAAATTTTAACGCAATAAAACACCATTTATAAATATTGGTTTCCTAACCTTAGGTATAATTTGCAGTAATTCGCATCTTGAAATAAAATTTAAGGAATTTGGCAAAGGTTTCTGAAGTAGCGAGTTGGCAACATGTGTTAAACACTTAGCACATGTCGAAAACTCGCATACACAAGTTAAAATGAAAAGAAATTAAATTGATCGTCGTATTGTCGGCTCGACTCTGTATATCCTAGCAGCATTGAAGGGTGCTCATCAAATAACCTCAAATGACTACACAGTTAAGTAATATACTCATCGGGTACATAAAATCGCGAGTATATTATAAAACGATTGCAGAGAAACTCAAAACCGTTCTCTTGATAAGCGGCTATTAGCTATCGTGCCCGTCTTCTGTATCCGCAGTTGTAACGCTCACACTATGTTCGTATGTGAAGGATACGCTTTCAGAACTCCGACTTCCTTCGCAACGCTGTTAGGTGTAGATTAGATCGCGTGAGTTTCGCCCACTATATCTGAACCTTACCGGCTAACGCAATGCAATGCCGCATCGTTTTGTATCGCACCGATCAAATGATTAGCTAACTTTTCGCTTAGTTGTTAAGTAGGAATCGAAGAAGACTGGATATAAACGGAGTGAACGATTTTTGAATGGTTGGACTTAGAAAGTAATGCATGCTTAGGTAGTCACATAATTACATAATCACATAATACATTTCACATACATATCGCTGCCCTAGTTAGATAATTTTGTTTGTTATGTTAAAGATAATTTTCTGGACTAATAAATCAAACTTTTAAGATTTTATTGTCAATGTAATTCCTATAATTTACTTGTTGTTATTATTTGAAATGCGCTTCATTTATTAAAATTATAGCTTAGTTATAAATGCGTTTTGGAGTTATTTCAATATGCATAAATGTGTCAGTGAGATATTGACATTTAGGCACTTAGGTTGTATTTTACAATATATCCGATTTTTTAATTAGATACAAGAGCAAATTGTTTACCTGAAACAAAACTTATCTCAATGTTTTTTTAAGATATCTGACTATTGTAGCAGCGATATGCTCTAGTACGCGGTAGGGATAGTAGTAGACGCCCGACGTACACTCGAATAGTCAAATAGAAATAATAAATAAAAATGTATCACAGCCTTGATACATTTTTTCGTAGCTACGAAGTACACATCAGTAACGGGACACCGCACCCAAACCTACCCTTTCTTCATGAAAGTGACATATTTAGTAGGCGTTTAACGTATTTACCGCAATATTAACTCTCAATCAATGATCGTTGAATGTTTACTAGCTATAATTAAATACTATAACCACAGTTTAATCGTTACTTACAATTTGAAACACGAAGGAAACATGTAAGCACATTGTAATATGAATGTGTCAAACTCAAACCAACCCGGATACCAATTCCCGCCGTTACACTAAATTAAAAGCAAACCCTTTGTTTGGAGAGTATCTATTCAAAATTATTATTAGGGGCCAACACTTACGTTTTATTGGTTTGTCCATACGTAGATTTATACTTCATCCTATCATTTATTTAAGAGTCACATATACATCCCACATAGTGTGTAAGAATTAACGATAATATTAAAATGAAATGCATAATGAAACAAGCTTTGGATGTTATATTATTAGTATGTAAGGAGCAGATTAAGTTGTGTATTGTATATTGTTTGCTAAAGTATGCCACGCTACTGAGGTCTGAAGAGCCTAACAGTTATGTACTGGAAGTGCGCTAACGCAATGAGCTTGAGAGCGGGAAGGCGCGCGTGTAGAGTAGTGCGCGCGTGCCTCGCCGCACTACTATTAAGATACAAGCGCCCGGGTAGCCCGCGAAATTATATTTTTCTTATGTTTTTTTTTTTCAATTATCATGTCAGTGTCAGGTTGTATGTTGATTAAAATATGATTCGCGACCGACGTAATATAGCTTTATTCAGTTATAATCATTAAAATCATCAATACAACCCACATAATTCAGTTAACCTCATTGAATAACTGACCATAGGTGTTTTGAGTTTAATGGTTATAATTCTGTAAATACAAACATGTTACGGCCGCGGATCTAATTTGTTGAATGTAGAGCCTGACGGGGCCCCCCTGGCGCTTCCACCTTAAGGTAACTAAGCATTGTTACGCTGAGGAGAGCCTTGCTTTTAGAGAGGAGCTAACCACGCTTCGGTAACGCTATCTAGATAATTACTCACTTACTTTTAGACTATTATTATGGTTTTAGATTTAATATAATTTGTGGCGCGGCTTACCTGCCGACTGTTTTTTTTTGTGATTGCGCATTATTGCGTTGTTTTCTGCTTGTCTAACATTATGTAAATGATAACTTACTCATAATTCATAATAATAAAATAAAATTGTGTAGTTTTCACTTCCACGATATTATACGATTGTGGCTATCATGATCTGTACTAGTATATATTATATTTTTAGTATATCTACGAAAGTGTATCTACTTTTGCTATCCAATTTTGACCAAAAAGTTTTTATTTCTTCGAGTGTCTCGGCACTTAGTATTATAGTTTTGTAACTGTTCGTATGTATATATCGCCTGTCGGATCTTAAGTTATGTATATAAAATAAACTAACATCTAACAATCACTGTAATACTTGACTATTATGTTACTTGAGGTAACCATTAAATGTCAATAAAATTTACGCTTGTGGTTTTGTGCTTTTAGTCCCGCATGCTTTTTTATGTTTTTGTTTATAATTTGGGGCCCAGCTTTGGCTAACTGGCGCTAATAGACTACTCGAAGCCTAGCGCAGTAGTTACTAACACTAACTCACTAACATTAGTGTAAAGACACCTAGCTATCATAACGCGCTCTAACATGTAGTGCACACTAATATAACCCCAGTCATTTATCTAGCTCGAAATACTAACAAAGAGATAGGCTACACCAGCCTTCATAAACACACTAACATAAACACACTAACATAAACACACTAACATAAACACACTAACATAAACACACTAACATAAACACACTAACATAAACACACTAACATAAACACACTAACATAAACACACTAACATAAACACACTAACATAAACACACTAACATAAACACACTAACATAAACACACTAACATAAACACACTAACATAAACACACTAACATAAACACACTAACATAAACACACTAACATAAACACACACATGAAACACACTAACTTTTATTATCCCTTTTTTATTTTTAACCTTATTACGAGTACTTTCTTCTTAAAAAACTGGAATTTGAATATTAAAAGTATGTAGGTAAAATAGTTCAACCAAATAATCTGAATATAACCTCAAAATGTTCAAATTAATCATGCAACACGTTTCAACTAAAAATCACAAAAAAAAAACAACACAACTTCCTTTTGACTTAGTGCGATACCGCTAAGCTGAAATGCCTCAACTTGACAATAATTCGAAGTAGAAAGTACTCGGCCCCCACACAGTGAAACAAAAGCTGGTGCACCCGTTTTATTTTCTTTTATTTTGATTTTAACGTTCCTATTCCCGTCCTGTTAGTGTAGGCGAGGGTTGGTGCGGGCTTCGCAAGACGGAGAGCGTTCCGCCATCTTTAGGCGGTCGCCTAGCACCCGAACTCCGGCAACGGGCCCAGCGCCCTCACGCTAAGGCGAATACTATCAACCTACCGGCGACCACTAATCGTGCCGACGAGCGGAAAAAAGGCGGCGGCAGCTCGGCCGTTAGCCCCACCTCACCGCCGCAAGCCAATGTAAGTAATAAATAAAGTTACCATTCTACGTAAGTATACTGCACTAAGCGATGACTGCTTATAGTCGGTCGGGGAAATCTGTTTACATGGAAAAATATCACAATACAAATGAAATAAACAAACGGGAAGAATCGATACGTTCTGATATTAAATACTCGTAGTTAGAGGAACCTCAACTTGTGGTAGCTAAGAATCTCTTAGGCTAGGAAATACGGACTAGTCTGAGTGCCTTATATTTTGAATGTAGGAACAAAAAGGTGTTTATCAACTATCCGTTTACCACTTGATAGTCAAGCAAAGTGGGTAAGTTGACAACAAAAAATTAAAACATTTAAAGGGAAAAAACGAAAAACTACCTAGAACCTTTATTTTCAGCAAACACCCCATGTAAACACATTTAGTCGACAAAGTATTAAGTCTAACAATACGCTACTGCTTAAAGACGCAAAAGGAGATGGGGCTTGATAT
This sequence comes from Xestia sexstrigata, assembly GCA_941918905.2. Taxonomy (NCBI): domain Eukaryota; kingdom Metazoa; phylum Arthropoda; class Insecta; order Lepidoptera; family Noctuidae; genus Xestia; species Xestia sexstrigata. The sequence continues at coordinate 6,336,106 of OW799200.2, read as the reverse complement.
GAAAATAAGATAAGTACCTACATATTTACAGACGAAATAACTAGAAAATGAAAATAGTAGTAAAGTTGATCCTCGTTTGGCTTATAATAATTAATGCCCAACCATGTGATGGTTCTCTTCAAAACACTTAAAAGCGCACAAGGCATACGAATACGCGCTATCGCATCGATCTGATGGAGCTGATCCGTGTACAGCAGGCAGTGCTAACTCTTACTGACAAAGAGAGCACATCTCTTTAAATAGGCTGTCGTAAACCTAAGGCAAAGCCGGGCGGTAAAATATGCATTCCTTTTGGCGGACCGGGCCTGTATTCAATCTAGCCGACCTCAAAATGTGTGTATACCGTTAAGTTGTGTTTTCACAAGAAGGCTGACTTATATGGTGGCTTATTAAAAAGGCGCAGTGTTATTCATCACCTTACTGCATGGTCTGAGAACTCTGGTACAACAACTTTCATGATTTTCAATCTTGCACCCAGAGATCGAAATAAGTGCAATTTATTTCCTTAAACAAGGAAGTAAGTGTATAATGCCTCCATATAAAATACCAAAATCACTTTTAAGATCCACAATAAGGCCTTTAAATTAGAGGGAGGTATTATACATGTTACTTACTTCCTTCAAGTTTCGGAAAAACCACTCATTCCAGTCTCTGCTACGTCTTATAGGTAACTGGGCCTAACTTGCTGCCCAAAATATTCACATCACCAGCATGAAAGCTACACAATCAGAATATGATGGGTTTAAACATTCACCGAACTTAGAAAAGTCCTTAAAACAGTCCGATAAAAACTGACCTGATAAGTACTTTTTGTCTATGAAAATCAATACCCGTATTTTATTTCTTTTTGAAATCTTACCTATCATGCTTTTATTATATTCTGGCCTTGCTGCTTATGTTTTTAAGGTAACTTATTGAAATGTGACGAAAGTGCGAAAACAAGTAATAGAAACACAGATCTTAATGTTCAAAAGACTCGTAAGGTCACTTTAGGGGGTTAAGAGCGGCCAACCCGCGAGAATTTTGACAAACGCTTGTGCGTGATTATGCCGTTGTTACACATATATCTTATTTTTTTTTTAACTGATAGGTATCTTGTGCACTATATCTAGGCTTCTATCGAAGCAAAAAATAAAAATTTGTAGGAACAAATTCAGTATAAGCCTCCAAAAATTGCTGTTTTTCTCAAATTTTACCTCATAATGTACTCATAAATTGTAAAACTAAAGAAAATAGCCTGATAGAAGCCTTGCAAATATAGTGGAGATTTTAAATAACAAATATTTATTTCACAAACTTGTAAGACTTATTCAAAAACACGTATTTCCTGGAACAAGTTTTATAAATTTTCGAACACTATTTTTCGTTCAATGTCCTCGCGTTAGTCGGTATGAGGTGCGCGGGTGACGAGTAGTGCGGGGTCGGGGCTAGGTAAGACAGGGCAGCTGAAAAAATATCGCCGCGATGGCTCTGGATGAAACAACAAGCTTTTCGACCATGCTCGCGTTGACGATAGACGCGCCGGGAACGGCCCTCTTAACTCAAAAATCTATGTATACGAGTATCATCAAAAAATCTCACAAATAGTTTCACGTCTAAAAAATCATTAACTCGAAAATCTTATTAGAATGATCAAAAATTTATCAAAACAACAGAAAAACAAAATAGCCCTAAATGACAAATTGCTTTTTTTTGTTATTGCCTGTGGCCCATGGACCCATGGTCACAACCACTCAGGTCAGAAGAAGTGTTATTATGAACTTCCTAAGTTGGGCACAAAAATGGTGAAAATGTCATCACACCAGTAAACATAAAAGATTACATAACATAACATCACACTAGTAACCCCAAAGGGTTAGGCAGAGGTGTATTTATAGTACGTTCACATTTCGCCAGTTATATGTAAGTCCCATGTGATACCCCGGCGAGCCTTATGCTATGAAAGATTAGTACCTAGTGCTAAATCTGTCTGGTACTTGGTATCTTCTCACTGCCATACTTAATACAAATCCAAGTCTGAGGATCACCGACAGTGAAAATCATCAGGTACTATTCGCTTTCTGACGACCTATTTGAGAATTCTGTCCAAAAGAATAAATAAGCACGTCTTATGGATTAATGATCGCTTCACGTAGGTATTATAAGATACCCACTCAAACCATTATTAGGCCAGAGAATATACCATTGAGACCCTTTATGCCTGTGGAGGGTAGGTTGTGGCCACAGATGCCACATCACAATATAAACTCAAAGATGAATCCGAGTAAAAATAGTCTATCGGTCAGGTAGATAAAGCGTAGAACACTTCCATGTTGGATGTTGATGTAGTAATCAACAGGCTACCGCTTCACTCATGTGGTGATTGAGGGGACAGTTTTGTTGTGTGCGTTTCGATGGCGCGACCACGGCGTTTTTTTTTAAACAATATTCAAAATAAAAATTATTCCAAGGTTTTGTAAAAATATGTAAAAGTTGATTCCCAAAACCATAAATTTGTCAAAGTTATGGTTAAAAAGTTATAAGGGTTTGAACGTGGCCGCGCCATCGAAACGCGGAGAACCGCGTGGCCACGGAGATCTTTAAAACCAAGCGTTGCGCAGACCTGAAATTTAGGTAAATGACGAATTGAATTTGTAAAAAAAAAATATACATATATATAGGAAAAAATACTAGATTTATATTTTAGGAGCTGTAAGACTTAAAACCCCATGGCCGCGCCATTGAAACGGTGAATAACACATTATCGCCGATATATCGCTGAAAAAGCATCGCAGAGGTCTGAAGTTTTTTGTAAAACACAGTTTTGAATTTGTCAAAATTTGTAAAAATACAACAAAAAGTCCTAGGTTTTTATTTTAGGAGATGTAAAATTGAAACCCCATGACCGCGCCATTAAAACGGTTAAAAACACGTTATCGCCGATATCTCACTGAAAAAGCATTGCAGAGGTCTTAAGTTTTTTGTAAAACCTTGATTTGAATTTGTTAATTTTTTTAAAAATACACATTAAATCCTAGGTTTATATTTCAGGCGCTGTAGTACGGTATAGCTTAGAAAGAAGTCGTGATTATTTATCGAAGATAGTAAGTATTAGGTAGATTTTTTTTATAAACAAAACCTGAGTAATTATGTAGAACTAACGATAATAGAGATTTTTTTTTAGAATATAAAACCTGTAATAACGTTTTGAATGTTTCGATAGGGTGACCATGACTTTGTTTACAGAAAACTTTCCGCCTATTGTATTAGAAATTATTTCTCAAAGATTCTAAATTAAATTAAAATAAAAAGTCGTATGTTTATTTGTTATAAACATAATCATATAATTGTATCTTATCGTTTCATTTTAGTTTATATATTTTTAATAAAAAAAAAGTATAAATCACAGATTATTCAGATTATTAATTTAGATGCTTTTCCAGCTATTAAGCAATGCCCCTACATAGCTAGATAGCTGAAAAATCACCTAAATTAAAAAAAAAAATCATTGTTTTTAATTTGTCTAAAGGATTTAGTAAGTAATTCCAGAATTATTTGTTATGACGATAATAAAACCGGAATGCACGCAAGTTCTGAACAACCTATGACAATTCGTAATCTAACATATTGTGGTCTATAAATAGATGATTAAGATATTAAAAAAATACAGAGTAATTTTAAACCAACGTATTGAAAAATTTTAATAAAAAAAAATATCTTAGTGTAAGTAAATAATCTGTGATTTTGTCAGAAATATATATCTTAGTGTAAGTAAACAATCTGTGATTTATGTGATTTTTAAAGAAATAAACATGTTTTTGTATCTTATCATTTTAATTTTATTTAAAATCCTTGTTATAAAAAAAAAAAAAACTAATGCAATAGGTGAAAAGTTTTCTGTAAACAATAAGTCATGGTCACCCTATCGAAACATTCAGAACGTATTGGAGGTTATAAGCGATACCGTACTACAGCTCCTAAAATATAAAACTAGGATTTTTTGTGTATTTTTACAACTTTTGACAAATTCAAATCTAGGTTTTACAAAAACCTTTAGACCTCTGCGATGCTTTTTCAGCGAGAAATCGGCGATAACGAGTTTTTCACCGTTTCAATGGCGCGGTTTTGAAACCATGCCAAGATTTTGTTGTAAAAAAAACGCCGTGGTCGCGCCATCGAATCGCACACGTTTTGTCATACGTAGCACACTAGATAGTTCAACAAGATATTTCGGACGACAGCCAACAACACATCTTTAGATAGTTTCCACACTACGCCGCTTACTCAGTCACCAACTTAAAACTGTAGAACTGTAGCTGCGCTGATATACAACATAACATCACATTAGGTATTTAATTTAGTGCTAATGGTTTTAAATACTGTATTAAATAAATAAATAATCACGCATGTAATCCCCAAGGGGTTAGGCAGAGGGGTTCCAAATAGTTGACCCATATTCCGCCAGTTATGTTTGCAACTCCCCTGTAATAGGGGGCGAGCCTATTGCTGAAATATTATATAACTAATAATAATCGTTCACTCTTAGTTATTTATGCCGCTGGCAACAAATTGAGCTTATTAGATTTCGCACAGAAACATCGCAATTAAAGATTGTATAATCTTTATTACATTTGTCAAGATTGCTCATAAGTTTTTTGCACTGATTGTAATAAATTATCAACTTTTGCAACTATAATCTTGTAGGTACTTCAATGTTTTTATATTATCAGCTGTTGGCAACCAGCCGACACTTTTCTCAAAACAATTTAATAGGATAAAAAAAAACTCATTTTATTTAAATGCTCTAAAAAAAAGAAAATAATTTTAAAATTTAAAACATAAATGATATAAAAGTTTGTTTCGAGACTTACCTGTGTGTTCCTGTGTGTTTAATCTCGCAACAAGCTTTTATATAATATATGTTTTAATAAATTGATGGGTATGATTTAATTTAAAATTTGTTCTCTTCTTTTGAGAGCATTTAAATAAAAGCTTGCTTTAAAATGAGAATTACTATAAAGAGAAAATAATGTCTAAACTGACGAATAACAAAATGAGGAATGTTATAAATATCTGAAAATTAAATTAATAAGAATGACCTTCGCAAGTGACACGGGACTAGGAATCTAAGGGAGAAAGCTTTATGATAGTGCGGGAGGGAAAGAAGTTGTTAGAGAATTAATAAATACTTCAGAAGATTCTTGTTGGGCACAGTTTTACATCCGACAGAATCGACACCATATCTACACGTTTCTTTCTATTGTCCCCGCAGGTATAATAAAAGCCTTTTTGTTGTGAAATGCTCTTAAATATTATTATATGAAACGTCGCTGCTAAATTAGTAACGTAATTTAATTGGTAAAAAACGTACTGATTAGTTATCAGACTTTCAGTATACCAACAGGAGCACCACGGTTATATTTTTAGGAGCTTTAATTATCTACTTCTCACTTATTTATTTTCTCACTCTTGGGTGTTTAGCTTTTCTTCTTGGTTGCATGTCTTATTTTAACGCTTGTTTTTATTTCTTTTGTTGTAGGTATGATATACACGGGAATGCATTTCTAACATAGACTGTGATAGCGGGCCGTTTGACTGACGCGCAACTATGTGCTAAGTGATTTGGAATAACCGCCGTTGACTTTAAGTTTTAATTTATTGATTGTAAATAGTAGTTGTTACGTAAACTGGACGATGCCGACGGAGTGGAGCGCGGGTGAGCATGCATGCGACGCTTGTGACGTATAGGGCGCCGCTCCCCGTCGGTAGTGCGTCTTCACCGTGTACATACGACAGGGCCTGTCTAAGCGGCAGTGGGGCCTCAAGCTGCGGCGAGGAGCGGGCGCGGGCGCCGGAGCCGCGGGCGGGTCGGGCGAGCCCAGCGCCGACGGCGTGGTGACTGAACTTCGCGCGCCCGAGCTGTCCGAGCCGGCGTGCGACGTCACGGTCGCGCCCGGCGCTACTGCTACGCTGTCGTGCCGTGCCGTCGCGCCCCGCGCCTCTGCCTCCTGGCGCAAGACGGCCCCGGAGACTCGCGCGCTACGCCACGGCGGCCGGTTCGCGATCTCGCTGAGTGCAGACGGACTGGCCACACTGACTATACACGCATGCCGCGCGTCTGACGCCGGAGTGTACTGCTGCCTCGTCAGCAACGAGCTGGGTGGCGTCCAGAGCTCGGCGCGGCTGGCGGTGGGCGGCGGCGCACCGTCCGTGCCCGCAGTGCGCGCGCACCCGGGCGGCGGGCTCGTGGTGCAGTGGGACGAGCCGGCGCCCGCGCACCTTGAGTACTGCCGCGTGGGCGAGGGCGAGTGGCGGCGCGCTACTGAGACGCCGGCCGCCGCCAACACGCTGGCACTGGAGGAACTTCCCGCCGGACAGTATAGCTTCCGGCTGATTTGCTCACGCAGCGCCGCGCCCGGACCGGCGTCGGGGCCCGCGGCGTGCGGCGGTGGCGGCGCGTGGCAGCGCGAGCAGTTCGCGCGCCGCTACAGCGTGGAGGAGGAGATCGGACGCGGCCGCACCGCGCGGGTGCTGGCCGCGCGCGACACCGGCACCGGTCAACGAGTAGCATTGAAACAGGTAACCATCATTACAGCTCACTTACTATCCACTTCATTTAATTTCTTGAATAGGACATACAACTAACACACGTTGTAATTTCCAGGTGTTAGCAGGGCGCGGGGCGGACGCAATGCGCGAGTACCGCATATTGTCGCGCTCAGCGCACGGCGCGGTGGTGCGCGCGATGGCGCTCTTCGCAGAGGTACCCCGCGCAGGTGCGCACACGCTGGTGCTGGAGATGGTGTCGGGTGGGCCGCTGTTGGACTGGGCCGCTTGCTCGCCGCACATCTACACGCAGCAGATGGTCGCGCATCACACTAAACAATTGCTGTCCGCACTCGACTGGCTACACACCATCAATGTCGCACATCTTGACGTTAGGGTGAGTCTCTAGGAAACTTGTTGCATGCTTAAATTATGTCTTCTTCTTTTCAAATCTGTTGGGCAAAGTCCAAAGCAGTGTCGGTGGCATACATTAGGTCCTAAAGTGCAGTTGTATGGACACTTAAAACATTCCAGTCAACTAGTCATAATATATTTTGGAAAACACCACACTCGCATTGTACTTATGTCGGGACAGCTTGTAATTACCCACTTTACTAAGTTTATTTGTAGCGGCCTACCTAGGTACGCAACAGATTGAGTATCTTCCGGATGAGTCACTGCAATTCACACCCAGAAGCCTAAATAGAAGTTAGCATTTTTTAATTTACTTATAAAAATAGATTATTTAACTTTGATTTGTTTTATTCCAGCCTGAGAACGTACTAGTAGAACTAGGCGGTCCCGTTCCCCAGTTAAAGCTCGTCGACCTGGGCTCAGCCGTGGAGACGGGCGAGGGTGGGGCGGGGACGGCGGGGCGAGAGGTACTCCCACCTGCGCCCGCGCAGTTAGAGTTCGCGCCACCGGAGTGCGTGCTCGGCCGACCCCCCGCGTCTGCGTGGGATGCCTGGGCTGCCGGCGTGTTTCTTTATGTATTTTTGACAGGGGTAAGTGTCAACCTAAAGTGGACCCAGAATTTGACTACATGTTAGGCTCCTCCCACCGATAGCCTCCTGCGAGCCAATCAGATTGCATAGATATCACTCCCCACGCGTCCCCGTGCTTAGTAATCGAATACAAAAAAAATGTTCAACATGTTGAATCCAGAGGAGGTTATCTGTGGCGTCCTGTAATTAGAATTTGAGCAAACAGCAGGTCATCTACTGTTTATTTGCTGCACTCTGGTTTGTTCGTCGTGATTCGTCAAGTCAAATGATTTTTCTATCGAAGCTAGAAGGTTTGCTGTTGAATGCAAACCGAATTTGCTTAGATTGTGCATGGTAGTTACACTATTGTCCTATTTTATGTTAAATTACAGTAAAAACACGTTTTTTCCTGAACTATCCCAGTCTTGGATAAAACCTCGCCCATTGCTTACACTTCTCCCGATGTTTAAATAATATTGTGAACTTCCCAGCTATCGCCTTTCCTGGATGAGTCCATCGAGGAGACGACGGCCAACATAATAAAGTGCGACTATTGCTTCCCCCCGGAGCACTGGACGGGCGTGGCGGAGCGCGCGCAGCTCATGATCCGAGGCTTGCTCGAGCCGGCGCCCGCTCGCAGGCTTGCGCCCCGGGAGGCGCTACAAGACGCGTGGTTTGACGAGGTTGGTGTCATCCAGTTTTGACGGCTGTTACAATTACCCTACATCACCCCACTGCTAGGTAAAGCCTCTCCCTCTGAGGTCCAGATCTTTCGATCCTGGGCTTATGTTTTCCACTGGTCGTTGGTTTTGGTCCAGCTCGTCCTGACATCGACTACGAAGACTACTGAGACGCCTTCTGACAAACTCGGAGGGGTCAGAGCTGCATTTATTTTAGTGTAAAAGTTAAGGAAACTAAAACAAGATTAATGAAGTTTTGTAAGAAACAAAGTCAGACGAGGAGTTTAAAAACAAATGCACTCGTCACGCGACTGACATTGTCTACTTGTTTTTCATCGTACTTAGTTAGTTTCGCTGCTTTACCGTGACTAAATTCTAAAGTTATCATGACTGTTTCTCCAGGCACCAACAACAGCATTATCGGCAACACAACTAAAGACGTTCCTAGACCGACGGCGGCCGGCGGGTCACGGTAACGCGCTGCACTCGTTGCGCTCGCCCAACGACACCTGACGCGACGCACCCACCCCGGGACCACACTAGCCGCACCGCCTCGATGCATATGTGCTCAACAGCTACACACACACCTTATCACTTACTATCACAACCAAGCCTACCAGTTCCATGTGATTAAGTACCGTGCGTTGAATCACAACCACCTAATCGACTGCGTTAGACATTATTTATGAATATCTGTCATAGCGTGTATGCATCGCCGTCTCCCACGACACGAGTGAAGCGTCGCTTCACGAACTGATATAAACTAAAGCGATATGAAAACATTGCCTTAAACAATATTCTCAGTTAATGTCCATTCTTCTTGTAGCCAACATTTTATGTGCAAGTAATTAAGGAACAAAGGCGCTAGCCAAATGTAGATCTTATTCAATATTCACTCAATAGGATTACGTTATTTTCTCTTAAGCTATAGTTTACTGTAATAATTGTTCTATAGTCAATGTGCCCACCTACTGAGTTTGGTGTTTTAGTTATTTGAAATTTGTTCGCAACTTGTTTGGCGACTTGTTTTATTGGGAATTTCCACCAAAATGTCTGCGAGACTAGTCGTAACGTCGACATCGACGGGCCGCATGTAAATCAAACGAACCAAACAAGAATTGTTGGCGATTTGTAAAGTTTTAATAATATTCCTAAAGTGGCCGATTTTTAAAGAAAAGTGTCTGTGATTTATGCTAAAAATGAATTTTTCATGCTTATTCCTAATCGTATCGTATGTACTTGTTAAATTAATAATAAATTGATTATACACTAATGAATTGTATATAGGATTAAGTTTTAGTGCGTCATTTTTATCCTAATTTGTGACCAAAATGCAAATTTTAATTGTGTATGTCTGATGTATCACGGCGCATTATAGTATATACGTGAGATATTATGTAGTATCTATATCATAGTTTTATCGAAGGAATGTACGCCGCTACACTGCCGTTGTGCGCTCTGCCGCAACAGACGCCTTTCCAATGAAATTTAACTCGTAACCTTAGATATTGTAAGTATTACTTTGGATATGTGTAAGCTTTTATCTCAATCGACTATAAATACAGAAACAACAGCTATTTTAAAGGAGACACTAATATAATGTGTTGTTTGTCACGGTCAAAACTAGTATATTGACTGCAAAAATCTTTCAAAACCCCTTTTTGTAATTACTAACATAAACATTTCCATATACATCTATTGGGTTGGTATAAACTATTAAAACAACAATATTTTCTAGTGATTCTAAGTTTTTAATATACAAAACACATATTAATTGAGTAAGGGTTTTGGCTGAAACCAGTCAAATGTCGTTTTAACCGGCTACGGGTTTTGACTGAACATGCACATTAATATCAGCTTTTTAATTCTAAACAGAATGAATGACATACGAGTGGGGTGCATTCAGAATAATATAAATATGATAACTATTACATGTTCTTATTTAAAATGATTTCATTCATTCTGTTCTTTCTGCTTTCAATTATGTTTTTGAGTTTGAAATCTTAATAGTTTCAGATTCTTATAAAATTTCTTATTTTAGACCATGTTGAATACGAGTTGTTCGAGTATGAAAGACGCCTTATTGATCTGTGATCAAAAAAAGATATAATTATTCATTCTAAGTTCTGTCGGCATCCACTTTATTAAGGCGTTCAGCACTGTCCTACACCGCCAATGCAACATGTCTTGCAGCGTGAGTCGCTGCCCGTCACGCCTTCCGGCCCGTATTTAGTTAACACCATCAAGACACGCAAAAATCAGAACATTGACGCAACACTTAGTAGGCGAGATCTAAGTCAAGAGAGAGAGGGAAACTTTTGTGAAACAAAAAGACACTGCTCTCAAGTATGTAGTGGCCTAATTTCGCCTGTTCTTTGCTGCGTCATTGTTGTCATGTATAATCTATGCTTTCTTTCATTTGCCTTCAAATGTGCCGCCAATCTGTATCAATCAATGCCACCTTTACACGCACGTTCTTTCGCGAGAGCTTTGGAGTGTACAGGATTTTGTAGCGAAAAGAACCACGATTTCGCGTTAGCTTAGGTTCAAACGCTTGCTCTTTTATGCACTATTCTTGTTTTATTCGCGTCTGGGCGAGTGTGTAAAGCAGACTTACTAATAGCCATCTACCCGCCAGTGTCATTTCTAGATATCATGTATTATTGTCTAAAGCTGATGTATATTATTAAATCATATTACATAATTTTGAAAAAAACATGTTGTTTTTTAAAACCTAATTTATGAACCAAATTTGGTAGTATTCAGGATTTAAGGTAGATAATAAAAAGATTACTAACTTCACATAGATAAGCAACATCGATTTATTAATTACTCTATTATATATTATGAAAGTTGACATCTTAGAATAATAATAAGTAGTTATTAGGATATCATAAAGATACTAGTAAATAAATACGATGAATTCGTTAAACTGTGACGTGTGGTGTGACCCATTTGCGAGTCATTCACTACGTTTCGGACCACAAAGTAAATATATATTGTTATAATGTGTATAACAATATCTACTTAGTTTGGACTGTTACCTGCTTATCTCACAGATCAATACGGTCGAGATTATTTAAATCGTTCACAAACAGGTTTAACAGGTTTATAAAAATACATCACGTTCAAATCATGTAAAATTTGATAAAAATATGAAGTTACTGTACTTAAAAATATTTAAATATATTCTAAGAAAGAAGAAATTATCTAAAAGTGCAGTAGCAAACAAACTACTCTAAAAAATGCTACTCGGACTACCAAGTCATAGTTCTCAAGTACGAACCCAAGACACACTTGATTTTTCGGATTCAGGTGCGACGTTTTCAAGATAGTTTTGTAGAAAAATATGAAAGTTCTTCTGAGGACTTATTTCGCCCATTTACATTTATTTAATACTGGATATAATCAAAATAATTTACTAGTCAATAGTTATTTAGATCAACTTGTCAGATTTGTTATTAAATTGTTGAGACTTCATACTACACATTGACATCATGTATAGTTAAAAATGATTTAAGTAGTAAAAAAAAAACACTTCACAAAAGTACATAGAATACAACATCACATGGAACAATTATATACTCTCAAATGCAAAGATACATTTAAAAATGGACAGTAGTTGCGTGTAAGTGCATAAATACAGTACCTATATACAAGAGCCTTAAAGCCGAACTTGTATATAAGTATATGGCCCGCTACTGCGGCACTAAATGCGTAACACACTCGATTATAATTCCGAAGGATTTCGAGGCTAATCCTTAAGGTGGTAGCTTCAACGCGCTTTCCCATACATTATTTTTGATATAAATTCTCGATACTTATATGCTTTTTGTAGAAGTAATGAAACAACTTGATATCATTACGAATTAGTGTTGTCGCAAACCCCTTCAAACATAAAGAAATAACAAGGATTGTAGGATTTCCAGGGCCGAAAAAAAACGAAAAATCTTTGCAAGTGTGCGTGCTTGGAGTCATGCCATCTATCGGATTTTCAAAGAACAATCGAACCTCTTGCTTAACAAAACTCGAAATAATTATCTGCTGATTACTAGATGGCGTGGCGTTGTCATTGTAAGGTGATCAAGTAAGTGCGTGCGGGAGTTTTGACTCGCGAATAATTCACATTTCGTTCGTCTAACAAGTAGGTAGGTAGGTACTGCTGCAGCGGTTTTGTTTGGGTGAATCAGATTTATCATTTTATTATGAATGATTTGAAGTTAGAAAAATTCTTATTATGTCATGTTGTTCACCCAAATCAAAATTTAAAAGTACCTATTAGGGATGAAATGTGTAGGTAATTCGGAGTTGGTTCTAATTTTATTGTGTGATAGAACTTATTAGTTATTAACAAGTAGGTATTCAGACATACCTATAAACTTTAGTTTTGTACGTGGACTTTTCGCGGTTTATGTAATAAACTAATAATGTACTTACATTATATAAGTAACATTACATTCATTCATCACACTATTTATGAAGGTAGTTGGTAGGTTTTTTATGAAGGTAGGTACCTACTACCTGCTTACTTACTAAAACTTACGCGACGCAGTCAAGGTCATGATGGGAGAAAAATAAGTGCCGTAACTATATCTACATAGTAATGAATAAAACCCCAATGAAAAACACAAACCTTACAGTCCGTTCAATCGATTTTGACTTCTATTGCGTTACCTTGTAAATAGGTAGCTACTGCAAACACGACGAACAATGACGTATTGTAACCACGTTTTTGCTTTTAATGCCATTCTTATGTCTACGGAATAGAAGTCAAAATCGGTTGACCGGACTGTAAAAAGGCGAAGTTATGCGAAATAAAGCTGTTTGTGTTATTGTGTGTTACAACGTTTGAAGAATTTGGATTCTTAGCAACTAGCCCTGACGGTAAATTTATTTCAATATTGGTCTACGCATGTGTAGACCCGGTGATACATGCGACACTAACAACGTAGACTTACAACAAATAATTCTACATTACGTAAAAAATGAAAATGATGAAAATTTTCGGTTTTTTCTTCATGGGTGTCGTCTTCGTGGTTTTTGGGATATCTGATATTGAAAGTTAGGTCAAAATTAAAATATATTTTTTTATTAAAAAAATCATTCATTTAAAAGTACCTTACCTATACCTAACCAAATCATAGTTTGCAGAAAACCTGCAAAAAAAAAGAAATGTGTGCTGGGCCACATACTAGAAGTGTAACTTCAACGGACAAGTGGAAAAACGAATCGAGTTCATTTGTTTTTTTTTTTTTCAATAAACCGCTTTCTATTTGCAAGCCAATTCGAAATTTAAAAAATACCTTTGATATGTTACCTCCTTGGTTGCCCTTGCCATGTTTCAGAGTAAAAGATCATTCCATTTTTAAATAACACGACAGATATGAGTTTACTATGTCATTTATTTGGCCGCTAAACACGACAGATATGTATTTTCAACCGACTTCCAAAAAGAGGAGGTTCTCAATTCGACTATATATTTTTTTGTGTTTGTTCGTTTGTGTTTCGACTGGGTGAACCGATTTTGATAATTCTTTTTTTATTTGAAAGCTGGTGGTTCCCATGTGGTCCCATTTTAATTTGGTGAACATCTGATTCTGTTCTTTGGAGATATACAATGGAACTCTTCAAAAATAGACGGCAAATCTGCCGTGATTGTTGGAATCGCTTGGATGTTTATTGTTTATACAACATGACGTGACGTGTCATGACGTAACATCACGCCTGTATGCTCTGAGGGGGTATGCAGATGTGTACAATACATCCAGATTTCGACAGTTAGGTATGTAAAGTTGGAGCGTTCGTGTTCCACGCCTCAAAGAGATGGCAAATATTTGTTTGGGAACAACTAAAAATGAAAAATTAAAACTTTTTATGAAAAAATAAAACCGACTTAAAAAAATTCAAAAAAGCGACAAATAACTTTAGCTTCAGAAGTCGGTGACAAAAAAAACTAAATCAATCAAACAAAGGTCACCGACTTCTGAAGCTAGTTATTTTTCGCTTTTTTGTGTTTTTTGAAGTCGGTTTTATTTTTTCATATAACTTTTGCCGGCCGCTGGTCGCATGTATCGGGCCAGTACAGCAATTTCGAATCCCGAAGAAGGTTGTCAAAATAATGCTCAAATTTCCAAGCATGTTTGAGGAAAAATCTTATTACCTAGAGTCATGTTGTTCACCCAAACCAAAGTTTGAAAGTAGGTATCTATAAAATAAACGCCCTAACTATACCTAATAATAATGAACACAATGAAAAACACAAACCATACAGTCCGTTCAATTGATTTTGACTTCTATTGCGTTGTTCTACAAATAGGCAGCTGCTGCAGTAAACAGTTGGTATTGTAACCACGTTTTTGCTTTTAATGCCATTCTTATGCCTACGGAATAGAAGTCAAAATCGGTTGACCGGACTGTAACAAAGGCGAAGTGGCGAAGTTACGCGAACTAGAGCTATTTGTGTTATTGTTTGTGTTTCCACGTTAGGGTATTTTCCCTAAATTTAGGGATTTTTTGAAAGAATTGTAGATTTTGGCAGAATCTTAGAAAACCTATGCCAAAAATTAGCAATATTAGATATTGACAAATTACCTGTGCTTCACTTGGGTATAATTCGACTAAAATATCTGCGGTCGATGCGCGCTCCGCCTCCTCCACATCCTAAGAGAATCAAAATCACAAAATCGATGGGCGCTATTGTACAGTGCTTCCTGAAATTAGTTTTTCACGACTTTCTGCTCTAAAAGATTTCAACGTAATGAAACATAAAAAAAAAATATTACATGTTCTGGACAGTCATCGGTAAGTGATTTTACCTATGTATGCTGCAAACACTTATTTTATTGTAATTTAAAAACATTATTAGACTAGCAGAATCTGGGCAAGCAGCTGGCATAATGTTCTAATTAAATCTTGCCACACTGCAGTCTGTGGTCACGATCAGTCAAACTGACAACTACCAACCATCCTATGCTGACAACTCTGACGTTTGACTTGGACTTGTCGACACGAACAAAACGCTCCACTGCTCAACTCAATACCTACTTAAAAAATTTGCTTTTTACTGGTTTTCAATTCAACTAATACAATTTTTAACAAAAAATCGTACAAGCGACATCAGTATTCGGGGCCACGGAAATCTAAGAAAAAAATACAAGCTGGTCTAACTCTACAAGGGCTACCGTGAGATAATCAGACTCTAATAAGATAAACTATAATCAGTCTAAAAGAGTTGGCTCGCCATAAAATTCTCTTCGTTTGCCGCCATTTTTCTTATAAGATTTTCATTTTTAATTTTTCATTATCAGTCGTGTGAATCATCTGTAATTGAGTATGTTTGTGAACATCAGAAAGGATTCCACAGTGTTTTAACATTTAAATGTAGCATGTATTGTGTAATAATTCTACATTATGGAAAACGAAGTTTCATGCCTCTTCACTTGTAATCAAATGTTTGTTGCAAACTTTTTCTTTTGTTACAGGTATTATAATGAGGAAAATGCGGTTGTAGAGATAAAATGTTTTCCTTCCTTATCACGGAAATCTCTAAATATAATTGCAGCATCAGAAAATATAAACTTTTTTTTCCCTTGCATTTGGAAAATACATGTTTTGGTTATGAATAAAAAGTCACAATCACCATCACCATCACTATCACTATCACAATCACAATCACAATCACCATCACTATCACAATCACCATCACTATCACAATCACCATCACTATCACTATCACAATCACAATCACCATCACCATCACTATCACTATCACAATCACAATCACTATCACCATCACAATAACCATCACCATCGCTATAACCATCACAATCACCGTCACTATCTCAGTCACAATCACAATCACCATCATCATTATCACAATCATCATCATCGTAATCACAATTATTATCATCGTAATCACAATCATCATCATCATAATCACAAACACCATCACTGTCACAATCACTATCACAATCACGATTACCATTACTATCACAGTCACAATCACTATAACCATCATCTTCACCATCGGTATAACTATCACAATCACCGTCACTATCACTATCACAATCACCATCACCATCACCATCACAATCACAATCATCATCATCGTTATCACAATCGTCATGACAATCATCATCATCGTTGTCACAATCATCATCATCGTTATCACAATCGTCATCACAATCATCATCATCGTTGTCACAATCATCATCATCATTATCACAATCATCATCATCGTTATCACAATCATTATCATAATTATCACAATCTTCATCATCGTAATCACAATCATTTTCATCGTGATCACAATCATAATCATCGTAATCATAATCATTTTCATCGTAATCACAATCATCATCTTCGTAATCACAATCATCATCTTCGTAATCACAATCATTATCATCGTAATCACAATCATCACCTTCATCATCATTATCACAATCATCTCAATAAATCAACAATAACCCTGTATAGAAGTCGAATCCGCCATCTTCTGGATCTTAAAATTAATGCCATATTCGTAATCTGCACCCCTGATTATCTCGGTATCGACACCCATATTGATTTTTAGACATTTCAACCCCATCGCACCCTAACAGGGAATGAAGGCATTTCAGGTCCGCCACATTTAATCTTAAAATCGTTGTTATTGTGATACACCCGACCCGATACACCATACAAACAATACCGATGTTGATTTTCAAACTTTGTTACCCCATTTCCCCCTTTAGGGGTTGAATTCTGAAAAAACCTGAAACACAAATGTTAACTCATTTATCGATAGGAGTACTCCTGTGAAGTTTCGAATTAAACAGTCTTACCTAATCTTGTTTCCCCATACAAACTTTTGACTCCCGTTTCATCCCCTTAGGGGTACATTTTGAAAAATCCTTTCTTATTGCACCCCTTCACCTCATAAGGAACGTATGTGCCAAATTTGGAATCTCTAGACTCGAGCGGTTTGGGCTGTGCATTGATTTTTAGACTTTGTCACCCCATTTCCCCCTCTTAGGGGTTGAATTCTAAAAAAACCTGAAACTCATGTCTACTCATTTATCAATAGAAGTACTCCTGTGAAATTTTCAATAAAATAGTCTAATTAATCTTGTTTCCCCATACAAACTTTAGAGCCCCGTTTCACCCCCTTAGGGGGTGACTTTTGAAAAACCCTTTCTTAGTGTACCCCTAGACCACTTCAGGAACATATGTGCCAAATTTGGGATCTCTAGACTTAGCGGTTTAGGCTGTGCATTGATTTTTAGACTCTGTCACCCCATTTCCCCCTCTTAGGGGTTTAATTCTAGAAAACCCTGAAACCCGTTTCTACTAATTTATCAAAAGGAGCACTACTGTGAAGTTTCGAATAAAATAGTCTAACTAATCTTGTTTTCCCATACAAACTTTGGAGCCCCGTTTAACCCCCTTAGGGGGTGAATTTTGAAAAATCCTTTCTTAGTGCACTCCTAGACCACATAAGGAACCTACTTGCCAAATTTGGAATCTGTAGACCCAGCGGTTTGGGCTGTGCGTTGATAGATGAGTCAGTCAGTCAGTCAGTCAGTCAGTTTCTTCTTTTATATATTTTGATGTTTCTATTTGTGTTTATTTGCTAATATTATTTTGATTCTAGGTCCAGGGTCAATTGCGAATCACCAAAATGAGTAAATGTTACTTCTTTTGTTTCATATCTGTCACTCAACCTTTGACTGTCATAGAAGTCGACCATAATGAGGAATTTATCAGTACTATGATGCCAAAACTGGTAACATTTTTCAAAACATGTGTACTACCTGAAATTGTTTTGAGAAGAGTCCGGAAGAATGCTAAATGTATTGACATCAAGGAATTAGAAGGTAATAAGAATAAAACTTTCTTGTTTACTAACATAATAACTTGATATCAAATACATTACAATACTTGGTTAGTCTAGTCCTAGTGGATGACTGCCTTTTTCTTGAGTCTCTGAAGTTTTGAGTTCAGTATACGATAGTCTAACAAAACCGTGTAAATTTATCTGTTCTAGCGCAAACTCGTGCTTCTACATCGGCTTCCAGCTGTTGATTTCAACATTATTCACCGAGATTCGGACAGAGAACTAGACAGAGAGCTTCAGCCAGAGAGCCCCTCAGCTGACCAGGTCATGACCTCTGACCCATATACCTATCAGCTGACCTAGATCGTTGACCCCCTGACCCTAGTACTCATCAGCTGACCAGGTCATGACCCCTGATCTTAGTACGAACCAGCTGGTCCATGGTCACCAACCTCTGTACCTCCACCCATGTGTAACCAGGTCATCGACCCCTACCTTATGTACCTGTCAGCTGGGCCGGGTCAACAATGTACTAATAAGTGTTCCAAAGCTTTGTATATGTATAAAGTGAAGATAAGAACTAAATAAGCTTTCAAGCCAGTAGGAGTTTTTATTTGAAATCCCCAACAGTTTGTAAATATGTGAGCACCATGTACCTATCCATCACAGTCATAATTAATTTATGTCATTGCTTTATTTTTTATTCTTTTTACCTGTTGTGGTACACTAATTTCATTATAAATGTGAGCACCATGTGGCCATTTAGTATATTTTATGTACTTTTGTGACATGAACGAGCATGGCAGTTGAGAATTTGACATGCTGTTTCGCTGATGTTGGCGCATGTGTTGGATCATAGTTTCCTTCAAAATGTTTGAGCAGAGTGGTGCTGATGCACGTGTCATGCTCGTGAATGGCCGCCGTTATTCGAGACTGGTCATCTCTTAGCTGCCAGGTCACATTGTTAATCTTTGTAGGTATTGAATTGTTTTACATTTTGTATGATTTTGTAACAACCTGTTTTTAAAAAAGGGTCCATGTGTAACTAGAGACTGAGTCCTTGACAATTCAATAGTGCCTGTAAATGGTATTTAAATAAATGCTTTGAGTTTGTATCAATTGTATTTTTTTGCCTTCAACTATTTATTGTATAATGTAGTTGAAGGGTGGGCAGTGATGTGTAGGTTGTTCAAACCCTGACAGGCTCTTTATTTTGGGTAAATGAATACTAATACTACTTGAATAAAAAGCATTACTTACAATAGTTAATTTTATAATTAGTGTAAAACAACAAAACCACATTCATATTTTGTTAGAACAGAACTTCATTGCGGCATTGAAAACAGATGCAGTACTTTTATCAAATGGCACATACTACACAACACATATAACACAACTAATTTAGAAGTTAGTTAATCTATAACACAATTAATTTAGAATTTGTTATGTACAGAATGAGGAATCACTTTGACGTTTGGTGGTGGAACAAAATTAAATCATGCTTTTATCATCAGACATAAACAGTTCTTTACGTAAACTTTATGCTCCAGAGTAACTCAACTTTTGGACATAGCCGATTGCGTTGTCACCGTAAGATTCCCTTGTTGAAAGAACCTAGGTACGGTATGAAAACTTTGATGTTTACTTCTAGAAGCATAATCCGTACAACCATGTCAACACTAACTTTCGGTAGATTCGAGTACTAGATGCTGATTGGTTGATTAAAACACGTTCCGTTTCAAGTTTGGTACTTTTGATTGGTAATTATTGTTAAAAATTCACATTAACTAAAATAAAAACGTTGCAGTGGCCCTTCTTGTATGCTTTTTTTTTACATTTTAGCCACAAAATATTGATAAATATGATATCTGCATCTTTCCTAATTAAACGTTTTTGATGAGAACGCCATGAAGCGGTTCAGAAAGTAAACTATTTACGTGTGCTTGTGTGTGTGCATGGTGTGTACAGATTTGAAGTGGAGACGGCTGGTGGATTTGACACCAAATCTCCGTTTGAGAAGAGTTAACAAGTAAACTGTTTATGTGGAAAAATCAAGACAAAAGGCTAGTTCGCGCAATTAGAATATTGTCTATCTTAGTTATTTAAGTTAGGCGTAAACATAAATAATACCCAAATGCGAGACTACAACGCCATCTATTGAAAAAACGGCGGCGGGATGATCAAAGGAATCCCCTTAACTTATGAAGTTACGAATGTTTAAAAAACGCATTAATATTCATCAACATATTGAATTGTCATTGTCAATGTGTTACGGATTTACCCTGCAGGTCTAAATTTTGTTCAAAATTTCAAGGTTCCTCTCGCAATGAGATAAAGACCTAAATATCCTCGGTGACTGATCATATCATAAAAGATTGATAAAGATATCCTTTGAGATTGTTCTAGAACTTTATTTTGGCTTGAAGCTCTGCCATGAGGGTCGCGGACTGGAAGACCTGCTTCCTCTCGGTCTCCGTGAGCGGCTGGCGGATGATATCGAGCACACCGTTGCGGCCCAGCACGCATGGAAGTGACAGGAACACCTCATCTGTGATGCCGTGCTCACCCTGATACAATTAAGAGATTACTAAACCAAACTACTGAAATCAACAACTTTGTTGTAGATTTACGGGGGGTGTTATTTCGACTGCCAAGAAAGTGTTAATAAAATACAATACAATACAAGTGTTATGTTTTTCGGGCGTATCTTATATGTCTGTTACAAATTAAGAACTACCTATAGGATATCCACAGTATTATAAGTAGTTCTTTATTCTTAAATTAAGGGGACCAAAAATTCACGAATTTTCTGAAGTAAAAGATTTGGATACGAAATTTACCAGTTAAATGAATAAGAAGTAAGAAAATCCATGACAACCACAATTTAGTGATAAACCTTTGTTTTTTATGAACACACAGAAAGCAATATACAATAATTTATAATGCAAAAAAAATCTCATTGTTGTCAAAACAAAACTGCCTCATTGGTCTAGTACTCGGAAACGCGATTGCTGAGTACGACGTCCAGGGATCGATTCCCGGGTAGGGCAGTTATTTAGTTTTTTCAGCAGGAAATTCTCAGTAGCAGCCACAAAATTTCGTTTTATGCCTGGCTGATGGCGTTAAGTCACCCCCTTTGGGTGGACATTGGACTTATTAACTGGCGGTATCCTCTAATCCTTCGGGGATTACAGGATTTACAGGCGTGATGTTATGTATTATCGATATGAATAGTTGGTAAATGAAGACTTTATCTACATAACAACGAAGCTTCCTCGTCACGGGGAATCCCATTTCGTTTAGAGGAAAATCGAGAACGAGACTGTTAGTTAATATATTTACGGGTTTGGAAACGTTGCCATAACTCCATTCGCAATGACGAAAAAGTAATGTAATTTTTCACAAATATTGAGATCCGGGTCAAAAGCGTTGATACACATACATCAATCTGCTGTATTTCCCGACGGGTTAGATAGAGGTGTACACACCTAATAATAGTACAACCACATTTCACCAGTTAATAGGGAGCTACTGAGAAATTCCTGATGGAAATCCTCAATTGATTGAAATGTTAAGTCATAGTACGAGTAGCGCTTGCGACCACGTCATCAACGAGACAGTTCTATATTCCTTTTGTTTTGTTCCATTCTTGTCCTCCATTCCTTTCCAATCATTCCTTACACAATCATCTTTCCTTTAAACAATAAAGTGCCTACGTAAATTAATAATGTCCTTACCTGTACACAAGTAGTGACTGCATGCACACTGGTGGCATTAGTGAGAATAGCCTTAATAAGCTGAGTGAGGGAGAGGCCGATAGCCCAGGAGGTGTATCCCTTCAGTTTGATGACTTCGTAAGCGCTCTGCACTACTTGGGCGTGGGTTTCCTTCCAGTTCTCGTCGTCGTCGTCCGAGCCGATGTCCTTGTTGAGGTCCCGAAGCCTCACGCCGGCGATGTTTACGCTAGACCAGACGGGAACTGTGGAAAAGTAACGTTTTCATCATGTTCGTCGTTGTTTTTTATCTTTATGACTTATGAAGTAAGCACAACCAGCCGCTGTGAAATCAAGAACGATCATAAGACCAGCTACTTTAGAGTAGTCAAATTGTTATCGTTTCTTCGGTGCCAACAGTTCCAAAGCTTTCGCGACCGAAACATTAAAACGTACCTATAGAGTCTGGACATTTCTGCAAATTCCCAGATTTACGGCCACAATTTTTAAATGGGGAAAATGATAACCCCGTTAATTTATGTAATAAGTCAAAATCTGGATGAATGTAGTGACGGCGGGCGCTGCTCTTATACCTACAGTCAAATCTCTCTCTCTTATCACGTTAAGTAGGTACTATTATCAATTCGGGGTGTGTTTGTTGGTTACTCATTAAGTACCTAGGTACCTATATCTTTATTGTAAAAAATGTCTCACTTACCGCTACTATCACCATGTTCTCCAATAATATAGGCGTGACAGGATGTAGGCGCGATAGTCAGTTTCTGCGAGAGCAGGTATCGGAACCGGCCCGAGTCCAGGTTGGTGCCGGAGCCGATGACGCGGTGCTTGGGCAGCCCGCTGATCCTCCACGTCACGTAGGTGAGGACATCCACTGGGTTGCTCGCGATTAGTAGGATCGCGTTCGGACTGTATTTTAGGAGCTGTGGAAATTTTTGATTGTTATCATTACCTACTTTTATTAATTTACGGTACTATTTCAAAAAATGTTAATCCATTCACTAAAAGCTTCTTTGAGGGAACCCGGAAGCGAGAGGTTATATGCAACATGGCAAGACTGCCTTTCTGTCCTTAGTCCAGTAACTGTAACTTAGTAACACGTTACCCCTGGCAAGGCTGGTTGACGATAAATAAAAAATGAAAAGTCACAATAACAAAATAGGTACACCACTCGTCGACTGAGACAACATCGAATCTTGGATTGTTTCATTACAGGCAGACTCTAGAAATTGAATTTTGGCCAGAATACTTTTTCATTGAGAAGAAACTGATTTGTAAAATGCGTTTTAATATTGCTCTTTTTTATCGTTGACACTTGAAACTAGTTGAACATCAACCAATGACCCCGAAATAACAGTACTTTAGTTATTTCCCTTACCTTAGGAACGATTCCTTTGAGAACTTCAACATTCCTCTGCACGAGGTTACGTCGGTCCTCTCCCTCCTGTTGCCTCACGCCGGCTGCGATCACGCAGATCTGGGAGTTCTCCGTTATTGCGTAATCTATGGTAAAAAGTTAACTTGTGGTCAATAGCCAAGTGATTGACTTTGGCGTTGCTTGTGGTGTGTTCGATTCCGGCGACGATATTCACATACCCTAGAGATCCACCACTACGGTAGATGCAGGACTCCAAAATCCAGGATTCGATTTTAGGTCTGTACTAGTGGTCCGCACGAAGTAAAATAACGCAAATAGTTGTAAAACCAAAAAAATGTGCGACCTTTTTTACATTATAGGTATTTTTTTTTACAAAACTTCTTTGGCTCTGTTTTGATTACATTGATCACAGATGATTGACCAACCTTTTTGGGCCAATAGGAATAAAACAAAAAAAAGGACCAAAGAAGAGAAAGTTTTTAAGTGTTTACAGGCACAGCATACAGTGGCATGCATAGGCATGCGGCACTACAAGCAGGAACAACGGTGGTCAGAATCGCAGTTAGAGCTGCCTTTACCAATAGCCGAGTGCAATTAGACAAAAAATACTCAAAAGGTGGAACGAAGTTTATAGTGGTCGGATCTTCATGGGAATTTTTTTATTGAGTTCCTAGAGGAGTGAAGAAGAAAGTTAAAAAAAGATTTCGCCAGTCGCGACTTTTTTTTTAATTTTTTGACGAATTCATTTTGTAGCGTAATAGTTAAGTGTGATCTGCGTGCATCCATTAAATGCTAATTTGGTCTGTTTCTTTGTTCATTGTTGTCGATGTTATGGAATATATCACGTATTTTTTGAAAATTTCCTATTTTCTGCAATTATTTTTAAAATTTCGAATTTTTAGACCAAGATTTCTTTTGACATTGGTAACTGATAGGTACTTGTTCACAGATAACTGGACCAGCAAGTATTAATGAAGACCACTTTCATGAGTGTAGTGACTTAAAATTCATGCAGAAATGTTAAAATTCATGTGTGTCATTCGTCAGAAATTTCAGAAATGTGAATGAAAGTTTTAACTTTCTTCTCCACTCCTCTAGGAACTCAATAAAAAAGTCCCATGAAAATCCGACCACTATAAACTTCGTGCCACCTTATTGTCTAATTGTACTAGACTACAACGCAACGTTTAAGTTAAGTAAGTACGAAAGCTAATCTACTATTCGCAGTGAGCATTTAGAATGTTCGATTGGTACCTGTGCCGGCCTGAATGTTAGCGTTGAACAAGAAGGCGGACCCGTGCTGCAAGTCCATCATCTCTCCCTTCAGTTTGTCCTCGTTCATGTCGACCATCGCTATGTTGTTCGTCACACCCTGTAACATATAAGTACATGGAACTGTTAAGTGAGATGCACAGGCATGTAAAAAGAAAGATCATATGGTCCAAGTCGGTGACTTTTGTGTGTTTGATTCAGTTTCTTTGCCACCGACTTCTGAAGCTAAAGTTATTTTTCACTTTGTTTTGTTTTTGTAGTCGGTTTTATTTTTTGCAAAAATGTTTTTTTATTTTGTAATGTTTAGTTTTAGCTAGCTGACCAGCACAACTCCGTCTGCGTCACATAAGAGAGAGAGCATAATATTATGCTTCGCGGATTTTTTTAAACTTACCCGACTGCGGCGAAGCCCAAAAGGAGGGTAATGTGTTTGACCTGTATGTATGTATGTACGTAAAGGAAACATTTGAAAACATTTTTAGGATTGAGGAGCCACTTGTACTGCGTACACTGTAGTGTAATGAAATTAATATACTTATTTAGTAGCAAGTTTAAAAAATTGTAGGATCGATCCTCGATTTTGTAGTTAGTTAATACTTCAAAAGTTACATAATCCTAAAGGTGGCACCTCAATCTAAATGTTTGGATTGAGGAGCCACGTCAGAACTTCGAACATCATGGATTAATATAGATCATAATTTAGTATGATTTTGTAGCATTTGAGAGTAGTCAGTAGACAAAATCTGAACACAGTTGACGGTTGTATTAAAATTAAAAAAGTTACCATACATTATGTCTGTGGCTCCTCAGACCACAATACGACTCGTCATTTTTCAAAGAAGCAGTTGTCCAATTGTGTCCACATGTTTGCTTTGCCATTATTAGATTTGTAGGACAAGATTCGTTAATTATAAATGAGTGAATTGGGAGATATAGCACATTTTAACTGGCTCCTCAATCGTCACTATACATGAGAGATCACAACGTTACTCTGTAGCTACCTGAGATCACAATGGAATCTAAAACCAAATACACTAACATTTAGTAGTAAATGTCTACTAAATACGTATGTACAGAACAACATTGTATATATTCGGTTTCTGTAAAACAAATTACTTTTCGATATGCCTTAATAATTCGCTGTCAAGGGTGACCATGGTATATATATGAATTAAACCTGGACAACTAGTTTTTAAAATTTTATTTTGTAACAAATCGACAATGTCTCAATATGTATAGAGATTCTGCATAATATGTATTAGTATCTATCAGTCTATTTCGACATAAGTCAAAGAATGAATTAATATTGGTTGGCCGGTGCTTTTAAATACCTGGCTTTAGTAAAAACGGCTTTGTCAACTTTGTAAATCGACATTGTCAACGCTACATGATCACTCAAAAGGATAAATTGAAAAGGTGACTGCAATAACAAAACATAAAGGCAAGCAGGTAAAAGCCTCGTAAACTCATGGTCTCAATCGTTCTATATTTGTGCAACGATTACTCAGAAGTTATGTCAGCTATCGATATGACGTGTGGATGGGGCGTCATTTTTACACCTAATCACGAATTTCCGAGTAGTGACTGATAAGATTGCAACGGACTGTCCCTGCACCGTGCACGCTCAGGATGAACGACTGGCTAAGCGATCACTGATTCTGTAATCAATGATCGCTTCGCCAGCATTCATACCTACCTATGCATGACCGTTCGCCGCAGTTATAGTGCGGGTATTAACTACGGTGGTGTATAGTAGGTGCTAGGTGGTGTTCCTGCAGATGTTTAGTTTCGCTATTTGTCCCCACCTATGGAAACATAAATATGGAACTTGGATAAATTTATTCCCTTCTCATACTAAGCTTACTGTCATGCAAAAACTTCCTGTAAGTGTTTGCCACGAATTACGAATTTGATTTTCATATAATACTATAAAGGGTGTAAAACACCACTTAACGAAGCCGAAAGGCACTTGTTCTCCCCGTCATTGCGATCATTTTTTTGTTCAACACCATACCTGGGAACCTTCTAGTTACGGAGATATTAGGGGTCAAAGTTCCAACTTTTTGACAAGATTTTTTTTAAATACAAGTTTTTATTGGAAGATTTAAACTTTAAACACCTCCACGACCCCCGTACTATTCAATCCATCCATCAGCACAATGTTTTGAGTGCGTTAGGTACATTGAGTGTTGATGATTTTTCACCCCAAAAAAAAAAGTCGTTTCCCAGCAATAATTTTTGCGTAAAGTTACTTAGTTTGATGTACAGAATACTTGGTTGACGGCTTCGTGTTGAGGTTGTTTACAACCTGTATATGTTAGGTAGGTACTTACTTCCTGAAACCAACGTTCTTAATGAATTAATAGAAGTAGGTATAACTATATACGAAGAAAGATTATACACTCCAATTATTGATAATAACGTTACCGTTCCTATAATCTTTATGAAATCAGAACGTTATCGCGGGTTTAACTACCTTGACTATTATCAGAGTCGTAATCTTAACGATGCGAGTGACGCGGACGGTCAGGCCGTCGTCACTCGCTAACTTTCGGGCAACATTTGTGATGACCATGAATAAGAAACTTTTGCATGTTGCCAGTGTAACATTATATCATTATTATTATCAAATAATGCAAAATTTTGTTTTCCATGAATTTAACAGGTCCATCCGGGTCTGGAGCATAGAACGAAACCTATACCTACATTATGGTCTGGACTTCTGTAGGCCAAGAAAGTTTATTCGCTCAGAATTAGATAAAGCTAAACAAAATCATGAACAACGTGTAGCAACAGCGAAACTTTAAGAGTCATTTGAAACCAGCTCCTCATTTAGAACATCGTGCTCATGGAACAATGAACTAAGAATTAAAAGGACGCCTGTAGACGTCAGTCGTCAATAGACAGAACTAGTCGTAACAATAATAGCCCGCAGACACCGACGGACATTCGCGTGATCACGCCTTTTATGTCTTATTGCATTGCAAAAAGTGTTCCTTTATTTATGAATACCTATCTATTTTGTCTCCATCAAAGTAATCTTCAAAAAAAAACCTTTTTTGTGATCTTGTTCAGCTCCTCTTTCGATGCAGTCTTTATCTCCTCAATCATGGCGTAGCGTCGTCCTTTCATCTCTTTAGTTTTAGGAACAAGAAACAGGTCACACATTTCTGGGGAATACGGTGGCTGCGGCATCTTTAGTGTGTTGTTTTTGGCCAACAAAAACGAAAAATTCGCGCACAATGTTTGAGTAGGGTCTAAATAGAGCAATTTTGACACGAATTTCGCGGCGACCCGTCTCACATCTCATTGGTATCGAATGGCACGAGCCAATCAATATGTTTATTAGAGAATGGGATACGGTTGCAGGAAGAAAATACTTATTTGTAGTGCAACAGAAAAATATATTTTTAGACCAACGTTATTAAGGTTGCTAGGACACCTCAAGCAGTAGACAAGATGTAGTTTATATTAAACTTATAGGTTTGCAACCTCTAACACCGCCCCTTAAACTTATCTTGTAAACATACATCGATAGCCAAACCTAACTCCTTTACAAAATACTTATGTTTCTCTACCGACAAAGGTTTAGTTAAGACATCCGCCGTCATTTTGGACGTTGGCATGTAATTTATTTTAACTGCACCATTGCTGACCGCCTCCCGGACATTTCGTCCGGGAGGCCTTGACCTACCATGAAACATACTACTTTCAGTCAATTTCAAGGCCGACTGATTATCATTGGAAATAGTCATTTCAATGTTACTACTTATACATTCGTGCAAGAAACTTTTTATAAACAGTGCTTCTTTTCAAGCATCGGAGAGAGACATGCTCTCCGCCTCAGAACTCGATAACGCAACGGTACGCTATTTCTTACTTTCCCAACACGTAATAGAATTCCTAATTTTGAAAACATATCCCGTATAAGAACGTCTATCAATTTCATTAGAAGCCCAGTCTGCATCAGCAACACCCGTCACAGATAAGCCAGTTTTCTTATAGGCAATGCAGTAATCTACTGTACCTTTAAGATAACGCAACACGCGTTTAGCTGCTTTCCAGTGGACATCAGAAAAACAGTTATTG
Source organism: Xestia sexstrigata (assembly GCA_941918905.2). NCBI lineage: Eukaryota > Metazoa > Arthropoda > Insecta > Lepidoptera > Noctuidae > Xestia > Xestia sexstrigata. Next base: position 6,307,634 of record OW799200.2, on the reverse strand, counting down.
AATTGGCTTAATACGCTTACAGCATGACATATATCAGGGCGCGAACAGACCGCTACATACATAAGAGAACCGATCAATTCTCGATACTCCAAACTGTCATCCTTTTCTTCAGATTTGTTCAATTTTTGGCACTGCATTTGAGTTTTAACAGAATTGCAGTCTTTCATTTTGTATTTCTCTAATATCTTTTTAATATAGGTACTTTGATCTAGAGTGATTTTGTCATTCTCTTTCCTGATTCTTAATCCTAGAACTCTTTCTACAGGACCAAGAACTTTCATCACGAATTCTTTCATCAGCAATGATTTAGTTTTAGTTTTTTTCGCATTACAATTGCTAAAAATTACTAAATCATCAACATACAATGCAATAATCACAAACTTGTCGCCATTTCGCTATACACATACACATGGTTCAGAGACCAATCTCTTAAACTTGAGTTTGTTGACAAGAACATGATTGATCTTTTCATTCCATGATTTAGGCGCTTGTTTTAGACCATACACAGCTTTGCGAAGTCGATACACCTTATTATTGCCTCTACGTTTTTCAAAACCTTCTGGTATTTCCATGAAAATGGTTTCTTTTAAATCACCGTTTAGATAGGCTGTTTTTACGTCCATGTGGTCAATCTTCATGTCATACTCCACAGCCAAAGCTAATAACATTCTTATGGTTTCGTACCTCACTACAGGTGAAAAAGTTTCAAAATAATCCACTCCATACTTTTGTGTAAATCCTTTTGCCACTAGATGTGCTTTGTATTGTAATAGTTCACCGTTAAGCCCTCTTTTTTTCTTAAATATCCATTTGGTCTTTATTGGCTTTGCACCTTTCGGCAAATCGGTTAAGTTAAAAAGCACTGTTCTTGGATCATCACTGCCACACGCTTCCCCCGTCAAAAAACCACACAAGAAGAAGTTCTCATCAGCTTCCACGTATTCTGCTCTCGAGTCATCTGTCTCAAATGAAACATCTGGAACATAAGTAGCATCTGAGTGATGATCTGTGACCAAACTACTAGTCGAAGCCTCGCTATCATTAGTATCATCAGTAGTCACAGAAGTCAAGGAGTCTTAAGTTCTATAATCACATCTGATTCTACTTTAGTGAAGTTCAATTCCTCAAGCATCTGAACTTCACTAAAGTATAGTAAAGTTCAGATGCTTGAGGAATTGATTCTCAATGAACTTAACATTTCTCGCTACTGTTAATTTATAGCTCTCAACATCCAAGAGCCTGTATCCTTTTGCGTTCTCACAATATCCCGCGAATATGTAAGGTTTAGATTTGCGATCCAGTTTATTACGATTATTTTGTACAGGATATGCTAAACAACCAAACACACGTAAGTTATCTAAGTTTACTTTATGTCCAGTGTAAATTTCTTCTGGAGTTGCCCGTCTAACTGCCTTTGTAGGTGAGCGATTTTTAATGTACACCGCAGTGTTCGCAGCCTCAGCCCAAAACCGTTGATCCAAACCTGCTGCCAGAAGCATACAGCGCACCGCCTCCATAATCGTGCGGTTCGCGCGTTCGGCAACTGCATTTTGCTGTGCACAGGTAGGAACAGTAGTATGACGCCGGATTCCTATGCCTATAGATTTCACTGGCATAGGGCCGCACACGTCCGTGTGAACCAGTCCTAACACCTCACTTGCACCTGAAAAAGATTTCTTAGGGAAAGGTAAATTAGTAACCTTACCTTCAATACAAGCGATACACTGCTAGTATGTGGATACATCATAATCGATACCAGCTGCCATACCACTCTTGAGTAGATTCATGCTGCGCCTATTCAGATGTCCAAGCCAACGATGCCATAAACCCTGAGATTGAACCTCTACCTGGGTACTCAAGGACACGCTTACTTGCATACTGTGTTCTCGCGAAACGGAATTTATAGACGCATCCCCGGTTTCTAAATATAAAGACCGCATGCATCCCGTTTTGCTACAGCTACTACCTTTCCGTTTTCGTTAATTTTACAACGAAATCGATATAAATTATACTTCAAAACATTTTTGTGTCAAAATAATGACAGATAACAGTTATCCATTGGTTTTGTAAAAAGAGTTTCACAATATCACAACCCGATGTAAAAAGTTTTTCACCGTTTGCAACGCTTATTTCTTCGGCGTAGGTATCACACACAAAATCAAAATGCAAAATGTCTCTATTATTGGTCATGTGGCAAGTTGCACCACTATCGACGTACCACACATCTCGATCCAGGTTTACCGTCAGAGCCGACAACATAGCCGTCCTACCAGGAGTTTTCTGAAGCTTCTCCTCCTTTTGACAACTGGAACTAGATGGCTTATCCTTGTGCGGAGCTTTCTGTCTGCAATCTCTAGCGTAATGACCTAGTTTTTTGCATCGAAAGCACTTGGGACGCTTCGAGATCGAAGTCAAAGTCGTTAGGGCATTCTGTTTCTGCATCACCTCGTCTCTGTGCCTCCTGGAGTAGTTTAGTTTTCACGAGTTCACTTGAGAGAGAAAGGCTACTATAGGTAACTAACGTCATAATGAGTGGGTCAAACTGCTTGGGGAGCCCACTGAGCATTATTATAGCAACGAACTCGTCTTCCAGAGAAGCATTTATGTCTTGCAGTTGTTGGGCTGTATCTAGAATTTTTGTAACATACGCCTCCATATTCTCAAACTGCTCTAATTTTAAGCTAAATAGCATTCTAAGGAGACCTAATCTTCTACACAGACCTTTGTCCTCGAAGGAATATTGTATATTCTTCTAGGCGTCAAACGCAGTATTGCAGTTCCTGACAACGGAGTTAACAGATGGCTGAACACTGAGGCAGATTCGTGCTAGCGCTTTTTCCTGTTTCTTCTTGTCTTCACATTCTGGTTTATTTTTCTTATCGACCTCGTTGACACATTCAAACAAGTCTTCATGAATAAGCAACATCTTCATTTGAAATTTCCAGGTGGTGTAATTATTTACTCAGGAGAGTTTTTCAATTGCAATGGATTGGTTACTCATTTTCGCGATTTCGTAATTATTACATGATAATGTAATTAATTATCTCAAGCAGTAGACAAGTTGTAGTTTATATTAAACTTAGATGTTTGCAACCTCTAACAAAGAGGTCCTCAGCAACTTCTCTAACGGTGATTCGACGATTGGACAATACTATTTTCTACATTTCTTCGACGATCTCCTCCGTTGTTGACGTGCTCGGGCCTCCGGCCGGCACGCTCTTCGTCGTTTACATCTTCTCGGCCCTCTGAGAACATTTTGAACCACCGCTTAACGTTGCTTAGGTCCAAGGTAGCTTCACCATATGCCAGTCATCATGTGAAATGCGTCCGCGCACTTCATTTTGTTTTTCACACAAAATTTGATACAGATTCTTTAATCTATTTTTTGGAATACTTAGGCAAAAATCGAAGACGAGCCAAAACACGTCCAAGCAAAATAGCTGTCAAAAATTAACTGAACATTCAAACTGGCCGAGCTTATCAGCATAAGTGAGGGACATGAGTATCAACATAATACCACAAAAAATCGAAAATCGAATAGCCCGCGGCAATTCAAACTTCGCGATACTATTTGAACAGACCTCAATTATAGTATAGGCTAAGACCTCAATACAAATTGTATAGGCTCATTTTACGTCGGCACGTGACACAAACCACACTTTCGTGTTAAAAATTTGGTGTAGGCAATGATATTTTATTATAATAAGTATCATAGGAAAGGTAGATAAGTAGGTAAATTACGGGACTCATAACAACAACACCAGCCCATAACGTCCACTGCTGGACATAAGCCTCTCCCATGATGGGAGGAATTTGCCGTAATCTCCACGCTTGGCAGGCGGATTGGAGATCGCAGTGATGAAAGACTAACAGAAAACGCTGCTGCCCATTCTCTGGTCTACGGATGCGCAAGGTGTTCTGCGTCAGACATTAGTCGCCTTATACGACACCCGTAAGTGTAATGGGTTGGTTCTATTCTACTCTGCCGGATACCACATGGCTGGGGGACTCATACTTACTCATAATAAAATTAGAATTATGTTCGTTTGGCTAGGTTGACAGTTGCTTTCAGCTGAAACTTAGGGCGAGATTCAAGGATCGCACTAATTAGCATTTTAAATGAACAGAAACCTTATGTTATGCAAATAAGGTCATATTGGTATGGCACATTGTTTATTTTCTTGAACGAATATATAAAAAATAAGTAGGTAAATTCAAAGTGCGACCAGATTTTTCCGTCTTGCCTTCTAATCTGGACCAATTTAGAGATTGTTACAAATAAACCTCGATAATCTATATATATAAAAATGAAACCCGTTTTCCTTGGTCACGGCATCACGCGTGAATGGCTGGACCGATTTCACTAATTCTTTTTTTGTTGTATTTGTTATTATTAGGAGAAAGGAAAAAAATATTAAGAAAATCTCTCAGAAATATTGATAAATATACATTTAATTTTGCATATTTAAAAAAAACGCGCGTAACGAATGTCAATGTCATTCACAGCCATAGACTATATTGAAAGAGCATTGTTTGCTCGGAAACGTGGTTACTTAATTAAATTCGAGCATCATTTGTTCGGAAACGTGGTTACTTAATTAAATTCTAATTACAATAAATAAATCGCAAGGGCAGTCGCTAAGTGTATGTGGCATCAACCTAGAAAATCCATGTTTTTCACATGGTCAATTATATGTCGCATGTTCCCGTGTCGGAAAACCATCAACATTATTTATTTACGCGCCAGAACATAAAACTAAAAATATAGTTTATCAAAAAGCATTAGAGTAGAGAGAAGCAGTGAAGGGTACAGAGACTATTAGTTGCTTTCTAGAGCGCGCGTGGTATTGAGCTCAGTGTTTACTTAAAAATGCCAAGTTGTTCAATAGCGATTTGTAAAAACATTAGTGGAATTATTGAATCCTATGGAATAAACACTATTATGAAAATATATATTATTTTTTTATTTAATTAAATTAGTAAGGTCCTTTTCAGGTATAGCGAGACCAGGGAATTATGGATTCATTTTTATATGGACGATATTATAGATTCCAGTTCAAATTGAATAGGTACTCATACATAAGATAGGTCAGCTATACAAAATAAAGTACTAGTGCATCATTGTTACGCTAAGGCGGTACGAAGTTCGCCGGGTCAGCTAGTAACTCGATAAACGATAAATTTAGGAAAGAGCTTTTCCATGTTGCCTAATGGTGAGTTTTATAATCCGTAATCACTATGTCCAGTGTCCACACCATAAGGTCCACACCTATACGACCTACCATTACTAATGCTGAGGTAAGCTGTACATGTAGGTAGGGTGTATTTGTAGGGACACCGACGCGAAACTGTTAGGTAGGTAGGTAGGTAGGTATGTACCATAAAATTCATAGACCCACCTGAGTACCAAGATTATCGACGGTTAAACTTGTTGTTAAAAAAAAAAGCAAGGTCTTACAGCACAACTAAAAGGAAAAGTCCGAAAAATAAAAAATGTTGAAAATTAAGCAAAATTTTGGTACTTAAGTACAAGTTTTCGCGAAAATCTAAATTTGCCCATATCTTTTTATCGTGTTGACTCAGGACCTTGATTTTATACACCTAATAGGGATTATAGACCTCAGTATCTGGTATAAATTTCAACTTACTAGGTCCACCCGTTCTTGAGAAAATCGGTGGTGACAGACGGACAGACGGCCAAGAAAGTAATCTTATTAGGGTTCCGTTTTTTTCCTTTTGAGATACGGAATCCTAAAAATTCTGTTTTTTACCTGTCTATCAGCTATTTCATTTATCATAGGCGAAAGAATACTATGCTCGTTTCATGAAACGAGTAGTACATACCTACCTACATAATAAGGGGTTGCGCAACTTCGCGAAAAAAAATGCGAAAATGTGGTTCCGTGCTGCTAGACTCATCTCGCAGTTTTCCATGCTTCTATCCTTTTACGTCGCTCAGAACCGTAATTTGTTAGAGCGAGAAACAGAACGAGGGAGTTATATTATAGCACGCAGCAGACGAGTAGACGACGCGCTCGGCAGAACCACAGTATAAATATGGAAGAACGCCCTGTTTAAAAAATACGGGCTGCTCTCCCCTACTGTTCCATCCCTTACACCGCCGTACATTCTAATTTTATCAAAAAAATATTTAAAGTTTAAATAGTTTTTATAAAACACGCCACGGTTTCGTGTTGACGTCATTGTTGGTTTAAATTTTAAACCAACAATGACGTCAACACGTGTTGCTATCTCCATAAATCTAAAATACTCCTCTTCAACATCTGGTCAAGTACGGTTATAGGTATTTGCGCGAAGCGTAATGACTCATAGATATCTGATCTCTTGATTTTTTATAAGGATACACAAACACATAAATATTTTGTTTTCGAACCGACACAGACAGAGATAAATAAAGGAACTATTATATTGGGAATTATTATATATAGTATTTTCTTTTTTTTTATCTTTTTAGCCCGCGTTCGCATAGGCGCTTTTTTAACACGCATTGAATTTTCTACTTTTTTAATTTAATAATTCAACAGATGTGGAGCACTGTTGGGTTTCCATAGTTCGGATAAAGACCGTAAAATTGTTTTGCCTTTTGCAGGTCAAAAGCTTCGTCTCTATGAAGCCACTTAAAGAGATTGGACATGATGCACTCGTAATAATTGCTCTACACTTACAGTATCTAGGTACTCCTTAGCGGCCTAGGGTTTTCAATTAATTCCATGGCAACATAGGTTGACATGCAACGCTGAAAAACAATGTAGGTAGGTACAGACCTACTAGTCGAATGAAAAGAGACCATTTTAATCAATTATTGTTACTTTTTAATTACTTAAGTACTAACATTAGATAATTATACTTAAGCAAAATCCTTGTTAATAACAACCTTGCTTATGGACTTTTTTGTCTGAAATATATAGGTATACTTATTTTTTAATTTTAATAAGGATAATGATGCAACCACTGACTAGATCCACTGTAGTTGTGAGCAGATTCTTCTATAAAAAACCGGCCAAGTGCGAGTTTGACTCGCACACAGAGGGTTCCGTATAAAGTTGTAGGTATTTGGTTATTAAACTAAATATTTACGGTTTTTAGATTTTTTCCTTTACATGTGCTGTAAGCCATTGCTTCTTGTTAAATTTCATGATTCTAGGTCAACGGGAAGTACCTACCTTACCTACCCTATAAATTTTGATTCCCTTGAGAATGTCGAAATATACCTACTTATTAAATACGTTTTTGCGGCATAAACGGCCTTACCTTTTTTTACGTTAACTTAGGAGTTTGATTTTTTCACAGCTTCAAGGGACTGTAGACTTGAGTACCTATATGGTTTTAATTTCAATTCGATACCTCTACGCATTCCCGAGTAGGGTCTTGACAGACAGACGGACGGACGGCCGGACAACAAAGTGATACGTGATAAGGGTTCCGTTTTTTCGTTTTGAGGTACGGAACTCTAAAAAACATACATTTTTGTACAGTAAACTACAAAAGACGATTAAAACTTCAGTAATTTAAATCTTAATATTTCCAAGACTAAGCTATCGTAAGATGCTGATGAACACAATGTAGTTGTAGAGGATGTAGGTAGGTACCTATAAAAGTAGGTTTCAACTTTTTAAGCAAGGAGTTAATCGGCTTTTGTTGCTGACCGTACGTACCAATGTGTGTCTTACTTGTGTTGTCTACAGACAATTAAAGTAAAGAAAACACTTGGGATATTAGCTAGACGAGGGAATTACTCGCTTTTAGTTGAACAATGACAAAATATTCATACGACGATACGACACACACAGCATTTGCTTCAGCTAGTGTATCGCTATTGTGTTTTGTGAACAATAATTATAACGAATATTCGCAATGCTGCACGCTAATTAGTAGGTTGGTATTATTTTATCCGGTACGGTTCGTACGCAGTACGCACGGCCACCAATCAAGCTATATGTATACAAAACAAATTTATGCGGATCTCTCATTAAATAAATAAATAAAATAATTATAAATATCTCTGGACATTACACACAGCGCCATCTAGTGCCACCAGTAAGCAACGAGGCTTGTGTCGCGGACACCAAATAGTTGATATACTACATAAATACTTTTTTTTTGTAAATACATACTTATTATAAATATAAACATCAATGACTCTGGAAATAAATGTCCATGCTCATCACACAAACATTTGCTCTTACCGGGATTCGAACCCGGGACCCTAAGAACGTAAGGCAGCCACACTTATACCGCTGCGCCATTCGGGCCGTCATTAGTCTATACATGGCAAGGCCATGTTATACTGGATGGGTATACCTTAATGAGACGCCGTGTGTACCAAAATAGGATAGAATTTTTGTTTTCATCTCTGGGGCTCCCCCATGCACACTAGCGCCACTTTAGTAAAAAAATCAGAACTCGTTAAATACATAAAATAAATATAAAATCTGATTGATAAAATCAATCATTTGGTCTTCTAAATTATTTACGTCTGCTTAACTCATTGAAACATAGCTCGCTGTCGTTACAGATACAAAATGGAAAAAAAACGGCCGTTCTTAGCAATTTTTTAACTGTAACTACAGTGAAGTATATTTTAATGAATTAAATAGTCAATAATCTAGAACTCTAAAGTATTGATTTTGTCAATCAGATTTTATATTAATTGTGTATATAACGAGTTCTGATAGTTTTACTAAAGTGGCGCTAGTGTGCATGGGGGAGCCCCTTAATATTAAGGTACCTACTAGCTAATATCTTGCAACGTAATTTAATTTGACCCGTTGTTGGTTCACAATTGAATTTGTGCAATACCCAACTCCCGTAAAATGGACACCGAAATCAAAATAATGATGTAAACTACTGTAAATTGTTGTAACTATAGACGTAGGTACCTACACTTGCAAAATAATACTTAAATTAGGTAATATGAACTTGTGAAAAAGCCAGACTACCTAGTCTATTTCGGAATCGAGAGTGTCCCGATAATAACGTTTTAATTGTGTCCAATTTTCCTTGTAAAAAGTAACACTAGACTCATATTCGCAATAAACAACATGACCGGAAAACTAAGTACAAAAAAAACTGTTCACAAACAAGGAAAACCGAGCCATATTTGCTTCTGGATGAACGTTCATGTAGGTGACGTAAGCGAGTGGAAACCGTGAGCTAGTCACTATGTATGTATGTAAGTATATAATATGCATAGTAACAATCACATGCAACACTTGAAATCGTGAGGAAATACATACATTATGTTCTTTATTTGTTTACAGGTCTTTTCATAGGAAGTACGTATTCGTATTTTGTGATGTTTATGTACTTAGGTACTTACTATTGTATTAAATAAAATATAACAAATGGACTTAACAATTGAAATAAATTAAATCCAGGCTTCGCTAATACTGGCCGACCTCCATCAGAATGAGAATGACTGCCTGACTTTATGGGTGTAAAAATACCCTTAACGATGGCGAAACGCACTCTTGTTCTCATTGCGATCACTTTGTTGTTCTAGTTTAGATCTTACCTGAGAATAAGAACCTTCTAGTTACGGAGATTTTGAAGGTCAAAGTTCCAACTTTACGACCCCGTACTTTACTTAGGTACTATTCAATACGTCCATCGGCACAATGTTTTGAGAGCGTTACATTTTGGCATACAATTAACGAACCACCAGATTTAGCAAAATGTAACGGCAAAAAATAACATTTGATTGGCAAAATTAGTATATGATCACCAAAATTAATCCCCATTTTATCGTGAAATTAGAACCAACAATTTATTCTTTTAGTTAATGAGCACCAGAAATTATACTGTTACGCTATTGCATCCAAGTCGAGGGAGACCCGGTCGAAGGACTTCTGAATGGTTTATAAAAAAATGACCGTGTCGTGCCCTAAGTCGGCCTAGGCAAAACTAGTTTGACATCAACCACCTCATTAAAATGTGATGCTCAATTTAATAAATTTGGTGATCAATTGATATTTTAGGTGATAAATGTTAGTGGTCACAAAGTTATTTTTGGTGGTCATTATATTTTCCCCCTTACATTTTACATTGAGTCCTTCCTACCGTTAAACGTGCTTTTTCACCCCAAAAAAAGTCGTTTACCAGCAAATAATTTTTGCGTAGTTACTTAGTTTGATGTACTGAATCTTGGTCGACGCCGACGCGACGGCTTCGTAAAGGGTTTGTTTACACCTTGTAAAAAAGTGCGCATTATTTTAGGCGTTGCCTACTGTTAGTGGAATCGAGAATTATATAGAGTGATTCTTAAGGTGAAAGCGTCAGGGTAGCCCGCGAAATTCAAATTTTCTTACGTTTTTTGCAATTTGCAGGCCAGTGCTAGGTTTTATGTTGATTAAAATATTGTTCGCGATTGTAAGACGTATGTAGGTACAGAATTATAATCATCAAAATCATCAATACAACCCTCGTAAGTTCATAAAAGTCGAGGAACGATTTTTTCAAGGTCAATGTCATTGCTAGACCTCCACTACACAGACATACAACCCTCCAAGTTCATAAGAACTTGGAGGGTTGTATTGATGATTTTAATGATTATAATTTCTGTAACTACATACCTACGTCTTACAATCGCGAACAATGTTATAATCAACATACAACCTAGCATTGGCCTGCAAATTGCAAAAAACGTAAGAAAATTTGAATTTCGCGGGCTACCCTGGAGCATCAGCCTATGCGGGGAAATCAGAATTCATAAAAGATACCGGGAAACGTTAATGTAACTTTAGCTCTTTTTTTTGTAAACCATTTTAGCAAAACTTTCTTTTTTTTTCATGCCTTTCCTTTTTCTCTGTTTCGTGTTAGCATCATTTAATTGTATGGGAAGGCAAAAAATTGAGACGGCGCGCCAGAGGTTGGTCAAAGCAAAATATTTTCCTGACTTCTACTAAATAGAGTTACAAGGCCTGGAAAAAGAATTGTGAATTCTACTCAATAGACAACTCACACTTGACCAGAAAATTGAAAGACTGCTTATTTATAACAGTGCGCATTCATTTGGTGTTGCCTAGTGTTGTGTTATAGGTAGGTACCGTTTAAACTTATCGTAAATCGTTCGCGGAAAATGCAGTAAGCGTAAAGTATTTTTGTTTAAGTAGGTATTATTGATCTGTGATCAAGCCTTTTTTCAACAGCTCAGAAATAAGCAAATTATTCTCCACACATTCCTCAAATAAACTCAGTATATAGGTACAGGCCTGAAATATGCTATTTTTATAGCGGTAATGCATAATTTTGTAGGTACTTTTTTATCGACACTGCTTATTTATTTCACAGTAGTTAAATGTGTTAAGGGGCTCCCCCATGCACACTAGCGCCACTTTAGTAGAACTATCAGAACTCGTTAAATACACAATTAATATAAAATCTGATTGACAAAATTAATGCTTTAGAGTTCTAGATTATTGACGTTTATTTAATTAATTAAAATATACTTCACTGTAGTTACAGTTAGAAAAATTGCTAAAAACGGCCGCTTTTTTCCATTTTGTATCTGTACCGACAGCGAGCTATGTTTCAATGAGTTAAGCAGACGTAAATAATTTAGAAGACCAAAAAAATTGATTTCATCAATCAGATTTTATATTAATTGTGTATTTAACGAGTTCTGATTTTTTTACTAAAGTGGCGGTAGTGTACATGGGAGCCCCTTAAGCGCGTTGCATTCCGCTGGATAATAAAAAAATCCGGGTCTTGATGGATTAATGAAAGTTAACATAAAAAATAGTTATTTAATAATATAATATCTTCGGCACCGGTCCATGCATGAAGAGCTTTCTGAACAAATAGCGCCAAATTTCAAGTTTTGTCCAGTAACGTCAGTTGACGTAGGGACCTAGAGAGGTGATTTTCAGCCTACAAATTAAGAACCGTAATTAAGAACGTCGCTAGTATGCTCTATTTGAATGTGTAGTCACAAGAATTAAAACGAATACCTAAATAATGTAGGTAATTTATATATTTAGTGAAAATAAACGTAAATTCTTTAAAAACAAACCCATTTATTAAACAGGTCCATTTTGTAATAATAAAAAAGTAGCATTTTGACTGTTCCTAATTAAGTTATTTTGTGCTTAGGTACCTATTTCATTTCATTTTTTAATAAGTAGACATCGCATTACATTCACTACAAAAAAGGGTTTTTGTAGTGAATGTAATGCGATGTCTACTTATTACGCATGCATTGATTTGATCAGGAGTCCGTAACGGAACTGCAAAGGATATTCGCATAGCACAAAAAATAAACAATTTACCTGTGTCAACAAAGAGAAGACTGTTGCCATGCCGACTTGTCCCACTCCGACCACTGTCACCTTATTCCCTGTGTCTATCACCTTCTCCTGCTGGGACTGCAGCAGCTTCTTGATTGTCGCCATTTTGCCTAGCAACACATTAATTTGCGAGGTTAATATAGCCTCTTTTTGCTTAGACCTTTTCAGGTTATTCACAACTAAATGTTGAATTAATCGTCTCATGGTGCGATCTCGACAAATGCTGGCTAGATTCTGTCGGAGCGCGAGTTTTTTTGTCTGACCGTGGCCTTCGCTCTACGTAGTAAACTAACTATCAACATATTTCATCATTTTTATAACTAAGTTTATCCAAGGAGCATTTCCTTTGCTAGTTTGTTGTCACAAAAGTAACACGTTTGTGTTTCCGAGTTGTAATTTTGCTGATAAATGCAGTTTTTAACAAGATTTTCCCTAGAAACCCTAATTAGGCTGCAGTGCTGAATGCGGTAAGACACGTATAATATTTTATGTAAGTACATCAAACGTTTGAACACATCACACAAAGTTCTTTGAAGTACTAGGTACCTACTCCTACTCCACCAAGAGGACTAGATAACTTCCAAAAGCTGAGAGCGTAACGATGACTAAATGCTCACTGAACGCTGACTCCAACACAATAATTGTGGGGCAAAATAATTTGTCCATTTATTTTATACAAATATTAAGGAAAATGGAGCGTGGATTTTGATTTCGCGCGCGATTCTTACTTTACGCGCGAATATTGAAAAGGAAGGAAGCACTGACGAAGCCGCCAAACGGCCTCATTTTGAATAAATATTGAAAACTGTTTTATTTTAATTTTTTTTGACAAATCAAAAGGTTAATTTTTTCGGTTTACTTTAGTCTAAAATAATAGCATACTATGTACTTACATTAGAAATCAGTCAAATGTTTGCTTAGAAAGTATTTATTAGGCAGAATAAGAACAAAAAGTTCTTATTCTGCTTAGAAGACACTTAAATACCTACTTTAAAAAATAAAGTAGGTAAATCTAAGCCGAATATAAGTAATGGAAAATGGCGCATTTAATGTACTGTGAATAAATTAAGCTCTTACGTTTACGTTAACGCTAGATATTGAGTTGGCTATTTTGTTTATCCAGAGGTTGGTGTACAACAACACCTATAATATATAAAAATATGTTCCACAGTTGGCCAATTTTGAGGTTTTTGAATGATTCCTCATTCAAAAACCTCAAGTTTGGCCAACTTTGCTAGCGGTAAATACATGTGGGATTTTACTGACCGTAAAATGAAAATTTCATTCATTTTCCGACTGGCAGACGTATACGGTCTAGTGTCGCTACTTTAATGATGGAGTAAGTACCTACCTACATAGTTGTCACAGGTAAGTCTTGTATAGTCATACAAGTTCACACACAGTGAAATAATTATGCCATCGTTTGCAATGCTTTTAACTAGCATCTACTTATGTCGACTAATATTAAGTACCTACGTGTTAAAATGTTTGCACTGGAGTTTTCGGAAACAAGTTTTGAGTGAGCGTTAAATTTTGTAATAGGTACCTATTACAAAATTTAACGCAAAGATAGGTTCCTCTACATCAAACAATTAGGAACCGTCAAACTTAATAGTGTTCCTCTACCTACAACACTGCATTACTATGCAACGTCAGCTGTGAGCGTACCTAATTGTGCAAGCCTGCAAGGTATCTATATAAGTACAACAAAACAAATAAATAAACTTACTGTTTCCATTCTCGTAGCTATGGTTGTTAGAATTATTCTCAGCCATCTCCGAAATATTTTATCAATACAGTTGTACCTATACTTTAATTTTTAAATTATCAAAACACTACGATAACTTCGCGTAGATAAAATGCGATAAGTTTTATTCAAAACGTGCGTTCACTCCTCCACTGTCAAGGATCGACTGAATGAGAGGATTAAACCGGTCTTCTTTTATGTCTGTTTACTGAATGAGTGAACGACCGAACGAATGATGCCGCCTTGTGATTGCGTGCCCGCGAAAAAGTAGGGTGCGTCCGTTACGCGCATGCCCATTGCACCAGAGTCGGGCTGTGTTGGGTGAGTCAAGGTTAAAAAGGTCACAGGAGCAAGGACGCAACAGGGGTTAATGGCCATAGAGAAAAAAGTACATATTATTATTTGTATTGATTCAATGACCAAACTTTTTTTAGGAATAGAATATTAGTAATAGGACATCACGCTAGTCGCTTAGTCTTACTAACTATACACCCACATTTAATTAAGGAATTATAAAGCAGTAAAAAAGAAGATCAATTCTACAAATAAACAACAAGGAAAAACGGAAAAAATTAATGATGCTAAGAGTGCAAATATTTTGGAAAACTGTGTAAGAATAACGAGGACAGTTTTAAAAAAGTTGGCTTGACATTTGCACATAAATTAAATCATTCGCGTTGTAATTAAAAGATGTGTCAGCTGTTTATGATGCAATATAAGTTGATGTACTTTCAGACCCATTTTCACGATAAAATAAGTACAATGCGTCATCATCATGATCAATGATTCGTAGAATACTTAATAATTATCAATTATGTTTTAATTTAAAGTTTATATGTAGTTCTACCACCTTTTTTATTTCGTAAGAAGTCGATTTGTGGTACCTATCAATAGTCTGTCTTCCGGTAACCTAAAAAAATAAGTAGTTCGAAAGTTCATTGAACCGAAGTCAATTTTCGGGTTAGATATTACCTTTGTAGGTATTAAGAAAACGCTCTTGGGTAAGGATGGGAAGTGAACAGAAAGGTGTCTGCCGGTGTCATGCCGTGAGTCAGGTCACGTAGTAACCGGCAACGAGGCCGCCACGGCTGATGCTGTTGTGTTGTTGATGCCGACCGGCGTCACTCGGCGTGCGTCGAGTCGCGTCCGTCGTCGGCGGGCCCGCCAAGGTCACCTTCAACAGCTACTTTTGGACGCCATGCCAATGCGCATGCCTGAATTAACCAAACCCTCTACAGAAACACACCATAAACGTCACTAACATACGGTCCCTTTTCCAACAACAACACTTTTATTACAGGACTTCAATTTACAAAACGGCTTCATCAGTCTCCCGGCCAATTTCGGCTTTATAGTGCTCCGCCATAAGATCGGAGGTTGAATAAAACTTGTCTAGAATCTAGATTATTATGGCTGATACTATCATAATAAATAATTTGGCAGCGCTCAGAGTTTGGGGCTGAGGTCAGTCACCTTCAGTAAAATTCAGTTTGATGGCAAGAAATAAAAACTGAAAGTTACTGGATAAGTACCAAGTCTTATAATTCCTTTTGTGAATGACACTACTATACGCGTCCCTACGCGTTTTATACAATACCTCATTATGAGCAAATTCCATGGCAATATTATTGAAACTGCAAAGATTTAACAAAATTATAAATAATTTATTTATTATGTATGAAACCAGCAAGCAAATCTTCTATAAAAAGCACTTACAATAAACTTCAATAAAGATACTTTAAAGCCGTTCAGAAACCAAACAAGAATTAAAGCTAATATAAAACAAAAAATGTTTAAATCACGTAAAACTCATTAGGTACATTAGTTTATTATTTTATGAGTATACTCTAACTGCTGTATTATATGTCCTGCTCCCCTGCGCAGGAGTGAGGATTCCTGATCAGTAAGCTCCTGCCGAATGATGTTAGAAACTCCTTTGTCGCCTACCACACAGGGCAACGAGAGAAAAACGTCGTCTCTTATCGCGTGCTCACCCTGGAGATCAAACAAATACTTTTTTATCAATATTCCAGTCTGATGCCCAAACCAGATTATAATGGATCGTCTTGGAAACGTGATTCAAATGCAATGAAATCGTTTTCTCGAAGCCTATAGTCTGCCTAGTCCAACATTTGACCAGGAAATCAGTAAAAACTGCTTGCTTCCGAAAACAGAATCAAAATGACTTTAAATGATATCTGGCAACTTGGAATCAAGTCGTTTCTTTACATTTACAAAAAAGATTACCAAAAAGCCAGTGCAGAAGATCACTGTACGAAGGATAGTCATACCTTAACATATGTTGAAACTGGGAGCACAGTGTATTTATTCGTAAATATGGCATTGCAGATCTCTGCCACGGCAAGACCTACGGACCAAGTCACGGTCCCCTTCAGGTGGCGCACTGCATCATCAGTCTTCACGGCATCCTGGTAAACTTCGTGCCACAACTCAGGGTCTTCCTCTAAACCTATCTGTGGGTTCAGGTCCACGAGGCGAACACCAGCTACGTTCACGTTTGACCATACGGGAACTACGGAAAAAGAACAAAGTTATTGCTGACAAACAATCAACAGCCATTTAGACACTTATTACAGCCAGCTGCTGGACATAGGGCACTCCTAAGCTGCGCCGCAACACTGTCTTGCGTAGCCATTTTTTTTAATGTCATCGGTCCATCTAGCTGGGGTTATCCCACACTACGCATGCCGGATACGCAGTCGCCACGCGCTGATCGCACTCGTCTTGCAAATGTTTAGTTAGATGCTTGGCTGCAGGCAACAATTAATTCATCTTGCTGAGAAAAATTGTTATTTCCTATATAGTTATATATTTTGACAGTAAAAAAACTCATACATACGCAACAGCAAAACAACCGTACCGCTATTTAGTTGACCATGTTCTCCAATAATATACGCGTTGCAGTCATTGGGTGCTACTCCTAGCTTGTCCGAGAGCAGGTACCGGAATCGGGCCGTATCCATCAAGGTGCCAGTTCCTATGATCTGTTCCTTCGGGAAGTTAGTCAGCCGCCATGTGACGTACGTCAGGACATCAACTGGATCACTTGCCACTATGAATATGGCTTCAGGACTATGCTTCGCTAACTGGTGAAGGAAAATTTTAGGTACTGTTCGTAACGTGAAGTTCCTTGGCATAAACTGTTGAAGTCTTTGCCTAACGCTAGTTCAGATATTAGTGACTAATGACCAAAAATCCATAAGCTTTATTAGCCTATTTGTCAGCCCGAACTGGTAGTTATTATATTATTGGTTATATATTACTGAGCCCAGTCTTGCGAATTGGTAGTAGACACCTACTTCATAATTTACTAGTATTTCGAGCATGACAATTATACTTACCAAGTAAGTTGGCTTATGGCTAAAACTTATACTGAGGGGAAACAATATGTATATTTCTACGTGAAGATAAATGATATCGAAGAGCCTACCGGTGTCACGATTGCCCTGATGATGCCAGCACTCCTAGTGATATAATCTTGCGCAGTCTCATCCCTTCCTTTAAACGTGCCGGTAGTGATAATACACACTTTAGAGTCTTTTGTCTCCGCTGGATCTATAACATGTGCAATGGTACGAGTATTATTAGGTTCACCGCGGGTGTTATTTTCTTCTGTCACTCTCTAACGATACTCGTATTCCCGTGACTATGCGTATCTGTTTCTTTGTATTCTAACAGAAATGATGTTGAAACATTTGATGTTGGAAATCTTACCCCGACTATCTGAACTAAAGCTTTGCGTAGCTCCGTCATGTTAGTTTTCTACTATTAAAAAAAAATAGTTTGCAAGCATTTACATTACCTTTGCTTGGCAAAATCCTGGGGTTATCCAAAAACAGGGCGCTTGACTGAAGATCCATATGTTCACCTTGCAATATGTCTTCGTTCATATCAATAATGCAAATGTTGTTTGTAATGCCCTAAAATAAAACATAAATAAATACCTGTAGATAAGTACCATAAATCAACAAGTTATTTTTTGAAGATAAATAGGTACGTGAGGAAATTAATGTGAGGCTCTCATTTCACTCTCAAATTATCTTATATATTCCTGCGACGCTTTACTAGAAGTAGAAGGAATCAGTCGAGCCTAAAAAAATCGCAGGAGTGACCACACGCAGAATCAGCTTGAGACGAATAGTCAAACGGAAAGAAAGCGAATGATTTCTTTTTCGTTTTTATTGCATACCTACTCTTTCTTTTTTAAGCAGATTCCGCGTCGTCCTCCAGCGAGCAAGCTCCATTCCTCTGCGGTATGTACTCTGATGTACCAAGAAGCACAATGAATTCTTTAACAAGTAAAGTTTACCTTAACAAGTAAAGTGTACACTATAGCCATTCCGATATCATCTAGGCCTACAATGCTGACTTTGTCGCCTGAGCCAAAATGTCTGGGTGAGTTACAATTGAACATCCTCGCTAAAGTGGTATACTGTTTGCAGGACTCTTTATCATCAGTTCCTGTTTTTTGTCTCGGGGTTACGTATTTTGAATAATTTCTACTTCTGAATTTGGAATCTGTGAAATAAATAAAGTCTAACTTAATAGTCGTAGGATCATTGAACCGTTAGCAGGGGACGTCAAAATCGCGGGAAACATCTGAATGAGGGCACAGAACCGGGAAGTGTGGCAGAAAAAGGAGAGGCCTATACCCAGCAGTGGGTGATTCTGGGCTGATAAGATGATAATGATGAAGCAGGTGAGCACTCATCATTGGGAACAGATCTGAGTTGTATACATATAGTCATGGCGTGCTTTATCATACCTCTTTAAGCCGCAGGCATCTTTTTGGTTATAAGTATAACTTTTTTGACTACCATGATGTTTGGTGTACCAAAAGATAGTCAAATTGCCCACGTGCGTGAGCTAGTATTATAATATGGGAGAAAATCTTACTATTAGGTATTATGGATGCGAAAGCTTGTGAGGATGTATGGATGTTTGTTTCCTTTTCTACGTAAAAATACCTTATAACCTGGATTAACATATAGGACAGTTTTTATCCGGTAGAACGACACCATGGCGCGAAGCAGGTATTTACGAGTAGTACAATGGACATTCCCCCGAATGTTTTTTACCCGACTACGGCGAACCCAAAAGGAAAGGTTATTCATCTTCTGACGATTGCCCATCTTCCAAACAAGGTCGTCCATTCACAACCGTTGATATCTTTGTGTTCTGTTTACCGTAAAAAGACGGCCAGTAGCGGTGCCGTGCATTAGCGGCCTTTCTACTGTACTACGGCACCGCTATTAGAAAAAACCAGAGCTTAAGGGCCCACTCTCTCTCACAGAAAGGAGACCAGCAGTTGAAATGTTATAGTATGCTGATTTTGGTCACTGTCATGCACTTTAGATTTATGGATCTTATAGTAGACATAATATTATAGACCATGACATCAGGCCTCGATATCCACTGGGCCTTTTCTTATTGCCATTTATAGGATTGATTTAGATTTAGATTAGAGTTTACATTTTATCACAGTACTAATAGGTTTCCGATCATTGACCCCGACGTCTGGCAGGTTAAAATTAACAGCATTTCTATTCTATATGGCAACTTAGCTTAGCAAGAGCAACGTAGTTTTTGTTGGGATTTGCCGACACACTAATCCCAAACCACTGTAACTGAAAGCCGAATCAACAGTGGCGACTGGCAGAAAAGCGCCGAGACAATGAAGCTGGAGGAAGTCGACAAACAATTTAACTGTCAATTAATCCAAAAAGAGAAGCAGGAGGGGCAGGAAAAAAACCATGATTTCCACTTCCCTCCATAACAAGCAGGAGACAAACCCAGAGCAAAGCCAATAAGTCCAAAGGAACGTTTGCAACTGTGCAACTGGGAATAAGCCTCTGCCTAGCATCAAGGATTAAAACTACATTACAATTACAAATTACAACTACATTGCCATTCAGATGAAAGTTCCTCCCAGACGTAAGGTTTAATAATAATCCAGAGAGTTTAGCACGGTCACGTTGCGTTAAAAAGTCTGAGTCTGTGGTCTCACGTGCGGACTGCGGTAGTGTGCGGTAGTGTGCGGTAGACTGTCAAATTTCTTTAATAGATTTTCAACTTTATCGCTAAAGCATTAGGTTCAAGGTTGATTGGGAAAATTTGACAGTTTCGGGTAGCTTGATGTACAAGTGTCTGTACATTGCATTAAGTAGTTGCACCTCAAGACGACAAAAGCAATGTAAATTTATCTAGAGATACATATATTTCAGGCATGCATGCATTTTGAAGCAGCCGCAGAATTATTTTAAGGATGCAGATGTGATCCAAATACTTACGTGCAGTACCTACTTGTAATATGTTTTAAAAATACTTTTTCTTATTGCTGTTTTACATCAAATATCTCCAGCAAAAGGGAATAACAAACGTGAGAGCCACGTGAGAAACGCGCAGTGCTCATACAGGAATGATGAAATGAGTCTTTGGAAAGGCAATCAAATAAGTACTAAGTAATTATGGTAACCTCAAAACTGTGCTAGAGCTGTTTAATGGCAACCAAGTAATGATCTAACCATTCTGCGAATCGCAACGACTTCTGCATCTTTGAGTACCCACTTGTCAGCCTGTTGCTAATTATTTGTCATGAATTTTGGACAAACAAGGTACTATCTAGGTAATTTTACTCACAAGACTCATTTAGAACGCTGTTTGCGTTTGTATAAATCCGCTTTGGTACACTTTCAGCTAACTGCGGAACTACAGAAGTAAATACTCGAAACATATCTTCGAAAAAATTGCAGTTTGTGTTTTCCCAGTACAAAAACTCTTTTTATGGGTCTTGACAGTTTTTGACAATCTGACAGAATCTTTTTGTGTTCCGTGGTTTCTTCTAAAAGAAACGTGGACGAAGTCTATGAACTATTAGCGGCCATGTAGAAAGATTAAATAGATTTGATAAGCTAATGTGACGAATGGTCAACAGATCCAGAAAATAGGTGTCTGATGAGGTGACGAGTAATAGAGAAGTATGGAAGAAGAAGACATGCTGCGCCGACCCCTATTGTATTGGGATAAGGGCTAGAAAATTATGATGGTGATAGGCAACAAAGCAATGCAAAGACAGTATAGTAAAGGTCAATTATAATAATATTTTAAGCAGTTGGTCCCGGCTGTCATTTGTGATCTTTGACAGTCGTTACAGGTAGTCAGTGGCCCAAAAAGTCTGACAACCAGTCTTACCAAGGGGTATCGTATTACCCAGTATTAACTGGGTTGTGGAGGTCAGATAGGCAGTCGCTCCATCTAAAATACTGGTATTCAGCTGCATCCGGTTAGACTGGAAGCCGACCCCAATAAAACTTGGGAAAAGACTAGGCAGATGATGTTGCTCAAAAAAACATTAGTAGGTTACTACTGATACAGTGATCCTCTTAAGATTAGCTTCCGAATACGTGCCCATTAACTAGACACATAATACTTAAGTACGTATACATACTTATGTAAACAAGCAAGACATGATTCGATTCTTTAGAGTCGTGTTTTCCATGTGACAACACTTGAACCTAAATTAACGAACGTAAATTATGAAAACATTCAAGTGTACCCTGAAGGCAAATGAGAACATTACAACTTGTTGGCACAAGCAAATGCCCGGAATTTTCTAAAAATAACAACAAACTGCATTTTTAGCGGCGCACTGCAAAAGTCAGTATCTTAACTCGGGCACTCACAGAAAGCTATAGGATATCCATTCTAATGATATACATGTAAAGGCTGTGCCCGGCTGAACTGATTTCGAAAAAATTAGGGATACCTAGAGGGACATTTGGGGACATAGGTCGTGGTCTGTCCGTGGATGGAGCACGCCCTGGATTGGTACAAAGAATAAGACTTTTCTTTCTAGCTTTTCGATGGCAAATCAAAACTGTCTGACCTAAAATTCAGCAACGTGAATTCCGACTTAATAGTCTAATAGCCGGTAATTACTTCTTACCCGAAGTAGGTACGTACGTCTCACTCTTCCTGGGATAATCTCTAGTTTCCAAGTAACCGAATTCGAGGAGCAAAACCTAAAAAACAATCCCAGACATCTCAGCTAGGTTAAAAGAAAGAAAAAATATTTAGACATGACCCTGCATACAAAATGACAAAAAAAAAAAATAAACACGACGTCGTGTTGTATTTATAAATATTTGTTATAATATTTATAAATACAACAGGACGTCGTGTATAAATTTTTTTAGAAGTAGGTTTTGTACAATTATGTTATCACTCAGCATGATGCTGTTTACAGCGCTTGTTTTCAGTGGTCACCTGAGGAAAAACGTACGGAAGCCAAGACAGCATAAATATTTGGAATCGTAAATAAAAAAAAAAAAGGTTCAAATGTCCTAATCATCATTATCAGCTTAGAAGACATTGGCCCTGAATCTTATTATATAAGTTAGGTACGACTACATCGATCAGTCCACCGCCCCTCCCCCCCCCACCACCTTGAGGCTCTAGGCTACAGCGAAATTCGGCGACCTCCAGGAGGTCGTTCGTTTACCTTGTGGGGGGAACGTACCTATCATAATCCATGCAAATAAAGGGTGTAAAACACCTCTTAACGAAAACGAAAACCTCATATTCTGCCCATCATTGGGATCGTTTTTTCCTTCTAGACAATACCTGGGAAACCACAGGTTCTGGAGATATTCAAGGTCAAAGGGTAATTTTTTGTACTTTTCTGCAACATCGTATTCTAACCGTTATCACACAATTTTCTTCCAAACAAACATTATCAAAATGTTGATATTTTCTTAACAAATTATGCGTTTGAAGTTACGAAATTCAATGTATCGTAACCAAGCGCACACCCACATTGACAAGCCGGGAGGTCGTTCCACGCACACAAGCGCGCGGTCTCAGCTGTGCCCATGGTGCACGTGACCTCGAGTCATTTGAGTTCAACGCATGAATGTGAGCGGCCGTCGGCCGTGTTAACTACCCGGACCCGCGTACTCAAATGATCGATTAAAAGGACATTTTATTTGTTTGCATTAAACAGTTTTTGATTTCAGATGTTTTTTAAAAACGTTGATTATGGGTTATTTGCACTGCGATACACAAGTTTACTCTGCGGATTGTTGAGATACCGAATTGCAATATCGAAGAACCCACAAAAAATCTTTTAAAAACTGCAGATTCAAGTAAAAATGTTTGTATTTTTAATACTGTTTTTTTCCGTTCCCACAGACAAACCGTAAAAACGGTTTTGTGAGGCAACATAACTTTCGAAATGAGTGTGTACTTTCGGTACACCCCTGCCTTAGCCTTCGAGGATTACAGGCGTGATATTATGTTACCATTGAAACCTGCCAAAAGAATAATAATTGTAATAACAACTCATACCCAAAATTTATTTTTTTAAATTTCTCGACATGATTTTAAACCTTAAAATGTTGTTGGTTAAGTTTAAAATCGAATGAGAAAATTTGACCGAAGAAGTTCAAAGATACCGCCGACGATACCGTTCAAAGGAACCCGACGTAGGGTATGTAGTTGTGTGCGATGTTGTGTGTGTGTGTGTGGTGTGTGTGTGTGTAGTTTCCGACAAATAAATTTATTTCATGAACATTTTAAGGATTATTTTTTATTAGTTCGGTTTCTTATGTCATCGAATGTGCATGCTTGATAGTTTTCGCGAAAACTTTTACTTTTTTGTGTTTATTTGAGTGAGTATTTTGTGTGATTGTGTTGTGTTGTGTTTAGTGAGTGTTTGTGATTTTTACACTGCAAGGGAATACGTGAACATGGTGTACCTACTGTTACGGGATGGCTCGGGGAAATGCCACCGCAGCTCGTAGGTTATACAGAACAGAGTACCCGGCCGCGTTCCAGTCAAGAGATTCACGCATTTTCACCCGAGCAGTGCAACGGCTGTTAGATAACCAGCCTATTGTACCTGTTCGAGAGGGAATCGGCCATCAAATACGTGAGGAGCTGACACGGCTGTTTGGTGACCAGTGGATTAGGAGGTACGGACCTCATGCTTGGCCTGCACGATCACCTGATTTAACCCCTCTGGATTTCTTTTTGTGGGGTTACGTCAAGGATAGGGTATTTGACCGCCCCTGCGAGACCGCTGCTGAGATGCGTCAAAAAATCATTGATGTTTTTGATGAACTGAAGCAGCGGTCAGAGCGAGAAGGAATCCTAGAGAGGGTTAATGAAAACACGT
This sequence comes from Xestia sexstrigata, assembly GCA_941918905.2. NCBI lineage: Eukaryota > Metazoa > Arthropoda > Insecta > Lepidoptera > Noctuidae > Xestia > Xestia sexstrigata. The sequence continues at coordinate 6,283,387 of OW799200.2, read as the reverse complement.
TGACGCGAGCGCGCGTATGTCTTCGCGTGGGTGGTCGGCAATTCGAACCAGAGCTCGTGAGTGTCGAAAGGCGAGAGGGCATCGATCCTGGATAACAGCGACAGCGATGGTCAGTAGGTAAGTACCTAGTTTAAATCAAATACTTTTTACCCATGTAGTACTGCAATACCTACGTACCTTCTCGCTGCGCGGTGGCACGTGGCGCGGCGGCACGCGCCACGTGTCGCGGTAACGTTTGAATTCGAGTGGCCTTATACCTACAAGCCTAAAGGTAAAACTGTCAACACGGTTGAATGTGATTTACTTGTGTGCATCGAACAGTTTTTGATTTCAGATGGCTTACATAAACATTGATGATGAGTTGTTTAGCAATTTAATGTAACTAGGTAGCAAAGCTACAAATTTTACACATGAATTTCAAATAAATAAAACAAACAAAATCTAACGACACTCACATTCTATCCCATCTACAAACACACGACAAAGCTTTTGACCCTTAAGATTCAAAAGTGGTCACCCGGTAAGGTTGTCAATTTGTAAAAAATAGCACATTAAAATGGACTCCGTAAGTCGCTAGTAGCAGCGCGGCGGCATGCGTTTCATCATCGGAGTACATCAAAGCAAGCGAAGAAATTCCAAATTTTAAGAATTATTAGTTCCGTTTCTGGCGCCGCCTGGCTGTGTGCAGTATGTGGTGTCCATGTGGCGTATAGGCACAACGCACACATTGGAACAGTCGATTGCACGCAAACCATTGCGCGCTACAAAAATCCGATTATTTTTTAGGTCCAAAAAAAAATTTCGTTTCCCCGCAATTATTTTTGCGCAGTGTTACTTTGTTTGGTGTACAGAATGCTTGGTTGGCGGCTTCGTGATGAGGTGATTAATTACACCCTGTATAGAAATTAATAAATGCGAAAGTAATTCTGTCTGTAGGTAAGTTACATTACCGCTATATTAGACTGGAGAAGAACATACTGACTGCTACTTTTCAGCTTGGATCATCATCATCTGCCTAGCCTTTCCCCAACTATGTTGGGTTCGGCTTCCAGTCTAACCGCGGATGCAGCTGAATACCAGTATTTTACATGGAACGACTGCCTATCGACCTCCACAACCCAATTAGTACTATGGGTAATGCGATACCCCTTGGTAAGACTGGTTGTCAGACTTTCGGGCCACTGACTACCTGTAACGACTGTCAAAGATCTACGATTGACAGCCGGGAGTGCCGGGACCAACAGCTTAACGTGCTTTCCGTGGCACAGAGGAAACTCGGTATGTAGTGGGTGAATGGGTGATCACCATCTACAGACTAACCTAGGCGGGAGAGGCTTAACGGCTGTTATTGTTTAGTCACAATACTCCTCCTTCTCAGCCTGGATATTTGCATTATAAACGATTAGATTAAAATAATGCACAGACAAACAGCTAATATACCTAGGTACATACTATAGCATGTAATTATGGTTTAGTTCCTAATTAATAAGTGTGACCGGCAGGTGTGTTGACCCTTGGGGAAGTTTTAGGTATGTTCTATGTCAATCGACGGGTTTCGCGTGAAATAATGGTGGTGTGTGTGGTTTGTGGTGTGGTGTGTGATGGTGATGGTGGTGTGTGGTGCGTCTGCCGGCTTCTCTGTTCAGTAATCATTATAATCTGGATCTATTCAGAGTTCGAGTAAATCGCTTTAATCTGGCGAGTTGCGGCCAAACGCAAGCCTTTTAAAAATATACAGTGTAATAGGTACTGGGGAACTTCTTGCAGGTTGAGATGTGACTGTTTACTTATACCATGTGTAATTATTGTGCCTACGTGCTCGTAGAGAGGTAAAAACTTTGGATCGAGTGACGTCATCGTAATTTCTTTATATTTTTTGCAGATTTCTACTAATTTGAAACTTCACTATAGGAGATCGGAATAAGTAGAGTTTATTTTCGCCAGGGTAGCTCGCGAAATCTATTTTGAACACGTGTGTAGTTAGGTACAGAATTATAATTATTAAAATCATCAATACCAACCTCTAAGTTAATTTAAACCTATTTATTAACTATTTTATGAAAAAGTCATTCAATGTGAATAACCGGAGTAGCCGTTGAGTTCCGAAATGAAGCTGATTAATTAGACAGGTGTTGTTCCCAATCCCATGTTACTTGCTTGAAGTTTAGCCAAATAAACTATAGGTACCTCTCTACGTACATTCGGCTTACTGTTCATTAAATTGTTAAAAACCGCGAACGCCGCGAACCGCTGTTGTTGCGAAACCTTCACATAAAATAACTTTGTCTATCTATATGGTGATGAGATAAGACATTTCAACTACGAGAAGATCAGATGGCGGTAAAAAGAGATTTCAAAGTATTTTAGTGAATTTAGTCATGGCATAGTTCATAACGTTATTAAGAGCAATGTTATATTGAACCACAGGTTGACAGAGCAATTTACGAGGTCCACTGTAGATAGCTCGAAACGAAAAGGACCGTTTAATAAGTTATAGTTGCTTAAATAAATACCATATTATCGCTATTATTAGCAGTCTGACTCACGGCCGGCAACCAGTTCCTGAGAAATAAATACGTACCTACCTACGTGATTAATATCGTCTACACACAGTCTATGCGTAACACAAGAGGATGATTGTTGTGAATAGTTTCTTACGAAATTTGGATGAGACTTAGGCTTCTCGATGTCATTAAGAAAAATATAAAATATTCAACAGTTTGTTTTATAATTTAAATTGATTGCATTCAGGACCTGAAAGTAACTTTTAAATATCAAACTGCTTACGCTTATTACGCTTGAATCTAGTCATTATGATAGAAAATATCCAACTCTGTACGATGCACTGACAATTCGTATCCTTTCTCCGATAGATGAGTTGGAATAGTACATTTTGATACAAGTGGAGAAAGTTTGATATAGGCGAGGGTGTTATTGAGCCGAGATTCAGATTCCAAATGTCCCCGTGTATCAAACGACGTTTTTCAATAGGTACACTTTTGAAGAAATAAAATAAAAGTATGAAAAAATATTTTTGGCATGAATATTTTAATATAATTATATTTTTTTTATATATAAGTATTAGACTAAGATTTTTATTTCCGCGTTTTGCTTTCGCCAGGTTGAAGGAGAAGTAAAGGTATGAAGACATTAAATAGCAACATAAATAGTTTTTCGTACCACTTGCTCAAAAAAGTGACATTCTATGCCACAAAAAGCGAACATAACAAATAGTCATTTTTATTTAATTTTGTAATAGTAATTGTGATAGTGATAGTGATGGTGATTGTGATAGTGATTTGTGTTAGTGATTGTGATAGTGACAGTGATAATGATGGTGATAGTAATGGTGATTGTGACAGTGATGGTGATTGTGATAATGATGGTAATTGTAATAATGATGGTGATATCGATGATTATTATTGTGATGATTATAAAATTTAGATAGTTTATAACCTGGATTAACATGTAGGATACTATTTATTCCTTTAGTATGGTCCCATGGGACAGTTACCGAACTACACGCGGGCGAAGCCGCGGGCAACAAATGCTTTGTTTATAAAAGTAAATATTAGTTTTAAATAATCATGTTTATCCAGTTTATCTATGTTATTCTATTTATAAACACAATTTGAATATTCAAAAAATATTGACGCCATAAAGGCGCACATTGCTTTGTCAAAAATAAAAAGTAAACATTCACCTCCGACTAGCATTAAACCGATTTGAACTTCGTATAAGTATACGTTACCTGTGGATTTTTTGTCCCGCTCATGACACACGTGTGTGAAATACATTGCATCTTGAACCTAATCGTAGTGCGATAAGAACCCGTTTTCGAGGAAGTGTATCAAAAATACATAAAGGGTGTAAAAAAAAAGTCGTTTCCCAGCAATATTTTTTGCGCAAAGTTACTTCTTAGTTTGATGTACAGAATGTTGACGTATTCGTGATGAGGTTGTTTACATCCTGTATATGTAGAGGGTGTAAATAGACCCTTAACGAAGCCGAAAGCTGTGCCGAAAGGCACTTGTTCTCCCTGTCATTGCGATCATTTTTATGTTCCGGACCATACCTGGGAACCTTCTGTGCTTCTAGTTACGGAGATATTGGAGGTTAAAGTTCCAACTTTTTCACAAGTTTTTCTTTGATACGAGTATTAGCTTATAAGGTCATAACTTTACTTTAGATACCTCCATATTTTTTTTATTATTCAGTGCATCCATCAGCACAATGTTTCGACTTTCGAGTGCGTTACGTTGAGTTTTACCGTAAAACGTGATTTTTCACTCAAAAAAAAAAATCGTTTCCCAGCAATAATTTTTGCGTAAAGTTACTTAGTTTGATGTACAGTTCGTGAAGGGTCTGATTTCACCCTGTATTATAGGATGGAAGCGTCCACACTACACTACAGTATACATAGGTACAATAATTCAAAATCTAAGGAGAAGATGATTCTTAAATTACCGTTGAAAAATATCTATGTGGGGGGTTCAGAAAGATGTATACGTGGTACCGTTTTAGCGTCGGTGTGGCTTCCACACCCTGTATGATAGTTTAGTCACCAAAACGAGGGAATTCTCAAATTGAGTGAAATTTTATGATTTCTTTTTTTAACGTCAACCGATTCAAATTCAAATTCATTTATTTTGTGAACATAAGTAAAAAATAGGTGGTAAAAAACATGAAAATTCAGAAACTAACTATGTTCTGCCGGTAGGCATACAAAATGTTTCTCAAATTACATAAAATCAAAACAATTAAAATCAATAAATAACAATACAATTTGATTCACTAAATAATTTTAATCACCAAATAACAATTATTAAATTACATTACACAAAAGACATGGGTACATAAAAAATCGGAATTATGTAAATACAAGACGTTACATGATTAATTCATTTATTTAATTTTGTGAACTTATGGAACAGTGATGTTTTATCCATTACAATGTTTGGTTCATCCTATGTTCCGCCGAAAGGCATAAAAATGGTGTCTGGTTAAATCAAACTTTAATTAATACAAAACTCTTAAAATGGACTATTTTAGAGAAAATAGGTATTAACGCTACCGTTCTGTAGTTACTGACATCTGTTTTATCACCTTTTTTATGTAAGGGTTTAATAATATAAACCTTTAACTTTTGTGGAAAAACACCATTTTGGATAATTTTATTAATAATATCACATAATACGGGCGCTATAACAGGTGCTATCCATTTAATTACCCTCGTGTCAATATCGTCATTCCCTGTACTGTCGGTGTTTTTAAGATTGCTTATTATATCATTTTCCGCTCATTATCGAGTGTAATTTAAACTTATTAACACCAAAACTACCTGATAACCGCGTTCTAAGCAACGATGTGTTATGGGGAGACAGAACTGATGAGCAGATTGCGATCTATGCGAAAGAATATCATAATAGGCTAACATGTATTGATTTTCCTGCGGAGTTCATATGCTGTGGACAAAAACACTGTAATAACTCGGACCATGGGCATATTCTTGACAGGCTTTATTCTGACATTGTGATTGCCTTAAGAGGGTCGGCGTCAGTGGCAGCGACGGCTCGGGGGGGCACTCGTGTGGGGAGGGGTAGGAATGGCCCACGCATTGCTGGGTGGAATAAGCATGTTAGCGAGGCCCACCGGGTGGTTAGGTCGAAGTTTCTAGAGTGGGCGATGTGTGGTAAACCAAGGTCTGGCTGTGTATACGACGAAATGTCCCAAAGTCGCAAAATATTCAAGTCTAGACTTAAATGGTGCCAAAACCATCAGGACCAAATGGATGCCCTTGCTGAAAAACATAAGAAGGGACATTTTCGTAGTTTTTGGAAGGGCACCAATAAAGTAAACGTTCGACCTGGACTACCGGTGAGTATCGAGGGTGTGAGTGACCCTAAGGATGTTGCTGATATTTTCAGGGACCATTTCCGTGTACTATCCCCACGGGGTCCAGCGGAGACGGTGATCGATGTTGATATGCCTGACGGGGACAGGGGGTCTTGCTTCGTTGCCAAAGATGTGGCTCAGGCTATAAAAGCTATATCTAAGGGCAAGTCCCCTGGCCAAGATGGCCTCAGCATCGAGCACCTAGTTCACGCCGGCCCACATGTAAATAGGGTACTAGCAATGTTTTACACACTATGCGTGAGCCATTCATACCTACCACCTGATTTCATGAAAACCGTAGTAGTCCCGGTAGTAAAAAATAAAACGGGAGATGTTGCCGATAAAAGCAACTACAGGCCGATTTCTCTTGCAACGATCATTGCAAAAGTTTTTGACGGTTTGCTTAATACACAGTTAGACAAGTACCTGGATCTGCACGATAATCAGTTTGGGTTTCGACCTCGACTGTCAACTGAGAGTGCGATACTGTGTCTTAAGCATACCGTCAGATATTACACAGATCGAAAGACACCTGTGCATGCCTGCTTCCTCGACCTGTCCAAGGCTTTTGAACTGGTGTCATACGTCATCCTGTGGGCTAAACTCGAGGGAAAAAACCTACCGCGTAAACTTATCAACGTTTTTAAATACTGGTACAGACATCAGGTCAACAGCGTTAAGTGGGCTGGTGCAATGTCGGAGCCATATCAGCTGCAGTGCGGGGTGAGGCAGGGGGGGTTGACTTCCCCATCCCTCTTTAACCTGTACATGAATGCCTTGATCGTCGCGCTGAGTAACCAGCATGTTGGCTGCCATGTCGGTGGAATCTGTGTCAACAATCTCAGTTACGCAGACGACATGGTGCTGCTGAGCGCGTCGGTCTGTGGCCTCAGAAAGCTGGTGCGGACATGTGAGGAGTATGCCCTTGGTCATGGGTTGAATTACAATGTGGCCAAAAGTCAATGCATGGTCTTTGAGGCCGGTACGAAACGTTTGCAAAATTGTCCACCCGTTTTTCTAAACGGTGTTCCACTCAAAAGGGTGGAACAAGTTAAGCACCTAGGGCATTTAGTTACGACCGACCTCGAGGACAATGCTGACATGGAGCGGGAACGGAGGGCCTTGTTGGTGCGGGCGAACATGCTCGCACGTAGGTTTGCGCGCTGTTCGAGGGAGGTGAAGATAACGCTCTTCAGGGCATACTGCACGTCCCTTTACACGTGCAGCCTGTGGGCGAGGTACACGCGTGCATCATACGGGGCCCTCCGCGTCCAGTTTCAACAACGCGCTTAGGGCAGTATTGGGGCTGCCTCGCTACTGCAGCGCCTCAGGTATGTTCGCTGAGGCGCGCACTGACTGCTTTTACGCGACCATGCGTAAGCGGAGCGCGTCCTTGGTGCGTAGGGTGTGGGGCAGCCCCAATGCTGTCCTTGCGATGATCGCGGACCGGATGGACTGCCCATACATAAGGCACTGCTGTGATAGGCATGTTGCCGTCAGCAGGGCCGGTTAGATGTTGCCTCTTTATTTAATTTTTGTTTTATTATTCTTTGTGGGTTGTCTGTATTTGTGTGTACTCCACATATGAGTTAATGTTGCTCGAAATAAATGTATTTTATTTTATTTACTATTTATTGTAATTACATCTTTTGGAATGGTTGGTTGCATAAATATTGATTTACATGATCCTAATGATGTGTCCGTTTTAGTATTATTAATTATTGGCAAATTATCGGCATTCGATTCAACTAAATCTACAAAATAATCATTAAAATGTCTTGCTATCATTTTAGGATTTGTAATACTTATGTCACTTACGTTAATTACATTTATTGTCGTTTTGGGAATGTTGGATTTCATAGAATTGATTACCTTCCAAGTTACTTTAAACTTAATAGTGCTAGTTCCTATGAAGTAGCTGTTTTGAGCCTTTTGTGTCATTTTGATCACTTTTTGATATCTCTTTAAGAATTATTGGAAAGCCGCTTTTGTATCATTATTTCGCTTTATTCTGTATTGCCATAACAAAGCTCGCCTCTTTTTACTACAGCTCTATAATCCTCGAGTTATCCATTTTGGTCTTATGACTGTAGAGATTTTACGTTTGATAATAGGAAAGCATAGATCGTAATAGTACATTATGATATCAGTGCGGTAAGTTAAAAATTACAGCCGAGGCGATATTGCTAGCCCGAGCCGTAGGCGAGGGCTACAAGAAAGCAGAGGCTGTAATTATCAAAGCGCACGTATGTCATACGACGTTTTATAACATATTTGCGAGTAAATAAATAAAACACAGACTTTCTTAAACGAATAAATCTTTAATCACTTGTTAAAGCAGTTTTAAATTTTTTAACAATTTGTAAAATTGATTATTACGTTGCCAGTTGGCATTTTTAATGTTGTCAAGTTATTATTATTATATTTTATCTCCCAAAGTTAATTTTATTCATAAAATGTTGACCACTTTTCTGCCATAAATACTCTTTGCTAAGATTTATAAAAGTACCGTTCGTTATAGACGGAGCATCTTGATAAACCGTGCGTTTTACATTACAATAACGCACAAGTACGTAATGAGATACAATACGATATTGAATTCAATTTCAATATCGTATGTAATAATCAATTTTACAAATTGTTTAAATTTTTATAACTGCTTTAACAAGTGATTAAAGATTTACTTATTCGTTTAAGAAAGTCCGAGTTTTATTTATTTCCTTGCAAATATGTTATAAAACGTCGTATGACATACGTGCGCTTTGATTGTTACAGCCTCTGCTTTTTTGTAGCCCTCGCCTACGGCTCGGCTAGCAATATCGCCTCGGCTGTAATTTTCAACTTACCGCACTTATATCATAATGTACTATTAAGACACATGTCCGTTGTATTGATTTGCGCTGTGTGATCAGAGACACCGAACTCTAATAATTCACTTTTGCAGCCACGTATATTGTGGAGAAAATTGTCCAAACACGTACCACTACTAGGACGTGTGGGTTGTTTTATTTCAATATTAAGATTATACTCTTTTAAAATACATTTGGATGTGGTAGAACTTTGAATGTGTGAACTATTGTGGTAGAAACTCACCACATATTATTATTTTTATAGCAAAATTGCTGTAATAGGTATGTCAAATTATTAAAGAAAATATTAATTTTAGTATTATTTGGAACTCGATATATACATAGTATTATAATTTTAACCGAATAGGATGATTATTTTTTAAATGGAAAGGGCGGACAGGGATGGCCAGGTAGCCTCAATATTAATTTGGTTAAGTTCTGCTGAGCAGTTTTTGCGTGAACTTCAGTAGTTCTACTTGACTCTTTTGTTGCACTGAACTGTGACTGAACACTGTTTAACAATCCAATATGTAGTTTACTCTTCAACTTTTTATTTTTAAACCAATGTTTTTTTTCCAACTTTGTCCTTCAGATAAGCAGCAATGTATCTTACCAAATTAGTAATTTTGTTATAATTATCATATTACTGGTTACTGGTATTTGCCAGTTCAACCTAATTGCTGACAAAGGTCATTTATGATACCGATACGATACAATATGGGGTTAATTTTTACTATCGCATGAGTGTTATACAGTATCAAAACACCTATAATAATGCTCATCATTCTTGGTTCATTAAGATAATGTGGGAGAGAAATATCGAAAAAACAACTTAATAATTTCAGCATGTTTCACCATAGAGAAGTCAATGACGTTCATATGACCTCATGAATAAGTTTTTCATCATGGCTGTTTAGTTTTGACAAAGATGACGCAACTGTCAAATTACACAAATATGGCATTTTGAATGTTTTTTGGAAATAAATGTGAGGTGATTCTCGTAACTACCATAGAAAAGTTTTTGTCTATTTAAATGATTGCCTAGAGTGCCTAGAGTGCCTGTACTGTCTAAGGATTGCCTAGAAGATGAGTAGCTGGAGGAGTGCTGGACTTAAGTATGTTTCCCTACCCTATTGATGTTCGTGTTTTATCCATTGCATGGTTTCATTATGTTCCTGGCCTTGTTCTATATAACATGGTCGGTGAAACACAATTTTTCTTCGATTCTCCCCTATACTCCTTACCCTACTACGGCAATTGATTTTGGACATGAGTTGCCCTGGCTGACCTGGGAGTCTCTACACACACTCCGGACCCAGGTTGGTCGCAGCAAGAAAAACCTGCTCAGGTGGAGATTTAAGTAATGACTCTGCTCTGCCCTTTAGTATAAATGTGGTGCTGTTCCATATACGATGGGCCATTTAATATCGTGTCCTGCGTATCCTGTTGTTTGTTCACTACAGTAACTGATGGACACTACCGAAAATGCCAAACTAGTGGCTCAGTTCTGCAGTGCAAGTACGTAGGAATCGATTCGATAAATCTGACAGTTATTCTCGATAAAATGAGTTTTTATCTTTGTTATAAACTCATTTTGTCGAGAATGACTGTCAGATTTATCGAATCGATTCCTACGTACTTGCACGGCTGGGCCGATACAATTTAGATGTCATCGATACGCTAAGCATAAGAATTAATTTTAATATATTTTTTGATTTTAGTTATACGAGTATTCTATCCGTCTATAGACAACGAAATTTTATATACATCACTCTTTTTATCACCCGACTAAAAAGGATGGTTTAATTAGTTTGAAGTGCAGTGTTTGACATCATACCTCCTGGACCGATTAAAAATATGTTTTTGAAAGGTGTCTTAACTATGAATCTGTTTTCTAATAAATTCATGATGTAAATAAAAACCTATAATAACATTATCCAATTTGGGAATCGAACTCCATAACTCATACTCATCAGTAGTGCTTGCGCCAACTACGCCAACGAGGCAGTAACTGGCAAAGTAATTACTCCTACAACAATAAATAGGCCAGGCCCGGACTGGCCATACGGGCAATTCAGCAAATGCCCGATGGCCGGAAGACCGGTAGGCGTAGGCCGCCGCGCGCCGGTGTGGCCGATTGGTGATCGACTTACTTTTGTTTTAAAAAAAAAAAATTCAATTCCGTCCTCTACCATCAAGTCGAGGACCTAATTCAATTTACTCTAGACTATCTGTAGGAATAGTAGAGGCTCAGGATTTTTGAAAGTTTTTTATTTCCTGCCTCATGCCACAGAATCAGGGATTTTCTTTTTAGCTCTTCCCTAGTCGCTGGATAGATGGCGCTGAACTTGGTAAGTTACTGCAAGGAACGGAACATAAAACTGATTTTAACAAAATGCGAGAAAACATTTTTTTTTTTTTTATCTCTTAAAGAAAACCTCTCATTAGTAAGTACCTACGTAATAAATTGTAGCGTACTGTAGAATAACGCTAAAACTAGAACTAAAACTATAAATAAATGAGTAGATTATACATGAACTTCGTATTTTTTTCTTCAACATTCTTCATCTTGATTTTATTATAAAAATATATCAATTTTTCATTTAAAACCTAAACACGTGATTTACAATTTACGGTTATCGATTTACAATATCGGTATCCGAATGTTTTATTGTTTGTTTCTTTTTTGGTCCTACTAGATATGGATTTTTAAAATCGAATTTCGAATCGACTTGTTTCTATCTCTCGCTTTTTTCGTATCGAAGTAAAAGTGACAGAACAAAGTGAAGTTGAAATCTTTCGAATTGTGTCAGTAGACCGCACAGTTCTCGGTTTTCAAATAGTAGATTTGACAACAAGTGCACAAAACGAACTTTTTTTATCCGAGACTTAGCATGATAGTAATGTCGAGGTCATTTTAAGTTTTTTTTTTTTAATAGCTACACATCATCAAGCCTGTTTGTAAATTCCTGCAAGTGACACCCACATTTCACCAATTAGGCTTAAGGCCGATATAAAAGGGGACGTACCTATTGCCAACGATCGGGCTATAACTGGGGTATTTCTGTTGGAAAAACACAATAACACTTTAAATAAATATCGCTGGACATTACACACAGCGCCATCTGGTGCCACACTAAGCAACGAGGCTTGTGTCGTGGACACCAGATAGTTGATATACTACATAGATACTTTTTGTTTGTAAATACATGCTTATTATACAAATAAACATCCATGAGTCGGAAACAAATGTCCATGCTCATCACATAAACATTTGCTTCTACCGGGATTCGAACCCGGGACCCTAAGAACGTAAGGCAACCTCAGTACCGCTGCGCCATTCGGGTCCTCAAACTTTGTTCGACCTGGAAACCAAACCCGAAACTTCATGCCAAGCAATTGCCTATGATCTTTAGTATAATGTATGCTGAAACGCTTCTACATGTTTGCAAAAATACACCAAAAAGTCGGATAACGTGCTTATATAAAGCATACCCAACTATCGGGGGAAACCGACCTTGCTAATATTAACAAGATTTAGGAAAAACGAAAATTTTATTAGCATAAGGTAATTTAGGCATGTCGAAGTGTTGTGGTTACCTACATTAATATTAAAAATATGCAGATTATAAGTTTATGGGATTGTGTGATTAATACTATCAGTAGGTCATGTGCTCAACGGTCAGTAGGTACGTTGGTATAATATACTCGATTTTAATAAAACCTTGATAGTTTTTGTTGACCGTGGTTTAGATTAATTTGAATACTAAGAGGGATCTAATTATTAGTTTATTGAAGGCAGATGTCAAATCTGTAAACCACTGAGCTTGCCGAAAATCTGATTTCCATAATTTTGAGCCATTAGCCACGTTACGAAAGTAGCAGATTTAATGTGGCTCATGGTTCAACTTTTTGATATCAGTTTTAGTTCGGTGTGGTTGCGTTACGCCCACCACATATACATCTTGTGAACTATACCCCCACCATGCCGCTACGGTTTTTAAATTTCCTCAAGTAATCATTTTAATAGAATGTGCATTATTCCAGTTATGTCAATTACTCCAACATAGCTGCAGGAATTCTGCGAAAATCTCTTAAGGGTGAACATAGGGAAGCCGCTATAAAACGGGGAACGTCTTACATCCGGTACTACTATTGGTTCAATGGAGATATGTTGCGTAAGTTACTTTGTATTTACTTAAGGTCATGGCACACTATACCAGCACCACAACGGCACCGCTCCAACTCAGCATTTAACTTGTCATTCAGTTTGAGTGTGTCGTAAAATATTTTGCAGAATGTCAATATGAAAAAGCCAACGGCGGGTAGTCAGCGCGCCTACCGGCCAGGCCCTACCGCTACCATACAACTCGACTCGCAGTACGCGCCATAGATTAGAATAATCTAGTACGCGCGCTGCTAGCTAGCGGAACGCACGCTTACAGCGCGCCAACAGCGTGCTTACAGCGTGCCGACTCCAAGTCGCCAGCGAAACAACATTGATCACAAATGCCATAAATAACAAATGTGTTCACGGTGACAGCAAACTTGCATCTAGCGGCAGGTGCGCGGACTGCGAGCTTGCACCTCGCAGAGGACGCGTATTTAGCGCGCTGGCGGCTAGCCGTAGCCTAAATTTGAGGCGACGACGTCGTGCTGCAGCTGTGCAGTTGTGGTGCCGGTGTACTGTGCCATGACCTTTACATTCCGCACCCTCCTAGTATTACGGGAGGGCGCGCGCAATTTTACACCGGATGAAATTATTTTCTAGCAGCTAATTGATTATGTTTTATTTGAGAACACACGATGTGAATGAAACCACCATGAGGAAAAGATGAAGTTCCATATAAAACTAATTACCTACCTACCTTTTTATCTACATAGGTACTTAACAGATTAATATATGCACTGATATTATCTAAATGAACGTCAGCTGCCACACCCATGGGGAAATCCAAAGATAGGTACTGAATGGTGTCGATTCTGATGTGCACAAACTAAACTTATTTAAGGCTATTGCTATCTTTTAATAAAAGGCAGTGCGAGAAAAGGACGGCTATAGCTATGAACTAAGTTAAAGATGACAAACTAGTTTATGCCTTGCGCTTCACCGTGTTTTTAGTCGACATGTTTTTACGTGCACCCTTCATTTGTATGGAAATATTAGTTCCAATTAAATTTGACAGCTCTAAATTACGTTCGTCTCTTTCTCGTTTTATTAGAGAGAAAAATATAGCAATAGCCTAAATTAAGTTTAGTTTGTGCACAACAGAATCGACACCAGTGGCTAAAAATTTAAATAAAAAAAACTTTGCAAAAAAAAACAAAAAACAACATAGAAAACAAAAAAAAAAAACTAAAATATCTTCACTTTCGGAAGACGGTGACTTTGTTTATTTCATTGTCTTTTTTGCCACCGACTTCCGAAAGTTATTTGAGACTGTTTTAGTGTTTTTGGAAGACATGTTTTTTTGCAAAAACTTTTTTTTATTTGTACACAAATTCTTTTAGAGCATCAATTTGACATTTTAACTAGAAGATAATAAGGACAATCAAGATGATATCTGTTTGGGGGGTGAATCTTTAGGATGGAGCGAATATCCTAAAAAGACTAAATACTGGTGGAGAACCTGGTGTTGTGGGAAAATTTCGAAGAGTTTAAGGTCTTAGCCCACATTCTTAAACGATCCCTCTAGTCTGCTCCCACCCGGCAAAAACAATATAATTCAAATATGGGCTTTACGTATTGCTCTCTATACAGGGTGTTTGGCTTATGGACCGACACAATTTTTCCAGGGGTTTGGGTTTAAATATTCGGTTAATTTGAATCAAATTTGAACAAAATTTATAACTTTAGTTTATAAAAACATAAAAACCTTGGGTCTTTTCTTAACCCTGACTCTCCTAACTAATATTTTGACTACTTAATGAATTGTTTTTTGTGACATGTAGCATACCGTTAAAAAGGGTATCAACTAAAAAACTTTATAAAATAAAGCTAAGTTCAAAATGGCTTTTAGTTTTTTTTATAATGAATTTAGAAGTTGTAAAATTTCATACATTTAAAAAACAAAATAACTTTGGTAGCTCGTAAGAAATTTTCTTGAAACCAGTTCTATCAAACAAAGATTTATTTCGATTAACAAGACTTTGGAGAATACAAAAAACATTATTTTGTGCCTTTACATCCATAAACGATAAAATTATTTGGAATTCAAGGAAACATTCTGGGTATTTTTTTCATTTAGGTACATAAAAAAAAACACCCGTGCAACAACAACCAACCGTGACATTTAGGACATAGGGTGTATGGGTAGAACCTAGCTAATGACCTCCCAAATTCCTGGAAAATTGTGTCGGTCTATAGGCCAAACACCCTTTATATACTTTACATTAACAACTGAGCAGTCTGACGGCGGTAACCTCGCTGACAGCTAGCTAGCTGTCTGCTAATTTATGTTGCTGTTGTTTTTGCTTGCTGTTGTTTTGTTTTGTTGTTGTTATTTACTTTGCCGGGAGGAAGCGGAGTCGTTTAAGTGGGCTATGAGCTTTATACAGCGTGGAAGGGATACCGACGCTAAAATGTTTACCATGTATTCAGTAGTACAACATTTCGAACCGATGGAAAATTTCTATGTCCCCACATAGAAATTTTCCTT
The DNA here is from genome assembly GCA_941918905.2 of Xestia sexstrigata. Classification (NCBI taxonomy): domain Eukaryota; kingdom Metazoa; phylum Arthropoda; class Insecta; order Lepidoptera; family Noctuidae; genus Xestia; species Xestia sexstrigata. The sequence continues at coordinate 6,267,984 of OW799200.2, read as the reverse complement.
CGTTTATTTAATATCCAGCAGTGACCTGATGCTGATTTTTTATTGATTGATTGTCTGCAATTTGACCCCAATGAAATACATTACTGAGCACCGAACACTATAATATTTTCGCGCGCCTGTGTCCCCGTTACGTAACGTATCACACAGGTTTATTTATACCTACGTCATATATTATGATGAAGTTTCTTATTTGTTAGGGATAACTTAAGCATGTTTTTATTTTATGAGAGATTTTTTAATTATCCTTGTTTTCAGCTGAAGGAGAGAAACCCAAACAGTTGGAGAAAGAAAAAGCTTGATATAGTACCCAACGTTATATCTTAAAGGTAACGTTGGGTACAACATTTTGGATACTTTATTTATTACTCGATACTATACACACTTCACTTATACCTATATTTACCCTGTTTTTCAAAAAGTTCTTATTTCATGGAAAAAATATTTGGAACAGAAAACGTTCTTACATGTGACGGCCAATTCGCTACTTACTTTAAAATTTAGTGCTACAATAAAAAATGGTACAAAATGTTGTATGTTGTATTATAGATTATGTATATAATCTATAATATATAAATTTTATTATATATTATTTATATATTATAGTATAGATATTATGCATTAGTATTTATTAAATACTTATGATATATTTTACATCTTCGAGTGATGTTCTTTTCAAAACGACCTCAAGAGAATATATTATTTTTGTTGTGATAATTAGATATCATCTATTGGTTTACATTTGCTTGTAAAATGACTTAGTTTTAATAATAAAACTAGCGAAGAGCTTGAAGTGTTAAAATGGTGTTTATTGTCAAAGTACCTACCTACAGTATAAGTTTTGTTACTAATAGAGAATGGGGGTTGCATGCTGGTCGCGTCCTCAGGCTTGACCATCTTAGTCACCAACATAACCGCGCTGCACGTGCCCCCTGGGTGATGCCAAATGACGTAAGAAAGGACGAACAATGGGGTGGAATAAGCACGTTAGTGAGGCGCGTGGAGAGGCCACTCAAGTAACAAAAGGTTCTATAACTAAGGCGTTTTATCACCAAAGTGTGATATAGTAGGCCTTAACCATTGTGACTGCTTGTACTATAAAGGTTTGTAACAAAGCGTTTTAATTCTATAAGATTAAATAGCATTTAAGTTCTATAATTTAGCTCTTAGAATACTTTAAATATTCTTTTGTATGGTCCTCCATACAAAAGAATATTTAAAGTGTTGCACTGTAATAGAAATGCGAAAAATGATTTTGGTACTATTTAGTATTATAGACGACCTTACTGACACTTTTATGTATATATTTTGCTCCAATAACAGGTCAAAATAATTTTTACAGTACTAGGATTGTAGCAGTATGGAAAACACTATTATAGGGTCAATTTGCACTATGAAAGTACCTTACACAACCATTACGTAACCTTTTAGCTTCATAAAAGCTCCCTCAACATCGCTACGGGGCTAGTTCTGTAAAAATCATGAAAACTCTTCCATAGTACTAAATAGTACCATAGCGACTCCTGGCGCAATTGCTAAATAACTTAAATCCAAAAAGTTCTACAAGTGAGTTGGTGTTACTGCTACGAGACTAAAGCGTGACATAAAAACACTAAAATTAATAGACTAATTGGATCTATAACAGCTTTTTAGTAACAATGACATCAGTAGTATTTCATAATGGTATTTTTGGTTGACTCGTAAGTCTTTAGATTGCTACAATCCCAAATTATGCCCTAGTGTGCAATTAACGCAACTCCATGCAAATAAATTTATTTTGACTACACTATTTTATATTTGGACAAGGACCCCTAATTCGTTTTCGGTGAAAAGATGGCCGCTGTTTTCTGCCGCGATAGCACATTAGCAGCACGGCTGGAGCCAATGTGTACTATAGGATCCCTAGTCGGGACATGTCCTTATTTTATTAATTAAAATTTAATAAAAACATGAAAATAATGTGGGTGCATTGTCAAATTCGAAATCAGCTGGTTTTATCGATACAATTATTTTCGCAAGTGCAAGTTATGGCAGATTTGCGTTTGTAGTATATGTCCTTTTTATTACAATGAAACGTTAGGCAACAATGGCAAATGACAAAGCATAACTTACCGATATTTTTTGTTTTCTTGAGGAACACGACTGACACAACAACACAAACAAAAAATGGTGAACAATATAAGCGTGATAGAACGATCACTCAAATCGTTTACAGTGCAAAATAGTACTAGACATGTTTTGGTTACTTTTATAGTGCAAATTCGTGACATAAACTTTGCAGACAGCATTATTTTAGTAGGTACTAAAAAAAACTTTTATGCAAAAAATAAAACCGACTTCAAAAACACAACAAAGTGAAAAATAACTAGCTTCAGAAGTCGGTGGCAAAGAAACTGAATCAAACACACAAAACACCGACTTCTGAAGCTAAGTTATTTTTCACTTTGTTGTGTTTTTGAAGTCAGTTTTATTTTTTGCAAAAAAGTTTTTCTTTTTTCCATTTTTAGTTGTAATATCCTATAGTAATATTATATATACATTTATTTTAACATAACATAACATCACGCCTGTAATCCCCGAAGAGTCGGGCTGAGGTGTACCCAATAGTACCTACACCCACATTTCGCCAGTTATGTTTAAGTCCCATGTAATAGAGGGCAAGCGCTGGCGCAAATCCAGACTCCGTGGCTGCTACTGAGAAATTCCTGATGGAAAAACCCAATAACACTTTTCCCGACCAGGGAATCGAACCCAGGACCTCATGCTGAGTTGTCGCCACCACTAGACCAACAAGGCAGTCATTTATTTCTTAACATGTCATGGTAATAGACTTATCCCCAATAAAATAGAACCTAACATACCTAACTGTCGAAATGTGGGTGTACTGTACACATCTGCATACCCGCAGAGCATACAGGCGTGATGATATGTTATGATGTTGTGAAAACAACAAACATCCAAGCGATTGCAGCAATTACGACCGATTTGCTGTCTATAATTGAAGAGTTCCATTGTATTTCTCTGAAGATCACCATGAGATCTTCACCAAATTTAAACGGGACCACAGCGAAGTAATTTTCTTCCAAACAAAAAAAGAATCATCGAAATCGGTTCACAATTGGCGAAAACAAGGCTGAACACACACAAAAAAAAACAAAATCAGACGAATTTATAACCTCTTCTTTTTGGAAGTCGGTTAAAAAGCGTTTCACTACACTTTCCCATTTCAACTATCGAGCTGATTTAACACCGTGAGAGCCTTTATGTAATGTTTATAGAATAAATCAGTGACAAAACTCGGGCCTATTTGGGGTTCAAGCCGTCGACCAAGCATTCTGTACATCAAAATAGGTAACTTTACGCAGAAAATATTGCTGGGATACGTTTTTTTTTTGGGGTGAAAAATCATGTTTTGTGGTAGAACTCAATGTAACGCACTCAAAACATTGTGCTGATGGATGGTTTGAATAGTACGGGGGTCGTCGTGGAGGTTTCAAAAATCTTACATCAAAAACTTGTATTTAAAAAAAACTTGTGAAAAAGTTGGAACTTTGACCCCCAATATCTCCGAAACTAAAAGGTTCCCAGGTATGGTGTAGAACGAAAAAATTATCGCAATGACGGGGAGAACAAGTGCATTTCGGCTTCGTTAAGGGGGTGGTATCTGCTAACGAGAGGTTTTCTCTATGTAACTCCTCTTTGATGAGTGAATATAAATGTGATGATGGTGATGATTGTGATTACGATGATAATGATTGTGATTAGGGCTTGCAAATATTCGACAATTTTGGAATTCGAATATTCGATATTTTTTTGGGGTATATTCGAATAATTCGAATATTAAATAAAAAAATAAAGTTTTATAGAAATCATGTGCTTTAATTTCTAAATAGTCTTAATTCTTTAAATCAACATAATATTATTTTTACATAATATTATTTTAACGCAGTCTTATTGTGTTCTGTTATTAGAACAGCTAACATTGAAATAGGCAAAACTGCTTGCAGTTACGTTTTTGTATTTTTTTTGGAAGAATTTTAATGGTCAACTTAATAATATACTGATTATGTATCAATACACTATCAATGTTATTCTAATATAATATTCGCAAAAATTGGAAAGTAGAAACAAGTGCTTAAAATATTTTAAAACAAACAATATTTATCAAAATAAAATAATCTTATTTGGTTTTTCCACCCTGGACACAAACACAACACAGTCTTATAAAATCAGTTATGAGTATTGTAATAATATAATAAAATCAAACAAAACAATAACAAGTAAAGCAATTAAACCTTTGATGTAAAATCGTTTTCCTAATGTTAAATTGACAATATGACACTAATAATGTGTGATATTTATGATTTAACATTAAATCTTAGTGATAACTAAATAAAAATCACGAGATCAGATCAGATCTAAGTAGCACGCTACAATTAGTACAAAAAAATACAGGACGTTTTTAATCTTATCATAAACCTTTGTCCTTTAACGTTTTCCCTGGAAGTGAGACCTAAGGAAACTTAGCGCATCCATGGAATCATCGTTTAGGGCACATCTTAGATGGTTGCAAATATATTTGCTGGAAGAAAACACCCTTTCACACTCTACACTTGTTGGTGGTATACACTGCAGAAAGTCGTATCCTTGGCTCAAATTTACTTGTCTAGGACCTCCTCTATCAAATAGCGCCATTTGCATTAGAATTGACGTTTCCAACTCTTCTCTGCATGATAAATTTGCGGTAGATATAGAAGTTGCTAAAATGGTGTCATCGTTTTTTTTTTGTAGTTCTTTCTTGAAGCTTATTGCAGTTTCCTGAATTGCTTCATTTTGTCGCTGTTGCTGCTGCTGGTGATCAAATAAAGATCTGTCTTCATTATCATCAATGTCTTGTATTTGACTAAAGTATCTAACGTTAATCTCAGATATACTTTAGCAATCGTGTCGATTCCTGGAGATGGATGGATTCCTGCGTAATATATTATGGGATTGTGTAGATATTTTAACGTACACACCAGATCTAGTAAGCGTCTCTCAGTTATTCTTTTCTTCAGAGCCTGGAGTAGCTGATTACTTATGTTCCCGATCGTTGCCGAATCCTGTCGTAAACTCGCAACGCCCGCGCGTCGAACGACGTTACCTTGTTTGGACGGCGTGCTTGAACGTTGAATTTTGTGTGACTGTGCACATCAGATTGTTGGAGTTTTGTTTCTAGGAATTGGTCGAATATTCGAATATCGCAAAATTTATATACGAATATTTGAAACAGTTGATTATTCGAATAATTCGAATATTCGACTATTCGAATGCAAGCCCTAATTGTGATTACGATGATGATGATTGTGATTACGATAAAAATGTTGTGATTACGATGAAAATGATTGTGATTACGATGATGATGATTGTGATAACGATGATGATGATTGTGATAATGATGATGATGATTGTGACAACGATGATGATGATTGTGATAACAATGATGATGATGATTGTGATAACAGTGATGGTGATAGTGATTGTGATAGTAATGGTGATGGTGATTGTGATGGTGATTGTGATAATGACGGTGATGGTGATTGTGATAATGATTGTGATAATATGGTGATCGTGATAGTGATTGTGATAGTGATGGTGGTGGTGATAGTGATGGTGATTGTGATAGTGACGGTGATTGTGATGGTGATGGTTATTGTAATGGTGATAGTGATGGTGTTTGTGAGAATGATGATGATGATTGTGATTACGATGATAATGATTGTGATTACGATGATGATGATTGTGATAAAGATGATGGTGATTGTGATTGTGATGGTCTTTGTGATAATGATGATCATGATTGTGATTACGATGATAATGATTGTGATTACCATGATAATGAGTGTGATAACGATGATGGTGATTGTGATGATGATTGTGATTACGATGATAATCACTGTGATTACCATGATAATGAGTGTGATAACGATGATGGTGATTGTGATTACGATGATAATCATTATGATTACGATGATTAAGATTATGATAACGATTATGGTGATTGTGATAGTGGCGGTGATTGTGATGGTGATAGCGATGGTAATGGTTATTGTGACTTTGATAGTGATGGTGATTGTGATAGTGATTGTGATACCGTGGATGGAGATTGTGATGATGATGATTGTGATTACGATGATAATGGTTGTGATTACGATGATAATGGTTGTGATTACGATGATAATGATGATGGTGACAGTGATGGTGATTGTGATTATGTGTGATTGTGATGGTGATTGTGATAGTGATGGTGATTGTGATGATTATGAAATTTGGCACATAGATACACACATCAAAAATGTCTAGGGATCAAGCATTTTTATGCGGATTTCTTGAGATTGAGATGTGGCTTTGTAATAAATTTATGATTTTATAAATTTATATGGATCCTTTTTGGTGCATTTCATAATTTGAATCAGGAACTCTCAATCAAATTCGAGTAAAAGATGAAAATAAGCTGTCAATATTTTCCCTATAAAAACATACAACGCATTGAAGACATTATTAGTGCTACTGTTTCCCTACTACTGATTAAAACCAACGTTATTATGGAGCGGCGACGTCATTTAAGCAGGGAAGAAATGCTCAGAGCCGTGGGAATGATAGAAGCTGGTTCCCGGCAACGTACTGTAGCTTTAGCTCTGAATACAAGTCAGAGTGTTATCAGTCGACTTTGGACACGTTACCGAAGCACTGGTACCGTGGCTGAGCGCCATGGAGGACGGTATCGCTGCACCACACGGAGACAAGACCGATACATTCAAATCTTAACTCGAAGAGCTCCAACAATAACCGCCATGATGTTAGCCGTGAGGCTTCATCACTCTTCAGGGAACTTAATTAGCGACCAAACAGTCAGAAACCGCTTGCATGAAGTGAACCTTCATTCCCGAAGACCGCTACGGGTACCACCTATAGCAATGCACAATCGTAGGATTCGATATCAATGGGCTCTTGAACACAGAAATTGGGCAGAAGAACAATGGCGTTTCGTGTGCTTTTCTGATGAGTCTCGTTTCGGTATGAGACCGGATACAAGACGTATACGACACTGGAGAACCCCTGGACGCCAACAGCGATTAAAATCCTGCCAGGAAGTCCATCCTTATAGTGGTGGAACCATCATGGTATGGGCGGGTATTTGGATCGGCGGAAGAACTGAGTTGATTTGGATCAGAGGCAACCTCAACGCTCAAATTTATGCTGAGACGATTGTATCAGACGTCATCGTTCCTCTACAAGTGCAAATCGGTCCCTTATTTCAGTTAATGCATGATAATGCACGACCGCACACCGCAAGAGTTGTAAGACAGACTCTCGCCGCAGCTAACATCAATGTCCTGCCCTGGCCTGCTCAGTCGCCAGACTTGAACCCGATTGAGCATGCATGGGATATGCTACAGAGAACAGCTCTGCCGAATATGGAGGGTATCCAGTCGCAAGAAGACCTTTTTTTGTTGTTGCAACGAACATGGGCGGCCATTCCACAGCGTGATTTGGATGAACTCATTTTGAGTATGCCAAACCGATGTTCTTGTGTTGTTAGTGTTCGCGGTAGAAACACGGATTATTAATTGTTTAAGTTACCCAATAAAATTTTAAAGAAAACTTTTATTTCAGTCTTTTTTTCGAACTTTAATGTTAGTGGTTCAAATGTCAAAAATCCCTTTATTAGGAAAATGGCAAATTTCTTTATTAATGCAAAGGTGACTTGGTTTATCGTTACTGTGACAAACGAAAACACTTTATTTGATGAATCCTTAAAGAAAATTTTAATTAATATCAATCAGGAGAAAAGTTATTGCAAAAATATATGTTGATCCCTAGATACTTTTGATGTGTGTAGTTATAACCTGGATTAACACGTAGGACACTATTTATCTCTTTAATATGATCCAGTGGGACGGTTACCAAACTTTACGCGGGCGAAGCCGCGGGCAACAGCTAGTTACTATTTAAAAAAATATTCAAAGTGAAGCCTTTTTCTTCAAAAATTCGTAACTACTCTACACGGCATTAAGTTTTACAAATTTTTTTTTCACACAAATATTTATTTGTCACTTTTTTCTTCACAAAGTGTACAATTGGCATTTTGATCTAATGATTAATTGGCTACAATTAAATAAAAACCACTCATTTTGCACTATTCGGCCCGCAGTGACTGACGTAACAACCACTTTGTAGTGCAAGCTGATTAAAAATTTATTCTAAGCAAATATGAGATTTATGTGCCAGCGGTTGTATTAAACTGCTATAGAAGCAACATTTTATAGATGAGATTTAACTTTTAACCCCCGGAGGCCTTACATTCAAGGAACGCAGTCAGATAAGCTCTTAGGCTGACCGGCGAGATGCCATTCACAAACAACGGGTTTTAGGGCCTGCGCAGACGAGTGACTTGTGTCCGCCGGATAGCAATGACCGTTCCTGTTCATTGATTGTTGTGTTGTTTTTTCATCTATTGGTTGACGTCCATTGGTTGTTGCAAATTGTTCGCGGGCAAATTGTCCATCGTCTGCGCAGTCCTTTAAGGTGTTCCGATTCACTTTTCAAATAAAAAGACTCAATTCTTAACAACATTTTATTACATTAATAGCACATTCAATTAAATACAGGGTATTAAAAACCTATTCAGTCAAATTTTTGTCATACATTAGGTATTTTTAAAAGCCGGCTTCGGCATTGAAAAGACGCTCGCTAAGAGCTACGGAATCAGTAGGTAAAGTTGCTTTAGATCATGTTTAAATTCGCAAAGGCAGCTTGTGATGCTCAGGCAGAAAAAAACAAGGTTCATCATAACTATTATGTTTTACCAAAATACGAGTATTGTAGTAAATTCGCCAAAAATGCCTTCGAAAGTTCTTTCAAATAAGAAGCCGGCTTATATTAACCTCGTCAAATATACATAATGGATATATAACAGTAAAAAAACGTCGACAAATCTTTTACTTGATGTTGGGACTACTTTCTGAGAGTAACAGAATATAACAGTTCACTTGGTTCCGTTTTTAAAAAGACTGGACGAACATGATAATTTTCTCAGGTTGAAGACAAAAACGTACATTATCTTACTAACATTCGAATATACAAGCATTTTTAATAGGTTTGGTAAATTATTATAAAAGCACTTTCCTCTTACATGTAAACTTTATGTTCGCAATTTCACCACACGTCACACCAAGAACGTTACGATAATAATTAGCTCATTAAACCATGCCGCTTTTCTATAACTTTCCAGACTTGGTCGGTTTATCACGTAATTGCACTGCTGGTTTTTTTATATTATTTATATGACTTTTGTGCGTATTGCGATGAAATTTTACGGGTGGATGGATATTAAAACTAACGTCCTAAAAATTGGATCCCTCAAAACTTGCCAAACCTTTGGAAACTCATGTATCGTTGATATATGAGTGTCTAATGGTTTGGCAAGTTTAAGATTATGTGAAACTTAAACTGCATCGTAATTAATGGGCTAGTTTCCACCATCGATAAATTGCAATCTATTTAGGCCGTCAGTTAGAGCCTTGGAAAATAATGGACACGTATAATGAATGAATGAACGTATCTTCGTTAATTTTGGTTTACGTAACAAAAGAAAAAAGTCCCTTCGGCAAGCCGCAGGAGGAGGTACATTTCGAAGAAGGTCCCACCCATATTTATTCTGGAAATTCAGAGGCTATAGCTAGCCACAGCTGCGCTGGCCGATTTCTTAAGTGAAGATTTTGTCTGATTTTTTTTGTCTTTGTTTGCATTACAAGTTTTGTCCTACCTACTGCATAAAAAAAACGAGTGTGATACCACACACGACTTAGTCCGAATTTACGATTACGATACGATTTAGTAAACAATAAGCACACAAAAAAGAAAAAAAATCTACAGTATAAATATTTACCGTTTCGGAGAATATTATTTTTTCCAAAAATTTTGGAAATATAAATAATTCCCTCCCCAAGCTAGGAGTTGCATCAAAAAAGTTTAAATTTAAAAGTTGTCCATACTGTTACTCGGAATGATAAAAAAGTTCCTTAAAACAGTTCAAAAATTTTCCAAAGGAAAAATGTTATGGCCAAAAAACTGATTTTCGATAAACCGCCCCCCATGGACGAATTCCACCCATTCACGAACTTAACCTAACTTTTGAACCTTTAGATTTTTGGGCCAAGTTTGAAAGCAATCGGTGCATAATTGCGACCTGTAGAGTGTGACTAATTTTGCTTGGCGCCCCACATACCAACATACATAATATATATATATAAACTTTTTTACCAGCGGTGTTTTGGCCTCTAGTCTAGCCCCCCTATGGTGAAATTTTCGGAAAACTCGACTTTAGGTGCAAGACCAATAGGTAGATTTTTCTGACGAAATCAATATGGCTCAAATATTTTTTGATAATCTAACTGACGGACTACGATTTTTTCAGTACACAAGCCTATTACTGAACTGCAATCTATTTAATGCAACTTTGACAGGCGTTGTAGGCAGTTGTAAGATACGAACCAACGCCAACAGTGTCTTTAGGGCGCCTTCTAGAAGCACTGGTGTATTCTCTTTTTTACACATTATTTCGGAATTTGTCTAAATGAGGTACTAATTTATAACAAAGTCCATTTAGTTATGAAGTATCTCTTTATTTATTGGCTAAGTCCACTGGAAAAAGAATATTCCGCCAGGGTCACGTTACCGCAGCGGAAAAAGTTTTTACCGAATATCCCAAAAAACCGTTAGACGTCCCAATTTAAAATTATCATGTCAATTTACTGGATGCGACGCACTAAAAATCGATTTTACTATTATCAAATATTTCGAAAAATTTCCGCTGGGATGACGCACACCCAAACAATTGTTATGGCACAAACTTTAGAAATTTATGTGACATGTAATGGTTGTAGCACAGAATTAGAATGACTGCACAGACCTTTCATAGTTGTTTTACCTTAAACACCTTTTAGTTCCGGATTCCACCAAAGCGAAAAGATGTGCAAAATTCGACTAATCACAAGATCTCTCCTGTGAATTTTGGACATCTCCGGTTTGCAGAGGATACGTGCGGGAACCGACCGACATTGGGTTTCCCCAATCAGTTCCGCCAGCCGTTCCGTCAGCCTCCGCTTTGGTGGTGTCCAGGTTTAAAGATGGAAACCGACCAATCACATGCTTTCTCCTGTGAATCTTGGACGTCTCTGGTTTGCAGGGACGTGCGAAAACCGACCGACGCGGACGTTGGGTCCCCAATCGGTTTCCGCACGTCCTCTCCGCTCTGCTCGTCTCTGCTTTGATGGAGTCGTCAAGATCATTGTTATTTTGACCGACTTGTCAGTTGTAGCAACTGAACACTAACATAGATCATTGTGATTTTAGCAGCAATGCAAAGTTAGAGTAACTGTGAAAGAGCTGATACTGTTTTGCAAGCCTGCGTGTCATCATGTCCACGGGCGCAGCCTTACATGACAATAAAATGTGTGAAAACTTAATTGAAACTATGTAAATTCAACTTGTAACACAATAACTTAGGTTATATACGGTAAATAGTATACACTTTATTGTTTTAGTATACCTAATATTTTATTTTATTGCTCTTATATCGCGAGGTCTTATTGTGTAGATTCAGTAGTCAGTTTATGTTCCGTAAACGATCAAATACGCCGTCGTTCATACACGACGTGATGAGATGACGAGTAATACAGAAGTATCGAAGAAGACACGCTGCGCAGACCCCAAATGAATTAAGGGCAAGAGAATCATCAGTTAGTTATTGGGTTTTTCCATCAGGAATTTCTCAGTAGCAGCCACGGAGTCTGGATTTGTGCCCGGTTGATGCCTTGATGGCAATAGACTCGCCCTTTGTTACATGGGACTTAAACATAACTGGCGACATGTGGATGTACTATTAGGTATACCTTTGCCTAAACCTTCAGGGATTACGGGCGTGATGTTATGTTTATAAAGTTCATTTGATAATAGTCTGATACGTACTCTTTTAGAGACAGCTCAGTTGTTTGTTTTGATCATTATTTTGTTATTTTTTAACCGACTTCCAAAAAGAGGAGGTTATCAATTCGCCTGATTTTTTTTTTTAAAAACACGTGAAGTTCCAATGTATTTCATCGTTTACGGGTTGTAGACATATCATTATATTCTTTATTTTATACGAAGTTGTAAATTTGGACTAATTGTATTGCTCTTAAATTGTTGTCAAGAATTTTTCATACTACGGTCTTAAACTCTGTGTAAGGGATATATACTGTCTTACAAACTTTTACCAAGGACTAGTACAAAAGCTGTACTATACTTTTTGATCGTACACACGAAGACCAATCAAGCTATACAAAACTAGTTTATGCGCATCTCTCATTAGACGGGAAATCTATACAAAGCGAGGCCATGTTATGGAATGGAAATGTATAGCTTGATATGTGGCTGTGTGTACAAGTGTTGCACTTTTGTGTAGAACAGCATATTTTTTTGTAATGACCCGCGTGAACATGGTAACAGTTAGTCTCACTTTATCCCTACATACATATTCTATTCATCAATGGAATTAATTCTTATGATCTATCTACCTACATTCATAACTACTATATCAAAAGTGATTTGGTGAATAGATCTATTAACAAAGTCGTTCATTTTATTTTTCACTATAATATGGTTAGGGAGCTTAGCCTTATTATACACAGTGATTTTCTGTCGTCTTACAACGGCAGCCTACTTCACGTATCCAATGAGTCTAAACAATCATTAAAAAAAAATATTTTTTTCATTATTATGACGCATGGCTTAGTTGAAACAGGTACACTATATAAGTCCGAAAATCTTTATTCCGAAAGTCACAATTCCAAATTTCAAAATACTTATTTTCGTAATTCCGAATGGTTACTCCGATATATCATTAATCCTATTTTCATAATTCAATTCTTAAATTTCAATATTCCGAACGTGCATAATTACTATTCGCAAAATACCGAATTTCAATAGTCCGACTTATTGATAGTACAAAACATTAAAAATACGAATCCATTTTTTTTACCTACATGTTGAGAATTACGCAGCAGGGGTGTTATTAACGGGGCAAATTTGTCATTATTTTTGCGATAGGACGCACCGTTTTCGAGATATAAACAAATTTAGAACCTGCTACGACTACATGACGCGCGCTCGCTTTGCTCGCATTCTACATTACACACCCACTTTCTGTCACAAATGTCGTCGTCGCTCCTCCAGCCTTCGGCCTACGTTCCTCATGCCAGCTAGACTTTTAGGAAAATTTTAGCAGTTTATTCGAAGTGTCGGAATAATGATCCATCGAACATATGAAAATCAGACAACAAACAAGTCGTATTTATAACTTTCGAGATTTTAAATAATAGTATAATTTTTTGGATTTATGAAATTCAGACTTTTGTTAATCGGAATAGGTAGAGAACAGAATATCGAAATTCGGAATTTTTGGGTGTCCAAAGTTGAAACACCCGTTGCGAGCGATGATCTACTCTGTTTGACACGTAAACATAACACAGGATGTTTCATAGTTCTAACGATTAATTTATTTATTTTCTAAATTAATGGTAAAACAGAAATAACAGCGCCTAGAGGTATTTTATGTTGGATACATTGAGTGGACCACCTTTGTAAGACGATTAAAAGTCATGGTGTATAAATTGTTTAAAAATGCTACGATATTTGTACAGGGCCAAATACTCATCATGGCTGCGGTGTTTCGTTAGCCATTTTTTATTTTATTTATTTAATTTGATTTTGTTTAATGTAGAAATTAAAAATACAAACTAATCGTTTATCTACTTTTTATTTCTCTACGAAGTCCTTGAATACTTATTATAGTAGTTTTACATATTATAATTACAATATCTTCTAGGGTGTGCGATAAGTTATTCAATCTTTCTATATTATTATTATCTTAAGAATACGTGATAATGTCATAGCACCAAGTCAATGAAAAGTTTATTTTTGTTGATTTGATGACATCCTATAGCTAAGTTTAGATAAACAAGTACCCAAAGACTTCTGGATAAATTTTACGCTATATTAATATTGGACGAGCTATTAAATATTAATATACTTCCTGAAAAAATTTCAAAGTACAATATTTATAATAATATGTTGTGTGCATCGGTAGCCCCCTTACCAATATGCTTGGCCGTTACAGAGTCAATCAAGATAGTGAAGAATCTAGTCAATCATGATATATATCTTTTGCCTGTTATTTAGTTGCTATAAGGACGCGGTTCTTCTGTTGCGGAAAGGCGACATACGTCAGATTCGTGTGTCTCCCTTTCCACTACAGACTACACTGAGCACGCATATTGTGAACTATGGCTACGCACAGTTCTCGACGACGATTTCTTTTGTTTCCCACTAGGGACAAACAACTCTGACGTTATGACGCATTTATGATCACATCGTGTGACCAATTACGGCCAACATGTCTACAATTTTGAATAGTCGGTGGCCGTAAATGGTTCTGCGATCGGCCAACTAAGCAAGACGCCATGCCGTTATGAAACTATGCATCCGTGCGTAGTGCAACAATGGAACAGCGTCATATTTCTCCCCTTACAATTACAGATAATATGAATGACGTTATTACAATAATTAAATCTTATAATATAATTATATAGTATAATATAATTTACACGAGTTGAGCTAAGATCTGATCTTTTTCTACTATATTTTCTAAACAATACAGCCAGTGCAGCTGCTTAATAATCATTTATATAAAAAGGAGTGATTTCGACTGCATTTTTACGTGAGCTTTACTCCAAAATAAAGTAAGTTACTTGTAAACATTATTTTTTCTATACTTTAGAATTTTTATATAGTCAATAACGATAGTGCATATTTCATAATTCTCGCAAAAATGCAGTAGTGCTTAATTATAATTAATTATTAGTAGTGTCTCCTACGAATGGGACAAGTGTCCTCCAGTCAATTTGTTTCAGACTAATTTCATCCTATCTACGATCAAATATTACACAGTGAACATACAGAATATAAAAACATACATAGTTATTTGATACAAACGTCAATAGATTTATAAAATATATCAAGATCTCGTGACAATGAAAATAATTTCGATCTTAGTATACAGAGGTCAAGAATTAGAGTTATAACAGTAGAACAGTAACTGCATGCTTAAATGAATAAATCCATAACAGAAACGTATATACTTAACAGTTTGATTTTATTGAACATGAAAGACTATGCCATCGGTATAACATCTACTTTAAATATAAATTGCAATGATCCAAAAAGTTGCATTTTCATAAAACTCTACACACTTTCTATAATTATTAATATTCACATGAACAAAGAACACACTATTACATGCTATAGTTTAGCACAGTGAGACGCGGAATAAACTCACTACTTGCACATACGTAATATGTTGCCAAAGTGAACTTTTCAAAAAGAGTATTTAGCTATTTACCCAGCTTGTTAAAAGGTGGATTATTAAACCTGATATTCATAAACTTCCTCAAAATAGAATGTTCCCATGTAAGTGTATACACTGCTTAACCGTTTGGACCGTTTACAAATTCAGTGGCCATTCCTGATTTCTCGTGTAAATCGAGTGGGCAGGCGGTGGACACGGAATTGGCAACGAATGCTTTACCTATTGGTCTTCGTTCTCTGTATCCGGTCGTTCAGCTTCGGTGTTGACGACCTGGCTCTCGGCGTCGTCGGCGAGGTGCTCGGCGCGGGCGAAGCTGCATCGTGGGATGACGCCGTTGTACTCGCACATGCCGAAGATCAGGACTGCGAAGCCGATCAGGTGCTGCCAGTGGAAGTCTTGCCACATCACTGCGAGTGACACCATCCAGATGACGAAGGTCCTGCGGTAACGTTACAATTATTATATCACACTTGTACACTCCGCAGGGCTTAGGTGTATCATAGTATAACACCATTGCGCCAGTTATGTTTAAGTCTCATCAGAAAGCACGTTAAGCCGCTGTTCTCGGCTGACATTTGTAGAACTCTGACAGTCGCTACAGCCTAGGTAGTCAGTGGCCCGCGACTCTGACAATCAGTCTTACTGAGGAGTATACGATACTCCTCAGTAAGAATGATTGTCAGAGTACCCAGAATACGAATTACGAATACCCAGTACTATCTGGGTTGTGGAGGTCAGTCGCTTCATGTAAAATACATTACATTCAGCTACATCCGGTTAGACTGGAAATCGACCCCAACATAGATGGGAAAAAGCTAGGCAGGCGATGATAATTGGGAGTCTATTGTCATGAACAAGACACAACTCTAGGCTACCAGCTGTTAATGATCAAATCCGAGTGGATCTGCTTCAACAATTATTTCCTAAAGTTTCGGTGGATCTGCGGTATGTTGCAGCGCGACCTGCTGTGTGTGACTGTGCCCGTCACAACGTCCTGGTCCCTTGCACAGATCTACGCTCGAACATAGTTACCGTAATCTCCGGATAGCATAGCATATCATAGCCGCGCGATTGCCATTTTTCGCGGCAGTCAGCGCATTCGGTGCACGCTGACAAGAGGTTTACGGATGAACAGATAAATGGTGGAAAGGTTTGTGTGAAAGATTATATGATTACAAACAACTTTTGAGAACATTATTATACAAGGGAATGTTCCGTGAGGAAACCGGCATGTCCTAGAACCACAAAATTCGAAGACATGTGTCCTCTACTAATCCGCACTGGGCCCGCGTGGTGGATTATAGCCCATTGCCTCTCAAAGAGAGGAGACCTGTGTCCCAGCAGTGGGAACATTAATAGGCTGATGATGATGATGAAACAATTTTTGTAGTAGCAACTGAAATCACGAGTAATCAAGATTTTTGTTGGTCTTGTGTTCGCAAGCACGACTGCTGAGCATGGTCCTGGGTTCGATTCCCAGGTCGGGCAAAGTGTTATTGGGTTTTTCCATCAGGAATGTTTTCAGTAGCAGTCAAAGAGTGTAGGCTCGCCTTCTATTACACGGGACTTAAACATATCTGGTGAAATGTGGGTGTACTCATGGGGTCTGCCTCACCCTTCGGGGATGTACAGGGGTGATATTATGCAATGTTATTATAATTCATGTTTTTTTGGCGCTTACATTTTAACAAGACTTGCGACTGTTAGTAAGGCTTACCTGGATTAGCCGGTGAGTACTCGTATTGCATTAATTCCAAAGTTACCTGATAGAGTCTAGCACCATTCTAGTGGTAGCCGACATTTCTTTGGTGACGCTGATACCGGCGAAGTTGAAGAACGCGATCGAAACGATGGTGCCAATTGTTGCCACGAGAATCAGGGGGTTGTTGCCTGAAAATTTACATAATATTATTAAAATAGACATATATCTTCTTAATAAATAAAAACCGTCAAAGTGCGAGTCGGACTCGCGCATGGTTCCGTACCATCGTAGTAGGGGAGCCCCCTTTAATTTTTATATCGGCAACAGAAATACGTCATCAGTGAAAATTTCAACTGTCTAGCTATTACGGTTCATGAGATACAGCCTGGTGACAGACAGACAAACGGACAGTGGATTTTTTGTAATAGGGTCCCGATTTACGCTTTAGGTACGGAACCCTAAAAAGCACGTGTTTGTACACGCTAATGAAACCACCGAATCGATTTGCCACCTTAGACGCCCTATCTGCTGATAAGGCGCTCCCCTAAGGGCATTCGCCTGTAATATAACAGTTAAGATTCAAACATTAAGGTGCGCTTACACGGGCAACTTAAATTGCTCAATCCTGGTTAATTCTCGTTCTGTTGCCAGAGATACGGCCAAACAATACCATGCAATATGGAGCAACTTAAAAAACTAGCCGCCGCGAGTTAGGATATCGTCCGAGTAACGTAATCGCTGACTAATGCAGCGGATGCGCCCGTGCGTCATGAATAAACTGCACAATTGCAGAATTGCAGATTTTAGTAATAAGTTTTAGTTAATAGAAATAATATAATTGTAAATCAGTCTTGTAGAACATTTTAACCAATAAACATTGTTTTAATTCGAATAAATATTTTTTAATAATAATTTCGTTCGCCGTAACTTAACTGGCGCAGTCGGTAGTATCGCGACACTCTACTTCGAATACAACTCTTCGGTAAGAGTGAACGGTATCTATCGTTATCTTCGCGATCACAAATTCGAATCTACGAAGGCGAACAACCTGCGGGAGTTCTGGAGAATTGGGAGTCCTGCTGTCCTACAAGGCCCGGCTAGAGATGCAGAAGATACTGTGGTGAGTGCTTGTTGTATACCCAGTTTCCTATGCTATATTTCCTGCCGTATTCTATAAATGTTATCTGTGTTTTGTTTATAGGCTAAAATCGCTATAGGCAAATTACATTAGTTATAGGAGTATTATATTCAGCTGAATTTAGGTGCCATGTATGCGTGCTAAAATCGCGGTATACATTTCGCATTTTGTAGCAATTCATTCTGTGTCATATTTACTTGCTTACGTATGCGCTATAATCACTATCCGTAAAACATAATTAAAGTAACTTCAAGCTAACTTCTTAGAGAGTAGGCAGTGTCAGGTATTATACATAATCTCAATAATATCTTAAAGTGATTTAGAACTAATTTGTTTTGTATTCCTATTTTACAATATCTAAAATCACGATGGCTATGGCAAGCATCGACCTAGCGACTTTCAGGTTCGTTTCAGAGCTGTTGCCAAAATACGATGGCAATCCTAAAACATTAAATTACTTTATTAGAGAAGTTGAAAATGTGATGCTATTACTGGATCCACAAGTTAGGGTGAATCCCGCTATTGTTAGTTTAATCAAAAGCAAATTAAGCGATTCGGCGATCAGTGCAATAGCTTCCGAAGAAATAGTTGATAGCTGGCAAACAATTAAGGCTGCGTTGACGCGTAGATTAGGCGAGCCGCGTAACGAAATACAGTTGATGCAAGAACTAACGCGTTTGCGTCGTAATAAAAATGAAGACGCCGAGACGTTTGGTAAACGACTAAGGGAAATTCTAGACACTCTAAACGTAGTAGGTAGGCATACAGATAAGTCATACTATGAGAGTATGGTCATAGATCAATACGTTAATAATTTGGACTTTCACGTCTCCATTGGCGTGCGAATTGCACAACCTACGACTCTTGAAGCAGCCATAGTAACGGCTAGACAGGAGGAGGCACGTTTGGCATTCAATAGACTCAATAATAGTTTTAATGCACTTTCGATCCAAAACAAACCAAAAGAAATACCCAAGCCAAACCAAACGGTACCCCAAAATAATAACTTTGCCCCGCGTAATAGCTGGAACATAGATCAGAGACAACAGAGGGGTCAAGGCACACCCCCGGGAAGACCCGCTTCAGGTAACGTAAGACCTAGTGGTTCTGGTACTGTCAGAAACCCAGGTAATTTTAGGCCTCAGCCGAATATACCTCGCCAGCAGGTGAACCCGCCGCAAAAGGTGTCTGACGTCACCATGAGATCGGTAAGCAAGCCCGAAACACCACGTTTCGCTTCCGAAGAAATGTTTTATACACAGCACAACCAAGACCAGTGTTACCCTGACCACGACGCCTACTATGAAGGTGAGTATAATAATAATTTACAACATAATGGGGAAGACTACAGCTACACTCAGGAGATGCCTGTGGAGGGACTAAACCATCAGGATTTTCCCCAGAACGAGGACCCATTGAACCACGGCTAGTAAAGACGGTTCACCTCAACAACCAAGGTAAAGACCATCTTCCTTATATAGAATTGCCGGAATTTCAAGGTAAATTTTTATTAGATACTGGAGCTTCGCGTTGTATGATATCACCTGACGTAATAGCCGGTACTAATCTTGAACACTGCGTTGAGCGCGAACCATTCCAAGTGAAAACCGCGCATGCTGTTACTCGCCATGAACATGTTGCTGTTTTACCGTTACCCCCACAGTTTAAGACAGACATATATCATAAATTCTTACTTTTCGATTTTGACCCAAAGTATAAAGGACTAATAGGGATGGACTTGTTAAAAGAATTAGGGTGTAACATAGATTTTAAAAATAAGCTATTGCGAACTTATAATACCGAAATACCAATTTATTTTGACTATCCAACAAAAAGACTAAAAATTGAACCCAATTGTGAAAAGTTTATAACAGTAAAAACGAATTGTATGGACGGTAACTATATCTGCGACGACTTTAATTGGTTTAAAGGACTCAAGTCACCCGCCGCTGTAGTAACGGTAAAAAATGGAATTTTTAAGACATCTATAATTAATTTAACTGACAAAGAACAAGTAATCAGTAACAATTGCCACTTACCCCTTGAGCCTTTACCACCACAATTGATAAATCAAAATAAAACACACAAAATTAACACCCTTCAAACTAAAACTGACATTGACAAAGAACTTTGCGAAAACTTAAAGAAAATTAGAACCAGCCATATGAATGAAGAAGAAAAACGTGAGATTACCAAAATTTGCTATCAATTTCGCGACGTATTTCACTCCGAAAACATACCATTATCTTTCACACATACTGTAAAACATGAATTAAGATTAACTGACGACACACCTATTTTCGTTAGAAACTATAGACAAGCCCCGCAACAACGTACAGAAATTAAAAATCAAATAGACAATTTATTAAAACAGGGAATTATACGTGAAAGTATTTCACCCTGGTGTTGTCCTGTCCATATCGTCCCAAAAAAAACCCGACGCTTCAGGAAAGGTTAAATGGAGACTCGTTATAGACTACAGACGACTAAACGATAGAATTGTTGAAGCCAAGTACCCTTTACCGAACATCAACGACATACTTGATAGATTAGGGCGCGCACAGTATTTTACAACCCTCGATTTAGCAAGTGGCTACCATCAATTGGAAATGCACCCTAACGACATAGAAAAAACTGCGTTTACTACAGAAAGAGGTCACTATGAGTTCCTAAGAATGCCGTTTGGGTTAAAAAATGCTCCTAGCACTTTTCAGCGACTTATGGACCATATTCTTAGAGGGATAGACAACGTATTCACATATTTAGATGACGTCATAATTGCAGCCACCTCACTGCAGAATCATAATGAAAAACTCAAGTTAGTACTTCAGCGATTCAGAATGCATAATCTCAAAGTACAATTAGACAAGTCAGAATTCTTACAAAAACATGTCAATTTTTTAGGACATGAATTGACTGACCAAGGACTACACAACCCAACAAAGACAAGATAAAAGCTGTTTTAAATTTCCCCGTACCACGAACACAAAAGGACATAAAGTCCTTCCTAGGATTAGTAGGTTATTACCGAAAATTCATTAAAGATTTCGCGAAGCTTACAAAACCTTTAACAGCCTGCCTTAAAAAGAACGCAAAAATTGTTCATAGTAATGAATTCTTAGACGCAGTTAACAAATGTAAACAAATTCTGACTAATGCCCCAATATTACAATACCCGGACTTTGACAAACCATTTATCTTGACAACTGATGCATCCGACTTTGCGTTAGGCGCAGTTTTATCGCAAGGCAATGTTGGTGCTGACAAACCAGTAGCGTTCGCTTCAAGAACGTTATCAGAAACCGAGACCCGTTACTCGACAATAGAGAAGGAATTACTTGGGATAGTTTGGGCTATCAAATATTTTAGGCCTTATTTGTACGGCCGCAAATTCACCATCTATACAGACCATAGACCTTTGACATGGCTGATATCCCTAAAAGACCCCAACTCAAAGTTAACACGTTGGAAACTAAAGCTAGCAGAGTACGACTATAAGGTAGTCTATAAAAAGGGCAAACAAAACACTAACGCTGATGCATTATCCAGGGCCAAAATCTTTCACAACAGCATAGATTCTCTAGCTGTCAATTTTGACGATAACGACGACGATGACATTATAAACAGAATATTTGAGAACGCCCGTAGACAAGCAGAGACAGATAACGACCGAGACAACAATAATGACGGACCTAGCAATAATAATAACAACGTAGAAGCAAGAAGTACTAACCATCCCCACACTGACAACGGAACAGACTCAATGAGCATTAATACAGTCGACCCTGACCAGTTAGTCTCGACAAATCATACCCAACCCGATAATGAAAACAACGGCATCCCGATTTTATCTGATGCAATAGACAAACAGCTAAAACAATTTCATATTAGGTCTACCCCGGGTTTAACATATAGAGTGGAAAATAGATCAACTAACTCTAGGACTGTTATTAAAGATGTTTTCATTCCCGTTAACAATACAGAATCCGAAATCATTAGGTTCCTAAAAGAGCACACAATAGCAGACCGTATCTTTCACTGCTATTTCTACGATGAAAATCTGTACTTTGCCTTCTCGAGAGTCTACACTACAATTTTCAACGACAGGGGTCCTAAACTTATAAGACACAAGTACGTCACGAGTTACCCTTGTTGAAAACAAAACTGAGCAACAAGAACTCATTAAGCGATATCACGAAGGCAAATCGGCACATAGAGGTATTCAGGAGACGTATAAACAACTCCACAGAAACTATCACTGGCCTAATATGCTATTGTCAATTCAAAGATTCATTAATCAATGCGACATGTGTTTAAGAGCCAAATACGAAAGAAACCCTTTAAAACCCCCACTAACGTTAACAGAGACACCTACAAAACCACTTCAACATCTGTTTATGGACCTATATTCCACTGGAGGCGCGACGTTCCTGACAGTTATAGATAATTTTTCAAAATTTGCCCAGGCTGTACCGCTAAATGCTTCAAGCAGCGTTCATATCGCAGAAGCTTTATTACAAATATTTTCCATACTAGGATTACCTCTGAAAATCACCACAGATTCAGACACGAAATTCGACAATGACGTCATAAAGGAAGTATGCGCTTCTCATGACATTAACATACACTTCACGACCCCTTATAATCCGAATTCCAACTCACCCATTGAACGTTTTCACTCTACCATAGCTGAAATAATAAGAATCCAGAGAATGACAAACAAAGATGACCCTATACAACTACTAATGAAGTACGCCATTATTGCCTACAATAATGCCATTCACTCTACGACAGGTTATACACCGCGCGAGCTTTTATTTGGTCATACAGCATCCAGGAATCCACTAGAACTGTATTATCCTAAAGAGTTCTATCAGGACTATGTCCTTAACCATCGTAAAAATGCAGAAGCAGTACAGGATTGCATAGCAGCTCTCGTATCTAAAAATAAGGAGCAGGTGATAGAAAAGCGAAATCAGGCTGCTGAGGCGATCACGTTTAAGGTAGGTGAAACAGTATATAAACAGGTTGTAAAGACTACGAGGAGCGACAAAACGAAGCCAGTATTTAAAGGTCCGTATAAGATCATTCATCTTCATCCTAACAATGTTGCCGAAATCATAGGAAGTCACCCCAATTCTAAATCCATCAGAGTTCATTTTAAACTTTTACGAAGACAACATCTTGTTCCAGGACCCTCGTCACAGGAACCTTCCTGCTCTACACAACCGCCAACCTGACTCTTAACCCCGTAGAGAACGTCAATGGTATTCTTTTATTAAAACAAGGTCAAATTTTGAAGCAAGTAGATACGTTTAGTTTGGCCTGCGTATATAACGTATCCTATTTACACGAAACGATTTTGAAACTTATGTCCTTATATGCCAATACTAAGGCTGCTGAAAATAACGAGCAATCAAATAGGGCATATAAAGATCAAATAGATAATAGCTTAAATTTAATAGGTAAGAAGATAGTGTTTATTGCACCGCACCATAGGTTTAGACGTGGTTTTATTAACGGCCTAGGTTCCATTGTAAAAACCATAACAGGCAATTTAGATTACGAAGATGCTATTAAATTCGAAAATGAAATATCAAAATTACGAAATTCAGTAAATAAAATTAATGTGTCTCAATCATTATTCATAGCAAAACACGCAGTTGAAGAGTATAGTAAACAGATTAAGCTTTTAGACGAAAATCAGAAAAAACTAAATATAATGTTAAGAAATACCACTTTTAACAATAATATTATAGTAAATAGGTTGCACTTTCTAGATTTATATATACAAATAGACTTCAGTCTGCAATTGCTGTTAGATAAGCTAGTAATCCTAGAAGACGCCATGACCTTTGCTCAGTTAGAAGTTATGCATCCAAGCATCATATCCCCACACATTCTTATAAACGAAATGTTAGCTATTCAGAAATCATACAATTTTAGACCAGTGGATAGCATTACTATTAGCAATATACATAGCTTAGAGAAGTCTATTAGTGTAAAAGCTTATAGTACAGATCACACGTTAACATTTATATTGGACATTCCTTCCATCGATATAAACCAATACGACCTAATTCATCTATACTCCATTCCCGACAAACAAAACCTAGCAATCATTCCTAAATCCAAATACCTCGTACTGGGCACCAACGAGTACTCGTTCGTACCTAGAAGAAGACTGCAAACAGATCACACAGAATACACAACTCTGCACGTCGTTGAACACCCAGCCTGGTGAAGAATCAGAAGACTGCATAATTTCACTCGTGAAACACCAAAACACAAACTGCACACGAGCCAAGATAGACCTCAAACAGGGAAGAATCCAGAAACTCCAAGACAACAAGTGGCTTATCATCCTGAAGGAAGAAGAAGTCCTAAGAACTAAATGTGGAACTAAATCTGAATACAAAAGGATATCAGGAATACACATCGCCAGTATTACAAGTGATTGCCAAATGCAAGTACTTAACCGAACACTAACGACAAACAGCAATACTGTCGCAGCAGACGAAATCATACCACTTCCCAGTAAAGCCGTGATTCCAGAGGAGAATACCCATTTCAACCTACAATTGGAAGATATATCACTGGACAGCATCCACGAGCCGATAGAACGAGCCGACAACTTACAAGAACCCACAATCGATTGGCAGACTATGATGGCTACGCCCAGTTGGTCAACATTAGGACTCTACCTCATCCTGATGACAATCGTTCTATGGAAGCTTTGGCAGTGGAAACAGCGACGACCAATACAGGATCAACCTCGCACCGAGGACGCTGCGGGAAGCTGCGGGACGCGCTTCCATCTTAAGGAGGGAGGAGTTAGGATATCGTCCGAGTAACGTAATCGCTGACTAATGCAGCGGATGCGCCCGTGCGTCATGAATAAACTGCACAATTGCAGAATTGCAGATTTTAGTAATAAGTTTTAGTTAATAGAAATAATAGAATTGTAAATCAGTCTTGTAGAACATTTTAACCAATAAACATTGTTTTAATTCGAATAAATATTTTTTAATAATAATTTCGTTCGCCGTAACTTAACTCGCGCCAGCCTGTTTCTTTCGCAAAAACAAGAAGAGACTTATACGTACAAACGACATGGAAAGAAAATTGACTAAAATTTCAAAACCGATTGGATATTCGGCAACTCATATTGGGACTTTGAGAAATGTGAAATATGTGGAGCATTTAAAAGCAATGCTTCTCTAACAACTGCCGCATTTTTTTTGTTGTTGCTCCACTGAATTGATCCAGACTGATCCATTTGAGTTGCCCAGCAATTATTGCTCCAAAAATTGCCCGTGTAAGAGCACCTTTACATCAGTGTGTGAGGAGAACCGAGCTTTACTGCGTGCAACCTGTAACGATACAATTTTTTAAAAGCACTTATTTCTGTACAAATTTAGAAAATCGAATCTTACAGGTAACATTCCGAGAGAGCTCCTAGAAAATATTTCTACCAAAGACATTCAAATATATGTGTAAAGTCTTTTAAATCTCTTTGATTTCTACCTTTAATGACTTTTAAACTAGGTAAGCTAGCTGGAAACGGCGAAAGTAATGTTGTGTCAGCGATAAGAAGTGTGAAACAAAGAAATTAAGTTGGCAGTTTCAAGTACTACTTTAAGTGTAAAATGATCATAAAATCGGATTTACCGTTAATTTGATTTGTCGTCACACAATGGTACTAAATTGGTAGTTTAATAACATGGCATGTGCTTTTTATAGTATCCATACACTGGTAGGTAATAAGAAATACATTTTAAAACCTGTATGAGTTCCCAATTACTTCGTTGGGTTTAACTAAAACATACGATGTATAGTCACGAGTTTTAATATGTACAGTTAGCAAAAAGAAATTTTACCTCCAATATCTCCGTAACTAGAAGGTTTCCAGGTATGGTCCAGAATAAACCAATGATCACAATGACGGGAAGAACAAGTGCCTTTCGGTTTCGTTAAAGGTTTATTTACACCCTTTCTAGACTTGAACTTCGAGATTATTTCATAATAGTATGGGTTGAATGAATATACACGGGAGTTCGTGACAAACACATTTAGATATGTTTAGAAAACACACATTTTCAATAGGCAAGAAACAAAACTTTTTTTTTATTTTTTAAAATGCCTTGTATAATGTATTGGCCCATAAAAACATTGTGGTACACATAATTTTATGTAGCGTGTTTTAGGAGAAACGGAACGCAAACTCAAAACGCATCGCCTTTCGATAACGCCGGTAGTGACGTCAAATACTATGTGTCAAAGAAACACTTTTATTTGAAAACTACTTAAAATTTCAATACATGTTATTGCAATGTTTGCTTAAATAAAGCATACAAAATTATTAAATTAAGGACGTTAACAAGGCAGATAGAGGGAAATTACGTCAAATAACATGACATGTATAGAAAAATGTAGGTATTTAATGTTTTTTTTTAGCGACAAGCGGTATTTGAACTTAACTTTTAATTATGTTCTTGGGTTGATAGTACTGTATTTTATTGATTTAAGTGAAGAAAAAAATACATGCATAATTACCTATTCGGGGGTTCAAAGTTTGTATCAGAATGCCCCTTATACCGTTTATTCTGCCAGAACAGCCTTTCTGGCCTGTCAAGTGTTTGTTTTTTATGTTAGCATAACACCTCTGAAACGCATGTGGCTGAAAGAGTGAAGGGCATAAATGTTGATGGATGGAGAGGGAGTGGAGAGGCAGGCCAAAGAAAAGATGGGTTGGATTGTGTGAGGAGTGATATGAAAGAGAAATGATGCCGTGACGTCTGACAGGGGAGAGTGGAAGAACAAAAGGTGTTGCGCCGACCCCAAATAGAATGGGACAAGGGCAGAGAGATGATGATAACAGCTCTAAAAGCTAGGACTCTTGACTTCCTAGTCAAGAGTCCTAGCTTTTAGAGCTGTTAGGGAATAGGGAATATGCAAAAAAATTCTTTTCACTTCTCATGCTCTGAAAGTGCTTATTTGTGCAGGATATAGGCTGCACAAAATCGAATTTAGTGCACAAGTGCATTAACGTATCTACTCATAAATGTATATATCTTAAGGCAAAGAAAATGAGCCATACAGCCAAATACAAGAAGTTCATAGATAGAATTTGTTATTTTATAATATTTACTTTAATTTATTTGCCTTATGAGTTTTTTAAGACATAAAATACATTAAAATTTAAATTCAAGTACGGTAGGTTATTTAATTAATTTAAGAAAAATATTACTTATTACAAAATTAATTTAATAGTAGCCTAAGCCTAATATCAATGTCAGCCGTGTGGTATCCGGCAGAGTAGAATAGAACCAACCCATTACACTCACGGGTGTCGTATAAGGCGACTAATGTCTGAGGCAGAACACCTTGTGCCTCCGTAGACCAGAGAATGGGCACCAGCGTTTTCTGTTAGTCTTTCATCACTGCGATCTCCAATCCGCCTGCCAAGCGTGGAGTTTACGGCAAATTCCTCCCATCATGGGAGAGGCTTGTGTCCAGCAGTGGACGTTATGGGCTGATGTAGTAGTAGTAGTAATATCAATGTCGTAAGATTTAAAAAAATAAAGCGGCGATATGCCGAGAAAAACAATTTCCTTCAGTATTCAAAACTGTACTAATTTTACTTTGAATTTTAAAAGAAATGTTATGTTATACTACTGTTTTATTTCCTCGCAATCAAAGTGAAAATCAGAGTTTATAACTCGTCCACAAAACCATTTTATCCTCGACATTACTATCAGCCCTCGCCTTTGGCTCGGGCTGCTAAGTCTCGGATAAAAATATTTCGTTTTTTGCATTTGTTGTAATATCTACATTTTTTTTATTTCGATACGGAATGTTAAAGTACAATAAAAATAATGTAATAATAAATGTTATAACCATTTAAACTTTTGTTTCTATCTCTTTCTAGATAAACGGAATTTAGTATGGATTTTGTACGTCGATGCAGCGAATGACGTCATTCGCTGTATGGGATCTCTCTGTCTAATCAGCAGTTTCAAATGCTTATAACTTAGTATTTTTTATAGATATTAAAAAATAATTTCACTTTGCTATTTCTGATGTAAATACGCTTTGTTTAGAGTGATCAAAAAAAATCTTGCATATACCCTATTGACGAGTACCTCTCCAAATCACACATTGGACTTTGAACAATCGGACGTGGTTTTGTCAGGGGCATCGAATTCGCTCTGGTATCGGTGGGCTCTGTTAACCTCTTTTTTTTCACTAGATTGTGCTTGCAGGTGCCTACTCCGTGGTCGATTGATGGCTTTCTATATAGGTCACTGCAAGTCACGTCTGTTGTACTTGAGGTTAAACGTTAGGTTCCGACAGGTTTTTTTCCCAAAACTCTCTTTTTAGGGTTCCATAGTCCCGACCCCTTATAGTTTTGTCATGTCCGTCTGTCCGAGGTTTTGCTAAGAGACAGTTAGTACTAGGGAGGTACTACTGTAATTTTGTAGGGGAAGATTTATATCAATTACGCCGACAGAGTGGTAAAAAATAGTTTTTTAGGGTAGCTCTCTTATGTGAGAAGTGGGGATGAATTTTTTTTTTCGACGTCTGCCCCGTCGTGTGGGGTATCGTTGAATAGGTCTTTTAAAATGACTTAGGGGTTGCTAATACTATTTCTATTTAATGCTCCATTTACGAAATATTAAAATTGCAAATTTTTTTTAGTAATTTTTGTCCTCGCCCCCTCTAAAAGCTAAATGATGATGATAGGGCATTTCATGAACTTTAAAGGAAAATTATAGCGGTTAAGATAACTATATTAGTTTAGCAGTAATAGTCGTTGAACTTGGGTGATAGATAATTTTACCAAAATAATATTATAAGAATAATAATATTACCAAATACAAAATTCTTAGCACAAATCCTTTAAAGTGACTAAGATGAAGTAGAAGAACAACAGAATCGTTCTATATTGTGATAACGGGTTACTACGGAACCCTACACTGCGCGTGGCCCGACACGCACTTGGGCGGTTTTTTCCGTGACCTTACCGATCTGCACTAGTCCATCGATGGCATCTTCGACCGTGCCCCTGGCGTTGTTTCCGAAGTGTGGGGGCGCGGGGGTCCAGTAGAACACCACCAACAGTGAGGACAGCACCGTGAAACCGAACACGCCTTCCCAGCCAACAGCCTGCAGCGGTGGAATATTTTGTCCTGAAAATTTTGATAGAGAAAATATATTACAAGCTTGTTTGAGTCATCTTAGCAAAATGTTGCCACTTATAGTTATTTTGCTTTGGCACGTAATAAGTATTCCGAGCTTGTTTTTGACAACACCATCTGTGTCTATTCAAGTTTATTCCTTAAATTCTTCACCTGTTCTAAGCCAATATATTCAGTTAGGTGATTACAAAATAACGTAAGTTCAATTACAATTCATCAAACTTTTAAGGTGTCTGGCGGTGGGTTTCCGCTAGATTGTCCTTATACGGAGGGACAAAATGTGTGGCAATGGAGGAGGTGGATCACCATAATATTCCATATGATATATAAAAAATCACGCTAGTAGCTAGTATGACGTAAATTGGCAGCTATTCAGCACACTTTTGTTACCTGATACTTGCCAAAACCACCACGACCGACTTTTCATAACAGCCAATAGTTCTTATCTGTAGTAAGGTACTTCCGTCAGCTTTTATAAAAGGACTTAGGTCTGGCGGTCACCAGGATCTTGGTCCAAAGCTAGTTCAATGTGATTGAATAGCAAAGCGTTATATTTTTATGACAGCACTGACGACAGACACTGATGGACTGCTCCGTTGGTCTAGCGGTCGCATGCCTGACTGATGAGCATTCAGGTTCGATTCCGAGGTCGCGCAAAGTGATATTTCGTTCTTCCATCAGGAATTTCTCAGTAGCAGCTTCGGAGTCTGGATGATGGCAAGGCTCGCCCCCTATTACATGGGACTTAAACATAACTGAGGAAATGTGGGTGTTACTATTAGATACAACTCAGTCTAACTCTTCGAGGATTACAGGCGTGTTGATATGCTAGTTTGCATTTAGGGGTCGTCCATTAATCACGTGAGGCTCGAATGGGGGGAGCTCGGAAAAAATCACGAAATATCACTAGGGGGAGGGAGGGGGTGTAGTAAGATATCACGTGTATTTATTTTATCTTTGAACGCGCGATTATTAAACTGTCTTCAATCAGATGATACCCCGTTAACCTGTATTTAAAGATAATAATATTCTGATTTTTTTCAAGATACTTTGTACCGAAAAAATACACGCGATTTTGGGTTGGGGGGGAGGGGTAGTCTAAAACCTCACCATGGGGAAGGGTGGGGGGTTAAAAAGTTGCTAAAAACATCACGAAATAATTCATATTTTCCTCTGCAGCACTACAACATTAAGTTTAATAAGTACTCACAGGACATGTCTTGCGCGAATAGGTTTAGGTTTAATATACTTTATTCTCAAAAAGACAAAAGAGCCACTTACATGAGAACTTATGATAACATCATGTAATAAACTTATTCTAGGTAACGGTCACCGATATTCTTAATCTTAAAATATTCTTAATTCTTAGTCTTAAAATTATATAATTTTTAAATTGGTTGGGATACACGTTCAACGGCTTTATTGTTATCTGGTAGGCTAGTAACATTATTTGTGGGTGCTGTGCTGTGTGCATAAATTTTGTATTGGCTATTATTTTTTATAATAGCCATATCTGATATATTTCTGGTACATATAATCCTTATTATGCTTCATCAAGCACAAAAAGAACGTCTACACGCGCATATAACAAAAGGTTTAAGAATGTTCAATGAATCCGAATGATTTATAAAAAGAAAAACAAGAATTTGTGTTGTATATATGTTACGGCTAATACCCGAAGTGCGGCTACACCAACACAATTTCATTTCAGTGCTATAATTCAACACAACAGGCTTGTCAACTGAAAAAATCTAATAAGTCCGTCAGTTAGATCATCAAAAAATATTTGATCCGTATTTTTTCTTTTGGTAAATCGAAATTGACGAAGATATACGACTTTTTTTAAATTCTCAATACGTCACGCCGCGCCGTGGTATAATTTTTACTTTTAGTGCATTCGACGTCACGAGCCCCCACGCCCGAGTTTTGATGCGTTTTATCTTTGTCAATATTCGTTGATTTACAAAAACAAAACATACGAGTTATTATTATTTTCCAATTCCATTATTTTCTAATACCTAACTGACGGACTAAACAGATTTGCAATTTATTGATGGTGGAAACTAGAATATTATAAATCTTGTTTCGGACTGACATGGCTTGTCTGGGGGTAAGATGTCTAGTCTTCGAGGATAAAACGAAATCGAATCAATTGGGAAACACAAGAAAATAATTTTAATTTAACCGAAACAAATGTTAGATTTGTGCAGGACACTGATCTAATGCAATCTGAGTTTCATCGACGTAAGACATTACGAAATCGTAAAAAACTTAAATTATGTTCTATGCAAGTTTCCCAGCATAGCAGATAATCGTAAGCCTTCATACCAGTTCACCGTCAGGTTCTTTTCATCCAACCACGGCGCTTGCTCAAGGTGTTTTTTTGATTTTAGACGTCAGTCAGTGATGAATTTAGAAACCCTTACCTGCAACGTATTTCTCTTCATATACCATCTGGCAGGCGGAGACGACCTGGGCCACAATGATGAGCAAGTCACCGGTGATCAAGCTGTTTCTGCCTTTGGACTCTCCAGGAGACTGGTACAGGGCATCAGTTACACCTACCACTACGAGACCGATGATGACGCTCACTGAAATAGACAAATAAAAGTTGTGTATAAAAATACCTTTGGATAGAAGGAAAGAAATAAAATTGCCACGTGATAAAACGCGCACAACATATTCTATAACAGCAAATTCTCTTTTGGTTCATGAAGGTGTAAGCGATCGCTAGGTCTTCATACCAACAATGGGTATAGTTTATGAGTGGGTGTAATATGTAATACATATAATATCGTCCGGAAATCTTGATAGATACGATATTCTTATACACACCATACAAATAACAAGTATCATTACAATGTAGAACTTTATAAATAGGGTGACACAATAATCGTTTTTATCGCTAAAAACGATTATCTTTTCAAGACAATCTTCAGATGAATTTCAGGGAGGAGGAGTGACCATATTGTAGGTAGTCTGTGGGATTTATGCCCGAATCGTCACTGTTCCGAAATGAATTTTGGTGTACCATCAAGAATGAATACATATATACATTTTCATTCTGACATGTTATCATATTGACTCAGTGCAAAGTGCAAAGCAGGCCCGGGATATACCTATATCAGCTTGTACTCCGGCTTCGCTACACTGGTGTATCCCAAAGGAACTGTGGATGTATTAGGTATAAAAAGCCTAAAGGTATATCACTCTACATAACAAAACAAGGATTTTAATTTTACCAGGGTACTCCGTTATAGAATTTTCCTAGTATGTGAGTCGAACAGCGGGCAACGGTTTAAAAAAAATACATTTAGAAAGCTTAAAACGTTTTGTTTAATGCGCGAATAAAAAGGATATTATTCTTTCAACAAATCGACAAACAAGGGCGTTGCCACGATATCATCATCATCATCATTTCAGCCGAAAGACGTCCACTGCTGGACATAGGCCTCCCCCAAGTGTTGCCACATTGACCGCTCCCGTGCGACTGGCATCCAGCGGATCCCCGCAACCTTCCCCAGGTCATCGGTCCACCTAGTGGGAGGCCTTCCAACAAAACGTCTATCAGACTTAAAAAAACATACTTTAATATAGTAATCTCTGTACCTAATGGGTTAACTTCTGGACGTTATTCAAAGACAAACTCTGTTAAGATTTATATAGGTTACGATTATCATTCAATACTAGTCCTCATCCCTGATGACGATTTTTTGTCTGAAGTTGATTTTGAACACTCATTCTGATATTTCAGGCAAGCTTGACATGACTGCTACTCTATCAAAGTTCTACTGGAATTATATATTTATAACCACGACTTCTTTTAACCGAACTTGATACTTATTGAATATGGGAACAGCGTTCGCAAAAAAAAACCGATTACACGGAATTTGAATGAAAAATATTAGTAGTATGCATTCTGTTGTTTCTGCCCACCCCCAAGAGATAAAGGCGTGAGTTTTATGTATGTTATGATATGAAGATTTTTAGAAAGAAACCATACAAGATCAATCTATGAAAAGATGAGAATGTACCGGGTAAAATCTTATCCAAACTTGAATAAAACCCATTTGAATTGAAAGATACTCGCGATATTTATATTATTTAAGTATTCTCACCTACACAATAAAGGTTGTTACTGATAAAAAAATGCCCCAATAATGAATTTATATTCAGGTCAAATCGTTGATTGAATGACGGTGCATCTACTTATAATTTTAGAATTTCATAATCACTAATCAGACTATGACTTTGCAGTTGCACTGGGACACAGACCTCATTTTTGCGAGAGGACGTGCAATAAGTACTTGTATTTAAGCAGGCTTTTCTATTATGCATTTAAAGAGTATTTGAAAACAAGACTGGAAGCAAGATTATAGTGTCGTTGCAGCCAGTATGCTGAATTGTCATAGCAACTTGTAGGCAACACATTATATATATCAATTCCAAATAAATATGTAATGACTAATGAGTCATTTGAGCAGATAATGTTACAAACGGACCGGGCAAACATAACGTGAATCACTCGACACAGATGTTGGAGTTCATGTCATGTACCTAATGTACAAAGGTACCTACTTATTAAATAAACTGTACACGACTGGACAATAATTTGTGGATAATTTTTGCTTAGCGAGCAAAGTGTACTCATTTTTATATTTTTTAGTAAAAACTGAGGACGCTCGAGCTGCTTGCATCATGAATTCTGTATTTCAGGTCGATTTGTATAAATAGATACGTACACCGTATGATAGTTTCATAAAACATAATAAAAGACTGTTACTGTACTTTAAAGTTGACGCTTTTGCTTCTTAAGGGCACACTATAGACAAGATTATCTTTAGACAGATAATTACCCTACTATAGTTAGTGCCAGTTAAGATCGTAATAGAGGTAATTTACACCTACCTACTAAGTTTTTCATCAAAAAGCGATAACGACACTTACTTTACTAGTTACCTAAATCGACCGATAAGCGATACCTTGCTTATATCGCTAGAGTATCATAGTACTCGTACCAGTCGGCTACACCTACAGGGGTTGAGAATCTTGTGTTGTTCCAATTCGAATTTATTATTTATTTTTGCTAGAAAACTAATTGTATGCTTATAAATTTACCAATAACCATAATGTGATGCACACCTGACGCGATGACCTCGTAAAGCGAAAACGGCATAAGATCAGAATTATCATTTTTTGTGATGATATAGTTGTTGTGATGTCATAAGAATATTTAGATACTTATGGTTTTTCCGTCATGGGTGTCGTTTTCATGGTTTTCGGGGTCGTTGATAAGAAAAAATCGTAAATCAATATAAAGGGAGTAGGTTGCTTGGCTTGTTCTCCTCGTCACTGCAATCAGTTTTTTGTTCTAGAGTCTAGACCATACCTGGGAACCTTCTAGCTAAGCCGTAGCTAGAAGGTTCCCAAGTATGGTCTAGACGTGCTGATGTATGCATAGAGTAGTAAACGGGTCATGGAGCTATTTAACGTAAAGTTAAATAAAATAAAAACTCGTGGAAAAGTTGGAACTTTGACCCCTAATATCTCCGTAGCTGCTACGGAGATATTGGATATATATTATACTACTCAATGCATACATCAGCACAATCTGTTGAATGCGTTACATTGAGTTATACCGTAAAATATGATTTTTCACCCCAAAAAAAGAAGTAACTAGTTTCCCAGCTAAATTTTTGCGCAGAGTTACTCAGTTTGATGTGCTTGGTTGACGGCTTCGAGATGAGCCTGTTTACACCCTATTGGTAAGTGTAGGTAGCCCAGTGGTTGGTTATATCTAGTCCAAAAGGGTTGTACCACTCGCACCCTTCCCTCCACCACCTCCACCCCTTTGGGCGGTGGTCGGTCAAGTGCGAGTGATGTTCGGAACCGCATTCAATATTAATACTGCTGAATGCAGTATTAATATTGAATGCGGTTCCTATATTGAATGTATTTCTATATTATTTTAATAAAACTTTACGTGTAAGTGTAAAGAGATGGCATGGCTAGGTGATGCAGCTAGAGAACATGACAGGCGCTTTGTTTTATTAACAAAAACTAAAAACTCTCGACTGAAAAAACTGAGAAGCAAAAAAAAAGCACATTAAAAAAATTAAGAAGCAGGCGGCATCCTTTCCATTTTCATAATTTTATATTCAAATGGGTCCTGCCTGCTTCCAGCAGGTATATTTAATTACTTTTCTATTTTTACTCATTTCCTGGAACAAAACCCGCTGATTTCCTTACATTAAGTTAGTGTTCATTTAAAGTTTCAAACATCTCAGTCAGCCGGTCCGTTGGGGCTTAAAAGACAATCTCGAAACGGAACAATGACTTGCGGAGTTCTTTGGGGCTCGAAGCAACAGGTTTGTGTAGATTTACTCGCTGCACTTGTGAATGGAAGCGGGCGCTTTTTGAAATTCATTGATACGAATCTCCACCACCATGTGCCTGCCTAACCTAACCCAACTATGTTTGGGACGGCTTCTTAATATGTAGCATGTTACCCCGTGGTAAGACCGTTTTGGAGTGAAAAGTCACGTTTTACGGTAGGACTCAATGTAACGCACCCAAAACATTGTGCCGATAGATGGATTGAATAGTACGTCGGTCGTGGAGGTGTTTAAAGTAAAAATCATAAATTAAAAACAGGTATTAAAAAAAAAGGTGTACCTTTGACCCCCAATACCTCCGTAACTAGAAGTTTTCCAGGTATGGTGCAGAACAAAAAAAAGCGCAATGATGGGGAGAACAAGTGCCTTTCGGCTTCGTTAAGAGTCTTTTTACACCCTATAGATTATCTAAAAATATTGTTATAATCTTGTCTTGCTAACTGTACCTAACGTTGATACAGTTTAAAGTTCCACACAAAAAGTAACGTGGGAGTTGCGGAATGAAAATATTATTTATTTTGATTTTCATCAACTCGTCCCAAATGGGCCGTGGGCATGTGGGACGAGTTGATGAATTACTGAGTAATTCATGGAGTTGGACTTCGATTGCCCTGCAGTATAGCCTCACCTCGTCAGGGTAGGAGCGGAGGTGTGTGGGGGGAAGTTAAGGATGCGCGCGCTGGGGTAGCTGCACCCTGTGCGTGGGTACCGACGTCGGATATTGATTTATTACCGGTTGCAGCATCCGTCTGGGCGGGTCGGAGGCTCCCCCACCTATCTTCCTACGTTTGCCCGGACTACTGAATGAGAACAAAGGAATGAGCCTAGTATAGAACAAAGGAAAAGGTACCTAAGTTTTAATTACCTACAATCATTATAAATCGTTCATGTTACTGACTTATATGATATTGCAATCGATGAAAACTACGTATATGCCTTATTAAGTAATAAGTTTGTTTGGTTATATCATCGTTGCAGTTCTTTGTAGGTTTCAGAACAAAGGATTTCACAAATTTATACCTAAACAGATTACAGCATTGACAATGTACCTGCATGCCCCGTCTTGGCCGGCCTGTTGCAGCCTGCATCGACTATTCGAACCAAGGAAAGTTTCGCTTCCTTATTTTGTTGTAACAAAGAAACGTTGTTGATCTTAGTAGAGATCAACAACGTTTCAACAACATTTTGTCTTGTCTAGTGAAGCTGCCAAATGTTAATGAAAGTATCTACTTATATTGCACATGATCGTCTATCTCAGAGCTTCCCAAACTTATTTTAAATGCGACGCCCTAGGGAAGTTGTCATATTTTTGCGACGCCCGTTTACAGCGGCCCGGCACTACAAGCAGGAACACTTCTTACGAAGGACGATTAGCTTAGAACAGTGACTCGTACGTTCGAGCGATCGCTTTGTGTAATTTCTGAACGCGGGAAAAGGGGGATTTCCCGATTTGTCGATGGTTGTACACATACAGCCAACCTATTTAGATCGCCTCACGACGCCCCTGGTATAATACCGCGGCGCCCCAGGGCGTCGCGACGCACAGTTTGGGAAGCCCTGGTCTATCTGATCATTAGGTACAACATTCAATTAACATGATAAAAAAGCACGTAGGTACTTTTTATGACGAAGATGATGATAAATAAAGAAAGATGCTGTTTGGAGAGTAAACCGATCGATCCCAAACTATTCCTACACCCCGTAGGTACCTACCAAAAATAGGCTAGGAGTTGAGATCCAGCTCAGTGGCGTGCAATTGGGAATGCCCTATGTGCACTGGGATGCACATTCATAAATTGTAAAGACCCAAATGATAACCTACTACAACTGTATAGTACAGGGCCGGCAGTCTCGACAGAGTTAACGACAAAATCGCTAAATTTTGATTGCTAATTACTAACGAACAAATTCGGTTGCAAGAACGATGCTTGCGAGTAACGCAAGTCTCTACTCCAAGATGCGTTTCTCGCAAGCATCATCATAGCAACAGGCTTGTGTCCTGAAAAAAATCTAATTAGTCCGTCAGTTTGACGACCCGAATGGCGCAGCGGTAGTGAGGTTGCCTTACGTTCTAGGGTCCTGGGTTCGAATCCCGGTATAGGAGCAAATGTTTGTGTGATGAGCAATGGACATTTGTTTCCGAGTCATTGATGTTTATATGCATAATGACAACTATCTGGTGTAGCAACTACCTGGTGTCCACGACACAAGCCTCGTTGCTTAGTGTGGCTCTAGATGGCGTTGTGTGTTATATCCAGAGATATTTATATTCATATGTTTAGTTAAGATTTTCAAAAAATATTTGACACGTATTTTTTCTTTTGTTACGTATACCGAAATTAGGCGACTCACAAAATTACGCTCGTTTGGCCTCATCCAAGGCTGAGGCCAAACGAGCGTAATTTCGTAAGTCGTCAGTCGCAGAAATTCTGCCTGGCAGAAATTCTGTTGGGATGCCAGACGAGCGCATTTTATTCAGTTACTATCCAAAATTTATAGCCGATGTTTGTGTCGTGCAATGGAACCGTTGAAAATGTTGTGTATTTACGAAGCATATTTAGAAGCCGAAGAAGTAGATAATGCCAGAAAAAGATGCTGGGTAAATCCGCTTAATAGTGAAAGACAGATGCTTGGACAGTTCCACACTTTATTTGAACGTTTATGTGCAAATCCAGTTATATTTGAAAACTACTATCATTTGCACATGTTTTTCAAGAATTATTACAACTCTTAAAACCTTTTATTACTAAATCAAACATAAACTCAATTCGGTCCGAATAATGCGTGTGAGTCGGCAGACAACTCATTTTGCGGCGCCGTGTGAATGAAACAGGACTTTTGTGTGAAACCGAATGCAGCAGAAATTACGCAACACACAACTCAAAAATGTACGCACGTTTGGCTTCAGCCTTAGTCTGCAGTGTGAGCAATACAAAGCTAACGATGATGCACGTACGTTCTTTTTACGTAGTTATGAATTTATGAAGTTTGTCAACATGACCCTTGTCAACAGAGCGAAACTGAAAGTGTTGGCACCCTGCCAAGTGGAAAATATTTTTACTTTGTAAGCGAGTTTGAAATATCGATGCCAATAAGGCTATTGCATATAAAAAAAAATCAAATAGGAACCAGCCTTTGTGAGCTTTGTAACCTTCGTCGCGCAGTGCTGTTCATATTCATGCACTTTCACACCTCTGGAAGGATGCCAAATATTTCAAGTGCACCCCAGTACAATGATATGACAGAATCCTTAATGATCAGAGTGTCTAACTTTCAATTCGTCTACGAAGCAATTTGTTGCATGAATGAAATAATGAGTGATGTTTACTTCTGTCAATTGGTTTTAAAAAAATCCTGTATTAGGTATGTGTTGCGGGCGAGTTTGTTCTAAAACACAAAGCAAGTTGTAAAGGGTGGTTTGAATGTATTATCTGCGATTTCGGCGGTCTCTCTGATTCTGGAGCAGAAGATGGCGCGGTCATCTCAGCCTGCAGCAACTTTCGGTAGGTATCTTGGTTTACTCGTGCAAA
The DNA here is from genome assembly GCA_941918905.2 of Xestia sexstrigata. Lineage (NCBI taxonomy): Eukaryota > Metazoa > Arthropoda > Insecta > Lepidoptera > Noctuidae > Xestia > Xestia sexstrigata. The sequence continues at coordinate 6,228,573 of OW799200.2, read as the reverse complement.
AGCGATGGCAAAATATATCGCAGTGTTATACAGAATTAAAACTGGATTGATGAAATGGCGGCAGGTCACCGGAACAATATGTACTTTTAACGCAATATGAGAGATGAAGAGATGAGAATACTAAAGTGATTTGGGGTGTTACGCGAATAGATAAAATAAGTCTAGACGAGGAATGAGGAAAATTTTGAGTATGAATTTATATGGCAATAAGAGTTGAGGAAGACCAAAGAAACTATGGATGGACTGGGTGAAAGATGTTATGGCTAGGAAGGGATGAGTGCTGAGATGACGACATGATATGTATGAAAGAGAAAGACGTGCTGCGCAGACACCAAATAAAATGCGATAAGGGCAGAAGAATCGTGATATCTGGTCGCCAAAAAAGGACTAAAATTAAGTAGTGTGAATAGTGCAGATCGTGGGTACGTTAGCGCGTTGTCCCTATTTCGTTTGCAAACAAATCGGCGACTGTTTTGACAACATCCCATTGTTTTCCACGACAACGCCCGATCGTACTTTCAGGAAGCGAACACCAAACATTATGCACCAACTCTTTAGTTAATGCCACTTTATCGCTAATGAAATCTTAAAAATAATGATTTCATTAGTTTGTTGAATCAAACACTTGATCCAAACATTGTTGCCAACAATTAAACATTTAAAAAACGAATGGAATGAACGAGTGGTTTCGTTTTGTTTGAAAAGTACCTATTCACAATTTTTGGCCGACACAAATGACAAAACGCGTTTGACACATAATACGTTTTATTTGACGACTGACATTTTTCTTTCAAATTCATTAGATGTGAAAGCCGCGTGTTATTATTTAGGTTTTTTTTTTATTTAAGTGGGAACCCATCAATGACATAAAAATCTTCAGCTACTTTTCGGAGCTCGATCCTTTCAGGCATATTTATATAGGCGGAGCGTAATGCAGCCAGCTTGCGAGACACCTTTTGTACGATCCGGCAAACTGTAGAGCTGCTTATGTTCGTCAGATCAGCTAGTACCATCTGTAAGGACCCCGTCTCGAAGAACCGCAAACAGATTAGAAGCTGGGTAAGACCACAAATGGCCTTACTCCTTAGGGTCGTGGCTCCAGATTGAGGCATTCTCAAAGCTGCAGCGCTGCCTCCTTTGAAATTCAGTAGCGCAACCGAAACTCGTCTCCATCATGTTTTTCGAATACTGTCTATATAATATAATAATATGAATTATAAATAATAATAATTAATATAATCATTTTAATAATAATGTGAATTTATACTGTCTGGGATCTGGCGGCGGCGAGGAACATCTTCTGGATCAGACAGCGACGGTAGGGTGGTCAACGACATATTCAGCAGCGAAAATAAAAGTAAACACTACGTAAAATCGGTCTAATGGCCCGTCGCGCGTCGGCGTAGTCGACCCATTATAAATTATAACCTCTAAAATGTAATTTAATGTGATGCGCTAAAGTCGCTTCGTGCAATACAAAACACTTCATTAGATAAGTTTGACATTTCCAAAAAATTTAGAGGAGCTTTAAAATGCATCTTAATTTCTTTCCTGCAATGCTTTAATGAAACATTAGGGTTTAAAGTGGCATTAAAAAGATAAAAATCTTTCTTGCAAGTGAGTGTAACTATTTGACTGACTGATATGGTTATTAAAAATTATTGTTTTTATTTCAGTTTGCAATATTAAAGTAACTCGATCTGAATGCCATGCTTAAACCACTGCACCGGTCGATATGAAATTAGATTAATAAGTCACTTGAAGATGTAGGCTAATTTTCATCCAGGTTCATCGTCACCTGCCTTTTCTCAACTACATGTCCATAAATAAAATGATAAAATTCAAGCAGACTCCGTCCAAAGCAACAAAACACTTCGCTAGAGAGAGCTCGTTTTGAAATAATATTTTTTATAAAAAAAACTATTCAACACAATAACAAAGCCTCTAATCAGTTTGAAACCTAATCATGTTTCCAATTAGTTATACGTATAAATAACAAACCCAAACAGGTTTATCATATTGTTAGGGACGATCCAGGATTTTGTTATGTGGGACGAAACTCAGTGGGCCAAACGAAGAATAAATCCTATCAACCTATATTTAGAAATCGAATAATGTTTGTTGCTATGTACTCGTTTATTCTACCATAGAGGTTCGACAGGATGTTTGGCAGACGGATCGACACAATTTCTTACAAATCATCATCTATATATTATCTAGATTTTCCAACTATGTTGGGGTCGGCTTCCAGTCTAACCTGATGTACCTAAATAATTTTCAGTCAATACTTATATTCAGCTGCATCCGGTTAGACTGGAAGCTGACCCCAACATAGTTGCTAAGCAGTTGATGAGGGAGGAGTCATATCCTAGATTTCATCCCCCCGTTTAGTCTACACTGCTCAGTAATTGAGATATTATTTCCCGGTACCAATCAGCTTGTTGTTACCAGCTATCAAAAATTACAGACTTTGTATCACCGAGAGTTAAAGACTAACTACTTTAAGTATGCGTGTAAAATCACTGGCCGCCCCGGGCGAATCGATACAGGCAGGGTGCAATGCCCTAAACTTTAGGACATTGCACCCTGCCTGTATCGATCCGCCCGATTGCAGTCTGTTAACCCTTTAGAGCCTAGAGTTAACAGACTGTAATAGGGCCGGGAAAAATTATTTGAAGAGAGGGTGCGTCTGTAAAATGTATTTAGACTAGACAAGCTAATATCTAAATCTCAGTAATTTTTGAAGATAGGAAAAAAAAAAAGAGTTTTTTTTCTCGAGTTAAATACCTATTTTTTAGACATGCTGATAACAAAAAACGTTGGTGTGACTCACGCTCAGTATTTCAATCAATAAAGTGATGCTAAAAACGACGCGTGCAACATACATAGACGTAGGTAGTCAATCAAAAGTGTACGCTACGATTACTTTTATGTTTGTTATCGGTTACGTATCATAAATACCTGAGTTTATCCTAACTATTTTCGATATAACTACGGTTGATTCGTTTAAATTACATTGACGTGACCTCGTGAAATGGTTATTTTATCAGGATGAACGAAAGACCTGAAATTGTGAAGTTGAAGCAGTTATTGAGTACTAGCGGACGTCACGCGGTTTCACCCGCGTAGTTCCCGTTCCCGTGGGAGTACGGGGATAAAATATAGCCTATGTTACTCGCTGATAATGTAGCTATCCATTGCTGAAAGAATTTTCAAATCAGTTTATCTCAATATTGTGTTTGCAGATACTGAATTATTAAGTTAAATCTGTCCCTAATAGGAAATATGTATGTAATTTTTTCTTCAAATAAATCAATAAAATACAGTACTATCAACCCAAGAAAAGTATTAAAAGTTATGTTTAACTACTGCTTTTCGCTTAAAAATAATGTTAAACTCCCGCAATTTTCTACGACACGCGACAGTTCAAACGTCCGTAGCTCTCGCGGCCATGATGTGACGTCATTTATCACAATCTGCCTTGTTTACATCAAATTTTTGCCCTTAATAGAATAACAATATTATAATAAAATGTTAGTGACACTATAAGCACTTTTCAAATAAGAGTGTATTTTTGACTTTGACTTCACTACCGGCGTTAACGAGGATGACGCGTTTTGAGAGTGCATTCCGTTTCACCAAAAACATTCTACATAAAACAGTAAATTGAAAAATAAGTGATGTATTAGCAATTTAGACCACAATGTTTTATGGGCCAATACAAGGCATTTTTAATAAATAAAAAGAGCTTTGTATTTCATATTCTCTATTACGTAACAAACTTGCAATCGCTATTAGAATGATTTTGGAGGGAGTTCATACTAAATTGCTTCATGTGTACACCTCTGCCAAACCCTTCGGGAATTACAAGGCGTTGTTACGTTTAACAAGCGATGTTACATTTATGTTATGTGTTTCAATAACTAATAATGCAATTATGAACACTGTTAAATTTATCAAAATTTAAGGCATTTCTTTTTGTTATACTTTAAGGCCTAAATTTCTGCTACGCTGATGTCGGTCGCGTACGGGCGGTCGTGACGTCAGCGAGAACAAAATACGGCGGTCGGTCTGCGTCGTAACTCGGCGTCGCAGTATGGTCACGGTAATATTATAATACAGTAGTGTAACTCGGCCGCATGATAGAAATAAATGCCTACAGCCTCGCGGTACGTAAACATGCGTTAGGGCTGCCCGTCTCCAGCATTTTAATTACATTTGCCCACTTTCTGTTTCTATTTAGTTTTGTGATTGTAAATATCCTTTTTATATAAATAAATGAAATACTTTGTATATTGAATAGGAAGTGTTCAATAAAAATGCGTGTTGGTTTTTGATTGGTAGATTTAATTTAAAAAAACATGTTACTCTATTCGCTTTATTTATTAATCCAAACACCTTTTTTTTCGTGAGAAAAAAGGAAATACTTATCCATTAAAAAGACACACTATGTACCTACCTACTAGTAAGAAAAAATATTTTATAGTCTTACCTTTCAGAGTTTCCAGGTAATTTAAAAAAACTTATGTCTGGATGCGTTATTGACGAATTCATACAACCAAAAACTGCACAATATTTCCTACTCGTCATATTAACTGATTTTTAGAGAAAAAATCGCGCGGTTATTGTTAAAAAAACAACACACCGTCCGTTCGACACTGCGGTACAGCCGTGACTGTCTGCACCCCGAGCGCACCCCGAGATCGAGGCGCGTAGGTATAGCTCGCGTTTCGTCCGTTTGTATGAAGTTGGAGTACTGTATTATAATATTACCGTGGTATGGTGCTATATAGAACACAATGTATTCTAGTACGCGCGACCCCAGCGTGGCAGGAATTCAGGCCTAAAGGCTTGCGTTTGGCCGCAACCCGCCTGATGTAAAGCAATGATGTCAGTCAACGATAAGGTCAGTGTATGTATACTAGTATCAAAGTACTTACATATTCCAACCCACTCCCGGCGAATGATACGCCGATCCAGGAATGTCATGGACAGCACAGCAACGAAGACGATAATGGATCCTCGGAACATCTGGAAACTGCTCACGTAAGTTAGCGTAAGACCGATATACATGATCGATGTTCCAATCTGAAAAAGAAAATAAAATTTAGTTGTGAAGACAATCTAAGTAATAAAAAAAACAACCAAATTGTTGAGTATTATTAATTATACTCATATTCTAAAGCTGTTTGTTTGTTGGGCTGAACGCGCTACCGTTCTCAGGAACTTCTGGTTCGAATTGAAAAAATCTTTGAGGATAGCCTGTTTATTGAGGAAGGTTATAGGCAATAGCCTGATATAACAACACGATACGGCCAATAGGAGCGGAGCATCAATGAACAATGTTGCAAAAATGAGCTATTTTTTTTTTTTTGGGCTTCCGCTCTAACCTAACCCTCTCTCTCTTTAGTTTTTCTATAAATACGGCTTGCGAACATGGGCACAATGGCAATGGCGGCCATGGTCATGGTCATGGCCACGGTCGGGCGGCAAATTCATTCCGTTTTGCCGTCCGACTTGTGCCGTAATACAAGTGAGAATCGACAATGAAAAACAAATAAGTTCGCTTTCACACTATGTAGATTGCCACTGTAACCGTAAATTGAGTGGTATTTACAAATTTATATTTAAAAGTAATCTATTTCAAACATTTATTGTAATTTGGAGCCGCGCTATCGCCATGCGCCAGTGCTTTAAGACGGCAGTCTCATAATTGGTGACATAAATCCCCGAAGATCGAAAAAAAACGACAAATTAGTATTCGAGAAAGGCAGCGTTTCCACTAGGTCGTGACGATAAATTTATCGTTGGTTTTTAATTGTAAAAAGTCGTGGACGACAGTAATCGCGTCGTCCTATATGTGAACACCTCCATTTAGATACACAAGCCACGACACTTAAAAGTACACGATTATCTGTCGTCACGACATAGTGGGAACGCAGCCTAAGTTAACGAAGAATATAGTTCGCAAAGGCGCTTCGCGAAAAACTACTTTACGCTTTATGGTTAGGTGAAAGCGCTAGCGTAGTCCGCAAATTTTCTTACGTTTTCTGCAATTTGCAGGTCAGTGTCAGGTTGTATGTCGATAAAAATATAATTCGCGTCCGTTACACGTATGTAGTTACTGAATTATAATTATTAAAATCATCAATACAACCTGAAAAAATCATTCAAAGGGGTTAAATGAACTTAGATTTTTCTTTTTTTTTTTTTTCGCCATTTTAGTAACTAACAATCTAATCCTAAATAGTGAAACAGTAACAAAGTAAACTAAAGAAAAAGTACATACCTACTAAAATCTATATTTTTATTAGATTTATATATATATATATATATTATTAAATCTATAAAATAAAATAAAAAAAGAAGGATATATAATAAAAAAATATACTTCCGGTTTTTCCTGGTTTATATTTGCAATATCGAAGCCAAGATGGCCGCAATTTTAAATTAAATATCTGCGCAGTGCAGCAGGCAATGCAATAAGTATGAGCGACTGTTATTGATTTCCTAGCATCCGTTCTTACTCGGTGGATGGATATTTTTACTTCGAACTATTTTAAAATATCCTACCGAAGCACTTATTTTCTGCTTATTTATTACGTACGAAAGGATATCATATAAATTGAAGGGACAGAAAAGGTACATTTTACGGACAGAAATAAATAAGACAAATCTTTGTTTGTGCGAAAATCGTTATAGGGCGTGTACTAGTTTAAAACTTATTGGCCCTATACTTAGTCGAAAATATCGTGAGACAAGTTTCGAGTATGAATTGACTGTGGAAGGATGATAATTATGGCAAGAATTACTCGTCATCTCATCAGACACCTCCTGTGTCTGATGAGATGACGAGTAATAGAGAAGTGGATGAAGCAAACATGCTGCGCCGACCACAAATCAATTGAGGTAAAGAGGCCCTACTCTCTAACGCTTCGTCCGTATATTCGAATCTATCCGTCTCTCTCACTCGCACTCATCTGCAGACGTGCGCAAGAGAGACGGATAGATCCGAATATACGGACGAAACGTTAGAGAGTAGGGCCTAAGGGCCGGAGAAAGAATAAGCACTAAGCATTTATACTCCAACCAACTACAGTATGTAAAAAAAAGTCCAATGATCAGGTCAAGTCCATGATTCTAACAATCAATATCATTACATTATAATTTTTCTGGCCGCATTCTAATTTATTTGGGTTTGGCAACCATGTATTTTCAATGATTTTAACTATCAAGAAACAATTTTAAATCAGGCTATACGCCAACGTTAACGATTGAATACGCGAATTAAAAATGAATAATGTGTAAGCGTACGGTTAGCAACACAGAACTTTCAATGAAAGGGATATACGATACGGGTAAATAACTTTCATGAATGGATACGTCGCCAGCTGGGAAGCAACAGGTACTTACATACTACAACAATACTTCAGGAAGACGCAAGCCGGTCGCAGTTGCCTGTTGCTCGGATACGCTTAGCAGAAACGAAACACGGTTTCTTGAATTAAAAACATTGTCGCGTCAGAACTAAACGTAAGCCTAGCGAATGAATGAATGAATGAATGGTGATGACGTTGACGATGAATGATGTGAACGAAGATGAAAGTTAATTTTTGTGTTTGGTTACAAATAATCGCATAATTTTATTGTAGCGTCTTTTCTAGCGTCTTTATATTAGTAGCACGTACATTATGCTTCTGTTGCACCGATAACCTTTCCGCAAACAGAAAAGTTTGCATTTTATCATAATTATAGCAAAACCGGAATCGCCTCGGCCAGCAAGCAGACTAGAGGTTCGCTGTTGCGGACTTCCAAAATTTGCGCTCGGCGCTAATTGGGACAATTATTGTGTCAGCAAGTTCTTTAAACGAAAGGTCTAGTAATGCAGGGTACTGACTGAACTGATTCGTGAGATTTAGCGCTGAGCTCAAGTTTCTGTAATTTGTTGAATTGACACGGGGAACCACAGAGCACGGAATCGTCGCATCGGCAACGTCTAACTAGAGACGGGAATCTTTCCTTATAATAAACTAGGTGGAATGGAAAAAATGTTGTTGTTCCATACTTTGACCGTGTAGGTATTACTCGGTATTAGGCCTGAATTCTTGTCGCGCTGACGGTCGATCGCGTACGAATATACAATGTGTTCTTTAGAGCACCATGCTGCGACGCTGACGTCAGCGGCGACCGACCGTACGCGACCGACCATCGGCGCGACAAGAATTCATGCAAGGAAACAGCAGTTTTTTTTTAATATCCGACGAAAACTATCATGTGCAGTGGGAGGTTCAAAATGATGTACTGATACGTGGTAAAGGTTTTAGCGTCAGTATCCCTCCACCCTGTATGTTAGAAGCGTATAAAGCTAGCTGTCACAGGGCATTGGCAGAATAGGATAGTTGACAGTGTTGACACCTGCACCAATAAATTTACATATTATTATGAGCTGTTAAAACGCGCCCCCGTTAATTTTGTATGGTGGACCGGTGACGTAACAAATGTTACAACACATTGACCCAACTATTAATTGATGATGATGATGATGATGAAGCAACTAAAAATCAGGTCGTTAAATAATAATTAAGTATTCGAAAATGAATAGGGTTTTTAGACCTTTTAGAGATGTTGTGTCTAGGTTTTCGACTCAAAACCTTATAGGGTACTTCCGGTTGACCTAGAATTGTCAATTTTAGTTAAAAGCAAGGTCTTACAGCACAAGTAATGAAAAATTCCGAAAAATAAAAAAAAGTTGAAAATTAAGGTAAATTTTAGTACTTACAAGTTTTCGCGAAAATCTAAATTTGCCCATATCTTTTTATCGTGTTGACTCTTTTTATCACCTTGATTTTTAAACAGATAATAGGGACTATATACCTTAGTATCTGGTACAAACAGTTTCGTCTCTGCATCACCCTAAGGTAAACTGGTAGAAAATGCCCAAGGCATTAATTAAGTTCGCCTATGTACATTATGTGCATAAAGTTTTAATAAATAAAATAAATAAATTTGAACTTGCTAGGTCTATCTTATAAGGGTTCCTTTTGTACGTTTTGAGGTACGGAATTATCACAATGACGGGGAGAACAAGTGCCTTTTGGCTTCGTTAAGGGTCATTTTACACCCATATTTCAGTAATAGTAGTGACGCTCACATGTAGCTTGTACGAAAAGTGTTGTCAAAACAATCTCTAATAGCAGCTTCCGACGCGTCGCCGTGCTCTGTGTTGTGCTCTTTGTAAGGTGTTTTATCAACAAACGAAACGGCACGATAACAATAATATTATTTTCACCAAGGAATGATCTGGCTGGAGACATATTTTTAAAAGAAAACATTACATCACGCCAGTAATCCTCAAAGGATCAGGCAGTATCTATATTTCTCAAGTTTCATATAAAATGGAGCGACCCAACCAGGCACAAATTTAGATTCCGTTGCTGCTACCGATAAAATTTATAAAGTATATGGAAATACCCAATTAGTTCGCCCGACCTGGTAATTGAACTCAGGAGTCAGGACCTCCTCAGCAGTAGTAATACGTGCGACCAATAATGTAACCCAAATATATAATGTATGACCAAAAATGCTAAAACAACTAATCGAGCAGATTCCGACAGGAATTTGGAACCTAGTAACTATCTATGAAAACGTATATGGTAAGGTATGTAACTGTAAGGTATGGTAGATGTCAAGGTATGATTTGAGGAGACAGAATCAATAGATTTCAGTTCGATAGCGGCCCTTTCACTTCCCTTTGTATAAATCGAGCCATAAACAGTATTAGTAGTCAGTATTCGTTCTGAGAATGATTGCTGGCAGAGTGGACTGTCCTTATGTGGTTCGCTGCTGTCAGTTACATGTGTCACCGTATCGTGTTGTTTTCTAACACTTAGTTTTTTAAGGAATATGTTACTAACTCTATATGAGCCTCCGCTCGAATTAAAGTTTTTGAATTTGAATTAAAAAAAATATGGGTATTCAGTTGTTACTGTTTCTGGTACAAAATATGTATAAGTCCGTAACTCGAGATAGCATCAATAATGCATATCGGACGTCACAGAATCCATCTTGTTTTTTTATTGCGCTGATAGTGATAAAACCAACTGTTGTTTGTCATATCAATATTCTGTACTTACACCTATTTATAAATAGTATTTAAAACAGAGTCGCGTCTGTAGGCACATTTATTGCTTATTATATTTTTCCTTTTCCTCGAGTGTACCTAGCTGACAAATCGCAAATTATGGATACTGTCGAGTTGACGCACAGTTGCGTCAACTCGACAGTTTCCATAATTTGCCGGATCACACACACAACTCGAATTCACACAACTGTCCAATCAGCGAAACTGATTAATCAACGAAACTGATTAATCAACGAGACTGATTAACCAACGAAACTGTCGAATTAAATAAACTGACGAGTGAGGGAAACTGACCAGTGTTACGCGGCCTCTTTTGACCATGAGGATTGATTGACAAATCGTACCCAATCATTAGTTGTAATAATTTTGGATAAGTAATTTAAAACTGTTCGAAGCAGTGTCATTGACACTGGCTTGGCCACCATCAGGGATTTTATTTTTGATAACACAAAAAAATTGTCGCTAATTAGTCGAAATTTGTCGACAAATATCAGAATTTTTCGGTCACTGGTTCAAAAGATATAAGGGTTTATAGGTGGCCGATCTGGAGAGTCTCCCCAGCTTGGACATATTTATATCTCAAAAACTAGGGCACCTAGCGAAGATCTGTACATATATCTGATAATTAATTTAAATCTGTTCGAAGCAGTGTCCTTGACACAGGCTTGGCCACCATCAGGGATTTTAATTTTTATAACACAAAAAAAAATTTTCGCGAATTAGTCGAAATTTGTCGCCAAATATCAGAATTTTTCGGTCACTGGTTCAAAAGATATAAGGGTTTATAGGTGGCCGATCTGGAGAGTCTCCCCAGCTTGGACATATTTATATCTCAAAAACTAGGGCACCTAGCGAAGATTTGTTTTCTCCCATATTTTGTCGCCAAGTCACAGATTTAATCGGGTCTTGGTTTAGAAGATATAATGAGTTCAATTAGTATGGTATAGTCTCAGAGATAGATCGTAAGAATTTAGAGAGTTTAATCGATCTAGCTCTTGGACTATACCTTACTAATTAAACTCGATAAATCTTCTAAACTAAGACCCGATACATACGTACATACGTTTTGGCTGTATATCGGACTGATTCTACTGGACCGTAATTAATTAAAATTAGAGGCCATATACGTCAATGTAGTAGGTATGGCTTTAGTTTGTTTCCTCATTAATGGAAACTGATAAAAACATTCAAACTACAGAAGCCATCGTAGTGCCATTATAACTTTTCATACTAAATGGAAATTTCCTATATATTTCAAAATGTTTGTTTTTGTTTTATGTTTATTTGATACTCGAGAAACTCTTTCATATTGTTCCTTTTACCAGACTATAGCAGAGGGTTTTTAAATGATTCAATTTAAAAAAAAAACCTGCGGCTGTTTTAGGTACAGACACCAGCACATCAAGCAAGCTTACCGAAACTGTCAACAACCTTGAACCTAATAACAAAAAAGTATCTATGTAGTATATCAACTATCTGGTGTCCACGACACAAGCCTCGTTGTTTAGTGTGGCACTAGATGGCGCTGTGTGTTAATGTCCTAACCTAAATAAAAATAAAATAAATAAATATCGCTATATTTATTTATTTTATTAATTTAATACTTTAGTGATAAAGTTGCAAATCTATTAAATAAATTTGGCTGATTGAAGAAGCTTGATGTGCTGGCGTACCTGATAAATCTGGGCGAGTGGAGTCGAGGAATACACAATAGTTAAGCACAGCTAGTCCGTTCAGAGTTAATATAACTATGACTTTTGCATCCCTGTCAAAATTATAGTGATCTGATCATATTTCAAGTGTGTATATGGCGTGTCTTCACAGATAGTAATCCACCTTCCATCTAGCTAGAAGATCTTATGACTGCATCAGCGAGCAGAGTTCGTGTAGCTGAACTTTGGGCCAAACATATTTAAGGTGGAAGCGCCAGGGTAGCCCGCCAAATTTATTTTTTTCTTGCAATTGCAAGTCAGTGTCAGGTTGTATGTTGATAAAAATATGATTCGCGTCCGTAACTCGTATAACGTGTAACTATTTCATGAAAACGTCATTCAATGGGGTTAAATGAAGTTAGAAAGTGGTGTTGATGATTATGTAAAGCCATATTTGTTACGGACGGGAAAAATATTTTATTCAACATACAACCTAACACTGAAATTTAAGAAAATTTGAAATTCGCGGGCTACCTACCTGGCGCTTCCACCTTAAACACTTTTGCCACCGAAATGCTAAGAAGTAGAATCTTAATGATCTTCATTCTCCTTGAAATAAGGGTTCTTATTGGATTGTAGTAGTCAGAGAGAAATTAACTATGAAAGGACCGTTTAAAAGTTAGTTTACTTACCAGGTCAAACATAGCAGCAGGCATCAAGATAAACGGATTGAAGTTCTGGTTTCCATTTGTGAGGGGGTGGCCACCAGTGTTCTTGGTCTTGAAATAAATCAGCTTGAAAGTCAGGAGGCACAGCATCTCGCCAAAGAACATAGCCGTCGCCTAAATGAGAGCAAAAAAACTCAGATACACAAATAAAAATAGTTTTGAGGAAAAGGAAATAATGATAGGTACTGTTAGCCTTCGTCATTCTGTTATTCGACCTGCACTTTTTGGGACGGGGCCAGCCCTTATTCACAACGCTTCGATTCGATTCGGAAAGTCGTATATGTCTGTCTTTTTTGACATTACGAAATCGAGCGAGATAGACATACGACTTTCCGAATCGAAAATCGAATCGAAGCGTTGTGAATAGCTATGCTGAACAGCAGAGTTCTTGTCGAAGCTAATTAGACTCTAATAAACGGAATCATCGACACGATGAAGGAGATCCTATTGCTGGTCAAAGTCGACGGGTATATTAACAGTTTAGCAGATTATTTTTCTGTAAAACCAACGATAACAACCCTGGGAGCCTTAAATGTCCTGAATATTCATTACTTATAATAATATTCATGGTACAGTTACGTCGATGTCCATAACATCGTGCATATCTACTTGAAACCCACAACTAATAGGGAATATGCATAAATTTTCTTTTTTTCGATACGGAATGTTAAAGTACTATAAAATAATGACAAAAAGCGAAAACAAGACATAAATCGGCCAAACAACACAAAAGGTATAACCATTTAAACTTTTGTTCCTTTCTAGATAAACGGAATTTAACAATTTAGCAGCAGTTTAAAATGCTTTTATCTTAGTATTTTTTATAGATATTAAAAAAATCTTTTCACTTTGTTATTTCTGATGTTAATACGCTTTGTTTAAAGTGATAAAAAAAGATCATGCATATACCCTACTAATTTCCTTTACTTACATAAATTAATTATCTTCTCGATGTTACAAATTACACTGTTGTGCATAGTATGTAATTAGTTGTTTAAACAAGGTGTAAACGGACCCTTTCACGAAGCCGTCAACTAAGCTGTGTGCTAGTGCTTCAAATTAAGTAACTCTTCGCAAAAAATATTGCTGGGAAACGACTTTTTTTTGAGGTAAAAAATCACGTTTTACGGTAAGACTCAATGTAACACACTCAAAACATTAAGCTGATGGATGCATTGAATAGTACCTACTGGGGTTTTTTTTTTTTTTTTTTTTTAGGTGGGACCACTCGCAGTTGCAACGCGCTAAGGTTGCTTAACTGCTTAACCGGACAATCCTGTGGTGGCCAAAAATTACTTTAAGGCCCCCAGCCAGGGCTTACAAACTAAGGATTTAAATTAAATGAACGGTCACTAAGGGCACCCCCTGTGGGGTTCGGGCCTCGGCTTAGTGCGTCATTGATGAGAGGGCAGCAAGGGACAACAGGCTGGGTCGGATCATTAATTGGGGAATCGGTCGTTACCTACTGGGGTGTACGTACTGGTAAGTAAGGTTTTAACATTAAAAACTTGGATTTTATTTTTTAAATTGAAATTGTTGGAACTTCGACCCCCAATATCCGTAACAATAAGGCGCGAACAAAAGATAAATTAAAGGTAACTAAGGTTGTATATAAATGCTCGTCAGTACCTGCAGAAATGGATGTTCAAAGGGTCTGATCTGTCCATCAGAACCCTTGGCTTCTAGCTTATCAGCCCACTTAGTACTCAAAGAGTTTATGGAGCCTGTCACTACAAGCATAACTGCTAGGAACTTCTGATACGGCGTCCACGCCATCCTGGAATATACACATGATGTTAAGAAAGGTCAAAATAATTGAAAGCCTTGCTTCCATTTAGAGACGACTGCAAATTCTGTTCTTTTTCATAAATTGGTAGATGGTGACTATGTAGCTAAAGTGTAATCAATCGTCAATGTTCTCAGCGCTGGGACGTACCCCTTTTTGTGGGAGGGAGTCTGTTATCATTCAGCTAGTGGGCCAAGTGTGGCTTCTTGGATGTTGTCTTTGATTTTTTAAATTTAAGGATATGCTGGTTTTCTCATAACGTTTTCCTTCACCTGCTCGTGTTTGTCTGAGTTTAAGCTTACAACACGTCAGTTGCGGCCATCTTGATTATGTTATCTAAAAATGGATCATCATCATTGGCCTAGCCTTTTCCCAACTATGTTGGGCTCAGCTTTCAGTCTAACCGGATGCAGCTAAATACCTGTATTTTACATGGAGCGACTGCCTATCTGACCTCCACAACCCAGTTAGTACTGGGTAATACGATACCCCTTGGTAAGACTGGTTGTCAGACTTTCGGGTCACTGACTACCTGTAATGGCTGTCAATGATCTACAAATGACAGCCAGGACCAATGGCTTAACGTGCTTTCCGAGGCACGAAGAAAACTCGGTGTGTAATGGGCGGTAACCCATCCACGGACCAACCTAGGCAAGCGCGGCTTAACCCTTAAGATACCCATGGATATGAAAACTAAACTGAAGCAAGAGCCATAAAAAATAAGCCCTTATATATAACTCATATAGACCAAGTTCCTTTGCAATAAAAGATTTTTTTTGTGTTATAAGTTACCACTAAAGCAATGTTTTTAATATGATAAACACACAGTACTTGAAGTGGTACAATTTATATTTATCTGGTACATAAATTGTTTATGTACATTGCTACATTCTTAGTTTATGAAGTATGTACATACTATTATGTTATCTATGATAAGTATTGATATTCAAATTGTAATATTGTTATGATATTGGTCTGTAAACAGAGAGATTATCTTGTCTGTATGAAATGTGAGTGTCTCATGACTCTCACTAGCATAAATCGATCTAAAGAAAAATGTTTATTTGACACATTACAAATATGCAAGAGACACATATAAAAACTAACATAAATATACTCTATTTTTCGGAGATACACCAAATAGGTTAATTTCAGCAATAATACCAGACAGATGACTTTTTTGCTTTTCAAACTTTAAACCATGCCTAAGAGTAGGTCGGTTCAAACTTAATGGCGCCTCAGTAGTTAGCTGCAAGTAACAGTCTGCGCATTATATAGACAAAACAATGCGTCTTTTGGGCCCTGTTGATACTTAAAATTGTTGTCTGCGGAGCTTCACATTAGATGTTCCGAAACGCGATAAAGTTTAAAGCGTTATTCCTTCACAGACCGTCACTTGCAGCTAACTTCCGAGGCCGCCATTAAGTTTGAACCCCACTATAAGCATGATTGTGGCACAACTTTATATGCACGTGACTTGGACAATAACAAAAGCATGGCCACAGATTACTTGTTGCTTAATTGCTACGGGCTTGCTTGAGAGCAGATTATTGAAGCGCCATGTTTATGTATCCCAACTTCTATGTTCTCAATTAATTTAGTACACAATATGGTGCAACGATGACATCTTACATAGAGTACTTAAATATTTGGATGTTTTTAAAACCTTTCGAAAGTTTGTACCAATTTTTTTCTAATTATATTTCAATCTTTTATTATTACTAAGAACATATTGCATTGTTTTCTGCTTATATTTTCTATATATTTTGTAAAACCTAGTTTTGAGGAGATATTTTTATAAATTTCGACTTGTTTCTCTTTGTTGACTATTTCCAGCAACATTAAATAATATTCTATTCATGTAAATGACAATAAAATGCTTGAGGAGCTCATGGCTTTAACATCCCCTAAGGTCGATCGTCAGGTTAAGACGAGCTTGCTTAGGTTGGTCCGTGGTTTTTGTTTGGGCCTAAGACCAAGTTTAAATTACACATGACATAAAATCAATGATTATTTAGTGTCAAAATAAGGTCACAACATGTAACATCTGTGATGAATGAAATTTATTTTATGTTATGTACCTACCTGTATTTTATATCTCTTTTTAAACTTGATGATTGAAATTATATAATTTACTCACATTTTAATTTAGTTTGTGACTAAATAAATGCTACAGAAAGTAACAGTACTCTAAGTACTACTTTTTTACAATGACTGCCCATTGTTTTACCAATAGGGTGGTATGTACAAAAAAAAATGCAATAATTTTGTCCCATTGTTGTTTGAAGGTAAGGATTTGTTTGAATATAGTTTAATGGTGGTAAAACTTGGTGTTTACTTATTTAATGGTAGATAAAAAACGCTCAATTTTATCGTAAACATCATTGGCAATTTGTTTCTTTCAGTCATGCATCATTATTAAATTAAGTAGATGCAGATAGCACCTAACACAGACATCCTGACTAATCCTGAGATTTTACAAAGAAAACAATAGACAGTATTTGGTATTTCAAGATAACAAAAGAATAACAATGACAGGAAGTTTTGTCTTGTAAACAATTGAAATCCGGAGTTTGGAAAGTAATACTATACTTATATCACGATTCTTATTCTCACCTGGGTCTTCTTTAGCCTACGAGTTAAAGTTTATAACACGGAAAACGATACTTTTTAACTATTTTATTCTTTATTTTGTGTAAACCTTTAAACCGCCAGTGAAACACCGTTTGCCACTATACACGACAACAAGACAATTTAGACAATGTGAGACAACAATGACTTACTGGCAGTTTTGCGGATAACTGACGTAACTCGAAGATCAGTGTTGCCAAGTTAGCATTTTGCCAGATTAGAATATTCGTCTTTTTGGTAACAATATTACCATAATACGATTCTTCTTTCTTTATTTTTATCGTGTGGTGGTGGCGCGGGGCCCAGTTAAACATTATACCTGTAAAGAGAGTCCTCGTAAACAGATGGAAGTCGAACGGGTCTTTTCGACCCAGCAACGCACCGGAGACTAAGCGTGCTTCAGATATAATAGACCCCATGCCGCACCAACTGAAAGTCATCAAATTTGACAAACGCAGTGAACGTGTTAATGTAAAACAGCGTTCCTGCTGCAGTTTCACGAAAAAGTCTCGTCGCAAAAAATAAATCTTAATCAAATCAATTTTCGTTGAAAGATCTTATAACGTTCTAGACACCCATTTTTTTAACATAATTATACTGAAAAACAAAAGTTTTGCTGTTGAGTGTAAATTGTGCTATGAATGAGCGTCAAAAATATTGTTATTATAGTGCTGTGGTGTTTCGGAACCCTTTGTGTGCGCACTTGGCTGGTGTTTAGGGTCCCGTAGTCCTGACAAGGGACCCTTATAGTTTCGTCATGTCCGTCTGTCTGTCCCGAGGTTTTGCTAAGAGACCGTTAGTACTAGAAAGCTGTAAATACTCCAAACTCCTAAAAGTCCGCCCGTATAATGACCCACCCCACTGACCGCAAATGGGCCAATTCTAACAAGTTATAATACCTAATCCATCGTGAATCTGTTTTACGTTGGCACCTAAGTTCAGCAGTGAAAAGCGAAGGCTTGCTTTGATTGACCTACAAAATGTACTACAAATAAAGAAATAACGTTTTATTCTTCTTATTGTTTGATTTTTCTGCTGTATGTACGGAAATAAACAATAATAGCAGATTTTTCTTCATGAAAATAGAACTGTGGCGAGTTTACATATACTTTTTTTGTGGCAAATGAGCAATAACCCGTCGTCTTCACTTCGTCTTCGTCGGTGGCAGCGACCCCGTCTATTTTTTTTTCCTTTCGTGAGCGTTTTGACAATCTATAGAACGCCAATACGCGATAGCCAGTCACTCCATGTAAAATACTGGTAGCTCTAAAGCGCAGGCCACATTGCCAGCTAGTGAGCGAGCGAGCCGGACGAGATTCGTTTGTCCTCTTTTCATACTTCGGTTCGTCACTTTCGGCAGTTCGCAATGTGAACCGAAGTATGAAAAGAGGTGAAACGATGCTCGCTCGGCTCGTTCGCTCGCTCGCTAGTTGGCGGTGTGGCTCGCGCTTTATGTTTCGACTATGCGGTGGTTCGGATAAATGTATGTCTACAGTGTCTTATCATCTTCTGCGAGATTTGAGTTCCATACAATACTGTACAGTCAAGTTACCACAAACTCAAATTTCACCAAATGATTTTAAAACCATAAAACTGTTGGTTGTTGGTTCAAAATAACGAGAAAATTTGACAGTTTGTAGTAACTTGATGCGATGGCGAAAGCACAGTACATGAGACTACCGCAACCTCATAAACAATGCTACAGTGTGCGAAAGAGATGGAGCTATTATGTCGTATTATTCGTGTTTTTCGCTCCTAGTTCGGAAATGTGGAGCTGTAAGACTATGGGCTGTGTGAGAAGCAGCTGGAAGAAAATTAGGGTCGGAAATATAAAACCACATCAAATTATTTATTAGTCATAGATAATATGGGTGTATAGACATTTAAGTTTAAATATTGAATAAAAAGCTTTTTTATATCATAGCATCATAGCCTACCATGACAGGTGTGGTGATGGTCTGGTGTGTCAAAATATCTATTACAATAAAAAAAATAGTATATTGTGTACTAAGGGCGGTAAGTAAGGAATTAAGATCGAGGCTCTATAGAAGCCCGAAGTCGAAGACTGAGAGCTTTCTGAGTCGAGGTTCGTAATTCCCGTACCGCCCGTGATACATACAATGTTTTTCATCACATTTGCGAGTAATTAAATAAAATTTTATGGCAGAAAAACTTATTACTTCAAATTAATAAAAAAAAAAAATATGAAATAGGTCTTTACAAGTTTACAACACAAGTCAGCACATTAGAAACGAAAGAAAGAATTCTAAGCGGATGGCGGGCTTTTTTACACACTACAGATAATACAAATGTTTCGTTCGGAAACATTAAGGGCAAATAGGTATACAGCCATGACGATTGACGGTGTAAAAGTAATATGTAGCGAGATTGTAATTAAATTCCTGTTTAGACACTGTTTAACATTTTAAGACATTTTTTTTATTTCGATACGATGTAAACTCCTTGCTTGAACTTGAACCTGCATGACCTGTGTGCAGTGCCACAAATTAAAAAAAAATTACTTACCGACCTTGGGCTTGGGATGGAAAAGGGAAATGGGAAGAAAAAGGGTCGAGGGATACGGGTAGTCGAGTGCAATTAGACAACAAGGTGGAACGAAGTTTATAGTGGTCGGATTTTCATGGGACTTTTTTTATTGAGTTCCTAGTGGAGTAGGTACTTAAAGAAGAAAGTTAAAAAAAAAATATTGCGTTTCCTTTGGAATATTTTTTTTTCGTTCATGACTAACTTCAAATTCGACGAATTCATTTTGTAGCGTAATAGTGTGACCTCCGAGCATCCATTAAACGCTGACTTGGTCTGTTTCTTTGTTCATTGTTGTCGAAGTAATGCAAATTTCAAGTAATTTTTGAAAATTTCCTATTTTCTGCAATTATTTCTAAAATATCAAATTTTAAGACCAAGATTTCTTTTGAAATTGGTAACTGATACTTTTTCACAGATAACTCGATGTAAAAATATTCAAGAAAACCATTTTAACGAGTAAAGTGACTAACTAAACATTTATTCAAGATTTTTAAGAAATCGACTAGGTATATAAAAGTTAAAGATTAAAGAAGGCCATTTTTCTCAAAATATTTCTATGACGGTCAACGTAAATATTATCCTGAAAATCAATGATATTCTATTAAACAGATATGTTGTGAGCGCGCAATCGTGAAGACTCGAAAACGGGCCAATTGGCTCGTTTTGCCTTTATTCTGCGTCACTGCGTGTATGTGAGCTGGCTCTGCCCCGCGGAACACATTTTTCGGTGGTTTTGTAGGTGTATAACATAATTATCTGTTTATTAGAATATCATTGCTGAAAATATGATTTTTACATCTGCTATCCACAGATAACAAAAACTAACTAAAATAATTGGTGGTACCTACTCAATAAAATGTTGATCATTGTTGACGAAGGTGGAATGAGGCCGCTGGTAAATTTACAAAAATTATCGTAATTATTACATAACCATTTCTCACGATTTCAATCTAAGATCAGTTGCAAGCTTGGGTCTCTGCGCGCAATTTATTTGGAAAACGGATAAGAAAAAGAAAAAATGTCTTTAAAACTCATGAAGTCATAAGAAATAGAAAATAATACTATTTATATATTTAGTGCTACTTCTAACTTCTTTAAATATGTCCACGACCCCATACTATTTAAGTATTCAATGTTTTCATCAGCACAATGTTTTGAGTACGTTACATTTAATTGAAAACGTGAAAAAGTAGCTTCCCAGCAATATTTTTTGCGTAGACTTATTTAGTTTGATTTACAGATACTTGGTTTAGGAATTCGTGAAGGGATATTTTAAAGATAACTGTTTTCTGTTCGCGACACGTTGTGCTTAAGTTCTGTATACTAACAAACGTACTACATCATCAGCCTACAGTAGTCCACTGATGTACATAGGCCTCCTCGATTTTCGATTCTCAGCAGCTCTCATCCATTTGCTACCAGCCACCCTGCGAAGATCGCTCCACTGAGCCAGAATGGGGGCCGCCTTACGCTTGCCGATTAGCGGTCTCCATTCAAGAACACGTCTACCCCAACGTTCATCGGTTATATGGCCGCGCGCGGCCCTTTGTCGACATATCTGGTTCTCTGACAGATCCCCTCGTTCCGGATGCGATCCTTCAGAGAGGCTCCAAGTATAGCCCGTTCCATAGCTTGCTAGGGGACCTTGAATTTATGGACCAGCCGTACCGTAAGTGTTGACGTTTCGGCCCCGTAAGTAATAATAATTAATAATAATAATTACTTTATTGATACAAATCCTTACAATATGCTTAATATCTAGCTAAAGTTCACAATAGTTAAGGCGTACAAAAGCTGAAACCCTGACTCCTAAACTAGGAAAACCTGTGACTTAGGAATCAGTGTTCTACTGCCACTTGGACACTATAATAAACCTTATGGAAATTGAGAGCTGGTAAGCTGATATTATTGAAAGAGTATATTATTATTATGCAGTGTTATACTAAGTTAATATGATAAAAGTTGAAAAAAATAAAAACTAACATTTAAAAGTTAAATTTGAAAAGTATAAAATGACTGTGTGGTGGATTCTGTATGTGTGTCTGGAAATCGTATGATTTATTTGCATTGTGTGAGTGTGCGTATGTGAGTGTGTGTTTGTGACTGTGTGTGTATGTGAGAGTGTGTGTGAGAGTGTGAGCGTGCGTGTGACTGGGAGATGGGTGTAATATGTGAGTATGATATGAAGAGCTTAAGTATGTGAATATGGTGGTGTCGGGTGTGAGACGGAACAATCAATTGTTTGCTTGGTGTACGAACTGTGTTAGGTACCTACGCGTTTTGTATGGAAAGTTGTGAGTTATGTGTGAGTAGTTAATAGTTCCTCAGTTTGAGCGTAGTCTAAGAGGTACAGCATGTCTTTCAGCTTAGTCTTTGCTTCGTGTTTGCTTGCTATTTGGATGGTCTTACTAATATTTCTGAAGACAAGAGAGCTCAGCACATACTGCTGTCTTCTAGCGAAGGCAGTTCTATGACTAGGATTTGGGCAAACTATTCTTTGACCACGTTTGTTTGAGTCTGGGAGAGGAACTTTCCAAAGAGTAGTTCTGAGTACAAATAACTGTCTCACGGTTAAAAGTTTCAGCTCGGTATAAAGATTATGAGTCGGATAGCGAAAAGGCTTTTGTAACATAACCTTAAGTACCGCCTTTTGCGCACGCTCCAGCTCAAGGAACTTTGTTTTGGCCGATCCACCCGCCGATGATGGACTGGCAAAGTGCAGTGTAAACCATTTTTAGGGTGTCTAAGTCACCAGAATGCCTTAATGTCTTGAATAGATGGATTGTTTTCCTGACTTTGCTGGAAGTAGACTCAATATGCTTGTTCCATTTCAACCCATCATCGATAATTACGCCCAAATATTTTACTGATGTGACTGAGGGGAGCGCTATACAAGAGCAAGTTGCAGTGTCCAGGCAGGTGTGAGCTCTAATTGTGTATATGCTTGGGGGTTTCGTGCTAGCATGAATATAAAACGGCATGAAGTTAGCTTTTTGTAGGTTCAGGGTAAGGAGATTTTTGTGAAGCCATTCCTCGACTATTTTTAGGGATTCTTCAGCATTAGTTTTCACCTGCGCCCAGTTCTTCCCGTGTACTACAATGGCTGTATCATCGGCATAAGTAAATATATTAGCAGATCTTAAAGTAAGAGTGCACAAGTCATTGATGTAGATTAGGAAGAGCGTTGGGCCAAGAACGCTACCCTGCGGGACTCCGTATGACATTATCTCATCAGCACTAATATGTGATCCTATTTTCACACAGATTTTTCGGTCTATCAAGTAACTCTTGAAGAGATCGTGAACAATGCCTCGTATGCTGATGCTATGCAACTTGAATAGAAGGGTGGGAACAGAGACTGTGTCAAACGCTTTTGTCAAGTCGAGGAATAGATCCAAGCATTTATGTTGATTATCTAATTTCTTTGCTACAAGTTCTGTTAGGTCTAGCACTGCATCTTCAGTAGATACTCCTTGTTTGAATCCGTACTGATTATATAAGTATATAAGTCATAACGGACGGGACGCGCTGGTTGAAGACCTTAGTCTTTAGGCTCTGTGGAATTAGTGACGAGAAGACCCGACAAAGTTTTCCAAATGCTGCCCAGTCCAGCTTTCAAAGTTGTTCTTACCAAACTGCAGAGTTTGCCCAAGGTAAACATAATAATTATTCTCGACCAACCCCAAAAGGACCGCCATTGATAACAATAGATCCTGGGGTGACTTCTTGTTCGTTGAACATAACCTGGGTTTTGTCCAAGTTCACCCTGACACCAATGCGTATTGAATAATCAACTAGGCCATCCAGCATTTGCTGCAATTCGTGCAACAATCCAGCCAACAAAAGTACTATGCTAGCAGGAATTGAAGATGGTATTTCAATCAGTTTACTATGTGACAATATTAAATAGTAAGTACCTACACCTACTCAGATACCCGAATATAAAAATACACAACTCCTTGAACTTATGCTAGCCTAGTACTTTTTGGTGGGTTATCGATGTATTATTTAAAATACGGATCACCGGATGAGCAAAATTACTTTACCGTATTTCGTTTTTAATGTGACTGTACCTACTCTGTGACAGTTATGTCTAGGCGAAACAAAAGACAGTGCATCAAAACCAAGAAAAATCACGAGTCGACGTAAAGGGACTCGACGCAGGGGGAATGATTCGTTAAATATACTCTAGTAAGCAAGAGTACATATGTATACTCGTAATTATGTTATGATTAAAAATGTGTCTAGTCAGAATTTCAAAGATTTACGTCAATGAGTTAGTGTGTGAGTAAAGTGACGTAAATTAATATAATAATAAAATTGTACCTTGAAGAAGAATTCTTTCATGGTATAATCCGCAACAGCAATATTATTTGAATCGTAATAGTACTTTGATACCCTAGGGCACAGAGTACACTGTAGGTAATACAGGGAACCAGATATGTCGACAATGGGCCGCGCGCGGCCATATAACCGATGAACGTTGGGGTAGAAGTGTTCTTGAAAGGAGACCGCTAATCGGCAAGCGTAAGGCGGCCCCCATTCTGGCTCAGTGGAGCGATCTTCGCAGGGTGGCTGGTAGCAAATGGATGAGAGCTGCTGAGAATCGAAAATCGAGGAGGCCTATGTCCAGTAGTGGACTACTGTAGGCTGATGATGTAGTACTTTTGAACACACAGAACAGAACTTAAGCACAACGTGTCGCGAACAGAAAACAACTATCTGTTGACGACCCGAATGGCGCAGCGGTAGTGAGGCTGCCTTACGTTCTTAGGGTCCCGGGTTCGAATCCCGGTCGGAGCAAATGTTTGTGTGATGAGCATGGGCATTTGTTTCCGAGTCATGGATGTTTATATGTATAATAAGTATGTATTTACAAACAAAAAGTATCTATGTAGTATATCAACTATCTGGTGTCCACGACACAAGCCTCGTTGTTTTTTATTATTTATTATTATTATCTTTAATGTATCCCTTCACGAATTCCTAAACCAAGTATCTGTAAACCAAACTAAATAAGTCTACGCAAAAAATATTGCTGGGAAGCTACTTTTTCACGTTTTTAATTAAATGTAACGTACTCAAAACATTGTGCTGATGAAAACATTGAATACTTAAATAGTATGGGGTCGTGGACATATTTAAAGAAGTTAGAAGTAGCACTAAATATATAAATAGTAAATCCAAGTAAATTATTTTCTATTTCTTATGACTTCATGAGTTTTAAAGACATTTTTTCTTTTTCTTTTCCGTTTTCCACAAGATCTGTGCAGTAAAGAAGTTAGAACTTCTTTACTAGCTAGCTTGCACAAATTAAACATGGTATTTCAATAATTATGATTATTATGATTATTATTATTTTTATATCTATTCCTTTATTTTGCTCGGCTAACCGGGTAGCCGGAAATTACTGATAGCACGGGCCTAAGCCAAGTGATTATCAGCTGGGTTAGCAGGGGGTAGTAGTAGGTACATTACAGTTTTGCGTTGTAGCTTGGAAGTGAGGTGAGGGAATGTTTAAGTGGATATGTTGGTGCGGGTTGTCTGATTCACATTGTAGGAACTTTCTCACCAGTCTACACGTGTTTAGTATCACTGCCTTCTGTAGCAGGTGGTAGGTGTTAGAGGGCAGGTTTAGAGAAGTAAGGGACTGGTGGAGTTGTTTTGGTATTACTCCTGTTGTGGACAGCACTATGGGGACTATTGTTACTTTTTGTAGATGCCAGAGGCGGGTTATTTCGTCTTTTAATTCGATATACTTCGATAATTTTTCTGCAATCGTAGTTTGTAGGTTGTGTGTATTTGGTACAGCTATGTCGATGAGATATCCAGTTTTGTTTGTTTTATTTATGAATGTGATGTCTGGTCTATTAAAGTGTATGGTTCGGTCTGTAAAAATCCCTCGGTCAAAATATAATTTTGTCGAAGGGTTTTCCAGCACAGGTTCGGGGATGTATTTGTAGTAGGGCACGATGGAGTCTACTAGTTTGTATTGATGTGCTAGTTTCTGATGTATCACGTTAGCGACTTGGTCATTTCTGTGTTTGTAGTCTGTCTGGGCTATTGATTTACACGCGCCTGTGATATGCTGGATGGTTTCTGGTGAACTATTGCATTTTCGGCACACATCAGTGCTTAGGTTTTTAATAATGTGCTTCCTATAATTTTTAGTCTCGATTATTTGGTCCTGTATTGCGAGCATGAAGCCTTCAGTCTCCGGGAAGAGTTCGCCTCGTTTAAGCCATGCGTTCGACGCTTCCTTGTCGACATTAATTTGGCTTAAATCTTGGTAATGTCTTCCGTGTAAAGACTTCTGGCTCCATTCAAGTAGTTTGGTTTTGTTGTCAGTTACTTTTTGGTTTTGCTGTTCGGATTTGTCTTTTAAATTTAGAGGTGTAAAGTGGTGGTCGTTGTTTGCTATCTGCTTATGAAGTGCAGAAGATTCTGCTTTGGTAAAGAAATATTGTCTAAGGGTTGTTATTTGTTTATTGTGTAAGTTTTGAATGTCAATGAGCCCCCTGCCTCCTTCTTTTCTTGGCAGTGTTAGCCTTTGCACGCACGATCTTGGGTGATGCTTTCGGAATTTGGTCATGGTGGTATTTATTTTGCGTTGTAGGTTTTTTAGGTCTGTTTTGGTCCAGTTGATAATTCCGAAAGAATAGGTAAGTACAGGTATTGCATAAGTGTTGACTGCTTTTATTGTGTTTCTTGAATAAAGTTGTGTTTTTAGAATAGTATTTAATCGGTGTTGAAACTGCTGTTTTAATTTTTGTTTAGTTTCTTTATGGTTAATCTGGCGTGATTGGTTGTATCCTAAATATTTATATGTATCATGTTCGTCTAATGGCTCTATGTGTTCTCCTGTTTCTAATGTGTATTGGTGTTGGTAGTATTGTCCTGCTCTAACTGAATTTATTTTGCACTTATCAATACCAAATTCCATTTTGATATCGTTAGTGAATTGTTCTGTAAGGTTTGCTAGTTCATTCAATTGGCTCTCACTTTTTGCATACAATTTAATATCATCCATATATAATAGATGATTTAAGGCGTTATTTTGTACCTCGCGCTGTCCATCGCTGGCTATATATTCTAAGGAGAATCCTGTGCATGTTGAATTTAAAATATTTGATAGAGGGTTTAGGCCGAGGCAGAACCACAATGGGCTCAGTGCATCTCCCTGAAAGATACCTCGTTGTATGTTGATTGGGCGGGTATCCGCAGTTTCTTTTGAGCTATTTATTCTTAAGACAGTAGACCAGGTTTCCATGATAGTTTTCATGAATGTGATAATTGTTGGGTGTATTCTGTAAATTTCTAGAATTTGTACTAACCATGAGTTAAGAAGTGAAGATCAGTTTTGGATTTTTGAGCCTTTTTAAGAATTATGGAATCTATGATCAACTGTTCTTTACATCCTTGACTAAACTTTCGACATCCTTTCTGCTGTTCGGCTAAAATGTTATTATTATTGGTGTGTATATATATTAATTCTGATAAACAGGATGTGATAATTTTGTATAAGGTCTGCAGACATGTAATAGGCCTGTATTTTGCTGGATTAGAGAGGTCGTTCGAGTCTTTTGATATCATGTAAGTTGTGCCCAATGTTAAATAAGATGGCATTGATTTAGGGTCTTGAATGAAATTATTTATGTAATTATAAAGAAAACAATGAACAGCTGTGAATTTTTTGTACCAGTAACTATGAATATGATCAGAACCAGGTGCTTTCCAGTTATGTAACCGAGCTAGCACCCCATGAAATATTTGTGGCGATATTTGTTCAAATGACATTGGCTGAATGTTCGTGCTGCTATTAGTCAGCTCTGTTTGTATCCATTCCGCTTGGGTGTTATGCTCGATTGGTTGTTCCCATATTCCTGCCCAAAAACTTTGTAAGACTTCTGGGTCCAGATTGGTGTGACTATCTGTATTAGTGGTGTTGTTATTGTGAGCATTAGTGGTCGTCTGTCTTAGATTGCGATAAAAAAGTTTTTCATTATGAATGAATTGGTTGTTTTGTTGCTTCCTTTGTGTGCACGCTTTATACCTGTGTAGCCGGCCTGTTACAACTGCGAGTTTCTGTTTAAGTGTGTCTAATGTGTGTTCTGCCTGTGTATTTGGAGCATCGCGTATGGTGTGGATTTCATATTGTTTAGCAATACGCTTTACATATTTTATTATTTTTCTGCTTCTATTTCCGTTAATAAATTGTGTCATCCTGCCTATCTTTGATCGTAAGTCTTTTAGTTTTCGCTCCAAACGCCTCTGCCAATGCGGCGTATGTATCTTTTTTGTATTGGTGTTTGTGTTGATTTCCCTAGGTTGGAGTGTTAACTTCGCTCCGTTGACTTTAGCTGCGGT
The DNA here is from genome assembly GCA_941918905.2 of Xestia sexstrigata. Classification (NCBI taxonomy): domain Eukaryota; kingdom Metazoa; phylum Arthropoda; class Insecta; order Lepidoptera; family Noctuidae; genus Xestia; species Xestia sexstrigata. The sequence continues at coordinate 6,200,721 of OW799200.2, read as the reverse complement.
CCATGCCGCATTGTATATGGCAGTCTGTAATGTATGAAAGTCAGTGTCCTTATTTACGATTTCAGGGAGTGTGATTTTATTGATGTAGTCTACTATTCTGGCCAAATTTTTAGACGGTTTTTGTTTGGGGATGTACATTCTGTTTGTAGGACTAGTTGCTATGTAAAATTGGTGTGTCTGTTGGAAAGTTTCATCTATTAATAGGTCCCTATCTAGACTTGTTTGAGGGTTGTGTAGTATATCTGTTGCTATATCTAGTTGATCGTAATTCAGTGTTTGTACTATTGGATTTTCTGTAGAATATAATTCTATATTGTTTGCGTTTGAGTGGGTATCAATGCTGTTGACATCAGTTGTGACTGCTACATTATAATGGTTGCTATTTTCTAGTTGTAATTCGTTACATATTTCTGATTTTAGTGAATTTAACCTTTCATTGCTAATGTATTTGTTGTTAACTATTGCTCTTCTTTGATCAGCGATTCGTTGCTCACTTAAATGAGCAAGTGAGGGAAATTTTCTAATAAAATCTTCATGCATAAGTTTTCGATATACCGTTTGATTAGTCTCCAAAGTTGTTACTCGATAATATGACCGCATGATCGCTTCGTTTTGTTCATTGGTCCATCTCATTCGAGTTTGCGTTTTATTTTGAGCCCTCGGTGTGTCCAGTGTTGTAGATTGTGTCTGTGAAGTTGTGGCTATTGATTGAGTATGGTTAGTGGGGAATTGAGTTTGAGAACTTATTTGTAATTGATTTAATTCTTCTCTGACTTCAGCTTCTATTTCATCTATTGTTTTTTGTGTTAGTAGTTTGTTATTAATTATAGCTCGGCGCTGGTCTCCTACTCTTTGTCTGCTGACTTGCATATTCGGGTATTTCTCTATAAATTTCAAGTGGAGCGGCTCAAGATAAGTTTTTCTATCTGTATCTAATGAGGTAAGTTGAAGATAAGTACGCAGTATGAACTTATTCATTTCTGGTGTTCATCGTCTGCGTGTTCTAGGAGTGCTTGTAGCGGGTGCAAGCTCACAGTCAAGGTTGACTTCTTGCACAACACTGTCAAGCGTTGTAGTGGTGGACAAGGTAGTTGTTCTTCTTGTCATGTACGATGGGCGAGTTGAAGGGATGGATGAGAATAATGAATTGGTATCATCGCCCGTGGAATCGGCTGTAGCATCTACGATGTGAGTCCGCCTGTTCAGCTCACTACGACCAGCTGTAACTATCTTGTCGGTAGGAGCCCGCTTGCTCAACTCCTCACCGCCGATGGATCGCATGCTGTGGCATCCAGCATCGGCTCCAGATGCGCCCCGGCGCTCCCCGGGAAGCGGCCGTAAATTATATACTCTTTTACTACTCATCTCCATAAAGAGTTACCTCCTTGTTAGCTGCGTAAGTTTTTTGTACCGGTGTACAGTACGCGTGTCCGCCCCCCACGTGTGCTAGATGTTCAGCTCGGACGTAAGGTAGGATTTTAGGGGGCTTATTATTATTATTATTATGTAGTTGACTCCCTTGAATGTATGCAAGCCTAGTACTTTCGGTCGCCAAAAGGACGATTTTATTCAATACCTACATATTAGATTTAATTAGATAAATTCATTTAGAATAGCCTTGGTGTCTCTATTATAATAGTAAATTTATAATTTGTGTAAAATAAATATAATTTTATTTGCAAATAAAAGCGTTTCACTTTTTGTTATAAGTGTACTTTTCCAACCTCGTGGTCAAGCGTAAACTTTTTAAAACAGATGTCATTTGATTCACGAGTCGACGTAAAGGGAATCGACATATAGGGAATGATTCATTTACAGTTTGGCCGCTGAGAGAATGCGTTCCTGACAGCTCGCGAGTATTAGTATTACCTATTGGTGATGTAATATAATTTATAGCTTAATAACTTACCTATTATTACCCTTTTTGCCCTATTAACAAATAACATTATTAAAAACGATATCATTAAATCAAGTAACAATAAATGTTATAATTTCGCCCTAAATTTTTGTACCAATTGACAGAGGTCAGGAACGCATTCTCTCAGCGGCCAAACTGTAGTTATTACATGACGTGAAATAATAAATGAAGGGGAAAATCACACTTTTTAACATAACACGATTTACATTATCATAAACAATTTGTGTCTATGTAATTTAACATTAAAAAATTGTCAGAAATTGCACAAAACGCCAGGTACCAGGAAAAAAGTACCTACATAATATAGTTCAAATACTTTAAAAGTAAAAGTACGAAAAGTTAAAGTTTATAATTTAAAAACTGCTCTTAACTTCACATCTGTCTAAAACCACGATAAGTTCATGTCCACACTGATGTTGATTTCATAGAAATCGAATAATCACTAAACCACTAGTAGAACCTTAAATTTTAATGGCATATCACATGTGTAAGTATACACTTACAATTTGTATAATTTACTGTACATCCTTGCGATGTTCTCCATAGCCAAAGGATTAGAGCTGGGATAGCGCCTCTCGTAAGCTATCATATTTTGTCGTATTCGCTCCAAATCACCGGTTAAGTTACTCTCACGCGGATTGTAACCCGAAAGCAGAATGGCGATCCACTGTATGGCATAGAACTTATACATTAATATGAGGCTTCGAGGCACGTCCTCCCGCCAATTATCAATTTTGTAGTCAATTTCTATGCTTCGCATAAACAATTTATGAAGACGTTCGAGATATTTTATTCTTGCGGGCTCCATTTCCGTGTTGTTTTTCTTTACTTTTCTCTTTTGATAGAAGTCGAATCAGAGCACGACCGCAATGTTCCAAGCAAGATTGCGAAATTTACGTGATTACGTCAGGGTCATTGTGTCCATCTAAATATTCCATGAGCTGGCAGCACTGTTAATAGTCTAGGAAACAGAACAGCCAACCGACGGAAATGACATTAATGTCGGTATGGCAAACCTATATTTCATAATTCCTACCATACACACAGGCTACCTACCTAGAATTTCTAGACGAGTCATGAATGTTTGCACAAAATATTGTGTAACCTTTAATATTATCTAACCTATAAATACTTATACTTACTACTACTAGTTAATTACTTAAATAAAATTGAAGTGTCTGTTTGTAATTTCAACAAAATAGATTTGTATTGAATACATGTGAAATTATAAACGAAACTAATACCTAACATTTTTGTTTCATTTTAAATATTTGCCTGTCTGTCGGTCTGTCTGTTTGTTCCGGCTAATCTCCGAAACGTCTGGACCGATTTTGACTGGACATTTACTCGAAGGGTGTTATAAGAAGTAAGTTAGGCTTCTTTTATTTCAGATAGGTTGGTTTCTCTATAGTTGTTCGAGATTTTGCGCGGGGCCCTGCGTATCAAAACTCGAATATAGTACCTAAGCATAGGATGTACTAGCGAGCGAAGCGAGCACAAAAGTTGTAGTATTTCGCGTGGGAAGAGGTTGGCTCGAGATTTTGGAGATAAGGGCAAGAGAAGGATGATGAACGCCCAACGGCGGTGGGCGTGTGTGAATACGCGATGCCCTCGTCTGCGCGGGGCCCGTAGCATTTGCTACTTCTGCTTTTAGGTTAATCCGGCACTGGATAGATCCGTCTATCGTATTTATTTAAGTTTTTTTTTTTGCAAGAACTGGCCATTACTTATCTCCTCGTCTTGTTCTGGTTTAACCTGCAAAACATGGCAATTATGCCATTTGGCTTCGGGAATAAAAGGAGACAGTTTTTTTAGGCCCTCTTCGATGTTGCATAAATATTATTCAAATTACACAAAAAAAAGTAACCATTTTATTATAGTAATAAATGAAAGATTATATAGTAACGAAACCGGAATCTTAAAATCATAATAAATAAGTTTTATTATGCTATATTTCTGCGAGTCAAATCATGCCTGTTGTGGTCAATGTCATTTGACAGAAAATACATACGTGAATAGGGGCGTTTTTTACGTTTTTGTAAACGTAAAAAGTACGGTCCCCAGTGGTAATAATATCTGCTTTAAATAAAATAGAAATGGAATAGAATATTAAATAAATATTATTGAACAGTGCTTTTTTAATGCAATTTTTAAAGGTTTACACTAAAATCGCGTAGATGGTTTAAACAATCAACGTGCCATGGAACGTTGTCAATCTTTTAGTGGTTGACAGACAACTTCATTATTTTGACATTTAGTCTCTGTTTATTTCGATTTTCGTAAGTGTTTTTGCAGATTTTTCGCATTTACTACAAAAATATATCATGAAAATGGCATCTGCAAGCACAGCGCATACTCCACAAAGCCGATATGTCAATTGATTGTGAATTGTAAGATACTACAGACGTGCGCCAACTTGTTAGGATTTCTCTAGAGGTCGAATTTCTCATCATTCAGGATAGACATGGCTTAGCTAATATTACCACTGTAATCTAGAGATTATAAGGAAGAAATCTATATACGTTTCATTAATATCTGCTACAATTTACGTGGGCCTGTTCTCTAAACAAAAAAATTGTCTCCTTTGGTTTGAATATAAAGTATGGAATCGGCCCGCTCATTGTCGGCCATTTTAATTTTATTTAATAAAATAGCAGCATTGTCAAATCCTCAATTCAAAAAAGTTTTGTATGACTAACTCTTCTAAAGTGGAATATATGCTATCAAAGTTGTACTGGTGGTGCTATCAATGTAAATTCTGATAACGCAAATAAAGTAAAATTACAGACAGTAGACAGGCTAAAATATTCAAACCCCTTTCCTTAATTTTAGAATCCAATCAGAAATATTTTCCTACTTCAGAAAAATAATAAAAAAACTGAGCCTCTGATTAATAGTAGATACAACAAGTGAAAAAAAGGGAATTTAATTCGAGGGACTAAGTTGGATCCCAAGAGCAGCGAAGGATTCTAGAGTAGAATCCTGAGCGGAGCAAGGGATACAGGAATCGAAATGATTTTTTTTTCACAAGTTGTGTACTCTACTTTTTACCATTGACTGCGAGAAAATAAATAAAAGTCTAATATTTATATTTCCCGTGGGTTAATACAAGCAGCCAATCGTGTCGATCTTCCAGGTTAAGCCATGCTTACCAAGGTCGGTCTGTGGATTGGTGACCACTAATTCATTAAATACCACAAACATGTGACGTGTGATGTGTGTGTGTGATGTGATGTGTGTACAATGTGTTACATTGGTATCTGTAATTTTTATGGTGTACATAATAAAGAGTATTTTATTCTATTCTAGTCTACCGAGTTACCTCCATGCATCGGAAAGTACGTAAAGCCCTTGGTTCCGGCTGTCATTTGTAATTCTTTGAAAGTCGTTACAGGAAGCCAGTGGCCCGAAAGTCTGACAACCAGTCTTACCAAGGGGTACCGTATTACGCATTCAGTACTAAGTGGGTTGTGACGGTCAGACAGTCACTCCATGTAAAATACTCATTGAAATTAGAACAATATTCGAAATTCAGTGTTATATTCTTGTCAGCACGTTTTATTTGTTCATAATTAGTCGTTGTTCCAAATTCAAAATGTCTTTATTCACTCAGTGAGTAAAAGAGCGTGTTATTACTGTTATCGATGAATAAAATGCCCTTTTTCGAGTGGCAATGGTAGGTAAAAAACAAATAGTAATCACGGAAGATATCCCGTAAGTGACAATATAAGTAAAGAGAGTTTTATTCACTGTTATCGATGAATTATATATATTACGAGTGGCAATGGTAAAAAAATATTCTTCAATACACTTCCTCGAAAACTGGTTCTTTTCGCACTACGATTAGGTTCAACATGCAATGTATTTCACACGCGTGTGTTTTTTCTCATTTTCCAACACGTGTGCGGGAATGAAAATTGCCACAGATAACTATGCTTAAACTTAGTCCAAATTGTCGTTTTTTTATTTTATTTCTTTAAAAGTGTAGTGAAAAACGTCGTTTGATACACGTGGACATTTGTTATTGCAGTTCTCGGCTCAATAACAACCCTCGCCTGCGGCTCAGGAGTTAATTCCGCCTCGAATACAATAACAAACTTTCTCCACTTGTATCAAAATTCTACCACTTTGATATGATTTTATTACGTTGGAAACACCTAGAGAAAGCTCCTTAAAAGCCCGCGACATTGAAATCTAGCGCGTTTTCTGCATTACATCCTACGTTTATTGATTGCTTATTATACTTAATTTTACAGAACTAGAATTAATATGCGATCGGATTTACTCAAATTTTATGCTTATGCGGTACTCCTCACAATCCTCGCCTTCTTGAAGGAAAAACCAGCGGGAACACACCTAGAATCCAATTTCATTTTAGGCAAAACAACTTCTTCTAGACAAATTCTTAATATATATATAATAGGCCATTGTTTTCTTGAGTCGCTTTTACAGTGTTGGTGTCAAAATTCAGACTCTTTGGAATGCGTGCATAAAATGTCCTTGTGCTTTTAGCGATTACCTAGACAATAGAGGCAGACGCTTAAAAAGCGCTAGATATTTCTACAATAACTTTCGACAGGGTATTAATAACTTACAGCCTTATTCATAAAAAGTTAGAGCCTCCTTCAAGCCTCCTTGAAGGCCCGATGCTAAAAAACATGATTCATAAACGTCTATTAACGCTAATCAGTCCATCAAGGCTCTGCTAAAGTTAGACAGCCTTATTCATAAAAAGTTAGAGCCTACTTGAAGGCTCCTTGAAGACCCGATGCTAAAAAACATGATTCATAAACGTCTGTTAACGCTATCAGTCCATCAAGGCTCTGCTAACGTTAGAGTACCGTTGACCCTCCTTTATCTCCCTGCTATGTCACAAAATGGCCGCCGGAAATTTGAACAGCTGACTTTGACAAGAGCAAAAAACCATACCGAAGATAATTTTAGTGAAGGGAGGGTTACGCAGATTAAAAAAAAAACCAGGTAAATTTATTTTCAGAAATTTGTATCTAAAAATCCTCTTAATTAGGTTTGTTTTTAAGATGATACGTGTATTAACAATAAATATGAAAAAAATAAAATTACGATGATTAACATAGTTACAGCTTTTTGCACTTAGGTACAACATAAACATGCGGATCGGAAATGGCGGGAAAACAAACATCTCGCTTTTTATAAAAGTTGATCTTGGGGTTGTATCGTCAAATGTTATCTTTTTTTATTGGTTTATCATTTCTTTTTTTGTTCCTTTTCTTTTTTCTCGTGTGTATTTGTAAAAAATTGCGTTTTCCCGCTAATTTGCTGTCACTGCTGTAATTATTTTTTTTAATTGTCGATGAGGCCTTTTTTAGGGTTCCGTAGCCAAATGGCAAAAACGGAACCCTTATGAATTCGTCATGTCTGTCTGTCTGTCCGTCCGTATGTCACAGCCACTTTTTTCGAAATTTTTTGGTAAGTAGATTAGATAGTATTCTGTGAACCGCATTAAGATTTTCACACAAAAATAGAAAAAAAAACAATATATTTTGGTGGTTCCCCATACTTAAAACTGAAACTAAACTATTTTGTTCATCAAAGCCATACGTGTGTATCTATGGATAGGTCTTCAAAAATGATATTGAGGTTTCTGATATCATTTTTTTCTAAACTGAATAGTTTGCGCGAGAGACACCTCCAAAGTGGTAAAATGTGTCCCCCCTCCCCCCATGTAACTTCTAAAATAATAGAATGATAAAATTAAAAAAAATATATGATGTACATTACCATGTAAACTTCCACCGAAAACTGGTTTTAACTTATTTAAAAAAAAATAACACTATTATTAAAACATCGATCAAAGTTACAACGAACTACAAGAACTTTTATATTATGTTACTTGCTGCTACGGAACTTTTTTGTCATTTGATTTGTCAAGATGGCCAACATAACGCGTCAGTCTGCTAGCTAATAGACCCATCAACAGACTGCTAGCAGACCCATCAAACCTCAATTAAGGATTTTTTATGAATAAGGCTGTTAAGCTTTTTTGTCAATCCCATATATTTTAATATAAGTATCAGTATCTCCGAGAGATACCGATAGATAGATAATATTTAATCTTCTAATTTACATTGCTATATGGTGATCACTTCCTTTTATTTTTATTATTGCAGAAATACAATACCAACAGGGTATTTCCCCTATCAGATACAGTTGCAGAGGTAAGGATATTCAAAAAAAAAATTAAAACTATAATTTTATACAATATTTATTAAGGTCAAATATAAATTGTTTTGATAAAATATTAGTTTCACTTATTTGTTATATAACTTTAGAAAGCTAAGCTTTTAGGTTTTTAATAAATAACCTACATATTGTGTTTCTTGTCTTCTGTTTAGATGACGATACACTCGTGAGGGAAGATCATTCCATGTACTGGTACAGAGGGACATGCTGGAAACATAAAAATCTTCTGTTAATATCACAGTTCAGTATCAGCTATAATTTTGGTAGTTAATGGCGTTTTGATGTTTTGACTAGATATTAAAATAGAGTCGCAAAAATAATTGTTTCTATATTGTTTCTATTTGGAACAGGGTGTAAAGGTCAATGTGTAACCTCTTAAGAAAGACAAGTGCGCTTGCGTGATTTTGCTTTCATGGAATTGAAAAAGCACCCTCCTTGAAATAATCCTGAGGGCGCCCATGGTTGTGGAGGTCAGATAGGCAGTCGCTCCGTGTAAAATACTGATATTCAGCTGCATCCGATAAGACTGCAAGCCGAACCCAGCATAGTTTGGAAAAGGCTAGGCAGATGATGCTAAAACACTGATTTTATGATCAGAAGAAGGTGAGGCGGAGCCTAGACCTCTGGCCTAGACTGCTGTCAGTGCGTGACTGTAGAAATATGACTTTAGAATATGTTATTTTTCTGTATTTACTACTTAATTCTTCTTGTATACACTAGTCGAAAGTTGTCTTGTTTTTACCCGACTACAGCGAAACCAAAAGGAAGGGTTTTTATTTTAGCAGTCTGTGTATGTATGTATGTACGTATCATACATTTGTATTTGGGTATGTTCCTCCGTAGCGCCTAAACTATGCATCCGATTTCAATGAATAAGGTGTCTATCGATTCGTTATTAGGGCCCGGTTAACATTATGGTACTTTTTAACCAACTTTAACAATAGGAGGAGTCAATTTTACCTTGTAAACAACGAATTTAATTACAGCGTAATTTTCTTTAGTCGGGTTTTTTAGTTGTAGTTAGACAACACAAATTCTTGTTTGTAAGTAGTAGGTTAGTTTTTTTTTTGAGCAGTCCGCTGCTTTCAGTCTGTTTCAGTCCATTCATAGTTATTGTACCTACATACCTCTTAATTCGCACCTTGACTTGTTGCAAAATTTTAGTAATCTGCATTAGGTATATGAGGCTTCAGTGTCAAAATAGAAGTGATCTTTATTTGTGTTGGAATATTAGTGCTGGCAAGGGTAGATAAAAAAAATCTAATTAGTCCGTCAGATAGATTTCCAAAAAACATTGGACACATATTTTTTCATTTTTCACATTAACTAAAAATGAAGACGATACAGTGCGTCGAAAACTCGTGTGAAGTCACATTTGAGTACCTAAATTTTTTACCGGAAAGAGACGTCACTCACAAGCCCCACTCATGATCTTTGACGCGTTTATCTTCTTCAGTTTTTATTAATTGGATAAAACAAAAAACACGTATCCAATATGTTTTGATAATCTAGCTGGCGGAATCAATAGAATCATATTTTTTTATTCAGGAATCATTCCTATTCTGCTATTGTGGTTCTACAAACTTGGGATAAGTACTTTACAGATGAGGTTTTAGTATTGTATTGTATTTTCTTTGATCTGAATTTGAAATGTAAACGGAGATCACTATGGTATTTCAAAATTCCCATATTTTTAGGGTTCCGTACAAAAAATGAATAAAACAGAACTCTTATAGGATCACTCGTGCGTCTGTCTGTCTGTACGTCTGTCCGTCACAGCCAATTTGCTCCGAATCTATCCAAATCAGGTGAAATTTGGTAGGCTGGTGTAATCCTACACAGATGTGCAAAGTAAATAAATATTTTTATACTACACCTGCTTGGAAAGTACCTTGATACTTTATCAAATTTACGGTAGAAAGTACGTCATTGCATATCGAACAAATATGCGGGGAGAAAACGCTGAGGAGAGAAAAGTGTATGAAAATCCATTTCTTACGTGGTTTTTCTTTTTTAATTTTGGGTAAGACTATGCGCCGGTAAACTAAATATCAAAAGCCAAAAAGTTTTTACAGTGAGTTTTTATCTCCAAGTTCGCAAAATGACACTGGCCACTAGCTGTGTGTTGGATGGTGTCGGGCTGGCAGTGCGACCCGGCGGCGGCAGGATAAACAATTTGAAAAAAGAACATGTGAAATTCCTCCTACATTGTCGCAAACATCTCAAACAAACATTAATGGAAAAAGTGTTACATTAAGCTTCACTAACTGCAACAATTTCAGTATAAATTTCAATTAGTAAAGATTTCGTTTTTTATTTTCCTCGTAGGTGTAGTATAAAGCACTACCTATGTATCACTCGAGAGAAAGTGCGATTCCCGATCTCGGGTGTTTCAAACAACACCCTCGACGGTAATCGGTAACTTTCTCCTCTCGGTGAACAATGTACTATTTCACACCACCTGCTCGAAAATGTCAAATTATATGTCAAGCAACCTTAACCTAAAGTGAGTCATTAGTGGCACAGCCGGTCAATAATGTTGTACTGGATTTCATTATGACCCGCTGGTCAATAATGTGATTTGAATTTGGAATCTCACATGCTCAGCTAAATTGGCAGTATAGTACTAACAAACACCCTTTGGTGCCTTTGGAAAGAGGAAAGCTATTCTCGATACCCTTACTACGCGTGGATGATATTCTCGATTTCCTACAAAATCATAACGACTGCTTCTTCATATCGTTGCCATGTTTTCGAAGACATAATATTGTAAGAATAATTAGATAACTACGAACCATTTTTTAAAAGGAATGGAATAACATTAAAACTGGCATTAATAATAACAAATACCGTACCGCGCCGTAATACCGTAATAGTAATTGGCTGTAACATTTGTTAATTTATTTATTCTTACTGTTTGTTTATTTAATAAATACTTTGTTTTTCGTACTATGGCTATTATTTTCTCACAGTAGGTGTAAAAAGTAGAGTATCCTCCTCTTGGCTAAAGGTGTCTTTGCCTTGGGCTAGCTTGAATCCCTCGCTGCATTCAAGATTCTTGTATTAACTCCCTCGCTTCGCTCGGGAGTTGAGAGTTTAACTCACGAGCGTGAGTTTAAATCCCGAATTCTTCATTGCGCTCGAGATTCAATATGACGCCCGTGACATAAGACACAACTTTAGCCTCTCGGTGCATAATCTACTATTTTTAATAAGGGACAATTTAGGAAAAAAAAAAAAACAAGTGTTGTACACTTTACTGTATCACATATGAAAGGGGTTATTATGAGGATCTCAAATATATTTTTGTTATTAAAATAAATAGTTTTGATTTTATTCATAGAAGAATGAATGCCCAAGGAATTAAGTTCGCCTTTGTACAGTTTTTTTACTTGTGCATAAAGTTTTAATAAATAAATAAAATTGACCATTCCCCCCACCCTGATCTCCGAAAGTACTGAGCCAAAAATTTTGAAAAAAAAATACAAAATATAGTTCATTGCTTGCGAATACAGGAAAACCTATAAGAATTCTACCAATCTACACTAATATTATAAAGAGGAAACGTATGCATGTAAACGTGTATTTTTGTGTGTATGTTTGTAATGAATAAACTCAAAAACTGTTGCTCCGTTTTCAAAAATTCTTTCACCATTAGAAAGCCTTTATCCCCCGTACTCTCACGGGGACGGGAACTACGCTGGTGAAACCGCGTGACATCCGCTAGTTGAAAATAAAGTGGTAAACTCAATATATGAGACTTTGGCATTGTACGGAACCCTCTCTACGCGAGTTCAACTCTCACTTGGCCGATTTTTTGGATGACATGCCAGTTTCGTACTGCATTTGTTTTTAACCATATGAACAGTGTGGTGTAGGCTTGTGATCCCAACTGATCATGTGATCGGGTCTAATGCCCGTGCCAGACAGTTGTAAACAAGCCCTCCACACACCTCCACATCGGTCTCCACGGGCGGTTTAGGCACGCACTGTTGTAAACCGCCGGTGGAGACCGATGTGGAGGTGTGTGGAGGGCTTGTTTACAACATTCTGGGTACGGGCATAATTAGTGTGACGAAAAGTGTGATTACAAAAGTTCTGTTTTTTTTTTAAGTCAGTCCTTTTTATATCGCAATTACGGTTCTCGTATGCATCATCTGCGAATCTTAGCGGATGGATTTAGTTGAAATGTCTTACATGGAGCAACTGCCAATCTGTCCTCCACAACCACACAACCAGTTACTGGTTGATGCAATTTACCTTTCTCACAGCGCTGCCCATAAAATCCGGTACCCTCACATTTGCAAGTAAAGCCTGGGTCTTGGGTTGTCTGGATACATATACCTCCCGCGCATGGCAAACGGCTGCAAACGTTTGAACTCCTGTCTGTAAAATTGGAGAAGAAATGTGGTGAGTGGGTGTAACATTTGTCTAGATACTACATTTATCTGCCAGTTTTTAAAGGTAATTAAATAATCATACTAACGCCCTTAATTTGTATGGATACGTTTCCCCCGCCACCCGCCGTCCGGCCCGTGTCCCGTTTCTGTGTTCAAAACGTAGCGTCCTCTTATGGAACGACTGTAATTTGTTTCTAAGGTGGTAATGCTACGCGGACAGATGTTTAGACAAATAAGACAGACGCTGATGACGTTTGTTTCTCGTTCAGGGGATTACTGATGCAGGTTCAGGTTGTACTTGTACTCATACCTATGACCACAATCATCGCATTTAGTTCGCAGAGATGTTGACTAGTGGCATCCGAACCAAAGTGAGGGGAATGACTTCTTTTTTGCTTCCATTGCATGGACAGTCAAGAGCACACACTTGTATACACACAGCTACTTTAAAAAAATATTTTCTGTTACTGTAACATTGTGCCGGAAGGCATACTATTATGAATAGGTCTTCTCTCAAGATTACAATCTTAATTCCACAAGAAAATCGTTTTTCAATTTTGCTGAGTGTATACATACCATACACCTTGTGGTGGAAGGGACCGTGCCGCACAAACGCCTACCACATACCATAACATAACATCACGCCTGTAATCCCCTAAGGGTTAGGCAGAAGTGAAACTAAATACCCATTATTAGTACACCCACATTTCGCAAGTTAAAGTTCGGTTCAAACTAAATGGCAGCTCGGAAGTTTGCTGCGAGTGACGGTCTGCGCAGGAATAACGCTTTAAACTTTATGGCGATTCGGAACATCTAATGTAATGTAAAGCTGCGCAGACAACAATTTAAGGTATCAACGGGGCGCAGTTGACGCATCGTATAATGCGCAGACCGTCACTTGCAGCTAACTTCCGAGCAGCCATTAAGTTTGAACCGAACTATACCTATATTTAAGTCCCATGTAATAGGGGCGAACCTATCGCCACTATCCGGACATAAATCCAGACTCCTTGGCTGCTACTGAGAAATTCCTGATGGAAAAACCTAATATGTAACACTGCCCGTCCTGGGAATCGAACCCAGGACTTCATGCTCAGCAGTCGCGTTTGCGACCACGAGACCAACGAGGCGGTGTTTCTGGTCCCATTAACTTAGTTATCGGTATGATGGTGTTCATGACTGAACATGAAGTTCCTTTGCCGCGTCACTACGTACGGTTACCCTCTACTGATGCCAGTGTACTTGATTACTTACCTCTCAAGGCATTGAGGCAGGCCCGCCGGGTACGGTAGATGAATTCGGTCCTACAGCCGTACCCACAGGTGCACGAAGCTCCGTAGATCTTGCACCCATTATGAGCCTGGTCCGGTTCGCAGGCCCAAGCCGTTACTGGAAATTATAACAAACCGACAGTTAGCACTGAGGAAAATGTAAGCTGTAAATTATTTGACATAATTTTAATTTAAACTTTTTATTTATTTGACATAAACGCCCGCAATGCGAGAGTTTTCATATGGAACCATAACATTACATGATGCCTGTAATGCCTGAAGGATTAGGCAGAAGTGTATCTTATAATACCACATCCATATTTCGCCAGTAACGTTCAAGTCCTTGTAATCTGTCAAATTCGACGACCCCCCAATAGGCTAGTTTCCGCCATCAATAAATTGCAAATCTATGTAGTCCGTCAGTTAGAGTATTGAAAAAAAATGGACACCTATTTTTTGTTTTGTAAATCAATGAATATTGACAAAGATAAAACGCATCAAAACTCGGGAGTGGGCGCTCGTGTCGTCAGAACGCACTAAAAATGATACCACGGCGGCGTGTCGTATTGAGAATTTTAAAAGCGTCGTACTCGTATCTTCGTCAATTTTGGTTTACGTAACAAAAGAAAAAATACGGGTCAAATATTTTTTGATAATCTAACTGGCGGACTAATTAGATTTTTTCAGTATACAAGCCTATTGCGGCCAAGAAAACGGTTTTGGTGGGCGTTTTGAACCCTGGTCATGACGTTTCCTGCATAACTGAGCTGAGCGGTTTGCAACATGAGTGCTAGTAGTAATTTCTTATCTGCGAAAACCAATGTCAAAATCTTCTCGAGAGTAGGCAAATTATACGTTTTTTTTTTCAGATTGCGGCCGGGATTTGTATAAGAACGTACACTCGAACAAGCTATTTGGTTTACAGTTTAACCCACAAATTACATTGTAATAATAATGTAAACCAAGTAGCTTGTTCGACCCTACATAAAATAGAGGAATTTGGTATCTCTCATTTGTTTTTTTGATATTTCAGAATTGAGCGCCCCGCCTTGGTAACACTGACTTTATGCTAGCTTGGTTAGAGCGTAATAGGTATAGTTATTGCCAGTTATGATGACAATAGCGGTCATTAACCCACCTACATTTATTAAAGTTCATAACTTTAAAAACCAAAAATAAGCCTGTTCAAGAGAGCAGCGGTGGCCCAGTGGTGGCGGCCCCGACTTACGAACAGTAAGTCGTGGGTTCAAACCCAGGCAGGTGGCATTACTTTGTGTAATTTATTTCATCACCACTGCTCTCAAAACGGTGAAGGAAAACATCGTGAGGAAACCGGCATGTCCTAGGACCAAAAATTCGAAGACATGTGACATCTACCAATCCGCACTGGGCCCGCGTGGTGGATTATAGCCCATACGCAAAATACGCGCTTTGACGTGGAGTTGCGGACACCAGCCCGTTATACAATACAAACAATACAATACAAGCCTGTTCAAGTCCTAATTTGGTAGTACTTGGTTGATGTTCTGCTAATTAATTAACCGTCTGTAATTTACAGTTCAGAAGTAGGTAGTTACGGTAAAAGATGAACTCATTATTATTTACTGGCCAAAGAAAATTACCCACCACACCTGTTACAGCATTCGTAACGGGGTCGGATTAAGGCAGTCAGCGGAAAAGCAGAGCGTAATTCCAATCGTTCGCAGAACTTGACGAGACACACCTCATATTTCTGGCATGCACCTTCATTTTGAAAGTTTGGAAATAATTTGATAGGTAAGCGACCGCTCTAAAGTTATACAGAGGTATTTCGGGTCCCCTACCCCCTTTGACTGCTTCGGAGCCAACCACCACCATCATAACCATATAATTATGAACTACATATAAGTCCAGGTTCCCAAACAAACTGGCGAAACATGGGAGTAGCTACCGAGGCACACCTCTATGTACCCCTTCGGTTATTGATGTTAAGTCCAAGTTAACAATGTAAACTTCCATCTTTCACCAATGTTAGTGATGTCCAAGATAAACTTAGAAAGCTTTTACCAAAAGTGAGTACTACTTAGCCTAGCGATGAAGTAATACAAGAGGAAGCACCCGCCTACTATAAATGCGAAACCAATCAGAGACCCAATGCAACTACCCTTCATCCTTGCTCCCATTGGGTCCAAGTACTATCAATTGCCAATTTATTAGTTTCTAGTGCATCACCCAACGGATAACACTGACCTATATTGGCTTGATTGATCCAATTTGCACGGGAAGCGCATCACTGCAACGTAGGCACAGAATCCTATCGTGAGAAGAGTGACGTTCTAAATTGCAAAATTGCTGAATTTGCTTTGAAGACATCTGTGCCAAGGATTCTAGGAGCAACCTCGGTGTATTATGGCAATAAGGTCGCAATGCTATTCTAGATCGCCTCTTGGATGTAATTGATCAAGGAGGGCAACTCGATTTTGATCTTGAAATAAACGAAGATTGCCACAGAAATACACTGACGCGATGACATGAAGCGAAAAAGCATCACATAGAAAGTATGATAGGATGGGGTTATTAATAATTATTGCAAAACGCCGAAAACCATCACATAGAAAGTGTGGTTATGGCGGTGTAACAGTCCAAAGTAGAAAAGTGATTTGCCAAAGTAGGTAGTGGCGGAGAATAAAAAACAGTAATTTTGAAAAAGCAGAGGAATTCTTCTGCCTATCCATAAGCTGAGATAAAAACAATAAAAAATGGTTTCACGTGGTGGCCGGGCTTACGTGCTTCAACAAAGGATTCCTGTAAGACGCGTGTGGGGAAATTGACCGAAATTGTAGTATTGTTCTGAGAGCCGTGGAATAGAAATTAACTCATTATCTTATTACAATTTTTTAAGTGCAAGTCACCCCCAACTTATTCAGCACATGGTTCTGAACACCCCGTGTAGGAATTTTTAGTCGGCAGAACATGGGACGAAGAAAAATTTCAATACTGGTATGTCAAATCACCGTGTACGTATTACTCATGAATGGGCCGTTGTACTAGGTAATCAGTCCAACATAATATATAACATCAAAATCAACCCTACGATAAAATCCGGATTAGGCACAGGTGTTGGTACCTAACCATTAGTACACCTACAAATGTGGGTGTTAGTTAAGTATATTTAGCATAATCAACCAATAATGTTCCCACAGCTGGGAAACTGCCCTACTCTCAAAGAGAGGGAGAGGGATCCACCACGTGGTCCCAGTGCGTAGGTATTGGTAGATGTAAGATGTCTTCGATTTTTTTGTTCTAGGACATGCCGGTTTCTTCACGATGCCGATGTTTTCCTTCACTGTTTTGAGAGCAGTGGAGATAAAATAAATTACACAAAGTAATGCGCCTGCCTGGGTTCGAACCCACGACTTACTGCTCGTTTATAAATCGGGGCCGTCGCTGCTTTAGGTTATGTTTAAGTCCCATGTAATAGGGGCGAGCCCTAATGGCTATCAACCGGGCACAAATCCCGATTCCGTGGCTGCTACTGAGAAATTCCTGATGAAAAAACCTAATAACACTTTGCCCGACCTGGGAATCGAACACAAAACTTCATGATCAGCAGTCGCGCTTGCGATCACTAGATCAATGGGGCAGTCCAATTTAACCAATCCCATAGGTCTTGGAAGTGGTATCTTTGCTTCCATCATCTGCCTAGCCTTTTCCCAACTACGTTGGGGTCGGCTTCCATTTTAACCGGATGCAACTGATTTGAACACCCATATTATTTTACACGGAGCGACTGATTATCTGCCCTCTACAACACAATAACTGGTTACCTGATACGATACCCTCTTGGTAAGACGTAAGATATTTTGGCTGCCTATCTGGAAGACGACTTAAACAACCATTCCTGGGTGCACTTGCATAGTGCATGCGAGGATAATTATTGATTTGGTGCCTCATTGCATTAAAAGCGTCTATCCGGGACCAAAAATACCAAAGTGGCTAAAAAATAGCATTTGCCTTACTGTCTGTTTATTAGAACTAGAACAGGAAGCTGAAGTACAGCTTACTTACTAAAGGTAACTTACAAAAACAATGTAGATTTTTGCACCAAATAAATACTTGGGGAATGAAGAATTCAAATTATCTTCTTGGATTGGAGTTCGGTCAATCCAGTAGGACCAACTGTGGTTGCGGCTGAGGATATCTGACTGACTAATAAAATCTACTCAAGTATCTGTCAGTTTACCAGTTTACCAAGCATTACGACTTGGAAGTGAGTTGGAGTGTGAGGAACATTTTTGCCCATAAGTGGGACCATAATCGAGCTGAAAAATTAACCCAGATTAATTAACTTTGACGCTTATTGACGTCGTTGTATATATGGAGGTTCCTTCTTACTTTTAGTTTTTATTTTTGTAATTATATATACCCAGATAGAAAAAACAAATACGAGCAAAGGCTAACAAACAAATAGGAACTCTGAGATACGTAGATGAATTCTGAATCAGAATGAAACGTGCATTTAGAAATACCTATTACTAAAACATTGAAGCCACCTGAATCAAGATCACATCGCAAAGTAAAACGATCCATAAAATATTCCTCGTTTTACCCGAATGAACCCATGACCTCTCGATATCTAACTACCAAACAAGAGACTTGACTATGCGTAGCGATAATACATTGGTTACGACACGATATATAAAACACTACAAATAAATGGTAATAGAAAATTATTTCTCAATATAAATGCGCAGATCCAAATAACCGAAGCTCCAAAAAAAAAGAATACCTGGAATCAGGCTAAGTTTTGAAATCGAAACGCCAAAATCAATTCGCTGTTGACAAAAATAAAATGCATTGCCGATTGCGAAGCGTAACGCAAGGTACTTACATTCAATGCTGACGAGAATGACGATCAGGAAACTGGGACGCATTGTAGCTAGTAGCTGGTGTGCACACAGTGAGGTTCCGAACTGAACTGGACTGGTGTATCGATAGGCGCTTCCTCCGACCAGTGTGAACGGCCGTCGTATCACGACCTATCTATCCCATTTAAGTAACACCCTTAAATTTGAGCGCCGGCTGCCTGATATCGTTCTACAATATTGTTGGTTTTAATTGTGGTTAGGTAAAACATGCGCTTGATTGACAATAGGCGAGACGACAAAAAAAAACTAATTAGACCGTCAGTTAGATTATCAGAAAATATTTGACCTGTGTTTTTTCTTTTGTTACGTAAATCAAAATTGACGAAGATATGACGCTTTTAAAATTCTCGATACGTCACGCCTAGGTATAATTTTTAGTTAGTTCTGACGTCACGAACCCCCACTCTCGAATTTTGATGCGTTTTATCTTTGTCAATAGTCATTGATTTTTACAAAAACAAAAAATACGTGTTTATTAATTTCCAATACTCTAACTGACGGACTAAATAGATTTGTAATTTTTTGATACTGTCGTCATGCCTTTTAATTGATGTCTTTCTCACTGGATAGGAAATACTTTAATTACCGACTAGGTAACGTTATACACCAAAGGTTTCTTAAGTATGAGTACCTACTGAATGTTTCCCGAAAACCAAAAACACCTTTCAATCTGCCAAATTCTGGTCGGTCCCTGATTTTATATGTCTAGTACATAATTCATGTTTTTAAACACAACCTTGACAATTACTTACTTAGGAGAACCTTCGGCCATCAAGATCCTTATTCGGGCAATTTTTCGAGGATGATTGCGGCTGCTAAATATTGTCACCTGTCTTGATATTTTTGATATTTCTCAAACTCGTACAATTCCTTAAAAATAAGGAAATATATACTTTTTTAACATAAACAAACACAGCGCTGTTTATTATTCCGTGAATGATAAAAAAATTAGATCATTAACGAGAATAATAAAAGTACCTAAGGTCAACACAATCTATAGCGAAGTTCATACAAGTTTAAAATTATTGTTTTTATCTCTGGTGGTGTGACAATGAAAATATTGTCGAAATTACAGGTCACTGTCCTCACATAAAACGGATAATGCACTTACAGGAAATGAAATAAATGAAATTTCAAAGATCATTTTTGGCTCTTAGCTGACTAGAAAAATTGAAACTCTGGTTATGAACACATAATAATGTTTTCATGAGTTTTTTTTGTTCTTTAACAATTTTTCAATCTCACGTTCATGTATTGCTTTAAAGATTCTAGGTTTCAGAAGGAAAATCGCAAAAGAATTAATCTTTTAAGCTTTTTTTTTATTAGCCTATATTGTCCCACTGCTTGGCAATGGCCTTCCACTCCTCTCTACGTGCGGCTTTCTCAGGCCAATCTCTAACAAACGCCTCTAAGTCGTCACGCCAGCGTTTTCTAGGCCTTCCTCGGCGACGACGCCCGTCTTCTGGGTGCTCCCTATAGCAATACGCTGATGACACCTGTATACTCTCTGCTAACAAAAAAAATAAATTGGCTGCTGAATGTTTGCAAAAAGATTTTATTTCTATGACTAAGTGGGCTTGGTTCTAAATTCGATAAAAATATACGCAAAATCAATCAAGAATCGCGGAACACACATACACGTCATGGGGTATTTTCGAATATCAGAAATGAACAAATATCTAATGTTCCTAGTTGATGTCTAAATATTATTGCACTACACATTAGTCATCTGATACACACATCATCATCATCTTTGTAATTTTTATCAAAAGTCGTCCACTATTCAACATAGGCCTCCCCCAAATCACAATATGAATAACTCTTCAGGCAAATTAATGCCAATGGCAGGGTATTGCACAGTAGTTTGAATATATCTGTAGTTCTCTACCCCCTGAATAGTCCAAACTACTGAGGTCTGAGCCACAGTAGCTGGCTTTTATAGGATTTCCATCCCCTTGCTCGCCCAAGGGGCATGCGTGTGCAGAACACAGGTACTGCGCGCGCATGTCTAGAACTATAGACGCTAGACCCGTCGCCTCCGGGTTTTGACCCCCCCAGAGTGCAATTGTTTAGCTACTAAATTTTTTCCTCGGGTCGAAGCCTATAAGATTGCCTGAAAAAGGGTAATCATACTAGTTTATTGACTTTTAAATGACTGTGTAGAACTAAACATGAAATTATTGGCAAAAAAATGAGTCTGCTGTTTTCAACATTATGTCAAATTAGAGAAACTTACGGACCAGAGGTTTTTTTTTGTAAATCAAGATTGGGTCCATAATAAATGTTTATAATGGTGATTACAAGTACACCTTTCCCGGTTTCACCTCGACCGGGCTCAATTTTGTAAGTTTTTGATAATGGTTCGCAAACAAGCTGATGGCCCACCAGATGTTACTCACGAGACAAATAATAGATTGAATAACTGGTAATCGTTGTGCCGATGTTCCTTCCACCCTGCATATTAGGCTTATTCTTTACAAAAATGTTTTATAGTACATTAAATAAGCAATACAATTAAAATACAATAATTAATTTTTAATGGTCGTCATGATGACGCTTTTGGAGAGCCCTATGTTATAGAAATAATAGGTGTAAATGTACCTAGCCTTAACGAAGCCGAACTTTGAACTTGTTCTTCCCGTCTTAAGTTACTGATATGCCTTGGTGGCTGAGAGAATGTTATGCTCACTTAAATGTCTCGCTGATGGTGGCGGGTGTGTCGGGTCATTTAGTTCCCTTCAATATGGTTGAGTTGAATGGCGCCGGTACATGCGTCATGTTTGTGAACGGGCCCTGTCAGTTGGGACTGGTCATATCTTAGCTGCCAAGGTTCATTTTAATTACTTTATTCGTAAATTGTTGATCTAATCTTTTACTCTTGGCGCTCTTAGTGTGCACGTCTTTCGTCTTTCTACATCGTTCTCACATATATGTATAATCTCAAAATTAATGATGTAACCAAGATTTTGTAACAATATTTTGATTTTAAAAAAGTGTCCATGGAGTTTCTTGCCCGTTCTTCTCCATAGAGATCTACGCTAGGGAATGGGCAACTACAGTAGGTACCTACTTTCTCAAGTTATTATGCCTTGTGACTGGGACTGTAGCTTTGATTTTCTTTTTTGTATTTTTGACATTCAAAAGTGCCGTTATGGTCTAATTGATATAAATGCTTTGAGTTTGAGTTGGGGGTCGAAGTTTCAACTTTTTCACAAGTTTTTTATTTATTTATTTAGTACATGGAGGACTTACTGCTAATAAAAACAGATAAAAAAAGCCAATTACAAATCCTCAGGTGTATTGACTTTTAATAATAATCTATAGTGTGAGCACAAAAACCAATAAACACACCGCGTTAATTAAAGTAAGAAGCAGTTTAATACATGATATTACTTTTTTTTAAATACTTCCACGACCCCCGTATACTATTCAATGCATCTATTTGCACAATGTTTTGAGTGCGTTACAGAGTCCTACCGGAAAACGAGATTTTTTACCACAAAAAAGTCGTTTCCCAGCAATAAATTCTGCGCAGAGTTAATTACTTTGATGTACAGAATGCTCGGTTGACGGCTTCGTGATTATAATAATTATACAAGGTGTAAACGGACCCTCCGTGTACACCTTGTAAAATTATTATAATCTTCGCACATTAGGGGTCGGTTTCCACTAACACTACTAAATATTACTCTTACTCATGTATAAATAGGCTATCAACCAATGCCAAACTGTTGCCACTAATGAGCAGGTTTACCTAAGAACGTCGTTTTGAAGCAGCTTTGTCGGGGCCTACACGTCTCAGCCGTGCAAGTACGTAGGAATCGATTCGATAAATCTGACAGTTATTCTCGACAAAATGAGTTTTCATCTTTGTTATAAACTCATTTTGTCGAGAATGACATGAGATTTATCGAATCGATTCCTACGTACTTGCACGGCAGAGTCGATATCCTTACAATATGATTAATTCTTCAGAAAAAGCATAATAATAGGCAGTTTTAAATAATAAATCACTATTAAGGACATACCTGAATAAACACATCACATCGTTTCTTTTGATCACTTCAAATACAAAATAAAGTGACTATCTAGCTTCATCCATCCCCTCCTGCGTCATTGGAAATGGGGTGTACACAAAGCGATCTCTGCGCCATCTGGAGTGTACTGGAGTCTGAGTCAAATATTAACCATTTAAAATAATAAAATTTGGAATAAAATACTACTTTGCATAATTTTATTTTAAAATCGTGTGTTAAATATGAAAACTAAAATAATTTAAATAAATGTACACATTACAAATGTTGGCAACACTCGAGTACGGAGTAGCGCCATCTATTCATTACACATCATTACTGTTTATATGCTTTGAGCAAGTTTTACTTACTCATGTGCTTTGAGCTTGTAGTCCACACCAGAATCTACTAAATGTATCAGTGCGCAGTTAGATGGCACTTATCTAAAATGCTAGTACCAAGAGTGTCGTGCTGCGTATTAGTTTAACCATTGGCGAAACCACCAAATTTTGAAACCAACAGGCCCAAACAACAGCAACATTTGCTGGGAATATAAAAATAAAAAAATTAAATCGCTGGACATTACACACAGCGCCACCTAGTACCACACTAAGCAACGACGGCTTGTGTCGTGGACACCAGATACGAGTAGTTGATACTACATAAAATATATACTTTTTAAAAATTTCGAAAAATTTCGTTGTAAATACATACTTATTATACATAATACACATCCATGACCCGGAAATAAATGTCCATGCTCATCACACAAACATTTAAACATACCTACACACATACTCACACACATACACAAACACATAATTTTTTTAAGTTATTGTTTCAATTCACTTCCTCGAAAACTGGCTCTTATCGCATTACGATTAGGTTTAACATGCAATGTATTTCACAGTCGCATTTAAATAAAACACAACTAGTGTTATATTTCCACAGATAACAACAGTTTTTTATTGTTATCTCAGCAGAGGCGCATGTTTTTAATGTAATAAAATAAAATATTTTATGAAAATTGAAATTATGTTTATAACAGTGATGTTTTTAATGTTTTTTTTTGTAATGTTTGTGTGTATGTGTTTTTAAGATAAGATAATTCTTTCCATTGGTGTAATACCACATCTCTCTTTGCATTCTTTCTACTCTTTCTTTCTGATTCCAAGATGAGTAATCATTCTCATTTTCAGCACAAAGAAAATTTACAAAAGAATATTTTGAATGAATAAATTATAAATCTACTCAGTCCGTCAGTTAGAGTATTGGAAGATAATGGACACGTATTTTTTGTTTTTGTAAATCAATGAACATTGACAAAGATATATAAAACGCATCAAAACTCGGGAGTGGGGGCTCGTGACATCAGAACGCACTTAAAATTATACCACGGGGTGACGTATTGAGAATTTTAGAAGCGTTGTATCTTCCTCTATTTTGGTTTAGGTAACAAAAGAAAAAATACGGGACAATTTTTTTTTGATAATCTAATTGACGGACTAATTAGATTTTTTCAGTTGACAAGCCTATTGTATTTTGTTTGTTTAGGGTGTTTGCTTTCTTACCAATTTCTATCGGGATGTTCGGCTTATGCAAAGTTCTTTCTGTTGCTTTCTTCAGTCTTTATCTTTTTGAGTTAGAAGCGCCTGTTTTCATATAGGAACAAAATCGTAGAGTGGAGTTAGATTAGACTTTTTTTTTTTTTTTTTTTGGGACAAGCCCGCCACACTGTTCCCAAACCACTGTAACTCCTGAAAGCCAGAATCAACAGTGGCGACCACCAGAAAAGCGCCGAGACAATGAAGCTCGACGAAGTCCCAGAGAATGAATTAAACTGTCTTGGATCCCGCAACTAAATTAATCAGAAAAGTATAGTGGAGGAGTAGGAAAAATCCGTAATTTCCACTTCCCTCCATTTCAGCAGGAGACAGAACGAAACAAGGCCAATAGGCACAAAGGGACGTTTACAACTGGGATAGGCCCAGTTGCCTAGCACCACGGATAAATATTAACATTAATGGGTCCTAAGTTGTGAGCTGTTATATTTGATTCCAATAATAGGTATGGCAAAAACGCTTGAACGCACGGAAATTTGTTCTAGTTTCCACAAGGTCTGTATAGTAAATAACTCCGGATGTAACCTGTACACTATCCAACATAATGTTGCGTTCATTCTGCCAAAGACTGCACTCCCATAAAATGTGATGTGCTGATTGTACATATTCGCAGTCAGATGTGGAACATTGACAAAAAGGCGAGTCAACAAGCTTGAAGGAAAATAATTTACTCTTAAGTTACCGTGACCGGTGAGAAATTGGGCAACACAGTGATCAACCTCCAATCATGTCCTGGCCAGCCGTTCACGAACGGATGGAAAGAACTGGTGGAGGTGTCGGCCCTTGATGGAATTATCCCACCTACCTCGCCATTCAGACAAAAGTTCCTCCCAGACGTCGGTCTGTGGTTAGATTAGACTTCTTCACGCATGCGATGCGCTAACCAAAACGGCTGGCGGATGATTGATGCTCATGGTAATAGTCGGCTTCGGTAAGCAACTTAGGGCCCAGGGCACACCGCTGGAGGCGCACGGAGTGCATTTGAAGACAACAATTTAATATAAACCTTATCCACCTTGATATACGGTCGCGCGCATGCTCTTGTAGTAGCTTGAGGGCGCTCCGAGTACCGCGTGCGAATTTATTCTTAAATTGACCGTATATCAAGGTAGTTAAGGTTTATATTAAATTGTTAATTTAATTGTTTGTATTGAACAAACAAATTTTTTCACCATACGATATAGTGTTTTTCAGGGAAGGCTTAAGGTATGTCACATTATATGTAGCTTTTATATATGAGCTGAGCTGCCACGGGTATTTGGTAAAGGAAGTCTTGAGATCTGTTCAGTGCGAAACTAGCCCGCTTAGCATGACCACCGTAGACACGAAAGAGAATCGACAAATCTTTTGTTCATCTGTCATTGAATCGACAAAATGACAGATGAATAAAAGATTTGCTGATTCTCTTTCGTTTCTACGGTGGTCATGCAGAGAGGGCTGCCAGAATCGAAAGTATAATTCATTACTGTTAATAAATAAATAAAACAGAATGTTTGTTCTTTTAATCGCTTGCTAACGTCAAGTCAACGTCACGTTCATAGTTTACAATTTTATTTTTTTGAAGAGTTTTGAATAAGTGTAGCCTTAATCTTGTAATTACTGTATTACGTAACGTCGATATGTCGACGTATGTATGTCGTCGAATGCTTCGTTAACGGCATGTGAAGGATCCTTTAACACCTTGTATAGACGCAGTGTCGCATAAGCGTTTGTCGCACTTAAATAGTGTCGAACTACTGTCCCACTTAGCATTTGTCGCACTAGCGTGATGTCGATCTTCAGTTTGTCGCACAAGCGTGCATTCGAACTAAAGTGAGTCCCACAACTACTTCGTCCATGTCTATAGAAAGAGGCCAGAATTTGACCAACTAAGTGTAACTGAACGCTCTGTTTGTAAGAACTAATCACAAAAAGTACTGGTTGATTTTAATCAAATTTTTAACAGACTTCAAAAAAGGACGAGGTTATGTTATGTTCGTGTGTATGTATTTTTTTTTGTATGTTACCCGATTTTTCCCCCATTTTTTGACCGATTCTCAATTCTTTTTTTATTTGAACGAGTATACCCCGGAGGTGATCCCATTTAAATTTGGTGAAGATCTGATGCTGATCTTCGGAGATATACAATGGAACTCTTCAAAAATAGACGGCAAATCTGTCGTTATTGCTGCAATCGCTTGGATGTTTATTGTTTATTCAACATCATGACGTAACATCACGCCTGTATGCTCTGAGGGGGTACGCAGATGTGTAAAATACACCCAGATTTCGAAAGTTAGGTATGTTTGCGGATGGATGGACAAAGATTTTATTGGCATGTCAGAAGTATTGTGAGAGGGATTTATGAATGTGTGAATATTTTAATTTTATGTTATCTCTTACTCTTTTAGTTCCAGTTTTAGTTACAGTAATTCGTTTAAATACAACTGTTGTAATTAAATAAATGTTAAGTTTCATTTATTGGAGATAAGCCATGACATGTGTTGTTAATAATGTAATAGTAGATTTGACAACAAGTGCACAATACGAACCATTTTTATCCGAGACTTTTAGCAGCCCGAAGGAGACGGCTGATAGTAATGTCGAGGATAAAATGGTTTTGTGGACGAGTTATAAACTCTGCTTTTCACTTCGATTGCGAGGAAATAAAACAGTAGTATAACATAACATTTCTTTAATTAAAATTTAAAGTAAAATTAGTACAGTTTTGAATACAGAAGGAAATTGTTTTTATCGCCGCTTTATTTTTTTAAATCTTACGACATTGATATTAGGCTTGGGCTGCAGACCTATACAGCCTACTATAAAAATAATTTTGTAATAATAATTTTCTTAAATTAATTAACCTACCGTACTTGAATTTAAAGTTTTATATCTTTTTTGTCTTAAAAAACACATAAGGCAAATAAATTAAAGTAAATATTATAAAATAACAAATTCTATCTATGAACTTTATAATTGTGTTTGGCTGTATGGCTCATTTTCTTTGCCTTAATATAGATAAATTTATGAGTACGATAACGCAGATACGTTAATGCACTTGTGCACAAAATTCGATTTTGTGCAGCCTATATCCTGCACAAATAAACACTTTCAGAGAATGAAAAGTGAAAAATAAAATCATGGCGAAAGCTTGACCTTTGTTTGATTTTTCGCGCACGTAGGTCGGTTAACTAGTGTCGACGGTATGGGAATCGCAAAATAAGTACCTACTTGGTTTACTTAGTGATGGAGTAAGTTTATTAAAATAAATTACAAGGAGCAAGAATGCCGACCGACCGAACCCGGAGACGAAAAGTTACTGACTGAATTCCACATTTGAACAATTATCTAAAACTTGGGATACGGTCGGAGCGGCACGTTACAAACTAAAAACTGTACAAAGGTTTCTATAGCTAGCTAACACAATAAAAATAGTTAAACAATAAACACATTACAAACAGAACCGTCGGCATCTCAACAAAAATATCAAAGGCTATTATTACTCTAAATTCTTAAAGCTAATATGAACAATAAGCAAAATGGGCAAGGCCCTACCATAAACTATTGTTATCCTTACATAGCCAAAGAACAAAACCACCCGCAATAAAACATCTGCGGGCTTGCCGTGAGAACCTAAAGCTAATGGGACGTAACAGTTAACTTAAAATACTTACATACTAATTTCACACTAATTTCACTAAAGTAATACCTATAATATTAATACATAATCAATAAAGACGCTACA
Source organism: Xestia sexstrigata (assembly GCA_941918905.2). Taxonomy (NCBI): domain Eukaryota; kingdom Metazoa; phylum Arthropoda; class Insecta; order Lepidoptera; family Noctuidae; genus Xestia; species Xestia sexstrigata. The sequence goes on along the minus strand of OW799200.2, from coordinate 6,172,641 downwards.
AATGAACTTAGATTTTTCTTTATTTTTCGCCACTTTAGTAACTAAACAATCTATCCTAAATAGTGACGCTACAGATTAATTTGGTGTTTTTGTCACCGGCTTCTGAAGCTAAAGTTATTTTTCACTTTTTTGTGTTTTTCTTTTTTTTAAGTCGGTTTTCGCTATTAGATAAGGTGTTATTCAAGGAAGGCTTCGGTATTATTTGCATAGTACGAACGACGACGACGTACGATCGTATTTTGCTGAGCGATTGAGGTAAATATGCAAGAACTAGTTAAAGTGAGTCGCGAGTTAGCAGGTAGGTAACACAGAAACATTGTTTTTTTCCGTATCGTGATTTTTCGCAAATTACCACTACACGCAGCTATTAGATACAAGGCGAAACTGTTAAAAGTTGGAAGACATACATGAAACGAGTCACTCCAACAAGACATGGAATATTCAAATAAAAGCAAAGAAGAATGGATTCAGTTAGCAGCAGATAGAAAAAAATCAGCTACCCAGGAAATATAAATCACCTTAGCGAAACTGAAAGTTAAACAAATACTACTGACGATGAAACATTTACGCACAAAATCGAATGGAATCGCAACCACCAGAAACGAACATGATTCTCCAATGATAGAAGAGACCAATCAAACGAAGGTCAAAACACCAATGCTCATTCCTATGGATTGTACCTGTCTTTACCACTATTCCTATATTGGCTCTAGGCTGCATAGTCGGCCGATTGTGCCCGACTGGCTGCGGTTGGTCGGACTTTCTCTCCCATCCCAGAGCATGTCTTTCCTTACAAAATAGTGCCCCCTGATGTATCCGGCTTATCCGGGTCAGGCTTGCTCCTGGCTGGGTGTGGTGCTCAATCATCATCATCAACATCGTGATTTTTCGCAAATTACTTTTTTTTTTAACAACAATATCATTTTCTGAAGCAAATTTTTGATCTGCATTAAATAACACGATAAAAGTTTTATTTTTAAAATGTCGAGTGCAGTGGCCATTTACAGAAATTATACAGTGGGACTGAAATAATTTATCCGAGTAGGTACAACTACAGGCTAGTTTCCACCATCAATAAATTGCAAAACTATTTAGTCCGTCAGTTAGAATAGTGGAAAATAATGGGCATGAATTTTTGGTTTTTGTAAATCAATGAATATTGACAAAGATGAAACGCTTCAAAACTCAGGAGTGGGGGCTCGTGACGTCACAACGCACTAAAAAACATACCACGGCGTGACGTATTGAGAATTTTAAAAGCGTCGTGGGTCGGGGGGCTTTCGGGACCAGGACCGCGGTCCCGGATTCCCCCTAAATATTTTTGAGTGGTATTTTGGGACCACAAGATAAAAAAAGTTAGAGTACAGTAAGCTGAAATAATATTGTGATCAACAATTACATGAATTTAAACTGAAACTTCTCTAAAGACGGGGATACAGAAAAAAAAAAACTTTCTCCACTTGTATCAAAATGGAAACTTATACTATACAATACTATTTTTGGTTTTATAAAAATACTAGCTGACCCGTGCCCACTTCGTTGGGCGGTAAACATTTTAACTTGGGATGAAATTATGAGTGTGGTTCGGTTAGTAGTAGTACTGGGTGCTATGATTTATTTCCTGACTGCCAAAAGGAGGGTTTAATTTTTATTGCATATGTATGTATGTATGTATTTGCATGCCACTTTGGCTATAAATAAATATCGCCAGACATTAACACACAGCGCCATCTAGTGCCACACTAAGCAACGAGGCTTGTGTCGTGAACCCCAGATAGTTGATATACTACATAGATACTTTTCTTTGTTTGTAAATAGATACTTACTATACATATATACATCCACGACTCTGAAACAAATGTCCATGCTCATCACACAAACATTTGCCCCAACCAGGATTCGAACCCGGGACCCTAAGAACGTGAGGCAGCCTCACCACGGCTGCGCCATTCGGGTCGTATATTACCGGGTTTCAAAATATGAGGGAATGAAATTATTATGATTGAATAAATTAAATTAAATTTAATTATTCAAAACTTCTCTTTATACTATATTAGATGTAATGCTATTATTTGGTACCAAAATATATTGTCTTTCAAGAGTTCCAACCCGAGATAAGCCAACATATAAATGTCCATGGGAAAAACACTGCTTTCTCAGGTCAATGCCCACCAGAGAGAATGTTTGACCCTGGGACTTATTTATAGTGAGGGCAAATGAGATTTTGACGGGATACTGTAGCCTTTTAAACGGTATGGGTAAATTATAAGCCCGTTGTCCCACTGCTGGCCCTGTGAGAATGGTCGCCACAATTATATTCTCCCTCAACTCTTTTATAAGCAGCCTTGTGCCACAAACCTTGTACACATGCGGGGGGGTCAAGTTTCTTAATAGTATATAGTAAATAGTAATGCTGCCTTTTTTTTTTTTTTTTTGAATGGGAAATCATCAAATGACTTCTCCCGCTCAGGGCGGAGCAGGAGGGAGTGTCAGACTTTTACTGACTAAAACCCATCCATGTTCCTTCATCGCCCTTTGTGTTCCGGGGCCACGGTATCTCTTTCGAATAGTCCCGCAACCCCGGCAGGATAGGAATGCTGCCTCTTGTGCACTGTATCCTCAATATTACACACCGTATCAATGGACTTATAGTGTTTGACTTGACCGGGAATTTTCTCTAAAATCAGTTTATTTATCTCATTCACTGTATCGTTTCTAGGAGACACTATTGCTCTGGAACAAAGCCAATGATAATCTCTTTCCAATAAATTTTCAAGACCGGGATAAATAGCGTCTATCAGATGTTCTAAACTATGTAATATGTGACCTAATCTATCGTCAAGTTTAATGTCATCGCTAGTACTGTTGGTGCTAGGACAGCTAATTTTTCCTTCTCCAAGATTTAGTAGTTGATGCGGAAAGTCGTTATCGTAGTTGTCGCTCAAATGAGCTCTCATGTTTGTTCGTAAATTGAGAGTTTCAACGAAACTCGATTTTGCGATTTAGTAATTTTATATTATCTTCGAAACTTTTTCACCAATTGACATACTGTTTTGGGCAAATCGTATCTGTATGATGTTCTTGTGATCATAATAATATTTTTTTCGATAAGGTTTGATTTTTTGTTGTTTAAAAAATCGTCCAAAGGTAAGTACGTCGAAAAATACTTTTTTTAACACATAACAGCTACTATATCTGCTAAAATATAAGAGATAGAAATATGGTGTCGCGGACTCTTTTGTAGAACTATTCAAAGCGGACCAGGTTGCCATACATTGTTTTCAATTATATACCACTGTTAAGGCAGCGCATGCAAATAACTCTGTTGTAAGAGCTATTTTTTACGCCTGGCTAGACAAAAATTGAGATAGTTCGGCTAATACGCATGATATCTTTATAATTTATAGCCTATAGCACTCACGAATTATGTAGCGTTCTACCAGTGAAACAATTTTTAAAATTGGTTCATTACTTCCGGAGATTACCCCCTACATACAAACTTACAAACATACAAACTTACAAACAAATGTTACCTCTTTATAATATTAGTATAGATATAGACGAAGAGTAATTCATCAACTCGTCCAACAAAGCCACGGCCCATTTGGGGCGAATTGATGAAAATCAAAATAAATAATATTTTCGTTCTGCAACTCGTCCCACGTTTCTTTTTGTGTGGAACTTTAAACTTTATAGACGTTAGGTACAGTTAGGACGACAAGACTATGACAATATTTTTTTAAGAATTTTTAATTCAAACAAATTGATAAGTTACCTTAGAAAAAGTACTAGGCTAACATAAATTAAAGAAGGTAATTCCATCTTCTACGAAAATTTTTGGTTTTTCCATCATAGGTGTCGTTTCCATGGTTTTTTGGGTCGCTGATGACGAAAATGAGGTCAAAATGAAAATTCAAGTTGACGCAAAAATTATTGTTGGGAAACTTTTTTTTTTTTGGGGTGAAAAATCATGTTTTGTTGTAGAACTCAATGTAACGCACTCAAAACATTGTGCTGATGGATGGATTGAATAGTACGGGGGTGGTAGAGGTGTTTAAAGTAAAAATCTTACATTAAAAACTTGTATTTAAAAAAAAAGTTGGAACTTTGACCCCCAATATCTCCGTAACTAGAAGGTTGAAGGTATGGTGTAGAACAAAAAAATGATCGCAATGACCGGGAGAACAAGTGCCTTTCGGCTTCGTTAAGAGGTGTTTTACACCCTTAACGAAGCCGAAACAACAGACTTATTTTCTGAACCGTAAGATTTCATTATTATTAAATGTTTGCAGACGTATAACTATGCGTTTATGCGTCACTAACGATGAAGAGAGAACGAACTTGCCAACCTTCATGGGTGGCTCATGAAAACTATGATGCACTTATGAAAACAAAAAATATTAAGAGACCTCTAATAAGTTACCTTTTAAATCGAAGCCTTCTACAGAGGCTTTTTTTAAGTCGGTTGATTTAACGAAACATAATACTATCCAGTATTATGTTTCGTTAAATCAACCGACTAAAAAAAAACACTAAGTAAGTATGCCACTCCGTTCACCTATTACGAGTATACCCATTTTTTGGAAAGTGATAAAAAAATCATCCTGTATAATAAATGAATCATCAGACCCATTGATTGGCTCAACACGAGTCGTTACCCGTGGTACCGATGGGTAGACCCATTACCGGGTCCATGGGTAATTTTACTTACCCGTGCTTCCGTGGCGTTAGGGACTGTTAAACTCATTGAAATCCTTGTGATGTAAGCTTTCTTCGGTTGTGCCATTTTCTAGTATTGAGTAGATTTACGGCCGTTATGAGGCAAGGCAACACGACATCTGAAATTACCTTTGATGTGTAACACCTATTTTGTGTTATAAGCGCATCAAAGTGTTTCGGACTTTAGGCGGTTACAATGAGCGTGGAGAAGAGCGAGCTCTGCTCCTCGCTCATTGCAACTGACGCTCAGACGCGAGCTACTGCGGCGGCCGTAGCCAGACCTACCCCCGCGCCACCGCACAGTGCGGCCGTAGTCGGCCAAAATCCAATTTCGAAAAGTTGAAGGTAGGTAAAAAAATATAGGCTTATAGTTATTGAATAGTGCAAAAAAGGAAATAGGTATAAGAAAAAATGAGAGATTAATAATATTCTAAGGTATACCGGAAAGTAGAAGACATAAGTTTGCCTAGTGGTGAAGATTCGGAATAAAGTTAAGTTCTTACGAGTATATCATCCTAAATTAATTTTATAAGCAACGTCATCTACCTAGCCCTTTCACAACTATCTTGAAGTCGGCTTCCAGTCTGACCGGATGCATCTGAATACTAGCGTGGTACTTCCTGGCCGCGTCAGAAAAGTTTAGATCGGAGTTAAGGCGCTGTCAACACCAAAATCGCGCACACTGTACATTTGTATGGGAGTAAACGAGACGTCACTATAACTGGGCGGCCAGGTTTTAGAAGAAAATAATGAATTAATATTGAAATAAAAAAAGTGTGGATTATTTGTGAAATATGACTCGTTAGTTATTTAGGTATGAATATGTTGACTTCACGTTTTCAATTGCAGACCCATACGTCAAAAAAATAAAGACATAGAACCGTTAATGATGATTTTAAGACCAATCTTTGCAATTATTTTCTATCGAGCCGATTTCGTCCAATTAAGTATCGAGTCCGTCCAAGGTCTTTGAAATATGATGAATATTAACATTTTTTTTTGATGTGCTAGAACAAACAGTTATTCTTAAAAAACTTTTTCGAAAGTTTTTGCTAATTTTTTTACATGACGTCATGGCTTTTTAGTAGAGCAACAATTTCTTTCCCGAAAACAACCTCATCCGAGCTACCATTTCGGAAATACAAATCGTTTTATTTAAAAGAAAAAAATGAAAAAGGCTCATAACTCGGAAACGGTCCGTCGTAGGGCCATGCTTCTCAGAGCTTAAATGGTTGCTACAAACAAGGACAACCCGATACTGCAAAAAAATCGGAAAATTTTCCGAAAAAAAATAATCACAAATTCTTCTATTCTAAGTCCTTGCTCCATAATGCCCCTAAGGCTACACTCCAACCAAGTATACATTGCAGCAACGCATGAGCACGTTCTTACCCAATGTGACCGGCCCACTTGCATGCGACTGACACAAGCGGCGTCGGGATGGCTCCTTTCACTCATATCTGGCAGCGGCTGATCCCAAGTGGGACCTGTGACCTGTGCCTCTGTCTTGAGTTATGGCATCTGGAAAATGCTAAAACCAATTAAATAATGACAAAGGTGTCAATTCATTTTAAAAATTAATAAAACACTTTGTATACCAACTAGCTTACCTTTTTACCCGACTGCGGTGAAGACCAAAAGGAGGGTTATTTTAGATTATTTTCTATGTTCTTCGTTTATCTACATATTAATGTAGATAAACGACAAAAGCTATACAATTATGTATAACTTTGCTCCATTGCATTGCCGTCGGAAATGTAATACTTGATGTACTTATGTACTCACACAATCACCATAACATTTGCAAATTTGTCCGTTTACTTCTAACAAATTGAAAATATGAGTCCACTGCGCTCGGCTGCTTGCAGCCACAGATAATATAATACTTCGTTTGCAGCGTATTGAGCGATGAACGGATGAAATGCACGGATTAATGAAATATTATGCGGTCACAAGTTGGGAACTTGCTAAACCGATTTGTTTCTATGCATCCATTTTATTTGTTTGAGTACCTTTTGTTTTGTCTTGCACTTTTAATCATGTAGTATTATTATTTACTATTTTGCACACAAATTTGTTCTATGTATCTATTCATACATGGCACACAATTACACTTATCTATAACACAAAGAACAAACTGTTTTACGCCCGTCACATCACCATCTCGGGTCCAGTTGAAAACCAGCGTCGGGCACCAGCTGCTCGACAGTTTGCTGAACTGGGCCTATTTGGCGCAGCCGTGAGACACACAATTTTATCTCATTTTTCTGTCTTGATTTAAATTTTTACTGTTTAGATTTAAGTTTACTCTTTTGTTTTTATTTTTTTGTTGTGTGCACTTATGGCATGTGCCGAATAAATATGTTTTCTTTCTTTCTAAGTATTTGGGTCAAAATGATATCAAAATATTGACTCAACACCAATTAGGTATTTAAAGAGTTATAGCCATTTGAACATAGCCTTGTCCCAGCGCAAAAGCTCCACAATGTTGCAAAATACCAGTATTTAACATGGAGCGACTGCCTATATTTGCTGTGTCTATCTGTATCAGTTAGTATTGGGTAATACGATACCCCTTTGTAATAGAGTGTCAGGCCATTGACTGCTTATTGATATTAAATTATAAGTGAAAATTACCTGCTTCATTTTTATTATTTTTATAGGTACTCCTTATTTGCCTTTTATCTATTAGAGTGCTGTTAGTAAAGAAATGTATCGTTCTAATAATAAATTTCAAACAACAGTGTTTATATTCTGTTTAATAATATTTTTAACAACTAATCATAGTAAGTACAAACTTATTAATACTTATTACTACGTTCAAAAGAACTCTTTTCTTAAAATGTAATAGTAGAAAATATTGACTACCCATGAAGTAAAAATAAATGACGATGTTTTAATTTTTAAATAAAACAAACAATTAACAAAATATTTTTGTCCACATCCAAGTATAAAACTGTCTTAAAAACTGTGTTATAAATCTGTATAAAACTGTGGTGGGCTGGAAATCGGCTTTCATAGACTCAGGGATTTCAATTTGCAAGTGCCTGATTTTTTGCCGGATATCGCTTCTATTAGTCATTACTATGTACAAAAATGACACCCGAGTTAATTCTGCCCAAAAACGAAGGAAATATAATTATTTTACGAAAAATTTGTATGAAGCTAGTATGAAAAATCGAATTATCTCCTAAACGGCATGTTTAACCGTAATATCCTTGGAGGTGGTCATAGTGCTAATTATGTATGATTTTTTGGTTGCTGATTTGACGAAAAATTTAATGCAGTTTTTTTGTAAAAAATCTTCAAAATATTTTTATTTATTTTTACATGTAAAACGATCCCTTTTAGTGTCCAAGTTAAAAAGTTCGATATGTTATTAATCCAAATATTAAGAACACACAAAACAAGAAAAATTAAATAAAAAATGCTGTTTTTTGACACATTTTTATTAATTTAAATAAAAAAAGATTATCAAACTCTTATTTATGTAACATATGAAGTTATGGATGAAGAAATTGAGGCCCTTATCCCCACAGAGTGCAATAATAATAATAGGGTGACTCATGAACTAATGATGACGATGATCGACGCTAAAGTTTGCACTTACCTTTCTGAAGCAAGATCAAATGCATCGTGCTACCTGTGCTTAGCAAAGCCTACAGAAATGAACCGCTTAGATGCTGTAACATCAAAAATTGTGTGTTCTGACCTGTATGAATTTGGCTTGTCATCCCTACACGCCCGTATAAATTGTATGGAATGTCTGTTACACATTGCATACAGGCTCGACTTCAAACGGTGGGCAGCGAGAAGTGATGAGCACAAAAAAATGCTACAGACAAGGAAAAAAATAATTCAAAATAAATTCAAAGATGAGCTCAATCTGTTGATTGATATAGTAAAACAAGGCTCGGGAACCACCAATGACGGGAATACTGCAAGAAAATTCTTTGAGTTTCCTAATAAAACCGCAGCTATAACCAGTTTGGATGAAGACCTCATTAAAAGATTTGCTGTAATTTTACAAGCAATTACATCTGGAGAGCAGGTCGATATAATAAAATTTAGAGAAGCCCGCAAAACAGCAGAAAAGTACGTATTATTATACGACTGGTACTACATGTCGTCAACCGTTCATAAATTATTAATCCATGGGGCTGACATAATGGTGAAAAATAATATTGTGCCGATTGGGACTCTCTCGGAAGTAGCCTCAGAGTCTCGAAACAAAGATTTTTGGAGGTTTCGAGAACTCAGAATTGGAGTCTGACAACGAGAGTGATAAGGAAAATTTGTAAAAAAATTATATATGTACATATTTGTAAATTTGTATTTGAGAGTGTTTGGGTTTTTTTTTGTAATATTTAATGATATTTTGTCTGTTTTTTTTTATTTATTTTACTTTATTTTACAAATGCTTAGTATTAATTCCTTAATTTAAATTATTTTGTATATAATTTAACTTTATATGTTACTTAAATAAGAGTTTGATAATCTTTTTTATTTAAATTAATAAAAATGTGTCAAAAAACAGAAATTGTTTTAATTTAATTTTTCTTGTTTTATGTGTTCTTAATGTTTGGGTTAATAACATATCGAACTTTTTAACTTGGACACTAAAAGGGATCGTTTTACATGTAAAAATAAATAAAAATATTTTGACGATTTTTTTAAAAAAAACGGCATTAAATTTTTCGTCAAATCGCAACCAAAAAATCATAAATAATTAGCACTATGACCACCTCCAAGTATATTACGGTTAAACATGCCGTTTAGGAGATAATTCGATTTTTCATACTAGCTTCATACAAATTTTTCGTAAAAAAAATATATTTCCTTCGTTTTTGGGCAGAATTAACTCGGGTGTCATTTTTGTACATAGTAATGACTAATAGAAGCGATATCCGGCAAAAAATCAGGCACTTGCAAATTGAAATCCCTAAGTCTATGAAAGCTGATTTCCAGCCCACCGTGCGGCGGCGGCGCATGCGTATAAGTAAGACACCAAGTCAATGAATATCTCACGAAATTACAAAACAACCTGTATGTAACGCAGATCCAAATTGCGGTTTATTAAATAAACCCACGACAGAAAGCATTTCAATAAACAATCAAACAACGATCGAAAAGAAAATATATGTGGAGATGACGTGTTACCCCCTACCGCGTCACCGTAACACAGATAATATAATACTTCGTCCGTTCCGTACTGTCGTCGACGAAGTGTGGTAGACCTATTGGCAGACTCAGAACAGCTTTACGACTTCCAACTTCGACTTTATGTATTTACCGCTTTCACTCAGTTAATACAGATAATCTAGGTGTATGTAAATAGCACCGAAGCCTTTCCTGAAAAACCCCCTATCTAATCATAAAAATTATATTACAATCAGATCAGTACTTATTGTGATTAGTGTTAACTCACGCTAACAATAAAACAACGCCAATCACTTTTCACTTTTATTAACACTGAACTGAATAAATATATCTGTTACACTTTCTAGCACAACACCAACTTCTTACACTTTACACTTATACTTCAGCACTACACTTCTCGATGGTTGAAACAAGACTGACAAAATATTACCAAAATCTTAAACTCATTGGCTTCTTCGGCAAAGCAGTACGGCTACACTAGCGCCATCTGTCGTTGGCAGTTTCAACTATTGCCACCTGCTTTGTCCAGAAGCACTGTAACAATACTTTTTAATCTTTACTTATTTAATTTTTATAATGAATATACATTATAGGATAAATCATTTTATATTTAATATGTTTTTAAAAATGAACACAATAATTATTCTACAATCTAAAATTTACTTGAGTGCTATAATATGTTGAAATAATTATACGTTCATGCATAATTAGCTGTAATTCGGATTAAAGTATGATTTTACAACACAAGCTTCTAAAAATCAGGTAGTGTTACATTAGTGCTTATAAACAGAGAGTGCAGTCTTAAGTCAGTGAAATTCAGTAAATCCTCGAAAGATGTTTGTCGAGGCTCTAAAATGCCAAAATGCCATTGGCCGCCGTTATGGCAGTCGGCAGAATGATAGCCGAGTTCACGTTCCACATTCGAAATTTTATGCTAGTATTACTTTTATTCCTGAATTTTCTCATCATCTGCCTAGCCTTTTCCCAACTATGCTGGGGTCAGCTTCCAGTCTAACCTGAAACAGCAAAATACCAGTATTTTAAATGGAGCGACTGTCTATCTGACCTCCACAACCCAGTTAGTACTAGGGTAATACGATACCCCTTGGTAAGACTTGTGAATTTTCTCATCCACTTTCATTAAATTTCAACAGGTAGGGTGATGACCAGGCATGAGAATGTGAACACCCCCCCCTGCACCCGGTGACGTCATAAATTGTGTTTACAACGTTATGGTTTTTGGTGTGAGATAGGGTTCCATAAAATACATTTCTTACATTGTAATGGACATCGTCACGTTTGGGGGAATTGGAGGGTCATAGGTTTTACAAGAGGTGGATATTAATGACTGATCATCATAATGAATTTAGAAATTATATAGTAATAAATAGTTATATGCTATTTTTAACATTTTAAGAAATTTTGTCTAACTTTGATCGGCTGTATCTCTATTATTATTGGGCTTGAAAATCTGGTTCGCCAACGAACTTTTAGAAAATTTAATGTTCTTTAACTTTGTCGACCAATGTGGCGCCAAAAATGCATATTTTATGAGATATAGGTGAAAAACTGAAAAGTCATCAAAGGTGAGGTTTTTATCCCCCCCTTCCCTCCAAGTTAGCACAGCGTCCTCGAAGTCTAACATTTAGGAAAAACTATAACTTAGGTAAATCTTCCTAGTGAAAGGATAACCTTCCTGTTAAAGTTTTATTAGAGATTAGGGTTCCGTGGAAAAAAATTAAGACCCTTGAAGTTGTTAACAAAATTCGATTCAAAGAAGGAACAACCTACTATTTTTATAATAATTTCATGCGGACGAAAGTCACAGGCAACAGATGAATTGAGTGGAATGGTGGGATTTTTCGGTCCGTCACGACCGAAGAACCCCGCCACTCTGATCCATTTACGGCGCGCTCCGACCTCCGTTCGAGAAATAATATAGCGGAGTAGCTGTAGTGCCATGTACGCATGCGCTGAAGCCTAGGGGATGAGGCCGATAAGGGTCGCATGTACGGTTACCATCCGTCCAGGTTTGTTCAGATATGACGGCATTTTGTTGTCCGGATTTCAAGAGAGGAGAGTTCAATATGTTATAACCCTAGCATAATTGGCCTATAATGAATGACAAGGTATAGCCTTATTCCTCCACGCGGACGTGGTGCTGGTTGTCAGTGAACATTTGATTCTAGGATATCATATGCCGTATCTTCAGAACGTTTTACATCACCGTTTTTAGAGCAATGGTAATGAAATAAATTACAAAAGTAATGCACTGGACCACAACTGCACCCAAGAGTTCAATACCTTTTCAAATATAAAACGTAAAACACAAAAAAGTGAAAAATAACTTTAGCTTCCTGGTGACTTTTGTTTGTTTGATTTAGTTTTTTTGTCACAGACTTCTAAAAATGTCAGGGTGTGAAAGGATAACCAACAGAACTCATTTCCAGTATTTTTGGAATTTTTGTCTGTTTTATCTGTTTGTCTGTTTCAATCAATGATCAAGCATCTCGTAAAATTTACTAAACAAGTGTAGATAACTTTTTACATACAAATTTTACGTATCTTAAAGTATTATTTAGTTTTTATTACATCGTAATTGGTTAATTCTATCAAAAGATATAATTATGAATACAAAGTGTTCAAGAAGAACTTATCATCAAATGCAGCGACATCTATTGTACTAAAAATGGTAACATGCCTCAGTGTTGTACGCCGCATAAGTTACCTTTCATTAAATATGGCCACACAAGTTACATTTCATCACCCAAGTTTCTCCTAGTTCAGCTACTTTTATTTGTCCGTAATCCATATAACAGTGGCGTGCAGTGGTATTCCACGCAGGTTAGGCCACGGAATTATGATAGCAAAAAAAAATTTTTTGTCTGCGCCATCTTGGATTTTCATTTTGACCTCATTTTCATTAGCGACCCCAAAAACCACAAAAACGACACCCATGTAGAAAAACCCTGAAATTTTCGTGAGCGCCATCTTGGATTTTCATTTTGAACTCATGTTCATTATCAGCGACCCCAAAAACCTCGAAAACGACACCCATGAAGCAAAAACTGAAAATTTTCATCGGCGCCATCTTGGATTTTCATTCGACCTCATTTTCATTATCACCAACCCCAAATACCACGAAAACGACACCTGTGAAGAAAAATATAACAACAATAATATTATTAATAATAATTATTCTAATAATAATACGCGCCAATCACCCCCAGGAATCATTATTTTAATCAACATACACCCTAGCACTGGCACTGCAAATTGCAAAAAACGTAAGTAAATTTGAATTTCGCGGGCTAAAGAACATGCACCTTGAATCCTGGCCTTGTGTTGTAGCAGTCAATCACAGCCCAGCTACACTCGCAGGAGTTATCGCCCTAAAATTACTGCAATCTATACATGTGTGCAGCAAGATTAGCGATTGCAATAATTATTAACTGTTTTGATACGGGTGTCGTTTTTGTGTTTTTTTTTTTAAGTATTGTAGGTATTTTAATATGTAATGGTTTTTTAATTCTTGGCGCATTCACATGCATTTTCGGGTTGAAACGCGGTACGGTTCGCAGCTGCTCATGAGCCCGGCCCGCGCGCCACATGCGCTGCGGTTAGCGCGCGTCCGCTCCGACGAATGCACGAAATGTCCAACCGTGGCTCGCTCCCGCCAACACTTGTAAAAGGTTACGACCGCCGTAATGACAAAGTTAAAGATCTATAGTTATACAAGTTGTTGTGCGACAGTTTTCCGTGTTTAAACTATCGTCTTTTGTTGAGATTAACCGACGCCATAGGAAAACCTATTAAAATTGTATTTGTAAGCTAGTTGTTTTAATTCAATTGATTGATCACAACAGAACAAAAATGTTTTAATAAAAAAAAAAAACAATATCAACAACATTAAAAGGGACAACCCTATGGCTTCAATGGAGCGTAGGTAATTATCGTCCACCTTAAAGTGCAAGCAATAGGCACTAATGCCTATGGTGGAGTACCTATAGCTATAAATATCACGAGTTTGTTGATGGCGCTATTTGTATTTTATCTGATCAATTGACATTAGTGGTCGTCAAAAAATTCTGCGAAGGGGGGCTTTCCTCTATACCCAGGGGCGCCGACTCCATAGGTGCTCGGGGCCCGGGGGCTCAAGCACCCATGAGAGTTAAATAGTGAGGCTTCAGACTCGCTAAAGTAGACTCATCTTTCATGGGGTACTGTTTGAGATGCTCTAATAAAATTCCACAAAGCATTCCTGAACTGAATGAAACAAAATTTAAAAGATGCAATAAACGCACTCTATGTAAGTAATCCCTTCACCATGAACACCAATACATGGTCTGCAATTTCTTTGCCATCCAATTATTCTACTCTTTGAAATACATATTCCAGTGATGAGGGCATCAGCAAACCTTTAAAATTAAATAAATTAAACTAGCCATTGAAACTCAAAAGTATTCAATTTGGTTTCATAAAATACTATATTTTGACTAAGAAAATGAAAATATGCTGGTTAGTACTAGTGACGATGGCCATTGCAAAGAGTACAATACCATTTTTTTTCGGATGGCATATCATCAAATGACTTCTCCCGCTCTGGGCGGAGCAGGAGGGAGTGTCAGACTTTTACTGACTAAAACCCATCCATGTTCCTTCATCGCCCTTTGTGTTCCGGGGCCACGGTATCTCTTTCGAACAGTCCCGCAACCCCGGCAGGCATCGGTCCTTGCGGACCCCTTCCTATTGCTGACTCTCTTTGAGGCGCGCGTGGAACACGAACGCGCCGTCGACAAGGTCTGTCGTCATGAAACGGACGGACGGCGAGCTAGCCCATAGCCCACCGTCCACAGGCCCGCGCCTACGGTGGCCGGAGGCCACGTGGTGGCCCCCGACGCCCGGGGCGTCTCGGGACGCTGTGAGGTTCCCTCCTTCACACGTTCCGCCACCTCCTTCTCTAGCATTACTGTTTCGCAGAAGGAGGTGACGGCGTCCCATTCCGTCTCGCTCCGGACCATGGCTTGCACCAGAGCCGGACGCGAGGGGTCGCCGCCGCCAATCGTCGCTTCGAGGACACGGCGGTGCTCCGCCCACGCGGGGCACACCTCCACCGTGTGCTCCACCGTATCCTCCACTCGATCCTCGCAGTGGAAACACCCGGGCGTTTCCTCCCGCCCGATTCAGTGCAGGAACCTCCCGAAAACACCGTGTCCGGTGAGGACCTGCGTCAGGCGGAAGGTAAGGACGCCGTGGCGTCTCTCAAGCCACTCCTCAAAGAGGGGACTTATCGCCACTATCGTGGCGTGTCCTAGAGATTGTTGTGGTGCTATAAAAACTGTCAAGCAGTTGGTTACGTATTTAAAATCAGAGACATCTATAGTACTTTACTGAAACTACGAACGTCTACATATCGTAGACAGTATTTTTTTTTTTATGTCTACGCCCCAGAACATCTGCAACGTGATTATTTCAATAGTTGAACGCAAAGCTCCTAGATGGCGTATTATTTAAAATCCAAACTTTCCCAACAATTACCCATTGCCAAATTGATACAACAGGGCGTAAAAGTAGGTACCCATCACCTACCCGTCATCTAAGCATTATATAGGTATGTACATCGGGGATTCCCAAACTATTTTGGGCAAGAGAACCCTTTTCCAAAATGAACTGATAACTCAGACCCCCATGGCCAAAGTACTTTAAAAATCTTATCTCTAGTTTTTTCCTATTTATAAAAAATACTTACCAATTAAATAAACTTGATATAATTTTGTTATCTGTTCCCACTAATCAATAAAAACACGTGTTGTATGACATCAAATCTTCAAAAGCGTCTCGATTGTGAAATGTAAGCTCTCAGTATTAATCCCAGAGAACACTAACAGTAAGCCCGCCGCTACTGTCTAAACAATGGTAATGGTATACTAATTTCAGAAAATACTGGATGGAATTTTTCCATATTTTCCTTTCTAGATAGAGAACATATATGTAGTTTATAACTTGTATGTTAGCTTAGCGCCCGCGGGTGATAAAAAAGGAGACGTAAAACGGCTTCGCGCCGAAAATAGTACAAAATAAAGTCAATTTTCTAGATAATTATCATTGTTTCACTGTTAAGTATTTCAATTTATTTGCAAGTATTTCTTTTTCTACTATACTAAATTAGTTTATGTCACAGGATTAAAATATGTCATATCACCCATGTAACGTTATGGGTTTCCGTGGGGATTGTAGCAAGTAAACCACGGAACCTTGTTAACATAAAATTAAATATATTCAGAAGAACATGGGTGTGGGTAGGTTTATGGTCACAATTTCTCCTCCAAGCCCGCCTGGGGGTAGGCACGGTACTCTCCTGGCTCAGCCCGGTGTGACGATGACCGAAGCGGTGTGCCACGCTGTAGACGCCAGGTAGGTGACGGTCGGCAGATGCACGCGCCTGACCCGTTGACTTGTCGCGGCCCGCAGGTAAAAAAAGGTGCCCGCTGAGGAGCTCGCGGTTAACCGGATGCCGGAAAAGAGTCGTGCTGGGTGTCAGCCCGAACTTTGGACCCTGGAAAATAACGTCCAGCGTGTCACTGGTTGGCTGGAAGTCCTCTCCGCTGATTGTGACACCTGGGCGTAAGCATAGCGAGAAATACTCGTGCGCTAATGAAGGTGATGTGAGGTAGTCACAATCAGTACGGAGTTTACAAGACTGTAGTGGAAAGCACGACATAAGTTGCACATTATGAATGTAATGACAAGAACAATAAACTGTACATGCACACGGCTGAAGGCTACAATATTTGCCAATTAAGATGTGCATGGCGGGAAGGGTGATAGAAGGTGGACGCACATGTTGAGTCCACGTGCTAAAGGGTTACACAAAGCATAAAATAAACGAGAATTGCTGTTCAACAACTTACCCAGTATGGGGTTATGATGTCACTTATTTACGTTAACTTGTTCTTTACGATCAAAACCAAGCTGCCTGCTTGTAGGCCGAATTTTCTAGAACACGTATGTGTCACCGATGGAGACGAACTGCAGGTGAGACGCGCCTATTCTTCGGTAGCAGGATCTTTCCAAAAAGGAAGGTCATGGCGGGTCGCCGACTTTTATAACGCGCGACTACGCATAGACAAGTCCACACTCACTAGTGCGGTGCGGATACACGGAGCGCGCGCAATGCACTGGAACGCAGCTAATTTAGTCGCATAGTAACAGTAACGACCCCAACAAGTTTCCATAATCTGTGGCATTTGTTTTGACATTGACAAAATATTTGTGTTGAATCAGGTTATGTTTACAATGTAACGAGTGGTATTTATTTTAGGATTCCACTACGTTACACCCATGACTTTTGCATGGTTCACTAAAGTTTCACCAAAACTCCATTGACAAATTTTCATTTTACAACGAACGTTTCGTACACTATTTATTTCGCAAACAACTTATTCCGCCAATGTTTCATTTTAAAAATACTTGTTTAACAAACAATTATTTAGCAATAACACTTCTTTTATCAAATGCATCAGATGATATTTATTCATTTATACACACATCAACACGGTCTAGGGATATTTCATACTCAATTAAATAACTCGAAAAGTACTGGCCGCATTGGAATCTTTTATACACCGATTTGTTTGTAATTTATCTCAGACTAATTCCAAATTCAAATTTTTGAAAATTCTTTTGTTTCGGTGGCATAAAAATGTCTTGATGTATAGGAGAGGGAATTTTCATTTGTGCGAAATTTAGAAAACAATACGAATTACGTTTAGTTACAGTTTTTTTTTCATTTTTAAACGAAAGATAAAGTTAAAATTGAGGTATTGTAGCCATGCAACGCCGACATTTGACGAGGGCGGAGATGTTACGAGCTGTGGGAATGCTGGAAGCTGGATATGTTCAGCGTAATGTTGCTGAGGCCATAGGGACCCATCAAAATGTAATTTCAAGATTGTGGACACGCTATCGTGCCACAGGTGAAGTAGCGGAGAGGCACCGGGGGCCAAGTCGCATCACTACCCCCAGACAAGACCGATTTTTGCAAATTACTGCGCGAGCACAACCAAATGCAACGGCGACTCAATTGGTCCAAAGGCTGCGAGTGGAACACCAAGTGCTTGTGAGTGACCAAACTGTAAGAAGGCGACTGCATGAAAGCAATCTACGCTCTCGTAGACCACTCCGGGTCCCACCTTTACGGAGAGGCAATCGTGGACGACGATTAGAATGGGTTCGGAACCACGTGGACTGGGGCCGTGACCAATGGTCCAATGTGCTGTTCACGGATGAATCCAGGTTCGGCTTCCATCCAGATTCACGAAGGACGCGTGTTTGGCGAGTTCCTGGACGATGGAGCCGTCTCCAGAACCCTCAGGAAGTTCACCCATACCAAGGAGGAAAAATTATGGTTTGGGCAGGAATTCGTCTTGGAGGACGGACGGATCTCGTTTGGGTGCGGGGCAATATGACAGCAGAACGATACGTCCAACAGGTGCTGGGGCCCGTAATCTTGCCCCACAGAACACAAATGGGGCAAGATTTCCTGCTCATGCACGACAATGCCCGGGCACACACGGCGAGAACGGTAGCAGCTTGGTTACATACACATAATGTTAGGGCTTTAGACTGGCCTGCTCAATCGCCAGATCTAAATCCCATTGAGCATGCGTGGGATATGCTGCAAAGAAGAGCTCTGAAGGAAGTTCCTGAAAATCTGGCTACAGAAGATCAACTTTTTGCGCACCTCAGAAGGACATGGGACAATATTCCGCAGCAAGACATTGACAACCTTGTTCTGAGCATGCCGAATCGTTGCCGATGTGTTATGACCATCATGGGCGCTTTCTCAGACTACTAACTTCAAGTTTATAAACACAAATTAAATGATTTTTCTATTTTTTTCAGTTTTTACTCACAAATTAAAAGTTCATTCATATACGGTTTCCGTCTATGCTTCATTTTTTTCCATAAAATCCTGAAATTTTAATCTATACCTTAACCATTATTAAAAAATGGTAGAATATTAAATAACGTATCTTTTAAATATATACATGTCATATAAATAATTAACACATTGATAGTAATTCGCTTTTTTTAAAATATCCCTAGACCGTGTTGATGTGTGTACATTTTTCATTTCTTATTTAGATACATTTAGATAAATCACGTTTCTACAAAATAATTTACAGGATAGTATTTTTTTTCATGACTCTTTTTAAGAAAAAGTATAGTATACTAGCTGTTGCCGGCGGCATCGCCCGCGTAAAGTTCGGTAACCGTCCCACTGGATCATATTAAAGAGATAAATAGTGTCCTACGTGTTAATCCAGGTTATGAACTATCTATGTGCCAAATTTCATAATCATCACAATCACCATCACTATCACAATCACCATCATTATCACAATCATTATCACAATCATCATCATCATTATCATCGTAATCACAACCATTATCATAGTAATCACAATCATCATCATCATCACAATTTCCATCCTCGGTATCACAATCACAATCACCATCACTATCAAAGTCACAATCACTATCACCATAACAATAACCATCACCATCACTGTCACAATCACCATCACAATCATAATCACTATCACAATCACCATTAATATCACAGTCACAATCACTATCACCACCACAATAACCATCACCATCGCTATAACCATCACAATCACCGTCACTATCACAATCAGAATCACAATCACCATCATCGTTATCACAATCATCATCATCGTAATCACAATCATTATCATCGTAATCACAATCATCATCATCATTAACACAAACACAATCACTGTCACAGTTACTATCACAATCACCATCACCATCACTATCACAGTCACAATCACTATAACCATCACAATCACCATCACCATCGGTATCACCATCACAATCAACGTCACTATCACTATCACAATCACCATCATCGTTATCACGATCACCATCACTGTCACAATCACAATCGCTATCACAATCACTATCACTATTACAATAACCATCACAATCACCATCACCATTACTATGACAATCACTATCACCATCACAATCACCATCACTGTTATCACAATCATCATCATCAGTATCACAATCATCATCATCGTTATCACAATCGTCATCACAATCATCATCATCGTTGTCACAATCATCATCATCATTATCACAATCATCATCATCGTTATCACAATCATTATCATCATTATCACAATCATCATCATCGTAATCACAATCATTTTCATCGTAATCACAATCACAATCATAATCATCGTAAACACAATCATTATCATCGTAATCACAATTATCACCATCATCATCATTATCACAATCACCATCATCGTTATCACAATCATCACAATAAATCAACAATAAACCTGTATAGAAGTCGAATCCGCCATCTTCTGGATCTCAAAATAAATTCCATTTTCGTAATCTGCACCCCTGATAATCTCGGTATCGACACCCATATTGATTTTTAGACATTTCAACCCCATCGCACCCCAAAAGGGAATGAAGGCATTTCAGGTCCGCCGCATTAAATCTTAAAATCGTTGTTTTTGTAACACACCCGACTCGATACACCATACAAACAATACCGATGTTGATGTTCAGACTTTGTCACCCCATGTCCCCCTTTTAGGGGTTGAATTCTGAAAAACCCTGAAACCCGTTTCTACTCATTTATCAAAAGGAGCACTACTGTGAAGTTTCGAATAAAATAGTCTAACTAATCTTGTTTCCCCATACAAACTTTGGAGCCCCGTTTAACCCCCTTAGGGGGTGAGTTTTGAAAGATCCTTTCTTAGTGCACCCCTAGACCACTTAGGGAACCTACTTGCCAAATTTGGAATCTGTAGACCCAGCGGTTTGGGCTGTGCGTTGATAGATGAGTCAGTCAGTCAGTCAGTCAGTTTCTTCTTTTATATACACACATCAACACGGTCTAGGGATATTTCATACTCAATTAAATAACTCGAAAAGTACTGGCTGCATTGGAATCTTTTATACACCGATTTGTTTGTAATTTATCTCAGACTAATTCCAAATTCAAATTTTTGAAAATTCTTTTGTTTCGGTGGCATAAAAATGTCTTGATGTATAGGAGAGGGAATTTTCATTTGTGCGAAATTTAGAAAACAATACGAATTACGTTTAGTTACAGTTTTTTTTCATTTTTAAACGAAAGATAAAGTTAAAATTGAGGTATTGTAGCCATGCAACGCCGACATTTGACGAGGGCGGAGATGTTACGAGCTGTGGGAATGCTGGAAGCTGGATATGTTCAGCGTAATGTTGCTGAGGCCATAGGGACCCATCAAAATGTAATTTCAAGATTGTGGACACGCTATCGTGCCACAGGTGAAGTAGCGGAGAGGCACCGGGGGCCAAGTCGCATCACTACCCCCAGACAAGACCGATTTTTGCAAATTACTGCGCGAGCACAACCAAATGCAACGGCGACTCAATTGGTCCAAAGGCTGCGAGTGGAACACCAAGTGCTTGTGAGTGACCAAACTGTAAGAAGGCGACTGCATGAAAGCAATCTACGCTCTCGTAGACCACTCCGGGTCCCACCTTTACGGAGAGGCAATCGTGGACGACGATTAGAATGGGTTCGGAACCACGTGGACTGGGGCCGTGACCAATGGTCCAATGTGCTGTTCACGGATGAATCCAGGTTCTGCTTCCATCCAGATTCACGAAGGACGCGTGTTTGGCGAGTTCCTGGACGATGGAGCCGTCTCCAGAACCCTCAGGAAGTTCACCCATACCAAGGAGGAACAATTATGGTTTGGGCAGGAATTCGTCTTGGAGGACGGACGGATCTCGTTTGGGTGCGGGGCAATATGACGGCAGAACGATACGTCCAACAGGTGCTGGGGCCCGTAATCTTGCCCCACAGAACACAAATGGGGCAAGATTTCCTGCTCATGCACGACAATGCCCGGGCACACACGGCGAGAACGGTAGCAGCTTGGTTACATACACACAATGTTAGGGCCTTAGACTGGCCTGCTCAATCGCCAGATCTAAATCCCATTGAGCATGCGTGGGATATGCTGCAAAGAAGCGCTCTGAAGGAAGTTCCTGAAAATCTGGCTGCAGAAGATCAACTTTTTGCGCACCTCAGAAGGACATGGGACAATATTCCGCAGCAAGACATTGACAACCTTGTTCTGAGCATGCCGAATCGTTGCCGATGTGTTATGAACATCATGGGCGCTTTCTCAGACTACTAACTTCAAGTTTATAAACACAAATTAAATGATTTTTCTATTTTTTTCAGTTTTTACTCACAAATTAAAAGTTCATTCATATACGGTTTCCGTCTATGCTTCATTTTTTTTCCATAAAATCCTGAAAGTTTAATCTATACCTTAACCATTATTAAAAAATGGTAGAATATTAAATAACGTATCTTTTAAATATATACATGTCATATAAATAATTAACACATTGATAGTAATTCGCTTTTTTAAAAATATCCCTAGACCGTGTTGATGTGTGTATTTAGATGTATAGTTTTTTCACAACATGCAAACAAGCATACTCCATGCATGCAGCAAGCAAGCAGCAAGCATGCAACAGGCAAGCAGTAAGCATGTAGAATTCAAGCATTCAGCAGGCATGGTTTCTGTCACAGCTCCGGCTCTGCGGGGCTCCGGCAGTCCCACGCGAGCTTATTATCGTCGCAGACTGTTTTAACGCACACCACCGCAGCTTCGGCTTGCTGGCCGACCACCTGCTCCTCTGCTTATTATCATTTTTACATTTCTTGATAACATAAGTATTATAATAAAACATTTGCGGAATAAGTTGTTTGCGAAATAAATAGTATACGAAACGTTGGTTGTAAAATGAAAATTTGTCAATGGAGTTTTGATGAAACTTTAGTGAACCGTTATTTGCGTACAAAATTTAATTTAATTTAATAGATTAGTCAATTGTTATTAAGAAAACCATTACTTATCTACTTGGTTTGTATTTAAAAGTTCATGTAATACTACATTTAAGTTCCAAAATGTTCCCAATTAAGTGAAATAGTGTAATTTCTTATTGAAAAATAAATTTCTTAAACCATATAAATTATATTTTTACGTAAGCACCTGATATCTGAAAATTGGCCGTCGGCAAAAGTTTGCAAGTACGCATACGTTCACAATACATATTAGAACTATCTACTTGATACGACACATTTTGTTGATCAGAAAATAAGTAATCTCTGGCATCCCTGGGATTTTGGGCCATAACAAATAGCTTCAGCCGAAATATTTTTCTTTTTGAGATTATTTCAGCTATGAGAAACTGTAAAGAAACTGATAAATTATCCTCATTTTTGTATCGCATAGGATACACCTCTGCCTTACCCTTTGGGGATTCAGGTGTGACGTAACTAGTAATTACTAATCAATTATCCTCAGTTTCGTATCTTATAGGATCTGCCTTACCGTCCAACTTTGACGTTCAAAAAGTTCTGATTATTTGATTAATTTTCACATGATTGATTTGATTTAGATATTCCTGAATGTTGTCCTGTCTCATTACCTTGTATTGTATAACGGGCTGGTGTACGCAACTCCACGTCAAAGCGCGTATTTTGCGTGCGGGTCTCATTACCTTATTGGGTACAGTCTTCGAGCTTGTATCCGTGCAACTTAAAAAAGCTTTCGCTACTGAAGCTCCTCGCTTTGCTAATATAATTTCAACAGGCATTCATCACCGATGTCACATTCAGTGGGGGAACCCACTGAATTATTACTTGATTTCGAAAGGTGATGATTCGATTTATATTATGCTAGAGGACATAGAGCATATAATTACAAAAAAAAGAACGGTGATACTCGGTTACACAGTAAAGTTGTACCGCTACAATTCTGGCCAATTATGAGAAATAATACTCCTCGTGTGTGGAATTAATTGTGGGGTAGTATGACCTGTTAATTGTATATTTTGGTTACGGTTTCTATTTTAATATTATTCATGAAAGTTATTTAAACATTTTCCTGATAATAATCAGTACAAGGTCAAGGAAAAGTAAGTTAAATGCTTGACAGGAAAATTAATTTGCGTAGGGATTAAATGGCTTCCTGAAATTGTTGGTTGTTCTGCTATAACATCGAGAGAAACACAAGGAATGGGAGGCCTATGCCAAGGAGTGGGATAGTTTTATGCTTAAAACTGGTAGGAACTGTATTTATTTCTTACTCTCATTTTCTACCAAGTCTTTTCTGAACTAACTTATTGATGCTTCCAGGATATATGATCCCGAATACCGATATTTAACATGAAGCGAGCTGTACTCGGAGTTTATTTCAAAATGAAATCACCCGGGAAACACAAAATAATCTGGGTACCGACATACCTTGGAGAAGTAAGCTGAAGTGACAGAAAAACGGCAACATTATTTTGTCGATGGACCGATGGTAGGTGAAGCAAACTAGTCCTGAAGTTAAGACTGCGTATCAGCAAGCCTAGTGTAAGACGCCATAAAAAGGTGGCTGTAGACAGTTGTTTGACGGGGTGACGGTTTATTGTGACGCAGCATGGTGCAGTCATTGAACTGTGAAAGTGATTGAGTGATTCCCTATCTGACCTCCACAACTCTGTTACTAAATAACGTCGTACCCCTCACTACAAAAAGTAATAGCGGAACATATTACCAAGTAGTACAAGTATGGGAGATAAAGAACTTTAGGCACCCTGTTCTTCATTCATACTTCTAAACCCCTCGGTAACTGGTCTAACCCGGCCTTAGAGCGTACTGACTGCCAAAGATCTGCGCATGACGGTTTGGACCAACAGCTAAACGTGCTTTCCAAGATATGTTAGGTTTTTGGTATAATGGATAATCACTTATCCAAGGACCAACCTTGACACGTAGCTTAACCTTCAATCCGACCCGTGACGCTGTTATTACTTAACTCTGGGCCCGCAGCTATATTTTTGCTCTGTTTTTATTATTTACTGTGTATCTTTGTAGAACGGTTAGGTATATTAGGTATAATATTTTTATGACTTTCTTTAATAAAAACCCAATGCAATGTAAACCGTCGATATTTAGGCATCGTTCTTGACCTAAACTGATTCAACTTGCGACGCGATTTGTCATTAATTTACTTTACGTGAGCACCGTCCTGTCGCAAGTCGCGCCACGGTAACTCGTGGCGTCCTCTTAAAAAAATGTTTTTGGTCCAAAATCAGCAGGCCGTCAGACTTTATTGTTTTCTGATTATCATAATGTGTAGTAGTATGTACAATGAAACTTTTTGGGCCAACTGCTATTTTCCATCAGGTGTCACGTCAGTAGCAGCCTAGCAACTATTTATGTAATTTTAAATAAATAAATTATATTCAAATAATAAATATCGCTGGACATTACACACACCTCATCTAGTGTTAATTAAGTTCAATTCCACTTGATATTTTTGACATTTTTGCACGTGACATTCTGTATTATTTCTTTTTTTTATATTTTTTATTTTGTTTAAACATTATTTGAATTTTGACATAGTAAAGCTTCACTTACTTTTGACATTTATATATTTTTCTTTGTTTTTATTTTTTGTTAAAATTTAATTAATACTTGCATTCCACTAATATAATTTTAAAGGTTATCAATTTTAATGTCAATGACCTCCATGAATATTTGTACACCTTCGGGCATAACATAGCGCGCTTGTAATCTTTTGTAACAACTATTTATTGTACCTGTGTTATCAAATGATTAAATGACTTATGACTTAAGTGCCACACTATGCAACGAGGTATAATTAAACATTTATTACATTTGCATTTTTTTAAATAATTAATCACATTTTATGTTTTGGTTTTATTTATTTTACTACTTACCGTATACTCCTATACCTTGCATCTCATCGAACTGCATATAAGAAGTTTCACGATAATCACTGCGGTGGCGTATCTAATACGACCTACCCAAATTTTGTTTTTGAGATTATCTCAGGTTCGTAACGTAATGCAATGTGAAACTGTCAAATTATCCTCAGTTTTCGTATCGGGTAGGATACAACTCTGTCTTACCCCTCGGGGATTTCAGGCGTGATGTAATCAATTCGTCGGAACATCGGGTGGGTATTAAGACCTGTGTTGCACCTAAGAGCAGAGCGCAAGGTCAAACAAGAGCCAGAGCAACAACACCTGCTTCACAGTCGTCGTCGCAGCAGGCTGCTGCAACAAAAGCCCCGCAAAATGTCATGGGTTGGAAAATACATATCTGGTCTGTGTTTAATGGCCCATCAATATCTGCTACACCACTGCCACACACACTGTCCACTATGCTGGGGCCCCTAAATATTAATGGTGAATGGACTGCAGATGCCGATTTCCGATTCCGATTTCAGCGTAGATCTCTATGGAGAAAAATAGCCAAGGAACTCAAACGCAAAACAAAAAACAAATCAAAATATTGTTCCAAAATCTTAGTACCTAATAGATAACTGTGCCTCCAGGGTTGTCCCATTTAATCAGTTCTAAGTGCACTCAATTAGTAATTACAAACATGTGATGTTATTAATAGCTATTGTCCATGTCATCATTAGGTTAACTCAAGGAGAGTGTAAGGATTAGCCAGGGAGCGTGGGTGCTCGCTGACTGTCCAGGGTCCGCTGGATGGAGAGTGATTCAGTGGATACTTCGCTCAGGGAGGCTCGTTTCATGCACCCCTTATCCATCCTTCATTATTCCTACATGCCTGTGGAAATCAGAAGTGTTTGTGGGGGGACAAACACTTCTTCAATATCTTGCACACCCATCATCACGCGATCAAAGTCTGTTCAGAACTTCTTTGACTTAAAATAGTTTTAGGTACCCAGCATTTTAACAAAACAAAAATAAAATTGATTTCAATAAAAACGTATTTATTTAAAAAAATAAATGTTATATTACATGTCAGACAAAATAAATTGGTACTTATTTAGACTCTGTAAATTCCTTTACTGTCTTCAGTAAGTCAATTTACAGAGACTTCCTGCGCTCCACTAACGGCCGTTTTCTATAACTTACTTACGTATAACTGTTGGTTAATGTGCCTTCTTCCGTAGCTATCGGTGTTTCTATAAACAAAGAATATCATCCGTGTAACCTGTCACTTGATTCATAGAAAAATCAAAGAAAGCTTTTTTGTGACGTTTTGTTTCTAACCGTCCAGTAAGCAAAATGTCAAACAGACAGAAATAGCACCCTACCGAAACCGACTAGTAAGTTTTTGAAAATGGCCGTAAGTGAATAATAATTTAGTTTCGGAAATTAGTGTTTTAGGTTGCTAATCGAATTCGAATAAGGGGGATGATCTGCATTCAATTAGTTTTTGGTTTCTTTCATTTTACCATTAACTTCCGAATCTAATGCTATTTTCACTAAAAAAATAAAAGTTATCACGAAGAAATCTGTGCAAATCCATAGAAAATAAAAAAATATAAAATTTATAAAACTTTTCCTTATTTTGAATTTGCGCAGAAATAAAAGTTTAATCGACATTTTCTATTCGCGGAATTTAGACAAAATATTCATGTCCTCTCATTGGTCCTAAATAATTAATAGCATGACTAAACGATTTGTCGTGTGGTATACATGTTGACGAAAGGTGCGTTCTCTCCCTCTTGCAGCCAGTTATCTTCTGAGTATTTGTTGTTCTCTCTTTCTACAACGTGGAAGGTATACGCATGACGACTCTTGTCTGATTTGTTGTGAGCACTTTTGTGGACGACGTTGCCGTGGAGAAGGATGCAAGTACCTAGAAGAAGAAATGGTGACGTTACTTCTTGCAGATACAAAAGTTCAGTATCATGTTCACGTTGACAGGTTATTTGCATCCCGTATATTTTGCTGCATCACTCGAATAATATAGAAGTATGGATGAGACTGGTACAAAGAGAGGCCTATTCCCAGCAGTGGGTGAAGTCGGGCCGTGGATGATGGAAAAAAACAGAATGAAAGATGCTGCTGTGAACCCACGAATGTAGATAAGAGATGACTTTCAAGTACAGAGAACAGAATAGTCGCAGCGATCAACTTTTGCTCACGGTGCTCACAATTTTTCCCTAAGAGAGCCATTCAAAGTCAGCCTGGTATACGTTATTCGTGCCGCAGTGCGAGTAAACGCACCACGATAGTATCATTGGATAACTTTAATATAATTTTCATCCCTTATAGGAGCTGAATTTTCATAAATCCGTAGTGAGTCGGGGTCCTTCGAAATATGTGTAATTTATTTTTTCTCAAATTTTAATGTTTGATTTGGTTGATTGTTAATGTTTGATTTGGTTGATTGTTAAATGATAAAAGACTCTTTACGATGACTTTTCGAGGTTTAGTTTTTCTAGATCGCATGGCTACGGTGTTCAGTTTTTCTTGGTAGTGTGCATTCGTTGTTAAGTGTTTCGTATTCGTCAACTTACGGGGACGTGTTCTTCGGTGTTTCACTTTTCCAAATCACGTATCACACTCGTAGAACTCTTGTGCAATATTTCATGTTGTTAAAACCCAGGTTTAGGTTGAGCGTTTAATTAATTTAAGATCTAAGTATTGTGGTTAATAGAGTAAAGCTAAAGCTCAAGGCACCATCATCGTCTGCCTAGCCTTTCCCAACCATGTTGCTTCCAGTCTATCCGAATGCAGCTGAATACTAGTATTGTACATGGAGCGACTGTCTATCTGACCTCCACAACCCAGTTAGTACTAAGTAATACGTTACTATACCCCTTGAAAAGTCTGGTTGTCATACTTTCGGGCCACTGACTACCTGTAACGACTGCCAAAGATCTAAATATGATATCGGGGACCAACGGCTTAACGTGATTTCTGAGGCACGGAGGAAACTCGGCACGTGATGGGTGATCAATTATCCACGGACCGAGGCAAGCGAGGCTTAACATAAAGATCGACCCAGGTGGCTGATATTATTAAGCCACGAGCTCCTCCTGAAGATTGAGGTATAAGGTTAATATAACAGAGAAAATTGGATTGTAAACATAATACAATTTCTGCGATCCTAACAAGCGAGGCTTAACCTAAAGATCGACACGAGAAGCTGTATATTATTATTTAGCCTCAAGCTCCTTCTGAAGGTCAAGGTATAAGGTTAATATAACAGAGAAAATTAAATTGCAAACAGAATGCAATTTCTTAGCCCCACTGGGATTACTTTCACTACGCACTTGACCTTTGATTGCACTAAACACGAAAGGTACAATTCCAAAGTCAACCACACCCGCAAGCCTTAACAGCAAAAGCTGCCAAGTCGATATAACCCGTAGCGACGCAACTGGTCTCGATTTAAATCTATTTAAACTGCAACAAGCGACAATGGTGTTGATTCTGTTGTGCACAAACTAAACTTAATATAGGCTATTGCTATCTTTTACTAAAAGGCAGTGCGAGAAAAGGACGGTTATAGCTATGAACTAAGTTAGAGATGTCAAACTAGTTTATGCCTTGCGCTTCACCGTGTTTTTAGTCGACATGTTTTTATGTGCACCCTTAATTTATATAGAAATATTAGTTCCAACTAAATTTGACAGCTCTAAATTGCGTCCGTCTCTTTCTCGTTTTATTACAGAGAAAAAGATAGCAATAGCCTAAATTAAGTTTAGTTTGTGCACAACAGAATTGACACCATTGTCTCTATCTACGGAAGCAAGAGAGTTACGTAGAAGCTTTTCGAGTCACCTTCTAACAAGGAGATTATTATTATGTTTAGAGTAGGTATATATTAATACATAGTTCTATCTCATTGTTAGCTCGTGAGTCCAGTGGTGGCAAGGACAACTGCTTCTGAGATTCTGTGTTGGATTCTTAAGTCAGGCCATGTATTATTGGGTTTTTTTTTTCATTAGGAATTTCTCAGTTAAAGCCAAGGGGTTACGGATTTGTGTACGGTTGATGGCACAAGGCTCTCCCACTATTACATCATAGCGAAATGCGCTTGTTTTATTAGGTTCACCTCAGCGTAACCTTATGGGGATTATATTTTTAATAATTGAATGATATAATTGTAACACAAATGACAATTTAGTAATTTAATGATAATTGTAATGAAAATGATAATAATTTATTAGCTGATGTATTGAATGTTAATAGTATGTGTAATAATAATAATATAATCGATCTGGTCTTTGAAATGTAAGTACATGTTTCATAAATAATGTAAATGTTTGCATGCCGAATGGTAAAATATGGCTGAACTTTAATATGTCATAACAACTGTATTGTATTACCCATATTTGCGAAATAAAATTCTATTCTATTCTATTCTAAGTATAATTATTGATTGATTATTGTTTTTTTTTGTTGATTATAAACATTTTTTTTTTAAATTTTGTATTTATAAATATATTATTATTATTATATAATACTAAATATAAAATATTATATATTTATTTCCATGCCCTCTTCAGAATTGCACTGAAATGATATTAAAGCTATGTTTCTTTACACAACAACCACTTGAGCAAACTTTGCAGTATTTCAATGTCGGGTTGTTATTTTCTCCCAGCTCTTGTAAATCCGTTTGTTATTGAAGTTTTTTTAGTTAGATTGCTCTGTAAAGTGGGTAGGAGTCGAGAATATTATTTGCTCTGCAACAAATTTAATATTTGTTCTCACTTTTATTAGTGCTTGTTTACTAGAAATGGAATTGCCGGAGCCTGATGAAAAATGTAATACAATGTTGGTACATTACATTTCACTATATTTTTATCACGTTGAACTCTGTAATGTCAAGTATTAATGAAGACCAAAAATAATTATTTACATTATCTATGTCACCGTAAATTTTTAAAACTCGTTAGATTGTAATCTATCTAGCACGATTGTAAACTCTCGAAAGATTGTCAACCGAACGTACTGCTTACAATAAATTATTTACGCATAAAATTGTGAAATGCGTCAAATCAAGTATCTCTACCTTTATAATCGGGGTTTGAAGCACCCCGACGTTAGGTTAGTTAGGTCGTCGACTACGCTTTTTAGTTTGAAGCACCCCGACGTTAGGTTAGTTAGGTCGTCGACTACGCTTTTTAGTTTGAAGCACCTCGACGTTAGGTTAGTTAGGTCGTCGACTACGCTTTTTAGTTTGATGCACCCCGACGTTAGGTTAGTTAGGTCGTCGACTACGCTTTTTAGTTTGAAGCACCCCGACGTTAGGTTAGTTAGGTCGTCGACTACGCTTTTTAGGCGAATATAAAGTATTTCGAAGTTACATTAATCGGTTTTTTCTCAGGATAGTTCATTACCTTTTCATGAGAGTGGTCGAGATGAATACCGTCGCATACATTTCATAATTGTAAAATTGTAAAATGTATGCGACGGTATTCATCTCGATCGTTTCACTTCGATACATTATAATCTACCGAAAAATAATGCGTTAAATTGTAAGCAGTATGTTCGATTGACAATCTTTTGAGGGTTACAATCTCGCTAGATAGATTACAATCTAACGGTTTTTACAATTTTACGCTGACATATACATACTACAACTAGAACTTTATATAATTA
This sequence comes from Xestia sexstrigata, assembly GCA_941918905.2. Lineage (NCBI taxonomy): Eukaryota > Metazoa > Arthropoda > Insecta > Lepidoptera > Noctuidae > Xestia > Xestia sexstrigata. The sequence goes on along the minus strand of OW799200.2, from coordinate 6,141,243 downwards.
TAAAAATAAGACTAAAAGTAAGTACCTACATATATAAAACGACGTCAATAGGACACTTAGGCGTCAAAGTACTTCTCCTCATCGCTGTCATCTGCAAACGTGCCCAGAAAACTGGCAGCATCGCCACGTTGAATGGCAATGGTAATTCTTTGGCCAAAGAAAGAGCCAGCCAAGGTCACGCGAAGTGTCGACCAGTCGGTGATAGATTTCCTTAAAAAGGAGACGCGCACTTGGGCGCCATGAGTCCATGGCCCGAGCGTTTCGACCCCAATCGGCTCAAAGCTGTAGTTACCAATTTAAAGTTACAGTATTTGCGCTGTTTGAGGATCTAAGCAGCCGCAGCAGTAGCGCCTGCACAGCGTGCTTGCAACGTGAGATGGCGCAAGGGTGTCGACACAGGTTGAGTCACATCAAAGGTCTACACACGATCCAAAGCACCAACGTCATGCGTCATCTCTTGCCATCGCCACGTACCAAGCCGTTTGGTTCTAAAACTGCTGGTACGCCGGCGCTGGCAAGAGGTCGACGAACAATGTCGTTAATACTGGCGTGCCGTGCAATGCGACCTGCGGTCCTGTAGCAGGACAGGCCATGGTGTCCGAGGCTGTCGACAGCTTCACCGCAGTGACACCGATGTGGAGCAACACAAGGTGCGCCTAAGCGTAGACTCTTCGGGACCCGGAACGATGCGTCATCCATCATAGTGCCAATGGTGAATGACGGAAGTGCCTAAAGCCACAAACCCGACTCCCATTCCCTCACGGCCAGTAGACGGGCACGCTCCACAGTATTGATTGACGTGTGTAAAAGGGTATTCCGTACAATACTGCAGAGCGCCACGTCCCACTGTCTCTGGGAGGACAGGTTGTCGGGCAAATCCGTATTGGGACAAGCCATCTTCCAAGCATTCAACGCATCGGTCAACTACGGCACCTCAATATCCACCAGTGACTAGTGAGAATGACAAAATATCCCTGGTTAATTTTTCGGTACTGTAGACCGAGGAGGGGACGGCTGGTAAACTTATAATATAATATATAACTTATAATATAATATAATAAATGAAAATATATAACGCCGAGACCACCCAAGCGAGTGGGAAGTGTGGCTTGCTGCCAAGCTCGGTCGTCCAGGGCCACATTAAGTATTGAAGTACGAGTGTTCCTAACAATTTGGTTGAGTTTTTCTAAAAGCTGTGGATGCTTCCAAAGATGAGAGGAGCGAAGGCCATACACACATCAATAAAAGTTCGCGATCACTTTGAAAAATCGATATCTTTTTTGTTACGGTAGATTAAATTATGATTTCTTCTTCTTGTTAGATTATTTACTTAAAGATATAGATTTGGAACATAAAACAAGACAACAGTAAAAAATAAACGCATAACAAAGATTTTTTCTTGATAAAGTTCAATTTAAAAAATTATATCAGCTTATGCTAGTGATCACAAACATTTTTTGATGTGATGATGTTTTGATAAGTGTGAAAGCCGAATGAATGTTAATTTTGAAAAGTCTCTCCGAAACATCATTAAAATTTTGAATTGTTGCTTCAATGAACGACGCAAAAGATTCATCAAATATTAGTGACCCTAGAAGGTGAAGAGATTTTTTTCAGTAATTTTGATATTTGGTGTCAACGAGTTAAATTTAGAAATGGTAGTACGCACCACCTGTCTACGTCACACATCTCAAGTGGTAAATCAGCCTAACTCATCGTAATAGCTTTAGGAATACGTAAGTAACGCAAACTACTTGGCAGATCTCACCTTTGCTAACGGGAACAGGTGTAAAACTAGACGATGGGTAAATAGGAGCTGATCTATCGTATATCAACGTTTCTTTGCTGCTCTTATCAGGGTTCCGTACCAGTCGCCTGTGGACCCCGGACTTGTGGGACCCCGGGACTACCCAGAGGCAGCCATTTTGAATAGTGGCGTCTTCTAGAGCTATCCAGAAGCCGATTGGAGCTACTGGTTCCGTATGCAGGTAGGTTATGTCTTGGTGCGGCGTTACTGAAACACAGAAAAATGAATCACTAAAATGTAATTGTATACTGACTACGCATTAGGTTATTGGGTTTTTCCATCAGTGGCAGCCATGAGTCTGGGTTTGTGCCCGACTGATGGCAATATTACATGGAACTTAAAATAAAACTGGAAAAATGTGGGTTTACTAATGGGTACACGACTGAACAAAGTAGATTGGCAAACGCCCATAATAAGACAGGCAGAGTTAGGGTAAGATCGACGAACAAGATTGATAAATTAATCAAATCACTGCTGAATACACACACAACTAACGATGAATATTTTAAAATGAATATTTATCAATGAAATAAAAAGATGATTATAATTATAAGGTTATGAACAAACTTTTTTGGTTATAGGTATAGTTAGCTAGCCAGCTATGTTTTGTTGGTTATTTGAAAATTACAGACTACCCTGCGATGATTATAAATAGTTAATTTAATTGGTAAAGTCACAAGAAATGGGATAATCAGTATCCAGCCACAGCGCAAGAGTGCAAAAGCGAAGAAAATCTTTGTCGATATTTGACTTCCACATAAAAAGTTGCATGATAACGTTTAAAAAATAGACGATTAAACACACGTCCGGCTTTCGGACTTTGTACAAACAACTAATAAATGGACAAAAACGTATGTTCCGATTTTATTGGTACTGTATACCTATTTCATTTCGGTTTACCATGTCGATTTTCGCCGATGTCCTTTCGATGTTTGGCATTGTATAGACTTATGACTTGGGTTGGGACATAGGATACCTACTATTTTTTATTTTGGTAGGACGGATAATATTCGTTCACCGTGAGATTGAAGCAGAGGGCCAAAAGTCTACCTAAATGTTTAAGCTAAGCGAATAAAAAAAAAAAAAAATAAAAAAAAAGAAAAAAAAAGACAAGCAAATAAATAAATTATTTTCTAAGAATTCTTAAATAGTTTAAAAGCAAGTATTAATTAGTATGATGATTTAATATGATATTGTGCTATTTATCGAGCAATGAGCAATGTATTTATGGTTGGATCCGAAAGGAGAATGACGGAAAGTATAGTAGTAGTAGTATAGTAGTCTTTAGATTTTTTATACAAAAATCTTATTCTTATCTTTTTTTGAATTATCATTTTAAATCAATTAATTTCAGTCTGAAGCAACCAGGGGTTTTAGAAGATAATAAAAAAATCTGTTGTAGTTTCGATACTAAGCATCCACCATCTTTTACTCTTTTATATTATTTGACGGCCACAGTCGCCAAATGTTACCAGTTTATTATGATTTCCATTTTTAAAGGGATAAAAAAGGGATGAAAAATAAAAATCTAATTGCACTTTATTTTTTGCAAACAATCGGCATTTTTTTTTTCTTGGATTTCCTGGCAAAGTTATTAGACATAACATACACTGTTCTTATCCGTCTATTCGCTTGTTAAACCTCGATATTTTTAACTTTTTTAATATACCAAAAAAATATGTGTAACTTAGATATAATAAACGTTTACATCTTTCTGAAAATTTCACCCTGTGTTATGTTGCCGGTTAGTTGAAATTCAGTTCGATATAATAACTTAATAATTCTACAAAGTGTGGAAATTATATTTGCTGGAAATCGTCATTATTTCTATATAGTCTTACTTCCACCACACTTCCAGTAAACATACGAGTATTAACAAAATACTGTTCCGTCGGCTATTTTGCGAGAATCACACCTTTCAGGAAAATGCTGTATATTGCATACATCAGAATAATTCATAGGCCATAATTAATAAAGATTATGTGTAGAAAAAAAGGGTATTACCTTGTTTTCCATAAAATAATTTGTACTATTATTGTTTTCCATAATCGTCTCCCCTTATAATATTTACTTGTACTATTATCATTTATACTAATAACGCTTGTCTTATATTACTTATTAGTCATAACTTTTATTTGCCATAAAATATGGTTCCATAATAACATGTGTTATTCTATAATAGAATAGAAAGTTTTTATTTTAGACCGTAGTTCTTTAGGGTGAGTTATAATCATTAGTTTCCATAAGTAACACATTAAATAATCGATACTTGACCTACGCAACATTTAATATAATTAAGAAACGTTTATTGTATCATTATACAATAAACGTTTCATAGTTAAATTAAATGTTAATCATTTAATTAGTTACCATAATGACATTTTGGCATTTGGTGATTAAGTGATTTATTACAGCAAACAATCTTTAGTTCTTATGATACTTCTGATGATTTTGGTACTATGATAATTGAATCTCCTAATTTTACAAGTAGTTTTGTTCTAAGTATTGTATTATACACACATCAACACGGTCTAGGGATATTTTTAAAAAAGCGAATTACTATCAATGTGTTAATTATTTATATGACATGTATATATTTAAAAGATACGTTATTTAATATTCTACCATTTTTTAATAATGGTTAAGGTATAGATTAAAATTTCAGGATTTTATGGAAAAAAAATGAAGCATAGACGGAAACCGTTTATGAATGAACTTTTAATTTGTGAGTAAAAACTGAAAAAAATAGAAAAATCATTTAATTTGTGTTTATAAACTTGAAGTTAGTAGTCTGAAAAAGCGCCCATGATGTTCATAACACATCGGCAACGATTCGGCATGCTCAGAACAAGGTTGTCAATGTCTTGCTGCGGAATATTGTCCCATGTCCTTCTAAGGTGCGCAAAAAGTTGATCTTCTGTAGCCAGATTTTCAGGAACTTCCTTCAGAGCTCTTCTTTGCAGCATATCCCACGCATGCTCAATGGGATTTAGATCTGGCGATTGAGCAGGCCAGTCTAAGGCCCTAACATTATGTGTATGTAACCAAGCTGCTACCGTTCTCGCCGTGTGTGCCCGGGCATTGTCGTGCATGAGCAGGAAATCTTGCCCCATTTGTGTTCTGTGGGGCAAGATTACGGGCCCCAGCACCTGTTGGACGTATCGTTCTGCCGTCATATTGCCCCGCACCCAAACGAGATCCGTCCGTCCTCCAAGACGAATTCCTGCCCAAACCATAATTTTTCCTCCTTGGTATGGGTGAACTTCCTGAGGGTTCTGGAGACGGCTCCATTGTCCAGGAACTCGCCAAACACGCGTCCTTCGTGAATCTGGATGGAAGCCGAACCTGGATTCATCCGTGAACAGCACATTGGACTATTGGTCACGGCCCCAGTCCACGTGGTTCCGAACCCATTCTAATCGTCGTCCACGATTGTCTCTCCGTAAAGGTGGGACCCGGAGTGGTCTACGAGAGCGTAGATTGCTTTCATGCAGTCGCCTTCTTACAGTTTGGTCACTCACAAGCACTTGGTGTTCCACTCGCAGCCTTTGGACCAATTGAGTCGCCGTTGCATTTGGTTGTGCTCGCGCAGTAATTTGCAAAAATCGGTCTTGTCTGGGGGTAGTGATGCGACTTGGCCCCCGGTGCCTCTCCGCTACTTCACCTGTGGCACGATAGCGTGTCCACAATCTTGAAATTACATTTTGATGGGTCCCTATGGCCTCAGCAACATTACGCTGAACCGATCCAGCTTCCAGCATTCCCACAGCTCGTAACATCTCCGCCCTCGTCAAATGTCGGCGTTGCATGGCTACAATACCTCAATTTTAACTTTATCTTTCGTTTAAAAATGAAAAAAAAACTGTAACTAAACGTAATTCGTATTGTTTTCTAAATTTCGCACAAATGAAAATTCCCTCTCCTATACATCAAGACATTTTTATGCCACCGAAACAAAAGAATTTTCAAAAATTTTAATTTGGAATTAGTCTGAGATAAATTACAAACAAATCGGTGTATAAAAGATTCCAATGCGGCCAGTACTTTTCGAGTTATTTAATTGAGTATGAAATATCCCTAGACCGTGTTGATGTGTGTATTATGAGTATTATTCCGAATGTTCCTTTAGACATTGTTAGTCCTAAAACATTTTCTATAAGTTAGGTTTTAGTGACAGAAACGAATCGTTAGACACATCTGCGACGATAAGCTCGCGTGGGACCGCCGGTGACCCGGCCAAGACAGAAACCATGCCTGCTGCATGTTGCCTGCTTGCTTGCATGCTTGCTGCATGCATAGTGTATGCTTGTTTGCATGTTTGCATGCTTCTTACGGGGAAATAACAACCACATATTATGTTCCTAATCAACTGTTATATAATGATTGTCGCTTTGATTGATTGATTTTCTGCCTTTTAATGACTATCGATGTGAAATGTATGCTAAAATAAGATTCTGACTGTACACTTGCATAGCGATTGTACTAAACTAGAATTGTTGTGCTAGTATAGGCAAATTAATATTATTATGGTGCATAAATGTTATGGAAAACGACATTATTGTAAATGAATGTCCCTGTCCACATGGACAGGGGCGCATAAATTGATAGTATTAAATAGAATTGTTGGAGCTGCTGAAGATTGTACAACTGTCTTTGCATTGTATAGAATCAATCTCTAGTATTATATAATCGCACAGCCCATATTGTGTGAGTACTATGTACTAGAAAGCTATCATTCACTGAAATCCTACGTCTTTTCTTGACTTGAATGTGCCCTGGCGGTTGAGAGTATGTCACGCTCACTCTAATGTCTCGCTGATGGTGGCGCGTGTGTCGGATCATTCAGTTCCCTTCAAAATGGTTGAGTTGAATGGTGCTGATCCATGCGTCATGTTCGTGAACGGGCGCTGTCAGTTGTGACTGGTCAACTCTTAGTTGCCATGGCTTATTTGTATGTTTATTTTTGAATTGTATTTTTTGTTTTTACTATGGACACTTTTAACGTGCACATCTTGCTACATTGTTCTCACATAATATACCATCTCAACATGAATGATGTAACCAAGATTTTGTAACAATATTTTGATTTAAAAGAGTGTCCATGGAGTTTCTTGCCCGTTCTTCTCCATAGAGATCTACGCTAGGGAATGGGCAACTACAGTACTTTCACAGTTTTTATGTCTTGTGACTGGGACTGTAGCTACATTTAACTTTGTTTCGACAATTCAAAAGTGCCTGTAACTGGCCTACTTGAAATAAATGCTTTGATTGATTGATTGAAAAATATTTCAAATAAATTTATGGATAAAAATTTTTATGACACTTGATTGATTATGACCAATGAAATTAGTGAAAATTATTTTATGTAATTTCACGATTATGGCAACTGAAGCGTTATTTCTAATGAAATTATGGCAAATACAAGTACACAACAATACAAGTATACAATTATTGTATTTTAAATTAGTAAACCAAAAAACGAAATTGGGGGCGAAACCACAGGCGGAAGCTACGTAAAACAATACAGATATTCTGTGTCACACAATCATACCTTCGCCACCAATCCCAGGGTTCTTGTAAATGTACATGGACTGCACCACCGCCGGCTCCCTGAAGCCTAGCTCTCGGGTCACTTTCTGCACACGATCGCAGTAAGTGTAGCATCTGAAGATGGGATGCTGGAGGTGCAACGCGTGTCCTACCTGGAAACAGAACATACAGGGTGGAAACAGACTCATCACGAAGCCGTCAACCAAGCATTCTGTACATCAAACTAAGTAACTTTACGCAACAATTATTGCTGCAAATCGTGATTTTTAACCCAAATAAAAAGCATTTCTTTTTATTGTGGTGAAAAATCACGTTTTGCAGTAAAACTTAATGTAACGCACTCAAAACAATGGATGGATTGAATAGTGTGGAGGTTGTAAAAAAACTTGTGAAAAAAAAGTTGGAACTTTGACCCCCAATGTCTCCGTAACTAGAAGGTTCCCAGGTATGGTGTAGAACAAAAAAATGATCTCAATGACGGGGAGAACAAGTGCCTTTCGGCTTCGTTTAGTCTTTTTACACCCTTTATACATGCAGGTATAAGAAACACGGAGACAGCCGGTTATACTTGACAAATTAGTTATTGTGGGCCGATCACAAACAAGCTGGTCTGATACATGGAGCCAAGAGGTCATGGAGATCATGGAACTTGCGCGAGCGCAGCCGTCACAGTGGGCTCTGGGCTTGGTCGAGCTGACAAGTTGGCGTGGGAGCAACTCCTCAGCTCTTCCATTATAGCTTTGCAGGCCATCCTGGAAAGCTATAAGCTTAGCGTTTTCTTCATTACTGAAGGCCGTGCATGAAGAACACGACGAAGAAGAAGCAGATGATAAGAAACTGCATGAATTAGGTGTAAACATACAAATATAAGGTACGTATTTTTTGTTTTTAGCTTCGAAGTTTATACTCATCATCATCATCAGCCTATAATGTTCCCACTGCTGGGACACAGGCCTCCTCTCTATGAGAGGGAATGGGCTATAATCCACCACACGGGCCCAGTGCGGATTGGTAGATGTCACACGTCTTCGAATTTTTGGTTCTAGGACATGCCGGTGTCCTCACGATGTTTTTCTTCAGCGTTTTGAGAGCAGTGGTGATGAAATAAATTACACAAAGTAATGCGCCTGGTTGGGTGCGAACCCACGACTTACTGTTTGTAAGTCGGGGCTGCCACAATTGGGCCACCGCTGCTATCCAGCTAAGCCCAGCTCCAGCGGAGCTTATACTGGTTTTGATTATTTACATTTTATTAATAATAAATTATCATCAACATCACATCATATGACTTTTCTTATCCCATCTATTTTGTGGTCGTCGTCCGGGTTGACCGGATGCAGTTGAATACACCAGTATTTTAGAGGGAGCTTTCTGCACACCACTTTACAGTTACTGGGTGACATGTAACACGGATGTTCTATAATAAATAATAAAATTTCTTAACAAACGTTCTATATGATTTATTTATTGATTCCTATTTAAAAATGCTAGATTCAACATGCAGACATTTCTCAATTATTACGTATTTTCAAATATTACATACTTCCTATCGCAGTGCACGTATATTTGAATCAAATTGAATGATTCCTTTGTGTAGTATACATGTATAATGATGTATAGGTTTTGTGATAACTGAGTTGCTCGATACACAGCACACTCACACACACTAACTTATTCCACTAACTTATTCTTTGAATAAGTTAGTGGACTTATTCTTTGAATAAGTTAGTCCAGTGCAGAACACTGGAATATGAAATAGTGCATATAGTCCAGCAAATTGTTACACACAAACAAAACTTCACGCCTCTTTCCAATGGGGGTTCTACGATCCTTACATAGTCGGCTTGGGTGGGGTCTGCAAAGTAAATGTTTTGGGCGGTGCGCCGTGTGGGGAGGCGTTGATCGCCGCTCGTTCGCGCGGATTGGTGTTGATCGCCGCTCGTCCGCGCGGAGAGGTGCTGATCGCCGCTCGTCTGCGCGGTCGGGCGACGCACGTATGTAGGCATCAATGGATTTGAGGATGAATGACGATGAGATCTGCTTCACCTTAGATGGTCACCGGATCTGCAGTTTATAAGTTACCTAATTTAAATTGAACCTATACAGACTTTCAACTTACTTTATTTAGTGATATGGTGGGGTCTACTGTAAGTTCTCCATCGGGTCCGACTGCAGACTCCTCGAAGAAATAGCTGATGTTGTCGTTGCTCTTCAAAAAGTAGTCGTCTTTTAGTTGCTGAAAATAAAAATTAGCTTTTAATAAAGTGGCCAAGTTGCTTTTGTAATCAAATTTTATGCTAAAAAAATGTTTTGCATACATAGTATAACATCACGCCTGTAATCTCCGAAAGGTAATGTAGATATGTACTTATAAAATCTCAACAAACTAGTCTTTTTTAACTTCAACATCACCTAGGAAACAGTGTTCTTCGAGTAATTTACATTTTTTTTTTGTTTCTTGTTCTATAAAGCTACAATAGGAGATTTACATCTTAGAAAAGTTTAGAAAACAAAGGAAAAACAAAAGAGACTCATCGGCTACTGCTAAGTTCCAGGTGGAAAAACCCAATAGGAATTTATCCAACTTGGAAATCGAACCTTACGCTCATGAACACTGGACTGGATTTGTGTGTACAAGGTAAAAGCGGTAATAAGAAGAGCAGGTCATCTGATCTTTGATAAACACTTACTAGAGCAACACTCATGTTTTCTTTGGGAACTAGGAACTAGGAACTAGGAACTGGCAGAGATGTACCACATCCACCAAGCCAAAGGCAGTTTCTTTCATCATCATCACCTGCCTAGCTTTTTCCCAACTATGTTGGGGTCGGCTTCCAGTCTAACCGGATGCAGCTGAATACCAGTATTTTACATGGAGCGACTGCCATCATCTGACCTCCACAACCCAGTTAGTACTGGGTACTATGATACAACTTGGTAAGACTGGTTGTCAGACTTTTTGGGCCACTGACTACCTGTAACGACTGTCAAAGATCTACAAATGACATCCGGGACCAACGGCATAACGTGATTTCCGAGGCACGGAGGAAACTCGGTATGTAAGGGTGGTCACTCATCCACAGACCAACCTAGGCAAGCACGGTTTTAGCCGAGCGGCTGTTATTATTTAGCCACACGCTCCTTAAATCTCTCACTCTTTCACTAAATTTAGATTACAATAATAAGGTAATTACCGATTTTTCAGCATCAACTGTAGAGAATATGATCCTATCTTCTTTGCTAGGTATATTCTTAGTGAACTCCAATCCAGCTTGCAGCATGTCATCACATTCTGCCGGAGACAGGAAATCATCTAGGATCGCGTAGCCATCCTGTTCGACCTGAAATGTCACAAAATATATATTTGATTATTGAATAGGTAGGGGTCGATTGATCCCGCGGGATCTGCCTGTGTGGGACCAGTTTACTAAACACCCGTATTGTCATGCAGTTGAAGTTGACCTCTGAAAACCTAGGCGTGGGGTATTAAAGGACCCTTGACGCCTTGACGAAGTCGTCAACCAAGCATTACTTTTAATTACAAAACCTACGCATTTTTTTTTTGCTGGGAAACGACTTTTTATTTTGGAGTGAAAAGTCACGTTTTACGGTGTAAAACTCAATGTGTGCAAAATATTGTGCTTATCGATGTTTTGATTAGTAAAGGGTCATGAAAATAATTAAAGTAAACTAATTACCGTAAAACCAGTTTTGAAAAAAAAAAAACTTTGGAAACTTTAACCTCCAACATCAAGGAAACCGGTGACCTTTAATTTCAAGTAGTTTAAAAGGTTGGGGACCTTTTAGTTACTTTGAATTTGAATGTATGGTCCAGTACAGAAAGAAAAAAATTGCAATGACGGGGAGAACAAGTGGTATTTTTACACCCTTTATACTGTCAGCGATAAAGAAGATGATAAAAACTAATATCACGACTTAGCATTAGCAAACGTACGAGGTTGTCGACAAATGGAACATGGACTCTGCAGTTATTGTACTGATAGTCGTTAAGGTTTTCATGGACTAATCTAATAGCAAAGGCCCTCGACCAACACCTTAGGGGGCTCTCACTGCACGGCTGGGTCAAGGGCTTGATTCTGTACGCAGGAGGCCTGAAATGACCGCTTTAGCAGAATCATAATAGGATTCTACTTATATTATAAATACGAAAGTTTATGAGTATGGATGTTTGGATGTTTGTTACGCTTTCACACAAAAACTACTGAAGGGATTTCGATGAAATTTTGCACACAGATAGAACTTTTTATACCGGAAGTAAGATCCTATGGGACAATTTATCAAACAAAAGCTAGTAATAATATAAACTAGCTCCCATCTATAGCTCGTAAACATTTGAATGTCTTTGGAGTGAACCATTGCCCGTACCCACAGATAACCTCTACGTCCGACTATTTTATCTATTCATAATATAACAGTGTTAACGGATATTTCATAGGTATACTTCCATGACGTCTTGTACATGGGATTTACTAGCAAATAAAATAAAATAATTCTCCCCGACGCGCGACGGCTGTTTCCTTGAATCACAGTCTAGCTGTATTAGCCCGCTATTCTAGGCAGAAACTCAGGTACATCCGCACCAATCGTAATAGGCCATAAATTAGACAAACATACCATCATCATCATCATCATCATCAGCCTATTAATGTTCCCACTGCTGGGACACAGGCCTCCTCTCTATGAGGGAATGGGCTATAATCTAACACGCGGGCCTAGTGCGGATCGGTAGATGTCACATGTCTTCGAATTTTTGGTTTTAGGACATGCCGGTTTCCTCACGATGTTTTCCTTCACCGTTTTAACAATACACAAACATACCAACACAGAATGAAATATACAGTCACTGGCTGGCCGTTCCTGTACCTACCTATTTGTGACGAAATATTGGATGCAGGTTTAATCTACACACATCAACACGGTCTAGGGATATTTCATACTCAATTAAATAACTCGAAAAGTACTGGCCGCATTGGAATCTTTTTTACACCGATTTGTTTGTAATTTATCTCAGACTAATTCCAAATTCAAATTTTTGAAAATTCTTTTGTTTCGGTGGCATAAAAATGTGTGATGTATAGGAGAGGGAATTTTCATTTGTGCGAAATTTAGAAAACAATACGAATTACGTTTAGTTACAGTTTTTTTTCATTTTTAAACGAAAGATAAAGTTAAAATTGAGGTATTGTAGCCATGCAACGCCGACATTTGACGAGGGCGGAGATGTTACGAGCTGTGGGAATGCTGGAAGCTGGATCTGTTCAGCGTAATGTTGCTGAGGCCATAGGGACCCATCAAAATGTAATTTCAAGATTGTGGACACGCTATCGTGCCACAGGTGAAGTAGCGGAGAGGCACCGGGGGCCAAGTCGCATCACTACCCCCAGACAAGACCGATTTTTGCAAATTACTGCGCGAGCACAACCAAATGCAACGGCGACTCAATTGGTCCAAAGGCTGCGAGTGGAACACCAAGTGCTTGTGAGTGACCAAACTGTAAGAAGGCGACTGCATGAAAGCAATTTACGCTCTCGTAGACCACTCCGGGTCCCACCTTTACGGAGAGGCAATCGTGGACGACGATTAGAATGGGTTCGGAATCACGTGGACTAGGGCCGTGACCAATGGTCCAATGTGCTGTTCACGGATGAATCCAGGTTCGGCTTCCATCCAGATTCACGAAGGACGCGTGTTTGGCGGGTTCCTGGACGATGGAGCCGTCTCCAGAACCCTCAGGAAGTTCACCCATACCAAGGAGGAACAATTATGGTTTGGGCAGGAATTCGTCTTGGAGGACGGACGAATCTCGTTTGGGTGCGGGGCAATATGACAGCAGAACGATACGTCCAACAGGTGCTGGGGCCCGTAATCTTGCTCCACAGAACACAAATGGGGCAAGATTTCCTGCTCATGCACGACAATGCCCGGGCACACACGGCGAGAACGGTAGCAGCTTGGTTACATACACATAATGTTAGGGCCTTAGACTGGCCTGCTCAATCGCCAGATCTAAATCCCATTGAGCATGCGTGGGATATGCTGCAAAGAAGAGCTCTGAAGGAAGTTCCTGAAAATCTGGCTACAGAAGATCAACTTTTTGCGCACCTCAGAAGGACATGGGACAATATTCCGCAGCAAGACATTGACAACCTTGTTCTGAGCATGCCGAATCGTTGCCGATGTGTTATGAACATCATGGGCGCTTTCTCAGACTACTAACTTCAAGTTTATAAACACAAATTAAATGATTTTTCTATTTTCTTCAGTTTTTACTCACAAATTAAAAGTTCATTCATATACGGTTTCCGTCTATGCTTCATTTTTTTCCATAAAATCCTGAAATTTTAATCTACACCTTAACCATTATTAAAAAATGGTAGAATATTAAATAACGTATCTTTTAAATATATACATGTCATATAAATAATTAACACATTGATAGTAATTCGCTTTTTTTAAAATATCCCTAGACCGTGTTGATGTGTGTATATATATAAAAGAGAAGACTGACCACTCATCACAAAATCTGGGAAACTACTGTGCCGTGAGGTCTGAAATTTGGCACAAGCACTCTCTATTGGGTGCAGGCGCGCACTAAGAAGGGATATTTTAAAATTCGCAACCCAAGTGGTTGAAAAGGGATGTCAAAGTTTATATGAAAGTCCTATGTTTTTAAAGTTAGAGACATGAATGTGGGCCTGAATGTTCCTTTCGGCTTCTAGGTGCTCACTAAGAAAAGGTTTTACGGAATTCGGCCCTTAAGGGTATAAATAAGAGTGTTTAATGTTTGTATGAAAAAAGTAAAAGTCCAAATTGAATCTTACGGCAACGCGTTATTGCATAGGTACTTTACATTGAAATTAGAATACGGAAGCCGATAAAGATCCAAATTGAATTTTACGACAACGCGTTAATGCATATTTTACATTGAAATAAGAATTTGGAAGTTCCTTGAGGTTTATCTTCAGTTTTTATGCGAATTTCTAGGTAGCCAGTATTTTTCAGTAATATGCAGGCGTCTGCTGAAAGGTAATAAAATGAGGTTCTATAACGTTCTAAAGTTTTATGCGAATTTCTAGGTAGCCAGTATTTTTCAGTAATATGCAGGCGTCTGCTGAAAGGTAATAAAATGAGGTTCTATAACGTTCTAAAGTTTTTATGCGAATTTCTAGGTGGCCGCCTTTCAGCAGGCGTCTGCTGAAAGGTAAGAAAAAACGAACTCATGAATTATCAAAAAACTTTCAAAAAACGAACTCATGAATCAATCACAGAATACAGAATAGTGTAAAACCTGAGCTTACCTAAGCGATACACGTTCAAGCTCTTACTTTTCTGTTCTGCGATATTTTACTACTAATTTGCTTTGAAATATTTGTCACAATCGTTGTGTCTTCGTTTTGGTTTGTTTCACTTCCTAATTTTAAATTGGAGGATAATAATTCTGTTCTTACCTATTGCCTGGTTGGAATTTTGTTGTCTATTTCTTCGCGAATTACGTGTATTTCACACTGTGGTATTACTATAACAGTTTTTTAGTATTAGTCGTTCTTACTAGAAAAAGTGTCCTTGGATGCCTACGTTCGTATTTCAATTTTAGTGTTTAATATCTTTGGTTTAGGCTGCTGTTGTAAAAGAGTAGCTTTAAAGAACATTACGTTCCATGTAATATTTTTTACGTTACTTACTGGCTGTGAGCATTGTTTAATTAATTATTTAATTATCACTTATTTACTTAAATATCCCTGGCGATGGCGCATGCTTATTTTCATATCTATCCTATTTGGTGAACGGTAACGTGGTCATGGCTTCTCTAATTCGAGGCAGCATTGTGCGCCACGTGTCTAACAACTGGGAAAGATTCCAACCTTTCACCCAGGATCGGTCAGGAGCTGTTTATTGTTCGAAGCGTAAATACGTCGCTGAAACGTCTTGTAATGGCACCTACGGAACCACCTGTGAACTCCTAGCAGCGGGAGATTTATTCCCATTTGAGTTCTAGGTGTTTTAAGATGGTACTTTTATTGCTGGTTTTGGAGAAGCACAACAAAGAGTAAAAATAATCCGATTCTCAGGAAACTTTAATGACAGGCATTTTGATGTTTTAATTCCGTTGGCCAATTTAAATAATCAAAATGATCTTTTGACCTTTCATGCTGGCAAAATTGAAGAATCACAGACTTTCAATGAATCAGTGGAATGTGTACAGTTGATACATACTAATTTTCATCCCTATCCTATTTGGTAAACGGTAACGTGGCCATGGCTACTCAAATTCGAGCCAGCATTGTGCGCCACTTGTCTAACAACTGGGAAAGGTTTCAACCTTTCACCCAGGAGCGGTCAGGAGCTGTTTATTGTCCGAAGCGTAAATACGTTACTAAAATGTTTTGCCATGGCACCTACGGAAGCACCTGTGAACTCATCATGGCAGCGGGAGGACTATCCTATTTAAGTTCCAGGTGTTTCAGGATGGTACGTTTATTGCAGGTTTTGAGGAAGCACGGCAGGGAGTCAAAATAATCCGATTCTCAGGAAACTTTAATGAAGGTCATTTTGATGTTTCAATGCCGTTGGTTAATTTAAATAATGAAAAAGATCTTTTGACCCCTCACGCCGGCAAAATTGAAGCATCACCGACTTTCACTGACTCATCGGTAAATGTGCAGTTGAATTCACAATCGCAGTCCTAATTCAATGCTATAGATTTAGTCGAGAAGTCGCTTGCCTATAGTGAGCAAACGGAATGCGAGTAATTTTTTTCTAGCATACAGTATGGATTAACTTAAGCCTATATATACAATTTATTACTTTTGCATTTGAACCCTAAACCGTAGTTAAGGGTTCTGAATGCGCGAGTTCTAAAGTGCACTTGGTCTGTTTTCTTGGAACATTAAAGATTCACACTAAATCTCATGAACACAAACGTATGAAACACGCGAGTGAAACCGCGCGGGTACAGCTAGTAATATAATATAATCATAACGGTTTTTCATAGACTATGATTGCGTAATCTATAATAAATTTAAAGATTTTTTTGCTAATTTTAAAATTATCAAAAAACATTTCTAAGGCTAGGCTTCTGGCAATAGCTTTGTTTTTATTCGTTGCCCGCACTAGGAATTTCTACTGTATCGTGGGTTTAAACACATTTGAACTGATAGGCCATGCAAATATTTGTTCCATGCGGGAATCGAACCGTCGACATGCAGCGCAGTAGCCAATCACTCAGCCATAGCGCCAACCGTACCGTCAACAAGATTGATCTAGGGCCTAGGATTTGCGGTCAGTAGAGGCAGGTAGCCTATGTTATTTTTATATCATCGTTATAGCTGATGAGTCTTCGCAAAGGCCTTCAGAAGAAACTAATTCATTAAAGTCAGCAACTTTGTAGCCTAAACTCTACGTAAGATATCAATTACTTTAAATACATATAACGCTCAGCTGTCTTCTTAGGCCATTTATATGTTATTAGATACCTACCTATTAGACAGGACATGTGTACATCGGTCAGCAGCTCGACCATCTCCTATATCACAGATAGCAAACAAAAATACTTAGGTTAAAAAAATAACGAATCGGTAAAGTATTGGTTTGGTTCTCAAGAGATAATACGCCTAATAAAGACCAGAGATATATAACAATAAAAGTATCATACCGATTAAAGTATTTAGATTTCATGAAACATTAAACTATGTTTTCTGCCCGCCCCGCCGGCCACAGTAGCCGTGTTGTTTATGTTTGTGTTCGAGATGCGTGCGCGCACGTTCTATAGCTGCCGCCCCCACGTGGTGCGGCTATTTTCGTCAACTTATTTCAATATCGCGATGCGGAGGGCCTTGGGTACTGGTGGTAAGTAAATACTAATGTACAGTCGAGCATGGGCGACGGCAGGGGTTTTTCCATCGAGGTGTACGTTTAGATCAGAAAACAGCTTGATATTTTTGAACTCCTCCTCGGATATGTAAGGTTCAAGTTACTCACTTGGTCGATCTATACAGAAAAACCCATCAATCGAAAAAAATAGTATTCATGAGCGAGCGTAGCGAGCTTAAATATTTTAGAACACCTCTTGTTTTCTTTGGTCCTTTGAAACCAAAAGAAAAACTTATGAACAATATTTAAGCGCGAATATTTAATAATATTTTTAGAAAAATTAGGTTATTTTTCATACCGAAAAGAGAAATAGGAGTACGAGCGAGCGGAGCGAGCTCGAAAATTTTTGCTTTCCGCCTCATACATTGGTTTCTCTATAGTAACCCTCTTCCTGTCTACAGCCTTGACGAAGGAGACGCGAGGCTAAGAGGCTCGTGCATGCTCAGTGTTCACAAGAAAAGACGAGGGTGATACATATTTATTGACAAGGTGATGAACAAATTTGGACAGCAACCTTAAAAAACTCATTTGTTTCATAACTTAATCTTTTTCTCCTACTGTTTCGACTGTTCCAAATGGAATTGGGCTGGACACCCAGCAAGTCGCGATGATGACTGGTAGAGTAAACTGTGACCGAGTGGCGTTTAAGGTCTGGGAATAGAATTCTTGGTCATCCAGCCGTATGATTCCACGTGCAGATTGGCACGAAATGAGAACAAAGCAAAGAATGGCCTTAAACCAGAAGTGGTTGAAGTCAGGCCGTGAATTATGATTGATTGCAATTTTACATTGCCCGAACAAATAGAATTTTGGAACCTACACCATTAAATATCTCAAAGTTGCAGTTATTATTCCAAAAGAAAATCACATAACATATCATAATATCACGCCTGTAACCCCCAAAAGGTTAGGGAGAGGCGTACATAATAGTACGCCCACATTTCGCAGTTATGTTTAAGTCCTATGTAATAAGGGTCAGCCATCAACCGGGCAAAAATCCAGACTCCGTGGCTGCTACTGAGAAATTCCTGATGGAAAATCCAATTTGCCCAACCCGGGAATCGAATCGAATCCATCGACCACTAAACCAACGGGGCAGTCTGTAGACTAGGGAATAAGAATACATATTTGTGCTGGTGTGTACATTCACGATATAAACTATTACATCCGCAATTAAAAAGTACGAAAGTTTACTAATGGGAGAACAGTTGTAAAACTGAACATTTTTAATTTAATGTTTGATTGTTTCATAATACCATACGCAAAATACGCGCTTTTCACGTGCAGTTGCGGACATCAGTCCGTAATACAAAACAATTGTTTTATAGTACTAGATTCTAACCCGCGGCTTCGCCCGCGTGTAGTTCGATAATTTTCCCACGGAATCATACTACCGGGATAAAAATCTTATGTATTAATCCAGGCTATAAACTATCTGTGTGCTAAATTTAATCCAAATCCGTTCAGTCGTTTTTGCGTGAAAGAGTAACAAACATCCACAGATCCTCACAAACATTCGCATTTATAGGTAAGATTTTTATAATGTCACCGACCTGCTAATTAATTAATATATTTATATTATATATTTTTTTTTAATTCTGTCGGCATTATTAAATAAACTTTATAGCATATTTACTTTGACAGGAATACTTTATTCTGTTTAGATAGTTAGTTTAATTAACGTTATTAAATTACACTTACGTTTAAAATAAAATTACTATATACAGTTAACAACGGTTTTGACTAGATATTATCGAAACCAATTTAATATGGCCTTTTGATTTTTTTAAACATCTACAAAAATAATTATTATGGATTGGTAAAAAGAATAATTTGGCAAAACAAACGAAAAGTTCCATACAAAATATTACCCTAGCGATGTCATTTTGTTAACAGTCCAAGTTTTTTTTGTTTTAAATACATGTGGTGTAAAAATAGACACGCAAAGCAAACGTTTTGGCTATTTTAGTTCATTCGCTAAGCAATAGCGTATTATTATTGTTATAATTAAATCGCGGAGCATTTAGTCAGCATTACAATAATAATAATTAGGTGTAATATTATCTAATCATCACTTTTGTGCTCACAAAAAAACAAACAGAAATAAGAAATAATATCAGTGTGAAGGATGATATAGCAAGATAAGAGGTGACAGGCGAGATATCGAGTAAAAGAAAAGATGTAGAAATTAGGTCTTTAGGTAGAATATCTAAGGACTATTTAATTTGGTACAAACTATCTTATCAATTATTTACCCTGAATTTACAAAATACACGAGACCAAAATCTGTCGGACCAATTCAGGCGTATACCATGAGGCCCCGAAGATGGCCATAGTTTCTACTGGTCGGGTTGAGCTGCTAGCGTGCACACGAAGCCGACTAAACGACGAATGTGCCAGATCAACAGTCGGTTGACTGTGCTCGAACAATTTGCTATGTAGGCGTCTTTTGAAGAGAGAGAGATAATAGTGCCATATTGATCTAGCAATTTTGCCTTATATTCCGATCCTGTGGGTTGAAATCAATCGTGTAGCCCATCCGACTGATTTATCAGCCGACAGCAAATCGTTGTAATAAAACTCGGCACTTTATCATATCACTGGACATTTTTTGTTTGCTTAAGAGTCCTTACAAAACGGAGAGGTTTGGAAGGAGAAAGAAAGATGCCTTTGCCTAGCAGTGGGACAGAATATAGGCTATGAAAAATAAAAAAAGAATCCGTGAAAGCCGTGGGCAGTAGTTACAAGAAAAAACAAAATGGAAGTTGACAATGCCAGCTGCCTCACAAAAATTTCAAATCTCTTTGACAAAATGTACTTACGCAGATGAAATAAAAATGGGCTACAGCTAAATTGTTACATTTAAGGATGATAAAAATATTTTTAACTTTCATCTTTTCTATGTAGATTATTTACAAACAACAAATAGATCTAAAACAATACAAAAAAAAGTAACAAAAAGTGAAAATAATTATTAATTAAAAACACTGAAAAACACAACACAACACAAACCCAGACAGAATCAGGGTTACTACTCAAGAGTTACTATTTTGATAATTACTAGCCGTGACATCGTTAATATTGTTATTTTAGTGGAAAGCGTCAGTTTCATGTTTTGGTGATTCACATTACAATAGTATTAACATTAAAACTCCTGCATCAAATGTATTCGCCTAATTGAGAGTAATTCTAGTATCATCACATGATAACTTATTAGTTAAGGCATCACCAGCAAATTTGGTTACTCCAATTCATAACATAACATCACTCCTGTTATTCCCGAAGAGTTAGGCAGACGTGTACCTAACAAAACACTCACGTTTTGCTTGTTATATTTAAGTCCCACGTAATAGGGTCGAGCCTTTTGCATATACTAATCCAGAATCTGTGGCTACTTCTGACAATTCAAATATACTTTCTAAGTATACCCTTGGGCATCACTGACTTAGGCAAAGGAGAACATAGTGAGAAAATGTTAATGTGTTGGACAGTTTGACATGACCAATCCTCCATGACCAAGCGTGGTGACATCATTGCTTCTGTGTATGAGAGTGGCCTCTGTCGTGCAGTGGGTCCATAATTATTATTTCCATCATTATTTCTTTAGTTCTACAATGGACTGCTTCGTTGGTGTAGTGGGCGCAAGCGCGACTGCTGAACATTAGGTCTTGGGTTCGATTCCCGGGTCGGGCAAAGTGTTATAGGGTTTTTCCAGCAGGAATTTCGCAGCAGCAACGGAGTCTGGATTTGCGCCCGTTTGATAGCAGTAGGCTCGCACCCTATAACATGGGACTTAAACATAACTGGCGAAATGTGGGAGTGCTAATAGATAAACCACTGCCAAACCCTTCTGGGATTACAAGCGTGGTGATATGCTATGTTCTTCTACAATGGTAATAAACATTGTACGTTTGAGAACGTTACCCTCTCGTTTGTTACAGACTAAACAACCGCTCCAAAATATACATAAACGAAACTTTCATAATGTTTTTATCTTCCTGTTGTGTTGCCACTGTTGAAAAGCTATTTATTAAACCGAGCTCAATTACCCCAAAAAGAACGCATTGCGCATTCGTATTTTTAGAAACAAGAAATTACTGTCTAAAACATTTCATACTTTCAAATTAACGTAAAACATACGAAATTTTTCGCACACCAAAAAATTTACTTCTTTGCTTTCCTGTGTAACCTTTACAAAGCCAACCTTACACCGTGGACGAGTAATTAACTCCAATCATACTCGTAGTAATGAGGAGCACTCTGAGAAAAGGTCTTTAATAAACCTCGTTGGAACCAAGTCATTGTTAAATGCTTCTGTTTGAGACAAAGGCCACAAGAAATGTCGGTCCGACACCGAAAGTTATTCGTTTATAAACATAAATAAAATTAGAGAAACGAAAGAGTGCCGCAATTCTTTAGAAAAATTTACTTTGTCACATTTTTGCTAATGGGTGTAATTGCCTGTTGCACAAAGAGTGGGACTGAAAAGTGTCGGGATTAATGCCGTCAAATCCCGTTTTTTGTTTTTGTTTTTTCCGTGCCTCCAGAAAGCTCGTTCCCGGCTGTCATTTGTAGACCTTTGACAATCGTTACCGGTGGCCCGACAGTCTGACAACTAGTCTTACCAACACCAAGGGTATCGTATTACCCAGTACTAACTGGGTTGTGATGGTCAGATAGGCAGTCGCTTAATGTAAAATACTGGTATTCAGCTGCATGCGGTTATACTGGAAGCCGAACCTATAACGACCCTAACATAGTTGGGAAAAGTCTAGGCGGATGATAATGCGTCGAGGACAAAGATAAATGGGGCTGGATTATATTTGTTATTGTACTGTTTTACAAATGATCGTTTTTATCGTTTATTTTATCGGCAACTGGATCACTGTTCCAATATATCTAAGAGGGATAGAAAGGAAGAGATAATTATAAAAGGTTCGCACTTCACCGCTAATAGTTGTTATCCAATAATCGTAATTAAGTTGTGCGTTATTCCAAGAAGTACGTCGTCAGTCGTAGGTCCAATCGCTCGTTACGTCTCCGGCCTGAGCCCGACTCAATTGAGTCTAAAACAAGATAATAATATACATTTCTAGCCGTCTACGGGTTTTCAGATACATTTTATTCTGAAAGAATCAATTCGACAATTGGATTTTATTAAATGTGTCGCAGACATATTGAAATTCATTGGGTATTGGAATCGGTTATCCAAAAAGTTCAATGTGTGGAATCTTTTCATAGTGTTTTTTTTTTTTTGCTTCAAAGTGATTTATTCTAAAGGGTATAAAGATGCCTTAAACGAAGCTGAATGGCACTTTTTCTCCCCGTATTGTATGTATATTTTTTTTTGTTCTGGACCGTACCTGGGAATCTTCAGTTACGGAGATATTGGAGGTCAAAGTTCCAACTACATCACAAATTTTGTGTTTAAATGCTTGTTTTGCCTCCATGACACGTTCACAATTCAATGCATCCATCAGCACAATGTTTTGAGAAAACTTTGAGTTTTCCGTAAAACATGATTTTTAACCCGTAAAAAAGTCGTTTCCCAATTATATGTATAATTTTTGCGTCGGATTACTTACTTTGATGTAAGTACAGAATACTTGGTTGACGGCTTCGTGAAAGGTCCGTTTACACCCTGTATTTGTTATAAGATTGTTGCTCTCAGTATGTCAGTGGGTTTACTGAATACCGTTAAAGCTATGAACAACGCACCTGCATCCCAAACATAAAAACGGGGCAATGACGGGGAGAACAAGTGCCTTTCGGCTTGAGTAAGAGTCTTTTTACACCCTTTATAATCAAACACTGTTTTAAGCTTTCACGGTTCGCTTTCCCGCATTCTCCAGTCAACCCGCGATCATGGCGCTTGCAACAGCGTCGAAATATCGGGAGTTCAACAAATAGTAATCCCGGAAGATATCCCGTCAGTGACAATATAAGTTTACACTTTATAATATTACTTACCTAAATGGATTCTAAAAAGACAGACGAGACAAACGTTTACACTAGTACGTTTGCGCTCTACAGGGAAAAGTTTAACAAGGTTAAATGTTAAAAGAATATCATCTCCATTCTCTTGCATCCCAATTCATTTGTGGTCGGCGCAGCATGTCTTCTTCTTCCATACTTCTCTATTACTCGTCAGCTCATCAGACACCTCTTTTCTTTCTTATCCTTTACACAGTCTATCCATCGTTTCTTTGTTCTTCCTCTACTCTTGTACCCATCCACATTCATACTCAAAACTTTCCTCACAACATTTTTCTCATTCCTCCGCATCACATGTCCTTGTATGGACATGTGATGACATATGACATATGCATCGACAACCGATAACCACACAACGTTTCAGTCACCGGCGCCACTTTCACTATTTAATGGCTTAGCATGATCCTCCGTTATGCCTAAAATACTGCAGCATTAATTTAGAAATAAATATATGGTAAAGTTGAGGATTAATGCTAGGTACTAGGTATGTACTATAGAAAAAAATTCCAAAGTTACCTTCAAATCAAACAATAAACCGCTGGTGTTCAAGAAGTACTTCAAATTAGATCATGAAACTTTGCATACTAACTGAACTAACTATAAAGCAGGTCTTATGTGTTTTACTTTTTTAGTCCAATCAATAGAATTTTTGTAAATCGCAAATAACCACTCATTTCGCACTATTCGGCCGCAGTGACTGACGTAACAACCGTTTTGTAGTGCAAGCTCATTAGAACTTTACTCTAACAGTATTTCAAACGAAGTTTAAACCACCACAAATAGAGTTGCTAATTTTAGGGTTAGAAGGGCCATAAAGGAATATCTATGCGCAAAAAGTTCATATACCCATTTCATCCAGCGTCTGTGCTTTACACGATTTCCACGAGTTGACTACTACATTGAGATCCGTACATCCAAACATCAACAACTATCCAAATAAATAATGTTTGTAGTTGCAAATAACAGCTATTATAACAATAATATTTTTTCATTTTAATTTTGTCGGTCTGTCTGTCTATTTGTTTGTTCCGGCTAATCTCCGCAATGGCTGAACCAATTTTGAGAGATATATATTATTATTTAACTGAGCTTATAAGGCGTAACTTAGGCTATTATTTTAGAAAAAGGATTCGGGTTCCGTGTAAAAAATTAAAACTCTTGAATTTGTTGACAAAAAATTCAATTCAATTAGGGAAATCATATTTTTATAATAATTTCAAGCGGACGAATGTCACGGGCAACAGCCAGTTATAATTAAGATCGCATTTCTTCCGGAATAAATGCTCCAAATGGTGATTAAAACCGCTTCAAAAACATCCTGAAATAAACATCTGAGCAGTATAGAGATACGAAAAGTGACTTTGATCCTGACCTATTCATAGGTATGTTTGTATTTTCTCGCAGGTACCTTATTCTACTAGTCTATGTAGACTGGGTTATTCATTATCCTCGCACCTCACGTTACAAACCCTAGACAGCTGTTCTCGTATTGTTAGTCTGTAATTAGTTCGTGAATGCGTGTTCATTAAGCAATTAGTGTCCCCTGTCTTTGAATGTCAGACATGTAACATTACCCCACAAGACTCACGTTTTGTAAAACACATGCATCTGCCAGAACAAATGCTTTGTATTTGTAATTATCAAGTAATCATTTGCCTTTCCCAACTTGGGGCTGGCTTCTGGTGAATTTGGATGCAGCTGTATACCAGTATTTTACTTGAAGATACTGCTTCTTTGACCTCTAGAACCTAGAATAGAATAATATTAGCCATTTAGCAGTCTTAACATTTAAATTTACATTCTAAAATATTTCTTAAAAAAAAAACAGGAGAAGAAGATAAAAAAAAAACTATACAAGTAACATTCATAAAAGAAAACATTTCACATAGTGACACAATGGGCGGTCTTATCGATAAAAGCGATTTTTTCAAAACAACCTTTGGATGCATTTCAGGAAGAGGGAGAGAAAAAAATAGCCTACGACCTATTCTCACAGCTA
Organism: Xestia sexstrigata; assembly: GCA_941918905.2. Taxonomy (NCBI): domain Eukaryota; kingdom Metazoa; phylum Arthropoda; class Insecta; order Lepidoptera; family Noctuidae; genus Xestia; species Xestia sexstrigata. The sequence continues at coordinate 6,116,002 of OW799200.2, read as the reverse complement.
CCAAATATACACAACAAAAAATCATAAAAATCGGTCAAGCCGTTTCAGAGGAGTTCGATAACAAATACTGTGACACTAGATTTTTATATATTAGAAGATATACAATAATTAATTATCATGTAACAAGTGTAAAGAGAGGTAGTGGTTTTTGACCATATTTTTGAAATTGGATAAGGTTTGGGCGCACCTTACTGACACAGGCAATTCATTTCATAACTGTACTGCTTCGACTGTAAAAGATTTGTCGTAGAAGCTGGAAAAATGCATAATCATCTCTATTCTAAGGTGTTCCGATGACCTCAGACATCTATTATGTGTGTCATGAAGGAACTACCCAGTTACTGTCACACTTTCGGGCTTTTGACTGACCGTAAAACATCCTGTATCAACGACTTAAAATGTTTTTAAAGGCACGGAGGTGCCTCTGTATGTAATAGATGATCACTCATTCACGAGTCGACTTCATCAATCGTTGCATAACCCAGAAAGTGGACCCGTGCGGCTGTTATCATTGAGCCACAAGCTCCTCAATCATTTATTTCACCAGAATGGTCTTTCTTTCTTTGACGGGTCTGTCTGCAGCAGGAATTAATTTAATAAGTGAAAAACAAGTGCATTCAACAGGTTTCATATTTTTAAATTAGTTATTCTACTTTGCCAAGAACATGGTTTCTAAGTAATTTCAAACTTGCCCTACAGCGCATCTTTTCTGTTTTAAAATGGATTTTTTATTTTCATTTTTCTGCCAAGACCTGTACCTTACTTTTATGTAAAAGCGTTCGTTCTTATTTGTGCTAGAAACTAAGGTTTATCAGCACAGGTTTATAGTTGGCGATTTCGTTCACAGAATTTTGGAAGGAACTAATACGCTTAGGAATTTCGATTTAAAATGTTTCCTGCTAGTACTTAATGCTAGATGGATGTCAACAGAATCCAAAAAAAGGCACCCACGAAATGCAAGGATTAATAAACGTAATAGTCCACAAGCAAGAAAGGCAGTAACTAAGTTTTTGACCGAATGGTGGCTACGGTTGGGCCTAAGAAACCAGGGCCGTCAAAAAGGCGTTGCGTAGACGATATCGTCAAGATCGCGGGAAACAGATGGATAAGGGACGCACAGAAGAGAGAATGGCAGAGGAAAGGGGAGGCCTATAACCCAACAGTGGGTGATTACGGGATGAAATGATGATGATGATGATACACAAGCACATATTAGCATATTGGTACAGCAAGCCGTAGTAGTCAACGCCTATAGAATAACGTTGTATGTTGACAATATGTCCATTTATGTTCTTACGAGGTACACAAGAAATCATTGGAAGTTTCGCGACCCATGACGTCATTTCAGAAAAATCTAGTATGCATCGGCACGTGAGTCATTTGAAAAGTTACATTTGTTGTTATAACAAAAAACTGGTAGATGAAAGTTTTGAGCATGAATTTGGATAGTTTTAAGAGTAAGGAAAGACTAAAGAAACGACGGATGGACTGAGTGAAAGATGAGAGTACGATGCAAGAGTATGGAAAGACTAAAGAAACGACGGATGGACTGAGTGATAGATGAAAGTAGGATGTAAGAGTATGGAAAGACTAAAGAAACAACGGATGGACTGAGTGATAGATGAGAGTAGGATGTAAGAGTATGGAAAGACTAAAGAAACGACGGATGGACTGAGTGATAGATGAGAGTAGGATGTAAGAGTATGGAAAGACTAAAGAAACGACGGATGGACTGAGTGATAGATGAGAGTAGGATGTAAGAGTATGGAAAGACTAAAGAAACGACGGATGGACTGAGTGATAGATGAGAGTAGGATGTAAGAGTATGGAAAGACTAAAGAAACGACGGATGGACTGAGTGATAGATGAGAGTAGGATGTAAGAGTATGGAAAGACTAAAGAAACGACGGATGGACTGAGTGATAGATGAGAGTAGGATGTAAGAGTATGGAAAGACTAAAGAAACGACGGATGGACTGGGTGAAAGATGAGAGTAGGATGATTAGTAATAGAGAAGTATGGAAGAAGATGACATGCAGCGCGGACCCCAAATAAATTGGAATATGGGCAGGAAATAGATGAACAAACCAGAAAAGTATGTAAGAGGCAGACTACAGAACGCTAATTGCAGTGACAATTAGCGTTCTGTAGTCTGCCTCAAAAACAACGTTGGTACGTAGAACAATAATGCCATGGCGACAATATTAATTTCAAGTAATTAAAATAATCAAACTAAGAAAAGTCAAAAACAGCTTAATAAGAAATATAGGTCCAAGATCCCAGGGCCGCCAGACCTTACTTATTTTCTCATGAACAAAATGTGTGGCATCATTAGTGTGTACTGTTAACGTATGTATACCTGCTAACTTGTACCTTTTAACTCGATTTTAACAGAATCATTTTGACAAAACGCGTTTTTCCTAGTTAGAACTAGTTTTCACTGATATTCATTTTTGAACAGCAGTTAATACTAGTTTTAACTAGAGAAACGCGTTTTAACTGTAACATATACAAATTCAAAATATCTCGGTTAAATGGCTTGATTGTTTTATGCGTCCGTATTTATTCGAGGGAAAGCGTTGGGATAGAGAAGCTTTTCTGCTAATTCCTTTGCTGTTCCAACAATCCTCATCGGTCGAGAGGTCACAAGCATGACCGTACAGTATGAGGTCCTGTTTGATTGGTTGTCTTACACGTACAAATAATTGCATATTATGAGATATGGATGTTTTGAGAGTTGAATGAACATTCTGCAACTAGAACTTTTTGAAACTTTGACTCTTTTCGATTTGAACGTTTTGCGCTCGTGACTGTCTATGATATTGAAGAGTCACTTGTCACTATTCGTATTTTAGCCGCAATGCAAATCGGGTTTAAGTCGGTAATATTACTCGTGAATGTATAAAAGTACAAAATTGGAAAGTAGTGAAAATGGGTTATCAATTAAAGTCCTCGACTCTACATATTATCACTCACGTCATGCACTTTGGATATCAATTATCTGATTAATCACTCACGTTATGCACTTTGGATATCAATTATCTGATTAATCACTCACGTTATGCACTTTGGATATCAATTATCTGATTAATCACTCACGTTATGCACTTTGGATATCAATTATCTGGTTAGTATGTAATTAACTAGAACTATTTAATGCAATGGTTATCAACTACCTAAGTATTTTAAAGTTTGATAAGTATAAATCAAGTTACTAATAATGTCGATTGACTGCCTCGCGAGTTCAGTGGTGGCAAATGGTACTGATGACAAATTCAGCTTTGATTCCCAAATCGGGCAAAGCCATGTGGGTTTTTCCTTTAGAAATTCCTCAGTAGCAGCCCCGAGATTGGCTCGTCCCTATTACCCCTAGGGTACTTCAATTAACATTACTGGCGAAATGTAATGTCTGTACCCTTTGGAAATTACAGGCGTTATGCCTGTGAAGATTAAAACAAAATACCTCTTACAGTCTTACCTCCAGCTGAATACCAGTATTTTACATGGAGCGACTGCCTATCTGACCTCCACAACCCAATCAGTACTGGGTAATATGATACCCCTTGGTAAGACTGGTTGTAAAACTTTCGGGTCAGTATCTGTAACGACTGTCAAAGATCTACAAGTGACATGCGGGACTAACGGCTTAACTTGCTTTCCGAGGCACAGAAGATACTCGGTATTTAGTGGGTTGTCACCCATCCACGGATCAACCTAAGCAAGCGCGTCTTAACCTAACGATCGACCCGAGTGGCTGTTATTATTAAGCCATAAGCTCCTCCATTTTAAAACCCGAAGCGTATAAATAATTTTCAAGTGGTGAAACACTCTTTGAAGAGCAATTTCAGCATTCAAGCGTTTCACCATATTTCATATTATTATCACCTTGATAATTGAAATGACGTGTGCGGCATATACAGGATGAATTATTATTAGCGTAATGCTCAGCTCTGCCCACGGAAACACTACGTATATTGGCTTGGCTAGCACTGCGAGTTAGGGATTACTCACATATAAACACAGAGCTAAACAAAGTTGCTCATAATTCATGAGAAAAGTTCCTAAAATACTGAAAGCTTTAGTTCGAATGATGAGACTCTGTGACCAAACAGTTGCCGTGACGAAGTTCGTATACGCGTCACGTAAAAGCCGAATTTAGAGGCCCTAGAACGAGAGCACGGTTTTAACGCAACGCAAATAGTAAAACGACGATTTTATAATTAAAAAATATCCCTTCGGCAAGCTGCAGGAGGAGGTAATTTCGAGGAATGTTCCACCCGTCCAGGCCTCTAAAGAGGCCTGTCACGTGACTGCCTCCTTGTTGCGGCAAAATACTATTAAGAAGAAATAAAAAAAAGAATATTTACCGTTTCGGAGATATATTTTTTTTGTTCCAAAAATTTTGAAAATTTCATTTCCCTCCCCAAGTAAGGGCTTGCATCAAAAAAGTTCAAATTTAAAAGTTGTCCGTATTCTTACTAGGAATGATAAAAATGTTAAACGGTTCAAAAAATTTCCAAATCATTAAAGTTATGGCCAAGAAACTGCTTTCAGAAATATCGCCCCCACGCCGGCCCCATGGACGAATTCCGCTCATTCACGAACTTAACATAAGTTTCGACCTTTTCGATTTTTGGGCCAAATTTGAAAGCAATCGGTGCATAATTGCGACCTGTAGAGTGTGGCTAAATTTTGCTTGGCGCCCCACATACCAACGTACATACGTCGAGTATTCATATTATATACCTATATAAACTTTTTAACTGGCGGTTCTTTGGGCTGTAGGGGTCATAAGGTGAAATTTTCGGTAAACTCGACTTTAGGTGCAAGACCAATATGTCGATTTTTTCTGACGAAATCTACCTAGAACCCGTTTCACATATTTTAAGAATATTTTCATATCCATTGATGTTAGTGATTGTGTTTGTTGCAAACAATTCAACTTAAAAATTACGTAACGTTGTTCACCTCGCGTCGTCGTCGTCGAGCTAGGGCTTCAGGACTGACCTATCTTGTAAATAGTACATACAGTGAGAATTGACGTAGACTACAATTGTTTGTAGTCGTGTACACTGAAAGATAAATTTTCCAAATTCCAAGAGCTTCAAAACGAAATTGAAAAAGAAACTGAAGATAGTGAGCTAAACAAAGAAATAGATTACAGGTTCGATGTTGAAGAATTATATACTAAATTACGTTCAAAATTCCTACAATTACAAAAAGAGAGTGAGATTACAATTGTGCCTCCAAATAGTGCAATGGACACACAGTCAATTTACGAATCGGCCATGAAGAACAAAGAAAAACCGTTTCGTATGAACTTTCAGCCGTTCCAAGAGGACGAAACTTTTATGAACTTTACCAAACGGTTAAAGGTTTACTTCATGCTGAACAATATCACAGATGGTAAGGTGAAAGTGTACGTACTACTTTGCACGATTTCGCCAGATCTGCTCTCCAGAAGATCCCTTGAACATGACTTTCGAAATGATTACAAAGATTTTAGATGTTCCAATAGTAAAACCAAATGGGAGTATTCGATTATGTGTTGACTACAAGATTACTCTAAATAAAGTAATAAAAGATGAACAATACCCCATACCCATAATTGAAGACGTATTTTCTGAAATGAACGGAGGTTAGCTTTTCTGTACTTTAGACATTACCCAAGCGTATTTGAATTTGGAAATGGACGAAGAAAGCGCTCACATGCAAAGTTTGAGCACGCACAAAGGAGCATACAAAGTAAATAGACTAATGCTCGGCGTTAAAGTAGCACCAACCCTGTGGCAGAAATTCATGGACAAATTACTACAGGATCTGACAGGAGTTTAATGTTTTTTTGATGATATCATTATACAGGGCTTCTGTGAAGATTAGACTACAACGATTACGACAGGTTCTTCAAAAACTTAAAGATAACCTTCGAGTGAATAAAGAAAAATGTCACTTCTTTAAACAATGCATTAACTACCTTGGACACACTATCGACAAGAACGAACTACATAAGAATAAAGACAATAATAAAGTAGACAATAAAATAAGAATAAAAGTCATCACCAGCATTTTAAGCCCTACAAACATCAACGAATTGAGAACCTTTCTTGGGATGGCCAATTATTACAATAAATTTATAAACAATGTGGCCTCTATTACAAGTCCTCTAAATGAGCTACGCTTGCGTTGGAAGACCTCCCACTAGGTGGACCGATGACCTGGTGAAGGTTGCGGGAATCCGTTGGATGCGTCGCACGGGACCGTTCAATGTGGCGACACTTGGGGGAGGCCTATGTCCAGCAGTGGACGTCTTTCGGCTGAAATGATGAAACGAGCTACTAAAACACAACAGCTGTCTTTACCTGGTCCCCTAAATGCATAGAAAGTTTAAAAAAAATAAAAGATGAAATTTTAAGCGAAAGGGTATTGATTCATTTTGATCATAAAATCCACTAATACAAGCTACAGACGCTTCGCCTTCAGGGTTAGGAGCAGTGCTTTCGCATAGATTACCTGACGGTTGGAACGACCTATTGCTTTTGCTTCTAGATCTTTATCAAGCAGTGAGAAGAAGTACAGTCAAATTGATAAAGAAGCTACAGCTATCTACTGGGGCCTTAAAAATTTCTATCACTACTGTTACGGTCGAAAATTTACTTTAGTTACCGATCACAATCATCGCTACCAGCGATGAGCACGATGAGACTTTTTCATTACGCTCATTTTCTATCTGGATTCAATTATGATATAGACTACAGAAATTCTGCAAGCAATTCTAATGCTGATTACTTATCCAGATTTCCAGTGGAAACAGTTAAGGACAATAAAAAAGATCAACACTCACTATTCCAGCTAAAACAATTATACAAAATCGAAGTAAACCTAGATATTATAGGCCGAGAAAGAGAAGAAGACAACGAATTACTTCCCTTACTACAAGCATTAAAAACAGGACGTAATTTGATAGAACTTGGGTATAATTACAATGAATTTACGCTACAGGATGATTGTATTTTAAAAGGTATAACAAGGGTTACTTTCGCAAATTCTTAACGAATTGCATAGTGGACACTGGGATTTTAAAAATAAAATTATTAGCACGTAGCTACTTTTACTGGAAAAACATGGACAGAGACATTGAAAACAAAGTAAAATCATGTAGAGCATGCCGGTTAGAGCAAAACCAACCAGCAAAAGCTCCTTTACACCATTAGGAAGAGTCAACTGGCCCTTGGCAACGAATCCATATTGATTTCGCTGGTCCAGTGTCTGGTTATCAATTATTCATTATAATCGACGCCTTCACAAAGTAGGTTGAAATAATTCCAGCCAAAATAACGACCAGCTCTTGGTGTATTCGAAAACTTAAAGAAATATTTTCCACTTTCGGCAATTCAAATCACGAGAATTCAAAAAGTTTCTAGCAGATTATAACATAACTTATAAAACCATTGCACCATACCACCCAGCCACAAACGGTCAAGCAGAAACCACAGTACAGACTATAAAGAGAGCTTTACGATCTATGGAGGGGGAGAGCGGTGATCTAGTCGACAAACTGACGACTATTAAAACACGTTTGAGACGTACGCCAGGCCCCAGTACCCAGAGCCCTTATCAGTTGATGTTTGGCAGGGAAGTAAGGACCAGGCTGCTCGCCATGCTGCTCAAAACAGAGAATTCCACTCATCACAGAACATTGCCGGATAATTTAAGACAATTCAATTGGGAGACAGGGTCCAAGCTAGGAGTTACTCGTCACCGCATCAGAGGTGGACATTCGGTAGGATCCTGTTTCGCCTGGGACATTTACACTATGAGGTGCTTTCAGATGACGGCAATGTCTGTCGCTGCCATCTTGACCAGCTGTTGGCAGCACCCCAAGTGCAGCAACTGGAATCACGGCCGAGGGCTGTTATGTCTTTGGTTTGACGTTTGTCTATAGAGGTTTCCTGGACAACGAATATATCAGGATTGTCACTTATAATTAAAATATACGAATAGCAAAATGATAGCGTTTGATCTTTTATTTAACATTTTAATACTCAGTTTCGTTACATAGACTGCGAAATTGTAAAGCTTATTACAAACAATACCTACAAACTTGTATTCTAGCGCATTTATATTAAGAACAAATATTAATAGGTATTGCATATATGGTTGGTGTAGATAATAAAATTCTGCGTTGTGTGATTCACGTACCGTGACAATAACAATTGTGTGTCGATCAAACAAATGTAGAAATTTTGAATAATGTGGGCTACCCTGGTCGCTTCCAACTTAATGTGTCATTGTAACGTGTGTTAATGTTCATTCGAGTATGTGCCGTCTACTTCTATATTAATGGGTCTACAATCTGCATGTTATTCTTACGTTTAGTTTGTACTAGTTTATTCCCGCGGTTCCGCCACCGTGGACGTTGGAAAGTTTCCTTCGGGAACGAATTACCGTTATAAAAAGTTTTCTATGTCTTAACCCAGGTCATAGATAGACCATATCACGATCCTTTCAGCCGTTTAGACGTAAAACGGTATCAGAGAGAGAGTGTTCCATAATCATTCAATAATGTTCCCACTGCTGGGACACAGGCCTCCTCTCTATGAGAGGGAATGGGCTATATATATCCATCACGCGGGCCCAGTGCGGATTGGTAGATGTCATGTCTTCGAATTTTTGGTTCTAGAACATGCCGGTTTTCTTACGATGTTTTCCATCACCGTTTTGAGAGCAGTGGTGAAATAAATTGCACAAAGTAATGCGCCTGCCTGGGTCCACCCACAACATACTACTCCTAAGTCGAGGTTGCCACCACTGGGCCACTGCTGCTCTCAGTCAAAGTTACTGTTACTTTTACAATAATAGTATGGATATTGTAACAGTAAGGATTATTTTCCATTTATAGTTTTGTGCTTGTTTTCTCACGGATTCGAAACTCAACTAGTGCTTTTAATTTATACGTTTTCGTGTTATTGTAATGGAAGAACAACATGATAGAAAGATGGCCGCCTGCGTGTTCCCGGTGACGGTTAAATGTTTCACAGCAAAGTTTCAGTAGGGGTGAGAGGAACGATATTCCTCGAAAGAAATATCTCGAAAATTGGTAATAATACGCCCCTAAATAGATAAATGATGAAGTTTGTTTTAGTTAGTATTAATTTAAAAAAAAAATTACAAAAGAAAACAACCAACTTTAGAAAAAAAACTCTAAACTGGGGAACATAACTTAACTTTCAGAAGGCCTTGGCTTGCTTGTTACAATGATTTTTTTGCCACCGACTTCCAAAAGTTGAAGCTAATTAATTGCCAATTACTATTATTGCTAATTAGCTTATTGATTAGACCTTTAAACGACTAATTAGTAGACACAATAGTTAAACAATTGACATAAATCTCCTGGAGATTTAGTTACGGACGGGAGGTTAGCTAACTATGGGTATCATCGAAACAATGAAGAAGAAGATTAGGTACTCCAACTTTCTCGTCGTTTCGTCACATTATTATTATACACGGTTATTTTAGGTCTCTTGGAATTGAAAGCCATAAACTCAAACTAAACTGTTTTTCAAAAAATAACAATAAAAAAATATAATAAGTTAGTACCTATAAATTTAATTTTTCGTGATGTTTTTTTTTTTAAAAAATAACAGATAAAATAAAAAAAAAACACGAAAAATTTAATTTATAATGAATTAAATTTTATAATGTTATTAAAAAAAAAACAGTCCCAGTCGTCCCGAGTTCGATGATCGAGTTTATGGCTTTCGGTTCCAGAACGACCTAAAAATAATCGTGTATAGTTGATAACCAACCATCTTTTGTTAGTTAGCAAATAAACATAATCTTAAACATTTGTGTTAACAATGTTAATAAAAGATGTCGTAATGTTTGCCAGAATGTAGATATGGCCATATCTACATTCTGGCAAACATTACGACACCTTTGACCTCATCATCGAACTAGTCTTGTATGAAAATAAGGCGATTTCAATGTAATATCTTGGAAACTTTTCCCTCTTATCTTACTTACGTGGTTTTATGTTCAACAATAAGTATTTCAAATCATATGTGTATAACACCACGCTTGTTATCCTCAAAGAGTAAGGCAGAGGTGTGCCTCTGAGGCTACATCCACGGTTCGCCAGTTATATTGAAACCCCATGTAATAGGGGGGCAGGATATTGCCATCAATCATGCATAATTCTAGACACCAGGGCTGCTACTGAGAAATTCTTGATGGAAAGCCCAATAACAGTTTGCCCGACCTGGGAATCGAACCCAGGATCCTATGCTCAGTAGCCGAGCTTGTTAGCACTAGACTAACGAGGCAGTCATGTATGAATCATCATACATGACTGCCTCGTTATCACAAACAAGAACCTATTATTACATTAACAGTTCACGCCCTACTGATAGTAGATATGTGGATATGAAGTAAATAAAAACAAAATACAATGCCATTTACCTACAGATTCCTTTGTAGACATAACGTGATTATCATGCCTGTATTACCTGAAGGGTTGAGCTGAGGTGTACCTAATACACCACACTTTGCCAGCTGTTTTAGGTCCCATGTAATAGGGGACGAACCGATTGCCATCAAACAGGCACAATTCCAGACTCGTGTCTGCCCTATTCTTTTGGTCATCTCGCTCAATTCAAGTACTACGTGCATCTATATAAAAACCGTGCCACAATAAATTCAAAATATTGTTGACGTCAAAATTGACTGGCTGTTTACAAATTGAGTGAATATTGTCGAGTTTTACGAAGATTCGAAAAACACGTGACTAAGAATACTTTTAAAATATTTGTGGCATAACGAACCAGTGTCAGTGTTTTTGTTGCTATGTAAGCGTTACCTACTATTCCCATATCTTCCAAAAATATATGAAAGTAATAGGTACAGAAACATAACATCACGCCTGTAATCTACAAAAGGTTTAGGCATATGTAGACCTAATAGTAAACCAACATTTTGTCAGCTATGTTTAAGCCCCATGTAAAAGGGGACGAGTTTATCAAACATTATAGAATATTAAACAATAGGTAATAATTATAAGCCTGTTACTGTCCTATTGCCGGGCAAAAGCCTCATCTATTATGTTTAATTGTCTAATCAATTTTAAAATAGTTATTATTGACCACCCATTTCGTTTAATATTATCATGTATACAAAGTGTCGCCAGTTACGGAACTGAGACCTTGGCCTTGTGCTGGCACTGCGCAACAAATTGTCGCGAATTACCTACGTGTGGTTTTTAAACCCATACTTTTTATTGAATTTCTATTTGATACATCAAATAAAAGGTAGGTACGTGAATAAAAAAGATTTCTTATTTTTTTCTCCATTTTTAAATATTACGTCAGAATAATAAAATATATCTAGATATATGTGAAAATAAATGTATGGTACACATAATACAACAAAACCGAAATAATATTCAGTGCTTTGACTACAGATCATAAATAAAAACACGATTAAACACCATAATTGTGAAGTTTCGGTATTAAAATAAAAACAGAAAAAAACAATATAGCGATGCAGAACACAGCATAAAACAAAAAATAAACATACGCATCGCCATTGACACAGCTTTGAAAATAAAAGGAATAAATAAATACCTGATTCCGTATAGTATCGTGCATGGTAGAGCGTGTTCAAGAATATGGAATACAGGGCACCTACGAGCGGTTTCGACAAGAAACAAGTCACAACTGAGTCCTGAGTCTGATGACTCGCGGTGATACAGACGAAGAGCGACTCCCACGTCGACTACGTCACAACACACAGAAATACCGCATACACCGTTCGTCTCATACCCAGGCGATGACTAAACAATCATTTAAAACCAGCGGTGTACGTTACTCAGTTACAAACGATGTATCAACAGCTCAGATGCGCTCATCACGCAGAGGGAGTGCGGGGCGCCCGATGCCATCTGTGAACGATTGACGTTTTTTGCGACACGTCAATTATTTTAAAATTGTTGCATTCCTTTTAGGGAGGATAGTTTGCATAATTAGATCATGACTCATATACTTCAGTTGTGATTTTGAGTTCGTGACAAAAACTGACACAAATGTAGGTACTATAGTTATTGCCAATCACTGCAATTTATAGGCGCCATATTGTAATCCCATATGACAACGATAAATTCGCTTTCTATTTTGTTATTTGACTCCCGAACTAATTACGTTGAACCAAAATTATGCATGATGTGCGAGGATGTATGCATGTCGTTAGTCAATAATTAATTTGAAAATGACATCGTAGAACTTAAAACTAGTTTGGGTTGGTAGGTACAATCGATTTTATTGATATTTGTTAAACAACAAAGCCTATCTGAAGTGATTACTGTACTCATTCGACATTTTTCGGTTGGCGCCGATGAGTAAACTCTGTCCGGAATCCACCATTGCTGTATCATGTTTAGGTCGGCCGAGTGGCTTTTTCCAGGAACTATTTCCAGTAGTACATTCATACATAACATTACGCCTATAACCTGTAATACCTGAAGGAATAGGCAGAGGTGTACCTAATAATACACCCACCTTTTGCCAGTTATGTTTAAGACCCAATAACACTTTGCCCGACCCGGGAATCGCACCCAAGACCTGCTCAGCAGTCGTGGTTGCAGCCACTAGACGAGGCAGTCTACAGTTCTACAGTAGTATTTTTAATTTTGCTGTCCAGATATACTGAATCATGCCAACTCGACCACGTGTTTACCAACCCTGCTGGCTTTTAAGAAAGCATAACCTGGGCGAAAAGTTATTAGCCGAGTAAATGCGGCATGGTGAGAGATCACCGATGTTTGAATTGAAACATAGCAGATAGGGAGAGCTCAGTGCTTAACGTGCTTCTAGACGAACAACCTCTCTTTCTACTAGATAGTCGCCCATCCACAGACCAACCGCAACAACCCGTGGTCACGTGGAACGGTATGCATGCAGTAAGCATGACTGTTTGTTGCGATGATTGGTTAATTATGTGCCTATTGTGTACAAACATATGCTATGATAAAAATACGTCGTTAACGGTACCTGTATGCCAATATTCTTAAAACTAGGACTTCGCCTGCGTCTTCGTCCGTGAAAATTGTGATAGCTCGGCTAATTTGCATGATATCAATATAATTTATAACCTCTGTTACTCCGTAAAGATAGCTTTTTAATGGTGAAAGAATTTTTAAAATCGGGTGAGTAGTTCTTGAGTTAAATCGTAACAAATACACAAATAAAAAAATCAAATCTTTCCTTAATACTATTAAACTAGCGAACGTCGCGGTTTTACCCGGGCCGCGTAGTTTCCGTTCCCGTGGGAGTATGGGGATAAAATTTAGCCTATGTTACTGTGTGTTATGTTACTATGTTATTGTCAGTAAAGACGTGGCTTTCTAATGGTGAAAGAATTTTTAAAATCGGTCGAGGAGTTTTAGAGTTAAATCCAAACAAACACACCAAAAAAAAACCAAAAATAAAATCTTTTCTCTTTATAATATTATAGTATAGATTACATATGTCATGCCTCATACCCAAAATGTTATACGTTTCTTAATATTTGAAGAATGACGCTTGATACTATCTATGGTAAATTATTTACTTCACATGTAAAAGCTACAAATCGCACAAAAAAATCATGACAATCATAATTATTACCTTAGATTTATCCTTAATTAGTATCAATAAAGGTACGAGCGACAACCAATCAAGTTGTGGGTACATAACTAGTTTATGCGCATTTCCTATAGGTACGGGAAATCTATACAAAGCGAGGCCATGTTATACGGGAAATTAAAGCTTGATGTGTCGCCGTGTGAACAACATATTTATCGGATGTTATTGTTATGTCAACTAAAGTCAAGTATAATTTTCTTGGTGACCATTATGTCAAAGCAAGCGGACCCATGTAGTCTGTGCTGTCAACTAAAGTCAAGTACATATAATTTTCTTGGTGACATTAAAGCATGGGGACCCATGTAGTATGTGCTGTCGACTAAAGTCAAGTATAATTTTCTTGGTGACATTATGTCAAAGCAAGCGGACCCATGTAGTCTGTGCAGTCAACTAAAGTCAAGTACATATAATTTTCTTGGTGACATTAAAGCATGGGGACCCATGTAGTCTGTGCTATCGACTAAAGTCAAGTATAATTTTCTTGGTGTCATTGTGTCAAAGCAAGCGAACTTATGTAGTCTGTGCTGTCAACTAAAGTCAAGTACATATAATTTTCTTAGTGACATTAAAGCACAAGGACCCATGTAGTCTGTGCTGTCAATTAAAGTCAAGTATAATTTTCTTGATGACATTATGTCAAAGCAAGCGGACCCATGTAGTCTGTGCTGTCCAACTAAAGTCAAGGAACTATAATTTACTTGGTGACATTAAAGCATGCGGACCCATGTAGTCTGTGCTGTCAACTAAAGTCAAGTACATATAATTTTCTTGGTGACATTAAAGCATGGGGACCCATGTAGTCTGTGCTATCGACTAAAGTCAAGTAAAATTTTCTTGGTGTCATTATGTCAAAGCAAGCGGACTTATGTAGTCTGTGCTGTCAACTAAAGTCAAGTACATATAATTTTCTTGGTGACATTAAAGCATGGGGACCCATGTAGTCTGTGCTATCGACTAAAGTCAAGTACATATAATTTTCTTGGTGACATTAAAGCATGGGGACCCATGTAGTCTGTGCTATCGACTAAAGTCAAGTATAATTTTCTTGGTGTCATTGTGTCAAAGCAAGCGGACTTATGTAGTCTGTGCTGTCCAACTAAAGTCAAGGAACTATAAATTACATGGTGACATTAAAGCATGCGGACCCATGTAGTCTGTGCTGTCAACTAAACTCAAGTACATATAATTTTCTTGGTGACATTAAAGCATGGGGACCCATGTAGTCTGTGCTATCGACTAAAGTCAAGTATAATTTTCTTGGTGTCATTGTGTCAAAGCAAGCGGACTTATGTAGTCTGTGCTGTCAACTAAAGTCAAGTACATATAATTTTCTTGGTGACATTAAAGCATGGACCCATGTAGTCTGTGCTGTCAACTAAAGTCAAGTATAATTTTCTTGATGACATTATGTCAAAGCAAGCGGACCCATGTAGTCTGTGCTGTCAACTAAAATCAAGTACATAACCCACCAAAAACATTCTGTAAAAAACTTGCCAAGTCTCAAAGGAGCTGCTTGTTTATCTCTAAAAAGTAATGAAATCTAGACAAAGTCGTGCCAAGTCTAAGGTTCCTTACTGCGATTTCTTTATTATTATAGTTAATGTTGTGTGACTTGGCCGTTGAAGGGTACACAAACTCAAACTCAAACTCAAAGCATTTATTTCAATTAGACCATTACGGCACTTTTAAATGTCAAAATTACAAATAAAAAACAAAGCTACAGTCCCAGTCACAAGGCATAATAACTTGAGAAAGTACTGTAGTTGCCCATTCTCTAGCGTAGATCTCTATGGAGAAGAACGGGCAAGAAACTCCATGGACACTCTTTTGAATCAAAATATTGTTACAAAATCTTGGTTACATCATTAATTTTGAAATTATACATATATGTGAGAACGATGTAGAAAGACGTGCACATTAAGAGCGTCCAGAGTAGAAAAAGACAACAATTTAACAAAAAACTAATTAAAATGAACCCTGGCAGCCAAGAACTGGCAATTTTACATAATTATTATGTATGCAAAAAACTTAAAAACTACATTTTGCACGGCCGGATAAATGCTTTAGAAATTAAGCCTACTTTTTCAGTGTGGAATATCATAATTAGTATCTACTATTTGCCTGCGTATTAACTTATGAAAAACATCCACGTTTTTATTAAATGTGCCTATTTAGAGACGCAAAACGAATATTTTATTGCAAACTTAAAATATCATTGTTATTCAAGTCACCTATTTATTATCTCCAAACAAATATGCTATCATGTAAAATACAAGACACACTTATAAATATTTATCAGTCGTGCTGTAAAAGCGTATCGAAACACCTGGAGCTTATTGAAATACGCTACAGGCGGCAGGAGAGCGAGCTTTGAAGGCCTTGAGGGTTGCGGGGGAGGGAGGGAGGTACTGCTGCCTGGATCCTCCCGCCCTCTGGCAGCCCTCGCTATTCTATCGGCGACTACGGCCCGAACCGGTTGCCTGCACGCTCGTCCAGTCCACGCGGAAAAGTTCGACCGTTCTATTGGCTAGTCTGCTCTTTCGCGCCGTTCTGAATAAATGGCCCAGGAAAATATTTTTTTCCTGGGTCCCTGTGAGTTTTTCTGTGACGTGATTTATTAAAATTCTCAATCATGTCGCTCGTCGTTAAACTAAACCGTTTTAAAATACTGAAGTGTAAGAACGAGAAGTTCGCACGAGTCGACTTCAGAGGTAAGTTGTTTTTCGGCTTTTTTTAATTTATATTTTTGTACAGTTTTTTTTTTTAATGTTTCTTGTATCATTATATTTTTTTTGTGGATTATTATTTGTATTAGTTATGTTTGTTTTTAATTTTGTTATTTTATTTCAATAAAATAAATATTTTATTAATTATGTAGTAGTTTTTATGTTTAAGTTTAAGTTTCGTCTTATAAAAAATATTTTTATCGTCTAACTCGTTTTAATTACGTTAATGCAATCAGATACCGACGGAAAATTATTTTCAACATATTATTAACATGAAACGGCGAAGGTCGGTCTCTTTTGTCACAAACGCCAAAGATATTGCGGCATTTCTTTGTTTTGCTATATACACACATCAAAAGTATCTAGGGATCAACATATATTTTTGCAATAACTTTTCTCCTGATTGATATTAATTAAAATTTTCTTTAAGGATTCATCAAATAAAGTGTTTTCGTTTGTCACAGTAACGATAAACCAAGTCACCTTTGCATTAATAAAGAAATTTGCCATTTTCCTAATAAAGGGATTTTTGACATTTGAACCACTAACATTAAAGTTCGAAAAAAAGACTGAAATAACAGTTTTCTTTAAAATTTTATTGGGTAACTTAAACAATTAATAATCCGTGTTTCTACCGCGAACACTAACAACACAAGAACATCGGTTTGGCATACTCAAAATGAGTTCATCCAAATCACGCTGTGGAATGGCCGCCCATGTTCGTTGCAACAACAAAAAAAGGTCTTCTTGCGACTGGATACCCTCCATATTCGGCAGAGCTCTTCTCTGTAGCATATCCCATGCATGCTCAATCGGGTTCAAGTCTGGCGACTGAGCAGGCCAGGGCAGGACATTGATGTTAGCTGCGGCGAGAGTCTGTCTTACAACTCTTGCGGTGTGCGGTCGTGCATTATCATGCATTAACTGAAATAAGGGACCGATTTGCACTTGTAGAGGAACGATGACGTCTGATACAATCGTCTCAGCATAAATTTGAGCGTTGAGGTTGCCTCTGATCCAAATCAACTCAGTTCTTCCGCCGATCCAAATACCCGCCCATACCATGATGGTTCCACCACTATAAGGATGGACTTCCTGGCAGGATTTTAATCGCTGTTGGCGTCCAGGGGTTCTCCAGTGTCGTATACGTCTTGTATCCGGTCTCATACCAAAACGAGACTCATCAGAAAAGCACACGAAACGCCATTGTTCTTCTGCCCAATTTCTGTGTTCAAGAGCCCATTGATATCGAATCCTACGATTGTGCATTGCTATAGGTGGTACCCGTAGCGGTCTTCGGGAATGAAGGTTCACTTCATGCAAGCGGTTTCTGACTGTTTGGTCGCTAATTAAGTTCCCTGAAGAGTGATGAAGCCTCACGGCTAACATCATGGCGGTTATTGTTGGAGCTCTTCGAGTTAAGATTTGAATGTATCGGTCTTGTCTCCGTGTGGTGCAGCGATACCGTCCTCCATGGCGCTCAGCCACGGTACCAGTGCTTCGGTAACGTGTCCAAAGTCGACTGATAACACTCTGACTTGTATTCAGAGCTAAAGCTACAGTACGTTGCCGGGAACCAGCTTCTATCATTCCCACGGCTCTGAGCATTTCTTCCCTGCTTAAATGACGTCGCCGCTCCATAATAACGTTGGTTTTAATCAGTAGTAGGGAAACAGTAGCACTAATAATGTCTTCAATGCGTTGTATGTTTTTATAGGGAAAATATTGACAGCTTATTTTCATCTTTTACTCGAATTTGATTGAGAGTTCCTGATTCAAATTATGAAATGCACCAAAAAGGATCCATATAAATTTATAAAATCATAAATTTATTACAAAGCCACATCTCAATCTCAAGAAATCCGCATAAAAATGCTTGATCCCTAGACATTTTTGATGTGTGTAAAATCGCGTATCAATGGATTGAACCCTGTACCATTGTCTACCTCTTCATAACCACTGAACGTTTGATGAGAATGTGTAAAAAGAAAGAAAATCGTTTGATGGCATACCATATCATACGTTTGTAAATTCCGAAAGGTAATGCCTCTACCTTTAGTAGGTAATCACATACAATAAGACTCCAAGCAGCTAGTCAAAATCTTTATAGAAAAAAAACGAAGCATGAGTACAAAAAACGGTGTCCCTCTTATACTCTTATTTCGCAGACAGAGATTTCATAGATTTTTGTTTTGCAGAAAATGTTTCATAATTATAATGTTTGGTCCTTATATTTTTATTGCACATCCTATTATTGTTTTAACGACTATTTAATTCAATAAAACTATGTTTCACAGAAACACAATTCAATGAATTTTATAATCCGTTTCATTTTTTTATTTCACAAACTTATCATACAATAGAATTATTATTTATTTATTTATTGCCAGCCTTCTGGGCACTTATCCTGTTGACAGCGATGAACGAATGGACGAATTTTTCGACGCCCTGTAACCTTTTTTTTGATATTTGTAAAATATTTTTATTTCTTTTATAGAGTTAGTGTGTAAATAATGTAAATATTATTAGTCTGTGTTTAATAAAAGTAGTATTATTTAACGAATATTGTTTGATAAGTGTATTTTACCATGGTATTTTATTTCAACGAAAATGCTATCCCCTTCGTGTTAGGTTAATTTAAACCCTGCAGACAGAAATAGGAGACCCGCGTAGCTCTCCGACAAAATAGGTTTGAACTGTGACCACATACGTCGCTACATCGAAATTGGTCGCAATAACAAAATTAGGGCTCTCCGACAATTATAAACCGCTTTCATATAACTATACTACGGTTTAAAGTGTTATCAATTATAAAAAAATAGACCAAGTAAAATTACATTCATAGGTGTGCAAGTGTGTTTTAATAATGATTGCTTCAGATTTCTACATACTGCGTGTATGAATTAAAAAAAATGCTTTTCTTGGTAATAAGTTTTATATTAAGGTGAATGCTCCAACCAGCCCGCGAATTTTTTTACGTTATTTTGCAATTTGCAGGCCAATGCTAGGTTGTATGTCGATTAGAATATTATTCGCGGCTGTAAGACGTATGTAGTTACAGAATTATATTCATCAAAATCATCAATACAACCCTCCAAGTTCATAAAGGTGGAAAAATTACTTTTTCCACACATCAAAAAAGTGCAACATATATATATTTATATTTCTTTACATATATATATATATTTATATATAATATATTTATATTTCTTTTATAAATAATTACTAAGCATTTTTTGATGCATCAGTGACTAAAGCAACTAAATGTTTCATTAAATTGTTAATTTAATCACAATAGTTAGTTAAGTTGTATGTACCGTAACATAATACGTAGTATAAAATAAAGATAAAACGAAATTAAAGTTTTCATGTTTTACAAATTGATATACCGACATTTTCTTTAATTATTTGGTAGTTAATAAAATAATAAAAGCAATACAAAGTGTGACCATCTCTGTTGTTTAAAACTTGTCGGCAACGATTTTTCTTTGAATATATTGTTTATTTGATCCTGCGGCAATCACTCCCAAAGGAATTTTAACAAACCTTTCAGTTGTTGGGTTGCTGATACACCAGTCCAGGTTTTCTAGAAAACGTCTCTGGAGCATGGCCGATGCGTGCTCGATGGGATTGAGATCTGGCAATTGTGTAGGCCACGGCAATACCCGGATGTTTCCCAATGTCTAGTACTCTCTAGTCCTCTGAGCTGTGTGCGAACGCCAATGCTTTATGCAAGTGGGTGAACATAGCCCGAGGACATGTTCAACTTTACTTGCAGCGTTCAAATTGCCATCTACAAAAACGAGCTCAGTTCGTCTGTTCTTTGTAAACCCCGCCATACCATCACTGTGGAGCCACTGTAAGAGTGCGCTTCCTAGATGCATCTCAGCTGTTCAGCATTTCGTAGATGACGATTACTCTTACCCTTCTCGTATCAGGGCTAAATCCAAAAAGGGACTCTTCGAATCATAAAATTTTTCTCCCATTGCTCCTGGGTGTAAGTCAAGTGTACCCTATAACATTCGTTTCGACGGGCACGAGTTCCATGGCGTAAAGGTGGCCACCTAATTGGGGTCCTGCCTATAGGCCGTATTCATGCAGCCTATTTTTCACGGTTTGGTGGCTAACAATAACACCGCTTGAGAATTGTAGCTTTAAACCTATCTCCCGGGCGGTTAACATCGGGTGATGTCTTGCAGTCAGTTGTAATTATCAGTCCCGTGGAGAAGTTGTACTCATTCCACATCCTGGGTGCCTCTCAGCAGGATACCCCGTATTAATGTAACGCTGCCAAAAACAACAAATCACGCTCCTGTTGACACCAAAATTCCGAGATACCTGGAGCTGACTTGTAGCGTTGCTTGTAGCTGAGCCACTTGTAGCATTCCTACAGCTCTCTGCATTTCATCAGCAGTCAAATGGCGTCGCTCCATGACACAAAAAATGACTCACCACAAAATTTTTTCAAAAACTCTTTATCTCAAAATGATAAAAGTGAGATAAATACCAAATTTAACAAGCATGAAAACACATGAAATCGGGAGAAATAATTAGCTTTTATTTTAATTAAAACAAAACACAATCGAAAAGTTTTTGTATTTAAAATCAGCCAGTATATGTTTCCGAGAACAAAAATATTGTATATACCCATCTACTTTTTTAAGAAAAATAAAGTATCAATTACTACAAATCTAACCAACATACAACCTAGAACTGGCCTGCAAATTGCAAAAAACGTGAGAAAAATTTCGTGGGCTACCCTGGAGCATTCACCTTAACTAAACAATATAGTTATGAATATAAAGAATATTTGATTTGTACGACATTATATTTTATTTGAAACAAAAATGTTTTTTAAATTTTTGCGAAGTAAATATTCTGCGTATTGATTATTCTGTGAAACGATATTATGAGATTTTTTTGAAATGAACCGAAATTCTGTAAAACTTTTGTCTATAAAACAGTGTACAATCACAAAAAACATAACCCTTGGGTGTCGGGTAAAAAAGTCTTTAAAAAGAAACCTACAAAACAGTAATAATTAGAAAGGTACGTGAGTTTCCTGTTATGACTTGCGAAAACAAGACTAATAAGTGAACCACGGGCTACACCCTCTCTGTGAGGACCTAACAATCTACAGAGACAAATTACTTCGCCCATTCCTTAAATAATTAAGCAAAAGCGTTATTTTTGAGGTTGAAACCACCTTTCTTAGCTTAAATATATCTGACAACACCTTACTGAGGTATGTTCTTAAAAAAATATCTTACTTTAAAGATCTTTTTGATGGTTCTGTCCATTACAAGCCAATCTGTATGAAAAATCTTTTAATTAGCGCAAACAGAGGTAGTCCTATCTAAAGTATATCGGTATCTAAAAGATTAAAAGAGAAAGCTGATGGTTGCGGTTACTGAAAGCCATTCGTCTAATAAGAAATTGCTTTGATTGGTTTCAAATAAAATATTTTCAAGTTCATTGTTTACTTTCCAGTGAGGTTTCAATATTGTGGCCTGAGTAACTTCCGCCATTTAAATTTATTTTCAAAATAGCCTTTATAAAACCCGTAATAAAAATTGCAGCATTAATACAAAACTTACAGATTAGACAAAAAAAATTAAAAGCGTCACGTTCCGAAATATAAGAGATAGTGAAAGATTTTGTCTCATTCAAGACTTATTTGTTACTACTTCACTATCACTACATAGTATAAAACAAAGTCACTTCTCGCTGTCTGTCTGTCCCTATGTATGCTTAAATCTTTAAAATTACGCAACGGATTTTGATGCGGGTTTTCTTAATAGATAGAGTGATTAAAGCAGAAGGTTTATTTGTAACATGTAAATAACAGTATAATATATTGTAGAGAAACACTGATAATTTCAGAGGTTTCTAATGTGATGTCTTAAATAAACACATTTTTTACGCTTACAGTGCAAACGCTGGCTGAACCCTACGAGATAGATAAAAATAATGTACTACAGTATTGTACACCTTATAAAGGTCTACAAAAAAATCTGCAATGGTATATGTCTATCTCTTAGGGATAACCCACAATAACTATTTTTTATCCTTTACTTTTTACGAGAAATAATGGCTTATTTACGAAGCGATTTTAAGCAATACAGTATTAATCCTTATCCAATTCAGTACCATACACTGTGCATTTAATATAGATCAATATGGCTCTTTACAGTATATCATTTAAATGAATAATTTAGAAGATATCACAGAATTAAAATTACGCGCGACTGAAAATATCATTCTCAGCGAAACAAATGGGGTCTCAGTGTAACAGTTGGTCACTTTAACCATTTTCATCTTTTAAGTATTGCGTAAAAAGTAATGCATTATTTTAGAGTCTAAATCTATATAGATTATCTTTAATATCTATTTTAGAACATATTTACCCTAAACACTATTCAATGAATATCTTAGGAGTTATCGCAACTGCCGGGGTCGCGGGACTGTTGAAACAGGGTACCGGGCCCTGGAACCCAAGGGCAACCAAAAGTGATTTTGTGAGTAAGTCTGACAGTCCCATTGGCTCCACCCAGGGCGGGTATGCTCTTTTAATGATTTTACCACCCAAAAAAATGGAATTATGGGAAAATAAAGGCATTACAAAATAATTTTACAGTAAGCGCACTTCTTTTTTTGGTCTAAATTGGTCCCGAGTGAAGCCGGGGCGCGTCGCTAGTCGAAAATAAAATAAAATTGTTAAGTACATTTTTTATGTGTAACTTACGTCAGACATAAAAATAATGTAACTAGTAATTTGGAGGGTTGTGGATGTTCCGCTTCATTTAAATCACTTGTGTTAAGCTGCATGCAGTGTGACTGGAAACCGTCGGGTCAACGTAGATGGAATAGGCCTCGCAAATGATGAGTTTGAAATTAAATAATTAATGATGAAATTAAATTATTTTCGAATCCTTTTTTATTTAGCTCTTACTGCTGGGCAAAGGCGTCCTCCAATTCCTTCAACAAACTCTTTTCTCGCGCCACTTAACATCAATTAATTATTTTAAGTTCAAAAGTTTGAAAACTGCGTGAAAAATTCCCTCCTGAAGCCACTATGACTACATTTATTCCAAAATATTTTCCAAAAAAGAAGCAAATGTAAATTACTTTTCTTTTAAATACATTTCCATCCCTGGCTTTAAACTTACAAAAATAAAAATTACTAAGTCCCTTTTGTTACAAAAAAAATCAAGAGTAAAATAATAATTTGTCCAGCCGACCAATGTTTAACTATGTGCCTAAAAATACATGAAAAGTAAACAGATCCGCTTCCAAATTGAAAGAAATAGAATATCTTTCGTAAAAGTAATATTATTAATGTAAAAAGATATCTCTCGTTGTTTTGGCCTTGTAGCTGATATTTGAATAGGTCCCATAACCTAAACAGAAGGCAAGGACGAACCGATTTTCTTGGAATACAAATACAGTAGGGATAAACATACCTATTTGAATGATTTCGACATTCATTATTTTGTCATCTCTGGACGTGACAAGCTTGAATGTAGGTTGTCGTAACATAGTAATTATATAAAAGTACGTCATTTAGATAACACAACATCAAACGATAAATTATATTTTTATTTTTTAAGTGGGTTGTTGAAAAAACTTCAACGTAATTTTTTTACATAGGTACCTACTAGATGAGGTCGGTGTTTTCTATCTAAGCTGAAGGTCAGAGGTCACAATCTCTTTTGAAATCCAGGCAATGTCTTGGTCAGATAACGCCACCACGCCTGTATGCCCCTGAAGTCCCAGTGACGGAAAAACTTTTCGGCAATTCGCTTCACAGATTTTAATCTTGAGAACCTTCTCACAGCAGAGGGAGTACTGCATTAATCATTGAAACAATAAAATTTGACCAAGATTCTGATTGTTGCGTAAACATTTGGAAATTATTTTTTTTAAATGATATTACTTTCTTAGATTTATAAGGATAGTTCGCTAACATTTGTTTTGTAATTGGATATTTCCATCACTCGCCTGGCCGGCGGCGGAGAAAGTGAATTCCAAAAGCTCTGAGCCCCAGGGTTCACGTTTGCGGCCGCAAGACCAAGGAGGCAGTTCTAATTAACAAAAATAATCGACTAATTAAGACTATAATAAATTAGTACGTATGATGAATTGAGTTTATGAGGAGAAGCAGATATACATTTTAACCGAAAGTCCCACAAGTGGCAAACTCTTTTAGATAGTTTTTACACAACTACTTTTGGCAGCTTTTTCTGTAGAATGAAATTTTAGACTTAATCCGTTTAGTTTGATAAAATGAATGAAAAGGGACTGTATGATGGAGCTCAAACCAAAAGCTTTGTCTTGAAATTAGAACATTAGTTTTCTGTTTTTAAGGCCGTGCAGTAGATATACACAAAACCTTTGTGCCAGTTTAAAACATTTTTTGACCATCCAAATAGCAAGGTTAAGCAAACACGAAGCAAAGACTAAGCTGAAAGACATGCTGTACCTCTTAGACTACGCTCAAACTGAGGAACTATTAACTACTCACACATTACTCACAACTTTCCATACCTAACACAGTTCGTACACCAAGCAAACAATTGATTGTTCCGTCTCACACCCGACACCACCATATTCACATACTTAGGCTCTTCATATCATACTCACATAATACACCCATCTCCCAGTCACACGCACGCTCACACTCTCACACACACTCTCACATACACACACAGTCACAAACACACACTCACATACGCACACTCACACAATGCAAATAAATCATACGATTTCCAGACACACATACAGAATCCACCACACAGTAATTTTATACTTTTCAAATTTAACTTTTAAATGTTAGTTTTTATTTTTTTCAACTTTTATCATATTAACTTAGTATAACACTGCATAATAATATACTCTTTCAATAATATCAGCTTACCAGCTCTCAATTTCCATAAGGTTTATTATAGTGTCCAAGTGGCAGTAGAACACTGATTCCTAAGTCACAGGTTTTCCTAGTTTAGGAGTCAGGGTTTCAGCGTTTGTACGCCTTAACTATTGTGAACTTTAGCTAGATATTAAGCATATTGTAAGGATTTGTATCAATAAAGTAATTATTATTATTATTATTTTCAAAACATAATAATAATCTTTCCCTTTTGTATTTTATTTATTACAATAATCCCACAACGTGGCAGGCAAGACGCCTTTGAGGAGGAACATCAAAACGGCATAACCGATGCAGATGAGAATTTTATTGCCCTTCCGAGAGCTCATTCTTTGTGAAAAGTTTCAATTTAATAATCCTCCTACTTTTCTCTAAGAATATTAAGCTGAAAACGTGAATTTCCAGTTGGATGACTTTAATGAGAAGGCTCACGTTTTGCTAAATTGTTATTATTACGAATATTTTCTAAAAAAAAAACGTAGAAGTTTTAGATGTTTGGACTGCATGTTTACGTCGTGTACTAGATTTTAGAAGGGCAAGACAAAAGCAATTTTTTAGATCAATAAATAAAAAAACTTATGGTCGTTATTTACTTGGAGAACTCCGAAAATGCTTGTTGGTGAAACCTTTTAATAATAGCTGTCTGCTTTTCGTTTATAACACTGAAACTTTGGTTAGACAACTAAGTTCTACTAATTTTTAACATTTTAATTTCATTTGTTTGCCTTTTCCCAACTATGTTGGGGTCGGATGCTGCTGAATACCAGTATGTTACATGGATCGACTACCTGTCTGACCTCTACAACCCAGTTTGTATTAGGTAATACGATTCCCCTTGGTAAGACTGATTGCCAGACTTTCGGGCCGTTGACTACCTGTAACCACTGTCAAAGATCTACAAATGACATCTGGGAGCAATAGTTTAACGTGCTTTCTGAGGGCTGGAGGATTCTAATTTTCTTTTTGGTATGTAATGGGTGGCCACCCACCACGGACGAACATAGGTAAACACGGTTTAACCTAAAGATTGACCCGAGCGACTGTTTTTATTTAACCACGAGCTTCTCGCCTTGTTGATAAAATTCATCATTTTGTAAGTGAAAAGATAAATAGAATAAAAATATTTTAAATAAATGGTAACAGCGGCAAGTTTAAAAGGCGTGAAGTCGCTGTGTTGAAGCCGGGCTTACGGATCAGGTGCACTTGAACAGAATACTTTTATAAAACCAAGCATTATTAAACATTTTCGTTCTTTTGCATTAATACTCTCTTTTTAAAGATATAAACATCTTCCATCGCAACATCACAATAAATCTATATACTAATATTATGGAAAGGTATTTGTTTGTAAGTTTGTATATAGGGGATAATCTTCGGAACTACTGATCTGATTCCAAAAATTCTTACACTAACGGGAAGCTATATTATCTCCGAGTGTACACTACATTTAAAACGTTCCCGTGAGTACACTACGCGAGGAAAAGTAATTAAATAAACGCTATGGTGCGCAGTATTCTGGGCGTCGAGCTAACTGACCATTTACGTCACACCATGCTGCGCTCCGAAACACAAATAACTCACTTTGGTCAAAAAACCGTACGCCCGATGAGCCACTACTTATGTGGACTATGTGCCACGAAGAAGATAGTGGAACAAAGCCAAATGACCAGTGGTTCATATTGGCCCTGGATTGAAAGAACTGGGCCTATGGGCCTTTGTCTTGCTACGGGGCCAACAGTTACAGTAACATCAACTTATTGACCTGTGGAACGATCTCTGACACACAAACGCTTACCACTGATTCAGTACATTATATATAATTAATTATACATTTTTCATCGGTAATTAAAACGTATCAATCAGCTGTTCTTTGCGTTTTTTTAGGTATTGCAGTTTAGTAGGAAACAATCGTATTTTTTTTGTTACCGATGATTTATTGACGTGATAACGTCTTATAAATTACTAGCTGATGCCCGTGGCTTCGCCCGCCCGCAAATTATATACTAAAACTTTCCTCTTGAATCACACTGTCTATTAAATAAACCCGCATCCAAATCCGTTGCGTAGTTTTAAAGATCTAAGCACTATTGCACAATTTAAGTACAAAAAATTAAAACAACCGTGCAAATAAATGTTAAATATCGAAAAAAATTAAATTTTCAATTAACTTCTTTGTATTATACAAAATAATGATAATTAAGTCATAATAATAAAATAATTAATTATAATTCAATTAAATTCATAAAAGTATGCAATTTTTCATCAATGTTTTCTTATGACGTCATCACGTAAAATTATCGTCCGTAAACCGACTTTACAGTCAACCATTTTTATTATGTGTATTGAATACGGCAACCATTTGTGCATTGGTATCCCTTCCAAACTGTATAATGAATTTAATAAAAACACAACCTCACTAATGACCGTAAAGCTGATTTTTTCTTGTGTTGGTTTGTGCGTTCAATATATAAATATTATGACAAACATATGAGTTATACAAGGGGCGTTTAGTACAAATGCCATTCAAAACAAACTATATTTAGGTCTTTGCAGTTTCGGAGTGACGTCATATTACCGCGTCATTTGTGTGATACATTATCGTGTCAGTAACAGTGAATGCGTTCTTTGAATGCATTAATTAATTTCGACATTAAATAGAAACATAATTTCGGATAAATAAGGCTACTCTTTATGCACAAGCAGTAAAATGTTAGGCTTTAATCATCCATCATTATATTCTGGGTAGCCTTCCACTAAGTTGGGATCGGCTTCCAGTCTGACCAAATGCAGGTGGAGACCCTCCAAATTCCAGTTACTGGGCTGGGCCTACGAAACCCCTATAATTGCGGCATAAATTAGAGATTCTTTTTCTTTGCGTGTCGATGGACTCAAGTATAGAGAATATAGCCACCTGCACAGCAGTTTCGTTGGCTTCGTTTAAATTGTGGAAGATCCAGGTGGATGTGCAGGATGGGCAAGAAAGGAGGTCGGCATATCCTGCAGAGGGCAGCCTGATCATTTCTACAATTTCGATCTAGAAACGTAAATTTCAGAAAAGGGTCCCTTAACATTCGGAGAAACTATTTAACCCGCAGATACAGACCTGGTCTTGTCAGTTTCCTACTCTAAACTTGCTTTAACTTGTCTAACTTTTGAGTCGTGAACTCCTTGCTGCAGAGTAGACAATAGCTTGGTGAAAACTGTGTAATACGTCCGAGGAAGATTCAGAGTATTTCCGTTTTGAATAATTGAAAGGCAAACTCAAAATATGCTTAGTTATTTTTTTGCGTTAAACCTATTGGAACTTATAAAAATTGGCTTCAAAAGGTCATGTAACGTTGTCTAGTTTTCTTATGATTTTTTTTCAGGATGTCGGAAAAAACGATTGAGGCTACTTTGAGAAATTGGTCGGACGGATATTTACCTCGTGGTTTACGAACACAAAAACTGACAAACTTTCCCTCGAATTGAGGAGTTTCCTCGAATTGAGGAGTTTCCTCGAATTGCGGGAGTTTCTTATTATAGGAGATAAAAGTGGACCTCGTTAGTGTGGAGAATTCTCTAGAGGCTCGTCCGACTTGTGATCAATACGACCTGTTATGTGTATGATATGATCTATTCAAATAGTGGTATATACGTCTATGTTGATAATTAATAAGCAAGAAAACATCTAGAATATTCCTAGTGGAAGTCTGAAGTCCGGACTTGAGCCCAACATCATTGCATTACGTAGGTTGAACATACATACACAAAATCACGCCTTCATGGGGGTCAGGCAAAAACCACAGAACGCCACCTGCTAAAATCCCTACATACTCTTTCTCCCTCGTCCACGTTTATACATCTGGTCATACACGCTCGCCGGTTGCGAGTAGGTTGTGGAGATCAGAAAGGGTTCAACTACATCCGATTAGAATGGAAGCCGACTCTAACATAGTAAAGTCTAAGCAGATGATGTGACGCCTGTGGCGCGAGTGTTTGTGTGTAATATGAAAGTGTAACATTTATGGTAGTGTATAGGTATATATTTATAATAAATATCCCATAATATTAAATGAGCAATAGTTGCACGTTTAGATAATTGTAATCACGTTCTCAAAAATGGCTCTAACGATTTCGATGAAAGTTACAATAATAACATAGAGCTTTACGGGGGCGAACAATCGATCTAGCTAGGTCTCCTATCAATGGGAAAATTCGTTTTATCTATATTTACACCCGAGCAGAGCTCTGGTACTGTGGATTTATATCTGGTCCATAAAAGATTTAATTTCATTCATTTAGATGATACTTGAAAAGTTCTGGAGTGGCTACCGCGAACCGAAAGACTTTGCGTTGGAAGACCTCACACTAGGTGGACCGATGCCCTGATGAAGGTTGCCGAGATCCACTGGATGCGAGTCGCACGGGACCGGTCAATGTGCGCGGGCCTGTGGACGGAGAGCTATGGGCTACCTCGCCGTCCGTCCGTCTCATGACGACAGGCCGTGTCGACGGCGCGTTCGGGTTCCACGCGCGCCTCAAAAAGAGTCAGCAAAAAGGAAGGGGTCCGCAAGGGCCGATGCCTGCCGGGGTTGCGGGACTGTTCGAAAGAGATACCGTGGCCCCGAAACATAAAGAGCGATGAAGGAACATGAATGGGTTGTAATCAGTAAGAGTCTGACACTCCCTCCTGCTCCGCCCAGAGCGGGAGGAGTCATTTGATGATTTCCCAAACGAAAAAAAAAAAAACTTGTCAATGTGGCGACCCTTGGGGGAAGGCCAGCAGTGTACTTATTTCGGTTGAAGACATGCGAAATATGGTCATATGTACTATGGAAACGAAACTTCTAATTATCACTTCGGGGATTATTGACATGGCCTTTTAACATTATCATAAATTATCTACCAAAATCTGTATCTATTTTTTCCAACTATGTTGAGGTCAGCTTTCAGTCTAACCGGACGAATACAAGTAGGCGTGGAGAATTTTGTAAATATTACCAAACAAAAATCATTCTAATAAAGGCCACCTAATAATATTTTAAATTCTATTTATTTCTCTAAAACACTACATTTTAACAAATGTGAGTTTACAGTTTTATTTCATTACCAAAGCTTCAATCCCCGGCTGTGCAACTCCGTTAATTTATTCATAAAGTGTAATAATTTATTCATAAAGTGTAATACTTTATGAATAAATAAATTCTCTGACCGCTCCTTTAAAAAAAATAAAAAGCTGGTGTAGTGATTTTATTATTAAGGGACTTATTTATCTGCATCGTTGGTATAGTCATCGCAATTGTGACTGCTGAGAATGATTTGGGTTAGATTCTTGGATCGGGTAGAGTTACCGAGAGCTCACAAAAACAAAAGAAAATCACGGATATTATCCCGTAAGTACTCTAAGTGTAGTGTTACTGGGGTATTACTTACTCTGAGGATATTCGCGAATAATAAATTATTTTTCATTTGAATAACTAATTCACACGTCAAAAGACTAGGGTTACTCGATACCACGTTGATTCGATTGTTTGTCATCAATTAATTGCTGGAGACAGTTTGTGCGCCATTCGACGCCAACATTGAGTTTAAATTCAGGCAGCCATAATAATTGTAACTGAATTTTTTTAACAGACTCTTAGGAGCATCCTGGAGATTGGTTTTGTGGCCGGTTGATGGCAATATGTTTTTTTGCAATGACGTTGCTTTATTGAGCACTAGCTTTTGCCCACGGCTTCGCTCGCCTTATGATCGTTTATTCCACGGAAACGTTTTAAATATAGATTTAATACTCGGGATTTTTTTTATTGTTATTCCTTATTGAGAGAATTTTCAAAATCGGATCAATATTTACGAAGATGGCCCCCTACAGACAAACTTACAAACAAATACCTCTTTATAATATTAAGTTTAGAATATCTGATTTTGAGAAAGTTATGTACCTACACCTGTTATCGGCTCTTTAGTAAACGTACCTTTTTTTATTTATTTTAAATTAGTTTGGCCACAACTAGATATGAAGCGATAACGAGGCCTAGGGTGGAGCACGCTCTCCTAGAAGAAACCGACTCACTCGAGTTTCGGTAACAGAGAAGCCGGCAGTGAATTCCACAGACTGACGATAACGGTTCGTAGGTTCGTACAATAAATGTGGAAGCACAGCGCTTTGTTCGGGTCCGTGGAACTTCACCGCGCCGTATCTCTGCTCGTCCGATGGTAGAATGGGGATGGGGGAAAATGATTGTGTAATTCCAAAGCACACTTACCGAAATGTAACCGATTAAAAACCGATAGGCTGGCAACTTTGCGGCAATGTGGAAGGTTTTGGAGGTTGACTTTGACAAGGGAGTCGTTGGCAATGAGTCTTGGCACTTCGTTCAACAGCTTCTCACGCTTGCAGCTGGTACTTGACCATCTACACAATGAACAATTGAACTTGTGCTTGGTACAACGTGAGCAGCTGTTTTGGTGTGAAGTAATTTCGTACGTTTGAGAGAACACCAAGACGCATGGGACCGGTCAATGTGGCGACACTTGGGCGAGGCCTATGTCCAGCTGTGGACGTTTTTCGGCTGAAATGTTGGTGGGGATGAGAGAACACCCAGTTTTCTAACGGCTAATTTTGACAACCCGAATGGCGCAGAAGTAGGCGTTTATATGTATAATAAGTATGTATTTACAAAACAAAAAGTATCTATGTGGTATATCAACTATCTGGTGTCTACGACACAAGCCTCGTTGGTTAGTGTGGCGCTAGATGGCGCTGTGTGTAATGTCCAGCGATATTTATTTATATTTTATTTAATTGGAACTCGGACTCATTAAAGGACCATAAGTTGGAGGTCAGAGAACACCAATAAGCATCTAATATAGTACACAATAAAGTAGACGTACTACTATTTCATGGGACTTAAACGTAACTGGCAAATTAATGAAGGCGTAGTTTATGGTACACCTCCGCCTCATGCCGTAGTCCCGTTGGGGTCGACAGAAACTATAAAACACCGCCTGCTGTCATTCTTGTAGTTCTTTCGTCTCGAAAAAAGTTAACTATGTTATTTAAACTTCGACGACTTACGACGCTACTACGAGTAATAACAAAGACAAGTGAGTGAGTGAGTGAGTTATTTCTTATCATATATGTAGATACCTAGCTTTGTTTTGTTGCTTTGAAAAGTTTAAGCACGATTTGATGGATGAAATGAAGACTTTCTTAGAAAAACTGGTTCGTGACGACCTGACTTCGTACCCTAGCTTGGAGATAGTTATGCTTTAACTTTTTTGTCAGACCTGTCAAATATTAACAAGTAAGTATATTACTCGTATTAGGGAATGGCTTGCTACCACTAAAGAAGCAGGTAATTAATTACGTAATTTGAAAACTTTCTAAAATTTTGCAGCTTTTCTATACTTCTTAGAACCAGGTCAAAATTAAAATCAAAGCATTTACACACATCAAAAGTATCTAGGGATCAACATATATTTTTGCAATAACTTTTCTCCTGATTGATATTAATTAAAATTTTCTTTAAGGATTCATCAAATAAAGTGTTTTCGTTTGTCACAGTAACGATAAACCAAGTCACCTTTGCATTAATAAAGAAATTTGCCATTTTCCTAATAAAGGGATTTTTGACATTTGAACCACTAACATTAAAGTTCGAAAAAAAGACTGAAATAACAGTTTTCTTTAAAATTTTATTGGGTAACTTAAACAATTAATAATCCGTGTTTCTACCGCGAACACTAACAACACAAGAACATCGGTTTGGCATACTCAAAATGAGTTCATCCAAATCACGCTGTGGAATGGCCGCCCATGTTCGTTGCAACAACAAAAAAAGGTCTTCTTGCGACTGGATACCCTCCATATTCGGCAGAGCTCTTCTCTGTAGCATATCCCATGCATGCTCAATCGGGTTCAAGTCTGGCGACTGAGCAGGCCAGGGCAGGACATTGATGTTAGCTGCGGCGAGAGTCTGTCTTACAACTCTTGCGGTGTGCGGTCGTGCATTATCATGCATTAACTGAAATAAGGGACCGATTTGCACTTGTAGAGGAACGATGACGTCTGATACAATCGTCTCAGCATAAATTTGAGCGTTGAGGTTGCCTCTGATCCAAATCAACTCAGTTCTTCCGCCGATCCAAATACCCGCCCATACCATGATGGTTCCACCACTATAAGGATGGACTTCCTGGCAGGATTTTAATCGCTGTTGGCGTCCAGGGGTTCTCCAGTGTCGTATACGTCTTGTATCCGGTCTCATACCAAAACGAGACTCATCAGAAAAGCACACGAAACGCCATTGTTCTTCTGCCCAATTTCTGTGTTCAAGAGCCCATTGATATCGAATCCTACGATTGTGCATTGCTATAGGTGGTACCCGTAGCGGTCTTCGGGAATGAAGGTTCACTTCATGCAAGCGGTTTCTGACTGTTTGGTCGCTAATTAAGTTCCCTGAAGAGTGATGAAGCCTCACGGCTAACATCATGGCGGTTATTGTTGGAGCTCTTCGAGTTAAGATTTGAATGTATCGGTCTTGTCTCCGTGTGGTGCAGCGATACCGTCCTCCATGGCGCTCAGCCACGGTACCAGTGCTTCGGTAACGTGTCCAAAGTCGACTGATAACACTCTGACTTGTATTCAGAGCTAAAGCTACAGTACGTTGCCGGGAACCAGCTTCTATCATTCCCACGGCTCTGAGCATTTCTTCCCTGCTTAAATGACGTCGCCGCTCCATAATAACGTTGGTTTTAATCAGTAGTAGGGAAACAGTAGCACTAATAATGTCTTCAATGCGTTGTATGTTTTTATAGGGAAAATATTGACAGCTTATTTTCATCTTTTACTCGAATTTGATTGAGAGTTCCTGATTCAAATTATGAAATGCACCAAAAAGGATCCATATAAATTTATAAAATCATAAATTTATTACAAAGCCACATCTCAATCTCAAGAAATCCGCATAAAAATGCTTGATCCCTAGACATTTTTGATGTGTGTATTTCAAGTAGGCCAGTTACAGGCACTTTTGAACTGTCGAAACAAAGATGAAAATTAAATGTAGCTACAGTCCCAGTCACAAGACATAAAAACTGTGAAAGTACTGTAGTTGCCCATTCCCTAGCGTAGATCTATATGGAGAAGAACGGGCAAGAAACTCCATGGACACTCTTTTAAATCAAAATATTGGTTACATCATTCATGTTGAGATGGTATATTATGTGAGAACAATGTACCAAGATGTGCACGATAAAAGTGTCCACAGTAAAAACAAAACAAAAAAAAAATACAATTCAAAAACCAAAATAATTCATTCAAACAAGCCATGGCAACTAAGAGATGACCAGTCACAACTGACAGCGCCCGTTCACGAACATGACGCATGGGTCAGCACCATTCAACTCAACCATTTTGAAGGGAACTAAATGATCCGACACATGCGCCACCATCAGCGAGACATTAGAATCAGGTCATTAGGTCAAATCCACTATTAAGTTAGATAACCGGAGATTTTAATGATTCATAAAACTACATCACGCCTGTAAACCCCGTAGGGTTAGGCAGAGGTATACGCATATGTACACCCACATTTCGACGACTCGAATGGCGTAGCGGTGGTGAGGCTGCTTTACGTTAGGGTCCCGGGTTCGAGTCCCGGTTGGAGCAAATGTTTGTGTGATGAGCATGGACATTTGTTTCCGAGTTATGGATGTTTATATGTATAATAAGTATGTATTTACAAACAAAAAGTATCTTTGTAGTATATCAACTATCTGGTGTCCACGACACAAGCCTCGTTGCTTAGAGTGGCACTAGATGGCGCTGTGTGTTCATGTCCAGCGATATTTATTAGCGATATTTATTTATTTCGCCAGTTATGATTAAGTCCTATGTAATAGGGGGCGAGCCTATTGCCATCAACCGGGCACAAAGCCAGACTCCGTGGCCGCTACTGAGAAATTTCAGATGGAAAAAACCAGTAACACTTTGATCAAACCCAGGAGCTCATGCTCTGCAGTGGTGCTTGCGACCTCTAGACCAGGGGTTCCCAAACTTATTTTGTCTACTGCCCACTCTGACAATAAATTATTTTTTAGCGCCCCCATTTTTTCACCTACTTAAAAACCACTATAACTTCAAATTAAATTAATGATTGTGAGCTATAATAGCAGAGATTAAACATTCATTCTAAACGAGACTTTTACTATACTTAACCCGCAAGAGTTAACTTGAGACCTGAGCGCAGTAGGTAGTACACAACAGCGCTCAGGTCTCAAGTTAACTCTTATGGGCTATACCTGCCAGTGACAATGATTATTGAAACGCAACTTTATAGTATTCAGAAGGAGTATCTTTTATTCAAAATAAAACAAACATAATCGATTCTTCTCTCGATCTTGATCTCTTAATTAATATTAGTTGATGTTCACAAGTTGTAGTCGAGAGTCGAGAGCTCAGTCGGCGTCTAGGAGTCCTCCTAGATGAAATTACAAATCGCCCCTGCCTCTACACAACGCCCCTATTTTTTTTCTGGGTCTCTTACTGCCCCCCTTTAGGCCAGCAGCGCCCACAAGGGGGCGTTATCGCCCACTTTGGGAAACGCTGCTCTAGACCAACGAGGAGTCCTAGTTCCCGATTTGAATGATTCCTCTGAAGTTAGCCAATTTAATAGCTACCCTTAGATAAAGTTATCGTTTTACAAATTGAAAGGACAGTACAAGAATCTTTTAATTCTTCAATCACATTGACAATGGGAGGAGGAGCTCGTGGCTAAATAATAACAGCCGCTCTACTCGATCTTTAGGTTATGCCGTGCTTGCCTAAGTTGGTCTGTGGATGGGTGACCACCCTTACATACCGAGTTTCCTCCATGCCTCGGAAAGCACGTTAAGCCGTTGGTCCTGGTTGTCATTTGTAGATCTTTGACAGTCGTTACAGGTAGTCAGTGGCCCAAAAAGTCTGACATCCAGTCTCACCAAGGGGTATCGTATTACCCACTACTAACTGGGTTGTGGAGGTCAGATAGGCAGTCACTCCATGTAAAATACTGGTGTTCAGCTGCATCCGGTTAGACTGGAAGCCGACCCCAACATAGTTGGGAAAAGGCTCGGTAGATGATGATGACAATATGACAATGGGGTGCTGTTGAAATACATTATGTGAGATTGTTCCCAATATGAAATTTAAAGTCCTGACTGACTAACTAACATATCAACGCACAGCTTACCGCTACCTAACCGCTGGTCAAAAAGACATACCATTTTGATGGGTGTATTTTTTTTTTGTAATACTTTTTCTTTTTTTCTTTCCTTTCTTTGTGAACAGTAGGTGTCCATTAAGAAAGGGTCGAAATTCCACCCTTAAGAGGGTGAGATGGGGGTTGAATTTTCCATAAAACTTTATTTTCTTTGGGTCGTTGGTTCGAAAATGGTGTACACACTCTTCAATTAAAATTATGAGACACATTTAGTTCAGTTTTTCCAAAATCGTCACCCAACAGAGTTAATTAAGGCTTCGCATGGCGCAGGTGTGGCGTAGGGCGTGCGGGGTGCGGGAGTATTTACCTTCAGTAATAGTTTATAACGTAGATTAACATATAGGCTTTGATTATACATATAATGTCTAGATGGAGCGTCGCCCTACAATCAAAACAAAAAAAAACGAGCCAACAAATTTAAGCCTGTGTGCGTGCAGGCGGATTTTTACACTGTAAGTCTATGTCTCTGTGTGCGTGAATAATGATACCAGCTATACTACAATTCTCCCCATAAGTCACATTAAAAAAAAATAGACTAACTACATAAGATAAGTTTTAGGTGTATGTATGTAGTAGGTATTATTCAGTTTTAGTAGTGTCTTTTTATTAAGTACTTATGTACTTACTTCCTTCAATAAATAAAAAAACACTAATTAAATTTAAATAGAGTTGTGTATGTGAATGTTGTATTCAATCAGCTAAGTTAATTAAATTAGTATTACAAGTGTGCCGGTTCCCTTGTTCACAAACTAAACTAAAATTAGACTATTTCTATCTTTTCCTCTCTTATATAACAAGAAACGGACAGACATAAATAAGAGCTGTCAATTATAGTTGATCTAAAACTTCCATACAATTATAGTTGACATGTCAGAATGTTTTGATTAAAAACACTGAAAAGTTCAAGGCAAAACTAATTTACCCACAAAACATGAAGTTAAGGTGGGAGAATGAAAAAAGAAACTGGCAACACTGATAAAATATGCCGTAATTTTATGTTCATAAAAACAAAAAATAAATATATAGTTTTTGGGTTACTTACCGATGATAGGTGATGTGGTTGGTATTTTTTACCCTTCCTGTATAATTCCGGCACAGTTTAATAGGACATACCGTCATTTTATCGCTGTTATTTGTTTATTACTTAGCGCGCGTAATACGTAGTGTCGCCAAAGCGGCACGATCGGCACTATTCGGCGGGTAAGTACGTATAAGCCAACAGTATAAGCCAACAGTAAGGATTTCGCGCTAATAAATCAACTTCAGATGCTGTTCATCAATTGACGGATTTTATTATTTCTAAGCTAGATACGAAGAAAAAGACTATGGCATACTTGGACTTAGCCAAAGCATTTGACACAGTGTCTGTTCCCATTTTGATAAGCAAACTAGAGCACTTGGGTGTTAGGGGTGAAACATTGAATTTGTTTGCGAATTATCTAAGGGGGAGGACACAGGTAGTTAAAGTGAATGAATGGGTAAGTGATGAGCTACCTATTGAATATGGCGTCCCACAAGGCAGTATCCTTGGCCCAACCTTGTTCTTAGTGTACATAAATAACTTGTGTAACACAGACCTAACCAATGGGAAAGTGATTACATTCGCCGATGATACTGCATTGCTTTTCTATGGTGACACTTGGGAAGAGGTTGTTTATACGCACGCCCAAAATGGATTTAATAAAGTTTCTAAATGGCTCAATGACAACATCCTCACACTAAATGTAGATAAAACAAAGTTCATGACCTACACGATCAAGAAACAAGACGTACCAAACCTCGCAATTATCTCACACAATTGTAGCCTTCCATTGAACAACAGCTCTTGTGAATGTCCACGTTTGTCAAAAACGAACGCTATTAAGTATCTGGGTGTTGTAATTGATAACCGACTAAATTTCCAACAACACATCGAGGCCTTGGTTCCCAGGATTCGTAAACTTATTTATATATTTAAACCTCTTCGACATATTGCTGACACCTCTGTAATCAAATCAGTTTATCTCGCTTTGTGTCAGTCTTTACTGTCCTATTGTATAACTTCCTGGGGTGGGGCCGCTAAAACGCTCCTGTTAAAGTTGGAGAGAGCTCAAAGAGCCATATTAAAAGTGAGTTATTTTCTTCCCATGCGCTATCCTACAGTGGACTTGTATAAGCGCTGTAAGGTACTGACTGTTCGACAACTTTTTATTTTAGTGACTGTTACAAAGAAGCATGCTGAACTTCCATACGACCCAAAAACATTTTCAGGGAAAAGGAGAAATACAACTGTCTGTGCGACAACGCAATATAGGACCAGTCTCGCACATAATTTCTACGGTTTTCTGGGTTCATATTTATACAACAATATGAACAAAACATTAATCATCTATCCTCTTTCCAGGGTAGAGTGCAAAAAGAAAGTGTTCTCGTGGCTTCAAGGCATTGATTACAGTGCAACAGAACGTTTGTTGAAACCCCTGAACT
The DNA here is from genome assembly GCA_941918905.2 of Xestia sexstrigata. Taxonomy (NCBI): domain Eukaryota; kingdom Metazoa; phylum Arthropoda; class Insecta; order Lepidoptera; family Noctuidae; genus Xestia; species Xestia sexstrigata. The sequence goes on along the minus strand of OW799200.2, from coordinate 6,076,965 downwards.
AATGCATGGAACGATATACTACACATACCTACACGAGTTGTTCTTCGCACTATTGGATTATTAAGTATGTGAAGAGTAATTTCTTTCACACTCTCACTGACACACACACACACACACACCTACACACACGCTCCACCAAATCAAAGATAACCCATTCTTGTCATCTCAAATGTCTACTTTTACTTTTATTTTGAAATGTTTAAATTATTAATCTTTGAATTAATTAATTGATTATCTAAAATTGTTAATTTAATTCATTTGCTAATTTAAATTTACTTAATTATATTAAATTCATCTTGTATAAAAATTTTATGCAGTAAAATGTCATAAGATACATGTCCGACGGAGGGTCAGCCTGGTGATCTGTAATACAGGTTTTACCTAAAACAGACACCAGTCTCTTTAAAGTGAAAATTGACTTTGTACTGTTTATGTTGAGAGAAAATAAATGAATTATTATTATTATATTATAGTTGGCTGATATTTTTTGACACGTTTGCGCGCATTCGACGATCCATCTAGACATTATATAATCAAAGCATATAGGATACTTTTTATCCTGGTAGCATGACCCCGTGGGACAATTTTTGTACGCCACGCGGGTGAAGCTGCGGGCATAAGCTAGTCCATATATAAACACAGTCAAGCTACTATGTCCCATAAGAAGACCGTATGACGCCATAAGTTCGAATTGTTTGCTTCATAAAATCATATTTAATGGCCTCACTAAGAGCGCGCGTGCTAAATGGTTATAAACGTTATAAACATTAACATTTACTCCCTTTAAATGGATAAGTAAAGGTTGGGACATATTGACGAAATGAGCTTGAGTTTTTCTAATGAAGTTTCAAGGACGAGAACTTCTTTGACTTTAATAGAAAATAGGTAATACGTATTTTGATTCTTGAATAAACTTGGAAGAACAACTTAGATTAACAACTTTTTAGATATATCTTCTTTATAGATTCTCTGAATTTTTGTTACCGTGCTGTTGATGGAGCTTCTCGTTTTAATGATTATTTCATGATTTGTTCGACCATTTCATGAAATCGCTTTTTATTATCTTCTGTGATTTTTAATTATTCTGAGCTCCCCACACGTAAATCGCAGAAGATATCCCGTATCGATATCAGTGTAAGCTTAGTTATAAACCATGAAAGCTTAAGACAATTATCAAATCCATCGTGAATAGTGTTGCCCAAAATCGGTCTTGGTCTTGCAGTCTTGGTCTTGTTCTTGCATTTTTGCAAGACCAAGACCAAGACCGACTTATTGTAGCAAGACCAAGACTGAACCCTGCAAGACTTGAGCAAGAACAAGACTATAAGCCTGCAAGACTCTTGCGTCTCGCAGTTAAGTCAAACTGAGATTTGGGCGTTATAGTAGGTATTTGGTTTCAATCCCGATTTTGATAGACGTTCCCCAGTTTCAAAACCGTATTGTCATAACACTAAAAGGTATTGTATTGATTATTATATATTACGACTATTTATTAAGTAGGTAGCCTGTTACTTACAAATATGTTCCCATGTGATAAAAATGTATCTAGCATAACTTTCTAGCAAAGTTCATACCTTGTAGGTATATTTACCTATAGTATTATGTTATGCTTGTATAAGTCTAATGTGCAGATCTAACGTTAGTAGGTTGGTAATCCATGGTCCGGAGCGAGACGGAATGGGACGCCGTCACCTCCTTCTGCGAAGCAGTAATGCTAGAGAAGGAGGTGGCGGAACGTGAGAGGGAGAGAACCTCACAGCGTCCCGGCCGCCGCGGGAGACGCCTCGGGCGTCGGGGGCCACCACGTGGCCCCCGGCCACCGTAGGCGCGGGCCTGTGGACGGTGGGCTATGGGCTAGCTCGCCGTCCGTCCGTCTCATGACGACAGGCCGTGTCGACGGCGCGTTCGTGTTCCACGCGCGCCTCAAAGAGAGTCAGCAAAAAGGAAGGGGTCCAAAGTCCAAAGCAAGGACCGATGCCTGCCGGGCCTTGCGGGACTGTTCGAAAGAGATACCGTGGCCCCGGAACACAAAGGAACATGGATGGGTTTTAGTCAGTAAAAGTCTGACACTCCCTCCCGCTCCGCCCAGAGCGGGAGAAGTCATTTGATGATTTCCCATCCGAAAAAAAAAAAAAAAAAAAAAAAGTAGGTTGGTAATCATTATGTAGGTACATATGTTAGTTCAAAGTTTATATTATTCTTCTATTCAGCAAAATTTAAAACTAACAGCGAGTCGAGTAGGTCTAGTACTAGTAGCAGTTTTTAAGCCAGCCGTGTTATGGTACAGACGCCAGCACATCAAGTTACTACAATCTGCCAAATTTCTTTAACATATTTTCAACTTTTTCGCTAAATCATTAAGGTTCATGGTTGATTGGGAATATTTGACGTTGAACGAATAAACCGTTGGTCGGTCGGTGGATTACGTACCTACTTATTTGATAATTTACCGCCAAAAACGCCGCGGTGTATCAAAGACTGTGCAACAAGTGTATCACAGCATTTGACACTGTTTGAGCGCCGCATTCGCCGCCACAGAGTATGCACAGAAGCACACAAAATTGTTACCTATTTTTATGGTAGGGTTGGCACAAGAGGATAAAATTAATTGACCTTGAAGATGTCTCAGCAGTAGGAATAAATTGAATGAGTTATAGAAGATACATTCTCACAATCACTCGAATCCGAACACTACAGCGGGCGGGATAATAATAGCCAGTACACGTACAGAAAATCATTAAAGGTACCTACATAGAGTTAGTAATTGCGCTTAGGTACTAAATTGCGTCATTTTTTTAAATTATTGTCAAGTTAATTTTATTAATTTGGGGGTTACTACACTATGCCTGTGTCAATTTAAGCTCAACATGTACCTACATTACGTTGTTCTAAGATCTAAACTAACGTGTTTATTATATAGCAATAGGCTAATAGGTATTTGAAAGTAGTCTAGTCTAAGTAGTAGAGTCTCGCAAGACTTGCGAGACTCTTGCTGCAAGACCAAGACCAAGACCAAGACTGAGAGCGCAATACCAAGACCAAGACCAAGACCAGGTGTATTGACGCAAGACCAAGACCAAGACTGGCTAAGGTCTCGTCTTGGTCTTGCATTTGGGCAACACTAATCGTGAAGTAAGCAATTCTAAAATCTGGCCATGACATAGACGTATCTTTCGTCTTTTTATCGTTTTTTAATGTAAGCTGCATATAAACTAAACAAAATAAACCTTCTAGCTTGCTGCCCAATGTTAGATTTAAATTTTATAACTGACATGTTCACAACGGGATATTTACCATGTTTGTTTGTTTGTTTGTAAACATGGTAAATATTCGGTTTTCTGTGTTAGTGAGAATTTTAGATTGACCAACATACGTAGGTACGTAAGATAGATAGGGTTAGCGTATTATTTTTTAGTCTCCAGGTTATCAAAAAATCATACCTACACAGGACCAATAATTCAGTGTCCAGTCATCGGAAAAACATTGGGGTTTCGCCTGTCAATAAGGACATTACATAACTGTCAAAATCAACAATTACAGCGTCATTTTGTCAGTCACTCCAACATGGCTTCACTTGGATGCCAGCTTAATAGCATTTTGATATCCTATGACGTGACGATGACCACCGCCGTTTGATGGAGAAGGCCTGTGTTGTTTGTGAGTGCAATATGCCACCTAAGTGCACAATACTCTGGCGGCAAATGTAATTGCGGCTGTCGCATGCTGACAGGAACACGCGAGGCGAGGCCCAGGGCTCACCCAGGCAGGGAATACAGTCCGCTCCCTCTCACAGAGTGGAGACTTTTGTCCCAGCAGTACAACGTGCCAGAAAGGTCATCAAGTGGTCGAAGGCTACACTGCCGTGTGTCATTTTGTGTCCTCAGCTTAAACTATGGTTGTAAACTGGGTGTTGATTTGCCGGTATGTCAAGTCGTGCGATTGTTCACACGTCACGTTGTTAACGTAAACAATACTGTTCAATAGTGCACGCTAAACTGAGGGCATTATTACATGAGGTCAACTAAATAATAGGATGTCAATCTTGTGTTTTCGACTTTGTAGCTCACTTTGAATAGACGTCCAAATACAGTTATGGTTCAAAATTTATGGTTGAATTTAATTGGGAGACGTATTACAGACAAAAAAATAAAAGATCTCGTAGCTAAGTAATAATAGCCGCACCGGTTCATCTTCAAGATTTAGCATTGAGCAACAAATGCCTAGGTTAGTCCATGGATGGGTGTTGGTAATTACTTAATACAACCCCTTCGTCTTTCTTAAGGTGAATGCTCCAGGGTAGCCCGCGGAATTCAAATTTTCTTAAATTTTTTACAATTTGCAGGCCAGTGCTAGGTTGTTTGTTGATTAAAATATTATTCGCGGCTGTAAGACGTATGTAGTTACAGAAATATATTCATTAAAATCAACAATACAACCCTCAAAGTTCATAAAGGTGGAAAAAAATAAGAATAATAAGAATTTCACGGGCTGGTTGGAGCATTCACTTTAAGGGCATAGCCAGATGCTCGAAATCCTTACAAGCAGTCTTACCGAGAGGTATCGTATTACCCAGGTTGACGTGGTCTAAGTAGGGTCACACTATGTAAAATACTGGTAGTCAGCTGAATCCGGTTTTTATACTGTAATATATAGGGGACTATATATACCCTAAAAAAAGGCTATGCAATTAACATGTAACATTAAGACGTAAAATCAAAAGGTGCTTTAAAAATGAATGATTCATCATTGTAATGCGAATAAAAAACGCCTCGATAAGGTTCGATTCTTGGGTTGAGCAAAGCGTCACTGGGTTTTTCCATCAGGAATTTCTCAGTAGCAGCCACGGAGTCTGGATTTGTGCCCATTTGATGGCAATAGGCTCACCCCCTATTAAATGATACAAGACAGCATTCATCTTTGCCTAACCCTTCGGGAATTACATGAATAAAAAACGCATTTAACAATCGCACAAAGAATATTCAAAGCGAAACATTTTAAAAGCAGCCGGTTACACAATATAGACAAAGTCTTTGTCAAAGCATCCTACAGAACCTCGTTATGTTTGTAATGCAAACATCGCCATCAAAGACGCTTGTTGAGTCGGTGGAAGCAACAGGTGAACCAAACGGGCCGTAACTTCTAAGCGACAGGTCGCACCGCGGGCTAAACTTAACTTAAGTTTAACTTCATCGGGTTAGCTACACTTATTAAAATATCTGGGTTTTAGGTAGCTTTCATATTATTCAAGGTGTAGTTTTGCATCCTAGTCAAAATTCAGGAGCTTGACACAAAACACATGAATAATTATTTAAATTACGATACCTGGTCAATAATTCATAAAGCTGCTATTTTAAATTGTTAAACTTTGACAGTATTTCAGAATAACACGAAAAAATAAACAGAATCACCCATCGCGCGACATGTCGCTGTGTGCGTTTATTTGTGTGTGTGAAGGCGCGGTTATAGGGATTGGCTGCGACGGGTGGTTTACACTTACCGATTTCCGTAAATAAGAAAAAAAAAACCTACCCATTTTATTATTGATTCGGATTGCTTTCCGAGCCACGGAGAAAACTCGGCATGTACTGGGTGGTCACCCATCCACAGACCAACCTAGGCAAGCACGGCTTAACCTAAAGATCGACCCGAGCGGCTGTTGTTTTTATTTGTGTTTGTGTTTTTTTTTGCCACGGGTAAAGATGTTTATTTTAGTTTGTGCAGGTTCGTGTCCAATCTGGCAGCAATGTTCAAAACAAAATAAGCAGTTACCTGCTGTCTTGTATCGATCAGAAAAGATTTGTCCACCTAGGGGATGTCCATGGAGTTTCTGGGAATGGGCAACTACAGTACTTTCTCAAGTTATTATGTCTTGTGGCTGGGAAGTTCAAAAGTGCCGTAATGCTCTAATTGAAAGAAATGCTTTAAGTTTGAGTTTGTGTTTGATGGACGCAACTTTACTGGCTTAAGTGAGAATGCTGTATGGGGGTTTTGTGGTGTAACACGAATAGATAAAATGAGAAATGAGAAGATACAAGAATCACTGTGAAAGTGGCGCCGGTGACTGAAAAGTTGTGTGATTACCACACAACTTTTCAGTCACCGGCGCAACTTCGAAAAAAAAAAATCGTCTTTCGAATCGGAACTTTGTACAAGAGTATTTATGCTCTACCTGAACCATCTCTCCCTTTGACAATTGTAAGGTTCGGATTACACATAATCACAATGTACCTAAGCTTGGGGTGTTGGCCGTACAAACGGAGAAAGTTTCCAGACAAAATAGTATCTGTTTACATTCGGTTTCAGCACGTTTCAATCGGTACACAGGTATCTTATAAGACTTTTACATTCGTAGATGAATGGATTGTGTGAGGAGTGCTATCGAAGAAAATGAAAATCGAAAAAGTGATATATCGAAAAAATTTATATCAAAAAAGTGTAAATGATAGCGTGACGGCTGGCAGGGGGAATGGAAGGACGAAACGTGTTGTACTAACCCCTAGTCTTATCGGAACAAGGGCATGACGATAATGACATGGTTGCTACATATTCAGGGAAAAAAAGTTTAAAATTTAAAATTCCCGAACTACCCATCCCGAAATATCGGACTACTATAGTCCGGTCCGATATTAGTGGTAGTGTGTTTTACTTAACACTAACACACAATGTACTATTATATGTTAGTCTGTAAGGTATCTTTCTTTGGGCCAAAGTAGCCTGAAAATAAAAGTTTTATTATTAAACCAACCTATCCCAGGCGAAATACTAGGGCAGCTGCTGCCAGTGCTAAAAACCTCCAACGGCGCAAACACAATACCTCATTGGTAGCTATGTGTTTGAGCCGTTTGGGGTTGACACACTAGGGCTATGGGGTCCGATGACCCAACTCGTCTTTCGGGACATCGCCAAGCGGTTGTTCGATCCTTCACGTGACCTTTTGGTCAAAGAATCAGCATTGCCATCTAACGTAGCAAAGGTAGGAAGGTAACCCCTGCCACCCTGCGACTAATTCCTGGCTACGGCCCTGCACCTCTGCCTCTGCCCAGCCCTTTGGGGATTACAGGCGTGATGCTATTTATGTAATTTACTAAACTTACACTAACGACATAGCTTCTTACACTGTACTTCCCCTGAGAAGAAAATAGCCGCGAAGTTATGCACGATTGGCATACCAATCGTGCATAACTTTGCAGCTATTTTCTTTTTCTTTTTTTGTTTTTTTTTTTAGGCAATATTATGTTATGTACATAGTACGTACGTACATAGTACGTAACATAATATTACCTAAAAAAAATCTAATCCAATCTGTCGGCTGCCAATCACGTGTTTTATCATGCAAATTATTAAAAAATATATTTCTATTTTGGTAAACTTTTGCTTGATATAACATCCACTGACATTTTTTCAGCATAAAGTTAAATAAATACGTGGTGACCTCTAGGATTTTTAACGTTAAAATAACACGAAATGAAAATTTGGAAATTGTTTTGAATTTTCCATTTTTAATGTAAAATTAACAGACAAGACATGACATGTACGCAACGTTAGCCACATATTGTTCATAATGTTCATGTTCATCATAATGTTATGTTTCCTGGGAATTCGTTATATTCCTGTTTTCAAAAGATTTCTAATTAAGTTTGGTCCATAACCAGAAATCATCTCGACATGAAAATACATCTCGATTATTCTTCACAACGTTTTTGTTTCATATTATCCTATAATACAATACATACGAATAAATCGAACCTGGATCGCGACCCTAACATAGTTGGTTAATGGCTAGGCAGATGATGTACTTCAACAAAACTCCTGGGACAAAGGCGTCTCCTCTATGAGAGGGGATGGGCTATATTCCTCCACCTTGCCTTGTACTTGTTGCTAGTTTTTGGGATGTATCAATAATAAGTTCTAAGCGAAAGTTTTCAAACGTTTTTTAAGGGCCCGTGTAGAAGAGTTATGGCCAATTCGTCACGGTTCCGGGAGCGTCCGCCACGGGTGCCTCGACCATTGGGGGCCTAAGCCACGGACCCAATTTTTTTTCCATACAAGAAGTCCCCACTCGTCATCATAAGAAAACAAATGAATTTTTAACTTCTCATTCTAATCCAAACTGAAAAAACGACCTGATTGCGAAGCCAGTTTGCCCTTCTTAAAATTGATAGTTTACATAAAACTGTTACAACTACAGCGTTGTTATTGCAATTTCAGAATCAATGTCTTGGCGAGCTAAAGCAGTGATATTTTATATTTTCTCTCAAAGAGCGATATTAATATTTACTCTCAAATAAAAAAATAATCAACGCGAGTTAGGTTGTGGGCTGAGACGAAAGGCTTTTTAAAAAGGAACGAGAGGTGTGTTCCGCTTGAAGAGCAGTGCAAGACTAACTCTATTTAATCTCAAATATTATAATCTAAGTATATAAAACAAAGGGTTATTATAATCTAAATGCTTCCTGTTATCGCAGTACCAGGAAGTTATTGTGTAATAACCTTGTTACGCTTATATAACTCCTTCCCCCTTAAGATGGAGGCGCGCCGAAGGCTGCGACTGAAGTTGAAGTGTTTCAGCTTCAGGTTGTTGCAGAACTGAAGTGCGCGTGGTAATGGTATGGTTTCTCTGACGTTAATGTACCGCTGATGTGTTGTTAAGGTTCGATCCATAACTTGAACCTTGCATTATTTGTTTGTGTTTGATTACGTATTCCTGGTAGAATTCTTTAGGGCAGTGTAATTCTAACGGGTTTCTGCTATCAGTGTGTCCGTAAAGCAATTCAAAGGGTGTAAAACCTGTTGAGGAATGGATCGTATTGTTGTAAGCTATCATGGCGTATTTCATTAAGTTTGTGGTGTCATCGCTGTCCGTTATTCTCTGTACTCTAATTATTTCTGCTAGAGTTGAATGTAGTCTTTCTATTGGAGAGTTTGAATTTGGGTTATATGGTGTTGTGAAGTGTATGTGTATGTCATGCATTGCATAGATTTCCGTAATTACTTCGTTGTCGAATTTTGTATCGGAGTCTGTTGTGATTTTCTTAGGTACTCCTATTACTGAAAATAAGCTTAGTAAAGTTTCAGCGATGTGTATGCTATTTGAAGCGTTAAGTGGTATTGCTTGTGCATATTTCGTGAAGTTATCTATTATTGTTAGGAAGGTTATACCTCCGGTGCTGTATAGATCCATGAACATGTGCTCCATTGGTCTATGTGGTGTATCAGTTAAAGACAGAGGTAATTTTAATGGGTTGCGTTCATATTTGCTTTTGAGGCAGCTGTCGCATTTGTTAATGAATTTTTGTATTGAAGCTAACATATTAGGCCAGTGGTAATTTCTATCTTTGTGTTTGTATGTTTCTTGGATACCTCTATGTATAGTTTTTCCTTCATGATATTTCCTTATTAAGTCTGTTTGTTCGGAAATGTTTTCTATTAATGTGATCCTATTCATGCATCGAATTAGTTTTGGTCCACGATTGCTGAATATTGATTTGTATACTTCGCAAAATAGTGGATAATATTCCTCGTAGTGGAAAAAACAATGAAAAACTCTATCTGCAATTGTATGATCTTTTAGAAATTGTATTATTTGTTCTTTCGTGTTATTGGGATCCACACGTCTTTGATTACTATTTTACCTTTAGACCTATCATCTACTCTATAAGTATCTACGGGTGTTTTTCTAATGTGGAATTGTTTTAATTGTCTATCGATTGCATCATCAATTTCTGGAATTTTCTCTATAGTCGTTTCGGTTTGACTGCTGTCTATGACTGGGTCTATTTCTGTTTGAGTACTGTCGAGGTCCTAGTGCGTTTTTGTTGTTTGATCCTGAATTTCTTGTGATTGGTTTATGGTATCAGGAGTAGTGGGTATGCCTAATAGCGTTCGAATGTCTATGTTTCTCAAGTCTACGTCGTCATTTGATGTACTGGGTTGAGGGTTTTCGCTAACTTTATTATGGTGTATAACTCTTGAGAGTGCGTCTGTATTAGTGTTGGCTTTTCCTTTTTTGTATTGTACGTCGTAGTTGTATTCTGCTAGTCTTAGGTGCCAGCGTGTGAGTTTTGAGTTTGGGTTTTTTATAGACATTATCCATGTAAGCGGGCGATGGTCTGTATAAATAGTAAATCGTTTACCATATAAGTAAGGGCGGAAGTATTTAATAGCCTATACGATACTCAGCAGTTCTTTTTCAATAGTGGAGTATCTTTGTTCTGTTTCTGATAGTGTACGTGAAGCGTATGCTATTGGTTTATCTGAACCTATTTGTCCCTGAGATAATACTGCGCCTATTGCTACATCTGATGCATCTGTAGTAAGAATGAAAGGTTTCTCAAAGTCCGGGTATTGAAGTATCGGTGCATTAATGAGTACTTCCTTGCATTTTTCGAATGCTTGAGTGTATTTTGGTGTAAAAGATATTTTACTACCCTTTTTTAACCATTTTGTAAGTGGTTTTGTTAAATTTGTGAAGTCCTGAATGAACTTTCTATAATAGCCTACTAATCCTAAGAAGGACTTAATTTTTTTTTGAGTTTTTGTTAGAGGAAACTTCTTTACGGCTGCAATCTTATCTTCATTTGGCTGAAGGCCTTTATCTGTTAATGTATGCCCTAGAAACTTGACTTGTTTCTGTAAAAATTCTGATTTGTTCAGTTGGATTTTAAGGTTGTGTGTCCTGAATCTATCGAATACTTGTTTACATTTATCCAGGTGTTCCTGTAATGATGTGGAATAAATAATCACGTCATCCAAATCAGTTAGTACGTTGTCTAATCCTCGTAGTACTGAGTCCATTAGTCTCTGAAATGTGTTTGGTGCGTTCTTTAAACCAAAGGGCATTTTGAGAAATTCGTAATGTCCTCGATCTATAGAAAATACAGTTTTCTCTACGTCTTCTGGGTGCATCTCTACTTGATGATAGCCCGAGGCTAAATCTATTGTAGTAAAATATTGGGCCCGTCCTAGTTTATCTATCTAGAATATCATCTATATTAGGTAGAGGATACTTATCTTCTATGGTCTTATCATTTAGTTTCCTATAGTCTATAACTAACCTATATTTTTGTTCTCCTGAAGCATCCGTTTTCTTCGGAACTATGTGTACTGGGCACGACCACGGGGAATTACTTTCCTGTATTATATTGTTTTTAGTAGCTGATTAATTTGTTTTTTAATTTCCTCTTTTTGTTTCGGAGCCTGTCTATAATTACGCACGAAAATGGGTTTATTGTCGGTTAACCTAAGTTGGTGTTTAATTTCGTGGGTAAATGTTAATGGAATTTCCTCGCAATGGAAAATGTCTCTGTAATTGTAACATAGTTTCCTAATTTCGCGATTTTCCTCCGGGTTCATATGATTAGTTCGTAATCTTTCTAGGTTCTGTTTCTGTAACTTATCTAAGGTTTTATGTAATTCCTTAGTGTTGTTTATTGTTTCTTGTTGGGTGTTTTTATTTTGTGTGTTTAACCGTTGGAAGTTTAGGACACAACTATTTTTAAAGTTTATTGTGTTATCGGATGTGTTTATAACTGACATTAATGCATTTCCATTTTTTACTGTAACTAATTCCGATGGAAAAATTAATCCACTTTTTGTTGTTTTCTTTTCTGAAAAGTATTCTCCTTCTTTATAGTTACATAGTATGTTTATTACTTGCTCGCATTTGGGTCCTATTTGGCTGTATGATTTTATGTCGTCTCTAATTGGTATTATAGTTTTGTCTGTGCGAAGTACCATGTTTTTGATATCTATTTTGCATTTGAGTGGGACTAGTAAATCTAATCCTAGTAGTCCCACAAAATCTCAGTCGAAGTTAAAAATTAAGAACTTGTGAGTTATATCTGCCTTAAATAGTTTTTCCGGAAGTTTAATATATGCTACCTGCTTATGTTTTAAGGTTGCATGGGCTGTTTTGATGAAATGCGTTTCATTTTTTATTGTTATATCTATGTTTTTTAAGTTTTGTAAAATTTGCGGGCTAATGAGAGATTGTGAGGCACCTGTGTCTAATAGAAATCTACCGCCTAATTCACTAATGTAAATGTATGGGAGGCGGCTATAGTTTTGTATGTTGTTCATGAAAACTATATTGCGAGTTGATTTTCTAGGTCCGTCAGAAAATTTTCATCTTCTACTTCCTCAGAGACATCCTTCGTTTCTTGTTCTGGGATGTCGCTGTTTTCTACACTATCTTCGACTTCATTTTGGAAATGAATTTTCTTTGATTGTTCCGGATTGTTTGGAGTCTTACTTGGAAATTTCTTTTGAAACGAACCTGGTTTGTATGGTTTGTTATTTGATACCGATGGTTTGTACGTGTTGGGTTTAGGATGTTCATTACGTCTAGCTCTTAGTTTCACTTCCTCCTTCCTTCCTTCTTCTTTACCGTAATGGCCTGGTCTAAGTTTTGCACATAATTAAGTTTAATTAAAATAGCTGTAATAGGGTTTAGTTTATCAAGAAATGTTTCAAGAGCCATTTGCTCATAATAATCGCGTTTTTCAGGGTTAGCTGAAATAAGCGTACACATTAAGGCTCTAATTTTATCACCAAATGCATCTATTGTATTATTATTTCTCTTAATTAGCATTAGTTCCTGGACTAATTGAATTTCTGTTCTGAATTCTCCAATTTTTTTTTTAAGAACACCTTTAATATCACTCCAGGTTTTAGTGCCTGAATTTTCTGACAGTGCTTCAACGGCTTTACCTGTCAGTTGATTCCTAATAAGACACGCTATGCAATCGTCATCTTTATTAGTTATTAATTCTAAAGCATTTTCTACACCTTCGATGTAGAATGCTAACGTTCTCTTGTTTCCATCGTAACAGGGTAACAATTTTGAGAACGTTGAGTAATCGGCGGGGATCGCCTTTACTTCAGGGATCTGTTTCTCATCTAGTGCTTTCTTATCATTAGACATGTTTATCTTAGTGAGTCAGATAGCAACCAAGAAATGAAAAACAAGCTACAAACTTGTATTAATTAAAATACTGATACCTAGCCACTAGAAACACACAAAAGTTGCTTATAGTTAATGTGACAGGAATAGAATATAAGGAGTCTCGGGAATAATCAGATTCAATGCTTACCCCACGAGCATAGCCGATGAGAGGCTGTTCGATGCTAGATGAGTCTTCGCTGATGTTGCGCTGCGCTGCTGCTGCGCTGCGCTGCTGCTGCTTTTTCTGCTGCCTGACGCTCTGCTAGTTGCCCACGGTAGGTTCTTTGTGCACGCCACGGAATCGAGGTTTACGGAAATCTTCCACTGGAACCGATAAACGCGACGTACCGGCTGCGCCAGTTAGGTTGTGGGCTGAGACGAAAGGCTTTTAAAAAAAGAACGAGAGGGGTGTTCCGCTTGAAGAGCAGTGCAAGACTAACTTTATTTAATCTCAAATATTATAATCTAAGTATATAAAACAAAGGGTTATTATAATCGAAATGCTTCCCGTTATCGCAGTACCAGGAAGTTATTGTGTAATAACCTTGTTACGCTTAAATAACTCGTTTGCGACGTTGCCAATTTTCTAATTGCACTTTCAAGAAATATTAAAAATATAAGTTAGAACAGTTAGATTTTAAGCTTTGTAAGCCCAAGTGTTTTCGTGCTTTCTCGTAAAAGCAAGGCATATAGACTGGTTACAACAAAGTTTTATTGAAAAAATAGTAATTACCGAGCGCAGTTAAACAAATGGTTTTCTTAACTCTCTAACTGGTACTCAAAAGTATATGAAAACAGCAACAGGCGGACTGAAAGATTTATAAAATGGCCACAGCCCTGTCGCTGATGGATGCATCCATGTATAAGGGTCGCGGAGGTATTTAAAGGAGAAGTTCTCCATACAAACTTGGGCCTGGCGTTACAGGTCTAGAATTTTTAGAGCATTTGGGAAGGTTTCACTAGCCCAATTTCACGTCTCCCAGCAATGGCCAAATTGGTAAAATCAGACAATGTTTACATTTTAGGTTACTTTAAATTCAGTTATTATGAAATAGTTTCTAATTAGCTGCTAAAAGAGTTACATAAAGTTAGTTTTATTATTAGAGTCATTACAAGACTGATTTATGTTAATTTAAAGAGAAAATTGACTTAGAAAAATTGATCTTATGTAATTACGTAGTTTGAAAATGTCATTTTTAATTAATAGAGATATTTTAATAAAAATAAGTGCCCAAGGTAGGTCTGTATTTAAAACCAATAGCACAAAAGGATTCACATAGATAATTTCATTAGTTTATGAACTATAGTAGAAATTGTAAAGTGATTCATCCAGATTTTTAAAAATAATGTTCTAGGAATTTTTATTTCATTGTAATTTTTGGCTTTGAGGGTTGACAGACTTCTAGCTTTACCCAGTAGGGTACCTAAAGTAGTTTTAGGAATGTGCAGAAGTGTTACTGTTGACAATCGATCATCTGAGTCCCCCCGGTCCAAAGTTTAAAACTGCTTATTTTCTACACTTGATCATTGTAATTGAGGCTAAGATTTAAATGGGTTAATTAAGCAAAATAGTAGATTATTTTGGTACATGTCTGATTCGTGTAACGGCTAGGCCCTTATTGGGGGATCTCCTTTCAGTTAAACAAGTTTATAATGTTTAACTTAAACTTAAATACCTCCGCGACGCCTGTACTAGATGCATGTATCAGCACACTGTTTCAAGTGCTTTACATTGAGTAATAACGTGATTTTTAACTACACAAAAAAGTAGTTTCCTATGAATAATTTTTAGAGTTACTTAGTTCGATGTACAGGACGCTTGGTCGTTTACACCCTGTATTAAAATAACTTCTAAGTAAAGGTAACTCCCAGGGAAATTATATTGTACGTCTCGTCCTGTATAAAAGAAGCACTACTCCCCTCTCTTGAATAAAAGCTCGTTAAGATAAATATTGTGTGACCTTTTTCTCTACCTCTCTAAACTTTAATTATGGAACTTAATTGACTGTATCTATTGCTGCTTGTGAAAGGTAATTGGTTTTTTTCATCATTTTATTTGCTTTTTATTATCATAGCTAATTTGACGTCGTTAGTCAAACGCCCGAAAAATGATAAGGGGGCGTCACACGTGTTTTTTAGATTTGCCCTACACTAGGAATTTTTACTGCATCGTAGTGCGTTCAACAACCAACCAGACCCGAACTACCTATAGGCTACTACCTATAGGCTATACAAAGATTTGTTACAAATAATCATAATAATAACAATAATTTATTTGCATCAGATAACGATCCATAACTTAGTTAATAACACACTCAAAATAATGTTACTTGAAAATCAAATAATCAGAGACAAATACACACCACACAATACTATTATATCTAGTCAAAATAAAAAATAAATTAATACAATATTTTTTGTCAAATAAAATGTCAAAATTAAAAATAAAATATGTTTATTTCAATACATAATCAAACCATTATTATAAAAAAATCGTTAAAATTCAATACATAATCAATTCTAACTTCTACTATTAATAAATTCTAAATTAATAAATCACAAATTCAAATTCTGTGGTGATTATTTACATTTTTACCTGCCCCAGGCCCGATATACGGGTGCACCTATACGTACGGGACACGTGTTACGTACGGGAACAAATATTTATCACCCAGTAATTAGGTTGTGGAAGTCATAAAGGCAGCCACTCCGTGTAAAATACTAGTATTCAGCTGCATCCGGTTAAACCGGAAGCCGACCCTAACTTGATTGAGAAAAGACTAAGCTAGATATAATGATGAATAGACCTGCTTCTCCTCTTAAGATCACCTCATACGATGGATGTGGCCTACTATAGGACAACGGCACATTTAAGATAAAAAGGTTATTGATAGATAACGGGTAGGCGACGTTACGACAAATTCCGAGAGACGAGATTACGGCAAATTCCTCCTTCCATCATGGGTGAGGCTTATGTCCAGCAGTGGACGTTATGGGCTGTCGTAGTAGGCGACGTTGTAAGATTCTCGCTTTTTCTGTTGTAGACATACATAACGCAACGAAATTAATTTGGTTGATTCATCCTTGTGATATGCCTCAGTGTGTCATCATCTGCCTAGCCTTTTCCCAACTATGTTGGGGTCGGCTTCCAGTTTTACCGGATGCAGCTGAATACCAGTATTTTACATGGAGCGACTGCCTATCTGACCTCCACAACCCAGTTAGTACTGGGTAATACGATACCCCTTGATAAGACTGGTTGGCAGGCTTTTTCGGCCTCTGACTACCTATCGACTGTCAAGGATCTACAAATGACAGCCGGGACCAACGGCTTAACGTGCTTTCCGAGGCACGGAGGAAACTCTGTATGTAATGGCTGGTCACCCATCCACAGACCAACCTAGGCAAGCACGGCTTAACCTAACGATCGACGATCACGAGCTCCTCTGTGTGTCTGTCGTCTTATTTATTGCTTATTGTTATTATCGTTTGGATAACCTAGAGTTAAGCTAAGTTACCTCGAACTGACCTAGGGTTAAGGCGAAAGCCCCAGGGTAGCCCACGATATCACCCCATAGAATGAACCCAAACAATTAAACCCATAGAATGACTTTTTAAAATAGTTATTGAATAGGATTAAGTGATCTTATGGGTTTGTATGATTAAACTGAACTTTATCAAGAAAAAATCTTTGTTGTGTGTTTTCTATGGCGATTACATGAGCTAAACGCGAGTTTATAATGCAAAAAAGCATATGATTCACTGCAATAAACCAAACCAGAAAAATAAATGACATTCTTCAGGATATATGCTAGTACGATAGTATTTTGAAAACATAATACAACAAATTTTATTAGATAGAAAAAAATCACGAACTTATCTCTAAAAATTTCTTTTAACGAGTAAAAACCATACTAAAATATATGCGATCAGTCTGACTTTTTGGCAAATAATTCTACAAGCAAAATACTAGTATCATAGTGTTTTACTTTTCGCCAAAAACCACTCATTTTGCACTATTCGGCCGCAGTGACTGACGTAACAACCACTTTGTCGTGCAAGCTGATTAGAACTTTATTCTAACAGTATTTCAAACGAAGTTTGAACCAACACAAATACATTTGCTTATTTAGCTCATGTAATCGCCTTAAATAGATTGAAACTTTAACTTGAAACTGTTTGAAATTAAAAAAATCTAAATCTATATTTTTAAATAAAGAATCTAAAAAAAAAAAGAAATCATAAAATAACATACCGTAACAAAAAAGATTTCGATTTTTCAAAGTGATCGCAAACTTTTTGTTTTGTTATTTGCGCGAATCATATTTTCATCAACATAATAACTTTGTGTTTTTATGCGTTTTTCTCTATTCCATAGGAAAGAAAATGTTTTTTCAAGTCTTAAAAACACTGCGAACCAAGGTAAGTTAACTAGTTGGGGTGCCAAGTCATAAGTCTCGAGTTCGAACCCAAGACATGCACTTTTGATTTTTCGGATTCATGTGCGTATTGTATAATTAATTATCACTTGGTTCGGTGAAGGAAAACATTAGCATGCCTAAGAGATATTTCTCGACGGCATGTGAAGCCAAGTCAGTGGCCCATGGGCGGCTTAGAAACACTAGGTTCTCTCTCTTTCTCTCTGTTCTTCAACGTTTGGCCACCCAACGCACTCAGCATTGTAGGTGTCTTCCAAATCTCTCCACGTTTGGCGGTTTTGTGTCATGGCTATCCAGTTAGGTAAGGTTACACCAGGCTAGGTACTAACAACACAAAAAAGAGCTAGTATTACATTAAATTAAATAATGGTAGATAATATTTGTTACAAGATGAATCAAAACACGTATCTGAGTAACGTCGACCGACGCCGACGACCCCAACAATCTCTGATCCTTGATTAAAAGTTGTTTTCATAAAGTATTACTTATTCGAGTTCTAATTACGTAAGCGGAGACGTGAAGTTACGTGTTGGTACAGTTGAGCAAATTAATTTGTATACAGCCATATTTATTTGTTTATTAAAACATATAATGTTATATATGGCTAATACAAATATGGCGCGTCGCGTGTCACGTCGCGTGGCGCGTCGTGCGGCCCGGCCCGCTTTCAATTCAAACATGGCAATATAAGAGAGCGTTTACGGACAAGCGATTTTACGTGCGTTTGCTTGAAATTTAGTGTCGCCCGCCACGGTGCACGCGGCGTATACCGCGGCGGGCGACGCGGTGACGCGGCGTTATGTCATCTTATCTTACTCGGATGACCGAGTGTGTCCGTGTGACCGAGTGTTATGAAACAAGCACTAGAATAGAACGGCTATTTTAGACCAATTGTCACCGGAGCAAGTTAGTAGCCCGACTGTTTAGTAACCTCCTTGTAAATCGGGGGTCATAAGTTCGATTCGCAGTCAGCACTCACTTTTTGTGATTATTTTGTTTTTTGTGTATATGTGAGACCGCATCGTTGGTCGAGTGGTTGCAAGTGCAACTACTAAGCATGAGGTCCTGGGTTCGATTCCCGGGTCGGGAAAAGTGTTTTGGATTATTCTATCAGGAATTTCTAAGTAGCAGCCATGGATTCTGGTTTTGTGCCCTTTTGATGGCAATAGGGTCGCCCCTATTATATGGGACTTCAACATAACTGGCAAAATTTAGGTGTACGATTAGGTACACTGACTAACCCTTAGGGAATTACAGGCGTGATGTTATGTTACGATGTTAGATTATGTGTGAGAACTAACTCCTTGATCAAAATGTAATAATGTGGGTGATGTCCATAAAAGGTGTCCTCGGCGGGCGACGCGTCTCCGTAAACGGAAAAACGCGCATCGCTCTCGACGCGCCAAGTCTCCGTAAATGAGCAACTAGAATTTTCATTTTTAATATGTGCGTAGGTTAATAAAAGTTCGATATCTCAAAAACAACCCAGTTTGTTTGAATGAGGGTTCAGTATCAGTCATTTCAAGGAATGCACCCAATTACTAATGATTCTGTATGTGTACTAAACATTATGTTCAAATGCACTGTATAGGTAGGTAGGTATCTTTAGCTTAACCATCGACCGTGCGTCATTTTAACCGACTTCTAAAAGAGGAGGAGGTTAGGAGGTATTCCACCGGCATCTTTTGTGGTTTCATGTATGTACACCGATTCCTCCGTAATTACTGGACTGATTTACGAGAGTCTTTTTTCATTTAGTAGAGGCAGTCCGCGCGTATGTCCCACATAAATTCTTATTAAGTTTGCTGGAGTAGTTTATGAGTTAGTTCCTTTATTACGTATTTTTTCTTCTTGGCGTATGTTGACGACATGGTGATCTTTTAATTACTTCTAGTAACAATGTGAAATTGATGACAAGAATCTGAGTGGTATACTACTACAACTAAAAAACAGAAAAAAAAACGTTTCTGCAAAACAAAAAGCCGACTTTCAAAAACATAAACACAAATAACTTTACTTTTGGAATCCTGTGGCAAAAAAGTCAATTAAACAAGCAAAGTCACCGACTTCTGATTTTAGACTTTTTTAGTGTTTTTTGGAAGATGTTTTTTATTTGCAAAAACGTTTGTTCTTGTTGGTAAATTTGTAAAAATTTAGGTTAAGTATATGAACATAGAAAAAGTCTTCTTGTCATCTCAAAACAATTAGTATTTTATCCCTGTTAACACAAACATAATTTAGTACATCCACACTGTACTAAATAATTTTTATGTTATCAGGGATAACAATTTACAATTTTGTGTTGTGTTTAAAATTGTTTATTAAGATTATTCTAGTTCGGAAAATAATTTACCCAGTTATTACGTATCTATTTCAGTGAAGAAAAGTATTTAGTAAAGCCCAGGATTATAAGATAAATAGTAATAGATTTTAATATAGTTAACTTATAACTATAGGTCACAAAAACCTGGGCGTGGAGCATTGCTTGAAATCCATCTAAAATCAAAGTAAAGACTCTGAGGCAGAGTCATCTAATGATAGATTCTTTATTATTTTTAAATTTATGCCTATTTGCAGAGTCGCACCAAAAATCGTCAATCGTTTTAACACTAAACGAAATGGTATTTAAAACGTCATTGGTGTCGATTCTGTTGTGCACAAACTAAATTTAATTCAGGCTATTGTTATCTTTTAATAAAAGGCAGTGCGAGAAAAGGACGGCTATAGCTATGAAATAAGTTAGAGATGTCAAAGTAGTTTATGCCTTGCGCTTCACCGTGTTTGTAGTCGACATGTTTTTACGTGCACCCTTCATTTGCATGGAAATATTAGTTCCAACTAAATTTGACAGCTGTAAATTACGTCCGTCTCTTTCTCGTTTTATTACAGAGAAAAAGATAGCAATAGCCTACATTAAGTTTAGTTTGTGCACAACAGAATCGACACTATGCTTTGTTATCTTAAAAAAAAATAGAAAACATAACATCACGCCTGTAAATCCCGGAGGGTTAGGCAGAGGGGACCCGATAGTACACCCACATTTTGCCAGTTATGTTCCAGTCTCATGTTATAGGGGGCGGTTAAAAAAACCTCATTATTGTTGGAATTAAAACTAAATATTTCTCACAACATTAACTTCATGGATTTTCGCAAAGAACCGCCTGATTCTGCAATTTAACATCAACCGGGACCAAATCCAGACTCCGTGGCATCTACTGAAAAAATCTTGATGGAAAAACCCAATAACCCGCTCAGCAGTCAAGACCATCAAGGCACTTGACGCCAACAAAGCTAATGGAGCCATGTTTGATTTGTTTAGCGCTAAACGCTTTCAATGAGTTGCGGTGTTAATTTTCCGACCTATCTAGCAAAACTTGGTTAGGCGAGGAAGATGCAATATAACAATTTCACAGCAGCGTCGACCTAATTTTTAATATTAAACTAGCCCATTTGCCCCGTAACCTTCATCCGCTTCAAATTGTTATAAAAAAGTCGGTTACATATCATACTACGCGTATCATAATTATTACGTTTAACATTGTTATTTTATAAATTACAGACAGACACTTCGTTTTTATTTATGTACTTCAATAGAAGATGTACTGGCTGTTGCCTATGAACTTCGTCTTTCTACAAAGTATTTGACAGGATTACTGTATCAATAATCTTTTGAAGGAACCTAATTACCTAACTAACCTCGGGGTGCCCAAGTCCCGATTATGGGGGCAGAGATAATTTGATCGCATGCATTTCACAATTTTACGGTTTCATTTCGACAGATTATAATCTGCCGAAAAATATAATGCGTCATATTGTAAGCAGTATGTTCAGTTGACAATATTTCGACAGTTTACAATCGCGCTAGACAGATTACAATCAGACGGGTTTTACAATTTGACGCTTACTTAAACACTGATAAATGACGAAGACCTTTCGATGCTACACGTGCAGACTAAACAAACATTGCGCACCAAAGGGAGAAGGCCTATACTGCGACGTGGGTGGAAGAAGGCTGGGCCGGCAGTCTCGACAGAGTTAACGACGAAATCGTTAACTTTCGAATACTAATTACTCCGAAAGAATTCGGTTGCAATAAAGATGCTTGCGGGAAATGCATCTTGGATGTAGAGACTTGCATGTCTTGCTGTTGTTGATGACTTGCTGCCGGCCCTGGAATGGTACTAATAATTTCTAGAACACGGAATTATCTGATAAGATATATGGAAGGTGTATTTTCTTGATTAAACGACCGATATTTCCTTGACCAAATACTTAACGTAGCTACCACACAGTTAAGCAAAGACTCACCATCTGCGTTTTCCCAACTTTATTGGGGTCGGCTTCTAGTCTTAACGGATGCAGCTGAATACTAGTACTTTACATGGAGCCACTGCCTTTCTGACCTCCACAACCCAGGTAGTACTGGGTAATACGGCACCCCTTGGTAAGACTGGTTGTCAGACTTTCGGGTCATCGACTACCTGTAACGACGAGGTATTCCTCAGAGCGCACCTATTTTTAAACGCAACCAACTGAGCGCAACTAAATTATTATCAAATATCTTCAAATGACGGCCGGAACCTACTAACGTGGTTTCCAAGGCACGTAAGAAGCTCGGTATGTAAATTGATGGTCACGTATCCACAGACCGCCTGGAAAGCGCAGCTTTACCTTGAAGATCGACCGGTGCGTCTGTTATTATTTAGATGAGCCAAGACTGGTCATTGGAAATTTAGGTACCTCATGCAATGACTATGAAAACACAAATTTATGTATAAAACGTTACAGCCATCGGTGTAACAACAGTCCCAAAGTTTTCGCATACATATTCAAAGTAAACATTATGTTTTCCAACTTAAACTATGTAGACCGAGATCAAATGGAAACACAATGGTGGAATAACGTGCACATTTCATATATAGTATTATGTGGTATCTTGTTAGATAATGCCCACGATTTTTCAACAGAAATAGGTACATCGAATTGAAATAATGTTTCTACAAATAAATTATGAGTCGGTACTCGGTATTGAACACAGAATACAAAATGTTCATGTATGTTTCTATTGCGGGCGTTTCATAAATGGTTTATTACAACTTATCTATTGTATATATATATTAATATTATCTTATTATTGAATTGTTATTTTAGACTAGCTGTGCCCTACGACCTTCGTTCGCGTGAAATCATAATAAAAATATTTATTCCCAATTAGAATCGGATAATTTTTTTGCTCGGAACCCTTAACTTTCTCTAAAATAACAGTACTCTAAGTTACTCTTTATGACATCGGCTATCTGCCAACTGCCAGTAAATCGCCATTTTCTAGCGAACTGTATTTATTTTTTTAATTTGTGATTGGGCATCAAAATTTCACGAAACTTTATGGATAGTCTCCTAAGACTAATTTCAGGTTAGGGTAGTTCCCCTTACTGCCCCGCTGAAAGTTTCCACAATGTTTAATAGTAAATATCTGGGTGTTTTCTAAAAATAAAACAGGACTAACTAGAACGATTTCTCGCCCCTGAAACCCCCTGCATACTAAGTTTCATGAAAATCTATGGAGCAGTTTCAGAGATTATATAGGTATATACATATATACAAGAAATGCACGTTTAATTAAAGGAATTAGATATGTCCACAGAAAGAATTTGAAACCTTACGACGACGGTGACTGTTTAATTTCACTCTGCCACACCTACCTACCTACAGCGCCAACCTTTAATGCCTCTCGTGGTTACTCATTCATTGAAAAGGCATCCACGCTTAAGCAGCGAGCTTCTTGTAAAAGGAATCTTAAAAAATACCAAAGGAAGACGAGTAGGTACTCAGAGAATGGATTTGCAATGTGAAAAGATGCATGGTAGGCACAAAACTGGAAATTTTTCGTTTCTTTGTGTTATAAGATGGATGGAGCAGTACGCTGAGAGAAATGTATTTTACGTAAAAGCCCTCAGATTAGCTTATCTGTACCGCGAAGGCACGAAAGTTCATTGTATACTAGGGAATGAAAGGTTCCATTTAGGTTTGTAAACCAATCATGAGATTTTGCTTGTCGAATCGATATCACCAGTTTTGTAAAATGAAAATTATAGTAAAAAAAGAAGTGACATTATTATAATCTTCATACGTGCAATCGAACTACCACTAAGCTACGCATTTAAAACACAAAAAGCCGAAAAAACTTATAATTTAAAAAGAATATCTTGAACCAAATTGTCAAGAAGAAGAGCATTTAAGAGGACACTTACATCAAAAGTGCCCTTCACTTTTAAAAAGGAAATCTCAAATAAGTTAAAGCCTACTTAAGACGAATTTTTGTAGTTCCTGTGCTTGTCCCAAATAAATATCTTTTTCTTTCTTTCTTAATTTTATAATTTACAAGGTCACCCTTTTTTTAAATAGGTACATAAGAGCTTCACATAACGTGTATTTTCAAAAAAAAACAACTAAGCGCTGAAATTCTTTGAAAATACACATTAAGTGACAAAAGAACCCAACCAGAGAAACAAAACAACCACTTGCAACACGGACAAATCATGAAATTACAAACAAAACAGCAATAAAATACATTACGGGTCATGTACGCGGATCACGTGGCAATATTGATGAACGAAACGCTACGACGACGACGGTTCAATTACCCCGAGACAGGGCTATTTCCGCACAAAAAAGTTGCCCTTGGAAACGAAAATTTTGTAATGAAAAAAAAACAATGTTATGAGGGAATTTCGCAATTTATTTCTTCTGTATCAGTTGCGTTACATGACTACACTACTACACTACAACAGCCCATAACGTCCACTGCTGGACATAAGCCTCTCCCATGATGGGAGGAATTTGCCGTAATCTCCACGCTTGGCAGGCGGATTGGAGATCACGGTGATGAAAGACTAACAGAAAACGCTGCTGCCCATTCTCTGGTCTACGGAGGCGCAAGGTGTTCTGCCTCAGATATTAGTCGTTACATGAGTCGTCTACTAATTAGTCCACCTAATCCCACCCATCGTCTGTGAAGCCCGACCGTATCGGTCTGACGCCATTGTTTAACTATTGTGTCTACTTCGCTAACAGATGAAGGTACCTATGCTTAGTGAGTAGAGAAATTAGGTAGTATGCAAACTTGGTGGTTAACATGACTGCATTTCGGAATTAAAGAAGAGCTGGTTTGTTTTACTCGGACTAAGATACCCCTCAAATGCTAAGCCATAGCATGATCCTCCGTTACGCCTAAAATACTGCAGCATTAATTTTGAAATAAATATATGGTAAAGTTGAGGATTAATGCTAAGTACATGTGTGACGAAAACACGATTCCATAAACTTTTCTCCATAGAAAAAAAATCCAATGTTACCTCCAAATCGAGCAATAAACCGCTGGTATTCAAAAAGTACTTCAAATTAGATCATGAAACTTTGCATACTAACTGAACTAACTATAAAGCAGGTTTTATGTGTTTTACTTTTTTAGTCGAATCAATAGATTTTTTGTAAATCGCCAAAAACCTCTCATTTCGCACTATTTGGCCGCAGTGACTGACGTAACAACCACTTTGTAGTGCAAGCTGATTAGAACTTTATTCTAACAGTATTAGTAGTAGAACTTTATTCTAACAGTATTAGTATTTCAAACGAAGTTTGAACCACCACAAATAGTGTTGCTAATTATAGAGTTAGAAGGGCCTTAAGACTCGATCCTCGGCAATTCTCATCCAGCTGCTACAAACCGAAGATTATCGCGCCATCTGACCGCCGGCGTACTTAACGTTCACTGATTCGCGGTCTTCACTCAAGAACACGTCTACTCTATATAATTTAAACCTTATTATGTTTATGATTCAAACGCTTATGAACAAATGCCAGACACAGATTTTGTGTAATGGTTCAGGTAACTTTTATTGTGATTTTCAGATCGGTCTTATTACAATGCTATACACGTAAGGAACATAGATGCCTAAACTGTTACCACGAATCAAATACATTGTTCAAGACCCTTACGGGTATAACACAATAGTTTTCCCTTTCAGAACCTGTAGAATTTTACAAGACAGGGCGCAGTTTCACATTAAAAAAAAACGGTAAATAGAGCTCAGACATATTTGACTCAGATAATCGGAATTTCTTTGACCCGGTGTGCGGTGACATTTATTACATTAAATTACTGTTCAACTACTCCGAAAAACAAAGGACGGTGTCGCGGTTATCTCAAGGGGTCGG
The DNA here is from genome assembly GCA_941918905.2 of Xestia sexstrigata. Classification (NCBI taxonomy): domain Eukaryota; kingdom Metazoa; phylum Arthropoda; class Insecta; order Lepidoptera; family Noctuidae; genus Xestia; species Xestia sexstrigata. The sequence continues at coordinate 6,051,366 of OW799200.2, read as the reverse complement.
GGGGTACTTACAAAAGGAAAACAAAAGATATTGGATACGGCTGACAAAATACGTTCCGCCATCTTATTAGGGCAATGACTGGAGGGATATACATTTTAGAATTTTGTATAATTATTATCGTTATATAATCATAATTATTAGTTTTTACAAATCGTGAAATATTTCCTGTTTCCTTTTTTTTTTTTTTTGAAACAGTTTTTCATCTGTCATCTGCCTAGCCTTGCTAAGGTTACGTTAGGTAGGCACGAAGGCTTCTCGATGCGTACTGGGATACGCTGGTCACTGTCACCAATCAACACCTCTGTTTTAGGCAACGCATAGCTTAACTTTCGATGACCCCGTGAGGCTATAACTTAACCACGAGCGCCACATGCTCACATCAACCAAAACATTTGGTGGTGGTGGATGTAAAGACTGTGGGTGTTGTAAGAGGCAATTATGGGACTGATGAGAGAATGGGCAACTCAGCGTTCTCTGTGTTTTTGCAACAAGCGTACTGCGATCGCCAAACCACCAAGCGTGGCGATTATGGCAAAACCCCGAATAAAAAAGAGCGTAATTAAGAAACAGCCCCTCAGCCTTCTTTCTACTTTCGACTACGGTAGCGGTCGAGGTTACGGCGCGGCGTAGCCAGGGGTGCAAATAATCTCCTGAAGGGATCAGGCTCCTATAACGACGACTTGACCTGGCAACATAAAACACGCGTACACTCCGGACCGTCGAGAAGATAACGGAACTCGAAGATGAATTGAGCAGGCTGCGATGGAGTATTGTGGGATTATCTGAATTTCAAAGAGAGGGGAGAACGAAAAGCCAGAAATCTGGCAACCTGTTCTATTTCCGAGACGAGGTTTATCGTCCGCAAGTCCCTTGTGAATAACGTGGTGAAGATCGAGAGTGTGTCGAACAGGGTGGCGTACCTTATATTCAGAATATCCTAGCTCAAGATATTCGCTGAAGTTCATACAGGTATACGCCCCGACCTCGGCACACCCCAACGATGAAGTGGAGACCATGTATGTGGAGACAAAAAATTGGAGTGGCGACCGCGAACTGGAAGACGTTGCGTTGGCAGGCTCTCCACTAGGTGGACCGATGACCTGGTGAAGGTTGCGGGGACCGGTCAATGTGGAAAAATTGGAGGAGGTATATATCTAGCAGTGGACGTCTTTCGGCTGAAATAATGATGATGATGAACCAAATATCGTGAAGATTTTGACCACTTAGGTAAATACCACATAATGAAGGTAGTATTTGAATTTTTTTATATAAAAAAATGACATTCAGTTGAATTTGCTTTACTCAGCTCAAAGGAAAAATATTACCTTGATTTTATTAGGTATTCAGAATGAGGCCCCTTTCATCTAGATGTTGCTCTTTGATCATGATCCTCAAATGCTCCGAGCGAGAGGTACAAAGAATGTATTGTTCATTGTGGGTTGTAAACGTTACATACAGCCATTAAAAAGAAGCTTTTATTTCAATTAGAAGCTAATTTTAGACTTGACCAGAATATGAATCGTTGTACAGTCGAGTTGGTAAAACCTTCGTCTGTTTTTGAATTCTTCCCTATATCAACGTCACTTCGAACATCTTCTTAAGCTACGATTACGAAATTGACCAAACTGCGACATGAAAAGTTTTCATAAAAATATATGATTTTAGTTTTCAGATTTAATTTATTTTTTCTTACTTGTTTCAAGTGTCAACAAGTACAGTCAATTGCTTCATAGTCGAATTGGTAAAACCTTCGTCTGTTTTTGAATTCTTCCCTATATCAACGTCACTTCGAACATCTTCTTAAGCTACGATTATGAAATTGACCAAACTGCGACATGAAAAGTTTTCATTAAAATATATGATGATTTTAGTTAAATAATAACGAGTTCGAAAAGTTATAAATACAAATCAAAACGTTTCCTTATACAAAACTTCTCCTAAAGTATGTATGTACCTTTAAATTTTTATCACCATCATTTAAAAGTACCTAAGTTTTATTGTACCTATCACTGTAGTTGTAACATTTTGTAAAATTTAAACGAACGGCTCGCCAGCACACAGATAAGCCCTGAGAGGTTTTCGATGTGTGGCTAAAACAAAACTGTAATAGATTAAGTTTTTTAGATATTTAATTAAATAAATAAAATAAAATAAAAAGTTTTCAGATTTAATTTATTTTTTCTTACTTGTTTCAAGTGTCAACAAGTACAGTCAATTGCTTCATAGTCGAATTGGTAAAACCTTCGTCTGTTTTTGAATTCTTCCCTATATCAACGTCATTTCGAACATCTTCTTAAGGTACGATTACGAAATTGACCAAACTGCGACATGAAAAGTTTTCATAAAAATATATGATGATTTTAGTTTTCAGATTTAATTTATTTTTTCTTACTTGTTTCAGGTGTCAACAAGTACAGTCAATTGCTTCATACAGAGGATGATATCATAGTTGTGAATCAGGTACGTACGTTATACACCAACATTCACTTATCTGCGTAATCCCCATGTGAGTTCTGTTGATCAAGATTGTGTCTGGACCTTAAAAGAGACTATGAGCTCTGAGTTTGTTTTGGAGGTTTCTTTTCAGAGTAGTCAGGTACTAAACAACGGCCTCATCTAGTATTTAACCGACTTCCAAAAGGATGAGGTTATCAATTCGTCTGAATGTTTTTTTTTGTGTATGTTCAGCGATTTGAACCGATTTTGATGATTCTTTTTTTGTTTAGAAGAATTATATATAAATATAATATATATATATATATATATATATGTCGTCGGATCCGGTCATGAGTACGGACGGGCGAATGGATCGAAAGCGCGCCATTGGTGACATCACGCGACCTACTTACCAGTTTACCCCACCATGGCGGCTTTTACAGAGTCCTGATGTTAACACCTCGCGGCGAGGCGGACATTCTATGTCTGATCGCAGCGGAGTTAAGACGTCTTGAAACTGTACCCGATTCATTGTGCCCAGTGTTAATGTGTCATAGTGTAATGTCAAGTAATTTGTTAGACTCAGTGTATCTGTTTGAAAAGAGTAACCATGGAGTTTCTTGCCGGTTCTTCTCCATGGAAACAACCAACCCGAACCGTGCAATGCGAAATAAAATAGTGTATCGCATCCAGTGTGTTTTCATAGCACGAAACCCGTCTTCTGCCCACAAAATGCTCGACCCTAGCAAAATAAATCCTGACAAACCCGACATATATATATATATTTATATATCTTCGGTGATACACAATAATAATAATAAATCTTTTTTCAGAATCTCAAAAGGTAAAATACAATATGAGTCTAAAAACTAACAATGCAGGTTTAATAATGTATGATGCCTGTACTAGGATAATTCTGTATCACAGGCTGCAGGAGCTCTAACAATATGCTATATTATTGACAGTAGTTATTTTTAACATTACGTGACAAAATTATTTTGATTAACTTAAATTCTAATAACTTAAAACTAAACACATAATATTGTTACACAAAAATTTGTTATAGGTTGCAAAACACATTCGAGACGCTCATGTTATTATATTCGATATTTGCACCTGACTAATGTGCTTACAGTAAATAAATCGATGGCAAGTATGTCAGCGCAGTGGTCTGTTATTGTTATGTTGTTTCAGTAATATGCGTCAAACGCCTGACCTCGATGGAGTTGATGTACCTATATTCTGCTAATTTCTTAGCTGGGCACTTAACATCTCCCGTTTTGTGGTTGTTGGGCTTCTTAAAACGCGAGCACGTCAATTCAATTCAATTCAAAATAATTTATTATCTCTTCACAAACATGACAAATTATGTATAATTATGTATATAGAACTTAAAATTACGGTAGATAAGTTTGTGAGAGACTGGTGTCTGCACTAGGAAAACCTTTATAGCAGATCACCAGGGTCCCACCACACGGTATTTCGATTATTTAATTATAAACAATATTAAGTACCTAATTCATTTTAAATGTGAAGGGAAAGTGCATAAACAATAATAAATATATATAAAAATAATAATATAAAACAATTATAAATTATTATATAAAAAAAAATACAATTTAAATTAAATACGCCAAATTAAAATAAGAGAAAAAACAATACTTGAGCAAAATTCAAAATGCGCAATATGTGTGGGGATGGTTAGGTTAGGAAGCAGAGCGGTATTATTTGGGATGGGAAAGTAATTCCTCAGTTGATGCATAATCTAATTTAAGGAGCCATTCTACTAGAGCACTCTTACAAGCTTTTTTTGGCAGGTGATAAATCCTGATACACTCATTGATCTTGTAATACAGATGAGAACCTAGGAATATACGTCGCACATTTAGGGGTGTTCACTTTCTTCGCGCACTCAGACATCGCGTGTCCTGCTTCTCCGCAGTGACCACACGTGGAGTTTACCTCTCTGCATGATTTAGCTGCATGACCAATTTGTTGGCATTTGTAGCATCTGGTAACCAAGGGAAGTCTCTAACAGGGCAGGAGGTCCAATTTATAAAAATACTTGATTGAGATATTATAGCTCTACGTATCTTGGGTGGAACTTCGATTACAAAGTTACAGGTCGATGCATCTTTCATCCCAGACTTGTGGCTAAATTTAACTTTGGCCAAAAAGGTCTCCAGTGACATTGCTGGAAACTTATCGGCGATGTTCTGCTCGTACATGAACCTGAAGACGTCAGCATCATCCAAAGAAGTCGGCACTACAACGTGATCCGCGGTTTGCGCTTGATGGGCTCGTCAGCGGTAAGTCCTGTTGTAGACATCTGGACTGCGTGCTTGAGTTTATCAGCATCCTGTTTGGTCTCGGTGATGTTAATGACGCCTCCATTTTTAGTTTTCCGCACACCACATACATGGAGTTTCTTTCCGTCAGAGCGTATGATGTTTTGCACAAGGTTTTTTGACAATGGCACTCTAAATCTGAAGTGACTGCTGCAATCGCTTGGATGATTATATAACATCACTCCTGTCTGCTCAGAGGCGGTACACCCATATTTCGACATTTAGGTATATTTAGTCCATTTGATTGGGGATAAGCCTATTACCGTGACATGTGTTGTTAACAATGTAAAATAAATGGATGAATAAATACACTTTTTTGGAAAAAAAACCGACTTAAAAACACAAAAAAGTAAAAAAATAACATTAGCTTGTGAAGTCGTCGGTGGCAAAAATCTAAATCAAACAAAAGTCACCGACTTCTGAAGCTAAAGTTATTTTTCACTTTTTTGTGTTTTTGAATTAAAAAAATAGTACGTATTAAATGTTTAATGTTTCTAAACACCCATTTGCAAAATATACATCTAAACTTATATGTTATATAAAGCTGAGTTTGTTTGGTTGAACGCGATAAATCTCGAGAACGATCTCGATTCGAATCTCGATTCGAATTGAAAATTTCTGATTATATCGAATAACATCACGCTACGACCAATAGGAGCGGAGCATTAATGATAAATGTTGCCAAAACGGGGTTTGACAGTTTCCGTTACGTGCGCTGTGTAAACGGTTAAAGTTACGCAACAACAATGATGGAATGAGTCACACCAACGATTTTTTTGCTATCAGCATGTCTAAAAAATAGATAGGAAACTCGCGAAAAAAGAATCTGTTTTTTTTTCCTATCTTCAAAAATTACTGAGGTATAAACGATAAAATACGGCCTCCGCATACAAATCCGACTAATCGACCGCGCTGACGTGTGACGTCATGTCGTGCGCTGCGAATAATTTTAATTAATTAATTTAATAGCTGGTCCGAGGTGGAGCAGGGGAAGAGTACCTGGAAGGGTATGGGGGAGGCCTTGCCCAGCAGTGGGACATTCAAGGCAACTGAAAAAAAATGTAACAATAATATTTAAACACAAACACTTAAATTAATAAGTGCAAATCACTTTAAAATGAAATTTTATGAACGTAAACACGTTAAACACTCCGCATCACCCGCAATCGGACATGACACCATGACATGACGTCATCGCAGTAACTCGCGAAGGAACGCTGTGAAACTTTACAACTTTGGAAATCCTGGCCCAATTTCGATGAAACAAAAACTATTTTTATTTGCACAAGTATGCGCATTAAATGCAGTAGGTATATAGTAATATTAACTTTTAGAGTAATATTTTGATGTGACTCATTGTTCCTCTTTGAAAGTACAAAAAAGTCCACGATAGACGTAAACAAAACAAAACAAAATGCACTTAAATATTAGTAAGTGTCACTATATCCAGTTTACTCGTAACAAAACGGTGTTACATAATAAATACTACATCGACGGGGTTGAAGTACAGAAACTGAGTAGTGTTCGCGACCTCGGAGTTCAACTCGACCAGGCACTGAAGTTCGATGTGCATATCCTTAATATTGTGTCTAGGTCCTTTAAGGTACTGGGATTCGTTTTGCGAAACTGTAAAGAATTTAAGAGACCATCTACAAAAATTAAGCTCTTCAACACTATAGTCCGTCCAATCTTAGAGTATAGCTCAGTGGTATGGAATCCGCATTACGATGTTTATACCAAGCGATTAGAGAGTGTCCAAAAGCGGTTCCTTTACCATCTGTGCTACGGAGATCACTTGGCTAAACAACTGACTAGCTACTCCGATAGGTTAAAACATTATCATTTGGATACACTAGCCAGTCGTAGAAGGAAACTGGACTTCACTATCCTTCACAAAATATTTAGTGGAACAATAGATTGTGGTGAACTTTTGAGCTCATTAGAGATTAAGATTCCATCTCGGACTCCCAGGCATAATACATATGAGTTATTCTACATTCCTGGCTCGAAAACCAACTTAGGTCATTTCGCCGCTGTGCCAAGACTTTGTAGGCAATATAACATATTATCTAAGAAGACCAATTTTGACATCTGTGATTCTCTTGCAAATTATAAAAAATGCCTCAAGAAATTGTCTAGTTGTTGATTATTTTATTATATTTTTTATTATTTCTAATTTTCTGTGACCAATTTTAATTTATTTTGATTTTAATTTTAATTTCTCAATTGCCATGACATTGTTAATTTTATTTCATTCTTTATTTTATTTTTCCAATTTTGTTACATAGTGTGTTTGACTTTGATTTTGACTTTAATTTCCCAATTGCTACTACGACATTGTTAATTTTATTTTATTTTTAATTTTATTTCTCCAGTTTTGTGGTTTGATTTTGATTTTAATTTAGATTTTGTTTTTAATGCGACTAATTCTTTGTTAACTTAGTTATACATTTTATTGTGCATGCTGTGGTCTCCTGTAAGTGAAGGAGTACACCTACGAGATACTTTTATCGTCCATAACTCATTTATTGTGTTTGTGTACATCCTTTGTTGGAGATCCTAAATAAATAAATAAAAATAATAAAAAATAAATAAATAGCATAAATGTTTTTTTTTTTTTAATTTTACTCACTGTAAGTTTTTATGGTAATCAAATTTGTTCTAAAATAATGCATTTTTTGCAAAGGTGTTTTTATAAACATGGTATTAATCCTTATCCAAATAAAGGGCGTAAATAGACCCTTATCGAAGCCGAAAACTACTGGTTCTCCCCGCCATTGCGATCATACCTGGGAAGTTGGGAACCTTCTAGTTACGGAGACATTGGAGGGGCTCCGGCCCATCTCGTAACTTTCCCATTTCGACAACTGAACAAAAGACGTGCGAAACAAGTGAAAAAGTGTGCCAACTCGTAATTATTTTAATTTTCATTCATTGAATCTTATTTCGTCAACCATAAATTCCAAATGTTTTAGTACAGTAGGTTCACTATCATTGACATTTAATTTTTCGACATATCTAGGTATTATTTTCGAGGCTGAGGGCTGAGGAATATGTGTATCTCGGCCAATTAATATCTCCCAGAGACCAAATGACAAACGAAGCTAACAAAAGTTATTTTGCTATTGGTTGGAAAAAATACTGGTCTCTTAGACAGATAATGAAGAGTCATGACCTAGGAACAGCAATAAAAATAAAAGTATTTGATATTTGTATCTTTCCCTGTATTACATAAGGCTGTGAGACCTGTGCGCAGCAGCCAATCAGAAAAAAAAAGTATGCCAACTAGCAATGGACAGAAGCGTGATAGGAGTAAGAAATATAGATAATAAAGTGCAGACCAAATTGACGGACATATAGACAAACAGAAATGGAGCTGGATAGACCATAATAAAACAGTATAACAAATTGGTAACCGAGGGACGTAAAAAGGAAAAATCGCAGACCGAATAGAAGATGGGATGACGAGATTACATTTACAGCAGGACCTAACTGGATAAGAGTAGCGAACGATAGACGGCAGTGGAAACAGCTAGAGGAGGCCTTTGCCAATAGGCATACTGTCACCAGGGACATTCTATAGTAATAATTGTAAGTAGTACTTTAGTTAAATTATTCTATTTAGAAAAAATAGTTATTTGTTAGTATACAGCACTTTTAATATTTTTACTTTTGTTATTAGTATCTTTGTATATCCTGCGTTCAGTAAATAAAGGCTATTTCTATTTTATTTTACACACCCCGCGACTCACAAGATTTATCTGCGAAAATGCTTGCGTTGACCGGTTAGGCGCTGCGCTACCCGCTGGCGTCTAACTTCCAAATTACTATAAAACAAAGACCTTTCAATGTTGACATCACTGAGTTCGCGAAATGCGCGGAGATGTGTTCCCTCATCCCACATATTACGATCGACACGATTTTGAGTAACAGTCAGAGAGACATAACATAACATCATAACATCACGCCTGTAATCCCCAAAGGGTTAGGCAGATGTGTACCTAATACACCGTGTCGCAGTTATGTTTTAGTTCCATGTAATAGGGGGCGTTCAAATGTGGCTAAAAGAAACGTGACCATCTCTTGGCGCGATACGACCACTCTTCCTTCTTCTACGCAACCAATTTAAATATTGTATTTTATACAAAATGATAAAATACGATATGAAAATCTTCAGCACCTTGAAACCGTCAACTTCGAGGAGAACAGACAACAAAGTGCTTCCATTAGATGTTCACTGAATTTTAGATGAGTTTACTCAGCTCCTTTAGTTATTAAGCAATTAATAAACAATTAACGTTTTGGTTCGAGTCTATGCATTTTAAAAAAGACGAACGGGTAACCAAACCACGAGACTTGATTTCATAAAACGTTGTTGCTACCAAGTAAAATCTAGAATAAATATAGAATCAAGCTTATGTCCGTGGCTTCGCCCGTGTGAAGTCGATATTTGTCCCACGGGATCAAACTACCGAGATAAAAACTATACTAAGTGTTAACCCAGGTTATAATAAGCTATCTGTGTGCCAAACTTCCAAATCCAATCAGGAGTTTTTGCTTGAAAAAGTAACAAACATCCATCCATCCATCCTCACAAAATAGTAGTTTAAAGATGGTACCTAGGGCTCATTTACGGAGACGCGGCGCATCGCGCGGTGCTTCGGGCGGCGCGGGCCGCTTAAAATTCAAACATATGTATGAGAGCGTTTACCGGGAAGCGTTTTTAAGCGCATTTGCTTGAGATACAGCGTCCAACGCGGCGTCCAACGCGGCGTCCAACGCGGCGGCCACACGGTGGGCATAAACACACATAAACACTAGATCACAATGTTATTCGTAAGTTGCACTGACCGAAGTATTTATTAAATACAGTAGACTGGTATTTTTATGAACACAAAAAGCTTATGGCTGTTTGACATTTGTGACGTGACATGATGACATAACGCCTCGTGCGTCGGCGCGTGCAACGGGCTCAGCACGCTCTGTGTCTCCGTGAACAACATTGTACTTTGCCATATGTTTGTGTTTGGGCGTGTCACAACGCGGGCCGCTGCACGCGCCGCATCTCCGTAAACGGGAAAAACGCACAACGCGTCGCCCGACGCGCCATGCAACGCGCCGCCCGACGCGCCGCGTCTCCAGAAATGAGCATAAATGTGACGGTGTGACCTTAAGTCGGGTGGTAGTCTTAAAAAATATATAGTCTGTGGCTTCTCTTGAAAACCTTTTTATTTGGTGATGTTTGTTTGGTGATATTATCTAAAATTAAATTTCAGGCTAAAAGGCTCCTAACGTCAGACAAACACAACCGGTAGATCCTGAACGAGTCACGCAATCTCCCAACATAATTAATTAATATCTGACACCGCGTAACTAGCGAGATCTCTTACTGCGAATGCGAATCATATTTCAAGGTAAACTGCAGGTAATGCGATAGATATACAAGTTGTTACCGGAACCTTCACGAAGCCGACGACCAAGCATTCCATACATTAAAATAAGTAACCTTACGTGCAAATTATTGCTGGGAAAATATTTTTTTTTTTGGTGAAAAATATTTTTTTACTGTAAAACTCAATGTAACGCACTCAACACATTGGCTGTATATATATGCATTGAATAGTAAACAGGTCAAGGAGGTATTAAATGTAAAATTAACCTCAGGAATTAGACGAAAAAAAAAAACTTGTGAAGAAGTTCTCCATTATTTTCCATTAAACAAACTGATCACAATGACGGGGAGAACAAGTGTCTTCCGGCTTCGTTAAGGGTACTTTTACCCATTATGTCAGTACTTGACATATTGCCATACTAAGTCTGGTCCTGAGCGTATATGTTTCAAGTACATTTTAGAGCAATTCGTCTGGGACCCTAATTCCGTAACTCACTTTCTAACAGAATCCGAACAATTTTGAGGGGAGTTGATGAAAATGCTTCTGAACATGTTTGAAAATTTTGTCTACTCGGCCACGCAATGTTGTGGTTTTTCAAAGTGGGATTGAGATTGCGAGTATAATGGTGGAAGGACATCGTTCTTTTTTGAAAAATCATGGGCTAGCTTTTAATGGATATTCCTGGACAAACCTATCAAGTATTCAAGATATCCCATATACACTCCTTCCCATACATCGACCCTAATGAATGTAGTTTCACTTATTCAAGCATAACTTGCTAGTCTTGCAACTTGTAGTACCCGCCCTTAGGGAGCAGAGCATGACTGTTGCAGACTATCTACAATATTTTGGTAGATTGAATCGATTTGTGCAAGTTAGTTGACCGGGAACCGCCCGATGAACTAACGTACCAAATGTTTAAGTTCTATTAATTATCACGAAGTTTGATCGGGCAAGGGAAGCTATTGAAAGAAAGAAAATAACATTACACATACACTTACGTAAATGTATTTTCTTTTCTTTTTATTTGTTTTTTTTTTCAATGACTTACGTCAGTGCCGGATTAAACAAGCGTGGGGCCCGTAGCAAATTCTATCGAGGGGCCCTTGATCTGCCAGAGAGCACAACCCAAAAAATATTCTGCCAACTTCGTTCACAAATTATTTGCGGTGTAAGGAGCTAACTTTTAGAAATATGATATTTTATTTTATTTTATAGGATGTATTGGCGAGCGAAGCGAGCTCTAAAATTATAGTATTTCGCCTGAGATAGGTTGGTTTCTCTAGTGTCGTCCGAAATTTTGCGCGGGGCCCCCTGTATTTAAACTCGAATATACTACTTAGGCATAGGATGTACTAGGAAGCGAAGCGAGCTCAAAAAATTTAGTATTTCGCGTGGGATAGGTTGGTTTCTCTGTAGTTGCTCGAGATTTCGGGGATAAGGGCAAGAGAAGGATGATGAAACCTCAACGGCGATGAGCGTGTGTGAATACACGAGGCCCTCGTCTGCGCGGAGCCCGTAGTATTTGCTACTTCTGCTTCTAGGTTAATCCGGTACTGACGTAAGTGAATGGATGGCAAAATAAAAGAAAAAGAAGTAAATCATAGTGAGAGCGGTATATATAAAAAACCGTGATGCGTCAGCCCTGAGTAACATGCGACAAAACAGTAAGATGAATGAAAAAATAATACATATAATAATTCGAAGTGATCAAGGAACGATTGTTCTCTGTATGTAAAGAAGGCTGTGTTATTTAGGTAATAAGATCAGGAGTAGTTACACTTAGTCTAGGAACTGCGGCACTGGTCTAGGGATGAAATCTGGGCAATCATCTGCTGAAGTCGGCATTCAGTCTAACCAGGTGCAGCTGTATAGTAGTATTTTACATGGAGCGCCTGCCTTTCTGACCTGCACAACGTTTAGTATTGGGTAACTAATACTACACCCCTTAGTGAGACTGGTTGTCAGACTTACGGACTACCTATAAAGACAGTGACTACAGTAACGACAGTGAAAATGGCAGCAGGAACCAACGGCTTAACGACCTTGCCGAAACGGAATCGGTATTAATGGATGGTGGTGACCCTATCTACGGACTGACCTTGGCAAGCGCTGCTGTTATTATTTAGCTACCAGCTCCACTCTCCAGACCATCAAATGGAAGTATTAATAGGGTCAGAGCATGTGACCAGAGCTTGCTTTGCCCAAAACAAAGCGAAACTCGCGTGACGAATTTTGTCCCGATTGTGTCCATTAACTTGTATTCAAATTTCACTGACATTCCAATTATTGAATCAATCGACGAGCGCAGTTGCGTCCCGTGTACGATTTGGATTTCAGTTAGATCTGCAGAATAATTACAGAAGGTTTTAAAAACAGTGTTGATTTTCTCACAAAAACCCACGCAGTCCGGTTTTGTGATGGTCCGGTTGATGGCAATAGGCTCGCCCCCTATTACATGGTGCCAAAATAAAAGTGCCAGAATGTGGTTATGCATACGACATACGACGATAAAATTACGACATTCTGAAATTCATTTCTTGATAAATACGTCAAAAAACATCTTTGGTTAGGTAAACAAACAAAATAAAACATCCTACCTAAGTAATACATATATTTTATTTAAGGTTTCAAGTACTCTTTGGATGTATTATATCTTGTTTAACAAGCATAAATATCCATAGTACACTGGGCTTTAGAGAAAAGATAAAGTACAATAAAAGATAATTAGAAAAAGCCTAATTCCTGTAAATAAAAAGTAAATCTTTGTTTTACTTTTTATTTACAGGAATTATACTTAATTCTGCCGTAATTATTTTCATATACTGAAAAAGAGAAAGAAAATTTAATATTAAAAGATGTTTTAGTAGAAAAACGAACAAACGGGTGTTAATTTTACAAGAATGAAGACTTCGTTTGTATGTAGGCGAAGTTCTTGATTAATTATTCATTTATTTACTAGTATATGCCCGCTGCTTCGCCCGCCTGGAGTTCGGTAATGTCCCACGGGATCGTACTACCGGTATATATTTCCAGATCCAGTGATCCACGTTATAAACTATCTGTGTGAAAAATTTCATCAAAATCCGGTCAGTAGTTTTTAGCCACTAAAATCGTAATCGCGAAAAGATAAAATCAACTGTCCCCAACTCCCCACCTTACACAACATTAAAGCTACTCGACCCCTACGGATAGCTGATAATTTGACACTTTTCTGACCTTGAAATTCACGAAAAAAAACTCTTCTCTTGCCCTGGTTCAAAATCCTTGCAAAATCGGATTGGACACATACCGAAAACAGCAGTCGGATTTAAAATCTACACTAGGACCAAAGAAGCATTTTAAATAAATAACACAAGTAAGATAAACAGATAGCACAGTTATATACTTTTATTTATTTTACTTTCCGACTAAAAGTACAACCTTTAGCTAACGACCGCAAACAGAGCTCATGGACAAAAGAAACGCATTAGTATTACACATCGCTTGTTTCCTTTTTATTTAGGGTTCCGTATCCAATTGGCAAAAAATGGAACCCTTATTTCGTACAGTACGTCTGTCCGCATGTAACTGCTAGTTTTGTTTCTGGATATTGGACTATTGGCATAGTTTCTTTTAGAAATATAATGTGTATGTCTAAACTAAGTAGTTATTAATTCCAACGAAGGAACCCTTGACCACGCGTCGTACGAGACGCACTTGGCCGCAAATTATATTCAATATTTTATACAGTGCCCTCAGAATCTTTGTGGGGGTAAAAACGGACAAAAAACGTTATACGTATTCTTTAAGAGGCACCAACACATTAACTTAGACCGTATTCTGACTTTTAAAAGAAGTAGTATTTGACTGTGGCTTCACACGCGTTACGGTCGTAAATTATCCCACGTTAACCTTTGCAGTATAGCCCACGACTCGACTCGGGAATAATGTAGCTTCCTATTAACATCATTATCCTGCCCTTATTCCAATTTGTGGCGCAGCATGTCTTCTTCTTCTATACTTCTCGTCTTCTCTATTACTCGTCATCTCAGCATTCACCTCGTTTCTAGCCATATCATCCTTCTCACAGTCCATCCATCGTTTCTTTGGTCTTCCTCTACTCTTATAACCACCTTTATTTACACTCAAAATTTTCCTCGTTCCTCCGCATCTCATGACCATACCACACAACTTTTAACTTACCCGGCGCCACTTTCATAGAAATCTATGAAAGTTTTATGTATTCATTCCTTATTTTATCAATTCGCGTTACACCACACAACCCCCTTACCTTTCTCATTTCAGCCACATGCAAAATTCCTTTCATTCATCCGTTTTGTGGGCCAGCATTCTGATCCATTCAAGAGAGCAGGTCTAAACATGGTTTTATATTTTTGTTTTTCCCCTTGTAATGTAGCTTCCTATGAGTAAAAGATTTTTTGGTATCGGATCAGTAGTTCCAAAGATTACCCCCTACATCAAAATCTCTCTTGATAAGTGTGTTGGTATACGGGATGTGTGTGTGTGTCTATACATCAAACTAAGTAACTCTACGCAAAAATTATTACTGGGAAACGAGTTTTCTTTTTAGGGTGAAAATTCGCGTTTTACGGTGGGATTCAATGTAACGCACTCAAAATATTGTGCTGATGGATGCATTGAATAGTACGGGGGGGCATGGAGGTGTTTGAGTAAACTTGTAACATCAAAAAATTATCTTTGAAAAAGATAAATTAAAAGTTGGAACCGCCGAACAAAAAAAAAATCTCTTTATGACGGGGAAAACAAACGCCTTCCAGCCTCGTAAAAAGTATTTTTACACCCATTATAGAAGTATATCTAGGAGGCCAGTTCATAATATAGGCTTTGATACGACCTTCTAACTTTAGGCCATTTTGGTATCATTTAGTGCTCATAAAAAACAGAAATGCTAAGATACATGGACCAATTAGCGTGAGTAACAGCCAAGTATATGCAATCAAATAGGCTTACTAAGATATGAGACACGGGACAAATAAGTAAGTGTTTATATAACTACACCAGACGGGTCAGGCTAGGGCAACTGCCCCGCTGCAGACGTTTAGCGAAAAAGCCAGTATAATAATTTTGTGTTTCTTAACTTCCTGTAAACTGTAGAAACAATTTTCTGTCAGCCATTTACGCAACTTATTTCTAAAATATTTAAATCAAGTTCTCTAAAATTTCTACGAAATTCATTAAAAGTAGGTATTTGCACATTTAAGGTACCTACACATTGTTTTAAATTCATGTTGTCATGTTCATCATCATTTTTGATGATCTCTTGACTTCTGTTTAGTGAAACTGTGTAAAAACACTATTAACAATAAAACCAAAGGCGACCACAAGCTTCAGGAAAACACTATGATAAAACGCAGCTAACTATGGACATGGCAACAAAATGTATTTCATTTTAATGTATTAACAGTAACATCCCGAGATTGCTATTTGAAGACCACACATCAAACAAGAAAACTACCATTGCCTTCGTTCTTGGAGTAACCACCTCTTATTTATTAACGAAGGTCAGTGTTGGACATTAGGTATTATCGCCAACTCCTTCATATACAATGCAGTGGTTTGAAATGAGATCTCTGAATTAGTTAGCGGTAGCCAGCGGAATAAACCAACTGTTGCTGTGAAGAATTATATCCACGAACCGTATGACCACTTGACCAGAAGCTTCTCGCTCAAGCACCACATGTGTTGACAGCGATTGTAGATAAAAACGAATGAAAGAAATTGCATTGAGCAAGACTGCTCTACTTATTTTGAAAGTGGGCTAAAAATTTTAATTCCGTGTCAACGGCGGGCCATCTGGTAAACAAAACTTGCCTATGGTGACTTTTTGGAACCAATAGCCTTTATTTACTCTGACCTTCTCAAATACAGGGTGTAAAAGACCTCATCACGAAGCCGTCAACCAAGCATTCTGTACATCAAACTAAGTAACTTTACGCAAAAAATATTGCTGGGAAACGACTTTTTTTTTTGGGGTGAAAAATCATGTTTTGTGGTAGAACTCAATGTAACGCACTCAAAACATTGTGCTGATGGATGGATTGAATAGTACGGGGGTCGTGGAGGTGTTTAAAGTAAAAATCTCACATTAAAAACTTGTATTTAAAAAAAAACTTGTCAAAAGTTGGAACTTTGACTCCCAATATCTCCGTAACTAGAAGGTTCCAAGGTATGGTGTAGAACAAAAAAATGATCGCAACGACAAGGAGAACAAGTGCCTTTCGGCTTTGTTAAGAGGTGTTTTACACCCTCTATAAACAAAACAACTTTAAACTAATAACATTTTCTAAAGGTTGTTAAACCTTCATTACGCTACCAGGTCAGACTGTTTTGCGACACAGGCCTCCTGTATTTCACTCCATTTATTCCTGTCCAGAGCAGTTCTGCGCCAACCTTTTGGCAGGTTATCCTCCCACCTTTACACATCTACGCCTTTTCCATTTCTTGATAATAAAATTAATCACGTTTAAATTCAAAAAATGGTCACAGACGCAGTTAAAATTGTGAATTGTCACTGTGACCATTTTACGAATTGTACCGTAATTCATATTATCCAATGATTCTGCTAAAGTGGCCAGTATAAGTCCCCAGTTACCTATTGCATCTACTAACTATACAAAAATATAAGTATAATTTATAACCAGCTTTGCCAGACATTCGTAAATAAATAAAGATGAAATCCATATCAAAGTAGGGTTTTCATTGTGTATTTTTTGTGATTGTCCGGAAATCAGTAATACGTATTCACTCGGTTTATTTTATTTCTGTTCATTTGACAAAGAACATATCGGTATTTGTTCTTCATTTATCGCAGCATCATGCTGAGATAGGAGCCTTTTTGGCCTCACACAGGTCTTCATTTTATTATTTAGTTCAAAATTCTTTTTTTTTATTATTATTATTTTTGTAGTTCCTGTGCTTGTCCCAAATAAATATTTTTTCTTTCTTTCTTTCTTTCTATCGAAATTGTGCCAAAGGGAATTTTGTGTTCGTATCTCTCTTTTCTCGATGTTTTCTTTTACAGAAAAGCAGAAAAATGCTTTATACAACAATGAAGGTATTTAAAGACCCAAAAATAGCTCATCGGAATTTGATCATTTTATGGAAGTATCCCTAATTAAGAAGTTGGTTAACGTGTCGTTGTATAATTAACTAGCACTACGCCCGCGACTTCGTCCGCGAAAATTGTGATAGCTCGGCTAATTTGCATGATATCAATATAATTTATAAACCTATGTTACTCGGTGCTGAGATGTAGCTTTCTTATGGTGAAAGATATTTTAAAATCGGTTGAGTAGTTCTTGAGTTAAATCGTAACAAACAAACAAACAAACAATAATCTTTCCTTTTTATAATATTACTAGCTGTTGCCCGCGGCTTCGCCCGCGTGAATGTTGGTAACTGTCTTATTGGATCATACTAAAGGGATAAATAGTATCCTACATGTTAATCCAGGTTATAAACTATCTATGTTGTAATGATTGTTTTTACATGGGTTTTATACTTACATTTTTGGATATTATTTTACCTGAAAATTTAAGCATTTATCCTTTATAGGTAGCTTCATGCTCATTTCCTGGAGGCTAAGCATACCTTTTACCTTGTAATTCATGTTATC
Source organism: Xestia sexstrigata (assembly GCA_941918905.2). Classification (NCBI taxonomy): domain Eukaryota; kingdom Metazoa; phylum Arthropoda; class Insecta; order Lepidoptera; family Noctuidae; genus Xestia; species Xestia sexstrigata. The sequence goes on along the minus strand of OW799200.2, from coordinate 6,033,550 downwards.
TCAATTAGTTTTTCTATAGACTTTTATCTCTCTTGATTCGTTATTAATGTCAGTGAGTGACAGCCCTAGTTTTATTTTTAATTTTATGCTGGAGCTAGTTGTAGGTCGTATAGGTAAATCACATCGACCTCATTATCTTTTCTTTTTATTATGTTCTAGAAATTCATTCTAAATTATAAAATGTCAATCATCTGGAGATGACGGGAGCCAGGTGGTGGAATTTTGAGTCTACTTTTGGTGCTCGTGTCGGCAAGAAGTCTGGTGATTTTTAGTATCGGTTGATGGTGGGCAGTTCCCTCCTCTTCGCATATTTAAAAGCTATGTTGGTATAGCAAACAAGGCTACGCGTCGTTTTCACCCTGGACGCCTCCAGAGGGTCGCCAAGCCGGCGACGCCTAGCCCTGGCGTCTGTCATAACTCCTGACGCCATGTGGACACAAGCCCGTCGATAAATATTATCACCGTGTTACAGAAACTTAATTATCGGCAGCAAGCAACAACACTCCGACGGCTGGTGGTTCTTGGCCCTTTCCCTACGACCTACCCCTCCGGGGTCGGCGACTTCAGAACCTGGACAATCCGCTAAGATGACAGAAGACTGATGTCCCTTGGCCCTCCGCGGTGAAGACTCAAGACTGATGTCCCTCGGCCCTCCGCTGCCAAGGCTGATGTCTGACAACCCTTGGCTCTCTGTCATCACGTCGTTCATCTTCAGCTTCGTACACCTAGTTAGTTCTCTGGCCTAGTTAGGGTTCGATAGCTCCAGCCCATATTGATAGGCTCTATATAATAAAGGACCATGAGTCAAATTGGGCTCAGTGTCCAACAGAGTTATGGCATATGCCATTGTAAAGGATTTTGTTCGTTTTTAAATTGTTACTATCGGCACCACCTTCAATTCCATTGCAGAAAAAAGATATGCACTTGAATAGCTTTTGTAGAAAAAGACGATTGGGAGTCATACAACTGTTATTGTAACAATTAATTCATGCTTTAAAATAATGGTAAACAATAGATGTCATCGTCATCATCATTTCAACTGAAAGACGTCCACTACTGGACATAGGCCTCTCCCAAGTGTAGTCACATTGACCCCATCGGCCATCTGTTCTGTGAGCAATGTGCCCTGCCCACTGCCACTTAAGTTTGGCAATTCTTCGGGCTACGTCGGTAACCTTGGTTCTCTTTGAAACTCCGAGTATAGCCCTCTCCATTGTCCTTTGGGAGACTTTAAGCCTTCTGATGAGGCCCATTGTGAGCGAGCACACGGTCCCGTATGTAATCACTGGCAACACACACTGGTTATAGACTGTGGTAATTTGGACGAAAAGATATCCCGCAACTTCCTGAATACTACCCAGCCGAGTCGAATTCGACGATAGACCTCTTTCTCGAAGTTAGACATGCCTAACTGGACCGTTTGTCCCAGGTACACATAATCGTCTACTGCTTCGAGTGTAGAGTCTCCGATCTTGATAAGAGTGGGTGTTACATGATCATTCAACATGACCTTGTTGGTTTTGTCCATGTTCATTTTAAGACCCATTCTTTCGCAAGCTGTACTGTGGTCAACGACCATTGCACTGAGGACCTCCATGGTCTCAGCCATGACCACTATATCGTCGGCAAACAGAAGGTGAGTGATGTACTCGCCATTGACATTGATGCCTAGTTTTCTCCAGTCCAGAACCTTAAAGACATCCTCCAGTGCAGCGGTGAGTAGTTTCGGAGATATGACGTCTCGACGTCGGACTGACATGGTGGCGTTTTTATAAAAACACTTCAACACCTCGATGTACAGGTAATCGATTTGGCACCGTTGGAGAAACTGCTGTACAGCCCAAATCTTGATCGAATCGAAGGCTTTCTCGTAGTCCACAAACGCTAAACGCTAAACCTGCCACAGCTTATGTATGTAGTCCACGGTGCTAAAGCCTTTTCAGAAACCGGCTTGTTCGGGAGACTGAAAATCGTCAAACCAGCGTGCGAGTCGTTTCGTGATGACTCTTGAAAACATCTTGTAGACTAGAAATGAGATGAGCCTATAATTCTTCAGCCAGGCATCGTCGCCTTTCTTGAAGAATCACCACCACAACCCAGCACCATGCCTGTGGCGTTTTCTCCTCGAGTATGACGGAATTAAACAGCTTCTAAAGGGCCTTAAATATCGGTTTTCCACCTGCCTTCAGGAGTTTGGCCGTAATTCCATCATCACCCGGTCCTTTGTTGTTTATAAGCTGTTTTAGAGACATCTTAATCTCGTACAGGCTGACATCCGGGATGTCTTCGGTATAGTGTCGGGCCAGTCTAGCTCTTGGGTTGTTTGCTAGATCTACAACGGATTTACTGGTTTACGTGTACAACTACCCATAGAAACTCTCGATTTCCCTCAGAATCTCCGGCTTGGCGAATAAGATCCTGCCATCGTCGGTCTTCAGTTTCGTGAGCTGGCTCTGCCCAATAGCCAGATTGTTTGTAAATACCTTGGAGCTTTTATTTCACTCAATCGCAATATTAAGTATTTTTGCACCTGGAATTAAAACTACTCATCATCTGCCTAGCCTTTTCCAGACTATGTTGGGTTCGACTTCCAGTCTAACCGGATGCAGCTGAATACCAGTATTTTACATGGAGCGACTGACTATCTGACCTCCACAACCCAGTTAGTACTGTATAATACGATACCCTTGATAAGACTGGTTCTCAGACCTTTTGGGCCACTGACTACCTGTAACAACTGTCAAAATCTACAAATAACAGCTGGGACTGGTGCTTTCCGAAGCACGAAGGAAACTCGGTATGTAATGAGTGGTCACCTATCCACAGACCAGCCTTGGCAAGCACGGCTTAACCTAAAGATCGACCCGAACGGCTGTTAATATTTTGCAACGAGTTCCTCAAGGAATCAAAACTAGTATAAGATCTAAAACAACAAAAACTACAATGTTAAAACAGCATTACATATTTATAGCAAAAAAACCCCATGGATTCTTCACAAAAATAAGTTTATAATTATGTTTATATTTAGTGTTGTACAAGTATATTCAAAGTGTTCTCATCTCTGTTGGTGGGTGAGCCCAGGCTTTATACATTTTGGCCCATGGTCCAAATTTATCCCGTCCCCTTGACTGTTTCTTTTAACCGTACTCTCCTCCAGACTGAAAGATAGGTAGGTGAATGCTCAGTGTGACCTTACAGTTTTCTGGCTCCTACCAGGAAAATGTAACGTTACAATGTGCCAACATAATTATCACAATCACCATAACTATCACAATCATCATCACTATCACACTCAGGATCATTATCACAATCACCATCACTGTTACAATCACCATCACAATCACCATCACTGTCACAATTACTATCACTATCACCATCATTATCGCTGTCACAATACTCACAATCACTATCACAACCACTATGACAATCTCTATAACTATCACAATCACAATTACTATCACAATCACCTTCATCGCTCTCACAATCATTATCATTGTAATCACAATCATCATCATCACTATCACAATCATCATCATCGTTATCACAATAATCATCATCGTTATCACAATCATTGTCATCGCAATAACAATCATCATCATCATTATTACAATCATCATCATCGTTATCACAATCTTCATCATCGTTATCACAATCATTTTCATCGTAATAACAATCAACATCATCATTATCACAATTATCATCATCGTTATCACAATCATCATCATCGTTATCACAATCATTATCACCGTAATCACAATCATCATCATCATTATAACAATCACCATCATCGTTTTCACAATCCTCATTATCGATATCATAAGAAACCTACGCGTGCTAAATTTAGAATCTCTAGACCCAGTGGTTTGGGCTGTGCATTGATTTTTAGACTTTGTCACCCCATTTCCCTTTCTTAGGGGTTGAATTCTGAAAAAACCTGAAAAATATAAAAAACCATAAGCCTAGATAATAGATTTAGTGATTTTTACTTCGAAAATTAAGGACTTTATATACATAACTTTATCCCCCTTTTTAACCCTTCGGGGGTAGAATTATGAAAAACCCTGAAACACGTATAAATTAATTTTCTATCGTTAGCCTAAACACAAAATTTGAAAATCCTAACTTTAAAACTGTCGATTTTCCATACAAACTTTCATCCCCTAAGTCCTTTAGGGGTTAAATTTCTAAAAATCCTTCCTTATCCCTTGTTAACATTATAAAAGGAACCTTTGTGCAAAATTTCAGCTTTCTAGGTCCAAGGGTTTGGGCTGGGCGTTGATGAGTCAGCCAGTCAGGCCTTTTGTTTTTATTTATAAAGATGATTTCCTTTATTTATTTATTTAAAAATTAATTATATTTTTCTGCCAGAAATGGTTCTTTTTCGGCAGACCACTCGACCCCAAATGGCTCAAAGCTGTAGTTACCAATAAGGTTACAGTATTTGCGCCGTTTACTATATTATTTTAGATACCATGAAATTAAACAAAAGCGGCGATATGTAAGTACACTGTATACTTCCACCACTGTATTCCTCCAGAGTATACAGTCGTGATGTTGTTCAAAGGAATTGTGTAAACAACAAATATAAATGTCCTCGGAACCTTTCTTCTTTAAATCAATCCTACACAAATGTTTGTTATGGGATTAATGTACAGACGCCACCACAATACGTCAAGCTATTAATAGATTTTAAAATTTATAGCTAAATCATTTTAGGTTCAAGGTTGATTGGGAAAATTTGACAGTTTCGGGTAGCTTGATGTGCTGGTATCTGTACATCATCAACATAAAAAACCAAGACATAGCGGTGCGAACAATAAAGTGAAGCCAGCTCAAAACTAAGCACCGCTCTGTGCGTACACGCTCACACGCACACATTTACATCAAACTACAATTAAACTAAGCTCAAAAAATGCACACATGTTTACGACACCGGCTTTACTTTATTGTTCAAATTGACAGCCGACTTCCAAAAAAGAGGATGCTCTTTTTTGGAAGTCGGCTCAAAATTAGATACTTTAATTAAATGAGTGATTTTCTCAAGCATAATATTTAGGCGGCGCCGCTGAAAATCCGTACAATAAAGTTTACTTTTTCTAAAGAAAGAAGGCGTATTTATTTTGATCTGGCCGTCAATATTTTAGTAGACAACATTTTGGTAGGGAAAAAAAATAGTTATTTAGCATAAATCTAATTTTGGTGGTGCGTCCACAATCTGCTTTTCTGGGGATGACCACCACTTAAACGAAACTACATTAATTGACTAGAAATTACAAATTTTATTTGTATTCAGTATTAGTTTTTCTATCTAATGACAGTTTTATTTTTATATTTAGGGCAATACTTTATCCTAGTGAAAATCCACAAGGACTGTCCGCGTGAAATTTTAAATATTGGTGGGAGTAATCTAATCATTAAGTGACTCGTATATAATGAACCTAGATGGACGACGCAACCAACGTTTACTTCGTTTGTTCAGGCACTCACCCGCAGCAGTGACAGACATGTGCCATCCCATTGTGATTTCCCGCTAAAAACGTAAATAAGTCTTTTCGTAGTAATCGGATAAAAAACCTGCAATTTTGGTGTAATGTTTTAAAAACGTTTTATGACTAAGTCGGTGTTGTAATTAAAATTTATAATGAAAAGGTTTGGTATGTTTTCAAAATTATACAAATATTCATAGTATATTCTTAGTAGTTTTTTTTTATTAAACATATTCGACAAGATTCTATTTTTGGTGGTTTTGGTGGTATTTTACCAATCACCAAAATTGATTAGTTACACCAAACTTAGTTTTTAGAGTCAAACCTCAAAGGACCTCAAAGACAAACAAAAACAGAACCATTATAAGATAACTCAGTTTGGAAGTACAGTATATTTTAACATTTATTTTTTTGGTTGGGAAATCATCAAATGACCCCTCCCACTCTGGGCGGAGCGGAAGGGAGTGACAGACTTTTACTGACTAAAACCCATCCATATTCCTTCTTAGCCCTTTGTGTTCCAGGGCCGCGGTATTCCTTTCGAACAGTCCCGCAGCCCCGGCAGGCATCGACCCTTGTGGACTCCTTCCTTTTTGCTGACATCTCTTTGAAGAGGCGCGTGTGGAACACGAACGTGCCGTCGACACGGCCTGTCGTCATAAGACGGACGCCCGGTGCATCTCCCGCGGCGGCTGGGACGTGAGGTTCTCTCCCTCTTACGTTCCGCCACCTCCTCCGCTAGCAGGACTGCTCCACAGAAGGAGGTGACGGCTTCCCATTCCCTCTCGATCCGAAACATGGATTGAACCAGGGCTGGACGTGAGAGGTCGCCGCCGCCGATCGCCGCTACGAGGACACGGCGGTACTCCGCTCAAGCGGGGCAAACCTCCACAGTGTTCTCCACCGTGTCCTCTGGTCGATCCTCGCAATGGTAACACCCGGGCGTTTCCTCCCGCCCCAATCGGTGTAGGAACCTCCCGAAACAACCGTGTCCGGTGAGGACCTATATCAGGCGGAAGGTGAGGGCACCGTGGCGTCTCTCAAGCCACTCCTCAAAGAGGGGACTTATCGCCACTATTGTGGCGTGCCTTGAACCCCCACGTGGTTGCGACAGTCACTCTCTCCATGTAGCCATGAGGTCACGCCGGAGGTCAGTCCGCTGAGCGGCGATTTGCCGCGGCAGCGGAGTTTCTCCCCGGCGTAGAGCCTCGTGCGCCATTCATGTAGGCGCGCGAGGACTATCGCCTCCAGATCCCATGGCGGCAATCTGGCAAGGAGGCTCGCCGCCTCGCCGGAGATCGTGTGGTAACAACGGACTAGCCTTACGGCTAACACCTTTTGGGGCGCGTTCAGATAATGGGCGGCTCGCCGCCTTAAGGAGCGCGCCCACACCGGGGCCCCGTAAAGGGCCATAAACAGCACGACCCCCGCGTAGAGCCTCCAGCGGTAGGCGTTTGGGCCCCCCAGGTTGAGCAGGAGCCGCCTGAAGTCAGCCCCGGCCCGTTCCAGTTTAAGAGCCAGACGTCGGAAATGTTTCACGAAGTTCCACCGGCTGTCGAGGATGAGTCCTAGGTACTTCAACGTCGACTCGACGCCCATGGAAATATCCCTTCTACCGTCAGTTGGAATCCCGACGGTGACGCATTCCAAGGCCCATGAAAGCACATCATGGCCTCGGACGAAATGCCACCTCGATACCCAATTGCCGGATCCTTTCAACGACTATCGCTACCCTGCGTGTTGTGGTTTCGGCCGCCGCCTCGTGCGACCTCCCGTGTACCACCAGCACCAGTGCACCAGTGTGTCGTCAGCGTAGCAAACCACGCTGACGCCGCTAGGGACGTCGGCGCACAGCACCCAGTCGATCGATGTTCCACAGAGGTGGCCGTTGCACCGATTCCTGCAGAACACCACACGACATCTCTCGTTCCACTCTCGGCTGGGACCGGGGTAGATGACGGTCCCTACCGCCCTTACCGTCAAGTTGTCCGCGATCACACGACGGAGGTAGGTCGGCACCCGGTGATAACGCAGTGCCCTAAACTTTTTGTTCGGGAAGTACAGTTAGCACTCAGGAGAACTATTAAGAAAAATCACAATTACTGTTCGGTATTATATATTTCTTTCTAACTTATCGTAAATACTAAAGCAATGTATGTACACAAAATAAACCTTCCTGCTATGAGAAAAAAAAGAAAAATTAAATCAACATACTCTAGATCAGCCGATTAGAAAAATAAAATGGCTGCCATTCGCGGGATGTGGGGTTAGGAGTATTTATACGACTACAATACTTTCTCAAGTTATTATGCCTTGTGACTGTAGCTTTGCTCTTTTATATTTTTGACATTCAAAAGTGCCGTAATGGTCTAATTGAAATAAATGCTTTGAGTTTGAGTTCAGTTATAAACATGTATTTGTCGATAGAAATGAGTAAATAATATGCCCCTAAAGTATCCGTAACCGATAGCCACAAACATTGTATATCAGCATGTAGTGACACAGAACTGGTAATGACAGTTTTGTTTCTTGCAGTAAATAATTTCGAAATATTCTGATATTAGCATCATCATCTTCTTGCCCTTATCCATGCACCAACATCTCTTTCTTGAGTCTGTTCTCCTAGTACTTTTTGTTCAAATTCAAAATTGAGTTCTCTCCTAAGAAACCTTAGTGTGCCAGAGAGACACAAAAAATAGCAACATCAACATATGATTTCCTTGTAACTTTGGGAGCTGACTGTACTTTACAAACAACAGTTGAAATGTATGGTTGGTGAAATGGGATTCAATGTATGAAGATTAAAATAGTTACGAGTTGGCACACTTTTTCACTTGTTTCGCACGTCTTCTGTTTAGTTGTCGAAATGGGAAAGTTACAAGATGGGCCGGAGCCCATTTATTCACTTTATATAACATTTTGACTATTATTTTATTTATATTTGGTTCAGTAAAAAAAAAGATGGTGTCAAGACTTTCTAATTTTGGTGACAGAAATAAATTCTGGTGTCAATATTTCTAATTCTGGTGACAGATATCAATTTTGGTGTCGTTCTGGTGTCGACAATATAAAAAGCTTTCAGGAATAAAAAAAAATCTCTCACATTTTATGTACCTGAATACGTAGCTCGTGTTTATCAATATCTTACATTATTAAAAAAACCAGAAACAAATTTTTCCACCAAAATTAGATAAAAATTATAGTTGTTAAAATTCACTCAAATATAAGAATAGTTTTTGTTTTCCTTAAACCTCTACAAAGTTACTCTACAGTTACAAAAACTATATTGCAAGATTTTGAAACTGATATACTTACACAGAAAAAAAAACTAATAATAATAATAAATATCGCTGGACATTAACACACAGCGCCATCTAGTGCCACACTAAGCCACTAGGCTTGTGAAAAAATCTTTTGAATTCTAAATTTAGTTTGTTTTTATTTCAGTTTCTAAATCTTGAGTACGAGTTCTTTTGACTATTGAATCAAAAAAATGTATCGAAGAGTAACAAACATCCATCCTTCCATCCGCACAAACTTTCTCGTTTTAAATAATATTAGTGAGATTTAGTTTTCTCCTTGACCTTGTAAACTCCCTCCATGTATAGTTAAGACAGTACCAAATTGTATCTAAATTCAAAACAGTATTTTGGCCGCAATTCTGGACTTCGGTAAGCCCGGATCGAGCCTGCTCGTTTCTAATTAGGTAACTGCCTGAGGCATACAATTACAGAAATTCGGTTAAAGTAAACCGAGGGAATAAATAGTTCATGGCCTTTCTTGAACGCTTCGGAACGCTTAGCCAATGACTATAACGGGTCCCATAATGGGATGTAATCATCCTTATCTGTTTAGTCTTTTCTCAAATAATATGTATGTTTTAGGGTCGGCTTCCAGTTTATCTGAATGCAGGGTTGACGATATCGTCAAAGTCGCGGGAAAAACCTGAATGAGGGACGCAGAGAACCGGGAAGTGTGGCATAAGAAAGGGGAAGCCTATACCCAGCAATGACCGACTAAACTCAATTACTAGATAACACGATAACCCCTGGCAGGACTGGTTGCGGTTGACAGACTGTAAAGTGTCGCACTTAAAAAAAAGTAATATTATAAGTAAAACTACGAAGCTGTGGAAACCCGTATCTATAAACAAGTAAAGAGTGATGACTTGAGCAAAAGTAATCACTAAAAATACGCTTTTTAATCAAAAATCGGAATCTGATTTTTAGCTTTGCTTTCTTTGACGGTTCTTACTTCGTTTAAATTCTTGTCTATTGCATAAAATAGATACGGGTGTAAGATTCTTAAAATGTATAAAGGACGGTTAGTAGAAGATTGTTATGAAGATGGATATTCAATCTGTAATTAGCTTAACTGGTATACGAAAGTCACTCGTAACGGATTTCAAAAATCTGTAAATGAAAAACTAAACAGAATTTAATGTGCAATACCAAACAGCCCATGTAGCATGAACTCAGTAGAAATGTAAAGTGATACCCGTAGAATGTTAGCGTAGTTCATACTGTAAAGTGATACCCGTTGAATGTTAGCGTAGTTCATACTGTAAAGTGATACCCGTCCATTGTTAGCGCAGTTCACAGTGGAAAGTGATACCCATAGATTGTTAGCGTAGTTCATAGTGTAAAGTGATACCCGTCGATTGTTAGCGCAGTTCACAGTGGAAAGTGATACCCATAGATTGTTAGCGTAGTTCATAGTGTAAAGTGATACCCGTCGATTGTTAGCGTAGTTCATAGTGTAAAGTGATACCCGTCGATTGTTAGCGCAGTTCACAGTGTAAAGTGATACCCGTCGATTGTTAGCGCAGTTCACAGTGGAAAGTGATACCCATAGATTGTTAGCGTAGTTCATAGTGTAAAGTGATACCCGTCGATTGTTAGCGCAGTTCACAGTGGAAAGTGATACCCATAGATTGTTAGCGTAGTTCATAGTGTAATGACAAAATTACACGGTTCATCCAAATTGAATCACTTTGGTTGAAAGCCCCACAAATTTGCGCCTACCTACGCGAGTGGCATACGTCATACGGTACTGTTTATTTTTCATGACATGAAATATAAAAATTAATATACGCATTAAAAAAATAATTCACAATTAGCTCTTTCTGTCTGTTACCTTTTTACGCCTTAACGAATTTCCAATTTTGCATATAAAAGGTAGGTAGATCCGGATTAGGACAAAATGATTAATGACATTTTCGGACTCCACAGCAAAAGCTGGTCCTATAAAATCGCCCCCGTGTTCGGCTATTTACGAAAAAGCGTCGGTGAAGCTCCTTACTCTGCCATACCTCCCTGCGGTCGTTAGTGTCAAGCACTGAAGGTTTGCGCCAGTTCTCTTTAGCCAAGGAGAGCGGGGTGAGGCCCTTATCCATCGCAACCACATCTCTCCTGAGGCTGCATATCTCGCGATTGTGGAGAGTCTTAGCTTTTAAAAAGCCTCGACCCCCACACTTCCGCGGGATATACAGTCTCATAACCGAAGAACGTGGGTGATGCATCCGATACGCCGTCAACAATTTACGGACCTACGTATCCAAGGCGTCTAGTTCTGTTTGAGTCCATTTGAGTATGCCGAAAGAGTACATCAAAACCGGCATGACCCAACCGTTGAAGGCACGCACCTTATTGCCACCTGATAAAAGACTATTAAATACTTTTCTCAGTCGGCCAAAGAAGCGCTCCTTCAACGATTGCTTCATGTCAGCAACATTGACGCCCAGCGCTTCCCAAATACTTATAGGTTTCGGTTGCTGAGAGGGATCGAAGGGTTATCGAATCCGAGAGCTGGGTTCCCACAGATTCCACAATCTCCCCTCGTTTTACATGCATGACCGCACATTTGTCCACACCAAATTCCATTCTGATGGCGCTACTGAAAGTTTCAGTTACCTTCAGTAACTCCATCAGTCGCAAATCGTTGGGGGCAAATAGTTTTAGGTCATCCATGTAAAGGAGGTGAGATATAACCTGACCATCTTTCCGCAACCGATAGCCTAGACCTGAATCCTCCAGCAGGGTGCTAAGAGGATTCAAGGCTAAGCTAATATCTGGGGCTGCCTTCAGGCGGCTCCTGCCCAACCTGGGGGGGCCAAACGCCTCCTGCTGGAGGCTCTACGCGGGAGTCGTGCGGTCCATGGCCCTTTACGGGACCCCGGTGTGGGCGCGTTCCTTGAGGCTGCGTGCAGCCCACTACCTGAACGCGCCCCAAAAGGTGCTAGCCGTAAGGCTGGCCCGTGGGTACCGCACGATCGCCCGCGAGGCGGCGTGCCTCCTTGCCGGATTGCCGCCATTGGATCTGGAGGCGATAGTCCTCGCGCGCCTGCATAAATGGCGCGCGGAGGCGCTTCGCCGGGGGGAAACTCCACTGCCGCGACAAATTGTCGCTCAGCGGACAGACTTCCGGCGGGATCTCATGGCGACATGGAGAGAGCGACTGTCGCAACCCCGTGCAGGGCACGCCACGATAGTGGCGATAAGTCCCCTCTTTGAGGAGTGGCTGGAGAGACGCCACGGCGTCCTCACCTTCCGCCTGACGCAGGTCCTCACCGGACACGGTGTTTTCGGGAGGTTCCTGCACCGAATCGGGCGGAAGGAAACGCCCGGGTGTTTCCACTGCGAGGATCGACCGGAGGACACGGTGGAGCACACGGTGGAGGTGTGCCCCGCGTGGGCGGAGCACCGCCGTGTCCTCGAAGCGGCGATTGGCGGCAGCGACCTCTCGCGTCCGGCCCTGGTGCAAGCCATGGTCCGGAGCTAGACGGAATGGGACGCCGCCACCTCCTTCTGCGATGCAGTAATGCTAGAGAAGGAGGTGGCGGAACGTGAGAGGGAGAGAACCTCACAGCGTCCCGGCCGCCGCGGGAGACGCCCCGGGCGTCGGGGGCCACCACGTGGCCCCCGGCCACCGTAGGCGCGGGCCTGTGGACGGTGGGCTATGGGCTAGCTCGCCGTCCGTCCGTCTCATGACGACAGGCCGTGTCGACGGCGCGTTCGTGTTCCACGCGCGCCTCAAAGAGAGTCAGCAAAAAGGAAGGGGTCCGCAAGGACCGATGCCTGCCGGGGTTGCGGGACTGTTCGAAAGAGCGAAAGAGATACCGCGGCCCCGGAACACAAAGGGCGATGAAGGAACATGGATGGGTTTTAGTCAGTAAAAGTCTGACACTCCCTCCCTCCTGCTCCGCCCAGAGCGGGAGAAGTCATTTGATGATTTCCCATCCGAAAAAAAAAAAGGCTAAGCTAATATATATTATTACTAGCTGTTGCCCGCTGCTTCGCCCGCGTAAAGTTCGGTAACCGTCACACTGGATCATATTAAAGGGATAAATAGTGTCCTACCTGGTAATCCAGGTTATGAACTATCTATGTGCCAAATTTCATAATCATCACAATTATTATCATCACAACCACCATTATTATCACAATCACCATCACTATCACAATCACCATCATTATCACAATCACCATCACTATCACAACCACCATCACAATCACCATCACTATCACAATCATCATCATATCACAATCATTTTCATCGTAATCACAATCATCATCATCGTAATCACAATCAATATCATCGTAATCACAATCATCACCATCATCATTATCACAATCATCATCATCGTTATCACAATAAATCAACAATAACCCTGTATAGAAGTCGAATCCGTCTTCTGGATCTCAAAATAAATGCCATATTCGGAATCAGCACCCCTGATAATCTCGGTATCGACACCCATACTGATATTTAGACATTTCACCCAACAGGGGATGATGATGGTATTTCAGGTCCGCCACATTAAATCTTTAAATTGTTGTTTTTGTAAGACACCCGACCCGATACACCATACAAACAATACCGATGTTGATTTTCAGACTTTTGAATTCTGAAAAAACCTGAAACACAAATGTTAACTCATTTATCGATAGAAGTACTCATGTGCAGTTTCGAATAAAACAGTCTTACCTAATCTTGTTTCCCCATACAAACTTTTGGCCCCGTTTCACCCCGTTAGGGGGTGACTTTTGAAAAACCCTTTCTTATTGTATCCTTAGACCACTTAAGAAACATGTCCCAAATTTGGAATCTCTAGACTCAGCGGTTTAGGCTGTGCATTGATTTTTAGTCTTTGTCACCCCATTTTCCCCTGTTAGGGGTTAAATTCTGAAAAACCCTGAAACCCGTTTCTACTTATTTATCAAAAGGAGCACTCCTGTGAAGTTTCGAATAAAATAGTCGTAACTAATCTTGTTTCCCCATACAAACTTTAGAGCCCCGTTTAACCCCCTTGGGGGTAAATTTTTAAAAATCGTTTCTTAGTGCACCCTTAGACCACATAAGAAACCTACTTGCCAAATTTGGAATCTGTAGACCCAGCGGTTTGGGCTGTGCGTTGATATATGAGTCAGTCAGTTTCTTCTTTTATATACAGGGTGTAAAAGACCTCATCACGAAGCCGTCAACCAAGCATTCTGTACATCAAACTAAGTAACTTTACGCAAAAATTATTGCTGGGAAACAACTTTTTTTTTTGGGGTCAAATATCATGTTTTGTGGTAGAACTCAATGTAACGCACTCAAAACATTGTGCTGATGGATGAATTGAATAGTACGGGGGTCGTGGAGGTGTTTAAAGTAAAAATCTTACATTAAAAACTTGTATTTAAAAAAAAACTTGTCAAAAAGTTGGAACTTTGACCCTCAATATCTCCGTAACTAGAAGGTTCCCAGGTGTGGTGTAGAACAAGAAAATGATCGCAATGAAGAGGAGAACAAGTGCCTTTCGGCTTCGTTAAGAGGTGTTTTACATCCTTTATTTAATTACCTATTTATTGGAATAGTGTTAAATTTCATCTTTATTTGAAAGCGAAAAAAGTCAAGCTGAATCCAGACTATCCGCACTTTATTATAAAGAGGAAAGATTTGTATGTTTGTAACGAAAAAACTCAAATCGACTGAACCGATTTCAAAAATTAAATCACCATTAGAATGCCACTTTACCCTTGAGTAACACATATTATTAATATTTATATATTAATAAAAAAAAAAAAGTCCACGGGAGGGGGTTTAGTATTGAATATAGAGCTATCCTATATCACTGCTGGGACACGGCCTGAGAGATGTAGTGCGCATGTTCCATCACTTGGGTCCATTGAGGGTTGGTGATCGTCACGTGTCTTTGAAATTTTGGTTTTATGAGATCCCTGTTTCCCCGGTGCTCTCCTTGACCGTTTTGATTACTAGTGTTTATGAAATAAATCACACAATTATTTTGCCCTTTTATCCTGTAAGTAAGTTCTCATGCGAAAATTCCCGACCTTTAAGTAGGCTAAGCTAAGCGGGCACAACCATAGCCTATATCCATTTTACTCTCATAAAAGAATGTACTATTTTATGCTAGATTTTCCGTACTCTTGAGGAGGTTGATAATATTACTGTTACATTGTTTACGACATTCCATGTCCGCAGCATCGTTTTTGTACACAAATCACGTTCTATCCGTGATGGCTTTAAGAATAATTACAGTAGTTATTAGCTGTCCTGAAAATGTGTCTCGCGGCATTGCAAACAACATTTGTTTTTAGCCGCTTAGAGGTCGAATTTAAAGAGAAAAGTCAGCCAAATTAGAATACATAGGAAAGGAAAGTTAATTAATGGTGCTAAAGGAAGTTATATTTCTTGTGGGTAGAAGTTAATTTGAGCGGGGCTATTATTTTTAAGCTTGTTATCAACCGGCCAATCATTGGTCTAGTGATTGCAAGCGCAACTATGACGGGGATGGTTCGATTCGCAGGTCGGGCGAAGTGTTATTGAGATTTTCCAACAAGGATTTCTTAGCACGTGAAGTTGCCGTTGCCCAGCTGTCATTATTGTCAATTTTTGAGGGCTCATTTATGGAGACGAGTCGCGTCGCACGGCGTGGCCCGCTTTCAATTCAAACATGTGACGATGTATGAGAGCGTTTACGGAGAAGCGATTTTACGCGCGTTAGCTGAAATGCAGCGGTACGCGTGCGCCGCCGCGGTCAACGCGGTGGTGCACGCGGCTTCACACGCGCAAATACAAACATATTATGTCAGATGATACCGCCTCTCCGTAATAGGAACAACGCACTGACGCTTGTAACAGCTAGTCAGTGGCTCGAAAGTCTGAGAACCAGTCTTACTAAGGGGTATCGTATAACCCAGTACAGTGGGTTGTCAGATAGGCAGCCGCTCTAAGTAAAATACTGGTTTTCATTTGTATCCGGTGAGATTGGAAGCCGACCCCAACATAGTTGGGAAAAGGCTAGGCAGATGATAAGAGAGGATTCAGTGAACAGTGTGTATTGCAAAAAGCTTTTTAGTTTCAGATTGTTTACTCTTAAAATACGTCTTACGGATGCCTCTCAAGTAAAAGGAGAAAGAAATCATACTTAATGCTCTTTTTGCTTTCGCCATAGTAAGATTAATCCGTGATTAGGTAGATCTGCAGTACTGGGCCGATCTGCAGTGCTGGGCCGTCAGGAGGACAGCTGAACAAATATTGCTTGCAGCGGAGATCGGAAAAATGCGGCAACCCCAGGTAACTTAATAACAGGGGCAGAAAAATGCGGATTGTATGACGTCACTATACTGTCCAACTCTACAGTTTATAACCAAACGATATTCATGGTTATTAAATAGTTACTAGCAAAATCGTGTGACAGAGACATAATGTCTATTAATAATTGTAATATAAGAGATACAATTAATGTGCTTTACAATTTATGATGCATAGTTAAACACGATTAATTTGATGTATAACATTATAATTATGCTTATGAATTGAATACAAAAGTTATCAAAGTTTGCCGTGAACGCGAACCGAGTGTGACGCGCGAAGAACACCGATTTTGCTCCCGTTTTTAACATTAGATGTTTAGTTTTATAAACATTATAAATAATTTTAGGTGTTTAGTGTAGAAATTATAAACATATATAAGATGTTTAGTTTTATAAACATTATAAATAATTTTAGGTGTTTAGTGTAGAAATTATAAACATATATAAGTAAAGATTAATCTGTTTTTGGTCCTAAGACGGTGTGTTCAATAGGTTAGAAATTAGGACCGTGTGACCGCGTTTTGAGGCACCTCGAAGAATCACCCTTAAGCCTTTAGTATCACAGCAGTATTACCACAACATAAAAAAAGCCTTCTTGCAAGTTCTTCATGCATACAACAATATGGAAATATAGTATTTTAAATCTCAAGATTCTTCCTTTACAAAATGTAAGCTTGAAGAGAGCGTTCACAAAGGAAAAGGATGGCAAAAGAAACGTTTGAATCTGCCATGCTCAGTGCTTACGTGCGTGAGACGGCCTTTGCGATCTAAAATACGTGCCATTAGTCATTCCTCTTTAAAACTTCAAGGTATTTTAAAGAAATTTAGACCCTCTACGGCAGCGTTAGGGGTGCTACAGTGTTCGGTCTGGGACTTTTGATTCGGCAGTATTTCATCATTTTCCTGGCTTTGCCCCATGTTACTCAGGGTCGCTGCGCAACTCGGTTTTTTCTTCCATTCTCCTTTGTCAACCGTCACGCTATCATGTACACGTTTTTCCTTCATATCATTCCTCACACAATCCATAAATCGTTTCTTTGGTCTTTCTCTCCCTCTCCATCCATCAACATTTATAGTCATTCCTCATTTAGTCAGATGCGATTCGCCCCTCCTGATCACATGTCATTGATTCGGCAGTATTTTTACAACAAAGCTGACCCGAAGAAACAACGACTCAGAATCGGCTTCCATTCGACACATACTCGACAGTCGATCGACAAACTCCGGTTGGTATCTACCATTGTTGACTCACGTCAGTGTTGACTAACTTCTTAGCAATTTTTTTTTTTTTTTTTGTAATATTATAAATGCAAAAAAAAAGTTTGTTTATTACCTTTTCACGCCTTAACCACTAAGCCGATCATCCTGAAATTTTGCATATACGTTGTCAGATGTACAGAAACGGACATAACCTTTCGTCCCGAAAAAAAGTACTGTTCCCGAGGAAAACCACAATAACGTTCTAATGATAATAGATGGCGTCACGTGTCTTTTGAATCATGATTGAAGTATGAAATATGATTACAAGTCGAGTACAACCCGAATCGATTGTCAAATCTAAATTAACGCAAGCGAAGCCGCGGACAAAAAATCATCATCATCAGCCTATAATGTTCCCACTGCTGGGACACAGGCCACTTCTCAATGAGAGGGAATGGGCTATAATCCACCACGCGGGCCCAGTGCGGATTGGTAGATGTCACATGTCTTCGATTTTTTTGTTCTAGGACATGCCGGTTTCCTCACCATGTTTTCCTTCACCGTAACACAACAAACACAAAAAATTGTTTTCAATAAACCGAGCGGCTTTTAACGAACGTAATTATAATGGAGATAAACATCGCGTGCGCAATTGTACATGCGGTCCTGGGTTCGATTTCCAAGTCGGGCAAAGTGTTTTTGAGTTTTTCCATCAAGAATTTCTTAGTAGCAGCCACGGAATTTCGATTTGTGCCCGGTTGATGACAATAGTCTCACCCCCTTTTACATGGGGCTTATACGGCATTAGTGAAATGTGGGTGTAGTACTGTGATACACTCTGCTTAGCTCTTTGGAGAAAAACAGGCGTGATGTTATGTTATGATAAAGGTCGGGAAAAACCTGACCGGAAGTTGGATTTTTCCGGCTGACTGTGCTGAATAAAGTCGAGCAGAACACGTATAGCAACCCTCACATACTACTCGTATGAGTCAATACACAAAGCTCCTTTAGGATTCACAATACACTAGTTTCCTACCGTTTTATTTGATGAAAATATATATTTCACTTTCGTTCTAATGTAATGCATGTGTGTGCATGTGCATATATCAATGTGCTACAAGAATCTATTGTCGTTCGGAAGATATTGGAAACTTATGTAAGTTTATTTTGAGAAATGATATAAGTATGTATTGAAAAACGATTTAGATCACGCGTCTCATGATGCTTCTGCTGCAATAATAGCAGTGTTATAGTTAGTTTGCCATATTAGACGCCGTGTTTTTATAAGAAAACTAAACATGTCGAATGTAAAACTTTACCACATTTCTGGTTCAGTTTAGTCTTAAACAATTTGTAACTTGAACTGAAACACATCGTGAAATGTTGCTTCTGAAATCTCGTGTTTTTAGTTTGTTCAGAGTTTAGGTACGAATTGGCATTGAAGTGATTCCTTCTATGTAGCCTGCGAAATTCTTTCTTAAGTTTTTTGCAACTTGCCATAGCCTGCGCCAGATAAGTAGGAATTAAAGGTACAACAAACACAAATTCTCTTTCCTTAATTTCTCTGCGTAGGTACCCCGACAATACAGTATGAATCGTTTTTTATTACTAGAAAAAGTCAAGGATCACGATAAAAGTAGTTTCGGGACAAGTTTTTGTTTTCATTATTTCTGTTTTCGGAATTATGTATTTGAATAAATGTATGCGTGTTAATGACTTTAAAATCCTACTTATCTGGCGCAGACTATAGTGTAACATGTTTTTTTTTAAGTGAAAACTTCTTGAGGCAGTTTTGGTGAGCACTTTTTGAACAAAAATCTTGGACCTCATGCGTCATCGTTCGTTTGTCTCGCTAAAACTCGAGACCGGCTGGGCCGATTTAACTGATTTTGGTTTTGAAATGATTTTCGTAGTCCAGGGAAGGTTAGAAGGAAGGTAGTAAAAACAACAATTTCATTTTCCCTTATAAACTGTTCCACCTACTTTCCGGTCAAACATTTGACGTTCGTCCCTTCGGTACGGAAACTCAGGTCCACTTGAATTGAAGCACGTATTAAATTAAGGGTTTTGAATCGACAAAATAAATATCCACATTACTCGGATTATCGCTTATTTAAAGTTTAAATTGGTCATTAACACTTCTTTACAAACCAAAAATAACTAAAAAAGAAGAATCTAATAGCTCGACGATACAATTCACAAGTTACTTAGTTTTCACTTCTGGACTATGCAAAAACCGCAAAGAATTTAGAATTTCGCGAGCTACCTCGACGGGTCCTTCCTGAGATAAAAAGTTCATTCACGGAGCATTGGTATCGTCCTACCAACATTAGAGATGTAGCACAGAGACAAGACACACAATCGCACGAAGCGCTTTGATACATCGTTTATTATGCGCACAGCCAAGGAGTGGAATTCCCCGCCCGCGTCGGTGTCCCCAAGTTCATATGACCCCAAACAATTTAAGTCGCGAGTTAATAGGCTTCTTTTGGGTTAAATCATTCCATTGTCAACCTCATCTTTGTCCTCAGGACTAGATTGAGGTCAAGAGCCCATACAATGTAAAAACACCGTCGTCGCAATTGCTCGTCAAAGTAATCGGCATTAACTAGCTTCTTAAATATTTACTGCTGGTTACATAACTTGAACCACAAGTAAACAAGCCCACGATAGACTTAATTTCCTTTGCATTTAATTCACCGGTGACCCAGTTCCACATACCCTTTGGGGAACCACACTACAATGTTTTCTATAATATACTAACAAAGAAACCAACAGTTAAGTTATTTTGTTTGAATATCAAAGTCTTTGTTTATGTTCAACGAATTCGGCTTCAGACTTCGTAAATACATATTAATTTAATGTAGACCCTCTTGTATCTACATTAAATTAATATGTATTTGAAATGTGAGGCAGTATTCACCCCGCGGAAATACTCTCAAAAGGGTGAAGGAAAACATCATGAACATGTTTTTTATTTTTTATTTTTAAATAGGCTTGCGTTTGGCCGCAACTCGCCTGATGTGAAGCCATGATGCAGCCTAGGATGGAGCACGCTTGTCTAAAAGAAACCGATTTACTTGAACTAAATAATAGATCCAGATTATAATGAACAGAAAGCAGAAAAGCGGCAATTCCATAGACTTGCGCGAGCGGTGCGCACAATGAATGTGGAAGCATAGGGTCTCCAAAGTTCTAGGACATGCTGCATATCGTGTGAGAATCGCCCAGTAAGTCATATATATCCATGAAGCCTAGCTTCGATTACAAAACCATAATTCTATTTGTACGGTGCCCGACCGTGTAAAAATGTCAGCGTGAACCTTACTAGAATATCTAGTAAGGCTCAAAATCGAAGCCGTTTGTAACAAAATGGATACTTGGTAACGCCTTATATTAAAACTCGTAAATTGTAGAGGGAATGGAGGTAATTTAATATACATATTATATAGTGGGCCATGTACGTATTATATGCCACTCCATTCCTTATGACAGGTAGGTACCTACATTGTCACATTAGTTAATATATTTTGGTAAAGCCCGGTGTTAGATGTTTTACTACTAAATTAAGTCGGAGGTATTTCGACATAGATACACGCATAAAGAGGGTTGTCGACACAGATCTCATTTCTATTAAACAATATGGACTGTACTGAAATTATGATACCTACACATAATTATTGTAAATACCACAAAACTATAATGAGTCCTATATTTGGTGTAAGCTTCATTACAGGCATACGCATGTTCACTATGCGTGAATTTGCGTTAGGAAGGCATTGATGTATGAAATGCGAAATGTAATTGCTGGAAAGCGAATGTCCTGCTCTCCTTTGCTGTGGTTTACACCCCGTTTCTGAACAGAAGATTCAATCAAGCACAAGTCTGTTAATATGCGCTTGATAATTTGTAGCATTTTTTTTTGTTTCTAGAAATTGAACTTAATTTTACGATTAACTTTACTTTTTTAAAGTTCAATCGATTGCTGTAATGTCCAAAAAATAACTTCTTATTCTTATTATTTATTGCACACAAAATTTAAAATATACATACAAAATTAAAATATAAACAACATTCAATTTGTATATCTCTTTTGTCCCCAGCGCTTCGAATGGGTGGTGATGCGCCCCATAGACCCTGGCGAGGTGGTGACCGTGCACCTAATGACCCGCTCGCGCTGGGGCTCTCCCAAAATCCTGGGGGTGTACCGCCTCGGCCTACAGATCATTGTCAACGACGGACAAATCGCCATCACTGACTCGCTCCTCGATGATCGGAATAAGCCAGTTCCGGTAAGTACATGAATTGTTGTACATGTTCCCACTGCTGGGACACAGGTGTCTTCTGTTTGAGAGGGAGTAGGCTGTAATAAAAATATCGACAGGTAGTAGGTACTTAAAAAAATTGTATAACCCAAAGTTGATCACATCAGTTTTGTCTATCGTCTTTGTTTTATTTCCCATTTGTTTCGTAGTGAGAGTAAAGTTAATTTACACTGTAGAAATTGTGGATTGTTACTCGCAACTCACATCGAGCATGACACCAAACGTAGGTATCGATATTTCGGAAGGATCATAGTAAATAGTTTACGAGTATTTATTCATTCGTGAACTAGGCTGAATCGCCTCAATTGCACATTCACTGCATCGCTTCGTGGTCCTTCGTCTTTAGAACACCTGAGGCCCTACTCTCTAACGTTTCGTCCGTATATTCGGGTCTATCCGTCTCTCTCGCGCACGTCTGCAGGTTATCATCAGCTTATACTATTCGCACTGCTAGGACAAGGCCTCCTCTCAATGAAAAGGAATGGGCTATAATCCACCACGCGGGCACAGTGCGGATTGGTAGATGTCACATGTCTTCGATTTTTTGGTTCTAGGACATGCCGATTTCCTTCACCGTTTTGAGAGCAGTGGTGATGAAATAAATTACACAAAGTAATGCGCCTGTCTGGGTTCGAACCCACGACTTACTGCTCGTAAGTCGGGGCCGCCACCACCGGGCCACCGCTGCTCTCTTCGGAAGAATATATTCTAATTCATAATTATGTTCGACAACACAAAGTAACACACACCATTGTTAATATCGTTCTAATGGTATCGGCCCTGGACTGAACTGTACAGTGTACAGTCCACATAATAATATAAGCTTTGTGTGTTTGTTCCAAAAGTTAGTTTATCCAGAATTGAAGTGCAATCGTATTTCAGCGTTGTTATTTCAATTGTTCCCACACAAACAAAAACCCCATGTTTCTCTGTTGGGCTGTAGGAATTTGTTTCATTATTTACAGTTCAAAAAAGATCATATTAATGACGTTTTACTAAAAAAATACTTTTTTACGCTACAGCAGTTTCATGAGATTATGAAACTTAAATGCTCTCTATTCACGGAATTCAGAGGGTTTTAGAACTGATACACGAATATGACTATGAAGTTGTAAAACCATGGTTTTCCATTAATGTAAAGCAATCAGCAACGTAGTGACGTTAAATAGACGTCCATTAGAATAGGTAAACTTGAATCAATCCAATTATTCAGCTACCCAACATTTCCGTGAAAGGTTTTGAAGCTACGTGCATATTTGGAGGCCAGTAATTGTTGTTACCCACATTTTGGCATACTTATACACAAAGCAACTTGGAAACGGAAACAGCTACAATATTAATAAAAGGTATTCATTCAATGGGCGCAAAATACACCTTTGTCTTTGATTATTTTATGAAATAACAGTAAATAGTTTACGAGTATTTATTCATTCGTGAACTAGGCTGAATCGCCTCAATTGCACATTTACTGCATCGCTTCGTGGTCCTTCGTCTTTAGAACACCTGAGGCCCTACTCTCTAACGTTTCGTCCGTATATTCGGATTGGTCTTTAAAGTTAAGCAATGCTTGCTGGTGGATGGATGGATGACATTTCATTACATTACAAGAAGTGGCTGGAATGCAAGTTGTTAGATTTTGGGATCTTCTAACGGAGCTATCGTTACAAGATCCCTAAATCTAACAACTAATCATAGAGTACCGCGTTACCCTGTAAACTGAATGATGGATGTCCATTAAACCGGATGTATGTAAAATACTGGTTTTCAGCTGTATTCGGTTACACTAAGGGTTGACCTCACCTTGGTTGAGAAAAGGCTAAGCTGAATCAGTTGTAACCCGTCTGTAAATTCATTGCACATTTTAAACTTCTTTATTTGCGTGAAAGTTTCGCGGCAAATAATGTTTGCACAATCCATTCAAACTAAGTACCTACTAGTTCAAACTTAGTTTAAATTTTATTATACCTTTTTTTATGAATGATTAGTCGTCGTTGGATACTTGATTTAGGCTGCTGTTGAAAGACGACTAAAAGAAACGGTGTATACAAAATGGGTAGTAAACAAGAATAGAACTTTGAGTGGCCTGGAAATAAAGGCAAAAGTTTATCACAAATAAAGTTGGGTGGTTCATTTTCTCAGGTATATTTTCAGGAATCTAACGTTATTAATAGGAACTTAGATACTCACTCTAGAGCTTCTTAAGTTGTTAAAAGCTTTTGTTTACGAAAAGCTCAGGTACTTAGGTACTTACTCAGGTACTACTACTGCTATGTGTAAGTTTGACGTTCATAAAGCATAGATCAGCCTTGTTTAAATAAATTACACTTGATTTTATGTTGTCAGTGAAAATCTATAATATTTGCGAAGATCTCAAGATTTTTAAAAGACTGGACCGTGTTTGAAATTGTTCTCATGTGGACCTAAGGCTGTGGTATCTGCTAAATTTTCAACTCTATTTATGGTGGTTCAAACTTCGTTTGAAATACTGTTAGAATAAAGTTCTAATCAGCTTGCACTACAAAGTGGTTGTTACGTTGGTCACTGCGGGCCGAATAGTGCGAAATGAGTGGTTTTTATTTAATTGTAGCCTAATAAATCATCAGATCAAAATGCCAGTTGTACACTTTGTGAAGAAAAAAGCGACAAATATTTGTGCGAAAAATATACTAAAACTTAATGCCGTTTAGGAGTAGTTACGAAATTTTAAAGAAAAATTGCATCACTTTGAATATTTTTATCTTATAGTAATAATAAATTGATTGATTGATTGATTTTAATTCAATTGTACCAATGACGATTATTGACGACCCGAATGGCGTAGTGGTGGTGAGGCTGCCTTACGTTCTTAGGGTCCCGGGTTCGAGTCCCGGTTGGAGCAAATGTTTGTGTGATGAGCATGGACATTTGTTTCCGAGTCATGGATGTCTATATGTATAATAAGTATGTATTTACAAACAAAAAGTATCTATGTAGTATATCAACTATCTGGTGTCCACGACACAAGCCTCGTTGCTTAATGTGGCACTAGATGGCGATGTGTGTTCATGTCCAGCGATATTTATTTTATTTAAATTTTAATTAAAGTTTAGAGTCTAATAAGCAACACATGTATTTGTTTGCACATTTATATTCACTCATCAAAGAAGAGTTACATGGAGAAAATCTCTAGTTAGCAGCTACCACCCCCTTAAAGTATTAAATAAATTATAAACTAAGCAAGATTTTCGTTATCACACATGCTATTTGATTTTGCACCCGACGGGCGGTCTCGTGTTTGGGAATATAAACTTTATAGGATCAAAATTGAGCCACTATCCGTTCTGTACCTATAGGTTCCGGATGCAAAGTTAGTTTTATGGAACGGAAAGGTTTGAAAATCACTGCACTATACTATGGGTGGAGAAGAAATAAAACACTATTTCACTGTGGTAAAAACGTACAATACTAAACAATCAATGAAACGATACTCTACACTTGAAAACTGAACTGCAACTATGAACTGTCTTATATCTGAATGAAAATTTCAAAACAATAATATTGTTCACTCTAACAGTTAGTGGCTTATAAAACTTTACTAGTAAGTACTTGAAGAGAAATATGCTCAAGCTGGAGCTATTTTGTAAGTAATAACAATAAAAGTATTAACAATTAATTAATATAGATGACTATAAGAAAGAGTATAGCTGTGAGTAACAAGTTAATTGAGTTGGTAAGAATCTTTACATAGTATAAAACAAAGTCGCACCCGCTGTCTGTACGCTTAGATCTTTTAAACTACGCAACGGATTTTAATGCACTTTTAAGAAATAGATACGGTGATTCAAGAGGAAGGTTTATATGTATATGCTGCATTGCACCCCCGTCGCTAGTATAATATACTAGCGACGCGCCCCGGCTAAACGGTAAACTAAAAATATTCTTAATTTTTTTTTACGGGACTGACAGTACTAATAGTAATACGATCCAAACTATCGTAAGCTACAGACATATACGAGTAAGTATCTGTTCCACCCTATTTTATTTCTGTACATAGTCTGAAAAATAAAAGAGGATCAAGGCGCAAATGCTACAACAATTTGTAAATCATGCAATTTGAGGAGTAATTTTAAAAGGTCAACTGCGTACTTATTGAAGGTTTCAATTTAATTTGCTTTAAGTATGAAATTATGGCGATATTATTAGAAAACGACCACTTGTTGAGTAACGGTCGATGTAAAGAAAATGCAATTTACTCGAGGAAATGTTGTTATTTACTAGATCATAAAATTCTGAAACAGCTAACCGTAACATTTTAGGAGTATTAATTTATTGTGTAGATAATCTACACGATAACATAGATAAAATAATTGATATAATACTCTTTATTATGTACACCATAAAAATGTCAGATAATTATATACTTCTACGATAATTATGTAATTGTGTACTTTTCTACAGAGGGTGATACAAAGGTCTGTCGTCGATATCGATAAAAACGATCTTCGCAAGACAATCTTTGTCTATGGATTACAGGGTGAACTGTACCATTTACATAATAATATTCAGCGAATAAGTACATAAATATTTTTATCATAGTTAAGAGTATTAAGATCAAAGAGCAAGTTTTCATTAAATAATATTTTAGGAAAGTAGTGCCTTTACAATAATTAACGAAATCCTATTTACGAAAAAAACTTTTAGACTTCATTCCCTGAAATAAAATAAGTAGAAGACAGGTCTGAGCTTTGAACTATTAAATATTTTTTTCACTTTAACAACTCAAATCTAATTAAATAATATTAACTAAACTATTAAAATGTATTAACATTAACCAGTTTTTCATATTCTTTCTTTGCACTTGCCAAATTGTTACCTCATTGGTGGCACTCACTGGCTCTTGAAACTATAGATCTACCGACTCTAACCTAGCTCTGAAGTCCGACTTTCTCAATGTATAAGTCGATAAATAATTTATTTATTTGACTACTACATATTTATACATACATTACTCACAACAGTATCCGTTACACGGGTTACACGGAGAGTTTAAAGTGGCTTAGCTCAAGTATCAAACTCTAAGTTCAAAAGGGAAACACTCTCAGGAATCTGACATAAAATTCGATGAACCTGCTACCAGCTTCATGTTCATTAGTGGAGAATTAAATACAGTTAAATTTCGAACTTAACCTTCTCGCTATTGACTAAAAATCTTAGCGAGAGTGTTATGCTCCTGCTTTGAGATAAGATAAATCTATTTCGTAATAGTATGTGTTCCAAAATACTTTGTTCGGAACAACATAAAATTACAGACAGTATAATTCGAGAAAAAAACCTAAAAAAGTTAGGTACCTGTGCACATATCAGTGCTCGTTGCTGCACACGAGTTCGGATTTTTCTACACAATACGTAACACCGCAGAGATTTAGTGCGCAGGACAAAAGAACTGCGCTCATTATCTAAAGTACAATATATTGTGTACGCACATCGCACACTCTGTCAAGGGAAGCAAACTTTGAAACGCGGTAGGATGTTAAAGAATTTCCAACATGTAGACAAATAAAGGTAAGTACCTAGAAGATAAAAGGGTATTCCGATATTTGAATATGAATACAGAACGCTGTGTAGATGCTGTGGTTTTATATAGGTACCCAATGCATTTGCATAAAATTTTAAGAGTTAATATAACTTGGCATACTTTTAATAATAATAATAATGATTTATTTAACAGATCATACAATCCAATTTGTTAGTAGTACATACACATCTTAAACACTAGTGTTAGTACATAATTATATTTCGTACAATTTTGTTAATAATTATTAATAATGTCAAAATAATTAATAATAATATGTCAAAATCATCAAACGATAATGTCAAAATCACCATTAATCATGTAAAAATAATTAATAATAAAAATGTCAAAATCATCAAACAGTAATGTCAAAATCACCATTAATCATGTCAAAATCATTAATAATACATAGTCAGGAAATAAAAAGAAATAAATAAAGGACAATAATCAAATAAGCAATAATTAAAGGACAATAATCAAATAAGCAATAATTAAAAGAAACATTATTTCAAGGCACGAGTAGAAGGTAACACTTGAGTTGTGGTCCAGTGCCTGAGTATTAGACCTTCCGCCCTATCGGCCACAGTGATCTGGAGGCTGTTGGCGCTTCCCCGCACCCGCCGCATCAAGGAGGCGACACGCTTTCGCATGATTGCGTAAAAATCGTCTATACGTGCGTGCGTGCGTGTGTTACTCCTTATCAGAATTTCGCATAACATTATTTACGCATAACAGCTTACGCATAATTTTTAAGCATAATTTATCTAATCATAATAATGATTAAGCGTAATATTCTAAGGCATAAATTTATTTACGCATAATGATACTGAAAACATATTTTTTATAGGCATAACAAAGAAGGATAATAATTAACTCCTAAAATGTTAGACATACCCTAATTTGATATACCAATTTATTTAAACGATTGGAAAAAAACCATATCTCCTGAAGCAAGTAATACATAACATATTTGTATTAAACATAGTTGATTGTGAACATAAGTAAGTTTCTTCCCTGTAAGAAGCATGCAAACAAGCATACACCATACATGCAACAAGCATGCAGCATGCAAACATGTAACAAGTATACACCATGCATGCAGCAAGCAAGCATGCAGTATGCAATATGCAGCAGGCATGGTTTCTGTCACGGCTCCGGCGCTTCGGGGCTCTGGCGGTCCCACGCGAGCTTATGGTCGCAGATGTGTTTTACGCTCACCACCGTAGCTTGCTTACTCGGCAAGCCTCAGCCACAGCCAAAGTATTATTATGGCAAAACAAATTATGCCAAAACATTATGCCAAAGTATATTAGGATAAAGAACATTATTCAAAAAGAAGGGATCCCTTTTAAATAAGGTCTCGTGACATTGAGGTGGAAGCTCCAGGGTAGCCTGCGAAATTCAAATTTTCTTACGTTTTTTGCAATTTGTAGGCCAGTGCTAGGTTGTATGTTGATTAAAATATTGCTCGCGACTGTAAGACGTACGTAGTTATAGAATTATAATCATCAAAATTATCAATACAACCCTCCAAGCTCATAAAGGTGCAGGAATTACTTTTTCAAGGTCAAAGTCATGCATCCACCTTTATGCGCTTGGAGGGTTGTATTGATAATTTTGATGATTTGTCTTACAGTCGCGTTTGCATTTGCAAAGTGTGTCTGAGCGGGAAATGTGGTTGAATCACTAATATTTTTAAACGTTTTTGGGCATCGAAAATAGATAACACTCATTTGAACTTAAAAAATTGAAATTTATGTTGGGCTATTATGCCGCAGATCCATAATTCACCATAGGTATACTCGTATAGGACTTTTGCTATCTCGAATGTCATCTAGATGTGTCACAAAGCCGAGCGTAAATTATTAATTTTCTGCCTGTGAGATAGCGCACACCACACGAAACTAGAGAGACTGCGATTAGACGTGTCATGCCAGGATGGCAACAAAGCCTCTCTTCACACGCTCGCTCGCCTCTGCCCATTCAGAGGCAAAAATCATGAGGAAACGAAGTAAATTGTGTCTTTTCGCGTTATTTTATACATAGCTTGGATGCCTGGGTTTTTCAAAATCCCAAAGAAGAGAGTGCACAGCTGTATGCGCAAATACAGATGCAGTCTTTCACATATGCAGGACCAACAGCATAACGTACTCTCCAAGCCACGGGGCTATCGCATCGTCAACTTTCAACGTTAAACTAAGAAGATATTCGTAATGGAAAATCCCAATAACACCGGAATGGTCGTACTTGCGACTCCAGAGCATTTTCGAAGACCTTTACTTCGTGTCAGTCATACCCACTCCTTATCGATTTATAACTAATCCGTAGTTGCCTTAGCTAGTTTCGTGAGACCTACATAATACAATAAAGGTATCGCACGAAGATTATTCCCTTTGATCTCGGATTCTCAAGCAGGATTGGCCACATCATACGTAAACGAAAATCGCCTTTGCGGTGTCATCTACCACTACTAATAGTTACGTGGTTTGAGCTACGTCACCTTGATGAGGTGTAAGTACTATCGCGATCAATAACGGACGATCACTTTTCAACCTTATGACTTAGGTCATAAGAGTGAAAAGTGGTCGGTCGTTAGTGAGCGTAGTGCAATGTCTTTATACAATAACATATTAATGGAATAGGTAACTAAAATCTTTTGTGTAAAGGATGATATGGCAAGAAAGGAGGTGTCTGATGAGATGACGAGTAATAGACATGCTGCGCCGACGCGACCCCAAATGATTATGCAAGGAAATTATTTTGATCGAATAACTAAGAATCTTTTCAGAAGTCATTGTACTCATCAATGTATGGTTTTAGAAACCAGCAAGAAAAATCTATTGGTCCACACATATTGCCTAATTATGCAAACGTAATCATAATTATGTTTTTGTGTTTTCATCGTTCAATGCCACAAATTAGGCTGTTCTAAATCGACTTAACATCTGTTAAGCTCATTTTCACTAACTCTAAGTTTTTCTTTTGTTGGTGCAGTGTGTATGTGCAGGTGTCGTAATATCTCTGAAAATAGGTAATAGGTGCTGCCATAAAAATATTTACAGTTCTCAATTAACAGTTCTGCTTGTCATAAAATAAAAAGGATGGGTACCTACCGTAGGATTACCTTTTTTTTTCATCAAATTACTTCTCCCGCTCTGGGCGGAGCAGGAGGGAGTGTCAGACTTTTACTGACTAAAACCCATCCATGTTCCTTCATCACCCTTGTGTTCCGGGGCCACGGTATCTCTTTCGAACAGTCCCGCAACCCCGGACCGTAGGATTACCTGGCATTGCAATTCTTCTGGGAGCTATCCTGTCATGCCGAACCATATTGGCTATTGCATCTCGTGGCAACGAACGTGGCTCGTTGGGAAACGACTGCTCTGGGAAAACGCAGCTTACCATCCCCACCTCTATTTACATGTATTATTTACTAGCGGACGTACGCAGTTTCACCCGCGTAGTTCCCGTTCCCGTGGGAGTACGGGGTTAAAATATAGTAGGCTATATTTTAACCCCGTACTCCCACGGGAACGGGAATAAGATAGGTCTTATCCAGGGTGGATGTAGCTTTCTAATGGCGAAATCATTTTTTAAATCGGCGCAGTAGTTTTTGAGTTTATTCATTACAAACACCCACACACACAAAAATACAAATCTATCCTCTTTATAATATTGGTGTAGATGTAGACTAGTAATAGACAGCAGCTTCACCTGTGTAGCTAGACAGGACATTGTCCCGCGGGAATCTAACTACAAGGATAAATTAAATCGTATGTGCTAACCTAGGCCATGGTCTACTTGTGCGCCTTTCATCAAAATCCGTACTGTCGGCAAGACATGAAAAGATTACAGAGTTAGTTTCAGATTCATAATTTTATGTTAATCAATCCCTAAATAATAACACCTTTGACAGTTTGGAAAAACTAAAAAGCACGCTTTAGAGTGGCATCCTTTTATATATCCTATTCTTCTCAGCAAACTCTTTCATCTGATACACAGAACATGGAAATGCAAAAATAACTAGTCTTTGGAAGTCCGTCATTTTGGATTTAGAATGACGTCACATAACTACCAAGCATTGTCACCCAAACTAAACTAAGGTTGTGGGCATCCACTGGATGCGAGTCGCACGGGACCGGTCAATGTAGCGACACTTGGGGGAAGCCTATGTTCAGCAGTGGACGTCTTTCGGCTAAAATGATGATGATGATACAAAATTTCAGCTCAATCGGAAAGGGACATTGTTCAGCAGCTGAGCAGCCATACACTATTTGCCTAAGATGAAACAGCCATTCAAAATTAAATTCCTTGTTCTAACTATGACTACATGGCAACTGAAATTAAATTAAATTATCTAGGACACTCATAAGGAAATTATTTAAAATCCAAAATACTTTCGGGACTCGAGTTTATAAAAAAAAAACATAGCGTTAATTCATGCATTCCCAGGGACTACGGAAAATACATTTATTTATTTCATTCACGAAGAATTTATAAAAAAAAATGGGATGTGGCTGTGTCACCGACATGGCGGTGTGTTGTACGTAAATTACGTTTACGTAGCGGGTAATATTTTCTATATAAAATATTATTATTTGTGCATGTCATAAATTGCATTAATTGTTATTGTGTATTGTTATTAATTGTTGCATTTTGTCTGTATGGTGTCGGACGTAAAGAATAGCACCATCCCATAACTTCCCGTGGGTGTCGTAAGAGGCGACTAAGGGACTTACCAGAGAATGGGCAGCAGCGTTCTCTGTGCTTTTGTAACAACTGTACTGCGATCGCCAACGCCTTTGGGGGAGGCCCATGTCCAGCAGTGGACGTCTTTCGGCTGAGGTGGTGGTGGTGGATGTCATAAACATGTTTGAACACTATCCCTCAGGGTTTCCGTGTTTCAGGCAGCTATTTCCTAACGGGTTCAGAAATGAAATCAAGTAAACAAATTATTGCTGTGCTCTATTATAACTTTATCAATTATGCGCTTCAGGGAAGTTATCATTAAGCAGCAGAAACCATAGACGATAACTGTACACACATCACACATATGTCTGAATGCATTGATGGATTTGGCTTATTGACGCGTAGGTTAAAAAATACAATCAAAAATATGCAATGTCGGCCACATTGCATATTTTTGATTGTATTTTTTTATTTTAACACCATATAAGTTTTAATTGTAACTATTTACACTAATGTTTTATATATGCATCTATTATGACAAGAGCTGAGAATTGAATTTTAAACGGCGAACGTCGAGTCGTAGCTTCTTCGAGTCAAAAGTTATACTTAATGGAAATCTCGAAACGCGGTAAAATTACGTCAAAATGGTGGCGCTTCCCCCTCCACCGCGCGCGATGTATCACAGTCCTCACATAGCGTAACAATTTTGTTGATCCTCTAGCTATCCAGTGGTGTAATAAAATTTTATATGAAGCTGCAACACCAAATTGTATACTCAGATAATTGTTATCATTCGTTTTTTTGACTTGCCCCTCAAAAAGGAAGCAATTATAGAGACGTATTCAGTATTCACGTCAAAAAAAATTAAACAGTACAATAAATAAAATCAGTTTTACCATTATGCGCTGCGTTCATCAACCGACGACTGTCAAGCTACGAGTAGTGTCAACAAATGTGAAACGTCTTTCATCATGTCATAACTTCATTCAGTCGTTCGTTTTGCTATTTACAGCAAAAAATCATACCCATAAAACAAGTGCTCACTTTTTATAAACAAATATATGGCGCTGCGGGATACGATTGAGAATACAACTCTTTAACGCGACAAATAGAACAATGGATGCCAGTACCCAGAGGTACTGTTACCGCCGTCGTGGCCAAAAACCGTTACTTTCAAGTTACAGCCTCACCAACTCCTGCCCGTTGTGTTCGCTAAACATTATAATGTATGCTAAACTAGTACTACATAAAATATTATACTATATATAGTATAATATAGTATAAAATATTATACTATATATAGTATAATATTTTCATAAAGGTCATCAATTCATCTCTCTTCATTTAAATTGATTCAAGTCAATTCTATTAAAACATAATTATTTTGTTTTCGTAGTACTAGTTTAGCCCGATTATTTCGGTATATACTTGTACAAGGCAACCTGATACAGACATGCGAATATAAAAAAAAAAACCTGAACACTTTTGGTTTAATTTTGTAACTTTATCCGTATAATTGCACGACTCGTATGCAAGTCTCAGAATATCGAGAAAATGAGACCACGCGCTACGGTTTCTTACTTGAGAGCATTTCCATGCACCTTGAAATGAAAACAAGTGGAAAGCTAATTGTAATAAAGTATTCACGTTAGGAGTTTTGAACTGAAGTTAAGCGCTAGTTTTACGCGGCTCCTACATTAGTTTAGGAACTTGGGTGTACTAGTAAGAAATTTTATTACTTATTGTGCAGGAGCTCACAGGTACGTAGAAGTATATTCTGCCTGAGCAGCTTTGCCGTACGGATAGCCTAGCACGTTAGCTTTGCCTCTGTGATTAAATACAATAAATAAACTCATTCTCTAACGGTTATATTTAATTTATGGCGTAGAATGGATTTCGCTGTTTCGAGAATATGTAGGTCTAGATGCATCAGGATTATATTTTCCTAGTCGTATGGTTTTTGTTGGTTCCGTGCAGTCTGAAGAGAGATTTTTAGAACCTTCATTACCTCCTGGCTGTCAAGAATTTGGCTCTCTCAGAGTTTTTGGATCTTACTTCTTTTACGCCTCGTATGATGACATTTTTGTCCCTCAGACGTCGGCCTCCGATATAATGCCTTCGTAATTGAGCAAAGGTGTGGAAAATGTAGTATAATTGCGAAATATAGATGTAGAAAACAATAGACAGACAGTAAAGTTGGCACTGACTACACCAACTTTGGTGTAGTGGCTGCGGAGTTCGGAGTGCCAATTAACTTACGTAAATAAAATGATGATTAAAAGTAAATGGGTCCAAGTGGACGCTACCTACGACTGGGTTGACTGTGTTATTTCAAATTAGGTAACTAAGGACCTTACGGTTTGAAAAATGATACGTTATAGGTTTTATTAAGTTAAAGTCGGCTCTTCACATGGTTGTGAAAAGGCTAAGCAGATGACGATGACGTTTTATTATAAGGTATTAAGGCATCGCGGGCCTGTGGACGGTGGGTTATGGGCTAGCTCGCCGTCCGTCCGTCTCATGACGACAGGCCGTGTCGACGGCGGAGGAGTGTTCCACGCGCGCCTCAAAGAGAGTCAGCAAAAAGGAAGGGGTCCGCAAGGACCGATGCCTGCCGGGGTTGCGGGACTGTTCGAAAGAGATACCGTGACCCCGGACCACAAAGGGCGATGAAGGAACATGGATGGGTTTTAGTCAGTAAAAGTCTGACACTCCCTCCTGCTCCGCCCAGAGCGGGAAACGACTGCTCGTTTGATGATTTCCACATCCGAAAAAAAAAAATGTATCAAGGCATCTTCTAGGTTAAGTTTGTCGTTATGAAACAACAAAATAGATATACACACATCAAAAATGTCTAGGGATCAAGCATTTTTATGCGGATTTCTTGAGATTGAGATGTGGCTTTGTAATAAATTTATGATTTTATAAATTTATATGGATCCTTTTTGGTGCATTTCATAATTTGAATCAGGAACTC
This sequence comes from Xestia sexstrigata, assembly GCA_941918905.2. Lineage (NCBI taxonomy): Eukaryota > Metazoa > Arthropoda > Insecta > Lepidoptera > Noctuidae > Xestia > Xestia sexstrigata. Next base: position 5,998,718 of record OW799200.2, on the reverse strand, counting down.
TCAATCAAATTCGAGTAAAAGATGAAAATAAGCTGTCAATATTTTCCCTATAAAAACATACAACGCATTGAAGACATTATTAGTGCTACTGTTTCCCTACTACTGATTAAAACCAACGTTATTATGGAGCGGCGACGTCATTTAAGCAGGGAAGAAATGCTCAGAGCCGTGGGAATGATAGAAGCTGGTTCCCGGCAACGTACTGTAGCTTTAGCTCTGAATACAAGTCAGAGTGTTATCAGTCGACTTTGGACACGTTACCGAAGCACTGGTACCGTGGCTGAGCGCCATGGAGGACGGTATCGCTGCACCACACGGAGACAAGACCGATACATTCAAATCTTAACTCGAAGAGCTCCAACAATAACCGCCATGATGTTAGCCGTGAGGCTTCATCACTCTTCAGGGAACTTAATTAGCGACCAAACAGTCAGAAACCGCTTGCATGAAGTGAACCTTCATTCCCGAAGACCGCTACGGGTACCACCTATAGCAATGCACAATCGTAGGATTCGATATCAATGGGCTCTTGAACACAGAAATTGGGCAGAAGAACAATGGCGTTTCGTGTGCTTTTCTGATGAGTCTCGTTTTGGTATGAGACCGGATACAAGACGTATACGACACTGGAGAACCCCTGGACGCCAACAGCGATTAAAATCCTGCCAGGAAGTCCATCCTTATAGTGGTGGAACCATCATGGTATGGGCGGGTATTTGGATCGGCGGAAGAACTGAGTTGATTTGGATCAGAGGCAACCTCAACGCTCAAATTTATGCTGAGACGATTGTATCAGACGTCATCGTTCCTCTACTAGTGCAAATCGGTCCCTTATTTCAGTTAATGCATGATAATGCACGACCGCACACCGCAAGAGTTGTAAGACAGACTCTCGCCGCAGCTAACATCAATGTCCTGCCCCATGGCCTGCTCAGTCGCCAGACTTGAACCCGATTGAGCATGCATGGGATATGCTACAGAGAAGAGCTCTGCCGAATATGGAGGGTATCCAGTCGCAAGAAGACCTTTTTTTGTTGTTGCAACGAACATGGGCGGCCATTCCACAGCGTGATTTGGATGAACTCATTTTGAGTATGCCAAACCGATGTTCTTGTGTTGTTAGTGTTCGCGGTAGAAACACGGATTATTAATTGTTTAAGTTACCCAATAAAATTTTAAAGAAAACTGTTATTTCAGTCTTTTTTTCGAACTTTAATGTTAGTGGTTCAAATGTCAAAAATCCCTTTATTAGGAAAATGGCAAATTTCTTTATTAATGCAAAGGTGACTTGGTTTATCGTTACTGTGACAAACGAAAACACTTTATTTGATGAATCCTTAAAGAAAATTTTAATTAATATCAATCAGGAGAAAAGTTATTGCAAAAATATATGTTGATCCCTAGATACTTTTGATGTGTGTATTTGCAGAAACTAAATAATACCTAACTTTACACAGCCTTGATAGGTATTAATCCTAGGCGCGCCTCTCTTAGACGTACCTAACGTGTGGAGTTTTAGACCGGGACAAACCCCGCAGGTCAAACGGGCTGGCACTAGTCCGGGGCAGCGGAGGTCGCGATCAGAAACCCAAACCAAAACTTGAACGAAACGGTGGATTGAATTGTTGTGTGTGGGAATACTGGGGTGGTTTCTGAATGAGTCTTACCGACCTTAAGCTCTTCCCAGGGCGGAGGACATCCATTGAGGATTTACACCTCAGGAAATAAAAATAAAAAAGTTACTAATCCTACCTCAGCGCAATAATTACGACGTTTGCACGTTGTCGTAGTAGGTGTATGTTTAATGATGAGGTCTGCAATGACCGTTGTTGATTAAGATGAGGTGTCATAAGACACCATATTCACAGGCGAGAGAATTAAGGTCAGGCCGTGACGTCTCTACAGATATAAATACAGGGTGCGAACCCGTAAACCAAGCATTCTGTACATCAAACTAAGTAACTCTAGTAATTTTCCAGCTACTGCTGGAAAATGACTTTTTGGGGGTGAAAAATCACACTTTTCGTTAAGACCCAATACCCCCCTCAAATGGCTTAGCATGATCCTCCGTAACGCCTAAAATAATGCAGCATTAATTTTGAAATAAATATATGGTAAAGTTGAGGATTAATGCTAAGTACATGTGTGACGAAAACACGATTCCACTTTACTTGATAGAAAAAAAACAAAAAGAAACAAAGTTACCTCCAAATCGAACAATAAACCGCTGGTATTCAAAAAGTACTTCAAATTAGATCATGAAACTTTGCATACTAACTGAACTAACTATAAAGCAGGTTGTATTATGTGTTTTACTTTTTTAGTCCAATCAATAGATTTTTTGTAAATCGCAAAAAAACACTCATTTTGCACTATTCGGCCGCAGTGACTGACGTAACAACCGCTTTGTAGTGCAAGCTGATCAGAACTTTATCCTAACAGTATTTAAAACGAAGTTAAGATAAGTAACTAAACGGTTCTCAGGTATGGTCTAAAAAAAAAAATATCGCAATGACAGAGAAAACAAGTGTCTTTCGTTTCCGTTTAAAGTCTTTTTAAACTCTTTAAATATGTAAATAGATCGGCTTGATGAGACCTCCTTGTGGAGAATTCATAGAGGTATCATTAGAAAGAAGGAAATAGAAAGAAAATGTGTTTTTAGCACAGGCAACATATTCTGAGAAACACACAGGAGAAAAACAGAAATGTGTTCCCCGATGCGGACAAAATGCCTTGTTCAGCCAGTAATGCTGTCAGACAACTAGTGCCTGACGCTGATTTCAAATGGACCAGGAATAGTGTCTTGATTGATGTGGAATAGTTCATCACGGCGATGGTGTCACCGTAAGAAATAATTTCGCACACATCACTCTCTAGTTCAATCGACGCGGAATAAGATTGCCGGTCAGGATTTATATCTATCTACAGTCAACAAAAGAGTTAGGTATGCAGGCAATCTTCTTACTACTAGTATAAATGCGAAAAGGTTATAATCAACATGTTTGCAATTCATCCAAATCCATTCAGCAGTTTCTGCGAAAAAAAATAACAAAAATCAATCCACACAAACTTTCGCATTTATTAGTTAGAAGATTGCTAGCCTGCATACCTAAGTCTTTTGTTGACTGTACAATAAAAGTAACAAAGCTATCATTGGCTTTAACCGATTCTGGCAAAGATAAATTTGTTCACTTATAGACCAGGCCAGTAATGAAATGGCATTGTTCTTCGACACTTTTGTTTCGTTTTTTTATTTTTATTTTTTAGGGCGTTCTCATTTCAAATGAGCTCTCGTTTGTCGATATTTCAACATTCTCAATATCTTCTCAACAACAAAAGTCATCTCACAACCTCCCGTTTAGATCCTTAACACTCTCACCGCCACGCATGTATACAGTTTGCCAAAGCAGCAGGCCATGTGGGCGGCGCGCCGCCCATCCCATTTCTTTAGCGACCCGCCAAGCTTAATTTGAGAGAACTTTTGCGGCACGCCAAGTGGCACGCTGGCAGGACACGCCATATAAATATATGGCGTGTCGGGTCACAGCGGACCACACGGCCCGCTGATAAAATTATCAGCGGGCCGTGTGGTCCGCTGTGACCCGACGAATTCAAATATATTTTTTGGTTTTGGCTTGCTTCAAAAACCTACGTATGAAAAAAAAAACGAGGAAAATCGGACTCTATTGCCATGACCATTCAGTTGGTAATTAACTAAGAAAAACCAGTTTCCCAAGACGATATTTATTAATATTTTGCTCAAAAAAATCAGCTTACAAAATTTAAAAAGAATCAAACATTGGATACATCAGACAAAAATATTACTTTAAATGAATTTCTGCGTAGCATTCCGTACAAACACTAGGTTGCGTTGAGCATTTCACACAGACAGTATTCACTTTCTTTGTCTTGTTCCTGGCTTCTACGGCTGGTAGACCCTGAGCTCGGTATCTTTCGTAACAGTGAATGCATCTTCGGCGAACTAGTCTTCCTCTATGATCATCAGTGATGTTTTGCTGAATTTGTGTTCTGACTGCCTATTTGAGCTCGCTGCTGAGCTTTGCCTAGGGGTCAATCTTAACATCTGTAGACAGAGGTTTTCCCTGAATTTTGTCACGGTATATTTCTTGCTACTAAGTCGCTTGTGCTGTTTATAAATGATGTAGGCATTTGTAACAGTTTGTAGAAAACAATAGATCTATAGCTAGTTTCTGAAACCAACGAATACTTCTTCGGGCAGGACTTGAATAACTTGCTAGTTGATCTGACAAATCAATGGAACACTTGTGTTTATTATATTCTGTTATCGCAATAGGTTTCATAACCCTTTTGTTTGGGTCCCTTTTACTAGTTACAGTTACAAAACCATTGGAGTGTTTTGTGGATAAAGCCAAAACGTCACGTTTATCTTTCCACTTCAATATAAGAACGCCATTATTGTTTTGCAATGCAACCATTTCACCCCTTTTTAGTTTTTCTTCTATGACTTCTTTTGGCAGTCCCTTCCGGTTTTTTCTTAGAGTTCCTATTAGGTGTGTATTATTTTCTAATAATTTTTCCGCCAGGTCGACGCTGGTGTAAAAATTATCTGTTACTACACTCCTGCCTACGTCAAGATATGGTTGACAAAGCTTCATAACCACATTTGTAGCCATATTGTCCTGCCGTACTGCCTTTTTGCCTTCGTAAATGATGAAATCATGAGTGTAACCATCATCATCACATAGCTTGAAAAATTTCATGCCATATTTGTGGCGTTTGCCAGGAATATACTGCATAAATAATATGCGTCCTCTAAAAGCAACCATGCTTTCATCCACAGTAACATATTCACCCGGTGTTTTTGAATTTTGAAATCCTTTTGTTAATAGCTCCACTAAACGCCTTATTTTTATTAGCCGGTCAGCATGATTAGACCCTACAAAGACGGTGTCTTCAAAATGCCAACATCTGAGCAACAGCTCGAATCTGTTCCTGGCCATAGTTTGACCAGCTACTTTATTTTCATAGAGAATATTTTTGCTCCAATAGTCACTAATTTTAGGTAACTTTTTAAGTCCCATATAAACTAACAGGCCTAGGAATTTCCACATTTCTTCAGGAGTGCAGTTTGTCCACTTAGCGATTCTCATGTTGCGTGTGACGACATTGAGTAATTTTGATTTGTTGGCGTATGAATTAGTCATTTGTACCATAAGATTTATAATTTCGTCGGTAAGAAATAATCGGAAACAATCTAATTCCATTTCACAGTTACAGTAACATTGATACCTAGTTGTATGTGCAGTGGAAACTGCTTCTGTCGTGAATCCTCAGGATAGTGCCACTCCAAAGTCAATGACTGCGTTCGAAGTTCACTCAAAGCGATATCATTGTCAGAGGCTAACGAAGTTTCATCATCATAACTTGATTCAGATTGCGATAAACCCGATGCATGCGATGGTAGATAGTCGGGATCGCTTTCGGAATCCGACATGTTGAACACGCGTAAGAAAAAGCGCGCGAAAACCCTTTAGCAGCAGGCTACGTGGGCGGCGCGCGGCCAACTGACCTAATTACAGTGATGGCCTGCATATTTGATTTATTGACAGTTATTTTTGGTGCGCCGGCCGCCCACATGGCCTGCCGCAACAAATAAAAAAATCAGTAATAGCTTGCTGCACTAGAATTTACGTGGGCGGCCGGCGTACCACATGGCGGTGAGAGTGACAAGTTTGACAAGACTTGACAAAAACGTGTAATGTGTCTTCAGTCAAGTACAAATTGTACACTAGCTTCTGCCAGCGGCTTCGCCCGCGTGAAGTTGATAATTGTCCCATGGGATCTTAATACCGGCTACCGGGATAAAAAGTATCCTATGTTTTAATCCAGGTTATAAACTATCTGTGTGAAAAATATCATTCAAATCCGTTCAGTAGTTTTTTTGCGTGAAAGAGTAACAGAAAATATCTGGATGTAAGGATATATATAAGATGTATCCAGATATACATCCACACATCCAAACTCACAAACGTTCGCATTTATAATATGAGTAAGAAACTATTTTCACAATATAATCATCACAATTTCTTAAAAGAGCTTTATTTGTGTACCCACTGTGGGTTCACAAAAAAAATCTTACAGAGGAAATTGCTGAAAAAACAACTAAAATGGTCGACAGGCTCTGGACACAATACTTTTAACACTTAGATTACATTTAAACAGTTTTTTATTGTGGTTTTGTGATCATGAACTGTTCATGCATAGATTAAAAATGATAAATGATGTTTATTTTGCAAGTAGGTTTTTACAAACACTTTTACACGTCATTTTTTTAAACTAGATGGGGCCGGTGTTTCGTACCTGACTACTCTGAGAAAAAACAGCCGAAACAAACTCAGAGGTCATAGTCTCTTTTGAAGTCCAGACATAATCTTGCTCAATTCACATGAGGTATAAATGTATGTATGCATGTAATTACTAACACAGACTAAACGGAATCCTTTCATAGATAATTTATAAATAAAGAATAACTAGGTTTTGGTATATCTAAATAAACTTATTAAATCTTAACGAATAGTATCTTCAAGTATGGAAGACAGACAAATAGCTGGATCTGTTATTGTCTGCAGAAATTGTTGATCGAAGGCAGAAATTATTAACTATTTTTAATTACGTAGTCTACTTAATTAGATTTTTCACACATTTTCCTTTTTTTTTGATTGCGTTTAAAGCGCCTGTTTCCAATAAATTTTAATGTAGGAATTTTAACACATTTCTCTGTTTACCGTTAGATACGTATGTTTCTGACCTTTATTTATTAGTCGTTTCAAAAGCAACAGTGAAACGGATATCTTTTTTTGTTTTTTTCCCCGAATACAAAACCAGCCAATTAGAGAAATAAATGTATATTTCGGGAACATAGCCGTGATAGCTTGTATACCTGTGTACATAATAACACTGGATGACTTTTTTATCTTTTTCCAAATTAATGCGTATAATACGTGAACGGAGTAGAAGCAAATGGCATACTTGGTCTTTTTTTTCTTCTTTTTTCATAAAAACAAATTCAAAACAAAACGAAATTCAAATCATACGCGTATTGCGTATGATTTGAAGTTCGATATTATTTTTTTGGTCTAATCTGAAAACTTTAGGTACTTGAAATTTATAGCGTTTTTTGATGGTAGATAATTTTTTTTCTAAGCTGTGGAAAAGTAAAAAAAATATGTATGCCTTTAGCTTCTACTCCGTTCACCTTAATATACCCATTTATTTTTGGAAAGTGATAAAAAAATCATCCGGTATAGGTAGGCATCGTTCCGGACATGACGTATACCAGACATAACTTCTATTAATCATACAACTCAGGGCTTTTTGTAACATCCACAAATACGCTAAATTAATTTCGGAAAGATTGTTCAAATCCAAGCTCTTGAAACTTGAGACACAGTAAAACACAGTGTGGCATTATGCCCATATTTAGACGTCAGTTTTAAACACAGTGTTGGAGTTGGAATGCATGGATGTGCGTGTTGGTCTACAGTGAATTAAAATAATGGTGGTTACATGTGAACACGTAACTAAGTGTTGCTAGAAAGATAACATGAACTTAAAACATCTAGCCTGTTTTCCCCGGAGGGATAAAGATGACTATGTTTTAGAGACTGACTGAGTTCATAAGAGCAAGCTCTCAGGATAAGAACGTAATGTGGAAGACTGATGGAACCGAGCACATCATCTAGATAAGACCACATTTTGATCAGCTTTAAAGAAATGTACCTACTTAGGACTAATATACATACCTACTTACAGAACATCATATCATAAGCGTTGGAGTCGTCAACCGGCTATTTATAAGAGTTTTACGTAGCTTATTCTCAAAGTAAAGCTACCCTGTAAGTTAGTTAGTTAGGCACATTATAATTTACTTTTAATTGTAAATCGGCATTCTTTAGTATCCACATAGGCACTTAGCGCTAATAATATAATAATTCATAGCCAATTAAAATGTAAAGTTCTTATAAAATAAATTAACCTCAATAAGAATTCGTATTCTGGCTTCATTAAAAGAGGGTGCGTAAAATCCGTTCATTGGGAAACAAATTATTTGTTCATTCATCATAGGTTAGTGATTAGCTTGTAGAAAGTTTTTGTTTATTATTTTTGTGCCTCACAGCAGAGATAAGCGACCTACGGCTTTATGCGTGATAAGATAACAATAATATGAACAATGACCAACACATTTATAAAAAAGAATCTTTTTCTTCTTTTGAATACTTACCTCCATTAATAAGCTAAGTCTCGACATAGATAACGAGAAATTCGCAAACTTTCGATCGGTAACTACTCACGAAATAATTCGGTTGCAATAACAATGCAAGCCTCTACATCCAGGATGCGATTTTCGCAAGAATCGTTATTGCAACCGAATTTATTCATTGTTATTTTAGCGATCGAAAGTTAACGATAATGTCGTTATTTATATCCTGGCCTAAACGAGAAAAAAGTAAGGTATGGATGCGGTTGTAGTCGACATCGATTTCTTTTCCTTCACTCTTAATAGAATAAATTACATCATCATCATCATCATCATCATCAGCCTATTAATGTTCCCACTGCTGGAACACAGGCCTCCTCTCTATGAGAGGGAATGGGCTATATAATCCACCACGCGGGCCCAGTGCGGATTGGTAGATGTCACATGTCTTCGAATTCTTGGTTCTAGGACATGCCGGTTTCCTCACGATATTTTCCTTCACCGTAACACAACACACATATATTCATCACACTAAAATAATGCAGTGACATGATAAAACAAAGACAACGACAGCTAGACAAATCTTAGAAGAAAACTCAATAAACCTAAATTTATAAAAATATGTTTAAAAATCGCCTGCATCTTTTTTATAGTTTACAAGAAAAATATTTTTAACAGAACGGTGATAAAACTTTAAAAGTATTCTTAATAATCTGAAAGTTTTTGAAAAAGGGACAACGACTTCTCATTTTAGCTTGTTTAACAAAAATCTTTACCAGTGCTTTTTTTTTTTTTTAGCAAGTCGGTTTTATATTATCGAACCTTAACGGAATTGTAATTTCTTTTATACACACATCAAAAAAAGGTTTGCGATCACATTGAAAAATCGTATTTTTTTTTTGTTACGGTAGATTATATTATGATTTCTTCTTCTTTTTTAGATTCTTTATTTATTTTTTATTATTTTCAAACAGGCTATTTCTATTTAAAGAAAATACACAAAAAAAGATTATTTCTTGATAAAGTTCAATATAGAAAATTATCAGTTTATGCTAGTGATCACAAACTTTTTTTGATGTGTGTAAGTACATAATATGAACGCGAATTTTATTATATAGGTACATATTTTGTCTCTTTACCACCCACCACCCATCCATATTTCATCTCCTCTGTCCTCGGTACCAGCTCATCTACTTTTTTAATTTCAGGCTCCATGTCACCGATTAGTAGTGTCTCTTTGTCACACTCACCTAATTCCGGATTAACACACGACTCACTTATGTTTGGCACCAAATAAAAATTCCCATTTTCCTTTTGCTTCGTGAAATGGCCCATCGTTCTTTATTTCGGAAATTTTTATGTCAAAATTATGCTCACTATTTAAATTACTATGTTATCGATGTTTTTTTTTAAATTTATTTTGTCATCATTGTCAAACTGCCGTTCTTGTGTAATTTTCTCTTCCTGCAATAAACTGGACATCATTCTATAATGGTGGTATTTACAACAAAGTTCGCTTTTTACAAACAAATTCAGCGCGAAAAGTGTGTGCTTCACTCGTACGAGTGAACCTCACACTTAACGCGCTTTTACACTTTTCGCGCTTTTCGCACTTTTCAGGCTTTCAGGGGCTTTTCGCGCTTTTTTGCATTGTATATTTCGTGCATAAACCAGTTTTCTTGGTGAATATTCTTGACATTGTTAAAAATAAAAATATACTTTTTTATTTTTCCATTTTTAGTTGTAATATCCTATACAAATATTAGCAAAACATTTATTTTAACATAACATCACGCCTGTAATCCCCGAAGAGTCGGGCTGAGGTGTACCCAACATTACCATACACCCACATTTCGCTAGTTATGTTTAAGCCCTATGTAATAGGGGGCGAGCGCCGGCGCAAATCCAGACTCCGTGGCTGCTACTGAGCAATTCCTGATGGAAAAACCCAATAACACTTTGCCCGACCTGGGAATGGATCCCAGGACCTCACGCTGAGTAGTCGCCCGACCAACGAGGCAGTCATTTATTTCATATTGTTAGCAATACATTTCATTTTATGGCTTATCCCCAATAAAATAGAACCTAACATACCTAACTGTCAAAATGTGGGTCTACTGACACACATCTGTATACCCCTCAGAGCATACAGGCGTGATGTTATGTTATGATGTTGTGAAAACAACAAACATCCAAGCGATTGCAGCAATCACGACCGATTTGCTGTCTATAATTAAATAAATATCGCTGGACATTACAGACAGCGCCATCTAGGTGCCACACTAAGCAACGAAGCTTGTATCGTGGACACCAGATAGTTGATATACTACATAGATACTTTTTGTTTGTAAATACATACTTATTATACATATAAACATCCATGACTCTGAAACAAATGTCCATGCTCATCACACAAACATTTGCTTCCACCGGGATTCGAACCCGGGACCCTAAGAACGTAAGGCAGCCTCACTACCTCTGCGTCATTTGGGTCGTCGAATTTTATTTAATTGAAGAGTTCCATTGTATATCTCCGAAGTTCACCATCAGATCTTCACCAAATTTAAACGGGACTACCGCAAAGTAATTTTCTTTCAAACAAAAAAAGAATCATCGAAATCGGTTCACAATTGGCGAAAACAACGCTGAACATACACACAAAAAAAAATACAGACGAATTGATAACCTTCTCTTTCTGGGAGCCGGTTAAAACCCAGATGGTGCGAGAAGTCTCGAGGCCACGCACCAGAAGATTCTTGCAGAACCAGGACATTGTTAGAATCGTCACCGACCGTCAGTTTTAAACGGGGACATCCTTTTACACGCTTGGTTTAAATTATAAGTGTTGAGTCTTTGACAGAACCATCCCTAACAGTGGTTCCTCGAGGCGTGTCCGTGCTCTGAGGGATTAACTAAAACTCTAGTTGGTACATTTATTTCTAAAGACCGTAAGCAAATTGCATTTTTCAGAATTGTATTTTCCATCACACATTTTTCCATCTCTGGTAAATTTTAATAAGAAAAAAAAAAACAAAATTGGTTCATGGCAGTCATGTTCGTTCAAACGAATTGGTTAAGCCCAAAGGATGACACGTTGAAATTTTAATCAATTTTTGGCTTAATTTACGTGGTTGGATTTTGCAGGTTCATTCCGTTCTTGCTATGCACGTGGCTTTGCTCACGTGGCTGTGGGTTTTAATTATTTTGGTTTAGTTAATGTAAACTCGAAGCCAATAGGTTTTTATTAAGAAATGATTTTACTGGCGGTTGTTTTAGTGAATTTATACTAATTTACTTTTTACTTTATATACTACTGGTATAGTACCGTATTTACAGAACATTATCTAATAACACTAACAATCTTCTCGTTACGAAAAGCATATGAAGGGTTATATCCCTCCCTTATACATAGTCAGCCTATATGTTTACTTATAAGCGTAATATTGGCTTCAAAACGGATTGAAATAAACCTGAATAAAAAATTAAGTACAAAATTAATTAGACGGTCAAGAGAAGCATGTCTATCATAGAAATGAGGATGACAACTGACTCTAGTACTGAAAGCCTCAAAGCCAATGAGCTCAGTCAGAGCCACTGCTGTGGAAAAAAACCAACGCAAGCTAATGAAATGTCTTGTTCCTCTGGTCTAGTACACTTATATACGACAAAGGGTTGGTAAGCTCTGCCTCGGGCAGACTACTGCTGCTATTGATTGACTTTAGATTTCTATCGAATGGATAGGGATACCCTCTAGAACTTCTACTACGCAGTTCCACGGTAGAACTAGTGGGAATTATGTAAGTTTGGTTCGATCAATGGAGAATTAAAAGCTTACTGCAGCAATATTTGATTTAAAGTCTTTATTTCTTGTTATTCTTTCTGTGGATAATGATTCAACATCACGCCCGTAATCTCCAAAGGGTTAGGCAGAGGTGTATCTAATGTACACCCACATTTAGTCGGTTGAGTTTAAGCTCCTTGTCATAGGGGCGAGCCTATTGTCATCAAATGGGCTAAGAAATCTTGATCCTGATAGAAAACAACCAATAACACTTTGCGCGAACAGGGGTTGAATCCGCGATCTCATGTTCAGCAGTCACGGATGCGATCGTTCGATCAACGAGGCTGTAAAATGAAGCACTAAGAAGTCGTTTATATTCTCTATGGTAACAAAATGACTAAACAGTTTTTTAGAACTTAAATAATTCGATCCTTAGTATCATCATCTGCCTAGCCTTTTCCTAACTATGTTGGGGTCTGCTTCCAGTCTAAGCGGATGCAGCTGAATACCAGTATTTTACATGGAGCGACTGCCTATCTGACCTGCACAATCCAGTTAGTACTGGGTAATACGATACCCCTCGGTAAGACTGGTTGTCAGACTTTTCGGGCCACTGACTACCTGTAACGACTGTCAAATATAGAATCTACAAATGACAGCCGGCAATTCAATCCATAATATGAAATATATAAATTAAGATTCAGACTATTTGTAAATTTTTCCCAGCTTTCAAGCGTCTAGCAGAAATTTCCGCCAACAGGAAGCGTCTGGCAGTGTTTATTTTTATTTTTTAACAATATTCTGATAGGTCGGGAATGTCTTTTCATATTTTGTATGTTTTATGTATTAAAGAAAAATCTTTTTGGTTGTACTGTTTGTATCTGGCTGGTTTTAATATCAATAAATATAGGATTTTAAGAAAAAGAAGTAAAAGTCACTTTCCCACCATTTTTCAATTGTTTTTCTGCCCATGCGAATGCACCATAGCACCATACAGTCACCAGTCAGTGCACCATATCCTGACCCTCAGATTTTCACCAGTTTCGGTCTCATCAGAATTCTTTTGGTAGTGTTATGCTAACATCAAGAGAGGATTGCCAAAACTACTTGTCGCATTTTTTAATCAAAAATCCCAAGATTTCTACAGGAACGGGATTATATCGCACTACCTACAAGATGGCAACTAGTTATCGAACAAAATGAAGGAAAAAAGAAAGAAAAAAAATGTCTTGAATTTGTATACAAAATACGAGGAAACTTTTTCGCCGTCCTTATAAACAACAAAATATAAATCTGTGCTCGGACTGACCGTCGGCACAAGCTAACAGGTAATATTTATGCATACGCTTATATTACACACAATTAAGCTGACCCGCGCAACTTCGTCTGCGTCACATAAGAGAGAGATTGTGAGTTAACTTAAAAGATAATATTATGTTATCGTGGACTTTTTTAGAACTTTTTAAGAGGAATGTTTTGCATGTTTTTGTTTTTGCAACATTTTTTATTGATCCTATTGGTTGTAGCGTAATGTATCCGTATATATCCTATAGCCATTCTCGATAAAAGTAGTTCCTGAAATTAGCGCGTTCAACCAAACCAACAAACAAACTCTTCAGTCTTTACTAAATTAGTATAGATTTAAGTAGGTAACAATGTTATCTCTCATTAATCGCTAAAATATTCTACTTGTGTTTTTTTCAAATAAGAGTTTCCCTCGACAGCCTTAAGCCTAAGTCATTCGATGACAGTCATGCTCCAGTTAACTGGTAGAGATGAGTCGTACTAGGTAAATTTTGTACTAAGTGCATCTAGTCTAGTCTGGTTGAGTTCTCATCATGAAATGAGCCCAAACACGATTTTTCGATTTTATTTCGGAACACCTTTGAGATAAATGCTTTTCAAACAACAAAAAAGACATGCATATTATCGTTATTGGTCTTCTCCGTAATAGTTATACGTGCCGTCATACATTATAATTATATAAATATATAAAAGGGTCGAATTGAGAAACTTCTCCTTTTATTTCGTCGGTAAAAAGCCACGGGCGAAGGTCATTCTTTCACGGAAAATCTTAACACCGCGATTCAGAAAAAATAGTAAAATGAACAACGCCATCTATTGACTACGAAGTTAAACTGCTAAAATATAATGCATGGAGCCTATGTAGATTTTCAAAACAGCGTCATGTAGACTAATCTAGAGTATCTTTTACCAACATAACTTTTTTTAAAGCCGGTGAGTCGATTTAAAAGTTATCTTGTGAGCATATTTTTTATTCATTTATACCATTTTGGTACAATAGCTGATGTCGCTGCATGTATCTTACATTTGATGATAAGTTCTTCATGAACACTTTAAATTCATATATCATTTGTTATAGCAAGCACCGATTACAATGAAACAAAAACTAAAACCTTCTATAAGTTATGCACAATATTTGTGTATTGAATCTACCCACATTGGTTTTATAATTAACACGTGATGCTGTAACAAAAGACCCCGACATACAGACACACGACAATAATTCTAAAAATGGTAGCAAAGAATGAATGTGGTGGTTCTGTTAGTGATCATATTAGACCATACAATTTTTTCTAACTATTTTCAATGTACAGAAACGCCACGTCTACAGATTTATTATCCCACACATTTAATAACTCAGAAAATAGGTAAGGTTACAAACTAATTTCTGAACCCAACACTGGCCAACACAGTATGCGCGGGTTGAAATTTAAATGTAAATATGAAAATTAAATATTACGAGTATGTAAGCTTGGAATCTAGTTTCAACAAACTTTTAATTGCAGGTGAAACATTGTATTACGGTCTTTTTATTGGTTAAAGAACTTTAAAATGTAAATTTTAGTTTTTATTAGTGTGCATGAAAACATTGCTTTAAACAAATAAATGTGGCATTACCGGATACATTGTATAATTTATCTGATAATGCACCATGAGACAAGGACATTGTTACACCACTGGTGATAGGCACCGCGAGGTTAGAGCTAAGCTAGAAACCTAGGATTCGAGTAACGAGGCTACGGTGAGCATTTTTACTGATATTTTCCTTTCGGATCTGCCATGATGCATTACTACTAGAAATATCTTTTGATGTGACCGTTACCATAATTACCGACACTGTCTATTGTGTTTCTCTGTCCTCTTATGATATTATCAAACCGTCAGTCATTATGACAGGACACCGTATGTCCAAATAATATTGTAAGGGCCGGCGCACATATGGCGGACCGCAGCGCAGAGCATTTTCACTGTCAAACTATTATCGACATTGTCCTCATTGAAATAATACATATCTAAAATCAATGAATCCGAGAATGCGCGCATCTGCGTGGACGCTCGCGCATCTGCGCGCAGTCTGTTAATTGATTTGAAATATTATTTCAAAGAGGACAATGTCGATAAAAGTTTGACAGTGAAAACTGCTCTGCGTTGCGCCCATAATGTGCGCCGGCTCTTAGTGACTCGCTGTTACGGCTAATGACAAGGCAGACAGTTTACATCTGCAGGGTATCTCATGTCTGTTGTTGTATTTGTAGTAAAGGAAATGTACGCATTACATATGAGGTAATTTTCGTGGAATCGTGTGACGTTCTAGAGTTAGGATAGGGCAGGAGAGATTCTAGACTGTTTGGTTTAATAGGGTTTATTTCAACTTCACTTATCACTCGTTGTGGTAATGCTACGGATTTTGGTAGTAGCCATAATCTATAATAGATAATATTACAAATATGTAAAGGTTTAATGTTCGGGTAATATTTGGAATTTTAAGTAATTAATGGGCAGCAAGGGTATGTTTAAAACGTTCTTGAGATGATTTTCGAGGACAATGCGACCAAGGGTAAAAGCTTGTCTAACATTAATAAAACATGGGGATTGACTACAGGCGTCTTCTTATTTTATGTTGGTTAAAACTGTACGAAGAGAAGCAGCGTTATCTCTCAAATTCATTTGACAACTCTGAATACGGGTATTAAGTAATGTAATTGAATATTCAAGCTGTGCATATAGGCTAACGAATAACAGACAATGTGAAACCCGGATAATTACGTGAAGAGTAAATAAAGCGGCGAGAGTATCGTATGGTTTCTCTTTGCCACCGTTTTGAAGCATTGTTAACTACGGTATTGTTCGCGACAATATTTAGAAAAATATTTTAACAGTCACATCTTCTTAGCGTCGCTGAAAATTCAAATTGAGTCATTCCAAAATATTGAAACGAGTTTGGTACTTTCACTAACCTCCAGCAGCTCCTGTCATGTGCAAACAACAGGACAGGCAGGACACGATATCAAGAGTCCCATCGTTTAATTAGTGTTCAAGAAAGACAATAATAACAACATTAGTTTAAATCCCGAATACTGTCTGGTATTTATGTTCAAAACTTTGCTCGCAGCTAAGATGGAAAATGAACGCAGGATCGCGCTTCAACTTTCCTTGTTTTCGAAAGTTACGTGAGTATAGTACCTATAACAAACATGAAGTTTCGAAACTGAGCCGGCGATCTTACCTAGTGAGCTATAGTTTTAACATAACAACTTAACGTCACAACTGTTTTCTCCAATGATTAGGCAGAAATGTAGCTTCAATTTTAGGGTTCCGTAGTCCTGACAAGGAACCCTTATAGTTTCGTCATGTCCGTCTGACCGTCCGTCTGTCCGACGAGGTTTTGCTAAGAGACTGTTAGCACTAGAAAGCTGTCATTTTGTAGGGGTGTGTATATCAATTTCGCCGACAGTGATTTTAAAATTTATTAAAATGACTTTAGATTACTTTAACCCCTCTAAATGCTAAACTGCTGGCGTGAAAAATCTGGAAAAAGTCATGATGATATAAGTGCGTTTCATGAATTTTAAGGGAAAGTTATAGCGGTTAAGATAACTTTGTTAGTTTAGCAGTTATAGATAAATAGTCGTTGAAATTGGGTGTTGGATAATGTTGTACCAATCCTTAGAATAAATCGTTCTATATTGTGATAACGGGCTACTACGGAACCCTATACTGCGCGTGGCCTGACACGCACTTGGCCGGTTTTTCTAGTTCTATAAGTCCCAAATTATCGGGATGAGCAATCAAGCAAGAAAAAAGATTTCTGGTTGACGTTGAAAACTTCTTGAAACCTAATAATACTTATTTGTTGTTAAGCAATGTACCTACAGCCACATTTAGTTAGTTGTTGTCCCAAACAATAGGGAGCGGCCCACAAACCCAGATTCCTGGTCACCATTGTGATCTCCTCTTGAAGGAAAAACCCAATCGGTTCTTACACACTTCAACATATTTGATTTAAGTGATAAAAAATAGGTTAAATCAGAAATACCTACACCTAACTTATTTTAAAACATATCCGATAACTTCGATCCGAAATATGTACGTATAAACAAAAATGATCGACTTCTAATTTATCGGTACCTACCAGAAAACGATCCAAAAAAAAAATACACCGACCCCTTCCACCTCCGCTACTTGTCTCTCAAGCATTCACTTTGAAAAGGAAAGAAAGCTGAATTACGGAGATTGTGTGGATCTGTTCTTTTTGTTCGTTCAAGTGTAGCTGTTCTTATTTTTCTGTGTCAATCAAATGTATTATGAAAGATGTGTTTCGATCGAGGGAAAGGTCAGAAATCTGTTTGTTCGGTGGAATTTCAAAAAGAGAGGCAACTTTACTATACGTCGGAAAGAGGAAAATCGATTGCAAGAATTTCCGAATGACTTTAAGTCCTTTCACTGTTAGCTCCTTTATATCTCTTTCTTTCTATGCTGATCACAAAGGCGGTTGAGCTGACAATACGACAATGCGATTCTGAGTTCTATTTCCAGGTGGAGCAAAGTCTTATTGGGTTTTTCCATCGGGGTTTTAGATTTGTGTCCGTTTGATGGCAATATTCTCGCCCCCTATTACACGGGAATTAAACATAATAGTTTTTTTTTTTATCACTCTAAACAAAGCGTATTAACATTGGAAATAGCAAAAAGATTTTTTTTTTTTAATATCTATAAAAAATACTAAGTTATGTTATTGTGTGCATTTAAAACTGCTGATTAGACAGAAAGATCCAATACAGCAAATGACGTCATTCGCTGCATCGACGTACAAAATCCATACTAAATTCCGTTTATCTAGAAAAAGATAGAAACAAAAGTTTAAATGGTATAACTTTTGTGTTGTTTGGCCGATTTATGTCTTGTTTTCGCTTTTTGTCAT
Source organism: Xestia sexstrigata (assembly GCA_941918905.2). NCBI lineage: Eukaryota > Metazoa > Arthropoda > Insecta > Lepidoptera > Noctuidae > Xestia > Xestia sexstrigata. The sequence continues at coordinate 5,980,472 of OW799200.2, read as the reverse complement.
TATTTTTATAGTACTTTAACATTCCTTATCGAAATAAAAAAAAGAAAATTTATGCATATTCCATAGTGGAGAAACGTTGGTGTTCTATTAGGTTCACCTTTGCCAAACCGTTTGAAGAATACAAGCGTGTTGTTTCGTAGAGCAGCTTTGGGTTGCTGCTGTCAGAAATAAAATGACTGTGAAATGATTGTATGGCTGAATTACATTTGTATTAGTTAGAAACTTTATAACTCTCATTCATCTAAGTTCATGTTGAGCCCAGCTGTCCAGCTGCAGACCGGGACCAACGTCCTGCATGGCTGTCATGATATATGCCAGTCGTGATAGGTAGTCAGTAGCCCGAAAGTCTGACAACCAGTCTTTCCAAGAGAGTATCGTATTACTCAGTACTACATGGGTTATTGAGGTCTGATAGGCAGTCGTTCTATGTAAAATATGTACTGGTATTCAGCTGCAACCGGTTAGACTGGAAGTCGACCCCAACATAGTTGGAGAAAGACTAAGCAGATGATGAGTGAGTTCGAATTCAAGTAGCAACAGTTGCGCCAAACGTTGGTTCCGAAAGTGAGGGTCTTTTTCATTTTGAAGAGTTTAGGAACTTAATTCGCTATTTAGGTCACTAGCGCGACTGCTGAGCATGGGGTACTGAACTGTTATTGCGTTTTACTATTAGAAATTTCTCAGCAACCCCGTGCATCGGAAAGCACCTAAGGCGTGGCCGAATGCCGTCCATCTATGAAAGTGAGGGATGAGAGAGTGCAAATGGGTCTGCGCACACACTTGCGCACTTGGTGACCCTGACGGTTAAAATCCGCTGAGATTGGCCGCCGTGACCGAAAACAGCCAGGATGTCTCTTATTTGTGCAAATATAAATCGTATAAGCTAAGACAAAAGGTTGAAATGCGCCTTATCGTGTCCACTATTCTAATAATAATAAGTACAGCAGTCATTGTGCCGATAGTCGTAGCCAATGGCTTAATAGCCAACATCTTAGGAGGATCTCGCTTGGCAGCTGGATCAAGGGCTTGATTCAGAACAGAAATACAGCACTTTTCGACACGGCACGTAATTATTTATTTATTTATTTATTTATCACAAACACAACTACATTACAGGGAATTCCTAATGCGTTAGTGTGGTAATTAATTAAACTATTTTAAATAACATAATACATACAACATTGTTTTGTATTGAAAAAAAATTAATTGTGTAATTGTATAATATTGTTAGGAGGTTCCTCCTCAAGAGCCCTGACCGGCATCTCGGACCCTGTTCCCAGCGCTGGCTTTTTTTTTCTCTTTTTTTTTATATCAAATGTTTTTTTTTTATAGTTTTGTTATGGAATGTTTAAAAATCACTACATAGTATAAAACAAAGTCGCGTCTGTCTGTCCCTATGTATGCTTAGATCTTTACCTTCGCCACCGGAACTCACCTAAGGGGTTGCAACAGGGGTCCAAAGTTTACATGGGGAAATAAAGGAGAAAACATTTGTTTCTAATATGGAGAAATGGGGTGACAAGGGTCTAAGGGTGATTGTGATGATGATGATTGTGATAATAGTGATTGTGATTGTGATTGTGATTGTGATTGTGATAGTGATAGTGATTGTGATTGTGATAGTGATTGTGATTGTGATTGTGATTGTGATTGTGATTGTGATAGTGATAGTGATTGTGATTGTGATTGTGATAGTGATTGTGATTGTGATTGTGATAGTGATAGTGATTGTGATTGTGATTGTGATTGTGATTGTGATTGTGATTGTGATAGTGATTGTGATAGTGCTTGTGATAGTGATTGTGATAATGATAGTGATTGTGATAGTGATTGTGATAGTGATTGTGATTGTGATTGTGATTGTGATAGTGATAGTGATTGTGATTGTGATAGTGATTGTGATTGTGATTGTGATAGTGATAGTGATAGTGATAGTGATTGTGATTGTGATTGTGATAGTGATTGTGATTGTGATTGTGATAGTTTGTGATTGTGATTGTGATTGTGATTGTGATTGTGATTGTGATTGTGATTGTGATAGTGATAGTGATAGTGATAGTGATAGTGATGGTGATTGTGATAATTTTGGTAATCGTGATAGCAATGGTGATTGTATTTTACAATGATGTTATGTAATAAATAAATAAAATTGTGATGATAATAATTGTGATGATTATGAAATTTGGCACATAGGTAGTTTATAACCTGGATTAACATGTAGGATACTATTTATCCCTTTAGTATGATCCCATGGGATAGTTACTGAACTTCACACGGGCGAAGCCGCGGGCAACAGCTAGTGTAAAATAATATATAGCGAAAAATTACTGAGTGGAGGTTGCTGAGTATGCAAAATGTCGACCTCAACTAAATAAATGTCTTATTAAGGCGTAACAGTGCCCGAGAATGTGATAATAAAGACTGAGGTTAATTATATTTGATGAGCACAAAAGTATATACTTATTTTTCTCTAAACTGTGACATTTATTGTACTCGTAATTGCGGTATTCAGCTACTTTTTTGCAGTACATTGCATATCTCATATTTTTCAGTAATAGATCTTCGTTAGTTTCATTATATAACAATGATAGACTATTGGTGTGATTGTCGGACTGCCAAGTCATAGGTCTCGAGTTCGAACGCTCCTCGAAGGCTCTTTTGATTTCTCGGATTCATGTACGCTACAATTATCACTTGCTTCGGTGAAGGAAAACGTGAGGAAACCGGCGGCATTTAAAGCCAAGTTACAGTTTTTTTTTTTGATATGGCTTCTTGCAGTCTTGAATTTAAGGCCTCCAACCAGGGGCAAAAACTTGTAAACAAAGTGACCACACGCTAAAGGCATCCCTTGTGGTAAGAGCATCGGCTTAGGGTGTCTCTGGGGACAGGCTGGATTTGAGTTAAATATAACACGCCCATCAGCCCATAAATAATAATTTATGGGCTGATTTAATACTACTGGGTCAGCTTCGCGAGCTGGCTCAAGCAAGGGCAGGGGGGGCCAAGTCATATGCCCAGGCGGCATAAAAACTGTGACACCTGGCTAGGCAGGTTACACGATAAAGAAGAAGATATCTTCACTAACGCTTATATTACGCTTATATACCGTATTTTACCCCTTTGGATGATCTAAAACTCAGCATTGTTATACCTGTATATAATTTTATGCTTGTAGATCCCGCGTGGTAGGCGATTTTTGACACAATGGTAAACATGTGGTTTTAGAAACCTCTTGCTTGAACGTTTCAAACGTATTCAATGAAAAGCTCGTTCGCTGATATTTTGTTTACACAATTAAAATTGATTAATTTTAAAAATAAATGAGGCAGCATCAAATTAAATCAAATGAAAGCTTTCAAAGTATTTACTAATTATCTCGAATCGGCTCACCAGCACTTATTTACTCTGAAGGTAAATAATATATTATTATGTAATGCACTTAGCTTGATATTTTGATGTGGGGTGTTCTATAAATGGGGTGGGCAACTGGTGGAATGAATGGCGCTAGCAGCGCTTGAACCAAACATCGTCATTGGTTGAAAATCTGTTAATGTCATTTTATATTTTTTCTCTTGCGGGGCGGCTAAGTTCAGCAGCCTATGCCATTAGAAAAATCCGTCAGTATACTGATGTAGATACCGCTAGACTGGTTTATTTTAGTTACTTTCATAGTATAATGTCTTATGGCATTTTACTGTGGGGACGGGCTGCAGATATTGAGTCTATATTTATTCTGCAGAAAAGAGCCATCAGGGCCATATATAATCTTCGTAAGCGCGATTCTCTAAGGGAACTGTTTAAGGATATTGGCATCATGACGGTACATTGTCAATACATCTACGAAAACATAATGTACGTCAGAAAAAATCTGCACCTTTTTGGTAAAAGGGGTGACAGACATAATTACAGTACTAGAAATAAGGACCAACTAGTTCAGCCAGGTTTCCGACTCGCTAAAGTAGACTCATCTTTCATGGGGTACTGTTTGAGATGCTATAATAAAATTCCACAAAGTATTCTTGAACTGAATGAGACGAAATTTAAAACATGCATTAAACGCACACTATGTAAGCAAGCATATTACAAGTTGAGCGATTATATCGCTGATAAAAATGCTTGGCTCAATGCTGGTCCTGCTCCACAAGGACAGGGGCGCATAAATTGATAGCATTAAAATGTATTGTTGGAGCTGCTGAAGATTGTACAACTATCTTTGCATTGTATAGATTCAATCTCCTTAGTATTATATAAATGCATAGCCCATATTGTGTGAGTACTATGTACTAGAAAGCTATCATTATACACTGGAAACCTACGTCTTTTCTTGACTTGAATGTGCCCTGGCGGTTTAGAGTATGTCATGCTCACTCAAATGTCTCGCTGATGGTGGCGCATGTGTCGGATCATTTAGTTCCCTTCAAAATGATTGAGTTGAATGGTGCTGATCCATGCGTCATGTCCGTGAACGGGCGCTGTCAGTTGTGACTGGTCATCTCTTAGTTGCCATGGCTTATTTGAATGAATTATTTTGAATTGTATTTTTTTTGTTTGTGTTTTTGCTGTGGACACTTTTAACGTGCACATCTTGCTACATTGTTCTCACATAATATACCATCTCAACATGAATGATGTAACCAAGATTTTGTAACAATATTCTGATTTAAAAGTGTCCATGGAGTTTCTTGCCCGTCCTTCTCCATAGAGATCTACGCTAGGGAATGGGCAACTACAGTACTTTCACAGTTTTTATGTCTTGTGACTGGGACTGTAGCTACTTACATTTAATTTTCATCTTTGTTTCGACAATTCAAAAGTGCCTGTAACTGGCTTACTTGAAATAAATGCTTTGATTTTGATTTTGATTTTGATTATATTTCAAAATAGATTGTCCTCATTGGTCAGATCGGGTCTAAGATATGGACGCGCCATCTACAATCAGCTTTGACCAGCCTTCCCCATTGAAGGTTATGGTCGGATGAACTTCAGTACATTTTTGTCATTGTTTTGTTAGTTTTTTGCCCTGGCTCGAGACCTTAGATTTAGGGCACCGGATAGCCCGATTGAGGAACCAACGAACTCCCAAGTCCATCTGCGAGATGTCATTCCCAAAGAAACGATAAGCACATGGGTTGCAAACACATGAACATGAACCTTACTTTTTTTTGCAAAATCATGACTTTTCTTAGTTAATCCGTTGTCTTTTTTCTTTTGTGGGAGAAAACCGGGACTGCAAACTTGAAGTTGCAACTGCGTGGTTATCATTATCCGTGCCTGTTAGTTGAGGACATTTGATACAGGCTTATTTGACTTCCTACACCTCCACTATTCTTTTTTGATTAATTTCGTTGCGGGATCCAAGACAGTTAAATTGTTGCTCTGGGACTCCGTCGAATTTCATTGTCTCGGCAGTTTTCTGGTATTATTTTCAGGAGTTGCAGTGGTTTAGGAATAGTGTGGCGGGCTTGTTCCAAAAAAAAGTAAAGTAAAAACTTTAGTAACAGAGTAATATACCTCGTGAAGGGAGTTGTACAACAAAGTTGCTAAACCATTTATTGCACAGAACATTAATTATTATAATTACAGTTACTTATGTATATGAACTTCAATTACGTGGTACAAATGGGTGCTCAGCATATAACGTATTGGTAAATATCTAGTTTCCATAAAACCATTTGGTAAAAGTTTTACATGTAATTCTTGTTTTTCCTGCATATGGTGCAACATTGAGACGCACACCGCACCATGTATATAATCGTTATTTTATTTTATTTGAAGTATGTCATGGTGTTACTATACTTATTTCGTAAATATGTTCTTCTTTTTGTATATTGGCACCTTGTTTTATCATGTAAATTGTTTCATTTAATTGTACTTCTGTGGGTTGTACTATGTCTTTTGTGTGCTCTAAATAAACGATTTATCTGTCTATCTTTTACCCAGTACTACATAGGTTGTGGTGGTCAGATAGGCAGTCGCTTCATGTAAAATACTGGTATTCAGCTGCGTCCGGATAAACTGCAAGCCGACTCCAACACTGTTGAGAAAAGGCTAGGCCGATGATGGTGAGGTGCCAACCACGAACCTCCACGAACTGTTTTTACAGCTTGACAAAATAACAAGACTTCTTGAACATAATTATCTTCTCAGTTTTAAAATGTTATGACGGTGGAAACTGAATCTAAAACCGTTGCTTAGTTTATAGACTACAACTCCGGCCGTACAGATAGACACGAATAGCTATTTTCAATAATATAATGTATACCCCTTTACCGCGTATATGCTTACAATGCTTAACGTGCTGGTGAGGAACTGAGGACCAACAATGGATTGGGCTTGTTTGCTGATGAATGAAAGACGATATTGTTAGAATGTTTATGGTTCTGTGAGAAGACCGAGTAAAAGGATCATTTAATTTAGTGTTAATGACTTATGGTTATGCTGTACTAAATAAATAAATAGCAGAAACGAGTGGAAAACAATCTCGATGTATTTCTGTTCCATTATTACCAAGTAAGGAAGTTGAAACTCTTGCCACGGCGTTCAGTTCTGTCGTAAAATGTTGTATTAATAATGACCGACGGAATGTAACGGATAATTCTTGTACAACGTACAGTTAACCGCATGACAGAGAGAACACGAAAACTACAGCACATACACCGTCTTAAATGTGACTATGAAGTCAGCAGTTTCTTGGATTGAAGCATTTTTTTTTATCTTTTGACACTTTTTTGCTCCCGGGAAAACTTGTTAGTCAAGGCTCTTTTTTACCTCCGGAAAAACAGAGCGAGTGAGGCACTTAAAGGTTTCAACCCAAACTACTCTAATCTTTTCTTCGTCGTATCGATGATTCCCCTTTTTATAATCAAATTAGCTGATACCAAAACTGTGCCACCTCGACGGCGTTGGTGGTAGCTTCAGACCAGGTCCCTCAAACTACACTGAGCCTGTGAAACGGTCGCTGCTCTGCCATGCTGTAATAACTGTACCTAGATGTCTCTCGTATATTTTCAAGATGTTTGGAGCTTCATTTAACTAGGTCACAAAGTGTTCTACTGTTACTAAATACATACGCTGTCAGAACTCTTGCTATCGCCGTTCGTCTGACTTTACCTACTATGCGGTATCATAAACGAGCCAACTGTTGCGCATCTTGCAAAGCACTTAATATAAATTGAATAGACCTGCCATTCTGCCAGGAATAACAAGGGAGCTAGTTTATAGGTGATTTTCGTCTTTTGTGCGTATTTTCGTGAAAGACAGGTCTGTATTAAGGAATATTTATCGTTGTTTCAAATACAATAATGCTGTTGGTCCGGTTTTTTATTGTTGACAAATGTCATTTTGCATTATTAATCTTTAGGGCTTTAATAAGCGTTTTTAAATCCCAAAGTTCCTGTTAGAAAACAAGATCCAACTTTAGCTTGAATATCACCCTCGAGCCAGTTTTCAGATTTCGAGAACTTGATAAACATTCGTGGACAATTTCGGCAAACTCATCCAACTTCACTAGAATACGCTGTTAGCGGGTACAGCGTATTTAGTGTTTTCTAATTAATTCCCAATTAATTCAACTGTATTAATCGGTTTAATCGTACACATAAGTCCGAAAAACTTTATTTCGAAAGTTACAATTCCGAATTTCAAAATACCGATTTTGATAATTCCGAATATACCAACTACGGTTTATCATTAACTTGTTGTAAAATTGAACTCCATAGAAATTCTCGGTTGGTATGAAGCAAAAACTACGTATTTTATGAAATAAAAACTCCTTTCATAAACTAGACTTATTTATTCCAAATTATCACACAATTCACAGTTTCGCTGCACAGTTTACACTCGACACGTTTTAATGCTACGATAGCCAAGCACGAACTAACTACCGACTGCCGGTCTGTCCCCGGACGGTTTCATTGCCCCACTCTTACCCCCTCACCATAATGATACTCGGGTTCGTGATTGGCTACAAAAGTGACAGCTAGTGTTGCCATATTTCTAAATAAAATTATGTTACAATGCAAAGTCACGACAGTATGATTTAAAGGCAGTTTTAATATTGATTTAGATAATACATATTTCCCTTTTTTACAGGTATTCGTCGACATGGAAGTATACTACAACCCACCGATGGGAAAACCCCTTTCGGAAACATTAGTGAAAGCGGAGCTGCGTCCTTCTAGGTCTTCATCGTTCAACATACCAGCAATCCATGGCACCGGGCCTGTGCCGGCCCACGAAAGCCAGGCTCAGCCTCAACCATCTGGTTCAGGCTATGTTTCAACGCCTGGGTCCTCCCGAGATTCCATCGCAGGAACTTCTCCTAAGGATTCTGATGAAAATGTCTTGGACAATGTGCAACGCAATATCGCGACTCTTGAACAGTCCCTCCGTGACAGGGAGGTGATTGTAGATATCGAGCCCCCAGAGCCGCTAGAATCACGCACTCATAGGCTGAAGACGGTTGGTAGACGCTTCCTCAGGTAAGAATCTCGAAGTTATATTAGGTAAGAACTTGAAGATAGCATATTTATCTGATTATTGTAAGCATGAATATCGTAGCACCCAGCTTCGTGTGGCGTTCTACATTTATCTCACTTTAATACCCATCCCAGGCAGAATTATACAGCTGCTCCATACATTTTGCAGGTAGGTACTGCATTTTTGCATAGAACAGGAGATTATTTTGAATATTTTACAAACGAGAAAATAAACAACTTTAATTAAACTTGGGCAATTCTGAACCTAATGCTAAAGTAGAGTTCGAGAAGATCTCAACTTCAAATTCTGAATTCAGAAACCGATGTCAACTGTCTGATTTGAAAAATTAACCATGTGTTTGGAAACTATTTCACAAAGTAAACACAAACACAAAATTTAAAGTTAAATGAAGCATTAATCACCTAATAATAACTAATTAAAGTACATTCATCTGTCTTATCGTCTTATCTTATCGGTTCAATGTATACAATTTTGTTTGAATAACATCATTATATTGTAATACAATGTGGCAATGCCGCCAGTCTCTTAGGCACACACAGGAATTGATATTATTGTATTGTTTGTATTTTTTTTAAATTAAATATTTGTGAATAAAATTTAAAAATTAATATTTTTACATTATTTTTGTTATTTTTTTATTAAAAAAATCAACGATGAACATAAGGGTTATTATTTAACTTCAATTTTCAAGTTACCGTCTGTACGATGATAATAAATAAAATAAAAAAGTAAGGAAAGAATCAATTCAAAGCACTCAATTTGAAAGAGGTATTCCAGATCTACAGGCCCTTTTTCAGACCCTGGCCAGACCATGGCGTATCGTCGGTCTGTTTTGATCTGATCAGATTTTATTTAAAATTGACATAACCGAATTTCTGTAACTAATTATAATCTGCTAGTTTTATCGTGGTTGCATATGATTGCGTGCAGATTTTCTTTGCATTGGATTTACGCGAAAAAGTCGAGCTGGATGACTAACATGGATGATGCACTGAACCGCATTGACCTAATTTTTACTACCTGACCCAATATGAGGTGATGACGTTACGGTTCTGCACGTATTACATACGTGTGGAGTTTTGTGGAAAGAATACCGAATGGTTCTAGTTGAGTCGGTGCTGATTCTGTGCAGTGCAAATAACTTCGTTGATTTGAAATGTACTAAGCAACATGTCTTTCTCTCTAGGCGCGGATTCACCTTGGGCGGCGCAGACCGCATCTCTCTTGATATGCCAGAGCGCAAACGTCCATCTACTCTGCATACAGTTAAGACATTCATGCGCCTCGGCAAGACCCGCCCTCCTCGAGGAAGCAGCGACGAGGAAGCGGGTCTATTGGACAATCGCGCAATGTCTTCCTCAGAGCCAGATCGCCCCCCTAGCCAGACTTCTGCGTCTTCGGACGAAGTGCTAGTCGAGATTCATTCGCCAACTGACCAGCGCAAGATTAAGAAGACGTAAGTACTGTTATTCAATTTTGAAAATTGAAAATCTTAGTTTTATGTAGATTTTGTCAGAAAAATTCTACCTATTGGTCTTGCACCTAAAGTCGAGTTTTCCGAAAATCTCACCATAAGGGGTCTAGTATAACCCCTACAGCCCAAATCAACCACCGGTTAAAAAGTTTATATTAAGTATATTCATATATAATAGGGATGATGACTGACTAAAAAAAATATGATTCTGTTTAGTCCGTCAGTTAGATTATAAAAAAAATATTGGATACGTGTTTTTTGTTTTATCAAATTAATAAAAATTGACGAAGATAAAACGTGTCAAAGATCATGAGTGGGGGCTTGTGATTACTTCACATTTATTACTCAAAGGTCGTCCGTCACCTTTGAGTAAAAAATGTACTCAAATGTGACGTCACACGAGTTTTCGACGCACTGTATCGTCTTCATTTTTTGTTTACATGTATCCAATATTTTTTGGAAATCTAAGTATCTGACGGACTAATTAGATTTTTTTTTGTTATCTACCTACCCTTTTATATATAAGCTGTATCTGTTCATACACGATACACGAAATCTCATAAGGGGTCATTGTACTCATCATTATGAACTTTTTTCATCCAAGGGGTTAAAAAAAATACGGGTGGAACCTTCTTTGAAATCTACCTCCTCCTGCGGCTTGCCGAAGGGATTCTTTGTATGAAAGTGGGATAAAGACTTTAAAAAAACTGACTCTTTTCCTTTTTTTTATGTAAAACAAGTTACATGGCAGAAGATTTTACAACCCGACGGAAGCCATCTTCAATAATAAATAAAGTCACGTGTTGACGTTCTAGGACCAACCAATTGAATGTCGTAAAAACTGTAATAGTACATTAATATATACATAAGTGCGGTAAGTTGAAAATTACAGCCGAGGCGATATTGCTAGCCCGAGCCGTAGGCGAGGGCTACAAGAAAGCAGAGGCTGTAATTATCAAAGCGCACGTATGTCATACGACGTTTTATAACATATTTGCGAGGAAATAAATAAAACTTGCGACTTTCTTAGACGAATAAATCTTTAATCACTTGTTATAGCAGTTATAAGAATTTGAACAATTTGTAAAATTGATTATTACGTTGCCAGTTGGCATTTTTAATGTTGTCAAGTTATTATTATTATATTTAATCCCCCAAAGTTAATTTTATTTATAAAATGTTGACCACTTTTTCTGACCTAAGCACTCTTTGCTAAGATTTAAAAAAGTACCGTTCGTTTTAGACGGAGCATCTTGATAAACCGTGCGTTTTACATTACAATAACGCACAAGTCCGTAATGAGATACAATACGATATTGAAATTGGTGAAATAAGAGACTCTTTACGAGCAAATGTGTTATAAAATATTATTATTGATTCTCTTGTCTTCCTCTCACTTTATCCATTCACGTTAATATTCGTCATCCTTTTTGCACGTGTCACGCAGTCACGTGAGTTTCGCTCCTTCGCAACTTTTCATGACGAACCATTTCCTTTTTCACTTTTCTGTCAGAAGCGCCGATTTCAAACGTTTTCTAAAAAAATAGGCATAATCTGTTTGTAACGTTCCCACTGATGGGACACATACCTCTTTTCTGTGAGATTAGGTCACCACCAAGCAGACCCAGTGTCGGTTTTTTAATAGGTCCAAAAATAAAACATCTTTACTTTTACCCCAGACGCTCTGTCATTGAGACCGGGATCCCAGCGGCCCTAAAGGCAGCTGACTTCCAAGTGTGCGTCACAGTCATTGAAGCTCGGCAGCTGGCCGGCCTGAACATGGACCCAGTGGTCTGCGTGCAGATCGGCGATGTGCGCAAGTACACCAGCGTCAAGGAGAGCACCAACTGTCCTTATTACAACGAGGTAAGGTTTGAATTTGTATTCAATTACTTTTTTGTTTTTTTCGGGTTTTTTTTTAATAACTCATTCAATTAGCTTTCTTTGCACTTATGACGATTTGATTATTATTTTATTTGACGAACATTTACTTAATAATAATGAACGAATATTCTATACAAGGTGTAAATGTACCCTTCACGAAGCCGTACCATACCCAAAAATGATTGTTGGGAAACGACTTGAAACGTTTGGGGGTGAAAAATAACATTTTAAGATAAATCTCAACGTAACGCGCTCAAAACATTGAGTCGATGGATGCATCATCTGCCTAGCCTTTTCCCAACTATGTTGGGGTCGGCTTCCAGTCTAACCGGATGCAGCTGAACACCAGTATTTTACATGGAGCGACTGCCTATCTGACCTCCACGACCCAGTTAGTACTGGGTAATACGATACCCCTTTGTAAGACTGGTTGTCAGACTTTTTGAGCCACTGACTACCTGTAACGACTGTCAAAGATCTACAAATGGCAGCCGGGACCAACAGCTTATGTGCTTTCCGAGGCACGGAGGAAACTCGATATGTAAGGGTGGTCACCCATCCACAGACGGCAAGGAAGGCTTAACCTAAAGATCGACCCGAGCGGCTGTTATTATTTAGCCACGAGCTTCTCCGAGCTTCCGGATGCATTAAATAATAAACATGTCATGGAGGTATTTAAAATTAAGTTATACCTAAACAACTAGTATTTTTTTTACTTTGAAATGTTGGTACTTTGATTTCCAATATCTCCAAAACTACGAGTAGAAGGTTCCCAGGTATAGTGGAGACCAAAATAAAAATAAGGACGGGGAGAATAAGTGTCTTTCGGCTTCTTTAAGAGTCTTTTTACCTTTTAGATACGTTGGCCTTAACACAGAAGCATCATTCTCTTAGAAACAATTTTAGCAAATAATCACAAACTTATGACCAGAACTTACTTTAGGTTCTTAACTTAACATATTTTAAAACATCGTTCTATCTCTATCATCTTCAAACGATTCGAAGAAACAAAAAAAATGAATCCTGAGGAACATAAATATACCAATTAACTATGTTCAACAAATAAGATGAGAGATTAGATGAAGCTACATGCAAACAATGATTGACATCATTATACCAGTGCACTGGTCGAGACGACACTATCCAAATATATTGGCTAACAAAACAGAGACCCGGGAGGGTATAGCGTAAAACACAAAAAGAAATAGAAAGTAATTGAGGAGGCATTTGGCCAGCTGAGAGATAGATTGCGCAAATTAAAAAAAAAAAGCTAATCCGACGATTTCAAATCTTCCTCGAGGCTCCTAAGAATAGTTAGGTACTTGCAAGACCATCTTAGTTTAGAATCTCAACAGCACGTGTTTCATATTGAAGATTATTATCAACATAATATTGTGGTGAACACTTACACGTTCCAGATTAACAACATGTTGGCATAATTTCTGTTGTCAGACCAAAATACACAGAGCTCAAATTGAGTTGAGGATTATGCCATTATAATGGCTTGATCCAGCAGTTCGGAACAGTATAATTAATGGATTGTTTCGTGACGCAGTTGCTTGCTACTTATTCAATATTTCCAGAAAAATCATTTCTTTACCAATTCGTGAGGATTAAGACTGATTCGTTCGTTAGACAATAGAATACAGTGATACAGTAAAAACACTCAACTTGAAAACGGGTAGCTTTTAGTAACGCTCCATAAAGAGAAAAGCTTTGAGTAACCGTTGCCATATTTATTTACAAACAATGTTTGACAGTTGTTGCAAAAGAGGTCAGTTTTGTTGTATAATTATCGCTTGCCGCGGTAAAGGATAACATCGTGCGAAAACCAGTATGCCTGAGTGAAATTTCTCGACGGCATGTAAAACCAAGTCGGAGGCCCATGGGCGGCATAAAAACTGTGAAACCAGGTTTGGTACAAACCTCACGATAAGGAAAGAAAGAAAGAATGAGAATCTAGAGTGACCTCGACCTTGACCACGGAACGATAAAAACGTTTTTTTTGTAACGAGTACTTCAAAGTCAACAACATTGATACAACAAACCCTTTAAATAATCAAACCCACTGTGCCATCTATTAGTCAAAGAATACTTTAAAAGGTGTTGATGTAGACGTTTTGATGAAGCTAATAAAATTGCATGATTAATTCAAAGGCAAGCAAAATGCAATTTGCCTGGCTTTTGCGCCAATCATGCAATTCATTGCATTTTGCTTGACTGGAATTTAGTAATATGCACATGTGCATCTCGCCAATTAAGGGGCCGCCTCCACGAGCGAGAGAATCGCGGCGATATAATCGTCCTTGCCACGTTTTTCTATACACTCTCTTTAGGCCGTCTCCACGAGAGAGAGAATCGCGGCGATATTTTTGTATAGAAATACGTTGATTCGCCGCGATTCGCTCGCTCATGGAGGCGGCCCCTAAGGTGCAAAGAAATCTTTGTACTTTGTATAGGAAATATTCGATTTGAAACCTACGTCTCTTTTGAGAAATGCCGCAACTCAAGACATGTATTTTTTAGCACATCAGCGCAAAGGCCTCCCCTATAATATGCTTCCAGCTCGAACCGTATTTTAATAACATTTTTTTTTGTCCACAGTACTTCGTATTCGATTTCCACATGCCACCGGTCATGCTGTTCGACAAGATTATTGTTCTTTCGGTAAGTTTTTTGTTGTTCTAATATTTTAGTTACCTAGTTTAGTTTTGCAGGTACCTGCGATGCAATTTTTTTTGCAACGCGAATTTCTTGTTGCTGAAAGTAGGCGCGCGGCTATTTCAAGTAATAATATAAGCTCACTAAATAATAGTGTGGTATAAAAACATTATTATTCACTTAAAAAAAAATCACTTTAAATAACTTATCAGAAACTTAAGCAACTTTAATGATAATGTTTATGCTACGAACATGATTGTGTTGTGAGCGTAGTCGCGTAGCACACGTTGTTATGAGTGAGCGTAGTTGCGTAGCACTTGTTGCTACAAATGAGCGTAGTCGTGTAGCACTTGAATGTTACGTAGCCGTATGAAAGGTTGAGTTAGAAAATGTTCTGACACAAAGTAATTTGATCGTCTCAGACGATAAGCGAGAACTATTAGGGTAAAGACGGAACTCTGGGAACAGCAAAGTGAGGCCGTCAAAATAACGTCTCGCCGTGTACACTCACACCAAAAAAAAAATTTAAGACGGAACTCTGCGAACAGAGAAGTGAGGCCGGTGTCGTAGACATGTTGTGCATTTATTGCGTAGTTTGATGTAAATGTGTGCGTGTGAGCGTGTATGAACAGAGCTAGACGTAATTTGAGCTGGCCTGACTTTATTGTTCGCAGCGCTATTATGACTTGGTTTTTTACTTGGTCTGAGTTAATCGTAAATGTAGTACTTAAGTTCACGTTAAATTAAAATTCCCTTGCCGATTCGAATAAATTCAAGGTCTGTTTACTAAACATTAAACTGAAAGTGTCGTAAAATATTAATAACGGACGCCATTTGGCGTAAATCAAAGTGAAAACGTAGAAAATTTCAGTGAGCAGCACTTAAATATTGATTACAAGAAAATACAGAATTTTCAGAAGATTATTAATTCAAGGCCAATACGATAGCATATATTAGTTACAATTTTATCTAAGAACCTTCATAGAATAATTTATGGTATATCTAATGACTTGAGTAAAGAGAGGTGGTAGTGAAATTTTTGAAATGAGAAAAATTTAAATGACCTCTAATGATGATGGCTGACGAAAGTATTGCGGAGGTATCGCGGCAACTGCCAGTAAGAGCTAACAAGGCCAAGAGTTACTAGCCTGATCACAAAAAAAAACCGCTTATTTATTTTAGTATAAATTACAGCTAAATAAAGACCGAAAATGGATTTAATTTCGTCTATCTGTTACTACCATTAAGTCAGTGCTGTATTTGTATGAGTATTTTATAAGATTTTGTTACATTGATCAATCAAAGAAGTCGTTTTTTTTAATACAATTTTAAGAATGTCGGCTACCTAGCTCGAGGATAAACTTAATTATTGATATGCCCTTAAAATATTTATTTTTAAGAATAATTCGTATTTATTAACTTACTACCTACATACAGTTGTTAGCGTGTTAAATATCTTGCCGTTCATTATAAATTCTACCTAACGTGTACGTTGGATGACAAGTCATCCATCACTACATAGGTCCGGAAAATATGATAAAATGCACGAACCAAAATATTTTTCTATCACAATAATTCAATTAAGTTACCTGTTTTATGATAACTGAGCCTTAGACAAATTGCAATCATTTTTTAAAAGACTTTCGTATTTACAATCGTTTTTAAAAGACTTTCGTATTTCGTAGGTAAAGTATGGTTTGTATGTGTGTGACTTAGAGTGTAAGTTTGTTACTCTTTCACGTAAAAACGACTGAACAGATTTGGATAAAATTTGGCACACACATAGTTTATAACCTGAATTAACACATAGGATACTTTTTATCCCGGTAGTCAGATCCCATGGGACAATTATCAAATTTCACGCGGGTGAAGCCGCGGGCAGAAGCTAGTTCAGCAAGATGTCAAACTTGGTGCATTTATTTTAGTTCTGCGTTGTCTCGCCTGCACAGAACAGTGTTGGTTGAGTTGGTTGAAGTGCAGCATTAACATTTGGTCCTTCCATCACCGCTATCGCTCTCGGATTGGCAATTTTAACAATTTTTGAGACACATATTTTTCGATGCTATTTAGACGACTTTTCATGTTGCAAAAACCTTTATCAATAACTCAATAATATTTATCCACTATTGTAAACAAATGTAAAAGTATCAAGAATTTATAATTATGGTATACTAATACTAAAAACCCGACTACTGAAAATAACGCTCTAATTAAATTCGGTTTACAAGGTAAAATCGACTCCTCCTATTATTGAAGTCGGTTAAATTTAGCATACGTTACCCGGGCCATACTTACGAATCGATTGACATCTTACTCATCAAAATCGGATGTATAGTTCAGGCGCTACGGTCTAACATGCGTAAATACAAACATACATACAAACACAGCCTGCTAAAATCATAACCCTTCCTTTTGGCTGCCCCGTAGTCGGGTAAAAAGAAGGAGAGAAAATGAATTAAAGACTTTATTCAGTAACCTAGATTAAACATTCAATCTAATTAGACACGAAGACGACTTACCTAGAAATTACCGTACCGGAACTCCCATTTGACTTAACTGTTTAATTCTATTTATCACGGAGCACATAAATAATTCGCCGTTCGGTGACATAATGCCATTTTGGAATCAAACACAACTTTGGATTGTAATATAATGTTTGTGTCCCTTCTTAGCGTAGCCGTGTGGTATCCGGCAGAGTAGAATAGAACCAACCCATTACACTCACGGGTGTCGTATAAGGCGACTAATGTCTGAGGCAGAACACCTTGCGCCTCCGTAGACCAGAGAATGTGCAGCAGCGTTTTCTGTTAGTCTTTCATCACTGCGATCTCCAATCCGTCTGCCAAGCGTGGAGATTACGGCAAATTCCTCCCATCATGGGAGAGGCTTATGTTCAGCAGTGGACGTTATGGGCTGTTGTTGTTGTTGTTGTTGTTGTCCCTTCTTAATTGACTTGTGAATTTTTGTTCACTTTTTTTGCAAAATTTCAGAAAAAGGTTTTAAAATGATGTTGGTAACTAAACAGCTGTATTATAATGTTTGGTTTCATTGGTAAACAATTAAATTTAATAAACGTCATTGGTACAACCTAGGATGTGCCACAATCGAACAAACCCAAAACAATATCTTGGTTTTTACGCGCCAGTCTACGCGAGTCAGATTTTTACGATCGCTTTGGTTAAAACGCGGAAATAGAAGATAGACCTACTCAGCACAGTCATGTGGGTAAAATATTCTGTAATACAATATTTTTTTACGATAGCGGGAATATCAAAACATTTCCTGTAGAGAAAAAGACTATAACATTATTTATAAGAAAGAGAAGGGTCTTGTACCGGGTCGTGTTATTGTGTGTTTATTTTATGGTTATCGATCGGTAAGAGAGTTTCGTGGGTCTAACACGAATGCGCGGAGCATACTTTTAATGTTAAGCAGTTAGTTTTTTGAGCCCCCTGTTTGGTAACATAAGTTAATTGTGTAGGTAAAAAATACAATACACATACAACACAGTCACATCATTTCAGTAATCGCTTGTTTACTTCGAAATGTTTACTTCGCGTGTCCCACGAGAAAGTCGATTGTCTTGCGAGTACTAAACTAGACTGAAAATGGTAAAAAAAAACTGATTAAGTTATGAAGAGTTTGCAATCGCATGTAATTACTCTCATCGGAATGAAACTATCCGAAGGCTAAGTTACAGATTACCGAGTGTACTTCGTAAATTAAAATCTGTACAAATAAATAAAATTTGTTTTTGGCTGTCCGATATTCGTTTGTTCCGGCTAATCTCCGAAATGGTTAAACCGGTTTTGACGTGACTTTTACGGGCAGATAGCTAATGCTATTCTAAACAATAAAATATTTCCAAACATTTAGGTATAAATCATCTTTATTATTCAGTATCACAATCAACATTGTTACAATTAAAAATTGTCCCTGTTGGCCCCACAACGCCGTCCCCACTGGTGGAGCAAGCGGGAATTGATAAAATAATTAAAAATTGTTCCCATTGGCCCCAACGTATTTTTGAGTAATAAAAAATTTTATTAAAAAATTGTAACGTTACAATTTCCTGGGTAGGATCCACAAAACTGTAAAGTCACTCTGAGCACTCACCTACCTAACTTTCAGTCTGGAGGGGAGCACTATTAAAAGAAATTGACAAGGGGACGAGTTATAAGAATTTATTAACAAAGATCCTAACCTAAAAGCTGGAGCTACTCAAATCACTAATGCCAGTGAAGCTGGCGGAAAATACTGAAGATGAACGCAGAATGGAATAAAAAAAACTGAAGAACGTCCGTCTTCAGACTGTGGAGGAGGACCGAGGAACCATCAACTCTCAGGCCGTAGAGAAGGGCCGAGGGCATCCGTCTTCAGACGGTGGTGGACGGCCGAGGACCGTCAATCCTCAGGCCGTAGGAGGAGGGCCGAGGACTTCTGTCTTCCGACCGTGGAGGAGGGCCGAGGAGCGTCAAATCTTCATCAGGCTTGTGCAGCTCAAGCATCAAGGTTTCCAGGTGTTCTAGGTGAGGGTGCGGCGCGGAGAGAGGCCGACTTAAAACTCAAGAATAAGGGGAACTGCCCTTTAAATAAACTTTTATGAAGCTTCCCAGAGGTGTTTCTGCTCTCAGCTCTGAACGTAGACTGCCCATTCAACCACCAGGCTCCTGTCAACTCCAGATAATTTACATTTTAAAATTAGAAAATTATTAAAAAGAAAATCGGATGAGGTCGATGTGATTTACCTATACAACCTACAACTAGCTCCAGCAATAAATTAAAAATAAAACTAGGGTTGGCACTAACTGACATCACAAAAGTAAACAAAGATTTAATATAACATGAATTAAAAGGTAAAAAGGCCAAAGCCGTTGCTAAGCCTCCAGGAAATGACCATGAAGCTACCTAGGGAGGACGAATGTTTAAATTTTCAGGTTAATAATATCCAAAAAAGTAAGTAAAAAGACATATAAAAGACATACACATTACAAAATATTCTATGGGAACGAGTAGGATAGCTCTTGTGCTAGTTATGGGCAGTAACCTTGCGAGCAGTACAGGCTACTGCCTATAGGCTGGGATGAATCCAAGATAAAACGAAATGAGGCTCAATGTATGAAGATCAAAATAGTTACGAAATGGGACTTTTGTGATGCTATTTTGTTTAGTAGTCGAAATGGGAAAGTAACCAGATGGGACGTACCCGTATAATGTATTTCTCTATTAAGAACTCTATTTCGTGCACAGTAAGGTTTATGTTGAGCAGTTTATTGCCTGATAAATATAAATGAGCGGCGGGAGTGAGATAGCTTCTCACCTGAAGTATTTACGTGGGAAGATACGATATTGTGAAAATGTGATGTTACTCGTACTTTGAATTGAATTGGTTTTTTTTTTCAATTTGTCATTCGATAGTATGTTAATTTCGTTGTTCTAGTAGTTGAATCCCGCTAGTTGCTGCTAAGCTAACTTACATATCATAAGGCTGTGGGTTCCATTCCTGGGTCAGGCTAAACGTCATTGGGATTTTTCATCAGGATTTTTATATATATTTTTATTACGCCTAACATCAGCAATCCGCCAGTAAAAGTCCTGTCAAAATCAGTCCAGCCGTTTTGGAAATTAGCTGGAACAAACAGACAGACAGACAAACAAGAATTCAAAAATGTGTTTATTTTTGCTATAAATTCAAAACAGACACTTGAATTTTATTTATTTGTAAATATACTTAGATTACTCTTTAAGATTCTATGTCTCTTTCTTTTGAGGAAGTTATTGACTATACTGTGCTACGGTTTTTTAATAAGAGCGCGTTTGTACAAGACTGTTGGTAAAATGGACATTTGAATAAGGTTAGGACCTTCGCTGCCGCCGCCGATGTTTTGTTGCCGAGCGCCCGAGGGTACTTATCCAATTTCATCTTCAAATCTTTGTTAATGTACAAATACCAACGTTATAAAGGGTGTAAAACACCTCTTAACGAAGCCAAAAGACACTTGTTCTCTTCGTCATTGCGATATTTTTTTTGTTCTACACCATACCTGGGAACCCTCTAGTTACGGAGATATTAGGGGTCCAAGTTTCAACATTTTGACAAGTTTTTTTTTAAATACAAGTTTTTAATGTAAGATTATTACTTTAAACACCTCCACGATCCCCGTACTATTCAATCCATCCATCAGCACAATGTTTTGAGTGGGTTACATTGAGTTCTACCACAAAACATGATTTTTCACCCCAAAAAAAAAGTCGTTTCCCAGCAATATTTTTTGCGTAAAGTTACTTAGTTTTATGTACAGAATGCTTGGTTGACGGCTTCGTGATTAGGTCTTTTACACCCTGTATAAGTAAATATAGGTATCAATTCATCTGAATTTCGATTTAAATACCTACACAAAGAAGACTAAACTAAACGCCATCCTAGTAAATCTACCTTTACATGGATCAATTATTAAACAAGTTTTAACTAAAGTCCTTCTTTTTATTTTGCCTGCCCATCTTGGTGACAATCACGTCCCACAGATGCGAGTAATACAAGGTGTAAACCATGTGTAAACGGACTCCGTCGCCGTCAACAAAAAATTCTGTTCATCAAATTATTGCTGGAAAATTACATTTTTTGGGTTTATAACCACGGTTTATGGTAGGGCTTAGTGTGTGCATGCAATGCACTCAAAACATTGTGTGATGAATGCATTGGACAGTAAAGGCGTCATGAAGATATTTAAGGTATAATATAATTAAAAACGTGTAATTTAAAAATTGGAAAGTAACTACTAGGTAATTGGTATGATCCAGAACAAAAATAAAGATTGCAATTAAGGGGAGAACAAGTGTCTTTCGGCTTCCCTAAGTGTCTTTTTACACTCTCGATAAGTACCCATGGGTCGAACCTAAGGCAAACCCAGTATAAACTGTATAATGTTATTGCTTAAATAGGCTGATAGCCTGGAGATTGAAAAAGAACGAGCATTTCGACCTATTGTTGGACTTTATGGCAAAATTAAGCTAGTGGAAGTATTAAATAAAATCCCATATCCTTATTTAGACTAACTATATTATAAAATGTAACACAAAAGTCTGTCCAGGTATCCTGTATCTATTCATGAATGTGAACAACGTTTGCAATGGAACCAACTCTGAAATAAATAAAAAAAAAACGTGCATTCTATGCATTTTGATCGTGTGCACTTTTGACTAAAAGTGGGTAAAACAGCACATTTATTTTGAATACTTCATATCCACCTCTTTCCTACCACCGACCCATCCGCTAGCCAAGTGGGAATCGCTTTCAGAGTGTGAGCTCGAACACATTCTTGACATTTATCATCGTGATTCATCATCAATCTCTTGCCCTAATCCCAATTCATTAGGGATCGGCGCAGCATGTCTTCTTCTTCCCTACTTCTCTATTACTCGTCATCTCGTCAGACACCTCCTTTGCCTTATCATCCTTTATATAGTCCATCCATCGTTTCTTTGGTCTCCCTCAACTATTATTCTCATCCACATTGATACTCAAATCTTTACATTTACTATCGTGATTGCTGACACAATATCAATTTCTCTAGGCACTTATGTAAACTGTTCAGAAGTGAGTTTTATTATATTGAGCAGTGATTTATTTATTTAATCAAAATTATAAGCAAATAGTTTTTATCAAAACGCTTTAAAGCTAACAATAATCATATCAGTGGTCTATCAACCCGTCATAGGGAGTACTTAACCTTACATTAATTGTAGCTAAAGCCTCCAAAAGCAGATGAACAGCCTATTCTAAACCTATTATTCTAAAACTTATTATCCGTATTTTGGCAAAATTGTTCTAGTTTCAACAACCCAACTAGTTATGTCGGGTTTCAAATCAAAATATATCCTTTTCACCACAATAAAAAGTTCTCGACGGAAAAGAGGTCATTATGCTTTAGTTCATGATATTGCGTTGCTTCCAGTGTTATTACAAAGGTAAGGTACATTCTCACCTTATGGGATTAAGGAATAAACCACTATAATAAACCAGTCGGCCTTCGTTATCCTCAGAGTTATAAACAAGAGTTAAATTATAGAAAAGTTTATTAGCATTTTAATCTATGGGATGTGGTTTACTAGATTATGTGCTGGGTCCAACTATATGAACCACACAGACTTTATGTTCCACAGAATTGTAAATTAGAATAAAATTAAAACAGAAAAGTTTATGAAATTAAAATCTATGTGATGTTGTGAACAAGATTACATGAAACTGAACAGCTGACCCGCGCAACTGCGTTTGCGTCACGTAATATAGCTTATAACCTTCCTCAATAAATGGACTATCCAAAACAATTTTTTTTTTTCAATTCCAACCTTCTTTTAGTTCCTGAGATTAGCGCGTTGAACCAAACAAACAAACTCTTTAGCTTTATAATTAATATATTAACCAAAAAACCAGAACCAAGGCAACCTAAGTTAATAAAAACATTGTATTCAAGGTACTACAAACTGCAACTTATAATAAGCAGACTTTAATGTTTCATCATTACGCCAGGCTGTGCTCTATGTGGACGTGAGCCATATATCCACCATGCAGACCCAGTGGGGGTTGATGTATGGAATATGCCTTCGAATTATTTTTTGGTATAGGATAAACAAACTGCTACTACTCCGTGTTTATGTAATACATTAAAAAATCGACATAATCGATGGGACTTTACGTTTGGCGCACTCTATGTAGCCAACCGCCGTACCATCTGGCTTTTCGTTTTGACGTGGCAAGAATAAACCTGATGTTTCCAAAGATTTGATAAAGTGCTAAAAACATTAATTGGCGTTAATTAGAGTCATAATCATTCCTGTATCCTCCTCTCGATATAATTGGCTGTGAAGCAGCTTTCATATTTTACAATACCATTCATTGTTTCTCTGTAGTTTCTCTACTCATATAGTACACAATCAAACTCAAAACTTCCCTCACGACCTTTTCCTCGTACAGTGATGTCTTATTCCCCTAAGGAATGCCACAGGCAAGTTCTAAAGATTCCCTAATATGAAAACTTACGCAGGCAGCCTCGCAGTCCTATCCCCTACCACTAGACCAACCAGGCAGGCATAAATACTTACAATATTAAGTACCAGCCGACTACCTCCTAAATAAGTCACACTTAGCCCAGAGGTTTCTCGACATACCCAAGTAAAGATTCTAATAATGGATTACCATTTACCCACACTATTTTTGATTTGTGGCTACTGAACCAGTGACAGAGTGTAACTAAAGGGTGAGCGTCCCGTTTGACCTTTCAAGTGCCTAGATATTCCTGTTTCTGGTAACCACAGCTTCCTAGATTTAGTGGTTAGAAATTTGAAGACACTTAGTCATGTTCACTTTATGACACTGTATTAATTGTAGTTGGTCTAGCTACTGTAATTTTATCTGGATTTATGTGTATTCCTAGAATATATGTAATAACATAACATAATTTATTTCAGGATAGATATATACCTTTTAAACTAACATACGTAAAGTAAATATAAAACATACTTATACAACCTGTTTTTTTTTGATATCCCATAACTCTAGGGTATGATTGAAGACCATATCAAAGAATCAACTGGCATATTAATTATGTTTCAATTATCCTTTTTTTTTCTTTTGAATTTTTTACACAAAAAAAAATCGGAAAAGTCACGATTATCAACACACACCCTTACGTAAAATATGAAAACGGCGTATTTTCTTAGCTTTAAATATTATATAAATGATAGGTTTGAATTAGAATGAATTACTCGTAATTATCAATGAAACTTAGATACATATTTTATAATTATGATTGATGATATCTCCGAAAATATGCATTTTGGACCACCTATTCTAGGAGTTTCAGTATTATTTTTACCTACAGAATATAACCCTAGAGTTATGGGATATAAAAAAACAGGTTGTAGATAATACATAATACATGTCTTAATAAATAAGACTAAAGCATATTATAAGCAGAACTTCGCTCTGGCTGACCAGCAGTGGAACTGTAATGCTTTGCTACAACCAGCTATCACAACAGTTATTAAGATTCAAGCAAGGCCCAGAAGGTGAGGTTGAGGTGCAAGGTCAATAAAAGGCCCTTTTTCGTTGAAATTGAAACCAAACACATGCGTCTAAATATACAAAAAACGTGTCTAAATTAAACGCAACTCAAGCTATCCATTTGACAATTGATATTCAGTCAATCCATCACAGCACTTGACAATTTGTCGGTCAACTACTAAAAAGCAAGAAACTTCTAGAAAGTGATTTCGTCAATTAATTCTTACCATGCAAACAATCACGACAAGCTAAGTTTTCTGTGTAAGAATAGCAAACAAAGTGGAAGTCAACTATTGCAACTTTTATGATCGCTATAAACTTTACTTAAGGCCCTTCTAACCCTAAAATTAGCAACTCTATTTGTGGTGGTTCAAACTTCGTTTGAAATACTGTTAGAATAAAGTTCTAATCAGCTTGCACTACAAAGCGGTTGTTACGTCAGTCACTTCGGCCGAATAGTGCGAAATGAGTGGTTTTTTGCGATTAACAAAAAATCTATTGATATATATATTTGATTGGACTAAAAAAATAAAACACATAAGACCTGCTTTATAGTTAGTTCAGTTAGTATGCAAAGTTTCATGATCTAATTTCAAGTACTTTTTGAATACCAGCGGTTTATTGTTCGATTTGGAGGTAACTTTGGAATTTTTTTCTATTGTGAAAAGTTTATGGAATGGTTTTTTCGTCACTCATAGGACTTAGCATTAATACTCAACTTTACCATATATTTATTTTAAAATTAATGCTGCAGTATTTTAGGAGTAACGGAGGATCATGCTAGGCCATTTGAGGAATATATATCCTTAAAAAAAGGGATTAATTAATTTTTATAGGCAGTATGCACACTATCCTTTCCAATCGTCTCCTCGTTAAAATCGGTTACAACTCGATTAGCTATATTTATCGTGGGGTCAGGTACTCTTTTTTCAAGTACTATAGTCGTTTCACGCATTTGTCGGATTAATATCTCGATTCTACAATCAAAGTAAGAGAAAAACACAATGAAAACAGACTTATCGCTTAACTTGTTGAAAGAACGACTAAAATTAAAAAGTCAAGTTGTCTTTGGCGATAGCGTCCGAGTGTGATGAGGATTTCTTTCAACTTTGTCACGTTTGGAGCACCAATAAAGAAAAAATGTAAAAAGTTTGCTTAACTCAACTTCGTTCCATCATCTTGGGCGGAAAGCTTACAAAGGACACTTCCACGAAAATTGCACAAAAAAAGTCTATTTTAAATATTCCGGAATGTGTTATATTATGTTATGAAAACAAGCACCGCAATAGTAGTTTTTCTATATTAAATCACGGTAGGTATACTTACAAATGCACTATGAATCACTAAACAAATTAACCAAAGAAACATAACGTAACTTTTTAATTTATGTAACAATCGTCTATTTATTGACCCTAAGATCAACCTAATAATACCTTATTACTGGGTTCCTGATAGTTTATTATTTATTTACTCCGAGAAATTAGAATAAACAAAACCCAAACTCAAAGCATTTATTTCAATTAGACCATTACAGGCACTTTTGAATTAGAAAAACACAAAAAAAAACAAAGCTACAGTCACATTCACAAGGCAGAATAACTTGTGAAAGTACTGTAGTTGCCAATTCCAAAGCGTAGAAATCAATGGGCTAGAATGGGCAAGACACTCCATGGACAGTTTTAAATTAAAATATTGGTTCAAATTCTCAGTTACATCATTCATGCTGAGATTATACGTATGTATATGTGAGAACGATTTAGAAAGACGTGCTCGTCAGCAGGAGACAGAACAAAACAAGGCCAATAGGCACAAAGAGACGTTTCAAACTTGGAGAAGCCCAGTTGCCTAGCACCACGGATAAATATTATGTATTATCATTAATATTAATGGAACCTAAATTGTGAGCTGGGGATTAATTGGCACTAACGCGGCTATCTTGTTTTTACAATACTATAATCACGGAACAATTCACAAATGTTCACCAACAGCGCAATCCTTACAATGTCTTTCATGGATCCACTAAAAAACCAAACAGCACTACAGTAATATCTCCCCGACCACATTTTGGCCACAGCGGCCCATCTCAACGGAAATTGATCAAGTACGCAGGACATATTTTAGTGCACAAGTGTGTGATAAACACAGGTGCTCTCATAGTCCGATGAGACGGCAATCAGATACGAGCAGAGAGAGAGATCAGGTTCAAGACCAACGACTTAATGTGCTTTCCGAGGTACGGGGGTTGCCTACATTATATATTCCATTACTGTTTTATAAATGAAATGTCATATTTTCAAAATTATTTTTCTTATAAATCCCATTCCGTTATATTTGAGGCCTGATGTGGAAACATCACATTTTTGTGAATGAGAAAATTTACGAAACTGGTTTTCGTTAAAATAAATGTACCCTTTTCTAAATCCTCATTTTAATTTCGCAGGGTTGGAAGACTTGGGAAGTGTAAAGATTAGGTTACACTATATTCAAGGTACAGCAAAATAAAATCAGTTTATGTCAAAATAATTTGGCAATGTAGATGCACACATCAACTGAGTAAATTATACAGGAAAAAAATACAAATTGATTATTTTAATATTCATTTTGCTCCAGAATTTAGAATCATATCATACGAGTTATCATATTTACTTGTTTGTAACAATCTGTAATCTCAGTAGAGCTTCCGGCAGAGTAGGCCTTAAAATGAACATGGACAAAACCAAGGTCATGTTGAATGGCCATGTCACACCCATTCCTATCAAGATCGGAGACTCTACACTCAAAGTTGTAGACGATTATGTGTACCTGGGACAAACGGTCCAGTTTGGTAGGTCTAACTTCGAGAAAGAGGTCAATCGTCGAATCCGACTCGGCTGGGCACCGTTCGGGAAGTTGCGCGGTATCTTCTCTTCCAACTTACCAAAGTGTCTCAAGACGAAAGTCTATGACCAGTGTGTGTTGCCAGTGATTACATACGGGACCGAAACGTGGTCGCTCACAATGGGCCTCATCAGAAGGCTTAAAGTCACCCAAAGGGCAATGGAGAGAGCTATGCTCGGAGTTTCCTTGCGTGATCGAATCAGAAATGAAGACATCCGCAAGAGAACCAGGGTCACCGACGTAGCCCGAAGAATTGCCAAACTTAGTGGCAGTGGGCAGGGCACATTGCTCGCAGAACGGATGGCCGATGGGGCCGAAAAGTTCTGGAGTGGCGACCGCGAACCGGAAGACGTTGCGTTGGAAGGCCTCCCACTAGGTGCGATGCATCACACGCGATGACTCGCATCCTGCGGATTTCCGCAACCTTCACCAGGTGGTGAAGGTTGCGGAAATCCGCAGGATGCGAGTCGCACGGGACCGGTCAATGTGGTGACACTTGGGGGAGGCCTATGTCCAGCAGTGGACGTCTTTCGACTGAAATGATGATGAACAATCTGTAAAGTATAAATCGTCGCCCCAATAGCATTTAACAATTATTTATTTTAAATTTTCAAAGAAAACATACACCTTAAAAACAAGCACCCAAAGGGTAAACAAATAAATAAAATACTCATGAATCCAACTTCCGTATGCTTTTGTTAGCAAAATAAAAATACATGGCTCCAAACCTCTACCTAATTTAGTCGATAAAGTTTTCACAACATCTTTCGTTTAATATGTTATTTATAACATATTCAATGTAATATTTTATTATGATAAATGTGAAAAATTTAGGTTGGGTTTGAATGACAATTTGTGTGAATAAATCGACTTGATGGCCTAGACAGTACTGACAAAAATGATCTAGATTGACAAAGCTTTCAAAAATCTAAGATAAGATTTATTTATTTGTTTAGACATTGTAAACATACTAGAGCATGCAAGATATTACATCGTTTGAGTCCAATCATGATTAGACGTAAAAACAATACGCGCGCGCGCCCTACAAATATTTACATAACATTGAAAATAATGAACAATAAGAAATATTCTTAAAATTAACTAGAAAAGGCACACACAAAGTTTAAATTTAGAAACTTTGGTCAACGGACCTGTCCCAGCTTTTTTCTTTTTTATTTATTTAATTTATGATACGAGTACCTACTCGTAACATAAATTCACGTCATCAAAATTAACCAAGTAGGTATTGTTTTTTCTGTAATAGTACATTGTAATACAAGAGGCTAAAATGACCCATTATATACGAGGTAGTTTTACTACCGAGCTTTAGCGAGGTAGTAAATAGTACTGTACTATACACTGTACTTTTCACTTTGAGTGTGAGAAAAATAGTCAATTTAGTACAAAAACATTTATTAAATATTACTTAATACTTAATAGTACAAATAAAATTACTTAAATACTTAATAGTACTGTACACTGTACTTTTCACTTTGAGTGTGAGAAAAATAGTCCATTTATTACAAAAACATTTATTAAATATTACTTAATAAAATAAAAATCACGTCAGATTTTTTTAGTTGAAGCTAAAAAACGAGTTTCGAGCAATGGCTAGATACTCGTTAAAATAAATCCTAACAGGATTTCAGGAGAGGACAATAGTTTTCTCCTGAAAACCTGTTAGGGTTTATTTCGAATCGTCTTTCAGTCCGTATAGAGGTCTAATACACTATTGTAGAGAAGTTCAATACAGTTACAACGTTCATTGTTTTTTGAGTTGCCCGAATATCGGATTAATCTAATTCTTCATACAAATCAACCAAAGCCGAACAATATTTATTTGGGTGTGTTCACTGGAAATTTTAACGAATACGCTATTTTGTTGATCGGCGAAATATAGTTCGGTAAAAATAATAAATATGACACATGATACTTCGATTACCTAAAAATACCTATGTTAAATAATGCTTATAGCAAAAATGACATATGTCAATAGTTTTCGGTAAAGTGAAATTCAAACAAAAAAAAAAAAACGGAATAGTGATCGGTTCCCCTTGTAATTGGTAGTTAGACAGCTGCTTTGTGAAAATTGAACAAGGAGATTCAACAACAACAACAACAACAGCAACAACAGCCCATAACGTCCACTGCTGGACATAAGCCTCTCCCATGATGGGAGGAATTTGCCGTAATCTCCACGCTTGGCAGGCGGAGTGGAGATCGCAGTGATGAAAGACTAACAGAAAACGCTGCTGCCCATTCTCTGGTCTACGGAGGCGCAAGGTGTTCTGCCTCAGACATTAGTCGCCTTATACGACACCCGTGAGTGTAATGGGTTGGTTCTATTCTACTCGCAAGGAGATTCAATCACTGGAAATTGGTGTCAAAACGCAAAGACGGATCGGTTGACGTGGCGACCCTTGGGAGAGGCCTTTGTTCAGCTGTGAACATCTTCTGGCTGTTATAATATTGTGAAACCTTCAACTATACCTATAAGTAGTGATGCGATACTGGTGTGACGTAACACAAATACAACATCAGTCACTTTCGTTACCTTTGGCTAAGAAGGCACGGTATTAAATGTCTTATATTTTATACAAGACAGGTTGCAAATTTTAATAAAGAACACTTTGACCAACCTTGACCCAGGCCTTAAAATTACCGTAAATCTGTAATCACCTTACCACTAGAATAGCTTAGCGAGAACCCCGAATTAAAACAAAGGCTTTGTAATACCGTCAAGTAAGGATTAGTAAATTGTGGAGTAACTACACAGGGGTTAGCAACTGCCGTATCAGCTGTACTACAAACCCCCCCGGGCTACAGGGACCGCCGAATATAATAAATTATCTCTATTTCCAAAATCATAATGATGAGAGGCCCATTAACGAATTACGTTAAATTAACACATAATCATGGGATAGTTTTTATCCTAGTTACAGTTACATTATCGTGGGATAATTTTCGACCTCCTCAAGGGAAAAGCTGCGGGCAAAACTATTTTTTTTTTTTTTACGACTTGCAAAAATAAAGTACATTTATTTTGTTAAAACGAAAAACCTACTAGTTTCAGTCACTTAATAAGTTAAATATTCTACAAATTCTACAATGGCAAAATTCTTCAATGGCGATATATCAAACTACGACTATTTGAACAACTTTCCAACAACTTAGTATTAATGGTGCTACGCTCGAGCTACATGACTTGTGCTACGAAGACCGCTACGAAATCTCGTAGCAAAGGCTACGCAACTTGCATTTAGATCAAAACTCATTAAGAGTTGTCATGTTATTCCCTTAAAGTTTTAAATTAGTTTGTAACCTTCTTCATAAATCTAGTTGCCGGATGAGGATTTAATTTCAATTTCATTGGATCTTATGTTATATAATGTGGTACAATCTGTGTTTTTCAAAAGTGGTGTAATCTGCTGCCCTCAAATGCTCAACGAACTTGTTGATAATTTGAATAATCCACTTTTTAATTCTGATGGTAATCTGACAATTAAACTCTTTAAAAAATTTGGAAACAATAAAACATATTGTATGAAAAGATTCCCGATATCCACTCTATAAGTCTTTTAACGGCCGTTTTCTATAACTTTTATAAGTATAACTGTTATTTAATATGCCTACGTCTCGTAGTTATCGGTGTTTCTATGAACAAAGTTAGCCTGAAATATCATATCCGCGTCACCTACCTGTCACTTGATTCATACAAAAATGTGACGTTTTGTTTCTAACGGTCCCTAAGCTAAATGTCAAACAGACAGAGATAGCAACCTTCCGTTACCTGTTAGTAAGTTATTGAAAATGGCCGTTAATCTCTTTGGTCAATACCCAGATTAAATTTCCTTTTTTAGGGTTCCGTACCCAAAGGGTAAAAACGGGACCCTATTACTAAGACTCCACTGTCTGTCTGTCTGTCTGTCACCAGGCTATCACGGTGAATGAGATACATCTCATTAACCGTGATAGCCAGACAGTTAAAATTTTTCACAGATGATGTATTTCTGTTGCCGCCATAACAACAAATAATAAAAATTAAGTGTTGGTGCTGGTGGTAAAATAAGCCATGTTGTCCATTCTCCAGATGCACAGCTAAAGACCACAGTGGAATGTTCGTGTATGGCGAATAAAAAGATTCTCAAAATCGGCTGATTGCTGCTGATATAATGCATTAGTACCTATGTATTTTTAGGTTAAATCTATGGGTCTTTTTTACATGAAATAAATGGTTTATTATTATTTATAATGTCTAGATTTCTATTTGAAATTGCGAAACTTCATCGTTAAGATACAAAACCCAGTACAGCCATGTCGCTTCGTTTTGTGATGTACTTGCAAACATATGTATTATTATTTGATGGACTTGATAGAATTACAGTACTCAACATTGCAATGCGCTTAGAATGTTTTGGAAAGCAGCGGTAAATACGAAAGTATCCAGCTGCTGTCGACGATAACGTCCTAATTGTCCGACTCGCACTTTGCCGGTTTTTTGTTAGGTACCTACTCTGTTTTTGAAGTGTTTTGTTCACAGTCCCGTGGGAGGCTAGCTTTACAACTGTGTAGCTTTGATTCGCTTTCTATCCTTTTTTGAATGAAATATTATTGATTTCATCCGACGGCAATCGTATTTTATTTATTCAAGCAGTATTTCTTTTGGTCCGCACTATTTTTGTTTAGGTACTTACTTGAATAACAGCCGCACGGGTCTATCTTTAATGTTAACCCGCGCTAGCCTAGGTCGGTTTGTGGATGAGTGACCAGCCAGTTTCCTCCTTGCGTCGGAAAGCACGATATTTGTATCATTTGTAGATATTTGACAGTGGGTACAGGTCAGTGGCTCAAAAAGTCTGATAACCAGTTTTACCAATTAGGTTGAGTTGTGGTCTGATAGGCAATCACTACATGTAAAATACTGGTATTCATATGCATCCGGTTAGACTGGAAGCCGAACCTAACATAGTTGGGAAAAAGTTAGGCAAATGATGACTTACTTAAAAGAAAAGTTAACGTTTTTTCTTTGTCTCAAACGAATCACTCAAATATATTATGAGAAATCTAAGAATCGGTGGTCAAAATAGGTAAAATGGAAGCAGGCAGGACACTTACTCGGTTTCAAGATGAGATTTGGCCTCAAAGGCAAGCACTACTCGAGAAGACCCCTAACGAGATGGGAGTTTGATTTTACCAGCCTACACTGTTAACATAGATAGAAGTGACGTTCTTTTGAGGCTATCATTACCTGCAGCCGTTTGCCGTGTGGTATCCGGCAGAGTAGAATAGAACCAACCCATTACACTCACGGGTGTCGTATAAGGCGACGAATGTCTGAGGCAGAACACTATGCGCCTCCGTAGACCAGAGAATGGGCAGCAGCGTTTTCTGTTAGTCTTTCATCACTGCGATCTGCAATCCGCCTGCCAAGCGTGGAGATTACGGCAAATTCCTCCCATCATGGGAGAGGCTTATGTCCAGCAGTGGACGTTATGGGCTGTTGTAGTAGTTGTAGTATTACCTGCAGACGATGGACTCACCTTTGGCACCATTTGGTCGATAACTCAAGTAGCCATCACCGTGTCCAACCAGATGTCCCCGACCCACGTTTATAACCGTCGTATCGAAATTTCTATGCTATTTGTAAGTTAAATAGTACTCGTACCTGCCGAGCTTGAATCTTTCTTTTTCAAAGTAATGGTGAAAACCTCATCTCACCCATTGTTGTTTCGAAGATCTAATTTAGTGATTTCCAAAGTGGTCCAGGTGGACCCCCAGTAGTCCACGGGAGACCCGTTGGGGTCTACGACGGCGTGAAAAAAGCAAGTTGTAAATGGGGTCCACGAAAATTTATCTGGTTTCGATACTAAAGAATAAAAATGTTGGCTTGGCTTAAAATGCAGGGGGCGTGGGTTTCATCGAAACCAGAAAAAAATGTTTGGGAACCTCTGATCTAATTATCACACAGACACACGAAAGGAGTTTACAGGATATTTATGGAATATTTATAGATATAGGAATATAACAAGAGTAGCTACATAAATCTTCTCATAAGGTAATGTTATTAACAAAACACGGAAGCTTGTTAGCCGGCGGCTGCTAGCTGCGCCAGGAAATTGTTATTTAATAAGGGTGAAATACATTTTATTTAATAAGGGTGAAATACATGTTATTTAATAAGGGTGAAATACATTTTATTGCACAGTATTTCCTTATACACTGCTTTTCGGGTATCAGTATAGCTATTTCAAAAATCTGAAGCATAATGTTTTAGGTACTTTAAGAAAAGTCAGTTCGAGATTGTATCAGTTCACTGGAATCATTATCTCGTGCAGAAAGCGATAATACAGACTGGCCACAGGAACAACTTATAAGAAAAAATCAACTAACAACCTATTACGTTGGACCCGACTTCAAAATTGCAAAAAGCTTAAGAAAATATCAATTTTGTGGGTTACCTTAGCACATGCACCTAGCTTTTGTTCCGGGTTGTGCAGCAATTTAGGTGCCCATACCTAAATTGCTGAGATTCGCGTGATCAAGAGAGAGAATTCCGACGTAATATGTTACGTATGTGATATGCTTTTAGTATTCTATACAATAAGCTGGTGGAGTACATAGCACACTAAGAAGAGAATGCACAGTTCAGAAATGTGTGCATCTTGCTTTGGTATGGCAACCTTAAGTTCAAAGCGTCAAAGTTCCAAGAACCAGCAATTTCTCTTCAAGTCATACTTTGTTCCTTGAGTTGAATACTATCAAACGCGTATGTTCTGTTTGCAAATAAAGTCTAGATAAAGCGTACTTTAGTTTTGTTTAAGGCACATTATAAGAAGCGTAAAAAAAGAGTATTTGTCTTTGAGAAAAATCGAATCACATCTTGCGTGTAAACTCACATAACAAACTACGAAATAAAGCGAAAAAAAATAGTGTTGTGATATAATTTTTTACAATCAACTTCAAGATTTTGCCCATACTAATAGGTAGATTCCACACCATTTTTAGATTTATTTTTAGAAAACCAATATGCGTCCTTTGGGAAACCGAAACTTAGGTACCAATATAAACATTGCTAACAAAATGTACAGGAAATGTAGGGTAGTTCTGACAAAAGTGGGTCAGGGTGCCTCGAGCGCTCTGGCCATATGATCATTAAAATTCCATGAGATTTCTGCCTAACGGCGACGTCATACGTTTTGTTTTACCCATTTTCAGAGATTTCAAAATCACAGTTTTTAGGGTTCCGTACCCAAAGTCTAAAAACGGGACCCTATTACTAAGACTCCATTGTCCATCTGTCAGTCTGTCCGTCTGTCTGTCACCAGGTGTATCTCATGAACCGTGATAGCTAGACAGTTGAAATTTTCACAGATGATGTATTTCGCTTGCTGCTATAACAACAGAATAAAATAAATATTTAAGGCGGGTTCCCATACAACACACGTAATTTTTTTTGTCGTTATTAATAACGGTAACAGGTAGGTAGACGCTTCAAATATTCACAGAATATTTAGTTGTATATTCACTTTAAAAATAAAAAATTAAATTAAAATAAAATAAATATTTCAACTATCTGGTGTCCACGACACAAGCCTCGTTGCTTAGTGTGGCACTAGATGGCGCTGTGTGTAATGTCCAGCGATATTTATTTATTTATTTATTTATTTATTTAAGGGGGGTTCCCATACAACAAACGTGATTTTTTGCTGTTTTGTCTAATGGTGTATAGTACGACGTTTATGTATATAATGGTACGGAACCCTTCGTGCGCGAGTCCGACTCGGAATTGGCTGGTTTTTTGATATTATAATAACAAAATAACTAGATATATTTCGAAAAATAAATCGGTCCCGAAGGACCAGATTTACTTTTGCTGCCCGATTTAACTGACTTGATGATCTATTGGTCGCAATCGCGATTGCTGAGCATGAGGACCTAGGTTCGATTCCCAGGTCAGACAAATTGTTATTGGGTTATTCCATCAGGTATTTCTCAATAGCAGCCACGGAGTCTTGATTTGTGCCCGGCAAATAGCGAAATGTGGGTGTTTTACGCCTCTGTGTGGTACACCTCTGTGTGGTACACCTCTGTGTGGTACACCTCTGTATGGTACACCTCTGTGTGGTACACCTCTGTGTGGTACACCTCTGTGTGGTACACCTCTGTGTGGTACACCTCTGTGTGGTACGCCTCTGTGTGGTACACCTCTGTGTGGTACACCTCTGTGTGGTACACCTCTGTGTGGTACACCTCTGTGTGGTACACCTCTGTGTGGTACACCTCTGTGTGGTGTGTGGTACACCTCTGTGTGGTACACCTCTGTGTGGTACACCTCTGTGTGGTACACCTCTGTGTGGTACACCTCTGTGTGGTACACCTCTGTGTGGTACACCTCTGTGTGGTACACCTCTGTGTGGTCCATCTCTGTGTGGTACACCTCTGCCTAACCCTTCGGGGATTACAGGCGTGAAGTTATGTTATGTTACTGGTATTGAAAATATCAAATATGTTTTTGATGTATCTAAATACAATGCCGTTAAAGAGCTGGTCTCTAGGCTGCCCAACTGCTGCCCGGGTCGGACTTCAAGGTTATGTAACACTTGCCGAGGTCGGCCCGTGGGTGGCAGAACATCCATCACATACCTAGAAAGTGCGTCGAAAAGCACGATATGCAGCTATTCCCGGCTCTCATTCTTAAATATCTGGCTGAGAAACTATTTACAGGTAGTAAGTCTGAAGTAAGTACTGGATTAACCGATAAATGAGTTATGGGTCAGATAGGCAGCGCTCCATGAAAAATACTAGGATTCAACTGCAGCGGAAGACGACCCCGACAATCGACATGTATTGACATGATGGAATATTTACCCTTGACTTCGTTTCGCATAGAGTTTATTGCAGAGGAAGCTAGACGATTATAAATTCGAGACGATTTACTAATTTTATTAACTTTGCTTGAGTAGTTTATAAGTTAGATCCTTTAATACGTATTTTTCTTCTTGGCTTATGTTGGCGACGTTTGAGGAGCTCATGGCTAAATAATAACAGCCACTCGGGTTATTCTTTAGGTTAAGCCGTGCTTGCCTAGGTTGGTCTGTCGATGGGTGACCACCTATTACATACCGAGTTTCCTCCGTGTCTCGGAAAGCACGTTAAGCAGTTGGTCCCAGCTATTATTTGTAGATCTTTGACAGTCGTTAACCTGTAACGACTGACTACCTAGTCAGTGACCTAAAAAGTCTGACAACCAGTCTTACCAAGGGGTATCGTTTTACCGAGTACTGGGTTTTGGAGTTCAAGTAGGCACTCACTCCATATAAAATACTGGTATTCAACTGCTTCAGAAGCCAACCCCAACATAGTTTGGAAAAAATTTTGCTGGTGATGGCCTATGTTGACGCCATGATAATAACTTCTAGTTACAATGTAAAATTGTTTCACGACAAAAATTTCTGTTGTATTATCATCATCATCATCATCATTTCAGCCGAAAGACGTCCACTGCTGGACATAGGCCTCCCCCAAGTGTCGCCACATTGACCGGTCCCGTGCGACTCGCATCCAGCGGATTCCCGCAACCTTCACCAGGTCATCGGTCCACTTAATGGGAGGCCCTCCAACGCAACGTCTTCCGGTTCGCGGTCGCCACTCCAGAACTTTTCGGCCCCATCGGCCATCCGTTCTGCGAGCAATGTGCCCTGCCCACTGCCACTTAAGTTTGGCAATTCTTCGGGCTACGTCGGTGACCCTGGTTCTCTTGCTTCTTTTAGTGTGTATTTTTGCAAATTGTTACCTGTTTGACATGACACACATTTGAGAAATCTTTCTCTTCTTGGTTTTTTAGTCCCTTTTCCTACTGATACTGATCTTTCAACGACTACTATCTTTTTTCAGCCATCTGTATGCTTATGATCCCACAATATTCAAGCCCCTTTCGGAGAAATGTTTTGATAGCCAAAAAATGTCTTTGTATTTTTTTAGACCATCCAAAGATGGTTTGTAAGAGATCACAGAGTACCTATACTATTTTTAAATTGTTTGAAATTTTTTGGTGTATTGTGTGAGGAATGATATGACAGAATTAGAGCGTGAATCCCTGTAGAAGCAAATGTTTGTGTGATGAGCATGGACATTTGTTTCCGAGTCATGGATGTTTATATGTATAATAAGTATGTATTTACAAACAAAAAAGTATCTATGTAGTATATCAACTATCTAGTGTCCACGACACAAGCCTCGTTGCTTAGTGTGGCACTAGATGGCGCTGTGTGCAATGTCCAGCGATATTTATTTATTAAAAAAAAAAAACAACTTTATATTGATAGTAGACGGGACAGCATGTACTCCCAGTTTGATATTATTATATCTATCACATTAGCATTTCATATAATAAATCCCTAACATCGCCTGTAATCCCCGAAGGGATAGGCAGAGGTGTATCGTGCACATTTTGCCAGTTATATTTAAGTCTCATGTAATAGGGGGCGAGCCTATTGCCATAAACCGGTCGCTAAACCAAAGTCCGTAGCTGCTACTGAGAAATTCCTGATGGAAAACCCCAATAACATTTTGGCCGACCTGGGAATCGAAACCAGGACCTCATGATCGTAGTCGACCCCCACTAGACCTACGAGACAGTCATCATATTGTAATCGGTCATAATTATACAGGGTGTAAACTACGTCATCACGAAACCGTCAACCAAGCATTCTGTATATCAGTAACTTTACGCAAAAATTATTGCTGGGAAACGACTTTTTTTCTTGGGGTGAAAAATCATGTTTTGTGATAGAACTCAATGTAACGCACTTAAAACATTGTGCTGATGGATGGATCGAATAGTACGGGGGCCGTGGAGGTGTTTAAAAATCTTACATTAAAAACTTGTCAAAAAGTTAGAACTTTGACCCCCAATATCTCGGTAACTAGAAGGTTCCCAGGTATGGTGTAGAACAAAAAAAATATCGCAATGACGAGGAGAACAAGTGCCTTTCGGCTTCGTTAAGAGGTGTTTTACACCCTTTATTATAATAAATATCACATTACCTGGAACACAAGGATGCCCCGTGCGACGTGACATTAGGTTGGAAAGTTTTATTTTTCAGAGTACGGGCTACGGGCGATGTAAATATTTATAAACTATTTACTTAGCATTTTATATAAGTATTTTGATAAGTAAATTAAATATGATCGTGGTAGTGATCGTGCCCCAGGGATTATTGGCATACCTAATTATTTGGATATTAAGTATTTTTGAAGACTAGCGCTTAGCCCGCGGCTTGGCCCACGTGTAAAGCAGACTTTTCTTCTTATACACTGCTTTCCCCTAAAACGTATACTATAAGTACAAATATTATATAATTGTTTGGTCAAATATTTGCCTGAATATTTATGCTGGAAAGCAACATGAAATCAATTGTGATCGATTGAAGACAAGCAAAGTGAAAAAATGAAATTTGTTTGGATCGGGACCGTTTTTCCATCCATGCGAGCTTCAAAAGGGTGTGTTCGTGTAGTAATTACACTGACACACTCTTTTGAAGCTCGTCTCGATTTTATACAAATATTGGCCAGATGACTGGTTTGCAATCCTACTGGAAATCCGTCCCCCTACGACTATTTGTAAAATAGTTAAGAATAAAAATAATTTATTTAAAAAGGAGTTATTACAAAAGTGTACATTTAGGTGCAAGAGTGTTATTTCTTAAACAATTGTATAATTAGTGCTTATAAGTGTATATAGTATATATATAACAGTTACTAGTAACGAAAATGTTAAAATTAAAATGATAGGTAGCGACCTAACATCTAAACCTTCCATGGCAATTTCCCGTGTTTGTGGGAAAATCAGCATGTATATCATCCGTCTGAAGAGATCGACGCATCTCCCAATTTGTGGATTTAATTTGATCTATCTAAGTAGTCCGCAAGGCCTTCTTTATTTCCTTAAGAAGAGGTTTACAAAATGAAATCTTCCGAATGTTAAACACACCTATGTCACAAAAATATTTTTGTTCAAAACCAATTAAGTATTTACTTAAATACTTAACTACTAACTAAAACTACTTAATACTTACTACTTAATACTTAACTTACTTACTTAAGTACCTATAGCTATTTAGCTATAGGTACTTAAAACTT
The DNA here is from genome assembly GCA_941918905.2 of Xestia sexstrigata. Lineage (NCBI taxonomy): Eukaryota > Metazoa > Arthropoda > Insecta > Lepidoptera > Noctuidae > Xestia > Xestia sexstrigata. Next base: position 5,940,873 of record OW799200.2, on the reverse strand, counting down.
TCAAAAGTGCTCGTAGTTATATCTACAGTTTCTTTAGATGAACGCTTGGTCGTAATATTTTTCAGACTGTGACATTGTTACGCAGCTAAACTTCACACACCCAATTTGCAGAGGTGGCATTCTCGGTGCCAGGACATCTTGTTGACTTTGTGTGATATTTCGAATGCAAAATGTGCAAAAATCAACAACGAAGAAAATAAGTGACCCTGGAGTTTAATAACATAACCTCACGCCTGTAATCCCTAAAGGTTTAGGCAGAGGTGTACCCAGTACACTCACATTCGCCAGTTATGTTTGTAATAGGGGGCGATATATAAAAAAATAAATAAAAAAAAACCTGACTCCGTGGCAACTACTGAGAAATTCCTGGAGTTTCTTTATTCTTTACGCACTTGTATATGTTCTTAGGGGATGGTCTGATCTCCAAAGAGTTTCCTGTTTAGTTCCCAGCAGAATTGTGTTTGAATACTCGTAAGTTAGAGGATTTATTGGTTCGTGGCTCAAAAGAGACTACAAAAGCTATACTACGAGATACTTCAAAAGCTTGCGGCCGAAAGTCGTTGACCTACATACCTAGAATAAAAAATCCTCTGGTTACTAGAGCAATATCAATGCCATAATCCTCACCAGCAAGCTTCTCTGGATGATTCTTAGTTAATCGTGATTGTAGTAGTGTAGTATAATCATGATTGTCAACGTTACCATTGGCAGCAATGTTTCACACACGATGACATATAATTATTTTTCCTTATGTGCTATGCTTCCCTGGTCTATGCCAATCTTAACAGGGTCTTCCCAGTAAGAAAACCTAGTAAGACGGAATAAATAGCCATTAAGCCCATAACTTTTACTAGCTGCGCATCTTAAGAGTGGCATTAAATTGTTTTGATTATTTTTAGCACGCCTGTAAGGTTTACAGGTAAGGTAGAAGCACCCACCCGTGGGTACCGCACGATCGCCCGCGAGGCGGCGTGCCTCCTTGCCGGATTGCCGCCATGGGATCTGGAGGCGATAGTCCTCGCGCGCCTGCATGAATGGCGCGCGGAGGCGCTTCGCCGGGGGAAAACTCCGCTGCCGCGACAAATTGTCGCTTAGCGGACAGACTTCCGGCGGGATCTCATGGCGACATGGAGAGAGCGACTGTCGCAACCCCGTGCAGGGCACGCCAAGATAGTGGCGATAAGTCCCCTCTTTGAGGAGTGGCTGGAGAGACGCCACGGCGTCCTCACCTTCCTCCTGACGCAGGTCCTCACGGTGTTTTCGGGAGGTTCCTGCACCGAATCGGGCGGGAGGAAACGCCCGGGTGTTTCCATTGCGAGGATCGACCGGAGGACACGGTGGAGCACACGGTGGAGGTGTGCCCCGCGTGGGCGGAGCACCGCCGTGTCCTCGAAGCGGCGATTGGCGGCGGCGACCTCTCGCGTCCGGCCCTGGTGCAAGCCATGGTCCGGAGCGAGACGGAATGGGACGCCGTCACCTCCTTCTGCGAAGCAGTAATGCTAGAGAAGGAGGTGGCGGAACGTGAGAGGGAGAGAACCTCACAGCGTCACGGCCGCCGCGGGAGACGCCCCGGGCGTCCACCGTAGGCGCGGGCTTGTGGACGGTGGGCTAAGGGCTAGATCACCGTCCGTCCGTCTCATGACGACAGGCCGTGTCGACTGCGCGTTCGTGTTCCACGCGCGCCTCAAAGAGAGTCAGCAAAAGGAAGGGGTCCGCAAGGACCGATGCCTGCCGGGGTTGCGGGACTGTTCGAATGAGATACCGTGGCCCCGGAACACAAAGGGCGATGAAGGAACATGGATGGGTTTTAGTCAGTAAAAGTCTGACACTCCCTCCTGCTCCGCCCAGAGCGGGAGAAGTCATTTGATGATTACCCATCCGAAAAAAAAAGGTAGAAGCACCCACAGTAGACTCGCATTCTGCCAGTTATGTTTAAGTCCCATGTATTAGGGGGCGAGCTTATTGTAAATGCTTATATACAGATGATGTTAAAGTCGGTTTTAATTTTTTTTTAATTTATTATTGCATAGCTTAATCAGACTATTATGTTTCCACTGCTAGGGCGCAAGCCTCCTCTCTATGGAAGGGAATAGGCTTTAATCCACCACGCGGGCCCAGTGCGGTTTGGTACATGTCACACGTCTTACTTACGTCACATTAATTTGAGAGTATGTATGTATGTATGTACTTATGTATAATTGTTTGGCACGCTCTGTGGCCTGAACGGCTCGATGGATTTTAGCTTGAGAGGTGTCTTTAGATTCGTATTTACTGTGAGAGTGACACTGGGTATATCAAAATAAAAAAAAAAACAAAATGGAGGATTTATCGCGCCAAATTCAAATGTTTGGCACGCTCTGCAGCCTGAAAGGCTCGATAAAGGGCTCATCATGAGGATTTTAAAATGGTATATCTAAGTACTTAACTAAAAAGTGTAATATAAAAAACAATAATTAAAAAAAATAAAAATCCCGACTGCGTAAAAAATAACTATCTTTAAATAAAAACTGAAAAGAAAAAAAAACAAATTCAGGAAACAGGACATATTGCTTGATGTAATGATTTTAGTCTAGATTATTTAATGGGTCCCGACTGTTGCATTCAAAGATATTAGTTATTTTTTACGCAGTCGGGTTTTTTATTTTTTTAAATTATTGTTTTTTTTATAATTGATAACACTTTATTTATAAAATGGATCTTTAATAATATTTTAATGGTTAATTAAAATTATATTTATTGATTATGATTTGCATGTGACGGCAGAATATGGAGAACTAACTTCTATGACCAGTTTGTATACCCATGTTTGCAAAGAAATAAATAAAATGTTTATTGTGTCTCAAATGCCTATACATTTGTGTTGAGACAGCATGATGACATAAATGATTTGATTTGTCTTCTGTAATCTGGCTTTCCAGCCACCCTGCGAAGATCGTCGCAACTGGATGAGAGTTGCCGAGAATCGAGTATACACCAGAATCGAGTAGCACCGTGCCACCGGTGCGATTGAGGAGTCCTATGTCCAGCTTTGGACTGCTGTAAATTGATGACGATGATGATTTGACCTAAACAAACAAATATACAAATAATAATAACAAAAGATTGTTAAAATTAAATATCATAACATAACATCAAGCCTGTAACCCCCGAGGGGTTAGCAGAGGTGTACCTAATAGTAAAACCCAATACACTTTGACCCATTATCTCATGCGTACAACGAAGCAGAAATTAATTGTTTTATCAATACCTATTTATTTTTCAATTCTATTATTAACGTTTAATTCTGTCATTTTTCTTCTATGTATGCATAACTTAAATAAAACTTTTTGAGAAAAAAATATTAGACTTTTAAATAAATTGCGGTCTTTTAGTGATAAATTACTTTCAAAGAACGAATACACTTAATAAAAGTTGTTTAACTTTGGAAATTAATTGTGGTTTTTAGGGCTCTTATCCTTCCAACGCTAGATATATTTTATACCGGGAATTATTTTTAGATGTCCATTTCTTGCTAAGGATTTAAGAGACCAGGTGGCCTACCATGACGTCTTATAGCAGGATCGTTTTAATCTTGTTCCAGTGTGGGTAAGAGACGGAGCTATAGATGACGTCTAGCGCCATCTCTTTCCCATACTGTAACAAGATTAAAACGGTCCTGCTTTAAGATGGCATGGTAGGCCACCTGAGGTACGTAATATAAACGACGTTCTAATTTCTTAGTAGATACAATCTAAACAAACATAGTATGTTCATACTGTGACAATTATTTGATCAGTTTAGTAAGATTGGTGCAGACGAGCGGACCATTTGCCACCAATCAAGTTATAAAGAACCAGTTTATGCGCATCTCTCATTGTTCGAAAAATCTATACAAAGAAAGGCTATGTTGTACTGGAAATGTATAGCTTGATGCGTCGCTGTGTGTACCTTAAATTGCCTTTTAGTTGGGTGTTCACCAAAAAGACGTTTCGGGGTTCCTGCTAAAGAGATTATTATATGACTAATGCACATTTTAATGAACTCTTCTCAAACCACCACTGGAATAAAATAAAATTGGACGCATAATGGAATATTGAAAAAGTGGAAGGTTATGGGGGAGACCTTTTCCCAGCAATGGGGACAATATAAGATGAAACATGGAATATTTCGGCCTAACATAGTTAGTATCTATAGAGTTTCAATAGAAAAAGAGGTCAGCTTACACTGCTGTTGTACCTCTAGGGTGTCGTCTATTGTACCATACGTTTTAAACTTTATTTTCGTTTACAAACAAAGTTAGTCCGGAGTAAAGTCACTCGCGACGAAGAGATGCGTACATGCCTTATCTCGCCTTTCGGTGCGAGATAATTGGACGACAAAATTTTGTTGAGCGCGGTTCATCCTAGCAATTTTTATAGAAAGTTGTTGCCACTTAAAAATGTAGGGTGCACCAAAATTCACGCAAGATTTAAATAAAAATAGAAAACACGGTTTTTATTTTATAAATTATATAATTTTATTTATTGAATTTAATGTACCTACACAGAATAGGGTGTTTGGCATCGGGCAAATGGCCTCCACAGGTTTGCTGGAACATACGCACTTTTTTGTTGTAGTTTTAAATAACTATTTTACTTAAATGTGGTGGTGTATTTTTATGCATACCTGCTTATACATGTATCAAAGAACCACGGAAAACGAGTGAGAGCCACAGAGTAAACACAATTTTTCTTTGATCCAAAATAATTTATATTGTAGGTACTAAATAACCTTTGCCAGTCCGTGATTAGACCTGTCGTACTGCATGGATCGGAATGCTCGGCTGTGAAGAAGATGGATGAAAAAATATTGCATGTAGCGGAGATGAGAATGTTGAGGTGGATGTGTGGTGTGACAAGAGTGGATAAAATAAGGAATGAGTATATTAGAGGAAGTTTGAAAGTTGCGCCAGTTTCAGAAAAGTTGAAAGGGATTCGACTGTCTTGATATGGGCATGTGATGAGGAGGGAAGAATCGCATGTGACTAAAAGAGTGATGAATATAAATGTTGATGGATGGAGAGGGAGAGGAAGACCAAAGAAACGCTGGATAGATTGTGTGAGGAATGATATGAATGAAAAAGCAGTGAATGATAGCGTGACGATTGAGAAGGGAGAATGGAAGAAAATAACATGGGACAAGTGCAGAAATATGATGACTAAACACCCTTTCTCGTTTTAAACGCTGAATAGGGAATATGCATAAATTTTCGTTTATTTTTATTGTATACGGAATGTTAAAGTACAATAAAAAGCGAAAACAAGACATAAATCGGCCAAACAATACAAAACTTATAACCATTTAAACTTTTGTTTCTATCTCTTTCTAGATAAACGGAATTTAGTATGGATTTTGTACGTCGATGCAGCGAATGACGTCATTCGCTGTATCGGATCTCTCTGTCTAATCAGCAGTTTCAAATGCTTATAACTCAGTATTTTTTTTAGATATTAAAAAAAATAATTTCACTTTACTATTTCTAATGTTAATACGCTTTGTCTAAAGTGATAAAAAAATCATGCATATACCATAATGTGTTTTGATGAAATACACACATCATGTAGACCATGACATGAGTTAGAACATAGAATCTACAAAAATATATCCTGGTTGTACTTTTCCGTGGGATATTTTACGTCCCACATGGGTAACACCACAGATAAAAGGCAGTCTCTCATAGACCCACGTTATACACATTGAATCCAGTTTCCTATTAGGCAGATCTCGTTTGATGGCTGACCCGGATGGTTTTCCAATAACGTCAATGGCATTGTCTCCAGTTTTTTTTTTTTTTTTTTTTTTTTTTTTTTAGGAGTGTCCACTCGCAGTTGCAACGCGCTAAGGTTGCTTAACTGCTTAACCGGGCAATCCTGTGGTGGCCAAAAATTACTTTAAGGCCCCCAGCCAGGGCTTACAAACTAAGGATTTAAATTAAATGAACGGTCACTAAGGGCACCCCCTGTGGGGTTCGGGCCTCGGCTTAGTGCGTCATTGATGAGAGGGCAGCAAGGGACAACAGGCTGGGTCGGATCATTAATTGGGGAATCGGTCGTTACATGGCTCAGCGTCGCGGGCTGGCTCGTCGAGCAAGGGTCGGGCAAGCATTGTCTCCAGTTCTGAATCTACCTTTTATACAGGTGTACATTATCGACGTTGGACCGGGTATTTGATTCCAGTCACTCGTGAGATACAATACGATCTAGCATGCATGCTAGATCATATTGTATCTCACGAGTGCTATGCTGGTTTTTATTATGTCCTAGCTAGACAACTCGTTTTTGTATGACCTACCTCTGACAGGTTCGCGATATCAAGTTCTTTTTTTTATTTTAGTTTATTGTTGCGTGCAGTAGATATACGAAATGAGCACGTAAGAAGAAGTTTGAAAGTAAACAGGTGAGGATACAGAAAAGATGATATGGAGTCGCCTGTCTTGGTATGGATATGCGATGAGGACAGATAATAACAGCCGCTCGGGGTCGATCGATAGGTTAATCCGCGCTTGCCTAGGTTGGTCCGTGGATGGATGACCACTGGCGACCCATTAAAGCAAGTTAAGCCGTTGGTTCGGGTAGTTCAGTAGGTAGTCCGTGGCCCGAAAGTCAGACAACTAGTTTAAACAAGAGGTATCGTATTATCCAGTACTAACTGGGTTGTGGAGGTCAGATAGGCAGTCACTCCATGTAAAATACTGGTATTCAGCTGCATCCGGTGAAACTGGAAGCCGACCCGAGACGACAAACTTTCAAAGGGATGGAGGGAACTAAGCGCACACAAACTAAAAAAGCGGCTAAAATTATATCTAGTTGGGAAAGCATGCTACAGTATTTCAGAATTCTTATATGACAAAGTCTATTAATTATGTCCAATTTATAATTAAATTACAGGACAAATTAATTTAAATTTGTAATTTACTGTTTAAATTTAATTATTAGTTTGTGTGATAATTTAATAATGTTTTTTAGTCTTGATTATATCCCTTTTAATGACTTTTCTTACCCATGTATATATTTGTATGCCCTAAAGGCCGAACATGATGGATCTTTTTGTTTATGAATAACCTGCATATCTTGTAGATATGTATACTCATGTTTCTACAAATAAATGTCTGTCATGTCTTGACCCCACGGGCACGTTATAGCTACTACTATTATAAAAACCTAATAAAACTGGCCGATGTCGACGAAACCTCATGCTGCAGTAGTACCGCATGCGACCGTCTCGTTGGGCTGGTGATCACCAGCCCAACGAGACGGTCAACTATTGAAACCGTCAGTTGAAAATGAAAACTTCCTTTTTGAACTTCTTATGGGAGGGTGACTCGATTCGGAACGGTAACGAAGGAGTTCGGGAACGAAGTAGTTCCTGAATGACTGACTGACGGATCAACGCACAGCCTAGACCGCTGATCGTAGAGACCTGAAACTTGGAAGGTGTGTTCTTTGTATGATGTTATAGGCATCCGAAGAAAGGATTTTCCGAAATTCTACCCCTAAGGGGTGAAAAAGGGGGGGTAAAGTTTGTATGGGACAACGTGATTCCTTGGTCCAATCTAATTTAAATTTTGCATAAACCTTTTTTAACAGAATTAATGGAAGATGTGTTTAGTATTTTATTGAAATTCATCCCCTAATGAGGTTAAAAAGGGGTAGAAAGTAATTTTGGCGGTGATTTGCTTCGAAGTTGATATAATTACTTCCATAATGCTTTTGATTTAAATTACTTTTTATTTTGTCACATGTCTAAAAACTCAATCCGATTTTATTCAAAAAAGGTTGAACTCACTTAAAAACTTTTAATTTAATTGTAAAAATATCTGTGTTTGATTCGTTGTGTATACTACAGGGTGTCACACGAATTTGCCACATGGAGGGAAAGTAACTTGAATATTGTAGATGGAACATTTTACTGCAAGAAGACGTCATTTGAATTTAAAAAACAATTTAAACTGCATTCATAGATATTTAAATAGTTACATGGAGCGAAATAATCAAAAGAGTGCGACTTTGTATTCAACAGGAAGGGACTCATTTTGAGCATTTGATAAATTGATTACACGAACCCTAATTTCCAATTCTTTAGTTTTTTGATTGATTCCTGAAATGATTCGACAGTTCCAATTTTCAGCACAGTTCTAATCTACATAGCGAATGCGTGCCGAGGGGCTTTAGGTTAATTACAATTATTATTACCTACTTAAATAAATTATCTTTATAATTAAAGCGTAGATTTTTCAACATTTTCCTATATCTGACGAAGAAACATAGCTGTTTGACAGATTTTGTAAAGAAATAATGTAAATCGAACATAATAATTATGTTATATAAAGGTGCTTACATAATTAAGTTTTATTTCTTAGAAAATCTAAACTATAAGTCAGTCATTCAAATTAGGTTGATATATCAGCACTATTTAAACGTCGATAGTCCCACAAAACGCCAGCTCTTCTCCATCAGGTAGCTAGTGTTTTAGATGAGAATAAGAAGTGGCGAAACAAACTCCACAGCATCAAAATAATAGCCTTGGATAAAAGTCAATATGACCCTGAATATAACAAAATTCTCAATGTAGAATTAGTAAATAATTAAAAATACTTTCCTTCAACCAAAAGAAACTTATGAACATTGTTAACCATATACTTTTTGTAAAAAAAAATACTTGAGATCTAGGTGTTCTATTTTTTGGTTATTTTTTGGGCGGGGTATTTTGTTCTACTTAAATCATATTAATATGGCGCTTAATGTAAAAAATAAAACAAGCTAGAAGACAAATCAGGTATTTAATATTTTAATAACAACAACAACATCAGCCCATAACGTCCACTGCTGGACATAAGCCTCTCCCATGATGGGAGGAATTTGCCGTAATCTCCACGCTTGGCAGGCGAATTGGAGATCGCAGTAATGAAAGACTAACAGAAAACGCTGCTGCCCATTCTCTGGTCTACGGAGGCGCAAGGTGTTCTGCCTCAGACATTAGTCGCCTTATACGACACCCGTGAGTGTAATGGGTTGGTTCTATTCTACTCTGCCGGATACCACACGGCTAAATAAATCTATTTTAATAAATCCCTTAGTAAAGTAAACGTGATATTATTATTCGTGGTAACTTGCTGCGCGAGGCGCCGCTCACGAGCGCGCTCCGTACTCTCAACCTCATTGCTGAGGACTTCGACATATTCTGATGCGCTTTGGGTGAATTTACAAGAAAAGCTAAACTAAAACTATAGAAATTGCTATGTCAAAAACAGGTATGTTATTAAAATTTTAAGTGTGATACAATATCGCATTGGGTCTAGTAAATAAGAAAATTTCAGAACGAAGCTCAAATAACCTGAAATATTTCACATTATTCTATTAGAGTTGGATACGTAGTAAAGGGTATTAAGATCAATTAGTTTAGTGTTACATGATAAATTAGAGGAACTTCGTCGCAAGTTATAAAAACCTCAGAACATGCATTTTAGGTTCAGTGGTCAAATCTATGACCACAACAATTATACCTACACAATAAAACCTTATTTACATAAAAGACGTTTTTACAATATAATGTTATTAACCACACTGTTATTTCTATAATAAAATGTTTACGGTACAGTATATCAAAAGCGAATGTCGACTGCCAAGCATTCAAAATTTCAGAAGTGCCAACATTAAAATAAATCATATTCTTATTCTTATTGCGCTATAAACTCATGTTATGTCATGTGGTAATGTTGGTAGTCATGGTTTTTTTAATGATGTTACTGTTAGCCTGCGTCTTCCCAAACTTCTATTGTCACTTACGGGATATCTTCCGTGACTGTTCATTGTTTTGAGCTCCCGATATTCCGACGCTGCTGCAAGCGCCATGATCGCGGGTTGAGTCAACCCGAAATCACGGAAGATATCTCGTAAGTGACAATATAAGTTTAGTTTTAAACCGTGAAAATCTAAAACAGTGCGTCTTCCCACTTATAGGTTAAGGCCTCTCCCCACCGCCTTCCTATCATGGGCTAATGTGGACCACGGGTCAATGCGAAACTATTGACCAATTTGTGACAAATTGTCCACATTGGCCCGGGATACAAGTATTGTCCCGACATTTGCCGAGATTTCTCGGGATTTGCCGCGACGCCTTTTGCTCGTGTCAGGACTTGTCATCATGACTATTAATTGGCCAACAGTTAATTGAGCATACGGCGACGTGGCTAGCTTAGTCCCACTTTAGCTTAGCGGTTTTTTTGTCAACGTCAGTAGTTCGTGTTTTGATCTAGTTTATAATGTGTTTGTTTGCGAATGCCATGCAATGTGAGATTTGTTGCAGGTGCTGCAGTCTCGCAACATACTGCGAGCCAACAAACTCCTGGGCAGCTTCAAACTGGACGTTGCTACGGTGTGGAGCCAACCTGGTATGTACCTTTTTACATTTCAGGTTCAAATACACTTATTGACTGCAATTTAAAGATCGGTTTGTGACATTCAGTTGTCAAGTTTTATCAATGATGGTTGACAAGATAGCTATCCTAGTAATTTACAGGTTAAAGATTTTTTTAATACATAGGTATTAATCTCAACCGTTCTTTCAACTCGTCTTTCTGTCCCCTGACAACAGTACAATAAATGTTATTAAAATGGCGTCGATATGTGTGTTTTCAACCATTTTTATTTTCGAAACTTCTTGTTTTGTCGCTACCTATAAAACTTAGTTTTACGACCAACATTTCACGTTCACGGCCGCCCCTGGTGGCTTCATAAACCTACGGATAAGCTTATTGTTTTCTATTTGATGTTGAAATGTAAAGCAAGACGCTACGATTTAGAAGGCGGATATTTGATTATATTTACACATCTAGGTACCTACTGTAAACTAATCAACCCGGGCGTTAATCTGTGTCCTATTAAAGCTTAAGAAATACTATCGCTTAGCAGGCATTAAAATGACAACGACGGTGCCCTACCACAAGGCTTTTGAAACAACCATTTAGAGTAAATAATTCCGAAGGAATTAGTCAAGAACAAAAAAAAAATTAAAAATACAATCCCTTCTCGAACCCACGTTTTCGGGATCGAAAATGTGCAAATTGGCAATAGTAGTACCTCTTTAAGCTTTGAATTATGAATCACCCTGTTGGTATGGTTACTATATACAGGGTGACGATTTACGGCCATTTTCAATAACTTACTAGCCGGTTTCGGTAGGTTGCTATCTCTGTCTGTTTGACATTTTGCTTACTGGACGGTTAGAAACAAATTTTTCTTTTTTTTCCCACAACTGTCTGGCAGTTTGAGTACTATAAGCGACCTACCCAAATGTCCTTTCTTTGGTATTGTTCGTCGTTTCGTTGAGCTCCTTGAGTTATAAGTCGAGCTACACGATAACTGACAAATGCTTGCACTGACTGGACAGGTCCACTCAAATCTGTGTGGTTCTTTCTTCAAAAGACCATCTCAGACACTATTCTGCATAGTCCTCATGTGAATTGAGCAAAATTATGTCTGGACTTCAAAAGAGACTATGACCTCTGAGTTTGTTTCGGCTGTTTCTTCTCAGAGTAGTCAGGTACGAAACACCGGCCCCATCTAGTTAAAAAAAAAAAAGACGTGTAAAAGTGTTTGTAAAAACCTACTTGCAAAATAAACATCATTTATCATTTATCATTTAAGTAAGTTATAGAAAACGGCCGTTAGTCACCTGCATTCGTCAAGGTGTTGATTTTACCCGTCATACTAAATAAGTTTTGCAATGACTCATGTCCGATCTATCACTATAAAACAGTAGTCAGACTATTAGAAAGAAAGTAAAAATGTTAATTGGTTTGTTGGAGTATCAATTTCAGCTAATTTCAGGTTTAGTCCAGTTGTAAAAGTAACTAGATAATGATCAGTACCCCATAAAAGATTTTGGCTAAACAAAACTAAGCTTGAATAACGGTATGATAATCAAACCACTATCAAATTATTCTTTAAGAATCCTATGATATCCGAAATACGACTAACTCCTTGGATTTATCACGAGTTAAAGTTTGTAAGTTTGGATGTAGGTTAGAGGCAGGTACTCGTCGACACACAGATCCGACTCTGTAAATTATTTCACTAATGGGTAGCTACATTATTCCCAAGTGCCATACACTATATTATCATAACGTGAGCCGCGGGCGGTACAGCAATACCAAGATATACCAGACTTCCCGCCCCGTTTCGATGCATTTAATTATTGTACTGTTGGGTATGACGGGTTGAAATCCTTTTGTCGGATGCAGGTAAATTGACCTTTACATTACATATTCAGTTAGCCCCTAGGCCCCTAGGGGCTGTAAACAACCGAATGATCTGAGTTCACGACGTAATGAGCTTTGGCAGTACCTGTCCGACTGATTTATAGACCGACTGATTCCGACTGATTTTCTGATTTATATGTGTCGTATGCACCACAGGACGACATAGTAGGTAATTTGTTGTGTATTATCCTTTATGCGTTGAATAGGAATGATTTCTGACAAAAAAAATATGATTCTTTTTAATCCATCAGTTAGATTATCGAAAAATATTGGATACATGTTTTTTGTTTTATTAAAATAATAAAAATTGACGAAGATAAAACGGCTCCGGCCCATCTCGTAACTTTCCCATTTCGACAAATAAACAAAAGACGTGCGAAACAAGTGAAAAAGTGTGCCAACTCGTAATTATTCGCGTCAAAGATCATAAGTGGGGGCTTGTGACCTCACTTTCCGGTAACAAATGTACTTAGATGTGACGTCACACGAGTTTTCGACGCACTGTATCGTCTTCATATTTTGTTTACGTTAAAAAAGATAAAATATGTGTCCAATATTTACTAATATGCGACTAATTAGTGTTTTTTTCTACCGTGTTGTAAAAGGTCTGAAACGAATCATGATTCAACCTAGGAAACAGAAAGATCAGCATAGCCTAGTGGAGTGTCTCAAGTTCGAACCCAAGACACGCACCTCTGATTTCTCAGATTCATGTGCGTATTGTATATTGGCTATGTATTATATAAATGCATAGCCCATATTGTGTGAGTACTATGTACTAGAAAGCTATCATTCACTGGAAACCTACGTCTTTTCTTGACTTGAATGTGCCCTGGCGGTTTAGAGTATGTCATGCTCACTCAAATGTCTCGCTGATGGTGGCGCATGTGTCGGATCATTTAGTTCCCTTCAAAATGGTTGAGTTGAATGGTGCTGATCCATGCGTCATGTCCGTGAACGGGCGCTGTCAGTTGTGACTGGTCATCTCTTAGTTGCCATGGCTTATTTGAATGAATTATTTTGAATTGTATTTTTTTTGTTTGTGTGTTTTTGCTGTGGACACTTTTAACGTGCACATCTTGCTACATTGTTCTCACATAATATACCATCTCAACATGAATGATGTAACCAAGATTTTGTAACAATATTCTGATTTAAAAGAGTGTCCATGGAGTTTCTTGCCCGTTCTTCTCCATAGAGATCTACGCTAGGGAATGGGCAACTACAGTACTTTCACAGTTTTTATGTGTCTTGTGACTGGGACTGTAGCTACATTTAATTTTCATTTTTGTTTTGACAATTCAAAAGTGCCTGTAACTGGCTTACTTGAAATAAATGCTTTGATTTTGATTTTGATTTTATAAATTATTATCATTTGCTTCGGTGAAGGAAAACATCGTGAGGAAACCAACATGCTTGAGAGATATTTCTCGACGGCAAGTAACGCCAAGTCACAGGGCATGGCATAAACACTTTAGGCCCTAACCAGAAAGAAATACAGAAAGATCTACAAATTGATTTTGTACGACCGAAAGTTTTACTCAGGTGGAAGTTATTAAATTGAGGTTGATGTTTGAGTAATTATTTGAAATCTGTGATTATTGTAGGATCAAGTTTTCACGGTCAACATCGAGTGAAGAAATTACAGTTTTAAGTTCCCTACCTTTGAGTTTCGTAATCTTTATAAATCTAAATTCCTGTGAATGTCTGGAAAGTAGAACTTAGCGATTACATAATGGTCGGGAAAGTAATCCGACTCATTACGAGGGTAAATGAAGGGATTCAGCCAACGCCTGGAAATTCCATTACAAAAGTAAAGTTAACCGTAAAAAATATACTTGGGAATAAAAAAAAACACAGGTAAAAAACATCTGGACCGTTTTTCCTGGATTTCCAGCGGTAGTTTTTAGGTGTAGTAACAGTAGGTATTTGATTTTATAACCTCAATGCTAAAGGTTTTGCACCTTTATCAACGTCTACAACATAATCTATCTTTCAGGGTTATCCGACCGAAGCGTAGTCCATAGATCACTGCAAAAAATATTTTATTATTGTAACTAGGTATAGATAAATTCGGATCCTAAAATAATGCGCTTACCGAAACCCCAGGGGAACGAAAACGCGCGTCGTTAATTCGACCAATCATCGAATTGGCGTTTCGATTAGATGTCACGGGTTCTAGGTACTCTCTGTACCTAAATGTAGCTAGATTCCAATTAGCACCTAATCTAAACACTGTAATTGGACCTATCTAATGATGTGATAAAAAATCTAACAAGAAGGTTAAAAAAGTCAATGAAAGAAATAAAGTCACCGACTTCCGCAAGTAATGCTATTTTAGTTTTTTTGTTTTTTGTAGAAAGTTTTTTATTTTACCCTTTTTAGTTGTAACCACACAAATTCTTGTCATGAATTATTAGGGTTCCGTACCTCAAAAGGTAAGAAAAGGAACCCTTATATGATCACTTTCTTGTCCGTCTGTCCGTCCGTCTGTCATCAACGATTTTCTCAGGAACGGGTGAACTTAGCAAGTTGAAATTTATACCAGATACTGAGGTCTATAGTCCCTATGAGGTGTATAAAAATCAAGGTCCTGAATCAACATTATAAAAAGATATGGGTAAATTTAGATTTTCGCGAAAACTTGTATTTCTTAATTTTCAACTTTTTTTTATTTTTCATAATTTTCCCTTTGCTTGTGCTGTAAGACCTTGCTTTTAACCAAAATTGACAATTCTAGGTCAACCAGAAGTAACCTATAGGTTTTGGGTCGAAAACATATACACACATCAACACGGTCTAGGGATATTTTTAAAAAAGCGAATTACTATCAATGTGTTAATTATTTATATGACATGTATATATTTAAAAGATACGTTATTTAATATTCTACCATTTTTTAATAATGGTTAAGGTATAGATTAAAATTTCAGGATTTTATGGAAAAAAAATGAAGCATAGACGGAAACCGTATATGAATGAACTTTTAATTTGTGAGTAAAAACTGAAAAAAATAGAAAAATCATTTAATTTGTGTTTATAAACTTGAAGTTAGTAGTCTGAGAAAGCACCCATGATGTTCATAACACATCGGCAACGATTCGGCATGCTCAGAACAAGGTTGTCAATGTCTTGCTGCGGAATATTGTCCCATGTCCTTCTGAGGTGCGCAAAAAGTTGATCTTCTGTAGCCAGATTTTCAGGAACTTCCTTCAGAGCTCTTCTTTGCAGCATATCCCACGCATGCTCAATGGGATTTAGATCTGGCGATTGAGCAGGCCAGTCTAAGGCCGTTCTCGCCGTGTGTGCCCGGGCATTGTCGTGCATGAGCAGGAAATCTTGCCCCATTTGTGTTCTGTGGGGCAAGATTACGGGCCCCAGCACCTGTTGGACCTATCGTTCTGCCGTCATATTGCCCCGCACCCAAACGAGATCCGTCCGTCCTCCAAGACGAATTCCTGCCCAAACCATAATTGTTCCTCCTTGGTATGGGTGAACTTCCTGAGGGTTCTGGAGACGGCTCCATCATCCAGGAACTCGCCAAACACGCGTCCTTCGTGAATCTGGATGGAAGCCGAACCTGGATTCATCCGTGAACAGCACATTGGACCATTGGTCACGGCCCCAGTCCACGTGGTTCCGAACCTATTCTAATCGTCGTCCACGATTGCCTCTCCGTAAAGGTGGGACCCGGAGTGGTCTACGAGAGCGTCGATTGCTTTCATGCAGTCGCCTTCTTACAGTTTGGTCACTCACAAGCACTTGGTGTTCCACTCGCAGCCTTTGGACCAATTGAGTCGCCGTTGCATTTGGTTGTGCTCGCGCAGTAATTTGCAAAAATCGGTCTTGTCTGGGGGTAGTGATGCGACTTGGCCCCCGGTGCCTCTTCGCTACTTCACCTGTGGCACGATAGCGTGTCCACAATCTTGAAATTACATTTTGATGGGTCCCTATGGCCTCAGCAACATTACGCTGAACAGATCCAGCTTCCAGCATTCCCACAGCTCGCAACATCTCCGCCCTCGTCAAATGTCGGCGTTGCATGGCTACAATACCTCAATTTTAACTTTATCTTTCGTTTAAAAATGAAAAAAAACTGTAACTAAACGTAATTCGTATTGTTTTCTAAATTTCGCACAAATGAAAATTCCCTCTCCTATACATCAAGACATTTTTATGCCACCGAAACAAAAGAATTTTAAAAAATTTGAATTTGGAATTAGTCTGAGATAAATTACAAACAAATCGGTGTATAAAAGATTCCAATGCGGCCAGTACTTTTCGAGTTATTTAATTGAGTATGAAATATCCCTAGACCGTGGTGATGTGTGTATATGGTATATCCCGTTGACCTTAGAATCACGAAATTTGACGAGAAGCAATGTCTTACAACACACGTATAAGGAAAAATCTGAAAACCGTAAATATGTAGTTTAATAACAAAAAAAAAGGGATTTCACTATTACAAACTCATTATTTGCGGTTGGTGCAATGGCCGTTTCTAAGGATCAAAAGGCAAAGTTAAGTTAAGTCTGTCCTTTAAAAAGTTTGTACGGAACCCTCGGTGCGCGAATCCGATCCGCTCTTGGCCGGTATTTTTTTACATTTACCTTTTTACTTTTTTTAATTTTTTTTAGGTGCCTTATGAGCACCTATAAAAACAAAATGCATGAATGTTGATAGTGAAAACTAATTAGCTGAAGGCAATTCAAAAATCTCTGATCACATTGTCTACCAACTGCCATTTGCACGGGTACGGCTCTGACACTGTAATAAATAACCGAATCCAGACCAGTTCTAACAAAACACATTAAAACTGGAACATGAACATAACATCACGCCTGTAATCCTCCAAGGTTTAGGCAGAGGTGTACCTTATACTCCTTAAAGTGCCTACATTTCACCAGTCATTATGTTTAAGTCCCACGTAATAGGGGGCGAGCCTTTTACCATCAACCGAGCACAAGTCCAGGCAGCTACTGAGAAATTACTAACCCAATACTGCAACTAATCAAACATATAAAAACCAGAAATCGTACATGACAAACAATTAACAAATTAAACTACATGTACAAACAAACAATCTCGGTTTTATTGCTACACCTGACCAACAGGTAGGTATTCGTATTATTACAGGTTGGCACACATTACACAAGGCAGATAATTAAACCCAGCAAATTGGGTCTAAACCGGGCTTGGGCCAACATTTAAATATTTATGAATTATGACTAACGTAACGCACCTTTATTATTTATGAGCTACCAAGTCGTGCTTTAAGTAGGATTTAATGTATAGTGGTTTGTTATTTGATAGTTCTGTTTGATGTTCTGTTTTCATCCCATACAAGTAAATCTAGTAATCTTGTAAGGGTGTAAAAACATTCTTTACGAAGACAAGGGGCACCTGTTAAAACCGTCATTGCGATATTTTTTGTTCTGACCCATACCTAGGAACTTTATAAAGTCTCCGCCAGAAATGTAAGATTTAAAGGTCATTGTTCTTTCCTTAATTTCTCTAAGTAGGTACCCCGACAATACATTATTACTAGAAACTACGTATTTATCTAGAAAAAGTCAAGGATCACGATAAAGGTCGTTTCGGGACAAGTTTATGTAATTATTTCTGTTTTCGGAATTATGTATTTGAATAAATGTATGAGGGTTAATGACCTTTAATTCTTACTTATCTGGCGGAGACTATAGTCACGGAGATACTCACGGAGAGAAGGGCCAAAGTTCTAATTATTTTACACGTTTTTAATGTTGTAACTTTAAATACCTACAGAGCCCCTGAACTATTAAATGCAATCATAAGCACAATATTTCGAGGGCGTTACTTTGAGTCCTACACTCCTTCCGCAAGCCATGTATTTCATCCCAAAAAAAGTCGTTTCCCAGTAATATTTTTTTCAACCTGCATCGTCATCTGCCCAGCTTTTTCCAATTGTGATGAGGTTGTCTTACACTCGACCCGGGTGCAGCTGAATAACAGTATTTTAGATAAAGCCGCTGCTTTTCTGATCTCCTTAACACAATAACTGGGTAATACGATACCCCTTGGTCAGACTGGTGGTCAAACTTAATACCCGTAATGAGTGTCAAAGTTAAACAAATGACAGCCTAGACAAACGGTTTAACGTGCTTTTCAAGGCTCAGAGATGTGGTCCAGTGAAAGGTAGACCCATCTACTGAAAAACCTGGCAAGCGTAGTTTAATTGTTTGTTCTTATTATTTACCGACGAGTCCCCCTACTTACCTATTCAATGGATAAAAATAATTTGAGAAAAGTAAGCACACGTACAACTCTTCGACTAGGGCACATTTGGGAGCTCTTAAGTCATGTTTATGTTCTCATATAGAGAATAATTTATGTTGCCAGTGACAAATGTATTACATTCAGCATCTTTTTATTCAAGAAGCATCTGTTTGTCAATATGAATCTTTAGCCCGTGCTTTGCCGTCGATTGCAAGCGCTACTGTTAGAATCAAGTCCTGGGACCGGTTTCTAGGCCAGCCAAAAATGTTATCAACTTTTTCCATTGAAAATTTCTCAGTAGCAACTCGTTTGATATGTTCCCGGTTGATGGTAATAGGCTCACCCCCTGAATACAATAACATTACTTCATATGGCTGGGTACACCTCTAACAAACCCAAATTAATATAATAATAATATAAATGTAGTCTAGAATATTAAATGTAAACAACGCAAAGTATTCTAGGTGGTGATCACACTACTTTCCCACATAGTTGTGTTCGAAGAACAAGCAAATACCACGACGATAGTGGAGCTAAAATATAAAACATACGTATTTTATAGCCAACAAGCAACAAGTAGAAAATGCCGCAGTCTTTTGAAGATAATAAGATTGCCTTCACATGGCAATAAAATCAGGAACGAACGCTATTATTCTCACTAGCTCTCGGGCAATATAGTCAATATTAAATGTAGCTCAATTAACTGTGAGCATTTTTGTAGTGCTCACAGTGAGCAGCGATGGCCCAGTGGTGGCGGCCCCGACTTACGAATAGTAAGTCGTGGGTTCGAACACAGACAGGCGCATTACTTTGTGTAATTTGTTTCATCACCACTGCTCTCAAAAACGGTGAAAGAAAACATCGTGAGGAAACCGGCATGTTCTAGAATCAAAAAATTCAAAGACATGTGACATCTACCAATCCGCACTGGGCCCGCGTGGTGGATTATAGCCCATTCCCTCTCACAGAGAGGAGGCCTGTGTCCCAGCAGTGGGAACAATTAATAGGCTGATGATGATGATGATGATGATTTTTGAAGTAGTCTTTTCTTTTTGAAAACAAAAACGTTGCTACACACTAGGAATTTCTCCTGTATCGTCGATGCACTCTGCAACGCTTGGTTAATTTTCACTATCTTCGTTATGAACGAATTATGATGACTGTCCAGTTGGTTGCAGTTATAAGGCTAAGGCACATTGAAAAAGGCGACCATGAGACGCTCCGACTAAATAGACTTGGTTTAAAGTAGTGACTGACCAGTCGTGAGCCATGCGAGCGGAATCAAAAAGGAGCTGTGCCGCGGTAGCAGTCGACGAAATCTACTTCCAAGCTGGTTCAAGTTATTAGACTACTATATCACAAAAACCAAATCAGGTAGTCTTTCTCGCTTTTCGAACAAACGCTCTCCAGCTATATCGGTAACTGGAAGGTTTTGTTATACAGAATCACCGTACCTCTGCTCCAAGTCTCGGGCGTTGTAACTTCATGGATGATGGGATTGAACAAACTTTCTACCTCTTAATGATCTGAAGTTCCGTCCACTTTGAGGAGCTCTATCATAATTCTGTCTCCAGGTGCCTTGCTGTTCAGTTGCTCAAGCCAGTGCACAGAGGCATGTTAATCCGGCTTGATGGTTATCTTACTATACCCGATGCTTCGTCTTCCACGTACAAGCTCGTAGAAATCCAGGACTTCTGTTTAATATCGGATATCGTAGTCACGATTTTGTTATCTACAGTTTTTAGTTTCGTCAGAAGGTAATAATAATCCAGACTCTTGTGTATTTTTATACCTCCAAGGGACGCCTCCAGTACGTCAGAATATTTTTAGTGGAGATACAGACTGTTTACCATTGATAATTGGCTGTGACGCGGGTTTGTGAATTCTCAAGACTCAAAATGAAAGCATAAAAATAGCATAGAATTGTATACAAAATTTTAATTTGACAATATTTTGATTCTTCAAAATGATCTATTCATAGAAGCTACATTCTTATTAGTACTTATATTCGACCTTTTGAAGAAAAAATATCACTTTAATAAGGAAAAATGTTTACATAAAGTCATGAGTTTCTGCGAACTTTACTATTTGTCCTACGCTCGATATTGAAATATTTTTCCTTATCGTACGTAAGATATTTCTTCGTCTAGTCGCTCCATGAATATATAATATCGGACACTATCGGCTGCAATTTCTGTTAAGAATGTATGTATGTTATTGCCAATATGATACCGTGGTACATGTTTTAAATTCAAATTAATATAACACCACGTTTGTAATTCTTAAAGAACTAGGAAGATACCCACTGTATAGTTTCGAACATAATTATTCTTTTCTTGTTTTCTTGGGGCTTTTGCACTTTAAAGTTTAATATTTCGTAAATGGAGCATTAAATCGAAAAGTAGTATTTGTAACCCGTAGGTCATTATAAAATACCTATTCAACAGCCTCAATTTGGACTAAGTATGTGTTCATTTCTTCATACGTTATATGAGAAGAATGAACAATAGGTTTCAAATGTTTTTTAGTAGATTTAACAGCAGCCTCTGTTATACCATTGAAGTGTGGACTATAAGGAGGAGTAAAGCTAAACTTTATACCATCTTGTGCAAGATCGGTCTCTAAATTTGAATTAGATAAGAATTGTGCAAGCTTATTAAATACTCCCACAAACGCCTTGCTATTATCAGAGAGGATGCTGTGTGGTTTGCCCCGACGAGCAACGAATCTCTTTAACGCGGCCAGATAAGCGTCTTTGGTAAGATCCGTCACAAGTTCCAGATGGACAGCTTTTAATGCCAAACAGATAAACACACAGATATAAGACTTAATGAGTCTGGTACCTCTACCTTTACGGTCAGCTATTAGCATTGGTCCGGCGTAGTCAACACTACAATTATAAAATGGAAATTCAAGCTGTGTCCTCGTGCATGGTAGCTGACCCATGACTGGTTGCACCGCCTGAGTTCTAAATCTGAAACATTTGACACATTCTCTGAATATCATTCCTTGCCCGTGGTACAGTTGGCTAGGTCCGGTTGACTGGAACATGGTAAAAAAATTTAACAGTGTTACAGTTGACTGGACCATTTTTTTTTTCTGTGAACCGTGGTACAGTTCACCGGCCCAGGGTTTTTTTTTTTTTAACTATAGTACTTTAGTTAAATTGTGGACGGAATGTACAGTTAAAATGAAAAGTGTTAAAGAATACATACAAAGAATACAAGCCTTTTATAATTTCAATAAGTTGACATTAGCAAAAAGGTAGACATTGTTGTAATGTATGATACACCCTTTATGGTAATATATTGAGAACCCACTAAGATAGAGTAATGGTATAATACGTCATCTAGCTATTGATTTAATAAAAGACTTCTAACTAAATGTAAATATTAGTTTCATTTTAATTAATTATTTAAAAACTAAACATGCATTAAGGCACTATAGCACTGTTTGAATACGTAATTACTGACACACATTTTAGTTAATTCTGCTCAATGAAAGTTTTAGTGGGAAATATAAAAAGGCAGTAACAAACATAACGTCTGTATTTCTTCGAAGTCTTAGACGGAGGTTTTCCTATTAGTACACTCAGATTTCGTCAGTATGTTGACGCTATTACCTACATGGGTAATACAGGGCGAGGATATTGTCATCAACAAGGCAATAACAACTTTATACTCCGAGCTTCAACTAATTACATACATATTTCGCGCACATAGGTCAGTGAACTAGTATCGGCGTTATGGGAATCTCAAAATAAGTACTTGATTTACT
The DNA here is from genome assembly GCA_941918905.2 of Xestia sexstrigata. Lineage (NCBI taxonomy): Eukaryota > Metazoa > Arthropoda > Insecta > Lepidoptera > Noctuidae > Xestia > Xestia sexstrigata. The sequence continues at coordinate 5,918,564 of OW799200.2, read as the reverse complement.
TGGTGATAGATAAGTTTATTCAAATAAATTACAAGGAGCAAGAATGCCGACTGACCGAACCCGGAGATCAAAAGTTACTGGCAAATTTTACATTTTAGCCACTATCGAAAGCTTGGGATACGGTCGGAGCGGCACGTTACAAACTAAAACTGTCCAAAGGTTTTTACAGCTAGGTAGGATAAACATATACAAAAGAACCGTCGGCATCCCAACAAAAAGCTAACGGGTATTCTAAATTTTTAAAGCTAATATAAATAATAAACAATTGTTATCCTTGGATAGCCAAGGAAGAAAACAACCTGCAACAAAACATCTGCGGGCTTGCCGCGGGAATCCTAAAGCTAGTGGTACTTTACAGTTAACTTAAAATACTTTTATTTACATACCAAGTTCACTTAAGTAATACCTATAATATTGATAAATAATTAATGAAGACGCTACACATACATAAACTCACGCCTTTTTATCATGGGGTGAGCAGAGACCACAGAACGCCATCCTTCAAACTCCTTGCCTCGCACACTTTCATACATCCTGACCTTTCTAAAGAACGTCACAAATAAGGTCTGTGTATGTCCTACTAGAGCGTCCTCTCCCATCTCTTACATCTGCCCTATAAAAACCTTTTGTTAGTCGCCTTTCACTCACCCTCTCTACATGACCAAACCATAGCATGTTTGTCAAACCGCAATGTTCTCGTATAACCTCATTCCTCAATGTATTATTCAGAGTTACACCACACATGCCTCGCAAGGAACACATTTTGACAGCATTCATTCTACTTTCATGCCTCGTTTTCCACACCCAACATTCCCTCGTAATCGAAACCGAACTTATTATCCTAACAGTGGTGTGTGCAACCACTGCACCCATGAGGCAGTCGCATCTAAATTGTTACAACTGATTTAATTGTTAGCAAATGCCGATAGAACATAAAAATATAATTAGGATTGGCTTAAAACCTTGATTGGTATTGTTGTCGTGTTTTTCATATGAAAATAAAATGGCGTGTTAGTTCATACCGTTAACAAGGTACCGCGATCAATAGGCAATTTGTCTAACTGGACACAAAGCTCACACGTTATGAAGCTTTTTGAAAACAATAGAATAGCATTTTAAAACTCAGTTTTCGGTTAGTTTCATGAAACGTCGCTTTTTTTCAGTTTTCCTTATGTTTCTTAGGTATCAAAAACATTCAAATCTTTACCAGCGATAGACGGGACTAGACGAACAAACATCGTAATCCAATACTTGTTACTACTCGTCATACGCCCACTTGCCAGGTAGCATTCGTGTTAAAATCAAAAACGTTAGAGGTTTTTTTTTTTTTTGATAGTATGCCAAATGTCCGCTCTATTAGTCTTTCAAATCTCTTTGTTAGGTATAAATATAAATTAAAGGTATTCTTTATCTCTTTGTCTTTGCTTTTTTAAGCCGTGTGGTATCCGGCAGAGTAGAATAGAACCAACCCATTACACTCACGGGTGTCGTATAAGGCGACTAATGTCTGAGGCAGAACACCTTGCGCCTCCGTAGACCAGAGAATGGGCAGCAGCGTTTTCTGTTAGTCTTTCATCACTGCGATCTCCAATCCGCCTGCCAAGCGTGGAGATTACGGCAAATTCCTCCCATCATGGGAGAGGCTTATGTCCAGCAGTGGACGTTATGGGCTGTTGTTGTTGTTTGTTGTTGTTATCTCTTTGCTCCTACAAAATTATATCACCTGATCAAGTTCTTTAAAAAACGATAAGCTAATTCAACACTTTTCCATTATCTTTCCAAATGTTTTCTTGTTACTGTATTATCTGTCTATCTTGTGATTGTGTTTTGTTTTCAAATAGTTTTGCATGTGATTCTAATATGTGTTCTACTTCGGTGCACCTATTATGTTCTACTAAAACTTCACGCTTTCAGAACCTCCCCGGGACGGACTGGGCCTGTCTTCGCTATTGTGATGAGTATATACTTTCTGAAAAGCTTCCTGTCATGTGACTTTCGCCGACTTTAGACATCATTTTTGCTGTAGATTTGGGGTTAACACTTAAACGCTCATTAAAGTTAAGAGATGATTAAACGTCAAAAAAAGCATTGTTTTTGATTAATGATTACTTAATTATGCAGCGTTTATGTAAATGTCGCAGCCAACCTCTTTACTTTAAAGAAACCTAACTAACCCAAGGTCGGGGTGCCCTAACCTCAAAACACTTTAAATTCGCCTAAAAAGCATAGTCGACGTAGCACTATTTCCGCAGGGTTTAAAAATCTTAGCTAACCTAACATCGGGGTGCCCCAAGTCCCGAACTTAAGGGGCTCCCCCATGGCACACTAGCGCCACTTTAGTAAAAAAAATCAGAACTCGTTAAATACACAATTAATAAAGGGTGTAAAACACCTCTTAACGAAGCCGAAACACACTTGTTCTCCTCGTCATTGCGATAATTTTGTTGTTCTTCATCATACTTGGGAACCTTATAGTTACGGAGATATTGGGGGTCAAATTTCCAACTTTTTGACAAGTTTTTTTTTTAATACAAGTTTTTAATATATATATTTTTACTTTAAACACCTCCACGACCCCCGTACTATTCAATCCACCCATCACCACATTGTTTTCACTGCCTTACTTTTATTTCTACCACAAAACATGATTTTCACCCCAAGAAAAATTCGAATACTTAGTTGACGGCTTCGTGATGAGGTATTTTACACCCTGTATAAAATCCGATTGACAAAATCAATGCTTTAGAGTTCTAGATTATTGACGTCTATTTAATTCATTAAAATATACTTCACTGTAGTTACAGTTAGAAAAATTGCTAAAAACGGCCGTTTTTTTCCATTTTGTATCTGTAACGACAGCGAGCTATGTTTCAATGAGTTAAGCAGACGTAAATAATTTAGGGACCACTCGCAGTTGCAACGCGCTAAGGTTGCTTAACTGCTTAACCGGACAATCCTGTGGTGGCCAAAAATTACTTTAAGGCCCCCAGCCAGGGCTTACAAACTAAGGATTTAAATTAAATGAACGGTCACTAAGGGCACCCCCTGTGGGGTACGGGCCTCGGCTTAGTGCGTCATTGATGAGAGGGCAGCATGGGACAACAGGCTGGGTCGGATCATTAATTGGGGAATCGGTCGTTACATGCTCAGCGTCGCGGGCTGGCTCGTCGAGCAAGGGTCGGGCAGTGATGTTACTGGGGGGTCGCGGAGGGCCTCGGCGGCGGGGCCGGATTCGCGGTTTGTAACGGTTCTTGTGTCTGTTTTTGTGTAATGTGCTGGTTTCCCTACAACTTTCTTGGAGAAGGGTGATGGGATCATCGGGTGTGGCAAGAGTGAGCCTAGGACGGCGAATTCTAGATATCTTGGAGAGGGCGTAATTGGCTGCTGAGGAAATCAGGGGGTTTGGGTGTTTTTCGGCCTTATCGAAAAAACCCTTTGTTAGGCGTTTCATGAATTGGGCTATGGTGGGGATCTTGAGGTCAACATGGAGTTGCTCATTCCTAACGTACCATGGGGCTCCCGTGGCCTTTCGTAAGAATCGGTTTTGGAGGGTCTGCATCTTATGGAGGTGATAGGGTTTGGTATGCGCGAAAACGGGACATGCGTAAGTCATGATAGGCCTAATGCACGCGGTGTAAATACGCAATTTGCACCTAAGTGACAATTTGCTACGTGCGTTCAGGACAGAGTGAAGCCTACCGAGAGCGAAGGCGGCACGCGAACGCACCGTCTTAATGTGCTCACTGAAGTTTAGGCGCTGATCTAAGATAACTCCTAGGTACTTGGCTTGCTTTTCCCAAGGGATCGGCTTGCCAAACATGGAGATCGGTTGAGGGGTGGGGGGGAGTTGGCGGGGTTTAGAGAAAAGTACCGCCTGGCTCTTGTCGGGATTGACCTCGATTCTCCATTTCCGGAACCAATCGCCTAAGGCGTTTGCGGATTTTTGGAGAATGCGCGTAATGCAGGGATAGCTTCTACCAGAATAATAGATGGCCGTATCGTCGGCAAAGAGGGCTAGTTGGGTTGAATTGTTTCTGGGGATATCGCTGGTATATAGCGTGAAGGCTAATGGGGATATCACGGATCCCTGAGGGACTCCTGCGCGAATCGGATGTGGGGTTGATAGCGCACCATCGATGCGGTATCGGAATGTGCGGTTTGACAGAAAGTCGCGAAGGATGAGCACGAGACGATCAGGCACACCGAGCTGGTATAGCTTGTATATCAGCCCGTTGTGCCAGACCTTGTCGAATGCTTTCGCGATATCGAAGAACAGGGCACCGGTCACCATGCCTCGCTGAAGGCGGGCGCTGATGTGCTCGACTATGCGGTGCACTTGTTGGACACAAGAGTGTTGGGATCTAAATCCAAACTGTTCTTTGGGAATTAAGCTCTTTGCTTCGGCGTAGTCTTTGAGACGCTTATAAATAAGCCTCTCGTAGATTTTGCCTAGGACATTGAGGAGACTAATGGGACGGTAACTACTCGGGGAAGAGGCGGGTTTACCCGGTTTGGGGATTCCTATTACTGTGGCTTGTTTCCACGACTGAGGGAACATGTTGTTTGCCATGGCGCTATTGAAGATAGCGGTCATTAGCACTATGAGGGCGGGAGAAAAGAGTTTGAACACCCTATTGGTGATTCCGTCTGAGCCAGGGGCTTTTCTGTGCTTAAGGCCTTTTATGATATCCTCAACTTCCTCAGGGGTGACTGAGGGTAGAGGATCGTCTGGGTCTTCTACTGGGGGAAGGGAGGTCCGACGTTCAACTTCAGCATCTACCATCGCAAGGTGAGCTGGGTCTACTGGTTGGGTACTGGGGGAGCATTGAGTCTCTAGGCTGTCGGCCAGGCATTCGGCTTTGTCGTCATCGTCAAAAGCGACGGTCTGATCGGGACGGACCAAATGATTGATTTTGTCAATCAGATTTTATATAAATTGTGTATTTAACGAGTTCTGATTTTTTTACTAAAGTGGCGCTAGTGTGCATGGGGGAGCCCCTTAAATGTTGTTTTTTTCAGGCCGCTGTTTAGTAAACAGGCTAGGCTGTTGACTGAACGGCTGTTAAGCTAGTTGGCTGCGACATATTATATACAACCCATTGTAGATTTAGAACCGAATGTTTGAATCTTCAACTTATTTCTAACTGAGAAGCAGAAATTACGGTTTGGTAGTTTTTGTTTACAAAATGTTAAGTTAAAACCCCATATTGATTCTTCCGATATAAATATCAAATATTGCAGTATTAGGCGTGCAATATTCGAAACAATTTTTTTTATTTTTATTTTTATTTATATTTAAAGTTATTTGGCAATAACAATCAATATTATATTTTTCTTTTATTTAAATTGAACCTAGCTACTAACTGATGTCTGACTATGAAATTAATAATTAGTGTAGCTTAAGTATTGGTACCTTGGCTATACCTCCGTATAATACATCAGTTTTAACGAATTTACGAGGAATTATCCTAATACATATATAGTCAGTAGCTTATTTAAGTGCTTTAATTAGCAATGAATAAATAAATCCAAGTAAAATTAGAATAACAATTAAAAGTAAAGCTATATAGAAGCGGTAGTACCAACTTACTAGGTAAGTTTGTTCATTATTTATTTAGTTTATATACATACTTTCATTATGTATGAGGTAATCATAGTTGAACTAGATCATAAATATAGACATATCATAAAGTCAATATCGGAGCTTTAGTAGATTTAAAACACATAGTTGCTTGTTCAAACGATATCTATTTACCATTATGTATGATTTTATAATACGAACATTAGACGGAGATAATAGTCCCGCAAACACTAGAGCACTTCAGCATAATTAGAGAAAGGCTTTTTACATAATTGATAAGATTAAATTCAGAACACGACTTTGAACTCCACACATACTGCGAACTGGGAATAATACTTAGGTATTTACATAGTGTGGGTAGGTGACAAGGTATGATAGATTCTATGTAGAGTAGCCAGCACATCAAGTACCTAACCACAATCTGTCAAATGTCTATAATATATTCTCAACTTTATCGGTAAAGCATTTAAGTTTAAGGTTGATTGGGAACATTTAATAGTTTGTAGTAGCTTAATGAGCTGGCGACTGTACACACTTTGAAATCCTATTTAAGATTGCAATCAATCACACAGCTTTGATAATAAATGAGTGCTTAACGTTAACGCTTTACGAACATATGAACATATAGCAGCTAACTAACTGACGTATTGGAGTCGTAAACCCAAGCAAGCACATTACTTTTAATTTAACCACTAGGTACTCTCAAAACGGTGAAGGAAAACATCATAAGGAAACCGACATGTCATAAAACCAAAAGTTTTAAGACATGTGACATGTGACCCGCTTTGGACCCTCGTGGTAAAGGGGTTAGGTACTCAATCTAGCAGAGAGGTAGTCAACATTGGGAACAGTGGTATATTTTCTGAACGATGAGGTGGAAATAAAATGTAGCTTTATCATGCAAAATTATTCCAAAACTATATTTAAAGTTCAAGAAAGTTCTTCCTGCCAAGAAACCAAACAGCTAAACATAGCAGACTCGTAACACACATAATATGGAAATCTTTTAAAGATAATTTGAATATTTTGACAATTTATCACTTGAAAATGATCCTTTGTAATCGTTTTTACCGCAACTTGGTCTTGACAGTTGTCAAGACCAAGTTGCGGTAAAAACGATTACGTTACGATAAGTTCACGTCAAGCAGAATATAGCTAGATTTGTCTGAATTCAAGGTAAGACTGGTTTGACTAAGAGCAATGTAATTAATGTTTGAGCTTCACGATTAATCCAATGCAATATTCTGGTAATGTAAAACGGTTGTTAACGCATTAAAGACAGTCTCAGTGTTTTGGATTGTTAAATTAGCTATAAGTACCTACAAGTGTTAATAGTGACTGAATAGGTTTTTTTTATAATATTTTTTCACAGTTTTTTGGTCTTCTCTAATTAACAATCCTCGATAATGAATCACAATTATTTTGTTTTTATTAATTTTCGTCGTCGCCGAGGGAGGTCTAGAAAACGCTGCTGGCGTGATGACTTAGATTAATTTGTGCGAGATTGCCGGAGAAAACCGCACGAAGTGTGAAAGGCTATGAGGGAGGCCTTTGCCCATCAGTGGGACAATATAGGATAAAGGAATTAAAAAAAAAAAAAAAATTTTTATCTTTAGTAGAAACTTAAGTTGAATATATTATGACATCCACCACACAAAATTCGTTTATGTAACTGAGTTCATAATGGATTTAATTAATACAAATAAGACGCGTGACAGTAATTTAATTTATTCATTGTTATCGCTGGCGTATAGCCTAATTTTATGCGATGCTTGCGATGCGATCTGTCGTCTCATTTTCAATGAAAATTATTAATGTGACTTATATAATGGATGTAGCATAACCTGAAAATGGAATTCATTGATGATACTTCATAATTTTCTTGTTATTATTTTATTATGATAATGATTATGTTTTTTTTAATAAAATTAAGAACATGCCAACTAAACAAATTCATTCAATTATGTTGCTTTTTGCTTTTATAGACGCCACCACAAAGAATTGACAATTTTTTGCATTCGATTTTGAACATAACCGTCGACATTTTATGGTTTAAAATCGTTTGTAGTTGGGCAGTTGTGGTAACTTGTGTTTGTACTGGAGTTTGTTTGATCAAAATTGACATAAGCTTTTAAGTAAGATTAGGTAAGTCAGCCCAACAATACAATATTGACAATTTGACATTCCATCTCCGCTATATTTGATAGAATGTCACTTTGTCCAGGTGCTCAGGGATTAGTTTTAAACAATTTTCGCCAAAATGTTCAGTGTTTTTCCTCAAAGTTTGTATTTTAGTTCCAGCAAACATTTACCAGATTCTAACCAAGTACCTAGTTCGACGTTGTGGTTTGTTGGTTGAACCGTATTATGCGCAGTAGTTTGACCCTCACTCCATGCGGTTTACGTCTAGTTATCAGGGAAACGGATTACACTTATGTAGATTACATGCGTTGCCACAAAAGAACGCAGAATCCCTTGAAATAGTAATTGCTCGTTCCATCATAGACCTCATCCATCGCTTTTCATCAGGCGTGATCGAGGTCAGGAGCAGGCCTATTATGTAATTAAAAATAAAAATTGGGTGAGCCTTTTATTAGAAGACAAAGATTTTTCGGTTCTTCCCCACTGCTCAACCAGATTGGTCAACTAGTTGAGCAGTTGAGCTGTAGGACATAGTTTGTATTACCGAACATTTTATGCTTTATAGCTCAACTATTTTTTGCTCAACTTAGCTTATCAGTAGTCATATTGTTATTAAATCAAACATATAACCTACTGCTCTACTGCTCTTGAGGCACTAGCCACTAATCTATTGTCATACCTACCTAGGATTTCTTAGTAAGTAGTTGGTGAAGTATATTAATTAAGAGATTTGGAGTTTTTATTTCTAGTTTATAACTATAGTTGTGCAGTTTTAGTTGATCAGCGGGTATTACCCACTGCTCAACTATTCATAGTTGAGCAATTACCAGTTGAGCCGTTGGTATTACCCACTGCTCAACTATTCATAGTTGAGCAATTACCAGTTGAGCCGTTGGTATTACCCACTGCTCAACTATTCATAGTTGAGCAATTACCAGTTGAGCCGTTGGTATTACCCACTGCTCAACTATTCATAGTTGAGCAATTACCAGTTGAGCCGTTGGTATTACCCACTGCTCAACTATTCATAGTTGAGCAATTACCAGTTGAGCCGTTGGTATTACCCACTGCTCAACTATTCATAGTTGAGCAATTACCAGTTGAGCCGTTGGTATTACCCACTGCTCAACTTTAAGCAGTTGAGCAATCTAGTTGAGCAGTGGGGAAGAAGTGAGATTTGTAGACTTTTATTAAAATATACTTTTATAATGTCTTCTTGGTCTTTTGTGAGCTTTCGCGTGCTTATCTTAGGTGAAACATGTTTTGCACAAATTTTGCTTCCTAAACTTGTAATTATTTATGTATTTTACATTATTAGGTACATAATGAATTCCTTCTTTTCGCACAAGTAATGGAATAAATGAGGTCGGGCGCCTTGCCCGGGTATCGTAATTGTTTTATTTTTCTAACTGAAACTGATATTTTCTTATCTTAGTCGTAGCTCTAAGATAAAGCAAAATGGGTGATAAATCTATAAGTATTTATTGGAAAAGGGATGTTTTTGTCCTCAAAGATATGAAGCTTCAATTATTTGCCGTGATGTTTTTTTAATCTAATATTGAAAAGGAAAACCAATATCTTTACCTCTGACTTCGTATTAATTAAGTTTTCTCAGAAAAACAAATACCAAGTTTATTTAGCTGATTAAACGTATAATAGAATGTTTACATAAGTAAAAAATAACAAAGAACCTTCCTTTGGCTTTTCCCAAGATAATAGAAATAGCTTACAATGGAAGCTCAGTGCAGTGGAAAAATATAAAGCTCATTAATTTATTGGATGGTGGAAGGAGCAGTTAATGAAAAAATAAGCTTCAGGAATTAGTTTGTTACATGGAGTTGTTCAGGTACAGTCGAGTATTTTATATCTTCGTCAGTTTTCAAAGTCTTTCCTCTATTAACTCAGGACACATTTTTATGAAATATTTCTTTTTAAAGCTGGGCACTGAGCAGACTGATAGTTTTAAACTTCATTTAATTTCTTGTTATCAAAGATCAAAATGATATATTGACCTTTGACCCATGTCGATCGAGACGGAATGGGACGCCGTCACCTCCTTCTGCGAAGCAGTAATGCTAGAGAAGGAGGTGGCGGAACGTGAGAGGGAGAGAACCTCACAGCGTCCCGGCCGCCGCGGGAGACGCCCCGGGCATCGGGGGCCACCACGTGGCCCCCGGCCACCGTAGGCGCGGGCCTGTGGACGGTGGGCTATGGGCTAGCTCGCCGTCCGTCCGTCTCATGACGACAGGCCGTGTCGACGGCGCGTTCGTGTTCCACGCGCGCCTCAAAGAGAGTCAGCAAAAAGGAAGGGGTCGGAAAGGACCGATGCCTGCCGGGGTTGCGGGACTATTCGAAAGAGATACCGTGGCCCCGGAACACAAAGGGCGATGAAGGAACATGGATGGGTTTTAGTCAGTAAAAGTCTGACACTCCTCCGCCCAGAGCGGGAGAAGTCATTTGATGATTTCCCATCCGAAAAAAAAAAAAAAAAAAAAAAACCCATGTCGATCATTTCTTTTTTAAATGATTGTCAGACTGTTCTTCTTCTTATTATAAATTGGTATGTCATGTGAAGAAGATAGGCAGTCGCTCCATATAAAATACAAGTGGCCTACCATGTCGTCTTAAAGCAGGATTGTTTTAATTTTATTCCAGAGTGGGAAAGAGATGGCGCTAGACGTCCTCTATAGCTGCGTCTCTTACGCACACTGGAATAAGATTAAAACAATCCTGCTTTAAGACGTCATGGTAAGCCACCAGGGTATCCAACTGCATCCGGTTAGACTGGTAGCCGACCCCAACATACTCATAGTTGGGAAAAGGTTAGCCTTTTAGCCTTTCAGCCTATATAGCCTGCTTTGGCATATGATGATGATGTGAAGAATAAGGCGGAACGTCATTCTGCGGGTAAGTGATGGCAACACAATCTAGAATTCTGAGCCAGATAAAGCAAATAACATGGTCTAATAGGCAGACGAAAATAGCACTGACGTATTGACTTTACCTTATCTTCATATTTTCAGAAACCCTTCTCAGGAAATAATTCACCGAAAAAAGGCGAAATAAATTCTATCATCTATTATAACGTGATAATTCCACTTGATTACAGACAAAATTCTCCCAGCCTTCCATGACATAATTATGTTTAGGTAGTTACTCCCGCATTTTATGAGGTGTTGGATTTCCCATGTCAATAAATAAAATACTTTTCACCGAATTTCCGGGAGCACTTTAGACTATGTATTTTTTACTGTTTTGAGTGCCAAAGTTGGTAGCTATACTTGTACAAAAGATTAATTTAGTGACTGTAGGTACATTTCTTTGAGGACGTCTTATGTTAGAGAGATACTTTCTTTTTACTTTAGATCAGCTTTATTTCAAAAACTACCTGTAACAGCAACAAAAACGTAGCCTATTCCAAAACTCTGTGTTGATCTTTTTGGCAGTTAAGCACACCATTTGTACATTCAACACCGCTGTTTTCCACATACCAACATTCATTATTGGTTTTTGAACTCCCACGTTGGTACGGCCATGTGCTTCTTTCGGCCGTCTTAAGACATTCCGGCGAGGCCAATCAGAATTTGGAAAAACCGGTATAATACAGGGGATCCCAAGCCTTTGTTAGGGGGGCTGCAAATATATACAGGTATTCCTGTCACGGTTTTGTCGGGAACTGAAAAAAGAACTAACTACTCGTACATACTGTTTTAATGTGTTTACGCATCACTTTCTTAATGTGCGAGCGCACATTATTATAGAGAGACAGTATTTTTCTTCTTCTGGCGCCTCCCCAATTACTGAAGGTTAGCCATCAGCTCTGAATATTTCTCGTTTTCTTTTACGAAGTGAAACAGCTCAGCAGATCTCGTGATTTCGGTCCATTCGTGAATGTTTCCCAGCCGAAACTGTTTCCTTCATATAACACAGATATCCCCGTTACTTACCCATCAATATCAGTTGTATTAAATCATACCTCTCGTGCCGAAAAACGTGTCCGAAGTAAGCTTCCTTTCTTTGCTTGACGGACTGCTTGTGATCTAGGCCCATTCGTCATTTGTGACTTTCTGAATCCACAAAGTATTACATGATTACTTTACTCGTACCAATTGGTACTGATCCGTTCCAGCTTGTCTATACTGCAAACAATGGTATCTATAGGCAGGCACCCATAGTGCTCGGCCAGACTGCAAACGCGGGTGCGGTGCGGGCGCGGTGCGACGAGCTCAAACATATGAACTTCATTGGAGTGTCCATAGTGGGCACGCGGGCGCGGGCTGCGGTGCGGGCTAGTTGGCGCGGGCCGCACGCGAATCGCGCGCGGGCAGCTCAAGTAATAGCTCGTTCATACAAAGGCCGCAGTGAGGGCGCGGGCGGCAAGTGCGGGAGCCAGGGTTACCAACTCCCAAAAATATTTACCCCTCAAGCTAAGTCAAATATCCACAATTACTTGAAAATCCCCCTTTTTTTTCAGATGTGCAATCATCAAATGACTAAAACCCATCCATGTTCCTTCTTTGCCTTTTGTGTTCCAGGGCCGCGGTAACTCTTTCGGCATCGGCCCTTGCAGACCCCTTCCTTTTGGTGACATCACTTTGAGGCGCGCGTGGAACACGAACGCACCGTCGACACGACTTGTCGTCATAAGACGGACGGAAGGACGGCGAGCTAGCCCATAGCTCCCCGTCCACAGGCCCGCGCCTACGGTGGCCACGTGGTGGCCCCCGGCCATTTATTTTATTAAATCACATCCCTCTTATTTACCCCTAAATTTGGGGGGAAAACCCCTAAGTTGGTAACCCTGGCGGGAGCGGGGATCTCCGGTCCTGCGCCGCTCGCCGCACCGCGCTGCCAGTCTGGCCGAGCACTTAGCCCGGATCAAAACACCAAAGTAACTTGTTTCTGTCCAACGTTGTCAAACTTTCCGTGAACAAGAAGGGTTCAAACACAGGTTTAATGACGTAATTTGCTGCAAAACGATGGGGTGTAATGTCTTGTTGTTAAGTACGAGTAATATGGGAAAGGCTTACGTTTTGATGACTTATATAGGAGTTATAAACAATGTTCGAATGAGACATTAGAGCAGATGGCATGCATTAGGCAGAATGTTCAAGGGCTTGGATGTTACATAATTAGTGGGTTTTATTAGGCACTATCAGAATTTAAATATATCTTATAATATAAAGTTTTAAAACAACAAAATTAAAAAAACAGCATTGCGATTCAACGGGGCAATGCTACCAGCAAGGTGATTTTTAGTTGGGTCCGAGTGCTCTCAGCCTTTCCTTGTGACCCAAGAAATACGAAATATTTTTTTTTCCTTTATGTTAAGATATGAAGACAAAATATTATATCCCTAGCTGACACCTTAGGGAAAGGTGGCCTTATCATGACAATAACAAATTATATTTGAACCCGTTTTATTTCTAGACACGAATCAGTATTTTTTTAATAAAAACAAATTCGTTTGTCACTGTAAGATCTTTTGCCACATATTTCAAGAAACATGATTTTACAAACAGTTATATAATAAAGAAATACAGAATAGAATGACCTACTTTTCTCTTTGAACTTTGTGTTATTTTGTTCATAACCTAATATGTACATACGTAGATAAGATATAATGAGAAATTCGCTCTCTAGCAATGTTTGAGTTCGAAATACTAACATAGGTTTATTTAACATTTCATGGAGTTCAAAACCTCTTGATATTCAGTCATTTAAACACTAATTTGTTGAAATATTATAGAAGTTTGCAGCGCGGTCCAGTGCAAAAGCCAAAATGGTACAAACGATGGGACACTTGATATCGTGTACAACCTGTCCTGTTGTATGCACATCACAGGAGCTGATGGGCGCTATTGAAATCGTCAACACGTCGCCAAATTTTGGGCTGACTCTAGATTGTAATCGAAACGCTCAGAAGAAGATGGAACTATTTATGAAACTTCCATTTTCATACAAATAGATTAGTGGAGACATAGACAAGCAAGGCTCTACCTCAATGTGACCACGATCACCATAGACGTAGGTTTTGTTGTATTTTTTTGACATAGGCCTTCTTGGCTACCTATAAAACGTCGAGAAAAGATGCACGGTTCGGGTTAGTTGTTTTCTATGGGGAAGAACCAGCTAACCTTACCAAACATATTTTGGGGTAAGATAAGTAAACTAGAGAGCTTACTTAGGGCGAATGTAAAATTCAAACTGAACGCGATCAACATTTAAAGTACGTTCAACAGCTGTCAGTGTGAATACTATTCTACATCAATGTTATTACTATGATTACTGCGGGACATTTAAACAATGCAATTGTGTTTTAAAACACCAGAAAGTGGCAATAATGTAAATTGCCGTTTTCTGGTGTTTTAAAACACAATAAAAGAAGATTCTTTTTAGAGCATCAATTGATGGATTTGTATGAGAATTGGATGAAAGTATAGTTGATAGCATTGTACCCTAATTTTTTTGCTATAGTAGTATGCAATATCTAAGAGATTCCACACTGCTGAGTACCAGAGGCCCTACTCTCTAACGTTTCGTCCGAATATTCGGATCTATCCCTCCCTCTCGAGCACGTCTGCAGATGTGTGCGAGTGAGAGAGACGGATAGATCCGAATATTCGGACGAACCGTAAGATAGTAGGGCCTCTGGTTTTATACAATTCGAAATATCCACTATACGAAGCTGCGTAGTCCACTATCTACTCGTAAATAGGGCACCACCTTATGTTTGTACATTATTAATGTAGGTACCCACTGAAATTGCGAAACGAAATCATGAATTAAATATTGTATTACGAGCTATTTCAACTGTCTATAAATATTAACGAATTACCTCTTAGCATAAGGTAGGTCATGAAATTTTCTATTAGTGAATATTTAAGCTAATAAGAACTCGACGACCTTTTTATAAAGATGAATACATGTAGATTTTCAATGCTTTCACAGGGTGCCTTGTTTCTTATGTAGCATCCCTCCTGTTTCCGTGGTAGTTTGATGACCGAATGGCGGAGCGGTAGTGAGGCAGCCTTACGTTCTTAGGGTCCCGGGTTCGAATCCCGGTCGGAGCAAATGTTTGTGTGATGAGCATGGGCATTTGTTTCCGAGTCATGGATGTTTACATGTATATTAAGTATGTATTTACAAACAAAAATTATCTATGTAGTATATCAACTATCTGGTGTCCACGACACAAGCCTCGTTGCTTAGTGTGGCACTGGATGGTGCTGTGTGTAATGTCCAGCGATATTTATTTATTATTATTATTATTATTTATTAGTTTAGTATTCACCCGAGTGATATTTTCTCGTTTATACTCCAACTTGGAACTGTTTAAAAGAATTAACCAGAAATCGACCGTTAACTTCACCGGCTTTGGGTTTTATTTATTTATGTACCACTTCAAGCACAACGTACAGTTACGTATACATTAGACATAGACATAGATTTTCGCTTCGTTTAGAATCAAACGCTTATAACATAGTCATTCATGTGTGTTGCATAGAAATATGCTGCTTACTCTACAATAAGTTTGCTGAGAAATAAATCTTGTATGTAAGTAAATATGAAACGAGTTTGTAAGTAAATTAAGATGCATGTAAGACTCGGTTTGTGACAGAGTTTTCGATGAAAAATCAAGTAACTGATTATTCAAAGTAAAAAACTCGGCAAGTGCGTGTCGGACGGGCCAAAATATGTTTTCACTTCTCATGCTCTTAAAGTACGCCAATATAGCCCTACGAAGCGCCCTTTTAGGCCCTAGGGCGTAAAGTAAATCTCGTAGTCGTGACTTGTTGAGGCACGAGTACCTCGACGTGCTCTCCCCCGGCTGCCGCGACCTGCTGCTGCGTGATGCGCACATTTAGCTTCAACTAAAAAAATCTGACGTGATTTTTATTTTATTAAGGATTTTTATTTTAATAAGTAATATTAAATAAATATTTTTTGTACTAAATTGACTATTTTTCTCACACTCAAAGTGAAAAGTACAGTGTAACACACGGCGCTAAAATCCCATTATAACTCGGTTCCTATTTACTACCTCGTTAGAGCTCGGTAGTAAAACTACCTCGTACATAATGAGTCATTTTAGCCCCTTGTATTACAATGTACTATTGTATTGCATAGTTTTTCTCGAAGAAGATGATAAATGTGTTTTTGCGGTTGTATCTTACCAAAAACTGTCTGTATTTTGTTTTCATTAAAAAAGTTAATTAAATCACTGGCAACAACACTATTTTGTAAACTAGCTGAAAGTAGACCATTTTTAGCCACTTATGGCGTCTCAACTTGTGTATCTAACTAGTTTGCGTGCTCGCCTATTACCTAGAATACCTAGACAGTAAACAATCTTTTAATTAGTGGCCAGAATGTGCTGTTTGTTTTGCTCACTAACAAACCTAGGTACGATCGGAACAAATAGCATGCTTACTTCATTCAAAAGGTCAAGTTCTGGAATGAAATGAACCAACCTGCATCCCACTAATCAATACTTAATTAAATCTAGGAAGCAGATGCAGATGCAGATTGCTTAGATATTTTTTTAATGCTTTTCAGGTTATTTTTTAAGCGGTAAGGTAGACATCATAAAATTATACTAATCTAATCAGTGCATTCATATAATAGTGCAATTAGGTTTAGCAGAATTTCACACTATTTATAATAAACAAGCTGAATTTATGATTGCTTTGCCAACAGATCGCCAGTTCTACCACAAATGGGCCCTGCTAACAGATCCTGAAGATGTAGGCGCTGGAGCCAAGGGATACTTGAAGTGCGACATCAGCGTCATCGGCAAGGGTGACAGCATCAAGGTTCCTCCCAAAAGTGAGAAGGATGAAGATGATATCGAAGCGTAAGTAACTTGTGCTTAGCCAACTAAATGTGCGGTGAAACCGGTACGGACAAATTGCGGACATGGTACTGAAGACCGGATTCTGATAGATACTATAGGTACTAAAATATTTGTCAATGGTGTCGATTCTGTTGTGCACAAACTAAACTTAATTTAGGCTATTGCTATCTTTTACTCAAAGGCAGTGCGAGAAAAGGACTAGGTACTAACTAAGTTAGGTACTGTAAGGTAATGTCAAACTCGAAAGAGATACCGTGGCCCCGGAACACAAACGGCGATGAAGCAACATGGATGGGTTTTAGTCAGTAAAAGTCTGACACTCCCTCCTGCTCCGCCCAGAGCGGGAGAAGTCATGTAATGATTTCCCATCCGAAAAAAAAGGTAATGTCAAACTAGTTTATGCCTTGCGCTTCACCGTGTTTTTAGTCGACATGATTTTACGTGCACCCTTCATTTGTATAGAAATATTAGTTCCAACTAAATTTGACAGCTCTAAATTACGTCCGTCTCTTTCTCGTTTTATTAGAGATAAGAATAGCAATAGCCTAAATTAAGTTTAGTTTGTGCAAAACCGAATCGACAACATTGTCCGTTTTTTCCGTAGGTCAGGTTGAACAAACAGTTATTGGCAACAAACGATGGTTTTGGAGCAAGGTTTAAGGTTTAAATAAAAGGCCGAGTTGCAGGCTACAGCTGAAGATTAGTACCTAACTGATGTTATAGGTGTACTTAGGCTGGTTTTCAGGCCCTTCTTCTTTGCATGTTTCTTCGGTACGACAGTATTACAAATTGTGTTGACAGAACTTCGTCACTTCCCCGACATTGGCATATTTTTGAGGCACACAGGGCAGGATATGAGATAGAACATAGTCTGCAAGTATTCTGGGACCGTAACCGTACTACTGGTCTTAAGTTAAAACACACGTCTTACTAACGCATAATTAACTATAGACCAAAGTAGAAACTGTGTAACAAGATCCTTAACGAAGCCGAAAGGCACTTGTTCTCCCCATTATTGCGATATTTTTTTGACTATACCTGGGAACCTTCTAGTTACGGAGATATTGCGGTCAAAGTCCCAACATTTTCACAAGTTTTTTTTTTAATAAATGTTTTTCATGTCACATTTTTTATTTAAACACCTCCACGACCCCCGTACTATATTCAATACATCCATCAGCACAATGTTTTGAGTGCGTAACATGGAGTTAGGACTCCATGTCATTTGACTTTTTTTTTGGGGTGAAAAATACTGTGATTGTATTGGTAAGCACATAGATACCTACCATACCTTTTTTTTTTTTTTTGGATATCATCAAATGATCCCTTCCGCTCTGGGCGGAGCGGGAGTGTTAGACTTTTACTGACTAAAACCCATCCATGTTCCTTCATTTCTCTTTGTGTTCCAAGGCCGCGGTATCTCTTTCGAACAGTCCTGCTTACAATACCTTATAGTAACATAAAATAAGTGCCTCTTAGTCCATTCCACGAACATACATGGCAGGGCTCTGTACAGTTAATCCGGATCACAAGGTGAACTTGGTCTTGAAGTGAAAAACTTCAAGACATTCAATGTGGAAAACTTTGTGCGTTTTCCTTCTTTTGAATCGACAAGGACCTAAGTTTACTTTACAAAAAATCGAATGTCAAGTTCGTCTTTCAATAAGCACAACGTCTCCACGCCAAAGTTAACAATTGACATCTTTTCTACCGGAATATTGCGTTGTACCTTGGCGTAACATAAAACCGTCTTCTTGTTGCCGTATTCTTATAATAAGAGTTTGCTTATTCATTAATTGGATAAACTTGAGAAAGTTTTGGTAATTATTTAAACGAAATAACACAACTTTTTTTGTCAGCATTTCGGTTTGAGGTCAAATTTTGCTGTTCATTGATGTTACGTTTTTTGAAATGGGTAAAATTATTTTTGAATAGTTTTAAAGGTCAACTACCTCACTTTTTTTAGTAATTGTGTTCTAAAGTCTGTAAACTGATTGATGAACGACCAAAGACTGTTTCAACATTTTATTTCGGACTCTTCTTCTTACGTTTTTTGAGGAGAAGAGCAACCTTTGTTGACCCACGCATGATCCCTTAATTCACTTTGACTAACTGATTAGATCTAGTAATTGCACAGTTCTCTCTTGAGGAGATTACGGTACAGATTCTGCTGTTACTGGAAATGGCTACGGCTAGCGCTACCGGAATAAGATTAATGAGTGAAAAATCAGTAAGATTTATAAATCTCGTGATTGCAAAAAAAATGGCTCCACATGCCACGCAGCACGAAATATGATCATTGATCGATACTTTGGGAAGAATGATTCTGGCAATAAAATCTCAACAAATAGCCAAAAAAACTCTTCTGATTCGACATTATCCTGATTTGATTTTTTTCTGTGGAAAATCTTATTGAAAATATCGTGATCAATCTTAAATATCAAGCACAAAATAATAGTGTCTCTATTTCTGGACTACTTCCTAAAATATGAGAAAGTTTGATAAAAAATACGACAAAAAGCGATCGCATTTTGAATCAGCAAAACTAAGACGATTGGGTAAATTTTATTTACCATACAAAATTGCTAATCCTTAATAACTCTGGAAAAGTAGGTGGTAATTTTCTTAATTTCAAGTTGTATATTGTCATGGTCCACCTTGAATGTGTAACTCGTTACTCGGTGTAAAACTTTGTCAAGAATTCTAAATTCCCCCAATTCAATTAATTCAGTGTTTGATTCGCAAATCGGGAAAAGTTTAAATGAGTTTTTGTGTCAAGAATTACCATCAGACTTCATCCTCTGCAATACTTGCTACCACTAAACTAACAAGGCATTCATAGTTTATAGCCCTAGCTGTGGCGAACTTTATGAAAAGCTTGTACTTACCTGTCTATAGTGAGTTACTGTATGTTTATAACCCAGTAAAAGAGTGGGTAGGAAAGCTCAAAGATATTCGCGGGTTTACGCATGTGTATAAAGCCGTGCCGCTCCCGGGGGGGTCGAGAAAAAACAATTTTCATTCTCATTTCGCCCCATATTTCGCCTACTGTTTTGTATTATACATTTATTATTTATATGAAAGCTGAAGTTTAGAACTTGATTAGGTAAAAGTAACGTCGATATGACGTCATACCGGCTGGCTGGTACGGCACACAGCGGTCTATCATAGACCAACATGGTGCATCATATTCTGCCTAGGCAATCTAACTGGATGCAGCGGAAATGGAACAACTACCAATCTGAAATTGAAAATACTTATTTCAGGCCAAGCACACGTTAATTGATACAAGTCCATTTAAGTTAGAAGGTATAGCTACGTTAGTAAAAATTAAAATAATTTGGACATCAGTCCGACAACACTAGACAGTTACTGGGAAAAATGTAATACACACTAAAAACTTTAAAGATGAATCTCGAACAACAAGCTTGTGTCTAAATACTTAAATAATAAGTTGTAACTAACATTATATTTATTAGTTTCTTTTATTAACCTTCTATGGATGTTGCTTGTCCGAAATAAAAGAAATTAAATTTTATTTGTAATTACAAACTCATGAAGTAATTCAATCCTATGTACATAAGTTTAGTTATATCGAAATCCTTTGGCTTGCTAGGTATCCATCCGAGTAAACTAAACTAACTTTACTTCCAAAGAAGTTCACGGTTTAGGGGTAGGTAGAGGTAGGTATTTTCAAGGAAGACAAAAGAATGTATCTATTGATTCGGCCTTTTCAGTAACTTAATATTTCACGACACGTTAAAAGCCGTAACGTAACTTTCACTTTAGGGTTACTTCAGTGGCAAGTACATAATATAAATATTACGTAGGTATATGTTCCCTTGCAAAAAAATATAACATTGTCGGAGACACATTTGTCTGTTTTACCAAAATGCTGTAAAAATAATGTTTTCGCTTAAAAAGCGGTAATTAATAAATATTTGCAATTTCCCGAGGATGCGACCCAGTACCTACAAGTTATGATAACTCAATGAAAAGCACGTATTTTATCTCTTCTGTGTATTAATTTTCATCGTAAACTGTTATGTCGTGATAAGGTAGACAGAGTTAATTACGCATTAATAATAATAACTGGATGACCGAGCTATGTACGGTTTTTTTTCTAAAATTAAACCTAGCTAGATCGATTTATGGCCCCGTATGTTCTGTCGAAATAGGAATCCGCCGAACGAAGTGCATATTGAAGAAGGTATCTGTCGAAGTAGTGTTTTTCAAAGGTGTGTGTTGTCGAAGTATGTTCTGTCGATGCAATGAGTAGTCGAACTATTGTTTTTCGAATTAACGATAGAAGATCAGGTTGACACTTTTATCAGTGTCTATTTCACTAATAAGCTATAACAACACATACCTATATACCGCACATAATTATGCTTGTTTACTGACCTCGTTTTCGATGAAGCTGTAAATTATTCGCGAATGTGGTCCCCAACCGACTGAAAATTACAAAATGAAAACGAAATGAGTTCTTTAATGAAATATCACAAAAAATCTGGCCGTTGAACAGAGGGCGCGGGTCGTAAATATTTTAAAGATTTTCTGTGATTAAAAGTATATTAAGAAACGGATGAATTGGTCTTTTATTTTTGCTGTCTATTTTTGTAATTAATTTATGCATGCAGCTTATTATTACAAATTAAACTCAGCATTTGAGCTGCGTATTGTCTTTTAGATCAGAAAATTATAGGCGTTATTAACACTGAAAACATAAATACTTTCTTTTTGTTCCATTCATCCAGATCAAGATAATAATAACTCAGATTATTATTAACAATTTTTATAGAAACCTGCTTCTCCCTGATGGGATTCCAATGGAGCGCCAGAGATGCAGATTTATCGTGAAGATCCACAAAGCTGACGGTCTACCGAAGATGAACTACTCAATCTTGGCTAACATGAAACGGGCCTTCACAGGGGAGAGCCAGGATCTCGTAAATGCTTACGTTCAAGTTTCCTTCGCTGGAATGACCGTGAGTCTCAATTTATTAATTTTCTATTTTAATTTAATTCTTGTAGCTTTTTCCCAATTAAGTTAGGATACCCCTTGTTATGACTGGTAGCCAGATTTTCGGAATACTGAGTACCTGTCGGGACTGCCGAAGATCCTCAAATGGGAGCCGGGACCAATGGTTAAACATGCTTTCCGAGACACGGAGGAAACTCGTTTACTGTCTAAAAATCTTAAAAGAAAATACCCTTGCTTACTTAAATTATAGATATTTATATTTATTAATTTAAAATGTACTATACACCCTCTGACACTGCTGTACGGGAATCTTTAAAGAGAGAAAACATGTTCAGCTAAGTAAGTTAGCCGGGAGTACAACCACCCTCTAACGCGTTTCGGGTTATCATAAAATGGCACGAACATATAAACCAATAAATACTCCCCCCAACTTCCCAACTCAACTCCCTCCTTCCTCCCACAAATCAAAATTATTCCAAAAAGAAACCATTATAGGCCTCTCAGGCGATGATTAGTACTTTGAGGGTGATATCATAATTCATGATACTCGTAACACGAACAGATCAGCATTTTTTTGCATCTATTTCTCTTTTTCCCTACCCTCATTCAATTTCAGTCACCCAGCTCAATCGTAAGCAGTGGCGGGCTATTGGCAACCACCCCGACTTACGATAAAAAGGTCGTGGATTGGCCCATTCATCATCATCATCATCAGCCTATTAATGTTCCCACTGCTGGGACACAGGCCTCCTCTCTATGGGAGGGAATGGGCTATAATCCACCACGCGGGCCCAGTGCGGGTTGGTAGATGTCACATGTCTTCGAATTTTTCGGTTCTAGGACATGCCGGTTTCCTCACGATGTTTTCCTTCACCGTTTTGAGAGCAGTGGTGATGAAATAAATTACACAAAGTAATGCGCCTGTCTGGGTTCGAACCCACAACTTACTATTCGTAAGTCGGGGCCGCCACCACTGGGCCACCACTGCTCATTGGCCCATTACTTCATGTAATTTATTTTGTTACTACTGCTCTCAAAACGGTGAAGGGAAAACTTCTTGAACCAGTATGTCATAGAACCAAAACTTCGAAAGGCCTCTCCACCATTCATGAGTGTGGATCCGGTTCGCATATATTTCGCGGCTTCGCGTCCCGTTCGCGGATCGTTCCCCGAAAATTGTCGGTTTTTGTCCCTCGTCAAAGGATTTTCGAACTTTACTATGAACCTGGCGCGAACCTCTGCGAATGTGGAACTTGGCAGTTTCGCACCGCGATCCGCGCCACAATTTCAAGCCGTAATTCGCGCGGGAATGTGGAGAGGCCTGAAGACTTGTGACATCTGTCAATTTTAAACTCTTCAGACATGAATTTGGATGTACTCGTATAATTAAATCAATTCAATTTAATTTCTTAATAGTTTATGGCGTTGAATATGTAATAATCATAATATCCTTGTGCGATAAAAATTCATCATCTATCGGTAAATGTCAGTCAATGTCAGTGTTATCCTTATAGTAGTCAGTGCTACCTACATTGTAAATAGGTTTCAATTCAACAATAAGGTTCTCAAGCAATTAGGGGATTCAAAAGGAAATTAGAGTTTTATATGGTCCCCTAGGGTATCGTAGTGGAACATAGAGTGTTGTGTGATCCCCTGGGGGACTGGTCTAGGGGATTTTAGTGGAACGAGCGATCTGCCAACCTGCACTGGGCCCGCGTGGTAGATTATAGCCCATTCCCTCTCATAGAGAGAATACCTGTTTCCCAACTGTGTGCACATTTAAACTGACCAATTCAATCACCAATAGTGCAGAAATCTTATCGAATTTTATCCAACAAATTCCAGGGCAATACGTGCGTCCGCAAGTACTCGTACACTCCGGTCTGGAACGAGCAGATTGTATTCACGGAGATGTTTCCGCCGCTGTGCCAGCGAATCAAGCTGCAGCTGAGGGACAATGACCCCGTGCATCCCAACATAATTGGCACGCACTTCATCGATCTCAAGACTATTTCTAATGATGGAGATAGAGGTGAACATTTTTATTTTTTTAGATTTGGTATTTTTCTTTTTTTTTCTTTTAGTATGACCCGTTTTTAATCATAGACTCATGGCGCTAATCTCAGTAGAGAGTAACCAACGATACAGGAGACATTAAAGGGCCGCGCAAACGACAGAATTTTTGTGTGCGACCTCAGGCCAAATAAAAAATCAAGATACAGGGCTACGAACAATAAAGTGAAGCCATAAGTAACGAGCCGGTTTCGTAAACATGTGTGCATTTTTTGAGCTTAGTTTAAAATTGTAGTTTAATGTAAATGTGTGCGTGTGAGCGTGTACGAGCGGGGTTTAGTTTTGCGCTGGCTTCACTTTATTGTTCGCAGCGCTATGTCTTGGTTTTTTATTTGGTCTGAGTGTGCGACAGACAAAAACTCTCAAATTTTGCGTGATTGATTTGACTATGTACTTTTTCGTCCACTATAAGGCGATCAATAGGATCATTACCATCAGTAGATCCTTAAACACAACACAACTTGACAAAAAAGTAGTCAAACACATCAATTAAGCAAAATTTGTCGCACAGTTTTTGTCTGTCGCAGACTTGTACACACAAAAAGTCTGTAGTCTGCGCTGCCCCTATAGACTACAAATGTGTGCATGCTACAAGTTTAGTCTTTCTTCTCCTATTCTTTCAGGTTTCCGTTAGGATAAGGTTCTCCTTCTTCGTCGTCTCGATGATTCCTTACGTGTTAAATAAATTTTGACTAGAACTCTGCCACTTCAATAGCGTTAGTAGTCGGACAGGTCCTTCAAGGTGCAGGTGGAGTTGCACAAAGAGCACATCAGGAGGTGGTTAGGTGTACATATTAGGACATCGCCATGCCGCGTGAAAAACTGACATTATTAAAATTATCTGGATATAAGAATGTCCGCACATAGGCCTTAGGTTCGGTGTAATTTTTTCAGCAATAACTTTGATCGTGTCATTATAGACACAATTATGTTTAAATTTCACTTGCTTAGTCGTTGTTAAAAAATCATTTAGGTCATGTGTTTCTAATTGCGTTTTACATCTCATTTTACCATTATACAACGAACCTAAACTTCTTCGAACGTGAACGTTTCGTCTTTTTTATCTTTAATCTTGTACCACGTGCTTGAAGAATCAAATCAATGAATTTTAATTCTCAATAACTAATTCTTGATTATTTATTATTTTGACATGAATACGGCAATTAGAACCTCATACGTCAATCGATTACTCATTGGTCACCGTAACATTGGCGTGTGTGAGTGAGTGCACGTCAAGCATAGTTTTGCGTTAGTGTGACAGTCAATAGCAAGCTCGCGATATAAGTGTGTGTAGTTTATTTGTGTGCGTAAGCGGCGACACGCGTTTTAATACAAATCAGGAACTATTTCCTTTCTAATCTCATTTATCTGTTATGTGTCAAGCACCATCAAAAAATTTCGGAGTCAGAATCGTTCCTACACCAAATGCACATTATCAAAGTCATACCACTAAACCAGACTGCCGACGTGTTTCAGGTTACCTGCCGACCTTCGGGCCTGCCTACATCTACTTATACGGTTCTACCCGTGACTACAGCATGCTAGATCAGCACGCAGCCCTCAACAGTGGCATGGGCGAAGGAGTATCCTATAGGGGAAGGTGATTACCATGCATTTAAGAACTATTCATGTTAACACCATTATAAGATGGGAAGACGACTTAAAAGTTACTGCTGAGGGCGGGTTGGGGGGGGGGGTTACAATAAAATTGACGACCGCCGCGCCGCGGTTTGGAAAGGCCTGTTGAAAAATTGAGTATTATTTAACAAATTCAAAATCTTGGCTATTACTTGATATGCTGAAAAGGATTCATTCAAAATTAATGACGTATAGCTGCTTAGATCACAATACTTGTAAAAGTAGCAGTAGGTATCTGATCACCCAGTTGTGGAGATTAGGTAGGCTGTCACTCCTTCGAAAAATTTACATCCGATTAGACTGGAAGATGACCCCAACAAGGGACTGGAAGTTGGTAGAAAACGAATCATGACATTTGTGACGATTGACAAACGAGAATGGAAGAAAATAAAAGTGTTTCGCCGACCCCAAATAACATGGGACGAGGGTAGGAAGATGATGATGATGATGATGATGACGACAAGTAAAAAGTAGCTGTTAATCCACTTCTTTTGATGACCAAACTCGAAACGTCAAGTAAAATTTCTTCACACTCGTTTATGTTATAGTTGTACCTGCCTACGACACACTGCACAAAAATTAAATCATTTTTTACTATTACAGAGTACTCATTTCGATTCGCACGGAAATAATCGAAGGCATCGAATGCCCTCTATCGGATGTGGAAGTGGAGCCCATCCCGCCGATCAACGAGACAAGCTTTGAGAAGCACGAAGAATTCTTTTTGTTCTCCAGCGTGTTTGAAGCTAACCTGATAGACAAACGACTTGCAGACAAACCCTTGATATTTGAACTCAGCATTGGTAACTCAGGGAACTCGTTGGATGGACACCACGAGTCTGTCAAGAGACCCCACGACTTAGAAGTTGATCTAGGTATGTATTTGGTCGGGCGAGGCCCGCATGTCAGCGGGCCGACACTAGTCCGGGGCAGCGGAAGTCGCACAAGATTCTGCTGCCCCCGACGTGACGCAAGTGTGCAACCCCAACACTGGTGTGGTTTTAGTCAGTACGAGTGTGACAGACCCGCTCTCCCCAGGGCGGAGGAAATCCATTGAGGGTTTATTTAGATTTTCGTTTTGTCCGCACTGGTTTGTCCGTCATTGTGAAATTTTACATGACATATTTTCGGTTACCTAACCCTGGGCATGAGGAATCGTTTTATAATTTTTTCATGACGTCACTATTTGAACCACTCAGTATGGAGATATAATTTAAAACTTTTATTTTATGATTTTTATAGTGAGTTTATTTATTATTTCTCAGAACTTAGTTGAAGTTATATCAAACATCGTCTCTTTTTGTTAACAATACATTTTACTTTCCTGTAACCTCTTTTAGTTCATATGCTTACGAAGTCACATCAACACAGTGACGGACATTGGAGACTGAACTTGACTTTAGGAGTCCGGGTTATTGCCGGGCAATATGCCTTGCCTGCTCACTCATAACTTACGTTGCAATAATTCTCCTTTCATGGCTCTACAGAGCACGGAGAAGACTCGGCGGTCGCAGAAAGCATAAACTCAGCTTGTCACCATTGACTCGCACAAAGTCACAAAAAACGTATCCAATTTAATCAGTGCTGTCTTTTAAAACTGCCGGGCAGGGGTTTAAATCTCACTAAGGGGAAGCGCAGACGACAGACTTTTTGTGTGTACAAGTCTGCGACAGGCAAAAACTCTGCGACAAAATTTTCGTGATTGATGTGTTTGACTACCTTTTTGTCCACTACAGTAGGATCTTTTCCATCAGTAGATCCTTATAGTGGACAAAAAGTAGTCAAACACATCAATCACGCAAAATTTGTCGCAGAATTTTGCCTGTCGCAGACTAAAGATGTACAAAAATCTCAATCTGACTCAAATCGAAAAGAAAACAACATGTTATTTCAATACTCGTGACAAGATCCCTGTCTTTTCAGCGCCAAGACATCCCTGTATCGATATCGTACCTATTTTCTTATTAACTTCTGATTCTATCAACAGATGAGGTGTGTGCTGATACCGGCTATTGGCAGAGCACAACTCTGGCATCGAAGGCGGCGTCCACAGATAAAACATACTATTATCTGCCGTACTGGGACCACAAGCAGTGTATGCATATACGCAGCATCTGGCCCGACCACCGCAGGCGCATGTACAACTCCAACCTTATAGCAAACCTCATCGAGAAATATGTTAGTAAATTTTTTGATCTTAAAGGAAAGTAGATGTATGAAAGTGGACGAGGTGACCGGAGTATGTAAGAATCGTAGCATGTTTGGTTCTGTAGTTTCTACCTAGGGTAGGTAGAAAGTACAGAACCACACTTGCTATTGAAATGACGGAATATTGGATCGAATTGTGACATGTGACAAAAAGTGGATTGTTTACGATAACCGTAAGCGAAAAATGCAATGGCTGACCCCAGGTCAAACGCCGCAACAGTGCCCTAAAGCAAAGCTTACCAATAAAAAGGTAATGGTAACTGTTTGATGGTCTCTTCATGGTGTTATTCACTATAGCTTTCTCAGGTCTGGTCAGGCAATAACAGGAGATGTTTACTGTGCCGAACTTCGAACAATGATGGTGAAACTGGCTGTGAAACAGCCCCGACTCGCGATATATCTTCACCATTATTGCTCCATGATAACGCAAGACCTCACACTGCACGAGAAACCATTGTAACTCTACAGGAGCGGCAGTTAGAAACTATAGGTCATCCTCCGTACTTGCCAGATCTTGCTCCAACGGACTACCATTTTTTTCGTGATTTGGACGATTTTCTACGTGATAAAAAAAATTCTTCCCAGGAGGCAGTACAAAATGCTTTCACACAGTTTGTCGAATCTAGATCCTCAGAGTTCTATCGTAAAGGCATAAATAAACTTCCGTTTAGATGGCAGCAGTGTGTAGATAATGTGGGTAAATATTTTGATTATATAAACATGTTATATCTTAGAAAAAAACGAGTTTCAATTTTTCGGTACATTTCGGCAATTTCATACTTTAACCCCTAATATTTTTATGACCTAAGTAGTTGTTTCAAGTTTTGTTTCTATTTGTGTACGTGAGTTTATATGTTTGTAAATGATACAGGAGAAATTCCTAGAGAGGGGCAAACATTAAAAAAGAAAGAAAGGCGCTGTATTTCTAAAACAACTTTGAACGGGATTAACTTAAGCTTTTCGATGAAGATGGAAAACTCAAAATTGTATTAGTTTGACATAAACTACGAAAAATGTTATGTTCTCAGTCCTGTTGGAAGTCGCATATCTAGTGCTAATACATTTAAAAATATCTCAAAAGTAATTGAATTGGCCAAAACTAATAAAAATATAATTTACTTAAGTACTTCCTACTACTGATCAAAATTTAAGATGTAATAGAAACTTCCACGGGCTGAAATCGAGTCTGGATCCGTTAAACCTTATCAAGATACAAAAAATTGACCAAATGAATTGATATAAAGACATTACTACTTAATGAGTGCAATATCAAATAAGACCTTATAACATTAATATACATATAACAGAATTTAAACATCACATTCCAACAAATTCCAGGAGGAAGGCCTTACTGACTGCCAAGCAGCGCTGGACGCAGAGATCCTCCCGGATAGCAGCAGCGTGCTCATGCTGAAGAAAACGCTTGAAGCGGTGAGCAGCGCGTGCAGCGACTACGTGCGCCACATGACCAACGCACCGCCTTTGGGCAACACCAAGCTCGACAAAGAACGTCAGAAACTCTGCGTCTTTGAGATTGTAAGCATTTGAATCCAATTAGACCCAATTGGGTCAGCCAGTCAATCGATTGGTGTTGTCAACATCAATCAATTGACTGGCTGTTTTAGAAAATAAATCGCTACGATCGTTATTAATTTCCTTTGCTTTCAAGAATTCGCCATCTGTTAAGACTTTTAATGGCGGTCGGCGCATCGTGTCTTTTTATTCCAGTAGTGCTCTATTAGTTATAATCACAGCAGTATCCTCTTTTCTAGCCATTTCGTCTTTCAAACAGTCACTCCATACATCGTTTATTTGGTCTTCCTTTGCTCTATTCCCTTTTTTAATTCCACAGGAACAAATCGCCTCAATGTCTAAAAGTCTACGGGCCTTAATCACCAAACACTCGATGAAGGAGCGTCTGCGCACCGCTTACGACTACTTAGAGAAACTGAAACATCTCTGCGAAGATGTAAGTATAACTACATAAGTTTTATAGTTTTTTTTTGGATGAGGTCAGAAGAAATGGACGTAAAGTATGCCCAAAACCTTGTCCAATTCTAGTTGGAGTCGACGCAACATGTTTTCTTCTTCCATCCCCCCTGTCAGACGTCACGGAATAATTGACTTCTTTCTCTTTCATATCATTCCTCACACAATCCACCCATCATCTTATTTTGGCTTCCCCCCTACCTCTTCATCCATTAACATTTAAGAAAACATGTGAAAGACTTTTTTTACATAATTTTGTTTCCCTTCCAGGCTCAGCACGCATTGCCAGACATATTCATCTGGATGATTAGCAACGGAAAGCGCTTAGCGTATCAACGCATCCCTGCTAGGGATATCATCTACTCTGATTACGCGGACGAGTCCGGCAAATATTGCGCCAAGATGCAGACACTGTTTCTTAAGGTAAAATGATCAAGGGCTATGTGAAAGGGGAATACTTCTGCGTGTGGCCACCGCCATCTAGTTTTTACGTAAATCCATTCAGTTTGTCATCTAGTTTTAAAATCTATCATATTGGAAGTCGTTAAAGGAAAACGATGCGGTTTAAGAGGAAACACTGAGGGCGAGAGGATTGAAAAGGTATTTGTAAAATGCATGCGCACAGAGTTCGAAAGAGGTCAATGTAGCAAAATATGGCCCTGTAAGTATCCTAGGGGCACGTATTTTAAAGTCCTATAGAAATCCTACAAACGTTTATAGAACCACAGTTGGGCGCAGTTTGTAGGATTACGCCCTATAGTCGTTTTTTTACAATTCGATTTTATAATTATCTTATTAGTTACTTTTACAAGATATAACTGTCCTATAAAGATCCGCACTGAGCAAGCGCAATTAGTCCTCTAACGATCTGGTATGTGCAGCTACTGGTGTAATTGATCCAACAGTTGTCATTGTGATGCCAACACAAACAAGTTATCATGCCTTGTGACTGGGACTGTAGCTTTGATTTTCTTTTTTGTATTTTTGTATTATAAAAAATAATGAAGAGCGAATGTTCTAGCATTACTAGAACATTCGCTCTTCATTATTTTTTTAACGATGACCTGGAATAAAAAAAAAAAAAAAAAAAAACTCAAACTCAACCTCAAAGCATTTATTTCAATTAGACCATTACGGCACTTTTGAATGTCAAAAATACAAAAAAGAAAATCAAAGCTACAGTCCCAGTCACAAGGCATAATAACTTGAGAAAGTACTGTAGTTCAATCAAAGTTAATCAAAGGGTAATTAAATGATCCACATTGTAATACCTATCGAAATTAGCTTAACATAGGTAACTTTTGTCTTTTGTGTAAAGAATGCCTACTAAACTTGCGTAATTAATTTTATTGATAGTGTTCGATGATAATAAACATATCTTCAGACTTCATGCCTCTTCAAAACTAAACATATTTATTATTTGTTTATTCGATAATAATTAACAAATAATTGAGCCGCCATAGGATCCAAATCACGTGTCCTGATATTGCAATAACAAAACTTTTATAAAACAACTTAGTCAAAGTTAATTAAGACTACTACAGGATATACCTACTTCGCCACCATACTTAAGTTTTAGGGTTCTTTTATTGATTGATAGATTTTTTTTATTTAGCCCGTATTGTCCCACTCCTGAACAAAGGCCTGCCACCATCCCTTCCACTTCTCGCGATGGTGTGCTTCTTCTCGCCAATTCACCAGGAAGCCATACAAGATGTTCCGCCATCTTCTCCTCGGTCTGCCGCGACCCCGTCTAGCTGTCTCAGGGCTCCAGTCCTGCGATATTCGGGCCCACAGCTGTGCGGGCATCCAACAGACATGGCCTGCCCAGTCCCATTTTAGTCTCGCAGCTTTATAAGCTACGTCGGCAATTTGCGTTCTGGAGCGCAGTGTGGTGTTCCATAACCGGTCAGTTATTTTTACATTCTTTAAACCATCTCTGCGCTCCATCGCTCGTTGGCAAACCTTGAGTCTGGACGCTAGCCAAAGACCCAGTCTGTGCACCATAAATGTCAGGATAGGGAGAATACACATGTCCATAAGAAAAAATAGATAGAATTAGAGAAAAAACCCCGCATGCCAGTACATGTAGGATAGTGTTTTAATCAGAACTTATTGTTTCAGAGTAGTGTCAGTTACTTTGAATTTCTATTTGTTTAAATCCCTATTTAGGGTTCCGTACCTAAAGGGTGAAAACGGGACCCCTATTACTCGCTGTCCGTCTGTCTGTCCGTCTGTCTGTCACCAGGCTGTATCTCATGAACCGTGACAGTTAGACGGTTGATTTTTTCACAGAATGTGTATTTCTGTTGCCGCTATAACAAAAAATACTAAAAACAGAATAAAATAAATATTTAAGGGGAGCCCCCTTACAACAAACGTGATTTTGCCGTTTTTTGCTCGATATTAATAACGGCAACAGGTAGACGCTTGAAATATTCACAGAATATTTAGTTGTATATTCACTTTAAAATAAATAATTAAATTAAAATAAAATAAATATTTAAGGGGAGCCCCCCTTAATTTAATTTGTTTTTTTTTTAAGTCATAACATTCAAGCCCATACAACAAACGTGATTGTTTTGCCGTTTTGTCTAATGTTAAGTTGTGTGTTATGTTGTTGTTGTTTTGTTGTGTTTGTTATGTATAATGGTACGGAACCCTTCGTGTGCAAATCCGACTCGCACTTGACCGGTATTATTTTTTCTTTCTTTCTCTAACAACACAAACTGAAAAATGGCTGGTTACTCTGGTAATAGCAAATGTAGGGCACATAAGTAGAATCTTACCTATAAAAATCGGAGGGCATGCTAGTTTGGTGCTAACTTTCGAATAAAAGCCACGACTAAGACAAATCAATCCTTTAATATCCTTGATCTATAGCAACTGTATCTAAGACGTTTTTAGAAGTGGATGTCTTATAGTAGAATGAAATAAGACGTTAACAAGAGCAAATAAAAATATTAAATACGTTTATAGGATCAAAATCGACGACACTTTGCTAATTAGTTTTATAACTTGCGCTTATTCGACTGCAAGTTCTAGTAAGATACTTATAAAATAATCCTGTAATCGTTTATAAACCTAGTTATAGGATCGTATATCGTACTTGTAGGGCAAATCATCTTGTAAGATGCTATTGACAGACCACTGATCTTAGTCAAAGCGTCTATTAGATCGATTACTATAGTAGAATTTTGCTACTTGGGCACTGCAGCTTGGACCGAAAATACCAATTAAAAGTACACAAAATCAACGTTTCGGAGGCCCCTGATTACTTCTTCTTTACCGATTTAATTAAATTTTTCATTAAAAACTAAAAAAGGTTTTGGCCATGTTTCTATGGTTTCTTTTTTTTATTCAATCTAGTCAAATTTGTTTTCTGGATGTTTGGACACAGCGGAAAATCTGGGCATTTTTTTAGGTTTTTGAAGGTTCATAATTATCTCTTTTAATTAATTTTAAATTATGAAAAAAGAAAAACATAGGGGCATGCTAATAGTGTCAATAGTTTATTTGAAAAAATAATTGTTATACTGGCATTATCCAGGGACAGGGGACTACGTTTGTATGGCAAAACGGCCCTTGTGTTACCGCTTGCCAGTTGTCTAGGGTCCAAATAGAGGATGACAGAAATACACAATAATATTATGTATATCTATTATTCTATTGTATTGTCCCAATATTAATTACAGTGGCCCGGCAAAAAATCTACAATGCCGAGCGGCTGGTCGATCCCGGCTAAGATCAGTATTTACTTGTGGCTCGGCATCCTGCAAGACAAGCCACATTACATCGATGGACTGCCTCAAGGATACGAAGTTAGCTCGGAGTTGAAAAATGCAGACAAACTTCGATCCAACGCTCCGTCTACAATATTCTACGCCGAAAAACACGTAAGTATAACTAAAAATCTTCAAACACCTCAACTTTAACAAAACAAAAAAAAATCCTGTTGTATGTTTCAGAACTTCCAAATGCGGGCCTATATCTACCAAGCCCGATCATTGATCGGATCTGATTCGTCTGGCTTGTCTGATCCATTTGCCCGTATCCTTGTCGGCGATGCCACCGCAACCACACAAGTTATTGACGAGACACTCAGTCCCACTTGGGATGAACTTCTTGTCTTTGATGACGTGCTACTCTACAGCACCATTGAACGGATAAGGGCTGACCCACCCACAATCGTCATAGAAATATTTGATCAGGACAAAGTCGGCAAGTCGGAATTCATTGGTCGGACTTTAGCTAAACCACGCATAAGGGCTTACGAAGATGTCCAAAGAGGATCACAACATTTGCCCTCTTTAGAGTGGTATGAAATCACTCGCGGTGACGATGCCGCTGGAGAATTACTAGCAACATTTGAAATGCTTGAAATACCTCCCAAACAAAATGCGTCAATTCTTCCAAGTCTACCATCACCCAGGGATGGCAATGGTAAGCCACCAATAGATATCAACAAAGGCCCAATACTCCCTGTACCAAAAGGGATTCGTCCAACACTATCTAAGTATCGCATTGAAGTTTTGTTCTGGGGCTTGCGTGATTTAAAAAGAATCCATCTGCTGACGGTCGACAGACCACGAGTTGATATTGAATGCGCGGGCAACATACTCTACTCGACTGTCATACAGAATGCAAAACGGAATCCCAATTTTACGAGTCCCATAAAGTATGTTGATGTTGAACTCCCAGACCAAGATTTATACAGACCACCTCTTACTATCCGCGTGGTAGATTGTCGCAGTTTCGGAAGGATCACTCTTGTTGGAACACATACGATAAACTCTATTCACAAATACATATATACTCCGATGAGCAAGCGGGAAAGAGACATAGAAGAGAGAAAAAAATCACTGATTCCTTTACAAAATATTGATTTACGAGCAAATTGTATCATACCCGACGACAATTTTGCTGTTGAAACTGAAAAAGAAAGTTGCCCATTACTGATGAGGGATATTAAGGGAGCTATGTCTTATGGGTCAGGTAGCAAACCGAGTCAAGGTGCCCGAAAGAAAATTACCAAAGGCGATTCTATGAAGAAGCGTAAGGCTAGCAGCACAGAGTCAGTGCTAGATGAAGATGAGAGAAGTAAAGATTGGTGGACTAAATACTTTGCTTCAGTAGAATCTATGATAGAAGAAGAAAAAGAGGCGAAGAGGGAGAGGCAAGGATACATGCAGCCCTCCCAAGGGGCTTACGCTTCTTGTTCTGAAGGTCGTTCACCCCGAGTAGAGGAAATTCACTCGCCTAAATCAGATCGTGATAGAGAAAGAGAAAGGGACCAAGAGAGGGACCGAGACAGGGAGCGTGATAGGGAACGGAGAAAACGGCACACTTCACCGAAGATTATAATCAGTCCAACGATGACCAAAAAAAATGAAATACCGCGTTCGGCACTTGCAAAAGTAAGTAGAATTCGGTTGCCCCAAGAAATTATTATGATTTTTGATTGGCTGTTGTTAAAACTGAATTGATTTTTGCAGATATATCCACATGAGCTGGAGGCAGTGCCCGAATACGATGGATTTAAGGAATGGCTTCATTCCTTTGAGCTCTATAGGGGAAAGAAAACAGGAGACGAATCAGATAATGATAACCGAGTCGTGGGAGAGTTCAAGGTACGTGTTATATAAAAACTAACGATTCTGAATACACTGTATTCAGAATCGTTAGTTTTGGATCAAATGCTTGTTGATATCTAATCTTCTCACTTCTTGTCCTAGGGTGCTGTCAAAGTATACAAATGGCCTTTTCCCAAAGGCATTGATGACCATACCGTTATGGGATTTGATCCAAAGTATGGATTCTTTCAAGGAGTTCCGAATAATGAACCCATCCACGTACTGGTGCGCGTATACATTGTAAAAGCCACTGATTTGCATCCAATGGACCTGAATGGAAAGGCTGATCCTTATATCGTGCTGCACTTAGGATCTAAAAGGATCAGCGATAAAGACCATTATGTTTCAAAGCAACTAAATCCAGTTTTTGGGAAATGTTTCGAAATAGAAGCAACATTCCCACAAGATTCTTTACTAACGATACAAGTTTTGGATTGGGATTTACTCGGAGCTGACGATCTTATTGGAGAAACCAAAATAGATCTTGAAAATCGTTTTTATAGCCGACATCGGGCTACTTGCGGACTGCCCATGAAATACGAAGAGTAAGTATTCTTATTCCTTTGTCTTTTATCAACATAATATAACCGTATTAACACTCTAAACTTTATAGGCAGGGCTATAACCGCTGGCGGGACGCTATGAAACCGACGCAGATTCTGGCGAAGCTTTGCAAGGATGGTAAGCTGGATCCTCCGATATACGAGCATAGCCGTGTGAAGGTCGGCCGCACGATATTCAACATGCCGATGCACGACATGGAGCTGTTCGGGAACCCCGAAACCATAGAGGAGCAGATGGCACTGGTAGTGCTGCGCCGCTGGCAGGAGGTGCCCCGCGTCGGCACACGACTGGTGACGGAACATGTTGAGACTAGGCCGCTGTATAATCCTAGTAAGCCTGGTAAGGAGAACATACAGGATGACTTTTTTATCACTTTCCAAAAAAAATGGGTATAATAGGTGAACGGAGTAGAAGCAAATGGCATACTTAGTATTTTTTTTTTTTTTTAAGAATTTCAAAAACAATTCGAAATTCAAATCATACGCGTACTGCGTATGATTTGAAATTTGATAGTTTTAATTTTTCTTTCAAAATTTGTCTTTCTTTGTTCTAATATTAAAAGTTTACTTGAAATTTGTAGCGTTTTTTGATAAGGGATCATTTTTTTTCTAAGCTGGAAAAATAAACTATGTATGCCTTAAGCTTTTACTCTGTTCACCTAATATACCCATTTTTTTGGAAAGTAGGTAATAAAAAAGTCATCCGGTATATTATTATAGAAATTATAAGCTGATTTCTTCGCTAAAATCAAACAAAAAAATTAAACTAATCTGATTATATTCTAAATTTTCTCTGCGGTCTTCACATTTTGGGTGGCTGCTACAAATGCATACCTATGCTTGAAATTTCACAACTTAACTTTCTTTTAATGGAACGCCTGAACGTAATTGAAATTAATGTGGTACGAGTAAATCACGTTTTTACTTTGGTCATAATTTTGGTTGGTTTTGTGTTTATATTGGAGCCCGTTTTAAAACGGTTTTTTCATCCTATCCGTTTGTCTGTCTGTCCGTCCGTATATATGTATACGGACGTTATGTACACAACCATTTTGGCCGAGACTGTAGGCACCACATAACAGCAGGAGAACAGGTGTCTTTTATGAAGCGCTTCACAAAAGCTATGTAAAATTACGAATAAAAAAAATATAGCAAATAACGCCTTTTAACTACAGGTATTGAACAAGGCCGGCTCCAGATGTGGGTGGACATGTTTCCCATGGACATGCCTCTCCCGGGGCCTCCGATGGACATATCCGCGCGCAAGCCCAAGTCGTACGAAATGAGGGTTATCATCTGGAATACTGACGATGTTGTATTGGAAGACGACGCGTTCTTCACAGGCGAAAAGATGTCAGACATTTATGTCAAGGGGTAAATATACTTTTCACGGTAATACTTATTCGAATCTTCCATTGTTATAAAAGGAAGGGTCTTTTAAGGAGACGGGTTAACCAGTAAATAGATTATGGAGCTCAGATACCAGCCGCTCTATGTTTAATAGGGTAGATGACATCCTAAAACAATAACTCCCAGACACCTCTAAAATAAACACTTTTTTTTTGGGCCTGAAAACCCGATTTATTTTCAATAATTGCCAAATTTGATTTTTAGTTGCTTTGAAATCAATAAATAGTTGAGTAATTAAGTAGAATAAACAGAGACGTGACAGTTGGCTATTATCGTACAAAATCTTTGAGAGAACCGCGTTTTGACAGCTTTTAAACAGTTTCTCAATTGATTGGTGTGTCATCTACCCCATTACAAAATTACATATATTATATGTAATTACATATATTTACCTACTTATGGAAGAGGGATAAGGCTGGACAGATGATAATGATGATCACTGATATTACCTAATAATTCACTGTCAGGCAATTTATTGAAAATTCCAAGTAAATAGAATCGCTTCACTGAAATCACGCTTCGTAGTTCCAACAAAAATCTCTGTTTCTTTGCAGATGGGTGAAAGGTCCGGACGACTGTCAATCCACAGATATACATTACCGCTCTTTGACCGGAGAGGGCAATTTTAACTGGCGTTTCATATATCCATTCGACTACTTGGAGGCAGAGGAACGCATAGTAATATCCCGCAAGGAGTCTGTGTTCTCCTGGGATGAGACCGAGTGCAAGATACCAGCGCGGCTTGAGCTACAAGTGTGGGATGCTGATCACTTCTCGGCTGATGATTTCTTGGGTAAGATACTCACTTACTGCATGTTTTTTTCTAACCAAAGTTGGTTGAAAAGATAAAATGCCACTTGATCCTATGCTACCAACATGACGCGATAGATAAAATTAGGAGGCTGGAACAGCCAAAAATGTATTGCTCGTGCTGGCCTAACAGCTTTTGTCAATCCTGGTGAAATTTGTTTTATAAATATCACTTCGCTTTCTTAACTAGGACCCCAACTTGCAAGTTTTTTAAAGAATGTATGTTCTTTTCCGTCAACATTTCTCTGAATTGCTATGGTTTCCAGCATATCCATCATTTACTGCGTAAAATATTGATGTAATTATAATAATGTCTTACAAGTACTTTTTGTATTTGATTTTACTGTAACTATACTCATCACGCATGTTGAGGACACCCAAAGGGACAGGTAGAGTTGTACCTTAGTTCGCCCACAGTTTACGTCTCACATGCAATATAGGGCGAGCTATAGGTACGCCTTTGCCTAAAATCCTTCGGGGGTTACAGACGTGATGTTAGGTTACTGTAACTTATTACTCAAGTGAACTTTGCTATTGTAGGAGCTATAACACTGGACTTGAGTCGATTCCCTCGCGGAGCCAAGTCTTCAAAACTCTGCACTTTAGACATGCTGAAGTATGACGGCTCCGTGCCTATGGTCAATATATTCAAACAAAAGCGCGTCAAAGGCTGGTGGCCATTCTACATCAAGCGCGATACGGAAGAGATGGAGCTGACTGGCAAAGTGGAGGCGGAGATACATCTCCTGACCCGAGAGGAGGCTGATAAGGTGCCGGCGGGACTTGGCAGGAGCGAACCAGATCCCTTGGATAAACCTAAGTGAGTATTTGAATTGTGAAATACACACAAGGCACATAAAAAGCTCGGGTATCCGTTAAAACACGCGTGTTCGTATTGATTATTTTTTACAAAAAAACAGCTGACTTCTCTGTGAGGAGGAGTGGGTTATAATCCTGAATTCGGGCCTAGCACGGCTTAGTGGAAGTCACACGTCTCATCTCATCTCTATCCTCAGGACTACATTAAAGTCAAAAGTTTTTATTTTTTAATCAGTTCTAGAACTTGTCGATTTCTACAGATGTTTCTGTCCATCGTTTTGATATCTAGGCGAAGCAAAACTAAAACTACCAAACTACTAAACTAGTAGAAATTGATCATTTACTAACTCGTTTTTGAGTCCGAGTGTTAATAAAATCTCATCTCTTGTTTCAGCCGCCCGGATGCATCGTTCATGTGGTTCCTGAACCCACTGAAGTCTATTCGCTACATCGTGTGGCACAACTACAAATGGACCATCTTGAAGGCCGCGATTATCATCATCCTAGCTATCATGATACTTCTGCTCGTATACGCAGTACCAGGATACACGGTCAAGAGACTGTTAGGAGCTTAAACTACAGCTGATAATATATGTTCAATTTAACTAGATTACGTTCGATGTCTATTAACAATATCACACAAAAAATCCACAAAAAAATATATTTTAATCCAAAAAACATTATATAAACACAGTATATAGGTAGTCCTAAAGATATATTTAAAAGTGAATGTAGGTTAAGAGATAAATATAAGACTTCTCACACATATCTTACCCTAAACAATACTTTAAAACAAGATTTTCTACGCCCTTTTTCTATTAATCAATTTATATTTCTTACTACATTCTGTAAAGAACAGTTTCATTTTATTTTAACATTTTCTTAACGATTTTTTATACATTTAAGAGGAAACATTGAGGGCGAGAGAACTGAAAAATAGGTATTTGTAAAATGTATTGTTGTCGCGCAGTGCCCAAACGACCGCACGCAGAGTTCGAAAGAGACAACAGCAGAAAATACCAATCAAAAGTACACAACAACAGCGTTTCGTAGTCCCCTGATTACTTCTTCAAACCTGACCGATTTAACTACTTTTTCATGAAAAATTAAACAAAAATTTTGACCGTGTTTCTATGTTTTTTTTAAATATAATTTAGTTAAATTTATTTTCTCGATGTTTGAACACAGCGGAAAATCTGGCCATTTTTTAGGTTTTTGAAGGTTCATATAATGAATGATTTATGAAAAAAAAAAAGAAAACATAGGGACATGCCAATAGTGGTCATAGATTTTTTGGAAAAGAAAATATTTCTCTACCGGCAGTATCCAGGGAGGAAACAGGGGACTACGTTTGTATGGAAAAACGGCTGTGCTGTTTCCTCTTAAGAAGCCACGCATGTGACGTGACGCACTGTATTACTGCTCTCGAACTCATTAACACTCTGGAAATATTAATTTCACAGCTTCTTCTGCATTATAATTTAAATGCAGCTCTTACAATTCATAAACACCCACCCATCCCATCACATACTAAGACGGCACCTTTCTGCAAAAAATAGTAATAATCTATCATAGTTAGGTAATCAAACATTTAATCAATTAATATTAACCATCAAGAAATATTAAATAAAAAACAAAAAAAGAATATTATAGCCATATCATACCAAAGAATATAACCATATCTACTCGTTTACAACCGTAGGATTGTTATCAATATGTTAAACATTTAGTTTAACAACAAAAAAAAAATAGCTAGTAAAAAAAGTATCTTAAGTCGGCTTAATCATGGCGAGATTATTTTGGAATCAAATATTAGTTAATCTACGTACACGACAATATATAACCGAAATAGCTATAGTATCATATTTAACCATAGAAATAATTCACGTTTAACCTTAAAATGGAACCAAAAAAAGCAAAAACACGAAAAAAAAAACTAAAAAAGAAGCATCAAAAACAAAAAAAAAACTTAGTTATAGTAATAACAAAAAAAAACTTCCATAACAGACACGAACTTAGAACATCTGATCTTAGCGAAAAAAAACACTACCATATTATATATTAACCATAAAATTAGAACCTGATACAAATACAAATTAATATAATCAAATATAATCGACAATCGTGACAATATAACCATATTTGATTAAAAAAAATAGAATCATATTTGATCATAAAAATAGGATTACCTCTAGTCATACAAAAAAAACACATTTTAAATCCAAATAACCACTACAATAAATATAAACCCAGAAATAGAACCAAATTAGAATTATACATACATTGTATTCATCCAACCAACTCAATTAACACCATTGCCACAGGAGTCACAGGACACCCGTTTATATCTACTAAATAGGGTTATCGGTGTCCTATCTCTCTAACGGCCGTTTGCTATAACTTACTTACGTATAACTGTTGGTGAATGTGCCTTCTTCCGTAACTATCGGTGTTTCAATAACTTTTGTTTTCAACGGTGAAAAGGTAGTGAGGGGTTACTTTCATCAATAATTTATCTATTTGGAAAAGCTTTTTTTGTCTGATGCCCCGTTACCAACAGCCATCTCTCCGACTACTTAAATTCAAAATGTTTTGGATTATATTCAAGTAGCACACATTCATTTTATAATATTAAACACAGTCATATAACTACATTCAACAATACCCATCATAAACAGAAACATATTGAAAAAAAACATAATATTTACACTATAGCCACAGGAAACATATATACCTCTACTCTATTTATCTTATAGAGTAGGGTTTTCGGTGTGTTCTATATCTGGTGATGAGGGAACCACTCTCTACACCATAAATGATCGTATGATCATCTCGCACCATCGTTTTGATTCTTCTCTTCTGTCTCTTCTTTATACTTTGTTGGCCCAGAACATATTATAAGCACATTGAACAAAACGTAACATTTACACACTCATACGTCTACTCTATATATCTAATAGAGTAGGGTTATTGGTGTCCTATCTCTCTACGGTGTTAAGCGACCAATTCACCTGAAAGCCACTAACAACCCAACACTCACCTAGAGCCAAATTATTTTTTTTGAAATGTATTCACTTTTTATACACAGAAATACAACCTTCAAAAATACACATACCTGTCCTCTACTCTATATACCTACTAGTAGGGTTTCCTATATCTCTATGGTGGTGAGGTGCCACTTTCAACTCCTTTGATGATATTCATCTCCCAGCAAACACCAAATTCAAATTTTTGAAATGTAAGTGATTACATTTCAAAAATTTGAATATGGCGTTTGGTGGTTCTATTTCTGTGTACAAAAGTGATTTTGTACACAGAAATAGAACCTTCATAAAGACATACATCCTTCATACTTCATGGAGAGGAGCTCATGGCTAAATATTAACAACCGCTCGGGTCGATCATGAGGCTCAGCCGCACTGACAACCGGTTTTACCAAAGGATATCGTATTGCCACTACCTGCTACCTGGGTTTTGGAGGATAGGCAGTTGCTCTCTATAAAATACTGGTATTCAGCTGCATTCGGTTAGAATCGATTCCGATCCCAACAGAATCCATCTTCCATCTTTAAACTATCTGTGTGCGCCTTTCATCTATTTCAACCACAAAAGGCTGCCCAAGGCCCGCCCCACACCACTTGGGGAGAAGACTTCTTGAACTTCTTGTAACACATCTGTCTGTACTCTTTAGGGTTATATTAACTTGATTCTATACAATAGAATAATCTTTGTAATACACTAAAAACCCTTCTTACCAAACTTTATCAATACCGACACCACATCTAGAGGTTTTGGACACACTTACCTCTACTTTAACTGGCTGTTTAAGAAGAGTTATCGGCGTCCTGTGTCCTTAGAACTCATCTCTCATCTCTGTGAAAATTCAGATCAATCATTTGCGTATCAAATCATATCACAACATAACAGATCAATTTTGAAAACACCTTTTCTTATTCATGTTTAATTATAATCCGCAAGGCATTTAAGCATGGATTATGGTTATTCCGATATGAAAACAAAAACAATAGCACTAGTCCAAGAAAAAGACAATTGTATCTGTCAAATAATTTAAATCAAAACCTTAAAAAATATAGTTTATTCTTTCATTTTTTTCAACACATAATTTAGAACATTGAGTAGACACCTACGTAACACAAGATCCCTGTAGAATGAGCTTCTTGTTATCTAGATTGACCCAAAAACAATGTTCTTTCATAAAATATTTATACATTTGACAGATAGAGTTCATTTTTGAACAACACTATGCGATTATTATGTATTATACAATCAATATAATAAAATGCATGTATCATCATTTATGTATCCACTTGAACAATATATTTAATTCTTAGCTGTAAGGAAAATGGAGTTTAATTTATTTTTCTTTATTTATTTTCAATCCCAAAATTCAAAATTGTCACGAGAAGGAATTGCTATTCCTCGTCGTACCACTGAATGCAGATACATACAGTGAAGGTAAGCTCTACTTAATATCCCTTTAGATATAACTCTATAAATAATTGTTGTCTTAAACACAATTTTCCTGTAACTGGAACATACTTATAACGCCACCGTACGAATAACGTGATTGAGGTCTGGAATAGTAAAATCAATAGAACTAATAATAAAATAATGTGTCATTGATCAGCCTGCTCAATGCATTGTTAAATGATGCCACCGCGCATATTCAAATTAAAAAAAATATGCAGTTTGGACTAAATATTTCAATTGGCAGACTGGCACTGCACTATAAAAAAGATGAATTTAGAAGAAGTAATTTAGTATCTGTAATATAAAGTTATCTTAATTTTTAGAAAAATTAAGATAACTTTACAAGATAGAAGTTATGATTTTGTTGGTGTTAGGGTTCCGTACCGCAAAAGGTGAAAAATGAACCCTTATAAGATCACTTTCTTGTCCGTCTGTCTGTCCATCTGTCACCACCGATTTTCTCAGGAACGGGTGGACCTAGCAAGTTGAAATTTATACCAGATACTGAGGTCTATAGTCCCTATTAGGTAAAAATCAAGGTCCTGAGTCAACATGACAAAAAGATA
This sequence comes from Xestia sexstrigata, assembly GCA_941918905.2. Classification (NCBI taxonomy): domain Eukaryota; kingdom Metazoa; phylum Arthropoda; class Insecta; order Lepidoptera; family Noctuidae; genus Xestia; species Xestia sexstrigata. The sequence continues at coordinate 5,874,800 of OW799200.2, read as the reverse complement.
TGGGCAAATTTAGATTTTCGCGAAAACTTGTAAGTACCAAAATTTTATCTTAATTTTCAACTTTTTTTATTTTTCGGTATTTTCCCTTCACCTGTACTGTAAGACTTTTTCGGAATTTTCCCTTTACTTGTACTGTAAACTCTTGCTTTTGACCAAAATTGACAATTCTAGTTTATGTTACTATGTACTATTTGAAATGAAATTTGCCTTTAGATTTTTTTATTACTAGTGGAGCAACAATCATTCAGTGGTAGGACGAGGAATGGCAATGACTTCTCGTGCCAGTGGTGGAACAAGTTGGTAGCACGACGACGAAAAAGAGGGGAGAAAATAGGGGAGGCCCAGCAATGGGTGAATCCGGGTTATGAAGATGATGGTAAGAAATGCTACCACTCTAATAAGTAAGTATTGTATACTGTGGATAGGTCCTGCTTGTAGCGAATACAAAATTATAAGCAAACGAGAGCAATACTAGAAATCTTGAAAAACATAAACATACATAATGTAACTACATAATAAACAGAGGTGTACCCGATGGTACACCCAAAGTCGGCCAGTTAACGTTACAGGGGTGATCATGAAGTCTCACTGCGGTTGTACAAAAGACAAGCCGAAATATTTCGAGTTCAAGCCATCAGAAGTGTGATTGTCACTCGGCCACCATCAGGAATTTTAATTTAGATAACACAAAAAATTAGTCGCTAATTAGTCAAAATTTGTCGCCAGATATCAGAATTTGGCGGTCACTGGTTCAAAAGATATAAGGGTTTATAGGTGGCCGATATGGAGTCTCCCCAGCTTGGGGTCACATTTATATCTCAAAAACTAGGGCACCTAGCGAAGATCTGTTTTCTCTCATATTTTGTCGCCAAGTCACAAATTTAATCGGGTCTTAGTTTAAAAGATATTATGAGTTCAATTAATAAGGTATAGTCCAAGACCGAATGAACTCTCTAAATTCTTTCGATCTAGCTTTTGGACTATAGCTTTGTGCTATCTCTTTTTGCTAGCTAGTAAGCACAGAGTACACTGTGCTGGTAAGTTTAGGAAACTCAGGGACTGATGAAGTTGTTTGGGGATGACTCCTGTTGAAGAAACAACTATAGGGACAATTATTACTTTTTGTAGGCGCTAAAGTCGGGTTACTCGTATTTCGTCTTTAAACTCGGTGTATTTCGATATTTTTTCGGTTATTGTATTCTGTAAGTTATGTATGAGTGTTTGGCACGGCTATGGAATCTAGTGTCGGTTACTTTGTTAATCAATGTGATGTCTTGTCTATTGTAATAAATTGAAGAAGAAGAAGAAGAAGAGAGCTCGGTCAAAGTATAACTTTGTTGTGGTGTTCTAAAGTAGGTACTGTTTCAGGGCTGTATTTATAGTATATATTATACTACAGTGTCTACAAGTTTGTAGGTACTGATGAGCTAGTTTCTGGTGGATTACGCTGCCTAGTTGGTCGTGTCTATGTTTGTAGCCGGTTTGAGCGATTGATTTGCAGGCAGCAGGTACGTGATGAATTGTTTCTGAGGATCTATTGCATTTTCTACATGTGTGTCGTTTGGCACCTTATTCTGAATCATATTCCACCGGCATGTTTCTCTCTTACATTTTTAGAATCGTTTTTTGGGTTCCGTAACTCAAAAGGAAAAAACGGAACCCTTAAAATAAATGATCAGTTTGTTTTCCGTTTGTCCGTCTGTATGTCAATACCCTAAATTTATAGGGTAGGTATTTTCCTTTGACCTGAATGATCTTTCGCAAGAAGCAATGTCTTCTAGCACATGTAAAGGAAAAAATCGCAAGACCGTAAATACCTACAAGTTCATACGGAACCCTTGGTGCACGAGTCCAACTCGCATTTGGCCGGTTTTTTTATTGCATCTGGTAGTTTATTAAATATTTTTATGGACACTACGTAGGGACTATTTGAATGTGTGCTAATGCGCGATGAGGGACTTTGAATTTAACCGTCAACATTTTATGGTTTAAAATCATTTGGAGTTTGACAGTTTGTGGTAACTTGATGCGGTGGCGACTGTACATACCTAAGTACTTATTCAATTATTTATTTTGTTTCTGTGTCTGAGAGAATGTTTGACGTACACGGTAACTGACACAACACAACTGGAATACTGTGTGTATTCTCGCAAATAGTTCATTGCTTAAAGGGAAAATCCTCTAAGACGCAGTAACTTAGTGTCCGCCGTCGCGTCAGGACATAGGTACTCATACGATGTCTAACGTAACCATAGTTAATACAACCAATATCCCGGATTTGGAAGACGGATGGCTTCTAACTGAACTGGAGAATACCTTCTGGATCAATGGGTTGATTCTGACATCGCTATGCTTAATTCTACAACTAGTGCACTTAATAATCAGACCCAACACAAGGAAAATAGATCAGAAGATCCTCTCGCAGCTGACGTTAGCAAGTCTGATGAAGTCGGTGTTTAAAAACCTGATAACGTGGTCGTTAGATATTTAACGATTACATGAAGGACCTGACGTTCGCGTTGTATCTGCAGACGGATGTCGTGCTAGTGTGCTGGATGTTTTTGTTCACCAAGAACTTATACGAGAAACTATAGTTGGTGCCAGTTAAGATGAGAATATAGGTCATTGCTCTTTCCCTAATATCTCTTCGTACGAATCAAAACAAATAAACCATTTATAATTTTTCATAAAAAAAAATGTTAAAGATCACGATAGACAGGCTTATTTTTGGTTTTCAAAGATAAGAAGTTTAACAAATCGTAGGTCGGTCAATGACCGCTATTCTCATCTTAACTGGCATCAACTATAGCGTTTGCGTTACAAAAGTGGAGTTTCGGTTTAAAGACAATTTCTCAATGAACAAATTACAGTTCACTTAAAGAGAATGAAGACGCCGGTACCGAGCTTCACGTGGATAATCAAGTGGGGTGGAAAAATGAGTCGAACTTAGTTCCAATAAATTGGTTTAATATAAGAAAAAATTATAAATCAATAAGTACGTGTGGCGGATACAACGATCTATCAGCGAGTGACAGTATTTTAAATTAATACTATGCGAGTGACACTACATCGTCGCTTCCGGCCAGTATTGTAGGTCTATAGAAAAGGTCTTATATAATCGGTGTACGCGTGTGTGCGTGAGCCATTGATGAACGCACACATGCAAGGCGTCAACAGAGAAACTTAACTAAATTAACAATTGGTTGTAGTTTACATTACGACGTTCAAACTATCCAAGAAATTGAACACTAGTTTAAAAAAAAAAATGGAAAGTATGTACTTAAACTAAATAAAGATACAAAACAGTTCACACTAAACTTATGTGTCTAATACAAAAAGCTAAACTAATGCGTCTAATATGTAATTCTTCAGGCCTTTTTTAAATGTTGGTATGCTTGTACACTCCCTGACTTTTTTAGGTAATTTATTGTACAGCCGAACCCCCTCATACTGTATAGTTTTCCTGCCATACAAGGTTCTCACTCTTGGTACTTCTAGGTCGTCTTGATTACGGGTATTATATCTACGAGTCCTTTGTGTGAATGAAATATTTGTGTGTACCTATGTGGGTTTTAAGGACCTTTCCAGACTTGACTATCCAGTCATGCATGTATGGTATGTATACAGTTGTTGTAGGTTAAATAATTTTGTTTTTTTGTAGAGTAAATCTGAAGGAGTGTAGTAGTTGTAATTAAATAGGACTTTGATGATTTTGTTTTGTGTTCGTTGTAGGTGTTGTTGATTGGTTTTTGCAGCTTGTCCCCATACTTGGATCAGATATTCGAGAAGTGGCTTGACTAGCGTATTGTAAATAGTATGTCTAAGCTTGTAGGGTACGCATTTTGCAATATTACGTATAACTCCGGTTAGTGGGATTATTCGACATCTTACGTAGTCAATATGCGCTCTGAATGTCAACTTACTGTCCACAATTAGGCCCAAATACTTTTCGTGCGTTGATTTTCGTAGCGATTGGTTATTTATTTTTAGATTTGGAAAATGGTAATTTTTTATTCTTTGCTGCGAAAACTATGTAAGCAGTTTTACTAACATATAGTTTCACAGTTCTATCTCTACTGATTTGGATCCTTACCATACCGCTAGAAGTGTTGTTCCCTGTCACTCCTAGAGTGGCTTACTTTGTTGAATTCTTTATAGCCTACTCGTGCTTGAAGTCCATCATTTTGTGTCTAAACTTTTTGTTTTTCGGTAGAATCTTCTACGTTACTAAAACCAAAAACAATAACGCTAACAGATTTTTTCCGAAATTATAAAAACTTGTGTCATCTCATTCATATTGACGAGTTTTTCTTAATGACATTTTATCAAATTTAAGAGTGATTGAAGCGACATATCTATGTATGGAGTGTTAATTATTCCTACCAGGCTATAGCCTACTATTTTATTTTTGATTCTTGATAAGAATAGTCTTTTGGGATTTCTAAATCACTAGAGGTGAAAAATGTTTCTTGGGTCGTAAAGGTACTTATAACAATATTATTGCTCAAAAAATTATTTTATGAGTAAAAGTAACTTACAAGGGCAAATTATAATACCTAGTGAAATAACGTTGTTTGTGAAGTCACGAAAACACGTTAAACTTTTAGAAGTGATTAATTTTTACTGTCAATTGTAATTATATTTGTTGTCAAAAAATATTTGGAATTTTGCTAAATGTGTGTGTGTGTGCATTTTGTTTGTGTTCAGTGTGTGTAGTGTAGAGCTCGTGGCTCGTGACCTGACAAATTATACCCTTTTACCTTTACGAGGTAAAAAAAGGCGTACAGTTTAAGAGAAAAATGTTATTCATACTTACTACTTATCGTGTGGTTATCGTGTAACTTGGTGTCAAAGTTTTTATGCCGCCCATGGGCCTCTGACCTGGCTTTACATGCCGTCAAGAAAATCTCTCAGGCATGCCAGCATGCCTGAAATGAAATGCATGGAAAACATCGTGAGGAAACCAGTTTCCTCACGATGTTTTCCTTCACCGAAGCTAGCGATAATTTTACAATACGTACATGAATCCGAAAAATCAGAAGTGCGTGTTATGGGTTCGAACTCGAGACCGACCGCGACGGTCACACCACTAGGTTATCACTGCTATATCTGTTATTGGACCACTCGCAGACACAACACGTTAAGGTTGTCAAACTGCTTAACCGGACTATCCTGTGGTGGCCAAAAATTACTTTAAGGCCCCCAGCCAGGGCGCTATATCTGTTATTCATTATACAACTTGATTTATACCTAATTTTTTTAGGTATCGAAAAAATCGGTAATTGCGATTGTAATTGCATACACACATCGTTTGCGATGATAATTTAATAATTCAAAAACTACCTTCTCAAGAGGACGAACAGCACGTCAATATGACATGGTGGCACCAGTGTCGGATGACACTGGTGCTGCCGAGCTCAAGGATCAGCTGGTTCATGTAAAGGTTAAGAGCCTGGGTGAGCTGAGCCCCCCTTGCCTCACCCCGCACTCCAACCGATACACGCCCGAGTGCGAACCATTCCACTTCACGCTATTGCTTTGACTACTATACCAGTACTTAAATATCGACAATATTTCAGCTGGTAAGGTAGTTTCACATTCGAGTTTACGCCACAAAACATCGTAACATACAAGATCAAATGCCCGTGACAGATCCAGAAAACAAGCGAAAATAGGAGTCTTCCTGTCTGTGTAGTATTGGACAGTCTGCTTTAGGCACAAGATTGCACTCTCAGTTGACAGCCCAGGCTTAAAACCGAAATGGGCATCATGTAGTTCGAGGTGTTTAGCCAATTGCTTATCAAGCAGACTGTCCAACACTTTTGCTACGACAGTGGCCAGAGAAATGGGCCTGTAGTTGAATATGTCAGAGACATCCCCCGTTTTCCCCGTTAAAATAAGTGATACATAATATGTGAAGTTACATAATAAAATGTAAAACCGATAAACTTCATAATCAATTTAGTTTCCTATACATTAAGGGAAATAGAATATACATTTTTATTTTATAATAGAGGTTAATAAAGAATATAAATTATGTTACTTGGATAAGAGATAGTGGTTTATAACGTAACAGTGATAGTAAAATAGGATCCGCTATACACTTTGGCCATGTGTGTCGTAATTGGCCATGTGTGTCGTATATTGGCCATGTGTGTCGTATATTGGCCATGAGTGTCGCATATTGGCCATGAGTGTCGCATATTGGCCATGAGTGTCGCATATTGGCCATGTGTGTCGCATATTGGCCATGTGTGTCGCATATTGGCCATGTGTGTCGCATATTGGCCATGTGTGTCGCATATTGGCCATGTGTGTCGTATATTAGCCATGTGTTTCGCTACCTTGAAAATGTGAGTCGCTATCATTGCGGTGGAGTTCCTACTAATCCAATCATTCCTTAAGCGATGTGCGTCGCAACAAAACGTACAAGACGACATAGTTTATTTATTATGTAGTTAATAATTTAAGGTCCAAAAGGTATTTCGATACTATTTTTCTCTTTACAGCAATATTTATAACCTTAATAATCGTATTCAATTCAGTAAATAAATACAATATATAAGCACGAAGAAGTTAAGTCCAAAGCACTGATTAATATGTTTTTCTGAGGTTATGGACCGCAGCGGACGCGAGGCATCCTGTGAACGAAGGTGTAAAGGGCGAAAAATGAGAAAGTCTTCTTCACAGTCACCTACACCGTGCGCCTTAACAAGTCTGGAATCGTCGACAACTTCATGGGAGGTTGAAGAGATGAACAAAACTATGGACAACTTCTTGAAGAGATGTTAGCACGTACTACTGAGAATAGTGAAAGTTTGACTATTTCTACGATAAACTTACATTGATGAATAGATGTGAGATTACGGGGAAGAAGGCAGAAGATTGTATTGTTCATGGTATTTTAGATAAGTCTGTTAGGAATGGTGCACAAGCATTGAATTCTCAGGAGCCAGAAGATTTATTGGCTTTCCTCAGTTAACAAAATCATTCGGATATTCCATTTGTCAAAAGACGCGATTTTTCGTCAACAATTCGTAATAATAACTCTGTCAATTCCACCTCGGGAAAAATAACTTGTTTCAATTGTCGGTCTGAAGGTCATACTTACAACAAATGTCCCAAACCATTAGTGAGATGCCAAACATGCAACAGAGTATGGCACACTAGTCCTTGTAAATAAACCTCTTTGTTAACTTAAGATAATAATAAATAACATGGTAAACACCATCACTCAAAAATCTGCAGCGGAAGCTTTATCTAAATATATAAAAGAAGAAACTGACTGACTGATTGACTGACTGACTGACTGACTGACTGACTCATCTATCAACGCACAGCCCAAACCGCTGGGTCTACAGATTCCAAATTTGGCAAGTAGGTTCTGTGGCGGCACATCACTGAATGCTACGCCCATCCTTATTTATAGGGAGGAGGTGTCAAGTGGACACAAGTCTGACAGCTGGAATTTTCTCTTGATGTTCTCGGTTTTTGTCTGGTCTATTAAATACGTTTCTAGTGGAAGTTTAGTTTACTTTATTACACACGATTCTTGTGGGCAACATTCCCACAATTGGTGACCCCGACGTGATCCGTCATGACAGACAAACACGCACCTAGATTGGACGAAGCCGATGGAGATTTTGTAGATGCAGCAACGGACGCCGCAGTGAACAGAGTCGCCGTGCGTCTGCCACCATTCTGGCCAGAAGACCCGGAGGTATGGTTCGCACAAGCAGAGGCGCAATTTCAAATTTCTGGCATCAAAGATGACAGTACGAAATTTTACCATGTCATCTCTCAGCTTGAACAAAAGTACGTTCGCGAAGTAAAAGACATCGTGAGAAACCCTCCGCCGACCAACAGGTACGAGAAGTTAAAGCAAGAGCTAACGAAGCGGTTATCTATTTCTCGTCAACACCAAATAACTCAGTTACTTTCGCACGAAGAATTAGGCGATAGAAAACCGTCGCAATTTTTGCACCATTTAAAAACGCTTGCTGAAAACGAGGTAACCGACGAGTTTTTGCGAAGTTTGTGGTCGAGTCGCCTACCTCCCCATGTGCAAGCAATTATTGTGACGCAAACCTCTGGTAGCCTGGAAGTCGTCGCGGAACTAGCGGATAAAATTTGTGAGGTCGCGGCGCCGTTACACCACCAGGTAGCGAGTACAAGCACGAACGCCGCCAGCGTCTCCAGTAATTTCGACGGTTTATTGAAACGTATCGATGAAATGATTACGTCACGTATTAATTCAGAATTAAGCCAACAAATATCGCAACTAAACATACGTTCGCGTGATCTCTCTCCCTCTAGAGGCAGATACCGATCGAGGAGCCGTAGTCGCAGCAATACACGGGGCGTGTGCTGGTACCACAAGAGGTTCGGAGATAAAGCTACGAAATGCACATCTCCTTGTTCGTACAAGTCAGTAAACTAGAGCGACAGTTCGTAGAGGCGACAAACGACTGTCAAGGTGCTACCAGTCGCCTTTTCATCACGGACCGGAAAACAAAGGTACAGTTTTTGATAGATACTGGTTCAGATCTTTGTGTGCTCCCACGTCGATTCCTGCGCCAGTCCAGACAACCTGCGGACTACAGTCTTACTGCTGCAAACGGCAGCATCATCAACACCTACGGTACCATGACTTTGCACCTGGACCTGGGTTTGAGACGAGACTTTGTGTGGAATTTCGTGGTAGCGACTGTGGATAAGCCAATCATCGGAGCTGATTTCATCGCGCATTACGGACTATTGGTGGACTGTAAACACAGGCGTCTGATTGATAGTATGACAACTTTAACTGCACCTGGAACCCTCAGGGTTTGTAACCAAACCAGTATCAAAGCGATATCGGGTTCTACTGAATTTCACAAATTACTTTCCCGGTACCCTAATTTGACCAAACCTTTTGGAGTATTTCGTGAAGTTAAGCACTCAACCGTACACTACATAAATACTACACCTGGACCTACTGTATTTTGCAGACCGCGTCGTTTAGCTCCTGATCGTCTCAAGATTGCCAAAGAACAGATTAATAACATGATTCGAGAAGGCACTGCGAGACCGTCAGACTCACCATGGGCGTCGGCACTGCACCTGGCTCCGAAGAAGAACGGCTGGAGGCCTTGCGGTGACTACCGTGCCTTAAATGCGCGCACTATACCTGACAGGTACCCTATGAAGCATATAGAAGATTACGCTCATAGACTAGCTGGTTGTACAGCATACTCAAAAATCGACCTAGAAAAAGCCTATCATCAAATTCCAGTGGCCCCAGAGGACATAGCAAAGACTGCAATCACAACTCTATTTGGCCTGCTAGAGTTTCCGTTCATGTCTTTCGGTTTGCGCAATGCCGCACAAACTTTCCAGCGGTTTCTTGATGAGGTACTCAGAGGCCTAGATTTCTGCTGTTTCTCTTACATTGATGACATTTTGGTGTATTCTAGAAGTCAATCCGAACACCTGGAACACCTGGAAATTTTCAAGCGTCTGCATGACTACGGTCTCCGTATCAATGAAGGAAAGTGTGAATTCGGCAAAGGCGAACTAGATTTCCTTGGTTTTCACATCACCCAGCATGGCACGCGACCCCTGGAAGACAAGGTTAAAGCCATAAAGGAGTTTCCACCACCAAAAACCGTCAACGGTTTACGCAGATTTTTGGGAATGCTAAATTTTTATCGCCGTTTCATTCCGAACGCCGCCTCTGGTCAAGCACCGCTGCACGAGATGCTGTCGGGATCCAAAGTAAAGGGTACTCATCCAATCACCTGGACGCCACTACTTCTTGAAGCTTTTAATAATTGCAAAGCAAGTATTGTTAAATCCACTCTACTCGCACATCCTGTCATGAATGCACCGTTGGCCCTTGTGACCGACGCTTCTAACTCGGCCGTGGGCGCGGTACTCCAGCAATTGGTAGATAAGGAATGGCAACCTCTTGCTTTTTACTCAAAGAAGCTGAACAAATCCCAACAGCTATATAGCGCCTATGATCGAGAGTTGCTGGCGATATACGAAAGCGTTAAACATTTCCGCTATATGATCGAAGGTAGACACTTTGTTATATATACGGATCACAAGCCAATCACCTACGCTTTCTTGCAGAACAAGCAGAAGTGCTCACCTAGACAATTTAATCATCTCGATTTCGTGTCGCAATTTACAACGGACATAAGACACATAGACAACATCCCTGCCTATACGTTGACACGCATCGAAGCTGTAGCGTCACCTCCTACATTAGAACAACTAGCTCGTTCTCAGAAATATGACACCGAGCTACAGACTATTATCTCCAATCGCTCAACCTCATTGAAGTTGGAACAAATGACTATACCAGGTACAAGCGTCACTTTATACTGCGACGTTTCTCTGCCGAGGCCTCGACCTTTTGCTACAAAGGAGCTGCGTCGGCAGATTTTCAACTCCATTCACTCGATGAGCCATCCCGGAACGAGGTCAACTACAAAGATGGTAACTGATAGATTTATTTGGCCCTCAGCTCGAAAGGATTGTCGCGATTGGGTTCGAACTGGTGAAGCTTGCCAAAAGACCAAAGTACACCGTCATGTTTCATCTCCTCTAGGCAATTTCAAGCTGCCACAATCACGATTCAGTCACGTGCATATTGATTTAATCGGACCAATGCCATCATCTCGCGACTACAAATACTGTCTCACAGCTGTCGACAGATACACACGTTGGCCAGAAGTACAGCCGCTGCAGGACATTACAGCTGAAACAGTAGCAAAGGCATTCTATGAGTTATGGATTTCGCGTTTCGGTTGTCCAGAGACATTGACAACAGATAGGGGTCGTCAATTTACCTCCCACCTTTTCAAAGCTCTTACAAATTTTTGCGGAGTCCAGCTGCGCCACACGACTGCTTACCACCCTGCAGCGAATGGGATGGTTGAGAGGTTTCACCGCACTTTGAAGGCTGCCATCATGGCTCACGGCGAGCAGAGCTGGACAGACGTTTTACCTGTCGTCCTGCTCGGCGTGCGCACAGCTTGAAAAGAAGACCTGCAATGCTCCGTCGCTGAAATGGTGTATGGTGAGCGCTTGAGAATACCGGGTGAGTTCTTCCAATCAACTAAGAATAACCAGGTGAGACCGCCAGATTTTGTCTCGCAACTGAGACATAACATGTCAAGGGTGTCATGTCATGGGAAACAAGATTAGTTAGACTATTTTATTCGAAACTTCACAGTAGTGTTCCTTTTGATAAGTGAGTAGAAACGGGTTTCAGGGTTTTTCAGAATTCAACCCCTAAAAGGGGGAAATGGGGTGACAAAGTCTAAAAATCAATGCACAGCCTATACCGCTAAGTCTAGAGATCCCAAATTTAGCACATATGTTCCTGAAGTGGTCTAGGGGTACACTAAGAAAGGGTTTTTCAAAAGTCACCCCCTAAGTGGGTGAAACGGGGCTCTAAAGTTTGTATGGGGAAACAAGATTAATTAGACAATTTTATTAAAAACTTCACAGGAGTACTCCTATTGATAAATGAGTAGACATGAGTTTCAGGTTTTTTCAGAATTCAACCCCTAAGAGGGGGAAATGGGGTGACAAAGTCTAAAAATCAATGCACAGCCTATACCGCTGAGTCTAGAGATCCCAAATTTAGCACATATGTTCCTGAAGTGGTCTAGGGGTACACTAAGAAAGGGTTTTTCAAAAGTCACCCCCTAAGTGGGTGAAACGGGGCTCTAAAGTTTGTATGGGGAAACAAGATTAATTAGACTATTTTATTAAAAACTTCACAGGAGTACTCCTATTGATAAATGAGTAGACATGATTTTCAGGTTTTTTCAGAATTCAACCCCTAAGAGGGGGAAATGGGGTGACAAAGTCTAAAAATCAATGCACAGCCTATACCGCTGAGTCTAGAGATCCCAAATTTAGCACATATGTTCCAGAAGTGGTCTAAAAGTACACTAAGAAAGGGTTTTTTAAAAGTCACCCCCTAAGAGGGTGAAACGGGGCTCTAAAGTTTGTATGAATTGAATGTGATGGTGATTGTGATTGTGATGGTAATTGTGATAATGATGATGATATTGTGATTACGATGATAATCATTATGATTACGATGATTAAGATTATGATAAGGATAATGGTGATTGTGATAGTGATTGTTATGGTGATTGTGATAGTGGCGATGATTGTGATGGTGATAGCGATCGTGATGGTTATTGTGATGGTGATAGTGATTGTGACTTTGATAGTGATTGTGATAGTGATTGTGATTGTGATACCGAGGATGGAGATTGTGATGATGATGATTGTGATTACGATGATAATGGTTTTGATTACGATGATAATGATGATGGTGACAGTGATGGTGATTGTGATGGTGATAGTGATGGTGATTGTGATTGTGATTGTGATTGTGATTGTGATTGTGATTGTGATTGTGATGGTGATTGTGATAGTGATGGTGATTGTGATGATTGTGATAATAATGGTGGTTGTAATAGTGATGGTGATTGTGATGATTATGCAATTTGGCACATAGATTGTTCATAACCTGGACTAACACGTAGGACACTATTTATCCCTTTAATATGATCCAGTGGCACGGTTACCGAACTTAACGCGGGCGAAGCCGCGGGCAACAGCTAGTTTGGTATAAAGTTTCGCGATGAATTAACTAGCAAACTTGACATTTATTTAATTATTATCTAGGGCACACCAACGACATATTTACAATATTGGTTCTATAAGGCGATTATAAATCTACAGTGCGTGTAAATACGTCAATTATAAGTATGCGCAACATTCACAACAATACAATTAAATTATAAAATATAAAAAACAAAATGAATTAATTATATAGGTACATAACAAAAATGTGAGATACGAATACAATTCAAATCAAGTATAAACAAACGAAATCAAGTCAATTAGTAACGGAATAAAATTTAAATAGAATATAGAATAACATAAAATTGGATTAAATTAAGTATAAATTGCATAGTATAAATTAAAATAAGTATATAATAAATATTGTACGAGAGATTCCGAAACTAAAAAGACCATCATAGATCATATTAGCACCAATTTAAAAGACGACTACTTTCAAACGGCAATCGCTAAATCTTCTATGTCGGATCACAACCGAGTACTTAGAACTTAAGAAACTTAAAACTCCTCCGAAAATAAAAACTCAATATGAAGCAATCAACTACACGAAGCTATATATAGTCCTAGAAGCAACAAACTTTAAAAATCCAAACAACGATTACACAATATTTGAAAATATTATAAAGTCAGTTACGGAAGACAGCAAGACTACAAAAACCAAAATCCTCAACCCACCGCAAAAAGATTGGATTAATAAGGATATCATTGCCGAAATTAACCTAAGAAATATACTGTGGGCGGAACTTCAGAATAACCCTAACAACGACACACTAAAGTCAGAATTTACAAATAAAAGAGACTGTGTAGCTAAACTAATAGAAATATCAAAAAAATCCTACTATTACGAAGAGTTTGCAAAATGTACTAAAAAACCCAAGAAAATGTGGGGTCTAATAAATACTCTAACAAGCAATAAAGCGAAACAAAGTTGTGTTCCTCCAAAACTAATGGTCGATTCTAATTACATTGCGGAGCCACGTGATATTTGTCAAATATTTAACAAATACTTTGCTACGATAGGACCCCTTTTAACGAACGAAATACCCGAATCATTTCATGACAATTATGATCGTGCTTTACCAAACTCCCTTCCCCAAGACACTGAGAAGCTCTCTAGTTTTAGTCCATGTTCTGCTAATGAAATAACAAATATTATAACCAACCTTGACCCAAATTGCAGCACGGGTCTAGACGGAATAAATACGAAAGTAATAAAAACTGTAAAAAATGTAATCGCGGATGATCTAAGTAAATGTCTGAATAAACTGTTAGCCGGTGGAAATTTTCCTGAAACCCTAAAAATAGCGAAAGTAACGCCAATCTATAAATCAGGAAATACCACAGATCCTGGAAATTATCGACCGATTTCGGTGTTGCCTGTGATATCGAAAATTCTAGAGAAAATTATCCACAACCGATTAGAAAAATATTTAAGTACTATTAATTATATTACTGACCGGCAATATGGATTTAGGCCAAAAAGTAGACCACAGCTACTATTGATCTTATTACTAAAATGAAACAAAATATAGATTGTAAAAATATAGTCCTGGGTATTTTTATTGACCTAAAAAAGGCATTCGACACAGTCAGTCATAAGCTGCTCCTAAGGAAACTGGAATCCATCAATATCACTGGCAATGCTCTGAAAATGTTCGAGTCGTACTTAAGTAATCGTTCGCGAGTGGTTAAACTTGGCAGTCACCAAAGTGATGCATTAGCTATTAGGTGTAGCGTTCCGCAGGGATCTATTCTAGGTCCCTTGCTCTTTTTAATATATATAAATAATATTCACGAAATTAAACTGCGTGGTCACCTTACCTTATACGCTGATGACACTTGTTTATTCTACTTTGGATCCTCCATCCATCAAATTATCTCACAAGCCCAAGATGATTTAAATACCTTATTTGCATGGTTTCAATACAATCTCCTGACAATAAATATCTCCAAAACATGTTATGTTATATTTAAGGCAAAAAATAAAACTATTCCCCCATATAACCCACTAACAATTAATGATGTGCCTCTACAGCAAAAAACCTGTGAAAAATATCTCGGTCTAAGAATTGACAGCTCACTTACGTGGAATGCTCACATTGAACACATATAAAGCAAACTCTCAGCCCTTACAGGATCCCTGAGTAATATAGTTCGTTGCATCCCACCTAAATTGCGGTACACCATCTACAATTCCCTAGTGAAGCCACACCTGCTTTATTTGATCGAAATTTTGGGCAGTGCTGCAAAAACTAAATTGTCAGAACTACAAATAACTCAAAATAAACTCATAAAAATACTATTTAACTTTCCATATTTAACATCAACCAGTAAAATTTATAAAGACACAAAAATAATGAATATCAAACAACTATATATTTACCACACATGTATTATCATCAAAAAAAATCTTACCAAAACTATTCACACGAACATAACACTTACCCAATATACACAAGTTAGTCAACGTAGCACACGGCGAGCTAGCTTGGTAGTTTTACCCAAAACTAGAACTAACTACGGCAAAAAAATGCTTACTTTTGAAGGAGCACAGCTTTTTAATAGAATACCCTCTAGTATAAGAAATCTGCACTCTTTCAATGCATTCAAAACTCAACTAAGTCAGTATATTATGGCGGATCAAGCACTTCTAGAGAAATGAAGGCATTGAATGCGTGCAGTCTAGTTTGTAACTGATGGCGACGAACCTTATGTAATTTTAAATTCCAGTATTGTTCTCAAGTGAGTGACATTTGTCTTTATTGAGAATAAAGTTTCTTTAAACCTATATAGCTGGTTACAGGTCAATTTTAAGGATTTTTGATTTGAACATTGACAATCTATCAAAGAAAATGTCGACATTACTGTCAGCTGTACAGGCTCTGTTGTAAAAAGTCAACATTCGGTTTAAGGGAGCATGCTGGCCCAGATTTGTACGACACGGTTTAGCGGCAAACGTCCTAGTAGTACGCTTGGCCCGGAGGTGGTAATGACGAGGTACGTCGAGGTTAATTTTGTTGAGGAAGTTTGGAATCGATGTTATCCCATTTACAGTTTTGTAAAGTGTCAAAAGATCGATTACAGCCCTTCGTCGTTTCAGTGAGTCTAATTTGAAATATTCTAATCGTTCGGCGTAATCGGCTCCATGCGGACACTTGTGGTCTTTAAATCGCAAGCACCTCGGCATTTTATTTGAACGCGTTCAATTCGGTCTATATGTATTTTGTAGATTGGATTCCAGACTGGAGATGCGTACTCTACGAGGCTATGCACAAAGGTGTTATAAAGCACTTTCACTGCCAAGGTTCCTTTAAATTCCTTACCAATTCTGTTTATAAACCCAAGCATTTTCATTGCCTTTTTAATTACATTATTTATGTGTGTGGTAAATGACAGGTCACTGCTAAGCACTACACCGAGATCGCGTATGTTATTTACTTGTTCCAGTGGTGTCCCGTTGAGAGAGTTAGATGATGGTAATGGGTGCTTTTTCCGCGTAAATGTTGCGTGATAACATTTGCTGGCATTCAGACCCATTTCATTCGTAACACACCAGCTCTGCATCGAGTCTAAATCAGATTAGAGTAGAGCAATGTCTTCTTGGGTTTTTATCTGACGATAGATTTTGAGGTCGTCGGCAAATAAGGAGCATTGGCTATGTTTAATGCAATTTGTTATGTCATTTATGAATATGACAAAGAGAATTGGCCCGGTATGAGATCCTTGGGGCACACCGTATGTGGCAATATACTCCAGTGATTGATAGCCATTTACCACCACTCTTCGTGTCCGCCCACATAGATACGATCTGAACCACTCCAGTAGGGGTCCGTGAATACCAAGGCCGTGCAATTTCAGCAGAAGGATTTCATGATCTACTTTATCAAAAGCGCTGCTGAAATCTGTATACAGAGCATCGATCTGTTGGCCTGAGTCCACGCTCATACAAATTTCGTCAATATATGATACCAAGTTAGTGACCGTCGATTTGTTGCTGCAGAAACCATGCTGTTGACGGAAAAGCTGTGCTTTAAAATGGGATGTTAGTATAGGGCAATTGATTCAAAAAGTTTTGAGAATATGGACAAGATAGAAATTGGTCGAAAATTATTGGTTTCTGAGCCGTCACCTTTTTTGAATATTGGAACCACGTTAGCTTTTTTTCCATTCTGTAGGAAATGTAGATGTCTCAAGTGATTTATTGAAAATTATAGCAAGGGGATATGCCGAATTACCAGCACACTTTTTTATAAAAAGCGGCGGTAATCCGTCCGGACAACCCTTGGTAACAGTAACCGTATTAAGTGCTTTAGAAACTTCTCTCTCAGTAAAACTTATTTTACTGAGCACGAATTGAACTTTTTAGATATTTCCGAGGCCTTTGATAACGCATGGTGGCCGATGCTACTACTTAAACTGAAGAATCGTGGCTGCTATAAAAACATATATAATCTTGTTTTCTTACTTTTTAAATGGTTCCGCGAAACTCAAACTCGGTCATTATTCTATTTCAAAGCCCCTTACCATGGGATGTCCACAGGGGTCGGTAATCGCTCCGTATGTATGGAATTTAGGTTTTGATGATTTTCTCGCGATTCCCCTTCCTCCCGGCTGTTCATTAACCGGTTACGCGGACAACGGCCTGCTGCTCATTCAGTCGAGTACTCGGGCTGGTCTCGAGAATTTAGCTGACACTTGCCTACGATTAATATCTCAGTGGGGCGATCGAAACCGTTCTGACCTTTGCACCGCAAAAAACTTATCAACTAATTTTAAAAGGTAATCTTAAATCGTGGTATAGTATTAAATTTAATAACGTTCTCGTGAAAAGAAAGCAATCCGTGTGCTACCTTGGTTTGGTCTTAGAGAGAAATTTTTCATTCATAGATCATATAAAAACTGTCGGTGAAAAAGCTAAAAAGAACTTTTATGCCTTAACGAGAATATCAAAATCTACGTGGGGTCTGTCATTTATAACTTTAAAGACCATTTATGGGGCTACTTACTTGGGGTTTATGTGCTACGGGGCACCTGTTTGGGCCGATAGGGCCATAGGAGCGGCACGACGTAAATTGCTTCAAAGCCAGCGTTTGGCTTTGATATTCTTATGCAAAGCGTATAGGACAGTTAGTACTGAAGCCTTACCGGTACTTGCAGGTGTACTTCCAGTTGATCTTGAAGTCCAGCGACGGGCTGCAATGTACTATAACGCACGTGAGTTCACGGACGCAGACTTTTTAACCCTACGTGACCGTGTTAAGATTGCTAGATTATTCAAACCTCAGACCGACGTCTGGGAGGAACTTTTGTCTGAATGGCAAGGTAGGTGGGATAATTCCATCAAGGGCCGACACCTCCACCAGTTCTTTCCATCCGTACGTGAACGGCTAGCCAGGACATGGTTGGAGGTTGATCACTGTGTTGCCCAATTTCTCACCGGTCATGGTAACAGTTAAGAGTAAATTATTTTCCTTCAAGCTTGTTGACTCGCCTTTTTGTCAATGTTCCACATCTGACTGCGAATATGAACAATCAGCACATCACATTTTATGGGAGTTTTTTCTTTGGCAGAATGAACGCAACATTATGTTGGATAGTGTACAGGTTACATCCGGAGTTATTTACTATACAGACCTTGTGGAAACTAGAACAAATTTCCGTGCGTTCAAGCGTTCTTGCCATACCTATTATTAGAATCAAATATAACAGCTCACAACTTAGGACCCATTAATGTTAATATTTATCCGTGGTGCTAGGCAACTGGGCCTATCCCAGCTGTAAACGTCCCTTTGTGCCTATTGGCCTTGTTTCGTTCTGTCTCCTGCTGAAATGGAGGGAAATTACGGTTTTTTCCTACTCCTCCAATTATTCTTTTCTGATTAATTTCGTTGCGGGATCCAAGACAGTTAAATTCATTCTCTGGGACTTCGTCGAGCTTCATTGTCTCGGCGCTTTTCTGGTGGTCGCCACTGTTGATTCTGGCTTTCAGGAGTTACAGTGGTTTGGGAACAGTGTGGCGGGCTTGAGCACGAATTGAGGAAATGTTAGGACATTTGCTGCTGTGTTAGCATTTCTGCTAATGATAGAAAAAGTAGACGAGAACTAGGTAGCAAAAAGTTTGCATATTTCGTCGCCTGTCGTAGCTGTCCAATCGTTAAATTTCATTTTGGATGGTATAGAGCTAGATTTAGATTTTTTTGTCTTAACCAAAGACCAGAATGCCTTTGGGTTTGATTGAATGTTACTTTCCACAGAGTGAACATATTTCCTATAACAACCTTTAATAATCAAGCGCGCTTTATCATCGAGTAGTCTATAATCAATCTCGTCACGTGGGTTACCGTATTTCTTGAAACGTTGTCTCAGCTTTTCTTTTTCATTGAGAACTTTTACTAAGGTTTTAGAATACCATGGGGAAAATTTGTGCTGACATATTTAATTTTAGGGACATTTTCATTGATAATTGTTTGAACCGATTCATATAGCACATCTACCATTAGGTTAACATTTGCGCATGGTTCAAGTAGTTCTTTCCAATTTAGTTCTCTTATTTTTTTGTTAATTACAACGTAATCAGCTGCTTTAAAATTAAATCTTACTTGCTTTACATGTTTAATGGCGTGTACGTTTTAAGATTAACATCAATTTCTAGAGGCGGGTGGTGACAGTCTTCTTTACAGATAGGTGAAGCAGACTTTTTGACTATTACATTTCTTATATTTGACAACGCTAGGTCTAATATTCTATTATTCGTGTTTTTAATAACATTATACTGAAGCAGATTGTTTAAAGACAAAAAAATCTATATGAGAGTATCCTAGTTTGTTGGTAAAATTTTCCGGTATAGTAGTAGTTCAGATGGGTGATTCGGATCCCGGTTCCATTCGATGGAGCCGAGATTAAAATCTCCGACCAATATCATTTCTTCTCCTGTAGTTTCAATCAAACTCGTGACCGAACTGAGGAACATGTCTAGATGCTGCTGTGTCACAGGCGGTGGTAAGTAGATAGCACAGATATTTATTTTCTTCCCCTCATTTATCTTTACGCGTACCCAGAGGTCTTCTGCAGTAGATTCCCACTGACAAGCTCGAGCGGAATCATATGCTTTGAATACAGCAACAAGAACGCCACCTCTTTCTTTGCCTTTAAGTGCGGTTGAAGCCCTATCTCTCCTGTATATATTATAGCTTGTGTTAAGCAGCTCTCCGTCGTTGATGTTATCATTGAGCCATGACTCGGTCGCCACAATCATGTCGTATTGATTGATCAATTGTATATGTTATCAATATTGCGGAATATTGATATCATTTAATTTGGTTCGCATTCCCCGGAGATTCTGGTAGTAAGTATATAGTGAATTTCAAAGCTTTACTCACGGGTTTCTCTTTCCGGGTTTTCTCATTACATTAAAGAGGCAGCGTGTAGACTTTTAATCTGTACAGCGCGTGCTCCATCTTCCTTTCGAACTAACACGCAACCATCGCGGACCTAGACATATTTATAGTTTTTTTTGACATAACCAATAATTATGAAATTGCCCTGTTAGTTTCGCGACAGAGATCAAATAGCACTTAGATCAAGATGTATAGTAACAAATTGAAAAAGGGCGCTAAAATATATTAAATCATCTATACTCTATGATATTTACATTAATTACAGTTAAGTTGAATACTGTTCTAGTTTTAGTATTTAAATTATGTACTAAATTAACCGAATGTCGTGATTTTGTTATGTTAAATAAAAATAATAAGATACGATAAATAGGTACTATGAATATCTCTATGTAGTTAAATAGCAGTTTTATATTAACTTATTTCGTTTATTTCACAAGTTTGTTTTTTTATTATTTTTGTTAAACTTCTACTGTCATGTTTTTGTTAATAGCATTATTTGCTGATTGGCAACTGGCTGAGTGCACCGGGAGGTTGCACTGTGTCGGATGGCCGAATGTCGTGATTTTGCATTGTAGCATAATTTTATTTAGAAATATGGCAACAATAGCTGTCACTTTTGTAGCCAATCACGAACCCGGTTATCATTATGGTGAGGGGGTAACTTAGATTATATACCTAATCTAAGGGGTAAGAGTGGGGCAATGAAACCGTCCGGGGACAGACCGGCAGTCGGTAGTTAGCGTGCTTGGCTATCGTAGCATTAGGACGTGTCGAGTGCACACTGTGCAGTGAAACTGAAGTAATCGTGATAATTTGGAATAAACAAGTCGAGTTTATGAACAGAGTTTTTATTTCATAAAACGAGTAGCCTATATGAAATACATAAAGGTACAACCACGAGCACCAACATGTAAACACTTAACAACTTTTAAGTGTTTTTCTACTGTTCTAATAAAAATGTCATGCTATAACGAACAAAGTATTCTAGAACTCATATTTTTTATGAAAAAGATCCTATCTTCAAGTTACAACCGTTATCAATCTCGAAAAACGGTTTTTAAATTTAGGAAAGTGTCCATCCATTATTGTCATACTTAAAAAAGAAGCACGCAGTATCGCGGTGCTACCTTGAGAAGACTTGTGTTGAAACAAGAAATGCACCTAGTTGTCACATTTTGAGCAGGTTTATACATCAGTTGCATTTACAGGTTTCGGTCCAGTTTATATACGTCGGATCCTGTTAGGGCCTCCTTGTGGCCATCGAACTGAGCAACTTTGTATGAGACTAACATCGTAATCTAATAATAAAGTTCATACAAACTAAGTGCGCAGAATCAACATCTTCATTGTCAGGATGGCTGGACCAAGAGATTTTGGAAGTTTGAGCAATACCAAGTGTTAGTACCTATTTTGTACTATTTGGTACCAGACATCAAATAATGAGCCCTCGCTAAAGAGGGAAAACTATACCGAGGAAAATGGCCAGCCATCCTGACTCTGACTCTTCATTTCAGGTGTCCATCGCCTGCGTTTACTAGTAGCGCTTATTGTCAAGGATGACATCTCCCACAACACTGTCAAGTATTACTATGATTATGTGTCCCACTGCAGGCAAAGGCCTCCCTTCCGTCTTTCCATTTATTTCTGTCTTTAGCTATTTGGGATCAATCCTTTTGTTAAGAGTCCAACTCGTAACGCCATCTCCTTCTCGGCCTGCTTCTGTTATTTCAATTTTGAAATAAGTGGAAATTGAAAATAAAACAACAATAAACTTTCTTTATTTATTTATTTCACATTAAAACATTTTCAAGCTATCTTGATTTAACTATTATACAATTAATATGATCTTTTATTAAAACTTAAACAAATAGTACTAACTAATCGTAATATAATTAATATTAACAATAGATTATAATAAGGTTGCTTTAAGCTAAAACTCATTTGCAGATAATATACCTAATCTTTAAAATCGATAAAACATCGAAATTAATAATAAAGAACTCTATAAAAGATTATTTAAGTTTATGCTTTAAACGTCTTCAAAAATGGGTAAATCAACTAAGTAAAAATACTAGAAAAATACTCATATAAAAGAAGCATTGATTTGGCACGTTAGATAATTATATAAATAACTTTAACAAAAAAAAACAAGAGGAATGAACGTGATAAAAATAAAAATAAATTCATTAAGATACCTAATAATTGTTAAAAACAAGAAAATTAAAGACAATTCCTTAGTGTAAGATTAGTGATTTACGTTTACGATGGCTAAGCTTATTTTTGAAAATATATTTTTTCTACACAGTCACATTTTCTATTTGTATGCCCAAAAGTACAGCGATTTAGGCTAAAAAAAAACATACAGGGGCTTGAATATTTGGCCTGTCTAACTATCGAAATTTTATTTTCAAATTACAATCACAGGTTACAATCTTCGCCATCAGCCAAACTAAGATGGCTTATATTACTAACACTTGTCTTTATTGATGTCAGCTGTTGATAAATACAGGTTTTAAAAGGCACCATCAGTGAATCTTACTACTTACAAATTATACCTACATGCGAAAGTTTGTGCGGATGGATGTTCTTGGAAATTAAAAAATAAAATTAATTAATTCAATCTTTTTTTTTTTTTGATCAGCGGTGGCCCTGTGGTGGCGCCCCCGACTTATGAACAAAGTCGTGGGTTCGAACCAAGACAGGCGCATTACTTTGTGTAATTTATTTCATCAACACTGCTCTCAAAACGGTGAAGGAAAACATTGTGAGGAAACCAGCATGTTCTAGAACCAAAAATTCGAAGACATGTGACATTTACCAACCCGCACTGGGCCCGCGTGGTGGATTTATAGCCCATTCCCTCTCATAGAGAGGAGGCCGTGTCCCAGCTGTGGGAACATTATAGGCTGATGATGATGATGTTGAAATCTTTAATCTTGAAATTTGGCACACAGGTAGTTTTATCACGTTAGTAAGATCTCGTCGGACAATTACCGAAATACACGAGGGAGAAGCTAAGCTATTCTAAGAATAAAATTTAAAACAAATTGTCTCACAATACTTGTTTGGCATAATGCGTGGCTGTTATTTTGAAAATACAATAAAATGGCGGTAGTTAGGCAGGCCAAGCTTAATGCAAAAATAATGAAACCAATAAAATAAAGTATGTCTACATTTGATTTTCGCAAGAATGAATTTCCAAGTGCATAATATTTTGTATTTTATTTTGTGATTTGCAACGAACATTTAAAAAGCGCAAACATTTAGTTTGAATAACATATATCTATGACTAATGTTCTAAATCTATTCCATCTTTCTAATGTAGATAATATATTTCGAGTCTAAAAATAACGTTATTTAATACAACAATATTTCATAAGTTTTTAATATTTTTTGTTTGCTAATATGCACATATTGATAGACTTCATGATTCGAGTATGAGTGAATGCCTGTAATTATCTAATATTGTTGACGGTTGTGATTTAATGAGCAATTTTATCAAAAAGTCTGAGCAAAGACGGTAACATACGGACATCATATAATAAATAAACATGATCAAGATAGGAAAGTAGTGAACTAGTACATTTTTATTCTGATCAATTCTTATGCATTTAAATTAGGTAACTTTTTCTTATCACAGTCGATTTAAACATTCCGAATATAAATATATATATACAGTACTTTGTATAACGAGCCGTCAAGAATATTAAATAGTTCCTATAATTTAGTAGCAGGTAGTTTTGTAACATTTGTTAGTAATACAACTTACTGTTCGTTGTATTTGATGGCGTTTAAAGGAACCTTGAGTATAGGCCCGTCTTAACGAATCTATCTCAATGAAGTATTCTTTTTTATTGCGGTTCTTAATTAAGCTATAGATTTTGAGTATAAGACTCTTCTGGTGAAGTGGGTCTAAGCAGGCCACATCTACCGTATGATACATAGAGTTATTTTGTTTGAAATACAGAATATTTGTTTGACGGCTTTGTGAAGGGTCTGGTAATATTTCTATCCTTATATATCCTGCGATTGGAAGATTTTAATGTCATGAGAAGAGTCCCAACACTGGGATGACGTAGACTAACAGTGACAGTAATGCATCATGGTTATCAGATTTTATACCTTATGAATTTCCAATACCGTGCCTTTTTATCAGTTCATGAGAGCGAATCATTAATACGGACCTCGTACGTTTCTACGATTTTTAAACATCGTTGCTTACTTCCGATATAATTATAGCAAATAGACAAGGATGGGAAAGAATTTTGGCACTCGGAATGGAAAGGTATCCTAATTATTAGTCGTTACAGAATAAGAAATGTTAGGATCTAAGTTACAGGGTTACCTACTGTTACACCTAAAAGTGATTCATTATGTACATTGATAAAGACAAATTTCTACGAGCTCTGATTGTGGTACCAATCGACAGGTCATAGCGCAGAATGACAGGCAAGGTAGAAAAGTGTTCACTTGAAATATCTGTGATGGAATATTATTATTGGCTACACATCCATTATAATGATTACATCGTTTGACTAAGTTAACAAGTATAGGTACTCCTTTTTGTTTTAAGATCAACAATTGGAAATACCAGTACTTTTAAGATATTATTATTACATTTTCCGTTGAACTTGCTTGAAGGTCGTTGTTTAGGGAAAAAGCATGCGGGATTTTGACTTAATATTGAAGTAGGTATCAAAACGAGATAACAAACCTAATATAATTAGCGAACTATCTAGTAACGTAACAATAGGCAATATTACTAATTCAATTAAATACTAACAATTATGTATAAATAGGAGCCCCGCGCATTAGGCAGTCAGTATTGAGCGACTGTCTCGGTCGCCACGCATCGCGAGCTCGCGACTGCGACCGGTTGGATTAAAGCCATCGGCCGCACGTCCTTAAGTACGCATGTGTTCCGAAATACTGTGCGTGTGTCGCCTGCGCCTGATGCGCGCGAACTCTTTGACAGATATGAAGCTTCGACTACAAGGTCACAGTATGTCAGTCTCGTAAACCTTATTAGTAGTGGCCACAGCTTCAGGCAGCTTGCCATTGTCGTTCGTCAGCGATCCGTCGCTGTGGTTGTCGGTGGCCAGGTGAGTCATGCTGCCAGACATAACGGCGGGCGCCAGGTTCAAGTTCATCTTGGTCAGCAAGTTAGACTCGCTGCCGGTCTTCTTGAGGTCTGGCTGCGCGGTGGGCGGCAGCGTAGGGCCGCTTCGTTGGATCATTTGCAGGCGCGCGTACTGTTCCTGCAGCGCCTTCTGCTTCTTCAGCAGCTCTTGGTGTCGTTGTTCGAGCGGCGTGTGTCGGCTGGTGGCCTTGTCGTCGTCGGAGGAGGGATCGGGGGGGTGAGGCAGGAGAGCGGGATCGAGGTGGCATCGGGGCGGCGAGGCGGGCGAAGTCGGCGAGGCGAGCGGCGAGCGCGAGGTGGTGCGGGGCGGGGGCGGCGGGGGCGCGCGGCGCGCCGCCATGGCCAGCAGCTCGGGGTGGCGCTCGGGCACGGGCGGCTTGGGCGGGTGCTGGCCGCGCGCGCGCACCGGCGGCGACGCGTCCGTGTCGCTGCCGCTGGGGTACGAGTGCAGGCGCCGCAGCGGCCCCTCCCCGCGCCCGCCTCGCTCCGCCGGCTTCGCGAACGTCTGCAGCTCGTCTAGTAGCGCATCGAGGGCGTTTTCTGGCCGCACGTCCGCTCCCCGGGCCGCAGCGCCTCGCCCGGCGCACACGTCACCGGTGCCCTGCGCACCATTCCACGCACTTCTAGCTGTGCTCGCCGATCTCCAACAGACATTATAAAAGAGCGGTTGCAAGTAAGCCCCTAATACTTAATACTCGTTTGATTTTCTTTTTACAGCTAGTAACTAAAACTTGAAAGCGTTATTGCAACCGCGCTTTTAATACA
Source organism: Xestia sexstrigata (assembly GCA_941918905.2). Lineage (NCBI taxonomy): Eukaryota > Metazoa > Arthropoda > Insecta > Lepidoptera > Noctuidae > Xestia > Xestia sexstrigata. Next base: position 5,848,841 of record OW799200.2, on the reverse strand, counting down.
TTTATACGTATATATAAACACTTATTTGAAACATTTAACACCGCATTCAGTCCATTGAAGACACATAGAGTTGGACAAGACTATGTCTGAATGCGACCACAATCATTCACAAAGAATAAAATAGAAACGAAAAAGGCGAATGCCTCTCTTTTTTTGTGGTTGAATATTTGGGGAAACAAAAGTAGAGACCAAATTAATTCGGATCTTACACTATATAAGAAAATGTTTTAGTTATTCGTATATAGTATTGATCCACATCCCGGTGAGTTATTCTTATTCAACGACAAAAAATGGAAAGGAAGTGTAGTCGAGCGGCCTATGTCTAGTGGGAAGTAAACGTGGTGGATAACGTTGGAATAACGTAATGTAACAGGTGAAGAAGTAAGATTTGATAATTATTAGAGATACATAGTTACATACACATATTGGGTTTCGTGATATTGGATACATAGCGCAATGATTTAACTTGGTGACTTAATAGAGAATAGAATAAATACGTGATTAGATTTGAGAAACGTTTTCACTCTTAACAATTGTGATGATTTTGCCATTAGTCAAAAAAATTATAAAGTGGATATAATAATGTTAGATATTTATTTGAACAGTATACTACTAAAGGAAGCTAATGTCAAATTGACATTTGAATCAAAAACTAGTCTAATAAAAGCTCAAAGTGGAATACTGCGATTGCTACTATGGTCAAAACATTATCGTCAATGTGCAAGGTGTTATTATACTTTTACATAACGACAGTACTTATTTCAAAGCAAATACAATTTTTAATGTAATTACCTGTGCTCCGACGGCGTGTGTTAGTTTATTTATAATTTAGCTTTTATTATTAATAAGGGAAGATTTCGAAGGAGGTTGAAAGGAGCACAATGTATCTTCAATAATTAGAAATAGTGAAGAATAAAGACATTGGAATATGTCCTATAGAAACAAGTAAATGATAGTAAATGGAGTCACGTCAAGGGTGATAGAATATAGATATATTAGGGAAGAAGGATTGTGAAGGAGTTTGTTAAGGCAATTCATTAATTTCCGGAAGTGTTGGGCTGTGAGCGGCTCCTGATATCGACAATGCGCTGCAACAGAATAGAAAACAGCAAGATGCACAAACTATTGTTATAAAAGCCACTACAAGAAGTTACAACATGCTTGATATTTAATCTATTGATTATGACGTTGTTTTCATATTTCACACACATAAATGATCAAAATTTAATGATTAAAACAGAAAACAAAGGAAATCATTGAAATAATAATAAAGAACTAAATATGAAAGAAATATGAACACACGTCTGAATAACTATATGCTTCATAACCACGCTTCAATCGTGAATTAATTAGAAATGGTGATATTAACTTGTTGGCTTCAAACTTGGTTAAGCACAACATCAGATGTTGAAAAGGTCGAGGTTTCGTTTGTCTAAAATGGGTCAGTCGTCAGATCCAAAGAACTAAATAAAAATATTTAATTATTTTTCATTTAATTTCAACGTAACATCCATAATATTAAATTGTTTGGTTTGTTCCCGTTCAGTTACACTATGTTGTGTTACACTGTTCCTCCCATCATGGGAGAGGCTTATGTCCAGCAGTGGACGTTATGGGCTGTTTTTGTTTGTTTTGTTGTTTGTGTTACACTGTTACCCATTGGGAGAAAATATCCCGACAGGTAACACTGTAACGTCTATTAGTCAATGCCACGTTTTCTTTTCCAATAATAAACACACCTAGACTGAATGCAAAGATTATCACACCGCGTATCTCTAAAAGAAAGCAAAGACAAGTAGGTAGGAGTTGAGAAACAAGGATACTAAGGTCTCACAAACTACCAGGAGGCCAGAATCATGACGTATTATTTTATAAGTATATCTACATTGCATGATAATCGAAATGTATATAGATTGAATAAGAGATTCCTATTAACAATATACAATACCTACGCAAAATATGCGCTTTGACGTGGAGTTGCGGACACCAGCCCGTCAAAAAATACAATTCAATTCAATACCTCCTTCATGATTCTAGCCTCCTGGTAGTTTGTGAGACTTTATTATTAAAATTGCTTCTTATCTTTGCTTTCTTTTAGAAATACGCGGTGGAATAATCTTGGATTATAATTCAAGGTGTGTTAATTAATGGGAAAGTGGCAACGTGGAACGTGGCATTGAGTTACAGTGTTACCTGTCGGGATAATTTTCAATGGGTAACAGTGTAACGCAACATGGTGTAAGTGAACGGGAACAAACCTATTAAATTGATTCGGCGCAGTTATTGGCTATGTTTATTGCGGCGTCAGAAGCTGCTTTAACAATATCTGAGGTTCTACAAACAAGTTTTTTAGACCGTTCGTTCCGATTTATTGAAGACTATAAAATACACACAGCTTTATCGCATGCAACGTGCGACACGATGTAACTTCGATTCAGACTAAATCTCTGTAGGGGAGTTCCGGGATAACTTGTTTTTAATCAACTCATTTTGAAATGCGAAGACTTTCAAATACCCTACAATCATGATGCTTGTAAATTCGATGTCATGATACGACCCCACACTGACCCTGCACTACGTCCCACTTCGTCTTCTATGTTCGTCTTCGTGTTCAGCTGTGGGAACATTTTAGGCCGATTATGTTGTAGTGCTTGCAATAGGCTCTAAAAATCGGGAATTTAGCGAATAATCTCAGAAGACATAACATCATATCGCTGTAATCCCGAAGGGTAAAGCAGAAGTGTAGGTACCTAATGGTACACCCACATTTCGTTAGTTACCTATATTCTAAGTCCCATAAGAGAAGTCCAGTCCAGAATAAGAGAAATTCCTGATGGAAAACCCCAATAACACTTTGCCCGATGGGAATCAAACCCAGGACCTCATGATCGGCAGTCCCACTTGCGATCACTCGACCAACGAAGCAGATACTCAAATACCTTCTTCCGAATTACAATAAGTCAGGAAGATTAATATTCATAGCTCAAAAGATTTGTGAATCAAATAAGTTTTTCTATCAATTGAAATAATATGTATATTTATCAGGTTGTTTGCAATGCACCAATATAAGAGTTACAACTAAATTAAAGATGAAACAGAACGAATGCCTTTTTAAGTTTCTGACTATCCCAGAACTCCCTTACATTTCATATTAAAGTAGGCCCAATTTAAAATTTTATATTTATTACTTAATTTATAATTTTGGCAATAATTTGAGTTTTATGTAATATTGAAAGACTTTGCGTACAATCAACTTTCATCAGATCATCTTCCAAACTAAGTATCACACACAGAAAGAGATTCAGATAATGGCTGATCAGTTGAAAGTTGCATGTAATTGGCGCAAGGTAAAATTCAACTAATATCTAATGAAGCAGAGTTGTCTTCAAATTGTGAACCAACTCGTAAAGACATCGTACACTACTCACCGCTTCAATGATACCGTTGAATTTTAAAATATAGGATTTCAAGATTGGTTTTTATCATAATTATTAGTTAACGTTACTAAAAGTTCAATTTACGGTTCTTTTGATAAATGTAAGCATGCGAACCGATTCTTTCAATACTGTTCGAACTGGAAAAAATATGCAAACTGTATAAAAGTCTTTCCAATATAATGTGTCAGTCAAGCGAATTTGGACAAACTTTATTTCTAAAGCATTGTTTACAAAATTCAGTGCACCACCATGCCTACAGAATATAGCAAAAATTTGTGAAAAATTACATAAAATAGACGATATCAATATATTGAAAGTAAAATGTAAAAAAGTAAAAATACGGATGTAGAATAAAAATATAGAAATAAATAATTCAAACGTATTTATGAATAATAATGGATAATTATAGTATTATGAAGAGATTTTATTACTCGTTAACAACAATAGCTTCCTTGAAGTTAAGACTCTCTCTCCAAGCGAACTGCCGGGAACCATCACGGAAAAAAGACCATGAAATCCATTGTTAACACAATTTGATAATAATGACACAACATAAAAATATCATAATGTATAAGAGTTAGGTGGAGATGTGTGGCGTAGATTAGTAATGTCTGCTGCGACAAGACTGCTGCCTGTCCTGTTCCTGGTGCCTACATTGTAGGACTCTGCCTGTGGAGACTCTCTGATAGATGCATAGATACGTGTGATGCAAAACATCTACAACGAGGTGGTTCAACAAGGTTCTCTTTGACTCATATCTTGATTCGATGTACATTTGTTAGCTCTGTTACAACATAGTCCCCCGCCGCGTCTGTCTGTCCCTGTGTATGCTTAGATCTTTAAAACTACGCAACGGATTTTGATGCGTTTTTTTAATAGATAGAGTGATTCAAGACGAAGGTTTTAGTATAATTTGTCAAGCGGGCGAAGCCGCGGGCATTAGTTAGTTAAATAGTATAAAGAAAATTGCCAACTTTTATTTTTGAAGTATTTTATTACTTTTTGGCTTTTGAGTAGGTCAAACAACTAATTTTCAAAGAAGAAAGAAAGAACAGAAATATTATTTCAATCTTATTTTAATTCAAGCATTTGTCTTTTTTGTAATTTCATAGTTTTTACGTTAAACTAACCGTTTATCTACCTTACTCACATAATATTAACAAGTGTTCTGCAAGGGTTGATATTTTGCCACATTTTATCGACAAAACTTTTTATTTTAAAATTTTCTTTATGTAATGAAGTACAAATGCTACAAACGAATAGTATGCGAGTCAAGAAACCTGGCCAAACCACATGATCATAATTATATTGGAAACTTACAATGGGATCATAGCTACCTATTTCATCGGATACTTTTACATCTAGTTGGAGTGTACAATCAAGTTTGTATGACACTTTTGGGCGTGGGAGTGAGTGGCAGGTCCTTCTAAATATGTTGGATATGTTTGACATAATATTGTTAAAATTGGCATTATTTTCCGAAAGCAAGGATTATAAAATGCAACGTTTACGGATAGTGCATTGGTTGCAGGGATATGTGCAAAAGAATGTCAAGATTCGTTGTATTCTGCAATATTACGTCACACTATGTCTTATGCACGATACTTACCAATAAATGAATTGATAGATTACACCCATTATTACTGCTGTCCCATTTGGTATAAACAGCGTCTAGAATATCTTGCATCATCGTTGTGAACATTTCTTATTATCTGATAATTAAATTTACATTCACATACACCTTTGATATGAGAGATGACCTTCTGACGCATATCCTTGGACTCTTTTTGTAAAAAGTTTTGGTTATCCGCATCAGTCGTATTGAGGTCGTATTGTTGTTGTTTTACTTGAAAGTATTAGTATTCAGGTTTATAAAGCAGGTCGTGTTTCAGTGCAGGGATTTTTACTAGTGCTGTTTTACAAAATCAGCATGGATATTGGTTTATTACCGCTTTTATGTTTAGATAGGTACTAATTATTACTAACAAATACCACTGTATTTGCATCTTGAATATACTTGAATCTAACCTTACATTCTAATACAAGCACCAGGCTGGGCAAACAGGTTGGAAACCGCAGAGCCAGCCTCCTGCATCTGGTGATGACACTGCGCACCTGTGAACCTTATAAACCGAGAATACTAAACTAGCAAAATATATTATTGAACAGATACTATAAATATTTGATTCAGTATCGTTTGTTACAAGTACTCATACCTTTTATCATAATACATTTTCTACATCGACTGAGAAGTCGTGTTTATCTAAGTTTTTTTTTCAGATATTTGATTAAGTAGGTAATACAGCTTCACCAAAGTTCGAAATGAATGGTAATGATAAGCGATGTCATTTTGAAGTAGATTTTGAAGATGAACGTCTCTTTCTCCAAAACCATGAATAATTTTGCGTGGAAGGACAGTACATGAGTAGTGCCTTTGTAAACGAATGTAGAAAGGGTTGAAGACCAGTTACTGTTATAAATACTGACTTGTATGTCGGATTCAATTTACAACAGGTAGGTATGACCATCACGGTATCATTGTCCGAAGCGTAGTTTGGACCCAAAGGTCTGACACGAATATAAACTATCGCAATGTATCAGACTCAAAATATTATGTTTCAAGACTTGTGTGGCACATGTGTCAAAATCAATAGTTTCTGATGCTTATTGACTTATTTATAGAATTTATCCATCTGCAGACAATATTAAGTCTTGTGATTTGGGCCATTGCATATCTTTTTTAAAAATATTTTATCGTTATTCATTTCACTGATAAAATAAGTAATTTTTCTTTTTTTTTGGAACTTGTTCGTTTTTTAAATCTTGTCCGCATGTGAACTCACAAGGTAAGGATTTAAATCAAACGAATAAACCGAAATTACCGTATAAACCAGAGTGTGTCGTAATATTTTTGGATGCGAATTTCAATTTTGTATGCCAATTTTGTTTTTAGTTGAATTTTGATGAACAACACTTGCGTGAGGATAAATTTTGAGGCCAATTTTGATAATTTTGCTAACACCCAGAATACACAGGACAATTACTTAACAATAATAATTAAACTTTTTGTTTGTCCAAAATGCGTAATGGACTAAAGTTTTAGGAAACGATCTTACTATAAATAAAAGAAAAATAAGCGAGTATAGACAATTCGTAACAGATGATGTTAGGATACGCTAAAGAACAAGTGCACAAAACATGCTAATTCCTTGTGTCAGAAATAAAAAGGGGCACATGCAAGTACGAACGAAGCAATCGTTGATATAATTATATCTAATGTTAGTTCGGGTATGATGCCTAGGGTGACATGAACAGCAAATTAACGAAAACTAACACTTCGCAAATAAATCGAAGTGTTGGAAAAAAATGCAAATTTTATAACTCTTGGCAAACCTGCAATTGTTAAGCGCATAATATACATTAATAAACTAAGTATGGGCATCAGGAACTGGAATGATCTTAGTATAGAGATATTCTGCTTAATCTATCTGTAAATAAGAAGTTTTAATACTTCGTGTTACTTGGGGATTTCAAGAAGAAATAATAATAATGCATTAGTTAGTACAAGGGGCCATAACAATATTCTTATGTAAATAGGATACCGACCTCGAAATATTTTGTACTCTATAACAGACCTATTGATTTTATTGTCTAGGATTGAGAAGTGAATGTCTTTCAATACCTTGTTATGAGCCACAGCGTTGGGGCAGGTGCTTTCAGAGACGCACTCTTCCGATGAAGGGCCAGCGGTGAAGCTGGAGCCCTGAGACGACACCGGCGACACGCGCCCGTCGGCCAGCGGCAGGCGTTGCTCCTGGACGCAAGCCAACCTGCAAGATGATACAGACGTTACAGATCAATATCATAATTAAGTTGACATTAGAGGAACTTCAAATGTAGGTGATAGTTCTCATCTAAAGGGTGTAAATAGACTCATAACGAAGCCAAAAGGCACTTGATCTCCTCGTCATTGCGATCAGTTTTTTGTTCTACACCATACCTGGGAACCTTCTAGTTACGGAGATATTGGAGGTCAAAGTTCCAACTTTTTCACAATTTTTTTTTCAAATACTAGTTTTTAAGGTCATAACTTTACTTTAAATACCTGAATAACCCGTTTACTATTAAATGCGTCCATAAGCACAATGTTTTGAGTGCGTTACTATGAGTTTTACCGTAAAACGTGATTTTTCACACCAAAAACAAAAGTCGTTTCCCAGCAAAAATGTTTGCGTATATAGTTACTTATAGGTAATGCTTGGTTGACGGCTTCGTGAAGAGTCTGTTTGTACCCTGTATAATTCTTATTTTTTTATCGAATCCCAAAGGGCCTAGACACAAGAAGTAATTGCTTTCAAAGTATCTTATATGTGTGCAACCACTTCCATCAGGATGGACCGCTTTCAAAACGTTTTACGTTTCTACATAAAATTTCCACAACTGAACTGTTATCGAAAAGTTAGCTCTAAAGTCACTTTGCCCAGGCTTTTTCCGATTACCCATCACCCAGTATACAAGTTCACCCAGACACGGTTTTAAACTATCTCGGTTCATAACTAAACTTAAAATGTCACTTACGGGATATCTTCCGTGATTATTGTTCACAAAACCTGGTGATACTATAGAGTGTGTTTTGCCGTGACAGTGTCGAGTTCCGGTAGTGCGCGTAGCAAACGACAAAGAAAGAGGGCAGACAGATTTGATTGCTCCTAACAATTTTTTCCATCCACCCGCATTCTCCAGTCAACCCGCGATCATGGCGCTTGCAACAGCGTCGAAATATCGGGAGCTCAAAATAAACAATATTCATGGAAGATATCCCGTAAGTGACATTGTAAGTTTAAGTTCACCCGGAGTATAAAAGTTAATAGTACATTGTTATCCTAGGGGTGAAAGTAACTTATGTAGTCCCGAGACGGGGTTTGGCGTCCGAACGTAGCGAGGGCGCCAATAGTTCGAGGGACTAACCCGAGGTAAACACTGTACTTTCATTACAATTAGGTACAAGGAATGTTAAAATAAAAATATGAATCAACTCGAAAATACAAATGAAGATCGGATTGCCGCTTTGCCACCTATTTTGTTTTATTTTTCTGTGGCCGGCCAGCTATACAGCCATTATTTTTTCATTTAAAAATGGTAAATATTTTGCCCAAATCTATGATACTTAATTTATAGAAAAAGTTGTAAACTAAATTATAATAAAGTTATTTCAAATAAAAATTATTCTTTAATGAATACTTAACTATATGTTATTTCAATTTTACATCGCGCTGTAATTGAGTGGCTGCATAGAAAGTTATAATATGGTTCAACATGAACAAAACAATGACATGGTTCAATGTGAAAATAGAAATTCTTTTTTTTTAATAATTTGACAGCTGTCTGTTGAAAACGATTCTCCCTAGGGCTGAAAAGTATTACTTTCAACCCACTTCTCAGAAAACTTTAGACCTACTTTCCGAGTGTGAGTAATGAAATAGTAGATTGTATGACAAGAGAGCAAAACAATATTTTACGGCAAGGGCGCTATTTTGAATCCTGAGCGTAGAGAGTGATTCAAAGTACATCGCCTGAGGGAAAAGTAATATTCATACCGCTTAAGAGTGACCAGAGTTCCAGTCAGCTTCTTGCAACGACGCAGTGCGAGCTCCAGGCGCTCTGGCTCTTCCTGCAACATCTTCTCTTTCCGGACCACCTGGACACGTCGGTAATGAGACATGAGCATACGTTCACTAACGAACGTACAAACGTCAACATAAAATAAATTAATGGATATGTAATAAAATGGGAAAGAAACAGTCATATTAGTTCTGCGGCGCCAAACTGTTTGTTTTAATGCAGCAAAGATCTTTTGGTGTGTTAACTTGCGCGGAACTAACGCTGTTTTATTTTGTTTTTTATTAGATATTCCGTAAATAATTTTAAAAATGTGTATCCCTCCGGCCAACGTGCAATGAAGCGCAGCATACTAGAGCGTCAAGGGTTAGCTTGACCCTGTACGCAAAACCACACTGCGCTCCAAAACAAAAATTACTGAAGTTACTCAAAAAGCCGCTAACTCGCTAGCTGAAGTGGGACTACACAGAGCTCCAGAAAGTGGTTAGACCAAAATAACCACTTTCTGGAGTCCTGACACAGCCAGAAGGCGCGGCAGACCTCGTAGAAGATGATGGGACGACTTGGAAAAAACCAACGACCAGTGGTTCAGGTTGGCCCTGGATTGAAACAACTGGATTATTGTAAGTATTGAGGTTTTTGGCTACTTACTGTTATTTTTACCCGACTGCCAAGGAAGGGTTATGTTTTTAGTTTATTTATAACGTGCGAAATAAACAGTTTTTCTATCTTTTATTTACTTAGGATACGCCCGTGTAGATGACACCATAATGTTGGTTTCAAAGCGTAAAAACTGATTGTCTCACTTTCTCCATCTCAGCAGCCAGTTTGGTCTTCATGGTGTCCTGCAAAATCGGGAACTTCAGCTTCCAATCAGCCACGGTCTTGCTGCTCTTCGACAGCACCATGGCAATGCGCTCTATGTCAGCCATGTTCACGCGAGTCTCCCTGGAATCATATTTTTAATAAAAATTATATTACGAAAACAAGACAAGTGCATGGTCGTCAGCGTATAGGAAGCGGGTTGTATTTAGACGAACTGTTCCTAATGAACACTGTGGACACTGTTCCTAATGAACATTTTTCTCATGCATTCTTTGTCCGGTTCGCGCAACGTTTCATCGATAGTAGGTATGCTCAACGCGTAAGTTCGGCCGTAACTATCATCACTAAAATTTAATCCTAGATAAATAACGTCCAAAAATAATAGTAAAATACTTTAAGGGGTCGATGATTATACGAATACCTTAAAATATTTGCCACCGTTACCGCAAGACGTTAGTTAGGAGATTACCTATACCTGTTAGCTGCCTGACCACGCAGCCGCTCGACCGTAGCCTCGAGCTCGTACAGATCATTCTCGAGCAGCAGCATGTCCTGACGATAGATCTCTTCCTCACGGCACAGTTGCTGAAATAACCATGACAATACCATTAATTAATCATCATTAAAGAGCCAGTGGCAAATGTATGGTAACATGGGATCATGTTACAGGAATAGATGTACTAACTAAATACTGTACGAATTATGAGAAGAAATATTGAATAAAAGATGATAAATGATTATAGAAGTGATAATAGGGAATATGCATGTATTTTTTTCTTCACTAAAATCAATAAAGTAGAGTACCATCAACCCAAGAAAATAATTAAAAGTTAAGTTCAACGACTGCTTGTCGCTCAAAAAAGAATTAAACTTCAAACGTCCGTGACTACCGCGGCCTTTCCTGTCATAGCGGTTGACGTCATTTCCCTCTATCTGCCTTGTTTACATCTAATTTTATAATTTTGCTAAATGTAGGTATGTGCTATATTCAAGCAAACATTGCATTATGAATATTATAATAATATCTATGTGAAACTTTAAGTAGTTTTCAAATAAAAGTGTTTCTTTGACGTCACTACCGGCAATGATACGTTTTGCATTTGCATTACGTTTTACCAAAAACACGCTACATAAAATATTAAATTGTAAAATAAGTGTTGTATGTTGTATTAGAAAGTTAAACAAGTATACCACAATGTTTATATGGGCCAAAACAAGGCCTTTTTAAGGAATAAAAAATGTTTTGAATTTCTTGCATATTCCCAATTGAGGCAAGGATTTGAGACAAGGAAGGATTTTCAAATCCTATCACAATAAAGGAGATGTATACGCACAGAGTTAGGATCAAGCTCGCAGAAACTCTCAGCGATAGCTCCAATCTTGACGATAGCATCGCCCATGAGCTGCCTCATCTGCATGGCGTGAGTCAGAGTCGAGCGACGCATATTGCGGGTCTGCGAATCAAATGATCACATAATTCTTAACACCGTTAACAAAATTCATGTTAAAAATCGCCATTGCAAAAATAAAAACGCTCAGAACTATCGTAACTTTCGCATTAGATCGAGCCAGAGCATTTATTTTCCAATGAGTAGTAATCAATACACTGCTTAACATACCTCAATCCTCAGATCGTGGCCTTGCTTCTGCAGCAAGCGCAGCTGGCTTTGGAAATCAGGCGTAACGTTGATAGTATAAGTCTTCTGTGGGATTAGAGCCAGTTGCTGGCTGGCCAGCCCAGCAGGCTTCGGAGGAGGCGCCGGCTTCAGGCGATCTCGCTCTGTAATACACCGATGCATTTTCCCATATATCAAACGATTACCAAGTTAACCCCTTTGGAGAAAGCTAGATATAAAAGCGTGATTTTTTTATATTGCATTAGCTTTACTCCAGCAAAGTGGTTTTCATTCAGAAGAACATCATTCAATGCTATTGCTAAGCTTTTATCGAACGATGCCGCAACTTGTTAATGTTCACAACACGAGAGAAATATACACGGAAGCAGCAATTTGCATATACATTTTGAACCAATTTATGGATGACATTGTATATGGACATTGAGCACATCGGTCGCTCTGCTTCCGTAGATCCCCCTCTCGCGGTACACCGTCTACATCCACCATCACGTTTATTACTGTTATAATAAATACCGGCATGATCCAAAGCTAATGGCATTAGTAGATAAACCTTTGTAACTTTACGAATTACGGTTATTCAAATATCAATGGATATCAAAGAGTTACCTTGAGATGACGTCCTCGGCAAGGTCGAAGATTTGATAGCCGGTTTGGTGGGTTTGGAATCAGCTTGTTATGGCAAAGAAGTAAGCGGAAAGAAATCAAATACAAGAATTATGAACATGGTTATGATATTAACTACGACAGTGATTAGAAAAAAATAACCAGCAGAGGATTCTATCGACTTTGAGAATGGTGTGACCACATTGATCACGTTGGCAAAGGAAACAATTACATACACTTTCAATTCATTCTCAGAAGTTACACAAATAATCTCAATGTGAGAGCCGAGGATGTGGCCATTCTATTGTCGATGATTATAATGATGCTAACTGGTAAATAAACAAAAATAATTAATAACCGTCGTTAATATAAATGTATAATGTGGGGAGTCGTTTCATATCACACAAGGGACTTGATTGACTGCTGGTTCTGTTAATAAATAAAATAAAATATGAGGAGTTGACTTGTGTGTAAAGGCTAGTATCAAAAGGGTTGTCGATTTAAACGTTAAAATAGATTAAAACCATACAATACAGGCAACACACGTTCTTAAATACAAAGCTCTGTATCCTCGTGACGACGGACTTGGTCATACAGGAGAGATACGCGAGCGTCCTGTCCTTACAAATACCAGGTACTTCTATTATATTGAACAACCACCACCGAGGGTTTATGCGACTCGATTACCATACTCTCTGCACCAATTACTTACGTAACTACATAATAGACTACGAATGCAGTCAACTTGCAACAAGGGCGTTATACTTTAGTAACAATGGTTGTATGCGTACCTGTGTGCTGGGGTGAATGCTGCTTTGGCGAGCTCATATCAGGAGGATCATCGCTAAATGATACGGATTTCTCAAAAGAGACAGACTTTTCTGAAATAACAAATATTTATTTGGTCAGTCAATAATCAGTTAAGGTTAAGGAGGAGCTCGTGGCTAAATAATAATAGCCACTCGGGTCAATCTTTAGGTTAAGCCGTGCTTGCCTAGGTTGGTCTGTGGAAGGGTAACCACCCTTACATACCGAGTTTCCTCCGTGCCTCGGAAAGCACGTTAAGCTGTTGGTCCCGGCTGTCATTTGTAGATCTTTGACAGTCGTTACAGATAGTCAGTGGCCCAAAAAGTCTGACAACCAGTCTTACCAAGGGGTATCGTATTACTCAGCACTAAATGGGTTGTGGAGGTCAGATAGGCAGTCGCTCCATATAAAATACTGGTATTCAGCTGCATCCGGTTAGTCTAGGCTAGGCTGAGTTCAGTGAGTCAATAATCAGTTAACGTCAGAGTAATTGAACCTCTGGCACGATTCATCGAAATTCTGTACATAAAATTAATAAAAAGACCCAATCAGTGGCAGAGTGCAATAATTGATTTTAATTATGTGGAATTAAGAAGGTAGTGGTCAGTTGAGTAGTTTTGAGTGGTGTTGAGTGTGAATAAGAAAAAAAAATGCATAGTGCAATTTTATTCTACATTAAAAAGGGATCATGTATAATTAAGAAGAAAGTATCAATAATTTGTAATTTCAAAAAGTTATAATAATTTCGTCATTCGGTATCCAATCGGGGGCAAAAAAAGGATTAAATCATAGCACTGTACAATAATCAATATCCAAACATTACATACTAAAGACAAACAATATAACAATACAACTGAGTAAAACTTGCAACTTCTACAAAATGAATAAAACGAGATGTAATCAGTGAGTAAAGTTGATATTTCCGCATGTACCACGAGACGATGGCTACACTACGTAAACAATTGGCGCACGTTATAACCAAGTCCAGCAATGATTATATTTTCTACGTAAAAAAGCCTTTACTACCTCATTACTCCTAAACCTCATCATTTTGATGATAAGAGTAACAGAAACTTAATTTTTTGGTCAAAATTCAATGTACAATGAATTCAACGATTATATTAGGTAGATGAGATGACGATAATTTCAAAACGAAGGTATAATACAAAACAGATGCACTCGAGCCCAATACAATTGTTTTTAGAAAGCTGAAATAAAAACAATACCACTCGACTTAGCAAGCAAGCGTTCGGCGTGAGAATGATTTAGTTCGCTAAATGCATTGCGAATGTCATGGGTGTATAGGGCATTTGGCGAAATTACGAGCCAAACACATTGGTGGCGTGAAAGTGACGCTTTCCCTGTCCCACGTGCCAAGATGTGCGGAAGCATCTTTGCCATCGCATCAACTCGGCTGGTAATGGAATGTGGTAGAACCCATAATTTGCGGTTTTGTTTTTCTCCACTGCCTAGATACAACTGTCAAGTGTGACGTCAAACAACGCTAACATTGGAAATTATGGAGAAACCACAGTTAAGCGTCGTAACCTTTTAAATTATAAGCTTTTACTTAAATGACTCGTTTCCTCGTAGCGGAGAATGATTGCCTTAATATTCTCCCGTCTTGGAAGTTGTCATAATGGCATTGTTTCCACCTGACACTAGCAATGCAACAGCGTAAACTGTTTAACCGCGTCCGATCACACTTACGAAATTTATCTCTGCCTAATTTAGGAGGTCTCTCGTTGCTGGTAAATCGTGCCGCATCTGAGTGCAGGAAAACGCAAGCTACATTAACGGATGAAGCTTTAAGTCAAGAGCAACTAAGCCGTTTGGCAGAGCCACAGTAGATTCCATCTGTTAGAATTGAATTGATTCAGTCGCTCCATGTAAAATACTGGTATTCAGCTGCATCCGGTAAAACTGGAAGCCGACCCCAACATAGTTGGGAAAAGGCTAGGCAGACGATGAGGACTGAATTGGTTAAATTCTAGGTTTATGTAGATTCTACGTTAGAAGTTCCCAGTTCACCAATTAGCTGAAACTTCGTGTCAAAGAAAAATGATTTTCTTTTGGCATCAGTTAGAGTAGTGTACCAAATATTAGTAGATACTTCAGTCTTAAAACATTTACTCAAGACGTTTTGTGGGCCAGCCACAAAAATATTAGTTTAAAATGGTGTGTTGTTTGTAACATTCTTACCTTGGTTCGCTGGTCGCGCATTGTTGTAAGTCTGGTACTCCTGGCGCGGAGCTGGCGTTGCTGCTGTGGCAGGTTGGTTCGGGACCTGCAATGCTTTCTGCACGAGTCCCGTCAAGTTGGCCAGCTGCCGTTCCATCTTCTCAACGCGCAGGCGTTGCATGTCATCCAATACCGGCCTACAAAATCATGATTAGAAATCCTATCTATGCTTATACATTGTACGATGCATCTAGTGTTAGTGTAATACGCAGTAAAGTCGCTTTCGGCTCAAATCGCATTGCTATCTGACGGGAGGTAACTAGAAAATTTACTTTGTTTTCTGATATTGTGGCCACAACACGCTCAGCAAAGGATTTTTTACTGGACCCTATAGTTACTAAGCAGGGATGTCTGAGTAAAAAATATTACAAACAATTTGTTAGAAATTTTATTGAAAGTTATTGAAATAGTTGAAGTTTTGATTCTTGAAGTTACCTGGCGTCGTACGGCGGGCGAGGCATGGGGCGTGGAGCTGTCGTGATGGGGTTGCCGTACATCTCATACGCATCATCTATGAGCCCAGTATCGCTGCGAAAAACGCTTTCAAATTCTACATAGTGTAAGAGGAACACTAATTTAAAAATCTAATAAAAATTTTACCCCCCTTGCTTAGTTTATTGTTACTTTATCATAATTTTTCCCATGAATCCTAATTCTTTGTTTGTTCTTTGTTGTAAAAGTAAGATTTTATCTGGATTTTGTATAAGTGATGGCTCACCTGACTTCCTCGTCGATGATGGGAGCGATGTTAGGCCTGGAGGCGGCCGGGCCCAAGTACTGCGTGTAGTAAGGATCTTCGTACGGGGTTCTGCCACGCTCCGGAGACGACATGTACCCTTCGGCATGGCCTGCACATACACCTACCACATTAACAATCATTCCATCAATCATTCAAGCGGTGCTAATGTTATTTTAAAAATTCTGACATTATGAATCTCTCATAAATATTGAGTAATCGAAACTAGAATACAGTTATCATCAAAGCATGCGATTATACAAAAATATATTAAGTATTACAAAATGTGAGTTTAATGCCATTGTAAATACAAAACAAGTAGCTCGTACATACAATGCCTTCTAATTCAAACCTCACAAAAGATGTTGTATCCACAGAATATGTGTGAAATAACACTTTTACAGTGAATTAATCAACGAGGAAGCACCTTAGAGTGTGTGAGGACGATGGAAGTGTTACTTACTTTGGGGTAGCTGTTATCAAGGAAGTTATTTTTTTAAAAATAAGTATAGAATCCAATTATGCAAACAGACAGTTGATTAAAAATGTAATATCAAACAAATTAATCAAAAGTACGTTCGTTAGCGCAATATTAAAAGTTTAATAAGGTAAAGCATTAGCAAAATAAGTTTTAGAAGCGAAAGTAACGTGTTTGTAGGACGAGGGCCTGTTACCGGGGATCGTGTACAGTTGTTCGCCCCCCCGAGCGCAATCCGCCGCAGCGAACGGGAAACAGCGTTCCGACCCACTGCCAGGGATGTACGCGCGCAACGGCTTGGCCGGCGCTGTAGGACCTACAAACACCGCTTTCACCTAACTTAAAAACCCCGGAACTGTCCCAGATATTGACTGGATCCCGAAATTCAGTGTACCAAAAAAAGTCTTCTTAAAATATTTTTAGAGACGAATTTTGACCGAGGATATGAGGGCTGCGGAAGACATCTTCTAAATCAAATTGAAAGGGCGATGGTAACAATTTGCTCCCTTCCTGATTCAACTGGCGTCTTAATAAAAAGTGCCAGCCCTCGCCGCTTTTAGTTGGTTCTTTTGTTAAGGTTTATTAGATTTGAAAGATTTTAGGGTTCGCACCTGAAGTAGAGTGGGTCTTGACACGGTCAGCTGGCACGGGCGGCGCAGCGGGTGAATAGGCGCGCAACATGGAGCCCCCGCGCGGCAGAGTGCTCGGCTGCTGCCCTCCTATGTAATAAGCAGGCGCCTTCATCTGCTGCACAAAGAGAAAACAAACAAAATAAACCTCTTTGTTTATTACAACAGTCCGGAAGGCAAAACATTCCTAACCCACATAACGAGTTGAATAGTTTATTAGTAAGACATTGTTTCCAATTGATCCAAAACATCAATGAGTCACGGTTCATGCAACGACCTAATGAAGTATTGTGCTTGGTTTCAGGTTCACATTAAACACATTCACTTACATCATTCTTAGAGTCATCATCATCATCAGCCTATTAATGTTCCCACTGCTGGGACACAGGCCTCCTCTCTATGAGAGGGAATGGGCTATAATTCACCACGCGGGCCCAGTGCGGATTGGTAGATGTCACATGTCTTCGAATTTTTTGGTTCTAGGACATGCCGGCTTCCTCACGATATCACGATTCTTAGAGTAAACAAAGTGAAATATTAAGACTAGTCAGTCGCTTTGTGATGAAAATTATGATAGGAATCTCGAACATCCTCAGGTACACAAACAATTCATTTGTGTAGTCAAAGGCTAATCACCAGTTCGATGAGAAAGCGGTATGTTATTATCAGAACATAACAGATTATTTACTGAAGCGCAATCATAACAACAATGTAAGAAATAACATCGCGGTTTACAAACAATATGAGGCCGATTGTGTATTGACACCCGTGCAACGGGTAGGAGTCCTCAGTCTGCCGTTCGTTTTTGAAAAGAAAACACTCGTCGGCTTTGCAATAGATAGCCCGATTGAATAATCAGACGATCGTTTAGTTGTGTTATCAGCCGCTCAACGTTCGGGATATGATCAGTTACTGCTGCAGTTTTATGAGCGCCAGTACATCTACGTCTATTTCCTCGTACATTTCAAAATAGCAGTTTTAATTTTCGTAATGTCCTGGTTCAACTTGCTAGTGCTTTTAAGTGTCGCGTTGACCGCCTTATCGATCAATAGGCCAGTTTACAAAATTGTATTAAGACAAAGAGGATATGCACAGGTTTGTTTAAAACATCAATTAATTACCTAAGTTGATTGTCAACACAACCAATCCTGAAACGCCGACTATGTTAACGAGTTATTTTTACACCGACAAATAACATCGATATACAATAATCAAATTATGTATCAACAAAACTTAGGAATCGTTTGTTTTAGTAGATTCATGCGTGATATTTGACGATCTGATTAAATTTCCAGTTCTTGCAATATGACCTGGAGACGCCGCCCTTGAGAGAGTTCACAATCTGCACTTGGATTCGTATTTACAACCTGACCGGAGACCAGAGCATATTCACCTACGTCGGTAAGTACCGGCTGCCGACAGATACTTCAGTATAGTATGTAACAGAGACCGGTGTCCGAATCCCCGTTCGCAATTTAGCCATACCGCTTTGACAGAACCTTAAAAAGAGTAAACTGTATCAACTGTAGTTTTTTATTTATTAAGGTCGGTATAAAAG
Source organism: Xestia sexstrigata (assembly GCA_941918905.2). Taxonomy (NCBI): domain Eukaryota; kingdom Metazoa; phylum Arthropoda; class Insecta; order Lepidoptera; family Noctuidae; genus Xestia; species Xestia sexstrigata. Next base: position 5,830,271 of record OW799200.2, on the reverse strand, counting down.
TTGTCGTGCCGTGAAAGTAAACCGCTGGAGAAACCACAAAATCAAAGTAATGAGCAAATATATTGCGTGATTATAATTAAATTGACCTCCTTAAACCTGAACTTGTTACAGGTACAGTGTTGCGTAATTTTAGCATTACTAAAATATATGGCTTGCATTATTTGTATCACTCTTTATGTGTGGCTAAGACAATAAAAACCAAATGCTAATATAGTGTGCGAACGATTTATACATAAATGTCTCCATGTTTTGTGAGTCGTTTTATCATCGATCGATAGATAGATCGAATCGGCTTTTTCTAGGTAAGCGTACTCATCCCTAGCCCACATCAAGCGAGTTGCGACCAAACGCAAGCCTACTTGAACTTAGTGGGAATGTGAGTGGGAAGAGTACGTTGTGCCCAGCTCGGTCGTCCTAAACCACATTATTACAAATTGATGATAAAGTATGCCTAATAATTGGATCCATTTTGTTCAAAAGATGAGTGTGCTTCCATAAAGGGGACACGAAGGAAATATGTTAATTTAGGGTCGAAACATCACTTAGGAATTATGGTGATTGCCGAATGTTAATTAATTAATTTATTTATTTCAGGCCAACCAACAATTGTTTATAAGTTTACATGTTTAAATTAAGAGAAATTGAAAAAAAGAAAAATCAAATAAATTAAAAACAAACAAAACAAACAAATTCAATTAATTTAGAAGAGAAATTGTTGAAATTAATGAATTAGGAGTAACCTCTCCGAAACATTATTGAAAATTTGTTTCTTTTTCTTTCATAAAATAGGGAAAAGAATTTTCATGGATTAGAGGTCATTTCTATTGCGTTAAATTTTGGTAGAGTCAGATATTGTCTGTTCACTTTATTATCTACAAGCTGGTATACTTAAAATGCCTTTTACAATCACGATTCCTATTTATCTCGTTTGTGTAGTTGGGCTAGCTCGTTAGCTATTTTGAGGCGAATTTGGAGTTCGGATGATTTTAAAGGATTGGCTTACTTTTGCACTATATCGTGGTATGTGGAAAGAGAGAAGAGTGGCATTTGTCCTGTAGTAGGATGACAACATGGGAAGACGTTGCCATCGGGGGAAAAAGCTGGCTGGCACAGGTATGTGGAGATTGGCACACGAAAAGAGAGGCCTATAACCAGCAGTGGGTGAATTCAAGCTGTGGATGATAATAGTTTGACAAAAGCCTAAAATAAAATAATAATAATAGGCAGAAGGATTGTCTACCACAGATATAAATAAATAAACATAAATAAATGGCGCTGGACATGCAACGAGGCTATACACAGGGTGGAATTTAACAAATTTCAATGCCACCTGGAGGGAAAGTACTGGAGATAGTAAATTTTACTCAAAGGACACATTCCTTTATTTATAAAAAGAAACAAATATGTGTTCACAGATTTTCGATAATTTGCTTGCCACACTCGGGAATCGAACCGACTAAAGTTCGAAAAAATAACATCCATATATTTTTTTTACATCAATCGATAGGGGTAATCATATGAATCAAATCTCTCTAACAAACATGATAAATTAAATGAAGGGAAAACCATGAAATATTAAGAACAGTTATAAATACAATGGAATAAATTCAATAAGATACGAGTATAGCACTTTTATTCATGGTTTTTCTTTCATTTAATTTATCATGTTTCTTAGAGATATTTGATCCATATGATTGACCCTATCGATTGATGTCAAAAAGGTACAGAATATTATTTTTCCGAACTTTAGTCGATCCTTCCCGGGTTCGATGACCGATTGTGGCAAGCGAATTTCCGAAAATCTGTGAATGCAGATATTTATTTTTATTTAGGAATGTTTCCTTTGAGTAACATTTGCTATTTCCAGTATTTAGAGTACTTTCCCTCCAGGTAGCATTGAAAAATTCCACCCTGTATATTATATACATAATTGTTTACCTAGATAACACAAGAGCACATTTATTTATATTATTTATTTTAGTACATTATTTACATTTTTACTATCATATAGTACTAGATATTTAAAGAACAAAAACGTTGTCTATTTTGTATGGTAAATTGTTAGTATAGTAACTCATAATCATCATCAGCCTATAATGTTCCCACTGCTGGGACAAAGGCCTCGTCTCTATGAAAGGGAATGGGCTATAATCCACCACGCGGGCCCAGTGCGGATTGGTAGATGTCACATTCTTTAGTGTTTGAATTTTTGGTTCTAGGACATGCCGGTTTCCTCACGATGTTTTCCTTCACCGTTTTGAGAGCAGTGGTGATGAAATAAATTACACAAAGTAATGCGCCTGTCTAGGCTCGAACCCCCGACTTACTGTTCGTGAGTCGGAGCCGCCACCATTGGGCCACCGCTGCTCATTATGTATAGTAACTAAATACTAGTACTTATGACGTCATAGTAGGTAGACAAAAAAATAGCGCGCTTCGTTTTCATACGGATATCTGTGTTGTCTGTAAACCACAATGAACCCAGTAGGAGGACCTGACATTTCTTTTTATGATCTCTAACAAAAGACAAATATTTATTATTTAAAACATGACCAATAAATAATGGACTACAAAAGGTATTTTGGAGGTTGTACTATGTATATTCTCACCATTATGATTCTCAACGATTAGGTACCATTCCACCTACCAACCCTACCTATTCAAGATACGTTGCTGTTTTTATAAAATTCTAATTAAATAGTGCAATTTTCGATACTTTTGAAGCAAAAGTAGGTATCTTTTACCTTATCCAATCTGCAGGCCGTAAACGTATTTTTTTCTAATCTAATATAGTGGTGTTAATAGGCAAAAAAAAAGCATTCTAAAACGTTCATGATAGCCAAACAATTTCGCAAGACCCGCACTCACTGCACGTCATTAGGGCTATTAAGGAGACATGCATAATTTATGTGCACTCGATACGCGACTTCACGGTCCAATAAAACATTTTTATAAACAACGTATTAATGCAAGCATTTTAGTAATGTTTTTTCTTTTCATTTGATTTTTGTTTAGCGAACAGCAACAACCGTGTGGTAAGGCTTTGGTTGGACTCGGGAGGGAAACACATCAACGTGTCCATTAATGGGCAGGTAACGTCCAGCTCGGCCGTGGACATCACCACGGACGTTTGGAGGCACATCTGTTTGTCCTACCAATCAGATTTTGGCGCATGGGCACTATACGTCGACTCTCGACTCTTGTCCTGTTCGCAATCACAAACCGTAAGCAAATTATGACCATTGATGATCACTTTAACAAGTAACAGCCATTAACTGACTCTTGACAATAACTAACATAAATATTTTAAGAAATATTCAGAAATGTCTGAAAGATAAATAAAGGAAATACTAACATATTTATGTACATCGAACTAAATAGTTCTTGTTCACTGTAGCGTTTGTGATAAGAAATAAACATTTTATTTATTATACGGGGGTCACAGCAAATTCAGTGTGCAACCACGAAAATGCACGAACAAATTACTCAGCCAAAAGACAAATGGCCGCATAACTTTATCCGGATTGCGGAGGTCACTCCGGCCACGACTAAGCATACAAATAAACATGTGATAAATCGACATAGACAGTTATTACGAAACTAGATCTACGAGCAAGGCTGTCGCGAGTATCCATAAAGAGACAGTTCCATCATAACATATCACGATTATCTGCGGCTAATCAATACCTTGATATTGTGTTGAGCAACATGAGCGAATTTTATGGCAAGGATACCTACAAGTATTGGTTAACTTGGTGTAATTTTAAAACTTGCAATATTTTAATGTTTCAGCTCCAAGGATTTGTGCTGCCAGGTGGAGGCAGTGTCATTATTGGGTACGGCACAGCGGATGGAGGTAGGACCTTTTTTGAAACAAAACCTAACGTAACACCTAATTCAAAAACTAACTTAATACTACTTACTAACAGTTACTTAATCATCCTTGCAGGTGCTTCAAACGGCTTAGAAGGCGAAGTATTTGGCACAAACATGATACTAACATCAACTATTGAAAGAAATTATACGATTCGAACTGATCCATATTACGAGCAAAAAAGGTTTCACAAAAACAAGATGAAAAATATCATGAAACACGTGAAATATATTATATTAAACGATTTAGAAGCAGGAGAACTAAAAAATACTTTTGAGACAACTGAGCTTCCCCCAAAAACAAATGCATCAAAGAGTTTCATAAAGTTTAAGACACCCCACAGCTTTATCGATCATGCTGTTGGTTTACAATTTTCTACAAAAAAACCCTCTATAATGGATTTACCTAACGATTTTAATAAAGAGTTTATGGGATTAACGGTTACTGATACACCTAAATTTACAGATGGCCTTAGCTTTTGGAACTTAAATAATAATGAACATTCTGGTAGGTATATAATTCCTGACAGAACTACGAGCTCAAGCAGTAGTCCACCTACCAAAGATTCCTTCACAATATCAGAATTTGAAACGCCACCACCTGCACCAAGAATCCCGTCAATATTTGATAATGCTGTGGATACTGAGAAAGCTTTTCCAGCAGGACCGTTTAAGCTGAAGGCTGCAACAGAACCCGCGAACTTTTTATCAAGTAACAAGTTTATGGAAGAATTATCTGAAATCGAAACACCTCCTCCAGTGCAGAAGAAACCCAAAGTTTATGGTCAATGGACCAGTTCCAAATTCGCAGGCAGTGTTTTAAATTACCTGAAAAATATGCAGTTACGTTCCAGAGTACAAAAAAAGGTCCCACAAACTATTCCATTGCCTAAAATATCAGACAGTTACCCCTATGCATCTGATTTTAAATTTAGTAAAGTTCGACCACCATTTCAATTTCAGCGAAGGAATTTAGTACAAAAGCAGTTTGGAACTAGTAAACGAAGTCCTCAAATTAATGTTCAAATATTAGAAGACGATTTAAGAAATAATATATTAAAAGCACATGCACAAACTCAACCTTTACAAGTTGAAGTAACAAATAGAGGATTTAGAAAGAAAAACAAAGAACAAAGATTTTATAGAAACGTTGACAGTCAAGGTAGTTATGAAAGCTCCGAAACTGTTCACAATGCACAACCTTTTATACCATTTCATAAATCGTCAAAGCCGAAACATACAGCGGACTTAACTTTGAAAAACAATAATTTGTTGTCTATACTTCCTTTTTTGAAGTCTTTAGAATATTTTGTAGAAAACTGGCAACTTGCCGAAACGCAACCAAAGGAACAGCAAAATACTGATATGTATACAAAAAGTTTGTCCCAACGTAACAAATGGCATAATACTAAATCGTATAACAACGACTATACACCGCGCAAAGTAAAATTTGACCCTGATAACGGACAAAGCGCTATTGAACAAACAATTGCAGAGGCGAACAGAAGACACCCATCGATTCGACTTAATTATAAACATGAAGATCGTCACTTCATACCGTACAGAGAGAATCCAAATCTAGCAAAAAGTCGGGCGTTAGCTATGGAGGTATCTAATCAATCCGAATACAATAGGAATTCTGTGTCGATTTTGAAATATAATCATGGATTTTTACCAGAACATCACAAGAAAATTGATAAGCTCCATGGGGCAATGAAAAAGAAAACCCATAGTAATCACAAAAACAATTTCAACAAACAAATAAAAATAGGGAATGCACTAAACGAACATCACGCTATCGGCGTTAACGCAGAAGAGAATAAACAAAGTTTTGTAGGCGGAAACGAGAACATACCTGATATAAATAAATACAGATCTGATATGGAAACTGTTGATTCATCGGTACCGGGGTCTTTGGGTCGAAGAGTTTGTAAAAACATAGATCTTTTGGATCGTATGTTATATGTGCAGCCGGACGGGAGTATTGACATGACACACATCGTTTCACCAGTGAGACTGAAGAATGCGGGCATAGAATTCATTATGCAGAATTATAAGAAATGTTCCCTGGCGGAATCTGAATTACAAGACAACCCGATGCTGTACATAGATTGGAGCAGAACACCAGTTAGACTATTTGGCGGTTCCTATCCGAAAACAACGACTGATTTGTGTGGTTTTTTTAAATGATTTTGGGAAATAAGTGGTAGTAATATTGTTTTTACTATTTACTAGAACTACGCTTTGTGTAAATAAAGCCTAACTTTAAAATGCAAAAGTTTGTTTTATTTTGATCAAATACATGTAAATAAAAATATGAAATGGAGTACCTCCATTAAGATATGTACCTAAGTTTATTAATTTATTTGCATTTGCTCTAATAGTCTGTGTACAATCGTATATTTTTCGTCATCTCGCATCCAGTTACGAGAGTATAATGGACAGGTGGTAAAGAATGTAGGTATTATATGAGCATGTGCCTTGCCTGTGTCTCTAATAATTATCGCTTGAATTCCCACAGTTATTTTAATTTATTATTACAACATGATCAATAAGTATTTCAATTACGACAGTTGTGCGTAGGTTTCCGCTATGCCTTGAAATATTACCAATTAGAGTTGATCGAAAACTCGAAAAACTTAAATTATGTTAGAGTAAACTTCAAAGAGAGGCATAAGCATATACAAGGTGTAGTTTTGCATCCTGGTCAAAATTCAGGAGCTTGTCACAAAAGACTTTTATAATCAATTTAAAATACGATACCCGGTCAAATTATTAAAAAGCTGCTATTTTAAATTGATTAAATTTGACAGTATTTCAGAATAATACGAAAGTAACAGAAGAATCACCCATCGCGCGACATGTCTCTTTGTGCCTTTATTTGTGTGTGTGAAGGTGTTATAGGGCTAGTTACAGACGGGCTGCGTTTTAATACTTAACTTAACTTAACTTACTGCTTTTTAATTTATTAAAACGCAGCCCGTCGTTACCGGAAAGGTAAGTACGTTTCCGTACATAAGAAAAAACAAGCATATTCATTTTATGATCGATTCGGGTGGAGAATCATTAGTATAGATACCTCCTTAAATTTGACCAGGATGCAAAGCGACACCTTGTACAGGAAAAAATATGTTTTTAAAACTCTAAGAAAACTTGAAAGTATAACTAAGGCAGGACTTTAAAAAGGTACAGACACCAGCACACCAAGCTACTACAATCTGCCTTTCTTTAATAGATTTTCAACTTTATCGCAATAGCATTTGGTTCAAGGTTGATTGTGAAAATTCAACAGTTTTGGGTAGCTTGATGTGGCGTAGTACAAATTACAATACTTAATTGCTTCCTTTAGACGAAGCAGCGGATGTTTTTAGAGACAAATATTTGGAACTCGAAGTTACTTGTAAGATTTTACAAAATTAGTTCAAGGCCTGCCCATTATTGAAATGAAATAGTGAGATGTAACTCTGTATCATTGACGGAACGACTCAAACCAGTTGGGAATGACGGACAAAGAGTAAATAAGGGTCAGTTCACACTGAGACGCGACGCAACGCGACAAAAAGATACACATTTCATCGTGAACATTCAGGATACGTTGCACCATGCAGCGCTGCGCTTCGAGACTCGAGATGCCTTGCGGCATATAGCGATGCATCTCGATGCGCGCCGCGAGGCGCAGCCGCGTATTTGGAATCTATACCTTCAGCCAACGCTCTATAGGTAGTGTTGAGTTCAGGTATAAAAAAAATGTATACGCCCGTATATAGGGATTTCAAAATATACCCGACAGCAACATTTTTCTGGGGTATACGATACTCCATTTTGCTATACTGTAATGTATACCCGTTTCACTGTCTCTCTACTTTTAATTGGGTAGTATTTTAAGGCATACAATTAACGAACCACCAGATTTAGCTAAATGTAACGGCAAAAAAATCACTTTTGATTGCGAAAATTAATCCCCATTTTATCGTGAAATTAGAACCAAAAAATTTTTTATTTATTTAATGACCACCAGAAATTAACTGTTATGCTCTTGCATCCGAGTCGAGGGAGACCCGGTCGACGGAGCCCATCTTCGCGGGGCTCCTACTGCTGAATGGTTTATAAAAAACGTCAGGGTGCCCCAAGTCGGCCTAGGCAAAACTAGTTTGTCATCATCCACCTCATTAAATTTCAAAATACCTACGCCCGAAATCCTATATCTGAAAGTATACCCGATGTCAACCCAGCCAGTGACGTCTCTAATGTTAGGTAAAGGAACATTTTAATTTATTAATTCTCGATGTCTGGATTTGAAAACATACCCGACGGCAACACGGTCTCTGATGTCATACGCGTTGTCTGAAGGTATTGATTCCAAATAAGCGGCACATGCAGCCTGAGGCCGCCGTGGCGACTTGTCTCGTCATTCTCATGCGCTTGAAAATGATAAACCGCGGGTGGACGCGACGGCGGCGGCGGCGGGGCGGGTGCACGCAGCGAATGTAGACACGTACCGCTACGCCGCGCGGCGTCTCGCAGTGCAGCGAGACGCCGCGCGGCGTAGCGGTACGTGTGCTGCGTCGTGCTGCTAACGATTTTACGATGCGCCTCGCGACGTTGCGATGCGTCTCGCGGCGCCGCGCGGTGCATCCCAAAATCACTGGCCTCTTCCAGTATCGTCTCGGTGCGAACTGCCGGACTTTAACAGTACTAGTTTACTAGTACTGGTTAAGTAATGACATGCACTGTACGGGCACCAGCTCCGCACACTGAGATGTAGTATGTAGATGGTCGAATCACACGGGATGTGTACATGAAATAAAATCACTGTATTGTGTCCGTTAATGATTGACTGTTTATTAGATAAAACTTTAAAATATATAATACATATAATAGGTGACTTGAGGCGGGCGTAATAGCCTAGATATCAAATGTACATAAATCGGTGAATTTAGCAACTGCTTGTTCAGGTAAAAACTAAAACAATAGATTTCATGTGGCGATGTTCGTAAAGACACGTTGTTATTTGCATGAAAATCTTATTTGCTCATTGGATATTGAACAATAAATATTTCTCGTATGAATTGCCTCGGAAGGCACGTTAAGCCGTTGGTCCCGACTGTCATTTTGTAGATCTATGAAAGCCGTCACAGGTATTACCTATTACCTAGTACTAACTGGGTTGTGAAGGTCAGATAGGCAGTCGCTCCAAGTAAAATACTGGTATTCAGCTGCATCCGGTTAGACTGGAAGCCGAAACCAACTTAGTTGGTTAAACGCTAGGCAAATGATGATCATTTGCTTAATTAGCAAAGTCCGTTCTGTTAATTTGGCCTTGATTGCTGGTCAGTGCTGTCAAAGTTCCGCGCACAGAGCCGTGCCCTTAAATGAAGACGCAGTCTTTGACTGAACTTCCACTAATTTGCCTTGCCAACAAGAATAAAGTTTTAATAGCTCTCAATCTTAACTTAGTTTGTTGTCTTTAGTAAATTACTCCAGACAAAGTTAAACAAGTATTTCTTGCATCAAAACTCATCATGGTTATAGGAATTAATTTCTTTTAACCGGACCACTTTTTCTGTTTATACTGTTAACAAGGTAACAGCTAAAGATGGTTCGTGAGAAAGTGTTGCAAAGATTGCCATAAAAAAATTATAATAATAATGACACTGGACATTAACACACAGCGCCATCTAGTGCCACACTAAGCAACGAGGCTTGTGTCGTAGACACCAGATAGTTCATATACAACGAAAACGTTATTTAAAAGTCAGCGGAAATAACTAAATCAATCTCAGGACATATGCTCAGCAGTTGCGTTTGCAACCATAGACCAACCAGGCAATGGAATATTTACTCAGTTGAAAGGATCTTCTTGACCTAATTGATGTTTATGGATGATAGATACAATTACCTAAGTAATTGTACTTGTTGCAAAAAGTGGTTGTCTATTAAGTCGGTTTACGGACGATAATTTTAAGTAATAACGTAATTTTTAATGATATTAGCGATTTTAACTTGAAAAACAAAATTTTATCCCCTTTTTCACCCCAATATGGATTGAAATTCTAACAACACCGTTGCGTTAGCTTACAATCATACGCCTAGATAATAGATTTTGTGATTTTTACTTCGTAAATTAAGGACTTTCCATTCCCAACTTTATCCCCTTTTTAACCCTTTGGGGGTGGAATTATCAAAAACGCTGAGACACGTATAAATAAATTTTCAATCGTCAGTCAAAATAAAAAAAAAACAAAATTTTAAGATCCTACCTTTAAAACTGACAGACTTTCATACAAACTTTTATCCCCTATTTAACTCCCTTATGTATGGTTTCCTTTATAATGTAGACAAGGAATAATGAAGGATTTTTTGAAACTCAACCCGTTCAAAAACCACAGAAAAATTTCAGTTTTCTAGGTTTAAGGGTTTGGGCTGGCCTGTGGACGCTGAGCTATGGGCTAACTCGCCGTCCGTCCGTCTCATGACGACAGGCTGTATCGACGGCGCGTTCGTGTTCCACGCGCGCCTCAAAGAGAGTCAGCCAAAGGAAGTGGTCCGCAAGGGCCGACGCCTGATAATTGATACAGAATTAAATTTCCCACTGTAATAAAATCATTATATTATTTATAATAAAATATACTATAAAAAAAAACTCAATAAAATAAAATAAATAAATAAAATAAAACAAATTAAATATTTTATATTATTAATAATTTAAAATGAATTAATGAGAATTCATTTTAAAATGCAGACCATGAGGTCTGCGGGACTGTTCGTCAGTCATTTGATGATTTCCCATCCGAAAAAAAAAAGAAAATGGGTCCAAACCCATCCAACCAGTCGATCAACATCCAGCCCAAGCTGGATGTTGATCGACTGGTGCGCGGAACGGTGTGGCACTTTTTCCTGCGTGCAGTCGGTGTTCCGGTGTTTCGATTTATAAGACGTTATCACATCAAAAATAAACCAAAATGTACTGTTGTGAAAAATTCTAAAATCGATGAATTTATTGTCTAAGAAATGATTATAATGATAGCGTGGCGGTTGTCGGGGAGAATGGAAGAAGAAAACAGTTGCGCCGCCCAAGTAACAATTATTATGCTTACACACATCAACAGAATCTAGGGATACCTTAATCCTATATTATTTACGAATAATTAGTTTAAAATCTTTTTAGTTTTCATAAAAAGTTTGTATACAGATTGAATCCTCATTTATTCTATTTTCAAAATTTAAAAAATTAATATAAAAAAAAAGAAAAAACAAAATACGGCGGCAAAATTGTTAGTAATTCGTTACGTTAAGGAAAATTAAAATTGTTTTATTAATATTAATTAATGTAAAGGGATTAGATTGTTATTCTTTTTTAATTTATGGTGCCGTGTGAGCTTTAGGAGTCATGTCACGTCGTCATTTGAGTCGAGATGAAATGTTACGAGCCGTGGGCATGCTAGAAAATGGTGCTATTCAACGCGTCGTTGCTGAGGCCCTACACACCAGCCAAAACGTGATATCAAGGTTGTGGTCACGTTATCGCAGTATTGGGGATGTAGCTGAACGGCACACGGGTAGACATCGCGTTACTACGCAGAGACAGGATCGATTTCTCCAAATGACCGCTAGAAGACAACCCAATATCACAGCGATGCAACTAGTACAAAGGCTCCAGGAGGACCACCAGCTGCTGGTAAGCGACCAAACCGTGCGAAGGAGGTTGCATGAAGTTGGTCTTCATGTTCGAAGACCGCTACGTGTTCCAGCATTGCGACGTGGCAATCGCGGTCGGCGGCTTACGTGGGCTCGGGAGCATTTACCATGGAGTGACGAACAATGGTCTTTGGTGCTGTTCACCGACGAGTCCCGGTTTGGGTTTCATCCGGATTCACGAAGAACACGCGGGCCAGGAATTTCTACTCATGCACGATAATGCTCCTTCCCATACGGCGCGGCTGGTGTCGGCCGCTCTCCAAGACCACAATATTCAAGTTTTGGATTGGCCTGCACAGTCGCCCGACTTAAATCCTATCGAGCATGCCTGGGACATGTTACAACGAAAAGCTTTGAGAGATTTTCCGCCAAATTTGACGACAGAACAACAATTTTACGAACACTTGCAAAGAACATGGGACCTCATACCGCAGCAAGACATTGACAATCTAATTTTAAGCAAGAACAATCGATGTCGATGTGTAATTAATGTAAGAGGTGGCAACACTGATTATTAATAATTAGATTTTATAAGATTTTTTCAATTTTCATTAAAATTAAAAGCTTTATAAGAAGAAATGAAGTTTTTTTCCCATATTAACTTGCTACGGCGATTAAAAAAATAAACATTTTTATTTAAAACAAAAAAATCACCAAATGTTTTTTATTTTTTACTATAGACCTTAAAATAACCTATCATTCTTCCATTTACTATATCAGAAAATTCTTCATAGATTTTTAGATATTTGATGAAATATAAAATATCCCTAGATTCTGTTGATGTGTGTATTTCAACAATGAGCAATAAATTCCTAGGTTTCCATCAATTAATCCCTCAAGAATAAGGGTGAAATCAATCAAACAATTGACTGCAGTCTATACAAGAATAAAACGACACTCAATTCACATCAAACAACACAATCTAAAAATATTTTTTACGATCTAGGTCCTTCTTACAAAACAATTGCAACTCCTCAATATGATTGACATCGTTAGCAATCTTGCACTCGACTAAATGACGAGGTTACACAATGTAGTCCGCAGTGGAGCTAGCACGGACACACGAAGGTAACGTAAAATGGAACGATTTTAAAGATATGAAAATTGGAAATACTCACATGAAAATAATATCACGCCTGTAAACCCCGAAGGGTTAGGTAGGGATGTACCCATTAGTACACCCACATTTTGCCAGTTATGTAATTCTCATGTAATAGGGGGGCCTATTACCATCAACCGAGCACAAATATAGAGTCCGTGGCTGCAACAGAGGCATTGATGGACGAATGTAAAAATGTGGGCCGAGGCGAAGCCGAGGCACACATACGTAAGTCCATCAATGCCTAGTTGTGGCCAAGGCTTGTATAGTACTTTTCTCAAATAATGCGAGGAAATTAAAACTAATTAGTACCTAGGCAGAACTTTTTATTTCAAAATACAGGCAAATTTCCAAGCATGTTTGAGAAAATACAATTACTTTTCAAAATCAATGATGCACACAAACAACAATAATTTTTCTCGCGTCGAAGAGTTCATTTGTTTTTTTTTTTTTTCAATAAACCGCTTTCTATTTGCAAGCCAATTCGAAATTTAAATAAAACCTTTGATAAGTTACCTCCTTGGTTGCCATGTTTCAGAGTAAAAGATCGTTCCATTTTAAAATAACACGACAGATATAAGTATACTAACTAAATATATAAAAGAAGAAACTGACTGACTGACTGACTGACTGACTCATCTATCAACGCACAGCCCAAACCGCTGGGTCTACAGATTCCAAATTTGGCAAGTAGGTTCCTTATGTGGTCTAGGGGTGCACTAAGAAAGGATTTTTCAAAATTCACCCCCTAAGGGGGTTAAACGGGGCTCCAAAGTTTGTATGGAGAAACAAGATTAGTTAGACTATTTTATTCGAAACTTCACAGTAGTGCTCCTTTTCATAAATGAGTAGAAACGGGTTTGAGGGTTTTTCAGAATTCAACCCCTAAAAGAGGGAAATGGGGTGACAAAGTCTAAAAATCAATGCACAGCCCAAACCGCTGAGTCTAGAGATCCCAAATTTGGCACATATGTTCCTAAAGTGGTCTAGGGATACATTATGAAAGGGTTTTACAAAAGTCACCCCCTAAGGGGATGAAAGGGGCTCTAAAGTTTGTATGGGGAAACTAGATTAATTAGACTATTTTATTAAAAACTTCACAGGAGTATTCCTATTGATAAATGAGTAGACATGAGTTTCAGTTTTTTTCAGAATTCAACCCCTAAGAGGGGGAAATGGGGTGACAAAGTCTAAAAATCAATGCACAGCCCAATCCACTGAGTCTAGAGATTCCAAATTTGGCACATACGTTCCTTATGAGGTTAAGGGATGCAATAAGAATGGATTTTTCAAAATGTACCCCTAAAGGGATGAAACGGGAGTCAAAAGTTTGTATGGGGAAACAAGATTAGGTAAGACTGTTTTATTCGAAACTTCACAAGAGTACTCCTATTGATAAATGAGTTAACATTTGTGTTTCAGGTTTTTTCAGAATTCAACCCCTAAAGGGGAAAATGGGGTAACAAAGTCTGAAAATCAACATCGGTATTGTTTGTATGGTGTATCGGGTCGGGTGTGTTACAAAAACAACGATTTTAAGATTTAATGTGGCGGACCTCAAATGCCTTCATTCCCTGTTGGGGTGCGATGGGGTTGAAATGTCTAAAAATCAATATGGGTGTCGATACCGAGATTATCAGGGGTGCAGATTACGAAAATGGCATTTATTTTGAGATCCAGAAGATGGCGGATTCGACTTCTATACAGTATTATTGTTGATTTATTGTGATGATTGTGATAACGATGATGGTGATTATGATAATGATGATGATGGTGATGATTGTGATTACGATGATAATGATTGTGATTACGATGATGATGATTGTGATTACGATGAAAATGATTGTGATTACGATGAAAATTATTGTGATTACGACGATGGTGATTGTGATTACGATGAAAATGATTGTGAATACGATGATGATGATTGTGATAATGAAGATATTGATTGTGATAACGATGTTGATGATTGTGATAACAGTGATGGTGATTGTGATGGTGATAGTGATTGTGATAGTAATGGTGATGGTGATTGTGATACTGATGATGATGATTGTGATAACAGTGATGGTGATTGTGATGGTGATAGTGATTGTGATAGTAATGGTGATGGTGATTGTGATTGTGATGGTGATTGTGATAATGACGGTGATGGTGATAGTGATGGTAATTGTGATAATGATTGTGATAATACGGTGATCGTGATAGTGATGGTGATGGTGATATTGATAGTGATGGTGATGGTGATGGTGATGGTAATGGTGATGGTGATTGTGATAGTGATAGTGATAGTGATAGTGACGGTGATTGTGATGGTGATAGTGATGGTGATGGTTATTGTAATGGTGATAGTGATTGTGATTGTGACAGTGATGGTGATCGTGATAATGATGATGATGATTGTGATAACGATAATGATGATTGTGATAACGATGATGGTGATTGTGATAGTGATTGTGATAGTGATTGTGATAGTGATAGTGATTGTGATAGTGATTGTGATAGTGATTGTGATAGTGATTGTGATAGTGATTGTGATAGTGATTGTGATTGTGATACTAAGGATGGAGATTGTGATGATGATGATTGTGATTACGATGATAATGGTTGTGATTACGATGATAATGATGATGGTGACAGTGATGGTGATTGTGATGGTAATAGTGATGGTGATTGTGATTGTGATTGTGATTGTGATTGTGATTGTGATGGTGATTGTGATAGTGATAGTGATGGTGATTGTGATAATGATTGTGATAATGATGGTGGTTGTGATAGTGATGGTGATTGTGATGATTATGAAATTTGGCACATAGATAGTTCATAACCTGGATTAACACGTAGGACACTATTTATGCCTTTAATATGATCCAGTGGGATGGTTACCGAACTTTACGCGGGCGAAGCCGCGGGCAACAGCTAGTGTAATACATTTAGCCTCTAAACACGACAGATATGGATTTGCATACAAATTTTGCCAGCCGCTGCTCGCATGTATCTGGTCAGCACAGCAATTTCAATTTGTCTCGAAGAAGGTTGTCAAAATAATGCTCAAATTTCCAAGCATGTTTGAGAAAATCCAATAACACTGTGCCCAACCTGGGAATCGAACCCGCTTGCGACCACTTACTAGGCCAACGAGGCAATAGAATATGTCAGTTGAAAGGACTTCCTTGAATTCATTCATATTTATGGACGAATTCAATCGTGATTTGAAAGACACGTGGCGCCATTTATTATCAATATCTGGATGACCTTGTTTTTTTTTTCTGAAAATGAAACCTAGCTAGATCGATTTATCACCCCCTAAATCCCTTGCATACTAAATTTCAAGAAAATCGTTGGAGCCGTTTCTGAGATTCAGATTACATATATACACAATACACAAAAATTGCTCGTTTAAAGGTATTACTCGTAGATAAACAAGGTTTTTGTTGTTTTACTCATGAACAGTACTTCATCGGTACCCTATGTCCGTTTCTGTACACCTGACAACGTGTATACAACATTTCAGGACGATCGGTTCAGTGGTTTAGACGTGAAAAGGTAACTAAAAAACAAATAAACTTACCTCCGCATTTATAATATTAGTTAGGATACGATAGGATACTAGTTTTGCTTGTTAAAACGAAAACACTACTACTACTACAACAGCCCATAACCTCCACTGCTGGACATAAGCCTCTCCCATGATGGGAGGAATTAGCCGTAATCTCCACGCTTGGCAGGCGGATTGGAGATCGCAGTGATGAAAGACTAACAGAAAACGCTGCTGCCCATTCTCCGGTCTACGGAGGCGCAAGGTGTTCTGCCTCAGACATTAGTCGCCTTATACGACACCCGTGAGTGTAATGGGTTGGTTCTATTCTACTCTGCCGGATCCCACACGGCGGAAAACACACACAGTTGTATTTTTAATTCTAAAATCGATGAATGATGTCTGATTTACTTTATGATATTATAAATGATAGCGTGGCGGTTATCAGGCGAGAATGCAAGAAGAAAACTGTTGCACCGACCAAGTAACACGTGCTACTAGGAGTAGTCGTAACACCCATTTAGATACGCCCACGTAAAAAGATAATGATGATTATTCTTGACTCAAAAATCATTCGTCGTGTGTTTGTGCTAGGACCTTTGACTGTTCATCACTGCCGTAAGTGTAGAACTGTAGATCGAGAAACGCAATGTAATTTAACAGTTCTCATGTTATTTGGGTCGCCATTTAAGCTTCGAACGTCCTGCGAATCAATCTGGGCAGTGAGCACGTTACTTACAATCGATTCTCAAACTTTTTTACTACTTAGTTTTAATTTGGTAAGATATTTATAAGAGATTAGCGAGACGAGGCGAAACAGAGAGAAGTGGAAGGCGTGGGGACAAAATTCAAAGATCGACCTTTTCCGTGGTGTCCTAATTTGCCTGTCTTATTAATTGTTTTGCCATCTGTAAAGTGTTTAATCTATGGTAAGGAAGGATCATCTTTGTCGTGTCAAATATGTCACTTTCACACACAGGTACACAGGTTACACAGTTTAGGTGTCCACGTTTATGGCTGTGGCAGAGGCGCCATTCAGGTCATCAAGAGTGCAGGTACCGAAATTGTCAAATTATTGAAACTGTCGAGTTGACGCAACTGTCGAATTCACACAACTGTCCAACGAGCGAAAGAGACGAATCAACGAAAGTGTCGAATTAAATAAAATGACGGGTGAGGGAAAACTAACCAGTGTTATGCGGACTCGACATACCGATATTTCCACAAGATCTTCGCTTAGTTAGTGCTCCGACATCTATCTCCGATTTCTGCTCCACATGGACAGGGGCGCATAATTTGATAGCATTAAATAGAGTTATTGGAGCTGCTGAAGATAGTACAACTGTCTTTGCATTGTATAGAATCAATCTCTAGTATTATATAATCGCATAGCCCATATTGTGTGAGTACTATGTACTAGAAAGCTATCATTCACTGAAATCCTACGTCTTTTCTTGACTTGAATGTGCCTTGGCGGTTGAGAGTATGTCATGCTCACTCTAATGTCTCGCTGATGGTGGCGCGTGTGTCGGATCTTTCAGTTCCCTTCAAAATGGTTGAGTTGAATGGTGCTGATCCATGCGTCATGTTCGTGAACGGGCGCTGTCAGTTGTGACTGGTCATCTCTTAGTTGCCATGGCTTATTTGAATGTTTATTTTTGAATTGTATTTTTTGTTATTACTATGGACACTTTTAACGTGCACATCTTGCTATATTGTTCTCACATAATATACCATCTCAAAATGAATGATGTAACCAAGATTTTGTAACAATATTTTGATTTAAAAGAGTGTCCATGGAGTTTCTTGCCCGTCTCCATAGAGATCTACGCTAGGGAATGGGCAATTACAGTACTTTCACAGTTTTTATGTCTTGTGACTGGGACTGTAGCTACATTTAATTTTCATCTTTGTTTCGACAATTCAAAAGTGCCTGTAACTGGCCTACTTGAAATAAATGCTTTGATTTTGATCTGCATCAAATTACAACTCACTTATGTATTTCATCTTTTTCGTAACATTTTGTTCTAAGCTGGAACTGTGTTCGTTTAGTTGCATAGTTTTGTAATTTAATTTATGTATTATTACTAAATTAAATTAAGTAATTCTTTACTCACAGAACCACAAACATTCTAACATCATCGCCTTCCATTCATCAGCAAACAAGTCCAAGACAAGGTAGGTCTCCACGAGCGCGTTGAGCATCATGAAAAATCTATATTAAGAAAAGTAGTAATAAAGAAATGCTCTCGAAAGAGTTTTTGTGAGGCAGCAAATGGCAGTCATTGACAATGTTATTTTATAAATATAAATTATAAAATTAGCTCTCACAAACTGCAATTGAGTTTTATTTGATTACATAACAGCTATAATCATAAATAATTAAAACAAACAATGATTTAACTACACTGGCCTGCAAAACTAAGTAGGTACTAAACTTTTAAAATTTCATTCTTTTCTAAACTCTATAGAAGTTAGAGATTTAAAATGAAAAACGTTTTATAGGAATTTTTAATAATAATAATATAATAATAAATCGTTTATTTATAAAAAGGGGCACATATACAATTAAGTATCTTAACAAATAAAATAGAGCAGAATTTTATCAGCTTTATTAGGTTTTATGTAAAAAATAAACTCTTTTTCGAGTCCTTTTTGTTTCGAAAGTATATCTTGTGTACTTAAAAAGTTATTGCAATTTTAAAAGAGTGATACTTATTTTTGCAGGCCAGTGTAGTTGCACCCCCTACATGACTTATGCACCATCCTGTATATCTGTACATTTGAAATGGACAGCCTAGAGCTGTTAGTCCTAAGCTGTTTATAACAGCTCAGTCGTTCTACATTGCTACTGCCTTTTTGTACTTAGATGTAAGATAAAGATTGAGAACCACTGCAGTTCTATATGGTTTAAACAGATAAATGTCACGTAAAGGATGCCAGATAAGGCTGCTTTTGAACGCAATAGATACCCAGGAGGAAGGCATAATTGGCCGGAAAGCATTGGAGAAGTTAATTTTATTACAGACATTTTAAACGTCGAGTGACCGACGTCTTGCTCTAAATACATGTTTCACTTTCACACGTCAATTATAATTTATATTCGTCTGTTCATTTATATTACCCGAAAACACGTAAGAGCCGGTGCTGCATAGACTGTGTGCATTCGTGTCATAAATCATGACTGAATGGGGATCCTAGAAGTGTTAAGAGGCACAAAGCGCACGCAGGCTTCCACTTATGTGTTCCAATTTCTGGTTCTCAGATATATCAGTTACGCAGTGATGTTATCCTTCACCGTCTCAAGACTAAAAGATTGATAAATTAATTAAAATTTTAATTTACTGCGTGTTGGAAATAAAATTGTATTCATTGTACTCTTTTTGACCTTGGTTTAATTGCGACACGTGTATCGAGATAGCAGCGAAAAATCAACTTTTCTCAAACATGCTTGGAAATTTGAGCATTATTTTGACAACCTTCTTCGAGATAAATCGAAATTGCTGTACTGGCCAGATAAATGCGACCAGCGGCCGGCTAAAGTTGTATGAAAATCCATATCTGTCGTGTTTAGAGGCCAAATTTATTACATAGTAAACTCATATCTGACGTGTTATTTAAAAATGGAACGATCTTTTACTCTGAAACATGGCAACCAAGGAGGTAACTTATTAAAGGTTTTATTTAAATTTCTAATTGGCTTGCAAACACTTTATTTTTTTTTTGCGGTTTATTAAAAAAAAAAAAACAAATGAACTCTTTAACGCGAGAAAGATTATTGTTGTTTCTGTGCATACTTAGTTTTAATTTCCTCGCATTATTTGAGAAAAGTACTATATAAGCCTTGGCCACAACTAGGCATTGATGGAATTACGTAATTATGTGTGTTTCGCTACGAGTGCGGTTAAACAATTATCCAATGTACAACCAATCAACATAATTAGCCAATTAGTGCGTCGCTGTATAAACATTATCATATTTTACAGTGTCATATTGAAATATATAATAGGTAACAGTAGTATTTGTGTTGGGAGAGGCTCATGTCCAGTAGACTTGATTGATTGAAAAATCTTCAATTAAGTAACTCACTAACAATTCATAGGCGCATCATCATGGAGCATTCATCGCGGAGTCTAAAAGCATGAAATTATGCACGAGGGACCAACACCGTTGCGTGTCATGCACGTCTTATGCCGCCGGCAAAATATTCTCGCCGGCAATTGTTGTCGGTCCGCTCCGTGCGTGCATGGCATGCGAGGGTGACGGAACGGTCTCGTGCGCATAGTCTCATACATTTCAATACTAACAATGTAGGGTTTAACCAAGAGTAATCATAAAAGATCTTGACTGATTTGTGCGCCAAAAAGAGCCTGTCCCAAAAAAACAAAATATAACCTGGATCTTTAAAAAATTCGAGGAGATCGGTGTTTATAGTAGGCAAGCGTGCTCCACGTTATACAGCATAATCGCAACACATTAGGCGAGTTTCGGTCAAACACACCTAAATCATTTAAAAGAAAAAAACAAGTTAGACTTTATTCAAATCGGGCATTAGATACAAAAAAACCAAGGTGTTTGATATTTCCCCCAATTAGCAGAATACTAAATTGCTTTTACATTTTATAAGCCCTTACACGTTGCACAGCACCCACTGGCATGACGCTGCCAACCTTATCGAGTGACCACTCACTATCCGAGGCACCCACACGCGCCAATCAATAAATAATACCATGCATACAGCAAGGACTTGCAAGGACGGCGATCCAAGTTGGCAATAAAACGTGATTGATTATAAAAACACCAAAATCAACTGCCTTTTGGTGCACACTTCTGGAGATTTTGTAGCCTTGTTGATTCTTTTTTTCCGCTGACCCCAAGTTTATCTATATTCAACAATGTCATTGTAAACACACTAACTGAAAATGATTTGTATATACCTATTCAATGCAAAAATAATAATGGCTTAAAGTTATAAACCATAATAATAATTCAAACTATTCAAAAGCACATCAACACAAAACAGAAAAAAAAAATTAAAAAAAAAAAACTGACGAATTGATAACCTCCTCTTTGAAGTCGGTTAAAAAGACACATCAGAAAACATTCAATACTCGACACAGGCGGCACGTCATTACGTTCAAAAAACGATACAGTTCGGTTCTGGCCTCCTGGTAGTTGGAAGATAAATAAAAAATAAAAAAAAAACAATAAACTCGTAGTCAAATTTTGCAATCACTCGTTACCCGTGGTCGGTGGAATATGATGTGCTGTTTTTATGGATTTGTATTTTCTACCGATATATTCAGAAGTCCGGGAAACAATCCCTAATGCTATGGAACCACGGGTAATTAAAATTATCCATGGACCCGGTGGTAGTGGGTCGTCCCACCGGGACCACGGGTAACGACTCTCTTTCACACACTTAATCCATCGTTAGTGATTAATTTTCATTGTTTACATTCATTTATTTATTTAAACTTCATGTACAATAGTGGTACATAGGCGGACTTAATGCCACAAGGCATTCTCTACCAGTTAACCTTTGAGTTAAATAGGAAAACATAGTGATAGGGTACAAAGTAATGTCTAAAAAAACTTTTTGTTAACGAGTTTAGATTTAGATTGATACTAATACACATATACAGATAAAATAAACTAATAGATATTTTAACAAATACCCAAAATTAAAAAGAAAATAACAAGAAACCTAATAATAATTATTATGATGACTTCAAATTGAGAGCTATTTATTCTGACCTAAATAGTATAGTTACGAAATTTTCTTTTAAAAGTGAATTTGCTTTCAGCTTTTTTAATGCCAAAAGGTAGCGCGTTCCAGAGCTTTATAGTAGAGATAGCGTAAGAATTAGACATGAAGCCTGTACGGTGTGAAGGAATTCGGAGGAGTAGATTCGTTGAAGTTCGAAGGTTACGACTATGAGAACTGCCCAACACTTTGAAATAAGTCTTTAGATAATCGGGAGCACATGGATCGTTCATAATCGTGAAGAGCATGCAGAGAGATCTGAGGGACCTCCTGAGTCGGATAGGCAGCCATTTAAGCTGAGAACGAAAGGAAGAAATGTGATCGTATTTACGAAGGCCAAAAACAAACACAATAAAAAAACAAATACAATTGTTGAGAAGTCGATCCAATTTATTTAGAAGTTCTTGGGAAAGATCAGAACAACAAACATCAGCATAGTCTATAATGGGAAGCACAAGTGAACGGACCAAAGTGAGTTTGGTGCTAGATGGGAGAAAATGCTTGAATCTATAGAGATACCGCATTGAGAACGACACTTTCTGGCTCACCTGAACCACACCTCATTCATCATGCTTGAATTGTGCTACTTCGGTCTCGTAACGTTTCACCAATTTTTACTAAGCATCAGTCAGCTTTAGGTCCCTCTAAAATCAAAACAGTACTACGGAAACTAGGAATATGGAAAAGAATTTGCATACGAAACAAAAAGATTTCAGAATGTCTATGAACACTAAACGAATACAGACAGGCAATTTTATGTTGTTCTTATTTCACTCCCTGCTCTTTTATGATGTGCGTGGAAATGTTAATGTTGAATTTATTTTCTAGAAAAAGCGTGTGCAACACAAAGTTTGATTTCCTTTCATGAAAGTCTACTTGCCTTATTGTAATATCTAAGTGGACCTTGTCTTGTTTTGTAAAGCACGAGTGTTTCCATACACAATATTATGGTCCTTCTTCAACAATATGTGGTGATTAGATATGCTTAGGTGTCCTGATGCGTTTATAAGGCCGATCAATACGTACTGACGACGTCTCCCCTTCCTCCTTGCCTCGCGGATGAATGTCAACAATGACCACCTTTGTAATAGAACAACGCCTTGCGGCCCCAGACTAGACAACTAATCGCCACTAGGCAGATGCTCTTTGTCTTACAACGCATTAATTTCTGCGAAATGCCTAAGGAAGTTGTTCTTGAATATTCAAACAGGACTCCCATGCATGATAAGTACATTTTTAACTGACTTCCAAAAGGAGGAGGTTATCTATTCGTCTGATTTTTTGTTGTGTGTGTATGTTCAGCGAAATTTTCGCAAATTGTGAACCGATTTTGATGGTTCTTATTTTGTTTGGAAGAATATTATTTCGCGGTGGTCTCGTTTAAGTTTGGTGAAGATCTGATGCTGATTTTCAGAGATATTCAAGGGAACTATTCAATAATAGACAGCAAATTGGTCGTGGTTGCTGCAATCCCTTGGATGTTTATTGTTTACACAATGATGTTGAATAAACAATAAACATCCAAGCGATTGCAGCAATCTATTATAATTATTGAAAAGTTCAATAAAAATGGAAAAAATTAAAAACTATTTAGCAAAAAAACACAACCGACTTCAAAAACACAAAAAAGTGAAAATTAACTTTAGCTTCAGAAGTCCGTCGGTGGCAAAAAAAAGCTGAATCAAACAAACAAAAGTCACCGACTTCTGAAGCTAACGTTATTTTTCACTTTTTTTGTTTTTTTTTATAGTTTTAATTTGTGACGGTTCACCGTTCGCACTACGCTAGTGAATGTTCCGAGTCCAGACTATAACATATGAAGTAGCCAAAATGTTGGTCCAATGTTTTACAAGCCCGCATGAAGTTACCAGTATACCTAATTATTATAATTATGGAGGTGTACACACACTACTAACTGCACCGAAGTGCAAACCACATCGTGAAAGCCTAAATTACATAAGCCTATTCCGGTCTCCCGCGTTTAATTAGCCAACCACAGGGGCTAGTAGGCTATAACAAAGTAAATATTAATATTAACTTCGTGGCTTACGTATAAAACTACGTTAGTCACTGTCAGGACGTTGAACGCTTGCTCTTCGATACTCTTCGGTCTTTTTATATTTTTATCCTTCCTTTGAGTATAAAACTAGCTTGAGTGCTGTGAGCGCGGCAGCGTAAACTACGGCGTAATTTGTTTCCAAAGGGCAGAAAAAGCCGAGGGGTTCCTTTTGTTTGGTGTTTTTCTCCATGCTTTCAGTTGCAAGATCATTTACAATTTATAATTTAGTCGACCGCACGGTGATAAGAATACTCTGACTTTACCAACAGAGATTAGGTTAGGTTAGGTGAGTAGGTAAGCGGGGGGGCGTACTAGTTCCCATGATCCCCGGTGCAAGTGTGGGAAGGGAACACTGGTGTGTGTTGTTTTTAGTCGGTTTGAGTCTGACCGACCCCTCCGCCCACACTGATTTTCCACCCCGGGTACAAAAAAAAGGTGCAGTAGGTAACAAAACCAGTATAAGCTGGCCTTACCTTACCTGCAGAGAGTAGGTATACTCAGAGTATTACCATCGGTTTCAGTGACAGCTTGTACTGGTTTTGTTAGCACTGATTCTGGGACTGTTTTGTGACATAAGTTGTGACATACGCGGTTGCGTACCAACTTATCAGGTGCATGATGAGATCGTGTGTCTACGACAAGGAGATGTCTTGTGTCCTGCGGTATGTATCAATGATGACAACAACCTATTTTTTTTTTCGGACTCTTCATGGATTTTCCTGGTTTCCTGGCCTCACCGTAAAACGTCTCTGACGTCACTTTTGTTCATTTTGTATGAACCAGTGCTGTATCTCTACAGGCGGGACGCACTACACTTTTTTTGTATTAAAATCTTGGCGTTGCTTTAAAATAACAAAAGCCTGGCTTTTGTTATTTTTATGGCTTTTTTTAGTTTTTTATTCAGTAAGTGTTTATTTAGCAATAAACACTTACTGAGTATGCAAGAAACACATCCGAAAAAATCGAAAAAGTGGAAATCTACTTCAACGCGAATCACACGATAAATCAGAATGTATTCAATGTTGTTGTCATGCCTTTTTATTCGAGTATATTTCTATGACGACAATCATAAATCATGCAGATAAATGTCTTGTCTGGATCTACATGCTTTTTATAAAGACATTATTACTATGTGCGGTCGAGTCAAACAGCTTTACCGTTGCTCCTGATTCGAATTGAGCTAGCAAGTCAGTGATTTGAAAATGGAACGTAGCATGTAGAATTATAGACACTGTGTTTAGTCATTTATATAGTAGTTGCCGCATCAATGTCTCGTACACCAATGAATGTGTTCAATTTCACGAAAGAGCGAAATGGCATAATACGGACTTAGCAAGTCCTATAAGCTTTATTATTGGAAGAACGTTTCCTTGAATAACTAAGCAACTCGTCTTCAAGAGATTAATTTCACTCGGAGCGCCCCCTGGCGTTACCTTACGTTCAAAGCTAATAGATCACTTTACCTGGGAATCACACGTAATTCGAGACTTTGTCAGATTAATCCTGCTGTTGTCAATATAAGTCCAGGATTACCTGTCACCGCCCCGTGACAGGTAATCCTGGAGTTATATTGGCGTCGCCCAAGACAGAATGCCCATTCTGTCTTGGGCGAGGCCGTTTTACTAAGTTACTCAAATGAAAAATCTTTTAATGCTTTCGGGATGAAATTCGATGTTTTTCATGCAATTCAAACATTATAATTTTTAAGTTCCTGCTCTGATTTTTCAGACGAATGATTTTAGTTTCATTAAGTTGCTTAATTTGGCAAAAAAATAATGTTTCGGAAAATTGGGTCATAGAACACTAAAACACTAATTTACGTAACGACTCGCTATTCGGTGTACAAGTAATTATGGGCTAGTTAAAGTACACGATCAGTGTATTGAATCTACGATCTGCAGCGTGTGTATGAAATAAAATAATTAATGCGTTCATTCACGCAACGGAAGAGAAAGTAGATATAGATTTTTCTTCTTTTTAACTTTGCATATATGTACTCGCAAAAGTATGATATAATTGTATCATTTTATTATTAAATAACTGTGTGTTGTGTAATAATAACGGACTGTAGGTTAGAACTCTAATAATGAAGTTACTATACTAGTTGGTTACGTTACAATTATACAGTTCGACTATGCATACTGTGTAAATTATGTGCGATTTCTAACGTATAAATATTTCAGCTATTGAGTTAAGTTGCAGTAGTGAGAATTTTGTAACACGGCCACTAAGTAGCCCATTGTGAAATAGGCGTGGGGAACTACGATGGACGATGGTTCTTCATTGCCTGCACTGATGGGCGCCGGTCTCGATATACTCGTAGATACCGACGTGTCGCAAACTTTCGATTGCTAAATAATAACGAAAAAATTCGGTAGCAATAACGACGCTAGCGAGAAACTCAAGTCTCTACATCCAAGATCTCGCATCCAGCGAATCACTTGCAATTTTTTTTCCAAGTGGAATAAACCGATTCATGTAAGAGGATTCTAAATGCATTGCAATTCATAATTCATTTACGTGAAAGCTTCACAGAGCGATGTTTCATATTTAAACTTATTTACATTGATGAAAATAGCGTCATTTTTGAGGACCATTTCCAAAGCCTCTTTTAGAACGCACGGTATTAATGAAGTTGTAGCTATGTTGTCTTACGGTTTCCAAAGATGAATTAGCATCTTTCTCCAGACTATTAGCATGTCTAGAGCCGTCCTTGAGTCAGAACTCGAAATAAATTTGCAAGCATTAGACGGTTGGGCTTTATCGTGACCTAGATGTAAGGGAAAAAACACGATAGTGTTACAAAACTTGTAACCATAGATACATCTTGCTTAATTTATCTACCTACAGATTATTCAAAATTTTGGACGTGAAAATTAATTTATGCTTACTTTTAAGCTACTTACTTGTGTTCGTATTTGTAGGTGTTTTTAATGAAGTTACGCCTCCTGCTCCTCTGGACAATAAATTGAGGTCCTCTCAATATAGTTTTTTGTAAAAGATTGAAGACAATGACTATTCAATTGACTTTTTGTACTTCTACTTCAATAGCCAAGTTATTTGTGAGAAAATATGTTTTATAAGAATAACCTGCATTATTATTGATAAATAAGTTTCTGATCGACTCGATAGACCACCATCGAAGCCAATATTACATAGGTTTAATTGAGTAACGCCTATTCATGGACCCAAATGCCAGCCTCACTGGAAATCCAATTAGTTACAGTTACAATACATACTTGTAGGTGTTAGAAACCAATTAGATAGGTAAGTGGTAAGTCCGATGCACACTTGACAATGCGCAGCGAAGCGGAACGTGCTAAATATTCATCGGCTAGCTAGACCCAGACTAGTAATAACATAACATTACGCTTATATTTTAGCGAGAGGTTAGGTAGAGGTGAGCCTATATTACACTCGCATTTCCCAAGTAATAGGTGCTTATGCCCAGCAGGTTGGCAGTAACCAGTAACAAGGAGCTTCACAGAATGGCCCAGCTGATTGCCGTGATCGTCATCTATCTAGCCGTTTCCCGAATATATTGGGGTCGGTTTCCAGTCTAACCGGGTACCAATTCAGACTTCAGGAGTATACTCAGAAATTCCTGATGAAAAATCCAATAGCACTTGGCCCGACCTGGGAAACGAACACCACCACATGTTCAGCACGAGCGCAACCACTCGAAAAACGAACTGTTCAACAATCATACAGTTAACCAATTAATGGTCCTGCATTATAATTTATAATGTTGCTTATTTTAACTAGCTATAGTTTAACGGGCAGACATTTGAATAATAATAACTCATAAATATTTAGAGTTTATAAAACGTAAATAGAATGTTATGTAACAGAAATATAAAAATGTAACCTGTTTTCTATGTTTGCAACACCCTACGAAGGTCATACATTTGATTAGTTAAAGTTAACCTAAATATGTGCAATAATTGCAAAACTAAGAGAAAATCAAGATGTTATAACCGGTAGTGGGACATCTTGACAAAAACATTGACCATAATTCTATACTTTTCGTGGTTTATTTAAAAACTGATCGGCTTCATTAGAAATTGCAATTCCTACACAATCAAAATGTAAGAAAGGCATCAGGGTATCATCTATATGTATCTTTTACTAAAAGGCAGTGAGAGAAAAGGATGGCTATAGCTATGAACTAAGTTAGAGATGTCAAACTAGTTTATGCCTTGCGCTTCACCGTGTTTTTAGTCGACATGTTTTTATGTGCACCCTCCATTTGTATGGAAATATTAGGTACAACTAAATTTGACAGCTCTTAATTACGTCCGTCTCTTTCTCGTTTTATTAGAGACAAAAAGATAGCAATAGCCTAAATTAAGTTTAGTTTGTGCACAACAGAATCGACACCATTGTCCTTTTCTCCCCCACAACTACAGGTCTAGAGCAAATGCTACAAGATCTTAGCGATGCAAGCCTTGAGATTGGACTGAAGGTGAACATGGCGAAGACCAAACTCATGACCAACAGCTCCATGAGGAGCATACACGTAGGCTGGGAGAATGTACAATATGTCCAAGACTATTATATATACTTGGGCCAAGTTATCTCTTTCCTGGCAAGGCAAGATAACAGGCACCGCATTATGAAGCATTAATGATTGTCATCATCAGCCTATAATGTTCCCGCTGCTGGGAGTGCTGGGACACAGGCCTCCTTTCTATGAGAGGGAATGGGCTATAATCCACCACACGAGCCCAGTGCGGATTAGTATTCAGTTTCGTAATACAGCCAATAAAATAATAACTAACACTGAAAAATATTTGTGAAAATTGACATAATTTCGCGACAAGTATTGTATGTTCCGTAAAGTACCTACGCTAGAAACTTATTTTAATTCAAGCCAGATCCCTTTCATCATCCTCCATCCATCTATCATACATCATATTTCATGCTGCCCTTGCCCCATGTTGCTTGGGGTCGGCGCAACTCGGTTTTTCTTCCATTCTCCCCTGTCAACCGTCTCGCTATCATTTACACCTTTTTCTTTCATATCATTCCTCACACAAACCATCCAACGTTTACTTGGTCTATTTCCAAGATAGGATTAATATCTAGGAAATATAGCATTTGGAACTATCATATAAATAGAAACTCTCAATAACACAAGGAGTTTCTTATAAATATGAAAGCCATAATAAGAGCGATGTGATTTTTAAAGATCATACGATCTATCATAATTTAAACTTTACCCCAGTTTCAAAGCTGAAATTTCAGGACGTAGACGTATTGAAGTCCAGTTATGATACTGGGGTGAAGTTCAAATAATGATAAATCGTTTGACCTTTAGAAAATGACCTATCGCTCTTGTTAAGACATTAATTAATACTTTGAAACACTATACCAGGCCAGAACTTTTAACTTCGCAAATGTTTGGGACCATGGACATAACTATAAAATAAATATTGGTCTTGATAGTTGATGGATCTATTTGAACTTTAAAAGAAGAACAATGAATCATTTTTAAAAGGTCAGTGTCGAGGACCAACTTATATTATACCACACAGTCCCAGAAATTATATAAAAGTAAACCTGTTTATACAAGATTACTGATGGGATATAAATCGAACAAAAACTGATTCCTCGTGGTAGTGATTAGTTTATACCAGTTATTATTAAAAAGGGCAGCATTATAGTAACAAGTATAAAATAAAGTGTATTAGTAGTAAAATGACGGTAGGAAATTGAAATAAAGGTTTTAGCAAAATAAAATATTTACTGCTAACCACCGATAAACAGCCGGTTCAATCACAAAGTTTACATAACAATCGAATACTTATTCTTGTATTCGATTATAGAACACCTGCTATACAAATAGGATTTACAATGTAATTTATACAGATACTAGCTGATGCCTGCGGCTTCGCCCGCTTGACAAATTATAAAACCTTCCTCTTGAATCACTCTATCTATTAACAAAACTCGCATCAAAATCCGTTGCGTAGTTTTAAAAATGTAAGCATACATAGGGACAGACAAACGCAGCGGCGCGGCGGGGGACTTTGTTTTATAATAAAAATTTATATTATGTAGTGATGATAAAATGCTAAGGGGGACGTGTGGTGTTACGTGAATGGATAAAGTAATAAATGACTACGGTCGAACAAGCTGTTTGGTTTACAGTTTAACCCACAAATTTTTGCTCAGCGCAGTTGAGCTGTTTAATTCATTGTTCTGTTTGTTGTTATACTCGTATGTATGTGTATGTGTTGCTCTATTGTGTTGCTGCTGTCCATTAGCGAATAAATGATTATTCTATTCTATTCTATTCTAAATTACATTAAAACATAATGTTATTACATTATGTTTTAATGTAATTTAATAATAATATCAAATAAATAAAAATAGCATTAATAAATAGCTTGTTCGACCGTACGTAAGAGGCGAAAGTGGCGCTGGTAGCTGAAACGTTGTGTGATAGACGGTTGTCTTAGTATTGTCATGTGATGCGAAGAAATAAGGAAAACGACGTGTGGACAGTTTTGCGTGTAAATGTTGATGGCTATAAGAGTAGAGGAAGACCAAAGAAACGATGAATGGACAGTATGTGAAGGATGACATGGCTAAAAAAAGGTGTCACGAGTAATAGAGAAGTATGGAAGAAGAAGACATGCTGCGCCGACTTCAAATAAATTGGAATAAGAGCAAGAGAATGATAAGTGTAATTTATACAGATTTCGTATCCAATTATCTAAGGCCATCCAAGGCCAGGCCACTAGCAGCCTACTCGCTAGATTGACAACGGTCTAGCTATGACGTATTCGACGATAATGCGAGCTTTTCTAGAAGTAACTACCTTTACTCGTTACTACCTTGAAATATCCGGTTCCATGATATTTGTTAGTGGGAATCTTCAATTAGTCCATCAATGTTAGTATTGACCATGAACTTTGAAGCTTAGTTTTACGATTCGAGAGATTTATATAACAGCAGGTTTCATACCTGATTTATTTATTTATTTATTTGGATTACCAACGAGCACCATTACAATTTATTATATAAAATGAAAACTATTACAGGATACATGGTCTTGTAACGCACACTCAACTACAGGTAACCACAGCTTACACATTATCGAGTACACATGCTCTAAATACATAATTTAATAGGAATTAAAATTAGGAATACATACAATTAAATTAAACAATCATTCTATTATTATAGACTAAACGATTCAAATTTAAATTTAATTACATAGTAATGTCATGACGAATTAATAGTGGTTGGAATTGAGATTAAAAATATAAATATTAATACATTAAATTAAATTAAAATACAAATTTAGTAAAGCCAGAATCCAAAATATTTTAAAATACAAATTGAATTAAAATACAAATTAAATTAAAATTGTGATAATATATTATTCAATTAATTATTGGAATGATAATTCAAATGTCCTCCAACTGAAAGTGAATATATAATTTCCTTTTAAATATATTCAGACTATCGTGATTGATGTCGAGTTCATCTTTTCGCCATATAGCGCTGATGGACCGCACTATAGAGGGTGTTGTAAAGTTAAGAGAAACACATTTTTGCCATATTGTTGTATTTCGCATCAATCGTCAAATTTGTAGAAATTTGACGGAAGAAAATGATCAGTCAAACTGGTACGGATCAAATACATATCTTTTGAAAGGTTCTAAGGTGTGTAGATGTCCGCAATCGCGTACGCAACTCGTCTGTAGAAGTTCGCTCTATCCTTGAATATGCTTCGCTGCCATTTCAATTAGTTGTAAATGCCCCATCGGTCTATGAGTCACACCGTCAGGAATAAATCATAATTCATAAAGCTCATTTACAAATATACGTATCAGTACCGCGATATTTAAGTGCCGACTTTTAAATGTTTAGATACCCTCAAGGCATTCAACGAACGCAGCAGAATCCGTATACGAGAATTTATAAGTTTTTTTTCTAAACGTTGCCCCATACTCTGAATTTCTCCTGTATCGTGGGTGCGTTTACAAACATTTAAACTCACATACACAAACAGCCTGACCCGGAACAAATATCTGTAGGTCATACAAATATTTGTTCTGTGCGGGGATCGAACCTGTGCCAACCGTGTCGTCAAGTAAATTATAGAGCGTGCTAGCGATCAATCAGTGATGTAAGAAAAAAATTATTACATTAGCCCGAGTCATACAAATTGTATAGAAATTCCGTAATTGTAACGATTACAAACTATGATCATACGATTATGTGAACTTGCTGTTTTCCATTCAGGCATTTCAGTTATGAGTTAGCGTCAAAAAGACAAAGTTTGGGGACATAAGAACCTGATTTAAAATCTTTTAAAAACAAGGGAACCACTAAATAATGATAACTTGAACTGTTTAACTTTATTCTTAAAGGTCAAGAAAGCTCAACTTTATTCAAGTTTAAAATGTACCTTAATAAATGCTTTTAAAGTAAACAACCGTGAAGAATTCTTTGCAACTTTTACTTTCGCTATCAAGTTCACCTTTCAGCAACGAATACCTTTTATATATTGCTGGAAGAAGCCTTTAATCAATTCCAAGAAAAGATTTAAAGTGCATTTGAAACTATAAAAGGCAGGAGTAGTTTCCTTTTCCGAATGCTTTCTCTAGTGGCTTGGTCTATTTCCAATTGGTTCAGAAATAGATTTAGTTTAGTGTAAAATGTTTCGACAATGCAGTATGTTCCAAGTACCTAAAAGGGTATCTTCGCTTAAGCATACCTAAGGATAGCATATAATGTTCCCAATTTCACACTAATTGGACACAAGGCTCCACTCAGCGAGAGAGATTGACATCAACCATGCGGTCCAATGACGTCACATAAATGTCTTAGAACGGCTTTGTTCCTGTTCCAGGACAGGCCGGTTTCCTCAAGATATTTTCCTTCACCGTTTAAAGAGAATTGGTATTGAAATATTTTGTTCGAAGTAAAGTGCTTGCTCTGACTGAGTTTGATAAGTAACTCAGGGGCCGTTACCACTACTCCAGCTTAAAAGGTTTATTTTCACTTAAACTTTTGTTCCAGGAGAGACATACGCTTTCCTTTATAGGAGTTTCGTTCGATAAATCATCAGGTCACTTGTGCTACAACAAATCAACACGAACCAGATTAAAAACATTCTGTCTCTAGCATCTTCAAATAATTGGCAGAGATAGAACAATTAGTGCTAAATCGTATTAATGCAACTGGGCTTAAACCTCGCACAAGAACATTTTCTCGTTAAATGTATGTAGGATAAAAAGTGGTTTTTAAAGTTTCAATACGTTCTGTTTGAGAAATAGTCCAATTAGAGTGTTGCAGCAATTAATCAGTTGGGTGACATACGTCAAAGGCACAGGCGTTCGGCTGTTCGGTTGTAACTCCAAAGCCTTCGGGCAACTTATCGCAAGTCTCTGACAGTCCTCGATACTTTGACGCTTAAGGGGAGTGTGGCTCCGCCTGACGCAGGTCCTCACCGGACACGGTGTTTTCGGGAGGTTCCTGCACCGAATCAGGCGGGAGGAAACGCCCGGGTGTTTCCACTGCGAGGATCGACCGGAGGACACGGTGGAGGTGTGCCCCGCGTGGGCGGAGCACCGCCGTGTCCTCGAAGCGGCGATTGGCGGCGGCGACCTCTCGCGTCCGGCCCTGGTGCAAGCCATGGTCCGGAGCGAGACGGAATGGGACGCCGTCACCTCCTTCTGCGAAGCAGTAATGCTAGAGAAGGAGGTGGCGGAACGTGAGAGGGAGAGAACCTCACAGCGTCCCGGCCGCCGCGGGAGACGCCCCGGGCGTCGGGGGCCACCACGTGGCCCCCGGCCACCGTAGGCGCGGGCCTGTGGACGGTGGGCTATGGGCTAGCTCGCCGTCCGTCCGTCTCATGACGACAGGCCGTGTCGACGGCGCGTTCGTGTTCCACGCGCGCCTCAAAAAGAGTCAGCAAAAAGGAAGGGGTCCGAAAGGACCGATGCCTGCCGGGGTTGCGGGACTATTCGAAAGAGATACCGTGGCCCCGGAACACAAAGGGCGATGAAGGAACATGGATGGGTTTTAGTCAGTAAAAGTCTGACACTCCCTCCTGCTCCGCCCAGAGCGGAAGAAGTCATTTGATGATTTCCCATCCGAAAAAAAAAAAAAAAAAAAAGGGGAGTGTGGCTAAGTACCAAGAAATTCTTGAAATTTACAGGTACTGGGTGTAAGGATGTAAGTTCTTAACTAGAAAGTTGAGAATTTCAATACAATTTGAAATTAGAGAAGTTCAAATGGTTTTATTGAATGAAGACTTAATGACATTTAGTATTTTTTTAATTTCGTTCATTTAATTTCTTTTTCTTTTTTTTCTGGCATATTTTTTTGACTCATACATTTTAATGAGTGTAATTTTGTAAATTTTAATTTTATTTTCAATGTTATGTCGCCATCTTACTACTTCCTCTTTATGTCTCACACACTCTCGCTTCCACTCACTCAAAACTGTCATCCAAACATTTGTTAGGTCGTGAATCATATTTTATACACAAAATACGTAAGAATATATTTATTTCACGGGTTACCTTGGCGATTTCACCTTAAGTTTCTTGATTTCCTAGACATTTATGTATTTATAGGAATTGTGAGGCAGAACTCGTTAAGGGTGATTCGATATCGACCGATGGCGTCAAACGCCTAACAAAAGTACTTATCTGCAAGGATCTTAAAATTTGGTCATTATATTGCAGTTAAGGGTGCGCCCACCTTCTTGCACTAATTTTATCATTATTTTCTTTACTTAACTGCCACTGGTTATTGCACAAAAATTCCAGTACTATACTAGAACTATTAAAGGAATGTTTTAAGGGAATACACACGGCCTAGGTCAAGGTCTTTCAAATGGTATTGTATTTCTACGTTCTTCAACAGGATTTGCCGAAAAGCTAATGAAGCCTGTATCAGTTCCGTACATTTTTGAATTTTAAATTTTTCAACATCGTTGTTGGTGATATAATTTAGTTTTGTCTAGGCAAGTAAGTGAACTCAGTGTCCAGTTAGATGCGAAACAATGTCATATTTTTCAATAATGTCCTATATTGTGCAAATGCATGTCCCACATGCATTTGATGCACATAAATTTTACTTCTCTTAGATATCGTCTCTCATTATTATTTTATGCTTAAGATATCGTTTCAATTAGACTTGATAGCACAAAATGTTAAGGTAGTCGTGAGGTGGTCTAATTTCTGTGTAGCGTGGAAGTTGCGATGCCATCAATATTTGAAGTATGTAGTTCTATAGCGACTCGAAGAAGTTTATTTCGCTTTGTCGAAATGATATATAAGACAAAGAATGCCTAATATGTGGGCATTAAAGTACTTACTTTTTTTTAATAAGAGCTCACGTGCAATTTTAACACTGGAGTTACAACAGCGCATTGTGACGCAACGTCACTGTCGCACAATCGGTGATCTCTAAAAATGGACTGTATTCGGAAGAAAGCCTTTAAGTTTAAGGAGGGGTACGGTGTGCGCGTGCTACTGCGGTCAGTGTGTGCGTAGACGGCGATCGCGTGCGCCCGCGTTTCAAGATTCCATTTCGAGACAGCTAAATTGTAAGTGTTCATATAATTTCGTGCGATTTTAAGTGTTTACCGTTGCGTGATAAGGGTAATGTTTTTTTCGCATTGCGATTATGGTTGTTTATTTATTTTTTGCTTATGCGATTTTTTTGTTTAAGCGCTTACTTTATAAATAATTGGAAAATAGTTTAGATTTTTAATTAGGTTTCACTTGTTACAGTTTGTTTTAATTTTTGCTAGTTTTTTATTTATTGTTTTTTATACATATAAAATAGGTAATTAAAATTCTAAACAAATATTATCAACAATTATTATTATTGTAGCTATCCATAATTATTGGTACGCCGATTTCTATAGGCGTAGATAATAAGATGCATGTTTTAAATTCACGGTTTCTACTACAAGGATGCGGTTAAAAATAAAGAGTTCAGGTTGCTTCGATACCATCCTAATAAGTAACTAGAGAAGGTGTCGAGAAAAACCTAGAAATAATGTAAAAGTAAACCTGAAGCATAAAACGTTTCTTGAATATTTTTTTTTTTTTTTTGGAAATAATTACTTATTATTATTAAAAAAAAAAAAAAAAAAATTTTCAAAACACTCGGTAAATACAATGGCTTAGCTTTTTCCTGGTTCGATAATCATCTTTTCAAATTCTAAGTCAAATTAAGGATCCATAATATTTACTCACATTTTGTAAACCAAATGTTCCCTGGGAAACATTTTATGAGCACAAATTAATGTTATTACTTCCAATAACAACTTAATGCTATGCTCACAAAGCTTTTACAAAATACGCAGAATACACGGAATCCATCTTGAATTGCCGTCATTTAATTACCAAGAATACAATTTCACAATACATATCGTGAGAGTCTCTTGACGAAATTCTGTGACTAACTGACTATAGTCTAAAAGTACATCCGT
Organism: Xestia sexstrigata; assembly: GCA_941918905.2. Taxonomy (NCBI): domain Eukaryota; kingdom Metazoa; phylum Arthropoda; class Insecta; order Lepidoptera; family Noctuidae; genus Xestia; species Xestia sexstrigata. Next base: position 5,793,765 of record OW799200.2, on the reverse strand, counting down.
TTATGTCTTTATATAGCCTATTAAAAGCTGAGAATAATAGGCACTAGTTTCTCACTTAGTATATCCTGAACAAGTGGCATTTCATTTGCAATTCATTGGTGGATAGACCGGTTAAGTGTGAGACTGACGGGCGCTGCACGACTGCACTTTAATACCACACCATAAAGCTGGTCAAAGCGAGTATTCATTGAATAGCGGAAAATGGATATTTATTGGCGCTACAAATCTCTATTTTACTGAATCTTGCATGTTTTCATCTGTACTAATACTATAAAGCTAAAGAGTTTGTTTGGTTAAACGCGCTAATCTGAAGAAAACTGGTTCAAATTGAAAAAGATATTTTAGTGTTGGCTAACCCATTTTTCGAGGAAGGCTATATAATAGGCCTTAGTTAGGACCAATAGGAAGCGGAGCATCAGTGAAAAATGTTGCAAAAACGGGGAAAATTGAATTTTTATAATAATTTCACGCGGACGAAGGTCTAGTAGTATATAAGAGAGCTGTCACTATGTGAAAAACGACTCTTCAATAAGCTGTCAACCAAGCATTCTGAGCTTCAAACTAAGTAATAGTGCCCAAAAATTATTGTAAGGAAACGACTTTTTTTATCGCAATGTAAACCTTCGTTAGTGGAGCTCGTGGCTAAATAATAACAGGCACTCGGGTCGATCTTAAGGTTAAGCCGTGCTTGCCTTGGTTGTTCTGTGGATGGGTGACCATTCTAACATACTGAGTTTCCTCCGTGCCTCGGAAAGCACGTAAAGCAGTTGGTCCCGGCTGTCATTTGTAGATCTTTGACAGTCGTTACCGGTGGCCCAAAAACTCTGACAACCAGTCTTACAAGGGGTATCGTATTACCCAGTACTAACTGGGTTGTAGAGGTCAGATAGGCAGTCGCTCATTGTAAAATACTGGTATTCAGCTGCAACCGGTTAGACTGGAAGCCTACCCCAACATGGTTGGAAAAGGCTAGGCAGATGATGATGTAAGCCTTCGTTAAGCTTTTTACACCCGTAATTTATACGTTTTATTTGTTGTTAAGGTTGATTTATTGATATGAACGTTGCTGGTTGGCGAGGGAGAGGAAGGCCAAAGAAAAGATAGATAGATTGTGTGAGGATTTAGTGAGGAATGATATGAATAAGAAAGGGGAAACGTTGCAGTTCTGACAGAGAGAATAGATGAAAAAAACGTGTTGCGCACGCACCGACCGCAAATAAAATGGGACAGAAGGCCAAGAAGATGATGTCGAATTGTTGTAAAGGTTCGGTCAATTGGGAATGTGCATAAATTTTCTTTTTTTTTATTTCGATACGGAATGTTAAAGTACTATGAAAATAATGACAAAAAACCAAAACAAAACATAAATCGGCCAAACAACACAAAAGTTATAACCATTTAAACTTTTGTTTTTATCTCTTTCTAGATTAACGGATTTTAATATGGATTTTGTACGTCGATGCAGCGAATGACGTCATTCGCTGTATCGGATCTCTCTGTCTAATCAGCAGTTTCAATGCTTATAACTTAGTATTTTTTATAGATGTTAAAAAAATAATTTCACTTTGCTATTTCTGATGGTAATAGGCTTTTTTTTTTAAAAAAAAAACATGCATATTGCTTATTCAAAACAAAACAAAACAAAACAAAAATCATTTATTTGCATAAATAAGGTACAGAAGGTTGGTTCAATATATGAAATAGTTCTCTTATTCTGCCTTTAATTTCGGCGTGCAAATATAAGATAAAGTTAACGTTACATATTTATTATTAATTTAAATTAATTATATATCACAATCATGCAGTCATTAAGCTGATAATCTCTTAAAAATTGTATTACTGAATTAAATAAATGTCGAAAAAAAAAAAAAGTAACAATCATAAATGTCAATAATAATCATTTCAATAACAACTAACTATTGCTAACGGTGGACCCCAGACTGATTAAATAAGGTGTTATTTTTTTATCGACTGCTAATTTTTAAAGTGACATTCTTACCACAGTATAGTTTCTTATACTTTGGTGACTCCACTATCTTTTTTGGAGGTAATCACGTATTTTAATTGATTTAGCTCTAATTTATTTGTAAAGTAACATGACAGTATTAATTTGCATAACTACGTAGTCTAATTTATGTACAATTATTTATTGACTATCCATTTTATGCAGTTAACTGTTTTGCTGTTTTTTGTGTCGCAGTCATTTTTAACAAGTTTTTTTTTTCACTTTTTAGCAAAACAACTGCCCGATTTTGTAACAATATAAAAATGAAAAGATTTTTTTAAATTCTCCTGAAGATGTATAATAGAAGACGATGGAACTTAATAAATTTCTATGAAAAATCTCACCGGCAAATTATGTTTTTCATTAAAAACAAAAACTAATAAAAATAAACAAGAATCGCAACTGCATATTATGTGTGTTAAACACATAAACGGAGCGATCAATTGAGTTGATTTATTGAATCGGAAAAGTTCGTATCAATGACAATGACATTCACGGGGTTATTGGGCCAATGTTTTTCCATGACCGCAACTGTTGTTACGGATTCAAGTTAAAGGTCGAATGTTTGGACTTTAGGATATTAAAAAAAAACTGTGTAAAAATTACTGCTTTGTTTTGTCAAGCTGAGTATTTACCGGGAACAAATGAGTGAATGGTATAAAAGTTTACGCTATTTCTCATATGTTGAGTATGTGTAGTATGTGTTTATTCATTATATTGATAGAAATATTTTACAGAAACTAAAAATAGTATTTAGTTTAATATGTAAACTTAGTTAAACTACCTTTATTTCAAATCTCACGAAAATTACATAGAAATAACCTTCGACCAAGCTTTGATAATGCTTTGTTTAAGAAAAGAGCATATTTTCTCGAACATTCCCTTTACTCGGAAAAATGTGCTATAAACGTTTAATGGAACTTTAAATTGGCTATTTATAAAAGAAAATCTTTCTAGAAATTACAATGTTTAAGTAATCTGCTTCACGTGACCCGTGGGCGAGCTCTTTGTGGAAGAGTACTTACCGTTGTTTATTTAGTTAGTTTATAGTTGATTAGGTTATTTATTCCCTAAATCAGTAATTTTTTTGTAAATATATAGGTAAGTAGTTATAATTATTCTATAGGTAGCTTAAATGATTTTAGTGGTTAATTTTATTATCTTTAACTTTGAGTAAACAATTAGTTATCTACATAATAACAATCTTAAATACATGCATTGACTAACAGATAACGCACAACCTAAACAACTAGGTCTAGGAACATACACAAGAGTTTGAAGAGTTGTTAGCAATAACGAACACAAAAACAAGGATTTTTTTGAAAATTCAACCCCCAAAGAAACGGGGAATTAATACGGAAATTTTGTATTTTCGCCGATGCGAAAACAAAATAGAAATAAAAATAAAATAGTTTCCAGAAAATAGTTCACAGAGAGCGAGGCCTGTGTAGTATGGTAACAGGCTAATTACTCGACTACGGCTAAGCCAAAAGAAAGCGTCATTTAGTTATAACAACAGTAGAATATAGCACATTCAGGTTAGGAGGGACACTGATACACAAACGGTTACCACATATAAATTATAAATCTGCTGTTCCCTACAAAAGAGACCACACACGGTCAAAATGCAAACAGTTCTGGAAACGCACAGATTTTATTGTTGTTATGTGCCCTATGGAAGGAAATGACGACACTCGTGTAGACCTACCCTGGTTACTAGACTGGCTTTTAAAAATAATCCTTTGGAAACAACGTAGGAGTAGATGTAGGGTCACTGTAGACCTCAAACAACGGGGACAACATATGGTATGCCTATAAGTCAAGCAGGTCGAACAACATGAAGAGTGGCATGTTATAAGGGTAAGCCAAACTTGTGCGCTTGTATGAAAGTACCACCACTACCCCAAATGTCTGACACCCAGTCTTTCAAAGTCCAAGTAAATAATTTATTTATTTATTAGAGGACATAAAACACATGCTACAGAAAACACAAAAAAAACTTTTAAACTAAAGATCACAACATGTAACCCACACCAATATCCACGTCTTAACAAAAGAATAACAAACTGTGGTTTCAATAAAAATACAGTCTACTCTGTGGATAGATTTTACAGAATACAGAGCCTTCTGTGACGGCTGTATATTTGATGTATTACAAATTAATTTAATTCATTTATTTCCATTTAATTCAGTTAAACTTATCTTAATTTCATTTGATTACATACAAATTATTTTAATTCCATTAAATATTTGTTTCCATTTAATTAAATGATGTTCCATTAAATAGAGTTTAAAATAAGCGCTATAAGCAATTATAGGTATTCAGCTGCAACCGGTTAGAATTGAAGACTGACAGACAGCATAGTTGACGACCCGAATGGCGCAGCGGTAGTGAGGCTGCCTTACGTTCTTAGGGTCCCGGGTTCGAATCCCGGTCGGAGCAAATGTTTGTGTGATGAGCATGGGCATTTGTTTCCGAGTCATGGATGTTTATATGTATAATAAGTATGTATTTACAAACAAAAAGTCTCTATGTAGTATATCAACTATCTGGTGTCCACGACACAAGCCTCGTTGCTTAGTGTGGCACTGGATGGCGCTGTGTATAATGTCCAGCGATATTTATTTATTTTATTTTTATTTAGTTGGCAAAAGGCTACGCAGATAATGATCTGTAAATAACTGCAGCCTCGCCTTCAAAAATAAAAACTGTATTTACTAATGTATTGAATGAATTTAATAATCAAAATACATCGCATGCGCCCGCCCGCTGTAACAACTGATTTCCTCAATCAATCAACTTTCAGAATGAACAATGAGGTATACAGGAATCACTTAATCAACGGTTGGGGCAATCATTGAGTTAACTTGTCAAGATAACAAGTACAAAACGGAGCTTAAAAATACCGTTTTGATGCTACACAAAGGAGAACCTTTGTGTTGGCAATTACGAACAGGAGAGCAACCCGCAGAATGCAACGTCACAATAAATTAAGGGTACTTATTGTCTATTGTAGCTGTTCCACCTTTGACTACCTAATTTTTCTTAACTCTTGAAGGTACTTCAAATAGTCGTTGGTTATTTTAGAAAAGTATAAGATAGTTTCTTCTTGAAATAAACACGGAGTCAAGTAAGCTATCAGAGTAGATTTTAGAATAAGCTTTTTTACAAGCTTTTATAAATAAAAATCAAATCTTGCAACTGAATTTAAAAACAGTTATCCCGCAACGATTGAACTGAAATTTTGGATACACGTCTAGTTTGGATGACAATGCATGGTTAGCTAAGTGGCGTCATCCTACATCCAATTTGGTGTACTAGTGGTTTTTATGCACCCATGACATGGGTATCAATTAAAAGGGTGAACCGCTTACTATAAGCTTTTTTCTCTTCTAATACTCAGCAATAATATGACAATTGAGGAACACATTGCCATTTGCTTGACTTGTATGGAGGGTAAAAGCGTCTCAGATGGCAAACTTCAACAATTTTCTCTAGGTAGTGAGGCCTTTTAAATTTACAAAATAACGTTTCTTTTTTTATGTGAAAGTTCTGTTTAACTTTTCATATTTTTTTTTTATGACTGAAGAGCTATTTCCCAAAAAAAAATATTTCAGTCAGCCTATAATTCTAAGACCAATGTTCCAATAGCAGTCACTAATGCTTTCAGTAAAACCTAAAGATGAATAAGTATCCCACAAATTTAAATACCGTCTATTTGTAATCCTCGTTTAAATAAGGTTCTCGATAAGGGGATAAAGGAGCAACCGCACCTCCTAATGAGTGGAAAATAATTTCCTCCTAGCTCTGCGTCCGTGTATGCCCAGGTCCAATGGACGCGCACCGCCTATAATCAACCACAAATTCCGGCCCTTGAAAAGTTATGGCACCATGCACCTTGCACATCAGGAAGGCAGTTTGTTTACTCTAACTAAGATGATTCAACATAGATGGATAGATTTACTTAAAGATCATGCAAAATATTTAACTTTCTTGCTTAATTTTAGCCTTATTTCTTTAACGGTTGCTTAAAATTAGATAACGATTAGAAATTATAAAACACCCACTAACTACTTAATTAACGTTCAAAGAATGAAAACCACTTTCCGCATAATCAATAGTAAACAGTCATTTATAATCAGTTCAAATATTCATTTCCATAGGCTTTTTATGACACTACAGAATTGGAAATCAAGTCTACTTAATGAGATGAACTCCATATTTATTATTAGGAAACTACCTTGTCAGCAACCTATAAAAAATGGTTAATAATTATGTAGATATTATTACAAAAACCACACATAATTTAACGTTATAAAAACAAAAAACGTGTTACGTAGGTCGCGTATCAACGAAACATGCGCATTCCAATTCTATAATAAATCATAAAGATTTCATAACAGTGTGACTGGCTCATTCGTCAAGCTTAAGTGCATATAACTAACAATAAATCAGTGCTAAGCAAGTTTACAACTTGGTTTTTATGATAGTGAATCGAGTTTTAAGGCTCGCAGTTAGTCCGCCAGTCCGGAAGACTTGCGTTACGCAATGTATGTGAGCCTCGAGAGTTGGATAATTTCACTTATTATCACTAACGCGGGACCGACCGACGACATTTACCTCCGCAAGGCAGCTATTGGATTAAGATTGAGCTGCAAGTGACCAACGGGCAATATTGTTAAGCTATTTTCTTATTTTTGCTAAACTTGTGGAAAATCGAATCTTGTCACTATTTCTGGATAATTTCACTCAACTAATAATTTTATAAATAACACAGGGCCGACGACATTTACCCCTGAAAACCAGTTATTAGATTAAGATTGAGCTGAAATTGACCAACAGGCAATATTCCTTATTTTTGCTAAACCAGTAGAAAATTCAACCTTGTCGCTACTTCTGGATAATTTCACAAAAATACTAATTTTAAATCAATTATATTTTCCTCCGGAGAGCACCAATTTTGTTTAATCTTGTTAACACGTGAGCTGCGGGGAATGTAATAAGATTTAAAAATATTATCGAGATTTTTCTTAATGCATAATATTGTAGGAGGTGGCGGGATGAGTTTGATTATTTCTCCTTTGGCCAAAAATCGCATTAGATCGCAAAAACTGGAAGGCCTTTGCACTGCAGTGTGACAATACGCTTCTAATAATATTTATTGATGAATAGGATTGTCGTAACAGCCAATGGCCTGAAGAGCCTCGACGAATATTTGTCGAGGATCTCCTTGGGCGATTGGATCAAGGGCCTGATTCAGAAGCGCAATTTTCCTCGATACGTCCCGCATCGTGAGGAGGTTCCTGTCTCTGGAGCCCAAACCTCCTGTAGCTTGGGCCTTGCCCCCAACACCGGTGGACCACTATTTTTTATATTTATAAATCATTTTTGTTTTGTTTTTTATAAAAGTGAAGTAACAATAATATTGCTGAATAATAACTTTTCGATTTTACGTAAAAACTTGTTTTCTATATAGGGCATTCAAATTACATGCAAAAAGCACTACAATTGTATTTAATATGTAATACACATTTATACATTTCTGAAAAATTTTCATCATCCAGTCCTGTTCATGCCAGTCCTGTAGCTTCGACATCACAGGAGCTGATGGACGCTACTGAAAGTGCCAAACTCGTTACCAAATTTTGGGCTGAATCCATTTAAATTGTCATCGACACGCTAAGAAGAAGAGCCTTAATGGCAATGGCACTACTTATGACACGGATTTCCCAGTTTAAACACTTTTATCTGTCTAGTGAGCATGCGTAGTGCTTAGGTATCACGAGCTGAGCAAGCACTATACACGATTAAATGAAGTCTATCGATTACGCCCCTGTAAAGCTCAGCTCTTCCTAATTTACTTAACAACTTTGCTTGTGAAGTTAAACAATATTTACGTAGTTTACAGTCTTAGTTAAATTACAGTAACATCAAAAAGTACTACAACGACATCTATGCCACAAAAGAAGAACTAACATCAGTTATGCTCGTCGTATAGTCTTAAGACTATATTAATTATAGAAACACTCGACAACAACACTGTCAGGCTGTAGCCCACAAGAAACAACACCCGTTTGGTCGAATGAGCTCCCTTTTCCATGGGGGTTGAAAAACTTTACACCCTTTTCTTCATATCCAACAATTATGCAACTCACAAAGGTTATGTTTACCGAACACCAAGTCCAATTTTATAAGCTAGAGCTAAAAGTCGTTTCATAATTTCTAGACTTCTAGATGATAGACTTCAAATTGGCGGAGTCGCGCTCGCTAATCTAATATGACCCAGTTTACCTAGAATACCTTTAAAAAAGGTGCGGGTGGTTCCTTTACGCTTCCAAGATATTACGTTAAAGCCTCGATTTGTCCTATACTGAGCACAGATTGAAGCTGAATCGAATCTTTAGGTACCTACATTCCGAATATTTTATTTTCTTTCTCATAATTTTTCTTAGTAGCGTAATCCGACAAAGGAGTATTTACGTACTAAGGATATTTTAGATTGGTTATTTGTTTATTACTTTTTAAAAGTATTCAGCAAATAAAAGGTAGAAGTAATGTTTTATAAAAATTAGAAGCCTATTAAGACAAAATAAAACATTATATGAAACAAGCCACCTCCATGCAGTGGACAGAAGTCTATCTATAGAATTTTGCGATTAAATATTAAAGCTGGACAGGACAGCCAATTCGTTCAAATAATTTCGATTATAACTGATGCAACACTTAGCGGAATTGTATTTTGTTGTTCACAAGAGTTTTTAATCCAATTTATGTTACAATCAAATATTAAAACTTTATTTAAATATAAATGTTGATGTGTAAATGTGGATGGAGAGGGAGAGGAAGACCATGGTTTGTGAGGAATGATATGAAATAAAAAGGAGTAAATGATAGTGTGACTGTTACAGAGGAGAATGGAAGAAAAAAACGTGTTACGGGTAGAAAGATGAGATGGAAATAAAACAGCAAAGTCAAAATGAAAACATTATCATAAATTGGAAAGGCGAGAAATAAAAAATATGTTGCTGTATTCTAGTTGCGGACAAAGGACAGAAAAACATAATCATGAGAGTCTTAGTGGTCTTCATTGTTTTATTCTTACTGCACACTGTTATTGTTAGACAGCATACAATTACAATAGACATGTTAAAAAAAAGTGAAAAAAAAAAAAAAAATTTCTCCATCTATTTTGGCCTGCCATCAGTTTTCACAGCTGTGATCAACAGAGGCCCAACGAAACATTTATTGTATAGTTTACAAGAACAGTCGGACTACGAACTACAAAGCATACGTTACGATCAGCTATAATCTTTACAGATGTCTACACTGCTTAAGCACTCAAGGCCTAGATATCGATCGTAGTCACTTTTTTATCCCTGTTAAGTTTATTTATAAGATAATTTAAAGCATCAGCTAGTAGCCAGCGACCCGGTTAATTCATTTTGCGCCTTCGACATCGGTGATACTTGGAGCGTGTACCCAAAACTGGGATGTGAATAGAATCACAGGAAACGTTGCATTATTTTAAATAAGATCATTGTGTTGCTAACGTTTGAGCAAGAATTAAAAGCTTAGGGAATCACCTACCAATTTACAAATAAATGAGATTACTGAGCTCGAATCTGTATTTATTCGTTCGTTTTTAATCAAGTTTCTAACATACTGAGCCACGTGTCACATTCTTAGTTACTGTGCCTAATGTGTTCAGGCATCAAGTGCAGAAAGAAGAGTCTCGTGGCGACAGGTTCTAATTTAACAAGTTGCTATCATCACTCTCTAGTTTAATTAGTCTTAGCCTATTAGCGGCGATCTGCTAAGGTATGTTAAGGGATGCAAATACGTGTAATCTTATTCAGGTTCAGGAGAACCTAGATAACAAACGCAGAAAAACGCAGGAACAATGCAATTTTCGTAGCGTATGTATAGTCCTCCAGACCGTTTTCGGTCACAGCGGCCAATCTTTGCGGAGATTAGCCATATGCGCGGGTGCATAAGTATGTGCGCAGACACAGGTGCACTCTCTGTTCCATTACTCTCATAGTCCGATGGGACGGCGGCAATCCGACACGACCGGAGAGAGATCAGGCGCAGGAACAACGGTAATGTACGGTGTAATTGTTTACCATTGTAACGAAACAAGTATCATTAAGTGATACTAAACTACAGCCTGTATACAGCTTTAAAAATAAAAAAACAGCCAACGGCGAATCGGACTCGCGCACCGAGGGTTCCGTACAAACTTTTTAAAGGACAAACTTAACTTTGGTGTTCGATCCCATGAAACGGCTATTGCACCAACCGCAAATAATAAGTTTGAAATAGTAAAATCGCTATTTTTTTTTGTTATTTAACTACATATTTACGGATTTCAGATTTTTCGTTTAACATGTCCTGTAAGATATCGCTTCTCGCCAAATTTCGTGATTCTAGGTCAACGGGAACTACCATATAGATTTTCTACCCAAAACCTAGTGTACTTCCGGTTGCCCTATAATTGTCAATTTTGGTTAAAAGCAAGGTCTTACAGCACAAGTAAAGAGAAAATTACGAAAAAACAGGAAAATTAAGGTACATTTTGGTACTTACAAGTTTTCGCGAAAATCTAAAGTTGCTCATATCTTTTTATCGTGTTGACTCAGGACCTTGATTTTTATACACCCAATAAGGTTTATAGACGTATAGACCTCAGTATCTGGTTTAAATTTCTCCTTGCTAGATCCACCCGTTCCTGAGAAAATCGGTGGTGACACACGGACGGACAGACAGACAAGAGAGTGATCTTATAAGGGTTCCTTTTTTTACCTTTTGAGGTACGGAACTCTAAAAACCACTTTGAAGTGTTTTTTTGTGTTTTAATATGCAATTATAAACCCAAAAGCTGTTTTTTACACTCTAATAAGTCTCTTAAAACTAAGTTCTGAACAGGCTACTTGTTTTTTTTATTTTTTTTTTCGGATGGGAAATCATCAAATGACTTCTCCCGCTCTGGGCGGAGTAGGAGGGAGTGTCAGACTTTTACTGACTAAAACCCATCCATGTTCCTTCATCGCCCTTTGTGTTCCGGGGTCACGGTATCTCTTTCGAACAGTCCTGCAACCCCGGCAGGCGTCGGTCCTTGCGGACCCCTTCCTATTGCTGACTCTCTTTGACTTATGTTATACTGATGTTTTTAACTTGCGTGCTGCTTGGGTGATGCATGCTGTCATTTACTCTGAAATATTTTGAAATTCTAGCATACAGTTAAATGGTCACCATAAATTCAAAATGCTGATTGGATTTTATAGTATCTATGTGGATTTTATCGAAGAGATGTTAATTTTTCAGAGTGTAAATGAAATGAATTAGTGTGGGATATTGCAGAAAGGTCAACGTCTGGGATTTAAGAAACTTTAAGTTGACCCTCGACCTTATTAAAAAAAATATCAGTGAAAAGGATGGACAAAAGCAAAGAAATTTTGGGTTTTTAGACTTTTTTTCAAAACTTCGTTTTGTAGTTTATGGCATCATAGAGCTACTAGAGTTTGCCAAAGTCTCAACCTCAAATTCTAGATAGGACTTGACTTGACTATCGCTTGAGATCTATTATTATGGGACTTTCAATACAAAGCTCAACATGTAGCGTAGTATTGTTATGTACTTTCTGACACACAAGTGCCTTACAATTTAAAGGCGGTGACCCACCGCTGCGCACGGAGAGGCTACTAACCTAAGTTTATTTTACAATACTCGCTCAGTCTCATAAGTGGTTATGTTCCAACTATAGGTTTCCCTCTCATAGAGAGGAGGCCTGTGTCCCAGCAGCGGGAACATTAATAGACTGATGATGATGATGATGATAGGTTCCACCACATTGACGCGTTAGCTACCGTTGACAGCACTTTGTTTATCCAAAATTGCTAATGTGTTTAAACATTGCTAGTCCCCGCTACAGACCTGTAACGTGTGGTTACAACAATTTATTTTCAATTTTTTTTTTAACGAAACATCAACGCGGTCTTAGAATAATGTGCCGTATCCTATGAATATAATATGCCACGATGACATACACCATCAATGTTAAATGCAAATTTCACTATTGATAAACTTAAGGCAAAGCCATATCAGATTTCTGATTCAAAAGCTCTGGCTTTAAGCCTCACATATCACACACAGCGAGGATTCCGCACGGTTTATTCTTCGTTCGTCCCCAAAAAGCTAATCATCCGGACGTTGCAAGTTCTTTTCAAATACTTTTTATGGAAATAAAAACGCGAAGTAGTACTGCAAAGAGAAATACGAAAATTAAAAAGTAGTGGCCGGGTTTACGTCGAGACTTTCAAAAATTCGAAATAGTAATCCTAGTCGCATGTGTGGTATACCTAAAATACGTATAGACCGAATGATAGACAACACGATTGTATTTAAATTCACAAAGGATAGGGAGAAAGTGATCGGTTTATTCTGATTGTAATGTAAAACAGCGCATACTTACTTTCACAATCAGAGATAAGAAGCGTCATGTGAGTAACATTTTTATTTAAGAGGTAATAAAAATAAAGTGAGTATTCATGAGAAAGTTTCAGCACAGATGAGTCAATAAAGTAAAAATGTTTTATTTGTTTCAACCAAGAAATGGTTGTTTTGTTAATTATAATGTTCTTTGTTCTTATTATAAGTTGCGGCTTAATGCGATGGTATGTAATATCATCACAACAATCTTTCTATTTAAGACTTCTGATAGATATCATAAGTCTTAAATACACTGACAGATAACGCACCCGGTAAACCGTTAAACGAAGATGTTTATTGGGTTTATTCTGAACCTGACACGAAATCCTAATCCGGTCGCGGGTTCAGTTAGGAACTTGAAAAAAGAAAAAGAAAATTGTTTCGAACGTAACCCTCTTAGTAACTTGGCCTGACGTATCGTTCCTATCATAACCCGAATTGCGATATAGATAGGTGGAAGAGTACTATGGTTATATTTTGATTACGCATAGTAAATATTAAACTCTGATTTACACATTGGTACTTTTATTCTAAGAAAGAGGAGGGGGAAACCTATCTATATCGCAAATCGGGTTATACGCAGGATAAAGTAGCCGCAGGACAATGAAATAACTTGTATTATTTGGTGGAGAATAGGGAGATAGTAAATAAAACAACATATAAAGTAGTTTTATTTACTATCTCCCTAAAAACGTGTCATGCTCAATTTCATACAAATTAGTTCAGTAATTTTGGTGTGAAAGAGTTATAAACATCTATCTATCCATCCTCACAAACTTTCGAATTTATAATCTAATAATATTAATAGATTCTAGGAAAACTGTTGTTTTGAAACACTGGATTACATCATTATATTACTGGATTTTATCCGTGGTTAGGTCACATAAGCTCTCGAACACTTACATTTATGTCCGGAAATAAGGAGACAAAAGTAGTCACTGTTTTTTAAACAATATTGGCGTAACGTTAGATAGATAAATTATTGTCTTTTTTTTGGCTGAATTCTGCTTAGCCGGATTAATATTGTGTCTGATTTATTAGAACATTAATTAATTTTATGATAATAAGAGTATATTATCATAAATTAATTAATGTTCTTGCTTGTTCCGATAGTTAATAAGCCTTCGTGAAAATAGTTCTCTTTGCGCCGCGACCACAAGGTTCTGCCTGCTTTATGGGTAGCACAAACTCTTCACTCAAAACGCTAAGTTGCTTGATAAATTATTCTTTTACATGAATTACCTACCCATTCTTCCAGTTTTATACACAACTAGCCGACCCGACTGACCTTGTCCTGTCTTAACTATTAATATGTATTACCTACCTACCTAGATTCAGAAATAAACCTGGCGGGAATAACTGATCGAGTGGTAACTGATCAATTATTGACCGCCGAAAGTAGAAATTTATTAAAATACTAATATCGCTATTAAAAAATAGGGGTTGGTGGTAGAAAGGTGCAAATTTAGGGTGGTATGTATTTCTTAAAGCCAAATCATAAAAAAAATAAAATAAAAAAATTGACAAAAAATTTGGGGTAGACTATACTCGCTACATTCAATAACAAATGAATGCGGCACCGGCGAAAGATACATAGTTTCAACGACGTCGTACCGTGAATCGTGACATGTTGCGATGTCGTAGATTCCCACAATGCGACGTCGCATCGTGAGACAATGCCGCGTCGGAGCAAGATGCGACGTCGCATCGTGTTTGTGTGTATACGGTGGCAAGTTGCCACTTTGTCCATTTATACTTAGTAACATGAAACGTAGCGTCTGTCTGTCTGTCTTTTGGCTTGGTTCACATAAGTTATTAAATCGTTTTTTTTTTTCAATATTATTTCAAGTCACTATAGTCGTAAACGTCAGTTTAGACTTACGAATAAAATGGAGTTTTTACATCATTTTACATTAATTTGTTGCACATTTGTATAATTTGTCTCATCCTAATATGGTTTTTATTTTGAAATCAAAACAGTAGAAATTTATAATGTCGGTTTTTATGCACGTGTAACTCTAGTTAAATTAAACAGTGTTATTTAAAATTTGAATCTATTTCTTCATGATTAGTTTATAGTCTTAAATGTTGAATAATACATAATAATGACCCTGCGCGTGTATACGATGTAGGTACCTATACACAAAACTTTTAGCTAAGATACGTACCTAATGTATGGTACATTAGGTACGTATATACAGGGTGGACCCGACCGACGCTAAAACGGTTTACGTATGCAGTATATCATTGTGAACCCTAACACACAAAATTTACGAAACTAGCGGCATTTTTTATTTATTTTTATTAAACAAAGCCTATTTTACTGAGAGAGCTTTCTAAAGGTGAAAGAATTTTTGAAATCGGTCGAGTAGATTTTAGGTTTATTCGTTACATACAAAAACACAAATCTTTCCTCTTTATAATATTAGTGTGGGTAGTATAGATAATACTACAACAAATATTTAATCCATATTTCCAAGATTTGTTTTATAAACGAAGCAGTTAGTGTAGCAACTACAGTGCATGCACGTTGTATAATAAGTATTCGATTACAAGAAATAACAGCAAAGAAAGATATGTAACACGCGAGCAAATTGGATAATGACATGAATTTACTTAAAGATTATCTTGAATTATGCAACGAGTCAGAAAGCATGTCAGATATTGACGGTTAGTTCTCGTAAATTATAGATTTTGTATGAAATAGACCGCAGCAGTAAATACCGGAAGAATTACCTAGCTGTGGAGCAATCAATGGTTGGGACAGAAGTCATAGGTGACAAACTGTAATTTATAGTAGACAAGATACTCGAGGCTATTTTGCAAGTTTTGCTTCAACAGTAATATTTTAAAACTACATAATAAATGCCAGTGCCTTGGAAAGCACGTTAAGCGGTTGGTCCCGGACTCCCGGCTGTCATTTGTAGATCTTTGACAGTCGTTACAGGTGGCCCAAAAACTCTGACAACCAGTCTTACAAGGGGTATCGTATTACCCAGTACTAACTGGGTTGTAGAGGTCAGATAGGCAGTCGCTCTATGTGAAATACTGGTATTCAGCTGCAACCGGTTAGGCTGGAAGCCGACCCCAACATGGTTGGAAAAGGCTAGGCAGGTGATGACATAATGAATGCCAGTACGGAACGATACCATATCATTCCATTTACGATCCTAGATATTTGATATTTTTACGGCGGACGGCGGAACCGCCATATATTTTGGCTGGACATAAAAGATAACGCTCTATTTTTGTCTAATTCTGTCTAGCTAGAACAATAAAACAACATTCATAAGACACGCCATAAGCATCGCTTTTCGAAAAACCTGCCCCCCGCCGCCCCCCATGGACGAATTCCGCGCCCATTCACGAACTTAACCTAAGTCTTTCAAACTTGGCCCAAAAATCGAAAGAGTCAAAACTCTTTCGATTTTTGGGCCAAGTTTGAAAGCAATCAGTGCATGCATAATTGCGACCTGTAGAGTGTGGCTAAATTTTGCTTGCCGCCCCACATACATAAGTATATATAAACTTTTTAACTGGCAGTTGTTTTGGACTCTAGGGTTCATAACTAGACACCTTATGGTGAAATTTTCAAAAAACTCTACTTTAGGTGCAAGACCAATAAGTAGTTTTTTTCTGACGAAATCTACCTAATGTATTATTATATTATATATAATATTCATCATATTTCAAAGAACGTGGACGGAAATCATAATACGGTTCTGTCTTTTATTTTTTACTCGACTGCACCAGAAGGAGGGTTATGTTTTTCGAGAGTATGTAAGTATGTATGTATAATTATTTGGCACGCTTTGTGGCCTGAACGGCTCGATGGATTTTAGCTTGGGAGGTGTCGTTAGACTCGTATTTACTGTGAGAGTGACACTGGGTATATCAAAATTAAAAAAGAACAAACATAATGGCGGATTTTTGGCACCAAATTCAAATGTTTGTTACGCTTTGCAGCCTGAACGGCTCGATAAAGGGCTCAAAATGCTTTAAAACGGTTTTATCTAAATAACTAAAAAATATAAATAAAAAAACCCGACTGCGTAAAAATAACTATAACTTAAAAAAAAACAATCGGGACCCATTAAATAATCTAGACTAAAATCATTACATTGAATATGGGTCCCGACTGTTGCAGTCAACATGTCCTGTCTCCTGAACTTGTTTTATTGGTCTGCAATTAAAAACATGAAGTCAACATATTCATACCTAAACCGCTAACGAGTCATATTTCACAAATAATTCACACTTTTTTATTTTAATATTTATTCGTTATTTTCTTCTAAAACCTGGCCGCCCAGTAACTCTCTCGCTCTCGTTTACTCCGATACAAATAGACAGTGAGCGCGCATTTAGGTGTTGATATCCCCTTAACCATTTATACCTGGTTGTATACCATAACATCGCCTGTAATCCGAAGGGTAGAACTGAAGTGTACCTATAATAGTAGGTATACCCCCAATTAGTTTTAAGTCCCACGTAAATAACGCGAGAAACACAACCAAGACTTTCAGCTGTGACCACCACTAGACCAACGAAGCAGCAAAAAGAGTAAAAGTATTGATAAAAATCCTGTTTCAATTACATCTGCAGTAAACTACATTAATAACATAGCCAACTCGATCATCGTAACTATAGAAGTTATTTAAATAAAGTGCATAACTTCGTAACGGCTAATAAAAGTGTTAGTTATTTCCCTTCCGTACAAATTACATAGGATTAGAGAATGTTCCGTGTTTCTCCCAGTTAGAATCAATCACGTGGCGTGTTGTTGGATGCTATCTCTGTGTTTACGCTACCGGTTTGCTATCAAATTCACTTTTATTGCATGCTTAATTTACGACATTAAAAAACATACAGGTACCACTAATATTCGTTAATTGGTTCATTATTGAATGGAAGTTATAATACAGTGCCTTTCGGCCGTGTATTGTATAAAATGGGAACAGAATTGTTCGCGTTTAGGCATCTCTTTGGGTGTGATAGTGTTAGTGAAAACTGGCAACCATGTTTCGACCGGTTGACTAGTATCATTCAGTGTTCTATCATATTTTTAACGTAACATAGTATTGCAGTGGAACGAGACATACTCAATTAAATTATTGATTACTTAGTTGTTTAAGAGGCTGGATGGATGGATGCGTAGTTCATACAAACGTAATAACAAAATAATTTGTAAATCAAACATATTCTTAAGGTAGTGTGTATTTATTCCGATTGGAATACCGAATATCTAGGTTCCCAAATATATATTTGGAATTAAGAGTACCCATTTTCATTAGTTTGAAGTAAGAAAGTAATTCATAATTTTAGTAGTAAATCAAACAAGGGGTCTAAAAAGGCCGCTTTAGCAGAATCTTAATATGAATCACGTTAAAAATTTAAAATTCTTAAAATGGACTCTAAGGTCCATTTGAATTTAATTTTTTTAACGTTATTCATAGCTTATTCAGCGGCCATTTTAGACCCTTAGCTGTTTCATGTCGCCTATTTGGGTAGAGAATGTAGTGCAGATCCATATTTTAATGTATTCAAGATATTTACGAATTTCTACACGCGTGAGTCAATCTGCATACATACATTCTGCAGCACGTTCATTCAAGTAACAGGCGAATACTCAAATGCAAATGTCTCATGCTAGATTGACAATTTATACTGTATTGAAAATAGACATAACATGAAAGTCTCTAAGTTAAATGTCGTTAGAACGTACTTCTATTGGGCCGATTCCGAAAATAATACTACTAAAATATTGCATAAATATGTAGTATATATGTGTATATGTTTGTTTTCTAAATTTAAAATATTAAGTTGGGTTTTCAGCATTAAAATTCAAAAGTTGACATTGACACGTTAAAGATAAAGATAATTTTATTTGTTAAAAAATGCGTATACATGCTACTTAAGCACGCAGGCTGACACAATATTAATATTTTGTACGTACATGTTTCACCAGTAAGGCGTACAAATTTATAAAGATTTACAAAACAATTTTTTTCAATAGCAAAAGCATAGTTTCACGCTGACATAAATCCATATTTCATTTCAAAAATCAGTTTCTATAAAGGGTGTAAAAAACCTTTTAACGAAGCCGAAAGGCACTTGTTTTCCCCGTCATTGCGATCATTTCTTTGTTCTACAGCATACCTGGAAACCTTCTAGTTACGGAGATATTGGAGGTCAAAGTTCCAACTTTTTGATAAGTTTTTTTTTTAATACAAGTTTTTATTGTAAGATTTTTACTTTAAACACCTCTACGACTCCCGTATTATTCAATCCATCCATCAGCACAATGTTTAAAGTGCGTTATATTGAGTTCTACCACAAAACATGATTTTTTACCCCAATAAAACAAAGTCGTTTTCCAGCAATATTTTTTGCGTAAATTTACTTAGTTTGATGTACAGAATGCTTGGTTGACGGCTTTGTGATGAGGTTGTTTACACCCTGTATAATATCTGCGCAGATAATCCCTCGTTAAGTGTTAAAAGGTGTACCATTACCTTTTGAGGCTGACCTTATAAGCCAACCTGCAGTATTGTCTTTCTGTAATCCATCCAAAGGTTGACTTGAAAAGATCGCTTTTAGAGATAAGACCGCCCATTGTGTCAACCTAAGTGAAATGTTTTCTTTTATGCTTGTTACTTGCATGGTGTAAATAATAAAGAATATTCTACTCTAGTCCTATAATAAATAATAATTGAAACTCGATAAAAAAATGGTGCTTCTAGACACATTATCGAATTATACATACCTATATATAGCAGTGACGCAAAGTGTTAATCCGGATATTGACAGGAATTAGAAATGGTACCTACCAGTTAATATTTCGCATGTTGCAATATAACTCGGTTTACGATTGGCCCTGTATACGTTTAGTGTAAACTTGTGAAATGTGCTAAATGACGTACGAAAAAGTTAGTTACAAGAACAATAAAGTCAGCTATTCCTAGATAACTGAAACCTCGACAAAAGGGCCTAGGCACCTACTCAAAATAACATTTACGTAACATAACATAAGGCCTGTAATCCCTGAAATATCAATTCCCGAATAGTACTCCCACATTTCGGCAGTTATGTTTAAGTCCCATGTAATAGGGAGCGCGCCAATTGCCATCAGCGTCATCAAGCGGGCCAGACTCCATGCCTGCTACTGAGTAATTCCTAATAGCGAACTGACTGTAGAAGTTCTATAGTTGTTGCGTTTTAGCTTGTCAATAGCGGTCATTGCCCTTTCCCTAAAACTTATCGTTCGGTTCGTACGAAGAATCGTACCGTACCAGTAATAAAACGAGACGAGACTATACATTTTTGGTTAGTAGTTATCATGATCATTATGGTTCTTTACTCCATTAAATTTAATAACGGTCAGTTTTTTCTACAACAAGGGATGTTTCACTAGCTTATTTTAATTTGAACCTGGCATAATTTCATCTTGTTTTATACTTGTTAAAATGTAAATCATTAGGCGCCCATAAAACCAGCTATGATAATATATTTAAATAAGGCAATAAATCGCATCGATCAATATAGAAATGTGTGTAATAAATAGGTGATAAATAATAAAACACGCGTGTCGGCATTTCGACAGTTACGGAATGACAGTCAGCAATGACACACAGTTAACCAAACCACGTAACTGGTGATGATATAACCTAATATAACGTGTTCACCAACATTTTTTACTAGATCCAATTTCAACAAAAACAAGTTGTATTAGTAGATGGATCGGTCGGTCGGTCGGATTATATCCTTTGCATAACGCGTACTCGAAAGTGCTGGCGAAATTAGATTTCAACGTTAGGTACCTGTCTATCCCTATCTGCCCTCAATTCCTATATTAAGTTATGGGTTGTTTGAAGCGTCTGAATTCAGTAACAAGTTTATGGTGGCGTTCAGCCTTTTTGGCCTCGCACAGGTCTTCATTTTATTATTTAGTTTTAGATTCTTTTTTTTTATTATTATTATCTCCTTTATTCATCATAACATCTTATTATTTTTACATTTTTAAATATTTCTTAAAAAAAACCATAAATATTATTATTATTTTTGTAGTTCCTGTGCTTGTCCCAAATAAATATTTTTTCATTCTTTCTTTCTGGGAAAAACGGCCGTAAAGCTTAAACTGATATAATTGTAAGAAAACATCTTATCTATGTTGCAATAATCAGAGTGAAAGAAAATAAAGGTATCGAGGTTTCCCTCAGAAGAAACGTAGTTTTTAGCTAACTTAGCCGACGGTCGTTCGATAGCGAGTATTAGAGGATGAAAATATGTATTGCTGACCCCAAGTCATGACCATGACCCCATAGTCTGTAGCGTTGACAAGCGAAGTCGGAACGTTCGGCGCAGCCGAACCGATTATTATTAATATTTTCATTTATGTACTCTTTTATTTTTGTTTGTATATCTATAGTGTTTATTTTGTGAGTTTATGTTTAATTTTTTTGTCATTTACACAAAAACAATATTTTGTGTCCGTAGGTGTGACCGTGGCATCACAGTGGGCCCTATCAGAATACCAGCGCTGCGGTTTTTGTTTTTCATGTATCGCAGCATCATGCTGAGAATCTGAGATAGGAGCCTTTTTGGCCTCGCACAGGTCTTCATTTTATTATTTAGTTTTAGATTCTTTTTTTTTATTATTATTATCTCTTTTATTCATCATAACATCTTATTATTTTTACATTTTTAAATATTTCTTAAAAAAAACATAAAACATTATTATTATTTTTGTAGTTCCTGTGCTTGTCCCAAATAAATATTTTTTCATTCTTTCTTTCTAAGTAATATGGGACAAAGGCACCAAGATTATGGTTATTAACAAGACTGAACAATAAAACCGCCTAAGCAAATAATTTTTATAGCGTTTAGTTCTGTGAAGTACTATTTTTGTTTGTTAGTGTGCTGTTGTCTAAAGTAAGCTGTCAGCCAAGAAAATGACCGGCGATCACGGAAACAGTATAGGATACAACTTTTCCTTCCAACTACACACATCAAAAATGTCTAGGGATCAAGCATTTTTATGCGGATTTCTTGAGATTGAGATGTGGCTTAGTAATAAATTTATGATTTTATAAATTTATATGGATCCTTTTTGGTGCATTTCATCATTTGAATCAGGAACTCTCAATCAAATTCGAGTAAAAGATGAAAATAAGCTGTCAATATTTTCCCTATAAAAACATACAACGCATTGAAGACATTATTAGTGCTACTGTTTCCCTACTACTGATTAAAACCAACGTTATTATGGAGCGGCGACGTCATTTAAGCAGGGAAGAAATGCTCAGAGCCGTGGGAATGATAGAAGCTGGTTCCCGGCAACGTACTGTAGCTTTAGCTCTGAATACAAGTCAGAGTGTTATCAGTCGACTTTGGACACGTTACCGAAGCACTGGTACCGTGGCTGAGCGCCATGGAGGACGGTATCGCTGCACCACACGGAGACAAGACCGATACATTCAAATCTTAACTCGAAGAGCTCCAACAATAACCGCCATGATGTTAGCCGTGAGGCTTCATCACTCTTCAGGGAACTTAATTAGCGACCAAACAGTCAGAAACCGCTTGCATGAAGTGAACCTTCATTCCCGAAGACCGCTACGGGTACCACCTATAGCAATGCACAATCGTAGGATTCGATATCAATGGGCTCTTGAACACAGAAATTGGGCAGAAGAACAATGGCGTTTCGTGTGCTTTTCTGATGAGTCTCGTTTTGGTATGAGACCGGATACAAGACGTATACGACACTGGAGAACCCCTGGACGCCAACAGCGATTAAAATCCTGCCAGGAAGTCCATCCTTATAGTGGTGGAACCATCATGGTATGGGCGGGTATTTGGATCGGCGGAAGAACTGAGTTGATTTGGATCAGAGGCAACCTCAACGCTCAAATTTATGCTGAGACGATTGTATCAGACGTCATCGTTCCTCTACAAGTGCAAATCGGTCCCTTATTTCAGTTAATGCATGATAATGCACGACCGCACACCGCAAGAGTTGTAAGACAGACTCTCGCCGCAGCTAACATCAATGTCCTGCCCTGGCCTGCTCAGTCGCCAGACTTGAACCCGATTGAGCATGCATGGGATATGCTACAGAGAAGAGCTCTGCCGAATATGGAGGGTATCCAGTCGCAAGAAGACCTTTTTTTGTTGTTGCAACGAACATGGGCGGCCATTCCACAGCGTGATTTGGATGAACTCATTTTGAGTATGCCAAACCGATGTTCTTGTGTTGTTAGTGTTCGCGGTAGAAACACGGATTATTAATTGTTTAAGTTACCCAATAAAATTTTAAAGAAAACTGTTATTTCAGTCTTTTTTTCGAACTTTAATGTTAGTGGTTCAAATGTCAAAAATCCCTTTATTAGGAAAATGGCAAATTTCTTTATTAATGCAAAGGTGACTTGGTTTATCGTTACTGTGACAAACGAAAACACTTTATTTGATGAATCCTTAAAGAAAATTTTAATTAATATCAATCAGGAGAAAAGTTATTGCAAAAATATATGTTGATCCCTAGATACTTTTGATGTGTGTATCTACTTCTAAATGGCGGATATCATAATTGGCGGACACAGCCAAAAAAATTATTTATATTATTTATAAATTTTATTTTAAGTATTGTAACTTTTGTATTACCAACTAATTAGAAAAATTAAACCTCTCTTTCTCTCTCCTACTTTGCTGTGCCCTTACGGGGTCCATATTTATGTACCTAGCTTTAATCCCTTTGTAAGATCTTATATACAATATGGAATGCAAAATAAATGAATATGAATATGAATAAGAAAATCTGCCGGTTTTTATGTAATAACTAGTTTATTCCGGTTCGGGGAAGATTTTTCAATTTTGTTTTTATTTAACTAGGCGTGTTGTATTTATTAATTAGTAAACTGTAGCATTAATTATTAATAAGTGCGTACGCATGAAATGAAACGCTAGGCCGCGCTGTCTTTATCGTGTGGTTAGTGCCTAACCTGCTGTAACCTGTCAGAGTTTTTATGGCGCCCACTGGTTTCTGACTTAGGGTTCTTACAGACGAGCGGCACGTTGCCAACGGCAGGTAAACTGCCGTGGACGCTTGCAGTTGTGGCATGCCGCGTAAATGTGTGTCGACGGCTGCCGTGGACGCGCCGGGCGGCAGCCGCCGACGCCACAACTGCAAACGTCGACGGCAGGTGGCGACGGCTGCAGTTTATGTGCCGTTTGCAACGTGTCGCTCGTCTGTAAGAACCCTTAGATTTACATGCCGTCGGTAAAAATGTCTTAGACCTGCTGGTTACGCTTATACCCATTTATTTATAAACGCATAGTAAAGTTATGTCATACTTAAAAAATGTACGGTCCATCTGTAGATAGTAACTATACTCAGTAGTTAATAATAAAGTCAACCTTATAAGAATAGTCAGATATCTGTGATGATTCTTTCGCAAAAACAAAATATTGCCATGGTAAATATTTAATGATAGCTAGACGGGTCGTGGCAGGCCGGGGAGAAGATGGCGAGACGCCTAGGATGACTTTCTCGTTAATTGGCAGGAAGAGGCGCAACATCGAGAAAAGCGGAAGGTATGGGGGAGGCCTTTGCCCAGAAATGGACAGTTTTGTCAAAATAAAACATAATAGGTACATAAAACTCTATCACAAAATGCATTAAAAAAAATGACGTTGCTATGCGAATACCAGTTACTCCAGTGTCTTTAAGGCGGTTCCCCGAGCAAAATTAGCAACTCTATTTGTGGTGGTTCAAACTTCGTTTGAAATGCTGTTAGAATAAAGTTCTAATCAGCTTGCACTACAAAGTGATTGTTACGTCAGTCACTGCAGGCCGAATATGCGAAATGAGTGGTTTTTATTCTTTATAAAATCAAATTTACGTGTTTTGGAAAAAATAAATCGACAATTATGTTCATTATTAAATTGTCTATCCATTAGTATAATTAGCTAATCAAAATAATGGTTACTTTACGAGGAGTAGCATTTTATAAATCATTATTTCTCATTTCTGTGGTTTCGTTGTGAGGGGATTTATTAAACATTAAGCTACTTAAAAAAAAATGAAACGACAATTTTGGAGACAAGAATATTTAGTAATTTAATGTATTTTTTATTAGTTGGTATTTCTTTTGGATAAAGAGGAGTAGGCTCCAAAAAACTGCTCGTTCATTTGCTCGGGGAGGCGCCTTAACTAACTTATTTATCTTTTCGCGCCATTTCTAATCTTAGTACGTGCCACTAGCAATTTATAAAGTTGTTATGTCGTTACAGAACATGCGGATATTCATCGTGATTGTGCTCTTCGGAGCAGCGATGGCGAGGGACAGTGACTGGCATCCAATCGTGCCAGAATCTACAGTGATGTACTCCACCTACCACACTTCAGAGAGGGCTATAGATCCCCGGTAAATACTTCGCTTTAGAAAAAACTCAGATAATATAACACTAACAACACGCCTGAATGGCTCAATCGGGACTTGGAGTACCTAAAGTTCACTCACAAGAAGTATGATTAGGTCCTATATAATATATATATATATATATATTGCCATCAACCGGGAAACTTTAAAAATTACTGTGTTTAACTTTGAATACGTAACCTCATTCATGCTGCCAAGATGACAAATATATTTGACCAGTAAAAAAACACCGCAGAACATGTTTGAAACAAAACACAATGAACAAAACCAGACATGATCAGCTTGTTGCTCACATCTCACAAACTTTATGCTGAAACCAAACTAAGTCCGCCAACATCAGTACTTTAAGACTTTGACAGGAAGACACCCAATATTACCTATTTTGCTCCCTTTCTATCGTGACTTTTTTTTCCAGTCCTCAGCTGAAGATTGTGAACCGAAGACCCATCCCGCAATACACATCAGGCAACAAAGTTAGCCTGTTAAGTCCTACGAGTCAGATGACTGACACCTGCAGCATCCACAAGGTGTCCATGAACCAGGAGCTGTTCTACCAGTATATGGAGTACGAGAAAGATATTCCAGACCTGAAAGAGTTTACTCTTTGCATGTGGACTAAGTTCCACAACCATTCCAGTGATCATCCCCTTTTCTCTTATTCTAGTGAGTATTTTATTCTTCCTCTCTCCTAATGTTTCTGTGCCCGATAGTGCCCATGTTGATTTTTTTATTATTTGATTACACTATCTTTGTATTACAAATATAATATGGAATGCAATAAAGATTTGAGATTTTGAGATTTTGAGATTATCTAAATCTTCTAGACTAAATATTAATACAAGGTGTAAACGGAACCTTCACGAATCTTAACGCAAAAATTATTGTAGGCGAACTAAACTCTTTTGCAAAAAAAAAACGGGCACTTTAGAATTTTTTCTCTAATCTAATGAAGAAGAAAAAGAAAGAGGTTTTATTAATTTGACGATGGATTGGCATGTTATTTGAAGCACCCAGGCATGATCCTTTACGTTCCAAACTTAAATTTTGAAATTAACAAAAGAAAATTAATGACTATTGTGGATTACTGTAAAATTGCTTTACTAATGGCGCGAATTGTTGAAACGATTTTTTTACTGATAACTAAAATTTTAAAACTTTCTGGATAATTTCTGCAAATTAAACAATTTAATCTTTCTTTTTACATTAAATACCACTTTTTGATATGAATGATAAAGCTATAAGGGCCGGTAAAATAATAGCCCTACTTGAAGAAGGTTGTTCGCAAATGTACGTGCCTTAGCGGCAAAATGTGAGTCGTTCTACAGTCCAGAGGGCAACAAAGGTAGAAGGCAACGGTATCAAGAGACCGGTTCGGTCAAAAGAAGACCCGGTTCGGGAAGAAAACGATGCACAGAACCAAGAGATGACCGCAAAAACATCAGGGAGCCAAAAAGAATCATTGCAGAAGAGTGAGAACGTATTTTTCAAAACGTTATTAAAAACATCGTGACACGCATGCCCAGAAGGATTCAAGCTGAAATTTTACACACTATTTATTAGGTTTTTACATTAATTGTAACTTTATTTAATAAAAAAAAGTAAAAAAATCTTCTTGTCTTCAAGCCGACCACTTCTTACTGTTTGGCCATGTACATCGGTTTTAAAGAATTCATCGAAAATTAAAAATTAAAAATTGCCAGAATTCACTTCCCGCGTATTTATTAACACGATTACAAGTATACAGACTACGGCAAACAATTAAATTTCATTTAATTAACTCAAATCGACCTTATAACGTAAATTTCATAAGTTGCCCGTTTGTTTGCAAAAAAGAGTGTACTTTTTTCTTTGGATGAAAAATCAAGTTTTCCTGTAGAACTCAAAGTGCAATCATTGGTTGCAGAAAATGCAAATTAGTTTTTGATTGGTTCTTTTAAAATCCTAGTAGGTAAAATGAATTTAGTTTCTTTTAGATTTAAAGAACTGTTTTTTTTTTTAATATAAAGTCTAATGCTTTGCAAAATTTACTCCATATTTGATAAACTCTAGAAAGTATTAGGTACAAAGTACCTATTTGGTCTTTATACACGGCATTCGATATTCACCGAAACCCTTGAATGCCGAATCCCTAAAAATATTCGGATAACACCTTAAAAGATTCGTCCTAAATAAACTTGGTTCGTGAACTGAGACAAGGTGTTACTTTATTACTTACTTTTTTCGTGGTCCTTGCACATGGTGTAGAGAATATGCATGTAATTTTTTTCTTCACGTAAATCTATAAAATACAGTACTATCTTAGCAACCCACAACACAGACACAACACAACACAACACACACAACATTTAGACACTCAACACATAGACTTTGACGTTACTACCGGCGTTATCGAGGACGACGCGTTTTGGGAGTGCGTTCCGTTTCACATAAAACAGAAATAGTAAAATAAGTGATGTATTAGCACCTTAAACAAGTGTACCACGATGTTTTTTATGGGCCAATACAAGGCATTTTTAATAAATAAAAAGAGTTTTGTATTTCATGCATATTCCCTATTGGGAAACTCTTTAATTGATAGCAATTAAAGAGTTTCGCAATACAAAGTATCGTATAATGTACATAATGAAACATAAATAGAACATAGGTTCTATTTATGTTTCAATATGTACATTACACGATACTTTGTATTGCGTTTGGCTGCCCTATAATTTGTAGTCGGTGAAGAAACTGCAAGTCAGTTGCATTTTATGCATCTTATTTGTGAACACGTTGTTTAGACCCAGTTAATTAGATGACATAATAATTTCATACAAAGTGCCTTTACATTATTATTATACACACATAATACTATTTTCCGCATGAATAAAACTCGCTCTAAATTTCTCAATTCATAAACTTTTGTATAAACTAACTTGTGCAATGTTTGACATAACATTAAAGAGGTCATTAATGACGTCAATTAAAATTTCTACACAATTTCCAATATGGTTACTTAAAAGTTTGAAATGAGTTTTGGTTATTAATGAAGTTAAAGATAAGGCAATAATAGGGAAACTCTTATTGTTTTAACAAAGGCGATTGCTTTAGCCTTTTAGTAAGAGATTCTGCATTCATATAAGGGCGCGCCACTGGTGTCGATTCTGTTGTGCACAAACTAAACTTAATTTAGGCTATTGCTATCTTTTACTAAAAGGCAGAGCGAGAAAAGGACGGCTATAGCTATGAATTAAGTTAGATATGTCAAACTAGTTTATGCCTTGCGCTTCACCGTGTTTTTAGTCGACATGTTTTTATGTGCACCCTTTATTTGTATGGAAATATTAGTTCCAACTAAATTTGACAGCTCTAAATTACGTCCGTCTCTTTCTCGTTTTATTAGAGAGAAAAATATAGCAATAACCTAAATTAAGTTTAGTTTGTGCACAACAGAATCGACGCCATTGCCTTAACTCGCGTTTATTTTACATAAACATGTAATTAAATTGTATACGAATAAATAACAAATGGGCATTTTTTACCTTCAACAAGTAATACAAATATTATAAACGTGATTTTTAAAGAGACTTACTATATTATGTGCGTACAGAAATTGAGAAACTTGATTTGGACCACTTTCGATTGGATTCCTGTCGCCATATTGCATTCTATTATGTAATAACCATACACTTACATATCTCACTACTCAGAGTACTAGTCACGACACATAAGTTGCACTGTAAGTTTCTAAGGAACTTATTTAAGTGATGTAATGAACAGCTTGTCAAATATTTCTTTAAATATATTTATTAACGGACCAAGAACGAACCAGGGTCACCGACGTAGCCCGAAGAATTGCCAAACTTAAGTGGCAGTGGGCAGGGCACATTGCTCGCAGAACGGATGGCCGATGGGGCCGAAAAGTTCTGGAATGGCGACCGCGAACCCGAAGACGTTGCGTTGGAAGGCCTCCCACTAGGTGGACCGATGACCTGGTGAAGGTTGCGGGAATCCGCTGGATGCGAGTCGCACGGGACCGGTCGATGTGGCGACACTTGGGGAAGGCCTATGTCCAGCAGTGGACGTCTTTCGGCTGAAATGATGATGATGATGATGATTTATTAACGTAACAACATGCCTGTCATCCCCGAAGTGTTAGGCATAGGTGTACTCAATAATACAACAACATTTCGCCAGTTACCTATGTTTAAGTGTCATGTAATAACGGGCGATCCTATAGCCATCAATTGGGCACAAATCCAGACTCCGTGGCAGCAGCCACGTTGGTAGCAACCCACGGATGGAAGAACCCAATAACACTTTGCCGGACCCCGGAATCGAACCCAGGACCTCATACTCAACTCACCAGTCACGCTTGCGACCAGTAGACTTACGAGGCAGTATACAAAACTACAAATAAGGTGTACAAATTAAAAACAACGTTAAATTATTTATGTGTATAAGTGAGTTAGTCGAAAGTCTATGACCAGTGTGTGTTGCCAGTGATTACATCATCATCATCATCATCATCATCATCATCAGCCTATTAATGTTCCCACTGCTGGGACACAGGCCTCCTCTCTATGAGAGGGAATGGGCTATAATCCACCACGCGAGCCCAGTGCGGATTGGTAGATGTCACATGTCTTCGAATTTTTTTGTTTCTAGGACATGCCGGTTTCCTCACGATGTTTTCCTTCACCGTTTTGAGAGCAGTGGTGATGAAATAAATTACACAAAGTAATGCGCCTGTCTGGGTTCGAACCCACGACTTACTGTTCGTAAGTCAGGGCCGCCACCACTGGGCCACCGCTGCTCTCAACGTGCTTCAGTAATTACATACGGGACCGAAACGTGGTCGCTCACAGTGGGCCTCATCAGAAGGCTTAAAGTCACCCAAAGGGCAATTGAGAGGGCTATGCTCGGAGTTTCCTTGCGTGATCGAATCAGAAATGAAGTCATCCGCAAGAGAACCAGGGTCACCGACGTAGCCCGAAGAATTGCCAAACTTAAGTGGCAGTGGGCAGGGCACATTGCCTGCAGAACGGATGGCCGATGGGGCCGAAAAGTTCTGGAGTGGCGACCGCGAACCCGAAGACGTTGCGTTGGAAGGCCTCCCACTAGGTGGACCGATGACCTGGTGAAGGTTGCGGGAATCCGCTGGATGCGAGTCGCACGGGACCGGTCAATGTGGCGACACTTGGGGGAGGCCTATGTCCAGCAGTGGACGTCTTTCGGCTGAAATGATGATGATGATGATAAGTGAGTTGATGTTTCTTAGCAAACAGGCAACAAGTATGTGTGTTTACCCAGAGATTAAATCAAGCTTTTACCGCCGTACAATAATTTTATTTATAACCCTGGCAACTACTCGTGCCCAGCTTACCCTAACTCAGTTACCTACATGAGAAAATATTAACCGTACGGCCTTCACCGTTAATGAAAATAGTGCGCGCTGCAGAAACTCGACTTAATAGAAATAAAAATTACTTTGAAAGTTAATCTCCATTTACTATGGTTTTCTCTAGAATTGTCTATTCCACTCAATAATAACGTCATTATAAAGTGTGTCAAGGTAATTAACAAAATCAAAGGCAGGTAAATTATTTACGATAAATTAGATCAATAAAAGGAAGGACGTTATTTACGCGTTTCACATAAAACTAATATGAAATTAAAATTTTGTTTTGACATCCTAGATGATATGATTTCAAGTTTAATTTGTGTTTGTGGCCGTCTCCACGAGCGAGAGAATCGCGGCGATATTATCGTCCTTGCCATGTTTTCATACACTCTCTTTTGGGGCGTCTCCACGAGCGAGAGAATCACGGCGATATTTTCGTACAGAAATACGTTGAATCGCGATTCTCTCGCTCGTGGAGGCGGCACCTTAACATTATCATTTTCCCAGTATTTTAAATAGAGCAGCTGAATACCTTTACAAAAAGCGACTGCCTATCACCACGACTCTGTTGAAGACTGGTTGTCAGAATTTTTGACAGAAAAGTCTACCCGAATGAATGACTGCCAAAGATCTACGGATGATATTGACAGAAAAGTCTACCCGAATGAATGACTGCCAAAGATCTACGGATGATATTGACAGAAAAGTCTACCCGAATGAATGACTGCCAAAGATCTACGGATGATAGCCGAGTCCAACTGCTTTTCGGAGCTTGAATGGTTACCCATCCACAGCCCGACTTAGACAAACGTTGCCTAACCTTAAAGTTTGACATGCGTGGCTATTATATTAAGCCACAAGCTAAATCTCGTTACGTCAGCATAGGCCAGTCTGAAATAGCCGAGTGCTCAGAGCTAAGTCGATTGTCAGACGTATACGGGTTTATCTAGTTCGGACGCCTTGATCCAAAATGGCAGTAGTAATTTCTTTTCTATCAGGTATTCCATCCAGATCACACAAAATAAGAACATACATACTTTTAAGAGCACGTTATGTATTCCACAAAGCGCACACTGAGAGGGAAAAAAAGTTTGTGGTGGCGCAGGATCAGACTAACTGGGAGGATATAAGGGGAGGCCGTTGCCCAGCAGTTAGACATAAAAGACTGCCAAAACAAAATTGTTTTGAAATGATACATAATAATTTTTGTTTAGATAAAAAGACGGTTTTACGTCTTTTATCTGAGATGTTGGATCAAAAACATTAAACATTAAACAAACGTTATTTTTTCGCAGTTGGAGAAAGCCCACGAGAGATTTCTGCCTGGATATCCAACACTCAGGAGGCCAGTTACTTCAGCATGGCTGTGCATGGACAGACTTTCTTCAGGCTAAACTATCCTTTAAAGCTGAACGCGTAAGTACCGCAACCACTTAGCAAATAAACAGAGAAAACATCGAGACTGCAGATATTTGTTTAATTTATCTAGTTTGAACTTAAGCTGCCAGCAACAGCATGAACTATGTCCACATATCAAATGATGAAACTACAAAAGGTGTCCAGTAAAAAGTTTAGAAAGTCCTACTTTCTATGCCAGCTGAGGTTACTGTCAAAATATATAATTCACAGCACTGAGACAATAGTGCAATTAGTTGCGCGTGATTTCTACGCATCCGTGTGTCGCCATATTCACTGACACGTCAATCGCCACGCTCTGATTGGCTGCAACAGCGCGCACTCATTAACTACTTACATGCACCTGTGGTAAATTGACGGCCGTGAATGACGTAATTAGCATGTCATAGTCGTATGCGTGCTGATTGATTATAAAAAGTAGGAGTGCCAGTCACTTTGATTTATAACCATATCATACGATACAATGTAAAGGATATATTGTGCACTTATCTTGTAAACACTTTTGTAGTACAGTATTTTAACCGGGCAATGTGAAGAAAAGCTTTTCAATACATAGTTTTCGTAACGTAAGATCTTGTTACATAATGTAAGTGTTAGATCCGTTTTATAGACCGTAGTGAATAATTTTTCTAGTCGGATAAAGGACTGAAGAGTTCAGCGCATTTCATCAGCAGAAGTACCAAGTTGCTGTACAAAATAAACTACCAAATATAGACCAATCCGCACTGGGACCGCGTGGTGGAATAAAAGCTGACCCCATCTCAGAGAGGAGGCCCGAGCTCTCCCAGTAGTGGGACCTTCATAATTAAGCTGATAAGTAGATAGCAGGCAGAATTCTTTTCTTACTTCTGCCAAACTGTAAAGCAGTTTGTTGGCAGATGTAGCTCCCATATAAAACATTGTGCTTTTATGTTACCACTACTCTAGGTAATTTTCCATCAATATAACGAACTAATAAACTACGTTAACTAAAACTAAACACTAATATTTTACAATAGCACAAAAAGGCTGACCAGTAGTGAATTGAAATTGAAATGCCACAAAAATTAAAAATGCTAATAAATAAATAAAATTAATTAAACTTTATTTTAGACTAAAGTCCATAGTTTTGTTAGTATTTTAGTAACAATAATGCTTATGAATTAGGTTAGTATTGTTAGTATCTTAACAATAAACCTTTAACTTAGATAGGTATACCTATATTTGTTAGTAACAATGAAAACTTATAAACTATGTTAGTAATATTTACTCTAAACAAACAAATAACACTGGCGAGCCGCTAACAAAAGCTAGTACTTATGACAGTTTATGCATCTCCATTTATGAGGCTTTGACAAAAAGTGTTAATATCTGTAGGATTCCTCCGTTTATAAGCATTCGATATTACGATGATGTTACAAGATCAGCATTTAAAGAATAAAATAATGTAACGCGTGTCCTGTGATTGGTTTAATTAAGGTAAAAAGAGAGTATTGAAGACGCTTCTAAATAAGAGTTCGACCACCTTAAGAGTACACAAAACGGCCGTTTTTCCATACAAACCTAGTCCATTGTTTCCTCTCTGGATAATGCCTGTAGAGCAATATTTTCTTTTTCAAAAATCTAAAACCACTATTGGCATGTCCCTATGTTTTCTTTTTTTTATATCATAAATTATTTATTAAAATAGATATGAACCTTCAAAAACCTAAAAATGGCCAGATTTTCCGTTGTGTTCAAACATCCAGAAAACAAATTTGACTAAATTACATAAAAAAAAGGACAACATAGGAATACGGCTAAAACCTTTCTTTAATTTTTAATGACTTTGTGTACTTTCAATTGGTATATTCTGCTGTTGTCTCTTTCGCGCTCTGCGCGCGGTCGTTTGGGCACTGCGCGACAGCAATACATTTTACAAATACCTATTTCTCAATTCTCTCGCCCTTTTTGTGTCCTCTTATGGAATACCAATAAAATATCTCAACAACTGATTCGGACGTCCTAATTGTTTGCCAGAGTTAAAGTTTGTTTACAAACTTAAATTTTAGTCTCCTCAATAAAAATTTGCAAATTCTGAAAATTGATAAACATTACGAACACAACAGCAATACTTAGAAAAATAAAAATTAATCGCTATTATTTATAAAGATTGATTGTTTTGAATATTGATTGCCATGTCCAAACCAGTGTGTGCGTCACGTTGGTTTATAAACCACCGTGCATTGAAATGTATACGAGAAAAGCCGCTGGGATCACCAGAACACAGTTTCCGTGTAACTAATACAAACCGGTTCCAATCTGGGTCATTTTTACTACACTTGAGACAGCGTAACTTATGTAAAAGATAGTCATTAGTATTAGACAATATCGAAATCGAACCGGTCGGTAATGAGTTTTTGCGTACCGACACTACTCATTCAATATTGTTGACCACGATTGAACTGTACTTTAACATTACATCACGAAGAAATAGTTGCCTACATTCCTTTTCAAGAGCAAACTCTCTTATTTTTAGATAATATTATTATATGCAAAGGTCAGTTTAGATTAAAAATAGACATTCATAGAGAACCTGTCGTTCGGAATGGCAAAGTTTATTCGTATCTGAATGTTGAGATGTTTAGGTATTAGAACTGGTTATTTAAAGAACCTTGCGCTAGTTTTGTTCATGAGACATTGTTATATGCACCATAAGTATTTTTAAAGAGTATGTATTTCCTCTCAAACAGTAAATTAATTAAGCAAGTCTATTTTTGTACAAAAGGACGCTAACTCCATCCATCAAGGATGGCATAACTAAATTACAAATTAATAGATCATCTCAAGTGCTCGCTTAATTTGCGTTTAAACGTAATCCTAGTTAAGTCAGCGTGGAAAACAATTATTTATATCTTTCCTTTCAGTGAATCAGTACTCTAATTATAAGTTTCAAATTCCAAATCTGTTTAGTTTTAGCGCGAGAATTTTTTAATGACGATTTAGTGATCTAAACTTTTAGGAACTTAAAACACATGGAAATTAGCCCGTAAATTAATATTTATATCACCTAGAATCAGTATAAGCGAGTCCTATGATCACGAAAAGCGTGACACCAATATTTTCATACAGGATCAAATTAAATTCGTTTGGTTACGAAACTCCACAGACGATACCACTGTAAACATGAACAAATAAATAATCACTGTTAATTTCTCAAGTTGTATTATGAACTGCATGCTCGACAAACCGTTTAAGTAAATTGTGACATCTACAACTGCTCGCATTTAAAATCTTCACTCATATTTTGCAAGCAAAACGTTACAGTTACGCTCTCTTTCACTTGTGGGGCAGCAGACACGTCAGCTAAACAATTTGAATGTCAGAATAATTCAAGCACAATGAATTTAAGTATGCCAAAACGAGTGTAGTTAGTATTGGAGTTTGAAGAATCCTCGTCAAACTATGTGCGATATTATGCTGGAGTGTTCAAGGTGTCTAAATTCCCTTATTTCTCAGGAAGCGATTTACTTTTAATTTATGTGAATTTACCATCGACTCTAAAAAAGAAGACATTCAACGTATACCTACTACAGGTAGAGGTCTTGTTCAATAAACGCGGAAGCATCAAATTCCCCTTTTCAAAGAAAATGATTCTGTATAGAAAGTTCAATGGACCAGACGGTAAACACAGTACTTTATGAGCACAACCCTTCCAGAAAAGAGGACTATTTTAAAAGATTATGATTCCTATTCCCATGGTGACATTAATTTGTGGTTCTGGCAATGTGTTTTTCTAGGCACAACACAAATAAAGTTTTGGGCCGAACTGCTTCAACGTGGGATGAGCTTGCCGAGCAACAGATTTAGAGGAAAACGATAGAGAGAATAATAACATTGCAAACAGACCCTTCATCTGTATTTATTTGTTTATAGATCAAAATGTGGACTTAACTTACATATTTCTACAATCACGATCACCAACTTGTATTGACTTGCCTAAATTCAAAAGCGATTTTCTCGAGAAACAACGACTGCAACTTCGAGACCCAGGCGGGGGCGGGGGCAAATAAATAATGTGGGCTCGAAAGTACTATGTTCGTAACAAAATCATAAAATAAATAAAAGTTGCTGGATACTGTATATTGGTGACTGCTTAAAGCTTTAACAATCAGGGCACCAGCGGCAGTCTTATTTATAACTAGCGGGCATCACGCGGTATCACCCGCGTAGCTCCCGTTCCCGTGAGAGCACGGGAATAAAATATAGCCTATGTTAACTCGCTGATAATGTAGCTATCCATTGCTGAAAGAATTTTTTAAATCAGCCTAGTAGTTTTTAAGTTCATTCGTTACATACAAAAATACAAATGTTTCATCTTTAGTTAGTTATCATTGGTTTATTAGTTAGTAGTATATTTCAGGAAGACATTGACATAATTGAAAAAAGGGAAGTTCGAGACGCCTATGTTATTGGCATTTACAAGGTGTTATTTGAATATTTCAAATTATTCATTCATTACTCTTGCATCACTGACTCGGATCGGTGGATGTCACACAAATCTTCGATTTTTAAATGCAAGCGCACAGCGTAAACCTCTGTAAACACAAGATAGGTTAATTTTATAACGAAAGAGCACTAAAGGAGGTTTCTTTTAATTCTACCCCCAAACGAATATGGGAAACGCCAATGGGAAATCCAATTGGGCAACTCATGAGATTTGATAGATCTCTCTACATAATCGAACGTCCAGGAAAACAAAAGGAAACAACATAATCCTACTGTTACAAAGAACACAAACATCACAAAAACGATTAGACGTGTTGCATCGTACTGTGATTTACTGGATTCCTTCGCATCCATTCAATTGACATCCATGTATTACATAAGGCGATTAACAATGGCGTCCACGCACGACAATTTCTTTTTTTTTCCTGTGTACAAACTCGCGGTAACGGAATTGTGCACGCAATATGCGTAAGAACACTTTCTACCAGTCATCGACCTCCGGTTCTCGTATTTTGAGCAGACGGTGTTAAATATTGATTCCTTTGTCATTGTTTCTCATAAATCGATTAATATTCGTCCCTGCACCGCATGGCTTCTTTTTATCAACCTAAAGCTTTCCACTACTCCCTATATAGAACCATCTACATTTCAACGATTTAATAAAATATGGAGATCTAAATACTATATCGAAGTTAAAATAATGTAAGTCTAAGTGCTATTAAATGTTATTAAGGAAGGTGAAAACCGCATCAAAATAAAAAGTTTAGAAGAACTCATGGGTAATACAGACTTACACGAAGATACGCAATACACAGAATAGAAACAGATAACTAAATGATTAGGAACAAATCTTGGTTTAGCAATTTGCAGTCTCGACATTTAAAAAGGGAAATAAGTACATAGCAACGGAAAGGTTTTTATTTTTCCTTTGTGTATTGCTTCTCTTCAGAATAGGATTTCACAGTTCTAATATTAGACTAAACAAAACAACAACATTTTTGGTAATTATACTTGTTAAATTTGTACTGAGAATAACCACATGATACTGAATAATATTATCCATAAAATAGCATATAGCTATTTTATACCAACCCGCACTGGGCTCGCGTGGGGGTTATAGCCCATTCCTTCACGTAGAGAGAAGGTCGTGTGTCCCAGCAGTGCACAATGGGAACATTAAAGGCTGATTATGCTAATATCAAAAACAATCCAATCCAATCCTGTTTAAACAAATGTACCTACTTAGGTGATAATAAATACCTACTAGACTACTGCACTACGATTGGATAATCAATTTCCTGGGTTAAGAAAGAAGCATTTATTTAATGATCCAATTTTTGTTGAATATAAACTATTTTGATTATGTCCATAATTAATTTAATATTTTTTAAATTATCGATGATACTGAGGTAACCATGTTTGTAAGTATTTATCTATGTAAACAAACAGTGGTATTCAGTAGCCACAACCTCAAACTATACGCTTGGTGACATCCAATAACTGTACCGAGCGGAACATAGGTAGCTGGTACGCAGCAGCCCAGCAGCTTGTTATTTGGCCAACCAGTGGACGGTCAGACAGCCTTAGTAATAGGGCCCCGTTACGACCCCTTGGGTACGGAACCCTAAAAATTTGATAAATAAACTAAGTAGCGAAGCTGGTAGATAATAAATTGCATACCGTGTCGTGATCTAAATGTTCCTGACCTGACTACATGACCCTATATTTTACGGTCGTTGAGATGATTAAAATAATGAAATGCAAATGATTAATTCACATTATTCAATAAACTATCGATTTAACCAGTTAGTTAGTCAACAATTGAAAGATTGAAGATGAGATGTTATATCAACAATGTAAAACTAAAAATACTTAAATAGTTACAAGTATATCCGGCTAATGTACTTAAACAGCAGTTACATTGCAAATTACAGAACTGACATGTCATTCAATGAGTTTCTTAAACCACCAACGTTATGCAAGTGCTAGATTTGACCAACACGGACAGGTAATGGACAGACTTGTTTTTGTGATGTAACGAACATTGTAACCATAGGAAATTAGGCGACATTTCGCTTGGTCGGTCTGTCTGTGTGTGATGGCCTTTTAAATCACAGACTATTTACTACCATAGGAAATATAAAAACAAAAAATCTGATAAAAACATTATTTACAAACTATAGCAGACTTAAAATTACAATTAAATAAAACAGAAAAGGATTTAAGGGCGTCATAAATTCATCGACATCGCTGTCAACGGTGAAAATGCCCAGAAGGCCTGCAGCTTTGCCGCGTTGGATGGCAATGCTGATACTTGGGCCAAAAAATAGGCCAACCCTCGTTAACGAGAAGAGTCGACCAAAAGCTTGGCAATTATTTTGAATCACAAACAGCTCAAACAAATAACTACCAATAAGGTAAAAAAAATGCTATGAATTTAGGTCTGGAATATAATTAAATAATTAATGAAAAAACCATTTTAAAAATAAGCTTTCATAAAATGCACTTAAAAGAAGAAAATAACCATTGGAGTAAATAAAAACAAAAAAGAATAGTTGTTTTTGCCTTTTCTATGCACGCGACAAGCTTTTATTAAAACTATTCTTTTTCATTTTTATTTACTCTTTTTTTAGTTCATTTTATAAAAGCTTATTTTTACAAAGGTTTTTTAAATTTTTAGTTTTGTCGTAATCATTGAACTCGTATAAAAAAATCGTGTCCGGCCCTTAACCGTTGAGTAGTTTCCTAGTAAGAAAACGATTCTGGCTGCAGGATGGGGCCTTCGAACGCGTCTACAAATTTTCGTATATCGTGCTATTTACCGTTGAGGAGTTCCCTCGTGAGAAGACAATCCTGGCTGTAGGATCAGGTCATGATAGAAATCATTTTTGTCTATCAAATATGAACGCGTCTACAAACTTTCGTATCCCTGCCGTTAACTGTTAAGGAGTTCCCTTTTGCGGAGGCGATCCTGCCTGCAGGATGAGGTCATGTCAAAAATCAAATTTATATTTCAAAATTGAAGGCGTATAAGTTTCATGACCACGCTATTAAAGATTCTTCCCTGAGGAGACGATCCTGGCTGCAGGATTAAGTATTGTCTGTCATAAAAAAATATTATCACCAAAACCAAAGGTGTGTGCAAAATTTCAGCTCAATCGGTTGAGGAGAACTGGTCTGAAATTCAGTTGCAAGATTTGACCGACACATACTAACTAACAACGCAAGTTGAATAAAAGCTTATATAAGTGATACTTTTATGACTGCCTGAAAATACTGCGAAGGACACATCATAATTGTTAATGTACACCCACATATCTGCTGGTCCCTCCAGGGATCACAAGCATGTTGCAATGTATGTGAAGTATTGACCATTAGGTCAGATGGTGGTTACCCGCGAGCCTATCAATATCTAACAATAAAAAAAATCCACGCAATAGAGTTCAAACTTATATATTACATAATTTATTAGGACTAGAAAGATAATAAATGAAGAAGACTGTCTAATTAACAGTGTGCCAGCAAGATTAATGTCTACAGGATACTCATGCATTGCAATTACAACAGTTCGACTTCAGCGGTTAATTACAGCATAGTTAGGTAATCGAGACAAAAACTAATGAATTTTAACTGTGATTTATATGCTACAGAACAGGATTTAATACGGGTTGAATTACTGCTTATAACTTGTTAAATCATAATATCTTGCATCAATAGAATATTCTGCACTACCAATTATTTCTATAAGTATAAAATCTTTTATAAATAGAAAACTTTCTCTTGTGCATTTGTCCTTTTTTATTTATTACCCGATCACAGCACTAATTTATAAATTCTATATTCCTCAGATGGTATCATTCGTGCCAATCATGGAACGGAAAAACCGGCGAGTGGCAGATTTGGGTGAACGGCGAACGTGTTGGCAGAGGATTCAACAACAGAGTAAGCCACATTACCACATCATTATAACAGTAAACGTAAATAACAGTTTTGGCACTACTAATATTATTCATTTAATCCTTTCCAGCTCGTCGGCCACATCATCAAGGGAGGTGGTTTAGCAATATCCGGCCAGGACCAATCGCTGCTCTACAAGAAAGATAACATAGAACCAGTTGCAAGTGAGTGTCGGATCACGAGACGTGTGATGTCACAAGAAGAACCTAGTAACATAAAATGTAATAACTTTAATAACGTAACGGTCTTGCAGGACAATCCGGTTTGTTGGGCGAGATCACAATGCTCCAGTTGTACCACGTGGCCCTGACTGCAGGGAAAGCTCACAAAGACCACAAGCATCACCACGTGCACCACTTCAAACACGACGGAACCCCCGTGGAGTCTTCCACCGAGGCTGTAACAGAGCCTCCTGCGCCACAGCCACAGCCTCTTGGAAACGGAAACTTCTTAATCGGTGGTCAACTCCAAAGAGCACCTAACCTAAACTTGGCCGGAGCCCAGCAAATGGTCCCCGTGCAGCTGCCAAATGGTCTACAACTCCAACAAGAATACATCAACGGGCAGCTTGCCAACAGACTCGTTTCCGAACAACTGTTGAACAGCGTGCAGCCAATTTCTGACCACTTTAGTGGCGGAGCTCTTGGGCAACAAATGTCTCTGGGACAGACTGGCCAGAGTCAAGGTTTCCCCAGGTCACCCCTGGGTCCATCAAAGGGCACAACTGTAGTATTATCGGGGTCCCTGTTGAACCCAGCTAATGTCAAATATATTGACGATACAGTGGCGCATAATTTGTTTAAGAGGAATTCAAAACGTGACAAGAGAGATAACCCCGAGAAGGAATTGAAAGAGGAACTTGCAGCAACAGGTACGGGGATATTACATAAAGTTACATAAGCTGAGTGCGTTTTAATTATAAGACTAATTTTAGTAAAAAAAAACATGAATTAGGGTCGTAGTATGATACCTAGTCAGTCCAAAAGTGATGTCAAGAGTTACGAGGACATGCATGCATTAATTTACTTTAAAATGTTGCTACTTCGATTAAGTTGTAGGATTTGAATTCTCGTAAACTAAAGAATAAGTAGTGCAGCAGTGGCCGAGCAGCGGTGGCCCAGTGGTGGCGGCCCCGACTTACGAACAGTAAGTCGTGGGTTCGAACCCAGACAGGCGCATTACTTAACGTATTTCAATGATGAGCGCTTCTGTAATTAAGTCGGCTCTTTACGCTGATGATGATGATGTTCTTTGCAGCGACTGCAGAGAGCTAGCTCTCTGCAGTCGCTGCAAAGAACATCAGCGTCTTCTCAAAATCAAATTTATTAGTTTAGATAACGCGTTTGACCGTTTTTTTTTATATCTTTATTTTCTATTACAACAAAATTAATTTACCAGTTTTGGCTGATTATGTAAATTATTGATAACGAAAGTAGATAAAATTTTCGAATGATCGCTTTCAATTTATTATGTTTACAGGAAAGAAAGACAAACGGGGTTTAGTGGCTTTGTCCGACGGTTCAATTGTCGACGAAGCTCTACTGAGTCCTGACCTGCTTGAGGACAATAAGGAGGACGAAGCCTTGTTCCAGCAGTCGCTGCTAAACGGACTCGCGGGCTTTGTCGGGAACCTTCCAGTGCAGAATTTGCAAAAAGAAACAGTAAGTTGAACTCAGTCTCATGGAACTTAGTTTAATAATAAATAAAACGTTCTCTTTACGCCCGTTTTCATTAACATTAACGAGCCCTAATTGACCGCTTGCTTAAATTTCTACTCTCGTTAAGTTGAAAACTCACCAATGCACTTTTGTTCAGAAAGTATCTTTCCTTAGTATTCGAAACTACACTTATGTAAATAAAAATAGTATCAAACTAGAATTACCTTAGCTCGTGTTGTGACGTTCCGTTCCAAGGCAGTAATATTTTGAAATCGTTATATATTTAGTTGCCGTTTGGCTTATTCCAACAGTTTGCCGGACATTTCAGTTTTGATTTGGACCTATCTCCGGGACTTTACATATTTACTCTGTCATATTCCTCTTTTGTAAACCATTTCCTAAACTTTACGAGTTTTGTATAGTGTTTACAACTTGTTATAGATTTAAATACGAAACTAGTAGGCACAACATGTAGAATACAAGTTTTATACCCTGGTGTATACGCGAGGTTAGATTTTTTCACGACTCGTAGGTAATTTGTTGGCCTTCTGAAAAAATTAAATATGTATGTTCCAAGTTCCGTTTTAAAGAGCTGTTCTGCAAAATTGCAGCCAAAATTCAACGGGAACAGAATCCTGCGCGATGCCAGTAACAAATTTGAAGACATAAACAGTATCTCATACTCATCATCTGGCTAGCCTTTTCCCAACTATGTTGGGGTCGGCTTCCAGTCTTACTGGATGCAGCTGAATACCAGTATTTTACACGGAGCGACTGCCTAACTTACCTCCACAACCCAGTTTGTAAACAGTACCTATCTCATACTAAACATTTTAATTTGCAGGTTGACGAGAGAGAGCCAGCTGAAGCAGAGGTTAAGGCAGTGATGCAGGTCTGCAGCGGCTGCGCTCCAGAACCCTTCAAGAAGGCTCTCGTCATCTCGTGGAGGGCTACCCCCAAGAAACTATACAGCGGCGCACACTACTACAAGGGCTTACCGATTTGCCGCGCTTTTTAACCTACCCTGGATACTAAATTTAATGTACAAAGACTAATACACTTATTCATAAACGTTTTATAAAACCATCACACCGTAAATGCTTAACACGAAACACTCGTACCGTAAATGAACTCAGGCGCAGATCTATTGTCATCTCGTTATATTCATGACATAACATCACGCCTGTTCTTTTTGGAAGGATCAAGTGTACTAAGTGGATAGGGAATAGTGGCTCCGCATTTCGCCAGTTAAGTTTAAGAATTATATAATAGAGGCAAGCCACCAGTCTCCGGGAGTCCAGGCTGATACTGAAAAATCCCTGATGGAAAAAGCCAATGACACTTTGTTCCATTTAGTTAGGGAACCAAGAACGTCTTGCTCAGATGTAGCATCAGCCATCGCTATTCATTATAATGTATTCATTGATGGTGAATGCTTATAAAACGTTTATAAATGTCAAGTTTGTATAAATATAGGGTAACTGTATTATAGTTTTTTGTAAACGGCAAGGAGGCAAGCTTTATCTACGACTAAACATTGATTTTCTAATGTCTTTCTTATATAAACGCCATTTATTTTATTTTAAGTGTTAAAGATATGAAATATTTAGTTTTATCAAAAATACTACAATCAATTTGATTGAGGCTGCCAGACGCTTTTGTTCTGGGACGTGTAAATTAGTCATTGGTATCGAAACACTTAAGAGTGTTTATATTATTTATTGTAGTTATAGGAATGCATTAAATGGTTACTTGATTTTTTCTTTAGTTTTAAGTACATCTTACCGATTTGTTACCATTTTTTTAAATAAATCATTAAATTGTAGGTATTTTTGTTTTATTTTCCCACATGAGGCACATTCAATGCTTTTGTGATCACTTGAACAATGATAAAATTATTCGTTGGGTCAT
Organism: Xestia sexstrigata; assembly: GCA_941918905.2. Taxonomy (NCBI): domain Eukaryota; kingdom Metazoa; phylum Arthropoda; class Insecta; order Lepidoptera; family Noctuidae; genus Xestia; species Xestia sexstrigata. Next base: position 5,750,045 of record OW799200.2, on the reverse strand, counting down.
CTATGTAACCTCAGTTCTATTTTTATGTTTTTACTGACATCAAATTATTTTAGATTATCTTATGATGATCATGATAATATTTAGCTTTCATAATTATAATGTGGGTTGGCTTCCAGTCTAAACGAATGCAGCTTAATAAGTTTAGAAGTTGGTAGTTGTAGAACTTTTCAAATGGAAAATAAAACGACTTGACCAAAGATTACAATAATTTCGAAGGACGAAACAGGCGCTGCTGTATTTATATTTCTTGAATTTATAAAACATGCTTACCTCACATGATGACCATGTTCACAAGTGGGAGTCCACTTACCTTGGTCTTATGCACGTGCTGGTGATGGTACTCCGAATCAATCTCAGGCTCGCTGAAATAGCTCTGGTCCTACAAAAAGAAAATAGATACAAATAACCAGATACTAATAATGCACATCATACACTAACATCGAATTGTTTTAAAACTGTAAAGTATCTTCAGTAAATGGCCTGACCGAAATAAAATCAAAATTAACTAATCTTCAGGCAACGGGTTAACTTAACGTATTTGTTAACACTTTTAGGGCCATGTTCACCGAAAAGACGTGAATGTTCTTAATGTGTATGGGTATCTTATATTATATTTTTATGCCCATACAAAAATACTATTGCTATATGCTGCAGCGTGGGATGTTTTATTGGGTAACTTTGCAAGGTGCTTACTTGATCCCAACTGGGTGGTCCAGAGCAAGGGGGCGCGGCAGCGGCAGGCATGGCGAGGGAACCCACGCCAACAGCACCAGGAAAGGCACCTCCTCCGATGTCCGTAGCCTCGAAGAGACGCAGCACAGATCGGTCGCGGATGTCCCGAAGGTGAGCCCTGTAAAAAAACAACTCAGATAAAAACCTAAATAATTTTTTAAATTCTGATCAAAAAGCGGTTCTTATTTACAGGCAAAATGATTGTTTGTCTGCGTTCGGATTAAAACTTTTGTCCAACAGTTAAAAGTAAAACTTGATAATGATTATTGAAATGATCCAGAATAGTTTGAACAGAAAATAAATTATGTTTAAAAAAAGCTTTGTCTAATCCGTGGCCAGATCCAACGTTGCTCAGATCTGCTTTAGATTTTACCTCGAGCTTTAAAAAGTTAGGCAAAATATAAAAATAAAATCTTTTCATTGCAACAAAGTCTTTTTCAGTATAATTGTAACGCAATAGACGGCAAGCTACCGCGAAAATCAATTACTGGGCCTGCTTGCGGTTTAAACAGGCGGCCAATGCAATTTGCATCCGGCGCGATAAAAAAGTAAGGAAAATGTAAGTATTTCCTGAAATATTTTTACACAGCCTGACAAGGCGATTTAGATAACTCATGAACTCATGGGCTCTTCAAGAATCTTAATCTCATAAACCCAGAATTCGTTCTACAACGGATGGCACCAGTGCAGATCAAAAGCTTTTTATTTTATTGGCTGAAAGCACTTTTCAACATAAATATAATTTACTTGAGAAAAATTATGCTCTCGTAGATACCGGGAAGACATCAATGTCTTAAAATTTTCATAACTAAATCTAATATAGAAAAATCTCGCTTCACAGTGTCTGTTATTTAATGTTCATCATTGAGATTCTGAAAGAGTATTTTGCTTTTATGTATGAAAACTTAATTAAACGTAAGTAGACCGAGGGGCGGGGGTTTTATATTACATACAACATTCTGAATGAAGTAATTCCTCATAGCAAACTTTCGGAGTACCGCACATCGCGATGATGAACATTCTGAATGAACGAATTCGTCATAGCAATTAAACTTTCGCAGTAACGTACTCAATAACGTAATTCGTCATAGCGTACCTGACTCACATAAGTCGGACGTGCAAACTTTATGTATACAGTCCTCCGAAATGGCTGAACCGACTTTGACGGGACTTAGATAGCTGATGTTATAAGGAGTAACTAAGGCTACTTTTATTTTAGAATAATAAATAGGGATCCGTGCAAAACAATTAAAACACTTGAAATTGCAGTAAACAAAATCCGGTTCAAAAAGGGAAATAATATATTTAAAAATACATATAGGTAGAGTAATCAAAGCATCCAATGCTAACAAAATCCGATGAGTTTGATATTCATCAGCCGTAGTTCTAATAACAGTAAGGTACAAGTACAACTTTCAGCTGTTGTTTATTTACAGCAATAGTTGACATTGAACGAAGTTAACAGTCTAATGTTTTACCAAAGTTTCCGATTCGTTTCAGCGGTAGACTGTAGCGGGCTGTGCGGTCTGTGGTCTGTAGCGGTGTTTACCTGTCGTGTTCTGACTTTTGTAACAAGCTCCTGAATTTTGACTAGGATGTAAAACTACACCTTGTATTATAACAAAGTCAGATAAATACTGTTTCGTAAATAACCATAATAGTTATTTATGCAACTGTTCATAACTGTTGTATAATAAGGGGTATTAAATTGAATTATTAAGCGTGAAAATAGAGTAACATGAGTGTTTTCTTATTAATATTAAAATGCACAAAGTTTATATCACTTATTTTTGTAAACAACAAAGTATGGTACATAATGCAATACTAATATCGAACAAAAATGGCGGGATACGACGTCAATTCGAATTAACCTATAAGTTTTTATTTAAATTACGGCGCAGTGTTCTTTTTTTGAAATGAGTTGCATAATGAAATTTAGTACAACATTATAACACCCGTTTGGATGATAATATATTATGTTTATTATGACACTGGCTGTTTTAAGGTGGATGCTCCAGGGTAGCCCGCGAAATTCAAATTTTCTTACGTTTTTTGCAATTTGCAGGCCAGTGCTAGGTTGTATGTTGATTAAAATATTGCACGCGACTGTAAGATGTATGTAGTTATAGAATTATAATCATCAAAATCATCAATACAACCCTCCAAGCGCATAAAGGTGCAGGAATGACTTTGACCTTGATAAAGTAATTTTTGCACCTTTAATGAGCTTGGAGGGTTGTATTGATGATTTTGATGATTATAATTCTATTGAAACTCGAATTTTTTTTTTTCATCAAACCTATACCTGTGGGGTATCTATGGATAGGTCTTCAAAAAAGACCCCCCGTAACTTCTAAAATAAGAGAATAATAAAACTAAAAAAAATATATACACATTGTATATGTACATTATATAATGTACATACATGTACATTTAAATTTCCTCCGAAAATTGGTTTGAACGAGATCTAGTCAGTAGTTTTTTTTTAATACGTTTTAAATCGTAAACCGCAATTTACCTTTCATTCAATAAAGTTTGTGCGGAACCCTGAGTGTGCGAGTCCGACTCGCTCTTGGCCAGTTTTTTTCGTTCTACTCCATACCTGGGACCTACCTTCCACCTTCCCTTCCTTACCTTCTAGTTACGGAGATATTGGGGGTCAAAGTTCCAACTGTTTGGCAAGGTTTTTTTTAATACAAGTTTTTAATTTAAACACCTCCATGAAATCCGTCGTCTATTCAATCCATCCATCAGCACAATGTTTTGAGTGCGTTACATTGAGTTTTACAACAAAACATGATTTTTCACCCAAAAAAAAAAGTCGTTTCCCAGCAATAATTTTTCGTAAAGTTACTTAGTTTTATGTACAGAATGCTTGGTTGACGGCTTCGTGATGAGGTTGTTTACACCCTGTAATATCATCGAAACTAAATAAACATATTATGTAAAGAAAAATATAATTTTCTTTAATTTAGATCTCACAACTACCACGAGACCACAGAACACTATATACTCTAAGGAGCACGAGACACATATCGGTTACTTTTACCATAGATCACAAAATTCATTTATCATGTCACGGTCCGGCTCGAAGAGGTTTGTTGCAAAATCCAATTTAAAGAAAATTATATTTTTCTTTATACACATATTTAAATCTCCATCGGAGAGCAAGTGCAAGATTTCACGTAAACTAACTAATCCTAACAATGCAAATAAAATAGAAGCTTATTGCTTGTTTGTCTTTTTCGTGTTTCATGTTTTGCTTCCCTTGATACCTACATTGCTAGGTAAATCAAAAACTACACGTGGAAAATCAACTCCAATCAGCTCGACAAATCTCCCGCCTATGCACCAGTCAAATCATTTCATATCCTGTTTCCCAAACGTTACTAACTTACTAAGTTATCATTTCATCTTGATCAATTTGTAACCCAGGAAGTCAGCGTAATAGGAAATTGACTGGAATGGAAGAATATGCCATTTGAATGTTTCAGAAACTATTATTGTAGAGCTTTATCTCAGATGATTCTTTCGCTCAGAGAGGTGGTATGCGGTGAGCAGAAAACATATCAAATACATTTCGCATATAATTTATTTCGTACCTAAGAGTGTCGAAGAAGCGTGTATGTACATTTGTACAAAAATCCAAAAAAATATGATTAAGTGTTGCTATACATTTAATTTACCTGTTACTACTAGATGGTGTGTAGGTACAATGGTCATATTTAAGAGCACTCTCTTAAATAATAATAATAATTTAAAAAATATATAAGTATATTTATTTATACGTACACATCACACATTAAGTTACCACAAACAGTCATTTGACTGTTCGTAATGATTTTAAACCATAAAATGTTGAAGGTTAAGTTCAAAATCAAATAAGAAAATTTGACAGTTTGTATTAACTTGATGCTCTGGGGACTGTACCGCAATACAGACCGTCAAACTGAACAACTTTCTCGAAAAGACTTTACTTAATAATCGCGAAAAAAAACATCTCACCTTACAAAATACAAATGATAAGACCTGCCTAACTTCCGGCATTTTATTTTCAAAATACCTGCAACGCATAAAACAGCACATATTAATAAATAGCAGACATCAATACAAACAAGTATTGTATGCGACAGCGTCATATTTCCGAAATATACCTAAGCTATAAAAGTTGATTGGATTGTAACTTGTCAAAGTTACAATCGCATAAATACAACTTTGATAGCTCAGTAACGTGTGTGCACGCACTCAGCGTGATGTTTTAGAAGATTTTGTCCCACATTGCATGTTTTTATATACCTACTCAACCCAAATGTATGGGACAGGTTTCCCATACCTTTAACTGTGCTTTATTTTAAAAGACAAGAGTTCTGCGTAAAAAGAAAGGCTGTTATTGGTTTCTATCTTTTAAGCATTTCTCAGTAGCATCCCCGATACCTGGAATTGTATCCGGTTACTACCAATAATAAAAGGGATCTGCCCATCTTAATTCCGCATGGATAAGTACTAAACACCTCTGCTACTCCTTCGGGGATTACAGGAGTGATGTTATGTTGATAAGAAAAAAGAGGCTAGGAAGTACTCACATAAAATCCATATGTCCAGTCGCAACGTAGATTTTCCAAAAGGACGGTAGGTAGTATTAAATATCGGATATTATTTTTTTTTCCTTCTTTTGATGTCAATTTAAGCAGTATTGTTACTATTGTTAGCATGCCAAAACATACTAATTAGCATCTTCAATCCAAGATGGCGGACGGAAACATCAAGACCTTCCGAAAATTTCTTTGAAAAATTTTCCTTAACCTAAGTTCAGAATTATCAGACCAAAATAAACCAGACGACCGCGACCTAAAAAAGGACAAGAAAACTATGTATTTAAAAAGTAAGTCACGTAAGTCAAGTACTTGTTAACACTAACGGTATCCCAAAAAATAATAACGGAAAATTTGACCGTATTAATAAAAAAAATCACGAGTGGCAACATTATCATAATTCTGTCAAAACTTAAAATTTATAATTTAAAAATCTTAGTAATTACGACTAAATGTATGTGAACGATCGTTGCTATTTATATAATAGGTTACCGTTAAATGTTCCTAAATAAATTAATTATGACACCTGGCAACAATGATTTGATATTATAGTACAGTCAACTGCACTTCAAATAAAACTTGAACTATGATCAATGTAAAAAGATTAGTACTGATGCCAGTTGACTGTATCTGCATCCATGTTATTATAATTATTTATGCAACTGTTGTATAATATGGGGAAAACACGAATGTGGGTGATAACAGTATCACATGACAGTTTTAATACCTAATTATGTACAGTTGCATACAAGACTTTATCTACATCCATGATATGAATCCTCCATTAAAGGTTCTGAAACCATAGGGTGTTGTTGTGTTGTAAGAAGTTTAAATAGATTCATGGAAAGTTTAATTGCTGAGTATTTAATACAAACAAACTATGTATAGGTAATAATATAATTATTTACATTTTGGATTGTACAATTATTAAAAATGCACAAAGCTTGTATCACTGATTTTTGTAAACAACAAAGTACATACTGCAATACTAATAACGAACAAAAATGGCGGGATACGACGTGAATTCGAATTAACCTATAAGTTATTTTTTTATTACGGCGCTGTGGTAGTGAATTGCACGTGCATGACTTTTTTTATTTTTTTGAAATGAGTTGCATATTGAAATTTAGTACAACATTATAACACCCGTTTGGATGTTATAATGGTTATTATGACACTGGCTGTTTTAATGTTGGCTATAAGCTAACTGTTTCAGATACTTATAAAGAGGACTTATAGCATGGGTGTAGATAAAATTAATTAATTTTGAAGTGGCAACACTGTTAAGGTGTTATTATTAATTTACCGACTACGTAATAGCTTTTGTTTTAACTATCCATTGTTGTCAAACAATGCATGATGAAACAACCCTACCGTACGTTTTCTTATTGGATTCAAATACGTTCACATCAAAAATAACATTCACCCGATTGCCACATATATTAACACTTATATTCAATCACTATAAAACGTATAACTTAACGAAAAACCCTTTCAGTGAACTACACAACAACATGACAACAAATAAGGCGAAAGGTTTAAAAATAGAACCGTGCTACAATATGGGAACATGTAAATTAAAATGAAAACAACGTAATAAAAAGTACTTACGGGCACCGGTAGTCGTGAACATGGGCAAAAGTTCTAGCCGGCCGCGGTCGCATCATGACGCGCGAAAACGGAACTTTTTCTTCGAACGCCTGTATGAATAGTCTAGAGTCGGGAGGGACACTGATTGCGAGCCTCCCTCAATAAGGGAGTGCTCCCCGCGCAAACTCGTCGCGCTTCGCTCCCGCCTAAACTGTTGACAACATGCGTTCGTCTAATCGAGCTATATTGCAGCTTTATACGCTTTATTGTTCATCGTCGAAATTGACTTTTTAACAGAATATTTTTGGCCAAAACAGCTCGGTTTTTTATTTTGGTTTATGCTTAACACATGCTAGGTATTTTTGTTTGGTTTATTAACCCTATATAGCTAAACGTTCCTGAACTTATAGCTATGGTAAGCTAACCATTCGACTTTTTGACGACGATTTTTTAAATCTGTTATTGATTTAAAAAAATTGTTATTAGGTTTATTATCAGGTTTATTATATATATAGGAAATATGGGATGTAATATACAGATAATTATAACAAAATATAGCGGTTTTACATAAAAATAAAACCGATATTATGTGCCGAGAGGGAAAACATACAGCATTGTTTATGAAGAAGCAGTGTATACCTAGCCTTATGCGCGGTCAATCGTACGGATAATTTAGTTTAACTTAATAATAATAGATGGCGTAACCATCGCTGATGTTGTATTTAATCTGTGCGAGCTAGGACGCGGGAACCGCTGTCACTTTTCGGATTCATAATCTACACCAGGCAAAACTTCCTACAATGCTGTATGTTTTCCCTCTCGGCACATAATATCGGTTTTATTTTTATGTAAAACCGCTATATTGATGTGCCTCCGGAAAACATACAGCAATGTTTACGTGTTTGTTATCTGCTGGTGAAATTTTTTAGGTACTTAAAGCATAACGCTATGATGGTAACACATGTTTATTCTGAGTAAAGTTAAATAGTTAAAGTAATAATAATTTATTAAAAACAGAATCTGATCTTTATAGATAAAGGTAACAACCCAAGTATCACACAAGCTCTATAACAAGCCGTACACCGGCCGGTTAGAAGTTTTTAATAACGGCAAAGCCTCCAGGAGTAAGTTTTATAGTAGATGTACAAGCGGCTACAGCGCTGCTACTCCCGAAGGAGGCCCCGATTTATACGGCCTAAGGTTCTACAATGTCTCTACAATGTTTGTAAATATGTGTTAGTACGGAGATACAAAGGCGACCGTGCTATGCAACCGGTAGTGTGCGCCTCATTTTCTAAAATAAGCTCTTGTAGAGCGACTATAGCGCTCGCTTCTTATTTAGACGCGTCTGTGTCTTCGAATTAGAGTTTACAGATCTGTATTGGATATAAAGTAGTGATATTTTGGGGAAATGAACAAAACATAATTGAAATTTTAACAAAGACGTCTACTTATGTGATTGATGGAAGACTTAAAATAATTGGAAATGAACAACAGTTGATTTTTCCTTTTATGCGTGCAAAGTATCAGTGCGAGTGCCACTGTATTGTGAATATATACATGTATTTTAGTTAAAATTTTTACGCGCCTGCCATTTATGCAGTTTTTGGATAAAAATTACATTTTATTAGAGGGTGTGAATTTTGAATTTAGTTTATTTAAGACAGTTTAGCTTTCTAGGTAGTTTCTTTAAAATCCTGGGTAAGAAAGAGTGATGTAAATTCGGTTTTTTTATTATATAAGATATAAATAAATTATAAAAATCATGAGAATTGCTTGTATTCAAAACTATAATGACGTCTCGGTTACAACAGCCTTCAGAGTATACTAGAACCATAAAAACGCTCATCATTGATTTAAACCGCTAGTATCCATCATTGTAGACCTTTCGGTTCTATGATTGTGGTATTGACGCTCTATTGTACATTTTTAGGTGTGCATCGGTAACTAATATATTATTTTAAGAGTCGAAGGTTGTACAAAGGACTATTGATATAAGGGTATAATATATCCATGCAATAACAAATGCTTTTATTATACTATTTATCATCGGACTTATTTATTTTGTAATGAATTCTACAGTTTGATGACGAATATTAATAGCCATTAAAAGTAATTTTTTTTTTAGAATGCCTTTCAAAATTTTGAGGACAAAAGGGGAAACCAGAGGGTATTTTTTGACAAAATGGAGTCACAATAAAGCAATTAAATTAGTAAAACACTTTCGTCTCACTTCAGCCGCTATATTGGCCCTAGAAATGAAATTTTTGAGCTTTTAGCTTTATAAGGCGTGGTTTTCTTGCAATAACTAGCTATTTCCCGTACAGTTGCTGTAAAATTCACCACTATAATGACCTACGCGCCACTATAGAATTATATTTCTCTGCTGTAGATATAGAGTTTCAAATGAAGTACAAAGTACCATTTAACAGCTTGGACATTTAGAAATATGTAATATACAACCTGAAGCGCTTTAAAGGAACCTTATAACTCCATTTAAACCCTTTTAAAGCCCTCTATAAGACCTCGCGGTGTTTTAAAAGGTATTTAAAACTCTGCTTTATATTAAATGCTCGTACAATAACTCTAGAACACGCCTTTGTATCTTCATTGGGATTGTATTTACTGTTGTACGTCTATTGTACCACATGCCTGTTAAATACCTATTAAATACGCTACTGAACTACTTAAGTATTATAGTAAACCCCTTGACCAGCTATTATAGAACATTCAGATTGTAATTTAGTCATTTAAGCAGCTTGTGTGCTAGTTGGGAATAATCACGGTTCAGATTTTCTACGAATAAATCAAATTCTAGTGATTTAGGTAGAAGTAAATGTATTGAAAAATGAATTATGACAGTCTACATGGATTTCTATTTCGTGACAGTAATGAATGAAGAAGGTATTGGATGATTTCCAATTACCCCGTGATAAAATATCATCAATTGGTTGATTATCTAACCAATTTATGGACGCTACTGCTGACCTACAGCTTCCCTGAGAACTGTACGCACCCAGTTCCCAATTACAGTGCGTGAGGCAGCTTTTGTGTTACTAAATATAGTGATAAAAAGATTGTCCAAATTGGTAACTTCAGATCTCTTTGTTTTAGTTTTTTTTTTATTAGAAGCCTAACTTAAGTTACAGGACATATATTTTTATCATTATGTTGTGAAAGTTTCCACGCGGACTGACGATAGTAATGTGCTCCGGTTTTTCGACCCAAATGCAGGTATTAAATAGATATTGTCACCGTCATCCAAAAAACTATGTCATTTGAAATTTTCAGCAAGGTTAGGTCATCAACCCAACGGCCTGATGCCAGCAATAAAACTGTAGCTGTTCGACGTGCTAAATCAAACAGCGTTTCTTTAGGTACAGTTGACGAGAGCCAATTTAATACGATACGTGGATCCCATGGAACGAAGGCCGTATTTCTTTTGGTTTAGCAACTCCTATTGCCTTACTCTGGGCAGCAACCTGGGAGGTGGAAACACCCACGCTAGTCCATGGTTCCATGGTCTGCTGAAGTCATCTATATGACTTGCCAATCGATCTCTGCAGTCTAGATATACGTAGTTTTTTACTACCACGGTTGCTTGTGTCACAAATCAAATAAGTCGATTTCTGGAAGGCCCTACTTCCGAAAGACTTCCGCTGTTGCTCGAGATAGAAGATGCCATTCCGCGGGTTGATTTTCTCGTCGCGTTGTTTTTTCCGCGGGTTGGTTTTTTCGTGTTTCTGTTCGCTATTATATTTTAGCTTGTAGTGACCTAGTCTAATACATTATACGTAAAACGTTGAAATTAAATATAAATTATGTAATTGCCTATAAATAAAGTCAATAATATTTTATATTCATATGTACATAGTATCTTATCAACTAGCATTACATAAAATCTAAATAAAACATTTGTAACAATTTAGTTCAACGCACAAACACATATTTTTACTATTAGATGATCTTTTATCAGCTAGCCGGTGCAGCTATGACGCGTCTTTTGTTCTAGCGGCGAGCGCGCCCGCTACGTCACCCGAACCGGTTGCGTGAGCGGGACGGGACTATCATTGCGATGCGCTCTGCGTGTACGCGCGCTGTCGCCTCGCCAGTATGCTAACATTCTTAAAAGTAACCGTTGCGTTTTAAAGCATAGCTTCGCCGCGCTTAATATTATTGAATGTTCTTTCGCTTACTGCCGTGCTATTCTACTTCTACTCGTACCACTCCTTCTTCTTAGTGGAACTCTTGTGTGTGTGGAACTGTAACCCGTGTCTGTGCAATAAACTTTCTTCCTTCTTCTTGTGTACTTCGGACTTTTCTTCATCCCTACATTTACCCGCACTCATCCATCATCACACACACCTACATTGGTGACCCCGTTCAGGAGCACGAAGATGACCGAGGACAAAGCGCGCAGCCAACAAGATGTCGGCGAATCAGCAGCGGAAAGTTTTCGTGTGGGCGTGCGTGTACCTCCGTTCTACCTGGAGAAACCAAAACTATTGTTCAACCAAATGGAAGCACAGTTCATGCTGGCGAATATTAAGACGGATGACACCAAGTTCCGTTTTGTTATCGGCAACTTAGAGACGCAGTATGCTTCCGAGGTCGAGTATATTATCGACAACCTTCCACCCAACGAAAAATACGAAAAGTTAAAAAGAGAGCATTAAGCGGCTTTCGGCGACACGTGAGAAGAAGCTCAAGCAACTCCTCACGCTTGAAGAGCTGGGCGAAAGCCATCCCAGTTTTACCGGCACCTCCTCAATCTCGCTGGTCCAGGGGTGCCGGAGGAGTTCCTGAGGACCATTTGGACGAGCCGCCTACCCGCAGGGACTCAGGCGATCATGGCTTCTTCAGTCCACGCTGATTCACGACGTCGTCGGTACCTAGGTAGCATCAACATCTGCCATCACTACTGCTGCATCTGATGATGCAGCAGTAGTGAGCACCCCGGACAACAGCTTGTCCTCCGAGATCGCCGCCCTGACCAAGCAGATGGAAAAGCTGGCGGAGAATGTAGACCGATTGTCCCGTCCTAGAGAACGGTCCCGTAGTCGTACGCGCCATCGGTCCAGCTCCAACAGGTCGCAGTCCAGCAACAGAAAGTTCCCTCAGTGCTGGTACCATCAGAAATTTGGGGACCGGGCTAGGAAGTGCGTGAAGCCGTGCGACTACCCTACATCGGGAAAAGTGCGGGACAATCAATAATGGCGACCGATGATTGTCCGAGTGCTGGTCGCTTATTTGTCACCGATCAAAGGTCGAAGGTGCAGTTTTTGGACGACACCGATAGCGACCTCTGCGTCTACCCCCGATCGGCAATAGCAAGGCGATTGGAAAAAACAAATTACCAGCTGTGTGCGGCTAACGGGACATCTATTATAACGTATGGGTTTATAAACGTAACACTGAACCTAGGGTTGCGCCGCGACTTCAAACCAAGTGCCTCACGGCTCGGAAACCGGGATGTCCTAGAACCAAAAATTCGGGTCCGTGGCTTAGGCCCCCAGTGGTCGAAGCACCCGTGGCCGAAGCCCTCGATTGAAAGTCCAATTAAATGATTTAATTTCTAAATCTTCCACCTATACACAGTACGAGCGAATCTCGTAGGGGATTTCATCCAGAGATTTTATTCATCATTCTCTGCTAAAGCTACTAAATGAATCTGAGCAATAGCGAACGTGCAGGAACTATGGTGGCAGCACTAAATCGACAAAAGCACTGTTCGCATAGTGTATCTATGCGAACAGTAAAGTAAACTTATCAGCTGCCATCGTGCTTTCAAATACGTAAACAAAATTATCTCTTCAACTATATTATTTTTGAAAATGATAAAAGGTATAAAGTATGAGTTCCGGTCTATCACTAATAATCGTCAGCGTAATATGAATGTTTAATAATACGAATTTTATATCTTTCGTCTACTTTCTCTGATGAAAATTTTGGTGTATGAAGAAACGGTGGCTTCTAAAACAGCTTTCTTAATTTCAACACGTTTTAATGGAAAAGAATCCTTTATCAGTGTCGTGAACAGTATTTCTAGGCTCTAACAAAGCAATTATTCCACAATCATTTGTTATGACGCAATCACTAGAACGACCCCCGATACAAAACTTATGAAACCACAAGGAGTGCAGCCAACTTAAAACTTTATTATATTTATTATGTTTATAATCTGAGTACATGTGGACTCTATGCTGTTGAGGGATATTCGGTGTTAACTTCAGTATTAAAACACTTGTGTTCGCATAGTGAAGTCTAAATGGTTCTGGCATGTTTGCTTGCACGGTTGATTTTGAGGGCCATTAAACTTTATCAATGCAGAGTGTAACAAAAACAAGTTGTTTACAAATATTTTTCTTTACTGCGTTTATTCATTTTATGTGTTTATCCATTTTTTCCGTTTTACATATAAACATGGCATGAGAGTAAGTACTATTCTTTGGAAAGTAATAAATTTTTTGCGCTGTTTGATTTATTTTAATTTTCGTGCATGTATTGGTACATCCAGAAATGCAACAATGCATTATGATTAGCTAGAATAATAATTTTCACTAATAAAATTAATTCTGTTTACTTGTTATAAATGTCAATGTCAAGTATTAATAGAGTACAAGATTCGGATTGTCGACGCCTGTTGGCAGCACCTTCGTTGCGCACATTTCCTATAGATGGTAGGTAATAAGAAAACATTTCAAATTAAGAACAATAATTTTATGAACATATTAAACAGAATGAACATCTTCCTTTCTTTTTTCTATTGTTACGTAGATTAGCATTTTGGTAGCGGTTTGTTGAAAATCGGCGGTAAAAAACTAACTACAACCGAATAACTGCAATGTTTGCTTCACAAATTGAAAGTGCTTTGTAGTTTTGTTTATTCTTTAGACCAACAAAAAGCTTTATCATATACAAACAATAACTTATACTCGGGTTAGAGATGAACACGCTCTACCGTGGCGATGGGAAGAAATTCTGCTCGCAAAATGCATCAACAGATGGCGTTGCTTTATATTTTAACGTAGAACTTTAGTTTGTTAAATTACGGGAACTGTCTTCATCCAGTGATGTTCTGATGTAGTTTTCAATCTTATTTTAGGTTTGAGATAACAAACGAAAATGAAACGAGTTGTTTTTTAACTCTTTGTATCGTTTATTAGTTTGATGGTTACGGATAATATCGATCTACTATGTTGATGTAGGTAGTTATAATACTTAACATTCAACGGGATAAGATAAAGCACGTTTACTCAAAGGTGCATCCGATTATTTATGTTAGTACCTAGTAAAAAAATATCTTTGACGTCATTTATTGATTAAAATGACGAAGAACTATAATATAAATAGGAAGATTGCAATTTGCACAAACAAACACGTACAAATTGCAATCTTATTTCTTCAATTGTAAAGGTCCATCCTTTGAGTAGGTAAAAGTGCTATAATTATTTGTATTTATCTCATTGAATTTATAACTTTAGATTTCATGGTTTTCCTTTCATTTAATTTACCATGTTTGTTAGAGATTTGATCCATTTAATTTGCCCTATCGATGTGAAAGTACAGGATGTTATTTTTTCGAATTTTAGTTCTGTTCAGAAGAACTAGTGGGAATGAACCGGTTCGATTCCTGAGTGTGGCAAGCGAATTTTCGAAAATCTGTGAATGCAGATTTGTTTCTTTTAAAAAGTAAAGGAATGCTCACTTTGAGTTAAGTTTGCTACCTCCAGTATTTAGAGTACTTTCCCTCCAGGCGGCATTGAAAAATTCCACCCTGTATACGAATATAACTATAGGCTCACTACACTAAAAATAATGAACATTTTTAAAGCGAGTAAACAAATAAGCAATTTTAAATACAATTAAATAAATAAGAAAAGGATAGATATAAAAAGAAAATAAATAAAATAAAAGAATATGTATATATTTAACAAGTATGTATTTAGAAAAAAAAGTATCTATGTAGTATGCCAGACCTACATAACGTCATGTTCATTTGCACAACACATTCACATAGAAGCTACAGCCAGCGCATCAAAGCATAATTTCAATTCGCTTCCCTGGTATATATATTGACTATTGGATAAATTGAACTCAACAAACTACCCTGTGCGCATGGTTCTCAGTAGACAAACCAGATTATTCCCCGTACCCGCTCATTGCCCCTAAACCGCACGTATTTACATTAATAATAATTGAAACGGTTCGCAGAACAAAGGAATGGCAGTTGGAATGAATAATATTGCATTACATGTTTACGCTCTGATCTCGGGGGACCAAATCTGTTAATTTTAATAGACTGTGGTACTGAACTTCGAAGTTTAAAATACGGATATGTACTGTATCATAAAGTTTAAAAGAACGATTTAAGACACTAATTTCAATGAGATGTCATTATGGCAACTGACAAACGTACAGGACTACGCTTACTATTGTGCCAAAAAATCGTACTTTCTAAAATCCTGAAGGTCAAATAGAGACTAAAAACGTAGTTTCATGGTTGAAGTTCCACTAACCCGAGCAAAGCGCTATGCTTTCACGTATATTGTAAGAACTGCATTCTGTGAAATCCACTGACGGCTTTTCTGTTTCCCGAACTTTCTAATCTTCAAAGTTCTCTTCAAAGTTCCTGTGAATCCGTTTGTTCTATGCAAGCCTTTTAGGAATTACATGGATGCAGCACATTATTATGAGGAATAATAGGGAGAATACTGAATTGCACTACCTACGTAAGACCATTGACGTTTCAATCCATTAACCATGGAGTTTGCGAGTTCTTCTCCATGGAAACGACCACCCGAACCGTGCACCTTTACGACGTTTTATAAGTGCCCATCGACATGGGCCTACGCCTATGTGACATTAAATATTTTGATTTTGAATCATCGGGAACGATAGCAACAGGATGTTTTCTCGAGGGAACTCCTCAACGGTAAATAGCACGAATACGAAAATTTGTAGACGCGTTCATATTTGATAGACAAACAATTTCAATCATGACCTGATCCTACAGCCAGGATTGTCTTATCACGAGGGAACTCCTCAACGGTAAATAGCACGAATACGAAACTTTGTAGACGCGTTCATATTTGATGGATAAACATGATTGCTATCAAGACCATCCTGCAGACAGAATCGTCTTGTTGCGAAGAAATTCCTCAACGGTTAATGGTGCGGACACGAAATTTTTTATACGAGTTCCATGATTACGACAAAACTAAAAAGTTAATTATTAATTTAAAAACCTTTTTTAAATAAGCTTTTATAAAATGTCAGTCACTGAAAAGAAGAAAAGAAACCTTTTAATAAATGAAAACGAAAACGAAAACCTTTCATAAAAGCTTGTCGCGTTTAGTCTTTCTTTTGCCTTTATCATTCGCGCGACAAGCTTTTAAGAAAGCTTTTCGTTTTCATTTACAAAAAGGATTATTTTCTTCTTTTCAGTGCAGTTTTATAAATGCTTATTTTTTAAAAAGCTTTGTAATTAATAATTCTATTACTATTTCTGGTAAAGTCTACGTTATCTAGGGTACTAATCCACTTTTCCATGCGGCTTCCACTAACTTTGTTTAGGAGTTGGTATAGTTCAAGTAATTTAGTTGACTCAAGAGTCAGACCGGGGATGTATTGGGAGCGACACCCTCTGGGTATGGATTGTCCGAACAATTTCGACAAATGTGTCATAGTTATGAGGCTCTGATTCAAGGGAGTAAAGTTTTCGTCTACGTTCGCAGAAAAGTGTTGCCAGTTAGCTTTAGCGAAATTGAACCTACGCCTAAATGGTACTTCAGTTAATTTGACAGCAGCGTGAACTGTAGGTACATAATATTAAGTAACACCTGACCTTGATAGTAATAAAGCAATGAGCGTCTACAATAGGCAACACTTGTTTCATGCGCTGTATTTCCAGCGAACCTCATTACTTTTATTCAATATGTGCTCTAAAATGCATACAGCTAGCAGAAGCGCTCGTATTCCATCATTATTATAATCCTGCTATAATTGCACTTTGGTGCTGTAACAAAATAAGCAAAATAAAATAAGTTTAATGTTGCTGAAGTGAACTTAACTTGAGTTCTAAAACGTTTATACAAATCTGATAAGTTATGAAATAAAAGCATATATTTTACAACTCATCAGATTTGTATGAACAAACGTGCTATTTTACAATATGAATATCAAACATTCGGGTTAAAATGATTCTGAGTGCTTTGAAGAGTGGTTTTATTTGGTAGTTCAATTCTACTCGATAAAAATCTGAAATTCATTTAGTCGCACGTAAATACGCCCTAAATCGCTGAAGGTCTACTTTCGTCCTTTGAAACGAAATATTAACGAAGTATTATTTTCGAAGGAGAAGTATGGTTTCGTGAACATATAATATGTATTGCATGCAATAGTGTAGGCCACGAGAAAAAAAGGAATCTTATTTGCACCGGTCAATTATAATTTTCTATTCTTATTGATTGAAGATGTTATTTTTAAGGATATCAGTGATTTCAACATTATTTCATAAAAAAAATGCTGACGGCACAGTTAAAAGACTGCAAATAAGATCTTAGAAGAAGGGGAAGCCGAACTGATTAAGATTGTGTTTTTATCACGGCAAAAAAATGTGCTTACGTATAGACGTAAGCACATTTTTTATAAGGATAGCCTTATTAATATTTTTTCAGGTACAATATAATAGATATTAAGTTTTCCGTATCGATAATATAATCTCCTGAAAAGTTACCATTTTCACTTTCGATAGTTTACCTAGGGACAGTCTAGATCTCACGCGACTAGGTTTCTGCAACTACTATTACAAAGTAGGTGAAAAAATAAGCAAGAATTTTAGAAAATTCATTTGAAGTACCTGGTAAGGTAAGTAAGTTTCTTCATTTTTGCCGGCGATCACGGGAGCGCAAAACTTGTTATTTAATTAAACTTCAGTACAGGCACACTAACCTGTCATCTTCTAGTTCGTAGAACATATCTTTTGAAGAGTCATGAATGTAGATCTTGACCAGTGGACTGTCCATGTACTGCATGGTCAGTTGTTTGGGAAAACTTCTTACAAATAGTGCTTTCACAGTATCTATAGAAGTTATCTCGTTCGGCAGTAACGCTCGTTTGGTTTCATTCCGATATTGAAGAAATACCAACCCTGGAACAAAATGTTTGGTTAAAGTTTAAGTTTCCTGACAGAAGCCTTCATAGATACATTCATTCGACAAGAATTATTAATATAAAATAAGGTTATAAGCATCCGTTTCGTGTAGATCTTAAATATAAGACAATAATCTCCCTCATCTCTAATTAAGTACTATTTAGGTGTCTTGATATTAGTGCGAGTGAAAATAGGCGCTAAAAACAACGGCATAGTTTTGGTTGTTACAGTTCATACATCCTACATCTTGGAACTACATTTTCCGGCGTGAATACAATTAAAGTAGTCATTGTATTTCCCACCCATAATATTAATTGATTAATTAATCTTTTGTTTTATAAAGAAATATTTAAAAATGTTAAAAATATGTAAAATAATGAATAAAAGATTAATTAAACCTGTGTCGACAACCTTGCGCCTTCTCACGTTGCAAGCACGGCGCCTGCACGGCTGTGCAGCGACTGCGCTACTGCTGCGGCTACTGAGAGCCTTATACGGCCCAAATACTGTAACCTTATTGGTAACTACAGCTTTGAGCCGTTTGGGGTCATGGGGTCCGAGTGCGCCTCTCCTTTTTAAGGAAATCTCTGACCGACTGGTCGACCCTTCACGTGACCAGAGGACTGGCTCTTTCTTTGGCCAAAGAATTAGCATTGCCATTCAACGTGGCTATGCTTCCAGTCTTCTGGGCACGTTTCCGAATGACAGCGATGCGGAGGAGTACTTTGACGCTTATTGACATCGTTGTATAAATGTAGGTACTTACTTTTAGTTTTCATTTTTGTAATTATATATAGTTCTAGTTGTAGTATGTATATAATGTAAATAAAATAATATTAGCAAAAAAAAAACATATTGTACTAGAGAATATTGTCACAGACTATCGGGAAGAGGGAGAGAGAATATTGCAGTAATGTGTCTCCCTCTTCCTGTAATCCATCCTAAGGTTTACTTGAAAAGAATTTTTCAGCGATAAGTCGGTATTGTGTCATGTTCATTATGTATTTCATTGTGTCATTTGTATGGCTTAAGACCACATAAATGACACAATGAAATATTGAAAAAAAAAACTTGAGAAAATTCTTAATTATTTATATTCAATTCTTTTAAAATTCTTATGGTTTAATAAAGTAAGCGTGTAATATATCATGACGCAGTATTAGGTAAAAAAGGAGGTTGGTGGTAAGTGGTTGGGTTAAGTTTGTAGCCGAGATGGGCCCGGCGTCTTAGAGAAAGGGGCGGTGACCCACGCTCTGGTTCTTTCCTGGTTCAGAGGCTAGCCCTGGCAATTCAGCGCGGAAACGCTGCAAGTGTCATGAGCTCCTTTGCGCCAGTAACGTCTAGGGACTGTGGATTTCTAGTGGTAATACTTAGGTTATTATATAAAAACCTGCCAAGCGCAAGTCACCATCGCGCACCAAGGGTTTCGTATCACTGAATAATATTTTACAATATTTTCGGTCATTCATATTTCAATTGGAGAGCAGCGGTGGCCCAGTGGTGGCGGCCCCGACTTACGAACAGTAAGTCGTGGGTTCGAACCCAGACATTACTTTGTAATTTATTCGTCACCACTGCCCTCAAAACGGTCAAGGAAAGCATCGTGAGGAAACCGGCATGTCCTAGAACCAAAAAATTCGAAGACATGTGACATCTACCAAACCGCACTGGGCCCGCGTGGTGGATTATAGCCCATTCCCTCTCATAGAGAGGAGGCCTGTGTCCCAGCAGTGGGAACATTAATAGGCTGATGATGATGATGATATTTCAATTTGCACTCAGCAGAAAAACTAAATTTGTTTTTCAAAGTATGTTTATAAAAACAATGTTACCGTTCTGTTGCAGTTTTACAAACACCTCCTTCAAACGTCATGTCTCAAAAAATAAATAAGTATCAAAATGTTATTCTAATGAAAGTTCTTTTTACGTTCTACAAGCCCAATTTTTCACAAATCAGTTGACTCGTTTGTCCTTTTCACACTTGTATTGCTATTTGCATTACGAGTATGAAAACTCCAACAATAATTTACCAATATAGGCAATAGTTTTGTTGCAAAAATCTTTTCCCCGAAGGAAGAATTTCATTCCCACTAGTTCCACAGTTCTACTACCACAATTCTACGGTAGAACTTAAAGGATTTTTTTTTCACTAGTGTACTATTAGGGTGAAGGTTTATGTATGTCTATGTCTATCACTCAGGGCGCTTGGCGAAAGGCTTGCATTATTTCTACGCCCATCGGCGAGTTTTTCTAAGTGGCATGCGTACTTTAATTAGAAGCATTATTTCAGTGTTTGTAAATGAGAGTACCTTGTAGACTTTCTATCATGGTTAGTAGGCTTTATCCTAATCTTCAAGATTTTAACTGTTTTTTTTTTCTATTTCTACATTGTACTCACATAAAGAAGCAACAATATTGTACCCAGGACGAGGTCGAGCGGGATAGATATACAATCGAAATAGAATCGCGTTTGTGAATACGGGGTCTGATTCGTTACCTCGGTTTATCGCAGTACCTCGCCAATTAAGCACCATTATCAGCAGACACTTCTGATGCTGTCAATACAATTTCAGTAAGTAGATAGGTACGTAGAGACACTTTTTATCCTATGCACTTATTAGTAGCTTCGGGGCCATTTCCACGATCTGAGAGAAGCCGCTACCTTCTCATAGATTGAAATTAAACTACTTTGAAACCCTGAAATAGAGCAAGGACCTTTTACATGAAATTAATTTTCTTTCAAGTACGGGTCTTCTGTGTAGGCAGTAAATCAAAGGAAGTACCTAGTCACAACATAATATATTTATAGAATAGAATGGATCTTTTCTAGGTATCTTTTTCAAGCTATTTCTGCGGGGGAATTGCGGAAGACTTAGGAAAGCACTCAAAGTATACCTCGAAACGCACCAACGATGACACATACGGAGGAATGAAGGATTCGTAATAAATGATAACTTAAAATTTAAAATTCAACTGTCATTATTCCCATAGTTAAGTTTAAATTAAACGTCAATCAGTAGCAGCCATGGAGTCCGGAGTCGCTCGCCATTACATGGTTCTGCGAAATGTGGGTGTAGCTTCTATTAAGTACACCTCTGCCTAACCTTTACCCGAGTATTACTGGTGTGATATTTTGTTATAATTGAGAATGTATTCGTTCGATTTTTAACTTTATGATTGGGACTTTATAAGTCGATAGCCAGACTAACCTACTTAAATAAGACAACTAGTAATAAGTACCTAATTTTATCATTTGAAAAAAAAAATTGAGACTGACCGTGGCATGTTTGTTTATAAACATATGATTTTATAAACAATCATGGCATGTTACTGTTTTGTCGTCTCTCATACATTTAATGGTTAGAAACACATTTGCACTGCGACAGGACACACTGTAATAATAATCATACTAAGCTCCTAGCGCGTCACTAAAGACTCAAACTAATTCTTAAAACTAGTTCTAACTTATCAAATGGCTAGAATTTAGTTTTAAGTACCTAAGGTTTAAGTACTCCGTGCCG
Source organism: Xestia sexstrigata (assembly GCA_941918905.2). NCBI lineage: Eukaryota > Metazoa > Arthropoda > Insecta > Lepidoptera > Noctuidae > Xestia > Xestia sexstrigata. Next base: position 5,728,455 of record OW799200.2, on the reverse strand, counting down.
TTACGTAATACGGGCGTAACTAATGTATGTATCCGACGACGCGACGCCGACGCGAGTCGACACTAGTGTTTTCACAGAGATGTGCAGACTATGGCGTTGCATACAGATTTACTGTCTTGGTGGAATAGTGGAGCGATTCCACGGTATTACCACGCATTTTATGAATCCCTAATTTCTGTAGGAAATAGTGATGATCGTGATGACAACGATCATGCCAATGATAATACCGATTAGTTATTAATGTTTTTACTTGGCTACTTTTTTATACTTTTACTGATTATAATTTGTGATTTCTATGAGAACTTTGTTCTCAATAAATGTTGTAATTTTAGTAAATTTTCTGAGTTTTCTTTAATTATTTCCTCGAAGATACCGACGACATTTGTTTTTTAAATCGCTTTTCAATGATTACGATAATATGACTACCAAAAATGTTCTATAAAATACCGGTTACACTAATTTACCCGTTTATGGTTATTTATAATTTTACCATAATAAGTCGGTAACCGAACATTATAATCACCCTCTGTAATTAAAAAACACGTATAAAGCAATATTATGCCCATGATTTTTAAGAAATTTACAAGAATAATTCGTAAGTTTATTCTTTATATATATTATTCCAGTAATTTATATATTACTGGAATAATATCGATAAGTCAGGATCGTAAAATATCAATAACTACCCTAATAAATTGTATTTTACCATTTTCGGTAATATGTATTTTGGTGAAGAACTAATTCTGTGTATATTTAATATTTACACTTAATGTATATACTATAAACTTTTCGGGTAAAAATTTGCTTTTCCTTCATATATCAATGTTGTCATAATTACCTTTTCTTCAAGAGATATACCCCAAAAACACTAAATCATTTTTCCTATAAAATTTGATTTTTGCGATTACCAGTTTATTCCCCGGGGACGTCGGTATTGAGAAATATTTTGGGATAGGGACATTTAGAGAAAAGGAGATTTAGACAAAAGGATATTTTGAGAAAGTACATTCTATGAAAGGATATTTGGGGAAAAGGACCTTTTGAGAAAGGACATTTGGAGAAAAGAACATTATGTGCTGAGACGATTTATTTATTTTTCGTTTAAATTGGGAATTATGTTTTTCTTGTTTTACGTTCAAACCAAAAGGAAGAGATCTGATTCCTAGATAATGTAACAAAATTTAAGGTAGGTAATAAAATAAAATTATTAGTAATAAAAGGTTATGATTAGAGATGCAACGAATATTCGGCAACTATTCGGTATTCGGCCTATTCGGCCAGTTTAGTAAGTAGTATTCGCCGAATACCGAATACATAAAAAAGTAGCAAATATCTTATAAATGGAAATAAAAAAAAGCAATTTAATCGAAACATTTAATTATCCAACAATCATTAATTGCGAAAACAAGAATACAACATCAGTATTTTTAATAATTAATATTAAGTAAAGGCAAATTGTGGTGAATAAAGACAAGTTTTTCGGCATTCGTTGGTAAGAGACGATTGCGCTTTTCTTCATATACAATACCTGCTTCTGAGAATAGTCTCTCACTGTAAACACTACTGCACGGTGACTACAGGTATTTTTTAACAAAATATATAAGCTTTGGGTACTGTTTTGATTTGGTTGACCACCAGTTGTACGGATGTGCCGTACGATTAAGATGAGCACTCTTCAAATAAAACTCTAACTCATTTGCAATCGCACTTTTTTCTGTTCCCGCTGTTGGTAAGTTATAGCCGAATATTCGGCGGCCGAATATTCGGTATTCGGCCAAATCACTATTCGTTGCATCTCTAGTTATGATGGCCACGAGCCTCGACGAACATCTGTCGAGGCTCTCCTTAGGCGGTTGGATCAAGAGCCTGATTCAGAAGGAAGTACTCCTCGATACGACCCGCATTGTGAGGAGGTTCCTGCCTCCAGAAAAAGGAGCAGAGTCCAAACTGAAGGAAGAAGAAGGAAGGATTAAGGTTTTCTTCACATGAATCACTACATAATATAAAACAAAGTCCCCCGCCGCGTCTGTCTGTCCCTATGTATGCTTAGATTTTTAAAACTACGCAACGGATTTTGATGCGGGTTTTTTTTAATAAATAGAGTTATTCAAGAGGAAGGTCTTAGTATATTATTTGTCAAGCGGGCGAAGCCGCGGGCATCAGCTAGTTAATGATAAAGGTAGGCAACGTGTAACCTTAGGTACCTTTTTTTTTCGGATGGGATATCATCAAATGACTTCTTCCGCTCTGGGCGGAGCAGGAGGGAGTGTTAGACTTTTACTGACTAAAGCCCATCCATCATGTTCCTTCATCGCCCTTTGTGTTCCGGGGCCACGGTATCTCTTTCGAACAGTCCGACAACCCCGGCAGGCATCGGTCCTTGCGGACCTCTTCCTATTGCTGACTCTCTTTGAGGCGCGCGTGGAACACGAACGCGCCATCGACACGGCCTGTCGTCATGGGACGGACGGACGGCCAGCTAGCCCATAGCCCACTGTCCACAGGCCAGCGCCTACGGTGGCCGGGGGCCACTTGGTGGCCCCCGACGCACGGGGCGTCTTCCGCGGCGGCCGAGACGTAAAGTTCTCTCCCTCTCACGTTCCGCCACCTCCTTCTCTAGCATCACTGCTTCGCAGAAGGAGGTGACGGTCCCATTCCGTCTAGCTCCGGACCCTGTCTTAAACCAGGGCCGGACGCGAGAGGTCGCCGTCGAACCTTAGGTACCTTAAGTTAGGTTGGCAAGTAAAATTGAACTTACGAGCGAAGCTTGGCCGGACTGCGCCATTCCCTCTGTCTCGAAAACGTTGTCTTATCGCAAAAATAATGAAAAAAATTCCTTGCCAAGTAATTTCTCAACCTGAGGTAATTATCAATTATGAAATACTATTTGTACCCGCGCAGGTTCACTCGCGTGTTTCATACGTTGGTGTTTATGAGATTTAGTGTGAATCTTAATGTTCCAAGAAAACAGACCAAGTGCCCTTCGGAACTCGCGCACTCCGAACCCTAAACCGTACCAAATGCAGAACTTAAAAATTGTAAAGGGCTTAGTTAATCCATACCCAAAATGAAGTTTGTTGTAATAGAAAAATGAGGAAATTCTCAAAATGTTTCAAATTTTCTAAAATAGTAGGTACTATATTTTGGTAAACATAATAACAAATTAGCATAAGCTAATTTATGACTATCTATATAATTTTATACTTAAGACCAAAAATAAAGAATAATGTGTATCAGGGTTTTTCGAAAATCAGAGTTTATTTAACCTCTTTCCACCCGGAAAGAGGTCTTCAATTTTACAGGGGAGGATATTGCTGCGTGGCTTGATTAACTTGAAAATTGGTATAAATAATCTTCTAGACAAGTTTTGGAAACTTCCTAAACGATAATGAGCTCTAAAAATATTCTACTTGCATTTTATACTCAGTTTTACACACAGGACAGTTTTTCCTTACAAATCGGGAGCAAAAAAAAATCTAAATATTTTTTGTTACCTATTTACCAGCAGCGAAGGGTGAATTTTGTAACAGGTAAGCCAGTCCAGTGCATATTTTTAATAATGTTTGAAAAAACCATACATCGAACCATTTGTAGTTTTAGTCATGTTTGGGCAATCACGTCCTAACTAAATTACCTACATTGCTGGAATTTGACAAGCCATGACCACGTTACCGTTCACCAAATAGGATAGGGATGAAAATAAGCATGCGCCATTACCAGGTATATTTACCATTTTGCAAAGAATTTGCGCTTCGTTGGAAGTGATAATAATTTGATTATCCATTTTAATTAAGCTATGCTCACGACCAGTAAGTAACGTAATAAATATTACTTGGAACGTAATTTCCTTATGGCTACTCTTTAACAACACCAGCCTAAACCAAAGATACTAAACACTAAAATTACTATTAAGTACGCTATTACGTTACGTTCGTATTTTAATTTTAGTGGTTAGTATCTTATGGACATTTTTACTAGTAAGAACGACTAATACTAAAAACTATTATAGTAATCCCACAGTGTGAAATACACAATATGTAATTCGCGAAGAAATAGACATAGCATCATTCCAACCAGGCAATAGCTTGAACACAATTATTATCCTCCAATTTAAAATTAAGAAGTGAAACAAACCAAAACAAAGTCAAACCAAACAACGATGATGGCAAATATTTCAAAGCAAATTAGTACCTAGTACCTAAGGTTATATAAAATGTACTCTGTGGTACCTAATAGCAAAATATCGCAAAACAGAAATGAGCTTGAACGTGTATCGCTTAGGTAACCTCAGGTTTTACACTATTCTGTATTCTGTAATGATTCACAAGTTCGTTTTTTGAAACGTTTTTTTCTTACCTTTCAGCAGACGCCTGCATACGGAAAAATACTGGCCACCTAGAAATTGGTATAAAAACTTTAGAACGTTAAAGAACCTCATTTCATTACCTTTCACCAGACGCCTGCATATTACTGAAACATACTGGTCACCTAGAAATTTGCATAAAAACTGAAGATAAACCTCAAGGCACTTCCAGATTCTTATTTCAATGTAAAATATGCATTAACGCGTTGTCGTAAAATTCAATTTAGATCAATATAAAGTATGCAATAACGCGTTGCCGTAAGATTCAATTTGGATCTTTAACTTTTTTCACACAAACATTAAACACCCTTATTTATACCCTTAAGGGGCGAATTTCGTAAAACCTTTTCTTAGTGAGCACCAAGAAGCCGAAAGGAACTTTCAGGCCCACATTCATGTCTCTAACTTTAAAAACATAGGACTTTCATACAAACTTTGACACCCCTTTTCAGCCCCTTGAGGTACGAATTAAAAAAAAAAATCCTTTCTTAGTACACGCCTGTACCCCATAGAGAGTGCTTGTTCCAAATTTTAGAATGAGATTTCGTGATGAGTGCTCTGTGAGTGGACTTCTCTTAAACACCGGGTATATTAGGAGAACAGAGTTTCTAAGCAAATGGCATAACTAGTTTTTTTTTTTATTTTTCCACAGCCTAGACATTTCTAGGAAATTTCATTTTTTTTTTTAATTAAAAGAAATCGAAATTCAAGTCATACGCGTATTGAGTATGATTTAAATTATCTTTCATTTTTTTTTTTAATTTCCCTTTCGTTGTTCTAATATGAAAAGTTTACTTGAAATTTGTAGCGTTTTTTGATGATAGATCATTTGGAAAAACAAACTAAGTATGCCATTTGCTTGCTGCTCCGTTTACCTATTATACCCATTTTTTTTTTTTTGGAAAGTGATAAAAAACTCACCTGTATATAGATTCCGTCCGTACAAAAAAATACAAACTTCATTTAACAATTCAGAAGGTCTCCATTCTTTTTAATTTAACTTTCTTCGTTTCATGCAGGATATTCACCGCGTCTACTCTGGGCGTGGCATCAGTGATCTGATCTGATCTGGCTTGTCTGTTTTTTTTTTTCAAATTTGCTTGTTAACCTATCTGAACTATCCACGTACGTTCCAATCACTTACTCAATTCTGACAAGCCAGTAACAATAATTGCGCACGCTCGTTTGTAATTATCTAGCCTTGGTTGCAAATGTGAACCATTGGAGCAAGTTACCAACTACAAATATCTAGGTTTACCTGTTGATAACTGATGTACCTGGGGAAATCACATTGACTCAATGTGATATACTGCGAGCAATGCTGGCCAAAGTACCTTTTAAAATTTTACTGAAACTTTATAATGCACTGGCGTTATCAATAATTTCGTATGGAATCAGAACGTTTAAAACTTATATACATATAAATAGACAAAATATATAACCTACAACTTCGTTTATTAAAAATAACAATACCAAATAAAATAAGGAAAACACTTTTGGTGATGACGTAACAGGTTTCTTTAAATATTGCAAAATTTTGCCAGTATCGGCTTCAACGACTTCAACGATGACATCGACTTCAACGATGACAAAAAGATCTCGAAAGCCGTTTGAAGATTGTAACAAGCAGAAGAAGAGACGATCTGACAAACATAAAGGCTAAGAACCTATTAAATTAGCAAATTCAGCTGCAGAACTATTTAAACAAGATGGCCGTGAGGATATTTCATCTGTAATTGAATATATGCTCAAAAATCCAGAAGGAGCAGCAAAAATTAAGGAAACGATTAAGAAACCAGTTTCTTCACCAGAGAAAGCGCTAGGTTTGCTACTTTCATTAAAACTATCGAAATGGCAATACATCACTTTGAGGGAAACGACAATTTGAGAAGGTTCAAAAGACATATATCCATCTTACTATAACACATACACTTACTATGACATTTGCGACTGTTACGGATTCCTCGACTAAGATTGCACTACAAGCATTACTTGATTTAACAGTGAACAAGATTATTGAAAGTCTTCCTAGTACTAATGTCATACAAGGCAAACAATTAGTGTTAATATCAAAGTGCGGATTTGACGGTGCATCCCACCAAAGTAGATATAAGCAAAAAATGGGGAGCGAGCAAGATGACTCAAGCATATTTATGACCTCTTTGGTTCCATTAAAGTTGATAGCTGGCAATGATACCATATGGACGAATCCAAAACCCTGCTCATCTACGTGTTGTCGTCGAGTGCAGTTCAGTTTTTTTAAGGAGACCAAAGAAGTTGTCATAAATGAAAAAACTAGAATGGATAACGAAATCAAGGGTCTGGTTTTTTTAAAATGCCAACGAAATGAGGTTAGTCATCAATTAATGATGACGATGATTGACGGAAAATTTTGTACTTATCTTTCTGAAGCTAAATCAAATGCAGCCTGCTACCTGTGTTTGGCTAAGCCTACGGAAATGAATAGCTAAAGACCGTTGCGTCAAAAACCGTTTCTCCTGGTGTATATGAGTTTGGGTTATCGTCACTGCATGCCCGCATTAATGTGATGGAATGTCTTCTACACATAGCTTATCGTCTAGATTTCAAGAAGTGGTTTGTGAGAGAAGAATATCACAAAGAGTTGTTACAGGCAAGGAAAAATCTTATCCAAGACCGATTTAAAGATGATCTCAATCTTTTAATCGATATCGTTAAACAAGGATCAGGCACAACTAATGATGGTAACACAGCGAGAAGGTTTTTTGAGTTTCCTGAAAAACTGCAGCGATCACTGGACTAGATGAAGACCTGATCCGCAGGTTTGCTGTGATTCTGCAAGCTATAGAGAGGTGTTCACCTGGAGAGCTTATAGACGTGCCTAAATTTAAAGAATACTTCAAAATAACCGCGGAAAAATACGTTGAACTTTATAATTAATTCATGGAGGAGACATAATCGCAAAAATGCTATTGTGCCAACTGGGAATCTTTCGGAAGAAGCTTCAGAGGCCCGAAACAAAGATTTTAGGGGGTTCAGAGAACACCATTCGAGGAAGAAGAGCAGACAAGCATCAAACGAGGATGTCCTCAATATGCTTATAGTCCCTTCTAATCCTCTTATTACTTCAATAACCAAAACTGGATGCCCATAAGAAGCAGACATACTTCAAGGAAACTTTAAACTTCAGGATCAGGAAACTCCGATTGAGTTCTTAGATGTAACGTCAATTGTAGAGCCTGATTCTGAAGTGGATTCTGATGGTGACGAAGAAGCTTAAATAAGTTTAACTTTTATTGTTTATCGTAGATAGATTCTTAAATATTGTATTTTTTTCCTTTTGGTTGACATTTATTTATAACTACATATTTTTTTAATACTTACCATCAAAACTAATTCAGTTATAATTTAATTGCTTTTAATGTTTTATTTATTTAACATTTGTTATTTGTTGATGATGTTTTTTTATATATTAATCAAATTTATGTGGGCAACTGTTTTGTAATCATACCATCCATAACAATTAAAAGTTCTGGATACCTACTATGAATAGTAGATTTTATCCCACATAGGTAAAAAACGAACTTTTGTTATTTCTTAGACTGTCTTGGCTTGTAGTGTAAATAAAATATTGTAAACTAGATTTACCACACTCATATGTAAAGCATTTAAACATTAAAATGAATCATAAACATAAAAAAGGTTTTTTAACTAGAGGATTTTTTTTTAAAAGCACAAATTTTGCAACAATACGCAGTATGTCAAAAACATACAAATAAATAATAGTATAACTGTGTGTAAGGATATAATGGCGAACCTTATGATTCCAGAGTTAGCCTCATTATTTATGTCAGTGCCATACAATTTTTTCTTTAAAAAATGATAACTCCTTCATTTGTACATTCAATTGCCTCATACGATATTTTTATAGCATAGTAATAATCAGCAGAATCAATTTCTAGCAAAAAAATATTTTGAAAATTCAAGTCTCTAGTTCTATGAAAGGCGATTTTCAGCCCACTTTGCGTCGGGGGCCACGTGGTGGCCCCTGGCCACCGTAGGCGCGGGCCTGTGAGCTGTGGGCTAGCTCGCCGTCCGTCCGTCTTATGACGCAAGCCGTGTCGACGGCGCGTTCGTGTTCCACGCGCGCCTCAAAGAGATGTCAGCAAAAGGAAGGGGTCCGCAAGGGCCGATGCGTGCCGGGGCTGCGGGACTGTTCGAAAGAGATACCGTGGCCCCGAAACACAAAGGGAGATGAAGGAACATGGATGGGTTTTAGTCAGTAAAAGTCTGACACTCCCTCCTGCTCCGCCCAGAGCGGGAGAAGAGTCATTAACTAATGATTTCCCATCCAAAGAAAAAGGTACTTAGTAAAATGAGAATATAAAGACGGTTTCGAAACCGTCAAAGTTTTTCTCTTCTTGGGTATCATTAATTTTAGTAGGCATGCAAATTATTTATCACAGGGTTAATAGTTTTCAAAAATATTATAATTACTATACCCACAATAATCCAGCAGGTTATGATGAAGCGCAACCGCGAAGATCGCCCGGGTCTTTGACGTTATTGCTACTCACTTCCAGAGAAAGATGTTCTTGACTAAGTTTGTCAGTAAAGAACGTTTAGCGATAGGAAACCCCAAACAGGCTTGTGTGTTAGTAAATAAGATTCAGTCAGGTCATTTTAATTATGTTAGACGTCATAACTAATGATGGTGTTAACAAGATTGCACACTATCATTTTTCATTATGACTTCATTGCGTGTTATATTAAATATTTAGTAGCTATACGAATGCAGTTAGCATTTAACAAAATATAATTAGAACAAGGCTACCTTTATTTAAATCAGAAAAGCTCCAACATTAGTGTTATTAAATATATTTAATTCATGTCAGACATGATTAAAACATTTGTGGAATTATCATTGAATAGCCACGTTTTACAAATTTTAATGTTGAAACAGCGGATATCCAGTTTATTGGTGCGTGACAGTGAGCTGAAATATTTCAGCGTTGGAATATTCCCACAAAAAAAGTTTTGTTAATTTGAAACTTGCCAAAATTGTAATATCTTCTTACCTATATGTAAACGTTATAACGCTAAAACGAATTTACAGGCAAAAAAGGGCCCTATGACCTAGGTTCTCATTAAAACGCGAATTTTGTGGAACAAAAGTTCCGACTTTATTTATTTTTTAAATTTCACTACAACATGTGTCTAAGACACTAACAACAACGACAATAACGAATAAATTATATAATGCTATATTTCCATATTCTTTTTAAGAGAATATGAATGTATCACACTGAATATATGTATTTTTTGTTAATTTACCAACGTTAACGATTTGTATTTCAGGCTATATACGTAGAGCAAGAAGAGTAGTAGATAATATTATATACTAATCGGGTAGGTGAAAAGTGAAGATTTTGTTTACAACAACAATTTGTAAAATTGTAATTTATCACGAATTTAACTGAGTAAACACAAAAAATCATTTTCCTTATTTAATTATTTACATATTTATTTTAGATTTATATATTTATATTGTTAATTATTTAATTACTAACTAATTTTTTCAGGTTATATTAGAATATTAAAACTATCTTCGCAAAAGGAGATTCAAGTGTGACAAAGTTTACATTAAATAATTTTAACGCGCAATCATATTAACATAAACCGAAACATTAAATTCAGTATTCATATCATACTACTACGACAAAAAGTAAACAATAACGTGTTTCAGGGTTTTTAAAACATCTATCCTAAACGGGACAAAAAGGGGTTATAACGTTTTGGTAGGTGTTAATTATGTAGTTTACCTAAGAATTGGAAAATACACAAAAAGTACAGTAAATGGTACAGTACATGGACACCTATTCAAACATCTTCGAACTTCTAAGGCAAAAAAACATGTTAGCCTACACGATAGAGGAAACGAGATATTTTTTTTTTTAACTTTAAAAGCTATGCGTACGCGCACGCAAAGACAAGGCTCTGTAAATCTTGGCGGCGGCGTGGCTATCGTAAGTCGAGAGACTACCCTCGGAGAACGTCGATATGTTATCCAAGGTATCGTCAGTATGAGTGACAACAGCTTTTCCTGAGTTGGTCGAGTCCTCGGCTGTAGTGAACAGAAAACAGATGATTAGTATAAGAAAAGTAAACACATAAAAATACATTATAAATGGAATAAAGGTCTCAACACAATATGATACGACACTTCCGAGATATTACAAAACAAAGTTTTACTTGAAACTGATTTTATACCATCGATACTTTTTTAACATCGAACTTTATTCCGACACAATTATTTATTATAGCTGATCGTAAAACTGAGCCGTGTCTTGTCTTGTTGATCTTGTCAGTGTTGTTGTGTAGTCAGAATATTGTTCGAAATACGAAAACTAGCTAAGCTTGGAGCAAAGCAAGAACTCGTGTAATGATACGGTATAATATGTTCCGATCGTGTCTGATACCACTTTATCGACGAACTGGAAACACAAATGCGTGTTTAACACACATTTTTTAAATCTAAACCTCTTTACAACACTTTTTTGTAGTAGGTGTAATTTTATATTAAAATATTGGTACTCATAATAAACATGCCAAATGTAACTTTCATCATCATCATCATCATCAGCCTTTTAATGTTCCCACTGCTGGGACACAGGCCTCCTCTCAATGAGAGGGAATTGTCTATAATCCACCACGCGGGCCCAGTGCGGATTGGTAGATGTCACAAGTCTTCGAATTTTTGGTTCTAGAACATGCCGGTTTCCTCACGATGTTTTCCTTCACCGTTTTGAGAGCAGTGGTGATGAAATAAATACACATAAAATAAATTACACATAGTAATGCGCCTGCCTGGGTTCGAACCCACGACTTACTGTTCGTAAGTGGGGGCCGCCACCACTGGGCTACCGCTGCTCTCATGTCAATGTAACTTTATACATATAAAAAAGAATCCGTGAATTTCGATCTGATGTAAACTCCGTGCCTGAACTTGAACCTGCATGAACGCAGTGATTGGCTTCATGGGAAGAAAAAGGGTCGAGGGTTTTATACGTGGCATTGCGGCCAAGTTAACTTGCATGTTATGATACTGTTTACGTGTAAGTGAGAAGAAAAAATTATGAAGTTTGTGCGGTACTTACCAGTAAATTAAAATAACAACTTCGCGTAAATAAAAACAACAGCGTTTTTTACGTAGGTTCTGTCTCCAAATTAGTTGTAACTCGAACAATGCAATTACGTTGAGACTTGAGTTTTACAAACCCTAACCCGCGAGCGAGAATACATAGTCTGTCTCGTTCGCACTAGTAGGGTAATTGTCCGTCTAAAGACGGTCTTGTCTATAGTATGCGGTAGCCCTAAGGTGACCATTATTGACACTGCAAACGGGCATACTCGTAGTTAACCAATATCGTCAGTTCTAGCTACATTACACAAGGCGTCTGAATTGACTACAATCCGTGTGAAGATGATTATTCAGTGGGCGATACGGCCTCAAAGTCTATTTACTTATGACGACGCCCGGAGCGTAGCTACCGTACATGAGGAACATTGATGAAAGATTTAGATGGACCGTGTCAGAATGTACACGCGTGCGGTCAGATCACACAGAAGCCGATATGTCTGGCAGATAAATCCAGTCAAAATGTATGTAAACATATGGACAGAACATTGTAAGTACTAGGTACTAACTACAACCTTTTTTTTTTTTTTCGGAAATCTTCAAATGACTTCTCCCGCTCTGGGCGAGCAGGGAACAGTAGGGAGTGTCAGACTTTTACTGACTAAAAGCCATCCACGTTCCTTCATCGCCCTTTGTGTTCCTGGGTCACGGTATCTCTTTCGAACAGTCCCGCAACCCCGGCAGGTATCGGTCCTTGCGGACCCCCTTCCTATTGCTGACTCTCTATAAGGCGCGCGTGGAACACGAACGCGCCGTCGACATGGCCTGTCGTCATGAGACGGACGGACGGCGAGCTACATCATAGCCCACCGTCCACAGGCCCGCGCCTACGGTGGCCCCCGACGCCCGGGGCGTCTCCCGCGGCGGTCGGGACGCTGTGAGGTTCTCTTCCTCTCACGTTCCGCCACCTCCTTCTCTAGCATCACTGCTTCGCAGAAGGAGGTTACGGCGTCCCATTCCGTCTCGCTCCGGACCATGGCTTGCACCAGGGCCGGACGCGAGAGGTCGCCGCTGCCAATCGCCGCTTCGAGGACACAGCGGTGCTCCGCGCACGCGGGGCACACCTCCAACGTGTGCTCTACCGTGTCCTCCGGTCGATCCTCGCAATGGAAACACCCGGGCGTTTCCTCCCGCCCGATTCGGTGCAGGAACCTCCCGAAACAACCGTGTCCGGTGAGGACCTGCGTCAGGCGGAAGGTGAGGACACCGTGGCGTCTCTCAAGCCATACTAACTACAACCTACAAGTCGGATTTGTTCAATTACGGCAATGTGACTTTACTAAGTCAATTAAACGTTTCGTACGAATATGAACCTTATTGTTGTGCAAATGCGACTTATTTTACACACGACGTTACAACAAGAGATTTGTACGAAAAGCGAACACTCAGATACCTACTAATATTGTTGGAATGTGCATTACTGAGATATTAATTTTCACTCAGAGGACTTCTGACTTCTAAGGCAGTTCTTGTCGACATTGAATTTAATGTTGGAAAGGTAGAATACCTACATTAAAATAAATATTTCCGAGTATAGTAGAGACGTCGTAATTAAGAAATGCTTTTACTATCCAGTAAGCTTTGATTTAATGGATCTTGCTATCGAGAACAAGAGAAAACCGTCTTTGAAATAGGAATGAGAGTACTTGCAAAAACCTATAATCAAAGTTATTAGATAAAACTATTCACCGTATACGTTTGAAACTGAATCAACTTCACAAGGCCAGATACTCTCGCTACTAAACGGGAAAAGATAATTTTATTACTTTTACGAGAGGCCATTTCGCCTTGGAACTAAACAATAAATTGTAGATTTCAATAGATCAAAATGAAAATCAAAGCATTTATTTCCAGTAGGCTAGTTACAGGTACTTTTGAATTGTCGAACCAAAGATGAAAATTAAATGTAGCTACAGTCCCAGTCACAAGACATAAAAACTGTGAAAGTACTGTAGTTGCCCATTCCCTAGCGTAGATCTCTATGGAGAAGAACGGGCAAGAAACTCCATGGACACTCTTAATCAGAATATTGTTACAAAATCTTGGTTACAACATTCATGGTGAGATGGTATTTTATGTGAGAACAATGTCAAGATGTGCACGTTAAAAGTGTCCATAGTAAAAAACAAAAAATTAAAAAAAAGAACAATTAAAAAATAAACATTCAAATAAGCCATTGCAACTAAGAGATGACCAGTCACAACTGACAGCGCCCGTTCACGAACATGACGCATGAATCAGCACCATTCAACTCAACCATTTTGAAGGGAACTAAATGATCCGACACACGCGCCACCATCAGCGAGACATTAGAGTGAGCATGACATACTCTCAACCGCCAGGGCACATTCAAGTCAAGAAAAAACGTAGGATTTCAGTGTATGATAGCTTTCTAGTACATGTACTCACACAATATGGGCTATACGATTATATAATACCAGAGATTGATTCTATACAATGCAAAGATAGTTGTACAATCTGCAGCAGCTCCAACAATTCTATTTAATGCCATCAATTTATGCGCCCCTGTCCATGTGGAGCAGGACCAGCATTGAGACCAGTTGATCCTTAATTTCCAAGATGCAGTGAGGGTAGATCCTTGGTAGATTTTGCTAATAATATGGCTTTTTTTTATCATCATCATCATCATTTCAGACGAAAGACGTCCACTGTTGGACATAGGCCTCCCCCAGGTGTCGCCACATTGACCAGTCCCGTGCGACTCGCATCCAACGGATTCCCGCAACCTTCACCAGGTCATCAGTCCACCTAGTCTAGGTCTTCCAACGCAAACTCTTCCGGTTTGCGGTCGCTATTCCAGAACTTTTCGGCCCCATCGGCCATCCGTTCTGCGAGCAATGTGCCTTGCCCACTGCCACTTAAGTTTGGCAATTCTTCGGGCTACGTCGGTGACCCTGGTTCTCTTGCGGATGTCTTCCTTTCTGATTCGATCACGCAAAGAAACTCCGAGCAAAGGCCTCTCCATTGCCCTTGGGTGACTTTAAGCCTTCTGATAAGGCCCATTGTGGGCGACCACGTTTCGACCCCGTATGTAATCACTGGCAACACACACTGGTCATAAGACTTTCGTCTTGAGACACTGCGGTAGTTGGACGAGAAGATACCACGCAGCTTCCCGAACTCTGTCCAAGTTGCTCCCCGAGTTGGATTCGACGATTGACTTCTTTCTCGAAGTTAGACCTACCTAACTGGACCGTTTGTACCAGGTACACATAATCGTCCACAGCTTCGAGAGTAGTGTCTCCGATTTTAATAGGAGTGGATGTTACATGGGCATTCAAAATGACCTTGGTTTTGTCCTTGTTCATTTTTAGCCCCACTCTTTCAGAAGCTCTACTGAGGTCATCGAGCGTTGTACTGAGGTCCTCCATTTACTCAGCCATGACCACTTTATCGTCGGCAAACCGAAGGTGAGTGATGTACTCGCCATTGACGTTGATGCCTAGCCCTCTCCAGTCCAGAACCTTGAAGACATCCTCCAGTGCAGCGGTGAACAGTTTCGGAGATATGACGTCTCCCTCTCTCACACCTCGCAGCAGAAGGATAGGTTCCGAGGCTTGGTCCTGAAGTCGGACTGACATGGTGGCGTTTTTGTACAAACACTTCAACACCTCGATGTACCGGTAGTCGATTTGGCACCGTTGGAGAGACTGCAGTACAACCCAGGTCTCGATCGAATCGAAGGCTTTCTCGTAGTCCACAAACGCTAAACAGAGAGGCAGGTTATACTCTTCGGTCTTCTGTATAACCTATGCGTATGTAGGTATGTGGTCCACAGTGCTAATGCTTTTTCGGAAACCGGCTTGTTCGGGAGGCTGAAAATCGTCAAACCTGCACGCGAGACGATTCGTGATGACTCTTGAAAACAACTTGTAGACATGGCTTAGAAGTGAGATGGGCCTATAATTCTTCAGACGGGCATTGTCACCCTTCTTGAAGAAGAGTACCACCATGCCACCCCTGCACCATGCCTGTGGCGTTTTTCTCTCGAGTATGACGGAATTAAACAGCTTCTGAAGGGCTTTAAGTACCGGTTTTCCACCCGCCTTCAGGAGTGCGGCCGTAATTCCGTCATCATCCGGTGCCTTGTTGTTTTAAGCTGTTTCAGAGCCATCCTAATCTCGTACAGGCTGACGTCCGGGATGTCTACCGTATAGTGTCGGGTCAGTCTAGCCCTTGGGTCGTTTGCTAGATCTACGACGGGTTTACTGGTTGACGTGTACAACTGCCCATAAAAGTTCTGGATCTCCCTCAGAAGCTCCGGTTTGGCGGATAAGATCCTGCCATCGTCGGTCTTCAGTTTCGTGAGCTGGCTCTGCCCAATAGCCAGATCTCTAGTAAATACCTTGCAGCCTTTGTTCCGCTCGATCGCGTCTTTAATACGCTCGGTATTAAAGCGGCGGAGGTCGCTCTTCAAGGATTTAGAGATCCGTCTATTTCAACGCCTCGTCTGAAGACTGCAGAATCATCTCACGCTCCTTCATGAGCTTGAGAGTTTGATCGGAGAGTCTCTTGTTCTGATCTGTACGACGTGTCTTGAAGAACTATATATGGCTTTCTTTGAACGCTATTAAATTGTGTAAAGACTTGTGTAGGTAAACTATTTAAAAGTTAGGCTAAAGAAAAGGAAACCAAATAAGAAGAACACTCACAAAATACTTACTTTACCGGTGAGGAAGTTCGACTGCCCAACAGAAAACCCGATATTAGGTATTTTCCCTACCTTTCCCCAACCGAAACAAAATAAGGCAAAGTAAATCTCAGATGGCTCCACCATAGTTGGTCTCAATCTGACCAATTAACGTTAAGCTATTTTGAAATATAAAATGACATTACCACATTTTCAACGCTTTGCTAGCGCCATTAGTTCCACAGTTAGCCTCCCCATTGAAGACACATCTTATGACTATGTTATTACTGTTATTATTGTGTTATTGATTGAACAATAGACACGCCAATATAAACAAGAACAAAATTAATGGGAGAAATCATGTACTTTTTCCATTACCGTGTTTACTAGTATGCCTCTCGTTTAATCTAACACAGTTCATACAAACAATGACGGCTGAAATACTGAATCATCTATAGTAACACAAGCTTCCCAAATTAACATTATACATATTTGCATTGTTATAGTCGTGATGTGCGGTTGTCAATATCTTCTGATTAAAAGAGCTGCTTTTACTAAACTAATAACAAATTACGTTTGGTAGTTTTTAAAGTAATAAAAAAATAACCATTGAATGTCCTTTTAAATAAATAATAACAGGCACTTAAAAATCTTTCAACGTGCATGGATGAGTAAATGCCATACATGGACGACACATGGACATAGTTAGAACTTTACGGTAGCACTTAAAAACAATTTTATTTCAAAGAAGTTTACGTTACCTATAATAAGTAGTATTTTGTTATTATCAACAATTTAATTTCTTTACATAATGCGTAACACGATAGAGTTAGGATGTTCTTTTGAATAAATCCCCTTTTTTTTTTTTTTTTGATGGGAAATCATCAAATTACTTCTCTGGGCGGAGCAGGAGGGAGTGTCAGACTTTTACTGACTAAAACCCATCCATGTTCCTACATCGCCCTTTGTGGTCCGGGGTCACGGTATCCAACCCCTAAAACCCCTTATCTTGACTTAGAAAAACAAAGAAGTTGAATTGTGAAAAGGCACTTTCTGTAACAAAATAATAACTGAGAGAAAACGTGATTCTCTCAGTTATTATTTTGTTACGGAGTTTACGTCATTCGGTACGTCGTGTTTCGTAATATCTTCAATGCTGTTGTGGGAGCAGTCTGTGTCAAAACAAGTTCAGTGAATGTTGCGTCGTGGAAAGCCTTTGGCTTCCCGTTCCAAACGCTTTCCACGAAGCAAAACCGTAAAGAGAAATGTCCAGCGCATCCATATTTCCCGAAGGTTGGTGCTGTGCTATTTAATAGACATGAGGGCTTTACAGCGAACGGTTTGAATACGTTGTTATTATTGCAGAATACATTTTCTCGGAATGAGGCTTGGGAGAGTGGATTTGAGCATCAGTCTACAATGAATGAAAATGTTGTCCTCAAAATTAACCCAATAATGACTAGAACAGAACATTTTTTGACGTGATAACGTCTAATAAATCGATGAACACCGGCTGCACGCACGAAAAAGTGTCACACCGTTACGCGCGCCGCGATCAACGCCCAGACCAAACCCTTCAACCTAGAAAACTCAAATTTTGCACAGTGGTTCACATACTCGTACATTATAATGTAGACAAGGAATAAGGAAGGATTTTTTAAAATTCAAGGGAGTTCAATAGTGGATGAAAGTTTATATAAAAGTCAGTCAGTTTTAAAGTTACGATCTTAAAATTTTGTGTTTAGGCTGACGATTGAAAATTAATTTATACGTGCCCAGCGTTTCTGATAATTCCACCCTTAAGGGAGTTAAATAGGGAATGAAGGTTTATATAAAAGTCCGTCAGTTTTAAAGTTAAGACCTTAAAATTTTGTGTTTAGGCTGACGATTGAACATTAATTTATACGTGTCTCAGCGTTTTTGATAATTCCACCCCCGAAGGGTTAAAAAGGGGGATAAAGTTGTGTATGGAAAGTCCCTAATTTTCGAAGTATAAATTACAAAATTTATTATCTAGGCGTATGGTTGGAAGCTAACGCAACGGTCTTGTTAGAATTTAAATCCTTAAGGGGGTGAAAAGGGAGATGAAATTTTGTTTTTTAAGTTAAAATCTCTAATATCATGAAAAATTACGTTATCACGTAAAATTATCGTCCGTAAACCGACTTTACAGACAGCCAGTTTTTTTTTTGTCCTCTACCCTGTTACGTGAAACTCTAATCACTGAAATTATGCTATATGCTATAAACTTAAAAAACGTAACATGAACCACAATAAAGATTTTACCTACCTCTGTGTATAGAAAGATATAAATAAAAAGATACTAACCCGAGATTTAGAACTTTCAGAACTTGTGCAAATTGAAAGTGTATTAAATTTTATTCAGAAGCATACGATCAGTCGATGTGGCGACGCACGATGCGTTGGAGCCCTATGTCCAGCTGTGGACGTTTATTGGCTGATATGATGATAATAATAAATAATAAATGATGTTTATTTTGCAAGTAGGTTTTTACAAACAATTTCAATAGTCATTTTTTTAAACTAGATGGGGCCGGTGTTTCGTTCCTGACTACTCTGAGAAGAAACAGCCAAAACAAACTCAGAGGCCATAGTCTCTTTTGAAGTCCAGACATAATCTTGCTAAATTCACATGAGAACTATGCAGATTAGTGTCTGAGATGAGTGTTTTGAAGAAAGAACCATATAGATTTGGAGAGGACCTGTCCAGTCAGCGCAAGCATTTGTCAGTTATCGTGTAGCTCGACTTATAGCTCAAGGAGCTCAACGAAACGACGAACAAGACCAAAGAAAGGACATTTGGGTAGGTCGTTTATAGTACTCAAACTGCCAGACAGTCGTGGGAAAAAATAAAATAAAAATGTGACCTACATGGTCCTCACATTCACAATTAATCAAATAAAATGACGATGATGATTGCACGGAAATTGAGACATTCAGTGACTTGAATCACCCTTTTTTTTTCGGATGGGAAATCAACAAATGACTCCTCCCGCTCTGGGCGGAGGGAGTGTCAGACTTTTACTGACTAAAACCTATACATGTTCCTTCATCGCCCTTTATGTTCCGGGACCATGGTATCTCTTTCGAACGCCGAAACCCCGGACGCAACCCCGGACTTGAATCACCCTTCGTTACAAAATCATTTTTACGAGGTCCCATGAAATCTTACAAAGTTATTATAAGGCTAGATAATAGTACATTACTGCAGCGACCAGCAACAGAGGCAATGGTGGACGAACGTGTAAACACATACACACGGTTACGGTCGATTATATTATGATTTCATCTTCTTTTTAGATTCTTAATTTAAAAATATCAATTTTTATTAGGAGCTCTTGGCTAAATAATAACAGCCGCTCGGGTCGATCGTTAGGTTAAGGTGCCGGGTGCCGGTGCCGGTGCCGGTGCCGGTGCCGGGTTGGGTAGGTTGCCTAGGTTGGTCTGTGCATGGGTGACCACCCATTACATACCGAGTTTCCTCCGTGCCTCGGAAAGCACGTTAAGCCGTTGGTCTCGGCTGTCATTTGTAGATCTTTGACAGTCGTTAGGTAGTCAGAGGCCTAAAAAGTCTGACAACTAGTCTTACCAAGGGGTATCGTATTACCCGGTTCTGGTTGTGGAGGTCAGATAGGCAGTCGCTCCATGTAAAATACTGGTATTCAGCTGCATCCAGTAAAACTGAGAGCCGACTGGAAAAGGCTAGGCAGATGATGATTTAAAACTATAGATTTTTATTTTTTTATTTCAAACAGGGTTTTTCTTTTTAAAGAAAACACACAACATAAACATGATAAAGTTCAATTTAAAAAACAATATCAGAGCAGCTAGTGATCACAATTTTTGTTTGATGTGTGTACGTAAGTCCATCAATGCCTAAGTTGTGGCCAAGGCTTGTATATGTATAGAACTTTTCTCAAATAATGCGAGGAAATTAAAACTAAGTAGTACCCTAGGCAGAACTTTTTATTTAAAAATACAATTACTTGTCAAAATCAATGATGCACACAAACAACAATATTTTTTTTCGCGTTGAAGAGTTTATTTGTTTCTTTTCTTCAATAAACCGCTTTCTATTTGCAAGTCAATTCGAAATTTAAATAAAACCTTTGATAAGTAGCTCCTTGGTTGCCATGTTTCAGAGTAAAAGATCGTTCCATTTTTAAATAACACGACAGATATATTATGAGTTTACTATTATTCCCATTTTGAACTCAAACTCGAAACATTTATTTCAAATAGACCTGGTGGCCTACCATGACGTCTTAAAGCAGGATCGTTTTAATCTTGTTCCAGTGTGGGAAAGAGATGGCGCTAGACCTATGTAATAAATTTGGCCGCTAAACACGACAGATACGGATTTTCATACAACTTTTGCCGGCCGCTGGTCGCATGTATCTGGCCAGTACAGCAATTTCGATTTACTTCGAAGAAGGTTGTCAAAATAATGCTCAAATTTCCAAGCATGTTTGAGAGAAAGTTGTTATTTTTTATTTCGGAATCATCATTATCTTCCTGCCCTTAAGTACTTGATTATATATATATACAGTGTGTACACAACCTCATCACGAAGCCGTCAAGTAAGCATTAAGTACATCAAACTTACTTTACGCAAAAATTATTGCTGGTTAACGACTTTTTTTCAAAAAAAAAAAAAAACATGTTTTGTGGTAGAACTCAATGTAACGGACTCAAAACATTATGCTGATGGATGGTTTGAACAGTACGGGGGTCGTGGAGGTGGAAAATCTTACAATAAAACTTGTATTAAAAATAAAAAACTTGCCAAAAAGTTGGAACTTTGACCCCCAATATCTCCGTAACTAGAAGGTTCCCAGGTATGGTGTAGAACAAAAAAATGATCGCAATGACGGGAAGAACAAGTGCCTTTCGGCTTCGTTAAGAGGTGTTTTACACCCTTTATATGTAGGAGAAAAAAACTAATCACGATGACATTATAATATCATCATCATCATCATCAGCCTATAATCATTCCCACTGCTAGGAGACGGCCTCCTCTCAATGAGAGGGAATGGGCTATAATCCACCACGCGGGCCAAGTGCGGATTGGTAGATCTCACAATTCTTCGAATTTTTGGTTCTAGGACATGCCGGTTTACTCACGATGTTTTCCTTCACCGTTTTGAGAGCAGTGGTGCATTATAATATAAAATGAAGTAAATTTGACGCGTAGGTTTATATTGAAAACTAGTATTTGCGTTGTGCGTGAGGTTTCAGTTTCGTGTTTTTACGAAGTATTCCTTACCCTTGTTTTATTTTGAGAATCCATAGGAATTCCTTAAATGAATTGGAAAATCCATTGAAGTCCTTAAAAGATTTTTTAAATTTTGTAAAATCTTGTAAATATTTTTAAAACCCCTAAAACATTCTAACAACTAATCAAGCAACTAATCTCAATAAAAAAAAAGAAATTAAAGTAAAAAAAAAGTTAACTAAACTTTGCTCGTCGTCGACCTACCTACCACCGGAAAGCTATCGTACCAGCACGGGACAGGTTTCAACGCCTACCATTAGTCGAGTGCAATTTGATAATAAGGTGGAACGAAGTTTATAGTGGTCGGATTTTTATGGGACTTTTTTTATTGAGTTCCTAGAGGAGTAGAGAAGAAAGTAAAATAAAAAGTTTCGCCGCTCCCAAGGATTTTTTATTTTTTAATCCTTTGTTTTTGTTTTTTTTTATCTATGATTAACTTCAAATTCGACGAATTCATATTGTAGCACAATAGTGTGACCAACGTGCATCCATTAAACGCTAATTTGGTCTTTATTCATGGTTGTCAATGTAATCAAGTATCTTTTGAAATTTTCCTATTTTCAACAATTATTTCTAAAATATCGAATTTGAAGACTAACAATTTCTTTTGAAATTGGTAACTGATGCTTTTTCAGAGATAACTGGACCAGAAAGTATTAATGAACACCACTTTCATGAGTGTAGGTGACTTAAAACTCATTCGGAAATGTCAGAAAATTGTCTATGTTAGTGAAAGCATTTTTTTTCCAAATACTGCTATGAGACTCAATGTGCAAATTATTGTCTAAATCCTCAATTTATTAGCTATCTAACAAGGTATAATATCTAGAAAAATATTTAAGGATGCTTGTTAAATATTGGTTACTGCTGAAAAAGTAAAACATGACAAAAGGCATCTATCGCTAAGAAGTGGGAGTGGTATCGGTATCGGTATTGATATTAACTTGTGCGCAGAGACCCAAGCTTGCAACTTATCTTAGATTGAAATCGTGAGAAATGGTTACGTTATAATTACGATATTTTTTGTAAATTTACCAGCGGGCCCAATCCACCTTCGTCAGCAATAATCATCATTTATCGAGTGGATAGCAGATATAGTAAGGATATTTTCAGGATAATATTTACGTTGACCGTTACAGAAATATTTTGAGAAAAATGGCCTTCTTTAACTTTTATATAGACGATTTCCTGATAATTGTGAATACATTTTTAGTCACTTCACTCCGTAAACATGTTTTTTTTGAATATTTTGACATCCAATTATCTGTGAAAATGTCATCAGTTATCAATTTTAAAAGAAATCTTGGTCTTAAAATATAAAATTTTTAAAAATAATTGCAGAAAATAGGAAATTTTCAAAAAATACTTGAAATATTGCATTACATCGACAACAATGAACAAAGAAACATACCAATTAGCATTCAATGGATGCACGCAGGTTACACTATTACGCTACAATATGAATTAGTCGAATTTAAAGTCAGTCATTACGAAAAAAAAATATTTCAAGAAAATAAAAAAATTAAAAGTCGCGAGCTCCAATTTTTTTTTTTTTCTTCTCCACTCCTCAAGGAACTCAATAAAAAAAGTCACATGAAAATAAGACCACTATAAACTTCGTTCCACCTTTCGAGAATTTTTTGTCTAATTGCACTCGGCTATATAATATTCGTTCAAACACCTAATGGCTATCTCTAACCGTTACGAAGTTACAGCCCTTTCAAATTTAGGGGAGGTTGGGGAGGGGAGGGTTTACAAATTTCAACGCCCCTCAATAGTTTTAGGTAACAATCAAAAGTTTTTTCAGTTATCTAAAAAGGGGTGAAGGGGAGAGAGGGGGAGTTTTGAAAAATGATTTTAACTAACGCATTGCCCCTTTATATGAATCTGAAAAAAAATTGTTCCAAGTCTCTTAAATTTCGAGATCCGCCTAAAAGGAAGAAGGGCAGCAAGAGGGGCTACCTTGAAAACTGATTATTACTTTTCCGAGCCCAATCAACACGATTCCGTAAAAAAAAAAAAACAAAACACGGGTCTCTTAGTTTCCGAGATACGATAGGGAGGGGGAGAAAGGGGGGAAAAAGGGGAGGTTTGGCACTATACCCCTGAGAGAGAGAGAGAGTTACTTGTTTACGAATCTGTCAAAATATACCCCTCCCCATCCACCATCTGGGAGAACAATTATGTCACTGAGTGAGTCAGTCAGTCAGTGAGTGGTAATCGAGCTTTATATAGTATAAAATAAATATATAAATAGTTACATACAGAATGGACTACTGGACCGATCTCCGACATTTTAATCTCAGATCTGACATTTTCATTACGGTGCTGAGTTTGTTAGATTCATCAGCGTCACCAGAGGTAACAAATTGATATTCACAGCGTTTTTACGTCGTCATTGCAGTAAGGGTGATTTTCCAAGGGTAGTTCAATATTTCAACCATCATCGTAGTGAAACGTAGAATCCTTGCCAAACAAGTTACGGAGACAACCGGCAATCCGCAACGCCGTCGGCTTGAAGCTAAAGTACTCTTAAAACTGCAGATAGAAAATTTTACTCAAAGGAAACTTTCCTTTATTTTTGAATAGAAAGCAAACTGCATTCAAAGATTTTCGAAAATTCTCTTCTCCCACACCCGGGAAACGAACCGGCTAAAGTCTGAAAAAATTATACCCTGTACTTTTATTGCATCGATCGTTGGGGTCAATTATAAGGATGAAATCTCTCTAACAAACATGATAAATTAAATGAAAGGAAAACCAGGAAATTTGAAGTTACAAATTCAATGAGTCAAGTTTAAGCTCTTTAACTAACATCCATCTTTTGTAATGCAGACTCCTTTACGACATACTCGTAGCTGCGTGTATGAGGTAATTTAAATATGTAATGATAAATTATAATTTGAAAATTAGATTGTCACAGTTGTTATTCACATTTGATTGTTTTTACAACTCATTAAACATTTTGTCTCACGGTGAAAATGGCTTATCAAGAACAGTTTGATTTAATGGAAGCTTATTTTTTAAATAACAAAAACGTGAATCTAGCTCTGCGGTGGTATGGAGAGAGATATCAAGACCGACAGGCACTAACTCGGTTCGTATTGAAAAGAATGGTAGAAAATTTAATTTAATTTGCTTTCTATTCAAACATAAAGGAATGTTTCCTTTGAGTAAAATTTTCTATCTGCAGTATTAAGAGTACTTTCCCTCCAGGTGGCATTACAAAATTCCACCCTGTATATTCGAGTATAAGGGCTGCCATACGTACCGGCAAAAAAATTTTAATTGTAATTGCAAAAAAATTAGGACTATAAAGCTCACAATCCGACCATGAAATAATCTACATTGTCTTGCTCCGCTACTGAATACTTATTTATCGATTCTTTGATGGCTCGACAACTACTATCAATGATTTACGAAACCAAATATTACCGTCAGCGTTACAGTATGTAAGGCAGCCCTAATTTAGATACACATTAATATTCCGTTGATACGTACCCAAGGGTCGTTCTAAAGTTTTGCTAGGGGTTCGGACGACGGGGAGGGATGATCTTTGTTTCCCACCCCGACGAAATCCAGTAGAAGCCGTATCAACTTCAGACATGATACCGGGGTCTTCATCAAATAGGCAATTGTTCGTTGGTTGGCCATATCGACCTGCGGCGGTCTGAAACAAAAAAACTTGTTCAAGAAAGTATGTAACGATTTCCGGAAAATGGAATTACCAGTGTTAAACTAAAACTACAATACACACTTATTAAATTCCTTGCCGATTCAATATTTAGTAAATACAAAATAATTAGCAACCTAGCAAACTTGCACCCTGATCTCTCATCTGTAACATTATTATGTGCGAGTATTTTCCGGCCGTCAATTTACGTAATCTATACTTCATATTATAAAGCTGAAGAGTTTGTTTGGTAGAACGCGCTAATCTCAGGAACTACTGAATGGAATTGAAAAAAAAAAAGTGTTGAATAGTCCATTTATCGAAGAAGGTTACAGAATATAAATAGCGGGAGCATAAATTAAAAATGTTGCAAAAACGGGGAGATTTTATTACTTTTGTGAGCTTTTTCTCTCAACCAGCCAACCAGTTCCTGAGATTAGCGCGTTCAACCAAATAAACTCTTCAGCTTTATAATATTAGTATAGATTTGTGAACACGATCTCACTTTTTTTTATCTGTATTGAACAGTACGACACATTATTACACCGAATGATATTTAAGACTTAATTGGTCTTACCTAAAAAGTTACGTAAACGTTCACGTGGGGTGCGTGACACCCCGAACATATAAAGGTCATGTCACATTACACCGGCACCTTTACGGCACCGCTCCAACCCGCAATTAACTTGTCATTCAAATTAGAACATTAAATCGTGTGTCGTATAATACTCGTATATCCCACCAAAAACATTTTCATGTAAAATGTTGCCAAGACGAGACCATATGACTCGCACTGCCAAAAAGTTATCAGATTTCATGTAGAGCCAAGCTTCTAACTCTACACGCCCGAACTCTACAAGGTCTAACTTCACAAACTCTACACCTTAGTCAAAATATGTGGCGCAAATATGCAGCGAACCGCCCATGCGTTTCGCTGCATTCACATAGGCGTAAGTTGAAAAATGCATCCACTGTTCATTACTTTTCTGTTATACAATAGTTCTTGTAGTAACGAAACGGCCAAGCCGCATAATATTTTGACTAAGGTGTAGAGTTTGTGAAGTTAGACCTTGAAAACCTATGGTTACCCTTGGTTTTCAATTATTTTCAATATACAGTGTATCTTATGAACTTTTAACATCCTCTGAACCTGTGTTATGCAAATAAATGATTTGCATTTGTATTAACATTGGCTGTAGTAAACTTTGAAAAGAAAGATCGACTTTTCTTAAACCCAATCAACTAGGAACAAAGTTGAGTCTTGACAGAAATTCACAATTGGTAAGCGAAACCTTTGAGTCTACACAAACCGAACGGCTGCGCGAATACGCGATAATCGCATTCATTAATTTTTTCATTCATTATTTTTTTTAATCTTCGCATCACCAAAAAAAAGTGTTTTGTTTTTTTTTCCCGCATTCTTCAAACGCTTTTCTATACTTTTGCTGTCTCGTGAACCAAGTTATTGAGTATTACAAACAGGTAAATTTAGGTTTCCGGTTAGCCGTGTGGTATCCGGCAGAGTAGAATAGAACCAACCCATTACACTCACGGGTGTCGTATAAGGCGTCTAATGTCTGAGGCAGAACACCTTGCGCCTCCGTAGACCAGAGAATGGGCAGCAGCGTTTTCTGTTAGTCTTTCATCACTGCGATCTCCAATCCGCCTGTCAAGCGTGGAGAATACGGCAAATTCCTTCCATCATGGGAGAGGCTTATGTCCAGCAGTGGACGTTATGGGCTGTTGTAGTAGTGTAGTAAATTTAGGTATAATGTTTTATTTCTAAAAAAACACAATTAAATCCGAAACTGTATCTCGTAACTTTCCCATTTCGACAACTAAACAAAATAGCATCACTAAAGTCCCATTTCGTAACTATTTTGAGCTTCCGAAAAATGAGTTTCATTTTGAAAAGCACTATAAGACTTTTAGTTAGTTATTTTATTAATCCACTATTAAAAAGCAGCGTAGCAAAATAGTCAAAAACAATAAGTTAAATTAACAGGAAAACTCTGCGTGAAAATGTTATTTTGCTCAATCCGTGCTCACACCGTTTTATGACTCTTGGGTTAGTCCGTTTATGCTCATCTTCAGAAACACAAACTATCAC
Source organism: Xestia sexstrigata (assembly GCA_941918905.2). Classification (NCBI taxonomy): domain Eukaryota; kingdom Metazoa; phylum Arthropoda; class Insecta; order Lepidoptera; family Noctuidae; genus Xestia; species Xestia sexstrigata. The sequence goes on along the minus strand of OW799200.2, from coordinate 5,701,185 downwards.
CTAAACGAATGCCTCCATGAAACCGCACGGCTGGTATCAAAGCTCGGCTCACCGCCGTGAATTTTAATTACAACCTTGAAATAATATTTAGACTTTAATTTAGGTATCTGTGTTACTGAAAAAGAACACTAGTATAACATCGAAAGTATTAGTGATGGCAAACATATTGCGTAAATTCACAGGTAATACCTTCTTGTTCATGATCTTGACTGATGTCTGATCGCGGAGCTTGTAGACGGTGGCATACTCAGGTGTATTCATCGGAATAGAAGGACCCGGCTAATAAAAATAAATAAAAGAAAAACATACAAAATTAAATATAGTATTTAAAAAAATATAAAATTATTGGTCAATGCCAAAAAAAGAAACGCTCTGAAAGGATTTGCTCAGAACGATTCTTCTTGTCCACTAGACCTCACTTCAGGCTCACTTCAGAGAGAAAATAACTTGCCAAAAATAACAATCTTCGAAAATAAAAGGAACTGAAAAAAACATCGTTTTATCGTCTTGCTGGTGTTTTGATGCTTCCCATAAGAAACAATTAGGGTCTTATGAGAGCTCCTTAGTTACCATGTCGACACTTGTTCAACGTGGGCACCGACCAAATGAAACACCCATTTGTATTCTGATGTTCTATTACCTATCTCTTCTTTTTGGCGGTCAAAAGTTGCGCACAAGTACAACCTATTATGGCTAGAATTACCTGGAACAAGAATTAGGTGCCTAACAAGGTCCCTTGCGGCAAACTCGGTATTATGGCCAAAGATCTATTCCAGCGCCGGGAAATCTTCGGTCGTGGGTCGTGACAGTCGCGACACAAACTATGTTAACAAGTTAGTCCGGTCAATTTAAACATAAAAATAATGGTCTAATAACAAAAATTCCCGGAGAGCCAAATATTGGTGGAGAGCTGGGGTTTAGCATTACAAATAAAGTTTTGTAAATCCCCATCGATCCTGTGTGCTACAAAAGTTATTCGGGGTCAAAAGTCAAAATTTTAGGTTTTTTGATTTTTTCTCGAAAACTGCCAGTTTTATCAAAAAAAAAACACAAACCAAAGATCTTAAAATTCTCTACAAAAACGGTCTTTACGACTTTATTCCTGAGATATCGCGATTCTAAGAGTCACATTATACATGATATGCGCACATTTCCACGCCACCTGTGAGGTAGTGTACTCGGCGCGTTTTTTTTACCGTGGTTTCCCCTGTAAGCCTACTCCACTAACTGTCATGACAATTTTAGGATAATTTACTACTCTGTCAAGAAAGTACCGGGAAAAGATCGATAAAACACAAAATATTAGTTATTTATCCAAAATTATTTTATTACCTTCAAAGTATGCTCCTTCAGAACCGACACACTTACGCCAACTAATAATCCAATCATAAAAATATTTTTTAAATGCTTATTCCAGAATTGAGTTCAGTTCTCGCCGCGAATTCTCCTTTATGTCTTTTACTGAATGAAAACGGGTGCCACGAAGTGGTAATTTGAGTTTAGGAAAAATAAAGAAGTCGGCTGGAGCCATATCTGGTGAATAAGGTGGTTGCTCGATGGTATTTGTTGAGTTTTGGTCAAAAAATCGTTCACAACTGTGCGAAGGCGCATTATCGTGGTGCAAAATCCAAGAATTTTCTTTCCACAAATCTGGAATTCATTTATCTAATTTGCTCTCTTAAACGCTGCATAACGTCCGAATAATATTTTTTATTTACCGTTTGACCTTCCGGCAAGATTGTCAGTCACTATTTCCTTCACTTTTGCGATGTTAACTTCAGTTGCAGACGTTGAAGGCCTACCAGAACGAGGCAAATCTTCCATCACACCTTGACCGCTTTTGAACGCTTTGTACCACTCATAAGCGCGTGTTTTTGATAAAGTCGATTCACTGTAAGCCTTCTGTAACATTTTCAGAGACTCCGAACTCGAAATTCCATTGGCGATGCAAAATTTAAGACAAACTTTTTGTCCGATATTTTTGTCCATTATGAAATTCGCAATACACACTAGATATGATATAACTAAAATCAGCACTGCATTTAATCTAATTAACAGATGTAACTCAAACTCCGCGCCAAAATGGAAAACAGTTGTGCCAATCTAACAACAACAAAAAAAAACAAAAAAAAATTTGGAACCATAAACAAATCATCCATTCCCGATACTTTTTTGACTGAATGTAAGTGAACAATACCCGTCAAGTTCTAGATATTACCTTATTATTGATATTGATTATTGATATTGCTATTGATTATTGGGTTAACCATTGTTTTGATTTCTTTAGACATTTTAATCAGATTCATACTCTTGAAAGTCTACTTCAATAGTCATGTCTTCTTCGATTTCTTCTTCTTCCTCTTGCTCTTGCTGGATGTTCATAAATTGTTCAAATGTGGCTGAGTCATTGGTCTCTTCATTAAAATCACAGGAATTTTCCTCCACTGTACTCAACTGGACATTTGATCAAGACTGACCTTGGCAATTGGTACACGCTGGAGAACACAGCAACCCGACTTTTTTACAGCCACATTTGGCACTACAACCTTTTTTGCAAATTCAAAAAATTGTGTTGTTGAGTTTTCTGGAGCAGGTGGGAGTACAGTTTGAATCGGTTCCAGAGTATTATCTATCAATTTCCAACCCTAATCTTCTGGGTTCAGTTGATTGCCTAGCCATGTTTGAACTTGATAGTATACTCGATACAAGTGTTGAATAGCAGATGTGATGTGTGATGTTGTTTTTTGAAGTACTAGCCTGTTCCTCCTTTTTTTTTTTTTTTTTTTTTTTTTTTTTCGGATGGGAAATCATCAAATGACTTCTCCCGCTCTGGGCGGAGCAGGAGGGAGTGTCAGACTTTTACTGACTAAAACCCATCCATGTTCCTTCATCGCCCTTTGTGTTCCGCGGCCACGGTATCTCTTTCGAATAGTCCCGCAACCCCGGCAGGCATCGGTCCTTTCGGACCCCTTCCTTTTTGCTGACTCTCTTTGAGGCGCGCGTGGAACACGAACGCGCCGTCGACACGGCCTGTCGTCATGAGACGGACGGACGGCGAGCTAGCCCATAGCCCACCGTCCACAGGCCCGCGCCTACGGTGGCCGGGGGCCACGTGGTGGCCCCCGACGCCCGGGGCGTCTCCCGCGGCGGCCGGGACGCTGTGAGGTTCTCTCCCTCTCACGTTCCGCCACCTCCTTCTCTAGCATTACTGCTTCGCAGAAGGAGGTGACGGCGTCCCATTCCGTCTCGCTCCGGACCATGGCTTGCACCAGGGCCGGACGCGAGAGGTCGCCGCCGCCAATCGCCGCTTCGAGGACACGGCGGTGCTCCGCCCACGCGGGGCACACCTCCACCGTGTGCTCCACCGTGTCCTCCGGTCGATCCTCGCAGTGGAAACACCCGGGCGTTTCCTCCCGCCCGATTCGGTGCAGGAACCTCCCGAAAACACCGTGTCCGGTGAGGACCTGCGTCAGGCGGAAGGTGAGGACGCCGTGGCGTCTCTCAAGCCACTCCTCAAAGAGGGGACTTACCGCCACTATTGTGGCGTGCCCTGCACGGGGTTGCGACAGTCGCTCTCTCCATGTCGCCATGAGATCACGCCGGAAGTCTGTCCGCTGCGCGACAATTTGTCGCGGCAGCGGAGTTTCCCCTCGGCGTAGAACCTCCGCGCGCCATTCATGTAGGCGCGCGAGGACTATCGCCTCCAGATCCCATGGCGGCAATCCGGCAAGGAGGCACGCCGCCTCACGGGAGATCGTGCGGTACCCACGGGCCAGCCTTACGGCTACCACCTTTTGGGGCGCGTTCAGGTAGTGGGCTGCACGCAGCCTCAAGGAACGCGCCCACACCGGGGCCCCGTAAAGGGCCATGGACCGCACGACTCCCGCGTAGAGCCTCCGGCAGGAGGCGTTTGGCCCCCCAAAGCCTGTTCCTCCTCACGTTGTCTTTTTATTGCGATTGAAGTTTTCCGGGTTTATGATTTTCTGCAATCCACGTGTATTGTAACGGATTTTTGGCTTCTTAAATACTCAGTAAACTCATCACCTCTCGTGACACTAGCCTCTATTAAAGTTGGCGTTCCACGATCAACCACAACTGTTTCATCTTCAGTTAAAAGTTTATTGCAAATAAAGCAAAGCTGAGACATTCTTTCGAGTTATAAAATAGCACAAATAACCTAAATGTTAGACGCTTGTAATAAGTACGTATATTCACTTGAACTGAACCTTACATTTTTTTTTTTTGGACTTTACTTTGTACCCTATCACTATGTTTTCCTATTTAACCCAAAGGTTGACTGGTAGAGAATGCCTTGTGGCATTAAGTCCGCCTATGTACCACTATTGTACATGAAGTTTAAATAAATAAATAAATAAATAAACCTTTAGCACTAAAAGAAACAGGTATATGAACGAGACCTGCGGACAATAGAATAGCCAGATGTTTTTCAAGGCCACGTGGGTAGAGGGGATTCAGTTAGCGACTGACTATCTTTTGAATAAATGTTTTCAAAATTAATATATATAAAATTAATTAATTAATATATATAAAAGAGACACAAATGGGTATTTATACTTGTTTTAAATGTACATTCAGTCAAAAAAGTATCGGGAATGGATGATTTGTTTATGGTTCCAAAAACAAATTTTTGTTTTTTTGTAGTTGTTAGATTGGCACAACTGTTTTCCATTTTGGCGCGGAGTTTGAGTTGCATCTGTTATTTATATTAAATACAGTGCTGGTTTTAGTAATATCATATATAGTGTGTATTGCGAATTTCATAATGGACAAAAATATCGAACAAAGAGTTTGTCTTAAATTTGCATCGCCTATGGAATTTCGTGTTCGGAGTCACTGAAAATATTACAGAAGGCTTACGGTGAATCGACTTTATCAAAAACTCGTGCTTATGAGTGGTTCAAAGCGTTCAAAAGCGGTCGAGATGTGATGGAAGATTTGCCTCGCTCTGGTAGGCCGTCAACGTCTGCAACTGAAGTTAACATCGCAAAAGTGAAGAAAATAGTGACTGAAAATCCCCATTCAACTCTGAGAGAGATAGCCGCCGAACTTTCTGTATCTCACGAGTCGATCCGTACCATTTTAACTAATCATTTGGGTATGAAACATGTTGCTGCTCGGCTAGTCCCAAAAGATCTGAATTTTCTCCAAAAACTCAATCGCATGAAAGTCGCTGAGGACATGCTAGAACGAGTCAGTTCGGACCCAACATTCATGAAACGCATTGTTACTGGTGACGAGACGTGGGTTTACGAGTTTGACATGCAAACTAGTCAACAAGCTTCGGAGTGGCGCCTTCCAACTGAACCGAAACCGAAAAAACCACGCCAAAGTCGATCAAAAGTCAATGTCATGTTGACTGTTTTCTTTGACTATCGCGGTGTTGTGCACTCTGAATTCTTACCGGAAGGTCTGACTGGTAAATAAAGAATATTATTTAAGCGTTATGCGGCGTTTAAGAGAGCAAATTCGACGAAAAAGGCCAGATTTGTGGAAAGAAAATTCTTGGAATTTGCACCACGACAATGCGCCTTCGCACAAGGCTTATCATTGTGAACGAATTTTTGACCAAACACTCAACAAATACCATCCAGCAACCACCATATTCACCAGATATGGCTCCTGCTGACTTTTCTCTTTTTTATAAACTCAAATTACCACTTCGTGGCACCCGTTTTCAATCGATAGAAGACATAAAGGAGAATTCGCGGCGAGAACTGAACTCAATTCCGGAAGCAGCGTTTAAAAAATGTTTTGATGAATGGATTATTCGTTGGCGCAAGTGTATCGTTTCTAAAGGAGCATACTTTGAAGGTGATAAAATAAATTTGGATGAATAACAGACATTTTGTGTATTATTGATCTTTTCCCGGTACTTTCTTGACAGAGTAGTATATACGTGGCATTATATTATGTGCATATCATGTGTAATGTGACTCTTAGTATCGCGATATCTCAGGAATGGTAACTCTTAGGAAAAAAATCATAAAGACCATTTTTGTAGAGAATTTTGAGTTTTTTTTTGATAAAACACCGTTTTCGAGAAAAATCTAAAAAGCCTCAAATTTGACCTTTGACTTTTGTAGCACACATAGGATCGATGGGGATTTTAAAAACTTTATTTGTAATGGTAAACCCCAGCTCTCCACCAATATTTGACTCTCTGGCAATTTTTGTTATTTTAAATGTCATATTGACCGGACTAAGTTACATTAAATTAAAAATTTAAAAAGCCCCCGACATGTAGGGTCATAATATTAAGGTTTTTAAGTTTATACATTTTTTGTGTCGGGGGTTTTTTAAATTTCGAATTAAATTTTTAACCCCCGACGAAAAACCAACAGGGTGTTATAAGTTTGACGTTTCTGTGTGTGTGTGTGTGTGTCTGTCTGTGGCATCGTAGCTCTAGAACGGATAAACCGATTTTGATTTTGTTTTTTTTTTTGTTTGATAGGTGAATTAGTCAGGAGTGTTCTTAGCAATGTTTGATGAAAATCGGTCCAAGATGGCCGCCGCCACAAAATGGCGGATTACATATTTTTTCATAACTCCCTCAATATGGGTATCAAATGAAAGGGCTTGACTAGTAGAATAATTTACACTATATTGAAAGGGAATGAGGAATACTAACTAACGAAATGAGACAAGGAAAGTGGAATGATGACTGGTACGTAGGAACTAACGAATTATTTTTTATTTAACTTTTAGTACTGTCGAATAAGCTATTTGGTTTACAGTTTAACCAAAAAATTACATTGTAAAATGTAAACCATATAACTTGTTCGACAGTACATTACGTCTCGGGGGTTTTTTAATTTTTTAGTTTAATTTTACTTGTTATTTCATGCTTTTTGTCCCTACAAAAAGCATGAAATAACAAGTAAAATTACTTCAACAGTAGAAAAAAAAAGAAATGAAAAAAAAAAATAAGGAGTTCCTACTCCTTGATTATTTTTTTTCATTTCTTTTATTTTCTTGCGTTTTAAGATTCATGTAATTTGGTGTTTAATCAGGTTTTTTATCCGTCAAAAGGCTAAATCAAAAATAACTTGTAGGTACCACTCATCACTCCACTTTCCTCCTCAATCTAGGGCATTAATAAGACAACCCCACCCACACCCCACCCACATTTAACCCGCCTGCCTTCAAAGCAAGAGTGAACAGGCATCTTCTGGGCACGCTCGTTCCGTCATAGATTTCATCCATCGCTTTCCATCAGGCGTGATCAAGGTCAAGAGCAGTCCCAGATTGTAATAAAAAAACATAAAAAAAATACAAGTTTTTAGTTTTCATTTCGTTCCTCATTCCCGTTCAATATGGTGTACATTATTCTATTAGTCAAGCCCGTTTATTTGATACCCATATTGAGGGAGTTGTAAAAAAGAAATGTAATCCGCCATTAAGTGGCGGCGGCCGTCTTGGACCGATTTTCATCAAGCTAAGAACACTCCCGACAATTCACCTTTTAAACAAAAAAAAATCAAAATCAAAATCGGTTTATCGTTCGGGAGCTACGATGCCACAGACAGACACACAAACAGACAAGTCAGACTTATAACACCCCGTCCTTTTTGCGTCGGCCCCGACCGACGCAAAAAGGACGCTAAAACGGATCAGGTAAAAAGTACGATAACTGAAATATCAATAAGCACAATTTGCACTTACGTTTCCTAGGACAAATCAAACATCTTATTGAAGAGGATGTAAACAGAATACTACAAGCAGATTATGATATGTTAAAATGCTAGAACAATGAAACATTTTAAATCTGACACAACAGTTGACTTACCGGGTTGGCCACATGTCCGGTATTATGGTGCGAGTGCTGTAGCAGTTGGTTGCCGGCAAGCGTATGCCGCCGGGGATCATCTCGCCGTGTGCTACGCCCACGGACCGGCCCTCTGCCGGTTTCGCCGTCGCTGCAACCCCCTGTAAAACAAAAAGAAATTAGATTTTTGATGATTTGATTACTACAATTCTTTTACTCTTATTTTACCTTTGACTTCTATATCTCTGTCAAGTTACTTCCAGAAGTGTTTTTTGTTTCCATCATAATAAGGTTGTAGTCCAGTCAAATTAGCTCAAAAAATAGGGGTAAGGTAGGAATAATTCGCATAGAGCTAAAAATTGGTACGAATTTTGAGAACAAATGAAATGTCAAAAGTCCCCATCGATCCGACCTTGCAAAAAATCCAGGTCAAAGGTCGTGTAAATGGGTTTTTTGTATTTTTCAGCCAAACGGTAAGTTTTATCATAAAAATATGTTCGACAAAATTGTAGATCGTTCAATTATCTATAAAAACTGATTTTATTCCTTTTCCTAAGAATCAACATGTCTGAGATATAGCTGTTCAAAAAGTTGTGTTCTTCATAATAATCAAACGTTTCCACGGAACCGGTGAAGTGGTGTACCTGGCGTGTTTTTTCATAACTTGGTTACCCCGGTGAGCCAATTCCACGATCTATTGTGGTCACGTTTTAATTAAAATTCTGTATAAAATAAGAAATTGTACTATTAGACACTGCGGTGAAAATTATGAGGAAAAAGCTTATGCTCGCGTCTTCACCCGCGTGGAGTTCGATAATTGTCCCACGGGATACTACGGAGATAAAACGTATCCTATGTGTTAATCCAGGTCATAAACTATGTGTATACTAAATTTCATCAAAATCCGTTTAGTATTTTTTGTGTGAAAGAGTAACAAACTTAGGTACTAACTTTCGCCTTTATAATATTAGTGTGAAGTGTGATTATAGAAAATTATTCGTCTGATTGATAAAAGATTATCTAATGGAACTAAAAACGAGTGCAATCAGCTTGTCTTCTCACCACCTCTGCTTCTGCTTGGTAATTAATTGACAATACATTGAAACCAATACAGACATTACTCCAAAACGCACGATTAAGGAGTTTTTCCGGTGCAGGTGGACCAGAAAAACTCCTTAATACAATTTTTTGCAATTTCAATAAGGGGTGTCATGCTAAATGCGGCTGCAACAAAGTTGGGTGGTTTGAATTATTAGCATGTGCCGGTTGTTACGGCCAGTCGTGCATCACTGTTGAATCGCCTCTAAAAGAGTATTCTTACGATATCAGCGAGGTGATATCTGGTGTATCGATCATAGAACAATTTACTTGTACTCAGCAGGAAGAAGATGAAGAAAAGAAGAAGACTTTACATTTGAAGTGCCATTAGATAATTTTATCAAACAGACGAATGATTTTCTCCAGTTAGGTACTCATAATTTTCACCGCTTTCATAATTTCCAATTGTACAATTTTTATTTGAAACAATCTTTTTACGGTTCCGTTTCCGAAAAGTAACTAACGGGACCCTATTACTAAGCCTTCGCTGTCCGTCCATCCGTCCGTCCGCTGTCTGTCAGCGGGCTGCATCTCATGATCGTTCTATAACAACATCATCTGCCTAGCCTTTTCCCAACTATGTTGGGATCGACTTCCAGCCTAACCAGATGCAGCTGAATACCAGTATTTTACATGGAGCGACTGCCTATCTGACCTCCACAACCCAGTTAGTACTGGGTAATACAATACCCTTGGTAAGACTGGTTGTCAGACTTTTTGGGCCGCTGACTACCTGTAACGACTGTCAAAGATCTACAAATGACAGCCGGGACCAACTGCTTAACGTGCCTCCCGAGGCAGGGAGAAAACTCAGTATGTAATGGGTGTTCACTCATCCACGGGCCAACCTAGGCAAGCACGGCTTAACCTAAAGATCGACCCGAGTGGCTGCTATTATTTAGCCACGAGTTTCTCGTCCTACAACAAAAAATAATAAATTAAAAATTAAAGGTTCACCTACTGCGATGGTGCGGAACCCTTTTTGCGCGAGTCCGACTGTCACTTTGCCGGGTTTTTAACTAAACAGGGCCACAATAGATCGTAGAATAGGTTCACCGGGGTAAACACTTAAAAAAAAAACACGCCAGGTACTTCCACTTCACCGGTAGCGTGGAAACGTTTGATTATTATGAAAAACACAACTTTTTCATCTTTTTGAACAGCTGTATCTCAGAAATGGTGATTTTTAGGAAAAACTTTAAAATCAATTATTATAGATAATGGCACGATCAACAATTTTGTCGGACATATTTTTATGATAAAACTTACCGTTTGGCTGAAAGATGCAAAAAACCCATTTACGCGACCTTTGACCTTAAATATATTTTTTGCAAAGGTAGGATCGATGGGGACTTTTGACATTTCATTTGTAATGAATTAAAAAAAAAACATTTATTTCAGGTCCGAGACCCATATAAAACAAAAATAGAAACCAAATACAAACACATAAATTATTGAAATATCAGAATTAAGTACATTCAAATTACATTAAAAACATTATTGAATTAAACTAGATTAAATTACCATTTCCATTTCCATTACCATTTCCCTCTCATTGAGTGAAGGCCGTGTCCCAGCAGTGGGAACATTATAGGCTGATGATGATGATGATGGTAATAGTGTTCCCAACACTCGTACCAATTTTTAGCTCTGTACGAATTATTGTAACCTTGCATGTCTAATTTGACTGGGCTATTGTTGCTTCTGGTCAGTTTTAAAATAATGTATAATATGACTAAAAAAAATTGCAGGACACTAAACCAGGACATTTTACGTTTTGTGTCCAGATAGGTGTAAATCATTACCATGTTTGTCGGCAGCATGTTGCACGTTGCGATGAGGTTTCTATTAAACTTGTAGTACACTTGACAGTTGTATATAGTCGATATTATTTGCTTCTTGGTAACCTCTTTGTATAATACGAGTGAGGGAAACTGACTCAATAAAACATGTACGTGATAAGTAGCGCCCTGATACTTAAGTCTTTCTTTGCCATTAGCCCATTTAATTTCTGTAAAATGTTATTTTAACTTATATATTGTATTTATATATGAGAATTATTATTCTTTTACATAAGAATTATTATTTATGTATCGTCACCCATCACATTAATTAAAAGGCTTTTTTTAGTTTTTAAATTTATTTTAAAATAAATTTTACACTCTCTTTCAACATTCATAAACATGTTAACTTGAAGAACATAAATATAATTCACAACATTCTTAAACTTCAATACATTCATAACTTTTGATAAACTATTTTCATTGGAATAATTTTATGGCCTTTATGTAGGCCTTTACCTGTATACCCCTATTTCTAGTAAAAATAGATAAATAATAGTAACATAGTAGTAAACGTGAATAAAAATACCAACTTAAAATTATTAAATTCTTTATATATGCTCGTATTTTTATATCAGATCTTAAACATCTTATAACTTAAACCAATAATTTTATTTTAAATATATAGTTTTTAAGAAATACTTTTATATTATTACAGAAGGTAACGAATTATTACCTTCTGTAATGTCTAATTATTTTTAATAATATATTATAACAATAATCTGTTATTTTTTAAACAACTAAAACGTTATAATTATGCCTTTATATAGATATTATTATAATTATCTATATTCTTAACAAAAATAATATTACTTATGACATTGAATATAACAGATATTTTAAACGTATTCTATACTGCTACAAGAAGAATAGTCATGGAGAATAATTATATTGTGAATGGCCATTTTAAATGGTTTATTTATATTGCTACATATATTAAGGTCTATCTATTCATTCACGAAATCTTTTACGGGTAACTTGTTTGTATGTTTGCAATTTCTGACATTTTAGTACTCTACTGATGGTTGGTCCGATAGAAGTTTTTGATCAGTGTTAGAAACAGGATCGATTAACATAAAAAAAAAATTGCTTAGAATTTTCAAACAAAATGTATGGGAAAATTTTTAAGCAATTTCTGACTGTTTTAGTAGTCCAACCTGGGTTGGTCCGATAAAACTTTTTGATCAGTATTAGAAACAGGATCGATTGGCATCAAAAAATGTTTTGCCATTTTCTTGCTAACTGTAAATTTAATCGAAAATCTGTGAATAGGTATGGTGGGTGGGCTTGCTATGCCTTAAGAACTCTTAGGGATGAAGTAACTATAACTCATTTATAAAGGTATACTATGCGCTGATTGAGTCCAAACTGAGGTATAGCATACAGTTTTGCCACTACAACTGGCACAGGGCTTTCGTTCTCCAAAAAAAAAACGATCCGAACCATTGTCCGCATCGCTCAACAAGGCTCTTGTCCACCATATTTTAAAGAACTTGGCATGCTCACAGTACCTAGCCTTTATATGGTGGTCCTGTTGAACACCTTTAAAAATATATTTATGACTATGAAACTGACGAAGGCAGGCTAGTAAGGGAAGAAACGCGCAGGCAAGACCTTGCAAACAAAATCACCCCTGCTCTTGGCATAGTAAAAAATAGCCCACATTATGAGGCAGGTAAAATATTTAATAAATTACCGCTAGAGCTAAAAGCATTCACACAGGCTCATTCAAGGAAGGCTTAAGGCATTTCTACTGGAAAGCTGCCTTTATTCAATAGATGAATTGTAAATGGTTTTTGACATCGAATGAGTTTAAATTTATACTGTTGTTACGATTTTGCTTTTGTTTTTTATGCATTTTATTGATTATTTGTTTATTTTATTAAGTATTACCTAAGTATCACATTCAGAGACAATGTAATTCGTTGATGAATAAACGAAAAAAAAATGAAATTGTACCAAAATTTCACGAATAAATCATGGATAGTCTCTTAAGACCATTTTCGTGTAGCTGCAACGGTTAAGGTACGTTAAGTTTACTGCCCCGTTTACCGTGTCCACCCTGTATTTTTCAATTTATAACAAGTGTAAATATATTAAAATAAAGCAATATTGATACAATATTGATTTACATTTTTAGCTACAGTTTTATATATTTCAAATATATATATATAAAATAGAGAGAAAGAATGATTTACACGATACATCATGATTAAATGATTATTTATCGTGTAATTTCGAAAGATCATAGACTGCCCGTTTTCTTCGTTGATCCATTTCAAATCTATGCTTCGCTGTACAAAATCTTCCTGAATGGGGATTTTCTGTCGTGCTGCGGAACTGGAACCCACGTTCCTGGCGCATTGACCCTTCTTTCACTGAAAATAAAAAGAAGATCCGCTATATAAATTAAATTAAATTAAATATCGCTGGACATTACACACAGCGCCATCTAGTGCCACACTAAGCAACGGGGCTTGTGTCGTGGACACCAGATAGTTGATATACTACATAGATACTTTTTGTTTGTAAATACATACTTATTATACATATAAACATCCATGACTCGGAAACAAATGTCCATGCTCATCACACAAACATTTGCTTCTACCGGGATTCGAACCCAGGACGCCAACCTTACGCCAAGAGCTTGTAGTAGCTTAAAGTTATACAAGCACGACAACGGTACACAACAGTAGCTATATCTTTGTGGACAAAGATTCGTGAACGATTAGTTTACTAACATATTATACAGTCATCGGCTTAGAATGTGACCCAAGCGCGTTATGTCGGATAATCGAAATGAAACGCGATACAGGGTTTTTTTTGTTGTAAAACTGAAATGTTAACTCGATTCGTAAATGCCATTGAATAACTTTAAAAAAAGGAGTTATTTTTACAATTATATTATTAAAGTTTTACAATATTACAAAAAAAGATATAGCTTTGTTTAAAAATGTTATTTTAATAAAGCTATGGTACTTAAAATTAAAAACGGGTATTTCCATCTACAGGCCCTGATTACAGCCTGCATGTGATCAGGCATGCTGTGGATTATTTTTTAATGTCCACATGGGGTATTTTTTCCGAGGCGGCCACTGCACCGGTTTTTAACGGACTGATAGTCTCTGGAGGGTTGGTACTGGATCTGATTCGTATTTTAAGCATCTCCCAGACATGTTCTATGGGATTAATGTCTGGGCTTCGTGTTGGCCGCGCCAATTTTGTAATTCTCACCTCGGACAGGTAATCATTCACGCAATGTGCTGTGTTAGGTCGGGCATTATCTCACATTAAGATGAAATCTTCGCTACCGATGAATCCCACGAATGGTAAAACGTGTTCTTGGAGGAACTTTTCAATGTATCGCACTGCCATTAGGCGACCTGCAACTACTGCCAACTCAGAGCGTGCGTCTGAGAAGATCCCTCCCCAAATCATAACCGATCCACCATGGCAATCTCTGGCTGCGTTCGCCTCAGATCATGACTGATCCACCATGGCAATCTCTAGCTGCTTTCGCCCCTGATCATGACCGATCCACCGTGGCAATCTCTAGCTGCGTTCGCCCCTGATCATGACTGATCCACCATGGCAATCTCTAGCTGATTTCGCCCCTGATCATGACCGATCCACCGTGGCAATCTCTAGCTGCGTTCGCCCCTGATCCTGACCGATCCACCATGGCAATCTCTAGCTGCGTTCGCCCCTGATCATGACAGATCAACCATGGCAATCTCTAGCTGCGTTCGCCCCTGATCATGACCGATCCACGATGGCAATCTCTAGCTGCGTTCGCCCCTGATCATGACCGATCCACCATGGCAATCTCTAGCTGCGTTCGCCCCTGATCATGACCGATCCACCATGGCAATCTCTAGCTGCGTTCGCCCCTGATTATGACCGATCCACCATGGCAATCTCTAGCTGCTTTCGCCCCTGATCATGACCGATCCACCATGCCAATCTCTAGCTGCGTTTGCCCCTGAATCCGAAGCAGCAACAGTCAGTTTGTGCAACTTGAGCAAAGTTAGGAGCATTGTGTTCTAATTCTGGAAGCATAAATGACAACAGATTAATTAGTAAATAAAACAATAAAGATTTTAATTTATTTATTTATTTATGGAGAACCAACAAAGCATACACCAAAAATATATGTTTAAGAACTCATGTTGAATTTAACATTTTATAGTGTAGCCTTAATTAAAGGCTGCCACGGCATGCATTAAACATTGAACGTTCACCCCTGATCATGACCGATCCACCATGGCAATCTCTAGCTGCGTTCGCCCCTGATCATGACCGATCCACCATGCCAATCTCTAGCTGCGTTTGCCCCTGAATCCGAAGCAGCAACAATCAGTTTGTGCAACTTAAGCAAAGTTAGGAGCATTGTGTTCTAATTCTGGAAGCATAAATGACAACAGATTAATTAGTAAATAAAACAATAAAGATTTTAATTTATTTATTTATTTATGGAGAACCAACAAAGCATACACCAAAAATATATGTTTAAGAACTCATGTTGAATTTAACATTTTATAGTGTAGCCTTAATTAAAGGCTGCCACGGCATGCATTAAACATTGAAGAAAGAAAATGCAGTTACAAAACAGATCTTACCCATTCAGATCTATCTAAATAAGTAAAATCCGCTTTGCGCTGCCATAACTGCCCGTTTCTGTCTATTAACTGTATTTATACACCAATTATTGGTATATAAATACAGCCAATTGTAACATAAATCTGACATACAAATATATAAGAAAAACTTACATAATTAATTTTTGTTCGACGTTGTGCCAACCAGAAAAAAGATCAAAATATAAATGTAAACACTTTCTCAATCATAAAGTAATGTAAAGTACATTTTTTACAATCTTTCAGGACAATGCCGTACGCAAGACAGACTTGACTTTATATATAGATCTTAATATCTATATATATATATTTTAATATCGAATTTAACTCAACCGCGTTTTGGTTGTTCCAGTAACGAACTTATGTTAAGGCGATTACATGAGCTAAATAAGCAACTGTATTTGTGTTGGTTCAAACTTCGTTTGAAATCCTATTAGTATAAAGTTCTAATCTGCTTGCACTACAAAGCGGTTGTTACGTCAGTCACTGCGGCCGAATAGTGCGAAATGAGTGGTTTTTTGCGATTTACAAAAATCTATTGATTGGACTAAAAAAGTAAAACACTATGATACTAGTATTTTGCTTGTAGAATTATTTGCCAAAAAGTCAGACTGATCGCATATATTTTAGTATGGTTTTTACCCGTTAAAAGAATTTTTTAGAGATAAGTTCGTGATTTTGTTCTATCGAATAAAATTTGTTGTATTATGTTTTTAGAACACTGTCGTACTAGCATATATCCTGAAGAATATTATATATTTTTCTGGTTTTGTTTATTGCAGTGAATCATATGCTTTTTTGCATTATAAAACTCGCGTTTCGCTCATGTAATCGCCTTAAAGTGTCACAAAAATTAAAAAAAATACTAGATGCGGTTACGTCGTTTTATTTTGAAGGTCCTATGGCCACCTTTCAGCTTCATCATTAAACCCTGGTTACCATTTAGAGACAAAGTACTCGTCACGACGAATCATGCGAGCCCAAACTCGATGGGGTTATGTCGTTTTTTAACGGAATTCCTATGGCCATCTTTCAGCTCTATCATCAGACCCTGGATACCATCTAAAGACAAAGTTCTCGTCAAGAAGAATCAAACGAGTCCAAATTCGATTGGGATGCGTCGTTTCATTACAGAGTTCCTATGACCACCTTCCAGCTCCATCATCAGATCAGCTTCATGTCATCATGATATTGAAATATATGCTTCAAAATTGAGTTGCAAATTGAGTTGTACATTCGAACAGACATATATACATTGCAAATTAAATAAAAGCTTGTAAAATAATGATTATTTATTTCTTACTCGAAATTCTCATGCGCGATACCAAAATCACCTTATCGGTTTGTTTATGTATAGGCCACATTCCGTACCGCTGAGTGTAATACCCCGTCAATTTATTGCAAAATGATACACTACGGGAATTCGGCTTCGCGGGTTTTGATATGAAACACTTTCAGGGTTAACTGGATACATACTTAAATATGGTTATTGTTTCGTTAATTGCCTGCCTAACACCTACTATCGGAATCGTCTTTTATCAAGTTTATATTAAGCGCGCTTTACTTGTTGAGCAGTTTCTAGTAGTCACAAGTGGACTCGTATAAAATAAAATAAAATGTTTTTTGAATAAGTTAGATTATAAGATATTTAAATGATAGGCCCGACCACCACGATTGTTTCTTTTGGAAAAATGTTTATCACATTAGCCTACATTCTTCTTCTTCCTGCCCTTATCCCATGTTACTTGTGATCGGCGCAACACGTTTTTTTCTTCCATTCTCCCCTGTCAACCGCCAGACAATCATTTACACCTTTTTCATTCATATCATTACTCACACAATCCATCCATCGTTTCTTTGGTCTTCCTCTCCCTCTCCATCCATCAACATTTATATTCATCACTCTTTTAGTCACATGCGATTCTTCCCTCCTCATCACATGCCCATACCAAGACAGTCGATTCCCTTTCAACTTTTCTGTAACTGCCTACATTGTATAATTTGTATTTTTTTTTTATGTATTGTATAATTGTAATCTGTAATTAGCCTACATTGTGGAATGCAATAAAGAATTGAGTATTAAGCACTACAACTGCTGAGCAATGGTCCAGCAAAGTGTTATTAGGGTTATCCATCAGGATTTCTTCATGCGGCGTTATTTTATTTTTGTGCGGTACACCTTGTAAAATATGAATAACCTAAAAACGGAAAGCGGGGCAGTCTCTGGACTGCCGATAAAAGTGAAAATTAAATAAGTTGTGAGTTGTATTGTCGAGTTGTGTGTGTGCATTTTTTTTTCCCACTATGTCTCCCCCCTCCCCATCAGGCCCCGCCCCAGTAGCAGCACTGATACGAGTTGTGCCTAGCGCTAAGTGGTGCTACGCCGTAGCGGATCGGCTACGAGTGCTAAGAAACGTTCGGTGACGATGAGTTCAATGTTTTTTCTTCACCTGAGAAGAGACCCAAAGTTTTCACTTCAATAACTTACTAATTAATAGAATGATTTACATTTCTCACTTCACTAACCTCGTGAATTATTGTTTTCTTTTTTCAATCAAAACGTATCCAACGTTTTAATATTTAACAAAAACAGTCCACATTATTCTTCTCTAGTGGCCGAAAGCCCAGTTGCGTTTGTGTGTTCTCAACTTAACGTAATGAACTCCAAACACTATTAAACACTGTCTGACTGTTTGTTCGTGATGAACTCCTTTAGGTACACAAACTAAGCCGAAATGCTCTAGTAAAAAACAGTAGTAGTAACAAAAACTGGCCAAGTGCGTGTCGGGCACGCGCAATGTAGGGTTCCATAGTAGCCCGTTATCACAATATAGGACGAACCCGTTTGTACAGCGCCATCTAGCGGCACTTTGTGAAACGTATGATAATTTATTGGGTCCGTGGCTTAGGCCCCCAGTGGTCGAGGCACCCGTAGCCGACGCCCTCGATTGGATAAATTTAATTTAAAGCAATTTTTACCAAATGTACTTTCAGGCACAAAAATCATCATCATCTGCCATTTTAGCAACCAGTCAGCCACTTTAAAAGACCTATTCAATGATACCCCACACGATGGGATTAGACGACGAAAAAAAATTCATCACCACTTTACATAATTATATGAGCTACCCTAAATATTTTTTTCCAAAATTTTATTTTACCACTGTGTCGGCGTAATTGATATACACACCCCCACAAAATTACAGCTTTCTAGTACTAACGGTCTCTTAGCAAAACCTCGGACAGACAGACAGACAGACGGACATGACGAAACTATAAGGGTTCCTTGTCAGGACTACGGAACCATAACATGATGATTTGATCCGAAACTATTAGCGACAAAGTGCGCAGTTTGACGTAATCGCTTTAAACCGCTTAAAGATCATGGCACATTATACCGGCATGCGGCACCGCAACTGCACAACAGCAGCACGGCGCGGCGTCGTCTCGAATTTAGGCTACGGCTAGCCGCCAGCGCGACAACTACGCGTCGTCCGCGAGGTGCAAGCTCGCAGTCCGCGCGCTGACCGCGTGGTGTAAACTTGCTGTCACCGCGAACACAATTGTTATATGGCTTTTGTGATCGACGTTGTTTCGCTGGCGAATCGGAGTCGTAAGCAAGTAAGCACGCTGTCGCCGCGCTGTAAGCTTGCGGTCCGCTCGCTAGCAGCGCATGGGTTGCGAGTCGAGTTGTATGATAGTGGCAAGCGCTGTGACTGCCCGCCGTGGGCTGTTTCACATTGACAGTATGAAATATAATATTATACGACACACGATTTAATGCTCTAATTTGAATAACAAGTTAATTGCTGGGTTGGAGTGATGCCGTTGCAGTGCCGGTGTAGTGTGCCATGACTTTTAAAACTATAGCTGTAGACACTAATATTTTACAAGAATGAAATGAAAAAAGGCTGAAGCGAGTTAGGCATTGATACACCTACAAAGTATTACACCCAAATTGCGCCAGCCTATTGCTACAATTACATAGGCAAAAGTCCAGACTCCAGGATGCTGCTAGAAAATTCCTAACGAATAACCCAATAACACTGCCCGACCTGGGATCGAACCCAAGACTTCAGTCCAGTGGCGCTTGCGAATTTATAATATTATCGTAATTTTATTCAAGCCAGCTTTATGTTAAATTAATAAACTAAATAACTTTTATCCCAAAAACACCAGGTACATTTTTTTTTTTTGAGAATACGATACTTCAGTAATGTATCTGTATCAGTATCTTCAGTATAAAATAAGATAATGATGTACATCAAATTATAAAACTTTTAAACCACAAGATTGCCATTTTATATTAAAATATGATGTTGAATACTGTAGAAAAGGCGGGTTAGTTCGAAACTGCAATTGAAGCTGTTTAGACACCTTTCATTAAAGGGGTGATCCACATTGACCTACACCTACCCTTGTCGCAGGCTTGAGTCTTGAAAAAACTTTTAACACTCTCTTTGTTTGTATTTCAGTCTTTGCCAAGAACATAACAGAGTTAACAGTTTGTCACTTACAAATAATTCGCTAACAGAATAATATACTTTGTATATACAGTGTACTTAATTACTTATGTGCATTATACTTTTAAATCTCAATTGACTTTTCAGTCAATCATTATAAAAGTCTGTTAAATTTATTGAGACTTCTACGTTTAAGGACTAAGCTGCATACAGCTTATTAAAATATGTTTCCTCGTCTTTGGGCTAGGCATTTGTATGAGTAATTGCAGAGCAAAACATTTACGTATAATGTATTCGCGTGGAAATAACCGTTTTTAGAAAAATCAGGGGGTCTAAAATGGCTGCCGAATTCTAATAGGATAATAATATGAATTACGTTACAATTTATAAAATGGTCACAAATTGACAATTCATAATAATTTTCAACTGTGTCTGTGACAATTTTAAGAATTTTAACGTAATTCATTTTATTATCCAATTATGAATCTGCTAAAGCGGCCAATTTAGGGCCCCAGAGCGCAAAAGCAAGATGGATCCTTCCTAAATTAATAAAGGGATTAGATTAATGGTACGCACGCCTAAAGTGATAACAGAACATTTTGATACAAGTGGGGAAACATTTTTACTGCAGCCGAGGCGGAATTAACCGTCATCCGTTGTTATTCACTGTTATGGAGCTAGGAACTGAAGTAACAAATGCCCACGTGTATCAAACGATGCTTTTAAATACACTTGAAGAAATAAATTAATAGAACGTGAGTCAAAATCAAAAAATCAAAATCAAAGCATTTATTTCAAGTAGGCCAGTTACAGGCACTTTTGAATTGTCGAAACACAGTTAAATGTAGCTACAGTCCCAGTCACAAGACATAAAAACTGTGAAAGTACTGTAGTTGCCCATTCCCTAGCGTAGATCTCTATGGAGAAGAACGGGCAAGAAACTCCATGGACACTCTTTTAAATCAAAATATTGTTACAAAATCTTGGTTACATCATTCATGTTGAGATGGTATATTATGTGAGAACAATGTAGCAAGATGTGCACGTTAAGTGTCCATAGTAAAAACAAAAAATACAATTCAAAAATAAACATACAAATAAGCCATGGCAAGTAAGAGTTGACCAGTCACAACTGACAGCGCCCGTTCACGAACATGACGCATGGATCAGCACCATTCAACTCAACCATTTTGAAGGGAACTGAATGATCCGACACACGCGCCACCATCAGCGAGACATTAGAGTGAGCGTGACATACTCTCAACCGCCAGGGCACATTCAAGTCAAGAAAAGACGTAGGATTTCAGTGAATGATAGCTTTCTAGTACATAGTACTCACACAATATGGGCTGTGCGATTATATAATACTAGAGATTGATTCTATACAATGCAAAGACAGTTGTACAATCTTCAGCAGCTCCAACAATTCTATTTAATACTATCAATTTATGCGCCCCTGTCCATGTGGAGCAGGACCAGCATTGAGCCACGCATTTTTATCTGCGATATAATCGCCCAACTTGTAATAAGCTTGCTTACATAGTGTGCGTTTGATGCATGTTTTAAATTTCGTCTCATTCAGTTCAAGAATACTTTGTGGAATTTTATTATAGCATCTCAAACAGTACCCCATGAAAGATGAGTCCACTTTAGCGAGTATTTTTGCCATGAAGTAGTGGGAAACTATGATTTCATTTGCTTTATTTCCGCGCTTTGCTTTCGCAGGTTGAAGGAGTAAAGTAGTGTAGAGAAGCAAAGGTTTGAAGCTGAAGGCTGCTGATATGAAAAATAGAAAATTTTAATATTTTTGAATTTAAAACACAAATAAATGTTAATTTGTTCATATAAGTAAATATTTATTTAAACAATCATGTTTATTTATGATATTCTATTTATAAAAACACAATTTAAATATTAATAGTAGATTTTACAACAAGTGCACAAAACGAACCATTTTCATCTGAGACTTTTAGCAGCCCGAGCCGAAGGCGAGGGCTGATAGTAATGTCGAGGATAAAATGGTTTTGTGGACGAGTTATAAACTCTGCTTTTCACTTCGATTGCGAGGAAATAAAACAGTAGTATAAATTGAAGAAACAAGAGCAAAAACGCACAAAAAAACAAGAGCTGTTTCCATGTGCTGCGTTTTTTGAAATCTTACGACATTAATATTAGGCTTGGGCTGCAGACCTATACAGCCTACTATTAAATTAATTTTGTAATAATAATTTTCTTAATTTAATTAAATAACCAACCAAAAAGATATAAAAATTTAAATTCAAGTACCTACGTACTTGAATTTAAATTTTTATATCTTTTATGACTTAAAAAACACATAAGACAAACAAATTAAAGTAATTATTATAAAATAACAAATTCTATTCTATGAACTTTTTATTGCGTTTGGCTGTATGGCTCATTTTCTTTGCCTTAATATAGATACATTTATGAGTAGATACGTTAATGCACTTGTGCACAAAATTCGATTTTGTGCAGCCAGCATTTTGTCCTGCACAAACAAGCACTTCAGAGCATGAGAAGTGAAAAAAATATTAAAGCCGGAAAAGCTATCTCTTTGTCGAGATTTAAAAAGAAAACAATCACCGCCGCCTATTGGAACTGAACCAAGTTGGACTTAGTATAAGTATAATTATTTTAGTAGTTAGTCAAAATATTTCGAAAACTAATTATTTTGATTAAAAATTATAATTAGCAAGTTTTTGTCCTTTTACCATAACCTTGAATAATAATAAACTACTTTTATTGCTAACTGAACTTTAGGCTTCATTTACTCCAAGGTTTATTTTCTCTTTTTATGCAATTTTTAAAAAAGTTTATTTTTAAAAAGGTTTTTTAATTAATAATTTTATTTTCAAACTAGACGATGCCCGCGGCTTCGCCCGCTTTTGTACTTAAACCTTCCTCTTGAATCACTCTATCTATAAAAGAACCCGCATAAAAATCCGTTGCGTAGTTTTGAAGATCTAAGCATACATAGGGACAGACAGACGCGGCGGGGGATTTTGTTTTATAATATGTAGTGATTTTTAGTTTTTTCGTAATCATTTCTGATAAAGTTTAATCTGAATACTTTTTTCGTAACCGTTATGGAGTTTCCTCGTGAGAAGACAATCCTGGCTGCAGGATGAGTTTATTATAGAAATCATGTTTATCCATCAAATATGAACGCGCCTACAAAGGAGATGGACAAATCCTGCCCCAAGTGTACAAAGATAAAAGTATTACAAATAATTATAAAAAAAAATAAGAATTTTGGAAAATGTTTAACGTACTATACCAGATTTTGAAAAGAACTCTTATTAAAAAGTTTTTTTTTTTCACTCGAAAAGTCGATCGGTCGATTTACCTCTCAACGTTGCCATAAAATGAATACTTATTTTGGTAAGTATTTTACTTTTTTTTTTTACTGACACTCATTTTATAAATTATTATCTTGGGTCACATATTTTATTTTTTTTCCCCACGACTGTCTGGCAGTACGTTATGCGACCTACCCAATTGTCCTTTTTTTGGTATTGTTCGTCGTTTCGTTGAGCTCCTTGAGTTATAAGTCAAGCTACACGATAACTGACATAAATGCTTGCACTGACTGGACAGGTCCACTCAAATCTATGTGGTTCTTCAAAGACCATCTCAGACACTAATCTGCATGGTCCTCATGTGAATTGAGCAAGATTATGTCTGGACTTCAAAAGAGACTATGACCTCTGAGTTTATTTCGGCTATTTCTTCTCAGAGTCAGGTACGAAACACGCCGCACCATTTAGTTTAAAAAAAATGACGTGTAAAAGTGTTTGTAAAAACCTACTTGCAAAATAAACATGATCATCATCATCAAATAGTCAGCTATCTACGACAATAACTTTACGTCTTTGATATTTTGAAAACTTGTTTTTCTGAAAAATTTCTGAAATTTTTCTGACTTCAGAATCTCACTAAACAATAAATCCGGTGTGCAAATACATGGTATTATTCATCTCGTAAGCAACATCGCTGTAAACTAGTGTTATTGTTTGTTGTACTTACGGTATGCTTGAATGTTGTTGACATAAGGACTTTCGTCCGACCTCCGGTTTTTTTTTGTAAAAACTCCACAAGATATCCATGACAGGAAGTTTAAACAACGCCGCTTCGCCATTTTGAATTGGTTTAGTATGTACGATAAGTTATAATTAAGTAAGCAACCGCGGAAGTAACTCAAGTTTCGTAACTAGTGCGAAACCAGCACGCAGCCACTTGACGGGACTGTCTCGCACGTTGGTGAGTTTAGTTGTGAACAGGTGCCACGGGCTGCAGCTTGCGTTCAACTGAAAGCGACTTGTTTGTTTCTGATCTTTGAGCTGGAATAGCGGCGAAGCAACAAGTTTTGTTCGGGGACAACCAACATAAAATTCTTAGATTTATAATTTTACATATTATATTGAAATTGTCATTTAAATTAATTGGCTCATAAATCAAATTTATTTGTTCCCTTTTTAGGTTTAACGCCATCCATCGTCAAATAGCAGAACTATAATCCTTTAGTGTTGCCAATGCGGCATGCACTCTATTCTACCATGTTCTAAAATACCCCGGTTCTCACTAGGTTTGTGTAGAAGCAATTCCGTAAGCAGTAATCCCGATGCTAAAAAAAACTAAATTTTGTGTAATTACACATTATTTATAGAAGTTTTACATTACATTACACATGTCGTCCCGGTTTTCCAAATCAGCAAAATATAGGTAGCCATAATTCTTATTTCCATACAGTACTATTGCAAAATCAATTAAAACAGTGAAATATTTGACAGTTATTTGCGACGTTGCCCACCTTCTGTTTAAACGCTCTTAAGGGCCCTTTTCCCGACAGTTTAAGCATTTTACGAATCGAGACAGCTTGTGCCCGCGTTGCATAGGAGCCGTCGCGATATGAACTCCGGTGACTTATGGCGGCGAGCGAGCACGCCACAGTAAAAATAAATCAGTAGTTCAAATTTTATTGCGTGCTGGTAATTAGAGCTAGTTTTCGACAAAAACGTAAAGCTCGATGTGCGTATACCACTATGTTACACTAATGCACTTTATATTGTTGTGAATGTATGACTAAGGCAGGCGATGATCATTCTATAGAATTTAAAGAATGGTGGTAGAAGATTTGGTGAGTACTATAATGAAAGACAAATATATGATTAATTATAATAAAATTAGCTACTACTACTACCATTAAATTTTTTTTCTATCTACTAAACGCAGCGCGACCGTAAACCGTACTCTAGGGTACCGATGTAACCGATAGCCATGTTCAATGTCTTTAAAATTATTCAATAAAGTCACCTACGTTATTGTCATGAATCTTTTCTTGATAATTAATTCATTTTAAAGAATCATTACAATGCAGAATTTTTTCTAATAAAAGTAGTAGGTACTAGTGACCCCAAAGAAAGGTTCACGTACCTACTGTAAGAACGGTAGTTGTCAGCTGATTAATAAAATATTTGTTTTGCTTTATTACGTTGTTTTACAACTTTTTTCATTTTTAGTTGTAATATCGGATGCAAATATTAGCTATTTATACATATATTTTAATATAACGTAACATCACGCCTGTAATACCTGAAGGGTTGGGCTGAGGTGTACCCAATAGTACCTACACCCACATTTCGCCAGTTATGTTTTAGTCCCATGTAATATACGGGGCGAGCGCGGGTACAAATCCAGACTACGAGGCTGCTACTGAGAAATTCCTCATGGAAAAACCCAATAACACTTTGCCCGACCTGGGAATCGAACCCAGGACCTCATGCGCAGTAGCCGCCACCACTAGATCAACAAGGCAGTCATTAATTTTATATGGTTGCACATGTCATGGTAATAGGCTTATCCCCAATAAAATGGAACTGAATACCTAACTGTCGAAATGTGGGTGTACCGTAGACAATTCTGCTAACCCCCTCAGAGCATACAGGCGTGATGTTATGTTATGATGTTGTGAAAACAATAAACATCCAAGCGATTTGCTGTATATAATCGAAGAATTCCATTGTATATCTTCGAATATCAGCATTATTAGGTCTTCACCAAAGGGAAGCGAAGTAATTTCTTCCAAACAAAAAAGAATCATCGAAATCGATTCACAATTGGCGAAGATATTAGTCATACTGACTTCGCTAGTCTGTGTGAAGAAGGACATTATAGTAAGTAGGTACTACTACGCGCGCGGCGACGATATTATTGTGGTCGCGAGCAAAAATTGCATAGGTCCTCCCTCGATAACGTTCGGTAGGACACTTCTGCCAGTGTCATGCCGAACGCGCGCGCGCGCGCGATCCGTTTTTCACGTATTTATTATATATAAAAAAATAAGTGCCATATTATAAATCAATCCAATAATATTACTCTCAATCCCGATTAGTAAATGAAATGTTAAATTTTCATAAAAATTGCGTTCCCCAAGTGTCATACAATTTATAATACTTTCAAAATGGACATCACCTCAGATTTTTTTTTTATCGAGGTTAATGCTAAATATTGTGTTTTTAACCAAAACAGTCACTAGATCAAACATGTATCTGTACTATATATTTTTTACGAATTTAAATATGGTGATTTCTCTGAAAACAACTCGATCTAGAAACGTAAATTTCGGAAAAGGGGTCCCTTAAATGAATAGACTCATTTGATTTTTAACCGACTTTCAAAAGAAAGGTCGTCTGAATGTTTTTTTTTTGTGTGTATATTTAGCGATATATAATTGCGAGGATTCTTAAGTGATACTAACAATCGAAATTTAGCGTACTAGCGGGCTTGCGTAAACAAAACTAGCGGCGGAAGTAAGTTTCACTGAAGGAGTTACACCAGCTAGTTCCGAATTGTTAGACGTGTCACCACACACCTGAAACTTACAAGAAAGATGCAAGTTGCGAGACGTTGCAAAAAAAAACTGACCAAGTATGTGTCGGAACACGCATAGTAAAAATAAACTATTCAGTTTATAATCAAATATTTGACAGACATCCGTTTGATTCTATAAAGGTTTCGTTTTTTGTTCGGACGTACGGAACCCTAAACATATAAAAAAAAATTATATGTAGTGACTATAAATAAGTGGTTATCAAAAGAGTCTTCATAGAACTGTTCAGACAATAGTCACGTGTGATGATCTCTGGAAGAAACTCGCACTTGTGATATTTTCAAACAACATAATATTAGACTACACATTACAGGCAGCTAAATACGATATTGCATTAATCGTAGCCGTATTTATACAACAAGTAGTAAAAAAGTGACGTACAAAAACGTCACACATACTATTAAAGCAAATAAAAAAAAAGAAAATATCAATGTTAAAATGGCTTGTCGTAACTAGATTCTATATCAACTCAATATGGGATTCAAAAAAGAAAAATGCTTTTATATTTTTTTTTTAATTTTGAAGTGTTAACTTCCAGTAGACAAATAGGATGCATGAATCCAAATATTTAATTCGGAACAATTCCTGTTCCAAATCACAGAATAGTAAGTTTAATAATTGAGTATGTTACCTGCAACGGTTTTATACAACCGCGTGAGTCGTCTTGTGCTCCAAGTTTCGTAGAATGCAGGCTTAAGCAATCCGTTTTAAAACTCGTAAGCTATAGAAAACACTACTTGAGAAAACACTTCTCACTCTGTTTACACAATACACACACATTTCAAATATAATAAGGCATTCATATGAATGAACGACGTTACAGTTATTTTCTCACCAATGATTCATTTGGATTAGTTTAAAATTAGGACACTGGCTTTGAACTATTGAAGCTTTATCTGGAATCGTGTCACCGACGACGACGCAGCACGCGCAGCGTTTGACGAAAACTACGAGTCGTCGTTCTAAAATCAAGCAACGGCTGAAGAACCCGCGCTGATTGTAGCGCCCG
The DNA here is from genome assembly GCA_941918905.2 of Xestia sexstrigata. Taxonomy (NCBI): domain Eukaryota; kingdom Metazoa; phylum Arthropoda; class Insecta; order Lepidoptera; family Noctuidae; genus Xestia; species Xestia sexstrigata. The sequence goes on along the minus strand of OW799200.2, from coordinate 5,673,438 downwards.
TAAAACAAACCCAGATGTACGGCAGTGCGTAGCTAGAAATCAACACGAATAGCTAAAAATAAACCATCCACACAAACGCAACGGTGTCAAGAGTCGAGCGTCCCTAGTTACTGATAAAAGTCAGTTTCATTGACCGTCCATCACGAAATTTGTTCATCAGAATTGGTTAGATGCTTATGCTTATTATTATGAGAATTATGACCATCCATGAAATATAAAGTTTCCATTCTGCTTTTTGACTTTACATTGAATGTCTTTTATATAAAATAGAATAACGCTATACTGATTTCTAGACAGCAGTTTTTATAACTTCGTTTTTTAAATTTTGTTCAAGAGTTGAACAAAATTTTATTATTATTTTCTTTTCTCGCATACTTTACAGCATATTTTTGTCATTGTGCGTGTGCTTTTCCTCGTGTACTTATTGTGTACTTATTTGTTTACTATGTTAATTTCCATAAACTTAACAAATATCTAGTATGTTTACTTCTTAATTGCTTTGCATCTGTCATACGTAGTTCACAATTCGTTCATTTGAAAATTGTTAGTTGTCTGGTTTTCATGCTATGATGGACATAACCGTCTAAACTAGCAGGCATAAAACAAATGGGGCTATATTCAATTTTAACAAGTGTTTTTCTGTTTCTTTCAAGTTTTATCATTGAGGTTAGCTAGCTCTTATTGATATTGCATACGCCAGAGGAGTCTCGGGAAGGGTTCTTAGCCCACAAGAATATGATTTGCTTATGGGAGTATCTACTCGTATTTGCAATAGTTTTCTAAGGGCATCTACAGTTTTGTGCAATAAGGCTTTTTGTTTGTATTTTCTTTTATTTATTCCGAAACAGTTCAACGACTTGCATTGCAGTCACATTATAAACTAGTCAGTTTAAACTAAGTAGAGTGTTTTTAATTGAAAAGACTGGACATAGAACTGAACCGTAACATTTATGATTAATAGGTCTCCTAGGTTAATAGGATTCAATCTACTAGTGACTGTGCGCAATAAAAATAATGCGCACGCCGTCATTTAAAGCATTTAAGTGGCGTCCAACAGATATACCAGTGGCTACCTTAATTTGAAAAGTAATAGTCGACTGCAAGAGTCCTTTAAATGAAATGGGCACATTTGGTAAGATGATTTGAAAAATAATAATTCTTAATGCTACTATACAACTTCACTAGGATAACATTGTCCTATCTATGCATACCTATATCAGGGTCTAACCGAATGTAGTTGAATACCATTTATTTTAGAGGAGTGACCGCTAATCTAACCTTCACTACCAAGACAGACTGATAGTATAATTTTCGGACTCATGGCTCCTTTTCTATCAATATTTAATAGATCTCCCATCAGTTTTTCTCTCTTTAGTAATTGAAGCCCAATAGGGAATATGCATAATTATTTTGTTTTTATTTCGATACGGAATGTTAAAGTGCTATAAAAATAATGACAAAAAGCTAAACAAGACATAAATCGGCCAAACAACACAAAAGTTATAAGCATTTAAACTTTTGTTTCTATCTCTAGATAAATGGAATTTAGTATGGATTTTGTACGTCGATTCAGCGAATGACGTCATTCGCTGTATCGGATCTCTCTGTCTAATCAGCAGTTTCAAATGCTTATAGCTAAATATTTGTTAGAGATATTAAAAAAACAATTTCACTTTGCTATTTCTGATGTTAAACGCTTTGTTTAGAGTAATAAAAAAAAATCATGCATATACCCTATTGTTAACGACCGTCACGACCTCAGCGTCAAGCGGTTGTCTCTTATTCCCTTCGCAACTCGTGGCTTGCTCTTATTAGCAATATCATTTGTTTTCTTCGTAGTCTTTGCCACAATAAAGTTACCGCTTGACCACGTAGCTCGCGTCTAGGTAGAGTCTCTAGGTACGCCATCTCCTTCTGGTCCTACCGCGGTACAGGTTTCTGTTGTTTAAAGCCCAATCTGCGGTGCGACAGCTCACACTCATTTTTAGATATCACGGATTTTTATCAAGCTTTACTGTTACCGATTGCTGGGTTCTAATACACGGTAGATTCCTCGTTTCATTGACCCTAGAACACAATGTGAGGTGTACTTTAGTCAATGACCCGGTAGTTTTTAGTCGGTCGTCTTTAGTGCCACTCAGATCCCGGGAGGGCCTTGCTTGCAGGATCGACCTAAAAACCTGTAAATACCGCTGTTTTGGAAATGCATTTTATAATCAAAATATCTCATAAAACATTTAGTAAGTTCTTGAACATATTATTTTCTTACTCTAGTTTGGGTACATACATACACAATGACAGGCTCATCTATGTACTATGGCGGATATAATAATATGTATAATTAAATTATCAGGCTTGTATCTATCAGGTGCCACTTATCACGTTATGTTTTATGAGGGTAGGTTACTATATTAATTGCTACGACTTACCATCCATTCGTCCGTCGCCATGCCAGTCTTCTTCTGAAACAAATTTTCGTTGTTTTAGTACATAATATTCTTTAATGATATTTTTCTTAATGGAAAACAATTACATAATTATCATTATGAGGACCTTTTTGCCTCACTGCAAAGGATAAGAAATATTACACTTCGCTCCAAATAAAAATGGGAGACGCAACAAAGCCGTCAAACTAGGCAGGCCACATCCGAGTTAACGTCTGTTCACATATGTACAAATGAGTGAATAGACCCATTAACTGACATGAAATTGGGTGAAAGGACCCATAGATTGGGATATATAACAGAAGGTACATAAAAAGCAAAGTATGATCATGTTTCTAATTATCACAAAATACTAAAATGTCCCCCAATTCGACTTCGCAGGAACTCTCCGATATTGTGTCTGCTACAAAACATCTATCTTAACCCTATAAAGACATCCTATCTGCGGGAACGCTTTTTCTACTCCCGTCCCTCTGATGCACCTTGCTGACCGCATCGTAAGAACCTCCTTAAATCCAATCCACACTTTGCCGACTCCTACGCCTACTCCTTCACTGTACACGACACTGTAAATTGAGGACGTAAATATTTTGCATTGCGGCCGTTCGCAGTATACAGACGTGCTCGTTAACAGTATTTATTTAACGCAATAATGGTGTCGATTCTGTTGTGTGCAAACTAAACTTAATTTAGGCTATTGCTATCTTTTACTCTCTAATAAAACGAGAAAGAGACGGACGTAATTTATCCCAACGATAAATTTAAGTCGAGTGACGAAACAAGAAACCTCGTGCAAAACATCATAGTACGCCCTGACGAAATGAAGCTCCATGTATGTGGTGTGCGAAAAACCAAAACTGGAGGTGTCATTATCAGCACCGAGACCAAACAGGATGCTGATAAACTCAAGCACGCAGTCCAGATGTCTACAACAGGACTCACCGCCGACGAGCCTATCAAGCGCAAACCGCGGATCACGGTTGTAGTGCCGACTTCTTTGGATGATGCTGACGTCTTCAGGTTCATGTACGAGCAGAACATTGCCGATAAATTTCCAGCGTTGTCGCTGGAGGCCTTTTTGGCCACAAGTCTGGGAAGAAAGATGCATCGACCTGTAACTTTGTAATCGAAGTTCCACCCAAGATACGTAGAGCTATAATATCTCAATCAAGAATTTTTATAAATTGGATCTCCTGCCCTGTTAGAGATTTCACCTTGGTTACCAGATGCTACAAATGCCAACAATTTGGCCAAAATCAAAATCAAAATCAAAATCAAAGCATTTATTTCAAGTAGGCCAGTTACAGGCACTTTTGAATTGTCGAAACACAGTTAAATGTAGCTACAGTCCCAGTCACAAGACATAAAAACTGTGAAAGTACTGTAGTTGCCCATTCCCTAGCGTAGATCTCTATGGAGAAGAACGGGCAAGAAACTCCATGGACACTCTTTTAAATCAAAATATTGTTACAAAATCTTGGTTACATCATTCATGTTGAGATGGTATATTATGTGAGAACAATGTAGCAAGATGTGCACGTTAAGTGTCCATAGTAAAAACAAAAAATACAATTCAAAAATAAACATACAAATAAGCCATGGCAACTAAGAGTTGACCAGTCACAACTGACAGCGCCCGTTCACGAACATGACGCATGGATCAGCACCATTCAACTCAACCATTTTGAAGGGAACTGAATGATCCGACACACGCGCCACCATCAGCGAGACATTAGAGTGAGCGTGACATACTCTCAACCGCCAGGGCACATTCAAGTCAAGAAAAGACGTAGGATTTCAGTGAATGATAGCTTTCTAGTACATAGTACTCACACAATATGGGCTGTGCGATTATATAATGCTAGAGATTGATTCTATACAATGCAAAGACAGTTGTACAATCTTCAGCAGCTCCAACAATTCTATTTAATACTATCAATTTATGCGCCCCTGTCCATGTGGAGCAGGACCAGCATTGAGCCACGCATTTTTATCTGCGATATAATCGCCCCACTTGTAATAAGCTTGCTTACATAGTGTGCGTTTGATGCATGTTTTAAATTTCGTCTCATTCAGTTCAAGAATACTTTGTGGAATTTTATTATAGCATCTCAAACAGTACCCCATGAAAGATGAGTCCACTTTAGCGAGTCTGAAGCCTGGCTGAACTAGTTGGTCCCTATTTCTAGTACTGTAATTATGTCTATCACCTCTTTTACCAAAAAGATGCAGATTTTTTCTGACGTACATTATGTTTTCGTAGATGTACTGACAATGTACCGTCATGATGCCAATATCCTTAAACAGTTCCCTTAGAGAATCGCGCCTACGAAGATTATATATGGCTCTGATGGCTCTTTTTTGCAGAATAAATATAGACTCAATATCTGCAGCCCGTCCCCATAGCAAAATGCCATAAGACATTATACTATGAAAGTAACTAAAATAGACCAGTCTAGCGGTATCTACATCAGTAAATTGACGAATTTTTCTAATAGCATATGCTGCTGAACTTAGACGCGCCGCAAGGGATGTTAAATGAGAACCCCATTGTAGCCTTGAATCAAGCGTAATCCCCAGGAAAACCGTTTTATCTACGAATTCAAGTTTCTCTTTATTTAATATTATTTCACAATCACTACTTTTAACATTGGGTAAAGCAAATCTTATGCATTTAGTTTTTTTTTCATTTAATACTAAATTGTTTGCTGTGAACCAATTATGGACCTGAAGTAGGGCATCATTCACGTCATCTAGATTCTGGGCCCGTCTATTTATCTTAAAAATAAGGGAAGTATCATCAGCAAACAACACCATATTTTGAGGTTGGTTTTTCAATAAATAGGGTAGATCATTTATATACACGAGAAAGAGGAAAGGACCCAATATTGAGCCTTGTGGAACCCCCATTTTTACTTTTAAACCTTGTGAATTAACACCATTTATTTGAACACGTTGTTGTCTATCACTCAAATATGATTTTACCAAACTAAGTGCAAGTTGACCTAATCCGTAATGCTCAAGTTTCAAAAGTAATGTGTCGTGATTTACGCAATCAAATGCTTTGGAAAGGTCACAAAATATTCCTATGGCGTCTTGAGACTCTTCCCACGCAGTAAATATGTGCTTTAATAAGGTTACACCGGCGTCAGTCGTACAACGTCCCTTGATGAAACCATAATGTTGATCATGTAAAATTTTGTTGGTGTTAAAATGATTGAGCATTTGATTAAGCATTACCTTTTCAAACACCTTGCTAAAAACTGGCAACACGGATACAGGTCTATAATTATTAGTATCTTTACTGTCCCCGGATTTGAAAAGAGGTATGACTTTACTGTATTTCATTAGATCAGGGAAAACTCCTTGGTCTACACACAAATTAAAAATTAAAGCTAAGTATGGGGCTATAGTCTCAAGTATGGATGCACAAACTTTGATAGACATTCCCCATAGATCTTCGGTCAGTTTGATTTTTATTTGCCGGAAAACTTTAATAACTATCATAGGGTTTATGTGTTTAAATTTAAATTCAACCGTGCAGCCAGATACATTCGCCTTTAATAAACCAATTGAGACTTCAGGTGAGGAATTAAGAGCTTCCGTCGTCTTTAATGGTATATCGGTAAAGAAATTTACAAATTCTTGAGCTACTTCCAGATTAGAGCTTTTAGGACCACATGCTGAATCTAATGTGTAGCTAGTGTTACTTATTTTCTTCCTGTTAGTCTCATTATTTATGACTTTCCAGACTGTCTTTATTTTGTTTTCTGCTGTTTTGATTTTGTTGCTAATGTGCAGGGCTTTAGCAACCTTGCATGTATTTCTAAAAATTTTTGAATACTTAGCAACATACCGGTTAAAAGTTTCGGTGTTTATATAAGGCTTAAGGCCATAAAGCTCAAATAGTCTTTCCCTACTTTTTCTAATACCTCTAGTTGCCCAATCACTAAATATGAATTTAGGGCTAATACTTTTTGTCTTCTTTTCAAAAGTTTTGTTGAATTCCGTGTGAACTATTGAAAAGAAACGATCATACAATTGATTTATATTAATATCGTCATGGCTCATAACACCTAACTTGTTCTGTAGGGAAATATTATACCTATTTAATTTGCTAGAAGTTATAGGTCTAAATTTGATCTGAACTTTTTGCAAAGGTGTATTACACCTAAAAGTTACAGTTTGTCCGCTATGGTCAGACGGCAGACAGTTTACTATGGCTTTATCTAAGTAATCACAATCGCAGCAAACATTATCTATACAAGTCGCAGAAGATGGAGTGACTCTAGTAGGTTCTATAAAAGTGTTGGTCAAGTCAAATGACTTAAAAAGATTTAACAACCGACTGCTATTTGAACTTTCTTCTAAAATATTGATATTGAAATCACCACAAATAATTGTAGATTTATTACTGGCTGCAATTTTTGCCAGAACATCTTCCATTATTGATTCAAATAAGGAAAAGTTTTGATAGTTTGGGGGTCTGTACACACACACAATTACATGCTTATCTAGCTCAACACAGGACAGTTCGACGCAATGTTCAACCGAGAGACCTACTATGTCATTTCGTTGCTTATATTTGAAACCTTTTTTTATTAATATTAGGTTAAAGCAGCTACCCACCATATAGTTTTCATAATTAATAAGCATTTGGTAATCCTTTCCTTCAGTAAAACAAATAATGTCAAACTTACTATTCTCTAAAAACAATTCAATTTCTAATAATTTGGAAGAAATGCCTTGGATATTTTGGTGGAATAATTTTAAGGTGTTCTGCTGAGGCCCTTTTTTACTAACTATCTGAGTGCAAGAAGATACCTTGCTGTTGGAAGGATTAACAATATTGTTAATGGTACCTTCTGTTGTCTCACTTTCTAGTTTAAATTAATAATAATATTTGGAGTAAGGCCGGAGACTTCCGTGCCATACTCAGACAACAAGACCCTATCACTAATAGAGCTTAATTGAGGATTTTCCACGGTGACGCATGGATCCTCCTCAGAATGTTTGTAAACATTTATAGCACTAATGCTATCTTCATTTAAAGTCACCTGTACATTAGTATTATTACTAATAGTCGCAGTGTTAATAATATAACTAAACTTAGACATACTATTTATGTCTGTGTGAATATTATAAGCTAATAGCCGAGCTATTTTGTGTCTACAACTAATAGGTAGAAACACTTTACCCCGAGTCGATCTAAGTTTATCAACAAAAGTGTTGATATCAAGATATATAAGTTTGTCACTATAATGACCTGCTAAAAAATATAAATGTTTATTTAACATGTGAATATAATTGTTTTTTCTGTTACATAAACTTTCAAAATATGGAAAAGAACACAATATTATTTTATTACACTTTAACTTCAACAACTCTGAAACACAGTCAGTGATGTCTTCCTTTTTAATCTTTGAACTATTACCAACACATATTGTAATGGTGGTACTAGGATCACAAACAGTCTTTGTTACTGATGCCATAATCTGTTTGTAGGTTGACCCTGGCATACAATTGTTTTGGCCATGCAGCTAAATCATGCAGAGAGATAAACTCCACGTGTGGTCACTGCGGAGAAGCAGGACACTCGATGTCTGAGTGCGCGAAGAAAGCGGGCACTCCTAAATGTGCGAAGTGCTCGCGTTTTAAAAAGCTCAACAACCACAAAACGGGAGATGTTGAGTGAAGAAATTAGCAGAATATAGGTACATCAACTCCATCCACTACGATGGCGCGTAGAGTATCATACACTAGGTCAGACTTCCGCGTTTGACGCGTATTGCTGAAACAAAATGACTATAACAGACCACTGCGCTGACATACTTTACATCGATTTTATTTATTGTAAGCACATTAGTCAGGTGCAAATATCGAATATAATGACAAGAGCGCCTCGAATGTGTTTTGCAACCTATAATAAATTCTGCTGACACAAATTTCCATGTAACAATTATGTGTTTAGTTCTAAGTTATAAGAGTTGATAATGAAAATAATTTGGTCACGTAATGTTAAATATTAAACAAAAAATAACTACTGTCGTACTTATAGCATATTGTTAGAGCTCCTGCAGCATTATCATCATCATACAGGATTATCCTAGTACAGGCATCATACATTTTTATTTCTACATTTCATCATTCATTTCATTTCATTTTAATTTTTTTTTTTCTTTTTAGAATCATATTGTATTTTACCTTCTGAGATTCTGAATACAGATTTATTATTATATTATTATACAAGGTTACTGGTAATTCGACGTATTCCTGGCACGACGTCATAGAAGGGTTAAAATGCAAGAAATTAAAGCACCAAATATTCCACTGAAATTCACCTGTTTTTGAGTTAGTTAGATTTTTAGTTTTTTTATGCGCAAAAATTTTAGGCATTTTTGAACTTTTAATTATTAAGAAAGGTCTGCTGCGTCATCAGCTTTGATAATAACTTAAATTTCAGTACAGTTGCGCCGTAAATTATTTATAAATTGGCTTTAAATGATTTAATCTGGGATTTTTCATAAAAACAAAAAATCTAACCAACTCAAAAACCATTGAATTTTGGTAGAACATTTGGTGGCTTAATTTCTTGCATTTTAACCCTACTATGACGTCGAATTACCAGTAACCCTGTATATAAAAAAGGACCAAATAGTTGTTAAATGGCTGCAAACAGGTCACACTATTAAGCCACAACCACTACTTACTAAACTTAGACCAAAAGGAAAATGAAAAGAAAAATTCGTAAGCGTCGAATCTTTTTTTAACTTTCTTCACCACGTCTTTACACCTGGACCTACTCAACAAAAAAGGTCTCATGAAAATTCGATCACCATAAACATCGTTCCACTGTTTTATTGTTATCGTGAACTCAATTATGTTTTTCCAAATTATCCGCATATTTTATTTTTTAGTATAACCAATATTTAATTGGTACTGGGACCTTTTTAATTGGTAATAACAAATAGACCAAAAAAATACCCGAAAAACCCGGTATCGGGTATCCGGTTTTGGATAAAACCCAAAACCGAAAAAAAAACGGGTCAAAAACTGGCCAGTTTTAGATGCCCTAATTAATGCTTTGCCTGCTTCGTTCTTCATTTTGGTTTATCGTTTTATTACTGTGGGTGGGTGATATAGGTTTTCTGCATGGTGTTGAGCTTATTGAGCATATTTTTAAATTTTTGTAGGTCTGATTTTAAACAGAAAATTTTCGTTTTTGGTCATTTAGATCACCAATGTTATCGTGTAAAGCTATCCAGAATACCTACTCATTATTGTGGTATCAAATATGGCTTTTTAAATTTGTTGTGTAGTGGGCAATGAGGAATTTTCCACTGACGTTTGCCACAACGCTTCAGTATATATCAATAGATGGCGCTGATCAGCTTTGGGATTTTTTTAAGCGGCGTTCTAGTAAAATCCAATGAAAAAAGAATTTTCAACGTATTATATTATAGGTCAATGGTAAAATCTTTTAGCAGGGCAAAAAAAACTCCTAGACAAACTCATTGTATAGTAAAATTTATTTATTATTCATTGTTGTATAGTGCAAAGAACCTTTTTTTCTATCAAACATTTTTAACCTTAGAAAGTCTATAGTTGGTGCCAGTTAAGATGATAATAGCGGTCATTGCCCTTTACCTAGTATCTCTTTGTACGAACCAAAACAAATAAACCATTTATCGTTTTTCATTACAAACAATGTTGAAGATCACGATAGATGACGATTCCAGACTTGAACAGGCTTATTTTTGGTTTTCAAAGTTAAGAACTTTAATAAATGTAGGTAGGTCAATGACCGCTATTCTCATCTTAACTGGCACCGACTATAGGTACTGTTCTTTTGCATCACTGAACTGAACTACAAGTTTTTGCATGGTTTTTGCCATTGTTCTTCAGAGTGTTTTTGCGTTACGTCTAAACTCCAGGTGCATCGAGTCGAGCTTAGGTTCCTCCGTACTTCAGTTAAGGCTTTGTGGGCATAAAAACGAGCCATTTTATTATTCCCAAGGTTGATCAGAGCCATCTAGTTCGTTCATCAGCACTGAAAAATTCGCCATTTAGTTAACGAACTTGACCTCTATGGTTTGCGATAGGTGATATTGTCGTTGTTTCAAGCCATTTTTCTCCTCTATTAAAAGATTTATGCCTTGTGATGATTATCGTAATATTATTATTACAAATAGAAACGTCTACCAATATTCTACCAAATCAATTCGTTTTTTTTATATGGTTCATAAGTTTTAGTTCTTCGACATGCCACTTGCGGTGCTAGTGTCATAACGCCACCTTGAACTACACACAGGCATCAAGTTCCGCTATTCACGCCTTAAGGAAATTATGGCACTAGTAGTCGAATAATAGCAGAGTTCAAAGTTCAATTTTCAAAATAATTGTCTTTTATGTTTTTGTCTTTACCATCTTTACTTGTTTACTTTTATTGGAGAAAACGATATATTTCATGTATTCATGAATAATTTCAACTACGTAAAACAAGTTCGAACTTTTATTCACTGTGTAACGCACTAGCGCCAACGTGGCAAGGCGATAAACGATTTTGCTCAGTACTCAACCCTTAGACTTCGCATTTCCGCTATTCGGCGGTAGATGGCAATATTACCAGTTACATATGTGGGCAAGTAACAATATCACCTGAATGAGTTGGAAAAGAAAATTGAGGGATTTTCTTTTTCAACTCTTCCCTAGCCGCTGGATAAATGGCGCTGAACTTGGTAAGTTACTGCAAGGAACGAAACGTCACATAACTTCACTTGGATGTAATGGTTATATTCGGAAGCTTAAGCAAACGAAAGTGTCGGTCAACGAGCGTATGTGACGTGACGCAATGTTTTTTCTTTTCAAGCGTTTTGTATCCCTAGGAATTGTATTCATTACCTAGGTATAGTATGTAACGGAGATTATTATTCATAATATTTCAAACGACGAAACGCCCTGGACGCCCCAAGTATTCTACATATTGCCTAGTGTAGCATTCGGCTACATGAATCCCCATTTTGTTAATAAAAAATAAAAGCAATTAAACCTTGATTATTTTCTTTTTCTACTTGGCGTAATGATTTTTCAAAATTAGACTTTGAAGAGAAATTGTGGCACCCCTTGCCATTTCGACTTGTCTTTCACTTGTGAGGTAACGATTTAAGAACCTGACCACGATAATTGGTTGTTTAATTTGAAATTTTCGTCCGGATGATGTGTTCTAGAATTATGTATTAATCTAGTTGTCGTGGATAATTTTGAGTGTAATATATTCTAACCATGTTTCTTTGGGAATATCCCTTTCTTAATTTGATCTGGTACGTATTTATTCTTTCTAAGTTAGTTTTTATGGTTGATTCCCTATTCGTCTTTTTCTTAATTTGATCTGGTACGTATTTATTCTTTCTAAATTAGTTTTTATGGTTGATTCCCTATTCGTCTTCTGTTTCTCGTGGTATTCGTTAGTCTTAACATATCTTTCCGTTTTGCTTTAGGTGCTAACCAGTTAATAGAGGGCTATTTCACCCTCTCCCGATACCCGGGAGCGTCCGAGAGGTACGACCTACATTAGACTGTAATTTGAACTACAGTAAAGAAGCCATTCGTCAATTTGCTATTTATTCATGCCCTTGAACACCAGATGAACTCAACCAAGGTTTGCTTAGTATTGGCGACGCAAAGATTCTAACAAGCGCCTTTTTTTTTCGGATGGGAAATCATCAATTGACTTTTCCCGCTCTCATCTATGTTCCTTCATCGCCCTTTGTGTTCCGGGGCCACGGTATCTCTTTCGAACAGTCCCGCAACCTCGGCAGGCATCGGTCCTTACGGGGGGTCCGTTTCCTTTTTGCTGAGTCTCTTTGAGGCGCGCGTGGAACATGAACGCGCCGTCAACACGGCCTGTCGTCATGAGGCGGTCGGACGGCGAGCTAGTCCATAGCCCGCCGTCCGCAGGCCCGCGCCTACGGTGGCAGGGGGCCACGTGGTGGCCTCCGACGCCCAGGGCGTCTCCCGCGGCGGCCGGGACGCTGTGAGGTTCTCTCCCTCTCACGTTCCGCCACCTCCTTCTCTAGCACTACTGCTTCGCAGAAGGTGGTGACGGCGTCACATTCCGTCTCGCTCCGGACCATGGCTTGAACCAGGGCCGGACGCGAGGGGTCGCCGCTGCCGATCGCCGCTTCGAGGACACGGCGGTGCTCCGCCCACGCGGGGCACACCTCCACCGTGTCCTCCGGTCGATCCTCGCAGTGGAAACACCCGGGCGTTTCCTCCCGCCCGATTCGGTGCAGGAACCTCCCGAAACATTCTAACTAGCGCCTCAAGTGTCAAACTTTGACAGTTTTCGATTAAATTTAACTCACGGAAAAATTAATTAATTAAATATAAATCAGAATTATGTGGTTTCTTGCTGGACGAGACACTAATTATGTTTTCAATAGTCGATCTTATTAAAGCGTCTGCAGGATCCACAAAACTAATGCGTTCTGAAGAAATATAGACGGTACTGCTATGGATAGAAGGAAATTTTCTTTTAAATATTGAAATTGATATTAAATGAAGATAAACTTATAGAAATGAATGCAATTCCCATTTAGATAAAAATAAAAACGACGAATCAGAAAATCTATTCGGCAGTGATACACGAACCTCTATTACTTTCACAAATTCTAAATAGTTATCAAGTATGGACCTATTGTTTAAAATTTGAATAAAAATAAATACAGCTGTGTGTACTAAATTATTAATTGATTGTAAAAATGTATTACCACTCTTACTTCATAAGCTTCCCTTGTTATGCTTTTATAATTTTACTTATCCTACATAAAATCAATGTGAATAAGGTGGACCCAAATTTGTAAGACCACCAATAAGGAGCCAATCTAAAAAAAAGTGAAATCGGCTTGCCTATTCATTTTTACTTCATAATTTTGTCTTTTGGAAACAAATGAAAACTTATTCCCGAATCTCCGTAAGAACTTACTACATTGAGGAACGCAACAATATTTCGTAAAGATTTCTGTATGTAATCGTGATCCATCTGATTATATCCAAACTTAACTTAAACATACTTTAAAGCAGTGTCGTTCTTAGACAACTTCTAAGGTTCGCCGCTAGAGGCGCGCGGATAATCTTTGCATCGCCAATACCAACTTTGAATTACTTATTTTTGTCGTTGGAGCTCGTTGGAGTGACGTGAACGGGTTCCATCTACATTTAAGAAGTCTCCCTTGGATTTCGCCTATCCTTGGTCCTGAATCATTACCCACACTTCATTGTGTGATTCCGTCGGCACGAAGAAATTATAGCATTAGCAAGATCTGAAAGCCTTTGAGAAGATCCTTGTATTAGATACCGTCACTGTTAAGACTACTTAAATGTTATCATGTTATAAACTTATCATACAAAAAATAATTTAAACTACGAATTGATAACCTCCTCTTTATGGAAGTCGGTTAAAAATCAGAGATATAAATGATAAAAGTATATGAGATCAATTTCGGATACCTCGACCGAAGCTTCAGCCTAGAGTCCTTGATAACCAGTTAAGCGTCTCACGGTGATTGTTATTTTTATTCAATAGATATTTTTTTTTCATAATTCTCTAATTTATTGTAATCATTATATTCTAGTATTCATATTTTTTAAAGAACTTCGTGTTTAAATAGGTTTATTTTTATTTAATAACCCTACACTAGGTATTGTAATAGAATACATGAATTATACAGATTGCTGGTAAGTTCACGACACGTTAATGGTGGAGAACCCGAAATGGCAATGCTACAATGCAAAAAACCTGAGGCGCCGCTGTTGAAAACTAAAGACATTTTTCGTATGATAAGCGTCAGTTCACACCGAGACGCGACGCGACGGTACTGGAAGTAATTTCGCGCTGCACGCGCCGTGCCGCGCCGCGCGGTGCCGCGAAACGCATCGCAATTAAATGTGTATCTTTTCGTGAAGTAAATAACGGTATATTTTAAGTCAGTCGGTGAATCGACCCTTTGACTACCAAGTTTCGTAAAATTATTCGTACGTGACCGTGGCACGCGTATTCAATCAGTACAAATCGAAAGTAACAGGGTGATTGTTGACAAAACGACAAATCCCTATGCGGAGGGCGACTTTCAATCGCTGCAGCAACCACTTGCTCCACTGCTTGGAAAAATAATAATTGAAAAGCGTTTTTTTTTGTGGTGACATCCTAAGCATTACAAAAATTGTTACTTCTGCCAAACAAAAGAAAAGAAGAAAAATATGCAGCAGTGGTTTTTCTTACACAGAAATTGATGATCTTTCAGATTAGCGTTAGTTTTTTCAGGACACCAATCATACTAGATACTTCTTTTTCGGACGAGCATGCTTCGCTCTGGAACGCTCCCACGTAGAATGATGAGAGGATGTTATTTCGCGTTGGTACACTCGGTTCTCCAGTATGGCGTTGAGTTCTGGGGCCGAGCTGCCGATTGGGAGCGAGCCTTTGGGATGTAGAAGCGTGCTGTGAGAGCCATTACGCGATCACAATGGGATGAAACAGCGAGGCCAGTTTTTAAACGGCTAAAAATTGACTGTTCTCGCTATGTTATAAATAATGTCTATTAAAAAGAAAAACCAACCATGAAGTTTTTACTAAAGAGTTTTTGTGATTCATACAAATACGTATATTCTAAAAAGAAGCTAATAATTTATTTCAATATCAGATTTATGATTTAATTGAATGAGTTAGGTTAGGTTTCATTTCATTTCATCTCATTAAATTTCATTTTCATTTCATATCAATAAAAAAAAATCTACTGAAGACTTAGCTGTATGGATAGTTCCCTTTGCCTACCAAAATGGGTGAAGAAAAAAATATTCTGCTTATATTCTACGGTTGGCGCCATTTTCCAGAAATTTTCTTTGCGAGTTTAGTTGTTTGTTGCACAAAATGAGTAATTTCGACCCTATTTTTTTTTAATTAACACTACTCAGTATAATTGCACAAAATGCTTCGGAGAACATTTTACCAGAAAAGTCAAATTATTTTATTAAATTGCTTCACTTTTTCGCATCTGTATTAAAAATAGTCGTTCAGTACACCTGCGGAACCGTCATTGCAACTTGTTCCGACTGTCAACCCTCGCCTTCGGCTGCGCCCTGCTCGGGTAGACATTTGTCGAAACTCTTTGCAATGACAGCCTTTCCGCACTTGTAATGAAATATACTATTGATAATCGGTCCACAATTGGCGGACAAATCGATGAAGAACACACACAGTCGAACATAAAACCTCCTCTTTGAAAACCAAAAAAAATATATTTAGTAACGTCATATTATTCTACTTTTTCATTTTTTCTACAATAATTAATTTTAAAATTACCATAATTCTGAATCCGACCATTTTGACACACGACAGTTTTACTCTTGCCTTTAGTATTCTAATAGTATCTTAATATAATAAAATAAAAACTAGGCGACCGCTTTCCCGGTCAAAAAACATATTGTTCGATGTATAGATGAACCAATTGTATGAAACTAGAAAGATTAACGCAATGGTACAGACGCCAAGCACATCAAACTACTACAAACAGGCATTTTTTGAAAATAGATTTTCAACTTTATCGCTGAAGCGTTAGGTTGAATGTTGATTGGGAAATTCTGATACAGTTTCTGGTAGCGTAATGTACTGGCTCCTGTGCAAAGTAATAAACAACTGCTTACCATTATCCCGTCCTTTCCTTTTCTTCTTTCCACTAGAACTAGATGATTTTGATGTCTTTTCAGACTTATCTTTACTTTTCCAACGACTTAACATGGTTAGTTATTCACAATATGCACATCACATCTTACACAACACATTTTTCTACCTACACTTTAACACAAAACACTTTTTAGTTCCTGAATAAGTTTCTCACTAACTGAACCACACTGGAGAGTATGTCCGCACATCTTCGTAAAATGCTCCAAAATTCACTTAACTTAGATACACTTGGTATTGGGTTACTATAAGGTTTTTTAATAAGATATGTATGTATTCGTTTATTTCAATTCCGGTTTTTTCTTTTCGTTGAAGTTTTGCTATAATTTTACGCGAATTAGTCTTTGTTTATTATAAATTATTGAAATCACTTGTTATTTTTAATGAATCACTGTTTCACTGTTTTAAAGCTGATTATTTAAAGATTATTTTCACACTATACCTGGACAGAAAATAATTAATTTGTAGTTAACCATTGATCTAACGACTCTTAGTCATGGTTTAATGATTTAATCAAGACCAGAAAGAAAGGAAGAAATTAACAGTACAACGAAAATTTTATAGAAAAGTAAACATTAGAAAAAAAACAAAGGAAATCGGTCCTGTACGAGGCCAAAAGGAAGAGAAAGCAATAACAGTAGTTCCTAATAATTCCGCGGAAATTAGAATAACATTCTTTAATAGTGCTTATACTTTCGAAACTTATCAGTTCTATCTATTATACATATACTTTACGGTATCTGTCTATACTTTACGGTATTAATAACTGTATTCGATCCCTGATCATTTAAATATAGTTACTAATAGTCGATGCATGATTGCGATGCAAAATACCTAATGAATAGCAATGAATAATCTGATCTTACCGTAATTATGTATTATTTTAAGTTTCTATTTGATGTTTCCGTAACTACTTTGCAGCCACAGGTGACTATTTTTCAGAATTGTCGGATTCTTTAGATTTAGTGAGGACACAACATTTTCAAGAAGTTTTTCTGTGTAACTCGTTTTTGTTCAGGCACCGTACGATAAAAATCGACGAAATCAACGTTTCTGGATAGTATGTTGTTAGTTTTTGGTCGTTTTTGAAAAGTAAAGGGTTTCTGTCGCGGTTTCTACATAAAACTATTAGCATTTTGTCATCACGCCCTACCTACTTGGCTATCAAGTTTTCATGCTGAATACGCTTGTTGAGCACCCTTACCACTACTAAAATACGACATTAATAAAACTGATATTGATTAACAACCAGTAGTTACTGAAATCTTGACCGATTTTTCAGGTTGATTAGATAATACACTTTTCTGTAAACAATCAAATAAACGATTTCGAAAGGAAAAAATGTATTTCAATACCTCGACTTACCCTTTACCACTTCAATAATTTTAATACTCATGGGTGAAGAGAGACCTGTACTGCTTTATTTCTCCCTTATGATACTTTCAGCATAGGGATCTGGGACTATTGCGCGAAGGCACTTGCGCGAAAGACACTTGCGCGAAAATACATATACGCTAGTATGGACTTTTGCGCGACTTTTTCATAAGATATTTTATTTCTTATATTTTATTTTATTTCTACTGAGAGTATCCTGATGGAAAAACCCAATGACAACACACACACGAACAATGCAGTTTTCAAAAGAACATTAACCTTCCATATCGTCATAGTCGCATGGCTATGTATTTATTTATTACTTACTGTGCCCCGCGGTTTTGCTCACGTTCCCGCGTAAAGAATACGCGGGAACGTGAGCGATCCCGCGCAGATTCATTGTCAAAGTTTATGAACTAAAGCAAAATATTGATGTAACTCATGATCTATCCTAGATCCCAACGGTTAATATCGTCAGAAATTAAAAACAAAATCTTTCAACTCTGAGAACTCATAATCAGCCGGTGCATCAGCTGGTGGAAAATATGTGAAAGAAACTTCTCAAAAAATTCAAACAAATCACAAAAAGTAAAAACAATTTTGGGATTTGAACTTGTGAATCCATAGTTCAGAGCGGTGATGAAACCGCTAGGCCGTTTACTCCGCGGGAGTTTTGATAGCCGTTCAGGAGGCTCGTCATGACTGAAACGTCAAACATGACGAATACGTAACATGAATTCAAATTCATGATTACTAGAAAACCCACAAAACGCAAAACAAAAATAAGGACAGTCTCCTTTATAGAACTGTTTTCCAGTAGCTAATGAAATGTCAGTAGCTACAATGGTTAAGATATCCACCCTTATTACCCCATATTGCAAATCCACCCTATGTATCAGACTGCTGCATATAAGTATCCACATACTTACCTACTAAAGTTATTCAGGATTCTGGCAACTAAATCAACATCGATGTCAAAATACTGTGAACTAGGTACTTTGCCAAGAAGATAAGACAATGCATGATTAGCATGATAATCATAGATAGAAAAAATATTAAAATAGGTCTAATAAATACTACTAAACTTACATTTTGTTTTGTTTCTAAAGTTGAAAGACACAACTACGACTTATTGCAACTATAGGAAACAAAACAAAAAATAACAAGTACATATTTTTTTTATATAAGTATTAAGGTATTTAGAGTGATTTTTAAAACTTGAACAGTAAGAAGAAATCTGAAGTCATATTGAATACCTAAGAAATCCATAGGAGCGGCAGGTATTATTTTTCTTTAAAAACTCTTCCACTTTCTTAAATATAAAGAAAGCTTTACTTGTGAAATAAATATTACTTTTGTTTAATGTAATTGTAGTTAGAAAATAAAGTATTCTTTGGTCCAGGTGATGTTTTTATTTGACGCCATCTTACGGACTATTCGTACACCCCGCAACTGCACGTTGCACGCAATAATTCGATCGAAATGTAGCAGAGGGCGCTTTTACAGTTATCTTTAAAGAACGTAGTTCAAAGTTCTCATAGAAGAGCCGAGAGAGTTTTTCTAAATGTATCTTTTTGGATTAATTAAACTAGATTTGGTATGAGTTTTACTTTCTTTAATATTTTGACTGCGCTGTTACGTGCAGCTCCATCTCTGTGCATATAGGGGAAAGTGCTCATGCAGTTACAACAGCGCAGCGTGCTGTAAGCTTAGCCTAACCACGGCTTGATGACGCGTCTATCGCTGCCCTGAAAGCATTGAGCTTTTCATTAATGATTGCATCTCTTATTTTTTCTCAAAACATTTGTTTTATTATTGTGTATATTTTATTTAATACCTAACAACAATTATGTATTTCCGTCTAAACGGATAAATTATTTTACAGGCGAGAAGTATTACCTCTGGCGATTATAGCGCCATCTATCGGTGTTCCCCATTATTATGCAGGGAGCTGGTTTACGAAATAGTTCTAGATTATGCCGTCTGAGAATGGTTCTAGTGAGTACCACTGGGTGGCTGGGCTTGTCTAATTTTTAATGTTTCGAGGTTTTAAAAATATTAGTCTGTTGTTTATGTTTCGCTTATAGTTTCCGAACCATTTACCTCAGGCTACTAAAATCTGTCAAAGGCCTATGTAAACTTTTGGCATGATAGACTTTTTTCCTTTCGCCAGCAATGATGATGCTTGCGAGAAACGCATTTTGGATGACTTGCGTTACTCGCAAGCATCATTATTGCAACCGAATTTATTCGTTAGTAATTAGCAATCAAAAGTTAGCGATTTTGTTGTTTTTTCAACGCATTGTAGTGCGCATTGCGCACTTATGAAGTCTCTCCACTTTAGTCGCTCTTCGTCTTATTTATGTTACCAAAAAGTTTAGAAACGATTTTAGTCGCAAATGTATAATATTCTAACCATGGTCATACATGACAGGCATGTACTTCCATGGTTGTAGCAGCTCAATGTGCATACGTGGCTCCCGACCTGACCATGGCCGACTTGCTGGAGTGTCTAAAGTATACCTACACCTGCTTTGTACAGGACTTAATGTCAAAATCGCTACTGACGCCGCGATTAACGTAGCAACCTGGGAATTTATAATTTGATAAGACGTACCATCGATACTAAAGAAGAAAAGGAACAGGGCAATAATATTAGATCTAGTATTTCCGAAGATAGACGGCCGAAGCGCATGCTTTTCTAAGGACTCCGATGAATGGGCAAAACAAATTGAGGCGTAGACGTAGGTAGATCGAAATGTAAAAATTACTGTCGAAGCAAGCCCTTCGTTTATTTACCATATGCATTCAGTCAAAAAAGTATCGGGAATGATGATTTGTTTATGGTTCCAAATTTTTTTTTTGTTTTTTTTTTTGTTGTTGTTAGATTAGCACAACTGTTTTCCATTTTGGCGCGGAGTTTGAGTTACATCTGTTAATTAGATTAAATGCAGTACTGATTTTAGTTATATCATATCTAGTGTGTATTGCGAATTTCTTAATGGACAAAAATATCGGACAAAAAGTTTGTCTTAAATTTTGCATCGCCAATGGAATTTCGAGTTCGGAGTCTCTGAAAATGTTACAGAAGGCTTACAGTGAATCGACTTTATCAAAAAACACGCGCTTATGAGTGTGGTACAAAGCGTTCAAAAGCGGTCAAGGTGTGATGGAAGATTTGCCTCGTTCTGGTAGGCCATCAACGTCTGCAACTGAAGTTAACATCGCAAAAGTGAAGGAAATAGTGACTGACAATCTTGCCGGAAGGTCAAACGGTAAATAAAAAATAATATTCGGACGTTATGCAGCGTTTAAGAGAGCAAATTAGATAAAAGGGCCAGATTTGTGGAAAGAAAATTCTTGGATTTTGCACCACGATAATGCGCCTTCGCACAGTTGTGAACGATTTTTTGACCAAAACTCAACAAATACCATCGAGCAACCACCTTATTCACCAGATATGGCTCCAGCCGACTTCTTTATTTTTCCTAAACTCAAATTACCACTTCGCGGCACCCGTTTTCATTCAGTAGAAGACATAAAGGAGAATTCGCGGCAAGAACTGAACTCAATTCTGGAATAAGCATTTAAAAATATTTTTATGATTGGATTATTAGTTGGCGTAAGTGTGTCGGTTCTGAAGGAGCATACTTTGAAGGTGATAAAATAAATTTGGATAAATAACTAATATTTTGTGTTTTATTGATCTTTTCCCGGTACTTTCTTGACAGAGTAGTACATAATGAATATTATTAATATTTTTCTCCAAAGCTAACATTTAAACGTTAAAGACGTGCCGCGAGTGAAACTGCTGTAACTTTTACGGATACTACTTACTCTGTGGTCTCTCCACGATTGTACTTAAATAAAACCTGTATATTACCGAATAAAGGCCTAATCCAGCCCATCTATTTACCAAGTGAAAAATATTTTTAATATACTTACATGAAAAAAACCAACCGGCCAGGGGCGAGTCGGACTCGCGTACCGAGGGTTCCGTACAAATTTTTTAAAGGACTATTTTAACTTTGCTGTTCGGCTATTGCTCCAACCGCAAATAATAAGTTTGTAATAGTAAAATCGCTTTTTTTTTTTGTTATGTAACTAAGTACGTACATATTTACGGTTTTCAGATTTTTCCCACATACATACATGTACACATGTGCTGTAAGTCATTGCTTCTCGCCAAATTTCGAGGTCAACGGGAAAACTACCATATAGGTTTTCGACCCAAAACCTATAGGGTACTTCCGGTTAAGTACGAAGAAAAAAAAGCTCCGTGGTCCTTCCAGGAACTACGAGAACCACGGGCGAAAAATGGAAAAAACATTATTATAACGAATGCCAAGGGGTTGCCTGATAACATTAAGTCAACTACACACATCAACACGGTCTAGGGATATTTCATACTCAATTAAATAACTCGAAAAGTACTGGCCGCATTGGAATCTTTTATACACCGATTTGTTTGTAATTTATCTCAGACTAATTCCAAATTCAAATTTTTGAAAATTCTTTTGTTTCGGTGGCATAAAAATGTCTTGATGTATAGGAGAGGGAATTTTCATTTGTGCGAAATTTAGAAAACAATACGAATTACGTTTAGTTACAGTTTTTTTTTTCATTTTTAAACGAAAGCTAAAGTTAAAATTTAGGTATTGTAGCCATGCAACGCCGACATTTGACGAGGGCGGAGATGTTACGAGCTGTGGGAATGCTGGAAGCTGGATCTGTTCAGCGTAATGTTGCTGAGGCCATAGGGACCCATCAAAATGTAATTTCAAGATTGTGGACACGCTATCGTGCCACAGGTGAAGTAGCGGAGAGGCACCGGGGGCCAAGTCGCATCACTACCCCCAGACAAGACCGATTTTTGCAAATTACTGCGCGAGCGCAACCAAATGCAACGGCGACTCAATTGGTCCAAAGGCTTCGAGTGGAACACCAAGTGCTTGTGAGTGACCAAACTGTAAGAAGGCGACTGCATGAAAGCAATCTACGCTCTCGTAGACCACTCCGGGTCCCACCTTTACGGAGAGGCAATAGTGGACGACGATTAGAATGGGTTCGGAACCACGTGGACTGGGGCCGTGACCAATGATCCAATGTGCTGTTCACGGATGAATCCAGGTTCGGCTTCCATCCAGATTCACAAAGGACGCGTGTTTGGCGAGTTCCTGGACGATGGAGCCGTCTCCAGAACCCTCAGGAAGTTCACCCATACCAAGGAGGAACAATTATGGTTTGGGCAGGAATTCGTCTTGGAGGACGGACGGATCTCGTTTGGGTGCGGGGCAATATGACGGCAGAACGATACGTCCAACAGGTGCTGGGGCCCGTAATCTTGCCCCACAGAACACAAATGGGGCAAGATTTCTTGCTCATGCACGACAATGCCCGGGCACACACGGCGAGAACGGTAGCAGCTTGGACTGGCCTGCTCAATCGCCAGATCTAAATCCCATTGAGCATGCGTGGGATATGCTGCAAAGAAGAGCTCTGAAGGAAGTTCCTGAAAATCTGGCTACAGAAGATCAACTTTTTGCGCACCTCAGAAGGACATGGGACAATATTCCGCAGCAAGACATTGACAACCTTGTTCTGAGCATGCCGAATCGTTGCCGATGTGTTATGAACATCATGGGCGCTTTCTCAGACTACTAACTTCAAGTTTATAAACACAAATTAAATGATTTTTCTATTTTTTTCAGTTTTTACTCACAAATTAAAAGTTCATTCATATACGGTTTCCGTCTATGCTTCATTTTTTTTCCATAAAATCCTGAAATTTTAATCTATACCTTAACCATTATTAAAAAATGGTAGAATATTAAATAACGTATCTTTTAAATATATACATGTCATATAAATAATTAACACATTGATAGTAATTCGCTTTTTTAAAAATATCCCTAGACCGTGTTGATGTGTGTATTTAAAATTGCAACAACCGCGAGTGACGTTCACTGAATTTCTGAAATTTTCTGTTTTTTATTTTAATTCATATTATAATAAGAAAACGGATGAGTGTATAATTATATACTATCAACCCGCATCTGCCTTAACAACCCTGTAGGGACAAAAAGATACAGAACCCAAGAGATCCTTTGCCCTTATGCTTTGTAGTTTCATTCAATTTTTATTTCATTTGGTTTGGAAAACACATTAGTTCCGTTAATTTTAATAAAAGGTAGACTTTTAATTTTATCAGGCAGCCCATTCGCAATATTATATTTTTATTCATGTAAATGTTGATTGCTAAAATTATTATTTTTAAATATTGGTTTCTCTGTTTAAGTCAGTTTATTAGTATATTATGTTGTAGAGGATGGCAGGAATATACTACGACTTCACGTTCCCATGTAATGTTCCCTGATAATGCCAAAAGAATATGCGCTGACTTGAGCGAAGCCGCGGGCACAGCTAGTTCCAAAATAAATTAGGGAACTCTCTGTGACATATTTAAATCATGCGTATGGATTATTGATAATTTGCTAATAGAGAAGGAATACAAGAACTTGTGAACTTATCAGACTTTTGTTTTCGGAGAAATCATCATTGTCATTGTCTGGAGAATTTCTCTGGAGAAAGAAGAAGACATTGATATATCCCAACTTTGTCAATGTATTCTTCTTTTATACTTTTCTATTACTTTTTGGACAAATATTCGAAGAAAAAAACTGAATAAAAACGGATGTCATGCGGTGGTCATGGCTGAAACGTGAAGACGAAACAAACGAACGACGATGACTAAACAATTGAAGAATACTGACATAATGCTGATAATATGCTGCGATAATAATATATAGCCTTTGAAGAAGCCCATAAGAAATCTTTGTGCAAAATTTGGACAGGATCTATGCAGAACTTTTGGCGTGATTCCGGAACATCCGTTTTGGATTTTTACGATTTCATTATGTACAATAATAAATATACAGATAATCGTTTATAGATAATTCAATGAAAATACAATCAGACGTGACATTTCGAGGTTTCTCTTGATAAATCAGATTAAGTTGTTTCTCTGTGCCAAAGCGATATGGGTCAGAATTTAAAATCAGACACAGGATTTGATGCGCTTTGGCACAGAGAAACATGGCTTCCAAATAATAGTAGTATACGAGTCTTAAGCTGTGGCGGACGGGCTGCTGTCCTTTAGGTATTTTTGTCTTTTCGATCAGTAATAGACGAAAAGAAAATGAAATTTTAGAGATGAAAATTTTACTTTCACGATAATAACGAAAATTCCGGTATTCCGATTGATTCCGTACTGGTTAAATATTAGGATTCTCGTGGACAGAGAATCCTAATATATAACCAGTACCTAACACGATTTTTTTTCGGAATTTTTCGGAATACCGGAATTATGCCAATTCCGGAATTCCGGAGCACAAGCCCTAGTCTGTAGCAGTCTCAGAAAGTAATTGTATTCGCACATTGCGTTGAAATCTTACTGCACAATTGACACAACGACCAGCAGATGTCATTTTCATAAAATAGTTTTTATTATATGCGAAAAAATCGCAGAAACAGTTTCACGAAAATCGGAAAAAACGGAAAGAGTAAATGTCAAATGAAGTTGTCTGTCAACCACCAAAAAGACGGATTTACAACGTTCCGTGCCATGATGATTTTTTATACCATCTAACAAATTTTTTTTAGCGGCAACCTTTAAAAATAGCATTAAAAAGCTCACAGTTTAATATAATATTTATTTTTATATTATATTCTATTTCTATTACAATTAAAGCTGATATTATTTTCAATGGATACCGTACTTTTTTTTTGTAAACGGAAAAAACGCTCATAATTAAGTAAGTATTTTCTGTCAAATGACATTGACCACAACTCGGTTTCGTTTCTATGTAATCTTTCGTTTATTACTATAATAAAATGGTTACTTTTTTTTGGTGTAATATGAATAACATTTATGCAACATCGAAGAGGGCCTAAAAAAACAGTCCTCTTTGTGCCGTTTATGAGCTACCAGGGAAGCGGCATGCGCAGAAGGAACTAGAGCCAAACTTCTTTATCTTCAACGTAACTCTTGATTTTGTAATATGCTAGAAGGACACGTTTGGTATAATTTTTGAACTTTCCATCGGTCAGTTCTATAACCAACTTTGGCAACTTGTTATAAAAGCGTATATTATTATATACCTACTGTTTATAATAAAAGACTTGCTAGTTTTTGTTAATCTGAATTTAGGTATTACCATTCATGTTTACTGCGTGTATTTTTATTATGGAAGTCGCTTCTAATTTTGAAATCATTTTGAAATCCACAACCAAGAAACAAGCAAGTTTTTTTTCAAAATAGCCCATCGCTATCGGTCTATAATGACAGAAAACTTGTCGCCAATTTGGAATTATACTTGCTCCTTCTCCGAGACAGATTAACGTGTAGATTAACGTGTAGTAGCGGGTAATCATACCGCGCCATCACAATTATTTCAAAGCTAAAAAAAAAAATGAAATAAAAACCGTTCTCTCGTCGGGCAGCACTGTGTGTATTTGTCATTAATTACGTGTTTTTGTGCTAGCGCTGTCACTACGTTCTCTCAACAAAATACATTTTAATTTCATTTTCTTAGTTAATAGTGTAGAACATCTATTAAAATTGATAACCATGATTACATTCATGATATATGACGTGTGTAGACCGCTAATTATTGAAATAACAAGTGCAGTGAACTCCGGTACCGGCGGCAGTTTAGCATATATTTGGGTTTGTTTACGAAGAAAACAGGTATGTAAATATTGAAATAATGAAAAATTATCAGTCTATTGAAGCATCATCAAGGTAAGACCAGAATTTATAAGGATTCTACGAATAATTTCTAATTTTAAACGTTAACAATATCATAGACAATTTCGTTCGTCTTTAATATTGTCAAATTCCGGTATTTTCGGTCATTGACTAAACCACAGAACTTAAAAAAGTTTTTCATGTTCTGTGATCTGTGTCTGGACTAAACTCACTCAAAACTTCGGTCATCGCGTCATTGGTAAATAATAGTAGTTCTGTTAAGTAACGGTTTTTATTCGTGATTCTGTGACGGAATTGACCGTCCTTTTCAAGAAATGGGTAAACGAAAGAATAAGGACCAGAATTATATCAAGAGGAAGATTCGAAAATTGGAAAGGAAACTGGAAAAGATGCCAGTTGAAGTAGATTCAGAAGGATCAACACCGCCTTGATCACCGCCGGCGCGGTCTGACTCGCCTTTTTCACCCACACTGATACCTCCGGTTGCTCAAACAACCGAAGCACCGTCGCCACCTGCGCTTATTATACCTGCTCAGGATGATCTGGAACAAGAACTTAATACAGGTCCGTAAAACATGAAATCCCATAATATGTTATCCATATTAAATATGTATATAACTTACCTACACCTACGATGTCAGTTAAACTTCAAACGCCTGGGTGATCCCTATAAAGGGATATAACATTTACAACACATAAGCGCCACCACATGCGGGTGGACACTGTGTCAAACCTCACTAAATACATGGCGAGCGCTATCACACTGAGGGTAGACAATGCCGAATATAAATTTCCACATTGGAATTCTATTGACTTAGCGCTATCACTAAGCGGATAGACATGTCTATATCTTATATGTTGAATTTTTCAGAAGATAATCTGCCTGAAGAACTCTTACAAGCCCTGGGAACTGAAGGCGAAGAAAATACTGAAGTTGTAGAAGCTATTAGACCAGAACTAGCTCTCCGTTGGACAAGGATCATACAAACAGGACTCGGCAAAGAATCTCAAGAGGCCATTAGTAAAAAATACCCAACGCCTATAAATTTCCCAAGGGCAGTGGCTCCTTTAATGAATGCGGAGATATCAGCTTCACTTTCTTACCCAACCCTTAAAAGGGATAAAAGGATCAGCTATAGACAAAATATAATTGGAAAACTCATGACTTGTCTTGGAAAATCATTGAGCAAGGTACTGATGGGTAACATAAACAGTAAAGTCCTTGTTGAAGAAATAAGCAATGCAGCAAAGTTAGCTGCGGAAATTTATCATCAGGATTCTTCTTCAAGAAGATTTTTCGCTTTGGCTGGCGTCAACAAGGTTGTACAAGATGCTGTACGCACAGCTACGCCAGATGACACATTATTTGGGACAGACTGTGCTGAAAAAATAAGGGCTGCACAAGCCATCTAAAAAGCAGGCTCCATGATTAAAACGACAGAAAAGAAATCATTCAAACCAGGGACTCAGAAGAAACAGTTAAACTGGAGAGGCCCGCCGCAGTACCAACAACAACAACAACAACGAGGCCGCGGCGGGCATCAGCCTCGACAACATCAGAGACAACCTCGGCCAGACCAGACACGCTGGAAGACTCAGAAGCCAGCTCCGTCCAGCTCCAAGTCCAGATACCGCAGATAGAACCTCAGGTACATGCAGGTAGACTAAAGCACTTTAGAAAAAACTGGTGTGAAATAACTAGTGACCCAGTAATTTCTAAAATGGATTGAAGGTTATGAGATTCCATTCAGGGACACTCCACCTCCTTACCAAACCGTGCTACAACATTGGTCAGAAAAAGAAAAAGAATTAATCAAATTAGAAATCAAAAAACTAATTACTTTAGGCACAGTCTCAGAATGTTCTTTCAATTCAGATCAATTCACATCTCCTATATTTTTAGTTCCTAAACCAAATGGCTCATATAGATTTATATTGAATTTGAAAAAACTCAATAGTTTTATAGACACAGAACATTTTAAATTAGAAGATATTAGAACAGCTTGCAAGCTTATTTCCAAAAATTGTTTTATGACCTCTATAGATTTAAAAGAAGCCTAATTTTCAGTACCTGTAGCAGATAATTATAAAAAATATTTAAGGTTTACTTTTAATGGACACTTATTTGAATTCAATGCTCTACCTTATGGTCTATGTACAGCACCATTTGTCTTTACTAAACTACTAAAACCAGTTTGTACCTACCTTAGAAACAATAACATCATCATGACATGTTATTTAGATGACAGTCTGTATTTTCATAAATCAAAAAGAAAATGTGAGGAAAATGTAAAATTTGCAGTAAATCTTTTACAAGGTTTAGGGTTTGTCATCAATGTCGAAAAAAGTCACCTTATACCAGGCCAATCATGTCAGTATTTGGGTTTTATTTTGGATTCAACAAATCTTGCTTTATCGATTCCCCAACAAAAACAAATTGCAATAGTAGACAAAATTTAAACTTATCGAGTAAAAACGCAATGTCAAATTAGAGAATTCTCTCAATTGTTAGGAACATTAAGTTCAGTTTGTCCTGCCATTCCATATGGCTGGGTATATACTAAGATATTAGAAAGAGAGAAATATTTAGGTCTCCTACAGTCTAAGGATGATTATGATGCAATAATGCCTCTTAAAAGTATAGTTCATCCAGAATTAGACTGGTGGAGTAAAAATTTACACAAATGTAATCCTATAAAACAACACAACTTTAAAACAGAATTACTTACAGATGCTCTCAACTACTGGTTGGGGAGCTGTGTGCGAATCAAATAAAACTTCAGGTTCCTGGTCAGATTTAGAAAAGAATTATCATATAAATTATTTAGAACTTAAAGCTGCCTTCTTAGGGCTTCAATGTTTTGAAAAAGATTTGCATGACTGCGAGGTATTATTAAGAGTGGATAACACTACTGCAGTTGCTTACCTTAACAAAATGGGGGGAGTTCAGTTTCCACATTTAAATAGTATCACTAGAGATATATGGCAATGGTGTGAAGAAAGGAATATTTGGATTTATACCTCTTATATTAATACCAAAGACAACTATGAAGCTGACAGAGAATCGAGAAAAATCAATATTGAATGGGAGCTCTCTCAAAGAGCTTATAGTAAAATAATAAATCGGTTTGAGGTACCCGATATAGATTTGTTTGCTTCTAGAATAAACAATAAATGTGAAAAGTTTGTATCCTGGAAATGTGATCCTAAAGCCTTCCAAGTTGATGCATTCACCCTTAACTGGTGTAATTATTTTTTTTATGCATTTCCTCCATTTTCACTGATTAAAATGCCTTCATAAAATCAAGATAAATAAGGCAACAGGTATCTTAGTTTTTCCATATTGGCCATCTCAACCATGGTTTCCACTATTGAATTCATTGCTGATCAAGGAATTATTAATTTTTGAACCAAACATAAAGTTATTAACCTCTCCTTTCAGAGGAAGTCACCCCCTTCACCAACAACTTACCCTGGCTGCAGGGCTGCTCTCAGCCAGGCATACATAAGAAAAGGCACACCGAAGTCAGCCCTCCAGATAATGTTAAATTCACTGTCTAATAGTTCCATGAAACAATATGACTCACCCTTGAAATCTTGGTGGCTATTTTGTAAAAAATGTAACATAGACACATATGAAGCTTCCATTCCCTATATATTAAAATTTTTAAGTGAATCCTTTGAATCTGGGGCGTCATATGGTACAATAAATACTACCAGATCAGCCCTTTCATTGTTAATTAGTTCTAAAATTGGATCTGACGAAAGGATTAAACGTTTCATGCGAGGTGTATACCGTACAAAACCACCTGACCCAAAGTATAATCTTACTTGGGACCCCGGGGTAGTGTTAACATATTTAGCGAATCTTTACCCCAATGAAGACATAAGTTTAAAAAAATTAACAAAAAAAAGTGGTAAATATTCTCGCACTTACTACAGGTCATAGAGTACAAACGTTATCTTTGATTAATATCAAAAATATTAAGATTATAAGTGATGGAATTCAAATATACATTCCAGACCTGATAAAAACTTCGAAAACAGGCAACCTTCAACCACTATTACACCTTAAAACTTTTGAAAGTAGAATTGAGATTTGTCCAGTCCTTACTGTAAAATGTTACATAAATAGAACTAAACCACTGAGAAGCAGTACTGACAACCTAATACTGACCTTTAAAAAACCACACCACAAGGCTTCAACTCAAACTATAAGCCGATGGATAAAAGCCACTTTACATGAATCCGGAATTGATGTGAATATCTTCACAGCACACAGCACGAGACATGCTTCTACGTCAGCTGCTAAAAGATCTGGTATCAGTATAGATCAAATACAAAAAACAGCTGGGTGGTCTCAGATCTCAGCCACTTTTGCTAGGCTTTATAATAGGCCAGTTATTCAAGATCCTACTGTGTTCAGTGATATAATAATGTAACATTGTTAATAGTTAGACTTGATTTTGTTGATTTCATAAATTGTTTGTTATTTTTAATTTGTTACACTTGTCATTGATTTGATACCTACTGTTAAACAAACATTCTGTGATTTTAATAAATGCCTCACTAATTTTACTACCAAGTATTTATTAACTCATGAACAACCCTTACTGACTTCAAACATCTACACGTTAATATGTCTCGGAGAAGGAGCAAGTATAATTATGTGATTAAACGAACTTACCCTAAGTGAAGTTCTATCATAATTATACGAAGCTCCTTCTCCGAGACAGAGTCTCCCAACCCGTCCCTACTGTAGTTCTTCCCTAAATAGGGTTGTTTAAGATTACTAGCTTTAAACGAAATGACATATACACACAGTGCTGCCCGACGAGAGAACGGTTTTTATTTCATTTTTTTTTTTTAGCTTTGAAATAATTGTGATGGCGCGGTACGATTACCCGCTACTACACGTTAATCTACACGTTAATCTGTCTCGGAGAAGAAGCTTCGTATAATTATGATAGAACTTCACTTAGGGTAAGTTCGTTTAATCACACAATTAAGCGTCTTCACAGGCACGTATTTTTGCTTAATAATATTAGATATTAAGTTCTTATACTTAGGACCAGTTAGTACTTTAACTATTCAAGCACGGGCCATCATATTTTGATAAAACGTAAAATCTTTATATTGTTATCAATATTATTTATAGAATAATTTATGTTTCCTTATAAATATGAATCTCTTAAGGACTGAATTCTTGTCGCGCTGACGGTCGGTCGCGTACCGTCGGTCGCGTACCGTCGGTCGCGTACGAGTATACATTGTGTTCTACATAGCACCATACTGCGACGCTGACGTCAGCGGCACGTATTTACTACTGTTTTTCTCGCTGACGTACGTGACCGACCGTCATCGTGACAGTATTAAAATTACCAATTACTCCGTCAGTGAGATTATCAAAATATATTTGACCCGTGTTTTTTCTTTTGGTACGTAAACCAAAATTGACGAAGATATGACGCTTTTATAATTCTCAATACGTGACGTATTGAGAATTTTAAAAGCGTCGTATCTTCGCCTTGGTATAATTTTTAGCTAGTTTTGACGTCACGAGCCCCCTCTCCCGAGTTTTGATGCGTTTTATCTTTGTCAATATTCATTGATTTACAAAAACAAAAAATACGTGTCCATTAATTTCCAATATTCTAACTGACGGACTAAATAGATTTGCAATTTTTTGATACTGTCGTCATGTCTCCTACATGCTAAGTATTAATAATTATATTTTTAAAGAAAATACATGCACGTGACAGGATCGCGTAGGTTATTTTCCAAGTTAGTGACAATTATCCGTGCATATAAAAACAATGGTTTTTATGCATGGCCAGGTCCTGGCCTTGGAATCGAACCCAGGTCCTCAAAGTGATATTGTGTTTTTCCATCAGGAATTTCTCAGTAGCAGCCACGGAGTCTGGATTTGCGCCCGTTTGATGGTAATAGGCTCACCCCCAATTACATGCGACCATAACTGGCGAAATGTGGGTGTACAGTCACGAACACCAATATATACACTTTCCTAAATTTAAAAGCAATTTTCGCGAGAAATAACGATTGTAACTTGGAGATAGGAAGTTTTTCATGGAAATATGAGTTTCAGAATACGATGTTCGAAACAACATAAGATTTTAAAAGTGTTGACATTGTAACGTTGTAGAAACTCAGGAAAGTTTTTACCGTTACTTTGTAAACATAACCTATTCAACACTTTAATTAAGTTAAATGTCAAAACAAACGCCACAGAGTATACATACTTATTGGGCCGTTCAGTTACTAAACGACTAAAATTAGCTGTTTTACCAGTGATGTGCTCGCGTTACGTGTATCCGAACGAGTGAGTGAGGACTTGTCTATGCGTAAACACGCCAGTATAAATGTCACGGATTCGCGATGACGAACCCTTTTTGGAAATATTCTGCTCCCAAAGATTAGACGCGTTTTTTTCATCGGAAATTAAATCTCGAGAAAGTATTCGTGTTCTAGAATATTCAGGCTTGAAGCAGGCAGCTTTAATTTTTATTAGTAACCTAACTCTTTTCGTATTCTGTGTCGGCGTAACCCCATACTGGGTAAGTGGTGAACAGCAATTCACAGCAATTCACGTTTTCATATTTTGTGTATCACTAGCTACGTGGTCTCAAGATGTGAGCCACTCTCTATCACCCTTTTTGCTATGCACATTAAAATGCTTAAATCTTGTAGCCTTCAGCCGAGTGTATTTGACATTGTTGCAATAACCTTCATGACACTCAAAATGTGCAAATCATGTCGTGCTTACCACCACCATCACGTAAACTACGTACTGTTTGTGACTACCACACATCACCTTCATTGGCGCACGGGCATTTCTCGCTTTGCTTATGCCTTGGTGTCACAATCAGCGGGGATGACTGCTAGCCATTCCGTGACACGCTGGACGTTATTTTCCAGGGTTCAAGTTACCGGCTGTCATTCAAGTTACCGGTTGACGTTCAAGTTAACGGCTGACGTCCAAGTTACCGGCTGACATCCAAGTTACCGGCTGACATCCAAGTTACCGGCTGACATCCAAGTTACCGGCTGACATCCAATATACCGGCTGACATCCAAGTTACCGGCTGTCATCCAAGATACCGGCTGCCATCAGAAGCATCGGCTGGCAACCATATTACCGGAATCCGGTTAACCGCGGGCTCCGCAGCGGGTACCTTTTTACCTGCGTGGCCGCGACGAGATTCTACGGGTCGGCGCGATCATCTGCCGTCCGCTACCCTACCTGGCGTCTGCAGCGTGGCACACCGCTACGGTCATCGTCACGCCGGGCCGACCCAGGAGAGTACCGTGCAAACCCCCGAGCGGGCTTGGAGAAATTTGTTACCATAAACCTACCCGCACCCGTTTATTTTATTAATATATTTTATGTTGACCTGGGTCCGTGGTTTCCTTTATTTACCCCCACGGACACCCTTTCCGTCACAACATATTGGTGCTCGTGACTGTACGATTAGGTACACTTCTGTCTAACGCTTCGGGGATTACAGGCGTGATGTTATGTTATGTTTTAAGCAGTTTTTTAAAAACCGACCGACCTGTCCGTCCCTGTCAGGAAACGTGGCCAACGGCCGATGTAAGCTGTGGGGAAATAGCTGTACCCCTCCCACTCACTACTTACCACCAAATGAGCATCTTCCTGTAGACTCTAACCTTCCGTAGCCCAGCTGAAAGTCTTTGAACCGTCTTCGGTCTCAAGTAGGAAGATGTAACTACAACCTCGTTATGTGGGTCTACCTCAATTAAACAGCAGCGGGGAGTGGTTGTGGAGCTGTCACAAACTGCATTATCCTGCCCTCTTAGCCCTAAAACAGCGGAGGCTTAGTAATAGTCTCGTTTGTTACCCTTGGGATACGGAACCCTAAGTCAACTGATCCCACACAGGCGCGACCCGCGTGTCCACTAGACCTAATGCATGTTTAAACTGGTCAACTAGACCCGTTGACCAATTTTGTACAGTCAAATGTGTGTGTGTAGTAGTAGTGTGATTTGTTTAGTCAAGTAGATTTTTTTTTTTATATTAATCTACCCTTTAATTTTTTAATTATTTTTATTACTTTTAGTCTGTGATAATTTCAACTGTCTACCTATTACGGATCATGGGATACAGTCCACTGACAGATAGACAGAGGCTTAGTCATAGGGCCCTGTTGGTTACTATTTGGGCATGGTAACCTTAAAAATAAAACGAAGTTTTTGAAAAACAAAAAAAAATGAAAATCATTTATTTGCAGAAACAGCACACAGATGTACATTTGGATCTTAAAGATAAAGGTACATTAATCTCTTATTCTGACATTAATTTCAGATTTCGGCGTACAAATACATCGGGCGGGTAAGTAGATACATCTCGTGAGAAAGGCTGGACTGATTTAAGTGTTTTTTTTTTATTTTAAATTGTTCGTAATAGGTACTGTGAATTAGGTTTTCATGTAAATAAATTTGGAAAAGTTTCGCAGGAAAAACTGAACGTCCCTTTTTTCTATGGGTTTTTTTACTAACTCGAGACTCACTATTCAAACGATGGTCATGATAAGTAATTATAAAAAAAAAATGGAGTATAAGCAATCACAATTTTTTCCATTTTCAATCGTAGACAAGAACAACGTCTGTCGGTTCAGCTAGTTAGTGATATTATTGGCGACGCAAAGATTCTAACTAGCGCCTCAAGTGTCAAAATTGTGAAGCTGTCTAAGAACGACACATTGACAGTTTTCGATACAATTTACTTACGTCACGGAAAAAAATATGAATTAAATATAAATCAGATTTAAGTGGTTTCTTGCTGGACGAGTCAATAATTATGTTGTCAATAGTCGATGTTATTAAAGCGTCTGCAGGATCCACAAAACCAATGCGTTCTGTAGAAATCTAGACGAGAGAGAATAATTGGTGGACCCAAATTTGTAAGACCCAACCATAAAATATCATCAAAATAAGGATCTAATCCGAAAAAAGTGAAATCGGCTTGCCTATTATTATTTTTTTTCATAATTTTGTCTTTTGGAAACAAATGAAAACTTATTCCTGAATCTCCGTAAGTACTTACTACATTGAGGAACGCAACAATATTTCGTAAAGGTTTGTGTATGTAATCGTGATCCATCTTATTATGTCTAAACTTAACCTCAACTTTAAAAGCAAAGTGTCGTTCTTAGACAACTTCTAAATTTCGCCGCTAGAGGCGCGCGGATAATCTTTGCATCGCCAATAAAGAGGGAAAGTTTCTATGTTTCTCGCTTTGGATGTAGGAGGTAATCTCGTTAAGATCTCCGGGTTCGGTCGGTCGGAATTCTTGCTCCTTGTAATTTATTTCAATAAAATTACTCCGTCACCAAGTAAATCAAGTACTTATTTTGCGATTGCCATAACGCCGATGCTACTAAAGAGTATCGGTAGTTCGGTGCTATATTTCAATCAAACTACTGCTACTGAAAAGTTGCACTAGTTCGGTCAACAGGACTAACAATTGTTTTGAGTGCTTGATTGTACTTCGGCTATTTTGAGAATATAATATTTAGCGAATGTAATATTTTGAGAATCTGCTATTTTGAGAATCTAATATTTTGCGAATAAAGGAGTTAACGACCTAGGTGCGCGAAAGTGGTCTTTCTTTTTATTCACACGTTCTTTTATTTCCTAGTTTTACTTGTTTTAATAACTTTTTTCAACGCAATATTTTATACCGTGACCTACATTTTTAATTGTCCCGAGTGTTTAAATTCCAATAAAGCGTATCACTAGGTAATGTCGCGTCAATAGCGAGTACGTGCGAACGTCAGTTTTAACGATGCTCCTTTATTTGGAACGGAGTGTCCGTTCCAATTATAGCTCAGTCAAAGGGATTCGTCAATAAACCTACTACCTACTGGGTGGAATACAGGGTGTAAAAGACCTCATCACGAAGCCGTCAACCAAGCTTTCTGTACATCAAACTAAGTAACTTTACGCAAAAATTATTGCTGGGAAACGATTTTTTTTTTGGGCTGAAAAATCATGTTTTGTGGTAGAACTCAATGTAACGCACTCAAAACATTGTGCTGATGGATGGATTGAATAGTACGGGGATCGTGGAAGTGTTGAAAATAAAAATCTTACATTAAAAACTTGTATTTAAAAAAAAAATCTCAAAAAGTTGGAACTTTGACCCCCAATATCTCCGTAACTAGAAGCTACCAGGTAAGTTGTAGAACATAAAAATGATCGCAATGACAAGGAAAATAAGTGCCTTTCGGCTTCGTTAAGAGGTGTTTTACACCCTTTATACGCGAAGCTCGGCGTGTAAATTCGGTTTACGGTACGGTACGGTGTTCTCTATTGCTTTTTTTCTGTTACTACTACTACTGTTTACAGCATTTCTTCAACACTTGTAGTTTTAAAGCTACAAGTAGCCTAGTAGCAACAACAGCTATGGGTAAGGCGACAGGAGCTTTACGTTTATGATTACAATATTAATCAACTAGATGTGGAAAGAGGTCGGTTTAATTAAATTATATTTTATATTAAGTATACTAAGAAAATATAAAATGATTACAAGAAATGAAGCGATAACAACTGCGTTATAAAATAATAGACGATCGCTGGTAGCTAGGAAGCACAGCTTCGTAAAAAATCTTATCTATATCAGAGACCCCTTTTTCATATACTTAGCGGAAATTGCACTAACAAAGTTCGTTCAATAAGATCTTTTTTTATTCAAGTGCTACAAAATTGAGGCTGAGCAAGTTAGTGACACTCAACTAAACACGGTCTGTGGTAATGGGAGTCTACGGCCTTGAAGGAAGGAGGGACAGAAACCCCCTGATTCCCCTCAGTATCGCTCGGTACAATAGGCTAGTTTCCACCATCAATAAATTGCAAATCTATTCAGTCTGTCAGTTAGAGCATTGGAAAATAATGGACACGTATATTTTGTTTCTGTAAATCACTGAATATGGACGAAGATTGTGATGTCAGAACGCACTAAAAATAATACCACGGCGTGACGTATTAAGAATTTTAAAAGCGTCGTAATTCGTCAATTTTGGTATTAGTACGTACCAACAAAAGAAAAAATACGGGTCAAATATTTTTTGATAATATAGGTAACTAACGGATTAATTAGATTTTTTCAGTACACAAGCCTATTGCGCCTAAAATAGGGTGCTACGTCTATTTCGAGGCGCCAATGACGCGCCAATTTATATATGTATCTATATCATAAAAGTCGTTATCCTTTTTATTCAATTATACAAAGGTGTAAATGACCTACGAGCCTACTACATAAAAAAATACGATAAAAATGAATGTATCGCCTACAGATTTTTTGACATAATGTTTAGATCATCGCAGTATCATGTGTCATAGGAATTATTTTACCGAACTAAACTTCGCCGATTTACTAAATAACTTTTTGCTATTGGCCGAAGCCTTTTTCCTTTAAGTACGTATTTGTAAAAAGAAATTATTATTCGACACTATAATTTTGAATATTATAGAGGCTGTAAAAACGTATTACGTAACTTGTAAGTTTGACCTTCAATATTTCTGTCCCTATAGGGCATGACCTACTTATAAAATTACGATATTTTTTTTGTAATAGACAACAACATCAGCCCATAACGTGCACTGCTGGACATAGCCTCTCCCATGATGGGAGGAATTTGCCGTAATCTCCACGCTTGGCAGGCGGATTGGAGATCGTAGTGATGAAAGACTAACAGAAAACGCTGCTGCCCATTCTCTGGTCTACGGAGGCGCAAGGTGTTCTGCCTCAGACATTAGTCGCCTTATACGACACCCGTGAGTGTAATGGGTTGGTTCTATTCTACTCTGCCGGATACCACACGGTTAAGAACATTTGTTATAGAACATACATATTATAGGTATGTTTTATAACAAAAAAATATCGTAATTTTACATGATGAATAATTGTTCATCCCGTAAAATTACGATCATTTCGGTTTGTCTTTACGGCAACTACAAAGCTTAATTATTAAAAGTTTTGCGCGGCGTGTAGGTAGGTATACACCTGGTAGCGGCACTCAATTTGTTAGTAATTGACATAGACATCACATTTTTTATAAATCTTTAATTATTCCTTTGTAAATGTTTGTTCACACAGCGAACACGTCACCCTACTCAACACACACACTTTACAAGCAAATTTAAATAATCTACGCTTAATCCCTAAATTAACTAATTTGTATACTTATTATTTTAGCAGTTTTAGAGGCTGGAAAGTACATTACATTTATATTAACGGAAAAAAGACGTTTAGTTTTACCCGAATTTCAAAAAAGTCCCAGAAGCTTTTCCATTTTTTCTTTCTTATTATATATTATATATAGCATATTATTAAGAAAATTTTCTTTTGTCTCTTAAGCTATCGCGGTGATAGCCTATTTACAGATACTTACATGATGTAGAAAATGCTAAAAAATATGAAAAATAAGGTCATGTGACTGAACTACTGGATTTATTAGAATTTTGTGTCGAAGTTTAATTAACTGTTGTATTATCATTTATTTATTTATTCAACTTACAACTATCATTATACGTATTCATAAACCTAATTCGATAGTGTGGATACCAATTAAAATTCCTAACACAGTTTTATTAGGTACATAAATAAATATTAAACACGCTAAACCATGCCATGAAATTAATCCACTGTTCAAATAAAAAAAAACAATTAAAAATTAAAGTATCTACGTAATTAGCTATTTAACTATCATGTAATCATTTCACCATTTATTTGATACATCAAAATACGGGTGTCGATTCTGTTATGCACAAACTAAGCTTAATTTAGGCTACTGCTATCTTTTCTCTCTAATAAAACGAGAAAGAGACGGACGTAGTTTAGAGTTGTCAAATTTAATCGGAACTAATATTTTCATACAAATGAAGGGTGCACGTAAAAACATGTCAACTAAAAACACGGTGAAGCGCAAGGCATAAACTAGTTTGACATCTCATCTCTAACTTAGTTCATAGCTATAGCCGTCCTTTTCTCGCACTGTCTTTTAGTAAACGATAGCAATAGCCTAAATTAAGTTTGGTTTGTGCACAGCAGAATCGCCACCACTTCCCGTCTATACATTGCCCAAAGTGACTAAAATTTAATTGAAAGGGAACATGTTTGCTTGGCAAAACCCCTTCCATGTAACAGACACTAAAATAATACAAAACTAGGGTGAAGGGCAATGACCCAAAAGTACTTTCACGGACCCTCAAGTATCCACAGACAGGCCATGTGTAGCCTTCAAGCATAGTTGTTTTCTTCTTATTATCAAAACAATTCTGCTTTAAGACGTCATAGTAACCACCCGAACTACACAAATAACAGGTTCTGTTCGAGTTTTAAATATTTTTTTTATAA
The DNA here is from genome assembly GCA_941918905.2 of Xestia sexstrigata. Lineage (NCBI taxonomy): Eukaryota > Metazoa > Arthropoda > Insecta > Lepidoptera > Noctuidae > Xestia > Xestia sexstrigata. Next base: position 5,633,713 of record OW799200.2, on the reverse strand, counting down.
AAATACAATAACAATAATACAATACTATAATATATTTGTTTTACATGGGAGCCAAATAATTCTACAGAAAAATGGTATATTGGGTGCATTTGAATTGGATTGATTACAACGTTCAGGCAAGCCACTCAACAAAATTATTTAAGTAGGTAGGTGCTCAATTTTGAAATAAATATTATTTTTCCTATAGCAAAAATTGACGTAGACATTGAAGTTGACATACATTTTGGGTGCTTACTATTCTCCCAGAGTTCAATTCTCCTCCCCTTCCCGTCCCTAATAAGTAAACAATCGTAATCAGGGTGATACGCAGAAATAAACAAAAACTTTACGAAAAAAATATATAACATAACAAATAAATGAATCGGACACGAATCCAAACTCCATGGCTACTACTGAGAAATTCCTGATAAAAAGACCCAATAATACTTTGCCCCACCAGGGAATCGAACCCAGGACCTCATGCTCGGCAGACGATTGCGACCACTTGACCAACGAGGTAGTCTAATAAATACATATATATTATGTAAATAAAATATAATTAACTAAAACACTACAAAAGCCAACGCAGTCCACGTGGCTGTTGTAAACAGAAACGTAAACAATCACAACGTTCAACCACGTGTTCGTGGATACAACGTTCTTAGAAAAGAATACTGACTAAAAGTTCAACAAATAACTAATTAAAGAAAATTTAATAAAACAATAAAATACTGATAAATTAAAAATAAAACTAAAAAACCGGCCAAATGCGAAATGGACTCGCGCACCGAGCGTTCCGTATAATCTTGTAGGTATTTTATATAAAACCACATATTTACGGTTTTCAGATTTTTCCCTTTGCTTGTGCTGTAAGCCAAATTTCATGATTCTAGGTCAACAAGAAGTACCCTATGAATTTCGATTCCCTTGAGAGTTTCGGAATACACGATTTTTACGGCATAAACGGTCGTATCTTGTTTTACGTTAACGTTGAAGGTTGATTTTTTCACAGCCTTAAGCATGCTTTAAGGGACCGTACATTTGAGTTTATGGTATTAATTTCAACTCGATACCTCCACGCATTCCCGAGATAAAGGGTCCCTAAAAAATATAAAAATACGAAACACAACTAAAATTAAACTTTAAAATACAGCTTCATTAATTAAACAAAAAATTATAAGATATGCACCTACCCCTACCTAGCATCCCCCCCAAATGCCCCCAAATAATATTTATTTCAATTAAAAGTTACGAGAAATAAATAAATGTTAATATCGGGAGCTCATAGAAAAAGAAAATCACGGATATTATCCCTTAAGTACTTTAAGTGTTACAAGATATTTGTTTAAATTTTCATTCTATTACTTTCATTTAAGGCCAATTATTTTTATAGTTATATAGTGGAATTTTAAGGACAACTAAACTTTATCAAAAACTTGTCAAAGTTTTGAAAACTAACTTAAAAGTGGCAATAGTTAGACGGTTATAATTGTACAGTATTTTTTCGAGAACATAAATAAGTTTTTCGACTTTTATTCAAATAAACAGAAGAATAAGAAATGTCTATGTTACAGTTAAAACCCGTTTTTACTAACTGCCTTAGTTAGAACTAGTATTAACTGAATTGAATATCAGTGAAAACTAATTTTAACTAGGGATAACCCGTTTTGACGAAATGATTCAAACTTTCAACCGATATCAAAGTTATTTGAGATTGAGGCTTACAGGGTAGCCCGCGAAATTTTAATTTTCTCACGTTTTTTGCAATTTGCAGGCCTGTGCTAGGTTGTATGTTGATTAAAATATTGTTCGCGATTGTAAGACGTATGTAGTTACAGAATTATAATCATCAAAATCATCAATACAACCCTCTGAGTTCGTAAAAGTCGAGGAACGATTGTTTCAAGGTCAAGGTCAAAGTCATTGCCAAACCTTTAAGAACTTGGAGGATTATATTGATGATTTTGATGATTATAATTAAAATTTGAATTTCGCGGGCTACCCTGACGCTTTCACCTTAAGAGACTGCAAACTACTTTAGAAATCAAATATTACGTTAGTTACGAACTAGTTTTAACCAGGGAAAACGCATTTTTACTAAAAACGGGTTTTAACTGTAGGTAACATCTATGGTCAGATTGTCGTCTTAGGGGCACTATGAAAAAAATACTTGGAAAAATTTCGCGACCAATTCCGAGGTAGGTAGTTGGTCACAGTTCTAACCTAACCTAACCTATGGATCCCTTCGACATCGTTTTTACGACAAACGGTTGGTCGGAGACAAAAAACACAAAGACACTTTTAGCCTTATATTTAGGTGTTTTATACGATAGAATTGAGAAAATAAACGATTTGCGAAAATAACACTTTTTTTACTAAAGTTTTTCGCCGTAGCGCCCCTAAGACTACACTCCAACCACATCTATACATAATAAAACATCGCTACAGCAAGCCGTTCGTTGGAAGTTACGGGGGCTCACTTAAACTAACAAACACGAAAAAATCAAACAAATTCAGCCGCACTGAACTAAATTCAATCAAAAACTTGAAAAACCGTACTTAAATTTTTCGTAAAACTTTTACGTGAAAAATGGCGCGAAACATACCACACCCACCCCCCCCCCCGTACCGACCGGATTGGGGCCAAATCCAGTACTGGTGCTGTGCGGGGGCAAAATGGGGAAAGGAGCTAAATGGGAAAAGGGGGCTAAATGGGCAAAGGAGGGGGGGGGATGGGCAAACGGGATGAAAAAGTCCGGGGGAGGAGCTGAATTACCACCCGCGCACACCCGCGCGGGGTGTTTTGCACCCCCGCACCCCGCGCGCTCTAGGTTCGACTGTGTGTGTGTGCATGTGAAACAGAGAGGACATGCTATGGGGTTGAAACTTTTCCCAAGATTCCCCCCAACTTATCATAAGGGTGAGGCCAAACGCGCGTAATTTTTTGAGTCGCGTAATTTTGGTTTCATAAATAATTTACGTCGTTGCGTCGGCGTCGTCACGACGTAAAATGCGTCTAAGGGTGAGGCCAAACGAGCGTAATTTTTTGAGCTGTGAGTCGCGTAAAATGGGTTGCGGAATTTACGCTGCATTCGGTTTAATGCTAATGTTCTGTTTATATCACACGGCGACGCAAAATGAGTTTTCTGCCAACTCACGGGCATTATTACAACCGAATTGCGCTCAGGGTGAGGGAGGGGAGCGAGGCAAGCGTCAGTTAGTTACAGAATGCGCGAGAGTTAACTGAAGATACGTCCGTCTGTCTGGCATCCTAAGCAAATTTCAGTTTAACGTATATTGCGGTACGCAAAATACGCGACTTACAGCTCAAAAAAATTACGCTCGTTTGGCCTCACCCTAACTGTGTATGAACTGTGAATGAAACCAAATTTACGCGACTCACTTAATTACGCTCGTCTGACGTAACCCTAACGTTCGGAAAATCCCACCTAAATCTGACAGGTGCGCGCATGCGCATTGGATAGGTAGCTTTTTTGCTTCTCAATTTTCGTAATTTTGTTGTCTGAAGTAAAATATACTGGATTTTCCAACTATTTCATGGAAAATAAGGAAAACGAAAAATATTTAGCTTATTTCTTTTTCTTTTTTTTGCCAAATTTTAATACCAAATCGAACCAAAATATCAGTCTAAATAATGAACGTGTTTAGTATTTCTCACTATATCTTTTATTTAACTACTAACATTAATAAATATATATTTTTTTTTAAATTTCACGACAAAAAATAACTAAGTAGGTATTTTAAAAAATGTCAAGTTGTGTGGGTGTTCAAGAGTCCGTTTACACCCTGTATACAAGGTGTCGCTTTGCATCCTAGTCAAAATTCAGGAGCTTGTCACAAAAGACATAATCAATTTAAATTACGATACCTGGTCAATAATATAATAAAGCTGCCATTTTAAGTTATTTAACTTTATCAGTATATCAGAATAACATGAAAAAATAAACAGAATCACCCATCGCGCGACATGTCGCTGTGTGGCTTTATTTGTGTGTGTGAAGGCGCGGTTAAAGGGCTAATTACAGACGGGCTGCGAATAAATACGGATGGTTTACACTTACCGATTTCCGTCATTAAGAAAAAAACCTACCCATTTTATTATTGATTTGGGTCGAGAATCATTAGCATATTACCTCCTTGAATTTGACCAGGAGGCAAAGCGACACCTTGTATACAGGGTGTAAACAGACCCAACACGAAGCCGTCAACCAAGCACTGTACTTACATCAAACTAAGTAACTATACGCTAAAATTATTGCTGTGAAATGACTTTTTTTTTTGGGTGAAATATCACGTTTTACTGTAAAAGTCAAGGTTGGGCACTCAAAACGTTGTGCTTATGGACGCACTTAATAGTAGGTATTGGGTGAAATATCACGTTTTACGGTAAAACTCAATGTTACGCACTGAAAACATTGTGCTTATGGACGCACTTAATAGTAGGTGATAAACGGGTTATGGGAGTTTTTAAAGCAAAGTTATGTTAAGGTTATAACTTTACTTTATAAATACTAACTGAAAAAAACTTGTAAAAAGTTGGAACTTTGACCTCCAATATCTCCGTAATTAGCAGGTTCCTAGTCCAGAAAAAAAAACTGATCGCAATGACGGGGAGAACTAGTGCCTTTCGGCTTCGTTAAGAGTCTATTTACACCCTTTATACTTAGGTAAAACTTCATTTGATTGGATATAAACAGCTTAATAAACTAGAATATTACATATTAGAGACGGCTCCCACTAAAGGATTTTGTAATACGAAAATAAATTCATGCGACGTGTTCCTATCTTAGCTACTTTCAAAGTTTAATCGACGCTATGCAGACGTGTTGCCTCTACGTCTCTCATAAGTTTAAATTACTTACACAAACTGGTTTCTAACATACACAATGACACCACCACATAAAATTAAGCCTGCAATTCCCGAAGGGCTAGGCATAGATGTATGTACTTAATAGTACGGAGTACCCCCTCATTCCACCCAAGTTTAAGTCTCATGTAATAGGGGAAGAGCCTATTGCGTTTAGCTGGGCACAAAAATAGGCTCTGTGATTGCTACTGATACCTAATGATTTAAGCGAAAAACTCAATAACGCCTTGCCCGACCTGTCGAACCCAAGCCAGTAAGTAGCACATACGACCACTTAGGTACTAACCTCCAACGAGACAGGACAGCGACAAGTTGTTTATAACATATCTTAACCTAATCTGCTTAATTTAATCAGGTCATTTCATAAGCATAATGTTTTCCTTCACCGTTTTGAGAGCAGTGGAAAATAAAAAAGAATGAAATAAATTACACAAAGTAAAACGCCTGCCTGGTTCGACCCACGACTTACTACTGGCCGCGCGGTACGGGGTCGCCCCTACGGGCCCGCCGACACTGAGTGTGCCCCTATTCTCTCTCTCTAACATCCCTACCTATGGCAACTCGAAAACATTCTGTAAAATATTTTTTTCACAGTGTTACAGATGTGTCACATCACATGAGGTGTTTCTCATAGTAGGGAATAAAGGTCAATGACCCCCGTCTACCAATGTATTCCAATATTTCAAAACGATACGAAAACAATGTAAAGGTGTCGCTACACGATCAAAACAAACATTGCGTTCACAGGGTATGAGTTACAAACCTTTTGGTCAAAACTTCAGTCGTATTTATTTTGGAAGGTACTTATAAACTCAATGAAACTTAACCAAATTCAAACTCAAATCATTTATTTCAAATAGCCACAGGCACAAAGGCCACAGGCACTTTTGAACAGTCCGGTATTACACATGCGCGAAAGAAATTTGCGCGAAAGGACAGTTGCGCGAATGGACACTTGCGCGAGTTACTGGCCACTGAGGTTTACTCTGTAGACTTAGAGTAAACAACATCACGCCTGTTATTACTTGGAAGGAGGATGTTTTTTTGGTTTTTCCGTCATGGGTACTATTCAATTTCATGATTTTTGGGGTCGCTGATTTCAAAAATGAGGTCAAAATGAAAGTCCCAGATTGAGCCGAGGAAAATTTTCGGTGTTTCCATCATGGGTGTCGTTTTCATGGTATTTAAATTTTATTTTTTTATTAAATTTTATGTTCTTTTATTAAAATATAAGTCGAAAACATAAAAGGTGTAAAAAACCTCTTAACAAAGCCGAAAGGCACTTGTTCTCCCCATCATTGATCTGGGAACCTTCTAGTTTCGGAGAGACTGGGGGGTCAAAGTTCCAACTTTTTGACAAGTTTTTTTTTTTTAATACCTACGAGTTTATATTGTAAGATTTTTACTTTAAACACCTCTACGACCCCCGTACTATTCAATCCATCCATCAGCACAATGTTTTATGGGCGTTACATTGAGTTATACCACAAAATATGACTTTTCACCCCAAAAAAAATTCGTTTCCCAGCAATATTTTTTGCGTAAAGGTACTTAGTTTGAAGTACAGAATGCTTGGGTGACGGCTTCGTGATGAGGTTGTTTACTATGACCTAGTTTTCTATGACCGGCCAAATTTTCAGAGATGGTTTAGAATCATAATAGAATGTATATATTATATTATTATATATATTATTAGGTTTATAATTAAAAAAAAAATACAATATTTTCGATACAATTAAAAAAAAAAATTAAATCAAATTTATTTCCTGTTCACCACTAAAAGCGAAAGTGGGGATATTGCAACAGCACAATCCAGTTCAACAACCTAGATAGGTAGCAGTTAGCACACACATTTGATTGGCGGTGCTTGCACACTGCATTGATTCCCACTAGGTTTATGATTTTTAGGACATTTTCAAATGAATGCTATTATTTTATTTTATATTTTTCGACAATAATATTTGAAACGCACTTTTGGTTTGGTATCTAGATCTTAATTTAAAATTTTGGCTGGTCATTGAAAACTAACCCTGTATAATCTCGAAAAAGAAAAATACACCATGAAAATTATTTTTGAAATACATAAACAAAACAATAGCAATTATATATTTCATTGTTTTAATGTGTTTTTGAAACTTACCACAACCATTCTTCAAATTTACGTATTTCTTACTTATTGCGGTTGGGATTAGTGTTTGGTATTATGATACTCGACCGATGCAGTATTAGCGAGTAGCGACAGTTTTGAATGACGAGCGATCTGTAACGAAGTTTTGAGGACTTTTTGGTACTAGTCGGATCAATTGACCTTTATTGATTATTCCCTACTTATATGGCGGAGACTAGATAGTCGTTACGTTTTTGTCCCATAGCCAAAATAAATAGAATAGCCGGCTCCGGCTGGCCGGCTAGCTAAGTAATTGAAATTTCGGCTAGTTTAGTTAAATAAATAAATAGTTACCCATCTCTACCTTCCTTTCCAAGTAGGACGAGATTTCAGTCCAGCATACTGGAAATACCATTTTGGGAAGTGGACGTTTTGGAATGTGCTCGCTTTGAACCTAGAAGCTCTAGATAGATATGTACCCAGTAAATTTATTGATCCAGCGACCGTCATTAAGTCACGGAGAATCTTAACACCACGATTTAGAAATGCGCGTCATAGGCACAGCGCCATCTAGTGGTGAGCGGTGAAACTTTTACGACCAACCTATCTCGTTAAACTAAACGTGTGTTACAATACTTTAATGAAATATATTCTGTGTAAAGTTAGTTCATTATGGATCGATAGATGGCGCTGCTAAACTAAAATGCGAACTATCGTTGCCTTTACGCCAAACCTATTAGGGCTCACAAATATTTCATTAGCATTATTACCCGGTAGGGTTAGCCCTAGCCACCTCTGGCTGGTCATCATCCGCTGGGCTTCACCCGGGCACCGGGAGTTCCACCTGGCGGTGACAGACTGCCGGCGTCGAGGCGGTGTGAAGATACGGTTACACCGTGGCGGCCCTACCGAAACAAAATGACACTACTCACAGGCAAGCGGAGAAAGCGCGCTCGCCATTGGTTGAGGCCTACACGGCCAACCCACCGACGCCGATGGTGCCCATAAGCTTACGGGCACATATTGATCCCACGGGGCAAAGGGCGATGCCCAAAACCAGCCTGCCGCGCCCTCCTGCGGGGGTGCAGCGAGTTCTGCCGGAGTATTAACATTATGAAACACCGTCTAAACCAATAACCATTAATAAATTCTTTACAATATTTTCACATCCTATTTAACGCCGCGTTGGACGCGGCGAAACGGTGGAAAATTCGTTTTATATTTTTTTCACACCACCTTCTCACATTCTCACAAATAACAAATTTTACATGTCATGCAGACAAAGTAAAACAAGCCAAAGCTCGAGTCGGGCAGTAACAATGTACTGAATTATTAAAATTGTATTTGGAAACTCGATTAAAAGTAATTTTACGCTCTCTGTTGTAAATTTTGTTTAGTTTTAATAAGCCGATAGATGGCGTAGTTAGGTTAGCGGCGTTTTATGAATCGCGGTGTCAAGCTTTTCAGCGAGTTGACTAGGGTCGTAATTTTATAATTGTAATTTTTAATAAGTACAAATAACCGTGTCGTTGTTTTACTGGTATACCATCAGCCTGTTACGATAGCGATATAACCATCTTGGATTTTCATTTTGACCTAATTTTCGTTATCCAGCGATATTTATTTTTTATAACTTCAGCTGTCCCGATTTCTTTCTTCTGCTACAATGAAATGATACTTACACAAAACATATTTAGTCACATTCACAGATTTTTATGGACAACTTGAGTTAAAAAATTAAGTATGCTTATATTGTTTTTATCAAAAAAGAACATAATCAACATACATAGACATAAAAGTGAACTTTGGGCGAGGCAAAACAAAAGAAACACAAAACACATCTATGCTAGTTCCTGTTAAACGAGCTAGATGGCGCTACTTGTTCTTAACATTGGCTTGTGTTCATTTATACGCTACCAAACAGTTTAATTCAATAATATCGTTATCTTTAAGCCAAACCTATTAAGGCTCACGAATATTTCAATAACATTATTAAACTATTTAACTGTTACATATTTTTTATTTGTGTTTTTTTTTATTATTTTTTGTTTATTAGGCACTATTAATTATACCATTGTTCGAGAAATAACACTACTGCACCTAAATGTACACTTTTGTAACACTTTTTAAATAAAATTATTGTTATTCTTAATTCGGATAATCCCGCTGTTGCCAAAATTAAAAGAATCACTGCCATGTATACTCAAAAGGGTTTTATGGCTTTATTTTACCATGATTTGACTTATAGAAATAATGTTTTAGATATCTGATTTGATTACGTAGGTATTGTATCAATAAATAATTTCCCATGCAAAGGCAAAGACTGCGGTAGTGACGCACAGATGTGAGTGCGGAGTTATCTAGCATTAAACTTACCTACTGGACAATATCCTGAACGGTCCGGCGGAGTTGACAAGCTGTTCGATTCACAGACAACACGTTGATTAAGTTTTCTAACAGTTATATTCGCAATCGATTGCGAATTGTTTCAATACACTGTGGCGGAAACTTGATACTCGTAGCTGAATCGAGTTGAAGTTTTCTGCACTACTTGTGGGGAACATTCGGATATGTGTAGCAATTGACAGCGTCATATATCAGCAAATTAGCGTTCATACTATAGCAGTGATAGCTTAGTGGTGTTACCATCGGACTGCTAAGTCATAGGTCTCAAGTTCAAGCACAAGATACACGTTTTTAAAACGAAAACCTATCAACAATAATTCACTAGTCAACAGTGATTTTGTTGTTCTTGATATGAGAGTGGTTTTAGTTGGCCTCATACCCCAGAAATAACGAAAAATTAACAGTTTTTGGAAATGAGCTCTAGTTTATTTAAAAAAAAAATGATGAAAATGGCTTAGTTAATATATAATCTATTAATCATTGAATATACTGGTAAAAAAAAAACGAATATAATAAAAAAAAACGGCGAATTTATGCTTTAAATCAGAAGAAGAAGAATCAAGAAAAGTAATTATTATTATTACCAATAAATGTCTATGTAAAACTTATCTAATTTATCTAGCCTGTATTATCCTACTGCTGGGCAAAGAATCTTCATATTTACACTCAACTTGTAATACCCAACAAGCACAAATTAGTATACCCTACACAAACCCTAATAGCTATAAAACTATAGCTGTGATGTGGTACATTAATTACTTTATCTTAAGTTATGTGTAATAAATAAAAGGAACCCGCAAAAATATCTAGTGCAACACAAAAACGTATTTTTAGAGTTTTTATTCCAATTTTAATAAATTACTTTGTAACACCTCTCGGTACCGAGGTGCCGTGATTCATACCACAAACCGAACTTTCCGCCCGGCCCCGCTGGCATGAATCACGGCACCTTGCAACCAGCAAATTCCAACCTTGTTTTTACTTAACATAAGGCTCTAAGTCGTTTGCAAACGATTTGTCTCTGGGGCCTGACAGTAGTCGATTAAAACGATACCAAACACTAGTAACTTATAACGGGCATCTATTAAAAAAAAAAATAGAAGCGCATCATAGTCGTTAAAATGTCAGTTTATGTAAACATTGAGTGCCAGTGAAGTGATTTATTGTGTTATTGTTTAGTTATGTGATTGAAAACTTTGTTAAGTGAATTTTTATTACCTTAAAGTATAATGCTACTTTGTAGCAAAACATTTAGGTAGAACAATATCCCAAAATTGTTTTTTGAGCCAACAAAGTATTTGTCGTAAGATTTATTTTGTCAATATGGAGTGAACAATTGAAAATATGAATTTGACTGTTCTAAAATTAAATACGGTCTTAAAAAAACAGCATTAGCAAGGTAAGAATTAGTGATAATTCATTATTTTCATATATTCGAGGCATAAATATTCATATTTATATAGATTTCAAGTGTCAAATCAAGGTCATAGACAATAAAATGACAGTTCGCGGTAAGTATATGAACTTTTTGTTGGAATCAAGTTGGAATCTGACTTGAATGTATCAGTATGACTCTTATATGAATTATGTATTAGGTTACTTATGTATTTGTTACATTCATTCTAAAGTTTCGTGTAAATTGAATCAGTAGTTTTACCAAATAAAATAAAATAAGGCCACAGGTCATAGCGCGGCGAATTCTCTCAAAACATCTATCTCATAACGTAAGTTTATAATTCGAAAGTGGTTTTACAAGTGTTGTTTATATAGTAATACAAAGTCTCATTCACTAGGAATACGATACTGTTTACCGTTTGAGATAACAGTCTTCTAAGTGGAGCGATAAGCATTTTTGTGAGCGCGGCCAGATGACGCATGCGATGACGTCACACGGTAGTGCGGCAAAAAAAATACCGTTATTTCGCGCGGCACTAGAGAGATCAGATTTTATATTAATTGTGTATTTAACGAGTTCTGATTTTTTTACTAAAGTGGCGCTAGTGTGCCATGGGGGAGCCCCTTAAAGAGATAAATCACCACATCTTATAAGATTACTCTAGTAGTAGTTTCTCTTTTAAATTTAACACACCACACCAATTAATTTTTATCTACATCAATTATTATTTACTAATTTGCTAAGTACCTATTAAGTTATCTAGGATACCTACTCTGTTTTTCCGAAACATTACACAGTACTAGATTATTGTAATTGCTATTGACTTGCCTTCAAGAATCGATACGTAATTGTACACTCATTATTCTCTTTTAATTTATTTATTTACTAGTACATACCTTCTTCATAAGGCCCTTCTAACCCTAAAATTAGCAACTCTATTTGTGTTGGTTCAAACTTCGTTTAAAATACTGTTAGAATAAAGTTCTAATCAGCTTGCACTACAAAGCGGTTGTTACGTCAGTCACTGCGGCCGAATAGTGCGAATTGAGTGGTTTTAAAAAAAAATCTATTGATTGGACTAAAAAAATAAAACACATAAGACCTGCTTTATAGTTAGTTCAGTTAGTATGCAAAGTTTCATGATCTAATTTCAAGTACTTTTTGAATACCAGCGGTTTATTGTTCGATTTGGAGGTAACTTTGGAATTTTTTACTATCGAGAAAAGTTTATGGAATCGTGTTTTCGTCACACATATGACTTAGCATTAATCCTCAACTTTACCATATATTTATTTCATAATTAATGCTGCAGTATTTTAGGAGTAACGGAGGATCATGCTAAGCCATTTGAGGGATATATATAGCCCTTAAGTAAAATTCTTAAATTCAGTTTTAAGATTACCTTGTAATCTCATTGTTGGCGACAGATCTGGCAACCCCGTTGCTAGGGGCTTGTTGTTGTTGGTTGGCTAGCGAACGGGGCGGCTTTCGTTATTTTCTTATTTTCTAAATATTGTAACTTATTTCTTGTGATCCAATTATTATACCTAATTGCACCTTTAACTGTCTTTGATTTGGTGCCTAACACTCATAAATTATGTGAATTGTATTCTTTTTGAGAAATAAATGTCTTAGGAGGCAGATGCGTAGTTCCTACAAACGTAATACCAACATAATTTGTAAATCAAACATATTCTTAGGGTACTTAGTGTCCTCCGGGATCCTCACTGACGGTAGGAGGGGTATCCGTCGGCGTCGAGTCGACGCTGAAGTACCTGGGACTCGTCCTCGACAGCCGATGGAACTTCGTGGAGCATTTCCGACGTTTGGCTCCCAAACTGGAACGGACCGGGGCTGCCTTCAGGCGGCTTCTGCCCAACCTGGGGGGGCCAAACGCCTCCTGCCGGAAGCTCTACGCGGGAGTCGTGCGGTCCATGGCCCTTTACGGGGCCCCGGTGTGGGCGCGTTCATTGAGGCGGCGAGCCGCCCACTACCTGAACGCGCCCCAAAAGGTGGTAGCCGTAAGGCTGGCCCGTGGGTACCGCACGATCTCCCGTGAGGCGGCGTGCCTCCTTGCCGGATTGCCGCCATGGGATCTGGAGGCAATTGTCCTCGCGCGCCTGCACGAATGGCGCGCGGAGGTGCTACGCCGGGGGGAAACTCCGCTGCCGCGGCAAATTGTCGCGCAGCGGACAGACTTCCGGCATGATCTCATGGCGACATGGAGAGAGCGACTGTCGCAACCCCGTGCAGGGCACGCCACAATAGTGGCGGTAAGTCCCCTCTTTGAGGAGTGGCTTGAGAGACGCCACGGCGTCCTCACCTTCCGCCTGACGCAGGTCCTCACCGGACACGGTTGTTTCGGGAGGTTCCTGCACCGAATCGGGCGGGAGGAAACGCCCGGGTGTTTCCATTGCGAGGATCGACCGAGAGGACACGGTGGAGCACACGGTGGAGGTGTGCCCCGCGTGGGCGGAGCACCGCCGTGTCCTCGAAGCGGCGATTGGCGGCGGCGACCTCTCGCGTCCGGCCCTGGTGCAAGCCATGGTCCGGAGCGAGACGGAATGGGACGCCGTCACCTCCTGCGAAGCAGTAATGCTAGAGAAGGAGGTGGCGGAACGTGAGAGGGAGAGAACCTCACAGCGTCCCGGCCGCCGCGGGAGACGCCCCGGGCCACCACGTGGCCCCCGGCCACCGTAGGCGCGGGCCTGTGGACGGTGGGCAATGGGCTAGCTCGCCGTCCGTCCGTCTCATGACGACAGGCCGTGTCGACGGCGCGTTCGTGTTCCACGCGCGCCTTAAAGAGAGTCAGCAAAAAGGAAGGGGTCCACAAGGACCGATGCCTGCCGGGGTTGCGGGACTGTTCGAAGAGATACCGTGGCCCCGGAACACAAAGGGCGATGAAGGAACATGGATGGGTTTTAGTCAGTAAAAGTCTGACACTCCCTCCTGCTCCGCCCAGCGGGAGCGGGAGCGGGAGAAGTCATTTGATGATTTCCCATCCGAAAAAAAAAAAAAAAAAAAAAGGGTACTTAGTGTGTCTTTATTCCGATTGGAATACAGAATAACTAGGTTCCCAAAAATATATTTTAAATGGACACTGATTTAAACAAGAGTTATGAGAAATATAAGTTTTCTATAGAAATTTTAAGTTCCTCATACCTCGTCTATAAATCGCTGTCCTTTCAAAATATATATTTGGTAACATAAGTAGATATTTTGTAATCCAATCTAAATAAATAAGTAAGTACACACTACCCTAAGAACATGTTTGATTTAAAAAACCATTTTGGTAGGTATTACGTTTGTATGAACTACGCATCGCCTCTGAAATTAAATTAAAGGTCTTTCTTTGAAGTTAAATTGGTAACATACTATTAGGTACTTTCTTTGTCTGTGGCCGGAACTTCAGTTTAATAAAACATCCTAAGTGGCAAAGCTCCGTATTCTTTACCTTTCTACATTGTACAATGATCATAATTCATTTTAACAAAGAAAGGAAATAAAATGGGAATGGGATTTCCATTAAGTTGAATGTATTGCTAATTAGTTCATTAGTTGTTGTAGGTAGTTATTTCATTGTATAAATCAGCTATAATCAATTCTACAGATTAAATAAAACTAGTCGTGAGCGAGAAAAGGCCGATTATTATGAAGCATGTGTTCCCCGAATGTTTGGAAAGAGGTGTTGGTACATTCGTATTTTTGATGATGTAAGTTACTCTTTGATATTTTCCAATACATAAAGTCTTGGTACGCCTTTTTATAATAGTTTTCTCGACTTTTGGTTGAAAATGTCCTTTGCGGCATTAGAAATATCTGGTGATGTGTTATCAAAGCTTGTATCACTCATTTTTGTAAACAGCAAAGTACTTCATGCAATAATAATATCCAACAAAAATAGGGATACGACGTAAATTCGAATTAACCTATTAGTTTTTTTTTTTTAATTATGGTGCTGTCGTAGTGAACCGCGCGTGCATGCTCACATGTCATGCACGCATGCATTTAAGCTAAATGCTAGCTGTAACCGTGAATTTATTTATTTATTTTTAACTTACAATATCATTACAGCAGGGCTATTCTTATATGAAAAGTGTCACTTTTTCGAGAAATAAGTCATTAAGCGACTTAATCGATCCCATCAGCACGACTTATGGCCGCCGCCCGCCGGCAGAATATAGGAATAATACAAGAGCGAGAGGGCGAGTTCAAAATGTTTTTAGACGTCATCTCGGATTTGTTAGTTTTTTTGTCCATTTTTACAGAAACACGGACTGAATGTGTCGATTTATACAAAAATGTTTGGTTTTAAGAGAATGTAGGAAACAATGGCAAGCGTAGCGAGCTCGTTAATTTTAACACCCCACCTGAAATGCCTTTTTTTTTCGGATGGGAAATCATCAAATGACTTCTCCCGCTCTGGGCGGAGCAGGAGGGAGTGTCAGACTTTTACTGACTAAAACCCATCCATGTTCCTTCATCGGCCTTTGTGTTCCGGGGTCACGATATCTCTTTCGAACAGTCCCGCAACCCCGGCAGGCATCGGTCCTTGGGACCCCTTCCTATTGCTGACTCTCTTTGAGGCGCGCGTGGAACACGAACGCGCCGTCGACACGGCCTGTCGTCATGAGACGGACGGACGGCGAGCTAGCCCATAGCCACCGTCCACAGGCCCGCGCCTAGGGTGGACGGGGGCCACGTGGTGGCCCGCGGTGGCACCTGAAATGCCTTAGATTAGCTTTTATCCATTTAAATAGAAATTACGATAAATGTAAAAATCTTTGAAAAACTAGAGAATGCAAAAGCGGGCGAAGCGACCTTGAACATTTTAGCACCTCGCTTCGAATAAGATGTGCTTTTTTGCCAATTCATACAGATTGGTCTAACCGAGTCTAATAATACAGACAATTTAGGAATTATCTCAGAGAATTCAGAATGGAAAAGCGACCGTAGAGAGCTCAAAATTGTTTGCATACTTTCTAGATATATTAGGCTTTTCGAGTATTTTATTATTTCTGAATGATTGAAGCTATACACCTGGTTATGGTTTTCGAAAGGAAAATCAACAAAATAATGGTACAAATATCAGACAAATATGCCAGAAGATTCGGTAAAAAGAGGGGTGAACCTTTTGTATGAATAAGGCTATTTACGAGATATGTATAGTGAAAAGGACTTGCATATTGATTCACAGAACGCAACGCTTCGGTATAATAGTATTTACCTATAAATGGTCGGAATTGCATTTCAATTGTGTAGCTTTTAACAAAGGTTTTCCATTGATATCTTTATCGATATCGATGATATTTTTAGAAACTTTGCGATTTAGTGCCTTTACCATTTCACGAAGAAGAGGGAGATTCCGTGACTTACACCATTTAAAAAAAGCTGATTCTTTTTTTGTGGAAGTACCTTACTATAGGTAAGAACATGGGTAAAGAAAAGGTACAGTGTAGTTCACCCAAATAAAATGTTCTTGATCGTGCGAGTGGGATAGAATGATCTAGGCTGAGGAAGCGAGGGCAAAATTAAAATACTGTGATCCCGCTGTGCGCTCGCCCTTGAAACTACAGTGTAAACTCTGTTTAACGCCACTCAATTTAACGACAAACTCCCTAAAGCGTCGAAATTACTTTGGCTCAGGTTGGTCTACCTTGTTGTCCATACATTGATAGGTACACGTTACACCCACTCTAAATAACGACAACACGGCAATAAACAGTTCTTTCTAAGTTGCCAAAATTAATAAGAACTGCAACGGTAAACGTTCATTTGTTTATTAGGTATTTAATTGCTTTATTGTCTAGCCCGTATTTACCTCGAACGTCGGCATCATACGTAGGTACCGAAGATTCTAAGAAATAAAATACAATTAAATTATGGTGCAGAAAAAACCGACCGGCGCAGAATACAGACTTTAATGACGCAATGAGATTTGTTTTTGTTGTTTGTAAATTTTAAACTGTTGTAATATTCAAATAGTAAAATAATATTGATTTTCGATCGCCATAAAGTGCGCAGTCCCTACAGTGTCGCTATAAAGAGTTTACACTGTACTCGTAAAATCATAGATGACACGACACTCATTCACATGCAACGATGAGCGGCGTGATTTAATGGAACCACGATCTCCACTTTAGTTAAAAACAGTACAATTTAATATTTAATGTGACTACCATTATCATCATTTAGTGATATGCTTCATCGAAAGTTAAGACCAGGCCCCTTATTCACAACGCTTCGATTCGATTTTCGATTCGGAAAGTCGTATGTATATCTTTTTTTGACATTACGAAATCGAGCGAGTTGCATTCGACTTTCCGAATCGAATATCGAATCAAAGCGTTGTGAATAGTATTGTAAGTTAAAAGTAAATAAATAAATTCACGGTTACAGCTAGCGTTTAGCTTAAACGAGTTACGTTTTTAATGTATGTACATTATGTGTGTGGACTAAACCAAAGTGATGTTGACGATCTTTTGCAGTTTATGGTACCATTCTCTACCTCCAAATGGTTTCAGAAACGGTCTATGGACCGTCGTTATGTGACAATTTTTTGTTAGTTGGGGTTTATTAAAATTCTTAATAGGAATCAGGTCAACAAGGCCAACAATATTCTAAATCGACCGACTAGCACCCCGTTGTGTGCTAACAGTCAATAATAATTGCCAAACTAAATTGAGGTTGAACCATTGTTCGGACAGATTGAAGCCAGCCATAACTTTAATTTAGTTTGCCAATTATTGACTGATAGCTGCGGTCAAACGTCACGTCAAAAGCTTTGGCTGTTGTAGTCTCAGGCTACAGGATCACAAAAACAGTGGGATTTGACTACTAATTTGATTTAGCTGAAACAGACTGTAATACAGAAATCTCTAAGATAAGGTAATCTTAGAGATTCAACTAAGTAACTTTATATAAGGCCTATTTATTCAAATCTGCTGTTCCATACATTTTGACGAGTTATGCGAACATATTATTGTAGGGAACAGCTATTTTTTTTCGCGATTCAGGGTTTGGTCCCGTAGTAAAAGTTGTTCATAATGATGATTACAATGACCCCTGAAGAGATTTCCTGTATGAATAGATAGACCTTATTTATACCGGATGACTTTTTTATCACTTTCCAAAAAAAATGGGTATATTGGGTGAACAGAGTGGCTTATGGCATACCTATTTTTTTTTCTTTGTTCCACAGCTTGGAAAAAAATTGATCCATCATCAAAAAGCGCTAGAAATTTCAAGTAAACTTTTTATATTAGAAGAAAGAAAGAGAAATTTTGAAAAAAAAAATGAAAACTATCACATTTCAAATCATAAGCAATACGCTTATGATATGAATTTCTTTTTTTTTCGAACTAAGCATGCCATTATTTTTGGGAAGTGATAAAAAGTCATCCTGTAAACTGCGGCTACTTTAATACATAATGGGTGTACGTTTGAAGTATTTGCTCAAGATATTTCATACCAAATTTTCCAGGAAAGTCTTGAAGTTAAAATAACCATACAGAACCCTGCTCTTGCTAGCTTTCTTAGAACCCAATTGCTTGGCACGTGTCGATGGGACGAGACCAGATTGTATGACCATAATGACATGAAAGTTGGGTTTGGGTAGGCTTTCGGTGTGGGATGACACTTGCGTCAACACCCTTGCGCCATCCCATCTTCATCAAAACCAAACGGCGCAAATAAAATAACTTAATTGATAGTCAGTTATTGTGTTTGAGTCGTTTGGGGTTGAAACACTTGGGCCAGGGGGCTCGAGTACCCACCTAGTATTTCGGGATATCGCCAAGCGGTTGGTCGACTCTTCACGTTACCAGAAGGCTGGCTTTTTTAGGCCTAAGAATCAGCAGTCCTATCCAATGTGGCAATGCTGCCAGCCTTCTGGGCACTTTACCTGTCAACAGCAAAATCCACGAATTTTTTGCTTTCTTACTTTTTGATACTTGTACATATTTTTAGTACTTAAGTATTATTTTAGATCTATTTTTAGTTTGTAAATACACTACAAAACTACTAATGAATAAATACTCGTAAACTATCGAACTTGCAATCACCCGAGCGATGATAATAAAAGGACTAGCAGATTTTTATAAAATGCGGAATTATTTTACCATTTGATTTTAAGAATATTGAGTTCTATTATGAAACACGAATAATGTGATATACAAGACTGTGATCTTCGAAAAAAAAATGAACAAAATAACGAATGCTGCGTGAAAATAGGGCTACGTCCCGTTTGGTAACTTTCCTGATTTACCAACTAAATAAAAGACGTGCAAAACAAGCAAAAAAAGTGCCTCTTCGTAACTATTTTAATCTCATTGTGTCTCGTTTACAACTGTTTTTTGCACGGTAAAGTCAGCTCGCAAAGTTACGAGGAAACTTCATGTTGGTGTTGCTATTTTTGTCTCTCTCTGGCTTTTTTTTTTAAGTTTGTTATAAGAGAAATTAATTTAGAATTTGAACAGAAAGCAGGTAGGTACTAGGAGAACAGAATCGTCGAGAAACAGTGTCGTGGCTTGTGAATTTAAAATGGAGGTGTTAACATAAATAGGACGACACAATCGTCTTACTAATTACTGTCGTCCACGAGTTTTGCAAAATAAAAACCAACGATAAATTAATCGTCACGACATAGTGGGAACGGGGCCTTACAATGACTAACACAATAAAAAAAAACAGTCGAACCGTCTTAAAGTGTTGTTCCATCATACATGTGGCAATTGATTTTCATTAATATAAATAAAAAAGTTCCTTTTTACCTCCCCGCCACAGAGTGTCCCTGTCTTTTTAGTGAATACCAAGGGCGTAACTTCCGCGGTATCAGCCATATCAATGATACGGGGCCCCCGAGTAACAAGGGCCCCTGATGAGGAAAAAATCACAAAACCTTCTTCCAACCTCAAATATTCTTCTTAATAAAAGATAAAACGAAAATATAACTTATCGCGGTCCAGAAAGCTCCAATTTTTCGAGCTCAATTCGCTCGCTCTTTGATGAAGGCGTCACAAGTCGTGGTCCAGAAAGCACCAAACATTCGAGCTAGCTTCGCTCGCTTTTCGATGAAAATTTAAACTCTTTCAGGATGCTGTAATTTTCTATTTTAGCCCTTCATATGTCATAACTGCTGTTCATGACCACAGTTACACATTTTTTTGTCATCATCACTTTTCTCGCTCACACAGTCTCAACAAAATGAATGACCGCTAAATCCATGCAAGTCAAGGTGTTATTTTCTTAGTTTTGCAAAAATAATTTTTGATTGTCTCCTTTTATTTTGGGCTTCACCGCACTCGGAATCAAAGGGAATGTTTCCTGGTAAATACCTAACAAAAAGTACTAGTATGTTTGTATAAATTCAAGGTGGTACTGAATAAATTATATAACGGGCTAATATCCACGATCAAATCGCGTATTTTGCGAACAGAAGGTGGTGTTTATTCTAACAGATCCGTCTGTACACACAAGTTCTGGGCAGGACCTACTTACGAGACTCAATGTATGAAGATCAAAATAGTTACGAAACGGCACTTTTGTGATGGCATTTTGTTTAGTAGACGAATAGGTAATGCTACCAAAAATAGAATAAGCTCGTATTATCCGTAACAAAATAGCGAATGCTTTTATTCAGACAATGAAAATCCTTTCTGTGTCTCAAGAATAGAATAATTGTATTATCAATAGTCTGCGGCCGGAGATTGGGACGAGCGGGAAGCCGCAAAGTTCGCTTGGAACAATCGTCTGGCGCACAATTGACGCAACCGCCATTAGCGATAACGAGAGAATGCCATGCTATTCAAACCGATGGAAACTACTTACAATTTGAAATTGCACTCCAAGCTCGTATACGCCAAATCAGTTTCTCCATTTTCTGCAAATTCAGTACTCTTGATAGCATACTAACTCAATGTTCACCACCAAAAAGTTTTATAATTAAGTTTAAGTTGAAATCACAGTTCGCTTAATTTCGGCGCTGTTTTCAGTTGTTTCGGGTGTTTTGAATTTCATTTCATACTAAACAGTTTCCCGTGAATTTAATTTAATTAGCATAGATAAAGTTTACCGACCGACGTCCTACCTACATCCAGTCAGCTGCTGGCAACACCGACGAATTTAGTGGCTAAGTAAGCTTGCATCAAGGTCGGCTTTGAGTCCTTACCTCTTCCTGTTAAGGGCCATTTCACGTTTTCGCGCAACTAATTTACCATCTTAGACAACACCCTGGCAATTTTGAATACATGTTAAAAATAGGCTCTTTTTATTTTTTTTCGTATGGAAAATCATCAAATGACTTCTCCCGCTCTGGGCGGAGCAGGAGGGAGTGTCAGACTTTTACTGACTAAAACCCATCCATGTTCCTTCGTTTTTGAGGCGCGCGTGGAACACGAAAATAGGCTCTTTCTTATTACTTCATGTAACAGATTTACAAAAACTTATTTGTTTACTATGTAGTGATTTATCTCCCACAACTAGTTTACTGAAAAAATATCGCAGAGTCAATTTCAGATTCCTATATCTATCATAAATATCGATAAATTTTACTGAAAAAAATACATAAAGCATCGGACATATACTTTTGTCGACACATAATGTTCTAGAACATCGATAATTAATAACATTAATTAGTAAAAAAACAAAGTCTTACCAGCTATCTTGTGCTGAAGATGCCATCAGTGTATGAACTTAAATTTTGATAGCTCATATCTCGGAAACGTGACACTACAACATTTTGTCTCATACAAAACTTGGTGGCGGCAACTTTGAAAAAGAAAATAAAAATGGTGGAAATTAATCCGGCCAAAAAATTCAACCCCTTTGATAGCTATTTTGTTTTCATTTTAGAATGAAAAATCGCTTGAATCGAGTAGAGGAGGATAGTCGTTTTAGAAGAGACAAATGAAAGAGTTTTATCGCGTGAATCGAGTAGAGGAGGATAGTCGTTTTAGAAGAGACGAATGAAAGAGTTTTATGTTTAAAAAATGAGTTTATTCAGTATCAAAATCAAGGCATTTATTTCAAGTAGGCCAGTTAGAGGCACTTTTGGACTGTCGAAAAAAAGATGAAAATTAAATGTAGCTACAGTCCCACCCCAGTCACAAGACAAAAACTGTGAAAGTACTGTAGTATATATTCAGTATCATAGGTACTATAATAAAAAGTATATTATACATATTATATGTAATAGAAACATACACATAAAATACATATTTAAATAACATATATTTGTGTTTTATTAGTCTAGAAGGCTCTAATGGATTAAAACACAATAAATAAATTATCTTTTTGCATAAATGTCAAACCAAGGTGCATTTAACGGCTCAAGATTGTTTAGTCCTTCTCGACACTCGCGCTGGACAGTTTGCGTTGTGTGTGGATAGCTACGCACACTTACACAAAGCTGCGGTCTTTTACCGAAACCCGAGCTTTGAAATTTTGTGAAATGGCTCTTAATTATGGATGCTTTGACGTCGGACTTACAGAAAGAGGCACCCTGGTGAATGATGTTTAAATACCGAATACAAGTTCTGTGATTTCGGCGGGCTCTCTAGTCCTGGAGTCAAGCTCTAGATATGCGATACGTTTCACTCGAGCAAAGTGACGGCGAATTAGAAATAATGAAAAACACTTCAATTCTATTTATTTGTACGATTACGAGATCGTATTTTATGTTTTTTACGTTAACTTAGAAGTTTGATTTTTTCACAGCTTCAAGGGACTATAGACTGCTTCAAGGGAGTGTTGAGTATATATATGGTTTTAATTTCAACTCGATACCTCCACGCGTTCCCGAGATAAAGGGTTTGACAGACAGACGGACGGACGGACAACAAAGTGATCCTAAAAGGGTTCCGTTTTTTTTCGTTTTGAGGTACGGAACCCCAAAAAAAAAGGATTAAGGTTCCGTGCAAAAAAACTAAAACCCTTGTAATTGTTAAGAAAATCCGATTCAAATAAGTATGGGAAAGTAGTATTTTAATATAATTTTAAGCGGACGAAATTGGTGTCTATTACACCAATTTCGTCCGCGTACTAAGGAACCTATAAGAATAATCTTGGGAACACAATAAATATTTAGTTTTACCCGCACTGGGCGAACCGGGGAAGGGGTATTAGTGTACGCGCGGGAGAGGGCTTGCGGCTTAGGTGATCCTGTCGTAAATACCTACAGAAGTGCGCTCCGCGGAGTGTGCTTCCATATCTTTCAAACACGTCAACGAACAAAATTTAATTTTCATTTATAACATCATCATCAGCCTATAATGTTCCCACTGCTGGGACACGGCCTCCTATCAGTGAGAGGGAACAGGCTATAATCCACCACGCGGGCCCAGTGCGGCTTGGTAGATGTCACATGTCTTAGAATTTTTGGTTCTAGGACATGCCGGTTTCCTCGCGATGTTTTCCTTCACCGTTTTGAGAGCGGTGGTGATGAAATAAATTACACAAAGTAATGCGCCTGTCTGGGTTCGAATCCACGACTTACTGTTCGTAAGTCGGGGCCGCCACCACTGGGCCACCGCTGCTCAGGCTTTCATTTATAGGTCGCTTAAAATAAACAAGCAAGATAAAATAGTGCAATTTATTGACGAATTTCGTCATTTGCTTAGTAACTAACTAGATAGCCAGAACACCACAATACCAAGAGAAATATTAATATTTAAACATCTAAGAACTGCTAACCCTAACATTGATAAGAATAAGTTCAGCATAGTTGAAAATGTAGCAAGTGGCACAATTGTATTCGCTGAGAAACAGCTAAACGATTTTCGACCTCAGAACAATTACAAGGCGTTGTTGAAACTTACAATTATATTTCTTGGAGCTGTTTCTTCACAGGGAAAATATTCAGAGCTCCAGAAAGTCTTCATCGCAATAGGTAGCAAAAGCAATTTATCGCTTAAAGCTTTTCTTGTTTTAAAGACCAGTTTAAAATAATAAAACGAGAACTCAAAGCGATTACTGCATTGTGTTTTCGTTTTTATTTCGTTGTATATATTTTAGTTCAGCTCCTATGGCAAGTTCATCCCCAAGAAACGATTTACGGCTTTTGAAAAAGCCTGAGAACTTTGAGGACATAACCATACGTTAATATTTTTTAGAAGCCTTGGAATTTCGTTCGCTTTTTTGATAACCGAAGTTTGTCTTTGTGAAGAAGATGAAGACTACAAAGCTTCTAGAAACATAGCACGGTCAATGAAAGTATTAAATGATTTTGCGGAACTAAGAATAACGTGGCATTGATTGAAGAGTATAATAAATTGATTACTACAGACGAAGAAAAACAACAATTCCTTCTTTTGGTAGTGAAACATTTTAAACCAAAAAACAAAGAATACTACGTTGTTGGCTTTGACTTTTTATTTTTTTAAGTAATATTATAGTATGGTTGATTTGTGTAAAGTTATACATTTTTGTTTAATGAAAAAAGATATATTTTAAAAACACACCTACAATTTGTTCCATTTGCTGGTAGCGAACTGTTAGGACACGTTTTATAAACCCCTTTAAAAAAACGATTATAAGTGAAGTTAATAAATTATTTTTTGTGAAAGGCACTACCGAGTTTCCTCCGTGCCTCGGAAAGCACGTTAAGCCGTTGTTCCCGGCTGTCATTTGTAGATCTTTGACAGTCGTTAGGTAGTCAGAGGCCCAAAAAGCCTGACAACCAGTCTTACCAAGGGGTAAGACTACCGGTACTACGTCAGATAGGCAGGGCGCTCCATGTAAAATACTGGTATTCAGCTACATCCGGTAAAACTGGAAGCCGACCCCAACATAGTTGGGAAAAGGCTATGCAGATGATGATGAGTGAAAGGCACAAATACAGTATTCAAAGGGAAATTTTGTCAATATTCTGACTTGCGACCTATTCGGTAGGAGTCTCAATCTCAACCCGAACTGACTGAGCGATTAAGTAAACCAGCATATTTGTTATCTCAACTTTCAAAGAAAGTAAATACTGATACACTGATAATGGCACATCATGGACTAGTCGCCTCAGTTCTGCGGTATGGATGGTGTTAGTTTTTGGGGACAACCAACAAATAGGGAACTTGTTTTCAGAATGCAGAAAAGATGTTTGCGATGTATTTGTGGTTTAAAAACAACTGATAGTTGCATTCCATATTTGAAAAAGTTAAAAAAAAAAGTTAAACTTATGGTAGAGGTACAGCTCGGAAAGACGTAATCGAGCCGGTAGAGGTAATAAAAATATTACCTCTACCGGCTCTATTACGTCCTTCCGAGCTGTACCTCTACCATGAGTTTACACAGCCAAAACTCGCTAGCGTCTCCGTAAATTGTTTGTATGATATATTGTACAGCGTCCCTAGCGGTCACAGAAAGAATTAAAATTCGTACCATGAGCACTGTAGATTACGATAGGTTAAAAACCTAACGTAATCTATTCGATAGTCACTAACGTTTTTCAGCTGTCACCATACGCAACGGTACCATGACTCACTAATTTCACTGAAGCTATCGAATAATACGCTTACGATAGTAGTTACGTAGCTCACTAGCATTTTGTCGTGTGAAACATGTGTTTACATTAAAATTATATACGTTTTTGAGTCTAATACAGTCAAAATAATGTCTGCAAGCATATAGCATAGAATATGTCAGTGGCCGCTGAATTTGAAGACCAACGACGTGAACAATATGAATTCAAGCCAAAATGAGAATTCATGTCGGATACCAATTGGAAAATAAAAGTGAAAGAAAGTTTATTAAACTTCACAGACTTTCTACAAGTATATAAGTAATATTAGAAAACGTAATTTGTTTAAATGTAAATTATTAATTTATTTATTTTATAACAATCCATACAATAAATTGAATAGAAAGTTGAAACATACCTTTCCATGAACTCCACCAACAATGGAAACTGTGAGACATTGGTCCTCATTATATTCAATAATCTATTTGAATCTAATATTGTAAACTTTTAAATCACACAACACAGCTCTGTGACACAACGTACAACGTCAACAAACAAAATTACAAATTAAATAGACGACCTTGACATAATAGAAAGAATAAAAATTCAAAAACCACTAAATACCATAAGTAGTCCACTAACCGTCAACTTTTCTATTTAGTCGGTTTATTTGTGATATTGAATATCTTAACATTTTTATCATAGCGTTAACAGTACATTTTAAGCTTATGAGCCGTTCTCTCTTCTTATTAGTGGGAAAGAAAGATAGAAGCAAAACATAAGTAGCAGTGAGTAGAGTGAAGTTAGCTAGATAAAACGAACTATCGAGCTAACCTTAGCGCCTTTTTTTTTTTTTTTTTTTTCGGATGGGAAATCATCAAATGACTTCTCCCGCTCTGGGCGGAGCAGGAGGGAATGTCAGACTTTTACTGACTAAAACCCATCCATGTTCCTTCATCGCCCTTTGTGTTCCGGGGCCACGGTATCTCTTTCGAATAGTCCCGCAACCCCGGCAGGCATCGGTCCTTTCGGACCCCTTCCTTTTTGCTGACTCTCTTTGAGGCGCGCGTGGAACACGAACGCGCCGTCGACACGGCCTGTCGTCATGAGTAACCTTAGCGCCTGCGTAAGACTCCGTAAATCTCATAGTGCAAGCATTATCGAAATCTATTTGGTCCACGTTAGCACGCTAGCGACTTCAACGCTAGCGAGTAATTTTTCGATGACAACTCGTGGTAGAGGTACTGACCTCTCCAACACCTATCGACTCGTGCAGCTCGACGTTGACGGAGTCGTTAAATGGACGCACGACAACGTTATAATCCTACTGAACGGCGACCACCTCCTATGTACACATATGACGTTGCATACATTACATACATTTATCACGGAATAAAAGTTGACGAAACCTTTTCGTGGTCAAATATCATTGCCGAAAGCTTGTTAGACTGATTGCCCGCTGATATAATATAAGAAATAACTAATTTACCAAATTACTTAGGCTATTCTTTCTCAAGAGTTTGTCTATGTTAATCTATACAAATAACGCAACGGAATTTATCTATTTATTAGAATTTCAATCCTTAAGGGGGTGAAAAGGGGGATGAAATTATGTTTTTTAAGGTAAAGTCACTATAATATCATGATAAAGAGGTTATCACGTCACGTATAATTATCGTCCGTAAATCGACTTTACAGGCAACCATTTTTTGTATTTATACTCGCAAATATTTGTTACGCGTTGTATTTCGCAAATAAATATGTTTTCTTTCTTTTTTACCATTTTTTTTTATGATACATACTGTGTTATTTTATGGAGTTAGTTGTTTTAACTTGTTAATATTTACTAAAAGGTAATCATGCATTCCTAAGCTGGTCTATACACTCTAAAATGTCAAGAATAAATATCAAGAACGCTCTTGCTCTGGCGCTATATTCCTGAGTTTATAGTATAAAGGGTGTAGAACACCTCTTAACGAAGCCGAAAGGCACTTCTTCTCCCCGTCATTGCGATCATTTGTTCTACACCATACCTGGGAACCTTCTAGTTACGGAGATATTGGGGGTCAAAGTTCCAACTTTTTGACAAGTTTTTTTTTTAATACAAGTTTTTATTGTAAGATTTTTACTTTAAACACCTCCACGACCCCCCCCCCCCCGTACTATTCAATTTATCCACCAGCTCAATATTTTGAGTGCGTTACATTGAGTTCTACCACAAAACATGATATTTCACCCCAAAAAAAAACTCGTTTCCCACCAATTATTTTTGCGTAAAGTTACTTAGTTTGATGTACAGAATGCTTGGTTGACGGCTTCGTGATGAGTTTGTTTACACCCTGTATACTACACGAACATAGAACTAGACCAACCAATCTTCACAATACAAACAAACATAACGGTATTATTATTCCATAGTCGCACTTGTGCCGCAATGTACGGTATGTAGTACTGCATTACATGACATCGATCGTCGCGTCGCGCGTCGCAGGGAACTTCGTCCATAGTATTCAGTAGCCAGCAATAATATTCACGAGAGATTTTCTCGTGATAACCCAGTAACACCTAACGCGTTATTCGTGTAATTAATAGGAGACGAATACCTACGCGTTTGACAGAATACGAGCCAAGCGAAGCGCAAGGGCACTACCTACCTTTTCTCGAAGCGCTTCGTCGTTTTTTTGAACCCTTGAAGAACTTGTGTTTGGATTATACCAGATAAACAAAATTCTCGGGATATGTTGTCAATGGTGTTGATTCTGTTGTGCACAAACTAAACTTAATTTAGGCTATTGCTATCTTTTACTAAAAGGCAGTGCGAGAAAAGTACGGCTATATTAGCTATGAACTAACAAATAATACTGCTCTAGATTGGAAATGGTACAGAAAAAGTTCTTGCGGTCTATGAACTATAAATGTTTTAATTCCAAGGTTACAAACGTGCAGTTACTGAAGCGATATGGCGTTCTGAGTTTAGAGTCCAGGAGACTTCTTCTGGGTGCAATGACACTACATGGCTTGTGTAACAATAAATTCGACTGTGTTGAACTAACTAATCAGTTATGTTATAGTACCCAGAACTGTTGTCCAACGGGGAGTGCGCGTACCACCGGACGACCCTAAGTCGTACAGGCCCATAACCCTACTGCCATCTTTAGGAAAACTCCTGGAGCGCCTTATCGTTCCACGTTTGCTGCCAGACGGGCCAAAGTTTCATAACAACCAATTCGGTTTCACCGTGGGAAAATCTACCGTAGACGCGGCACTTTCTGTTAGAAAAATTGTTAATAACTCGGAACACAAGTACGTGGTTGGAATCTTTTTAGATATTTCCGGGGCCTTTGATAACGCATGGTGGCCGATGCTACTACTTAAACTGAAGAATCGTGGCTGCTATAAAAACATATATAATCTTGTTTATTCTTACTTTTTAAATGGTTCCGCGAAACTCAAACTCGGTCATTATTCTATGTCAAAGTCCCTTACCATGGGATGTCCTCAGGGGTCGGTAATCGCTCCGTATGTATGGAATTTAGGTTTTGATGATTTTCTCGCGATTCCCCTTCCTCCCGGCTGTTCATTAACCGGTTACGCGGACGACGGCCTGCTGCTCATTCAGTCGAGTACTCGGGCTGGTCTCGAGAATTTAGCTGATACTTGCCTACGATTAATATCTCAGTGGGGCGAT
The DNA here is from genome assembly GCA_941918905.2 of Xestia sexstrigata. Classification (NCBI taxonomy): domain Eukaryota; kingdom Metazoa; phylum Arthropoda; class Insecta; order Lepidoptera; family Noctuidae; genus Xestia; species Xestia sexstrigata. The sequence goes on along the minus strand of OW799200.2, from coordinate 5,604,800 downwards.
CGAAACCGTCTGACCTTTGCACCGCAAAAAACTTATCAACTAATTTTAAAAGGTAATCTTAAATCGTGGCCTAGTATTAAATTTAATAACGTTCCCGTGAAAAGAAAGCAATCCGTGTGCTACCTTGGTTTGGTCTTAGAGAGAAATTTTTCATTCATAGATCATATAAAAACTGTAGGTGAAAAAGCTAAAAAGAACTTTTATGCCTTAACGAGAATATCAAAATCTACGTGGGGTCTGTCATTTATAACTTTAAAGACCATTTATGGGGCTACTTACTTGGGGTGTATGTGCTACGGGGCACCTGTCTGGGCCGATAGGGCCACCATAGGAGCGGCACGACGTAAATTGCTTCAAAGCCAGCGTTTGGCTTTGATATTCTTATGCAAAGCGTATAGGACGGTTAGTACTGAAGCCTTACCGGTACTTGCAGGTGTACTTCCAGTTGATCTTGAAGTGCAGCGACGGGCTGCAATGTACTATAACGCACGTGAGACCGCGGACGCAGACTTTTTAACCCTACGTGACCGTGTTAAGATTGCTAGATTATTTAAACCACAGACCGACGTCTGGGAGGAACTTTTGTCTGAATGGCAAGGTAGGTGGGATAATTCCATCAAGGGCCGACACCTCCACCAGTTCTTTCCATCCGTTCGTGAGCGGCTGGCCAGGACATGGTTGGATGTTGATCACTGTGTTGCCCAATTTCTCACCGGTCATGGTAACTTTAAGAGTAAATTATTTTCCTTCAAGCTTGTTGACTCGCCTTTTTGTCAATGTTCCACATCTGACTGCGAATATGAACAATCAGCACATCACATTTTATGGGAGTGCAGTCTTTGGCAGAATGAACGCAACATTATGTTGGATAGTGTACAGGTTACATCCGGAGTTATTTACTATACAGACCTTGTGGAAACTAGAACAAATTTCCGTGCGTTCAAGCGTTTTTGCCATACCTATTATTGGAATCAAATATAACAGCTCACAACTTAGGACCCATTAATGTTAATATTTATCCGTGGTGCTAGGCAACTGGGCCTATCCCAGTTGTAAACGTCCCTTTGTGCCTATTGGCCTTGTTTCGTTCTGTCTCCTGCTGAAATGGAGGGAAGTGGAAATTACGGTTTTTTCCTACTCCTCCACTATACTTTTCTGATTAATTTCGTTGCGGGATCCAAGACAGTTAAATTCATTCTCTGGGACTTCGTCGAGCTTCATTGTCTCGGCGCTTTTCTGGTGGTCGCCACTGTTGATTCTGGCTTTCAGGAGTTACAGTGGTTTGGGAACAGTGTGGCGGGCTTGTCCCAATTAAAAAAAAAGTACCCAGAACTGTTGTCCAACGGGGAGTGCGCGTACCCCGACTGTTCCATACAGACTTGTGCAAAACTAACGCCGGAATGCGCGCACTTCTTCGTCGCCTTGTTGAGATATACAACACACACTTTATGGAGCTTCACATATTTACTCTATCCAACCAGTAAAAAAAAGGTAGGTACAGATATTTTGTCAAAAAAAGCAGTGAAAAGAAGGTGATAATTGAATTGAAAAGAATTATTTTGTATTTTATTTTGAATTATTTTGAACTGAACTGAATTGAATTATGTTAAACTGAATTAAATTATTTGTATTTGAAATATACTGAACTATTTATTGGAAGAAAATTAAATTAAATGGCATCAAATATTTATTGGAAAAAAAATAATTTGTATGTAATCAAATGAAATTAAGATAAGTTTAACTGAATTAAATGGTAATAAATGAATTCAATTAATTTTTAATACATCAAATACAGCCATCACAGAAGGTTCTGTATTCTGTAAAATCTACCAGTCTGTTATTCTTTTGTTTAGACGTGGATATTGGTGTGGGTTACAATAAATAAACTAAGTTAGAGATGTCAAACTAGTTTATGCCTTGCGCTTCACAGTGGTTTTAGACGACATGTTTTTACGTGCACCCTTAATTTTTATGGAAATATTAGTTCGATTTAATTTGACAGCTCTAAATTACGTCTCTTTCTCGTTTTATTAGAGAGAAAAAGATAGCAATAGCCTAAATTAAGTTTAGTTTGTGCATAGCAGAATTGACACCAATAGCATACTTATTAAACGTTGATATCTAAAAAACCCTGATTTCGTCACTGACTGATGATCATCAAAATACTTAGGGTATTTCGTAATGTCCTAGAAAGCTGACATTTGGTATGTAAGCTATTATTAGTACACAAACAACATAAAAATTATAAAACTTGTAACTTTTATCCCCCAACCCCTTAAACTAGGGGATGGAAGTTTGTATGAGACTTCCGCAATTTTGACGCTAGAGGTCTGAAAATTGGTATAAGAACTCCTGGCGTCTCTGATGTGCAAGAAATACACCCAAAAAAAAATTGTCACAAGCAACTTACAAAAAGAAATGAAATCCCACCAAAAACATTTTCATGTAAAATGTTGCCAAGACGAGACCATATGACTCACACTGTCAAAAAGTTATCAGATCTCATGTAGAGCCAAGCTTCTAACTCTATATGCCCTAACTCTACAAGGTCCAACTTCACAAACTCTACACCTTAGTCAAAATATGTGGCTTGGCCGTTTTGAAACGGCTCGAAAATAGAAATAAAAAATTGTTTGAATACAATTATGTTCATTCTGTAAGTCCACGTTTTTAAACGTGACGTATTTTGACCGTGTAGTGGATTTATAGCTATGCTTTGATAATCGCAAACAGTGCATTCCTAGCATTTTTAAAAGCGCACTGACTTACTACAACCGGGATTCCCGTGAACGTCATCCCCAACCCTAAAATGCCGTTTGAACCGCGTAAATATGCAAGGAACGCACGCAAAGCTAAAAAGGGTAATGGAATGAAAGTTTTATTATGAACGTGTTTCTAACAGCACTAGTTTTAAATTGGAACATGCTTTCAACTCGCATTTTAAAATGGCTGGACACTTTTCACTTAGTCGTAGACTAACTGGGTACACTCAGGGTTATAAATTTATTTATCGACTTTAATTCAGCTAGTAGGTACGTAGGTTGTCTTGTGCTAGAAGAAAGCATGAATAAAATTTACAGGCCTACTTCTAGTTAATTCGAATAGATTTATCAGTAAGTCAAGCCACCAAAAGTTTTATACAAGTGCTAGTTATCAAAATAATTACTATGGTTATAAATCTTATTTGGTTTAGTGTAAAATTGAATTTGGGTAGATATCTATGCATAGTAAGCAAGCCTTCCTCGAATGTCAACATACAACGTATTGTCAATACCGAACCAATATGGGTAAGTCCCTTGTTTACAAACTGAAGCTATCCAATTAAACCGATCCCCGAGGCAATCTATACCTGGAGTCGTTCGAAATTTGTGCTCACTATACCATTATATCTGTGCGAGTGTCGCTATGTCGCCGTCCGTCGCCGCGTCTAGCGCTAGGTACGTCGGTCTAGTCTAGACTTCTATCAGACGGATGACGTAATCGTTGCTGCACCACTTTCCGCATTGTCAGTATATTATCCCTTTGCCCTAATTGCGAGACGAGCTGCGCAATGCAAACAGTGTAGTGGCTGCTGTCGCAATACTTATTTTACTGTATCGTATTGTATAACGGGCTGGTGTCCGCAACTCCATGTCCAAAGCATGTAATTAGCGTGCGGAAAATTAACCAGTTAATTAATTAAATAAGTAATAAAATAAAATAATTAAAATAAATAAATTACTTGTTTTATTATAATCGAGTTCGGAATTGCGAAACGGTGTGGCTAGTAGACCATGTGCGAAATTTCGTCCGTTTAGTTTCGGTAGTAAACTACTGTTAATTGGAGAAGTTGAGGTTGCAGTCTGTACAGTCACGAGCACCGATATATTTACACTTTCCTAAAGTTAAAAGCAAATTTCCATAACGATTGTAACTTGGAGAGAGGATCTTTTCATAAAAAAGAGTTACGAAATACTATGTTCGTAACAGCATGAAATTTTAATCAGAGCAGTAGGAGATCAACACTTTTTAAAGTTGATAAGTGAGAGAGATATTGGTACCAATACCAATATCTCTCTCACTTATATATATATTGGTATATTGGTGGTGAGATATTGGTGCTCGTGACTGTACATGGACAGCGATCGCTGTGCGACCAAATTTGATTGAGAAGTCCTAACGATCCGAAAGTAACAATGTTTGGAAGTCTTAGCTAACGGCAGTCTTCGGTATCTGGTCAAACTTAACCGCAACCGTTTTCATAATGAACTTACCTTCCCTCTTAGGTGCTGCCTAAGTGGCAAAGTGCATCACCACTGCTCTCAAAACGGTGAAGGAAAACATCGTGAGGAAACCGGCATGTCCTAGAACCAAAATTCGAAGACATGTGACATCTACCAATTCGCCCTGGGCCCGCGTGGTGGATTATACTATACGCAAAATACGCGCTTTGACGTGGAGTTGCGGACACCAGCCCGTTGTACAATACAATAAGTGGCAAAGTGGTTCGGCTTCGGTAACATCGCCAATTGTACCTACAGTTTTGGTGTCTTTAGACATAGGTACATACATTGCAAAGTGTTCCTAAGCATTCCACTTTATTTCAATATATTACAGTAAAGTGAACTCAAAATATTAGTTAGCAAGCGATATTGTAATCGAAATCGCAACGATCGTTGTTGACATGTAGCAAATCGTACGCTGCGCTCGACGCTCTGGTTCGAATTCAAATAAAGAAAACGTGTTGTTTTAAACACACAAACGAGGACTCGTTTTTACGAGAACTTTTATTAAAAAACGGGGAAACGCGCGTCAAGCTCGTGCGCTAAAGTAAGGTCGGCTCACACAGAACGGCGACTTCATGAGTATGCTCGAGAAAAACCTGCAACGTAAACCTTGAGGACGAGCAATACCGCGAATGTTAACGTGCGCGTCATCGGAATAAAAATACTGATAATTATAAGTCTCCGCCAATCAAAAATGTAACGTTACTAAGCCCTCACGAGGACACAATAATTGTGTCAAGACAAAGTTTTAGATTTGTATTTTTTCTTGTGGTAAGTGTAGGAAACAAGTAAACATATAAGCTAACAAGAATAGGTACCTATCTGGAAAAAAAACTTGGACTAAAAATACAAAACGATTTTTGCGAGATTTCTAAATATCTCTTTATTTATTTAATTTCTTTTTCCTAATGGAGAAACCAAACTCCATAGAATCTTGGGCCTGGTGAAATTTAGCCGGTAATTCCTGGTGCAACGCAAAAACTTATTACAGAAAACTCCTACATAATTAAAAAAAGCAATTAGGTACTTAAAATGCAATTAAAGCATACCAAATATGTAAACCCCATTTATACAATCCACAAACACCAATTTTCGTCACTTTATTCTTTTGCTTAAACTTTTTTTCGTCATTTTACTAAAAATGTGGTTTAATAAGCTAGGGAAACCACTCTCGTCCAGAAGAACAATACAGAAACGGAATGCCAGAGTATTGGCCGGGTTTTGGCGAACACGTTAGTGCTGGGCACGAAATACCCAAGAATCCAATAAAACACAGGAGCGAAAAATTGCATTCCATTTTCACATTGTTTTTAACGCAAGCTTCGGGCAATTGAAGCGTTTTTTGTTTTTATGGACACGTACAGAGGGGCCCGAAATGAAAATAAAACAAAACTGGCTAAATGCGACTCAGTGGGAGTCTAATGCACCTTGATAAAACATAACAACGTTAAGCTCGTTAATATTAACAAGTTTAAAAAGGGATTGGAGATGGGGAGCGCAGACCCACTAACAAATAAAAATGTGTAAAAGTAAGACCCACTGAACTCGATACGAAACCGTCGTCGCTTTTGTTATATAATTTATGACCTGGTAACAAAAGGGGGAAGCAGAAGAGGTGATCCGCAGTAACATTGTACGGCAGCCGAGCCGGATAACAATCAAATATTTAACCACTTGACCTACTTTCCTGCGCCTCGTTTGTTTTATTTCATGTCTCTGTTATACATATGTATAAACAAATAAGGATCGATTCAGTAGTGTAAGAAGAGTATTCTCAGGGGTGCAGGTGGTGTATTGGGGCTATTGAATGAGTTCATGCCCGTTAAAAAGTATATTGTAAAGGTAAAAGCAAATTATATATTGCGTTGTAAAAAAGACAAACTAGTTTATTAGAGGCTAACTCATTTTCCCGTTGCTTAGTTATAAAATGAGAAGTTTGATCACGTGTCCAATAAAGAAATCTGTGGCTTGACTCTTAATTTTTCATAAAGTTTTATTTACAAAAAAAAAATCTGTGAGGAAAATTTCACGAAATTTTGTTTTTGGCACTGGTCACAGTTTTAAGTAATGATTATTACATTGTATGGGGAGAAAATTATTTGGACAACAGAAGTGGGTCAGCATTAATTATATCTGTGTACACATCAAAAGTAATAAATATTTGATTAAATTAAACCAACAACTGCACGAACGACCAATACGGAAGGAAGGAATCGAACAGTTATTATTAGGTATTTGCTCAGTTATAGTGCATATGCATATTTTAAGATTTTATTTTATTACGAATTTTTTATTGTCAATTTCCAGAATGACTTCGGAAAACGATTCAATTTTACACGTTCTTTGATCAAAAAATGGCCTTTTTAATACACGGCAGATATTCATTCACAAAACATAACATGACGCTTGATTCCCGAATGATTAGAATAATTATTTATCATCTTAATTTGCTAACACACACGTTAAGATGTTATTTGTTTTATAACTCATATTATTGAATTAGGTTTTAGTTACGAGTACATCTACAATTGGCTGAATTCGAGATTGCTAGCAAATATCTATTTCCCGGAAACACTGTTTTGCTTTAATTTGTATGCGTGTATTACATGTTTTTTCTGACGTCTATTACATGTTTTTTCTGACGTCTATTGCAAGTGAACTTATATTCGACACTAGCCTGTCTGTCCTTGACCAATTCAAAAATTCATTAGGTCGCCTGATACCGCGGGATCCACCTTTGTGGGACCAGTTTACTAAACACCCCTAAACCGTGATAAGGACTTAACCTTTTTTTTCCGGTTAGGAAATCATCAAATGACCCCTACCGCTCTGGTCGAAGTGGAAGGGAGTGACAGACTTTTACTGACTAAAACCCATCCATGTTCCTTCTTAGCTCTTTATTTTCCAGGGCCACGGTATCTCTTTCGAACAGTCCCGCAGCCATAACTTGAATAAGACAAGTGCCAATTAGTATTAAGTGAAACTAATTACATTAATTTGTGAACGAATTTACTAATGAAAAAATAATTGTTTCTTTGAATCAGGACGTTTGATACCTCGACCCCGTATCAAGCGTCTTGATACAATAAAACAAGTATTAGCTTGATGAAGAAGCTTCATAGAACTCCAGCCATTTTGTGGGGTTTTACAAGGAATTTCTATCTTACAAAAACACCAAGCACAAGCTTTCTTGCCAAGCTTTCTGATATTCGCAGAAACAATGTTTTTATTGTTAGAGTTAATTTTGTGAAATCAGTATTGTGTTGGAGGGTTCGTCCTCACTTATCTTATAAAATGATTGCTCAGGCAAAAGTCTTGGCGCTATATTCTCTGTTGCAAAGCAAATGCATAAAGTACAAATTTTATCGTGAAAAGGTCCAATGGTAATAATGATGCATTCACGTTAACCGCGTATTTCATCATTTTCCATTAGTGGATGAATGAAATAATTTGTTAACTTGTTGTTGACTGTAATTAAAGTTAAAATATTGAATACAGCAATAATTATAATTCTGTTATCGCAATAATCAAGCGAAACAAACACAATAACCTATCAATTATAAATTCTGTGACATACAAATTAATGCCGCCACAAAATACAAAATGAACGTTACTAGTCTACAAAAGCACTCACTTTAATGAAATGTGTTTTCTGTGTACCGAGTTGATGGGCGAAGAAACTCGTGGCTCTTTTACAATACTACGGAACGTAGAATCGGAACGTAGAATCTATAGTCTTTTCACTGTTTTTTTTTATTTGTAACTGGAGAGAACGGAAATAAAATGTTTATTTTAGCCTTTTCACTACTAGTAGACAAGTAGACGCTCTCTGTATCGTTGACAAAAGGTTGTAGCTTGACAAAGATGGCAGTAGGGTTATGGGCCTGTACGACTTAGGGTCGTCCGGTAGCTTATCACCACTTTTTGGAATTATTCGTAAAAAGCCACGTCGCCATACGCGAGGAAAAACGCCGTCCGCAATACATCGGTTGAAAACAGATAGAATGGCGTCGCCCGCTGTTTTACACGCTTCTATTATCATCCGATTAGATATTTTATCTTCACCTGATGATTTTTTAAGAGGCAGTTTCCTGACAACATTAATGAATTCGTCAATGGATGGAAGGTCTGACGCTGGTGATTCAGGTGGCACAGCAGCCCACGCTCTGATCTGTTGATGGTAGTCATTGTCATTTACCGGCGAATCATCAGGTATCAGACTATTTAATAGAACTTCGGTTGTTTCCTCAATACCGGTGGTGTGTTTATTACTTACTTTAATGTTCTGGACAAACGCCAGGTCGACTGATCGATTAACTTAGAACTTGTAATACAAAGGAGACCACGGACCTTCTTTATCTAATTTTACTACTATTTTTCGCAGTAAATGACCCTTAGATTTTTCCACCGATGCTCTGTTGCGGGACTTGGCAACTCTAAACGTTAAAGCAAAGTTAAGTGCGTCTCCGGTGACTTTTTGTTTTTTTAAGCTTGTGTCCCAGCAGTGGCAACATTATAAGTTGATGATGAAACCACAGCGTAGGTTATTTACAATAGGTATTTGCTAAAAGCGAACCAACTTCTTACGCCAACCGAGCGTGTTAACTTGATGAAACAATATTGTTTCCTGCAAAAACGCTCTAGTAGCTCCCATAAACGGTAGGTAACTTAGTTATTGCAATGCAGAAGCAAGTACGAAACTTGCTTTAGGTTCCTCGCGGTGCATGTATAAAAAAAGGAAAACCGGCCTAGTGCGAGTCGGACTTGCGCATGAAGGGTCGGGACTCGGGACCCTTACAATCGTTGAACCCCCTACTACGATGGGGCCCCCTTTAATTTTTAATTTGTTATTAAAGCGCAACAGAAATACACATACTGTGAAAATTTCAGCTGCTACCTATTACGGATGGGTCGGGGGACTTTTGTGGGACCGGTCCAGGATTCCCCCTAAATATTTTTGAGTGGTATTTTATCATGACATTCACCCCGCTGACAAACAGACGGACGGACGGACAGCAAAGGCTTAGTAGTACGTGGGTATCAATAATGGAAGATATTATTACATTTGATTCTATTTGTGTATTGAAATACATTTTTTCCTAAAGGTTTCATTATGTGTATTAACTTAATATTCTGTACTGTATTTCTTTATTATAGTTGGGTGTTATTATAAAATGATGTTTAACCACAGTTCAGAATCATTCCATATAAAACTCTCACATATTCACACATACAGCGAGTTTTGCTAACCACACCCTATTACGGATTATAATGAATGCAAGAAAAAGTGAATAATGTGCACGATTTTCCTTTTAATGAAGTTTTATTAATTCCTTTTATTCCATGTTCGTAAGTCTGCGGTACGATAGTACATAGCAGCACTTTTATGCATAGGTAACAGTATCTACCTATACACATACCATCTGCTATGCAATGAGAATATGGCTGGAACTCATGAATGAACGCTAAAATATCTATACCGACAAATAACTCCCGCCGTAGTAGCGGACGATTGAAAAGCTCATGCAGTATTGGAGCTGTCTTGCAAATATAATAATACGTACAGCGCGAGTTATTTATGTAACGGCATAAAGGCTCGAGACCAATTTCAAACGTGAATCTTTTGATTTAAGGTTGATTTCAGCCTGCATCGACCGGTACGGTCTTGCTGCAAGCAAATTTAGCACTTAAACTTGTGTAATGCAATGCGCAGAATCAGTTGCATCGTAGAGTTTGTAGAGAAAAGGCGCCAATAAAGCGTAGTAATAGATCACGTGGCCATCCGACCACGCTCCCTAAAGGCCACGCTTCATAAGAAATTCGTAAGAAATCACTAAACCACACCCATGGATACTTAACCGCAAAACCTTTCTAAGCGTTTTTATAAACTAATTTGTACGTTATTGAGGCACATGATAAAATTATATTATGACTATGATGTTGTGAGTACCTAACTATTACTTTGGTGTTTGTTTTATCACAGTTTCGAATTATTGGGAACGACTGACGCGCGGTCGGCGTTCATTCGCCGGGACAAGGTCGGGGGCGCCGTCTGCGCCCGCGGACGCCCTTTTTGAGACTAAACATTCTGAACAATTTCTGCTTGTGTTTTTGCCGTATGGACGTATGTACCTACCGAGCTCCTCAGTCAGCTATGTTGGGTTTTGTACGAACAGCGCGGAGGGGAGTTGGGCACTTGCGCATAGCAGGCTTGTCGCCAACGATCGATGCGGGCGACGAACTTGCGCGGTGGATTACCAAATCTTCTCCTTCGACCACATCTTCACACCAAAATTTAGGTACTTAAACACCTACACGGGAACGACTCCGCGTGGTGTTGAACATGATGCTGCCGCAGGTCGCGAGCGCGGTGTGCGCTGCGCCTCTCGGTGCATTCCCGCCACCTGCTAGACTCAACCCACCCTTCAATACCTAGGTACATTGCAAGGAATACCCCTCACAATAATACTGCACCGACGATAAATGCCCGGCTCGGAACCGAGGCAGAATTCCTGGAAATAGAGCTAAACTCGAGCCACAAACGTCGACGGGCGGCGCGGCGGCGCGCGGCGTGGAGGTTAAAGCCCCCCCCCCCCTCTTGGTTACTAAACGTAGCGGGATCGAATCCGAGCGTTCAAAATTTTACTTTTTTTTAAGTTACGTTAATATAAGACACTATACAAACTAAGTTACTAACTTAACTAAACAAACGTTAACTTTTTTGTGCTAGTTTATTATAGGACAATATTAACTAGCACAATAAAGGGAAACATGTTGAGAAAATGTTGACTAAGTGTCAGAATACAGTGTTACAATAAGCAAGTTTAAGTTTATTTTCTTCTAAAGTAGGACGTTTACCAAGCTGACTAAGCTTCGGTCAGTTTAATGTAAATTAATAGCAAACACTGCTGGCGGCGAGATATTTAAACCACGGTCCGCCGTTGTAGCTGTAATGGCAGCTCTGCAATATTTTTACGTTTTTTAAGTAATTGGAAGTTCCCCAAAGACTGGCAGCATTTTATAACAAAATCACAAACTTATTATTTTTCAATATTTGGACTAGCACTCAAATAATGATAATTATAATAATCATCGAAATCCCACCCGCAATAATTGCTCAGTCAGCCCAGCCGGTGCATGATGTCCAATGAAAAAAAAAACAATATTTCCCTCACGAAATGATTTTAACAAAATGTTACCGAAAATCAAATATCTGAATTGGGACCAGAACTTTACATTTTAAATGTCCATGCATTAATTCATTCATTTATTTAAACAGCGAACGATATTAATTGCAAAAATTGACGTTGGAATTTGAGGTAATTTTGTTTTTCATATCGGTTTTGAAATAATTTGTATAAACTGTATAAAGTATACCATAATTACATTAATATGTTTAGAGCATAACAGAGTTGTTTACAGTCATAAAGAAATAACTTTATATAAAAATATACACGACTCCTTTCAACATAAACATTCAAGTGAAACTGCTACCACCATTACAGACAGGCGGCATTATTTACTGACGCTCTTAAAATTAGAATGCAATATGATATTCCGTTTGTTTGCAATTCGAGGCGAAAGTCAAGAGCCAGGTTGTGGAGCGAAACACTGACAAATATAATTATGAAAATATTTCAAAGAGAAGAAACGTTGTATTGTGCAGGTGAATAAAGTCATGAATTTTCCTTTATCACTATTATTTTTTGTACACATCTAAGAAAACTAGCCTAGTTCTAGCCTATTACAAGAAAGAAATACTGTATTATACTTATTATAATATAAGATAACTAACCAAACATTCCCAAAAAGGACTTAATTACATAATAAATAAAAACACGTAAACACAAAACACATGTTACAAAAACAATAAGACACTTGATATGTTATTGGCACGTTGACTAGCGATCTCTAATCACGTCATCGAGATCTCACAATATTATCAAAATTAAATTCCTGCACTACATAGATCTCGAGGAAAACTTAAGGCCTTACAGACACAAAAGTCACTTTAAAAAGGTTACATTTATTAAGGTCATAACCATGAAAGGAAATGAGTACCTAAATATTTAACAAGCCGGATTTTCTAAATTTGATTCAATTAATATTTAACTTGAAACGGAGCTTGAATCGCATTCGGTTGATGAAACCTTCGAATACAATTTAATGCACCCGAATGGCGAAGCGGTAGTGAGGCTGCCTTTAGTTCTTAGGGTACCGGGTTCGAATCCCAGTTTTTTTATTTATTATGTATGTGTGTGCAGTGTTAAGGTTACGTTAAATGAAAAGTCACTTATATATTTATTTACCCTAATTATTTAAATTAAGCCACAGTCCACAGATGGAAGGAACATCGACGCTCAAATGATTATCACGTTGAATACGTTATCCATTGTGAACCACACACACACATCAAAAAAAGTTTGTTATTACTAGCACAAGCTGATGTAATTTTTTAAATTTAACTTTATCAAGAAAATTTCTTTGTTGTGTGTTTTCTTTAAATAGAAATACCCTGTTCGAAATTAAAAAATAAAAATCTATATTTTTAAATAAAGAATGTGTAACAAAGAAGATTTTGATTTTTCAAAGTGATCGCAAACTTTTTTTGATTTGTGTAGATATTTTTCTCATAGGAAAAAAAATACCGCCTAAACCTAAAGCCATTCACAATTATCACATTATTATAAAATATTTTTATGTGAATGTCTTGTTATTTATTTTGTAATTCGATTAGTTGTGTATAATTTATGAATTAGATAATTTAATGACAATATTTTAATTTACTTTTTAGTTTTTGTGATTTGTTATCATTGAATAGTAATTGTATTGTGTTTTTATTTAATTAATTTTCTAACTTTTATTTTTATTTTTTATATGGATTATTTAATCTGAAATAAACGTTTAATAATAATATGCTTATTCAATTAGGTTTTTGTCATGGGTCAAAAGATAGGATAAAAATATGGTCAGGATATAGGTAGGTGTTTCAGACAATGCTTTCGCGATCGGTAAAAAATTTCAACTCGTTCAAAATGATTTCAGCACATAAAATGCTCACACTTTCTTCTGAAATCTTCAATTAATAAAGAAGATTTTCATACGGTTTGCTAAAGGTTTTCTTGCCCCATTTTCAATTTTCTCATATGGTCTGGTCGAAACGAGCGACGCTAGGTGTCTGAAAATTGTGTTTTCGGTATTTAAAATCTATCGTTACGTCGGCGTCGCGTCGACGGATTCGATATTTATGCTGCACAAAATGTTCTCGAACAAATTAATGTGCAGCACAAATGTTCGCCCACATATTTTGGTGGAATCGTATCATTACCTTCAAGGTCCTACAAGGTAAAAATGTTAAAAGACAGTTTTTTATATAATCACCGATGGAAAATATATTTGTGGAATTTTGTAATAATGTTTGGATTCGGATTGATGTACTGAATAACGTGGTAATTATTTGTCCGTCGAAGTCCCGTATTACTTACTCACTATGATAGTAATTAAAATGGCAATTAGTATCGACAAACACTAGACGACATTACATTGTAGGTTCATTTTATCGATGCAAACATACCAACGTAGGTAGTTTACTTTGTGGACGTGGAAAGTCGAAACAAAACGGTTTGCGCTATGGCAGCAAAGTTCTTCACGCTTAGTAAAGTTTTATAGCAACGGAAGCTTTTTATTTGATCAGTCGACTTCAGACGCAGTGCATAGCTAAAAGAGGATATATATAATGCGTTACTAAAATAAAAACTGAAAATATTTTTAGTTTTTGACTATTCGTTTTCGTTGTTTGTTTGTTTTTTAAATCTTAAACAGTTTTTTTTTAAATATGAAATAAAATAAACATGTCTATTGAGAATTTATTTAAACAGTTACTAGCTTAAACAGTAAATAATAGCATTGTTTTATGTTTACTAAAACTAAACAATTAATTAATTTTTCTCAAACTTGCTTGGAAATTTGAGTATTATTTTGACAACCTTCTTCGAGATAAATCGAAATTGCTGTAGTGGCCAGATACACGCGACCAGCGGCCGGCAAACGTTGTATGAAAATCCATATCTGTCGTGTTTAGCGGCCAAGTAAATTACGAGTATATAGTGAATAAATGGAAAGATATTTTACTCTAAAACATGGCAACTAAGGAGGTAACTTATCAAAGGTTTTATTTAAATTTCGAATTGGATTGCAAATACAAAGCGATTTATTGAAAAAAACTAATGAACTCTTCAACGCGTGAGTTTTAATTTCCTCGCATTATTTCAGAAAACTACTTACAAGCTTTGGCCACAACTAGGCAATGATGGACTTACGTATGTTTGCCTCGGCTTCGCCTCGGCCCACATTTACGTTCGTCCATCAATGCCTCTGTTGCTGGCCACTGCAGTAATGTACTATAATGTTTTTCATGGTACACCTGAAATACCTATGTTTTTATATTACTAGTCGAATATCACTCTAATATAATTATCTGAATAGTGGGTGACAATGAAAGCACCATTTAAAACACGTCACATTCCACACAGTAAATGATTAACCTTTTTAACTTTTACTTTTTAACCTGCATCAAAAAATGTACGCAGAAATTATTATACAATAACTGGAGTAACATCAAATAAATAGTCGCATTCGATGATTCGCGCGGTGGCAAGCGTAGCGCGTCATTATTCCGTGTTTCCTCTATTCTCTGGCGAGCAAAATGCAAAGTGGCATTAACTAACGTCCCTTACTCGTAGTTAGGTAGGTATAAAGCACAACTGGAGCCTTTAATTATTATGAACGTTACGCCAACGCGACGCCGCCGCCGCGCCCTAATTGAACTCCCATTTGTGTTTTGTGTCTCTAGCAAAGCGAGTTTCTATTTTTATATATGTATCTTGCCACTTATTCACTCTTTTGTCTGACCACCGGTGGTTCCGCAGGATCCTCGAATATGGTCCGCGAAAGGTTTAAATGTTATTCTTACTTTTAAACTTCTACAGAAGATGCAAGCTCAGCCCAACCTAATTGAACCTATCAGAGGCGAGGTGCTAAATTTTTTTGAGAATTGTTTTGCAATCATTCATACTAAAAAGATGTCAGTAGGACATTTTTTTAGTATGAATGATTGCAAAAATGTTCGAGCTCACTTCGATCGCTTTTGTATCCTTCACTATCTCAATTCTAATGGTTTTCATCCTTGATCCAATTTTTGCATTGTGTGAGTAAAAGATTCACGCCCTAGATATAATCCTGTCGGTGTCCATGTTTTTCTAGAACCTTATGGCCCCTGCTAACAATAAGGACACCAAAGTGGTCCCTGGTCCAAGAAAGGTTGGGAACCACTGATCTATTCATATACGAAATCTCTTAAGGGGTCATTGTACTCATCAATAATATGAACAACTTTTCCTACGGGACCAAACCCTGAATCGCGAAAAAAAACAGCTGTTCCCTACAATATGTTCGCATAACTCGTCAAAATGTATGGAACACAGTATGTATGGTACCCTGGGGTTTAGAAGTGGACGATGAACGAATTTATAAACTGACCAAAATCAATGTAATATTATTTCTTCTTGAAATGCCGTAACAATTTAATTTTGTAGTCTAATACCTCAGTTACAAATAAATGTTTTCTGTGAATAAAATGTAGTGTTAGATGCTCTTTGGATAATAGTGTAATTGTTTGTACAGGGAAGGTTATGTGTTGTTTTGTTTGGTGGTACTCATTATTCTATTCCTTAGCCTCTGCAATAATACATTTCTCGTAGTTCAAAATCAAAATGTGTGACGAGAAACGTAGGCGTTTCCCTAATTGGCTTCCTTCTCAAAATAAACTAGTGGAACTAGTTGAAAAGCATTTCAGTGTCCTTGAAAATACGAAAACGGACCCGTAAAGGCCAAACTTGCCGAATGGTAAATTATATCAATTGAATATAACAACCAAACCACCCCCCACTGCCATCGCGAAGCGGATAACCTTCAAACTTATTTTACGAACAAACAAACGAAAGTGAGGTTAAATGGCTAATTTATTTGAATAGTGACAACTTTGACAGTTATTTATTCTCAGTTTAACTTTTTACTCTGCCATTATCGCCGGAAAACTTCTTGTTAGCGTGTAGATGGCAATCTAAATTGATGCCTCCCAGTAATAGACTACGAGTTTCTTTAATACTTAAAACAAGGATGTACTAAAAGGTTTTAGTTTAAATTAACAGTAAGTCAGTGTTTTAGTATCCTATTTTGTAGAGGATGTTAGGAATATACCTACTTCGACTTCACGTTCCCATGTAATGTTACCTGATAATGCCAAGAGTACGCGCTCACGTGAGCGAAGCCGCGGGCACAGCTAGTCTTGAAATATAATCGATTCATGAAATCACTAGTTGACACAAAACACAAAACAGACACGGCCGAGCAAAGAATACACGCTAACAGCCCGGTGTAGCATGAATGACTGGCTCAGCCGGCACAGTAGACGTGGAGGCGGGGCTCGGCTCGGTCGCGACACGCTGTAGCGTGAATCATCCTTTACACTTTCCCGTGGAAACTATTTTAAAACCTCGCCAGTGTTAAAGGAGAGAACTTTTTAGCTTTGTTATGAATCAGTTTTTTTTTTCCCGATGCTGTCGGTCCTTACCAAACGATTTCGCACCATATAAAAAAATAAAAATAAAGTAAAAAAAAAAAAAAAAAAAAAACACCTAAATAAAACTATTTAGGTGAATCAAAAAGTTCTTGGAATCCATATAAAAAAATGCAAAAAATGAAAACAAAAAAAATGTAATACTCTACATAATCTCCTTCTAATACAATGCATTTAGAATAGCGCATTTCTAACTTTCATATTCCTAGCGAAAAAAACTTTTTTGCAAAAAATTCAAAAAAGAAAAATAACTTTAGCTTCAGAGTCGGTAAATTGTTTGTTTGATTCAGTTTTTTTTTGCCGACTTTTTAGTTGTTCCCAAACAAATATTTTCCATGAATTTATTTTACATTGTTAACAATACATGTCATGGTAATAGGCTTAACCCCAATATATGGAACTTAACATACCTAAACCTGTCGAAATCTGGGTATATTGTACACATCTGCGTACCCCCTCAGAGCATACAGGCGTGATGTTACGTCATGATGTTGTATAAACAATAAACATCCAAGCGATTATAGCAATCATTGCAGATTTGCCGTCTATTTTTGAAGAGTTCCATTGTATATCTCCGAAGATCAGCATCAGATCTGCACCAAATAAAAAAAGAATCATCAAAATCGGTTCACCCAGTCAAAAGTTCTGAGGAAACAAACACAAAAAAAAAATTACAGTCGAATTGAGAACCTCCTCTTTTTGGAAGTCGTTTGAAAAACCTTTTTATGACCCTCAAAAACTTCTCTACGGCAGCCACACTGCGTCGTCGTCGTAATATTTGGTTCCACGAATATATTCTTTTAATTTTGGGCTAAGTCCGGAGAATATGGTGGTCAAGGATATATCGAAGCCGGCACAGCGGATTGTGTTGACCGCAACTTCCGATTGATAAATTTCCAAACATCGCTTTTTGTTTTCGTCGGTTAACATTCGTAGCACCCATCTTGCCGAAACTTTTCGAAGCCCCAATGAATCAATTAAAATGGATTGAATGCTACCAAATGATTCTTTAAGATTTCAGCAAAATATTTTTTGTTTTATGGTTATTCTTCTGTTTTCCAAAACCAGATTCTCAACGTTTTTGATATTTTCTTCCGTAACGGAGGTTGGAAAGGGGCCAGAACGCGGGTCATCTTTGCAGCTTAATCTAACTCTTTTAAATCCAGCTACTCAGTAGTCAGTACGCAACCGTAGCACAGGGTAAAGCATCATTCCCTAATGTCTTCTGAATGTTCAAAAAAAATATTTCGTCGTCATTTTTTTCAGACAGAGGTACTTTATCACCGCACGTAACTCACTTTTCTCCATAATATCGCGTTTTTAGAAATTTGTTGTAGAAAACAATATATTGCGTGCGAACGAACTAATGAAATCAAGTGACACTTAGCATAAATATTGTCTGATTTAAAAAGAATATAAATAATAATTAATATAATTTATTTTCTTGGTATATTATGAATGTGGGGACCATATGGTTATAATATTTTCGTTTGATTTTCCCCTTGATTTAACTTTAAACGATTGTCTGGCAGTTTGAGTACTATAAGCGAGTTACACAAATGTCCTTTCTTTGGTAATGTTCGTCGTGTCGTTGAACTCGGGGGAAACTGACCTTAATACTATTATTAGCATGAATTAATTAACGAAAATTTTATCAGTCTAGGGTAATTTAGGAACAGTCACATGCTTGCTCTGGCTGGACAGGTCCACTCAAATATGTGCGGTTCTTTCTTTAAAAGACCAACTCAAACACTTATCTAAAACTATAAAGAGTCTTCTCGTCTTTTAAATTTATTTCAACTTTTAAGAAAAAAATAAATTCTACTTATAAATAAGAGACAGTTTATATTTCAGCACTAATGCATAGTTTTCACGTGAGTTTACCAAGATTATGTCTGGACCTTAAAAGAGACTGACCTCTGGGTTTGTTTCGGCTGTTTCTTCTCGAGAGTAGTCAGGTACGAAACAGCGGCGTCATCTAGTTTTAAAAAATACGATTTGTAAAATCTTTGTTAAAACCTATTTTCAAAATAATCATCATTTATCATTTAATGTAATGTAATGGCTTAGGTATTTGTATTTAATATTAAGATTGTTTTCTTAACCTGGGTAACCGGGGCGGGGTTCGACCATTTTTCTTGGGATACTGTCCTATTCACCCCATCGCCATTTTAAAACAATAAAGGTGGTATACATGTGTGTTTAATAAATAAATAGAACATATGTTCTATGGCCTTAATGTTAATAAATGTATTCCCCCCCCCCCCCATAAAACCTTGTTACTATAACATTTGACATCAAAAACACGCTTTATTATAAAATGTTTTGTTTTTTTGCGGATTACAGTGATGTAAGCCCAAGTTAAAGGTCTAACTAACTGAACGTTTGTGGCGCGTGATAAGTAAGTAATGAGCTTTCCCCGACCTATGCCGTTTGAATTGAACATTTCGGAGCAAAGGTAATTAATTTTTTAGGTTTCCGTTAAGTTACAAATGCTTCAGCAATGTCACTTGGTAAATAGCACAAATGCACGGCTATTTACCTTAATCCTCGGAAGTCATGTTAGTGAAATTGAAAATAAAAAGGAAAGTGCAGAGTTATTGGGTTTTTCTTTTTTTACAGATGTGCGATATTTGCTTTGAATGCATGGGAATTTCATTTTTGTGTTCTATTTTCAAAGGTATTGGGTTCCTTTTTTCCCACACTCGTATGATTATGAATACGTGAATTGAGAGAAGGAAATAATGTTTTTCGCATTTTTATATTATGTAGGTATTAATTGTTTTTTTTACTTTCCAAAATAAATATTCATAAAAGTCATTAAATTCACCATTCACATTGATTAAATACTTAACAAATGTAATTCCGACATTCATCCTTTTTATTATCTTCGTGGTATTTAACGTTATAGTAGGCTCAGGTATCAGACATAGAAGTTTGAATTTATTTAGGCTTAGTGCTTGAATATGGCTCGGAGTTCTTTTTATAAAACGTATACATTGGATCGGAACGTAACCCCCCGTATTTAAGTGTGTTTAATAAACTGGTCCCACACAGGTGGATCCCACGGGATCAGTCGACCTAATGAATTTTTGAATTGGTCAACTGATCCCGTTAACCAATTTTATGACTTATACAGTCAAGTAGAAAAGTTTCTTGATATTAATTTATATGGTGATTCCCGTTCGTTCCCCATCGCTCGTGTCCACACTGGTGGGGCGGGGGTGGGTTGATTTTTATGTTCTATTTATTTATTACCTAATTTACCTACTCAAAAATATTGTATGGGATCGAGTAGTGTTAGTACAATAATTGTGCTAGTTACGGGCAGTAACCTTACGAACAGTAGTACCTAGGCTGGCATGATTCCAAGATGGTATTTATAGTAATAAATACAATCTTAATTCTGGGTAGGGAAATGCATACATGCATGCATACTACCTTGAGCTCATGCCACCCTGGTACTTTTTGAGGAACATGCATACATACATGCATGCACACTACCTTGAGCTCATGCCAGCCTGGTACTTTTTGAGGAACATAATTATCTACACTTATAATATTATAAAGAGGAAAGATTTGTATTTTTGTGTGTGTTTGTTTGTAATGAATAAACTCAAAAACTAAAAAGTTAAAAATACGGTGGGGCCAACGGGATTTTATTTTTATTCTTCCTAACATTTTTCTACATGATGTTACTCAAATTTGAAATTTGATGGCATTTTTTTTTAATTTTAGAGCGGGACCAATCTGCTAAAGAAAATTACATAAAAATAATAATTTAGCAAACTGATCCCGCGGGATCCAAATGAGCGGGATCAATTTACTAAAGAGCCGTATTTAATATGTAGAATTTTTTTTTCAACCCATGTACGGAGGACCACTCATCATGTGACATCACTTTTGTGTAGCGGTTCATAAACGACACCTACTCTCTAAATATCAACTGTGCGGTGCTAAAAGTGTCGGAATGAAATAGCTGTGAGATACAGACAGACAGACTGACTGAATCCATAAGGGTTCTGGCTACGGGACCCTAAAAAACATACTATGAGAGGAAAAAAAAATCCTTTTAAAATATTTTTTCAAGTACGTAACTTACTTGGCTCGTTATACGCCCCACGAGTGTATTTATTCGTTCGTGGCTGTACTGACTGCATGAAAGAGGCGTAACTACTAACTACATACAGTGTTATTCAAAAATAAATCTTAAGTAGAATGAGAATAGAATACTGCGAAGAACGCAGATAACGATTGCTTTTATGGTGATAAGGGGATACAGGCAGCAACTCGCCACAATAGTGGCGGTAAGGTCAGTTAAGGAGGGAAGGCTGGAGAGACGGCTTGGTGCTCTCAGCTTCCGGCTGACGCGGACATGAATGCTTCGAGAAGTACCAGCGTCGCATAGGTCGGATGCGGACGCCCGCTTGTCATCACTGTGTAGACTGCCCCGAGGACAAGGCGCAGCATACGTTGATAGTCTGCTCAGCTTGGGCTCAGCAGCGCTGTGCCTTGGCAGCACTCGGTACGGGTGATCTTTCGCTTTCGGCTGTGATACAATCCATAGTCGGGAGCGAGAACGCGTGGAATGCCGTTTCCTCTTTTTGCGCGGAGGTGATGCATGCAAAGGAGGCGGCGCGGGCGGGGAGGTATTGCCCCACAGGGGGAAGGGGTTTCATGCAGTAGTTTTGCAGTCGCTTTTGTAATACAAAAATTTAGAATTCAATTTTATTTCATTATGTTTTATAGATGAGGAATTTATGATAATCGCATTTTTAACTCGCAGGACATTAACACAATACTAAATATTAGCTTGATGTTTGACTAGACGACTATAGAAGCCGCATCTACATTTTCTCTTCATGCGTCCCGTTTCAGTAGTTTACTGACGTAGATTATTAAGTTTGCTGATGTACCTAATCACACTGAATATAGACACCTTGTTAGCATAAACTTTGAATACGTAGAGAATAGCTACACGTACCTGCTGTATAAAGTGACGTCGGGTGTTAGGGGTGAAACCTGTGTATTTTAGTTGAATAGGTGAAAATTACGCCAGTGAACGAACGGGGCGGCGCGCGGCGGCAGGGATTTTATGATAAGGTGTTAATGAAAAGGATTTTGTTTATTTATGTATTTATTTACAGAAAAGCCTTTTACTCGTAAATAAGTCTTAATAAATATTTTTCACCTATTTTATAAGATATAATAGGGAATTGAGAATTGAAAGAAAGAAAAAGCATTTATTTGCCCGCACAGGGCAAAACACACAAATTAAAATGGTAAAATGAACAGTAGGTACAACTAATAAAAATTAAACAAAAAATAAAAAGAAACGAACGCTTATTAGTCCTGTACGAGGCCAAAAGGCCCCTATCTCAGCATGGTGCTGTAACATTATATAAAAAACGTTACAGCGCTGGTATTCTGATAGGGCCCAGAGTGATGCCACGGTCTGATACGGATAAAATAAAAAAATACATAAAGTGTAAACGAAAAAACAAAACAAATATGTGAAGCATAAATACGAAGAACATAATAATTACGTCTACACCCCACGTTCCCACCATGTCTTTCACAGGCAACACTGACGAACAGAGACGCGGGCGCAAACATCTAAATAATATAATCTGTGATTTGTTTGGAACATTATGTCAGCGAAGAGAAATAAAAACAATAATGTCAATAATATTGTACCTAATCAAATCTTAGCAGGTAGCGTGCAGGGATAGTGCAACATAATCGTATTATACTGGAGCTGTCAACAGAGTTAAAACAAGAAACCAACAAAAGGTTTAGTCGATAAATGTCAGATTCTAGAAATGCAACGTTATTAGCTACGAATGTGTGAGTTACCGAGGAAAGAAAAAGTAACAAAAGTGCATCTGAAGTGCATCTCGGTGCTGAGGGGACGGGAATTCACGACCAGACGCTAGAAAGTGTGTATGTATAATAACGTAAAAAATAAGGACGGCAAGACGCTCCGGCCACCATTGCAAGCTGCGTGCAGAATGAACCATTGGTAAGTTATTCGGACGAGTCTTTTTGCTGTTGGAGTAAGTGACGTTTGTATTTATTCCTATAAGTACCAATTGTTTTTAGAGCACGAAAAGGTGGCGGGAGGTCATTCCAGCAGCGACTGGCGGCGAATTTGAAACTACCACGGAATGCAGCAGTTCTGTGGGAGGAAGCCAACATCAGGAATGAAGATGCTCTGGTTTTAATTTGGTAAACACAGCGAGCAAGACAGGTTTTTATAAAGATATTCTGGTTGTTTTGGGAGTTGTATTGGGAATTGAGAATCGAGAATTGGCTCGAACCATTATCTATACCTACATATTATAAAGCAAAGTTCTCCGCCACGTCTGTCTGTCTCTGTGTTTGCGATAAACTCAAAAACTACTGCACGGATTTTCATGGGGTTTAGAGTGATTCATGGAAGGTTTAAGTATATAATTTGTCGAGGATTTTTGTAAATTGGTTGAAATTGAAATATGACGATAATTGTTGGAAGTCATGGAAGTTTTGGAAAAGTCAAGCCACCTAGGAGCTTTCATCGAAAAACTGCCCTTTGAGATATAACAAAACAATGCATGGTGGAATATTCCCCTTTTATAGATCTAAAAGAAAGTCCGCGATGGCATACCTATATCTATCTTTTAATGATAGCTTGATAGCTTACTATACCCATTCTATCTTCTAAAAAATGGTCACGTACAATGTGGTAATTGAAAAGCTATTTAGACGGATACAGTATTACTCCTTTTCAAATTAAATATGTAAGTTACCTTAAACATTTCATGTACATAATTGCAATCTTTTAATATAATTTTCTACCATATAATTTAAATGAATATGAGGTATATACAGGGTGTAAACCACCTCATCACGAAGCCGTCAACCAAGCATTCTGTACATAAAACTAAGTAACTTTACGCAAAAATTATTGCTGGGAAACGACTTTTTTTTTTGGGTGAAAAATCATGTTTTGTGGTAGAACTCAACATAACGCACTCAAAACATTGTGCTGATGGATGGATTGAATAATACGGGGGTCGTGGAAGTGTTTAAAAATCTTACATTAAAAACTTGTCAAAAAGTTGGAACTTTGACCCCCAATATCTCCGTAACTAGAAGTTTCCCAGGTATGGTGTAGAACAAAAAAATGATCGCAATGACGAGGTGAACAAGTGCCTTTCGGCTTCGTTAAGAGGTGTTTTACACCCTTTATATATCTTATATTTTTATCACAAAAAAATTACGCGCCCGAAAATAAATACAAGCGGGTTTCTCACACCGATATGACCGGACTCGCTTGATGCGATCACCACCGCGCGCCGTGCCGCGCCCCCTAAACAAAATATGTTCGTTTTTACACGTAGTCAGGCAGAAATTATCAATGTTGTATATAAATAAATATTTTAGTTTGTGTTTGACGTGATAACGTCTTATAAATCGATGAACACCGGCTGCACGCACGAAAAAGACACGTGTCTCAGCGTTTTTGTTAATTCCCCAAAGGGTTAAAAAAGGGGATGAAGTTGTGTATGGGAAGTCCTTAATTTTCGAAGTAAAAGTCACAAAATTTATTATCTAGGCTTATGGTTGGAAGCTTAATAATTTAAGTAGTGTGGACATTATATTACTAACATTTAAATATAATCCACATATTCGACGCATCAAGCTGATGCGACCCTACGACAGACAAAACTTATAGGCATAATAATATGCTCTACTCGCGCGAAGCCGGGGCGGGTCGCTAGTATTATTGTATATCTTATCCCACCAAAAACATTCTGTAAAAAACTAGCCAAGTCTCGATGAAGCTGCTTGTTTATCTCTAAAAAGTAATGAAATCTAGACAAAGTCGTGCCAAGTCTAAGGTTCCTTACTGCGATTTCTTTATTATTATAGTTAATGTTGTGTGACTTGGCCGTTGAACATTCTTTGTACATTAGTGGGTACAAGTCAAATTTGTTTACACGTTATGTTATATCTGTTGTAACTACCTATGTTTGTTAAGCGAGATAATAGCCCATACTGGTATTGGTAATTGGACACTAGTGTCTCATTTTAGGCTGTTGTTGATTGTGCAACACATGCATTCAGCATTGACAATGCTGACTTCTGCTCTCTTCTTTTTGGAGCGTCTAATCGACCACCGATCTCACATAAAATAAATAGACGTACAGACGGACTTCTCTCAATGATTAAAAGTCCGTCTGTACTGGAAAAAAATATTGTACTGTTTGTTTCAGGCTCGCCTATACATAGGTAAGTAATATTGAAATACGCAGCTTTATCAAGCCTACAATTGACTGGTTATTGAATCAACGTTTTCCAAGTGGCAATTTTCCATCGTCAATGGGTAGCGGTTCTGGCGACAGATTGGTGCAATGGTGTCATGGAGTACCTGGTTTTGTACCTTTTTTTTTTTTGTTTTCGGTTGGGAAATCATCAAATGACTTCTCCCGCTCTGGGCGGAGCAGGAGGGAGTGTCAGACTTTTACTGACTAAAACCCATCCATGTTCCTTCATCGCCCTTTGTGTTCCGGGGTCACGGTATCTCTTTCGAACAGTCCCGCAACCCCTGTGTACCCTTCAACGGCCAAGTCACACAACATTAACTATAATAATAAAGAAATCGCAGTAAGGAACCTTAGACTTGGCACGACTTTGTCTAGATTACATTACTTTTTAGAGATAAACAAGCAGCTCCATCGAGACTTGGCTAGTTTTTTACAGAATGTTTTTGGTGGGATTTCACTTCTTTTTGTCAGCGCTATCTACCGACGTGTGCGGGTATCACCGCCACTCTTAGTCCAATGCATTATATTTTGACCAAATTTTGAGCGAAATTAATATTTTAGTGTAATTTGTATATTTAATTTGTGTAATTTTCGAGTAGAATAAAGTTAAACGTTCGACTCTTTCTTCTTGTAAACTTGTAAGTATAAGTATAAAAGCCAGTCTAGTCTTATCCAGAGTTTTCCTTTAATTTTATTTATATGCGTATTAAAAGCAGAAGGGGAGGCATTCGCCCAGCAGTGGGACGCTATAGGCTAGATTAAATTAGTTTAGAAGATGTGTCCCACTATGCTGGATTTTTGCAATGACAGTCAATTTTTTTTATGTACCAATAGTAGAAGCGGGCATTACCATATCTCTAATACAGCTGAGACCAGCTGAGGGTTCTTTATCAGATACTTCAGACCTTCGATTTTTGACGTCAAATGAAGCGGCCCACCAAGTTGAATATTTTTTGTAAAGGCGGTATGTCGATCTCTAATAGTTCGGTTGGGCTCTTGTGTTTTCTAATCAGGGTCACCAGGTACTCCAGATCTTCGATTATCCTAGTTTTATAGTTTTCCTTTTATGTGGCCATTAAACCCTAACTCTGTTCCAAATTTCAGCTCTCTGAGTTTATGGGAAGTACTAGTTCTATTCTGATGATCATGAGTGAGTGAGTGAGTGAGTGTCATAAATGCCAAACTTTGTTTTCGCTTAACTTCGGAACTAAATTACCTACAGACTTGAAATTTTGGATTTTAAGTATGTGATTATAGCTTACTGGATGACGAAAATTTCTGCGTTCTGGTCTTATCCAGAAGTTCTCAAATAGGGGCCTGAAAATGCGGCGAAATGCCGCACTGCCGTGCCCCCGATTTTAATTACAATTGCCATAGCATAAAATATACACTGTTAAACAGTAGAGATGCACCAAGTGTGGATTTTGCCAACTGTCGAGTTCGGACAAACATTCGGCTAAAACATGTGCCGAATCTGAAGTTCGGTTAAATTTTGCGCGCATTTAAAGGGCGTCAGGTTCAATCACGTTTGATAGTTTTTTATTGTCTCTCGCTCGCTGCCCTGCCGTCACCCCAGTGGCCTCTCATTTCACTTTTTGGTATTGCGTCTATGACATGTACTATCGAGGACACTCCCGCCTGACCACCACTAAGCTAATTTTTGCTTGCACTCGCAACATAGAAACGCTCTCTAGCCCCGCCCTATTGACTTTGTATAGAAATAATGAATGAAAAGATACCGAATCGGCCGAGCGCACTGACGACGCACGCCAAACGAGAGTTATTGTTATTTTGACGTTTAAGTTTAAGCGATTTAAGTTGACGCTTTCCTAATAGGCCCAAACATTAAGGGGCGTGGCTCGGCGCCTCCGCATGATTTAAGCGAAAAAAAATTAAACTGGTCAGGCGGAAAAGACCACGATAGTACATTTGTTTGTATTTTTCACCTTTTCAATTTTGCAGTCGTACACACGTAGAAGAGTCAATGAGTGCTAAAAAAATCAAGTGTGTAGACTTTTTGTACAGAATGAAGTTTAAAACCAAAACTAAGTGAAAGAGTGATTTCTCGCAAACTTCGAGCTTGTCTACTTCTACACTACCGAATCAAATGCGAGTTCAACATAAAGACCAATATGCTCAAGCAGTGAGTTCTGTTCGCAAAAAGCAGGACACTGTTAATCTATCTTATATAATGCTTGCTCACCCAAATGTTCAGTACGTGAACCGAATATTCGGTCCATAAACATAAGCTTCAGCCGAATATCGAAATTCGGTAAATGCATCCGAATTTCGGTATTACTGAATGTGAAACGAATTTCAGTCCATCTCTATTAAACAGTAGCACCTCAACAGACCCGTGTGGCGGCTTGCGCTTTTTTGTGCGCTGGCCCTTAAGACTTTCATTGTAAGCCCGCCACCGCCAGTGATTTTCTTGCAAACTCGCATCGACCGACGAAGTTGCTAGGGTTGTCTAGTCCCATAAATTATTAAGTACCGTACTAAACTAACCCATTACTAGTGCGTTGATAAATACGTACAAGAAGTATGAATATAACATGCCAAGCGGAACTGTAGCGCCTTCGGTTTCTGTAATAACTTAATTATCTAGTTACTCGGGAGTGAAGCAGCAGGCGGAGAAGAACTAATTGGAAACTGCTACAGATATAGCTTTTTGCATGGTGACAGTCTAGTCACCATTCCAAAATCTATATCTATAGTAGTTTCCAATTAGTTCTTCTTATATACACAATGCATTGTAGTGCGGTTTTCACCATCATTTAAACGATTAAATCCGAATACTTTGTGTTTATAATATATTTTTTAAATTTTATAATATTTGTGTTTGACTTATATGAAGCACATGGGAATATCGTTTTTTCGACACATGGCCGTGAGATTGTACTCTTGCGAAGCAGAGGCGGATAGATAGTAAAAAAGTTGTCAGCATCAAATCGAATGATTTTGAAACTTGTTTAAAAAAAACTGTTTGCTTTTATCTTGTACCTTGAACTTGTATCGATACGATACAAATACGTCTGTATAGATGTATCTCAACTCTTGATACGTATTGTCTGAGCATCAATGAAGCAGCGAAACTCAATTGATAAAATACTCGTACAATAGAGTTTTAACAAAGCAAGATGCAAGTCTCATCTCTCTCACAATGCGTCTTTAATGAAACCGTGGCTCGTTCACGAAGCTTGATACTGTATTACACCAACAAAATGGCGAAATTCCGTATTTTAAGTAAATGAGCAATTCGTTTTAGTTTGTAAGTACTCAATATAGGGTTGTTTTATATTTCGGATGTATAGGTACAAAATTAAGGGATACTTAAAAAAAATGGTCGAATGCCAAAAAATACATCCGAACCGTATTTACAACTATAATTACGTTGTGAACGGCCCTACTACATTTGGGTCCCTCTTGTGTCGTGTGTTTTTACGCGGATGATACATCGACTATCCAGGTGAATGACCTTTCGCCATACTCTATACTTCTATATATTCAATCATCCATAACTGTATATACACCATTATTTTTAGGTCGTTCTGAAACCGAAAGCCGTAGACTCGATCATCGAACTTAGTTCGGTAAGGAAATAGTCCCAATCGTTTTGAGTTCGATAATCGAGTTTATGGCTTTGGGTTCCAGAACGGCCTAAAATTAACCGAGGACAACTGGTTAGCCGTAAGTTGATGCTCGGCTAATTGAAAACATGTCTTACTCGATCTGCATAAAATACAATTCAAAGTTATTCCAGAACAGTGTAAGATCACTTTGAAAAGTTATTGATAACGAGTCCCTAGGAATGAATTGATCACGACTTTCAATAAAACTTACAGAAAAATGAAAATGAATAATGAACAGAAGGTAACTTTTAATAAATATGAGGGAAAAATATTGCTTAGAAATTCAATTATCTTACGAAGAGATTTCCTTTTACGCAATATGATTATTTTTATTTATTAAAGATTCAGAGTAGGAAATGGAACGCCCTGAAAAAGTTTGAGCAATTAATTTCGCGCTTCGGACCGTTGAATTAGCTGCCTAGATTCTGTGACATCACACACTAGACTTTTTCATCTGTCCAAAGTCTATATGGATAAACCACGTAAGATTGAGCAACTGGTAGCCAACAATACTCTCGTTATTCGCTTATTTTTTGAGCGGTTTGTGCATCACACCTACTGGAAAACAAGCCCGTTTTTTGCTGTAGATAAAAGCTTTTTCGAAACATGAAAAAAGTTTGATTGAAAGTTCGGTAATTGAAGTCGTTGCTTGTTAGGATTTAAAAGCGTGAACGAGTGTTATGGTAAAATAGAATCACAAAAGTCATGGGAGGTTTCAATATTTACGTTAAAGTTAGCTAGCTAGCTTTAATAGTGTTAAAATCGTCTACGATTTTAAAATAACTTAGCTCTTTTACTAAAAACATCGCATCGCGTCGTTTAGTGAACTGTTCCTGAAGTTCAAGTGCAATCAAGCACTCCTTCAAAGAGTTCTGAAGTTAACCGAGTTATGTTACGCCGAACATAAACGTTGAAAAATTACCGAATAATCTGAAAGTTATACTGGTAGTAACTTTACTAGGGTTAGCGTTTAATTACTTAATACTGCGATATTTTGATAAATTTACGGAACGCTTTGTGAAAGTTATTAATAACCAGTCACGAAAGATTCCTTGTTACTGAGCCTTTACCTTGGTATGCTTTAGACGTTAATATTTTAGGCTTCAGCCTGTGTACATTAATGAAGCACCGTAAAGTAGAGTTAATCCTTAGCCAAGTAACTTTAAGCCTTATTTCATTAGGCCTTCGTGAGTTCTTTTCTAAATTAAAAACTTTAAAAATACCCCGGAAATGTTTTTTCAACAGGTTTGAAAACATCACGCCTGTAATCCCCGAAGGGTTAGGCAGACGTGTACCTAATAGTGCACCCACATTTCGCCAGACACGTTTAATTCCCATGTAATAGGGGGCAAGCCTATTGCCAAATCCAAACTCCGTGGCTAATATAAGAGTAATACTGTATTAATTAATGTGTGTTCTCTGGCTTATCATGTTTTACGACTGATTAACAAAAAAAAGAAGAAGGTTTAAGACGAAGAAGATACATGTAGTAAGCCTATTGTGTCAACCTAACACTTGATTTTGTTCGACGTTAAGTTGATTATGGTACTACTGACTATTTGCATACTGTTACGTATTTTATTAAACCATGCTGAGATAGGGGCCTTTTGGCTTAGTACAGGACCAATTTCATTTCATGTTTTTTTTTTTTTCATTTTTCTCTTTGTTAAATTTTTTTTTTATTGGTTGTACTGTTAATTTAACCTTTTTTATTTGTGTTTTGTCCTGTGCGGGCTAATAAATGCTTTTTCTTTCTTTCTTTCTTTCATTACTTCCCAAAATTTGATCCTTATTAGCGACACTATCGAATGGTGTAATAATACAGTGTGTGGGTTTATTCCCAAAATCAACGGGTTCGATTCTTGGCAAGGAATATGGATTTTTCTAAAAATCCAGTTAAATACAGTTTAGTCTTTATTAAAATCGGGCCGAAAACTCCTTTGAGTATTTTTCGCTATTCCTCATAGTTTCGGATTCACGGCCATTTTCAATAACTTACTGTTCGGTTTCGGTACGTTGCTATCTGTCTGTTTGACATTTTGCTTACTAGACGGTTGAAATCAAAACGTCACAGAAAAGCTTTCTTTGATTTTTCTAAAAATCGAGTGACAGGTAGGTGACACGGGTAAGATATATTTCAAGCTAACTTTGTTTATAGAAACACCGAAAGCTGCGAGAAGTGGCATATTAACTGACAGTTATACGTAAGTAAGTTATAGAAAACGGCCTTAGTCACCACGTCCACTTGAAAACGTCACAACATCAAATAATATGCATGGCGTATTTTCTTCAGAATTCTACTCGAGCTGTTGCCATTCGGATTAATTTTCCTTCTATTTAGTTCAATAAAATTCTGCATCAGAATATGCAAAGATCCATAAATCTGGGTACGTTATATTCTCACTTCTCTGTGCGCCAACAGGCAACTTTCGTAATGCAATCAAGTGAAACAATAAAATCTAGCATTTCGACTTTCAGGTTTTCATCACACGCTAAAAGGTACTATGATTTTATTCTGCTGATAAAGAACCCCCCTCCCAATTTTTTGGAGTCGGTAAGTTAAACCGATTACAACGGGGACACTGAGCAGCGATTTCGTCACGTACTCGTAATGTTCGACTTCGAACAGGGTTCTTATTAAAGCTTTTAGAGTTCCGCTTATAAAGCAAACGCAGCTTTCTTTTGTAAGAATTTAAATCTTTTGTCGTTTTGTGCAGTGAAAGAGTTCAAAGGATTTTTGAAAAAAAAATATATTAGTTAAAGTCAAAATATGGAGAATAAAAGAAGTACTTCCTGACATATTTCATTTAGAGTTTAGCCATGTCCAACATGGAAAAAAATCAAGTCAAAAACACCAAAACACTAAATCAATCAAACAAAGGTCACCTACTTCGAAGCTTGACCTTTGTTTAATTGATTTACTGTATTTGTCACCGGCTTCTGAAGCTAAAGTTATTTTTCACTTTTTTGTGTTTTTCTTTTTGTTTTTTTTTTGTTTGTGTTTTTATTTTAAAGTCGGCTTTATTTTTTTATATTATTTTGAATACACTCGCCTACAATTGGGCCAGGCTCGTCCCCCTTCGGAAACCGGAAAGTTGCAATGGAAGCAATAGAAGTGTGTATGTGTTGCCGTATTATTAATCTATTGCTTCATGAATGCTTTTGTACAAATATCCTAGCGTTAAATTGTAAAAAGAAGTAGAAACCATTTTACCTAATTCTTATTTAAGTAACAAAAAATACAAAACCCCTGATTGCCGGTAGCTTGGACCCTGCTCCCGATATCGGCGGGATACAATTATTTTTATATTTTTTAATGTTTTTTTTTTTAATTAGCCCCCGACGCAAAAACGACGGGTGTTATACGTTTGACGTGTCTGTGTGTGTGTCTCTCTGTGGCATCGTAGCTCCCGAACGAATGAACCGATTTTGATTTTGTTTATTTTTGTTTAAAGGTGAATTAGTCGGGAGTGTTCTTAGCTACGTATGATTAAAATCGGTCCAAGATGGCCGCCGCCACAAAGTGAATTACATATTTTTTTACAACTTCCTCAACATGGGTATCAAATGAAAGGGCTTGACTAGTAGAATACTATAACACTACATTGAATACACTATGATACATTTCAAATCCAAGATGACCGCCACCACAAAACGGCGAATTACATTTTTCTGACTTGATACCTAGGACCTACGAATTATTTTTTATTTAACTTTTACTACAAACATCAAAAAAGTCTGAGCAACACGCATCATTTTACAGAAACTGCATGTATTATTAATTGATACTTTACTTTTTCTTAACAAAGTAGACTGGTATACAATCTTGTTCTTCTCGGAAACATACTGGCTGATTTAAAATAAAAAAAATCGGCCAAGTGCGTGTCGGCCCACGCGCAGTGCAGGGTTCCGTAGTAGAACGAATCCGTTGGTACAGCGCCATCTAGCGGCAGCTTAGTGAAACTTATGATAATTTATTATGGTTTTTTTTATTTTTGTTTTCAATGCAAGTTTTTACCCGTTATAAACAAGCAACTGCGTCATCTTAGTCACTATACACTTTTTAGTCACTATAACGATTTATTCTAAGGATTTTGTATTTAGTACAAAATTATACAACACCCAAGTTCAACGACTATTGCTGCTAAACTAAATAAAGTTATCTTAACCGCTATAATTTTCCTTTAAAATACATGAAATGTACTATCATCATGAATATTTCCAGATTTTTCAAGCTAGCAGTTTAGCTTTTAGAGGGGGGGACACGCCCTACTGGAACAATTATTTGCACTTTGAAGTTTAATATTTCGTAAATGGAGCATTAAATCGAAAAATAGTATGAGCAACCCTTTAGTCATTGTAGAAGACCTATTTAACGATACCCCACACGATGGAATAGACGACAAAAAAAAAAAGTCACCCCATCTTCACATGTAGGGCAGCTACCCTAAAAAAAATATTTTCCAAAATTTTATTTTACCACTTTGTCGGCGTAATCGATATACACACCCTATAAAATTACAGCTTTCTAGTACTAACGGTCTCTTAGCAAAACCTCGGACAGACAGAAAGACGGACATAACGAAACTATAAGGGTTCCTTGTCAGGACTACGGAACCCTAAAAAGACTTTTCGATATGTTTTGTTTTCATTATAATAAAGCTAATTATTTTCTCCCGATTTCATGTGTTTTCATGCTTGTTAAATTTGGTATTTATCTCACTTTTATAATTTTGAGATATACAGTTTTTGAAAATGTTGTCATGGAGCGACGCCATTTGACTGCTGATGAAATGCAGAGAGCTGTAGGAATGCTACAAGCGGGAAGAAATTAGTCCCAGGTATCTCGGCATTTTGGCGTCAATAGGAGCGTGATTTGTCGTCTTTGGCAGCTTTACGTTAATACAGGGGATCCTGCTGAGCAGCACCCAGGACGTGGAAGGAGAACAACTGCTCGACAGGACCGATACATACAACTGACTGTAAGACGTCAGCCGATGTTAACCGCCCGGGAGAAAGGTTTATAGCCACAATTCTCAAGCGGGTTGTTGTTAGCCACCTAACCGTGAGGTTATAGGCTGCATGAATAAAGCCTACGAGCACGACGCCCAATTAGGTGCCAACATATACGCCATGAGAATCGCGCCCGTCTAAACGAATGGTGTAGGGAATACTTGTCATTGACCCAGGAGCAATGGGATAAAATTTTATTTTGCGATGAGTCCTGGTTTGGATTTAGGCCTGATACGAGAAGGGTAAGAGTATCTCGTCGTCCCGGACATGCTGAACGTCTGAGATGCGTCCAGGAAGTGCACCCTTACAGTGGCTCCACAGTGATGGTATGGGCGGGTATAATGAAGAACAGACGAACTGAGCTCGTTTTTGTAGATGGCAATATGAACGCTGAAAGTTATGTTGAAGATGTGCTCGGGCTTTATGTTCACCCATTTGCACAAAGTCTTGGCTCAGATTTCACGCTGATGCATGACAATGCGCGTTCGCACACAGCTCGGAGGACCAGAGAGTACTTGGCAATGGAAAACATTCGGGTATTGCCGTGGCCTGCACAATCGCCAGACCTCAATCCCATCGAGCACGCATAGGACGTTTTTGCTCTAGAGACTTGTTCTAGAGAACCTGGACGGAGTGTCGACAACCCAACAACTGAAAGATTTGTTAAAATTCCACTGGGAGCGATTGCCGCAGGAAAAAATAAACATCTTATAAATTCAACGAAAAATCGTTGCCGACAAGTTCTAAACAACAGAGGCGGTCAAACTTTGTATTGAATTACAAAACAAAAATGACGCAAATAACCACACACAGTATAGGTACAGGAGAGCCAACATTTTTGGGCTTTACAAATAACCGATTAGGAAAAACAAAGTCATTTATTACATTTACGCTGATAAAATACTGAGTAACACTAAAGTAAATAAAATAACAAAATATTTCGTCGATAGTCGTAGCTTCATAAAAACGTAAACATTTTGTTTTTATTGAAAATGCGATTTCGTTTACCACAATGTGTAATTTACCTGGGGTACAGAATAAATTCTATTTATTGTATTCAATTATTGTTGCTATGAGCAATTTACTTTGTATAGTTATTAATTCGGTAAATACAAATGGTTAACGTGTTTACAATGGGTTACGCTGCCTTACTTACTTTAGCACCGGGATAATAAACTGAGCAAAAATTGAAAAAAATATTTACACCCAAATGAAAGCCCTATTGTTGGACAGAAAATAACAGTCTACATTAGATAAATGTAAAATAAATAAAGTTATTTCTAACCGACTTCCAAAAAGGACAAGGTTCTAAGTTCGTGTGCATGTTTTTAGGGTTCCGAAGTCCTTACAAGGAACCCTTATAGTTTCCTCATGTTCGTCCGAGGTTTTTCTTAGAGACTGTTAGTACTAGAAAAAGAAAGAAAGAAGAAAGCAAGGTGCTGCTCAAAGCTGTAATTTTGTAGAGGTGTGTATATCAATTATGCCGACGTGACAGTTTGGTAAAATAAAATTTTGGAAATATTTTTTAGTGTAGCTCTACATGTGAAGTGGGTAAAAAATTTTTTTTCGTAGTCATTCCCATCGTGTGGGATCGTTGATAGGTCTTTTAAAATGACATTAGGGTTGCTAGTACTATTTTTAGATTTAATGCTCCTTTTACGAAATATTAAACTTCAAAGTGCAAATATTTGTTCCAGTCCCCCCTCTAAAAGCCAAACTGCTGGCTTGAAAAATTTAGTTAGTTTTTAGTTTAGCAGCAATAGTCGATGAACTTGGGTGTTGGACAATTTGTACCAAATACAAGAACAACAGAATCGTTCTATATTGTGAAAACGGGCTACTACGGAACCCTACACTACGCGTGGCCCGACACGCACTTGGCCGGTTTTTATTTTTAATAGCCGTAACTCCTTTGTTCATGAACCGATTTTAATGTCTCCGAATTAGTCCCATTTAAACATGGTGATGATCTGATCATGGGTTTTGGAGATGAAGAGTAGAACTCCTTACCAGTTGGGAATAACCTTACCGTGTTTAAAGATATTTGCTATTGGTAACATTAACATTGCGAAACCAGTCCTTAATTGTCCATATGACGGGTTTGAGACACAGTGATTCAAGAGGAAGGTTTTAGTATATAATTTGCGGTCGAGCGGAGCCGCGATCATCAGCTAGTGTGTTATAAAATAGGAACTTAATTCATGAAATTTTATTTTTTAAGCTAAACCCAGTAACTGAATGGTTACTGTGGTCTAGGTTAGTTTTACACCTTACTGTGTATTAATCTGTGTAAGTGTAAGTGGAGGTCGTGGCTAAATAATAACAGCCGCTCGGGTCGATCTTTAGGTTAAGCCGTGCTTGCCTAGGTAGGTCTGTAGATGGGTGACCCTGACCACCCATTACATACTGAGTTTCCTCCGAGCCTCGGAAAGCACGTTAAGCAGTTGGTTCCGGCTGTCATTTGTGATCTTTGACAGTCGTTACAGGTAGTCAGTGGCCCAAAATGTCTGACAACCAGTCTTACCAAGGGGTATCCTATTATCCAGTACTAACTGGGTTGTGGAGGTCAGATAGGCAGCCGCTCCATGTAAAATACTGGTATTCAGCTGCATCCGGTTGGACTGAAAGCCGACCCTAACATAGTTGGGAAAAGGCTAGGCAGATGATGACTGTGTATTAATAATTTAACGATAGGAACTCTAGTGATAATACGACACAGTAACTGTATACATACTGGGTTGAAACCTAATAACAGTGGGCTTCGATTACCTAGCTGAATACCTAGTAAGTGAAGATGCTGTATTTAAAACTTATGTATGATTATAAAATCTAAAATGCAATAATAAGTATCTAAACATACTGTGTTCTATGTTAACCTTTTTCATTAGTGTATGATTCCTCAAAATTATAATTACCCTGGTTTTGTCATAAAAGGTGTGAAATTAAACAGTAAAACTACTACTACTACTACTACTACAACAGCCCATAACGTCCACTGCTGGACATAAGCCTCTCCCAGGATGGGAGGAATTTGCCGTAATCTCCACGCTTGGCAGGCGGATTGGAGATCACAGTGATAAAAGACTAACAGAAAACGCTGCTGCCCATTCTCTGGTCTACGGAGGCGCAAGGTGTTCTGCCTCAGACATTAGTCGCCTTATACGACACCCGTGAGTGTAATGGGTTGGTTCTATTCTAACAGTAAAACTACTTTAAGTTAATTTTTATTTTTGGATTCGACTAACAGTAAAATCACATACTTATTATTAGTTTTCTGCATAATTTAATTAACAGTTACATTAATTAGTCTTAGTTTTTAAGTATTTATCTATGTGGAATACAACGACAAGATAAGGAGATAGAGAGATCAAATATTCTAAGTAATTGTCCTATAAAAATAATTATTTTATAATTACTTTTTAACGAACTAAAATATACTGAAAACAAAACAAAAATATACTTCTACATTTATACAAAATAATGCAACAAATGAAATAAAAAAATAAACATAATCATATGTCCCTAGTCACAACCATCATCATTATTAGTACGTAAATCGACGGCTAAATCTCAGGCAATGCTTGCCAGAACAAGTCGATTTGAAGGCGTCCCAGTTTCATAATTATATCGGATTTTCTTTGCTCACTAATACCTCGTGCGTTTTTGGAACAGGCTCAGACATTCCGTTTTTTTTCATGTTTCGTTTTCAGAAAGTGAAGTGCAATTTAATCAGTTTCTCCGAATGATTTCTTTGTATATGAATTTAAAAACCCTCGCTTAACTGAAACCTCTATGATTCCACGCAAGTGAATTCTGGTATGTGTATTTTTTAGATCGTGTCGTGTAACCTTTACCCACATGACTCGCCAACCATTCCATATCTACGTATAATCACAGCTCTTACCCCGGGATTAATAGTCAAGATCCCGATAAGCCGCTCTGAGTGCACGGAACCATTATAATAGCGTTTCGGTTTGCGGTCAATGGAGGTGATCTAAATCCTCATCTATCTATTATGCTATGCATATTTACTATCATTCGGATTATAGGGAAGTTTTTGAAAAGTTCCTAATATAACGTACTTATATAAGTTGCCGCAGAAATATAATTGTTCAGTTATTTACCCATTGACCGTGCATATTTCTCCTAAGAAAACTCCCCCTACCTCTGTAGATTTTCATGATAAAATCATGACAAGAGTCTGGTCTGCCCAGATCGGGTTCGGTTCCTAGTATACTTTTTAGGTTCCATACTTCCTCTATGAACTCAATAAACGCGTTAAAATCAATGTTCGTTATTTTCAATCAACATTAATTTTCACTGTTTACCGAATTTTAAATTTTGCTAGTATTGTACTTTACTTACAGCCGCGAATAATATTTTATTCAACATACAACCTAGCACTGGCCTGCAAATTGCAAAAAACGTAAGAAAATTTGAATTTCGCGGGCTACCCTGAGGCATTGACCTTAAACAATTATATGGATTTATCCAGCCGGAAAGTTACACAAAGCCCTTTTGTCACTACTGGCTTTGGAATTCCGTCTTGGCCCGGCCCGGCTCTGGAACTAACTGTTTGGCATTGAGGTTTGTTTGTGTTAACCGTGAATGAATATAGTTTTGTATTTTTTTGTTTTTTTTTTTTTTGTGTTTTAGATTTGTTCTTGTTAGGCGTGACTGAATATTTTTTTTGGACAATGTATCTTTTATTTCTCAAATAACTCTAGTTAGCAGGATTTTGGTATACAGTTAGTATCATGAGACGTTTGCTACGTATTACAAGACAAGCCGTTTGCGATAGCTTATCAGTTCAGTCCAATAATATCCAGGCCATTTTGGGTCCGACAAGACTTTGCAACATGTTTTATGTTAATAATCATGGTATTAAATAAATTATGAACTAGTAACTGCTGCTATTTCAAATGTGAAGTACATCCGTAACGTTTTTTTGTTGAGAATTAAGCTATAAGGGCAACATTCAAAGCTATATCATCCATCATTTAAAACAGAAAATGTAATAGTTGTCAAAAATATTTTGTCACCTCTTTAATATGTTGATCAATAAAAATCTTACACCCGTATCTATAAACAAGTCAAAGAGATTACTTCAGTAAAATTCATTAATTAAGATTCGATTTTTATTCTGTAGTTTAGTAATTGTTTGAAGTTAGTACTGTCAAAAGTTAGAATTCATAGCTTTGCTCTCTTTGACGGTTTTTAGTTCGTTTAAATTCTTGTCTATTGCATAAAAACATTTGCATAAGCAATTACTTAACCACAAGTAATACCTTTAACTTGACTATAGATACGAGTGCTAATGTGTGGTTTTGTTGTGAATACTTTATTTGTTTCGTGGTGAAGTAATAGAACACGAGAAAGGGGTTTGAATTTAATGGGCGGGCCTAACATCCGCCGCTTTTTTTTTCAAATTTGCGGCTACGCCTAAAACCTATATTAAACGGTAGCTGGTATCAATACAAACAAGTTTTGTATGAGACAAAATGATCCGAATGATTACGAGTACTTGGAAAAAACTCGTCCGGCTTCATTGTTTGTTTTTCGCAACTGTAAGCGTGTATTGCGATACGGTTACACTACGATGATTGCGCCATTAAATAATAAGCTGACCAAAATCATAAGATGGCATGATGGATGCATGTGCAGCTTCCGTAGCCTGAATACTTATATATCTCTTTCTTGTCCGTCTGTCACCGACGATTTTCTCAGGAATGGGTGGACCTAGCAAGTTGAAATTTATACCAGGTACTCTACTCTCACTAGGTCTATAGTCTCTATCAGGTGTATAAAAATTAAGGTCCTGTGTCAACATGATAAATATGGGTAAATTTAGATTTTCGCGATAACTTGTGAGTACAAAAATTTACCTTAATTTTCACTTTTTAATATTTTGGAATTTTCCCTTTGTGCTGTAAGACCTTGCTTGTAACCAAAAATGTCAGTTCTAGGTCAACCTTAAGTACCCTATAGGTTTTGGGTCGAAAACCTATATGGTAGTTCCCGTTGACCTAGAATCACGAAATTTGGTGGCGCGAAGCTGTCTTACAGCACATGTAAAAGGAAAAATCGGTTGGTGCAATTGCAGTTTCATGGGATCGAACAGCAAAGTTAAGTTTGTCCTTTAAAAATTTTGTACGGAACCCTCGGTGCGCGAGTCCGACTCGCTCTTGGCCGTTTTTTTGTAATGTGGTACAAGAGGTAGTGTTCTCGTTCAAAGAATGAATGGCCTTTTGTCACCGCTCTTGCTCAAGGCGGATTAGTAATTTCAAACCTATGTATTTTAATTAGGACTCCAGGTTTCCTTACAATGACTTTCTTCTCCCATGCCAGTGATATCCAAGCAAGATAAACTTAGTATATAATAATTGAAAAAGCGTAGCCAAAATGCACTTCAAGCATAGAGTGTTTCGAAGTAATGCTTTCCAATCAATGACGTCAAGCACAGCAATCTTCGAGTCTGTTTGCAGAATCAGATGAATACAGATTCGAGTGTTTGTATTCAGTACCTATTCCGTATCTGCACTGCAGTAAGAATTTGCTTAAGATTGGTTTTACCTCCTGGATTCAAGTACCATACTGCTTGTATTTGTATGCTAAACCTTCCACAAGACATTTAATTAAATCAATCCGTCATCAAAAATTAAATTAAATTAAAGACTAAAGGCCGCCACCCAATCTGCGAACTGCACTAATAAAAATACTCTCAAAAGATATATATTGATCTAATTAATATAAAAGGTAATCACAGCATATTTTTGTCCGTTTGGGTTTGGTTAGAATAACATGATGTACCTACACTTATATTTATACTTATAGCGTAGGCAAAATAAGAATTAAAGCCGCCATTTTGTTTTTCAAAACATTTCACAAATGTTTACCAACAGCACTCTCCTATCAACCTCTATCGAGCGTCAAAAGATCTTTATAGCACAGTAGGATAGACAACTTAAGTCAGACGTAAAAATATTTGAACTATCATAACATATAAACCAATAAACTTTCAAGTTCATAATATTTAAGACATATCTAGGTATTCAGGCTACGGAAGCTGCACAAGTGCTTATCGATCGTAGTTTTACTTACAGACTTTGCCAACGTTAAGCTTCCTCTGCTAAACTGAATATTACCTGAGAACAAAATTACAATACTCAATTAAAAACCACATACATAGCTTTGAGTTTACTCTTACACGGTAGCCCAAAATTTATATAATATACATATATTTTCAATTTGTTCTTTTAATCTCTTTAGTATCTCTTTCGGCCCAATATCAAAGCCCTTTTGTTACACCTTCTATTTATAATTTTTTCTATTAAGGTTTTTCTACAGACACAACCTATATTAAAATTTAACTATTCTTTCATTTATTCATATTGCTAGGATCATCTCTGTATAACACGTCGACCTGTTTGCGACAAACTGAATCAAATTTAAACTGAATAAAAACATCACTATTTAACAAAACTTTATTGCCGTTTAGTGAAGCCTGGCGTATAATGTAGTTAGGGTTACGGCACGATATTCGATGGGTTCCACATAACTTTTGCTCTAGTATTAATGCGACACCGCACCTTCAAGCTTATTGTATGCCATTTGATGCCTCGATTATTCGTGTGATTGCAAATATTACTGATAAGTTGCTATTTCAAAATCGAAATGTGGATTCAGATTGTATTGAACTGAGGGACATAGTGACATTCTATCAGCAATACCGATCAACGATTGTAGAAACGGCAAAAATATATTGGATTGGCATACTTGTGGTACCGTATAGCTTAGGGGTATCTATTAATTACGTGAGGCATTTAAGGGGGGGGGGGGGGAAGGGGTCGAGCTGAATCTCACCCAATCTAACGAGGGAGAGAAAGAAGTCCCGGCAAATGTCACGTATCTTTTATAAACTGTTTAAAATTGCAAGAAAACAGGGTTTAAATAAGTAAACTTATTTCTACACAAAAATATGGCTTAGTCCTTCACTTATTACAATTTGACATAATTAATATTCAATAAAGATAATTAGGCAAATTATCTTAATAAATAAATTCAACGCAAGTAAGCACAGTTAACATACTTACACCAAAATATGCATTTTGAAAAAGCACACGGGACATTAAGGGGCGGGTGAGGGGGTCAAGTTAAATCTCACGACATCTCTCATCAAGGGGGGAGAGGGGCTAGGAAAATCGACGAAATAGACTTTCGTAATTAGAATAGACGCCCCTTATTTATTTATCAAAAATGCTCACTCGACGCTTCCCTTAAAGTATGTAATATTCTAACTCTACTGCTACGCATAATAAGGTTTCAAATTCACTGAGACGAAACTTTTTAACACTCAGCAAGACCCAACAAAATTGTTTCCTCGTCAGAACCCATTTCATTATTATTTATCATATTGAAACAATTAGGGCACATGTTTACGACCGGTTTTTACGCAGCAGCTTTCTGCCAGTCGACAGTTATGTATGAAGCAACATGTTGACAACAGCAGCTCTAACACCGGTTAATCTTCGCGACGCCGTGCCTGGCTGGCGCACAGTAAAGTATAAGACATCTTTGATCATACGAAATTCTATGAGCTTTTGTTAATGAGGCGCACGCAAACAAAATAGCCTCTCTTACTGACTTAAAACCGGGTACATTTTCGGGTCCAATGTAAAATGTTTGAAATATCTTCAGC
Source organism: Xestia sexstrigata (assembly GCA_941918905.2). Classification (NCBI taxonomy): domain Eukaryota; kingdom Metazoa; phylum Arthropoda; class Insecta; order Lepidoptera; family Noctuidae; genus Xestia; species Xestia sexstrigata. Next base: position 5,562,246 of record OW799200.2, on the reverse strand, counting down.
CGCCAACTGACTGTCTTTTGTTATTCATACATTACATAAATAAGAAAGAGCTTTCGCGCGAAACGCGCTGGTTCTACACAGTTTACGCGGTACTACGCGCTGCTACGCGACATCGTAGCTGTGCTATGCGCTGCTACGCGACATCGTAGCTGTGCTACGCGCTGCTACACGACATCGTAGCTGTGCTACGCGACTTCGTAGCAGTGCTACGCGGATTCGAAGGGGTGACTTGTTTGTTTGATTCAGTTTTTTTGCCACCAACTTCTGAGCTTTCTCTGCTAGTTATTTTTCAATTTTTGGTGTTTTTTTTTTTAAGTCGATTTTGATTTTTCCACAAAAGTTATCTTATCTACTATTTCATTTTTAGTTGTAATGTATTGTTACGTCGTACCCGTACCTACAATTACGGTAGTAGGTAGATAGGTAGTAGTAGGTAGGTAGGACGAGTCTCGAATGATGTAGGTACAAATTCGCAAACTACCTATAACATCAGGAATTGTCATTGTAATTTCGACCGTACGCCCAGGGCATAAAGTACCTACTTCTTTCCTTTGTACAAGTTGTGGAAGTTTCTCGAAGGACAATGACCCACTATGGTATTGTCTAGAAGATTCGAGGAAGTCGTGGATCTTTCTCGATCGTTCGGTCGCCATTTAATAGGCGTCGTGTTTGCGTGAGAGAACTGAAGACTGGAGACGTTACTGTGGCTTCAGTAGTTGCTGCACCTTCAGCGCGGGGCTTTAATGTGCCTCCATTCGATAGAACATGTTCGTGGTCGGCTTATAAAATTCAATTTGAGGCCGTTATGAAGGCGAATGGATGGACAAAACAGCAAATGATGACTGCGCTCACCTTGGGCCGCCGAGACCAGGCCCTCAACATTCTTGAGGCGCTCGGCAAGGATGTAACCTACGAGCAGCCGCTGGAGGCGTTAGAGTCCAGATACGGCAACGAGCACCTGGAGCACGTATTTCGTGTTAAGCTAAAGGATCGTGTTCAACGTAGTGCCGAGAACCTACAGCAGTGGGCCCTGGAAGTTGAAAAGCTGGTTCGGAAAGCATACCAGTCTGCCCCTGCACTTATCGATGGGAATCAGGTACAAGCGTTCGTTGATGGAATCCGTGACTTAGAAGTTAGAGCCGCCGTGATACTTGGGCATCAAGAAACACCACACACACGCGAATGATATTTTTGATTAATGAGTCACACCAACAAATCAAAATAATACTATAGAAGTTACTGCATTTAATAAGCATACTTGTGCAAATAATAATAGCTGTGTTCAATAGAAATTGGACCTGGATTTCCAAAGTTACAGCGTTGTAAAGTTTGACCGCTTTTGTTCCTTCGCGAGCTACTGCGATGACGTCACGTCGTGGTGTCATGTACGATTGCGGGTGATGCGAAGATAAAATTTGATTTGTAAAGTGGTTTGCAAATAAGTGCCGTTAGTACTTTACAAATCAATTTATTAATCAAAAAATGTAATAAAAGCATTTACATTACATTTAATTATTACATTTTTTTTTCAGTAGCCCCTAATGTCCCACTGCTGGACAAAGTCCTCCCCCATATCATTCCAGGTACTCTTCTCCTGCGCCACCTCGGACCATTTATTAAATGAATTAATTAAAATTATTCGCAGCGCACCAAATGACGTCACACGTCAGCGCGGTCGCGGCCGTACTTTAACGTTTAAAATCTCATTCATTTTTGAAGATAGGATAAAAACAGATTATTTTTTTCTCGAGTTACCTATTTTTTAGACATGCTGATAGCAAAAAACGGCTAAGATATCGCTAAACATAACTACAAAAATAAACTGACAAATTGATAACCTCCTCCGTATGGAAGTCGGTTACAAATTGTCTTCAACAAAACCAACCCATTCGTTATTGCACCAATTTTTGCTCTGACGGTCCAGCGATATCTCGAGATCCAATTAGTCTGCCACGGATCATTTTTCTTCTTGAAGCTTCTCTCTTGAATACCGTTTCGCCACTTTAAAACTTCGCTTTTCCTATTTTCGCTGTTAGTTTGCTTTCAACTAAACTGACGTTGAGTTTCCGCTTTGACTTCTATCTTTTTCTTTTATCGAAACATTGCTTTTATTGTTTTTTTTTACCGATTGTTTGTGAATGTGTGAATATTGTAGGCTGAAGCTTTCTATATTCTCAGATGCTTGTTAACTTTTATCATGTTTTATGTTTTTTTTTGTGTAGTAAGCAACGACTTACGTGAATAGAAAAGACAAACTAAAACTATACCTACGCGACACGCTTTTATTAAAACCACTATTTTTAGTTTTTATTTACTCCAAAATTAACGTGCATTTTACAAAAGTTTTTTTTAAGTTTTTTTAATTAATTATTTTATTTTATAGTTTAAACAATAACCTATAGTTGTGGATAGAGCACGTAATAATAAAACTCGCTGAGACAAATCGTCTGAGATACTGAACACGTGAGGCACATTCAGCTTAACTAAGACGCGTAATTTTTATTCTGTCGGCGCCTAAAATACGCGTAGACAACCGCGGGGAGGGCCCGGTGTCTCGCGGTCCCGAACCCGGGCTGCGACACCGTCGCCTTCCACTCACTTAGCTCACTGACTCGGGACACTCCGAGCATTTCTTAGTAGTTAGTGCGGTCTTCATATAGTTATATATTTTAGTTATGGTATTTACACCAAAACGGCGGATGAAGCGGCACTACAAAAAGTACTACGCTACATGGTTCAAAAAGTACTACAGCGCCATCTATGACACAGATGATGAACTAACTGCGAAACACGTCAGAATACATCGCACAAGCAGAGCTATCTATTTAGGAAAAACCCGACAACAACTGTCGGGCAGTGGCCCACCAGACATAACACCCGTCTGGTCGGAGGATCCTTCCTTTTCTACGGGGGATGAAAAGCTTTACACCCCCAAACACCAATTTGAATATAGTCCACTAGTTTCATTATAAATTTCCAACCGAGCCCACTCAATTCCAAAATGTGAACATGTATGGTTTGAAACGTTATCTAAGAACACGTGCACAACAGCTTATCACAAGCTTTCGAAGACTACATGAAACGTACATAAACTCGTTTATCAAGTGCTGCAAGCGAGACGATATGTCCCATCAATCATTAAGCGGAGCTTCGATTACGGCTACGATGTCGCAACTAAAGCTCGTCTAAATGAAGAAATATTAGAAGACGACTCAGATTTCAATCTACTAAAGTGGTGCAATTCATCAGTGTTTAATTTCCAACAAGCATCAGTTTTGTGACGAGGGTAATAAATATGTAAACAAGCCGCGGTTGACCTACTCGTTAGTATTTTTTATGTATAGAGCGGAACGCGTCCCACCGCACCCTACTATACAGCTATGTATAGTAGGGTGCGGTGGGACGCGCGACGCGACGGCTATCACGTCATCCTCCTGGCCCACCCACTGGCACTCGCCCCCACTTGCTCCCATTTGCCTCCACTAGCCCTCGCCCTCGAATATTTAATTCAAAATGCAAACTACGAGAGATAGCGAGCACGTGATAGTGCAATGACTTGAGGTCTAACATGCGTTCAAAAGTTAACCGATGGTCGGTTTAAAAAATGTGTATTCGTGAATGTTTTATTTTTAATGTAGACTACTACTTTCGATTAGATGTTACTTAGTATGCACACAATTGGCACGGGCATGCAAAAAAGTACGATATTGAACTAGCACGCTAGATAATCGCAAGCCGGTCTATACAGAACATGACAGTAATCAAAATTCTACTATTATGGCTACAACCAGATGATTGTGACAAAGAAAAATTGTCAATCTTAGTTAAGAGGGGTATCATTGACTAGGCACTTGAAAATTATCTATATGTTTAAGGGCCCTGTTTACGAAAATTGTCAGCCCGACGAAATACGTCACTTGGCTAACCACGCATTATCATCCAAACTAAACAAAATGACAAATTTTAGCTCAGTCCGTTGGCGATTAACATTCAGTTGCAAGATTTAACCTAAAAAAACATTGCAAGTTAAACAAAAGCTTGTAAAAATTTACGTAAACTGAAAATTATTAGTGTACCAAAACAACCTGTTAAATACAGAAACGTCATTGACCAAACCTCGTGCCCTATTACCCCAGTGACCGCTAGGCGGTCGATGTGGAAGGACGTCTGATAATTGTCAATTTTTTTTGCTCCATGACGTTAGCTTGTAGTTTGTAGCGTCATCAAAACTAAAAAAAGGTACGAATGGACAAAGGCACGGCTCTATTTTATCCTGGGCCCAGGTGTGAACTAAATAAAAGTATGTCCTCACTAAAAATTTGGCAATCAAGGAATCGAGTTATGTGGAATATAGTAAAAGTAAGAAGATCGAACGATTGTCGCTTTTTAGGGTTCTATAGCCAATGCTAAAAACGAAACAATTAGATTAAAAAACAACTATGACTTATTGGACATTTTCTGTGACAACCACAGCTATAACTAGGTTTTAATGGTATGTGTTCGAAACAAAACGAAATACAAACTTTTCTTTTGCAGTGATTTAAAAATACTGTGGTTGCGTTAACATTCAACCCAACTCGAAACCTTTCATTGTTTGTGGTACACACTCGGCTGATTTTTTGACCTATTACCTGTCTATCATTTAATTTGCCAGTCGATGGCCAGACTTGTCAACCTGTAAAATAGTTATAATAGATATGGAACGCACCTTATGATTACCTTACTCCCTCGCACTTATATCTCTCTCTCTTTCTTATTGATAACTAAGAATGCCATGTGTTGCTCTGCATTTAATAAACCGTGATTAATTAATTTATGTGTTTAATTGAGATACAACAATAGTCATGGAACTTATAAGTACTAGACTAAGATACAATTTAAAGGAACTCGATTCGCAATGTTTAGTCAATTTATAGAGTGCTATAAATTGACTAAACATTGCGAATCGAGTTCTTTAAATTACGGAAATCGAGTGACTAGTAAGTCACTCGATTTCCGTACACTTTCTAAGATTTTACTGATCTATTCATTCTCGATAACTAAGTTTTTAATAGATTATTTGCTTAATACTTTAATGCTATTTTTCTCGCTTCCTAGATTGTAAAATGCTGACGTATTTTATGATTTCCTTGAGAAAAAAAAATACGAATATTTTGGGCCTTGAAACAGCCTCTTCCTTTCAACAGAATCGGTTCAGAATTAAAAATTCAGTAGGTAAATCAGCAATTAAATCAGAAGTGAAATTATTCAGCAGCATCCAGAGGCAAGAAAAGGATCGAGCACTCAGGCCGGTTCGTATCGAATCAAACGAGCGCCAAAACTTATCAACGGAACCAGTGAGTTACACTTGAAGCTTAGGGCGATATAAACCCCCCGAAGACGTTTTCACGCAAATTAACTACGGTTGTGTAATGCAGCAATACTAACCATGCCGATTTTTTTTTTCATTTTATTCGTTTATTCTAGGCCAGGGAAAAATGGCACAAAAGGGACGAGGCCTATACACACCACAGGTGCATGGCTGGAACAAAATTGCCAATGATGATGACATTAGGCGTTAGATAATGTATTACTTCACTAATGATGGATTTCAAAAGTTATCAGTTAAAACAGATTCAGTGTCGATAAGTATTGTCACCCCTAACACTACATCACGCAGCTATTACCTATAATAATAACAGTCTATGCTCTATTTGCCAAATAAATTACCAACATCAGTTTCAGTAAAACAAACTAAAATTACAGGTTCAACAAGTCACTTCAAACTATTCAATTTCTAATCTAATATTAAAACGGGGTTGGAAAGCACCCTTGCAGACTGTAAACTTAGAAATTGATCGACTAATCAAAATTCTATTATACTCGACTCAGTTTTCAGTGCGTACAATCTGTGGGTTTCGTAGAGACCGAAGAGCTTTCCTTCAAATAACTCCCGCTGGTTCGATATTCACGGAGTGGAAATTACAGTTCGCTGCAATAGTTGTAATGCTGTTATTGAATGAGACATTCATATCGTATCTCTCAAGGTCACTTGAGAGTTATTGAGGATATAAATAGAGAAATTAGTTTTGAATGAAATAAGTTTATTATTTACTGCGAGTAAAAGTCGGTGCTATAGAGACGTATACAAGGAAAAACTTTAACCGATAGATAGCGTTTATCTATGTACTCGTGATAATGTTAGATGGCATGGATATTACATAATTATGAAAGACAGACAGATTGCACTGGAATTAAAATTTTCATTCAGAAATATTTGCTTCGAGATGAAAAAGCCGTACAAGGGTATTGGATAGTAATCCACGTATAATGCGAGAAACCCCGGCTTATTAACCGCAGCGTCTGATCAGAATCCTAACTTATTTTAATATTGATATTGGTACGGCTTGTCTGACTCCGATTAATCTTTATTACTTAACCGCCCAAGACGGAAACCTAATGAGATCATTCTTGCGTCTATCCGTCAGTCTGACCGTCTGTCACAACCAATTTACTCCGACTCCACACGACCAATTCAGTTGAAATTTGGTACGCAATATGTGAGTCTGTGACCCAAACACGGACGCATTTCGTAAATAAATGAATTTTGAAGATGAGAGTGAGGGTCACTTTTATGGGACGAATTATGACATTTAAAAAAAAGTTTAGTTATACTCTGCAACGTGACATATCAAATAAAAGGGCTTGGTGTGAGGATCGTCAAATATATTGCATGTTTAAGTACATAATTTCAACATAAAACGTTTTTAAGTTATTAAAGAAAATAGACAGAAAAAATACCATCCATTCCATTTTTTAAGCAAACAACATAGCTCTAATTTAAACCGGAAACCAGCAAGCTTTTCGTTAAGATGTACCCACCTTATCTAATTAAACATTTCCAACAGAGTCGAGCCCACTGTCGCGCCACTGCGCGCTGTGTTGGGCGAGATAAGTAGGCCACAGCGGTGAAAACGGATGCAGAACTAACTTTGAGCTACTTTAACTTTTACAAAAGTAGATTCACAGTTGTCTGAATGTCGCCAACTGAATGTACATATCTCCAGCACCCAGTGTTTCCATTGTTATTATGCTTATTAAAATTTGATCTCTGTAGGCGCGCATCCGCAAAGTTTTGTATGCGTCAAACGGTTAACTAGTAAAGTGGAGGTACGCCGCGCCGGAGCTCTAAGATATAACGAGCTATTATCTAAAAGTTAAACAAGGGAGGTGTTCTCTTAGTATACTGAACTGTTGGGAATGGATTACTTACGTCATGTGGGCGTTTCACGTAATAAGATTTTGCGTACATGATAATCTAACGAGATTTAGCTTTGCGTTTCCTGAAATCTGTTTATTAATTTTCAGTAAGCCTTAGTGAATTACTAGTTCCACTTTGTAGATACTACATTATGAAATTTGAAGTGAATGCCAGTTTTCACAGAATAGTTTTTACCATTAAAACTTGGTAAATCCTTAGATTTACCTTAGTTCCAGCTTCTATAGTAACTTAAAATTATCTGAATGTACTCGTAGTTTAAAGGTGCGAGCGCGACTCGCTGTTATAAAATCTTTTAGCTTTTACAAAATCCTGTTTGAAAAGCACCACTCGATTATACTCGTACATTGTATGAAATAATTCTTTACTACTCTGTCAAGAAAGTACCGGGAAAAGATCAATAATACACAAAATGTCTGTTATTCATCCAAATTTATTTTATCACCTTAAAAGTATGCTCCTTTAGAAACGATACACTTGCGCCAACGAATAATCCATTCATCAAAACATTTTTTAAACGCTGCTTCCGGAATTGAGTTCAGTTCTCGCCGCGAATTCTCCTTTATGTCTTCTATCGATTGAAAACGGGTGCCACGAAGTGGTAATTTGAGTTTAGGAAAAAGAAAAAAGTCAGCAGGAGCCATATCTGGTGAATATGGTGGTTGCTAGATGGTATTTGTTGAGTGTTTGGTCAAAAATTCGTTCACAATGATAGCCTTGTGCGAAGGCGCATTGTCGTGGTGCAAAATCCAAGAATTTTCTTTCCACAAATCTGGCCTTTTTCGTCGAATTTGCTCTCTTAAACGCCGCATAACGCTCAAATAATATTCTTTATTTACCGTTAGACCTTCCGGTAAGAATTCAGAGTGCACAACACCGCGATAGTCAAAGAAAACAGTCAACATGACTTTGACTTTTGATCGACTTTGGCGTGGTTTTTTCGGTTTCGGTTCAGTTGGAAGGCGCCACTCCGAAGCTTGTTGACTAGTTTGCACGTCAAACTCGTAAACCCACGTCTTGTCACCAGTAACAATGCGTTTCATGAATGTTGGGTCCGAACTGACTCGTTCTAGCATGTCCTCAGCGACTTTCATGCGATTGAGTTTTTGGAGAAAATTCAGATCTTTTGGGACTAGCCGAGCAGCAACATGTTTCATACCCAAATGATTAGTTAAAATGGTACGGATCGACTCGTGAGATACAGAAAGTTCGGCGGCTATCTCTCTCAGAGTTGAATGGGGATTTTCAGTCACTATTTTCTTCACTTTTGCGATGTTAACTTCAGTTGCAGACGTTGACGGCCTACCAGAGCGAGGCAAATCTTCCATCACATCTCGACCGCTTTTGAACGCTTTGAACCACTCATAAGCACGAGTTTTTGATAAAGTCGATTCACCGTAAGCCTTCTGTAACATTTTCAGTGACTCCGAACACGAAATTCCATTGGCGATGCAAAATTTAAGACAAACTCTTTGTTCGATATTTTTGTCCATTATGAAATTCGCAATACACACTATAATATATGATATTACTAAAACCAGCACTGTATTTAATATAAATAACAGATGCAACTCAAACTCCGCGCCAAAATGGAAAACAATTGTGCCAATCTAACAACTACAAAAAAACAAAAATTTGAATTTGGAACCATAAACAAATCATCCATTCCCGATACTTTTTTGACTGAATGTATAACATTCTGTCATTCAAAATGTTTGTCGACGGAGCTGCAGCAATTCAGCTATGGGATAGAACAAGCTCAATTTATAGAAATGGGTTGTTAGCTATTTTTGCAGTAAAGTTGAGATTTATTTATAAGTTCCTTCATTCCATATTATTCGAAAACAAGATTTCGTAACATTTTCTCAATAAAAAATTACCTCAAATATAACTCTAAACTGAACGATAAATGAATTATATCCAATTATTAAAACTTTCAATTACGAGTATGTCATGAAATTTTGCAGGATAGTCAAACTATGTACAGGGAACTTCCTTATTTAAAAAAATTATTAGACATGTCGCAGTAAGATAGTTTCAGTTGTTCCGGAAGATAGTAATATGAAAGCGATTTATAACTATCTTACTAGACTAATAAAACCGAGAGTTTTGACTTTTGCCGATCAATTAGGTACGATACCCGAAAAATCCTCCAGGACTATCTTGGAAAGAGATAGCGTTGCACGCGGCTTCTCACGCGCATATACAAACATATGGCAGATTACAGCGCCACAGATGACACCGCCTCTCCGTAAACGGAAAAACGCGCAACGCGCCGCATGACGCGCCGCGCAACTCACCGCCCCCGACGCACCGCGTTAAAGAACAACGTACAAATCAACAAAGTTTAAAATAACGATGGTCATTTGATCAAAAGTTTTGCTGACCAAAGTCTGGAATATCAAGGTTTACACATATTATTTATTACACTATTGACCAAATCGTTTAAAGGTCAAAATGGATTACTGGATAAATTAATACAAATAATATAGGCGTTATACTAATGCGGGTAGAACTTAGATAATAAAATTATATACTCGTAGGCGTCATACTAATGCGGGTAGAACTTAGATAATATTTTTTTTAATTGAATGCATGTTACAATTTTACAAACTGTTTGAAGCGTTTTCGTTTTCACTCGTGTTCGATTAATTAACCTACTAAAAACAATCTCTTTTTTATATTAATGCAAATCGTTTCTGGCATTCGCCGGCCGCTACCGCGGCACCGCTCCGCTCGCTTCGCTCGCTCGGCTCGTGCGTAGGAGGTCACAGTTTTAACCTAACCTAACCTACCCATTTTGTTTAAAGAAGAAATTAACCTAACTTTTGATCAGTCGTTCATTTGATGTCACATACATTGGGATTCTAAATTTTTTCTAAATAAAACATTTGGTCATTTAAATTTTGTTATTAATTATTGTTCTTTTGAAATTTGCTCGAGAAAGTTTTGATTTTTTTATATGCAACCATGTTTTCACTATTTTAACAAAAACTACATTTAAAAAAAAAAAAGAAAACACAAAAAAATAAGTGCAACATGTGTATTAAATGATTCGGAACTAAACAACTGAAAATGATTGTATGGAGGTACACATATAAATATTTTAAAGCAATCTAAAGAAAGTAGAGATTATAATTACTTGTTAAAAACGTAGACCATATTGTTGTCCATTGTTTTGTTATATTAACGCATACTTTAGTGACAAGAGAAAAGACAAACCTGTGCTGATCACTTTGCAACCAATATCTATATTGGTTCACATCGCAACCAATATCGATACACGATTTGGGTTTATTCACTCGGACCAATCCTATAATAACTAACCTGTTACGAAGCGGCTCTGAAATGGTGGTATGAACTCAAACGAGATTATGGTAATGTAATAGCCCAAACAGTACAGAATATCATTTCAAGCTCAAGTCACACGGAAAATATTGAATCGATCGGCAATTCTATATTTATAGTAAGTTATTTTCTCGTATTTTTTTAATAAAATTGTGTGATTAAATTTTTTCAAAATCAACGGGTTGGATTCCTGGCCAGAATATAGATTTTTCAAAAATCCAATGCTACTGTTTTAGTTTTCGTAAAAATCGGGCCCGACACTCTTTTGAGCATTTTTCATTATAACTCGTAGTTTCGAAGTTTGGCCATCCACTTGAAAAAAATCACCCTGTAAACCACATTTATGTAAAATCCCCCACACAGATTTACAATGCATAAAATCTTCCCTTGATATTTTCAACCATCCTAAAATTGACCACCGTTGTCGCCATTTGTACATCTTTGACAGCCGTTACAGGCAGTCAGTGGCCCAAAAGTCTGGTTGGGAAAAGGCTAATATGACCTAGTATTATTATTTGCCACAGATTTTGAGATATAGGTAATAGCGCGACGGGCATGAGCTAGATAGCGCGAGTAGTTTTCGGATGTTCCTATCCGTACGTTATGGCCACACTACGGGCCTAGTCAGCAAGCGATCCAGTGCGCAGGTGGTGGGCGTATCAAACCAGCGGCCTTATCGCTCATCATGGTACGCCTACAACAGTCAGTTTTTCTAAATTTAACTGATACCGCCGCAATCGTATAAATTTTTTACCGGTCTGCGACACCGACATTCAAATGAAAACGATTGCAATAACGAGTGTGTGCAATTTGAGTGCTTTTCCATGTACCGTTCCCTTTTAGGTTCAATTAGCAAGTGTAACTTTTAGCATTGTTTTCCTTTTAGACTTTCCGCTAATCATTTTACTGACAAAGTTTTTCTACAAAGTCCTTTTTAAATCTATTTCGCTCGGGTAGTCAAAGAAAAGGAATTAAAGTTTTTATTTATTCATCTATCAAGTCGCAGTGCTATAAATAAAACAGAAGTTCGGGGATCAAAATACAGTAAAAAAAAACTTTTTGCCAAAAATGAAACCGACTTTTTCGGTTTTGTTTTTATTTTTCAATTTTTTTTTTTTTTAGGAATTGTAAACTCGCAATTGTATCTCGCTAAGGTTGCTTGACTGCTTAACACGACTATCCTGTGGTGGCCAAAATTACTTTAAGGCCCCATGCCAGCAAGATTTACACATTAAATGAACAGTCACTAAGGGCACCTCCTGTGGCGTTCGGGCCTCGGCTTAGTGCGTCATTGAGGAGGAATGTGGATCACGTCTCGCGGCTTCGATTAGGACCGAGGGTCTTGGCTTAACTGCCCGGATCGCGAGGTAGAAAACCTCTATAAAAAGTTAACCCGAATCCCAAGCGGCGACGCACCGCGAGTGGATGCATGGCTGACGGGTGTTCCATAGAACAAATCAGTCGTTAGTGCGCTCCTCGCCAGGGTACCTGCAGACCCCCTGGCGAGTAATAAATACTCAAAATCTGCCCTTCTCGGTACAGGGGTCTCTGCCTAGATTCAGAATATTTCCCCCATACTCGTGGGTTTAAGTATGGAAAATAATAACGAAAACCAAAAAACCAACGCCGGTAACGGCACAGAAGAGGAGAGGAGGGATGCGGGGTCGGAGTCCGGCGTCGTATCCGGCGATGTGAGCGCGGGAGGCTTAGAGAGCTCCCGCCGCTTGAGGGCCGGGACGCCCGCGGAGAACAGTAAGTTCTTCCGCAAGCGGCCCAGGCGGGTTGGCGACCGGGGGTCGTCATCCGGAGATGAGGAGGCTTCGGCCCACCCGAAAGATCCCCACCAACAAGCGTGGTGGGATCCGGGGCAAGGGGAGGGGGCTCTCTGCCTCCGTGAGGTCCGAGAGAGCAGCAAAGCTGGCCGAGGAGGGGCGCCACCCAGGCAATATTGCTCCCGGGTCGGGCGACGAGGCGGGTGCACCTGGCGGCTCCGAGGCGGAGCGTAAGGCCAGGTTCGCAAAGGAGGTGAAAGCCGCTATAAGGGGCGTGGCCTTGAAGGTGAAGACATCTTCAAAACTCAAGGCCATACCCGTGGCTTCCGCCTCCATTCGAGGGTTTGTCCTGCGCCCCCCCCTGGCGGCAAGCAAGGCAGTCACGGGCCCGAAGGCAGCCTCCTACGCGGATGCTGCGGCTACCGTCTCCAGAACCCTCAGGAAGTTCACCCATACCAAGGAGGAACAATTATGGTTTGGGCAGGAATTCGTCTTGGAGGACGGACGGATCTCGTTTGGGTGCGGGGCAATATGACAGCAGAACGATACGTCCAACAGGTGCTGGGGCCCGTAATCTTGCCCCACAGAACACAAATGGGGCACGAATCGTTGCCGATGTGTTATGAACATCATGGGCGCTTTCTCAGACTACTAACTTCAAGTTTATAAACACAAATTAAACGATTTTTCTATTTTTTTCAGTTTTTACTCACAAATTAAAAGTTCATTCATATACGGTTTCCGTCTATGCTTCATTTTTTTTCCATAAAATCCTGAAATTTTAATCTATACCTTAACCATTATTAAAAAATGGTAGAATATTAAATAACGTATCTTTTAAATGTCACATAAATAATTAACACATTGATAGTAATTCGCTTTTTTTAAAATATCCCTAGACCGTGTTGATGTGTGTATTATGTTATTTTCCTGAGTTTTCTTTTGTGTTTAATTAAATAGTAAACAAAAGTTTATTGCTTCAACTAAAATAACTTATTCTAGTTACAATGGGGAGAATCCATTTAAGCCAATAGTATGCTTGTTTTAGGATGCTCCGCCCTTCCCCAGGTTTTGTAATTATATTTAATTATAATAAATCATCAATCATCATTAATCATAATATTAAATGAACTTATACAAATAAAAATGCAGGAATAAAATGGGTACACAGTATTTTATACGAGTAAAAGACAAATATAACAAAGACAAATAACGTGCTGTTATGTGTGTAGGAGATGGTGTGGAGGTGAATGTGTATGTAGTATGTGTATGAGTGAGTAGTGGGTGAGAGTAAGTGTGGGGTGAGGGTCATAATCCACTCTTCATACAGGTGGAGATTAATTATTATCTACGGTTTTTTGAAGTACAATGCAGGTAATTCTTTTTTATTTTTGGAAGCTAACCGTGCGACTAGTCTTGGGGTCGGAATCAATGTAAAACATTATCTTCCATTAGCGCCATAAATAGCATAGCGTAATATAAATATTACAGTCTCATTGATTGCACCATATTTTCCACTTCGTCATAGGTTTTTAACTTAAGCCATTTAGACAAAGCGTTTTTACATTCGCGGTAGGTTAGTGGGTATATGTCAGTTCTTTATTAAGAAAATTGTATAAATGGGGATGATTGCCTAGGGAATTGCCTTTTTGCGAATGTAGACTTTACCGACACAGTAGGAGCAACCGTGTTTTTCCTTCTGCCTTTTGTCTTCTGTGGGTTGACGTTGAACGATAGAGTTTTATGCTTAGTTAGAATTATATTAAGTACGTAAAGCTTTCTAACGGTCAGAAGATCCGAAATCCGGTAAAGGTTCTCAGTTGAAAACCTGACGGGTTTAAAAAACATAACTTTCAGTAGCGACCTCTGAGCTCTCTCGCGGTCTAAGAATTTAATCTTTGTGGCACCTCCCCAGACAGGTAGGCAATAAGCCAGGACGGACTGAGCAAGTGAGATGTAAATCTGTATCAGGAGCTTTTTCGAGGTGACATGTCGTAATGTTTTGAAAGTCCAGATTAATTTCCGTATTCGCTTCATTATTAATTCAGTTTGGTAATGCCTGGATAACCGTTGATCAACCGTAATACCTACCTAGGTATTTGGCAGATTCTACTCTATTGATTTCTGTGCAAGAACAGATTGGATTTACGGGATAATTGCATTTATGAATCTTAATTTTGAATTCTGGAGGGGGTTGAGAGGTGTTGTACTTTGTAAAGCAAATGAAGTTGGTTTTGGTAGTATTTAAGGTTAAGAGGTTAAGGTCAAGCCAGGCTGCTATTCTTGCCAGTCCACGCTCAGCAGTTAACCGGACATTGTCCCAGGTGTCACCACTGAACACTATAGCAGTGTCATCTGCGTATAAAAGAATGCGTGCATCAACAATTTTCATGCTACATAGAGTGTTTATATAAGGAACAATGTCGGTCCGAGCACACTGCCTTGACCTACTCCGAATTGGACGATCTCTTCAGAGCTAATGGTATTGCCTAACTAAATCTTTTGCTTGCGTTCGCTTAGATAGTCTTTGAGCAGGCGTGGGCAATACCTCTTACTCCAATTGATTCCAGCCTATCCAGCAGTGTGACGACAGAAACTGTGTCGAAAGCCTTTTGAAGATCTAGGAAGATAGCAAGGTACTTGCCTCCGCTGTCCACTTGACTCGTTACAGCGGAGGCAACTGGCGCTTGCCTCCGCTGCGTCTTCCGTAGACATTTTTTGTCTGAAACCGTACTGCGAGGGCGATATGAGGTTGTTTTTATTAAGGTAAGATAACAGACGTGAGTTTATAAATCTTTCCATTACTTTTGATATTGATGGCAGTACAAATATAGGTCTATAGTTAGACGGATTAGTTTTGTCTCCACTTTTGTGCACCGGTGTTATAATGGCAAGTTTTAAGGCGTTTGGGTATGTAGCGTGTTCAAAGCATTGGTTCGCTAAGTGGGTTATAATTGGGAAATAAATAGATCTCAATACATATTAAAATTAACAGACATTTTCCTACCTACTGTACTTCGACTGACGAATCGGATAAAAGTGACGAATCGACGAAATTGGCAAATTATGGAAACTGTCGAGTTGACGCAACTGTCGAATTCACACAACTGTCCAATCAGCGAAAGTGAAGAATCAACGAAAGTGTCGAATTAAATAAAATGACGTTTGAGGGAAACTGACCAGTGTTACGCGGACTCTTTATTTCAGTTATTATCTAATACGAATTTAATTTAAAGTAATAATTATTGCTTTGTAAATTACATAGATTTATTTATTAGACATTGTAAATTTAAAATAAATATAAATAATATAAATAATATAATATCATAATATAATTTATTGGTTTATTAATTTCTTATTATCTTTATTTATTACGTAATTAATTTTTATTATTCCTAATGTGTATCTGTTTTCCATATTATCATAAGTAGGTGTGCGTGGCTCTAACGAGTATTTGTAGAAACAATTCGATAGTGAAGTACTCATAATTTATCATTTAAGTATTCGCTTATACTATACTCGTAGTAGCATTTGCCTAGAAGGAAAAGCTTTAATTTATTGATAAGAGTGTTATATTTATTTAAATTCTTTATTTCTTATTATAAATTTTGCTTTTTGCATTTTTTGTGCTTTTTAGTCGCGATGTTGGTAAGTTTAGCCTATTTTTGTGTCTTAAAACAATTTTTGATTGTATGTCCTCTCTTTTTGTAAAGAATTCTGGATACTTTCGCACGAACTTACAAACTTCAAATATGTAGAGACAGGGTAGGGATAAAATCTTTAGTTCCTGGAAGTGGGATTTACAGCTATCGGTGACTTCAATATTTACTAAGATTCTAACTAGTTTTTACTAACTGGTAGTTGGCAATTTTCGGGTCTCGCTGATGGGGTTTTAAGAAGGTCTCTTGGACTAACAGGATATCTAGGTGATGGTCGCGGAAGAAAGTGGCGATCTCATCACGTAGGCCTTCTTAAAGGTCCCTATTTTTAGGGATTTCGGTTTGAACCTACTGGGGGGGGACTCTATCCATTACGAGCTAAGTTGTGGGGGAGGTTCCTAAGGGCTTGCGTAACATCGGGATACGCGTTATAAACTTGTAGAAGCGCGAACCAGTCACCATTGCAGGCGATGGTATCTCTCGTTATTTGTAGAGCTCGCGGGGAGTGAAACACCGCGAAGGTGCTACCTAGGACCCTGACGGGGTCGAAGGGATCTAGTGCCGGAGCGCATGTCGCAGGGGGGGAGGGGGGGCCGCAAAGGTGAAAGGTGCAAGGGGCACCTTGGCTGGGAGGTGCGGCGCTGAAGCCGCTGGAGGGCGAGGCGCTGAGGGCGCTGGGGGTGAGGCGCTGAAGGCGGTAGGGGGCGAGGCGCTGAAGGCGCTGGGGGGCGAGGCGCTGAGGGCGCTGGGGGGAGGGGAGCTAAAGGCGCGGCCTCTTGTGTAGGTTGGGCAGTGTGACAGGCTGTGCCATCAGGGGTGGGATGGCCTGAGAAGCAGGTGCTTGAGAGGGCCTCAGAGCCGGGAAGTGCGCTTGATGATTAAGCGTATTCCAGGGGCTGGGGCGCTGAGGCCTTAAAGAGTCTGGGAGTTTGTCGGTGAGAGAAGGGCATTCTCTCTGTTGCCTATTATCGGCACGCTTGGCCAATTTGGGAGCTGAAGATTGCCTGGGGGCCTTTGGGCATCCGCGGTAGTTGGCGGGGTGTCCAGACTCGCCACAAAGTACATAGCTGAGCTCAGTGCACAGTGTGCAGACTTTGGGGCGGGGGCACTCATTGGTGCCATGGTCACCCAGACACTTGACGCATCTGGGTTTGCCGAAGCAGTTGCACTGCGCGTGGCCGTACAGTTGGCAACGATGGCATTGCAAGAGAACACCAGTTTAAAGTGGCTTCTCTATACGGAGGCCTGAGAGACCACAAGTCCTACTGATTTGGTGGATGGAATGGTGACCTTCTACACGGTCGCATACAACTAGCACCATGTTATATGGTGACGAGTTGGAGCGACCCTACGGTGCCCTCTGCTACGGGGATATTCTGGAACATAAGCTCGTCTTTGATTTCCTGAGGGGAGGTTTCAATTGGGATGTTTTAATTACAACCCTGGTCGGGATTTCATCTTGGGGAGTATAGGTGTAATGCTCCTAGAGCGGAGGAGCTTTTTAAGCTCGCGGTTATCATTAGGTTTCGGAGTCATAACCTTGATGCCCTGCTCGACAGCACGGGCATTGGTATACTGAATTTGACGCTCATTACACGTCTTGGAAATCTCCATCCATTTTCCCTTGTCGTGGATGAAAACGGGTGGAGGACGGATTTTCTTGGGGGGGGGGGGGGGCAGCCGCTATGGTGGACTGAGTCGTAGCATCAGCCAGGGTGGCTGTGGACATGGGGCTGTGTGGTCGGCTCTGTGAAGAGCCTGCCACCGATTTGGACAGTAGCGAGCTATGAGTCGCTGGCTTCTTGCAGGTCGAATGAGGGGGCTTTTCCCTTTTTCCTCTTTCCCTTTCCGACGATTTGGTAATCGTCTTCGGAGGATGAGGTGGGGGAGGAGTCCGAGGATTCTGAGGCGGAGGTCGCACAGTCGGATTATCTGAGATGGTTATTTCCATCTCAGTCTCATCTTGAGAAGTAGCGGAAGAGGTATTATCTTCCAAGTGGACGGGGCTTCCAGGAGGGCTGGGGAGGGGCGTGAGGGGATGATGGGCGCCTCTAGTGCATCGCTTAAGTACATGAGCGTGCACTGAGGTGCAATTACTTCAGCCTCTTGGTCGCTAACGCTCTTCTGGGCCTTGTACATCCAATCTTCCTTGAATGGTTCAAGTAAGTTTTTATTGCGGGAGCCATTATTTGGCAGAAAAACTATTGGGGAGACCTAAGTTCATAACCTAAGCTCATAACCTAACCCCGAGGAGATACGTAAAACGTAAACCCCCCGGGCAGACAGTTCCCCTAAAAGCGAACCCACCCTTGTGTTTTTCCTAGTGTTATGCTGGGCGAGAAGTAAAACACAAACAAACTCGCCAGCTACACTGCGGTCTGTCTGGCCAGAAGGGCCGGTAGGAAGCTAAAAGAAACCTAATTCCTAACTCCCCGGGTGGGATAGCCCGGGGATGTGTTCACTCCCTGTCGGTGTCACAGGGAGGTGTGCCCTAAGCTTGATAACCTGCCGCCAGTCTTATTGTGCGGCAGGGCTCTATGGGTCTTGCGACCGATCCGAGCCGCTGGGGTAGAGACACCCAGACGTCCCGGGACAGCTGTGGCCAAACAGGGGTTACGTGCTACCAGACTGCGACTAGGAGATCTCCCAAGGCCGCAGTCAGAGCCCTTCCGACTGTCTGCCTAGCCCTGAAGGGGGTCGGCGGGTGTGTCGGGTCACCACCCTCTTGACTTCGTTGACACTGTGAGGTTTCCGTCAAGAGCCACTAAATCGTGGATTTCCCCTGAAGGGGCAAAAACGCGAACGCGGTGGATCCGTAAAGAAATATTTATCTTGAAAAAGACGTTTTCGTATCGAACCAACTGCGAATGTAGCTGATCCGTTACGGCGCAGTACTACTAAGTCAGTGCGCGAGGCAAAGACTGTAGTGGCGCTACGACTTGGCGGGCCTACGGCCTACGGAGCTCGGCGTGGCAGCGGGCGCTACGGATGTAGCACTGCGGCGAGCCCGAGTCGGGGCGGACAGTGCGGAGCGTACGTGTGCACGCTACGGCAGCCGAACATCGAATCCCTTAATTTTTTTAAATATTTGCCATGAATTTTTTTTACATTAAATATCAACGAACGTAAGCATTGCAATTTAAGACAGAAATTCTGCCACAGATCGCACCCTTACTGTAAGCCGTTAAGGAGTTCCATTTGACTACGACAATAACTTGACCATAACGACGTTACGGTAGGTGACTCAAATATCCGGATAGCCTATAAAAGATTCCGCCGAGTATCGTTAATTTGCTCCTAAGGATTGAAGAGTTCCGTTACTTTGTCATGGATCCCATAATCAGAACCTAACCAAACTCTCATTAAACTACCCTTTTTTTTTTTTTTTTTTTTTCGGATGGGAAATCATCAAATGACTTCTCCCGCTCTGGGCGGAGCAGGAGGGAGTGTCAGACTTCGGCAGGCATCGGTCCTTGCGGACCCCTTCCTATTGCTGACTCTCTTTGAGGCGCGCGTGGAACACGAACGCGCCGTCGACACGGCCTGTCGTCATGAGACGGACGGACGGCGAGCTAGCCCATAGCCCACCGTCCACAGGCCCGCGTCATTAAACTATCCTTGAAGTACATTCTTTCAAATAAAAAAACAATACATGTCATGGTAATTAGGCTTATCCCCAATAAATGGAATTTTATATACCTAAACCTGTCAAAATCTGGGTTTATTGTACACATCTGCGTACCCCCCAGAGCATACAGGCGTGATGTTACGTCATGATGTTGTATAAACAATAAACATCCAAGCGATTCCAGCACATTTTTGCAGAGTTCCATTGTATATCTCCGAAGATCAGCATCAGATCTTCACCAAATTGTGACCACCAGAAATGGGACCACACGGGAAGCACCAGCTTTCAAATAAAAAAAGAATCATCAAAATCAGTTCACCCAGTTGAAAGTTCTGAGGTAACAAATACAAAAAAAAAAAACTGTCGTATTAAGAACCTCCTCTTTTTGGAAGTCGGTTGAAAAAAGCTGCCCACGATGGTCTTCACACAATACAATCGCATATGTACTATCGTGGACACTCCAACCTGATCACCACTAAGCTAATTTTTGCTTGCAATCGCAACATAGAAACGCTCTCTAGCCCCGTCCTGTAGACTTTGTTTAGAAATAATGAATGAAAGACAATACCGATTGGTTGAGCGCACTGACGAACGAGAGTTATATTTTCCGCGCCAATTTGACGCTTTCCTAATAGGCCTAAACTTTAAGGCGATTATAGCCTCGAATGTCCTCGAGCGTTTGCGCGAAGCATGGGCGAACCCAGTGCCTTACCCCGCGCGCCCGCTTTTCTCCCCGATGTCAACGAGTGTCGTAGCGCATGCAGATGCGGCGTGCGACGCATTTTGTCTCAGGCAGTTTTATGATGCTACCTACCGAGAGCAGATAGATCGAGAATACGTACAATATTTATGTTGTGAGTGAATTGTACAGTTTTGCGATGTTGTTCATTATTCTTTGCTTGAGATATACAGGGTGGAATTTTTCAATGTCACCTGGAGGAAAAGTACTCTAAACACTGGAGGACTGGAGATAGCAAATTTTCCTCAAAGGAAACATTCTTTTATTTAAAAAAAGAAACAAATCTGTATTCACAGATTTTCGAAAATTCGCTTGCCACACTCGGGAATCGAACAGACTAAATTTAAAAAAAATAATATCCTGTAATTTTTTACATCAATCAATAGGGTCAATCCTATGGATCAAATCTCTCTAACAAACATGATAATCTAAACTTATAACTCTTTTACTCAAAGGTCCATATGATTACTAAATTATTATTTGAATTAAGCTTTTTATAAGCTTTTTTCAACTTGCCTTGTTAGTTAGTTTGTTAATATGTATTCGTCAAATCTTGGAACTGAATTTCAGACCAGTTCCCCCTAACCGATTGAGTTATAATTTTGCACACACCTTTGGTTCTGGTGACAATACATTTTTATGACAGACAATACTTAACCCTGCAGCCAGGATCGTCTCCTCACGAGAGAACTCTTCAATCTTTAATAGCGAGGTCATGAAACTTTGTACACGCGTTCAATTTTGATAGATAAAGATGATTTTTAACATGACCTCATCCTGCAGCCAGGATCGTCTCCACAAAAGGTAACTCCTTAACAGTTAACGGCACGGTTACGAAAATTTGTAGACGCGTTCTCATTTTATGGATAATCCTGATTTCTATCATAACCTCATCCTGCAGTCAGGATTGTCTTCTCACGAGAGAACTCTTTAACGGTAAATAGCACAGATAAATAAATTTTTAAGAAGCGTTCTTATGTATTTTATAGATGAACATGATTTCTATCATGACGACAGGATCGTTTATCGGTCGTTATCAGGATCGAGGGAACTCACGAGGGAACTCCTCAACGGTCAAAAGCATGGCCACGAAAATTTGTAGATTTGCGTACATATTTGATGGATAAACATGATTTCTGTCATGAACCCATCTGGCAGCTAGATCGTCTCTTCTCGAAGGAACTCTTCAAAGGATAATAGCGTGGACGCAAAAATTTGTAGACACGTCCATATTTGATAGATAAACAAGATTTCTATCATGACCTCATCCGGCAACCAGGACGTCTACTCAAGAGGAAGTCATCCACGGTTAATAGTATGGATACGAAAAAAGTTTTGAGATAATGACGTTAGGTATCAGAAATAATTACGAAAAAACTAAAATTAAAAAAAAAAAAAAAAAAAACCTTTTTAAAAATAATCTTTTATAAAAATGCACTTAAAAGGAGAAAATAAACCTTTGAGTAAAACTTAAAAGTCCATCCTTTGAATAAAAGTGCTTTATCTTATTGAATTTATTCCATTGAATTTATAACATTCGATTTCATGGTTTTCCTTTCATTTCATTTATAATATTTGTTAGAGAGATTTGATCCATATGATTGACCCTATCGATTGATGTCAAAAAAGTGCAGGATGTTATTATTTCAAATTTTAGTCAGTTCGGTTCAACACAAGTATTACTACACACATATTCAATAATACAGCATCCACTCCCAAACAAACTATCACTACTATTACCTACTACTAATACTATCAACGTCCAAGCGTAAACGAACAGTCCGAGTGTGCTATCTGCGCTATTTAGTCTTTGCCACAAAAATGCAGATCGGAGCGAGCCGACATGCGACACAACCTCACCGTGCGAACGATACAGCAAGTATTGGTAAAAACACGGTGTTAATGATTTATTCCCACTTAAATAATTATTAAAAAAAAAAAACAAAACTTAATTTTTATAAACCATTACATTTGCTATAATTTAGCGAAAGAATCGTCAAAATCCCTTCAGGCATTTGGAAGTAGAAAGAAAATTCTTGCGTAAAATAAGAGGATGGATATGATTTTTTTTCTTTTTTAATAATTAAAAAAGAATACTTCAAATATATTTGTAAACATATATCTCATATCATATATATTTTTTTTTAATATTTGGATTATCCATTTGGGAGAAGTAAGCCTTCCTGCCTGCCTGCCTGCCTTGAAGTAAATCTACTTTGTAGTTTGGCGGCGTCATTCACGAAGTCAACAGCGGCGGCGCGGCGCGGCGGTGCGGGCGCAGGGCGTTCCAATGCATACATTTAAATGGAACTGTTCACGAAATCAGCGGCGCGGGGCGGTGGCGCGGGCAGCGGTTGTCGAGCGGAGTACGAGCGGCGAACGGTTTGTTGGCTGGGATCGAACCACTTAATTGTATGAATGTAAGGCGTTTGAGGAGTTTACAACTAGAATCTGATTCTTGACCACCGATCGCCATTACGACAACCCCGGGTAGATGTGCGAGTCGGAAGTGGTTTTTCGTTGAACACAGGTTATTGAAAACAATTTCGATAACCTGTGTTCATCACTATCAATTTAAAACTACGCAACGGATTTTGATGCGGGTTTTTTTAATAGATAGAGTGATTCAAGAGGAAGGTTTTAGTATAAAATTTGTCAAGCGGGCGAAGCCGAGGGCATAAGCTAGTGTTTAATAAAAACAACAGAAAATATGTAACGGCTCGCAAAAATGTAGCTAGACGCGTGTCGAGTAGGGTTCCATCACTTTTCGCAATTGAATTCAATATGCGTGGTGTTCGGAGGACCATTGGACGTAAAATAGAAAGTAATGTGGTGTAAGCTTTGCTAAATGCAAAACCTAAATAGTAAAGAGTCATCATTACGGTACCGCAAATTTTTCAACGCCTAACCTAATTGCTTCGCAAAACCAAATACACAATTTATTTCGCAACGAGAATATAAAAATACTCTTACCTTTCTGTGCATTGTCTTGCATTATCCTCTGTATTTCACCAGCTTCGGAACCACTTTCCGACTCAGAGCACAGCGAATGTCCAGCACTGGTCACATGTATAACGTTTTTATTATGTCCGATTTTTTTCCCTCCGCCCACACTAGTTGTCCGAACAGGGGGTCGTGGAGGCACTCTCGATGATAATTCACTAACTTTATTGTTATTTGGAGGCTGTCGGTTATGCACTTTATAGTCGTTTACTTTTAATTCACCATCACTTTTACCACTTCCAGTTTTTCCATTTCGTTCTTCAAAACTGACCCGTTTCGACTGACCTATATTCCGGTTATCTTGAGGTATAGTTCCACGATAGTAAATTGGCAATTTTCTTTCTTGGAACACTGGTGACATTGTTCTTGCAATAAGTTTCTCCGGATGGCGGTAAATAATTTCGGGATCATCAAACGAAGTCCGAGATTTAATGAACGTATCTGTTCGTCTCTCAGGTGCACCTCTGGCAAACGGCATTGAGGAGTAAATTGGCTGATTCATAGAGTAACTTTTAAGGTCATTACCTCGCGGAAGACTACAACTCCTAGGCTCCATGGCGTATGAGAAAGAATTCGGGGTACTGCAATTGGAGTTGGCGGAAGTTTTTAATCTTACAGGACTTTTTAAAGACGAGTTCAGAGACTGTCTGATTAAATATTCGTCTTCCTTTTCTTTCAATTCTTTTAATTTCTGCCAGTAGAATGCTTCAACTTTTTGCCTGGTTTTTTCTTTTTCCATCGAATCTGGTTTTGAAGTCTCCTGTAAGGTTGGCGTCATTCTATGACTGTACTCTGATCTAGGCGAAGGCGTCGATTTGTTACGCAGACTTGTTCTACTTAACGAATTTCGTTTCTCTTCTGTCTCAATCATAGTTTTTCTCACGTGTTCGTAAGGAGAAACAGTTTTTGGCATGTTCGGTATTTTGTGACTTATTGGCATAGGTGATGTGGGAGCTGAATAGTTGTATGGTTTAGTGATACTTTCTTGTTTTTTATAGGAGTTTGGTTTCTTGACGTCTTGCTCATTTTCTTTGTCATTATCAAAAGACAAACTGCGAGCTCTCGTAGGCTGGATGGTTCGTACTTCTGCTTCCTTTTTCGGTGATATTAGAAATTTTGTACTCACTCGTTTTATCTCCGCTCCGACTGAAGCTGGGTTAGCTTGTGCTTGTGATGCTCTATAAATTTCAATTTCATCGAATGGTGATATTTTATCAGTCAGTTTCTCCAAAGAATGATAGTAAATGTCCGGAAATTGTGTGTTATCATAATTATTTACTTGATTACTTCGATTTGGTGAGTGTGCCATTTCGTTGTACGGCTTCGGTGGTACTTGAGGTCTTGCTGCGTAGTTCGTGTAGCAAAAACTTTCTACTTCAGAAATTTGGTTCGTCTCGATCGACTTATTTTTCGTACTCTCCGAAACAAGTGTGCTGCTGGACGAGTGATGGCTTGATATATCGTTGCTTCGCGTTTCGTTATCACTCTGAGGACGATGTGTTGTTAAATTTTCATATATACGTTCACTATCATCCAATCCTTGACCATTTTTATCAGACCTTATCGAACGAGGATTTTGATATTGATTACCTTTAGAAGATTCTGTGACATTTTTCACGTTTGAAGCTTTATTTGCATTTTTCTCTTTAGACTTGTGAGAAAAGAAGAGATTTGGAAATAATTTTCGAAAACTACCAGCCCGTTTCTTATTGTTTTCTGACATTTTGTCAAGCCGACGACGTGCTTCGTTTTGAAAGATTTGATTGCTTTTTACCTGAAAAAATAATAAAGCTCTATTACATTTTAGAAAGATACTAGCTGACCCGCGCACTTCGTCTGTGTCACATAAGAGAGAGAGTGGGTTAGAGAGTGAGTCGTAGGCACCTATAATACAAGAAAAGTTATTTTAAAACTGCGATATCTCATAAGATATTCATTGAAATCAAATGACGTATGCAATGGGCAATTTTGTTAAAAATTAAATCAGAAGTATTTAATTTTTACCAAGTTCAAAATGTGTTTAAGTATTTGGATAAGGATACCATGTTTATAAAAACACCATCGCAAATAATGCATTATTTTAGAACGATTACCACAAAAAGGTTATAGTGAATCAACCTTAAAAGATAGACACGGTGTGCCCCTTTCGTTTCGTTCAAACCCTTGTAGGTTTAAAACTACAAAATATTATGAAATTTAAAACTAATACCTACATAGTTGCTGAACAAGGTTTTTGTTTGTGTTTCCAGCTTTGCTCGTGCCGTTTAAATACTTCGTTTTGTAATAAAACAGAATTAATTTTGAATACGTTTAGTGCAAGTTTCCATGTGATTAATAAAGCATTATTGTTTCTCATTAACACTGTAAAGCGATATAGTTCACTATTTCAAATTGACGGCACGGTTGGCGCAGTGGCTGAGCGATTGGCTGCTGAACAAATATATGTATGGCCTACAAATAGTTGTTCCAGGTCTGGCTGTATGTGTATGTGAGTTTAAATGTTTGTAAACGCTCCCACGATACAGGAGTAAATCCTAGTGTAAAAAGGATGGTTTAAAATTACTCGTTCACTATTGGATTAACGATGACAAAGAGAAAATTAATTTGATTGTAGTATCGTCATGCTGATATAACCGTCACAAAATTAACACTAAACATACTATACCTGACATTTTGGATAAATCAATTCATCTTGATTCTAAAACGGACGAGCATCAGTCCACATTATATTTCATTATTATATTACTTACCTAAAACAAATTATGAAGTACCTACTGGTGACAAATAAACTTACTTATACTACACTTGCTTAGTAAGTGTACCAATACTACCCCACTAAAAGGCTTGAAAGCTGTTCATTAAACCTTCTCAAAAATGTTGCCAGTTATTTGTATGGAAAACCTGAAAACCAGGGTAGTAATCCATTACCTACTAAAGCGTTTTACAAATAAACTTACTTATACTACACTTGCTTAGTAAGTGTACCAATACTACCCCACTAAAAGGCTTGAAAGCTGTTCATTAAACCTTCTCAAAAATTTTGCCAGTTATTTGTATGGAAAACCTGAAAACCAGGGTAGTAATCCATTACCTACTAAAGCGTTTTGTTTTTTTTTTAAAGTCTTGATGACGTTGGCAACCAAACGATTTAATTTTACCATAAAAAGTACTGGCCACTAGCACTTTTAAAGCAGGTAGCATACTCGATATGGGCATGGCCGGCAAACTTCAAACTTCTATGCGGTAGAGCGAGAGATTTATAACACTCTCTCGCTTTAACACTCGCGTAACTTGGAACCTGCGAAACGGGGCGTTTTTACCTTCTCTAACGTCTTTTGGCGCGAAAACTGTTTGACGCGCTCTTTTTTATTTTAAAAAAAGACATTGTTTGTTGACGTATTTTGTAGAGACTATTTTCTTGGTAAAGTTTGTAACAATTGTAACAATGTCAATATAACTATTTAATAAAATGCTTTTTTTGCTATTTTGTGTTTTAGTTCTTTGTGCTTGCTTAGCAGTATATATCACTCGAGTAGGTACAGATTACTAAACTCGTGTGGTTCAGGGCCCTCCTCACTCGATTAGTAATCTGTGCCTTACTCCCCTTGGTGAATATATTAGAGATTACAATGTGACATCACTAACGTGAACCATAGTCTGTGGTTTGTCTAGATTGACTATGGTATCTCTCTTACAATGGCGTTTGCATAGCATGATGTTTGATTAATTTAAATAAAGGTTTCTGCAATTAACACTTTCTTTCTCTGGTGTCCCATATATTCTAACAGGTTATGGGCCCAGCAGGCCTAGCCAAGTTAAAAACGTTTCCTATCGATTCTCTTTCTACAATCGTAAACGCCTCAGCGTAAGCGATTGTAGGAAGCGCTAAATTGGTAGCCAAGTTGACACGATTGAGTCGATCGCTCGTTCTCTAATGTCTGTAGAAAAAACCTACAATTTAGTTTATGGTGAGCGTTCCTACCAAAGAGTTTAGCGATCATCATTGTAGAAACGATAACATACTATTCTATCATTTTGAACGATGTAAACTTGGCTACGAATTTTCTATTCGTTTGTGTTGATCACGTGATTTAACGTTGAGATGATGTAATTCCCATTCATTTGAATAGTTTTCTACTAGCGTTAACGATTGTAGATTGTCAACTTGGCTAGGGGTGCAGACATGAGAGATTAAAAGTAGGTACCTATTTGCCAGTTTGATTCGATTAAGTCGCGGTGTAGCAAAGGGTGGAGCCGAGCCCTGCGTCGCCCGTGGTTCGAACAAGCGAGTAAGAAGTTTTATGACGGCAGTGGTTTGCGCGGCAATTCTATTAATGCTAGATTGCATGCATAACAGAAATGTCGAATTCAGACAATATTAGTAAGACGATCGTTCTTAATGGTCGCAATTGACAAGCGTGGCGTTTTCAAACAACAATAGTTCTCCGTTCCAAGAAGTTATTGGGAATCGTAACAGGCTCTGAAGTGAGGCCTGCGGAAGCTGGTAAAACACAAGAAATATGGGATGATAGAGAAGATAAAGCCCAAGAGGTAATCGTTACTAGAATTGAGGAGACAGTGATGACGTATTTGATTTCGTGTTCCAGTAGTCGTGAAATGTGGCAGAAGTTATGTACCTTATATGAACCGGCAACGAGAGTCGGAGTGCATTTGTTGCAACAGAGATTTTTTAATATAGAGTATGAGGACCCCATAGTTGTGTTGATAACGAAGGTTGAGGAGTGTGTTAACCAGTTGGCAACAGCAGGAGAAAAGATAGCAGAAAACATGATAATAACAAAGATAATTATTTCATTACCCGACAAATACAAGCATTTTGCCTCAGCTTGATTTAGGACGACCAGGCCCTTCTCCAGAGCCATACATACACATAATGTTAGGGCCTTAGACTGGCCTGCTCAATCGCCAGATCTAAATCCCATTGAGCATGCGTGGGATATGCTGCAAAGAAGAGCTCTGAAGGAAGTTCCTGAAAATCTGGCTACAGAAGATCAACTTTTTGCGCACCTCAGAAGGACATGGGACAATATTCCGCAGCAAGACATTGACAACCTTGTTCTGAGCATGCCGAATCGTTGCCGATGTGTTATGAACATCATGGGCGCTTTCTCAGACTACTTCAAGTTTATAAACACAAATTAAATGATTTTTCTATTTTTTTCAGTTTTTACTCACAAATTAAAAGTTCATTCATATACGGTTTCCGTCTATGCTTCATTTTTTTTCCATAAAATCCTGAAATTTTAATCTATACCTTAACCATTATTAAAAAATGGTAGAATATTAAATAACGTATCTTTTAAATATATACATGTCATATAAATAATTAACACATTGATAGTAATTCGCTTTTTTAAAAATATCCCTAGACCGTGTTGATGTGTGTAGCTTCGATTTATCATTAATCCTATTTTCATAATTCCAAAATTTCAATATTCCGAACGTTCATAATTACTATTCTCAAAATACCGAATTTCAATAGTCCTAGTCCGACTTATTGATAATACGAAACATTAAAAAAAAAAATAACCAGATTTCGTTTTTTTTTTTGCCTACGTGTTGAGAATTATGCGGCAGGGGTTTCTAGAAGGGGGAGAATTTTTCATTATTTTTGCGATAGGATAGATTCCTTTTTCAAGATATAAGCAAATTTAGAACCTGCTACGACTCCATGATGCGCGCTCGCTACGCTTTTATTTTACATTACATACACCCACTTTCTGTCACAAAATGTCGTCGTCGCTCCAACGGCCGTCGGCCTACGCTCTTCAAGCCAGCTAGCAAAACTTTTACGACAATTTTAGTAGTTTATTCGAAGTATTGAAAATCGGAATGTTTTTCGGACTGACGATCCATCAAACATTTGATTCTTCGGACATATGAAAATCGGCCGGCAAAAAATTAGTATTTATGACTTTCAGAATAATGAATTCCGGGATTTTAAATAAAGATATTATAATTCTTTGGTATTATGAAATTCGGACTTTTGATAATCGGAATTTCGAAATTCGGAATAAAATATTTCGGAATGTTTGGATGTTGCCGAAATAGACATCCATGACGAAAAGTGACCGAATTTTCGTCGGCGCCATCTTGGATTTTGGTTATGATCATACATCCGATACCTGCGACCCCAAAAACCACTAAATGACACCCATGAGAAAAAGTTGTCAAATATTTATCAGCGCCATCTTGGTTTTCTTTTTTTTATCCATGTTCGTCATACATAATTACATACATACAAACCGGTTAAAATCATAACTCTCCTCCCGCCCTTCCACATCCAAACCTTACCACCGACAGCTTGACCTTATCCATCCAAATCCTAACCTTACTAGACAGCTCTAAGTAAGGTTAGGATTTGATGATAAGGTCACAACCCCACTCATTTATTTTGCAAACTTGTCAACAACTGCTTAACCTTACCCATCCAAATCCCGATCTTACACAACAGAATTTCTAAATGACATAATAAAAGTATGAACCTCGCGCATACTTTTTTATTTCAGTTCGCAAAAGTATCAACTCCTTCCGATTACGTTATACGACGACGACGATACTCACACACATGCACACTACAATATTTTCTAGTAATTTTATCGTATTTTTTTGCGAGAGAGCGATACACCCGAGCGCTTCTGAGCGCGGAATGATGAACCGCGAGTGCAAAATGTATAAAGAAATCGGCAAGAGTTTTATTTTAGATAATAATTGGAAAATATGTTGATTTTGATACAAAAATTAGCTGAACCTTGAAAAGACTATAGACATCAACAGAATCTAGGGATACCTTAATTCTAAATTATTAACGAATTTTTAGTTAATATCTTTTTAGTTTTCATAAAAAGTTTGTATACAGATTTAAACCTCATTTATTCTATTTTCAAAATTTAAATAATAAATATTAAAAAAAAAGAAAAAACAAAATACGGCGGCAAAATTGTTAGTAATTCGTTACGTTAAAGAAAATTAAAATTGTTTTATTAATATTAATTAATTAAAAAGAGATTAGATTGTTATTCTTTTTTAATTTAACGTGCCGTGTGAGCTTTAGGAGTCATGTCACGTCGTCATTTGAGTCGAGATGAAATGTTACGAGCCGTGGGCATGCTAGAAAATGGTGCTATTCAACGCGTCGTTGCTGAGGCCCTACACACCAGCCAAAACCTGATATCAAGGTTGTGGTCACGTTATCGCAGTATTGGGGATGTAGCTGAACGGCACACGGGTAGATATCGCGTTACTACGCAGAGACAGGATCGATTTCTCCAAATGACCGCTAGAAGACAACCCAATATCACAGCGATGCAACTAGTACAAAGGCTCCAGGAGGACCACCAGCTGCTGATAAGCGACCAAATTGTGCGAAGGAGGTTGCATGAAGTTGGTCTTCATGCTCGAAGACCGCTACGTGTTCCAGCATTGCGACGTGGCAATCGCGGTCGGCGGCTTTCGTGGGCTCGGGAGCATTTACCATGGAGTGACGAACAATGGTCTTTGGTGCTGTTCACCGACGAGTCCCGGTTTGGGTTTCATCCGGATTCACGAAGAACACGCGTTTGGAGAACTCCAGGGAGAGTTAGCTGTCTACGGCACCCTCAGGAGGTCCACTCATACCAAGGCGAGACAATCATGGTGTGGGCAGGAATTCGTCTTGGCGGACGAACCCAGCTCATTTGGATCCAAGGTAGCATGACTGCACAAAAATACCACGAGGAGGTAGTAGAGCCTGTTATTGTCCCACACAGAATCCAAATGGGCCAGGAATTTCTACTCATGCACGCACAGCCTGCACAGTCGCCCGACTTAAATCCTATCGAGCATACCTGGGACATGTTACAACGAAAAGCTTTGAGAGATTTCCCGCCAAATTTGACGACAGAACAATAACTTTACGAACACTTGCAAAGAACATGGGACCTCATACCGCAGCAAGACATTGACAATCTAATTTTAAACATGAACAATCGATGTCGATGTTTAATTAATGTAAGAGGTGGCAACACTGATTATTAATAATTAGATTTTATAAGATTTTTTCAATTTTCATTAAAATTAATAGCTTTATAAGAAGAAATGAAGTTTTTTACCATATTAACTTGCTACGGCGATTAAAAAAATAAACATTTTTATTTAAAACAAAAAAATCACGATTTTATTTTTTATTTTTTACTATAGACCTTAAAATAACCTATCATTCTTCCATTTACTATATCAGAAAATTCTTCATAGATTTTTAGATATTTGATGAAATATAAAATATCCCTAGATTCTGTTGATGTGTGTATATACCGTTACCTAAAATTGATTTCTGACCCTACTTTTTACAATTTTCTGCAATTATTGTGATGGGAAAAACGTATTTGAGCAAAAAATTTATAGGACGACATACAATTTTTCAGATGCCAATCTGGAGATGAATATATTATCTTTAAATTTAGACCATGAAATCTTCACATATGTGATTGCTTATACATTAAAATGGTACCTGAAAAACACTGTTATTTGTAGAAAAATGTTAAAGCGTCCTTAAACTGAAAACCAAATAGCTTGTTCGACCGTACCTTCACTCGTAAACCTAAACCTACTCTTTACGATTAAAAACTAGCCAACACTTCAATAGCCAGAGTGAATACGATTAGAGACTTAGGCGTCAGTTTTGACTCGAAACTTCTTTTTGTCACACACATCGATATTATTATTAAAAAGGCTTTAAAGGCATTAAGTTTCATCTTGAGGATTTCAGCCGATTTCAAAAATATTAAAACACTCATAATTCTTTATTGTGATTTTGTGCGCAGTTATCTCGTATACTGCTCACCAGTATGGAATCCGGTTTATAAATACTTACATCAATCGCATCGAAAGCATTCAAAATAAATTCTTAAGGTACATTCAGTATAGATCCAAAACCTATTTACCATTATTCCAGTCGCTACAGACCAGCGGCATTCTTTCACTAACTGTTAACTATCTGTATCCTAGCTGTGTTTTCTTAAGAAATAAAATAAAATAAAATACGAAGTAAGAATATATACAAGTAAATGAGTAATCTAGTGATTCCTTAAATCACTAATGAATTTAATATTTTATTTCAACTTAGATCTCACTGAATTTATAAGTAAAGCACATTAATTTTGTCATTTACTAATCTTAGCATTTTCTAGGATAGCTAGATTGAAAACTCTTAATGTTTTTTTTTAATATCAACATTTAACAATATAAGTACCTAAATCGAAATATTCGTTTATCATTAACATTACCACATTCATTCATTGCTGTGTTTTCTAACCACATAATAGCTGTATTGTCATACAGTTTTGATAAATTCAGTAGCATCGTCAAGAAGCAGTGTCCGGAAAGACTCCCAAGGCTGCGGTTCCACTGAGGCGGAGCGAGGCTACGGAGCGGAGAAACGGAGAAATATTAACCAATAGGATTGAATACTAATCAGCCAGTGCCAGTTGCCAATGT
This sequence comes from Xestia sexstrigata, assembly GCA_941918905.2. Taxonomy (NCBI): domain Eukaryota; kingdom Metazoa; phylum Arthropoda; class Insecta; order Lepidoptera; family Noctuidae; genus Xestia; species Xestia sexstrigata. The sequence goes on along the minus strand of OW799200.2, from coordinate 5,529,344 downwards.
AAGTGTCCCAATATTAAGAAGACTAATAAAATAAAATACCTGGGTATTATAATAGACGAAACCCTTTCCTTCAAACAACATATGGAAGCTCTAAATAACAGAATTGGTAAGCTGATATTCGTATTTAAAAAACTACGATTTATTACAGATCCAAAAATACTTAGGCAAGTATATTTTGCTCTTTGTCAGTCAATTCTGACTTACTGCATTATTTCATGGGTGCATTACGATTAAAACTCTGATAGTGCCCATTGAAAGAGCTCAAAGAGCAATTCTCAAGGTGGCTACATGCCGCCGCCCTTTCCTTTTCCCCCATTTTGAATTAAAAATGTTAAATTTCATGGTCTTCCTTTTATTTCTGACACTATGTTATTTAGCAAAAAATAATCCTTATGATGAAGCCTTTCGATCGGTATGATAAAGCTACAGGGTGATTATTTTTCTCGTGTAACGGGTTCGATTCCCGGCTCAACCATGTAATTATTTAAATATCTATGAATGCATTTTAAATTGTTTTTTAAATTCAAATAATATCTTCTTTCAGTAAAATGTTCCATCTATAATATTCAAGGTACTTTCCCTCCATGTGGCATATCCGTGGGACGCCATGTATACCTTTTTACATTGGTACCAATCATATTAATATAATTTATGATTATTTAATCAATGAACGTTACCTCAAATCGCCTGAAACAGGATTACCTAGTTCAGGCTTAAAGCATGTGTGAACTTGACATAAATTTAAGAAAAACTGTAAACGTTTACTTTATATTTTTTTAATACAATTTTATTATTATTTATTATACTGGAGCGGAGCTGAGATTTTATGCGATCCTATTGGTTAATATTTCTCCGTTTCTCCGCTCCGCAGCCTCGCTCCGCCTCAGTGGAACCGCAGCCTTATGCTAGATGGTTTTCCTACGATAAGGTAGTTTCGCTAAAATCCTTCTAGTTATAACTTAATTTTAACGTGTACGTAGCACGTTCACAAACATACATGTTCGCTATTCACAGGGTGGATACAGTAAACGGGGCAGTGAAACTACCTTAATTTTAACATAAAAATAATAATTTTTAGTTAAAAATGTATGGGAAAGGTTTTTTACAATTTCTGACTTTTTTAGTACTCCAATCTGGGTTGGTCCTTTAGAACTTTTTGATCAGTATTAGAAACAGGATCGATTGGCATCAAAAAAATGTTTTGTGTAAAATAGCTATTTTCTTGCTGACTGTATATTTTTTCTAAAATCTGTGAATGGGGATCAAAATTTATATTAAATTAATTAATTGATAGTCTCCTAAGACCATTTTCATGTAGCTGCAACGGTTAAGGTAGTTCCTCTTACTGCCCCGTTAACCGTATCCACCCAGTATAGGTACTTCTGTGAAACCGCACGTTAACCGCAACTAGAGGTTCGAACAAAGGTTTTGACGTGTTTGTTAGATAACAACGACAAACAGATAGTCGTGTTAGTCGAATAGTTTGACTAACAAAGGGCTTTGGACCGTATCAATTTCCTTGCGTAGCTTCAACATTATTGGTTATCATGTTAATGTGAGGCTTTGACGTCGAGTCAAAAGCGATCTGTCTAATCTATGGCAAAAAATCAACACAACTAACACTGCACTGGTACATGTTTCATAAATAATGTAACATAACAACTATTGTGAAATATCGATTTTTGAAAACAAAAAACTATTCAAAATTACTATTCCAATAATTATATACACACATACATAATTATGGGGGAAAATATAACGACCACCAAAAATAACTTTATGACCAATGACAACTAACTTGGTCAAGTTAGAAGCGTCTTTGGTTATTAAACTGAGGCAAAATGTCTGTCTTAACATCACACAAAATATCAATTGATCACCAAATTTAGTAAATTGAGCACCAAAATTTAATGAAGTGGTTGATGACAAACTAGTTTTGCCTAGGCCGACTTGGGGACCCCGACACGGATAGATTAGGTTAGAAGGGTCCCGCCATACCCTTCGTGGTTATTTGTGTATTAAAAATGTTAAAATTCATGGTTTTCCTTTTATTTCTGACACTATGTTGTTTAGCTAAAAATATTCCTTATGATGAAGCCTTTCGATGGGTATGATAAAGCTACAGGATGATTATTTTTCTCGTGTAACGGGTTCGATTCCCGGTTCAACCATGTAATTATTTAAATATCTATGAATGCAAATTAAATTGTTTTTTAAATTCAAATAATGTCTTCTTTCAGTAAAATGTTCCATCTACAATATTGAAGGTACTTTCCTTCCATGTGGCCTATCCGTGGGACGCCCTGTATATACTCTTTCAAATAAAAAAAGAATTTGTCCATAAATGGGGGAGAAATCGGGTTACATACATAAAAAAATAGATTCACACGAACATAGAACCTCCTCCTTTTTTGAAGTCGGTTAAAAAATAAATGCATACACACGAACATAGAACCTACTTCGGTAGTATTTCAATGCCTATGGTACGGAGTAAATAAAAAACGCAGTTAGCCAATTTTTTGTATGCATTTCTGCTCATATCGCCACAATCTGGTTATAACGTGCACTGATAAGAAGTTTCTATCTACGGCTTTATCTAAGTCCAAGGCGTGGTAGATATTGTGATCAAATAAGGTCACCACTATCACAAAATTGTTTATATATCTTTTTTTTAGTTTGTATTTTGAGCACTTTGATTTAGCTGCAGTTATAATATTTTATATTCAAAAGTGAACCAATGAGGGCTATCGTTTTAGAGCTCAACAGATGGCGCCACTGTCGAGTAAGGTCCTGTCATTTATTCTATTGTATACATATAGAACTAATAGCTTCAAAAAAAGTTTATATTATAGTCTCCGCCAGATAAGTAAGAATTAAAGGTAAAATACATAATTCCGAAAACAGAAATAATGACATAAACTTGTCCCAAAACGACCTTTATCGTGATCCTTGACTTTTTCTATTAATAAAAACGATTCATAATGTATTGTCGGGGTACCTACGCAGAGAAATTAAGGAAAGAGCAAGAGCAATGACCTTTAATTCTTACTTATCTGGCGGAGACTATAGTACGTATAACAACATAGTGTTAAACTTCAGATACATATTTACAATATTGTCGCTAAAATTAGCAAGCATTAAACATTTCAAAATCGTTCTTCCTTCAAGTAGGTACTAACAAATTAGATCCAAACTTGCTACTTAAAATCTTCAAGACATTAATAATCAGGAATTGCTCAAGACCACAATCGTGAATATTAGGAAAATTCCGTGATAAAAAAGAGAGCACTATGGCATCTGACATTACTGAAGACCTTACTCTACACGAACGCCTCTAGCGGCGAATTTATGCGCGATAGCCCCCATTGTCAGGCTGCTTTTATTTGCGTACAACATAAGTTGATGCGTACTCGTTTTGACATTGCCACACTTGTTCTGCGTCTCCTGCCATATACTGACTGAAATTAATAAAGACGTCAATCCTACAGGCATTATACAATCACAGTTTCACTAAATATCGTTTTACAATTATCAATAACAAAAAATATATATTTTGAATACGTTTGTAGTGACGTAAGTATATTATGAAGAAGATTCGGAAATTTTATTTTATTAGTGGCATTACCCAACAAACAAAAATTGCTCTTATAGTGGCTTATACCTATTGCCAAAACTAATATTCTTATAGGAGCCGCATTATCGCTAATAAGGGTGCGTTTATAATGGCAACATTTGTTGCTTATGCCATTTTACATATCGTTAGGGTTCCTTTCCCAAGAAAAAAATCCTGTACCTAGCTAGTCTTGTTCCCATATGTATAAAATGTATGTTTCACTATTGATGTCCTCATCCATAGTGAAGCAACCTTATCCCTATAAAGAGATCTCTTCCAGTCTCCTGACTGGAAGAGATCTCTTTATAGGGATAAGGTTGCTTTTGTGCACTAATTTTAAGTTTGAAATATAATTATAATAATTGTAAGTACACAGTAAAGAATATAATTATATTTTAATATAATATGTTTTGTTCGCAGATATTGCAATGATAGTATACATATGGGCAGATGTTGACAAATGACTACAAAGTAAATTTACATAATATGCGATCGCCGTGGAAGTGGACACATTTTATTCTAAGGGAATATTTTAATTGTACATATCCGACCTTTTCTAGTTTACCTTTACACTTTGTGATAGGTCGTGAAAACATAAAGGTTTTGCAACAATTCACTTTCATTTTGTGCCAAAATTGTAGAGTTAGACTTTATTGAAGATTAATGCGAGTATCCTTAATTAATTGTTAATAATATATCTCAATACAATTATATACTTCTTCACTGGTTTCTTTATCATTCTCATTTTCTCCGACTATTATATACAATTCTCCCTTTTCCTTACTCACAAGACACGAACACACACACCTACCACTTATACGAACGACCCGAATGGCGTAGTGGTAGTGAGGCTGCCTTACGTTCTTAGGGTTCCGGGTTCGAATCCCGGTAGGAGCAAATGTTTGTGTGATGAGCATGGACGTTTGTTTCCTAGTCATGGATGTGTATATGTATAATAAGTATGTATTTACAAACAAAAAGTATCTATGTAGTATATCAACTATCTGGTGTCCACGACACAAGCCTCGTTGCTTAGTGTGCCACTAGATGGCGCTGTGTGTATTGTCCAGCGATATTTATTTATTATTTATTTATTTATACACACCCACCGCTCACACACACATCCATGTTAAAAAAAGGAGCTACGTCTGCCAGCAAACTGCTTTGCAGTTTGGCGGGGGTAATTATGTACCAGTTAAAGAATATTTTCGTGAAAAACACTTTTCAGGTTTTTTGTTTTTTTTTTTCATCACACACTCACAAGTACTAATCCCTGATTGAATAATTAGTAATCACCACTGTTTTAACGTGTATTCTTATCTTTTGTTTTTTGCTCAATATTACTTACCGTATTAATTTGTGTACGAGTGCATAATTCTGTTTAAATGTGCTTTCTAAGGGGTGGAGACCTGCTGCTGAGACCTGATACCGGATTTCGCCTAGCTTAGCCACCAGTCTCCCACAGTGTAAAAAATGCATGTATTGTTCACGAAACCTAGTAATGTACCTATGTATTGTGGCGAGAAATAAATATTAAAAAAAAAAAACGATAAAGTAATCCTCTGCGGAACCACTGGCTGATTCGTTGGTATCGGCTTGGTCATTTTGTAGCATCATAGGAGTAGAGGTGGTGGGTGTAATGCTCACTACCATGTTTTCGCAGACAGACGGCGAATCTAGTTATGTAAAACATTTTAATGTAACCTTAAAGAGAATATCTTTTTTTATAATCACTGTATAAAGTGATTATAAAGAAAAAAAAAATTGTAAGAAATCGTTTGTTGGATAAGCGTCTTATCAAATGCTCCTATAAGTTAAAAAGCATCATAGTTACCTTGTGCATTACTTTTCTAAGAATAATTGTCCATATTAAAATCCTTTATATGACTTTGAATATTATATGGCTAAAAAGCAATGTAACTAGCCTTAGAGAGTCTATTTAATATTAAGTCTTACTACATAAACGATTTATATTATCTCGTCTTTACACCTAGTAAGTAAGTTAAAGTTTAGTAGAAAATACGGTCTACACTCCTCGAGATGCAGACAACCTTACTAACTACACACAAACAACTTCAAATGCTTTGGAGAGCAGTTATATGAACTTGTAAAGCTGCGCGACCCCCGTCGTTGCTGGTGGCAAGTTGCCTCAAAGATATTTAATAATAAACCACTTCACTTCACTGTTTAGGGGGTTGAATAATTGCACTCACTTATACATAATGTAGGAATACTAGGGTTGTAGGTACAGCATTCATGAAGTATTTCACGGGTAGCGATAAGATATATCCCGATACAGATAGTAAAGCCACTATGACGAATGGTTCTGTTGAAAATGGTAGAATAGAATAGAATAGAATAGAATAATCATTTATTCGCTAATGGACAGCAGCAACACAATAGTGCAACACATACACATACATATAACAACAAACAGAACAATGAATTAAACAGCTCAACTGCGCTGAGCATGCCCATAACGAAAGGGTAACCAACTCAGCATATGCTGGGTGTAAAACACTCAGCGCTGGTTTTCAGTAGGCCCCCGCAGTGACACACGGATGAGAGTAGTAGGTAGTAAATAAATAATGTTATTCTATTAAATGGGCGTTTCTAAGTGTGTAATAAATAAATAATATACAATGAATATTTTTTGTCACAGAGGATAACATAATTATATTAGTAATAATAGACACGAAGAAACCTGCTAAACAAATAAGTACTTATCCGAAAACGAAACACAGTTTATTGACATGACGCACTTCGAAGCAGCATCGGCCTATGCAATTTTAAAATTGCAATACCGCAATGACATTTCAGTGAGAGTGAGACTACTGCCTAGTTAATATTATTTATTATTAGACTAATAATGCTGAGCATTAAGTTCCAAGACAAAACTAGTTATCACAATGGAATCTGGAATTACAAAGGAAGTCGGAGCAAAATGATGATTGTACAAATGTATGGGTGTTTATCTATGTGTGATTGTACACACACATGGATTCTGGCGATCGCAGACAACGGATTTACCACCGCCGCGCAACTACCCACATTATTTGCCGGTGAGTTTCTATGAAATAAATTCGAAATAGTAGTAAATAATAACTAGATAATAATTAGATTGTTAAATTAGATAAACGATTTGTCAATATTTGGTACCATCGAACTGATCTGAGCCGGAACGTAGGCACCGGAAGTTCGTAAATCCAATGATGTATACAAGCCGTGTTTGGGCTTATTGATGCTGGCATGTCTATAAATGAATTTAATGGTATTAATATCCCGGAATTCGCGTGGGATACCTACATTACAACTAAAATACACCGCGTTCATTATTTCACCTACAAACTATTTACTACCAGGCAGGTAGAGTACCTACACATAAATGTTTTACATGCAGGTTTTTACCAAGGTACCTATTCTACGTCAGAAAATGATTTTCGCGCATTGTAGGTATTATTATGTAGGTATGACGCAACCACAGTTAGTGTAACCACAGTATTATACTGTGGTGTAGCTCTTGCTATTATTATGTTACTTCCTGCGTTTTGTTTTTTGTCAGACAAAGCCTGACAAAGTGTTACTAATATAGTGGAATTCAGAAACGTGTTGTGTTTTTGATGTCATTGAGTATACGGGATATTGTGAATATGACGATAAAATTCAGAAATTAAGATTTTACAGTGAAGGAGTAGTAATTGGCTCAAACTACTACATATAACAACAATCTATGCTGTCCACCCATACCTAAGTACTTACCTTGTAAGTATTATAATATTAATACGTGGAGAGAAAACTTTGTACCTACCCCTTTTTACGAAAATTGCGCGGACGATGGAATATGAAATTTCGCACATGTGTGCGAAATTTCAAAAGTGAAAAGTTTATTAGCGGACGTCACGCGGTTTCACCCGCGTAGTTCCCGTTCACGAAGGGAGTACGGGGATAAAATATAGCCCATGTTACTCAGGGTAAATGTAGCTTTCTAATGGTAAAAGAATTTTCGAAATCGGCGCAGTAGTTTTTGAGTTTATTCATTACAAACATTCAAAAATACAAATCTTTCCTCTTTACAATATTAGTGTAGAAGTGTATAAGGAGGAGAATATAGGACGAGGATATAGAGGAGGAGTGCAGCATCCAGCAAGATAATATTTTTTTTTAATTATGCTTAAAAATACAATTATTCAATGTATGTATTTGACACACACGCTTACGTGTGTACGTTTCATATAATAAAGACGCGTAGCATGGCCGCCGTGGAAACGGGTTTTCCGACTGACAATCGACAAAATGACAGATAAAAATAGTACATTGTTCACCGAGAGGAGAAAGTGACCGATTACCGTCGAGGGTGTCGTTTGAAGCCCGAGCCGTAGGCGAGGGCTTTAAAACACCCGAGATCGGGAATCGCACTTTCTCTCGAGTGATACATAGTGCTTTATACTACACCTACGAGGAAAATAAAAAACGAAATCTTTACTAATTGAAATTTAAATTGAAATTGTTGCAGTTAGTGAAGCTTAATGTAACACTTTTTCCATTAATGTTTGTTTGAGATGTTTGCGACAATGTAGGAGGAATTTCACATGTTCTTTTTTCAAATTGTTTATCCTGCCGCCGCAGGGTCGCACTGCCAGCCCAACACCATCCAACACACAGCTAGTGGCCAGTGTCATTTTGCGAACTTGGAGATAAAAACTCACTGTAAAAACTTTTTGGCTTTTGATATTTAGGTTACCGGCGCATAGTCTTACCCAAAATTAAAAAAGAAAAACCACGTAAGAAATGGATTTTCATACACTTTTCTCTCCCGCTCAGATGCGTTTTCTCCCCGCATATTTGTTCAAGGTACTTCCCAAGCAGGTGTAGTATAAAACAGATTTTCATCGTTCAGACTTCTATCGTTCTAAGCATGGCGATGTTTGACATGTGGAAAAGAAAGGTTTCTTCTTTAGCGACAAAAGTCTACAACGTCGAGCATAGCGACAATTTTTTGTTTACTTTTGACACTGGTTGCAGGAATCGTTTCTTGTCAACAAATGTCTACAACACATCAGACCTAGACAAGATTATATTTTTATAAATATAATTTGTGTTTGTAAGCCATATTGTTTTTAAAAACATGTCGGGGCCCTCCCGTAGCCATCTCCTCAGTTTTTATGCCAAAAGAAACGCTTTCTATATCCCGGAAAACGAGTTCCTTGATGATAGGCCACAGCGACTGCATTCGATGGCTTTCTAGGGTAGTTGTCGAGTGCTTTGGTGTGCTGCTCTGGCATGCGCTCGCAAGTGGCTAGCATACAGCAACATTTATGGATATTTTAAGGCCCTGCTAACCCTAAAATCAGAAACTCTATTTGTGGTGGTTCAAACTTCGTTTGAAATACTGTTAGAATAAAGTTCAAATCAGCTTGCTCTACAAAGCGGTTGTTACGTCAGTCGCTGCGACCGAATAGTGCGAAATGAGTGGTTTTTGCGATTTACAGAAAATCTATTGATTGGACTAAAAAAATAAAACACATAAGACCTGCTTTATAGTTAGTTCAGTTAGTATGCAAAGTTTCATGATCTAATTTCAAGTACTTTTTGAATACTAGCGGTTTATTGTTCGATTTGGAGGTAACTTTGGAATTTTTTTCTATCGAGAAAAGTTTATGAAATCGTGTTTTCGTCACACATAGGACTTAGCATTAATCCTCAACTTTACCATATATTTATTTCGAAATTAATGCTGCAGTATTTTAGGAGTAACGGAGGATCATGCTAAGCCATTTGAGCGATATATAGCCCTTAAGATAAAAATCATGAGATTATTAAAGATGATATGAGATAGCAAGGAAGCAAGAGATCCTGTAATCTCTTTTATGGTGATGAACATAATATCAACAATCTAAAAAAATATAGGTAATCAATTCTATTACTTCTAGATCGCAGATGCTGAGTGCAAAATCCTTAATGTCACTAGTTACTTCTCCGTTGCTATGGAAAGACATTCTTATATCTTTGTCTTCATACAAACTCGAGTCGATGGGTCGCCGCATGCTCGGGCATGTCAAGATATTAAGACATGTCAAGTTCGTTTAGTCTATAGAAAAGAGCTTTGACGAGTCTTGTAGAGTAGAGATAGAATTGCCATGCTACGCAGGCTGGTCGTCATGGCAACGACTTACGTGAAGCAAAAACTTTGTCATCTTTGATTTTAAATTAATTATGGTCGAATTTCGACCACTGACGACCACTAGTTTTAATAAAAAGAGTAACCATAGAGTTTCTCTCCGGTTCTTCTCCATAAGAAACGACCAACCCGAACCGTGCACCTACCTTTTAACATTTCAAAAGTGCCCATTTACACATATTATTATAGATAAGTAAAAAATTATAAGTAAAAAAGGCGTTTTACTTATAATATCATTGATTAGATCATAATATTTTAAAGAGATATTTGTTTTTAAGTTTGTATGTAGGGGTAAGTTACGGAACTATTGATCCGATTCCGAAAATTCTTTCACTAACGGGAAGCTACATTAACCCCAACTACATTGAAAATATTTGAAGTCGCAAGCAAACGCTGGTGTGAAATAAAATATTTAAAATTTTGTCAACAATTGAATTCCCAGACTGACTGGCATACTTAACGTACAGCCGTGGCGCAAGGAATGTGAGATTTTACAGAAGGGTTCACTTCACTATAGGTACTACGTATGCGAGCGCCAGCTCCCTTGCATTATAAAAAGGAATATTGAAATGGATTTTTATTTTTCCACCTTTATTGCGGTGAAAAGGGTGGGATTTTGTGAAATATTTTATTCCTTGCGTGAATAAACTTGAAACTAGGGGCTACATTCCTAAATACAATACCTAAAACAAGTAAGTTCGTGCAAGCGGCAGGGCAGGTAGGTAGGGTTTGGGTCCCGGGACGTCTCGTGTCTCGAAGTCCCGGGACTTTTCGTAATTTTATTTGTATACTCGAAACGAGACAAGATTGTCGAAATTGATAGGTAATCAGTTTTATTTTCAAATAATTGAAGGAACCTAGCCTAGCTATATAACCTTAAACACAATTAAACCGACAACTGTTGAAAACGAGAGTGTTAATACAAAAATCAGAAACAGATTGTCAGACAAAGCTGTTGACGCACTGATTTTATTAAAAGCCTATTTTATTAAATCAGCAAAGAAGTCCAATTAATGTGTTAGTTGATTATAAAGACTGATATGTATAAGTCTGTTTTAATATTAATATTATTTGACTATAAAACAAATCTGTGATTATGACAATTAACAATGTTGTGATTATGAGCAATGACGAATTACTAGATAATAGTCAAGTTATTAAGAATTAGTATGATTTTTAACTAAGTTCGTTTTATAACTATAAGATTTAACTGCTTAAAACTGAATCTGTGTGATTAACAGAAATAAATAAAGCAATTATTAAGACTGGAATTAACGTTAAAGTTATTAAGATTTAATTTTCTTATTAATAAATGTTTATTTTTACAACAAAAAAAACCCTTTTAAAATACGTTTCACCAGAAATTAACTCAATTAAAATTCTTCAAAAAAGGCTTAAGTACCTACCCGCCTAAAAAAAAAAAACAAAAAAAATATTTTTCTTAACTCTCGAAGTCCCGGGAATTCCCGGGACTTTGATTGGAGGCTGTCTCGTGTTCCGGGACTGTGAAATCGTCGAGAATTTCCAAACCCTAGCCGTAGGCGACTAGGCAGATTTCTGGGAGATGGGGGGAGGGGAGTAAAAATCCCTCAAAACCCGCTTTGCTCGCTCGGAAAATCTGTGTTCTTCAATACAAATGCTTTTCTTTATTAATTAACACAATTTCTGTAAAGTAAAAGTTAACCTATCAAATTCGAAGTTTCTAACTCGCTGCGTTCGCTCTTGGATCCCGACTTTAATCGGTAGATAAAAGTCGCGCAGAAAAGCCTTTTTCCCGTTTTTTTTAAGTTGTTTTTCTGCTTTTCTTTATTAATTAACAGGAAAGCCCTGCCGTTACGACCAGCGTTACTTCTTGCATGAATCGACACCGACGAACAAAAACCTAACACAGTATTCGTTATGACAAGCTCTTTTCATGAAGCTGAAAAGTGAAAACGCACCCTCCTGGAAATAATCCTACCCCATGATTGTGATGATTAGATCAATCCAGAGGTTATTTTTATGCGCTATTTCTCCCTGGAGAAAACAACAACAAACAACTTCTATTTACTTAATAAAAAAAAGTTTGTTAACTAATAATAACATTGTTTTCACAAGTTATTCCTGATTGCCCTGACCCTGGTATACGGGTAGTCACATCGGGAGCGCTTCAGAAATACTGGTAGGTGCCTAGCTAGGTACGATTACGCTTTAATTATTAAGGCGCCTCCCCGAGCAAATGACCTTGAACGAGCAGTTTTTTTGAGCCTACTCCTCTTTATCCAAAAGAAATACCAACTAATAAAAAATACATTAAATTACTACATATTCTTGACTCCAAAATTGTAGTTTTTTTTTTTTTTTAAGTAACTTAATGTTTAATAAATCCCCTCACAACGAAACCACAGAAATGAGAAATAATGATTTATAAATGCTACTCCTCGTAAAGTAATCATTATTTTGATTTGCTACTTATACTAATGGATAGACAATTTAATAATGAACATAATTGTTGTTTTATTTTTTCCAAAAGACGTAAATTTTATTTTATAAAGTTTTATACTTTATAAAATAAAATTTACGTCTTTTGGAAAAAAACCACTCATTTCGCACTATTCGGCCTGCAGTGACTGACGTAACAATCACTTTGTAGTGCAAGCTGATTAGAACTTTATTCTAACAGTTTTCAAACGACGACGGTCTATTTATATAGTTTCTGTTCGGTAAGTTATTTACTTAAATAAATGTCAGTGACATATAATACGGTCTACAATCTAAAATGACATTAGAGTTGATTCGCGAGACAGAATCACAATCCATTAAATATTAAACACTAATAACTTTTTAATAGTCTCGGCTAGACTATTAAAAAGTTATTATTGTGTATCTACGTAGTTAACCTCTTAACAAGCCTATTTGCGTCTTGATTGAGACAGGTGTTAGTTAGTTTTAATCTTAATTAATCGGGTTTACAGGACACAGGAAATAATTGTTGCTAACATCACTTTATTCTTATCGTTTGTAAGACCGCCTGGTGCTTCAGTTCTATCTAATGTCGTTAAGGTTAACTATTGGGTTATTTAGTCTCGGTAGTTGTTTTATATAGTATAGTATAGTATAGTATAGTAGTTTTATCAATAACTACCTCTCGGTAGTTATTGATAAAACTCACCGCGCTTGCTTAACAGTAGCTACCTACTTACTCGTATAGGGTAGATAAGTGGTGCTTAAGGGGTTCTCCCATGGCACACTAGCGCCACTTTAGTAAAAAAATCAGAACTCGTTAAATACACAATTAATATAAAATCTGATTGACAAAATCAATGCTTTAGAGTTCTAGATTATTGACGTCTATTTAATTCATTAAAATATACTTCACTATAATTACAGTTAGAAAAATTGCTAAAAACGGCCGTTTTTTTCCATTTTGTATCTGTAACGACAGCGAGCTATGTTTCAATGAGTTTAGCAGACGTAAATAATTTAGAAGACCTAATGATTGATTTTGTCAATCAGATTTTATATTAATTGTGTATTTAACGAGTTCTGATTTTTTTACTTAAGTGGCGCTAGTGTGCATGGGGGAGCCCCTTAAGATAATATTTTGAAAATATCATGTAGAAGCCTTATTTAATTAGCTAGCTGTCGAAATTTCTGAACATGATCGAGTAGGCAAATCTCGCTTTCTAAGGAACTGAACGCGATCAGCATTTTTAAGGTGCGTTCAAGAACTGTCTGTCATCGTTGCTATGGAATATTGACACGGGCGGAACTCTTGATAGTGGTTTAAATGTAATGATCGCTTTCAGGTTAATTATTAACATTCCCTCTCTCTGCTGATGGAGTGTATTTTATTCATTTTGAGGTATGTACCTATATCCCACATTTCCACTTTCCACGTGATAAACATTCTGTTTTTCACAAAGTTTTGTTTGCATACCGACACAATAATTCGCAATAGGTACTCATTCAGATTTTAGGCATTTTGCGTTAGGGTTTTTTATGTTTGTCGAAGGGCCGATGGCCCATGGAGAAAAAGTAAAGAGCGGTAGAATAGAGATAAAGAGATAGAGTGATAAAGCCACATGCTATCAGCGATAACGATGACGGAGACGTCAAAAGTGTATGGGATTGAAATACGCTACCGAAAAGTTGATAAATCCCTTTGAAATTCCTTGTAGACAGAGGAACGTTTTGGAAGCGTTTTGTCATTTGTCTAGGTTCCAGAAAGCAAGGATAGAGTGACATGCACTACAATAGATGGGTCTAACGACTCTTAAAAGGTGGTCAGGGGTTCAGGGCTTACTTGATCCGCTAGGCGGAGGACAGGGTGTTATGGGCGGAGCTTGCGAGAGAACTTAGCACTGCAGACACTGCAATACACTGCGATAGGTCGAGTTCAATTGTTTGACTCAAATTAAAAAAGTTACGATTTCAATTCCGAAAATATTTTATACCTAGGTACCTAAACTACTCCAGAATTTATCACGAATCAGTAATGTTTCAGCTAGGTATCGCTGAATTTACGGCCTGTTATGAATCGTCAGCCTGTTACGTATCGAAGATATTATACAAAGGGAATGGCGACCTATAAACTAGAACATCCATTGACAATCCACCGAGTTGATTAAGTAGAGGACCTACTACGGTTACACAACAGCAACTCTGTTACCTGAAATGATGGCTTAGTCACTACGATTAGGTAACAGCACGAGTGAATCACTACGTCCCGCGCGTCCTAGTTTTCTTCTGGAATTAAGATTTTCATCGACAATGACAATCTAAATAGAGTCAGCCGAAAAGCTCTAGTGTATCGGGGCTTATAGGCTAAATTTTAATTTAGACGTTTAGTGAACCCGAAATAGGTATGGTTACATAATGAATGCTAACATTTTTAAGATCGAATGTTTTATTGTGGTTTAGGTAATAAAATATGGATGGTTAAGGTGAATGCTCCAACCCTCCAAGTTCATAAAGGTCTAGCAATGACTTTGACCTTGAAAAAATCGTTCCTCGACCTTTATGAACTTGGAGGGTTGTATTGATGATTATGATGATTATAATTCTGTAACTACATAGGTCCTGTACGTCTTAACACTCGCGAACAATATTTTAATCAACATACAACCTAGCAGTGGCCTGACAATTGCAAAGAAACGTAAGAAAATTTGAATTTCGCGGGCTACCCTGGAGTATCAGCCTTAAACCACAGATAATATAATACTTCGTCTTGGTTTAACCTTGCGATTAGTTTATTTTTTTAAGAACCCTATTTAGCGTATTTTAATTAGCACCTTCAAGACGGGTGTTGCGACTGAAAGTGGCGCCGCCGGTGAATAAAAACTCATGTGGAAAGTAAGAATAAGAGTAGAGGAAGATTTTTGTAAGAAACGAGGCATGGGCTGCGTGAAAGATGATATAGGTACCTAGCCAGAAAGGAGATGACGAGCAATACAGAAGTATGGAAGAAGATTTAGGAAGACATATGTCTAATAAATTGGTTTAAGATAGGAGAATTATGATAAAACGGGTGCTGGGCGCCTGGGCATGCTCACGTGTCAACTAAAACTACGTAGGACTCGGGGGCGATTTGTGACACACGAAAGTTTGATTATGTTACCCAGGAGATGGGTGCTGTGGTCATTGAATTTGTTAACACGTTCATTGCCAAGCAATGGCTATATAGGTAGGTAGTTAGCCAAAATAAAAAAATCGTTGAATGTCTTCCCTAGTGGCCAAAACAAATACCAGAACCCAATACGCTGCGAGCCTGCGAGCGCTATTTTATGGCTCGCAGGTACATATTTGTAAACAGCCACACAGCAACAATATGTTCTGATAGGATGGATACTCTTACAAGTTGAGCGGTTTGTTATTTCTTTGATAAAGAGACGAAGACCGAGACCATAGAAATGTCGACAAGCAAAACCAAGGGCGAACGGTGTGCCATGCGTGGCTTTTGCGACAATTCTCAGTTATTTATGAGCCGGAGGGGCCGGAACATAGTTAGATAGAAATTAATTGAAGGACAAAAAGCTGTCTCACAGATAGTCTCCTGAGTAAATTCCTCATGGAAAAACAAAATATTAATATCATTTTGCTTGCTCGACACGACACGGGAATCGAACCCAGGGTCGGCAGTCTCGACATAGATAGCGACAAAATCGCTAAGTTTCGATCGCTAATAACTCACGAAAAAATTCGGTCTCAATAATGTTGCTTGCGAGAAACGCATCTTGGATGTAGAGACTTGCTTTATTCGCAAGCATCGTTCTTGCAACCGAATTTGTTCGTTACTAATTAGCAATCAAAAGTTAGCGATTTTGTCGTCAACTCTGTCGAGACTGGGCGCCGTTCTGTTTTTTTCTCATTGCCCCGTTACGTACGTAAAAATTGTTTTCTTCCGGCAGCTAAAATCACATGGGGGCGCTTCAGATCAACCCCCTTGACCCCCCCTACAGTGACAGAATCGTCGAATTCGGGCGACTCGTTTCTAAACCCAACCCGCAACGCAAACCACTCTCCGGATTAGATAGGTATGGTAATTGACGCGGATATGTCGGCGTCGACGGCATGTTAATTGTAAATTGAACGCGTTGGAAAGTCCCCCACATGCGCGGCAGCTTTGTTTTGGTTGCAGAGTCAACAAGCCTTTTGAAATTAAAACCTATTAGTTCACGGACACGTCGCGTAAGTATTATCATAGAGGTGTAAGCCAATTCAGAGTGAAGTCAAGGAAGTCACCAAGGAACTTGAAGTTATTTTACCGGATGTATATGAATTCGTACTTACCTAACATCAACATTTTGCTACCAAGTTCATGTTCACTATGTAAAAAAACCGAGTTGACCGTTGTTTAGAGTAGGTACCTACTAGGTACTGAAGGAACGACCGACTCTAGTCGACCTGTAGTAGGTAGGTACCTACCGCATTTAAAACCTACAGCTTTAGCAAACTGATAAGTTAAATGAGTGCTTAGTGGTACCTACCTAAGTAGGTACCGACCTACCTATCTAGTATGAAGAAGTATACCTATTTAAAAATGACGCCACTCGTCCTTTTTAAATACGTTCCTACGTTTGTCACATGTTAGGTAATTATTACAAGCATATACGGTTGTTAAAAACACATATTTTAAAGAACATGACAAATAGCAGTAGCAGAATTATGTAAATTAATATTACAGAAGGTTATAACAAGTTTTGACTTACTTTTAAAAAATTGAGTTCCTCTATCGTTGGAATATAATTTAAAAACTTTATCCCATTAAGCAACAAATAGGTACAAGATGTAGTCTTATTAGAACGAGTTCATGTTATAACAACAGAAACCATTGTTATCCGTATCATGAGTCATACCAGAAAATTATTCCTGTAACGATCACTCACAAACACTTGAATTTGCCGCAATTATGTCATGCTAAATTATCACTTGAAACATTAGCTGTACGTTAATTTTACTGTCATTCACAACAATTAACACTTTGTCAGTACCTAAATAGATAATAAGTATCCAAATTGATAAACTCGAAATAAACAACACTGAACACAAGTAAATCACAACTTGGACTAAACTTTATTAACATGCATTGGTCTTCCAAAAGATAGTTGAGAACTTATTTACAACTTCGTAATATAATTATTACATATTCAAATAAAAGGTACGTGATATTAAATTCAACTTTTGGCCGGAAATCGTCCGTCTGCAGAGTAACAATTAAAAATAACCTTAATAAGTTTAGTAGTTTACTTCTACATCGTAGCTAAAGCATTTTTTTTTTGTAATTTTGAAGGCCATAACTCATTTCGTAGAGTAAGCCTTTGTGCAACACGATAGAGTTGCTTTTGGTAATTGCTGAGGACGCTTTATATTGCGTTCCGTTTTACCGAGTTCCAATTGGAATCCAACGGTTACAGATAAAATATAGAGTTGACATATCTGATGAATAATTAATTTCGTTGAATGTATTATTGGTCCACACACAATATTCTATTACAATAAAATAAAATATATTGTTATATTCAACCCCCAAGAGTCAATTGTACACAATTTGGTTTTTTCTCTTGGAATATTAAAGGACAACGTGTTAAATATTGTTGTGATTACTACTTCCGTTTTCGTAACCCATGTTAGGTACAAAATTATATTCTTTACCATTAACTAACATGTGCATCCCTCTTGTGTTGCCACGGGGTAACAAACGCAATCTTACAAAGTATTTTCAAAATAAAGGCAGATGGCGCTACACTAAGTTTCCTATTTGACTGCTACAAACCAAATAAGGCCGTGTTCAAACCAAACGTAAGCTGTCGAATATGAACAGGCTAACTGTGAGCCCCAGTGTAAACGTGAAACCAAGGGTATTTTTCGTTCACAGTATGCTGACAATATGCTGCGCGTTGAAGCCGTAGCGTACAAAACGCCAATGATGTAAACAAAACAGTCGGCTTGTACCCTGTACGTTCACATCGCATGCGTACGATGAGCGGCCGACTATTTTTTTTCACAAAGAGCTCAGAGGTTCGAGTTTCTCGCAGTACTCGTATTTTACAAAATATATCTCAGTTCTCGTTTCAAGACTGAATAAATAAAGTTCGTTATGTTATTGGCTTGATATCTAATTAAATAAATATTGTTAACTATATTCGTTCGATAAGATATGGGCCATTCAAGACGAAGAAAGGAAGAAGAGAAGAATTTGGATACATCCATTAAATTTAAAGAAAATAATGTCATCTTGGTCAGTTTTATTTATATTTGGAAAACAGATGTTACCCTGCATATTTTCAAGAAATATTATCGCAAGTCTGTAAAATCACGTAACGTCTCTGTTCCTTGCAAACTTCTCGACTGAAGTCCGCCTGTGCGCGGTGCGGCGCTGGATCCAATACGCTCACGTTCAGCTACTTAGTCGGCCTCAGCTTCTTCGCTCAAACTTGGTCTGACTGGTATGTAGACAGCCACCTGTAGAGCTCTAACTTGGCTCAGCATTGATGATAAACACAACTGTAATTTATTTTGATCCATTGTCTCTACTAAAAATATCCTTGAACGCTAATGAAACAAGCTAGTATCCTTCGATCATTATTAATTATTGATCGAAGCTTGTATCAAAATGTTTCAGCGTTCAAAAACATAATAAAACGAATAGTTTTTTTTTTCATTAATTTGCAAAATAATAGCTACAAGTGTCGAATAACTAAAAACAAATCTAGGTACTCCGACTCGGATAGGTTCAATTCCTAGTAGGTTAGAAGAGGATTTTAAGATCTGGATGATGATGGACGGTAGAGCGAGAGAGATTATTCAACAAAATCGGGTTTACAATAAGGTTTTTTTAAACGTTGTAAATCGGGGCTAGGTTGGCAAAACTAAAACATAAAATAAATAAACCAAACGAATGAAGTAAAAAAAAATCGAAACTAAATAGAAACATTTAGTTTTTTATGTTTTTTGATCAAAAGGCTAGGTTTCAAAATTATAACATTTTGGTTGAGATGGGCTGGATACTGTGTCTATGGTCTGGACTTGTCGTAGGGGTGTCAGAAGGGTAAAAACATCGATGTCTCTACCTTGGAATCCGATTTTGTCGAATAACGTATTACAAAATAGGGTTTTTATGCATGGCTGCTGTTTTAAAAATAAATTGTTAAACGGTGGAAGTTAGGCAGACCAGGCGTCATACAAAAGTCTTCAAACCTTTTTAAAATAGAGCTAGGAAAATAATTATATTTAATCAGGTGGATCAAGGGCTTGATTCAGAAACCGGTACCTACTCCTGGCTGGACACGGCTCGTATTGTTAGGAGGTTGCTCTACTCTCTCTGGAGCCCTGACTACCGCCGGTAGTTTTAATATATTTTTAAAAAATTATATACGTTTTTAGGAAATAATAAATAAAAATAAAAAAAATATATGAAGAATAAATAAAGAAATTAAGAAAAATGCATTTACACCATTCTAAAACTATGTTATAAAGTAGGTAGGTTTTAAGGTTGTTGCGTTCAGCATGTGTGTTGATTGCATGCACTGCATTGTTTTTAATCTGAACTCAAAAAGCTTTTTAAACCAGTCAAGTAAAACATTTTTTTTGTGTTTTATTTTCGAATTGAGTTGGTATTCAAGATTTCGTACCTTTAAAATAACTCGCCCAAAAACTTTGAAAACTCGATTTAATAACCATCGATAAGTCGATCTATCGATATTTTCCTGCAATCCCAGCTATTCCCAACTTGTCTTGTTGTCAACTGTTGTCAAGAACACGTGGACGAATGACAGCATAACTGGTTCTCTCTTTCTATTTGCTTTTGAGTAAAAAGGGCAGATATCTGTATCAAACAAATCTGCTTTCTGACCTTGGTTTGATTTTGAATTGATTATGATACGTTCGTTCAGCTTCGAACTTTCAAGTTTGTTTGTTGCTTGCTTCTGTGCCAAGTGTGGCTTATGTCAAGTCTAATAGTGGACATCGGGGTCCCGCAAAATCATAATTTGCCTAAATTTAGTCCTGCCATAATTATAGGTATTGTCGTTAATTAATATACCTACTATACAATTGTAGAGTAATTTGAAAATTGTATCACTATTCACTTTATTTTTTCTCACAGTTTCTGCGTGGCACAATCGTTTCGCCGAAATGTCTAAAAGCAACAGCGAATTTAGGTTTCTGTTTTACGCGGGTGCAATATTTGTATGTTATTTCATTTACGGAATGTTACAAGAGAAAATAACGCGGGGTAACTATGGTGAAAATAATGAAAAGTTCACGTGTTCACTTTCACTAGTCCTAGTACAGTGTGTAGTGAATTACATCTTCGTCCAACTTCTCATGGTAAGTCTTCTTACATACCGTAGTTATTAAACTTTCGGTCTTTTTTTCCTATAGACCTGCCAATTCTTTTTTATTTTAAAAAGGATTATGGAACAATAACTGGGCAGAAAACTGGGTAAAACTATAGTGGCAGTGAATCTTTTCAAAAATCAATTGGTAGTTTCGTAACAGTACACTCATGGAGTCCTAAATCAGGCCACCTTTTCAAATTCATCAAGACTACATCATAAAAATTAAATTGTAATGTATTTGGATGATGGAATCCTGGGAGGAGATATGAACGGTCCTCTAAGATTAAAAAAAAAATCAGTTCTTCTGGCCTAGACCAGGGGTCGGAAACCTGCGGCCGGCGAGCCATATGCAGCTCTTTGGATGTGAAGCTGCGGCTCTTTATTTCCTTAAGCATAGGTATGTTATTTTGTAACTTTATTTGTTGTGAAAAAACACTACCTACCTACGCTTACGTCTGATAGCTATGAAGCCATCAGTGTGCGCATCAGCAAACATTCCAGACGCACTACAGAAGCGTGGCAGCCCCAGCAGCATCCTGAATATACGATTAATACGATATCCCTTGGTAAGACTGTTTGTCAGACTTTTTGGGCCTCTGACTACCTAACAACTGTCGATAACAAAGATCTACAAATGACAGCCGGGACCAACAGCTTAACGTGCTTTCCGAGGCACATAGGAAACTCGGTATGTAAGGGTGGTCACCCATCCACAGACCAACCTAGGCAAGCACAGCTTAACCTAACGAGCGACCCGAGCAGCTGTTACTATATAGCCACAAGCTCCTCTACCTACCTATCTATTATAAATAAATAGATGTTTTTCTTATGATTTCGATTATTGTATTGTATTGTATTGTATAACGGGCTGGTGTCCGCAACTCCACGTCAAAGCGCGTATTTTGCGTAAGGTAATGATTTCGATTATTTAGTTTTTTATCAAAAATTTTGAAATTTTGTAAATTGTAATTTTTTACTCTTCTGACTTACAAGGCCGACCCCTGGCCTAGACCTTAATCTTTCAAAGTACAAATTGCCTAAAATCACTGACAGACAGTCTACCATTTCTAAATTTAACTCGACAGCATAAATATCAAAATTACCAGAAAAATTTTCACCACCTTAGGAAGTAAAGAGATTTTTTTCTAATATTTGACAAATCAATCAAGCAGTCTCAAATCATATTTTGTTTAACATACAGCTTGACTCTGACCTGTAAATTGCATAAAAACTTTTGGTTTTTTTTCTCTTGTATTTGCAATCAGCCCTAAGGCTATGATCAAATGTGTTCTGTGATGCTGTCATGCAGAGTGGCTTCCCATTGGAAGCATCTACTCATCTGTGGCCCAGACCTACTGCCGGTCTTCTAGCTCTAGGATATGATGATGTTTTAGTTGTCTCACATACTGGTCCATGGTGAGTTGGCAAGCAAGTTCGTTAGGGTGATGGATTAACCACTGCCAAACTCCGAATTTCCTCTTTGGTGGTTCTCCTTTCAAGGTGCTCATGAACTTCATTGTTGGTTACATACCATGGTACTTTTTCAATTGTTCTTAGGATCTTGTTCTGTTGGCGCTAGAGTATGTTAATGTTGGAATCGCTTGCACTGCCCCATTGTTGCAGGCCATATGTCCAAATGGGCTTTAGGATGACTTTATATATAAGCAGTTTTGTCCAAAGAGAGTCTCAAGTTCTTTCCTAGCATCCAGTATAGGCTGTTGCACTTTAGCTGAAGCTTCTGCTTTTTACATTTGATGTGGTGCCTCCAGGTTAGTCTACAATCAATGTGTAAGCCAAGATATCTGACATCTGACATGGTCACTGTGAGGTAGAGTACATTGGTCCAACTTTGCAGGTGGGCAGTCTCCTATTTTAAGAGTGAATGTCACCTGTACCGACTTTGCAGCACTAGCCTTTATTTTCCATTTTTGGAGCCATTTGTTTACTTTGTTAAAGCCCTTCTGCAAGTTCTCTGATGCCAGTTTTGGATCTTTATTACTTGCTAATATAGCGGTGTCGTCTGCAAATGTAGCTGTGGTTATTCCTGGCGTTAGTGGTCGATCAGCAGTGTACAAGGTGCAGAGCATGAGACCGAGAACAGATCCTTGTGGCACCCCGGCGTCAATCTCTCTTAAACTCAGAAGTGGCGTCACCTACTTTCAAATAAAATATGCAATCCTCGAGGTACTCGTAAGATTTGAAAATTGCAAAGTATGAATGGGAAATATTCTGCTTGATCTTACATATTAGGCCTTTGTGCCAGACCTTGTTGAACGCCTGCTGGATATCCAAGAACGCTGACGAGCAGTCTTTCCTTTGTTCTAAGGACTTTCTTATGGCGTCACATACTCTGTGGGCTTGTTCCACTGTGCCATGGCGTTCTCTAAAGCCGAAATGGTGGTCTGGTATAACTTTGCGCTCCGGGAGGCTTGGCATAATTCTGCGAAGTATTGTCTTCTCCAGTACCTTGGATAGGGTAGGCAACAGACTGATTGGTCGATAGGATGTTTTTTCAGTCATTACTTTGCCAGCCTTGTGAATCATGATGATTTCCGAGACTTTCCACGCAAACGGGAAGTACCCTATTCGTGCATAGCGTTGAAGATGATGGTGATAAACACAATAGCCTTTCTCGGTAGTTCCAGCAATACCTCTTTAGTTATCAGGTCGTACCCCGGTGCCTTTTTATTGTCCAGCCGTTTGATCATTTTTATGACTTCCGTGGGCGACACACGTCTATGGGGAAGGTCCATTTGAAAGTCTTGTTTTAGGATGAGATCAACATATTCTTCTGATGAGTTGTCTTGTGTTACATTCGGTTTAAAAACGCTTGTTAGATGATCCGCAAACAAGTCCGCTTTTTCCAGGCTTGTTCTGGCCCAATCGTATTCTTTTTTAATTGTGGTTTTTGGTACCTTAGGTCTGTCATAAGAACGGGTGATTTTCCAGAGCGAGTAGTTGCTGGCTTTAGTAGCAGTTAGAGACTACAACTTTGCTTGCATTGTTAAGTCATTGGCATTCTATATAACTTCCTTCAATTCTACAATGGCTTTATTAAGGACGGCCTTGTCTTGCGGATGACGGCTTAGCTGCCAAACTCTGCGTAGTCTGCGTTTCTCCTGGATCATGATCTTTATTTCTAATGGTACGTTTGTGGGCTGGTTCCTATGTTCAGTAGTAGGCGTGCTTCTCCACGTAGCAACCTGTATGAGATTAGCAAATTGCACTACTGCTGTTTCAATTTCCTCCGCTTCTTTGAGTCTAATATTTAGATTAAGGTTTTGCTCTATGTATTCCCTGAAGGAGGGCCAATCAGTATGCTGGTTGTATAATATTGTGGGTCTCTCGACTTCAATTATAGTTGAGCTGATAGTTAGTAAGACTGGGATGTGATCAGATGACCCATCAGCACATGACTCATCAGCACATGACTCGATCTTCATGTACTGTTCGGAGAGTCCTTTTGTAAGGAAGATGTCGAGTATGTGATTTATATCGACGCTTAACTTTAGTTTTCATAGCCTAGTTGTTATTCATCTTGAACCCCAATGGACATGTTTGGAGTTCCAATCGCCTCCTGCTATGAAGCGATTGCCTAGACTTGAAAAGAAGTGAGAGAACAGGTCGGAGTGTATTCGATGTTTTGGTGGACAGTATACAGCTGAGACATTAAAGTATCTGTCTTGTATTGCGACTGTTCAAATCAAATCAAATTTATTCGTAAATGTAGGTTATAAAATACAATAGGATGTTATAATAAAATGGTTCGCTACATTTTACCCGAGAGCATACAAATAATAATAAAGTTAGTGGTGTCGAAACAACAGACACACATCTAAAATGAAATAACAATTAATTCATAATTTACATAGGAAAAAAAACATCATTCATGTCTACTAACACACAATTCCTTACGTACTAACACACAAATTACCAATGTCAAAAATTCATTACAAATAACAAGTAATCTAAATTTAATATTGTAATAGGCTAAATGTCAGTGGTGTCCTCCATAAACTCAGTTGTGGAGTAGTAACATTTATGAATTAAAAATTGTTTTAGTTTCTTTTTAAACATATTACTATTAAGAGCGCGCTCACATATTTTGGGCGTTTGACCAAAAAATACGTACTTTTCCATGTCCTCGACATTTGTTATATACCTAAAGATAATGGCTTAATATTTCAATGAAGAATCATAAATCTGGCTTTGTTTTAGTTCGTAGAATGATTAGAATTTTGTTATAATAGTTAATATTACGAGAAATAGCAATTTTCCGACAGCCAATTTCAAGCAAACGTTAAACATTAGGTTTTCTCCTGCCATTTGTATCAAACTGGTAACACGAAAAAAAAACGAAAAAAAAATATGTACTGGTCATATAGTCCTCAAGGTTGTAGATTGATTAGAATATTGAAATAAAAATTGAATCGACGCAAAAAAAACGATATTTAAAAGCAATATTGATCTAAAATGTATGCATTTTCAGCGTCCATTATATTCCAAAAAAACTTCGATCTACAACGAATACGTTTTATTAGTTTTCGTTTGTCAATATACACACATCAAAAGTATCTAGGGATCAACATATATTTTTGCAATAACTTTTCTCCTGATTGATATTAATTAAAATTTTCTTTAAGGATTCATCAAATAAAGTGTTTTCGTTTGTCACAGTAACGATAAACCAAGTCACCTTTGCATCAATAAAGAAATTTGCCATTTTCCTAATAAAGGGATTTTTGACATTTGAACCACTAACATTAAAGTTCGAAAAAAAGACTGAAATAACAGTTTTCTTTAAAATTTTATTGGGTAACTTAAACAATTAATAATCCGTGTTTCTACCGCGAACACTAACAACACAAGAACATCGGTTTGGCATACTCAAAATGAGTTCATCCAAATCACGCTGTGGAATGGCCGCCCATGTTCGTTGCAACAACAAAAAAAGGTCTTCTTGCGACTGGATACCCTCCATATTCGGCAGAGCTCTTCTCTGTAGCATATCCCATGCATGCTCAATCGGGTTCAAGTCTGGCGACTGAGCAGGCCAGGGCAGGACATTGATGTTAGCTGCGGCGAGAGTCTGTCTTACAACTCTTGCGGTGTGCGGTCGTGCATTATCATGCATTAACTGAAATAAGGGACCGATTTGCACTTGTAGAGGAACGATGACGTCTGATACAATCGTCTCAGCATAAATTTGAGCGTTGAGGTTGCCTCTGATCCAAATCAACTCAGTTCTTCCGCCGATCCAAATACCCGCCCATACCATGATGGTTCCACCACTATAAGGATGGACTTCCTGGCAGGATTTTAATCGCTGTTGGCGTCCAGGGGTTCTCCAGTGTCGTATACGTCTTGTATCCGGTCTCATACCAAAACGAGACTCATCAGAAAAGCACACGAAACGCCATTGTTCTTCTGCCCAATTTCTGTGTTCAAGAGCCCATTGATATCGAATCCTACGATTGTGCATTGCTATAGGTGGTACCCGTAGCGGTCTTCGGGAATGAAGGTTCACTTCATGCAAGCGGTTTCTGACTGTTTGGTCGCTAATTAAGTTCCCTGAAGAGTGATGAAGCCTCACGGCTAACATCATGGCGGTTATTGTTGGAGCTCTTCGAGTTAAGATTTGAATGTATCGGTCTTGTCTCCGTGTGGTGCAGCGATACCGTCCTCCATGGCGCTCAGCCACGGTACCAGTGCTTCGGTAACGTGTCCAAAGTCGACTGATAACACTCTGACTTGTATTCAGAGCTAAAGCTACAGTACGTTGCCGGGAACCAGCTTCTATCATTCCCACGGCTCTGAGCATTTCTTCCCTGCTTAAATGACGTCGCCGCTCCATAATAACGTTGGTTTTAATCAGTAGTAGGGAAACAGTAGCACTAATAATGTCTTCAATGCGTTGTATGTTTTTATAGGGAAAATATTGACAGCTTATTTTCATCTTTTACTCGAATTTGATTGAGAGTTCCTGATTCAAATTATGAAATGCACCAAAAAGGATCCATATAAATTTATAAAATCATAAATTTATTACAAAGCCACATCTCAATCTCAAGAAATCCGCATAAAAATGCTTGATCCCTAGACATTTTTGATGTGTGTAATAAGACAAAATGACAGTAAATAAAATTGGAGAACTATAATTCTGCGTCAATTCAGCTCGCACCTCAGTCTCATGTCAGTCTCGTCTCTAATTTTCGTCAATAACAATCGACAATCGTCCGGAGATCAATATTATTATCGAGTCGTGTAGGCCGGTCGAAAAAATTTGATCCAGGAAGTAAAAATCTAAAATTTGCGAAAAAAATGTAACAGCACTCTTAAGATTCTTTATCTGTCGTGGAATTTTATTGAAAATAACTGGAGCCATTCGATAAATACTCGTACTTATACGTAGAAGGGCTGTTTTACTACGATCAACACAAAGAATGTTCGAGTCCCTTTTCCTTAACCGTAGTGGCCTGTATTTGCTCGGTTTTATACTCGGGCAGTAGATGATGTTTTATTTTGTCCTGAATAATTATAGCTGATCCTGCATGGCCTGTACTATCTGGGTGGTTTGTAGTGTATGTCTGGAACCCTTTGAATTTGACATTGCTTTTGTCTGTGCAGTGTGCTTCGGATATTAGGACTATGTCTAGTTTGTGTTCGGCCATTAGTATCTCGAGCTCATCTTTATTGGGTGAGAGCCCATTTATGTTCCAAGTCGCCAATCTTAGCCCAAGGCCTGTTAACCTTGTAGCTTGGTTATGAGCGTAGTCATGAGGCTTATTAGAGAACTCATATGTTGTAAGATTAAGTCAAATTTCAGAAATTTCTCGTTTTGTTTAGTGAGAAGAGTTTCTAATACTGTTGAGTTATGGTTTACATTGGGTATGGCATTTTCTGTGGTCTCTTTATCTGGCACATTTCTAGTTGCTTTGGCGTAAGAGTATGGTTCATTTTCTTAACAATGGAGGAAGATTGTTGGTCAGTATTTCTTTGAGGGTTTGTGTCTCGAGTCGCGTTGTCTTTTGCAATAGCACGCCTGTCAGCTCTTCGATGACCGTATTTGTTCATTTTTCTGGTAAGTATTTCTCTGTACACCTCACAACCCTTGTAATTGGCTGGCCTTGGCACAGTGCACATTGGGCTGGTGTATTTCTATCACGCTTTGACAGTCGGAGGTTTTGTGTGCCTGCGCGCATTTCACGCAGCGGAAAGGCCTCATACAGTCATTATTTGTGTGCCCATACTTCTGACGTGACGCTGTGTGACACCGTTGGCACTGTATGATTGAATTTTTCTTCTTGGGATCCTCTATGGATACAGATTGATGGTAGATGTATTTGATTTCTTTAGCTGCCTTATTGTTCTGGCTAGGTAAGAGATTTACGAAGAATGTTGAGGTAGGTTTTTTCTCTGGACCATATCTGTAGTTTATAATTTCCTCGACAACAGTGTTTCCAGTTTTATTAGCATAAAAACTTAGATATTTTGAATTCTGTGTTATAAGTGATATTGAAAGAATCACCGTAAGGACTGGCTAAGTAGAATCAGAAACTGGGTTTTAGTCTTTGACCCAGTTTCTGATTTGAGAATTGGAAGTGGTGGCTCGCACAAACTTTAAATAGACATTAGTGAGTCATACAATACTAAGTTACTTTTCATTTGCCAAAATAAAACCTTATTGACCAATTTTGTACACTGTTGTTGAGGCAATATGCCTGCAACTGGGAAGCAGATCATAACTTTTGATATTTTTGTTTTGACCACTCCTCCAGTCCAACCAGATGCAGCTGAATAACAGTATTTTACATGAACGACAGCCTATCTGACCTTCACACAATACCCCTTGTAAAGACGCTAAACAAAATCCACTGTTTTCTTTGCTGTTTCTTTGATTTTAAAACCATGTACCTTTTACACAACAATATAAAATTCTATTTCTTAAAAAAATACTAATAGTACATACAATCTGTCTCATTTCAGTTATCATGGAAGAGGGAAGTGGACACAACCAGAACCGTTTACTATTTCTCATCAGCCCTGACATACCTCCTTGCAATGGTCTGTTCAAACATGGCTCTGCAATGGATCAACTATCCAACACAGGTAATGTCTATTGTTTGAACACTTTATCTATATTTGCATAGCATAAACCAGTACGAGTACAATAATATTATTTGTATGTTGAGTAAATAAAAAACAGGAATAAGAACAATCATTGTTTTGCATAATTTGTTGGCTTCCAGTCTAAATGCATGAAATTACGGTTACCATCTATCCACATTGATCGAGCTTTTTAAGTCTCATCTGGACTTACCTGTCCTTTTGTCTGGACTTTCTTGATAGTAATTTTAGCAAAAAAATTGCTTATTTTCTTTGTTTTGGCTCATCAATATCAGTACATGTAACGTTACAAGCACTGAAACAAGGAAATTGCACTTCTTTATGCCTGGGAAATACTACACTCCCTCAAGACAGTAGTGTACGACCTCAACATAGTTGGAAAACACTAGGCAGATGATGTTTTATTATGAGATAACAGTGCATCTTAATACTAATTTATAGTATTTATTTCTTTAATAATATTTTCAGGTGGTTGGCAAAGCAGCGAAGCCGATACCAGTAATGGTACTTGGTGTTCTCATTGGACATAAGTCTTACCCAATGAAGAAATATATTTTTGTGCTTCTGATTGTACTTGGCATAGTCATGTTTATGTACAAAGACCAAGGCAAGAAATCTGTGGAGGAGTCTTCCGGAATGGGAATTGGGGAAATGCTGCTGTTTTTGTCACTGACCATGGATGGGCTGACCGGTGCTGTACAGGTGAGGTTTATTTTCTTTCAAGGATGTCAATGGGCCATAGTTTACAACGAAAATAAAAAATGATAATGGATGGTAACAAACTAAACTTATTCCTAGCAATTTTTATGTTTGAGTCAAATATTCTGCCATACCGCATGATTTTAAGCTATAGTTTGAGAGAAAATTAGTATTTGGTAACTGTGCATATTTGTTCTATTGGTTGTAAAAGATTGAATATGTGTAAATTATATCACCCATTTTCATTCAGCGCCTGCGATGAGATGGTATGAACATGTCTTAGATGTAAAACTTAAGATTTTGTATTAAAACATTAGTTCCACCATCATAAGAAAAAGGCAAACAGAAGGTGGAACATTTACATCCTATTCTATTGTTGTGTCGTATTAATTATATAAATATTTGTTATGCGTTTGTATGTTTATTGTTATTTTTGTTATTTTGTATGATGCACGTCATGTTCTTGCGACAAATAGGTAAATATTTGTTCTTTCTTTCTTTACTTCACTAGGCTCGCTCCAGGTCAGTGTTACTACAGATGAGGGTTTGATTATACTATCTCAACATTTTGTTCACATTGCTTAAATACGGTATTGGGTAGGCAGTAGGATTTTAAAACTTTAACATTGCTCACTGTAGTATATACTATTATTTGTAGAAAAAGTAATATCACAATTTTTTTTCTGTAATAAATATTTACTTTATAATCAACAAAATATTTAAAATTTTCAGGAGCGCATCAAGAGTGAATCTGCGCCTTCTGCATATGCTATGATGATGAATACCAACGGGTGGTACGTTGCCTCCTTTTAATAATATTAATAATCACAACTTTTAAATATCTACTATGAGTTGCCTATGGGCCCGATGTAGATTTTCAAGCGTCCGTATCCTGGCTACGTTTCGGCGATCTCTTCGGGGAAACAGTTTTTGTCTGTGCGGTTATGGATGAAGTTATGTTGACGAACAACGACCGGAAATATGAAGAAAGAAAGAAAGTATTTATTGTAGTCCGGACCGGGCGGGTCCTTTGTGAATGACGGGACGGTTGACATATTTCTGGTTGTTCTTGTCTGGCTAACGGCGAGTACTTGCACAGGCACAACCAAGGAGCCAGGATTATTCACCAACAACTTGCCTTAAAATTTAAACTTGTGGAATCTGAGGTACAGTACTACAAGTATGTGCCCGACCCAGTTCTCGAGAAAGAACATGTCACTGGGATCAGTCTATCATTACTGACAGGACTAATGTCGCCAATAAGCCTGACATAGTGGTGATAGACCAATCAGTGCGCCGTGTAATGATAATCAATGTTACCATTCCGCATGACGAGAACGTCGTGAAAGCTGAGAAAGAGAAACAAATAAAATAGCTCGACTTGGCACACGAGGTTCGCGACATATGGAATATGAACTCGGGCATCAATGTGCCGATTGTCGTGACGGCCAATGGCCTTATTGCCAAGAGCTTCGACGACCATCTATCGAAGCTCTCTTTAGGCGGTTAGATCAAGGGCCTGATTCAGAATGCAGTACTCCTCGATACGGCTCGCATAGTCAGGAGGTTCCTGTCGCTGGAGCCCTAACCACTGGTAGCTTGGACCCTGCTCCCGATACCGGCGGACTAAATGTTTTTTTTAAGAAATACTTAAAATGTTAAAATTATGTATCTAGAATGAATAAAGAAAATGAATAATCACTACTTTCAAATATCTACTATGAGTTGTGGTTGAGTTACTTGCATTTTGCGACTTTGTTCATGCTTGCTCTGCTCATGTTGTGCTCTGGCACCGCTTGCGTATTTACTGTACACAAGAGGGTCAAATAATTTTAGTTACTCATCAGGCTTCGCGTTGCTAATAGACTAACGGTCAGTTCCTTAAATCCGTATCTCGAGTGAAACTTTTTTGCAAATATGTAAAACCGACTTAAAAAAAACACCAAAAAGGTAAAAAATAACTTTGGCTTTAGAAGTCGGTGACTTTTGTTTGTTTGATTCAGTTTTTTTTGCCCCCGATTTCCATTTTTTGTTGTAATATCCTAAACTAATTTTCCTGTGCGTTCTTTTTACATTTTTAACTATGGAACTCAAGCATAACTGGCGAAATTTGGGGATATAATAATACCCCTTCAAAACATACAGGCTTAATGTTATGTTATTGAATTGTGTAAACAATACATATCCAAGCGATTACAGCAATTACGACATACTTGCCGTCTATTATTGAAGAGTTTCATTGCATATCTCCGAAGATTAGCATTAGATCTTCACCAAATTTAAACTGGACCATCGCTAAATAATATTCTTCCAAACAAAAATGAATCATCCAAATCGGTTCACAATAGGCGGAGAAATCGTTGAACATACACACATCAAAAGTATCTAGGGATCAACATATATTTTTGCAATAACTTTTCTCCTGATTGATATTAATTAAAATTTTCTTTAAGGATTCATCAAATAAAGTGTTTTCGTTTGTCACAGTAACGATAAACCAAGTCACCTTTGCATTAATAAAGAAATTTGCCATTTTCCTAATAAAGGGATTTTTGACATTTGAACCACTAACATTAAAGTTCGAAAAAAAGACTGAAATAACAGTTTTCTTTAAAATTTTATTGGGTAACTTAAACAATTAATAATCCGTGTTTCTACCGCGAACACTAACAACACAAGAACATCGGTTTGGCATACTCAAAATGAGTTCATCCAAATCACGCTGTGGAATGGCCGCCCATGTTCGTTGCAACAACAAAAAAAGGTCTTCTTGCGACTGGATACCCTCCATATTCGGCAGAGCTCTTCTCTGTAGCATATCCCATGCATGCTCAATCGGGTTCAAGTCTGGCGACTGAGCAGGCCAGGGCAGGACATTGATGTTAGCTGCGGCGAGAGTCTGTCTTACAACTCTTGCGGTGTGCGGTCGTGCATTATCATGCATTAACTGAAATAAGGGACCGATTTGCACTTGTAGAGGAACGATGACGTCTGATACAATCGTCTCAGCATAAATTTGAGCGTTGAGGTTGCCTCTGATCCAAATCAACTCAGTTCTTCCGCCGATCCAAATACCCGCCCATACCATGATGGTTCCACCACTATAAGGATGGACTTCCTGGCAGGATTTTAATCGCTGTTGGCGTCCAGGGGTTCTCCAGTGTCGTATACGTCTTGTATCCGGTCTCATACCAAAACGAGACTCATCAGAAAAGCACACGAAACGCCATTGTTCTTCTGCCCAATTTCTGTGTTCAAGAGCCCATTGATATCGAATCCTACGATTGTGCATTGCTATAGGTGGTACCCGTAGCGGTCTTCGGGAATGAAGGTTCACTTCATGCAAGCGGTTTCTGACTGTTTGGTCGCTAATTAAGTTCCCTGAAGAGTGATGAAGCCTCACGGCTAACATCATGGCGGTTATTGTTGGAGCTCTTCGAGTTAAGATTTGAATGTATCGGTCTTGTCTCCGTGTGGTGCAGCGATACCGTCCTCCATGGCGCTCAGCCACGGTACCAGTGCTTCGGTAACGTGTCCAAAGTCGACTGATAACACTCTGACTTGTATTCAGAGCTAAAGCTACAGTACGTTGCCGGGAACCAGCTTCTATCATTCCCACGGCTCTGAGCATTTCTTCCCTGCTTAAATGACGTCGCCGCTCCATAATAACGTTGGTTTTAATCAGTAGTAGGGAAACAGTAGCACTAATAATGTCTTCAATGCGTTGTATGTTTTTATAGGGAAAATATTGACAGCTTATTTTCATCTTTTACTCGAATTTGATTGAGAGTTCCTGATTCAAATTATGAAATGCACCAAAAAGGATCCATATAAATTTATAAAATCATAAATTTATTACAAAGCCACATCTCAATCTCAAGAAATCCGCATAAAAATGCTTGATCCCTAGACATTTTTGATGTGTGTACATACAAAAATACATACAGGCGAACATAGAACCTCCTTCTTTTTGAAGTCTGTTAAGCGGATTACGACATATTAATTATTAATTATTATATATTAATTAATTATATTATTAATTCAGATACGATTTTTATTCTGCAGTTAAGTAATTGCTTGAAGTTAGAGCTGTCAAACGCCTTAGCTTTGTTTTCTTAAACGGTTTACTTTATTCAAATTCATTGCATAAAAATGATCGTATAAGTTATTACTTACTTAAACTCAAGTAATTTCTATAACTTGACTATAGATACCAAGGTTAAACTACCAATTTATCGCCTTTTTTTAATAAAATTTCACGAAAGACTTTCACAAAATGTTTACCAACGACACCCTGTCATCGTTAATCGAGCGCCAAAATTATCTATAAAGGTCACGAACGGATTGCGTACTAGGCCACATAAAGACGGGGCCCGTTTTAACTGGCCAAGATAAAGCTACCGAGGCCAGGGGGCGATGCCTCGTGACCGGCAGCTGCTAGCTTCGACTGCCTTGTCTTGTCACATTGCTTACTATAGTCTGCGCCAGATAAGTAGGAAATAAAGGTCATTAACCCGCATACATTTATTCAAATACATAATTCCGAAAACAGAAATAATGACATAAACTTGACCCGAAACGACCTTTATCGTGATCCTTGATTTTTTCTAGTAATAAAAAACGATTCATAATGTATTGTCGGGGTACCTACGCAGAGAAAATTAAGGAAAGAACAATGACCTTTAATTCTTACTTATCTGGCGCAAACTATAGTTGTGGATATCAGACACTTACAGATACTTCTATATATTAGCTGTGAGCGTCCGCAGTTTGCTGCTACCGATTTGACCTGACCTTAATTCGCACCTTTCTTCTTCTCAGCATACTTGCGTCCACTGCTAGACATAAATGTCTCTTCCATGGCTCTCCAATTACTTCTTCTTATCGCACCTTTTATCCTTAAAAAAATGTGAATCTTACATTTTACATCATCATATTTTATTGTTACATTTCAGGTCATCGCTGATTCTATCGGTGGGCGTCTTTTTGAGCGGTGAAATATTCAAGTTCGTCGTATTTGTGTCGACATATCCTGAAATAATAATACACCTCGTTGGATTAGCCGTTGTCGGCGCTTTGGGGCAAATGTTCATATTCTATATGGTAAGAATCAAAATCGAGTATATAACAAACCATAACTCATAATATCAGCCGTAATGTAATGTATAGTCCTGGGTGCGATCCCAGGGTTTGGTTTTTCCATTATGTCTCAGTAGCAATCGGAGTTTACATTGGTTGATGGCAATAGGCCCGCCCCCTTACATGGGACTTAAAACATAATTGGCGAAAAGTGGAATTGTTGTGTTTATCCAGAAGTAAATTAAATATGCAGATCATATAATATATTATTAGATCTGCATGTTTGCGTTTCGAGTACGGTCCTCCTGCGAGGGCCAACCCTCTTGTTTCTTGACTAGATCAAGTGGTGTCCCTTGTCTACGGTCTATTCAGTTGGTGGTTTTCCAGCGCGTTGGTCTGTAGAGAAGCCAGGCTGACGTGCTTTTCAATGCGCACTTCATTGTAGTTATGTTGTGTGCTCAATCCTTTTCTTTTTAACTACATATTTTTTAGGTAATCATGTAGTTCAGACCTTTTGGTAAACCACAAAGCATTTGTTATAGTTTTAGGACTTTATTTTGGTTGGAATCCAAAATAAAGTTAAAAAAAAAACTAGAATCTCAACATTTAATTTTGAGTTGGCTGTTCTCCAGAGCTCATAGCAGGCTGGCAGGTTGGCAGGTTGGCTGTTCTTTGGGGTATGAAGAATAGGGTGTAACACTCTTCATACCCCGTGGAAAAGGGCGCACCCTCCGACCAGACGGGTGTTATGTCTGGTGGGCCATTGCCCGACAGTAGTTGTCGGGTTCTTGTATATAGTCTTATGTCGCGGATAACTCTGCTTGCGCGATGTAGGATTTTGACGTATTTCGCTATTAGTTCATCATCTTTCTCATAGATGGCGCTGTAGTACTTTTTGTCCAATGTAGCAGTAGTACTTTTTGTAGTGCCGCTACAGCTCTATACAGAATAATGTATTGTTTGTTTGTTTTATAAATAAGTATTTTATTATCTAGAGATACTCTTGAAAGTATTCCGAGTAGCCATTTCAATAAGATAATAATTGATGCGATAAACATGGTATATATAGGTGTTATTAAAGCTTATGAGATCATACATGTTTTGCTTAAAAATTAAAGCATGCCAATTTCAACGAATAAACAAATTAAAGTTTACAAATATTGTTATTTATATTCAAAAAAATCCTTAACATTATAGAAATTATTTTCATTCAGCCATTTATATAATTTAATTTTGAATATTTTTTTTTTCGTTTGGCACGAGTTGGGGGGTAACAGGGGTTGAAGCTGGTCCCCAATTATAACGCTACCACTCTTATTACAAGGTAATGCATATTTTTCGAGAAATTAATGAAAAATGTTTCTAACCTCAAATCAGAAACGGTACGTTAAAATGGGCGATTGACAACCAAATCTACAAGTCTATGTTGCAAAATGACGTGAAAAAAAAGAAAGAGCCAAAATGGTTTCCGACACATGACACCCTTTAAGTAATAACATCTTTGTGCCAGAAACGCTGAAAAGCCATAACAGTTTTTTTTAAGTGTGCCCCACGCACACTGGCAAATATTCTAAGGAAAGCTCAAGCCATGGCTAGTTTTTCCTAAACTAACGCATTTGTGCCACATGGGCTGATACAATTTAGATGGGCATTGATACGCTAAGAACTGATTATAGTTTGCGGGTGTGATACGGGCGATACGGCCCACTTAGTCAGCTGCAGTATTGTGGATTCCCGCTTTACTCATTTGTTAGCAAGTGTTATTGGTGGTGTCTCTGTGTTGGTGGTATTCTTGGGTCATCTAATAGTACTCGAGTCATAAACTGATTATAGTTTGCGGGTGTGATACGGGCGATACGGCCCACTTAGTCAGCTGCAGTATTTTGGATTCCCGCTTTACTCATTTTGTTCGATATTGTTTGATACACCTTACTATTTTTTTTCGTATTAGTTAGTCAGTGACATGTCCCATCCCTAACTCCTTCCTCCACACGTCACTTCGCCGACCCCTTTCGTTCCGGTCGCATGGCGCGCGCGCAGTAAAGGAAGAAAATCGATATAATTAAGTTATTGGCCCAATCTAACTCTTAATTAGTGATCTCGCAACTGTGTAATATTTGTGAAGCGTAATTACCGTGGTGGACACTCAAGCAAACCCTCAAGGACAATATTTTGGTGATTTGTTACCGCGTGCACGCGGAGTAGATTCTATCA
Organism: Xestia sexstrigata; assembly: GCA_941918905.2. Classification (NCBI taxonomy): domain Eukaryota; kingdom Metazoa; phylum Arthropoda; class Insecta; order Lepidoptera; family Noctuidae; genus Xestia; species Xestia sexstrigata. The sequence continues at coordinate 5,492,614 of OW799200.2, read as the reverse complement.
TCAAGGAAACATCAAGAAACTTCAAGAAATTCAAACCTAAAGGTGAAAGCTGGTCAATCGTGAGTGTTCGCAATCTTCTTTTTCGCTCCAACCCTTTTCTGCTGGTCACTGACTGAAATACAATATTTATACCAAATCCATTTCAGCTAGCCATTAGCTCCCTAGTTTGAGACCATCATTTGAGAATAATCTCAAAACTTAATTCTCGATACAGTCCATTCACTTATTAAATTCCTATAATTAACAGACCATTTGCGTACCCTTTCGCTATTTTCCTCATCACATTTGTTAGCGAGTGTTATTGGTGGTGTGTCTGTGTTGGTGGTATTCTTGGGTCATCTAATAGTACTCGAGTCATAAAAATGGGAGTAATATAGTCTCGTCGGGTCTCTGCTAGTGATTGTATTGCCAAACAGTTTATTTTTGTGGTAATGAGTCTTTCGTAGGGATCAATAGTAGAGCAGTTAGGTCTTAATTACTTACAGTCATGTAATTATTTTCTTTGAGAGTTCTGTATTATTCTTAGTATTATATAATTGCATAGCACATGTGTGAGTACTTTGTACTGTTCAGCCACCATTTACATTTATTTATCTTTCATTGACTTTAATATGCCATGGTGGCTGAGAGAATGTCATGCTCACTTAAATGTCTCGCTGATGGTGGCGGGTGTGTCGGGTCATTTAGTTCCCTTCAATATGGTTGAGTTGAATGGCGCCGGTACATGCGTCATGTTTGTGAACGGGCGCTGTCAGTTGGGACTGGTCATCTCTTAGCTGCCAAGGTTCATTTTAATTACTTTATTCGTAAATTGTTGATCTAATCTTTTACTCTGGACGCTCTTAGTGTGCACGTCTTTCTACATCGTTCTCACATATATGTATAATCTCAAAATTAATGATGTAACCAAGATTTTGTAACAATATTTTGATTTTAAAAGAGTGTCTATGGAGTTTCTTGCCCGTTCTTCTCCATAGAGATCTACGCTAGGGAATGGGCAACTACAGTACTTTCTCAAGTTATTATGCCTTGTGACTGGGACTGTAGCTTTGATTTTCTTTTTTGTATTTTTGACATTCAAAAGTGCCGTAATGGTCTAATTGAAATAAATGCTTTGAGTTTGAGTTTGAGTTTGTATCACTAAGTTCACTTTTGATCAGGATCGAGATTTTCGTGATGTCCTCTACTTCATAGAGCATAATAGATGGGGGCTTGCTCGTGTTTTGTTTGGTGAGTAGTTTTTGCTTAGCAGTATGTCCATGTTTGGTGTGTTTCTCGGGGATGCTGTGTGAGAGATTCTTCTTTGTTTATGCTGGCTTGTTAAAGGTAGGCTTTGTCTTTCTGCTGTTCTAGGTTTTTAAGTTTTCTCCCAATAGTAGTTTTTTTTTTATCCTGTGGTTAGTAGTGCCTAACCCGGTGTCAAGAGTTTGTATGCCGTATGTAGCCTCTGACTTGGCTTTAAATATAGGTAGTTAGTATGGTAGCACTTATATCAGTATCGGTGAGGTGTCTAGTTGATAGGTACTTAGACTTGTTACAAAACACACTGCAATGAAAAGTTGGCAGTACCATTTGGGTTGTTAGTGTTGAGCTTTCTTTATCAGTTCGTTTTATTTTTGTTTAGACACTCATAAAATGCAAGACCCCTGGAATACGAAGGGCAGCCTGTATTAAAATCAAGGAAGGATTCTACAGCATCGTTGGTAGAGAAAATCCATTACTCCTTCACACTCCAGATGTTTTTAGAACTATTTCAAAAGCCTAGATTTGGTTCAAGAGGCTACAGCCTCTTCCAGGCAATCACTTGGATATGTTTATGATTATACTGCCACTCTTTGGTGTCAAATATTATTAATCTATTCGGATCTAATCATTAAGATATTCGGAAAATGGTGATTTTTTATTTTCGTCTTAAATAGCGTTGCTCGCTAGTACATTGCTCTGAGACAGCTCATTAATTTTAGACTGATCTTTTTGACTGAGTCACCGGCTCTTTTTGTTTTTAAGGTACACCTGGCAACGGGGGTTGTGTAAGATTAAGCTGATATTCTGCACGAACCCTATATCCTTCGTGAGGTTGTTGACCTTTAATAGAAGTCTTGATGTTGATTGTCACAAGATCCTGACAGGTCAACGTTTACTACACCTGTCAGGTCGAGAGTCGGGTTGGTACACGACGTTCCGTGCCTGAAGCCAGCTTGTCCAGTTATAAGATGAAATTCAGTGGCAAGCGTTCAGATGACAGGCGTAAGGAGGTTAGGATTCGAAGGCCTTTGCTTAATAGTGCCGGAGAATACCTGTCCGAGGTGGCGTAACTGCGCGAGTACTTCAGCAGCCTGGTCAAATGTAGTTACAGAACACTGTGGTTTATAGTCTGTCAGACTCTATAAACCACACTGTGAAATCCGCGAGGATTTCTATAAGCAAGAAAAGAAGACTGAAAGTAGAAAAGAAAATAGGACAAGCAAAGCTGGATTTTAATTAAGTTTAATGCAACTCCATTTTCATCCTATTATTCCAGGTGGCAGAATACGGCCCACTCCCGTGCTCCGTAGTGACGACGACGAGGAAGTTCTTCACGGTCCTGATGTCCGTCATCATATTCGGCAACGTGCTGCTGCCGCGCCAGTGGTTCGGAGCTGTCCTAGTATTCACAGGTAAGACTTGGTGAACTGTGTCTTTATAATGAACGGGTTTTTCAAACTCGAAATACAGGCTCCTACTATCGAATTAAGTGATCAAACCTATTAAAAAAGTGAACATACTAACCTGAATTCTCCTCTCCTATGGTCATAATTAAGTCAAAATCTATGGTTCGGCGAGTGTTTATGAGATATCCTTTGAAAGTTCGATTTCTTTACTGTCAACTGCTCTCTCAGATTAGGTTTACATTCCCTATTGAAAAAATAAGACGTTGGCGTAAGTCTCATTTCAAGCCACGTGCTAAAAGAACCAGGCAACACTATACATGGTTGAATATTATAATAGAAAAATATTGAGTTGAGGCAGAATGACCTGCCATTCTGACATCAAAAAAAGTTTTGTGATTATTGGCCACTTTCTCTAAAATGTGTGAACGCTGATTGACATTTTTCAAAACATTATAGATACCTACTTTTCTAAGACCCTATCCTGTAGTTACAACAGTTTAGGTACCTGTCAATACTGCTTCATCTCAAAATCACATTTATGTACATTTATGTTTATGGTTGCATGTCATAACATAATATTTTCTTTTGTTTTTAGGCTTGTTCCTAGACATGTTCTACAGCAAAGGCAAGCAGTCCCAGAAAAGAGTGGCGGGGAAATGATGGCTGATTAAACAAAGTATAATAGAAGCTAGCAAAATTATGATAAGAAAAAATAAATAATGAAATCAGGCATTACTTCATGAAATTACAATAATATCAGAAATTCCAAACTTTTCCGCATGACCTGATGATAAAGTAGCGATGTTAGTAAAATTATTTTTAAAAGCTTGATTCCCAATATAGAGGAATATACACACACAGTATATTTCTCTGGCTTTTATGTATAAATTATGTTATTTTGTACTTTGCGTTGTAGGTCAGTAAACTATAACAGTAGTAAAAGATATTTATTAGGAATTGGCTAACTTTGTATTTCCGTTCCATTCAATTAAAGGCAATTTGACAATGGTGTCGATTCTGTTGTGCACAAACTAAACTTAATTTAGGCTATTGCTATCTTACTAAAAGACAGTGCGAGAAAAGGACGGCTATAGCTATGAACTAAGTTAGAGATGTCAAACTAGTTTATGTTTATACGCTTCACCGTTTTTTTAGTCGACATGTTTCTACATGCACCCTTCATTTGTATGGAAATATTAGTTCCAATTAAATTTGATAGCTCTAAATTACGTCCGTCTCTTTCTCGTTTTATTATAGAGAAAAAGATAGCAATATCAAAAATTAAGTTTAGTTTGTGCACAACAGAATCGACACCAATAGCAGCTCTCTATTATACTGCGTGTAATGGAATACGTTAGTGTGCTACAGACCATCAACTATGTCCATCTCTCTCTATATCAACTATCTCTAGTGGCCTAATATAATCGCGAAAAAATAATCAGCTGCTCCATATATTTGAGTTGAGTAGGTATGGAAAAATTATTACTAAGTCAAGTAATAATACTAATATTAATCATTCATTCCACTTAATTAAGAGAGGATCTCTTAATGAAGAGTGCCAAATAAGCATCCATGGAACCTTCCCGGGGTCACGGATGGTTTTAGCTACGTTTTCTATATATTTTCCAGTCCACATTCGAATTGAAAAACCTAATACAATCCATCGGGTCTCGAAATTTAATCTCTTTGCCTACTTCAACTACTTCATTCCCTTCATCATCCGATTCTGTCTTTGTTAATATGAACTTAACTTAACTTATATCTTCCTCTTTTACTTTTCCCCTCAACTGTTTGGTTATTGTATTTAAACGGAATGGGGTCTACATTACATTACATGATCATTCCGAGTGGTGAAAAGAAAAACTTTTCTTGTATGTGCTTATCGGGATGTTAGTTTTGTAAATATGTACAGCATTACCATGTTTTTAATTCTTTGTGAGAGATAGATTCCCTCTCATTGAGAGGAGGCCGTGTCCCAGCAGTGGGAACATTATAGGCTGATGATGATGATGAGAGATAGATAACAGAGCAGCTCTTATTATTAATAGACAATCACTTTGTCTAAATCTGCTTAAAAACAAGAACATTTAGGAGTGTAAGTAAAAACAAAACCTAAGGTAATGCATCAACTGTTTCTGAAGAGTTTTTCTTGTCCTGCATCTCCATATGTTCAGGCTTCGGTTGGTTGTTTCTAGGAGTAGATTTTAGTCAAGTGACCTGCTTGTTTGCACTTGCTCAAGTATAATTGACAACATCGGCTAGCTTGACGTTCGTATCTTTCACAAAGGAATCATTTCCATAAGCTGTCTGTTTCAGTTGAAGCCGTGACGTAAATCGGCAGGATGGCTGGTGATGGGGTGCACGCCATGTAATCCTGTTTTAATCGTACTGTATTGCTGCTCAATTTCAGCTTGCAACGATTATTTTGATGATATTGTATGGTACAAAATTCGTTGTAGGAATTAGAAACGCACGCACGCACTTTCTGCCTTTTGTTCGCAAAATGTATCTTGCGCCTAAAACACTATACAGGGTGTAAACAGACTCTTCACGAAGCCGTCAACCAAGCATTCTGTACATCAAACTAAGTAACTCTACGCAAAAATGTTTGCTGGTAAATGACTTTTGGGGTGAAAAATCACGTTTTACGGTGAAACTCAATGTAGTGTGGGGGTTGTGGAGGTATTTAAAGTAAAGTTCTTACATTAAAAACATTTATTTAAAAAAACTTATCAATAAGTTGGAACTTTGACCCCCAATATCTCCGTAACTAGAAGGTTCCCAGGTATGCTGTAGAACAAAAAAATGATCGCAATGATGGGGAGAACAAGTGCCTTTTGGCTTCGATGAGAGTTTTTTTACACCCTTTATATACTTTTTATTGCTGCTACTATAGGCTAGTTACCTAAACAAAATACTTAATGAATTGTGTAATAATAATATGTAATCCAAAATCATACTAATTTTGTAAATGATTTTACATAAATTAGCCAAGGCTTTATTCCATTTTTGTTGAGTAAACTCGTTGTAAGTAATAAGGAACATGCATGAAATACAAAACTCTTTTTATTTATAAAAAATGCCTTGTATTGGTGCTTAAGAACATTGTGGATCACTTGTTTAAGTTTCTAAAACATCACTTTTACAATAAAATTTATTGTTTTATGAAGCATGTTTTTAGTGAAACGGAAGGCACTCTCAAAACACATCGTCCCTCGATAACGACGGCAGTGACTTCGAAGCCTATATGTCAAAAAACACTTTTATTTGAAAAGTACTTAGAAGTTTTACGAATATTTTATTATAATATTGTTATTGCAATTTATGCTTGAATAAAGCACATACAATTGGTAAAATTATTTTATTAAGGCCAAAAAATTAGATGTAAACAAGGCAGATTGAGGTAAATGACGTCGCATTATTAGGCCGCGACAGTCACGGGCGTTTGAACTGTATGTCGTAAAAAAATAAAATATTTTTGAGCTTTGGGTTGATTCTAGTGAATTAGATTGATTTAAGTGAAGAAAAAAATACATGCATATTCCCTATTCCGCTTATTTTTAAGTAGCATAAGATTTCCATTTTTAAGTAGTTTTTTTTGACATATCTTAATTATGTATAAGTTGCACAGCTATCTTGACAAAAGTTTAAATTCCTCCGATAAAATGTTATTTATAAAATTAAGGGAATTAAAAATTCGACTATTTTAAGTTAGGGGGGCAATGCAGAGGTCGGACTGTATGTGTCATTCTCTGTGGACATAGAATTAAGTTACCAGTAATACGGCACATGGCATCTATTTGCGTGTGTTTAACGTGTTAATTCCTATTTAACCCAAAGGCTGACTGGTAGAGAATGCTTTGAAGCATTGATTCTGCCTATGTACATAGTTTAAATAAATAAAAGTGTCCTCATATGATCTGTCTTCTGCGTAAGGCCGTAACATGTGTGATTTTTGTATGAAATATATTTTATATATCTTTATTTATACTATGAGAGTGTATTATTTAATTGTAAATGTGATGTCCACGTGTGGTGACTATACAGCACCCTTTTGTGACTTTTCTCGATGTAACGTTTCATGAGACAATCGAATTATTTATATTCTAATAAACTTGAAATGAGATTATAATGTATTTATCTTGACAATGAAAAATAATATCAGCTTTTTAAAATAAATTAAACCCTAATGCCTTGAATTATTGAAGCAAGAATTAACAATTGATTTTTCTATGAATCAAGTGATAGACAGGTGTCGCAACATATATATCTATGGGTGACGCGGATAAAATCAAAAAATCAAAATCAAAGCATTTATTTCAAGTAGGCCAGTTACAGGCACTTTTGAATTGTCGAAACAAAGATGTAAATTAAATGTAGCTACAGTCCCAGTCACAAGACATAAAAACTGTGAAAGTACTGTAGATGCCCATTCCCTAGCGTAGATCTCTATGGAGAAGAACGGGCAAGAAACTCCATGGACACTCTTTTAAATCAAAATATTGTTACAAAATCTTGGTTACATCATTCATGTTGAGATGGTATATTATGTGAGAACAATGTAGCAAGATGTGCACGTTAAAAGTGTCCATAGTAAAAACAAAAAATACAATTCAGAAATAAACATACAAATAAGCCATGGCAACTAAGAGATGACCAGTCTCGACTGACAGCGCCCGTTCACGAACATGACGCATGGATCAGCACCATTCAACTCAACCATTTTGAAGGGAACTGAATGATCCGACACACGCGCCACCATCAGCGAGACATTAAGAGTGAGCGTGACATACTCTCAACCGCCAAGGCACATTCAAGTCAAGAAAAGACATAGGATTTCAGTGAATGATAGCTTTCTAGTACATAGTACTCACACAATATGGGCTATGCGATTATATAATACTAGAGACTGATTCTATACAATGCAAAGACAGTTGTACAATCTTTATATAGGTAGATAGGATATTCCAAGCCAACTTGGTTTATAGAAACACCGATAGCTACGGACGTAGGCATATAAACTGACAGTTATACGTAAGTAAGTTAAGTTAGATAGAAAACAGCCTTAAGGGGTCAACAAAATTGTCGCGCAGCGGACAGACTTCGGGCGTGATCTTATGGCGACATGGAGAGAGAGATTGTCGCAACCCCGTGCAGGGCACGCCACGATAGTGGCGATAAGTCCCCTCTTTGAGGAGTGGCTTGAGAGAGGCCACGGCGTCCTCACCTTCCGCGTGACGCAGGTCCTCACCGGACACGGTTGTTTCGGGAGGTTCTTGCATCGAATCGGGCGAGAGGAAACGCTCGGGTGTATCCACTGCGAGGATCGACCGGAGAACACGGTGGAGGTGTGCCCCGCGTGGGCGGAGCACCGCCGTGTCCTCGTAGCGGCGATCGGCGGCGGCGACCTCTCGCGTTCGGCCTTGGTGTAATCCATGGTCCGGAGCGAGACGGAATGGGACGCCGTCACCTCCTGCGAAGCAGTAATGCCAGAGAAGGAGGTGGCGGAACGTGAGAGGGAGAGAACCTCACGTCCCGGCCGCCGCGGGAGACGCCGACTACGCTGACCCCCGGCCGTGAAATTTTTAATAAAGTGCTCACAAGTCTTTTAAAAGTCAAAATATTCTGATAGAGCTCTACCAGTATTCGTCTTCTCTTTATTTGACTCAGAGAAGACAATTCACACTTACAACTTGTTGGTTGTTATAGTAGTTTTACGAGTTTGCAAAAGTTTATTAAGGTCATTAAGTGTTATAAAACACTCAATGCAGACTCTACTAAGAAATACTGTACTTTTAAGATGCTTTTTTAAGTGCTAATAATATTCAAGAGCAACTGCTCTTTAAAAATGCACTTGTAAGACAAAGAAGCACAGTAATTGCCTTACAAGTGCATTTTTCAAATGTCACAACGATTCTTTATACACATCTATAAGAACACGTCTTAAGTGTTTTATTCTTTTAGTACAAAACGCCTTAAATCATGCTTTTATAAGATGTACTGTCATAGTCTAGACACATGTAAGTCTGCTGTAACACCTTAGTTCTTAAATCAGCATATCCGCAAGACAAAATTGCTAGTTCTTAAATAGTATTAGGATATTAGGCAAAAAAGGCCCTGGATCGAAGAATTTGGAAGTCATGGGGAGGCCTTTGCCCAGCAGTGGGATGACACAGGCTAACAGTAACAGTAGGAATACATAGACTAAAGAGTGTATGTAAATATTATAATGACCGTTTCCCTCCCGATGCAAAGTGTTTGTTGAATTTTGTGCCTGAGACATTTTGAGAATCTGACTTTTTGCTAAATAGATGTACTGCTATACAGACCATCTGATAGTTAGACGTTTTGCTACATGGACATTTTGCTAATAAGACTTACTGCTCATTAAGACGTTTTGCGCTGTTGGATATTTTGTTACTTAGACCTTCTAATCAGGAGCGATCTATGCAAACTCCTTTGATGTCGTGGAAGTCTCAGTATTGTCATTTGTCTGTAAAAAAACATTTTTTACAGCACAGAGCATCAAGTAATCTGGTCGCACGCCGCGTTGTCCGCCGTGGTAGGCGCCGCGTTGGACGCCGCGTGAACCGCTGCGTCTGACGCGGCGTTCGACGCTGCATCTCAAGAAAACGCGCGTAAAAACGCTTCTCCGTAAACGCTGTCATACATTGCCATATGTTTGAATTTGAAGCGGCCCGCGTCGCCCGACGCGTTGCGTCTCCGTAAATGAGCCTTACAAATGGCGTGGTGACGCATGCCATGGCAACGCGTCGCCTACTGTCAAGTTGTCAACCCGGCCCGAACAATCCCGAACATTACCGACCTGTTAAAGCAGCCCAAGATCTACAAATTCGCCATGGTTTAGAACTTGATTTTAGACATTTCAACCCCATCGCACCCCAACAGGGGATGATGGTATTTCAGGTCCGCCACATTAAATCATAAAAGCAATATAAGTTAAAAACCGTTTTTTTTTTAATATACGCGACCCGATACACCATACAAACAATAACTATGTTGATTTTCAGACTTTGTCACCCCATTTCTCCATATTAGGGGTTGAATTCTGAAAAAACCTGAAACACAAATGTTTACTCATTTATCGATAGGACTCCTGTAAAGTTTCGAATAAAATTGTTTAGTGTGCGTACGCGCAGCGGAATGTTGTTGAATTTAAAGATTTTAATTATGCAGATATTTAGTGTATGACGTCGTATAATTGTGTAGGGTAAAAAAAAAATTGTGCACTTAACCATTGTGGAGAAATTCACCAAAAACTGATTCCGCTGGGCGAACGTTGTCCTGGCGGAACTTTTTTTAATCCATAGACTTTAGAAGAAAAGAGATGTGTCCAAAAATTAGTTTGTATTTGTGTGTAATTGTGTATGTATGAATAAAACTAGTGCATGCATAAACTTCGGAGAAATTCAAGTTTCCGCTACGCGAACGTTTGGCCATTAGCTAGTTTTCATATAAAGCGCTTACATAGAGAGCTGTAGATTTTTACATACGTTGTTTTGAATTTGTTTATATTTGTTTAAAAAACAGATTTAGAAAAAATCGTAGGGCTTAAAAGATAAAAATATAAACGTAAAATACGCTTATTAGGTCTTAGTTCTTAAAGTATGCACTTTGGGGTCTAGATTTTCACGTTTATACAAACCTTGTAAGTGTCTGCAACATGTTGCCAAGTATCAATGATGTTCCGTTAGTAACTAAAGAGTTATAGGACAAATTTACCATGAACAGATCACTTTACAAAGCAGTCAAATATCACGACGTTCTGAAGGAATTGCATGGTAATATGTATGTCAATAATTAGTGTATTCATTCAACTATTCTTATGCAAAATTTCATGTTATTAAATTCAGTAATTAAAGAAAAACAATTATAATACTGACGAAGCATCGAAAACCTACATAACCCGACCAAGTTCGGATGGCTACCAAAAAGCGGCCGTGCCATATATCTAAGAAACGTTCTTAACCTTCCAATATAGTATTTATTAATATGGTACAGTTGCGTACACAAGCGTTAGGAAAAAATAAAACAATTGCATTTCTTGAATGAAAAATGTTTTTTTAATAATAACGCCACTATGTACGATAAAAACAAATCTTCAATTAACAAGTACTTCTCTATTTAAATATCCGCGTACAAAAATATTTTTAATTACATATAATACTTAATTATGTAATTATAATAACGTTAACAAACGCTTGCAATGACAGCAATAGACTTAAATGTGTTTTAACTAAAATAGATTATGAACTAGCTTTTGCCCGCGACTTCGTTCGCGTGGATGACGAAACTTAGGGTAAGTATAATATTTCGAGCTTCAATAAAAATTAAAATTACATCACATAACTAACCTATTCAGTTGTTTAGATTTGATCAACATTAAAAAAGTGCTTATAAACTAAAACATTGGTATAAAAAAGGTATTTTCAAGAAAATATTCTTAAATGAGTAGTAAATACTGTAAATAACCTCAACATTTCTAAGTAGGTATACCTAATATTTTCTAGTTTCAATAATAAAATCACAGATTAACAATCACAGATCACATAACTAGACTATTTAGTTGTTTAGGTTTGAGAGTCTGCCTAATATAAAAATAAATCAATCAATGACAGTACCGTTTCAAGCGGGAAGCCGCCTATCGCTCGTTGCGCGCAGCGCGTTGTATATTTTTTCACACAAGAATATTTTTGATCAATTCATAACTACAATACTTAGACTATTTAACTAAAGGATTAAGCGTACCGAACTTCGAACAAAATAATTCTGCATATTTTGGTGGGGTGCGGGGGAACACGCTCACATACTCGTACATAAGAAAAAAAAATCGATTCAAGAAGTAGTTTTTTTAAGTTATTAGATTGTTTGATCCACTAAAGTTGCAAAGGGGAACGCTCGTGCATGCCTAGTCTATTGGTTAAATAGTGTAATAAGCTACAATATGATAAATATTTACCTAAACAGTAGTACATACTTACATGTGGTAAATATTTAATTTCCCTAAGGGGTCTATAGTTAGAATCCTGATCCGTGAAATCTTCAATAGAAATTAGCTGTATGAATTTTATTTGTCTTAAATAATATATTTAGATTATATCTCAAGTCTCAAGCGCATACTTAAATAAAGTACCTACGTAAATAGTACCTACTTTCTGTCATAGTCAAATACATTTAAAAAAGTAGGTGTACAAAAATAAATGACCTATAAATTATATCGAAAAACAATTGTGTTATCACCTATACCAATTCAATACCGGTATTATACTGTAAATTTTGGGATGTTACCTAAATATATTGCACGGCCGCTTTTTTGTAGCCATCCGAACTTGGTCGGGTTATGTAGGTTTTCGATGCTTCGTCAGTATTATAATTGTTTTTCTTTAATTACTGAATTTAATGACATGAAATTTTGCATAAGAATAGTTGAATGAATACACTAATTATTGACATACATATTACCATGCAATTCCTTCAGAACGTCGTGATATTTGACTGCTTTGTAAACAGTGATCTGTTCATGGTAAATTTGTCCTATAACTCTTTAGTTACTAACGGAACATCATTGATACTTGTCAATGGCAACATGTTGCAGACACTTACAAGGTTTGTATAAACGTGAAAATCTAGACCCCAAAGTGCATACTTTAAGAACTAAGACCTAATAAGCGTATTTTACGTTTATATTTTTATCTTTTAAGCCCTACGATTTTTTCTAAATCTGTTTTGTAAACAAATATAAACAAATTCAAAACAACGTATGTAAAAATCTACAGCTCTCTATGTAAGCGCTTTATATGAAAACTAGCTAATGGCCAAACGTTCGCTTAGCGGAAACTTGAATTTCTCCGAAGTTTATGCATGCACTAGTTTTATTCATACATACACAAATACACACAAATTTTTGGACACATCTCTTTTCTTCTAAAGTCTATGGATTAAAAAAAGTTCCGCCAGGACAACGTTCGCCCAGCGGAATCAGTTTTTGGTGAATTTCTCCACAATGGTTGCGTGCACAATTTTTTTTTTACTATACACAATTATACGACGTCATACACTAAATATCTGCATAATTAAAATCTTTAAATTCAACAACATTCCGCTGCGCGTACGCACACAATTGTTTAACCAATCTTATTTCCCCATGTAAACTTTGGAGCCCGTTTTAGCCCCTTAGGAGGAGAATTTTGAAAAATCTATCTTTAGTTCACCCCTAAACCTCATAAGGAAGCTATGTGCCAAATTTGGAATCTCTAGACTCTGCGGTTTGGGCTGTGCATTGATTTTTAGACTTTGTCACCCCATTTTTCCCTCTTACGGGTTTAATTCTGAAAAAACCTGAAAGCCGTTTCTACTCATTTATCAATAGGAGTACTGCTGTGAGGTTTCGAATAAAATAGTCTCTAATCTTGTTTCCCCTAACAGTTTGGAGCCCCGTTTCACCCCCGTAGGGGGTGAATTTTGAAAAATCCCTCGGAAATTTGGCAAGTAGGTTCCTTATGTGGTCTAGGGGTGCACCCCTAGACCACCACATATGGAACCTACTGCCAAATTTGGAATTTGTAGACCCAGCGGTTTGGGCTGTGCGTTGATATGTCAGTTACTCAGTCAGTTTCTTCTTTTTAGGGTATCGTATTACCCAGTACCTATTAATATGTAAGGTATCAGATCGCCCAGGAGCTGCTTGGCACACACCGTAACCCGATGGATGTGGCATTTGCGTTGAGCGAGATATACTCCAAGTCGTCGGGTCCACTCACTGAGCGTCGGTTACACAGGAGCGCAAATTCTGAGCACCGCCCAAAACGCCCTATTTCTGATTCATACGCAAGAGGAGAAAGCTTCTCTCATCAACAAGGGATGCAGGTCCGGCGAAGGGTCTCGCACGCTAACCATCCACGAGGCCAAGGGGTCTGACCTTCGACAGCGTAATTATCATCAACACCAAGTCCAGGAGACTCCAAATCCACAACAGCATCTCCCACGCGGTAGTGGCGGTGTCGAGACATACAGTCAGTTGCGTCTATTACACCGACGACGCCAATGACGCCACCGGCCGCTTTACAAAGAGAGCGATGGATGCGCATACTAAAACGGTCGTCGAGTACAACTTGAAGACGGCCATGCAGCATCGAGACGCAGTCGTTGTGGAAGCTTTGCTCAGGCTAGCGAAGTCCCTGGTCAGAAGACGGAATTAATAAACCAAAAAAAAACCCATCCTAACCCCAAAACCCAACACCAAGAGAACCCAATCCCGAACAACTCTCTGTTAGCAAAAATTGATTATGTAAAACTGCATGGCAGAGTGAGTCTGTCATACTCACGTAAAAGCAGTGCCGATGGTGGCGCTGCACATCCGGTCGCTAAGTTCCCTACAAAATGGTTGAGCTAAGCGGCGCGGATGTGCAGGTCATGTCCGTGAACGGATGCCGTCAGTCGCTGCTGGTCGACTCACATTGCCATGCAGTTATCAGTCCTGTAAAAGAAATAATTGTGTAACCTTAGTTTAGAATATTTAATTTTAATTGGTGTTAAAGTAAATAAGAATTGTAAAGCCTGAAAAAATAATATAAAAAGAGGAATATCTTAAAATGATTGTGCTTGAGCGTGTGTATATAATATATATATATAAATGTTTGATGGACTCAAGTAGATTTTAAGTTACTGTTATAAGTTTAGTACCTATACGTGTACGTGTCCAATGTTGGAGCACGATCGTAGTATAATTAAAACACAGCAAACAAATAAATTTAAATAAGAGGTAGAGGTAAGGTAAAAACTCATAAAAAAAAAACATTTATGGTACTGGTAGCTCAGCTGGGAACCTGAAAACCACAACACGGAAATTATAGATGAATCTTTGATGTCTTTTACAGACGAGCGGCACGCGACGGCAGTTGTGGCATGCCGCGTAAATGGGTGTCGACGGCTGCCGTCGACGCGCCGGCGGCAGCCGCCGACTCCACAACTGCAAGCGTCGACGGCAGCCGTCGACATGTGGCGACGGCAGCCGGCGACATGACAGTGGCGACGGCTGCAGTTGGCAACGTGCCGGTCGTCTGTAAGAACCCTTACTGTTGTAGGTACCTTATTTATTGGTCAATTAGATCTTATATCTTTACTGTTTACTGCTGTTTCTCTATTTGTGATGTATTTTTCATTGATTTACCTCCTTGCCCACCTTGTTCAAAAATTAAAAAAAAAATTGAACACTAAAATGAATTATTATTTGTCGTTTTTGCGAATGCCATCTGTCAAAATGACATTACTCGTATTTTATTGACGTTGACGTTTTGAGAAAACGTTGTAAATCGGGGCCCTACAGCATCATATATACAGTGTGTTTAGCTACCGGTTACCGATACTTTATAGGCATATTATCTATTAATTTCTATCGCCAAATACACGTTTATAAATACTCTTAACCCCACAACCCGCGAATGGCAGCCATTTTGTTTTTCTACTTGATGATCTAGGGTGTGTTCAAAGAAATGATAATATCTCTGAATTTATGAGACCTAGAGACGCAAATAATTTTGTTGCAAGGGTAAACGACGAGGGTACCTATCAAATTATTAAATATTTTACTGTAAAATTAGCAAAAAGAGACTAAAAAAATAAGAAATTATGAAATTTAACATAAAAATTACTTATTGTTTTTCAAAGAGATTTAAAAAGACCTATGCATTTGAATGTCCTTGTTGTTTTTACATATTGACGACCCGAATGGCGCAGCGGTAGTGAGGCTGCCTAACGTTCTTGGGGTCCCGGGTTCGAATCCCGGTAGGAGCAAATGTTTGTGTGATGAGCATGGACATTTGTTTTCGAGTCATGGATGTTTATAAATGTAAGTATAATAAGTATGTATTTAGAAACAAAAAGTATATATGTAGTATATCAACTATCTGGTGTCCACGACACACGCCTCGTTGCTTAGTGTGGCACTAGATGGCGCTGTGTGTAATTTCCAGCGATATTTATTTATTTATTTTCTACTCTAGTGCAAAATTTGCCCCGGAATATTGCGTATGTTTTTATGTTAATTGAGAAGTATTTGAGTCAACCGCTCGCTGTCATGCAAAGGAAAATGGAGAGAATCATGTTGGGCATAAGATTGTCTGACAGAATGACTAACAAGGACATAAGGAAAAAAACTAGAATAACGGACATAATAGAAAGAATAAGAAGTCTGAAATGGAAATGGGCAGGACATATCTGTAGAATGGAAAATGAAACATGGACAAAGAAAATCGTGGAGTGGGTGCCTAGAGATGGAAAAAGGAAGCAAGGAAGGCCGCGAAAGCGCTGGGAAGATGTATTTAAAGAAAGATGTGGACCTGACTGGAGGAGACAAGCTAGAGATAAGGAAAAATGAAGAAAACTGGGGGAGGACTACGCCGGTTTTATCTCCAAAGAGTGATATAGTAGGCCTATAACGGTAACCACTGTGACTGCTTGTACTATAAAGGTTTGTAACAAATCGTTTTAGTTCTATAAGGTTAAAGAGCATTTAAGTTCTATAATTTAGCTCTTAGAACGCTTACAGGACCATACAAAAGAATCTTAAAAGTGTTGCACTGTAATAGAAATGAGAAAATCGATTTTGGTACTATTTAGTACTATAGACGACCTTACTCACACTTCTATTAGTATCTATTTTGCTCTAATAATGCGTCAAAATATTTTTTGCAGTACTAGGATTGTAGCAATATGGAAAAGACTAATACAGGATCAATTTGCACTATAAAACTACATCACACAACCTTTACGTAACCTTTTAGATTCATAAAAGCTCCTTCAACATCGCCACGGGGCTAGTTCTGTAAAAATCATGAAAACTCTTTCATAGTACTAAATAGTACCATCACTCAAATCGTTTACAGTGCAAAAAAGCACTTTAGACATGTACTAGCTAGTGCAACAAGAATGGGGTGAATGGGGTGACTGCTAGTGCACTAGCCAACTGTACCACGGGCAAGGAATCGTTGTTTTGGTTACTTTTATAGTGCAAATTCGTGACATAAACTTTGCAGAAAGCACTATTTTAGTACTAAAAAGCGTTTTTACTACTCTTTTACATTTTAACTATCGAGCTGATTTACCACCGTGAGAGCCTTTATGTAATGTTTATAGAATAAATCAGTGACAAAACTCGGGCCTATTTGGGGTTTTGTAAACGTTTACAACACCATTATAGTACTAATCATGAAGCCGCTCGAAAACGTTCTCAGGACTTTTATAGTACCAATTTTTGTTACTTGGGTAGCCATTTGAACAGCGCAGCGCAAAGACTCCACTACCCGCCTCTGTTGTTCAAAACTTGTCAGCAACGATTTTTCATTGAATTTATATGATTGTTTATTTGATCCTGTGGCAATCGCTCCCAATGGAATTTTAACAAATCTTTCAGTTGTTGGGTTGTCGACACTCCGTCCAGGTTCTCTAAAACACGTCTCTTGGGCATGTCCCATGCGTGATCGATGGGATTGAGGTCTAGCGATTGTGCAGGCCACGGTAATATCTGGATGTTTTCCATTGCCAAGTTCTCTCTGGTCCTCCGAGCTGTGTGCGAACGCGCATTGTCGTGCATCAGCGTGATATCTGAACCAAGACTTTAGGCAAATGGGTGAACATAAAGCCTGAGGACATCTTCAAAGTAACTTTCAGCGTTCATATTGCCATCTACAAAAACGAGCTCAGTTCGTCTGTTTACCCGCCCTAACCATTACTGCATAGCCACTGTAAGGGTGCACTTCCTGGACGCATCTCAGACGCTTAGCATTTCCGGGACGACGATACACTCTTACCCTTCTCGTATCAGGCCTAAATCCAAACCGGGACTCATCGAAAATTAAAATTTTATCCCATTGCTCCTGGGTTAATGTTAAATGTTCCCTACACTATTCGTTTCGATGGACGCTATTCCCATGGCGTATATGGGCACTTAATTGGGCGTCGTGCTCGTAGGCCGTACCTATTCATGCAACTTATTACGAAGAAATTGAGTCAATCCTGCATGCGATCACATAGTTTGTATTGTATCTCACGAATTGTTTGACCGTTTGTAGGGCAACTCCACTGCACTGGCCACCAACACACACACACACACACACACACCACACACACACTCACATACACACCCTATGCGCACACTAAACTAAATTAAATTTTCTATTTGATTTTAGTACTCTTTTTTAATACTGATTTGAATTTTCATTTGAATTTAATTTAGATTCTAATTTTATTTGGATTTTAATTGTAGTTTTGATTTAATTCTGTTATTAATTTAGATTTGAATTATGATTTGTATTTAATTTAATTTTATATTTTTTATTTGCTTTTTAATAATTTAATTTTGTTTTTTTTTTTTTTTTTTTTTTAATTTAATTAGGATTATAATTGTATCTTTGATTTAATTCTGTTATTAATTTAAATGATGATTTATATTTAATTTTATTTTATATTTTTTATTTGCTTTTTAATTTAATTTTTTGGTGTCTTATTTTGTGTTTGATTTTGGATTTGATTTTATTGTTAAATATCTAACCTATGTAATGTTAACGTAAACCGGAAGAGCGGAAGTACCTAATACAAGTAATTTTTTGCTCAAAAGGTACTTCCTATCATGTGATTATTAAGTCAAAAGTTTAAGAAATAAAAACCTTTTTTGTTTTTTTTCTCACTGTTTGTTGGCTAACAACAACACCGCTTGAGAATTACCTATAGATTTAAACCTATCTCCCAGGTGGTTAACATCGGCTGACGTCTGGCAGTCAGTTGTATGTATCGGTTCTGTCAAGCTGTAGTACTCCTTCAACGTCCTGGGTGCTGCTCAGCAGGATCCCCTGTATTAACGTAACGCTGCCAAAGACAACAAATCACGTTATAATACTATTGACACCAAAATGCCGAGATACCTGGGTCTGATTTCTTTCCGCTTGTAGCATTCCTACAGCTCTCTGCATTTCATCAGCAGTCAAATGGCGTCGCTCCATGACATAAAAAATTACTCACCACAATTTATTTTCAAAAACTCTCAAAATGATAGAAGTGAGATAAATACCAAAATCAAGCAACGGAAACACATTAAATCGGGAAAAATTAGCTTTTATTTAATGAAAACAAAACACAATCGAAAAGTTTCTATTTTTTAAATCAGCCAGAAAAAGATTGTACTTTTTCTTTTGTGTTGTCTTGGACACCACTCCGTTACATTCTTTGACGATTTCTCCCTTATACTCCGAACTATATGGCCTGCTCACCTCCACTTAAGTTTCTTAATACAGTACGTAACATCGGCAATTTTAGTTCGGTTTCCTATAGTGTCTAGTTTTATTTTATCTATTATTTTGATGTTAAGTATGCTTCTCTCTATGCTATGTTGGCAAGTTTCTATTTGGCGTATATTAAGTTTGGTTAGGCTCCATGTTTGCCATCCATACGTCAGAACAGGTAAAATACACGAATCGAATACTTTCTTCTTAGTTTTAAGAGGTATGTGTTGATTCTTCATAATCTCCTTGAGAGACCAGTAGGTACCTCTTCCACGCCAGATTTACTCTGTTAGTAATTTCTTTGTTTGTTAGTTCTCTTGGAGATATGATTTGTCGTCCGAGATTCGTGTATTTGGTCCGTATGGTGTCGGACGTAAAGAATAGCACCATCCCATATCTTCCCGTGGGTGTCGTAAGAGGCGACTAAGGGATTACCATAGAATGGGTAGCAGCGTTCTCTGTGTCTTTTTGAAAGAACTGTACTGCGATTAGCCAATCGATTATGGCAAAACCCCCCAAAATGGATACCGCATTACAAAAATGGCCCCTAGTACCCGGCAGCCCGTCTACCCGCGACTACGGCAACGGTCGAGGTTACGGCGTGGCAAAGGGTGCGAAGAATCCCCGGATGGGATCCGGCTGCCTATACCAACGACTGGACCTGGCAACGTATAACAGGCCGCGATGGAGTATTGTGGGATTATCTGAAGTCCGAAGAGAGGGGGAGGACACGATAATCCTGAAATCCGGCAACCTGCTCTATTTCCGAGAGGGTGACCGGCAGTCCCAGGGTGACACAAGTCCCTTGTGAACAACGTGGTGAAGATCGAGAGTGTGTCGACCAGGGTGGCGTACCTTATACTCAGAATATCCTCAAGATATTCGCTGAAGGTCATACAGGTCTACGCCGGACCTCGGCACACCCCGACGACGAAGTGGAGACCATGTATGAGGATATCTCTAAAGCCATGCATGGTCTCAAAACACACTTCACCGTTGTCATGGGGGACTTCAACGCGAAACTGGGCAAACGAGACGGGGATGAGCTGCAGGTGGGGCAATTTGGAGTTGGACGTTGGAACTACCGGGTCCACCAACTGGCTAGTTTTATGGAGAAGGAGGGCCTCTATATGATGAACTCCTTCTTCAAAAAGCGTGAGCACAGGAAGTGGACCTGGCAGAGCCCCGATGGTGCAACCAAAATCGAGATTGACTTCATCATGTCAACCAAGAAGCAAATGTTCAATGTTGTCTCTGCGATCAATTCGATGAAAACCGGGAGCGATCACCGCATGGTAAGAGGCACATTGAACATCAATGTCAAGCTAGAAAGGTCTCGACTGATGAAGTCTACGCTCCGTCCAGCACAGATCCAAATCCAAAACCCCGAGAGCTTTCAGCTTGAACTCCAGAATCGTTTCGAATCCCTAGGAAGCTCGTAAACAAGTATCTCCCGCGAGTATGGGAAAAGTGCCAAACCTCCCCTTTTCACCCCCCTTCCCCCCCCCCCCCCCTATCGTATCTCGGAAACTAAGAGACCCATATTTTTTGTTTTTTGCAGATTCGTAAGGAGGTTGATAAGAGTTGGTCAAAATCATTTGTATACCCTCCCCTCCCCAACCTCCCCTAAAATTGAAAGGGCTGTAACTTCATAACGGTTAGAGATAGCCATTGGGTGTTTGAACAAATATTATAGTAGGCGTCGAAACCTGTCCGGTAATAAGAAGGTTAATAACGAAGGTTGAGTGGGTGAAGCGTAACTCAGGGCGTCGCCCCTGAGTTACAACGCTACAAGCAAACTTTAGGGTAATGTTTTTTTAATGAAAAAGGTCTGAGTTTTTAATTAAGGTTTTTACTTTAATCTTATTAGGATTTTCAGGAATTGTTTTTTTTTTTTTAATTACTTTTCAGAGTTTTTTAGGGGTTCTTAAGGGTTTTCAAAATATTTAAAAGATTTTATAAAATTTACAAAATCTTTTAAGGACTTTAAAGGATTTTCCAATTCGTTTAAGGATTCTTATGGATTCTCAAAATTTTATATGGGTAAGGACTACTTCTCAAGAACACGACGACACGCGAGCTGCGCGCAGATCGCGCACCCACGCAAATACTAGTTATAATATATAACTACAAAGCGAAGTGATAATTTGGCATTTTTATTTCGATGAAACAATTGAGGCCTTTATTATGGACCTGTATGATTTCAATATCGCTATTTATTTTTTTAATAGCCACGACAATACCGCAAACTTTCGAACGCTAATTACTTACCTACTAAAACATTCGGTTGCAATAACGTTTATAATAAATAAATGTTTGCGAGAATCGCATCTTGGGTGTATGTGTTATTGCGTTTCCCGCAAGCATCGTTATTGTATCCATTTTTTTTTCATTGTTATTTTAGCGATCGAAAGTTAACGACTGCGTCGTTATCTATGTCGAGACTGTCGGCCCAGCCTCTCCTTTCTCCTTCCAAACCCCTCTATCTTGTGCGATATCTGCGTCATCCACTGGAAGCCTGACGGAAGAAATCGCCGTCGAGGTAGACCGCGACGAAGGTGGTGTGACGATCTGATCTTGTTTGAGGGTCGCCCCTTAAACAAGATCAGATCGTGGTCAGATGTATAGCTAATGCAAAAGTAATATCATTTGCAGGTGACACCGCAACAACCTCCATTGCGGATTCCTGGTTACAACTAGAGCTTCAAGATCAGCTTGGCGTTGTCGTTGAGTTACCCTTAACACCACCAAAACCAATTTCGTACTTACTCTAACAGCTCGGTCTCTCAACAAAAGTTCGCGCTTGTCATCCAAAAATACAGGGTTCAAATGAGGCATTTTTCAATGACGTTTGTCACAACGCTTCAGTATATATCAATAGATGGTGCTAATCAGCTTTGGCAATATTATTTTATGCGGCGTTCTAATAAAATCCAATGAACAAAAGAATTTACTACTTAAGATAATTGTTATAGGTCAATGGTAAGATCTTTTAGCAGGGCAAAAAAAAACTCTCCTAGACACATGTCAAACTCATAGTTTAATAAAATTTCTTAATTATTCACTGTTGTATATAAAGTGAGAACTGTAAAAAACTTTTTTTCTGTCAAACATTTTTATCCTAAAAAGTCTACTGTTCTTTTGCATCACTGAACTGAACTACAAGTTTTTGCATGATTTTGCTATTGTTCTTCTGAGTGTTTTTGCGTTACGTCTAAACTCCTGGTGCGTCGAGTCGAGCTTAGGTTTCTCCGTACTTTAGTTAGGGCTTTGTGGACATAAAAACGAGCCATTTTATTATTCCCAAGGTTGATCAGCGCCATCTAGTTCGTTCATAAACAGCACTGCAAAATTCCCTATTGTCAATGCCCTGTTTTAACCTCTGTTGAAAGCATCAGATACCTGGGAATCTCAATTTTAAATCTCATACCTAACGGTTTGCTATCTGGACGAGTTCGCAAACTGATATACATATTTAAAACTTTCTGAACTGTATATTGTCAATCTCATTGTAGTAGGTACGTAATTTCTATTTTGCACTTTGCCTATCCATAGTAAGTTATTGTATTTCCTGTTGGGGCGGCGCAGCTAAAATCACCCTGCTACAAGTAGCACCCAGTTTTCGTCCTATTCTGTTTCCAACCGATCAACTTTAAGATGACTGCAAAGTTCTAAATATTCGGCAACACTTCATAAAACCCGAGGACAGTCATTGTGCAACAACACCGCAAAACCCCATACTGACTTACAGAAAATAAAAAACGTAGTAAACGCCGGAAAGATAGGATAGTATAGGAGGCCGCGAGTACGCTCAACTTTTGTCACGAGATTTCTCCATTTTCTTGGTCCGTTCCTAATGTTCCTATAAAACAAAATAAACGAAGAGTGTCAAATGTACGGACTACCGTATTAGAAATGCATACCAAAAGATTGTGCCATCATACTCGTATCTATTAGAAATGCAAAAAGATTGTGCCATCGTACTCGTATCTCCAAAATAAGTCATTTGACGAAACTGAAAAAATCTTAAAATAAGTAGTGAACATGGACAAGGAAAAACAACAACCCCCCTCACACACAATCACACACACACACAAAATCGTACACACACACACACTTATTTACCTTAAAATTATACAATTTTGACGTTAAATAAAACGTATCTTAACCTGTACCTAAAACACTATGTAACCTTTCCGTTATTGTATAATGACGGAAAGGTTACATAGTGTTTTGTCGTATGGGACCGGACAGTTTTTTTCACAGAACATCTACTTACCTAGATTTTTTTTTTTTGTCATAACCTATCTAAGAGAGCAGTATGTCCCACACGTTTGTAGTCAGATACTTATTTTGTAAAACTGTATTTTTAATGTGTACTACAATGCTTTGTTTTGAGTAAATAAATATTATTATTTGTTAATTAAGTCGGCCAATGTTAAATCGGATTCTATAGGCCTAATATTCAAAATCAACAAAGGAGTTAAACAAGGTATTTACCAGCACCCTCGAGGAGGTCTTTAAAAAACTTAGAGATCGACTCGATGGGCGACTCGAGGCATTCCGATCGGGGATAACATGCTATCGAACCTTCGCTTAGCAGACGACACTGTTCTTTTTACTTCTGAAGCAAATTAACTGGAACAAATGCTCCAAGACTTGAGCGCTGCAACGCTGCAAGCCTTGAGGTTGGACTGACGATGATTTGGGACGTTAAATATTAAGTCGAGGTTGATGGGCAGGAAATACACTATGTTGTCGAATATATCAACCTGGGACAGTTAGTTTCCTTCAGCAACATACAGGACAAAGAGACCGACCGTCAAGTCGATAAAAAAAAAACCTGGAGGAGCTACTGGTCCATGAAGGCATTTATAAAGGGCGACCTTCCTATCCCACTGAAGCGCAAGCTCGTCGACATGTGTAATTGTGTATCCTGCCTATCCTAAACTATGGCGCTCAGACTTGGTCTTTGACTGAAGCTCATTAGTCCAAACTCAATGTTTTCCATAGAGCGAAGGAACGTAGCATCCTCAATATTAGACTCTCCGATGGAATGCGCAACACCTTAATACGATCTAAGTCAGGCATTGCCGATGTTGGCGATAAGTCTGCGAGTTTGTAATGGGTCTGGGCGGGTTACGTTTCTAAGATGAAGCCTAGAAGACGGCCGTCGTAACCGAGGCAGACCCAAGAAACACTGGCGTGACGATCTGGACTCGTTATTAGCGAATTGGTTGGATAGGGCAAATTGTAAACAAAATTGGAAAGCCATGGGTGAGGCCTATGTCCAGCAGTGGGACCGAGCAGACATAAAAAATCGCAAGTGTTGTGATAAACATACCTACAGATGGTCTGACACGCACCTTTATAATTATGTAGATCCTCATCTAGATTACTGACGTAGGTTACGTAGACATTCAGAAGCCGAAAATATGCTAAGTACTGTATGTTCGAACGGATTAGTACCGTTACAATTTCTGGCGCTCGAGGTCAAAGTCTAGCTACAATTCAAGATGATGCCACTGACAAGATTTACAAGAAAATCTATTACCTGTAACATTCTTGAAGTCTAGGAAATAATCTAGTTTCCGCAAACATTTGTAAATATTATGAAATAATTACCTGCTAATGCACGTTCTGTAAATAAAATAGATGAACGCTAAAAAAATAAAATCTGAAGCGATGTAGACTCTGTATTAGAAGCATAGGCAAGAATGTTAACGTTAATGTTTGTGTAAAAATAGTAAGTAAAAAGGAGTAAAGTAGTTGAAAGATTCTGTTAGTATTTATGTGCTGTCTGGAAGTGAAAAATAGGTACCTACACAATTAACTTTTGGTAATCGTGATGGCTTGAGGTGCAGTAGGTATAGAACCTCACCTTTACTTTCTGATTAAATTCACATAAGCAAATAGTTTGTATTTATCAACGTTTCAGCTGAAAGTCGGACGACTTCCAGCAGCCGTTGCTTGACCGAGGCGTCCTCCAAGCTTGGTCCGAGTTTCGACTGATTCTGTGCTTCTCGCGTCTCGGAGATATCCAGCAGGTTATCTTATCATATGGCCACCACTCCAAAACTTACTTTAAAAACTGTAAGTATAAAAAAATGAGGCCGCAAACCGAAGAACTGCCAAATATTTGGTCGTAACTCCAATATTCGACATGTGTTGAAAAAACGTGAAAATTTAACAATCCAAACCACCCCAACCGAGGGGTCGTTCTACTTACGTAATTAAAATAAAAGCTTGGAAACAATTAGTTCCCCTTCTTGTAAAAAAATCTTACACAACGTAAACTTGAAAAGTTTCCACAAAGAGGTAAACTATAGCGTCAATTGCTGGCGAAATCGGGGAAACCTGTTTACAAAAGTTGACGTCAAAACTTGGCAATATTTGGTAAAACAAAATTTTTACTTCCTTCATACCGATTATCCTTTATACCATATAGGGCCGCCTGAAGGGGTTGATAAACACGTGTTCGCTCGGCATGATTCAAAGTTAAGTAGATTGTATACTTACGTTCGGGAAAACACCGCTCGAATTAGCGCTTCATACTTTGTGATCATAATTCAGCGAGGGTAGATGCCGAACCGAGTTAGTTGACCAGTACGAACCGAACATGTGGTAATTGGTAATAGCAGCTATGGGTCGGTTTTGTAGTTCATCAAAATATACTGACCCGAACTAGCTATGCCCGCGGCTTTACTCACGTCAGCGCATATTCTTTTGGCATTATCAGGGAACATTACATGGGAACGTGAAGTCGTATATTCCTGACATCCTCTACAAAATAAGATACTAATAAACTGACTTAGCGTTAATTTTAACTAAAACGGATTAGTACCTTTTTATGTACTAAACGAACTCGTGGTCAATATCTGAGGTGAATCAATTTAGATTGCTATCGACACGGAAAAAGTTTATGAACAAAGCAAATAGATAGAAAACAATTAATGATCTATCTTATGTCGGGACATAAGATAGATCATTAAGTATCCTTTTTTATTAAAAAAATCGTTTATTCTGAGAGATTAATCAGCCGATCAAAAGCAATAGTGATAATCAAAATATGCAAAAACCGGTACCGAAACTGAAAAATAAAATACCGTAAACGCCAGAAAGATTAAATATGCGCTTCAAAATATTTGTGCGAATTTTGCCATAAATTAGAGCATTTGGAAAGGTTTTACGAGCCCAATTTTCACGTCTCCCAGCAATGACCAAATTGGTAAATTTAGGTTATTTTACTACACACATCAAAAGTATCTAGGGATCAACATATATTTTTGCAATAACTTTTCTCCTGATTGATATTAATTAAAATTTTCTTTAAGGATTCATCAAATAAAGTGTTTTCGTTTGTCACAGTAACGATTAACCAAGTCACCTTTGCATTAATAAAGAAATTTGCCATTTTCCTAATAAAGGGATTTTTGACATTTGAACCACTAACATTAAAGTTCGAAAAAAAGACTGAAATAACAGTTTTCTTTAAAATTTTATTGGGTAACTTAAACAATTAATAATCCGTGTTTCTACCGCGAACACTAACAACACAAGAACATCGGTTTGGCATACTCAAAATGAGTTCATCCAAATCACGCTGTGGAATGGCCGCCCATGTTCGTTGCAACAACAAAAAAAGGTCTTCTTGCGACTGGATACCCTCCATATTCGGCAGAGCTCTTCTCTGTAGCATATCCCATGCATGCTCAATCGGGTTCAAGTCTGGCGACTGAGCAGGCCAGGGCAGGACATTGATGTTAGCTGCGGCGAGAGTCTGTCTTACAACTCTTGCGGTGTGCGGTCGTGCATTATCATGCATTAACTGAAATAAGGGACCGATTTGCACTTGTAGAGGAACGATGACGTCTGATACAATCGTCTCAGCATAAATTTGAGCGTTGAGGTTGCCTCTGATCCAAATCAACTCAGTTCTTCCGCCGATCCAAATACCCGCCCATACCATGATGGTTCCACCACTATAAGGATGGACTTCCTGGCAGGATTTTAATCGCTGTTGGCGTCCAGGGGTTCTCCAGTGTCGTATACGTCTTGTATCCGGTCTCATACCAAAACGAGACTCATCAGAAAAGCACACGAAACGCCATTGTTCTTCTGCCCAATTTCTGTGTTCAAGAGCCCATTGATATCGAATCCTACGATTGTGCATTGCTATAGGTGGTACCCGTAGCGGTCTTCGGGAATGAAGGTTCACTTCATGCAAGCGGTTTCTGACTGTTTGGTCGCTAATTAAGTTCCCTGAAGAGTGATGAAGCCTCACGGCTAACATCATGGCGGTTATTGTTGGAGCTCTTCGAGTTAAGATTTGAATGTATCGGTCTTGTCTCCGTGTGGTGCAGCGATACCGTCCTCCATGGCGCTCAGCCACGGTACCAGTGCTTCGGTAACGTGTCCAAAGTCGACTGATAACACTCTGACTTGTATTCAGAGCTAAAGCTACAGTACGTTGCCGGGAACCAGCTTCTATCATTCCCACGGCTCTGAGCATTTCTTCCCTGCTTAAATGACGTCGCCGCTCCATAATAACGTTGGTTTTAATCAGTAGTAGGGAAACAGTAGCACTAATAATGTCTTCAATGCGTTGTATGTTTTTATAGGGAAAATATTGACAGCTTATTTTCATCTTTTACTCGAATTTGATTGAGAGTTCCTGATTCAAATTATGAAATGCACCAAAAAGGATCCATATAAATTTATAAAATCATAAATTTATTACAAAGCCACATCTCAATCTCAAGAAATCCGCATAAAAATGCTTGATCCCTAGACATTTTTGATGTGTGTATTTCAGTTATTGTGATATTATAGTATCTAATTAGCTTTTAAAAGAGTTACTTATTGTTGGTTTTCTTAGAAATGTGATCTCATAAAATACGTAGTTTGAAAATGACCTTTTTAATTAATATAGATATTTTAAAGAAATTGGAAAATAAATTGGAAAAAGGATTCACATAGATAACTTTATTAGTTTAGGAGATATAGTAAAAATTGTAAAGAGTTTCATCCAGATTAGATTTTTAAACATCATAATGTTCTAGGACTTTTTATTTCATTGTAATTTTTATTGATAGATAGATAGATAAACCAGTTATTTAGTGCACAACACACAGAAGTACAATTTACATGATTATAAAAACAAAGTGCTAATATACAAAAAGAAAAACATATTTACGAAATAAGTATTGTAACAACATGACATAAGAGACGTGGGTACCTTTCAAATTATTAAATAATTTTTACTGTAAAATTAGCAAAAAGAGACTAAAACTTTAAGAAATACGAAATATAACATAAAAATTACCTACTTATTGTTTTTCAAAGAGATTTAAAAAGACTTATACATTTGAATGTCTTTGTTGTTTTTAGATTTTGACGACGCAGCGGCACTGAGTCTGCCTATTTTGTTTTTTTTTTTTTTTTTCCGGTTGGACGTCGTTAAATAACTTCTCCCGCTCTGGGCGGAGTAGGAGGGAGTGTCAGACTTTTACTGACCCGCAACCCCGGCAGGCATCGGCCCTTGCGGACCCCTTCCTTTTTGCTGACTCGCTTTGAGCCGCGCGTGGAACACGAACGCGCCGTCGACACGGCCTGTCGTCGACGGCGAGCTAGCCCATTGCCCACCGTCCACAACGTCCGTTGGTGTGATGAGCATGGACATTTGTTTCCGAGTCATGGATGTTTACTCGTATATGTATAATAAGTATGTATTTACAAACAAAAAAGTATATATGTAGTATATCAACTATCTGGTGTCCACGACACAAGCCTCGTTGCTTAGTGTGGCACCAGATGGCGCTGTGTGTAATATCCAGCGATATTTATTTATTCTTCAATTAAATTAGCAGAAGTGTTGCTGTTGGCAATCGATGATTTATCAAAAACGCTGATTCATGTAATAACCAACCAAAAGGCTAAATACAAATTTTCATGATATTAGTGATTTTAACTTAAAAACAAAATTTCATCCCCCTTTTCACCCTCTTTAGGATTGAAATTCTAACAACACCGTTTCGTTAGCTTCCAACCATACGCCTAGATATTAAATTTTGTGATTTTTACTTCGAAAATTAAGGACTTTCCATTCACAACTTTTAACCGTCCCCTTTTTAACCGTTTGGGGTAGAATTATCAAAAACGCTGAGACACGTATAAATTAATTTTCAATCGTCAGCCTAAACACAAAATTTTAAGATCAGAACATACTTTCATCCCCTATTTAACTCCCTTAGGGGTTGAATTTCGAAAAATCCTTCCTATATCATCCAACCAACCAATCTTATACCAACAATACGGTCTACTCGGTATCAATTCTGTAGTATCTTGCAGACTTATCGCTAGAAAATTAAAACGATCGACATTAACAGGTCTTCTAATTATCAAAGATGCTAATAAAACATAAACTTATTAAAATGTTTAAAAATGATAGCAACAACAAAAATAATACCTAAATATATTAGGGAACTCTCTGTGACATATTTAATTAATGCGTATGGTTTATTGATAATTAGCAATTAAAGGGAAAATACTTTTAGTACAGCAAGAACTTGTGAACTTATCAGACTTCTGTTTTAGTACAGCAAGAACTTGGGAACTTATCAGACTTCTGTTTTAGTACAGCAAGAACTTGTGAACTTATCAGACTTCTGTTTTCTGTATTTATTTTTGGAGAAATCATCGTCATCGTTCTCCTGGCTTTATTCCAATTTATTTGTGGTCGACGCAGCATCTCTTCTTCTGCCATACTTTTCTATTACTTTTTGACCAAATATTTAAAGAAAAATTAATAAAACAATGTCAAAAAAATGAAAACGCCACAGTACCTACCAAAAATTAAAACAAATAAAAAAAAAGTGAATTTAACACAATGTAATACAGTTTACAGAGCGATCTTTAAACCGATAGGCTTTCTTACTCCGTTGAAACAAGCATAAAATAGTTGCTCTCATGAATGTCATGGCTGAAACGTCAAACAATTGAAGATACGGACATAATGCAATATTGCTCACTCCCTTACGAAAGTAGCGTGATAATATACAGCCAAACATTTGAAGAAGCCAATAGTCACATGAGTAAGTAAACGGTTACCTACTCATGTGCTATAGGGAATATTTGTGCAAAATTTGGGCAGGATCTAGGCAGTAGTTTTTGCGTGATCCCAGAACATCGGATTTGGATATTTACAATTTTATTAAATTACTATTTAAATTATTATTTCCTTTATTCATTATCTTACATATTGTTAACAATTTTTTCACAAAAAATAAAAAATAAATGGTAGCCCTGCAGCATCGCTGGGAACAGGGTCCGAGCTGCCGGTGGTCAGGGCGACGGGAGAGGAACCTCCTAACAGTACGTGCTGTGTCCAGAAGTACTGCTTTCTGAATCAAGCCCTTGATCCAGCTGCCAAGCGAGAGCCTCCTAAGATGTTGCTCGAGGCTTTTGGCTATTAAGCCATTATCCGACACGACAATCGGTACAATGACTGCTGTACTCACGTCCCACATGTCGACAATCTTGCGAGCCAGATCTAGATATTTGAATTGTTTATCTTTCTCTGCTTTCAGGAGGTTCTCGTATTGCGAGACAGTTATATCAACAATCATTGTGCGACGCTCCAATCGATCTATCACCACAATGTCAGGTCTATTGGCAACAACAGTCCTATCGGTGGTGATAGGTCGATCCCAATACAACGTGATATTACCATTAACGAGAACTAGGTCGGGCGCATACTTATAGTATGGCAATTCTGATTCCACAAGGTTTTACATCAAAGCAAGTTGCTGGTGAATAATCCTGGCAACAAGGTTGTGTCTATGCAAGTACTCTCCGTTAGCCAGACTAGAACACCCAGAAATAATGTGTCGAATCGATTCTCCCGGAAGGTGGCATGCCCGACATAATTGTGTCAACCGTGCCATTCTTCATAATGTATTTGCGGTAGTTATTCGTAATAATAACTTCGTCCATTATTGCACAGACAAAATCTTCGGTTTCCCCGAAGAGGTCACCAAAGCGCAGCCAGGATACGGACGCTAAGCTAAGAAGTCTATATCGGGGCCATGTAGGGCCTGGTAAAAGTGTACGTGAAGCTCCTTGCCCTGCCATTCCTCCCTGCGGTCATTAGTGTCTAATACTTTTAGACTTGCGCCAGTTCTCGTTAGCCAGGGAGAGCGGGGTTAGGCCCTTGTCCACTGAGACCACATCTCGGTGCATCCCCACGACGGCTTCTAGGAAGTATTCCCTGAGACTGCATACCTCAGGGTTGTGCAGGTTCTTAGCATTTAAGAAGCCTCGACCCTGCACTTCCGCGGGATATACAGTCTCATCATCGACGACCGTTAGCCGTGTGGTATCCGGCAGAGTAGAATAGAACCAACCCATTACACTCACGGGTGTCGTATAAGGCGACTAATGTCTGAGGCAGAACACCTTGCGCCTCCGTAGGCCAGAGAATGGGCAGCAGCGTTTTCTGTTAGTCTTTCATCACTGCGATCTCCAATCCGCCTGCCAAGCATGGAGATTACGGCAAATTCCTCCCATCATGGGAGAGGCTTATGTCCAGCAGTGGACGTTATGGGCTGTTGTAGTAGTCATCGACGACCGTGGGTGATGCATTCGATTTGCGGTCAGCAGTGTGTGTACCCTCCTATCCAGGGCATCAAGTTCCGTGTGAGTCCATTTGATTTCCTGTTAAGCCATGAACGGACTGCTGATGATGATTGCCTCCATTTCTGGTATTTGATCACACGCTTGTTCAACCTCCCGGGTCCAGTCGCCCTCAGTGTGACTAACAGGCACCGACCAGATGCTGCGCCAGAATGAACACATGGCGTCATCATCCCGTAGACGAGTGTCAGTAACATCTTGGTCCGGTCGCTCAT
The DNA here is from genome assembly GCA_941918905.2 of Xestia sexstrigata. Taxonomy (NCBI): domain Eukaryota; kingdom Metazoa; phylum Arthropoda; class Insecta; order Lepidoptera; family Noctuidae; genus Xestia; species Xestia sexstrigata. The sequence goes on along the minus strand of OW799200.2, from coordinate 5,460,760 downwards.
AAGCCCTATAATTATACCCACCTTTCATCACTTTGGAATGTGCAATTCTGAGTGTATCGCTCCACTCGCCGCTTGTACCGACGAATACGGCTTGCCCATGCACAGATCTTCTGCTTCAGGAAGTCGATACACTCCGTGATGTGGGCCAAGTAATCTCGAAAACTAATATCAGTTCCCGAGAACGCCCGCCTCACAAAGCGCAGCACTCTAGTGCGAGCATTGCCCTCCCTGAAGCAGATTAACTTGCCGATGAGTGCCCTAGCCTCACCGATACGCCGCTCAATCCTGCACTTCCAAGTTGGAACAGCAAATTTTGGTCGTGTAGCTCTTTCGTTGTTGGGGAATTTGACATGAGCTACACGACATGCCGCTACACCTCCACAATACAATATTGAGTGAGTATCGGCGAGGTATTTGCTGCTGTCAAACCAATTTGATTATTAGAAACAAAGGAGATTGACCAATCTGGACCAAATGCTGCCCAGGCATGAGAATACTTTTATTTTTTTCCTTACATGAAGAGATTTATTTAAAAAAAACATCCTCGGGATTATATTGTAACTAAAAACTTATCTTATGGGTTTTTGGTTGCTTAAACTTCTGATATTTATAATTTGTTTTACGTTTACGTTAAATAACATTACTAGCTTTTTATTATACCTCCCGAGTCGGGTTTCGACCTCGCTAGTTGCTCGAAGCAAGTTTTTTTTAACCGACTGGAAGGAAAGGGTTATTGTTAGCTCTATATGACAATTATTTAATGGAATTAATATAATTTGTATATAATCAAATATAATTAAGATAAGTTTAACTGAATTAAATGGGAATAAATAAATTAAATTAATTTGTAATACAATACAGCCGAAGAAGGCTCTGTATTCTGTAACAGTCTGTTATTCTATTTACATATTTGTGATCTTTAGCTATTTATGTAGCATGTAACTGTTATAAGTCAGTAATAAAAAAAAAACCTAACTTAAAGCCTATTTCCCGTTTTCACCAACACTAAGTGACATGACGAAGATTCGTAGAATATCTACATCACTAGCTACTTCCCCGTTGCTATGGAAATAATTTCTACGTCTATGTCTACGTAGAAACTCGAGTATGCGAGTTGCCCCATGCTCGAGCAGAAGATATCTCGAGTTGTATAGCTTTGTCTATTCTTTGTAGTAAAGAGATGGAATAGGTCATACTACGCAGCCAGGTGTATGAACGAAGCAAAAGGAGTATGTAAGGAGCGTAGCAGGTGGCGTTGTGTGGTTTTTGCCTACTCCCTTGGGTAAAAAAAAAAAAAAAAATATCGCTAGACATTACACACAGCGCCATCTAATGCCACACTAAGCAACGAGGCTTGTGTCGTGGACACCAGATAGTTGATATACTACATAGATACTTTTTGTTTGTAAATACATACTTATTATATATATAAACATCCATGACTCGGAAACAAATGCCCATGCTCATCACACAAACATTTGCTCCGACCGGGATTCGAACCCGGGACCCTAAGAACGTAAGGCAGCCTCACTACCGCTGCGCCATTCGGGTCGTCAAATAAAAGGCGTGAGTTTATGTGTGTATGTATAATAAAGTTCCAAATATATTTTGTTTCTATAGGTAGAGAGCGGTTATCGACCTCTCAAATAAGTAGGTAAATAATTCATAATAGAAATAAATGTAGTTATGTTGAAATAGATAACAATAGTTAATCTTGTTTTATTTAGGAAGGTTCTTGTTTTTTTTTTCTTGAACATAAAAGAATTAGAAAGTGTTGGTCTCTGCCTTATTACTGCCATTTAATTTAATTTACAAAGTATTAGCTACGCATAAAACTTGCATTAATCAATCGCTGAAGTGTTGTTTAAGACCAAATCTACTAGTCGAACGATTAAAAGAAAATGGCGGAATTTAAGCAGGCCAGGATTCATACAATTTTCAGTTTAAGATGAAGATGTATTTACCTACATTGAAATTACATACTGCTGAATAAATATTATGTAGATAAGTCTTTAAAAATCGACGCAAAACAAAAGATACGGAATAATTCTGAAAAGAAAAAAAACCGATGAATGCCTAAAATGGTTTTAAATCTCAAAGTTTTAAATTACTTTAAATATTCGAGGTCAATACATTTATTGATAATTTTTTTGAGTAGGTAACCAAGGCTTTTATGATAGCATTATTGTTTTTTGTTTTTATTTTCAGATAAGATAATTCTTGCTTCTTTGCAATATATTTAAAACAAAGTTCAGACTAATTATTTTTAATTAAAATTTTGTAAGCAACGCAGTAGATAATTCTTAATAGAATATTTATATTACCATGAAGAGAAGAGAATGAGTCTAGTGAATGGTATGGCGGTCGCAAGTGATACTGCTGAGCATTAGGTTCTGTTCCCAGGTCGAGCAAAGCATAAAGTATAATATTAAATAATATTAAGTAAGTCCTGGAATTTCTCCGCCAGGGACTTTACTGTTGCTGGCACGGAGTGTAGATTTGTGCCTGATTGATTGCTCGCCCCCTAATACATGCCTAGCCCCTTAGAGATTACAGGAGTTTTGTATTATTTCAAAATACATTTAATTATTTCGCAGTCTATAAATGTATCACGAGTACCAAATGATCCTTGTTGCCTTGTACGCTTGTACAGTAAGTACCTATGTGCCCACGGCCCCAAATATTATGAATGAGAAAAGAAGACGACCAATTTACTAACTATCATTCGTCCACAAAATGATTTTACCTTTTAGAGCAGAGGCACTCTGGGTCCCAGTGGCACCAGGCAACTTACCCAACAAGAATACTACCGTTTATTTATTTAGAAATTCAAGCACAACATAACAGAACCATGTCTACAGTACTACACACCTGACCTTTCTGAAGAATCTCACGAATAAGATGTGTAGGTCCTTCTAGGGCACCTCTCTCTGCGATGCAACTCACATCTGCCTTGTAAATTCAAGCACAACATAATAGACCCATGTCTACAGTACTACACACCTGACCTTCCTGAAGAACCTCATGAATAAGATGTGTAAGTCCTTCTAGGGCACCTCTCTCTGCGATGCCACTCACATCGGCCTTGTAAATTCCTTTTGTTAGTCGCCTTTCACTCATTCTCTCAACATGACCAAATCATTTAATCATGCTCTTTTCAATTTTAGTCACTAGATCTTCTTTAAAATTGCCACGTCCACATAGAACATAATTCCTCAATTTGTCATTCCAAGTTTCACCACAAAATGAGTAAAACATATCATCTTCCTGCCCTTCGTCTCATTCTACTTGTGGTCTGCGCAACGCGTGTTCTTCTTCCATTCTCCCCTGTCAGACGTCACGGCATCGTCTACTAAGGAGTAGACGATGCCGAAATTAGTCTTTTTCCTTGCTTGATGTTTTAGTCATTTTCAAGTTCAAGAGAAAGGTCTCTTGAACTTGAAAATGACTAAAACATCAAGCAAGGAAAAAGACTAATTCACAAGACGTATATAAATATTTTATTCATAATCTCATAGCATCTTAAACATGACCCGTACCAGTTCATTAACAGGCGAACAAGTCGCTCAAACTACTTACAATATCTAATACTTTCAGAGTTAACTGCAAGTTTACAGCCACATTTGACGAAGTGTCTGGGTAACTAAGTACATTTGTAAGCTTGTATTGGTAGCAGGTGGTGTTCTGGACCATGCTTCTGCCGGTCCCCGCGGGAAATTATATGTACTAGGGAAAGAAAATTTGATGTACTTATGCATCGTCCAGCTTCCTAAACCAAGTAAGAGGCTCATGGGTGGAATGAAAACTCTGACATCAGGTAAGGTACTAACCACAGGATACAGAAGAAGAACATCAGCCTTCTACCGCGACTTCGTCCGCGTCGAGGAAACAAACGAGGGCAGTCTCAGAAATATCCGGCCTATAAACTATAAATAAGAAAAAAATCTAAGTTTTTTTTTATTTATAGGTTTTCTAAACTCAAACTCAAATCATTTATCATTTATTTTTCAATCTTTTATCTGTCAGTTCGCGCACTTTCAATCGATGGTCATCCAATGAACATGAAACATCTGAACGAACTTGAAACAATGAACACTGAAACATCTTCACTACTCTATTTTGTTTTATTTCGAGGAATTGCGGTAGCTTGTTTGTATCCAAATTTTCGGTCTAAATCAAATTCACTTTCTGAAATCTCTACCTTAAGTTTGCCAGTTCGCGCACTTTCAATCGATGGTCATCATAACATTTTTTTTGTTATTTTTTTCACCATTTTTGGTGTAGTCACGTCATTTTTCAAACTCGGCCACCCAATATTATGATGTTGTACATCTACATGAAGAAGCAGACTCGAGTAGAAATAATAAAAAACTCGGTTTTCAAATTGGTCGGAAACAAGTTTTTCAAATGATAGTTTTGTATCACGTAACGGTGACCAATTTTCTCCATGATCAAAAAGTCAGTGGCAGTGTTCACTATTTGATGGGTGCGAAGCAAATAATATAGCTTTCCATCAGGCGTGATCGAGGTCAGGAGCTGGACCATTTTGTATTAAAAAAAAAATGGCGGCTTGAAAGTATAGATTTTAGTTTTATAAGGTTGGTATTTGCTTCCAAATACCACCACTGCACCGCCGCGAACTCGGTGATAGTCTAGCTCTCCATCAGTGCGAGAATCTTTGAAAGGTGAGTACCGTGTCCTACATCCGAACTCTCAAACTTTACCTCTTTATTATGTATAAGACTCCATAAGTCAACTCAGCCTACATTAATTCACTCCTGGACATAGTCTCCCATGTTACGCCACACCCACAACAGACATCCAGAATCATCATCTGCCTAGCTTTTTCGCAACCAACCGGAAGCCGACCCCAACATAGTTGGGAAAAGGCTAGGCAAATGATGATGAATTTTGGGCCACTGACTACCTGTAACGACTGTCAAAGATCTACAAATGACAGCCGGGACCAACAGCTTAACGTGCTTTTCGAGGCACGGAGGAAACTTGGTATGCAACGGGTAGTCGCCCATCCTCAGATTAACCTAGGCAAGCGTGGCTTGACCTAAAGATCGAGTCGAGTGGCTGTTATTAGTTAGCCACGAGCTCGACAAATAAGCATTTTTAAAGAACCTATAATTAATATCGTCAAAATATTGAAAGCAATTTTTTGCAATTCTGATCTCAATATTGTTAGGAAAATTTAACGTTAACTGTCTATTGAAAAATCTACTGAATAAATTCTGGTTTACTATGTCAAATAACCGGCAAGAAACTACTTGGTTAAAATACTTATATACCTAGAGCACATATCATCACGCCCGTACTCTAATCAAAGTGTAGGCAGAGGTATTAAGAACACCCACAAGTCTCCAGGCGTCCCATGTGAAAGGGGCTAGCGTATTACCTACCATTAGGTAACCGCGAAAATATATATTCCGCGACAACTTTTATGAAAAATTCCTATTGTTGTCTAGCAAAAGAGAACAGAAATTCATGCATTAAACGAGGTCCTATAATATTTTAATTTATTTAAGGTCACTACAGGAGCTAAATGCGAGTTTTATAATGCAAAAAAAGCATATGATTCACTGCAATAAACAAAACCAGAAAAATATATGATATTCTTCAGGATATATGCTAGTATGATAGTGTTTTGAAAACATAATACAACTAATTTTACTCGATAAAAAAAAATCACGAACTTATCTCTAAAAAATTATTTTAACGAGTAAAAACCATCCTAAAATACATGCGATCATTCTGATTTTTTGGCAAATAATTCTACAAGCAACATATTAGCATGATAGTGTTTGATTTTTTTAGTCCAATCAATATATTTTTTGTAAATCGCAAAAAACCAATTTCGCACTATTCGGCCCGCTGTGACTGACGTAACAACCACTTTGTAGTGCAAGCTGATTATTACTTTATTCCAACAGTATTTCAAACGAAGTTTAGTCACCACAAATAGAGTTGCTAATTTAGCTCCTGTAGTCGCCTTAAGAACGACCCTATTTAAACCAACACTGTCACTTACGGGATATCTTCCGTTTTTCAATTATTCTGAACCGTGGAAGCTTGAAACAGGACCCTTATCTGATTTACACTTATGACTGTGTTCTCAAGCACAAGACAGCTCCCCGAATTTTCGGCGTGATCACTAGCGCCACTTTAGTAAAAAAATCAGAACTCGTTAAATACACGGTTAATATAAAATCTGATTGACAAAATCAATCTTTTGGTCTTCTAAATTATTTACGTCTGCTTAACTCATTGAAACATAGCTCGCTGTCGTTACAGATACAAAATAGGAATAAAACGGCCGTTTTTATCATTTTTTCTAACTGTAACTACAGTGAAGTATATTTTAATGAATTAAATAGACGTCAATAATCTAGAACTCTAAAGCAATGATTTTGTCAATCAGATTTTATATTAATTGTGTATTTAACGAGTTCTGATTTTTATACTAAAGTGGCGCTAGTGTGTACGCCGAAAATTCGGGGAGCCCCTTAACGGCCTTACTAACTAAAAGCTGTGCATTATTTTGGTGTGGCCTAGTGTTACTGCTAACGGTCAGAAATCTCACATAAATGTCCATCTATTACCTGTACGTCGTATTTTTTCGAGCGGAATCGAATCCCGAACAAAAAAATAAAGACATCTGTTGAAGTGCCGTACCACTGGACAACAACGCGGTGCCTAATTTGAGTACTTACATCCCCAAACTATAGTTTATCGTGATAGGCAGATGGCTCTAGATAACCTAGCCTAACCTTTTATAACCTAACCCAATTCTAAAGAACTCTTATCTACCACTTATAAACTAGCTAGATTACTGTTCAAAGTATTAAAATACGATGATCACACTTTTCAGAATCTTACATAGCTTCCGTTCTTCTGCTACTTTAAAAATAAATTGTCATCTTCCACCTGAGTATAAAATAGTACAATGTTTAGATTTTTACTGCTGTTTGAAAATATACTATAATTAAATTCGAGTAGGTATAACTTACTGAGCCAAGGAATTGGGCGCGACGAGTAAGTAAATAACGATATCACTTTGAATCACTACGATTCACCAAGTAACACAATTCAAACTTTACGCTAAAGAAATAACGAATATTTTTCTTTCCACAACGCGATAAAACATAAGGCATTTTTGATTTATGATTGCGCCATTGTGATAAGCGCAGGAGAGGGGTCATAGAACTTTGCAGGGCTCACAGTCTCACACGCGGGAACGAGACGAACTATTTTTCTTCATACTGATTCAGAATGCAATTTTTACTTCACTTTTGCATAACAAGGCTTAAAGGAAATAGTCGCCAGCTTAGGATCTTAATTTAAAAAAAGAGTCCTTAGTGAGACAAATATGCTTTAAGAATGCATATTATAGAACTGGTATCGGAGTGGGACGATGTGAGTGTCGCAGGCTGCGTAGAGCGCTGCAGGCCGGTGTGTAGCGGTGGAGCGGGTCGTTGCGTGCGCTTCTGGACTTGGGACGCAAAGCGAACAGAGGAGAGGAGCGGAGGAGCCCAGCGGAGCAGCCGAGCGGAGCGGGTGCGGGCATCACTCGCGGTCCGACAGTGGTGCGGCGCGGACGACGACGCGCGCCAACCGGTCGACGGACTAACTTGCCAACATTCGTCTTCCAACTCTTTCGGACCACCATGAGGACCGGAAGGGTCCCGCTTGCGGCCCTTCTGCTAGTCCTCGCCTCTTCAGTACTACAGGTAAGTGTTTTTTCAAACTTTGCCAAAAAGCCGGCACGCAACCAATCCGGGACGATTCTGAAAAATAACTTTGCAAAAACTTTTTTGACTTCGCGCAGTCTAGACCTCGCAATTTTGTATTTATTGTACACGCCTGACTCATTTTAACTGGACAAAAGATTTGTGTTTGAGTATTGACTAAGTTAAAGTAATAACTAGGTATCGGTGACGGAGCCGGTTTCTGCAACAGAACTACTAAACATATTTTAACTTTACGATGTTTAGTTTGTGTGTTTGTTTAAACAAAATATAAATGAGCATAGCTACGCACAGTTTAGAAGGACATCCTACTATATATTAGCCATAAATTTATCTGTGAATTTACTTAATGGGTTTCTTCAAAATTAGTAATTCACGAAAAATTGTGCCTAGTATCTAAGTATCAATTGATAAAAACAGATTATTTTACGTTGATAAAGTTTAGGGTAACCCAGTTATAAAATATGTTTATTATATTCATTGATTAAAAATAAACTAGCAGGCAATTCATAATTTTATTTATTAATGTCATTTTTACATAGGAAATAGGCGGCGTGTTGATTGCACAATAATGTAATTTTCAGTAATAATATCAATAAAACGCTTATTGTCTTATTACCAGTTTTATAAGTGCTAAGTATTACCTACGGGTGTATTGTTACAGCTGTTTGGTTGCCCACGCTAATTTTATTCAAGTCCAGTCTGCATTTCTGTCCACCAAAGTAAATATCATTATTTAATTAAGTGTGCAATCTTAAATGAGGTCAAATCGCCAAGTAAAATAAGTCGGATGTCGTGTTTTCGAATTCCGAATTTGTTGTTGTGTATAAAATAAGTATCATAAAACAGGTTATATTCTATAGAATCCATCACCTCGGAGAGTAATTGGTTTATTTTTAAAGTCTTATAATTTGACTGTACGACAATTTTGAAGTTTTTTGGTGGTAGGCTTAAATAACTTAAACTACCCCACTAACTAGCTGCAGTGAATGTTAATCTTCCTCAGTTTAAATCTTAAATTGCACGTACGAGATGTCATCTTAACTCTATTAATTTCGGTTTCGAGTGATCTGTTAATAATAAAAACAGAAAATAAAACTGTTTTCTAGAAAAATCCTTAGCAATTATAACTCCTAAACTCAACAGAAAACCGAAGCTGAACAGTTTACTATTAATGACGAGGAAAAAAATACTGGAGTTTAAATCAATTTTCAAAAGACAAAATCGTAATAATTGATACCATTTCACGTTACTTCAAATACCAGTGACATAATAAAATTATTTAAATGAACGTCTCTAAATGATCTTCTCACTCGCCAAACTTGCTTGCTACGTCATAATTCATCATATGACTGGTTTTAATCGTTTAATACGAGTTTTTCTACACATTTTCGAATCTACGTATTTTTTAGAGATTGATCATTGTTTTAGATAATTAAAAAAAACGCGTACGTGACGCGTAACAAGATTTAAACAGTATGTTTCTGTTTCTTGGCGTGACACAAGACAGGATAGGAACAAACCTGGGAAAATTAAAATACCAAGGAATCAATGAAATCAATACTACTGTGATTACATTATGCTGTACAATCTCTACAGGGTGAAAACTCGAGATTACTTTTAGAAAATTTAAAAAAGATTGTGCTGATGCATGCATTGACTAGTAAACGGGCCATGGAGGTACTTAAAGTAAAGCTACAACCTTAAAAACTAGTATTAAATAATTGTTGGAAATTTTACCCCCAATATATCCGCAACTAGAAGGTTTCCAGGTATGGTCTAGCTCTAGACTGTAGAACAAAAATATGATCGCAATCTCGGGGAGAACAAGTGCTTCGCTTCGTTGTAAGGGTCTATTTACACCCTTTATATAGTCAGTGGACCTGAACGCTATACCATGTTTCAACTTGATGTGTCCAAAGCTAGATTGGCAACTAAATATTAAAATCAGCCAATAACGCTCCCACAGCTGGGACACAGGTCTCCTCTCTGTGGGAGGGAGTGGGCTGCAATCCACCACGCGTAACTAGTGTGGGGCTTCGAAATTTTGATTCCGATTTCCTATTTGGAGAAACTGCTACTATATTCCTGTTCAGTTATCTAATTAGGCAGTTAGACGTCTTCGTCTTAATATTTAGAAATAGACATGAACCTAAATTTTATAAGTCACTCAAGACTTTAAATATTTTATTTTTGATACTATAGAACATTTAATAGTCACTACTATTACTTTTTTAGACCCGTGGGATAATTCTGTAACACATTCGCAATCCCAATGCAATTCAGTTCAACAATAATTTATTGCGATATTAAATTCCTCGAGTTTGACGATTTTTTCAAACGTGTGATGCATGGATTACGAATTTCTTTCAGAATCTTTCGGATTGTGTGCTATACTATTGGGGACGCGGTTTTAGAAATTCAATAAGGAAATAATTTGCATTTTTTTGTGAGATCTTAATTGTGATTGGTTGACAGAAATAAATAGGGTCTAATCAAACAGGGTCTGTTAATTATTGTTGAGTTTATTATGCTACCAAAAAATAAGTGTTTGTCTATTGTGGCCTCAGTGTAAGTGCGGAGCGACAAAGTGTTCGCCAATCGAGAGTACTGGTGCGTCATCTATCAACTCAATTTGCCATAGGAGTATACATCTTAAAAGCTTTCTCATTTTACCACTAAACTTCTAACTTACCAATTTTCACGTGGTAGTCATCAATACGGAACATAATTTAATATAAATGATTTAAGTAACGTTGCTGCTTGTCGGTAGGTATATCTATATTGGAACACAAAACGCTTCTCATGTCTGTGTTGTTCTCAACTGCGAGACGGTTTTTGATGCGTTTTGCACCATTATTTAAATAATTTATTCCGTAAGCTTTATTTGTTTTATAAATTAATATGTAACCTACATTTAAAACAAAGAAATATGTAACAAAGAAATTATTTTGTCAAGCAGTAATAAAAACCAAAAACCACGGGTGGGTTACTAGTTATAATAATAATGTACTTATAGGTACAACCTTGTAGCCAGGATTATCCATCCGTCGCGCAACGGTCCCGCATGATGAGAACCTCGTGAAAGCCAAGCAAAGGAAGATAAGCAAATTGACTTGGCTCGCGAGGTTGTCGACATGTGGGATGTGGACTCAGTGATCATTGTGCCAATAGTCGTATCAGCCCATGGCTTAATTGCCAACAGCCTCGACCTACCTGAGGAGGCTCTCATTAGGCAGCTGGATCGGTATGATTCAGAAAGCGGTATTCCTGGATACGGCTCGTATTGTTAGAAAGTAGGTCCTCTCTCTGGAGCCATGATCCGGCGGCGGTCATGGCTAAGCTACCGGCGTAGCTTGGACTCTGTTCCCGATATCGGTGGGCTACAATTTTTTACATTTTAATTTTTTATTTATATATTTTTTTAATTAATATTAAAAAATGTAAACAGTTTGTAAAAACATGAATAAAGGAAATAAAAATGTACATACTTAAAGTGCTAAGCGAACTAGGTAATCCACAATATTATTGTGAATGTATGCTGGATAAAAGCAAGATGTGTTTACCTGTTTCTTCAGAGGGATTTAATGCAAACACTTCTTCCAATACTTTGCCTGTAAAACTATCTAACAGTTGTAGAACTGTTAGATAGTTTTACAGGCAAAGTATTGGTCTACCTGTGCTTATCTCTTTAATCTCATTGACAAAAGACGGTCTTCTGGGGTGTAAAGTGCGCCTGCAGGCACTACGAATTTTGCAAGAGTTATATTTGTGTCGAATATGTAGAATATGTGATTTTAACCCTTGTCCACCGTTCTCGCTCAGCTCACGTACTTTGTGTGCACTATATCAATGTTTGTTCGAACCAGCACTAAGCCGTACTTTTCAATCACCCTGTGATTCCTGTGACAACTTAGGACAGTAATCGTATGATTGACGCGTCGATTGCTGATGAATTCGAATGGGAATCAAAGTGATACGCTGTTTGGTCTTAATTTTTTTTGTGTTATTGCTGTTTGGCCAACTGACAAAAAGGACTTTAACTCAATTTACCTTTACCTCATAGTAAATTACGGTGAAAACACCTGCGTAAGAGAAGTGACGATGCCGTCCTGATATCGCGTTGGGAATCAATTCAGTAGCAATGAGTTAACATTCAACCGCAACGACGAAGACATTTGCCGTCTGCCGTCCTTCATGGATTTGTGAAATGACAATTAGAATTAGCAAACGGTAGGAGCGATAGTCGTCCGTCAATTACCAGACAACCAAGGTTCCAGTGCTGTGGCTGGCAGATAAAACCTGACAGATATAACTTGACGGTTAAAATTCAGAAACTAGTAGTTATGACTTGCGGGATGATTTTTCAAAACTTCCTTCAATACTTTAATTATCATTCTGTTTTAAAACTCCTTGTATTACGAGTACGACGCTCCTGAAGTCAGTAAGCATCTGCGCTTACGCATGCCTTGACGATATTCCGATTAAATAACTGGTTTTAAAGTTCACTGGGCTCTTTGGTAGATTACTATAAGGCTTTCGACATCTTAAAATATTAAACCATATTTTCTGGACTTAATGAAGTTGAGGCAGAGTCTTAGGACAGGATCAGTCTGACTGAGTCTGACTGATGCGGACAAATTGCGGAACTGCTGTGGACATAGATACGCCCAACTAGCAAAATCAGTACTTATAACGCTCTCAAGACTACTTTTTTAGTACTTATAAATTGCTTATAATAAGCAATTTATAAGGCATTATTAGGCTTGTAGAGCATTAGCTCTACAAGCCTGGATTTGGGCGCAGTTATAGGAGCATTTAGTTCTATAACTATCTTATAATCAACTTATTAAATGTTACTGAGCCCTATAATATACTTGACGAAGCTTAATAGCAGAAGAAATTGCGCTATAATGATCTGAGACTACACAATTACAAGCACAAACGCTCTTGTTAATATCTGACATAACTATCTTACCATAGCAATCTTGTTTGTAATGCACTAGTAAAAGTATATTTTAATAGAGGCTTTCTTTGTTAAGTTTTTTGTTGCTTCGGCTGTTGGTTCCGGTTGTTTTGTGGTAAAACTTAATAATAACGTATGATTCTATTTCTATTATTTTGTATTATTGTAGAATATAAATTAAAAAACATGTACCTATCGTAAATATAGTGTATGAACACGTGGGGAAGTCATTTTTACTGTAAATGTGTACCACAATATAGTTAGTTTTTACAAGCCCCTCCCAAAAATAGCACATTAGTATATTGTTGTTAATAAAATATTTCATCAACTCTTATGAATATTAGAAATTGCTCTTCATTAGGTACTTTGTAGAACTTTATACGTAAATTAGTACTTGTAGCAAGAAAGTAAGTACTTTATAGGTAAATTAATACTTGTAGCAGTTTCAGCCCAGAAAACTTGCCTCCATCGACCTCCATTTTAAAACAAATTAGGGTTCCTTTGGAATACTTATAAAGTTATTGATCTAGTAGCTTATAAGCTTTTTTGATCTGGAAGCGCTCTTATCAAGTACTATTTGATTTAAAAGAGTCTAGAGCAAAACTATAACGGCGTAAACATAAAGTGATCTCAGCTAAGTATGTTATAATATATTGTTCACTCACAAAACAGGCTACTATAGGATCAAAATGTTATTCTAGATTATTTAGTTTTACTGTAGACAATTATAAGAGACTTATTTCTAAAAGTGTACTATATGATAATCTTTTTGCTAACTAAAAGACTCAGATATAAGAGCAAATGCACTTGAGCATATATATGCTTCTGAAATGCTATTACTAGTAAAAGTGTCCTATACATGTCTTATAAGTAAGTTTTGCAGCTAACTATAAGACCGAGACATAAAAACGAATGCGCTTGAGTATATCAAGGCTTGGCAAATTCTATTATAAGTTAAATAGTCTTTGTATAGGATTACTTTGCTAGTTGGGTACCTTCTTTAAAATATTTGCTGAAATAACAGTCACTGTTCGGTGTCCGCAGCGTGTCTGCATTTTTGGGCCTACGTACCAGATTGACTGAACTCTTGAACTTGAACGAGCAGTTAATCTTAGACTATTGTTAAGCGTAGGTAATTACACCTATTTGCTCACTTGCGACCAACCTTATTACGATGACCCACGAGAGAAGACGTTGATATGAAACTATTGAAGTAATGTTAATCAAACCAAACAATTTGCATCACACATTTCAGGACATACGTTAAGTGGTAGATTATAATGTTTAAACACTGATTCAATCTAAATCTAGACTCTATTTATATTAACTTGCAAGGTCTATATTAGCATTAGTTCTGCATGATGTGACTTAGCGACATAATTTTGTATGATAATCATAATGATGACATAATTGTAAATTCACCGCTTCTTTGATTCACCAGGTGACGAGCTTGTTAGTTATCAACGCAAGATACTAAGAATTGTACGAACTGATCTGCAAGAATTTAATAATCATATTATATGTACCTAGAATGCTTGTTTATATTTATGGTGGTATTTAGAGAATCACTCTCCGACCGGTCGAATGCCCGAACAGGAAAATGAGACAAGAGAGCTGCATAATTGACAGACTGTTGTTGAATTTGTGAAATTAGACCATTCGAATATTTTTAAACGGTCTAATTCAAATGGTTCAATATATTAAATGGTTCTCTATTGAATTATTTGATATTTTGGATAACTAGTGCAACTGAAGAGCCGCTTTAAACATTAACCAAGTTATCATAAGTCTTGCTCTTTTTAAAAAAAACTTACAGTTCTTTTGACCCCGTCAAATCCGCGTCCGTTTTTATCAAGGTTATCTCTAGCGTGATACGGCTATGCCTAAATTTAGTGTTAAAGTTTGACTTATTTAGCGTCGCCTATCTGTCGTACGCATGTTTGCTTTACGTATAGGCCAAGAACTCTCGTTATCCGCTTCCAATTGGTAAATAAGATAAAAATGATCTTTGCACGCGTTCTAACCTGAAATATTCTCTCTGCTTGCTGGGAATAGGTTTATTTAATAACTTGATTCGAAATCCGCCATTTCTCCTCTATTAATATCTAAATTTTTGGGAGGGCCAAAAACTAATCGCCTCACCGAACCAAGTTGTTTAACCAAGTCCGTGACAATTTAAAAGTAAAATTTCAGTTTATAATGTCCTCAGAGCTGTTCAAATATACGTCTCATAACTATGTACATTTATCAATCAATGATGTTTCCTGCTGTTTTAAATATGCCTACATAAACAGATCAGGCAAACGACGTTTGTTAACCCTCACGCCGTCACGTCATCGACGGTTTGTTGCGTTTTTATTAAACTCTAGATCATAATTCTTTGTGTGTAACGTGTCCTGCGGCCCCTCCCCACGCTTTTCGAGTGTAATAAAAAAATGGTAATATGTCAAAACACCGATATGACTGTGCTTTGAGCGCGATACGTAGGTAAGTATGTATGTAAATAAACGTTTCCGAACGAAATTTAAAAATATGGTGAAAACCACATGAAAATCCATCGTCGAGTGAGGAAAATCCGGTCATACAGACAATTTTGCAAAAAGCGACATGTACATTTTACAGATATAAAAACTACTTTCCAGTGAATTATTCACTATGTTATGTTAGTAGCATAAGTTGTCATTGAAAAGCTCTCTCTAATGGTATAATGTTATTGTTATTGGTCACCCAGAAAATGTTAACTTTGGTGCTCAAGTAATCACCTATTTGGGTCAAAAACTCCTAACGGACAACGAATTGGCGAAAGTCGTGTTACTGGCCAAGGTTCTTCTTAAAAATCTCTACACAATGGATTATATGTTATTACTATTGGTAACCCAGACAACTTATTAGTTGCCAAGACAAACTTAACTTCGTTGTCCAACTAGTTACCTATTTAGCTCAATAACTCCGAACGGACTGAGAATTTCCAAAAGTCGTGTTAGTTGCAAAGGTTCTCCATAAAAAGCTCTTTTCAATTATGTTGTACATCTTATGGCTATTGGACCTTGGTGCAGATGCCCATATTTTGAAGCTTTAATGCTTTCTTTGCCATCCGAAAATCGTCTATTCGTAATTTTTAGGGTTCCGTACAAAAGTGAAAACAAATACGGAACCCTTACAGGATCACTCGTGCGTCTGTCTGTACGTCCGTCTGTCACAGCCAATTTGCTCCGAATCTATTGGACCAAATCGGTTGAAATTTGGTAGGATTGTGTAATCTTATGACCCAAATATAGATGTGCAAAGTAAATAATTTTTTTTTTTTAAATAAGGGTCATTTTCGGGGGCAAATTAGGAGTAAAAAAGTTTTGCAAACCTTTCTGTGTCATATATCAAATGAAAGGGCTCGTAACGTGGATCTCAATTATGTTTTTGTTATTATTGTAAAATAAAGTTTAGATTTTATTCATGAAAGAAGACGAAAATTTACCATTCCCCCGCCGCGCTGCAGCTATGCAGCGGGGGAATGGTCAATTTTCGTCTCTCAATATCTCGCTCGATTTCGTAATGTCAAAAAAAGATAGACATACGACTTTCCGAATCGAAATTCGAATCGAAGCGTTGTGAATAAGGGGCCAGATCTCCGAAACTACTGGGCCTAAAATTTTGAAAAAATATAATATATAGTTGCATTGCTTGTAGATTACAAACCAAGAAAGAACAAGGAAAACCTATAAGAATTCATTCAATTGAAAATAAAGTGGTAAACTCAATATAATACGTTCACTTAAAACTGAAAATTTGAGTTTGGCATTTTACGGAATCCTCTCCACGAGAGTTCAACTCGCACTTGGCCGGTTTTTATATGACAAGATGATACAGTTGTTTGTCTGACATACATTACTAAACAGGCGCCATATGATTATCACATTATAATTAAAAAGAATTAAGTTTATAAAAATAAAATCAATACTGAGCAGTATATCAGTTATATAAAGATAATTAGGTCACTTCCCGCTTATAATTGTATCGTGTGAAAGGTCAAGAATGCATCTATTATTTTGTTTAACACTGTTTTTGTAAAATTTATCGGTAACCGATAATGAAACGGATGGATTGCACAAATTGCGCAACTTTTAAATAAAATTTACTATAGTAAAGACGCTAAAATCGTTTTCTATTAATAATAATGAAGAATTTTTATTTTAGCTTATAGAACTTGTGAGTCTTGTGTGTGACTACTTGATTTGCTTCGCTACAGCTTGTGTTGACGGAACTCCTGCTTCAATTACCTACAGCCAATTCTGTTTGATCAACATGTAGGAACCTGCTAAGATGGATTAAAACTCAACCTCGAAGGATATACGAGTATTTCAATTAGAACATAACAGGCGCTTTTGAATGTCAAAAACAAAAAGATGCAGCTGCAGTCCCAGAGACAAGGCATAATAACTCGTGAAAATAGTTGCCAATTCCAAAACTTAGATCTGAACAGAGAAGAACGGGCAAGAAACTCCATCGACACTCCTTTAAATCAAAATGTTTTTACAAGACAAATAGGTCGAGATTATACATATACTATGTGAGAATGATGTTGAATGACGGACACATGAGCCTCGCGAACTTCACTGAGTAAGATATCCATATCCCAGAGGAGATCAGCCCTGCTGCGGAAATAAGTAAAAAGCCTTTTGAGAAAACATTCCATGTTCCTTGCTTACAGCATGTTTATTTACGGTTTTGTATTTGTCCAAAACTTTGCCTGACCTTTAGTTGTTTGGTGGAGTGATGGAACGTGGCTACCGTTTATCGACGGAATCATGTATGTACGGTCGAACAAGCTATTTGGTTTACATTTTACAATGTAATTTTTTGTTGGTTAAACTGTAAACCAAATAGCTTGTTCGACCGTACTACAAGCTAAGGGCTTGTCCAGAAAGGGCGAATCACGCGCGAGTCGAGGGTCTGGCGTTATGCACGCGATTTACGCGCGTATTTTGAATTCGCGCGATGCTTGTGGACGCGATGTATTCGTGCTTAGTATCGCAATAGCGCGCGAATGAATTCGCGCGAAACGTTTCGCGACGAATTCGCTTCTTCTGGACAAGGTCTAAAGCTCACAAAACATCAGACGTCTTGTGTGGCAGGTGCGTTGTGTGCCTATTGAATGTGATCTGTATTCTATATTAAACTTTAGAATTAAGAAACGATTCCCTCATGCTTTTAGTGCTCAGTCTTTGACTAACAAAAGGTTTTAACCACAGTTTCTAGGCCTTTACAATGACAATATATATGTGATCTTTTCTGAAATAGTTCACGGCATTCATTGTATTTTATGGGTTCATCTTAGTTTTTATACTTTCCATAATTTTATGGTGTGTTGATTATTCTATTGTACCATCAAGATCACGCCAAGACAGTGAGAAAGGTGCCTAAACGATCGACAAGCATTTCTCAGAAGTAATTAGAAGAAGCTCGGGGTACTGGTTATCTACCTACCGGTGTTTATACAAACTTAGCGAATCATGTGCATGCGCACGATATCAAGCACAGTAGCCTGGAGATAGTCGTTTATCGAGGTTATCCAATATGTCGTTATCAAGAACCTCTTCACATATTCATCATCTCGCTATTTCTGTAACGTAAGATAAATTAAAGAAAAATATATATTAATATTTTGTGATTTTTTTCTTGTGGTTATCATCGCCTCAGGCTAGTTTATCAGACACACTGACCCCATGACGCCTTGCACAATAAGTATACATAAACGTTGATAACGGTGTCAGTTTCCTTATAATTATGTATAAAATGTAGTTAGTTGAATTACCTAAATGAGATTTTTGAAACGCCTTTATAATTTGCCGACTTAGAAGCTTTAAAGCGCATTAGATAAGTTGAAATTAATAATGTTCTATGTTAAGTGCGTTTTCTCTGTACAAATTAATATGAAGTAATATCAGAAGTTCACACAGATTATTGTGAAAAACTTTACATCGTAGTTCGTACCTCATTATTTCAACACGAAGTTTTTGGTTTTAATAGATATTTGATTAATAATTTCGATAAAACCGCCAGTAACAATGGATAGTGATGTAATTTTGCACTAAAAGGAGGTAGTTACAGTATTTTCATTATCATGTTACGTTAACACTTATTTTATAACAACATTGGTTGTTGTTGTTTTTTTGAAAATAAGTAAAATATGAAGTTTTTGGTATTTAATACCTTTTTTACTAGGTGATTATTTTATCCGGCCAGAGTTCCCAATGCTGGGACACTTTGTAAGTGGGGGTAGACTGTATCCCACTAGGTACTAGGGCCCAGTACAGGATAGCACTCGTCACAGGTCTTCGAATTTTCGGTTTTAAGAGGTTCCCTGATGCTTTTTCGTCACCGTTTTATAGTAGTGGTGATAAAAAAAAATATTTAAAGCAACACGCCTGTCTGGGTTCGAATCCAATCACGATAATAATAAATAAATAAATAATAAATATCGCTGGACACTACACACAGCGCCATCTAGTGCCACACTAATCAACGAGGCTTGTGTCGTGGACACCAGATAGTTGATATACTACATAGATATTTTTTTTTTTTGTAAATACATACTTATTATACATATAAACATCCATGACTAGGAAACAAATGTCCATGCTCATCACACAAACCTTTGCTTCTACTGGGATTCGAACCCGGGACCCTAAGAACTTAAGGCAGCCTCACTACCGCTGCGCTATTCGGGTCGTCAATAGTTAGTTAGATAGTTCGGAAGTTGGGCTCGTTATATACCACAGGGCCACCACCTCTCCCACTGTCTTGCCGATTTGAAAGAAAAAAGAAAGAAAGAAAACATATTTATTTGGAACATGTCACAAGTGCACACAACAAAAAATAAAATAAAAACCTTAAATCCAAACAGAAAATCGAGATAATATAGCGTATTGTGTGTTTTCATAGAGCACCTTAGAACATGTTATCATCATCATCATTTCAGCCGAAAGACGTCCACTGCTGGACATAGGCCTCCCCCAAGTGTCGCCACATTGACCGGTCCCGTGCGACTCGCATCCAGCGGATTCCCGCAACCTTCACCAGGTCATCGGTCCACCTAGTGGGAGGCATTCCAACGCAACGACTTCCTGTTCGCGGTCGTCACTCCAGAACTTTTAGGCCCCATCGGCCATCCGTTCTGCGAGCAATGTGCCCTGCCCACTACCACTTAAGTTTGGCAATTCTTCGGGCTACGTCAGTAACCTTGGTTCTCTTGCGGATGTCTTCATTTCTGATTCGATCACGCAAGGAAACTCCGAGCATAGCCCTCTCCATTGCCCTTTGGGTGACTTTAAGCCTTCTGATGAGGCCCATTGTGAGCGACCACGTTTCGGTCCCGTATGTAATCACTGGCAACACACACTGGTCATAGACTTTCGTATTGAGACACTGTGGTAAGTTGGACGAGAAGATACCGCGCAACTTCCCGAATGCTGCCCAGCCGAGTCGGATTCGACGATGTTACGTCACCAGTTAAACTATTCCTACAATAAGTTCATTAAATGAATGAACTTATTAATAATACGTTAGTATTAGAACTAACATAATGCTTTGACCTTACCAACTTAGGACTAGACTTAAGGTCAAGGGCGTAGCTAGCAGTTTATTAAGAGGGGCGGGGGGGGGGCAAACCAAGAATATAACTATGGAAAATGCTGCATTTTTTGTCATTCGAAGGTTGATAATATGACGACTTTTGTCACAAAATACCTACTGTCCTACGCAACTAATAGTAAACGCCAAGTGCAAGTTTCTGACTTCGAACGACCTCACTATATAAACATGTTTGCGTTTCAGTCTTAAGGTTCTGATTACAAAGAAAATGTTTCAGTATGTGGGAACTATGAGGAATTATGATAACAATAAGGTGATAACGCATTCGACCTACATCTCGCATTCTGTGTTGCTTAACCTGGATGCAACGGATGTGCGTGCCTGCGCTGCAACGTGCACCTTATTAGCATACGTATAGAATTCAAAATAAACTAGCGGTGTCGACAGGTAGATTTTTTCTTACGTGGAGACGAGTCTGAAATCTGATTGTGTTACGTTAGCTTGAAAAGATGCATTCATCTTGTTTTCGAAAAGTTTGTTTTTGGTAAAGTTGGTACTCGTACATAATAAGTGACGCTAAGTTAATTCTCCATGTGACAACCATTTGATACATTTGTCAAAGTTAAAGAAGTTGTGATTTTAATTTACGGAAAAATTAAGTTTTTAAATTTATTTGGTTGGCACCCAATTAATTTACTTAACTTCACATGTTTAAACTGAAACTGATATATTATAGTTTAAAGTAATGGGTACCATAGGTCTGGGGACCGAGATATAGTGAGTTCGGAACCCACTGCTCATGTGAAAACCTCACTTAAAGAAAATCCTGAAGTTACAATAATTACATTTTAAGCAGTTGATCAAAGTTAGTTCCTTTTCCGTTTGAGAAGAGATTTTTATTACGAGGAGTACAATTATGTTAAAGTTAACCTCAAAAACGTATGGCACCTCTTAAGTTTGTATCTTTACTCCTTGCCTGGTTAATAAGAAGGTTACAGTTTGTCAATGAACAGTTGAACTAACGAACATTGTCTAGCGCATTACGGAAAGTGCGGCGGGCCGGCACAGTTAGTAACAAATTATCTTCACATTTGGTATAATAGCACCATGACATAATATCAAACATGACTGCATTGTTACAGGACCATTATAACATAATTAATTTATCATAAGACAACATACCATATAGGACTGTGTAATCTAATCGTATGACCAGCTCATCAGACCTTATAGCCTAGGTTCCAGTTTCATTTAGTCGTTCATCCGGTACCTACCATGATACATAAACATTTATGTTTTTCAACGTGTTAATTCACACGTTTAAACGGATTGTATTTAAATTTTTATGACTGATTTATCACAGCACCGCTATGTAGAGGACGTGATGTGATTTAGTTACGTTATGTTGAATGCATTAGAGTTTATTTTAATAGTTGAAGTTTTATGACGATGTTGTATAAGGAGATTCGCATTCTATAGACAGTTCAATGTTTTATGTGTGCATCATGACCTTAAGTCATAACCAAGTGTCATGTGAATTGATTTGAGGATATTCGAGTGACTACGTTCATTTTTTGTATCAATTATTTTAATGTGATTTACAGAACTTAGTATAGAAAAGTTGTTCTACTAGGCATTTTTAAATTGGGACAAGCCCGCCACACTGTTCCCAAACCACCGTAACTCCTGAAAGCCAGAATCAACAGTGGCGACCACCAGAAAAGCGCTAAGACAATGAAGGTCGACGAAGTCCCAGAGAATGAATTTAACTGTCTTTGATCCCGCAACGAAATTAATCAGAAAAGTATAAAACCGTAATTTCCACTTCCCTCCATTTCAGCAGGAGACAGAACGAAACAAGGCCAATAGGCACAAAGGGACGTTTACAACTGGGATAGGCCCAGTTGCCTAGCACCACGGATAAATATTAACATTGATGAGTCCTAAGTTGTGAGCTTTCTACTAGGCTACAATATTAACTTAAATGAACGATTGTAGTGCACTTCTGGATATTGGATATATCCCTCAAGCCCCCAGTTCTGGGCGTTCCCCATCCCGACTGCCCACGTCACTGTTTTAAGGTCGTCCATCCATCTTGCTTATGAGTGTTTACAAATAAGTACATTTTGGCTTAAAATGTATTATCGAGTAAGTATTTAGGTTAGTACATAATGCAAAGAAACAATCAATTTTCTCGTTGACGCACTGATAATGAATTTATGATAATTTTATTTAGGTCCTGCGCATGAGTGGATTTTGTTTATATTTGGTTGGCCCTAATTGCAATTGTATTATATGAGTAATCATGCAAAAAATGTAATTCATATTAGTCTAATTAATATCTTACGTAATTAGAACAGATTTAATTATTTATAATCCCCGGAGGGTTAGGTAGAGGTGTGCCTAGAGTACCTACTAGCCGTCAGTTTTTTAGGGTTCCGTAGACCTGACAAAGAACCCTTATAGTTTCGTCATGTCCGTCTGTCTGTCTGTCTGTCCGAGGTTTTGCTAAGAGACCGTTAGTAACAGAAAGCTGTAATTTGTAGGGGTGTGTATATCAATCACGGCGACAAAGTGGTATAATAAAATCGAGGAAAATTTTTTTTTTTTAGGATAGCTCCCCTACATGTGAAGTGGGGATCAATTTTTATTTTGTCGTCGACCCCTTCGTGTAGGTTATTGTTGAAAAGGTCTAATATTATTAATTAAAATTAGTTAGGGGTTGCTAATAGGTACTACTTTTCGATTTAATGCTCCATTTACGAAATATTATATTAAACTTTAAAGTGCAATTTTTTGTTCCAGTAGGGCGTAAAATCTGAAAAAATTCAAGATGATAGTGCATTTTATGAACTTTAAAGGCAAACTGTAGCGGTTAAGATAACTTTATTAGTTTAGCAGTAATAGTCGTTGAACTTGGGTGTTGGATAATGTTGTACCAAATACAAAATCCTTAGAATAAATCCTTTGAAGTGACTAAGACGAAGTAGTTGCTTGTTTATAACGGGTAAAGACTTGCATTGAAAAACTAAAACTAAAATAAAAAAACTAAAAAACCGTAATAAATTATCATAAGTTTCACAGAGCTGCCGCTAGATGGCACTGTATCAACGGGTTCGGGTTTATTGTGATAACGGGCTACAACGGAACCCTACTCAGCGCGTGGCCCGAAACGCACGTGGCCGGTTTTTTTAGGTTCCATGGTAGGGGGGCGAACTTAATTCCACCTACTGAAACTCGAAAAAACCAATACCACTATTCCTGACTTGTCACCACACGTAAGACCTACGCTCAGCAGTAATCTTTTGCTACCGTTAGACCAACGAGGCAATTACTATGTAAACAAAGGCTTGGACATAATGTAGCTTTATACAGCATGTACCAGAAATTGATTTCGATGGTGTTCCCATGGAGAAAGTTGTTCAGTTTGATGGTCTGAATCACACCCTCAAGTATGACCAAACTTTCCTGTTACACGCTGTATGAGAGTAATAAGGACTATGAGTCCTTGTCATTTTTATCTCTACGAAGTGAGAGGCCAGTTGACATTAGCTTCATCTAAGTTTCACATTTCAAAACTAAAATAGTGCTAATCTAAATTATATAACTAATTACTACTAATTTAGGTGAAGATTAGAGAGAAGATTAGACAGTTATCACACGTTCTGCACATAATTATAGTAAGTTCTACTAAAATAATGCTGATTTACGCCAGTTTAGACACAGACCACTTATTTAGCCAACACATTATTTTCAGCCGACAGATCGTGATTTTTGGTCAATTAATCACAAAAGCTAAAGCAAAATCAGATTTGTGATACTGGCTATTTCTCCCGTTTCTATTTTAAATGTGGT
The DNA here is from genome assembly GCA_941918905.2 of Xestia sexstrigata. Lineage (NCBI taxonomy): Eukaryota > Metazoa > Arthropoda > Insecta > Lepidoptera > Noctuidae > Xestia > Xestia sexstrigata. Next base: position 5,436,598 of record OW799200.2, on the reverse strand, counting down.
TACCGGTTTTTTAGCAAAGGCTTCAGTTTGTTGAGTATGGGCAGTCATCCTTTTAAGTCAGTGTTGCCATTGAATTAGCCTGACTCGGTTCCCGTTTTATACTTTATTTGTGCGGGAAATCAGGATATTATTTGGTCTGAATTTGTTTTAGCAGTATTCTAGCGACCTACATTCAGCCGTGTGGTATCCGGCAGAGTAGAATAGAACCAACCCATTATACTCATGGGTGTCGTATAAGGCGACTAATGTCTGAGGCAGAACACCTTGCGCCTCCGTAGACCAGAGAATGGGCAGCAGCGTTTTCTGTTAGTCTTTTATCACTGCGATCTCCAATCCGCCTGCCAAGCGTGGAGATTACGGCAAATTCCTCCCATCATGGGAGAGGCTTATGTCCAGCAGTGGACGTTATGGGCTGTTGTTGTTGTTGAAGCGACCTACCGACATATCTGCCAAATTTTGACTATTCCTCTTAAGGATATTGAATATTGTGGACTGTAATGGTGGAGGATTTACGTTGACAAACGTTACGTTAACTAAGCTACATGGTTGAAGGGTTGGTTTCACCATTTTATAATTATCAGCCCATGGCCCATGTCCCAGTCACTTACTCTCGGGAGGGAATAGACCTTACCTACCTAATCTAACACACGGGCCCTGTGCCGTGTGTGTTTGAATTAAACCCTATTGAGAGCAGTCAGTGGTGATGGCTGAATTTACACTCTGTATGAGTCTGGCACAAGAACGTGCTGGAGATTGACTCAAAACAGAGATATTTTTATCAAGTAACTTCAGTTAAAATACCTGCACGGAAAATGTAAATTTTTGAGTTTTTGTTTTATTTTAAACTAACTGGTGCCCGCGTCTTCGCCCGCGTGGATGTCGGTTATCACGACCTAAAGTAAAGCTCCCAGACGGCTTATTTTTTTTCCGACACCTCCAACAAATATCATTATATTTTAGCCAATGTATACAAAAACTTGACAAATTAAATACTAAAACCTTCCTCGAGAATCTAGAGTGGTTCTCAAGGAAGGTTTTAGTATTTAATTTTATTGGTTTGGTGAAAAAAACAACAACAACAAAACAACACGAAAATTGGTGCAGTAGTATTTGAGTTTATCGCGAACAGACAGACATACAGACGCAGCGGAGGACTTCGTTTTATAATATGTAGTGATTAATGTCCCTGATTGATGACACCCGCAGCCCAGTAATTTTCACATCATTTTTTTCTAATTTCATCAAAAATATGCATGTTTTTTTTATCACTCTAAACAAAGCGTTATCAGAAATAGCAAAGTGCGTTTTTTTTTTTTAATATCTATAAAAAATACTAAGTTATAAGCATTTGAAACTGCTGATTAGACAGACAGTTCCGATACAGCGAATGACGTCATTCGCTGCGTCGACGTACAAAATCCATACTAAATTCCGTTTATCTAGAAAGAAACAGAAATAAAAAGTTTAAATGGTTATAACTTTTATGTCGTTTGGCTGATTTATGTCGTGTTTTCACCTTTTGTCATTATTTTTATAGTACTTTAACATTCCGTATCAAAATAAAAAAATAAAATTTATGCATATTCCGTATTGACAACTGGTAACAATTGAATTTAGAACTTACAATTAAGTTGGCACCAATAGTGATTTTGTTCGACGACGTATTTAATAAAAACTGAATTATTTCCTTTAGTTTGCTTGTATGTCATTACTTCCTTTAGCTTTAGCCATTATGCTTAATAGCGACGCTATAATACAGAATGTTTTTTTCCCCCAAAATCAACGGGTCCGATTTCTGGCTAAGAATACTGATTAAAAAAAGTCCAATGATAAAATTAAATGAAATTTGTTTGCTAGTAAAGATCAAGTTTTAGTTATCATCAAAATCGGGCCCAGGACTCCTTTGAGTACTTTTCGCTTTTCCTCATGGTGTTCGTATTGGCCATCCACGCCTACATGAAAAATACAACCTGTACTGTTATTAGATTTAGAAACTCAGGAAGATTCAGAAGACTCTTTTAAATAATAGTCGCGAGAGACCAGAGGTAAAGTGAATTGAAAATGTTGGACTTTCCTGTATTTTGTCCAAAATTTGACGACAAATGTCATTTATTTTTAGAGATGATCATGTTGACCACAACAAGGCCGGCGAAGTCTAGAATCGGACTGTTATGACTGTGGTAATTCCCAAATCGGACTGTCCTGTAGTTGTACCTATACCTAGTAAAAATAAAATTGAAATCTTCCTCCGTTTTAAATACTTCGTCTTAAAAATATACAACTTCGTACGTAATATAACATTCTATTGTCCCCAATAAAAGTATGACAGCACCGCGGTAGGTACCAAAAATAATGTAAATGACTAAATGCAAGTTTTTTGTGTGCTCATACGATTATGAAAGGCCGTACGATGTTTTCATGGAACTTTGACACTTACGTAAGTAGTTTTTATGTCATGCGATTAAAACTGTGTAAGAAATACGAGACCTTGCGCGTGCGCATAGCGTGTGCTCGGCAAATGATTTGAGAAAATTGATATTTTATTGGTTCTGTCTGTTTTGACATTTTAATGATGAGGTATGCTGTGTATATTCGTTTCAACAGTTAGCTGGATGGAATCGGCAGTTGTTATGTGAACCTAATGATTTGATTGTTGTTAAATACAGATAAATGTGATGTCAAAATGTTGATTCGTAAACTAAGTACTGTATTTACTAAACTAACATTATTACAATTAAAAACTACTAAATAATGTAAAATTATTAAACTAAGAACAAACTATAAAAGGGAATAAAAAAACATCCTGAATGCGGTCAGCTGGTAATGTTCCCAAGAGACAGGCAGCGTCGGCGTAGTCACGTTGTATGGCAACGCTTAGCCTCTGACCAAGGTAAAGCCCGCCCTTGGGTAACGGGAAGCGTCAACTAGGCGTTTGAATCTCCTTAATAGGCTGTGAGCGCTCGGACGGACCCCACGGCCTCATGAGTTTCAACCCCAAACTATCGCAAATAAAGTTATCGTTGAACTCTCTAAGCTCTTCTTCTCGCACCCGCGTGTTCTTTAAGTTAGGTGCTAGACAGAAATGTGTTTTAAATAATTGAAACGTTTTCCCTTCAAAAAACTAATAGCTTCAGTGAATCGTAGCCATGTGATTAGATTTCGTCACTTACTCATAAATTAAACTGCGCTCTTTTCAAAGACATTTACGATGCGCAAGCGCCGAATAGCTGAACACTGTACAGGCTGTAATAATAAACAATATGTCATTTGGTTATTCAGTGATTCTTGTAATCCTTGGGATGGTGACGTAACTGACTTCCGATTGGCTCTCGGCTCATTCGGTTATGAGTATAAACTTTAGACGAAGATTGCTCAAGTTTGAAATTATGAACTATTGAAGTTTATGGTGATGGAAAATGACTATAAATAAAATAATTAGATTATATTTATATTTTTAAAGTAGGTAGGTATAGTTGACTAGGATCTGAAAACGAAGTGCAAGTCCCAGGCGGTAGATAAACAAAGATTTTCAATAAATAAATTGACGGTATAATAATAATACAATATCAGGGTCCGGAATTATTTAGATAACTATTTTCTTTTGAAATTCATCATTGTAGTTGCCTAGGTTGGCCCGTGGATGGCTGGCGCGATACATACCGAGTTTCCTCCGTGCCTCGGAAAGCACGTTAAGCCTTTGGTCGCAGTTGACAGTTATTGATCTTTGGCAGTCGTTACAGGTAGTCAGTGGTCCGGAAGTCTGACTACCAGTCTTACCAACGAGTATCGTATTACCCAGTACCTAAAAACTGGGTTGTGGCTTGTGGAGTTCAAATAGGCAGTCGTTCCATGTAAAATAACTGGTATTCAGCTGAATGCAATAAGACTGAAAGCCGACCCCAACATAGTTGGGTAAAAGCCCGATGATGAATTATCATGATTTTCGGATAATTATGACATAATTATCAAGCAAATTGACACCGACGTCATTTTTCGTGTTTTATTGATTTCAGTTGTGATTTTAATAAAATAGTATTTTTATCTTGGAAGCCAATTTGCTTCACAGATATTTTCTTTGACTTTACATCAAATACGTTACTTATTTATTTTACAACCACCTGTAGCAACATTAAATAATATCCTATTCTATTTTAATGTGTTATTCAATGTTAATTTTAGCAACTACTTGATACTTAATTGGCAATGTTTTTGTTAATTTTTGCCGCTGTTTAGCGACACGATTGTCATTGTTGTTGGATAATTGACGTCATATATTTACAACGTTCGGAAGACCAATGAACAGGCATGCGCATGAGTGTGAAGGTGAGCTGTGTTGTAATGCTGAAATGTCATATGTCAAGCTTTTCAGCCGAAGAAATGTCATATGTCAAGCTTTTCAGCCGAAGAAATGTAGTGTTTAGTGATAGTTTTTTTTCTAACGTGTGTGTGAATGTGATTTTAGGTTAATTTGCAGTTAGTTATTTAGCTAAAGCTTCTGTATTACCAATAATGATCATTTTTATCTCTCCAGCAAGTTTACGTTTAGTTTTATAAGTTTGAAATTGCAATCATTTTGTTACAATCGAGGTATGTGTTATGTCGGCAGGTCTAGTTAAACCTGCATGGGACCATGTGCCAATGGGACATTCCTACACAAGGGCCTTAATTTTACCATGGTTTCAATGCACTGATGAATAATCCAATGATCCACCACCCAGCACTGAAATGCTTCATGAGTCATTCAGACAAACTCAGGTGTTCCATTTAATACATTTCATTCGTGTTGGCAGTCATTGCATTTGAATGTAACAGTCATGGAACAGTAGATTTTCTTCTTGTCTTGTCAAACACATAACTATAACATAAGCTTATGCATAAATAATATAGGTTTTTACAAACACTAATACAGATATTTTTTTTATTTTTTTTACCGGTGTTTCTGTGATTATTGGCACAAAGCAACACAAACAATTGTTTTGCGACACAAGGATCTCTAGGCAGGCCGTAATCCGCCGCGAGTCCGCTGCGGCCGCAATTAAAACTAAAATATGACAAGTTGCATAAGTGGCCTTACTAGATGATATAGACAAAAAAGCCACTAGAAGGGCCACATGTTTTAAGGGGCTCCCCCATGCACACTAGCGCCACTTTAGTAAAAAAAAACAGAACTCGTTAAATACACAATTAATATAAAATCTGATTGACAAAATCAATGCTTTAGAGTTCTAGATTATTGACGTCTATTTAATTCATTAAAATATACTTCACTGTAGTTACAGTTAGAAAAATTGTTAAAAACGGCCGTTTTTTTTCCATTTTGTATCTGTAACGACAGCGAGCTATGTTTCAATGAGTTAAGCAGACGTAAATAATTTAGAAGACCAAAAGATTGATTTTGTCAATCAGATTTTATATTAATCGTGTATTTAACGAGTTCTGATTTTTTTACTAAAGTAGTGTGCATGGGGGAGCCCCTTAATGGGTATGTGTTTACATTGTTGTCTCACAGTTAAGTTGGCGTGGCCCCATTACGGCTTCCGTTCAACTATCTCGATGTATTTCATCTTTCTTGCATTGCTTACGTTTGAACGCATCACACTCGCAACACATCCACCGTTGAACATGAACTGGTAGGTGGAAGTAGAACTATGTTTGGACGGGTTCCTTGTCTAATGAATTCAACACGTGGTTCTAGCTAGATCCATCGACAAACGAACTTTTTGTAGTTTACTAAGAATATAGCTATTGTTTTAGTCTTAGACCGTGTAGGTTCAATAATCGACGAAAAATTTATTTATGGTAGATCAGCTGGCGCGTTGATGGACGGTAAACCCCAGTATATAACAATTCAAACACCAATGCATAACTCCGTAAAAGCTTTGAGTTCCCTATTTAATTTAAATATAGTCCTGCATCTCATCACATAAAATATTTTATCAATTCCCTCAAATAGCAACCGCCTTTGCGAATATAAGCTCTCTGCTTGGTGCAGTTCAATTAAACGATTAAATTGTGAGGCTGGTTAATGCAATGTCTCATTGGCAACAACGAAATAATTCCATATGCATTTTTATCTCCACGCGTGTTTGTCGGGCCCATCGCTCGGTCGGCGTGTGTGGTACCTTTATCCAGCCCACTCCCTTCAAAGCCATGTCAACGATCTTCAAGCGCAGTATTATAGTGTTTCGCACTTGATCCGTTAATTTAACACCCAGTGTTTTGCTTTACGATGGCAAAACATAATAATTTTAAAAATAAATTATGTAAAATCAACCAAAATGCTGGTTTTTAATAATTTTAACTTTAATAATTTTCTCATTCATATCGTTCAGAAGATGTCAGCATAGGTACAAAGAAAACGAAAGGTTACTTTGAACAGGTACGTTGGAGACTTGGAGCTAACGGTAGATTAAATTTTGCAACTGAATTTATTTCCTGTAAATTGTAAGGCTTGAATACTTCCTGCGCTGACGTCGGTTGCGCGTAGTAATATACACTGTGTTCTACATAGCACCATACTACGACGCCGCCTTACGCAGACTGACAGCCGTATTTTGTTCTCGCTGACGCGGACGTCACGACCGACCGTGCGCGACCGACGTCAGCGTGGCAGGAATTCAGGCCTAATTTTGTTTTCCAATAATCTAAAAGTTATGCATGACAGTTTTATTGTGCTTGCAAAACTGACTTCTTTATAAACATACACATGCATATAACATTACATCACTCCTGTAATCCACATTTCGCCAGTTATGTTTTAAGTTCCACGGAATAGGGGGCGAGGAGTTCGTGGCTAAATAATAACAGCCACTCGGGTCGGTTAATCCGTGCTTGCCTAGGTTGGTCTGTGGATGGGTGACCGCCCATTACACACCGAGTTTCCTCCGTGCCTCGAAAAGCACGTTAAGCCGTTGGTCCCGGCTGTCATTTGTAGATCTTTGACAGTCGTTAGGTAGTCAGAGGCCCAAAAAGCCTGCCAACCAGTTTTACCAAGGGGTATCGTATTACCCGGTACTAACTGGGTTGTGGAGGTCATATAGGCAGTCTCTATGTAAAATACTGGTATTCAGCTGCATCCGGTACAACTGGAAGTTGACCCCAACATAGTTGGGAAAAGGCTAGGCAGATGATGGAATAGGGGGCGAGCCTAGTGCCATCAACCGGGCACAAATCCAGACTCCGTGGCTGCTATTGAAAATTCCTGATGGAAAAACCCAATAACACTTTGTCCGACCTGGGAATCGAACCCAGTACCTCATGCTCAGCAGTTGCGCTACCGACCAGCAAGCAAACCAAAGAGGCAGTCAGTCCTTCAGAGTCAGTTCCTTAAAAAACCTTCCCAAAAAACTTCTGGCTGCATTTTTGTGGGATAAATTCGTGTTAAGAAGCATGCTTACTGCTCACTTTAGATATTGTTATTCAGTGATATCATAATTGGATAATCTTGTTATTAAATTTAAAACATTTCCAGTTGGATGCAAGATGACCCTTTGGTTTGTAGAAACTTGAGATTCAAGTATTTAGCACTGCCTATCCTTGACGATCTAGTGTTAGTTAGTTAATTTCTAGAAATAATTTGATCTTCGATTCGCAGAAACAAGATCTAGAAGAATTAATTTTATTAATAACTCCTTGAGTTTTGACGAAGTCAGTAAAAAAGGAGGTTATACTGCTTCAGCATCGTTCGTTTAGTATTGCAATGCGAATCAATGTTTAAAGAAACAATTTCACTTAACACATTAACGGTATATAAGGCATACAAAGTGACCTAAACCTATAAATAAGTCTCCGCTACGCACAAACCAGTTTCGCTGGTGCATATATCGTGTAAACGAACGTTTTGCAACGGTTACCATCCAATGCAGAGTTTGTTCGAACTGCTAAAAGTTGGGAGGGAACCCGTCACTTCGATGCACATCGAATTAGTGGTACACTCGTTTTCGGTCGTGAGGAAAGACCTCTGAGTCATAACGTGTTCGCTACGAGTCAAAATTCTGGATCTCGGATCATTGTATAAGGCTCGTTCACACGAATCAAGGAAGGAATGTTTAGCTCGTGACATTGTTAGATTGATACTGTTGTGTTCTGCCGTGAATTTTGGTTGATATCAAACGTTTCTATAATAACCTGAAGACTATAAATTCGTAATTATTAGATTTCAATTTTACTTCATCTATTCTGCACAGAGTCAAAATCAGAAGCAGTCCCACAATGGCTCACATCTTGGTCCATCTCTGTTTATAAATTTTATTCCTGTACTGAACTGCAACAAATAAAGTTCAATGTTGTTTGCTGATCATTATAATTTAAATCAAGAGATGAAAAAAGGGATAAATCATTATTATAAATCGAGACAGAATTTGATGACATAACTAAGTACTTATGAACCGAAGAGACTGCCCAGTGATGATGTGTATACGATCGAAGAACCTACGTCATACCATTATAAAGTTTTACCTGATAAACTCCAGTCGAGTCGCGTAAGGAAATATTTTTCTTTGAAAAGTGCTAGTATATTCATTTAAAGTTAGTACTCAATGCAGGTCAGTTGTTATATTTTTTATTAGAACTAAAAAAAAAAACTTAGGCTACTGACATACGTAAGTGCGGAAATCGGCTCCGCTCGATTGGACCATATTTAAATTGTACACGATTTTTTATGCACCTTGTCAATATCAAAATTAGTGCCACTGCGTTAGTTTATTAATACATATATTTCACGAAACCACTCCGATTTTTTTACCTAAACTACAGTGCCCTGGACCCCCGGTCAACCAGGTGGACCAGGTCATTCAACCGCCCAAATATGTACTGTAGGTCTCGCTTTCCTCGGACTTTTTCAGTTGAATTTTAGACCACAGTGAGATCTTTATCAGATAGATAGACTTTAGATTTAGAGGAGCTCGTGGCTAAATAATAACAGCCGCTTGGGTCGATCTTTAGGTTAAGCTGTGCTTGCCTAGGTTGGTCTGTGGATGGGTGACCACCCTTACATATCGAGATTCCTCCGTGCCTCGGAAAGAACGTTAAAAGCTGTTGGTCCCGGCTGTCATTTGTAGATCTTTGACAGTCGTTACAGGTAGTCAGTGGCCCAAAAGCTGACAACCAGTCTTACCAAAGGGTATCGTATTACCCAGTACTAACTGGGTTGTGGAGGTCATATTGGCAGTCGCTTCATGTAAAGTACTGGTATTCAGCTGCATCCGGTTAGAGTGGAAGCCGACCCTAATGTAGTTGGGAAAAGGCTAAGCAGATGATGATTGAGATCTTTATCAGTGATAATAGATTAAAAATCGAGGGCCTCGTTGGTCTGGTGGTCGCAAGCGCTACTGCTGAGCATGAGGTCCTGGGTTCGATTCCCAGGTCGGGCAAAGTGTTATTGGGTTTTTCCATCAGGAATTTCTCAGTAGCAGCCACGGAGTCTAGATTCGGGCCTGGTTGATCACAAGAGGCTCGCCCCTGTTACAAGAAATATAACTGGCGAAATGTAGGTGTACTATTAGGTGCACCTTTGCCTAACCCTCTCGGATTACAGGCGTGATGTGATGACGATGGTGGTTACGGCTTGATATTACGAAAATATAACACGCTCACATGTTTTGCGTATCTAAAGAATCAGACAAACAGACCGCTCTATATTTACGCGGGATTAGATTAGATAACGCGTGTTGCATCATTATACTCTTTCACGCATGTTTTAGACGAAATTGTTACGTGAAGATTTGTCTAAACATAGGAAATAGTAGCTAAAAATTACAATTACAGTCGTTTCACGGTTTATTTACGGCTAATTAAGCTATTAAGTTGGCTAACCTAAAGATAGCACATTAACTTAATGTTTAACGTAAATACGTCGAATTTTTAGTGGAAAATACAATTATTGTACGGCATTTTAGTTAAGTTGTTTGCTACAAGCTCATTAGTATCATCCATTGATACGCAGCATGCAAAGCCAAGTCAAAGTCAGAGGCCCATGGGCGGCATAACAACTTTGTCACCAGCACCCCTAGCCAAGTTAACAATCTACAATCGTTAACGCTAGTAGAAAACTATTCAATTGAATGGGAATGACATCATCTCAACGTTAAATCACGTGATCAACACAAACGAATAGAAAATTCGTAGACAAGTTTACATCGTTCAAAATGATAGAATAGAATTTTATCGTTTCTACAATGTTGATCGCTAAACTCTTTGGTAGGAACGCTCACCATAGACTAAGGTGTAGGTTTTTTCTACAGACATTAGAGAACGAGCGATCGACTCAGTCGTGTCAACTTGGCTACCAATTTAGGGCATTCTACAATCACTTACGACGAAGCGTTTACGATTGTAGAAAAATAATCGATACAAAACGTTTGTAACTTGGCTAGGCCTGCTGGTTAGACATTAACCACAATAAAGAAGATTTGATACAAATAATTTCTTCAAATTTTGAAAACATTCCATGTGAAAAGAGGCTTTTTAATTTTAAGATCGACGTATTTACGTTACGTTAACACCGCGCGCTCGCTAGGGACTTTCAGATTGGAATAATTCCCCGGCCGAACTTACCTTTTTTACACAAAGCAAAGGTAAGCCAACTTATTAGCCTGCGGTAAATAAACTGCTACAGGACAGTATCTGGCGAGTTACGTCATGATTGATATTCGCATCAGACACTGTCTACACTGACCTGGTCAGTTGATGTATTCTCTCGGACATTCTCAGGTCTAGAAGGTAACAGAACTGGCCAGCAGCACCGTGTGTAATATTACACGAACCATTTGGAGCCACTTTTGACCCCCTCATAACTCTAAAACTATTTCATTGACTACATTAGTTTTAGTTTTATTACATTAGTTGACTACTTACCAAAACTGTTCATGTATGACAAAGGCCACCAAAACTCCGAAAATCTAAATAGTGTACTTTGATAGACAATTCAAATCTCTAAGTAACGTACGGTTGCTAATGATTCTAGGAAATAGTTGGATGTCGTTAAAATGAACAATTCCAGTAACACATAATTTGCATGTTGTAACTTTATTGTCCATGTCCTGACATTAAAAGTATCGGGAAGTGATAAACCTAAATAATTGTTGTTCTTAGATAAATCTTCTATAACATCAAACTGTGAATCGATCTCACACACGATGTATATTCAAAGCTCTGATAATATCAATAACTATCGTAAAATCTATGATCTCTTGTCCGTCTATATTATCTTATCCCGAGCTATGATGATACTGTACTATTGATTGGTGACTATATGTTATTTTATGATTTTAGATTAGTTTTGTATACAAAAAAACCACAACATATTTTACAAATCTGATATTATACTCGATCTGCCTCTATTATTATGGATTTTCACACCGACGGATTACTGTGAAATTGGACACACGGATAGACTAAAACCTATGTTTGACATAGAACGCTTAGGTATCCCGGACGTATATTCCCAAGTGATAATTTCCGACAAACCTGCGATCGCAGCCAGAAACAGAAACCCCCTCTTCGATAACCTTTGACGACCTGTGCTTAGTGTAGGTCTCCTCAAAACCTTTCCATATTTTCCCGTTGTGTGTCATGGCTATCTAGCTTCCTCCGGCCACTTTTTATTATAAGCTCGTCTGTCCACCTAGTCGGTTGTGTTCTCATATACCTCAGTTCGGCTCATCATCAACTCCAGCACTTTGCTCTTCCATCTTCCGTCCAGCCTGAGGCATTTTTTAAGTTACATATCTTGTTCTGCCTGGTGCTACAGACTAAGTAAATAATAAATTGTAGCATCAAGTAGAATTTAGCCTCGAATAAATATTTTTTCCATCTGGGTCACTATTATTACATAGTTAAAGTACGTTTAGATCTGAAGCCTTCTACAAAACCATTGTAGATTTTAAATTCTATGAATTCTTGTTGTCTGACATATTTTTGGTGACCCTTCTAAGCTTTGCAGATTGCATAACTTGGTATTCAATTGTAAACCTACTGCAAAAATCTATTAGGGTTTCAAATTATGTTTAAATAGACATGCTTTCGGATTTCACTCTGTCTAGACTAGCATTTGAATTAAGAGTTCAAACGAAACATTTGAATCGTTATTATTTTGTCAAACCAATCTTTACAATTAATAATATTTATCATGAAAACTTTGGATATCAGGATCAGGACTACAGGAGTACTTATGTATCTCAGAATATTGTTCATCATAGACACACTTTAAATGAAACTTTCTTCGAAGTAGTTACATGAAAAAGGAAATGCATAATCGCATTAGACAATGCACGTTGCGCGTATTTAATGTACTAAAGACTACTTAGAATGAAATGATGAATGAATGAAAGAGCCGTCACCGACACTCTACTATGACAGAATAAAGTAGCTTTGTTGCATAAATAACTAACTACCGTCTCTAAACACCCGTAGCGGAAATAAGGCCTCCAAAATTAACTCCTAAACGACCAATATTCCTGATTAATTAATCGACTGCTGCCTGATCTAACTACTGCCAAAAATTTTCCCATGAAAATAGGTTTTTCTAGGTCCGGAGGGGTCTCGGTATGTAATGGATAGCCACCCATCCACCTCGTCAAGCGTTTCTTGACCTGTGCAGTTGTTATTATTAAGTTCCTCTGTAGTTTTTGTTGTAATTTAAAACATTTTAGATTAATTTTAATATAATCCCAGAAAAGTCCTAAAAAACTGATCATTATGGACACAGGCGAACGTCATCAGACATGCAAATCGTTCGTAAGTTCGAGGGCCGGGTTCCGTCGCGCGTCGCGTCGGGTGCGCCGGCGCTGCCAACCGAGTCGTCTGCGCGAGACGCGAGACGTAGCACTTTTCTGTAGAAGTAATCACGTATTGGCACATAGAAACTACAAAAACAGATTATCGAACGGCATGTACGAAAAGACAGACCGAAAAATATACAAAAATAAATCTAAATAACTCGTCCAATGGTACTGGTTTATAAGTCGGATTCTTAAGCCAAAAGTCGGGTTACGGGACATCTACGGGGTGACAAATGGCAATACTGTTAATGGATAAAAGCTTAAGTCCAATTCTGCAAAACCCGAAAATACAATGCAGAAACAAAAACAAGTCGTGTGCGCGGGGCGCTCACCTTTAACATCCTGCTCTGCTCAAATAATCAGTATGATGCATGGGTTGCTTTACGTTGTAGTCCGTCTATAATTTTCGCATTCGCATTAGCATTCGCAAATATTTTTTTAAATCAGGCGCCATTTATCTATGCCCCCAATTTGACTTCTAACTAGTCACGTGTAATGAACGCACACATATTCGTCGTACTCGTATTTCATTGAGAATTGTTGAGCTGATCCGAAAAAACCTGATGGTTGTTTGTTTGCATCCCGTCAAGTCGTCGCCCGTATGAAATAATGTAATCGTGGTAATGTAATATAAGTAATAAGATAAAATATAAGTAATATAATAATATAAGTAATATAATAATAGTGAAATATGGGACATCGGAAATCATCTATTTTTTACACTAAAAACCCTTCGGCTATGTTTTTCTAGATATTTTGAGAACATAAAAAATTTTTTTTTTCGTTGTAGTAGTTGCTAGTAGTACATTTTCACAGAAAGCTTTATTGCTAGATAACATAATGATTGAGAAGAAATGGAATAAAACAGTAAATGAATACTCACCTATGACTATTTATAATTACTAGGTACATAGTAATTTTTAATTAATAAAAATGGGTACGTGAAACTCTTAAAAGGTTGAAAACCAATCTACCTGGAGTTGCAGGTAGCCTAGCTTGTTTTTTTTCAGTTTATAGTTATTTACCATATTTTTATGAATTCACTTCAGCAGTTTTATTTCAATTAACAACTCGAACTGATTATATTTTCGGGGAATTGGAATGGAAACTTGTTTTTATTAAAAAGGATAAAAAATATAGAAGCGAAATCAACCGAAATTATATCCATCGGATGTAAAACAACTTAGAACCCTTACTAACAAAGTTGTATTTTTTTTTAATTATTGCTAATGTATTTTTATTTTTGTTGCAGGTAACATCAACGAAATACTATAAAATGTCAGCAAGGCAAGATTGACAGATCAAGTAGTTGCACCATCTACCAGGAAAGGCCAGATTCTATTTTAATAACTTGACCAATTGAATTGAAAGCTTACACACATGCATCATTGTCAATTTAGTTCTGGACGTCGTTAATCTAAAAATCATATTTCGTCGGGTCAGTTACTAAGAATCCATTCGATGAGATTCGCTTTATAAGTCGATGGCAAACATGTCACTGACGGTCGACTGGCGGGCTAATTCAACGGAAAAGTAATATGTCGGCGCAAGAGAGAGGCGGAAGCGAGCAGAAACAGGGAAGCGGTGTTGATTTTTTCAATAGTGATCTACCTTCCTTTCCGTTCGAATGATATTTAACGACTTAGGCGTATGAACCTTTAAAAAAATCCTCGTTTTTTATAAAAAAAAAATTCAAGGAAGCTATGTAGTCACACAATACAAATACGAAACTTTCGAAACGACCTAGTGCTACCGCGTTATCTTATAAAGACTTGATGATCATATTAAAAAAAAATACAATAATTAACAGAAGCATTAAAGGACGTGTACAGAATCAGCGCCATTTTAAATGCCCAGTTTCGATTAGAAGTGATCTGTGAACATTTTCTGCACCTATTATTAATATTTTGTCACTTGAGACAGACGATCGTCAATCAGCGACATATTTACTCTCAGCTCGGTTATTGAACTAATTTATAAACGGTCACAAATCATACTCATCAATTTAAAAGTCCCCCTAAATAATTTAAACATTTTTATGGTTGATATGCAGTCGAGTCATCGTCGCTTATGACTTGAGAAAATTGTCTAACGTTATACGGTACTTAGTTTTTAATGTATCAGGCCTAGCACAAGCGCAAGACGTTAACGTAACGTAAATTAATTAGAACAAAGTCTAATCTTTGGTCTATAACTAGAAGGTTCCCGAACAAAAAAAATATCGCGATGACGGAAAGAAGCAGTGTCTTTCGGCTTCGTTAAGGGTCTTTTTACACCCTTTATATTATTAAAATCGTACACGTATACGTGTACACGTACACGTATCGTATACGTTAGTGCTAGGCCTACAGGATTTGGGAATTTCTACCAAAGTTTTCTGTTGACTTTAAGTGCTTGCTGTTGAAAATAAAGTTCGAGAGTAGTTAAGCATACTCTTTAAAAACCTTTCCCACTGCTGGGACACAGGGCTCCTCTCTGTGTAAGGGAGGGTGGTCAACCACCATGCATGCCCACTGCGTGTTGGTGAATATTACATGCGTTAGAGTTTTTGGTTCAAGGACAAATCGATTTTCTCACTGTGTTCCTTCTCGGGTTTGGTTGTTGTGTCTTTTGCCAATATAGAAATAGTGGTATAAGTGCCTTGATAGTGTGTGAGAGTGTGTGCTAATGTTACTAGTAAATAAAGGGTTCAACTATGGAGTCCTCAGACATTACACCCGTAGTTAACAAATGTGAGTTTGCTTTGAATTATGTTTGTAAATAATTATGATGGTAGACGACCTCAAATCAATAATGGGTGTAAAAAGTGTCCTACCGTGAAACGTGATATTTCACTCAAAAAAAAGTTGGGTCCAAGCAATGTTTTTTGCGTGGGGTTACTTAGTTTGATGTACAGAATGCTTGGTTCATGGCATCGTGAATATTCGTGAAGGATCCGTTTACACCCTGTATAAAAATCAAGACTTACGAGTATATTTAACAGTTTTGTATTTTTGCGAAATGTATTTTGTTTTGCATAAATGCAAAAATATACAATAATGAAAAAACTTGAAACTGAAACTTGTTTTCCAAATTTTTTTTTTTATTTTTCCATTTTTGGTTGTAATATCCTATACAAACATTTGCTAAGCATTTATTTTACATTGTTAACAATACATTTCATAGTGTGTGTGTGTGTTCTTTTCATAGTGTGTTTTTTCGTGTTGTGTCCTGTGCGGGCTAATAAATGTTTTTTCTTTCTTTCTTTCTTTAATAGGCTTATAATAAACTGTATACATCTGCGTACCCAGAGCATAAAAGCGTTATGATGTAGTGTAAACAATAAACATCCAAGCGATCGCAGCAATCTTGACAGATTTTCTGTCTATTATTGAAGATTTCCATTGTGTATCTCCGAAAACCAGTATCAGATCTTCACCAAATTTAAATGGGACCACCGCGGAATAATATTCTTCCAAACAAAAAAAGAATCATCAAAATCGGTCTACAAATGGGGGAGAAATCGGTGAAAAAAAACAAACAGTCGAACATAGAACATCCTCCTTTTTTGAAGTCGGTTAAAAAGTAGATAATATGTATTAAAAATTCATACTAAATATCACCTCTATCTACCTGTATCAAAAACTTATATCTAACCAATAAAATGGACGCAACACATTGGGGATTACACTGAAACATGGTGCAAGCCAGGATTTAAACATGCCGCGACTGGTAAAACCATGGACATGATCGATAAGGATTAAGGATGCAAATAATTGAGAGTCGATTTTTTACTAAAAGTAAGACCATTCTAATTTTTTCGGTTAATCTAATTTGTGGCAGAAACAACATTTAATTTTTCGTTTTTTCTTAAAACTTTAACCATGAACTTATATTAGTACAATGATCCTAGACCAGCCCTTCCAAGATACGGCCCCCAGGCCTCAGCCCAGGCCAGGGCTTTTATACTTTATAGGACATCAATAAATATTGCGCGAACAATGTTTAAATATGTCCCTAAGTCAATTATTCTCGCACCATAACTATTTACCTACCCGCCCCACCTCACCCACCCGCGACTGCAGGCCACATCATTGCTGTCTAGACCGGCAAAGCTTGTTTTATAATTTATAATTATGTAGAGGTCACTTTGCATTTCGTTCGGCCCGCTACGGATACAAAAATACTAAACTTGGCCCTTCATAAAATTATGTTGGACACCCCTGTCCTAGACCAACTGCAGAATTAAGATTTTTTTCAATTATTATTTTCAATACTGCACTTTTGTATAAAACAGCAGATTAAAAAAAACATATAATTCTTCGGGGTGTTGAATCGTGTTTCTTGGTAAAAGCTTATGTCGTGCTTTCCCATACGCCGTATATTTAGAACCTAAAAATATTATCAAGTCTTTTGGTTTACCAGTTAAATACAGCCACTACTCCGCGCTTAAGGGCCTATCACAGCCGATACGACTTGAATAGAATTCTGATTGCCCCAGTATGCTAGCCCATACGTTGTGCACATTTGGATTAGGATTACGTTGTTCAAAGGTTGTGCTGTTTCTCGCTCTAGCAAATAATGTTTCTGAGCGACAGAAAAGGAAAGGAACATGGAAAAATGCGATTCCGTGCTGCCAGAAGAGGTGCAAAACTTAGGAGGTGTTCTGTTTCTGTTTCAGCACATCAAGCTACCCGACACTGTCAAAGTTTTGAAAATTAATAATCATCTCGTCTATAGACAGATTGTAGGAGCTTGCATATGTACAATACGGAATTCTAACATACCTACTAATCAATGGCCCAATCAGGCCGACCCCACACGAAGTAGCCATCCGAAACTGACATCACATAATATTGTATCACCACCACAGATATTTTAATTTAAATCACCGCCATGACGAGGCTGAATGTTTTGTCGCCGGCCGCAATTTAGAACAGCAATACAGCGGTATTTCTATTAGGCCGATGAGTACATGTACACGACACGACCACAGACGATCCGGCTTGCGACGCAAGTGACTTCTTCGCGTCGCGTGAATCGCGTTACTTTGAATCGTGGCATGTTGTCAGCAATTATTTTCTTTGGTTGTGCTTGATCGAGTAGGTCGTGGCCAAGCGGTAAGGTTGTTTCACATAAGTGATGTAGATTCGACACCCGTTTACGACAAGTCGCAACTCACACATGTTTTGTTATTTCTCTAATGACTATTAAACCCGTCATCTATTAAGAGCCGAGTGGCACGTTGGCTTGGTTAACGCCCTATTTGAAAGCTATGGTAATTTTACATGTCTTTAACTGTGAATATGTGAATAGGTGCTTTGTTGTTGTTTTTTTTTCAGTAAAGTTGTAAGTGTTTTATGGTGTTACGCGAAAGCACCATTCATTATTTTATACTTGATTAGATTTGCTTTGATTCGAGTGTGTTTATTTAAAAAATGCTGTTTCAGCAGAATCATATAACTATCACACAATTAACGAAAACACTTTGAATTCAGGTGCAATAACGATGCTTGCGGGAAATGCAAGTCTCTACACCCAAGATGCGCTTCTCGCAAGCATCCTCATTGCAACCGAACCGAACCATTATTCGTTAGTAATTTATTAGCTATTTTATTTATATTTTTATTAGCGATTTTGTCGTTACCTCTGTCGAGACTGGGGCGCCTGGGCCGGAACTCGCAAGCATCAATATTGCAACCGAATTTATTCGTTAGTAATTAGCAATCGAGAGTTAGCGATTTTGTTGTTAACTCTCTCGAGACTGCCGGCCCTGGGCTGTCTTCATTTCTCATATTCATTTTTAATTAGAGGAAACATAAAATACGAATGCTCAAGAATCTAAAAACCGTAAACTATTCAAAAACAGAGCCCCGAAAACTGCCAACAGCACCGTCGCGGTCGGCCATAAGCACTATAAAAAAGCTAGGCGCCGAACTCGAACACTTAACAAAACTTGTGTCGTACTTTAATCGGGCAGGGCTTATATGAAAAATTATGACGTCAGTTTAGTATGCGGGGTGGTGCCCGTCTTGGTCCGCTGCGGGGCTGCGGGGTTGCGGGACTGCGGGACAAACCCCGCTGGATCGGGGGCTAATTGGCGAAGAATGGTCCGCCGTTCTGTCCTCTTAGTATTCTGTTCGGGCTGGCTCTCGGTACTAACATCAATCTCAATATGAAGAGATGACGGGCGGCGGAAAACCTCGGAGCGGACAAGAAATCCCTCTTAGCGCGTGTACTCCGTGATGACCGGCACATTGATTGATCCTGCCGTTTTGATTGCTCGCGAAAAACTGATATGATAGCCACGGCTTGGAAAATAATTTAATTCTTTAGTTGACATAATAAATAACTTCAATAGACGTATGCTTAAGAAAACATAGTTAAGTCTAGTTAAGTTATAAAATCGTGACTTTTTCTCAATACAATAATAATAATATTATATAATACTAAATAAAAATTCAAGAATATGGATTGATGGAGTTAAATTGTTCGACATTTAAATTATGAATTTACTTGAGAATCGGTTCATTACATGGTGGAGTTTCGTTTTACTCGAAAACTCTGTTTACAAATTACTCGGGTTGTTCGGCGACTGTCGATATAATTAAGTGAAAGGTAAAATTTATACAGCGCTGACAATTTTAAAGACATGTTGAATGCAATGCATTTTAGTATTACGTTATTGTTTTTATTCTAAAAGGGTCATGCAGGCTAACACAACAACGTTGTTGAAACAATTTTTTTATTAGTCCTTGACTTACTATACGAATTAGTCAAGGACAGTAACGGACATGACTCAAGATCTTAAATTCTAAACTAATCTGCTCAAAGTCGAGATTTAAACAACAATGCAATCGATAATATTACCAGCTATGAATCGGAGGTTGACATAATTATAAGACAAAGGAATTATTCGCTTTAGTTCTAGTTTCAAAGTCTAATTAGTAGGGGCAAGTGCTGTTCCTATGGACGCTTATACCTGTGGACACAATGGATTCCGAAGAAACTAGCAACTCTAAAATTCTAATACGAACGCGACCGTAAAGCTTTGTCTATGGTTGACAGTTTTGACGTGTCGCCATCTTTGTTTACTGTGTGGTTGTTGATACGCCGGCAATAAAAGTTTTTTGCGCCAAATAGTAAGTTATTTTGTTTAATTTAAATATTTTTTATCGTGCAAATACTTACGGTATCGGTTTAATCGTATTTGCAGTATGATCTGTCTTGTTTATTGCTTATTTAGTCCTGTTCTCCCTGTCTAAAAGTCAGTTTTATCCTCACAGTTTGATAAGTTTTATTTTTATGTCTGAATTTGTACCTGTGGACAAATATATGAATGTACCTGTGGACTGTCCACAGGTACAAAAGTCTCATAAAGTTTACTCACAAAATCTAATCATCTGTTTTGTTCATTTTTTTCAGTGCCTCGCAGTAAAACTGGATTAAAAAGAAAGGGAATATGCCCCGATACACTGACAGCAGCCGTAACAGAAGCAAAAAGCGGCATTTCGATAAGAAAAGTAGCTGAAAAGTATAAACTACCAAAGTCAACCATTTTTAAATACTTTAAGATACATAAAAGCAATGATTTGCGAAATAGCATTCAGCTATTGAAGAATGATGTAAGAAAGGTATTTGACACGGAAGAAGAAATGTTGCTGTGCAAATATTTAAGAAAAGCTGCATTTCTACATATGGGTTTAAATACAAAACAATGTAGAGAGCTGGCTTACCAATACGCTGTTTCTAAACAGAAAACAAATCTGCCTGCTAACTGGGAAAAGCACAAAATGGCAGGAACCGGGTGGCTTCGTAATTTTCGACTTCGTTTCCCGGAACTATCTCTTCGCAAACCCGAACCAACGAGCATAGCGAGAGCAACTAGCTTTAACAGGGCAAACGTGGATGATTTCTTCAACAACTTAGAATCGGTCATGACACGATACGAATTTTTACCAGGATCCATTTATAATGTTGATGAGACTGGTATCTCCACTGTTCACAAGCCAGGGAAAGTATTGGCTCCTAAAGAGATTCGCCAGCTAGGGAAAATGACTTCAGGAGAACGAGGAGTGAACACTACAATGATAGGCTGCATAAATGCTGTTGGAAACGCTGTGCCTCCTGTGTTTATATTCCCACGGGTTTTCTACAAAGACAACATGTTAAAAGGAGCTCCACCCGGTTCTTTGGGTGTAGCTAATCAATCAGGGTGGTCAACAGAACCGATTTTTAAAAAGTTCTTGGATCATTTTATTAAATTTGCTAAACCAACAAGAGAAAATCCAGTTCTCTTAACAATGGACAATCATGAAACTCATATCTCGATAGAGATAATTGACAAAGCCAGAGAGAATGGAATTGTCTTATTGACTTTGCCTCCACATACATCCAATCATTTGCAACCATTAGATCGAACAGTTTTTGGACCGTTTAAGAGTCAGTACAGCCAAGCAGCCGACAGATGGATGCTCAATCATCCTGGTAAACCTATTACCATTTACGACGTAGCAGAAATAGCTGGCGAAGCTTATGTAGTTTCGTTTACACCAAAAAACATAGTAAAAGGCTTTGAGGTTTCTGGTATTTATCCATACAATAGAAACATATTTTCAGACGAAGATTTCTTGTGCTCATTTGTAACTGATCGTCCAGACCCAAACCAATACTTAATCGGAAACCCGTCCGAAAATCAAGAACAGCCTGATAATGAAGTCACCGGAACTGATCAAGAAACACCAATAGTTAATTTGGATTTACAACAACCGGCTGACCAGATTACCAGCCAGATTTTCTACCCACGTAACTTGGATCAAAACGAACTGTTTGGAGATTCTGTTATTCAGGCCATCCCAGAACCAGTTTTGTCAACCCAGAAGGATGATCGGCTGATACCAAAACCACCTGTATTCCGAACTCCACTGAAGATTATAGATCCACAAATAACGCCCGAAACCGTACGCCCATTTGAAAAAGCGGGCCCACGAAAGGGTGCTCAACGTGGAAAAAAGCCCGGAAGAACTAGAATATTGACTGACACGCCAGAGAAAGATGAAATTCTAGGTAAAGCATTAAAAAAAACTGAAAAAAAGAAAATAGCAGGCCAGAAAACGGAGAAGAAAAAGAACACAAAAGTTGTTCAAAAAACAACGACTACCAAAGTTCTTCCACAATCTGGTTCCTCCAGAGTTGACGCAAGTCATCCAACTCCTCTGCTAGCTAATGTTATTTCTGAACCTGGTCCTTCCAACCCGCTTTCGTATGAAAACACTGAGAAGTCTGGTGGAAAAGGGATTCAAATAATTAAACAAGAGAAGTTATCGTTTGTTAGATGTTTAAAGTGTAAAATTTATTCCAAAGACCACAACCAAATGCTCAAATGTAGTTTTTGCAATCATAGCTATCATATTTGTTGTGTTCCGAAGTCACACAGAGAAAACTTTGAGTCTGATGATGAGGGTGAAGGTTTCGTTTGCATGGCATGCTTCGTATTAGACAATGATGATGATAGCGATGAATCTAGTCAAAACTTGTATGAAGAGTATCGTATTACACGCAAATTAATATAGGTACAATAGAGCACTTATGTTACATTTCTTTGAAGTTGTTTTTCGAAGTCTAAATGGTTTATTTTTTTTTATTGTCTAATCAATGTGAACCGTCCCTAGGTACAACAGCGTCCCCAGGTACAATTTTACTGTACGTAGGTACAATCGTCTGTTGAACCTGTGGACAAATAGAGTGTTTTAAAAAAAAGTTGATTATTATATAAGTAAGAAGTGATATTGAGACTACAATTTTAGTTTAAGAAAGGCTGATTATCCTTTAAGACTTGTGTGAAGTTAAAACGAAATAAAACTTAACTAATTCAGATTTAAAAAATGTTTTATTCCAAATTCTGGAAAGTGTCCACATGTTCCGCACTTGCCCCTACTTAGGTAATCAGCATCTACCTATTAAATAATTTTGAAACAATACACCGTTTAGGTGATGACAATGAGCGACACAATTACCGAATATCGGCTTATTGTGACAGTAACAAAAGAAGCAATCTGTATATGATACTTAATATTAAGTAGGTACTAGCTGTTGCCAGACGCTTTGTTTGCGTGAATTTTTATTTTATAGTTTTCAGGCAACTATCCAGGATGAAAATAATCTGTCATCTGAAAAGGTAACAGACAGGCAAATTCAAAGTTATTTTCGCATTTTATTTACTTTTATCTTGGAAGTATTCCTTTCATTTAGCCATGTTGGATGTGGATTACGTAGTGCCCAGAGACGACAGAATTAATTGAAGACGAATCATTGACGAATTATTTTTGCCAAATGCGGTTTAATGACATACATATTTTACTTTTTTTCAAGAACATATTTTTATTACTATTGAAGGTTTGGATATCATGTGAGAATGTATTCAATAAAAGGTGGATAGCGTAGTTAAGATATTATACATTTTGGGTGTGGGTATGATACAAGCACGATACGACGCCAACGGTACATGATAAATTCGTTCCTTTTTTAAAATGACGGGAAGCTTTCTATTTTCAAAAAAATATATTCTTAGTGCTGTGTTGACATGATTAGAGTATGCTCGGACCAAGTGTACTCGGATACCTACTAGGACGTTACTCGTATTGTGGCAACCCATAATCCGAGCGCATTCGCATGGGTTGATATGGGTTGCCACAATACGAGTTGCGTCCGGGTAGGTATCCGAGTCCACTTGGTCCGAGCATTCTCTGATCGTGTCAACGCGGCTTTATGTATGAACGTTGCACAACGAAAGTACGAGTTGACGAAGTATCCAATGTTGCTTGAGCACAAGGAGCTTAAATATACGATGTACCTACTTAAACGGAACCTACAGAAGCCGTCAACCACACACTCTGTACATCAAACCAAGTAACTAGACGCAAAAATTATGGCAGCGAAACGATTATTTTTTTCGAGTGCTAAATCACGGTTTATGTTAGGGCTCAATGTAACGCACTCAAAACATTATGTTGATGGTACAGGGGTCATGGCGGTATTTAAAGCACAGTAAAAAACATTAAAAAAATACTATACTTGGCCATGCTATGTCCAGAAGTGGACGTCTTAGAAGATAACTTGATAAAAAGTTGGAATTTTGACCTATTACCGTAACTAGAAAGTACCCAGGTATGGTCTATAAAAAAGAAAATATCACAATGATGAGAGGAACCTTTCGGCTTTGGTTATCGGCTTGGCAGAACTTAATTTACAAAAACTTGGACCGAAAAAAGCCTTTTAAGTTTACAGTGGTACAACCATGCATTAAAAATAAAAAGTTTCAGTTCTCCGGTCGTTTGAAAAATGCTTTATACTTAGCACCGTCAACGGGCCGTAAATACGAGGTTAGTTTTATTTTCGATTTCTTTACCATATTAAACAATAATACCTATGAAAAATGAAGGAATTCGTAAAAATATTTTGATTATGCTGGAAATGTAATTTGAAATACATTAGTAAAAAATATAAAATATATATATATATATATATATATATATTCATCGTGATCATCTTTATTTTAAAAAAGTGTCGCAAATAATAAAAACATTGCCTATGTTTGAAATTTAGCTGACTGCAATGAAATAATCAGAAACAAACACGCAGACCTCACACACATCACATCACACATCCCGCCAAACCAAAATGTACCGTGAATTGATTGAAAAACTCGCTGAATTAACACGGTTTGCACAGACAAACGCACGATTTTTCTCACCAAAGCTTAGTTTCGCACTCTCGCAGCTAAATGTTACATTATACCAAATAAAACATCGTGATATCTATCCCTCTTATCATACTTGCAAAGATCGACGCATACGTGATATTATTATTGTAATGTTAAAATTCGTTGACCAGAGATCCTTGAGAGCCGCCGATGAATAACAATGGCAACACAATCCACGGATAAGGCTTGATTCAGACGACACGGAGCGACCATTACTGTATGAATTTATGTATGTGGACGCACATCAGTTTTAGTGCTGTGGCCTGTGTGTTTCATTCTTATTTTTAATAAAGATGGCTTTTAATATAAACTACTCTTTATTGGAGCGATGAGACCATATTTATTTATTTCTGTTTCTTGTGCAGGGACTCTGTGTATAATAAAAAGGGTTGTCTGTTAAGTCGGACGATAATTTTACGTGATAACGTAATTTTTCGTGATATTAGTGATTTTAAATTTAAAAAAACTTCCCCCTTTTCACCCCCTTGAGGATTGAAATTCTAACAACACCGTTGCGTTAGCTTCCTACCATACGCCTAGATATTAAATTTTGTGATTTTTCCTTCGAAAATTAAGGATTTTACATACATAATTTCATCCCCTTTTTTAACCCTTTGGGGGTAGAGTTATCAAAAACGCTGGGACAGGTATAAATTAATTTTCAATCGTCAGCCTAAACACAAAATTTTAAGATAATAAACAGACGGACTATCGGGACTGACGGGCTTAGACTGCTGAATTTCACAATCTTGAAACTATTCTGGGAACCCTGCAGTGCTGGGTATCCAACACAGATTTAGTTGGATACCTAGATAAACTGTCAGAAATTATTATACTGTCAGTAATTTAGGTTCTTTATTGCGGGTCTCCTCTGGCTCATTTTTTAATTTTTCTAGATACTCGTAGATACAGATAAAATTCAAGAAAACATGCCCAAAATATGCAAGATCAGCTGATCTTGACTAAAATATGCATTATCTGAAAAAAAGCCTTTATATGTAATTGCATAAGCAAATACTCATTTGCATTAAATCAATATATTAAAAAAATAGTCTTCTTTATGAACATTTTTTTTATGTCGTCCCATAGGACCTACCCACTTTTTCGATGTCAGTGCACACAAAACATTCTGAAAAGCTGTTTTAGTATGTTTTTCAATATTAAGTACGTCAGATTTGATCGCATAGTAGGTTGAATTTATTCATAATGATGAGTACAATCACTTGTAAGAGTCTCAAATAATTAACCAGTCACTCTTTTACTTATGTACACAATGTACTTTGGAACTGCTAGAAATATAAATATTATAACAAAATCTTTGGTTTTCCTCGTTATTGTTATTGTACCTACCTAAATAAAGACTATATAGAATTAATCATAACGAATATATAAAGTTAGTTACATACAAATTTACAAAGTTAGTTTTCATATTGCTTAAAATCATTATTTTAGTATAATTATTGTATAATTAAGTTATCTACTTTCCCATGCAAAACTTGCATGCATCAGAGACTATTTTATTTTATCCAAACACGTTTAACGTATATTTTGAACTAACTAAATACATAATTAATTAAAAAATAAATAAACTAACAATAAACTATAAAAGGGCATCGATAAACTCCTCCTCAACGCTGTCAGCTGGTAATGTGCCCAAGAGACTGGCGGCGTTGCCACGTTGTCTGGAAACACTTAGCTTCTGACCAAGGTAAAAGCCAGCCTTTGGGTCACGGGAAGCGTCAACTAGGCGTTTTGAAAGTTCTTCGAACTGGCTATGGGCACTCGGACCAGAACCACAAAAAAAGGGCTCCAGAGTTTCAACCCCAAACGGCTCGAAAATATAGTTACCACAAAGGTAAAGATTGTAAAACATGTGTGAAACACGTTTTATAACAATCTTCCTTTTCTCCCGAGTTAACCCTGCATAGCCCTACTTGTTGAACTATATTTCTATGTTGACATCCCTTTTTTGCATCAAAGGATACGTGGGGGCGGCTAATTCCCTTAGTGTTTACCGCAAGATCCCAGCCGAGCCACTCTCTCACAGCCTCCTATAATTAAGAAAAATAACACACTGTGAGGAAAACCAATAACATAATTGCTTATTCATCCGGTAAACTAATACAATCATATTCTCGTGGATACTTATTATTGATTTCACAACGGGACTACTTTTTCTACATAATTAGTCTAAAATAAGTAAATAATTTGAGAAAAAATTAGAAAAAGACGAAACTCCACTAGGTACGGATTTTCACGTGATTACGATTGCAACTTTTTGATTATCTTTGATACTATGTTCATTACCACATGAAATAACAATAAAAATGGAATAAAATTAAATCGATTTTCATATAAGTTGGTATGTGTATACAACTATAAATACATACCTACCAAAACTCAAAATATCTTGCCTTCGTATTTCGATAACTTATATTTCCATCCTAAAGGTTAAGATCACGGTTCATACAAAGTTCGGACCAAAACTCGAAGTGTCGGCTAACGCAAAAAAAACGTGTCACCACTTTGGGGAAGTCATTCCAGCACTAAGTCTCCACAACCATTCCTTCAGCTGATATTTTTGGTTGAAAAATTGGATTTCCGTACGTTGAACTTGAAAAAAATTCACAAGAAGGCGCAGAAGACGCTTGGTCAGCTTCGTGTCCAGAAATGGCATAGCGTCCTTGGATTGTCTATGGATACTATATATATATATACCCTGGTGTCGAGGTCCACCATTTCTCCGCTTGTGTTTGAGTGTGATCCTTTAACCAAGCTTTCCTTTGCCAGCGCCCATGGCTAGGGATAGCCATGGGCGCTGGCAAATACATAGAAAACCAATGCATCCGAGCCAGAAATCAAACATTTTTGACCTGGCTTCACTCGCTCGTGTTCCTATTTTGATTTCTGAGTGTATTAACAAAATGCTCAGATTGATAGGTTTTCTTTGCGTTCTAAGCTTGTCTTTATAAATAGGCAGAATTAGGCGTATTTCATTAATAAAAGACAAAAGAAAACCTATCAAATTCGAGGTGGATGCTTAAATTTTCAAGCTTGCTACACTCGCTTTTAGAATCCTACTTTTTTCAATTGATGGGCTTTACTGGATCGGCCGAGTTACCTTGAATCTATAATATCCGAGTCGGAGTGCAAAAAATTTCGAGCGGTTTTCATGGAATTGAAGGTGCAACTCACTGGAAAAAAATGTGCTGGAGCCCATGTCCCTAACTGATTGGAAGGAATGGGTACAATCAATGGGTTCCAGTCCGAAGGCTTTCGTGTTGGAACCCCTCGTGGTGAGTTCATCGTTTCCAAGTGATCCAATGTGTCCTTCAATCCATTGTAGTAAAAATCACTCAATTAAAATTAGCTCGCATAAGTCGGGAAAAATCCAAGCGGAAATACGGTGCATAATAAAAATAAAAGGCGACGTGTTTTGATCGGAGCTGTAACTTCATAAAGTAGAGCAGGGATTATATTCTGGCTAACGAGACTGCCATGCGATATACCAATGGATTAAGTTATAGTCAACATATTAATATCTAGCGAATCTTTTAGTCCGGTTTTTTACCTTCGAAGTCGAAGGCATTATGCCTTAAGCGGATTATTCTGTGACACAGTGAACATGTGGGCAATTACACTATTGAAATATAAGTAAAATACTAACATTAACGGTACACGAATTGTTCTAAATCACTAAGATTTTACTCTTCCTAAAGATAGAAACCATAAACCCAAAGAGGTTTCATTCAGCGGCCGATTAAAAGATAATGGCCGTTCAAAGTGTCATTATACCTCTCTTCGGAAACCGAAAAATATGACTTTATCTGTATCACTCAAAGGAATAGCGAGGGCCTACGGGAGGGACACAATACGATCTGAGCTATAGGTAGGTACTTTTTGCCAGTCCCACTCGACTGGCGGCTTCGCCATCTTGCTTACATACATTTCATGAGCTATTAAATCCAACCCCTCTACATCTGTAGACATCTGTCACCGATAATTCTTAGAGTTGTTGAAACCACCGCTTTTAATCATTTGATGTTAATATAATACCTATGGGTACGGGTAGAGGCATAAGACACCCTGTTTTTGGAGGCCAACAACCAAAAGTTAACTTTATTTAATTATTTTAGCCTGTTAGCCTGCGTCATCAACTGGGCAAAGGCCTCAGAACTTTCAGGAGTTTGATTCCAGAAGCTAATACAATAAAAAATGCTTTCCAAACTAAAAGTTCTATGTATATTAAAAGTACAGATAGTAAGTACGAATTCATCGATTACTAAAAAGTAATAAAAGTCCATTAACGAATTTATATTTGCTATCATGGATGTTCTTTATCAGTGTTAGCGATTTGATAAGGAAACACCGTCAAGGGAGGACCGTCGCAGCGATAAAAAAGGCGCCAGGCTTAGATTTATATTTAGGTCTGGTTTTGCAAAGCTTTTAATAAATAAAGTGTTTAGCAACCAACATTTTGAATTTAATCCCTCCATCTCTAAAAAGGACAGGTCTCATTTTAGTCTGTGTTGAAGCTGTAAATATTATCTAGGAATGAATACAATTTAGTCCTTGGAGTGGTTTCCCTAAAACACCCGGTTCTTTGTTTTCCATATCCAATGCCCCAGCCACCTATTAGATCGTAATAAACCTGATTTTCCTAACGCCAAATATCTTGACAAAAGAATATATACACAGTTTATAATTGTGATTAGACTCGCTTTTCATGTAACTGCGTTGTTTAAAACTATGGAACATGATGTGAAAGGTTTATAATTATGTTAGGCCTCGGACTCGAAGTCAGCGGGAGCGGGGTGGCGCGGCGGCGGCAGTGGCGAGGAGGGCGGCGTTGCAACGCTGTACCCGGTCTCGAAGTCAGCGAGCAGACCGCGCGGCGAAAGAGCGGCGTAGTGTTTGTTCAATTTGTATCTTTGTTCGCGAACAAAATGTCTAAACAGCGACGACATTTTTTTGATACTAATTCATTCCTAAAGTTTGATTTATTGTGGGCAAAAGAAGATGTAAATTCCAACGTCAATGCAGACGCAAGGGCACCACTCGTACGCCGCTCGCCACTTGCTCCCCGCACCGTTGACTTCGAGGCCAGTTCCATATAAATGTATGCATTAGAACGCTACCCGCGCCGCCGCCACCTCCGCCCCAGTCCCGCCCCGCTCCCTTAGTAAGATCATTCTTTTTCAATAGAGACAGCAGTTTTACACGTTAGATTTCCTTCATTATATATTTAAACTAGTGATGTTCTGGATATCCGTATCCGTATCCGCGGATATCCGCTGGAGAAAAAAGATTCGTATCCGTATCCGATACATTTTTGATGGATATTTTACGGATTTAGAGGATCTAATATCCACGAAATTAGCTTTATTTGAGTGATAATAATATGATTTGGGGCATGTGGCCACCGCGTACATGGTATAATCTAGAGGTCTAGTCCGCATAATATTCACCTCAGTAAATCAGGCCGTATTTCGGCAGTAATGCGTTGAATGTTGACTACCAAGTGCTCATTTGTTTCTGATTTATCGGTATAGATAAGATTGCGGTCCCCATCCGATCCGATTTTTTACATATCCCAGAGAAAATTATCTAATGGCGTCAAATCGCACAATGTAGACTAACAGGTCTATTTCATGAAATAGATCGTTTGTCGAAGGTTCAAAAGTCATTATGGTCGTAACATTACGTTCAACGGTGAGCGGTAAAGATACACATGATTGCTAACTTTTCGGAGCTCAATTGTCAGGCGTTGATGTGCAGACTTGTGGTTTCAACAAGACGGTGTGGCGCGGCGACTCATGCAAAATAGGCGCGAAACTATTGATATTTACTGAAAAAAACCAGCCGTGGTTTCCACATGCCCAAAATTATAGTCAGACATACAAGAAAGAAAGAAAGAAAAAGCATTTATTAGCCCGCACAGGACAAAACACATAAAATAAGTGAATTAAAATGGTGAAATTATCAGTATAATTATAGCTAATAAAAATTAAACATAGAGAGAAAGAAAAAAAAGAAACCTAATTGGTCCTGTACGATGCCAAAAGGCCCTATCTCAGCATGGTGCTGTAACATTAAAAAAACGTCACAGCGCTGGTATTCTGATTGGGCCCAAAGTGAAAGTGATGGCCACGGTCAGATACGGATAAGATTAAAAAAATAAAGTGTAGACGAATAAACAATACAATAATTATGTGAAATATATTAAATACGAAAAAAAAAATAATTACATCTACACCCTACGTTACACTGATGAAGGTCGAAAGACTTCAAATAAATATATATATGTATTTGAAGTCTTTCGACCTTCATCAGTGTAATCAGAGTATTCTCCATGTTCGTGTATTTTAATAAAATCACACTTGTCACAATCACTTCACCTAGAATTCTCGATAACAAATGGGTTACAAAATAATTATGGGGCTAGACACTAATATCTGTACAAATACCTAGGATGTTGTAATTTTTATTGTAGGTTCCTACTAATATAAAAAAAAACGATTTGCAAAATTTCAACCGTCGGAAATGATTAGTTTATTTATTATATTAGTTTGTTTAATACATAGATTCAATCCTATATGTAGGTGAATAGGTAGCAATAAAATACTATTTTTCAATCAAACTATATTATATTAAATTTGGCATCTCTATATTGCAAAGATTTATCGTAGTTAGTTAACATACCAATAATACGTAACTTAAAGGATCTAAATAAATTGAGTAAGAAAGTTAAGACCCGTATCCGTATCCATATTCGCGGATCTTGACGCCAATGATCCGTATCTGCGGATCTACATTTTTAATCATCCGGCACATCACTAATTTAAACATATTGATATTGATATCACTCAGCCAAACCGAAACTCATGGGAACAAATATAAAAATTATCACAAATATAAATTATATTTGTCACACCGCGACATTCACAAACGCAATGTGTGCAGCTCTAAGATGTAACTGTGAACTCGAGAAATTAGTTGAGCTATTAGCGATTCCATGTTTATTGATAGTACAGTTGAAAGATTTTTATTTTTTTTCATTTTCAAGTCCGTTCCGAAGTTTTTAATCATATAATTTTTGAGCTAGACTGGTAGAAAATGCCCAAGGCAATAAGGCCGCCTTTGTACATTATGTGCATAAAGCTTTAATAAATAAATAAAATTATTATTAAGCGTTTATTCTAGGTACTTACAACTTATTTCAAGATCGACTTTAATAGGTTGGAAATTGCAGCGTCATTGCAGTTCTCGATCGCTTTTGCTAACATCTAAATAAGCTTTTAAAGGAATTGTTGAGTGAAAATTCGTAGTATTCAGGTTGAGTGTTATAAGCATCCGTCTCGTCGAATATGACGATCCAATTATTTGCACTATACGCCTTATTATTTGTTCGAAGAGGATCATGTTTCTAAACAGACGAGGTTTTTAGTCTAAAACTTTTAGTCTTGCTGAAGTTAAAAGCTCTTTTGGTATGATTTATACTCTTGTCACTTTTATGAATTTTCTAATTACAGATTTTGAAAACGGCCAGTTTTTCCTGTGCACAATAGGGAATATGAATAAATTTTCTTTTTTTTTTTTCAAAACGGTATGTTAAAGTACTATAAAAATAATGACAAAAAGCGAAAACAAGACATAAATTGGCCAAACAACACAAAAGTTATAACCATTTAAAATTTTGTTTCTATCTCTTTCTAGATAAACGGAATTTAGTATGGATTTTGTACGTCGATGCAGCGAATGATGTCATTCGCTGTATCGGATCTTTCTGTCTAATCAGCAGTTTCAAATGCTTATAACTTAGTATTTTTTATAGATATTAAAAAAATAATTTCACTTTGCTGTTTCTGATGTTAATACGCTTTGTTTAGAGTGATAAAAAAAACATGCAAATACCCTATTATTAATTTCCTACCATCTTATACATTACAGTGTTTCGCATTAAACTGTGTCTCTCAGTGTGTGTATACTCAGGCTATAGTACATACAGCATATTGTGATCTTCGCTTTGTCAAATCGTCAACCCTAGTGAGTATTAAGATTTCACTCAAAGGGGATTTAGATCCACAACACCTGTAATACGTAATTACAGGGAAGCCCCCTGCGTCACCGCTTGTGTTCTGACATCGTCTGGCGTATGCTGTGATCTGAGTATCTTACGAATATTGTAGTTTATGTAGATAGTAGTTGGTGTTTTGCGGGGCGAACATAGCCAAAGATCGTACAAGATGCCAGCTGCCCAGCAGTGGGCCACTGGATAGGCTAACAAAAGCAAAGATACATATAATGCTCTTTATAATTTATCCCAAACAAATTGCAAGTGTAAAATGTAACGCAGAGTTTATTTATTTTCTCGCCATTACCTGCTGAACAGTTTTTATGTTAATTAATGTTGTTGCGACTAATTAACCTGCAAGGACAAAAGCTCATCTCAATGGCATTCATTTTAGTTTCTTATTATTTCCTGTCCTGTTATTTTTCCCCTATCTTTTTGTCAGCATATTTTCTGCACTGGGAAGACGTTTTTTTCAGTAAAGTGTCTACCCAAGGAACGAAATAATGTAGTCGGGCGCAAAATGGTGTACCTCTTTCTGAAATGATTCAAAGATCATTAATCACCGTTTATTATTACGGCCCATTAACGGTAATGCAATCTTATCGCGGGGAACATTTCACAGTATTGATGTTTGTGTCATCATCGCATGCTTCATTAGATCTGCGATTAGTATATTTGATCTTGGTTTCATATAACGGGGGATCTTGGCTTCAAGAGTTCACCCATATATATAGTTTGACTACAAGGTATTTATACGTTTCAATACTTAATTATATGGATCAAAGAAATAAATACCTACTAGGTATTAAAATTAAGACATAGATAAATTATGAGAAATAAATCTTTAAGAAAGCTAATTTATTCACGCGAAGCATATTTTGTTGACAAAAAAACTAGCATTCCTCAAATGTAGGGCATTATTATAAACCCCTTTTATAATAAATAAATAATAATTTGATAATATCTAAATAACTAGTACGGCGATTAGCTACGGGCTCCGGGTGATTCGTCCTATCGCACATCTGTATCATATATATACTCCAATCAGGAAATTACATTATTGTCCCTGAATTAAAACAATAGAAAAAAATACTCAAAGCTTAGTAGAAAAGTTCGTTATTCATGTCGGAATGTATACAGTCTGTTGAATGTTTAGCAATTGTTTGGAGGGAGGCGCAGGGAGGGTGACAAAGGACCCTCACGGTGAAGACGCGCCGGCTCCCGCACGCCACATGTGTATTAACACTTAAAACTATAGCTCTGCGAAAAAATGAGGCGGCTATGCAATATGCATGTAAGAGATTTGTGATTAGTGCTGTTTACTACTTAAAGGATATTCATATAAAGTACTCATAAAATAAAACACGCTGTATATTACGTATGATAGTTTAGGAGCTGAAATTGAAAAAAGAAAATTTAAATGTGATGATCTCTAGTGCCTTTTGAAGGCTCTGTCAAGGCAGTAAGGACAGATTGTCCACGAGGACATGGATAGAAAACACTGACATATTTTAAAAAATAGGTACATTAATCCTGTGTCTGAAGCCGTGTCTGCAATTGGCCGGTATCGAACTTTTAATAAGAGTATTTTACTGTGTCATACAGTAATCCAGATGAACATTGCTAAAACCTGCATTGGCCAGTTAGCAGACGATTTAAAGACAGCTCAATATCGCTACCTCAAACGATAGTCATGTTCATGTTGTTTCGTTGTATTGCATGCACAATAGTGTGCTTTGAAATCGGTTTGGACCCCGGCGTGTTTGTCTGCATATACAAATTGGAAGAGTTCCGTTATTGGTTAGGAGAGTAAACATTAAAGCTGTCGGTAGGTAGTATGTAACAATAAAGTTTGGGATGTATTCCCATACCATTCGGCGAATTTGTGTAAATAATTGTGCTCGTTGGTAAACTTGAGTACTGCAATGCAACGTTTTTGAAGCGAACCTTTTATTCTAATTAGTGTTGCGTATAATAAAGACGAAGTCTGAAAGTGTCTGCGATTACTGAAAAGTTATGTGGATTACCACACAACTTTTCAGTAATCGCAGACACTTTGTGTGTACCACGGTTGTCGTGGTATGGACATGTGATGCGAGGAATGAGGAAAATATCATGAGGAGGAATGTAGATGGGTATAAAGGTAGAGGGAGACCGAAGAAACGATGGATAGACTGTGTAATGGACGACAAGGCAAGAAAGGAAGGGTCTGATGAGATGACGAGTAATAGAGAAGTTTGGAAGAAGAAGACATGCTGCGCCGACCACAAATGAATTGGGAAAAGAGCAAGACAAATGATGATGCTGCTTATAAATGGGTCAACTATGCCAGAAAAGTGAAAGGAAACATCGAGAGGACACTGACTTGTCCCAGAGCCAAAAGTCGAAGCCTCCAAGTTGACCTCTATCAACTTGCTCGATGTAGCGTGCCCGATTATAACCTCCTCTAACAGAGAGAACGCTTATGTCCTAGCGGTGAGTACGTAACAGACTATTTATTTTTCAAAACACTTCCTCGAAAACTGGTCCATAACGCACTACGATTAAGTACAACATGCAATGTATTTCACACGCGTGCGTTTTTTTCCATTTTCCCGCACGTGTGCGGGAATGAAAATTGCCACAGATAACTATACCTATACTTAATCCAAATTGGTTCAATGCCTATAGTCTGAGGTGAATGTTTTTGAGTTAGAGTCTGAGGTTAATTTCGGCAAAGCACTAAGCGTCTTTACGGCATAAATATTTTTTTTAAATATTCAAATCCTGTTTATAAATAGAACATCATAAATAAACATGATTATTAAAAACTAATAATTACTTTTATACACAAATTAACTTTTATTTGTGTTTAAATTCAAAAATATATATATTTTTTTTTTTATATTAGGCTGTTTAGCGGCTTCATACCTTTGCTTCTCCTTCACCTGGCGAAAGTAAAGCGCGGAAAAAAAGAAAATTAAAATCATAGTTTCCTAGTAAATCATGACAAAAATATTTTTCGTTCTAATAATTTATTTCTTCAAAAGTGAATTGAAAAACGTCGTTTGATACACGTGGACATTTGTTACTGCATTTCTCGGCTCAAAAACACCCTCGATTGCGGCTCGGGAGTTAATTCCGCCTCGTACGCAATATCAAAGTTTCTTCACTTGTATCAAAATGTACTACTGTTTGACATAGGACCTTTCACTTGTTGTCTTAAGGTAATTAAACAAATTGTGCCTAATTAAAAGGTATATTGTAAAAAGATTCGAAAAATTACTCGGAACCACACAGTAGTATGATATTATTGTCAATAATATCATAATATCGGCAGAAAATTGTATAAACGTCTTTGCTTTTTAATGCCTTAGACCTACACAGGTCTGTAAACAATATTGTAAGACATGTGGGTTGTACCATTAGGTACAGATTAACCCTTCCCTTATTTTAAGTCAAATTAAATTAATATGTTCATCCAAATCGATACACAAAATTAGAATTGAGCTGTTGTTCTATCCAGCAATACTACATACTCGTAGTTTCTAAGACACATTCTAACATTCTGTTCAGAACATTAGAAGTAGTAAGCTTTAATGATTTTGGTTTAGGTCCTATAGCCGAACCTACCTTATTGCCTAACCACATTTGGCAACAATACATAGTAAATTTAAATTCAGTAAGACTGAGTACAGTATGTCCACTTTAAGTGATAATGTTAAACTTGGTACATTTATTTTAGTTCTGCGTTTTCCCGCTTGCACATAAAGGGTGTAAAAGGACTCTTAACGAAGCTGAAAGGTACTTGTTCTCCCCGTCATTGCGATATTTTTTTTGTTCTACACCATACCTGGGAACCTTCTAGTTTCGGAGATATTGGGGGTCAAAGTTACAACTTTTTGATAAGTTTTCTTTTTAAATACTAGTTTTTAATGAAAGATTTTTACTTTAAACACCTCCACAACCTCCGTACTATTATATCCATCCATTAGCACAATGTTTTGAGTGCGTTACATTGAGTTCTACTACAAAACATACAAAAAAAAATCGTTTCCCAGCAATAACTTTTACGTAAAGTTACATAATTTGATGCTTGGTTGACGGCTTCGTGAAGAGTTTGTTTACAACCTGTAGTACCTATAAGTCGTCTAAAGTGTAGTGGGCAAGCAGCATCATGCAAGTGACATTCATCCTTACGATAGTAAAGTGGTTGAATAAGCATGGAATTAAAACTAGCTTTATATCTGCAGGTACTTAGCTTTTTATGTATCAAAAAAGGTTACAGGGCGTCGAAAAATTCGTCGACATCGCTGTCAACAGGAAAAGTGCCCAGAACGCCTTCTGGGCACTTTCCCTGTTGGCAATGCTGATTCTTTGGCCAAAAAATAGGCCACTTTCTGGTCACGTGAAGAGTCGACCAACCGTTTGGCGATTTCCCGAAATACTAGGTGGGCACTCGGACCTCATGGCCCTAGTGTAATTAATTAATAAAGCTTTTTTAGTTTTTTTTTTACAAAATTAAGAAAAAATCTTAAAGTATGATCAGCAGTCAGTTACTTCAGTCCGAAAGGTACAAGAGAGTCAGACCACTTCTAAAATGATCCGTTTATAAATAATCGTGGACTCTGGCTACTTTTACCCTACTGTAGGTCCAGTCAACGGGTAACGAAGTGTCCAAACTTCGACCAGTTGTTTCAAACTATACTGTCCCCGACTAAGCTAAATACAGAATGAGTACCGCGGGCCTAAAATGGCCGCTTTAGCAGAATCGTAATATGAATTACATAAAAAAAAAAAAAGAACTTTATGGTCACCATATAGTCCACTTTAAGATTTTTTTTTTTTTAACGTGCTTCATAATTATTCCGATTCTGCTAAAGCGGCCATTTTAGAGCCCCAGCTCACTAATAGATGGACAAATAACGGGTTTTGCATTAATCTGTTCATTAAATATAACTCTTGTATGGTTTTAATATCACAATTATTTGGGTTTCGCATCTCAAAATTATGCGTGTACTGTTGTTTGTTCACTACAGGAACTGATAGACGCTACCTAAAGCGCCAAACTAGTCGCTCAGTTCTGGGCCGACACAATTTACCATCGACACGTCTAGAAGAAGTAACTCTAAAGGAAAAACGGAACCCTTATAGGATCAGTTTGTTGTCCGTCTGTCTGTCTGTCAAGGCCCTTTATCTCGCGAACGCGTGGAGGTATTGAGTTGAAATTAAAACCATATGTTCTTCTTCTTTGGGGTTTTGGTTTCCTCACTTAGTCCCTAGAGTGGACTATTCACACAGCGAAATTCCACTAACTTACACTTTATCGGAATATTCCACTCAGCGAAACCGTAAATATCATCTGCCTAGCCTTTTTTCCCAAGTATATTGGGGTCGGCTTCCAGTCTAACCGGATGCAGCTGAATACCAGTATTTTACATGGAGCGACTGCCTATCTGACGTCCACAACCCAGTTAGTACTGGGTAAAAGTTGTCAGACTTTTTGAGCCACTGACTACCTGCAACGACTGTCAAAGATCTTCAAATGACAGCCGGGACCAACAGCTTAACGTGCTTTCCGAGGAAACTCGTAATGTTAGGGTGGTCGCCCATCCACAGACCAACCTAGGCAAGCACGGCTTAACCTAAAGATCGACCCGACCCGCTGTTATTATTGAGCCACGAGCTCCTCTGAAACCGTAAATATACAGTTTAATAACAAAATACTTACAAATTTATATGAAGCCCTGGGTGTGCGAGTCCAACTCGCAATTGGTATTCCAAAATATAGCATGATTGGCTTGATTTGATTTAATGGGTGGAGCTGTGTAACGTTATTTCTATAGGTTCTGGACGTTTAATTACGGTTACAGGTTACAGGTATTAAATATGATACGTCAATAATTTCAAATAAACCTAGAGCTAGATATGGTGTTTCTTCCAAAAACAACATAATATTTATGGGCATCGTGCTATTCGTGCTTTTCGCCTAGAATATAATATGGGAATATCAAAGCATTATAGCCGCTTGATTTGTCAGATATATTCGTATGTATCTGGTTACCATAGTGAATCAATATTTTGATTCTTATATTAATCGTTTTTTTGTCTATCTGAATATATAGGCGGTCAATCAATGCACAAATTAAGTCGGAGATTCTACATCAATTTATGAACAATCAATGTCTGATGTTTATTGACAATGGAACAAATTACAAAATTGTAGGAGCCATCAAATACTAAATTGAGTTGTTGAG
Organism: Xestia sexstrigata; assembly: GCA_941918905.2. Lineage (NCBI taxonomy): Eukaryota > Metazoa > Arthropoda > Insecta > Lepidoptera > Noctuidae > Xestia > Xestia sexstrigata. The sequence continues at coordinate 5,397,769 of OW799200.2, read as the reverse complement.
TTTGTGAGAAAATACTTAATAGCAACATCAACAAACGGTTTCCTTGTAACTTTGGGAGCTGACTGTACTGTACAAAAAACAGTTGAAATTTATGATTGACCAAATGGGATTCAATGGATGAAGATGAAAATAGTTACAAAATGGGACACTTTTTCACTTGTTTCGCACGTCGTTTTTTTAGTTGTCGAAATGGCAAAGTTACGAGATGAGACGTAGCCGGGTACGGCTCTGGAATTAGGTTTACTGAGATAGAATTATTAATGATTACAGCTTCACTGTCAACACCATCGCTCGATATGAACTAAAGTAGGTAAACGCTGTTTGAGAGATCTTGAATGCCAGGATGCATATGAAATTAGTAGGTCGAAATATGTACGATACCACCCACACTCAGATGTACGTGGTAAAGACGACTTCATTTGCATAATTAAGTCTGACGCTGCTTAGTTCAATGTTTCTGAACTATCAGATCGTTCGTGAAAGAAAACAGTTACATTACAATTTAAAGAAAAATTGCCTTTATTAGCTCTGTGTGGGAGGGAACACAGAGATGCCAACACAGACCGGTTGTTGATGTGTTTAGGAAATACTCGTACTATAATAATATAGTATTTTTTAAACATATTTAAGTATAAGCTTCAATGAACAAATTTGCTTCAGTGGTCCACATTGTACACTCGATATCTAAAATATTATGTGTGTCTTTGTCTCTTGTTATTTTCCAATCTGAATTCAGATTGGAAAATAACTTTCAACTCATAGTGGGAGCGCTATTTTTAATTTCAAGAGCTCACGTTCGAAAAATGGCGTGCGTATATTATTTTTGCACAAATTTATGAGTTCCCTTTTATAGAAAACTGATAATCTGTAAAATTACTTTTTGATTTTATACGATAAATACTAATATACCTACTGAATGTAATGCCTATATTAAGCAGAAAAATCGTTCAGATTTGGCAGCTTGTGTATTTGTACATTGGTTTATTTTCGTTTAAATGCACCCTACATTGTTGCCCATAATAAATAATACTGTCAATTTATTATTTAGTTTTGCGAAGTACTTCCGGGGAATTTTTGCTGTTGACAGACAATATGCAGGAATGCTGAATTTTGGTTAAAAAAATTTGGTCGATACGTGAAGAGTCGACCAATTTTTGTTTTTCATGTTACTTTTAATGTTACTTTCTATAAATAAGTAGTGGTCTAAATTTAGCTTGCAAGATTTAAAATTGTAGACCAGGTAGGTGAACGTAGCCCTCTATTTCCAAATCATAATGGTGGTCGGATTGTCACATCCATGTGGTTACTCGGTTGCCAAGCAGCAAGTTTCTGTTAATATGACAAATAACAACGACAAGAGTTTGTGTTTAATTTTTCATTTTTCGGTTAATTGTTTCATATTAAATGAGTAAACAAGTGTACTGAAAAAAAAAATATCAAGAATAAATTAATATTTCACCGACGGTTATTAATAATTCGAAGATATTATTGTGAGTATTGCTTATTAGAATTATAACTGCCTATTATTAATTACAATGCGCTGATGAAGTTTCGCTAAAAATAGGTACCATCATTGTTGTGAACATCGACAGACTTGTTTTAACGGACAAGGGAAAAGTTATTTTATCAAAACTAAAAAAAAAAAAAAAAAGCATTTATTTCAATAAGACCAATAAAGCACTTACGAATGTCAAAAAAAAAAAAACAAAAAAAAGCGAAGCTACAGTCCCAGTCACAAGGCATAATAACTTGAGAAAGTACTGTAGTTGCCCATTCCCTAGCGTAGAGCTCTATGGAGAAGAACGGGCAAGAAACTCCATGGACACTCTTTTCAATCAAAACATTTTTACAAGATCTTGGTTGATGTATCCATGTTGAGATTATACATAATGTGAGAACTATGTAGAAAGACGTGCACATTAGGCGTCCAGAGTAAAAGATCAAATGAACAATTTAAAAATAAAGTAATTAAAATAAGCCGTAGCCGTAGCCGCTGTCTGTTGGGACTGGTCAGCTAAGAGCTGACCAGTCCCAACAGACAGCGCCCGTTAGCGAACATGACCCTTGGATCAGCGCCATTCAACTCAACCATATTAAAGAGAACTAAATGACCCGACCCACCCGCCACCATCAGCGAGACATTTGAGTGAGCATGACAAATTCTCTCAGCCACCAAGGCATATTCAAGTCAATGAAAGATAACTAAATGTAAATGGTCGCTTTACAGTACAATAGTACTCATTTAGATTTTTTACACCCTTTATAATTGCATACGAAGCCGAAATGCACTTGTTCTCCTACCTCATACCTGGGAACCTTCTAGTTACGAAGATATCCAACTTTTCAGTTCCAACAGTTCCAACTTTTTGACAAGTTTTTTTTTTTCGTAAAAGATTTATTGTAAGATATTTACTTTAAACACCTTTATGACCCCCATACTATTCAATCCATCCATCAGCACAATGTTTTAAGTGCGTTACATTGAGTTCTACCACAAATAATGATTTTTCACCCCAAAAAAAAGTCGTTTCCCAGCAATAATTTTTGCGTAAAGTTACTTAGTTTTATGTACAGAATGCTTGGTTGACAACTTCGTGATGAGGTTGTTTACACCCTTTTTAATACATTTTTTACAATATTCTGCAGCTTCTACAACTTATGCCCCTATGGTTTTGGAGCAGGACCAGCTTAGCATTGAGCCAAGCATTTTTATCATCAATGTAATCCCTATTGGAAACTAACAGAGTTTAAAAATTATAGGTTTTCTTGAGAAAGATCATAGACATATTTGTTAACTTTCCTGACAATAACTTCCTACTTTCATTTTATGAAGGTAATTTACTAGCCTGAGCACACTGGTTGCTATTGGTACAAGTGTGACGTGTCTAACTTGGCAATTATGGTATTTTGAAAGCAAAACGCCATTATTGCCAAGTTAGATTGGTGGGATTGTTAGGGCTTTTACCATTAAGAGTTTGCAAGTCTTTCAGGTTTTACTGGAAAATCTTAGGATTTACCGTAATTCGGGCTTTTACAGTAACATATACAGTTTTAATCTGGAACCACTTGGCGCGCTCTCGGATCACCCTACGCCTCTCAAGTGGCCACTTTTTGGGAATCCCTACGTTAAGGTGTCATTGAGAGATGGGATCATTTTTTTTCTATGACAAATATCATCATATTCTGAAAACCTCTCTTTAAAGTATCTGAAATATTTGTGTATTTAAAGACATTTCTGACAGTCGGTCGTTATAGTTTCCAAGAATTTCTTACGACCGCAGATTACTTATGACATCATGATGCAAGTTCAGTGTGTTACCTACTACGTACCTAGCATACAGAATATTTATATCGACGAGTAAAGACAATTAATATAAGGGTTGACACAAAACTATTATGCCTCATTTAATTATGTGTGTTTGTTTGTTTAAGTTAAGGCTTAATTGCTTAATTTAATCTTTTTACACACTGTGGCTACGGTTCTGGTATATCTTTCCTGTTGCAGGTCCGCTGGAAGAGATTTCTAAATGAAATAAGCGGTACCTTTGTGCTCTTTTGTCTGTATGTTTTTTCCTGTTTAAGTGTTTGCTGTGTATACAATAATAAATACATTATAAAAAAAAAACATAATAAAAGTGATTCAAATTTACTAAGCTTACCCTGCATTTTAAACGGCAGTTTGTTTTATTTTGGGCTCTGTTTTCGATCATCAGATAACATTTATCTGAATATTTTTAATTTAATTCTATTTAATTGGAATTTATCCCGATATGTCGGCGCTGTCGCATGCCAAAATATCGGGAACTCAAAACAAATAGTATACATTGTAAATAATCCGTTTACAGTGTTAATAATAATGTTAGTGACCATGTCAGTTTAAAAACTTAGAAAAAATTTTTAGCTGATGTAGTATTAAATCCTGTGATCAAAATTAACGATTAAAGAACCCGACTTTAGTAAACTTTTACTTAAAATAGCAGTAAAACTACTGTTTTATTTGATTCACACGCACTATCTGACGTATACCTATTATAACATCTGTTTAGCATAAAACAAATTACTGTAGGCCTAATGTTTACAGGACACTGCTTAAGCTGTTTATTTTACCAGAAGCAGCCTTGACAACGTGCTGAGTCTGTAGACGTAGCATTGTTTATTCCAATCTAGACACAGTATTTAAGATATTGGGCGTCTAACATAAACATCGCAGTGTATAAAAAATCTATTTCTGTTAGCTACATACGTACCTCTCGTAAAAACATCAACAGTTGTCTTGAAATGCAGAGTATACTGTACCTGACGGTGTCTGACTGGTGTTGTAATGCAAAAATATATATTGACTGAGTTCTTAGAAAATAACGGGCAGTCACTGAGAGAAAAAATCGTTCAAGACAAGATATATTTGAGAGAGAAGAATTTTTAGAAATCTCTAGTTTCGACCATTTTTGGTGGCCCTTTTCAAAGCGATTCGTATGACTAAATATCTTTAGCTGCTTATGGCAATCCCATATAGTCTTGAGTTTATATATCATAGAACTGCATCAGCAATTCGTATAAGCCGCCATTGTGTCTATAGTCAAGTTAAAGTAATTCGGTACTTGAGATTTAGTAATTATTTATGCAACCATTTTTATTCAATAGACAAGAATTTTAACGAAATAAAAAACCGTTACCGGTACCGAAAAGTCGCAGGAAACACCTGGGTAAGAGACGCACAGATCCGGGAAGTGTGGGAGAAAAATGGGGAGGTCTATACCCAGCAGTGGGTGATCCCGGGGTGATATTCTGATGAAAGAACCGTCAAAGAAAGCAAAGCTAAGAATTCTAACTTTTGTTTTGAGAATTCTAACTTCATTCAATGAGTAAACTACAGAATAAAAATCGTATTTCATATATTTTACTTTATTTACTTTACGGGGCGAACATGGCCAGATATCGCACAGGACAGAGATGTTTGGAAAGAGAAGGGGAGGCCTTTGCCCAGCAGTGGGACATTCAAACAGGCTAATAAAAAAAAAAAAACATTTTTACTTTTACTCAAGTAATCGTTTTTGTGTAAGAAAGTTTTCTTTCTCTTTAAACGAAAAAAAAAAACAATACAATCGACTATTTGCCAAACTGTATGTAGTTTTTGAGTAGGACGTCTTTCAAGCTCATAAGTCCTTGGTTTTGCCGTAGTCAGGTCAAAGGTTTCAGTTATCAGGATTTCACCGGTCACCCCTCTTCCAAAGGGATTGCAAAGAGCATAAAAATTAAGTAGAAATGTAGCGGCTTTGATAACAAGTGTACCAAATGCTTATCTTTTACGGAAGTCTTTAAGCTGATTACAGTTATAGGTCAGTAAGACAAGTAACGCAACAAGTACACAGCATTCACTCTCCAATTTTATGATATCTTCGATATGAAGAAGGGCTTCGAGATTTATCCCATCTTTCGGGATCATCTTGTGGGATCCAGCTTCCTGTATTGATGAAGATTGGTCAATGCATAATGATATTGTCATACGTAGACAGATCGAAATTAACCTAAAAAGTTATGGTTAGTCTCTTTAAACCATTTTTTTAGCAAACGGCAAAGGCCCTTACTGCCACATCTCAAAATTCCGTACTGCACTTCGTTGGCGTAAACAAAGTGCAGTGCTAAGAGAAAAAAACATCTGTAACAGAACTCGTTAACAGTATGTTTTACTTCCTAATCGGATTCCAGAATTTAAAAGCAAGCTTTACAGGTGCTTCACTAAAAAGTGAGGTCCTCTCTGTCCTAGGAAAAGTTTGTTTCTGTTCTACAGTTTGAAACAGAGGGCATAGAAAACTTTCGCGTACGGGTTTCGGTTCAAATTGTTTCATACAATATGCATTGAATGGGCTTCATTTTTAATTTTTACTATTTTTTTCCAGTGTAACACGTCCTGAACCAATTGTAAAACTCAAAAAGCGCAAAAAAAGGCTGAAAGCTTTTCATACAGAGGGCATAGAAAACTTTCGCGTACGGGTTTCGGTTCAAATTGTTTCATACAATCTGCTTTGAATGGGCTTCATTTTTAATTTTTACTATTTTTTTCAAGTGTAACACGTCCTGAACCAATTGTAAAACTCAAAAAGCGCAAAAAAGGCTGAAAGCTTTTCATTTAGCTGCTTGCAGCGCTAATAAAACAACTTGTAAGCGTTTTCGCTTCTGCTAAATGTATTGGCTATTGTCTATTTCCTGTCTTTTGATTTATACGAACGTCATAAACGAAATACCGTAACTAATAAACACTTTGACAAAGGACTTGCATTTCTGTTCTATTAGAGCCATCAGAGTAAAAACAGGCTAGATTGAAACAATGCAATACTGTGCACTCGAAAAGCCTTCCATACTTTTAATAGGATCTGTATTAAAGGTTCTAAATTGATTCGTTGAAGGTTGAAGCATGCATGGATAAAGTTTCGTGAACTATACTGAATGAGAGGATTATTTTCATTATAGTGATTGTACAGTATTTTTCAGCATCCAAACATACACAAGGAAGAAAGAAGAAAGCATAGAATTAGGTTACTTATTCAGAAATAAGTTTAAAAAGTTAAAAAGAACATTATAACGTTTTCAATTAATTACATTATGTGCCTAGATTTCTTTAAGCATTTCTTGGAAATCATCTAAGTTTGATAGAAACAAGTTTTTGTAAGACATTTAAAAAAAAAAAGTATCAACCTATTCCAGATTGTTAAACAGATATACAAGAAAAAACCGATAAAAGTATTCACACTTTGTTATTTTAGACTGGAATTCAAAATAGACCAAAATCATCCTTTGTTTTACCTAACCATAAATCTAGTGAGCTCGCAACATCAGATAAAAAATATAGATTCTAGATTCCGTTCCCTAAGTCTAAAATCCAAATTAATTGATCATGTTGATCTTAAAATCTTAACACGAAATATATGGGTAGGTAGTAAATTCATCTTAGCAAGCTTACGAAGTTCCGTACATCGCGATTATGAACATTGTCAATTAAATAAGTCATCATATCGGTTTTCACGAGATGTTTTGCAAACCTTGGTACGGAAATTAGCTGATTTAAAATCACGCTTGAAGTACATATTAGTCATAATATACACAGACATTAGGAGATAATGTTGAATGTATGCTCGAGTTTGAGTATTTAGTTTTAGTCCTTTTGCTTATTTATTAGTTCGACGTAATATTATTTGTGCAAGAAATACGGTAACAAGAATGTTTGCAGCAAGCATGGATGTTTATTATATACTTAGTTTCATATATGGATTTACTGCAGCATTAATAAAAATTTTAACTAGAAATGTTTCATGTTGTTTAGTAATGTTTGTTGTTTGTCTTTCAGGAGTTACAGTGGTTTGGGAACAGTGTGGCGGGCTTGTCCCATAAACAACTAGAAATGTTCTCTTGACGCAAATAACTATTTAAAGTATAAAAAATAATATTCGTTTAAATTATTCGTATAAATATCTATTCGTTAAGTATGATTCGCAAACATTTTACAAGCTCCTGCGTTAAAAGCAGAAAACGTATAAATCAAAGTTTGATTGATTTTTTGTGGAATATTCGCGCACACCTCAACACTACACTCCACTTTAATGAAACCCATGTATCTGTTTTAGTCACAGGTTTTAGTTCTAACTGGAATCGGTAACCACACTTCAGAAATCGCTAAATTCTACGATAAATTCAACAGAATTCGATCCCTTCAATATTCTTGAAAAGAAGCACACAATACTTAGTGATTGTACTCGTATTATATTAGATTGTCTAGTCAACTCGATGCCCGGGCGGATGACATTCGAGGACATTTCATTACTGTATAAGACATACACCCATAAGGATGTGAGAGCATGCAGTGCATTGATTTAGATATTATTTCTCAGAGAAAAATGTCTTTTAACATTGTGAAATACTCTTGTAAACAGTATAAACATTTTGCTTCATTGATTTAGCTTAGTAAAACTAAAATGTTTTTGTTTTTTCGCTTTACAATTTCTGTTACTTCGGTATATTTTTTTTGTTAAAAAGTTGGTTTTCAGTTTCCTTTTATTAATTCCAAGTCTCTATTATGTTCTGGTGTCATTAGTGACTAATTGGTCTACATTTGAAAATTCAATATATGTAAAAGTCAATCAAACCCTATGTTTGTATCGTGAAGGCTAGGATTTATTTTTGAAATTTATATTATGGGACCTATTTCGAGGCATATCTGTTCTAACGAAAAAAAAGTTAAAGTTTGTAAATGTTTCTTGCGCAATGTCAGGTTGGTTTGAGATACGGAATTAGGGGGAAATAACGCTTACAAATTCCGGAGACCAATGAATAGAGGAATTTGTACGGTATTTCGAAAGTTTTTTTATAGAGCTCCAAACAGTGTTCTGGTTTAAAATTATTATTGAAATTGTAATAAAAAATCGAATATTTTTAAATTCCTGTTACTCTACACGTGTATTTTTCTTTTTTTTTAACTACATAAGTGTTATAAAAATTAAAGTGTCACCCGGACATTTAATACTCTCGTTAGATAATTAAATGGTTATTTTAAACTATAAAATAACAAGATGAAACAACTATGATTCATTTGACGTCATCTGCTACGGTCTTATGTCAGTTGCAGTTGCAGATGCAGATGCAGTTACCGAAGGTTATAAATAGATAATAAACATATCCTGACTTATACCTTTCATAAAACTGATTCTTCGTATAATTCTGAGCAAAAAAGACAATAAATATGTTTTTTTTTGTAAATTCTTTCTGTTTAGTTACCGCGAATTGCAACCTGCGTAGTTGTCTAGTTAGAGTATGTTAGATGTAACATTTTATAAGAGAATTTCTGCAATGTCAGTTATGAATGCAAGAACCCTGAATTATTTAATTGTATCCTAGTAATGTTTCTGTAGCATAATATAATAACTTCAACTGTGGGTGTTTTCCGTGTAAACAAATTGGTTGTAAACTGGTTTTGTTTGCCTTTTAAAGTTACAGCCTGTAAAGCAATATCGACTGGTAAAAGTGTATGGATATCAGTTGTCGTACTGATATATGAAAAGTCTATTTGGAAAAAAAAACATTTTCCAATATTAGTTATTTTTTACTATCCTGAGGCGATGTATGATATTAGTTAGTTAGTGAAACACAGTTTTCACCAATATAAAACGCGATCTATTCGGCGTTCAGTTGTCAGTTTAGTTTATTTTGAAGCAAAATTTATGGCATGGCCGCTGATAGGTTTTGAACTCGGCTTAGCTGTCGGATCGCGTTCAGTATCAATATAAAATTAAATTTAGTAAAAAAAAAATAGTTTAAATATCATATCACGCACAATGGTCCACTTCAAGGACTAAGTGCGGAAACCTATAGATAGATAGTTTAAGTATACTTTTATTATCTCTAATCTTATGCCTGCCCGTGAAATCTAACTCCAAAGTAATGTTTTATAATAGGCATACGAGTAACATTTTGTGTGTCACTTCTACGATAAAGCAGGTGCCTGGATCAACAAGATCAATGTTTATCCTATCTACAAATGTTTGTATCTGGGACGAACTAATCGAACCATGATTAGGTTATTTATTTTCACCTAACTAGCTGTTTCTCGCAATTTTGCTCACATTTTGTCCTTAGATTTAACTCCTTCAGTTTAACGTAAGTTAGTGGGAACTCTTAATTTGAATTACACAACCTCGCTAACATGTCAAAATGGTCATTGTGTATTTTAACATAGACTTATGTGCAACACGTTGACTTGTCACACCAAAGCATAGCTTTTTTGCCTTACATGTCCTCTTCATATACTTAAGCTCTTTTAATTAGTGTTCGTGACTGTTCCACGTAAAGTATCTTAAATGAGCTCCTGCCTTCCACGTAACCTTTTCAAAAGCTTAGTTCGTCGTATGTACTATACTTATTGCAAATATGCAGAGCAACGGCAGACAACGAGCACGAGTATGCTTCAGTACAATACACTCAACGCCCGGTGCGTGGGCGCGTTAGCAATTTATCTGAATGTGAGCTTATTATTTCAGACCGTTTAGGAGTTACAGGAAGACAGAAATAATGATCAAATATCAAATCAAAAGCGTTCACGTGTGTTTGTTCCAATTTCTCCGTAATGGTAATGAGCGGTGTCGGTCAATTAGCGAATGCTTTAATAGTATTAGTTTCCATGAATGGTCTCCGTCAGCGATGAGCACTTTTGTGTCGGCTAATCTGTTTGTTGAGTAAATAAACGGTTACCTTACTATTGGACTTTTCCTGACGAATTTCGCATGAGATTTTACTCTGAATTTTAGAATTTAGCACTACTTTAGCTTTACTTTACGGTAATCAGTGACAGTAAAATGGTTTCGAATTTTAATGTTTAGTTTTAATTCCATTTAAGATTTTATTTTAGGATAAATCAAAAAACGTTTTTCAAAAGACAGCCTACAAACGAAATCATAAACTGCAGTTAGGGTTTGATTTCGTTTTTGGAGTTTATCGTCGGTAATAGTTTTATTTTTAAGTCATACCAGTAAACTCGTTCAGTGCGATATATGTACTTATCACCAGCGCTACTGACTGCTGCAGAGATTCCCTGGTCGGGCAAAGTGTTATTAAGTTTTTGCATTAGCAATTTCTTAGTATCAGAGTTTGGATTTGTCCCCCTTTCTTTAAAATTATACAGTGTAGGTGGTTTATATAGATTTAGGAGGACAAAAAGTCATTTAAAAAAAAAGGTTGTTATTCAGGACAAGGTGGCATTTTGGGTTCAATCTTAAATATTTTTGAGTATTTCATCATAGAATGTGTCTCTGCCCTCCGGTTTAATGTGTAAAGTGAGTTAGGTCTATGGTAGGAGCATACCCGTTCGGCGGGCCCCGTCGCTCGCTAAGTGGACTTGTTAACTTGCCTGTGTCACCTCGACGAGCCGCGGGAATCGACTCCACTGCCTTCTCGCTCTCTACTTCTCTAAACTTTCGCATTCTTTTATACTATATATATAACATACGTGAAATGTTAGAGATGTTTGAGATCTTCTGAGGTGATTTTAGATGACACTTTAGATGACAGTTTTGGAAAATTGAGGTTGCTTAAGGGAGTCGTCTTTTAAATAATTATCATCATCATCATCATCAGCCTATAATGTTGCCACTGCTGGGACACGGCCTCCTCTCAATGAGAGGGCATGGGCTATAATCCACCACGCGGGCCCAGTGTGGATTGGGAGGTCACATGTCTTTGAATTTTTGGTTCTAGGACATGCCGGTTTCCTCACGATGTTTTCCATCACCGTTTTGAGAGCAGTGGTGATGAAATAAATTACACAAAGTAATGCGCCGGTCTGGGTTCGAACCCACGACTTACTGTTCGTAAGTCGGGGCCGCCACCACTGGGCCTCCGCTGCTTTTAAATAAACTAATATAAAATTAATGATTGATAGTATCAAAGAACTTTTTGTTTGTTAAATTAATTAACTCTTCTCACTTTGTACGTTCGTGAAGAAGTTTGTCTGTTGCATGCAGCGGGTAACTACTCTTCGACGTTGTAACTTGACTCGTCGACGATATCGTCGAAGTTTGGCCATGCCCTTGATCAACAGTTATGATACTATGAAGTAATATCGATTAAAATCTACTACAAGATTTATGTGCCTTTTGAAACATACAGACTTAAATCTTTTATTGAAACACCTCGAATAACTTTCAGTTTCTATGCGTACTGTTCAGGCGATAACGCGTTCAGGTAAATTGGTCTGTCTTATACACATCTAGATCAAGATTTGATTGATTTATTTTTTTAGTGAGGAGCGTTGTTATCGCATCCAGTGTGCGTTTATGACAAGATGAACAAGAATGAAGCAAAATGAGTTTATTCAAATCGTAAAAAAACATAGGAGTGAGTTTATTGGCATGCTTGAGGAGCGGTAGGTATTTCTTCTTTTTAAGTTTTCAGAAATTTTCTCGGTATTATGAACCAGTTACATACTGTTTTAATAAAATTGTTTGATCGTCCCTAATATTGTGCTTACCAAACAATGCGTTAGATAGCCCAGCCTTTCCGAAGCGTGAGCGTGACCAAATAGCAGAATGTCAGAACAAAGAGTAGTTTGAGCTGATAAATGCGTATATTGATGACGATGACTTACGTCTAGAGTCTGGCCGTAAATAGTTTTCGTTTCAGTCAAAAATAAAACCGAAATTCGGCCTGATTTAGGTGCGGCAAAAGTGAAATACCTAAATCAACAGAATATATTTATTTTAGTTTAAATAACACTAAATTATACTTGAAGCATTATTATATTCTGATATTTATTTAACGTTGACAACTAAAAAAAAACGGTGAAGGAAAACATCGTGAGGAAGCCGGCATGTCCTAGAACCAAAAGTTCGATGATATTTGAAATGAAGCGACTGCCTATTTGACCTCCATGAGTGAGTTCTTGGGTAACACATAAACTCTTCTGGAACTGTTATTGTTTATATAAGATGAAGTAATAAAACAAATGCAGTAAATATATGAAACAGGAGAAGAGCGGCCTCGGAGGAATGGGTGAACCATAATTATGTATTAAAACATTGATGATACTGAATGCAAGAGAAATTCCTCTTGCATTCAGTATCATCTATGTTTTAATACATTAGGAACTTATAGCTAATTATGGCGTCAAATACGACTTTAATAAGGCAACCACTTTACATTTTCTTGATATTAAAAATACCGTTTGAAAATAATTGTAAGAAAAAAACGAAGGCAACCATACTACATTTTCTTGGTACTAATAAAAGATACTTTTGGAAAAACAATTTAGAAGAAAACAGTTCATACTACAGTATAAAAAACAATTTAATGATCTTTTCTGTAACAATAGTTCATCATCATCAGCCTATTAATGTTCCCACTGCTGGGACACAGGCCTCCTCTCTATGAGAGGGAATGGGCTATAATCCACCACACGGGCCCAGTGCGGATTGGTAGATGTCACATGTCTTCGAATTTTTTGGTTCTAGGACATGCCGGTTTCCTCACGATGTTTTCCTTCACCGTTTTGAGAGCAGTGGTGATGAAATAAATTACACAAAGTAATGCGCCTGTCTGGGTTCGAACCCACGACTTACTGTTCGTAAGTCGGGGCCGCCACCACTGGGCCACCGCTGCTCAATAGTTGCAACAATAGTTGCATTCCTGAAACTAAAATTGTCAAGAATTAATCATTTCATTGTTTGATCCAGAATACCAGATAATATAGATAATAATAAAATGAAAACGTTCCACTTCATTTTCCATTAACAAAATTTTGTAAAATATTAATATTATCTACTGATTAACGAAATTAATTATGAACAGTACAGTTTACACTGAAAACTAAAACATTTCTGGTTGGGCGGGGAACACCACCGCAAGTACGCCTAACTAACTTAATTTGATGTGCATAACAGTAGTGGCTGGCTCGATGTGGGGTACACAAAATGTAGATATTTTGTTCGTAATTATTATATCCTTTTTATAAAAAAACGCGTATTTTTTAGACCTAAATCCCTATTGTGTTATAGACAACCTGTACACATCACGTATTTCATGTTTTTAGGGTTCTGTATATCAAAAGGTAAAAAAAGGAACCTATATAAGATCACTTTCTTGTCCGTCTGTCACCATCGATTTTCTCAGGAACGGATGGACCTAGCAAGTTGGAATTTATACCAGATACTGAGATTGAGTGAGTATGAGTCCCTATTAGGTGTATAAAATCAAGGTCCACAGTCAACACGATTTAAAGAAATGGGCAAATTTAGATTTTTGCGAAAACTTGTAAGTACCAAAATTCTCAACATTTTTATTTTTCGGAATTTTCCTTTACTTGTGCCGTAAGACCTTGCTTTTAAATAAAATTGACAATTCTAGGTCAACCGAAAGTACCTTATAGGTTTTGGGTCGAAAACCTATATGGTAGTTCCCGTTGACCTAGAATCACGAAATTTGGCGAGAAGCAATGTCTTACAGCACATGTAAAGAGAAAAATATGAAAACTGTAAATATGTATTTTAATAACAAAAAAAAGCGGTTTTGCTATTACAAACTTATTATATTATTTGCGGTTGGTTCAAAAGCCGTTTTATGGGATCGAACAGCAAAGTTGAGTTTTTCCTTTAAAAAGTTTGTACGGAACCCTCGTTGCGCGAGTCCGACTCGCTCTTGGCCGGTTTTTTTCTCTCTTTCATTCATTTTGAGGACACAACACATAATGGGGCTATCGTGCATGATTTCGCAGCTAGAGGTGTTCGTGTAGACTTGTAGAGTAATCACTATCAGAAACGTCAATCATAGTTCGCGCGTTGTGCACTTTTAGGTAGATTTCGTCAGAAAAAAACAATCTATTCGTCTTTTCTTGGTCTAAAGTCGAGTTTTCCGAAAATTTCACCATAGGGAAACAAATTAAAAAATTGCAAAAATAGGACTAGAAAATACCCTTGGGTTTTTGATTCCACATTATGTATGATGGGAAACATCTATGAGGAGACCAGCATGATATGACCTAGTATCAAAAATTCGAAGACATGAGACTTGACATTGAGGTTATAGATCTTTGACAGTCCTTAAGGGTAGTCGTGGTCGTAAAAACCCAAAAGTATGACAAGTGCTAACTAGTCTTGTCTCTGGGTGATGCAGATCATATACTTAGGATAGGCGTCGGTCATGAGGAGCTCGTGGCTAAATAATAACAGCCGCTCGGGTCGATCTTAAGGTTAAGCCGTGCTTGCCTAGGTTGGTCTGTGGATGGGTGACCACCCATTACATACCGAGTTTCCTCCGTGCCTCGGAAAGCACGCTAAGCAGTTGGCCCCGGCTGTCATTTGTGATCTTTGACAGTCGTTACAGGTAGTCAGTGCCCAAAAAGTCTGACAACCAGTCTTACCAAGGGGTATCGTATTACTTGGTACTAACTGGGTTGTGGAGGTCAGATAGGCAGTCGCTCCATGTAAAATACTGGTATTCAGCTGCATCCGGTAAAACTGGAAGCCGATCCCAACATAGTTGGGAAAAGGCTAGGCAGATGATGAGGCGTCGGTCATGTAAAATACTTGTATAGAGCTGCATCTGTTTAGAGTGGAAGCCGACTCCAACGAAGCGGTAGGGGTCAATGGGCTAAACACCTCATTTATGATATTTGTCCTGATTGACCAATATTCGTGAGTGCTTTCATACATTATGGGTTCTCATGATATCTGCTTGATGAGTGTTATTGATTTATCACAGGTTTGATTACTTTGGTATCTCACCAGACTAGAAAAAAAAGCTATTTAGAATATAATGAGCCGGGACAGCTGATTTTAGTTCAACGCTTAGTTATAAGCTGCGCAGTCTAACTAACGAGTTAGGCGATGCTGACCCCTGCACAGCTTAACAGCCTGAAGCGATCTCGGTCCGAAACGATGATTTCGAAGAAAGGATCCAGGATCCTTTCTTCGAAATCATCGTTTCGGACCGAGATCAGCCGATACAATGAGGGAGGTTTTTCCGATCCAGTGGAGTGATTACAAGTGTGCTACGAGTTTTAATTGGAAGCCCTAACGTTACATAACACTTTTGAAAAGGAAGAAACCAGTAATGATTATCATCCACGTTTTAAACACTGGAATTTGAGAAAGAAGTGTACAAAAAGTGTAATATTCTTCGTTTTTGGTTTGCATAGTTATTTTTTATCAAAATTAACAAAATTTAATATCGAATGTCATATAAAGTTCTGAGTACCTCCCACCATATTAGACACTGTCTAATTACATTTCAAAGGGTACAATCGTCCACAATATCGCTAACATGAATATCGGGCGTCTTCATACCTTGTACTTACAAGGTATGAAGAAGGTATGTATTTACTTAATTGGTAAATATGATTAGGCGTCTGAAAGCTCTGTAAACGGTTATTGTACTTTGTTGTCCTCTAATCTTGATTTTATAAAAATGCGATATTTCAAACAACGGTCTGTTGGTTTTGGTCTGTTGGTGGGTACTAGAAGAGCAGATGGCATATTGATGTGGTTATTGGCACATTGACACCGCAATTTGGAATTGCTATAAGGGTCATTGACAGCACTGTTGAATCTGGACGATTAGCTCAGTGCAGAACATTACGGACATTACGACTTTTTCCTCCATCGACCATCATTTTCTTGCATAGCATAATCGGCCTATAATCATACACAGGCCTCCTCTCTATTAGTGGGAATGGGCTACAATCCACCACAACCCATTTTGGTGGCCCATTTCATCATTCTCTTGCCCTAATCCCAATTCATTTGGTGTCGGCGCAGCATGTCTTCTTCTTCCATACTTCTCTATTACTCGTCATCTCATCAGACACCTCCTTTCTTGAAATACCATGCTTTACACAGGCCATCAGTATGGTAAATAATACAATCAAAAAATGATAACTCAAGGTATAAGTAGATATATATCATCGTTGTATAATAAGAATCACTAGAGCAGAAGCTGCGGTAGTCTTGTTTTAATAAATATCATAGTTCAGGAGCTCTTGGATGCGACTGTACAACCAAAAGCTTCCAAAGTACTAACAATAATAGTCCGGCTCGTATGCCGCTAAATGGAGTAGCCATGTGCATAGTGCATTCTCTTACAAATGTAGGGCCACGTGACGGTTACGAACGCGGAATGTATCTACTAATAGACTAATACACTATTGTTTGAGACATCGATATCGTTCGGCAGTTTGTCTCCTCTCATAATGAGACAAACTATGAGCATCCAAATTCACAATTCAGCAACATTCTTTGCGTTTTTGTTGCCCTTCTTCGAATCGAGTAATTAGCGTTCTTCTGAATTATTTCTTTAAATGTCAAAGGATTGTTTCTATTTTTAAGTCGGTAGACAACAAGCGTCTTCCGAGATTTTTATAAAGCTTCGTGGCGGGAAATTATAGAAATAGAATTAATAAAAGTCGTAGTTCATTTCAAGCGTTTGCTTTTATTTTCTTTTTGCACGATTTCCGTGACATATAAGCTATGTATTTTTAAATGAAAAATAAAAACTTAAAATCAGCATTCGTGCCTGTTTTGTTTTATGTTTTTCAAAACTATACGTAACCAAATTCAAAGCAGCTTTTATACCATCACTTGGGTATTTACTTTTGAGAGGTTTTTGTGTAAAATACATTAATTATAATTGCATTAATTAAATAAATCTAGATGGATGAATAACTGTATGTCGCTAGTTTTTACAATAAGAAGATTGACCGTGTTAGTAGTTGCGCGGGAGAAATTGAATGTAAAATCGAGCGTAGTAAAGTAGACAACTGACCTGTACTGAGTTGTCATGACCACTCACTAACTTCCAACTTAACTTTTCTTTTAACTTTGACGTTACCGTTTACTTTGATGTAAAACAAACTTACTAAGCGGTGTACTCAAGGCATTGTAGAAAATATTATTTGAAAATAATATTCACATTTTGACTTTGTTGGTGAAGGTTTTTTGTTCCTCAGCTGTTCTTTGTTGGTACGTACGAAACATTTTATTCTATCTAGTCTTGTCGTGTATTTGCAGACAGCTTAGATTTTCGCGCATAAATGAAAAATCTATTAAATAATAAGACTTATATAAGTGATGTAGGACTTAAAGATAGAATGAAGTACACTTTTGCCTGACTCTAGAGCGAAAACAAGTGTAGCAGAGCAGTATCATGTAACAGATGTAACAGAAACGAGTAAAAATACTTATTCTAATAAAATTGAGAAATGCACCAACCCGAATGAAAAGGAAGTAAGTATCAAAATATTTAAAAAACAGCATAAAGTATATAGTGGCGTGAAGTACTTCGTAGTTTAAGTACCATATTATTATGATTTTGCAGACAAATTGTGGTATTTAGTCGGCACGGAGATATGTTAATGTGACCCGCGTCACAGAGCAAACCAAGTTCAATGTCACGTTCGCCAATGCACAAGCGAACAGCGGTTTCATTAAATGACAGCATTAAAAACAATTGATGCCATTAACGTGAAAAAAATCTCACAATTCACCAACTTAGTTGTCTATGTCATTTTGTTTAACCTTCAAGCAATCTCAGATGGGAAAGAAATCCCAAGCATAATAATTATGCACTGGATTTGTCTTCGAAAACCTTTACTTACTTTGTAATATTAAGTAAACTAGCTTTAAAATCTACAGTTACCGAATTCATAACAACTATTTAGAAGCGGAAGTAAACAATCTAATCGCTTATAACTTAAACCATGCATGATAGTAAACTCTCGTTTGTAGACTCTACAGAAACGTTGCCGAACGTGGTTGGGTGACTAACGTAACCTTGGTTGACTTGATAACTGATAGATAATGGACCTTGGGAGGATCAGCGTCCTAACGTTAGTATAAATGGTTATTGGACTGTAGTTTCTTAGTTTAGCGTTGATACTCGTACTTCAAATCTATCTACTTTTTTTCCAAATATGTTGAGGTCGGTTTTCCAGTCTATTAAGGAGGATTTACATGAAGCGACTGCCTATCTGACCTCGAAAACTCATGATGCCCCTCATAAGATTGGTTTCGGACTTTAAGGGTCAATTCACACCGAGACGCGACGCGAAGCGACGCTGCGCGCATATTTTAATAGAGCGACTCAAAATATAACTTTATTTGCTACACGAAAAGATACACATCTCATTGTGATGCGTCTCGCGCTGGCGACATAGACATACCATAATTGGATATACCAATTTATGTCGACGATTGAAAAAAACTATCTCCTACCCTACTATCTCCTGAAGCAGGTAATACATAACATATTTGTTTTGAACATAGTTGATTGTGACCATTGGGTCCCACGCGAGCTTATCGTCGCAGATGTGTTTTACGCTCACCACCGCGGCGAGTGTTGCAACCACCTGCTTCTCAACTCGCGGGTCGCCTCGCCCCTCCGCGTCTACGCGGGCTTAGATTACACTTTAGGTGAAGGGCAGACAAGACTACGTGGAGTCGGTTTTTCAGCCATTCGCTTCTTTCACTAACTTTACAAAAGTTAATAAATTTTTTATTCAAAATAAATACGTAAAAATAACTCAAATGTGATTCCGTTATTTCTATTATTTTTATGCCTAAATACTATTATGCAAAAAGATAATAGTCATTATGCCTAGTAACATTATGCGAATTCAAATTTATGCCAAAACCACTTAGCCTTCAAGATAACAGGCGAGATGACAAAAAAAAACTAATTAGTCCGTCAGTTAGATTATCAAAAAATATTTGACCTGTGTTTTTTCTTTTGTTACGTAAACCAAAATTGACGAAGATATGACGCATTTAAAATTCTCAATACGTCACGCCTAATAGGTATAATTTTTACCTAGTTCTGACGTCACGAGCCCCACTCCCGAGTTTTGATGCGTTTTATCTTAGTCAATATTCACTGATTTACAAAACAAAAAATATGTGTCCATTAATTTCCAATACTCTGACGGACTAAATAGATTTGCAAGTTTTTGATGCTGTCGTCATGCCTATTATGCCAACATAAAGTGTATGCCAAAAAAAAAATTGCAAAGTATTATATTAGCAAAACAAATTATGCCGAAATAGTTATGCCAAAGTATATTAGGAAAAAGAACATTATGCAAAAAGAAGGGATCCCGTTTACTGGACGTACATGTTTTAATTAATAACACGATATTACATTTTATTATAGCGACCATGCGTAAACTTTTTCGAATTTCATATTTTTAATTGCATGCAATATACAAAGTTTAAAAAACTATTAATGCTATACTTATTCACAGAGAGTTTTACACTCATACAAAAACTTTATTACACAATGATTTTCATACCCGTTACCTTTTTATGCTCGGCTTTTGAAATTTAATTTAATTCGGGAGGCGGTCCGTTTTACTAATTGTGTAGACAATTAGAAGACCCGCCTTCGTTAATATAGGTAGGTAGTAGGTACCTATTAATGAGGAAACTCCATACCCCTTGCTCATTTCTTCGTTATTCTATTAATTTTTGACGGATTTAACGACTTAGCCAGAGATTGTCTTAGGGTTTACATTTTACAATGTGATTTGTGGGTAAAACTGTAAACCAAATAGCTTGTTCGACCGTACACAAGGGTATTTTTCGATTAATCAAGACACTTACAAATAAACTGATGAAGCATTTTGTCACATTTTTATCCATCAATTTTTATAATGTTCGCAAGGTACTTATTTAAACGCAACCCTCCTGTAAGGAAGGCTTCTCTCTTGGTTTTCGCATCGAAATTTCTCGAAGCGGGATTCTGGAGAGATTTGGTCTAGACGGGTTTAACAGTAGTCGAAATCTTGGGTCGTGGTCGAGAAGTCGTGAAATGAATTTTTGTTTGTCACATGCTACTAACACAGGCATTCATCGTGTTTTTCGACTCTACTTTTAATTGTAGCTAAGCTACATAATATTCAGTATAATAAATAATAACGTATAAATAATTAATTAATGTTGATGATGATTTTTTTTGATAATAAATTACTCACAATTCAAAAAATTCTAAAATTCATGTCGGGAATTCCAGGGTATCGAGAAAAAGTAAGGTGAGAAATGAGAAACCCTATCTCTCTACCAGCAATCTTTTGTGTTTTTGTCAAGGTAGACGACAAAGCGCGCTTTCCGTGTTTCTGGTTATAAAATGGGAATTTACCTTCCTACTTAGGTACACAAAGAATACAAAGTTTAAGTAGAAACTTACGTTTTACTATCTTACTAATATTATGGATGCGAAAGTTGGTGAGAATGGATGGATGTAAATGGGTCCATGCTGACGAAATCGCGAGCAGAAGTACTTAACTTAGTGCCCAGAATATTCCTGTGAATATTCTACAAATCCATAACATGTTTACTTCTCATTCATCATCTTTACAAGTTAATACCTAAGCAATTGAATAATGTCATCCTCTGCCGTGGTGATGATTCACCACTTTCATGGCTTCACAGCTGAGTGGCCGAGCCCTTTTTCCGAACTTACATTAACAAACAAATAGGGTAAGTGCTCCAATGAATGAACACATAAGCGATCATCCAACTTCAAAAAAATATTACAGTAAAGGGATACGGTCCAAAGCTATATTTTGATATAAAATATAAAAATATTTTTTGAGTTGATTTTACGAAATAATCTGTATACTTTCTCAGATATTTAGCAAAAAAAGAAAAAGACCCTAAAGCCCCAGTAAAAGAACGAAAATTTCTAGTAAATGAACTGAATAGAACCAGTAAATGAACACAATTTTTGTTTAATTAATCATATAGAAAAATTTAATAATTACAATAAATGCAGCCCAGTAATCAACTTAATAAAACGAACAAAATTCTCTGCCTCTAAATCTGTTACAAACATGGACACAGGCCTTCCCCAAGTGTCACCACATTGACCGGTCCCGTGCGGCTCCCATCCAGCGGATTCCCGCAACCTTCACCAAGTCATCGGTTAACCTAGTAGGAGGTCTTCCAACGCAACGTCTTCCGGTTCGCGGTCGCCACTCCAGAACTTTTCGGGCTTATCGGCCATCCGTTCTGCGAGCAATGTGCTCTGCCCACTGCCACTTAAATTTGACAATTCTTCGGGCTACGTCGGTAACCTTGGTTCTCTTGAGATGTCTTCATTTCTGATTCGATCACGCAAGGAAACTTCGAGCAAAGCCCCTCTCCATTGCCCTTTGGGTGACTTAGAGCTTTGTAATAAGGCCCATTGTGAGCGACCACGTTTCGGTCCTGTATATTATCACTGGTAACACACACTGGTCATAAACTTTCGTCTTAAGACACTGCGGTAAGTTGGACGAGAAGACTCCCGAACGCTGCCCAGTCGAGTCGGATTCGACGATTGACCTCTTTCTCGAAGTTAGACCTACCTAACTGGACCGTTTGTCCCGGGTACACATACTCGTCTACAATTTCGAGTGTAGTGTCTCCGATTTTAATAAGAGTGGGTGTTACATGGGTATTCAACATGACCTTGGTTTTGTACGTGTTCATTTTAAGACCCACTCTTTCGGAAGCTCTACTGAGGTGTTCGAGCATTGGACTACCTCCACTATATCGTCGGCAAACCGAAGGTGAGTGATGTACTCGCTATTGACGTTGATACACCATGCCAGTGGCGTTTTCCTCTCGAGTATGACGGAATTAAACAGCTTCTATAGGGCCTTAAGTACCGGTTTTCCACCCGCCTTTAGGAGTTCGGCCGTAATTTCCTCATCTCCCGGTTCCTTGTTGTTTTTAAGCTGTTTCAGAGCCATCCTAATCTCGTACAGGCTGACGTCCAGGATGTCTTCGGTATAGTGTCGGGTCAGTCTAGCTCTTGGGTCGTTTGCTACTTGTAGTTTGCTTATCTACAGAGGGTTTATTGGTTAACTTGAACAACTGCCCATAGAAGCTCTCGATCTCCCTCAGAAGGTCTGGTTTGGCGGATAAGATCCTGCCATCGTCGGTCTTCAGTTTTGTGAGCTGGCTCGAACACCTTGGAGCCTTTATTC
The DNA here is from genome assembly GCA_941918905.2 of Xestia sexstrigata. NCBI lineage: Eukaryota > Metazoa > Arthropoda > Insecta > Lepidoptera > Noctuidae > Xestia > Xestia sexstrigata. The sequence goes on along the minus strand of OW799200.2, from coordinate 5,375,277 downwards.
CGCTCAATCGCATCTTTAATACGCTCGGTATTAAAGCGGCAGAGGTCGCTCTTCCAGGATTTAGAGATCCATCTAAAGGAACAAAAATAGAAAAAAATAATAATTATGTAATTTAGGTCTTACAGTCATTAAATCTAGCTCAAAATATTGTGTTCATTTATTGGTTACATCTTAATGACAAAAGCTAATATTTGAACATGATGAAAAATGTTAGTTCATTCACTAGATTTTATGAACCAATGAATGAACATACCCGTCCCAATACTGGCCTAAAGATCAGATATCTATTTTTAAAACTATTCTCAATGCATGAATCTTATGGCATAAAAACAAATTACTTATTTTAATAAAAACATGAAAATGACGTTTTTAGTTCCAAAACTGGGACACCTAACGATTTACATAAAACTGGCAAAAAATGCAGTGAAATTGATTTGAGATATATAACATAACTATTCTTTATTCAAATTAATAAATAACTTATGTTACTATACTTCAATTACGGCTACAATGTGTTTTAACAGAGAAGTTGCGTCTTACCCGAGTCCTAAATTTTTGCTCGAATAAAAACAAGGTTACAACAACCCTGCATTGACACTGACATTTTAAAACGAACAGTGACTTAGGAAATGAATGTAGCCACTATAATGGCAAAAGTAGTTGCAATTATAAAAAAAAGGACGGAGTAGAAATATGTAAGTGTAGAAATATATTAATTTCTTATTTTTTTGTTAAAAAGTCCGGTTTGTTCTTTCACTGGGGTGTGTACATTCACTGGAGCACCTGCCCTATCACACTATTAAACACTAGCATCAAAAGCTTCCCGAACCTGCTTTTACAAATCAAATCAAATCATAATTTATTTGTTAACATAGGTAAAAAAAGTACAGATGTTATGTTTGATGAACAGAGCGCTATGTTATGCCAGGGGGCGTACGAATATGGTGTGCAAATCTAGCTGAGGATTACAATTACAACATTACAACAACAATATCATCACCATTTTTTACAACATTATAAAGGTCACATATTGCTTACGTTACCACGCACTACGTACGCACAAACAAAACAAGATCTTGACTTCTTGACCCAATTTTTAAACGGTTCCCCTAATTCTTTTGAACCCGCTAACTATCAATCGGCAAGATTCCAGGTATGCGGTGCTTATGTACATCCATCTATCAGTTACTATGTTTACATTCAAAACCTCAGATGTATGTTTACATACACCAACTGTTATATAAATGCACTTGATACTTAACGTTTCCGTTTCAGAGTCGAAAGAGATTATATAGTAAGCGATTTGCAGAAATTGTTACGTAAAAAAGTGGATAAATTTAGTTTTCTGTTAAGTAAAAGTTAATAGGTTCCCTTTGCACATTGTGTTGTTTATTAATACAATAATGTTTACTGATGATCGAAAATTGAACTTCAAAAGGAGGAATCTATTCATGTTATGTTCCAACTATGTTGGGTCTAACCGGATCCAGCTGAATATTTTAAATGGAGCGACTGGAGGCAAATGGAGGGTGGTGGAGGTCAGATAGGCATCTGACCTCCACCACCCAGTTCGCACTGGGTCATTCGATACCCCTTGGAAAGACTGGTTTTTAGACTTTTTGGGCCACTGACTACCTGTAACGTCAAAGATATACAAATGACAGCCGGGACCAACTGCTTAACGTGCTTTCCGAGGCACGGAGGAAACTCGGTATGTAATTTAATGTTGGAGAAATACTAAAATACGATATTGTCTTTTGAGAAACAAAAATACGAAGTCATGTGGCATGTTATTACACACCCGCACTGAGCCTTCATCCTCTTAGAGAGCTTGGGTCACAGCAGAGGGCACGTTACAAACTGATATTACCATTACCCTCCGAGTTATATTCAGAGGATTGATCATCAAGGCAACAGATTGACGTCATAATCGGTAGGATGTTTGACAAACAAGCCGATTTTAATGATCAATTTGCAGCCCAACATCACAATGTTGGGCTGCAAATTGATCTTTAAAATGATGTTAGGAAAGCTGACGTTATCAAACAAAATGCGCTCTTGAAATCCAATCCTAATCGGTAGCTGATGACGAATCTAATTCGGGATATCGAATAATTGAATCGGTTCATAACTAGTTTGCCATACATCACTACTATTTACCACGGTTCTCTCGTATCACCAAGTCCTACTAGGTATTTGAAAATAGACCATAATCTACCAGCTGACCACAACAACCTAGGTGAGACCGGTTGTCAGACTTTCAGGTATTCTGACTTACCACTAACCACACTGTACCTACAATTGATAGCCGGGATTAACGGCTTCGAGACTTCGGCTTCTGCTTTCCGAGGTGATCACAGCTATCCCTTCTCTATGTGTGTGGCTTTAAACTTTGCAATGAAACAGTCACAGGCAGTTAAAATCAAAATCAAATTATTTTATTTTGCATAGGCCTAGATGGGCACTAAGGCTCGGCACAAACGGGCCACCAACCACAGCCACCGGTGGCTGTGGTTTGTTTGTCGACTGCTATACACACGTTTGCGGGGCGTTTCAACAAAATGTATGAATAAGTGTGTGAACTGCTTGTCGCTGGCTACCGGTGGCTGTGGTTGGTGGCCCATTTTTGCCGAGCCTTATAAAACGTCTAAAAAGGTGCACGGTTCACGTTAGTCGTTTCCATGGAGAAGAACCGGCAGGAAACTCCATGGTTACTCTTTTCAAATCATTAGGTAGGTATTACAATATTATTTTGTAACAGCATTAGTACTTAAGTATGTGGGCCAGTGTAGGCCCGACAATAGGTCGTTGCTTACTTTACAAAAAACGTAAAACAGAAAAATATTAAACAAAAGTTAACAAGCATCTGGGGATCTACAAAGCCTACAATGTTCACTCATTCACAAATAAATATTTAAAAAATAAAAATAAACGAGTGACACAAACCTTAACCATGTTATGTTATTTTTAGCCGGCACTACTAAACGTATTTATAGAACCCAGTAATTCCTAAATCACGTTACGTTATGACAGTCGTCGGCCATCAATTCTAAAATTATCGATAATTATAACATCGTTACACTTAGAGCTACCGGTGGAGATTGTAACAAACCAAACCTACGTACAATAGAACGCACTTCAGTGCTAACAAAACCAGCATAACCTGACCTCTTTATTCTATTGAAACTATGTACTACGCTAGGCTACCTCAAAGTCAAAGTGTAACCACGGACGCGATCGACAGTACAACAGTAATAATGTAAGAGGTTAATTCTGTCTAAACGTACAATACAAAAACAAATCGTATTTTACAAAACAAACAGACATGTTTTAGTTTCGATGATTCTGTTCAACATTTTAGAAGTAAAACAAAGGATGTTTTCATTTCCTCCGTCGAGTTAAACCATCAATAGTAAATTGCGAAGAATTTTCTCTTAATTTTATCCAGCAAGCAAGGGAGAAGTGGTATTTTCCTAACATTCGTTTATTTCTTTCACTATGTACTGGTATATTAGATTTATTCAAACTGGCATTATTCATACAAGACGTACCTACTAGTACCTACTGTCTAACTCCATATAACATCATTCTTACTATACTTATACTATACCTACACCGTTAAAACAGAAAATAGCGAAATGTTTTCATTATAGCGTCTAGTCGAAGGTAGCTACAGCGCCATCTTGTACAACCGTCGAATACTAAAGTTTGCGAGTTTCATGAGAGAAACTCGATTCGACAACCATTTGTAATGTATTATTTTAATGTTTATTAAACCTGATTTAGGGAGGTGTTTTCCCGTCAAAGTGTGTACAAGTTTACAGTTAGGTAAATGTGGTCTTAGTTTTAAGTTCAATGAAAAATTTAATACGGTGTGAATTAGTTTATTAACTACTGTTATCGGTACTAAAACTGTAGAATGCCACCTTTTATTGAAATTACACTAAATTTATACTTACAATTTTTTTTTTTCCATTTCAATTTTCAATGTTTTTAGTATATAAGGAACTTAAACTTAATTTTTCTCGTATATACGCAGTTATTAGTGGTTATGGTAACAATAATAAAGATTTCTACCAAGTGTTGTAGAATGCAATAAATTGTCTTCTCATCAACCTTTAAGCTGAACACGTTTCCAACTGAGCTTACTGACACTGGAATTGTAGTTTGAAATACCTAGTACACGAAATATATTTATTTTGGGTATAAACATTTACCTTGAAGTTAATACTCAAATGTTTAACCTATTGTATATACTAGCACTAATATGTAAATACTTAAAAACATTTAAAAGTTTTATTCTCCTACTGTTCTGATTAAAATTTCATACTGTTACGGACATAGTATTCTGGAACTCATATTGTTGTGAAAAAGATCCTATCTCTCAAGTTACAATCGTTATTTCTCGCGAAAATTACTTTTAAGTTTAGGAAACTGTATACTGTATATTGTTGCTCGTGACTGTACCCATAAGTTGCAAATTAAGCTGAAACAAAAAGGAAAAGTATCGAAATCGCCTCACAAATTTAGAATGCTATGCCAAGAACAAAACGAGCAATTCGATAAAGATAGCGTACAAAAATTATCTGCAAATACGTATTACGTTCGAAAAAGTATCGCACCAAGTCAAGAGTGAGTTGGGGCAAGTCGTCCGTCCCGCCACGGCCATTAGCTTGCAAGTCTTGTCGTTCTCACCCGTCGGCGGATCATGTTGGACTAACTAAAATTGCAAGGAAATCCCCCTTGTGCCGAGGACCCCACCCGCCCCTAATTGCGGCTCGAGTGTCGATTTATTTGCGAATCATGACTCCCCCGCAACGACTTAATGACGATTTTACGATCTCTTGTCCGGTTTTTTGTTATTTTAACGTTTTTTCGGGTGTATCGTACCGTCTTATGGTAATAGCGGTCGGGGTAGTTCGATTTTCTAAATAGTTGCTCATCTTTTCACGGTTTTCTAATTGAAACCTAAGCCTTTAGAATATTTTTATTATGCTATTGAAATTAAACACGTAATTTCTTTAGTAAACACCCTATTGCCTAAATCATATTTTTGAATAAGAAAATAACCTGTTCGATTTTTCTTTTGAGTAAAATGAAATACCAATTTGCCTTACTCAACTCAACTAACGTTTTTAGTTTAATCCTTTATTTACATATGTTCATAAACCTTCAATAATTTCTGCCGGTTACTAAATAGAAGACTCACTGCAAACTCACTCCATGTTTTACAAGAGTAGGGCTGAAAGCTGTTGAAAGCTAAACTGAAATTGGGTCGCCTGAAACTGTAGTAGTTCATGTCATGCATCATAGATGGCGTTAGTTAATCCAGCATCGTGATTTGTGCTATTAAAAATTCTGTGCTTCAGGTGAAATATAACTGAAGTATTTAACAGCACTTGTGTTGCTTAACAATGTTTGTTTTATAATGTAAGATCTTACAAATATCAGCTAATGATATTAGGTTTGAAAAGTGATCAAATCACCAACCAATCTGTTTTTGAAACTAGGATTTTAAATGAAGCATAGATACCTACAGAAAACTTCTTGCTATTGACACAGATACGATATTTAAAATCTCATCTTGCAGTCTATGATTTTTATAACAGACCCCACTTCCATAGTATTAAGGTGGAAACAGCATTGAGACAATATATTGTTCTAAATTTTCAAACACCATCGGTCATGGCTTCCTAATCTGAATCGTAGAACTTCAGAAAAGATTTCTTCTCATACTTACTAACAGCAAATTTGAAGCTGAATGCGATCGGAAGATCTGATCAGCGTTCAAGAGTCTCAGTCAATACTTCATAGCAATAGTATGACACTGACAGCTGTTGAATATTTAGATGTGCCGGAGGGTTACCATAAGCAGTATTGTTTTAATCACAGTTTATGACTCCAATGTGGTAAAGAGACGCAGCTATATAAGATGTCTATTTTCATCTCTTTCCCATACTTTACATCAAGTAGGTAGCCTACCTGATCACGTTCAGTTCATCATCCGCCAGTGCCTGAAATCGCTAAAGTTCGGTCCAAGAAGGTCCAAGAATAGAAATATAGGTACCGTCTCAGTTCCGTCATGGGTAAAAAGAAAGAAAAAATATTTATTTATTTATTATGAAGGAGATTCTTCTTCCTTCTACTTCTCTCTAGCGCTCTCTCTATTTGAGTGAATAGTAGGTGCGGTAGATATACTGGGTGATTTGTTCAACGTGGGCAATACTTTAGGGGTGCGAAATACTCTTGAGAATGAACAACTTTTACTATGGGACCAGACATGATCACGTTGTGATAGCTCGGCTAATATGCATGATATACAGCACCCATAAATCATGACAGATGAATCAGTGACAGAATTTTTAATTTTGACAGAAGTTCCGTAGATTTTACGGTATTAAATACACAAATACCTGTTTATAATACGAAGAAGGGTTCTGTTGAAGTAGTGGTTTTTGAATGTGTGTGTGGTCGAAGTATGTTCTGTCGGACTTAATGCTAGTCGAATATTATAATATGTTTTGTCGAAGCAATGAGTAGTCGAACTATTGTTTTTCGAAATTGGGACCGTGTCGTATTAGTTAACTGTCGAAATTCAGGATGACACTCTTAGTATAGACTGCATATACACCCATCGGCCTAAACTCTCGGGAAAAAAGGCTGAATACTATTATGTTTTACCGTAGGATCGTATTATCCTGATAGATCAATAGCCTTGAATCAAACAGAACTTATACAAATACTTTATAGGCGATTTGTGTTCACAGAATGCTCCTTATTACTCATTTACTTGTAGCTATAGAGAATGTTCTACTTTCTCACACTACAGCTCGACGGGCACACCTAAGTAAATGAATGAAACGCGCTCACGCCCCAAATTCAAGGCCCGTATTGATCCAAGCAGTGTCCTCTGTCTCTAATATGTATTTAACTTTATTACTTTTAAATATTTCTTAGTGTTTCTTTAGTAATTTCTTAGTTAAATGGGTTTTTGTTTAAGTAGACAATTTTCCGCAGAAAACGAGATGGTGTATCATTGCACTTAGCTGCATGCGTTGCATTCCCTGTGTCATAATTCGCTATTATTTTTCTCAAACAAAAGAAAGATTCTTGTAATATAAATGTATAAAATAAAGGCGGAGATTACTAGAACGGGATTCAGCAGTTAAATCGGGATCGTTATAAAGGCGGGGCGACCGAGCGGTTCTGACCAATCACGCAACACCTATTTACTTATATAATCCAAGCCGAGGGTCTTATGTAGCTAATAAACATTTCTTCACGAAATTTCTTGGGACACTGAAGTATATTGGTTGTAAGAGTTAAACCGCATCCTCGACCGCAGCAGATTGTTTTGTCGACCTTGACTGATTCATTACCTATAAAATAAGTTTACGTACTTTTACATAATAAAAGTAAAATGTGGTTTTCAGTGTTTTTGGAAGCAATGGTAAACTTAAATTAAAGTATAAAGTAAAATTTAAGTAGAACTAAGACGCGAAAGAGCGAGTTCAGACCCGCGCAGTACAGGGAAGCTTATCAGAAAAGAGGAGGCCTATACTCACCAATTATGGTGACGATGGTGAAACTATTAGCATTAATATTATCTTTGCTCAATCCATAACCCCAGGTCAACTAGTTTAGGACAATTTTTTATACAGGGTGTAAACAACCTCATCACGAAGCCATCAACCAATCATTCTGCACACTAAGTAACTTTACGTAAAAAATATTGCTGGGAAACGACATTTTTTTTTGGGGTGAAAAATCATATTTTGTGGTAGAACTCAATGTAATGCACTCAAAACATTGTGCTGATGGATGGATTGAATAGTACGGCGGTCGTGGAGGTGTTTAAACTAAAAATCTTACAATCGAACTCGTATTAAAAAAAAATAACTTGTCAAAAAGTTGGAACTTTGACCCCCAATATCTCAGTAACTAGAAGGTTCCCAGGTATGGTGTAGAACAAAAACAATGATCGCAATGACGAGGAGAACATGTGCCTTTCGGCTTCGTTAAGAGTCTTTTTACACCCTTCATGTAGTAGTTGTTGCTCGCGACTTCGTTCGCGTGGAAATTTCGATGTGATTGCGTGCGAAAAAACTCCAGACTAAAATCTATCTCTGTGCCAAATTTCATCTTTATTCGTTTAGCCGTTCTGGCGGGATTGAGTAACAAACATTCATCCATCCTAACTTTCACATTTATAATAGTATCTAGTAAGATTGTCTATTGTCTAATAAAAATATTTCCCATGTTTCAGGTATCATCAACGAATGATATCTACTGGGAGGGAGAGGAAGACGCTTCTAACGAGTTTCTCGAAGTGAAACATGAAGACCACACCGTTCTAGACAGCCTCAAACGACTCAAAAGGCAATGGAGTACGTATCAAACTAATTAAGTTTATAACGATTTCAACATAAATAACTAACACCCGTGTCTGAGAATTTGAACTTTTGAAGATAATCTGGTCAAACTGTAATGAAAACTAAATTAAAGAAAACTGAAAATATCGCGGCCATACAAGCGAAAGCGGTGCCGTGTGCCATCACAATTTAATACTGCTACAAAATAATTTTATGACCTTTTTTTAATATCAAATAATATTCCACAATGATATTGATCAAACTAATAAATCATATACAAGGTGGAGATTAATAAGTTCAATTCCGTATACATCATGACGTTCCCAGTTTGTATACAAAAATTCAACCGAATTATTAGTTATCTAAAGTTAAGTCACATAATTTATTTTTACTAAACTAATCATTAATATTTGTGTTATTACAGATCCCTTCTCATCCTTCTCCTTCTTTGATACCCCTAAAGAAGTGGAACCGGAAGCGGAAACAGCCACAGACACTGTTCCTGACGACAACAGCAGGTAAACTATCTGATTCTTTTTATAGCTGTCTTTATAATTAACTATTAATATTTCACGCGATTCGCCCTAGTGAATGACGGAATAAACCAATACTTGTACAAAACTCATTTCTTCTGAGAGTTTTGTACCAGCTTATTTAATGTTAGTTAATTTATTTATTTATTTACTTGAAAAAAGGCGATTTTTTTAGTTGATAATCGAATCATTCGCTCTTCAATTGATTCTTCTTAGTAATTCTTGAACATACACAAAAAGTAACTTCATTTTTAATTGTTTCAGTTATGGCAAGGATGATGACGTGGACATCGGATCCGGAGCGCCGGACAAATCGGATTCCGAACTTAGGGAAAGTAAGTATCACGACTGTGCTCTAATAAAGCTTAGGCAGTTCGCCAGGATGGTAACTTAGAGATGGAAGACGAGTGTCATCCGCCAATCTGCTCTGCCCATTACCTCTTACGGAGACGAAGCCAGTGCCTTAGCAGCGGGCCATTAACGCTGACTATATATATATATGACTAAGCCAAAGCCAAGTTCTATAGGGTCAAATGAAAATAGATCTTGTATCAGTGTAAAAAACATTTCTTTTTAAACTTTTCAGAGACTCTCCGCGTTACCTTCCTCGTCATGGAACCATACATCACGGCATACTCCAACAGGGACTCTCCAGAGTTCTTGAACATCTCGCGTTCGCTGGCCAATGCTGTCGACTTGCTCTTCGAGAGCCTGCCCGGCACGCAGCGATCGAGCCTCGTCAGGATACAGTAAGTGTTGTTCGAGATCGTTATAATAATCACAAAATCAATGAAGAAGACCGGATTTCTTCTTTGTATGAACTATATTTCAAGCAGTCTTTCATGAACTTGCACCCAGAGATGGCCCACGCAAATTTGGGAGACCGAGATAGTAGGTACTGTCAAACCTGCTAACATGATACAATTTTTATTGCAAAATCTAGTATTACTACCCATTCTGGAATAATTCACGCATTCATTCGCCCTAACGTAAGTATACAAGACGCTCAGCAACAGACCTATTAAGTGGTCTGTCGGACACATGAAATCGAAACGCAGTCACACAATCCGTCTTGTTCTGTCTCACAAACGGCAAATAAAGGACTGACGGACACTGACAACGATTAGGTGAAAAGAATCAAAGTAACATGACTCTCTTAATTTGAATAGCCAATCAACAAATCAGTGATTGACTGTCGCTTCTTTGTATCCACATACAAAGTTGGTTTAGCAATAATTTAAGATAATTGGAAGAAAAAGCAGAGAGCAGTGGTGGCCCAGTAGTGGCGGTCCCACTTACGAACAGTAAGTCGTGGGTTCGAACCCAGGCAGGCGCATTACTTTGTGTAATTTATTTCATCACCACTGCTCTCAAAACGGTGAAGGAAAACATCGTGAGGAAACCGGCATGTCCTAGAACCAAAAAATTCGAAGACATGTGACATCTACCAATCCGCACTGGGCCCGCGTGGTGGATTTATAGCTCATTCCCTCTCATAGAGAGGAGGCCTGTGTCCCAGCAGAGGGAACAATTAATAGGCTGATGATGATGATGATGACGGAAGAAAAAGATAAGCTGTGCCGATCCTAAATCAAACGATTTAAAGAAAGGCACAAGTATGGTTATTATGGTATTTTTTCTTAATCCTGTTAATATCTGTACGTCGTCTCTGCTTCAGTTTACTAGATTTCGTAAGTAACACCTAGATAGACACAAAGAACTGGGAAATGTGACAAGATAGGGATTTGGGTCCTGTGTATGGCGTTCGGCTCGCCCCCTAATACGTAGGACTTAAACATTACTAAAACGGACGAAATGTTAGTGTACTGTAGGTACACCCCTGCATACTCCATTGGAGAGTAATAGTCTTATGTTAACGGAAAAATCAAATTACTCTTCCCGTCGCTTCTCTGTGATGGAATGACTGTGCGCAGAGTAATAGTCAGCAACAATAAATGAACATTCTTACTTTTATATAACCATAGTTTAAGGCTCTTTAGTAAACTGATCCCACACAGGCGGGATCAGTCGACCTAGAGAATTTTTGAATTGGTTGACACATTGCTACTTTCGAGGATTACAGTCCAAGTGTGGTTGTGGCGCCTTTACGCAAGTTACATATATTATATAACCGTAACCAGTAACCTAGCTATGGAAGGGAAATAACTAAGTAAATAATGTTATTATACAACACTGAAGATAGGCGTACTTTTAATGTCAGACTATTGCTGTTACAAAAAAAACATGGGCTGTGATTACCACGTTTGCTCAATGACCAATTTTCGGTGGCGGTATAGAAAAAACGTATTTATACTACACTTGCTTAGTAAGTGTACCAATAATACCTCACTAAAAGGCTTGAAAGCTGTTCATTAAACCTTCTCAAAAATCTAGGCAGTTATATTGTATGGAATTTCATTACGGCCCTGAAAATCAGGGTAGTAATCTATTACTAACGCGTTTTGGTTTCTTTTTAAAGTCTTGATGACGTTGGCAATCAAACGATTTAATTTTACCATAAAAAGTACTGGCCACTAGCACTTTTAAAGCAGGTAGCATACATTCCGATATGGCCGGCAAACTTTAAACCTTTATGCGGTAGAGCGAGAGATTTATAACACTCTCTCGCTTTAACAAGCGCGTATGCTGGAACCTGCGAAACGGGGCGTTTTTACCTTCTCTAACGTCTTTTGGCGCGAAAACTGTTTGACGCGCTAAAATTAAAAACATTTAACAATTGCAACAATGTCAATATAACTTTTTAATAAAATGCTTTTTTTGCTATTTTGTCTTTTACTTTTTTGTGCTTAAGTGTAGTATAAAGCAGTATAATATATCAGTCGAGGGTAAGTACAGACTACTAAACTCGTGTGGTTCACGGCCCTCCGCTTCGCTTCGGGACTCAAATGCACACTCGATTAGTAATCTGTGCCTTACTCCCCTTGGTGAATAAATAACTATTATTTGTCTCGCACAGGAAAAATCAGAAGTTTTATAACAAAAAATATAAAAGTAAATGTAAGAAAAGCTTAAAAATAACATAAAACTAAAATTACCGTAAACGTAAACTGTCACTTGTATCTTCCGTGATTATCCTCTCTCGGCGCTTTTCTGGTGGTCGCCCTGTTGATTCCGGCTTTCAGGAGTTACGGTGGTTTGGGAATAGTGTGGCGGGCTTGTTTTGCCCTGAGATTTCTTTAAGTTGCTTTTATCGATGTCCTCGAACTCACAACCACGAAGTTAACTGGGTCTGACGAACAGAACATAAGTCACCACAAAGTAGTTTGAAGCCTTAGGGGTGCTTCGGCGTGAGGACAGAAAAATTTAGCCAAAAAGTGTTATTTTTGAAAATTCGTTTATTTTCTCGATTCTATCGTATAAAACACATAAATATAAGGCTAAAAGTGTCTTGTTGTTTTTGTCTCCGACTAACCGTTTGTCGTAAAAACGGTGTCGAATGCGATCCATAGGTTAGGTTAGGTTAGAACTGTGACCAACTACGCTACCTCGAAATTGGTCAAATATTTTTAAGTCTTTTTTTCATAGTGCCCCTAAGTCGACCCTCTGACCACAAAGTACTCAAATACTAACATATATTTTTATTTCCAGGTCTCTAGTCAATGACGATTTTCTCTGTAAAGTCACCTTGGACATCGTGACAACGAGGAACGAAGATACGGACACCATCAAGGACATTTTGAGAAACCACATAAAAAACATCGGGCGCCTTGGTGAGATCTCCGTGCGTGAGGGGGACTTCAATGCCCAGTTGATTGACCCAGGTTAGTATTTGATCTTTGAAAGCCAATTTATTCCAGAGAAAAATAAGTTTTATTAAACCTTACCCCTTTTTCACAATTTTTTATTTTATTTTGCTTAGCGTTTGGAGTTGAGTTTTTTATTTTTCTTTTTATTTACTTTCTACTTTTATTTAATTTAGGAACGGCGTTTGACTGCGACTTTTATGAGTTCAGATGCGATGACAATTTATGTCTGCCATTGTCGTTGAAATGCAACGGCCGACGGGATTGCAGAGACGGCACCGATGAATACGATTGTCCTCCACCTCCGAGTCAGTATTAAACACCATTTTAATTTATTTTACTCTTTTTAAGCGACTGTGAGAAAGTACAGATTAATTGTGTCGCAGTTCTTTAAAAGTTTTTAACTTACAAGTTAATAATGTTATTCATTTGTGTTTTATTTTTGTTTTTCATTTTAAAGCTTCTGAAGAAACGCCAACGGAAACAACACCGTACGAATATAATAACAACATCGACGATAAGGACGACGGGGTCACGATAGTGGAGAATCCAAGTGACCGATATCCTTATGAAGTTACTTCAGATGATCGGAATACTGAGAACCCAACACCAGAAACTCCAAACATTTATGACCAGCGCCCTGACACTGGGTATCCCTATAATACCAATCGGGATCCGTACGGTCAAAATGTTGATCCATATAATCGGGATCCCTATGGTCAAAATGTTGGTCCATACAACCGGGATCCGTATGGTCAAAATGTTGACCAAGACAATCGGGATCCTTACGGGCAAACCGCGCGTCCTGACAACAGGTCTCCATATGACCAAAACGGAAATCCTAATTCAGGACTTTCGAATCCAGATAACCGTACGCCAGTCGTTAGTACCAGTGAGACTCCTTCATCTGTTTTTACTTATGACCAGCAATCCGGATCTTTTACAAGAGGTGATTTAGGCGGATCTGGTGATTACTCAACGGGTACGAATTTTAGTTATTTTTATTTTATACTTTTGGTTCTAAAATTATTATCGCGTTTCTGGGATTCTAACCTCAGACAATGTTGGTAAATTATAAAAAATCTTACAAATAAGATTTTATTGTTTTTTGCTTTTTAATTTATTTGTTTTTATTTGTTTTTTTTTTTTTGTAAAGATACACCTGACATCTACACTGAGACTGAAACTGTAACTTATGCTGCTACTCCTGCTTACGGCGAAGGGTCCTCTAATGGTAAAACATTGATAAATTATTTTTCCATTATTATAGATAAAGTATGTATAAAGTGTGTAAAAACCTCTTAACGAAGCCGAAAGGCACTTGTTCTCCCCGTCATTGCGATCATTTTTTGTTCTACGCCATACCCAGGTATTTCTCAGAACCTTCTAGTTACGGAGATATTGGGGATCAAAGTTCCAACTTTTTGACAAGTTTATTTTAAAAACAAGTTTTATTGTAAGATTTTTACTTTAAACACCTCAACGACCCCCGTACTATTCAATCCATCCATCAGCACAATGTTTTGAGTGCGTTACATTGAGTTCTACCACAAAACATGATTGATGACCCTAAAAAAAAGTCGTTTCCCAGCAATAATTTTTGCGTAAAGTTACTTAGTTTGATGTAGGTACAGGATGCTTGGTTGACGGCTTCGTGATAAGGTTGTTTACACCCTGTATAGTTAGCTTCCTAATCAGGCCATCAAAATATCAGTATTTAAAGGAAAGTTACCACGGTATCAGTTAAAAATAGCCGTATTCCAGGGCTGCCACTGAAAAATTTCTTATTGTAACTTTAATTATCTGATGGAACCATGGAACTTTTTGCTGATGGAGACAATACAATCATTGCTATTTATAATCAATTAAAAGAAGCCCTGAATAAACAATTAAAAGAAGGTGCCTGTTAAAGACAATAAATACCCTTAAAACACGCTTTTAGGTCTGATGCTCCAGGGTAGCCCGCGAAACTCAAATTTTCTTACGTTTTTTGCAATTTGCAGGCCAGTGCTAGGTTGTATGTTGATTAAAATATGATTCGCGGATGTAAGACGTTTGTAGTTACAGAATTATAATCATCAAAATCATCAATACAACCCTCCAAGTTCATGTAACTCGATTGAATGACTTTTTCATGAAATATTCATTCAATCGAGTTCGTGAGTGCGCGTGAGCGTTCGTGTAATCGAGAGAAAATTAGGTTTATCTATCAACATTGAACGCATGTACAAAGTTTCGAGTCCATGCTATTAACTGTTGAGGAATTCTCTAGTAAGTAGATGATCCTGGTTGCAGAATCAAGTCATGTCTATTATAAAAATATATTGTCACTAGAACGAAAGTTCTGAGCAAAGTTTAAGCACAATCGGTAAGGTGCAACTGCTAAGAAATTCAGTTGCAAGATTTGAAGCGGAAAACTTACATACGTACGAACAGTGCAAGTTAATAACAAGTCGAAGAAAAAAGCGAAGTGCGAACCTGCCTCTTGACGCAAGCTGCATTGCATAAACGGGGTGATAAAGCTATTAAATTTGCCCACAGACTGCCCTTCAACCCACTTGCGCTGCGACGAGACCCGATGCGTGGAATCAATTCATCGCTGTGACGGCATCCAAGACTGTTTCGACGGCACCGATGAGGCTGGCTGCCCTAGCCGTAAGTACATGTTCATGTGACAGGTTTCCGACTACATCATCAGTAGACCTGCTAAGGAGCGTGGGATAAAAGGGAATGGCCAATATCCAGCAGTGTCAGTGTCAGATGTTAATGATGGTGGTTACAATGACAGCCGCGAACGAGACGGTGTAAAGATTGTTGTGACAGTTATGTCGTCAATACGGTACCAGTAGAGTTGAAATCGGAAAAAATAAGTGGTCCCTCCAGTCGTCTTATTTTCTTGCCCGGGTAGGTCCATGATCAGAATTTGAAGCTAAAGATATAACTAAATTAGTATGGTTAAAGTAGGATATGACACCACCAACTTAGGTACCTATTTTTAAATGATTTAAGTACTTACCTATAAGTTACTGGAATTACTTTCACATGTATCGTAGGTAATATGGGGATGTGTAAGTTCACTCATCTACACACCGAAACTTTTCTCAAGATGTAAAGAACGAGGAGGGCATATATAACATAAATATTTGGAAATACATAAGTACCTATGTTTTGCCATATAACCATAATAGAAACAGTTACGCTTGATAGTGTTTTGCGGATATTGAATAGTTTAGTCGTAAATAAACAGTGTTGTGAATTTTTTAACGATTTAGGTCGTTTAATGTAATACGTTAATTTCTATATCTATACTAATATTATCAAGAAGAAAGATTTGTATTTTTGTATGTTTGTAATGAATAAACTCAAAAACCACTGCGCCGATTTCAAAAACTCTTTCACTATTAGAAAGCTACATTCACCCTGAGTAACGTAGGCTATATTTTATTCCACGGTACCGGTAACTACGCGGGTGAAACCGCGCGACGTCCGCTAGGAATATATAAAGTTATTTATGAAGGAGTGGCTCGTCCACGGATTGCTCAACTGTGTTTAAATATAAATCAATCAACTTCTTTTTAATCGAAAATTGTATTGATGCTAGAACGCACAATGAGACTATATATCTATATGTTTAGAAGAAAGGGAAAAAAATATACTAAATAAATAATATACTTTACTGCGCAGACGAAGGACAATTTGCCCGCGAACAATTTGCAACAACCAATAGATGAAAAATCAATTCAACAACCAATGAACAGAAACGGTCATTTCTATCCGGAAGTCCCTCGTCTGCGCAGGCAAGCAAAAGTTTTTCAAACCGTTAAAAAGCTTGGTCTTCCTGTCCCTCTATGTCCATCAATATTTATATTAAACACTCTTTTAATTTATCGTGAGCCTACTTATGCGTAAAATCTTCTATCTATCACAACAACGGGGGTTCTTGAACTCATATGTTTGCAATTATGCAAGCCAGCCAGGCTGCGTCGATTATAGTGCTGTAAATCGTTGAGTGCACTCGAAACACGAAGATGGCCTATTTATATAAGCTACCATTAATAATTGAGTACTGGCGGTAGTTATATTAGAACACCGATCTATTTAATTTTTAATTGATACTTAATTGTGTAGCTTAACGTTAGTTTTAGAGATCACCATAATCTGTCTAGCATTTTCCCAAACTATTTTGGGGACGGCTTCCAGTCTAACCGGATACAGCTGAATACTTATCAGTATTTTCAATAGATCGTTTGTCTGATAATACGAGACCAGTCTGACGACCAGACTTTGAAAAAGCAGGGATTTATTTCTAGAATAATGACCTACTGACTTGGTTTTGGAGTGGAAGAGCTCAGTTTGGCTGTCACTCCGGGTAAAATACTGGCATTCAGCTGCTTCTTGTTAACATAGATGCTGTGGAATGACATTCAAAAAGAAAACATTTTACTAAAGGCACTGTTTTATATAAAGGGTGTAAAAAACTCTTAACGAAGCCAAAAGGCACATGTTCTCCGCGAACATTTCATTCTAGACCATACCTGGGAACCTTTTAGTTACGGAGATGTTGTAGTGTTGGGGGCAAATTTCTAACTTTTCCACAAGTATTTTTTAAATACTGGTTTTTAATTTAAGATTTTTAGTTTATACGCCTCCACGACCCCCGTACAATTCAATCCATCCACCAGCACAATGTTTTGAGTGCAGTACATTGAGTATTACCGTAAAACGTGATATTACACCCCAAAAAAAAAAGACGTATCCCAGCAATATTTTTTGCGTACAGTTACTTAGTTTGATGTACAAAATGCTTGGTTGACGGTTTCATGAAGAGTCTGTTTACACCGTGTGTAGCACTCTTGCCATGTTTTCTAAGAACTACGAGTATTCTAGAATAGACACACTCGTCGTTCACTCAATTTCTTGCCGCCCACTCTTTTGAGTCCGACGACCTCTTAAGAAAGTAATATCTAAATATTTATCACAGTTCTATAGCGTTGAAACACAGGGTAGTTGGTGTATCACAAAAATCTATAAATAAATAAGAATGATTTATGAGCCGTGACATTATTATTGTTATGAAGTGCTTGAGACTAAAAGCGGCTTCGTACTTAAGTGGCGCCTCCGCAGCATTCCAGACGGAGCACCAAAACACAAGTGATACATCTAGCCAATGAGGAATAATTTTCTATGAAATGGTGTTATTTTGGTACCTTTGAAATATTTCTGTGGCCTGTGTGGTTGGTGTTTAACACACTCGCTTTAACAATGCTATTCATTTGAACAATATCGTATTTCAAGTCGTCGAGCAGACTATTTTTTAAACCAATGATTTTCTTTCTTCAAAAGTCTTCGAAATGCGATAATTGTGTCACGCAATTATACATTATTTTGACACGTAGGTAATTAATCTTATGTGTTTTGCTTTGTTAACACTTGACCAAGGAACATACTCGTACATAGCATTTAAATCACATAAGCCATAGTTATAGACTGTAACGAATCTGAAGTGGGAATACTTGGGCAATTGTGTGAGTGGAGACGATTCAAGTACTGCCGCTGAGCCGTATCAAAATACTTGAATTTGGTACTAAATTACAGACTCTTGAACTAATTTTGCCGTCAAAATCGATCAATTGTTATCATTTATCCTTATAATATTAAGGCACATATGCCATAGTAAGTAACAGTACTAATATTTATGATAAGGTAATTTATTTACACTAGTCTTTGCTATCTTGTTAACGAGCAGGTTCCAATGAACTACTACTATTGGTAATTGTTACGACTAGTTAAAGTGAAAGTGTGAGGGTATCTGGATAAATTAAATATTCTGAAGAGTTTGCTAATTAGTATGTTGATGTTGAACAACCTGACACTTTTAAAACTGACATGGTCACTAACACTGAAGACGGCATAGTTACCACGTTTAATATTTGTATAACGGAAACACAAAACAAATAGTAAACATTGCGAAAAACGATATTGCCGAAAATATTACAAAAATAGTTTTACATTGACCCCAAGCGAGGCAAGGCCTGTATCTTGGGCACTATCACAATTTAAGGGTTTACAATAACCAAAAATTGCACAATAACAAACTGAATGACATTTCGGGGGTTAGCTATGCGCATTCATCTTAACCGAAATACAGCTGCAATCGATTTGAATTTAAATTAATATAAATACTCCGTGAAGCTCCATAGTCAATTACGAGGAACATTAACGATATTGAACATCACATCATACGCGTTTGATTGAATCGCTAAAGACTCTAATGTCCTATGTAATGGATAGCCGCATTGCCTCTAGGATAATGAGTTGACTGTTCAGGTTTACAGTTAAATATAGAAAGCTTCTGTTTGTCGGAGGATATTCGATCGTTTTCCGCTCGTCTTTGCTTTTGAGAATACTCTTTGTAGTCCCTTTCGATTATTTTATAAATATGCGTGATGTGATGACCTACGTTGGAAGAATAAAAGTAGTTTTATTTGCATTCGCCTGCAGGTCAATCAATATATTTGGGGTCAGCGCAGCATGGCCCTGTGACACTCTGAAATAATGTAGCTTTCCATTTGTGAAAGAATTTTTGGAATCGGATCAGCAGTTCCGAAGATTATCCCCTACATCCAAATTTACAAACTTTAACACTTCAAAATATGTATAAGTGCATTTTTTTTGCTCGATTCTTAGCACAGTTGCATGTCCAAGTGTTCAAATCTCAATATTAGTCATCACGTGTTGACGGTGCCACGTATCAGTGTCCTTATTGCCATAACATCCGTTATTAAGCCATCTACTGTTTTATTATGATGAGTATAACATTCCTCCCGCCAGTTCTAAGCATAGATAATTGTTGCTTTGATTCAGCAGTTTAGATTTTTGTCCCTCGTCCCTTTGTTTGAAGACGTGGCAGATCCATGTCTAGGTATTATGTTTTGTCGTGATGCTGTTTTAAAATTATTGTAATAAATTACATATTACCTGCGTTGTAAAATTATATGTTTTAGACACAAACATATTGTGCAGACAGAACTTGTATTTTTGAATAAAACAGCGACAAATTGTGGTAAGACATGGTCCACTATACGGGGGCACGGGCTGGCTCTCTGTTAGAGAAAGTGGGCCATAATCCATCACGCGGGCCCACTGCAGATTGGTCGGTTCATGACATAATGTGACGAATCTATAGTTTGGATAACCTCTGTATCTTAATATGAGCTTTACGCAAAATGTTTCCTACAAAACTGTCCTAAACTATTCTCAGTTGAGAAAGATCTTTATTGAAAAAAAAACAAAACTGTTCGTTTTAGTCAATTGGAAATAATACCGGAGCACTATCCTTATCTAAACTTAAAACCAGAATTAGAAACAATTAAAGTCAATAATGTACGTTTGTTTTAAACATTGAACAATTACATTGGTACCCACTAAGCTCCTTTGAGATAATAAACCTGAAAAATAAAATCTACGTCATTCGTCAATTTGTTCAACCAACTTTGTCAACCAGTTTCAAGTAACAAAAACATGAAACAGTCGCCCGCAGGCACTATATTACTTTTCATCCTTCTGTCCACGTAATTAATCCTGGATTGCTCGCAAGGTCGCAAGGTAACTGTTACTGTTTTCAAGAGATTAGTAGACTCAGGGTTAAATATGAAAGTTTGAGGTTACCTCATACCCCGCGACTGTCGTAGTCGTTGTGTTTTTATATTTTGTTTGGCAAACCAAAACTCGTGGACGAGCCGGTAAAGGGCGCCTACCGGTTCTACAAACAAATCAGTTCGTTCTTCAACAACCTGTGCGGTTAACTTGACTTTTTTTTCCTATAGTTTCCGTATGAAAAATCAACAATGTAAAAGGTAATAATAATCGCCTGTGACATGTAGTGACTGCGAAAATAGTGTGGATCTGAAGAAGACTGACAAGAATTGTTGTTATGGACTATCGAGTTACTCAGTACCCAGTAACCCCCCCCCCCCCCCAGTAACTGGGACTTACTGGGTAAGTGAATTTGAAAGCGAATTGCAATTTACAAGGTGATGTATTACATACCTTACTACATAAATCAATTTTATTATTGACAACCTTTTCGACTTTACCTTATGCGTGGTATTTTAGAGAGGCCATCTTTTAAGAGGTCAAAGTTGAACACTAACATTTTAAGGAGTTTAAATAGGATGATTGGCCACCACAAAAGAAAAAAAAGTAAGATACATAAATAGTAGGTAAGACAGTGGGGTAGGTCATGGTTGATGGGCATAGCAATACTTTAATTCTGCTGCCGTTCTGTCAAAAGTTCAAACATTTTACTGTTAGAATTTTCTATTCATTCTTTTATTAACTAAAATTTTATATTTCCACTTTATATTTTCATTTTATATGTCTAAAAATGTCAAGGCAAGAAAAAACCCGGAAGAGGGTCCAAAAACTTGACATGGCCGGATAGATGCGAATGGATGACAACCCTAGTAAGATGCACTTGGTGAATTGTTTTTAATTCCCGAAGGCCACTAGGGCATTGGTGGCGTCTTAACTAAACACCAAAATAAACTAAAACCGTAGATGATCCGTCTGATGTCACCGCTAGTTGGAACAATTTAATCAAATAGAACATAAATGTTAGAATTTAGTGTTTCACCAAGGTTGTCGATTCAACTTGTCTTAATTGTCAGTGGGACTTGGCGCCCCCTGTCTTGATTGGAACAAATTGAAACAGGCTGCCCCGATGCATACCCAGTCGTTATTTATAATTGTGTCATAACACTGATTCGAGTTGGTTTGCATTATAATTGGCAGGAATTCGGCCGTCAACCCGCTGCCTCCCAAGTTGGTTGCTACAACCAACTTCATTCTTCTTCTTCATGCATCTACATGCATTAACCTATGCAATTTGGCTTTAGAATTATTTGTACCAGGTTATTATTGCCTCACTACACTCACTACAGGGCTTCTTGCAGCATAGATCATCCCACCTGCATAAGACATATTGATTGGAGTCCAGGCCCTCACGTTGTTTCTTTCACCAACGTCAGTGATGTCCAAAACATGTTCATACGGATTCAGAAAGTCATATTATTGGTACTTGCCTGGCTAACTACTGAGCCATTATATGCTAGCTTATCTGCATTTTTACATCAACTAAACTCTTGCCGCAAGTCACAATATTAGAGAAAAGCTAGCTGCAAAGTTTTGAGCGTGAATAGCCCAGCGAGGCTTGCTTAGCTTCATAATTAAAAGCTCCCGCTAATGAAATGTTTTAGTACTAATCATTTACTAGCCGCTCCCTAGCACTCAGTGTTATTGCATAAGTAACGTCTCAGAATTTATAGGCTCATCTTTTTCAACTTACGGTTTATGCAGTAAACAAACTGGGTGAAAGGATTTCACTTCGGTGAATTTGACGAACATCTCCACAAGCTTGACGAACATCTCCATAAACTTGAAGAACATCTCCACAAACTTGACGAACATAACCAGAAACTTTCACCCCTTACAGAATCTCTTTTGGGCATGAATTTTCAAAATCCTTTGTGCAAAATTTCATGCTTATGATCTTCTTCAAGGCTGTGCGTTGCCTGGTACTAAGCAAATTCAAGATTTAAATTTCGAAAAAACAGACTAATTAACTGGTCGCGATTAATATTCTAGTTTTGAAATGAATACCGAGCAACATGCCTGAAGGGATTCGTTCGGTCACAGCAAGGCCAAATTCACATATCAACCGATTTTCCAAGAAAATGTTGCACGTGTAGTGCCCTTAACATTCCACTTTGTAAGCAAAGCTTTAAAAATAAACCTTTGTTTGGATCCGGGAGCGGGTAGGCGGGTAGGAGCCTGAGGCTGTGCTGTCGCAATAGTCATGATTTTTGATTGAGGTTGTGCGCTTCACAGGCCAGGACACATGCCAGTATCGGTCCTTTAAAGAGACTCAAGGTTAGGCGGTACGAGCATCCTTTAATGTTTCCTTGTTAATGTAAAATAAATCGATGGGATTTGATCAATAGATAGTTAATATATGTAGAATCGAGGCCAAATAAAAAAAAACGTAGATATTTTATTTCGCATACAGTGTACTCTGTACAAAGCCAATTGATACAGATGTGTAGAATGGCTATTACACAACAAATTCACGTACCATACGTACATATGCTTAACAAATAACTTCCCTGACTGTGCCAGTCCTTAAATATACACCGTTAATTTTATTTAGGTCGTTCTGGAACCGAAAGCCATAAACTCGATGTTCGAACTCGGAACGATTGCTGTTTTTTTTTAAATAACTATAAAAATTAAATTTATTATAAATTTTATTTTTCGTGATTTTTTTAAATTATTTTATTGTTGGTTAAAAAAAACACGGAAACGGAATAACGGAATTTCGAGTACAAAATTAAATAAGACGCAATCTGTTTACAGTATTTTCGATGTAACATCACTCAGGATTTAGTTAAACAGTAACGATGTTAATCCAATAAGAATACTTCTGCAGGTATGCATGGTATTGAAGTAGCTTCAGGATTGTCTTCGTTATTCTCTATGGTAATATTGCAACTATAAACTAGAATATTACGTCATATACATATTTCCATCAAAGAATTGTTAGTAAAATTGGATTTCATTTCACGTTTCCCTATCGGGACATTTAACATAAAATCTTTAAGATGAAATTAACTTATAAAAAACTTAATGAAACCTAGCAGTATGAAAAATAAAATTAAAATCATTTATTTGCGTAAATAAGGTACAGGAGGATCTTAAAGATTAAGTATTTCTCTTATTCTGCCATTAATTTCGGCGTGCAAATTTTACTTAATATATATTTAATAACAAATGATAAATTCATTAATTTGAATCATCATCATTAATTTTCATGCATGAAACTTATAAATTGTAATTGATTCAATTGTAATTGTAAAAATTAAAAAATTAATTAAATTAATTAGTATTCTACAATTCAGAATTTACAATGTATATATAATCTAGGAACTCAAGTACACTATAAAAGCATTTATCTATTAAGATTATTGTAAGAATACGCTTAAATTAAAAAAAATGGGAGTGTCGTTATGGTGCTTGGAATTTTGTTAAACAATTTAAACACATAATATAACTGTTGTTTGATGTGAGTGTGAGATTCGCCTTGGATATAATACGCGTTTAACGTTAAAACATTCTGTTTTTCTTATCTTCCAACAGAATGACGTTTTAATTACGTTTAGAGCTAAAATGAGTCACTTAGATTTGCGGCTCACTCCAAGATATCAGAATTAAATCGGTGGTTGAACCAGCACCCTGGATCCCAAACTTTCACGGGACAGCTAATCGATACGATAGCCAAACACTAGGCGATCGGGCTCAAGTTGTCGTCGTGACAACACAGCGTGTCACGAGAAATGCTTAGGATGACAAGTTGGATTTCCTTTACTATCTTCTACTCAATACTTTCCCTGACAGACAACACACAACTGCTTGGTGAAAGGATTTTTCGAGATCAAGTAAAGGGATCCGTACATTCTAGAAACAGAAATTTTTCATTGGTAATTTTGGTAGAACCAGTGTGTTTATATTAGATGAAAGTTTGAATGAAGGTTTGAATGGAAGATTGTCATTTATCTTTTTAACCAACTTCAAAAAGGAGGAGGTTCTCAATTCGATTGGTATTTTATTTTTATTTTTTATTGTTATTTAAACCTATGTATCTTTACGAATCTGTCGATGGCAACAAACACAATACCAGACACTATAGCCGCTCGATTTTCGGCGATGATGCCACTTCATATTTTTATCTTGAAGATGTTCTGTTTTATTAATTATGTTCTTTGCATTGTTTTGCCAACAGATGTTTCTTGGGTTTTATGGAGTTCTGTCGATATGTGTATCTGTTAGTTACCATAAAAATAATACGTTGATTGTTTTCTCCCTTCGTCATCATAATCTGCCTAGACTTTTCCCCATCTATAATTAGGGGCGGCTTCCAATCTAACATGCAGCTGTTGTTGTTTTTGCGCTTGATGTGTCTATTGAATTGAACATATTTTAGATAAACAATCTATAATTTTTTCTTAGTTTTTTGTAGTTCCTGATATAAGAAGACGTGTCATAATCATAAGCAGACATACCATTTTGCTACAGAATCTTAAAAACAGTAATTTAAGCAACTTCAAAACGATAACAAAAAAACAGACGCCGAAATGTTGTTTACAAAACGAAAACGATTAAGTATTGTCGCATAAACTGATTCGATTTCTACTTAAGCAAAATATTTTAGCGTTCCACATAATCCACGTTAAGTAGGGTCATAAAATCCAAAACATAATATTCATTATAATAATACTATTCGACCCCTGGGTGCATCGTTTAGGGTTAACCGTCTAGTGATGGGTATTTCAATTATCGATATCGATAAAATGCGCCATCGTTAACTTTTGACATTTAACCAGGGGTCCTTCTCACACCTCTTATAATATCAGTGTTATTTTAGTCTTACATCAGTGTTCTGTAGAGCTCCATCTGGCTAGCAACTACACAAGTTGACTATCCCTGTATAAGAAGGACACGAACGTTCATTCATGAACAACAATCTGATTTATTTTAATTACCTATTTATAACGGTCAATTGAGATTCTTCGCACGTGATTTCGCTGAAACAATCACTTTAATCAGTAGTATTTTGGCTACATTATCAGTTGTTACGCGTGACTGTGCTCGTTTCAGTAATACCTACATATCATTAATAGGTACTCACATAGTAGGTACTCGGGGTACCTACTATCACTGGCAACTTTTGGGTCAGAGTCCCTAGACGTGGAGACTATCATTCAGGGATAGCGTCATCCATTGAAAAATTGTTAACACTGTATGATAGAACGATTACTTCGGCAAGTAAACAAATTATTTAATATTCTTACTATTTAAAATATTTCAAACAGTTTCTAATCGCTTTTTGCTAAGTAGGTAGTTACTGTTATCATATTATATTTAAATCCGACGTTAGAAACTTATTTTAATAATTTATGTAAACTCAATGTTGTAGGATCGGGGTCAAAATAACAACCGGCAAAATATCTTCGTTATTATTAATCTGACCTTTGATTAATTAAACAAAACATTTAAACTGAACTACCTATTATGTTATCTATTTGTATTTAATATTATTTTACATTAACTTTACAAATATAGTGAAATATTATCTTAATTTCTTATTCTTTTACTTAAGACATTGGGGTTTTATCGGAGCAAAGGCCTCTTGTCCTACAGAAAAGCCATTAAAAATATCGATAAATCCATATGATTTTTCCCAGCCCTATCCGAAGGGCTTGCGTGACGTCGCCAATCGATATTTAGTTGGTATTCATTATAATTGCATGCTGTCTATTGAGCTCACAATAATTTCTTGCTTATCTGTAGCGCAGTAATATAAATAAACTTTGGGGATATCGCGGAATAATATGATAGAATAAACTAAAAAGTATAACAAAAAAAGTAGATTTATGCTTCCTTGATTTGAAAATAGATAGTCAGATGTAACGAAAAACGTGTTTGTTTTCACGGAAAAAAGAAGAGGTTCTCAAATCGACACGTGTAATTTATGTTTTCCATATATTTTCAACAGTCTAATAAACTCACGCATTTTACCCATTGGGGTAGCTCCTTAATCTTTAGATAGGTACTTTATTCATTTATCAATAGACCGAACAGTAAATAATTATTGTTAGTTCTAGGTCATTACATAACGAGTTCAAATAATTCAAGTCATTTATAAACGACTTCGGTCTTGTAATAATAGTTATGGAACTGGTTTAAAACTTTATACCAACAATGTTATTAACCTAATTTGAAGAGTTTCCCTTGGTATTCAATTCTTTTCGTCAAACCTTTGTGTTCACGCAAATCAGAAAGTATTTTCTGTGTCCCTCACGAAAGACTATGGTGACTGCCGAATACCTGCTCATAGATTATGTAAAAAATAACTACTTATAGACGCGACGATTATAAAAAATACAATAAGCATTTTTGTAATACACGAGTACCTACGTTCCAAGATTTGATTTTGTACAGAAACAAATTAATCTGAACTGTTACATTACAGGTGAATGATCCTTGGTACAATGATGAAGGAGCTCATTTAAATAATCTAATTCTTGTTTCGAATTTTAAATAATTATTTTTTTCAGTTTTTCTTATAACTGTCACGGCTTTCAACAAGATTGAATTTTCGGTAGCATAAATCATTTCTGTACATAGTCAGCATCAAGGTAGGATTTTCCGATAAGAAAAGGACTATGTAGTTTAGGAAGAACATAAAAACATGCTGTTTTTTTTAACAGACAAACGGACTGACAAATCGTGAAAACGGTTTTGTGGAGCATAGTTCTGAAGTTAAGATTTTTATTAACTTTCCTTTAATAAATAAACAATAAAAAACAAGAATCATTGTTACAATAAAAAAAACAGTCAAATGACTAAATGCTAGATGGTCTCTTTCATTATTTTCAAGTTTAATAAATCCCAAAACATAGTTTTATTTTATTACCTTCTTCTCAAAGACAACGAAAAGCAACCCTCTGTGAATGCATATCAAACTAGTCATAAAACTAAACTAAACAAATAAAACTCTACACAAAAGTGATCAATTTTGTTTTTCGTGATCAGATTAAGTACGCTGACATAAAAATAAGTTTTTCTATGAAATTGAATACCGAGGTTCGCGTGTTCCGGTACATTTTCCGAGTTATCCATTGTGGATGTCTCTCTTACTAGTAATAGGGTATTATATTAAATTGGCAATATTGGTACATTAAAGTACCGATAAATGTACCAGTCAATGTTTGGACGAACCCCGATAACCTCTGAGTGGAGGCCGAATATGTAGAAATAGCGATAATATGACATATGTTTGGTGCGTGGCGTGTTCTTGGAGTATTTAGGTGGATCAAGGGTGGTCAGCGTATGTTTACTTACAGGCTAGAAACTGTATCAGTCTCTTAATCTTTGTACTTTAAGAGCGGCCAACCCGCCATACTTTTCGCGAGAATTTTGACAAACGCTCGTGCGTGATTATGAAGTTGTTACACATATATCTTAAAATTTTTAAAACATTATAGAACCAAATTCAGTATAAGCCTCCAAAAATTGCTGTTTTTCTCAAATTTTACCTCAACTTTGGCCGTTCATAATGTACTCATAAATTGTAAAACTAAAGAAAATAGCCTGATAGAAGCCTTGCAAATATAGTGGAGATTTTAAATAACAAATATTTATTTCACAAACTTGTAAGACTTATTCAAAAACACGTATTTCCTGGAACAAGTTTTATAAATTTTCGAACACTATTTTTCGTTCTATGTCCTCGCGTTAGTCGGTATGAGGTGCGCGGGTGACGAGTAGTGCGGGGTCGGGGCTAGGTAACACAGGGCAGTTGAAAATATATCGCCGCGATGGCTCTGGATGAAACAACAAGCTTTTCGACCATGCTCGCGTTGACGATAGACGCGCCGGGAAGGGGCCTCTTAAGTAGTACACTAAACTATCCAATTAGTTGCGCATTATATTTCACTTAGCGCGCACTATAAGAGTAAGCTAACCGTACATCTGATAGCATGGTTAATTGAACTGGAAACAATAATAAATATTTATCTCTTCCAGGAACCTTATTACCTGGAGAAGTTTCTACTGCTTTTATGATAAACCCGGATAACTGCCTCGTTAGTCTAGTGTTCGCAAGCGCAACAGGCGTGGCGTATGCTTTGAAATCTTGAAAATCGAAAAACGCCAATAAGGTAGTCCTCTAAACGAGAAACAAACAATAGCTTTAAATAGCTAATCTGACTGTCAAGTCATTCCAATTCTATCGGCGCGATGGCTGTTTCGCCATCTTCTTTTTCTTTTGAATTCTCTTCCTTGTCTTTTTGTGGATTGGATAGTTACAGGAATATTGTTGGGAAACTGTTGTTTGGAATTACACTCAACCTAATGGAGTTTAAAAGCTTCCTTGTTCATGGTGATAATGAGAAGGTGAGAACAAAGATGATTCCAACATATCGAGGCATGATCAAGGCATTAAGGGCCTATACCCCCTCAAATGGCTTAGAATCATCCTGCGTTACGCCTAAAATACTGCAGCATTAATTTTGAAATAAATATATGGTAAAGTTGATGATTAATGCTAAGTACTATGTGTGACGAAAACACGATTCCATAAACTTTTCTCGATAGAAAAGAATTCCAAAGTTACCTCCAAATCGAACAATAAACCGCTGGTATTCAAAAAGTATGTACGTCAAATTATATCATGAAACTTTGCATACTAACTGAACTAACTATAAAGCAGGTCTTATGTGTTTTAATTTTTTAGTACAATCAAAAAATTTTTTGTAAAACCTCAAAAAACACTCATTTCGCACTATTCGGCCGCAGTGACTGACGTATCAACTGCTTTTAGAATAAAGTTCTAATCACTTTATTCTAACAGTATTTCAAACGAAGTTTGAACCACCACAAATAGAGTTGCTAATTTTAGGGTTAAAAGGGCTTTAACTGAACTGAACAGAAATCAATTCTTATGATCATCGTCTACTTGTCCTTTTCTTCATTTCATTCTATGTCTTCTATGTTCTTTATTTGCATTCGTCTAAGCATCTCTGCAACCCTTTCATAGTTCACCTCCTTTTTAGCCATATCATCAAACGTTTCAACGGATAACGTAATTAGAATTTTAACCCTCGCTGTGCTAGTGCCGCGGCCCTGTTTACACGGCAGCCCACTCTTCCAGACGCATCGCGACGTCTCTTCCGTCGCAAGCGGCGCGGCGGTCACGACATTCCGATTGCGACACTATCAGTCGCATGTCGCCCGCACAGCTGATTTATGTCGCCGACTGTGCTCGCGTGAACTTTGTGCCAACTGTGCAAGGAACTGGGTATTAGTGGAGACGGAGGTAGATTAACATCAGTGTAAGGGTGGATCTAGCGAAATCGGTTTTAGTTTTATGTGAATAATCGATTGAAACTCAAAGCATTTATTTCTGTTAGAGTCATTTTAAGCCCTTAAAGACACGGTCAGCCATAAAGTCGCATACTCGTAGTTGACCGATTTATGGTTGACGAAAAATGGGATTAAATGTCTGAATAGTTACGAGTTGGGACATTTTTCCACTTGTTTTACACGTCTTTTATTTAGTTGTCGAAATGGGAAATTTACGAAATGGGACGTACATACCTCGTTCATCGTATGGAAAAAAAAAAGAAAGAAACTCCATGGACGCTCTTGTGTCAAAACCGTTATCCACCATATACCGTTATATACCAATTTTTTTGAAGCGTTAGCTATGTGTTTTTTGTAGCCCTCAAAGGTTTCACATCACTAAGTAGTCTCATACTATACATAAGTACATAGAGCAATAAGGGTGATATTAAAACTGGTTGCACCGTCACTTGTTCTCAATCAAGCATTGATCAATGATAACCGCTTGAGAGTGATTGGTCAGTATTCAGCTGTCGAGGAGTCTATGAATGAACGATGCATGTGAAGTAGTTCAGTCATTCAGTACGTAATTAAGAAAGGTCCGAAGTAGTTCGGACCTTTCTTAATTACGGACTGAATGACTAAGTGAATGAAGACTATCAATGTACTGTGTAGTTGCCATTATGATCCTGTACCTATTTCATCGAGTAACGAACATAGATGCCGCTTTGAACCTACCCGACTACAATGAAATAATGATTTAATTATGTCGACTGTGAATCACAATATTCTAGTATAGTTATTTTTTGTCTAGTCTTATTTGATGTCATTTATTAGTCACCGATCACCTTCTCCTGGCAGCTAGGTGCTAGGTTAAATTAAAAGAGTTACATCAAGTTATGGCGCTTGCTGACTCTCCGGTGACGTTGGAAATACCGTATAATAAATTAATAGTCTTAACATAAAGGGTGTAAATATTACCACCCTTAACAAAGCTGAAAGGCACTTGTTCTTGGACTTGGACTTGGACCATACCTGAAAAACCAAGAAGTTACGGAGATATTGGAGGTCAAAGTTCTAACTTTTTCACAAGTTTTTTTTTCATTTACTAGTTTTTAAGGTAAGGCTTTACTTTAAATACTTCCGTAACCCCGTTTACTGTTAAATGAGTGTTATTAGCTTGTGCTTATGGACGCATTTAACAGTAAACGGGTAAACGTTTTGAGTGCGTTAAATTGAGTTTTACCGTAAACGTGATTTTTCACCCCAAGAAAAAGTCGTTTGGTTCCCAGTAATAATTTTTGCGTAGAGTTACTTTGTTTGATTTATAGAATGCTTGGTTGACGGCTTCGTAAGGGGTCTGTTTACACTCTGTATATATAAACCCTAGAAGTGCCATATTTAGTATACCTACTGATCGCTGACGCATACATTGTGTAATTTTTTCAACTTTTGAACACGTAATTAAATGCCCAAAATAAAAGCGTATTTTTATGTTTTGTGGTGTTACTGGAAACGTACATTAAAGCACCAATACATTTGATGGCTATATCTTTAGTCGTTATAAACCCTTAAAGAGACGGTTGAACTTGGTTGTCCGGTCTACAGCGTTCATCGTATGGAGATTAGTATGATTACTTTACTTTTGTACAGAATAATAATTTTGAAAATGGGCCCCTAAATGGTACCTATGTCTAAAGAATACTACAGTTCGATGACAAAATCATAATACTCCATAATCTTATGGTTATTACAGAACCAGTGATGTCATTGAAGTGATGTCAGCGATGTATCATTCTGTGCACTTGCGGGATAAAATGTACATAATTATGATAAATAACTTGGATACAAACGCATCCCGGCCTTAAATAAAGTTAATGACTAAGTGTCAACTTGTAACCTACCTACAGTTATTGAGATAATTATGAACTATTTATAGAATAGTATAGAATATCTTCATTTACTTGAAATATGGTACATTGAGGTGTTAAACATAAATAGGTTCTACATATTCCGCTACCTATATTCAGCATGTAATAGTACATTATGGTACAAGTGTGTAATGTTGGTGATTACTGCTGAGGCGCGATTGAGACCCGAGCCGTCAGGCGAGGGTCTCAATCGCGCAGCGAACGGCAGCGAATTTACGTACAAAATGGGGAATTCAAAGTTTTCTTTATTACAGAGAAAACAAAAGTTACATTTCAGTGAAATGAGCAAGCAATAGGTACATTAATTTATTTGTACTATTGAACACGATTTTTTTTATATAGAAACTTTTGTATGAACAAAGCAACAAGCACCTCAACCAAAAAAAAAACCCATAACTCACTTGTGAATAATAGTAATGAAAAAGTCACAGTTTGATTATAGGTGCCATTATGTGCCTAATTGCGGTGAAATTAGAGCCATTTTATGAGCAAGTGTGTTGAAAATATTGTCAAATAAAAACTAAGGTAACAACGCATTTAGGTATTATACCTGGGCTTAAAGCTTAAAAACTCACATAATGTGTATTGTACAACAATCTACAACATATTGTACAACAATTAGCACTTGATGATACACGCAACTAGAGCTCATTAATTAGCGCGGATAGACATCGAACCTACGGAGGAGCTCGTGGCTAAATAATAACAGCCGCTCGGGTCGATCGTTAGGTTAAGCCGTGCTTGCCTAGGTTGGTCTGTGGATGGGTACCCTTACATACCGAGTTTCTTCCGTGCCTCGGAAAGCACGTTATGCCTCTGGTCCCGGCTGTCATTTGTAGATCTTTGACAGTCGTTAGGTAGTCAGATTCCCAAAAAGTCTGACAACCAGTCTTACCAAGGGGCATCGTATTACCCGGTACTAACTGGGTTGTGGAGGTCAGATAGGCAGTCGCTCCATGTACTGGTATTCAGCTGCATCCGGTAAAACTGGAAGCCGATCCCAACATAGTTGGGAAAAGGCTAGGCAGGATGATGAGACATCGAGCCTGCTACCCATTCTTACCAAGTGGCAAACGCTTTCAATGCGTTTTGTGTTTCTAAAACTTGACTTTCAGTTGAATTGACATGCTTTTTGGTATCTTGTAGGTGATTAATCGCATTTTAAGCATTTCTATCGACGTATTCGCTTAAAGAGTACCTATGCCACTTAGTTTTTCATTAATTAATTCATCATCATCATCATCATTTCAGCCGAAAGACGTCCACTGCTGGACATAGGCCTCCCCCAAGTGTCGCCACATTGACCGGTCCTGTGCGACTCGCATCCAGCGGATTCCCGCAACCTTCACCAGGTCATCGGTCCATTAATTTATTATTATAGGCCGCGACTTTTGTTTTCTTCAAAAGAAAACCATCTACTTTACATTACTTTGCAAGTTTTTATCCTTATCGGCAACACCATCGCTCACTGCAAATATACAGGGTGACATTTTTTTTTTTCAAATTTCCTTTTTATTTGGAAAATAAAATGCACTTCCGCTACTATGTAAATTCTAGTTTAATTCTAAGTGTAGGTACTTCGATCATATCTCGGCTTGTACAAGGTTGAGGCTCTCAATTGAGAAATCTCATCTCGATATGTCACAAACGAGGAAATTACGTCGGGAAAACAAATGGACTCATAATACTGTTTAACATAAGTACTTGACTGCAATGTGAACGATGTGTTGCCAATCAATGGAATATATTAAAAATAATACGTGAGCATTCGAATCTTTAAATAGATGATGACCTTAATCAATATGCCAATGGTATACCTAACCTAACCTAACTTACTTAACTGGGTAAACTTATTGGCTTGTTGGTATAGTTCACCTCGTTATTTCTTTACTATCCTAAAGGGTAGCTCATCATAAAACAACCAGGTCTATTCGTCTATGTGACAATCTGTGAACTGTTGTCAGAATGGTTACAGAAGAAATAAAGAGGGGACGCCTGACGTACCCGAAAGTATGACTAAGAAAATTGTTAATCGCACATTTTATAGATCTTTAAAGCCTTAGTAATGATAGCGTGAAATTAGGATTAAATTAAAATTAGTCGTTAGGTAGTCAGAGGCCAAAAAGTCTGACAACCAGTCTTACCAAGGGTTATCGTATTACCCGGTACTAACTGGGTTGTGGAGGTCAGATAGGCAGTCGCTCCATATAAAATACTGGTATTCAGCTGCATCCGGTAAAACTGGAAGTCGACCCCAACATAGTTGGGAAAAGGCTAGGCAGATGATGATGAATGATAGCGTGAAAATTAAACGTAAGCCAAAAAATAAAAGATATTGAAGGTTCAAGAAACAAATCATGGATTACTAAATAATATTTGAGGCAAAGTAAACATCGGGCTGGTAAAAGGCATTTTGCAAAAGTTTTGTGTCAGTGTGGTGTCGCTGTCGGTACTATTTTTAGCAACTACCTACAAACACAGCACAAACACAACCCGTAAATCAACTAGGCCCTTCTGTGAAATCAAACGCGGCTGTTAGGGTTGTCAACTAAACTTTCCGTAGTTTTGCACTACACATACAAAGGTACTCGTCTCTATGCGACAGCCCTAGACTTGTTGACGTATAACTTGTTTGTTACCTGAAGGAGGCTCGGCTAGAATCACGATTTTGACCATTTGTTCGTAGTTGAATTACTGTAAGTTAATACTTATATGCCTACTGTGCTACTGTCTTCATTTGTGTTATAGGTCTAAGCCCGCGGGCCGTTGCGTGCAGTGCCCTCATTTAGCACATTTTATGACATAGTTCCGACTTACTATTTCACTTTTTGTTTAAACTATGTCTGTCAGGCATACTCCGGTAATTATGTCCAAAGAAAAACTCGTGTTGTGTTTCGTACTGCACTCTTTGCATTTTATTCGGACAGCTTAAAAGCCTGCAATATTATAAGAGG
This sequence comes from Xestia sexstrigata, assembly GCA_941918905.2. Taxonomy (NCBI): domain Eukaryota; kingdom Metazoa; phylum Arthropoda; class Insecta; order Lepidoptera; family Noctuidae; genus Xestia; species Xestia sexstrigata. The sequence continues at coordinate 5,340,764 of OW799200.2, read as the reverse complement.
TATCTTTTCTAATTTAACATTATTTGAACACGTCGTATACGTTGGTAATGAATCGAAAAAATATCGCTCTTTGAATCAGACTGCTTTTTTAAATTCCTGTTTACACAAAACAAAAATAAATAACAGAACTAGATGGGTATCTGGTTTTTTAAATTATTTTTGTTTTTTAATGTTGATGCAAGTGTTCAAACAGAGTGGGTTCCAAGAAAATCTCTACGTTATTGATTGAGGCAATCGATTAAGCTGTGATAATGTTTTGAAACTATCAAAAAAACAGCTTCCAATATTATGGGAAACATGTTTATTGCTGGAAGTTCCTACTTAGAAATAAACTTGGGAATATTTTGGAATCTGGACCCCTAATATCTCCATAACTAACCCTCTAGTTAAGGAGATATTAGGGGTCGATATTCCTAGTCGTGTTCCAGAACAAAAAAAAATACTGCAATGTCGGGAAGAACAAGTGCCTTCCGTTATTTTTATACCCAGTATAGTTGAAAGTCGATGTACAAATACGTAGGTGACACTTTGGAATCGATTGCCACTCCAAGGATTCCAAAGTGTCTCGTGAATCTCGTTGCCGCCAGGGTGATATTAGTACCCTGAGATAAAAGAATCTCCTGGTAGGTTGTTTGGTTATCTTAGTACCACTAGGAGTAGTATTAGCTTTTCTTCCCCAGAATCCTTCACATCAAACTAGCCCAATCTTACGCCAAAGTAATACAGGTTGGAAAACTTATCATTTATCTTTTAATTGAAGGTACTCGTAGGTTTGTTTAGCCGAGAACGGTGGAATGCGAGTGGTCGAGTTATCACCGGGTGATGTCACATATTATATAGTCTATGATTAACGCTCCGTGACTACATCACCGGTGGACGGATAGTATAAATAACTAGCACACATTCTAGTGCAAGAGCTAGGTAAGAATTTTTTTAGTCATGAAAGTAAGAGTGAGATTATAAAAGTGTGAGTTTATCGGCCTGACTAATACCAAAACTCAGATCAGATGATTAGGCCTGTTGACATAGTTGGATTGAAAACTAAAATACAACACATAACGAATTTTTTTAACCGTAAATCTCGACAAATTTAAAGACACTTAATACATATTCAGCAGTTCAGTTCGTGTCACGGTCTTGTCCGTCATGCGGCCAATTTCGAGTAATAAATAAGACGCCAGTTTCAGTATGTACAGAAACGAGCAAGGCAGAACCTTTGGGCCTCAATTGTTTCAGGCGTATGACGCGACCACAGAAAAGTTCAAAAGATCTCAGCTGGCTAATGATTTCTCAGAATGTTTTAATAAATGGGCCAGCCGACATGTTGTTATGCAATCAAATATAGAGATTGTGTCATTGTTGTTTTAGAAATACTGATAACACCGTCTAATCGCACTCATTCATACTTGGAACTGAAGTGGCTGACATTAGGAACTTTAGGATTGTACGACAAACTAAACAAGTGTCTGCTTTAATTAGGTTAGCGTAAAACATAAGTCGATATCTGGCAATCGTTTGATAGTAGATAGGTAGTATTAGGTATCAATAGTTAGAACTGATCCTTTCAGGGGTTGTTTGATTCTCTATACAAGTGATGTTTGGCTCACGCGCAGAAAGTTTATGGCTTTCTAAGGGTCCGATGTCTGATGAATTATGTTACGAGACCTAAGCCCATTTTCAGTTAATCGAGAATTTAAAATACACCTATATTTTAGTCTGTTAAAATACATCGCTTTTCATGTCTGTTTGTGCGGACGTTGTTCTACTTTATTCCAACCGATTTTGATGCGATTTCGACAAAATTTTATTTTATTAGAATTTATCCCGAATGGTTTATGAAATTATGAAGTTCAATAAAATAATGAAATCGTAAAACTGCGAAGCGAACTGTGATTTATATTGGTTAATGTTTCCTAAATCTATAACTAATTTTACATTAATATAAGATAATATTTATATAGTTTTAGGCTAGCTCCTGTGCGTAAATCGGTTTACGATACAGTTTCGCGAAAGGTGTGTAAAGCAAAGCTGGGTCAGCGCTGTTCCTTCACAGCGGATGGACGGCGGCGGATGTGAGCTTCATAACTGATTGTTTACGTCGATAACACGATTTTCTAAGACAAAATGCTTCTAACACGCTGTTGTGACTAATTGAAACCATGCCTAACGTTTTCAGTTGGTAGGCAGGAACGTACAAACTCCAGCATATCAAGCTACTACAATCTATCAAATTTCTTTAATAGATTTACAACTGTATCGCTAAACCATAAGGTTCAAGTTTAATTGGGAAAACTTGCCAGTTTCGGGTACCTTGTTGTGCTGGCGTCTGTACATAAACTTTTATTCAGCATTGGGTTTAATTGATCTAGAGATGCCGTAGCTTGCAATACAACATACCTACTATAAATTATTGAATAATACCTAGTGCCTCGTTTCATTAAAAAACCGGCCAAGTACGAGTCGAACTCGCACATAAAGGGTTCCGTACCATTATCTGTACAACATTAGACAAAAAGGCAAAAAAAAAACACATTAATTGTTATATGGGAGCCCCCCTTAAATATTTATTTTATTCTGTTTTTATTTGTTGCTATAGCGGGAACCAAAATACACCATCTGTAAAAATTTCAACTGTCTAGCTATCACGGTTCATGAGATACAGCCTGGTGACAGACAGACGGACAGACGGACAGTGGAATCTTAGTAACAGGGTCCCAGGGTGTCAGGGGTTTTTATCCTTTGGGTACGGAACCCTAAAAAACGACTAAAATGTTAAGATCCGGAAGCCAACGCAATAATAAATAAATAAAAAAAATTACTTCACCCGCTTATGTAAATAGTAATTAAAGTTTGGAATCACCTTTGGTGTTGGTAGGTCGACTCTTCCAGTATTACAGTACATAAATTTGAGATACTAGATATCATTTAAATTTTGAACCATGTCACGATAAACAATAAGTTTGATTAAAATAAACGAAGTTAAGCGTGCGCACATCGTGTGTGTGTGTGTGTTTGTGTTTCTTTTAATTTAATTTTAATATGCTTTTAACTGTCTGGTCTTGCGCTGAACATTCAATTTGGTATCTAATTTAAGTTGCAAAGAAACTGTGATTTCTAGGAAGCTTTTTACTGAAGCCTGAAAACTATATTTTAATACATGATACTATTAAAACGAAACAATACCAGTTGCAACACTTTATGCAGAGTTAAAGATGCAAGTACTTCAATTTAAAGTCACATATATGTAAGCTTTCATCAATCATAGAAAACTTTCCTCAATAATAGAAATACAATAAATTATGGTACATCACTGTAATGTGTCATTAATGGTCCGACAGGTGCAATTCAGTCAGTGAATGTTGCTTTAATTGTCAACTGGGCGGAACGCTGAGGTAAATTAGAAATGAACCATTCATGCGTTATTGAGTTTCCGACTCATTATATCCTCGTTGTTTGCAATTGCATTGATGCCTTAAATAAATACACAATACTTAATAACATAGTGATCGACATTGACGAACAAACGGTTCAGTACACCCTAGGTTGAACGGCGAGAGGCCATGCACAAAAAAATAATAATGTGGTAACTGTGAGTCGATGTCCCCTTTCATCCTGTACAACATCATCAACATAATCCCCAGTAAGTCCCATTGTATAGAGCCTATTGTCCCCAACCGGGCACAAACTGAAATGTTTTGTAAAAATCTGTAGTTCAAAATAAATAGTCTTTTTATGTCTATCTAAATATTTTGGTGACAAAAATGCAATAGGTGACCAGTGGTATATTTTAGACCTACTTATACGATATGTTTTTATAGATAACTTTATTATTAATATCAATTATATAGGTCTTAAAAAGGATCACGATCATGTAAAAAAACAAAAATACAATTAATTGTGCTCCAATGATAAGCATACTTAAACAACTGCAATGAGAGTAGCTGGTATATTGTAGTTATTTTTTAACTAATGTACCGAATGGAATTGAAAGCCAGACAAAGAGACACTTAAATTTAATTCATTTTGGAGAAATTCCAAATGGAACTGTGACATAACGTGACAAATATGTACCAAATCAAGGGCATATTTGTTAAGCAATTACGATTAATATCGATGGGCCTTTGGACTGCTACAATATTATTTATTCACTCCATCTTTTAGGCATCTCTCGGTATAACTACGTAGTTCATTCTGCCTCGTTGATCTATCGTACACGCTACTGTTGAGCTTGGACTCCTGGGTTCGATTTCAATCGTCGTCGCGTCTCCGCGTGGAGCAAGCGTAGGTACTGATCAATGTTTATGCCTTATCCGCATGAGAAGAGGCTTTCGATCTGTAGTAGAGGACTAACGGTTGGTATTATTTCATCCCCCAATCAACATTGAACTAACGTGGTGGATTACGACCCGCACTCTCGCGCAGAAAGTATGCGGGAACGTTGATCAAAAGACAGATAACCCCAATTTAAAGCTGGTATTGAACAAAAAATTGTTTTGGTAAACAATATAAGCGGAAGCCTGTCAGCAACGCAATGCTATCGCTATACCAACGTGTCGCCACTTTAATACCGTATACAAGTTGGTCGCGCGTGTGAAACACAAGCTGACATCGCGGCGCGCGGCGGCGTCGCGACTCAGTCTGCTCTCCCTTTGAGTCTCGGATTCAAGCGCTACTAAACGACGATTTATTTATGTTAAGAATATAATTTAAGTTTAGACACACACAATGATACATGTGAATTGGATCTTAACCACTCCGAAATGAAATGATAATGAATTCATGTGAATTGTGTGTTTTGCTTTGACAAAGGACCGATTTACGTGATGAAATATTAGTGCCTGTGCAATGCAACGCCATCGGCGTCTGCGTGATCTCTACTTTGAAAGAGCAGAACGTATTCCGCTTAGACCTATAAACGACTAATTAGTAGACACAATAGTTAAAAAAATTACATAAATCTCCTGGAGATTTACTAACGGACGGGAGGATAGGTAAACAAAATCGTGTCCAAGGATATATATGAAGCTCACACGGCAGCACTCGCATAATCGCATCGCAACATCTTACATGATATCCTTTGTAGTAGTATTTTGCTGACCCAGTTTAATGGATACTTTTGAATCACATAAGGTGCTTATGCCTTATGTGATTCAATAGTGTTTTCTTCTAATTCGGAGAACTTACCAAAGATCTGACTTCAATCACTAGATGCACTAGTACTCTAGGTGAACTAGGCCGTTCTACTAACTTCATTCGTAGGTTCGCTAAAAAAGACTTGGAACTCTAATGAGCCAGGTATAGGTATCTAACATTCGTCCTGTCTGACTAAAGTTTACCTATTTATAATAATTCATTTTAGAGCCACAAATTGTGACTTATGATGCGCTTAGTTGATTCAGTAAAAATCTCGAGATTTAAAATTTGTAACAAATAAACGTGTGTCCTATTCAGTGCAAGATACAGTTATAAGTTGTAAAATCTTGTTCGGTGGAGATGCGACGTTTTAGCAGTTGTTTGAAACCTAAGAAACCCGATTAATGTTACTTAAAGAGTGATCTTGAGGTGGCTCGGCAGATAGGGTACATACTTTGCTACTTAGCAGCGTATGTTTCACGCCGCGCCGGGGAGAGGGCTAACGATATATTTTCACGTCAAACAACGTTTCCCGTTTTTATTTTTTAAAATGCCTAACGAATAATTTTACTTGTTTATAATGTTCCTAAATCCTAATTGCATTACAAGCTTCACGGTTTTAAGGAGTCTTTTGTTATTTAACGCATTTTTCTTTTCATCTCTCTATGATAAAAGAGGTGAAAAGAAAAATTGCATTTGCGACGCAGCAATTGTTGTATTCACACATAATGTTAAGTATGTGTTATTTCGATTATTTTATATCACAATTTCTCATAGATATAAATAAGTTCTCGTAAAGAACGGCCTTAATTATGTTCAGGTAAAAAGTCGATCCCTGAATAGACTGGCTGGACTGTTTTACAATTATCCTAAGTAAGTAAGTACAAAATATTATTATTGTGTATTTCAACAAATTCAGCACCATTGATTATTGAATCAGTAGAATTAGGAATCCTTAGCAAATACCGCGAACACATCTTGGCCCTAATCTGAAAATTTCCCGCGTCTAAGTTCATTGCTAATCCGTTTACTGGCAGTGTGCTAAGCACGGTAGTTTAGTGCAGGTGAACTCAGCCCGAAGTGTGTCTTAAAGAAAATATTAAAGGAAAAAGCTTTTGAGAAACTAGTCGTGTGTAGTAGGGATGAAAGTAAATTATAAAGATTTGTGTTAAAACCTTTTTCGTAATGCCATGGCTAGAGTGGGTCCGAAAGTAGTACTTAAATTCGTACCGGTTGATTTATAGGGTTCCGTACCTCAAAAGGAAAAAATGGAACCCTTCTAAGATCACTTTCTTGTCCGTCTGTCTGTCCGTCTGTCACCACCAATTGTCTCCGAAACGGGTGGACATAGCAAGTTGAAATTTATACCAGATACATAGAAAAAAATCAAGGTCAAAGGTATGGGCAAATATAGATTTCCGCGAAAACTTGTAATGTACCAAAATTTACCTTAATTTTCACCTTTTTTATTTTTCGGACTTTTCCCTTTACTTGTGCTGTAAGACCTTGCTTTTAACCAAAACTGACAATCCTAGGTCAAGCGGAAGTACCCTAAAGGTTTACCTAAAGGTTTAGGAAAACCTAATAGCAATAATAAGTATGGTAGTTCCCGTTGACCTAGAATCACGAAATTTGGCGAGAAGCACTCTTACAGCACATGTAAAGGGAAACATTTTAAAACCGTAAATATGTAATGTAATAACAAAAAAAAAGCGATTTTACTATTACAAACGTATTATTAGCGGTTGGTGCAACATCCGTTTAATGGGATCGAACAGCAAAATTAAGTTTGTACTTTAAAAAGTTTGTACGGAACCCTTGGTGAGCGAGTCCAACTAGTTCTTGGCCGGTTTTTATTATATACAGCAAGTACAAAAATGATGAAATATTTTGGAAGTTGCACCTGCAACGCAAAGGCATTAATTATTTGTAGTTCGTGTTTCGATGAATTTTCATAGAATCATTGTTTTACGTTTCGCGTTATTAATCATTGTTTAAATGTTTTCAATACACTTCCTCGAAAACTCGTTCAGAATGCAAAGGGTTTCACACTCGTGTTTCATACTTTTTTATAAGCCGTTAAAAAATATTTTTTGAATATTTAAATTGTGTTTATAATTATAATACCTACACATTATACATTATTATTTATAAAATTATTTGTTGTATGAAGAAATTAACATTTATTTGTGTTCTAAATTCGAATATAAACATTTATTATAAATATTTTGTCATTAATATTTCTATAAAATGCTATAAAATACAAATATCCTAGTTTCATAATAATTAATAACAAAAATACTTTTCGTTCTAATATTTTATTTCTTCGGAAGTGTATTGAAAAACGTCGTTTGATACACATTTGTCACTGCAAGTATCGGGCCCTTGTCTTCGGCTCAGGTTTGTGAGAAAATTTCCTTGTATTTTCTGAGGCGCACGCATGGTCGTAAGTCGTTTGAAGAAAAAATCGGCAGCGGTCGCTCCTCTAATCCTTTCAACTGTCGTTCTAAAGTTCCACAAGTGCCCGCTGGACGCTAGAGATTCTTGTAATATCTAGACAATCTTTTTGTCTAGATATTACAAGAATCACCACGTCGCGTCGTAACTTCGACGACGGTGACTAAATATCACGACCAAATAATTTTTAATTCGCAAGTGCACTGGTTTTGGAATAAGCTCGTTTTCAAGCTGAAAAATATGTTAATAGAACAAAAATCTATAAAAAAAAACCAGTTCGCATAAACCTTTATTATTTTTATTTGTAAATACTTGGGTTAGATCTCAACTATCTACCGAATAAAATGTTGAAGGGAGCAAGCAAAATTACCTCATCGATCAACTTAACACAGTAATTTCCTGAAATACTTGCGCAATCAACAATTAAATTAGGTTTGCAATTAAAAATGGTTTTGTTATCCTTGAACTACTTTTAGATATTTTTGGTCTACACTTACAGTTTTAATTGCGACGAATATGTTACCTACATCACAGTTTTCCGTTTTCGGCTAGAATTTTGAATACTTTTACCTTATTATGGCCAAAAATAGCAGCGGCGAGTGCATCTAACAATCCCTAATGGAGTGTTTAGTTAGTTAAAAAGTTATCAGAGGGTCGATTTCCTCTGAATCCCGACTGCTAATGAGTTATTCAACCCGCGAGATGCAGTCACACTCACAGCTCATAGGTTGATATACTGTGGCTTGGACGGCGTTCCCGCCAACGGGCCAAGCGCTAGTCGGTTTCCATCCGTGCGCCAAGCCGCACGTCCTCGATAGCTCCCGCGCGGTCTCACCAACCCGTAAGTTTCGCGACACATCGAACACCACACAAAACGGTAACAAATCAGTGAAGTTACACAAATTGCTTCAATATCCTACTAAAACGTTAAAAATATATAAATCCTAAAATTGGCATCGGGTGCTTCGCGGTTGCACGTCTTCGAAGAAAAATTGTTGGTAACTTTTCGAGGGTTGCATCGGCATGGAAAACTTACCCGCGAAGTTCTAAAGAGTTCTCGACGTACTTTTAAATTGTGAAAAATTAAGATTTTTTCGGGCGACGGCAGGTGAAGGCTTACGTTATCTCTTATCATTGCAAACAATAGTTAGATCAAACTGCTGGTATCTCAACATGTAACATATTTACGACATTGCAGATAATCTTGGTACAGGTGACCTATTGTAATTTTGAGCAGATTTTTTTTTCAGTTATAATTTCATTTAATTAATTTATATTTAATTTTAAAAATGAAAAATGAGTACCGACTGAAACTATACTACCAGTTAGGATTTTATTATTTTATGGAATCTAGATATAACTTAGACAAACAATTTAATATATTTTTCTTTTCATTTACTTCTATTACTATATTTGTTTGTTATTACTTTGTTTTTGTTGCGTGGAGGTTTTTGTGTTAATGTAGGTTTTTTATTTGTTATTTGTTTTTTTGTTACTTCTTTACCTATGGGTCTTATATTATAAAGAGAACAGACACGCCCTCTGTAAACAATCAATATTATTGTATTTATTATTTGTAATTAATATTTAATTATTTAAAGAATCTTTAAAATGTAATCTACTTATTATTACAAACTAGACTGAAATCCTTTTTAATCCTAATATTTTACGATAGTCATGCTCTGTTAAGTGCCTAAAAACGAAATCTAAAGTTTTCCATGCCTAGTGACAATTTATTAATATATCACATACACTATGGAAATCGAACAAAAAAGGCACCTACTGAATCTTTTGGTTCGAAAAAAATCGTTATATGATCACAAAAATGTTATACGATTAACTACACCTACAAAATATTTAAAAAATTTACCAGGACAAGTTTTGTCCTATGCACTTTCTAACATCAACAATTTTCCTCTGCAACGTAAAATAATTCAATAAATGTTGCTAAAGGCTTTGTCATTTGCAGTGCGTTCCGTTATTACTCCGAAGTCTATAACACAAGTTTCAATAGTTTATTTCCAAGAGAAATAAGTGAACGATAAATCTCAAAGTGGCTCTCTAAGCTGTAATTTTCTTTCCAGTAAAACATTAACCTTATCTCGGATTTTACTACTGAAGTCAGCTCAACGCTTCTGAGACTTATTTAATCAAACGCATTCTCACAACAAAGACAAGTCCTGTTAAAATGAAAATCTGTTTACTCCCGCCCGTCATACAAAACCGTTTCACTGCAATATCTTTGAGAGTTACGTTTCCCGAGAAGCAAAGATAGAAAAAATTCTAACAAGTCGTCTGCATCTTTATTTTACTTTGACGTTAAGAGCATAAATTAAAATACCTTAGGAAGGTTCAGTTTGAATGCTCGTTGAAACACAAAACGTGCGATATTAAATTTTCCAGGTACATTTAAACTACATTTCCCCTTTAGACGCCTTGAGGGAGGGTGAGTTTGAAAAAACTTAAAGGTTTTCTTCCAAGTTTCATGATTTTATCTTCACGGGTTTAACTTGTGTTTTGTCTTTTAGTTAGTCGGTCAAATAACTGTTTTTTTTTTAATATAGGGTGTAAATGGACCCTTCACGAAGTCGTCAACCAAGCATTCTGTACATCAAACTAAGAAACTCTATGCAAGAATTATTGCTGAAAAACGACTCATTTTTTTGGGGTGAAAGATCACGTTTTACTGTAGAACTCAATGTTACTCACTCAAAACATTGTGTAACATTGAAGAATTTTTTGGGGTGAAAGATCACGTTTTACTGTAGAACTCAATGTTACTCACTCAAAACATTGTGTAACATTGAAGGATTTTTTTGGGGTGAAAGATCACGTTTTACTGTAGAACTTAATGTTACTCACTCAAAACATTGTGTAACATTGAAGGTTTTTTTTTGGGGTGAAAGATCACGTTGTACTGTAGAACTCAATGTTACTCACTCAAAACATTGTGTAACATTGAAGGTTCCCGGGTGCAATCTTGAAACAAACATGATTGCAAGGACGGGGAGTAACAAGTGCCTTTTGGTTTTGTTAAGGGTATTTTTACAACCATAATAGGTACCTATAATTCATTGGATATTTGAAATGCATGTTGCATTTAGGTTCTTCCTACTGTTGCTACGGAACACTTTGAAAGTGGTTACCACTTGTCAAATCCCTGAGACTTAGGAATAATATGCTGATTTTTACTAAACTCTTAATGAAACCTACGCAATCAATAATGTTTAGCATAGCAAGTATTAAGTCACAGGTTATTTCCGAAATTTAAAGATAGAATAATTTGGAATCACAGTTGTAACATCCTTCAGGATTGTGTCATTTTTTTTTCAATTTTTTTTTTCATTGATTAATCGAGGTTTTTTTGTAGTTTATTTTACATAACTATTTTTTTGTGTGTCACATTCAGACACAATGTAAATTGTTGTTGAATAAAGTTACTAGGTACAAATATTTTGATAACTGCGACGGCGGACTGCAATAAACATCACAATGAATACATTTCAAAGTATTTAGTTGAAAATGGTATAAACTGCATAACAGAAAGTCAGAAAAGAAAACAGGAGTATTTGAAATAGGTTTTTCAATCAGTCGGGCTGGCAATAACTCTAGTTCGAAATTTATCAAATGAATTCAATTTTACTGGTTATGACATCGCTAACTTAAAGATAAGCTTGAAGTTTAGTCTGTTATATGCAAATAGAATAGATCTAGGAATATTTTGAAACATTTCAAAGACATAAACCGGCGGCATAGTCAGACAATATTCTATTGTGAATTATACTCGAACCGTAACTTAGTTCGGCAGTCGAGCGCGAGTACTAGAGCAATCCAGATCCGATGGGCTGCATTTTCAATGTGCATCTGAGGTGTGCTAAGGTCCGCGCGCGCGGTTTACTAACGGTACCCATTTCGTTCGGGTTAACAACCCTGTTTGACGTAGGGTCGGCATTTTAGGGTTTTCTATTTTTTGAGGTTCCATGTTCGGCTGTATGTCTAATTTTTATGTACGTTCATCGATATATTTCCGTAAATTATTATGAACTGATTTTATATAGAGGAAGATATAATTAAAGGATGCTCACGCGGTGGTCCCATAAAGTTTTATTCATCAATATGAATGTAGTAATGTAGTTGGGTAGTTTATGAGTTATCTTCTATAATAAATATTTTTTCTTGAATGCCTTTATGGATGATCTGCTAATAACTTTTAGTAAAAATGGAAAATAAAAACTAGACAAGAATTTGTGTGAGAGACCATCTTACCACGACTAAAAAGTGAGACATAAAAATATTTATGCAACACAAAAAAGTGGAAAATAATTTTACTTCCGTGTATTATTTTTGTTAATTAGAATATCGATAATATGTAAAATTATCAATGTAGGTAGGTACTTAAATCCATGAGAAAATTCGAGTACCCTAAAATAAAAAGAAGTACAGGAAAAAAGTACATAAAGGTAAATGTAGAGGCACAAAGATGAGATTCATCGTTAATATTATGACATCTTTTACACAATGCTAATGTGATTACAGCATTAATTACGATTACAAACTAGAATCTATAGAAAACAAAGTGGAGTTACTAGAAATCTCACAGAAAAATACAATTCCCAAAATAGACTTCTTTTATTTTTGTTATTGTTGTGAAGATACTTAACGAAATTAATCGGATATTATAGCGATAAAAAATACAATTTACTTGCTTGTTTTACAATATTAACTTAATTTCTAGTAGGAAAGTGTTAGTGGGTTAGTTTCTTGTATTTAAATATGTATGTTAGTAAGTTTTGGTAGCTTCTTTGGCAAGGACCCCAGTTTGGGTAAAGGCTTCCTCCAAAGCTGTCCATGTGTCTCTGTCTTTTGCTATTCATTACAGTGATTAAGTACAATTTAATACAACAAAGTGCAAAAATATAAAAAAAAAACACCAATTAAATCACATTAAAAACGATGTAACTAAACAGTACATTGTACAAAAAAAAATGCTTAAATGAAATATTTTACATTACAAATTGTTTTTTTAATAACTTGCTGACTAAAATACAAACACAAGCCACACTCAAATATAACGGTACTTACTTATTCTATACTTATATACTCTCAACAATGGATTCTTAAATTCCTTTTTTTAAATTGTAACAAACGCCAACCCTGCGCAAGAGTCTCTCGCAAGTGTTGCCAGGTGTGCACTGCCAAATGTCCGGCAGTTCATAAGAAACATAAATCAGTATTGTAGTATAGCTATAACCCATTAACGTTGTGTTCACAGCACATTAACAAATTAGGTTAGTGAACTAGATTTGTTTATAATTTTAGTTTAATGTCAGCCTCAATCTCGTATGTAAATTTTCGATTTCAGCTGTCAACTTTGGTAGATTTCAGTGAATATGCCGCTGAGATAGTTTTCGATATTTTTATGGGAAGCCTCAGTCATAAACTTTGATTTCATTGAAAATAAAATAGACCTGTTTTGAAGTCTAAAAAAAAAAACATTTAGGGAACTTGAAACATTTTCCCACACATCTGAGTTTACCTAATAACGAAATTGTGTCTTCTGACACGCAATAAAAGGTAGACAAACATGCGCCCGCGTCGATCACGCGAAAGTGACCCGCCTTGTTTGGTTAAGGACACCTTGTCAGCGTGACGTACCCTCGCTGTCTCATGTTTGCCTAGTACCAAGCTACTCGTACTTTACAAAACGTTGAACTTTTGGCCATAGGGCGCCATCTATTTATCAAAGCTTTGAAGTACGATTTTCAAGATTGAAATGGATGTTGGAAATTCAGAATATTAATCTCGAATTTCTGAGTTGGTATATCTCTGCTTTCAGTTTGTAAGTACTATTGAATTCCAAATGAAATAAAAGGGATCGTCAGAATACGACTTGCATTTGAGGAATAATGTTCAAGACGTTGGTAGTTCGAGTACAAAAGCCAGGAGTTCCTCGAAGATGGTGCCGGTACTTCAGTTTCGCACTGTTTCCTCCGAAGGAAGGCAATTATAAGCGTACACAGAAAATCTGATGTAAATTTCTCTGAAAAGGTAAGGCATTATACTGATAGAGCATCCCTTGAGGCAGTCTATTATGCACTAAAGAGGCATGAATACAGTACAGCGGTATTTTAAATTTCGAAGTTCAGTATCACATATACTGTCTTTATAAAGTTTAAAAGAACGATTTGCTTGAGAATGTTCATAATCGCGATGTACCATTACTCGCTGAATTTAAAATAACGAGAGTCTCCACGTTTCGGTCCCGTAAGTCAGAAGTCAGAAGTCAGTCAGGCCGCACTGAATGAAAAACTAGATTCTAAGGCTCTGTGGGATACGCAACGAGAAGAGTCGACAAGGGTTTCTAATCACTGCCCAGCCCAGCTGGATTCTTTTGTTAGCCTCTCTCTCAAAGTTGTTCTTACCAAATTGCAGTTAACCCGAGGTAAATTGTCGCATTTTGAAAGAGAGGCACGAACATCCTAATAAACCAAGCAATACCTAGCAATATCAAATGCTCTTTAGCCTTTTGAGAATACACGCGCCTTTAAAACAATGACCATACACTAAAGTGTGAAAGTGTATTGAAAAGCTTATGTTTTTCAGGCCCAAAAAATAGGGACTCAAATGTATTTTCATTATAATGACACGTAGTATCGGACCGAATGTAATTTTTCCGACTGAATGTCGAAACCGAAGCCGAAGCTTCGGCCGGACCCTAGTGACAGTTTACGTACGAACAGGTGCATTGAATTTGCCTTTCATCAGTTTGACACGGGATCCAAGGCAACATTAAAGTAACTCGAGTCATCCAAGCTTTGTTTTTTAGTGAAAGCACAAAAGTGGTTTAAATCCAGAACAAAACTTTTAAATATTAATTGTGTGAGCATTGGTGCATTTGATTCTGTTGTTGCATCGGGTTACAAACCAAACTCCCTAATCAAATTAATAACACTGCAATTAATTAATTAAGCATGATCAGAACTTTGAAAAATTGATCTCTACGGAATAATTGGTAAAACGACACTGTTAAATGGATAGTTTTAGCGAGTTTCAAGCGGAAACTAAGAGCTTGTAAGCTGGTTCCTATATCGAGTTTTCAGTTTACAAATACTTAACGTAAAACATGAATTCTGACAAGTAGTGACCTCAAACAATTGAAGTTTGTTGATAAAAATATCCCACTATGTCAAAAGGCCCGACGATCCCTCCTAGTTTTTCTTGTGTCTGTTTGTTCGCATCTCGTGAACAAATAAACATGGAATAATTTTTCAGTACTCGAGTATTACGAACCGAATTACTTGTGCTTAGAACAACAACTCTAGCAGCTTATTATCCCTTTGATGCGTGTATCTTTGACACAAAAGAGCGACAACCGAATAGGTTTTATATACGTGTTTATAAATTGATGTTGTAGCTCGAAGCTTCATTTCAATTTCGAATTTTTTAGTTTCGGTAATTGGAATATTCTGTCTTTGGTTACTATTTCACAGGTAACGTTTTAATTTAGTATACGCGTTAATCAGATATAGTGTAAATTGGCAATACACGATTGTGAAACTCATGTTCATTAACACTGATGTTTATCAGAAGTCATCAATCATTAAGGATAGGTGCACCAGCTCTCGATTCAGTTGTCTTGGACAGACTGGCAATTTATTAATTTATTTATTGACACACCAACGACTTATTCAATAAATCATTTACATTGATTAGTTTCTATTTCAACGGCTTTGCGGTGAATTCGTCACTTATAGGTGTGCACAGCACTTGTATAATCAATAATAATAATTGAAACGGAAATATATGATGATAACAAAATTAAAATTTACAAAATTTACATTGAATTTAAAATGTCTAGTAGTTATTGTAAATTAAATTACAGTATAATTTAAAAAAAAAAAAACATCAATTAAATTGGAATAGAAAACAATTATAAATTAAAACTATAAAAATAACAAATAAATTAGGACATACACACAAATAGAATGGATTAAAATTTGAGTTCAAAAATTAAATTAAATTAAATTGTACAGTATTAAACACATTGAATGGAGTCACACAAATACACAAATTAACATTTTGTAAAAGAAATAAGCAATTACCAACACTGCAATCTGATTAAGGTCTAAGTGCTACTAATATAATTAGGTACTGCTGCAGCTAATAACCGATGATAGAGTCATTAGATTAGGCATCCCATCCATTATCAGTAATAAAACTTGTGAATGTGGAATTATATAACTTTTAAATTCAACGTACAAGCTTACTAGATACTGTTTTGTACATAAAGATTTATGAAAGCTAAAAGACTAAAGAAGACGACTGCCTTTGGTGGTGGGAGCAAGGGTTATTGCTGAACACGAGGCGTTCATTTGTCAAGTGTTATTGGGTTTTTCGATCAGGAATTTCTCAGTACCCGTGTGTCTGGATTAAATACCCGGTTGATGACAATAGGCTTGCCCCTTATTACATTGGACTAAGTCAGAACTAGTGAAATGTGGGTATTGTGTTGTGTTACAAAGATAAAAACAAAACACTTGGAATACGCAAAGGATCGTCTTATTTTCCTCTAAACGTAAGGAGGTCGCATACTGTTATTTTACCGCCAGGAGCATTTAAATAGGCTTTGATGTGTGAATGAGATGTTTGTTATAGATAAGCATTGCGTTATTAGGTGCTCGAAGCGTGTGTGGGCGGTAGGCGCGTGTCGAGTAATTTAGCATTTATTTGCGATTTCAAGTAAGCCGCCGTAACACACACTTTACTAGATTTCGTAATCGTATCGTGTTAGCCGCACAATTCCATGCAAATGCTACTACTTGGCATTTCGGAAAGTACATGTACAAGTACAAGTATATGCCACTTAAACCGATGCGATGGTACTGTTCCAAAGTAGGTAAAATATTACAACGTCGCAACTTGACTACCAACCTCAATAGTCTTAAATTCAAATCTCAACTGTCATGCATTGACAATATAGGCTAGTTTCCACCATCAATAAATTGCAAATCTATTTAGTCCGTCAGTTTGATTATTGGAAAATAATGGACACGTATTTTTTGTTTGTTTTTGTAAATCAATGAATATTGAATATTGACAAAGATAAAACGCATCAAAACTCGAGAGAGGGGGGGGCTCGTAACATCACAACAACGCACTATAAATTATTATATAACGCCTGAAAAAATACGTGTCAAATATTTTTTGATAATCTAACTGACGGACTAATTAGATTTTTTCAGGACACTAGCCTATTTAGTAACGGATATAAGAGGTTAAAATAAATTATATTTATAGACACATACAAGTTAGATAACATACAAACATATATAGAAAATAAGAAACATGAGCAAAGCTAAAAGCGTAGAAAAGTAGAAGTAGCCGTGGGCCCTAAATTACCCGTAGGCACAGCCTGTATTCTGGTGGCCCAATATCAGCAATAAAGGCAGGTTGACTTCAAATGTTCAGTGTGACACAGCACAGCAAGACACAAGGTATAAAAAAAATTGACGTAGCGTTTGAATTTCATGAACAACTATTTTTTCTGACTGTCATTCGTGTTTAATCATGTCATTCATGTCTAATTTCACTCTGCGGAGGTGGTATATAAGCTAAGTACTTATGTTAAAACAGTGAGATTAAAACGAGTGCCAGCTGGCTAAATAAGGACACTATAAACATTAAAAATTGTAATTTGAAAATTAATCTGCGATTTTCCTTATAGTGTTTGCTATCAGGTAGTGCGATTATTTGTCGAGTGCGTTGTATATGGTTTTGTATTGATTCTGGTTGCACCATTGTTATGCAGTTTTTGGGGTATGAAGAACAGGGTGTAAAGCTCTTCATCTCCCATAGAAAAGGGAGGATCCTCCGACCAGACGGGTGTTATGTCTGGTGGGCAACTGCCCGACAGTTGTTGTCGGGTTCTTGTTTATGTCTTTATGCCGCGGATAACTTTGATTGCGCGATGTAGGATTTTGACGTATTCCGCTATTAGTTCATCATCTTTTTCATAGATGGCGCTGTAGTACTTTTTGTTTTGTCCAATGTAGCTGTAGTACTCTTTGTAGTGCCGCTACACAGTTCGTTGAAACGAATTGAATAGTGGTTTCAATTTAGGAGTTTCCGAGTACAATTAAATATGTGTTATTTGGGCAGGTCGAATTATAAGTCCCAGGTTTGATTCTCGGGTCGGGCAAAATGCTAATGGGTTTTTCAATCAGGAATTTGTCAAATTACTATGCAATGAAAACAAAAGTGCGCTTAAAACAATGAAGTCACAATCGTCAATAATTATTATTGTAATCATTTAATTAGTCGAGTAATAAAACATTTTTATCACCATAGTAACCGCTGCAGAGTACTGTACGCCCGCGCCATCTTGTTTTTCAAGATCCCAGTCGTTCTACATATTTATTATCAGCTCACTTCGGCCCTTCTGGACCTTAGTGGGACCTTAGTGATTGATAAACAGGCTGTGGGTCACGTAGTGTTGTTTATACGAATAATCTTATCATTTCATTGACATGGTAGTGTAGCTACATCGTATTCCGTCTGTGGTCCTTCTTATCGGGACCATTTTTGGTCAAGGATGCTGTGTTTTACTATCTAGCCGCTATATTTAGCAGTAGTCCATTACGATGACCACTAAATATAGCGGGTTAAACTGATTATAAATATATAAAGTTGGCTTTATAGTGAACTCAACATTCGACCAACGTAATATAGTTATGGTTTTGTAATTGTACAGCATTAATGCACTTACAAGGAGCTTTTCACGTTATTTCTTCTTTTGAGTTTAACGAATCTAGGAAATGTTCGCCACATATGCAATTATCTCTTGAATCGGATAATAACATAATGAAAGCTCGGATAAAGCTCGCAACAGTAAAATAACGCTTTTCAGTAGTAACTGGAAAAATATTGAACATTTTATTTTACAAGAATTTGTGTGGGATAGGTTTAAATTCGGAGTTAACAAAGTAAGATCGACTAGAAGTCGGTTAAAATATAGCCTATGTTGCACGGGCGTTACGACTCGATTGACACTTTATTCATCAAAATCGGATGAATAGTTTAGGCGCTACGGTGGTGAAACATACTACAAACATACATACATACTTAAACTGCTAAATAAAATGCTAAAATCATAATCCTTCCTTTTGGCTTTGCCGTAGTCGGGTAAAAAACGGTTTGAAAAGTATATCTATTTTGTACTAAATATCTTCTTTTATTTTGTATCTTTTTCCGTTTCTTATCAGTTGAACTAACTTTTGCCCTTATGATACGATCACCATTCATAATGATGTAATAAGTGTTTTAATATGAAGATATTATCAGAATGTGATGGATTCAAAACTTTTTTATTTACTATGATTGAAGCACGCGAAGCCGACGCTTTGGATTAGTTAGTTTGTTAGGTAGAATGTAACGGTCAAATGTTACAACTGAATTTTTAACAAACCGATTGTTCTGAACTTTTTCACACACCTTTGTTAAGATGACAATACATTTTTCGGACAACACGAAAACACGGATACGCGTTCTATTTTATTTACTGAAGTGTTATTTTATATAAAAAAGCTTGTTTTAAAAATAGTTTCTTAAATCGTAAATTTTTTGGAAGTATGTATTTACTCCGTTTAAAGCTGGGTGATAATTATAGGACAATATCAATGCTGATTCATAACTTGATCTTTTAAATTTTATACTTACTCACAAATGATGAATCTCATTACTGAATTATTGTGTAAAGAAACAGATTTATAATTACTAATTGTTACTAAAGTATAGTAAACATAACTTAAATTTAAATATATATATATATTTATTTGGTGATTGAATATTCTGTTTGCTGTAAAAAAAAATTATGTTTCCTTTCTTTAAGGTTTAAACCTTGATAACACGGTTGGATACGCACGGAAGCGGCAAATCATGTTCGATACACGTGAAATTTATTGTTTTATGTTTTTTTTTATTATAATAGCAATTATCACTTCGAACCCTGCTTTAAAATGATAATATATTTAAATAAAATCTAAAGCAGTATTAATTAGTCATCCAAACGCTGCATCAAAAGCGATGATAATTGTGTTTTCGCGGCGACGCGACGTCTACGAAATGTCAACGCCGCTGCTACGAAGCATCTACGTCGCTGCTACGGCACACCTACGCCGAGCCTACGCGACGAACATGTACTTATGACTGTTCTTACTTTCACACAAATATCAGTTTCACTATTTCAGAAATGAATCATTGGTGAAACTGGTTTTTTCTTACATTTAATACGTATGCAGCAGAATAATCATAATTACCTATATAAGACAAAATTTATTAAAACTATAGCACTGAGAAAAAACCCATTGCCTCATAATTTAATCTGAATTCTTAATATCATGTTTTACAGTTTTATTCACAGTAGTATAGGTACATCATTTGTTATGTAGGGATAGGTAATACAAATAGAACGTACAAATAGTTACCTTCTTATCGTAAAGTAGTAGTTTAGGCAACATTAATTCTGCAACAAATTAAACGTTGGTCAGTATCCATACTGTCCATGATTAAAATAAAAATATTAGATACAGACCGACGCTAGACCTAACGTTTTTTTTGTATTTATCTAGCTATTTGCTCAAAGTACCTATTTATTACAAAGAGGAACCAACAAACCACATTTCTTTTAGTAACCAAAGTAGAATAAAAAATGCGCCGAGTTGATATTTAACAAAACACCCGCCATATTAGTTGTGCTGAAGTTGGTTAGTTAAGTAAACGAGTAAAGTTGACGCGCGTTAACACGCTCACTATTTAAACCGCGCATATCTGTACTAAATTAGGGTTCTTTGCAAAGGTCGGGGAAACCCTAACCTTTTGGTTGGAACAAAAAAGTAAAATAGTAATGCACACGAGAAATTGCTGCAACTATAAAAGTGTTTATACTTTTAACAAAAAGCACGAATCCCTGATCTTGTTTTTATGTCATCATTATCATCAGCCTATTAATGTTTCCACTGCTGGGACACAGGCCTCCTCTCTATGAGAGGGAATGGGCTATAATCCACCACGCGGGCCCAGTGCGGATTGGTAGATGTCACATGTCTTCGAATTTTTTGGTTCTAGGTCATGCCGGTTTCCTCACGATGTTTTCCTTCACCGTTTTGAGAGCCGTTTTTATGTAAAGTAAAGATAAGTTGTAACCTCAAAGAGCAGTTTTTCGCTAACAACCGTAATAATATCTTTAAGTATTTAAAACAACCGTGACCAAAATTGAAGCTTGCCGACTAAACAGTTCGCAAAGGCGTCCATTTCACTGAACTATCAACCAGCGTTTTGCACAATACCAAACTTGTGAGGAAGCAAAGTTAATATACCTAGCAAGTCGGCAAGTCGGCCGTCTCAAATGACTAAACAAAAGGTGTCCCTCTCTGTGGAGCTGAACTTTCTCAGGTACATCACAACAAGTTCGATTGAGTGTGTCGCCCGCTTAAGCTTCAAGATGATTTGAATTAAAAAGGCCTGTGGAGACATCCTTTGAACTGGAATATATAACCAGCTCTAAGTAGTTACGGACTCGGTCTTTTTATTTCTTTTTGTTTTCGTAACCGAAGATTTAGTTCTCGTGATCTAGGAATAATAGTAGCTACTAAAGATTGGTGAAAAGAAAATATAATAAATATTTTTAATTGTAACGTTAAAAGTTTAACTGAAACCTAAGTTTAAAAACCTAAGTTTAACTGGAATTACAAGTATGTTAATTCTGACAATACAATATAATTTGACCACCCGAAGGGCGCAGCGGTAGTGTGGCTGCCTTACATTCTTAGGGTCCCGGGTTCGAATCCCGGTAGGAGCAAATGTTTGTGTGATGAGCTTGGACATTTGTTTCCGAGTCATGGATTTTTACATATGTATAATAAGTGTGTATTTACGAACAAAAACAAGTACACACATCAAAAGTATCTAGGGATCAACATATATTTTTGCAATAACTTTTCTCCTGATTGATATTAATTAAAATTTTCTTTAAGGATTCATCAAATAAAGTGTTTTCGTTTGTCACAGTAACGATAAACCAAGTCACCTTTGCATTAATAAAGAAATTTGCCATTTTCCTAATAAAGGGATTTTTGACATTTGAACCACTAACATTAAAGTTCGAAAAAAAGACTGAAATAACAGTTTTCTTTAAAATTTTATTGGGTAACTTAAACAATTAATAATCCGTGTTTCTACCGCGAACACTAACAACACAAGAACATCGGTTTGGCATACTCAAAATGAGTTCATCCAAATCACGCTGTGGAATGGCCGCCCATGTTCGTTGCAACAACAAAAAAAGGTCTTCTTGCGACTGGATACCCTCCATATTCGGCAGAGCTCTTCTCTGTAGCATATCCCATGCATGCTCAATCGGGTTCAAGTCTGGCGACTGAGCAGGCCAGGGCAGGACATTGATGTTAGCAGCGGCGAGAGTCTGTCTTACAACTCTTGCGGTGTGCGGTCGTGCATTATCATGCATTAACTGAAATAAGGGACCGATTTGCACTTGTAGAGGAACGATGACGTCTGATACAATCGTCTCAGCATAAATTTGAGCGTTGAGGTTGCCTCTGATCCAAATCAACTCAGTTCTTCCGCCGATCCAAATACCCGCCCATACCATGATGGTTCCACCACTATAAGGATGGACTTCCTGGCAGGATTTTAATCGCTGTTGGCGTCCAGGGGTTCTCCAGTGTCGTATACGTCTTGTATCCGGTCTCATACCAAAACGAGACTCATCAGAAAAGCACACGAAACGCCATTGTTCTTCTGCCCAATTTCTGTGTTCAAGAGCCCATTGATATCGAATCCTACGATTGTGCATTGCTATAGGTGGTACCCGTAGCGGTCTTCGGGAATGAAGGTTCACTTCATGCAAGCGGTTTCTGACTGTTTGGTCGCTAATTAAGTTCCCTGAAGAGTGATGAAACATCATGGCGGTTATTGTTGGAGCTCTTCGAGTTAAGATTTGAATGTATCGGTCTTGTCTCCGTGTGGTGCAGCGATACCGTCCTCCATGGCGCTCAGCCACGGTACCAGTGCTTCGGTAACGTGTCCAAAGTCGACTGATAACACTCTGACTTGTATTCAGAGCTAAAGCTACAGTACGTTGCCGGGAACCAGCTTCTATCATTCCCACGGCTCTGAGCATTTCTTCCCTGCTTAAATGACGTCGCCGCTCCATAATAACGTTGGTTTTAATCAGTAGTAGGGAAACAGTAGCACTAATAATGTCTTCAATGCGTTGTATGTTTTTATAGGGAAAATATTGACAGCTTATTTTCATCTTTTACTCGAATTTGATTGAGAGTTCCTGATTCAAATTATGAAATGCACCAAAAAGGATCCATATAAATTTATAAAATCATAAATTTATTACAAAGCCACATCTCAATCTCAAGAAATCCGCATAAAAATGCTTGATCCCTAGACATTTTTGATGTGTGTATATATGTACTATATCAACTATTGCTTAGTGTGGCACTAGATGGCGCTGTGTGTAATGTCCAACGATATTTATTTTTTATTATTTATTTATAATAATGTTTTGTTCGGCATATTATTATAAGCGCAACGTATTCGTAGAAGCTTAAATTCCTTTCGAGATGCAGTGATGATTCTTCACACAGAATTTAATAGTTTCGCGGTTGTCAGTCAGCACACAAATTTTAACAGTAGTTTTTTTGTAACATTTTGTTCTTTCGCGCATGAAGGTCGGTTAACTAGTGTCGGTGTTATGGGAATCGCAAAATAAAATACTTGATTTACTTAGTGAAGGAGAAAGTTTATTAAAATAAATCACAAGGAGGAAGAAAGAAAGAAAGAAAGAAAGAAAGAAAAAACATTTATTAGCCCGCACAGGACAAAACACAAATTAAAATAACAGTACAGCTAATAAAAATAAAAATAAAAAAATTAACAGAAAAATGAGAAGAAAAAAAAAAAAAAAAATTAAATTGGTCCTGTACTAAGCCAAAAGGCCCCTATCTCAGCATGGTGCTGTAACATTTAAAAAAAAAAAAGAAAAAAAGACCGAAATGAAGAATGCCGACCGACTGAAACCGGAGATGAAAAGTTACAGTAGTGGGTACTATTTACACTAATAATATTCTATAATATCTGTATTATCTTCTATACTATAAAGAGGTAAAGTTTGTGAGGTTGTAGGGGGTAATCTCTGGATCTTCTGAACCGATTTTGAAAATTCTTTTACCATTAGAAAGCCACGTTATTTGTGATATTTATAACTAAAAAAATAGGGGGGGGGGAATTAGACGAATATAAATGTCCACTCGTGCGAAGCCGAGGCGGGCCCCTAGTAATAATATAATAATAATAATATTATAAAGAGCAAAGATTTGTTTCTTTTAGGTTTGTAACGAATAAACTCAAAAACTACTGGACCGATTTCAAAAATCCTTTCACCATTAGAATGCTACATTATCTCTCAGTAACATAGGCTATATTTTATCCCAAAATGTTTGAAAAAGAATTATCCACCCGGACAGGCCGCTAGAATCTACGATTATATATATATATATTATAATATTATATATACGATTGTATATTATGTAGGTGGGTAAATTGAATCACCCGTCCAAGAAGGACAAGTAACTAACTGTACAGCCTGTATAGTTGTAGTTTGGCGATTAATCAGATAAATTTTGGATGTCGGGAACCTCAAAGTTTATGACGTAAAAATAAAGCAAATTGATCGGTACGAGTTAAGTCTGGAACATTAGGCAAAGAAGCTCCGAAAGGATGGCATCGATGTCGTGCTTTTGCTCAGATTTGCATAAATAACAACTATAATAGGTATCTCTTGTGTTGCCCAAAACTTGAACAAAAGCGATTTCTGTCTTTACCTAAACGAAGGGTGCACTAGCTCCGGGGTTGCGGGACTGTTCGAAAGAGATACCGTGGCCCCGGAACACAAAGGGCGATGAAGGAACATGGATGGGTTTTAGTCAGTAAATTTCTGACACTCCCTCCTGCTCCGCCCAGAGCGGGAGGAGTCATTTGATGATTTCCCAACAGAAAAAAAAAGGGTGCACTAGCTGAATTCGTTTGGTATTGCCGTAACGCCTGGTCATGATTATCGTCATCGTACTTCTACCCTTATCCTCATTTCTCTGGGATCACCGCAGCATTTTCCATTTTTCGATACTTCTCTGTTACACATCATCTCTGCAGTCACCTCGTTTCTGGCTATATCCTTAAATCTTGAAACCTCATTTTTGATTTCCTAAAGAAATACAAGCATAACATGTACTGGATATTAAATGAATCACTTTAATTAATTTGTATTTTAATTTGTTTTGTTTTGTAACGTGTCCCGCCATCGCTGAGGTAGACATTATCTAGTTTGTCGCTAAAGCGTTTAAATCGAGGCACAAGACCGAGGCAGAGCGAGGCACGCAAACCGTGGCCTCGTTGAAATTAATATCTGTTTTCTAAATAAGTGTCCCGCAATGTGGGTTTTTGTCAGACTGTTGGATCGCAGTATCGTACTGCGGTGCTTTTAACAATCGAACGGTTAACATTACCGAAACCAAAATAAATTTGTCAAAACTTCAGGATTAGGTACTCCGTTTTGTAAAATAGGAACTTGCTGTTTATAAAAAAAAACTTGTCAAGTGCCATTTGGTCTGGTGAGTGAGAGTTCCGAACCTAGAAACGCAATAGAACTCTTATTCTGCTTCATTTTGAAAATAACTTTTAAAAGTTTACATTACATTACATTGACCGGTCCCGTACGACTTGCATCCAGCGGATTCCCGTAAGCTTCACCAGGTCATCGGTCCACCTAGTGGGAGGCCTCCCAACGCAACGTCGGTTCGCGGTCGCCACTCCAGAATTTTTTGGCCCCATCGGCCATCCGTCACTTGGGGGAGGCCTATGTCCAGTATTGCACGTTTTTCGGCTGAAATTATGATAATGATACATTACATACGTATTAAACCCAAAAACAATGTAATGTAACTATGTACGAGCATATTTTTTTTTAAAGTTATAAATATTAACCCTATATTTGAAAAAAAAAAATAATAATTTTGAAATATATATTTGGATTCTCTTATATTAAGAGAAACGGAACACAAAATGACGTCATCGATAAAATAAACCGTCGTAGTTTTCGTTCATAACTTAACTTTTAGTACAAATATGGGTGAAGTAAACATGACAACTACTAGGAATTTTATTTTCATTTTCTTTATAGAGTTTGATACTTGAGTGTTCACAGTAGACGAAAGAAAATCTCTTAACGGTTCTGCAATCAGTTTAAAATGTTTTTATTTATAAATTCATATTCATATCACAAGACTCATAAGTTCTTATTTGAACATTTTCAAATGTTTGCTCATAGTTTGAGAACCAATCACTTTGGCAGAAAAGTATTTTTCGTTAGTAAATCATTTTTTACCGTCTGTATTAAAATCTTAGAAATTAAGATTTTCCTCATTGTACCTAGTAGTTTATTTTATAGCTCAGAAATGTTATTACATTACACACATGAACAAAGACAAATGACATGATGACATGATAAAGCCAATTTAAGGGGGTTTGTCCAATTATAATAATCCGAGGCATTTGGAGACACATATGTGTATCTCCACTTTAGATTTTACTATAAATATAATAAGCTCTTAAAGCATTAAACCCGACCACATAGATCGTAGAAATGCCTGTATATATTGACCACATTTCTGTGAAAACCTAGCAACAAAGAGTTCTCAAGACGAGCTTGTAAATTCCATTGAAACAGTATCTGTGTAGATAGTGTAGAATCACTGACCACGATCAACAATCTAAATAGTTTTGTTAACCCGCGTAACTTGAGGCGTACTTGACAGCAAGATGATGAACAATGGAAAGGCGCAAACACAACACAACACTCCCTTTGTCAGTGTCGGGTAGCTGCAAGCTTGTGGTAACTGGATTCTATAACAACAGAGTTCAGTCAGCCATGGTTATTAAACTTTTTCTTTGTAAAGTTCTGAGAAAAAACCTCTTTGTAATGACACGGTGTTGGTTACATTACGAGTGCGTAGGTGAGGAGCCGAGTAGATAGCACATCCAGTTTGCGATTAGCCATGGCTATGTACTGAAATTGGACATCAAAATGTTGCCTTTGATTCAAAAATAGAACACGTTTAAGCCAGAAAGTCACAAATATATCGGCAGTATTTGTATTGGATTTTAAATTCAGTTAGTTTGTTTCATAATACGGATATAAATAACATTACAAGGTAAAAATTTCATTCTTTAACACAGAATGACTTGAATTTTTCCAACAATAGTCGTCGTCACATTTTCGATGCCTTTAGCACTTTTAATCGATTGAAACCAATTCAATGTTGGTGTAACATTCAAGTTAATGTTAAAACATAACATTTAATGACGCAAAACCAAAACTTTACAAAATATTAGCCAAATACTGATTTTCGCGGGCTCAGATAGCAATTTTTGTCTTTACACGCAGTTTTAGGACCAACAAACTATCGGACTCTCCGAGGCACGGGGGAATCATACCATCAACTTCCAAACTCTGGGCTACAACTGACCAATTTCTAATGGAAAATCTGAAACATAGCACTTTTTGCTTGCTTTTTAATTTTGACTGTTGTGGTGCATTCGAAATGCTTTTTTTCTTCTGCAGTACGATTGAATATGGTTCTTGTTTTCGTACTGATATATTCAGTTACTTCTTTCGGTAGATAGCTACAAAATTGGTTTATCTTACATTTATTAATTTATAGTATCCTTAGTTGGTTAGTAACAAAGCTTTAATATAAAACATGGAACCTTTTCGGGCCAATCTATTTGATTATGTTTGACGCTCGTATTCGCCTGGCAGTAGCCTTGATAAACTTCAGCTCAATCCATTTATGGGACAAAGGGGGCGACCTTTGCAACGGAAACATATTTTTGGCTGATTTTTACCCGACTACGGCGAAACCAAAAGGAAGGGTTATTTAACTAAAATTTTGACAAAACATTATTCAAATAAAAAAACAGAAGCCCACTGCTTAGAATTTACAAAGGTATAGAACATGGGATTCGTAGTTATAATTTTGTCTTCTGATGGAATACATCTGTTTGATGTCCAGATATTATACTGGATTAACCGATTTTTTGCGAGGCGATGATTTAGTTTTTGTAAGTTTGTAACAAAACACATCCAAAACCGGACCAGTTCAATTGATTGGTAGCCAAGAGCCTGAGGACATAAGGGTGAATAGTGGGCGACCATCAGTGAAATCATTAGTGCCGAATATTAGATAGGGTGCGGCCTGCACAGGTAACCTAAGTTATCGCTACTCCATATCAAGTAACGTTTACGCTAATGCATAAACAATAGTAAACAAGCATCCCAACTTGTGCACGCAGGGTTACAAACAATATTGTGTCCAGCCCTGTTCCCTATGCCCTGGGTAAACCTAATATACAGTGTGTTTGTGGTCTGAACTATGTACCCTAATCACGTTATGTCTTAGGTGCGGTTTCCATGCACTTTGTTCTGCCCAGGTTAATCTAGTCCTTTCCTAAGAAAGGGACTAGATTAACTATACTATACTATACTTTAAAAGTTCTAAGCGGCTGCACAAAGTGACACGAAATGTGACTTTATTTATACTATTCATAGAATCGCAATTCAGTAAACTATGAACAAAACGAGGGCATCCTACTTTAAAATAAGTAAAATAGTTAAAGACGAAGAGCGAATTCGTCAACGTGCTTCGACATTTATCGGCGCAGGAGTTGGTACATTTAACGCGTAACCTCTTTGGATCATAATAGTGCATTATGACATATTAACTGTTTTACATACGAAACAATGGCGCGAATTCTGGTACGTCTTGAGTTGCACGAATAGCCTCGTTTAAACTGAATATTTATAAATACATAAATAGGTACGGGTAGGTAAATAATTGCATAGAAGACTAGGAATTCCACTGTTCTTAATTCTGCTAATTGCTGCTAATTAAGTATTCAATCACATAAATATAATTTATGTTTCACTCAAGGTTATATGGTACTTATTACTTCTAGGTTTAAATAAAAGAATTAGTAAAGTTAACACTATGGTCAATGGGTATATGCATGATTTTTTTTTATCACTCTAAACAAAGCGTATTAACATCAGAAATATTGCAAAGTGAAATTATTTTTTTAATATCTATAAAAACACTAAGTTATAAGCATTTGAAACTGCTGATTAGACAGAGTGATCCGACACAGTAAATGACGGCTAAATAATAACAGCCTCTCGGGTCGATCTTTAGGTTAAGCCGTGCTTGCCTAGGTTGGTCTGTGGATGGATGACCATCCTTACATACCGAGTTTCCTTGGTGCCTCGGAAAGCACGTTAAGCTGTTGGTCCCGGCTGTCATTTGTAGATCTTTGACAGTCGTTACAGGTAGTCAGTGGGCCAAATAGTCTGACAGAAAGTCTTACCAAGGGGTATCCCTGGAATTATGTGGTTACTCGTATTTTGGAATATTTGTATGTATTATAATATTGGAATATTAGTTTATTTAATTTTATCTGTCTATGTGTGTATTAGTATGTACTAGTATGTATATCTAATTTAACAAAATGGTATTATTATTATTATTTTTTAATTACTCTATCACAATGTTGTCCTGTTTAACCCAAAGATTGACTGGTAGAGAATGCCTTGTGGCATTAAGTCCGCCTATGTACCACTCTTGTACTTTTTTTAGCCCGTTTTTGTCCTCATTGTGTTTGTATTACATCAAAGTTTGAAACAATTCAGAAACTAAATCCGTAGTCTTAATGAAAAGCCAGTAATGAGAGAATAATAAAAGGTAAACTTGGCAGGCGTACCGACGACACTGATTAAGGCAAGCTTTCATGACACCCATGGAGACGTTGAAACGCATGACATACTTTCCGCACGAACACACCGCCATTTTTTCATTTTTGTTTGTTTCTACTCTTTCATGCTTCACTAGAACTCCAGATACTCATAAAAATATCTAATATCTAGCTCAACTTTCACACTTCAGTAAATTTTCAGTACTAGGACTTTTAATCGCATTGAGTAAAGGAAATTAATTTTCTCCCTCCATCCTGCAATAGTGAACGCATTCTTCCCTTGTTTTCCTATGCGAAAAGAAGAATGGCAATAAAAAAAAGTAGTTTAATTTGACATTGTCTTTTTCTTAATTAATTATCTCGCTGGTGGAGGAGCTCGTGGGTAAATAATAACAGCCGCTTAGGTCGATCTTTAGGTTAAGCCGTGCTTGCCTAGGTTGGTTGTGACTTGTGTGACCACCCTTACATATCGAGTTTCCTCCGTGCTTCGAAAAGCACGTTAAGCTGTTGGTCCCGGCTGTCATTTTTAGATCTTTGACATTCGTTACAGGTAGTCAGTGGCCCAAAAAGTCTGACAACCAGTCTTACCAAGGGGTATCGTATTACCCAGTACTAACTGGGTTGTGGAGGTCAGATAGGCAGTCGCTCCATGTAAAATACTGGTATTCAGCTTCATCCGGTTAGATTGGACGCCGACCCCTACATAGTTTGGAAAAGGCTAGGCAGATGATGAATTATCTCGCCGGTGTTCGTTATAATATAATAAGCGAGTCGACAAAAAAAAATCTAATTAGTCCGTCAGTTAGATTATCAAAAAATATTTTACCTGTGTTTTGTAACGTAAACCAAAATTGAGAAGATATGACGCTTTTAAAATTCTTAATACGTCACGCCTTGGTATAATTTTTAGCTAGTTCTGACGTCACGAGACCCCACTCCCGAGTTTTGATGGGTTTTATCTTTGTCAATATTCATTGATTTACAGAAACAAAAAATACGTGTCCATTAATTTCCAATACTCTAACTGACGGACTAAATAAATTTGCAATTTTTTATACTGTCGTCATGTCTATGATAGGAATAGGACAAAATAATACACAGCTAAGAGCACAAGCATCGAGTTACTAATGCGATGAAAATAAGAACATTAAGTTCTTCTAAATAAACCCTAGAACAGTAATTAAAACTACAGATAATAAATACAAAGGCGATAAAAAGATTTTCCAGGAAAAGCTCTTTTGATGTCATGGAAATACTGAATACAAAAGAAATTGCATGAATATTACAAACATGTTTCGTGGTAACCGTTGCCAGTAGCCTTTGAGAGCTTCGAATTCATATAAGGCTGGGGCTGGGGGTTTTTGTTTTCATTTTAGGCTGCTATAGGACTCGATACCTGTCAATCAAAACCACAAAATTATTTGGCAAGACTAATTGAACGTCAGTTGCAAGTATGCAAGCACAGTGGTTTCATAGTTAACGAATACCAGGTATCTGGCCGTTGGATTCAATCATATTTGGCAGTTTTTGTAGATTCACCTGAAAGCTTCAGATGCCTCTAATTGAACGTGATACCGATATGCAATTGCAATATTATCAAAATTTAAATAGAGGTTTTTTCATGCTTCTTCTTTCTATATTTTCTGACAACATAATCCCCACATAAAGTTCCATATGAAATATTAAGTAAGTAATTAAAACCGTAGTTTGAGGAAGAAAAAAAACAGAAGAACTAATTGCAATCTTATTTTTCGTTCCATCTGTAAGTGTGAACGATTGTGCTCCTAAACCCAAGACTATTGGCCAAATATAAAATATTTGAAAGGAAGGTATGAAATGATGAAAGATAAAGAAGACGTTTCGAAATAACTTTTTTTTTCAATTCAATAGTGAGTGTGTGTGAGTGGTGAGATCAACATCATCTGCCTCGTCTTTTCGCAACTTCAATGTTCGAGTTTGTTAACCATTAATATATTTGTTATAAAGGTACTATTGAGAGGCATCAATCAGGGCTTGATAATCAAGCCATCAACTACGGAACCCTTTCCTGCTAGTACGCACTTTTTATTTTATTCAGTTTACGTAACCATGTGATCCTTAGTAGGATTACTTCTCACGCTTGCATTACACACACATGATGTACAACTGTGGAAAACTGCCGTGTCAACCTATTTCCACTTTTATGCGCTTCATAATAAGGTTGAAAAGGGGTTTCCGAATATTATAGTGGACACAAGTCATAGGTATTAATACTTTATTACAGGATCATTAAAATTATATACACACTACAACTAGAACTATATATAATAACAAAAATAAAAACTAAAAGTAAGTACCCACATATATATACAACGACGTCAATAGGCGTCAAAGTACTCCTCCGCATCGCTGTCACTCGAAAACGCGCCCAGAAGACTGGCAGCATTGCCACGTTGAATGGCAATGCCAATTCTTTGGCCAAAGAAAGAGCCAGTCCTCTGGTCACGCGAAGTGTCGACCAGTCGGTGAGAGAATTCCTTAAAAAGGTATTCGATTGTCATTCCTATATATGATTCTGTTAAGTGGGAGGCATTTTTACAAATATTCAGTCAGTGACATTTAAGTCGCGTAGAATTCGAAATTATTAGGGTCTGAAGGTCTGAAAACTTTTGGTATCGGTTTTAATCATTGTATTGGAAAAATGTTAACTATCGAGCTAGATTTCATTCATCAATACTGGTATTTATTGACATAAAACACAGCTATTTTACGGTACACTGTATTATCGGACATCAGACTACCCCTTTACTTATGTACCCAATAACCACGTATTATTTAAAACAAAATAATCATCCTTTTAATTGGACATAACAAAAATTAGACATTGTCTAATATGTTGAGCCTATCCCAATTCTCAGCCTAGAAACCATTATGCAACTTAGTATGCAACAAAAAAGCTACTTCTCAGGAACTGTTCGTTCAACAAAACATTAATCAAATTTTAGCGTTTTATTGTAGCAATGACGTGTTCATGTGGGTAGGTATAGAATGAAAACAGATGTCGAATCAAGGGCTCCGTTTTTTTAAAATAACACGCTAGAATCATGATTGTGTGCAAGTGCAAGTGCATGATGTCTTCTATTAGATATAAACTTCGAAGGTTGTAAAAAGACTCTTAACGAAGCCGAAAGGCGGATGTACACAAGACTTGGTTGACGGCTTCGTGACTCTGTTCTCTTCTGTTTACACCCTGCATACATCTTATATCGTACAAGCATGTGTATGTTAGCGTCAGGAGTAAACAGCAACATTTTTCTAAGGTTAAGAATAAAATGACGTCAAACTTTTAAATCATGGCCTGAAGAACTTCTAAGAAAAAACTCTCCTTCTAAGAAATTAAGACTATACCTATAACAGTCAAGTTACTGAGATAGCCCTAATCTTTCGTCAATTTTTCTAAATAAAATAAATATAATCGGTTATTTATTTGGATTATAACAAATATTTTGCACCATTTTTTTCCCAATTTCTTTCCATTAAGCTCAAATTCCATAATGTTGCTGATCTAGTAGAGCTTCGGTAAACGAACACAAGTGTAACTCACATGGTTCGTGAAAGCTAATATTGATTAAAAACTGTGTTATTGCAGTCAAATATGCTCTTTTCGTGTTTATTAGGTGATACCGTAAGTTGTGAGATGTAGCGGGATTGTATTATGAATCCAATGACAAATAAGGGCCCAAAAAATACAAATCAGTGTTGGCAATGCCGAACAAAACATCTAATTACGAACATACCAACTGCCCAGTTAAAAGACTTCAGTGATATCTTTTATTGAAGTGTGGGAGAAAAGAATTCTTATAAATTCCGTAATGTAGGTATAAAGTTATCTTATATTACCTAACAAATAAACCCCAATGTGGGGACGTATGGGCTACCGTCATCACGTTTATTGTTTCCAAAACTTCGTATTTAAACCAGAACACAACAAGGCGGTTTAAGACAAAAAAACTAGTATTTAGTGAACATTAAGTGTAAGGTGTCTGGATAATAGAATATCCCTCTTGATATTAAGGCCGAGTAAAGTTATGCCAAAATTAGTCTTCGAAAAGTGAATCTGAAGGTAGCTTGTTCACTGGTTGTAACCTAAGTCGACGTGTTTAAACAGGCCAGAGTTTATGTCATCAAGCGAGAAATCTCAGCTTACTAGGTCATTAGGTACGTTAAGAACTGATAACAGCCAAATCTTTATTAACCTTGAAAGTGTTGACTATGACGTAATTATCTCAGTTGGCGTCTTCCTTAGTTATCGTGTTACATCTAATATTTTGTTCCAAAGTTTTGAGACAAACTATGATAATTCTGACGTAATGGTCCCCTAAACCACAAAATATGCAGTAAGTACAGTGCATTGTGATGTTTTGTTCTACCATAACGCTAAGGGTTTCCTACCGTGAGTTTCCAGAAATTGAGATAGCATGCGATTAGAGAGGCCTAAGAAGGTTGGTGGTCATAAAACCACTAAACGTAAAACGATAGAATGTATTGTTCACAGTGTTGTTTAAAACTTTGAACCAAAACAGAAAAGAATCAAGTTTCGGTTACAAAATAAAAATAAAGACTTGTACAGACGAAATTAGCCATAAAACGAAAGATTTAACGCTGACGTGCCTGTTGACCAAAAAAAACGGATGTGAGATCGTCTGCCATCGGCGTGGGATACCACTCGCTTGTCTTCTTCTTATTTTGGACTCAACGTGGGATTTATGTTAGTTCATATTCTTATGATTAAAATTATGGCTTTTGTTCTATAAAATGTACGCCAGAGTTACGAAATAAATTCACCTTAACACATTATTTCATAATACGGCAATAAAACCGTCTGTACCTATATGAGAAAAAAAATCTTTTTCTACAAACTCAAGGTTGTATCGTTATTCATCAGTAAATATAGAAAGTGATTACTGTAAATGTGTCGACATACGTAAGTTTTTGTGTAGGCAGTGTTATATGTACACAAACGTCGCGACATGACATGTCATCTGAATACCTAACAAAATTTTGATTAAAAAAATTAAATCACTATCTACAATCAAAGTGACAGGACCAAATAAAGAGTGTAAAACACCAACATCAGAAAGCCATCTTCAGAAGTTCTACTTGAATCTTTTTTTGTTCCGTACCGCACTGAGAACCTTCGAATAATGGACATATTGAATATAAAAATTCCAACCTTTTCACACCTTAATTTAAGTAAACTTTAAGATGTTATATTTTTCTTAAAATACGTATCTTACTGACCCTATACTATTAAATGCATCCAACAGCACAATGTTTTGAATGCGTTACACTGAACGTTACCGTCGACCGTGATTTGCCATACCAAGAACAACGACGGATGATTCTTTGAACTGTCTGATTAGTTTGACGTAGAGAATTCTTGATTTACGGTTGAGTGAAGGATCCTTTAACACCCTGTAGGTACGCGTGTAGTCCAAACAATAGATATCTGGTGTAGCCAATTAGTTGCTCCACAATCTAGCATCGGAGACATAGTAGCTCAAGGCATGTCCGGTAGCTTGCCCAAGCATCTTGTCTATCTTGGGTTTGATGCTCATGGATCGAGTACGCCATAGTTGGGAGCGCTATTGAGTCTGTCTGACCACATCTTAATAAACAGACTCAGTTTGAAGGAGACTTCTATCCAGCCTATGTGCTTGGTTTTGCATTGTCCGTCAGATCAAATTATCATGCTTTATTAAAAATAGTCGTTTAGTGAATTTAACTAAGTGATCCATTTACACCACAAATACTTATTCACAATTATCACAGCAAATACTTAAATGAAAATCTTTGAAAAATTAGAAATTAATGTGGGTTAGTAGGTAAATGCCCAATTCGTAAAATGCCTTACATTTTCTAAATGGCTTTGAGATGATGATAAATATTATTCGTAATTTTGTTCAAACTATGTAGTACCTCGGTACGTCAAATGTCACTGCTACTAACTCTTTTTTTTCTTCTTCTGACCTCCCATCTTTACTTTGGGTCGGCTGTCCAAATCATTATTATCCAAAGATATCATTTCTGGGTCGTCTTTGGGTCACTAACATGTCTTGTGCTCACTGACTCTAACTAAATGGATCGTAAAAAACGTCACGATCACAGGAATAGAAACAGACATCATATTTATAATGTCATGATATTATAGGTAGGAATGTTTTCTTTTGACAGCCAAAAATGAATCTAACCAGATACACCACAGACTTAGAAGCTAGTTTATTTATTAGGGGCTGGACAAGCTTTCTTTATAAAGCCTTATCTATTTTCATCTCAGTCTGCAGGTTTTAGGTTTTCCAGAAATACTTACTTCAGTGTTGCCCGATTTTTAGACAGGAATACCATATCCCCTTTTAACAAAGAGAAAGAAAACTATTTATGGAAGACTGAAATATAAGTTCAAATGAAAGACTAGAGGCATTTTAACATGATTGAACAATTTTCTTTTATAATTTTCATAATTATCCATAATCTCTGTGGAGTATCACAAGGTAATGTCGTTGGACCTTGTATAATTTATAGCGGCGTTTTTCACTAGAGTGATAAAGCATCTCACGGCTGCATCGAATAGGTTTGTAAGTGCAGTTAAAACTAACCTAACAACGAATCCTGTTACAAATAAAAATCAATCATCAGTGGCTTTCTATAAATCAGTGAGCGAGCTTAATCGGACAAAATCTCAGCGGTTCACCTGGCCGCCGCGGCTTGCAATAAAAACAAAGTTTTATAAACTAATGACAGCTGTCATGGTGACAGATGTGCTGGGCACACTCAGCCATGTTTAATCGACAGAATACGACAAAGATGGACGACTGTACATCGAGCGTAGAATCGTACGGAGGCGCGTTTATGTCAAACGATATGAAGGGCTATCGGATGTCACATAGCTTAGTAAGTTTTGGTTTTAAACCGCTTCAGAAGCTCTTTGCTTAACTTTATACAGATACACGTTTGAACCGAAATACTTATAATATCTTAATAATATTACTATCTTTGTGCTACAGGTCGTCGTAAAATTGTATTTATTATTTGGTTTGTAAGAAACCAAATACTAATTACAATTTTTGATATTACATAAAGACTAGTTTAGGATAAAAACAAACCACTTGTGTTATTTGCACCTCCATGTAAAGCTATCAACACTTTATCGTACTAGGTAACAAATGAATTCGTTTGAGGTTCACTAACTTTAACCTAACAAAATAATGTGGATACTACTAAGTATGAAATATTAACAAAATATGCATGAGTGCGCTTGAAATTGTAGCACATGGGACCATGTAATAACGGTCATAATGGAATATTGTACGGATTACAATATTTCATTGTGAATTTAAAAGCAATTTAATCTCAGTTCATTTTAAATCTCCTGTCGAAAACAATGTAAACATTTTAACGACTAAGTAACATGAAAAGGCTTTACTTAAAACCAGAATGTAAAAAATAAATTCCATAGGCTTATTGCCTACGTATTTATCGAAATCGCCGCACAAAGAACATTCACCGTGTAGTAGAACCGAAGTATTAAAAAATATCTGTACCTGAACTGAAAGGAAACTACGACAAGCATATCTGTCGAAAAATATATCTCCGATGGACTGCAATTCGCACTGTTGAAGCATTCGATGTCAAAGCTGCTCTTCCGACTGCCAATTTACACGTTCACTAATAAATACCTTTAGATGGAACCAATCAGTGTGGTGTTCACAAAACGATCAGTAACTTGAGACCGATTCAACATTCCGCTGCGCATTTTTTATAGCTCGACTACACGAATCACATAGCAGTTTCACACATGAAACCAACAGGATTCTAACAAAATGAGAAACCCCGGAAGGGCGTGGTTGGCCTTTCTTGTGGTCATCACCATAGTTGGAGTGCAAGCACAACAGCAATACTTCATCAGACGTAAGTACCAACTGACAATTTTGTGTGAATGGGGAAGGCTGGTCAAAGCTGATTGTAGATGGCGCGTCCATAGCTTAGTCCCAATCTGACCAATGAGGTCAAACTATTTAAAATATAAAACGACATTGATAAATTTTCAACCAATGACGATGTTTGGTTCAAGCTATGCTAGCGCCATTAATTATACAGAACTTGTCTTCCCCATTATCCTGTTACACAGACTGCCTCGTTGATCCAGTGGTCGCAAGCAAGACTGCTGAGCATAAAGTCCTGGGTTTGATTCCCAGGTCCGGCAAAGTGTTATTGGTTTTTTCCATCAGGAATTTCTCAGTAGCAGCCACGGAGTCTAGATTTGCGCACGGTTAGTCGCAATAGTCTCGCACCCTATTACATGGGACTTAATCATAACTGGCGAAATGTGGGTGTCCTATTTAGGTACACCTCTGCCTAACCCTCTGGGGATAACAGGCGTGATGTTATGTTATCCTGTTACACTAACACTCGATTCAGCGCCGAAATTGGTAATCCTTCAGCGCGGTTTTATCCGTTTATATGTCACGTCGTGTTAATGAAACAGAAGTTAGTTTTAAGTGTGAGTTTATTTGACACTGAGTTTATACATGTGTCAGATGTAGACTAAACAATCGTGTGTATTGAATTTTAAGTGTGCTAGTAGTATTGGTAGGGGACCTTCTTGGAAGTAAGTACATATTTGTGTATACATAGTTCGTGTGGGTAGAGCACTGGCTAGTACTTTTATCTATTCTGTGGCACTGGCTTAGGTACACCCACGGCTTGAGAATACCGAATAACGTAGCGTACGTAACGTAACGTACGTGTCTTATGTAAGTGCATATCCGATACCATTATTTGTCATGAAAATCGTTGT
This sequence comes from Xestia sexstrigata, assembly GCA_941918905.2. NCBI lineage: Eukaryota > Metazoa > Arthropoda > Insecta > Lepidoptera > Noctuidae > Xestia > Xestia sexstrigata. Next base: position 5,302,450 of record OW799200.2, on the reverse strand, counting down.
CTAAGATATTATGATCTGATCATACAATTACAACAGTATAAATTCGTTTTTAAACTGACATGGTCACTAACACTATCATTAACAGTGACAATGGGATATTTACCATCTCTCTCTCTCTCTCTCTCTCTCTCTCTCTCTCTCTCCTTCCCGTAAGTGACATTTTAAGTTTAGATAAGAACCGTGATAGCTTAGTATTTACCATGTTTTACTATTTGCTTTGAGTTCTCGATATTTCGGCGTTGTTGCAACGGATATCATATCTGTCTCTTGCCCAATTCACTTGTGGTCGGCGCAGCATGTCTTCTTCCATACTTCTCTATTGCTCGTCCTCTCATCTGTTGCAACGGATAAACGGCACTTATTACGGGTGGGTGTTTATGAGCAAGCAAATCGGTCTACCCTCTTGTTCGTTTTTCGCTCGGTACCACTACTATTGTCACTTACAGTTCGATTCTGTTTCCGACAGATGAAACTCATTGTGTCCGCACAAATAGTAAACATGGTAAATATCCCGTTATTTATCAGTGTTGATGTCAGTAAAACAATAGTATTTATAAACGCCCTATTAATAAAATCAATTCATCGTACGCAGAACATAACCTTAATAAAAAAAGAAATAAATAAAAATTGCTTTCGTTCAGACCCATATCCCATATATCTATCTACCAACATAAAACCAAAAAATAACGACGAAAATTTTTAAAAAAGAACGTATTCGCGGAACAATAACTGATTAAAACAGAAACGGGGTTAAAAACTAAATTAACATAGTTTGTAAAATATTCAATATGAATCGGAGACATGTAGGTCAGGGAAGCTGCATAATTATCACGTGGAGCACCGATAAAATGACGGGAAACTCGTAAAAAGGCCGTTCAACCTGTCGAGATGTGTGCCTCAGATGATTCAGAAGCTGTGGTCACAGCTGTTCATCAGAACATGCCAATAACTAAAATTAATGGTCAGTAACGCATTAACATCAAAGCAGGTTGCAACATACAACTATGGAAGGGAAGAACTCGGTTTTAAAGTTTCAGTGTTGCAGAATTTTATAATATTAATAAAACGTGTGTTTAAGTTTTAAACTAGGTTTTACGCTCTTGGTGACTCGTTTACACCTGAAAGTAACTAGTTAATAATTTATTTATTTATTAAAACTTTATGCACATAATGTACAAAGGCGGACTTAATGCCTTGGGCATTTTCTACCAGTCTACCTTATAGGGTAATAGGGCCTTATTTAATAGCAAGCTGATTTTTTTATGCCATGAAATCTTTGTCGAGACATGTAGAAATCTTTGTCGAGACATGTAGAAATCTTTGTCGAGACATGTATAAATTTTTAGAAACACCTTTATTCTACTATGATAGATAATGCAAATAATGGTGCTATTATTCCCATAAATTTAGCTAACATGTCCACTAAACGCTTTACAAAGCCTTTGAATCTGTGTTTTGCATTTCATCCAGTTCGCTAAGGGCGTGTTTAATCATATCTTACTGTCAGACTTGACCTCGATCTGATTTAGAAACAGGAAAGGCATAGACCTGTTCGGGTCTTAAAAATATACATTATAATGTAAAAATACCTTTCGAAGGACGCGAACGTATAAAGATTATAATTAATTGTAATTAAACAAACACTATTTCAATATATTGCTATATATTTTTTTCAATATTCAATTACTAAACTAGCTCATACATAGGTACTAGTTATACTGTGGAGCACCAAACAGTCCCTACACCTGGCGCTTGATGACTTAAAAATCTTAACATAGCTCACCCAAGCTAGGTCAGACTACAGCTACAAATATTTTAAAACAAACTTCTTCATCCCCTCTAAACTTTCCGGAGTCTGTCCTTTTAATATGAACTCGGACCCACGAAGGCGTGCCACAATCTACGTTCGCCAGTGCGGGACAAAACAATAATTGTGACCGTTACTGCTTCAATGTAGTCAGTGCACTGATTGTCCTTCACCGAGGGCGGGTGCCCTGTCAAATTAATGTTTTATAGCCGTCTATAACTGTAAATATGGCCAGAAAAATTGAGAACTTTAGGGGATGGTTGTGCGGAAAGACATGTATTTTTTTTTTTTAATCTGGACGTCTTCGTCCTGGCGTTTTAAGAATCTTGTTATTATGCCTACACTCATCATTAGACATCAATATTACACCATCACCAGCCCATAATTTAATCGCAACATCAATTGATGAACTTCAAACAGTTACCTCTATTTTTGACCAGCTGCTGTGTAATGAATTCCTGTGTATAGTACAAATAGTACCGACAAATACTCATGGCAGATACCCCCCACAGATCCGTGAGAGCAAACTAATTGAACTCGATAAAAACCTCATTAGAATTAATAACTGCACTTGAAAGTAACAGACATTTCATTAACTTAGCTTAGCTTTGATAGTTAACAAGAAGTCATTGTTCGTATATATGAGATGACAGACAGACTTCACGTTCTTATTAATTCTGATTTGAACGAAGGGCCGACGCCTCTCTAGCGATTGAACAGAAAGTAGTTGAATAAATAAAGATGGCGGACTGTGTAATACACGTGAGCTGACCTTTATCTGTGCTCTTTATAATTTAATTAAAAATTGTTCGGGTAATTTTTTTTATGTACCACGACATTTGTCGGTTTAAATATAAATGCTTACCGGTCTTAAAGGGTCTTTAGTTTAAGAATCTTGATGTAATTTTGGCCGTTTGTCTCTCGGCCTGGTTCTATTTATGCCCCGGTCACCTGCTCGCCGGGAATAGAAGCTGAGACATTGGCTATAGCCGCAATGATCGACTGATCGACGAGTCATGGTTATTTATGATGCCGTGCGAACCGTGTCACTCGAAGTTCGTTTTCATGAACACTAAGCGACCTCTTCATAAACTCACGTTGCTAGTTTTCCATCTACCGGCGCATAGCTGATTGTTGATCCTACAACAATGTGCTGTTGGTCAGGCATCAATTTCGGTGTCGCGCAAATTTAATTAAAATGCGCCCGTCTTTTGTCTACGCCCTCTGGAATATTGTTCAGGACACATTTATTCTCCGGAAATATTGCAACCCCTTTAGAGGTCCCTCCTAACTCTATTTGCTTTTAAACCTAAAGCTAGCTCAAAGCTAGAACCTTGATTGTTTACTCGGGACCTGACAAGTAAGTTACAGGGTGTCCGAAGCAAATCCGTCGGTCACAAACAACTCTTCGATAACTGATCGGGTAAGGCGCCTATTCAATATTCATGAACCTCTTTTATGTCGGTTGGACGACAAAGAAACTGATTTTTTCAATAGGTAAAAGTTCTCCAATGCGCTCTTCTGAAGTTTTTGAGCGAAGCGAGAACATAGGCACTTACTTGTGAGGTTTTGGTGACTGAAAATGAGCACGGTGGTTTATTTTAGGTAATTTTTAAACATGTTTTTATGCAGTATGTAGGTATGTAGTTAATAACGAATAGAATTTAAAAAAAAAACAACACATTGCTGGTTTGGTAGGCAATTATAATTAAGTTACATTCCGTTCTTGTTGTTTCTAGTTTCATATATTTTTCCGAACACGTACCTAAATTCGTCATGAAAACTTTTAGTTTCTGCTGCTTGCCTAATTTCAAAACCCTTCGGGTCCAAACTTAGATAAAACCTAGGTTATAGTCAAGACGTTTATTATTAAACAAATTAGTATGTAAATCGGGTCTGCAAGTAAATATATGCCAGCTAATGGCCTCATTATTATGATAAAACGAGTGCATTTTTATTCATCCCTAATTTTTAGTAAACGACCCTCTTTGGGTTCACGAAAGATTAACCACAGCTGTAGAAGATGAAATTTACATGACAGTGACATGAGATTTTGATAGAATTTGTATATAAATTCAAACGTTTATGTCACAAAAAAAATTAACCAAATACTTCATTAAAAGTATGGTTAATCTTTTCATTTGTTGTTTCATTGTTAATATTGTCCGCGACAAAAAACATGACATAGATGTCACTTGGCAACAGTATAGGTCTATAACACTGAAAATAAAACCAGATGAAAAGTTTCTGAGATTTCCTCCTAAATAGGTACCTACACACTTCACCTCTTTATAATTGCAAAGCTATCCATGAAAAATAAAATTAATAACATAAAATAGACGCATAAATTAATTACATAACTCGATTGAACTTTAAAGAATCCAGTCGTAAGTGAATGTCATAAAACACTTAGATACGCAACAACCCACACTAATGGTCTATAGATACAAATTGATACTGGTATGCGCTTAGCTCTGTTGTTGATACGACGACAACACAACGACTTTAGATTGAAATCGGAATTAATAATATTGTCATTCTAAAATGGGCGCTTTAGCAGAATCATATTAATAAATAATACTGTGTCTTGGACCCTGCTCCCGACACCGGCGGATCATTATTTTTTTTCTTTTAAATGTATTTTTAATATTTTTTACGATATATTTAAAAATATATAAATTAAGTAGTTAAAATGAATAAAGGAAATAATACTATGAATTACGTTAGAATTCATAAAATGGTTACAAAGTGACAATTCATTTTATGAATGCGTCTTTGACCATTTTAAGAATTTTGATTCACAATATTATCCCACTAAACCGCTATGATTCTGCTAGTAGGACTAGCAGAATCATAGCGGGGAAAAAAAACCACTAGTTCTACCGTATAACTGTGTAGTAGAACTAGTGGGAATGATCCATTTTAGGCCCCTAGACGTTTAGGTACTGTTTATTTTCTTTTTAGTTGAATAGGTAGGTATAGTGCTCTATAATGTTTCAATCAATTCAATCAGTATGACGGTAATGTATTAGACGCGGTCACGCTAGCACGACTCACAACAAAATAGTGATGGGACATCTGACCATACTTCCACAACGTTCTGTAAGCGTAGTCTCTTTCAAAGCATACCGTACATAATAGGATTAAGTTTATCCCATGTTTTGCATATTTCATCAATCGCCATTGTGTCGACTAACGATGTACAAATGTGAAATGTGTCTCTTTACGAAGACCCGCGTTTGAAGGCGTTCTTTATAATTCAACTCGGTGTATACTAAACGTTGGTTCGGTCATTACCCTGTACTGACTAAGTGATCCGAGAGAGTTTTTGTCGTACACGACGACAATAGAGCCGTCACGGAGAATTATTTAAACGATTGACAATGCAACGCTGCTGTAGTTCAAAACATCTGTGGATACACCTGGGGGGTTACCATGACGTCTTAGAGCAGGATTTTTTTAATGTCATTCCAGTTTGAGAAAGTGACGGAGCTATAGAGGACGTCTAGCGCCATGTCTTTCTCACTCTGGAATAAGATTAAAACAGTGTCCCTGATCGGGCGCCATATTGTAGCAAAATAAAAACAAACGTTAACCAGTAATACTGTACTTGCTTCTGTTGACTCCCAAATCAGATGTTTTTAGGGCACATGCTTGTTAATGTGGCCTGGTCTATTGAAACCTGACGTTGATAGATCAGATAACAAGTACAGTTAGGTAGCTAATTAACAGCGTAGTTAGTAATTAGCATCATTACTAGTATCTAGAGAGCAGTGGCCCAGTGTTGGCGGTCCCGACTTACGAACAGAAAGTCGTGGGTTCGAACCCAGACAGGCGCATTACTTTGTGTAATTTATTTCATCACCACTGCTCCCAAAACGGTGATGAAGATATACATCGTGAGGAAACCGGCACGTCCTAGAACCAATACATTCGAAGACATGTGACATCTGCCAATACGCACTGGGCCCGCGTGGTGGATTTGTAGACCATTCCCTCTCACTGAGAGGAGGCCTGTGTCCCAACAGTGGGAACATTATAGGCTGGTCATGATGACTAGTGTCTTGAACATTGAAGTATTTAGATTCACAACAACGAGTTTGTAGCAAGATGCTTACTTTCGCACTATGACAACTTTTTTTTTTTATTTCAAGTAATCGGTAGCACGTTTTGAAATCACCATACATTAATGTACCAGTCTTACCAAGGGGTATCGTATTACCCAGTACTAACTGGGTTGTGGAGGTCAGATAGGCAATCGCTCCATGTAAAATACTGGTATTCAGGTGCATCCGGTTAGACTGGAAGCCGACCCCAACATAGTTGGGAAAAGCTAGGCAGATTATGACACATTAATGTACAAAAACATTTTACGTAATTATATCTGGGAGTATAAACCTACCTACCACCTACCTACCTAGTATGATTATCCATATTATTTTGTCCATGGGTAGTACCAATATTTATGGTATCTACTCCGAATTTATAAACGAGTTAAACAACACAATGGATAAAATTCAATACAATTTTCGACTGACAGACTGACATACTTCACGAGCTAACAGCATCGAATGAATTACTGCCTGATATTCAATTACTAGTAAACAGTTTGTTAACTAATATGATTTAACAATCAATTTTAATGAACATTGAACCCACCTAGTAAAACAGTATATAGTGCATTAGTTAATTAAGTAACTAGAATTACAAAATTAAGTGATTTTCCGCTGAAATACCTTTGCAAGCATTGATGTTGATGATGATTCTTCGACCCGATTGGCGTACCGGTAGTGAGGCTGCCTTACGTTCTTAGGGTCCCGGGTTCGTAGAGAACTCGTTCGGAGAGAACCTCACAGCGTCCCGGCCGCCGCGGGAGACGCCCCGGGCGTCGGGGGCCAACACGTGGCCCCCGGCCACCGTAGGCGCGGGCCTGTGGACGGTGGGCTATGGGCTAGCTCGCCGTCCGTCCGTCTCATGACGACAGGCCGTGTCGACGGCGCGTTCGTGTTCCACGCGCGCCTCTAAGAGAGTCAGCAAAAAGAAAGGGGTCCGCAAGGACCGATGCCTGCCGGGGTTGCGGGAATGTTCGAAAGAGATACCGTGGCCCCGGAACACAAAGGGCGATGAAGGAACACGGATGGGTTTTAGTCAGTAAAAGTCTGACACTCCTTCCTGCTCCGCCCAGAGCGGGAGAAGTCATTTGATGATTTCCCATCCGAAAAAAAAAGGGTCCCGGGTTCGAATCCCGGTAGGAGCAAATGTTTGTGTGATGAGCATGGACATTAAATTTGTTTCAGAGTCATGGATGTTTATAATAAGTATGTATTTACAAACAAAAAGGATCTATGTAGTATATCAACTATCTATCTACTACCTCGTTGCTTAGTGTGGCACTAGATGGCGCTGTGTGTAATGTCCATCGGTATTTATTATCCAGCGATATTCTAGATGTAACATTTAGAGGCTCTGCTAATTAGGGTAAATAATTCGCAGGATGAAATAGCTAACAATTTTTGACCGAAATAAAGAATAGGATATAGTGTAACCCATTCCTTATACAATCTAAAGGTGCATCAACACCAAAACCAGGTAGTTTATGTTGAGCAACACATACGTACGTTTATGTTCAAACACTTGCGATTTTTATACATTTTTGCCCATTAGTCATCTTGGCCCCCTATTACAAGGGACTTAAAACATAACTGGCGAAATGTGGTTGTACCCATAGTTACATCTCTGACTAACCCTTTGGGGATTAGGGCGTGATGTTAATGATGTGTGTGTCTTCCACAGTCCTACTTTTACCCCTGCTGGGCCTCTCCTTGCTAGTGCTACGTTCCGCGTTTCCGTGCCAGCCTCATCCAGGTTTTACCGGAAACGGCAATATTGTCGTTTATAGTTTACCACCGTCGTGCGAACAAAAGTATCCTATGTAGTCCTTAGACTCCACTCAATTAGCTTATCACTAACGGGTGCGCTTGCAAAATTCCGTTCAATTATTTTTTTCTATCTATATATTACACTATCAAAACAATCGTTTGAAATACATCGCTTGCCACATACTAATGTAGCAATGACACTCGCGAAATGGGACGTAAATCAGCACGAGATATAATAAATTGTCGCATTGACGTTCAATGGACGTCAAACAACCAACAACGAACGTGAGAATACGCAGGACGAGCCGGGAATAAAAACTAGTCTTAATGTGCATAAAGTGTAAAACACGGTGTAACTGTACACAGCTACTGAATTTGTATGTTTACGACCAGTGCAATACATTCTTTGATCTATTTAAATTTACGAAAAAAATGTTGAAACAAAATTATGCAAATTAAATTTTTCATGATATTGGCAGTACTTCTTTTGGTACCTAGAAAATAAAATAATAAAGTGTAACTAAATGATTAATTGTGTCATAGAAACATAAAAAAAAAAATCTTGTTAAAAGTTTTTGAAACACATCACGAAGCAACCTTTAAGCAAGCTTTTCCACTTTTGATTTGACGTCATTATACCCACCCTTATATGCGACCTATCTCAAATAAAACCACGGTGTTCATATCTTCTATGTTAGCGCAAATAAATAAATCATTTTAGAGTGACGTATAAAGACCCAGTGTTCCTATGTTTGGTTAGCGTTAGGCCTACATAAACGCAGCATTTTCTGACAATAATAAGATACACAGTCGCTATTGTGATGTCAACTATAAACGCTTAACTTTAAGTTAACACCCAAGTTACTTGGAAATGGCTGAAAATGTGTGCCAATAAAGGTTTTTAATAGATTATAGACATAGATTTTATCTTGAGACAGCACAAACTGGAGAAGAATAGGTAGGTCAAGACGTGGTAGAAATTAAGTTAGCAAGCTGCTACTCTCCCGAGAGCATAGTCAGAGTGGCATTATTACCGAAAATGACGACGGGAAAAGCATACATTATTTCATTGACATAATATATGTTTCCGAAAACCTTATGTCACAGTTGGAAGCAGTTGTAGAAAAATACGAAACGCCTTGAAAGTCAGGCCCTCAGGATGCAACGAACGAAAGTTGTAAGAATAAACATTCCAAAACAAATCTTAAACTGAGAGCCAAAACCACCATCATCATCATCATCATCATCATTTCAGCCGAAAGACGTCCACTGCTGGACATAGGCCTCCCCCAAGTGTCGCCACATTTCTTCACCAGGTCATCGGTCCACCTAGTGGGAGGCCTTCCAACGCAACGTCTTCCGGTTCGCGGTCGCCACTCCAGAACTTTTCGGCCCCATCGGCCATCCGTTCTGCGAGCAATGTGCCCACATAGTTAAAACCACCATTGATAAACTATTGCTTAGAGTATTCAAAAGAAAAAAGATTATTGGCCCACGCACTCATAAGAAAACACTCACATAGTCAAAGTCGCTAAAATGTACTGAAGGAACTATTCCATGTGTGCACGCACAGCCTTAAATCGAATTGTAGACTTATTTAAAAAATCATCGCTGGCATGCCTTCCACAATAAATAAAATACTGTCTTCGGTTGTGGCAACGAAACACTGGCCTTTCACAGACTTTTCATAATATAATAAAGGGGGCAAAGAAGTGGCCTGCTCACGACTAAACGCAGGGACAATTTTGTAATAAGAGTAACCCTGTACCTGGCGCAGACTAGCTACTGCTTATTACACAGTTTAATTTATTTGCCGGTTCACCCTGTCTGGAACCTATTACGTTAGCGCCGTAAACATACGAACAATGGATGCGGTATATTTGACGCGGAAGAACATTTTTTTTATTGTTTTTCCGATTTTGTTCTTGATCTTTGCTATGAGGAAAAATAGTTATCATGAGTGCTAAAGTTATTAATATGTATTAAACTAGATTCTACGTACCTACACATTAATTTCCTTGGTTTATTTAGGTACCTAGTCAGATCTTCTCGTAAATACCTGGGCACGTAAACAGTCATTTATTACCGCGTCCACGACTTTTCCTTCGATTTTCCATATCCGCGGATCAGTCTTGGTTTCGTGCTTTATAAATAAAATAATACTTACCTAACCTTGATACTTATACTGTAGTATTTGTTTAACCAGTATAATAAAAGAGACTAGCATTTTTTTACCTTGTCTATAGACTTTTTGTTAAAATAAACTCGTTACGATTGCGAGCTAGTTCTGTGTAAATACATATTTAGAACGATCAGTTATGGTTTTAATTTTTTTACTTTTAGCACAATTTTGTTCCAGGATTTAGAGCAGGCACTTTACGATCTAAGGGTTTTTTATCTCTGTAAGTTTGCACTCAACACCAAACTTTTTCACTGTGCATTAGAGCTCGTTTGGACTATTAAATTCAGTTTTCCCTCATGATGCAGCAATGTTTTTTTTTACCTGAGGGTGATTTGACATTTTATTAGCGATATTAAAGATCAAAGAGTCTTAAATGTATTGGATTGACTAAAGTTTTTATTATTGAAAAGAGCAACTAATTTTGGATAAAAAAACAAGTAAACAAAAAATGATTTTGTTGCCACAAAAAAAAGCAATTATTGGCAAAAAAAAATTTTCTTTTTACCTCCTTATCTAGGTCCTGAGGGATGTCATCGTGTTATTTCAGGTTCTAACTCACAAACTCGCGTATGAAAATCGAAACTAGTACTTAAGCGCTAAGTCTATCTTACTAGCATATTGGGGCATGCTAGCAATACTCGTAATTCACGAGATCTTATACATAATGTCAAATATAATTATTCCGAAGAAGGCTCAATAGGCAGTGTAATTATTGCCTCGTAACTTATTAATGAACCTGTTTTAGGAGGCAACACAAATCGCGAAGCGCTTCTAACAAGCGTTTCACTATGGTTACTGATAACTTTGATTGATTTTTATAACCATTTACAATTTTAGTTTAGCATTTTTTGATACTATGTTACTGCTTTTAATAGTTTTTTTTGTTACCATTGTTGTTGTATTGTATGAGTATAAATACCTACACCTCCACCAATCCCTTCATGGATTACAGGCTTTATGTTACGTTATGTGTTTATAGAACACTGCATTGATTCTTGCATGCGGCATACGATCTCAAAAGCCTAAGCCCGAGATACATCATGCAGCTTGGCAATACTTTGAGAACCTATTGGTAGCTTTACGATCCTTGTATACGCACCCCTTCACACGCTCTTGACAGGTAAGTGCCCTTTGATTTTCGGAGAAATAATCTTATCAGTAACTTGTGCCGGTTAGCAATGATATTCTAGTAAACAGATATGTTGTGAGGCGCAATCGTGAAGACTCGAAAACGGGCCAATTGGGTCGTTTTGCCTTTATTCTGCGTCACTGCGTGTATGTGAGCTGGCTCTGCCCCGCGGAACACCGTTTTCGGTAGTTTTGTAGGTGTATAACATATCTGTTTATTAGAATATCATTGCCGGTTAGTTTTTAAGCTTTCATTCCCCGGTTGCCCGACGCTGGTTGTCGGCCAGAGCGTGAATAAGAGACTTTATACTAAAGCTGCTGTCCAACTTTAGGCACGGTTCCGGGAGCAGCCATCGTTTTGATAAACTCCCAATTTCAAATACTAGGACCAGGATCTATCTGGCAAATTGGAACTTTGGCATTGTTTCGGTAATTCAATGTACACACTTAGTTGTTCCGCGTAAGTGTTAGGGTTTATTCGTAGTTTATGGATAAATAGTTGATTCCCTATGCTTTCATTTAATCCTATTAATCCTGTGCAGTGCAGCTTTTGTTTGCTTATTTAAGACACTTGTACAGGATTTTTCAATAATAATATTTTTTGAAAAACGTTTGACCTTGTTATGATTGCATTATGCAAACACCTGATGGTTTTTAACGATCGGCAGCATTTTATGAAAGGCTCGATGTTGTTTTTCCTTTGTCCGAATTTCCCAGAAATTTCTTACGATTTTTCCGCACTTCTCAGTAGCTAGCTGAAAATACCCTCTGTTCGTTTCCTTCGCAGTTCAGTCGTATTGCTCGTTTGGTCGTAACATTGCCAGTAATACCTTATAAAAATATGATTTCTTGGAATGTGCATCTTTTACAAATCTTCAACAGGATAATCCAGATATTACGCTTTTGTAAAAAATACGAGATCTTAAGCGATGGCCACACCGAGTGGGCGAGGCTGCCGAGGCATCGTTTTACCTCTTTTCATAATTTAGTGCACACCGCAAACTATCGAAAGAGCCGAACGAAATATGTAAAAGAGCTTCGTCCGCCTCGCTCGCTCGCTCGCTAGCTGGCGGTGTGGCCTGCGCCTTACTCCCAGTGTTTGAAGCCTACTACTAAGTCTCAGCATGTCGTGTCATGTCGCACTGTTGTGGTCTTCGAGCCAGGTTCTGCACAAACTCCGACCTTTTGTGCAACGTTTGCTCAAGGTACAATTTAGTTTGACCCCTTTAATATCTGCAGGTACTGAGCTGTCAGTGGAAGTAGTTCATTTATATTATTTGGTAGCTCTATGTGAAACTATTACTATAGTATCTACTGGTATTGATGCTACTGGTATTTTTGAAGGATTTCCTTAATTATGTTGGATACCTCTAGGTTACCTATTAGCACAATGGCACACATTTTAGCAAACGGTTTAGCATTTAATGCGCAAGTTGTATTCCTTTACTGTTACTGTAATCCTATACCATCCTACTGGTGGACAAAGGCCTCTCCTCATAACTTCCAAATCTTTGGATCCGCTGGCTTTAGTGAACCGAATTATCGAACCAACGCATTTGACTTTACGAGTACACGTACCAAGACCAAGTACCCTAATTAGAGATTTTTTGAACACAGGAAGAACTATATTTGTAGATCTGAAGGCCCGTTTTCTATAACTTACTTACCTATAACTGTCAGATAAGCCACGTCTCGCAGTTATCGGTGTTTCTATGAACAAAGTTAGCTTGAAATATCCTATCCGCGTCACCTACCTGTCACTTTTTTCATAAAAAATCAAAGATAGATTTTCTGTGACGTTTTGTTTCTAACCGTCTTTTAAGCAAAATGTCAAACAGACAGGAGATAGCAACCTACCGAAACCAAACAGTAAGTTATTGAAAATGGCCGTAAATAGACAACCCGTAGATAGCCTGTTTTGTGTACCTTTCTTTAAAAAAATAATAATATCGTAAGCATCGTTAATAAGTCTATAAAGTAAAAAATCGGAAATTTAAGTAATTTGAGAACATTAACTTACGTCGAGCGAGTGATGCGTCGTAGACTTGTCGTTGGGACGCCCCTTACGCCCCCTACGCTAGAAAGCTTTTAATAAAATATTATTACCCTCATATGAACGTCGAGGAAACCTTATTTGAGGTTTTCACGAACGCTATGTAGCCACGTACAAAGTGGATCCCAAATGTTTATTTTGGTTACAATCTTTAATGCTAGACGAGTTTGATTTATGCGCAGATAGGACTTTTTCTCTAATAAAGGCATGACAAACAAAGATTTTCCTTTGTAATATCGAGGTTTCGGGTGTTTAAACCCAAGGCAATATTTTAAATTATATATGATGATAAAAAAATAGATTTTGCGTTGTTCTAACAAAGCTAGATTTCAATCTCAGCATTAAAATATAGATAGCTGATGTTCACTACGTTTGATGCCCTTTTAAAGTTTGTTGTTAGTTTATTTAATAGTTTATACATAGTTGTTTCCTTCCAGTTCGGACAGAACTTGTCTTAAAGACAGGTTTCGCAAAAAGTGAAAGTAGTGGAGGGAGGCCCTTGTCCAGCAGTGGGACAGAGCAGGCTGGGGAAGAAAAAAACAAAAAAAAAGAATGGTTATAGTCAGTTTGCTCTACACAATTCAGAATAACAATGAAAAGATACATTTGAGAAAAAAGACTAAATCATTGCAGACACGGGATATGTACACGTAACTACGTACACATAGAAATAGGTTTACAGTCTGTTCAATTACCTTCTGTTAATTGCAAATCTAAAAGGCACATAGTTAACGACATTGCTTTTACTATTAACCGTTTAAACTGTCTAAAGCGTGTTACATAAATCTTTCGATTAATGTAAATGCATACCTAACCGGCCTGCCGGCCTAAATTGCAACGAAATGACGTCAGTACTACAAATGTTAAGTATTAATGTGCATTGAAGGAATAACTCTCAGGATACGAAGGTTTCGCATTCCTTACTGTCACTGTTACTGTTAGCCTACTTTATCCCATTGCCTGGCATAGGCCTCTCTCCATGACTTCCACTTCCTTAAATCCTGGGCTACGGGCTACAGGTGGCCTACCATGACGTCTTAAAGCAGGACTGTTTTTAATCTCGTTTTCCAGAGTGAGAAAGAGATAGCGCTAGACGTCGTCTATAGCTCCGTCACTTTCCCACACTGGAGTGCCATTCCTCCATTCCAATCCTGCTTTAAGACGTCATGGTAAACCCCCTGGTCGTTGATCCCACAAACACTCCTTAGTTATGATTTATTTTCGGCTCAGTAGGCTACCAAAACAATTCTGGAAGTACCTAAGGTGGTATCCACCATGTCAGCATCTTACTGGAATACTTCTTTCCTCCGAAAACGTTTGCTCTTGTGAATCTCCACCTAAGGCCCGGTTTCCACCAAAGCGGAGACGAGCGGAGCGGAGAGGAGGTGTGCAAGATTCGACCAATCACAGGAGAGACGGGAAACGCGATGTAGATTTCAACCAATGTGATTGGTCGGTTTTCACACTTCTCCTCTCCGCTCCGCTCGTCTCCTTTTTGGTGGAAACCGGGCATAGAGCGGTGGTAAAGCTGTTCTCGTCAATGTTTACTTCAGTCGGGCAATATAAGCAAGCCAGAGATGGTGGACAAAACTTCACCTGGGAGAGAGTGGATTTATTGCCCATTTACGAGTATTTGTTTATTGCCTAGATGGGCCAGCTCTTAGACCACCTTATCCATTTCTTTCATCAGTTGAGCAGCGTAAATTGCGCTACCTAACATTTTAAATACCGTTGTATGCAATATAGTAGAATATGTAAAGCATTCACCTTCATCTTCCTGTTTGGGGTCGGAGTACGTTTTCTTCCATTGCATTCCCCCTGTCAGACGTCACGGCATCATTTACTCCTTTCTATTTCATATCATTCCTTACACAAACCATCGATCACTCTTTTGTATAAGACATTCAAAGTATCCAATAACTCCATGAATGTCAGCGTAAAACAGAAGCTTACAGTACCCAACTTGATTTCTCGGGTTCGCGCACCTCTGGACTGTTAAACACCGCCACGTGGTCGCGATACATAATACCGACGAACTTTGCGATTTTCCCCAGGCAGCGTACGCGCAAACTCTGAACCCGTAAGACTCGCGGGTACTCGCCTATTTATGCAGTCTTAAGTATACCACGTAGTAGGCCCCGGCGAACAACGACGGAATTTTAATACGCATAGGTGTTACTGTTTATAGAACGAAAGATGTGTAAAATTTGTCGGGACTACGCTCTGCTTTTTTTCCTTTTTTTTATTGTCGATTTATGCTAACTAGACTTGTGTCGTTTGAGCACTTGTTATACGTGAGCTTACGTGAGCGAGGTGGTAAGTGGTGCGTAGTTAGATTTGATGAGCTTCGGGTGGTGTGATATTCTATTTTAAGTTCTTTACTAAGGCTTTTTTCTTAGCTACGCAATCATTCACGCAAAGTCATTGGTGTCTATGTGAAGACGAATAATTATTTATGATACAACTAAGTCACCTAGTGGCCTAACTGATACTAGTACTTACCTAGTTCCCAAGTTCCAACCAAGCATCTCTGTATTTATAACAGATTCGTATGTTTCTAAATTAAATGCTCCGTAGTCTTGTTCAAACACTCCGAATTCGTAAGTATACAGAGAAACGTTAATTTATCTTGCCAAAGTCTGTCACGGAAATTGGTGCAGAGATAGTTGCATAAGCAACCACAGATTTGCATCGCGTTCAGACTTTAACTTCTTAAAAGTTAAACTGTTTGATCAACGCAATCGTATCCCTTTGTAGCTTTTAATGAAGCTTCTACAGCGCCATCTTACGCTTATTTTCGGAACTAAAACTTGATCTAGTTCTGAAAATAATAGCAGTCTCTCTCATCAGTACTGTCTCTCATTTTGATGAATAATTGAAAAATAAATCACAAAATTCATGTAAACAACAAAAACGGAAATATTCTGGTAACAGTGAGGTTTATTCAGATACCTCTTAAATCTACTAGGTGACGCTGATTGTTACTCCTTTGACGCTTTCGTACAAACATTAAAAAATACTTGCATTTAGGAACATTTTATATTACATAAATCATATTATATAAAAGTTGGTGGTGTTGTCAAAATACGACGTTAATTTATAAATCGAATCATGATTGGCAATTTCTAGTGTCGCCATCTGTTGGCGACGTGAGCATTTAACGCAGTTCCTACGGGATTTAGTAGTACCTGGAAACGTTTCTAGATGGTGCTGTTAAATGTTTTTACACCAAGTTTATAATATTATTGTTTGTCAACAGGAGCATGTGGTGCCGACGATTTTAGATGCCGTAGCGGTAACTGCATTGAGTCAAGCCGCCGCTGTAACAACGTATACGACTGCCCGGACCAGGACGACGAGCTAGGCTGCGGTAAGTACATAACTAGTACTTATGTGCCAAATACGAATCCTTTTCTAACTTTCATCATCTTTGCGTATCGTACCGACTACCGACATCTTATTATTTTCTCTAGGCCCAATAAGTCTAGCCAGTAGCAAAGTGAAACGAGTGCGGCCGGCTGCAAAAATTCTTGAACTACATACTTACTTGAACGTTTGGCGCCTTCGCTAGCAAGTAACCAAATGTTGAGTCAAAGGCGCTACGTAAAGTATCTGTCAATGCGTACACAGCCCAAAGCGTAGGCCCCACCAGCAGCTAGCGAGCGAGCCGGGCGAGCATCGTTTCTCCTCTTTTCATACTTCGGTTCGACCGTTTCGGTAGTTCGCGGTGTGAACCGAAGTCTGAAAAGAGGTGAGCTGGCGGTGTGGCCTGCGCTCTATACAACTGGGAAAATAATTTAGCTACTTCGTACTTATTAATCAAATTGTGAGTGGATAATTGTGGTACTAGTTTACGGGGCAGTGATTTTCGTTAGTCGTATATTAGTAGTATTTCTATCAATGTTTAGGGCACTTCGCAGTTGAATAGACAGTTCTGCAGACCTATCCTAACCTTTGCGTCGAAATTAAAGTCGTATCTTAGTAGATACGACTTTAATTTCGACGCAAAGGTTATAGTTTACCATCAATTAGGAATCCCGCAATCATTTGTAGATACCAAAAACCAAATTGAATTGTTTCTGATGCTCTTCGTTTGTTCTGTAGAATGCCGAGGCGACGAATTCCGTTGCGAGAGTGATGGCGTCTGTATCGAAGAACGCAAACGCTGTGATGGCCAATATCACTGTGCGGACGGTTCCGACGAGCAAGACTGTGGTAAGTACATGGTAGAAGTCAGTGGTAAGAAGCCACAGTCAACCAACGAGAGACTATGAGCAGAACAGCAGATTGAAGCAGGACGGCAAGTGCATATTCCTGACTGATTCTAGCTAAACTGCAAGGTGACAACAGTTGAGAAATAAGACCATTGGAATGTTACGACTGCCAAAATAATTATGCATGATAAGCATTGAGCATAGCAGTATATCGCATGAGGTACTAATGATCGAGACACATATTTAAGGCAAAAGGGCATGCTTCCCCCTTTTCAAGTCAAGAATAACATTGTTTTCTTTTGCTCACCAAAATTGTTGTGTCAGCTCGTAATGCCTTGTTCCAATCCAAAAACAAATAAACTAACGTGGAATTTTCACACGCTGCTTTCGTGGATTATTTGTACGGTAAGTCTCTACGGCTATATGGTGGGCCGGTCTCCATGTCTGTAAGGACACTGGGCGGTTCAGGTGCCGTGATGGCTCCTGCGTTTCCATCCTACTCCGTTGCGACGGTTTCAAGGACTGCAAAAAAGACGGCAGCGATGAAATCGGATGTCGTAAGTATTTGCTTGAACGCAACTAACCGAGTTGTGGTTTTGTTTATATTCAATAGATTTCATTTTAAATTAACTACTTGTTCAGTAAACAAGATGCATTTTTATAGTTTGTTTGCTATTGTGTGCGAACATAATTAATGTAACGTAGAATCTGTGTTTGTTTAATTATTTTTGTAAATCTAAGTCAATTTTGGAACTCAACCTATATTTTATGAAGAATAAGTTAATCATAATAAATTAATATGAATCGTATGATATATAAACAAAACCACTTAAACAATGGTGCGGATACTAAATTCTAACCCAATAACAGCGTGTACAATAAAGCATATCATTCTAAAAGCATGCAGATCAGACCAATGGCAATGCGATCATGGGAGCTGTATCAAACGGACGAAACGATGTGACGGACGGGTTGATTGCCCCACAGATAGGTCGGACGAAAGGAACTGCATTGGTAAGACACCCATACCCATAAAGATTGAACAAACACTTAGTCCACCCCCAATATATCATCAACAGCCAGATAACGTTTCTAGCTCCATATTAAATCACATTATTATCACTGAAACTATGTCTTACCTCATGCATGATAGAGCATCCAACCTCAAATTTAAATCACAATGATCAGTATACATGTATGGCTTTGCATGTATTTCCAGCCACTGGCTACTTTAAATGCAGAAGTGGAAAAATCATATCCGAGTCACTAAGGTGCAATCGTCAATATGATTGCACGCCCGGAGATTTTTCAGACGAACAGAACTGCCGTAAGTTATTTTTTCCGTTTAGGGTTCTACTTTATTTTGCTTACTATCTCTTTTTTACTTTTCTGAATCTGTTTTATTCTGACTTTATTTCCATATCTTTCTCTTTCCAATGAGTCTCCATGGTGATTGGTTTTATCATTTCGAATTAAAACAGATTTTTACTCTTCTTTTCATTTCTTTCAATCTTTAATTTCCGAATTGCTGGTAATTTGTCAGCTTCTGAAGTAATCAATATGACTGCAGTATATTTCTTTTACCGACTAGCATGTGGCGCGAGCGACTTCAAATGTGATAATGGACACTGCATTCCCGCATCCAAGCATTGTGATAGAACTCATGACTGTCAAGATGGTTCTGATGAACGCGATTGTTCTTATGGTTTGAACTTTTTCCAAATTTTAACAATGATTTTTGTAAATTTTATAGATTTCAATATTTTTAAAAGGTGACGGTGAATCTTTATACCTCCCTTTAGCATGTTGCTCTTCGAACTAATTTTTACATTCAGTTGCTTACTTATATGCACAGCATTAAAGCTGCACTTTACTAGATATTCATAACATTGATTAATGAACATGAATTTGACGCGATCGCCTGTCGGACGTGACTTATGCTGAACATGATGTTACCTTTGAAACTCAAGAAGTTTAATGAATTCGAAGTTTCATCTGCCGGGCATTCGCTTCAAGTTTATCATTTTGGATGACTAAGATTATACTGAACAGATCTTTGCCATCTAGAATGCTTTAATTTCTTATTTTAATTTGATGGCATTAGAAAGGGATTCTTGTTTGTGATGACTCCCTTCCTAGTGTATTTATGTGGTTATGGCGCACTATTACGGCAGGCCCAGTTTGCATGGCTTATGAATACGAATGCACGAGTGGAATGTGCGTGCGAGCCGACGCCAGATGCAATGGATCAGTGGAGTGTGATGACGGCACCGACGAGACCAGCTGCCCTTGCAAAAGGGACCAATACCCGTGTCGCGACGGTTCTTGTATAAATATAGCCTATCTTTGTAACGGTCGGGATGATTGCAGTAATGGTGAAGACGAGTACAATTGCGGTAAGTAATGCTTGACGAATGCCTTCTTTTGTATTAATTTGATCACCGTTCAAATTTATCGTTCGTCAATCGTTTTAAATAGATAAGCTCTTTAATTTGATAGAAAATCTTTCTATGTATGATTAAAATCTTTTTAATCATGACGTTTGTGGCATCAATATAAAAATAAATATTGGAACTAAACTCAAGCCAATGTAAAACGACAGTCAGGAAACTATTTTACACCTACACCACTAAACCAATAATCACCTCTTCCTCCAAAGTTCTACCAAAGTCGAGCGATTGATGGACGAGTCATTTTTCTAAGAATCATCATATTTGTGTAAATATTTAGGGGCCCATGGAAATAACGATTGGAAATGCATTGACGGCGCATATTTTGTAAGTTTTTGGAGACGATGCGACGGTCAGTATGATTGTCCCGATCGTTCTGACGAGAAAAACTGTGAACCATCGAATGTGCTAAAAGGTCCACATTTCATTTTTTTATAGCTAGAAGCATGCGCATGCGTTTCGCATGAATACTGTACATCTCTGTTTATATTCTAGCAGTGTTTTCATATTTCTTGTTATTCTAGTAGTTAGATACTCGTATACATTCAGATCGAATGTTTCTTCGTTTCTTTTCTTTGATATTTCAGCCAGTTTATTTGTCAACTACGTATTGAAATTCTTCAATAATTTTGTTTTTGAAGTGGTAACAGTCGTAGTTACTCGCAATGTGTTAATCGCACTGGGGGTTCGGGAGAAGCGACGACAAAGAGTTAAAACTTGGCGATGTTTTCAGGTTCGTGTCCACCTGGACGTTTCATCTGCAATGCAGGATCTCGTGTCCAGTGCGCGGAAAAATGTAACAATATTCCCGAATGTGATGGAGGAGAAGACGAGGACGGCTGTGAAGGTACATTTACTTGAGATACATTAATAACTGTTTAATTTTATTAGAAGGTATACTAAAAGCGTTCAGAGGCAGTAGGTACCATCAACTTTTGTTCATTAATATTCTTGGAGTTATTCTCGTTGTTTTTTTAAACCTTAATGCCGATTATCCAAATCATAGAGTCGATGATAACGCCAACTAAAATATACTGACTGGGTTTATGGTAACACATCTCAACTACAACGATATCCCGAAGTTAAGCAATGATTTGTAAAAGGGTACTAAGTAAGTAGGCACTACGAAAGGAGTTAGCACTCTCCTTTCGAAGAAAAGAATACAAAAAAGGTAGAGGCAGAGAAAAGGTAAAGTATACATATTTCTCAATGTTTGGATACCCTGCAGCAACTTGGGGTTGTGATATATTTTTATTTATATATTTTTATAATAATAATGACTGTAATTCAACCAATCGATAATAGAAATATTATATTTTTGTCACTACTTTTAAGGCTGGCTTTGATTGTGTTGGGAATGAATCGCAGTGACATTTTCAGATCTATCACAATTTTTCTTACAATAAAGATTTCATAATATTTGGAATTTAATTGCGGTTTGTTCCCACTGAATAAGGACTTATTTAAAATAAGCGGATTCAGCATTAAATAAATGTTTGAATGAATCGCTTATTTTTAAATAACCATGTTACAAATTGCGTGCATGCGGTGCCATGGCAAACGGCTCTGCGTCCATTTGCGAATCTTGCGTCTATTTCTGTTGTCTGCTTTGAATGTTTGCTTTTAAGTTTAATGTATTCAAATGAGTCGTATTGTTTTTAAAGCGTGTGCCCACCCATGCGACGGCCAGTGTATTTCGGCCAGTCAGATTTGCGACGACCGAAAGGACTGTTCCGATGGATCAGATGAAGTCGACTGCTACAACTGTGATCGACCTGGTGACTTCAGGTAACTGACGACCTAGAGTTTATTACTTATCTACCTTTTGCTTCTTGTATTTTTTTTGTATGTGTTATTTCAATGCGAACTGCTATGTCAATGCCTACAGCGAAATATGCGATATGCGAAAGTTAGAAGTTGTCCTACCTTCAGGTTTCTGTAAACTAATGTTTTTATTTTAGATGCAAATCCGACGAATGCATTACGTACTTGCAGCGGTGCAACGGCATACCTGAGTGTATGGATGGCAGTGATGAGACAAACTGTAATGAAACTATAATCACCAGACCTGGTGGTAAGTTATTAAATATTTTTATACTACACTTGCCTAGTAAGTGTACTAATACTACCCCGCTAAAAGGCTTGAAAGCTGTTCATTAAACCTTCTCAAAAATCTAGGTAGTTATATTGTATGGAATTTCATTACTGCCCTGAAAATCAGGGTAGTAATCTATTACTAACGCGTTTTGGTTTCTTTTTAAAGTCTTGATGACGTTGGCAATCAAACGATTTAATTTTACCATAAAAAGTACTGGCCACTAGCACTTTTAAAGCAGGTAGCATACATTCCGATATGGCCGGCTTCAAACCTCTATGCGGTAGAGCGAGAGATTTATAACACTCTCGCTTTAACATATAAGTTGGAACCTGCGAAACGGGGCGTTTTACCTTCTCTAGCGTCTTACTGGCGCAAAAACTGTTTGACGCGCTAATAAAATAAAATAAAATAAAAACTTATTGTTGGTTGACGTATTTTGTGGTCACAATTTTCTTGGTAAAGTTTGTAACAATTGTAACAATGTCAATATAACTTTTTAATAAAATGCCTTTTTTGCTATTTTGTCTTGTACTTCATTGTGCTTAAGTGTAGTATAAAGCAGTATATATCACTCGAGGGTAAGTACAGATTACTAAACACGTGTGGTTCACGGCTCTCCGCTTCGCGTCGGGCCTCAAATGCACACTCGATTAGTAATCTGTGCCTTACTCCCCTTGGTGAATAAATAGCTATTATCTACACCCATGCTATAAATCCTCTAGAAAAGTATCTGAAACAGTTAGCTTATTGCCAACATTAAAACAGCCAGTGTCATAGTAACCATTATAACATTCAAACGGGTGTTATAATGTTGTACTAAATTTCATTATGCAACTCATTTCAAAAAAAAAACACTGTCATGCACCTGCGATTCACTACCACAGCGCCGTAATAAAAAAAAACTTAAAGTTTAATTCGAATTCACGTCGTATCCCGCCATTTTTGTTCGATATTAGTATTGCATTATGTACTTTGTTGTTTACAAAACTGAGTGATACAAGCTTTGTGCATTTTAATAATTGTACAATCCAAAATGTAAATAATTATATTACTACTTATACATAATTTGTTTGTATTAAATACTCAGCAATTAAAGTTTCCATGAATTTACATAGACTTCTTACAACACTACAACACCCTATGGTTTCAGAACCTTTTATGGAGGATTAATATCATGGATGTAGATAAAGTCTTGTATGAAACTGTACATAATTAGGTATTAAAACACTCATGTGATACAATTATCACCCCACACTCGTGTTTTAATACCCCTTATTATACAACATTTGCATAACTATTAAATTATATTTTGTAAGCATTTTGGTTACGTCATAGTCTTTCAGAGACTCTCAGGCAAAAATATTGCCTACTTCTAATAATGACTTTCAAAAAGATTGATATACTCGTAAGCTCTTCGCTAGCTTATCTCAGTGTCACACATGTTTTACTCTTTGAAAGTCACTTTGCCCAAGTAAAGTAGGTACTCTAGTGACTAACGTGACCTGCTAATGTTAGCAGTGTTTGCAAAGACTAAGAAATCAGCATGCCAACAGGGACCACCGAGTACCTACTCGTATAAGCAATATGAGGTTTGAGATAATTTTGTTATCAATTATCTTACTTATTTATACCTTAGGCTCCAGGCTCGCTCCTTACATATTCAAATAGCGCAAAAATGCTTGCTTGCGAGCAATCACTGGGACGCCTCTAATAAGAGAGCTGCGGGCTAGTTTAGTAGTTAGTCTTAGATTTTTTTATTCATTACCTACTCCTTTATTTACGTACTACAAATAGATCTAAAATAATAATAAAAATAGGTAATATGTACGAGTGTCAAAATGGGAAAATGTACTGTTAGCTAGGTTTTATGTTTGTATGAGTGATATTTTTAAATGTAACCTAATTTAGTGTAAATATCCGAATACTCTTTTAGCGGCGGTAAAGTCCTGAACTATACTATTGTGACAACTTTGTGCTTGAGAAACGCAAGACTAGAAGAATAATGACGTCAGAGTCCTTGGCATTTTTTTTTTTCGGTTGGGAAATCATCAAATTACTCCTCCCGCTCCGGGCGGAGCAGGAGGAAGTGTCAGACTTTTACTGACTAAAACCCATCCATGTTCCTTCATCGCCCTTTGTGTTCCGGGGTCACGGTATCTCTTTCGAACAGTCCCGCAACCCCGGAGAGTCTTTGGCCTTGTGTTGCGTTTCTTTGGCCCCATTATTGGCATAATTCCTATGAATACACCGTCATCATCTTAGTTCACCAACTTGTTGTATTAACAATGACGTTTTATTGCAGAGACGTGCACCTCGGAACAATTTAGATGCCAGTCGAACAATCTCTGCATTGACCTAGCTTTCTTCTGTGACGACAACTTAGATTGTGAAGATGGTTCTGACGAAGCTAATTGCCGTAAGTATTGACATATTGTTACTTCAAAATATTTACAATTTACAACGAGGAATTTGACATTTTTTATTAAAGAAGATACGTACATTGCTAGCAAATGACAAAGAAGATTAAGAATATAATTATTTTAGACCTTCCTACATTCGGTCTTCTATTTAATTAATTGATTAGTTAATTTAAAGTCATTCGTAACTTGTTTTTTTTTTACTGTAGTACTGTTCCTCTTAAGAGTAATATAAGTTTATTTAAATAGTCAAATACAATCTTAAATAGGGATAGAACGTAAAAGAAACGACTTTATCACATTGTTATTAAATTAAAGGAATTGCTGATGCTCGTTATTGATTTTATGAGGTATAAAACGAATGATTATAAACAAATATAGTATTATCTATCTAAATTGCAATGCAGACCAAAATAAAAAGGTATTGTCAAAAACGAGTATCAGTCAACTTAGTGGTTATTTTTAATATACAGGGCGTCCCACTGATATGCCACATGGAGGGAAAGTACCTTGAATATTGTAGATGGAACATTTTACTGAAAGAAGACATTATTTGAATTTAAAAAACAATGTATACTGCATTCATAGATATTTACCTAAATAATTACATGGTTGAACCGGGAATCGAACCCGTTACATGAGATATATAATCATCCTGTAGCTTTATCATACCGATCGAAAGGCTTCACCATAAGGATTATTTTTTGCTAAAAATAATCCGAGAGATAAAAGTAAAAAATAAATAATAATAATAGTAATAAATTAATAAAATAAACAATTTATCAAATGCGCAAAATGAGTCCCTTCCTGTTGAAAACAAAGTCGCACTCTTTTGATTAATAATTTACTTATGATTCGAAGCCTTTAGATCCGTATGATAAAGCTACAGGGTGATTATTTTTCTCGTGTAACGGGTTCGATTCCTGGTTCAACCATGTAATTATTTAAATATCTATGAATGCCGTTTAAATTGTTTTTTAATTCAAATAATGTCTTCTTTCAGTAAAATGTTTCATATACAATATTCAAGGTACTTTCCGTCCATGTGGCATATAAGTGGGACGCTCTGTATACATAATTGGCAAGCACAGGGCACAAACACGCTTTAGAAGTTAAGAGAAGCACTAACAATTTAACTATCGCACTAAATGAACCAATACATGGCGTACTTGCATCATAACTCATTAAATACATTTAACACTCAACGTATTTATTTAAAACATCGTTCCATATTTGTCAATAGTTTGAGGATGGAGGGACAGAATGATTTTATTGAGTGTTAAATGCATATGGTGATTTGTGGCTCCAGTGAGCTTTATGGGCACATTCTCTGTTGAAACTAACGCACCAAGCACTTCTGGATGCTATTAATTTGTGCCTTCTCTGGAATGGTACTTCTTTCTCTCTCTTTTCTGACACTCAAATAATAACTTATGCTAGAAACTTAAGTCAGCAAGGTGATATGGAAATTTAAGAAATCCATTCATAGTTAAGTGTAAAAAAATCTAAAAAACCCGACTGAAAAGGTTCTTTTTATTACTTTAATTAATTTAATAAGAACATAGACGAGGCATCGGTGATGGTGATGTTGAACCGTAATGGTGTTGATACAAAATGGCCAGGAAATTGTTGCGGGTATGAAGTGGGGTATAGCTCTGCCGTCTTGGCTATAAAGTCTGGGATAGAATTAGGGCATAATGCCGAAATAGGAAGGTTGATATTCACAATGGGTGTCCAGCTTGGTACATGACGAGAGCGTCGAGGTCACCAGTGACGGCGGAGTGTCACGAGTCCGAGTTCACCTGTTACGACGGCCGGTGCATTCCCCACTCGAGACGTTGCGACAATCTATACGATTGCTACGATTTTTCAGATGAACAGAACTGTTTAAATACTGGTATCTTACTCATTTTTGTACTGCCATATCTGAGTGTAACCACCGCTGTCAGCTAAATCCTTTTAAACAAAAGATATTGAGTAGGTAAACAATTTGGCGACTTTGCATAATCGGCCTGAACCGTTCCCACAGCTGGGACACAGGCCTACACTCTGTGAGATACTAGCCGTAATATAAGTATATGTAAGCCGTATAATCAATAAGCGGCTTTCTGAAAGTGATGATACATCCAACAGGAACTAAGTATTTTCAAGTCTATCAAAGAAAATAACTAAAGTTATTCCTTTTTTAGTTTGATTCGTCATAACTATGTGGCTTTGTAAGAAGCAGTTTTTATTTAAACACAAGGTGTATAAATATACCAATTACATGATTGATGGTGTTAAATTTACACTCAGATGTGGATGTACACTAAAGCAGATGTTGGAATGCGGTTTGATTGAACTAAAAATAATTAGTGAACCCCGATTTATTGTTGATTACTTCCAGACGAACTGTCTGTTTATTTCGTATTTTACCATACATCGTAAATCATATCATAATGT
This sequence comes from Xestia sexstrigata, assembly GCA_941918905.2. NCBI lineage: Eukaryota > Metazoa > Arthropoda > Insecta > Lepidoptera > Noctuidae > Xestia > Xestia sexstrigata. The sequence continues at coordinate 5,275,780 of OW799200.2, read as the reverse complement.
ATGTAGGTTAGTTTCATTTTAGACGATTAGGATTTTCAAAGCTGATTTAGACCCGTTTTATTTATCACCATTTTATGAGTTAATAATTTCTTACTAAATGAAATCATTCGCAACTAGGGTTTGAACATTTCTGTATCAATATTAAACCTGAAACCAATAAAAACAAGGGTCCTTGTCGCGAACGATTTCAAAAGCCTGTTTCGCAGTGTCCGGATAGGCATACCCTAATTTTTAGACAAGTTATCTGGAGGTGGAGAAACAGGCCCAAATATTTCCTTCTGGTTTACATGATTTCTTGCACGTTTTCTGCTTATAATCCTGTAAACGTTTTGATTTCATGATAACGATTGTAAAAAATAACAAGCTTCTACATACCTACTATATATATATAATAGATTATATTAATTTGAAAGTAAAACCGCATAAACCTTCCTCTCATAACTTGTTAATTCATTACAATCGTTAGAGGTTGTACGTGAAGTGCTACACGCATCTTTTGGCGGATGATTTACACAGGGGGGTGCTTTTACGTAACATTTTGTAAAAGTATCTTATTAAATTTATTGAAAAAAAAAAACAGGACAGTGTCTGTAGCTCCGAGCATGGCCACGCCCCAAAAGATACTTGTTCGCTAAACTGTTCAATATTTAGTCATAGTGTGATGCCATTCCTGCACGTGTCGATAGTTTGAACCTTTCTATACTAATACTTTCTATTAAAAGAACTCGTCATTAATCAGTCTATTTTATCATTCTAGCTTGTGCGGAGGATAGCTTCCAATGTCGCAGTGGTGAATGTTTCCCGACTTCTGCATTCTGCGATGGTAATATCGACTGCCGGGATGGTACTGACGAACTGAACTGCCCAACATCGACCACCACTCGGCTACCGGTCACCCCTGATCCGTATTACACTACGACGGAAAGGCCTAGGTACTATCCCGTCACACCAGGTGTTGACAGATACCCTGACAGTGGTGAGTTTTACATTCTTAGATACATTTATCGTTACCTATAAAAAAATTATAGCGATCATACCGGATTGAACTGCTAATTTCCACATCCATTTGCCATTTTGAATTTGGTCAACTGTTTCGATATTAATTCGAAAGTTAACTGAGTATCGTCATCGATTGGACTACATTCTGCACGGAGATTTTGACATCGAGCTCCTGGTCGTCTGGATTATCTTTAAAAAAAAAAAAGAACGAAAAAAAAATGTTTAAAAACTAATTATACATATAAACTGTTACTTTTATTCTTAAGTTTACCATTTACTATCTTCAAATTGTGTGGTAGGCAACATTTTCGCTAGACTTTGGGGCCTTAACTGTCAATTCCGTTTACTAGGCCGCGCATGCAGGTATCCACAGCAATGGCGTTGTGAGAATGGACCGTGCATTCACGTATACCAGCGTTGTGACGGTCGCATCGATTGTCCCTTCGACTACAGTGACGAATTTGACTGTCCCCGCCACAGTAAGGAATCGACTGAATGATCTGTGATAATATTGTAATCTTCTAGTCGACGTTGACCATTAACATAGTGTTACCAGGGACAGACCCCTTATACTTATTTAACGGATTCTGAATTTTCCTTATTAATACTGCAAGGCTCGCCTGCACCATAAAACACTAGATGCATTTAACGCTAAACGCATTCAAAACCGTTTCTGTCAAAAGTTTGTACGTTTGTGTGGTGCAAGCGGGCTTAAATGTGAAAGTGAGTTTGTTGTTATGTCGATTCCTAACCGATTGTTGAGTGATTTCGGCTCAAAAACAGTGCCGTTTCAGACAAGGAGACAGTTCAGTTTATAATAAAGTGATGTCTTTTTTTCGTGTCAGTAAACGTTTTTGTGACATGTCCTTTGTTCCCGACACGCCTCGACAGAGTGTCGTGACGGTTATCAGACACAGAAAAGTGACTTTTTTACCAAGTTTCTATTACATCGAAAATTGGTACTTAAAGAACTTAAAACAAAAAGAAAATCTTTAGGAAACATTTAAATCACAGACGCACTGATCATTGCCAAATATCCAAATTTAAAATCCTTTGTAAAAACAGATCCACGTTACTCAAAACTCTTGCATGAAATACGTTTTATCAACATTTCTGGATTAAACACGTCAATTTACATTTTAGTGAAGTAAGACAAAGGTATAAAACTTGTTAGCAACTAAATGTAGGTATTTTTCGTATAATGCATTATTATCTCTTAATTGTAACTATTCCGTGTAACAATTCTTTATTGCACACAAAATTAAAATATATAGCTTATGTACAACACACACAACATCATTGTTGAAGTAATTCGATGAAACGTATTTCACTTAACCGAATTAAAGAATGACGTAGTAAGAATAAACTAACAAATTAAATTCTAATTTTCTGCACTACCTACAAACAAACTGTATCAAACCTATCTATCTGTAGTCATGACTTTGCGACCTTAATCAGACTGAAGTCGCTAGTCAGGAGGTATAACTAAATAATTTGATTACTTATAACATTTGAATGATAATATAAGATAGTAAAACTAATAATTGTGACAGGTAAGGTGATAATTATGATGACATTACTTACCCCGTGTAAAGTATTGTACAGTTATGAAAACAAAACTAACAGTGTAACTATGACGCACGGTGTATATTATTTACCGACTCTGTACAGAATGGTTATTATAAATAAAAACCTTAAAAGCACATCATAAAAAATACATAAGAAAAATCACAAACTGTGAGTTATTAAATATTCAAGAACAAAATATCTATGTCTAAAAAAATAGACGAACTTCAAATTACGTCATATTCAATGCTTATTTTATTTCAGGTCCTCCGGCTCTGAACTTGAAGACGTACCCACCCGACCAGTCCGTCAGACACGGTAAGTCCTTTGTTTTGTAAATTCTATGTACGTATGCATACGTGTATGTGTTCAAAGTTGTGACTTAGTGTCCATGCCATGTTCTTGGAAAATTCAGCTCTACATAATTATATCGTAAGCTAGAAAGATCACTCTCGTTTATCCGTATTGTCAAACTTGTGAAAATGACAGAGCGGGCGGCGCACTAGTTAAACGTGAAGGTGAATTTAAATCCGAATGTGAGCACCACGTAAACACTAGCAACAAAAGTGCCTTCGGAATTAGATACCTCGCGCACTACACGGCTAGGCCCACGCATTTGGCCGCTGAAACTTCAACTAGGAAGAAAGTGTGGTGGCACGACCAGCTGTCCGACCAGTTAGGTTCAAGATAGCGACCGGTCAAGGGACAGTGGTCGCGAAATGCGCCAGCTCAACTATTATATCTTAATAAAGACAACCTACACGATAAATTGGTATTTTTGTGTGGAAAGCCAGTAACATTTTACATGACGCAATCTACAAAAAGGCGTTGTCAATGGTGGTTGCTTCGATGCAACCTTCGAAACTCCGATATTTCACATCAAATATCAAAACTTTCTGGTACACCCATTGTCCTAGAGTATAAGTAATTAGTCCACCTAGTGACATTAATAGTTATAATAAATTAATTATAATTGGCACTAAAGTAAAATACGTGTTTAGAAAACTCGAATAAATGTCTGCATTTATATTTATGTAAAATTATTGCATTTTCCTAACAAGAGGCAGGGAGGAACAGGTGAGCTACGTATAGCCAAGCGGAAAGTTGCAGGGTAGTGAAATAAAATAATTTATAGTGCTGTTTAAAACATTCAGTAATGTGATTCATATCTGACGGATGTGTGGTTGCGTAAGGGAACACGAGGATACCTCAAGCATAACTACCTTACATTTACGCTACATTAAAAAGCGATTTCCTTTCAAAGTATTATAAAAATGACGGATTACGACCATAATATTTTCGGAACTGTACCCAACTGTATTTGGTTATGAGAAGTGCACCAAGAGCGAAGTGCACGTTTTTTGTCCAGTGCATTTTTTTATGTGCACCATCTGCGACGAAGACTTTTAAAATAGGATTATTACAATCACTTTATCACCAGATATTCGCTTTGAATTTAGCGTAAGTATAACGTACATAGTTATGCTCTCAATACTGATGCTAGGATAAACGTTGTTTTTGCGCTAGGATACGCATTTATACGCGAGAATACTAAATTGTGCTCTAGGATACCTACGCACGGATACGTTATAAGATACGCGGCGACGTCCGTCAGGCGTGAATGTTTTTGATACTTAGATATGTACCTACGCTTTATTTTTAAGTAACTAGCAAAGTAAAAGTGACTATTCATAATCTGAAATGCCGGGGAAGATATTAATTTATGAGATTATTTAATATATTTCTTCTGCTCATGCATTTCATATGTGAATAGCACCTTTTAACGCAAAAAAAAACAGATAATATTTTTATTTGTTGACTAAAAGTTGCAGCTTGTTTTCTAAAACATGGGTAATATTTTCGACTAAAATTACTTGCTTATATATCTACCTATCTTCACAATTTTTGTTGTTAGATATTATTATAACTATTCTACAAACCGTATTACAAAAGATTTCATCCTAGAAAAACCAAGCTGTAACGGAGTCATAGTTATATTTTTTTTAGAACAGGCATTTTTACATAGGATGGAGGTAACATAGATTTTTTAGGTAGGTAAGTATTTTTCAGTGTTTTCTTAGAATTTATTAATAATACTATCTTCTTGTTATTTCTTTCATGGTGGTGGAACAGTGAACTTTGGTGAGTCGGCTTGCCTAATTTTATTTTGGGCAACCAAATCATAATTTTATTGGGTTTATCATAACATTTTCATTTTTACGGCTTCCTAATTTGGAATAGTTTGCGTGATTTAATTATATTTTTACATTTTTATTTTATGATTTTAAAGCTTTATTTTTAATATTGGGTTTTAGACGATCATAGTTTTAACCTGCAAGCCAACTACCACCTCTCAAAGCATTATTATTTTATTGTCACTGGGCAAGAAATGGAACCAGTCGTTCTGTATAGCCCTCTCTTTTTCACATTTAAAGAGATGGTGGTTGGCCCCTGTTTTTATTTTCTAATTCAATTGGTCTAACAGAGGGAGCATTATTATTACATGTAAAAAAAATAGTATGAATAATAATTGAAAGTTTGTTCGACTTAGTGATTATTTGAATATTGTTATTTATTATATTTTAAACGACTTTCACTGCATGTAAACTTATTTTTATTTAATTATTAGGAAAAATTTGTAATAATTTTAAAATACAGAATGGAAGAACCGGCGCACTAACGGTATCCATAACTTGAGCACATGAACAATTTTTAATTATTTTAAACTATTCCCGCTGACCCCACCAATGGGGTCACGGGCGGTGGAGTCAACGGAAATACATCGAATCTAGACATCGAGCGTCAAAACCTGTAGTTTGTTCTTAAAAAAACTTAACTTTTGCAGACATTTTGACCGTGTAGTAAGAAACAGCTGTTTTTTTTAATAAAAAGATTTCTTTTTTCTATTTTTCTAGATTTATGTTCTAAATTCATGGTAACCGTGTGTGTCGATGTCAACCATCTGTATAATACCTATTTATTTTTATATAAGTATTTATTGGAATAGAATATTTAAGTAGTAGTATACGATTTGGGGTTATTTGATTAACATTTAATATAAAATGGGTTTTATTAATAAGATAAAGTAATTTAAAACATTAATATAAACTAATTTAAAACATTTATGATTAAAATAAATCTAAAACGCGTACAAGTCGTGTTGTTTGATTTTTTAAAGGGGTTTGTAAAAAAAAACACGGTATTGATTTACACCTCCACACAAGTATACTTGAATATAAATGATAGTACACGTACGCACAGGCGTGACTTTATTCCGTGTTTTACTAACACAATTTATACAAGGTGTAAACGGAGCCTTCACGAAGCCGTCAACCACGTCTACGCAAGAAATATTGTTGAGAAATTACTTTTTTATTTGTAACGAAAAATCAAAGTTTTACGGTAAAACTCAATGTTACGCACTCAAAACATTGTGCTGATGTTTGCATTGAATAGTAAAAGGGCCATGGACGTATTTCAAGTAAATAATATTAAAACATATTATTAAAAAAAAAAAAATTGTTACTTTGACCTCCAATATCTTCGTAACTAAAAGTTTCCCAGGTATGGTCTAGATCAAAAATATTATCGCAATGACGGGGAAACACAAGTGCCACAAGTCCGGCTTCGTTAAGGGATCTGTTACACCCAATAAAAGGGTATTATAAAAGCAACAAAAAGTTCTGTTACAAAATAACACAAAGGATTTTTTTTAATGTTAGTCTTACTTCTTCAATTTCTGAAGTCAGAGTAGTCATTTACACTGCAAGATAATAATTATAAAAACACAGTTGTTCCTAAATCCTTAAAAGGTTCAGGTAAAGGTTCAGTAATTTGTCGCACGTTTTAAGCAATTTATGTAGTAGTTTTATTTAGATGTATGATCCATTCATTGGATTCGTAAAGGTTTAGTCCAATCGGTACAGGCTAATTGTAGCCGCGGATCAACTCAACTGATACTCAGATAATAATAAGTATCTGTCATGCAAGTGGACAGAGCAATATATACGATGACTGGTAATAATTGTACGATACTTGAAGTAAAAGTTGTTTGTTATAATGAGTACAATCACGTGTTAAAGTATCGTTCACTAATTATTGTACGATACTTAAAGTAAAACTTGTTTGTTATAATGAGTACAATCACGTGTTTAAGTATCGTGCACTAAATATTGTACGATACTTAAAGTAAAAGTTGTTTGTTTTAATGAGTACAATCACGTGTTAAAGTATCGTTCACTAATTATTGTACGATACTTAAAGTAAAACTTGTTTGTTATAATGAGTACAATCACGTGTTTAAGTATCGTTCACTAATTACCAGTCATCCTATATTCGTAACGGTGTGGTCAAATCTTAAGAGTTATCAACTCTACCGAAGAACATAACTCACGATCAAATCTTTTGTTTACTAAAACATTTAGGTACAGACGCTAGAAAATAAATCACGCTAGTACATCAGGCTACTACAGTCTGTCAAACTTTAATAGATTTTTAACTTTATCGCTAGCTGGTTCAAGGTTGATTGGCAAAATTTGACAGTTTCGGGTGGCTTGATGTGCTGGCATCTGTACGTCTGTATTTGCATTGTAATAATTAAATCTACGTTATAAAAGAACAACAGCATGTACTTCAAATGGCTAATAAAGGGTTAGTCACTTCATTGAAAAAAAAACTCCATGGAATGATGCATTTTTTGGTGAAACATTGGGTCTCGTTTTCCCGTCAACATCAGTATATTTTCAATGGGTTCCTTTAGGTGGTGATGTGGTGTTCCAATGTCGAGATGAGGGACCTCTCCGTGCCAATGTCAGATGGACGAGGGATCGCGGGATCAAACAGGGCTCCACCGATGTTAGAGGACGTTTGGAGATGTTCAAAGTCACCGTAAGCACTTCAGAATAAATTTATGTTGCTTTTAATGAATGACTTCAGCGAGCAGATTGTCGTTTGCTTAACCGGGTAATCCTGTGGGATACTAAGCGACCACACGCTAAGCACTACCTTCTGTGGGTTACGGATCTCAGCTTAGGGTGTCCCTTGGGGAGAGCAACAAGCAAGGGGTAGGCTGGATTGGATGTTATTAAGCCTGCCATAGGGAGAGCACGTTTTTTGACGTGACTTTTTAACTCTTGATGCTAAAAGATCTAGCGCGTTGAAATCCCGTGCAATAAAACATCGTTGCGTTTAAAACATGCTCGTGAGTACATGTGCTAAGAGTTAATTGTGGGTTTCACAATTATGGAAAATACATTCAAAATGTCTGGTTTTCAACTATGAAAATACTCAAGAAAAAGATCACAAAGTAATAAAAAAAACATAAAAAACTAACTATCCTTACACCTCTGGTCAAGGTAATAGCCAGCCCTTGGGTCACGAGAAGTGTCAGCGTTTCGAAATTTCTTTGAAAAGGCTGTAAGCTATCCATCTAACTACATTATTGTCTATAGTCATACGATGAACTTAAAAATCTATCATACATTTTATGTACCCACTTCATAATTGCAGGAAGCCGACAGCGGTACTTACATTTGCCAGGCCGACGACTATTTACGCTACTCTGGATCTCAAGTGCGTGTTAACTTGCAAGTGGACAGTGCTCGTAAGTATTAAACCCCCCAACCTCATCAACCATTATCCTTATCTTCTCTAGCGCTTATTTTAACTTATTTCAAACCGGAGTAACATAAACGCAGTTATATCAATATATTATAAATAATTTAATTAATATTTTTAATTTAATTGTAATGTAATGTAATGTATTGTGGTTGATTGTACAATTTCTAATTTTAATCGATCGATTGACGTACTATTATGTAATTTTGACTTTTAATATTTAATATCTTTAATTGTATATGTTATAAATTTATTTATTTTATTATTTTTGCTTTGTCTATTTTTTATTTATTTGTGCAATGACTATTTTATTTTTTATTATTACTATTATGCTGTATGGATTGTATATCTGAAATAAACGTTATTATTATTATATCAACCTATCTCCTGAAAATCCGACCCGTTTCCTTTTTTCTCTATAGTTGTAAAATTCTCTTCCGAATAAAATTTTGACATTCCACGTTCATATTCCGAACTTTCTTCACGAGCGACGCACCATAACCATCACTCCTCTTTTCAACCAACCTTTAGCTTTAAACCACCAAATTGTTAACACTTGTCACAATTTTTTGCAGCTGTAACCTACAGGCCTCCCGGGTTCCCTGCGTGTCAGCCTTACGAAGCCACCTGCGGTAATGGACAGTGCATCCCTAAATCTGCTGTTTGTGATAATAATTACGATTGTGCCGATCGTTCGGATGAAGAAAATTGCCGTAAGTATCTTGTAAAAACCACATCCTTCTATTGGTGATAATTTTAGAGCTAACTAATTAGCCAGAGTTCGAAGAAAGCATATTTAATTTACCAAAAGCTAATTGTATTGTTCATTAAAAGAGAAATAAATGAAGTCAAAAAATTGTTGTAAATATGAATACTACTGACCTACAAATATTTTCTAGACCACGATGGCTTATGCGAGCCTAACCAGTTCAAATGTAACAACCGTAAATGCGTCCTGAAGACATGGATCTGTGACTCCGAAGACGATTGTGGAGATTCATCAGATGAACAGAACTGTGGATACTCGAATGAGATTGGCAAATGCGCACCGGCTGAGTTCACCTGCAAGTCCGAAGATCAGTGCGTCCCTAAGAGTTTCCATTGCGACGGCCAGACTGACTGTCAAGATGGCTCCGATGAATATGGATGCAGTAAGTACAACGATTATTCTTAAATGAAACTATAATATAAATATTTTAAGTCAAGTTTAAGAAAGTGTTGTCTTGTTTCTAACGCATTCAATTGCATAAGAATCATGGAGAGTAAGTAATTCTTAAATGACGGTCGGTTCACACACATCTATTTCTTCAGTTCCTGTTCACGTGACCAGCCCCCCGAAACCAACGAACGTGAAGTTGAATCCTGGCGAGACCCTGACATTGAGGTGCGAGGCTGTCGGTGTGCCCACCCCGCTAATCTCGTGGCGTTTGAACTGGGGCCACGTCCGCCCCAAGTGTACCTGGACTAGTGACAGGGGTATTGGTGTCCTCACTTGCCCTAACATGCAGGTATGTAACTGTTTTTAATTAAAAATTTTTAAGAACGACGGCCATTTAGTTCTGCATCTACTACCATTACTGCAGTCTTTAATCACCTATCTAATAATCTAATAGTCTAAAAATAATACATAACCTAACGTTTTAATTATTCTGTAGACTATGGTGCTGACATTTAATTATGATCAAGTGTGTTGTCTTCCTTTCACAAAAATGTTTCCTGCATTTTAGCCGGAAGACAGCGGAGCATACTCTTGTGAAGCTATCAACAACAAGGGAACGACCTTCGCCGCACCAGATGCTATAGTATTTGTCAACAAGACCGACCTCTGCCCTCGAGGATACTTCAACAGGTAATAACGACTTCTATTCAAGGCCTATTTCTCTAAGAACAATGATAATCAGCGCTAAAAAAAATTAAGTCAATTTTTATTTTTGCTCAAACAAGACCCATTTATTTCAAATAATCCAATTACAGGAACTTTTGAATTGTTAAATCAGTCCTTTAAATAATATTTCTGTTTCCCAGTGAGGCGCGTTCAGAAAGTGAGTGTATTCGTTGCTTCTGCTTCGGCAAATCGAACCAGTGCCGCAGCGCCGACCTGTATACTTACTACATGCCGACTCCTCTCGGAGAAGGAGGCACCAGGCTCCTCGGTATCAAGCATTCGCCTACAGGAGATGTCAGCATTGATTCCTCTCAACCGATCTCGAACCATTATTACTACCAACCTCTGAGGAATGGAGCTACGGTAAGTCATAAATATTTGGTTTGATATTGATGCAGTAATACCAACATGTGGTTTTGGTCAGTTTTGCAATCTATTTTTTTGCAATCCATTTGTTTTACATTTGTTCATGGTCAATGTAAGAACCTTTTCCATTTCAGGTAACGAAACTCGGCGACTCACCGTCATGGCAAAGTTCACATCCCTACCTGACTCTGCCGGAGTCTTACACCGGTAACCAGCTCAAGTCCTACGGTGGTCACATCAAGTACATTGTATCTCCACACACACAAATTTATGGATTCGATGACAGCATACCAACTATTGTCATCAAGGTATTCAAATATTTCAAAACGTTCCAAACAGATATAACAATGAATAAAACATAAGTTTTAAAATTTAAAGTCGATTTCCATAGAATAATGTTTAATAATTTATCTGAATATACAAACTTACACAAGTCAAACCACTTTTTTTGTCTGCAGGGCAAATACGGTAACTTATACCACATTAGCCGTGCTGGTGGATCTCGGGACCTCACCATCGAAGCTCGCTTGACTCCTGAAGACTGGATGAAGAACAGCACCAGTGGCTACACACCGGCCTCCAGGGAAGACATTATGATGACGTCAGTATTGCTCGGAATTAGTTAGAAAGCACGAACGCTTCAGTTTATGCTTTTCCTTGGTTTAAAAGTGACAATCATGATGTGTTTCAGACTCGATGAGATCGAACTGATCCTTTTGCGCGCTGACTTGAACAATGCGGGAGTTAACATCACTGATTTCACCATGGAGTCCGCTGAACACATCAACGTGAATCAAGGAGTTGCCAGCCTCGTGGAAGAGTGCACGTGCCCCAAGGAATACGAAGGACTATCCTGCCAGGTATATTATTAGAGACATCTTAGAGGACTTACATGACACTTACTTACTTGACATTACATACATTTATCAAAAACATGGTAGAATACAATTTCTTCTTAATTTTATAGAAATGCGCTTCTGGCTTCGTTCGGAAGAAGGTTGGACCTTGGCTCGGTGACTGTATGCCTGAAGAATGCCCAGTGGGCACATATGGTGACCCATCGAGCGGTATACCCTGCCAGCAATGCCCTTGCCCGCTTACCAACCGCGAAAACCAGTTCGCCAGAACTTGCTCACTCGGACAAGATGGATCAGTCATCTGTGACTGTTTCCCTGGGTAAGACCTGTCTATCATCAAAATACGTTTGTTTCGGTGATTCTTTTCATGGATACACTGACTCCAATAATAATACAATAATTTGTTTTTGATATGTAAGTGTGTTTATACTATCAATTTACAAAATATAAATCATTTACTCCTTACCGACTGCTACTTATTTAAATCTAGTTTTATGTATACCTTACATTTTATTTTTGACAGTTATGAAGGCAAACACTGCGAGGTGTGCGCCCCTGGCTATGAAGGCAACCCGATGATCCCCGGCAACACATGCCGACCGGTTCGAAGAGACAACTGTAACCCGACCGGCACGAAGCAACTGCGACCCCCAGATGAGTGCGTGTGCAAGGATAACGTACAGGGACGATACTGCGACCAGTGCAAGAACGATTCTTTCTACCTGTCTTCTGACTTTAGGTAATTATTTCCTGTCACAGCTCTAATCATAGTTGTAGCGTTGTTGAGTTGGTTCTTCTTTGCACAAATGTGCCAAAATTATCAATCTGACTTCGACTATAACCAAACCTCTATTTCAGACACGGATGTGCCCTCTGCTTCTGCTCGGGTGTGTCGCAACAGTGTATGAGCAGCAACCTCCGACGCAAGACCACCAGCGTACAGTTCAACGTACCACAGATAGTGGACCAAGTGAAGATTTACAACATCAATCCTACTGGACCTCCCGGCGCCGTTAGATACACTGCCCCAGTAGAAACTGACCTCAGACCTCAGCTCACCCGTGGTGATATCTCGTTGAATGAAATTGATCGCTCCCGGTCAACTATTTACTACTGGAGTCTGCCTGCCAGTTTCGCTGGTGATAAGGTGACATCGTACGGCGGTTCCCTGCGTTACGTCCTCAAGAATGTGCCAGGTTCGCCCGACCCAAGGTTTAGGAACTCTGCAGCTGATGTCCAACTTATTAGTGTAAGCATTATAACACAATCTTTTTATTTCAATGTTTTATTTCTTGCAGATTCTTTTTCCTCTTACTTTACCCCCAGAATCTCCCCTAATCACGCGTAAATATGTCTTACAGGATAACCGTCTTACATTCCACTACTTTGGAGACTTCCAAGCTTCACATGAGGGTATTCTGAACGCCAGCATCCAATTCCTAGAAAAGGGGTGGCAAAGGTAAGTGTTGTCCTAATATACCGTTTCATATTATTTGACACGAGGCTCAAAACCATTCTGTTCCATTATCATGGAATGCCAAACTGTTTTTTATTTGTGAATATCTTTTAGCATTGATTGTTTCTTTCAAACAGACCCGACGGAAAGGAAGTATCACGCGAACACTTCCTCTTGGCCCTTGCTGACGTTAAGACAATCCTGATCAAGGCTACGTACTCTCCGAGCTCGGAACTGGCTTCCCCGGTCAGTGCTAGTATTGAGACTGCCGAAGCTGATGGATATGGACCTACCGCTTTCCACGTCGAACAATGTACTTGCCCACCTGGATACATCGGAACCTCCTGTGAAGACTGCGCGCCTGGCTTCAAGAGGTCAGTAATTACTTTTCTTTATGACCTTGTTTCTATGCGAGAAAGGAGCTATACGTGTAGTGCCAGCTCTATTACACAAATGTTCCATGCATGAGAACTGGATACTAAGTCTTTCTGAACTAAACTTAACTGTCAATTATAATACTGGTCATTTCTAATCACGACAATCACAGTCTAGGAATTATCTAAAACGACTGTTTATTTTGTAGGAGCTCCAGTGGCCTTTACTTGGAACTCTGTGAGCCATGTGAATGCAACAGTAAATCTACCATGTGCAACCCTGAGACTGGAGTCTGCTACGTAAGTATTTATTTGACCCAACCGCGGTTTGCGATACAATTCCAATTTGTAATGGAAAATTAACCTTGTAAGCTTATAATATAATGTTGATTTTGAAACAGGACTGCGCTGACAACACCGACGGTGATGAATGCGAGCTGTGCAAGCCAGGATATGAACGCGATCCTTACGGCAACTGTGTAGACAGAGTAACCACCGTACAACCCTGTCGGTGAGTTAATGGACTATGAAAAATAAACATTCAACTAGTCCAACTCACGTCCGTTTTCTCTTTTTAAACAAAAATTGTATTTTAGTTGCGATCCTCGCGGTACCACGGCGCCTTGCGACGATGCTGGTAATTGTTTCTGCAAGCAGAATGTGGAAGGTGACTCCTGCGACCGCTGCCGGCCTGGTACCTTTGGACTCGATTCCGTCAACCCTGACGGATGCCTTTCTTGTTACTGTTCTGGCGTTACGACTGACTGCCACGAAGTAAGTATATAGACTGTTCTGGGTTTGGCTAAGACTCACAGAACTTTCACTTTTTAGCATGCTAGATAAAGTAAGCATCGGATATGAATATGAACATTGTAGATTTGAGAATAAGGTTCATATTCACATTGAACGGTTACGTAGCAAGGAGAGGTCGATTTTTATTAAATCAAATTATATCTTCTATCTTTGGCAAATAAAAGATCAGCATTAAATATTTATTACGATGATTAACCCCGTCGTTTCTCCAGGGCAACCACTACACAAGGGTACCGATAGCTGCTCCAGTCCTGGGCGAGAACTACGGCGGTTACGCCATTACCGACCTTAACGCCGAGAGGGTCATCAAAGACAACTTTGTGCCGATGTTCCAACAGAGCGAGCTGATGTACACCTTCTCTTTCCGACCTGAAATTGAACTTTACTGGTCATTGCCTATCTTCCCTGGTAAGTGAAAAATATTCAGTAGTACTGGCGTAGGAATAGTGTCTGCTCTACACCAAGGCCCACTTAAAATTCAACAATTATTATTGAAAACATAATTGTATCTCTGTTCTCCAAACTATTAACAAAAACAGAACTGTGTTTTAAATCAATTTAGCACTGAACTGTTTTAGTGATTAGTGGTAAAACTGGCCTACAAATTTCTTCCGTTCCTACGTTTCGTTTGTTGTTTTGGTCCGATTAAACATTTCATTAGAATTATATATTTTTTTCAGGTAACCGTGTGCTGTCTTACGGCGGTAGCATATCGCTGCGACAGAAGTTCAATTCGGATGTGTACGAAAAGTCTGAACGAGGCACAGACGTGGTTCTCGATGGAGGAGACATTTCCATCTACTGGACCAACCCCAACCAGTTCCCATCTGGCGTCTCATATGTAAGAGAAAACTAAAAGAATAGCACTCACATCATCATCATCATCTCAGCTTGGAATCACCCTCTGCTGATTATAGGCCTCACCTTACTTCTGCGATAGCAGGTATCGCAGAAGTAAGGTGAGGCCTATAATCCCTATAAGGTTCCGTGTGTTCCACAACCAGATGTTTCCCGAAACTTGACCATAGCGTCAATCCAACGCGATTTTTGATGGCCCTGAGAAAGGCACTGCGTTTATTACTTAACACAAAAAGTTAGACATCAACAGTTAGGTATTTCAACATCCAGACTAATGGCTACACTAGGTCCTACCACCAAACGCTGATTTTCATACCCAATACGACAAAAAAAAAACTCAATCTAAAATTATTTTCAATTTTTGCCCCTCAGAGCTACCAAGTGCCGCTCAAGGAGGACGGTTGGTACATCCTTAACACTGTCAACCCGGCCACTCGCAGCAATTTCATGAGCGTCTTGAGGAATCTGAAGAGAGTACTTGTCAGAGCCACCGTGGTTCCCATCATCTACGACACTACCATCGCTGACGTTTCTATGGACACTGCCACGCAGAACTACGACGCTGTCCTCCCATCAGCCAAGGGAATTGAGGTACGAATTTAGTTTAGTACATTAACTACATGTCTTGACACCTGTGACTTTCATGATTTTATATCTGCATCAAAGAGCGGGAGTTCGCGGGGCAAAATTTCTAACCAAACACATTTTGTTTCCATCGAAACGCTTTGAAGAACTTGTGGATTCGATTGTGCTCGATTGCTAGGATTTCTTTTACTGTTTTATTTGCAGTCTATGATATAATCTGAAATAATGCTGTAATCTGGTAAACAGATACCAGACTGATTTCTCTGCTAATAAGTGTACTTGTTCTATGAGAAGATGGACGAAAAATGTCCTTTTCTTGTACTACTATGTTTAATATTTTTCGGCATTTCTCATTGTAAATATGTTTCTTTTAACTGTGGAATAGTCTGGCCTGCAAAACTAAGTAGGTGTAGACTTTTTTTTTAAGTAGCATAATAACAATTTAAAAAAAAAACAACACTACAGAAGTTAGAGATTTAAAATAAAAAACGTTTTATAACAATTTTTATCAGCTTTATTAGTTTTTATGTACAAAATTAAACTCTTTTTCGAGTCCTTTTTGTTTCGAAAGTATACCTTGTGTAGGTACTAAAAAAGTAATTGCAATTTTAATAGTGTTGATACTTTGTTTTGCAGGCCAGTGTACATCTGTTTTGTTGAACATGTTTTCTCGAATACATAAATTGTGATTAGAGTGAAGGAGAAGGAAATATTAACAAATAATATAAATAAATATATCTAAAATGATTTACATCCGTAATATTACAGATCTGCATGTGCCCGCAAGGCTACTCAGGAACCAGTTGTGAACTCTGCAACTCTGGCTACTACAAAGACCAAAAAGGTTACTGCCGCCAGTGCTCTTGCAATGGACATGACTGCCAACTCGACAGCTACGGACAAGTTGTCTGCAACTGCCGTGCACCCTACACCGGAAACGATTGCTCAACCATTGGTAAGTTAAAAAGTGTCGAATTAACAGATACATTACTGATATATGATTTTAAAACGCTCAAGTGATCTTTAAGTTAAATCAGAAATACTTTGTCACATGTTTATTGAAGCAGAAGACAAAATAAGTTTACTAAAAAAAAAAAGTAGATATTTTTAAATATGTATATTGTATAGGTCAGTGTAGGTGCACACACTGTCAAACTTATAATGTACGAATAAAATTTTACTAAACGGCCAATAGGATTAATAATGGAACTGCATCCGAAAATCCACGACGTTAGAGACAGCTATTACACAAGAAGGGTGACGTTTACATGCAAATATCGTGCGCCGGAACCACTCACTATAAAGTTCTACCATGAGGGCCGAGAACAGCACCCTGCGAAGTACTATAACGAAGCGCGACTCCACGAGGATGGCTGGCACTCGACTCATGTCTGGCACACTATCTGGGATACCAGACGACAAGGCGACACATATGAATGCCAGACGATCACCAAAAAGAACTTCGTCCTCGGTATACTGACCACCAGTCTGCCGGAGAAAGGTAGCCGATCACAACCGAAGGTGCTTCGGGCGTCTCCGTCTTTTGTCCTGCCATGTCATGCTTCAAATGTTAGGCTTCATTCGTTACGTGTGGCTCAAGTTTAATCAGTCACGACATAATAACAAATAAACAATGTATTTGTCCCTCATCGTTGTAATTCATAGCGACCAGAATTTCTACCTGTGCCGTTATCTACAATTTGTATGTTGTGAACGTCTCACGCCTCTGTAACAATTCATTCATGATGTGTCGTATTGTCTAGTTACTCTTGATACTTACTCTTAACTTTTATAACAGATAACAAAAAAATCGTTCTATTCGATAAACCAAAAAGAAACTACTATTGTTAGATTTGATTGAACTTTATGAACTATGGTTCAGTGACAAAGAGACTATTTGAAAAGTCTCCAGCTAACCTCTTTCCATTTATTACCTTGGACCTTTAAACAATCTATGAAATTAAACAGGAGGAGACTCATCCGTGACCGAGTCACCAAACCCACCACCGCCAGAACCGACCGTTGTGGTCCAGATCACAAGTCCAACTATCAAAATCCAGGAAGTGGGTAGCAGCGTCAACTTCACTTGCCAAGCACAAAGCCTCAATTCCAGGATTCGCTTGCCGGTCAGATGGACCAAGAGCGATGGAATCCTGCCCCTTGATAGGACCCAAGTTGATGAGAACGTTGGACTTCTTCTGATCACGAATCTGCAAGTTTCTGATAGCGGAAAGTACATCTGTGAGACGAGCGATGGTATTAACACTGCCCAGGCTATTGCTACTCTCAAAGTACCCGGTAAGCTCATCTTTATTATCACACCAAGATGAAGAAGACACTTAAGAATTCCGTAAAATATTTTATTAAAGACAAGTGTTATCTGAATGCTAATAGAGTCTTCTTTTTCTAATTCCTTGCTATCATTATTGGAACAGTTGTACCTCTTTGGATTTTTTACGCCCGTGGTGAGTGAGACGATTTTGATGTCTATAATCATTTAAAGTTACATAATACAAACGTGAAAAAAGGATGCCAATTTATGTGTAGCCAACTACAGTTTAATCATTATAATAATATCCTTCTAGGCAACACTATGACGATGCCCAGCGTGGAGATCACTCCATCGGTACAGGAGTTCTACGAAGGTGACCTGATTGAACTGGAGTGCCGCGTGCGAGGAAACCCTACACCTTCCATCAGGTGGCAGAGGGCATCCAACAGACCTCTGCCACTGTCCATCTCATACGTCGATAGCCGTTTCGTAATTGAAAGCGCTAGGGTTGAAGACTCCGGAGAATACAGGTAGGTTTTTTTCTAGTCACCGTTATTGACTGTCTCAATAGATTTAATTTTGAATAAGAACAGACAAATAAGTACATTTTGTTTATCTAGTTTGTCTGGCTAGCTGACCAATTATTCAGACAAGAAGCAACTGCACTTGACTTTTCTGACATTACCAAGTGGTGAACCTTTACTTACACAGAGTTCAGTACAGAAAAGACGCGACCAAACGTCGACTATAAACTTTAATTTGTTTAGATGTATCGCGTCGAACACAGTTGGAAGTGCCGACCGTACCGCCGTGATCACTGTACGTCCTCGACCATCATTCCCACCGCGAGACAAGCTCACAGTGTCCATTCCTAACCCGTACATAGACCAGGGCCAGAGCATCAGGATTGCTTGCACTGGAACAACAAACATTCCAGCAGGAACCATTGACTGGGTCAGGTAAGGATACTCATCAGTCCTCATGTTAAGTTACGTGTTTTTTTGAGTTGCTGTAGGCTAAATGATAACATTCTTTTTCAGACAAGATAACGCCATATTCCCATCGAACGTACGGTCAGAAAACGGTGTATTGTACATCGAATACGCAATCCCTGAGAACCAAGGTGTTTACATCTGCCAATCGCCGCTTTCCGATGTCGCCCCAGTTCCAATCTTGGTTACTGTGAACATTCAGGCTCCTCCTACGCCAGAGGTCTATAACATCACTGTGTCGGAAGACCGTCTGAGGATCCCGACTGGAGGAAGTGGAACCGTTGAATGCAAAGTCGTTGGACGTCCAACACCTCTGATTAGGTGGACAAGGGTAAGAACACTGACAAGCACCGTGCATTTTGGTTTTCCCAAATAGTTTAGAGAACAGCTTTTGTACATTTGGCTGTCACTTGTTTGAGAAAAAAGATAATTTCTTGGGTATTTTGTTATTTTTCAATGTGTTTGTTGTAATTCCCCAGCACGATGGTGCTCTCGGCCCCGACTCAAGTCAACGTGGAAGCACTTTGATCATCAACAATGCTAAAGATAGCGACCAAGGATATTACCTTTGCGAAGGCACAGTCAACAACGTTGCAGTAGCTAACATCTATGTGTTCGTTGAGATTGAAAGTAAGTACCAACTCATTATGTTATCATTTGAGATTTCAAAACTTATTGAGGACCTCTTAGTGTTGTCACTTACCTTATAGTCTTGTACAGTTGATTTTGTTTATCAATAACAATAATATATCAATCAGAATTTTCGAGACTAATATTGAGTACTTCTAGGACGCGAGCCTCCTAGAGTTGAGATCTGGCCGCCGGAAGGCAAGGTGCAGGCGGTGCCATTGGGTGGTGAATACACTCTGATCTGCCGCGTCACTGGAGGTTTACCGGAGCCAGTCGTCACATGGAACAGGAACGGAGGCCGCCCGCTATCGCCGTTCACGCAATTAATGCCACATAATGAACTGAAGTAAGTTATGGTTTTTAAAATGCCAGTTTTTATAAAATTAGTAGCTTAGTGCTGTCGGTGGCGGTCTACTGCTAATCATGGCATGCATTACATGAAAAAACTACCCGTCATAATGGCACAAAAATGGACTATAAAAAAAAAAACGCTTTATGTATCGAAATACACATACACAGCGGAAAATGGTCCCGAAAATCTAACAGTAGTTTGATACAAAAAGCAAGCCAGTCTCAGTTTAGCTAAAAACGTTAAGCTCAGTCGCTTAACGTTTTTAGATTTTCAATAGCCCAATGTATGAAGAAAAAACTCTTCATATTTTATATGTGAAGAAAAAACTTCATATTTTAAGCATTGTGCGCACGGAAAAGTGCTTGATTTGCTATGTTCACGCTCATATTGTGGAGAAGAAGTGGAGAAAGAAAAAAATGAACACGTTCGATTATAATTGACCACTGCGACATCGGTGACAACTCGTAATATTTAATCTGTCGCACGTCTCGTCAGATTTACGAAGATTGAAGTGAACGACGAAGGCGAATACACCTGCACGGCTCGTAACGAAGCCGGATCTGCCAGCGCAAGCGCCGTCATTAAAGTGAGGGCTCTTCCTGAGATCACCATTACACCTAGCCCTTATGTGCAAGTGTCCACCGGAGAACGCATCAACATCGAGTGCAGAGCCAGTGGCTACCCTGAACCCTCAGTGTCTATTCAATGTGAGTAATTTTCAAAATTTATTTCATAGCATCTTTTAAGCAGGCCAATTACACGGCAGGCACTATTGATTTAACACAAACTATGAAGCTACAGTCCCTGTCACAAGGCATAATAACTGTGGAAGTAGGTACTGTAGTTGCCTATTCCAAACATGGTGTAAGAAGTCTCTTATAAATCAAAATATTGTTACAAAAACCTTGATCAGGCATCTTGCAACCCGATCCTGCTTCGCATGGTTCCTGATGCGTAAGGTCGGTCAAAACTTGTAGATGGCATATCTATAGCTGTCCGCGTGGTGAATTATAGCCCATTCCCTCTCATAGAGAGGAGGCCATGTGTCCCAGCTGTGGGAACATTGAACATAAAATATTTTATAATTAATTAATATTATTTTGTTTTATATTCAGTGGGTGACTACCGTGAAGTCGTAGCGGCGACACCTGGCCACGCCTCCCTGCGCATTCCGTCGGCCAGAGACGGCGACAGCGGTGACTACACTTGTACTGCCACCAACGCCGCCGGCACCACCAAGGAACAGTTCAAGGTTGTGGTGGACCGTGGAGATGGAGGCGACGACGGTGGCGACTACGGTAAGTAGTTGAGAGGTTTTTTTCTCTCACGTTACTCTAGAGCCCTCTAGAACACTTTTGCTAAACTAAACACTCAGCTGGTGGTCCAATGGTATCGGCCCAAACTTACGAGTCGTACGGTTCGAATCAGAAATGTTGTGTTATTTATTTCATCACCACTGCTCTCCAAACGGTGAAGGAAAACATTGGGAGACATCCGATCGACGATGTTCTAGAACCAAATTCGAACACACTTAGCATCCACTAATCCGCGTTGGTCTGACAGAGAGAGGGCTTGTGTCCTAGCAGTGGGAACGTTAAGTGTGCTTAAACACACCTGCGGGAAGATGGTTACTGCCATCTGTGGACGTTGAAGTGTCAATGGCATTGCAGATGCCTTACCGTCTCAAAAGCGGAGCTGGGCCGTTTGGAGTCCAAGGCTTAATAATCAGCTTTCTTATCAGAATATAATATAGGCTACGGTTCTAAGTAAAACCATCTATTTGCAGGAAGCGGAGATGGCTCAATTGGGCCGGATATAAATCCTCCCCAACCTAACGAGCCAAGCAATCTATTCACCATCGAAGGACAAGCTGAAACCGTAATTTAGTAAGTAGTATTTTCTTAAATGCAAAAGTGACTGCGAGTTTATATATAGGGTGTAAACAGACCCCTGACGAAGCGGTTTACCATGAAACATGAAACTAAGTAACCCTACACAAAAAATATTGCTGGGACATTACTTTTTTTTGGAGTGAAATATCACGTTTTACTGTAAAAGTCACGCACCCAAAACATTGTGCTAGTTTTGAGATGGATTGGGATGGCTTGAATAGTGTGGGAGTCGTAGAGGTGTTTAAAGGGCTTATTCCCAGGCGCTCCATAATTTTGTTCCCGGCGGCTCCAAATTAAAAAGCAATATAATAATAATAAATAAAATCTTTCCCATGAGCTCCAAAAATTTTCAAATACTTACCAGGAAATTATAATATTGATGGTAGCAATTTGTGTTTTTGTGGAGCCGCTGGGAAAATGTTTAGTATTTTATTATTTAACTAACAAAATTATGGAGCTGTTGGGAATCAATGTATTGAGAGAAATTGTTTGAAGGACAATAGATTGGAGCTCCTGGGAATAAGCCGTTTTTTTTTAGTTCTTACATTAAAAACATGCATTTAAAAAAAGTTGTAAAAAAATTGGAACTTGGACCCCTAATATCTATCTCTCCGTAACTAGAAGATTCCTAGGTAGGGTCTAGAACAAAAAAAATATCGCGATGACGGGGAAGACAAGTGCCTTTCGGCTTCGTTAAGAGTCTTTTTACACCCTTTTTACCCGACTGCGGCGAAGCCCAAAAGGAGGGTAATGTGTTTGACCTCTATGTATGTATGTACGTTCGTTTCTTTGTTCCCTCGTAACTGCTCAACGGTTGGAGTCGACTGTTGCAGTCAGTATGTCCTGTCTCCTGAACATGTTTTATTCTTTTCAGTTTTTTTTTATTTAAAGTTATTAGTTATTTTTTATGCAGTCGGGTTTTTTTTTTATTATAGACAAAAAAACGGGTTTGTTAAAAAACGACAACGCTTAAAGTTTTCGTTTTCCTGCCTTGCCTATAACATACCTTAGTTCGTTCACGGGTGACGGCAGTGACCCAACAACATTTTTTGACGGGCTTGAGTGGCAGCAACCGAGCTATGCCCAATCTTATTGCAGCAAGTTTAAAAATCACTTCCATTTTGACAGTGATGCTTAATCAGAAGTAAATAAACTGTGAAAGGACAGTAGTCCTCAAGGCTTGTAACGCTGTATACTAAAATCATCATAACATCACGCCTGTAAACCCCAAAGGGTTAGGCTGAGGAGTACTTATCTAATTCAAATTCAAATATTTTATTTCAGAATTACATCCATATATTGTTAGTAACAGTGTATCTTAGCCTAATATTAGTATTAAATTAATTTATAAACAACCAGAATGACAATGAACTGTTCGTTCAATGGTACCTACACCAGTTTATTTGGATAAGTGTGTCTGAACACTTACCCAAAAGGGGAGAGTCCCACCGGTCTCAAAACACATTCAGGAATAATACTCACATTTCGTCAGTTATGTTAAACTCCCATGTTATAGGGGGCTAGTCTATTGCCATTAACCGGACACAAATCCAAGCTCCGTGGCTGCTACTGACAAATTCCTGATAAAAAACTCAATGACACTTTGCCCGACCCGGAAATCGAACCCAGGACCTCTTGCTCAGCAGTCGCGCTTGCGACCAATATACCGACTAGGCAGTAGGCAGTATACTAAAACGTGATGTGATTACAGCTGTGGTCAACAAGGAGACAACGTGGTGTGGGGCCGCGCCGACAGGCAGCCACTTCAACCTAACGCTTACCAGGACCGCTCGCGTCTAGTCATCGTCAATGTAAGTACTATACGAGTACATGAGACAAAATATTATTCTCAAATAAAAACGTTTCTCCAAACTTTTACAAGCCAGTTTGCGGAAAGATACTCGTAATAGTAGATTTATTCAATTCTTTTTCTATTTTTTTATTTGTTTAATTTATTCTGATTTATTAATTTGTTGACTTAGATTTTGGATTTAATTTGATTGAATTTGTTTTGTTTTAATTCTATAGTTTAATTTAATTCTAGTTGATTGAGTCTGATTTTATTTTATTTTTTTGTAATGATGTTTTTATCTTTTATTAATTTTTATTTGGCAATGGGTGTTATTTACCTGAAATAAATGGATTTATTACTACACGTAATAATTACATGCCTGCACAGAGATGTTGGGATCCAATTCCTAGACGGTTGCCTAACATGAATATTCTGACGTTGATAATGTCACATATTTTCCAGGTCTCGAGGGCTGACTCAGGCCAGTACGTCTGTAATGTTTACAACCAATACAATGAGATCCAAGAAGCGATATACACCAGCCTGGTCGTCATCAGGGCGCCTAAGATCACGCTGCGTCCGCCAACACAGACCGTGCAACCCGGACAGTCACCCACAGTTGAGTGCATCGTTGAGGGAGATGACATCATCGACATTAACTGGAGACCCCTTGACAGGAGTCCTTCCAAGTAAGTAAAAGAATACAATAGGGCTAACCGTAAGTCTAAATCTGCTCTACCTAATATGCTGACATATATATCAAAAAGCCAGAATAGAGTAGCGGATTGCTGCAAATCCAAACGTTGAATATTAACTTTTTGTCATGGGTTTAATATCCCATTAGGATGGCGCGATTTAGTTGAAAGTCGAGACATAAGACAACACAAGTCTTTTAATAAATACGTTTACCTTTTACAGCCGCGTGGACACCCGCTCATCTAGGCTTATCTTCCGTCAAATCGAAGTGGAAGACGCTGGCCGCTATGAATGTGTTGCCAGAAGCCGCTACGCCAACGCCAGCGCCATAGCAGAGGTCGTCGTCAGCGGTACGTACATCTTCCAACACTTCTGTCGCATGGACACCAACAGCACAAAACTGTACAGTAGATTAACTTCGAAATTGATAGAAATATTATACACAGATAAACATTGTATAGGTAACATGCATTAAAATCTAAAAGCAACCGAAAGAATCCATAAAAGTGAAGAATGATGTTTGTCATCAGTAGAAGAATTAATAATAATTTAATTTAAGATGTAACAGCACAGTGCCTGTTATAGTTATATCTACTTAGTCTAGTAACGTGGGTAGTTACCGAGAAAAGATGCATTAAGCTAATGCTAAAAAGTATGTCTAGCAGCACACTATGAAAAAAAATAAATAAAAAAAAAAAAATATATAAATACTTGAAGCATTTTTTTTATTAGTTACACTGTGTTGTTACTCCCGTAACATGTTGGACAGTTCTATCAATTTCGAAGATTGCCACCGAGCAATCTTCACAAGTTCACGAAAACACGAATGTACAGGTTGCACTAATGTTAAGGTACCTGTTCTTTTATTTGCCGTTCAGTTGTGCTGTGTGAATGCTGGTCACCGACATCACACCTAATGGAAACACCATTGATTGAATGCTTTACATTACTTATAATTTTATTTACCAACTGCGTGGATTTGGAACCGATAACTCATGACATTACAGTCTAGTGAGACCCGACTGTTTTAAGATATTTTTAAAAGAGTCAATACACGCGGTTGGTAACGCTTAAGGGTTAAGTTGACTGCATGACAATAACATCCATAGAAGTTACGGATCATACGGGGTCAGTGTCGCACGCCAATGAGCAGCGCGCGCACGTCGGCGCGGCGGTACACCTCAGCTGCAACGTGTCCATACCCAACATGCGCCTCGAGTGGACCAAGAACGGCGGCTCCCTGCCTCGCTCCGTCAGGCTGAAGGACGATGGATCCCTCTTCATCAGACTCGCCAAAAAAACCGACACCGGAAGATATGTGTGCAGCATAAAAGACATTTACGGAAGACTCATTACTAGCAATTACATCAACCTACACATTCAGGGTCAGTGAATTCTCCACCAGGTCAATTAGACAGCTTTCATTCCAGTGGTGGCGCTGCAAACCCCTCTCTGCTTCGCCCAACCGTATAAGATAACCAGGCATGCTTAGCCATTTAATATTAGTCTCCTAGCCCTATTTTCTGACTCTTCTACTTTTCTATGTTGTGTTTTAATTGATTTTAATAGTATTTTATTATATTGTAAGTTGTAATACAGCTGTCATTTTTCGCTCGTAAAGGTTATGAGTGCCTCGACACGCAGTTCCTTTGTAAAGACTCCAGTGGTTGTATAGACGAACACTTACTGTGCGACGGATACCCTCACTGTCGAGACTATAGTGACGAGCAGAACTGCCTGTGGCGAGATAAGCGTTATCTGGACAGGACTTGGAAAAACTACCTCACACATGATGGTAAATCTGGTGCGGGTTGTTGGGCAGCTGTCCGTCTAGTCGAGGGTGTTGTACTGTTTCGTAACTAAGCGGGCTTCTCTGTACTGTAATGGAACTGACTTGTTTGAACCCCCAGCCCTCATTTATACTTTGACGCATCTTTGTATTCCCTATATTACCTACCTTTGTAGTTTCTAGGAGTTTTGTGAAAAGAATGATAATAATAATTATTTACTGTCGTATAATTTTTGTAGCTGGTGTTCGAGTCTCGTCTAAAACTGTGTTTCGAGAGATTACCTATACATTAACAAGTTTGTCTTTGCTTACTGTATGGTGTCACATTATTCTAAGTCATTAAATTAATTGAAGGTTCAAAGCTTTTGTAAAGTGATGGACTACGACCCTGGGTTTGCATGTTGCTTGTATTGACGTTTATGTTTGCATAATTTGTTTTATTTAGAACGTAAATAGATTTATCCTTATCCACAGGTTAATTTATTATTATTATGTAAGTATTATGGTGTCCTGGGTTGCTTCAAAGGGGCTGATTTAAATTCCAAGTTTACCATCTACGTGTCTTTGAGTTTGGCTAATTGTTGTTGAATGTTGTAGGTGCTCGTGAGCCTGAGTCGCAACAGCTCGTGACTATCGAGCAACCTCACAGGCAGTACAGAGTTGGAGACAACGTCGACGTCCTATGCAAGACTAAGTCTGGAGAAATCAAGCTTCAATGGCTCCGCCTTGGAACCAACCAATACGTAGCTTCTTTGGTAAGTCAATTTTATGACTTGGATTACACATACCATAGCGTATCTAACAAACAGCAAGGAATAATAATATATAGACAGAGCAGGACAACCTGACAATCCATCATTAACAAAGATGATTGAAAAGGCAAAAATGTATTGGATTTAATAATAAAAGTTATGCTGTATTATAACTAACTAAAATTTTGTGCAGACATACGGCGACGGCGTCAGACTATCGTTGTCCGGAGTGACTCCGGCAGACGCGGGCATCTACCGCTGCATCGGACAGGACTACGCCGGACGCCCCCACTTCGATGACTTTAATCTTGAAGTTGAATCAGGTAACGCAAAAGAGCATAACTTGCCTACGTGCTACAGCTTTGCCTGTAGTTTTGGGTTCGGTTCCCAGGTCAAGTGCAGGGTTTTTACAGACAAATATTTCTCAGCAGTCTCGATTCGTGCCCGATTCATAGCACTCAACATGGGACTTAAAGCATAACTGGCGCCATGTGGGTAACCTCTGCCTCACCTTTCAAAGATTACAGGCGTATTGTTATCGTCCTCTGCAGCTGAACATCAGTGATATTCTCTAATGGGGCAAACAATAACATATATATTCCAATGTATTCAGGAGGGCCATTTTACCCGGACTCGCGAGAATTAGCAGTCTCGCAGTACACCGCTCGTCTGCGCGACTCCGTGGACCTACCCTGCACACACAATCTGGAAGACCCTGTCAACATTGAATGGAGGAGGGAGTTCTCGCCTCTGCCTGCCGAAATCCGCTCGGACCAGGTAATGCAGCTTTTCTGTTATTAATAGGCATGACGACGGTATCAAAAAATTGCAAATCTATTCAGTCCGTCAGTAAGAGTTTTGGAAATTAATGGACACGTATTTTTTGTTTTTGTAAATCATCAATCACGAATATTGACAAAGATAAAACGCATCAAAACTCGGGAGTGGGGGCTCGTGACGTCAGAACTAGCTAAAACTTATACCAAGGCGTGACGTATTGAGAATTTTAAAAGCGTCTTAACTTCGTCAATTTTGGTTTACGTAACAAAAAAACACACGGGTCAAATATTTTTTGATAATCTAACTGACGGACTAATTATGTTTTTTTTTGTCATCTCGCCTATTATGAGGAATTTCAATCAGCCTTCCTGATGAAAATCAGGGTGTGTTACTAAACAGTATAATAACATCTGAAAAAGGATAAGAGAAATAAAATTTCTACCAAACAAGGCTTTTCCTATATTTAAAGTTTCCTTCATCCTTGGACGCCTCAAACTAATTAAGACTCTTATTAATCCAAATCTTCATTCCAGCCAAACCTGTTCCTGAGATTAGTGACTGAAAATGACGCTGGCACATACGTGTGCCGCGTTAGCAATCAGCGCGCCTCAATAGAAGCTCGGGCTATCCTGACCGTCACCGGACTTGTACCGCGATTCGACGGAGAAGGCTTCCTCTCGTTGCCGACCCTGAGGGACCCCTACAAGCAGTTCGAGATTGAAATCTCGTTCAAACCAACTGGTGAGCATATAAACTCCATTTCCATTGCTTAAAAAAAAACTTTACACATTTAAACGAGTGACTGTAAATTAAAGTTTTAAGTGACAAAAATAATTAACTTAGGTCATAGTATTACCAAGTGAGCGACTGACTGCGAGTGACGAGAAATACAAAATGAGTAGCTTCATAATATTTGAGCGACCTAATATTTGTTTGAGTGTCAACGTCCGTCGGTGCGCAGTGGACAGCAAAATCTTCCGTGCTAGCTGCTGCAACGTAAACCAGCAGAATATAGGTGATTTCTCACAATTTGTAAGCACACATTGTGTGCTTTTGCTGTTACGCGGGTGGACAAGAAGGGATCAGCCTTGTGCCTTGCTACGATGTCATGGTATCGAGCCAATGAATTTTCCTTTGGTTTTGGCCCACGTCGAAGATGTTCTACGTCTCCAGAATCCGCATATCGGCGGACCCATAACTGCACGGTTCTCTGTGGATACCCTGTGGAACCAATTATGGACCTGAAGTAGGGCATTATTCGTCCTGCATTTTTTTAAATATTTGGCAAATTATTTATTTATACTGAGTGGCATTTTATCTTAAATGAAGTGTTTCGAGTAGTCATGTTCTAAAAATAGAAAACGTACGCGTCAAAGATAAAGGTTCGTAAACCTGCGCTCGCTTCGCTCGCATATTAAATAACACTTTGACTTCTGTCTCCGAAGTGCCGGCCTCCGCCGGCCTCCTTCGTCGGCCTACGGCCCGGTGCCCATGCCGCATAAAGGATTTAGAAAAAAAAAATGAAATATCGTCTCTATCTTAATATTAAAGTTGTCCTCTCTGTATTTCTAGTCGCTTACTTAATAATTTAGTCGCACGGCTAGAATTTTAATATCTGAAATGGATTAATCACAACCCACTTTTTGTAAACTTGTTCTGGATTTTATTATAAATCAATATTCGTCGTTAGTTTAGTTAATTTTTCGCTTACTCTAATTCATACCGCTAAGTAATTAAAACAGTATCTCATCATCAGGCGCCAAGGTTTTTTTTTTATTCGCTCGTTTTATCATTCCCCCATTGTTAAAACAATAGATTTTCTTTTTCACTGTTACAATATTTTTTTTCAGATCAAAATGGACTGATTTTATACAACAGCGAGAACCAAGGACGCAACGGCGACTATATCGGACTTCAACTAAGGGACGGAGTACCTGAGTTCGTGCTTAACACTGGCACTGAACCGCTCTTTGTGAAGGGCGACCGACCTCTGCAGCTGAACACCTGGCACACAATCCGATTGAGCAGGACAAAATCTAAGGGTAATTATCGTTGTTTCGGGAGGTTCCTGCACCGAATCGGTCGGGAGGATACGAGGATCGACCGGAGGATACGGTGGAGCACACGGTGGAGGTGTGCCCCGCGTGGGCGGAGCACCACCGTGTCCTCGTAGCGGCGGCGACCTCTCGTTTCCGGCCATGGTCCAATACATGGTCCGGAACGAGACGGAATGAACGACGGAAAATCCTTCTGCGAAGCAGTAATGCTAGAGAAGGTGGCGGAACGTGAGAGGGAGAGAGCCTCACGTACCGGCCGCCGCGGGGGACGCCCCGGGCGTCGAGAGCCACGTGGTGGCCCCGGGCCACCGTAGGCGCGGGCCTGTGGACGGAGAGCTGTGGGTTAGCTCGCCGTCCGTCCGTCTCATGACAACAGGCCGTGTCGACGGCGCATTCGTGTTCCACGCGCACCAAGGGCCTGCAAGGGCCGATGCCTGCCGGGGCTGCAGGACTGTTCGAAAGAGATACCGTGACCCTGGAACACAAAGGGCGATAAAGGAACATGGATGGGTTGTAGTCAGTAAAACTCTGACAGTCCCTCCTGCTCCGCCCACAGTGGGAGGAGTCATTTGATGATTTCTTATCCGAAGTAATTATTAATTATCGTTTTAGTTCTTCTAGGTTAGGTTTTTTTTTTCTTTTTTCGTACCTTTTCTCCAACAATTACGCAAATTACGGAAAATCCAAATTAGGCAAAGAATTTGCACATTTTGACCACCATAAATTACATGAAAGTTTTCTAAAACGCTTACCCCTACGTGCTAGTGTTTTCGCCGGGGAGAATAAATAAATAAATAAAACTCCTCAGCTTATTTGTTTCATAAGAGACGAGGTTAAATTTACAATTTTATTATTTTTACATCAGTTACAATGGACGTCGACAACACTGGACCATTCATCGCCGAGTCCCCGGAATGGGGTCTTCTGGAACTGAATCAACCTCTGTACATCGGTGGAGTTCCAGACTACAACCAACTACCCGCTGAATTGGCTGGAGCATCTGGGTACGTATAATAAATTAATGTTTTTTCACAAATATGAATGATGAATTTTCACTTTAGTTACATTCCACGTTCGCATTTGATTATTTTTGTGCTCAGAGGTTTGTTTTAACTGAGTAGTGTTTCCACCAGCGCGCAGCGTGAAGTTTTAAGGTTCTAACAAAATTTTTTGCTTTTAGATTCATTGGCTGCGCAAGCATGTTGATTTTGGGCAGGGAAGAGAAGAACATAATGATGGATAGCATTGAACGCAGCCGGGTAGGCGAGTGCAACTCCTGCGCACCTAACCTCTGCCTGAACAACGGCGTCTGCCAGGAAGCCCGTAACGAGCGCGGCTACATCTGCATTTGTGCGTCCGGCTACGCTGGCTTGAACTGCGACCGTATCGGCGAGGCGTGCCGGCCCGGACTTTGCGGCCCCGGCAAGTGTACAGACACCACGGACGGTTACAAGTGTGCTTGCCCCGTTACCCACACCGGAGCCAAGTAAGTAACCACCCCATGAACTCAAAAAACACCGATAAATAGTTTTCAACATACATTGTTATTCTTAGAAACCGTTAAGGGCTACCAATCAAGCTGAACATGTGCAGCACATCTAAACTGCATCTTAGAGCTGTCACTGTCAATTTTCTGTTAAAATGAAGAAACGAACTGTCAGCTGCTTAAGAATTCCGCGTTCAGTTTCATTGCTGGAATTGGCCCTTAGCCTCCTGCTGACTTCTAATCTATCTTAACGTTACAGCTGCGAATCAAAACAATCGATTGAGTACCCAGCCTTCACCGGAAGTGCTTACCTAGCCATCAAGCCACCAGCGCTCTCCCGCACCCTGGTTATGTCGATGAGGATCAAAGCCGCTGCCCCAGTCACCGACGGCATCATCATGTACTGCGCAGAATCACCACGTGGATACGGTGGATTCACTTCCCTGGCTGTTCACGACGCACGACTTGAGTTCCGTTACGATCTTGGAGGAGGTAGGTTATCTTTATTGTTCTATCCTTATCCCAATTTATTTGTGATTGGCTTAGGACTTCATTTTCTTCATAAGTATTTGCATTTTTATTTTAACAATATCAACAATAAATCAAAATAAGTAAAGCTTTTTTCAACAATAGGTTTTTTACAGCACACTCACCTCTTTTAAACCCCGTCTAAAATCCGGAGTATTTCTTAACAGGAAGCCAACCAGTTGTTCTGGTAAGCGACCGAACTCTGCCAGCCAACGAATGGACCACCGTACACATCGCAAGGGTCGGATCTCTGGTATCCCTGAAGGTCAACAAAGTACACAGCTTCGAACAACGATTGGGATCCCCTAAACAGGTCAGTACCTATAGTACTATTTCCATGTTTACAAAATGCATAAAGAGTTCATATCTAAATGGCTTCTCCATGTTTTCAACGCATATTTTTAATCCAAAAACGTTTTGCAGGATCTGAACCTGGACACACCGATCTTCGTGGGCGGCGTGGATGACTCAATCGTCCTCAACAATAACACTGGCGTCACCGGTGGATTTAACGGATGCATTACCGACGTAAGTCATATCAAATGCTAGATTCTCCCTGGACAATTTAGAGACTTTGTCTACGTAGTTAATGATTAGCAACATTATAAAACGAACATCTTCTTGAAAGAACTGGTCGTCTGCTGACCAGCTGACATTGAACCTGCGAATTCATTGGCATTGCAGATGTCAACATAATTATGTGACCACTTATCATAAGATTCCTGTTTTTCCTGCATAATAAAAACCGTCGATAAGTCTAACCGGTCCTTATACATACAATTTAATTATGCTCTATTATTGAATCAATCGAATACTGCATATTTTCACCAAAACAATTTATCATTGTCAGTCTGTCCTTCAGCTAACCTCGTCTCTCAATTGGGGGAGATCGATAGACTATCCGGTATTTATACACAGACTGTGTCATTATGAATAACCGCTATGCTAAGTTCCAGACGATGTCAGCGCTGTCTGACAGTTACCAAATATGTTCTCTAACTGGATCAAT
This sequence comes from Xestia sexstrigata, assembly GCA_941918905.2. Taxonomy (NCBI): domain Eukaryota; kingdom Metazoa; phylum Arthropoda; class Insecta; order Lepidoptera; family Noctuidae; genus Xestia; species Xestia sexstrigata. Next base: position 5,243,378 of record OW799200.2, on the reverse strand, counting down.
CCGAATGGTCCAAATACAGCAATTTTAAAGGAGATTGAGCAAAATTGCTCTTGCGTCCAATAGCGTTAAGATACTCAGAAAACGTTAACTTCAGTGCCCAATTTTACACACATTTATGTCGATAATTCCGAAAGGTTTTCAAGGTTTAAAGGTTTTCCTTGAAAAGCTCTATGCAATGGATTATAGGTTATTATTATTGGTTACCCAGAAAACCCTTAGTTTCTACCATCAATAAAATCAACAATCAAATCAAGCAAATCTAGTATTAGAAAATAATGGACACGTATTTTTTGTTTTTGTAAATCAATGAATATTGACAAAGATAAAACGCATCAAAACTCGGGAGTGGGGGCTCGTGACGTCAGTTCGCACAAAAAATTATACCACGGTGTGATGTATTGAGAGTTTTAAAAGCGTCGTATCTTTGTCAATTTTGGTTTACGTAAGACAATAAAAAATACGGGTCAAATATTTTTTGATAATCTAACTGACGGACTAATTAGTTTTTTTTTTGTCATCTACCCTATTGGTTGTCAAGAAAACCTTAACTTTATTGTCCAACTAGTTACCTATTTAGGTCAATAACTCCGAACGGACTGCGAATTGCCAAAAGTCGTGATAATAGTAAAAGTTCTCCTTGAAAAGCTCTTTTCAATCATGTTTATCTTATGGCTATTGAACCTTGGGGCAGATGCCGATACTTTAAGGCCTATTCTCCTTTGAAAGGAATACTTTCACTATTGGTAGTCAGTGGCCCGAAAGTCTGTCTTACCAAAGGGTATCGTACTATCCAGTACAAACTGGGTTGTGGAGGTCAGATAGGCAGTCGCCCCATGTAAAATACTGATATTTAGCTACATCCGGTCAGACTCTAATCCGACCCCAACATAGTTGAGAAAAGGTTTGGCAGATGATAATGATGACTCGAAATGTTGGTGTAGCCAGCAGAGTTGAAAAGTGACAAACCCAATAAAGCCTGTATCGTTACGAAGTGGTTCAACAGGACGACATCGACATGACCTTCTCGTTATCATTTTTATTTTATTTTTTATTATTAAATGTCAATCAAATACATTTTTGCCTCTTCATCACCATAACTGCAAATAAAATGTTACTTTGTGTAAACCCTCTGGTTATGATAACCTACTCTTAACAGAGCACAGTTCAGACCTTCCCCTTCGTTCTATTTCGCATAACGTGATATTTAGTTTAAACTTAATCCTCAGTTTACCCTGCACGGAGAAGCTGTCGACATCGTAAACTCCACCATACAGTCTGCCAACGTGAAGGAATGCAATGCCGTCCGCGGTGATATCCCTGACGTAAGTTATTTTTTCGAGGAAACTTCATACTTATTCCAAAATTGAAAAAGAAATTAAAATTATTTAAAACATCCTATATCACAATGTTTTTACAAGTTTAGATCCAAATGTTATGGCACTGAGTCACTTTAGAGCATCACATTTCGGACATTTTTAATTTGTATATAATATGTGTCCCATACTTAGATACCAAATTAATCATGAGCTGCAAATAAGCAGAAAAATAAAAATGGCGATAGGATTATTACTGATTATGCCAGCTTCCGCAAAAAAGTCCCCCCCCCCTCTTCACAATATCCATTCAAACTCATTCGAATAAAAACCCCGGTTCACAACAGATCGAAATCGGCTGCCAATGCCACAACGGAGGAACCTGCACTGCCGACTCTTCCACCTGCACCTGCCCCGCTGGCTTCGGAGGAACCTTGTGCGAGTACCGAGTGCCCTCTTCAATGAGGTCCCCCCAGGCAGGCCCCCCCAGCGACCCTTGCGCGATCCGACCCTGCCGCAACGGAGGAACCTGCCGACCTGACTTGAGCTCCCGAATGAATCATACCTGTGACTGCCCACTTGGATTCGCCGGCGCTTACTGCCAAATCGGTAAGCCTTAAGCTCCTTGAATAAGGTTAGGTTTCTGCTCTCGAATAACTGTACCTACCACTGTATTTTTTTGAGTATTAATTCTCGAGAACGTTTTCTCAATGAAATTCAATCCAAAAACTTGGAATTAGAAACTAACAGATGAAAAGAAGTGAACAGGTTTTTATAAAAAAATATCTTTTTCTTAGCACTGGAACTGCACCACAGCGTTGCTTTCAACGGAAACGGCTACCTCGAACTACCTGCCAACCTGCTGAAATACGAAAACTTGGACGTTGACCCCGGCATCATTGCCCTGGCTATATTCACCACACAGGATGGAGTATTGGTGTACCAGAAGGAAACTAACGCGCCCCCGTACTATGGCGACTACATTCTGCTGAGAAGTAAGAATAATTATTTCTAGCTACATTCATCATTAATTAAACTCGTACTCAGTCAGTATTTTGGGTAACAAAATAATTGCAGAAATCCTTCAATATTCAGGTTATCGAGTGGGGTCAGTCAATCAATCAATCCATCAAAAGTAATTTCTTCAAATCGGGCTCTTAAAAAGCACTTTTTGAACTCCAAAATTACATAGGACACTTGCCCAAAACGTTGGCGCGTATCTTTTCACTGTTATAAAATTGTAAAAGTAACTGCATTTTTCCATTTTCCTACATTTAAACTACCATATCAGAATATTTATGTAATACATATTGACTCACAAATCTAGCCTGTTGCGGACAGCAACTTTCGCAATAAAAAATAAAACTTTGTAGTGGTCATCGCATATTATAATTCCGCAAAGGGTTCGAAGGTTAGACAAGTAAGATTAATGACAAACAGTGCAATATACTGTTACTTCTATTGACTTACATCTTGTGAGTTAGAAAGAGGATATTATTAGCCTAAAATGGCTTTTCTTCTTGCTTTTAACGTTTGGGAATTGTGAAAGGTCTTCTATGTTCTTAAAAGCAAGAGCTGAGGGCTTACATAAGAGTGTCAAAATATTTCAAAGCCTGTCGTATGTTCAATAATAATCATTTCGATAGCTCGGTCACACTAATCTGGGAGCACGGTAGTGGCTCCGCCAAGACGAGTCAAGCGAAGCGCAAGGGCACTACCTACCTTTTCTCGAAGCGAATTAGCATTCGACAAAAGGTGTGTATTGTGTAGTTTGGATAAAGTTACCCTGTAAGTTACTAACATAAGATTTTTGTTTCAGTTGACCGAGGTTTCGTTGTATTTGAATGGGATAACGGCGGCGGCAAGTCGCAACTCACTGTGAACGTCTTTGTGAACGATGGTGAACGGCATCAGGTAAGCAATTTACCTTTTTTTATTACTATCTCATAACATCAGCTTGGTGCGGTGGCGGCCAAGTAATACTGCTCACGGTTATAGGTCATAGGTTCATACCCAGATAATTAGCTTTCTAATGTGTGTAAATTATTTCATTACAAGAATACTGATCTTTAAACGAAAAAGGAAAACAAAAAAATAACGGAAATAAGGACACTGACTTTATCCTAGAACCTTTGAAATTTACAAACACGCACGAGGCTCGCATCGCATCGCAGTGGTGAAAATCTAGACTAAAATTATTGTTACTCCATCAAAAATGACGATACAGATTACGCACTGAGTCGCCTTTGTGCCAATGTAATAGCCCAAATGCTTAAGGAAAGTGTACGAAATGGTTAAGAAGGTGATTCCTTCACTGTAGCCGGCGAAATTCAAAATTGCTAACATTTTTTACAAATAAATTGTGGCGCTGTTCTACGTTGTACCATAAATACAATTTAATTCGCGGCAATATATCTACTGAAAAAATAACAAGTATTTATTTAATGGAAACAATACAATTTCGTTAAAATATGGCGGCTAACAATTCAAAACGCTTCTATATTCTGTATTCTGACACATGATTGTGACACAAAATTGAAAGTTACGTTTCACCGAAAAGTAACTAGATGGCGTAAATAATAGGATCTACTACACGATTCCCTTACCTCGGTACTAAAAAATGCAAAGGCGCTGACGGTCGGTCGCGTAGGTACGGTCGGTCGTGACGTCAGCAGGGACAAAATACGGCTGTCGGTCGCCGCTGACGTCAGCGACGCAGTATGGTGCTATAAAGAAAACAACATAAGTACCTACTCGTACGCGACCGACCGTACGCGACCGACAGTCAGCGCAACAAGAATTGAGGCCTTGGCTACTTGTGATTATACTCAACATTAATTTTTATTAGGCAGTACAGGATCCGCCTAATTAATTTATTAGTAGCTCAGCCGTTAGGTACTTGAAATGTATCCTGATCAGATCAAATGTAGGTACTGTGGTTATTACTTTGGTAGACAATAATGTATACTTTGATAAGCATGCACTGTGCTCATAAGAAATGTTATGCAACAGGCAATTTAGAAGCCCACAAACTGCACTTAAATGTAGTTAGGTACATCAGTATTAATCTAAACATACCCCTAGAGCAAACGTGATCCAAGTAACGAACGTGCACAATAAATTCGATTTTATGTCAGCCACGTTATGGCTCAATATTGCAAAATATACCTGAGTAATTAATTTTAAAGTTAATGGTTTCTCTATGTTGTCATTTCCTTCAGCGGGATATTACGATTATTGCGGTGCAATTTCACGGTATATTTTTAACGATATTACGTCTCAAAGAGCTCTTGATAGTTAGATGGAGATCGGAAGACATGCAGACTCTAAAGAAAAGTAGGTTACGAAGACGTATATATTATGTAGTGAAAAGAGATCCGCTTGCTCAAGCAAGGATGAAAGTATTACTTATCTATGAAAGGCCGTTATTCTTCACGAGTCGAAATAGGTTTTTAGATCAGCTGAATCCAGTAGCCGGCCACGTTAATGCAGCCTCAGTGGTGATATTAAGTCCTCAAAGGTATAGTTTTATGGACAGGTCAGTTATAAGTGGGTCATGCTTTTGACTGCTCTGCACTAGCAGAGGGTAGGGACGTGAACATCGTGAGGGGGGAGGCATTCATACGTGAAAGTATCTTTATATTTTTTTTAACTGAATGTTTTAGTTTGGTAATTGGATTATTAGGGTTCCGTACCCGATGTATGCCTACCTACTAAAGTTCCACTCTATTACCGTGTGATGTGCACGTGTAAGTTGTATGTACGTTTCTAAGCATACTAAATGTATGAAATAGAAATGCTTCTGACGTATAATGCGCGTCGTGCGCGGTAGTGTGTCAGCCTTCAGGTGCAAAACCAATAGGTAAACCTACATCTAATCACACGCTACATTGATTTCGATACGCTTCCCTGGACAGGGGCTGCAACTGAACCCAATTACGATGACGGGCCGATATTGACAATGCTCCTGTGTTTGAATGACCAAAATAATTAATACATCACTTATACCTGTATACACATGAATTTTTACTTAAAGTGACGCTTTGTGCCCGACTACGGCCAAGCCAAAAGGAAGAGTTATAAATGAGAGCTACGGGATTATAAAGGAGGCTACGGGCATTCGCAGACATACCTTAAAAAGGTTTCCAGGATTACCTTTGTGATAGAACTCAATGCGTCAAAATAATAATGTTATCAGTGATACCATTTCATTGAGTTTTGGCGTTCCTCAGGGCTCAATCCTGGGCCCTACCCTTTTTCTTATCTATTTTAACGACTTATGCAAAATGTCTCTAATGAATTGTTCAATCTTCACTTACGCAGATGTTACGGCTATGTTAATTCATGGTAGTGACTGGCCTGAAACAGTAAAATACGCGGAACTTGCTCTGAACTCAGTGATGAAATGGCTGTCAAATAATATATCCTTACCTTAAATATAAATAAAACGATATACTTACCTTTCTCCTTACTATTATAATTATTTGTCTTTGCAGGTAATCGTCAGGCTGCTAGAGGATGGTCGCGTTACCCTGTCTGTCGATGGCAGGGAGAACTCTGGCACTAGCACTGGCATCTCGACGCTCATGAACGCTGACTCGAATATCTACCTTGGTAAGTAAAAGGCACACTATCTTTCAGAATTCGTATGAAGTTATCTGCACGATAATTGCAGCTTATCGACGAAAAACTATTTATTTCGAATGAAAAGATAATAAAGCTTTCCCATAGCATATTTAGCCAAATGTCTTTTAGCTACAGTAGATCTATAATAATAATAATAATAATAATAATATAATAAGGAAAAATCTAACATCTGTATATAATATATACAGATGTTAGATTTTTCCTTACCGTACTTATGCCGCACAAGTACCTACCTAGTGTCCTCGCACTGCACACATCCTGAATCATCTCCTCACACAAAGTGTGTGACAAGACAAAAAACCTCTTTTGTTTTTTGGTAAATTCAATAAAAACTGCTGCTCAGCGCCTCTAACACCCGCATCTATTGTCAAGTAATTACTTGAGTTTAATTAAAGATGACGCAAATAGTTTTATGCAACAGACAATAATTTGAACACAGTAGGAACCGTCAAAGAAAGCAAAGCTAAGAATTCTTACCTTTGTACTAATTATTAAATGATTAATAACTGCAAGCAATTAATAAACTACAGAATAAAATGTATATTTACTTTTACCCAAGTATTCATTTTGGCTTGGTTATAGAATACGGGTGTCAGTGTTACAACAAGGAAACTTTGCAAAAATAAAAAATAGCAAATTAATGGCAATAATGTAATAATTCCTATTACTTGGAACTTAAATATAACTGGCAATAGGTACATACCTATTGCCAGTACACACCGACATAGGTGTGTACTCCTCCTGCACATCTGCCAAACCTTTTGGGGATTTTAGGAGTGATGTTAATCTTCATTTTAGGAGTAATGTTAATCAAGTATGTTCATCTTTATTTTAGGAGTGATGTTAATCTTCATTTTAGGAGTAATGTTAATCAAGTATGTTCATCTTTATTTTAGGAGTGATGTTAATCTTCATTTTAGGAGTAATGTTAATCAAGTATGTTCATCTTTATTTTAGGAGTGATGTTAATCTTCATTTTAGGAGTAATGTTAATCAAGTATGTTCATCTTTATTTTAGGAGTGATGTTAATCAAGTATGTTAATCATCTTCATTTTAGGAGTGATGTTAATCAAGTATGTTAATCATCTTCATTTTCCTTCAGGCGGAATACCAGATCACATCAACCAGCAAGCTTATCCTGGCTTCAACGGCTGCATCCACCAGATTGAGCTGATGACCTCGGACCGCGGAATTAACCTGGGACAAGTCGCAGTTACTGGAAGGAACACACAGCGTTGCAAGGAGTGAGTATTTTTTATTTGGATCTTTAAATAACACTTTCATTGTTTGTAGAACAGACACAATAGTTAAGCAATCGTCTTGAACCGTATGTGGTTCATGGAACAGGATAAGGGTTTAGTATATGGGGTTCATGGGATATGGACTAGAAAAGGGTTAAGCATATACAAAGTATTTGGGTTTATATTTACTCTCTAATAGTAGCAGGACGACAGGGCTGAAAATAGAGAAAACATTTTTCCCAGATGAGACCAAACCGTAAACACCCATATTGCAACTTCCATTGAAATCATTAGAGCCGTTTTCGGGAACGTGATTTCAAATAACGGCTCATATAATCATAAGTCATAAGTCATTTATTTCTGAACAAAATACATTGTGTAGAAAATATAAATTAAAATTAGATTATTAAGTAGTCGTACAGGATAATTATTATTTGGTCCTACTAACATAAATATTTTAACTAGAGCAACAAAATAAAATCAGTGTAGTAGGATATTTAGTAAAATAACATAATTATATATAAATGATTAACCAATTCCTACATTCTCGATATTTTTAATACCTAAAACTACAATTTATGACAAAGAAAATAACACAAAGTTCCATTATTATGGCGAAACGAAGAAGTGGGTATTGGAAAGAAACGGGTACTGAAAATGTAAACCTTAAATAATAATAACTTTATGTTAAAGCAAACGTTCACTTTTATTTAATTAGCAGTTAATGCATTATTTTAAAAAGCCCTGCTTTAAATAAGGAAGCATAAAATAAAAGCCACCAATTAGCAAAATATTTCAGAAAATTCCGTACGTCGTAATTTACAGCAAGTCTTTTTCCCCACCGCGTATAATAAAAGCTTTTGCAATCTAGTACAGTTACACAGAAATCTGTGGTTACACCCACGCATGACTCAAAACCGATTTTCTCCTTGTTGGGGTATTCTCGTCATTGACTGATACCCCGGTAGTTGTTGTAGGTAGGTAGTTTGTTCACACTAAACCACTGTTTGGTTCAATTTATAAGTCGATGGGTTCAATAGCTAGATATTAATTGGTTATCTTTTTTTAAGTTGTAAGTCCAATAGGAACGTGAAAACTCCTTCAGAGAGACGGCATTGCGTTATCTATTGTTCAGTGTACCTTTACATTCCAATACTCAGACACGACGCGACTCTAGAAGGAATCTTTGTGTGCGAGAGACTTAACTAAATAAAACCAATGACACACAGCTGTTACTGAATGTTTGGTTAAAGATTGCGTTTTAGTGTTCTTATTACCCAGTGTAGACGGCACGGAGTGAGGAATCACTCCACAATATTTCAAGTCTAATGAAATACACAGAAATGCTATGCGAACCTTGTGTTATCCAGAATCATCATCATCAACGTATGTTCCCACAGCTGGGACACGGTCTCCTCTCATGATGAGAGGGAATGGGCTATAATCCACCACGCGTGCCCAGTGCGGATAGGTAGATGTCCAGAATAAGTCAGAAATAATATGGGCTTCTACCTCAGAACTTACAATGAATTCAAGTAACAAAATATAGGCATATTCTGAAATTACACTGAAAGTTATAAAACTTTATGTTTTACACGAACATGCGATCTAACATCCAACTTCACTCAACTCATGCAGTTCTAAGAAAGTTTTTTACTAGGAAGATGTGAGACTCCAAACCGACATACAAAGGTAATAAAATTTACCTACGCAGTCCAGAAGCATCCATACCTTGAATGCTTTTATCGTATACGTATATAAATAAGCAATATTTGTATGTTACGTTCTCGAAATTGGAAATAACGATGAAACTTGCAGTGTATGTCTAATTTCTGGGAAAATTCATTTCCACTATTTTCACCCAAACAAAGCGCGGTAGCCCAGGTATTTACAAAAGCAAGGTTACTTCTTCGAAAATCTGTTAAAATGTCAGACGTTGCCGTATGTTCCGAGAAAATTATACTTAATAAAGTTTACGTGCAAGCGAAGGACTCACATAAAAATATTTGTCTGGCAACACTGGATAGGTAGGGTTGGTAGGGAGCCCTTTGCCTAGGAGGTAAAACAGGTTAGGAGGAAATAGATACAATATATTATGGCATGTAGATACCTTATTTGTAACATTAAACTATCAAGCGAAGTAGGTTTCGTGTAGATAGAAGTGTCTATTTTAAAAAAACAAACTTTACACCATTCTTAGCAAAAACATTATTATTTTAAAAAAAAAATTACGGTCAGACTGGCAGTCAGACTGACATGATGAAATTATGAGGATTCCGCTTTCCTATTTGGCAACAAAACTTAATAAAACTAAGAATTTAGGCACGAGTCTTGCATCGTTACACGCTTCATAAAAATAAATCGATGTTATTTCCAGTTTTCACAACAATGAGTACCTATTTATGGATTAGTTATTACCTACCACGTAATTTTCGATAAAATGAAAATGCATTTAACCGATAAAATTCTACTTCAGTAATAATTACATCACAAATTCTCGCTACAATTTTTAATTTGGTACCTACTTATTCCACGAATTTAATACGCAAAGATAGTTATTTATACATAATAATTATGTTATTATTCCTCTGAATTGTTGGGTACCCCAGAAATATCGAGCCGTAGTTAAAAAACATTATGTACGGTCAACCAAGCTATTTGTTTGATTTTATCATTTATCGTGTGATGTAACTGTCTTTGTTTTCTGCTATATTGTATTGTAAAAAAACATCGTTTTCATTTATAATGTGCTACTTATTAACATGCATATTACATTGTAAAATCTACCAAATAGCATGTACATGCTATTTGGTAGCTATTTGGCTTGTTTGTATTTCTTTTCGTAGCCAAAAGGTGCAGCAACACTGAATAATGTAGCACATTATAAGAAAACGGATGTTTTTTTTACAATGGATTAGAAAAAATATAGCAAAAAACAAAGAAAGTTACGTCACACGATAAATGTCATATGAACCGACGATGGTACGGTCGACCAAGCTATTTGGTTTACATTTTAACATGCAAATTACATTGTAAAACGTAATGTAATATTGTGTACGGTTTTTATGTGTTAAATAATTTAAGTGAAACGTATTTTAGGAATTGTTTTTTTTTTTATTTATGGTGTTTCTGTTTTTTAATGAAAAATAAATGGAAATAAATTACTCAGGTCCATTTATTACAAAGTTTAAACATACAAACTTACAAAGATCAAAATACTTAGGCCGAAATCTATAGACGATACTTAGCGCGTACTGTGTCTTTGCTTAGCCTTGACAATCGTGCTCTCGACCGTTTTACATTAAGTGTTCGACAGTATCAGGATTGCCGCTTACTTAACATTCGTGCGTTTATAGATTTCGTCCTTGATATTTAAAATCTGAGAATCATTATTAGCCTGTAATCTTGGGTTCATATGATCAATGAAATTAACATAACCTTACTAATTATTTTCGCTGCTGTGGAATCTTAGTAAAAACTTTCCAGAGTAAGAAATTTTTGACACTTCTGCACTCACTTAGATTTAGTATTTAAAGCACGCTAAGCCGTTGGTCCTGCACCTGATCTCTCTTTCCGACCGTGTCGGCTTGCCATCAGACTATGAGAGTGAGAGGAGAGAGTACACCTGCGTCTGCGCCCACACTTGTGCTTCTCCTATGGTTAATCTCGGCCAAACCGTTTGCGGTCACTATTATTACTTAGTACTTAGTATAGCTGCGAACACCTCCAATGATTTAACAAACAAAAGCAATTATCTAAGTTAACCAGTATTTCAACGGTAACTTTTCTTGCATGGTTGATGCACCGCAATAGAAATTAAAAAAAATGTTTAGGACACCACTTAGATCTAGAGTAGGAATCAGATTTAAAATCTGTTACACTTGCACACTTTAGACGACCCGAATGGCGTAGCGGTAGTGGGGCTGCCTTACGTTCTTAGGGTCCCGGGTTCGAATCCCGGTAGAAGCAAATGTTTGTGTGATGAGCATGGACATTTGTTTCCGAGTCATGGATGTTTATATGTATAATAAGTATGTATTTACAAACAAAAAAGTATCTAAGTAGTATATCAACTATCTGGTGTCCACGACACAAGCCTCGTTGCTTAGTGTGGCACTAGATGGCGCTGTGTGCAATGTCCAGCGATATTTATTATATTTATTATTTATTATTACTTGTGTTATTATTCTTCGATCACCTCAGGAGGGCACCGTTCACCTAGTGACTAAGTCATACCACGTTCACACTACACCGACCTATTACATTGCCTGCTTTGCATTTTTTTTTCATTATCAGGTAGAAGAGTAAAATATGACGGAGTCTACCGAAATCCAACATCGGTTAACTTACTAATGTAGCTAACGAAACTTACAATTTAACTTTACTAACTTTCCACGCTGCTATGGAACCTCAGAACCTTGTTCCCTGAAGTATATCCCTACGAAGGCCAGGATGTGTACATAGCCCCCCCAGGCTTCAACACAAACCCGAAACCTACCCTGAACGTCCTCACCCCTCTCCTACCGACCTTGATGTGCCTGCTCCTCACCCGACTGACCCTTGCGATTCATAACGTCTACTAAATGGAACTGACTGGTGAGTTAAATCAGATGCCTACTATGCAAAACCAGTATAAGCGGATCTCTAAATGTACGGGAAATCTATTCAAAGCGAGGCCATGTTATACTGGGATCGTATGGCTTGTCCACGATTTCGAAGACAACAAACAAACCATAGCAAAACCGGAATTGCAATAACAGACGGCAGCGACTGTTCTCTATGTTCGACTAAATCAAAATATCGTTCTGTAGATGAAGGCACTGCCAACTGTTTCCATTTTCACATAGAAATCAGTCGCGTCCGTGGGGTCTGTCAATTAATTCATTATCATTACTTAAGATTCCAGCTTTGTAGTCGCCTTCGGAGTTGTACTCTTGAGCTGGGAATACCCTTGCCGGTTTCTTACATACTTTCCAAGTGCTCGCCTTGTTACGAGTACAAAGCCTTCTAGCACGACGTTGTGCTTTTGTATTTCATTATTAACGCCATACACATATTATTAATTAAATTCTAGGAAGCGTTATTTAACTGGTAAAATATAAAGTTGTAATGAAAAGCTTTATTAATTATAATGGATCAAATTGTGGAAGAGCCACTTTAGTGGAGTACAATGGACGGCGTGATGATTAATGGGATATAAGCTTATACCCACATATTCAGTTACGGCCGTTTTCTATAACTTACTTAAGTATAACTGTTGGTTAATGTGCCTTCTTCCGTAGCTATCGGTGTTTCTATAAACAAAGAATATCCTATCCGTGTCACCTAGCTTGATTCTTAGAAAAATCAAAGAAAGCTTTTCTGTGACGTTTTGTTTCTAACCGTCCAGTAAGCAAAATGTCAAACAGACAGAGATAGCAACCTACCGAAACCAGCGTGTAAGTTATTGAAAATGGCCGTTAATGAATTCGAGTGAGCTTTAACTGGTAAAATATAAAATACTTAGTTACAATTTGTGGGAGCACTCTATTATTTGAGCTCGATTAAATTTAATGCCTGGTTTATTAATTGGAAATAAGCTTTACCAACTTTTGGGAAAATTATAACATGAAAACAATTTTAGGTGGACCAGCAAAATATTTGTTCATTTGTACCTACTCGTGTTGTTTACTCTAGTTGGCAATACTTTTTCGTCGCCCTTTGTCTTGTCACTGTTGTAATATCTCGAAATATGTATTTTTTTCTACATTTTAAACACCCATTTCCACGACGGTTTTATAATATAATACTAAAACATTTGTTTCTGTTCACAGGCCCTCCCGATATGACTAACGTCTCCCCTGCGAACGAACTTCGATGCATCAACGCAACTCTGCAATAGCACAATTAAGTAAAATAATTTAAAAAAAAACAATCTCATTGTGACAGTGTAATCTTTACAATTCGATTGGTGCATTTCAAGAAAAAACCAATTCGGAAAAGATTACTACTTGTTGTTTTTTCAATATAATTATAATCAGATAAGTAAATGTTGTATTAGTATTAAGAAACTTTGAAAAACCAGACAATACGGCTAGCTTAGTGAATAGGTTAACGCGAATCGAACTATAAAGTAATGTTTAAAAGCCTGTGATGTTGAAGAGTGTTCGCGTCGTCAGCGCTCCAGCAGGAGCAGCAGTGTTTGGTGCCATAAGATGAATTTTAAATATTGTAGTTAGGATCTATGTATTTACTAATAACTTTTAAGGACCCAGTTCTCGTTCCAGCTTGTTCGCGAGTCATTTTAAAAAAATCTCTCTAAAACACCTCCAACGCTTCCTTCTATTTTTTGCACCCAGTGATAAAATGTAATTGTGCCAAAAGTGATAGTTATCAATTTGTGTTAGTTCAGCACTGCCATTATTTTCCTTTTTTATATTTTCTTTTTAAGTAAACCTTCGCTTTTTACGCAACGAATATATTATTGTTAAGTACTTATCTATACTTTGTGAATAAAACATTATTTTAATTAAAATCTAGTACGAATGCATTTAACTTAATTATCGTCAGTGATTTTTAAATATTGTTATATATTTTAATTACAAAATTATATTTATGCATCAAATGTATTTTGTTGTTAGCTTATCTAAGACATTGACATATAATGATATCTACGTATAATTAAAAAGTACTGATATTATAAAATATTGTGTAACTTTACAAGTATAAACTACTCGTATTTTAAACGATTACCTAAAATATTACTTATATAATGATATGTACCCATGTATTGCCGCTAAGGATCAAATTCGACTAACAATAAAAAATAAAATATCATGATGTTTTTTATTTTGGGATTTCTATACATTCCTGTTGTTGCAGAAATTCCTGAAAACAAGTCAAATATTTATATTAATAATTTGGTGAAACTACAAAGCACCTGGCACAGTAGTGTCAGTGCAAATGACATTTCAAACGTAAATTAGTTGTGTTGTGGATGTTGTGGACTGTCAGATTTGTGTGACAAGGTGTAGTTTTGCATCCTAGTCTAAATTCAGGAGCTTGTCACAAAAGACATAAATAATCAACTAAGGCTTGGCGCAAACGGGCAACCAACCACAGCCACATTTCATACATTTTGTTGAAAATCGCCGCACACGTGTAGCCGGTGGCGGCCACTCGCTATAGCAGTCGACAAACAAACCACAGCCATCAGTGGCTGTGGTTGGTGGCCCGTTTGCACCGAGCCTTAAATTACGATACCCGGTCAAATCTATACATGATGATGATGATAATTGAGCACCACACCCAGCCAGGAGCAAGGCTGACCCGGACAAGCCGGATACACCAGGGGGCACTTTTTTTGTAAGGAAAGACATGCTCTGGGATGGGAAAGGAAGCTCGACCAAGCGCTGCCAGTCAGGCACAATCGGCCGACTACGCAGCCAAGAGCCAATATAGGAATAGTGCAGGTAAAGACAGTAACAATCCATAGGAATGAGCATTGGTGTTTTGACCTTCGTTTGGTTGGTCTCATCTAACATTGGAGAATCATGTTCGTTTCTGATGGTTGCGATCTAAAAAACAATTAGATACGTAGCTAATTGATTTTCATCTTTCATGATTTTACCTTCCTTCAATTAATAACCAGTCTATTTTTTTTTAAATGTGTCAGATTATTATTAACCACTATAAAAATATACGTCAGCTAATACTATCTAACACGTCTTTGTTACACACCCAATGTCACTTCTTAGATTTACAGCCTTATTCATAAAAAATCCTTCATTGAGGTTTGATGGGTCTGCTAGCAGTCAGCTAGCAGACTGTTGATGAGTCTGTTAGCTAGCCGACTGACGCGTTATGTTGCCCATCTTGACAAATCAAATGACAAAAAAGTTCCGTAGCAGCAAGAAACATAATATAAAAGACATATTAATTACCTAAGTTAAAACCAGTTTTCGGTGGAAGTTTAAATGGTAATGTACATCATATATTTTTTTTAGTTTTATCATTCTATTATTTTAGAAGTTACATGGGGGGGGGGGACACATTTTACCACTTTGGAGGTGTCTCTCGCGCAAACTATTCAGTTTAGAAAAAAATTATATCAGAAACCTAAATATCATTTTTGAAGACCTATCCATAGAAACCTAGATACACACGTATGGGTTTGATGAAAAAAATAGTTTAGTTTCAGTTTTAAGTATGGGGAACCACCAAAGTTTATTGTTTTTCTATATTTGTGTGAAAATCTTAATGCGGTTCACAGAATACATCTACTTACCAAATAATTTCGAAAAAAGTGGCTGTGACATACGGACGGACAGACAGACAGACATGACAAATTCATAAGAGTTCCGTTTTTGCCATTTGGCTACGGAACCCTAAAAAAGCCATCGACAATTAAAAAAAAAAAATGACAGCAGTGACAGCAAATTAGCGGGAAAACGCAATTTTTACAAATACACACGAGAAAAAAGAAAAGGAACAAAAAAGAAATGATAAACCAATAAGAAAAGATAAAATTTGACGATACAACCCCAAGATCAACTTTTATAAAAAGCGAGATGTTTGTTTTCCCGCCATTTCCGATCCGCATGTTTATGTTGTACCTAAGTCCAAAATGGTGTAACTACACACATCAAAAGTATCTAGGGATCAACATATATTTTTGCAATAACTTTTCTCCTGATTGATATTAATTAAAATTTTCTTTAAGGATTCATCAAATAAAGTGTTTTCGTTTGTCACAGTAACGATAAACCAAGTCACCTTTGCATTAATAAAGAAATTTGCCATTTTCCTAATAAAGGGATTTTTGACATTTGAACCACTAACATTAAAGTTCGAAAAAAAGACTGAAATAACAGTTTTCTTTAAAATTTTATTGGGTAACTTAAACAATTAATAATCCGTGTTTCTACCGCGAACACTAACAACACAAGAACATCGGTTTGGCATACTCAAAATGAGTTCATCCAAATCACGCTGTGGAATGGCCGCCCATGTTCGTTGCAACAACAAAAAAAGGTCTTCTTGCGACTGGATACCCTCCATATTCGGCAGAGCTCTTCTCTGTAGCATATCCCATGCATGCTCAATCGGGTTCAAGTCTGGCGACTGAGCAGGCCAGGGCAGGACATTGATGTTAGCTGCGGCGAGAGTCTGTCTTACAACTCTTGCGGTGTGCGGTCGTGCATTATCATGCATTAACTGAAATAAGGGACCGATTTGCACTTGTAGAGGAACGATGACGTCTGATACAATCGTCTCAGCATAAATTTGAGCGTTGAGGTTGCCTCTGATCCAAATCAACTCAGTTCTTCCGCCGATCCAAATACCCGCCCATACCATGATGGTTCCACCACTATAAGGATGGACTTCCTGGCAGGATTTTAATCGCTGTTGGCGTCCAGGGGTTCTCCAGTGTCGTATACGTCTTGTATCCGGTCTCATACCAAAACGAGACTCATCAGAAAAGCACACGAAACGCCAATGTTCTTCTGCCCAATTTCTGTGTTCAAGAGCCCATTGATATCGAATCCTACGATTGTGCATTGCTATAGGTGGTACCCGTAGCGGTCTTCGGGAATGAAGGTTCACTTCATGCAAGCGGTTTCTGACTGTTTGGTCGCTAATTAAGTTCCCTGAAGAGTGATGAAGCCTCACGGCTAACATCATGGCGGTTATTGTTGGAGCTCTTCGAGTTAAGATTTGAATGTATCGGTCTTGTCTCCGTGTGGTGCAGCGATACCGTCCTCCATGGCGCTCAGCCACGGTACCAGTGCTTCGGTAACGTGTCCAAAGTCGACTGATAACACTCTGACTTGTATTCAGAGCTAAAGCTACAGTACGTTGCCGGGAACCAGCTTCTATCATTCCCACGGCTCTGAGCATTTCTTCCCTGCTTAAATGACGTCGCCGCTCCATAATAACGTTGGTTTTAATCAGTAGTAGGGAAACAGTAGCACTAATAATGTCTTCAATGCGTTGTATGTTTTTATAGGGAAAATATTGACAGCTTATTTTCATCTTTTACTCGAATTTGATTGAGAGTTCCTGATTCAAATTATGAAATGCACCAAAAAGGATCCATATAAATTTATAAAATCATAAATTTATTACAAAGCCACATCTCAATCTCAAGAAATCCGCATAAAAATGCTTGATCCCTAGACATTTTTGATGTGTGTATGTTAATCATCGTAATTTTATTTTTTTTCATATTTATTGTTAGTACACGTATCATCTTAAAAACCTAATTAAGAGGATTTTTAAATATAAATTTTCATGGATTTTTTTTAATCTGCGTAACCCTCCCTTCACTAAAATTATCTTCGGTATGGTTTTTTGCTCTTGTCAAAGTCAGCTGTTCAAATTCCCGGCGGCCATTTTGTGACTTAGCAGGGAGATAAAGGAGGGTCAACGGTCCTCTAACGTTAGCAGAGCCTTGATGGACTGATAGCGTTAACAGACGTTTATGAATCATGTTTTTTAGCATCAGGTCTTCAAGGAGTCTTCAAGGAGGCTCTAACTTTTTATGAATAAGGCTGTCTAACTTTAGCAGA
Organism: Xestia sexstrigata; assembly: GCA_941918905.2. Taxonomy (NCBI): domain Eukaryota; kingdom Metazoa; phylum Arthropoda; class Insecta; order Lepidoptera; family Noctuidae; genus Xestia; species Xestia sexstrigata. The sequence continues at coordinate 5,225,626 of OW799200.2, read as the reverse complement.
GCCTTGATGGACTGATTAGCGTTAATAGACGTTTATGAATCATGTTTTTCAGCATCGGGCCTTCAAGGAGCCTTCAAGGAGGCTCTAACTTTTTATGAATAAGGCTGTCTATGGCAAATGACGCAAAATGGCGTCCACTAAATATTTTGCTCGAATTAAGTTTTAAAAATGATTATCTAGTTACTTACCGATGGAAAGTTATTCCTTTACACTTTACCGTATTACTTGAATTATTAGTGCAATACCGTAACACACACGATAGATATATATATTTGTTGAGTTTTCACGTTTTATTGCTTATAAACAAACAAGACTTTAAGTGCTCAAGAGCGAGCAAGCGAATGAGTGGACTGCGGCCGGCCGACCGCAGTTGAACGGAGCACAGATTTTGTTCGCGCTTACTTCTCTATACGTAGTAGTAATAGCTCAATGCGACTGGGTTCTGAATCCGATGAAGAACTATCTTCACTGAAAAGTTTTCATTAGGGTTCTGGAAGAGAATCATCTCTACTACCCAAACTCTAAATCGGGGTTCTGAAAGAGAACCATCTTCTTCGCTTCAGCACTACTGCTGCTTCACTTTACTATTCTAAAAGTCAAATGATATAGACACTGTCACACTAACGTGTTTCTACATTCTTCGGAGTCTCCGTTCAACGCTGCGGGGACTTGCGCTGAAGCCTATACTGCGGAACTACTTTGATGTCTTACTGAAGTTTGCTGGACTCCTGTGCTGCGGGAGCTGCCCTGAAGCCTGACAGTACTCTGATGTCTTACTGAAGTTTGCTGGACTCTTGTGCTGCGGGAGCTGCCCTGAAGCTTGACATGTGGAGCTGTGAACTCGGAGTGACTTTCTCTCGTTGCTAAATTCATAATTCTCTTCCCTCCTGAGAGTGCATGCTAGCTAGATAGGTCTTTTTATAATCATAAATTTTATTTTACTATTTTCTTGTAAATTTTTCATTCTTCTAAACTATATAAATTATTCAAGTCTACTTATATCCTTTTATTTTGCTAGGATCAAGTATATTTGTTACATTATACAAATGCGTCTATGGTTTTTACGAAATAAATAAATCACTACACGAGGAACCGAGGAACACCAATGATATATTATGAGGAGACACAGGTAAAGCTAATCTAATATGGTCTCAATCTAACCAATAAGGTTAAGCTATTTTGAAATGACATAAAATGACTATCATAAAATGACATTACCACATTTTCAACCAATGACGATGTCCCAACATCGTCATTGGTTGAAAATGTGGTAAAAAAAAAACCAGCTATGCTATCGCCATTAGTTCCACAGTTTCCTTTCCTATTTTTTTAAATCATGTTAAACGTTCATCCGTATCCGTGTATGCATCCGTGTTTAAAATAAAATCTTTTTTTTTTTTAATTTTAGATATTATTGAAGATAAAATATTAAAAATAAACACCTATTTGCCGATAAGGTGATTTTATGTGTGTGTACGGTCAGAAGGTTTGGCAAAGTAAAAAGCGTGTTCTCAGTTGAAGGTTTACTGAACGACTAACACAAAGATTACAATATACAGTGCAGTGGTTGAGGGCTTAGAGTTAACTTACGAGCTACGTCATACATGACCTAGGACTAAAGATGTATAAGTAATTTGCCTACGCGCTACACCTAAAAACTTAATAAGAAGTCTACCGCGACGCCTTCTGGCTGTGTCAATTGAAACTCACGCAAAGAAAAATTCTCATACTACACACATCAAAAGTATCTAGGGATCAACATATATTTTTGCAATAACTTTTCTCCTGATTGATATTAATTAAAATTTTCTTTAAGGATTCATCAAATAAAGTGTTTTCGTTTGTCACAGTAACGATAAACCAAGTCACCTTTGCATTAATAAAGAAATTTGCCAATTTCCTAATAAAGGGATTTTTGACATTTGAACCACTAACATTAAAGTTCGAAAAAAAGACTGAAATAACAGTTTTCTTTAAAATTTTATTGGGTAACTTAAACAATTAATAATCCGTGTTTCTACCGCGAACACTAACAACACAAGAACATCGGTTTGGCATACTCAAAATGAGTTCATCCAAATCACGCTGTGGAATGGCCGCCCATGTTCGTTGCAACAACAAAAAAAGGTCTTCTTGCGACTGGATACCCTCCATATTCGGCAGAGCTCTTCTCTGTAGCATATCCCATGCATGCTCAATCGGGTTCAAGTCTGGCGACTGAGCAGGCCAGGGCAGGACATTGATGTTAGCTGCGGCGAGAGTCTGTCTTACAACTCTTGCGGTGTGCGGTCGTGCATTATCATGCATTAACTGAAATAAGGGACCGATTTGCACTTGTAGAGGAACGATGACGTCTGATACAATCGTCTCAGCATAAATTTGAGCGTTGAGGTTGCCTCTGATCCAAATCAACTCAGTTCTTCCGCCGATCCAAATACCCGCCCATACCATGATGGTTCCACCACTATAAGGATGGACTTCCTGGCAGGATTTTAATCGCTGTTGGCGTCCAGGGGTTCTCCAGTGTCGTATACGTCTTGTATCCGGTCTCATACCAAAACGAGACTCATCAGAAAAGCACACGAAACGCCATTGTTCTTCTGCCCAATTTCTGTGTTCAAGAGCCCATTGATATCGAATCCTACGATTGTGCATTGCTATAGGTGGTACCCGTAGCGGTCTTCGGGAATGAAGGTTCACTTCATGCAAGCGGTTTCTGACTGTTTGGTCGCTAATTAAGTTCCCTGAAGAGTGATGAAGCCTCACGGCTAACATCATGGCGGTTATTGTTGGAGCTCTTCGAGTTAAGATTTGAATGTATCGGTCTTGTCTCCGTGTGGTGCAGCGATACCGTCCTCCATGGCGCTCAGCCACGGTACCAGTGCTTCGGTAACGTGTCCAAAGTCGACTGATAACACTCTGACTTGTATTCAGAGCTAAAGCTACAGTACGTTGCCGGGAACCAGCTTCTATCATTCCCACGGCTCTGAGCATTTCTTCCCTGCTTAAATGACGTCGCCGCTCCATAATAACGTTGGTTTTAATCAGTAGTAGGGAAACAGTAGCACTAATAATGTCTTCAATGCGTTGTATGTTTTTATAGGGAAAATATTGACAGCTTATTTTCATCTTTTACTCGAATTTGATTGAGAGTTCCTGATTCAAATTATGAAATGCACCAAAAAGGATCCATATAAATTTATAAAATCATAAATTTATTACAAACCCACATCTCAATCTCAAGAAATCCGCATAAAAATGCTTGATCCCTAGACATTTTTGATGTGTGTATTAGGACCTAGAAACCTCCGTTTAGTTTATATCCCAAATCGACTCCACAACTGTTTCGATTTTCACAAGACTTTCCATTCAAAACTTTTGTTAAGAAGAGGTTTGCAAGCGTTAATCAGACTGGCTGGTATGGGAGATGACGGATGTTTTAATTAGGTATGAGTTGTTTGTAACATGATGTGTGTCATTGCTGTTATTTTCTGTGTTGTCGAGAAAAACCAAATAAAAATTTATGTGCTATCTGTGATGATTAAAGAGCATAGACACGGAGGCAGGTCCGCGCAGGTAGATGTGTCACTACACAGCTGTCACGAAAACCGAGCGGACGTGCACCCGTTTGCTATTTCCACCAAACTATTGTTTTATTTAACCATCTGAACCATCTGTGCTTACTCCCGTGACGAGTGGACGTCACAATTGGCGACGAGTTTGTGAGTAAGCACACAGATACTAATACCCACTCAAAAAGAAAAAAACTTCAAGAAAACGGAGTGAAATAATGGGGAATGTTATTCCTTACTTGACCAACATGCTAAGCGGTGTTTACGTGCAACTTATACCTACTTGGCTTATTATTTACGATTGGCACTAAATAGCTCGATAAGTGTTTTGCTAATACCATTTTCATCGTATCTATTTATTCGTATAAAAAGCTTTTAAATTTTACGAAAAAGTGACAGAAAATAATATTTTTAAATCATAGACGAGTCGCTTCTAGTGTTGTTATTTATACATTGAAATGCGCGGAACTTAAGTACGAACTACTAAATGCATGGACTTGGAATGTACTACTCCATACTGAAGCAATAACGACTAAATTGGAATCACAGTAACACTTTTCCGCGTGGCATGTACACTTCCCAGCTGCACTGTACGGCTTAGAACTAGAGATCTGTTGCTGTTTGATTATAAAACTTAGAAATGTGGGTACTTGACCTTATATTACAAAGTACCTAATATGTTTTGACGGATCCAATTCCCCTCACGCATGTCGGGAAATTAGCTCGTGTGGTCTTATCAGCCTGTAATTACTGCAACGTAAACAAAGTGCTTAGTTTGATTATGATATACGGGTTATTAATTTTCATACCTACCTAATATTCTAGGCAAGTGGTAATTAAAATTTGTCATTGTTTTCATGTTCGGTATTATAATATGAATTTTACTAAAGGATCACGTAAACATTGCATTGAGTGATGTGAAATAACCCTTAAAGACTCGAGTAGTAAGTCTATTAAAGACTGGTACTAAAAACGCCAAAGTAGTAAACTGCATAATGCAGTTGGTACTAACAAAACAAAATTTAATTTGATTGGCGAAAGTGGCAAAGGTGTCACAAGTAGTAAGTCGTATGATCGACTGGTACTAATAAAAGAAATAGAAAATTAAAATAAAATTTCTATGAGTAGTAAACTGACCCATCTGGTTGTCGGTTGGTACTAACAAAAACAAATTGTTGTTGCTCGCTCCAAAATTTCCCATATACCACCCCTGGACGCTTTCGACTGCGAAGGCGATCCTGCGTCCGTGGGTTTGCGATAGGAAAAATGGAATAGGGGGTTCGAACTGTTTTAAGTTGCATTAAATATATCGGACCCAGAGAAAAAAAAGGCCACACTACTACATGTGGGAGGTTTAACACTTCAGGAGAATATACTATAATATCCCTGATGAAGTTATAGACGGAGCAGTGGGAATCAATGTAGATGTCTACAAGTCGGCTCTTATGAAACTTGACGACTACTTTTTACCTCGTCAGAGTAAAATATACGAAAGAAATTTGTTCGGACTTCTAAAAAAAGAACAAGGTGAAAAATTCCAAAACATTCTAGTACGGTTTTGTCAATAAAGTAGAAAGTGCAAGTTCTCTTGCGAAGAAGACAACTAAATTGATCGATCGATATTAATGTCGAAAAATGTTGATCCAACGATCTCAGAAAGAAAGTTCTAACTTTTGGTGACTCGGTTAGTCTCGTTAACATTATTTCAGAAGCAAAAAATCCTTTAGGAGCAGTAGAGAGACATCTTAATGAGTATGGTCAGGACTCACAGGCTTCAAGTATCAATAAAATAGACACGAAACAGGAAGCCTCTGGAAACATAGGATGCCTATAAGGTTTGGTAGTGTGAGTCATAACGGAGACACCTACAACAATAACCAACCTAAAACAATGTCTAAAATGTGGTTTCATCAGTCATTTTAGAAAACAAAGGAAAGGGACACCGCTATCTCCCTATAAGTACTCAAACTCGGTATAAGAGTTAATTCGGTAAGCGAGCCAAGTTTTCCCAAAATTAAAGACTTGCAACTTGAGATTTCAATAGACAAAACATTAAGACTGGTAGCCCAGCCCTGTCGGCGAGTACCTATTCCCTTGGAAGAAAAGATTGACCAATTGGTCAAATCAGGTATAATAGAACCTATTAAAAGCCTTTGGGATGGGTCTCACCAATAGTGCCCGTCCTCAAATCGGATGAAGATGTAAGAGTGAGCGTAGACATGCGATACACCAACAAGGCTATCGTGAGGGCAAACTATACATTGCTGACAATGGATCAGCTACTAACAAAAATTAATAAAGAAAGGGTATTTTCTAAGCTCGACATTAAAGACGCATTTCACCAAGTTGAAATCAGCGAGGACTCAAGAGATATAATAACTTTTATAACAAGTCGAGGTTTGTACAGTTGTGTTTGGTTGATGAGCGGCTCATGCTTGGCATAAGATGCTAGCACCAGAGCATTTTCAAAAAATTGTAGAAAGAATACTTCTTCCCTGTGATGGCGTCGTCAACTTTATTGATGACATTGTCGTATATGGCAAGGATGACGCAGAACACAGTGCTAGGCTCAAACAGGTCCAGGATACATTTAAAGAAAAAAAAAAACTATTATATATCAGAAAAAAATCATATTTAATGTCAAGAGCATAAAATATTTGGGACATGAATTATTGTCGGAAAAAGTTAAATAATAATAATGACAAATACGTTAAGGTTGTAGATAGTTATAAAGAGAAAAAAAACTGTGGAAGTACAAAGTAGACTAATAAACTATGTCAACAAATGGATTCCAGATATGGCGACTAAATCAGAACCCCTTAGGCGGCTTAAATTAGGAAAAAACGCCGATATTAGTCAACATTGGGGTCCTGGACAAACAGAGGTTCCTTGTGTAAAAAAACCCCTACTTCCATCCTTCCATCCATACTTGGATATTATGACTCAAAAGTTAAAACCACCGAATTGCCAGATGCTAGTCCAGTTGGTTTAGGAGCGGTGCTCATTCAATCTGATAGTAACGGACCACGGGTGATTGCTTAAGACAATAAGAGCCTTACAGACGTTGAAAAATGTTATTGTCAGACTGAAAAAGAAGCTCTCGCTCTAGTTTGGGCTGTAAAGCACTTTAGAATGTACTTATACGGCAAAGAAACTTTTGATTTGGTGACTGACCACAAGTCGCTGGAAGTTATATTTGGTAATAGATCAAAAATCGTGTGATAGGATCGAGCGCTTTGTGCTGTTATAAGTACAGTAAATAAAGTCCAGCCGTTTGAGGATGAGCATCACATTCACCAAATCATTCAGTATGCAAGGCCTTGTGCAATAAGGATGGATGTTATTACGGAGGAGTCATTACAAGATAAAGGAATTCAACAATACAACTTGATGAGGAAGCTTTGCAATCTGATGTTTGGGATTCTAGGATTAACATATATATGATTTTTCAAACAGAGCTATGGACTCATGATAACCTTTTGGTGAAGGGAAATAAGTTCGTAATTACACTTAAATAAAATTATGCCAACAGTTTAGGATGCAGCTCACGAAGGGCATCATGGCATTGGAGCGATGAAAGGCCGTCCTTTCATCGCTCCAATGCCAGCCGCACGCAGCCGTGCTGCGTACCAAAGTATGGTGGTCCAAAATAGATTCTGATGCTGAAAAAAAGGTAAAAAGCATAGGTAGGCATAGGTACCTATCTGCTCCGAATCGCCCAATGCCACAGACTCGTCGAGAGTTACCAACCGAAGCTTCGATGGATGTTGCTGTTGATTTTTTGGGTTCACTTCCTAGTGGTCATTACCTATTTGTTTGTCATAGTAGATAATTTTAGCTGATTTATAGAAGTGAAGCCAATAAAGTCCATAACATCTGCAGAAACAATAAAAGTACTTAAAGAAATATTTTCATGGTTAGGTTTTCCCCACAACATAACTGCCGACAGTGGGAAACAATTCACTAGCAATGAATTTAAAACATATTGTCGCGAATCAAATATCAGGATTAATTTCACTACACCCTACTCGCTTCAACAAAATGGCGAAATCGAGCGCCAAAATCGCGATATTCTCAAAAGGTTACGGATCAGTCAAAGCCAAAAATCAGACTGGTATGATGATTTGCCACAATATTTAATTAGTACACTACATTATTACGCCACACTCGACTACCGGACACCGTCCGAATTATTTTATATTATTACTGTTATTGACCAATCATGTGTTTCAGAGTTTAGAGGTAGGGACAATATAATGAAAGAAAAAGGAACGGATTGCGGACAGGAAACGAAAAGCGGAGAGCACAGAAATAGATATCAGCGAAAAACTATGCGCAAAAAACTTAGTAAAAGAAAATAAATTGACACCAAATCTTAACCCCACACCCACGGCCCCACCTACGGCTGTTAATTTTAGAAGTTCAGAATATGACATCAAGAACGACAACACCGGACAAGAGTTAAGGAGGAATATTGTCCATCTAAAATACTTAGTAGAAGGTAAATGGAAAGTGTGTGGAGAAAATACACCCCATTCTGATTATATCAGCGATTGCGATTCAGCCAACGAATAGTCTAATTATTTGTCAATCCCGTTTGTATAATTGAAATTAACCATGTATAATCTTCTTATTTGAAACCTTGGTGTTAACTATTTGATTCGTGTTAAGTTGAAAGTTGACTTATTAATTTAAATTAAAAATCATAAAAAAGACTATGATCTCTTGAGTGAGTTGATGAGTTACGAAACATCGGCCCCATCTAGTTGAAAAAAATGACGTGTAAAAGTGTTTGTACAAACCTATTAACAAAATAAAAAAATAAAAAATTGTAAAGAGCTGTAGATTTTGTAATAATTATATAAACAAATAAAAAATAAATAAAATAAACATAATTTATCAAACTTACGTTAGGTATGTACACATACAATATGTACATACATTAATGAGACTAATTCCAATTGCGTTTCATATGAGTTTAAGTTATGAGTTTTCGTGCGTATGTATAAAAATCTGAAATTATTTTATATTTGTAAAAAAGAAAGAGGTGTGATGATTAAAGAGCATAGACACGGAGGCAGGTCCGCACAGGTACATGTGTCACTAAACAGCTGTCACGAGAACGGAGCGGACGTGCACCTGTTTGCTATTTCCACCAAACTATTGTTTTATTTAACCATCTGAACCATCTGTGCTTACTCCCGTGACGAGTGGACGTCACACTATCTACATTGCCTTTTCACTAATCTAGGGATAGCCAATGAAGTCCCACCAACTTTAGCCTCATTTGGCGGTAAAACTTCGATGGGTAAAGAAATCTCACCCTAGACTGCGACCTCAAGAGTAATGAATGAGTTCATCGTTGTTATGACGGGGACGACGAGTGTTCTCCGGCCCCGTTCACTCGATTTGAACCCCCACCGCCCCAGTTCCCCACATGTAAACCCTCGCCGATCCCCGCCCGCTCTGTTAGTAGCGCTGAAGTATTCGAGCAGGGTTCACGCCGCTGCACGGTCTCTGTTAGCATAACATCGTGAGTATTGTCGCAACTTTGAAAAGCCTTTTTTTGACTTCTGCTAACAAATCTATGCTTTTCGACGGAGTTTTCTAATTTATCACAGTACCTTCACTTCTCTTTACTATACCTGCACTTTATTATTGTAGTATTTATTATTAAAAGTGTCTATGATATATTTTTTTTTTCATATTTAATTTTATTTCTGTTTTTGCCAGTAGCACGAGAGTAGATATTAAACCAGGATCAAGCTCCGAGATTTTGTCTCAATCATCAATCGTGTTTTTTTTTATATTTACGAACACTTTAATCTCCTTAACATAAGCTTCTGCCCAATGAAGTGCCAGAATAAACAAAAATAAAAATTGGTCTTTTTCACACAGGTACTATGTGGCGCAGACAGAGCGTAGACGGAGGGTAGGCAAAAGTTCCCACTCCCTTGCGTCCGGAACCCACCGAGCCAAAACCAAACCAGACCAGTCCCCCCTAAACATTTGAAGCAGAGAGTACGTCCGCCAAACAACGTCGTATTCAACAAAACTATGAGGAGAAATGAACATTTCTGCCGAGCGACAGTTTTTTTTTGAAGTAGCAGAATTCTGGTCGCAGCTCATCTAAAGGAATCATCGAAACGAAGAGGAAGAAGAAGATTGATTGGTTGATTCATAATAAACCAATCAACACAGCCTCATTGAAGCCCTCTACTGCATCCAAGTAATGTCAAAGATGGCGAAGTCTATATGGGAAAGGAAAGGCAACCCTTTGAAACACTTGGAAATCAGCAATGTAAGACAAATACATGTTGCCCACTACAAATTTTTAAAGGATGTCTCATACCATGATCATTCAGTAGCAAGTCCTTAAATTGAGAAACAGTTCAATCTGAGAGCCACATGTGATCCAATGTGCTTTGAACGAACAAGTTTGGCGTAGGACGAATAATGTCGACTGAATATCGAATTTGATCTCACATTAGTGTTTCATTTAAAGTTAGTAAAATAATATGAATTATTATTTTCCTAAAGATGGTCCTCTCTCACTAAAAGTTCTTACAGACGAGCGGCACGTTGCCAACTACAGATAAACTGCAGCCGTCGCCGCCTGTCGACGGCAAGCGTCCACGGCAGTCGTCGACGCCTCCAGGCTGGCGCCCAGCGCGTCGACGGCAGCCATCGACAGGTGGCGACGGCTGCAGTTTATCTGCTGTTGGCAACCTGCCGGTACTCGTACATGGTCTAAAGAAAGACTTAACTGTGGCAAGACCACTGTTACTAAACGTTTTCATTTCATCTGCCGATTTCTCCCTCCTGGACATGGAGGTGCCTTGGCTAACTTGAAAGTCTTTTATCGGAATACGGATCTAGGTTAAAACAATGAAAATCGGCTCATGAGAAGCTATTTTCTAGATAACTCTGCTCTGGAGAGTAAGTGGTCACACTTATTCCACTATTGTTCCACTAGAGACGGGATATTTGATGTCGTTTGTCGAGTGTCGTGTTGTCTGCAGGCTTCAGGAACTGATAGACGCCACTCAGGATCACTGAATCTCGGCCGACATTTTAAAGAAACTGTAAAATTCAATAATGTTGTACCCATATTTTAAGAAATACAAGACGAGAGACGAATCTTTTTTAAGTTCTACAAACTGATTTTTTTGGATATTTCAACTTATAGTTGAAAAGGTGTGACTGGTGTGTGTCTTTGGTGAAGGAATAAAACGGGGCGGTTTGCTCTCTTCTTCACTAGCACGTTACGGAGGTGAAATTCAAACAACTAGCTGATTCTTTGATAAGAAACACATTCCAGTTAATCAAACTTTAATTTTGCAGATGATAGTGTTCGTATTGTTTCTGCAGTACATCAGCTGCAACAAAGGCCCCAAATACTTCAAGCTTTAACGTTGGACTGACGTTAAATTAGTCAAATAAAACAGGCCATTAATAATAGGGTCGACGTTTGTCTGAGTGGAGACTAAAGGATTCAAGAAGATAGATGAGCTAGGGTCGTCACACTGAAAGTTCCCAAAGACTGCAATTAGATAGATTATAATATTGAAAAGAGTGGACTGCATATTGCTACACAGCCATGGAATACCTACCTAGCTTTGCAGAATGCATCCCAATAACTTAGACTAGTAGGGTTTACATAAAACGAGCAGATTAATATTTGCAAGAAAGGAAAAGGATTTTTCGTACCACTTGCTCAAAAAAGTGACATTCTATGCTACAAAAAGCGAACATAACAATAGTCATTTTTAATCTGTTAAAAATAGGGAAAGAAAATTGTACTGAATTTCATTCATCCTCTAGGGGGAGAATGTGATTTAAATTTGGAATACTTACCGAAATTTATACTGAACTACATCTGTGTTTACACCATTGAGTTTGTATATAAAGCATTATATATCTTTTTGAAAAAGGAATACGCATTTATTATGCAGTTATGATTATTAAATAAAATTACGAAAACCGACGAGGCCGTATGAGCTTGATGCCTTTGCTTTTCCGACAAAAAAATATTAGTCTAGGAATTTGCCGCGTTTTTGTTTTCTTCAAATACATAAACGTTAAGTTTATTTTAATTGTCATTATTTTTAATAAATGCTTATCTCATATTATTATTGAGTTAATTTTTTCGCAAATGGTACGAAAAGTAGAGTATTTTCCTCAGTGATAAAGCTGTCTTAGTCTTGGGTGAACTTAAATCCCTCGCTACACTCAGGACTCGTCTTAAATCCCTCGCTTCGCTCGGGAGTAAACCTCGAGTCCTTCGTTACGCTCGCGATTTAAATCGTCACCCGCGACAGAAGACACTGCTTTATCCCCTTGGTTAATAATCTACTATTAAACCCTTCATTGTCACTAGTACCATTAACAGTTCCATGATGGAACTAGTGTTGTTTTGTTATAATCGCTTGTTCCTTTTTAAAAGAATCTGAAAATAATGGAACGTGTTGATTTTATTTTTATCACTAGTTTTTTATCACAACATCATCAAGTTTTAAGTTTTTGTTAGACTTTAAATTCATATTTCTTATTTTTATGCTTTTCTCATACACTACTTTTTCAGCTAGCCATTTTGGTAACTTTGTCAAGTATACGTGATTGGTGCAGGAGTGCCATTTAATCGATCTAACAGCGAAGTTGGTTTGATAGTGGTTTTAGAGATGCGAATTTTGATGTCCTGTCTGATCGCCGCGTTGACTTTCTTAGGAACACGACCGGAAGCCACGACCTGGTGTCCATTGCCATCATTATAGAATAATACCGTTGCCAACAAAAATGGTTTATATTTTGTTACAGCAACAGAAGCACAGGACAGCGATCGAAACCGTCTGACCTTTGCACCGCAAAAAACTTATCAACTAACTTTAAAAGGTAATTTTAAATCGTGGCCTAGCATTAAATTTAATAGCGTTCCCGTGAAAAGAAAGCAATCCGTGTGCTACCTTAGTTTGGTCTTAGAGAGAAATTTTTCATTCAAAGATCATATAAAATATGTCGGTGCAGTGGCGTGCAGTAGTATTCCACGAAGGGTAGGCCACGAAATAATGATAGCAAAAAAAAATTTTCATCGGCGCCATCTTGGATTTTCATTTTGACCTCATTTTCATTATCACCAACCCCAATAACCTCGAAATCGACACCCATGAAGAAAAAACTGAAAATTTTCATCGGCGCCATCTTGGATTTTCATTTTGACCTCATTTTCATTATCACCAACCCCAATAACCTCGAAAACGACACCCATGAAGAAAAAACTGAAAATTTTCATCGGCGCCATCTTGGATTTTCATTTTGACCTCATTTTCATTATCACCAACCCCAATAACCTCGAAAACGACACCCATGAAGAAAAAACCGAAAATTTTCATCGGCGCCATCTTGGATTTTCATTTTGACCTCATTTTCATTATCACCAACCCCAATAACCTCGAAAACGACACCCATGAAGAAAAAACTGAAAATTTTCATCGGCGCCATCTTGGATTTTCATTTTGACCTCATTTTCATTATCACCAACCCCAATAACCTCGAAAACGACACCCATGAAGAAAAATCTGAAAATTTTCATCGGCGCCATCTTGGATTTTCATTTTGACCTCATTTTCATTATCACCAACCCCAATAACCTCGAAAACGACACCCATGAAGAAAAAACCGATAATTTTCATCGGCGCCATCTTGGATTTTCATTTTGACCTCATTTTCATTATCACCAACCCCAATAACCTCGAAAACGACACCCATGAAGAAAAAACTGTAAATTTTCATCGGCGCCATCTTGGATTTTCATTTTGACCTCATTTTCATTATCACCAACCCCAATAACCTCGAAAACGACACCCATGAAGAAAAAACTGAAAATTGTCATCGGCGCCATCTTGGATTTTCATTTTGACCTCATTTTCATTATCACCAACCCCAATAACCTCGAAAACGACACCCATGAAGAAAAACCGAAAATTTTCATCGGCGCCATCTTGGATTTTCATTTTGACCTCATTTTCATTATCACCAACCCCAATAACCACAAAAACGATACCCATGAAGTAAAATATAATAACAATAATATTATTGATTATTATAATAATAATACGCGCCAATAACCCCCAGGAATCATTATTTTAATCAACATTGAACATTACACCCTAGCACTGGCCTGCAAATTGCAAAAAACGTAAGGAAATTTGAATTTCGCGGGCTAAAGAACATCCACCTTGAATCCTGGCCTTGTGTTGTAGCAGCCAATCACAGCCCAGCAGCCCAGCTACACTCGCAGGAGTTACCGCCCTAAAATTACTGCAATCTATACATGTGTGCAGTTTATACACACGAAAATATGCACCAATGTGCCAATGTGTGCGTAAAATTATCAATGGGTTTAAGGCAAGTCCAGTGCTTGCCTGTCCGGCGGAGCTCCAACCTTTGTAGTAACTTCCAATAAAGTGTTAGTTGCGTGACGCGGGAGCGACTTGCTATAAGTATTCTAACAGGAGTTTGAACTTTTTTTTATATTTTGTACATAATGTGATATTTTATTACATAGTTAGTTCGTTATAATGAATGCCCAGTTGGTAGGGTAGGCTTGGCCTAATTGCCTCTTAGGGGAGCACGCCCATGTGTCGGTGAAAAAGCTTAAAAGAACTTGTATGCCTTAACGAGGTTATCCAAATCTACGTGGGGGGTGTCATTTATAACTTTAAAGACCATTTATGGGGCTACTTACTTCGGGTGTATGTGCTACGGGCCCCTGTTTGGGCTGATAGGGCCACCATAGGAGCGGTACAACGTAAATTGCTTCAAAGCCAGCGTTTGGCTTTGATATTCTTATGCAAAGCGTATGGGACGGTTAGTACTGAAGCCTTACCGGTACTTGCAGGTGTGCTTCCAGTCGATCTTGAAGTGCAGCGACGGGCTGTAATGTACTATAACGCACGTGAGACCACGGACGCAGACTTTTTAACTCTACGTGACCGTGATAAGATTGCTAGATTATTCAAACCACAGACCGACGTCTGGGAGGAACTTTTGTCTGAATGGCAATGCAGGTGGGATAATTCCATCAAGGGCCGACACCTCCACCCGTTCGTGAACGGCTGGCCAGGACATGGTTGGAGGTTGATCACTTTGTTGCCCAATTTCTCACCGGTCATGGTAACTTTAAGAGTAAATTATTTTCCTTCAAGCTCGTTGACTCGCCTTTTTGTCAATGTTCCACATCTGACTGCGAATATGAACAACCAGCACATCACATTTTATGGGAGTGCAGTCTTTGGCAGAATGAACTCAATATTATGTTGGATAGTGTACAGGTTACATCCGGAGTTATTTACTATACAGACCTTGTGGAAATTCGAACAAATTTCCGTGCGTTCAAGCGTTTTTGCCATACCTATTATTGGAATCAAATATAACAAACAGCTCACAACTTAGGACCCATTAATGTTAATATTTATCCGTGGTGCTAGGCAACTGGGCCTATCCCAGTTGTAAACGTCCCTTTGTGCCTATTGGCCTTGTTTCGTTCTGTCTCCTGCTAATATGGAGGGAAGTGGAAATTACGGTTTTTTTCCTACTCCTCCACTAAACTTTTCTGATTAATTTCGTTGCGGGATCCAAGGCAGTTAAATTCATTCTCTGGGACTTCGTCGAGCCTTATTGTCTCGGCGCTTTTCTGGTGTTCGCCACTGTTTATTCTGGCTTTCAGGAGTTACAGTGGTTTGGGAATAGTGTGGCGGGATTGTACCAAAATTGCATGAAAATATACCTGAGCATATTTTTTGAAAATTAATTTATATGCAAAAAGTCTCAATAGTTCACTCAAGTATAAGAAGAAGATGTAGCTTTTAGCTTGTTTTTTGTTTTTTTTTTTAAGCCCCAAATACCGAGCACTTCAAGGTTTGACGTTGGACTGACGAAAAAAAAAGATTAGAAGGCAATTAATAATAAAACGTTTCTTATAGATACAATCCTTAAAGCACAATATAATAGTCAGCGCACAAATATTTAAAATAAACAAAGTAAAAATATTAAATCAATTTATAAAATAAATTAATAATTAATAGCATAATACAATGAAAATGAATATACATACCTATCAATTAAAAATTCAATGACAATAGGTATTAGATAAATTACTATGTCAATCAATCAAATTAAATTAGAAATTGTACAATCATACACAATACATAACAATTAAATTAAATAAATGTCAGATCAGTATTGCCTAGTAGCTATACACATCCACTTAGGGTCACTTAGGGGCCTTTATAGCAGAACTTTTTATGCCATAACATTAATTTGAATAGCAGCGGATAGCATAAACTTCATTTCGCAATAAATCGTTTCGCAAACACTCATTTATCATACATTCAAACCTCATAATTTTGTAAGTCAGAATCATCTTTAGGTATAAATTTCATATGCTTACGAATTAAAAGTAGAACCATCTCATGGTAGAAAGTTAACAGTCAGAAGCATCTTTTGGCATACATTTCATATCGATCTGATGATCGATCGATTATAAGGCAGAACTATCATATTTCAGAAAGTTTAGAGTTAGAATCATCTTTTAGCATACATTTCATAAATGAAAAGCTTCATCTATCACATTACAACAATCATGTAAACAAGCAAGCAGTATGCAAACAAGCATGCAACGGGCAGCAGGCATGGTTACTGTCACGGCTCCGGGGCGGTCCCACGCGGATTTAAATTGCACTTTAAGGGTACGGCAGACAAGACTACGTGGAGTCGGTTTTAGAGCGATTCGTTTCTGTCACTAACTTTTGTAGCACAATATATTGACTTTATGACAATATGTTAATTCTAATTTAAGGTTAAAAATGCTATTTTATAGAAATGGCAATAATGCCAAAACGTCAAATAATTTATTCCAAATGAAATTCTGCCATCTTCTTAATATGCCAAGTGAAATTGTACCAAATAATCGTCGCTCTAAATGAACGTATTCTAAAAGAAATTATGCGGAATTTGAACATTGCCAAACAAAATTCTGACATTTTAAAAGTACGCCATTGTAAATCCGAACATACAAACATTCGGCCAAACAATAAATATATAAATAATTTTTATGCCTTAAAAATATTCGTTAAAGAAGTTTATTCCAAGTGTGTTATGCCTAATACATATCGGAGCATCAAGATCCTGCCAGATACTCGTAGAAGGAACCCATCCACTTAATGTTGGATCGGACAGTCTGTGCGGGAACCAATCATCTTGAGGATGCTATTGCTACTGTCTCTCACTCGTCTTAATAAGGAAGCAACCTTCTTTCGAATTATGGCTGGATAGCCATCCGTTCGAAATTCAGCAAACATTAGCGACGCACTGCAATAGGGAGGCAGCCGCATCATCATCATAAAGATGTTGTTATATTGAACGCGCAGGACACTGGCAGCCCAACGGGTATGATTTACCCATAGACTGCTCGCGTAAAACACTGAATATAAAATTTTATCTCACTTAATTAGTGTTACATTTTAAAGTTAGTAAAATAATAAGAATTATTATTTTCCTAAAGATTGTCCTCTCCCACTTACTCGTAAATGGTCTAAAGAAAGACTTAATTGTGACAAGACCACTGTTACTAAACTTTTTCATTCCATCTGCTGAAAATATCCCTCCTATCCTTCTATCGGAATACGGATCTAGGTTAGCCGAAACAATGAAAACAGGCTCATGAGAAGCTATTTTATAGAAAACTCTGCTCTGGAGAGTAAGTGTGACATTGTTCCACTAGAGACTGGATATTTGATGTCGTTTGTCGACAAAACAGTCTGCAGGGGTCAGGAACTGATGGACGACGACATATTGTTTCTGCAGTACATCAACTGCAACAAAGCCCCAAATTCTTCAAGCTTTATCGTTAGACTGACGATAAATTAGTCAAATAATACAGGCCATAAATGATAGGGTCGACATTTGGCTGACTGGAAACTAAAAGATTCAAGAAGATAGATGAGCCGGGGTCGTCGTTAGGTAAATTATAATATTGAAAAGAGTGGACTGCATATTGCTACACAGCCATGGAATACCTATTAAAGATGTGGAAGGATGCATACCAATAATTTAGACTAAGGTTTTACACAAGACGAGCATATCAATATTTGCCAGAAAGGAAAAGGATTATGAACCATGTTATCAATTTCCCAGCAATTTGAGGTAAGTATCTACATGTCCCAAAAACATTTACTAATTTTAATAAATGAGATGAACAAATATTCGAGTATGTTATTTATTTTTATAAACATTTAGGAATAACATTCTCATTTTAAAACTGACTGACTGAGACTGCATCGAACTTGTGAGCCCCGCGAGTTAGTCTTCTTAAATAGCTTTTTGAACGAGTTGTTGATTTTTTGGTTGTCGGGCGACTTGGTTGTTTTGAATAACTTGTTGCTAGTTTTACCATGAGATTTAGGACCTATAGTTGAATTACAACTGAGGTCAGTCGGTGACTTGCATTTAATTTCAACAGCGTAGAAAACTGTATTTGGCATGTAGTATGATGATTTTGGTACCGGTTCAATATTAGTAACAGATAACATGTTATTGTCATCTTTATTTCCCTCTGAGATCAAATTCGTGTTCACCACTTCGTCATTAATTTTCGTATCAACATCATCAAGTTTGAAGTTTTTGTTAGACTTTAAATTCATATTTCTTATTTTTATAATTTTCTCATACACTACTTTTTCAGCTAGCCATTTTGGTAACTTTGTCAAGTATACGTGATTGAATTTTTCTTTCACTAAGCGTATCAGTTCTTCAGCTGCCGGAGCGTCATTTAATCGATGCAACAGTGGAGTTACTTTGATAGTGGTGTTAGAGATGCGAATTTTGATATCTTGTCTGATCGCCGCGTTGACTTTCTTAGGAACACGGCCGGCAGCCACGACCTGGTGTCCATTGCCATCATTATAGAACAACACTGTTGCCAACAAAAATGGATTATTTTCTGTTAGAGCAACAGAAGCACAGGACAGCAATGCTAAGGGTATTAAAATATACCTGAAAGATATTTTTGGAAAATTAATTTAAATGCAAAAATTTTCAATAGTTCACTCAAGTACAAGAAAAAGATGTAGCTTTTAGATTCAATAATCGGTTCATATCGCCACAGACAGATTAATCTGCTTTTATAGGAAATTCAAAAGAATTCTCTACGATGCAATAAATACTACTATCATACACGCATTCACCTCTATCCACTAAGGAAAAGTTCGCATATGTCTTGCTGCGATTAATGTAGCATTGGTTGGATAGACAGCCTGATCGCTCAGAATCACTTGGCATCAACGAATTTCATAGAAGCTTATGCAACGTGAAATCCGCGATGTTGTGTGAAAACCGCCTAACCGCCAGCGCTCGGAACCGCAATATGAATAACGTCGTAATAAATAATTTATTGTTGTTTTTTTGAAGTAGCAGGAATTGTGATTGTACGTGTGTTTTTGGTTTTATCATGACATGACAAAATGCTTTTGTAATGCTATTACACAGCTAATGTTTACGGAACTGACTTGTTTGTTACATTCAACTTGGTATCAGATACCTAGTAAAAATAATATTAGTATTTTTTTTTAGTGTATTACTTACGTTTTCATATTCAAAATTAGATGTTACTTCAACTCAATTTTACCAATATAATGGACTGACGATGCCTTTGATATAGGAGAATATGTGCGTTAATGGAGAGCACTTAATAGGCACATTATCAATTAAAACGTGTAACATGTAATTTTCATTATTATTTTATAGCTAATTGTTAATTTTGTGAGTGTAGATAAGCCGTGCTTACCTACGTTAGGAACTTATTTAATTATAGATAATTATGTAATGAGAAGCGGGGTTGCTCTAAGCCGGGGGCAACAATTATGAACTTGCCCTTTAGCTTTTTATCCCATTCAACATACCCCTATTTTTACCCGACTACGGCAAAGCCAAAGGGAAGGGTTACGATTTTAGCAATCTATGTATGTATGTTTGTATTTACGTTATTATGTTCCTTCGATTCGTAGCGCCTAAACTGTTCATCCGATTTTGATGAATAAGGGTTCTTACAGACGAGCGGCACGTTGCCAACTGCAGATAAACTGCAGTCGTCGCCACCTGTCGACGGCTGCCGTCAGCGCTTGTAGTTGTGGCGTCGACTGCAGCCGTCGACACACATTTACGCGGCATGCTACAACTGCAAGCATCGCCACCCGTCGACGGCAGTTGTCGACGCTTCAGCGGCTGCCACCCCGCGCCGACGGCAAGGGCGGCGAGGGCTGCAGTTTGTCTGCCGTTGGCAACGTGCCGCTCGTCTGAAAGAACCCTGGTGTCAATCGATTCGTTATTATAGCCCGGGTAACATAGGCTACATTTCTCCGATTTCATTCGGTAGTCGGGTTTTAGTTTTAGAACTACTTGTTACGTAGTCGGGTTATAGTTTTTTTCAACTTTATTTTTTTAAATTTAGAACAACCTTCCTTTAGAGCTCATCTTTGTTATACAGGGTGGAAAGGAAACCGACAACGATAAAACAGTTACCAGTACCACGGTACCAGTTTACCACGTATTCAGTACATCATTCTGAACCCCCCACATAGAAATCTATCGTCATCATCTAGCTAGCGATAAGTAGCGTAACGTTTTTTTAATGTTACAGCACCATGCTGAGATAGGGGCCTTTTGGCCTCGTACAGGACTAATTCCGTTTCTTTTTTTTTTAACTGTGTTTTGTATTGTGTATTTGTGTAATGGTGTTAATTTAACCATTTTAATTTGTGTGTTTTTTCCTGTGCTGGCTAATAAATGCTTTTTCTTTCTTTCTTTCTAGCCTTTTCCCAACTATGTTGGGGTCGGCTTCCAGTTTAACCGGATGCAGCTGAATACCTGTATTTTACTTGGAGCGACTGCCTATCTGACCTACACAACCCAGTTAGTACTGGGCACAGTAAAACGATACCCCTTGGTAAGACTGGTTGTTAAACTTTTTGTGTCACTACCTGTAACGACTGTCTAAGATCTGCAAATGACAGCCGGACCCAACGGCTTAACGTGCTTTCCGAGGCAGGGAGGAAACTCGGTATGTAATGGGTGGTCACCCATCTACAAACCAACCTAGGCAAGCATGGCTTAACCTAAAAATTGACCCGAGCGGCTGTTATTATTCAGCCACGGGCTAAAAAATTGCGGAAGGAAATCTATCATCGATTATAAAAAAAAACAAGGGTTTCCTACAAAACTAATGATACACGAGGCTTCGCATATCATGCTGCTGCCACTGATAAGGCTAATCAGGCGAGAACTACTACATTATCGTATAGTCCGACCACTCCCCTGTTCCGAGAACAACCGAAACTTGGGAGTTTTATCACACTATAGAAATAGAGCAGCGCAGATGGAGAGCAGCGGTAGCCCAGTGGTGGCGGCCCCGACTTACGAACAGTAAGTCGTGGGTTCGAACCCAGACAGGCGCATTACTTTGTGTAATTTATTTCATCACCACTGTTCTTAAAATGGTGAAGGAAAACATCGTGAGGAAACCGGCATATCCTAGAACCAAAAATTCGAAGACATGTAACATCTACCAATCCGCACTGGGCCCGCGTGGTGGATTATAGCCCATTCCCTCTTATTGAGAGGAGGCCGTGTCCCAGCAGTGGGAACATTATAAGCTGATGATGATGATGATAGAAATGGTTTTTTTTTTAATATCGCCGCTAGGTTTTTTGCATGGCAGCCTCGACATTTCGTGTTCCCCCATTAATGACGTGACTAATAAATATATAAATCATCTGTTAGTCTTATCGAAGAATAACCGAACGTTCCTATCACCGACAGCAAAACAGTCAAACAAAACCATTTTTAGGGTTCCGTACCTCAAACGGAAAAAACGGAACCCTTATAAGATCACTTTCTTGTTCGTCTGTCCGTTTGTGTGTCCGTCTGTCTCCACCGATTTTCTCAGGAACGGGTGGACCTAGCAAGTTAAAATTTATACCATATTCTGAAATCTATAGTCCCTATTGGGTGTATATAAAAATCAAGGTCCTGAATCAAAACGATAAAAAGATATGGGCAGATTTGGATTGTCGCGAAAACTTGTAAGTACCAAAATTTGCCTTAATTTTCAATTTTTTTTTTCGGACTTTTCCCTTTACTTGTTCTGTAAGACCTTGCTTTTAACCAAAATTGACAATTCTAGGTCAACCGGATGTACCCTATAGGTTTTTGGTCGAAAACCTATTATGGTAGTTCCCGTTGACCTAAATTCACGAAATTTGGCAAAAAGCAAGGTCTTACAGCACATGTAAAGGGAAAAAAACCGTAAATATGTAATATTAATAAATAAAAAAAAGCGATTTTACTATTACAAACTTATTATTTGTGGTTGGTGCAATAGCTGTTTCTAGGGATCGAACAGCAAAGTTAAGTTTGTCCTTTAAAAAGTCTGTACGGAACTCTCGGGGCGCGAGTCCGACTCGCTCTTGACCGGTTTTTATTTCGTAACTTTACCTTGAAGATGACTTGGCGATGATTACACATGATTCAGCCAGTTGGTCTCGAGGTCGGTTCGTTTCCCGGGTCGTTATTGGGTTTTCCTATCAGGAATTTCCCAGTAGAAGCCACGGAATCTGGATTTGGTCCCGGTTGATGGCAATGGGCTCCCGCCTTACATTACATGGGACTTAAACATAACTAGTAAAATGCGGGTGTACTATTGCCTAACCCTTCGGGAATTACAGGCGTGATGTTACTCGGTATGTTATGTTAGCCACGCGCTATCATGAGGGGCGCGTGGAAACATTAAATTTGATAAAAGGTAACCTTGTTGTGAATTTTGAATATAATGCAATATTTGTACTGACATTTATTGGCCTTTACACAACCTGCGGGCACACGACTAAGGGCTGGCGGACATATTGCCCAGCGCAGAGAATTTTTCATTGTCAAACTATTATCGACATTGTCCTCATTGAAATAATATAAAATCAATTAACTCGACAATTAATTCCTGAAGAGTATCGAAGCGACTCCTACATGCGAAAGTAAAGGGTGTAAATTCGATGGGTTTAGAAGTAAAAATGGGTCTATCACATGGTTCGATATTGGGTCCCTTCCTCTTTTTAGTATACATTAACGACTTACCCCATTTATTTAACAACCGTGCAAATGGTGTTGTTTGCTGACGATACTTCTTTAATATTTAGTATAAACAGACGTGCCACAAATCTTGAGGCGACGTAAATAACGCCCTACGGTTCATAATTGGTTACCGCTACAAATTTAGTAATAAATGGGAAAAAAACTATAAGTCAATAAGATTTGCTTTACCAAATGTCAAAAGTAGTGATTGTGACATAGTATTGAATCAAGAGAAACCTGAATTTGTTGATAGAACGGTTTTCTTGGGAATCACGGTCGACTCAAGGCTACAATGGGGTCTTCATTTAACATCTCTTGCAGGACGGCTGAGTTCAGCAGCATATGCTGTTAGAAAAATCCGTCAATTTACTGATGTTGATACGGCGAGGTTATTTTCATAGTTTTATGTCATACGGTATTTTACTATGGGGACGGGCTGCAGACATCGAGTCTATATTTATTCTGCAGAATAAAACCCTCAGAGCCATATCTGAATTACGTAGACGCGATTCTCTAAGCCAGTCTAAGAGAACTGTTCAAGGAAATTAATATCATGACAGTACCTTGTCAATACATCTATGAAAACATCATGTACGTTAGGAAAATTTTGCATTTATTCAGTAAAAAGGTGACAGACACCACTGTAATACTATTCTAGAAATAGGGACCAACTAGTTCAGCCAGGTTTCAGGCTTGCTAAAGTGGATTCATATTTTAAACGATACTGTTCAAAATGTTACAATAAAATACCTCCCCACATTCTACAACTGAATGAGACGAAATTTAAATCTTGTATAAAACGCACACTATGTATAGTTGATGAGAGTTAAGATGAGAATAGCGGTCATTGCCCTTTCCCTAATATCTCCTCGTACGAACCAAAACAAATAAACCATGTATCGTTTTTCATTACAAAAAATGTTGAAGATCACGCTAGATGACGATTCCAGACTTGAACAGGCTTATTTTTGGTTTTCAAAGTTATGAAGTTTAATAAATGGAAGTGGGTCAATGACCGCTATCCTCATCTTAACTGGCACCAACTATAGGCAAGCATATTATAAGTTGGAGGGTTACATTGATGATAAAAATGTTTGGCTCAATGGTGGTCCTGCTCCACAACCATAGGGGAAAACTAATTGGACAAATTATTGGTAGCTGCAGAACATTGTTAAAATATCGTTGCATTGTATAGATTCCATCTCTTAGTATTGTATAATTGCACAGCACATGACATGTGTGAAGTATCATGTACTGTAAAGCTACCATTTGCATTTATTATCTTTCATTGATTTGAGTATACTTTGAGAGAATGTCACGCTCGCTTAAATGTCTCGCTAATGGTGGCGGGTGGGTCGGGTCATTTAGTTCCCTTCAATATGGTTGAGTTAAATGGCGCCGAACCATGCGTCATGTTCGTGAACGGGCGCTGTCAGTCGAGACTGGTCATCTCTTAGCTCATTCAGGTTCATTTTAATTACTTAATTTTTAAATTGTTGATTTAATATTTTACTCTGGACGCTCTAAATGTGCTCGTCTTCTATATCGTTCTCACTTATTCATGTATAATCTCAACATGAATGATGTAACCAAGATTTTGTAACAATATTTTGATTGAAAAGAGTGTCCATGGAGTTTCTTGCCCGTTCTTCTCCTTAGAGATCTACGCTAGGGAATGGACAACTACAGTACTTTCTCAAATTATTATGCCTTGTGGCTGTTTCTTAGCTTTTTTTTTGTTTTCTTGACATTCAAAAGTGCCATAATGGTCTAATTGAAATAAATGATTTGAGTTTGAGTTTGAAAGATAGCGCGCAGGAACGCGACTGGGCGCTACTCGGTTGCCGGGCTCGCCTAAGTGACGCTCGCGCGGCGCGGGCGACAGCCGCCATTTTGTTGTCAACACACACACAACAATCTTCTTTTTCTTTTTTTCTCTATAACTCTTCTCTTTTTTCATCAGTCTACTGACAAACAAATACAGTGAAGTTATTTATAACAGACCTACCGTAATTTTGTTTCTAAGCTTGAATTTATCCGTTGGAACTGCTTAGTTTGCTCAGATTCCACGTATTTACGAAGCAATATTTTCAGCTTATATAGTTATATCCTACAAGTTTATAACGAAATTATTGGAAAATACTGGCTCCTGTTTTGCATGGTTATGTGTGTTGAATATTCATGTAGTAAACAAATAAATCTTCGAATAGATTATCTAAATAAACGATTGTGGAAAATGCTTAAAATCACAGGTCTAAAAAACTGGCGGTGTTAAAATCACCTCGCTTTTTCAATAATTATGGTATAAATGAAAAAGATATTAAGTTTAACTTGGACACAGCAGACATCGGATCGTGAGGAACCCTAGACTTAGAATATTGTCTGCTATGTCTGAATTGCCAAACCCTCGTGAGCAAGCGTGATCATTAATGATCTCTGTATAAGAAGAGGCCTTTTGTCAGCAGTGGGACAGTAAAAGGCTGGTATCGTCCATCTATCTTTACCAGTTGTGGCACTACAAGGAGTACTACAGCAACATAGAATAAAAAGTACTACTGTGCCATTTATGACAAAGTTGATGAACTAAAGAGCGAAACACGTCAGAGTCCTAAATCGCGTAAGCAAGAATCATTATCCGCGACATAAGACTATATACAAGAACCCGACAACAATTGTCGGGCAGTGGCTCACCAGACATAACACCCGTCTATGATCTCTTCTATCCTCCCTTTTCTATGGGGGGTGAAGAGCTTATACACCCTTTTCTTCATGCCCCCAAAGACCTATAAAATCGTTTGTCTTGTCTGCCTATCAACGCACAATTCAACCAGTCGACGGATCGAGCTCAAATTTGCACATTATTACGTAGGCATCCTCTATGAAATTATTTCGGAAAATTCAACCCCAAGCGGGTGAAATATTGTGTGAAAATCTGTCAACTGGCGGAAGCAGGCGGCGCCTTCATTCTTTTACGTTCCCGAGGGTATACATGCATGATTTTTTTTATCACTCTAAAGAAAGCGTAGCGTCAGAAATAGCAAAACGAAATTATTTTTTAAATATTTATAAAAAATACTTATAGTTATATAAGCATTTGAAACTGTAGTTTAGACGGAGAGATCCGATACCTTTCATGACGTCATTCGTCATATCGACGTACAAAATCCATACTAAATTCCGTTTATCTAGAAAGATATGAAACAAAAGTTTTATTGGTCATAACTTTTGTGTTTATTTTTTATCGACATAATTATTTTTTTTATTTCTGTGTTTTTTTTTTTATTTTCATGATTTATCTTCTATTGAAATGATTTATTTGGATTTACTTTTCAATAACTGTTTGTTTTTTTTTTGCTAATGTACCGATTTTTAATTGTATTATTTTATTTTTGAATTGTAAACATTAAAATTCGTGTTATGTTAGTTTTAATGATTTTTTTAAATAAAAAAAGGAATGAATGAATGTTGTTTGATCGATTTTGGTCTTGTTTTAATATATATATATATTTTTTTTTAAATGGCATCTCTCAGTTCAACCTAGAGGGGTTGTCGTCTGCTTAACCGGACAATCCTGTGGGTGCCTTAAGTGTAAGGCCTCCAGCCAGGGCATAAAAAACTTACAAACTAAACGACTACACGCTAAGGGCACCCCCTGCGAGGTACGGGCCTCGGCTTAGGGCGTCGCTGGGAGAGGACAGCAAGGGGACAGGCTGGATCTGTGTGGTGTCATTAATTAGGGACTGGTTTTGGACTACAGGCTCAGCAACGCGGGCTGGCACGACCAAGGGGTCTTGTTTTCACTTTTTGCCATTACTTTTATAGTATTTTTACATTCCGTATCGAAATAAAAAAAGAAAATATATGCATATTCCCTATTATGATGTTTTATTGGTACGTACCGTTCGATTCCTCTTGAGAAGCCTTTTCCAACCATTACATGATATCTGTATTGGAATTTGGCTTTTTTACGCGTATAAGCAGACATTAAATATTTTTGATAATATTTTTATTTTTTATTTTAACACCATTTATGTTCTCTGCAACTATTTCACTTTATTTTTTTATATACATCGATAGATTATGACAAGAACTGACGATTTAATAAAAACGAACGTCTTAGCTTCTTCGAGACAATAGTTATACTAAATGGAATTAATTGTCTCGAAACGCAGTAAAATTACCTCAAAATGGTGGCGCTTCCCCCTCCACCGTAGCCCGTTAGCACCGTTAGCGTAACAATTTTTTTGATCGTTTAGCTATTCAGTGGTGTAATTAATAGATATGTAGCTGCAGCCCCAAACTGACCCAGATTTAGTTAACATTCGTGTTTTTTTTACTTGCCTCCCAATATGGAAGCAATTTAAAGACGTATTGTGTCAAAAAATATATTTAATTGTTAATCGTATTGAAGACAAAATGGTACGTATATCTTTTCTAAAAGGAAATTATCTCTGATTGTTGTGTGTAGCTCTAATACACAAGTAGGTAGGTATTAAGGCTTCGCGTCGTGAGTTCTTTACTATCGGTAACCAATATATACCGATTTGTGCAGATGAATCCCAGATTGAATCGTGCCAATTGATTTAAAACTTTGCTGTAGTTTTGGTCTGAAGCTTACACGCTTACACAACATAGCATACAGACAAACAGATAGTAATTAAAGTAAAACTATATTTTTGCTAACAGCATCGTTCCTACAACACAAGGTAACACACACACACATTAATTTATCAAAGCATACTGAATGTACAGTTGAGACTTTTATTAGTTAATGTTGACATAATCAGGACCCAGGACTCCCGGACTTATAGAAGGTGTACAAGGAGCCGGAATCAATTTGTGAATTGTCTTCTCCTATTTTTTACACTTTAAATGTAATGAGGTTATTGTGTACATGGTATTATTTATAAAGTATAAAGATAATATTTTATGTTTCAAGAACGATACAAAACTTGCTTAGAAGGTGGCACCCCTGAGCAATCTTTGCCTTAGTCCATTCAAACTGCAGTCATCCAACCAGTTGACGCACGATTTCTCGACGTTGTAGTAGATATGGTTAGGTACCACGGTCACAAATGGATCGATGATTTCGGGCCGCAAAACAAGGAAATCATTCTTTCCATGTTTTTCTATATAGGGCCTGTCATGCAGTGCTGATTTTTTTGAACTCAATGCGTTTTTTAATTCTGTTTCTACCAGTGCCGCGTGTTCGTTGGCTGATGTTCTCAGTATGGCCTTCGTGCCTTTTTTATTTTTATTCCTTCTCAGCATTTTGTAAAGATTCCTAGCTTCAGCCATTTTTTTACCGTCCAGTGTTCTTCTCATTAGACGTAGATTAGAATCTACTATGTACCGCACTACTTTACTTAGTCCCGATGGATCCTCATCTCTGTAATCTTTTTTAAGGTCTCGATTCCCAATTCTGGTTAAAGATGTTGCCAATTTAAAAATGAGACATGTGATGAAGATTTTACGCTGAAAAATAAAATGGTTTTGATTGAAGGGAAATTATATATTATATTATTGACTGATATTCTTTGTCCAACATTTGTTTGATGGAAGTTGACTCAATTTGCTGTACGTAAAAATATATAATATTTCACGGGAAAAGCTACTGTAAGGTTTTCTCAGCATTAAGTAGGTTTCGAGTTGGTTACTTTTCTCTCTCCAGAAAGACTTCAAGATAAGTTTATAACTTTGTCCTTAAGAGTAAACAACTACTTTAATTACGAAAGAGTTTGAAACCTTATTGTCCCGTAGTTAACACGGGTAACCACGTACGAGTATAATAAATACAAGATAACTTACTTTCCATGCCCTATTTATCATAACTGGTCGTCAGGCGAACTTTGTAGCTATGGGGGGGGGGGGGGGGGGGTAAATGTTGAGCTCACATTTTTCAGCATGAGCCACAAAAATGTGACGAAATCTTTCAAGTTTATAGGAAACCCGTAAAACATAACAATAGCCAACGTGACTCTTTTGCTAGGTTCTCGAAAAGGTTTGTTTATAATTTCGTAAGCTTTTATTTTACCTAAAATGGGACTGGGTGGGTCACGTTGTCAGGACAGATGGGCCAGAAACGTCACTGACCGTCATACTCACACGGTCGCCGTCACCGAGGCAGGCCCAAGAAACGGCATGACGATTTGGACTCGTTCCTGACTAATTGTCCAGAGAAGGCAATACACCGGGAGAGTTGGAAAGGAATGTGGGAGGCCTTTGCCCAACAGTAGGATAGAATAGGCTAATTTACAAAAAAAAAAGCTTTTATGGGAATGACTGCCACTTTTGCATACTAATCAATGGCAAGCTTTGTCCTTTCACAGTTTTGGAAATGCATAATTTTCTCTTGTGTCAATAAAACATATTTTTATTTCTTTTAGTTAGTTACGCCAAACCATAAGGTTGCCTAACCTGATATTTGGGTAAAAAAGAATGTATAACAGAGACCTTTAAACGACAGCTTAGCCAAATTAACAGCAAATAAACTAACAACGAAAAGTCTACAGTCGTTGCCTCGAAAACATACTCTCTAACTACTCTTTGTAAGTAAGGGATATGTTTTATACTTTTTAGTGTTGTGTTAGGAATACCAAGGTTATTTTAAAGAATTCTTGGGGACGGACACACATATGTGAGTACTGCTTGAGACAGCATTGTCACCACGCTCTGTACAAACTAAGCGTGTCAAATTTTACTCGCACTAGGACAAAAAGAACGCACAGCAATTGACGGCTTTGAAGATTTTCCGTGACAGAATTAGTGCGCTAAACACTCTTTCGGCGCAACAATTGTTATTGGTATTCCTTGCTCTGCCAACACCACTATCACAAGAGGAGAAACATGAAAATAAAAATGTATTACGGTTATTTCCATTTCGGATCCACTTGTCCAATGCCAAACCCTCGAAATATTTCAGCACCCTTATTATTAACAAAAGAATCAATGAAAGTTGAAAAATTAAAATAGTTATTACATCAAGAATTGGAAACAAACTGGCTGTGAAATTGGATTTACTTTATAGGTAGTTTAGTAGGTAGGTACAAAATTTCTCAAGACCGATAAGATATCAAAATGTCTGTGAATTGACAAAACGGATGCAAGGTAGCATAAGGTGTACTAATACTCTTGTTTGTCCCGCCCGTGTCTTTGACGACGAACCGTCATCAAAAGGCAGCCGGTAGAAAACATCGAATATTTAATTTCTACGGATCAGCTTTGTCGTGACAAATCGAATTATTTCGACTAGTCTTGGTCAATGAGAGCCGACGGGCAAAATGTTTGCATCAGGAATACCAGAGCTAACACAAATGTGTACCATCCCGGAAACAAGCAAAAACAGTATGAGCAGGGGATGAGTACCTCGCCGCACGTCAAAGGCTATGTGACCTACACGAGGTATCAGGACACTTTCGCGAAAATCATTTGAGCAAACACACTTGTGTGAAACGACATTTGTGCGAATGGACTGCAAGGAAATAGTTATGCATTGATGTGATTTTTAGTGATTTACTACACACTACAGGAAATACACAACTAGGAAATTCAATATGAGTTTTTATATTGATCTCATTATTGTTTTTAGCCACCACGAAATTGACACCCATCATCTGAACATTAAGTCACGTGGTCAAAACAAACGAATAGAAAATTCGTAGACAGTTTGCGTCGTTTAAAATGATAGAATGAAATATACTCCTTTCTACAATGTAAATCGCTACATCCCATATAAATCGTAGCCAAGTTACAGTTTTGACAAAAGCAAACGAAACGATGTCGAAGTTTTTGAAACCCCACTTAGCGATCGCCAAAAGCCAGGAGTTAACGATAAAAATCCGTTCCGTTCGTTCAGCTGTGTCGCGTACCACGTCATTGTTTATGTTTCAAGCTTGTTTTACTAAAAAGACAGTAGTTAGGTTTACTTGCGGATAAAACTAAACCTAATTCGTCAAATAAAATAATCAAGCGCTTGTTGAATGCGTGTTTTACAGCTTTTGATGTCTTTGTCACAAATGGTGCATCCACACCGCATGTTGAAGTAACATTCTCTAACAATGTTATCAATTATTGTTACAACGTGTTGACTGTTTTCAAAAGTTTAGGCAACATTACTTAACATAAACTAACACGGCAACTTAGACTAACAATGAATAACACTTGGACACGTTGTTGAGGATAGTTTTAATGAGACTACTCAACCTTGTTTGAAGAATGATTATATTCATGTGAGAAGGCACATTACATTTATAATGGTGGACGCACGATCGCGACATAAAAATGCGTATTCGACCGGTGTCTGTTGCCGACTAAAGGTGGCGCGCGCGGTGCCGGCGACCGCGTCCGGCCCCGCGCTCGCCCCGCTGCTTCCGCCGTTCGTTTAGAAATGCGCTTATGGGCGCGTTCATACTCCGCGCCGTTGAAATCTTTTCAACTAATTTTGATCAGCCACAGGTAAGGGGCATATTTTATTGATTGCCCGTTTGATGGTGCCGGTAGTAGTATGGATGTCCGCTACTCTGCAGATCCCGTCGGCTCCTGGATATAATTTAGTGACGCGACCCATACGCCAGTGGAGCGGCATCAAGTTGTCCTCTTTAAGTATAATAAGATCTCCGACATTGATAGGTTTGCATTCCTTCTTCCATTTTGCTCGACCTTGTAGTTCCGCCATGAACTCCTGTCGCCACCTCTCCCAGAACCGTTGCCGTATTTCTTCGATGAGCTGGTATCTGTTGGGTCTAGACGTTTTCACAGGTAGTGAAGGTACTGACATCAGCGGACGTCCAATGAGGCCCGGGGGTTAAAGGATTGGTATCAGTGGGGTCTGACGATAGGGGGGAAAGAGGTCGAGAATTGAGGATCGCTTCTATTTGAGTAAAGAGCGTCGCTAACTCTTCAAACGTGAGGGAGGCATTGCCAGCTACGCGTTTTAAATGGAATTTCGCTGATTTAACGCCGGCTTCCCATATTCCACCAAAATGTGGAGAGTATGCAGGAATAAACTTGAATTTAATAGCCTCGTTAGCTGCATAATCTGAGACCGCATGAACGCTAGACTGGATCACCCTACCCAACTCATTGTTAGCGCCAACAAAGTTTCTTCCGTTGTCGCAGTAGATGGTATGTGGCTTGCCGCGACGCGACACAAACCTGCGCAGACATGATATGAAGGCCTCAGTGGGAAGATCGCTTACAACCTTTAAATGTATTTTTTTTTTATTTTTTTTTTTTTTTAGGTGGGACCACTCGCAGTTGCAACGCGCTAAGGTTGCTTAACTGCTTAACCGGACAATCCTGTGGTGGCCAAAAATTACTTTAAGGCCCCCAGCCAGGGCTTACAAACTAAGGATTTAAATTAAATGAACGGTCACTAAGGGCACCCCCTGTGGGGTTCGGGCCTCGGCTTAGTGCGTCATTGATGAGAGGGCAGCAAGGGACAACAGGCTGGGTCGGATCATTAATTGGGGAATCGGTCGTTACATGGTCGGTCGTGCATGTCGAGCAAGGGTCGGGCAGTGATGTTACTGGGGGGTCGCGGAGGGCCTCGGCGGCGGGGCCGGATTCGCGGTTTGTAACGGTTCTTGTGTCTGTTTTTGTGTAATGTGCTGGTTTCCCTACAACTTTCTTGGAGAAGGGTGATGGGATCATCGGGTGTGGCAAGAGTGAGCCTAGGACGGCGAATTCTAGATATCTTGGAGAGGGCGTAATTGGCTGCTGAGGAAATCACGGGGTTTGGGTGTTTTTCGGCCTTATCTAAAAAACCCTTTGTTAGGCGTTTCATGAATTGGGCTATGGTGGGGATCTTGAGGTCAACATGGAGTTGCTCATTCCTAACGTACCATGGGGCTCCCGTGGCCTTTCGTAAGAATCGGTTTTGGAGGGTCTGCATCTTATGGAGGTGATAGGGTTTGGTATGCGCGAAAACGGGACATGCGTAAGTCATGATAGGCCTAATGCACGCGGTGTAAATACGCAATTTGCACCTAAGTGACAATTTGCTACGTGCGTTCAGGACAGAGTGAAGCCTACCGAGAGCGAAGGCGGCACGCGAACGCACCGTCTTAATGTGCTCACTGAAGTTTAGGCGCTGGTCTAAGATAACTCCTAGGTACTTGGCTTGCTTTTCCCAAGGGATCGGCTTGCCAAACATGGAGATCGGTTGAGGGGTGGGGGGGAGTTGGCGGGGTTTAGAGAAAAGTACCGCCTGGCTCTTGTCGGGATTGACCTCGATTCTCCATTTCCGGAACCAATCGCCTAAGGCGTTCGCGGAGTTTTGGAGAATGCGCGTAATGCAGGGATAGCTTCTACCAGAATAATAGATGGCCGTATCGTCGGCAAAGAGGGCTAGTTGGGTTGAATTGTTTCTGGGGATATCGCTGGTATATAGCGTGAAGGCTAATGGGGATATCACGGATCCCTGAGGGACTCCTGCGCGAATCGGATGTGGGGTTGATAGCGCACCATCGATGCGGTATCGGAATGTGCGGTTTGACAGAAAGTCACGAAGGATGAGCACGAGACGATCAGGCACACCGAGCTGGTATAGCTTGTATATCAGCCCGTTGTGCCAGACCTTGTCGAATGCTTTCGCGATATCGAAGAACAAGGCACCAGTCACCATGCCTCGCTGAAGGCGGGCGCTGATGTGCTCGACTATGCGGTGCACTTGTTGGACACAAGAGTGTTGGGATCTAAATCCAAACTGTTCTTTAGGAATTAAGCTCTTTGCTTCGGCGTAGTCTTTGAGACGCTTATAAATAAGCCTCTCGTAGATTTTGCCTAGGACATTGAGGAGACTAATGGGACGGTAACTACTCGGGGAAGAGGCGGGTTTACCCGGTTTGGGGATTCCTATTACGGTGGCTTGTTTCCACGACTGAGGGAACATGTTGTTTGCCATGGCGCTATTGAAGATAGCGGTCATTAGCACTATGAGGGCGGGAGAAAAGAGTTTGAACACCCTATTGGTGATTCCGTCTGAGCCAGGGGCTTTTCTGTGCTTAAGGCCTTTTATGATATCCTCAACTTCCTCA
Source organism: Xestia sexstrigata (assembly GCA_941918905.2). Classification (NCBI taxonomy): domain Eukaryota; kingdom Metazoa; phylum Arthropoda; class Insecta; order Lepidoptera; family Noctuidae; genus Xestia; species Xestia sexstrigata. The sequence goes on along the minus strand of OW799200.2, from coordinate 5,191,842 downwards.
GGGGTGACTGAGGGTAGAGGATCGTCTGGGTCTTCTACTGGGGGAAGGGAGGTCCGACGTTCAACTTCAGCATCCACCATCGCAAGGTGAGCTGGGTCTACTGGTTGGGTACTGGGGGAGCATTGAGTCTCTAGGCTGTCGGCCAGGCATTCGGCTTTGTCGTCATCGTCAAAAGCGACGGTCTGATCGGGACGGATGAGAGGGGGTACAGAGGCGACCTCAGAGGAGCGTAGTTTCCTCTGTAGGTCCCAGAAAGCCTGATGGGTTGGTTCTAGTTCACCGAGCATCTTGTCCCAGCTCTCTTCACGCAGTTTTTGGATGCATCTGCTTACTTTGCGTTGTAAGCGACGCATAAAAACTTTGTTGCTGGAGTAGGGAAAAGAACTGTAGGCACGGACGGCCGCGTTCTTCTCGGTCACAAGATCACGCACATCATCCGGGAGTTTCCAGCGGTGATCATCCGCCGGAACTTCCCTTGAACAATCGTTCAGGATTGATTGTACGTGTTCTGTGAACGAGCTGATCGCGGCCTCCGTGTCGGCTACCGTCTCGATGTTGTCGGGGATCCTGTCTAAGTGCGGGGATTCGGTGGATTTCAGCAGATCGCTTACTTTCCCCCAGTCCGTGATCACTTTAGTGGAGGGAGTTTGAGTGGGATCAAAGGGTCCTATTCTAGGGGCGAATTCAAAGATTACCGGTCTATGGTCAGAGTTGAGTTCGTCAATCGTTTCTACAGAATGCAATCGCAAGTTTACATTCTTCAGAAGCGCGACGTCTAGCACATCAGGGCTATGATTGGGGTTATTAGGAAAATGAGTGTGATGCATTGGGCCAATGACATCGAAGTTGAGGGGAGAGCAGAGGTTGAATAAGTCTCTACCTCTCCTATTTGAAAGACGACTATTCCACGCGGGGTGTTTTGCGTTAAGATCCCCCGCCAGAAGGACGGAGTCACTTAGATTAAGGAGGACTGTGAGGTCATCTTTGAAAGGGGTGACGAAATCGGGGTTGGAGTCAGCGGGCGGAAGGTAAGCCGAGATAATGGTGATTGGTTGATGACCTGTCATGCCCAGTCGACAGACAGAGACTTCAATTTTGGAGAGAGGGGGAGGGTCCATAGGGATGCAGTACAGACTGGACTTGTAATAAATGAGAGTACCTCCTCTGTGGCAGCGAGTCCTGTCATTGCGAACTAGCCGGTAGTTGGCAATGTTCGGGTTTCGCTGATGGGGTTTTAGGAAGGTCTCTTGGACTAATAAGATATCTAAGTGATGATCGCGGAGGAAAGTGGCGAACTCATCACGTTGGCCATTCATGCCTTCGGCGTTAAAGGTCCCTATCTTTAGGGATTTCGGTTTAAATCTACTGGGGGGGGGGTTTCTATCCATTACGAACTAAGTTATGGGGAAGGGTCCTAAGGGCTTGCGTAATGTCGGGATACGCGTTATAAACTTGGATGAGCGCGAGCCAGTCACCGTTGCAGGCGATGGTGTCACGCGTCATTTGTAGAGCTCGCGGGGTGTAAAAGGTCGCGAATGTGCTACCTAAGACTCTTACGGGGTCAAACGGGTCTAATTCGTATGCCGCGGGAGGGGGAGGGGGGGCCGCGAAGGTAGAGGGTGCTGAAGGCAACCTTGCTGAAGGCGGTGGGCGGCGAGGATCTGCGGGTGCAAGGGGACGCGGCGCTACGGGAGCCGGGGGAAGAGGCGCTGAGGGCGCAGGAGGGCGAGGCGCTGAGGGCGCTGGAGGGCGAGGCGCTGATGGCGCTGGAGGGGTGGACGCTAGAGGAGCGGCCTTTTGTGCAGCGGGTTTTGGGGGCGACATGACTGGCAGTGTCATCAGGGGAGGGATAGCCTGAGGGGCGGGTGCTTGGGTGGGCCTCAGAGCCGGGAAGTGCGCCTGGTGGTTTAGAGTATTCCACGGGCTGGGGCGCTGGGGTCTTAGGGAGTCGGGGAGTTTATTATTAAGAGAGGGACATTCTCTCTGTTGCCTATTAATGGCACGTTGGGCTTGGGGCTGAGGATTTTGGAGCCTTGGGGCATCCACGGTAGTTGGCGGGGTGACCAGACTCGCCGCACAGTACACAGCTCGGAGGCTCTGTGCACAATGTGCGGTCTTTGGGGCGAGAGCACTCGGCGGTGCCGTGGTCCCCCAGACACTTAACGCATCTGGGTTGTCCGAAACAATTCCTTTGCGCGTGGCCATAAAGCTGGCAACGATGGCATTGTGTTAAAACGCCAGTTTTTAGGGGCTTCTCTATGCGGAGGCCTGAGAGGCCACAGATCTTTGATATCTGATGGATGGGGTGGTGACCTTCGACACGGTCACAGACTATGAGCACCATGTTGTAGGGTGAGGAATTGGAGCGGCCTCCAACCCTACGGTGCATGCGGTGAACTTCCGCTACGGGGACATTCTGGGAAAGAAGGTCCTCTTTAATCTCCTGAGGGGAGATTTCGACGGGGATATTTTTAACCACTACCCTGGTCGGGATTTCGTCCTGGGGGGTATGGTTGTGGTATCGGATATTCCTAACTCTAAGGAGCTTGGTGAGCTCGCGGTAGTCGTTCGGTGTCGACGTCATGACTTTTATGCCTTGCTCAACAGCACGGGCATTGGTATAAATGATGTGACGCTCGTTACACGTCTTGGAGATCTCCGTCCATTTTCCCTTATCGTGGATGAATAAGGGTGGGGGACGGAGTTTTTTAGGGAGAGTGGCCGAGGTGGCGGGTTGGAATGTGGCGTCAGCCGGAGTGGCTATGGCCATGGGGCTTGGAGAGCGGCTCTGTGAAGGGCCAGCAGCCGTCTGGGACTGGGGTAAGGGAGTTAGCGAGCTTTGGATAGCTGCTTTCTTTGATGTCGAATTAGAGGGGGATTTACCCTTCTTCCTCTTCCCTTTCCCGACGATTTGATAATCGTCTTCGGAGGAGGAGGTGGGAGAGGAGTCCGACTCTGAGGCGGAGGTCAAATCGGTGCGGTCTTCCGAGTTGGGAATATCCATCTTGGTTTCGTCCTGGGACGAAGAGGTACCTATTTCGGGATGGATTGGGGAGGCTTCCATAGGGACTGGAGCCTGGGAGGAGGGGATGATGGGTGATTCCAGCGCATCGCTGAAATCATTAAGCGCGGACTGAGGTGCAACCTCTGTGTCGCAAGCGCTGTTCTGGGCCTTGTATTGCCAGTCATCTCTGAAGGGCTCTAAGAGCTCCTCGTATTTACCCCTAACGTGGGGATTTTCGTCGGACATTAACTCATTTAAGAGTATCCTCAACTTGGCCTCAAGGACCTTTTTTATGGGGGGGGCCATTATTGGCGAAATGACCTACTAGGGGGACCTAGGGTTCATAACCTATCCTAATCCCGAGGAGATACGTAGAAACGTAAACCCCCCGGGCAGACCCCTTAAAAACGAACCCACCCTTGAGTTTTTCCTAGTGTTATGCTGGGCGAGAAGAAAAACACAAACAAACTCGCCAGCTACACTGCTGTCTGATTGGCCAGAGGGGCCTGTAGACCTAACTGAAGCCTAATCCTAGCTCCCCAGGTGGGATAACCCGGGGATGTGTCCACTCCCTGTCGGTGTCACAGGGAGGTGTGTGCTAAGGTGTGCCCTAAGCTTGTAAACCTGCCGCCAATCTTAATGTGCGGCAGGGCCCTATGGGTCTTGCGACCGATCCGGGCCGCTGGGGTAGAGACACCCAGACGTCCCGGGTGCAGCTGTAAACAAACGGGGTTATGTGCTACCAGACTGCGACTAGGGAAGCCCCCAAGGCCGCAGTCAGAGCCCGTCCGACTGTATGCCTAACCCTGAAGGGGCTCGGCGGGTGTGTCGGGTCAACACCCTCTGGACTTCGTTAACACCGTGAGGTTTCCGTCCAGAACCACAAAACCGTGGATTTTCCCTGAGGGGGCAAAACACGTTGACGTGATGACCGTTAAGGAAGAGAGTTGTCTTGAAAAAGACAGTTTTCGTATCGAACCAACTACGAGTAGTTGATTCTCTACGGCGCAGTACCACTAAGTCCGAGCGCAAGGCAAAGACTGTAGTAGTACTACGACTTGGCGGGCGGAGCTCGGCGAGACGGCGGCGCTACGTAGTAGCACGGCGGCGGGACCGAGTCGGGGGCGCGGGGCGCGCGGGGGCAGACGACAGTTCGGAGCGTACGTGTGCACGCTACGGCAGCCGAGCGTCGAATGCCTTTAAATGTAAGGCCTTAGTAACTAAACATACTAATACACATAAGTAGGCCTTGGTGATACGATTACCTCGTCCCTTTTTGGAAGAAATCATAAAGGGCCCAGCAAAATCAATCCCACATGAATTAAAGGGAAAGTCTGGGTTGACTCTAACACTCGGCAAGTCGCCCATTAAAGGTTGTGCAGTCTGACCTTTCATTCGAGTACAGACAACACACTGTCTAATGATAGTGCGAGCTAAGATCCTGCCACCTATTGGCCAAAATCTCTCGCGAACAGCCGACAAAAGCAATTGTGGACCTGCGTGCAATAAATGTAAATGTTCATATTTCATTATAAGTTTAGTAAAATGATGTTTAGCATCCAGTAAAATTGGGTGCTTTTTGTCGTATTGACAATCAGACTGACTTAATCTGCCACCCACTCTTATTAAACCATGGGTATCTAACCTTGGATTTAAGGATAGCATTTTACTTTTGTGATGCAGTTCTAATCCATTTTGCAGGTTTTTTATATCCTTTGCGAATGACTCAGATTGACTAACTTTAAGCAATTGTATTAATGAGTTCTCAAGTTCGTTAGCTTGCAAATGTCCTTTTAATTTTAACTGTGTGCTTTTACAATTATTAATAAAACGTAAAACATGTGCATAAACTCGTTTAAGTCTGAGATAACTCGAATATTTTTCAAATGGTATTGACGGACCATTATTTTTGGATGTGTCATCAACAGTGACTAATACTTTGACTTCAGGCAATTTTTCAAGTGTTTTGTGAGGTTGAGTAGGCCACTGGTTCTGTTTTTTTTAGGAACGAAGGACCTTCCCACCATAAGGATGATGACTGTAGCTGCTGTGGGTCTACACCCCTAGAAGCTAAATCAGCCGGGTTTAACTCTGTAGGAACATGTTTCCATTCAAACTCTTATGTGATTTCATTAATTTTGTTGACTCGGTTACATACAAACGTCGGTAAGACTTTGTTCTGAGTTTTCAGCCACCCGAGTACAACTGTGGAATCAGTCCACATATATTTTTTGGTAATATTGCATGGTACAGACTGTAATACCTTTCCACTTACTTGAGCCCCTAACAGAGCAGCACACAACTCCAAACGTGGGATGGTGAGCTCTTTAATTTGAGAAACTCTAGTTTTTTGCACAGAGTAACTTTACTGTAACATTCTGTTTACTATCTTGAGAACGCATATAAACACACGCTCCATATGCCTGCTGACTTGCATCTACAAAGCAATGTAGCTCCGATGACTTAGATTCTAAATTAATACTTAGTACATAACGAGGTACTACAATATCAGATAAATGATGCAAGTTTTTAATGAAATTAAACCATCTTTTTGCATAAGGCTCAGGTACGGGATCATCCCAGTTTAATTTTGCAATCCACAATTGTTGCAATAAAATTTTTGCTTTTATAATACAACAACTAACTAACCCTAGCGGGTCAAATACTTTACACGTTGTTGAAATAATAATACGTTTAGTAACCTTTGTAGTGAAGTCAATTCCACTTGGAAAACGCAACTCATCAGCCTTAGGCGACCATTTCAGACCCAACACATTAGCTTCGTCATGAAAATTAAGACAATTAGATGATTCTGATATGCCACCAAGGATACGAGAGTTTGTGCGAAATTTGCGTAATGGGAAACAAGCTGAATTTCAAGTTTCAGTGACATTTAAATAAATATGTTTTAATTCCTCTTCAGTTGAGGCACCTGTGTTAAGGTCGTCAATATAGAAATCATTCTTTATGATATTTGAAACAACCTCATCCTGACATTTATCAGCCAGCTCAACCAGACACCTAGTAGCTAAGAATGGAGCTGAAGCCATCCCATATGTCAATGTATTGAGCTGTAAAATTGTAATAGGTTTATCGACGTGATCCCTCCACAACACGAGCTGCAGGTGCCGCTGTGATTTATCTAAGGCTACTTGTCGGTACATTTTTTCGACGTCTGCTGTTAGAACAAACTTATGTATTCTAAAACGAATAAGAATCGAGAATAAGTCACTCTGCACCGTGGGACCAACTGCCTGGATATCATTCAAAGATTTTCCTGAACTGGTTTTAGCTGAAGCGTCAAATACTACTCTCAGCTTTGTCGTATCATGTTGTTCCCGAATGACACAATGATGGGGTAAGTAACAACCAAACTTAGGTTTTTCGATTTCACTTAAATGTCCTAACCTACTATATTCTTGTATAAATTCACTATATTGTTTCTTAACTTCAGGGTTTTTAATTAATTTATTTTCTAGACTCAAGAAACGTTTAAGGAAGGAAACGATTTGCCCAGTGCTTGCTCTGGGGCCTCCGTCAGCGGCAGCATGACTGAAAATCGTCCTTCTGGTAAACGACAAGTGTTTTTTATAAAATGGGACTCGCAATATTGCTCATCAATTGAATAATTATTTGAACCTGTAGGTAATTCTTCTACCTCCCAGAAATTTTGTAAAGAGTCATGGATATCCTGAAGTGATACCATTTTATTATTTTTTACTAAATTACAATGTATATTATTATTATAATTAAAATAAGATTCACCAATAGGGCCAGCAACTAGCCACCCTAAATGGCTATCCTGTAATACGGGCTTATTCACACCTAAGACTATTCTATTAGTATTTACAATTGCAAAAAAGTGGTCTGCACCAAGTAAAATATCTATTTCGGCAGGCTCATGAAACAAAGGATCTGCCAGAACCACCCCATTGGGCAATCCCAAATGCTCAACATTTACTTGAACGCTGGGTAATGATCCTGTAATTTTAGGAATTATTAGGCAGTTGACAGTTATATTAAAAGAACTAATTCGAGATTTTAACATAATCTTGCATTGTTCTGTTATTTTACATGCTACATTATTTATACCACTAACATTAAAAGAATTTATTTGATTTGCTTGTAACCCTATCCTTTCTTTCAGATTTTTTGTTATAAATGAAGACTGGCTTCCAGTGTCCAGCATTGCACGCGCATGGTAAGTATTATTGTTATGTGTATTCATTATTTCAACTTGTGCAGTACATAATAAAACTTGGCCTGGCGAGCGAACTGAAAAACTGACAGGAAGAAGACTAGTTGATGGCTGAGTGGCTTCTGTCCTTTCTGTGACAACATTAGCAATTGTACTGTTGTTATGCAACATTGAATTATGTTTTTCCTTACAGGTCCGGCAAGAACTATGCAATGGACATTCTGAATTGTTGTGACCACTACGAAGACAGTTTGTGCACAAGTTATGCTTAGCCACTTCAGACAGCTTCTCATTCAAACTCAAAGCCTTAAATTTATGACACTGATGTACATAATGTGATTTGTTACAGATAAAACATTTCTTAGTCTGAGAACCAACCAAAGTAGTTGTTAATGACTTGACAGATTTATTTTCCTTACCATAATTTGAATCTTTATTATCATAATATCGACTACTGTTCGCTGTCTCTAAGACATTTGCTCGATTATCTAAAAATTTTACAAATTCTTCAAGAGAAGGCAGGTGTGTTGTACCTTTGTATTCTTCCCATTTGCTTTTAGTTCTGGGATCTAACTTTGCTGAGATCAAGAATATAACTAGAGGATCCTAGCCAGTTGTGGAAATTTCAAATATATTCAAAGCATATAAAATTTTTTGAATCTGATCCATCAAATATCTTAAAGCTTTGAAAGATTCCCTTTGGATCGGATTAATACTAACTAAAGCCTGCAAGTGATTATTAATAAGAATATTTTTGTTATTGAATCTGTCACATAAAGACTTCCATGCAATTTGATAGTTGGCTGCGGTAAAGTCTATGGACCTCACTATAACACTAGCACTACCTACTAACGAATTTCTTAAATAATGAAAATTATTAATTAGTGGTATTGAATCATTATTATTAATTAAAGAGTCAAATGTATCTCTGTACTCTAACCATTTAGAATAGTTCCCATCAAAAGATGGCAAATTATTGGTTGGTAGTTTAACCGAGTTGCTCATATTGTTAAAATCAAAATCAAAATCAAAGCATTTATTTCAAGTAAGCCAGTTACAGGCACTTTTGAATTGTCGAAACAAAGATGAAAATTAAATGTAGCTACAGTCCCAGTCACAAGACATAAAAACTGTGAAAGTACTGTAGTTGCCCATTCCCTAGCGTAGATCTCTATGGAGAAGAACGGGCAAGAAACTCCATGGACACTCTTTTAAATCAGAATATTGTTACAAAATCTTGGTTACATCATTCATGTTGAGATGGTATATTATGTGAGAACAATGTAGCAAGATGTGCACGTTAAAAGTGTCCACAGCAAAAACACACAAACAAAAAAAATACAATTCAAAATAATTCATTCAAATAAGCCATGGCAACTAAGAGATGACCAGTCACAACTGACAGCGCCCGTTCACGGACATGACGCATGGATCAGCACCATTCAACTCAACCATTTTGAAGGGAACTAAATGATCCGACACATGCGCCACCATCAGCGAGACATTTGAGTGAGCATGACATACTCTAAACCGCCAGGGCACATTCAAGTCAAGAAAAGACGTAGGTTTCCAGTGAATGATAGCTTTCTAGTACAAAGTACTCACACAATATGGGCTATGCATTTATATAATACTAAGGAGATTGAATCTATACAATGCAAAGATAGTTGTACAATCTTCAGCAGCTCCAACAATACAATTTAATGCTATCAATTTATGCGCCCCTGTCCTTGTGGAGCAGGACCAGCATTGAGCCAAGCATTTTTATCAGCGATATAATCGCTCAACTTGTAATATGCTTGCTTACATAGTGTGCGTTTAATGCATGTTTTAAATTTCGTCTCATTCAGTTCAAGAATACTTTGTGGAATTTTATTATAGCATCTCAAACAGTACCCCATGAAAGATGAGTCTACTTTAGCGAGTCGGAAACCTGGCTGAACTAGTTGGTCCCTATTTCTAGTACTGTAATTATGTCTGTCACCCCTTTTACCAAAAAGGTGTAGATTTTTTCTGACGTACATTATGTTTTCGTAGATGTATTGACAATGTACCGTCATGATGCCAATATCCTTAAACAGTTCCCTTAGAGAATCGCGCCTACGAAGATTATATATGGCCCTGATGGCTCTTTTCTGCAGAATAAATATAGACTCAATATCTGCAGCCCGTCCCCACAGTAAAATGCCATAAGACATTATACTATGAAAGTAACTAAAATAAACCAGTCTAGCGGTATCTACATCAGTATACTGACGGATTTTTCTAATGGCATAGGCTGCTGAACTTAGAGAGAGAGAGAGCCCCGCAAGAGAAGTCAAATGAGAACCCCATTGTAGCCTTGAATCAAGCGTAATCCCCAGGAAAACCGTTTTATCTACGAATTCAAGTTTCTCTTTATTCAATATTATATCACAATCACTACTTTTAACATTCGGTAAAGCAAATCTTATGCATTTGGTTTTTTTTTCATTTAATACCAAATTGTTTGCTGTGAACCAATTTTGGACCTGAAGTAGGGCATTATTCACGTCATCTAGATTTTGGGCCCGCCTATTTATCTTAAAAATTAGGGAAGTGTCATCAGCAAATAACACCATATTTTGCGGTTGGTTTTTCAGTAAATAGGGAAGATCATTTATATATACTAGAAAGAGAAAAGGACCCAATATTGAGCCTTGTGGAACCCCCATTTTTACTTTTAAACCCTGTGAATTAACACCATTTATTTGAACATGTTGTTGTCTATCATTCAAATAAGATTTTACCAAACTAAGTGCAAGTTTACCCAGTCCGTAATGCTCAAGTTTCAAAAGTAATGTGTCGTGATTTACGCAATCAAACGCTTTGGAGAGGTCACAAAAAATTCCTATGGCGTCTTGAGACTCTTCCCACGCAGTAAATATGTGCTTTAATAAGGTTACACCGGCGTCAGTTGTACAACGTCCCTTGGTGAAGCCATACTGTTGATCATGTAAGATTCTGTTGGTGTTAAAATGATAGAGCATTTGATTAAGCATTACTTTTTCGAAAACCTTGCTAAAAACTGGTAACACGGATACAGGTCTATAATTATTAGTATCTTTACTGTCTCCGGATTTGAAAAGAGGAATGACTTTACTGTATTTCATTAAATCAGGGAAAACTCCTTGGTCTACACATAAATTAAAAATTAAAGCTAAGTAAGGGGCTATAGTCTCAAGTATGGATGTACAAACTTTGACAGACATTCCCCATAGATCTTCGGTTAGTTTGATTTTTATTTGCCGGAAAGTTTTAATAACTATCATAGGGTTAATGTGTTTAAATTTAAATTCAGCCAGGCAGCCAGACACATTCGCCTTTAATAAGCCAATTGAGAGTTCAGGTGAGGAAATAAGAGCCTCCGTTGTTTTTAGTGGTATATCGGTAAAGAAATTTACAAATTCTTGAGCTACTTCCTGATTTGAGCTTTTAGGACCACACGCTGTATCTAATGTGTAGCTAGTGTTACGTATTTTCTTCCTGTTAGTCTCGTTATTTATAACTTTCCAAACTGTCTTTATTTTATTTTCTGCTGTTTTGATCTTGTTGCTAATGTGCAGTGCTTTAGCAACCTTGCACGTTTTTCTAAAAATTTTTGAATACTTAGCAACATACTTGTTAAAAGTTTCAGTGTTTATAAAAGGCTTAAGGCCATAAAGCTCAAATAGTCTTTCCCTACTTTTTCTGATACCTCTAGTTGCCCAATCACTAAATATGAATTTAGGGCAAATACTTTTTGTCTTCTTTTCAAAAGTTTTATTGAATTCCGTGTGAACTATTGAAAAGAAACGATCATACAATTGATCTATATTAATATCATCAAGGCTCATAACACTTAACTTGTTCTGTAGCGAAATATTATACCTATATAATCTGCTAGAAGTTATAGGTCTAAATTTAATTTGAACTTTTTGCAATGGGGGTGTATTACACCTAAAGGTTACAGTTTGTCCACTATGGTCAGAAGGCAGACAATTTACTATTGCTTTATCTAAGTAATCACAATCGCAGAAAATATTATCTATACAAGTAGCAGAAGATGGAGTGACTCTAGTAGGTTCTTTAAAAGTGTTGGTCAAGTCAAATGACTTAAAAAGATTTAATAAGCGACTGCTATTTGAGCATTCTTCTAAAATATTGATATTAAAATCACCACAAATAATTATAGATTTATTACTGGCTGCAAGTTTTGCCATCACATCTTCCATTATTGATTCAAATAAGGAAAAGTTTTGATAGTTTGGGGGTCTGTACACATACACAATTACATGCTTATCTAGCTCAACACAGGACAGTTCAACGCAATGTTCAACCGACAGACCTACTATGTCATTACGTTGCTTATATTTAAAACATTTTTTTATTAATATTAGGGAACCTCCACGAAGCATAGTTTTGCGGTTAAAGCAGCTACCCACCATATAGTTCTCATAATTGATAAGCATTTGGTAATTCTTTAGCCAATGTTCAGTAAAACAAATAATGTCAAACTTACTATTTTCTAAAAACAATTCAATTTCTAATAATTTGGAAGAAATGCCTTGGATATTTTGGTGGAATAATTTTAAAGTGTTCTGCTGAGGCCCTTTTTTGCTAACTAATTGAGTGCAAGAAGATACGTTGGTAGGATTAACAATATTGTTAATCGTACCTCCTGTTGTCTCATTCTCTAGTTTAAATTAATATTTGGAGTGAGGCCGGAGACTCCCGTGCCATCCTCAGACAACAAGACCCTATCACTAATACTAATAGACCCTAATTGAGAATTCTCCACGGTGACACATGGATCCTCCTCAGTACAATGTTTGTAAACATTTATAGCATTAATGCTATATTCATTTAAAGTCACCTGTACATTAGTATTACTACTAATAGTCGCAGTGTTAATAATAGAACTAAACTTAGACATACTATTTATGTCTGTGTGAATATTATAAGCTAATAGCCGAGCTATTTTGTGTCTACATCTAATAGGTAGATACACCTTACCCCGTGTCGACTTCAGTTTACCAAAAATTGTGTTGATATCCAGATATATAAGTCTGTCACTATAGTGACCTACTAAAAAATGTACATGGTTATTTAACATATACATATAGTTGTTTTTTCTATTACCCAAATTTTCAAAAAATGGAAAAGCACACAATATTATTTTATTACAATTTAACTTCAACAACTCTGAAACACAGTCAGTGATGTCTTCCTTTTTTAATCTTGGAACTATTACCAACACATATAGTAATGGTGGTACTAGGATCACAAACAGTCTTTGTTACTGATGCCATAATCTGTTTGTAGGTTGACCCTGGCATGCAATAATTTTGGGTACAATAACTCAGGTTATTACTGATTAATTTCCCTAACCCTCTACCTATACTATCAGAGAACATAACTGAAAGATTAGAACCAAGACTATTTGGTGAGACAAAATTACCTAAGTCAGGTATTGTATCTTGGGTGGAAATACAGTTCTGAGTACTCACAGCTAGGGACGGGTCCTCCGTTGCCTCAAGCTGGAGGGCATCATTGCTGGATTCCCTCTGACAAGTACACTGAGTGTTGCTGAGAGTCAGCGAGTCCACTTTGTCTACCAATGCATGTGTAGCAAGAATATGCTCTTTAATTTGATTTTGAGAGCCTTCATATTTATTATATAATGATTTTAGTGACTTATTAAGAGCCTGTATTTCTGATTGTAAGCGCTGAGTGTCAATTTCATAAATATTTATACTATCTTCCAATTTAATCTGATAGTTATTTAATTTATTAACTAGAGAAACACGTTCTTTCCTTAATTGAATATTTTTGGAATGGTGTTTTTGTTGTTACAACTGGAGTGTACAGATTCACAGTTTTCTTTTTTATTTAGTGAACCAATACTTATTAATTCTTGTGTAAAAGAAATTATGGAGTAGAATTCCCCTTCTGTACAATCACGCTCTGAGACTTGTTCATCCATATTAGGAGCAATCTCCTCTATCTCAGATTGTATTGTATCAAATTTTGACATTAACTCTTGTAACTGTGTGAGTCGCAAAGACAGCTCTCGCACTTCTAAACTAGTAAGACTAGAGGCTTTCTCAATTTGGAATTTATATAGGAAATTTTTAAATACTGTTAATCGACTACGTATACCACCACGTCTGCGAATTAATGTTTTTATCTCATTACCCTCCACATTAGGAGAGGCAATCGTATCGTCCGGCATGTTTGAAATTTAAATACACATTAAACAACACGCTCGAAACAATGAGTTGGGCACACGGAAATACGTAAGTAGGTAAATAAATTGTGTAATCCCACCGGTTAATCCAGTCCAGAAGTCAAACAGCTCAAACCAATAGCTGCCGCGAGCACGTTGGCAGCAAGCGCGCCGCCGCGCGCAACGTGGCACGAGGGACGAAGTAGGTACTTGAGCGCGGGCCGTGCACGCGGACCCGGATACGCTGGAATGTTCGGCAAATGTCGTTGAATAAAATATAACGATAGGATTTTACACGCCTATGTAACCAATGTGTAACTTGTTCTATAATATTCGTGGGTATGTAGGATATCTAGAACTTAAAATATAAGCTATCTCGAATAGAATTACATGCCACGTGCACCTTAATTATTGTTTGTATTTGTGCGATTAAGCCAAACAACCAAATGGGTACAGTATAGTACCTGTGGCAGCGAGGTAGGAGGTAGGTAGGAGGAGTATAGACGTACCTAGGCTGTTAAAAGTAAAAGGCGTTAAACCTCCCCCTGCGCTTTCAAAGCAGCTAGGCTTCCACACACCAAACAGGATTAAGTAAAAGGAAGGAATAAAGGAACGGGCTTACTTCCACACAAAACGCCGCTGACGCCGATAGTTCGTAGCACGGCGAAGACCCACGCAGCGAGCTCGTTGGCAGCACGTGGCAGCAACTTCACACAACGCCGCTGGCGCCGATAGTTCGCAGCACAGCGAAGGAAGACCCACGTCCACACGACGGGTTGAACCGGAGCTCGTTCGAGCTGTTCAGCCTCATCAACGAACAGCCACTGCCGCCATCATACGAGCAGAAAGCGCGTCGGTTGTCCACGTGTTTTCTCTTGACTGGTTCATAAGTTCACGGTCGCCATATTTTGAGGATAGTTTTAATGAGACTACTCAACCTTGTTTGAAGAATGATTATATTCATGTGAGAAGGCACATTACATTTATAATGGTGGACGCACGATCGCGACATAAAAATGCGTATTCGACCGGTGTCTGTTGCCGACTAAAGGTGGCGCGCAGAAAATAAAAAATAATAAGTAAATAGAGCAGCGGTGGCCCAGTGGTGGCGGCCCCGACTTACGAACAGTAAGTCGTGGGTTCAAACCCAGGTAGGCGGCATTACTTTGTGTAATTTATTTCATCACCACTGCTCTCAAAACGGTGAAGGAAAACATCGTGAGGAAACCGGCATGTCCTAGAACCAAAAATTCGAAGACATGTGACATCTACCAATCCGCACTGGGCCCGCGTGGTGGATTATAGCCCGTACGCAAAAATACGCGCTTTGACGTGGAGTTGCGGACACCAGCCCGTTATATACAATACAAGGTGGCGCGCGCGCTGCCGGCGACCGCGTCCGGCCCCCCGCGCTCGCCCCGCTGCTTCCGCCGTTCGTTTAGAAATGCGCTTATGGGCGCGTTCACACGTTGCTCCTCAAAAAGTAACTGCGGTGCGGATGCACCATAACAAACAAATAAAATCGTTTGCGTACTGCGATAATACGAGTTATGCCCGACCCGTCTCACTGTTCCTATTTTTGGTCACAAAATTTTTATTCCAAACAAGAAGTCAAGAAAACAAATGACTTTTCAATTTTGAACAGATTTCCCAATTCGTCATTAGTAAAAGCGTGTCAAAAAGTACAGTTACTCGTAGTATGAAAAATATTACTATACTAGCTTTCACCCGCGGCTTGAAATCTTGAAATTTGACAATCAATTCAGGTGTTAGTCTGTTTGTTGTACGGCCGTTGCAGTCATGGGCTCAGAACGGAACATTATTCTAGGACGCTCCTATATACAATGTTGTATGTCCTTCTATTTGGCGCTAATACGTATACATTCTGGGCATTTGACACACGCGAACATGCTAAGCATGGCTTTTCCAAATGCAATGTTAAAGTTCAAGTTAGTCACATGGACGGTATATACATTGTCATGTATATACCGTCCATGTGTGCGTCCGATGATTTTACCCCAGGCCAATCTTCAATAGGCGTACCTTGAACGGGGCGTTTCCACTCCCTTCTTGAGGTGTTCCGTGTAGTAGTAAGTAAGTAGTTTTAGGAGGTGATGAAATCCTTTCCTGGAAATTACGTTCATTATAGAAAACACGTCCATTTTCTAAGTGTACGGGAACGGTAGGTACGTAATACATGTAGCACTGGACGTTTCCAAATACTTTTCCCTTTGAAATAACATTCATTAGTTTGTGGACCTTTAAACGAAACATGCGGGCAACTAAGGCATGTCGGTCAGTAGTTCTTTGCCCAGGCTTATGCCTGGAAAGAAGAGCAACAGAAGAGCTTATGCTCTTCTGTTATTTCCTTCCATGAGGGATTGCAGGTGAAAGTCACGAATAGGTCAGGCCTGCCGTAAGTGCGTACATAGGCGTCTTGTGTATATTCATGCAGATAACGTAGAGGGAAGAATAAAAATTTTTATTCCGCATAAGTCGTTGGGGTTTATATTACCAATTACCATCCGTGTTAATCGCATCTTGCAGAATGTATTTTCAGCTCGTAGTTTTTTCTAGTTTTAAGAAATGTAACGAAGACGTTCGCTCTCGACTTTCACGTAAATATGTATCTACTAAAAATAGGTGGAACAGCTGTCTTGACCATAGAAGAAGGCTAAAAGCATTTTCTCGAAGCATCATGTGGTAGGCGTAAAAATCCATACAGGAAACTTTCTTAGTGGTAACTGTCTGTTTCGTAGTGGGATTAATGAGTGGTATATCAAAATAGTATCCCGACTGTCCCTTGCTAAAAATTAACGGGTACTGCAAAGCATCGTAGAACTTATAATATGAGTATCGGCTACGCGTGTCAGTGTTCGTAGTTCGTAACACTATGTCTCGTGAAGAGAACTGGCCGCCACTCACTACGACAGCAACTTCATTAATTGTCGGTGCATTAAAGCGCCTCTCATGTTCACCACGTGCAACTGCACGGTCAGCATAGATAACGGCCTTGTAATTTTCTTGAGGCCAGTTTTTAATTGCGGTTTTAAAGGTATTTATTTATCAATACATTTTGGTTATGTAACATTTTACCGGTAATAAAGGTACTCCATTTCTTCTCCTAAAATTGCTTGTCCGAAAATCATTATTCATAACACTTTTGCTATAATAAACTGAAATGTTCAAAATCCTGAAATTTTGTTTTACATAATTATCTTTACTTTTAAAACTATTCTGTCATAATACCGAGTAGGATAGCTTAGAATAATTGAATCTCCTAATTTTACATGGCATAAAATCATATGTCTTAAGTCATCATCTGCCTAGCCTTTTCCCAACTATGTTGGGGTCGGCTTCCAGTTTTACCGGATGCAGCTGAATACCAGTATTTTACATGGAGCGACTGCCTATCTGACCTCCACAATCCAGTTAGTACCGGGTAATACGATACCCCTCGGTAAGACTGGTTATCATATCATATGTCCTAAGTCATCATCATCTTCCTGCCCTTATCCCATGTTACTTGTGGTCGGCGCAACACGTTTTTTTCTTCCATTCTCCTCTGTCAACCGTCACACTATCATTTACACCTTTTTCCTTCATATCATTCCTCACACAATCCATCCATCGTTTCTTTGGTCTTCCTCTCTCTCTCCATCCATCAACATTTATATTCATCACTCTTTAGTCACATGCGATTTTTCACTCCTCATCACATGCCCATACCAAGACTGTCAACTTTTCTGTAACTGGCGCAACTTTCAAACTTCCTCTAATATACTCCTAAGTATTGTATTATATAATGTGTATTATTCCGAATGTTCATTTAAAAATTGTTAGTCCTAAAACATTTGCTAGATTTTAGTGACAGAAATGAATCGCTGTAAACCCGACTCCAAGCAGTCTTGTCTGCCCTACCCCTAGAGTGTAATTTAGAATAGCGTAGGCGCGGTGGGGACAGGCGGCCCGCGAGCTGAGTACCAGGTGGTGAGCGTTAAACACATCTGCGACGATAAGCTCGCGTGGGACCGCCGGAGCCCTGCAGCGCCGGAACCGTGACAGAAACCATGTGTCGTTCTGCTTCACACAATTGCTTCTTAGCTGTTATATATGCGTTAATTGCTTTTGCAATACCAGCAACCCCTCCTGGTAAACTGCCAGCAGCAGATAATGCAGCAAATATTGGTACTAAAGGAAGAAATCCTCCAGTTTTTGGTACTGGTATTATCCTAGGTAATTTGATTGGTGTATCTGATACAAATTTCTTCTGCTGCTGCGTATGCTAATCGCATCAATGCTTTCTTACATGGTGGTTTTAATTATGTAATACGCTTTTTAGTATGGCTAACAATCTTTCTAAGAGTTTTCTTAAAACAAGCTCCTGTTTTTACTTTATTTATGTTGTTGTTGAATGCTGATGAAACTGTTTTATTGGTTAACACTGTTTTAAGCTATCACGGTTTATAACTACTACTGTACTTAAAATGTCACTTACGGGATATCTTCATCATGAGATCCAGATCATGGCGCCTGCAACAGCGTCAAAAAAAAATATCGAGAGCTCAAAATAAACAATAATCACGGAAGATATCCCGTAAGTGACATTTTAAGTATGTTTTTTGGTTTCTGGAATATCTCGCTTGGTTTTCATTGATATTCCTTTATTTTTTTTCAGAGTAATTAAAACGTATTTAATAGATAGTAAAAGTATTTTTTGTTTTAAGAACAAAATACGTAATGAATAGATAAAATATGTGTAGATATTTGTTTAAATACATATTAGAACAATTTTTTGTTTGACCCACTCGAAATGCAACTGTTTTATATATCCAGCTGTTCTCGCTAGTAGGAAGTCCGAGCCACTTTACATATACTTGATTCCCTTTTCTTTTCAATACTTTTTCAACGTAAAGTACAAATCAGGATGGATGGTTTTTTGAAGTTCTTGAGCATAAAACGCTCCTAGTATTGATCGACGTCTTGCATCTTCTATCAAGTAAGTTAACGGATTAGTTTCTTGTATTGTTTTTATCTTAAATATTTATGTTTACCAATTAGGATAACAGCGTTTATCAAAACATCCTTTGTACTGTTTTTACTTATTCTTACAAAATCACCAACACTAAGCTTCCTAATTATTATATTTACAATTTTCTTTAGCGTTCCATTCATCCACTTGTAATTACCGTTTAGACTAAACTCTTTGTATAATTTATTTTTTTAATGTCTTTAGCAATCTTTCTACAATAGAGGCTTTTTTAGAAGAAAACGTTGAATTATGATTAATTTAATACTTTGTAACAATATTTTTTAATTTCTCACTATAAAACTCTTTTCCCAGATCTGTTTGCAAATTTCTTGGAACATGTCCTTTAAGCAATAGACTTTTAACTGCTTTTGACACATAATATTGTTGTTTTTAGTTTTAGAGGAAAAAAAAGTGACTATGATTGCTAGTATATATTTTTTAACGTAGGCAAAAAACCACCGCTTTTTGCTCCCATTATGTCATTTTTCTTGAACATACCTATTTCTCAAAAGTAAAGGTTTAATAATTTGACGATATTTCAAACTTATATCACATTTTTTACCATTAGGATGAAAGTCTCTTTTGTGTGCGTGTGTATTATGAAGCATATATTTATAGACAATTTTATCTTGTTCGGTAACCAAATCAAGGTCAGGTTTACTGCGTACCAAAAGTTTCTTCCGGCCTGGTGTTAATTCATAAGGCCTTTTATCAATAGTGACTATATTGATTTTGGGTGAATTACTGCTCTTAATTGCAATAGAAAACGAAAACTTGCTATTCCCCATCATCAGTTTTTTATCTTTACTACGTATCCTAAATGGGACATTCATATTATTATAGATTTCCATCATATCTTCTTTATTTAATTAAATCAGTGAATCATTAGAATCTTTAAAAGGATTTCTTGTAAAAAAGTCTTTATAACACTCAGAATCTTCATTTGAATCTTCATAGAATCTTTAAAAGGATTTCTTGTAAGAACGTCTTTATAACACTCTGAATCTTCATTTGAATCTGTTTTTATTCATTCTTTAAAACTTTCATAATCTGGAGCATAATCTGTTGATGAGCTGAATCTTCTAAGCGTGTCATCTCTTGAAATGTCCAATTTTGGTTTAATTTTATCATTCGCTTTAATCAATTTTATCATTCGCTTTAATCAATGTTCCTAGTTGATCTGTTATAGGTTTGAAGACCTTTTTAAATTTTAACTCACCTGTATCTTCTTCATTTTGTATTGTTTTAATTCAATTTTTATACTATCGACCGATTTTATCGATAGTTCTTTAATATTAACCTGCATAATGTTTTTTAATTATAACCCATCCCTTATCTACAGATATCAGATTTCGTTTGATATGTGTTCTGTAATCAGGTGATATATATAAATATATATATTTTTAGAAGTATATATAAATATGTCAAAACCTTGTCTATGTCAAAAGTCAAAGCTGTCTTTCCAAATAGCAAAGCAAAGTTTTTTAAATTCAATCCATTCGATATCTGTTTTTCCACAGTTAGATGGACCGCATATTATACATCTAATAGTATTAGGTAATAATAATAATAATAATTCTTTTATTTCACCAAAAGCCATCATAATTATAACAAGAACCAAAAACTAAGAGCATATAAGGCTTATAGCTAGGACACAATAATTTTAATTCCCTGACTCCTAAACTAGGTGTATGTGCCTGTGTCTTAGGAGTCAGTGATTCTCCATAACTAACAAGACAAAGCCATCGTATAATAAATAAATAAATCAGGACTTTAAAACAATAAGCAATTGGTGTAAAGAGGTAGAGAGGTAAGAGTGCACTATGTTTCACTTTACATGATTGATTTTCTAATTTTATATTATTAACTTCTAAAGAGTGATTGCTTGATGAACTTCATTGTGAAATGTAAGATAAATGTAAATTACCTGTGTATACAGGGTTAGTTTTCAATGACCAGCCAAAATTTAAAATTAAGATCTAGATATCAAACCAAAAGTGCATTTTAAATATTGTTGTCACAAAATATAAAATAAAATAATAGCATTCATTTGAAAGTGTCCTAAAAATTTTCTAAATCATAAACCTAGTGGGAACCAATGCCCTTGTGTGCGTGCATGCACCGCCAAATGTATGTGTGTGCTAACTGCTACCTATCTAGGCTGTTGAACTGAATTGTGCTGTTGTAATATCCACCCTTTTGCTTTTTGGTGGTAGACAGGAATGAGATTTTATTAAAAATAAAAAATAAAGTATTTTTTTCATTATATCGATATTATCGATTCTAAATAATTTCTGAAAATTTGGCTGGTCACTGAAAACTAACCCTGTATATAGGGATCAATAAATAAAACAACGTTCGATGTCATTACATATCCGTTTATTAACAAATATCATAGTACTTAATGCTGTAAATTAATAGCTTAAGGTAAATATCAAGGTCTTTCTCAAATGCAGTTGCAGATGCTTGACGCAAATCAATATTTTTATTTTAATATTCTTCTAGAACGAAAGAATTCGGCGATTTTTTCTTAGAACAGGCCCGAATTTTAAACACTGCTTATTTATAAATTAGCTATGAGTTCAGCCGTCTTTCCTCTTGGGGGTTTGAATTTCTCTGCAGCAAAAGGCAAATCACTATGAAAATCATGGACTGATTCAGGATATTCGAGATCTACCTCTAAAATGAGGTCATATTCGCTGTCATCAGGTACACTCATTGTTGCAAATTGAATGAACCTTTATAGAAATTTAGTCTATGGACCATGCGCCAACATTGTTGTAAAAAAAATATAAAGGACTCTATATACTCTCTCTCTGCTTTTGGTGAATCTAAAAACCGGCTTTTATACCCTTTTCGCGTATTAAAATATTAAAATAAAAGAACCTGCTTACAAATACGACCGGCATCACAAACCCGGTCACTCATTATATCGAAACATTTAATTGCCTTGATTAATTAATTAATTAATTAAGTCTAAATTCTGAAATTCGGTTTTTTTTTGTCATTGCATATCCGTACAAATTGTTGCAATCGAGATAAATCAAATAGCTAGAAGGTTGTAGATCATTGTATTCTGATAGATAAGGATTATTTGCTTTTGCATGACGTAGTGAGAACTGAGCCAGACCACCACGTATAACATTTGATAAATTTCTAAGTCATCAATCAAGTCTAACTCAACACGTAAATAAAGCAACATAGCATCCGAGCTTAAACTAGGTGCCGTTACATAGTACCCAGGGCTTATTTAACGAATTTTTTCAAATACATCACACAGTAATCATCACATTTTAAATACAAATCAGTATACTCGCCGATAGTATTGATATTAAACGCATTCCACACAGTTTTCGCGTGTTCATATTCTTTATCGCTAATGTGTTCCATTTTCAAAGTGTTATTAAAGTATTTTTTATGAGGGAGTGTTGTTTGTTCGTACTTGTCCAAAGTGTTTATATGATCATAAGGATAAATACCTTTTTTTTAACAAACTCAAGTTTTCATCATTGAATTCTGCTGATAAATGAATAAAATCGTGATCTGATAAACTTTTACTAAGTGCATTTAGATAGATGCACTTAGTAAAAGTTTATCAGATCACGACTTTAGTTTAGACTAGAGCTTAAAAATTGAAACGAATCTATGAATATGAGTGGGTCCTTTCCTCTTTCTAGTATATATAAATGATCTACCCTATTTATTGAAAAACCAACCTCAAAATATGGTGTTATTTGCTGATGACACTTCCCTAATTTTCAAGATAAATAGGCGGGCCCAAAATCTAGATGACGTGAATATAATACTTCAGGTCCAAAATTGGTTCACAGCAAACAATTTGGTACTAAATGAAAAAAAAACCAAATGCATAAGATTTGCTTTACCGAATGTTAAAAGTAGTGAATGTGATATAATATTGAATAAAGAGAAACTTCAATTCGTAGATAAAACGGTTTTCCTGGGGATTACGCTTGATTCAAGGCTACAATGGGGTTCTCATTTAACATCTCTTGCGGGGCGGTTAAGTTCAGCTGCCTATGCCATTAGAAAGATCCGTTCATATACTGATGTAGATACCGCTAGACTGGTTTATTTTAGTTACTTTCATAGTATAATGTCTTATGGCATTTTACTGTGGGGACGGGCTGCAGACATTGAGTCTATATTTATTCTGCTGAAAAGAGCTATCAGAGCCATATATAATCTTCGTAGGCGCGATTCTCTAAGGGGACTGTTTAAAGATATTGGCATCATGACGGTACATTGTCAATACATCTACGAAAACATAATGTACGTCAGAAAAAATCTGCACCTTTTTGGTAAAAGGGGTAACAGACATAATTACAGTACTAGAAATAGGGACCAACTAGTTCAGCCAGGCTTCAGACTCGCTAAAGTAGACTCATCTTTCATGGGGTACTGTTTGAGATGCTATAATAAAATTCCACAAAGTATTCTTGAACTGAATGAGACGAAATTTAAAACAAGCATTAAACGCACACTATGTAAGCAAGCATATTACAAGTTGAGCGATTATATCGCTGATAAAAATGCTTGGCTCAATGCTGGTCCTGCTCCACAAGGACAGGGGCGCATAAATTGATAGCATTAAATTGTATTGTTGGAGCTGCTGAAGATTGTACAACTATCTTTGCATTGTATAGATTCAATCTCTTTAGTATTATATAATTGCATAGCCCATATTGTGTGAGTACTATGTACTAGAAAGCTATCATTCACTGGAAACCTACGTCTTTTCTTGACTTGAATGTGCCCTGGCGGTTGAGAGTACGTCATGCTCACTCAAATGTCTCGCTGATGGTGGCGCATGTTTCGGATCATTTAGTTCCCTTCAAAATGGTTGAGTTGAATGGTGCTGATCCATGCGTCATGTCCGTGAACGGGCGCTGTCAGTTGTGACTGGTCATCTCTTAGTGGCCATGGCTTATTTGAATGAATTATTTTAAATTGTATTTTTTTTGTGTGTTTTTACTGTGGACACTTTTAACGTGCACATCTTGCTACATTGTTCTCACATAATATACCATCTCAACATTAATGATGTAACCCAGATTTTGTAACAATATTCTGATTTAAAAGAGTGTCCATGGAGTTTCTTGCCCGTTCTTCTCCATAGAGATCTACGCTAGGGAATGGGCAACTACAGTACTTTCACAGTTTTTATGTCTTGTGACTGGGACTGTAGCTACATTTAATTTTCATCTTTGTTTCGACAATTCAAAAGTGCCTGTAACTGGCTTATTTGAAATAAATGCTTTGATTTTGATTTTGAATTTTATTTGAATAGAACGGTCTCCATTGTCGCTATCTATTTAATTGGTAATAGTTAAATACTTTTCCTTAGTTTTAGGTATAATTTTATATCACTTTCATGTCTCACTAATTCTTGTACAAAGAGATGGGAGTCGTTATTCGATAAATTATGAAAAAATACTGGTATACTATAAACATTAACTTACATTGAACATGTGCAGGTCCTCTATACTTTCCTGTTACATGATCGTGGTCACGCACCTTATCATGAAGGGTTTGTCTCCACCGATCACAACATCAGATCACGTTAGCCACGGATCACGGCGAGTTGTATCCACTGATACCGTTATCCGTTTCCCTCGTTGTCGTGTTACCCACTGATCACGATATCCGTGGCGACATGAAAAAAAAATCGAAACAGATCACGGTGTACAGAGACAAGAAATAAAATTAAATATTTTTAGAAACTGTTTTTTTACCTACTTTCCCAAACGAAAAGAAGTTATATTTAAAAAAAGTGTGTTAAAAAGTCTTAATAGACTATACAAATATTAAAATTGAAGTGTCAGTATGTAATTTCAAAATAACAGCTTATTACGGAATGCAGAAAGTACAACGGTAGGTGACTACTTATAAAAATCCATTCGGCAAGCCGCAGGAGGAGGTAGATTTCGAAAAAGGTTCCAAGAACAAAAATTTTAAATGAAACAGTTTTAACTGAATCATTTCGACAAATCGCGTTTTGAGTAAAAATTAGTTTTAAGAAGGGAAAACGCGTTTTTAACTAAAATTGGGTTTTAACTGTAACTTAAATATAAATATAGCTAGACATTACATTGCCGTCTAGTGTCATTACGTCCACCACAAGTAGTATTTCACATAGAAACTTTCTATGAGTTGATCCACCCATTTTTAAACATGGTAAACATAGCAAAGAAACACACTCATAAACTCTTATAAATCGTGTTACTGTTCTCATTTATACAACATAATATTATTATCTTTAAAAAACCACTCACAATTACTTAATACTTAAATTATTTGCTAATCGCGAGAAAACGAGATGTTCTTACATTTATGCACGTATGTAATAAAATTCATCTAATTTTAACTCAAACAACATAAATAAAAAAAAAATATATATACTTAGATTAAAAAAAAAACAATTGTAAGTACATAACACCATAATAGCGTTTGCAATTATCGTCATTCGGAGCATGAATCTTGTTTATTTAAAGATTTTCGATCTATTGATCATTTGATGTCTACAATCGAAAATACTCCCTGGTTTCACAACTAAACCTGGACTCTGCTTCCTGAAGTGGTTAACAAACAGAACAGGCATCTGGGAGAACCTCAGGTGAACGGTAGAACTTCATAGCCGGTGGTTGTTGTTGGGAATTTAAATATATCCTAAAAGTAATAGGTCGGGGTAGAAAGCCATAAGTAGCTTTCATAATTGGTTTTTATCCTATACGAAAATATCCGATTCCTATGCAACGGCACTTTGAAAAACTAAAACTAAGAATAAAAACACTTGGCTTGGCTTATATCACATGTAATTAAATTTTCATTGATTTATCTATAATGGTATTCACTTACATTATAATTTGTTTTACTTTTTGATACACATTCATAATGTTTTTTTTTTTAATATAACATCTTTTCGTTTGGAAAAGTAGGTAAAAAAACAGTTTCAAAAAATATTTGATTTTGTTTCTTGTCTCTGTACACTGTGATCTGATTCGATTTTTTTTTTTTTCATGTCGCCCCGGATATCGTGATCAGTGGGTAACACGATAACGAGGAAAACGGATAACGGTATCAGTGGATACAACTCGCTGTGATCCGTGGCTAACGTAATCTGATACTGTGATCAGTGGAGACAAACCCATCATGAAATAATAACTGATCACGATATGACAAATACTATGTATGTATATGTTTTGATTGAGATGGACAACTTGTATTTGGCTTTTGAAAAAAATTAAAGATTATTCATTGTCAAGTGTTCCATTTATTCATATTAGCATTGCTAAAACTGATTTGCTCTTTTTTTGTTAAAGGTTTTCTTATCGATAATATTTTATTTATTTTCTTCACATCTTCTATTAATCTAGTAACAAATACTTCAACACAGTCAGGGCCTCTATATGTACGGTTTAAGACATTTATTTCTCAAAAAGAATACAATTCACTTAATATGATAAATACAAGGTAATCTTAAAACTAAATATAAGAATTACTTAGAAGGTAGGTACTCGTAAATAAATAAGTTAAGTGGTAGACACTGACACACAATTTTACAATGTTGTGAGTAATAGGAAAAAGTTAAATATTACACATCGATTCATAAAGGCAAGACAATACCAATTGCACATTGAACAGTTTATACGTACTGTACCTAATATTTCGGAAATAGAGAGTAGGTATCCTAGTTAGTTTTATACTTAGGAAATGGGTAAATAATGAAAATTTGTAGATGTATAACATTGAATTGCTGTGGTCGTTTAAATTTCAAAACCTAGAGAAATATTTTAAGATGTGGTGCTTTATGGTTTTTTTTGTATAAAGTAAAGAACTGTAACTCTTTAATGTCATTAGGTAATTTATTATACAACTCTGCTCCTTCGTATAATATATTTTTTCTTCCATAATTAGTTCGAGGTGGTCTTAAGCAAATGTTGTTTTTTCGTCTAGTACTACGTTTTTGTGTTTGGCCTTTTTTTGAAAATGTTATTTTAGAGTGTATATTTTTATTTAATATTTTATGTACTAAAATGCATGTGTTACATTCATATATCTGTGATAGTGTCATCAATTTAGTTTCTTTGTAAATTTTTTCTGTCGGAGTTAGGTAGTGGTAATGGAATAAGAGTTTTATTATTATGTTTTGACAGGTTTCGATTTGCTTTAAATGTGTTTTAGCCGCAGTGCCCCAAACCTCTATTAGGTATTCTAGGTGAGGTTTTACCATAGAGTTATAAATGATATATCTAACAGATGTCGGCAAACAGCGGACGATATATAACATATTTATTCAGATTTTGTTTTGAAACGACTCTGCAATAGGCTTTCAAAGTCTATATATATAACATAATTAATTTTATGTTTACTTTCAAAATTCTTAATACCGAGTTGGTTTATTATTCTTTTCAGGCAAAATTGATAAAACTTTTAAACAGATACGAGATCTATATTTATTTTTACTGCTATGGAATTGTAAACATGATTCACACAGCAAAAAAATAGCTTTATGACATGTTACTTGTCGTATTACTAATCGTATCAGATTTTTAATAAGACAGTAATGACTTAATCCTTTTCATTGTAAATATAACAAATTTACATGTACAGATTTTCTGCAGGTCCTGTCACGTTTTCGCTCTTTTTATCTACTCCATAAATATTAATACTTACCTATGTTGTTGTTTATTTCAAATAGTTTTATGTCTTGATATGAGACCGGATAATACAGAATATAATATTTAATACAGAACTGTAGTGCGGATACTAATGAGTCCAGCTTACGTTCATGTTGGCAAATCTAAATATAAACCTCCTCTCATTGGACAATATTTATTCACATTGATTTCTAGATGACTTACAGAATAATAAGACCATCCAGAGTCTTTGTGCTCGAATTCAGACATTTTACATTTTAAAAGTTCGGTTACTTTCGTTTACAACAATATCTGTGTTATTACAAATAATTTCATATTTCGTATTGAATGACTTAAGTTGTTACTCACTCGTTTTTGGTATGACAAAGTGGGCAAACAATTCGAAATTAATCTTGAGACAAGTATTTTTCATTAAAGATGTATGTATAAGTTTTTTATTCGACACAAGAATGCCTCCGGTGTGAGGTATTCAGCATCTTGTGCAGGATTTAAACGATATGTCACACGTAAACAAATTCGCTTTGCAATAAACTATCAGACTTGTGAATATTGGTTCTCAAATGTTATTTGAATTCATTAATCGGTAATTTCATAAAACATGTTGGTGCGTATAGTTTAACGTTAGATTCTAAAAATATGAAAATGTTGATAAAAAACGATACGCTGCGGTAACCTCAAAAATGGAGGGCCGCCAAAGACATTCAAATATTTAACTAATTCTTTTAAATCTCTTTGAGGGTCGCTGATTCGAAATCTTCTAGAAATTGCAACAGCCTGACGGTGAACAGTTAGAAAACCTTTAGGTAGGTACTTGGGAGGCTTACCTTGCTGGCCACGTCTGCGATCAGCTCCAGAGGGACTGCTTCAACTGCACTCAAAGCCGAAGCCCACTTCACACACCGAAGTTCATACTTCAAAAATGTTATTGCAATTGCGATGGGCCGATGGACCCGCGGGTTTTAGTTATAGCGAAGATATGGACAATCTCAGCGATAATTTAGCTTGAGACGCGATGACGCGTCACGCCGACGACCAGAGATGGATTCTTTTAGTTTTTTGGATGGTCAACGGACAGCACGCGCGGCGAATATATTATATGCAGACGCCATCTTACTTTTTTACTCTTACGTGAAGATAGTCACGAAATGCAATGCGGTCAGTAGAACTTCATACTGGTTGAGCTCCTTTAGCCGCGGCAGGAACAAAGCCCATGGAGTGATTGCTGGACACTTTCAACTAGGCGAGCCATCCCGTTTTCGTACGTAGTCAGTTCAAATGTCCAACGTCAAGCATTCGGTGAGTAGACGGGGTTTTATACTGTAAACTAGTATTTGCGTGGGTGCGCGGGTTTCGTGTTTTCGAGAAGCATTTCATACCCTAATAAAATCCATAGGAATCCTTCAAGGAATTGGAGAATACGTTAAAACACAAAAAAAAAAAACATTACCCTAAAGTTTGCTTGTCGTCGCCCCTGAGTTACGCTTCACCGACTCAACCTTCGTTACGCTACCTACCACCAGACAGGTTTCGACGCCTACTATAATATTGGTTCAACCACCTAATGGCTATCTCTAACCGTTACGAAGTTACAGCGCTTTTAATTTTAGGGGAGGGGAGGGTACAAAAATTTTAACGCCCCTCAATAATTAATTTTAGTAAAAATCAAAAAGCCGCTACGTGTCCTAGTTTCCGAGATACGATGGGGGGAGGGGTGAGTGGGGAGTTTTGAAAAATGATTTTGACCAACTCTAGGCCCTTTCTTACGAATATGAAAAAAAAAATGTTCCAAGTCTCTCAATTTCCGAAACCGGCCTAAAGCGGGGGAGAAGGGGGGCAAGGGGGGCAATATTGAGAACTGGTTTTTACTTTTTCAAGCCTCCTCTATATGAATCCGTTGAAAAAGCAAAATACGGGTCTTTTAGTTTCCGAGATACAATAGAGAGGGGGAGGAAGGGGGGCAAAAAGGTGAGGTTTGGCACTTTTCCCATACTTGTGAGAGTTACTTGTTTACGAATCTGTCAAAATATACCCCCCTCCCCATTCACCATCTGGGAGAACAATTATGTCAGTGAGTCAGTCAGTCAGTGGTAATCGAGCTTTATATAGTATAAATATATATAATGTATAATATAATAAAACAAAAATATAATATTATAGAACAGTTACATTATATTAATAAATGATTTTATACATTGCATTCTAAGTATTATAATTATTATGATTTGTCAGCCCCTTTGAATATTTTATGTATGCAAATACCTTATAACTATTATATTATTAATATTCTAATAGAAGCTAAAAAAAAGTAATAAGGTAAATGATTAAAAACAAGTGAGTAAGTAAAATAACAGAATTGTTAAAAATAACTGCTGACATAATCTAAGGGACAGTGCTTGAACTCTTTATGGGTTTCTTTAAAAAAATATTTTAAATGCTTCCGTGCTGGCGTGTAATCATTAGTACAATTTTTACACTTATAATTGCATGCCTCCAACGATTTATAGGTGATACACTCTCTATCTCACTGTGATCGTAGATCTTTACTTCTTTAAAAAATGTACCCTTTTTGCTTTCATAAGTTTGTTTACTTATACCATTGGCTGCTCTACGGGTATAATACGAATGCATTGGTGCTATTTATTACCCAAGGTGCTTCCAACGGTCTCCTCTTCCTGCCCATCGTCGCTGTCGGTCCCGAATAGATCGTGCGATGTGGGTTTCATGCTGGCGCTGCTAGGCTTGGTTGTGGTCTTATTCTGTTTCTTCTTCTTAATCTCGGTGTTCGACGATTCTGCCTCCGCCAACCTCTTGCCAGTCAGTGGCGAAAACGAAACTCTGGGGTCCTTCGGATCAACTGCTGCTTCTAATGCTCGGCTTCATCATCAGAAGAGAAAAGTTGGGTAGCTGTTTGTTTTGACCTGCAACAATATATATTTATGTATTAGACAAGAAAGAAAACATTGCCCAAGGCACAGTTCAGTACATGATTGAATTTGAGAGAATAGATTATTTGCATGAGAAAAGGTTAATTAATTATTTTACCAAAATAGATTAATCGATTATTAAATAATTTGAGAGAAAATTAATATATGAAATAAGTAAATGGATAAAATAAAATTATTGAATAGAGGAAAATTAGTAAATAGATTAGAAATTTATATTTATATTATAATTATATTTAGAAATTATTCAGACGACTGAATGAAAAGATAATAAATTACTAATATTTTGAAGACTTCTGTTTTTTTTTTGATGTAGTTATGTTCTGTCTTTGATGTAGAAATTCAGGAACACCGAGTCCTTCCGTTTATATAGGTGTTAAAACCGGTCAAGTACGAGTCGGCCTCGCGCACGAAGGGTTCCGTACCATAATCTATACAACATTAGATAAAACGGCAAATTGCGATTCATGAGTTACTGGTTATAAGTGGTCTTATCATCATAAAATATATAATATTATAATTTAATTTTTAATATTTACTGTAGGATATATTCTAGGATAGTTCATTGTCTTCATCAACTTGTAATTTTAGTCTTATTCAATTAATAATATGTACTTCTATGTTTCAGATGTCCAGTGATAATTTCCCCACTAATTCTTCATACTCACCAATTCCTGCTGAACAAACCCTACGTCATAAAGTAATCAACTATTTGGAGAGAGAAAGACCATTTGAACCATTAAAATTTGAAGACACACCATCACACCACCATGTAGCAATAGTAACAACAGTAACAATAATAATAAAATACGAAGAAATGAAGTTGTCTACTCATACATACAGAAACCATCAACAGGTCATCGCAGTAAAATAATACGAATACAAGTTTTTCACGCCGAAGAATTCACAAATTCGATTGTACATGTTGGGGGGAATGTATTTAATGATGATATCTATAAAGGTGTTAGGGATATTGTAAGGAGAAAGCATAAAAAGATGTGAATAAACCAGCAAAACTATTTCACTTGTTTTATTTCCATCACTTCTGCTAATAAAGTCACCTACCTACACATAAAACATATAGTTACATTTAGCAAACACAACTTTGCATACACCAAGAGTCAAATTATATTGATCTTAATTACCTATTTAAAACGAGTTAAAGTTTCATTATTATAGGAAAACACATTTTTATACGCATGTACTTTTGATTATTTATGTCGGTACTCATTATGTAAACTTATTTTCACACCACCTGCTCGACAATGGTGCCGATTCTCTTGTACACCGAACTAACCTAAACTAAAACTAAAATTTCTTATTTCTAGTTAGTTGGTTTTGTTAAGTTATTCTGAAAACAAGATTCTCTAAACTTAGATAAAGTTTTGACACATTTAAATTTGAGTTTGACAGTCACCAAGTTGAGTAAACCATAGACTAAGATTGCACTAGACCAAAGACAACAGCTGAATGAAAGTGAACGAAAATGATCTGAATTGCAAAAACAAGCCCGAGTAATGACACTAATGACTGACACTTTCAGTCAATATCTGACAGTGACATTGCCAATATAGGTTTACTTTTTTTTCCGGTGTGTTCGCTTTATTATCCTTGATGTTTGGAAAAGGTTTGTTCGTTTTAACTAGTAATAAGTTACACTTAACTAAAAAAGGTTTTTTCTCAAAATTGGAGGTCTGTTAAATATGTATTTTATAATTAGAACGAACAGTTCTGTTTTGCGATTTTATATATTTTCCTGGTTAGAATTTTTGATTAATAAAAAAACTATTTTTGGATGTCCTTTGGATTGAATTTTTGTTTGCTTGAAACCTCAAACAAACAAAAAAGCAACCCAAATTTATAAATAATGAATCAATCAACCGATAGTTTAAAAAAAATAATAATAAACTAAACTCCTCTGCCATGGGCAATTTCTACATACTTTTATGCATTACTTACTAATTTGTGTCATTCTTGGTAACAAAAAAGTTAACTTATGTGGTTACGTTATCATTTCAGAAGCCATAGTTCCATAAAAATACAGCTGTACCATGGGTATTCTGTTTCACTGAAGCTAAACCAGAAAATCCAGCCGCCCTCGAACGACAGCATCGTTATGAAAAAAAAGGCAGAAAAATATATTTCAGGAAAGTTTTGAAGTAGAACCGCAACCTTCAACCAGTAGTGTTACTTCCACGTATACAACAGCAAACATTAAGCATTAGAAATAGGTCTCGAAGAAGAAGCAAACACATTAAACAACAGTGAACAAGCATGTGTACAGTGCACCTAAGTTTTTATCTAAAAGTATTCAAATTGACCACGAGTAGGTGTCAACGGGTCTATTAATAGATACAAAGAGGATGATAAATCCATAAAGTTTTACACAGGTTTAGAATCCTATAAAAATAATAATTTTGGAGAGTGTATTATGAAGGATATTAAATAAAAGAATACTTTTAATTCTGGCTTTTTACTATTTTCAAATAGTCCTTATACATATAATATGTAGGTATTTATTTAGAATTGCAGGTTCTAAATGATGTACAATGTACATAAAAGTTAATTAAATATTTGAGAATTAATGAAAATTAATTAAATGAGTCAACAGTTCATTAAAATATGCATCATCTCGCCTTTATGTTCTTTCCTTAAAAGTGTAAATGACTAAATTACAGTATTGTTTGCGGGAGCAATATAGCTGTCCTTGTTTGCTTTACACTGGTCTCGTAAATAGGTGTAAATGCCATCGGAGGTAAAGCAGGTGGTCAAAAGATGGCGATATTCATATAAATGCTGTCCTTTACGCTGAGTGTTACAGCTGAAAACAAATAACAAAAAATTATATTCATTAGCTTTTTAGAGTATACTGTGATCAGATGAAACTGTATTTTATTTATAATCACTGTTAGTATGGAGAGCTTTCTAAAAATTTGACCAACAAATGTATTCATGTAGGTACCTATGAAAATATTCTTGGATTGCCTGTCTGGTGATGGGAAGTGGAGAATCCGCATTTATATCACTGAATGTATCACAGGGTGGACACAGGTATACGATGTATTGACCGTTGCAGTCGGCACTAAAGTTCTGGTTTCGATCATACGCTTCTAGTCTATAAATTAAAACAAGATAATTAGCCAAAGAACACAAAAAAAAAATCTAACCTCAAATATTTTTATTCTTTCTTGAAAGTTTCTAAAAAATAGTTATTTCTTAATAGACTCAAACTCAAACTTAACTTTTCTCTTAACATTACGGCACTTTTAAATGTCAAAATTACAAATGAAAAACAAAGCTACAGTCCCAGTCACAAGGCATAATAACTTGAGAAAGTACTGTAGTTGCCCATTCCCTAGCGTAGATCTCTATGGAGAAGAACGGGCAAGAAACTCCATGGACACTCTTTTGAATCAAAATATTGTTACAAAATCTTGGTTACATCATTAATTTTGAAATTATACATACATGTGAGAACGATGTAGAAAGACGTGCACATTAAGAGCGTCCAGAGTAGACACAGAACCTGGAAGTGGCTTTGAGTATGAGAAGTGAATTTATCCAATTCTTTTCCAATTATTAATGTAGAAAGTGCAATAAATGTTCATTACAAAAATCCATTGGTAAGTTTTCATGAATGCATATTGTTTGTATTCTATTATAATAAAATAACACTAAATTTACCTTTCTGCCGAATCGACAACAGCTGCAATCACATCATTATTGAACTCAAAATCATTCAAACTTTTATGAAATACGAGAGAAATTTATGAAATGCTTTATGAAATGCTTTGTAAATTTTAGTTCATGACAACTAATTTTATTCCACACCTTTTTAATCGCGATTAAAAATAGTCTGATTTTGATTTTTTACAATCTAAATTTTAGGTGAAAAACGTCAATTTCAGAATAGCAAAATTGCCATTTTCACCAATTTGAATAACTTAGTGCTGTCAAACATAATCTGTATAAGTCATGTCACTTTAATCCATATCAGAATGGGAAAAGTCGTTTGACAGGAACAAACTAAATTTTAGTGATTTTTAGTCTAGTAGACATTTGTGACAAGAGAATCGGCACCAATGTCAAATTATAATTATGTCATGCAAACCTAACCTAAAGTAAGTCTTTTACGACCTGAGGTCTAGCAGGGCATTAATATTGTACTGAATTTCATTATGACCCGCTGGTCAGTAATGTGATTTGAATTTGGAACATAAATCGCATACGAATATTTACGTTAGGTACTTAGTAGGTACAAACTAATTGCATGCATTCACCATTATGATCTGCACTAAAAAATGAATCGAAAATCGAACTGGCCACCACGAGATAGAATATGATTAAAAGAAAAATAGAACACAAATTAAAAAGAGGCGCGAATACTGAAAATTGCTTTGCTCTGTTCAACAATAGAACAAATTACTTAAAATATTGCAAATTTTCACAAAAATGTCGAGTGATGATAGTGATTTGACTCCGGAGTACATTAAATCCGAAGCCATTGGCATTACCAACAATCTGCTCCCAGAATAGTCCAAGGAATCGTACATGAAAGCCTACGACGATTATTACAAGTGGAAAACAACAAAGGGCGTCAAATCTGTATCTGAATCAGTGCTTTTACACTACTTCCAGCATTTATCATGTACAAAGAAGCCAAGTAGCCTATGCTGCATCTATTCGATGCTCAGGTCAACAATAAACATCAAAAATAATATACAAATTAATACATACACCAAATTACTAGCATTTTTTAAAAAGAAATCAGAAGGACATCGTCCTAAGAAATCTAAAGTTTTCACAGCTCAAAATGTGGAAACGTTTCTAAATGAAGCCCCTGACCACAGCTTTCTTGCCACAAAAGTAAGTACCTACCTATCTATTTAATTTTTTGTACCTGAAATAGCTATATGACTACTTACTATATATATTAGTATAGGTACTAGCTACCCCGCTCATGAATCGATAGCTTGTGTGCGATGTACTGATGATTGTGTTTTAACTCGTAAGTTGAATAATAATTTTATTTTATTTACGTTTATTTTATTGTTTTAAATAACACATTTGTGGCTATATATAATTACAAAAATAAAAACTCAAAGTAAGAACCTCCATATATACAACGACGTCAATAAGCGTTAAAGTACTCCTCCGCATCGCTGTCACTCGGTAACGTACCCAGAAGACTGGCAGCATTGCCACGTTGAATGGCAATGCTAATTCTTTGGCCAAAGAAAAAGCCAGCCCTCTGGTCACGCGAAGTGCCGACCAGTCGGTAAGAGATTTCCTTAAAAAGGAGACGCGCACTCGGACCCCATGACCCGAGCGTCTCGACCCCAAACGGCTCAAAGCTGTAGTTACCAATAAGGTTACAGTATTTGCGCCGTTTGAGGATCTCAGCAGCCGCAGCAGCAGCGCCTGCACAGCCCGCAATAATAATAAATTATAATTATTATTGTAAACCTTCGTAAGGTTTATGTGTTGTTATTAAACTTAATAAACTTTCTTAGATTAGACATGGATTAGACAGACACACACACGAGTGTGTCAGTCAAATATAAGATAGTATTTGACATGTAATGCATAAAAATTAACATATTACGTAAGTTACCTTCCTACTATACTAACCTACTTACCTATTTTTGTTACAGGTGGCATTGATTTTCGGAGTGAATGGCGCTTGTCGTGGAAGTGAACTCGTAAACATTAAAATCGAAGATATCAAAAAACATCCAGATTTGTTGCTGGTAAATTTGCCAGATACAAAATCAAAGAAAGAACGGTCATTCGTAGTCCGTGGAGAATACGTAAGAATTATCGAAAAGTACCAAGCTTTACGCCCCTCTAATATAAACACTAACAGATTTTTCATAGCTTATAATAATGGTAAGTGCACCAGGCAAGTCATTGGAAAAAATAAGATCAGCAGCATGCCGAAAGAAATTGCGAAATACCTGAAATTGACAAATGCCGAGCTCTTCACGGGCATTTGTTTCAGGAGAACATCGGCTACTCTATTGGCGGATTTGGGAGCAGACATGACCCAGATTAAAAGACACGGTGGCTGAAAATCTGATATAGTAGCAGAGGGCTACATTGAAAATTCTATACAAAATAAGGATAAAATTAGCTGCCGCATTTTTTAGTTTGATGTTGTCACTAGACAACATCAAACTAAAAACACCGTTGATAACTGATCCTTGGACACCTTTGTCACCACAACCTTTCACATCAAAACACTATTCATCTAGCCCGCTACCTCAAGCACCACCTTCACCAACTTTCACGATCCAAAATGGTCCTCAGCTGACCCAAGTTTCTGAAACCTTACTTAACAGTAATAATCAAATAAACTCCTCCTCCACTTCAATAAATGTACCGAATAAAAACATAACTTTGTCTTTCCACAACTGGTCTAATGTATCAAACGTTACCTTTAACTTTTAATTGTTTTAAATAGGTCTAGTAACAGACTGTAATTGTTATTTTAATAAATAATTTGATTCTAGTACTACTGGTTTTATTGTCTCGTAGATAGTGTGAAAAGTAGAGTATTCACCTCGGGGATAAAGGTGCCTTCGTTTTGGGCGACCTTGATTCCCTCGCTGCACTCAGGATACTTAACTCCCTCGCTTTGCTCGGGACTTAACTTTAAACTCCCTCGCCCCGCTCGGGAGTTATCGCCAGAATCCTTCGTTTTGCTCGGGATTCAATACGGCGCCCACTACATAAGACACTACTTTATCCCCTTGGTGCATAATCTACTATTATTTATCATAGATATAGATTTGGTAGGTTCCTATGTGGTATATTGGTTTAATTGTATTCAGTATTTTACTCAGAGACCACATCGATTTAAATACCTACATATCACTGCAGACACTGAGAGCAGCGGTGGCCCAGTGGTGGCGGCCTCGACTTACGAACAGTAAGTCGTGGGTTCGAACCCAGACCGGCGCATTACTTTGTGTAATTTATTTCATCACCACTGCTCTCAAAACCGTGAAGGAAAACATCGTAAGGTAACCGGCATGTTCAAGAACCAAAAATTCGAAGACATATGATATCTACCAACCCGCACTGGGCCCGCGTGGTGGATTATGGCCTATTCCCTCTCATTGAGAGGAGACCGTGTCCCAGCAGTGGGAACATTATAGGCTTATAGGCATTATAGGCATTTTGAATAGAGGATTTTAAATACAACACTCATTTTGAATTGTGTATTGTGTACCTGGATCTCTCTACTCAAGGACGCCGCGTACTTCACAGCTGTCCACACGTCGCTGCGGGACGGTGTTCGGGCCGGAACCGCTGGCTCCTTGAGCGCCTGCAGCTGCGCTCGTTCCAGGTCGGCTGCACTGCGGGGCGATGTGACATTTCTCGGCACATCGCAAGCAAGGCTTCTTGAACGAAGAAGCCGGTGCCATTGTAGTGCTTGCAGTTGTGGAGTCATTGGTTTGCCCCTCGCGAAGAATTGGATTGTGACGTGTTATGGTGAGTGGAGTTAATTCTTGCGTTTCTAAGGCGGCAATTTATGGCCATAAGCCCAGGCTTTTTGCAATGATTACACAATAATGGATTTGGTTGTGTCCCCTTGAAGCGTTTAACGTCTATAGTAGCGTGATGATCTTCCGTGTGTTTTCATTTCAAGTAGATCTCAGAGAATCTCAGTGGTAAAGGCGAGACGATGTAAACGAGTATCAAATTGAGATGTATGGGCAAATGGGCAAGTACGTACGATACTGTTATTTCTTCTGGTGACAAATTCACGGTTTAAATTTCGCCGATGGTTTCGCAATGAGGCGGGTAGCGTACGCAGCCAGACTTTCTCCATCTTTGGGTCGGTCGTTGTTGATGTTGATTACGGAAGCAGCTACTGTTTCTGCGCACTCATACCGACTGATGAACAAATTCGTCATACCTACATGCGACACTTGCGACAACCAGGTCGACGCGGTACCTTTCAGTGCCTTGCTTAAGGCGATGATTAATGCCTTCCAACGGCCGCTCGGTCAAACATATGTCGACAGTTTAGCACCAAGCACGTGGATCGGTATCCCCAACATCAGGGTTGAACTACGGTAGGCTAAGGACTGGCGGGCACGGCGGCGGCGGTCGCATGGCTTCAATCAGCTGCATTATGGAGCGATTTTGGAGTTCTAGCAACGCCTGCCATGAGTCTGAATTGTGGTTGTGGTGTTGCTCGACCAATTTTGATGTCAGAACGTGCCCAGGTTCCTCAACAGAACCGGCATCAGGGGTGGCCTGCTTCAGGCTCTGACATGGCGTAGGTGCTGGAGCAAGAAAACCACTCACACTCAAAAAATCACTAATGGTATTGCGTTAATTATATCACACGTGTACAAAATACGTAAAGGTGGAAGTAGTTTCAGAGTGGTGCTCTCACTTCGACGGTTCGTCCAAGACTTTCGTTCGAAATGGCATCCCGCTCACTATGACTCTGCCCAAGTGATCTCGATCGTGATCGTGTGATACCAACTACCATTACAATTCAAACTCAAACTAACAACGTTTAATCAAAAATCATTCGGATGTCCTGTCGGATGACATGTATTTATATATATTTAATAACCCCAGCAGGATTGATTCTTAAAATATTTCGTTAAAGACATAGATTAGTTCCAGGAACCCAGCGCAGGTATTCCTGAGTGGCATTTGAACCAAAGTTGGGCAATATTCTTTCTTTAGTAGGTTTTCAACTATATCGCTGAAATTAGGTTCAATGTTGATTGGGAACATTTGTCAGTTTCGGGTAGCTTAATGTGCTGGCGTCTGTACTATGTCTGTGAAAACGTAAAACGTTAATCAAGTAAGAGAAAATCACTTTTAAAAGTTACTTCGTTTGTACGTACGTATTAGTGCTCGCGACTGTACAAATCTAATAGGCATGAAAAACCACGCGACCTGTTTTTCTTTTTGTGTTTTCTTCTTTTGTTTTCTACGTATAATGCCTTTGGGATGCCATATAAATCATTGCAAAGTAAGTTTCGCAACCTGGAACGGTTGGTACAGCAACGTGACCGGGTTGTAATAAATAATACTACATATTTTGTTTGACGCAGGGTGACGAAAGTTTTAATTGTTGAGCTTCTTCTTTGTGATTAATTTTTACAAGGCTTTTTTCTTTTACGGGTTCAGCAGTAAAATAAAAAAGCCTTTTTCTTAGATTCCTCCTCCTCCTCCTCAAGTTGTGCTCCTCATTACTGAGGGTTCTGATCCTCCCTTGAAATATTTTTCTTCCTGACGATGTTTCGCCATCTCCGTCTATCCTTGGCCACGTGAAGCGCATCCGCCCGGAACACAAGGGGCGTTAAAGGAACATGGATGGGTTTTAGTCAGTAAAATTCTGACACTCCCTCCTGCTCCGCCTAGAGCGGGAGGAGTTATTTGATGATAACCCAAAAAAGCATGTTTGTTAGAATAATATTTTTTTGTAGTCTTTTGTAAAAAAGATTTTCCCCTTACCCTTACCTTTTTTACAACCTATTATTTAACTTGAAATGTGTTAATAGTACACACGGCGCCACACCAAGCTTTACATATCCAGTATAACCTGACCTTGCTTTGTATGAGTTTCCCGTACAATGAGAGATTTGGTTAATTTGGTTTTACATAGCTTGATGGGTCGTCGTGCGTACTTTTTACTTGCAACTGAATTTTAAACCAAATCCGCCCAACCAATTGAGCTGTCATTTTGTACACACTTTTGGTTTTGCTGACAATACTTTTTTTGATGGACTTGACCTGTTCCTGCAGCCATCGTCGTCTCCTCAAGACAGAACTCCTCAAAGGTTAATAGCAAAGACACGAAACTTTCTATACGCTTTCAATTTTGATAAATAAATAAACATATACTTTCCTTCCTTGATCCTACAGCCAGGATTGTCGCCTCACGAGGAAACTCTGCAACGATTAATAGCACGAACATGAAACCTTGTAAACGCATCAACCTCTAATTAAAAACCTGGATTGTTGAAAAGTAATCAGTTACTTACTTATTTCCAACATAAAAAACTGAAAAAATGAATGAATTAATTATACGTAAAATATTACTGGTGTTAATTGTTTTTATTTAAGGGGCCCCCATGCACACTAGCGCCACTTTAGTAAAAAAATCTGAACTCGTTAAATACACAATTAATATAAAATCTGATTGACAAAATCAATCTTTTGGTCTTCTAAATTATTTACGTCTGCTTAACTCATTGAAACATAGCTCGCTGTCGTTACAGATACAAAATGGAAAAAAAACGGCCGTTTTTAGCAATTTTTCTAACTGTCACTACAGTGAAGTATATTTTAATGAATTAAATAGACGACAATAATCTAGAACTCTAAAGCATTGATTTTGTGAATCAGATTTTATATTAATTGTGTATTTAACGAGTTCTGATTTTTTTACTAAAGTGGCGCTAGTGTGCATGGGGGAGCCCCTTAATGTTTCTCCCTTCTTATATCGCAGGACTTCTATCGTATCGCATGGCGGTTACGATAAGCACTTTAGGCACTTCATACCTTGTTATTGAATGAACGGAATCAGAGATTTGATGTTTTTCAAAGTGAATATGATACTTTATAGAATTTTGCAACTATTTCCATGATTTTGTGTCTGTATGCTTGACCCCTTCGCACCCTAGAACGAATGCACCCCTCACACATTAGAATATTGATCCTAGCTTGTTCTATAGTAGCTCTATGTTTTAGTACCTTCAAAAATGCATGTTTTACCAGAGCGGCTTTGCTTACACCACACTCAGAGTCAGCTAATGATTACTCTTTAGTAATAATTAAAAAAGTTCACTGTCATAGTCAGTTAACGATTCATTAATGACAATTAATGTTAAGTATTATGTATCATATATTAAGCAAAACCTTTACTTAATTTCAATTTTAATGGCTGATTTTGACATCTACGTTTCGGGTTATAGTTTGTAGATTATGCCAGAAGATACACATAGAGAAGTGGGACCCAGGCGATATTTACGAGATTATTCTCCCTTCCGATCCCTTTACAAAATATTCTATTCAAGAATTTCACGCACGATAATAATAATATAGATTTACACCTGAATCTGTAAAAAGTCGTTGAATTTGATCGTTATCACATTTTCACTGAAAATCTACTATCTCATCGTTATTTCAATGAAAACAGCTGTTCCCCTTTGCAATTTAGTAAAAACTTACAGTAAAAGAACTGATTATCCTTCATATACTACTTTGAAAAATAGTTTTCAACATATATACTTTAATGTTATTTAATATCAACACTTTTAAAATATGGCTACACCAAGGCTTTAACGATGTGCAATCGATAAGATGATTTAGGGATGCTTTGCCCTACGTATACATAAATCTGTCATTAGCACATGAACCTTTAAATTATGTCTCTGGGATGTACCATTGATTAAAGGATTTAATGCTACTAGTAATTAAGTATTCATTAGGACTAATTTATTGAACGATTCTGAGTGTGGCTGTTAGTAATAATAATAAAGGTTTATTGCAGTAACTTGTACAACTTTTACAGTAAACCTTACATAGGGACCTCTTTTTAAGTAAAAAATATACCTGTGGTAGAAGGCCCTCCCGCTCTTCAATGACAAATTTTGTAATGGTAAAAGTGGCGTACAAAGAGAAAACAGAATTCAAACAAAATATTACAACTAAGATCTAAAACTAAACAAGACAAGACTTGAACTTTACTGAATAAACTTAAAGATACTGTTTTAAGCTTTCACGGTTCATAACTGTACTTAAACTGTCACTTACGGGATATCTTCCGTAATTTTCTTTTTCAATAATCACGGAAGATATCCCGTCACCGCTCGCTTGCTTTTGGTAGCTAGAGCTACCAAAATCCAAACTCGAACTTTGCTCTTGGTAACTATAGCTACCAAAATAGTTTTTTTATGAAACGACTCTAAACTCTATTTTAAAGCCAGTAAAGTCCTTTCAAAACGCCTTTAAATCAAAGTCTCATAGATTATCCTGCATTTCGATGCAAGTTTGCAACATAATACCGCGTTTTTTTTTTAAAATTATTACATGAAATTTATAGACGACATTTTGTGTTATTTTGTGATCGGTGTCAGTGTGTGCTCTGTTGTGCTCCAAGAAAAAATGCCGTAAGTATTCTAATTTATTGGTTTTTACTAAAGTTAAGGTACCAAATTGATCTAGAAAACCTGTATTATAATATTTCAGTGTTTTATTCAATGATAGTTTATGTGAAATGTGATAAAATCGTAAGAGTCGAACGCGTCTTCAGTGACGTTGTTTGGTTACGTATTTTAAAGTGGTAATTTATCGTTATTCATTACAACTGCGGGAAACTATGTGTGAAATAATAAAGTTTAGACATAATTTTAATCTTAAAAGGTAAAATAGTCATATAATATCTTGTAGATGTGCTGGATTACATGAATATTGGTGACAAGTACTTCTGTTGTCACTAAATACTGCTCTGGTAGCAATGGCTACCAGAAAGCAAAGTAAGTTTCACTGCATAGGGTTGGCACAAATAGCATGCGGCTTTTTCATGTTCGTTTATTTTATTTACATTATTTTTTATTGATAAGGATTTGTATTTTTTTTTATTGATATTTTATTTTATTAATATTTTTATTGATATGTCATTTTTATACAAGAAGTACATAAAAACAGAGATTTGCTATGCATTTATTTTACACTGTTAACAATACAATTCATGGTAATAGGCTTATCCCCAATAAAATGGAACTTAACATACTTAACTGTCGAAATGTGTACTGTACACATCTGCCTACTGTGTCAATCCGTCCGTATGTAATGACGGAGATATTATGCCTGAATTGATAACCTTATTTTTGAAGTCGGTTAAAAACGATTCGGTTGACGACTAAAACGTTTTTAACTTTTTCAAAACAAAAAATTGTCTCATCTTAATGTTGTGGACCTCGGCGGCAAATATTGAAAACATATTTTTTTTAAATAAAAAAAAAAAAAATATTATTTTATTTTATTAATAAACAATTTATGATTAAAAGTAATATCAATATTGGCTGCTGAGCTCCACAAAAATAAGACACTTTTTTATGTTTTTTTTTTTAATTAAAATTATTAAATTCTTATTAAATTATTTCTTGTTTATTAAAATCCCGTAATATTATTAAAACAGTTTTTTTTACATTTTTTGGAGTTTTAATCTAAACCGGTATGTAAAATAAATTATTTGGCAAAGCACAACCCTAGCTTCGACAGCCGCCATCTTGCAATTTTTGGGGCTCGTTTATGATTGTTGTGAGTTTTTAGACTGAAAGTCGTCGTAAGTATTAGTTTTAAATTTATTATAAATCTAACAATATTTAGTCGTTTTTAGCCTTAGAAATAAACTATGGGATTAGATCTATCCATCACATTATTGCAACTGGATAAGTGAGAGCATAATGTCGTAGAAATTTTAGTTTGAAATCGCTATCTTTTTCTTGTGTGTGTGCACCTCTTAACTTCATATTGACGCTGCTTGCAGCAATAATTCAAAATAAAATACTTAATGTTAATGCGTTTTAAGATAAGATTTTTCCTAATACTTCTTTTGACCTCTTCAATTTCAATGTACTTAAGAGTAAATGTGGTGCTGTTCCACAAACGATGGGGCACTTATTATCGTGTCCTGCGTTGTGTTCACTACAGGAACTGATAGACGCTACCAAAAGCGCCAAACTAGTAGCTCAGCTCTGATGGGCCGACTCAATTTAGATTGCTATCGACACGCTAAGAAGAAGAATGGGTGAATGCCATATCGAATGCCAAATAACCAAATATTAATTATTGATTGACCAATAAAGATCGAACGAATATATCGATCGCCCGATCAAACAAACATTCGATATTTTGAACACTCGATGAATTGAGTGTACGATAGAATTGTGAACATTGTGAACAATTTGGCTCGGAGAATTTTAAATTCGAGTTGCATTTTAGTGAATTTTCAAGCACGATTAAGTGCTCTTCATTCGTCAGCGTCCGGGTATTGACCCCTAGGCCACGTCCGCATTACAGGACTAGACTCGCCCGTAAATGAAAACCCATGCCTCACTAACTATTGAGTGCATTAAAAGTCAGTCCGAATGATCATCATCTTTAAAATTATGGGATCTAACAATATCTCATACATTTGAATAAATGTGTATTGTTTTATTTTTCATCCTAAGACTGTAACAGTTTACAGTCATGACTAGGGAGAGTGCCACCAATATTTTTTTTACACAATCTCCGTCTACTAACTAATTTTACGGCTACACCAGACCAACGTCTAGTCAATGAGAACGTCTTTATACTATAGTTTGTGCCAGTTAAGATGAGAATAGTGATCATTGTCCCCTACATATTAAACTTCTTAACTCTGAAAACCAAAAATAAGCCTGTTCAAGTCTTGAATCATCTATCGTGATCTTCAACATTGTTTATTTGTTTTGGTTCATACGAAGAGATATTTGGGAAAGGGCAATGACCGCTATTCTCATTTTAACTGGCACCAACTATAACTAAACTTCAAACCATCATCCAACTACTCGATGAATCTTCATACCACTTGTTTTAACC
The DNA here is from genome assembly GCA_941918905.2 of Xestia sexstrigata. NCBI lineage: Eukaryota > Metazoa > Arthropoda > Insecta > Lepidoptera > Noctuidae > Xestia > Xestia sexstrigata. Next base: position 5,147,155 of record OW799200.2, on the reverse strand, counting down.
ATTTGCGTACAGTAAACACCTGTAATAATAACATCAAAATTACAGCAGACTCGCCAAATTTTCAGCAATGTTGTGTAGGGCTAGGGAAGGGCATGGGGAGGGGAAGTGCGGAAAGGAAAATTTACGAAGATTATCAAAAATTGGATGCGGTGTGTACCTACGCATTTTTCACATCACGCTGTATTTTGAATCGAATTAATGAAATATTTTCGTAGATAGAATAAAAGTAAAGTAAGTTTACTTATAATGTCAAAATTATACAAATTTTACTGAAACTTTTGAAGGTACCTACTTAAAAAATCTCCTGATATAATTGTACGACAGAGTACTTACTTAGGGGAGCTCACATGGGACCCCGAGCACATTTTGATTTCGCCACACGACTAAGAATCATCATCATCATCACTTTTTTTTTTCTTTATTCGAAACTGGGGAGTAAGTACCTACTTTATCACAGAATACCCAAACTCTACTTATATTACCCCGTCTAACCTCTGAATTCTTGAAAACTTATATACGAAAACCCGATACTTCAAGCGCGTGAGCTGAAGCTAGCTCCAACGCGAACGGCGAGATAGGTATCATCACTTTAAAGTGTACTGGAACCGAACTCGCGTTCTTTCGTAATTAAATTACAATACCATGTCCATATTTTTGCTATGCTTCAGCACCTACTATAAAGCTGCCGGACTGGCTAAAGCCGGTCCCTGCAATCTCAATCTCTAAAAGTCCGCGGTGGCGAGCAGTCGTTTTGTTATTACTGTTCCCAATAACCCCCGAAAACTTGCTATATATACATTTAGTTTTTTTTTCGCGCGCTTTCTCCCTTTCCGGTAAGATCGAGAAATTAGGGCGGTGAGAAACACTCGAACAAGTGTTCAGGCGCGCTTCAGGTATGTATTACCTTTATCTCTTTTTATAATATTTCACAACGAAGGCGGCGGTTTGTGTTCAGTAATGTGATATTGTTGTGTTTTTGTTCTCTATTTTTTTTGTGCTAAGATTGTGTCTTTATATAATTTTATGTTAGTGTTTTTATTTAGTTTTTTAATTGGTACGGACTTTACGGCGACATAGAAAATAAAGTAATAAAACACTAAGTAAATTAGTGTTATCTATCTCTTGACCATAACACTGTATGCAATATTACCGTTACGTCAGAAATTAAATGTAAAAAAGCAAAAACTGAAAATAAAGTCAAGTTTTGTGTTACTAAATCCGAGTTCTAAACAATTTTAAAGGTTTTTTTGTATAGAAATAATTTAAACAAAAAAAACTTAAAAATGTAACAAGTAAGTAAAAATTATAATAAACCGACATAGTATCAGTAACAAAATACTTAAAATCATCTAATTAAACTTCCACGAAGTAACCTACCGAAAAGCTGAAAGCTATCAGCGTTGTGGCTACGCACGTGGCTGAACACAGCGTGTCACGTGGCCTCGACGCTAGTGTTTATTAAAAGGTTTTATAATCCATCAACAATTTGTTTAAAATAACAGAGTCGTTATTAAGTGTTAACATACAGTACTTTTATTAAGTGTTAGTTTATTAAGTGTTAACATTAGAAATAAAAGCAGATTTGTTTCATTTCGTCCTTGAACTTCTTGCGCTCAATTCCAAAATTAGAAGATGTATGTTTTGAAAGTAAATACAACAAACGGTAGTCAATGGTGCAGTAGTGAGTGAGTTTTGTAAAGTAAATGGTGTTAAGCTAAGGTTTTTCGAAAACCTTTGACTGCAGGTATGCTTCTTTTTTTTAAATAATGACAGGTTTCCTTTGAGTAAAATTTGCTATCTCCAGTATTTAGAGTACTTTCTCCCCTGGGGAGAAAGTACTACGTGGATAGGAAGACACCTGTTTATGCAGATTTTCTCGACCTTTTCAAGTCTATTGACCCTGAACATTATGAAACGCTGAAACGCGCTGAAACTCACTAAATAGTCTGTGAGAACCCTAAGAACTGGTTAATATATTGAAGTGTTGGAATGGCTCGCAGATCAAATTGTGTAACATCAACAGCCTTGTTTCATAAGTAATTACATATATTAATCAGTTAATTGATGAATTCGGTAAAGCTGTACATGTAAAAATATATATAATTATGGTTTTGCTGGGCCCATCAATTAATGCTCTCAGGAAATTAATAGCGATATGCAGGTCCTATGCTGCGTAACATAGGCTCGTGTATAATCTTAAAAAAAGGTGTTTTGTTAATATTCTTCTTCTTCTTCATCGTGTGGTTAGTGCCTGCCTAACCTTGAGTCACAGTTTTTATGGGCCTCTACCTTGGCTTTGCATGTCGGCTCAAAAAAATTCTCTGTCATGCTGGTTTCCACACGATGTTTTCCTTCACCGAAGCAAATGATAAAAGGCGAGACGACAAAAAAAATCGAATAAGTCCGTCAGTTAGATTATCAAAAAATGTTTGACCCGTGTTTTTTCTTTTGTTACGTAAATCAAAATTCTCAATACGTCACGCCTTGGTATAATTTTTAGCTAGTTTTGACGTCACGAACACCCACTCCCGAGTTTTGATGCGTTTTATCTTTGTCAATATTCATTGATTTACAAAAACAAAAAATACGTGTCCATTAATTTCCAATACTCTAACTGACGGACTAAAATAGATTTGCAATTTTTTTGATACAATACGCACCTGAATCCGAAAAATCAGAGTTACCTTGGATTCGAACTCGAGACCTATGAATTCCGCGGCAAATCGCCGCTCAGCGGATAGACCTCCGACGTACTCTCATGGCGACATGGAGAGAGCGACTGTCGCAACCTCGTGCAGGGCACGCCGCAATAGTGGCGATAAGTCCCCTCTTTGAGTAATAAGTTAATAAATTAAGTAATATTCTAAGGTTCATAACGATAATTTTGTTTAAATCTGAAAAAATATTTTAATTTTGTTATGTTTTATAGTTAGATCATCCAAGTTGATGTTTTGTTATTTATGCTAGTGGTGTTATTACCTATTTAACACGATGAGTCATTTACAATGTTACAGTCTAAACTAGAAATGGGAATGTCTATATTGATTTCAACCATACGATATAATTGTCGCACTTGTTGTAAATAACATTGATATCAGATTCGTTATATACCGGTTCCGGACACCATGATTTCACGTAAACCATTTTTGTTTTACGAAAATCAACTGTTAGATTCATATTAATTTCCAAATATCCAATTCGCCGACAATCATTTTAGTTTACATCGCGCGCTCATCGTTTTCGTTAAAATTTAGCTTTCACACGTAGGATTGCTGCTTGTCAAGAGTACCGTAGCTATCTTCGCACAGGGCTTATTATCTTACATTTATCTAGGTTGTCTAGATTACAGAACCTTAGCTTATTTTTAGAAAAAGCAGAATGCGAACTAGAAGGGAATTCTCGGGTATTGGCGTCATGAAAAAACAATTGACGATCGAACACAGGCGAAGATGGTGTTGTCATGTTTAAAAGTTTGTTAGATTTTAGGGAAATGGTCGTAATTTGGGCACAAAAATCATGAATTTTAAATTTCATTATTGTATTAGGTAATGTATAGGTTTACTATCGAGGATAATCTAAATAAAACTTATGCAGATGAACTAATTTTTTTGCAAAAAAATTCTATGTGTGCTTTCCAATTAGCTCTAAGATTTGACATCAAAGCAAGCCATGAAAGGCTTCTTTGAATCAAAATAAGGATAACATGAAACTGGAAAGTTTCTAACTAGACACTCAGTTGTCACGAGCTGCTGACGCAAAGGATTGCTTTACCGCAGCAAAGAAACTTTCAAGTCTGGGAAGCTAATGGCTTAATTAGTACTTGGCAAAACTAACACAGAAAAAAAGCCCCTCAACAAGTATACAAGTGACAGGCCGTGTGGCGCAAGATGAAAAAAACAAATGACAGCCGGGACCAACAGCTTACCGAACCAGAACCAAGGCATGGAGGACACTCGGTATGTATTGGGTGGTCACCCATCCACGGACCAACCTAGGCAAGCGCGGCTTAAACTAAAAATCGATCCGAGTGACTGTTATTACTTAGTTTCTCTGAATGGAACTGATTAAAAGACTTATATCTTAGAAACTGCGGTCTCGTGAATAAAAATCTATTCAGTTGCAGTAAAGTTGCAGAATTAGAGACTAGAGACTTACAAGATGCAGGCTTAGAAACTTATTACGGAATTATCTATGAATATGATAGTTTAAATACTTGAAGCCAGAAAGTTACTGAATTGAGACATTGAGTAGTGCCTATGAAAGTTTGAAGCTGAGCATTTGATACTTGAAACTTTTTGAACTTAACAAGAAGATGAGTGCTTTAAGACTTGGCGGATTTAGAGGTCCGAGAGTTTAGTTTGCCTGGTTTATTAATATACTGGTTTATGCCTGCGACTTCGCCCTCACTAACTTTCAGGATTGTAATAGTACGTAAGATTATACTGGGTGATTTGTTAAACGTTGGCAGTACTATAAAGGCGTGTTAGTACTCATGGAAATAAATAGCTTTTTCTATGAGACCGAAATATAATCTCTTTGCATTAATGGTCAAGTAGTTTAAGAAAAGTAGGAACATGCAGATTTTAACATAACATAACAAAATATCTCGCCTGTAATCCCCGACTGGTTAGGCAGAGGTGCACCTAATATTTACATTTCACCAGTTATGTTTCATTAAGTCTCATGAGAGATTGGAAGAGACCTACATTCAGCATTGGGTGGCCAAGGGTTGAAGAAGAAGAAGAAGTCATGTCATGTAATAGTGGGCGAGCCTATTGCCATCAACCGGGCACAAAGCGAGGCTCGGTGGCTACTACTGAGAAATTCCTGATGGAAAAACCCAATAACACTTTACCCGACCTTGGAATCGAACCTAGGGCCTCATGCTCAGCAGTCGAGCTTGCGATCACTAGACCAACGAGGAAAGGTTATTCATTTAAAAAAATCTTCAATTATAACACAAACACGTTTTTATCACACACAAAAAGTTTCACTATCCACCTCCATTAGCTCCACCACCGCTCAGTCTAGAACACAATCGTGAGTATTAGTATAAATGCGTGATAAAAAAGCACGCAACGCACGAACACTGTATGACATCTGACATTTCGGAAGACCTTACTCTACACGAACGCCTCTAGCGGCGAATTCATGCGCGACAGCCCCCAAGATTATGACATCAAAGCAAGCCACGAAGGACTTCTTCGAATCAAAATAAGGATAACATGAAACTGGAAAGTTTCTAACTAGACACTCAGTTATCACGAGCTGCTGACGCAAAGCATTGCTTTACCGCAGCAAAGAAACTTTCAAGTCTGGGAAGCTAATGGCTTAATTAGTACTTAGCAAAGCTAACACAGATATAAGGCCCTCAACAAGTGTACAAGTGACAGGCCGTGTGGCGCAAGATGAAAGCGAATTGACAATACGTCGTGTGTACATTGAAGATCGAAATCATTAAAAACCTCACCCGTGGAGGTGATTTGAGAATTGAAAGGAACAGATCTGCTCAGCCTTTCCCAACTATGTTGGGGTCGGCTTTCAGTCTAACCGGATGATACTATACATACCCACAAAACCAAGTGCAGTGAAGTAGACTCCACAAAACTAATCATAATGAGCCCAAAATTGAGGGGCTTACTAGTAGCTACTGAAGAGTTCCCTATCCATCTCCTGGCTCCATCATCAGATGAACTCCAAGATACCAAATTATAGTATTATCATCTGACCTACATTATACATCCAAAGTTTAATTTCAATAGGACAATTATTTAGAATAGTCTAGTAATAGTTATTTAGAATAGACAAGTGTTAGCAAAGAGTTATGCCCGACTCGTCACCTGTCCCGATTGGTCACCAAAAACTTTTTCCATACAGTCCCGATTCGTCACCATAAAAAACAAAAGATTGACTTAGAATTGAATTCCCGATTCATCACCGTCACCAGTGTAAAATTTACGTGTCATAAAGTACATTTAGCAAGAAAAAATATAGTATGACTTTTCAATCAATTTATTTACAACAAAGAGCAGCGCTGAACTGGAATTGTCTGCATGCTACTTACGTCCTTGAAGTTAAAGCAAATAAACTCTAAATATTGCGATCTCCTCCTCTCTTACCATATCATCCCTCACACAGTCCATCCGTCGTTTCTTTGGCCTTCCTTTACTCGTAAACCCATCCACATTCATACTCAAAACTTTCCTCACGGTGTGACTAACGAATATACAAAAGCGCAGTTGATTAGATACAGAAAAGTTCTCTAACGAACGGCTCAAGTCAGCATACATGGCAAGCTGTATCAACGAGTTGTTAACAAGCTTATATATTAGCTTCACTTCACGCTCACACGACTTCTAGCCGGGTAATAAGATAAGCTAAGATAAGAAGAAGATAGAGAGAAGATATATTTATTTGCTCAAACATGTGTACACATACAGTATTAGAAAGTGATAATATAAGATAGATACTAGACAAGCCAGGGAGTGGTGGCTCAGTATTAACGGCCTCGACTTACGAACCCAGACACTGGTATTACATCGTGAGGAAAGCAACATGTCCTGCAACCAAAAATTCGAAGACATGACGTGACATCTACCATCACAACGCACTGGGTCAGCATGGTGGGTTATTATTGGCCTATAAGCTCCTCCCATGGAGAGGAGACCTGTGTCCCAGCAGTGTAAACAAATAGGAATAACAAGCAGCTACATTATGGGATATTACAACATGCCCACAGCGCTGCTCACAGATTACCATTAATGACTAAACTATATAATTGCTAGGAATCAAGCAGTTCATGCATGACAGTTAAACACATATTATGAAGGGAGTCACAAGACCCTTAACGAAGTCGAAAGGCACTTACTCTCCCCGTCATTGCGTTTTTTTTTTGTAGACCATACCAGTCTTACTATATCACAAGTTTTTTTATGCAGGTTTTTAATGTACGATTTTTTCTTTAAACACATTCACGACACGATACTATTCAATCCATTCATCAGCAGAATGTTTTGAGTGCGTTACATTGAGTCCTACCGTAAAACGTGACTTATCAACCTAAAAAAAGTCGTTTCAGCAATAATTTTTGCGTAAAGTTACTTAGTTTGATGTACATAATACTTGGTTCATGTCTTCGTGAAGGGTATATTTACACCCTGTATTAAAGAGTTTTGTTTTGTTTTATATTAAATGGGCCTACTCTTGGTCAATCTAGTCCTGAGGACAGAGATGAGGTCAACGATGGAACGAGCTGACCCAAAACAAGCCAATTGACGACTTAAATAAATTAAATAAAGCATCTATTATACCAACTAATGATGAAATTACTAAATAATTATATGGCTAAGAATATTAATTAATCCAAGAGCTTAATGTGTCTCATACAAAAGGTTTCGTACTGCCATTTTCGATAACTTACTGTTAGGTTTCGGTAGGTTGCTATCTCTGTCTGTTTGACATTTTGCTTACAGACGGTTAGAAACAAAACGTCACAGAAAATCTTTCTTTGATTTTTTATGAATCAAGTGACATGGTAGGTGACGCGGATATAATTCAAGCTAACTTTGTTAGTTATACGTAAATAAGATATAGAAAACGGGCCTTTGGGAAACATATGCTGTTAACATAATTTAAGCTACTATCAAATTAATAAGACAAAAACAGCCATTAGTTGAAACACATCGCGTAGGTACTCTCAAGATTGCGTGGTGTTATTTTTAAAAGCATTTAACGCTCCTAATAAAATTCGTGTCGATTTATTTTTCTAGCAGAGTTATTTCATAGAACACTTTAAAAAACACCTTATATTATGTTTGTACTACATAGTTCACATCCGGATTTGTGTAACGTAACATTAAACATGGTTTCACGAAATGCCAAAGCTTTGAAATTGATAATGTAAACAACACGAATTAATATCATAGTTCCAGAATTTGTTGGCCCGATGAGCGAAATAGTACTCTCAAAATGTTTAGATTAGGTTGCAAACAAAGAGATTTAAGATACTGTAGTGACGCTACCGAAAGACTTGTCCTAGAAAAACTGCGATCCCATGTCTCAGTGACGCATTAAAGAAATTGAGATAATTGCTAAGATTGACACGTAAAAATTTAAACACACTACTGAGCCGTGTTTCGCCAGAAGCATATGAATCGGTTGAAAATATTTACTAAGGTATAAGCCCGCCACACTATTCCCAAACCACTGCAAATGAAAGCCAGAATCAACAGTAGGGACCATCAGAAAAGCGCTGAGACAATGAAGCTCGACGAAGTCCCAGAGAAACAATTTAATTGTTTTGGATCGCGCAACGAAATTAATCAGAAAAGAATATACATTCAATATACATGTGGAACACATTTAGCATGGTTAGAAACACATTTGCGCTGTCTTATACCGATATGCTTTCGACGCGACACAACACAATACGAAAGACAGTAGTGTGTTTCATACCTTTACACTTGTCCCGACAATAACCAGTTGGTTATTGCAATTAAAATACGATGTTGTTCGCCTTTTCCCGTCTATTCTGTGAAAGTTGATAAAATGTGCATGTTTACAGGCCTGCACTAAGTGAGATATTAATTTGTTCATAGTAGTCTACTTAACAAAGTGTTTTACAAAAAGGGAATGTGTAATAACAGTGGATATTTCATTTAGTAATGGAAACGAAGGAGCTCGTGGCTAAATAATAACAACTGCTTGGGTCGATCGTTAGGTTAAGCCGTGCTTGCCTAGGTTGGTCTGTGGATGGGTGACCACCCATTACATACCGAGTTTCCTCCATGCCTCGAAAAGTTAAGCAGTTGGTCCCGGCTGTAATTTGTAGATCTTTGACAGTCGTTAGGTAGTTAGCGGCCCAAAAATCTGACAACCAGTCTTACCAAGGGGTATCGTATTACCCGGTACTAACTGGGTTGTGGAGGTCAGATAGGCAGTCGCTCCGTGTAAAATACTGGTATTCAGCTGCATCCGGTAAAACTGGAAGCCGACCCCAACATAGTTGGGAAAAGGCTAGGCAGATGATGAATATGAAATAAACGGTTTATAAAGTTCGCAGAATAACACCTCGTTTATACAACGTATTTCAACGAACTTTATGAATTTTATAATAGATTCTGTACTGTTCTCTTTTACTCAACATTTTTACATTAAATCTTGTCATATTGATTGGCTCGAGAAATTGTTTAGACTTTAACGAGAAAAGCTGCTTGCGTCAAGAAAACTTCGTGCAATAGAAAATTCCTACGCAATCTCCGTCATTTACACACGAACAAACTTTAAATTTCGTTCGCTATATATTATGATTCTGCGTTTCAGTCACTCACACCTTTGTCCAATCATCATCAGCCTATTATAATATATAATATGTTCCCACTGCTGGGACACAGGCCTCCTCTCAATGAGAGGGAATGGGCTATAATCCACCACGCGGGCCCAGTGCGGATTGGTAGATGTCACATGTCTTCGAATTTTTGCTTCTAAGACATGCCGGTTTCCTCACGATGTTTTCCTTCACCGTTTTGAGAGCGTAAAAGTGGTGATGAAATAAATTACACAAAGTAATGCGCCTGCCTTGGTTCGAACCCACGACTTACTGTTCGTAAGTCGGGGCCGCCACCACTGGACCACCGCTGCTCTCCTTTGTCCAATATCTACATAATATACGTAGTTATTATATTGACGCTTGCATCGTTCGAGTTTTGATTCACAGTAGCGAATATCCCATGTCAGACGTATGCTATCGCAGAGCCGTCATCTACCCCGGTCGCAGCGGAGAATGGAACCGGCGAGAGATGTCGTGCGGTGTTCCGCAGGGATCGGTCCTAGGGCCGTCCTTGTGGAACATAGGGTACGACTGGGTGCTGCGCGCCGACCTCCCTAGCGGCGTCAGCGTGGTCTGCTATGCAGACGACACGCTGGTGCTGGCACAGGGGGGGTCGCACGAGGCGGCGGCCGAAATCATGACACGCGGGGTTGCGATAGTCGTTGAGAGGATCCGGCAACTGGGTCTCGAGGTGGCATTGCACAAGTCCGAGGCCATGTGCTTTCATGGGCCTCGGAATGCGCCACCTCCGGGATCCTTACTCACGGTAGGAGGGGTATCCATCGGTGTCGAGTCGACTTTGAAGTACCTAGGACTCGTCCTCGACAGCCGGTGGAACTTCGTGGAGCACTTCCGACGTTTGGCCCCCAAACTGGAACGGACTGGGGCTGCCTTCAGGCGGCTCCTGCCCAACCTGGGGGGGCCGAACGCCTCCTGCCGGAGGCTCTACGCGGGAGTCGTGCGGTCCATGGCCCTTTACGGGGCCCCGGTGTGGGCGCGTTCCTTGAGGCTGCGTGCAGCCCACTACCTGAACGCGCCCCAAAAGGTGGTAGCCGTAAGGCTGGCCCGTGGGTACCGCACGATCGCCCGCGAGGCGGCGTGCCTCCTTGCCGGATTGCCGCCATGGGATCTGGAGGCGATAGTCCTCGCGCGCCTGCATGAATGGCGCGCGGAGGCGCTTCGCCGGGGGGAAACTCCGCTGCCGCGACAAATTGTCGCTCAGCGGACAGACTTCCGGCGGGATCTCATGGCGACATGGAGAGAGCGACTGTCGCAACCCCGTGCAGGGCACGCCACGATAGTGGTGATAAGTCCCCTCTTTGAGGAGTGGCTGGAGAGACGCCACGGCGTCCTCACCTTCCGCCTGACGCAGGTCCTCACCGGACACGGTGTTTTCGGGAGGTTCCTGCACCGAATCGGGCGGGAGGAAACGCCCGGGTGTTTCCACTGCGAGGATCGACCGGAGGACACGGTGGAGCACACGGTGGAGGTGTGCCCCGCGTGGGCGGAGCACCGCCGTGTCCTCGAAGCGGCGATTGGCGGCGGCGACCTCTCGCGTCCGGCCCTGGTGCAAGCCATGGTCCGGAGCGAGACGGAATGGGACGCCGTCACCTCCTTTTGCGAAGCAGTAATGCTAGAGAAGGAGGTGGCGGAACGTGAGAGGGAGAGAACCTCACAGCGTCCCGGCCGCCGCGGGAGACGCCCCGGGCGTCGGGGGCCACCACTTGGCCCCCGGCCACCGTAGGCGCGGGCCTGTGGACGGTGGGCTATGGGCTAGCTCGCCGTCCGTCCGTCTCATGACGACAGGCCGTGTCGACGGCGCGTTCGTGTTCCACGCGCGCCTCAAAGAGAGTCAGCAAAAAGGAAGGGGTCCGCAAGGACCGATGCCTGCCGGGGTTGCGGGACTATTCGAAAGAGATACCGTGGCCCCGGAACACAAAGGGCGATGAAGGAACATGGATGGGTTTTAGTCAGTAAAAGTCTGACACTCCCTCCTGCTCCGCCCAGAGCGGGAGAAGTCATTTGATGATTTCCCACCCGAAAAAAAAAAAAAAAAAAAAAGACGTATGCTATCGCGCATGAATTCGCCGCTAGAGGCGCTCGTGTAGAGTAAGGTCTTCAGAAATGTCAGATATCATACATTGTTCGCGCATTGCGTGCTTTTTTATCGCGTATTTATATTAATACTTACGATTGTGTTCTAGACTGAGCCATTTCTGATTAATTATGACTTGAAAATTATAAGTAGCAACTTAGGATCTTATTTGTTAGTACTTGGAGATGAAAATGATTTTTAAATGTTTCATGCTTGCTTATTTTAGGGAGAATATTGTAAATATGTATCTGAAGTTTACACTATGTTGTTATACGTAATAAAACGAAAAAAAATATGAAGTTATTGATACTTTAAAGTATCAAATAAAATTGTTGACAGGACCTTACTCGACAGTGGCGCCATCTGGTGAGCTCAAAAACGATAGCCCCCATTAAAACAGCCTTGGCTCGCCGCAAGGTTCGGGAAATGATCCATGTTTTACAAACGCAGTTACTGTTGTGAATACGTATAATCGTGATTTTGAAACAAAATCTTTTTACGCTATCTGCTGTCAGGATCCAGAGGGTTACAAGTAATGCGATAGGAAATGATGCCAGTATTCTTTTTTAAAGAAAATCACTTAATCGTATTAAAAGTACAACCTACAACATAAACAGGCGAAATACAAAAAAAATCTTACGATTTTTCTTTTTAGGCTTCCAAACCAATAGTAAAATCAGTAGGTACCCTAGAAATGGTATTTTCTATCCTTTTGGACACAGCTATTCGGAAACTAAGCCTAGTTGATGCAATAATTACCTATGCTCCATTGAAGCATAGGGTTGTCCCTTTTAATGTTGTTGTTTTTTTTTTTTTGTATTAAAACATTTTCATTCTTCGTTATTCAAAACACGTTATACACCAGTTTTAATTTACTTTTTGTTACCATTATCAGCTTTAAATACCCTCAAAACCGCCGCCATGATGTATTTACAAATAAGTTCACGAAATCATTATGATCGATCACAAGCACTTATAATTATAAGTTTCTTACAAGTTTCTAATTATAAGTTCTTAAATAATTCGATAACGATTATAACAATAAATCATTCTTACCTTTCAAAATCAGCAGGAAGTTCAAAATACGATAGTTCCGGTTTTGATAAGCCGAGTTCAAACAGCCGTATTCCGCGCAATACGTTCGTGGCATTTTTAAAAAGATTGGGAGATATAAACTTATACGTGACCACTCGTCTCGGCACGTCACGCACTACTAGCACCGCAACGCCCGCTTAAGGGTCCCGTCAATGCGCATGTTTGTGTGAGTGTGCGGTTTCGAGCGTTTGTAGGTAGTTTCCGTACTGTCCATATTTATACTGTGCTATAGACACCATCATAATCATCTGCCTAGCCTTTTCCCAACTATGTTGGGGTCGGCTTCCAGTCTAACCGGTTGCAGCTGAATACTGGTATTTTTCATGGAGCGACTGCCTATCTGACCTCCACAACCTATCGATTAAAAATATATAAGTGTATTGTGCAACACTTAATTTGGTCTTAGGAAATAACGAAAAAAAAGTTATCAGAGGCAAATACAAACATTCAAATATTTTTGCTCAGATAAAATCAACATTAGCACAGTATGGTATGCATGCAGTAAATATTCATTCCATCTACGGAAAAAATCTTTGCATAGTTATTTAGCAGTCGGCCGGTTCTTTTATTTTTGAGTTTTCGAACAGTGAACTGATCCAATTACTTACTGATGTGTATACGCCTTGTATAAATTATCCAAATAAAATACTTGAGTATAGAAAATATGTTTTAATCGGGTTATAATGATACAAGGAGACCCGAGTGTCCCGGGTTAGGTTGCTAGCCCTACATTTCTTAAATTCCTAAATAGTGTTACCAGTAATTTTCTTAAATCACAATATACCTACTACACATACGATTTTTAAATTTTTTGGCTGTATGTTAAAATCGCCTGTTTCTCTGAATTCTTCATTCCTGAATCGGCCGCCATTTCCTCATAGTGTTAGTTCAAATCTTTAAGCTCTGACCAGAATATTTGATGTAAGTACCCAACAACACACTCTGTTAGTTCGACTCACATTCATCCTGCAATTTGAAGCGATCGAAACATCCGCTTGTGTTCAGCGGCTCGTAAAGCCGTAATAATGATGTCATTTTACATAGACTTCGTAAAGACCCCTTTGACGTAAGTAGTACGTAGTACGTAATCGTCTGCCATCAGGAAGAAGATTTAACATGCAATATAAGTATAATGTTCCTACCCTATGATTATTCTGACAAAACTGTTGTTATAAATCAATTTAAATGAAGGTACATAACACAAATTAAATAAAAAAAAAACAAAGAAAAAAAAAAGAGCTTATTTCAGATAATAAGTTGTCAACACTGTAATAAATAAACAATTACAATCACTTTCGCGACCACGTTTCGGTCCCGGATGTAATCACTGGCAAAACGCACAGGTCATAGACTTTCGTCTTGAGACACTGCGGTAAGTTGGACAGAAGATACCGCGCCGAGACACTGCGGTAAGTTGGACAGAAGATACCGCGCAACTTCCCGAACGCTGCCCAGCCGAGTTGGACTATGGAGGACCTCAGTACATTGCTCGATGGCCTCAGTAGAGCCTTCGAAAGAGTGGGTCTTAAAATGAACATGGACAAAACCAAGGTCATGTTGAATGCTCATGTAACACCCACTCCTATCAAGATCGGAGACACTACACTCGAAGTTGTAGACGATTATTTGTACCTGGGACAAACGTCCAGTTAGGTAGGTCTAACTTCGAGAAAGAGGTCAATCGTCGAACTACAACAACATAAAAACAAACAATTATTTCCCAGGTGCACGGTAGCACATACAATTTCAATTAAGGCTGTTAATTAATTTCTATGATGAAGTTTGCTGCGCGTCGGCGGCTCGTGGCTGGACGGGTGTCGACGCTGCAGTTTTCGTGCGGTTTGCGTAAACAGGCAGGAATGTGCGAGGTCGACGATATCCATTAGGGATCCGTATTTAACAAGCTTTTTACTGTTTAGTTTGTTTTTTTTTTAATTTCGGTATTGGGATTTATTTGATAGATTAAAAATATTCTTAATATTCCTACCTAAATGAAAACTCTAATACTGATTAGTATTAGTGTTTCCATTTACTGTCGTATTGTCGGCTCCAACTTGTATAAGAAATGTGCCTTTGCGAATAATAACACATTGCTCTAACACCTCTCTTGTTTTTAACTAAACTATTAAAAAATATGTAGTGCTGAATGTTGAACGGTGTTATGGAACCCTTCGTGTGCGAGAGCGACTCGCGCTTGGCCGCTTTATCATTATGCACATTTCACCATGTTTACCCTTTGTAATGTTATTTTAATTACTCGTATTTCCTAATTGCTTTGTCTCCATTATCGTATCCTTGCTTGTTACAAACAATGATCTGATTTTTTTACTTTTATTTTGTACTGTTCTTACGTCCGTTCTGAGCGGAAATGTCATCATCCTTATTTCATTTGTTTCTTTCAGATTCTTTTAAAAATATTTGACATGTCTTTATATTTTCTTTCTGTTTTTAATTTACAAACCAAGGTTGGACGTTGCATTTGTGCGGTTTTTTGTTCCATTTGTGCCCGCGGTTGCTTCGCTGTTCTCGTTGGGGGCCGTCCATTAATCACGTGTTTTTTTTTTAGCATTTTTAACCCCCCTCCCCCCCCCCTTGGTGATACGTGGTGAGGTTTAAGACTAAACCCCCTCCCCCATCCAAAATCACGCGTACTTTTAGCACCTACAATGAATCTATTTTTATTAGAATATTAGGTATTTTTAAATACAGGTACTATAATATAATCACCGGATACGTATGTATTCTACGCCAAATTAACAGAATAACTGGCGACTGGCAAGCCGAGCCGGGTGGTCGTCGCGGCGCGCGGCGCCCGGGTCTTCGTCGGTTCGGCCACACACGCCGCTTTTCGGTTTAGAAATCGCGCGATTGACGAAAAAATTAATACAAGTGATATCTTACTACACCCCCCCTCCCCCCTTGTGATATTTTGTGATTTTTGCCAAATCCCCCCCCCCTTTCGAGCCTCACGTGATTAATGGACCGCCCCTTGGTAACTGAATATTGAAGGAACCGCATCAAAATAAAATTTGCGGTATAAAACCGAGTTCAGCTCGCTTTTGTACAAAAGTTTTGTTAGGTAGGTACTGCAATTTATGTGTATATTTTTTAATTTTCTGTTCTGGATTTTATCTAAATCAAAAACGTCCCTTTCTATTTTGATAAAACTTAAGATGCATGTATATCGATACTTTGAATAGATCCGTGAAACAGTAACTATGCTTTACGATTCCAGGACGATTCCTGGAATCGTAAAGCATAGTTACTGTATCATATATATATATGTAAGTATCGATATACATGCATCTTAAGTTTGCTTTTTTTTGTTTGATTCGATAATCGAACATGAATTTGATCAGATTTGATACAAAATAGTATCGTGCTTCACGTTCGAATAGCCTGGCCACCTGAAATTCGCTGCAGCGAAAATGCGGTGCGAATGGCGAAGCGTCTAGCGACTGAAAATAAATGTATATAAATGTACTCATCATGGAGAGCTAGGTATGCCTAGCTCTCCCGTAAATTTCTCATGGCCAGTCTGTAAGAGTTACGGCAAAATTCAAGGAATTCTTTATTTTTTATTCTCTGCTCCTTTTAAATTCTTATAAATTGACTATTCATGCCATTAGTTACCATGTAAGACCAGGGTTTCTTAAAGTGGGGTCCACGGACCTACAAATCGGTGCTACAAACTGTTTTCCATATATTTATTTATAAAGGGTGTAAAACACCTCTTAACGAAGCCGAAAGGCACTTGTTCTCCCCGTCATTGCGATCATTTTTTTGTTCTACACCAACACTGGGAACCTTCTAGACGGAGATATTGGGGGTCAAAGTTCCAACTTTTTACAAGTTTTTTTTTTAATACAAGTTTTTAATGTAAGATTTTTACTTTAAACACCTCCACGACCTCCGTATTATTCAATCCATTCATCAACACAATGTTATGAGTGCGTTACATTGAGTTCTAACAGAAAACATAATTTTTCACCCCAAAAAAAAATTGGTTTCCCAGCAATAATTTTTGCGAAAAGTTACTTAGTTTGATGTACAGAATGCTTGGTTGACGGCTTCGTGATGAGGTTGTTTACACCCTGTATACTGAAGCTTTGTGACAAACGCGACCTAAATTATGATTTGTTGTTCGTATCTGATAGCGTTTAGGTACAATAAGTATATCATAATATATTTGTTGGTTATTCCGTGAACTACTCAATAAAATACCATATTATACTCCAAAATATATTGTGAATCCGCACAGGAAAACGATCAGAAGTAAAAGACAACTTTACAAGAGTGACATCTGTCCAGAAAACTTACTCTATACTACCAGGGTTTATACTGGGACATAATATGAACTCCATGATGTGTATTAGGCACATGCCAAATTGCCATCATCATTGTTGTAATTAAGTTATTTGTAACACTGGCCCTTGAACCAATATAAACTCATGTGAATCACATTACACACATTGAACACAATAAATAATCTAAGCATAGACACATCCGCTGTCCAAAAATATTAAAACATTACAACAGCAAAAACATAGCAAAAGTATAAATTTATCAAAGTATCCGTCACAAACAGTAAATATTCAAAACTATGTGATATGGATCTAAAACAAATTATACTTCTGCAAGTATACCTTACCTACTGCTTAGAACCATTGTGTCATTTATTTAACGATAGAAATAAATGAGATAGAAACTTATGGTGTTTTTCCTTTGCCAACGGTTTCGTTAAAACGTCAGCCACCATTTCATCAGTAGATAGTTATTTTATAACGACTGTACCTTCCTCAACGATTTGCCTGATGAAATGATGTCTTACGTCGATGTGATTCGGTCTGGCATGGTACATAGCATCTGACAGACACATATATTCGGTCTCTGTGCTTGAAAGAGCCACTGTTCTTTGTTTTCTACTCTCCTAAGAGATGGTAGAATTATTAGTAGAATTTTGAACACATAACCGGTATAAGATCGGCGATCGACCACATTTGACGCAAAATCAGCGTCAGCATATGCGACGATATCCAACCCTGACTTCTGAAATTTAAATAATGATCAGGCGTACCTTTCAGATAGCGAAGAACGCGTTTTGCCGCCTTCCAGTGAGTCTCGTCGTACGCGTCGTTGAACTGGCTGAGCAAGCTGACAGCGTGCGCAATATCCGGCCGCGTACATACCGCTATGTACATCAGACATCCTTTCAGGCCTCTGTAGTCGTGCGTACAATCCTTCTTTGTAGATTTCACGAGCTTCAGACCTATCTTCATAAGTGTTCGCGCAGGTTTGCAGCCTGACATGTGAAATCTTTCTAGCACCTTCTTAATATAGCTTGAGTGGGCTAGAGTTATTTCCTTGTTCTGTCTGAAAAGCCTCATTCCAAGAATGTGATGTGCTGTCCCTAAATCTTTCGATTTCGAAGGCCTTCTTTAATACTTCTTTGATTTCTGCCGTATCTTGGTAACCAGCTGAAGAAAATAGCATTATGTCATCAAATAATAATCATAGATTTCCCGCTCGACTTGACATAAACACAAGGTTCGGAAGATAAACGTTTGAACTTCATTTTGCTCGTCAAAACGCCATTTATTTTCTCATACCAAGACTTCGAAGCTTGCTTCAGTTCGTATTCGTATATGGCCTTATTCAACTTGTAAACTTTATCTTCTTGGCCTTTAATCTTGTATCTTGTTGTTTCTTTTAAATCTCCATTCAAAAATGCCGTTTTTACATCCAGATGCTCGATATTCATGTTATGTTCCGTTGCTAAAGCTAGTACGTACGTATAGTAGAATACCGTACTACAGGGGAGAACGTTTCTTCGTAATCAATACCGTATTTCTGGGTATAACCTTTTGCAACTGCGCGCTTGCAAAACTTGCGCGCTTTGTACTTCAATATTTCCCCGTCAAGGCCAAGTTTTCTTTTAAAGATCCACTTGCATTTGACAGGCTGTTGCTTCGTATCGCGGCCAGTCAGAGTCCAACACTTATTATCGATGAAGGATTTATACTCCTCCACCATCGCGGCTTTCCACTTTCTTGCTTCTGGGCCATTCAGTGCCTCGTGTACTTTGTACCTCAATATTTTCCCGTCGAGGTCAAGCTTTCTTTTAAAGATCCACTTGCATTTGACAGGCGGTTGCTTCGTATCGCGGCCAGTCAGAGTCCAACACTTATTATCGATGAAGGATTTATAATCTTCCGCCATTGCGGCTTTCCACTCACTTGCTTCTAGGCCATTCAGTACCTCGCGTACTGTCTGAGGGTCCCCCGTGTCACTGCATACAGTGCGTGTTACACTAGCTGACTCAAACTCACTAGTTTCGTCCGTAGAGTTCTCGTAGTCTTCCAGTGTGGAATCTCCTGGAACATACGTCTCATCCGGTCATCTGGGGTGTCACTACTGTTCTCAGAATCATCTATCGTAATGGCGCTGTTATCTTGTCAATTTCTGTAAGATATTTCTGTGGGCTCTTGGGGCAAATCGGGTAACACTCTGCTACCAGGTAAGGCGGGTTGCACTGGAACATTATCGGCGACAGTTACATTGATCGGAAACAAACAAATCTGAGTGTAAGTTGAACTGTCATCCTCATCCGATGAAGTATAATTTCAAAAAGCATGTTCTAGAAAAGTGACATTTCTAGCTTTTATGACATTTTTCGGGTTCGCCGGATCTATCAATCTGTAATCCTTTAACTCGTCAAAGTATCCGACAAAAATAAATTTCTTACTATTGGGATCAAATTTGTCCCGTTTGTGCTGTAGGACATAAGCTTGACAACCAAAAATGTGTAGGTAACTTAGATTCTCCTTTTTACCTGTCCATTTTTCTTCCGGTGTACTGCCCTTCATAGCCTTAGTTGGAGAGCAATTCTTCAGGTAGACGCGTTATCGGTGTTAACTGCTTCTGCCCAGAATTCCTTTTTCAAGCCTGCTTCCTGGAGCATGCACCTGGCTTTCTCCGTAACGCTTCTGATCGCGCGTTCCGCGACTCCGTTCTGAGCTGATGACCTTGAACCGTGGTCTGAAGTCGAATCCCATGCTTCTTCAGGAACTTCTGAAAATTAGAATTGACATATTCTTTACCATTGTCAATACGAAGAATTTTATTTTCTTATTGGTTTGGTTTTCTACGAGAGCTTTGAATTCTTTAAACATCTCAAAAATCTCATCCTTCCTCCTAAGAAAATAAACGAATGTTTTTCGTGACAGGTCGTCAATGAACAACAGAAAATATCTTTTCCCACCTAGGGATGGGCACAGTAGTGGTCCTATGACATCACTGTGAACAAGTGATGGATTTCACAGTAGTGGTCCCATGACATCACTGTGAACAAGTGATGGATTTCACAGTAGTGGTCCCATGACATCACTGTGAACAAGTGATGGATTTCCAAGGATTTCCTTGGCCCTAGTCTCAGATTTCTCCGGAAATGGCAACTTAGTCTGTTTACCTAAGATACAGGAAACACACGACTGAAAACCGACTTTCAATGGCATCAAGTTTATAATTACCATCTCTCAGGGTAGCTGTACATACGCCAGAACGAAACACAATTTCGTAACCTTTCTTATCCATCGCACTAACAGATAACAAATTAGCAGACAATTTAGGGACTAAGTACACATTACTTATCGATCTCACACTCAGCTTGCGCAGTTCCTTTTCCAGCTGTCGGTAATGCTTCACCATTGGCAATTAAGACCTTTTGCTAAGCCCTTTTGCGAAACCGTCTGACCTTTGCACCGCAAAAAACTTATCAACTAATTTTAAAAGGTAATCTTAAATCGTGGCCTAGTATTAAATTTAATAACGTTCCCGTGAAAAGAAAGCAATCCGTGTGCTACCTTGGTTTGGTCTTAGAGAGAAATTTTTCATTCATAGATCATATAAAAACTGTCGGTGAAAAAGCTAAAAAGAACTTTTATGCCTTAACGAGAATATCAAAATCTACGTGGGGTCTGTCATTTATAACTTTAAAGACCATTTATGGGGCTACTTACTTGGGGTGTGTGTGCTACGGGGCACCTGTCTGGGCCGATAGGGCCACCATAGGAGCGGCACGACGTAAATTGCTTCAAAGCCAGCGTTTGGCTTTGGGTTCTTATGCAAAGCGTATAGGACGGTTAGTACTGAAGCCTTACCGGTACTTGCAGGTGTACTTCCAGTTGATCTTGAAGTGCAGCGACGGGCTGCAATGTACTATAACGCACGTGAGACCGCGGACGCAGACTTTTTAACCCTACGTGACCGTGTTAAGATTGCTAGATTATTCAAACCACAGACCGACGTCTGGGAGGAACTTTTGTCTGAATGGCAAGGTAGGTGGGATAATTCCATCAAGGGCCGACACCTCCACCAGTTCTTTCCATCCGTTCGTGAACGGCTGGCCAGGACATGGTTGGAGGTTGATCACTGTGTTACCCAATTTCTCACCGGTCATGGTAACTTTAAGAGTAAATTATTTTCCTTCAAGCTTGTTGACTCGCCTTTTTGTCAATGTTCCACATCTGACTGCGAATATGAACAATCAGCACATCACATTTTATGGGAGTGCAGTCTTTGGCAGAATGAACGCAACATTATGTTGGATAGTGTACAGGTTACATCCGGAGTTATTTACTATACAGACCTTGTGGAAACTAGAACAAATTTCCGTGCGTTCAAGCGTTTTTGCCATACCTATTATTGGAATCAATTATAACAGCTCACAACTTAGGACCCATTAATGTTAATATTTATCCGTGGTGCTAGGCAACTGGGCCTATCCCAGTTGTAAACGTCCCTTTGTGCCTATTGGCCTTGTTTCGTTCTGTCTCCTGCTGAAATGGAGGGAAGTGGAAATTACGGATTTTTCCTACTCCTCCACTATACTTTTCTGATTAATTTCGTTGCGGGATCCAAGACAGTTACATTCATTCTCTGGGACTTCGTCGAGCTTCATTGTCTCGGCGCTTTTCTGGTGGTCGCCACTGTTGATTCTGGCTTTCAGGAGTTACAGTGGTTTGGGAACAGTGTGGCGGGCTTGACCCAAAAAAAAAAAAAAAAAAGACCTTTTGCTTTTCAGTTGTAAAATCTGATAAAAAGCTGCGATCATTGCAAAAATGCTGCGCCGCACCGCTGTCGACGTACCAAACGTCTCGCTTGACTCCTGCGGCCAACGCTGTGAGATGCGCCTGGCTTTTCAGGCCACTCTTCTTATCGTCAGAGTTGTCAGCACAATCCTTCTTGATAGGCCCACTCTTTTTGCACTTAATTGATGTCTGTGCTTTCCGAGCTGCTAAAGCCGTAGCATCTTTGCTTTTCTCATTGCGTCTTGCATTTTCCAGAAGCAATTTCGCTTTGACATTTTCGCTTGACAGTGACGTGTTCGAATTTTCTAGAGCCATAATCAACGGGTCGTAATCGCTTGTCAAACCGCTGAGAAAAAACACGGCCACGAAGTCATCTTCCAAAGCCGCTCCGATGTCGCTCAGTTGTTGCGATGTATCCATGACCTTATTCACGTATGCCTCCATACTCGCACATTCGCTTAATTTGGTGGCAAACAATGTGCGAAGCAATCCGAGCCGTCGTGACAGTCCTCGGTCCTCGTATGCCTTCTGCAGGTTGCTCCACGCTTCGCGAGCCGTCTTTGCATTTCTAATTTGTGGAAATACACAAGACTTCACGTTCAAGGCGATTTTCGCGAGCGCCTTTTCCTGTTTCTTCGCGTCTTCGTTTTTATTTTTAGTTGTGCTCACACAATCCCAAAGATCGTCGTGGATGAGCACCATCCGCATCATAAATTTCCAAGATGGATAATCTGGGATCCCGAACAATGTTTCAATAGAAACATTCTGAATGACAGCTGCCATCTTTTGTTTTCTTGCGAATAAATTTTGAAATAAATTTTACGAAATCACACGCGCACACTTGGAAAATAGTATACATATTAGAATGCGCGTTGAAAAGAATTTAGGTTATTCCGTGAACTACTCAATAAAATACCATATTATACTACGATAGAAAAAAATAAATACCATATTATATACGAATGTTTGTTATTGCATTCGAGGCGGAATCATAACCTGTTTTTGAGCCGAGAACTGCAATAACTAATGTCCACGTGTATCAAACGACGTTTTTCAATACAATTTTGAAGAAATAAAATAAAATAACGAAAAATATTTTTGTCACGAACTAGGTAACCATGATTTTAATTTTCTTTTTTTTTCGCGCTTTGCTTTTGCCAGGTTGAAGGAGAGGCAAAGTTATGAAGCCGTTAGACAGCCTAATAATAAAAAAATATTTATTTAATATTTTTGAATTCAGAACAGAAATAAATGTCAATTTGTGTATGAAAGTAACTATTCGTTTTTAATATTCATCTATGATATTCTATTTATAAACACAATTTGAATTTTCAAAAAATATTTATACCGTAAAGACGCGTAGTGCTTTGCCGAAATAAAAAAAAAGACATTCACCTCAGAACAATATATAACAATATATATAATAGGCATTGAACCAATTTTGACTAAGTAGAGGTATAGTTATCTGTGGCAATTTTCATTCCCGCACACGTGCGGGAAAATGGAAAAAAAGGCACGCGAGTGAAATGCATTGCATGTTGTACCTAATCGTAGTGCGTTATGGACCAGTTTTCGAGGAATTGTATTGAAAAATATGTTGAACATCCGCACAGGAAAACGATCAGAAGTAAAAGACAACTTTAAACTAAAACTTACTCTATACTACCAGGGTTTATACTGGGACATAATACGAACTCCATGATGTGTATTAGGCACATGCCAAATTGCCATCATCATTGTTGTAATTAAGTTATTTCCAACAATATTATCCCATCCTAACTTATTTTACTATTATTATGTTTTATATTGTTAAGAAATCCATTGTCCAAATAGTATTTATTAGAAACATGCCGCCTGTGATACAGGTTAAACCTAATACAGGCATCGAACTCTGTTAAACCAACATTATTTTTAAGATTTAACTTATATTTTTCGTGCGAATTCTAAATTTGAATAAATTTATTCTTATTTATAATTATTACTAGCTGTTGCCCGCGGCTTCGCCCGCGTGAAGTTCGGAAACCATCTCACTGGATCATACTAAAGAGAAATAGTGTCCTACGTGTTAGTCCAGGTTATGAACTATCTATGTGCCAAATTTCATAATCATCACAATTATTATCATCACAACCACCATCACTATCACAACCACCATCATTATCACAATCATTATCACAATCACCATCACTATCACCATCACCATCACCATCACCATCACAATCACAATCACTATCATCATTATCACAATCATCATCATCCTAATCACAACTATTATCATCGTTATCCCAATATCAATCCTCGTTATCAAAACCATCATAATCGTTATCACGCGCATCATCATCATTATCACAAACACCATCACTGTCACAATCACCATCATCGTTATCACAATCACTATCATCATTATCAACGTAATCATAACCATTATCATCGTAATCACAATCATTATCATCACAATATCCATCCTCTTTATCAAAATCATCGTTATCGTTATCACGCGAATCATCGTCATTATCACAAACACCATCACTGTCACAATCACCATCACAATCACAATTACTATCACAAACAATTACTATCACAGTCACAATCACTATCACCATCACAAAAACCATCACCATCGCTTTTACCATCACAATCACCGTCACTATCACAATCACCATCATCGTTATCACAATCATCATCATCGTAATCACAATCTATATCATCGTAATCACAATCGTGATCATCGAATTATCATCATCATTATCACAATCATCATCATTGACCAGTCATCTCTAGACCCAGCGGTTAAGGCTGTGCGTTGATTTTTTGAGTTTGTCACCCCATTTCCCCCTCTTAGGGGGGGGAATTCTGTAAAACCCTGAAACCCGTTTCTACTCATTTATCAAAAGAAGTACTCCTGTGAAGTTTGGAATAAAATAGTCTAACTAATCTTGTTTCCCCATACAAACTTTGGAGCCCCGTTTAACCCCCTTAGGGGGTGAATTTTTCTAAAAATCCTTTCTTAGTGCACCCCTAGACCACATAAGGAACCTACTTGCCAAATTTGGAATCTGTAGACCCAGCGGTTTGGGCTGTGCGTTGATAGATGAGTCAGTCAGTCAGTTTTTTCTTTTATATATTTAGATTAAGAACTCAACGCGACGACAACGTAGGTATCGTCAGTCACAAAACATGAGTTAATTGAACAAAGACGGTTGAAAGGTTTTCTATGTAAACTGCCTTTTTGGAAAAGGAGAATAGAATCGGGTAACTTCGCAAAAAAAATCCCATATTGTAAGATTTGATGACACAAGACGACGGCAACACGATGGAAATTACATCAAAAATTCAAAACGACACGTGAAATGTGTTTCTAAGCATTTGGAAACATTGCAGACGTCTTTTGAAGGTTATTTCAGCTCAGTACAACTCGACAAAGAAACATGGGTGCGAAGTCCATTTTTAATTGAAATTGACAGTTTCAATTAAAAATGGACAATGAAAGATGACTTAATTGACATGAGATTTTAAGCAGTTTTAAAGGCTGTCTTTCATGCAAAAGGTCTTGGCGAGTTTTGGTGTTCTTTGAGTCAAGCTTACCCGCTTCTTGTCAAGCGAGCTATGTTCGTTCTGATACCATTTGCTACTATGTATCAATGTATTCGGTTATGGTGTCAATAAAAACAAAAAGTCGTAATCGTTTGAACTTCGCCGATGACATGCGCCTTGCTTTGTCGAAGATAACCCCACGATTTAAAGTTCTTATCGAGGCCAAATAGCACCATTATTCGCATTAGATTACACGTAAGAGTAATGCAACCAACCAACCAATAAAAGTGATTTTTCAATATAAATATGGCTTGTTTTCTTTATTTAAAATATTCTTTGACAGGGGTCCGTGGAATTGTTTATATTGTGAAAGAGGTCCGTGACTGCAAAAAGTTTAAGAAACCCTGATGTAGACGATCCATTAATACTAAAACAGGTACACACATCAAAAAAGTTTGTGATCACTAGCATAAGCTGATATATTTTTTTTAAATTGAACTTTATCAAGAAAAAGTCTTTGCTATGTGTTGTCTTTGTTTTGGTTTATTGCTTTATATTCTAAATCTATATTTTTTAATAAAGAATCTAAAAAGAAGAAGAAATCATAATACAATCTACCGTAACAAAAAATATTTAGATTTTTCAAAGTAATCGCAAACTTTTTTTGATGTGTGTACGGTTTAAACATTGCATCGTATTCGTTTGTATTGATACTGTAAAGTATAAGATCGGATTAAAGATCACAACACACACATGTACGCACGACGACCAATCAAGCTATGAAAACCAAATTAAGCTGAAATCTCATTGAACGGGAAGGAACGCAAAGCGAGGTCAGTTAATATTGGATATTATAGCTTCATGTGTTGCCGTGTGTACTTACTACCAAGTATTACATTCTTTCGGTTCACATGGTTTGCCAGAGCTGTGTAACGGTGCAAACCCACCGCGGCGCATGCTGTGCACGGGCACGCGCACATTTTAGCTGCATCGATTCGTTTCTTTAAGAACGTGGGTCTACGTTTCCACTACAGTACACACTACACACCGCACAACTATGTAAGTACAACTATAGCGTGCGTGGCTCACCGCGGGTTAGTATTCGTGTATAGTGTGTACTGCATGCACAGCGTGCATGGCGTTCACAGCGTTAAGCTTTGTGAGCGCCTTATTTGAGCAAGCCGCGCATGTACTAATGACGTCAATTGTGTCCGTAGTTTGCAGTGGACACAATCACATACATTTTCTTGCAAAGCGAAGCAAAACACACAACACACGTGGGTGGCCTTGCCGTGCGCCGCGGAGGGTATGCGCCTTTATTCGGTGTGTTAAGGATTCGTTATATTCGCAACGATTTCACAAAATTCCAAATATTCCCGTGACCTCATTTTCAGCCCACCTTCTAACCCCCGAGACATTGACCTCGAACTTAGGAAGCGGCCGACTCATCGCACTCAAAGAAAAGATACAATAGTATATAGAACTAGCTCGCGTCAATTTAGAATTTGACAATCAATTCGGGTTGTACTCTGTTTGTTGTATGGTCCTTGCAGTCATGGGCTCAGAACGGAACATCATTCTAGGACGCTCCTATATACAATGTTGTATGTCCTTCTATTTATTTGGCGCTAATGCGTATAAATTCTGGGCATTCGACACACGCGAACATGCTACATATAGCTGGCCATGGGAAAAGCATGGCTTTTCCAAATGCACCCCTGCTACCTGCAATGTTAAATTTCAAGTTCGTCACATAGACGGTATATACATGACAAAGAGCGTCCGATGATTTTACCCCAGGCCAATCTTCAACAGGCGTACCTTGAACGGGGCGTTTCCACTCCCTTCTTGAGGTGTCCATGTAGTAGTAAGTAAGTAGTTTTAGGCGGTGATGAAATCCTTTCCTGGAAATTACGTTCATTAAAGAAAACACGCTGTCCATTTTCTAAGTGTAAGGCAACGGTACGTAATACATGATGTAGCGCTGGACGTTTCCAAATACTTTTTCCTTTGAAATAACATTCATTAGCGGACAACTAAGTTATATCGGTCAGTAGTTCTTTGCCCAGGCATAAGCTCTTCTGTTATTTCCTTCCATGAGGGATTGCAGGTGAAAGTCACGAATAGGTCAGGCCTGCCGTAAGTGCGTATATAGGCGAAAGCGTCTTGTGTATAATATTCATGCAGATAGCGTAGAGCAGCGGTCGGCAACGCGCGGCCCGTGGGCCGCATGCGGCCCGAGACCTATCTCCTTGCGACCCGCGACTGCTGTGTAAATGAAAGTTTAATTCTTATAGGTAGTTTAATTTAATCATCGTTCCTTGGGCCTGCCCTGCCTCGGTGACGACGACTGTTTTCAGACACCCAGTGTGTGACGATTCACAATTGGAAATGTGACCCACCCGGTCCCATTTTAACCTCGCGGATTTATCACCAACATCGGCGATGCCTGTCTTGGAGCGTAGGTATTGTGGTGTTTC
Source organism: Xestia sexstrigata (assembly GCA_941918905.2). Lineage (NCBI taxonomy): Eukaryota > Metazoa > Arthropoda > Insecta > Lepidoptera > Noctuidae > Xestia > Xestia sexstrigata. The sequence goes on along the minus strand of OW799200.2, from coordinate 5,119,534 downwards.
GTATTTGATCGGCGATTTTGATGTTTAAAATGCTACGCTCTCCATCGTTCTTTATCAAACCTTGGGTTTGGACTTCTGAGCGTCCGTCAAAGTCAAGTTAGATCACACATTTTTTTATTTTATTTAACATTTTATTTATAAGTCTTTTTTTAAGTTAGTTATTGTTTCCCCGTAATATTTTTTCACGAAAAAAAAATAATAATATCTTTTTCTGAAACATTTAGCGTTTTAGCATTATTTATATCACCTTTAATTAAACCTACATTAATAGATAATTATGTAGACACCTATTAGGTACCAAATTATCATATGTACCTCTAACAATTTTTTTCACAATGTGGCCCTTGTCTGTCAAAATGTTGCCGACCGCTGGTGTAGAGGAAAGACTAATAATTTTATTTCGCTTAAGTCGTTGGGGTTTATATTACCAATTTCCATCCGTGTTAATCGCATCTTGCAGAATGTATTTTCAACTCATAGTTTTTTTTGGTTTTAAGAAATGTAACGAAGACGTTCGCTCTCTACTTGGTGGAACAGCTGTCTTGACCGTAGTAGGTTAAAATCATTTTCTCGAAGCATCATGTGGTAGGCGTAAAAATCCATATAAGAAACTTTCTTATTGGGAACTAGCTGTTTCGTAGTGGGATTAATGAGTGGTATATCAAAATATTATCCGGACTGTCCCTTGCTAAAAATTAACAGGTACTGTAAAGCATCATAGAACTTATACGGGCTACGCGTGTCAGTGTTCGTAGTTCGTAATACTATGTCTCATGAAGCGAACTGGCCGCCACTCACTACGACAGCAACGTCAGTAATTGTCGGTGCATTAAAGCGCCTCTCATGTTCGCCACGCGCAGTTCGGTCAGAATAGATAACGGCCTTATAATTTTCTTGAGGCCAATTTTCTATTTGCGGTTTTAAAGGTATTTATCAACATATTTTGGTTATGTAACATTACCGGTAATAAAAGAACTCCATTTCTTTTCCAAAAATCATTAACCATAACACTTTTGCTATGAACTTATAGGTAATGTTCAAAATCCCGAAATTATGTTGTATATATATTGTAAATTGTATAACGGGCTGGTGTCCGCAACTCCACGTCAAGCGCGTATTTTGCGTATGGGCTATAATCCACCACGCGGGCCCAGTGCGGATTGGTAGATGTCACATGTCTTCGAATTTTTGGTTCTAGGACATGCCGGTTTCCTCACGATGTTTTCCTTCACCGTTTTTGAGAGCAGTGGTGATGACATAAATTACACAAAGTAATGCGCCTATCTGGGTTCGAACCCACGACTTACTGTTGGTAAGTCGGGGCCGCCACCACTGGGCCACCGCTGCTCTCCCGAAATTATGTTTAACATATTTGCTGTTTTGGTGATATTGGGCGATCTAGATCTCGGTATCTATAAGACCTAAGAGTTCGCTATTTGGACACCATTAAATTTAGACTAATAACCATTAAATCTGTTGAAGCGAAAATACGATTAGATAAAAAAATCTTCATAGAAAAAAAAAATAGAAAAAAAAACTCGTTTTTCACTTATTTTGAGTTAGATCTCTGAAACCCTAAGGAATTTAATGATGATTTTAGCCTAATACTCGTAGATAGGTAACAATATAATCTCAAATCGTGACGATTTTATATATTTACTTGGTTTTCTCGTAATTAGCAATTATGTGATTTGGCGCTTACGCTATTTGATTCTAAGCGAGCACACACTCTTTCTGTCTCTCGTTTTGCACGCGGTAGTAATAGCGCTATCCTTGTTCCCTTCAGTAACGAACGGGCCATCCCAGAGTTAGAACGTAGAACACGTGACCACGTCACGTGTTCTACGTAAATATATTCCAGAGATTGTACGCCGACTACATTTTAATCTGTTTTTTTTTTTCGTTTTTTTAACTAAGAACTGTTACTTTGCTTAATTACTGAGATTATCGATATCATCAAGCAGGCACAACAATCCATCTAAACTGGATAGCAAGCACTCGATCGCGCGCAGGAAAATAGACGGCGCGCTGGCTAACCCAAACACTAAACGCGTAAATCTATATAGGCCGCGATTTGTATTTATGTACGTTATGTTTTTTGACTCGTTATCTAGAACAAATTGGTTATATGCCATTGATAAATCGAGCTTGCTAAACTGCTGACCCCCATGGTTTCTTGAAAATAATTTGCTAGTTGTGGGTAGCGGATATTTTTCTACTAGTAATTGTCTGTTTATACTTATGGAGCACACAACCTCACTGTCCCATTCCGTTTTAAAACTGGGACTATCGGTGAAGCGTATTTCGAATATTCTATAGGTTCAAGAATACCTAATTCGAACATTATATCGATTTCTTTTTAGACCTTATCCCGTAACGCAAACGCTACTGGGCGTGCCTTACAAAAAAGCGGCTTTGCGCCTTCTTTTAACAATAATTTGATTTTGTATTTTTGTTAATGGGTCTGAAAATAATTTTGGATATTGCAATTGCAAATCTTTAATGGATACATCTGAATCTGTGCAGTAATTAACTTGTATTAAATGTAAATTAAACTGCGCTATAAAATCCCTGCCAAGAAGCGGGGGGCCTCCATCGCGAACTACGTACACGACAATAATAGTAGTAATAGTGTGCGTTTGATGCGCATAGCGTATAGGTAACCGCATTGTACCTATACACACTATTTTGCCCCCATTGTACGTCCTCAGTTGTTTATGGCTGTTAATGGCACATCTATAAGATATCTTTTTTGAAAATATTCGGATACTACGGTTACCGCGGAGCCGCTGTCTACTTCGAATTTAAATGGACTACATTTATATAAATATGTAGTTTCTATAATGTGTTCTCCCCTGAATGAACGGATATAAAAGAGCTCATCGTCATCGTCATCCTCACCCTTGTCACCGCCATCCACCTGTACGTACTCGTAGTTCACTTTCTTACACATTTTACGTAAATGGCCTTTTACGTTACACTTTTTGCAGACGTAATTAGCAAATCTACACTCGGCCGATTTGTGATTTGTGTACCCACACACCCCACATTTCACTTTTGTTTCACTTTTCTCACTGTTGATCTTGAAAAGCTGGTCTGGCGTGGACGTCTGTGACGGCGCGGCTGCGCTGGCCACAGCGGCAGCGTGCACGCAGCTCAAGTTTTCTGCCATCTCTACGACCTTGTTCAACGTGAGGTCGGTGAGGTCCTTCGTGTATAACTTCTCCTTTTCACGTCCTGGCTGCAACCCCATAATGAACTTGTCACGGAGCGCCTCTTCCACATTGAGGAAATTATATTTTTCTGTTAGGCCCCGTAGTCTCGCCGCCCACTACGAGTGAGTTTCCCCCGCTTGTTGAGTTGCCGCGTAAAATTTATGACGCTCGCCAAACCCAACGATCTTGGTGGTGAAATGATCGTGCACTCGTGACAATATATCTTCATAGGGTACCTCTGCAACGTCTTTTGGGAGTACCAAGTCCGTTACCAACTTGTAGGTACCCTCGGTGAGTGCGCTGAGAAGAATCGCTTTTCTCTTCTCGCCTGCAGGATCTGATTTTCCGTTGATATAATTTGCCACAAAATATTGGGCAATGCGACCTTTGTATGTTTTCCACGTCTGTGTATTATGGTCAAAACTATGTAAAATTTAAATTAGACATCTTGTTAATTAATAATTGTGGGTCGTAACTCGTCGCCACTGTTAAGTATGATGATGGGTCGATGATACGCACGGACAAGTGAAACGATCGCTAGTTGGCAACGTACTCTTTATTGCTAAATAACGCTCACGCATCGCGCGCGCGGGGAGGGGCGCGGTACGCGCATACACAACAAAAGATGAGCACTTTATGTTTATGACACTGTTTAGGTATGTTGTAGACTTTTAAATTACATTTAGATAATTAAATTGAATAAAACAATGTGCGAGGTAACCGTGCTGCAAGAACGGACGGAAGAGGGAGATAGCTCACGTAAGAGTGAGACAGCAATTCTGTAGAAATAATAGGTACTAAACAGTATGGAAGTATGGATACTGTAGATATAGTGAATAGTCAAACTCGTCTACATAAAAAATCTTGACCTTTGGCAAACGACCAATCAAGCGATGCAAAACCAGAAGCTCATACAAAGCAAGGTCAGGTTATATTGGATAGTTATAGCTTGATGTGTCAATGTGTGTACCACCATTGTAAAGTGGAGGACTTTAATTGATAAGTCACCTTCACTACTTTCCAATTTTGCACTTTTATACATTCACGCACTTTTATACATTCTCCTACGAATATTACCGACTAAATCCGATTTGTATTACCTACACGGCTAAAATATGAATAGTGGCAAGAGGCTCATCATTTAAACTCCTCGACTGTACATGAAAAATTCGTAGCTCAGTGACCCCAACTAGTCATTCGATTTTTTGTATCAATGTACCTGAGTGACGATGACGCTAAAATCTTTTTACACTTTTAATCACGTTTCACGCACTACGGGGGTAAGGGGTCCCAACTAACATCTTTTGGGATTCAAGCTAACCTCACCTGCACGTGGTAAACCCTGCTTACAAACAAACGAGGCTCTAGCGTCCCACCAACACGCATTGGACCAGCGTGGCGGGTTATGCGCAAGTGCTCGGCGACTCCAGTGGTTTTGCTGGTGTGGACGGGCGCAGGTACGGCCCTGGGATCAAAGGAGGTAATAATCTTCGAGCGAGATCGATCAACCTTCAAACGATCACGGCAAATTACAAGGGCTTCGATTAACTCAATGCAATTCACTCAATGTTTTAACATAATGTCCGGACGCTATTGAAAAACGAACGTTTAATAGAACGTTTAAGACATCAATTGGGATATTTTGGGCCTTTCAGAAGTCAGAAAAGTAGGCGAACATACAGAAGAAAGAGGCGATGCTGTGTTCTTTCACTTCTGTGAAACCAGTGGACATCATAGAGTGGAGTTTATGATGGCAAAGAAGTGGAAGGACACAATATCATTGAATTTCAAGGCTATTCTGAACGTGTTGCAGTACTTAAATTCCAACTAACACCCAACAAAACTTTAACTCTCGTACAAGTATATGCACCGACATCTGCACATTCCGACGAAGAGGTAGTAGATTTTTACGATCTTGTTAATAGAGCATGCATGCGACGAAAACAGGGGCACTTGGAACATGGTATTTAGTGACTTTAATGCAAAGGTGGGACGGAGGCAGAAACTGGACAGTGGAGATACAGTCCGCAGTTTTGGTTTGGGGGACCGCAACGAGCGAGGCGCTCGCCTCACCCAGTTTGCCTTTGGACAAAGCATGCACAAATTCAATAGTGTCTTTTCGAAGAAACCGCAACGTAGACTACGTTTTGTCGTCGGACCGACATATAATAAACAAACATTAGTATCATTATCAAAATGAGGAATTTTCCACTGAAGTTTGTCACAAAGCTTCAGTATACAGGGTTTAAACAACCTCATCACGAAGCCGTCAACCAAGCATTCTGTACATCAAACTAAGTAACTTTACGCAAAAATTATTGCTGGAAAACGACTTTTTTTTTAGGGTGATTTTTTTTTCTGTTAGAACTCAATATAACGCACTCATAACATTGTGCTGATGAATGGATTGAATAATACGGAGGTCGTGGAGGTGTTTAAAGTAAAAATCTAACATTAAAAACTTGTATAAAAAAAAACTTGTAAAAAGTTGGAACTTTGACGCCCAATATCTCCGTCTAGAACGTTCCCAGGTATGGTTTAGAACAAAAAAATTATCGCAATGACGGGGAGAACAAGTGCCTTTCGGCTTCGTTAAGAGGTCTTTTACCCCCTTTATATCAATAGATGGCGTTGATCAGCTTTGGCAATATTTATTTAAGCAGCGTTCTAGTAAAATGAAATAAGAATTTACTACGTATTATATTATAGATCAATGGTAAAATCTTTTAGCAGGGCAAAAAAAGAAGCTCTCCTAGACACATCATGTCAAACTCATTGCATAGTAAAATTTCTTTACTATTCATTGCTGTATATAAAGTGAGAACTCTATAGAACCTTTTTTCTGTCAAACATTTTTAACCTAAAAAGTCTACTATTCTTTTGCATCACTGAACTGAACTACAAGTTTTTGCTATTGTTCTTCTGAGTGTTTTTGATTTTGCGTTACGTCTAATAAACTTCTGGTGCTTCGAGTCGAGCTTAGGTTCCTCCGTACTTTAGTTAAGGCTTTATGGACATAAAAACAAGCCATTTTATTTATTTATTTAACACTTCAAGCACAAAGTACATAGGCGGACTTAATGCCATAGGCATGCCATAGGCATTATTCCCAAGGTTGATCAGCGCCATCTAGTTCGTTCTTAAAAAGTACTGGAAAATTCTCCATTAAATACAGCTCAGACCATAGACCAATCCGTGCAAAAACCAGAGTAGACTTTTTTTTTTTAAACAATTAGCGTCTTTATTTAAATTTAGTATGTCCATAATTTTACAATTTTTCAAACTATTAAAATAAACTAAATTTTCTAACTTAGACTAAAAACTTAAAAAATGGCGTCAAAAATCTCCTCAACGCTGTCAACTGTCAATGTCCCCAAGAGACTGGCGGCATTACAAAAAGTAAAATCTTTAAAATCCATCGAGGTTACATTTTTTTTAACAAAACCAATTAAAGGACTTTTTAAAGAAATACTCATTAAGAGCTCTAATCACAACTTAGAACTATCAAATTGTTTGTCTGCCTCAAGAACTGAGCACGGCAAGCTTCAGGGTGGAACTTGTAATGAATCGCCCATAAACCCAGCTCATGACCAACAACACTAAACGTAGGGTCGAGGTAGATGGGCAGAAAATCCATTATGTCGTCATCGACATTATATCTACTTGGGCCAGTTAGTATCTTTCGAAAACAGGCAAGAAAGAGAAATCGATCGCCGAGTCGAAAATGCCTGGAAAAGCAACTAGTCCATAAAGACTCTAATGAAGGGTGATCTTCCGATCTTCCTGAAGCGTAAACTCATCGGTATGTGCATCCTGCCCGTCTTAACCTACGGTGCTCAGACCTGGTCACTCACTGATTCTCAGAAGTTCCACCTTGAAGTTTGTCAAAGGGCAATGGAACGCAGCATTCTGGGTGTCACAAGACAGGTTTCGAAACACCGTGCTGCGTTCCAAAACGGGCATAGTGGACGTCGGCATGAAGGCTGCTAGGCTAAAATGGGATTGGGCGGGTCACGTCAGCAGCATGCACGATGACCGCTGGCCGCGGGTAATAATCTCCACACATGGTTACCGGAAGACGGACGGCGCTGCCGACGCCGGCCCAGAAAGAGGTAGCGAGACGATCTGGACTCGTACTGTGAGGGCTGGTCCGAGGAGGCCTGGGATAAGAGCATATGGAAGGAATTGGGGGAAGCCTTTGCCCAGCAGTGGGACTAAAAAAAAACATTGAGCTGATGGATGCATTGAATAGTACAGGTACAGGGGTCGTAAAGGTATTTATACTGTCACATCATTTAAACATTAAATGTTATAACAGTTTATTTACAGCACATTATTTAAAAAAACATGTGAAATAGTCGTACCTTTGACCCGCAATATCTCCATAAGTAGAAAATTCCGTAATTATGGTCTAGAACAAAAAAATATCGCAATGACGGGGAAAACACGAGCCTTTCGGCATCGTTAAGTGTACTTTTACACCCTCTAAGTGTGTAGTTTAGTTTGGTTTAGTTCATTTATTAATAATTGGCAAGAATTACAGGTCAGATTTGAACAAAATGTTAAATAAAGAGTAAAAATACAAATCACTAAGTAAGTACATTAAAAAAAGCATCAATAAAATTAAAATAAATAAAAGTTAAATTCTATTTATCATAAATTAAACAAAATAAAAATTATTAAGCTCACGCAATAAACAGAAAATATAAACATACACATACTAATCTCGTCAAATTACTTAAAACCATTCCTTTAGATCATATAACGCCTGGTCGGTTAGCCAGCCTTTGAGTTAAGCTTTAAAAGCATTGTCAGATGTCGCGCTCACGATATTATCCGGTAACCGGTTGTATACCGATGAACCCACAACATGAATTAACTTTCCAGATTTAAATAGAGTATGTAGGTAGCCAGCTAATTTGTTTCTACCACGAGTACAGTAATTATGTCTATCTCCGCGTTTACTGCATTCATTTAGATTTTGCCCAACGTATATCGCCGCCTGCAATTTGACCATGGCGGGAACAGTAGATATTTTAAGCCGTTTAAAACGTGGTCTCGCGGTGGCATCCCATTGTGATCGCGTAATGGCTCTCACAGCGCGCTTCTGCATCCCAAAGGCTCGCTCCCAATCGGCAGCTCGGCCCCAGAACTCAACGCCATACTGGAGAACCGAGTGTACCAACGCAAAATAACACCCTTTCATCATTTTACGTGGAAGTGTTTGTGCTAATCGTTCCAGAGCAAAGCATGCTCGTCCGAGTTTGCTGCACAATTTATTAATATGCAGCCCCCAAGTTAAAGAATTGTCCAGTTCGAAGCCGAGAAATGTGGTGACGTGTACCTGTTCGAGCACACTGCTTCCTACCCGAAGTGACAGTGGAGTACACATTCGACCGGAAAGATTGACGTGCATATAGTGGGTCTTGGTTGTGTTCAGTATCAAGCAATTTATTTTAAACCAGTTGTTAAATTTACCCATCACTAAGTTTAGCTTTTCTTGAAGTCTCTCCATCGACTGCGCGCACACGACTGCAGCCACATCGTCCGTGTACATAAAAACGTAAGCTTCTCTTATTGCTGCAGCTACCTGTCATCGAGCAATAGACTGAACATGATGTTAGAGACCTGCCTTTTAAAAAGTCAAGCAGCAACTCTAACGTTTTTCCCTCCATCCCAAGATGCCTCATCTTCCGTACCAGCACGCCATGGTACGCGACATTGAAAGCTTTTGAGAGGTCGCAGAAGAGCACTGCTACCTGCTGTTTTCCTTCCGAGCCTTCATTACATGGCAGATGACCACAAGTGCAAGGGCAGTTGTCGATCGCCCCTTCCTGTAGGCGTATTGTCGGTCGGTGAGGCAGTCAGTCTTCTCAAGAAACCCCAGTAATCGGTCACATAGTCCGTTCTCAAAGACCTCGGCGACTAACGGAATGATAGACACCGGCCACTCGCCAGTGTCACTCTACCGTCCTCTATCGTCCTTGCCTTTGCCCTTATACAGTTGAGACACCTTGATTTTTTTAAATGTACTGGGATAGCATCCACTACGCAAACACCAGCCTACTGAATAACACCGCCAGAACATTCGCAAGCGGTGCAGCCGCGGTATTCAGTAGCTCCACTGATGTATCATTCAAATCTTTTGTTGGTTTGCGTGCGATCCGTTTCGTAATAATGCGGTATACCTCAATCGGTGAGAAGGGATGTAGCCACACACACTGACTGGCTGGGGGTCGTGCTTCCAGAAGCGTAGCCAGAGCTGTGTGCGGGTCTGCTTGAGGAGCGCCACATGAAATAGCTGCATGGATGAATTTGGCATTGACAATATTTACTAACTCCTTTTTTGTGGAAAAAGACTTACCATCTACTACGTGCCACATACTTTTATTCGGATTATTTGCCGTTTAATATGGTGTATATAATACTTAGACTTCTTATTTCTTCTTTCCTGGAGTACTTTTCCTGAAGTCGATATACTACCTCGTTTAAATATGGAAAGTATGGGTATTTATGTATGATGCCTATAACATAAAATGGCAAATACTTAGTGTTTAATAATATCTTCATCGATCCACGAATTCTCAGTCCTTTTCTGTGTTACGCGTCTCATAGGAAAACAAACATCTACCTTGTTCTGTATAGTCATTACGATCGAGCAAGCTAAATCGTCCGCGCCCTGCCAGCGCGCCGCCACCTCCTCCCACTCAACGCTAGCCAGCGATGCGGCGAAGTTGTCCCTATTAATTTATGCTATAGCTCCGTGCCATGTGCGTTGCAGGCGTTTGTGACTCGACAGTACTAAGTAATTGCAAAGTGATCGCTTATGAGTGTATTTAAACAGGAGGTCGTAATCGACCCTGGTGACATATTAGTGTACAAGTGGTCTAGACAAGTAGAAGAATTCCCTTGTATCCTCGTAGGAAAGTTAATTTCAATGGAATAGGCATGGGCTGATAGCGTGTCTTTCAGTCTATTTTGGCTGGAATTCATAGAACACATAAGGTCAATATTTATATCACCTAAAATTATGGTTTGCTCGTCATAGTTGTTAAGTTCGTCAAGAAGTGTTTCAAAACATTTTAAAATGTCATTAACATTCGTCTAGTTTGATTTATAAATACAAATTATAATTACATTGAATTCTATTAATTTAATCCCTGAGATCTCACACACCAGCTGCACTGACAGTTTGGTAAGTTTAGGACAATCCTCGAATCTAACATCACTTCTGACATAAATACACGAACCTCTGTGAGCTATGCTATGTCGACAAAACCATGACCCTAGCACATAGTTACTAATGTTCACAACTTTTAGTTCTTGCTCCTTTAGACAGTGCTCTGTCAGGGCCAGCACATCACATTCGAGTTCACTCCCAAGCAGTACTTCAAGTTGCCTCGTGTTGTTATTCAGCGATTGCACGTTCTGATGGCATACAACAAGAGAACGCTCGGCATGTTTACTCGTCGTTACGTCAAGATGCCTCGTTGTTGTACCGCTGCAGTCTTGACTGTAGTGCGTGTGCGCCACACTACACGCGGGGCCGCGTGAGAAACCACTCGGCGAACCGGACTCCTGGTGGCCACACAGTCGGAGTGCATATACAATCATACAGAGATTCTGGTACACCAATCACGAAAGATGCATACCTATTTGTTTTAATGTCCCGTTTCTCAATATAATAGAATTCCGATTTTGTAATTTTATTCAGAAATTTGCTAATATTATCGAACGTAGTGTCGGGTTTAAAGGACCACGCTTGAATATATTGCATTTTCTCAACGGTTTGTAATTCGTCATCCTCCTTCCCCGCTCCTATTATAATTTTACGTCTTTAACGTTGTTTCTTCGAATTTACTTTTTGCCAGTCGTTTTCAGTATTATCATTAACGTCATCTTCATAAGACTCATTTCCAGTATTAGTGTCTTCTTACATCGATTTTTTACCATCATTCATCATTTGTATATTTTCAAAAATTTAGTTAAAAATTTGTATATTTTTATTCAGTATTCTTCAAAAATTTTCCGCGAGTGTTTTTATTTCCTGGCCCAAATAAAATGTAAAATTCGACAGTTTTGCATTTCAGTTGCATCGTGTGGTTTCGAGATTTGAGTGGACGATAAAGTAAACACAAATATAGCAGATCTGTAAAATTGCCTCGAATAACGTCCAGAACGTGCCTTATATCTAGTTTCAATTAAAGCTGAATGTTGGTTGTAGCTTCAAGGAGATTCTGTGCCCTCTAGCGTTGTTGGCATTGCATCGTAAACTGAATCTGATTTAATCAAACAATAATAAATAATAGTGTTGTCGTTGTGGGCAGATTTTAAAAGATCTGCGTAATGTGTATTGTGGATTTGAAGAATTTAATGTTTTTTTTTAAACTCTCACTCACTAACACTATCATTAACATTGAAAATAGTATATTTACCATGTTTACGATTCTGTTTTTTTTTTCTGTTTTATTTAATATATTCGTGCCGCCCCGCAAACGAGATCAGATCTTCAAACTACGTGACGATCTGATCTCGTTTGCGGGTTGAAAATGGCCAGATATGACACAGAATGGAGAGGTTTGGAAGGAGAAAGGCGAAGCCTTTGCCCAACAGTGGGACACTCACAAGAGGCTAACAAAAAAATAATGTATAAATTATTCTATTCTATTTTGTTGTTCTATTTTTGTGAATTGAATGTTTTTTTGGAACCTAACCTGTACCGGTTGGGGTGCCTCAAGTCCCTCGCTTGCTTCGCCCGCTTTTGCACTCAATTAAACACTAAATTATATTTACTTTAATTTATAAACATAATCTAGGGGCTCCACCATTTGTAAAAATGGATCTTTTAGACATTTGACAACATTCACATAACGGAATGACGTGAAGTAAGTACATCTGTCATTTTACGCATGTCATTTTGAGATGATTTTGACAGATGTAACGTCAAAAACGTTAGAATTTAGTTAAAATATACTGCTTTGGCAGCTAAAATCACATGGGGGCGCTTTAGATAAAGCCCCTTCACCCCCCCCCCCCCCACAGTGACAGAATCTTCAATTTACCCAACCCTACAAGACTTAGTGACAAGCAACACTTACTCACATATATAAAAAACCCTTAAACAGATTATTTATCATACTATTCATAACATCAAGCCTGTGATTTCCGTAGGGCTAGGCAGAGGTACACCTCTGCCTAGCCCTACGGAAATCACAGGCTTCATGTACACCTTAAACACCCATATTTCGCCAGCCATGTTTAAGTGTTATGTAATATGGGGAGCGTATGTATATCAACTCCGTGTAAATGAATGAATGTCTGAGAGTGAAGCTCAACTTTACGGAGGACGATGTTTGGGATAGATAATTCCGACTTCTAAAATATGATCCACTTAATGAGGCGGGGCTCTTTAGTAAATTGATCCCGCTCATTTGGATCCCGCGGGATCAGTTTTCAAAATTATTATTAAATGTCATTTTCTTTAGTAGATTGGTCTCGCTCATAAAATAAAAAAAAATGCCGTCGAATTTCAAATTAGAGTAACATCATGGAGAAAAATATTAGGAAGAATAAAAATAAAATCCCGTTGGCCTCACCGTATTTTAAACATTGTATGGGATCGAGTAGTGTTAGTACATTAATTGTGCTAGTTACTGGCAGTAACCTTACGAACAGTAGTACCTAGGCTGGCATGAATCCAAGATGGTATTTATAGTAATAAATACCATCTTAATCATGGGTTGGCCAATGTATATATACATGCATGCATACTACCTTGAGCTCATGCCAGCCACCAGGCTGCATAATTATGTTCCTCAAAAAGTACCAACTTTTTGAGGAACATAATTATGTGTCATATTTAGGTAATGCAAAACCGGTTCCGTTATAAAGAACTGGGACTCCTTACTTTCGATACTTTAAGTAAGTTTCTAAGACAGTACGTTGAAAGTATTGAAACGGAGAAAGCATGAGAAAGACGAAACTTCAAGACAAAATAAAAACATTTAAATCAAATAAATTTAAATCACGGAATAAACTTATTAATACGTCTACCTACCAATACTGCTGAGCGTGCCTGCCTGCTGGCTGTGGGTGAGTGGGAGTCGGGCCTCTGGCTTCAGGTACTACCGTCACCTAATATAGGCACTATGATAGGTGACATAACCTTCCAGCTCGCTCCATATTTGCGATTGGGCGCTCCTTGTGGGGCTCTGCATCGCTACCAATGTGGTAAAGTATTCGACTGCCTCAGACACCATGGCCTTACGAATGGCCTTATGGAATTACGTCTGCGTACTTTTCACGAGTTAAAGGAAGAAGTTTTCCCTGACGACAAACAGGCATAAAGTTTCCGTTTGCCAGGTATATATAATACACTTATGTTCCCCAAGAAGTACCAGGCTGGCATAGGCTCAAGGTGGTTTGCATTTTAATAGTTCTGGGTAAGCACGGTCTTCCAGTAATAAATACCTTCTTAGATTCATGTCAGTCTAGTACTGTCCGTAAGGTTACTGCCCGTAACTAGCACAGCTGTACTAACACTACTCGATCTCATACAATATTTTTGAGTAGGTAAACTAGGTAATAAATAAATAAAAAATAAACCCACCCCCGCCCCACCAGTGTGGACACGGGCGATGGGCCAACGGGAATCACCATATAAATTAATATCAAGAAACTTTTCTACTTGACTGTACAAATCATAAAATTGGTCAACGGGAGCAATTGACCAATTCAAAAAATCATTAGGTCGACTGATCCCGCGGGATCCACCTGTGTGGGACCAGTTTACTAAACACCCGAGGCGGGAAGTCTGGTGTATCTCTGATTTGTTTTTCTGTAAAGCTTCTATTGCCAGCGGCTTTTAATTTAGAATTTGACAATCGGGTTGCTCTGCTTGTTATAATATAATTCAATCATGATTCGAAAGACACGTGGCACCATCTATTGTCATAAAAGACGTTATTGTCGACATAAAATACCTCTAGGCGCGATTATTTCTACTTTACCATTAATTTAGACAATACGTACACAAGTACAAAGAAAATAAATAGTATTTTAGAATTTATGAAACATTGTGTTAATAATGTTTAATTGTCAAACAGTAGAAAATACCTACCCAGCGCACGAGTCGAGTAGACCATCACTTGCAACAGGATGTTTTAACTACGTCATACTTAATAAAGTTTTTTTGAAACTCCATGGACACTCTTTTAAATTAAAATATTGTTACAAAATCTTGATTACATCATTCATGTTGAGATAGTATGTGAGAACAATGTAGCAAAACGTGCACGTTAAAAGTGTCCATAGTAAAATTAAAAAATACATTTCAAAAATAAGCCATGGCAACTAAGATATGACCAGTCACAACTGACAGCGCCCGTTCACGAACATGACGCATGGATCAGAGATCCGTATATTCGGACGAAACTTTAGAGAGTAGGGCCTCAGCACCATTCAACTCAACCATCTTGAAGGGAACTAAATGATCGACATACGCGCCACCGTCAGCGAGACATTAGAGTGAGCATGACATACTGTCAACCGCCAGGGCACATTCAAGTCAAGAAAAGACGTAGGAAGACGTAGGAGGTTCAGTGAATGATAGCTTTCTAGTACATAGTACTCACACAATATGGGCTATGCGATTATATAATACTAGAGATTAATTCTATACAATGCAAAGATAGTTGTACAATCTTCAGCAGCTCTAACAATTCTATTTAATGCTATCAATATTTGCACCCTTGTCCATGTGGAGCAGGACCAGCATTGAGCCACGCATTTTTATCAGCGGTATAATCGCCCAACTTGTAATAAGCTTGCTTACATAGTGTGCGTTTGATGCATGTTTTAAATTTCGTCACATTCAGTTCAAGAATACTTTGTGGAATTTTATTATAGCTGGATTCGAGAAACTTTCGTTATTTTTGTGATTTCTTTTTTTTTCAGGTACTTGGCCCTGGCGCCCGAAGACACGCTTAAAACTAGCGAAGCATTCAGTGATAAGGTGAGACCCTACTTAGTTAAAGTTGGATGTCTAGAAGCTAGGTTCAGTAAGCCGCCAGTCTCTGGTAACAAAACTAGTATAAGCTGGCCTCTTTATACATTGAAACGTTGTTCTACGGCAGGCCAGCTCAAGGTCAAAGTGTAATGAAGTGAAAAGTAGTAATGATGTTCTTGGAATAAATACAGGGAGGACTTTGTGCAGCTGTGGGACATGGTTACCAACACAATAATTAATGAAAAGCCCAACGTTACTATAAATAAGTAACTAAAGTCTTAACTTACAAAATTTCCAAATCACAGCTATTCAATACCTTCTAGCTTCGCCCCCGTTATGTACGGAATATACTTACGGGAACATTTTATGTAGCTTAGAACACTCGGGGATAATGTAGCTGCCCGTTACTGACAGAATTTTTGGAATCGGATCAGAGTTCAGAAGATTACCCCTACATACAAACATACAAATATCTCAATGAAAACTTTAATTACTTGCTGGAATATCCGTGACTGCTCAACGATAAATAGACCACCACCGCAAGCTGCTGCAGGCCGCGGCAAAGTTACCTAACCCCTCGTTTCTATGTCACTATGAAGACGGCCAGAATTTCGACATCTTGTTAAGATTTCACTTGTCATTACTCAGATTCTTAACCATAGGCCGTAAACCTAAAGTATAGCCGACTTCTTAATTGCTTTACCACCCCAAGATTGAATGTCACTTGCACATCATTAAACATGGTCTAATAATTGACAATGTGGCACGTGAATGTTTATAAGTATGTAGTAAGAGTTTCAACGTGTTATGGAAACACAAGTAATACCTATTGTAAAAACAAAAATTTTAAAAGCGTTACCATTGAGTTTTTTGCCGGTTCTTCTCTATAGGAAACGACAAACCGGAACTGCGCAACTTTTCTCGACGTTTTGCGAGTACCTATTAGTGCCATGTGAAATAAAATATTTCGATTTTATAATTAAAAAAAGGACCCGTCATCTGAAAACTTTCAAATAGAATTTTGCGTTCTCACAACACGCCCTACCCAGTCAGCTATCAAGTGTCCATACTGGTTTTGTTTGCTGAAAAACAATCGGGGCTCCGCTACCAATAGTTGTGCGAAGTATTAAAGTTTTGAGTCAAGGTGCGGTTTCACCGAGCAGACTAAATTGTGGAAACCGGATTTATACGGTTTTATTTTTTTGTATTTTGTCTGTGTATTTCAGTATAAATACCTATACAACAAAGTCCGTAGCCAGTTCACCACCCGGTCCAAAGTTTAACCGCACTTTTGTTCACCCGGAATTGTTATCAAAGGTTGTAAAGCAATTTTGAGATCTTCTATACTTCTTATACCACTTACTCATGTAGGATCTTGTTTCAGAAAGAAAGAAGGCGAGAGAAAAGAGTCATCAACATGCAGTCCTCAAAAATGCACAAAACAAAGGCTATTCAAACCTCAATGAAGTTCAATTTGGTAGGTAACATGACCATTTTATCTGACGAACTTTTTCTGAATAGGTTACACACACTGTGTGTTATGTTGTGGCAAAAAAAACTGAATCAAACAAACAAAAGTCACCGACTTCTGAAGCTAAAGTTATTTTTCACATTTTTGTGTTTTTGAAGTCGTTTTTATTTATTACCAACAGCACAATCACTTACAATTCAAATCAAACAACATCTAATATTGGCATTTCAGTAATCATGCAAATAACAGGAGTGCATAACATTGAAATATGAATATCAGAGACAAAGGAGAACAATATTGTGTCTAGTATAATAGTAATAGTGTGTCTAGTAGAACACTAAATTTATCTAGAACACTACAAAACAAACCAATTTGAGCTACTTAGACATGCATTTATCACATTGTTTAAATACGGCACGTCTGTATGAAGCGAAATTCATGGAGAAAATAATTATATATAAGTGTATATAGAAGATTATAATATTAAGTAGTAAAGAGCTTTGAGTTGACAGTAGGTAGGTATTTAGTTTAATTATTTGGAACTTTGACCGCCAATAACCGCAGTCGCCGCCTTTAACTAGATGTTCCTAGGTATGGTCTAGAATCTAGACCTTAACTATGAACTTCTACTTACTTCCAACATTTTCCCAATTTAATTTTTTAATACATTCGTTGAATGTTGTAGCTTTATATTTAAAGTAAAGTTACAACATTCAAAGAATGTACCGCCCGGCCCTCGTGCTATTCAATGCATCCACCAGCACAATTTTTTGAGTGCGTTACATTGAGTTTTACCGTAAAAGTGATTTTTTACGCTAAAAAGGTAGGGTTACATAGTAGATGTACAAAAAAGCGAGGTCAAAATGTACTGAACAGCTGATTTTTTTTTCGCGATTTGTTTTAGTCCCATAGGTTTAGGTTTAGGTAGGTTTGGTCCCATAGTAAAAGTGGTTTGTAATCATGAATCAATCACGTGTTTAAGTAGTACACTAATTACGTCACACGTCACACCTTTTAGATTGCGGGCTTAGTTTAAAACCTTTTTTAATACAGTTGCTCAAAAAGTGGTGTATTGCAGGGACGTATAGCGTTCGGGATATGGGCTATTACATACTAGTGCTGTTTTTTTACCTTTCCCGAACTCGTGCGTTCTCTTTCCCAACTGTCAAAATAATGTCTATTAAAAAGAAAAACCAACCATGAAGTTTTTACTAAAGAGTTTTTGTGATTCATACAAATACGTATATTTCTAAAAAGAAGCTACTAATTTATTTCAATATCAGATTTAATGATTTAATTGAATGAGTTAGGTTTCATTTCATTTCATCTCATTAAATTTCATATCAATAAAAGAAATCTACTGAAGACTAAGCTGTATGGATAGTTCCCTTTGCCTACCAAAATGGGTAAAGAAAAAAAAGCTCTGCTTATATTCTAATAAATTCCTTGTATTCTACGGTTGGCGCCATTTTCCAGAAATTTTCTTAGTTTATTGTGTTTTTATTATTTTATTAAATTGCTTCATTTTTTCGCAACTGTATTAAAAATAGTCGTTCAGGTACACCTGCGGAACCGTCATTGCAACTGGTTCCGACTGTCAACCCTCGCCTTCGGCTGTGCCTCGGCTCGGGTAGACATTTGTC
Organism: Xestia sexstrigata; assembly: GCA_941918905.2. Lineage (NCBI taxonomy): Eukaryota > Metazoa > Arthropoda > Insecta > Lepidoptera > Noctuidae > Xestia > Xestia sexstrigata. The sequence continues at coordinate 5,101,198 of OW799200.2, read as the reverse complement.
GGAACTCTTTGCAATGTCAGCCTTTTCCATCCATCGACGAATTCATTAATGTTGTCAGGAAACAGCCTCTTAACAAATAATTTTTTTTTTTTTTTTTTTTTTTTTTTTTTCGGATGGGAAATCATCAAATGACTTCTCCCGCTCTGGGCGGAGCAGGAGGGAGTGTCAGACTTTTACTGACTAAAACCCATCCATGTTCCTTCATCGCCCTTTGTGTTCCGGGGCCACGGTATCTCTTTCGAACAGTCCCGCAACCCCGGCAGGCATCGGTCTTTGCGGACCCCTTCCTTTTTGCTGACTCTCTTTGAGGCGCGCGTGGAACACGAACGCGCCGTCGACACGGCCTGTCGTCATAAGACGGACGGACGGCGAGCTAGCCCATAGCCCACCGTCCACAGGCCCGCGCCTACGGTGGCCGGGGGCCACGTGGTAGCCCCCGACGCCCGGGGCGTCTCCCGCGGCGGCCGGGACGCTGTGAGGTTCTCTCCCTCTCACGTTCCGCCACCTCCTTCTCTAGCATTACTGCTTCGCAGAAGGAGGTGACGGCGTCCCATTCCGTCTCGCTCCGGACCATGGCTTGCACCAGGCCCGGACGCGAGAGGTCGCCGCCGCCAAACTAACCGGGACTTTAAGCAACCTAACCTAACCTTTAAGCAACAAATCATCAGGTGAAGATAAAATATCTAATCGGATGATAATAGAAGCGTGTAAAACGCCATTCTATCTGTTTTCAACCGATGTATTGCGGACGGCGTTTTCCCTCGCGTATGGCGACGTGGCTTTATACGAATAATTCCAAAAAGTGGTGATAAGCCACCGGACGACCCTAAGTCGTACAGGCCCATAACCCTACTGCCATCTTTAGGAAAACTCCTGGAGCGCCTTATCGTTCCACGCTTGCTGCCAGACGGGCCAAAGTTTCATAACAACCAATTCGGTTTCACTGTGGGAAAATCTACCGTAGACGCGGCACTTTCTGTTAGAAAAATTGTTAATAACTCGGAACACAAGTACGTGGTTGGAATCTTTTTAGATATTTCCGGGGCCTTTGATAACGCATGGTGGCCGATGCTACTACTTAAACTGAAGAATCGTGGCTGCTATAAAAACATATATAATCTTGTTTATTCTTACTTTTTAAATGGTTCCGCGAAACTCAAACTCGGTCATTATTCTATGTCAAAGCCCCTTACCATGGGATGTCCTCAGGGGTCGGTAATCGCTCCGTATGTATGGAATTTAGGTTTTGATGATTTTCCCGCGATTCCCCTTCCTCCCGGCTGTTCATTAAACGGTTACGCGGACGACGGCCTGCTGCTCATTCAGTCGAGTACTCGGGCTGGTCTCGAGAATTTAGCTGACACTTGCCTACGATTAATATCTCAGTGGGGCCATCGAAACCGTCTGACCTTTGCACCGCAAAAAACTTATCAACTAATTTTAAAAGGTAATCTTAAATCGTGGCCTAGTATTAAATTTAATAACGTTCCCGTGAAAAGAAAGCAATCCGTGTGCTACCTTGGTTTGGTCTTAGAGAGAAATTTTTCATTCATAGATCACATAAAAACTGTCGGTGAAAAAGCTAAAAAGAACTTTTATGCCTTAACGAGAATATCAAAATCTACGTGGGATCTGTCATTTATAACTTTAAAGACCATTTATGGGGCTACTTACTTGGGGTGTGTGTGCTACGGGGCACCTGTCTGGGCCGATAGGGCCACCATAGGAGCGGCACGACGTAAATTCTTCAAAGCCAGCGTTTGGCTTTGATATTCTTATGCAAAGCGTATAGGACGGTTAGTACTGAAGCCTTACCGGTACTTGCAGGTGTACTTCCAGTTGATCTTGAAGTGCAGCGACGGGCTGCAATGTACTATAACGCACGTGAGACCGCGGACGCAGACTTTTTAACCCTACGTGACCGTGTTAAGATTGCTAGATTATTCAAACCACAGACCGACGTCTGGGAGGAACTTTTGTCTGAATGGCAAGGTAGGTGGGATAATTCCATCAAGGGCCGACACCTCCACCAGTTCTTTCCATCCGTTCGTGAACGGCTGGCCAGGACATGGTTGGAGGTTGATCACTGTGTTGCCCAATTTCTCACCGGTCATGGTAACTTTAAGAGTAAATTATTTTCCTTCAAGCTTGTTGACTCGCCTTTTTGTCAATGTTCCACATCTGACTGCGAATATGAACAATCAGCACATCACATTTTATGGGAGTGCAGTCTTTGGCAGAATGAACGCAACATTATGTTGGATAGTGTACAGGTTACATCCGGAGTTATTTACTATACAGACCTTGTGGAAACTAGAACAAATTTCCGTGCGTTTAAGCGTTTTTGCCATACCTATTATTGGAATCAAATATAACAGCTCACAACTTAGGACCCATTAATGTTAATATTTATCCGTGGTGCTAGACAACTGGGCCTATCCCAGTTGTAAACGTCCCTTTGTGCCTATTGGCCTTGTTTCGTTCTGTCTCCTGCTGAAATGGAGGGAAGTGGAAATTACGGATTTTTCCTACTCCTCCACTATACTTTTCTGATTAATTTCGTTGCGGGATCCAAGACAGTTAAATTCATTCTCTGGGACTTCGTCGAGCTTCATTGTCTCGGCGCTTTTCTGGTGGTCGCCACTGTTGATTCTGGCTTTCAGGAGTTACAGTGGTTTGGGAACAGTGTGGCGGGCTTGTCCCAAATAAAAAAAATAAAAAAATGTCAGCCTTTCCGCACTTGTAATGAAATATACTATTCATTGCTTGATTTTGACATTGATTGATGGTAGGTCAACACATCAGAAAATAACTAATAAAAGTCATTCTTGATAGTTATGGAAGTTATTCTTGAAGTCTTACTTGAGTGATTAACAGTGCATCAGAATGTTCATGAGTAGTTCGAAAGTTTGTTTTCTCAGACTAATTCTTATCTTGTTGTAATAACTACTAGATAATAATAGTACATTACGATATTAGTGCGTTAAGATGGTTATAACATGCGAGGCGGAATTTCAGCTCGAGCCGAAGGCGAGGGCGTAATTGAGCCGAGCATGTTATAATCAATACGCACGTATATCGTACGAAGTTTTTTAACACATTTGCGAGGAAACAGAAAAAAAAGATATTCACAATACAAGTACAAAAAAAAAGAAAATTTGAGAAAAATGGCGCGGGGATTATTTTCTGCCGTGGCTGCGTGAAAATGTTGGCAAAGACGCTAGCCAAGTTTTTAAATTACCGAATAAACTGTTTTTTAGGGTTCCGTAGTCAACTAGGAACCCTTATAGTTTCGCCATGTCTGTCCGTCCGTCCGTCTGTCCGTCCTCGCTTAATCTCTGTGACCGTTAGCACTAGAAAGCTGAAATTTGGTACCAATATGTATATCAATCACGCCGACAAAGTGGTAAATAAAAATTGGAAAAAAATGTTTTATTAGGGTAGCCCCCCTATATGTAAAGTGGGAAGTGTTTTTTTTTTAATTTCAACCCTAACGTGTGATATATTGTTGGAAAGGTATTTAAAAATGAATAGGGTTTTCCTAAAATCATTTTTTGATAATGTCAATAATTTCGGAAATAATCGCTCCAAAAGTAAAAAAACAATGTGTCCCCCCCTCTAACATTATTTTATTTTAAATAAACTCAATCTGTGAATGCACACTGTTGCTTTCCCGCCATTTTAACAGCGTGCTAGCGCTGCCTACTGACTGGCGCCGCGCGGCGATTAGTTCGAAATTTGAATAGCAACAGCGCGCTGCTCACTAGCTGGAGTCGTGCGGCGGCGATCAGTTCCTTAATTGAAATGGCAAATAATACTGTTATGGAATTTGTATGGACTATAACTTAACTATTTGCTTTGGTAACACACGCGTTTTTTATGACCCGCTTTAGATATTTAAAACCGGTGGAATTACATCAGCTTTACGAGCAAGGGTGTTAAAAAATGTACAAAATGTTTGGTCCTAATTAAATGATTTATTTATTTTTTGTTTATTTATAAATAGTCGTACCTGTTTTATGGTGTACCTACTAGCTTCTGCCAGCGGCTTCACCCGCGTGAAGTTTGATAATGTCCCATGGGATCTTACTACCGGGATAAAAATCCTATGTGTTAATTCAGGTTATAACGTATCTGTTTGCAAATTTCCATCCAAATCCGTTCAGTAGTTTGTAGTTAAAGAATAACAAAAACATCCATACATCCTTAGTAACAAACTTTCGCATCTAAAATATTAGTAGGGTTTATCATTTGAGAAAGCTTCCTCTTAGGACTAAAAAGCAATTTTGATCTACTTTTACTCGACAAATGTATTAAATGTGAGAATATTTTTGATTAAAACTATTAAAAGTGCAACTCTATGATGTTACGTATACTTACTTTGCAGAAGTTCATTCCATTTCTAGAATCTGTTTTTATAAGGACCCAAACACATTGTTCGTGTATTATATTAGGTACTTATGTGTGCCCATGTAGATAACATACGTCATGAGTTATGTCATGAATGTCATGACGCTGACCTGCCAGTATCATACGCGATGACAGCTATGATATGTCCAAGCTGCTACGTTACATTGAATTGGATCCCTCTCACCGGCTGAGAGCTAGGTAACGGAAATCGGCGACATGACATGTGATGTATGGCTTAATCCGATCGGAACCCGTCCGGCTGACCGGTTACCGAAGCATGCCTATTAATTTGATCAATAGTTGCACTGGACCGTAGTGCCTCGATAATTATCCGCACCAGCAAAGTAGGTACTTTCAATCTCAAACGAAACATGAGAATAATGTAGGCCAAAATGAGGTCTACGCTAGTCCAGCTTTTGTGTACTTTTCACCGGGAAAGTATTCCGAAGTTAATGGAACTCTATCAGGAGGTTTAATAATAGTAATAATCTATAATTGTCAAAAAAAACATACAGAGCTTGAAATACAGCTTAATATTTGGTTAATTTTATATTATTTGTGTATGTAACGAGTTCTAAAGCATTGATTTTGACAATCAGATTTTATATTAATTGTGTATTTAACGAGTTCTGATTTTTTTACAAAAGTGGCGCTAGTGTGCATGGGGGAGCCCCTTAAGAAATACATTTATAGGTTATGTTGCAAATACCTCTTAAGCTAGGGTATACCTGTATTATCCAATACTAGCTGTTGCCCGCGGCTTCGCCCGTGTAAAGTTCGGTAACCGTCCCACTGGATAAAAGGATAAATAGTGTCCTACGTGTTAATCCAGCTTATGAACTATCTATGTGCCAAATTAGATAATCATCACAATTATTATCATCACAACCACCATTATTATCACCATCACTATCACCATCACCATCACCATCACTATCACTATCACCATCACCATCACCATCACTATCACAATCACCATCACGATCAACATCACCATCACTGTCACAATCACCATCACCATCACAATCACAATCACCATCGCTATCACCATCACAATCACCATCACTATCACTATCACAATCACCATCACCATCACCATCACCATCACAATCACCATCACCATCCTAATCACCATTACCATCACAACCACTATCACCATCACAATCACAATCATCATCATCGTAATCACAATCATTATCATCGTAATCACAATCATCACCATCATCATCATTATCACAATCATCATCATCGTTATCACAATCATTATCATCGTAATCACAATCATCACCATCATCATCATTATCACAATCATCATCATCGTTATCACAATCATCACAATAAATCAACAATAACCCTGTACAAAAGTCGAATCCGTCGTCTTCTGGATCTCAAGATAAATGTCATATTCGTAATCTGCACCCCTGATAATCTCGGTATCCATACCCATACTGATTTTTAGACATTTCAACCCCATCGCACCCCAACAGGGGATGACGATGGTATGCCACATTAAATTTCAAAATCGTTGTTTTTGTAACACATCCGACCCGATACACCATACAAACAATACCGATGTTGATTTTCAGACTTTGTTCCCCATTTCCCTCTTTAGGGGTTGAATTCTGAAAAAACCTGAAACATAAATGTTAACTCATTTATCGATTGGAGTAGTCTTGTGAAGTTTCGAATAAAACAGTCTTACCTAATCTTGTTTCCCTATACAAACTTTCGACTCCCGTTTCAACCCCTCAGGGGGTACATTTTGAAAAAATCCTTTCTTACTGCACCCCTTAACTTCAAAAGGGACGTATGTGCCAAATTTGGAATCTCTAGACTCAGCGGTTTGGGCTGTGCATTGATTTTTAGACTTTGTCACCCCCATTTCCCCCTCTTAGGGGTTGAATTCTGAAAAAACCTGAAACTCATTTCTACTCATTTATCAATACAAGTACTCCTGTGAAGTTTTTAATAAAATAGTCTAGTTAATCTTGTTTCCCCATACAAACTTTAGAGCCCCGTTTCAACCCCTGAGAGAGTGACTTTTGAAAAACCCTTTCTTAGTGTACCCCTAGACCACATAAGGAACTTATGTGCCAAATTTGGAATCTCTAGACTCAGCGGTTTAGGCTGTGTATTTATTTTTAGACTTTGTCACCCCATTTCCCCCTCTTAGGGGTTGAATTCTGAAAAACCCTGAAACCCGTTTCAACTCATTTATCAAAAGGAGCGCTCCTGTGAAGTTTCGAATAAAATAGTCTAACTAATCATGTTTCCCTATACAAACTTTGGAGCTCCGTTTAACCCCCTTAGGGGGTGAATTTTGAAAAATCCTTTCTTAGTGCACCCCTAGACCACATAAGAAACCTACTTGCCAAAGTTGGAATCTGTAGACCCAGCGGTTTGGGCTGTGCGTTGATAGATGAGTCAGTCTGTCAGTTTCTTCTTTTATATATTTAGATAGGTGAGTAAAGACTCCGTGTAAGAGTAATCCTTAAGGAGCAGCCATCCGTTTGGGGGTGCACTAGAAAGACTATCCTAAGTTTTCAACCACGACGACCCTGTCCTAACTTGGGGTGGAAAGGGAGGAAAAAGCCATTTTTTTTTAAACTAAGCTTCTTGCATGATGATTTTGCATCTTGTGTACCACATTGCATGACAAAGTTGAAGACCATTAGCTACCCTCATCTTTTTCCGACATGTCGACTGGAATATATGCATTTTGTGGGTATACACGAAACACATGAATACATTTCCAGTACAACATGGCATCGTTTTGTATAGATTTCCGCAACAATGAGAGATCCGCATAAACTGGCTTTGCATAGCTGTATTGGTCGTCGAGCGTACATGTAGGCAAATACAGCCAATTTCCGCTTGAAATATATTTATTTCAAACACCACACTCGCAATCCAAATTATTTTCATATTAAAAATTCAACGAAATCCTTCGTTTTATTTACGTTGTTGAGCCGATTAATTGTCGAACTTAATAAGTAATCAAGCAATGGATGACCAGTTTTATTTAAAATCATTTTCAATGTTATAGAAAAACAAACCTGAGCTGCCGGTTTGTGTACATTGATTTTTAAACCTTTGTGTAAAACAGTAAAAGTTTTCATAAGCTTTTTTAGGGTTCCGTAGTCCTGACAAGGAACCCTTATAGTTTCGTCATGTCCGTCTGTCCGAAGTTTTGCGCTAAGAGACCGTTAGTACTAGAAAGCTGTAATTTTGTAGGGGTGTGTATATCAATTACGCCGACAAAGTGGTAAAATAACATTACAGTAGTTCCCCTACATGTGAAGTGGGAGTGTTTTTTTTTTCATCTACCCCATCGTGTAGGGAAACGTTGAATAAGTCTTTTAAAATGATTTCGGGGTCGATATTACTATTTTTCGATTTAATGCTCTATTTACAAAATATTAAACTTTAAAGTGCACATTTTTGTCCCTACTCCCTCTAAAAGCTAAACTACTGGATTGAAAAATCTGGATAAAATCATGATGATACTGCATTTCATGAACAAAATAAAGCGGCTAAGATAACTTAATTAGTTTAGCAGTAGTCGTTGAACTTGGGTATTGGATAATTTTGTACTAAATATTACAAAATCCTAAGAATAAATCGTTCTATATTGTGATAACGGGTTACTACGGAACCCTATACTAAGCGTGGCCCGACACGCACTTAGCAGGTTTTTTTATGTTTCCAAACATTGATAAAACTAGATGGCAAATATAAAATCCAGCCAATGTCATGTGTATGGATGGGCGTATAAGTAAAATTAATTCAGTATTTTATAATATTTTCTTACCTTTGTATGGATTCTTTTTTACCGATTGTTTGTGAATGTGTGAACACTGTAGGTCTTGTAGATATATATGGTTGTTAACTTTTACTCTTGTTTTACGGGTTTTTGTGTAGTAAGCAACGAATTGTCGGGCCTACGCTGTCCCTCTATACTAAAGTACTAATGATCTAACATAATAATATTGGAAAAACAAATAATTTTAAAAGAGTAACCATGGACTTTCTTGCCGGCTCTTCTCCATAGGAAACAACCAACCCGAACCGCACCTTTTCTCGACGTTTTAAGTAGGCCATGTAGGCCTATATGTGAAATAAAATGTTTTGATTTTGAATTCTTGGGAGGTTTGCACAATCAGGGTTCCGTACCATTCTACTTTGACCAAAAAGTTTCACGGCCCAAAGTATGAAACAGACAAAATAACATAATTTTATCCCAACAGACCCACCATACCACTGGCCAATTGGCCATACCTCTGGTGGTATGGTGGGTTTAATGGTGCATCCCACACCGCATGTTGAGGTAACATTCTCTAACAATATTATCAATTGTGACGTGTTGACTGTAAGTTGGGCATTACTTAACAGAATATAGTAACACGGCAACATATTATAATACCTAATAATAAACACTTGGTAAGGTTGTTCTACAAAAAGTAACTGCGGTGTGGATGCACCATAAAACTATACCCTTTAGTATAAGAAAGGAGTGTTGTTGTTAATTATTATAAACTCAGATACTTGCCTAACGATCGCAAGTCAAAAAACAGGTTCAAGCGATTTTCGACCTTATTGAGATTCATCAAAGTACCGGTTTAAATAAAGGAGCAACGTTAGCGAACGAGATTACGGGGAAAACAAACCGAATTTGAAATATCGACAAGGTCGATAATCGCATAAACTTGTTTTTTTAACTAGCGATCACTAGGCAATTGTTTTCCGACCTTCATTTGTTTTCCCGTTTTGTCAATCGGTCGGACCCCGGCAAGACGGGAACAAGTTTTTTTTTCTTTTAAATAACCGGTGATTTTCAGTTCATCAGATAAGTACTGACGGATTTCGGGGAGCTCGAGACTAAACAATAAAGGCCGCTCGGGTCGATCTTTAGGTTAAGCCGTGCTACCTAGGTTGGTCTGTGGATAGGTGATCACCCTTTCATAGGTACCGAGTTTCCTCCGTGCCTCGGAAAGCGCGTTAAGCTGTTGGTCCCGGCTGTCATTTGTAGATCTTTGACAGTCGTTACAGGTAGTCAGTGGCCCAAAAACACTGACAACCAGTCTTACCAAGGGGTATCGTATTACTTACCCAGTACGAACTGGGTTGTGGAGGTCAGATAGGCAGTCGCTCCATGTAAAATACTGGTATTCAGCTGCATCCGGTTAGACTGGAAGCCGACCAAAAGGTAGTTGGGAAAAGGCTAGGCAGATAATGACATACTGACAGATTTATTTTGTTCATCTGTCATTTTGTCAATTCTTTCTTCGATGTAACCCGTCTCTACGGTGGTCATGCTAAGCGGGTTCGTGGGACTTGAATCATATCATTATACCGAATTCATGGTAACAAAGAGTGAAACTCTTTTTATTACTACGTAGGTTTTCAGGAGGATTGACATACGCTTTTCGTTAGCTTATGTCTCGGTAATATTATAATACAGTACTCCAACTTCATACAAACGGACGAAACGCGAGCTATACCTACGCGCCTCGATCTCGGGGTGCGCTCGGGGCGCAGACAGTCACGGCTGTACCGCAGTGTCGAACGGACGGTTGTTTTTTTAACAAAAACCGCGCGATTTATTCTCTAAAAATCAGTTAATACGACAAGTAGGAAATATTGTGCTGTTTTTGGTTGTATGAATTCGTCAATAACGCATCCAGACATGAGTTTTTTTAAATTTCCTGGAAACTCTGAAAGGTTATAAAATAATTTTACTTCCTATTCAATATACAAAGTATTTCATTTATTTATATAAAAAGGATATTTACAATCACAAAACTAAATAGAAACAGAAAGTAGGCAAATGTAATTAAAATGCTGGAGACGGGCAGCCCTAACGCATGTTTACGTACCGCGCGGCTGTAGGCATTTATTTCTATCATGCGGCCGAGTTACACTACTGTATTATAATATTACCGTGCTTATGTCAATTCAGTTTATTTTTTATTTAAAATCCATGAATTTAATTATAACACGCGGGGGAGCAAGCTCGCGTTTCTGTATTCAAGAATAGTTACGATAGTTGCGAGGACGCGTGTGACGGGTATTCTATGGAAAATATGACAGCCCCCACAATGTGCAGCCGCGCGAATCTTAGCGGACAACCTTAGGGTCAATTCTCACCGAGAAGCGACGCGACGCGACGTTGCGCGCACGTTTAAATAGAGCGACTCAAAGTATAACTTTATTCACTACGCGAAAAAATACACATTTCATTACGATGCGTCTCGCGGGGGCGCGCGGCGCAGCGCGAAATCACTGGCCTCTTCCAGTAACGTCGGGCCGCGTCGCGTCCCTGTGTGAACTGACGCCTCCCCGAAAGGGGGGTTTTGCCATAATCGCCACGCTTGGCAGGCGGGTTGGCGATCGCAGTGCGGTTGTTACAAAAGCACAGAGAACGCTGCTGCCCATTCTCTGGTAAGTCCCTTAGTCGCCTCTTACGACAACCACGGGAATAGAATATACACAAATATATAATATAGAATATAGAATAGAATATACTATTTTTATTTGTGTAAAAACATAGTACAAGGACTTATAAATACAATAGTGCATGAACATCACATGTTTCGCCATAGAAAGGCATACATATATTAGAACTTAACATAGAATTTGAGTACGAAACATTAATTTGTTTAAATATTATTAAGAATAATACTATGATAAGAAAGCACACACACACACTCACACTAACACTAACACCACCATACACACTAATAAGAAAAACAATTACAATTTAGAATTCGTATCTATTTTAAATTTTAAAAATAATTTAAAGAAAAATATAAAAATACAATATCAATTTAAAACCCTTTTGAACTCAGTAGCCATAAAGGGTGTAAAAAACCTCATAACGAAGCCGAAAGGCACTTGTTCTCCCCGTCATTGCGATATTTTTTTTTTCTACACCATACCCGGGAACCTTGTTACGGAGATATTGGGTGTCAAACTTCCAACTTTTTGACAAGTTTTTTTTAAATACAAGTTTTTCTTGTAAGATTTTTACTTTAAACACCTCCACGACCTCCGTACTATTCAGTCCATCCATCAGCATAATGTTTGAGTGCGTTACATTGAGTTCTACCACAAAACTTGATATTTTAGCCAAAAAAGAAGTCGTTTCCCAGCAATATTTTTTGCGTAAAGTTACTCATTTTGATGTACAGAATGCTTGGTTGACGGCTTCGTGATGAGGCTGTTTACACCCTGTATATTCTTTTACACTGTAGAAACATTGGGTGTTTTCATCAGGAATTTCCCAGTAATAGTCACGGAGTTAGGATAGGTGCCCGAGATGCGATTAGGAACACCCCTGTCCAACCCATGTTATCTGACAGGTATTATGATACCGACTTCTTTTGCAGATGATGGCGGTTTTTTGGGATTGCTTCCAGTCAGCTACAGCTGACTGTTGTACTACCGGTTCTGAGTACGCCGCCTCCTTTGAAAAACAGTTTTGTCGGCGCTATAACGCCGACTACAAAGTCAACGACACTTTTGACGACTGGAAAAATAGAACGAGTCAACGAATTGAACCCAGTAAGTACATAAATATTAAACAAGGTTTGTTTTGCATCCTAGTCAAAATTCAGGAGCTTGTCACAAAAGACATGGATAATCAATTTAAATTACGATACCCGATCAAATCTATTTCTATACTAATATTATTTAGCGGAAGGATTTTATTTTTTGTTTGTTTGTTAAAAAAAAGTACTCTACCGATTTTAACAAATTCTTTCTGCAATGGATAGCTACATTATCAGCGAGTAACATAGGCTATATTTTATCCCCGTACTCCCACGGGAACGGGAACTACGCGGGTGAAACCGCGTGACGTCCGCTATATAGTGATTAATAAAACTGCTATTTAAATTGTTTAAATTTAACAGTATTTCAGAATAACACGAAAGTAATAGAATTATCACCTATCGCGCGATTTGTCTCTGTGTGCGTTTATTTGTGTGTGTGAAGGCGCGGTTATAGGGCCAGTTACAGACGGGCTGCGTTTAATTAATACGGGTCGACCGTTACCGATATCCGTAAATAAAAAATAAATAAAAATCTACCCATTTTGATATCGATTCGGATCGAGAAACATTAGCATAGATACCTTCTTGAATTTGACCATCCTGGCAAAGCGACACCTTGTATAAACAGAATGTAAGACACAGCCTGCCCTCCACATACTGTTGAGGTGAATTAAATACCTATATTATACTGAGATGACCGGTACAAGAAATTATTTCAGATACGTTACGGGAATCCAATGTAAGTATCTAATTTGTTTTATTTCCTCATACGCAATGTATCGTTACCGTGGCAAAATACACGCAGCGAACGGCAAGCGCGACGACGAGCTCGATTAACTCTGTAGCTAGGCATAAAGTGAACAGCTGATTTCACGCATCGTTCGTTAGAGTATTTCAACATCCATTTTGGTTTTTAACCGTATTATTTACATAAATGGAGTGTTGCGTACAGACAATGTAATTTTACATTAAAATAATGGATTAGTTACTGAAAAACGATGAGGAGGATTGTCCCTAATACCCTGTATAATATCTAGGTATACTAGCATAGATCTAGGTTTGATGGTTTTTTTCTATAGGAATGTTCTGTCACTAACGGTAATGACTTAGATTTACGGGAAATCTCGAGTCAGAGGCGTCTCTAGCCCATGTAGCGCCAGTGTGCAAACATTACCCAAGTGCCCCCTAGTAAGCGCACGGTCAAAATGGAATGAGTACAAAGTACAAATAACAGCACATCAAGTTGTCACAACAACTTGTTGTTATCCGGCAGAGTAGAATAGAACCAACCCATTACACTCAGGGGTGTCGTATAAGGCGACTAATGTCTGAGGCAGAGCACCTTGCGCCTCCGTAGACCAGAGAATGGGCAGCAGCGTTTTCTGTTAGTCTTTCATCACTGCGATCTCCAATCCGCCTGCCAAGCGTGGAGATTACGGCAAATTCCTCCCATTGGGAGAGGCTTATGTCCAGTAGTGGACGTTATGGGCTGTTGTAGTAGTAAGTTGTCACAAACTGTCAAATTTCCACAATGGATAATAAACTCTATTGTTTGGAAATTAAAAAGAATTTCCCGTTTCGATTTGTCGGTTTTGGTGCACCATGGTGTGCTGTTGACTGTATTTAGAAATATACAGGGTGTTCTGGTGTTTACCCTAACAAGCCAAAACGTACCCATGTTAACATGTCTATATAGATAATATGTTACATCATATCAATGTCCAAATTTTGAAATTACTTCATTCGAATTCGCATTATTCGCAACATGATTGTCGGCGTGTTTTCAAACGAATCATTGAAACAGGTGCCGCCGAGTGATGCGACACTCACTACTACACCAAATATAATCTTTAATATTTTTGTAGTAAGGTTTATTTCATGTTGAAAAAAAGTTAATATTGTAAAAGCCGCTCGCGCGCTCGTGGCGCGGCTTGCTTTGGTGTAATTTGACAAATATAAGAAGATGCAGAGCGGAGCTCTTTTTTCGTTAGATATTGGTCGTGCCGCGGCCGGCCAACGCGCGCCGCTTGGGGCTCCGTAGCGAACTGCGCTCGGCGCCCCTTAGGACTTTACACTTGGTAAAGACTGGCTGTTTTTACCGAGTGTGCAGGGTGTCTCGAGTTAAAATTACATTAATATAAAAGTTCGACAATTAAGTACAAATAAAAAAATAATACTAATAAAATAAAATAATGACAGTAAATAATAAATTTAATTCTCAATTAATGCTTTCATTACAAAAACCCACTGTTAAATTTTCCACCTTCAGCTCTGAAAGTTGAAAATTAATAGTGCGTTTTTACTAAGATATTATTGAGTGGTGATGTACCGACAAGTCGGGAAAGCTGACTATACGGCCATTTATATCTAATCGACTTTTGAATGAATTGATTGAAATTAAATTATAACCCTTATTGATCACAATATTTTTTTAGCATAGTCATGAAATTTAGAAATCGAAACTCCCTAACCTTAGGTAGTCAATAATAAAACTTAAATTACCAAATTTAGAATTTCTACCGTACCGTAACCGTATGGCGGATGCAAGCAAGCTCGTATAATAATGCACTCAATGCAACCATTCAGCTACACACGAACGCTACAGACATTACCGATGCCACCCGAACACCACCGAAAGCAATGGTTGGCTATTTCCATTATAGTCGCCAAATCTCTGTTATTAGTTATCTATTATTCGTGAAACTCTCGTCTGGTGCTAGTGAAATCAGGCAAAACTGTTCAATAAAGTTGAGATTTTCCAAAGAATTTTCCTAAAGGCTCCCCTCAGACAGGAGCGACGCTATAATTTTATGAGAAACTAGCTTTTGCCAGCGGCTTCGCCCGCGTGAAGTTTGATGATTGTCCCATGGGATCTTACTACCGGGATAAAAAGTATCCTATGTTTTAATCCAGGTAGTTTTGCGTGAAAGAGTAACAAACATCCATCCATACATACATCATACTCACAAACTTTAGTATTTATAAAATTAATAGGATTCTATGATCCCTCTACTTATATATAGACTCTTTCTACTTATTAAACTGAAACTAGACTAGTCTTTAATCTTGAAGAACAAACGTTTGGCCTACCGGGGTTACAACAAAAAAAACCTACCGACGACGCACGCCTCATGGTGGTGTAAAAATGAGGTAATCGACTATAAACGCGTGTTGGAGTTAATATTGCGGCGCTCGTACGCTTAAACTATTGATTCCACGACAAAAAGGTCACGACATAAATAATTGTAGGAAATTTCTTCTAGTTTAATTAACTAACAAATTATTTTCATCGTAAAAAGAGACCGAACGAAGTTATTGACAAAAAACGGTTTTTAAGCTCAATTTTTTTGAATATGGTGGCTCGAGTGGCAAAGGTACGAGGTGGCAAAGTGAAAATTAGAAAATAGCACGTCAAAATCTATAAAATCACCAATTTTCAAAACTCTCGGAAAACTTTCCAGGTAAAACTTCCGTATGACTGGACTACTCTAGTAGAAGGTTTATTATTACCCATGCCTGCTTTAGGAAAAACTATCTAACCATTTTAGATCGCACTCACTCAATAGGTGTTGAGTTAGCATAGTAGATACTTCAACACGTTAGAAAATATTGTAGCCCATTTATGTAAGGTAATGAGTATTAGACCTCATATCTATGTAGGTTAGTATTTTGTTCGGTCATGTAAAGTAATCCAACTCGTCCCTGGCCATGTCAATGACGTTATTACTCCCACGCTTAGCATTCGAGGGAAGTGATCCCAATGATGTGGTTTTTCTACACCTACAAATCCATTTGTAGGTGTAGAAAAAGCGAAATCTTCACAATCGAGAGATCACTAGTCTCAGACAATACTTTTTCGCTAAAACTGAATCTTCCACACTCCATAAACTAGCTCAAATCGACCAACACTTAACACCTCAGGAAATTGTCAAAATTGCAAATATGGTAATCGATTCGCATAGTTTATAAAGTAACTGCAGCTCTTGTAATATTAAAACGTATTATTGAGCAGTGTGAGGTTTTGTGTTATCATGGAGCAATAATGACGAATACTGATTGGCAAGTCGGAGTTGTTTCTCTGCGAGTTTCGCCATCATTGTTCGAAGTTCTTCACATTAGACATAGTCTACTGTTATTGATACACTGAATTTAAAAAAAAAAACTGTAGTGAACACCATGAAGTGGCCACCAAACAATTACCATACCTTTTCTACGGGTGAGCTTCGCTTTGTTATTGTTATATTGTTCCGCTATTTGACCTGGGTTCAGGGTTCTTCACATGCGATAATCGTAAATAATACAATTTTCATCACACGTCACAAAGTATCATGAAAACTGCATTTTTCTGACCAGCAAGGCTAGCTGCAATAACAACAGGTTTTCTTTTTTATACATTCATTCTGACGTAGACATATTGCAGTTTTGTACGGGACAGTTGGTTTTTAAAAAAACTGAAGATCTAGAGTCCTTGGTACCCTTGGACCTTACCCGTACCCCCTTGGTCCTTGGTGTCCTTGGAACTTACCCGTACCCTTGGTCCTTGGTGTCCTTGGACTCTCGTCATCGTCGACATCGTCTATAAGCTAATTGACGAGAGCAAAAGTAACGATGTAAAACTTTGGTTCGAAATCGAATATTTGAAGTTACTGTTCGATTTTCAATAGGTACACAATATACTAGTCTACAGCATGAGCCATCTTTATTTACGTTAGCACAATAACACTGCTAGAATTAAATGCGTGAAATATTATACCAGATGTTCAGCGTATAGTGAACCGACTCCGAAGGTAAAATTCTCTGGAGGATTTTTATCTGTGCAAATAGGTACAAACCAATGTATTTCCATCAGTGATTGTATTTTTTGTTAAGAAAATTTTCTTTCCAAAAAAAATCGGTAAATGTAAATTTGTATTGCTATAGACAGTATGAAACCAAAAAAAGACGTCTGCAAAATCTAATGGTGGGTTTCATCAACCACCCAAACAAATGCAAGCATGGTCGGGTCGGTTGTCCAAGGGGATGGCGAAGTAGACCTGGACTTAATGCACCAGATCAATTCAGGATGGATGAAATGGCGACATTAACCGTTCTAGTTCTCTCATCATTTTAGACGAAAGAAGTCCACAGCTGGACCTAGGCCTCCCGCAAGTGTCGCCACATTGACCGCTCCCGTGCGACACGCATCCAGCGGATTCCAGCAACCTTCACCAGGTCATCGGTCCACCTAGCTAGTGGGAGGCCATCCAACGCAACGTCTTCCGGTTCGCAGTCGTGAGGAGGCAATACTAGCTGCAGGATCAAGGCATGTCGGTCATAAAAATAGGCTATGTAGTCAACTGATCTACACCAGGCGGGATTTTTGCGGGGGCATTTTTGAATTGGTCAACTGGACCCGTTGACCAATTTTGTTATTTGTATAGCCAAGTAGAAAAGTTTTCTTGATTTTAATCTATACCTATCTATTAATTGCCTTTGCGTTGATTTTTAATTACATTAAGATGGAGAGGGGTTGCCAGATACAGCATATTTTTATAACATTGGATTTGGCTAGAATAACCAAATAAACTAGAATTGATATATATATATAGATTTGGCTTGAAAAACCGTACTTGTCGCGTGGGCAACATCAGAACTAAAGCCGCCATCTTATTCTGTCAATACATTTTGAAGATGTTTAGCAACAGAGCTCTCCTGTGCTATGGAGCGTCAAAAGATCCCTATAACACTGTAGGATAGACAACTACTCTCCTTTATTACACTCGTTAATAGTTACTTTACTCTTTGTATGCACTTTAGTCTATGGACAACTAAGCACAACTACGTCAGTCATAATGTCATTCAAAAATATTTTCATTATTATCGTAATATGAATGTCTTTGATTACTATACAATCCAATATGCCTTTTAATTTATTACAAATACGTAGAATAAAGAGGCCTGTCTAAGTATTCAGGCTGCGGATACCGCACTCGACACTTCTTTAATTCGAAGGTTTTGGACAAAGAGATTTATAAAAATTAGGTATAGAGCGGACAAGTCTTTTCAAATCCGAGGACAGTAAAGATACTAATAATTATAGACCTGTATCCGTGTTACTAGTTTTTAGCAAGGTTTTTGAAAAAGTAATGCTCAATCAAATGCTCTATCATTTTAACACCAACAGAATCTTACATGATCAACAGTATGGTTTCACCAAAGGACGTTGTACAACTGACGCCGGTGTAACCTTATTAAAGCACATATTTACCGCGTGGGAAGAGTCTCAAGACGCCATAGGAATTTTTTGTGACCTCTCCAAAGCGTTTGATTGCGTAAATCACGACACATTACTTTTGAAACTTGAGCATTACGGCCTGGGTAAACTTGCACTTAGTTTGGTAAAATCGTATTTGAATAATAGACAACAACATGTTCAAATAAATGGTGTTAATACACAGGGGTTTAAAGTAAAAATGGGGATTCCACAAGGCTCAATATTGGGTCCTTTCCTCTTTCTAGTATATGTCGGATCCGGTCATGAGTACGGACGGGCGAATGGATCGAAAGCGCGCCATTGGTGACATCACGCGACCTACTTACCAGTTTACCCCACCATGGCGGCTTTTACGGAGTCCTGATGTTAACACCTTGCGGCGAGGCGGACATTCTGTGTCTGATCGCAGCGGAGTTAAGACGTCTTGAAACTGTACCCGATTCATTGTGCCTAGTGTTATTGTGTGAAAGTGCAATGTCAAGTAATTTGTTAGTATACTCAGTGTATCTGTTTGAAAAGAGTAACCATGGAGTTTCTTGCCGGTTCTTCTCCATGGAAACAACCAACCCAAACCGTGCAATGCGAAATAAAATAGTGTATCGCATCCAGTGTGTTTTCATAGCACGAAACCCGTCTTCTGCCCACAAAATGCTAGCAAAATAAATCCTGACGAACCCGACATCAGAATTGGGATAAAATCGTGCTAATGAAATCATGTCGCGGGGACAGTGTCAACTGTGTAAAAAACGAAAAAGTGCCGAAACAGTTCGCGAAAAAAAACTGACAAGAAAGAGTACACCGATTAGTATGCTAAAAAACACCCACCCGCAATAACTTCAGTTTATTCGTGATCATAGTGCTTGTGACAGCGCCGAAATAAAACAGACAGTTAACAAGTGTTATTTACCATGTGAAAAAACGGGATACACGCCGTTTTCTAGTGTTAATGACAATCAGTGACGGTTACTTTTTAAAAAGGCAGAACAAAGACTTGGTATCGTTTAAAAATTCTTAAAATCTAGCCAGTGAATAGCAAGATAGTGTTGCGGGAACTCGATAACGATAAACCGTGTTCAATGTGTGCTTGTGGTGCGTCATAGCCGACTTGTTTTTTGTTGTGAGTGCAGTGGAACGCCTTGCAACGCGCGTTGAAGAGCTTCGCAACTACATGCCTGTAACCTATACAGGTAGTCAGTTAGTAGGTCCCACGACATGGACCAGTTTAAAGAATTGTTCAGTGCCAAATTCGTGTACGTCGTACTTACGTCATTAACCTGAGTAGTGAAAATAAAGTTGTGTCGCGCATGCGGCAAACAAAGACACAAACAAGTGGATTTTCGGACGAAGACTTTCGCCATCAAGAAGCCTGTGCCGGCTGCTACAGGCGTTGGACAGCGACTGCAGGCCAGCAGCAGCTCATTGGCGTGCTTCAAGTGTGGCACACCGGGTCACATCGCCAGTCGCTGCACAGCAGGCCAGCGCTAGTCCAGTGCTGCTGTACTGGTAAAGAAGCAAATCGACCTTTGCAACGTCGAGCCGGAATATGAAAGTACTTTGGTGAGTCGTTTTCATTTTGTTATGACTCTGGAGCAGAGTGCTAATTCTGTTTCGTCTAGACTTAAGAGTGAGCATATTTATCCTGTCGTTACTATAACTGGTGTAGTTCAAGGTTCAGTAAATGCGAATTCAAAGATTTTTGCCTGTGTGAGAAAGATCCCCGATCACAAGTTCCTCGAGAATTAGATGTCATAGTTGATGACAGTGGTAGTGAAACCAAATCTGATTAAAAATGGCTTGTACACTCACACTCGAAACTTTAGACCGCACCTCATGAGTAACATGTGGCGATGGGTCTACAAGGAATCGTTGGTGCGATTTCTGTCTGTGTTGGTGCACAGAGCGCTTTATGTGTTGTAGCACATATTGCGCTAGATTATTGAGATTCGTTGGTGCGATTCTTGTCTGTGTTGGTGCACAGAGCCCCTCATGTGTTGTAGCATATGTGGCGGCAGATATGTAAAGAATCGTTGGTGCGATTCTAAACTGTGCTGGTGCACAGATTACAGTGAAAGTTTCATGAGTTGAGTATGCATTGCTTATGATGAATTATGGTAAAGAGTTAAAAAATTGTTAGAATTACTGTGTTGTAACTTGTTGATCGGACCTTTTCCAATGTTGATCGGACCTTTTGCAATGAGAGAGCAGGCATCGCGGAATAAAGTTGAAAGTTCCAATTAAACCAAAAATCGGTTTGACAGTACAAAGGCTAAGATTCAGAGATGTGTAGTAGTAGATTATCTTTTAATAGAAAATGAGGAGAGAAATCAACTAGATCCAAAGTTCAAAGGACCATTTAAAGTTATACATAGAGGTTTTAGATGGAGATAGGTATGTGCTAAAGTCTCTTACGCTTACAAATACCCACATGATAGGATCAGAAAAATCCCTGAACAACAGGTTCCTCTGAATTAGATATTGTATGTGACGATGATGATAATGCCACTATTTCAAGTTAGTTGTGTACGTTACCATGATGATTATAATTGTTATGATTCTAATGGATTCACTGTTTACAAGTACAATGCTTTCGATGGACTGAAGGCATACCCGATGGACTGGGTATTGTTGTGGCCGCATCAGAAGCGCCGGAGCATGTAAGAGGTGCACGTTGACTGCTTTTTCTGTGCAGTATACTCTTTGCGAGGAGTAGCACTTACGCGGCTGAGATGGTTAGCTTCTGACGATGGGTTCACAGTTTTACACAATGTGCCGATGGACTGGCAATTGTTTTGTTGTTGTATAGAGTGATTCCATATGATTTTCGGTTATTGCTTCAATAATGTTTTAGTACCTACGTGGCACTATCAATTCATTATCAAATCTGGTGTCTGAAAACCTTAACTAGAGTCTAATGTAGAGTCTAATGTAGAGTCTTATGTAGAGTCTAATGTAGAGTCTAATGTAGAGTCTTATGTAGAGTCTAATGTGGAGTCAAATTTTCCGAAAAGTTTATTATTGGAACGACAGATACACTTTGCAATCATTAAATTGTAATCGCCAGTGTAAATAAGCTCACAATCAAATTGAAGAAAATACCCAAAGGTAGTGCTTCCACACATTATGATAACGATGATTGTTATAAACTGAAAGCTTGGAATTAAAAGGGAGTCTACAGGGCACAGGGTATGCTAAGAAAGATGCCAGTGGGTCACGTCCCAGTCGATGTTGATAAGGATTTTAATGATGATGAGCAAGCTTAAGTGGTAGCAGCCTGTGTGGCACCTGGAGGCCTGTGTGGCACCTGTAGGGCGGGGAGCTTTAATGATGTGCATACGTAGTGTATACGTAGTGCATACGTAGTGTAAACGTAGTGAATACGTAGTGCGTACGTAGTGGATGCGTAGTGTAGACGTAGTGCATACGTAGTGCGTACGTAGTGGATACGTAGTATATGAGATACATACGTAGTCCATGCGTAGCTTGCGTAGTGTGTGCGTTGCATACGTAGTCCGTGCGTGGCTTGCGTAGTGTGTGCGTTACATGCGTAGTGTGTGCGTTGCATACGTTGTGTACCACTGTTTTAGTACCCTTTCGGATATAGTAGTGTGTTTGACCGTACCAGGAGTTATTACGTAGTCGTGGTCCGTGGGGCGCGATGCGTGTTTTACTCTGGCGGAGGTCGGGGTCTGGAAAGACCGTAGTGTGTAGTCACCGTAGTGTGATGCACATGGCAGATCAATGCGATTGCTGGTCGGCTGAAGTACCGTAGCGTTAGAGGTTTTACTTGAGGGTTTCTGTAAGCTTGGCAGTTTTTATATCAGTAGAGTTTTAAAGGTTGATTCGAACGACTATGGTACATGGCCCATAGGTTGATCTTGTAGGGTCAGATGTTTACCGGACCAAGAAAATTGAAAGCTAAAGGAACGATACTTGTTCGGCCTAGCTAAGTCCGGTCCAGTTTAACTGAAGAGACACACCTGAAGGGCAAAAAAAAAGAATTGCCGGACCAAGGGGTTGATCTATGTTCGAGTATTCCCAATTTAACCATGTTTGAATTAGTCGACTGTCTCGTTGGTCTAGTGGTCACAAGTGTGTCTGAACGTTCTGGGTTCGATTCCCAGGTCTGGCAAAGTGTTATTGGGTTTTTCCATCGGGAATTTCTCAGTAGCAGCCACGGAGTCTGGAGTTGCGCCCGGTTGATGGCAATAGGCTCGCCCCTATTACATGGGACTTGGACATAACTAGCGAACTGTGAGTGTACTGTTGGGTGCACCTCTGTTAGACCCATTGGGGATTATAGGTGTGATGTTATGATGTTTGATTTTATTAGAGTAAGATTG
The DNA here is from genome assembly GCA_941918905.2 of Xestia sexstrigata. NCBI lineage: Eukaryota > Metazoa > Arthropoda > Insecta > Lepidoptera > Noctuidae > Xestia > Xestia sexstrigata. Next base: position 5,078,642 of record OW799200.2, on the reverse strand, counting down.
GTTTAAAATTAAACGGTAAAGTTCTTTGCTTTCACCGACCCGATGAATCTAGAGTTTGGTCAGGAGTGACCGAGTGGAACAAGTTTCTGTCGTGGACTTTTTGTTTGCAGGGTTACCATCACACGAGGACGTGTGCAAGCAGGATGGCCGTGTCGGATCCGGTCATGAGTACGGACGGGCGAATGGATCGAAGGCGCGCCATTGGTGACATCACGCGACCTACTTACCAGTTTACCCCACCATGGCGGCTTTTACGGAGTCCTGATGTTAACACCTTGCGGCGAGGCGGACATTCTGTGTCTGATCGCAGCGGAGTTAAGACGTCTTGAAACTGTACCCGATTCATTGTGCCTAGTGTTATTGTGTGAAAGTGCAATGTCAAGTAATTTGTTAGTATACTCAGTGTATATGTTTGAAAAGAGTAACCATGGAGTTTCTTGCCGGTTCTTCTCCATGGAAACAACCAACCCGAACCGTGCAATGCGAAATAAAATAGTGTATCGCATCCAGTGTGTTTTCATAGCACGAAACCCGTCTTCTGCCCACAAAATGCTCGACCCTAGCAAAATAAATCCTGACGAACCCGACATATATATGAATGATCTACTATATCTAAATCTATAATCTATATCTGATCTATTTATTGAAAAACCAACCTCAAAATATGGTGTTATTTGCTGATGACACTTCCCTAATTTTCAAGATAAATAGGCGGGCCCAAAATCTAGATGACGTGAATAATGCCCTACTTCAGGTCCAAAATTGGTTCACAGCAAACAATTTGGTGCTAAATGAAAAAAAAACCAAATGCATAAGATTTGCTTTACCGAATGTTAAAAGTAGTGAATGTGATATAATATTGAATAAAGAGAAATTTGAATTCGTAGATAAAACGGTTTTCCTGGGGATTACGCTTGATTCAAGGCTACAATGGGGTTCTCATTTAACATCTCTTGCGGGGCGGTTAAGTTCAGCTGCCTATGCCATTAGAAAGATCCGTCCATATACTGATGTAGATACCGCTAGACTGGTTTATTTTAGTTACTTTCATAGTATAATGTCTTATGGCATTTTGCTGTGGGGACGGGCTGCAGATATTGAGTCTATATTTATTCTGCAGAAAAGAGCCATCAGAGCCATATATAATCTTCGTAGGCGCGATTCTCTAAGGGAACTGTTTAAAGATATTGGCATCATCGCGGTACATTGTCAATACATCTACGAAAACATATAGTACGTCAGAAAAAAAAAAGGGGTGACAGACATAATTACAGTACTAGAAATAGGGACCAACTAGTTCAGCCAGGCTTCAGACTCGCTAAAGTAGACTCATCTTTCATGGGGTACTGTTTGAGATGCTATAATAAAATTCCACAAAGTATTCTTGAACTGAATGAGACGAAATTTAAAACAAGCATTAAACGCACACTACGTAAGCAAGCATATTACAAGTTGAGCGATTATATCGCTGATAAAAATGCTTGGCTCAATGCTGGTCCTGCTCCACAAGGACAGGGGCGCATAAATTGGTAGCATTTAATTGTATTGTTGGAGCTGCTGAAGATTGTACAACTATCTTTGCATTGTATAGATTCAATCTCTTTAGTATTATATAATTGCATAGCCCATATTGTGTGAGTACTATGTACTAGAAAGCTATCATTCACTGGAAACCTACGTCTTTTCTTGACTTGAATGTGCCTTGGCGGTTGAGAGTATGTCATGCTCACTCAAATGTCTCGCTGATGGTGGCGCATGTTTCGGATCATTTAGTTCCCTTCAAAATGGTTGAGTTGAATGGTGCTGATCCATGCGTCATGTCCGTGAACGGGCGCTGTCAGTTGTGTCACTCTTAGTGGTCATCTCTTAGTGGCCATGGCTTATTTGAATGAATTATTTTAAATTGTATTTTTTTTTGTGTGTTTTTACTGTGGACACTTTTAACGTGCACATCTTGCTACATTGTTCTCACATAATATACCATCTCAACATGAATGATGTAACCAAGATTTTGTAACAATATTCTGATTTAAAAGAGTGTCCATGGAGTTTCTTGCCCGTTCTTCTCCATAGAGATCTACGCTAGGGAATGGGCAACTACAGTACTTTCACAGTTTTTATGTCTTGTGACTGGGACTGTAGCTACATTTAATTTTCATCTTTGTTTCGACAATTCAAAAGTGCCTGTAACTGGCTTATTTGAAATAAATGCTTTGATTTTGATTTTGATTTTTGACATTAGGAATAATGCGATACAAAAATTTTGATGCCGAACATTTTCAATTTTGACACACGAATGCTTCTTGACAAGCGGGCGTATGACACTAGACAGAACAATTTGTTACTAAGTAGTAACAAGTTTTTGGATTACGATTTTCTTCATCTTGTCCCGTCTATCGCTCGTAAATATTTGAATGTCTTTGGTTTTGGAAGTCACGGGGAGAGACCTTTACCCAGCAGTGGGATGACAGGATAATTTTCTCAGACATCTTCTGTTTTGAGAGACGTTTTGAATGTTGCCATTTAAGCTAAAATCTCTGAAAATGGTACGTTTTAAATAAAAGCAGTCACTAATTGATAATTTATTTAATAACACGATTATCTATTAACAAAAAACATGTTGCGAAACGAAAAAGAGGCTGGATTAAAAGCAAAGAACTCATGTGATTTTAAAGATAGTCTTACCCGAAATAGCTTAGATTTGATGGGACAAAACAGATAAGCTATCGCAGCAATGTAAACGGCTTGTCTTCTAACACCTTGTTAGCAAACGTCTCATGATACTCACTATTGCTATAAGCAAAATCTGGCTAATTTGTATTATTACATACTTAAATAGAAATTCTATATTCTGATAAATATGGTAACTCCATTGCTTCAGTTACTGTTTCTACGTTTCGATATTGCTAATGATTGGCGTTTAGATGTTCAGATTTAGTGAAATATTTGTTTCTTCTTTTATTACTTTGTGCAGCCTAATAAAAACAGATATCACACGAAAAGAAAATCCTCGTAGCTGTTTCATATATGTTCAAACTTTCAGTGAAGAACGTTTTTGAAATTAAGCGGTGCCCGTTTCGCCAAACTTCTTTGAATTTCGATGACATTAAAAAAAAAAACAACTGTGGGTCCAATCGAATAAAGAAAACTAAATAAAAAAAAAGAATTTAGTAAACTCATCTCGCGGGTCAGTCTTCAGTCACCTTTTTTTCTTTTTTTTTTAATTTATTTAATTCATAAGTAGACATAGTTTTACTTAAATACAAAATCTGCCAAACTGCAGAGCAATTTGTCGGCAGTAGGTCCTCGCGGAATCTTATTAATATTATATCTAAGTTTAAGTATAAATCTAAGTTAGAACTAGGTTATTGTAAAACTAAGACTAAGACGATGGGTTAATCAAAGCCACTATGCTCAGCGCCATCCGTCAACCAATGTCATGAGACCATCCCTTCGTCATAGTCATCAGTGTAGGGTAAGCAAGTGTAATTGGGCTCACGCGGGCTCACGACATTGTGCCACTGACACTGACAACCGACAACTCCCAATCATTTGGGATGAGTGGGAACAGTTGACTGAAGAGCATAAGAATGTATGGTCACCAGAACCAAACAACAAGAACAACAACAACATCCATTTATTTTCAGGCAACTTTGGCCCATGGACATTACCGACTAACATACCTAAGATAAAATACAATTTATGTTTAAATAAAACCTTAAAACTATGTTACACAATTCACTTGTCACTATGTCGTTGTGTGATCATGTGGAACTTACCCGGTGAAAGCGACGGAACCCCACTCCCTGCGTCCAAAAGTCCTCTTCCAAGACGAGGTGCGGATAACAAGTTGGTATTCGCACCACGAACGCCTTACCTGACGGTCGGTCGCGTACGTCAGCGACAAAAACAGTAGCAAATACGCGCCGCTGACGTCAGCGTCGCAGTATGGTGCTATGTAGAACACAATGTTTACTCGTACACGACCGACGCGACGCGGTGCGCGACCGAACGTCAGCGCGACGTATGCCACATTGGGCACCCGCTTTAATGCTGGGGTATCTGCTAAATAAGCAACTCAATTTGTGGTGGTTCAAACTTCGTTTGAAAAACTGTTAGAATAAAGTTCTAATCAGCTTGCGCTACAAAGTGGTTGTTACGTCAGTCACTACGGGCCGAATAGTGTGAAATTAGTGGTTTTTATTTGATTGTAGCCTAATAAATCATTAGATCAAAATGCCAATTGTACACTTTCTAAGAAAAGGTGACAAATATTTGTGTGAAAAAAAAATACTAAAACTTAATGCCGTTAGGGAGTAGTTACGAAATTTCAAAGAAAAAAATCTTCACTTTGAATATTTTTTCATAAACTTATTTATAATAGGTAAAGTTAGAATTTATTCAATTGTACTTGTAATTGTAGTTAATTAAAAGCAACATAATTATATATTTTTTTGCACATTTTATATTCACTCATCAAAGAGGAGTTACATGGAGAAAACCTCTCGTTAGCAGATACCACGCACTTAACGGCACCTGAGGTATCCCACATACGGCACCATTTTTCGCAGGTGCCATTAGTGGAATCGTTTATTATTTAAAATTTTATTCCACTAACGGCACCTACGGATCAATAGGTACTAGTTTTCAGTTGGGACGTTTTCTTTTGAAAGGACGTCAAAATTAAAAATTCGATTAAAATCAGTACAGTTTAATAACATGTTAAAAATATTACTTCTTTAAGTCTTTAATAATTTTAATATCACAATCAGTTTCCAAGCCCTGGCGTTGCGGCGCAACTCAATCAGCTGCCTCTTGCCACACGCGTACAAATAATTTCAGCGCAATTGGGTTGGGGGGAACCGGTTTGAAATTCAATTGCTAGATTTGGCCAATACTTACTTATCATATAACTAACAAGGCAAGTTGAATTAAAGCTATTTTCTTAGGTCTTATTTATAACCCCTGTTTTTAGGAAAAAGGAAAAAACGGAACCCATACAGGATCACTTTGTTGCCCGTCTGTCCGACTGTATCTCGGGAACGCGTGGAGGTATCGAGTTAAAATTAAAACCATATACTCGAGTCTACTACAGTCCCTTGAAGCTGTGAAAATATCAGACTTCTAAGTTAACGTAAAAAAAAGATACAGCCGTTTATGCCACAAAAAAACGTATATTTCGACACTCTAAAGTGGATCACTATAGGGTACCTTCCGTTGACCTAGAACTACTAAATTAGGCAAGTTATACTGTCTTATACTTACAATAAATACAGGTGAAAATCTGAAAACTATACATTTGTAATGAAATCATAAAAAATATAGTCTTTATTAAAAGTACGCCGTAGTCAAGACCCTTTATCTCGGCAACGCGTGAAGTTTTTAGTTGAAATTAAAACCATATATTCAGTATCAGTCACGTTTGCGACCTCTTGAACCCAATGAGCCAAAAACAGCTTGAAAACCCAATTTAGGTGATTTTTTTCGCAGACTTCTCCAGTAAATTAGAAAAAAATGCGGTTTTCTGGTTTATAAAAAGCGTAGTCACAGAAAATTTTGTAAAATTTGCTCAACAAGTGGAGAAAATTTGGGAGTAGCAACATAGAATTGGTGGAATTCACTTGATCCAATCAACAGGGACCTAACTACGCCAACAGGTGGCTGATTTTTCCGCTAGCCAATGCAAAACTTACTGCTTCTATACTATAACAACGCTGTTTAAAGGGGGTGTTGTTCTAGACATGTGAGACTCACACTCACACTCCGGTAGGTATCTCAAACACGACTGAAAATTTTCTTGCAGACCTTCAAAAGTATTATATAATATCAATAAAATTGTATGGATGATGTTATTTTAATCAGTCTCTATGTCTGCAGTAATTCTCCATCACGATAGAAAATATTAAACTTAAAAACCAGAAACATAAGCCCTTTAACTCGATGTCTCTGAATTTATTATACAAGTAGATGATTCAGGATTTATTGTTCTTAATGCAAGCAACCAAACCATCATCATATTCAAGTATGGATCTTAACATAATATACAGGTACCGTTTAGCGGCAGAATAAAGAAATACCATAATGTATCTTAAAATACGTCAACATTGCATAAAACAGTCCCCCAAAAGTCTCGCCCTTAAGCTACGAACGCACTGACACTACATAGATACTCACTAACTAGGCAAATATCGAAGGCGCCAAGCGCGCAGTGCAGCTGGCTTCGAAGTTCCTAAAGTCTGCGCCAGATAAGTAATAATTAAAGGTCATTAACCCGCATACATAATTCCGAAAACAGGAATAATGACATAAACTTGTCCCGAAACTACCTATATCGTCATCCTTGACTTTTTCTAGTAATAAAAAACGATTATTGATGTATTGTGCGGGTACCTACGCAGAGAAATTAAAGAAAGAGCAATGACCTTTAATTCCTACTTATCTGGCGCAGACTAACACGTTCTTTTGTTTAACTTCGGCACTCGCTAGGCGAGTCGCAATTCTGTCGGCACTAAGCAAGCCACCTCTCAGTGCGTAGGTACCTAAGTTACAGTTTCAAGCTGGGAAGAAGTAACATAACATAACAACATTTATTTCAGGCTAAAATAGCTACCTTATAATTATAGTTATTTTATTTTTTCAAATTAGATTAAGGACTCATCATACAGAATTCAATTGAAAGCACAAAAGATACATTAAACACACACAATACATTAAACATTCCAATGCAACACGAAAAAATAACCACACAAGACATAATATATTCATAATATATCTATTATAATTATGTGGACGTCTTTCGGCTGAAATGACGATGATGAAATTATGTATAATAATAATTAATCAATTATAAACATAATTATTTAGTTTTTGTTTCATCGTAATCGGTTAATTCTATCAAAAGATGTATGAATTTAAAAGTGTTCAAGAAGAACTAATCATCAAAGATGCAGCGACATCTATTGTACTATTACGGTACTAATGACTAAAAATGTGCTCACCAGATAAGTTTTAAATCGACTGACCGGCTTTCTGCCGGCCGGGCGGCCGGTCGATAGATGCGTTGTTCATTTCACTCCATTTTCTGAATCGCGGTGTTAAAATTTTCCGTGAAAGAATGACGCTCGCCAGTGTCCGTTACGAGTACCTCGACTTTGGTTTTTTACCAACGAAACAAGGAGGAGGTGTTCTCAATTCGACGCGTATATTTTTGTATGTATAGAGAAGTCCGATATGTATGGTCCTTTTTGTTGTGAAAAGCTTAAGTATATCTCAAAGTTGGTCACATTCCCATTTAAAATTGCAAAATTATGTTTGGGCTAATTTCCTGCACCTTTGATGAGAACTTTCGACCTACGAGTAGCTGGAGTATGACTGTTGAAGACGTAAAGTTGTCGAGGCAAGCCCTTATTTGGAAAAAAACATATAGGTAGATTATTTTAGTGATTATTTCAAATATATCAAAGAAATGGGGTGGCTAAGGCAAAGTAAATCTCAGATGGCGCCACCATAGTTGGTCTCAATCTGACCAATGAGGTTAAGCTATTTTGAAATATAAAATGACATTACCACATTTTCAACCAATGCTTGGTTGAAAATGTGATGTGTTGTGTTGATGTTTGGGTACCAACTATGATAGCGCCTTTAGTTCCACAGTTAGCCTCCCCATTAAATTGTTACCCACTTGAATCTATACTAATATTATTAAGCTCAAGAGTTTGTTTGTTTGTTTGGTTGGTTGAACGCGCTAATTACAGGAATTAAGTACTGGTTGGAATAAAAAAAAAATCTTTTGGTTACCTAACATCACGCTACAACTAAAAGGAGCGGAGCATCAATGATAAATGTTGCAAAAACTGGGAAAATGTATTTCTTTTGAGAGCTTCCGTTGCGAGCGCTGCACAAACGCTTAAAGTTCGCAACAATCATGTACGAGGGAATTGTTCGTCTTAGATCGTTCTAAAAAATCCGCAACAGCATATGTTTATATTTTAAGGTTGAGTCACACTCTCTCTAACCCTCTCTCTCTCATGTGACGCAGACGAAGTTGCGCGGGTCAGCTAGTAAAATCATAAAAATCCAAATCATATGTTCCAGGATCACGCAAAAACGACTGCATATCCTGTCCAAATTTTGCACAATTATAGGTTTTATAGTCTTCTTCAAATGTTAGGCTATATATTATCACGCTCCTTTCTTAAGGGGGTGAGCAATATTGCATTATGTCCGTGTTCTTCAATTTAAACTCAAACTCAAAGCATATAATTCAATTAGACCATTACGGCACTTTTAAATGTCAAAATTACAAATTAAAAACAAAGCTACAGTCCCAGTCACAAGGCATAATAACTTGAGAAAGTACTGTAGTTGCCCATTCCCTAGCGTAGATCTCTATGGAGAAGAACGGGCAAGAAAATCCATAGACACTCTTTTAAATCAAAATAAATCAAAATAAAAATTTTCTTCCACAAATAAAAACATACAGTACTTATGTTGTAACATATATATACAGGAAAAAGTATTTTATTTGTGGGAGACTGGCGCCTAAGCTAAGCCGAGGCCTGTATTTTAGGACACCAGGTCCCCACTAAGATAAATATTAGGAGATCTAACAAAAGTAGTGCCATATACTTATTGCAATATGCATCAAAGTTTTTAAACCAGATAGGCAAACTTATATTAATAGTACTACATAATTAAGATAGAGTAGATTTTGTGTGGTAGTGTATGAGTGCTGTTGTATGAGCGTGTGTTCATGTATGAGTGTACTATGTGAGGTGTGTGGTGATTGTGTGTTATGTGTTACAAATACTACAAAACCTGAGACAAAATTTACTTTTTTATTTCCAGTAGTTCCTCAGTCCCCTAATAGTCCAATCCCAACAGCCATTACGTTACCTTTCCCTAACATTGTTTTGAATTAGAATTAAATATATTTTTTATTTTATTAATTTGATTATATAATCTAGGTGCAATAAAGTTATAAATTTTTTGTGCAAATCTTGTTTTGGTTTTTGAGGTTTTGCAAACGGCATAGTGCCTTCTTGTGTTAGCAATCTCCTGGTTAAACGCCGATATATCTCCATGTTGTCGAAGGACGCTCAGAAGAATGTACAGTTGTCTAACTGTTAGTACACCGGTTTCTTGATATAATTTCCGGGTAGAGAAGAGTCTAGGCTTAAAGAAGGCAACCTTTAAAATCAACCTTTGAGCTCGTTCTAGCTCCAACAATTTTGTTTTGTCCGTGCCGCCCCATGTAGTAATACAGTAGGTCACAATGGATTGGATCAAGCTCTTGTAAACCATGGTCAGCGTCTTTCTATCTGCTATGTGTCTGAGTTGTCTAAAAATGTACGTAAGTTTACATACTTTCTGCGCGATATTATGAATGTGTTCTCCAAACGATAGTCTATTGTCAATAGTAACGCCTAAGTAACGTATTGATTTGACAGATTTTATTTGCGGACAGTTACTACACTGTAATACGGGAGGAACTGAACATTGGTGGCCAAATATTTGGGATACGTTTTGTGAAGTCACTGCTAGGTGACGAACGGAAAATTGCATGTATTTGGTCTTGTCCGCATTCAATGTTAGTGAATTTGCAGACAGCTAGTGGCAGATAGTGTTAAACCCAGCCTGTGTTTTAGCATAAACCTCTTCCCAGGTGTCACCTACAAATGTCAAAGTAGTATCATCTGCATATGAGATAATATTACAGTCTTGGATTTGGAGCTGACAGAGCTCATTTATATAACATAAAAATAAGGTGGGCCCAAGAATACTCCCTTGCGGGACTCCAAACGTCATTTTAAGATCATCACTCGCGTAGTCACCGATACTCACACACTGAGATCTTCCCGATAAATAATCAGCGAAAAGATCAAGCTGTTTCCCCCGTATCCCATGCTGTTTAACTTGTTTAAAATGTTGTAACAAAATCTTGGTAACATCATTAATTTTGAGATAATACATATATGTGAGAACGATGTAGAAAGACGTGCACATTAAGATCGTCCAGAGTAAAAGATCAGATCGACAATTTAAAAATAAGGTAATTAAAATGAACCGTGGCAGCTAAGAGATGACCAGTCCCAACTGACAGCGCCCTTTCACAAACATGACGCATGTACCGGCGCCATTCAACTCAACCATATTGAAGGGAACTAAATGACCCGACAGATCCGCCACCATCAGCGAGACATTTGAGTGAGCATGACATTCTCTCAGCTACCAAGGCATATTCAAGTCAATGAAAGATAACTAAATGTAAATGGTGGCTGAACAGTACAAAGTACTCACACATGTGCTATGCAATTATATAATACTAAGAAGTGGAATTTATACAATGCAAGTATATTTTTACAATCTTCTGCAGCTTCCACAATACATCAACATGGGAATCAATTCTTCTTCTTCTTTGCGTGTCGATAGACTCAAATAATGCCCGACCAGTACAATCAATTAGTTTGCCCCTATGGTTGTGTAGCAGGACAGCATAGCATTGAGCCAAGCATTTTTATCATAAATGTTTGACGTTTCAACCATTACATTTATGAGAGCAGCTATTTTAAGGCCCTTCTAACCCTAAAATTAGCAACTCTATTTGTGGTGGTTCAAACTTCGTTTGAAATACTGTTAGAATAAAGTTCTAATCAGCTTGCACTACAAAGCGGTTGTTACGTCAGTCACTGCATTAATCCTCAACTTTACCATATATTTATTTCAAAATTAATGCTGCAGTATTTTAGGCGTAACGTAGGATCATGCTAAGCCTTTTGAGGCATGTTAGGCCCTTAAGCTTATGTCAACGGAGTAAACAGCCTATCGGTTTCATGATCGCTCTGTAAACTGCGTGTCGCATGTTCGAACCCGAGTATTAAATTCACTTTTTTTGATTTGTTTTAATTAATTTTTCTTTAAATATTTGTCCAAAAAGTAATAGAAATTATAGCATAAGAAGACATGCTGCGTCGACCACAAATAAATTGGGATAAAGCCAGGAGAACGATGATGAAAAATAAATACAGAAAACAGAAGTCTGATAAGTGCACAAGTTCTTGCTGTACTAAAACAGAAGTCTGATAAGTTCACAAGTTCTTGCTGTACTAAAACAGAAGTCTGATAAGTTCACAAGTTCTTGCTGTACTAAAACAGAAGTCTGATAAGTTCACAAGTTCTTGCTGTACTAAAACAGAAGTCTGATAAGTTCACAAGTTCTTGCTGTACTAAAACAGAAGTCTGATAAGTTCACAAGTTCTTGCTGTACTAAAACAGAAGTCTGATAAGTTCACAAGTTCTTGCTGTACTAAAACAGAAGTCTGACAAGTTCACAAGTTCTTGCTGTAATAAAACAGAAGTCTGATAAGTTCACAAGTTCTTGCTGTACTAAAACAGAAGTCTGATAAGTTCACAAGTTCTTGCTGTACTAAAACAGAAGTCTGACAAGTTCACAAGTTCTTGCTGTACTAAAACAGAAGTCTGATAAGTTCACAAGTTCTTGCTGTACTAAAACAGAAGTCTGATAAGTTCACAAGTTCTTGCTGTACTAAAACAGAAGTCTGATAAGTTCACAAGTTCTTGCTGTACTAAAACAGAAGTCTGACAAGTTCACAAGTTCTTGCTGTACTAAAACAGAAGTCTGATAAGTTCACAAGTTCTTGCTGTACTAAAACAGAAGTCTGACAAGTTCACAAGTTCTTGCTGTACTAAAACAGAAGTCTGATAAGTTCACAAGTTCTTGCTGTACTAAAACAGAAGTCTGATAAGTTCACAAGTTCTTGCTGTACTAAAACAGAAGTCTCATAAGTTCACAAGCTGTTGCTGTACTAAAACAGAAGTCTGACAAGTTCACAAGTTCTTGCTGTACTAAAGGTCTGATAAGTTCTCAAGTTCTTGCTGTACTAAAAGAGAAGTCTGATAAGTTCACAAGTTCTTGCTGTACTAAAACAGAAGTCTGATAAGTTCACAAGTTCTTGCTGTACTAAAACAGAAGTCTGACAAGTTCACAAGTTCTTGCTGTACTAAACAGAAGTCTGATAAGTTCACAAGTTCTTGCTGTACTAAAACAGAAGTCTGACAAGTTCACAAGTTCTTGCTGTACTAAAACAGAAGTCTGATAAGTTCACAAGTTCTTGCTGTACTAAAACAGAAGTCTGATAAGTTCACAAGTTCTTGCTGTACTAAAACAGAAGTCTCATAAGTTCACAAGCTGTTGCTGTACTAAAACAGAAGTCTGATAAGTTCACAAGTTCTTGCTATACTAAAACAGAAGTCTGACAAGTTCACAAGTTCTTGCTGTACTAAAGGTCTGATAAGTTCTCAAGTTCTTGCTGTACTAAAACAGAAGTCTGATAAGTTCACAAGTTCTTGCTGTACTAAAACAGAAGTCTGATAAGTTCACAAGTTCTTACTGTACTAAAACAGAAGTCTCATAAGTTCACAAGCTGTTGCTGTACTAAAACAGAAGTCTGATAAGTTCACAAGTTCTTGCTATACTAAAACAGAAGTCTGATAAGTTCACAAGTTCTTGCTGTACTAAAACAGAAGTCTGATAAGTTCACAAGTTCTTGCTGTACTAAAACAGAAGTCTCATAAGTTCACAAGCTGTTGCTGTACTAAAACAGAAGTCTGATAAGTTCACAAGTTCTTGCTATACTAAAACAGAAGTCTGACAAGTTCACAAGTTCTTGCTGTACTAAAGGTCTGATAAGTTCTCAAGTTCTTGCTGTACTAAAAGCATTTTACCTTCTTTAATTACTAATTATCAATAATCATTCTATTTCTAATCATTTTATTTATATCATAATTTTTTTATTAGTGCACACGCGATAAGGTTGATTTTTGCTTGGAGTTACTCGTAATAAAACTACGTGTAGACTGTTTCACGGTTTATTTCTCACTGACTAATTTAAAGTAATGTGGACTGTAAATACATGCATAGGTACATATGAACAGCTATGTATTAGGCTGCTAACACAAAATTTCGCTGTGGCGATTCGACTATTAGCATCCCTGATAATGAGAAGGCCTGTTAATGTAGATAGTTTTAATTTTCTAGCGATAGGTCTGCAAGATGTACAGTTACCACGTAGACCGTATTGTTGGTATAGCGGTCGAAAGCGACCATTAGGTCCTGGGTTTGATTCTCGGGTTGGGCAAAGTGTTATCGAGTTTTTCACCAGTACATTCTAAGTAGCAGCTGCGAAATCTGAATTTGTGCCCGGTTCCTAAGACTGTCATAAACAAATATATTTTTGTTATATTGCGAATGGGTTGCCTGATTAAATTAAGTCAAGGCTACCTACATGTTACATATTTTTATTTTTATTTTGCTTATATAATGTAAATGAAAATGAAAAATGTTTATCAGAAATATTAATAATAATAATAAAAATAAGAATAGTTTATTTCGGAACAATAACACAAGAAAAGGTAAAAGGTTAGGTTAGGTTAGGTTAGGTTAGATTAAAATTAATGGAACTAATGTGTTTTCCAAACCAAACGAAATCAAAATTAAGCGAAACTACAAAGCATAAGGGCCAAGAATCTGTTGGGTTGTCAATCTTTTCCTCCCTATTACAGTGTTGTAAGGTTGATAGTATATAATTTTCATCATCTTCATCAGCTTATAATTTTCCCACTGCTGGGACATGGCCTCCTCTCAATGAGACGGAATGGGCCACCACGCGCCGGCCTAGTGCTGATTGGTAGATGTCACATGTCTACGAAGTTTTTGGTTCTAGGACATGCCAACGGTGAAGGAAAACATCGTGAAAAAACCTTCACGATGTTTTCCTTCACCGTTTTGAGAGCAGTGGTGATGAAATAAATTACACAAAGTAATGCGCCTGTTTGGGTTCGAACCCACGACTTACTGTTCGTAAGTCGGGGCCGCCACAACTGGGTCACTGCTGCGCTGTTTATAATTATACTAGTACTAGTATTAAAAAGAAAACATCAGAAAATTTACTTCTACTTAATAAAATATTCGTCAACTGGCGAGTGAGAAACTCGCGAGTGCGCACGAGTTGGCACCTTCCGATTTTATTTTTTTTGACGTAAACTTGCTTGACCTTGAAAATCTGACGTAAAATACATCAGATGTAGAATCGTAAGTATAAAATATGACCTACTTTAAGATATTTTTCAACACACTTGCTCATAAAATGGCTCTAATTTCACCGCAATTAGGCACATAATGACACAACATGTAGCAAACCTTATAGGGGTTTAAAAATGCTACTCTGCTAAAACAAATGTAATAATTTTAAATTGGTAAATAAATGAAAAAAGAAACCTGTAATCAAACTGTGACTTTTCATTGCTATTATTCACAAGTGAGTAATAGGTTTTTTTTTATATTATTGTTTGAGTTGCTTTGTTCTTAAAAAAGTATCGATACAAAAATCGAAAGATCGTGTTTAATAGTACAAATAAATTAATGTAGCTATTGCTTGCTCATTTTATGAAACTTCGTATAGATATAGATAATTTCCACTCCCGACCCGTGGTACAACTGCGATGTCCAACTGGTTGTACTACTGAGAAGTAAATTTACCCATGGTTCAACTGGTTGTTCTATGGGGAAATATCTTTACCAATGGTTCAACTCGAGTGAGTTGTTCTTTCCTTGGTCCAACTAGTTGTACTTCTGGGAATTGAATGTATATATGGAACAACTACTGGTAATAAACAGGAAAAGGTTATCTATCAATGCTGAAGTGCAATGCAATTACTACCTCTTTTGATTAATTGACTTACGTTTTTAATAAATAAGACTTTCACTCAAATATAACTCTTGTTTTCTCTGTAATAAAGAAAACTTTGTATTCCCCATTTTGTACGTGGTTATAACGCTATCCGCGAATAGCCAAAAAAAACAAACCTCATTCTTTTAGTCTATGGCCGATCGCCATTGTTAGATGCGCGCCCATAGGAAAACTGATTAATTTTTCCCGCCATTGCGAAATTTTTTTCACAACTCGTTTTCACTGTTGAAATTATAGTTATTTATTAATTAAAATATCTACAAGTACTAGTTACGAAGAAAATGATTTATGTTGTACACCGCCCGATGTAACATGTGAAGCCCTTAACGTTATGGAAAGTTTACTACTGAAAACTCCAAGGACAAAAATATCTATTATCTACTAAATAAAATTATTTTTTTACAAGTGTGTTGAAAAACGTCGTATTGATGATTACCGTCCTCGGCTCTCTTAGGACCCTCACCTAACGGCTTGGGTTTCAATGGCCTCAGCGGTAATCACTAACATTACACACTTGTACCATAATGTACTATTATACGACTAGACATATTATAAAATTCTTTTCATTTGACTGTACTTTATAACGTGAGTGCGAGTTGACAACTCAACCAACGGTCGCGCGCACTCGCGCGTTTCACATAAGTCGCCAGTTGACGGCATTTATTCGTTCGGTACTAGCACGGTAATATTATAATACAGTACTCCAACTTCATACAAACGGACGAAACGCGAGCTATACCTACGCGCCTCGACCTCGGGGTGCGCTCGGGGCGCAGACAGTCACGGCTGTACCGCAGTATCGAACGGACTGTGTGTTGTTTTTTTAACAATAACCGCGCGATTTTTTCGTTCAAAATCAGTTAATATGACGAGTAGGAAATATTGTGCTGTTTTTGGTTGTATGAATTCGTCAATAACGCATCCAGACATAAGTTTTTTTAAATTACCTGGAAACTCTGAAAGGTAAGACTATAAAATAGTTTTACTTACTAGTAGGTAGGTAAATAATGTGTGTCTTTTTAATGGATAAGTATTTCCTTTTATCTCACGAAAAAAAAGGTGTTTGGATTAATAAATAAAGCGAATAGAGTAACATGTTTTTTTAATTAAATCTACCAATCAAAAAACAACACGCATTTTTATTGAACACTTCCTATTCAATATACAAAGTATTTAATTTATTTATATAAAAAGGATATTTACAATCACAAAACTAAATAGAAACAGAAAGTAGGCAAATGTAAT
The DNA here is from genome assembly GCA_941918905.2 of Xestia sexstrigata. Classification (NCBI taxonomy): domain Eukaryota; kingdom Metazoa; phylum Arthropoda; class Insecta; order Lepidoptera; family Noctuidae; genus Xestia; species Xestia sexstrigata. The sequence continues at coordinate 5,062,629 of OW799200.2, read as the reverse complement.
TAAAATGCTGGAGACGGGCAGCCCTAACGCATGTTTACGTACCGCGCGGCTGTAGGCATTTATTTCTATCATGCGGCCGAGTTACACTACTGTATTATAATATTACCGTGGTACTAGACAGGCTTTATTTACAATTGTAGAGATACCACAGAGTGAAGAGGAGTTACATCCGTAAAAGTAACAGTTTCACTCGCGGCATGTTAACTTCGGAGCAAAATATTCATAATAGTCAAAATAAATAATTATGGTGAATAAACAAAGGGCTTGCTTCGACAGTATTTGTAACATATCGATCTACGTCTACGCACCATTTTTTTTTTGCCCATTTATCGGATTCCTTAAAAAAGTATAGGTACGCTTCGGCCGTCTATCCTTGGAAATACGTGATCTAATATTATTGCCCTGTTCTTCTTCTTCTTTCGTATCGATGGTACGTCTTATCAAAATAGAAACTTCCAGGTGGCTACATTAATCGCGGCGTCAGTGGCGATTTTTACAGTTAGTCCTCTAAAACGCAGGTGTAGGGATACTTTGGACACTCCAGCAAGTCGGCCATGGTCATGTCGGAAGGCGCATTGAGCTGTTACAACCATGGAAGTACATTAAAATTGAAATAACTTGGAAGTCTATATTAAAATTGAAAAAAATGAAATTGAAGAGATAAACAAGACGAAGTGCGACCAAAGTGTATAGACTTGACTTGACTTGTTGAAAAAACAAACAAAAGAGCTTTGCATCTGTGAAGATCACACTGCGGCTGACATTCGTGTTAATTCAGAAACCACAAATCATTAACTTTTTACACGTTAACCAACGTTCCCCTAATTTTGTCCGTAATAGTTGACCAACTTATAAAATTTACTTGGATAAATTATTTTCCTAAACATAATGAATGGGAGCACAGGTATTTCAACTGCAGTCGGTTAAAAAGTGGGAAGATACACGATTCATCACCGAGAAATAACAAAAAATGACAAAATTTCAAATAGGTATCTAATAAGTTTTCGAGAAAAATCTTATTTTAAACTAGCGACTCGCCCCGGCTTCGCACTCGTGCAATATTATAAACCTTCCTCTTGAATCTCTCTATCTATTGCTGAAAACTGCATTAAAATCCGTTGCGTGGTTTAAAAGATCTAAGCGTACAGACAGCGGTAGCAACTTTGTTTTATACTACTTATGTAAAGAATTATTATTTTGTTTTTCTCATAAATCACAATTTCACTAATTTAAGTAACCGTTGATGTGTTAACTGGACACTAATGATCTCTTACAAAACGAAGTTTCATAGTTGTTATAACAACACACACCATATGGCTATTTAGAAAGAAATAAAAAGCCTCTGTTTTAGATATCTCTCTCGGCACGTTTTTCTATTATGAGTGCTAAGTCCAGTGAGTAGTCTTAATTCTACTTCCATAAAGTGCAAAGTTCCACGACTCATCTTGACACTGCCGTCACTACATGACGCAGGAGAACAGAAAGCTTGTAATCTACACTAAGATAAAAGAGAAGGGATTTGTATTTTTGTATGTTTGTAACGAATAAACTCAAAAACGACTAGACCAATTTCAAAAATTATTTCACCATCATAATGCTACGTTACCCCTATTGGCCCTGAGTTACATAGGCTATATTAAAAAAAAAGAACCACCCGTGCGAACCTGGACGGGCTGCTAGTTTCAAATATCTAATTTGCATTTCCGTAATGATAGAATTATATCATAGATTCATATATTTCAAAATACTTGGTTTCCTAACGAAAGATAGTAATGATGTTTGAATAACTAGGACAAATCTAGGAATTAGTTTCCTAATTTCGATATTGCAATTTCAATATGACAAGTTGTTTCCAACGATTCTTAGGCCAACGCAAATAACTTACAATAGGTACTGTAAACTGAAATATTCATAAAAATATAAATACGTAAATAATCTCTGTTCTGTGTTAAAGTCCCTGTTTTAGTGCAACAGCGAAAATGAAATACTCAAACTACTGAACTGACAACAACGTGCAACAACTGAATAACATTCCATGAACCGTTCGATTCATTCTGTCTGGTCGTGTCAGAAATGATTTGTGATATTGAAACGTGCTCAATACTGCGCGTACCAATGATTGGAAATGTTGGATGCTGCTGAAATTCATGCCAGTTTCACAGCATGAAATAGTGTTACTATTTTTAGCCGTCAAAAGAGTCTAAACTGTTTCTACAGTCATAAGATTGTTATAACGCAGTCAGGCATCTATCTACCTTTACTGATCTGCTACGTCGCAATTGCATGTCCTTGAGATACCGTTATAACAAAATGATGCTAGTTATACCAGTTTCTCAAGGATTATCAAACCCGAGAAAATCCAAGTTAATTATTCGAACTCACATAGTTCTACCTGCAACAATGATCTCGCAATTCATAATTAGTTTTCATTCGTGAATCGCCGAATCACTATTATTATTTTATAAGAGATGAGCGATACTAAATTCAATGTAAGGATCTATTATCCTCCGACTACACTATAACATTGACATTTTAGCTTGTGAAATTGTCACCCAAAATGTTCTCGCGCATGGTCACTGTGCCGTACAAAATGCTGCCTTCGAAATTCCTAGAACTCGATCATAAGTATTTTAAAAAAAAAAAGTCAAACGTTTCATCTTTTGCCAAAGTGCCAAAACCGAAAACGGGAACTTATACATATAATTAAGTCACGCAATTCACGAAACATAACTAGCGGCAGTAACCTGACTTCTACCAGCCACGATTTCTTTCGAAACTCTTTGCAGTAAGCAAAATTCTCCACAAAAATGAAATAAAGAAACTGGCAAACACTGTCAAGAGGTAGACCCCTTAACGCACAGAGCTGAGGTCACGATCTCTGTACTTTTCATGCAGGCATTCGCCATTTCGTTATTGTTGCATTTCGGAAAGGTTCACCCAAGTCACACTGTATGTTTCCACATTTATTGTGCGAACCACTAGTTTGTGGAATTCACTGCCAGCTTCTCTGATCATTATAATCTGGATTTATTCACAGTTCGAGTGAATCGGTTTCTTCTAGGCAAGCGTGCTCAACCTAGGCAGAATCATCGCTTCGCCTCAGGCGAGTAAAGTTGCAGCCGAACGCAAGCCAATTTAGTGTAAAAAAAAACATTGTTGACTTAATGGATTTCAACAATGGATTACTTAATTGCATTTGTCTTTTGCAGCATCTGTATTAACAGCATAAACAAGTATCAATCACATGTAAAAAGATTAGTATTTCTACAACAAAATTCAATAGTGTTGGCATACCTAAGTTTTTGGTGGCTTAATGATAATAAGTAATTTATATTATTATATTATATCTTTGCGTTATCTCATATCAATCCAACGCATTTGTTATTTTTCCATCCTCGTTATCACTCATATAATAACGTCGATTTGTCTAAACAATGACGACAGATTATGAGATCTGAGGTTATTTTACTTTCTAACCGTACTTTGCGACAAGCAATTTATCATACTATGTCATCAACGGATCAGGAATTTTAATATTATAATAAGGTGTATCTATTATTCATACACGAAATATTTTCAGGGAATTATCTAACGTAGCAATTTCAAGGAAAAATATATATTTGTCTGAGTAGGTATATATAAAAATTCAAATTCATTTATTAATTTTTTAAATTACTTGACCCACAAAATAAATACCTACTGGCTCTTTATTTTTCAACATCCATTACGCTAATTTACTAAGACGCCGCGGTCGTATACGTCATGCTACGTCGTAGTAAAGGTTTTATGCAAAATGTCTCAAGAAATTTTGGAATTAGAATAATTTCGTAAAATCACACGTAACCACATTGGTTTTATAACTTCCACGTGATGCTGTAACAAAAGACCCCGCACAGACATACAGACACACAGAATACAGACACACAAACAGACGAAAATTCTGAAAATGGTAGAAATGGGTTCTGTTGGTGATCATTTAACACCCCTACTAATTTTTTTTCTAAATTTTTTCAATGTAAAGAAACGCCAAATCTACAGATTTATTTTAAGTAAGTATAGTATTTACTATTTGGCAAAGAATTTGCACTCCATTAGAAGTGATAATAATATGATAATCCATTTTAATTAAACAATGCTTACGACCATTAAGTAACGTACTAAAAGTACATTTTTTATACAAGGGGAGAAAGTTTGTTATTGGAGCCGAGGTTTTGAGCCGAGAACTGCAATAACAAATGTCCACGTGTATCAAACGACGTTTTTCAATACACTTTTGAAGAAATAAAATCAAAGAACGAAAAATATTTTTGTCATGAATTATTAGGAAACTATGATTTTGATTTTCTTTTTTTTCCGCGCTTTGCTTTCGCCAGGTTGAAGGAGAAGCAAAGGTGTGAAGCCGCTAAACAGCCTTATTTAAAATAGTACATTGTAATACAAGGGGCTAAAATGCCCCATTATATACGAGGTAGTAAATAGGAACCGAGTTATAATGGGATTTTAGCGCCGTGTGTTACACTGTGCTTTTCACTTTGAGTGCGAGAAAATTAGTCAATTTAGTACAAAAATATTTAATAAATATTACTTAATAAAATAAAAATCACTGTTAGGCTCCGATTCATCGTACGACCGTTTCAGAACGTCTAGTTCGACAGCGCCGCTACGGGATTCTGTGTGAAATAATTGATTGAGTTACGTCAGTATTATTACTACAGTATTATTATAACATACATCACACATACATTATATATTTAATATAATATTGTTTTTAAGCTTATAATTAGGTACTTAATCTTAATAGTTTTTCGTACATTGTACCTAGATACTAACACCAACCCAACAATAAACAGCATTGATTGATCTAAGGCTAAATTCGCGCAAATTTTTATAATTTAAATTAGGACTGCACTCGCTGTTCAAAATTACATTGTATTTAAATTTACTAAATAATTTATTGTAATTATTTTTCTATTCGTTGATTCGATATAGTGCGCCAGGGATCTTGGTAGGTATCTATAGTGAAAATTTATTTGGTTCCTACCTGCACTGCCAACAACACGGCGTGGTAACCACAATCATAGATCGTTTTACGCACTGGCCGGAAGCTGTACCAGTAGAAAATATAACGGCAGAAACAATAGCGAAAGAAATCTACGAAAATTGGATATGCAGGTTTGGTTGCCCAAGTAGACTGACCAGCGATCAAGAAGGACAGTTCGAGACAACTCCAACGCCAACTCTTTGCTAACCTACTAAAGTTACTAGGAGTACAGAGGATCCATACCTCTGAGTTTACACAGCCAAAACTCGCTAGCGTCTCCGTAAATTGTTTGTATGAAATATTGTACAGCGTCCCTAGCGATCACAGAAAGAGTTAAAATTCGTACCATGAGCACTGTAGATTACGATAAATTAAAAACCTAACATAATCTATTCGCTAGTCACTGACGTTTTTCAGCTGTCACCATACGCAACGGTACCATGACTCACTAATTTCACTGAAGCTATCGAATAATACGCTTACGATAGTAGTTACTTAGCTCACTAGCATTTTGTCGTGTGAGACATGTGTTTACATTAAAATTATATACGTTTCAAAATCATATCTGCAAGAGCTTATTTAGCATAGAATATGTTAGTGGCCGCTGAATTTGAAGACCAGCGACGTGAACAATGTGAATTCAAGCCAAAATGAGAATTCATGTTGGACACCAATTGGAAAATATATCGTTTCGTCTAGCTAACTTCACCCTACTCACTGCTACTAATGTTTTGTTTCTTTCTCTCCCGCTAAGAAAAGAGAACGGCTCTTAAGCTCAAAATGTACTGTTATCGCTATGCTAAAAATGTTAAGACAGTCAATATCACAAATAAACCGACTAAATAGAAAAATTGACTGTTAGTGGACTACTTAAGGTATTTACTTGGGTTTTGAATTTTTATTCCATAAAATAAATGTCAAGGTCTTCTATTCAATTTGTAATTTTGTTTGTTGACGTTGTGTCACAGAGCTGTGTACTGTGTTGTGTGATATAAAAGTTTACAATAATAGATTCAAACAGATTATTGAATACAATGAGGACCAGTGTCTCACAGTTTCAATTGTTGGTGGAGTTCATGGAAATGTACGTTTCAACTTTCTATTGTAATATTATTCGATAATATCAGTGAAATTATTGAGTCATGGTACCGTTTTGTATGGTGACAGCTGAAAAACGTTAGTGACTATCGAATACGTTAGGTTTTTAACCTATCGTAATCTATAGTGCTCATGGTACAAGACTTGAGTCTTTCTGTGACCGCTAGGGGCGCTGTACAATATTTCATACAAATAATTTACGGAGACGCTAGCGAGTTTTGGCTGTACCCAGCCGGTGTGACACAGGCCTTAGCGCGGCTGAGCTAGTTTTAGGTGAGAGGTTACGCTTACCCGGCGAATTTTACAGTGAGGTAAGTCCGAAGTACAGCGGTGACGATTATACATACGTAGAAAGATTGCGAGAAACTATAAACAATCTTCGTCCCAGGTCACGGAGCGCAAGCGATTCGCGATGACTCATGTATTCTTAAGAAATGATGCGGTTAAAAAACCATTAACTTTAACTTATGATGCCCTTACAGCGTCATAAGTAGGGATAACAAAGTATTTAAGATACAACTTCCAAATCGACAGGTAACTATTTCGATAGGTAGGTTAACCAGCCTATATGTTAGCACAATCAGAACAACAAAAACAAAGACAGCATCATTATGAGGAGTAGCATCGGTAGTAAGGTTGTTACTTATACCACCAAGTTGACAATCTACAATCGTTAACGCTAGTAAAAACTAATCAAATGTATGGGAATGACATCATCTCAACGTTAAACCACGTGATCAACACAAACGAATAGAAAATACGTAATATACGTATAAGTGATAGAATAGAATGTTATCGTTTCTACAATGTTGATCGCTATACTCTTTGGTAGGAACGCTCACCAAAGACTAAATTGTAGGGTTTTTTTACAGACATTAGAGAACGAGCGATCGACTCAGTCGTGTCAACTTGGCTACCAATTTAGCGCTTTCTACAATCGCTTACGCCGAGGCGTTTACGATTGTAGAAAGAGAATTGATACGAAACGTTTGTAACTTGGCTAGGCCTGAAGTAATTTTCGCTCAGAACGGAGCAGGCAACCATGCCCAAGCTGAATTAGAGAGGAAATTGGAATTTTACAGTCTAATAACCATCGTCATAGTGTAAACAATTGTTGGTAAACCAATAAATAAATAAATAATATTCTATTTGTAATCGTGTCCAACGGGTGAATATTAGTAAAATATTGTAAAGTAAGTTAAGACATCTAGTTATAAGTACATAGCGATAAGGACTTCTGTTTCACATAGTTCTGAGCCCCACAAGAGACGCAACTATATAAAAATAAGTAACACAATGTATTGGTAATAAACATTTATTTTAAGAATCAGTTTCATTCTTCATTCTTCTTCGTTCTTCTCCATAGAGATCTACGCTAGGGAATGGGCAACTACAGTACTTTCTCAAGTTATTATGTCTTGTGTCTGGGACTGTAGCTTTGTTTTTTTTTGTATTTTTGACATTCAAAAGAGCCGTAATGGTCTAATTGAAATAAATGCTTTGTGTTTGAGTTTGAATTACACTTACACACAGTGGTGGTGCAAAACATGTCAACAGACTGACACATCCGGTAAATCGCGTTGTGTACTATGTTAGACTGTAAATGTAAACTAAGTCAATAAACATCTATGTAGCTTCTACGCCCTGACTTTCAATTATCCTCCCCGCGCAAGGCTACACTGCAACAAGGACCTGGGGAGCGAGTCTGCAATTACAATAGTGGCACAATCTATCTTTGATTTCATAATTGTTGATTGTTGTAATCTACTAATATAGTGGCGTCATTATGACTTTCCAATGATCAACAACTGACACTCCATTGAAAGAAATGGCATAGAATGGTAATCTTGTACACAATGACAAATGAATGACTGACTTATGCGGTAATCTGCTAAAATTTTGACAGTTCCAGCCAAAATTTGCTCAATTAGCACCATTTTGTATTGCAATAAATATAGACTTCTAAATAAAGATAATTTAAAACACTTAAATGCTCAAATAAAAATAAATCAAAACACCGGCCGCGGACTGCTAGAAATAAAAACAGATAAAACGTCAGTAACCAGTAATGTCACATTTCACTTTGACAGCTAAACAGATAAAATATTATTAAATTGTATAGTTTCATACTAATCCACGTTACACATAACTTAATGTTTTTTGCTATTTACGAACTTCTTACTACTTCAGATTGCATAGAACACTAATAAATAATATGTAAAAATATATATAAATGAAATCTGGCATGATTAGATGTTCAAATTTAATTCTAGTTTTTCGAAAATCATTTCTATTATCAGGTTTTATAAAAATGGCGACACAACAATGTCATTATAACACAATTCAATTACGAGACCATTGACCGACCAATGATCGACCAATGAATTTAGCAGATTACGAACTTTTAACAAAATGACAATGGCATCGATCGACAATTATGAAATCTGATATCTTAGGTATTAAATCATTTAAGTAGTACAATTTCTTTATTTTAATTTTGCCAGATACTCAATCTACTCGTTGACTCGCTTTAAAATTCACGGATTAAATTCACGAACTCAGATAGACTCGAGATATACAAAGGCTCTTAAAAAATAGACGGCAAATTGTCGTAATAGCTGCAATCGCTCGGATGTTTATTGTTTATACAACATCATGACGTAACAGCACGCCTGTATGCTCTAAGGGGGTACGCAGATGTGTACAATACACCCATGGTATTTTTGCGGATGAATGCAAAATAGTTATTTATGATAATAATGCGGTAAGTTGGTTTTTACAAACGAGTAGACGAATGTAGGCCCGAGACGAAGTCGAAGTCGAGTCAATTTCTGCACGTGTGTCATACAATGTTTTTCAGCACATTTGCTAGAAAACAGTACCTACAATATGTAATGAAACAAACAGCGACCGCAGAAACCACGGAAACGTCACCAATGAAGAAAAAACTGAAAATTTTCGTCAGCGCCATCTTGGATTTACATTTTAACCTCATTTTCATTAGCAGCGACTTAAAAAATCACGAAAACGACACCCATGAAGAAAAAACCGAAAATTTTCGTTGGCGCCATCTTTAATTTTCATTTTGAACTCATTTTCATTATCAGCGACCCCAAAAACCACGAAAACGACACCCATAAAGAAAAACCGTAAATTTTCGTCGTCGCCATCTTGGATTTTCATTTTGAGCTAATTATAAAAAAACCGTAAAGAATACGTACGGTGCTATGCAACGGGATATGCGGTAAAATAGGTACATAAGTGAGAGTACCTATTTTACCGCAAGTTCCGTTGTATGGTGCGTAATTTTTAACTTTCGAACAATGTATACAGGCTCCGCAAATGAGTTTTTTGAGCAAATGTGTTGAAAAGATTTTATTGGCATGAAGGCATATGCATGCATGGCATGATGGCAGAAGTATTGTGAGAGGAATTTATTTGTTTATTTCTCTTCCACAAATAAAAAACATACAGTACTTATGTTGTAACATATATATATATACAGGAAAAGTATTTTATTTGTGGGAGACTGGCGCCTAAACTAAGCCGAGGCCTGTATTTTAGGACACCAGGTCCCCACTAAGATACAATATATTAGGAGATCTAACAAAAGTAGTGCCATATACTTATTACAATATGCATCAAAGTTTTTAAACCAGATAGGCAAACTTATATTAATAGTACTACATAATTAAGATAGAGTAGAAAAGTAAACGAGTGTTTTTGTGTGGTAGTGTATGAGCGTGTGTTCATGTATGAGTGTACTATGTGGGGTGTGTGGTAATTGTGTGTTATGTGTTACAAATACTACAAAACCTGAGACTAAATTTACTTTTTTATTTCCAGTAGTTCCTCAGTCCCCTTATAGTTCAATCCCAACAGCCATGACGTTACCTTTCTTTTACATTGTTTTGAATTAGAATTAAATATATGTTTTATTTTATTAATTTGATTCTATAATCTAGGTGCAATAAAGTTATAAAAATTTTGTGCAAATCTAGTTTTGGTTTTTGAGGTTTTGCAAACGGCATAGTGCCTTCTTGTGTTAGCAATCTCCTGGTTAAACGCCGAATTATCTCCATGTTGTCGAAGGACGCTCAGAAGAATGTACAGTTGTCTAACTGTTAGTGCACTGGTTTCTTGATATAATTTCCGGGTAGAACTCAAACTCAAAGCATTTATTTCAATTAGACCATTACGGCACTTTTGAATGTCAAAAATACAAAAAAGAAAATCAAAGCTACAGTCCCAGTCACAAGGCATAATAACTTGAGAAAGTACTGTAGTTGCCCATTCCCTAGCGTAGATCTCTATGGAGAAGAACGGGCAAGAAACTCCATGGACACTCTTTTAAAATCAAAATATTGTTAAAAAATCTTGGTTACATCATTAATTTTGAGATTATACATATATGTGAGAACGATGTAGAAAGACGTGCACACTAAGAGCGTCCAGAGTAAAAGATTAGATCAACAATTTAAAAATAAAGTAATTAAAATGAACCTTGGCAGCTAAGAGATGACCAGTCCCAACTGACAGCGCCCGTTCACAAACATGACGCATGTACCGCCATTCAACTCAACCATATTGAAGGGAACTAAATGACCCGACACACCCGCCACCATCAGCGAGATATTTAAGTGAGCATGACATTCTCTCAGCCACCAAGGCATATTCAAGTCAATGAAAGATAAATAAATGTATATGGTGGCTGAACAGTACAAAGTACTCACACATGTGCTATGCAATTATATAATACTAAGAACTGGGATCTATATAATGCAAGTATATTTTTACAATCTTCTGCAGCTTCCACAATACATTAACATGGGAATCAATTCTTCATCTTCTTCTTTACGTGTCGATGGACTCAAATAATGCCCGACCCGAACAATCAATTAATTTCCCCCCCCCCCCCCTATGGTTGTGGAGCAGGACCAGCATTTAGCCCAGCATTTTTATCATCAATGTAATCCCCCAACTTATAATGCTTGCCTACATAGTGTGCGTTTTATACAAGATTTAAATTTCGTCAAGTTCAGTTGAAGAATGTGGGGAGGTATTTTATTGTAACATTTCAAGCAGTACCCCATGAAAGATGAATCTACTTTAGCAAGCCTGAAACCTGGCTGAACTAGTTGGTCCCTATTTCTAGTGTTATAGTGGTGTCTGTCACCTCTTCTACTGAATAAATGCCGATTTTTCCTAACGTACATGATGTTTTCATAGATGTATTGACAAGGTACTGTCATGATATTAATTTCCTTAAACAGTTCCCTTAGAGAATCGCGTCTACGTAATTCATAAATGGCTCTGATGGCTCTTTTCTGCAGAATAAATATAGACTCGATGTCTGCAGCCCATCCCCTTAGTAAAATACAGTATGACATAATACTATGAAAATAACTAAAATAGACTAGCCTCGCGGTATCAATATCAGTAAATTGACGGATTTTTCTAACAGCATATGCTGCTGAGCTCAGCCGTCCTGCAAGTGATGTTAAATGAGGACCCCATTGTAACCTTGAATCAAGCGTGATTCCCAAGAAAACCGTTTTATCGACAAATTCTAGTTTCTTTGATTCAATTTTATGTCACAATCACTACTTTTGACATTTGGCAGAGCAAATCTAATGCACTTAGATTTCTTCCATTTAGTACTAAATTATTGGCGGTAAACCAATTGTGGACCTGCAGTAGGGCGTTATTTACGTCGTCAAGATTAGTGGCACGTCTGTTTATCCTAAATATTAAAGAAGTATCGTCAGCAAACACCATATGCGGATGGTTGTTTTAAATAAATGGGGTAGGTCATTAATGTACACTAAAAAGAGGAAGGGACCCAATATCGAACCTTGTGGTACACCCATTTTTACTTTTAAACCCATTGAGTTGACTCCATTTATTTGTACCTGCTGCTGTCTATCATTCAAATACGATTTTATTAAACTGAGTGCAAGTTTACCTAAACCGTAATGCTCAAGTTTCAAGATCAGGGTTTCGTGATTTACACAATCAAATGCCTTCGAAAGGTCACAGAAGATTCCTATGGCATCTTGTGCCTCTTCCCACGCAGTAAATATGTATTTTAATAAAGTGACACCGGCGTCAGTTGTACAACGTCCTTTGGTGAAACCATACTGTTGCTCGTGTAATATTTTATTGGTGTTAAAATGGTTAAGCATTTGATTGAGCATTATCTTTTCAAACACCTTGCTGAAAACCGGCAACACGGATACGGGCCTATAGTTATTGGTGTCCTTACTGTCCCCGGATTTAAAAAGCGGTATTACCTTACTGAATTTCATTAGATCTGGGAAGACACCTTGATCCACGCACAAATTAAATATTGAGGCTAAATACGGCGCTACAGTCTCAATAATTGAGGTACAAGCTTTGATAGACATACCCCATAGATCTTCCGTTAATTTGATCTTGATTTGCTTAAAACCTTTTATGACTGTTAAGGGGTTTATATGCTGAAATTTAAATTCATTTGGACAGGCTCAAACGTTCGCTTTCAATAAATCAATAGAGGGCAAGGCAGAGGAATTTGAGGTTTCTGTAGTTTTAAGTGGGATACTGGTAAAGAAATTTACAAATTCTTGAGCAACTTCATTTTTGGAGCTCACAAGGCGACGCGATGTCTCTAGTGTGAAGTCATTACCTTGTTTTTTATTTCTATTTGTTTCATTGTTGATAATTTTCCAAACCGTCTTTATTTTGTTGTCGGCTGATTTAATCTTGTTGCTAATGAATAAGGATTTGGCTACCTTGCAAGTGTTTTTAAAAATTTTCGAGTAAGTAGCAACATATTTATTAAAAGCTTCAGTGTTGATGTAAGGCCGTATAGCTCAAACAATCGTTCCCTATTCTTCCTAATACCCTGTGTTGCCCAGTCACTGAAAATAAACTTTGGGCCAATAGTTTTAGATTTCTTTTTTAAAGTATTATTAAATTCGGTGTGCACTACCGAAAAGAATTCTTCATAAAATACATTTACATTGTTTCTAATATAACCCGGTATACTTAACTTGTTAATTCAATTATTATTAAATTTGTCTAGATTGCTGGGTGTTATTTGTCTAGTTTGTATCTGAATTCTTTGTAATTGTATATTGTACGCGAAAGTAACGGTCTGACCACTATGATCTGAAAGCAGGTAATTTACGATGGATTTATCTAAGTAATCGCAGCAACAAAAAACATTATAGATACATGTAGCAGTATTTGTAGTAATTCGAGTTGGTTCTGAAAACACATTTGACAAATTAAATGATTTAAAGAGACCTAAGAATCTACTGCTATTCACATTATTCTCTATGATATTAACATTAAAGTCACCACAGATAATTATTGGTTTATTACCAGTTACAAGTTTTGCCAAAGCATCTTCCATTACTGACTCAAAGATAGAATAGTTCAGGTAATTAGGGGGTCTATAAACGCACACTATAACATGCTTATCCAGCTCAACACAAGACAATTCAATGCTATGTTCAACCGATAGATCGACTATATCATTACGCGACTTAGATTTAATACAATTTTTGACTAGGATTAATGAACCCCCACGCATCTTAGATTTTCGGTTAAAGCAACTGCTCACATTGTAATTCTCATAATTTATTTGCATTACTTCATAATCTTTCATCCAATGTTCAGTAAAACAGATAATATCAAACTTAGTTTTTTCTAAAAATAGTTCTATTTCTAGTAGTTTGGAAGAAGAAGTCCCTGAATATTCTGGTGAAACAATTTTAAGGAATTCTGCTCAGCCCCTTTTTTACAATTAATTGATTGATTATAGAGAAGAGTCTAGGCTTAAAGAAGGCAACCTTTAAAATCAACCTTTGAGCTCGTTCTAGCTCCAACAATTTTGTTTTGTCCGTGCCGCCCCATGTAGTAATACAGTAGGTCACAATGGATTGGATCAAGCTCTTGTAAACCATGGTTAGCGTCTTTCTATCTGCTATGTGTCTGAGTTGTCTAAAAATGTACGTAAGTTTACGCACTTTCTGCGCGATATTATGAATGTGTTCTCCAAACGATAGTCTATTGTCAATAGTAACGCCTAAGTAACGTATTGATTTGACAGATTTTATTTGCGGACAGTTACTACACTGCAATACGGGAGGAACTGAACATTGGTGGGCAAATAAATTATGAATGTCACCTTTACTTTGTTATTTTGTATATTTGAATTTTATGTTAAATCTTACTCTTTTAGTTCTAGTTTTAGTTACAGTATAAATCTAGCCTGTATTGTCCCACTCCTGCGCAAAGGCCTCCCTCCATTCCTTCCAACGGTTACGATTCTGTGCTATTTCTTTCCAATTCTCAAGGAACACATCTAGTTCGTCCCGCCATCTCCATCTCATTTAAAATATCAGGTGGAGTAGATTCCATAATATCAGATTCCTCGCTTGAACTCATATTAATATTTTGTTTACAAATATCAGTCGGATAGTCGCAACAATCTTTGACGTTTCTAATATGAAAATGGCGCGAAATGCACGTAGTGAAAATTGGAACTACATCTTTCATCTCATTTACTCTATATTATTAAAGTGAGACAAACGTATTGAGAAAAAGCGCTTCCAAGGCGGTTCGGAGGTTATTTTATTCTCGTAATGTGAAACTCCTTGGTGGAATTGTTATAATATTTTATGGAAATTAAAACAAAAAACGTAAATAATACGCACGGTGCTATACAACGGGGTTAATGGGCACGTTCCGTTGTATGGTGCGTAATTTTTAACTTTCGAACAATGTATACAGGCTTCGTAAATGCATTTTTTGAGCGCACGTGTTGAAAAGTAATCAACGCAATATTTTATCACGTACCTATATAAAATTAGTGTAAGTATAAATAGAAGTACGCATTTAAAACAGATTATTATAAAGTGTGGTTTTTCAACTAGGTACTTGGTATACATCATCTGCTAATCCTTTTCCTAACTATATTGAATATATATTGAATCCCAGTATTTTACATGTTGCGACTGCCTATCTGACCGTCACAACCCAGTTAGGACTGGGGAATACGCCACCCCTTGGTAAAACTGGTTGAAAGACTTTTTTGGGCCACATTTTCAGAGGCACGGAGGAAACTCGGTATATTATATTGGCTTGACCTAAAGATCGACCCGAGCTGTTGTTATTATTTCATAATAATCAATTAACACTTTATAAAAAAAATATTTGGAAGTGGTCAAAGCATAAAAACCAAACACGGTTTGAGGGCAGACCCTGCGACTTTTTCTATCATCTAAATAAATATCTAGAATCCACCCCTTTGGCCACAGAGGCCACGCTTTTGCGTGAAAGTCATTGAAGGTGAAACAAAGAAAAGCATACACGTGTTCACGTCATGTAGGTAAATGACGTGAACACAATAAACTTTCAAACACGGTATTTGTTTTAGCAGTCATGTAAAAATATTAGACAAAGACTCTAAACAAGCGTAGTTTTTCTCGTCTTGACAAAAACATTTTAATGTAGTATAAAAACTTCCAATTACGCGTATTAATAATCTAAAATTTAGTTTTTAAAGAATTCCTTTTAAAAAATCAATAATCGTTAAACTCATACATAGCCTCGTAATTTTAATATAGTTCAGCTAAAATTATTAACACTTTGCATAACTAGCCATGAACATGATTATAAGCGCCCTACGTAATACGTTACGCGTCCACATCAACATTATTTATGTAGATAGACGATATTTCCCTAGCAGAATGTTGATCTAGATTGAGGATAACCTGGAAACAACAAGTTACTATTTCATTAAGCCTCGGGTATTTGAATTAGAGGTAAGGCCTTGCGCGTCATATCGTTCAGAAATAAACAAAAGTTTCCTAGAAACGCTAATGGATCCGCCATCGTCATGTCATTATTGTCATACCTTCTTTCAATATAGCCTTCCCTCCACCTCCCTGAAACCCTCCTTTATATTCAAAAGAAAATGGCACAAAATATAGTTAGATACTCTAGAACACAATGGTGTCGATTCTGTTGTGCACAAACGAAACTTAATTTAAGCTATTGCTATCTTTTACTAAAAGGCCGTGCAAGAAAAGGATGGCTATAGCTATGAACTAAGTTAGAGATGTCAAACTAGTTTATGCCTTGCGCTTCACCGTGTTTTTAGTCGACATGTTTTTACGTGCACCCTTCACTTGTATAGAAATATTAGTTGCAACTAAATTTGACAGCTCTTAATTACGTCAGTCTCTTTCTCGTTTTATTAGAGAGAAAAAGATAGCAAGAACCTAAATTAAAGTTTAGTTTGTGCACAACAGAATCGACACCAATGTCTAATTAGATTATCTTTTTTTAATGCGTCTCCGACAACGGAAAGACGCCTGAAAAGAAGATCTAAACAGCATTTATGAAAGTAAACTAAAGCAAAGTATCTAAATACAAACTTCTGTTTACATGCTAACTATTATCGTACAGAATATTGAAAACTGATCCGTTATCCTTCTGCGTAGTACTTAGTTCGTGCGGACGGCCCATGCACGTGGAGTGAGTGGGGTGGTGGGTGGTGGGTGGTGGTTGGTGGGTGGCAGCGGGCGGGGTGGCGATGCGCTTAATGTCACAGGTAAGTAAACCCGGTTGCAGCTGCGAGCCCGGGCAACAGCACCCCCTGCCACCCTACAAAAACCGGTCGTTCATTAAGTGCATTTAAATCATAACCGCACTTGTTTGTTTTGAGTAGCTTAGCTTTGTTCTTAAATAGATTAATGATAAGGCTAATATATTAATATTATGTATGTATTTATGCCTATAAAAAGATTAGTTAACAAACATTATTAGATGCTTGTTTAGTTTGGTTATTGTCATTTGAAAGTAGAGACGGCGTAATGCGACTGTTTTTACTTCAAGAAAAACACAAATTTCGAATAGGATTGCAATATAACAACGGGATGTAAGAGTGGCGATTCGTTAGCGGTGTTTTTACATCCGTTCTTGAACTAGAACTAGATCTTTTTGACGCCAATCATAATAGGCGAGACGACAAAAAAAAACTAATTAGTCCGTCAGTTAATCTAACTGACGGACTAATTAGTTTTTTTTTGTCGTCTCGCCTATTATGATAATCTATCAGAAAAATTTTGACCCGTGTTTTGTCTTTTGTCACGTAAATCAAAATTGACGAAGATATGAAGCTTTTAAAAATGTCAATACGTCACGCCTAGGTATAATTTTTAGCTAGTTCTGACGTCACGAGCCCCCACTCCCAAGTTTTGATGCGTTTTATCTTTGTCAATATTCATTGATTTACAAAAACAAAAAAATCGTGTCCATTAATTTCCAATACTCTAACTGACGGACTAAACAGATTTGCAATTTTTTGATACTGTCGTCATGGCTATTGCATCGATCATTACAGAATTAGTTGGAATTTGGAGTCTCATAAGAAGAACTGTGATTGTCTTAAGTTGAAGCGTTAACAACCATATGCAGTTCTTATACATGTGTGTTGAGATTAACCAAAGAGACTTATGATATACAATAGAGAGACTTATGAATATATTATATTTCGGAGTCGTACACATCCAGAAATCTAAAGGAAAGTTAAAGTAATTACTTGAAACATTTGTATGTACTTATGACAATAATAATTTTGGCCTACCTTATGCAACCCTAAACACACAACCATTCCTTGGCAGTCGGGTAAAAATGAATTATTTAGTTGTTCATTTTGCCGTGTGGTATCCGGCAGAGTAGAATAGAACCAACCCATTACACTCACGGGTGTCGTATAAGGCGACTAATGTCTGAGGCAGAACACCTTGCGCCTCCGTAGACCAGAGAAAGGGCAGCAGCGTTTTCTGTTAGTCTTTCATCACTGCGATCTCCAATCCGCCTGCCAAGCGTGGAGATTACGGCAAATTCCTCCTATCATGGGAAAGGCTTATGTCCAGCAGTGGACGTTTATGTGCTGTGGTAGTTGTTCATTTGATGATACTTTAGCATCGATGACGAATCGATACTACAAGAACAAAAAATTTTGAAACAGTTGTGAACGGTGACTTTTACTCACGTAAGTAATCAATTTGACTTGTTTATCGGGACCAATTTAGAACAAAAAAACAAGTACATTTTTTTTTTGGGACACGCCCGCCTTTTTATTCCCAAACCACTAACTCCTGAAAGCCAGAATCAACAGTGGCGACCACCAGAAAAGCGCCGAGACAATGAAGCTCGACGAAGTCCCAGATAATGAATTTAACTGTCTTAGATCACGCAACGAAATTAATCAGAAAAGCATAGTGGAGGAGTAGGAAATAACTGTAATTTCCAATTCCCTCCATATCAGCAGGAGACAGAACGAAACAAGGCCAATAGGCACAAAGGGACGTTTACAACTGGGATAGGCCCAGTTGCCTAGCACCACGGATAAATATTAACATTAATGGGTCCTAAGTAATTGTGAGCTGTTATATTTGATTCCAATAATAGGTATGGCAAATAAGCTTGAACGCACGGAAATTTGTTCTAGTTTCCACAAGGTCTGTATAGTAAATAACTCCGGATGTAACCTGTACACTATCCAACATAATATTGAGTTCATTCTGCCAAAGACTGCACTCCCATAAAATGTGATGTGCTGATTGTTCATATTCGCAGTCAGATGTGGAACATTGACAAAAAAGCGAGTCAACAAGCTTGAAGGAAAATAATTTACTCTTAAAGTTACCATGACTGGTGAGTTAGTGGGCAACACAGTGATCAACCTCCAACCATGTCCTGGCCAGCCGTTCACAAACGGATGGAAAGAACTGGTGGAGGTGTCGGCCCTTGATGGCATTATCCCACCTACATTGCCATTCCGACAAAAGTTCCTCCCAGCCGGTCTGTGTTTTGATTAAAAAAAACGAAGTTCTGTAAAATTATTTTGTAATGCGGGTGGGTGCCTGATATTCATTTAAATTGAATAATAGTAAATAGGGTAAATACGTTTAAAATAGTTATTGAAGATAATATATACAGATTATCTTTTTTATAACGGTGTATGGTCAATCTATATAGATTTACACCATACACCATAAATAAGCTTCTAAAATAATGCATTACTTTAATTAAGATGAAAATGGTTAAAGTAACCAACTGTTACGCAGCGACCCCATTTGTTTCGCTGAGAATGATATTTTCAGTCGCGCGTAATTTTAATTCTGTGATTTCTCCTAAATTATTCATTTAAATGATATACTGTAAAGGGCCATATTGATCTATATTAAATGCATAATGTACTTAAGGTACTGAATTGGATAAGGATTAATGCTGTATTGCTTAAAATCGCTTCGTAAATAAGCCATTATTTCTAGTAAAAAGTAAAAGATAAAAAATGGTTACTGTGGGGTTATCCCTAAGAGATAGACATATATCATCGTAGACTTTTTTGTAGACCTTTTTAAGGTGTACAATACTGTAGTACATTATTTTGATCTATCTCGTAGGGTTCAGCCAGCGTTTGCAATGTAAGCGCAAAAAAAGTGTTTCTTACGACATCACATTAGAAACCTCAAAATTATCAGTGTTTCTCTACTATATTTTGCATGTTATATCCATATAAACCTTCCTCTTGAATCACTCTATCTATTAAAAGAACCCGCATCAAAATACTTAGAAAGACTTTGTTTTGTACTATGTACTGATCGTGATTACCTATTACAATACCTACGAGTTTGTTCGTGTTGTAGGTCCGTTGATCACAAGCACTTAATAGTGTATTTTATGGTTACTCATTACAGACATACAGAGAGTACTTACATTTGTAGCCGGAATTGTTCAAGAGAAATATTAATTAAATTCTTACTATTGAGTATTGATTACATTTCAGTCAGAATTCTATTTCATCTGCAATTACATCGTTCAGTTCGGTATCGGTATTGAGAGGGGAGCTCGTGGCTATATAATAACAGTCACTCGGGGCGATCTTCAGGTTAAGCCGCGTTTGCCTAGGTTGCTAGGTGGATGGGTGACCACCCATTACATACCGAGTTTCCTCCGTGCCTTGGAAAGCACTTATAAGGCACTGAGCCTGTAGTACTAATCCAGCCCCTAATTAATTTTAACTTAGATCCAGCCTGTCCCCTTGCTGCCCCCCCCCCAGCGACGCCCTAAGCCGGGGTGGTTCGTACCTTACAGGGGGTGCCCTTAGTGCGTAGTCGCTTAGTTTTAGTTATTTAAAAAAAAAAAAAAAAACTGTTATTTATAGATCTTTGACAGTCGTACAGGTAGTCTGGCCCGAAAGTATATATACCTATATCATATATGTATATCAAATAAGTTTACCGAGGGTAAAGTATTGAATACGATATTATAATAATAAATAATAATCTCTATAATTCATTATAAAATTCCATAATTATATGTTAAGTTAAGAATATACAAAGAATGATAATAACATAAAAACTTAACAATTATGTTAGTAGACATTAACAGTATTAACGGGAGCATGAAGCTGACTTAAATACCAGATGAAAGGACAATCCAGTTTGTTGGCAATGACATTCAGGAGACTGTTGGTACTGCCACGCTGCACCCTGTGCAACATCAGTTTAGGCGTCCGCGAACATCCCTGAGGCACTACAGAAGCGTGGCAGCCCCAACAGCATCCTGAATGCATTATTGTACTGGACGCGAAGAGCATTAACGGCCTTTTGAGTAAAGCTAGTCCAGAGGCTACACGTGTTAAATACTTGACAGTATGCTCTGAAAAGAGTTATTTTAACTGAACCTGTGCAGCGCGAGAACCTTCAGATCAACATATTACATCTCACCGCCAATGCTCTTTGCTCCCGGTCCACATCTAGATTGTCCTTCAAATCCTCTGTAACAATATGCCCTAGATATTTAAACTGAAGAACACGGTTCAAGACACAAACACTCAACGATACAGTTGGGTAGCTCACATTAACCTTGTTATTCGCCTTAAAGATCAGCAATTCACTCTTGACCGAATTGTACCTCAAACCGTGTCGCTCAGCGTAACATTCACAGACCCTAATTAATTTCCTGAGACCAGCCATTGACGGGCTCAGCAACGCCATGTCATCACCGTAGCTAATATTATTAAAAGCTATTTATAAAGGGTGTAAAACACCTCATAACGAAGCCGAAAGACACTTGTTCTCTTCGTCATTGCGATAATTTTTTTGTTCTACACCGTACCTGGAAACCCTCTACTTACGGAGATATTGGGGGTCAAAGTTCCAACTTTTTGACACGTTTTTTTTTAATACAAGTGTTTAATGTAAGATTATTACTTTAAACACCTACACGATCACCGTACTATTCAATCCATCTATCAGCTTAATGTTTTGAGTGGGTTACATTGAGTTCTACCACAAAACATGACTTTTCACCCCAAAAAAAAAAGTCGTTTCCCAGCTATATTTTTTGCGTTAGTTACTTAGTTTGATGTAGGTACAGAAAGCTTGGTTGACGGCTTCGTGATGAGGTCTTTTACACCCTGTATAAAAGCTATAAAAGATATAAAAGTAGTCTAATAAAGTAGTTGGCACTGGGTAATAATCCAATACTAGTGTGGAGGTCTGATAGGCAGTCGCTCCATGTAATATACTGGTGTTCACTTATACAGCTGCATTCGGCTATACTAAAAGCCGACCAACATACCTAGTTGAAACGCCTAGGAAGCTGATGAGTTCGTTATTATTAAATTCTGGCATAATCAATTTATGTACCTTGTGGTTTACGTTGAATTTAATTAACGAAACCACTGAAACTGACTCGCCTGTTCAGCGGAAATTATGTTACACAGACAAGCAGCCTCAAAATATAGGCATTCCAAATTGGCTGCGCTTGATTAAATACGGACGATTTCAATAAAAATTAAAAGCTAGTATTTTCAATATTTAACATTTTTTTGTAAGTAGGTACTAATAAGTACTAACTAGAGACGGCGTGAATTATTGAAAAAGTAAATGATTTTTTGAGGTTGAATGTACTTATTTTATTTATTGTTTTCGTTTTACTTGAGTGTGTTTATTTATTTTATGAAAGAAAACACCAAAATGTAGGTTATTTGTATTTATTTATAGAGAAATAATAAAAATGGAACTGAAAAATATTGAAATGCTGAATTTTCTCATTGTTCGTTCACTAACACGTTCGTCACGCACTTCTTCCAAAACATTTCGGGTTTAAACAGCCGTTTGACGACGATTTCTCAAAAGTTGCGCCCTTATAAAACGTCGGGCACTGCTTGCACGATTTCTGCCTTGCGCTCGCCTGCGCACGTAAAATCCTGACTGTCTGTTGATACAGATAGTTGTGCAATGATTTGCACATTACGGTGGATCACGGCTACTGATACACACGACGTTCGACTGACTGTAAGTACCCATAAGTTTAAAAAAAACCGGCCAAGTGCGAGTCGGACTCCGCGAAGGGTTCCGTACCATTATCTATACAACATTAGACAAAACGGCAAAAAAATCACGTTTCCTCAGTTAATCTTCGGACTACCTACTCCGTAAAAGTCGGTGTAAAATCAGTGTAAATAGTCATATTTTAGAGTTAATACACAGTTTTATTAGTGCATCTTTAAGTTGTCTCATTTATTCAACCTCGCGGCTTGCATTTTCCTAAAGGTACCAATTCGATAATTCAATCAATCAACATGATTCATCAGATCACGATATTCGGGTAAAATAGTAGTAGCATACCTACTCGTAGACGTAATATAGCAAAACTTACTAAGCATTAAAGTAATGTATCCGACGACTCGTCCCCGTATATTCTACTCAACAACCAGAAGCTCCCATAATACCCACAAATCTAGCGAAGTCACATAGTACGCACGACAACACAACAAACTATGCTAAACCAAATTAAGCTGTATTATCTCTGTACCGGAAGCTCATTCAAACCGAGGTCAGGTTATACTAGATCGGGGCTGCGGGACTGTTCGAAAGAGATACCGTGGCCCCGGAACACAAAGGGCGATGAAGGAACATGGATGGGTTTTAGTCAGTAAAAGTCTGACACTCCCTCCTGCTCCGCCCAGAGCGGGAGAAGTCATTTGATGATTACCCATCCGAAAAAAAAAAAATGGTTCTATTAGAAGTGCAGTATAGCTTGATGTGTCGCCGTGTGTTGATGCTCTTATCAGCTCATCGAACAACCCTATTGATAGTTCACTTTTCTAAGCAAAGTAGTGAATAACCCTAGTTCATTTATCCATAAAGCAATTCAAATAAAAACAACGGTTTTTCTAGTAGTTTTTTTATTTACAACATTGTGCACAATAAATGTACAAAATACGAAACTTGATATTAATATGTAATGCAGTAGCAAAACTTATTAATTACTCGGTTTAATGTTAACAAGGGGAACTCAGCAGAATTTAGTAGAGTATTCCTAGCTTCATTAACTTACTAACCATTGTTCCAAAAGCTAAATTTATTAACAGCACCATCCATTTAAATAATGGAGTCTGTATTTTCATCAAAACACATCAGTACCTATATAAATCCTTCGGTGAAAATTGTGTTTTCCAATAGCTTTCCCTTGCCAAACAAAAAAACTGATCTGTATAGAAGAAACTGTCCGCCATGTCAATTAAATTATTTAACAAATTACATAATGAATCAAAAGATCTACCCATTAGTTTATTCCGAAAAAAATTGTACGCCTGGTTAGACAATAAATGTTTCTACACGACCCAGGAATACCTTAGATAGAAGAATAGAAAATTATTATAACACCTCAATAAGTTCCGATTCTAGTGCAACAATAGCAAGTCAAGTTAAATTTTAAATGTCAATTTAATTTAATTGTTAAAGCTCGTAAATGGTTAATATGAGGATTCTCATTGTTATGTTATGTAATGTAATATGTTTTTTTTTTTTAAAGACAAACATTTGGATATTTTAAGTATCTTTTCTTTTGAAAACAGTTCCCTTTTCCCTTTCCTGAATCAACCTATTTTTAATCGACACAAAAGTATGTTGTCTAAACCAAGGAGTTTAAATAAACTCCTGTTTAGTTTAACCGTCTAATCTTAAGGCGGTTTCCCGAGCAAAATTAGCAACTCTATTTGTGGTGGTTCAAACTTCGTTTGAAATAGTGTTAGAATAAAGTTCTAATCAGCTTGCACTACAAAGTGATTGTTACGTCAGTCACTGCAGGCCGAATAGTGCGAAATGAGTGGTTTTTATTCTTTATAAAATCAAATTTACGTCTTTTGGAAAAAATAAATCGACAATTATGTTCATAATTAAATTGTCTATCCATTAGTATAAGTAGCAAATCAAAATAATGGTTACTTTACGAGGAGTAGCATTTTATAAATCATTATTTCTCATTTCTGTGGTTTCGTTGTGAGGGGATTTATTAAACATTAAGCTACTTAAAAATTATTAGTAGTAATTTAATGTATTTTTTATTAGTTGGTATTTCTTTTGGATAAAGAGGAGTAGGCTCCAAAAAAACTGCTCGTTCGAGGTCATTTGCTCGGGGAGGCGCCTTAAGTTTATTTTTCACACCAATCTTTAGCCGTAACATAAATTACGTATTCCAGTGTAAATAAAAGACTTAGGTACCAATTTTAGAATTTTATTTAAAAAAAAAAACAAGGCAATTAATTCTGAATGTTGACCAATTTATTTGGCGGTAAGTAAGTGTCAAAGAAGTCCCTATACTGTGGTACAATAACCTGCACAACTCCAGGTAGGCCACAGTTAGTCATGCAAACTTCTACTTCTTGTTGATCCATGTCTTTTATATAACAAACTTCTGTTAAGAATTCATACCATTCTTCGTAGGTGAGTTCCCTTTTGCTGAAATAATGTAAGGTGTTAATTAGAATCAAAGCATTTTTTTTTCGTTAATACACAGCGTGAGCATTTAGAGCGATTCTCCATATCCGAGAATTCGGACCGGCTGAGGCGGCAAAGCCAGATCACAGCAGATTGTATAATTAGTGGTGCACGCGCGCTGCGCTCGCGTCGGTCTGTGTACGTATTTTTTTTATTGTCATGATTATACCTACAACTAGAAAAATTTTGATGTTATAAATAAGACCTTGCTCTTTCATACACCTTTCATCAACCTACCCTACACACTTCCTCAATCATACATCACCAGCATACTTATTGGATATGGTTCACATTCAATGACGCATACTCCACAAGGAATTATTTTAAGGTTTACGAAGGCTTATTTATTTAATTTAGGTTTCGTACTCCCTGTTTCCTTCCTGTTTTAAAACCCGTTAAAATTAAAAGAAATTATTTACAACGTTTTTCTGCTTAAGAAAAGCAGCCAAGGTTTAAGAACATAAAGTGCCCAAGAGAAGCTGGTGAATGAAAATGAATATGAACGTGAGCTGCCCTGGCCCTGACCATTAAAATATTTGTCACATGTCAGCTAGCACACGCCACTATAACAGTAAAAACATCGAAATCGCAATTCAAGCATCATTGCTCAATGTCAATACTCAATTCAACATACTTCTCCGAAATAGTGGTTTTACCAACGTTTTATTAATCAGCGTTCAGCAGTATGGAACGTTCACTGCAAAGTCTACATACAGATTTGAAATAAATTTAAATACTGATGTAGGTATCATTGAACTCTACTACGCTTTGATGATAAGTGATAATATTGCCCAATGTGTCCCCAATACAATATGATGTTCATAATAGTCAGTTGATATTGTACCTATCTACCTCAGTGCATCAAATGGGTCAGAGTTCCATCTGTTTCACAAGTTTAAAAAAAATTACAAGTTTCGACAAACACCTCCACGGTTCCTGTACTATTTAATGCATATTATTATCACCAATAAATATGATTAATTTCATACTTTTAATCTTATTATCAATTCTCGTTACCGGGAGTCGAGGATTGAATAGTTTTTTTTATTGACTGAATTTTCAATTAATACACACTTACCGTAACGCATAGGTACATCAGCACACTGTCCTACGTAAAAGTCCTACCGTAAAGCGTGATTTAATACCCAAAAACAAAAAGTCGTTTCCCAGCAATAACTTTTGCTTAGTTTGATGTACAGTACGCTTGGTTGACGACTTCGTGAAGGGTCCGTTTACACTTTGTATATAAGTTTTATTTAAAAAAAATCTATCTGCTATATAACTTACTTATATTGCATCCACACGAGTCCTGTGTCGGTCATTGTCAGTTTCCTATCATCCAAAACTTTACTCTGACGCAGCCAATAGTCACTCAGATACAAAGTGATTGACGTCCCGTTTCGATCACTATCCATGAATTTAGCAAACGCTGTGAACTGCTCGTCTAGCGTCGCTTTTTCTTCATTATTCTCCATGGTTGTTTATCTACAATAAATATATTGAAAATTAATAGTAATTAAATGGTCATAATTATAAAGTAATTATGTTTAATTAACTACCAGATTGTGTTCATAGAATGCTGCAAATTTAGCAGGTGCCTAATTAAATTTATCAATTAGCTAATTTATTAAATTGGTATCCGTCGGAATAGGCGAATCAGACACGAGAGAGCTAAAAAAGGTGCCGCTAATTTTATGTAAGCATAACAACACGCCTGAAATCCCCGAAGGCAGAGGTGTACCCATTAATAAACCCACATTTCAGCAATTAGTGTTTAAGTCCCATGTAATAGGGGGTGAGCCTATTGCCATCAACCGGGCGCAGATCCAGACTCCGTGGCTGCCACTGGGAAATCCTTACGTAAAAACACAATGACACTTTGCCCGACCCGGGAATCGAACCCAGAACGTCATACTCAGCAGTCGCGCTTGCGACCGCTTGGCCAGGGGTCATACAAAAAATATTTACAATAATAAACATTTCGTAAATTGCACTTGGAAAATCGTTTGATATGTCCATTTAGTTTTGTTCCAATTTAAACATGAAAATTCATGTTAAAAATGCTGATAAGTCGTATCAGAAAGTGTTTCATGCTCATTCTTTTGGTTTAATTCGCTCAAAAAGTGGTCCGCAATAATGATGCCAGTATCCATGCAACTGAATCAAAAATGAACAGGAGGAAATAATTTCGTCTTTTGAAACGCGGTGACTGCATAAATTGATAAGATCTGGCAGGCTTTTTAAAGTGTTTTGATACAAAGATAGACTCTTTTAAATCCTAAACAAAGTCGCATTTCATCGTAGTATACTAGCTGAGCGAATCACTGTCAGATACAGAAAACAATGCAATTGTCTGGCACTGCGGAAATTGGACTGTTCAGTAATAATGTTGTGTTCCTTTGACATACATTTCAACATAACTATACAGTTTGGACTCTGTTAAAAGGAAATTAATTTTCGTACGGTGCTTTTGCTTGCTGAATAATTGTTATGCTAGGTAGGTATGCAAAGATGTAAAGAAAGAAAGAAACACAACTATTTCAGATTCGTTTATATATCTTGTTTTATTACGTGTGGGTGTATTAGAGCAAACAAAGCTCGAATTCCTAGAATAATTAATACTCGTATTGTCGTGTGCAATTCTAATAATTCCCCTTAGGGTAGAAGCCTGACCTAGTTTGAGTTCATGCGAAAAGGGGAATTAAACTATGAGCAAAATATACCTCCTCATTTGCGGCGTCAAATTGTAAAACCCGTCAGATTGTAATCTGCCTAGTCAGATTGTAAACTATCGAAATATTGTCAACTGAACATACTGCTTACAATATGACGCATTATTTTTCGGCAGATTATAATCTGTGGAAGAGAAAACGTCAAATTGTGAAATGTATGCGACAGAACTCACCTCGCGCGCTGTGGAGGGGCAGGGGTGGGAGGGGAGGTCCCTCTTGCCCGCTGTTACCACTCCCATGAAAATGAGATAATGCACCATTCTTGAGAAAATCAGATTAATGTAACCTAACCTCAAAATACTTTATATTCGCTTAAAAAGCGTAGTCGTTCTGTCTGCAGAGTTTATGGGAACCTAACTAACCTAACGTCGGGGGTGCATAAGTCCCGATTATGAGGACAGAAATAATTTGATCGCAAGCATTTCACAATTTGACGGTTTCACTTCGACAGATTATATATAAGTGAGCTGTATGTTCAGTTGACAATATTTCAACAGTTTACAATCTGACGAGTTTTACAATTTGACGCTGAAATATATATCAATCGCTATTTGTGTTTTCTAGAAAAGGTATTACTTGCAACTGTTTTCAAATATTATAGGTAAGGTTTCTAGTTCACTTTGCTTTGATAATCCTAAGTATATTCTACGAATACAAACATTCGCAATAAGTGGATTTCTTTATTTAACGCAACACGTTCTTCACAAACATAATTAGAAAAAAATCCGGCCAAGTGCGAGTTAAACTCGCGTGGAGAGGCTTTCGTACAATGCCAGTATTATTGGCGATGCAAAGATCATCCGCGCGCCTCTAGCGGCGAAATTTAAAAGTTGTCTAAGAACGACACTTCGCTTTAAAGTTGAGGTTAAGTTTAGACATAATCAGATGGATCACGATAACATACAGAAACCTTTATGAAATAATGTTGCATTCCTCAATGTAGTAAGTACTTACGGAGATTAGGGAATAAGTTTTCATTTGTTTCCAAAAGACAAAATTATCAGGCAAGCCGATTTCACTTTTTTTTGGATTGGCTCCTTATTTTGATGATATTATAAAGTTTGTGGTCTTACAAATTTGGGTCCACCAATTATTCACATTGATTTTATTTAGTTATGTAAAATTATAAAAGCGTAACAAGGGAAGCAACAATCTGAAGGGTATTGTGAGAGTGGTAATATTTTTTTACAATCAATAAATAATTTAGTACACACAGCTGTATTTATTTTTATTCAAATTTTAAACAAAATATCCGTACTTGTTAACTATTTAGAAATTTTTCAAAATATACATTAACAAAACATAAACAAATTTCAAAAATATGATTTTCGTCATTATTATGAAACTCTTCTTATCGCTAAATCTTTTCCTATTTCAAAATAAACTAAATAATCATATTCTGTAATACCTAACAATAACATACCTAGTTAATCTCATTTGAGTCTAATGCTGAGTATTTTTTTTATTTTGATTTTTATCTATATAGGAATTGCATTCATTTCTATATGTTCAGTTTCCTTTAATGTCAATCTCAATATTTAAAAGAAAATTTCCTTTTAAATCCATTGCAGTACCGTCTAGATTTCTCCAGAACGCATTGGTTTTGTGTATCCTGCAGACGCTTTAATAACATCGACTATTGACAACATAATTATTGTCTCGTACAGCAAGAAACCACATAAATCTGATTTATATTATATTTAATTAATCAATTTTTCCGTGACGTAAATTGTATCCAAAACTTTCAAAGTGTCGTTCTTAGACAGTTTCACAATTTTGACACTTGAGGCGGTAGTTCGAATCTTTGCGTCGCCAATATTGAGTTAACCACTTTATTTTCAATTAATAGAATTCTTATAGGTTTCTTATTAATTTATTGCTAGTAGATTACAGGAAACTGTAATCTACTAGCAATAAACTATATTTTGTGTTTTTTTTTTTCAAAATTTAATCTCAGTAGTTCCGGAGATCATTGGAGGAATGGTCAATTTTCGTCTTCTTTCATGAATAAAATCAAAACTATTTATTTTACAATAATAACAAAAAAATATTATTGATCCTCATAACGAGCCCTTTCATTTGATATATGACACAGTAAGGTTTGCAAAACTTTCTTAAATTTCCTAATTTGTCCCCCGAAAATGAGCCTTATTTTAAATTGATAGAATTCTTGTAGGTTTTCCTGTAATCTAATGCATCTGAATACCAGTAATTTACATGGCGCGACTGCCTATTTGACCTGCACAACCCAGTTAGTACTGGGTAATACGATACCCTCAGTAAGACTGCTGGGTTGTCAGACTTTTTGGGCCACTGACTACCTGTACCGACTGTCAAAGATCTACAAATGGCAGCCGGGACCAACTGCTTAACGTGCTTTCCGGGGCACGGAGGAAACTCGGTATGTAAGGTATGGTCACCCTTCCACAAACCAACCTAGGCAAGCACGGCTTAACCTAAAGATCAAACCGAGCGGCTGTTATTATTTAGTCACGAGCTCCTCAAGCTGTACAAAACCAGTATACGCTGATCTCTTATTGTACAGGAAGCTCATACAAAGCCAGGTCAGGATGTGTATAGCTTCTTGTTGACATGACTGTGTGTGTAGTGTTTACTTCTTCAAGAGTTTGCTCGCTTTGGCATCATTGTTTAGGCATTGGCTTTGTCATTTAGTTAGCTTTTATTTAAATACTTACCTAAATACGACCTATACCTACCTATATTGTGTTAGCTTTTATTAAAATATTTATCTGAATATTATCTAAACTCGTACCTAACTATATTGTAATTAAATGTGTTTACGGTCATACGGGTGGTGTATTGACTTGTTTGTCATTCGATGCAACACTTCACTTCGCCAGTGCGAACACAGTCTGAAGTCTCTTGTAGACAGAAGTGCAGTGTAAAAGTGTGGTAGAATAAAGTGATTATTTGAAGGAGGACTGCATTCTTATTTATTGACCTATAAAAGGTCAGAAGTGGGATCACACCGGAACTGTAACGGTTTTGGTGGAATACTCAACGCACATGTTTAAAGGTATTTAAAACTATTTTCTATTTTTCAATATTTGTTTAATCTCTTTTAAGTTTACCGATGCATAAAAAGGCTAGTGTTGCTAAATCTAGAAACAAATTATTATTTTTCCTTGATAACTACTGACAAAAATTGATTTAATTTTACCATTATAAACTTACTTCCACAATATTATACTAGATTTGAAATCAATTTGAACCTAAACAAACAGTCTATAGTTTAACGGCATGTAAAAAAAAACGCATACTAGATAATTATTCGTCGTTGCTGCTTGCTGCTTGCTGCATGCTTTCTGCTTGCATGCTGCTTGCTTGCTGCATGCTTGCTGCATGGTTGCTACTTGCGTGCTGCTTGCTTGCTGCTTGCTGCTTGCTTGTTGCTTGTTTGCTGTTTGCTTGCTGCTTGCTTGCTGCTTGCTTGCTGCTTGATTGCTGCTTGCTTGCTGCTTGCTTGCTGCTTGCTTGCTGCTTGCTTGCTGCTTGCTTGCTGCTTGCTTGCTGCTTGCTTGCTGCTTGCTTGCTGCTTGCTTGCTGCTTGCTTGCTGCTTGCTTGCTGCTTGCTTGCTGCTTGCTTGCTGCTTGCTTGCTGCTTGCTTGCTGCTTGCTTGATGCTTGCTTGCTGCTTGCTGCTTGCTGCTTGCTTGCTGCTTGCTTGCTGCTTGCTTGCTGCTTGCTTGCTGCTTGCTTGCTGCTTGCATGGAGTATGCTTGTTTGCATGTTCTTGGTTGTTGTTTCGTGTTGTTCCTTATTTTTGTGTTAAGGTTTTAACTCTTGCATTGAGTATGAATGTGAATTTAATTTGTTTTAGTTTATGCTTGAATGTAATCTTGTTTTTTTTTTTTGGTAGCTATATTAAAAATAAATAAAATAAAACTATTTATTTCAGATTTACGAAATCCATAGAATGTTAGTAGGTACAGTAACAAAAACTTAAACAAATAGTGTTAGTAACTAAAAAATTAAAGTATACAAAGATATTTTTAATAAACCATTATTTCATCATATGGGTCCTGACCCAGTGTTTGACGTACCGCGTGTCCAACCTATCCTCTATAACGGCCAGGATGCAGTTGGTGCTGGCGCGCAGCCTGCAGAGCGCCGCATCGCTTGCGGAGCACGGCATGAAAGCCGTCTACGTGCGCGTCCGCGAACATGCCCGACGCACTGCACCAGCGCGGCAGCCTCAACAACGCCCTGAACGCGTTGTTGTACTGGACGCGCAGAGCGCTAAACGATCGTTGCGTATAATGAGCCCACAGGCTGCACGAGTAAAGCGATGTACAGTGCGCTCTAAAGAGCTAAGAGCGCGCTTGAACCTGTGAGCTATCATATTTGCTCTGATCGATAGCGCCCTACGCTCTCTGTCCATAACCTCGTCATCACGTAGGTGTTCAGTGACCATGTGCCCAAGATATTTAAAGCGGGTGACTACCTTCATAGGTATTCCGTTTAAAGTAACGGGAGGGACCTGCTCCGGTGACTTTGTACCTGCCTTAAATATCATGAGCTCAGTTTTCAAAACATTGTATTTGCTGCCGTGCTTAGCCGCGTACATTTCACACACACTAACTAATTTCCTAAGGCCGCCGATCGTTGGGCTCAGCAAAACCATGTCGTCCGCGTAAGAAAGATTGTTTACACATATGTTGTATACATGGTAGCCGACATGAATGCTGCTGAGCTCAACGATCAGCGCATTAATATATAAATTAAACATTAGTGGGGATGATAATCCACCCTGTCTCACTCCACATTGTAATCCAAATGGATCTGATAACATACCAGCCCACTTGACATAGTTAACTTGACTGTGGTACCAAAACTTTAGGATAGCAATAGTCTCACGAGGTAAATTGGTGTATTTAAGCTTATCCCAAAGTTTGTCGTAATTGACAAGGTCAAATGCCTTTCACAGGTCTAAAAAACAGCCATAAATAGGCGTTTTTCTACTGGTGTAATACTCACTCAACAGTATGCTTTAGACCCAGTATAGCGCTCTCTGTAGAAAGTCCAGCACGGAAACCAAACTGTGCATCGTGTAGGTGGATACATTTCGCCAACTGGGCCTCGAGCACAACGACTGTAGCAAGCGAAATCCAACGACTGTAGCAAGCGAAATCGGCCTGTAATTAGATTTCAGCGAATATCTCCTGTCTTGTTTTTCAAAATGGGAGTAACAATTGTTTTTATTAGTTCACTGGGTAGGTAGGAATGTCCAATGCACAAATTAAAAAACATCGACAAAAGTCTTGCAATGTGTGGCCCTGCATTTTGCAAATGCTCGACGCTGAGCCCGTCATGCCCCGGTGACTTTCCACCATTCATATTTCTTACAATTTTTCTTATGTCCTGAGCACTAATTTTAGATACTAATTTTTGACTATCGGGGTCCACGTTCATCATTGCATCACAAACTCCTAATGAAGATTCTAGAGTGAAGTGATCTTTAAACATGTTTACGATCATCTTCATGTCCGTGACACCCTCGATGCTTAGAGGAAGGCCAGTATGTTTCCAAAATTCACGAAACTTATTATTTGAATGCAGTGTCGCTAGCCGGTCTATTTTTATCTGCTTCTTATGTTGTTGGCACCATTTAAGTTTAGTTTTGAAAACCTTTCTGCTATGACACATTGCTTCGTGAATTAATGATGCTTTAGGTTTACCCCACTGTAACCAATTCTGAAAATCAAGCCTGGCCAGGCTTGATTTTTGTGTTTTGTTATATTATACAGTTATTATTTTGATGAATTAATTTATACACTAACATTATCTTGTACAAGAAATTTAGAGCACACTGTATACATGCGGAGGCTACAGTGTGTCAGATAAGTAATATAATAATATAATTATGGATATGAAGACGCCATAATAACGACAACGTGTTGTGGACATGCAGGGGCCACAGCATGCCAGAATTGCCGTAGATATGTAGAGGCTATGGTGATTTCACCAATTTTGTGGTTGTACGTAATTATGTGATGGTATTGTCGCGAGTGTGTTGTGGATATGAAGGGGCCACAGCATGCTTGAGTTGTTGTGGATATGTAGAGGCCACCGTAACTCCTTCAATGCTGTGCCGCGTGTAATTATAAAGTTATAAGTATTTAATCATTATGATGTAATAGAAAGAGATCAATATGATATCTATGTAGCTATAATTGTGTCAAGAGTTGTTTTGTTATTTTGAATAATTGTTAGGTTTATTTTGTTTACCTTGCATAATCTTTTCACGGGACGTGTAAACGTCAGGAATGGCCGACTGTTAGCTTTTATTAAAATACCTAAATATTACCGATACTAACCTACTTATTTGTGTTAGCTTTTATTAAAATATTTATCTGAAAATTATCCATACCTAACTATATTGTAATTAAATGTATGTGTTCGCACTTCGCATGTCATACGGGTGGTGTATTAACTTGTTTGTCATTCGATCCAACACTTCACTTCACCGTTTATTCCGACATTCACCTACAAGCGTTGAAAACAGGCAACAGTGCGAACACAGGCATTCGAGGCTGATGTCTCGTGACTGCAGACAAGACGTGTAATACCTTTCAAAATTGGATGAAGTTATTATGCAGAAACAAAAATGAAATGACTCTTTTTTATTACCCGACGGCGCCAGAAGGAGGGTTATGTTTTTCGAGAGTATGTATGTATGTATGTATGTATAATTGTTTGGCACGCTCTGTGGCTTGAACGGCTCGATGGATTTTAGCTTGAGAGGTGTCGTTAGATTTGTATTTACTGTGAGAGTGACACTGGGTATATCATAATAAAAAAAATAAACAAAATGGCAGATTTTTGGCGCCAAATTCAAATGTTTGGCACGCTCTGCAGCCTGAACGGCTCGATAAAGGGCTCATTATGAGGATTTTAAAATGGTATATCCAAGTAACTAAAAAGTAGTAAAGTAAAGTAGTAACTAAAAAGTGTAAAATTAAAAAACCCGACTGCGTAAAGAATATCTATTATCTTTAAATAAAAACTGAAAAGAAAAAAACAAGTTCAGGAAACAGGACATATTGACTGCAACAGTCGGGACCCATTAAATAATCTAGACTAAAATCATTACATCCAAAATGGGTCCCGACTGTTGCAGTCAATATGTCCTGTTTCCTCAACTTGTTTTTTTCTTTTCAGTTTTTATTTAAAGATAATAGTTATTGGTATGAACAATCACGGTTTACGGCAACGCTCAATGTACTCGTACCACTCACTCAAAACATTGTGTTGATAGATGTAAATATTAAATAGTAGATGGGATGAGGTGTTTTAGGTGAAGTTAATAAAAGAAAAAAAGAATGTTTGAAAAATTCGGAACTTTGACTTTCAATGTATCCGTAACTAGAAAGTTCCCAGCTATGTTCCAGAACAAAAAAAATATCACAATGACGGGAACAAAAAGTGCCTCTCGGCTTCCTCGTCGCCTACATGTGACTGTGTACAATGCACATAGCTGTTCCTAGCTCTTCGGATATTAAAGGCGTGATATTATGCTATTTATTTATGTAACAATTTATGTACACACTAAATATTAAAAAAAAAGAAGAATGGAGCAGAAAATAGTTCAAAGGTGATGCTTATTTCTAAAGAAATCTCTTCCAGCATACCTGCGAAAGGAGATATAATAAAAGAGACATAGTGTGTAAAAAGAGAAGAGAAAATGGAATACATAAAACAGATAAGTATTTTAAATATAATATACAGAATATCAGACTACATACATACTCATAAATACAAAGAAAAAACATATATCAATACATAACACAAATACTAATAATAAATACATTATGACGAAATGGATGGGTAATAGTTAGGTGTGAGGGTTGGTACTTTAGTACCTTTTGTACGGTCTACCCGCACAATTCATATATCTTTTTAGTTTTGTACCGCGTGCACAATTTACTTTAGTTCGCGTTCGGTCTTCGCCGCGTGTACTCATTATCATTAAATATCGTAGCATTTCGATATCCTAAAATCATTTTATCATAAGTGATCACTGTATCAATTAGCTATAGCATTATGTCAATAAAATCATTATAAATCTATCACAACTTATAATTTATAGTTGTCCCGTAAACCTTTTTTTTAAACGCTTATCGCACCGTCCGGGGTTCGCTTTGGTTATGTGGGGCTTGCACCCACTAAAAAACACCACTGTGAGCCTACTGTCACCTTTGTGGATGGGCCGCGAGAACTGCTACACATGGCGCTGGTACCTGTATAAGTTTGAGTTATGACCTTTTTTTCGGATGGGAAATCATCAAATTACTCCTCCCGCTCCGGGCGGAGCAGGAGGGAGTGTCAGACTTTTACTGACTAAATCCCGTCCATGTTCCTTCATCGCCCTTTGTGTTCCGGGGCCACGGTGTTTCAAACAGTCCCGCAGCCGAGGACGGTGAGCTAGCCCATAGCTCTCCGTCCACAGGCCCGCGCCTACGGTGGCCGGGGGCCACCACGTGGCCCCCGACGCCCGGGGCGTCTTCTGCGGCGGCCGGGACGTGCGGCTCTCTCCCTCTCACGTTCCGCCACCTCCTTCTCTAGCATTACTGCTTCGCAGAAGGGGGTGATTGTGTTGTGACCTTGCACATAATAAAGAGGAACCGTTCGTAGCGAGGTTAGACAGACTAAGGGAGAAACCTCCTCTTACCTATGTGTTGCTGTGTTGTGTCATGTTAACTTCTTCAGAATTTGCCAGCTAAGTATAAGTAGGTAGGTACACATCATTGGATCTAGTTATTATTATATAGATTAAGATATGTTTTACATATACATTACATAAAGCCTAAAGATTTGTTAGTTTGTTAGACTAAATAATAACAGTCGCACGGGTCAATCTGCAAGGTTAAGCAGCGCTTGCCAAAGTTGGTCCGTGGATGGGTGACCATTACATAATGATTTTCCTACCTGGCCCGAAAGCCCGTTAAGTCGTTGGTTACATGTTTTGGGGGGCACATTATTTGCGATTTTAGAAGCGAATATATCTCATCAACCATTGACATAAGAAAAAAAGTAGTTTTGAAGAGCTGTCAATAGACACCAGCTATAAATAGTATTGAGATAGATTTTTTTTCAACCTTCAGTAAATTTTATTTCAAAACACTTAGGGCCGGCGCACCTGTGTATGGCCACAGAATAAATATGGCGGAGCGCAGCGCAGAGCATTTTTCAGTGTCAAACTATTATCGACATTGTCCTCATTGAAATAATATTTCAAATCAAATAAACTGCGTGAGGACGCGCGAGACCATTCTCGGATTTATTTATTTTAGAAATTCAATGAGGACAATGTTGATAATAGTATGACATTGAAAAATAAGTGCCGGCCCCTACGTAGTGGTTCTTAGAAGAAACTTGCTATCCCTAAATCAACTAGATAGCCAGTGCGTAATGAGGTCATACAAAATATTATTTTATTATTTTTTACGTTCTTCGAAATACTAATTGTCTATCAGTGTATGTGGTGCCAACAGTCTCTGAATAAAATGGCTGTGACACTCGGACGGACGGACGGACGGACAGACGCACAGGAGGATTCTATAAGGGTTCCGTTTTTGCCAATTGACAACGGAACCTTAAAAATAGACTTAATGAACTAGAAAAAAAAATCTTCTCACATTTAATTAATATATTCTAAATATAATTATTATGAAATACTGAATCATAATTGAAAAGTTTATTAAATTTTTTTCTTGTTTCTTTCAAGTTTATCGATTAATCACAAGATTTTCTTTTACCTACTCACCTACATCGATATATCTTCCTAGGTGTGCATCGTAATTACCTATCTTGGTAGACGTTCCACAGATAACTCTTGATTTGTGACCTAAGAAAAAGAAACACCTTCAACGTTGTTGTCTTGTCTCGTTTGACAGTGACGTATATTTTATTCCTACTAATTTGATGTAATGTAAAACAACGTAGGTATAACGCAATCTAATGGCCAGTACCAATATCTTCAGGGTACCGCTACCGACCTTGCCCTCGATTAAACGGCACCTATAATGTATGGTCAATCATTTTGTATGGTCTGTCACATCATTTTGATGTGAAACATCTACAGGATGTAAACACTGTTGTCACTTAAACCATGGGTAGAAAAAAAAGTAAATAAAAAATATAGGACCGAGTTGAAAAACAGGTTATGTAATTTACTTTAATAAAAATTTAAAATAAATTATCCGACACCGTCCGCGAATCCATGGTGTGCGCCCGAGTGACGTAATCGCCGCCCGTCCTACCCACACAATACTCGTATCATACCTAGGTAACCTGTGATGCAACTATTCCTTCATACTTTTCATGGATAAAATACCTACCTTAGATGTTGCATGACGAGTCTAAATTTAAATTTGATTTGACAACTAAGTAATTCAAACAATGGTTTGGATAGGTATTTTTGGCGTATTTAAAAAGTTTATCACAATATAATTAACTCATTGTTACTCGAGTCCCTGTACTAACTCCCAGTCTCTGGGACAAAGTTACGTCATCATCAGCTTATAATGTTCCCACTGCTGAGACACGGCCTCCTCTCTATGAGAGGGAATGGGCTATAATCCAACACGCGGGCCCAGTGCGGATTGATAGATGTCACATGTCTTCGAATTTTTTGGTTCTAGGACATTTCGCCGGTTTCCTCACAATGTTTTCCTTCACCGTTTTGAGAGCAGTGGTGATGAAATAAATTACATAAAGTAATGCGCCTGTCTAGGTTCGAAGCCACGACTTACTGTTCGTAAATCGGGGCCGCCACCACTGGGCTACCGCTGCTCTAAAAAATTACGTAGGTTGATATAATTTCATGTACAGTTAAAAATCACCGATTAAAGGAGAAACCCGGTTTTGGGCCTAGCCGTTACACGAATCATATACGAGTATGTACCAAAAACATCTACTATTTTGCTTAATTAACCCATTTAAAGAAAGAGTAGAATAGAACCAACCCATTACACTCACGGGTGTCGTATAAGGCGACTAATGTCTGAGGCAGAACACCTTGCGCCTCCATAGACCAGAGAATGGGCAGCAGCGTTTTCTGTTAGTCTTTCATCACTGCGATCTCCAATCCGCCTGCCAAGCGTGGAGATTACGGCAAATTCCTCCCATCATGGGAGAGGCTTATATCCAGCAGTGGACGTTATGGGCTGTTGTAGTAGTAGTAACCCATTTAAATCTTAGCCAACAATGACCAAGTGTAGAAAATAAGCAGTTTTAAACTTTGGACCAGGGGGACTCAGATGATCGATTGTCAACAGTCAACACTTCTGCACATTCCTAAAAGTACTTTAGGTACTCTACTGGGTAAAGCTAGAAGTCTGTCAACCTTTGGACCCAATAAAAATTACATTGAAATAAAAATCCTAGAACATTATGTTTAAAATATAATCTGGATAAAACACTTTACAATTTTTACTATATTTCTTTTAAAACTTCTAACTGAAGTTCTGTATTGTTTAAAACTAATTAGTAAGAAACCTTGCAACAAGGACGCTTTAAATCGACTGTCTATTCTGACTGAATACGATGTCCGAATGCGCGAAGAAAGCTGACACTCCGAGATGCGCGACTTGCTTCCGCTTTAAAAAGCCCCGTGACCACAAAACGGGAGACGCTCGGCGTGTCGACGGCAGCCGTCAACAGGTGGCGACGGCTGCAGTTTATCTGCCGTTGGCAACGTGCCGCTCGTCTGGAAAAACCCTAACCTTATTGCTGGCTCAAAGGTTCCACCTTGGGCCAGGTTTTACTTATCACGTTTACAGTTCGCGAGGTAGACAAAATAGTTCAAAAATTGCAGTCACCCATATTATGTGGGACATTGGGCAGTCAATCGGTTTTTTGGGGTAGGATGCCCAACACTTAAGATGTTTATAAGTATACTTATTATCTAGACTTGTGTGACATAACCTACCTTGGTTAAGTAATTGAGTATAGACGAGTGATTTCCTTGATGGATTTATTGCTACTGAATGAGGGATTTTCTTTTTAGCTCTTCCCTAGTCGCTAGATAGATGGCGCTGAACTTAGTACGTTAATGCAAGGAACGGAACCTAAAAAAACTGATATTAACAAAGCGCGAGAAAACTAGGTTATATTCGGTAGGTTAAGCAAACTAAAGTGTCAGTCAACGAGCGTATGTGACGTGACGCAATGTTTTTTTTTTCCAAGCGTTTTGGCTTTGGCACCAACTATCGTAGTCAGTTCAACGCCATCTATAGAGATCTTGGAAACTAAGTTTTTTTTTAATACCTCAAAAAGAAAACCTCTCATTATAGAGCTAAGTTAGATACATACCTTAACAATATCGGTATGTATATATGAGTGTGACGTACAAACTACACAAATATCAATGTACAGCGTAGCTCGTACAGGCTTAGTTAATAAGTCAGTTGCAACTGACTTATTAAAGTAAAAGCGTAGCTCACGAAATTCGAATTCTCTTACGTTTTTAGCTACTTGCCGGTCAGTGTATGGCTGTACGCTGAACAACATACCTATGATTTGCGGCATTTGCAGAATTTATAATAATTAAAATCAACAATACAATACTTTAAGCATCCCATTCCCATCGAATGAATTTTTCACGAAATTGTCATTCAATGATTTTAATAATAATTACTTTACAACTTTTACGACTGCGTTCGTGTGGAAATTTTGATGTAGGTATGTGTGAGACTAAAAAATATCCTAAGACTATTATTTATATTTTCAGACCTACCAAAAATACACAAAAAAATTCATAAAACAACCAACACTGTGACACGAAATTTTTATAGATTAGATTATAGTTATTTATGCAACTGTTGTATAATAAGGGGTATTTAACACATGAGTGTTTAATACCTAATTATGTACAGTTGCATACTCGTACATTATGGTACAAGTGTGTAAAGTTGGTGATTACCGCTGAGGCGCGATTGAGACCCGAGCCGTTAGGCGAGGGTCTTAAGAGAGCCGAGGACGGTAATCATCAATACACACGTGTGTCATACGACGTTTTTCAACAAACTTGTGAAGAAAATAATACTAAAATATCATTTTATTTAGTAGAAAATAGATATTTTTGTCCTTGGAGTTTTCAGG
Source organism: Xestia sexstrigata (assembly GCA_941918905.2). Taxonomy (NCBI): domain Eukaryota; kingdom Metazoa; phylum Arthropoda; class Insecta; order Lepidoptera; family Noctuidae; genus Xestia; species Xestia sexstrigata. The sequence continues at coordinate 5,021,776 of OW799200.2, read as the reverse complement.
TAGTAAACTTACCATAACGTTTCACATCTTATATCGGGCGGTGTACAACATAAATTATTTTCTTCATATTACCTATATTAAATATAAATCATATTCTTAAATACTTAACTATAATTTCAACAGTGAAAACGAGTAATTAAAAGTTTTTCGCAATGGCGGGAAAATTTAATCAGTTTTCCTATGCGCGCGCATCTAACAATGGCGATCGGCCATAGACTAAAATAATGAGGTTTGTTTTTTTTGGCTTTTCGCGGATAGCGAATCCACGTACAAAATGGGGAATTCAAAGTTTTCTTTATTACAGAGAAAACAGAAGTTACATTTCAGTGAAATGAGCAAGCAATAGGTACATTAATTTATTTGTACTATTGAAGACGATTTTTTTTATATAGAAACTTTGGTAGGATCAAAGCAAAGAGCATATCAACCAAAAAAAAAACCCTATAACTCACTTGTGAATAATAGTAATGAAAAAGTCACAGTTCGATTATAGGTGTCTTTATGTGCCTAATTGCGGTGAAATTAGAGCCATTTTATGAGCAAGTGTGTTGAAAAAGACTTTATCTACATCCTAGATATGAGCGCCGCGCCCGCCGCGCCCGCCGTCGCCGTGAGTTCATGTCGACGCGTCGCCCGTCGTCGCCGAGTAAAGCGCGCGGCGCGCCGTCGTGACGAGTCGTAACTTGCTTTCTCGCTCGCACGCGCGGCCCGACCGAGTCGGAGACGTGGCGCGTCGGGCGGCGCGTTGTGCGGTACGTTGTGCGGTGCGTCATGCTGCGCGTTGCGCGTGTTCCCGTTTACGGAGAGGCGGTGTAATCTGCGATATATTTTTACTTGCGCGTGTGAAGCCGCGTGCACCGCTGCGTTGAACGAGGAGGTGCTCGTGGCGGGCAACGCTGCATTTCAGCAAACGCGAGTTAAATCGCTTCTTCGTAAACGCTCTCATACATCGTCAATCGTCATGTTTGAATTACAAACGAGCCGCGCCGCACAACGCACCGCGCGACGGGCCGCGTCTCCGTAATTAGTTAGCATAGTCGCTTCGCCACACTCGTCGCTCACGCAGTCGAGTCGAATACTTTACCGAGTAAACGTGTATTGTAGTGTGGTGTTAACAACAAACGAAATATATGATACTACTTTAAATACTTACATTTTCTGTTTTTTTTTATAGTTTTTATTAGGTATATAGATAGATAGTGCTCGGATTAAAAAAACTCGGTTTCACTTCAACTCAAAATGCTAAAATGATTATTATTCAGTAAACGTGATCTCCAATTATTATTTAGAAGACTGTTAACTTTTATTGGTATGAGAGTCCTTATGTGAATTATCTCTGGACGCTAGATCCAGATTAGTGTCTGAAATGGTCTTTTGAAGAAAGAAACACACAGATTTGAGTGGACCCGTCCAGTCAGTGCAAGCATTTGTCAGTTATCGTCTAGCTCGACTCAAGGAGCTCAACGAAACGACGAACAGTACCAAAGAAAGGACATTTGGGTAGATTGCTCGTAGTACTCAAACTCTGGCAGTTTGAGTACTATGAGCGAGCGACCTATAACCCAAATGTCCTACCCAGTTGCGGGAAAAAAACAAACATAAAATAAAAATGTGACCCACATGGTCCCCACATTCACAATAATCAATTAAAATTAATAATAAAGTACTTTTCAACATGAATGTCAATAAAAATCATTAAATGTCACAATGGTAACAAAAAAAGTTAAATACTTAATAAAATAAGTATTCATGTCAAATAGGTAAATGTCACTTAGAATACACACAATATTATTTCTCTTCTTTTTTTTCCGTTTACTTTTAAGCTTTTTTATTGTGTACCTAGTCTTAAGTTTACACACTGACACACTACTCCAAGCGCTACTAAAAATACTTATTGGAAAAACTCAATAACTTTACCTTACCTGGGAATATAGAGCAACCACTACCGGTAATATAATATATATAGCGCCATGTATATCGGTCTAAGAGCAGAACAGACTTATTATACAAAGCCGTTCAAGTGACGAGTACCACCTTAAGGGATGAAGCTGCGACGTCAGCACGGCCCACGGGGGTCACTTCAAACACGTTTTTTTTTGTGCGCAGCGAGCGCCATCTTAATATTATGTCGAAGCTGTGAGAAAAAATTCTGGGGTTCATCGACCCAGGAATATTAAATCAGATTTCTCTGAGAATCTAGTTTAGTAGCTGTTTCATTTTTAACATGATTGTTTTAATTTACATCATTCACTTTATATCGTAAGAACACTTACGATTTTGTTTATTTATGAGTAGGTAAATTGTATCAGCATCTCGTATATAAGATTCAAAGATAATTCTTTGAACTGACTGATTCTAAATGGTATACTTAGCTCTACCAAATATAAATTCGTTATAAATGAAAATATGCCTCCCACTAGGTGGACCGATGACCTGGTGAAGGTTGCGGGAATCCGCTGGATGCGAGTCGCACGGGACCGGTCAATGTGGCGACACTTAGGGGGGGCCTATGTCCAGCAGTGGACGTCTTTCGGCTGAAATGATGATGATGATGATGATGAAATGAAAATCATCATCTGCCTAGCCTTTTCCCAACTATGTTGGGTTCGGCTTTCAGTCTAACCGGATGCAGCTGAATACCAGTATTTTACATGGAGCGACTGCCTATCTGACCTCCACAACCCAGTTAGTACTGGGTAATACGATACCCCTAAAATAATATAAAATTATTGGAATAATATTTAAAAATTATTCCAAAAAACATATTTTTTTCCTTTACACCCTTCAACGATTTCGTTTCATAACTGGGGAGAACTGCCGCAATGAAGTCCCCAGATAGATATGTTAGTGTAAAATGAAAATAAAAAAAGTACCTATGTATAAATGGGTATGTACCCATTTCGTTTCATTGGTATTAGCCGTGTGGTATCCGGCAGAGTAGAATAGAACCAACCCATTACACTCACGGGTGTCGTATAAGGCGACTAATGTCTGAGGCAGAACACATTGCGCCTCCGTAGACCAGAGAATGGGCAGCAGCGTTTTCTGTTAGTCTTTAATCACTGCGATCTCCAATCCGCCTGCCAAGCGTGGAGATTACGGCAAATTCCTAACATCATGGGAGAGGCTTATGTCCAGCAGTGGACGTTATGGGCTGTTGTTGTTGTTGTTGTTGGTATTATAAGCTTTTATTTTATGTTTCGTATATCAGAAGTGGTTGATATGAGGACCCTTATTGTTATAACATAATTTTACATTTATGTACCATCTATCTACCCATAATATGCGAATAAATTATTTGATTTAAACACATTTCTAGGTTAGATACATAATATTAAGTATTGCTTAGTTTTTTCCCTCATTAAATTATGTTTGTTGGCAAGTGGTTAATATTTTTTTTTTATTGATTTTATCAAGAAACATAATAACATTACAATTGACCAACTATACGTTCCAAAAAATAACAGAGGTTTGTTAGGAACGTTAATTAATTTGCGCGCCATACAGCGGCGGGTCCAACCACTTAAGGGGATGAACAGTGATGCTTATTAAAAAATTAAATACCAGCCCGATGGGCAGGTCTGGCCACGCTTATTGATAAGCATTCACCGGTGGGATTCATATGAATACGTTTGCACAATATTGATTATATCGGCCGCAAATTTAAAGGTGTTTCCGAAGCATGAATATCTCGAAAAACCGGCCAAGTGCGTGTCGGACCACGCGCAGTGTAGGGTTCTGTAGTAGTAGTTTCCGTTATCACAATATAGAACAATTAATGGGGTTGTTACCCTATTGTTGGGAAAAAAAAAGCTATTGTGTTTATTAGCAAAGTTACTTATGAGTTTCAACAATACCCCAAGCTCATAAATGCAATGAATTTATTTGAACCCATCCGATTCGTTACGAAAACTCAGTTTTAAAATTTCAACAAGATATCACAGACGCGTAGACAGCCTACGGAAGCCAAACCCAATTTGTGTTTGAACTTGAAGTTAATCCTTAAGGCGATTACAAGAGCTAAATAAGCAACTGTATTTGTGTTGGTTCAAACTTCGTTTGAAATACTGTTAGAATAAAGTTCTAATCAGCTTGCACGACAAAGTGGTTGTTACGTCAGTCACTGCGCCGAATAGTGCGAAATGAGTGGTTTTTTTCAATTTACAAAAAATCTATTGATTGGACAAAAAAAGGAAAACACTATGATACTAGTATTTTGCTTGTAGAATTATTTGCCAAAAAATCAGAATGATCGCATATATTTTAGTATGGTTTATACTCTTTAAAAGAAATTTTTAGAGATAAGTTCGTGATTTTTTTCTATGGAATAAAATTTGTTGTATTATGTTTTCAAAACACTATCGTACTAGCATATATCCTGAAGAATATCATATATTTTTCTGGTTTTGTTTATTGCTGTGAATCATATGCTTTTTTGCATTATAAAACTCGCGTTTAGCTCATGTAATCGCCTTAATTGGTCTCGCCTAAAAAGTTACGTAAACGTTCGCGTGGGATGCGAGACGTCCTGATCATATGTAACAAAAAAAGTACGAAATATATGGAAAATTCCGATTATTTTCAATACTTGATTATAAAGTACACGTGTTTTTATGAAGCTGGGGGTGTATAACACCCCACGCGACCAATTAGGGGTTACTGGCCACTTTTTTATCAAACACTAACGTCTTTTTTTCCTAATTTCATCGATAGTAATAGCCGATTTTCAATACCGGAGACAATTTAATCATTTCTCCGACTAAACTGTCTGTGTAATATCAGGACTGGTGGTTTTAGGAACCCTATAAACCATCCCTATTTGTCAGATCTTGAAGTCAAGAAAAACAAAATAAAGACATGTATGGCAGGCGGCAGTCCGTGTTTTATTGCCGAGAGTTCCGCCACGCTTTGATATTTAAAATAAATTACCTGTCGTGACGGAAACATGGGAAATAACCTCAAAGTGAACAAGTTACAATAATATCCTCTTGGCAACAACAGCGGAATATTCAAAATCAATGTAGTTCCTCGCGGATATGAGACACATACGAACACAGACGCGTCGTGAATGTTGAGTAACATTTCCGGAATGTTTTTTTGGTGTTATTAGCACCCGCGCCTTCCCTCGCGTTAATTTACAATTTGACAATCAATTCGGGTTGTACTCTGCTTGTAAGAACACATTTCTATCATGATTCGAAGACACGTGGCACCATCTATATTTCATATAAGAACGTTATTGTTGTTTACCTCGAAAACAGTACTTTTTTACTCCTTGCATTGATACTTATATTTTACGTTATTAAGCTGTGATGGCCCAGTGGTGTCGGCCCCGACATTAAGTCGTGGGTTCGAACCCAGGCAGGCGCATTACTTTGTGTAATTTATTTCATCACCACTGCTTTCAAAACGGTTAAGGAAAATATCGTGAGGAAACCAGCATGTCCTAGAAATTAAATTAAATTAACCAATAAATTCGAATACATGTAACGTCACATGTACTTATCCGCATTGGGCCCGCGTGGTGGATTATAGTATATTCCCTCTAATAGAGAGGAGGCGTGTGTCCTAGCAGTGGGAACATAAATAGGCTGATGATGATGATGAAGCTGTGATGCTGTGATGATGAAACTGTGGCTTTGTGCGGTAACAATGTAATGCTCCGTTTCTCTCACTCACTGATGTAACGCTCGAAAATGAACTTGAAAGTTACAGGTGATTGATTACTCTTAATGACGGAGCGCCTTTTTAGGGTTCCGTAAGATTAAAAAAAGAAAGAAGAAAGAAAAAACATTTATTAGCCCGCACAGGACAAAACACACATTAAACCCCCCCTTTAACCCTTCTAAGATCGTGCGTCTATCTGTCTGTCCGTCCGTCTGTCACAGCCAGTTTGCTCCGAATCTACTGGACCAAATCAGGTGATATTTGGTAGGATGGTTTAATCCTGTGACCCAAACACAGATGTGCAAAGTAAATTTTTTTTTTTTTAAATAACGTACATTATCGGGGGACAATTTGGAAATTTAAAATAAAGTTTTGTAAACCTTACTGTGTCATATATCAAATAAAAGAGCTCGTTATGAGGATCTCAAATATATTTTTGTTATTTTTGTAAAATAAATAGTTTTGATTTTATTCATGAAAGAAGACGAAAATTGACCATAAAATTTCAGCTTAGTAGTTTCGGCTATCAGGCCCTCCCCCCCTGATCTCCGAAACTACTGAGCTGAAATTTATTTTATTTAATAAAGCATTCTATACTCTCGCTCCATTCTCGAAGTTAAATAAAAGTAAAATTAACTGTCGATATTTATTTTGCCCTGGACCAGTGCAATGTAAATAGGTATGTGACATGGCACCATTCCATCACTAATTAATTAGTAGGTGCATACTTCACTGGTTCAAGTTTACGTGGAAACCTGCTATAATTAGATTAGGCTTTGACGATTGAAGGACTTCTCCAATGTCAATAATATAATGTCGCAATATAATTGGACACACTATTGTTAACAGTAGCAAGGCCTCCTCCATCTTATGCCATTCCTCTCTTTTTTAGGCTATTCTAGTCCAGGTGGGGCTACGGCCACTATATCATCGCACCACCGACGCCTGGCTCTGCCTGGGGTGCGTGGTGTATGGCAAGGGTACCAATGGAGAACCCTCTCGCTCCAGCGTCCATCTGTCGCTCTGGCTACGTGTCCTGCCCATCGCTATTTCAACTTGCAAGCTAATTCTACAGTATCTATTATTTTAGTGCATTGCCGTATGTCTTTGCTTCTTTTACGGTCTCGGAGTTTAATTCCCAACATACTCCTCTTGCTTTGCTTGAAGACTTGAAGGCTTGAAGTTTGTGTGTGACTGCCTTTGTTAGTGTCCAGCTTTGATAACCGTAGAGTATAGTAGGTAATATAACGGTGTCCATAGCTTTATTTTTCAAGCGAATCGGGTTGCGTGATTTAAATACTTCTTTCAACGACCAATATTTTCTCCATGCACTGTTTATTCTACGATCTACTTCACCTGATCATACTGAAACAAACTCAGAGCTCACAATCTCTTTCAAAGGCCAGAGATATTATTTAATTCAGAGCATAATGTTATGAGGACCATTTTTAACTTTATTTTATGGAACGATATTAAAATCTACAGTAAATATTGGAAATAAAATAGGTCGCGCTCAGTTTTCATCATTACAGTGGAATTAAATAATATTCCTCATTTTATGTAGGTCAGTCCATTATATTGAGGACTAATTTGTTTTCCTTAAAGAATAATTTAAAGACCACCTGCGGGCAAACATTAAGACAAAGGTTTTTTGCGTGTAATAGATTATCCAAAATGATATTTGTTCTAAAAAAAAATACCTATTTTTTATGTTTTTAATTAAATTAAATATAATCTTTATCATAATGATAGAAGTAAAAAACTCTTAATTCTTTTTTTTAAATTATTATAGACAATTTAAAATTTATAAAATTTTGAAATGAGTCACGTGACTAGAAACACGCCAAAATCGGTCGCTATGTTGGTAACAAAAACACACACCCACACACACACGTGGTCACAATGTTAAAGGAATTGCTCAACAATACAGTGTGAATTTTTGTGAATTTTCAGCACTAAGTACATTTTATAATGAAAAATATGTCACGGCAGCTGTTTCATACGATAAGTTTGTAGTTAATATCTACAATAACATGTTGAGGTCGGTAAAACGACATCAGTCTATTGTCAAATACACACATCAACACGGTCTAGGGATATTTTTAAAAAAGCGAATTACTATCAATGTGTTAATTATTTATATGACATGTATATATTTAAAAGATACGTTATTTAATATTCTACCATTTTTTAATAATGGTTAAGGTATAGATTAAAATTTCAGGATTTTATGGAAAAAAAATGAAGCATAGACGGAAACCGTATATGAATGAACTTTTAATTTGTGAGTAAAAACTGAAAAAAATAGAAAAATCATTTAATTTGTGTTTATAAACTTGAAGTTAGTAGTCTGAGAAAGCGCCCATGATGTTCATAACACATCGGCAACGATTCGGCATGCTCAGAACAAGGTTGTCAATGTCTTGCTGCGGAATATTGTCCCATGTCCTTCTGAGGTGCGCAAAAAGTTGATCTTCTGTAGCCAGATTTTCAGGAACTTCCTTCAGAGCTCTTCTTTGCAGCATATCCCGCGCATGCTCAATGGGATTTAGATCTGGTGATTGAGCAGGCCAGTCTAAGGCCCTAACATTATGTGTATGTAACCAAGCTGCTACCGTTCTCGCCGTGTGTGCCCTGGCATTGTCGTGCATGAGCAGGAAATCTTGCCCCATTTGTGTTCTGTGGGGCAAGATTACGGGCCCCAGCACCTGTTGGACGTATCGTTCTGCCGTCATATTGCCCCGCACCCAAACGAGATCCGTCCGTCCTCCAAGACGAATTCCTGCCCAAACCATAATTGTTCCTCCTTGGTATGGGTGAACTTCCTGAAGGTTCTGGAGACGGCTCCATCGTCCAGGAACTCGCCAAACACGCGTCCTTCGTGAATCTGGATGGAAGCCGAACCTGGATTCATTCGTGAACAGCACATTGGACCATTGGTCACGGCCCCAGTCCACGTGGTTCCGAACCCATTCTAATCGTCGTCCACGATTGCCTCTCCGTAAAGGTGGGACCCGGAGTGGTCTACGAGAGCGTAGATTGCTTTCATGCAGTCGCCTTCTTACAGTTTGGTCACTCACAAGCACTTGGTGTTCCACTCGCAGCCTTTGGACCAATTGAGTCGCCGTTGCATTTGGTTGTGCTCGCGCAGTAATTTGCAAAAATCGGTCTTGTCTGGGGGTAATGATGCGACTTGGCCCCCGGTGCCTCTCCGCTACTTCACCTGTGGCACGATAGCGTGTCCACAATCTTGAAATTACATTTTGATGGGTCCCTATGGCCTCAGCAACATTACGCTGAACAGATCCAGCTTCCAGCATTCCCACAGCTCGTAACATCTCCGCCCTCGTCAAATGTCGGCGTTGCATGGCTACAATACCTCAATTTTAACTTTATCTTTCGTTTAAAAATGAAAAAAAACTGTAACTAAACGTAATTCGTATTGTTTTCTAAATTTCGCACAAATGAAAATTCCCACTCCTATACATCAAGACATTTTTATGCCACCGAAACAAAAGAATTTTCAAAAATTTGAATTTGGAATTAGTCTGAGATAAATTACAAACAAATCGGTGTATAAAAGATTCCAATGCGGCCAGTACTTTTCGAGTTATTTAATTGAGTATGAAATATCCCTAGACCGTGTTGATGTGTGTATGTGTAAAATACATATTACTCACCCTTCCAAAAAATTGGTCACTTATTATGCACTGGAAATATTGTACAACAAGCTTCTCGTTTGCTAATAAAACTCGAAAGGTCAAAATGAAAACAGTAACATTCTATCTGCGTTCTAATTTTCGTCATTATACATACACAATTTTCTTAAAACACAATCAAAGTCTTGACAATATTTCAAGAAAAAAAACATGTTGCAACATAACACTTATTATAATAGTGCTGACCGCAAACGAAAAACAAAAAAAGTTGTTTCGTCATCACGATTAAAAAGTTGCATTCAGCCTAATCGATACCGGCAATGAAATCAAGTCTGGAAAAAAAGAGTTGATACTACTGAATACTGAAAACTCCTTGGTATAATTTCAAATTTAATTTAGTAATTATTCGATGCTTTTGATTGATTTCAAGAGGAGATTATCTAATAATAAAAAAAAAATGCGATAGCAATTCACATTTATGAGTATTTTTATTTTTCATCATGATCTTGGTTGGCATAGTTTTGATTGATCCACCAAAGATAAATAAATATTATCAACTCTAAAACCTCAACAGATTTTTACCATACCTACCAAGATCCTGGGCGCACTATATCCAACTAACCAATAGAAAAATAAAGTTACCTTTTTTACCTACTGTAAATTTAAATACAATGTAAATTTTGAACACCGAGTGCATTTCTAATTTAAAAATCGGCGCGAATTTATTTTGGATTAGCCTTAGAATATCGATATGTGCTGTTTATTGTGGGGTTGGTTTTAGTACCTACTTACTATAATTTAAAATATTTATTGTTTTTACACTTAAAACAAAATTATTTTTAATTTTCATATCTCTCGATTTATCCAAAAAGAGCTGGTGGTATTCTTAAATGATGTAGAAGAAAATAAACCCTACAGTGATAGGGACCGTATGGCATTATCAAAAGGAATACGTGAAATTTTGCTATTGGCATACAAGTCTTTGGTTCGTAGCCATTTTGAACATGGTTTTTACTGTTTCGCTGCAGATATTCCTTATAATTTAAAACAAAAACACGATAGCATAATTTTATTATTTGATCTTATTGATCTTTTTAGGTTGATAGTAAAAAAACAAAGTAACGCTTTATTTAAGACGGTGTTCCAACACAGTTAATGCTTATCAAAATAAATATGTTAGTCATCTCAAGCATTTAATTGAGACCAAAATGGCCTTATAGACAATATTAATTTAAATAAATATTTTATGAGCCATCGCAAAATTAAAACTCTCGAGCATCAAACCTCATTACGGTTGTGATAAGCGGTGCAATACGGAGGAGTCGGCGTAGGACGCGCTTAGTTGGTACATAACAATATTTGCGGTAATTTATATCAAAGTCAAACCTAGCTTATATATATTTTTAAAGGTTGAGGTCGCAGTAGTATGCCCTAAGTGTGTCTGATGTGCTATCCACTATGCTCTAAAAACTTCATCACAAGAACATACATTCACCAGAATACACCCAGAAATAACTGCTACCCGTGTGATATCGGGGCTGAGTGTCTAGTAATTAAATCAACATCATGGACACTGTACGGATACTTTTACCATACACATTACCTGTCGAAAGGCTTTAATAGTTATTTAACCGCTCGCTTGCTTTTGGTAGCTAGAGCTACCAAAATCCAAACTCGAACTTTGCTCTTGGTAACTATAGCTACCAAAATTGATTTTTTATTAAACGACTCTAAACTCTATTTTAAAGCCAGTAAAGTCCTTTCAAAACGCCTTTAAATCAAAGTCTAATAGATTATCGTGAATTTCGATGCAAGTTGCAACATAATACCGCGAATTTTTTTTTTAATTATTAAATGATATTTACAGACATTTTGTGTTTTTTGTGATCGGTGTCAGTGTGTGCTCTGTTGTGCTCCAAGAAAAAATGCCGTAAGTATTCTAATTTATTGGTTTTTACTAAAGTTATGGTAACAAATTGATCTAGAAAACCTGTATTATAATATGTCAGTGTTTTATTCAATGATAGTTTATGTGAAATTTGATAAAATCGTAAGAGTCGAACGCGTCTTCAGTGACGTTGTTTGGTTACGTATTTTAAAGTGGTAATTTATCGTTATTCCTTACAACTGCGGAAAACTATGTGTGAAATAATAAAGTTTAGACATAATTTTTATCTTAAAAGGTAAAATAGTCATATAATATCTTGTAGATGTTACATGAATATTGGTGACAAGTACTTTTGTTGTCACTAAATACTGCTCTGGTAGCAATGGTTACCAGAAAACAAAGTAAGTTTCACTGCATAGGGTTGGCACAAATAGCATGCGGCTTTTTCATGTTCGTTTATTTTATTTACATTATTTTTTATTGATAAGGATTTGTATTTTTTTTTCATTATTAAACAATTTATTATTAAAAGTAATATCAATATTGGCTGCTGAGCTCCACAAAAATAAGACACTTTTTTATGTTTTTTTTTTTTTTAAATTATTACTTATTTATTAAAATCCCGTAATATTATTAAAACAGTTTTTTTACATTTTTTGGAGTTTTATTCTAAACCGGTATGTAAAATAAATTATTTGGTAAGGCGCAACCCTAGTATCGACAGCCGCCATCTTGCAATTTTTGGGGCTCGTTTATGGTTGTTGCGAGTTTTTAGACTGAAAGTCGTCGTAAGTATTAGTTTTAAATTTATTATAAATCTAACAATATTCAGTCGTTTTTAGCCTTAGAAATAAACTATGGGATTAGATCTATCCATTACATTATTGCAACTGGATAAGTGAGAGCATAATGTCGTTGAAATTTTAGTTTGAAATCGCTATCTTTTTCTTTAAAAAGAAATCTGCCTTTGGGTTTTTTGCCACATACCTTAGTTTATAGACTTGTGAAAAACTTTTCATATTGTTTTTAAAGCTAATAAACTGGCCTTTCTTAACATAGGTATATTTATGTTCTAGGTTTTATAGTTGATGTGCAAAACGGCCATGATTGTCCATCTAGTTTTAGTGGTGAATTGTACAATGGCAGGCGGGTTCTTTAATTTTTTATAAGAAGATTTTCTACGACAATCGTTATTGTTCCTCGTTCAATATTACAAATAACTATTCTAGTTTATAAAAATGATGAAAAATAATATACCTATCGCGCAATTTTTCTCACAATTTCACGTTATTCAACTGAAACCGGAAAAATTTGCTCGACCTTGACTTAAATCTCGTAGAAAATATTATACACACAACTTTTGTCAAAATAATAAACGTTACATTTTTTCTTATCTTATTATCTACACAAAACAGTAAACAAAATTACGCTACGCCACTTGGATCGATTGTAAATCAAGTTACAATGAGGGCGGTCGCGCCGAGTGTATAATGTCAAATTTCACGAGCAAAGCTCGACGGTTTTTTTGCAATCGAAAGCAAGCGAGCGGTTATGAAACTGTTGTATAATGAGGGGTACTAAAACACGAATGTGGGTTTATCACACGAGGCGAAGCCGAGTGTGATAATAGTAGCACATGAGTGTTTTAATACTTAATTATGTACAGTTGCATACAAGACTTTATCTACATCCATGATATGAATCCTCCATAAAAGGTTCTGAAACCATAGGTTGTTGTAAGAAGTCTATGTAAATTCATGGAAAGTTGAATTGCTGAGTATTTAATACAAACAAACCATGTATAGGTAATAATATAATTATTTACATTTTGGATTGTACAGTTAAAATACACAAAGCTTATATCACAAATTTTTGTAAACAACAAAGTAATGCAATACTAATATCGAACAAAAATGGCGGGATTAGACTTGAATTTTTAAAAAACGCCCGTTTTTAACACCCGTTTGGGTGTTATAATGATTATTATGACACTGGCTGTTTTAATGTTGGCCATAAGCTAACTGTTTCAGATACTTTTATAGAGGATTTATAGCATGGGTGTAGATAATAGTATATTATGATACAAGTGAGCAAAGTTGCTCATTATACACGAGACTGTGGGTTGCAGCCCGAGCCGTAGGCGAGGGCGTAAATCAGCCGAATGTCTAGTGAGCACGTTTCGTCGTTTTACCACACAGCAACAAATCCGATACAAACAAAATATGAAAATTATGGGAAATGGCGCGCAAGTGTTTTTTTTTGCACGCACCAAATGTAAGGTTGATGATTGATTACGTAGGTATATAGTCATATAGCCTACTTCATAATTATAATTTTAGTGATAAAATGCAAATATTTTATAACAAATTATTGTGAATTATAAATAATTTGATAATAAATGTTTTTTCGGCTTAATTAGGGACATATTTATTTATTCCAAAAATGTAAATGGATTTTCAGCGGCATAAAACCTCTGTTGTTACATTAAAAAAAAACAAAGTATTACCCGGTTAAATTGAAAATGCTCTGTTTACTCGCATATAATTTGCAGTTATGTACTAACCTAACTTTGTAGGAATAATTCTATTATACACTAGTGTGTAATATTATTACGCACGTGTGAGTTATAGTTCGGCTTGTGGCCCTAAGAACGATGTAATAAGGCACACTTTACGAGCAGGTGTGTTGAAAACGTTTTTACGTAATCAGTTTTTAGCAAGAAATTTTATGCTGATATCCGATTTCAGTTTCGGCCGAAAATAAAAACATTTTCAGTCGGCCTCTTAAAATTAAACAGAGATCGGCATAGCTAGAGTTTACATATTTGGCTAAACTTTTAGAAACTAAGTAATATGTGGATAATTTCTTAATAAAAACCTTTATTTCGGACCTTTTTACAGAAAAAAAAATGTTTGCTGGGGATCCTCTTATTACCTACTTCTTTGAAGTTTAGACAAAGAAATTGTACCAGTGTACCTATTCCAATCTCTGGTTTATCTAAGTACACAACGTGACACGAAATGAGTGCAAGTCAAATGTCGGTACTTTCAACAATAAAATAAATGTGTTCTTTACATTGTATTATTTAATTAAAGACGATCGTAGTTTGTTACTTGATTCAGTTCGAAACATTTCGTTTTAGAAAGACAAAGGACGAAGAAAATAAATTAGTTAGCCTTTGTGACTGATGAGATGACGAGTAATAGAGAAGCCATTCAAGAAGTAGACTTAGTGCGCCGGAGAACAATAATAATATTTATTTTATTTATTTGTTTATTTATATATTTATTTATTTATGTATTATGTATATGTACCTATTTATTTATATACGATTTATTTAATGATTATGAATTGTTATTATCATACTCGTTTAGGGATGTGGGAATGATCATTCAATCCCGCGGGATTGATATGCGGGATTAAAATAATCTTTAAATGTTTGGAATAGTTTAATAGTTGTGTTTAATTAAACCCTTAAACAGTTTTATATTTTTAATTCAGTCTTATTCATATAATGACTAATAAATCAAATTACCACTTTCTCTTAGATGCTGTTTCTATGATATCAACTTAGGGTGATAACTTTTGAAAATACACTCGTAAGAAGCAAATGGCATTTATTGTATCATCTCCGAGCCTGCTTCTGAGTGAACTGCAACTATATCCTGATGCTGAAAACGCTCTCTCGGCTTCTACTCTAGTAGGCTGAACCGTCAGGATATATTCATAAGCGAGCGTCAGGTACTCTCTTCTGATGCCATCGGGCTCAAAGAACGTCATTTTAGCGCCAATTTTTAAATTTTCGGGGTCCGCGGATCTGTGCTTTGAAGGTGCGATTTAGCAGATTAATAAAAGCAGCGGGATTCTGCGGGAATGCGTGATCCCGGTTTGCGGGATTGTAATCCCTATACTCGTTCACACATACACATCTTCCCAGCGCTTCCTTCTTATTCTTCTCTTCTTCTAGGCAGCGATTTATAAATAATCTATTCTTAGAACTGTTTTCTTTAAATACTTGCTATGGAAATTTGGAAAAGATTTTTGTTATAATGGCAACTGGATCAAACCATCAATTTGAAGCATAGAGTAATTTGAAGGGTTCTGTCATTCAGTTCATGTTTGGTCGATACATCGTGAGCCGCGCAATTTTGTGTTTCAAGTTACGTTATATAACTGGTTTTGTGAGTATTTATTAGTAAACATTTACTGTTGCGCCTAGTGTAGTTTTTTTCTTCTTCGTGTCGATGGTTCGAAAGTATTTCAAAATCTACATAATTATTATAAGGCTTTATATTCCGCATCGTCATTGGCAACGCAGTGGTTTTAGTATTATGCTTTGGTGGTCACTTTTTGGCCAATCTTTGAGCCGTTTCTAGTCTTGTGCAATTAGACAATAAGCTGGAACGAAGTTTATAGTGGTCGAATTTTCAAAAGTTTTTGATTGTTTTCATAGAGACGTGGAGAAAAAGTAAAAAAGAAAAAAATCACCGCCCTCGACGTTTTTTTCATTTCCTTTTAAATATTTTTGTATTCGATAATATAATATACCTCGAATATAACTATGTAACTATAACAACAATAACTTGAAATTAGACGAAATTATATTGTGTAATAGTGTGACCTGTGTGCATTCATTAAACGCAAATTTAGTTAATAATAACTAACTAATAAACCAATCAATGTAGTTTAGTAAAATCTGTTACTAAAAAAAAAAAAAAAAATGCAAATGCATAATTAGCTTACAATGTGTGTTGTGTCGGTGAAATGCATATTTCAAAATTGGCAAATACCAGGAAATCGACAATGTTAATGAAGGCATTAATTTACCAAAATGTGTAGGAAACTCTCCAACCCATTACACTCACGGGTGTCGTGTAAGGCGACTAATGTCTGAAGCAGAACACCTTGCGCCTCCGTAGACCAGAGAATGGGCAGAAGCGTTCTGTTAGTGTTTCATCACTGCGATCTCCAATCCGCCTGCCAAGCGTGGAGATTACGGCAAATTCCTCCCATCATGGGAGAGGCTTATGTCCAGCAGTGGACGTTATAGCCTGTTGTTGTTTGTAGGAAACTCTCTGTAGAAAACGTGATTATTCCCCACAGTTGAGCATTATGTTCAGCTGTTATGTTTTCGCTGCTACGGACGTTAAAACCCCGAATATCTGACCGCCACTCTTACCACGGGATCGGACCTGAAACCTCCATGCAAAATACTGATACTAAGCTGCGGAACCCGACCCCATAGTCGGAAAAACTAAAGATCGACCCGAGCGGATCAGAAGAAATCTGAAAAGAAAAACATGTTTTTTTTAGCGTTAAACTTCCACGATGGATGAAGAACAGGCCACAATTGAGAGCCAGTACCTTGCCTTCGCCAAACTTTTCGAGGGCAAAACGAGATCTGGTGAAACCATCACTTTGTTCCACAGCGACTATTGGATGCGACAAGGGAACATTATTGACGACAGAAAGGTTACAATGACTGATACTGGAATCATATTTAATAAATATGGGTATATTTCCTCTTTTTTTTATGTAGTTTTTTTTTGGTAGTGGCAACTCGCAGGGCAACCTATGAGATGTGCTTAATATGGATTCTGCTTAACCGGACTATCTTTTGAAATTGACCATTTACAGCCACTTTTTAATAGTAAAAAACTGAGTAATTTTTTTGCTTGTGCAACATAACTGTGAATAGGAGTGTAGTTGCCCATTCCAAAGTGATGATCTCTATGGAGAAGAATGGGCAGCAAACTCCATCAACACGCTTTTTAAATTAAGGCGACTACAGGAGCTAAATTGGAGCAACTCTACTTGTGGTGGTTCAAACTTCGTTTGAAACACTGTTAGAATAAAGTTCTAATGAGCTTGCACTACAAAGTGATTGTTACGTCAGTCACGGGCCGAATAGTGCGAAATGAGTGGTTTTTTTCGATTTACAAAAAATCTATTGATTGGACTAAAAAACTTAAACACTATCATACAAATATGTTGCTTGAAGAATTATTAGCCAAAAAATCAGAATGATCGCATGAATGGGGCAATAATTCCCTATCTTTCAGCAATGGTATCTCTTAGCTGCTTCTAAAATTACTCTATGCACTTGACGATATATAGACGATCACATGCCTTACACTCCACATAGGGGGTGTCCCGCCATATCGGGTCACGCGCGTTTGGTCACTTTTCTAATCTAACCTAACACATTTAGTTATTGTGACCATAGAACACAGGGTTAAAATAGATTCATTTTATTAGAAAGTTTTAGGAAATCAAAAAGGGACGTTTATCACTATAGAATAATTTTATTTGTGTTAAAGATTATAAAATGACTAAGTTTTAGAAGATTAATTTCAATATTTTACTGATACCAACATTATTTAATGAGCGTCGTCTGCTAAACAATTTATTTAAGTAAACATTTTTGTTTCTTTTCTAGGAAAAATCTCAAGGTACTTGTCAAGTTTATTCTAAATTGAAAAACAAATTCGAAGTGTCAGAAAATCGAAGGTAGTTAAAAGAGTTTAACAATGGGACCAAGTAAACAGAGGCTGGCAACTTATTGACTCTGCCAATCGCTTACGTAACTTACCACTCAATTAGTACAGTCACAACCACCAATATGGACATCATAAATATAGGCGCAAAACCATTATTTGATTTTAATTTTAGGTTAGATTAAAATTTAAAGGAAGTTAAGAGGGCTATTACAATTTTTCTTGTTTTTGAGTGTTTTAAGAGTCTAGCACTCAAATACAAGAAAAATTTTGATTTTTATTTTGAGCGCTCAGAAATAATCAAACTTTCTCGGGCATATTTTTTTTTTAATTTTGTGACCATATCTAAACCATAATCACGCATCAAAAATCTCAGTTTAGATGTGTGATATATATCTAGGGAGCGCTCAAAATAAAAATCAAATTTTATCTTGTATTTGAGTGTTAGACTTTTAAAACACTCAAATACAAGAGAAAATGTGATAGCCCTTTTGAGTTTTTATTCTGACTAATGTAGGTTTATTGAATTAATAGTTGTATGTTAGGGTAGTTAGTTTTTTATTTGATGTGTTAATTTATTGTACTAATATTCCGTATTTCCGTTTATTTTATTTAAAAGTAATTCTTATTTCCATTTGTCTTAATAATAAGGATATAGGTATGTTGTCACATCCGTTTAATTTATTTAAAATATTTTAAATAGATTAAACGAGTGTGTTTAAATAAATACGACATCGCGGAAAAAAAATTATTTCTCGTTAAATTATTAATTTTAAACTAAGTTTACGTAACATTTTACCAAAATAACAAAATTCCAAGTGAATGGAATTGTACTAAGTGCATCAAACTCAAAAACTCAAACTCGAAGCATTTGTTTCAATTAGACCATTACGGCACTTTTGAATGTCAAAAATACAAAAAAAAAAACAAATCTATAGTCCCAGTCACAACGCATAGTAACTTGAGAAAGTACTGTAGTTGTACATCGTTAGTGAAAATCGTAAACCTGAGACTCAGAAATCTAAGCAAACACAAATTACGCTCGCCCCGCCGACCACGACCACTATAATGTTACTAGCTGTATGGCAAACTACCAGTGTCATCAAAAAAAAAATCGGCAGGCAAATTGTTTTATCACTTTATTTTCCTTTTTTCTAGCAAAGTGGAAATAGACTTCAACGAATGGATGGAGTTAGTAACTGAACTTTGTGAATTGAGGAAGTTAGACTTCGAGAAGACTATAGAGACACTGACAAACTGTGGTCTTCCTGGAGAATCGCCCGTGGAGATTCCGCAGTATAGAAACTTCTTTGCAAGCTACAGTGATAAAAAAAAGGGTTTGGGAGGCGACACGTCCGATGCTATGATGAAAAAAAAGTAATTCGTCTCATTATAAAGAAAATAAGTTATGGATTTAACAGCAATTATTTCAAGTACCTGCTCAAAATTACGGCAAATGTACACAACTTATTGTTTTAGTTACAAAACAAACTTTCTCGTGGCCTCTTTGTTAGTTTATCTAGAATTTGGAAGTGTACTATCTATCTATACTATATCCTCGGTTAAATACGGAATTTTAATTTAAAATTAATTACTACACGGTTTATGGCCAGCGTGGTCATCTTGACCATTACATGATTGCAGCAATCACTACAGATTTACTGTCTATTATTGAAGAGTTCCGTTCCAAGTCCATGTCAGATCATGACAATATTTCTATGGGACCAACCAAAAATTGTTTTTTTTGTTTAAAATAGTATACTCCCAGTATATTTCAAACATAAAAAAAAAACAATTTTCAAAATGTATCCACAATTGATCGAGAAATAGGTGAAAACACATAAAAATAATAAATAATATAAATATACAATGGAACATAGAACATCCTCCTTATTTAAAGTCGGTTAAAAAAATATCGCAATGACGGGGCGAACAACCCTTTAGGCTCCACTAAAGGTACTTTTACATCCTTTATAGGATTGATTATTCAATATCATTTCTTTTTATTATTAATTATTAGTAAACATTTATTGCAGACTAAAAAACATCCATACAAAAAAAATACATTATTAATTAAATAAAATCACAATACAATTACAATTAAATCATAACAAATAACAAAAACTTGACCACTTTTTTATAATTATGTTCTGTTATATTTAGCACTGGGCTCGCCTTCTATTACTTTGTACTCAAACATAACTGGCGAAATGTGGCTGCACTATATTTAGTCATGCCAGACACCTCTGCCGAATCTTTCGAGGTTATATGAAAGAAAGAAAGAAAAAGCATTTATTAGCCCGCACTGGACAAAACACACAAGATTAAATTAACAGTACAACTAATAAAAATTATACAACGAGAAAAACAAAAAATTAATACAATGAAATGAAATGCGCGTTGTTATATAATATTTCAGGTTTTCAAAGGTATTTATGGAACAGCATTACGGGCGCCAATCAGACTTTTAAGAATTATTGTTGTAATTTACATTGGCTTAATATAAAAGGGCTTGGATGATTTTTGTATGAAGCGTGGCCGGATTAACTTCCGCCATTTTGTTTTTTTTTAAGCAGCGGCCACTCATAAAACCTATATTGCATTTCGATCATCTATAAGAAACGGACTTCCCTGTAAAATTAATGCGTGGTCATACAAAAAGAAAACTATATACACATTGAATTGAGAACCTCCTGGTTTTTACAGCTCCGGACCGCTCCTATGTATAAGGTTGGAACCTTTCCCAGCTGTTAGACACGTGGCACACAATGCTGGCTCGAATTTGACAAGCCATGACCACGTTACCGTTCACCAAATAGGATAGAGATGAAAATGAGCATGCGCCATCGCTAGAGATATTTACTATTTGGCAAAGAATTTGCACTCCATTAGAAGTAATTATAATTTGATTATCCATTTTAATTAAACAATGCTCACGACCAGTAAGTAACGTAAAAAATATTACTTGAAACGTAATTTTCTTTATAGCTAGCTACTCTTTTACAACACGCTGGTGTTGTAAAAGAGTTGCTATAAAGAAAATTACCAAAACCAAAGATATTAAAATACGAACGTAGGTATTCAAGGACACTTTTTCTAGTAAGAACGACTTATACTAAAACTATTATGGTAATACCATATTGTGAAATACACAATATGTAATTCGCGAAGAAATAAACATAACAACATTCCAACCAGGCAATAGGTAAGAACACAGTATTATTCCCTTTTTTTTTTTTCGTATTCTAAATCATCAAATGACTTCTCCCGCTCTGGGCGGAGCAGGAGGGAGTGTTAAACTTTTACTGACTAAAACCCATCCATGTTCCTTCATCGCCCTTTGTTTTGAGGCCACGGTATCTCTTTCGAACAGTCCCGCAACCCCGGCAGGCATCGGTCCTTGCGGACCCCTTCCTTTTTGCTGACTCCCTTTGAGGCGCGCGTGGAACACGAACGCGCCGTCGACACGGCCTGTCGTCATGAGACGGACGGACGGCGAGCTAGCCCATAGCCGACCGTCCGCGCCTACGGTGGCCGGGGGCCACGTGATGGCCCCCGACGCCTAGGGCGTCTCCCGCGGCGGCCGGGACGCTGAGAGGTTCTCTCCCTCTCACGTTCCGCCACCGCCTTCTCTAGCATTATTGCTTCGCAGAAGGAGGTGACGGCGTCCCATTCCGTCTCGTTTCGGACCATGGCTTGCACCAGGGCCGGACGCGAGAGGTCGCCGCCGCCAATCGCCGCTTCGAGGACACGGCGGTGCTCCGCCCACGCGGGGCACACCTTCACCGTGTGCTCCACCGTGTCCTCCGGTCGTTCCACAAGGACGGCCCCAGAACCGATCCCTGTGGAACACCGCACGACATCTCTCGCCGGTTCCATTCTCCGCTGCGACCGGGGTAGATGACGGCTCTATCGGTCAGGTAGTCCCCGACCACACGACGAAGGTAGGTCGGCACCTGGTGATACCGTAGTGCCTCCAGGGCATTGAGTTTAAGCCGTTGGCGATGTCAAGCGACACCGCCAAGAAAACCCCACCCCGGGACACCGCATCCCCCGTCGTGAGGGCTCTCACGCGCATGATGGCGTCCACCGTAGAGCGCCCCTTGCGGAAATCAAACTGGTGTTCCGCAAGATCCGGCCCCGTCCCAGCAAGGTGCTCGGCGAGGCGGTTTGCAATGACTCTTTCAAAGAGCTTGTCCACCTCGTCGAGCAACACTATGTGCCGGTATGCGGACAGACCGCAGGACGCCCCGGCTTCCGAATGAGGACCAGCTTCCCCGTCTTCCAACGAAGCGGGAACTGGCTCAAGCATGCGCTTAGGAGCCCCTCGAGTCGGGGCCCGAGAGCCTCCGAGGCCAGGACCCAGGCTTTGCCTGGCAAGCCGTCGGGTCCCGGGGCAGTATTATTGTCCTCCAATTTAAAATTAGGAAGTGAAACAAACCAAAACGAAGACAAACCAAACAACGATGATGACAAATATTTCAAAGCAAATTAGTAGTAATAGCAAAATATCGCAGAACAGAAATAAGCTTGAATGTGTATCGCTTAGGTAAGCTGTGGGTAAGCTCAGGCTTTACACTATTCTGTGATTGGTACATGAGTTCGTTTTTTGAAACGTTTTTATCTTACCTTTCAACAGACGCCTGCATATGCCTGCATACTGGAAAATACTGGCCAGCTAGAAATTGGCATAAAAACTTTAGAACGTTATAGAACCTCATTTCATTAACTTTCACGAGACGCCTGTATATTACTGAAACATACTGGCCACCTAGAAATTCGAATAAAAACTGAAAATAAACCTCAAGGAACTTCCAAATTCTGATTTCAATGTAAAATATGCATTGAACGCGTTGTCGTAAAATTCGATTTGGATTTTTATAGGCTTCTGAATTCTAATTTCAAAGTAAAGTATGCAATAACGGTTCACTATTGTATTTACTTTTACTTTTTATTCATAATTTAAAGTGCCATAACTGTTTTTGTCCTAATCATCATTTGTCCGAATGATAACTTACCCGAACTTAATATCACATGCCATAAAATTGAAATCCCTAAATATAATATGCCCTAAATCCGTTTGTCATAAATATTACAACCAATAATATACAAAATACTTAAAACCGTTTTCAATAAAAATTATAAGTCCTAAATTCAAATTATTTAATGTAATTTAATTAAATTATTCAATCTCAGAAATTTAAAAAAAATTGAATGGTGGTCCCATTCCAAATAAAAAGAAAAAAAAATTGATATAACAGCAAGAATTGATAACATTAAAAAAAAACAATCAGAATATACATAATGTGATTTTTTGAAAGCAATCGCAGCTAATATAAAATTAGCCTAGAATTCGCCTACAAATTAAAATTAGTCATTATAATTACGACTAAATTATTTAATAATTATTGTATCTATGTTTAAGTATCTTTATTTTATAATTAAAAATTATCTGATTTTGCATTATAATTTTTTATATACATAAATACATACATGTATTCAATAAAGCAGTTGATTGTGAACATGTGGTTTTTATTTCCCCGTAAGGATGCAAGCAAGCATGCAGCATGCAAAAAAAACATGCAGCATTCGAGCAAGCACGCAACATGCAGCATGCATAGTTTCTGTCAAGGCTTCGGCGCTTCGGGGCTCCGACGCGAGTTTATCGTCGCAGATGTGTTTAACGCTCACCACCGCAGTTTCGGCTTGCTGGTCGGCTCAGCCGCGACGGCGAGTGTTAGAACCACCTGCTCCTCAACTCGCGGGCCACCTCGCCCCTTCGCGCCTACGCGATTTTAAATTACACTCTAGGGGTAGGGCAGACAAGACTGCGTGGAGTCGGATTTACAGCATTCGTTTCTGTCAATAAAACCTAATTTTTAGCAAATTTTAAACACCAAAAATTTTATCGTAAATGAACATAATACACATTATACTACTCTGTCAAGAAAGTACCGGGAAAAGATCAATAATACACAAAATGTCTGTTATTCATCCAAATTTATTTTATCACCTTCAAAGTATGCTCCTTTAGAAACGATACACTTGCGCCAACGAATAATCCATTCATCAAAACATTTTTTAAACGCTGCTTCCGGAATTGAGTTCAGTTCTCGCCGCGAATTCTCCTTTATGTCTTCTATCGATTGAAAACGGGTGCCACGAAGTGGTAATTTGAGTTTAGGAAAAAGAAAAAAGTCAGCAGGAGCCATATCTGGTGCCAGCACTGTATTTAATATAAATAACAGATGCAACTCAAACTCCGCGCCAAAATGGAAAACAGTTGTGCCAATCTAACAACTACAAAAAAACAAAAATTTGAATTTGGAACCATAAACAAATCATCCATTCCCGATACTTTTTTGACTGAATGTATAACACTACTACTATACTTAGGACATATGACTTTAGGTCTTGTAAAATTAGGAGATTGAATTATTATAGTACTCGATATTATGACAGAATACTTTTATAACTAAAGATAATAATATGTTAAACAATATTTCGGGATTCTCAACATTATGGTTACTGAAGCACACGTCTTATGGATAATGATTTTCGGACAAACATTTTTAGGAGAAGTAAGGGAGCACCATGCAATAACGCGTTGCCATTGGATTCCATTTGGATCTTTAACTTTTTTCATACAAATACTAAACAACCTTATTTAAGGCCATGTTCACCAACAGTAAAATCACCGACTGTTTCGTAATCGGCCCGCTAAACGTAAACAGTTGTTTAAACATGACGTGGGAATTTAGGTGTTCACCACAACTTATTCTAGCTCGGTTATGTAAACGAGCGTTTTAGGAATGAAAGACCGAATGATTATGATATAGTCAAATTGGGTGGGTAACTTAACACGTTAAAAACCGTACAAATGCGAAACATCTTAAAATGGTTGCATTATTATACCTGAGATGACAGTTTTTTATAACCATCAAATTATCTGTTATGTTTGAAGTTTTGTACTTAAATACAATGGATAAGTAATAAGAAGCGCATTGCTTATTTTACGCATGACGAAAAATAAATTGTCACTAATGTAGTGATAAAGCACATAGGCGCAATTGAATTGAAAACAAACGCACCGAACTCCGTGAAGTAGTGTCGTCTGGTGACGTCTGGAGACGACACAAAAGTCTTTCAACTGGTTTCAAACTCGTCCAAGACGTCATCCTCTTCCAAAATATAATTCAAAGCAGACTGCATGTTAAATTCTCACAATAATTATCTGGATGTAACCTTAAAATTTGTTATATTTGTAATTTACAATCGTCAAAATACACCGATTAACTACTAACCGGGTTTTTTTTTTTTTTTTTTTTTTTTCGGATGGGAAATCATCAAATGACTTCTCCCGCTCTGGGCGGAGCAGGAGGGAGTGTCAGACTTTTACTGACTAAAACCCATCCATGTTCCTTCATCGCCCTTTGTGTTCCGGGGCCACGGTATCTCTTTCGAACAGTCCCGCAACCCCGGCAGGCATCGGTCTTTGCGGACCCCTTCCTTTTTGCTGACTCTCTTTGAGGCGCGCGTGGAACACGAACGCGCCGTCGACACGGCCTGTCGTCATGAGACGGACGGACGGCGAGCTATCCCATAGCCCACCGTCCACAGGCCCGCGCCTACGGTGGCCGGGGGCCACGTGGTGGCCCCCGACGCCCGGGGCGTCTCCCGCGGCGGCCGGGACGCTGTGAGGTTCTCTCCCTCTCACGTTCCGCCACCTCCTTCTCTAGCATTACTGCTTCGCAGAAGGAGGTGACGGCGTCCCATTCCGTCTCGCTCCGGACCATGGCTTGCACCAGGCCCGGACGTGAGAGGTCGCCGCCGCCAAACTAACCGGGACTTTAAGCAACCTCTCCCACGTCAGTTAGAGAAAATAGTTGATTAGCGTGTTTAATCAGTTGATTTGCTTTGGTGAACATGAAAATTTGTTTTAAACAGCTGTTTTTAGATAATCAGACCGTTATCTTTTCGGTGAACATGGCCCTTATACCCATAAGGGCCGAATTTCGTAAAACCTTTTCTTAGTGAGCACCTAGAAGCCAAAAGAAACATTCAGGCCCACATTCATGTCTTTAACTTTAAAAACATAAGACTTTCTGACACACCACTTTTCAACCCCTTGGGGTAGAAATTTTAAAAAATCCTTTCTTAGTGCGCGCCTGCACCTCAAAGAGAGTGCTTGTGCCAAATTTTAGAACTCACGGCTCAGTAGTTTCCGAGATTTCGTGATGAGTGGTCAGTGAGTGGACTTCTCTTTTATTTATAGATAATTCTCTTTTATATATATAGATATGTTACGGCTAATAGCCGAAGTGCGGCTACACCTAGTTTTAGCCGGCTAGAACTAGGTGCAGCCGCACACCGGTGGTCAAACTTAGGTGTATCATATTTATCGTCGGCTAGAACTTGCTTTCACTCAAGTGCCTTTTTAGATTGTTATTAGTAAACAAACTTTATCCGTCTGACATAAAGTTTCTTTTTCCTGCTATTTTCTATGCGTGTAGCAAACACCGGGGTCTCAATTGAAACGGAAACCTATTATAAAATATGATAAGAAATGGATGTGCAAGCCACGTGAATCGTTATAAGGGTGATTCTTCGAGGTGCCTCAAAACGCGGTCACACGGTCTTAATTCCTAACCTATTGAACATTCCGTCTTCGGACCAAATACAGATTACTCTTTACTTATTTAAGTGTATAATTTCAATAAATAACACCTAAAATTATTCATAATGTTTATAAAAATAAACATCTAATGTCAAAGCAAATCGGTGTTCTTCGCGCGTCACACTCGGTTCGCATTCACGGCAAACTTTGATAACTTTTGTATTCAATTCATAAGCATATAATGTTATACTTCAAATTATTCGTGTTTAACTATGCCTCATAAATAGTGTAGCACATTAATTGTATCTCTTATATTACAATACTTAATAGACATTATGTCTCTGTCACACGACATTGCTAGTTTCGCAAGCGCGCAACAAAACTGCACCTCTCTTCCAAAAGCGCCAACTTGTCGCTACACGTTGTAGCTGCACGGGTACTCTGTAGTATCCCGGCGTCAGTGGGGGAGACATGTACGTTCTTCGCTTCTAAACAATATAAATACGAGGCAAATTATTCTTTGAATATTTTCAGGTAACCCTGGTCAATAAACTTTCATGCGGATATTTTGAAGGATAATGGTTTATAATTTTCCAAATGATTTTGAATTAAGGAATAAGATAGATCTTCGAGATTATTTCCAAGTACTTTGTTTGTTAATTTACATGTAACTTTAATCGTAATTCACGAAAATGTAAAATTTTCATAACATTCGTGGTTATTTATCCACGAAAGTCAGCTAGCGCACCACAAAAGCTATAGATCTCCACTAAATAATAACTATAGATTTTTTTGTGAGCCGTAGATGCGCTTACTCGATTGTCGTGAAGCTCAAAAGAAAGGTATTATTTAATTATTTAAGTATTTATATACATGCATGTGTTTCAATTTTTTTCTTGAAACGACTCGTAGAATGTGTTTCTGTTTGTGTGTTTTCTCGTAGCCAATTTAACAGTTTACCTCACCCCAAACTGGGCTGTTTTACCAATTGTATCCCACTTGCTTAAGAAGTTTCGTAACTTTCGTAAGCACCAAAATTTCAAAAAGAATATCTCTGTAGTGTATACACCGATTTACATATAATAAAAAATCTATGTATTGTTTTACAGCGTCTTAAATATGTATCCGTTAAATTGAAGATTACTCTAAAAAAAAATTTGCCACGAAACTTATGCGGAGAATACTTTTTGAAGAACTACCCATAACTAGAGGAAAAGGATATTCTGATACTCGATACTTGCTCTCAAATGAACACCTGGGATGAATGGAATGAAGAGCGGGGGAGGGGCGTAGAATGCAATTACTGTGGATTTACTGTACTACTGTTGACATTATGAAACGTGAAGTTATAATATTTCGACGCTTGAAAGAAAAAGTCCAAAGCGATATGTAGGCAACTTTACTAGAGAACTGTTTGAGGTTGCGATATAAAATCACCTACTATACGTATTGGCGTAATCCAACGGAATTGGAAATCTATTGAGACCCTTGCTTTAGCAAGATTTTCGTTCAGCTTGCTTATTAACAATTTAACGTTGCTAGGTAAATTCATTAAAACTACCTACAGGAAAAACGTAGAAATCGACAAGAAGTACATATATTAAATAGAAATTTAGTCCTTTATCAATATTTTTCAGACTTCAAAGTCACACTCAAGTGTAGAAAAAAAAATCGAAGCAGTCTTTGGGGACTGCCGATAGAAGTGAAAACAAAAAGTGCATAGGCCCCGCCCCAGTCGTAGCACTGGTTATGCCCCGTGCATGCCAATGTGGTGCTACGCCGTAGCGGATGCTACGAACGGCTACGAAGCGTGACCGCACGTTACGTGACGTGACGATGAGTTCAATGTTTTTCCGTCACCCAAAAAGTGCTTAACGCGCCTAAAGAAGTTTTCTCTTCAAAAACATAAACAACGATATCACGGTGAGCGTTGCTTATTTAAACTCCTAGAATTTCCCAGAACGTAATTATTTTTAACCCAGGTATACCAACTGTTATTTTATACTCAGGCTTTAAAGAGTCAAATATTTGATATTTGACTTTATAAAGGTTTTAAATTACCAAAGTAGACTAAATAACAAATCTGCATTTTTTTTTATATTGCGAATTTACTCACTCTGAGTTAATTTTTCTTAAAATTTGCCACAAGTGGTAACGAAGTGTCCACAAATATTCATCTTCTTAGCTTGTCGAACAACAACTTAGAACAAACGAACGAAAACCAGCTTCTTTAAGAGGAAACAAAAAGGGCGAGAGAATTGAGAAATAGGTATTTGTAAAATGTATTGTTAATGTATTGTTACTGTCGTGCAGTGCCCAAACGACCGCACGCAGACCGCGAAAGACACAACAGCAGAAAATACCAATTAAAAGTACACCAAAACAACGTTTCGTAGCCCCTTGAGTACTTCTCCAAAACTTGACCCATTTAACTACTTTGTTCATTAAAAATTAAAGAAAGGTTTTGGCCGTGTTTTTTTTTATTCTAGTCAAATTTGTTTTCAGGATGTTTGAACACAGCGGAAAATTAGGCCAATTTTATAGGTTTTTGAAGGTTCATTTCTCTATTAATAAATAATTTATAAAAGGAAAAAGAAAACATAGAGAGATGCCAATAGTGGTTATGGATTTTTTGGAAAAGGTAATAATATAGCTGTACTGGCATTATCCAGGGAGGAAACAGGGGACTACTTTTGTATGGAAAAACGGCCGTTTTGTGTCCTCTTTAGAGGGAACAGGGCCTGCGAGGTAGGTATTTGAAAAAAGTATTGCCGTCGCGCTGCGTCAAGCCCCCTAGAGTGCGACAGCCGTGAGACACCCATGACACGTGGCTTCATACGTACGCAAAACTTAATGAAAGGATCATCCCTGCTTGAAGCAAGTCTTTTGCTGCCTTGTCCCGGTCTTCTCACGAAAGCATTCATCCCGCTGAATCGATGGATACTGCGATAAATTGTCGAAACAGACCGGCGAAGAATTCTTAAGATCGTTCTGTAGTTTTGATCTTTGTCGCCTCATCTCAAAGTGCCTTGGTAATCTCAGTTGGGATCAAGTCGACCGTAATGAAGTGCTTGACTTTTAAAAAGAATTAAGCGGAAAACAAGTGAAGGTCGGAAAACAATTGCCTAGTGGTCGCTAATCGACTTAACTTTGTGGCGAATGAACAATAAAGGCCATGACACACTACACAAGCACCGCACCAGCACAGTTGTTGCCTCGAATTTAGGCTAGAGCGCGGCGTCCACCCGCGGGCTGCGCGGCGTCCACCCGCGGGCTGCGCGGCGTTCACCCGAGGGCCGCACGGCGTCCACCCGAGGGCCGCACGGGGTCCACCCGCGGTCCGCTCGGCGTCCAACCCGCGAGCCGCGCGCCGTCCACGAGGCGCAAGCTCGCAGTCCGCGCACTGGCCGGTCTAGTCCGGGAGCTAGCGTTGCATTTTAGATAGTGTATTCGCGCTGATCGTTTGCCATCTTCGTCGATCTCGAATGACTGATAAGTGAACCCAGCGTCAGCTGAGCAATCGCGGTGGGTGAAAAAAAAGAAAAAATAATGGGGTCACCATTATTTTTTCTTTTTTTTCACCTCTCCCACGTCCATAGACCCACCTACCTAGCATATTAATTACTAGACATAGTCTAGTAATTATATTGTTATGTTAACTGGATTCGTGGATTTCCGTTACAGTTTAAAAGGAGACAGCGTAGTAGCAATGCTCCAATATTTTTAACTTTTACTGCGTCAGCTGACGGTCTTTCCCCCGCTGCCCACGCAGCTGATTGTTGTTTTCGTACTTTTGATAATTTAAACAATCACTTTTTTTTCATCCGGCGTACTATACTTTTATTTTACGTGTTTCTTTTACAAGTTTATGCAAGCGGCTGACGCATAATCCCCCTCCACCATGCAGCTGACGATTTTTTTAAACTCAGTATGATGTACTTAAACTATTTATGAAAAAATTTCATGACTTTTTTGTTTGCAACGCTACCTCCCGGACTATATGAGCTTGCTGCATTTGTTTACGACTTTGTTTCGCGGGCAACTCCGCGGTCCGCGCGCCGACTCCGAGGCACCCGCGAGTCGAGTCGTATGGTAGCGGCAAGCGCGCTGACCGCCCGCCGTAAGCTTTTTCATACAGACATTATAAAATATATTTTATGACACACGACATAATGGTCTAATTTGAATGGCAAGTTAAATGCAGGGTTGGAGCGGTGCCGGTGCGGTGCTTGTGTAGTGTGCCATGACCTTAACCCGTTAAAAAAACAGGTTTAAGCTATTATTGACCTTGTTGAATTATACAATTTGGATTGTTTTTCCCATATTGTTCTCGTTCGCTTACGTTGCTCCTTCATTAAAAACCGATACTAAGATAAATGTCAATAAGGTTCATTCTCAAGGGAGTCAAACAGGGCTACCCGCTGTCTCCAAAACTGGTCACCAGTAACCTGGAAGAAGTCTTTCAGACGCTGTCAGCAAATGGGAAGAGAAAGGGCTTGTCATCGGTGAAGCAAGGTTGAATAAACTACGTGTCACTGATGACATTGGCCTTGTCTCCCCCACAGCCACAGGTCTAGAGCAAATGCTACAACACCTTAGCTCCAAGCGGAGCATATACTTGGGCGGGGAGAATTATACAATATGTCCAAGAATATAATATCTACCTTGGCCAAGTAATCTCTCTCCAGGCAAGGCAAGTTAAGGAAATTGCAAGAAGATCCGAAAATGCCTGGAAGATTTACTGGTCCATGAAGGAGTATTTTAAGGGCACTATGCCCATGTCTCTGAAGCAAAAGCTGATGGACATGTGTATTCTCCCCATCTTGATCTACGGTGCGCAAACTTGGTCTTTGACTAACATCAAAAAGTCCAAACTCAAGGTTTGCCAGTGTCGCCTCCTGCCGGAGGCTCTACGCGGGAGTCGTGCGGTCCATGGCCCTTTACGGGGCCCCGGTGTGGGCGCATTCCTTGAGGCTGCGTGCAGCCCACTACCTGAACGCGCCCCAAAAGGTGGTAGCCGTAAGGCTGGCCCGTGGGTACCGTGAGAGGGAGAGAACCTCACAGCGTCCCGGCCGCCGCGGGAGACGCCCCGGGCGTCGGGGACCACCACGTGGCCCCCGGCCACCGTAGGCGCGGGCCTGTGGACGGTGGGCTATGGGCTAGCTCGCCGTCCGTCCGTCTCATGACGACAGGCCGTGTCGACGGCGCGTTCATGTTCCACGCGCGCCTCAAAGAGAGTCAGCAAAAAGGAAGGGGTCCGCAAGGACCGATGCCTGCCGGGGTTGCGGGACTAGTCATTTGATGATTTCCCATCCGAAAAAAAAAAAAAAAAAAAAAAAGGTTTGCCAGCGTGCTATGGAGCGCAGTATCTTAGGTGTAAAATTAACAGATCGTATTAGAAACACTACACTGCGCTCCAAAACTCAAATCGTTGACGTGACTCAAAAGGGTGCCCAACTTAAATGGGACTGGGCAGGACATGTCTGTAGCATGCCGAACGAACTGTGGGCAGTAAGGCTCAGGAATGGTGCCCTAAAATAGTGACACAGCAGACCACGAAGGAGATGGCGGGACGAACTGGATGTCTTCCTTGAGAATTTTTGGGGTGAAAAATCGTGTTTTGTGTTAGAACTCAATGTAACGCGCTCAAAACATTGTGCTGATGGATGAATTAAATAGTACGGGGGTCGTGGAGGTGCTTAAAGTAAAAATCTTACATTAAAACTTGTCAAAAAGTTGGACCTTGGACCCTCAGTATCTCCGTAACTAGAAGGTTCCCAGGTATGGTCTCAAACTAAACAAAAAACCTGCCAAAAGCGAGTTGGACTCGCGCACCGAGGGTTCCGTACAAACTTTTTAAAGGATAAACTTAACTTTGCTGTTCGATCCCTAGAAACGGCTATTGCACCAACCGCAAATAATAAGTTTGTAATAGTGAAATCGCTTTTTTTTTGTTATTTAACTACATATTTACGGTTTTCAGATTTTTTCCTTTACATGTGCTGTAAGACCTTGTTTTTTGCCAAATTTCGTGATTCTAGGTCAACGGGAACTACCATTTAGGTTTTCGACCCAAAACCTATAGGGTACTTCCGGTTGACCTAGAATTGTAAATTTTGGTTAAAAGCAAGTTCTTACAGCACAGATAAAGGGAAATGTCCGAAACCTAAAAAAAGCTAAAAATTAAGGTAAATTTTGGTACTAAATAATCTAAATTTGACCATATCTTTTTATCGTGTTGACTCAGGGCCTTGATTTTTATACACCTAATAGGGACTATAGACCTTAGTATCTCGTATAAATTTCAACTTGCTAGGTCTACCCACATTTGAGAAATTCGGTGGTGACAGACGGACGTACAGACGGACGGAACCCTAAAAATGATTGCAATGTCGGAGAGAACAAGTGCCTTTTGGTTTCCTTAAGAGTCTTTTTACTCCCTTTATAAGCGCGCCTTGGCAGGCAGTAAAACCGACTCGTATGCCGTGGCATGAAGCAGTCATGGCGTGATATCCTCCTCTATGCCATGTGAAATCAACTTTCTTCCATTAGAATAAAGTTTGTTTTGGAACGATTGCTCATCTACATAATTATTTCCTGTTCGAAAGTTCCACGCTACCCAATTAGTAATGTAATTAGGTCGTATGCAGATTTGATCGATAGATATCGATAAAAGAAAAACTTTCATGATATATTTATTCTTTATTTTACTCCATATTTCGTTATAGGTTTTTATTAATTATGAATTTTAATATTAACAAAGTTCTACATCTGCCGGGCGTCACGTGACGGCCAAATTTTTTTTACATTCTTGTGGCTTGACCTAGGGGTAAAGCTAGCTGGTTAAACCAAAGGTATCGTGAAAATATATATTCGCGATATGGACCACAAAATCTTATCAGATCTTGCCTTCTGAGAATGAGGTCCTGGGTGAGATTGGTCGAGCAATGTGTTATTGGGGTTTTCTGTCAGAAGTTTCTCAGTAGCAGCAACGGATTCTAGATTTAAGCCCGGTTGGTGTCAAAAGGCTTGCGCCCTATAACAAGGGAATTAAACATAATTGTTAAAAACTGGATGTAAGAATAGAATAAATTAACTATTTTTAAATAATATATAAACGACTAATTAGTAGACACAATAGTTAAACAATTGGCATAAATCTCCTGGAGATTTAGTAACGGACGGGAGGAGGAAGCTACAAATTTATGTTTTATGATAAGCTTACCCACATGGGAAAATCTTATTATTTGTACGTATTACGTTTATTGTTAATTTTAATCATTTTGTTTTTTTCTTTCTTATAAATACTTTATCTTTTCTTATAAATACTTTTTTTTTTCAAATAAATACTTTTTCTTTCTAATTGACGGTGATACTCCTCAGATGGTCCTTACTGCAACGCAACATGTGATGGTTACCTGTGCTGGCCTGCTACTCCAGCCGGCGAAACCCTTTACCAAAACTGCCCCAGTCGTTTGCTGAGCAACGAAAAAAGTAAGTACGAGTATAGCCTCCTAGCATCACACGCATGGCTTGAAGCTGTCAATATCATACGCCCCTGTTTACAAGTCGAGTCTATCCCCGTGTTGTTTTACGTACCGGACATATTTTAACTGATTATAAAATTAATATGGATTATTAATAATTAAAATAATAAGTTCACGTGTACCGTGAACTTATACCGTGAATTTTACCTGAATTTGGAGAAACCCGTTTCTGGGCCTAGCCGTTACACGAATCAAATATGTACTAAAGCAATCTAGCTTCTGTCAACCCTCGGAGCCATACTACGGCTCTGTACCGTAGCAGCGTAGCGTCGTAGCACTCGTAGCGTCGTAGCGGGCCTACGCTCGATAATCTTACAAATTTAAATAGCGTACGTTGCTACTGTATTTCTCGCTGACGTACGCGACCGACATCAGCATAGCAGGAATTCTGGCCTTATTAAGTAATATCTGGATGACCGATCTTTGCTCGGTTTATTTTGTAAACGACGTTATTAAAAATGAAACCTCGCTAGATCGATTTATCGCCCCCGAAACCCGCTGCATACAAAATTTCATGAAAATCGTTGGAGCTGTTTCCGAGATTCAGATTATATATGTCACAGTCAAAACTGTTAATCTGTCAAAACTACTTTTGATTAGTTAAAACTACTTTAGACTAGTCAAAACTAATTTTGACTAGTCAAAACTATTTTAAAAATAACTAAAATTTACTTGGAAACTTATTAGGTTGTTAGGTTTTTTTTTGTGACCCTTTGAAAAACATCCTGTAATTCTAGGACTAGGTAATTACAAATGAGGCGTTCTAGAAACGTATTTTAACTTCATAAGGGTTTTGACTGACACCAGTAAAAAGTGGACTGATTACGAGTTTTGACTGTATCATATACCAGAATTTCTCGTTTAAAGGTTTTAGATAATGGTATTTTAATAAAGTATTATTGAAACATATTTTCAAGACCAGATACTTCTTATAGAACTATACGAAATTTGACTAGATTTTTAAATCACATAGTTGTGCATGTTCTGTTTTGTCATGTGCTAGACTGTTAAACTTAGGCAAGGAAATACGATTTTAAAATACAACAATTGCTTATTGAAAACCCATCTTATAAATTTAAGTTTTATCTTATGTATTTTTCTATTTTTGCTAATTAATTTTCTTCAAAAGATCATCCGTAGAGTTTTATATATGCTTTGTTATTTTTTTCCACGAACCGTTATTATTTTACTTTTCCTTCAAAGACTGCGCGTTAAGGCGGTGCGGGCCGGACGGACAGTGGCTCGGTCGACATGTAAACGAGACGTCCCTCAAAGGATGGACCAACTTTACGCCATGTTTCCCCCCGCTCGTACAACAAATACTCGATAAGGTCAATGAGGACGAAGCTGAAGCACAGGTATGTAAAATTACGATCATTCACGCAATACAAATACTTATCGATAATCTATATAATCGACAATATCTATAATAAAATTATACAGAGGTATTTGTTCGTAAGTTTGTATGTAGGTGTTTGGAACTGATGATCTAATTCTAAAAATAATTTCACTTGCAGAAAGTGGGTGCTATAGCACCTTTAAGGTATAAATTATATTTAAATTATAAATTTTAATAAATTTAAATTATAAATCATGCATAATAACCGAGCTATCACATTTTTTGCAAACGGAGTCGCAGGCGAAGAATAATAAAATAATGTAAATAATTATCATTGGTCTTTTTCCGATAAAGATTTTGTTGTTTTAAGATTATTTAAATAACTTCAATTAATCACAACCCTTTTGTAATAAGAATAATACACAATAACACACTTAAGAGACTCTGACCAAAATATTTGCATAAACAAAGTAATTTTTTTACATGACAATAGGTAGGTAATATTTCGATTTACCTGAAAACATCACCATTCACGTTCAACTGTACCATATTGATTACTGCGATATTTATGGCAGATTAGACTTTTCCATCCGCGACATTATGGCACTCGGCTAATGTCGATTCTTCTTCTATCAGTTATTTTATTTTTTGTAATCAGATCTGGGTGTCTAAAATGGCCGCAAGAACAGAATCATAATAGGATAATAACATGAATCGCGTAGAACTTCAAATCAAACAATTTAACCTCTTTGTCTTACTAGTTAAGTTGAGTTTAATTTAGATAAATGATGTCCGGTCACTGGACCCTCATATGATAAGTCGCACCGTGGCGTTGCATGGACTGGTGTGGTGGGCGCGAGGAAGCGTCCAACTTTATTAGTTTTTTTAATGTTTTAGGGAAAAAGTTTTTACTTTGTAATTTTAATTAAAATTGAAGCGTTTAGTATTTTCGATTCTCAGTTTGGGCAAAGTGTTATTGGGTTTTCTTGTTTTTGTTTTTCCATCTGGAATTTCTCAGTAGCAGCCACGGAGTTTGATATAGTACCCGGTTAATGGGTCGCCCCCATAACATGGGACGTCAACATAACTGGTGAAATGTAGGTCTATTATTTAGCACACCACTGCCTAAACCTTCGGTATAACAGGCGTCATGGTACTATTGCCATAATAAAACAAAATTTCATTATGTTTATGGAAAACAACTGAGAAAAACAGCGAGGACAGATTCACCAGATACAAAATGCAAACCACCCGATATAGTCTGCTTACGAGATAGAATACCTAGCCTTTAATGATGAATTATTGTGTTTTTATACTTATTAATTTATTTGTTTCAGCTTAAATTCGAAACGGCCGTCAACACCCGCATTATTGAAATGGTTGGAATAGTTTCCTCTTTTGTAACCATTTGTGCGGCAATAGTTATTTTCAATGCTTTCCCGTATGTGTTACTTTATATTTTTTAAGAAATTGTTGCTATGTATATACCGCCCCGATAACTTGGACCTACCACCATCTTCGAAAGAAAATTATGAGCACTGCTTACAGTACTGTTACAGTGTACTGTTTACGAAATAATTAAGAAATTTACGGATTAACGTGATGGTACCCCCCAACTTACTTATTATTTCCGTTTATTTTACTTCAAAATATGTTTGTTACTTTTTAAAATATTTCTTCATAAAAACCCTTCTTAATTTTTTTATTATTATTACAGTATCAACTAATTCACACAAGGACGTCGTCATAACAACCAGTTCGTGATTTGTCGAGTCGTTTTTATTTTATTTATGGCTCAGCCAACCGGACAACGGATATGTTAGTACGACAATTGATTTTCTGTCCGGAGCTCCGTCTACAATTTGTCCGTACCGGTTTTGACTAAGCTTTTATTGTCCCATCAAAACCACAGGCCTTATTCACACACTCACAAATCGCCATGACGAATGTTTATTGTCAGAGTGACAATGATAGGGCCTTAAATAACAAGTATTTATAATCAGTACCGCAATGTCAGCTCGCAATGACACGATAAGCCGCTGCAATTGAACTTCCAAACACGACTGTGTGAAAACTTTGACGGTAGTCGATCCATGAATAAACCGAGACACGACATGTACAAGAGCGGCAACGTCTCTGAATCATCATCATCAATTAGGACTCGGAGACGTTGCCGCTCTTGGATTGCAGTAGCGGTCGCGTTCTAAAAGAACACCTCGCCCTGCTTACCTTGCCTTACCATGCAGCAGCTTTGTCATTGTTTTGCATCTTTTATTTCATGTCAAGTGACTTTTTTTGTTTGTTTCTCATTTGGCCTACCCTTAATCACGATCGGGCCTGCTGAAAAGTAATGGATGTGTTGGCGTTTCCTGATGTATAATTGTTATTTTATGTGAAGCTGAAAATATATACAGTCAAACCAGAAACTTATGCGTTTCGGGAATCTTCGTGTTTTTAAGGTTCCGAGGTAACCTCAGTCGGCAAAAACGGAACTCGTATAGGATCACTTTGTTGTCCGCCTGTCTGCCTGTCCGTCTGTCAAGACCCTTGTTCTCAGGAACGCGTGGAGGTATCAAGTTGAAATTAATCTCTACATCTATATCTTCTATACATATAATAAAATGGTAAAAATCCAAATCCGATGACCGTTTATGTCGCATATTTTGTGATTTCACAAGGGAATCAAAACCAGGTACTTTCAGTTGACCTAGAATCATGAAATTTGGCAACAAGCAATGCAGCCTTACAGCAAATATAAAGGAAAAACCAAAATATCGTAAATGATTATGTAGTTTAATAACAAAATGCCTACTTTATGCGGAACCCTCGAGCCTCAGTGCGCGAGTCCAACTAGCACTTGGCTGGTTTTTTTTAATTGACAAGACGGTCGCACGTCACGTAACAGTTCAGTAATGCCATAACACATAAAATTCACTTTTACTTCAAATGCTTTACTTTGTTATTTTGTATATTATAATATACATGTCTCTTTTGTTTTTATAATTTTAGTTACTGTACTAAGAAATACGATCGCACAAGATCGTATTTCATATAGAAGACGATGATTACCGAAGCGCGTACCTTACCTGAGATATTTTAATATAATAATTTGTATATAAAACAACCATTACAATATTTAATTTTGATCTTTATTTCTTACAGAAGCCTGCACAATAGACGGACCGTGATACATACACACTTATTTTACGGTTTATTTATGGAAGTAACAGTACGTTTGATACTGTACACACAGCAGTCCAACTCGTTAGATGCTGTGGACCCACAAGAGGATGACCCACGGAAAGGCATCGAGTACTTCGTAAGTTACTCGTACAATATTATGTAGTAGTAGTCCCCATAGCAAAATGCCATGAGATATTATACTATGAAAGTAACTAAAATAGACCAGTCTAGCGGTATCTACATCAGTATATTGACAGATTTTTCTAATGGCATATGCTGCTGAACTTAACCGCCAAGAGATGTTAAATGAGAACCCCATGTAGCCTTGAATCAAGCGTAATCCCCAGGAAAACCGGATTATCTACAATTCAAGTTTCTCTTTATTCAATATTAAATCACAATCACTACTTTTAACATTCAGTAAATCAAATCTTATGCATTTGGTTTTATTTTTTCATTTAATACCATATTGTTTGCTGTAAACCAATTTTGGATCTGAAGTATTATATATTTTTATATAAACGTGTAAATATTAATATATTCACGTCATCTAGATTTTGGCCCCGTTTTTTTTTTTTTTCGGATGGGAAATCATCAAATGACTTCTCCCGCTCTGGGCGGAGCAGGAGGGAGTGTCAGACTTTTACTGACTAAAACACATCCATGTTCCTTCATCGCTCTTTGTGTTCCGGGGTCACGGTATCTCTTTCGAACAGTCCCGCAACCCCGGCAGGCATCGGTCCTTGCGGACCCCTTCCTATTGCTGACTCTCTTTGAGGCGCGCGTGGAACACGAACGCGCCGTCGACACGGCCTGTCGTCATAAGACGGACGGACGGCGAGCTAGCCCATAGCCCACCGTCCACAGGCCCGCTCCTACGGTGGCCGGGTGGCCGGGACGCTGTGAGGTTTCTCCCTCTCACGTTCCGCCACCTCCTTCTCTAGCATTACTGCTTCGCAGAAGGAGGTGACGGCGTCCCATTCCGTCTCGCTCCGGACCATGGCTTGCACCAGGGCCGGACGCGAGAGGTCGCCGCTGCCAATCGCCGCTTCGAGGACACGGCGGTGCTCCGCCCACGCGGGGCACACCTCCACCGTGTGCTCCACCGTGTCCTCCGGTCGATCCTCACAGTGGAAACACCCGGGCGTTTCCTCCCACCCGATTCGGTGCAGGAACCTCCCGAAAACACTGTGTCCGGTGAGGACCTGCGTCAGGCAGAAGGTGAGGACGCCGTGGCGTCTCTCCAGCCACTCCTCAAAGAGGGGACTTATTGCCACTATCGTGGCGTGCCCTGCACGGGGTTGCGACAGTCGCTCTCTCCTTGTCGCATTTTGGCCCCGTCTATTTATCTTAAAAATTAGGGAAGTGTCATCAGCAAATAACACCATATTTTGAGGTTGGTTTTTCAATAAATAGGTTAGATCATTTATATATACAAGAAAGAAGAAAGGACCCAATATTGAGCCTTGAGGAACCCCCATTTTTACTTTTAAACCCTTTGAATTAACACCATTTATTTGGAAATATTGTTGTCTATCATTCAAATAAGATTTTACCAAACTAAGTGTAAGTTTACCCAGTCTGTAATGCTCAAGTTTCAAAAGTAATGTGTCGTGATTTACGCAATCAAACGCTATAGAGAGGCCACAAAAAAATCCTATGGCGTCTTGGGACTCTTTCCAAGCAGTAAATATGTGCTTTAATAAGGTTACACTTGGTGAAACCATACTGTTGATCATGTAAGATTATGTTGGTCTTAAAATGATAGAGCATTTGATTAAGCATTACTTTTTCAAAAACCTTGCTAAAAACTGGTAACACGGATACAGGTCTATAATTATTAGTATCTTTACTGTCCTCGGATTTAAAAAGAGGCATTACTTTTCTGTTTTTCATTAAATCAGGGAAAACTCCTTGGTCTACACATAAATTAAAAATTAAAGCTAACTAAGGGGCTATAGTCTCAAGTATGGATGTAGGTACAAACTTTGATACAAGCCAAGTCAGACAAACTCTGACACCAGGTCCACACGATAAAGAAGATCAAGTCGCTCTGTCTAATGTCGTACACCCGCCGCTTAACAGGAGACATTCGTGTGTCAAAATCGTAAATGTTCGAGATCAAAATTTCTGTTTGAAAATATTTCCAATGTTTACTCTAAGTCTTTTAAATCAATTTGAGTATACAGTATTATGCCATTCGTTCGTTCCTAATCCGTAAAGCCCCGGTTAGTCTTAGCACCTATCTAAAGTAGAGAGCTTTTAGCCGGGCTGCTACAAAGCTGCTACCATCATGGCACCATACAACCATATATACAAGTGAAAGCATTGAAGGGAAGCGGATTATGTTAGCCCGTTTCAGATGGCTTTCACTACTCCGATACGAAGAGCCTAGAGTTGGCTTATGGCAATAGTTTCGCCTTCTATAAACCTGTAGGTGTTAAGTACAAAACAACCTCAGTAGTCACGAGAATCATAAAGTAATAATAAAGACTAATTATGTATTTTATTCATTGTCATTATACGGGCATTGTGATGCGGAGAAATGAGGAAAATGTCGTGAGGAAAGTTTTGAGTATGAATGTGGATGGGTATGTAAGTAGAGAGGAAGACCGAAGAAATGATGGATGGACTGTGTTAAGAATGATATGAATAGATGATTCTATATGAAGCTTATATAGAATATGCAAACGTTAGGGTAGGATTCATACTTTCGGTTGATATGGAATTTGTCTATTAACCAAACCAGTGAAATGTTTAAACAAAAATAATTTTGAAATTGTTAAATAATCATTTTTCTGGACTGAAAATTTTTAGTAATTAAATATATTGGCATTTTTTTTAGTGTTAGACTCAGCTAAAATTTAGCCATTCCTTTGAGAAATTGTATTAATAACGTTTAAAAAAAATATAAGTACTTGATAGCAAAAACAAGCAAATATTAATTATCTATTCAAGATAATATGTTTTCCATAGTCAATACCATTATTTTTTCTTTAAATCATAGAACACATATTAGGGAAGCCTATGTTGTGTTAATTCTATAAATACGACATGTAAGTTCATCCTGTCGGCAACTGTACCAGTAACTTGAGAGGACTTCAGAAATCAACGTACCTAATCTCGCTGACTCCGCTTTTTCCCTCGGACGGCCGAGCCCGACGAACCTCGGGCACAAGAGCACTCGTAATTGCCTGCAGTACTATTGACGAGATGTAACGCCTCGGTAGGAGAATAAGCCTGTGTTTCAATCTATAGGTACGATTGGACATAAGAGAAATGACGGTGTGATAATAATATAAAAACAGCGTTCCAATGAGGGCGCTGTTGTTTTTGTGCTAACCAGATGGCGCAAATACTGCAAACTCTGGCAAATCCAAGGTCATAAAAGTAAACGGAGCGATACAGGCGAGTGTGGTTATGGCGATGGCGGTCCACAAGATCTGCTCACCTGTCAAAGTCAATGTTATTCCATTTTCAATTACTTTTTTTTTCCACGCCTGCTCTTTCCCACTCCTGGGCAAATATGCCTCCCTCCACTCCTTCCACTTCTCGCGAACCGCGCGTCCTCGCGCGGTTTTTATCTTGTTGACGCAGGACCTTGGTACCAAGTAAAGATCGGTATCTGACTACTTTTATAACGGTTCAGGTAAATTAATACCTAGTTAGGCATAAATTGATACGAGTACCATAGGTCAATACGCCGTGATAGGCTGACTGCTCAAGCAAGACTGTCAAAACTGACAGTTGTGATTTGAATACGTACGGACTATTTAATTTTAGCGTCACAATGGGGAATTTTCCAGTGCTTTTTAAGAACAAACAAGATGGCGCTGATCAACCTTGGGAATAATAAAATAGCTCGTTTTTATGTCCACAAAGCCTTAACTGAAGTACGCAGGAACCTGACGCACCAGGAGTTTAGACGTAACGCAAAAACATTCAGAAGAACAATAGCAAAAACCATGCAAAAACTTGTAGTTCAGTTCAGTGATGCAAAAGAACAGTAGACTTTTTAGGATAAAAATGAATAATAAATAAAATTTACTATACAATGAGTGTCTAGGAGAGTATTTTTTTCCCTGCTAAAAGATTTTACCAATGACCTATAATATAATACGTAGTAAATTATTTTTTCATTAGATTTTACTAGAACGCCGCTTAAAAAAATATTCCCAAAGGTGATCAGCGCCATCTATTGATATATATATCAATAGATGGCGCTGATCACCGAAGCGTTGTGACAAACATCAGTGGAAAATTCCTAATTAATTTCCCTGGTAGCCTACCAAGGCGTCTTATATTGTTTTATGGTACATCCACACCGCAGTTACTTTTTGTAGAACGTTTCCAAGTGTTATTTATTGTAAGTAGCCGTGTTAGTATTTATATTAAGTTATGTTGCCTATGAAAACAGTCATCACGTGGTAATAATTGATAACATTGTTAGAGAATGTTACCTCAACATGCTGGGTGAATGCACCATTAGCATCACT
Organism: Xestia sexstrigata; assembly: GCA_941918905.2. Lineage (NCBI taxonomy): Eukaryota > Metazoa > Arthropoda > Insecta > Lepidoptera > Noctuidae > Xestia > Xestia sexstrigata. The sequence goes on along the minus strand of OW799200.2, from coordinate 4,978,883 downwards.
TCAGTGTGAGAAAGAGATGACGTATCATCTCGTTCCCACACTAAAGTGTCATTTAAACACAATACTGTTTTAAGAGGTCATGGTAACACCCTCCCCTGTGTTTTTTTTCTTATGATAAAATTACTAATTATTTTGTTGTTTTAGCCTTATGTGTGCGAGGGGGCTTACGTTCTCCTAGAGTACTCGCGTCTTGTTGTTTACGGCTGGATGTTCATCGAAGGCATATTCCTTAACACTCTGATCTCTGCCAATACCCTTCGGCGTGAGATCCCTATCAACTACTTCTACGTAGGCGGATGGGGTGTGCCCGTCATTTTAATTGCTATTTGGGCAACAGTAGTGGGCAGACACTATTCGAAAGAGTCTATAAACACGTGAGTGAATAACTTAAGGTTTTATTTTGTTGAAAAAATTACCAGAATCCGACTTCCCTGATATATGTATTTTTTTAAATGTGAGTACGTAGCTAATGCCCTAAAAATGTTCTCTCATAATATTTTATTTACACCCTGTATAGTTACCTACATTTTATTGTGTGACTAATGACCGTTTTTGATAATACAAAAAAGACACCATACACTATGTTATGTAAATCCTATATTTGTCCCTTTCAGATCGAACAGGGTTTTTATAACATACAGAACGATATTGATATTTGCATTTCTGATATTTGCACTGCTGCCACCAAATATTAGTATAAACGGGCTCACTCGTAAAAATAACTGCCTCTCTTCGACTCATATACACTTTGTAGCTTGTATCATTATAAATACTGACTTTTAAATAATTTTCAGATGCTGGTATGGGTACAACTATTTGCCCTCATATTACATCATACAAGGTCCTATACTGGCTGTCGTTTTGGTAAGTTTGTAATATAATATTTTATATTTATTCATTAAGTTTGACATTAGTAAGCCAGTTCGTAATTAGTTGTACAGGGTCCATTTCTCAGAAAAAAACATTGCCAACAATAGAAAAAACCGGCCAAGAGCGAGTCGGACTCGCACACCGAGGGTTCCGCACAAACTTTATTGAATGAAAGGTAAATTGCGGTTTCTGATTTATGACGTATTAAAAAAAACTATACTTACTAGATCTCGTTCAAACCAATTTTCGGTGGAAGTTTACATGGTAATGTACATCGTATATTTTTTTTGTTTTATCATTCTCTTATTTTAGAAGTTACAGGGGGAGGAACACATTTTAAACTTTGGAAGTGTCTCTCGCGCAAACTATTCAGTTTAGAAAAAAATGATATTAGAAACATCAATATCATTTTTGAGACCTATCCATAGAAATCCCCACGTATAGGTTTGATGAAAAAAAAAATATAGTTTCAGTTCTAAGTATGGGAAACCCCCAAAATTTATTGTTTTTTTTTTTCTATTTTTGTGTAAAAATCTTAATGCGGTTCACAGAATTACATCTACTTACCAAGTTTCAACAGCATAGTTCTTATATAGTTTCGGAAAAAAGTGGCTGCGACATACGGACGGTCAGACAGACAGACATGACGAATCCATAAGGGTTCCGTTTTTTGCTATTTGGCTACGGAACCCTAAACAAGTATTAAATAAAAATGGAAAATTACATTATTACAAGCAGAGTAGAGCCAGAACGATTGTTAAATTTCAAATTAGAGCGAGTAAGGCAGCGGCCAAAAGCTAGTATTGTAATAAATAAGAATCTTACAATCAAATCTGTTTACATTTCGATTATCATGCAGCTTGCAATAAAGATGATAACTTCTTCATGATTCTGGCCTAGCGATAACTATCGTTACAACTGCAATTTTTTTTGGTATACGCACGACGACCAATCAATATAAGTAACTAGTTTATGAGGATCTCTTATAGTACGGGAAATTTATACAAAGCGAGGCCATGTGTTACTGGAAATTTATAGCTTGATTTATCGCAGTGTGTACAAGTTGGCTATAATCTTGCATTGACACAAATTTTACTGGCTTTACGTTTGACTCGTCCCTTCGATAAAGCTCGCAAATTCTCGCAAACCATACGTATTAATATCCTTCGCACTAATGGATATAAATATTCTGATTTTAAGTTATAGTATTTTACAGAATATTTACGATAGGTATAGTTTTTCTGAACCATCATTATGTTCTGTAAAGAATTGGAAAATTAATAGAACAGAATTTGTGTTTAGAGTAAAAGTAGTACAAAATGATGAGTATAGTGCCCCTTCTCGTTTAGGGTAAACCATAAAATAAAACTTTTCTTAAAAAAACAACACGTGTTTATCTATGAACACTGAACACATAAAGGTTCGCGTCCGTGCTATTAACCGTTGAGTTCACTCGTAAGGAGACAATCCTGGCTGCAATATGTTATGTCTAAAATGTATTGTCACCAGAAACAAAGGTGTGTGCAAAATTTCAGCTCAATCGGTTGGGGGAACTGGTTTGAAATTCAGTTGCAAGATTTGACCAATACATACTAACAAACTAACAAGGCAAGTTAAATAAAAGCTTTTAAAGTAACAACACGTTACTTTTTGTTTAAAACTAAATGATTGCAATAGGCTCGGCCCCTAATAAGAAAGAAAAAATATTTATTTGTCGCTGGGACAAAAGGTCACAGCGTCAAAACTTAAATAAACATACAACGCATAGCAAATATTTATAAGTACAATAGGACGAAACAAAAAAAGTCAAAGGCGAGAAGCTGGTTACCACCCAGCATGATGCTGTGCTATGCGGGGCCCAAGGCACAGCTTGCCAATTTAATGTACGGCATAGTGGCAATCAGTGGGGTCATTGTTTAACACACTCGTATTTCCAATGCTGCTCATTTGACAATTTTACAATAAATCATTGCGTTATTTACGCGTCGGCGGTAAAGTTGTTTTTTCAAAAATCAGAATCTACCAACCACCCGTCTCGACTACGACGACGGCTGCCGTCGACGCTTGCAGTTGTGGCGTCGACGGCTGCAGTTTATCTGCAGTTGGCAACGTGCCGCTCGTCTGTAAGAACCATCCTCGCCATCTCACCAGACACCTCCTTTCTTGCCATATCATCGTTTACACAGTCCATCCATCATTTCTTTGGTCTTCCTCTACTCTTATACCCTATCTACATTCATACACATTTTCGTTATTACTCCGCATCACATGCCCATACCACAACAACCGATTACCACACAACTTTTCAGTCACCTGCGCTGCTTTCAGATATCCTCATAAGTACTCATGTCCCGCGTTACACCACAAATACCTGTCATTCATCCCTTTTGTGGCCTAAGATTGTGATAGAAAAATGTATTACGCAATTAGAATAACGATGCAGGTGGATCGTAGGTTTATTTATTTATTTAACGATTTATGTACACACTAAATACAGAAAAGAAGAAAGGAACAGAAAAATAGGTACAAAGGTGATGCTTATTTCTTAAGAAATCTCTTCCAGCATACCTTCGAAAGGAGATATTATAAAAGAGATGTAGACAGAATACATAAAACATAATGCAAATAAAGAATTCAAAATATAACATACAATCTATGAATACGAGTATACTCGTACAAGGTATTAAGGTTGCTAGGAAACGCGCTTCAAGAAGCCATCATTTCAACATTTTCATAAAATTTCCAGATCAATAGACACCTACGCTTGACACGTGTCTTGTGAATTTTTTAGAACTTATGACGTAAGCGTTGCTTTCTGCGCCGAAACAAAGAAATACATGAAGGGCGAGGCCGCCCCTTGTTCGCTTAGCAACAAATTCGCTCGCTTTACGGCAGTAAGTACGTAAGTACAGTGAAGTCCATTATCTATATCGAGTGGTTCATTTTAGGTACTTGTTAATAAAACAATAAGCAAAAATGATATTTATTATTTATCTTACGATACATACTTATATTATATTCTGTTCAGCCTAAAAAAAAAAACAGCAACCCCGGAGTACATTTTTACACTGACAAGTTGACTCGGAGTCCTAGCGAGGGCTGAGGGGCAGAGTGGTCCTAGCTGTGACTGCTTAGGGCGACGGCTGCAGTTGTGGCGTAGGCGGCTGCCGCCCGGCGCGTCGACGGCAGCCGTCGACAGGTGGCGACGGCTGCAGTTTATCTGCCGTTGGCAACGTGACGCTCGTCTGTAAGAACCCTTAGATAGCTTGAAGTTTCAGAGTTTTAATGTTGCGCGTGATCGCTAACGTTACAAATGGCCGCGCGACCCCCTTGGGTCAACAAACATCGATACTTCTTTATCCTTATAAAGAAGTATCGATGTTTGTTAACAAAGGAATAAAAGTGAAATTTATTTTTACACGTGTTTATAAGTATTTCGTTTGACGCAACGATTTATTGTTATGGGAATTGTCTTTGTAACCTTGCCACGTACAATTCCTCGGCTTACGCACCCACACCTTCCAATAATATAAAAACGAGCAAATATTAGTTAGAACAGTTACCAAGTATTCACGACACAAATAGGTGACAAAATAGTAGGTGAAATTGTGGCTTGGCTGGAGGGCACGCGCATGCGTTTTTGCTCTGGCGATCAAAAGGATGAAAATCAAAGTCAAACTATATTTTAAAATTAGGCTATTATAAGGCAGGCATTTTTGACGTAAAACTTAAAAAAAATAATTGCATTGATTTTGCACTACACTTGAAATGCCCGTCAAGAGTGGCAGTATAGAGCAAAGCTGAAACAAAGAAATAATTACTCCCAACAGTGAAGATGTTATGTTGATGTTGTTTATGAATGTTATGTTGATTGAGTAGACAACCGATTGGAATAAAGGTTTAATTGCTACTAAAAATAACATGTTATAAAGTAATAATGTACAATTAATGTTGGATTAAACAAACTGCAACGTATCACTAAAAGTAGGACAAGTTAGTGGCATGTACAGCGTAACTCGTACAACCTTCAATATTGCAAGCAGCCTATTTATTTGGGGCTAATCATAAATTTCTTTTTAACCGACTTCCAAAAAGAGGAGGTTATCAATTCGTCGGTTTTTTTCGTTTTTTTTTTTGTGTGTAGGTATGTTCAGCCTTTTTTTCGCCAATTGTGAACCGATTTCGATGATTCTTTTTTTGTTTGGAAGAAAAATTCCTTCGCGGTAGTCCCATTTAAATTTGGTAAAGATCTGATGGTGATCTTCGGAGATATACAATGGAACGCTTTAATTATAGACAGCAAATCGGTCGTGATTGCTACAATCGCTTGGATGTTCGCTGTTTCCACAACATCATAACATAACATCACGCCTGTACCTATGCTCTGCAAATGTGTACAGTACACCCACATTTCGACAGTTAGGTAAGTTAGGTTCCATTTCATTGGGGATAAGCCTATTACCATGATATGGATTGTTAACAATATGAAATAAATGAGTACCTCTTTGATCTAGTGGTGGCGACTACTCAGCATGAGGATTCGATTCCCAGGTCGGGCAAAGTGTTATTGGGTTTTTCCATCAGGAATTTCGCAGTGGCAGCCACGGAGTCTGGATTTACGCTGGCGCTCGCCCCCATTACATGGGACTTATGGCGATTACATGAGATAAATAAGCAACTTTACTTGTGTTGGTTCAAACTTCGTTTGAAATACTGTTAGAATAAAGTTCTAATCAGCTTGCACGACAAAGTGGTTGTTACGTCAGTCACTGCGGCCGAATAGTGCGAAATGAGTGGTTTTTTTGCGATTTACAAAAAATCTTTTGATTGGACTAAAAAAGTAAAACACTATACTAGTATTTTGCTTGTAGAATTATTTGCCAAAAAATCAGAATGATCGCATATATTTTCGGATGGTTATAGCTCGTTAAAAGAAATTTTTAGAGATAAGTTCGTGTTTTTTTTTCTATTGAATAAAATTTGTTGTATTATGTTTTCAAAACACTGTCGTACTAGCATATATCCTGAAGAATATTATATATTTTTCTGGTTTTGTTTATTGCAGAGAATCATATGCTTTTTGCATTATAAAACTCGCGTTTAGCTCATGTAATCGCCTTAAACATAACAGGTGAGATGTGTGTGTGGTACTATTGGGTACACCTCAACTCTTCGGGGATTACAGTCGTGATGTCATGTTATGTTAAAATAAATGTATAGCAATATTTGTATTGGATATTACAACTAAAAATGGAAAAATAAAAAACTTTTTTGCAAAAAATAAAAGCATCTTCAAAAACACAACAAAGTGAAAAATAACTTTAGCTTCAGAAGTCGGTGGCAAAGAAACTGAATTCAACACACATAAGTCACCGACTTCTGAAGCTAAAGTTATTTTTCACTTTGTTGTGTTTTTGAAGATGGTTTTATTTTTTGAAAAAGAGTTTTTTTTAATTTGGGGTAAATTAAAAAAAACTCTTTTTCAAAAAATAAAACAATGCAGTCGTAGTGTGAAATATTGAATCTGAATTTGTGACCTCGATGGGCCAACAGTTGCAGTCAAACGCATTATTAGCTATCCGGTTAATTCCATTTGACGTGAGGTTAATCTAAAATACGTTTTAGATTAACGTCACGTGAAATGGAAACGCGGAATAGGGAACCTAGCAAAGGCGGACATATTAACGGGGAGCTGCCATAATTGAGTTTAGTATTTTTGACTATTTTCTACTTTCTATATTCTTTTGATGCCAAAAGGCAACTTAGCCACTATAGCTTTTTTACCCGACTGCGCGATACAAAGGGAGTTTCGTCACTTTCATATTTTCGTAGTTTATTGTGTGTCCTTAACAGGGCCCTTCCCAGCCCGCCTGTCGTCAACGCGAGCATGGTCCAAAAGCTTTTTGTTTCATCCAGAGGCACAGCGGTGGTATTCTTTCAACTCCCCGATCTAGCGCACCTTATACCGCCTAACGCGAGGACATTGAACGAAAAATAGTGTTAGAAAAATTATAAAACTTCCAGGAAATACGAGTTTCTGAGTAAGTCTTACAAGTTTGTGAAATAAATATTTGTCATCTCAATCACTACATCTTTTACAATTTATGAGTACATTATGAACGGCTAAAGTTGAGGTAAAATTTGTGCAAAACAACAATTTTTGGATGCTTAAACTGAATTTATTTCTACAAATTTTTAATTTTTTGCTTTGATGGAAGCCTAGATATAGTGCACAAGATACTTATGAGTTCAAAAAATTCATAGCTATATTTATGTGTAACAACGGCATAATCACGTAGATACGAGCGTTTTTCAAAATTCTCGCAAAACGTATGGCGGGTTGGCCGCTCTTAATGGAGATTATCAATTAAATTTATGCCATGCGCATCCCAAAAAACTGACGCCATAACCTTGCCTGCAGATGGAGTTGTGTTTACCTTCTTTGTAGCCGTGTACCTCCCGATTTTTTTTAAACCATATGTTACGGTGTACATTTTACTTGTTGCAGATCAACATGTTATTCCTGGGGACCATAATGAGCGTCATCATAATGAAACTGCGTCGCACAAATGATTCTGAACTCAGGAAAATACAGTAAGTTCACGTATAAAGGGTGTAAAAAAGACTCTTAACGAAGCCGAAAGGCACTTGTGCTCCCCGTCTTTGCAATCATTATTTTTGTTCTAGACCATACCTGGGAACCTTCTAGTTACGGAGATATTGAGGATCAAAGTTTTCCTCAAATTTTTTTAAATACATGTTTTTAATGTAAGATTTTTACTTTAAACACCTACACAATCCCATTCCAATACTATTCAATCCATCCACCGACACAATGTTTTGTGTGCGGTACATTGAGTTTTACAGTAAAACGAGATTTTTCACCCCGACAAAAAATATTTTTCCAGCAATTATTTTAGCGTAAAGTTACACTGATGTACAGAATGCTTGGTTGACGGCTTCTTCATGAGTCTGTTTACAACCTGTATACTGCACGCAAAATATTGATTAAACGATGGCAATGACGGGAAGATCAGGTGACTCTCGGCATCGTGAATCATCTTTTTACACCCCGTCATAGCATATTATTCTTAAAAGGAATTTAAATGGTTCACCCATTTAAATTCCTTTTAAGAATAATATTTGAAAATAGACATAACTAGCTGACCCACGCAACTTTGTTTGCGTCACGTAAGAGAGAGAGAGAGAGAGGGTTAGAGATAGTGTGAGTAGACATTTGCTATCGACGGCTTTTTTTTGCTATTTAAGAGGAACAATTCCGTCGTACATGACTGTTACATAACTTTAACCGTTTACGCAGCGGTCGCAACAAAGCTCTCAAAAGGAATAATTTTTTCATTTCTCATACTCGGAAAGTAGTGTTTGTTTGATCAGAGCAGCGGGTCGAAAACGATGCTTCCCTCCCTTTGGCGGGAAAGACTCATAGTAATTGCTTCCCTCCCTAGGGCGGGAATGAATTTTAAAAATAGAACTAAATTTGGTTATTTAGTCGGCTATATTTTTTTTTACATAATTAAGAAAATTATCGATTAAAAAAAAATGCTGCGGTCTTGTGAGTGTATACGGCCAATGTGAATTAAAAAAAATACCTATTAAAGTGGGATGGCCCGCGGCGGTGACGCGGGCGGTGTGTTCCATATTTGAAATTTAAATTAAAAAAGACTATATATGTATAATTTGGCGGGATTTCAAAGAAAATTTAATTTAATTTAAAAAAAAGAATTTCACAAATTGTTCTAACTTCTCAATTAATTTTAAATAGGTACTACTCATGTTATTACTATCAATAAATATTTTAGAAAAACTACTTTTTTTACTTTCCTTATATTTGAAATGAAAAGTAGAGTGTTTAACACGGGTGAAAGTCATCAATTCCCACTCGGACTATAGCCGCCCTCGCTTCGCTCGTGCGTCTAAATACCTCGTATGGGAATTGATTTCTTTCCACCCTTGTATAACAATCTACTATTCCCAGTTTTTGCAACATTTTTCAATGATGCTCCGCTCCTGTTCGTTGTAGCATGATCTTATATAGTATAACGTATAGCCTTCCTCGATAAGTGAACTATCCAACACTAAAAGATGTTTTAAACTCGAACCAGTAGTTCCTGAAATGAGCGCGTATAACCAACCAAACAAACAAACTCTTCAGCTTTATAATATGTATCTAAGATTCAAATAGGTAACCGGCGTAGATAACAATTTAATTTCTTGGAAATATCTGCATTAATTGCTAAATTATTCTACTTATGTTTTTCCAAATAGGGGCCTCGACAGCCTTACGTTTTTATCCTTAGACACTCGATGATAGTCATAGTCCAGCTAGGTCGAAAGTTCTCATAAAGGTGCATGAAATAAGCCGGGACACGATAAAACTGCTGTAAACTGTTGACGACTTCTTGCAGCTGCCTTTCGTCTCCATCATCAAACCTTCGATGACAGACATATTTCAGGCAGGTTTAAAGTTCTCATCAAAGAGCATGAAATTATAGCTGCTGTAAATTGTTGAGAACCTCTTTCAACTGCCTTTCGTCCCCGTCAATGACAGTCATACTCCAGACAGGTCTAAAGTTCTCATCAAGGTGCATAAAATGAGCCCAAACACGTTATAGATGCTGTAAACTGTTGAGGACCTGTTGCAACTGCCTTCCGTGTTGAGAGTTATATTTCAGACAAGTCTAAAGTTCTCAAAGAGCATGAAATTATAGCTGCTGTAAAATGTGGAGGACCGCCTTCCGTATCCATCCTTAGACCGTCGATGACAGTCATTCTCCAGTTCTCCAGATTCTCATCAAGGTGCATGAACGGAGCCCAAGCACGATTTTTAAATTTTAAATGGGACAAACTTATGCGAATTAAAAACCACCTCCTTTGGTTTCGTTGGTTAAAAAACCAAACCTGAGGCAACAGATACGGGCGCGGGTCATTCTTTCACGGAAAATCTTAACACCGCGATTCCGAAAATGGAGTGAAATGAATAACTCCATCTATTGACCATGAAGTTAAACTGCTAAAATAATTATAAAGCGATCGGTCACACTCTATTGGCTATGTAGATTTTCAAAGCAGTGCGGCGTCATGTTAGAGTACCTTTTGCTATCATGACTTTTTAAGAAGCCGGTCAGTCGTTTTAAAAGTTATCTTGTGAGCACATTTTTATTCATTAGTACCATTTTGGTTAATAGTTGTAGCTGCATGTATCTTACATAGAGATGAGAAAAAAAAATCTTGAACACTTTAAATTCATATTTATATCTTTTGATAGAGAGCTCCGATTACAATGAAACAAAAACTTAAACCTTCTCTTAGTTATGCATAATATTTTTGCATTGAATATAAACACACACATTGGCCACATTGGTCTATAATTTTCACGTGATGCTGTACCTAACAAAAGAAATACCCGGAGACAATGTGTAAACATTATTTGTACGCCTTGCAAGGCAACACATAGTGAGAAATTTTTTTTTTGATAACACCATGTACCTATTTATTTTTACCTATGTGTCACAAATATACAATTTTGAATTTGAATTTGAAAACACTTAAATCTTTTGTTATAAAGCACAAATTACAATAAAACAACATCTAAAACCTTCTCTAAGTTATGCACAAGTAATGCATTGAATCCAACCATATTGGTTTTATAATTAACACGTGAGGCTGTACATAAGATCGCGCACAGACATACAGACAGTAATTCTAAAAATGGTAGAAATGGGTTCTGTTAGGGATCCTTTAACACCCCTAATATTTTTTTCCAAATATTTTCAATGTACAGAAACGCCACGTCTACAGATTTATTATAAATAAATAAATATCGCTGGACATTAACACACAGCGCCATCTAGTGCCACACTAAGCAACGATGCTTGTGTTGTGGCCACCAGATAGTTGATATACTACATAGATACTTTTTGTTTGTATTGTATAGATTTTAGGATTCGTAAATTAAGTTCATAGGATTCTTCCAATTACAACTTTTAATGATTTAACGTACAGTTTATTCAGTTTACCTATGCAACAGTTTGTAGGAACAGGTTAACAAAATAAATTAAACGCACAGTATTTGAACTGCTATAAAACATTAGTTTTAGTATTATGCTAAAATGTAACGAATCTATGTACAAAATTTCATAACTGTTTCTTGAAAAATCACAAAGTTATAAGCTTGTTCCCGTAAAAAACGTGGTCCCCGCACCGAGTGCGTAGTGCACCTGCGCCTAGTGCTATGGGCACCTGGGACCGAGTGGTCACTGAAGATCTCAGAGACAATATTGATAAATACAAAGAGAACGCAGGTCGCTGGCTGTCCATTGTAACATGCTGGCACGCAGGTTTGCACCCTGCCCTAAATTAGTAAACAACAATTCTCTTTAGGGTTTTACCTCCAATCTATTTACACCTGAAGCGAACAACACAAAAAAAGGTACTATTAATAATAGCAACAGAGTACAAAATGTATTACATCGTCATCTATGCCATAAAGGAAGAACTAACATCAAAATTCTGAATCGCGCTATTAAAGTTATTCGCGATTAAGACTGTATTAGAAAACTCGACAACAACTGTCGGGAAGTAGCCCCACTAGACACAACACCCGTCTGGTCCCAGGATCCTCCCTATTCTATGGAAAATTGAGGAACTTTTCGGCAGCCTGTGGATCAGTGTTACTCAGAGGACAGCTACCTGCGAGTTTAACACAATATAACATGCGAATCGTTGTCGAGAAGCGAATCGTTTTCTCATAAATAGCTGCGACCTTCGTAGCTATTATGAGAAAACGATTCGCTTCCCTGATGGCACCAGTGTGCCAGTACCAACTCTAGCTTTACTTTATTTGCAGATATCTCCAATATCCATAGGAGTTGCCAATCCAAAAACGAGGGATTGTTTTTGTCACGATTTTTTACTGACACTAGATCTATGGAACTTGTGACTCTATCCTGTTTTTTTTTTAAATAAAATTTTAATTCATAATTTTCCGATGTTGTACTACAAGTTAATATTTTCAACAGGAAAACGCTTCGTGCCACCCTAATCCTGCTGCCACTCCTCGGCATAATAAACATATTCAACTTGTTCGACTACCCTCTGGACGGATCTTCGACTGGTTTCGCCATCTGGGCCTACTTTACCCACTTCTTCCGATCTTTCCAAGGAGTCTTCATCTCTTTCATCTACTGTTTCTCAAATGGAGAGGTAAGTGTATTTGTTTGAATTTAATTTTATTTTAGATAATGTTTGTATTGTATAATTGTGGTTTAAGTACATACTAAAAAGTAATAGCATTGAAAAAAAACTTCACTTTCTTAATCTTTAAAACTTTTTTGTTTGTCCAATTTGAAAAAAAAATACTCGTACAAAATAAAACATGGCCATGACTTTAAAACGACAATGTAGCGCCCTCTTCCGAGTTGAAGAGCAAAATGCAACAATTCTTAGCCAGCCCTTTGTTGGCCCCATGTCATATCGTTACTTTTATGCCTGCCTTTGACGCCCTGAGCGCCTAATGTCATGACATTTCCCATAGAAAGTTTTTCCCATGCAATAAAGCGTAATTGTATTGTATAAATAAATAGGTAATTGCATTGGTTTGCGAGACGTCGACTAAATACAAGCATATCAAGTCGCGACTTCCAAAAACTGTATTCGTTATAGCTCGACGCAAACAATTTTGACACACACAATCGATTGCAAAAATAAAACAAAAGTACTTTAAACGGAGCTCGCGACGAACGACAACCGCGAATATTGTGAACCCTTATAGCTACGTTGGAGCTAAAAATAACACAAACTATCCATGATCCCATTGTAAGCTCTCTTTTGAATTCGCACTAAAGGGAGGGTAAACTAGAAGGCTAACAAGTTCCACATATTTTTGTGGTATTCTTACGACGCGTGAAGTTTAGTATAGTTGACGCGATTCACACTCCATGGGCGATCTGCACGAACCGTATCCCTAGGAAGGAAAATGCAAACAAGCAGTTTTAGAGCATCTAAACGATTCCGGAACCATTCGCCTAAGACCGATTCAACATTGGACTGTTCGTCAACAGGATGATTCATTTATTTCCGTTTCCCCGGCAGTCTTTCATCTACGGACATTTACGCCGATAGAACCTTTCATAACGTCAGTTTCGACGACAGCCCTTCCAAGCTACAAAATGTTTCACCAACACGACGATAAAACTTTAGCTTTTGTAACTGCAGACCTTTCCATCTACAACGGAAAATTCGCCGTAAATCTTAAAGTCACGTACATTTGTAAAAATACTCACAAAAGATAGAACTCCATCAAATTAAAAAAAAAGTGAATCACAGCAATTTTTTTTTTCTATTTATCGTCAATACTATGCATTCAAGGGTATTGCACCGTTGCACTATCGTTTTTTTCTGAAGGCAGGTCTTACGCATCTATACCCACATGAAACCATTAAAGATAAAGCCATGACAATCATCGTTATCCTCCCGTTGTCCTATTCTACTTGGGGTCGGCGCAACACTGTTTCCTCTTCCAAAGCTATTGCGTAAAAATCTAATCGATTGGTAGAGAGCAAGGGCGGAATTCTGTTAAATAATTGAATTGAATTGGAACTTGCAATGGAATTGAATTTTAATTGATGTGCACAGACAAAAGGTACTAGCTGTTATGTACAACGTTGTACTTATTTCTGCCAGTCGCAAAAACTTAGTAGAGTTTTTTACTACTTCCTGTGTACACAAATAAATAAATAAAATAAATAAATAAATATCGCTGGACATTAACACACAGCGCTATCTAGTGCCACACTAAGCAACGAGGCTTGTGTCGTGGACACCAGATAGTTGATATACTACATAGATACTTTTTATTTGTAAATACATACTTATATGTTTATGTATGTATAAACATCCATGATTCGGAAACAAATGTCCATGCTCATCACACAAACATTTGCTCCAACCGGAATTCGAAACCGGGACCCTAAGAACGTAAGCCACTGCTGCGCCATTCGGGTCGTCAAAACAACAAATAAGAAATTATATGGCACGTTGCAATGCTTTTTTTCAGTTTTGTTTTCAAAATCATTCCCTGGCTTATATAAATATGTAAAACAGAACAACTGTGCGAAACTCGGTTTACGGCCATTTTCAATAACTTACTAACAAGTAACGGAAGGTTGCTATCTCAGATAATCAGCATTCTGTTACTGCTGTTTATATAACTTTACTGTCAAACACCTCATAGCACCTCTAACCAGTAGTAAGCGCATTCCTCCGAAACGTTTCGTTAACAATTTATAATTTTCTTCATATTTCCTAAACTGATTAATTTATCGACCTAAATCCTTTTGTGTTATTGTTTTTAAATATAAACTTTTCGTTTGGTACTATTGTCATTAAATAATCTGCACTGCTTTATATGTTAAGTACGTAATTATAAATTCGTAATTCGCCGAGGATTTTTTTTGGTATTTGTACACCCCATGGGTATAGGTTACATTGATGCAATAACACTAATTGTAAGATCTTCTGTAGGGCTATTACATATCTCTGTTGACAGCTCGAAATGATAGTAACTGGGCTCAGTGTCCATCAATTAACTGTCAAAAGGTTAGTTTCGTATAATGTATGACCAGTCGCGATCAAATATGACGTCATTGGTTGTCATCGTGGCTGATATAGTCACCGTAACTCATTTTGACAGACACTTTCGTATCGATACTGATATTATTTTGATTATGTAAGCATAGTGGACAACAAATTGATGACAACTGAGTTTGAAGGGGTTTTCGTGAAAGACGTTACACCGTACCCGGGCTGTTAGTCACCGTAAACTGATATCCACTCAGTGCGATACGTAATACGACATTCTCGGTTGTCATCAAAGTTCGGTGTACAACCGAAGCTTGATAGTCACTGGATATCAGAAAGATACGTAATAGGCCTACAGGCCCTTATTTTTCACGAAAACTAGAATAAATTTCGCCACCAAAACTGACAAAAAAATTCACTTTGTTGATTTTCACACACCAACGAAGAATCTATTTTAGTAAAATATGGGATACATTATTCTATATCAACCGTGTGTATTATTATTATTTTTATAACTAGGCAAACTATTCGCGACATGTCAATGAGTATTCGCGATATTCAATGAGTATCTATCATTTATTTCTTATTACTAATAAAAATAGATTCATATTATTGCCGGGATTGGACACAGTGTTACAAAGGTTAAAAGTTGAATTTGTTATTATTAATACATACTTTGCCCGCGGCTTCGCTCGTGTTTATTTATAATTTGTCAATTAAACTCTTAACACAATAAAGGGGTTTGAATTTTTTGGCCGGATTTTCTTCCGCCATTTTGATTTTTTATTCAAAGTAGCGGCCACGCATATGACCTATATTAATCGATAGCTGGTATCAATACAAACAAGTAATTTCTGTAATATTATAAAGAAATTAGGTTTGTTTTAAAAAAGCAATAATTTATTAAAAACATCACATTTAGGTGAGGAAGGCGTTGAAGAAGAAATGGGAAAGGCGAACTTGGTTTAAGTTCGAGAGGCGCCGAATAAACCCGCCCGTGCGACCACAAGAACGTCCCATTTTGTGAGTACCTAGTTACATTACCTGATAACATTAGAACATTTTAAAATAACCTGCAATGTACTCAACATGTAAGCGTATTCTGCAGTTATGTTTTTTGTTGGCTGATAAGGGGGGCAAAACCAAATATATTATTATATAGAATTTAGCCAAGGCCAAGCTTAAGGCCTAGCTTAAGGGCTAGCTGAAACACCTCATCACGAAGCCGTTAACCAAGCATTCTGTACATCAAACCAAGTAACTTTACGCAAAAAATTTTGCTGGGAAACTACTTTTTTTTTGGGGTCAAAAATCATATTTTGTGGTAGAACTCAATGTAACGCACTCAAAACGTTGTGCTGATGGATGGATTTAATAGTACGGGGGTCGTGTAGGTGTTTAAAGTAAAAATCATACATTAAAAACTTGTATTTAAAAAAAAAACATGTCAAAAAGTTGGAACTTTGACCCCAAATATCTCCGTAACTAGAAGGTTCCCAGGTATGGTGTAGAACAAAAAAATGATCGCATTGACGAGGAGAACAAATTAAAAATAGAAGTTGGCGAGATGAGTTATACAAAAACAATGGCCAGTGACCAAGTAGTGGAAGTCATTGTGAGAGGTCTTTGCCCAGCAGTGAGATGATGCAGGCTAACATTATCAGTGTTAAGAAGATTTTCACGACTGCCATGCTTTATTTCAGCGCCTTAGGTATTAATGAAAATGTGGAGCTGGTTCCGATGCCGGTAACAACCTGGACCCGCTCCACGTCCACACAAGTGGCGACTGATATGGAAACCGGCAACGAAGCCCGCACCGAAGTAACCATCGAGGCCGCCAGTCACGATGAGTGAGTAATTTTTCAAATTAAATTATCTTTTACCCGCGGCTTCATTCGCGTTTTGTTCTGAAAATGTTCCACGTTTTAATGAATGACACTTCGGAATAATGAAGTTTCCCATTAGTGAAAGAATTTTCGGAATAGCTCGCTTTTTAGAATCAGCTGAACCGAGGATTACTTACCCGCTTACATCCAAACTTACAAATCTTACCTGTTCATAATATTAGTATAGATAGAACAATACATGTTTTCTTTCTGTGTTTTACAAACGTGATCCCTATTGTGCAAAGAACAAGTTATGGAATATTCTGAAACTGTTTTTTTTTGGGATTTTTAGCACAAAGAGCTCAAACTTACATTCTTTAAGAATTGTTTTTATTCTTAGTTGTTCAAGTATTGTTTTTATTCTTAGTTGTTCAAGTACATTTTTTAGGTTGGTCAACTATTACTCGTTAACTTGTAAAGCCTACCTGAGCTATATATGTTAGCTTTCCTTTTAACTCTCTTTAAACATACTACTGCCGTGATTGTTTTTTCATATCCAAGAACAACTATTTAGTTGGAAGGGAAGGCATAGGGGGACACTTGACTCTAACAAGAATACGCACTTTAAGGCTTAATTTTTCGCAAATGAATCGAGTAATGGTTTTCACACGCCCGCAAAATTTTGGAAGATCTATTCCACAGGCCCGAAGGCACCAAGGAAGTCCATTCCTACCGGCTTTTCATAGATTTCAGTGCTGCATTAGACACTGTTAATCATACATTGTTGATTGCGAAAATGGAACATTACGGGGTAAGAGGACAGGTTCTAGTGCTTTTTCGGTCATATTTAACAAATAGAAAAATGTATGTAGAGGTAAAAGATTTAAATCAGAATAATTTTCAAGAAATCTATCATTCAAAGTAACGAAGGGTTTTGACAGGTGTCCCACAGGGTTCTATACTAGGTCCAATCCTATTTTTAGTTTTTACAAATGATTTACTTAACCTTACAGCAAAACTTAATTACAAACTCAAAACTATAAAAGAAAGATAGCCTTTGCCAAATGCTCTTGTTGTTAGTGAAAGTGCTGCAGAGGCTTTGAGCAGCACTATAAACACGGCTCTTGAAGAAGTTACAAACTAATAATAAAAAATCATAAGTACATAGTACTGTTTAAGTCTACATCACGTGGTAATGATTCTAGAGATGAATTTAAATGGAGACAACGTAGATATTGTCGAGTCAGTAAACTTTTTAGGAGTTCATATTGATTCCTTATTAAATTGGAAATGAACTAAAAGCCATAGACGGGTCAATATCATCAGCATGCTATGCCCTCAGGAGCCTACGAGAAGAACTTAGCCTAGATATTTTAAAATAAGTTTACTATGCACTAGTAGAGTCAAGATTAAGAAATAGCATTCAACAATGGGGAAATAGCAACAAGTTTAATTCTGATAGAGCATTTATGCTACAAAAGAGGACAATCAGAACAATGGTTTGTATTCCGAAAATCGAGTCCTGTCAGTATCATTTCCAAAGTCTATCCCATCCTTACAGTGCCTAGCCTTTACATACTTACAGTCTTGACCAGCCTAGCGATAAAGTATGAAATTGCCGAATGGTACTGAAAATTTAAAACTTATTTTTTTCTAAGATATCTGTGTGAAAGCATTTTGTACCTACTGCATTTTGTTCCTGGGAAGGAAATTTTTTATCACGTAGAAAATTGTCCAAATTGCTTTTCGTCCCATGTCTCAATTCGATCCAATATTCCTTCATTTCTGTACCGATTCAACAAGGCAACACAAGTTTCAACACGCATTTCTTTCTGCAGATCAGTGAAATCATGGGGCACCAATTTTTCATATTTTTTTATCTTATTGATTTGATGCAAATGAGTTAATATTGTAGGTAGGGTAACGTTTAACCATGCCGCTAATCCCTGGGTATTTTGACTCGGATCGGCTTCTACCATCTCCCTCAATTCAGCGTTATTCACCTGTGTGGGCGGTCTACCACGTGGTTCGTTCTTCAAGTTGAAGTTTCCGTTACGAAAGCGTTTAAACCAAAAACGCACGGTGCGTTCATTAGCAGTCTCCTCTCCAAACGCAACGTTGATATTGCGAGCCGTTTCTGCCGCGTTTGTCTGAACTCGTATTCAAAACAAACTCGGATTTTCGAAGTATCTGTCGGGTTCGTCAGGATTTATTTCGCTAGGGTCGAGCATTTTGTGGGCAGAAGACGGGTTTCGTGCTATGAAAACACACTGGATGCGATACACTGTTTTATTTGACATTGCACGTTTCCATGGAGAGGAACCGGGAAGAAACTCCATGGTTACTCTTTTCAAACAGATACACTGAGTAAATAGTGTTTTAAACCAGTCCGTACTCATGACCGGATCCGACATATCCATCTTTACGTCTAAGCTGAATAAAAAAACATTTGAAAGTCGAAAATCGGATGTTGCACATTTTTTAAAAGAAGAACCTCATAGGTGTCACGTGAAAAAAGTTTCACACAAAAATCTCACACCATGAAGATTTTATGTCAATTCGAAGTGTCTATTACTATACAACGGCAATTTCATACTTTAACCCCTATTATTTCAATCAAACTCAAACTCAATGAATATGAATTTGAATAATAATTGTGATTATGTATGACTTTCCGTTTTAAATTAATTATTATTGAACATTGTAGATATTTTTATTATTTCATATGACATGTTTTCATAATGGATTTTATGTAAGTAATATGATTTTAATTTTTGACGTTTGATGAAGTTATTGTTATGACATTTTTATATGTTTTTTTTTTATTACTTTGACATTGTTTATTAAGTATTTTGATTTTATTAATTTAATTTGACTTAATGATGGTATATTTTATTTATTATTAATCGAGTTATGTTTTTTTTATCTAGGTAATTTAAACCTTTTTTTTGTAACACATTCAGACACAACACGTAAGACTGGAAGCCGACCCCAACATAGTTGGGAAAAGGCTAGGCAGATGATCATGATTCCGACACGACTTATTGTTATTGAATAAATGAAATGAAATGCTTCCCTTCAGGAACAAAGCACTCTACACGTAGTGTCAAAAATATTACAAAAATGCAAAGAAAAAACATGTCAATAAAGAAAGCAACAGGTAGCGCCAAATAAACCGGTACTCGGGTGTCAGAATTCAGTACTAAAATCGTATGGACGCGCACATATAACTTCACGGCTGGCAGTATCATTTTGTAGGGAGCTAGGTAAGCCGAAGATTATAGAGTTACGGTAAGGGCAGAAAAAGAAAACTAAGTATGTATGGTAGAACGAGATAGAACGAGTAATGGCCGATATCGTATATGTATATATCGTATGTGTTGACTTATTTACATGATAAAATCACTTTTATTTGTTTTTATAAATTGCATTTTATATTTTGTTTTTTTTTTTTGTTTTTATCTTTATGGATGTCATTTTCATGGTTTTCGGGTCGCTGATAATGAAAATAAGGTAAAAATAAACTTGTAAAAAAAAAAACAAAAAAAAAACTATTCAAATTTATTTTCTTCGACTTTTCCTGACACAATTTTCACACTTGCTATTTCACAATGGTGTTGTGGTGTGCCACATCATGGGATGGATCAGAAAAAAAAGTACAGTTTTATACACGACCTATTTTAGGTTACTATTATTACTATAAGTTTAGTTATAAAAAACCAACGGCCAGTGACCAAGAACTGGAAGTCATTGTGAGAGGTCTTTGCCGAGCAGTGGGATAATGCAAGCTAAGAGTATCAGTGTTAAAGAATATCTTCACGACCGCCATGCTTTATTTCAGCGCCCTAGCTAATAATGAAAATGTGGAACTGGGTCCGATGCCGTTAACCGATATCGAAGCTGGCATCGAAACTTGCACGGAAGCTGTCATGAAGGTCACCACCAAAGACACCATCAGTCATGATGAGTGAGTACTTTTTAGGGCTTCGTACCTCAAAAAGAAAAAACGGAACTCTTATAGGATCACTTTGTTGTCCGTCCGTCCGTCCGTCTGTCTGTCAAGACCCTTTATCTGAAGAACACGTAAAGATATCGAGTTGAAATTAAAACCAATACTCAAATCTACGGTTCCTTATAGCTCTGAAATTACCCAAAAGTAAAAATCAACCTTCTATGTTAACGTGAAAAAAGATACGGGTGTTTATGTCGCAAAAAAAACCAGTCCAGTCCGGGGCAGTGGTCTAACTGCTCTGTCCAACTAGTTAGATTATGGGTTTCCTAGGCTTCGAAACTCTCAAGGGAATCAAAATTCATAGGGAACTTCCCGTTGGGCTAGAACTATGAAATTTTGCAAGTAGTATCGTCAAAAAAACAATGTCTGTCTGTCTGACAGCGTTACAGCACATGTAAAGGAAAAATCTGGAAACGGGGAGCAAATAAATCGAGCCACATCCTTTTTTCACGCATTATAGTTTTTATTTTTTAGTATATTCTTTATTGTGTGGTTAGTGCCTAACCTGGTTTCAGAGTTTTTATGCCGCCCATGGGCCTCTCACTTGGCTTTACATGCCGTCGAGAAATATCTCTCAGTAATGCTGGTGTCCTCACGATGTATTCATCGTGAGGACACCAGCATTACTTCATGGTTTTCGGGTCGCTGATAATGAAAATAAGGTAAAAATAAACTTGTAAAAAGAAAAACAAAAAAAAAACTATTCAAATTTATTTTCTTCGACTTTTCCTGACACAATTTTCACACTTGCTATTTCACAATGGTGTTGTGGTGTGCCACACCATGGGATGGATCAGAAAAAAAAGTACAGTTTTATACACGACCTATTTTAGGTTACTATTATTACTATAAGTTTAGTTATAAAAAACCAACGGCCAGTGACCAAGAACTGGAAGTCATTGTGAGAGGTCTTTGCCGAGCAGTGGGATAATGCAAGCTAAGAGTATCAGTGTTAAAGAATATCTTCACGACCGCCATGCTTTATTTCAGCGCCCTAGCTAATAATGAAAATGTGGAACTGGGTCCGATGCCGTTAACCGATATCGAAGCTGGCATCGAAACTTGCACGGAAGCTGTCATGAAGGTCACCACCAAAGACACCATCAGTCATGATGAGTGAGTACTTTTTAGGGCTTCGTACCTCAAAAAGAAAAAACGGAACTCTTATAGGATCACTTTGTTGTCCGTCCGTCCGTCCGTCTGTCTGTCAAGACCCTTTATCTGAAGAACACGTAAAGATATCGAGTTGAAATTAAAACCAATACTCAAATCTACGGTTCCTTATAGCTCTGAAATTACCCAAAAGTAAAAATCAACCTTCTATGTTAACGTGAAAAAAGATACGGGTGTTTATGTCGCAAAAAAAACCAGTCCAGTCCGGGGCAGTGGTCTAACTGCTCTGTCCAACTAGTTAGACTATGGGTTTCCTAGGCTTCGAAACTCTCAAGGGAATCAAAATTCATAGGGAACTTCCCGTTGGGCTAGAACTATGAAATTTTGCAAGTAATATCGTCAAAAAACAATGTCTGTCTGTCTGACAGCGTTACAGCACATGTAAAGAAAAAATATGAAAACGGGGAGCAAATAAATCGAGCCACATCCTTTTTTCACGCATTATAGTTTTTATTTTTTAGTATATTCTTTATTGTGTGGTTAGTGCCTAACCTGGTTTCAGAGTTTTTATGCCGCCCATAGGCCTCTCACTTGGCTTTACATGCCGTCGAGAAATATCTCTCAGTAATGCTGGTGTCCTCACGATGAATACATCGTGAGGACAAGTGAGAGGTATTCCTTCACCGAAGCAAGTGATCGGTGAAGGAATACCTTCACCGATCACTTGCTTCGGTGAAGGAATACATTATACACTACGCACATGAATCCGAAAAATCAGAGGTGCGTGACATGGGTTCGAACTTGAGACCGAGTGTGTTTCTGGTAAAACTAGTTTTTGTCCTCGTATAATAAATAAGGCTTACCTAATTGTTAAATCTGACAGTCGCTTATGTCAGCTAGTAACAATAAATGATAGAACTTTAATTAAAACTGAGTCTTTAAGAGTTTCCCCCCGAACTACGCTAAGTGTCACCGGTAAACTACTATCGATGACAAAGTTTATATATGACGCGAACTAATCTGTCGTCGTAGTAGCCACATCCTCTACCAGCTGCCGAGAAGTGATTTCAGACAGACAGGCACGAATTAGTAATCTGCTCAATTGTCGGCGCTACGTTTGTACATAATTATGTCTTCGATGGTGTAATTGTAACCACTCAGTAACATCACGTAACGTTGCACAAACGGAACTGACCATCCAACCTTCCAAAAAAATCCTTCGAAAATAATAGCTGTAGCTTCTTTTGTAACTGAGAATATCGTTTCCCTGCTGCATTCAGAGTACGTGAGGCGAATGGCACAGGGCACTCCACACCATCCGACGCTATCTGTGACAAGACATCAGAATCTTCTGTTGAGACCGCCCCTCTCAAGAACGCCGCGCGCTAGCGGCAGTGAACGATGGACAGCGGGGAGTCAGCCAGCCGTCGGCCGAGCGCGGGCCCTTGCACCACACTAGTCAGCTGTTGCACGCCTGCGCACGCACGGCTGCACTTACGCGTTTCTTAACTTCTTTATTACTTTATTGATTATATTTGTGTTACATGTAACACAGTCCACTATAAATTTCATTTTGATCCACCACGACCGAAAAAAGTGTAAAATCATGGACATGTCCTGTCACCACTACGTCTACCATAACAAAAATTAATTTTTATGCACTTGGTGCATCAATCTTAAACATGGACTTCGACCCTATTCTCAAAACAACAGACGCAAATACCGCTACCGACAAATTCATTGAAATACTGATCTCCGCCATTTCGGAAAACACTGTTATTAAAAAAGTTGCTGCGAAACAGAAGATTCTTAAACCCTGGATAACTCCCGGCTTGCTACGGTGCATGAGAAATAGAGATGCCATGCACAGAAACCTCACGCAGTCTCCGGATAACGAAACATTAAATGTAACGTACAAACGATACAGAAATTTTTGTACGAAAATTCTTAAAAAGGCGAAGAGGCTTTTCGATGCGGAAGAACTCAGCAAAGCAAGCAATAACCCAAAATTACTCTGGGACACCATAAAGCGGATAACAAACACCACGAAAACTACACACTCATCCACGCAATTGCTATCTTCATCACCCACACCCACGCAGTCATGTAATGATGTGAATTCCTTTTTTGTCAACATTGGCAAGAAACTTGCAGATGACGTCATAAAAACGAGGTCCTCACAACAACCATCTATCTCACAAAACAGTTCAATACCAGGTTCATCCTTTGTCTTGGATAGAACTGACCCAAAATAAATTTTATCCACCATAAATTCACTGAGACCAAACGCAGCTACAGGCTGACCTTTAATATTAAAGAAATATTCCACCACTCTGGCACCTCTTGCCATTTATTCAATATTTGTTTTGAAACTGCTGTTTTTCCAACTTCTTTTAAAAAGGCAATAATTTATCCAATCTTCAAGGGGGGTGACGGAACTTTGACGAATAACTATCGTCCTATAGCTGTTCTAAGTGCTTTGTCCAAGGTCCTTGAACGGTTGATAAACAAAAGATTGGCTGTATATCTGGAGCATTGTAAGATAACCTCACAACAACAATATGGCTTTCGCAAAAATAAATCAACCTGCGACGCAGTTCATGACCTAACCAGTTTTGTCATAGAGAATATCAATAAAAATAAAAAGGTCCTTACTATATTCCTAGATCTCGCGAAAGCGTTCGACACTGTTCCCGTTGCCACACTCTTAATCAAACTTGAGAAAATAGGCGTCAGGGGGCCACAACTGGACCTTTTCCGAAGTTACCTCTCCAATCGTTCGCAAAGAGTCTTTATCGATGGCCATGGCTGGATAACAGCGACGAGCTTCCTATTCATTATGGGGTACCACAAGGAAGCATCTTGGGCCCCACTCTTTTCTTAATCTTCATTAATGACCTGTGTGATCTCAATATCGTCAATGCCAAGGTAATATCATTTGCAGAAGACACAATAACAATACTAATAATTGCAATAACCTTCATCGCAGATTCCTGGTCGCAACTAGAGTATCAAGCTCAGATTGGCTTTAGAGTTGTGCTAAATTGGCTTAATTGCCACACTCTAACCCTTAATACCTCAAAAACCAAATTTATAACTTACTCTAACAGCTCGATCTCTCAACCACAGACTCCAATTTTGCTTAAAGCTCACACTTGTCATCCACAAACACAGGGTTCAAATTGTCAATGTCCTCTTTTAACCTCTGTTGAAAACATCAGATACCTGGGAGTAATCTTGGACAGGAATCTCAATTTTAAGTCTCATATCGCTTTATTAACTGGACGGGTTCGCAAACTGATATACATATTTAAAACTCTTCGATTTATGCCAATCCCTCTGTAATACGTAATGTCTATTTCGATAATCAATATTGCATTTCCTGTTGGGGTGGCGCAGCTAAAACCACCCTCAAGCCGCTAGAAGTAGCACATAGGGCCATTTTAAAAGTGGCCACTTGTCGTCCTATTCTGTTTCCAATCGATCAACTATACAATGAATGCAAAGTTCTAAATGTTCGGCAACACTTTATACTACAAACAGTCATTCTGCAACACCGCAAAACCCCATACAGAATTACAGAAAATAAAAAACGTAGTAAACGCCGAAAAGATGGGATATGCACCTTGCCGCGAGTACGTTCAACTTTTGTCAAGAGATTCTTTCATTTTCTTGGTCCGCTCCTGTATAACAAAATAAACGAAGAGTGTCACATCTACGGACTGCCGTACTACAAATGTAAAAAGATTGTGCAATCGTACCTCCAAAACAAGTCATATGACGAAACTGAAAGAATCTTAACATAAGTGGTGAACATGGACAAGCAAACACACACACACACACACATAGATTCGCCCGCACACACACACACACAAACACACCCACACACACGTTTTACCTTAAAATTATTTCATATTGACCTTTAATAAAACGATAATATCTTAAACTTGTCAAACTCAATTCTCCGAAATTGCAGCAGTAACATCGGAAGCACTATGTAACCAACATCATTAGACCTTAGGGGACCGGACTGCTTCTCCTTAACACAGGTTTTCATAACCTAGCTAGGAGAGCAGTGCTCACCCACACGTTTGTATAATAGATATAGTACTTTTTTGTAATACTGTATTTTTAACGTGTACTACTATGCCTTGTTTTGAGTTAATAAATTAAAAAAAAAAAAAAAGTTCACTTTTTTATTTATGGATCCTAAACCTGGTCTTAGACAAACATTCAAACGTCCAAACTCCAGGTTTGCCTACGTACAATGGAGCGCAGCATTCTAGGCGTCAAACTAACCGACCATGTTATACAGTCGTGGTCGTTTCCGCCTGATCAGTTAATTTTTTTTTCGCATAAATCATGCGGAGGCGCCGAGCCACGCTCCCTTAAAGTTTAGGCCTATTGGAAAAGAGTCAACTTTGGCGCGCAAAATAACAGTAACTCTCGTTTGGCGTGCGTCGTCAGTGCGCCCTGCCGATAGGTATCTTTTTATTCATTATTTTTATATAAAGTCAACGGGGCGGGGCTAGAAAGCGTTTCTATGTTGTAAGTACAAGCAAAAATTAGCTTAGTGGTGGTCAGGCGGGAGTGTCCTCGATAGTACCTACGCAACAACACACTTTGCTCCAAAACACAATTTACTGACCTTGCTCAAAAAGTCGCCAAGTTGAAGTGAGACTGGACTAGCCACGTCTGCGCATGCCCAATTTGCAGCTGGGGGCTAAAATAACCACTTTCTGGAGCCCTTACACAGCCAGAAAGCGCCGCGGTGGACCTCGTAGAAAATGGCGGGACAAGCTGGACAAAACCAACGACCAGTGGTCCACATTAGCCCTGGACCGAAAAAACTGGTGTCATTGACACTGGCTCGGTCACCATCAGGGATTTTAATTTTGATAAAACAAAAAAATTGTCTTTAATTAGTCGAAATTTGTCACCAAATACCAGAATTTGTTCAAAGTACCAGTTACTGGTTAAAAAAAAGATATAAGGGTTTATAGGTGGCCGATCTGGAGGGAGTCTCCCCAGCTTGGCCACATTTATATGTCAAAAACTAAAAGCGAAGGTCTGTTTCCTCCCATATTTTGTCGCCGATTAGTCGCAATCTGTCACCAAGTCCCAGATTTAATCGGTAATTAGTTAAGATATAATGAGTTCAATTAGTAAGGTATAGTCCAAGAGCTTCGCTAAGTGCCCTAGTTTTTGAGATATAAATGTGGCCAAGCTGGGAAGTCTCTCTAGATCGGCCACCCATAAACCCTTATATCTTTCGAACCAGTTTCCGACAAATTCTGATATTTGGCGACAAATTTCGACTAATTAGCGACAATTTTTTAATGTTATCAAAATTTAAATACCTGATGATGGCTGAGCCAGTGTTAATGACATAAATAACTCGTGGGGAGAGGCCTTTCCCTAGCAGTAGGATAACACAGGCTTACAGTATCTGCAGTATCCACCACGACCTATCGTCGCAAACATCTACAGTCAAAATTATTTTCGCAATCATATTAAAATGAGTGAGAACCTGATTTGATGACAGACAGTGATTCCTGTATCTCTTAATTAAATACATCATCATAAATACGACAACTTATTTTCACTTATAGCCTGTTTACCCGACTGCGACGAAGCCCAAAAGGAGGGTTATATTGTGTTTTACCTGTATGTAAGTACATATATGTAAGTATGTATGTGGGTAGGTACAGTGAGCCTCAAAAAGATGTTAACACGGACAATAACATTATAATAATACATACACACATAACATTCTTTGCTTCGTAACATTGCATCCAAGGTATAAGTACAAAACTAAGCATACAATGTATTTCACCAAAACAAAATGTGCGTGTACCAAAACCTCCTATAAAAGCCAGATCCATTATTATCGACACTCTCAAAGACCAAAACAAAGAACATGCTAGATACATAGTTATCGAAACACCCTAAGACCTTCACGAGATACACAATGATCGTTACAAAGCGAGCTACACAAGTCTGACAACGTCATACGACTCCTAACGAATGACACGTCTCTAACTTAACGAAGTTAGAGACGTGTCATTCGTTAGGAGTCGTAATATTTGATTTTCTTTTAAACGTAAAAGAAAATCAAATATTTATTTTTGTCCTTTTCATTTCGTGCATGATGTCAGTGCGTGTCATTTGTTTTTAGTTTTAAATTAAAAATACAAATAAATTTAGCCTTTTTACCAGGAGCGTTCTCGGATAGGCAGATCGATCGGCAGTTGCGAAGACATCTATTAACGCTACAGATAAAAATAAGGTTACAGCAAGTCAAATATTTACTAACCCTAAAAACGACTGCAACTTATTCCATTTGCAGGAATACTTGACCTTTTCATTTGATTTCCATAAACCATTCATATCTATTACAGTGTAGGTAGCCTATTTGGTTCTTGAAAAACCCGCACTTATCTTTACGCAGTGTTAAACCTGCGTCTTGTAGTCTTTGCAAGACCGCATTCAATCTCTAAAATGCACCCAGTGCGTTGCAGCGCCGGCGCCGAGCGCCGGAGCGACGTCCTGCATATAAAATCCATGGCATGTCACACGACGCGTACCGGCGCTACACCACACAGGCGGGTAGGGGTGGATGCGTTGCGAACTTGCGACGCCGCATACTGGATTGAAACACGCGTTTCCAAGACTCTCTCGTGAAGTTTTTGTCGCTTCTGTTTGGTGTTACTATGGTCAAAATAAAAATATGTATGAAGCAGTTATGAAAAATCCGGATTTCTCCGGGACGAAAAAAACATCCCTTCACTCCTTACACATCGTTACAGTACTAATAATATTTATGATATTTTGACATACTTCATAAAAGAAATACATTGCACACAAAAAATACATCGAAAATCAAATTGATTTTCTTATATTTAATCTCTGACCAAATAAAAAGGTAAAGACGGAACTCTGCGAACAGCAATGTGAGGCCCGTCAAATTACGTCTCGCCGCGTACACTCAGACCAAAAAACACATTTTTATGAATAAATGGCTACTTACTGGTTATTTATGCTCGCGAAAATAAATAAAAATGTAGAGTTGCAAAAAAAAATGTTTATCCAGAAATTATCAAGACATGCAGTTGACCTTTGTATCAAAGTGGGGATTTGATGGCGCCTCCAACCCGAGCCGATATAAGCAAAAAAAAGAAGGGAACCAAGATGACTCCAGCATCGTTATGACCTCCTTCCTTGGTGCCATCGATGACGGATATCTTACTGTTTGGTTGAATCAAACGGTGTGAGTTTATGTATGATGTTTGTAGTTAGTCGTTTCGCTAAAACTATCATCATTCTTGCCTTGATCCCAATCATTTGGGTTCGGAGCAGCATGTCTTCTTCCATGCTTCTCTATCACTCGCCTTCTCTTTAGACACCTCCTTTCTTGCCAAATAGTCCTAACGAACGTAGTTAATTAAAGCAAGATCTGGGCCTTCTGCAACTACCTATTTTGTGCCCGGGGCGGGGCGATGGGAGAGAGGGTGAGATGGGAGGCGGGGGAGGGCGGACTGCGTGGGAGAGCGCCTCTGCGCGCGGGTTGCGGGGCGGCACTGACGCACTTTTAGTTCCTCGCAGTCATCGTGAATTTCTCCCAGCTGCCTGACGTCTAGTCCAGGGCAGCTCCACACGCGGTTCAAGTTTTCTCTAAGTCAATTGAAATATCAACTTTTTGAAAAAAATCTTAAGTAACTAGGAAAAAATACAAGTGATTAATTTAATTGTATGTATTAATTCGTGCGTTCGTGAACTAACAATTTTAACTTCTTTTAAACTAATTTAAACTTATAAATTCCGTCGGCTGATTCGATTTTTTTCCTGATAACGGTAAAATCATTTTTTAAATATATGTTTTTTAAGTTAATAAGTACAAAATATTTTTTTTTTTATAAATATAAATAATAATTTAATTTTTTTCAATAACTTTTGTGTAGTGTTTTATTTTATATTTACTCGAATACGCAGCTCCAGTCTTCTCAAAGGTAAGATTAAGATGGTCTTTTTTTTTGATAGCCACGGACCAAGGACAGGCGATTAATTAAATAATAATCTAGTTATCTAGACTTCTAGAGCAATGTATCACCGATTCGAGAAATAAACAAAGAATTAAACTACAGCTTAACGTTTTTCAGTTGTCACAAAATTCTGGAGCATTGGTTGTTCTAATTTTTCGTATGTGGGTTTTCCAAAGAAATTACCAAATATTATAATATATAACAAATTATCAAATTTACCAAAGAATAATGTTTCCTAAATTAGAAAATAAAGGATAACCGACGTAAGCGTTCAGGTCAAACCCAGCTTGCAGAATTTACCTACAACTAAGCTCGCAAGCAAATCACGCAAGATTTTACAGAATTGTCCACCAATCCGAGTCGGATACGCCTAAGAAAATACATCATCTTCATCACCAAGGGCAGCCTTAGTTCTGCCCACGGCTGACTACAGGCCTATGCCCTTTTGTTCTATTCTTCCTTGGTCTGTGCGAGTCTAAACAATAGTATTTACTTTGTGTATTTTATTTCATCACCTCTCACCACCATGCTCTCTAAACGATGAAGGGACGTAGTGAGGAACCCTGCATGTCCAAACACAACGTATGCAATTCTATCTAACTCAATTCAATACAATTTTGCAGTGCCTTCGGGTAGTATGGTATGCATGATTTCGGACCACTATTTATATCGTTTAGTCAATTATTTTCACACGCTCTGGTTGTGCGTAGTGCATCAAGCAACTTAAGCATTCTTTACATGCGTTTACATTGCGCTTGTAATACCCGAAGGGTTAGACAGAGGTGTACTACTTAAACGTATGTACACCCACATTTTATTTTGATAATAACGTGGGACGAGTTGCAGAATGAAAATATTACTTATTTTTATTTTCATCAACTCGTCCTAAATGGGCCATAGGCATGTGGGACGAGTTGATGAATTACTCATTTTGCCAGTTAAGGAGTCCCGAGTTATAGGAGGTGAGCTTAGCTAATAACCGTTACATTTGTTTTATAATTTCATTTTTGATTTTCGGCTATTTCCAACTGAAACAAAAAACAATTTAGATTAAAATCTAAAAAAACAACACACATTTGAGTGGAATATGTCTACATCAACTGTTGAGCATTCAGAGTATTGCGCATTGATACTTCTATAATTTCTGTGATTTGGTGATACTTGTGTGGGTGTGGTAATAAAGGCGGAGAATAGGAACAAAAAATGTTTTATACACAGAAGGAATGTTTAAATCAATAGATAATTTCATGGAATTAAGTTTGAAAATGATTTCGGGCATGTGGCCACCGCGGCTGGTTTCTTTCAGTAAATGAATTGTATCCAGCCCTGTTTGACATGCGACGCCGTCTTTTTGAAACCAAATATAACATTGTCTGCAATATTATATTAATGCATTACAATTGAGGTATGAAGTTTTATATTTTTAATAGAAAGCCTGATTCATCGACACCCGTTCCGCACAATACTTAGTATTTAGGTATTGTGCGGAACGGCTCTGAATAGCACCTGTCATGAAATCCTATAAATCTTCTATCTTTTCGACTTGGATCTACACACCCTCCTTTTATTTATTTATGTATAATGAGATTTTTTTTATGAGTAGTAGACCAGGAGAAGCGGCTTTCGGCGGGGAACGCGATCTAAGCCATTTAGGACATACATATGCGTTCAGCTAGGCATTGTCTGGAAAACATTACTTTTGACCTGAAACTTACTTACTTTTGAAAGCTAAAAAGAACTTTTTATGCCTTAACGAGAATATCAAAATCTACGTGGGGTCTGTCATTTATAACTTTAAAGACCATTTATGGGGCTACTTACTTGGGGTGTATGTGCTACGGGGCACCTGTTTGGGCCGATAGGGCCACCATAGGAGCGGCACGACGTAAATTGCTTCAAAGCCAGCGTTTGGCTTTAATATTCTTATGCAAAGCGTATAGGACGGTTAGTACTGAAGCCTTACCGGTACTTGCAGGTGTACTTCCAGTTGATCTTGAAGTGCAGCGACGGGCTGCAATGTACTATAACACACGTGAGACCACGGACGCAGACTTTTTAACCCTACGTGACCGTGTTAAGATTGCTAGATTATTTAAACCCCAGACCGACGTCTGGGAGGAACTTTTGTCTGAATGGCAAGGTAGGTGGGATAATTCCATCAAGGGCCGACACCTCCACCAGTTCTTTTCATCCGTTCGTGAGCGGCTGGCCAGGACATGGTTGGAGGTTGATCACTGTGTTGCCCAATTTCTCACCGGTCATGGTAACTTTAAGAGTAAATTATTTTCCTTCAAGCTTGTTGACTCGCCTTTTTGTCAATGTTCCACATCTGACTGCGAATATGAACAATCAGCACATCACATTTTATGGGAGTGCAGTCTTTGGCAGAATGAACGCAACATTATGTTGGATAGTGTACAGGTTACATCCGGAGTTATTTACTATACAGACTAAACTAAACTAGAACAAATTTCCGTGCGTTCAAGCGTTTTTGCCATACCTATTATTGGAATCAAATATAACAGCTCACAACTTAGGACCCATTAATGTTAATATTTATCCTTGGTGCTAGGCAACTGGGCCTATCCCAGTTGTAAACGTCCCTTTGTGCCTATTGGCCTTGTTTCGTTCTGTCTCCTGCTGAAATGGAGGGAAGTGGAAATTACGTTTTTTTCCTACTCCTCCACTGTACTTTTCTGATTAATTTCGTTGCGGGATCCAAGACAGTTAAATTCATTCTCTGGGACTTCGTCGAGCTTCATTGTCTCGGCGCTTTTCTGGTGGTCGCCACTGTTGATTCTGGCTTTCAGGAGTTACAGTGGTTTGGGAACAGTGTGGCGGGATTATCCCTTTTGACATTGGGACGGGTGGACGGCAAACGCGCAATGGTAAGATGGTTGGGTTTGGTCAAAAGTGCAATTAGAGGCAGCCATTACCGATCGGTCCAGAAGACGCTTGTCGCTCTATGTGGTAGCGAGCCCAGCGTTAAGGATGAAGAAGAAGACCTGCTTGTGAGCTCCTATAGTACCACCATACTTATTTCTGCTGCCAACTATACGTTGCTTTTTTCCGATTCGAAGGATAAAGTTTAGTGGTCACATGAGATATTTCAGCTCTATGTCTCGGTCACTGGTGTTACGGATGCTCACAGGCGATAGGAACTTCCCAACTGTAGTGGGCCGTCGACTTATGTCGTGCGTTAAAAGTCTTCGGCAATCCGTTTGTTTTACTTTCGGAAATATGGTTCTCAGAGCGCGTTTACACCAGGTTATTCTAAATACACACCTTACGGAACGCATTTTAGTAGATTACATCGGGTTAGTTTTTATGTATCGTTTCCACACAGGTTTACTCAGATTTTTGGTCTTGCCTACATGATATGGACGGATGTTACAAAAAAGTTTAAAGCTATTACAAGGTAACTATAGGCCAACGGGAAGTACCCTATAGGTTTTGATTCCCTTGTGAAATCGCGAAATATGCGACATAGACGGTCATATCTTTTGATCGCATTAACATTGAAAAAATAAAACATGTACCTAGTTTTATGTTTTCATTAATTTCAGCTTGATATATTTACGCGATCCTGAGAAAAAGAGTCTTGACAGACGGAGAACAAACTGATCCTATAAGGGTTCTGTTTTTCGCCGACAGAGGTACGGAGCCTGAAAATTAACTAAATGGTAAATTAGTGAACTAGTTTTTTACAGGACGTGCCCAAAATAATAAACTATTACAAGGGAATAACACGAACATACACGTAGATATAGAGCCACTGACCAACAACATGCATCATAGCAATAATAAGTACCGCCGGCGACTTATAAATCGACCGATAACAATAAGACAAAGAAAAAGTCAGCAATTTCTCACATCGCGTCTACGTTAAACACATTTTCAAAGCTGGTTAACCAATTTGACCAAACTGTCATCAACTCATCATACAGCAAAGTTTCTGATTTTTGGCCGCCGCCTTCAAGGCAATTCTCACATTTTCATCGTTTGCTCATCATCACGGTCAAAAATCTAACAACAGTTGTAATTACTGAAAAACGTTTTGCTAATATTCCAATCAATTGCGATTAAACAATATCAGATCATTTCATACGGAATTGCATGTTCGGGCAAACAAATAATACATAAATGACAAGGAATTAAAAGTGAAACGACTTCAAGAATCTAATTCTCAATTATCGAATTCAAAATTTAATAAAACTTAGTGCTTCTAAAAAGATGTGATAGAAAGCCTTGCTCTATCTTTTTTATTCGTAAATGTCCCCCCGACATTTAAAACAGTTACATTCTACAGAAAATACAAAAGATTCTTAAAAGTTAAAAATTACAAAAATGTAACCTATACCAATATCCACGTCTTATCAAAAGAATAACAGTCTATGGTAGATTTTACAGAATACATAGCCTTCTGTGACAGCTGTGTTTAATGTAGGTATTAAAAAATAATTTTATTTATTTATTCCCATTTATTTGAATTAGCTTATCTTAATTTCGTTTGATTAAATACTTTTTGTTTTTTGATTTCCATTATTTGAATTCCAATATATTAATGAATTATATGAAACTGAATTAAATTGAATAAATAATTATCGATTCATATTTAAGTTAAATATATTTCAATTCAAAATGATTCAATTCAGTTCAATTTAAAATTATTCAATTCAGTCAGTTCAATTAAATTCAATTCAAAATAATTGAATTCAAAACAATTCATTAATTATCACCTTCTATTTATTGCTTAAAAAAATCTTTATCACGATAATGACCTTATTATACCAAAATTGTCTTTAAATACAATAATGCTATTCGTCACCGCAAGCATCAGCCTGTTATGTAACAGATTCATTGGTATCCGAACAGTCAAAAAAAAAAGCACTTAAAAATGTGTGAGAAGAACCGAGGAGCTCATGGCTTAATAATAACAACCGCTTGGGTCGATCTTAAGGTTGAGCCGCGCTTTCCTTGGTTGGATGGGTGACCGCCCATTACATGCCGAGTTTCCTCCGTGCCTCGGAAAGCAAGTTAATTCGTTAGTCCCGGCTGTCCATTTTAGATTTTTGACAGTCGTTACAGGTAGTCAGTGGCCGGAAATTCTGACAACCAGTCTTACCAAGGGGTATCGTATTATTCGTTAGGTACTAACTGGGTTGTGGAGGTCAGATAGGCAATCGCTCCACGTAAAATACTGGTATTCAGCTGTATCCAGAAAGAATGGAAGCCAACCCCAACACAGTCGGGAAAAAAGGCGTTATGAGGAGACCCGACTGTAATGATACAATTTGAAACAACGACTCGTTTCTATACTAAATAGATTCTTGAACATTACTTGTTACATTACATGCGAATGTTTCCTTACCAGAGGCCCTACTCCCTAACGCTTCGTCCGTATATTCGGATCTATCCGTCTCTCTCACTCGCACGCATCTGCAGACGTGCGCGAGAGAGACGGATAGACCCGAATATACGGACGAAGCGTTGTAGAGTAGGGCCCCAGGGCCGGTAGTCTTGACATAGATAACGATAATCGTTAACTTTCAATCGATAAAAGATAGCGATCGAAAGTTAACTATAATGTCGTTATTTAAGTCGAGACGGCCCAGGAGCGTCTATTTATAATGTAATGCTCAAATTCGAATCTTGGATTGTTACATTACAAGCGATTGCTCCGGTGACGCAGCGCCTTACGAAGAATCGGAACGATGCTTTCTATGTTTATTGAATATCATAACGATTTTTACAGAGACATGGCTTCGTTCAGTCGTCGGCACTTAAAAACAAAATTGCCCTCTCGGCAGCACATGCCTGCTCTTAGAGAATCCCCATTAGAAGACTATGAAGAGTAAGTACTGCCAATTTATTCCTCACTCAATTTTACACAAAATTATATTATAGTAATATTCAGTAAGAATTTAAAGTAAATCGCGTTTTATACTGAATTAAACATCATTGTCATACTCTTGCGGGACACGTCCACTAATACTGTGCCCATGCCTACACCTCCCGGGACTAAACGTCACCGTAAGGTCCACTTTCACAGAAAAAGTTTCAGCTTTTTCGCCAAACCTGCGTCATTTAGACGCAGGTTTGGCGTTCGTGGGATCTTAGACAATTAAATATGGGTAATATAGATTTTTAATATCCTGATAACTTGGTGAGTTGCAACTACCACCACCTTTTGCCTCCGAATTCCGAAGCAATGAATCCTTAAATGAAACTAAGTCGAACAGCATAAAATAATTGGGTTAATTACACGTATTTTGTACACTTGGCCAAAAAATTGAAAAATGCGAAATTAATAAAAAAGATAGAATGGTTCACAAAACGTTTAAATTACGAATCCATGGGACATCCAGGGAAAAGGCAGCGGATCTCCAATGGGTTCGTATTTTCCAATATTGTCAGATAAAACACCACACTTTAAAGTATGGGTTTTTAACGAATATTATAACAATTACAATCTTTATTTCAGGCATCTGCATAAGCCGTTACGAGAGCCCCAAACAAACGAAGCCCTTACGTAAGTACCTTTTTAGTCCAGTAAACGAGGAGCAAAATAGGGTGCAACTTTCGAATTCTTTCACTGTGGACCGATTTTTCTGAAAATATTTTGATTGATTAAGCTCATCTTACCCTGCAAATCAAAATGTATATGGTCCTGAGGTATGCTTTTTTTTAGGGGTGAAAACTACCCCTTACCATAAAGAAATGGAAAAATAAAGATAGTTATTTAACTTTAGTAGCTTTGATTTCGGTTAATGATGGACAAGAAGTTACCTTAAAATATCTATAACTTCGCACCTATTGCAACTAAAAATAAAATAAAAATTTCAATGTTTTCCATATTTTATTGGCTTTATTTTTGTAAGTTAGAATGTTTTCATAAAACGAGTGGTTTTCGAGTAATTTGTAAAAAACCTTTCAAAAACACGTTTTTTTTCACGAAAAAATAGCTTTTTTAATCACGAATAACTCAGAAACTATTAGCTTTTCGGAAAAGATTACTGAGACAATTTGCTTAAAATTCATCCCTCTATCGATTCCCGTAGTTATTTTAACATCATAATTTCCACCCCCTAGATGGTGTGGGATCCACCCCCTGGGCAAAAGCACACATCGGCACTACATAACTTTTGCTTTTTGAGCTATTTTCTAGATACTGTCCAAGTGAAAACATGTAAATCGGATCACAGTGAAAGAATTCGGACCTGAAACCCCTCATTTACTGGACTATTTATGTTTTTATTAGATAATTGTTAACTATGTATACGTATATTTAACAAATAGAAGTGAAGATCTTTAAAAAAACACAATTCATTATTTTGTGTACCTCGTTGTCTTTTTTTAAACATTCGCTTTTTTTAAGCATTTCGCTTCTGTTTGCTAAATATATACGTGTATGTATAAATTGCTAAACTGACTAACTCACTGACTGACTGGGTAATATATCAACACACAGCCCAAACCTCTGGTCCTAGAGACATAAAACTTGGAGGGTGGGAGGGGTTCCGTTTATTAATTCGTTTATTGTTAAATTGTTGTCTTTTTTTACTCTGGACGCTCTTAATGTGCACGTCTTTCTACATCGTTCTCACATATATGTATAATTTCAAAATTAATGATGTAACCAAGATTTTGTAACAATATTTTGATTCAAAAGAGTGTCCATGGAGTTTCTTGCCCGTTCTTCTCCATAGAGATCTACGCTAGGGAATGGGCAACTGCAGTACTTTCTCAAGTTATTATGCCTTGTGACTGGGACTGTAGCTTTGTTTCTTATTTGTAATTTTGACATTCAAAAGTGCCGTAATGGTCTAATTTTGTGTATAGGCTGACAATTGAAAATTAATTTATATCTCGACATTTTTGAAAATTCCACCTTCAAAGGGTTAAAAAGGGGGGATGAAGTTGTGTATGGAAAGTCCTTAATTTTCGAAGTAATAATCACTTAATTTACTATCTAGGCTTATGGTTGGAAGCTAACGCAACGGTGTTGTTAGAATTTCAACCCTTAAGGGAGTGAAATGGGAGACGAAATTTTGTTTTTAATTAAAGCTCTTTATTTTTAAGTTCAAATCACTAGTATTTCGGCTTATGGTTGGAAACTAACACAACGTGGATCGTTGTTTTTTTTTTAATTTTAACCCACAAGGAAATGAAAAGGCGAATGAAGTTTCGTATTAAAGTTGTTCATTCGCTAAATTTTGTATTCAAGTAAAAATAATATAAGTACACGTGTACCGTTTCTAACTTTTCAAAGAATGAAGCGATTAAACAGAAACTATATGTTACTCCAACTTATACACAATATACACACATCAAAAGTATCTAGGGATCAACATATATTTTTGCAATAACTTTTCTCCTGATTGATATTAATTAAAATTTTCTTTAAGGATTCATCAAATAAAGTGTTTTCGTTTGTCACAGTAACGATAAACCAAGT
Organism: Xestia sexstrigata; assembly: GCA_941918905.2. Classification (NCBI taxonomy): domain Eukaryota; kingdom Metazoa; phylum Arthropoda; class Insecta; order Lepidoptera; family Noctuidae; genus Xestia; species Xestia sexstrigata. The sequence goes on along the minus strand of OW799200.2, from coordinate 4,940,963 downwards.
CACCTTTGCATTAATAAAGAAATTTGCCATTTTCCTAATAAAGGGATTTTTGACATTTGAACCACTAACATTAAAGTTCGAAAAAAAGACTGAAATAACAGTTTTCTTTAAAATTTTATTGGGTAACTTAAACAATTAATAATCCGTGTTTCTACCGCGAACACTAACAACACAAGAACATCGGTTTGGCATACTCAAAATGAGTTCATCCAAATCACGCTGTGGAATGGCCGCCCATGTTCGTTGCAACAACAAAAAAAGGTCTTCTTGCGACTGGATACCCTCCATATTCGGCAGAGCTCTTCTCTGTAGCATATCCCATGCATGCTCAATCGGGTTCAAGTCTGGCGACTGAGCAGGCCAGGGCAGGACATTGATGTTAGCTGCGGCGAGAGTCTGTCTTACAACTCTTGCGGTGTGCGGTCGTGCATTATCATGCATTAACTGAAATAAGGGACCGATTTGCACTTGTAGAGGAACGATGACGTCTGATACAATCGTCTCAGCATAAATTTGAGCGTTGAGGTTGCCTCTGATCCAAATCAACTCAGTTCTTCCGCCGATCCAAATACCCGCCCATACCATGATGGTTCCACCACTATAAGGATGGACTTCCTGGCAGGATTTTAATCGCTGTTGGCGTCCAGGGGTTCTCCAGTGTCGTATACGTCTTGTATCCGGTCTCATACCAAAACGAGACTCATCAGAAAAGCACACGAAACGCCATTGTTCTTCTGCCCAATTTCTGTGTTCAAGAGCCCATTGATATCGAATCCTACGATTGTGCATTGCTATAGGTGGTACCCGTAGCGGTCTTCGGGAATGAAGGTTCACTTCATGCAAGCGGTTTCTGACTGTTTGGTCGCTAATTAAGTTCCCTGAAGAGTGATGAAGCCTCACGGCTAACATCATGGCGGTTATTGTTGGAGCTCTTCGAGTTAAGATTTGAATGTATCGGTCTTGTCTCCGTGTGGTGCAGCGATACCGTCCTCCATGGCGCTCAGCCACGGTACCAGTGCTTCGGTAACGTGTCCAAAGTCGACTGATAACACTCTGACTTGTATTCAGAGCTAAAGCTACAGTACGTTGCCGGGAACCAGCTTCTATCATTCCCACGGCTCTGAGCATTTCTTCCCTGCTTAAATGACGTCGCCGCTCCATAATAACGTTGGTTTTAATCAGTAGTAGGGAAACAGTAGCACTAATAATGTCTTCAATGCGTTGTATGTTTTTATAGGGAAAATATTGACAGCTTATTTTCATCTTTTACTCGAATTTGATTGAGAGTTCCTGATTCAAATTATGAAATGCACCAAAAAGGATCCATATAAATTTATAAAATCATAAATTTATTACAAAGCCACATCTCAATCTCAAGAAATCCGCATAAAAATGCTTGATCCCTAGACATTTTTGATGTGTGTATAAAACAAGAAACTGACTGGCAGTCTGACTGACTGATTGATCAATGCACAGCTGAAACCGCTGGGTCTAGAACCATGAAATTTTGCAAATTTACCTTGAATAACGTAAGTGAGCACTATGAAGATTATTATTGATTACTATGACAAGAATTTTTCGAAAGGGGTTTGAAAGTTTGTACGAAACTTAGTCAATTTTGAAGTTAGAAATGTAAAAAGAATATATACTCGTATGAGCTTATGGTTCAATACAAAAGTTAACTGTATCACTATTTAAAAAAAAAGTCTTTGTCAAAAATAACGAAGTTTTATACAAACTATCAACCACTATATTAACCCCTTTTTTTTTTTTTTTTTTTTTTTTTTCGGATGGGTAATCATCAAATGACTTCTCCCGCTCTGGGCGGAGCAGGAGGGAGTGTCAGACTTTTACTGACTAAAACCCATCCATGTTCCTAGGGTAAGAATTTCCAAAAGTCCCTTCTTGGGACACATTTACATCATCTAAGAAACCTTTGTGTAAAATTTCATACTTCTAAACACACACGTTTTCATTTCCACGAAGTCTCTGCATAATTTCGCTAGATGCCATTCATGTCCGTATTTCTCTGGTGGTCCACCCGCCGTGCAAGAAAGAAAATTGTCAAAGAGATTTAAACCAAGAAAATGTGGTTGATAAAGTATCCAGTCCACCTTACGTCTTTTTTCAATCTATGTCAAGTAGATAAACATTCGTTTTAATGTATTCTGGGACTTTTGCGCAAAGGACTGGTGCGAGGAGGCGCTGATAACTAAAGGACGAAAATGAGGTCAAAATGAAAATCCAAGACGGCGCCGTGGAATAATTACAGTTTTTTTCATTCACATCAATTGTCCACCTTCAAGTCATAACAGGTGTGATGCTATGTTTACTCTTTAGAGTAAACCTCAGCGGCCAGTAAGTCGCTCAAAAGTCCAATCACGCAAGTGTCTACCTATGGCCACAAGTGTCCGTTTGCGCAAAAGTCCTTTGGCGCAAGTGTCCTGAGACCCCAGGCCCAGCAATGGACTATTGTCGGATGATGATGATATAAATAGTAAAGTTTTTAGTTTATATTAAATTTATAATTTGAAGCACGCTCCTAGTTTTAAGTCAATATTTTTACACATCTAAGTAAAATTGTTATTAATAAACATGTGTTGATTTCAGTATTATTTGAATGAAAATTCGATGAATTCCTACGTCACACAACGACACCGGCAAGGGCGGCGTTTTTGACTTTGATGGCAATTCTCGGTCGTGACGGTGAAAATGTTAATGTGAGGAGCCAGTAAATTATAAATATAATACTCACTCCGGCCTATCGTTACCAATACATACGTTTTGAAGCAACACAACACAGCGAAATTCTGTGCTTGTGATTATTAACCCTCAACTTAGTTCACATCAGAGTGGCCGATAGTGGGGATTATTTTTTCCATTTTTCAAAAATTGTGCTAACACATATGCTAATTACAATAAACAAAACCATTTCGAGGAATAAAGTATCTTATTATTTATAACTCCTTCTAAAATGAAAAAACCTTTATTTGACCATCAATGACGTCATTTGAAGAAAAAATATCGTGATTTTGCGATTTTTGCGGTTCTAAACTGCACAATTTGCAATCACGCGGTTCTCGCGTGTCTATACGAGCCCTTAGCTTCATGTGAATGCCAATAAAAAAAAAACAGTCATTGAAGTGTCACTCACGTTTTAAATCATTAAATGAGCAAAGGAATCTTGTACAACCATGATGTCTTCAGTCTTAAAACTTTAAAATTAAATATGAACTAAACTTAACATTGAATTTCTAAATTATAACAAAAAAAAAATATTTAATGGTTAGACGTTTTGGATAATGCCTATTACTGAAACCTTAACGTATACATGAATGAAGGCAATTTTTATCATATTAGTAAAAACAAGGTGGAGATGACAATACAACAATAAATTAAACAAAATACAAAAAAAAAAAAAACTGTGTTAGGCTTTATTTTGATAGTTAGAGAAATTAAACATATTCCTATGAACTACATATGAATATGTTTAAACAACAACAGAAATATGTTGAAACTATCAAAATAAACCCTAACACCGATTAGTATTTTTTTTTCAATCAAATTAATTAGCATAAAACTGTAAATGAAAATAAGACACCATTTATAACATATCAGTTCCAGGTATAAGGTATAATAGGGAATAATTAAGCGCGTAATTTTTTCTTCAAGTAAATCAATGAAATACAGTACTATCAACCCAAGAAAAGTATTAAAAGTTAAGTTCAACTACTGCTAGTCGCTTAAATATAATATTAAACTCCTGCAATTTTCTACGACAGTTCAAACGTCCGTAGCTGTCGCGGCCATGATGTGACGTCATTTACCACAATCTGCCTTGTTTACATTTAATTGCTTGCCCTTAATAGAATTATTTTACTAATTGTATGTCAAGTAAAAATTGCATTAACAATATTATAATAAAATCTTAGTGAAACTTTAAGCACTTTTCAAATAAAAGTGTTTTTTTTGACTTAGAGACTTTGACGTCACTACCGGCGTTATCGAGGACGACGCGTTTTGAGAGTGCGTTCCGTTTCACCAAAAACATGCTACATAAAACAGTAAATTGTAAAATAAGTGATGTATTAGCAACTTAAAAACAAGTGTACTACGATGTTTGTAGGCGCAAATACAAGGTATTTTCAATAAATAAAAAGAGATTTGTATTTCATGCATATTCCCTATATAAAGGAAAAATTTAGAACGAATTTGGTAAAGGTTTTTGCCTTTACCAAAATCGTTCTTAAATTTTATTTTCTAGTGCAAATTGTAATAATTTTAAAGTAATAATGTTTAAACCACCGATATGGGTTCGTTAACCTGTCAGTGCTAATCATGTTGAAAATACTTAAAATGAAAAATAATCAAATCACTGCTAAAAAACACACAATAAACAATGAATACATTAAAATGAATGTTTAACATGGAAATAAAATATATAATCAAATGTAAAGAAAATATTTTTTTGTTTATACGACATGGTAGTGTTTTGTTTACTGTTGGTTTTTTGACAATTATAGCTGAGCCTGCTTTGGTAATAGATAGTTTATTAAGTAGTTTATTTAATTGGTAAAGTCACAAGAAATCTGGTTTATCATCAGTATCCACAGCGCACGAGTGCAAAAGCTTATAAAATCGTTTTTGATATTTGGTTTTAGTTGGCATCCAGCCTTTTGTTGTGACACATAAAAGATTCATGAAAACGTTTAAAAATAAAATAAAAACGATAAAAAACACACTTCTTCTTGGCCTTGGCTTTCGGACTTTTCTACTACAATGATAAATAGACAAAAATGTGTGATTATCGTCAATTTCCTTTCTAAGTGTTATCTTTTTTAATTAAGGTTTTCCATATAATACCGGACTCTCCGTTTCATAAACATTAAAAAATCACCTCTTCAGTACCCATCAAATAAACCACCTGCACGAATCCGGTCACAGAACATATATACTCTAATCCGGTTTTCCAATAGTTTTATTTAGGTGTCAATCCAGCGATGACAAATCGCTGTCCCATTATGTGTCTCAAAGTTGTCTTTAGATTTTCAATAACAATAAATACGGGATATTTCCCATGTTTACTGTTAGTTTTTTTTTCCCGATATTTCGGCGCTTTTGCAAGCACCGCAAGCATGATCACGGATAACACGGTTTCTTTAGATTGTTAATTATTTTTGTGTCTTCAATTTTCTTTAAAAAATGTATGTCTATGCGCATTTGTCTTGTTTTGCAAATTACACAATACATAGTGAAGAGCACACCGACGCGAAATCGGTTACGTAGGTATTAGTGGATTAGACAATAAACGATAAAAAAAAATATGTGGGGTGGACTCCGAAATTCAGGATGACACTCATGCCATGCGTATATGCGTAAGGTTCGGTTTCAGTTTCAGCTAGTTTCGGCCAAAGAAATCTGATTGCGATAAAACTTTGTCAATAACTTCGTGCACCGAATTATATGCAAATGCTCATTTTCGTATTAGGGCTGTTTTTTGAACATAATGCATTATTTAGCTAAAATTGGAATATCGTGCATTTTTATATATTTCCTTACCGAACTGAAAAATATGTCACAGGTGACACCCGTAAAAAAAGTCCCTAAATTCAAATAGTGCCCATCGACCTAAGTGATTGTAGAACGATCGGTTGGTCATTCCCAAAATATAAAAATATTTTAAGAATTATAATTTGGAACATAACTCAATTTTAAAGAAAAAAAATATAATCTTGTAGAGAACGTAAATTTTAAAAATTTCAATTTGCAAATTTTGGCGATTTTGGTTTGCATATAATCCGGTCTCTAGTTTTAGGGAGTGGTGCAAATAATTAAAATAAAACGCGTGTGAATCCACAGGCGGAACCTAAGTAAGCTAGTATAGGTAGGTAACTAACATAAATAAATAACTGTTTTTGTTAAATACTTTATTTAACACAATTTAACTTAAAATCTAGCTTATTATTACATAAATATTTACAGTTAAGTAAATGATTATGTAATAATAAGCTAGATTTTAACATATCAGAAAAATTGATAATTTTGATACGAGTGAAGAAAATTTTTCATTGGAGTCGTGGCAGTATTCACACCCTAACCGTCGGCGAGGTTGTTATGGAGCCGAAAACTTATATAAGTTTCGTATTCCCAACTATGTTGGGGTCAGCTTCCAGTCTAACCAGATGCATCTGAATACCAGAATTTTAAATGGAGCGACTACCTATCAGACCTTTACAACCCAGTTAGTACTGGGTAATACCCTTGGAAAGACTAGTTGTCAGACTTTTGGGCCACTGATCTCCTTTTTTTTAATGGGACAAGCCCGACGCTCTTATCCCAAGGCACTGTAACTCTTGAAAGCCAGAATCAACTGTGGCGACCACCAGAAAAGCGCCGAGACAATGAATACGCAGTCCCAGAGAAACAATTTAGCTGTCATGGATCCCGCAACGAAATGAATCAGAAAAGTATAGTGAAGGAGTAGGAAAAACCATAATATCCACTTATACACTTTCCTAATTGCCACTGACTACCTGTAACGACTGCCACAGATCTGCAAATGACAGCTTTCCGAGGCACGGAGGAAACTCTTTATGAAAAGGGTGGTCACCCATCCACGGACCGACCTAGATAAGCGCGGCTTAAGTTTAAGTTCGCCTGTGCAACTGTTATTATTGAGCACCTAGCCATTGTTCAGCCATTGCGACTTGATACTTTTGTTGTAAGGTTCAATAAACCCAACGTTTGTTTTTATGGTAACGATTTTCTGGTTTGCTTGCGGTAATAATTAAACAGTCATGCTACGCTGTGATTGTTAAATCACGAGGTACACACATCAAAAAAAGTTTGTGATCACTAGCATAAGCTGATATAATTTTTTAAATTGAACTTCATCAAGAAAAAATCTTTATTGTGGGTTTTCTTTAAATAGAAATACGCTGTTTGAAATTCAAAAAATATTTTTTATAAATAAAGAATCTAAAAAGAAGAAAAAATCATAATATAATATACCGTAACAAAAAAAATTGTTTTTTCGAAGTGATCGCAAACTTATTTTGAATTTTGATGTGTGTTTGTCAAAACAGAGACAGAGACCAGGAGGAGATAGACAGAGCCAGAATGAAGGTGGGGTCAAGTCAAGATAATCCAGTGCCGGCCGGTCCGCTCGGCAGTCTTACCAAGGAGTATCCTATTACCTAGTTACAATCAATTAGGGCTGTGGAGGACAGACAAACAGTCGCTCCATGTTTATATAATACTGGCATTTAGCTGCGTCTGGTTAGACTAGAATCCGACCTCAACATAGTTTGGGAAAAAGGCAGGCAGATTGATTGGTCCGCTCGGGTTCGCTGTTCAGAAGGGAAAGCAGAGAACTAAAATAAAATATACCAAATTTGACATTTGGATGCATTTTTGCGCCACCTTGAACTGCACACTTAAAGTGGTCATACTATACTAGCTACAACTAACTGTAGGTACACACTCATCTGTGCTAGCGATTGTTTTAACCATTACTTTTCCCTTTTCAGAATGAGCGTGCAACACTTACACGCGCCGCCGCCGCTAGCTGCTCCCTCAACGGTGGCAGGATCAGCAGAGGTGGAAGCAGCCTCCGATGAGGAGGCTGTTTCCACTTTTACTAATCCTAATACACCGGCGTCAGCTGCTACATCGGAGGCTTCTTCCACCCTAGCCGATCTGTCTACATCAGCAGCAGCTTCTTTATCGGGGGCCACTTCTACACCGGCAGCTGCAACCTCTGTGGCTACCGCTATTGTAGATGATGTCGAAATGCAGTAAGTAAATAATATGAAAATTAAAATTACTAATTAGAAGTTTTATACAGGGTGTTTATGTGAACACCGTTATCCTTGAAACCAGTGATTTGGTTTCATTAATAAAACCTAAAACCAATGAAAAAGCAACCTTTTTTTTTTAAAGAAAATCCACTATTTTGCTCAAGTTCATTTCACCCTAATGCGCGCGGCAACAGCTGACGGCACTCGCGGTCATACTTCGCCACCCGCGCCCGCGCATCGGATGCGCGAGCCGAGCGATGAGTCATGCACCTCAGTAAGTCAGCTGTGGCGGTAGCGAGCACACGTCGTCGGCGCGTCGCGCGCCAAACCACTTGTTTCTCGCGCGTAAATTGAGGGTACTACTCGTATGTAGGTACTATATATATATAAAGGTTAGTTTTGTATTATGTACCAGTCGCGATCAAATATGACGTCATTGGTTGTCATAGCTGATAGTCACCGTAACTCATTTTGATAGACTATTTCGTATCGATACTTATATTATTTCGATTTTGTAAGCATCCTCCTCCTCAAGTCGTGCTCCTCATTACTGACGTCGTGATCCTCTCTTGAAACATTTTTTTCGCTGACATTGTTTCGCCATCTTCATATATCCTTGGCCAAGTGAAGCGCATCATAAAATTTCGTTTCGAGAGAAGAGCTTATCTGGTTGGACCATTGCAAAGGGCTGCGACCTCTTGGTCGCTTACCATCCACCTTGCCGGTAACCATCAGTTGTTCGAGGTTATTGCCATCTTTTCTCGCTATATGGCCGAAAAATTCTAAAACTCTGCGGAGGCAGGTCGTAGAGAGTCTGGTCTTTATTTTGAGCTCGCGTAGGATGGACTCGTTGGTGCGGAATGCCGTCCAGGGTATCTGAAGCATCTTCCTCCAACACCTTATCTCGAAGGCGTCTATACGAGCCCGGTCGGCCTTTCTCAAGGTCCAAATTTCTGCTCCGTATCCAAAAATTTAAAACACCAGCGTGTTCACCAAGTTCCATGCTGATACGTTCCATCCTTGCAAGGAGTTCTACCATTTCCGATTCTGAGGCTGCTAGGAGAGTAGTGTCATCAGCGTAGTGGAGATTTGTTAGCTAGGTTCCGCCTATCGTCGCACCACCTTCCCAGTTTTAACAGGTACGTCTGATAATATATTATCCACATGCGTTAAAGAGGATGGGAGATAAAATGCAAAATTGCCTTACGCTTTTTCGAAACTGAAGGGGTTAGAGTTGGTTTGATCGATCTTCACTATGCCTTTATTTTGAGAGTTGTTAGGGCTTGCATTAGGGATACCAGATGATGCGGTACTCCAAGCTCCAAAAGTACCTTCCACAGGCTTTGCCAAACTACGCAGTCGAAGGCTTTACTGTGGTTTATAAAACACATGATGAGAGGTTTGTTAAACTCATATGCCTTCTCTATCAGGTGGCGGACGTTGAGGAACTGCTCAAGCGTTTGCGTTTTGCCTTTAACAAAACCAGCCTGTTCTTGAGGGAGGGATCTGATAATCCAGAAAGCGACGAATTCTGTTGTTTATAATATGTAACAGTACCTTGTTGGCATGAGGTATTAGAGCCAGGGTTCGATAGTTATCACATTTCGAAGTGGAACCTTTCTTATGTAATGGCAGGATGACTGATTTTGTCCAATCGCTTGGCCACTCACCAGTACGCCATACCTCATTACAAATTTTGTGGAGGGCATCTATGCCCGCCGGTCCGGAAGCTTTTAATATCTCCGCTGTGATTTGGTCGGGCCCCGGTGCTTTTTTGGTCTTAAGTGAGGCTTTGGCAGCTTCAATTTCCGAGTACATTATAAAAGGTTCCCTCTAAATCCTATCCCACTCATTATTTGGTGCATCGCCGCATTAGGATTTCTGTATAACTCTTCGCAGTATTTCCGCCATTTTTCTGAGATTGCGTTCAGATCTTGGAGTGGGGTGCCATCTTCGTCTTCGATTACCCATGTTATGGGTTTGAACTGTATGGTTAGAAGTCGCTCTTTTTTGAAAAGGTCTTTTGTCTTTTGACTTTTGATTTTGAGCGCATGTGCTTCAATTTCTTGGCAGATACGCTCCACGAAATTTTTATCGCGACGACATTTTAACTTAATGAGGCGGCTGAGTTCCGAGTATTTGTCTCTTCTCTCTTGGTTTGACAGTCCTTGGGCTTTTAGGTCTTTCCTGTACGTAATAATTTGCCAGGTATCTGCCGAGATCCACGACTGCTTGCAGATGTTCGGTGTATGGTTAATGGGGATGGAGTCAACTGCCTTCCATATACTGTTTTTAAAATGCTCCAACTGTTCCTCTGCACTACAGTTATTAGGCTCTGGATGTTCCGCCATAGCTGACTTTAATGCATTTTGTAATTGTGTACTTTCTGCTGCCGATAGAATCCGTGTTCTTTGTGGTGGTCGTTTTTTGACTGCTTTTAAACGGAGACCAAAGTTTGCTACCAAAAGATAGTGATCAGATCCGCAGTCGGCACCCGGGTAAGTCTTAACATTGGTGATTGAAGTTCTCCAACGACTATTTATTATGACATGGTCATTGCGAAATCGATCGCCAGGAGAGATCCAGGTGTAAAGTCGGCGGGGATGGTGTTGAAAACAGGTGTTCATGATTGTGAGCTTCCTTCCGATACAGAATTCAAGAAGTTTGGTTCCTCTGTCATTACGTACCCCTAGTCCATATTTTCCGACAGTACCTCTAATATGACTATCTTCCGCCGTTTTTCCTATTTTTGCGTTGCAATCACCGATGACAAGAGTTATCTCTCGATTTGGTATTTTGGACAGGGTTGTTTCGAGCTCCGAGTAGAATCCCTCAATAATGTCGACCTTGGCACACGTACAAGGCCTAGTGCTCAGTTTCAGTGTTAGTAAAATCAAAATCAAAGCATTTATTTCAAGTAGGCCAGTTACAGGCACTTGAAATAAATGCAGGAATTGTCGAAACAAAGATGAAAATTAAATGTAGCTACAGTCCCAATCACAAGACATAAAAACTGTGAAAGTACTGTAGTTGCCTATTCCCTAGCGTAGATCTCTATGAAGAAGAACGGGCAATAAACTCCATGGACACTCTTTTAAATCAGAATATTTTTACAATACCTTGGTTATATCATTCATGTTGAGATGGTATATTATGTGAGAACGATGTAGCAAGATGTGCACGTTAAAAGTGTCCATAGTAAAACCAAAACAAAAAATGAAATAATAATTTAAAATAACCGTGGCAACCAAGAGCTGACCAGTCCCAACCGACAGCGCTGTTCACGAAAATGACGCATGTATCAGCACCATTCAACGCAACCATTTTGAAGGGAACCGAATCGTGATCCGACACACACGCCACCATCAGCGAGACATTTGAGAGAGCATGACATACTCTTAACCGCCAGGGCACATTCATGTCAAAAAAAGACGTAGGTTTCCAGCGAATGATAGCATTCTAGTACAAAGCACTCACACAATATGGGTTATGCGGTTATATAATACTAAAGAAATTGAATTTATACAATGCAAAGATAGTTAAACAAGTTAAACAATCTCCAGCAGCTCCAACAATATAATTAGTGCTATCCATTTATGCGCCCTTGTGGAGCAGGACCGGCATTGAGCCAAGCATTTTTATCAGCGATATAATCATCCAATTTGTAATATGCCTTGCTTACATACTGTGTGTAAAATGCATGTTTCGTTGAGTTCAAGAATACTTTGTGGAATTTATTATAGCATCTCAAATAGTACCCCATGAAAGATGAGTCTACTTTAGCGAGTCTGAAGCCTGGCTGAACTAATTGGTCCCTATTTCTATTACTGTAATTGTGTCTGTCACATCTTTTACTAAAAAGATGTAGATTTTTTCTTACGTACATTATTTTTTCGTAGATGTATTGACAATGTAGCGTCAATGTTGTTAATTTTCTTAAACAGTTTCCTTAGACAATCGCGCCGAGTATTCGGTCAGAAACAGGGTTATATCCAAGCACAAATTTATTTAAGTGTTTGGACAACCAAATACCGACTCAGTTACTGCTGGAGTCTGTAGGGCCTGAGAAATAAAGGGTGTTCCCACCAGGCGTCCTTTGATGACCTTGTCCACGCATATGAGTTTCGGTAATTCCCAACAAAGTAAGATTATGACCTTCTGCTTCCCATTCAACGATTTAACGCTTTCCTGGTGCCAGTCATCCACGTACGTTCCAGATTGCAACACGTCTGTGTTCTTGCACTGAGATCTTGCTGTTGCATGAATCACCAGTAGCATGACCGCTAATCAAGACCTGGTGATTCGTCTTGGTAGAGAGGCTTCGGTAGCCAATTTCACACCAGTCAGCCCGGGAACTGACTGGCGCCAGGTGTTAGCCGGATCGTCCAACGAACTAGCATTATCTGTTGTACTTTCCATGGGGGATTTTCTTGGGAAATACATCGTGGTGGGCTCCCACGTCCTTCCACGGCAGACTTTTAGAGATGATTTAGTTCTCAAGGCCACTGTAGGCCGCTTGACGAGTAGTTCGTGAAGGTGTCGGGTTAGTTGACAACTGAGTTTGAAGTGGTTTTCGTGAAAGACGTTACACCGTACCCGGGCTGTTAGTCACCGTAAAGTGATATCCACTCAGTGCGATACGTAATACCCAATATTAGGACATTCTCGGTTGTCATCAAAGTTCGGTGTACAACCGAAGCTTGATAGTCACTGGCTATCAGAAAGATACGTAATAGGCCTACTGGACGAGGGTCGCAGGATGTATGCGGAGGTCAGATTCTCGAGTGGTACGAAGGCCGTAAATGGATCCTATTTTGAACAGTTTTTTGAGATTAATGTAGGTAAGTGTAGATATTCAATCTGTGTAAATTTAATCGGTGATTTTTAACTGTAGGTACTTGCAGTAAAATTTTACTCAATTAGGTTTGGATAACAGTTTTCATTTTCTTTGTTGTCAAACTTCAATCAACAATTAGTTGTCAAATCAAATTTACATTTAAACTCGTCAAGCAACACCTGAGGTAGGTATTTTTGCCTGACCTAACCCAGGAAAAGTTATGTTACGAGAATTGTGTAGGTACTCGTAGATCATACGACGCACGGGCAGCGATTACGTCACTCGGGGTTTCCATGAGTCCGCGGATGATGTCAGATAATTTATTTTTAATTTTTCTTTTGGTAAATTACTGATTCTGTTTTTTTTATCTCTGTCCTATAGGTATTTTTTTATTTATGTCAACTACCCATGGTTTGATTGACAACGGTGTTTACACTTACACTCTGTATACAGAAGTTATTGTGCATCAGCTGCCGCAACCAATTGTGATTATTTCGATGGCGATGCCAGATGTGGAGGTTGTAGAATATTTTATGAAAAAAGTAATTCTTATGAGTTTCATAGGCATATGCGTCCGTCCGACGTTTTATTTGTAATAGTGTACCTAAAATCACTATGCAAATGATTGTAAATGAAATTGTTTACTTTTCAGACTGCTGCTCAAAGAACCACCAGCACAACGGCGCGCGACCGGAATATTCTCGTATGTATAACCAATAAAAATGGCACTCATGTAGCGGATATTCTTAAAACCACTTGCGTTTTAGAGTTTCCACTATTTACTTCCTTTACACAATTTAATAGACCGGCCAAAATAGACAAGAAAATAGTGGTAGTAAACAATAATTTATAGTGAGGTGTTAAGTGGCATAATCAGTACAAAAATGAAATAGCGAAAATCCCCACGGTTCCTTCATTTGATTACCTAAAATCTGTACCCAATGTTCTACTCTAGCCGAATTATTGTAGATTGCTATGTTTATTTTGACCGACTTTTACGGTTTTATAACATAATCGTTCTTTTCAGAGTAAAGGGTTCGCCAGAGGATCCTGAAGTGCTCCCGTAAGTATTGACTAAAACTGGCTCTCATAAATACAGGGTGTAAACAGGCCTTTCACGAAGCCGTCAACCAAGCATTCTGTACAGCAAATTATATAACTTAACACAAAAAATATCGCTGGGAAACGACTTTTTTTGGGGTGAAAAATCACATTTTATGGTAAAACGCAATGTAACGCACTCAAAACATTATGCCAATGGATGGATTCAATAGTACGGGGGTCGTGGAGTGGAGGTGTTTAAAGCAAACATCTTACATTAAAAACATCTACTTATTAAAAAAAATTGGAACTTTGACCCCCAATATCTCCGTAACTAGAAGGTTCCCATGTATGGTGTAGAACAAATGATCTCAATGACGGGGAGGACAAGTGCCTTTTAGATTCGTTAAGGGCCTTTTTACACCCTTTATAGTAGATATTCTCAAAACCTAACCTCAAAATCGCGACTACTTGAGCAAGAAGTTCTGGGTTCAATTACCAGGTCGGTCTAAGTGTTATTGGGTTTTTCTATCAGGAATTTCTTAGAAGCAGCCACGGTGGCTGAATTTATGCCCGGTTGATGGCAATCGCCACTATTACATGGGACTTCAACATGACTGGCGAAACGTGGGTGGGGGTGTACCTAATAGTACACCTCTGTCAAATCCTTCGGGTATTACAGGCGTGAAGTTGTGAAAAAAATTAGCTTTTCCTTACATTTGACGATTTACATTGCACATTGGAGAAGTTTCATGATGTTGTTCGCTATATTTTTAACTCAAGAGTAAATCGGTGTTTTTATCAGTCTAAAAGATAATTAGAACTTATTAAAACGTTTAAAAAGTTAGATTAAAAATTGACTTAAGTGTAACTATGTAAATATTCGTATGTCGCGTCGAGTTGTTAAATAAAAATAGCAGGACAGGACATATCCGCCGCTAGATAGGACATATCCGGCGGCGGATATGTCCTGTCCTGCTATTTTTATTTAACAACTCTGTGCCTGTGCTTGCAATATCCGAGAAATAAATGTCTATGTCTTTGACTTTAATAACATGGTATTGGACGTTGACTGGACTTGTTTAAAAAAAATACCTTTTTTTCGTTCAATCAATATCTATAGAAGATCCTCCTGGTTAGTCAAAGAAACAACCCACAATAGGGATGATGACTGACTAAAAAAATATAATTATGTTTGGTTCGTCAGTTAGATTATCGAAAAATATTGGATACGTGTTTTTTGTTTTATCAAATTAATAAAAATTGACGAAGATAAAACGTGTCAAAGATCAAGAGTGGGGGCTTGTGACGTCACATTTGGGTAAAAAAATGTGACATCACACGAATTTTCGACGCACTGTATCGTCTTCATTTTTTGTTTACGTGAAAAAAGAAAAAATGTGTCCAATATTTTTTGGAGATTTTTGAAACATATTTTTTCTTTCTCTCTCTGATCTGATCGGACGGAATATTGATTTTTTAGATTTTTTATGTCATTTACCCTATTATGTTAGTCATAACTTATTATAATTAACTTAGATACGAGCTTGTTGTTCGAGATTATTATTATTAACAACACTCCTGTACTTCCCGAAAGGATAGGCAGAGGTGTACCCACATAGTGCACCCGCATTTCTCTAGTCATGTTTTAGTCATATTAGGTAGCGAGACTGGCGAGCCTGTAGCCGTCAACCGGGCCTCAACTCAGCCCCCGTGGCTGCTACTGACAAATTCCTACAGGACAAGGCTAATATCACTCAATAGAATAAGCAGCATCTTACTGCTCTTTTGTCTGTACGTTATTTCCTATTATGTTTAGTGTGTTCATAAATAAATAATAGTACCGTTTTTTTTAGTATTTGGTATCTCAAAGCTCACCAAGACGACCTTTTCCAGGCGAGTCAGAATTTCAAGTTACTGTAAGTTTTTAAAAGCAGCATCTCTATAAAATACTCTCACCAAATATTCACTTATGATACGATCACAGACTCATAAGCTAAACAAAATAGAGTAAAATCAGGAAGTGTAACTGACATCCAATAACAAGTCTTCTTTTTTTAAAACAGAATAGTAAAGTAAGTGTAAACAAGACCACGCTGCACAAACACATTATTACCTTATACAGACATTACTACTCGTATTATCTTGAACAGATAATTAAACTTATTAGGTACCTGTTTATATTTATTTTATTGATGTCGTTTGCTTTTTCTACATCTTCATTTGGCCAGTGATATTTTAAACACAATTTAAAACATACACATCTTGGATTGTATTAATTATTCGTGTTCGTGTTGTCGTGTTGAATTATTCGGGTGAAAATTTTCAATGCCACCTGGAGGAAAAGTACTCGAAATAATGGAGATAGCAAATTTTACTCAAAGGAAACAATCCTTTATTTTTTTTAAACAAATCTGCATTCACAGATTTTCGAAAATTCGCTTGCCACACTCTGGAATGGAACTTTAATATTATTTTTGAAAATCTTAAATATTAAAATCCATTGCAGTCAGCGATTTCTCGGCAGCGGTTGTTTTTTTTTGTTTGTTTTTTTTTAATGAAAACTTGCAGATTAACAACTCTCTTAAGGTTGTGGTACAGCTAAACCGTCAGGGGTTGAGGTAATCTTCAGATCGGTAGGGCACTTTTTGATCGATGTTTTTAATTGATAGTGTAGTAAATTTGGATTCCCATTCAGTCATCATCATCATCATCATAATAGAGCTGGATGGTAGGCGTTGACGGAAACCAGCGGGCTTGAACATTCAGCCACGTAAACTAGTTCGTGTGAAAGTATCTTATCGAAAATGTTACCACACCTGTTAAAAACACCATTGTCCAGACCAAAATCAAGGTTAAACTTCGTCGTGTTCGTTAGGGTTTATTAGGCGTTCAGATCGCTTAAATACCGCTCTTGTTTAAGTCACCAATAACTGGAGAACTATTAGTAGAGTTAATGGGTGTGGTACTGGGTTTGATAATTAATTTAATTTAGTGAGAATAATTAATAAAAAAATATGAATAGGTACTTAATTTTGTGAGAAAAAGAAACGCTCAAGTTTTGTTGACATTGTATTGTATAACGGGCTGGTGTCCGCAACTCCACGTCAAAGCGCGTATTTTGCGTGCGGTTTTGTTGTCATAAATAAAGAACACAAAGCAAGGTAGTAATAAATTTACGTGTATTAGAATTTTTCAAACGTATGCTGAACCATAGATCCTCTTCTGTAGATCAGAAATTAGGTTGGTATAATTATAATTGATAGTTGCCTACGGGTAGCGTAAGTACACCCCACACAAAACACGCAACATAATACGCAACACAATATATACCGTTCAAATATATTGTAACCGTAAATAGTATTCATAAGAAAATAATCTTATTGTAACTTTTCAGGAGGTCTAGGTTGACTCCACGACCCGTCATGGACAACAGCCCTATGCTCTATGACGGTTTACACTTGTAAGTATTACCTGTAGCTACTTAGGTACCCACCACCTAAAATCCCACCTCACCCATCAGTTCCGAGCAGTAGAGGCCCAGCGGTGACGGCCCCGAGTTACAAGTGGAAGGTTCGAACCCAGTCAGTCGCTGAGCGCATTATTTTGCGTAATTTATTTCATAACCACTGCTCTCAAAGCGGTGAAACTGGCATGTCCTACAACCAACAATTTGGAGACGTGATATCTACTACTAATGACCGATGATGACCTCATGGAGAATGTGGTTCAGTTTGACGGTCTGCACCACACACTTATAAATACGACCAAACCATTATGATGCTTAAAATGATGATGATTCTGTTCCCACTGCTGGGACACGGCCTCTTCTCAATGAGAGGGAATGGGCTATAATCGGTGGATTATATTTATTTATTTTCGTGGTGACGCGGGCCCAGTGCAGATTGGTAGATGTCACAAGTCTTCGAATTTTTGGTTCTAGGACATGCCGGTTTCCTCAAGAAGTTTTCCTTCACCGTTTTGAGAGCAGTGGTGATGAAATAAATTTCACAAAGTAATGCGCCTGTCTGGGTTCGAACCCCCGACTGGGGTCTGCCGCGGCTATTATGATACATGCTGTAAAATCTGCAGCTCAAAAAACAATTCTGCAATCATTTTGTTTCACTTTTCAGAGCGCGCTACAAGCGCAACTCCGTCCCTTCAAATGATGTGCAGTGCTGTTGTGCAAAAACTAAGAAACTATTCAAGTGCAAGCGTTGTCCGATTTCGTAAGTATTATCCAAAGTGAGGTGAGCATGACTACGTAACAGCCATGATGAAATATACAGCCAAAACCTTTGTTTCTTTTTTTTTATTTATAATTATTCTAAAGACTGTTACATTAATTTACAATTAACAGAACCACAGACAAAGACTATAGGTATATAGTCTAGAGTAGAGCCACATGCTGGAGTAGAGCCACAGACAAGTTTATAATAATAAAACCTAATGCCTGAAAAGCCTGGTGGTGGATCGATTAGGGTGGCACGCATTGATTGTTGCATGACGAGAACCTCATGAAAGCCGGGAAAGATAAGCAAAGCCTCCTCCAAAGAAATTACAAACTTCCATACAAACAAACAACTCATAATAATCTTTTTTTTTTTTTTTTGTTGTCGTATTTTACGTACACGTCCACCAGTAAAACCGTCGTACTTAGATCTAGCAAACAACCCAAAGCTAAACTGAACCGACACTATACCGAAGACATCCCGGACGTCAGTCTGTACGAGATTAGGATGGCTCTAAAACAGCTTAAAAACAACAAGACACCGGGTGATGACGGAATTACGGCCGAACTCCTGAAGGCGGGTAGAAACCCGGTACTTAAGGCCCTTCAGAAGCTGTTTAATTCCGTCATACTCGAGGGAAAAACGCTACAGGCATGGTGCAGAGGTGTGGTGGTACTCTTCTTCAAGAAGGGTGACAATGCCCGTCTGAAGAATTATAGGCCCATCTCACTTCTAAGCCATGTCTACAAGTTGTTTTCAAGAGTCATCACGAATCGTTTCGCGCGCAGGTTTGACGATTTTCAGCCTCCAGAACAAGCCGGTTTCCGAAAAGGCTTTAGCACTGTGGACCACATACATACGCTGCGGCAGATTATACAGAAGACCGAGAAGAGTATAACCTGCCTCTCAGTTTAGCGTTTGTGGACTACGAGAAAGTCTTCGATTCGATCGAGACCTGTAGGCCTATTACGTATCTTTCTGATATCCAGTGACTATCAAGCTTCGGTTGTACACCGAACTTTGATTAACGAATATCATAATATTGGTATTACGTATCGCACTGAGTGGAAATCCATTTACGGTGACTAATAGCCCGGGTCCGGTGTAATGTTTATCACGAAAGCCACTTTAAACTCAGTTGTCATCAATTTGTTGTCCACTATGCTTAGATAATCGAAATAATAAAAGTATTGATACGAAAGATCCACGATGACAACCAATGACGTCATATTTGACCGCGACTGGTCATACCTTGACCTTTTGACAGTTAATTGATGGACACTGAGCGCCACCATGTCAGTCCGACTTCAGGACCAAGCCTCTGAACCTATACCCTGAAGGCTTACAAGTCACCCAAAGGGCAATGGAGAGGGCTATGCTCGGAGTTTTTTTACGTGATCGAATCAGAAATGAAGACATCCGCAAGAGAACCAGGGTTACCGACGTAGCCCGAAGAATTGCCAAACTTAAGTGGCAGTGGGCAGGGCATATTGCTTGCAGAAGGGATGGCCAATGGGGCCAAAAAGTTCTGGAGTGGCGACCGCGAACCTGAAGACGATGCGTTGGAAGACCTCCCACTAGGTGGACCGATGACCTGGTGAAGGTTGCGGGAATCCGTTGGATGCGAGTCGCACGGGACCGGTCAATGTGACACTTGGGGGAGGCCTATGTCCAGCAGTGGATGTCTTTCGGCTGAAATGATGAATGATGATGATGTTGTCGTATTTTTACCCACGACGGAACTAAGACGGTCTATGCGTTTGGGGTGAGAGGATATTTTTTTGTTTGTGCAAATACATGTTGCCATTTTTCTCCAAAACTACTAGTCCGATTTTGATGCAGTTTTCAGTTATGGGTTCAGGTTTGATTGGTGCATGTTCTTAGATCGGTGTTACGGTGACAACTTACCAGTTGTCTTCTCAAGAGGGACCTCCTTAACAATAAATAGCACGGATACGAAATTTTGCATATGCGTTCATATTTGATAGATAAACATAATTCCTATCATGACCTGATCCTACAGCCAGGATTGTCGTCTCGCGAGGGAACTCCTCAACGGTAAATAGCACGAATACGAAAATTTGTAGACGCGTTCCTAATTGATAGATAAACATGATTTCTATCATGACCTGATCCTACAGCCAGGATTGTCTTCTCACGAGGGAACTCCTCAACGGTTAGTGACGCGCACACGATTTTTTTTAAACGAGTTCAATGTTTACGACAAAACTAAAAATTTAAAAATAAAATTATTAATTAAAAAAAAACTTTTTAAAAATAAGCTTTTATAAAAATGCTCTGAAAAGAAGAAGTTGCCCATTCCCTAGCGTAGATCTCTATGGAGAAGAACGGGCAAGAACTCCATGGACACTCTTTTAAATCAAAATATTGTTACAAAATCTTGGTTACATCATTCATGTTGAAATTGTATATTATGTGAGAACAATTTGCACGATGTGCACGTTAAAAGTGTCCACAATAAAAAAAATACAATTCAAAAACCAAAATAATTCATTCAAATAAGCCATGGCAACTAAGAGATGACCAATCAAAATCAAAATCAAAGCATTTATTTCAAGTAGGCCAGATAGAGGCACTTTTGAATTGTCGAAACAAAGATGAAAATTAAATGTAGCTACAGTCCTAGTCACAAGACATAAAAACTGTGAAAGTACTGTACTTAGTTGCCCATTCCCTAGCGTAGATCTCTATGGAGAAGAATGGGCAAGAAACTCCATGGACACTCTTTTAAATCAAAATATTGTTACAAAATCTTGATTACATCATTCATGTTGAGATGGTATGTGAGAACAATGTAGCAAGATGTGCACGATAAAAGTGTCCACAGTAAAAAAAAAAAACAAAAAAATACAATTCAAAAACCAAAATAATTCATTCAAATAAGCAATGGCAACTAAGAGATGACCAGTCACAACTGACAGCGCCCGTTCACGAACAGACGCATGGTGCAGCACCATTCAACTCAACCATTTTGAAGCGAATTAAATGATCCGACACATGCGCCACCATCAGCGAGACATTAGAGTGAGCATGACATACTCTCAACCGCCAGGGCACATTCAAGTCAAGAAAAGACGTAGGTTTCCAGTGAATGATAGCTTTCTAGTACATGATACTCAAACAATATGGGCTATGCGATTATATAATACTAAAGAGATTGAATCTATATAATACAAAGATAGTTGTACAATCTTCAGCAGCAATTGTTAACGAAATGCGATTCAAATAAGGAAGTAATATTTTTAGAACAATTTCATGCGACGACATGACAGTCGCGGGCAACATCTAATACAAATAAAAATAATAATATAATTATGCTAATAAATATTTAACGATGTACTACTTAAGCAACGATCTTTGCAGGGTGGCTGGCAGCAACTGGATGAGATTTGCCAGCTTTTACTATAAATTATTTTGAATTTTTGCAGGAGGCGCCCGCGAAGTGGCTCTTTGGATTCTTCCCTATCCCCGTAAGTATTAACTAAATACCATCAAAGCTGACCCTAGTAAATAAATGGATATTTGACGCCGTTAACCACTAATTCCGCAACAACACAACTTCTCTAAAAACACCTTATTTTAAATCCCGATTAATTTTCAAATTATTATTTTAGTAGCTTTTAAATCAATAAATAAGTTGAGTCACTGAGTTGGCAATTTAGTGACGTCACATCGTCACAGGTTGCTATTGCCGTCAATTACCTAATGTACAGACGCCAGCACATTAAGCTACAACAATCTGTCAAATTTCTTAAATAGATTTTCAACTTTACCGCTAAAGGTTCAAGGTTGATTGGCAAAATTTGACAGTTTCAGGTGGATGTACTGGCGTCTGTACATTGTACAGTCCTTTCAGTTAGTTTACGTCTGCCAGCAAGCAACCCAACAACAACCATAGATTGATGACCATAAAGATCGCTATTATTTGACAGACTTGTCAAATGCAGTAACCAGGAGAGCAACTTTATTATTAATTCAATAAAGATCAATGTCATTTGAATAGTGATGCCCAGAAGTAAACTAAGTGTTAATTAAAGAAAGTAGATTTCATATTCGTTTACATTGTTGTACTTACCTATGCTAAATTGTTCTCATTATTTGTTTAGGAGGCAGGTGCCGGAGCACCCGAGGGCATTGTATTCAGTGAGGATGACGAACCCAATGTAAGTATCTAATACCAGAAATCCTCGTCAATAAATTACATAAACTGCCTCGCTGGTCTACGTGATAGCAAGTGCGAAGTCTGCTACCCAGCGGTCGACCTGCTTATGATTCTCAGGACGGGGAAAGTGCTTTTGGGTTTTCCGTCAAGAAATTCTCAGTAGCACCCATAGGGGCTTATATTATGGTAGGCGGCCTTTATGGGACTTAGACATAATGAAATGTGGGTGTAGTATTAAATGCACTTTTGCCTAAGCCTTCATGGATTACAGGCGTGATATATTATTGTGTTAAGAATAAGTATAACCTGTAGGTGATGGCAAGTGTGTTGCATCTCCAGGAACAGCCCGGTACTTGCTCTGAAGTTCTCGCCCCATCACGGTCGGGGTCGCCGGACAAGCGCATTGCCCTCGTCCGACCCCCGGTATCCGCGCTACCGCAGTCAAAGCTGCTGCTTCTAAATTGTTCAGATATAAATGTAATGTTGATAAAAATAGGTATGTTTAACTAATTTACTCATTGAGATATTGATTTTGATTGATTATAATTATGATTGAGATTATTTATTGACATTTATTTTGTTAATAATTAATGTTTCTTACTATTTGATTATGTCATTGAAATTGGTTTGGTTGGCTTTTTTCCACTTTCGGATCGGACAGGGATTTTTATCTTATTGCATAAAAAAACTAACTTTATTTTGGTTTCAAATAGTAATTTATTAAACAAAAGTCTTTATCTAGATCTATAGTTAAAATTAATATAAGCAAGTATTTATTTGTAATTATTATTGTTCATTTGACACTAAAGATTTGTTTATGAGGCAACACTCCACAATATGGTGGAAGATGGCGATGAATACGATTTGATCAATAACTTATTTATAATTTGAATCTACAACTAAAACAGTTTTTATTTATTTATTATTATTGAACTAAATCAGTTTGCTATTGCTATATCTTCTAATTACTATTTGAAACCACGAACTATATAAGTACTAGTTAAACCAATAGATGGTGCTTAATTCACCTGTCAATTAATGTAATAATTGTAATATCAAGCAGAGATGGCAGGATAATCAATATTAACATGGAATAGAATTATGAGTTATTAATTAGATTAAATCTTAGCAGATAGAGCCTCTTGCGGCGAC
The DNA here is from genome assembly GCA_941918905.2 of Xestia sexstrigata. Classification (NCBI taxonomy): domain Eukaryota; kingdom Metazoa; phylum Arthropoda; class Insecta; order Lepidoptera; family Noctuidae; genus Xestia; species Xestia sexstrigata. Next base: position 4,917,719 of record OW799200.2, on the reverse strand, counting down.
ATTATATTATATTTAAAACAGTTATTTCTTTTATGTATTCCATTTTCTTCTCTTTTTTTACACATTATATCTACATCTCTTTTTTAGTATTTCGCAGGTATTCTGGAAGAGATTTCTTTAGAAATAAGCATCACCTTTGTAATATTCTCTGTTCATGTCTACTTTTTTTATATTTAATGTGTACCTATATTGTTAAATAAATAGAAATTAAATAAATAAAAATTATTTGATTCAGAAAGCGGATGTCCATCTGGATGGAGGGCCCATTTTTTAAATCCTTTTTTTTTTTTGGATGGGGAAATTAACAAATGATCCCTCCCAATCCACTCCCAGCGGCTAGGACGTGAGGTTCTCTCCCTCTCACGTTCCGCCACCTCCTTCGCTAGTATGACTGCTTCCCAAAAAGAGATGACGGCTTCCCATTCCCTCTCGCTCCGGACCATAGATTGAACCAGGGCCAGACGCAAGAGGTTGCCTAGGTAAATTTGCACATAGAAAGCGGTACACCTGGACACGGCTCGTGTTGTTTGCTACCGGCGCGCCGGTAACTTCAACCCTGTTCCCGATACCGGTGGTGCTACATTTTTTAAATATTTATACTTATAGGGTTCCGTACAAAAAATGAAAAAAACGGAACCATGAACAAAAAGATCACTCGTGCGTCTGCTTGTCTGTACGTCTATCTGTCACAGCCAATTTGCTCCGAATCTTACTAGACCAAATCAGGTGAAATTTGGTACGATGGTGTAATCCTAAGACCCAAACACAGATATGCAAAGTAAATAAATATATTTTTAAATAAGGATCATTTTAGAGGGATAAATTAAGAAATTTAAAAAATAGTTTAGCCATCCTTACTGTGTCATATTATTATAAATGCAAGGACTCGTTATAAGAATCTTAAATATATTTTTGTTTTTATTGTAAAATAAATAGTTTTGATTTTATTCATAAAAGAAGACGAAAATTGACCATTCCCCCCCACCTGATCTCCGAAACTACTGAGCCTAAAATTTTGAAAAAAATACAAAATATAGTTCATTGCTTGTTTGTAGATTACAGGAAAACCTACAAAAATTATATCAATTATATAATATAATACGTTCACTTACGGAAAATTTGACTTTGGCATTGTACGGAAACCTTTCCACGCGAGTTCAACTCGCACTTGGCCGGTTTTTTAATTAATATTTAAATTATTGAAATATACTTGTATTAAAATGAATAACGGTTATTTTAGACAATGAAATTGATAAAATTTATAAAGTTGGTTGTACTGTTTGGTGATTATTTATGAATCATGCTAAGAAATATGCACACACACAATACAAAGAAGGGATGTAGTGTATCGATACAATCGACTAGATTTGAGTCTTCTGTCATCACATATTATATTATACATATTTGGTGATGTTGAGCTCCTCCAGTATAGATTCATTTAGTTCTCATTGCGTCATAGTTCGTGTAGCGACCTCCGCCAACACCACATCTCGAAATTATCGATCTTACTGCTTTCACGACTTTTAATGCACCACGTTTCAGCGCCATGCAAAAAGATCGAGAACCACGGATGCCACGGTTTACCTAGGTTGGTAAATTGCAGTTTTAGCCCCAGTCTCGACATAGATAATGACATTTTCATTAACTTTCGATCGCTACAATAACAATGAAAAAATTCAGTTGCAATAACGATGCTTGCGAGAATCGCATCTTGGATGTAGATACTTGCGTCCTGCATTTCGCAAAGCCGTATCTTAATAGGAACGTTCGTTAATTCTGTCACTGTCCACTCTATAAAAGGTTTTTTTTACACCAGTTAAGTTTAGGTTATCAATCATAGGCCATGGGGCCTGTCACTTGAGTGAAGTCGTGAACAGCCTTGATACAGAACCCTCACGGCAAGAGAATTCGCATTTGTAGAGTTTTCTTAACAATATAATTTTATAGTTTTTGGGGTTGGTATACCTAAACCAAGCAGATAGTAGGTAGATCTGCCACCAAAGCGTGGTTGCCAAACAGTACAAAAAAAAATCCTAATAAATCACTGATCCAAATAGTGACGTCATAAAAATATATTAGATTCGACATGCCCTCAAAATACCCCATGTATGTTCCGCGATTCTTGGTAGTTATAGCTTTTTGAAAATTGTGTGGGAACTGATTTTTTTTAATTCCTATGTAAATTTTTTTTACTTCTTTTAATATTTGACAGGCTTTTCAACGCAAGCAACCGAACACCAATCTTATAGTTACTTAAATAAATATCACTGGTTTGGCGGCGGTAAACTGTTAAAGCATTGTAAACTAGTGTAAAGTAAAAAACAAAATGCAATAAATATCACTTTACAATATTTATTTAATTTACTATTTGACCCGTACAACACTTGAAACAATTTAATATAAACAAAATTCATCGTTTTACTTAGACTGCGTACTTTATTTTTAAACGTATCGTCCGATTAGTAAACCGAACTTGTACTGAATTCTGTGGACGTACTCTTCGCCCGGGTATAGCACCGAATTAGGGAAGTTTTTCTGAAAAGATTAAAGAAAAGGTTAATTTGTGCATTGCTCCTCAGACTTGAATAGAATTGAATTTATTTTATTACGGACACAAAAATATCAATAGAGTGTTGTACCCTTTTATTAAATTTATTAAATAACTTAAATCTAGTGTTAGTACCAATTACCCTCTGCACAAGCAAAAATAGCTCTCCGCTACAGTTCTCAGAATGCTGTTACGACTATTTCTCACTCTCCTGAGAAGCGAAACACTTTTTTGCAAAGAAATGTATGAAACCCGTCGGTACGGGCAAACATCTCCGACGCACTGCATTAGCGAGGCAGTCTCGACAACATCCTGAAGGCAATATTATTCTAGAGATCTTTTGTTGTAATTGGCAGTAGGCCTGGAAAATGATGATAAAACTAGGTCCGTACACCGAGAAAATCTACGGATCAACATGTTGCACCGGAGGAAGTGTCCTGCGCTCCTTTTCTATATCTACATCGTCTTTAAGGTCGTCGGACAGAAAATGACCCGAGTATTTAGAACTTGAAACTCTTTGGATCAGTGACCCGTTTATATGAAGCTCGGGTATTCTCGGCATTTGCCGCTGACCTTAAGGACCATGGATTCACACATTTTTACATTTCCAGTTAAACCATGTGCGGCAGCGTAGGCTTCACACGTCCTAAGTTGTTCCCCTACTGCCCCCGCAAACGGACCCAGCAGCACCATATCGTCCGTATAGCTAATGTTGATAATGCTAACACCACCAGCATTGAATCCGACGCGCTTGCTGCCGAGTCCTGCTTTGAGGTCTACGTAGAAGAGCCTGGGAGGTCAGACCTCTTTGTCTCACCCCACACTCCAACCTATACGGCTCAGAGAGCGTACCGTCCCATATCGCCAGGATTTCACTTCATACTAAGACCAAAAGAAATAATTAGGTTGCTTTTTATGTATTTTGGCCAAATATTTGATTCTAAGACTTCGCCAGCCTAGCTCGTATTAATTACTGTATGCTGAGCATTAGCTCAATGTTTTCACTATCTGCTATAACAACAAATTACTGTGTACTCAAATGTTCGGCAAAATACAAGGAGTTGCAACCTTTTCAATTGGCGGTATCTCTGGTATCCGATGACTTTGATAGGTACTTATTGCAATACAATGAATTAGAGTAATGAGGTACAATTTAAGTTACATATGTATTCTGTTGATCTTACGCCCATTTTGACGATTTATCTTATACTAAGAGCTACTAAAAACAGGCATTATTTAAGTATGTGTGCGTGTAACCATTTAAGACTGACAACCTTCCTGCCCCTACATTTGGGTCAGTTCGATGGTCTATATATCAAATCCAAAAAAGATAGAGAGAGATAGAATAATCGTTTTCTATGATTAGTTAAGATCCTAGCTACGATGTTTTGTATACTAACGTTATTGATGGCATCAGGGTAGTTCTGAGGCATGCAACAGAAGAGGCCATGTCGTTTGTAAGTCGCACCCTGTTTACCAACCAATGGAATGTAGCCGAAACGTTTTTTGCCCTGAAAACAAAAAAGAAATACATTATGCCAACTTATCATTTATGATAGTGTTTACTTAGTGTCTTCGAATATTTATCAAGAATTGCTGTTAACATTACTTCAATGTGGTAAGATTCCAAAATAGTTCCAATAGTTCAAGTTTTCTTACAAAACTGCATTCCTCATCCAAAACCAGCTATATTTTGACAAAATTGCATGCATCCATAATTATTTATTTTGTTCCCACTGCTGGGGCACATGCCTCCTCTTTATGAGAAGGAATGATATAATTGAATAAGAAAAAAATTAAACTTTAAGCTTTTTGACTAACGATTTTCAACTATCGAGTTCAGAGTGTTTCGACATTCTAAGTCAAGTAAACACTAGAAAATATGTAAAATTCAAAATCACCTCACGTCCTTCTTCTCCCGCATCCTCATCCTTTGCACTCGACTCCTCCGAACTGGAGAGCACACTATCTTCTTCTTCCTCTTCAGCTACCTCGTGAGACTCCTGTTCTACGGTCGGTTCTTCGTCGACAGGCAACTCCTACGTCAAATTATTTTTTTTAAACCTTGGCTTACGACCCTATATAAACTTTTTCTAAAATTAGTTAAACCGCAGGAGTTACAAGATCCTGCCTCTATAGACTCTTTGAAAGTCCAAAATGTCACTTACCTCTACTATTTTGTCAGGGTCTGGTAAAAGGTTCCCTGTGTAGAACTGCATGCCGGGTTGGTTGCTGTATATTTCTAGCACACGTCCCGACATTGGATGCAACACCCTGAAAGTTTAAAAGCAGATTATCAGGACGATGGTCTTCTCGACCTTTCTATTAAGCATAAAATATAAACGGCCCCTTCCCGAGTGGCGTAACATAAACATTAGATTATACTGCAACTTCCAAGCGATGCGATTCATGGACTCTAAGCTTAGTAACACAGAGTCAAACTAATAGCCATAGCTGGTAGCCATAGTGGATCTCCACTATGGTTTACCATCATTTTTGGTGTACCATCTATAAGCCTGAGTCTGGCTTATAGAAGGTACACCCAAACGACTCTCTTTAGAACCCCAAACCTTCGCTGGCAGCAGGGCTCTTAAAAAACAGCAGATCACCCAAGAATATCCTATTCCTTACCTTTATTGAGACTTTCACAAACAACCAGTGGCTAGTTGTGCAAGCTGTGGATAAACGCTTCTTCACTGCTGAGACGGCACGCTTATCCACGAGCTAGAGTATTGTGGAGACGGCGCAAAAAAGTTTGTAAGAAGAATATTGAAAGTTTCAGCTTACCTGGCCTGAAACGCCAGGTCCTGAGTAGTGCCTCGGGTTATGCAGTAGTTAATATCGTAGCCTCCCATCGGTATCTTAGGCACCATGACCCTCAAGACTCGAGGAACTCGGAAATCGTAGGCTGTTCCGCCCACTACTCTCCTTTCACCTGGAATACCAATGGTTTGATTCAGGGAACCGATAATATTGCTTGGCATTTCTGCGTTCATTTCTGCTGAACATGATACCCGAGTTCGAATTCCCGGTTGAGCATATGTTGTTGAATTTTTCCATCAGGAATTTCTCAGTAGCAGCTACATTGTCTGGATTTCTGGTGGTTGGTGGCAATAGGCTGATCGTACACTGTTTCATACGCAAAATAAGCTGTTTGACGTGGAGTTGCGGACACCAGTCCGTTATACAATACAAAACATTGGACTCACAACTTGGGAATATAGGACTGGTTAGGAATTTAAAGCACCGTTTTAGACTTCAAATTATGAATTTGACTTATAATTTATTGGCAACTTGACCGTTACTTTAACATGTCCAGTCACCAGTATTATAACTGTAGAGGATCGCAGGCCGCACGGGTTGATAAAAGAAACAACTGAAGGTGGACTAATTAAAACTGTATATTGACTCTTAAACTATGACTATTAACACTGATTTTACACACACTAATTAGGAAAACTTTTACAATAATTACAGAAACACATTAAAGAGAGTCCTTATTACAATTTTAAACTTTGACTGACACAAAATTATGAGGACTTTCACAGAGTAAGTTTGAAGATAAACTAAGGAATGCTGACCGAAGACTCAAACTGCCCGGAGGCGCCTAATTTATGTACGCGCACATAAGCGCAAGTAGTGGCTGGCCTAACATTTGTGGCCGCCCATTTCCCTATCGGTAGCGCGGCAGCCGACATTTCCTCGTCCCTCGACTCCCCGCTCCTCACCCCTGTGACCTAAATAAACTTGGACTCGCCCAACGTATCCGGATGTAGAGTACAATGGGGCTTCTCGACCAATCTGCTGGTTTGTTTACGCTAAGAGTTAGAACTCTTTCAAACCATCTCGTACAATTTTACCTAATGACTTACACAGTAAATAGCTGATATCTCTCATATCTATGTTATATGATGCTATTATTTTAATGAATTACGATGGCCTAGGACACAAGACACCTATAAGTGCTATTTATAGCTGCACTACTGTGTGATCTTCAGAGATATTTACATAAAAGGCTATTTGTTATCTACATACTTTGATTTTCTCAATTGTTATGGTCTTAAAAGGGTAAACGATCAGTTATTCTGACTATATAATAAAATGCGAAGTCCTAAAATACTTACGAAGAGGTCAAAATCTACTTAATTCTTATTCGAATGGCATTAATCAGTCAGGTAAATATGTTTTAGATGGCTGTGCTTCTCAAAAATAACATACAGGTTGTTTGGTGCATCGTTTGCTAAATTAAACAGGCCAAAGGAGGTGTCATTCGCTTTCTCTTCAGCCCCAATAACTCATCCGTAGCCCCACGGATATGGCCACGGAATTCCTTTTAACCCGAAAGGAATTAGGTACGTCGCTATCTGCAATCAGACCTACCCTAGCTGACTAGTTCCTGAAGACCTGAATCTGAACGGGCTGCGTGGCTGCCGCGCTCAGAAACTGAAGCTAGAAAAATGACAGCTGATCTAATCTTATCTTACTGCTATTATAAATGCAAAAGTTTGTGAGGATTGATGGATTGATATTTGGTACTCGTTTAAAAACAAAACTACTTAGCTATTTATCGGATTTGGATGAAATTTGGCACACAAAGCTTAGGACACATAATATTATGATATTCCCGTTTTCACTTTTTATACTGGTAGTATGATCCCGAGGGACAATCATTACTTAAAAGAATACACGCGGGCAAGTCCTACGATGAGCAGCTAAATGGAATACAGCAACTGCGAACGAGATGAACGGACCAGTAACGCTATCTATGATCATCGCGTGTAACAAAGCTAAAACGCACAGGTGGCCTACCATGACGTCTTAAAGCAGGATCGTTTTAATCTTGTTCCAGTGTGGGAAAGAGATGGCGCTAGACGTCCTCTATAGCTCCGTCTCTTACCCACACTGGAACAAGATTAAAACGATCCTGCTTTAAGACGTCATGGTAGGCCACCTGGTTATCGGAACTATACTTCAAGCAATTTAGCTGCTCATCGTAGTGCTTCGTATAAGTTACACTAGATGGCGTTAGTTGTTTCATTCATAATTTTGCATGTGCATGAATAAGTGATGTATGTATAATAAACATAATTTTATAATTATTTGCATTGGCATCCGCGAATATTTGCACATTTCTTGACATTCGCATTCGAAAAATATAAGCGAATATTTTACTCTGTTTTTTAAATGAAGTCACAAAAGTAAGTACCTACTAGTCGGTTTTTGTTTGCAGTCTTTGTGTAGTACTGAATCTGTACTAGTCTGTCCATAGGACAGGAGGCAAACAAACAACCATTGGGTTTCTTCGGATCAGCTTATCAATAATCTCAATTATTGCAAATAATAAAAATAATAAAAATATAAAAATCTTTATTGCAAGTAAAAGGGTACAGTAAATCTCCATCATGCTCATGTCTATGTCATGTATTAATTTTTAACCGACTTCCAAAAAGAGGAGATTATCAATACGTCTGTTTTTTATTTTTCTGTGCATGTTCAGCCTTTTTTTCGACAATTGCGAAAAGATTTCGACTCGATGATTTTTGTTTGGAAGAAAATTACTTCGCGGTGGTCCCGTTTAAATTTGGTGAATATCTGATGGTGATCTTCGGAGAAATACAATGGAACTCTTCAATTATAAACAACGAATCGGTCGTGATTGCTGCAATCGCTTGGATGTTTGTTGTTTTCACAACATCATAACATATCATCACGCCTGTATGCTCTGAGGGGGTATGCAGATGTGTACAGTAGGTACACCCACATTTCGACAGTTAGGTATGTTAGGTTCCATTTTATTGGGGCCTGACTTGAATTGACTGCCTCGTTGGTATAGTGGTGGCGACTACACAGCATGAGGTCCTGGGTTCGGTCGGGCAAAGTGTTATTGGGTTTTTCCATCAGGAATTTCTCAGTAGCAGCCACGGAGTCTGGATTTGCGCCGGCGCTCGCCTCCTATTACATGGGACTTAAACGTAACTGGCGAAATGTGGGTAATCCCCGACTCTTCGGGGATTACAGGCGTGATGTTATGTTATGTTAAAATAAATGTATAGCTAATATTTGTATAGGATATTACAACTAAAAATGGAAAAATAAAAAACTTTTTTGCAAAAAATAAAACAGAACAACTTCAAAAACAAAACAAAATAAAAAATAACTTTAGCTTCAGAAGTCGGTGGCAAAGAAACTGAATGAAACACACAGAAGTCACCGACTTCTGAAGCTAAAGTTATTTTTCATTTTGTGAAGGTTACAATGTGAGACATTCAATAAATAAATGGCGCCCGATTGGAATATTCGCGAATACTAATGCGAATGCGAACATTTTATACGGACAACAACGCATCATGATTAAGCATCATATCAGATTATTTGAGTAGGGCAGGATGTCGAACGGAAGTTCTCCGCGCACACCATTTGTATTAATTTGTGCATTTTCTAGTTTTGCACGTCGTTTTGGTGTAAGGACCGATAAGACTACATGGCATTTTGATATGGAGGCGATAAATTTAACAATAGCTACATAAAAAGAATTGGGTTCCCATATTATATTCCCGTTTTATTTAATAAGTTCTGTTTATTCATTTGTGTTATACCTAGTTTATTCTTGAGCATATATATAACTATACCTATACCTATACCTTTATGTACATACTAATTGTCGCACTTATTGTAATTTTAGTGACATAGCATTCTTCACTGTAGACACAAAGTAAACGTGATTTTTGTATTGTGCTTCATTGCAAAAATAATAGAATGTTGCAGAGTAGTTAGCTAAACAAACTGTTTTTTCTTAATCTTTTGAATATAACCATAATAATTATGTACCTAGCATATATATAGATGAGTTATTTACTAGTTGTTTAAGGAATCTTAGATAATAATTTATGTATACGTAAGCACTTGAGTGAGTTACCTGAGATACAGGTTTATTCCTAGTTCAGGTAGAATCCAATTATTGTACACCTATAGTTTTAAAGGCCTTATTGTAATTTTTGTATTTAAATTATTTCAATAAACAATTTCAATTACAATTTCAATTTCAAATACGGAAAATACAGACTCTAAGAGTTCAGCTACGTAATATTTTCCCTTATGGTTCAAGATGCAATAGGTGGGCCAGAAACCAAGTTGTAAAAAACATACCTGTAACAAGTCCCTCCTCATCTATGTCCGTGTATTTGTCAGCATTAATGGTAAAGATGTGGTCCATTAATAAATCCGGTCCTGCATGCTGTAAAAAAAACGGCATTTCTTTATGCGAAGAAAAAACGTCGTCACGTCCACCAAAAAAGTGTCATAATAGTGACAGTCGATCATGTCTTCATAGCTATGGAACTTTCATAAATCGATAGAAAGACGAATTCAATACTGGCAAGTATTGAATTCGTTAGATGAAAAAATAAATAACTTGCAAGATAGCTACGTGATGCCGAAATGTACAAAACCCTGTTACTTTTGTCGTTGAGGCTCTCATTCAGAAAGTGCGAACCACTGAACTTGTCATTTTATATATAATTTTTAGCATGTAGCGGTAGGAATTGAATCAACTAAAACCTAACGTAATTGAAAGAGCAATGGCATTCTGTGGTTTCTCAGTTTATGCCTACCCCCATGAGAAAATGGCGTCAGTTTATGAAGCTTGTTGGTTCACATTCAACATTCACATTTGCGACTGCCTATCTGTTCTCCACCTCCAAATCTGTTTCATCATGATCATCATCACCCATAGCCCTAGTTCACCCACACCTGGGTATAGGCTTCTCTTTGCTTGAACGAATTTTCATGTTTCTGTCCAAAACCCCGCCAAAGATATACCCGCGATGGCAACAATGTCGTTTGCACACGTCGCCGCCGGATGACCAAAACGAACCTTTCTTTTTACCCGACTGCGACGAAGCCCAAAACAGGGTTATGTGTTTGACCTCGTACCTCCTAAACGAATGAACCAATGTTGATAAATTATAAGTTGTTAGATTCATAATTAAAATTAAATAAAAGTTGAAAGCAGGCGGGACCCACTCCATTTTTATATTTTTACTACGAAGTCGCGAAATACGAATTTTTTTTGTGTATGTGTGAGACTAACAATAGCCGAGGCTACGACCTACTCTCAGACCTACCAAATGTACACAAAAAAAATATAAAAATCGGTTAAACCGTTTCGGAGAAGTTCGATGACAAAACACTGTAACACGAGATTTTGACAGATGTATTAGATATTCAAATGGTGCTGCGCCTGCTTCCAACTTTTATTTAATTTTAAATGTGCTTCTTTCAGTTTTTGTACCGCAGTCAGGTTTACATTTTTTTCATAACTTTATTTTTCTTTAGTGTAAAATCTTCATGCTAATAATACAAGAAAAAAGTTGCAAGTTACTTACATGGCCGGCAAGATTGAAGTAGGGTGAGTTGCTTAAGTTTACAATGGTAGGCTCAGTGGTGGTGCATTTCATTTCAATTTTGAGCGTATTGTCACAGGTAACCTCGAAGGTGAGCTGGGTCATCAACGTGCCAGGGTAGCCCTCGTGGAACCGTTCCGAAACGTGGCTCATGATTACCTTGTAACCGCTGACATATGAACGCCAGTTCACCTGGAAATCAAAACACGAAAATAGAATGTTCTTCTTTTTTCTCATCCAAAAAAATCGAAACACCTCTGAAGTTGGGTTTCTATGAGTTTTATGTATTTTGTACAATATACATTTAAAAAAACGCTAGTTAATTGCGGATATTAAGATAGCGTTTTACGATTATTAATATTTTAAATTTAATTTAAATTTTTTTAGCCATCGTCTTATGTTCAGCAGGTATGTTTTTACCCTTTATAAAGAATTTGTAAAATGTAAGAAACAAAGACGTAAAACAAACAAGTAGTTCTAAAACTAAAACCCGACTACTGAATGAAGTCGATCATAATAACGAACCGATTGACCACCTTATTCATCAAAATCTGATAATAGTTTAGGCCCTTTTGGCTTTGTAGTCGGTTAAAAATTGATTAAAAAAAGTTTATTCAGTATCTCGTATTTCGGCCCTAATGACTGCTTCCATGCAGTTCCTCATGGAACAGATGAGAGTCCCACAACACAAGGTTGTGGGATGCTATATCCCAGTGTTCTTGTAAAGCTGTTTGAAGCTGGCCAAGCGTCTCTGGAGCAGGATCGCTCTGACTCGTCTTTTTAACTCATCCCATAGGTGTTCTATGGGATTTCTTGCTGGTTAGCCCCTAACCGTAATACCGACTTCACTCAGGTAGGTATATATTTGCAATGCCGGCGGTATGAGCCCTGGCATTGTCCTGCATTTGCAAAAATATGCGTAGGGTACCACAACAGGCTCCAGACACTCTTCGATGTTACGTTACCCATTTTATGACAGTAACCGAACATGCTTTTGTACCTGAACCTCGCCTAGGTTCAGATGCAAAAGCAAGTTCGGTTTTTCTATCGGTGCTTATGTCTCCCGAAACCGTCCATGAACTGCCACCGTAACTGACTCTTTCTTCAATGCAGTGCTGTGCAAAACACTCTCCCTCTGTTCGATACATCTTCTTTCTTCCAAAAAAACTGTAAGTACCTATGATTATCGACACTTATATTTTCTTTAAGCCGTTAATTACCTTATCGAAACCGACGTTTCCCCCGTGGTAGTGATGGTGGTCCTTATTGGCAGACAGCATGTACATCCTGCCCGAGGGTCTGACAATCATAGTGGCATCCCTGATAATGTTGGCGCACCGGCCTATGGTGGCACCGAAGTAAGGATTCCGCGGCTGAAAGTATTCTGTAGAGAAAAATGTATATTCATTAAATACAACAAATACTTAGATAGGCCTATCGGACAGGAACAAGGCCAGGCTGCCGGTGGTCAAGGCTCCATAGAAAGGTGCCTACACTATGCATGCCGTGTCCAGGAGTACTGCTTTCTGAATCGAGCATTTATTGACAACGAGATTTTCGCCAAGAGGGACAGGGTTTCAAGGAGAAAGTTGTTCAATCTGATGCTCTAAGCGACATTTTTTTGATACACGCTGAAAACTGAAAACACATAGGACCCACATAGTTACCCTATTCAAATATCTGTATTTGTCCAAAGCATCTGTGATGAAGATTCCAACGCAGAATTTAAAATGAGAAAAAATACCTTCTAATGAGTCGAAACCAGCAAGGACTTCGTCGGGTGTTCCTTTTCTGTCAGGAACCGAAATGGCTGTGATGGTGGCGCCGTATGTAATGACCTACAGGTAAAAGTTTAATTTCCTTGTGGTAAACAAGCAAGATAAAAGACAAATAAAAAATCTAGGGCGATGGGACCCTTGACGAAGCCGTCAACCTAGCATTCTGTACATCAAACTTAGTAAATCAATGCAAAAAATAATTGCTGGAAACGACTTTTTTGTTGAAAATATCCGGTTTACGATAGTAACCAAAACACACTTAAAACATTCGATTTACACCCAAATTATATGAATTATTTAATAAGAAACACCTAACAACTCATTGATACAACATGTAGTGAGAAATATAATGAAGTTTATTGCGTTCCCACTGCTGGGACACGGGCCTCCTGTCTGTGAGATGCAGTGGGCCGTTATCCACTAAGCGGGGTCAGTGCGGTTGATAGCAAAAGGCAGAGGTTGTTAAATCCCATGACATAGGATTAAGCAACCTCCGCCTTCGAGGATTCCATGCAGTAATAATATCTTATTTAGTCCAATCTGTATTACGGTTTCTTACCTGAACTAACATCCTGTTTTTCGTCTTCCAGGTGTACCTACGGACAACGTCAATGTTAGTGCTGGACGCGCATGGACTCTGCTCCTCCGCGTGTTCGAGCTTGGGCTTCTTTATCGGCCCAAGCTTAGTCTTTTCAAAAACACTTGAACGACGTCTTTCTCCACGATTCATCTCTTTCGGCATGAAACCAAAGCCGTCCACGATCAGTTCTACATCAGGTATTACTGGTGGTTCTGGCTCAACTGTAACAGACGGTGGCTTTGTGTCACCATCCCCACTAGCACTTTTATCTTCACCAGCATCCCCCATTTTATTTATTTAAATATCACGAGAAATTTTGATTAATCCAAAAGTTGAAAAGCTTTTAAGCCTAAATCTTAAAACATATATATTTTTATAAAAATACTTAAAATTGTATCAAGTGTGTTTTTGCTATTTCTTCAAATGGTCTATTTCATTTTTATTGCATGACATTTCTATGATTTTTTCAAAATAATCACGTTGGTCAAATACTTTTTAAACAGAAAAGTGTAAAAAGATTGAATGACGAAATATTCTAAATAGCTACTTGATAATTCCATGCTAATGATGGACCAAACCTGAGTACAATAACTTTGTCCTGCGGACTTTCTGTGCTTTATGTTCCTGCCCTAGAATTACACGAGTATGTATCCATGACCGTCTTAAAAATAGCAAACTAAGATTGCAAATATTAAAATCATAGTTTCCCCTGTTACAAACAAAGCCAGTCACAGATTCACATGGAAAAATAAACATGGCCACTCGTGTGACAAAAGGTATTTGAGAAAAGTATTGAAAGACTACACCATAACCAATTTCAAAATCCGTAAAAGCGTATTTTAAAACGAATTTACAATTAAAATAAATATGATTTAACGCACTTATCACACCTGAATCCTTGCAATCATAGATTTTATCACTGTACTCAAGCTTAACTAGACTTTTGTCGCTGTGTATGGTCGTGGTCTATTCTTTTTCCATCTAAGTCATGTCCCCGTATCCCCAAGGCTATTCTAATCTACCCATGAAGGAAAATTTCCTGGTAAATCGAGGATAACTTTAGCGATAATTACAAACCAAAGTCAAATATCAAGATATTATTTATTCAAATTAAAGTAAATAGGGCTACAAAGTAAAAAAAAAACTCGGTGTTAGGTACATCTACTTATTACAGTTCTAAAATACAATATCGACATTGTGATTCCAGTAAAATACTGACAAACAATAATTTAACGGTCTTTAAGACGCAGTCAGGCACGAATTTGTACATTGGCAAACATAATCAAACCCAGAATACTTTCACAGTTTGTTTATCGATGTCCATAGTATCGCTCTTCCACTTTTCAGCTCCATCCAAAATGTTGGAGAACTCTTCAATATAACCTACTTCTTTGCAAGGTGACGGTGGTATAATACTTATAATAGGTATTCCTATCTCTTGGAACGAACTCATTGACGAAAACCCACTTTCGTCTTCAATGAAATTTGCAACATGGTTGTATTCATTCCTCTTATCCACTACTCTCGTTTTAGTTTCCGTTAGCGTTTTAGTATTTTCTTCTTTTTGGGTCACATTAATACCAGCAAAGTCATTTTCCAAACCGCAAGAGAGAGGAGAAGACGACACAATGAAATCCGTTATAGGCACATCTTTGACATCTACAAAATTATTTGTCAGACCATTGAACGCGTCCTCGCTGTCATAAATTGTATTGAGGATAAATGCATTAGTTGTGTCCTCATCAGTCAGATAGGTAGAATTCGATTCGTTATGTTCACTGCTACCGTTAGAAATATCATCATTCTTCAAATTGTCATTACTATCGTTGCAATTACAAGAGAGATCGGGTATTTTAGTACTGAGTACAGTATTGGCAAGAGTGATCAGTCTAGATATTTCTTCTGTGATCTTTTGGGAAGTGTCCGTGTCCGAAGACAAAGATAATTTCGATTGATTCCTGAAAACCAAAAATAAAAGAAATAATATTAACTACTTTATGAGGCAAATAAAATATTTGAGACATTATCAAGATTTTTACCAGACGCCGCCGTTATATTCTTTGAAACCGTTAACGTTGCTTATGGATTTACTCATTTTTCTTGTGCTTAATCTTTTGCCGGTAGTTAAAGAGTATTCAGGTTTCAGGTTAACATGCAAGACGGAGCGTGATCGTGGCAAGTCGACGCTGCGTCCGCCGGGCGATGCTTCTCTGTGGGACTCCGCCTCTGCGTTGGGTCCTGTGTCAGGACTCTGACACTCTATATGTTCCTTCACTCTGCTCAGAAAACTCACTACCTGCTTAAGTAAAGCTATGTGCATTTGTCTGTTCGCTTCTGTCTGAAAATAAGTTAGGTTAACTGCGTGAATATAACTAAAATACAGTCTGTTGTCATTGTTGCGCTCGGGGGCGAAATATTTTAACAATCGCTAGCAATATAAACAAGCAGTTGATAACAATTCGCTACAAATAGGCTTGATTTCGCATTAGACACAGCATAATTGTAAAATTTATAAGTAAAATAGGATATTGGTGCACCAAGAAAATCACTTGCATAAGATGAAATAACTTTGTTAGAAGATGAATCAGTTTACTTATTACCTGTGTTAGTTGCCATCTTAAAGTGTCGATTGCCATGTTCAAGGCGCTTACTTCTGTATCTCGTATATTATGGTTCTTCATTGGCTTGTCCGGGGGCTTTACCACTTCACCGTTTTGCTCCTTACTCTTGGGTTTGGAAAGTTGAGGGGACTGCTCAATTCTTTCTGGAGCCTGTAACAAAAAACATTAGATTCAACTACATACTTACGATAAAATAATAATAATAAAAGAAACTGTTCCATTGTATGGACCGTCATTAGAATCCAATTCAAGCCGGAACTCGATGAATCACGCTCTTACAAATAATAAATTTCACTAAAACCATCTTAGGATCAAGCATAACCCGCTATTAAAATAATAGTTGCCAATCAAAATACGCCTAATCCGTTTGATGAATCGAATAAAATCAAAGACGTATAATTGATGCTACATTGTATAGAAACAAACAATACTGCATCCACAATCATCAACCATTTGTGATTGTTTTTTTTTTGTGCCGTGAGAGAGGTATTGTGCTTTTCAACCGAATTACGCAAGAGTACAGTTGCAATAGAATGATAGTAAAAATACATTGAAAAAACATTTTCTATGGCTATGAACGATGAACGTTTTGTTGCGACAACATAGCCATCTAAATTTACTTTACTTTAACAGACTGATCCCTATAGTGAAGAACAATATTTTGGCGATTTAACATTGTTAGTGAATATGAAGGGCACAAGTTTTCTGAAAATAGGTACCTACTTAATAAGACTATATAGCTAGGTACTCATAACCAGGTATATGAAAAGGTAAGAGTGTCTAAACTTCAAGGAAGTAACTAATATCTGGATGATAACTCGCTCAAAAATCTCGGAGTTTCAGTTTCATCTTCAAATCGAGAACCTACTCTTTCTGAAGTCGGTTGGTAAACAATTGATTCCTCAAACGGTCTTCTCACCGCTTGTTTAGATTCAGCAAAAACTTGGGAGCATGATCATATGAAGGTGTAAATGATTAGCAGTGTCGCAGGCATCCCACGCTTTTGCCTCGATTCATATTGACCTCTATGCGAACAATGAGAGTTGTGCTACTTGTTGCCGTTATTTTATCAACGACTACAAGATTCTAATCTAAATCGACAGTATAGAAAATTGTGTGCTGTTATTGAAGTGTTATGTATTATGTAAAAGTGTGTGCCAACGTCTCCTTACTCGATTTCTAAATCTTTGATTCCTTTTTTTGTTTTTATAGCCTTGTAAACTTGTTTTTAAGGTTCATAACTGACGTAGCGGACAGAATTTCTCTTAGCCCTTAGTCTAGGTAGCCAGATGAATCTACAATAGGTACATAATAGTTATTTAAAGATAAAATAAACCTTAGTATTAACTATGGTTTATTTTTTCTTTGAATAACTATTCGAAATATTTCAAAGCTGTAATAATAGGTATATTACAGCTTTGAAATATTTCTTAGATTATAATGTTTTCTCATTTAAGTACTGAAAAGAAACAATAGTTACCTACTATTAACAACAAAATATGTAGACAGATTTACCGCATCCTTTGATGTAATCAATGTAGCAAACAATAACAATAATTTTAAAGCTGATAATGAGAAAACTGCTAACCGTACTATATAACAAAAAGCACAGGAGCAAATAACCATTGTAATTGTAACAGCAGAAATTGCACATAGGACACTGACCATTAAACTAGCGGACTCATTATTTGATAAACATAATATCGATGTAAAGAATTCCAGTGCAGTTGGAAATCTGCCATCGAACTTTATAGATATAGCTTGCAATATATTTTCAAAACTAGTAATTTCTGTTCTTACATCTAGGCAAACAAGGTAAATGAAGACGATGTAGGTCACACTGACAGTATGAATTTCAATTTTAATACAAGGATACAGTGAAGAACGGATGAAATAAATCTAATTCAAGATTATCCCAACTAAATAACTGTATAAACAAAAACATTAAACATATACATATTGTAAGATCTTGCTTCTCAATTCGAATCACCTAATAAGACAGTTCAGTAAAAGGCTGATTACCGTAGTACGTTGTCGCTTTTTTTTTTAGTTTGAACGTAAATGCCACAATTACAAGCTTCGTTCTTTTTTATATCCCGTTCAACTGAAATACTCAGTTATTTTTTGTTCTGATTTGACCTAAGCGTTTGACAGTTTCGCAAGAGTTCCGAAATGAATCTCCTAACAATATATGTTGCTGTACACGGATCTTATGGTGCGTGGTCAAACGCGGAACTAATCTTGTTACTTCAATACATTATTGTACTTTATGAATAACGCCCCCAAGACAACGTTATTGAAGCGCAAAAAGATTCTTGAAGCACTGTACATGTACAAGCCAATTGGACATGGTTGTGCTAGATTTGTACAGGAATGTCATATCCAAGTTATGATGTTAGTGGTTCCGGTCGGCTTGCGGGTGTCAGGTGGCGGGTGGTGCCAGGTTCCTTTGGTGTCAAGTGTCCGGATCGCTGGCATGGAACCGAACACGTGTGATCAAGGCCACTGGGCTACTGTTCTCAATTTACGATATGATTTCCATACTTATCTCAGTACGGAGACTGAATAAAAACTTGCCTTTTTTAACTTCTATCCTATTTTTCGTTGCAGACATGCGAAATGCTTTAAAAGCAATTGCCACTTTCTTTAGCAGTGGTTCGTTGATGATATAGGTCGATGGATAAAGGAACTGACGGCTACAAAGTTTTCGTTTTGTTTTATTTCCCTTCATCGGTATAAAATTAATTTGTTGTAATATGTAGACCAATGACACAGCCATGACTTTTTAAATGTTTTCTTAACTAGGTACCTACCTTATGGTTAAAAATCAGTTCGATACGCAGTAGTATCGCTAATAGCTCAAGTATTTTATTCACTATAGCAGCGCTGAAGGAAATTGATTCCTAGGTCAAGCCCAGACAGACTGAGCTCGATAGATAAGTTTAACTAACCATAATGCTCGTAAGAAATTGCTACTTCCTTGGTGACAAAATAAATGACATGAGGTTTAGCAACAGTCCGTGACAAAACATCAAACTGCTTACTTCGCCAAGTTCATAACGTATCATTTTCACCGAGGTTGCGTAACTCTGACTCATGGCCCAAAAACTATAGTGCTGTCGGACAGAACTGGCAGTTGCTTGATGTGGGGGGGGGGGGTTGGTTCAATGAGTCGGGTTAGCATCGCGGACTGGCGGTGAGGCAAGCCCGTCATGCATAGCCGGCGACGCGTGACACCCGCGTCCGGCCCGGGCCCTCGGAAGCATTAAGCGCCCTACCCTAACACAACGAATAAAGGGAAACAGTACTGACACAATTCAGGACTGACTATTTAACGGTTTTAAGAGATAATGAGCATTTTGTAGATAGATGTTTTTAAATATCGGCTTAACGCACGCATAGTAGGTCTTCAGTGTACAGACCGACATGCGATAGTTTTGCCATAGTAATGGTTCGGTTGTCGAGACAATATTTGACAGCATAAAAGCTGAAATATTCGTTCATCGTTTGTCCATGTAGTTTAGCATGTAGGTACAAAAATAGGGGTTTTGTTATGCTAAAAGAGAGAAAATACCACCGAAAGAAGCTACAATTAATAGGCGTCAATGTGAGAAATAGGAACAGATAAAGGTTTCAATCCCATTTTTATTGCGATTTCTTATTACAAGGCCTAGTCCTCTCGTAGAGAAAAGACCTATGCCCAACAGTGAGATGTTATAGGCTGAAATATTCGAAGATCTCGGCTCCGAAGCTTAGACTTATGGCTAGAATTGACTTCATTTTAAAAAACACCTTTTGCCTAAGATGCCCTCGGTACAGTATGAAGGAGAATTTCGGAGAACATACACTTACCTATCTTGCTATGCAATTAACAGTCGTCTTAACTTCAGAACTACACTCATGAGAACTATCTGCTTTGCATCGTACTCTTTGTTCTTTCTCCGACAACTGCTATACACCACCGCAGACCAACCACCGCCGCGTTTACCAATTTGTGTTAGTTATTAAGTTTGTATAGGTACCCTGATTACTATTATTTACGTATTTCGAAATGGTATATAAGCCGCGCCTTAGAATAAATCACACAGATCGTTATTCGCCTTCTTATTTACTACAACTACCATCCTTATAGCATCGATTCCCAAAATTAGTGACTCCAATCACTAAAGTTTCTAATAAACATCTTTGTGAACATAAAAACGAGTTGTGTATGTGTTTCTAACTTACATTCGTATAAATGTAATATACAAACATAAACATGAATACATAAATATGCTTGTACATATTACCATATGAGTATAAGCACTACGACAAAAAATGGATCAATCTGGTTTTTTGGGTTCCAGTACTAATTTTTATGTCGAAGACTCTTCACAAATTATGTGATCTAAAATGAAACTCATTATTTTTATATTAATAAAAATAGTGAGTCGAGTGTGTTTTTTATTATTATTAAAACAAGGTGAAGATTTCCCATCGAGCGAAGATGAACTTTTATACTATTCCACCAATTTAGAGGATGAATAATAATGAGCCCAAACAGTATACAGGGTGGAATACAGGGGGATACCGACCCCTGTATTATATATATATTATATATTATATATTTAGTCAGTAAAAGTCTGACACTCCCTCCTGCTTCGCCCAGAGCGGGAGAAGTCATTTGATGATTTCCCATCACAAAAAATACACACACACATATTCAAATCATTGTAAGCCACTTCAGTACAACACACTACATACCCACATTACCCACACAGAAATTTTTCGTCACATGGCAGATTTCTTTTTTAATTAAGTACCTACCGATGAAAAATTTCTATGTGGGGGTTCAGAATTATGTATTGAATACGACCCCGGTAACCGTTTTAGCCTTGCTGTCCCTTCCAGCTTGTATGATTGAAAGTAAATATTGATACGAAAAGGAGAAGACAAGTAATGAGTTTTTAGAAATCTTTTCTTATCATGCGAAATTTAAAACCTTCTGTAGTAGGTACGTTTTTTTTTTGTATCATAACACTCGAAATTTCTCTGTATCGTGGCAACGTTTACAAACATTTAAACTCACATTCACAAACATCCAAACCCTGTCGACCATACAAATATTTATTCCATGCGGGATCGAACCCACGACACGCAACCTTCGTTATGTGCCCAAAAAACTTTTGTGCATATAATTTTTAGCTACTAGACCCAGTGATTATAACAGTCTAATAATGAACTAAAATAATAAACGGAACTAGTTTATGGTATTGCCATCATATCATCGCCAACGCAATGCTTACATTGCGTTGGCGATGCACACTGCACTGTGCACTAGCGACCTGACTACTAGGTACTGCTGACGTAATACGGCGATCAACAAATTCAACAGGTTATTCGAAACAACAATCAGTATTCTAGCTATTAATTTTGCTATAAAATATTACTTTGCACTGTAGTAGGCTGATAAATTTTTCAAATATGCAAAATCTTTCGGTGTATTGTAGAAAGTGTGGTACGCACTTCGGGAGCTCTGACTGTAACAAAACAACGTTACTTGAATAAATAACGAAAACTCCCAGTGAGGTTAAGCAGTAATGTCCCTAATACACCCACAGTTCACGGTTGATGTTTAAGGGCTATATATCCCTCAAATGGCTTAGCATGATCCTCCGTTACTCCTAAAATACTTGTAGCATTAATTTTGAAATAAATATATGGTAAATTTGAGGATTAATGCTAAGTCCTATGTGTGACGAAAATACGATTCCATAAACTTTTCTTGATAGAATAAAATTCCAAAGTTACCTCCAAATCGAACAAAAAACCGCTGGTATTCAAAAAGTACTTGAAATTTGATCATGAAACTTTGCATACTAACTGAACTAACTATAAAGCAGGTCTTGTGTTTTGTTTTTTTAGTTCAATCAGTAGATTTTTTTGTAAATCGCAAAACCACTCATTTTGCACTATTCGGCCGCAGTGACTGACGTAACAACCGCTTTGTAGTGCAAGCTGATTAGAACTTTATTCTAACAGTATTTCAAACGAAGTTTGAACCACCACAAATAGAGTTGCTAATTTTAGGGTTAGAAGGCCCTTAAGTCCCATACAATAGGGACGAGCGTATTACCTTCAACCAGACTCAAATCCAGACTCTGGTACTGAGAAATTCCTGCTGGAAAAACCCAATAACGTCTTACCCACCTTATCCCTCGCGCTTGTGACCAGACACACACGTGTGTACATGGATAATGTTACGTAACGTTTTAAATAAAATAAAAACGTTAGTTGCATTGCGTGTCCCAGGTCGTGTCGGGTCTCGTGTGCCACCTCGGCCCTTTTCATTCCCCTCACGTCTCCACTTCGTGTCAGCTTTGTCTACGTATATCAGATCCGGTACACCGACGTTTGTATTTTAAATACATGCGACTTTACTGCGGAACCTAGCACGTAGTCTCAAATATAAATTAGGTACTTAATAAGATTACAATAGCCGATAGCGTAGAGTTGGAGACGATTGTATTGAGAAATGAATTTGGTGGTCGTGACGGGAATTGTTTTAAATATTCTAAGCGTTTAACAGTTCTAAACAAACATGCCTGCCTCCAATGGTGGTTCTTAGTTTGCAATATCGGCGTTCGAATTGAAATATTATTTGAGTTAGATAGATAATTGTTAGAGAGCCCATTTATCGAGAAAGGCTATAGGTTATATAACATCACGCTACGACCAATAGGAGCGGAGCGTGATTGAAATATATTGCAAAAACAGGGAAAATTGTATTTTTGTAATAATTTCACGCGGAACAATGTCGCGGGCAACAGCTAGTCAGAAAATAAAAAAGGTGCTGTGGAACTACGACTATCTATCTCAACAGACAAACCGCACTAGATACAAACACCTTACAATTTTGATGTTCAAAAGAAACTATAGAGCTAACACAACAAAGTATGTTATGTAGGAACAACTGGCCACTTTTGTTTGTTTACAAATACTCACATCACAAAACAACGCTCGCGAAACCACTCGTGCGTTTTATTTTCATACGGAAAACCCGCAAATCTATGCGCATGCGCATGCAATCTTTTTCACACAACATGCAAATGATTTTTTAAATTAAAGATTTATTATCGTTAACAAACCGTCTAGTTGTAATTTCAAAAATGGTGACTTATCATGTCACGATTGCTTGGTGCTTGGTGGCAATAATTTGTTCTGTTCGACCATTCGCTTCTACCGGCAGCAGTGTAGAGCCACAAAGCCAGAGCAAAATGACCATCGAAAATTTTGAGCCGGTTTCTGTTTTGAGAAAATGTGCTTAAGTTTTTTGCGTTTCACAAGTTAAAATCGAATATCGTCAAACCTTTTTTTTTTTTTTTTCGGATGGGAAATCATCAAATGACTTCTCCCGCTCTGGGCGGAGCAGGAGGGAGTGTCAGACTTTTACTGACTAAAACCCATCCATGTTCCTTCATCGCCCTTTGTGTTCCGGGGCCACGGTATCTCTTTCATTTCGTCAAACATCAACTGATCATTTACCTATTCCTGATCAAAGCTGACAAGTTCCAATTCACATAAAAATCCGGTACTTTCCACCACTAATTATATTAAATCATTTTATTTTTATAAATTTAATAATTACAGACTTAAAAAGTAAACTAATTTTAAATAACAGCGTTAACAAATTTATGTTATTTAAGTTGCTAATGCTCATTTTAGCAATTTCATATTTGACGTCTTTGTATGAACCGAATCGTGAATCGGTGAATGTCATTGTCAGACTGTTAGTAAATAGACACGATAATATTTTTATTGAAAACTTCCCATTGTATTCATTAAAATGGATAGATATGAAAAAGAGATCGCCAAACTATACTTTAGAGGAGAAAGAAAATCTTTCAATAATGGCAAAGTAATTACAAAATAACTAATGTTTACCTACCATAATTTATAATTTAAAGTTTATCATTGGATACAATTACACATTAGTTAGGTATTTAGATGTATGTGATTATTATTGCTTCAGATACCAAACTGTAATAGAGTGCAAAAGGACAGGGGCATACTATATTCAAAAGAAACAGGAAGATTGGAAGTCCATTGCTGAAGATTACAATAGCCTCAGCACGACTGGGCCTAGAGATGAAACAAAGCTAATAGTACATAATGATATAAGTGCGGTAAGTTGAAAATTACAGCCAAGGCGATATTGCTGAAAGCTGCAGCTGCAGCTGAAGAAAGAGAAAGCAGAGGCTGTAATTATCAAAGCGCACGTATGTCATACGACGTTTTATAACATATTTGCGAGGAAATAAATAAAACTCGGACTTTCTTAAACGAATAAATCTTTAATCACTTGTTAAAGCAGTTGTAAAAATTTGAACAACTCGGGAATCCAGCAATGTCAAAAAATCGTGCCGCTACTGATGGTCGCTCCTGTGCAGTAGGCATACGAACATATTGCCGTCTCAATAACGCTATCGCACTAGGCACCCTCTCTACCACGCGGCACACACAGGGTCCCCCACAACAGCTTGAAAGCTTCCAGTCGCGTAAAATCTGAGAGCTATTAACAACTGCAACATGGGAGAAATGCAGTCTCGCCGTTGAAAACGACAGGTTAGTTTAGCCTTTATTTTGTTAAAAATAAACCTAACCGACTCCTTCGTAAAGCGGAATTGACTCTTAAATTGTTCATCGCTTAGTATGATGTACAAGTTAGGCAGATGTCTTGCTATTTTTTATAGGCGCGGTTGTCTGCGTTTAGGCATCTCCAGAGACAATAGGAAAGTATCGTCGTCACTCATTTCGATCAAAATCACTTACAAAATGCTAAGCACAGTTTGAGTAGCCGAAATTGGTGTGTTAACGTTCAACTACTTAACTTGACGTTGATAATGGTTTGAGTATTGTCAAACACGTTTTCAGAAACTCAAGTGATGGTCTTAAGCATCAATTAAGCATGCTTTCTGTCAAATTTTAGTAAATGATGTTAAATTACTCAAATCTTGGTCAGCGTTTAAAAAAACTCAATTCAGAAACGGAATATGTTTAAGTAGTAGTTATGTACAGATTAAGACGTTCTCAACTTCAAATACTCAATTCAGAAACCGGCTGACTTCTTGACACCGTTTATTAGAATAAAGAGAAACGTTTTTGTTTCCGTGATATCATTTCTAAAAGACCTTTTAACTCGGTGCCAAAGTAGCACAATTGCGCGAGCCTGCCCCTTCCTACACTTGTGCGGGAAATGACAGAGCTTCAAGCTCTCTACGTACTGATGGAATGTGAGTCATCT
This sequence comes from Xestia sexstrigata, assembly GCA_941918905.2. Classification (NCBI taxonomy): domain Eukaryota; kingdom Metazoa; phylum Arthropoda; class Insecta; order Lepidoptera; family Noctuidae; genus Xestia; species Xestia sexstrigata. The sequence goes on along the minus strand of OW799200.2, from coordinate 4,892,507 downwards.
ACACTAGAAGAAGAAGAGTCCTGATCAATCTAAGTTAAAGATTTTACAAAATCAGGGCATAAGATAACCGCGACTCTAACTCAAACTCAAAGCATTTATTTAAATTAGACCATAACAGGCACTTTCAAATGTCCGAAAAACAAAGATGGCGTAGCTACAGTCACAGACACAAGGCATAATAAATAACTTGTGAAAATACTGTATTCCAAAGCGTAGATCTCTGTCGAGAAGGATGCGCAAGAAACTCCATGGACACTCTTTTCAATCAAAATATTGTTACAAATTCTTGGTACGTCATTCATGTTGAGATTGTGATATGTGAAAACGATGTAGAAAGACGTGCAAGTTAAGAGCGTCCAGAGTAAAAAGATTATAATCAATAGTTCAAAAATAAAATAAACCATGGCAGGTAAGAGGTGACTAGTCCCTACTGGCGGCGCCCGTTCTCGAACATGACGTATGAATCAGCACCATTCAGATCAAAAATTATGAAGGAAACTAAGTGATCCGACACGAGCGCCCCCATCAGCGAGATATTGAGTAAGCATGAGTGTCTACGACACAGTCCGGGTGACCACCTCGCATCAGTGACGCTAGATATCTGTAATCTGTGCTGATAGTGTCGAATTGCGACATCATTCCATAACTAGGTTAGATTCGCTACATGCCACACTTGTTTACTTTCTTCAATTTAGCAAATAATAAATGTTATCGTGGCAATCATTTTGTTATTATTAAACCCTTTCTGGCAAGCTGAAGGTTTTTGTTTCAAATGCTTCTTGTGCAGTTATGTTTATTTCCAAAATCTTCTCTCACAATCGTCGTGAATGGTAGGATTCTATTAAGGCACCATAATAGAATCCTACCATTCCATGCTTGCCAAGGCTCGGCATTTCGGCAAGCGTCCACAAGTACAAGCGTGTAAAGTGGGCGTTTGGCTTGGCTTGTGTGAGCTTGTGGATGCTTGTCTCCGATCCGGTCTCATCATCATCTTCATCAGCCTATAGGTAATGTTCCCACTGCTGGGACACGGCCTTCTCTCAATGAGAGGGAATGGGCTATAATCCACCACGCGGGCCCAGTGCGGATTGGTAGATGTCACATGTCTTCGAATTTTTGGTTCTAGGACATGCCGGTTTCCTCATGATGTTTTCCTTCACCGTTTTGAGTGCAGTGTGAGAGTGTGCAGTCTAGTGTCGGTTTTTGGACACAGATCAAAGGCGTCAAAACATCTTCCACGAAAACAAAAAGACATGCCTTCTGGTCTCTTGCCATCGTCGTTTGCCAAGCCATTGGGTTCTAATTAAGCTGGGACGCCGACGTGACAAGGGATCGTCGGATTTAAGTTCGAACGGAATTGAGTTACTTATTTTAGGACTTGTCAAACTGTTTTAAATCATTAATTTCAAGTGATACATATATTCAGCTAAATCATGGGTGCATTACATTAAAACAGAAAGGAGTTTTACCAACTCACTATAAAAATGCCTAAATCACTGGCAGTTAGCGGAAACTTAAAACCCTAAGCAAACTCTTCTCGCATAGCGGCGCCTTCTTTTTTCATGGCCACACTCGCACCAACATAGTAAGTCGTAGAAAAGTATGTCGTCTCTTTGTGGCTCGATTTAACGTTCACACGGGAAATATTTATAACGCATTATTAATCTGTACTTATTATAATGTCGCGTCTGTTTCTTGACAGAATAATAGTAACGATGAAGCGATGTACGGTGATGTGACTTTTAGACTGCAAAAACTTCTTCTAATGATTTCCACCTATGTCGTTACGAGAAGTTCAAAAGTCTGACAGCCAGTCTTAAACGGCGTGTCGTATTACCCGGTTACTAGTTTGTGGAGGTTATAGACATGCCGCTCCATTAAATATAAGTACTGGTATTTAGTCTGTACCGTATAGTAGTATCTACTATGAGTGGAAGCCGATCCCAACATAGTTGGGAAAATGCATGGTCGGAGAGAATAAGAGAAGAAAACTAATACGGGGTCGGCTGCGATGACTTCATGTCAATGGTAAATAATAATATGCTTCTTCTTCTCTAAGAACCTGTGAGCAGCTCGCAGTAAGGTGATAAAATACTGGTTATGAGGTTCACGACTCAAAAGGAGCTGTTTGTCATGAGCAGGAGAAACAGAAGGTCGGTATTTTTAGAAAGAACCATGGCATCACCTACCTAGGTACCTAACCTCCCATGCTCCGTTGGAATATTAAATACTTAAGACGGATCTTTTTTCCTACCTATTACGCCTTTTTCAATTCAATAACAAGTTTAACGAACTACTTGCGTCTAAAAAACATAACAAGGCAATTACAATACTGATGGCACCGCATTAACGATTACGATTACCTGTAGTTTGTTCCGAATACAAGCGAGTAATCGATTATTATCCAACATTGAGCAACTTGTACAAATTATCGTGCTTGACGATCGTGTCAATTAGGAGCAATATTATTGCGGCTGAGACGTGCTGCCTATTAACCCGTCGATGGAACGTTGTCGACAGCGACCGTCGATGTAGTTACTGTCGATATTATGAAGGTAACCCCTATATTTCTTACGATACAATTTTAAGATTATTGATCTCCATTTTGTTGCGATATTGTTGAGGCTTAAATAAGGGTCCCAGGATTGAACCTCTCGGTAAAAATCGTGGGATAGAGGAAATAATAAGCCTTTACTTTAACGGTAATCCATAGTTCAAAGCTGGAATGGTGAGTTACCAGCAAAATTACACCTCTGTGCTTCTCAGAACTTTGACCCCTCGTATAGTTCAAAATGAACAACTTAAGTGTTAATCTAGATCACATTTAAACTATGCAAGTTCAAAAACCTTTCCTGGAACCGTATTTTTTTATCTCTAAATTATTCATAGGGCTACGCTCCGCCGGCACTGGAAGCGAGCGTCGGAACAATTTGTTGTGTAGGTGCTTAGTTTTTTATCAGCGAGACAGGTGCGCATGAGTCATCCAGCCCGGATCCAGGCGAGCCGCGTGTGTGCGCAGTGCCCACCCGCGTGGAACAACTTAATATGTATTTATATCAAGCGCCTTGGCATAGAAAGAGTTACGCTACGCCAACCATCGCCATCAAAATAACTAAAAAGGGTTTTGTTTGCCTTGATTCTAACATCTATATTTTTTTTTTAGTTTCTGCGATTATCTGTAAAGTGGATGGAAGAATCATAACAATTACGGGATTAGAAACGGGTAATCTGATGTTAAATGCGTTTGAATTCATGTCTCTGGAGGTTGGAGGAGCGGGCTGTGCAGGGACGAAACCCTCAATCCCTGCATTCTCGACCGTTGTTAGCAGGAAGAAGGAACTTAGAAGCTGGATCAAGTTCGTATCAAGAAACAAGGAGGGTAATCACAAGAATTTCCTCATTGCATTCAAAGTCAGAGTGAACAGGTATATTCTAAACACGCTCGTCGGTCCTTGAGCTCATCCATCGCTTTCTATCAGGCGAAATTCTGGTAGGCAATAATAATAAAAAATGGGTGTGCTTGTGCAGCTTGAGCTGAACAGATTTCTCGTGCGTGAGGGGAGGTTTTAATTCAGCTGTGGCTCTGGGGGCATTTCTTACTTACTATTATTATAAGTGAGATTTTTTTTTTCTAGCATTTAGTTACGCCTTCAATGTTTCTGCGCACATAAAACGTCATTCGATCGTTCTCCTTCAAGTTTTCCTCATTTCGGGGTTATTCGTCTGTTTTAACGGACGAATAACCCCGAAATGAGACTCTCTCTCTACTTGATTAAGTAGATAATAATTATCTGAGTAAGAGCATGGAGGTCGTCCTCTACATTTTATTCCACCAATGCAATGTTGTACCGCAACCTTATTTAACTTTTTGTGACCAGTGAATTAAAACTTAGGTATTAATTAATGGCAGTGAACTATTGCTTACTAGAAGTAGAACCATTCGTTTATCAGTAGGTAAACAGTAAGTACTCGCCGATTTTTTTCTGGATGACGTAGATTTCCTGGTTTTTACACTTGATTGAACTCTGATATTTATACAGGCTGCATGTTCGAGTTAGTCAAGCTTGACCTCATGACTCCCAGTGTAGGTGTGAAAACAAACCATAACGCAACAGGATTATTAGAATGAAAAGGTTTATGATACCACTAGGTATATTAAAGTAATTTCATTATATTGCTACAGGAACCTTTTGTTGTTATTGGTATGATATGTGAAACAAGACCCACCGGTAGGTCTCCGAATACTGATGTGTCTTCTAAGACTGAGATTTTATTGTCTTCGAAGACCCACTCGCACTAGTAGTCATCACGCCCCTCACTTTATTGTGTCAACCTCGCTGCGGACTCGATACACGAGCTGCGGCGTGTTCGAGGAGAGACTGATAGCGAGTGGGCAGTTAGAAGAACCAATCTTACTCTGAAACCACCTGCCACGGGTCCGAAATCGACTGCATGCACACGTTGCACACCTCTCATTTGATGCAGATCATCTCAATTGAAGGCTCGTGCAGGGAGTCAGTGACTCAATGTTGCTCACCATCATTATCTGCCTAGCCTTTTCCCAACTACGTTGGGGTCGGCTTCCAGTCTAACCGTATGCAGCTGAATACCAGTATTTTACAAGGAGCGACTGCCTATCTGACCTCCACAACCCAGTTAGTACTGGGTAATACGATACCCCTTGGTAAGACTGGTGTCGGACTTTTTGGGCCACTGACTACCTGTAACGACTGTCAAAGATCTACAAAATGACAGCCGGGACCGGCAACTGCTTAACGTGCTTTCCGAGGCACGGAGAAAACTCGCTATGTAAGGGTGGTCATCCATCCACAGACCAACCTAGGCAAGCACGGCTTAACCTAAAGATCGACCCGAGCGGCTGTTATTATTTAGTTTTTTTTTTGCTGTTTTTTTGACTTTTGTTTATTATTTGCTCACCGATGAGTCTACGTGGTAATAACAGGAGAAGCCTAATCTAGAGGCATCCAGGCGATTTACGCAGCGCTTTTTGCTGTTACGGTTGCATACGGCGGCAGCTCCTGGATCTCAGAGGGAAAATACCGCCCATTTTCGAGCCCGGAGGAGGTCGAGGAGGCCCCTCCTCGACCTCCTCCGGGCTTGTGCCCACAAATGATCGGCATATTACTGACGATGACTCTAACACGTTGTTCCCTTCGCTTGATTTTCAGCAGTAACTTCTTGTTAATATCACTACTCCTATAAATGCAAAAGTTTGAATGCGCGCCATAACGGCTGAACGGATCTGGATGAAATTTGGCATCGAGATATAATTTTAGTCTGGAATAACACAGTTGCTTTTTTTCTTACACACTCACGTCAAAATTTTCACGCGAACGAAATCGCGGGCAACACCTAGTGCACGACTTTTTTTTTTTTTTAGGAGGGACCACTCGCAGTTGCAACGCGCTAAGGTTGCTTAACTGCTTAACCGGACAATCCTGTGGTGGCCAAAAATTACTTTAAGGCCCCCAGCCAGGGCTTACAAACTAAGGATTTAAATTAAATGAACGGTCACTAACCCCCTGTGGGGTTCGGGCCTCGGCTTAGTGCGTCATTGATGAGAGGGCAGCAAGGGACAACAGGCTGGGTCGGATCATGAATTGGGGAATCGGTCGTTACATGCTCAGCGTCGCGGGCTGGCTCGTCGAGCAAGGGTCGGGCAGTGATGTTACTGGGGGGTCGCGGAGGGCCTCGGCGGCGGGGCCGGATTCGCGGTTTGTAACGGTTCTTGTGTCTGTTTTTGAGTAATGTGCTGGTTTCCCTACAACTTTCTTGGAGAAGGGTGATGGGATCATCGGGTGTGGCAAGAGTGAGCCTAGGACGGCGAATTCTAGATATCTTAAGTGCACGACACATGCATGCATGCTTATAAACACGTCGGGTAACACGCTAACACGAGGCGGCCAGCAAGGCGCCGCTAGAGGTAACGGGCATTAGGCATTGAGTTAGGTATCCCTTGGTGTTGGTCAAAGCGGGCCTGAGGCTTTGAGTTAGATGTCTTGTGTTTCAAACGGTCTCAACAGTCATCTCCTTTCTAAACATATCATCCTTTATAACACAGTCCATCCATCGTTTCTTTGATTCCTCTAGGTACTCTTAAAGCCATCTACATTAATAATCAACATTTTCCTTGTTACATTTTCGTCATTCCTATGCATCACATACCCACAGCACTCTATCCGAAAACACATGAATAAATACATTATCAAAATAAAACCACCTAAACAGTATAAGCAGAGAGACATTTTGCAAGTCTTACAATTATATGTATGTTTGAAAAAAAGTTATTAACGACTTATAATTTAGCACCAAAAATGCGCTATTTTGTTTTTTTTAAACCTATCTAAAAATATTTGGGTTTTTGAGATGAATCAAATGATACTTTCATTTCATCGTCGAGAGCAGCGGTGGCCCAGTGGTGGCGGCCCCGACTTACGAACAGTAAGTCATGGGTTCGAACCCAGACAGGCGTATTACTTTGTGTAATTTATTTCATCACCACTGCTCTCAAAACGGTGAAGGAACACATCGTGAGGAAACCGGCATGTCCTAGAACCAAAAAATCGAAGACATGTGACATCTACCAATCCGCACTGGGCCCGCGTGGTGAATTATAGCCCATACGCAAAATACGCGCTTTGACGCGGAGTTGCGGACACCAGCCCGTTATACAATACAATACAATACAATACCTTAATCGTCGAAATCCATCCATCCAGCCATTTGGATTATACTAGGTAAGAAAGACAAAGAAACGTACACCTTCCGCTAGTTATGTACGCGCGAAAAACATAAATGTTCCTCTTCCTTGGCAGTCGGGTAAATAATTCAATGATTTAATACAAATAAATGGATATTACGGAATCCTTTATTACCTACTATTGTCTTAACAATAATGCGAACTGTACTGACGTAGCTCTATATATTATTTATTAAAAACGATTGTCCTGCACACTACCCATTATTTTTTTTTACTCCTTGCTAAATATTATTTATTAAAAACGATTGTTCTGCACACATACCCATTAAATTGTTTTATTCCTTGCTAAATCCCCCCTTAATCCTTCCTTCCTTGATAAATATTTACTGTTTGTGCCATAAAGGAGACGATCACCTGTATATTTTCTATTTTGCTTTGCTACTATAAATCAGTTGCAGCGGCAGCGGGCGAGCAGCGGTGGCCCAGTGGTGGCGGCCCCGACTTACGGACAGTAAGTCGGGGGTTCGAACCCAGGCAGGCGCATTACTTTGTGTAATTTATTTCATCACCGTTGCTCTCAAAACGGTGAAGGAAAACATCGTGAGGAAACCGTGTCCTAGAACCAAAAATTCAAAGACATGTGACATCTACCGATCCGCACTGGGCCCGTGTGGTGGATTATAGCCCATTCCCTCTCATAGGGAGGCCTGTGTCCCAGCAGTGGGAACATTAATAGGCTGATGATGATAATGATGATAAATCAGTTAAATAGACTTTATAAACTTATTACCATGTAAATGCTCTACCTCATGACTAACAATAAAATTACAAAGTAAAATTATGATACCGACCGACAAGATGCCGTTTATCCGATAGTACTTTAAGCACTATTTGTTTTTTAAGGAGCTATTTCCAAAATCACTCCTAAAAACGTTTGTTTCTTGTTTGTCTCACTTTCATTATTTTTGTTAAAATACGTACTTTCTTAATAAGATTTTTTTTTACGGGTCTGAATTGTGATTTGTGTGTTCATTAACATAAGTAAATAATTATAAAAATAAATAAGTACTTTTTTACCAATTATGAAAGTTGTATCTTACTCGCATCAAAATCTTTAAGTAGTTTCAATCATGTTTCAGAACAAACTAAAACAATACTTTTTGAAAACCATTCGAGATCTCGAAAATACCGAGATCTCACCGAGATCGAATTTCTAATCACTCGAAATCTCGACTTGGACATCTCGTCTCGAGATTGCCTAATTATATCTCTCATCGACAAAAATTTCAAATTTTCAAACAACCTTTCATACACAAACCCTTTTGAAGAATCAATTTGTTTTTTATTTTTGTACTCATAAGTAAAATTTCATGCATAGTTGCTGCCAGTTAAGATCGCAATAGCAGTCGTTGACCCACCTACATTTTTTTTTCTTTACTTTATACTCCAAAATTAAGCCTGTTTAAGTATCGAATCGTCATCTATCGTGATCTTCAACATTTTTTCTAATGAAAAACGATACAGGGTTTTTTTTTTTTTTTTTTTTTTTTTTTTTTCGGATGGGAAATCATCAAATGACTTCTCCCGCTCTGGGCGGAGCAGGAGGGAGTGTCAGACTTTTACTGACTAAAACCCATCCATGTTCCTTCATCGCCCTTTGTGTTCCGGGGCCACGGTATCTCTTTCGAATAGTCCCGCAACCCCGGCAGGCATCGGTCCTTTCGGACCCCTTCCTTTTTGCTGACTCTCTTTGAGGCGCGCGTGGAACACGGACGCGCCGTCGACACGGCCTGTCGTCATGAGACGGACGGACGGCGAGCTAGCCCATAGCCCACCGTCCACAGGCCCGCCTACGGTGGCCGGGGGCCACGTGGTGGCCCCCGACGCCCGGGGCGTCTCCCGCGGCGGCCGGGACGCTGTGAGGTTCTCTCCCTCTCACGTTCCGCCACCTCCTTCTCTAGCATTACTGCTTCGCAGAAGGAGGTGACGGCGTCCCATTCCGTCTCGCTCCGGACCATGGCTTGCACCAGGGCCGGACGCGAGAGGTCGCCGCCGCCAATCGCCGCTTCGAGGACACGGCGGTGCTCCGCCCACGCGGGGCACACCTCCACCGTGTGCTCCACCGTGTCCTCCGGTCGATCCTCGCAATGGAAACACCCGGGCGTTTCCTCCCGCCCAATTCGGTGCAGGAACCTCCCGAAAACACCGTGTCCGGTGAGGACCTGCGTCAGGCGGAAGGTGAGGACGCCGTGGCGTCTCTCAAGCCACTCCTCAAAGAGGGGACTTACCGCCACTATTGTGGCGTGCCCTAACGATACAGGGTTCACTTGTTTTGGTTCGTACGAAGAGATATTAGGGAAAGGGCAATGACCGCTATTCTCATCTTGACTGGCAGCAACTATAGTATAGCAATTTAGGCTGTACATTGTCAGTGGAGAAGAGAATTTAAGATTTTTCGTAGATGATACGATCCGAGCAGCTAATCATAATTATGCATATGTTATAAGATTTAAACAATTGAATTAATTTAATTTCCATTTCATTTTTTTTTCATTCGCCTGTGAAACGTATCGTAACATAAAACAATTACCTAAAAAATGCAACACGGAACTGATAGGTGATTAAATACAAGAACAAAGACTGATTTTATATTTCACGAGTAGTTTTTATTAGACGAATTAAATTAATAACACTTTGCACGCTAGTCGAATATTTTTTGTCCCTACAAAACTGAAAATAGGAACCAGAAAAGCGGCAAATACTGCGGCAAATGATCACAAGACGGACAGAGTACGTAGTTTAATTTTATTAGGTCATGGCTAAATAATAAGCTAGCCGTGTGGTATCCGGCAGAGTAGAATAGAACCAACCCATTACACTCACGGGTGTCGTATAAGGCGACTAATGTCTGAGGTAGAACACCTTGCGCCTCCGTAGACCAGAGAATGGGCAGCAGCGTTTTCTGTTAGTCTTTCATCACTGCGATCTCCAATCCGCCTGCCAAGCGTGGAGATTACGGCAAATTCCTCCCATCATGGGAGAGGCTTATGTCCAGCAGTGGACGTTATGGGCTGTTGTAGTAGTAGTGTAGTAAATAATAACAGCCGCATGGGTCGATCTTCGAGGTTAAGCAGCGCTCACCGAGGTCGGTCCGCTGATAGTTAACCATCATTATTTAGCGAGTTCCCTCCGTGACTCAAAAAGCACGTTGGTCCCGGCTGTCATATGTGAAGACGCAGCATTACAAAACAGCGACGTTTTTCAATCCGGCGCGCCGTTATGTAATACGGCGTGTTATACGACATGGCTACGACAGTTACAGGTAGTCAGTGGCGCGAAAATCTGACAACCAGTCTAACCAAGACTTATAGTATTATCCAGTAACTGTGTATAATATAGTAAGTATTACCCAGTAACTAGGTTGTGGAGGTCAAATAGGTACTAGCTCAATCCAAAATACTGGTAATCAGCTGCATCCGATTAGACTGAAAGCCGACATCAACATGGTTAGGAAAAGGCGGGACGATGGTGTTAAGTTTAAGACAAACAGAATAGAGAAATACATCTGAACTGGATCATCCCGGCTTACGGCGGAGTCATCCCGACGTAGGTATGTTGTTTTTCCACCAGATGCACCGATGCGTAGCGAGGGATGTGTGTGAAACTAACCAAAGAGCTATAGGATTTCTAGCTATGTGATTAGTTAGTTCCACTCCACACACATCCCTCGCTCAGCATCCTCGCTCATCTCTGGTGGAAACACGCTTAACGACATCCAAATGTGTCAAACTGCGAGTCGAAACTAGTCTCATAAAACAAAATTATCTGCCTATATCATGAAAATAATTTGAATGTTAATTTAGAAGGAATAGCCATAATTGGATGGAATGCTCGAAAAAAAAAATAAAGGCACTAGGCCACAAAGATCTCGCTTTTTCAGAAAAATGCGATGCTACGTATATTTGAAAGTGTTTTACATTCCTCTGTCGACCTCAACTACGGAAGTGTTACGGTTGTCTATCCGTAGCTCAGCGTCTAGGAAAATGCTAACTAAGCAATATATCTTACGGATAGCTATTGCCTGCGGATTCGCCCGCGTGGTCGTTGGGAATCGGGAACGTACGATTGGAATATAAAACCACCTGGTAGGACAAATAACAGTAAAGACTACACGTGCTATGGGCACCGCCTGTGAGGTAGAGACGACGGCTAGGGGCGTGAGTATTGGATCAAAATTCACGGGTCATGAAATGCACCTTTTTGATGAAGAACATATTTACGTAGGCAGGTACGTGAAGGCGAAATAGCAAGCAAAAATATGATTGTAATAGGATACAAAAATGGTGTATTCCCGTTGACCCCACTGCTTTGCCCCACTGGTGGGGTCAACGGGAAAAATCAAAACCGTCGTTCGTTGGCCCCACTACCCTGGACGACTACCTTGACATCAAGACCCTTAAGTCGAAGACAAACCACGGTGTGTAGTGAAAAAGAAGGTCTTTTATTTACTAACATAATAACCAACAATAACATCATCGGGGTTATTCAGAGGCGTACCTAACAAATAGTACACCCAAACGTGTAATAGGGGGAGATTCTATTGCCATCATTCAACAAAAAGTCCAGATTCCGTAGCGGCTACTGAGAAATTCGTGATGGACAAAGAAATCTCTTTGGTGATAGATAGGTAACTGCGAGCTACCAAAGTAAATTGTAAAAACATAAATAAACACTATTGGCGTGTAACCAGCCTCAAGAATATTAATCGCAGATACTGTGTTCCACAATACTTATGTCACCGTAAAATTGTAAATACCGTTAGATTAAAATCTATCTCGTGAGATAGTAAACTCTCGAAAGATTGTGAACACGGAACGCACCACGCGCGCTGATTGGTTAAACGTCATGTGCCCCGCGCCGCCATATTTGTTTGTTAATTCGTTTGTTGTCGAATATAAACGAACAGTGTTTTAGTGATTGCAAATAATTGATTTCGTGTTGAAAATAACTCACAGCTTTAGAATTAGTTATATGAAATTGTGGTGGAATTAAAATGAATCTGTGATTAACCAAAGAAACAAACAGAACGGCCTACTGTAAGACAGACCAATCAGGAACAGGTTCACAATCTTTCGAAGAGTTTACAATCTCGCGAGATAGATTATAATGTAACGGTATTTACAATTTTACGGTGACATATACACCGTTCATTTTACAATAGGTAACAGTAACCTTGAAAAACGTCTCATAAAAGAATCTCCTACTGTTAGTTCGAAAAAACGAACAATGGATAGCGTACCGATAGATTGCTTTCCCATCAGCCGTGAGCACTAGATCTTATTATGTTTACCGATCATTAATTAGGCCGTTGGTTCGGCTGGTCTAGGCATAATTGCCTTAGAAAGGAAACTAAACAAATGATCTAGTTAATCTCCTAAAAACTCTCCCTCATTAAGGTGGAATCGCCAGAGTAGACACCCTGACACTGACCAGCAGATTGCGACAAAACTATGAAGACCATACAGACCATAGGATATCGTCGGTCAGGGGTTTGTAAAGCATTAGGGGTTTGTAGTGTAGGAGTTTGTAAGAGTTTGGTATGGCATTTTTGCATTTAGTAATAGAGAATTTAGCACATATATATACATTACACACATATATATATATATATACATTTCAGTTTTTCTCACACTCCGTTAATGTGCTCCTTCCAATTAAAGGTCGTTTTCTATAACTTACTTACGTATAACTGTCAGTTAATATACCTACGTCTCGTAGCTATTGGTGTTTCTTGAAACATCCTATCCGCGTCACCTACCTGTCACTTGGTTCATAGAAAAATTCAAAAGAGCTTTTCTGTGACGTTTTGTTTCTAACCGTCCGTAAGCTAAATGTCAAACAGACAGAGATAGCAACCTTATACAAATACCTGTGAGTAAGTTAAAATGGCCGTAGGTCGGCTATCAATGGTATGTCCTAGGTATGTTTGGCTATCTACGAGATCTATGGTGTCACAGCTGCAAGGCTTGGCTACTTTATTTAATGTTGTGCAGGCCAGTTATCATGCAAACATTAATGGCGGTGAGTTGTTAGTTTAGGCAAAGAAGAGCTTGTATTTTGACTGGTATTGATGTACATTAACTTGGTCTACTAAAAATCAAAGTCCTCCTGTAGTTGCCTTTGGGCATCACCAACACTATCCAGCTGCTATAAGGCAGGTGTCGTCGGCAAATTGGTAGATCTCTTGACTTTTAATCGGATACAAGTCGGCTGTTCAACTAGACAAAATAATTTTACAAACTCATAACAACTAGCTTTCAATGCCTACGGTTTTTTGCAGAACGGTCAACTTAATTAACTTGATGATTACGGATCGTTGACCCCTGTTCTTAATGCTTTATTGTTTTTTGGTCTCCCACAAATAGTTATGCTGTATATGGTCAGGATTCCCAAAGTTTTACACCAGTAGTACACATTTCTTTGTGGCTTTAATTACTACACGTATGTTCACGCAAACGTAGAACGTTAAGGGGACTACAGGGGCTAACCGCGAGTTTTATAACGCAAAAATGCATATGATTCTCTGGAATAAACAAAACCAGAAAAATATATGATATTCTTCAGGAAATATGCTAGTACGATAGTGTTGTTATTCTAATAGTATTTCAAACGAAGTTTGAACCACCACAAATAGAGTTGCTAATTTAGCTCCTCAACATCACAAAAATCTTTTTTGAAAAAAATAAAACCAACTTCAAAATCACATCAGTGTTTTTGAAGTCGGTTTTATTTTTTGCAAAAATGGTTTTATTTTTACATTTTAAGTTGTAATATCCTATACAAATATTAGCTATACATTTATTTTAACATAACATAACATCACGCCTGTAATCCCCGAAGAGTTGGGCTGAGATGTATCCAATAGTACCTACACCCACATTTCGCCAGTTATGTTTAAGTCCAATGTAATAGGGGGCGAGCGCCGGCGCAAATCCAGACTCCGTGGCTGCTACTGAGAAATTCCTGATGGAAAAACCCAATAACACTTTGCCCGACCTGGGAATCGAACCCAGGATCTCATGCTGAGTTGTCGCCACCACTTGACCAACGAGGCAGTCATTTATTTATTTCATATTGTTAACAATACATGTCATGGTAATAGGCTTATCCCCAATAAAATGGAACCTAACACACCAAACTGTCCAAATGTGGGTGTACTGTACACATCTGTATACCACCTCAGAGCATACGGGCGTGACGATATGTTATGATGTTGTGAAAACAACAAAAATCCAAGCGATTGCAGCAATCACGACCGATTCGCTGTCTATAATTGAAGAGTTCCATTGTATTTCTCCGAAGATCACCATCAGGTCTTCACCAAATTTAAACGGGACTACCGCGAAGTAATTTTCTTCCAAACAAAAAAAGAATCATCGAAATCGGTTCACAATTGGCGAAAAAAAGGCGGAACATACAAAAAAAAAATTCGGACGAATTGATAACCTCCTCTTTTTGGAAGTCGGTTAAAAATGCGCGCACACTGTCTATTTTTATCGGAGTAAACGAGAGCGGGAGAGTTACTGGGCGGCCAGGTTTTAGAAGAAAATAATGTATTAATATTGAAATAAAAAAAGTGTGGATTTATTTGTGAAATATGACTCGTTAGCGGCTTAGGTATGAATATGTTGAGTTCATCTTTTTAATTGCAGACCCATACGTCAAAAGAATAAAGACATAGAACCGTTTAGTGATGATTTTACTCTTTGCAATTATTACTAACTATCGAGCCGATTTCGTCCAATTATTTATCAAATCCGTCCACGGTCTTTGAAATAATTATGATGAATACTATGTATTTTTTTGATATGCTAGAATAAATACTTTTTCTAAAAAAACGGTTTGAAAAACATCAATTAAGTGTTGTCAGCCCTTTAATCGCGTTTGATTTGCTAAGTGTATTCATTTCATTGCTCGTGACTGTATCTTGCATATCATATGATGCTTTATATTTTCATTTATCTTTTTTATCACTATGAGAGCAAAAGATGAATGTTCATTATTCCTTTGTGAGGTTTTGTTTTTGTTTTGTGTATGCCACTGTTTATAACAAAATAAAACGCCTGTTATCCCCGTACGGTTAGGCAAAGTTGTATCTAATAGTACAGCCATATTTTTCCAGATATGTTAGAGTCCCACGTAAGGCAAAGTTGTATCTAATAGTACAGCCATATTTTTCCACATATGTTAGAGTCCCACGTAATAGGAGGCGACCCTATTGCCATCAACCGGCCTCAAATCCAGTTTCCGTGGCTACTTCTGAGAATTTCCAGAAAGAAAAACCCAATATGACTTTAACCGACCTGGGAATCGAACCTCATGATCAGCACTTGCGACCAGCAGATCAACAAGGCAGTCACAGTGTATGTGAAAGGACTTCACGATCTACCCAAGATGGTACAAAAACTAGGGCGAGTTATACTTTAGCTACCTGGTTACCAATTCCTAATAGTTAGATAAAGTAACCTACACAGAAAACAAGGTGAGTAATACTCTCATACCTACAACTTATTAGTTACGTTACAGCGGTCGATGACCTTGCCCGTCGAGCTATGAAATTAAACAAGAACAATATTTTCGCACGCGTGCGCTAAGAAATGACTTAATGAGTCATTATCTTGTTCGAAACTAATATAGCCTGTACCTATGTATTTTGATATGTTTATGTCCCACGTCTCATTTTCTCATCAATAAATAATTTGCCCAGGGTTTTGGATGCACACTTAGGATACCAGTAAATTACGAAAGATGTCGAATATTCTAAAAATCATCAACATTTCAGCTGAAAGACGTCCACTGCTGGACATAGGCCTCCTCCAAGTGTCACCACATTGACTGGTCCCGTGCTTCTCATTCTCACATCCTGCGGATTCCCGCAACCTTCACCAGGTCATCGGTCCACCTAGTGGGAGGCCTTCCAACGCAACGTCTTCCGTTTGTCGCCGGTTCGCGGTCGCCACTCCAGAACTTTTCTTCCCGGCGGCCATACGTTCTGCGAGCATTGTGCCCTGCCCACTGCCAGTTTAGCAATTCTTCAGGCTACGCCGGTAACCTTGGTTAAAATTCTAATCTATTACTGAAGACTAGAAACTACCAAAGGTTACCGACGTAGCTCGAAGAATTGCCAAACATAAGTAAGTGGGCAGGGCACATTGCTCTCAGAACCCTCGGACGCAAACAGCGTACCTAGGGGCTAACAATACGGCAAGCCCTTATGGCAAGTAAGTAGACTGTTCAGAAACCCCTAACATCATGAAGTGTCATAATTTATAGGGCATGCCAAGTTTATTTGAAAGCACCGCTACCAAATGATACTACAAAATACTACCATTCAGTCAGTGTGCAGTCGTTTCACCAAAGGGAATCTTCTTCTTGCCACCCTTGGCCACCCAATGCTGAGTATTCTTCCAAATCTCTCCATTTTTGTGACTTAGCCATTTTCATTGCATCTGCGCTTTTCTGATTGTCGCCACTGTGGATTAGGCGTTGCAGTATTAGAGAATAGCGCTGGACAATGGCTAGTCCATGGCTGAAACTAATTTGGGCTAAAGGTAATGTAAGCCATTGTTCGTTTTGCCTGTTTGTACCCACTTCCGCCATCTTCAAGTTATCTTATCTACGTATCTATGTCACTTGAATATAAAAACTGGACATGAAACCTATGGTCAGTCAGTATTCAATTAAATTAAACGAATGTGGTAACTTGCGATGTTTCTTACAGAGAGAAGCCTAAACCGGTACATGTGGATGTAGACTTGCTAAGTTATTACAGTTTTTTGTTACTACAATGTTACAAAAACTACCAATTTGTACGAAGAATCTAGGCTATGTTGGATTCGCGAGTAATTTTGTTGTAATGTTTATTAAACTTAGTTGGAAAACTGTCATAATCTGCCTAGCCTTTCCCAACTACGTTGGGGTCGGCTTTTCGTCTAACCGGATGCAGCTAAATACCAGTATTTTACTTTTCGGACTTTCGGGCCACTGAATTCCTGTAACGCCGTGCTGTCCGAGGCACGGAGGAAATTCGGTAATGTAATTGGTGAACACCCATCCACGGTACAACGTAGGAAAGTATGAGTTAAGCTGTAGATCAACACGAGCGGCTGTTATTCAGACACGAGCTCCGCTGTCTTAGTTGGCAAACTGCAACAAGTAACAATTTTGTCATACGGGAAAATAAATGTTTGCAATGTTGCGGAGCAAGCCATTAAGCGATACTGTATAGATATATGCCAGCCTTTCCCAAAGTGGGCGATAACGCCCCCTTGTGGGCGCTGCAGGCCTAAAGGGGGGGCAGTAAGAGACCCAGATAAAAATGGGGGCGTTGTGTAGAGGGGGCGATTTGTAATTTCATCAAGGATGACTCTTAGACACCGACTGAGCTCTCGACTCTCGACTACAACTTGTGAACATCAACTAATATTAATTAAGAGGTCGAGATCGAGAGAAGAATCGATTAATTTTGTTTGTTTATATTTCGAATAAAAGATACTCTGTCTGAATACTATAAAGTGACCTGAGCGCCGTTGTGTACTAACTATAACTACGCTCAGGTCTGAAGTTAACTCTTGTTTAAAATGAATGTTTAATCTCCGCTAATATATGTAGCTCACAATAATTAATTTTATTTGAAGTTATAGTGGTTTTTAAGTAGGTGAAAAAATGGGGGAGCTAAAAATATTTTATTCTCAAAGTGGGCAGTAGACAAAATAAGTTTTGGACCCCTGATCTATGCAGTAGCGCTTCCTCGCTATCTAGATCTTCTAGATTATAGAATGATCTCTTGGTAACGATCTCTCACGTCAGTAATTTTGTAGGTAACAGGAGTGCCTACTCTAGGTATTACATTAATATTTAAGACTAGCTTTTACCCGCTGTTCCTAGTGTTTTCGAATACCGGTAAATAAGTAGCTAAAGTAAACAGTAATTAAAAACAACATTAACAAGAAACAAACAGTTTAAAACTTAGTCATTGTAACTCGTAACGGATTGCTAGCTTTTCAACGAGCACAAAATAACGCGTGTGTAGGTACTGAGCTACGTAATGAGAGGTTTTCTTTTTGAGGGATTAAAAAAAATAGTTTCCAAGAACTCTCTAGATGGCGTTGAACTGACTACGTTAGTTGGTGCCAAAGCCAAAACGCTTGGAAAACAAAATATTGTGCCACGTCACATACGCTCGTTGACTGACACTTTCGTTTGCTTCCGAATATAACTTAGTTTTCTCGCGCTTTGTTAAAATCAGTTTTTTACGTTCCGTTCCTTGCATTAACGTACCAAGTTCAGCGCCATCTATCCAGCGACTAGGGAAGTGCTAAAAAGAAAATCCCTCATAGCAGAAAACGATCTAAGAACATTGAAGTCTTGAGGAACATCCTAGCGAGCTTTTTCTCTGAGATTTGAAATGAACTTCACTTGAAGAATTCTTTATTTGTTACTTTATTTTCTACAGGATGTAAACAGATTCTTCACGAAGCTGTCAACCAAGCATTATATGTTACCGGCCAAACCCGATTACAGGACAAACGTTTGAAAGTTTTACCTATAGTTGGTGCCAGTTAAGATGAGAACAGCGGTCATTGCCCTTTCCCTAATATCTCTTCGTACGAACCAAAACAAATAAACCATGTATCGTTTTTCATTACAAAAAATGTTGAAGATCACGATAGATGACGATTCAAGACTTGAATAGGCTTATGTTTGGTTTTCAAAGTTAAAAAGTTTAATAAATGTAGGTGGGTCAATGACCGCTATTCTCATTTTAACTGGCACCAATTAAAGGCTAAATAATTATTTTTATAAACCATTCAGAAGTAGAAGCCCCACGAAGCGGGGTTTCGTCGACCGGGACTCCATCCACTCGGATGCCGATAAACCAGTTTGGCCTAGGACAAATTAGCTTGTCCTGAAATTGGGTTTGACCGGTAACATACATCAAACTAAGTAAATACGCAAAAAATATTGTTGGGCAACGACGTTTTCTTTTTGGGTGAAAAATCACGTTTTACGGTAAAACTCTATGTAACGCACTCAAAACAATGTGCTGCTAAATGCGTTTAATAATAAATGGGTTATGGTTATAGGTACGGTTTATTTAAAGTTATGTTACCTTAGAAACTAGATATTATTTGAAAAAAAAAACTTGTGTAAAAGTTGAAATTTTGACCTCCAATATCGCCTTAATTAGTAGGTTCCCAGGTATTATCGCAGTGACGCGGATGGGGAGAACAAGTTTCTTTTGGCTTCTTTAAGGGTCTATTTACACCCTTTATATCTCTATCTTTTGTTGGCCTGATTTGGTATGGCCAGGCGGGTGCAATATAAGTTCAGATAAGTACAGACACATAGAGTTACTACAATTGGTCAAATTTATTTTAGATTATATCATATAGATTTCAAGTTTATGTCCAAAACATAAGGTTCAAGGTTGATTGGAAAAATTTGACATTTTCGGGTAAGTACCTTGATTTGCTGGCGTCTGTATATTTTTTATTTTGTCGCCCGGCCTGTGCAGAATCAGGCCGAAACGAAACTTATGTAATACAATTATACAACCCCTTGAGAAATAGTGGTATTATTTGCCTTGTAGAGCCGAGTGGACAAAGAGAAAATCTCTCCGAATATCCTGTTGAAAACTTGAGATCAATCCACTATTTTTTCGAATGTCAAATTTCAGAAAAATCGACCGATTATATCTTTCTTGTTACCGACTCTTGTTAAAAGCGCACCGAGGAAACGATACGTAATACCAAAATAATTGCATTCGCTTGATCCCTTGCTGCATCGTTATTACTTATCCTTTAGTTATGCAATTAATATGTATGATATTTAAGGATTCACTCTATAAATCGTACACTTTAGAAACAAGATTACTTTTTGTTTCCTCGATAGAAAAAAAATCTAAGGTAATCTCTAAAAAACAAAATAAACCCTAAGTACGGTGTAAATACTTCACGGAAGATCATCAAATTTTGAATAATAACAAAACTACATGGTTTCTATTACGCATACATTTTACATTTTCGAAATGTGTATTTGTTTGTATAATATGAAGAAAATACCTAAATTAGCGTGCGAACGCCCATTGTAACTAGAGTCGCCACGCTTCCGCCCTATCCGCTTTAGTCCTGCTTAGGACTACCTAAAATATATTAGCGCCAGAAGCTCGGTGCGCTCTTAAGAACGCTGTTACGTTTTCGATGAACTCGAATTTAGGTATCTAAAGTCGCACACAGCAACATCACGCATACGCACACATTGAACCACTCTGAGCGTTCGATTTTATACTTCACTTATATAATCTTGGTCCCTGATTTTTTTTTTTAATTTTATTATAATAGGGAATATGCATGTATTGTTTTCTTCACTTAAATCAATAAAGTACACTAATATCAACCCAAAAAGAGTATTAAAAGTTAAGTTCAACGACTGCTTGTCGCTCAAAAATAATAATAATATTAAACTTCTGAATTTTCTACGACAGTTCACGTCCGTGACTGTCGTGGCTATGATGTGACGTCATTTACCTCAATCTGCCTTGGTTACATCTAATTTGATTATTTCCCATCCGAAAAAAAAAATAATAAGAAGGGTTGTCAATCAAACCTGTGTGCAACATACAATACTGTTAGGAAGAAAGGAGGTTTTACGTAGTATTATGAAGAAATGAGATTGTACGCAGCATTGTTGGGAATATAGCTCCTATTTATCATTAATCCTATTTTCATAATTCTTAAATTTCAATATTCCGAACGTTCATAATTACTATTCTCAAAAAACCCAATTTCAATAGTCCGAGTCCGACTTTATTGATAATACGAAACATTAAAAATACGAACCCAATTTTTTTTACCTACGTGTTGAGAATTACGCGGTAGGGGTATCTAAAAAGGGGCGAATTTTTCATTATTTTTGCGATAGGATGCCCCGTTTTCAAGATATAAGCAAATTTATAACCTGCTACGAGTACGACTCCATGACGCACGCTCGCCAAGCTCGCATTTTACATTATACACACCCACTTTCTGTCACAAATGTCGTCGCCTTTGGCCTACGCTCCTCATGAACAACGCTAGCAACAATTTTAGCAGTTTATTCGAAGTATTAAAAATTATAATGTTTTTTGGACTAACGATCCATCGAACATTTGATTCTTTGGACATATGAAAATCGGACAGCAAAAAATTTGTATTTATGATTTTCAGAATTATTAATTCCGGGATTTTAAATAGTAGGCATTATAATTCTTCGGTACATAAATTATGAAATTCGGACTGTTGATAATCGTCGACGCCATCTTGGATTTTGGTTATGATCATACATCCGATACCTGCGACCCCAAAAACCACAATTATGACACCCATGACAAAAAGTTGTCAAATTTTTATCAGCGCCATCTTGGATTTCGGTATTTTATCCATATTCGTCACACATACCTACCTTATCCATCCGAATCCTAACCTTACTTAGAGCTGCTTAACCCCACTCATCCATTTTGCAACCTTGTCAACAACTGCTTAACCTTACCCATCCAAATCCCTACCTTACCGAACATAATTTCTTAATCACATAATAAAAGTATGAACCTCGCGCATACTTTTTTTATTTCAGTTCGCAAAAGTATCAACTCCTTCCGATTACTTTATACGACGACGACGGTACTCACACACATGCACACTACAATATTTTCTAGTATTTTTATCATATTTATTTTTTGCGAGAGAACGATACACCCGTCCTTCCACGAGCGTTTCTGAGCGCGGAATGATGAACCGCGAGTGCAAAATGTCTGAAGAAATCGGCAAATGCTTATATTTTAGCTAATAATTGGAAAACATGTTGATTTTGATACAAAAAAATTAGCGGAACCTATAAAGGACTACATATACCGCAATTTATTATAATTTTTAAGATAAAATATGCTGTAAATTTACCTAAAATTGTACCTATTCTGACCCTACTTTTTACTATTTTCTGCGATTATTGTGATGGGAAAAACGTATTTGTGCGAAAATTTATATGACGACATACAAGTTTTCAGATGCCAATCTGGAGATGAATATATTATCTTTAAATTAAGACCATGAAATCTTCACATATGTGATTGCTTATACATTAAAATGGTACCTGAAAAACACTGTTATTTGTAGAAAAATGTTAAAGCGTCCTTAGGCACACAATAAAGCATCATTTAGCTTAAATGCACGCCTACCAAGATGAAACACGAGTGAACAAAAATGTAAAAGTGCTGCAGACTGGAATTCGAGGTCAGTCTTCCAGTTACCTATTGATCGCAATCTGTAGGTGTCTGACCACTTCATATAAGAAATGTCTGATAAACTATCAGACTATCGTTAAGGAGTTTATCTTCTGTTATCAATGTCCCCGGTTACGTGGGAACCTTAAAAACATAATATTGATAAGAGCTTGGGAGTTGGACATTTTTAAAAAGACGCGTTTTCAAAAGGCGTCCCTGGCGGCACCCTGGACAGCTAGTACTCGGTAACGCAGAGTCTGGCTGACTTATCCTTTCACCACGTTGACTCAGCAGAATCAGTACAAGGTGTAGTTAAAATCCTTTGTCTAATTCAACATCAATTTTTAGAGACATTTTTTTTCCCACCAAAAGTAGATTTTCGTGAAGTACTTCCTTTGATTTCCTTGCTGTTCTCTCAAGGTGCAAGCTCCAAGGTAACCTGCGGAATTCAAATTTTCTTACATTTTTTGCAACCGCATTGAACGACTTCTTCATCAAAATAATGGTCATTAAAAGAATTAAATGAATTCATGAGAGTTTATACATACGTATAAACACCATTCACCATTTTATTTTATTTTCTGTGTTTTGTCCTGTGCGGGCTAATAAGTAAATGCTTTTTCTTTCTTTCTTATATTACCGACGCGAATCATATTTTGTTCAACATTATAAATAAATAAAATTTTAAAATTTCTTACGTTTTACGTCAAAAAAAGTAAGTAAATTTGAATTTTGCGGGCCACCTTAACAAAAAACAATTGAAATGACTGTCAGTATAAAATAACATTGTCATGTTTTATTGCCTATATTTATGCCTCGTATTAACTGAGACCTTCGTTACACAAGCAGTAGGACGACCTGGCACACCAGACTTCAAGTTGCCTATTTAGGCAAGTATCAAGAATTCTTGACCCGTGCATGTATGTCAATGGGGGTCAAGAGTGTCAAGACTTACCGATCAGTAAAAATCAGAAAATAAATTAATAATATTATTACATTATTATTTATTAATAAGCATGAGATCCTTTTTCTTCGGATGGGAAATCATCAAATGACCCCCTTCCGCTCCAGGCGGAAGGGAGTGTCAGACTTGTACTGACTAAATCCCATCCATGTTCCTTCTTAGCCCTATGTGTTCCAGAGCCGCGGTATCTCTTTCGAACAGTCCCGCAACCACGGCAGGCATTGGCCCTTCCGGTGTGCTGACATCTCTTTGACAAAAGAAAATACACACATCAAAAATGTCTAGGGATCAAGCATTTTTATGCGGATTTCTTGAGATTGAGATGTGGCTTTGTAATAAATTTATGATTTTATAAATTTATATGGATCCTTTTTGGTGCATTTCATAATTTGAATCAGGAACTCTCAATCAAATTCGAGTAAAAGATGAAAATAAGCTGTCAATATTTTCCCTATAAAAACATACAACGCATTGAAGACATTATTAGTGCTACTGTTTCCCTACTACTGATTAAAACCAACGTTATTATGGAGCGGCGACGTCATTTAAGCAGGGAAGAAATGCTCAGAGCCGTGGGAATGATAGAAGCTGGTTCCCGGCAACGTACTGTAGCTTTAGCTCTGAATACAAGTCAGAGTGTTATCAGTCGACTTTGGACACGTTACCGAAGCACTGGTACCGTGGCTGAGCGCCATGGAGGACGGTATCGCTGCACCACACGGAGACAAGACCGATACATTCAAATCTTAACTCGAAGAGCTCCAACAATAACCGCCATGATGTTAGCCGTGAGGCTTCATCACTCTTCAGGGAACTTAATTAGCGACCAAACAGTCAGAAACCGCTTGCATGAAGTGAACCTTCATTCCCGAAGACCGCTACGGGTACCACCTATAGCAATGCACAATCGTAGGATTCGATATCAATGGGCTCTTGAACACAGAAATTGGGCAGAAGAACAATGGCATTTCGTGTGCTTTTCTGATGAGTCTCGTTTTGGTATGAGACCGGATACAAGACGTATACGACACTGGAGAACCCCTGGACGCCAACAGCGATTAAAATCCTGCCAGGAAGTCCATCCTTATAGTGGTGGAACCATCATGGTATGGGCGGGTATTTGGATCGGCGGAAGAACTGAGTTGATTTGGATCAGAGGCAACCTCAACGCTCAAATTTATGCTGAGACGATTGTATCAGACGTCATCGTTCCTCTACAAGTGCAAATCGGTCCCTTATTTCAGTTAATGCATGATAATGCACGACCGCACACCGCAAGAGTTGTAAGACAGACTCTCGCCGCAGCTAACATCAATGTCCTGCCCTGGCCTGCTCAGTCGCCAGACTTGAACCCGATTGAGCATGCATGGGATATGCTACAGAGAAGAGCTCTGCCGAATATGGAGGGTATCCAGTCGCAAGAAGACCTTTTTTTGTTGTTGCAACGAACATGGGCGGCCATTCCACAGCGTGATTTGGATGAACTCATTTTGAGTATGCCAAACCGATGTTCTTGTGTTGTTAGTGTTCGCGGTAGAAACACGGATTATTAATTGTTTAAGTTACCCAATAAAATTTTAAAGAAAACTGTTATTTCAGTCTTTTTTTCGAACTTTAATGTTAGTGGTTCAAATGTCAAAAATCCCTTTATTAGGAAAATGGCAAATTTCTTTATTAATGCAAAGGTGACTTGGTTTATCGTTACTGTGACAAACGAAAACACTTTATTTGATGAATCCTTAAAGAAAATTTTAATTAATATCAATCAGGAGAAAAGTTATTGCAAAAATATATGTTGATCCCTAGATACTTTTGATGTGTGTATATTCCTCAGAAATTTCATTTAATTCAAAAATTATTAGGTTTTTTTTTAAAGTTATAGGTAGGTTGCTGGCAACTTTTAATTGTTTTCGAATTGAACGTTTTAATAAAATAACGTTGTGTGAAGCCATAAAGCAACATAAGGTCATTGCATGAAGTTTTTATTTCACAACAGGTTCGCGGCAGCTGGTTAACCGAGATAGCATTTAGAACCACGTGACCTGCGACCCTAGTTACTTGCCTAACCACTTGCCCAGTTACTTGCCCAACGAATAGCATTTCTTTTCAAGATAGGTTTATCACATTACGTAAGTTAGCTAAATATTAAATGTGAACGCACGACGAAGAGGGCTCAACCATGCAAGTAAAGTAGTGCCAGACCACACGGCATTGCTCACAGCAATCCGTTATACATTTTGAAACTAAGTACCTATGTTTGGTACATAAGAATCATCAGCTGCATTCATTTCAAGCGTAATTTTTAATAAGGATGGAGCAATATTCTCTTGAGTTTGATACTTGAAGTTTCACACGATGTAAATGGGTAACACATTGCTCTATAATGTTATAACGTAATTAACATTTTTATTTTACTATGGATAACCTTACGCCAAATCCCACGTGCAAACGGGGAAATACTACCCACAATGCTATATGGCTTCTTATTTAACATTTGTACAAGTATTTCATGAAATTGTATTGAAATAATCTCCAAATTTCTCCACGCGTCAAAAGATCCCAGTAGAAGACTCAGAATTTCAAAGAAGGCACTTATTAGATAAGTTCCAAAACTAAAACCAGAAAAGTCCTGCTCTAAAAAGTATTAAAAAAAAAATTGTCTCTTCTGAAATTGTTGTGTACCTAAAAATCATCATAATTACAGGCTATTTATTATGCTAACATTTAACAGGAAAAAAAACTTCCATATTCTCAATTACCAACAAGATAACACTCGATTAACTGCCGTTTTTTGCCCTTATAAACCATTGTTCCACATTTCCCAACAAAATCTAATTTCGGCTATGTATTGTGAAAAACAGTTAGGTTCATGGTGTCTAAAACCTCGGCGATTAAAACAATGGTGTCCCAATAACGGACAACGGTGTGATCCATTGCGAAACAGTGATTCATGTAGCTTAATGAATTACGGCTGCTAAATAAAGTGGGATAAGCATTAATGTATGCCCAATGAGATTTTCTTTCAGCAAATATTACGAAGTCCCACACAATCTTTCGTCTTTCATTAAAACCGTTTATTTAGGACTGATATTTGGAAAATAGTACATTCTGATACAAGTGGAGAAAGTTTGTTATTGCGTACGAGGCGGAATTAACTTAAGTTTTTGAGCCGAGAACTGCAATAACAAATGTCCACGTGTATCAATACACTTTTGAAGAAATAAATTATAAGAACGAAAAATATTTTTGTCATGAATTACTATGAAACTATGATTTTAATTTTACTATTAGTTTTTAATAATCATGTTTATTTATGATATTCTATCTATAAAAACAATTTGAATATTCAAAAAATATTTATGTCGTAAAGACGCAAAAAATTGCGAAATTGGCAATTTTCATTCCCGCACGTGTGCGGGAAAATGGAAAAAAACGCACGCGTGTGAAATACATTGCATGTTGTACTTAATCGTAATGCGTTATGGACCAGTTTTCGAGGAAGTGTATTGAAAATTGATTAATTTTCTTTTTTTTTCAAACTCTTGTGCAATTCAAAAAACACATTAGTGAAGACCGTGTCGTGTCTAACAGGGAGTCATTTTAAGACGTTCAGTAATTAGGAAGACAAACACGAAAACAAAAAACGTTAAGACAGCAGTAAAAATTACAACAGTATGGGTAATCAAACGAGAAGTGGCCCTGTTTATCAAAGTTCGTGATAAATTGGCAAACAGCCAGTTAAATGTAATTCAAGAGACTTTATAAACTACTTTTTTTGCTTCATCTGCTGTCAATCACGTTGACCACATTTTCGAGTGATTGACAGGACTTTGTTAGAAAATGTTTGTCAATATCCGATTTCTGTGGTCAAAATACATTAGCTTGTTTACTAAACAAACCATTGTTTAGCACGTTCCTAAAGTAGATCAGAATGCACTGTTTGAAAAGAAAACAAAGTACAAAGTAAGTACAAGTACTAGCAACTTTTAGACAGGGTTAGTTTTCAATGACCGGCCAAATTTTCAGAAATGGTTTAGAATCGATAATATTTTCGATATAATAAAAAAAAAAACATTTTTTTTTAAATAATATTTCATTCTTGTCCACCACTTAAAAGCAAACGTGTGGATATTACAACAGCACAATTCAGTTCAACAGCCTAGATAGGTAGCAGTTAGCACACACATACATTTGGCGGTGCATGCACGCACACAAGGGCATTGGTTCCCACTAGGTTTATGATTTAGAAAAATTTTAGGACACTTTCAAATGAATGCTATTATTTTATTTTATATTTTTCGACAATAATATTTAAAATGCACTTTTGGTTTGATATCTAGATCTTAATTCTAAATTATGGCTGGTCATTGAAAAATAACCCTGTATAAGCGCTCAAGCTGAAAGAAGTGTTGCAATTCTAACATTGCAAATATATTTTTATCTAAAAATAAACTAGGGTCAGTACACACAAACAAAGCGTATGTGCGAAGGCGAGCTTTTTTTTTATTGTGTACAATAAAGAAAAAGAATGGCACGAAGCTTGTAGCTTATTTTTTTTAAGCCCCTTGCTAAATAGTTTTATTTTACATTTAATTATTTTCAATTATAAGAAAAAATATATTTAAGTAGGTATAATAAGTTCCCCTCTAAGGGACGCATTGGTACAAATTCTAACCGAATCAAAATCTTTAAACGAGGATAGGTACACGTCACACGATTTGCAAAGTCAACAACTTTATGTTGTTATATTAATTATTTAGATCTTTAGATTAGTATTTTTTTAAACTAAATTAATATTATAAATTGTACAACTTCTTTATGCATGCGGAGTTTACATTTAAGTGATTGTTGCACTGTTGCATTTAAATTTTTGTATGTTACTTTTAGCATACAACCTGTGTAAACAATTGTTGGTGAACCAATAAAAAATAAATAAGCCCCACTAGGTACTACCAAATGAAAAATATAATCTACTAAAAGTGAGAGAGATTCAGAATGTATAAAACCGACCACCATCCGGGAACTTCTAACAGATCGTTTCGGAGAAAACACCGCAACGGAACCAGCCTTTCGCCCTACGGATGTACATCCGTTTAGGTAGCTGTGGGAAAAAAACCACCCCTCTTTATCGTGCAATTCTAATTTAGAAATACTTACAAAAGAAACGTTATAATTAACACTTGTTTACCTACACTAGCAATTAGTCCTCCAAAGGTCAAACTTTAACCGTTAAGTGGGCAAAGGTCATCAGTTACCTACTCAGTGCTTGCCTGCTTTCATACCTAGACAGAATTCTTGCGATAGCGATGGTTTAAAAGTTAAAAATGGAATAAGTTTGGCATAAGCTATTGAAAATCTCATGTCAAACCTGTTGAAACTTGTTGTCGCTCGACGCGAACAATATATAGATTTCAATTTTCAATGCCGCGAAGGGAAATTCCTTTTCATGCCTTTTAGTCGATCTCTAAACATTTAGAAGTTCATTTAACTTCAATCAAATTTTAATTTCGCGGGCTATCCTGGCGCTTCCTCCTAGTGGTGCCAACCGTCGGACTGCCAAGTCATAGGTCTCAAGTTCGAACCCAAGACACGCACTTCTGATTTTTCGGTTCCATGTGCGTATTGTATAATTATCACTTGCTTAGTTGAAAGAAAACATCGTGAGGAGAAACCAGCATGCCTGAGAGATATTCCTCGACGGCATGTAAAGCCAAGTTTGAGGTCTAAAAACTCTGACACCAGGTTCGGCACTAACCACACGATAAAGAAATGACTTCATCTTCATTGAATCTAAGATTTTCTTATTCTTTATTGCACACAAAAATAAAAAATATACACACAAAAAATAATTTATACATATAGCTTAATTATGTACAACGGCGGGCGATTTTATTTTCTTATAAAACCTAGATCATTTTTATGAGATTTTAGTTTCATAGTGTTGTCATTATACCACAAAATACCTAACTGATTCTACATTCAGGACTAGACACATAGAACGTTGGCACCTGTCGTTCGAATTAATTCTTACATCTGCATTCAAGGTACTACTGAGGTATTTTCCTATATCATCATAAGATACCTGAATGATGATTATTCTTTTCCACTAAGTATTTTAAAGTGGCTGATATAAGCCCACTGGATCAATATTACTAATCTCTAGAGAGCGCATGTGATAAAACCGCCCATTTCACACTAGCTTTAAATGTAAGTACTTTTCTTTAATGTAATTAACAATAAAAATCAACATCATCTGCCTAGCCTTTTCCCAACTCTGTTGGGGTCGGCTTCCAGTCTAACCGGATACATTTACATGGAGCGACTGCCTATCTGACCTCCACAAACCAGTTAGTACTGGGTAATACGATACCCCTTGGTACTGGTTGACTTTTTGGGCCACTGACTACCTGTATCGACTGTCAAAAATCTACAAATGACAGCCGGGACCAACAGTTTAACGTGCACGGAGGAAACTCGGTATGTAACCTAGGGTGGTCACCCATCCACAAAACAACTAAGGCAAGCACGGCTTAACCTAAAGATCGACCCGAGCGGCTGTTATTATTTAGCCACGAGCTCCAATAAAAATCAAATCAAATCATAATTTATTTGTTAACATTATAGGTAAAAAAGTACAGGAGCTCTTAACGCGATCCATTTTAGGACCTAAACTGAACTGTTCTTCTAATTCGTACCATGACGTCAGTTTAACGATTCAATTTAGGCCATGCCATCTGACAGCGATTGTCCCCGAACTGAGTCGCAAGTTTTGGTTTCATTCAGTCTAAATTTGTATTTGTTTGGTACCATGACGTCCTTAAAGCAGCTCAACTGAAACGCTCAGCTGTCAAATTAAGCGATTCAATAAAAGTTACTATTTCTCTAAAATATAATGAATTATTGACGAAAATAAAGTTTTTAGTTCTATTTTAGTGGAACTTTACAAAAACCAATGTAAGTGTACTTTAATCTTTCTTTTAAAGTCTAATATACCTATATTACATGCCTTTTCTAACTTAATCTAACTACTTTTGTTTGAGTTTTATGAGGAAGATTCTGCCTCACACTATGCCCAAAAACGTAAAAGGCTCCAGTTAGGCAGCCAGTTGGAGCCCTTCAATAACTTTGAGGATGCCGATTGAAATAATGTTTTTTTATCGAATTCAAAACTACACTTCACTTTAACTTACGAGTTTACGAGATATCTTCCGCGATTGTTATAATTTTATTTTTATTCATAGATCGTATCTCATTTTTATCTGTTTTAACACTAATAATCATAACTTATGTCTTTTTTTTAATTTTAATTGTAATTAAAGTAAAATTACACCATACGTTTTTATTTTTCCTTGTATTATTTTTCGTAAGCTAAATAATCTCTTAAATGTAGGGTCTACTATTGTATTTCATGTCTATAGCCACTCATTTTAATTTTTAATTTCTCTTAAGTTAACACTTATTTTTGTGAATGCTGGTTAACCTGTAATTGGCGACTGTGTAAGTACAAGACTGTAAAACCTATGTACACCTAAATGCTGTACACAGAAGCTGTTGTTGATCCTATATTAATATAAATAAATAAATTATTCATTATTTTGAGCTTCCGATATTTCGACGCTGCGCGCTGTTGCAAGCGCCATGATCATCATCATCATCATCCCATCGCGGGATGACTGGAGAATGCGGTTGGAAGATTAAATAAATTGTTAGGTGCAGAGTCAGACAAATCTGTCTACCCTCTTTCTTAATCTTTTGCTACGCGCTCTACTGAAACTCGACACGAATTCACGGCAATACACTCTCACAGTAACACTAGGTTTTGTGGAGTCCATAATAAGATTTCTGTTTCTTTTGTCTTGAAGCATAAAAGGTTAAAACAGTATTTTTGATAAACATTATTTCTGAAAGGAGTTGTTTTTCCCAGGGACGATTGGTCGAGAAGTGCGACATCTATGTATATACCTACCACTCAACCACCAAGTCAAAGCAACCTATAACCTATAAAGCAGTCTTCTCTAAATAAACTATATTTGCCCACGAAACCATCTGCTCCTCACGCATAGCCTTTACAGCAACTCAAGCGGCAAGTGAACACCCAGTTCACAACGCTATTATAATTGACGATACATCTTCCATTTCCCACATCCCACAAAAGGAGGATGGTGCTCGAACAATGGAGACGCTATCATCCTTTCTGATCGCGAGAATGGTACTCACAATACAACTTCCGACCTGGAAGTAGCGGGTTCGGTTTTTCTATTTACATGTTGGTACATTACATACTCATTTGTTTTTCATTTGTTTTTCATGGTACTTCAATAGAGATAAGAGATGCAATGCTCTTATATAAGTAGGAATGAAAAGATGCATTAGGTTAGGTACCTCTAAAAATCAAAAAGTAAGTTTCCAATTGTTGTGTGTTGTGCTAAGAGTTACCAATTTTTTGAACTTCGAACTTATTTATTAGTTTTAGAATTATAATCACTAAAATCATCAATACAACCCTCTGAGATCATTAAATCCTTTTCAATGACTACTTCATGGAGAATTCTTTCAATTAGACTCTAATTGAAAGAAGTTTTCATGAAATATGATGATGTTAATTATAACTCTATCAAGCCATATTTGTTACTTTCGCGAATCATATTTTATTTGAATCAACATAAAAATCATTACCCTTCCTTTTGGTTTCGCTGTAGTTGGGTAAAAACCTGACACTGACCGGCAAATTGCAAAAAACGGCTACCCCGGTACCTTAAAATCCCAAATTAAAACTTGCATCATCTATAAACAATAGCAAGAATTCGCAACAAGCCCGTTACAAGTGTTACAATTGTATTACTGAACCATTGCAGAGTTGTGCTGTTTTGCATGTTAAAACGATAACATTGCGAGAGTAGAAAATAGATGATACAACTATTCGTTACGGAACAAAAACTGCAGCTGCATGGTAGAGTATTGAGTCTAACTGATGTGTAGGTCATCAACACTTGATTGTAAGTTCATTTGGAATATTGATTAGGCCGTGGACGTGTTGAGGGTCTAAAACTTTCCAAACGAAGGTGTTTACAGGTTTGTTATTCAATCACGCCGCAGCTGTTGGATGGATTTGGATTAAGAATGAATTGAGCCAGTTTATAAGTTTTTACCTCGTTGGTCGATTGTTCGCAATCGCTACTGCCGAGCATGAGGTCCTGGGTTCGATTCCCAGTGATTTTAGATTTTTCCATCAAGAATTTCTCAGTAGCAGCCACGGAGTCTGGATTCGTGGCCGGCTGATTGCAATAAGATCGCCCGCTATTACACGGGACTTAAACGTAACTGGCGTAATGTGGGTGTACATACTATTAAGTACCTACACCTCTCCCTAACTCTTCGTCGATTAGACGAAATTCTTCTGAATGAGACGAAATTTAAAACATGCATTAAACGCACACTATGTAAGCAAGCATATTACAAGTTGAGCGATTATATCGCTGATAAAAATGCTTGACTCAATGCTGGTACTGCTCCACAAGGACAGAGGCGCATAAATTGATAGCATTAAATTGTTTTGTTGAAGCTGCTGAAGATTGTACAACTATATTTGCATTGTATAGATTCAAGCTCTTTAGTATTATATAAATGCATAGCCCATATTGTGTGGGTACTATATGTACTAGAAAGCTATCGCTATCATTCACTGGAAACCTACGTCTTTTCTTGACTTGAATGTGCCCTGGCGGTTTAGAGTATGTCATGCTCACTCAAATGTCTCGCTGATGGTGGCGCATGTGTCGGATCATTTAGTTCCCTTCAAAATGGTTGAGTTGAATGGTGCTAATCCATGCGTCATGTCCGTGAACGGGCGCTGTCAGTTGTGACTGGTCATCTCCTAGTTGCCATGGCTTATTTGAATGTTTTTGCTGTGGACACTTTTAACGTGCACATATTGCTACATTGTTCTCACATAATATACCACCTCAACATGAATGATGTAACCAAGATTTTGTAACAATATTCTGATTTAAAAGAGTGTCCATGGAGTTTCTTGCCCGTTCTTCTCCATAGAGATCTACGCTAGGGAATGGGCCACTACAGTACTTTCACAGTTTTTATGTCTTGTGACTGGGACTGTAGCTACATTTAATTTTCATCTTTGTTTCGACAATTCAAAAGTGCCTGTAACTGGCTTACTTGAAATAAATGCTTTGATTTTGATTTTGATTACCGGCGTGATTATATGTTGATGTTATGTTTATAAGTTTCAGGAAAGTAAGCAAAGTTGATGAGATGAATGCCCATTTAGACTAACTCTAGGCCAAAATCTACATGAGTGTCTAAATAAAAACTGTGCTCTCGGTGCAAAGCTGCAGCATCGAAATCCGAATTCCAAATCCGTTTTCCGACGATACTAGCTATGTAAAACATAACCTCTTCCATGGAGTCGCGCAGTTGGGCAAAAAGTGGATGAATATGTAGCAGAGCTTCATCCGCGGATGGCATAACGCCCGTTCACAGTATTGCACGTTGAAACTGATGAGATCTGTTCAAGTTTATGCTTTACTTTACGACTTTATCACCATTAAAATTACGTTTGTTGACAATATTCTTAGCTTCGCCAATGACGGATTTTCATACAAACTTTCAACCCAAATTTCCCGTGTAGAGGTTGAATTTCACAAAATCTTTTTTTAGCGAATGCCTACGTCATAATATGTAGCTATATGTATGACAAATTTTATCCCGATCTGTCCATGGCTTGAGCTGTGCGTGCGTAGTCATTCAGGACACGATTTAATTAGCATTAATAGATATTGCATAATCAGCCTGTTGAGCCTGTAATGTTCAGCTAGGACACAAACCTCCTCTCTATGAGAATTACTTTTTGGTTCTAGGACATGCCGGTTTCCTCACGGTGTTTTCCTTCACCGTTTTGAGAGCAGTGGTGATGAAATAAATTACACATAGTAATGCGTAGGTGGCCGCCATCACTGGGCCACCGCTGCTAGATTGGGACGTTCCGTATTGCAGTAGTTATGATCTATCATTCCCAGGCATGGCCAACTATTATGTGTTCTGAGACAGTGTGCATCATATCACTTTAACGTTAAAAAAACATTATTTTGTGATGATCTTATGTTGTTATCAATAGCTGTTTGCATATCCTCCATGAAGATGTCTTCATCACCATTTAGGCGAAAACTCCCCTGCTAAGCTACTAAGATGGTAAGTAGTTAGATAGAACTAATGTTTAGCACAGAAAAACCAAATTGCTTATAACAGAAATACGAAACACATAAGCGATTCCAATTTTTGATACGACTTAAAAAGTTCCAAGATAACCTTTCCAATTAAAATCGAGGACATGTGACATTCTACCGACCTGCAATGGATGCATGGTGAATAATGGTGGTACGGCCTTCATCCTTTCACAAAGCTAGGATAGTTTAATTACTTCGCATGAACAAGGATACTTACCAGATTGAGTTCCGTACAACAGAACCCGGCGACGCGGTAGACCCACAAGAAGATGGCGATAGCTTGTCTTATCAAAAGGATTGGGCTCAAATAGCCGAAGACAGAGATAAATGAAAAGAGAGATGAGAGAACTTTGCCCTGCAGTGGCACACAGGCTCATAATATTAAATAAATAGTCTATCATTACTGACAGGACCATTGTGGCCAATAAACCTGACATAGTGGTGATAGACCGATCAGCGCGCCGTGTAATGATAATCGATGTTACCATTCCGCATGACGAGAACCTAATGAAAGCTTATATTAGCCAAGAGTCATCGAGGCTCTTTCGACCATCTTTCGAGGCTCTCCTTAGGCGGTTGGGGCAAGGCAGTAATCCTCGATACGGCTCGCATTGTGAGGAGGTTCCTGTCTCTGGAGCCCTAAACACTGGTAGCGGGAGCAGGGTCCAAACCCTGCTTCCGACACCAGCGAACCACTTTTATTTATTTTTTTAAATGGTGTTTTTTTAAGAAATATCTATAAATGTGTAGATAAATAAAGGAGATAATAAATGATAAGGATAAGTACCACTGAACCTGAGGGAAATAGCTAAGAAAATTCACTTTCAATCTCCACTTTTAATGTCTGGACAAATTTATTCTCATACATAAAACGTTTTCATGTGCCATTGTTGTCGACTCAAATAAACAATTCGCAGTTTGTTTTTTGCCATACAAAATATGTAGTAGGTATTACCTACTACTCGTTTGGACCGTTAGTTTCTTATGAACAAAGCTATCATTACCACCGGTCGTAAGGTTACTAGAGCAACAGTAAAAGTAGGTAAAACCATAATTTTGATGTTTAATTTTTTACAAACACAACTATTAAATTCTAGTCAACCTTTTTTATTGAAACTGGTTTTGTTTTTGAACAAAACCAGTCTTTATGTAACAGACAAACAAGGACACGCATTTTGATTAGAAATAGACGATTTACGAGTATGATGAACTGCTAATTAAATAGTTGCGGGCTCGGCTGCTGCTGAATGAGCTTACCGTCTCCTACGTAATAATCTTTGTACGATTTTCACCAGAAAGGAAAAGTTTCTAGGTAGGTAGGTAGGTATCATCATCTGCCTAGCTTATTACCAACTATGTTGGGGTCAGCTTCCAGTCTAACCGGTTACATATAACTATACACGACATAACATACAGACAAAAGGGCACACGATTCATTTAGAAATTTGTTCCAGCGGACCTGCAACCTGCTTAATTTTACATTGAGCGATTGCCCATCAAGCAACCTCCGCAACCAAGTTAGTACTGGGTAATACGATCCCCCTTGATAAGACTGATTGTCAGTCTTCGGGCCACTGACTCTCTGTAACGACTGTCAATGATCTACAAAAGATATTAGACAACCGAGACCAACGGCTTAACGTGATTTCCGCGGTACGGACATCCACAGACGAATGACGAGTTGACGACATCGAACCGAGCGGCTGTTATTATTCTAGGTCCCATAAGGCTTATTAAGACTTATTGTTCATATAAGAAAACAGGATCCAATAGTTTCAAATCTATTTTTCATTCTGTGACAACACACAGTCAACTCGTACATAAAACGCGACGTGTAGAAGCCTTCATTAACTACAAAAGTTCTTTTTACAGCGAAATTGAGCGCTAACCAAGAGTTTTTGATAACTCATTAAGGCGACTGCATGAGCTAAACGCGAGTTTTATAATGCAAAAAATCATGTGATTCACTGCAATAAACAAAACCAGAAAAATATATGATATTCTTCAGGATCTAAGCTAGTACGATAGTGTTTTGAAAACATAATACAATTAATTTTATTCGATAGAAAAAAATCACGAACTTATCTCTAAAAATTTCTTTTAACGAGTAAAAACCATACTAAAATACATGCGATCATTCTGATTTTTTGGCAAATAATTCTACAAGCAACATATTAGCATCATAGTGTTTACTTTTTTAGTCCCATCAATAGATTTTTCACTCATTTCGCACTATTCGGCCCGCAGTGACTGACGTAACAACCACTTTGTAGTGCAAGCTGATTAGAACCTTAATGTAACAGAATTTCAAACAAAGTTTGAACCACCACAAATAGACTTGCTTATTTAGCTCCTGTAGTCGCCTTAAGCACAACCCATATAGGATTTAAAAACGGAATGAAAGCAACATGTAGATGGAAGATCTCATTGGGCACACACGGCTTGTTACACATAATTTTCTTATGGTTTTCACTTCAATGGTTTACCTAAGCATCATTTATCTGCTCATATAGGTATCCAGAACATACCATATTGTTTTTACAATAAAGTTAACTTAATAATGTACATGTAGTAAAGGTCAACCAAAGCTATAAACTTCAAAGTACGTGCTTCCTGTTATAGGTAGGTACGATTGATTGCACCGGAATCACGGAGCTCTGCTCTGGTTCAAGTTCTACGGGGATGTAATCCGTGCGCGTCCTAGCGTGTCGTGCTACGCCATGATATTACCGACACCCCCTCAAATGGCTTAGCATGATCCTCCGTTACGCCTAAAATACTGCAGCATTAATTTTGAAATAAATATATGATAAAGTTGAGGATTAATGCTAAGTACTAAGTGTGACGAAAACACGATTCCATAAACTTTTCTCGATAGATAAAAATTCCAAAGTTACCTCCAAATCGAACAATAAACCGCTGGTATTCATAAAGTACTTCAAATTAGATCATGAAACTTTGCATACTACTGAACTAACTATAAAGCAGGTCTTATGTGTTTTACTTTTTAGTCTAATCAATAGATTTTTTGTAAATCGCCAAAAACCACTAATTTCGCACTATTCGGCCGTAGTGACTGACGTAACAACCGCTTTGTAGTGCAAGCTGATTAGAACTTTATTCTAACAGTATTTCAAACCAAGTTTTAACCACCACAAATAGAGTTGCTAATTTTAGGGTTAGAAGGGCCTTAAGTTGCTACGACACCCTACGACTGCTACGCACAGCATAATGCGACAGTAATGTGTTAAACCAATTTTTTAGGGTTATGTGGCCATAAAAGGAAGCATTCTTTGGTCAGTTTTACTTGGAATGTTGCACTACTTCGATGAAAATAGGAAAGAAGGTCAAAGTTATACATTGTGCACCGCTCGGTGCTCAACTAATAATAATTGTTTGTCAATTAGCGGCGAAACCGAACAATATTGTGTAACTAGAATTTTTGTGGGATACTAGAACTACTCGTACAAAACCTGATACTGAAAAATCATGCTCTAATTAAATTCGGGGTTTACAAGTTAAAAATTAACTCCTCCTATTGTTGAAGTCAGTTAAAACATAGCATATGTAACCCGGGCCATACTATCGAATCGATTGACAGCTTATTCATGAAACTCGGCGCTACGTACCTAGGAATAGGAACATATCAACATAGGTACGTTAATACAAACACATACATCATACACAGACTGCTAAAATCATAACCCTTCCTTTCGGCTTCGCCTTAATAGGATCTTAAGTACCACTTGCACTTGCACGAATTATTTGATTTGCATATTAGGCTAAAAGTAAGAATAAACGTGCCTTGGCCAACACACTGAAGTCTAATAAAAAATGAATCGTGCAGATAATTGTCTGAAGAAAAACCAAACATGCTATTTCATATTTGTTGTTACACCGAACGACGAGTAAAAGCAAAACTTAGGTAATTGGCACGACAAAAATTCATGGTAAAAGTCCGTAACACGCACTTCCTATCGGAAATGTTAATAAATTAATTACTTGCCTATGATATTAAACCCGACACAAGGTAAAGATATCATAAATAAGTAAATAGTTTCACCTTTTACATTATAACAAA
This sequence comes from Xestia sexstrigata, assembly GCA_941918905.2. Taxonomy (NCBI): domain Eukaryota; kingdom Metazoa; phylum Arthropoda; class Insecta; order Lepidoptera; family Noctuidae; genus Xestia; species Xestia sexstrigata. Next base: position 4,854,179 of record OW799200.2, on the reverse strand, counting down.
AAAAAAAAAAACAATTTAACGCCATCTGCAAAAAAAACAAGTAAATACTTGTGCACTTACTTTGTCAACTATTTCTTCAGATGTCCGCAGCTTCAACGAATTTTGTCTCTTCGGGATGGTGGATCTCGAGGAGTACCGGTGTGACAGCCTCCTCGCGAAGTTACTCTTGAAGTCTTCACATCTCATGATGGACTCCACGGGTCTACTGAACTCCTGGTCCAGAGGCCCGGGAGCCTTATTAACATGTTGCATGAACATCGTTGGATACAAAACACATTAAAAGTCATTATATACAAGCAACTTCATTGAATAAAGATCGTAGGTTGAATTTAAAGTGACGTTGGTTTAGCGCGCACAGCAGTGCAACCGTTATCGCTTGCGGTGTATGTGGTACTGAATCAGTATCCCACCTGTCTTGTTTACAGTGATGCCAGATTGGGGGTAATCCCCCCTAATCTGGGGTTTTTTTAAAGTAATGGAGCGACAATTGGGGGGACAGCGTTTTTGGGCGGATTTGTGGTGGAAAAAAAAATGTGGGTTTGGAATTAAGGGATTTTTATGATGTTTTTGTTAGCGAATTGGCATTAGTAAATTTATCTTCTCCCATTAGCAATTATTAAAGACAAGCTTCGATACATATTAGCCATTCACACTGCCAAATCCATCTTGAGAATAAGATATTCACGGTTAGAAGGATGTGTTATTTTTAAACCCAGTTCAATTATTATGCTAAGTATAGAGATCAGAAAAAGACGGAACGAAACTGCAGATGACGCGAGAGAAGATGCATATTCTGTAATGGAAGCTATTGTTGAAATAGTATAAAATTATAGAATTTATTTTAAAAAAAAGCCATTTGTGGGGCATGTTTTCCTCATAATCTCAATTTTGAGAGGATTTCGATGAAGGTTTGGGGAGAACGCGAGACGGTCATCTGGCAACACTGCTTGTTTACGCCTTATAGACAAGCCACACGGACTGCACCTAAACCTTTCCATAAACAGAGATGATTTTTGAAGTCTCCATGATACAAAAAAAAAAACAGAAAAGCTCTTGTAAGACTATTTTAATATAAGTAGGTACTGCAAGAATTGTCTAAATTAACAACAAAAAATTTGTTTTAGGTTTCGTTTTATTTTGTGTTTAGCGACATCTAGTGGTACTTTCTGGTTCAAATTAGGAACCATAGCTAGTCCACACACTTTAGTTTATCACTCGATTCAAAGATTTCTCTATTCTCAATGTCAATGGTGGTAAATGGTAATCACTAGATGTCACTGGATACCGTACAATCAAAAATTAATTTTTACATGGAACCTGCGCGGAACCTACTATACTTTCTTTATTTTTTTATTTGACAGGTGTCCCTGTCTTCGTATTTCATAACCGGTTTTTGCTTAGAACCCAGAAAATAAAAAAGTAGGAAATATGATAAATTCATCTGTTGTCGGGCCATCCGCCATTGGCCCACAATATTTTAACCATTAAAATGGATAATAGAGAAAGACAAGCAGGTAGGTAAAAATGTATTTTATCATAAGACAGGCTTTTATTATACCTACTGTTTTGAATAATATACTGACTAACTCTTGCCCACGTCCTCGTTCGCATGGAAATTTTGATGTGTAAGTGTGAGACTAAAAAATAGCCTACGTCCGATTCTCAGATCTACCAAATATACCCAATAAACCCGGCCAAGTGCGCGTCGGATTCGCGCACGAAAGGTTCAGTAGGTACCATTACTAAACAACACTTCCAAAAAAATCACGTTATTTGTATGGAAAAAAATATAAAATATTTATTTAATTCTAACTAAGTATTTATTTTTTAAGGGAATATACAACTAAATATTCTGTGAAAATTTTAAAATGAAATTATTAATATCGAGCTAAAAACGGCAAAAAAACATCGTTTGTTGAATGGGAGCCCCTCTTAAATATTTATTTTATTCTGTTTTAACGGGACCCTAGTAATAAGTCACAGACAGATGGATAGACGGAAAGTGGAGTCTTAGTAATAAGACTCCACCAGGCTGTACCTCATGAACCGTGATAGCTAGACTGTTGAAATTTTCACAGAAGATGTATTTCTGTTGTTGCTCTAACAACAAACTATAAAAACATATTAAATTAAATATTTATAATAGACTTTACAACAAACGTGATTTTTTGATAATGATCGGAACCCTTCGTGCGCGAGTTCGACTCGCACTTGGCTGGTTTTACTAGCTTGTGTTGGGCATATGCTTCCCCAATGTTTAGCATATTTGAAGATTCAAAGGCTCATCCTGCAATCCACCCATGAATACTTGACTATGTGTTTCTCCAATAATTTTGATATTTTTCATGTTTAGATATCACCATTTTTCCACCAATACTCCTGACGATACAAGCTGAAAATATCTTAAGAATAATATCACAGAACAAATAAACCGTTTAAATGAAGTTACTATTGCAGATTTGAATACTTTACGTAAGTATCCTTACTCGCATAAAATGTGGTACTTTTACCTAAATAACAAAATAAATAAAATAAAATACGTTTAATTCAGACTAATAAAATGTCCATAATTTGTTAGTAACATTATGTTAAATGATGTTACAAATGGTCTCGAGCTGGACACATTCCGCCACAATAACAAATTTAAGATTTTTATTAAATTAAATTGCGGCCAAACCGAAAGGACTGGCTGTGGACACCGGACTTTGACAGAATCTCATTATATTATTTACTAGGTCCGCAGTCTGCCCTCCAATTCGTTCGGATTTTACACAACTTAATTTGTCACTGATTTTCTTTTAAATTTTGATAGTTTTGATGCTGAAACATGGCGAAGTTACCCGGACAGCCGGACATTTGTAGTTCCTTTGACCTCGTTGAGATCGTATTCATATGCGTGGTGTTCACGTTCATTCTGATCTTCTTGGCGCAAGCGGGTCGCATCCTCAATTCTGGCTTTATACACGGCTCTAGTAGAGTGCCTGGGAATGCGGGTGCCTGTGAGGTATTTATACTATTTTCTATTTTATAAGATTTTAGCTTTTAAATAATTACTAAATGAAAATTGTCAAATATTTTTCCGTATTTCTGTTACCTACTCTGACTTTGATAGACGCTTCGTTGGAAGTCGGGGAAGCTGGTCCTCATTCGGAAGCCGGAACATCGGCTACGACTGGGTGCTGCGCGCCGACCTCCCTAGCGGATCAGCGTCGTTTGCTATACAGACGACACGCTGGTGCTGGCACAGGAGGGGTCGCAAGATGCGGCGGCCGAAGTCACGACACGCGGGGTTGCGATAGTTGTTGAGAGGATCCGGCAACTGGGTTTCGAGGTGGCATTGCACAAGTCCGAGGCCATGTGCTTTCATGGACCTCGGAATACGCCACCTCCAGAATCCTCACTGACGGTAGGAGGGGTATCCATCGGCGTCGAGTCGACGTTGAAGTACCTGGGAATTGTCCTTGACAGCCGGTGGAACTTCGTGGAACATTTCCAATGAAACAGGAACGGACTGGGGCTGCCTTCAGGCGGCTTCTGCACAATCTGGGGGGGCCAAACGCCTCCTGCCGGAGGCTCTACGCGGGAGTCGTGCGGTCCATGGCCCTTTACGGGGCGCCGGCGTGGGCGCGTTCATTCAGGCTGCGAGCCGCCCACTTCTTGAAGACGCCCCAAAAGGTGGTAGGCGTAAAGCTGGCCCGGGGGTACCATACGATCTCCCGCTAGGCGGCGAGCCTCCTTGCCGGATTGCCGCCATGGGATCTGGTGGCGATAGTCCTCGCGCGCCTACATGAATGGCACGCGGAGGCGCTACGCCGGGGGTAAACTGCCGCGACAAATGGTCGCTCAGCGGACAAACTTCCGGCGGGATCTCATGGCGACATGGAGAGAGCGACTGGCGCAATCGCAACCCCATGCAGGGCACGCCACAATAATGGCGATAAGTCCCCTCTTTGAGGAGTGGCTTGAGAGACGCCACGGCGTCCTCACCTTCCGCCTGACGCAGGTCCTCACCGGACACGGTTGTTTCGGGAGGTTCCTGCACCGACTTGGGAGGCAGGAAACACCCAGGTGTATCCACTGCGAGGGTCGACCGGAGGACACGGTGGAGCACATGGTGTGCCCCGCGTTTGCGGAGCACCGCCGTGTCTTCGAAGCGGCGATTGGCGGCGGCGACCTCTCGCGTCCGGCCCTAGTGCAAGCCATGGTCCGGAGCGAGACGGAATGGGACGCCGTCACCTCCTTCGGCGAAGCAGTAATGCTAGAGAAGCCGGAACGTGAGAGGGAGAGAACCTCACAGCGTCCCGGCCGCCGCGGGAGACGCCCCGGGCGTCAGAAATCAGAAATCATAGCAAATACAAGTATGGTATTTAAAATTATTGCATTTTAAATTATGGCAAACATTAGTAAACCATTGAAGGTCAAGCCAAACAGTAGGTTTAGAAATGGAAGTAAATTACGGACTAAGTACTTATTACATAGAGAAATCTGTAAACTCGTCTTTGATAGGGCATTGCGAACTGTTACCAGAAAAAAAGTTGGCCAATACCCAACAAAACTAATTTCATGTAAAAATTAGATGTTTATAGAATTAGGTGTAGGTTGAACACCTAATTCTATATTCTGTTGCTTATGGTGGTGTTGAGAACACGACCATAAGAAAATTGCCACAGAAAGTCAAAGCTGAATAAAACTATGTAGGTATAGTTTTATTTTTTTATTATAGCGTTAATGGCTGGCAATTTGAACAAATGAGAAATGCATTAGATTTCGCTCATTTGCGAGACGAGTGACATAACAATATCTGTGATTTTGAGCTAAGTGTACATTAATCTTAGTGTTGTATTTTAGTTTTACGGAATATATAAGAACATTCAACATATTCAATTATTTGTTCATCAATATAATAAATCCAAAAATTGGTACTTATTTCAAATTACCTACTAATAGGTACTGGAGCTTCGCGCAAATGAACGAAAACACACTATTGCTAAATAATTTTAACCTTTTCACCGCCACGGACTTCAATTGAAGTTCCAGATTTTCGTGCCACCATCGCCACGACTTCATTAGAAGCTCTTTATGTTAGCTATGTAATAATAATAAAATTTACTGTATTTAACAGGTTTTTTTTTATTATGTAATATAGCACTGTCTAATACCCTGTTTTTCTTTATTTTACCTCACAAAAGAAGCCCTTATTTGTCTTAAAATTGGCAAAAACAATAACTCCAAACATTTTTAATGCCCCCAGTACGCCAAGGACTTTAAATATAGTCGGCAAGTGATGTGACGCGAAAGTTATCACTGTGTGATTTCACCAGTTGAAATATTTATAAATATCATTATCAAAAACAATTTGAAGTCAGTAAAATATAAACTTAGTGACCTACTTTATAACAAAGGGAAAATATACTAATTTCGACCTTCAGATGGGTGCAGACTCGGAATGAAATAGTTGTTACCAATTCATGAGAGCAGCGGTGGCCCAGTGGTGGCGGCCCCGACTGACGAACAGTAAGTCATGGGTTCAAACCCAGCCAGGCGCATTACTTTGTGTAATTTATTTCATCACCACTGCTCTCAAAACGGTGAAGGAAAACATCGTGAGGATACCGGCATGTCCTAGAACCAAAAATTCGAAGACATGTGACATCTACCAATCCGCACTGGGCCCGCGTGGTGGATTATAGCCCATACGCAAAATACGCGCTTTGACGTGGACTTGCGGACACCAGCCCGTTATACAATACAATACAATACAATACCAATTCATGTCGACAATTATATTCCCATCTCTACAAAACGATTGGTTGTCAGCTAGATGTATTTGGTTGTCAGTGCCCCGGGCGCCACGGACTATAATACAAGTCGTTCTGTGACGTTTAAAACGCACGGCTGTCAAGGTAACTTTGGCATAGTGCTGTGCAGACTGCAGTTCTTTTGCTACTTTGCTTCGCAAGCATCGGTATTACAACCGATTTTTTTCGTTATTATTAAGCGATCGAAAGTTTAAAAATCGATCGATTGAAGTAGTTAAAAAAAAACCGGGTAGACAAAAATAGAAGAAAGACCATAGACCACATCCCTAATCAGAATTGAATTTAACGTGCTCTGAGCGCCAAGGACTTGAAATAAAATCAAAGAACGACGTCATGAAACAAATAGAGATGTACCACATTTTCTAAATCCCTAATTGAGTTATGTATTTGTTTCTTTGATACTTATAATTTATACTGTTTTTTCTTACTAGGGATACTGTGAAATAAAACAAATGTGGAAATATTTGATCAGTTTTTATTTATATCCATAAACTTATAATTTAAACTTAACACAACGCGTATAAATCTCATTCATCGATATGACGATGCCCTCATCACTACTGTTTACTACCTACATTATAGCTTGGCGCCTGGCGAGGCATCGCGTTTTGTGTACGTTGGCGGTGAAAAGGTTAAGAAACTATTAGAAATGGTCTAAGAAATAAATACCTATTTAACAATTCTTTTTTTTACAGTCATAATAGTAACGAAGGAATAACTAATAATTAAGCACTTAAATAAGGAAATTAAGTACCTAAATAAGAAAAGTCTTCCGCATGGCGCGGGGAAGTCCAGACCAGTAAGTATTATTATTGTACTAAACATACGTAGGTATACACTATACACTCCTATATCCCATTCTCGTGGTCAGAAACTACCGAACACCCCCTGCTGCTACCTTTACATACTTCTTTTGCTCCATCTTTGCTTACAAGTGTAAGCAAAGATGGAGCAAAAGAAGTATAAATCCAGGTGTATGAAAGTTCATACACTTGGATATACACACGCTCGCTAGTTGCGACTATTATGCACCTCATCTTTCTAACGAACTTCTCCAATAAGTACGGTCAGCGTATGTTCATTTCATCCTCTTCTGGCGTTCCCGCATTGTATTAATATATAATGGCATAAGATACCATTACATCACGCCTGTAATCCCCGAAGGGTTCGACAGAGGTGTTACTAACAGCACACCCACGTTTCGCCAGTTATGTTGAATTCTCAATACGGGGACAGTCTATAGCCGTCAACCAGGCACGTATCGAAACTCCATTGGCTTCTCCGCGAAATTTCAGATGAAAAAACCAAATAACACTTTGCCGAGCCTGGGAATCGAACCCAGGACAGTCCAGTTGCGCTTGCGACCACTAAACCAACAAGGCAATCAAGGCAATGCAGTTGTATTTGAAAAGATAAAATAGGTTCTAAGTTCCGTAGCGATCCGCTAACGTACAGTTTACTCATATTGATCTTTAGGTCAATGTTTCAAAAACTGTTCTTTGTGTTTCTATTTTTCATCGTCCCTCCTTTACAGTCAATCTCGTTGAACCTAAGTAGTCAAATTGATCTCGTCTCGCCGACCATTGGATTTGTTGACGCATCACTAACAAATGATTGACCGAGCAACGGCTGCTTATGCGAATGACCCCGCTGTTTTTGGGTTCATCATCATCATTTCAACCGAAAGACGTCCACTGCTGGACATAGGCCTCCCCCAAATGTTGCCACATTGACTGATCCCGTGCGACTCGCATCCGGCGGATTCCCGCAACCTTCACCAGGTCACCGCTCCACTTAGTGGGAGGCCTTCCAACGCAACGTCTTCCGGTTCGCGGTCGCCACCCCAGAACTTTTCGGCCCCATCGGCCATCCGTTCTTCGAGCAATTTTCCCTGCCCACTGCCACTTAAGTTTGGCAATTCTTCGGGCTACGTCGGTGACCTTGGTTCTCTAGCGGATGTCTTCATTTCTGATTCGATCACGCAAGGAAACTCCGAGCATAGCCCTCTCCATTGCCCTTTGGGTGACTTTAAGCCTTCTGATAAGGCCCCGTACGGGTCGAATTGGGAAAAATGTACATGAGTTTGATTTATCACTTCAGTGTTAAAAGAAGTTTTTTTTCCATAAACTTTTTCATGGACCTACTCCTCAAGCATTTTTGGTTTTATTGTCTGGACTGGCATACTTCGACATGCAGATGTATTGTGTTTTCATGGAGTTGGTGGTGCTTGACATCAGTTAGGCGTTCGTCATGTTCATCGCCCGTTCAACCTCAAGGCTTACTTATTAGCTATGATCAGTGTTGAAATCATTCATCATCTGCCTAGCCTTCGCCCAACTGTGTTGGGGTCTGCTTCCAGTCAAACCGGATGCAGTTGGATACCATGATTTTACATGGAGCGACTGCCTATCTGATTTCCACAACTCGGTTATTGGGTAATACAATAGGTTGAATATTGTTGAAATCTTTATATCGCCTTTTCCCAGAGTACATGGCACTCCATGGTAATGCTGTGAGCACATAACACTCTCTTGTAAAGGCGTTTATTTGTAACAACACAGGGCAGATAGCGGGCCGTGGATGACGACATAACTGCGCAAGATCTGTTTCCGTATTGCAGTCCATTGTGATTTCTGAATAAAAATAACTCTCTCTCTCTAATGAAAATACGTTTAAGGTAGCTGTTGTACTCCAAAGTGTGATAACTGTTACATCATTGACGTAATAACGTCTGTATTTATTTATATTCTTAATACCAGATACTTGTAGGCATGTTCATAGCAGAACATTACGGATGAATTACCTAAAGGGAGATACTGGGTCAATTATTGTCTCCTTGTCCATCCGAAGGTTGTCAAATTGTGGATCTATCAACACTCCTTCATTGTACTTAACTCTAACGTCAACAGGCTGGAATTGTAATTCGTAATTTATTCCGTATGTACTTGTACTACTCGATATTATTTTGCACAGGATAGACTTTTAGATTAAGATTGGCTTTGTATTGTAGAGCATTGTCTCTGTCTGTTTCTAGTTTCTTTTCTGTCTGTCAATTGCTTTCCTAAAGGCGACATACAGTAAATGTATGTTGTACCTGAGAAGATGACTCAAATCAAACATTAAAGAAACAATACCTATTTTTATTGTGTTTTTCTTTTCCTGTCTGTCCGTAATGGTATTGTCCAGTCATCCTTTCTCGTTTTGCCCTGAACTTCCTTTTCTTTTTCCTCATTTAAAAATGAGGAAAAAGAAAAGGAAGACGCTTGAGATTTTGCGTTACCTTTTCTTTTCTCATTTTCTTACCGTCTTCAGATCATTCATATATCCGTTACTTGTCATTCTGAGGTTTCGCACAGAATAGAAATCGCAATGGCTTATTGTTTTTAAAGAGCATCGTCTCTACCACCATATCTACGTGATCATCTCTTTCTTAAGCTCAATTTGTACGCCCGCCTGTGTATCTGTTAATATTACCCAATGGTAATATTAACAGATACTACACAGGCGGGCGTACAAATTGATATAAAGTAAGTTGAAGACATACTAGTAACTTCACCCGGCCGACGCGGGCGCTTGACTTGCCTCACTAAAAGTGAGTCTTTATACCTGTGAACCTTCAGTGTGGGTCCAGCTTCACAGACAATGCCCGCTATCAGACAATTCACTGTTGCACAAAGATACTACACCCTCATAGTCATTGTAACTGGCCACTGCATTGCATTTTACAATACGAGCAAGCTATCCCCATCTCTACGGCCCTTTCACACACTATTGCCTCTGAATAAAAGCAAGAACATTGTGAAACACCTTACGATCTCAGCAGGCGTTTGGTAATCTTGCCTAACGAAACCGAACCAAATTATTTTTAAGTGTACAACAAGATTCGTGTTATGATTGTTACATAAGCCTGTGACGTTACTCCGTGACGAGGTTCCGACATGGCCTAATAACACAATAGAATGACGAGTAGATTGGTGAATGCTATCGACTTAGGTGGTGATACTTCACTCCGAACGACGTTTTTTCGATCGATTGATTCTTCCATGTTTTTTCCTTTATGGGGTACTACTTGAATAGACCGGCGTTGCTTCAAATGGTCGATTCAGCGAACGTTTATACGAAGATACGTAACGAGGTTAAGTCTACTCATGGTAACAAGTCATTTGATTGACATGTTCTCAAAGTAGTAACCCTTTAAGATGTTATGAACATTTTGTTAAAACGGCGAGAAAAACGTCGTCCAAAGTAAAGTACGAAACTCGTCGTACGTGGGTTGCCGTCTGCTACCCTTCTGTGGGTAGCAGACGGCAAGCCACATGAAACGCGAAGTAAATATGTGAACGAATGATTCGAATACAGATAACGTTTGGTTCTAGAGTGAATGGTTATGAAGATATTGGCAGAGATTGAATGAGCCCCCTGTGCGAAAGAGACTCATCACGACATATGGGGGAACCCTGTATGCCGTGCGCGACGGAAAAGAAGGACAAAATAACCTGTGGTTGCCCAAACCATAGCTGTGCGTGTCCACCCGATTCTAGCGAGTGTCTATCGGACCAAACACGCCCTACACCCTCTGCACGCTCACCCTACGGTTGCCCAACCCATACTTGTGCGTGTCCACCCAATTCTTGCACGTGTCCACCGGACCAAACACAGTAAATATTTTTGATTTATTTTTTGGGTATTAAACGATGTGAAATTACGACCTCCAGGCAGCATGGTAAGTCGGCCTTTACTGTTTTTATTGCTGAGGCATGGGCCTCTATCCTTTCTGAGAGTAAGTAGGCCATCATCCACCCGGCGGGGCCAGAGAGGATTGGTGGATGTCACAACCACAACGTCTTTGAATGAAACAAAAATCTTTTGCAAAGTATAATTTTATTTCAGAAAATTACTTCCTGAACTCAAGATGGGACTAGCCCCCACCAGTGGAGCTGAAGTACGAGTACAACGGTAACGTACAAATTAATCATTTTGGGAGAACACACATAATCATCGTCCTTTGGCCACCCAATGCTGAGGGTGGGTCTCTTCTACTGCAGGTTAGTAGTCTAGTAGAAGGGACTATTACAAGTTTTATTAACCCCCGACGCCAAAACGACGGGGTGTTATAAGTTTGACGTGTCTGTGTGTGTGTGTGACTGTCTGTGGCATCGTAGCTCCCGAACGGATGAACCGATTTTGATTTTATTTTTTGTTTGAAAGGTGAATTAGGAGTGTTCTTAGCTATGTTTGATGAAAATCAGTCCAAGATGGCCGCCGCCACAAAATGGCGGATTAAGTACATATTTTTTCACAACTCCCTCAATATTGGTATTGGTGCCTTAGCGTTTTTGATAATTATAACCCCAAGGGAGTTAAATAGGGGATGAAAGTTTGTATGAAAGTCGGTCAGTTTTAAAGTTAGGTTCTTAAAATTTTGTGTTTAGTCTGACGATTGAATATTAATTTATACGTGTCTCAGCGTTTTGGATAATTCCACCCCCAAAGAGTTAAAAAAGGGGATAAAGTTGTGTGTGGAAAGTCCTTAATTTTTGAAGTAAAAAGGCGTATGGTAGGTAGCTAACGCAACGGTGTTGACAGAATTTCAATCCTTAAGGGGGTGAAAAGGGGGATGAAATTTGGTTATTTAAGTTAAAATCACTACTATCATGAAAAATTACGCTATCACGTAAAATTATCGTCCGTCCTTCAAAAGGCTAAATAAAAAAATAAAAATTGTTTGTAAAGTCAACCATTTTTTTTATTTAGCTTTTTGATGGATAAAAACTGATTAAACACCAAATACCTGAACCATAAACGCAAGAAAATAAAAGAAATGAGAAAAAAAAATAAAAAGTCCCTATAAAAAGCATGAATTTAAAAAACCCCCGACACAAAACAAATTTCGTGAAACCCTATAAAAAAAAAATAACCTTGAAATATTATGACCCGACGTATCGGGGGTTTTTAATTGAATGTTACTTGTAGTTAAATTAGTCAAAATCGACCGACGTTGTAGAGGGTTACGAAAATAGTACTTCTATAATCTCGTGCTTAACAACGTGCTCGCGAAGAACGATCATGTACCTAGTGCAATGCTTGTTTGGGGTGGCTCCAGGAAAGGCTTGGTGGAGGCATTGGCCCATAAGTAAGACAGTAAATTCTAAACAAAACATTAGTATGGATGTTTCAAGTGTCTAAAATCCGCCAAGTTGCCATGTGTCAAATTTCAGAATGATGTACTGAATACGTGGTAACCGTTTTAGCGTCAGTGACCTTTCCACCTTGTATACTACTACACTATTGTAAAATTACATATCATTGTTAAAATACTTAACATTGTTAAATTACATATCATTGTTAAATTACATTTCAATTGTTAAATTACATATCATTTTTAATTAAAGTAGGTACATATTCATCAATACACTAACATTTCATTGCCTGTGATTGTACCATGTGATTTGTTTTGTACGTTTTTCAGAGCTCATGGCGGCGAGACGTGTTTTCCGGGTTGTGACTACATCACGACTATTTACAAGAAAACTGGTCCGTTGTTTTGGGTTGCCTTACTCCTTCCCATTATCCTAATCGTCCTTCTTCTGTTCTGGTCCATCAAGCGCCAGTGTAAAAATAATAGACGACGAAGGGGACGTGGTCGTGGTGGTAGAAGCCCATCAAATTCATGCGCCTGTATTTCTAGGTACCTTGCTGTTTTGTTTTTGTAGTACAGTAGTCGAATCCGCGGCAACTCTCGTAGGAGAATCCCTCTAATCTAAGACAATTAAACTGTTTTGTTATGCTTCTTCCTATTCATCAAACATGCACATGAGTGTACTAATTTATTAGTAGTCGGTATTACTGCGCATCGAGGGGGTACAGTGAAAGTATCCTTATCTGGGGGCACGGTAGTGGCCCCGCCAAGACGAGTCAAGCGACGCGAAAGGGCACTACCTACCTTTTCTCGAAGCGCTTCGCCGTTTTTTTATTCTATTATTAGTACACAATAAACAACAAAAAAAAAAAAATATATAACCTATACTTTGACTATAAGGTGTAGAGTTTGTGAAATTAGACCTTGTAGAGTTAGGGCGTGTAGAGTTAAAAGCTTGGCTCTACATGAGATCTGATAACTTTTTGACAGTGCGAGTCATACTTATGGTCTCGTCTTGGCAACACATTACATGAAAATGTTTTTGGTGGTATCCGTATTTCATTATCCATCCTGGTGTATATGGAATTCATAACCGTTTTTTTCTGCTTTTTTATTGACATGCTTAAAGTCAGTCAGCCGCACTGTTCACCGAATGAGACACAGACAGCAGACTTTCGAAACTTTTGCTGTCATTCACTCGGTTCGTCTTTGCTCTTACTTTTTATTATTGAAAAATAAAGTTTATTAGTATTATTTAAGCCAATGCGCCTGCATTCGTCGATGTCCATCCTGACGTTCGAAAAGCAAGCTGATCCTCCATGTGGTCGCCGGCTCTGATAGCAGAAACTACAACCCGCGCGAGTGCCGCCGGTAGTAGCTTAGCGGAGATCTCTAATCCTGCTTACTGGAACAGGTTCCCCAACTCGGACAGGTTCGATTATGCACCTTATTATTTACAGGCAAAGACTATAACCGGGTAGCACTGGTCCCTGTGGTTGAGGTTTTTTGAAATACTTACATTTTTATATACCCACCTTGAATTTGAGTAAATTTTGGACATTGGTGAGGTACTTCAGAAAGATCAGGTGTGTAGTACTCGCAACCGGTGCAGAGCGCGTGCATGACTATAGATAGATATATGAACGTGGACGAGGTGTATGGAGATGTAAGGAACCCGTGCAGCGCGCGTGCATGACTATAGATAGATATATGAACGTGGACGAGGTGTATGGAGATGTAAGGAACCCGTGCAGCGCGCGTGCATGACTATAGATAGATGTATGAACGTGGACGAGGTGTATGGAGATGTAAGGAACCCGTGCAGCGCGCGTGCATGACTATAGATAGATATATGAACGTGGACGAGGTGTATGGAGATGTAAGGAACCCGTGCAGCGCGCGTGCATGACTATAGATAGATATATGAACGTGGACGAGGTGTATGGAGATGTAAGGAACCCGTGCAGCGCGCGTGCATGACTATAGATAGATGTATGAACGTGGACGAGGTGTATGGAGATGTAAGAAACCCGTGCAGCGCGCGTGCATGACTATAGATAGATGTATGAACGTGGACGAGGTGTATGGAGATGTAAGAAACCCGTGCAGCGCGCGTGCATGACTATAGATAGATGTATGAACGTGGACGAGGTGTATGGAGATGTAAGGTTCGTAGCAGGAGGCGTCCTGTGGTGTCTACTTCCATACATATGTATATGGGAGAAGACTATAGGTATATTTTAAATACTTAGCTACTCAATTCCAACTTTAAAATTACATTAAGTATTGACGAATAGTCATAATTATAGGTATCTATCTTACTAATATTATAAATGCAAAAGTTTGTGAGGATGGATGGATGGATGTTTGTTACTCTTTCACGCGAAAACTACTGAATAGATTTGGATAAGATTGGCACATAGATGTTTAAAACCTGGATTAATTACATAAATAGTCTTTATACTTTTATCTCGGTAGTATGATCCAGTGGGACAGTTATCGAACTTCACACGGGCGAAGCTGCGGGCATAAACTATCTAGTTATTATTTTATAATTGTCCCGATAAATGAAAATTTAACGTAACGTTTACAAGATTATGCAAAAAGTATGGGAGGCGTACTTACTACTGCCGCCAAGTGAATGGCCATTGCATCTGTTCGCAATATTTATGAGAACCAGAATGTGGACGACCTTGAAGAACGGGACCCGCCACACGGCCCACACTGCGTTGCTCTTGCGCAGGCGTTTGTGTTCTTTAGCTTGAGTGTAACGCAATCCGCTAATCAGGGGGCCTACCTCTTATAGCAATATAACGAGTAGGTATCTTTAATCTTACTTCAGTGTTAGACCGACATGGAGCTATACTTCCTGTCTTTCCATCTGTTTCCCACACCAAAGTAAGATGGAAATAATACTGATTTTTAGGAGGTGGTGGTACTTACTGTGCCAGTACTAACGATGGCAAAAATAATTTGTGTGTTTGTAGGTTGTGAAAAAAACAAATCAGCAATATATACCCAGTTTAATACATACCCAGTTTATTCTTTTATTTGCCTTCTCTCATCTTTATGCGGTTTGTGGTTACTGTGTGTATAATAGGTACTTTCTACAGGATTGAATTTCACCTGCAACAGAAGTAATTTGAATTGAGCTGGACGCAGTGTTAAAATGTTTGATTCTATAGGACATGCAATGGTTAGAATAAACATAGATCATTAATAGAAGTAGACGAATTACGTTTATAAATGGTTTGCGTGGCCGGCCTAACTTCCGACATTTTTTTTTTTTAATTTGCCCCCTTTCATAAAACCTATTTAATATATTAATCGATAGCTGGTATCAATAAAAAGTTTTCTGTTGGACAAAATGTACTAAAGTGTCACGTTTCCGAGATATAAAATAAGCTAACAAAGTTAAAGTCTATTAATGCGTAGCCGTAACTTGGAAAAAAAATTAACATCGCGGAAGTTAGGCCGGTCATTAAATTCAAACCCCTTTGTTAATTCTATCTTTGATTACATTACCCATTTTTCAGTTTCAGTATGCATGGCAGGAACATGCCTGAAGTACAGAACGCTTCACATCAACACTATCTTATTATTTTGATCGGATTGGTATTATTGTACCTTTTCGGAGAACACGAAATCCCAAACAATACAGATTTCAGATAAATGAAAAAAAACGACAAAAATATGACTGTGAGTGACATTGCAATGAATAAATTCTAGAGTAAAAATGTGGTTTTTGAATTTTAACTTCACTGGGGTTTTTTTTCTTCAATATATATTTTTTTAGAGTTCCGTACAAAAAACTAAAAAATAGAACCCTTATAGGATCACTCGTGCGTCTGTCACAGACTCACAGCCAATTTGCTCCGAATCAACTGGACCAAATCAGATCAAATTTGGTAGGATGGTGTATTCCTCTATGACCCAAACACAGATGTGCAATGTAAAAAGGGCTCGTTATGAGGATCTCAAATATATTTTTGTTATTATTGCAAAATAAATAGTTTTGATTTTATTCATGAAAGAAGACGAAAATTGACCATTCCATGATCTCCGAAACTACTGAGCCTAAAATTTTGAAAAAAGTACAAAAATTAGTTTGTACATTACAGAAAAACAAATCATTCATCATTCTATCAATTGAAATAAAGAAAAACTGAAAATTAAGTGGTAAACTCAACATAAGACTGGCATTGTACGGAACCCTCTCCACGCGAGTTCAACTCGCACTTGGCCGGTTTTTATTTTAAACGCAAAATTCAACATTTAAAACCATCGTTCAAAAAGTCAGTTCAGAAACTAGTTTTTTTCAGTCAGTGCTGAAAGCTCTAAGGGGCCGCCTCCACGAGCGAGAGAATCGCGGCGATTCAACGTATTTCTTTACGAAAATATCGAAGCGTTTTCTCGCTCGTGGAGACGGCCCAAAAGAGAGTGTATAGAAAAACGTCGCAAGGACGATAATATCGCCGCTATTCTCTCGCTTGTGGAGGCGGCCTCTTACATAAAATAATTAATTTTATTCGACTAAAGCAGTAGGTATAAATAAAAATAAAATTCATTTATTTTCAGGTCATTGACTCATATTAGATACAAAACATTTATATTTACAAAAAATTTGTCCATTTTAGGCCGCGTTTCCACTATGTCGTGACGATTAATTTATCGGTGGTTTTTAGTTGGTAAAAGTTTAGGACGACAGTAATCGCGTCGTCCTTTATGTGAACACCCCCATTTAAATACACAAGCAGTGCAAGTACGTAGCACTCGATTCGATACGATTCGATAAATCTGACAGTTATTCTCGATTAAATGAGTTTTTCCCCAATCGAAAAGTCGGATTTATCGAATCGTATCGATTCGATCGTTATCGATTGCTTCGTACTTGCAGTGAAGCCACGACACTTAAAACTACACCATTATCTGTCGTCACGACTTAGTGGGAACGCGGCCTTACAGGCGTAAATTACTAACTATTACTGCCTATTAACTACTAACTATTCGTGCAATAAATAAGTACCTAGACACTGATTGATTAAAGAGAAACGACATAAAAATATTAGAAACCAATAAATGTCAGATCAAATCAATTAATGTCAAAGGCACGAAACAAAACAAAATAAAAATAAAATATGACAATTAATTTAATTTAAGAATGAAGTAATGTCAGAAGCAAAAATTATAATATCCTTAAGACATGAAAGATGAAACAACGATGCCCAACGTAGGGGTAATCCAGTCGCTGAGCAACTATCGCCAGGACAGTGTTGGAGCTAGCCCGCACCCTACGCACCAAGGACGCGCACCGCTTGCTATCGATGGGTCCTCATTGGCCTTGGATTGAAATAACTGGACGTCATGGGCAGAGGCCTTTGCCCAGCAGTGGGATCATTCAGGCTAATAGTATAGTAGGTAATAGCCCTAAGTACCTAATATAGAAACGCAGTCAGTCAAAAATGAGCATAACCATAATTTAATTGGACACTTTTGCAAGAAGAGTGCTGGATCATTTAAGATAGCGATAGGTTTTATTGATAACTGACGTCTTTGAGTGCGACAGTCACTGCCCTACAAAAAAAAATCCGTCTACTTTCCAAAACCTATACTCGGTTTTAGCAATGTTAAATTCAAAGTCTTTCAATTATTCATAAAACAATTGAGTATTAAACTTGAAGCGTCAGAAGGACTCCCTTATGCCCAGCGCACACCACTGGAGGTGTAGCGGAGCGCATTTGAAGACAAATTTAAAATAAAACTTAACTACCTTGATATACGGTCGCGCGCATGCTCTTGTAGTAGCTCGAGGGCGCTCCGAGTACCACGTGCGAATTTATTCTTAAATTGACCGTATATCAAGGTAGTTAAGGTTTATATTAAATTGTTGTCTTCAAATGCGCTCCGCTGCGCTTCCAGCGGTGTGCGCTGGGCCTTAGGAGTAGGCGGGGCTTTGGGCAATGATCATCGCAGGGTGGCTGGTAAAAGCTGGATGAAGTTGCCGCAATGGGGTGGGCAACTGGTGGAACTAATGGCGCCAGCAGCGCATGAACCAAACATCGTCATTGGTTGAAAATCTGTCACTGTCATTTTATATTTCAAAATAGATTGACCTCATTGGACAGATTGGGTCTAAGCTATGGACGCGTCAAAGGAGGTGGAGGCTGGTCAAAGCTGATTGTAGATGGCGCGCCATCTACAATCAGCTTTGACCAGCCTGCCCCATTCAAGTTGAATGGTGTGCAATTGGAGAGGGGTGTAGCAAACTGCTGTCACTAGGCGATTGGTGATGGTGTGGTAAGTAATCTTGTCTTAAGGTCCTTCTAACCCTAAAATTAGCAACTCTATTTGTGGTGGTTAAAACTTCGTTTGAAATACTGTTAGAATAAAGTTCTAATCAGCTTGCACTACAAAGCGGTTGTTACGTCAGTCACTGCGGCCGAATAGTGCGAAATGAGTGTTTTTTTGCGATTTACAAAAAATCTACTGATTGGACTAAAAAAGTAAAACACATAAGACCTGCTTTATAGTTAGTTCAGTAGTATGCAAAGTTTAATGATCTAATTTGAAGTACTTTTTTAATACCAGCGGTTTATTGTTCGATTTGGAGGTAACTGGAATTTATTTCTATCGAGAAAAGTTTATGGAATCGTGTTTTCGTCACACACAGTACTTAGCATTAATCCTCAACTTTACCATATATTTAATTCAAGATGAATGCTGCAGTATTTTAGGCGTAACGGAGGATCATGCTAAGCCATTTGAGGGGGTATAGGCCATTAAGATTTAACAGTTAGCAATATCTAAGTACAACCACCGTAACTGACCAGCTACGGAAAGCAGCCACTGTATTGTACTACGACTATAACAATGTGAAAATCTTGTGAATTGTTATGCAACGGCCTACAATACTGAGAAAAATGATGTGACCTAAGACCTGACCTAGCTGAACTCCTTTCCTTTTCTTTTTGAATAACAGTAAGTTTACTATGTGATTATATTATTAAACTTATACGGGTTACCCATCTGATCAATTAAATTCATCATTCATAGCTTAGTAAGTATAGTGTCTGCCGAAAATACTATTAACATTAGCTTCGAAAAAATTATGATGTAAGGTATCAAAAGCCAAACCCAATACGAAATGTGAACAACAATGCCCTTTCTGTATAACCTTGGTCAGATGGGAGAATGGCTTTCGTTTGGTGTCGTTGACTGCATGTCGTCATGGCGCGGCGGCGCGGCGGCGGCGCCCGACGTCTATAACACATGTAAACAGATGCGGTAGTCGGCTGCGTCTGCGCATTCAAAAGAAAACATCTAAACGACACAGTACTTAATTACAACGAGTCTGAACTGTAAGCAATTCAGACTTAAACAAGAACTTGGTAATAGTCGAGTGCAATTAGACACTAAGGTGGAACGAAGTTTATAGTTGTTGGATTTTCATGGGACTTTTTTATTGAGTTCCTAGAGGAGAGGAGAAGAAAGTTAAAAAAAAAATTACCATTATATCAATATTTTCAGGATTTACGTTGACCGTCATAGAAACATTTTGAGAAAAATGGCTTCTTTAATTTTTATATAGACGATTTCCTGATCATTGTGAATAAATATTAGTCACTTCACTCGTAAAAACAGTAGTCTTGAATATTTTTACATCCAGTTGATCTTTGAAAAAGTATCAGTTAGGAACCAATTTCAAAAGAAATCTTGGTTTTAAAATTCGATATTTTAGACATAATTGCAGAAAATAGGAAAAGTCCCATGAAAATCCGACCACTCTACACTTCGTTCCACCTTTTTAGTATTGTTTGTCTAATTGCATTCCTCTACAAGGCAAGTTCTTGTTTATGTAGGTATTTGAAATAGGTATTATGTTGTAGGTTTGAGTTTATTTGAGTTCATTTGAGTAATGGATGACAATAATGTCAATGAGCTTGATACTCATTTTGGAAGATTAAAGCGTATTCGTGACGGAAAAGTTATTCTTTTTAATTTAAGCGACTGGGTAATTAAATGTTGCTATTACCGTTGCTCCACTATTATATTTGAAATGCTGCAACTAATAATATAAAAAGAGAAAGTAGTTTTAATACAATAATGTAGCGAGATTCTTAGACTTTCAGCATGTCTATGTTAGGACTGGCATTCACATGTGCATCTGGATTGAGGGCCCATTTTTGAAATCGTCAAGAAACGAAATAAGACTTAATGGGAAAATATGGTTAAAAACTCTTCCAACAATCAACAACAACAAATGTATTTCTTCAGATAAATTCATGTTTTGCAGATTCCTCACAGTACTTACAGACATTAATGAATTGAGGGACCTAGAATACCGACAGTAATATCATAATCTACAGATTTTGGAATTTCATACAATATTTAAGAAATTTTTAACTAAATTCTTAATTAAAGATTATTAACTCAGAGAAAGTACTTTTTAAGATTTAGGCTATGCCACTTTACGCCCGCGTCTGGCTTGAGGGCCCAAGTTATTTGATCATTACAGATTTAATTCATGTTTGAGAAATTCATGGCCCATTGCTCTAAGTTTTTACCATTTATAACTAATTTCCATAGAAGTCTTAGGATGTAAAAAATGGCCCCTCATTCCAGATGCGCATTGCATTCACTGGTGACTTACTATGTTATTGTTAGTTTCTTAGCATTGCCTGGAGGTAATTTAAGTATCTATTAGAAACTTAATTTTTTAAGATTACGACCGAAAGGAATATAAGAAAACTATTAAGAACTGATTTTAAGATTGATAATTATAATGTAGGTCACTGGTTCTCTGCACCTTTGATGACATAACAGTATGATGCCATGCGGCTGCGCAGCCTACGTCTGTCTCTCTTTATAGCACTGTAAATGAATATCACTATCTCTTTCGGCAGTATTGTGTAAAACCCATTGTTTTCAGAGTGGCTCATAATTTTTTCACGTTTTATTGTGACATTAATCGAAAAGCTTTATTGCGTGATTTACATATTGAATGGAAATTTTTGACTTACAATCAAATTCTATTATTGATTTTTAGAGACCTATTCATAGTCAACCGAAAGTATTACTCACGCCGCGCCGAAATTGTTATATAGTTGAGTAACCACAGTTTTGTCATTTTGATCTGTTTGTAGTGTAAACAGTTTATTGACCCAGATTATCTAATCTAGACTTTGTAATTTCTTCTCTAGCTTCGTATTATTTAACATTGTTAAATTTGTTGTCAAGGTCTTTTTTGTCAAGGTAAATGTAGTCTTTCATTCATGAATTTATAAAGCTGTTTCAGTTCATTGCTGAAATAACTACGTAAGATTATAACTTTGACTAAAATAATTCAAACACCTACTTTTTTTAGGCACCGTAGTTAATCTGAACGGGAGTTGAAACGAGAAATACTTATTATGCTCTTCGCAAGTTAGGCATTTGGTAACCCAAGTGGTGCGTTTATATACATCGATAGTTAGTCAAAAAGTCATTAACGCCAACTTCACCCATTTCCGAGGTGTCCTAATATTTTGCCTACACTCGTTGATAATTGCCGTATATCTTTTGTCTAAATCTAAAAGCACGCTCTCTCACTAATTGTGAACGTGGTTCTCTAATTGTGAACGTGGAACATTGCTGTAAAAATGTTAACTTATGTAATTGCATAAGCGATTTTGTAATATTTTTATTGCTCTGAAAAATTGCGAATACGTATCCATTGCCCAAGTAAGGCGCACAGTTTGATTTTCAATGCTCGACTCGGAGAAAGTCCAACAATCTTTAGTAGGCATTAATTTAGGTGTTAAAATGTTATTGACAACGGACATAATAAATAGAACTTTCTGTTTCAGTTTCCTTAGGATGTACGGCCAACTGAAACTATCTCTATCGAATGTGATGATGACTGGTTTTTCTTTCCCGCATCTACGTAAAGATAGACTTGAGAAGCGTACTTTTATCTCGTAGACTTCAGCAAGGTCTGTAATCTCCTGACTCCTCCACCCCCTCCTACTTGGACATGACTTGCCTTGGCTAACCTAGAAGTCTCTAATAGAATAGACACCGTGGTTGGCCGAAGTAAGGGAAACCTTTCGGGTGCATATTCATAGATTACTCGGCCCTAGAGTGTACCAGGGCTGTACCGCTTAAAAAGTGGTTATGTTAAAAGACAACTAAAGGATTACCGACTGCTACGTATGAACTTAAACATTGGTAGCTCTATCCTCTCTTAGAGACGTTAACATATCATCGGATCTCTTCCCTGAAGTAATTACCGCAGTTGTAGCATAACGAACTTATCAGTCGTATACAAAAACTGTTACCACCTGCCTGTTTCTCGAGCTTGCGTGGTGGGCTGACGGTCAATCGACCGATGATAGTAACGATACCATTGAGAATCTAGGTTCCGCCGTCTTCAACGTACTTTCGTCAGTGCGACCTGTCAACTGAGGTATTTGTAAAACTTCTCGTAAAGCTGGATTCTTCTAACATCGAAAATACGTAATCATAATCAGCTAGCAAATGTGATGATCAGTGCCCCGATGCCTGACGTGAAGTAGGTAAGCAATGATTTGCGTCGGTAATTATCCTTTGTGAAGCAATGCAACGCCTAAGAGGTAAATGTTATTTGCTTTGCTCATCTGAAAGCCATGCTAATTTGATATTAATGATTTTTGTCACAACTATTGCATGTCCAGAAAAAAAACAACTTCAGCATGTAATTTCAGCCTAATTTTGGATACACTGAGTTGACCTTAATCGTTTACGGTATCATTTTTGCCATTTATGTAACACTTGTAATGATTCAACAGCAGTCTAAACGAAAAGTCAGGCATCACCAACATTTGTCGTAGGCACCTGTCTACTTGAAATTTTCCTTTCATTTGGCAATAACCAGCCTATTAGTGTTCCACTGCAAGCTGAGGGCGGCTTTTCATACAATGAAATGAACTCAGTATTATTATATAATTATAACATCATTGGTTACAAGTCCACAAACTTAGCTATTTAGAAGTGAGCTAAGACTGAAATAGCGTGAAAGCAACGTAAGTTTAAAAATGTTGCCGGTCCCTGCAACATTCACTGAAAACCGCAGTAACTCGCATCTAAATATCTGTTGCGGTGGAGCGCAACGTTCGTCGGCTGCTAGCAAAATAACAAGCCTGCCAGTGCCCGCCATCAGTGTTCGTTCGCTCTCAGAGCTACGTGTACGTGCCCTAAGTGATTTTGCGCGGGAAACTTTGACAAGTGAGTTTTTACTTTTTATTTATCTATGGTTTCAAGTTTCCGCGGGAAAATTGACAAGTGACTTTTTTTTTAACATGGATGCTGTTGTACAGTGAGTTGTAAAAAGGAATGTATTACTTTATGAAGTTAATTATAAATATAATAGTCCACCATTTTCTGGGACACCCTGAAATACATTTTAAAGCTATGCGAATGAGAGCTAATTATTATTTAAAATTATAGCAATGCGATTTTATATATAACTTGTTTAAGGGTACCAAGAAAACGAGTGACTGTAAATTGAAGTTGTAAGTGACAAAAATAATTAATTACGTTATAGTATTACTGGTATTACTAAGTACAACAATTTTTTTCGAAATATGTAGAATTGACATTATCGTGCAAATTAAAAAAAAATATACCTAGTTAGCAAACGGTTTTTATTTTGACCTTTTGTGATAAAATTCACACTCATATTTAAAGTACCTAGTGCTCATTTTTAAGAAGTACTCATTTTGATAAGTGCTCATTTTGAGAAGTGCTATTTTGAGAAGTGCACATTTTGCGAAGTGCACCTTTTGCTTTGTGCACATTTTCGCTTACTCTAATTCATACCGCTTAAGTTATTGAAACAGTATCTCATCATTAGTCGCTAAGTTTTTTTTATTCGTTCGTTTTATTATTTCCCCTTGTTTAATAACTGAGGAAAAGTACTTGTAATCTGAGTGCTTGTTTTTGAGTCTGTCTCACTGCTAAGCAAAAGCCTCCCTTGTGAGTCTTCCCTATAAATATGTCCCATCATTACGGCGCTAACGCATAGGTGGACCATGATGGCCTTCTCTCAGCATTGGCACAAACATCAAACGGTCGCAACTAATATTTTAGAGAGTTTAAAGCTTATAAGTTTGTATGTAGGGGGTAATCTTCGAAACAACTGATCCGATTCCGTTTCACTAATGGGAAGCTACATTATCCCCGAATGTCATAAACTCATAAGCCATAAGTATTTAAACCATTAATAACCATGGGATATTTTTCATTGCATTCTCATCTCAGCCACATGCAATTGCCTTTCATTCATCCCTTTTGTGGTCCAACATTCTGATCCATCGGTACACAATTAAAACATATAATTACCGACCGACCTATATTGATTGATTTAATAATTGGGATTAATACCTTGTTAAAAGTTTCCCCTCGCACCATTGCGAGTTGCAACGTTGCAATATCCTTATCTTCCAGAAGTTTGTGTCATTAAAATAACCAGGGTTATATTTCGTCACCCTCATATATAATAATCAATATATCAATATTGAACGTTATCGGTGCTTTCCGAAAACCATTTCTAGCACAATAGGCGAGACGACAAAAAAAAACTAATTAGGCCGTCAGTTAAATTATCAAAAAATATTTGACCCGTGTTTTTTCTTTTGTTACGTAAACCAAAATTGACGAAGATATTATTTATAATATCTTCGTCTCTCTCGCCTTTTGATGCGTTTTATCTTTGTCAATTTTCATTGATTCACATAAACAAAAAGTACGTGTCTATTAATTTTCAATACTCGTAACTGACGGACTAAATATATTTGCATTTTTTTATACTGTCGTCATGCCTATCACATGACCACATGCTTAGTACCAAACTCAGGTTGGTGGCTGTGGTCATGATCAGGCAATAATTAGGTGACCGCGTGTAACAACGAGTCGCCCGCACATTTCACCTAGATTCCCAAAGACTCCTTTACAAATACGAGTCAAAGATAAACTTTCAATAGGCGAGACGACAAAAAAAACTAATTAGTCCGTCAGTTAGATTATCAAAAAATATTTGACCCGTGTTTTTTCTTTTGAAACGTAAACCAAAATTGACGAAGATATGCTTTTAAAATTCTTTATACGTCACGCCTAGGTATAAATTTTACCTAGTTCCGACGTCACGAGCCCTCACTCCCGAGGTTTGATGCGTTTTATCTTTGTCAATATTCATTGATTACAAAAACAAAACATACGTGTCCATTAATTTCCAACACTAACTGACGGACTAAATAGATATGCAATTTTTTGATTCTGTCGTCACGTCATGCCTATTATGATAACACGGGCGAAGAGGTCGATAATCGTAGTTGTCTGTTACCAGTAGGTACCTACTTAGATAAAAGAGACTCGCTACACTTGCGATAAGGCACTAACAGATTTTGAGAAAATTCCTAAGCCTTATAAGGCTCAAGATCCTTACCTATTTGTTTTGGTTAGTCGCACAAGTGCAACAAAGTCCTCGGAATGCTGGTTAGACTTATTTTTTACTATAATAGCACTTCGCCCGCGACTTCGTCCGCGAAAAATGTGATAGCTCGGCTAGTTTGCATGATATTAATATAATGTAGGTTTAGCCTATGTTACTCGGTAAAGATGTAGCTTTCTAATGGTGAAAGAATTTTTAAAATCGGTTTAGTAGTTCTCGAGTTAAATTGTAACAAACAAACAAACAAAAATGAAATCTTTCCTCTTTATTTATTATTTATTAGACACCCGTGCGAAGCTGGGACGGGTCGCTACCCGTCCCGGCTTCGCACGGGTGTCTATGTTACTCAGGGTGAATGTAGCTTTCTAATGGTGAAAGAATTTTTTAAATCGGCGCAGTAGTTTTGACTGCCGTGTGGTATCCGGCAGAGTAGAATAGAACCAACCCATTACACTCACGGGTGTCGTATAAGGCGACTAATGCCTGAGGCAGAACACCTTGCGCCTCCGTAGACCAGAGAATGGGCAGCAGCGTTTTCTGTTAGTCTTTCATCACTGCGATCTCTAATCCGCCTGCCAAGCGTGGAGATTACGGCAAATTCCTCCCATCATGGGAGAGGCTTATGTCCAGCAGTGGACGTTATGGGCTGTTGTAGTAGTTTTTGAGTTTATTCATTACAAACATACACAAACACAAAAATACAAATCTGTCTTATTAATATATTATTATTAGTGTAGATATTAGTTTAGAAGATAAGACAACCTACCAGTCTTCGAAGATATACTAGGTACTAGTATAAATGCGACCGATTGCTAGGATGGCTGGTTGGATGTTTGTTACTCTTTCAAGCAAAAACAAATGAATGGATTTAGATGAAATTTGGTGCACAGATAGTATATATAACCTGGATTAACAAATAGCAAACATTTAATTATCCTTGTAGTAATGTCCCGTGGGACAAACAGAATTCCACGTAGGTGAAACCGCAGGAATAAGCTAGTTTTATTTACAGTAAGCCACACGAGACAGTTGTAGTTACTTCAACCTTGAGCTGGAATAGTACAGAGTTCCAGTAGAATACGAGGCCAAATTATACTGGTTTTGCTACCACGTGCGGCCTACTGTACTTGCTTGACAGACATTAAAACAATCGGAACGGTTATGTAAGTGCAGTAAGCCTAGAATGCATTACAGAATATTACCAAGTATGGTAGACGTACGGTGTTTAGTCGTTTCATAATTTCAACAATTACCACTGGTATTATAGATGCTAAGTGAAATCATCTCTGTTAGCTTTGTATAATATGTTACAGTCAAACCTGTTAATTGGTCAAAACCACTTTTGACTGGTGTTAGTCAAAATCCTTATCAAGTTAAAATGCGTTTTCTGCATTAAAAATATGTTGTTTTAGAACGCCTCAGTTGCAATTAGCTAGTCCTAGAATTATGTTTTTCAAAGGGTCACAAAAAATACCTAACAACCTAATAAGTTTCTAATAAATGTTAGTTATTGTTAAAATAGTTATCACCGGTCAACAGTACTTTTGACTGATTTGACAGTTTCGACTGACATATATACAGCTTAACCACAGAACTACTACATTCTAAGTTTCCCGAAAAACTGGGCAAGAGCGAACTGCACTCGCACACAGAGGGTTTCAACTAGGTATTACGGAGACAAAGATCAGCCCTGTCAAGTTAACAGAGAAGACGGACATCAGATAGAAAGACGCCGCCGTAGCCTTGGTAATGAGGTTCCGTTGACACCCGTTGGGTACTGAAAGTTAGACTGTCCCTGATAATTTATACACGAAATTATTTACGAAATTGGCATCCGACGTGTCGTTTACATTTCTCATCAAGATACTCAGGTGCGAAATGAGAATGGACACAGCATCTGACGAAATCATAATATGTCGTAATCTGTGGTGTAGATTGAATTCATTACCTCCTCCGCTCGCATTTTACTATAGGCCTGACCTATTACACGTAACGTGCCTCCGGTAATTTTCCAGCAATGTATCAACGTTGATCAATATGGGCCGTTTATAATCCGAGATTGCGAACCGTCCTGTGCCAGAAACGGTGTCGCAACCGAAACTCGGTGATGTTGACTCATCGTATTTGATTTTGTTAAGAAAACCTGTTCCATAGTGTTGTGTGGACGGTGGAGTGTCTGTATTCTTGGAACTAGGTAGTTAGTGTTTATTGTTGTGCTTTAAGTTTTTAGATAGATAGAAGATAAGATAGATACTGTAAGAGTCAGGTGTGTTCTGAGTGTAATATCCTGAGGGTCTAAATTAGTGGTGGTGGGTGGGTCTAAACTTTCAAAGCGTTCGCCTTTTAAAACGATTTTCAATGGGAATTACTTAATATAAGGTAGGTCGTGACTGCCTCGTTGGTCTAGTGGTCGGAACTGCTAAATATAAGGTCCTGGGTTCGATTCCCAGGTCGGGCAAAGCGTTATTGGGTTTTTCCTTCAGGAATTTGTCAGTAGGAGCCGTGGAATCTAGATTCATGCCCGATTGATGGCAATAAGCTCGCCCCCTTTTACATTGGACTTAAACATAATTGGCGAAAATATGGTATACTATCAGGTACCTACACCTCTACCAAACGCTTCGGGGATTGCAGGCAACCCTAAATTCTTTCTAAGTATTCCTAAAGTAGCTAAAAGATGTACCTACTGCACTACCTACCTAGATAAATTGATGCGACTCCAATTACCACACTTTTCTTTTCTAGGTCACACCTAGTTAGTTTAATTGCTAATTTTTAAATGTGTGTAATTTTAGAGTATTATGTACCTAATTAATACGAAAACATGCCTAATTAATTAGGCAGACATTATTTAAAAAATCTAATACAACTCAAAAGTAACGGACACAATCGAGCACTAACGAGCTTGTACCTCGCAATAAAACTCCTTCATTATTAATTAACCCTTGGCCACAAGCTACTCACGACTTGCAACAGCGACCACGCGCCACGCCACGGCGCGAACAAATGAATGGAATCGATCCGAGCAGGGACCGATTCATCGGGTAATAAGCTTAAACGGTTGGACCTACGAGTATCACCCATATATGTTAATCTATGGATTACATTTAAATATTGCTGATTAACCAGAATAAAAGAGATAAAGCAACGATCGCGGGCTAACTATGATAACTG
This sequence comes from Xestia sexstrigata, assembly GCA_941918905.2. NCBI lineage: Eukaryota > Metazoa > Arthropoda > Insecta > Lepidoptera > Noctuidae > Xestia > Xestia sexstrigata. Next base: position 4,825,582 of record OW799200.2, on the reverse strand, counting down.
TCCGTGTATCGGTTATTATAGGCTGATTAAACCCTATGAGTTACCCTTTATACTAGGGTTTTTCACCTTACCTAAAAAATAAGCCCCTAAACGGGTAACGTTTTAGGTCCCGGGTTCAGAGCATGCCACAGTACCGCTACAAACTTGCCGAGCTACGACGCGCGGTACTCGCGAAAGAAGCATTAAATTGATGCCATAGACTAATATGTATAGAATGAATTGATGCGCGCGTGTCGCAACGCATAAGGCCGTGAGCGGGGCTTAAATATGAAGCGTGTATATCAAGCCCCGTGCTTGAGCGTCTTGCTATTTCATAAGCGCACACGCACAGCCCGGACACAGTTCTACCCTAATTACATCGCACACCTTATGTAACCCCATACAATTACTTAGATTAACAAAATTATGTTGCACTCGCCATTGCCACATGAGACCGCTGCTTTGCCCGTTGCAACATGAGAGATAGTTTCTGATTTGATGTATTGATAATTTGACTTTTACTTACAGTAGACTTGACGAATGGGGTCAAATGAAGTGATAATTTGTGATTTAGGTGCTGCGCTCGCGCAGCAACTTTACGTTACGTAACTATCATCTTAAGTCTTAGTAAAGATAAAATAAATCAAGTTTCGCGCAGTTGGTTTCTTGCAATTAATTTAATTATGAAAAATGTCATACGCGGTTGCCATGTTCCGAAACCCGTAGATCAAAACTAATGAGTAATGGCAAGGATCAAACCGTACTTACGATATTATATTAACGTAATAATCTATTCAGTTTTTCTTTACTTAGTAAATAAAGTTTTCAGTAGCCTCGTTTAGAGAGAAAGGCATCTCAACAACAACCCGACACGCAGCAGTCAAGTTAGGGGTTTCAGAAAATAAAATTTAACTTTTTACCCTGCAAACATGTTTTCTAGCCCACTTTGTGGCTCACTGCTTGGCAAAGACTTGTTCTTCCTCCTTCCAAACCTCTTTGTATTGTGCGATCTCTGGCTATGTTATAGCCGTGAACAGGTTCTTATCGTGACACTACCTTCGTCGTAGTCTACCTCAAAGGCGCGGGCGCAGCGATGTCTTCCGCGCGTCATCCAGTGAGTGGTGATCGATGATAACCAGGCATCGAAAAAGGGTAGAGTTTATTTGACTAAACTTCAAGAAAGTAGGTTACTTACATTTTTTGGTTAATACCTCCATATAAGTAAAAACTCTGAATGGTTTAAGTTCCGAATAGCTGTTTTAGAGGTACCTATATTATCCACATTAGGCAAATAAACTCAAATGCTAACACACTGAAATTCACAACAAAATTTCATTACTTTAAATAAAATACTCTTTAAAGTTAAAAGAAATAACAGCAATTAGCACACATAACGATAGATCATCAAACGTGAATGACCATGAACTCAAAGTATAGGATTTCTCCAGTGTTTAAGTATACAGTATTACCTAACATACGTAAGTAAATGGCTATTTTTGTGGCATCACACGTAAATATACTGTCTATAAAAACGTGACTGTCTTCTCTTTCCATGAAGCCTACAAAGCAGGAATAAAAGAAAAGGCAGTGATAGAAGAAAAAACCGGCTAAGTGCGAGTCGGACTCGCGCTATGAAGGGTTCCGTCTTCCGAACCATCGTAGTAGGGGAGCCCCCTTTAATTTTTAATGAATTTTTATTTTTATTATTCGTTATTATATCAGCAACAGAAATACATAATCTCTGATTTTTTTTAACTTCAACTGTCTAGCTATCACGGTTCATGAGATACAGCCTGGTGACAGACAGACAGACGGACAATGGAGTCTTAGTAATAGGGTCCCGTTTTTACCTTTTGCGGGTACGGAACCCTAAAAACGTATTGCGCCGACCCCAAGTAACATCGGATAAGGGCAGGAAGATAATGTATAAATAAATTTTGTTTGTCTTTTCTTTCAATGACGGCTATGGTGCCACATGGTTCTATTGGCCTTTGAATTACATTGCCAGCAGCTGGGCTCGATTGTTTAACATTGGTAATGGCACAATTACATTTGGTCCCTCTCCCGAATTCGATTGCCTACGTAATTCGGGCAAACGACCATTATAAAACGATCGCTCGACCACATTCAAACCACTCGTCATCGTTAGTCCATTATTCCAGGCCGCCGCAGTCTCAACATAGATAGCGACAAATTCGCTAACTTTCAATCACTGATTACTAACGAATAAATTCGGTTGCAATAATGATGCTTGCGTGTAAAGCAGTCTCTATACCTATCCAAGATGCGTTTCTCGCAAGCATCATTAATGCAACCGAATTTATTCGTTGTAATTAATGCATCGCGGGTGCCCGAATTCGAATAAAGTCTTTTGAGTACCCGAACACGGGCTAAGGGCAAGTAAAAAAGCGCCATAAGAAGACACTGGCTAGCTTATTTATGCCCGCGGCTTCGGCCGCGTGGAGTTCGACAATCGGGATCATACTACCAGGAAAAGAAGTATCATCCTATGTGGTTAATCCAGGTTATAAACTATCAGTGTGTGTGCTAAATTTCATCCAAATTGGTACGTTCAGTATGTAAGTAGTTTTTGCGTGAAAGAGTAACAACATAACATAATATCCTCACAAACTTTCGCATATTTTATAATATTAGTAAGATAAGATTAGTTCCGATTATGGGCCGAACAGCCAAAAAAGCCACGACGCACTCAACAACACCACTGCACTCGATAATACTAGGTAGGTACAAACAAAGCTTTCTATTCATCGAACATATTTTATCTAACTTCATTTTTTAAAATCGAGCGCGACCTTTCTCGACAAAGCGTCACGATCGGATTACAACAGTCTCGCAAATTAAAATTATAGGTAACGTTGCTCAAGTCAGAGGGGATTGCTCAACTAAGTAGTTACGGAGTACTCAAATAATGAGAGACACCGAGACAAAACGGTCTCTCGATACTTCTTGCTACATGATTCACGAGGATGCTAAAGTTTTGCAAGTGTGTTAAGAAATGACGGATATTTGAAGGGTGGGTTTAGTTAAATCGTTTGCGCGCTCTCTAGAGGAACCTTCTTTGGCTTACGAGTTCAATAGTAAGTAGTTACTACTTTACTACTACTTTAGATTTGTTTAGTTTTAAAATAATAATTAATGTGAAAGAAATTTATGAATCATCAAAACTTTTTCAGTTGTTCTTTCAGAATACCTATCATTAATACCACGATTAGGTAATTGATTGGTCAGTGTTGCAAATAGGTACTTATTTAGCTCAAGTTCACCAACTGGCAATGAACGTACTTAAACCAGTTATCGGTTATCGTGGGCCGGTGTACCTACTAGTGGATGGTAGATAACTATAAACCTTCATCTGTTACTGTTAGCGAAGTAGACACAATAGTTAAACAATGGCGTCAGACCGATACGGTCGGGCTTCACAGACGAAGGGATTATTAGCAACCTGCTTTTATATTAAATAAATAAATAAATATTATATTGATAGGTATCACGGGATGGACAAATACGGGTGCAGAAAGAACTTTTCTATGTATCCATACAAAGTGTACCTACTTTTTGTATGAACAAATCGTATTGTTTAAATGTAGGTAACCTTTTATATTACGCAAGGATATTTCCTGTGGAAATTTCACACGCCTTCAATGAATCTTGAAAATTAAAAAGGAAAACCCCATTGATCTTTGTTGGAAGGTAACTTCCTCGCTTATCATTCATCGCCAGTTTTCCTTAAGTGCAGACCTTAAGTACCTACTAAGTAGTTATGTATTAACCAAGTGATAAAACCACAAGATTGATAACTATACCTATGTATGTAGGTAGGTACCTAATAAATTGCTATACAAGTAACATGGAATTAGATAATTATGTAATAACAATAAAGTGAGCCGTCGCGGGACGCCTGGCAGATGTGAAACTAAGCCTAGACCTTGTTCTATAACCTCTCAACATAACGATTCAGGAATATTTTCCCTACAATGATCTTCACAGATACAACACATTAAGTAGAACTTTTCTATTGATTTTTCCCTAATCTACTTGACCTCTGACAATACAGACACCTCATCATCATCTGCCTAGCCTTTTCCCAACTATATCGGGGTCGGCTTCCAGTCTAACCGGATGCAGCTGAATACCAGTATTTTGCATGGAGCGACTGCGCCTATCTGACCTCCACAACCCAGTTAATACTGACAACACACAGACACAATACAGACAGCTATGAAATCATAAATATATATTTTTTTAAAGCCTCTTCCTGCTCTTTTCAGTTCTTCAATCATGTCCAAAAGAACCGAAAAACGTTTCCTGACCGAAACTGACGAGTACCAGTGCCCGCTCTCTGCTGATACGCAGAAGATAGCCGAGGATGAACTGCGAGAAACCGACAACTCGAGGTCACAGGCCCTCACGGCACTGAGGAGCTGGATGGAGCAGAATCCTAAGTTCTCGGCTATCAGAATGGGTAAGTAAACTAAGAAACCTTCAGATATACTTACTTGAGCTGAACACGATCAGTTCCCTAATTATACTTGATTAGATTATAGATAGCTACGGGCAGAGGCAGATGAAGGTACAAGCACAGTCATCAATCAACTAAACGAGATCGTAGAAAAGCCAATATCAAAATCGAGTACCTACCTACGTAGTTTGTGTACAATGTTACCTCACCTGTTTAAAACGAAGAAGTTTGCTTAGAAGTTACGTCGCAGGTCCAGTGGCCGCAAATGCGAACACAGTGATATTGGGTTTCCCATAGGGATTTCTCGGCTCTTTAGTTTGGTGGGACTAAAAATCATAACTGAAGCAATTTCAGTGTACTTCTCTACCTAACCTTTTGGTGAAAACAAGTATGATGTTAATGTAATTTATCCTCTTATTAAATTTCTTTCAGATTCCAACTTCCTCCTCCGCTTCCTTCGCGCTAAGAAGTTCAGCGTACCGATGGCACAGGAAGCTATCGAGCGGTACATCCTGCTGCGCCAGTCCTGGGGCATTGCCTTCAACCAGCTGGACCACAAGCTGCCCGTTATGACGGAACTGCTCGAGTTGGGGTGAGTGGTGCCTTCAACTGCAGTGGTAAACTAATATAAGCATTGTTAGCCTGTTGGGATAATAGCCTAGCTTCTCTGTATGAGAGGGAGTGCGCTGCAATCCACCACGCCGGGTGGAGTCAGTCTTATCATCATCAAGAATGTCGGTGCAGAAGATGGTCAGATAGACTGATCTGTCAGGCAGTCCCTAAGTATAATACTTATTACTTATGTAGTTTTTATTTCTTAGAATTTTCAGCAGTGGTAATGAAATAAAAGTAGCAGCGCGGCAGCCACATTATGTGGCTGTTGCACCTATCTGAGGTCCGAACAGTTATGTACAAGGAAATCTCAGTACCTATCGGTCCCGAGTTCAAACTGAATGGCAACTCAATAATTCATTATTGATTCAATATTTTCTTTTTTTTTTCAGATACATATTTGCGAGTCCGTTCAAGGACAAGCTGGGTCGTCGCGTGGTCATTTACAGGCCTGGTAGATATACAACCTTATGATAATCATCGACGATATCAAGTAGTATTCATTTTATTCATTATTTTTATTTTATTTCACAATTACATATGTATATTTTATATGTATTGGTTGCGGTGAAACTTTGCACTTTTTTTGTTTTTTTTTTGTGTGCTTGATAACATTTTATTGCAAATAAATGCATAAAAATGTACAAAAATGCACAATTAACAAAAATGCACAAAAATTTACAAAAATGAAGCTATACATCGGTTCTACAGTTTATTTCTTATGTAACACGATATAAAATTATTTATACACCAGTTGAGTTGAGTTTATACACCACTTTGTTACACAGGTTGAGTGAAGCTGAACGTCAGTCTGGACAAAGAATATTCTATTTCTATCAATTTAATTCTTCTTTTCTTCTTAGCGTTTCGATGGTAATTTAAAATGTGTCGGTCAAACTGAGTTCAGTTCCTGTAGTGAACAAACAACAGGACACGATATTAAGTGCCCCATAGTTTGTGGAACAGCACCACATTTACCTACACTCCAGGGCAGATTAATTTATGAATCAAGTTAATTAAAACCATAGTAATACATCATTCGTCCACTCTTGAGCTTTACATTCTGATCTCCGAAGGCCTTAGAAAAGACCCATGTGTGGGTTTTGTTCCAATATTCATAGATAAGCATACTTATGCAGTGATCGGTGACATCTATCCATAACAGTTCGTGTTACTACATTCATCTTAACACCGTAGAGCTTTATGTACATACATGTCGTAAAAACCATTTATTGCTTTTAACCTCTAAACACAATGCTGATCCTTGACACTTCATTTAGATATTTACACACTCATCAGCGGACTTTCTAGGTTGACGAGATTAATAGATCTGGTCCCTATTCTTAGTCGAGTTTGAAAACCGCCCCCGCCCTCTGCGCTACCTCAATATCACAAAACCGTTCAGTGAGGAATGTATTTTAAGAAGGCATTACATTCTGAAAGGTGCAATGAGGTGATGTTGCACTTAACGCGTGAAATATATTTCGTAATTTTTATGATTCTATAGCGAAACCATTTGCAACAAACTTTCAGAATGCATAGCCTTTAGTCAAGGACGTTCTTGCATGACATAGCTATGACTAAATCCATCTCCGCAACTGAAGCAAGCCCCTAAATCCATCCAGGTGTCTTCGACCCGTACAAGTACACAAACCAGGACATGTGTCGTATCATGGGCATGTGCTACGAGACACTGCTGGAAGACGAAGATAACCAGGTGCGAGGGGTAGTGCACTACGCAGACGGCAGCGGCGTCAGCTTCCCACATCTCACTCTGTTCACACCCAAGGAGGCCGTCAGGATCGTTAAGAATGGAGAGGTAAGTTTTTTTATTGAATTATTGATGTTGAATTCTAAAATCTGTCACCAACTGCATCAGACTGCATGGAAAGTTGAAACAAGAGCGGGTTTCACGAATAAAACGAAATAAGTTCAGCACTTTTGAGCGGCATTCAAGAGCTGTCAGAGCCCAGAGGCAATATTTCACAGCAATTGTAAAACGGGCAGCTCTTGGTTGTGGTTTAAAATTCTTCTGATCGCATTCAGTTTCATAGGCGGAGTTCGCCCTTAGTTGCTTTTCATTTTACTAGTTAGGGTTCCGTACCTTAGTCAGCAAAAACGGAACCCTTATAGGCTTATTGGATGACTTTGTTGTCCGTCTGTCATGACCCTTTTTCTCAGTAATGCGTGGAGGTGTCAAGCTGAAATTAATATCAAATACTCAGGTCTGCTACCCCTTGGTGCAGTGAAAGCAGAAAACTAGTTAGTCAACGCGACCAATATATATATGACCATTTAGGTACATCGCAAATTTGGCGATTTCACAAGGGAATCAAAACTTATAGACTAGGTACTTCTCGTTGACCTAGAATGAAATTTGGCAAGAAGCAATGTCTTACAGCACATGTAAAGGAAAAAATCTGAAAACCTTAAATACCTAGGTAGTTTAATAACAAAATGACTACAAGTTTACCTATACGGAACCCTCAGTGCGCGAGTCCAACACGCGGCCGGTTTTTTTGTAAGTAACCTTACTTATATTTTTTCAAAGCGTACTCTCCCCATGAGACACAAAGAGATCTACGGCGTCAACGTGCACCCAACAATCAAGTTCGCCCTGGACTTTGGCATGGGTCTCATCTCAGAGAAGATCAAGAAGAGAGTCAAACTCTACAGCGCTCTAGAAGACGTGGAGATTGACAAGAGTCTTCTACCCAAGGAGTATGGTGGCACCATGCCAATGAAGGAAATGATCAGTGAGTATGCGCTACTGTGTTATATGTTTATGTTGTAGAACCTTAAGTTGAAAGACCGATTGCAGACAGATTGATAATGTAACTATCGGACGACTTGAACAGGGGACAAGCTGTCCCTATCATAAATGTATCATATTATGTCATGTACGTATAGAAAAAGTTCGAGAATTGCGTGCGTATATGAAAAAACAACATACTATGGAATTTACATGTAAGCAAACTATATCCGATGGTCACTAGGATTCTGTGAGTGTTTCTTTAGTGAACGCAGATCTGACGGGAGATGCGATCCGCTGCTAACAAGGATAGCATAAGTTACTCTGTAGCAACGTATGCTGTTCCGTTATGTATCTTATTTAGGTAGCGAAGCGTTATTTATACCCATTCAATAGCATAGTAGTTGTTTGTCGTATTCTCTGATATCGTAGTCGACATGACCTCTGCTTTATCGGGCATACCTACATGCGTTCATCAGTATTGTCTGGAAATGCTTATGATATTGGGTCGGGTAGACTAAGATCAATAAAACAAAACTACTTTCTAGGTCTATGGAAAGAAGAGCTTGCCAGCAAACGTGACATTCTTCTTCTGAACGACAAGATGGCAGTTCGGCTCGAGATGTACAGCGAAGCGGCGCGAGAGGGCGCTATATCCGCGCTGAAAGCTGGTGCCAACACTTGCGCGGGCGCAGATGCGGTCGGCGACGCCATGAGAGGACTCACCGGCAACTTTAGGAAACTCGAAGTAGATTGATCTTGTTAGTTAGAAATTAGACTGATTGTTTTGTATTTTTAAGTATTTTTTAGCTCGTGATTTGGGCTCAATTCTATTGGGCACGAGTAAATGTGGGTGTAGTAACCGATAGAACTGTGTAGTACTTTTTACCGTATTGTTAGTTTTAAGATCCTTTTGTACAAATGAACTAAGAAAGAGACAGAAATCACATTGACGAATTATTTTTTAACGTGATAGCTTGATAAGAATAAACATTTGAATACAAACATTGTTTAAATAAAAATACCTTTTAGTTTATTAAATCGTTTATTAAAAAATCCATTAACTATCTAGATGGTAGAAATTAATAAACATGACTTCCACATCGTCACGTACCTAACAAACTCATACAAAATACAACTTTTCAAAAACAAAAATTAATTATGGCACGATTTGAAGTGATGACGTTACTATTATAATCTCTGACTCTCTGATTTTCCTTTCATTGTTATTTTTCCTCTCATTTTAAAGTGACCTTTACACTCGTTGACATAAGGTAAATATTACAGAGGTAAAATAACAGCAAGGACTGTAATATAACCACTTCTTACAAACAAGTGAACACCCTTATACAAAAGAAGGCTTTGTCTTTTTTATCGTCTGAATGTAAATCTATCATTTTTAATGTATGATAAATTGGAGTTTTAAGTTTCATTCATTTGGTATATTATACAGTATACTATCCATCTATTTAATTTATATTGCAGTTTTTAAGCGTTTTCGTTGCGTATTGAACATGTAGTGAGTACAATTTAAATTATTACTGTGTGTGTTATAACAGTTATTTAAAAATCACCTGTAGTATTGTTAGCAGTTAATATTACAGCATTTTGTTATTCCGAACATGTTTTAGTATTGCCAAATTCAGGTTTTTATTAGACTATCGATCAAATGTGTTTAGTATCCAGCATATAAAACTTTTCTTAAGTATTATATCTACTTGATACACCCTTAAAAAGGTTAAATATCAATAATATATAAACACATTTATTCGGCAGACTATACACGAAAACCATGCTGAATTAGAAAATAAGAAATAAATACTCCATGTTGAAGAGAAACTATTTCTCATTTGCAATGTCCTTTTTTCTAGTTTAAACTACAGGAGTGGGCAGTGTATAAAAACATATATTTTTACAATATATTTTAAACATTTTTAAGGGTGCACAAGTCGACGGCTGGAACTCGTTGGCGGGCGTGGCTAATATGCATGCTAGTTTTATTTATTTAGTTATCATTTATCTAGTTTTTATTTATTTAGTGAAATATACGACGATTTATAACAAAAATGAGTGCGTAAAATTTCATAAATTGACCTTTGGGCGTATAGATATTATGGAAAAACTACTGGATGTATCTACTCAAAATAAATTATTTGAACTTTTGAATAAATTATCTATCCTTGTATGGTTTCACGTTTTCCGTTTTCATACTACAAAAGTTATTTATTTACGCCCAAAGTTGAGTTAAAAGTAATGTTGAAATATGAAAGTTTCGACGCTCATAAATTCCAAACTAATATATTTTTTCCAATTCTGCTTCCATACAGGGCTAGATAATGACAAGACCAGTTGATATTTTTTTTAGTTTTGAACCTACACCGTCAAACAGGCGAGTAATCACCATACTACGTTTGTATGGAAGAATGACCGACTTGTGTAACCTTAAATTTCTTCTTTACTATACTACCATCTTGGGAAACATGAACAGAGTAAGCGGGGTAATATAACGTTTGATACAAATGGCAACACAGACTATATTCGAAGTACTAACATGCAATATTTTTTATCTTGCAAAACATAAGCACAAACATGAATATTTTTTTCATGTAAACGGTGTATAAATATATGTTTTTAGTTTTTATGTTTAAAATACAATACAGATTAGCTAAATTCAAATTTGAGCATATCTTGGTGATTACGACTTACATTTGGCACTAAACTATCAGCATGTACTATGAAATAAAATTATATAATATTCCTTGCAGTTGCATAAATGCTTGATTATATAAAATTATCTCTATTTGGCAGCTGGCATCGATTATTGCAATTCAAAAGTTTTTGTTTTTTTTCGCGCCCTCTTATACAAAAAACTACCAAAGTTAACAATATTTGACTGGTCTGCTCAAGATATAAAGATGAGGTGATGTATGAGAGTGATTGACTCGACTTCTGCATCAACCGTCAGGGAAATTAATTGCTTGACAAATGAACACACTACGTCAATTTTCCAGCTATAGTCATGTCAAAAAAATACATTTGTGATTAGAATGTAATTAAATGGGGACAGTTGGCAGTTATTTTGTTAAGGAATTCGTTTCCCGGATTCATTGGAAAAGGAATTACTCTTAAATCAGGCTACAATGTTCGTTTAAACAGTATCTCTTTCATTGGGTAATTACTCGCTGGTTAATACTACATCAGAAAAGGTGGGGCTTGGCTGGCAATAAAATAACTAGTCAGAGAATGAATTGAGATTTGCGTTTCATTAGCCACAAACAGCTTTGAGAGTCGTTTAAGCAATTAATTTACTTCTTTATAAATAGGTCATATTGTTTTAAACTAGGCACTTTAAAGTACAGAACAACTATAACTATGTGCGGTAATTGAAACTTGCAATATGTGCAATCTTCAATCCCTTGAGTTCAAGGGTTACTTTGGCACGACATTTTGGCAATCTGTTAAGGGGATGTCAACACCCAAATGCGCGCACAATGTCTATTTGTATCGGAGTAAACGAGAGCGAGAGAGTTATTGGGCGAGCAGGTTTTAGAAGAAAATAATGAATAATTATTGAAATGAAAAAAATGAGGATTATTTGTGAAATATGGACTCGTTAGTGGCTCAGGTATGAATATGTTGACTTCATGTTTTTAATTGCAGTCCCATACGTCAAAAAATAAAGACAGAACCGTTTAATGATGATTTTAAGACCACTCTTTGCAATTTCTATCGAGCCGATTTTGTCAAATTATGTATCGAGTCCGTCCACGGTCTTTGAAATATGATGAATTGTAATATATATATTTTTTGATGTGCTAGAACAAGTTTTTCTTAAAACCTGCTTAAATAACATCAATTAGGTGTTGTCAGCCCCTTAACTTCTGTATGTGAAACGACTTGAGTGTTATATAAGTTACAAAACGTAAACTACTGGCTATGTGTTTTGTATTATTGTACATTATAGGATCCATGTATTGTTGTCAACGTCTTTGTTATAGGCACATGATGCGGTGTACATTTATGAGGAATACACAGTCATACTAATTCTAGCATACTTTTCAGGAATCCCTGTCAGTCCTAGAACTAGTATTGATCCGTCTATTGGATAGAAGTGAATAAATTATTTGTGATATCAAAGGACAACAATAAACGGAGTTCACCTTAAAATATTACAGGCGTGAGCTTGTTCTACAGTAATTAAGTACACAAAACGTCATCTAAATTGGCACAACCTAATACTATATTAAATTATAATACTTTATAACATCAGTTAGAAATCCGTAATCAGTATAAACTTATATATTAATTAGGAATCCTTAAAGTAAAACGTTAATACTTCTAATAGATTCTATATTAATAAAATTAATCTAAATTCTCTAACAAATGATAGATATAATGCTTATTTTAAGTTATTTAAAATGCTTCTTGGCACTTATTTGGCAAACATATAGGTATGTTATTGTACTAGTAAAAGTACGTTGTACAGGGTGGAGAAAATGACGCCACATATAAGGGTATTCCAAAACAAACCCCCATCAAACAACACACTCTCTCAATATCCTTCGCAATTCAAAGGGTTGTGAAGAAGATTCCAAATCCATTGCTTCATACAAGGTGGAAGCGAAATCGGCACACAAACGGTTACATCGTTCTGTTTGTGTTTTTGTTCAATTTTTCATCGGTTATATAACAAAATCAGCTGTTTCATACATTTTGACCGTGTAAGTATTGGAATTTTGTAGGAAACAGCTGTTTTTTAGGGTTCCGTACCTCAAAGGTTAAAAGGTACCCTTATAAGATCACTCTCTTGTCCGTCTGTCTGTCCGTGTGTCACCACCGATTTTCTCAAGAACGGGTGGACCTAGCAAGTCGAAATTTATATCAGATACTGAGGTCTATAGTCTCTATTAGGTGAATAAAAATCAAGGTCCTGAATCAACACGATAAAAAGATACGGGCAAATTTAGATTTTCGCGAAAACTTGTAAGTACTTACCAATATTTAACTTTTTTATTTTTCGGAATTTTCCCTTTACTTGTGCTGTAAAATATTGCTTTTAACCATAATTGCCAATTCTAGGTCAACCAGGAATTACCCTATAGGACTTGGGTCGAAAACCTATATGGTAGTTCCCGTCGACCTAGAATCTAAAAATTTGGCAAGAAGCAATGTCTTACAACACATATAAAGGGAAAAATCTGAAGACCGTAAATATGTAGTTTAATATAAACCCTCGGTGCGCGAGTCCAACCCGCGCTTGGCCGGTTTTTTTAATAACCGATGAAAAATTTCTATAAAAATTGCTCTGAATGATGTACCTACCTGAATACGTGATAACTACACTAACTGAGTTTTCGCGTCGGTGTTTTTCCACCTTGTATATTTATTAATAGTCAATGGCAAAATATGTGAATCACGCAAAAGTCACGTCATTTATTCAAGCGCCTTTAAAGATAACTACAGTTTTTCTTTGTTCACAAAATGTAATATTTTGAGTAAAAATGCATGTATTTACTAAGGTACTTTTCTTATATGTGGCGTAATTTTCTACCTGTATAATTCTATTGGCAATAATTATCTCTGCTTATTATCAACGTCTAGCTAGATTCATCTCATTAAATTCTAACGTAAATTCATGTGTATGCTGTTCAATTCAGTATGTGGTGTCATAAAATATGTTTCTTACTATAACTGTTTAGAATGCACAGTCAAGAGCAATGAAATGTATGCACTAAGCAAAAATCAAAAGCGGTTTTCTCATAAAATAAATGTTTCTACTAAGAGATAAGACCGTTTTTCGTAAAAGTATGGCTTTTAAATACATACTATGTTCGAGAATACTTAAAACGTTAATCAATACAGAAGGAGAAAATCACTTTTAAAAGTCGTTGCTATGTGTATATGACGCAGTAAGATAGTTATAGGCGTGAATAGGCTAGCTATACCCCGGAAGATAGTATTATGAAAGCGATTTAATAACTATATTACTAGATTAACCTAGTGAAATAATTATGGGCTTCCCTAAGGATATAACAATATCACGGCTAAACTGTCTTACTGCGACCTATACATTTCATCGGTCGTGACTGTACCAGGTAGTTCACTGTTATCAGGCACATGCACTGTTTCCTATGTTAAAGTAATCAGTTCTTATTAATACGGGTTATCTACACTATAATTAACTTTTGGTGTTTGGTTTAGGAATACGCAAGATTCTTTCTAAAATCATTGCGATCGTTTTGTAACAACAAGTCCGATATCGAGACCTAACATGAAGATTTTTCTTTAAAAAGTACAAAAAGTTTGCAATATTATGTACAAACGTAACGAAACGTTGAATACAGTCAGTTACTTGCGCGGAATTTATTTGCGCTCGTTTTCCTCTATTAGACCATCTCCTTGTGGAAGCATACTCACAACTTGGATAAACATTGTAACACATTAAATATATTTTTGGTATCTCATCAACGATTACTAATTATATTATATAGATGCTAGGTTTTAGAATATTGTTACTAAAATTGCTATGGAACTAGGAACACTAATGCAATTTGGCAATAAATGCTTTGGCATAGTTTAACATTGCTTTTGAGTACCTTTTGGAGCCATGCTAGACAATCTAGAAATTACTAGAACATCATTATGACAAACAAACTTTTGGATCTATTTTTAAAATCCATCAGTAACTTGCTCTTAAATACAGCTTTGTGGAATCGAAAGTGTGCCCGACCCAGTTCTCGAAAATGGCAATATCACATTGTACTGGGATCAATTCATCATCACTGATAGGACTATTTGTACCCCAATAACCACAATATAGTGGAGGTAGATCAATTAGAACGCTATGATTGTTAATGTCGCAGCCAATTCGTATAACACGTATTACATAATGGCGCGCCGGATTGAAAAACGTCGCCGTGATGTAATGCGGCGTCCTCACGTTCAGCCGGATTGTGGTGGCGATACGTTCGACAAAGCGGCGTCCAACGTTTAGCCGTATTGTCAGCAAGAAGAAACGACCGAATAAAATACTGAAAATTCCGAAAATAAGACGTAGTCGACGTAGGTATCTGCAGGGTTTAAAGAAACATATTTCTTTTGAAATTGTAACTGATATATTTTTCTGGATGGACTGGATGAAAAATTTTCAAGAAAACAATTTTTACGAGTGAAGTAACTAAAAATGTATTCACAATTATCAAAAAATAATAATAACGAAGGTGGAATGGGGCCGTTGGTAAATTTACAAAAATGATCATAATTATAACGTAACCATTTATCACGATTTCTATCTAAGATAAGTTGCAAGCGTGGGTCTTTGCGCGCAATTTAATTTTAATATCAATACCGATACCATTCGCACTTCTTAGCGATAGAGGCCTTTTGTCATGTTTTACTTTTTCAGCAGTAACCAATATTTAACAAGTATCCTTAGATATTTTTCTAGTTATTATACATCATTATATAGCTAATAAAATGAGGATTTAGCCAATAATTTGCACATTGAGTTTCATTGCTGTATTTGGGAAAAAAATTGCTTTCATTAACATAGACGATTTTCAGAAATTTTCGAATACATTTTAAGCCACTACACTCATGAAAGTGGTCTTCAATAATACTTTCTGGTCCAGTTATCTGTGTAAGAGCATCAGTTACCAATTTCAAAAGAAATCAGTCTTAAAATTTGATATTTTAGAAATAATTGCAGAAAATAGGAAATTTTCAAAAATACTTGCATATGCATTACATCGACAACAATGAACCAAGAAACAGATCAAATTAGCGTTTAATGGATGCACATAAGTCACATTAAATTACGCTACAATTGAATTCGTCGAATTTGAAGTTATTCATAAACGAAAAAAAAAATTCTAATCCGACCACTATTAACTTCGTTCCACCTTATTGTCTAATTGCACTCGACTATATGTTTAACTGAAATATATGGTAGTCTTTTTGCGTGTGTTGAATCTTCGTCTATTGCATTAATAGGTGTAAAAGTACAATTAACGAAACCGAAAGGCACTAATTCTCCCCGTCATTACGATATTTTTTTTGTTATCGGAGATATTGGGTCGGGTATTTAATTGGTGATATTGGGTCAATGTTCCAACTTTAACACATTTTTTTTTAAATGAAATAAAAAAAATATATTTATTATAAATTTACTTTAAATACCTACATAATAGGTCCATAACCCTCGTATGATTCAATGCAGTATCAGCACAATGTTTTGAGTGCGTTACATTGAGTTTGACGGTAAAACGTGATTTTTCACCCCAAAAAATAATTGGTTCCCAGCAATAATTTTTGCGTAAAGTTACTAAGTTTGATTTACAGAATGCTTGGTTGACGGCTTCGTGAAGGGTCTGTTTACACTCTGTAGATAACATAATTAAAGGCAGCGTGTCATCAACATTGCGAACAGCTATTTGAAAAAAAAAAACATGTTTTGTTTATGGTGTAATGCTCAATTCACATGAGGACTATGCAGATTAGTGTCTGAGATGGTCTTTTGTAGAAAGAACCACACAGATTTGAGTGGACCTGTCCAGTCATTGCAAGCATTTGTCAGTTATCGTGTAGCAGTCATAGATTTTATCACAGTTCAGTCTTGGGGCTAAATCGAAAACGTGCAAAATATTTTGCTAACTGACTTTTTCGTTTGCCAAACAACACTTTTTTGCGCAAATGACACAAACGGCAAATTCTTTGTTTGCAAATTCTTTGTAATAATTTCTCTCGAATTATATCGTAACTTTTATCTGAACCTACTTAAATTCCGTTCAAATTCCTGACTGTGTTTACATTTACAAGGTCAAGTTTAATCACCTAGAAAAATTCTGCAGTTTTATTGTGTATTATTGTACGACACAACAAAACCAACCAACTTTGGTTTATTAAAGTCCTATTTTTTTATTTAACTTTTTTAGACATCGATCACCCATCATGTCCGCAGTTTCACTAGCTAATTAAGTTTGATCTTGTAGTAAGAGCGTGGTGGTATGGCCTAAAGGGTTATCTCGCAATTTTCGTATTTACCATTGTAGTTGCTCAGTAGAAAAGGCGTAGGAACTAAGTCGACGCCGAGGCGGCGCAGGCGACGGTTCAGTGACACGGTTCTATCGTGCGCTGTCACCGTTACTGTGGAGAAACAATATCATGTTATAAGTCGTCACTTTGAACAAAATCGTGGTATAGTTTGAATTGGTAAACTCAAGCGCAAGCATTCATTTCAAATTAACCATTAAGGGTAAATTCTCACCGAAACGCGACGCGACGCGATGCTGTGCGCACATTTTATTAGAGCAACTCAAAATATAACTTTATTTACTCCACGAAAAGATACACATTTTATTGTGATGCGTCTCGCGGCAGCGCGCGGCGCAGCTCGGAATGACTTCCAGTACCGTCGCGTCGCGTCTTGATGTGAACTGACGCTTATAGGCAGTTTTAATGTCAATTAGACAGAAAGTTGAAACTGTCCGTTCCCAGCATAGCGTAGCTCTCTTTATAGAAGAAAAGAACAGGTATGAAACTTCGTGGACATTCAGAAAAATTTTGGTACATCTTGTGGTTACTTGATTAAAATTATTTTTATTTAAGTTACTTGAGAAAATAAACGTTATTATGGTACTTCAACTGTAAGCTAGCGTAGCGCATATTTTGACATTTTAAAACCTGTAGATTTGATCCATATTGAAAGAATGAGCTAACTGGAAGCAGACATGTGCTTTAGGGCGGCTTAGGCCCTGTTCACGGCGTTGCTTTGTATGGTATCTTACAGTATAATTTTGGAATCACATGGCAGTTCAATTACTGCATTTGTTTTTAACGGTAAGAACATTAGGTTAATTGACGTGGAATCTCAAAGCTTTACTGTTAAATATCGTGCAGGACGGCGGCGTAGTGTGAACGGTCGCTTAATTCAAAAATTTCTGGCGAATCAAATACTATACAAGTTTGTAGTACCATATAAGTAACAAGTATATTGAGTTCAAGAGTACATTCGCAAGATGCTGGCAGTTCCATCACAACGGTAATGTTTTCTCTATTGTTTGTCTTTTTATTTTAGTATATCTATTTACAGTAATAAATAGTTTGATGGTATTTATATCCTGCCGGGGTTGCGGGAATGTTCGAAAGAGATACCGTGACCCCGGAACACAAAGGGCGATGAAGGAACATGGATGGGTTTTAGTCAGTAAAAGTCTGACACTCCCTCCTGCTCCGCCCAGAGCGGGAGAAGTCATTTGATGATTTATATATAAGTGGTATTTATATATATTTATAGTATTTTATATATCTTTGTAGTTTAATATTAATTAAATTATTTTCAGATGTACACCTACCACTGCTTGTCTCTGCATTACCCAAAGGTTGACTGGTAGAAAATGCCTATGACGTTTAGTTAAATAAATATATTGAAACTGACCTGGCCTGGGCGCCCTCGGCAGTGTATACGTGTCCTTGGGTCAGACCCAGTACTGGTTGCGCCTGAGCATGGGGTTCGCGGGCGCCACCCCGGCCGCTCGCACCGGGTACGCCGCCTCGCTTGCCTCGTAGCTACTCCAGTCTTCAGCCTGTAACGACCCGTACTGTTTGTTTCGTTATTATTGAACTTACTCATACATTAAACAAAATGTTGATGGATGGAGAGGGAGAGGAAAACCAAATAAGAGATGGTGCGACGTCACCGTCGACAGGGGAGAATGGGAGAACAAAACGTGTTGCACCGACTCCCAAGTAAAATGGGATGAGGGCGGGAAGGTAATGACATACATTGTGCTCATTGAATTGTGGGAGGTAAGAGAGGCAGTCGCTTAATGTAAAATACTGGGTATTCAGCTATACAGGGTGTAAACAACCTTATCACGAAGCCGTCAACCAAGCATTCTGTACATCAAACCAAGTAACTTTACACAAAAATTATTGCTGAGAAACGACTTTTTTTTGGGGCGAAAAATCATGTTTCGTGGTAGAACTCAATGTAACGCACTCAAAACATTGTACTAATGGATGGATTGAATAGTAAGGGGGTCGTGGAGGTGTTTAAAATAAAAAAAATCTTTCATTAAAAACATGTATTTAAAAAACTTGTGAAAAAGTTCGAGGAACTTTGACCCCCAATATCTCCGTAACTAGAAGGTTCCCAGGTATGGTGTAGAACAAAAAAAATATCGCAATGGCGGGGAGAACAAGTGCCTTTAGGCTTCGTTAAGAGGTTTTTTACACCCTTTATTATACGATCAGATAAGCTGACCCGCAGTTGGGGCAACACTCTGTACATGATGATCATGACTGTTATGTCAACCTTGATTATTGAAATGCATTTCGTTGCAATGGCTGTTTCTGAACGCACCCACGACACAGGAGAAATTTATAGTGAAGGAAGGGCAATGAATAAATTATTTTTACGACAGATATATTGTCCTATTATTGGACAAAGGATTCCTCCAAATCCTTTCAGGCACAATAGCACGAGGAATAGGGAATATCCTAACGCTACGTTGAATTAGACGAAGGCGGAGTCTAATTAGTCCAAAATAATACACAATGGTGTCGATTCTGTTGTGCACAAGCTGAACTTAATTTAGGCTATTGCTATCTTTTTGTCTCTAATAAAACGAGAAAGAGACGGACGTAATTTAGAGCTGTCAAACTTAGTTGGAACTAATATTTCCATACAAATGAAGGGTGCACGTAAAAACATGTCGACTAAAAACACGGTGACGCGCAAGGCATAAACTAGTTTGACATCTCTAACTTAGTTCATAGCTATAGCCGTCCGTTTCTCGCACTGCCTTTTAGTAAAACATAGCAATAGCCTAAATTAAGTTTAGTTTGTGCACAACAGAATCGACACCAATGTTGTATGTGATATGAAAACAACATTCGAAGAACGACAGCCAAACCAGCAGAATAACTACGACTTGCCAGTTACTATAAACTGTTTTCACTACAGGGGCACAGCCATATTATTCTCTATAAAGGGAATTAACGAATAGGGAATATGCATGTATTTTTTCTTCAATCAATAAAGTACAGTACTATGAACCTAAGAAAATAATGAAAAGTTAAGTTAACAACTTGTCGCTCAAAAAAAAATTAAACTTCTACAATTTTCTACGACAGTTCAAACGTTCGTGACTGCCGCGGCCGTTCCTGTCATAGCAGTTGACGTCATTTCCCCCTATCTGCCTTGTTTACGTCTTATTTTTACCCTTAATATAATAATTTTACTAAATTTATTTGCTTTATTCAAGCAAACATTGCAATAACATCTTTGTGAAACTTTAAGCACCTAGTTTTCAAATAAAAGTGTTTCTTTGACACAAAGCGTTTGAAGTCACTACCGGCGACGATGCGTTTTGAATTTTCGTACGTTTCGACAAAAACACGCTACATAAAACATTACATTGTAAAATAAGTGTTGTATTAGAGAGTTAAACACGTGTACAACAATGTTTAATATGTTTATATAGGCCAATACAAGGCATTTTTAGGGAATAAAAAAAGTTTTGAATTTCTTGCATATTCCCTATTGTTGGTTCTAGGACATGCCGGTTTCTTCGTCATGTTCCTTCACCGTTCTGGGGCAGCGGTAATGAAATAATTTACACAAAGTTACCTGCCTGTTCTTAGCCATGTCCTACAACACGCAAGTATCGGTAACTGGGCCACCACTGCTCTATAGGGTTCTCTACCAGTAATAAATAAACAAATAAAACTCACGTCAGTATGATCATCAGTCCCGTAGGGATACCTCGCGTTGAGGTCTGGCAACGCCGCGTCGGCGAGCGGCGTCACCTTGCAGGCCACACTGCCGGCAGACGGCAGTGGCGTGCTGGCGCCAGTGTGCACTGATTGTTCTGATGACACGTAACTGAGGGATGAAAGGAACATTTTGACGTGATAACGTCTTATAAATCGATGAACACCGGCTGCACGCACGAAAAAGTGTCACACCGTTCCGCGCGCCAGTCACGTTCCGCCTGACTCATCAACGCCCAGCCCAAACCCTTGGACCTAGAAAACTGAAAATTTGCACAGTGGTTCCCTTTATAAAGTAAACAAGGAATAAGGAAGGATTTTTCGAAATTCAACCCCTTTGGGAGTTAAATAGGGGATGAAATTTTGTATGAAAGTCGGTCAGTTTTAAAGGATCTTAAAATTTTGTGTTTAGGCTGACGAATGAAAATTAATTTATATGTGTCTCAGCGTTTTTGATAATTCCACCCCCAAAGGGTTGAAAAAGGGGATAAAGTTGTGTTTGGAAAGTCCTTAACTTTCGAAGTAAACATCACAAAATTTATCATCTTGGCGTATGGTTGGAAGCTAACGCAATGGTGTTGTTAGAATTTAATTTTTAAGGGGGTGAAAAGGGGTATGAAATTTTGTTTTTTCAAATAAATGTTAATTTATCGAATAAATTGTAATTTAACTCCTTTGTATTATACAAAATAATGATAATTCAGTGATAATAATTCAATTCAATTCAATTCATAAAAGTATACAATTTTTCATCAGTTTTCTTATACGTTATCACGTAAAATTATCATCCGACCGACTTTACAGACAACCATTTTTATTTTAGTACCATATAGTTTGATTTAAATGTAATGGCGACTCGGAACATCGAAAGTAAAGTTCAGTATCACAATTTTAGGTATTAGCAGGGCGCAGAGGTACAGGACGGCGCGTTATCACCCGCAACTCAAGTCTATATATATATACACTGCACACGCGTGCGCGTTCATGTCTACGTATCAGACTGGTGTAAAGACGATCTGAGGGCACCTCAACGGAATGTGTTAGGTTAGGTTAGAACCGTGACCAACTACTACTTAGTCGCAGTATAATTACTTTGTTTGGGTTAGCATATTCTATAGGGTAGATGACAAAAAAAAATCTAATTAGTCCGTCAGAAGATTTCCAAAAAATATTGGACCCATATTTTTTCTTTTTTCACGTAAACAAAAAATAAAGACTTAGAGCGTCGAAATATTGTGTGACGTCACATTTGATTAAATTTTTTACTCAAATGTGACGTCAACGTTTACGAAATTGACGAAGATAAAACGTCCCAAAGATCATGAGGCTCCCCTCAAGATCTTTGAGACGTTTTATCTTCGTCAATTTTTATTAATTTGATAAAACAAAAAACACGTATCCAATATTTTTCGATAATCTAACTGACGGACCAAACAGAATCATATCTTTATTAGTCAGTCATCTTGTAAGACGATAAACCAGTAAACCAGTTTGGCCTGGAATCTGATTTGGCCGGTAACTAACACTCACCGTTTAATAGGCGGCGTGCCCTGCGAAGGCGACGGCATAAGATGGTCGGGCGGCCTCGGCAGCGGTATGGGAGCGACTGCGCCCTGGCTCTGCCCGTGTATCTTGACGAGCGCGTTCTGCTCCCGCATGAGGTAGCGTCGGCACTTCAACAGCCCGAAGATCACGACGATCGCGAGCACTGTCCCCGACAGAGCCATGAGAATCATCATGTAGTATGATGCTGCTTCACCGTTTGCTACCTGAAAGTGGAAGTTAAAGGACTGATGATTGCGGGCATGTCTCTAGTTTGTAGTCAGTTATTACAGTTACTGGGCGCCTTTATAACTTACTGTGGCACGGTATATCACAATAAAGCACCTTATTATCGTGGACGAATATACGGAATGAAGTTTCTTGACAGCGAATCAAACGACACCATCTTTTTTTTTAATTACATCACCTAGATTTGTTTTTGAACTTTCAAGAGGTCAGTCAACCAGAAAGTTTAAGTTTTTAAACTACAGGTCCACCAGTTAACCCAGACGGGGCTTAGTCGTACGTATCCGCGTACAACGGCATGATTCGAACTCAAAATCATCTCATATTAAGGGTGTAAAAACCTTTTAACGAAGCCGAAAGGCACTTTTTCTCTATTGTTGTCATTTCGATCATTTTTTTGTTCAACAACTTGGAAACCTTCTAGTTACGTAGATATTGGGGATCAAAGTTCCAACTTTATGACAAGTTTTTTTGAAATACAAGTTTTTGTTGTAAGATTTTTACTTTAAAAGCCTGCACGACCCCCGTACTATTCAATTCATCCATCAGCACAATGTTTTGAGTGCGTTATATTGAGTACCATCACAAAACATGATTTTTCACCCCAAAAAAAAGTCGTTTCCCAGCAATAATTTTTGCGTAAAGTTACTTAGTTTGATGTACAGAATGCTTGGTTGACGGCTTCGTGATGAGGTTGTTTACACCCTGTATATTATTTCACCTGACGTCCTGTGCTACGATTTCAATATAAAAGTACCAAATGACGTGTTCCTGATACAAACATGTTTACACGAAGCTAGTGCAGCGATTACGCGACGGTAAGATTTCAAGAATATGGACATCATCACTAGTTTCAAGGCCATAGACAAAACATTTGAATGAATACTCACTGGGACACCCTCGTGACTTTCAGGATCATTCGGCCCCGGAAGATTCTTCTTCTGTCTGTTTCCTATAAAAATCTTCACATCACCCACAGCCGGTTGGAAAATGGTCGCCGCCAGCAAAAACCTGAAGCTATCCTCGTAGCCATTCAGTTCACTCACTTTCTTCTTCGTCACTAAGTATATGACTCCAGCTTTCACGTCCTCGTGTGTGAAATATGCTACTTCTCTCTCTCTAGCACTGGTCTTCTCTCCAGAACTGCGTATTATCTTCTTTAGAGTCCCGAACCGTGGCTTCTTGAGTAAGGTGTACACAGGATCACTGGCTGTAAGTTTTGCTAATCCACTGGCATCCATGGTATTCAATGTAATCCTAGCCTTTTCTACGTCCACCCTCAAATCACCTAACGTCATCAGTGGCTGTACGATAACTTCGATAGTGAACGGTCTAGTCGCATTGCTGTTATGTACGTAAGCGATCAAGTCGAAGCTATCGTTCGCAGTCGTCATATCGTTCTGCATGTATATCACCACCTTTTCGATCAAGTCTTTGTGGGTGAAGAATGACACTGGATTCCTTCCAACGTATATCATTCCGTGGGGAGGCTGACGAGTGATGTTGTACAGGACTTTCGACGTTCTCGCATTAGTGTCCACGTATATCTGGTCTGTGGTAACAGCGGCTACATTTGAGCCCTGTTGCAGGTATATAGGATGCAGTGACGTGGCATTGAGAATTACCGGTATTACATCTATTGTGAACACTGTGTACGTCGGCTTGAACTGACCATCCCACACTCTAAAGTAGAAGGTCGCAGTTTGCAGCATGCCAGAATGTTCGTATATCACTCTACCGCTGTTGATGTCGTCTTGAGTGAACTTGTTAATCGAATGTGCCTCATCAATGGTCTGGTTCTTATCCAACATCACCATCCTGCCTTGCGTCGGTCCACTGATTATATCGTACAGGATCCCTGCGGGACCTGTATCAGCGTCTTCAGTCAGCAGATCATTCTTGGTGATGGTATAGTTTTCGCCTTGCACTACTTGTATTTGTGGCGTATCCGTTAGCAATCTGAACGGTTGATCGTTGACTGGGACTATGTGAATCATTATACTGACATTACATAAGAGGACATAGTCGGGTAGTAAGTACAAGGACATGTCAATCTTGTCCTGTGTGGTATCCGAATCGTCGTGTTCGTAATTGACAACGCCGCTTTCGATTTGCGACTGTGTTAGCGACGACATAAAAGGCTTCAATTCTCCGTGAGCCGGCTGCGACCACTGCGCCTCGATCTGAGGCTGCCTTAAGCCAGCCTGGGTTTCTAAATACGTGATAACATTACTAACATTAACTTTAATAGGCACTTTGTCTCCTTCCTCTACTTTGATCGGAGGTATATTGACATATTTGGCGAGTCCGCCAGACGACACAGAAATATCTATGTTGAAGATTTGATCTGTGAGAGGTTTAGCGAGTGGCGCTTCGATTGTGAATATGAAAGAATCGTTAGTATATAGATCTGAGAAGGGGTGAGTGTGTTCGTAGTATACGACTGTGTTGTTGATATCTTGTTGGGTGAACTGCTTTATAGATCTGTGGTGGCTTTCTCCGTTCAGCATAATAAGCTGTCCAAGTGTGGGGGCTCTATCTATCTTGTATATGATCGTTCGTGTTGGGTCAGAGCACTTGGACATTAGCATGTAGTTGTTCAGAGGCTCTCTCATGAGTGGGAACACTCGTAAGTTGTGTTTTCTCGTCAGTTTGAGCGATACAGACTTGGTTGTTATTAAAAACGTGATTTTAGCAAGTTCATGTAACCCATCCGTGACATTGAAGATCATCTTGCCTTTTGTACCGTCTGCAACAAATAATTAATAATGTTTATTCGAAAGGCTTGATATCACGGCTTTTCCGAACTTTACTCTAAAATAGTTGTGTGGCTTACTTTTGTGCACAAACACGACTCTTGCGTTGTCGATGTCCGCCTGTGTGAAATGATGCACGGCGGTGTCGAGGCTGCCTTGAAGCGCGATATACCCGGACACTATGTCCACCACACGGACTGTCACGTTCTCGGGGGGCGTGTCGATGTCATTCACGTCTGGAAGTCAAGGAATAAGGTGCAAATTACTTGATGTTGTAAATAATGAGCGGTGAGACCATTACCACTTGTATATGCGATGGACAAACCGATGTGAGTCAAAGGTTACGTCTGGTCTTTAGCCCGTTTTCTATAACTTACTGACACTGTAACCTCTGAATTTGTTTCGGCTGTTTCCTCTCAGAGTTGTCAGGTACGAAACACCGGCCTCATCTGGTTTTACAAATATACTTATTTTGATGTGTAAAAGTGTATGTTAAAAGGAAAATTTGCTATGCATAGAATAAATGACGTTTATTTTGAAAATTTTCTTTCTTTTTCCTTCTTGGTCTCCTGCGCAGGCGCTTGAACTTGCGCATACAACATGTTCAGTTTACGGTTGAAGGCATGAATACAATTACGATGGTGTGGAATCGATTAAAACCAAGCAGTTTAAAACGTTATACCGATCATCGATGTACTAATCGTGTTTCATCAATATCGACTGATTAATATTGTAATCCAGTGTTTCCCAAACATTCTTCTGCCACGGCCCGGGAATTTTCACACTGCGCCTTCGTGACCAACTCAACACTTTTTAATATCCCCCATTCCCCCCCCTACTGGTTAAATTAAGTATACAATCATTAAGTTTTACTAATATTTCGGTATCGCCTATTTAGTGCGAATATGGAGCTGCTGCTTATTTTTCCAAAGAATCCAAACCCGGGAAATGATGAAAGTTTTCAAGACGGTTTCTATATAAGGTGTTGAAAAGTTATTGCTTGATAAGCTAATTTGTATATTCTACACGACAAGATAACCAAAAATCTATTAATGGTCTTGTGTCGAATATATCAACAATTATTGTTAAAACAAGGTAGGAATGCTAGGCCCGGGTATTTTGTTTTAAAGGCCCGGTACCGGGGCGCGACCTACCAAAAGGGAAACGCTGTTGTAATCTATTGCTATTAAGTAACACAATACCATCTATCCTCCATTTTCCTCCACCTTTTTTTAAAAGATTTCTTTGCCAGAAAGAAAATGATTAACTAAATTGAAATTTTATCTTGCTAATATTATAATCGCAAAAGTTTGTGAAGATGGATGGGTATTTGTTACTCTTTCAAATTTTAATAAATTTTGTCAAAGTGGTTACTTTGCTAGTAATATAGCTTATACATCAGAATAACCAGCATGCCCTAGCATGCCTGACAGATATTTTTCGACGGCATGTAAAACCAAGCCAAGGCCCATGGGAGGCATAATATTTTAATGTGAAAGTTCCTAATGATCTATGTAAGTGATATTGGTTAAATCTAGATCGATACTCTACAATATTAGTTTTAAGTTATGTTGCTGCGCCCTAACAGGGTCATATACCTAGTCACTAGTTTTAAGCTTAGCGTGTAAAATTGGTATTGTACATTGTGCATTAATAAATAAATAAAAACTCTGACACAAGGTTAGGCACTAACACAAAAAAAAAAAACAGAATAACACAGACTACAACCTGTTTTTTTTTATATCCCATAACTCTAGGGTATGATTGAGACCATATCAAAGAATCAACTGGCATATGAATTATGTTTCAATCATCCTATTTTTTTTCATTTTGCATACAAAATAATTCGGCAAAGTCACGATTATTAACGTAAAACACCCTTACGTGAAATATGACAACGTCGCATTTTCTTAGCTTTACCAGTATGTCCCCAGCCGTTCCCGAAAGGGAACAGAACATTGTTATTTTAATTGCAACGGTTTTTAATTCTCAACGGCTCAACCTGTGTTGAGAATGATTGGTTTGAATTAAAATGAATTACTCGTATTTATCAATGAAACTTAGATACATATTATGATTGATGATATCTCCTAACCCCCGTTTTTCTCTCTAATATAACGAGAAAGAGACGGACGTAATTTAGAGCTGTCAAATTTAATCGAACTAATATTTCCATAAACAAATGAAGGTGCACGTAAAAACATGTCGTCTAAAAACAAAGTGAAGCGCAAGGCATAAACTAATTTGACATCTCTAACTTAGTTCATAGCTATAGCCGTACTTTTCTCGCACTGCCTTTTAGTAAAATATAGCAATAGATTAAATTAAGTTTAGTTTGTGCACAACAGAATCGACACCAATGACCGCTATTGCGATCTTAACTGGCAGCAACTACAGTACTTACATAATTCTTTAGTGGTGAAGGTGAAAGTGCCGCCCTCCCACACGCACAGGCCGGTGTTGGCGGCCACTATAGGCGGCTCGTCGTTCACGGGCACAATGCTCACGCGCACCCGGAACGGCTCGCTTTCCTTGCCGCTCTCTGTCATGGCCACCAACTTGAACGAGTCTGCAGATTCTTCCGAGCCATCGTTGATGTACTGTGGAATATATAAAAGGGTTCATGTTGTGTAGTACCTACTTAATAAAAATCTTAACAAAAACATTCGGTTTAGAAGCATGTCATTCGCACAAAAGTTTATTTTATACCGAAAGTGTAAGAAGGAAGGCTTATTATATTAATTCGATTTCATAGCTAAACCAAATTCTCAGTTAAGGATGATTTTAGCTTTTGTTTCGTTAAATAGTGACATAGTTATACGTGATAATAATATATAGTGACATATACATAGCAAGAGTCAATTTTTACAGGCTAAAAACAAACATACCTGAATATTTCCAGAATTGAGTTTCAACACAGGTAACAAGTTGAGCTCCTGGTCCGTCATTACAATCTTGCCATACTTCGCTTTTTCAACCACTTTGTATGCTACGACCTTTCCTCTGTAGTACTCCGTGACTGTTCTGAATAGATCTGGCTTAACGCTGACTGCTTCGCCTTCGACAACAGTCAGGTTTGCAGCATACACATAGAAGCGCTCTGGGATGATGACAACGTTGAGTTCGACATCCCGAAGCCAAACGATCCCATTCGTAACGTCCATTCGTATCCGGTCCCGAGTTCGATTAACTCCGGATTGAACGTAAACCAGCCGGTTTGCGTTAATGATGGACTGGTCGAAGACTTTGATATGGACAGGCTCTTCGTTGTAGTTTTCCAGTTCGAGGGTGCCCGGTGTTGTGGTTATTTCGAGCCAGCCGTGGTAAGGCCCGTCGGTTACTTGGTACACTATGTTTGAGGGCTCGATTTGGGGATGCATTACCTGAAACGGGGAAATAAACGATTAAGATGTTTTTTTTTCGTAGCTAGCCTGAAACGGAATACGTATAATTTTCCTAAAACAGTAATTAGGCATACCGCTGTTGCCCGCGACTTCGTACGCGTGGAAATTTTAATATGTATTGTATTTGAGAGAAAAAGTAGCCTATGTGCTATTCCAGACTATCTATTCTCTGGGCCGAATTTCATCCAGATCCGTAATGTCGTTCTGTGACAAATATCCATCCATCCAAGTTTTCGAATTTATAATAGTAGTAAGATTGCCTATCACATTGCAAGAACAGGTATTTTTTATTCAAACGGCCAACCCCACTTATCAAAGCTGATAAATCGGCTTGAGCCGGTCAGAAAGAGCCTCCCGATTTTATTGTATGGGCCCATACAATAAAAGCTAATAGTCGACTAGAAGCTATTAGTCAAGATGTCAGAACTGAAACCAGATGAAAGACGTTTTTTAATTCATGTATAAAAGGTGTTTTCTGATGGGCTCAAGCCGCTACTTTGACCAGAGGGTCACTCACTAAACACAAGGGATACTCAACAGAAATTCGACATACAGAAAAAGAAAAAATAAACAAATACCTCCAAGATCTCTTTAGTAACATTGACACTCGTAGATTCTTCGACGACCAGAGGTAAGTTCGTGTTCACCCGCAGCGGCTCCCAGTAACTGGACGGGAATATCCTTATAACGTACACGCCCTCGCCCCAGGTGTCCAGGCACATCACTTTGAACCTAGAAATAAACATATTGCTCAACTACTCATCCGTCTTATTCCGTAAGCAAATATATACTTTGGTTATAATACAATCTCCATCATTCTCCTGCCCTCATCCCAATTTAATTGGGATCAGCGTAATAATTCTTCTCCCATACTGTATTAGTCGTCATCACATTTCTAGCTACAGTGCCCTCCAAAAGTTAGTTGAAATTATTTACTTCAGACGTATGTACGTCGCATTATCATCTGAAATCCTAGTTTCAAACGTTTGAACTATCCATAATAAACGATTTCCCGAAATTTTGGTTTGAAGAATGTGGCGCGCGTGTAAGTGCGTAAGCCAATACGAGCCAAAAAATACGAAACCATTCTAAAAGACGAGGACAAAATAAAGATGAAGTAAAATATACTACGACACGACAGACATGCGCTCGTCTCGCGTCTGAGGTACTGACACACATCTTCTTTCATTCGTCCGTAAAGACATCAAAGTCAAGATTAGTTTCCAGAGACCTCTATTTATTTAGTACAACATTAGCCATGAATCCTACCACTCTCGTCTTACAGAACCGCAAACATTTAACATTATCGTCTTCCATTCATCAGCAATCTACAAACTCAGAAACTACAAAACCACATGAAATCCTACCTGAACTGATCAGTGGGAGTGTTGGGTTCTCTATGCCTGTAGGCCACTCTGCCCGCCGCCACATCTAGCTGAGTGAACGTGTACGCTCCCTGACCTTCGCCGACCTCGATAGATCCGTGTTTCGGTTCCAAATTCACTTCGTAACGAATGTCTTCTTCTAAGCAGTTCATATTAGTGTCGACCTGTATTGAAGAGTAAAGATTAGACGATTGTTAAAGTCAAACTATTTATTTCAATAGACCTGACCAATCATTGAGGTCATTTAGATGTACCTACTTCGAAAGGGCGGTAATTCGGAATAATTATCGCACAACTGTGTGACCTTTAGGTTCACCCTACCGTGTCAGAAGTTTCAAGTTTTTGTTTGTTTGACGTTATAATAGTGTGCTCTCGCTCCCTCTTACTGAAAATCGTATCTATCGTATCATGCGGGGTGTGCGATTAAGAATATAGTGATCAAATAAGAAGGATGAATAATAATTTACCTGCAAATCTCTTGAAGTAATGACTACAGCTTTCCCATTCTCCACAATGGATCCGTTAGTAGAATACATCCTTATGAACGGAGGTGAAGCCTGTATCTCCAGATTACCGTTGACGTCAAACAGCCCGTCAGATATCCAGAAAGCCATCTTCCCGTACTCCTTACCTTGATGCTTGAACAGCACCAAGTTCTTATTAATATCGTCCTGAGAAAACTGCGCTATCTGCTCAGAAGGGTTGTCAGCCCGAAATATCCCTCCGTTAGGAGGATCTTTGATGTATCGTTGAACTGTGTAAATAATATCGGAAGGTTTTGTATCCAAGTCTGCGTCAGTATAA
Source organism: Xestia sexstrigata (assembly GCA_941918905.2). Taxonomy (NCBI): domain Eukaryota; kingdom Metazoa; phylum Arthropoda; class Insecta; order Lepidoptera; family Noctuidae; genus Xestia; species Xestia sexstrigata. Next base: position 4,794,848 of record OW799200.2, on the reverse strand, counting down.
CTCAAGTCGCGAGCTGTGATGAGCCTCGCTCCTCCATGCACGATGTGGAATACGTTATCGTTCGCCCTCACGGGACTATTATCGTTCTTCAATATAATGTCGATGTGAAACACTCCCACGTATTGAAAGTCTTCCGGCTCCGGACTCAACGCCATGAAATGAAACGAATCGTGTCGACTTTCAGAGTCGTCGTGTGCATAATACACCCTATCAGAATTAAGTTCTTCTAGAGTAAAGTAAGTCGTGTTATCTCGCATTATTTTCAAGATATCGTTGATCACTTCGATTTTTCCATGTTTAGGCAAATGTGTGATGTTGAATATAAGGTTAGTGACTGCATCTGTGCGGAAGTTGAGATGTGTGGCCGGGATGACCATTCTGGAACCTTCTGTAACTTGTAGGCGTTCTAGAGTGGTGTGAACTCGTCCTTCTGTCCGGTCTGACGTGAGCGTGCCAGGAGAGTGTCGTATGGTCATGACGCCGGTGATGTTCTCGCACTCTGTTGCGCCCACGACGAAAGTGAACTCGTCTTGAATGTGAGAATACGCTCTCCTGTGCAACCGGTACCACAGTTGATCCGTGTCGATATGCTGTTGGGTGAAAGTGCTATGCATTTGTAAATGATGTTTCCCTGAAGATAAGTGCAGTATCCCGTACTTGGGAGGTCTCAATATCGTGTATACAACTCGGTCGCTTGGCAACGTGAGAGGGTTAGTTTTAAACGTGAGGTGTTGAGACGATATGAAAGCCTCTCTAGTGTTGTTCAGAACCAGTTCTTCATTTACTGATTGGTACAGTTCGAGTTTAATAAACGTTAATCGAAAGTCGTAGAGTGTGTTCGTTCGTATTGTGCCGACTGATGCTTTGAACTGTGAACAAAGTATGATTTATACAATTATAAATAAAAGTGATTAAATAAAAACTGGACGATCAGTACTGGAATTAGTTTTTTTATAGATAGACTATTTAGAGAACTAAATAATAACTGAGTTTCCTCCGTGCTTTGTAAAGCACTTTACGCCGTCGGTCCCGACTGTGTTACATGATGCCAGTGGCCCAGTAGTCTGACAACCAGTCTTACCACGGGGTATCGTACTACCCAGTAGTAACTGGGTTGTGGAGGTCAGATAGGCAGTCGCTCCATGTAAAATAATAGTATTCAGCTGCATCCGGTTCTTTATGTAGGTATTTAATACTTTAGGCACATCATATAATGTACAGAGGTGCACTTAAAGTCAAAATCCACAGGTTATACTGGAAGCTGACCACAACATATCAAAAGGCTAGGTAGATGATGATTAATGTTCGTTACCTTGAACTCGTCATGTGAAGGGTTTCCAAGTAGATGCATGTAACGCACGCGGCCGAAGGTCAGCATCTCACTGGTAAACGAGTCCGCAGTCTGCCATGTGCCGTCCAGGACTCGCAGACGTTCCACTACACCGAACTGAGGCGGCTTCACTATGTCGTACCTGAGGAAAACATAATATTATGCCTGATGTAGTCTTGAAGGGTAGGGCTACCAGATGTGGACATTTTGAAAGTAGAAGTCTTAATTCCACGAGAAAATATCTATTGTAATGTTTTATTTTACCAAGCTTAATATGGAGTCCAAGTAATGCTGAGGAAAATGTTGGTCATTGTCGCCATCGCGGGTAAAACTTGGATGGTCTAACACAGGACTGTGGAGATCAGAGTCATACACGGTTACCGTACAATTTCAGCAGAGGCTGCGTAAGCACTGGCCGGAACCGGAACACCTCCGTGGGATTTAGAGACGCATGTGTTCGCCGAGGTTTTCTGGCGTACAATGGATCGGAGAGTGGAGAGTGACAGTTACCCCCGCCCGAGGACAAAGCAAAGAAAGGCTGGCGGCCTCTAATACCGGGCACTGGACGGTGGCGTCTATCCAGCCGATCGTGGAAGAGTGGGTGCGGAGTCAGTACGAGGCGCTGACCTACCGCTTGATACAGGACATGGCTGCTAGCGCAGGTACTTGTGAAAGGCGTCGAGACAGGAAGCGTCCCCCCTGTGCCATCAGTGTGTTTGCAGTGAGGACACGGTCCAGCACACCCTCGAGCAATGTCCCGCTTGAGTGGAGCAGCATCGTGTTCTCGAGGCAATAGTCGCAGGAGAATTGAGGGTTGTATGGTCGGCAGCGAGAACAGTTGGGAGGCAGTAGCGTTCTGCGAGGAAGTCATCTCGCAGAAGGAAGAGGCGGAGCGGGTCTGGGAGGCAGACTCCCTCGCTGACGTAATCCGCAAGAGGACGGGTAGGCGTAGGCGGCATCACGCCATCTTATTGTCGCTTTAACAAGAGCCAGCGGGCGGTACAAACGGGAAACTACGTCCGCATTGCACGAGCTACATCGGTCCCGAACATCACTAAGAAAGAAGACATCCATCCACATCCGTAACCTCACTAATCTAGGTCCAGTTTTTTGCTGAACTGGGCCTATTTGGCGCAGCCGTGAGGCACACAGTGTCATTGTTTATTTTTAAGATTTTTATTCATTTATTTTGTTATTTCTTTTCGTTTTCTTTTTTGTTTATTTTTTATACTGTGTGCACTTGTGGCGTGTGCCAAATAAATGTATTTTCTTTCTTTCTTTCTTTCAAAGAGGCAAAAATACACGGGGCAACGGACTCACGCATGAGGGGTTCTGTACCCCACTTTAATTTTTATTTTATTGGTATGTTGGGTACCCTTCGGGTACGGAACCCTAACCTGGGAAATTGGCAAAGATGGCGGAGTTTTTAGTGGGTGCAAGCCCCACACAACCAACCCACCAACCAACGAAAAAAAAGGAGCGTGGAAATAGACACAAACAAAACGAGGCCTACACCCAGCAGCGAATAATGATGAAGAAGTTTAATATTTGTTGTTTGATACTTACTTGACTTGTACGTTAGTTTCATCGGCGTTGGTAGTGAAGGTCAGGTTATCTGCAGAGATGATAGCGTAAGAGTTGTGAACTAACTGGAGCCCCGTGTTGTTCACGAGTCGCACTTGTAAGGGAACTACTGATATACGTAGGATTCCGGGGCCACTCGTTTCTATACCATCTGATACCTGAAAATAATAAAGTGAAAGGTTTAATAAAATAGAAAAGTTTAACAAATGTTATTCAAAGAAAAAGACAGAAATATGTATGGAAGAAGAATACATGATTTCCCTAGCTTAACTTTGAAAAATAGACAAGATTTAGTAGCGGAAGAACCAAAACCAAGTTTGCTTGTATATAATACAAAAAATGCTCAGCTCAGCTATACAATAGACTTAACAAAGAGATTTACGTATATAATAAGAAACAAAAGGAATTAAACATTGTTACTAATGGATAAAACCTCTGACCTATGATGACACAGAGGCGTTGCTAGGATAAAAATATAATCCTACACCTGCTTATTGACTTCACTATTAAAACCTAATGAAAACACTCTCATTTATTCGTGTACACATTCACTCACCCTCGCATTTGCAAATGCAATCACGCACCCTAACATACGCACACACATTCACACTCACTCTCACTCACACACTCGCATGCCTGCGTGCGTGTTGAATGTATAGTTTTAATTCTCTCTTTTTGGTTTATTGTACCCTTTAGTTTTTGCATAAAACAAGTACTTATATGATAATTATTAAGTTATGGAAGAGCGGAGTCTCCTAATACAGGCTTTTATGCTTAAAAGGAGGCTCCAATCACTTGTTTTTAAGATTTATCTGTTAAAGCAATAAACCATTTTTCATTTTTTTCATGATGATGCGCCGCCCAAAATAAATTGGGATAATAGCAGGAGAATGATGTTGATAAAACAAATCTTACTAAAATACATATTATGGGTTTGTGCACATTCGGGCAGGCCGCCGTGCCACATCGCAAATATCCTCCAACACGATCAAGCTAAGAAAGACGTGGAATAGCGTCGAAAGTACTGAATCCTTCATAGAAAAAAAGAGAGAATCTTCCGACTAGGTGGGCGTTGTGTCTCGTGGGCTACTATTCAACGGTTTCAAGTTTCTGTATACATACCTTTATTATAAAGGGTGTAAAAAGACTCTTAACGAAGCCAAAAGCCACTTGTTCTCTAAAGTTCCAACTTTATCACAAGATTTTTTTTAAATACATGTAAAGTTAAGATTTAGTTAAGATTTTTACTTTAAGCACCTTTACGACCCCCGTACTATTAAATCCATCCATCAGCAAAATGTTTTAAGTGTGTTACATTGAGTCCTACCGAAAAACGTGAATTTTCACCCCAAAAAAAAGTCATTTCTAGCAAAAATTTTTGCGTAGAGTTAATTAGTTTGATGTACAGAATACTTGGTTGACGGCCTCGTGAAGAGTCTGTTTACACCCTGTATGTTAATCACGGATATCGCGATGTAAGATGAGTCAGTGTAGTTCGTATCTGTCGGCACAATACTTTCGTATATTGTGTGTTTACACATAATAACATCAGAGGAGTTCGTGGCTAAACAATAACAGCTGCACAGATGCGGTTTGCAGCTACGGAATGGCACCTCTGTTCCTCCACTTATAAGGTAAAACCACCAATGCTAAGGTAGGGTATAAGGTTACTTGTAAGGTAAGGTAATATCGGTAGCTCAAAATTACGAAAGATATCCCGTAAGTGACATTTTAAGTATACTTACAAGGTTACTTACTATTAATGAAGTTACTCACTTGTAAAGTTAGCCTGAGCGAAGTTTTATTGAGCTGTTTGTCACTTGTTGAGCCGTGCACGTACGATATGACTCCAGAGTCGATGTCTTGCTGCGTAAACGAATCCACCGGCTGCCCGGACATTTCAATATGTCCGCTGTTAAAGAAACAAGATGTTTAGTAGATTAAGTATTTAGTATTACTAGCATTGAGGTAGTTCCAGAATGGGTCAGTCACTTGATTTTAAATTAAACGAGCGTTGTGATGTCGTGTATCGATGCGATTCTGTATCGTGGAAATTTATGATGCGCATCGTTGAAGTTCACGACATAATATCGTCACGGGTCTGTATTTGCCGTACATAAAACGCAATCGTCGATCGAAACCAAACAAGATGGTCGTCATAGATGTTACTGATATTCTTGCCACTCTCGCGAAACGAGCTTTCACACTCGTACATATACTTAGTAAGTACCTGCGCCAATGCGTGAGAGCAAATGCCGAGTTCGGTAATACGCCAAAGGTTTTAAACGCTGCCAATCACACACGTCTCCTAATGAGTAATGCGAGTGTGAGCTGAGCATGTGCAGTGGGCGTTAGTCGCATCTAATATATTGATTTCCCAGCTGGATAAATGGCGTTGGAGTGAAAAAGTGGTGCTGTTCCACAAACGATGGGAACTTAAAGTCTGCTTGACCTGTTGATTGCCAATTACAGGAACTTATGGACGCTACTGAAGGCAATAAACTCGTAGCCAAGTTCCGGTCGGACTCAATTGGGTAGTTGCAACATTAACCAATAATTCCATTAAATAAAAACATTTTATTTTAGACCAGAAAACCCGATAAATTTTCCATTTAAGGGGCTCCCCCATGAACACTAGCGCCACTTTAGTAAAAAAAAAACAGAACTCGTTATATACACAATTAATATCAAATCTGATTGACAAAATCAATGCTTTAGAGTTCTAGATTATTGACGTCTATTTAATTCATTAGAATATACTTCACTGTAGTTACAGTTAGAAAAATTGCTAAAAACGGCCGTTTTTTTTTCCATTTTGTATCTGTAACGACAGCGAGCTATGTTTCAATGAGTTAAGCAGACGTAAATAATTTAGAAGACCAAAAGATTGATTTTGTCAATCAGATTTTATATTAATTGTGTATTTAACGAGTTCTGTTTTTTTTTTACTAAAGTGGCGCTGGTGCGAATGGGGGAGCCCCTTAAATACCTTCTACAAAATTGTTTTCTTATTTGCTTTCTACCTTCTACAAAATTGTTTTCTTATTTGCTTTCAATCAATAAATATTGAAGTCATTGAGTTGATAAACTAGTGACGTCACAGGTTGCTATTGCCATAACATACCCACATCTATGGGGGACCGCGTTTTAGCAGCACAAAAAAAAGGTATTGCAATTGATTGGTGGTGCAGCTACCGTATTCAGTTAAATTGTGTTGACACAGAACTCCTCACCTGTTCGCTTCATTCTTGCCGTGCAGCACAGTATACAGGAGATCTTCGGGAGCTGTATCAGGATCTTCAGCCTTCAATATTTCGGATGTGATCACCTTACGAGTTCCCTGTAATAAATGTGTTTCGACATCAACATCCAGGCGTTAATATATGACCAGAGATCGGAATAGCTATAGTTTGTGCCAGTTAAGATGAGAATAGCGGTCATTGCCCTTTCCCTAATATCTCTTCGTACGAACCAAAACAAATAAACCATGTATCGTTTTTCATTACAATAAATGGTCAAGATCACGGATAGATGACGATTCCAGACTTGAACAGTAACCCTGTTCAAGTCTGGAATCGTAGGCTTATTTTTGGTTTTCAAAGTTAAGAAGTTTAGTAAATGTAGGTGGGTCAATGACCGCTATTCTCATCTTAACTGGCACTAACTATAGAGTATATTTGCCTAAACTTCAAGGAAGTAACATTGTTGCTCGTTTCTTTGCCCAGCAGTAGAACAGTACAGACTAACACGTGGATACTAAATTAGTATCCACGTGTTAGTCTGTACTTTTCTACTGCTACAGGTTTATTTCGGAACTTAAAATCATGCCGGGTTGCTGTAGGGGGAGATATTATCCACATGTTACTTACTTTCTGTAACATGTATTACCACTGCTCTAAAAACGGTGAAGGAAAACATCGTGAAGAAACCAGTACGTCCTAGAACCCAAGTCCGAAGACTTATGATATCCACTAACCCGCATTGGGCCCGCGTGGTGGATTACGGCCACTCCGTCTCACTGTCAGGAGGTCTGTGTCCCGACAGTGGTTATGTTAAAGGCTGATTAAGTATCGAGTTTCATAGACTGTTAGACAGGTGATTAGGTGATTAGTGAGAAGGATGACGCTGTCTACACGGTGCAAGTAATAGGCTAGTTTCCACCATCAATAAATTGAAAATCTGTTTAGTCCGTCAGTTGGAGTATTGGAAAATAATGGACACGTATTTTTTGTTTTTGTAAATCAATGAATATTGACAAAGATAAAACTCATCAAAACTCGAGAGTGGGGGCTCGTGACGTCACAACGCACTAAAAATTATAGCACGGCGTGACGTATTGATAATTTTAAAAGCGACGTATCTTCGTCAATTTTGGTTTACGTAACAAAAGAAAAAATACGTGTCAAATATTTTTTGATAATCTGACTGGCGGACTAATTCGATTTTGTCAGGCCACAAGCCTATTGCTGGTGATACAAGTTTTTTTTTTAAGTGGGATGGATCCACGTGTTAGCCTGTACTGTCCCACTGCTGGGCAAAGGCGTCCCCCAATTCCTTCCATGTGCTCTTTTCTCGTGTCGCCTCGAACCAACCCTCGCGGTACGCGGTACTAGAATAATATACCGTGTTTATTACAGTTCGCGCCTCGATGTCTCACTTACACTCTGTCAATAGGCGAGACGACAAAAAGAAACTAATTATATAATATAAAGATTATCAAAAAATATTTGACCCGTGTTTTTTCTTTTGTTACATAAACCAAAATTTGACGAAGATATGACGCTTTTAAAATTGTCAATATGTCACGCCTAGGTATAATTTTTAGCTAGTTCTGACGTCACGAGCCCCCACTCTCGAGTTTTGATGCGTTTTATCTTTTTCAATATTCATTGATTTACAAAAACAAAAAATACGTGTCCATTAATTTCCAATACTGTAACTGACGGACTAAATAGATTTGCTATTTTTTGATACTGTCGTCATGTCTACTATATTTAGCTCAATTTGCCTTTATTCCACTAAACGAATAGATTTTTAAGACAAAATAGGGAATATCCATGTATTTTTTTCTTCACTTGAATCAATACAATACAGCAACTACTGCTTGACGGTCAAAAAAAAATTAAACTCCTACAATTTTCTATGACAGTTCAAACGACGGTGACTGTCGCGGCCGTTCATGTCATAGTATTTGACTTCATTTCCTTTAACTGCCTTGATTACATCACATTTTTTATCCTGAATATAATAATTTTACTAAATGTTTTATCATTGCTTGCTTTATTCAAGCAAACATTGATATATCAATATTATTTAACATCTTAGTGAAACTTTAAGTAGTTTTCAAATAATAGTGTTTCTTTGACACATAGTATTTGACGTCACTACCGGCGTTACTGAGGGACGATGCGTTTTGAGTTTGCGTTCCGTTTCACCAAAAACACGCTACATAAAATATTAAATTGTAAATTAATTGTTGTATTAGAAAATTAAACAACCACAATGTTTTTATGGGCCAATACAAGGCATTTTTAAGGAATAAAAAATGTTTTGTATTTCCTGCTTATTCCTTATTATGTTTTTCTTATTTTATATTTTCGGACTTAAAGATACTTATTGAAAGTAATTAAATAAATAAGTATAAAAGTAAATACAATAAGTAATGTGTTAAATTAGTAAACTAAAAATACTCACACAAATAAATTAGAGGTTAATCTGCTGTGTTTTCGGCATGTGTGGGGCAAACAATGCATGCAACTACGCAAAAGCAAATAATAACAATTATTTGAAGCCCTGGACATATTCTGAAAATAATAAAACAACAAAAAATAAACAAAAATGTTATAAAGAACAGCAAAGGCTTTTCTGTTATTTAAAAAAAAAAGTTTAAATTCTTTTTTACCGCCGGTGAATTCCAAATGTTCAACATGCGAAATCTAGAAGAGGTTATCTGTGATTCTGAACTTCTTTTATGGCAAAATAATATCCAATAGGCATCTTTTGAGGACTCATTTTTTTTATAGTTATAATTAAATCATGCAATGCTCATTAAAATACTATTAACATACGGACAATCAAACATTAGTTTCCGTCAGACTCGATTTTAGCAGTAATACATAAAGGCACTCCCTCACTCTTACCATTCACCGGTAATGTAACAATCCAAGATTCGATTGCGTACAAAAACAAATGAATCGGAACTGTTGCATCATCATCTTCCTGCCCTTATCCCATGTTACTTGTGGTTCGATTGCGTACAAAAACAAATGAATCGGAACTGTTGCATCATCATCTTCCTGCCCTTATCCCATGTTACTTGTGGTCGGCGCAACACGTTTTTTATTCCATTCTCCCCTGGCAGCCGTCACACATTCATTTACACCTTTTTCATTCATATCATTCCTCACACAATCCATCCATCGTTTCTTTGGTCTTCCTCTCCCTCGAAACGGAACTGTCGCATTACAGGTGAATGCTCAAGGAGTGCCATTAGGTGATTCGTTCGGATTTTTAAATTGTATGGTGTCTTTGACAAATTCTCAACTTCCCAATTCAGAAACCGACAGTTGGTCATGATGCTCTGTAAGTTAGTCTAAGTTTTTAAGTGCGATTAACATCAAATAATTTTCTATTTATATTTATTAAGTTGTTAAGGGGGTATCATGTCGAAGAAGTGTCGAGAAGTTACACCTAAGGATGTGAGTGGTTCCGTTTCAGGTGCTTTCTTGAAGTCTTGAAATTTGGATCTATCCAGAACTGTAAACGCTGACGCAGATTTGTGTGGGTCGCACCGTTTTGCAAAAATTTTCCTACATCACTTTTGGCGATGCAAGGTGGGCTGTATCGCATTTTTTTTATTGAAATTCAATGCGCTGCCAAATTAAGCTTATGTCTGCAAAACCAAATCACTTGACAGTCTGGTAGATGATTTTGATGAGTAAAACTAGATGTTAAATATTTCTAGACCAACTTAAATCTCAATAAATCATTAAACATGATAAAAACAATGTTTTTTGGGATCTTCAATCACAACTACTATATTTATATTATGCAAACCTGAGTAAGCCTCAAAACTTTCCCGGGCAGTAGGTTCAGTACGGGCGGGTCATTGACCGGGGTCACGTTGACGTGTAGAACGAACGTGTTCCTTCCTTGAAGGTAGCCTGGTAGCGTGAACTTTGTCTCTGGTATCAGTTCCATGTCCAGGACAATGGCATCTTGATGGTTTTCGGAGCCGTCGTGGACATAGCGGACCTGTGATGGAGAAAATTTGAAAAAAAAAGCACCTGTTTATTCTTCGAAGGCGACTGACCTCAAACGTCAGCACCATTTTCTGTTGGCAATAACCGCAAACGCTGAGGTTTTAACTAAATAAAGTTCCTAAAGCCGAAATCCGAAGACGAACAAAGTCTTCGATATTGGAAATCGTATTATGGAACTCAAATGGAGTTGGCAAAACACCTAGCAAGGCGCGGTAATGACAACAGGTAAAACTGTGACCGAGTGGCGTCCAAGAAAGAAATGGGGATCGGACGTCCGGTGGCGAGATGGGCAGACGACATAGTTACCATCGGGGGGAAAAACCTGGAGGCGGCACATCAATGTCGAGATTAGCGCAACAAAAGGCCCAGCAGTGCGTGTATTCAGGCAGTGGATCTGTGGGCTGTGGTCTTGTCGATAAGGTATGTCATAGCCATTAGGACGGATGTCACGCTGACGTTTACGTTTGTGGTCGCCTTAGAAAGTGTCCTAACATTTTTTCAGTGTATACAGAACCGTTTTCTTACCTTATCTCTAGACAAGTCAAGCAGCGTGAAGAACTGTTTAGACTTGCCCTCCCCTTCTATAAAGTTGTACTGTTGCGAGTTCCGTTGCAACGACAGGTCAATAGCGATCCTGCCGTGTTGCGGCGACTGAGCGACATGCAGCACTACGCCTGAGGGACGTACGCCGTACTTGTGGTGGTCGAGAACCACGTCTATGTTCTGCGTGGTGATCACTGAGACGCCTCCTTCTTGAACGGTCAGAGGGAAGAGAGCGACAAGCTCCAGTTCGCTACTTGATTTGGAGAATACCTGGGGATTAGATTTAACAATAAATCGCATGATTATTCGTTGTGTGTATGACGTAAGGGTGCTTCCATAAAGAAACAGGCTCTATGTTACCATTTTTCGGACCGGAAAAGGTTCATCGTTCTGCTCGATACGGTATAATAGTCCCATACTGTCTGTATGCAATTGCACATAAAGAAACGGGTACAGAAAAACGGTAACTATTGTGTTTTCCGGTACTGTCAAATAGGGACCAGAAAACCTGAATTTTGCATGTTAGCACCCTTTGGCACGGGATAAAAATGTCTTCATAGAAAGGATTTAGTTTGAAAGTTCCTTTTAAGGGCTCCGTACATCCGAATGAAAAAAAGGAACCCTTATAGGAACACTCGTGTGTCTGTCTGTCTGTCCACCTGCCACAGCCATTTTGCTCCGAATCAGCTGGGCCAATATGTTGGAAGGGTCAAAATGGGCCTTAGTCCAACAGAATTGAAATATATCTCAAATCATAGGTCACAATAAGTTTTCTGGTTTATACTATGGCGACAAGTACCAAAGCCGCCAGAAACCAGAGCTGGTCAACATATTTCAAGGGGTCCTAATTTTGTTCTCTGGCGACATAGGTACTTGTTGTTTTAGAATGAAGTAAAGTCCTAATTATAGGGTACTTGAGATATGTATATTTCAATATTGTTGGTCTTAGGGATCATCCTTTAATCACGTGAAGTTCAAACAGGAAGGGAGGGATAGTGTGACAATCACGTGTATTTTTTCGTGTGACAAAAAGTCAAAATGTTTACCAATACTGAATTAATAAAAACCAGTGGAAGCGGCTTCCAGTCTTACCGGATGCAGCTAAATACCAGTATTTTACATGGAGCGACTGCCTATCTGAACTTCACAACCCAGTTAGTACTGGGTAATACGATACCCCTTAGTAAGACTGGTTGTCAGACTTTTCGGGTCACTGACTACCTGTAACGACTGTCAAAGATCTACAAATGACAGCAGAGACCACAGCTTAATGTGCTTTCCGAGGCCGGGAGGAAAATTGAAGAAATTTGTGTCGTATACTACAACTAAAAAGAGTAAAATAAAAACCTTTTTGCAAAGAACCGTTGTTTATACATATTTCGAGATAGACCGCGGGGAAGATGGTGTGACGATATGAACTTATTTGCGGGGGCGAACATGGTAAGATATCGCACAATATGGATGGTTTGAAAGGAGAAAAAAGCCTCCCCAGGCTTAGGAGACATGAGAGGCCAACAAAAAAAATAAGTATGTAAAAAAGTGTGTAAACGAATAAACAAAAATAATACTTATTCAACTTAAAAGTTCAAAAATAATACTTGTTCAAATTCCAAGTCGAAATTGGCATGCAATGAAACACTTGTATTTACGAACCTTATACTTCTCAGCGTAGTCAGGATTGATGCACAGGTCAGTGTCACATTTACAGGTGAAGTGATCAACACCGTGCTGTTCGCAAACGCCTTGGGATACGCAGGGTGGGTTACCGGGGTTCGAGTGGCAAGGGTACCACCACACGCACTTAGGACTCACACCGTAAGTAACCACGGCGTTTGGTAGACCGTACATCTTGTCATCTACTTCTATCGGTTTGATACACCCCTGGAATTTATAGATAAGAATAAAGTTGTGGAATCATAGAAATATAAAGGTCGGATTTCTTATCAATTCGAGGAAATTAGCAAATTATTATATCCCGCTTTTTTCTTGCTATGCAATATATTGTTACAAGCTGGGTATGGAATAAATTAAATACTACCGAGGAGGTGGCGAGCGAAGCCCACACTCGTCTAACGATGCGCGAGAAGCTGTCCTCATGTAAATCAGGTTTTATTAAGTTCTCAAAACTGACTTTCTTTTCATCATTTATTTATACACAGGCGTATCGTTTAAATGAGACTACGTGTGAAGTAATTGTCGCTCAATTCAGTAATTCACCCGCTGCTGGGTACCACATCGCTACCTCTGATACCGTCGCACCGTCAACTAACCTAGTCAGCCTCTGCAAGAATAGCCTATATCCTTTTTTATTCATTTAGCCAAAAATACATCCAGTCAATGCGTCTAATACAGCATTTAATATTCGGGCATGTGGCCACCGCGAATGGTTTATTTGAGTAATTTAATTGTATCGCTCCCTGTTGTGAACTTCGATCAACAATTAGCAACTGTTGATCGAAGGTTGTGAAGCTCTATTTGATTGAAACCACATCAAGGAAAAAACAATTTACCCGCTGTCCGGTCAACTGAACTAGCCAAGTGTACCACGGGCAAGGAATGATATTTGCGACATTAATGCCTTTCCAATTGAGTCACGAAAAGTAAGTTACTATGTCCTGTATCTCTCACCGTCGAATGAAACGTTCTGATCATCATCATTTTTTAATCTTTGACGATCGATTTAATTCACGTTTACCTCTAAACCTAGTTCGTGAGATTTGTCGCCATTAGAATAATGTAAAGCCACATGTCTGTGTCAAACCAACATTCAAGGCGTTATCGCCGAAATGCAGCCTAATTTGCTGCGAAGTGTGCAATGTAGACCTCTAGATTAGGCCATGTACGCGCCGGCCGCGGTGGCCACATGTCCGAAATCATATTCAAACATAAATGGCATAGAATTATCAGTCAAATAAAGCGAGATACATAGATATTAAAATCATTTTCATGAGTTTAATTTCAATTTAAAGTTCTCCACCTCTAAAACAAACGGAGAGATCAAACCGTTGCAAAAGACAGAATATAAGCAGACATACAAAAAGTCGGAGTCTTAACAATCGTTTTAATAACGAAATTGTTTTGACTGATTTTGGTTCTTGTGCCTACTTAGGTTGCTTGTAGGTACCACCTACAAGCTGACTCTGACTGACTAAAAAAATTATGATTCTGTTTGGTCCGTCAGGTTAGATTATCGAAAAATATTGGATACGTGTTTTTTGTTTTATCAAATTAATAAAATATGAGTGGGGGCTTGTGACGTCACTTTATGGTAAAAAATGTACTGAAATGTGAAGTCACACGAGTTTTCGACGCAATGTATCGTCTTCAATTTTTATTTCGTGAAAAAAGAAAAAATATGACGTGTCCAATATTTTTTGGAAATCTATCTGATGGACTAATTCGATTTTTTTTGTCGTCTCGCCTATTACCGATATATTAAAATACTTTTAACTAGTGACACCTGGAGCATCGAAACTAGAACTTTACAGTAAAGTCAACATTAATTCTGAAGCCATGCCATGGCCATATTGGCCATGCTGGGAGCGCTTTTAGAAAATAAAGCTAAAACATAAGTTCAAAAATAAATAGTTAACAATACAAAAGTAACTTTTGTGTCACATAACGTAAAAACGTTCAGAGTAATTTTCTTAAATCTCCTGCTAGGCGGCTTAATTTGAAAATGGCCTAAACCGTGTGTTCAAGGATTTATGACGAACACATTAAGGGTCAGTTAAGACAGAACGGAAAATGACTCGCGCAATTTACTCGCTGTATTGAAATTATTACGATTACCATTCTTTAAAGTAGAAAATCGTATGAATATCGACACGGACATCAAGCGTAGCCTCTCGCATGCTCGCGACTCTGACCCTTAGCCATAGGTGATTCGAAGAATTTCATTTTGAGTTCAGCTAATTCAATGTATGAGCAATGCTAATGTCTTTTTAATATCTCTTGTAGGTAAGTCGTTGAAAAAAGGTCTAGACTAAGCAAGTCATTTAACTAGCTGTTTGATTGCAATGTCTTTTAGGCCACAGGTTGAACGGCGGCGTTTAGTAAAAAGGCTTGGCTGTTCATTGAAAGGCTGATTTTAGTTGGCTGCGACATGAATATGATCGTCAACACTCAACCATAATAGGGATGATGACTGACTAAAAAAAATATGATTCTGTTTAGTCCGTCAGTTAGATTATCGAAAATTATTGGATACGTGTTTTTTGTTTTATCAAATTACTTAATAAAAATTGACGAAAATAAAACGTGTCAAAAATCATGAGTTGTTGTGCTTGTGACGTCACATTTGAGTAAAAAATTTACTCCAGTGTGACGACACACGAGTTTTCGACGCACTGTATCGTCTACATTTTTGTTTACGTGAAAAAAGAAAAAATATGTGTCCAATATTTTTTGGGAATCTATCTGACAGACTAATTAGATAATTTTTGTCATCTACCCTATTTATACTCCATAACTTACCATAATGCTAGAATCAGCGGCTTTGATTCCTTTGGTGAATGCCCTCTGCTGCTTTTCACTTTCTATGCCGCCGAGAT
This sequence comes from Xestia sexstrigata, assembly GCA_941918905.2. Taxonomy (NCBI): domain Eukaryota; kingdom Metazoa; phylum Arthropoda; class Insecta; order Lepidoptera; family Noctuidae; genus Xestia; species Xestia sexstrigata. Next base: position 4,779,576 of record OW799200.2, on the reverse strand, counting down.
AGAACGAATCTGACAGATCTAGGTACCGTGTACCACCGCTCTCGATTCGTGTGTGCATTGCTATGTTGTCCACAGACAGCTGAAATAATAGACGGTTTATGCTCAAGCAAGAATTATGTGACAATGGTTATACTAAGATCTATATTGTCCAGTCAGCAAGGTCTCGGACTAACTGCGGTAACTGGTTCACTGCAGGTCAGACAAGGCTAAAGTGAATTTATCACATAAACATTTTGAGCGCCAGAGTATAAACGCACTCGCGCGCCCTTCACGCCAAGCCACAATTTTATCTACCATTTCGTCACAATGTGTTGTTTGGCGTACAGGGCACGCGCTTGCGTGTCACGTATATGTGACACTGGCGGTCAAAAGGTTAACATCACACCTGTAATCCCCGAAGGGTTAGGCAAAGGTAATAATAAAATAATACACCACAATATAATAATTCAATATACTAATAGTACACCCACATTTCGGCAGTTATGTTTAAGTCTCGTGTAATCGGGGGTTTTGGAAGAAACCTACACTCAGCATGGGTGGCCAAGGGTTGAAGAAGAAGAATAGGGGCGAGTCTATTGCCATCAACCGGGCACAAATCCAGCCTCCGTGGCAGCTACTGAGAAATTCCTGATGGAAAACCCCGACCCGGGAATCGAACCCAGGAACTCATGCTCAGCAGTCGCGACCACTAGACCAACGAGGCAGTCATAAAGTAAGTATTTAAAATATAGGGTGTAAAACACCTCTTAACGAAGCCGAAAGTCACTTGTTCTCCCTGTCATTGCGATCATTTTTTTGGTTTTACACCATACCTGGGAACCTTCTAGTTACGGAGATATTGGGGGTCAAAGTTCCAACTTTTAGACAAGTTTTTTTTTTATATAAGTTTTTAATGAAGATTTTTACTTTAAACACCTCCTCGACCCCCGTGCTATTCAATCCATCCATCAGCACAATGTTTTGAGTGCGTTACCACAAACATGATTTTTCGTTAAAAAAGTCGTTTCCCAGCAATAATTTTTGCGTAAAGTTACTTAGTTTGATGTACAGAATGCTTGGTTGACGGCTTCGTGATGAGGTCTTTTACACCATGTATGTAGTTATTTTATTTTTGAATATCATAGTACCAGAGCTGAGACACGAGCCTCCTCAAAAGTTGCTAAGATCTGATGAAAATCAACATTTTGTTGCATTTTGAACACCGTGTAAAATAACTGATTAAGCAATAAACTTTAAAGAATCGAAATCTACAGTCGCTAATCTCGCAGAGCAAATATCTTTTATAATAAAACCATTTGCAATAATAGATCGCGAGCAGCAAAAACCATTGATATATAATTTATATTTTTAGATCAAACAAAGCGACGGAAAGCTTTTAAAAGGTTTTTTGGATTGCCTACTAAAGCAACATGAAACCGTACATATGCGACCAACACTACTTCGCCACATTGAACGGTCCTGCATCGCATCTAGCGAATTCTCGTGTCATCGTGTGATACATTTGTTGAGAAGTAGCTTATTTATGCCCCTGGCTTCGCACACGTGGAATTTAGAAATTGTCTCACGGGATCGTAGTACCAGGATAAAAAACTTATCGTATTTGTAAATCCTGGTTATAAACTCTATTTGTGTGCCAAACTTTATCGAAATTTCAGTAGTAGTTGCGTAAAAAATTCAAACATACATCCATTCGCACAATCTTTCGCATCTATTTATAATAGTAGTAAGATAATAAAATAATTTAAACTTTATTTCAGACTTAAAGTCCATAGTTTTGTTAGTATTATAGTGTTAGTAACAATGGTGTTTAAGTAAAATAACAAAAGTCGGGGATGTGCGCGAATGTATTTGTATCTCTCGGGCCCCCAACACATGACAGTAGTAGGAACAGTGGGTTTTTAGTCGGTTATAGTCCCTATATACCATAACCCTTCGCTTGCCTCAGACGGACGTTTGTGTTGCTGTCACGCTGACTGTCGGTCGTGACGTCAGCGAGAACAAAATACGGCTGTCGGTCGCCGCTGACGTCAGCGTCGCAGTGTGGTGGTAATAGAACACAATGTATACTCGTACGCGACCGACCGTGCGCGACCGACCGTCAGCGCGACAAGAATTCAGCTCCGCGGTAGCCCGCGAAATTCAAATTTTCTTGTTTTTTGTTACGACTATTTCATGAAAGTTATTACTTATTAAAGTTATTCTTATTAAAGTTACATGAACTTAGCCGGTACTTTTTTTAAAACCACGTTTTATAATAAGAGGGTCTAGGGTTGTATAGATGATTTTAATGATTATAATTCTGTAACTACTTACGTGTTACAGCCGCGAATCATATTTTAATCAACATACAACCTGACACTGACCTGCAAATTGCAAAAAAAGTAAGAAAATTTAAATTTCGCGGGCTACCGTGGAGCTTTCACCTTAAGAGCTACGGTGCGCTACAGACACACACACACACACATAGCGGGAAAACTTATAACACCCTTCTTTTTGCGTCGGGGGTTAAAAACAGCATGGACGCGCAAATAAACTCGCCAAGCCCATTTGTTTTTGAAAGAATAGTGTTGACCTTTAAGATCATAATTTAAAACTCTTATTTATTGGGGTCAGGTCAGCATGGCAGCTCTCTTTTCTTTATAAATCTTTCATACGACACCAGAGCAAATCATCATCATCACCACTCGCAAATGCTTAGACCGAATTAAATGTTTAATTTTACAACAAAAAAATAAACCAATCAAATTGAGAAGCTCCTCCTTTTGGAAGTCGGTTAAAAAGTAATTTAGCTTAGTTTAGTAATAAGGTTTTGCTGCCTTATAAACTATTAGAGGTAAACCTAAGATTAACCGCTAGTTTTAATTAACAACATAATATTTTCACTTCACATTAAAACTTAGTTGATTATGTCTAACAACATTATTCCAGATCTACGCGGGCATTGTAACTAGCATGCACGGCTAATAAATAGTGTGTTCAAGAATTTGGGCTATTATCCCACTTCCACGCAGACGAAGCCCGAAAGAAGCGAGGCAAGCGTGCTCCGCCCTAGGCCGCATCATCGCTTCACACCAAGCGATATGCGGCCCACCGCAAGCACATGTAAAAAAAAGTTACAACATAACATTGTCTCACCTCTATCATGGAGGGGTAGAATGAGAGGTGCATTTTGTGCCACTGCCCATCATTGACTCTCTCGGTGTGCACAATCTGGCCCCGCGCCATTTTTACTCGTATCACGCCCTCCAAGATCTCCACAGCTAGGAAGTCCGATCCTCGACCACCACCGGCGTTGTATAGAATTATGGCATTTTGGGCTATTGTTTTAAATTCTATTTGCCACCTGAAACATTTAAAATTACCGCTACGTAGTTATTTAGTGCTTCATAAGAAGAGGTAGTAATAGTTAGCCATAGTTTTTATACAATCCGAGGCGTTTGAAGATTATGTGATGATTATGGGCGAATTTCAAATGTCTCAAACACATTCCAGTGTTGTCAGCGGCATCATTTTTGTGGATTATTGACTAATCGGGTTCAGTTTCATTGGTAAATTATCTCTAAGCAGTTTACTTACTTTCCTCCAGCCCTAGAATTTATTCTCGGTAATATCAGATAGGCTCCTTCATCAACGAAGCTAATGTCGGAATTGAGGTCGGCATCGAATTCGGGGGCACAGTTCCACGTCACTCCTTCTACATGCACTGACCCGGAGCGACTGCGGGCTTTTTCTATGATCTTCACACCATTGTAGTATACCTAGAAATGTCGAACTATGTAAACTTACTGTTTGTACTAATGATCAAAAATAATGCTTTAAAAACGATCATGTTTCTAAATAGCAAATTAGATGTTAGCCATTTTCTGAATAAAAATACTACATTATATCACAAAAACTCACATCTTCCATGCAGCCGCGAAAATTCTCCATATGGCCCAAAAAGAGCTCAGAGAAATCGCCCTGGCCACCCAGGAATATACCAAAGTGAATGTTTAACTCAAAGAATCGGCCAGGCAGTCTTTTCTTTACTGATGTTTCATCCACCTGTAAGCCAAGAGAAAAAGGTTTACTTATCTATACTATATATAATTAAACTTAAAAACTATTGGACCGATTTGAAAAATTATTTCAGCAATGGATAGCTACATTATCAGCGAGTAACATAGTAATAGTAACATTTTATCCCTGTACTCTCACGTCGTCGTCGTGACGTCCGCTAGTTGCTTATAAAACCATTCAAAGTAAAAATACGTCTGCTAGTTGCTTATAAAAGCAAAGTAAAAATCATTTCAGAATGATCTATGAAAAGTAACAATCAATGAAATTAAAACGCTGGCTTTAATTTCATGCATGTTACTTAGTTCAAAATATGAATTGTTGTAAATATACCTTCATAGTAAGGTTAGCTTCTCGGCGGATGATGCTGACATGATGCCATTGTGAGTCATTCAGGTGTATCCCTTTAGGAGATGACAGCTCACTCTCACCCGCACCCAGGTTTATATGTAGTTTCAATCTGCCACTTTCCAAGCGAATCTGAAAGTGGAAAAATAACAAATATTCATAAAAATGGCTTGAATTGAATAAAGGTACGTTTCTTATTTTATCTTGATATAATGTAATAATGAAAAGTTTAAATATAACTTTCTAAATAAATTATAAATAAAATTAATAACAAGTAGTTTCATTACCATGCAATAATCAGTTTTGCCAGCAGCAAGTAGAAGTAGAGCATCAGACAGATGTGTGCGGAAACGAAAACTCATATCAGTCACACCTTTGGCTTCCTGTAGTGGGTATGTAATGTAGCTTGCTCCATAGAAAGATGCTGGAACAAAATATAAAGGAAGTTTGAACAGGCCACAAGAACCAGAGATGAGTGTGTTGGCAGCTAATTACTTCTTCTTTATGAAAAGATTTTAAAAGTTTTACATTGTTGGATGATTAGTTGTCAGGCTTCTCATACTGAAAATCATCTTTATTTCATACTGGATGTGCAATCATGCTCTCCAGACACAGAGTTAGACATGAGTACTGGAGTACAAGAAATATTGCAAAGAGACTTATTAAATGACTCTGAGCAAAAAATATTTCTGGGTAACAACTTTTATTTACGGTGAAAAATCAATTTTTTTTTAAGACTCAATGAAGCACACTAAACACTTTGTGCTGATGGATGCATTGAACAGTGCAGGGTGACCCCTGCACTATTCAATGCATCCATTTTGGAGGTACCTAAAGTGAAGTTATAGTATTTAAAACATGTCATCAACTCATGTTGGGGTGGGCTTCCAGTCTAACCAGAAGCAGCTGAATACCAGTCTGGTACTTTACATGGAGACACTGCCTATCCAACCTCCACAACCCAGTTAGTACTGAGTAATACGATACCCCTTGTTAAGACTGCTTGTCAGACTTTTTGGGCCACTACCAAAGACTGTCAAAGATCTACAAATGACAGCCAGCAGGACCAACTGCTTAATTAGCATTCCAAACATGTATTTAAGAAAAAAGATGTGAAAAAGTTGGAACTTTGACCTTCAATATCTGCATAACTTAACTCCATAACTAGAAGGTTTCACTGTCCAGAACAAAAAAAAAATCGCAATGACAGTCACAGTGCCTCTCTGCTTCGTTAAAGGTGTTTACACCCTTTAAGATTGTATGTGTAAAAACATAATAATAAAAAGTTATTCAAAAACTAACAAAACCATAATCATAATGATAATTTTTGAATTTGAAGCACAAAAATTTATTTTAGTTTCCAAAAGAGTTTTGTTGCATCTGAAAGACCTTTTGGTTATTGCCAAACAATTTAGGATTGTTTTGTTTCCTGAATATAAATCTCATAGCTGTGAATTTAAATTATTAAGTTTTGTCTGCTCCCCTATGATGACCCACTGACCTTCTAATCTGTTATCAATTATGTTTTCTAAATAAATATTATTCATTAAGTATGAGCAATTTTGTCTGCATAGGAAGTCACAGCGTTTAATAGCTATAGTTTGTACTGACTGAACATCCAGTTCTTTAATTTAATATCTACCTCATCACATTTTTGTTTTCATTAAAGGGTGATATATATTTAATGCCTTATTTAGATGTTATGGGTACCCTTCCATTAGTCACCAATCAGTGGCAGTAGTTGGCATGATAATTAACAGTTACGACATAATATTATATCTATCCAATAAAACGTATTAGCTAGATAAAATCATTCACAATTGATTGTTTTATTAATTTTGTTTGTATTGTATTGTATTGTATAACGGGCTGGTGTCTGCAACTCCACATCAAAGCACGTATTTTGTGTATGGGCTATAATCCACCACGCGGGCCCAGTATGGATTGGTAGATGTCACATGTCTTCGAATTTTTGGTTCTAGGACATGCCGGTTTCCTCACGATGTTTTCCTTCACCGTTTTGAGAGCAGAGTTGATGAAATAAATTACACAAAGTAATGCCGCCTGCCTGGGTTCGACCCCACAACTTAATGTTCGTAAGTCGGGGCTGCTACCACTGGGCCACCGCTGCTCTTATTAATTTTGTTTGCTTCAATATCTATATTTTCTCATAGGTAAAAAATGTGGCCAGTAATTATAGGTGTTCGAATTGTATAATAAATAATATAATCAGCGTCCAGTTGAAGATGAATTTGTTTGAGGTCTTTAACTAAACATGGAAAAATTAATTAAGTTTTTAAAGATGAGACGACGATATTTTTTTTCGGAATTCGGCTGAGATCAAGAGATAAGCTATCTCTTAGCGGAATTCGGAAAAAAAATACTAAAAATAATTAAAAGAACACAACACTCAACGTTCATTGACGTTCACCAGAGGGCATATCATAAGCACTATAAAATTCACGGGGGCCGCGCGTTTCAGTGGAGTCGTCAAAAAGCAAGATTGCAGATGTCTAGAAAGAACTAATATTATGATAGCTGGAGCTGTTGCTTACCTTTATCGTACGCCAGTCCCACGCTAACGAACGTTAAAATTAGAAAAACTTCCATGTTAGGCGGCTACACACACAACTCAGACACCAAAACGATGCATGTAATAACGATCATGGTTCACGGCGGAGTATTTATTTAGGTCGGATAATGCTGTCGGTTCTAAATTAACCACATTACAGGCGTGGCGTCCCTAAGAAATTAAATATTTTGCATCGCAAAAGGACAATATCAACAGTCATGTTACGTTTTGTTCATTTCATTTTCAACTCGACACTTTGAGATTATTTATTTTAGTGTCTTCTTTTGTTTTCATTAACAATATTCAAATCTAAAAATATTACTGAAATCGTCAAGCAAGAATTGACTGTTATGTTGAGTGTTGTCAGTGTTGAAGTTGAAATGGTATGGTGTGGTGTAAACCATAGATAAAGTGGTGTTGAATTGAAGGTGAAGTGATGGGTTCATTCAATGTTTTCTTTCGTTCGTTCACACTTTATTCGTTTTCGTTTAATTGGCCTATGATTGGATGATTGGCCATCAATAGCCAATGGTGGAAATGAAGTCCTATATATTTGGCTTGGTGAATAATTTTCAAATTTCAGAAAGCATCAAAAAATGTTTCTGGAGTACCTACTAACCTACCTCGGTTAGTACTGCAGAAACATTCAGTAAGAAGATGCAGAACATAAGATAGTCAAGCGAGCACACCAATAGAGATTGTGACCTGTGATTGTGACTCAGGAGTATCGCTATGTGCAGTCCTTTCACAATTATTTTACCTTGGATATGGCAATTCTGTTAAACTCGCAGTGATATTGACAAACGTTTGTAAAAATGACAGTGATTTTTAATTTTGTTGCAATGTTGCAGCCTCCCATATTATTATTATACTCTTTGGTTGCAGCTCTCAGAGGTAAAACAACTGTAAAAGGCCGCGGGGACTAGAGTTGCTGCGTGATTAAAACTTAACTGAAGTGTAGTGGTTGATTGAGATTAGTCCCTTCCACCCTCGCACATCCTCAAGTCATGTGAAACTGTTAATCTGTGCCAAACTGATTGACTGACTCGGTAGATAATCTGTGTCACTTTCCATAGTTTTTTATACATAGTAATTCAAATTCAATTCATACTAGTATTGTGTAGTGGAATAATAGTGTGGTAAAATCGTGTTCTTAAAACACACAACAATTTTCGTGTTCGAACGTATCCATAAGCGACCCCCGCCCGCACCGGCGATCACGCAGGACCGTCGGGACAGTCTCACGCCAGTTTCATTTTGACGTTTGTCACCCCGAACACGTTACCCGAAATCCTGAACAATCCCGGACATTACTGGGGCCTCTGACCTGTGGAAGCAGCATAAGATATTCGCCACGGTTTACATCAAGCTAGCTGGTCGCGGTGCACAAAGCGCTAAGAAATCGATTCTAACCTATGTATTTTCTTTTTGTGAATCGAGTCATTTTGTTTTTATTTTCATAGAACATTATATAGATGATGCTCTATGCCACAGAACACCTTGTATTTGTATTATCTATGTCCTTGTCCTTGTATTTGTATTTACTCCTAGGCCCAGCGCACACCGCTGGAGGAGAGCGGAGCGCATTTGAAGACAACAATTTAATATAAACCTTAACCACCTTGTTATACGGTCAATATAAGAATAAATTCGCACGCGGTACTCAGAGCGCCCTCGAGCTACTACAAGAGCATGCGCGCGACCGTATATGAAGGTAGTTAGGGTTTATATTAAATTGTTGTCTTCAAATGCGCTCCGCTGCGCCTCCAGCGGTGTGCGCTGGGCCCTAGCGGGGTGCGTGACTGACTGTCAGTGTCAGTGGTACGTCAGTGGTGTTAGGTGTATAGGTGTATATATATAGATGCTCTGTGGTGTAGTGTTATTCTCTTTGGTGTAGTGTAATCTGTGTAATAAACCGTGTAAGTAAACTCTACGCTCGTGAAACGCTTGCGGTTTAAAGTTTCAGTTGTTAACCTGTTTGTACCCATAAACTGTGTTTTTATTACGATATACTTTTACTGTTTAACGTGCGTGAACCTCATTTCAATACCCCAAATATCGAAACCCCTGAGAAAACTCATTACAATGAATAATTCTGCCGCAATAGTAAGTACTTCTGTTGATGTCGCCTGAATGTTTGAAGCTTGTTTAATTATAGAAGAAAGATGATTACGAGTTGAATCTACTGGGAATTGAGATCATTTTGTCTAAAATAGGTTGGAGAAATATTCCGGGAGGCAGGAACAGCGTTCAACAAGCTGTCTGAGATGACTCTGATGTTTGAACCCACTGAAGATTCGCCGACCGGGTAAGTTTGATAAAGAACCTTCATAAATCCGCCCCCTAAGACGAAGCTCTGACCTTTGGTGATCACGTGTCAGGTACTGGGCGGCCACGCATCGGCGCACACTTTCCGCGCCGCGCAGTTATATTATAGAGCCCTGAAAAATCGATCGTGCTTCTAGGGTATCTAGGTCTCTTTATATAGCTTTTATAGTGAGGCTGGACTGCGCGGCAGTCTGCGCCATTCCTCCCAGACTAGTACACAATGTTAGATATAAAGATAGTTAATCGTAAATCTTCTAAGTTACTTAGCATTAACAGTTACTTACCTCTAAACTAGCTATCAACCATGCATATTAAATATTAACCATGCATATTTCAGTTCATAATAAGGTTTCTTGTTTTCTCTTCAGTGGAAAATGGAGCGAGGAGGAAGTGGAAATGCTGCGTGGCTGTGTTAACCGCTTTGCAGTTGAGTTAAATAAAATTAGTGCACACATCAAACACAGAACCATGTAAGTAGCATTTATAATAGTTTGTTCATTGCCTGTTATTTCCACTAAATGTTTTTTTTTTTTTTTTAGTTAATTAATTAATTAATAAGCTTTCCCTGTGTACAGTAGTTGGTATGAATATGAGGTTAATGTTTTTTTTTAAGAATTTTTGTTACCTTATAATAATAAATGACATGAACCAATATTCCCAAATTGCACCCTCCAAAGTACTCCTTATGACATGACATGATAACAAGGTCAAGAGTCAAGGTCATGATAACATTTCTAATGTAATTTAAAATAATTGTGTATTTTATATTGGTGTTCGATGCCCTTTTTAAATAAATAAAATTAAATACAGTTTCTGCGAAGAAGAATATGTGCTGCGCTGACCCCAAATAAATAATTTTAAAACAAAAATAATGCGTGCCAAGCTAGTGATTTAATAGGCTTAGGGTTAATTATTAAAAACTTGGAAACGCGGTACAGTAGACTTATATAAGAGAAGGTTAGGGGGAGAGAAGAGTATTGCAAACCAACTCTTCCTCCCAGGCATCACGATTGCGCCTTGCGCATGGCCCCTTGCACCTCGCGATCATTTTATTATATCCGCTAAGGTTTGCAGCTTAAAGGTTATACTGGTGTCTTTTATGCCTCTTGCCGCGGTGCAGCGTAGTAGGCGCTTATTTCATTGAATCCAATTCTTGCAGTTTATTATAGCATTACGCCACCAAAACTATTTTTAGTTTTATCTAATGTATTATTACTATTTAATGTTTCTTTATATTTTTTATTTAAAATAGGTACTACGCAAACACTAGAGGAGATTGTGACTAAATAATATCAGCCGCTTGGGTCGATCTATAGGTTAAGCCGTGCTTGCCTAGGTTGGTCTGTGGATGGGTGACCACTCATTACATACCGAGTTTCCTCTATGCCTCGTAAAGCACGCCAAGCAGTTGGTCCCGGCTGTCATTTGTAGATCTTTGACAGTTGTTCCAGGTAGATCCGTATTCAGCTGCATCCGGTTAGACTGGAAGCCGACTCCAACATAGTTAGGAAAAGGCTAGGCTGGTGATGACTACGACAGGTTAGGGTTCTTATGTAGGTGCCAATTACAGGTGTACTCAACATTCTATTAAGTACAATTAAGCTACATTTTGTTTTTTTTGTCTCTTTTCTCTTACAATCTGTCACTATTCATTAGGACAACAAGTCATTTCTATGGCGTGTTAGATGGCTTGCTTGGTATGCATCCTATGACACATTCCTTACTTGAAAGCATAATACTAATATTGTCCAAGTGGAATTTTGTGTTTAGTCTGTGGATTCCTTTTTTATTTATTTTATTTTATTTGGGTGGCTTACAGCTAACAATACTTACAAACAATTATAATGATACAAATAACGAAAAGCCATTTACAAGCCTCAACAGTTACCAATAAACAATGCTGCACAAACTAATAACTAAGCTATAACTAAGCATAACATGCTAACAAAGAATAACTAAACAAATAACTAAAATACTACTAAATTTAACTAATGAATTAGAATTTTTCACAAACAACAATGTTTTTAGACAAGACAGTACTAATTGTCGCTAAGCTGCTTGCAAACAAATCAATTGATGGGTGTTCGTTCATTACAATTTGGTTAAATGCTTTGATCGAACGCAGCAAAAAAGAATTGCTACGGTAAACTGTGCGAGCGTAAGGAGCGTTTATCCATGACATGGTTTGCCAAGATATTTAGGTGACGAGTTATTCTTTCTTTGTATGACTTGATGTAGCTTTTTATTTCTTCTTTGACTGGAAGTATCTTCAGATCATGGTGTAGAGCTTCATTTGGAACAAACCATGGAGCGTTTGTGATTGTTCTTAGAAGCTTGTTCTGAAAGTGCTGTATGATCTCTATATTAGAGTGTGATGCTATTTCCCATAGCTGGAAGCCATAGGTCCAAATAGGCTTGATTATGGCTTTGTATAAAAGGATTTTATTTTCTAGGTTTAATTGTGAATTCCGGCCAATTAACCAGTAAAACTTTGATAGTGTCAGCCCAAGTTGCTTCCGTTTAGTGAAGATGTGTTTTTCCAAGTAAGGTGTCTGTCAAGGTATAAACCAAGGTATTTAACATGTTCAGCTTGAGGCACTTGTATACTATTTAACTGTACTGGTACCGGTACTATGTTTCCTTTCTTCTAGAAAATGTGACATTTACTGACTTGGTCTCGTTTGCTTTTATCCTCTACTTTTTGAGCCAAAGTAGTCAGTAGCATCAAGGTTGCTCAGGAACGCCTGGACACTATTATTTATGTCCTCATCTAAAAGCTTTTGGAGATTCCTAACAGCGTGATTTAATTTACTTTTATTGTTATGGGAAGTATTATATTATCTGTGGTTAGGGCATCTAAATTGTTGCCATTGTTTTCTAAGCCTCCTTTTTTCAGTTATTTTATCCAGTATAAGTAGTATGGGATATTGATTTTTTGTTATCCTTCACATCATATGAGTTATAGAAATAAAATGTAACATAAATTAAAAAAACAAAACATCTATTGCTTATACTAAACAAAAGATTAAATAACTGACTAACACTACTAACAATATTAGCATAAACAAAATAACAAAAATAATATCCACATAAAAACGATAAAAAACGGATTAAACCCCTTTAAATGTTGGTTCAAATGTGGGCGCACTCAAGTGAACTATTGAACTTCGGTAGGGATTTAGGGAACCAAAGAAAACATGCAAGTCAGACAATTTTGAATTGCGTTTGTTGTATTGAATGCACATTCTTGATACTGGTGAGTGTCTCCCAATGCAGTTGAAAAAGTCTAGGACTGTTACATGGGACTGACAGCATGATACGTTCTAGCAACTTCGCATTCAGTTTGAGTATTGACAACCTTATTGATACTGCGTGCTTTATTGATACTGTTATAAGTTGCAGGAACAGGTCTTATAAATAAAAATATTAACAAAAGTTGTCCTAAAACTTTTGTTGCAATTAATTGCAGCCTCAGATTTTCTATTCTATTATGTATGTACATCGCCTTAACTCTTTTGGGATTACAGGCCTGACGTTATTTATAGTCAAGAAAGCAACACGATAGGTATAAAAATTCCCTCTTTTTAAAGGCCAATTTTTTTAAACATTCATAAAAATGTAAAAACATAATTAAATTAGATTTTTGAACGGGTTCATTGTGAATCAATCAATCAGTTTATTTGTGAAACATAGGTGTTTACATAAATAAGGGGTGCGCTATGTTTTGTCATAATTAAAACATACAAATTTATAAGTGACCCATTAGGTGTCAAATCATTACATTATTTCACAAAACAAAAAAAGAAACATCAAATACAATACAATTAATAAACAGTCTAAGACTCATAGTACATCTTATCTTTTGATAAGATGTGCTAAAAAAAATCATTATTTTAATGATTGGTCGTTCAATAATTCGTCTGGATTATAATAACATTTGTCAATTAATAATTTGTTAAGAGCTTTTTTTAAACTTATATAATGACATGTTTTTATTGTCATTAGGAATTTTATTAAACGCTTTAGGTGCCATACTAAAAAAACTTTATCACTTCCATGCCGTCTTACATTTTAGATGACATTGTTTATTTACGTATTGGGCACGCAATGCAGTTTTTTTTTTAGTGGAAGATATTTTTCAAATAATTGTGTGTTTCTTTTCACAAACAACGCAGTTTCCAATATGAATAATGCTGGAAGGGTAAGTATTTTTAAAGACTTAAAATAGGGTCTATAACAGCTATCCGTTGGTTTTATATTACACATTGCTCTGACACATCTTTTTTGCATCTTAAATATAAGCTTACGGTCAGTCGACTGTCCCCAAAAAATTACGCCATATCGCAACACAGAAGCTACAAGTCCATGGTATGCTACCAGTAACGTATCTTTATTCACCTTTTTTTGATAACTGAAAGAGTGCATAAGCAGATTTACTCAGGCGTTTACAAAGTTCTTCTATCATGGGTTTTAAAGTAGGTATGCTTACTGTCGATGGTAATACCTAAAAACTGAGCATTATTAACTTCTTCTATTTTGTGGTTATTATAAGTTACATCAATATTTGGATGTGGTTGCCGTTGATGAAAGTGCATCACCTTAATTTTATTTAAATTAATTACGAGATTATTATTATTCATGCAACGGATGATATTGAGAAGGGATTTATTAATATCATGCTGTTATGTTGTATTACATTTTATAACAGCTGTGCTATCATCGGCAAATAGGATCATTTTGTGTCGTATTATTTTATAAAGGCTCGCTACCTTGGGGCACGCCATATCTTACGTGTCTCGGGTTTTTGGTATCTGCGTTTTAGTCTTATGACATATTCTAGATATTTCCGTGCATTGATATCTGTCACTAAGGTATGATTCAATAACTTTCAGAACATTGCCCCTTATGCCATATCCATGTAATTTTTGCAATAATATGTTGTGATCTACATAATCAAATGCCTTAGTCGTATCAGTAAAGATTGCACAGACTGGATTATTTTTATCTACTGATGTCATAAGATGAGATAATAAATTGTACAGTGCGATATTAATAGTATGATTTTTACGAAACCCTTTTTGTTTCTTGCAGAATAGGTTGAACTTTTCAAAGTACATGAATTATAAATACATTTTTCAAATATTCTTGAAAGTACTGGGAGTTTTGCTATCGGCCAATAGTTTTCTACATCTGTTTTGTCCTTTCTTTTAAATAAAGGTTTAATAATGTTTTTTTTAGACCTTTCGTAAATATGCCATCTGTGATGCATAAATTAATTATGTGTGCGAGAGGTGGCGCTATAATTTATTTAACGTATTTAATAACTCTAATAGATACACCATCATAACCAATTGTGTTTGTATTTTTTAGATTGTCAATAGGGAATTTTCCATTGCTTTTTATGAACGAACTAGATGGCGCTGATCAATCTTGAGAATAATAAAATAGCAACACTGACTGATATTGAGATGCCATTCAGTGCAAGTCAAAACAATGGGGAAGGCTGATTGTAGATGGCGCGTCTACAGCTTAGACCCAATCTGACCAATGAGGTTAAACTATTTTGAAATATTACATTACATATTACATGACATTGACAGATTTTCAACTAGGATGTTTGGTACAAGCGATGCTAGCGCCATTAGTTCCACAGATGCCATCCCCATTAAATAAAATAAAACTTCCAGTGCCACAGTCGCTTCACGTCACGTCTCTTCACCATCACAATCTCACTAACTGAAGACTGTATTTTGCTGACTTGTGTTATTATAATAGGCGAGACGACAAAAACAATCTAATTAGTCCGTCAGTTTGATTATCAAAAAATATTTGACCTGTGTTTTTTCTTTAGTTACGTAAACCAAAAAAGACGAAGATATGACGCTTTTAAAATTCTCAATACGTCACGCCTTGGTATAATTTTTAGCTAGTTCTGACGTCACGAGCCCCCACTCCCGAGTTTTGATGCGTTTTACCTTTGTCAATATTCATTGATTTACTAAGACAAAACATACGTGTCCATTAATTTCCAATATTCTAACTGACGGACGAAATAGATTTGCAATTTTTTGATACTGTCGTCATGCCTATTAAACTACCTATGTAGGTAGTAAGTATTATAGTTTTGTTTCTTTGTAAAGGTAGGTATGTACCTACCTTTATTATTTAAGGTGACACAACTCACGGCTTCGATCAACAATTAGCAACTAGATATCGGGTCGGCGGAAAAAAACCGTCTCGGTAACCGTCTCGGATAACAGCTAACTTGAGAATTGAGATCTTATTTTGTTTAGTTGGCTTGAAACACAGCCAATGAAAACACGTCTCACAATGCCGCAGTGTTTTCAAAAGTTGAAAAAATAATGCCTGAAAAACCAATTTAACGGCCGGAGTGTCTTACTTTCGGTAAGTACATGAGGGAATAAATTATATTTTAAGCTTTAAACTAACAAATAACATTAAACTGAACAAAATTACCGATTTTAAACCACCGCTACAAATGGTTACATATTAGAAAATCATAACTTTTCTAAGCAAATTTTAAAAGAACAACGTACAAATCAACAAAGTTTAAAATAACGATGGTCATTTGATCAAAAGTTCAGCTGACCAAAGTCTGGAATATCAATGTTAATATTATTTATTACACTATTGACCAAATCGTTTAAAGGTCAAAATGGATTACTGAATAAATTAATACAAATAATATAGGCGTTATACTAATGCGGGTAGAACTTAGATAATAAAATTATATAGGCGTCATACTAATGCGGGTAGAACTTAGATAATATTTTTTTTAATTGAATGCATGTTACAAACTGTTTGAAGCGTTTTCGTTTTCACTCGTGTTCGATTAATTAACCTACTAAAAACAATCTCTTTTTTATATTAATGCAAGTCGTTTCTGGCTGGTGTAGGAGGTCACAGTTTTAACCTAACCTACCCATTTTGTTTAAAGAAGAAATTAACCTAACTTTTGATCAGTCGTTCATTTGATGTCACATACATTGGGATACTAACATTTTTCTAATTAAAACATTTGGTCATTTAAATTTTGTTATTTCGTTTATTGTTCTTTTGAAATTTGCTCGAGAAAGTTTTGATTTTTTAATATGCAACCGTACAAATGTTGGCGCGTGTGTTGGCGAGCGATGGCCAAAGGCTCGCCAACATAGGCACAAAGACACTTTGGCCAGCCAGGATACATTTGATAACAACAAGCGTAAGTACTTCCATTTTTGTGTACGACACATAAAAAGACTGATAAAGAAAATAAAAATATTACTACTTATACACAAAAACGGAACTGTAATAAAATAATAAGTAATGTATACTAACAAACATAGATGCCCAAAACATAAAAAGTATTATAAACTTTTATTACGGGAGTCGCGTTAAAGACTAAATAATTTATAATATGAATATAAATTATTTAGTGTTTAACGCGACTCCACACCTCCTGTAGTAAAATTTTAAGAAGCAACTTTGTTCTTTTTTCGAAATTTCTTAATACTAAACAATACGATGTAGCTGGCAAGGCAATATAACGGGAAAATGTACTTTATTTGTTACCACTAAAGGTTGATTTCACACTAAATGTTGTTGAACTTACGTCTTTTCATTTCTAAGTGACAGGAGTAATTTATAGCTTTGCTCGTTTTTTGTGACGAATGATCGTAAGTATTAGATAATATTTTGAAGATTTGTGACTTTATTATAGTCATAGCTGTAATTAGGTTGAACTTAAAACAGTTTTAAAACATTTTTCTCCGTTTGTTAGTAAACAAATGCAGCTGTCACGCGGACAGCATTTAGCTTTGATTTTGTACGTGACACGGTATCTAGTTGCTAATTGTTGATTGAAGACTCACGGGTTCGAACTTATTGGTGGGCGTGGCCAAAAAAGCACGCTGTCTCACCTGGCATCGTGACCGACAGAGATAGTATCAGTGATGAGCAGTTAGACGCTAGTCTTCACGCAGGTCTAGTTCGTACGCACACACACAGCGTTCCGAACCGTTCCGAACAAAAACGAAGTTACACCATGCACACATAACGGTTCTTCCCCACTGCTGAACCAGATTGCTCAACTAGTTGAGCTGTAGGACATAGTTTGTATTACCGAACATTTTATGCTTTATAGCTCAACTATTTTTTGCTCAACTTAGCTTATCAGTAGTCATCTTGTTATTAAATCAAACATATAACCTACTGCTCTACTGCTCTTAAGGCATTAGCCACTAATCTATTGTAAATACCTACCTAAGATTTCTTAGTAAGTAGTTGGTGAAGTATATTAATTAAAGAGATTTGGGGTTTTTAATTCTAGTTTATAACTATTGTTGTGCAGTTTTAGTTGATCAGCGGGTATTACCCACTGCTCAACTATTCATAGTTGAGCAATTACAAAATAAAAATCAAAGCATTTATTTCAAGTAAGCCAGTTACAGGCACTTTTGAACTGTCGAAACAAAGATGAAAATTAAATGTAGCTACAGTCCCAGTCACAAGACAAAAACTGTGAAAGTACTGTAGTTGCCCATTCCCTAGCGTAGATCTCTATGGAGAAGAACGGGCACGAAACTCTATGGACACTCTTTTCAATCAGAATATTGTTACAAAATCTTAGTTACATCATTCATGTTGATATGGTATATTATGTGAGAACAATGTAGCAAGATGTGCACGTTAAAAGTGTCCACAGCAAAAACACACAAACAAAAAAATACAATTCAAAATAATTCATTTAAATAAGCCATGGCAACTAAGAGATGACCAGTCACAACTGACAGCGCCCGTTCACGGAGATGACGCATGGATCAGCACCATTTAACTCAACCATTTTGAAGGGAACTAAATGATCTGACACATGCGCCACCATCAGCGAGACATTTGAGTGAGCATGACATACTCTAAACTGCCAGGGCACGTTCAAGTCAAGAAAAGACGTAGGTTTCCAGTGAATGATAGCATTCTAGTACATAGTACTCACACAATATGGGCTATGCATTTATATAATACTAAAGAGATTGAATCTATACAATGCAAAGATAGTTGTACAATCTTCAGCAGCTCCAACAATACAATTTAATGCTATCAATTTATGCGCCCCTGTCCTTGTGGAGCAGGACCAGCATTTGTGCGTTTAATGCATGTTTTAAATTTCGTCTCATTCAGTTCAAGAATACTTTGTGGAATTTTATTATAACATCTCAAACAGTACCCCATGAAAGATGGGTCTACTTTAGCGAGTCTGAAACCTGGCTGAACTAGTTGGTCCCTTTTTCTAGTAGTGTAATTATTTCTGTCACCCCTTTTACCAAAAACGTGCAGATTTTTTTCTGACGTACATTATGTTTTCGTAGATGTATTGACAATGTACCGTCATGATGCCAATATCCTTAAACAGTTCCCTTAGAGAATCGCGCCTACGAAGATTATATATGGCTCTGATGGCCCTTTTCTGCAGAATAAATATAGACTCAATATCTGCAGCCCGTCCCCACAGCAAAATGCCATAAGACATTATACTATGAAAGTAACTAAAATAAACCAGTCTAGCGGTATCTACATCAGTATACTGACGGATTTTTCTAACGGCATAGGCTGCTGAACTTAGCCGCTCCGCATGAGATGTCAAATGAGAACCCCATTGTAGCCTTGAATCAAGCGTAATCCCCAGGAAAACAGTTTTTTCTACGAATTCAAGTTTCTCTTTATTCAATATTATATCACAATCACTACTTTTAACATTCGGTAAAGCAAATCTTATGCATTTGGTGTTTTTTTATTTAATACCAAATTGTTTGCTGTGAACCAATTTTGGACCTGAATTAATAACATTTATTAATGAGAATAAGAGGGTGGTTAAACAATGTTAACACATTGTTTAACCACCCTCTACTACAGCGAGGCTTTGACGGAAGATATTATTCATTATAATGATAATATTCATTTAATACTAAATTGTTTGCTGTGAACCAATTATGGACCTGAAGTAGGGCATTATTCACGTCATCTAGTTTTTGGGCCCGCCTATTTATCTTAAAAATTAGGGAAGTGTCATCAGCAAATAACACCATATTTTGAGGTTGGTTTTTCAGTAAATAGGGTAGATCATTTATATATACTAGAAAGAGAAAAGGACCCAATATTGAGCCTTGTGGAACCCCCATTTTTAATTTTAACCCCTGTGAATTAACACCATTTATTTGAACATGTTGTCTATCATTCAAATAAGATTTTACCAAACAAAGTGCAAGTTTACCCAGTCCGTAATGCTCAAGTTTCAAAAGTAATGTGTCGTGATTTACGCAATCAAACGCTTTGAAGAAGTCACAAAAAAATCCTATGGCGTCTTGAGACTCTTCCCGCGCAGTAAATATGTGCTTTAATAAGGTTACACCGGCGTCAGTTGTACAACGTCCCTTGGTGAAGCCATACTGTTGATTATGTAAGATTCTGTTGGTGTTAAAATGATAGAGCATTTGATTAAGCATTACTTTTTCAAAAACCTTGCTAAAAACTGGTAACACGGATACAGGTCTATAATTATTAGTATCTTTACTGTCCCCGGATTTGAAAAGAGGTATGACTACTGTATTTTTATTAAATCGGCCCAAAAATTCTGACAAAGGGGTATCGTATACGTATTATTGTGGAGGTCAGATAGGCAGTCGCTCCATGTAAAATACTGGTATTCAGCTGCATCCGGTTAGACTGGAAGCCGACCCCAACATAGTTGAGAAAAGGCTAGGCAGAGGATGCTCTTGCTCTATTTATTAATGAACAATTACAAAGGTTATAACATTGACCAGACGCTCGACCAAATGGTGGAAATCTTCAGGGAGGTAGTTCTAGACGCGTTTTTATAAATGCGGAGCACGGGCAGAAAGTACAAACTTTCGGAGTAGACTCTAGAGCTTATGACGGAACGACGTGAAAACCCACTCATTACTTCGACAGATTTACAGGCACTCAGCAAAATAATTAGAAAATTGGTAAGACGCGATCTTCGATTCTCAAATACACGCTCAATAGAAAAAGCAATTGAGCAAAACTGGGGGTCGAATGAGTCCTTGAATTATGACTTGAAAGAAGCCACCTGGCGAAGTTGACTAAACCTAGTGGGGAATGGGGATATCGTCGTTTCGAAGCCGGAGATTCTTTTGAAAGTCAAAAACTTATACGGCCAGTTGTACGCATCGTATACACCAGATGCATAGGATGCGTACAACTGGCTTTATAAGTTTTTCCTGATCCCGAAAATGAGAATTCCAGATTAACCTTAACCCGCCATTTCACAGAAGACCTGCCGGAAGTCAGCCAAGATGAAATCGAGGTGGCTCTTAGACAGCTTAAGAATCGAAAAGCCCTTGATGAGGATTGGATACCGACTGAGCTTCTGAAAGAGGGAGGAAATCCTCTATTAAGAGAGCTTTTCAACTCAGTCCTGTTCCCTGGGAAAACTGCAGAAGCGTGGAGAAGGAGCGTGGTCGTTCTTTTATTTAAATAGGGGAACAAGACCATTTAAAGAATTACATATCCATTTCGCTCCTTAGCCACGTGTTCAAGCTGGTTTCAAGAGACGTCACGAATCGTCTAGCGCGAATACTCGTCGACTTTCAGCCAACGGAGCAAGCCGAGTTTCGAGCAGGATACAGCACCCTAGACCACGTCCACACAGTGCAGCAGATTATACAGTCCGAAGAGTATAATTGGCCTCTGTGTTTTGCATTTTTGGACTGAGAAGGCTATTGATTCTATCGAAACCTGGTCAGTCCTGGAGTCTCTGCAGCGGTGCCAAGTAGACTAGCGATACATCTAAGTGCTGAGAACCAGCAAATATAGCACATGCCATTGCGTCAGGGGCTGAGGCAAGGGTACGTAATTCCCCCGAAATTGTTCACAAACACACTGGAGGATGTATTTAAGACGCTGAACTGGGAAAACTTCAACGGCGACTACATCTCACACTTGAGATTTGTAGATGATATCGTCATACTGGCTGTATCGCTGCACGACTTGTAGCAAATGCTAGCAAACTGTACAGTTTGGTAAGAACAACTTTGAGAAGAAGGCTACCAGAAGAATCCAGCTGGGCTGGGCAGCATTTGAAAAACTTCTTCGGATCTTGTCGTTGCGTATTCTACAATGAAAAAAAATATACAACGGGTACTTTCGAAAAAGAATTTTACCAATTCCACAACCCAAGAAACCCTGTAGCGTATTTTTGAGAATAAATTATAAATTAGATGAAAACCTCGGGGCATATAAAATTTTACTTTTTCGTATTTCTACATTTTAAACGACCTACGACATGTTGCGTGTCTGATCTGCGAAGTTCACAGATCAATTTAATGATTGATTTCAAAAAGACCGTAAAACCCGAAAACCCGGGTTTATAAACTATAAAACCGTTTTTTTTTACAAACTGAATACCTGGGAATTTCCGGGTTTTTGAGAACCGGGAAATACCGGTTCGTATCCCCTAAATGAGATGCACGAAAATTCATAGTAAAAGGCGCGCGCAAAACATTACGAAAAGGCTTTTGGGAAATCGAATTTCATGAAAAAACCACTGCCTAAATCAATTACAAATAAAATTTATTGAATTCTTCGATAATTGTGCTGTGTCGGTACGGACTTTGTTATGGAAATTTCACGCTTTTATTACTAGTTTACGCCCAAATTTGCGATAAAATTGGCAATATAAACAAATCTTTGGTTAGCTCGTAACTTTTGAATGGCTTTTTATTTTACTATTCTGTTTCCACACAGACACAATTTCTCACCGTCTCATTAAAATTTCGGGAGGGTATTACTCCACTGTTTGACGTGTCAAACAGTGGAGTAATACCCCTCCGAAATATGTATGGAAAAATATCGAAATCATGTTTAACTTTAGATGTACCGTGGTACATCTATCGTTTTGTCTCATTCAAATTTGTATTGAAAAATGTCGAGTAGTTTAACCTTAAAGTTTACAGATCACTACTTATGTTTAACAAGGCTTAGGTAAAGTTATTAATTCTGTGCCAATGCGAACACGATAAAACGAAATTAAGAGTTCTGTCTCTGAAATGGCTCGTTTTTCACGTCCTCAAAGCCTTAACTAAAGTACGGAGGAACCTAAGCTCGACTCGACGCACCAGGAGTTTAGATGTAACGCAAAAACACTGAGAAGAACAATAGCAAAAACCATTCAAAAACTTGTAGTTCAGTTCAGTGATGCAAAAGAACAGTAGTTTTAGGTTATGTTTTACAGAGAAAAGGTTCTTTCCCAACTAGCACATAAACTGCTTAAATGACTTCTTTACAACCTGAATGTTCTATAATAGCTGGTTAAAGGGTTTACTATAATACTTAAGTAGTTCAGTAGCGTCTTTAATGGGCCTTTAACAGTTATGTGGTACAATAGCCGTACAACAGTAAATATAATCCTAATGAAACTACAAAGGCGTGTTAGAGTTATTGTACGAGCATTTATTATAAAGTAGATATATAAATACCTCTTAAAACACCGCTTGGTTGTTTATAGGGCTTTAATAGATAAAAGTGTTTAAATGGAGTTATAAGGTTCCTTTAAAGCGCTTTAGGTTGTATATTGCATATTTCTAAATGTCCAAGCTGTTAAATAGTACTTTTACTGCCTTTGAAACTCTATATCTACAGCAGAGAAATAATATTTATAGTGGCGCGTAGGTCGTTATACTGGTGAAATTTACAGCAACTGTATAGTAAGTAGCTGGTTATTGCAAGAAAACCACGCCTTATAAAGCTAAAAGCTCAAAAATTTAGTTTCTAGGGCCAATATAGCGGCTCAAGTGAGACAAAAGTGTTTTAGTAATTTAATTGCTTTATTGTGACTACAATTTTAAAAAAAATATCGCTTGAGTTTTTCATGGACACTCTGGTTTCCCCCTTTCTATTGTCCTCACAATTTTGAAAGGCATTCTAAAAAGAAAAATATACCATTAATGGCCATATTCGTCATCAAACTGTAGAATTTATTACAAAATAAATAAGTCCGATGATAAATAGTATAATAAAAGCATTTGTTAAATTGTTATTGTATGGAGATATTACCCTTATACACACATCAACACGGTCTAGGGATATTTCATACTCAATTAAATAACTCGAAAAGTACAGACCGCATTGGAATCTTTTATACACCGATTTGTTTGTAATTTATCTCAGACTAATTCCAAATTCAAATTTTTGAAAATTCTTTTGTTTCGGTGGCATAAAAATGTCTTGATGTATAGGAGAGGGAATTTTCATTTGTGCGAAATTTAGAAAACAATACGAATTACGTTTAGTTACAGTTTTTTTTTCATTTTTAAACGAAAGATAAAGTTAAAATTGAGGTATTGTAGCCATGCAACGCCGACATTTGACGAGGGCGGAGATGTTACGAGCTGTGGGAATGCTGGAAGCTGGATCTGTTCAGCGTAATGTTGCTGAGGCCATAGGGACCCATCAAAATGTAATTTCAAGATTGTGGACACGCTATCGTGCCACAGGTGAAGTAGCGGAGAGGCACCGGGGGCCAAGTCGCATCACTACCCCCAGACAAGACCGATTTTTGCAAATTACTGCGCGAGCACAACCAAATGCAACGGCGACTCAATTGGTCCAAAGGCTGCGAGTGGAACACCAAGTGCTTGTGAGTGACCAAACTGTAAGAAGGCGACTGCATGAAAGCAATCTACGCTCTCGTAGACCACTCCGGGTCCCACCTTTACGGAGAGGCAATCGTGGACGACGATTAGAATGGGTTCGGAACCACGTGGACTGGGGCCGTGACCAATGGTCCAATGTGCTGTTCACGGATGAATCCAGGTTCGGCTTCCATCCAGATTCACGAAGGACGCGTGGTTGGCGAGTTCCTGGACGATGGAGCCGTCTCCAGAACCCTCAGGAAGTTCACCCATACCAAGGAGGAACAATTATGGTTTGGGCAGGAATTCGTCTTGGAGGACGGACGGATCTCGTTTGGGTGCGGGGCAATATGACGGCAGAACGATACGTCCAACAGGTGCTGGGGCCCGTAATCTTGCCCCACAGAACACAAATGGGGCAAGATTTCCTGCTCATGCACGACAATGCCCGGGCACACACGGCGAGAACGGTAGCAGCTTGGTTACATACACATAATGTTAGGGCCTTAGACTGGCCTGCTCAATCGCCAGATCTAAATCCCATTGAGCATGCGTGGGATATGCTGCAAAGAAGAGCTCTGAAGGAAGTTCCTGAAAATCTGGCTACAGAAGATCAACTTTTTGCGCACCTCAGAAGGACATGGGACAATATTCCGCAGCAAGACATTGACAATCTTGTTCTGAGCATGCCGAATCGTTGCAGATGTGTTATGAACATCATGGGCGCTTTCTCAGACTACTAACTTCAAGTTTATAAACACAAATTAAATGATTTTTCTATTTTTTTCAGTTTTTACTCACAAATTAAAAGTTCATTCATATACGGTTTCCGTCTATGCTTAATTTTTTTTCCATAAAATCCTGAAATTTTAATCTATACCTTAACCATTATTATAAAATGGTAGAATATTAAATAACGTATCTTTTAAATATATACATGTCATATAAATAATTAACACATTGATAGTAATTCGCTTTTTTTTAAATATCCCTAGACCGTGTTGATGTGTGTATCAATAGTCTTTTGTACAACCTTTGACTCTTAAAAGAATATATTAATTACCGATGTACACCTAATAAAGTACAATAGAGCGTCAATACCTCAATCATAGAACCGAAAGGTCAAGAATGGTGGATACTAGCGGTTTAAAGCAATGATGAGCGGTTAAATGGTTCTAGTATACTCTGAAGGCTATTGTAACCGAGACGCCATTATAGTTTTGAATACAAGCAATTCTCATGATATTTTATAATTTATTTATATCTTATAGAAAATAAAAACCGAATTCACATCACTTTTTCTCACCCAGAATTCTAAAGAAACTACTTATTAAGCTAAACTGTCATATACATTCAGTCAAAAAAGTATCGGGAATGGATGATTTGTTTATGGTTCCAGATTTTTTTTTGTTTTTTTTTGTTGTTAGATTAGCACAACTGTTTTCCATTTTGGCGCGGAGTTTGAGTTACATCTGTTAATTAGATTAAATATTGTACTGATTTTAGTTATATATCTAGTGTGTATTGCGAAAAATGTCGGACAAAAAGTTTGTCTTAAATTTTGCATCGCCAATGGAATTTCGAGTTCGGAGTCTCTGAAAATGTTACAGAAGGCTTACAGTGAATCGACTTTATACACGCGCTTATGAGTGGTACAAAGCGTTCAAAAGCAGTCAAGGTGTGATGGAAGATTTGCCTCGTTCTGATAGGCCATCAACGTCTGCAACTGAAGTTAACATCGCAAAAGTGAAGGAAATAGTGACTGACAATCTTGCCGGAAGGTCAAACGGTAAATAAAAAATATTATTCGGACGTTATGCAGCGTTTAAGAGAGCAAATTAGATAAAAGGGCCAGATTTGTGGAAAGAAAATTCTTGGATTTTGCACCACGATAATGCGCCTTCGCACAGTTGTGAACGATTTTTTGAACAAAACTCAACAAATACCATCGAGCAACCACCTTATTCACCAGATATGGCTCCAGCCGACTTCTTTATTTTTCCTAAACTCAAATTACCACTTCGTGGCACCCGTTTTCATTCAGTAGAAGACATAAAGGAGAATTCGCGGCGAGAGCTGAACTCAATTCTGGAATAAGCATTTAAAAAATATTTTTATGATTGGATTATTAGTTGGCGTAAGTGTGTCGGTTCTGAAGGAGCATACTTTGAAGGTGATAAAATAAATTTGGATAAATAACTAATATTTTGTGTTTTATTGATCTTTTCCCGGTACTTTCTTGACAGAGTAGTATAAACTAAATTCAAAATTCACACCCTCTAATCAAATATAATTTTTATCCAAAAAACTGCATAAATGGCAGGCGCGTTAAAATGTTAGCTAAAATAAATGTATATATTCACAGTACACTGGCACTCGCACTGGTACTTTGCATGCATAATAGGAAAAATCAACACTTCTCACCTGTTGCTTATTTTCCAATTATTTAAGTCTTCCATCAATCACACAAGTAAACGTCTTTGTTAAAATTTCAATTATGTTTTGTTCATTTCCCCAAAATATCACTACTGTATATCTAGTACAGATCTGTAAACTCCACTTCAGAGATACAGACGCGTCTAAATAAGATGCGAGCGCTATAGTCGCGCTACAAGAACTTGTTTTCTGTCTATCAAAGTTTGTAAATCCATACTTGAGACTATAGCCCCATACTTAGCTTTAATTTTTAATTTGTGTGTAGACCAAGGAGTTTTCCCTGATCTAATGAAAAACAGTCATACCTCTTTTCAAATCCGGGGACAGTAAAGATACTAATAATTATAGACCTGTATCCGTGTTGCCAGTTTTTAGCAAGGTGTTTGAAAAGGTAATGCTTAATCAAATGCTCAATCATTTTAACACCAACAAAATTTTACACGATCAACAGTATGGTTTCACCAAGGGACGTTGTACGACTGACGCCGCCGCCGGTGTAACCTTATTAAAGCACATATTTACTGCGTGGGAAGAGTCTCAAGACGCCATAGGAATATTTTGTGACCTTTCCAAAGCATTTGATTGCGTAAATCACGACACATTACTTTTGAAACTTTAGCATTACGGATTAGGTCAACTTGCACTTAGTTTGGTAAAATCATATTTGAGTGATAGACAACAACGTGTTCAAATAAATGGTGTTAATTCACAGGGTTTAAAAGTATAAATGGGGTTCCGCAAGGCTCAATATTGGGTCCTTTCCTCTTTCTCGTGTATATAAATGATCTACCCTATTTATTGAAAAACCAACCTCAAAATATGGTGTTGTTTGCTGATGACACTTCCCTAATTTTTAAGATCAATAGACGGGCCCAAAATCTAGATGACGTGAATAATGCCCTACTTCAGGTCCATAATTGGTTCACAGCAAACAATTTAGTATTAAATGAATATTATCATTATAATGAATAATATCTTCCGTCAAAGCCTAGCTGTAGTAGAGGGTGGTTAAACAATGTGTTAACATTGTTTAACCACCCTCTACTACAATGTTAACACACCTGTTTTTTTTATGTTTACTTGTTATTTTAAGGAATGCAAGAATTTTCACTTTGTTTTACTGTATTTGTGGAAAAGTGTCGTTAATAAATGTTATTAAGTAAATGTAAAGGAAAAAGGAGCTACGTCTGCCAACAAACTGCTTTGCAGTTTGGCGGGGGTAATTATGTACCAGATAAAGAACTTTTTCGTGAATAAACACTTCTTCATTTTATTTTATTTTTTTCATGAAAAAAAAAACTAAATGCATAAGATTTGCTTAACCCAATGTTAAAAGTAGTGATTGTGAAATAATATTAAATAAAGAGAAACTTGAATTCGTAGATAAAACGGTTTTCCTGAACGCTTGATTCAAGGCTACAATGGGGTTCTCATTTAACATCCCTTACGGCCCGTCTAAGTTCAGCAGCATATGCTATTAGAAAAAATCGTCAATTTACTGATGTAGATACCGTTAGACTGGTCTATTTTAGTTACTTTCATAGTATAATGTCTTATGGCATTTTGCTATGGGGACGGGCTGCAGATATTGAGTCTATATTTATTCTGCAAAAAAGAGCCATCAGAACAATATATAATCTTCGTAGGCGTGATTCTCTAAGGGAACTGTTTAAGGATATTGGCATCATGACGGTACATTGTCAGTACATCTACAAAAACATAATGTACGTCAGAAAAAATCTGCATCTTTTTGGTAAAAGAGGTGACAGACATAATTACAGTACTAGAAATAGGGACCAACTAGTTCAGCCAGGCTTCAGACTCGCTAAAGTGGACTCATCTTTCATGGGGTACTGTTTGAGATTATAATAAAATTCCACAAAGTATTCTTGAACTGAATGAGACGAAATTTAAAACATGCATCAAACGCACACTATGTAAGCAAGCTTATTACAAGTTGGGCGATTATATCGCTGATAAAAATGCGTGGCTCAATGCCGGTACTGCTCCACATGGACAGGGGCGCATAAATTGATAGCATTAAATAGAATTGTTGGAGCTGCTGAAGTTTGTACAACTGTCTTTGCATTGTATAGAATCAATCTCTAGTATTATATAATCGCATAGCCCATATTGTGTGAGTACTATGTACTAGAAAGCTATCATTCACTGAAATCCTACGTCTTTTCTTGACTTGAATGTGCCCTGGCGGTTGAGAGTATCACGCTCACTCTAATGTCTCGCTGATGGTGGCGCGTGTGTCGGATCATTCAGTTCCCTTCAAAATGGTTGAGTTGAATGCTGCTGATCCATGCGTCATGTTCCTGAACGGGCGCTGTCAGTTGTGACTGGTCATCTTTTAGTTGCCATGGCTTATTTTGAATGTTTATTTTTGAATTGTATTTTTTGTTTTTACTATGAACACTTTTAACGTGCACATCTTGCTACATTGTTCTCACATAATATACCATCTCAACATGAATGACGTAACCAAGATTTAATAAATAAATATTTTGATTTAAAAGAGTGTCCATGGAGTTTCTTGCCCGTTCTTCTCCATAGAGATCTACGCTAGGGAACGGGCAACTACAGTACTTTCACAGTTTTTATGTCTTGTGACTGGGACTGTAGCTACATTTAATTTTCATCTTTGTTTCGAAAATTCAAAAGTGCCTGTAACTGGCCTACTTGAAATAAATGCTTTGATTTTGATTTTGCATAAGTCTACTCCGATAAGTATAACGTGTTAGAAGGAAAAGCTGAGAAAAAAAACTCAATTCAGGAATATGATATTTATTCATTATTTTTTTCTTTTCATAAATGCTTTGATTTTGATTTTTTAGATAATGAAGCGCACACTACCGCTCGCATAGCACCTTTGTATCTCCGTACTAACACATATTTATGAATATTGTAGAGACATTGTAGAACCTTAGGCCGTATAAATCGGGGCCTCTTTCGGGGGTAGCAGCGCTGTTAATAGATAGTGATTTAAGAGGAAGGTTTATATGTATATAACATAACATGCATAATATAGTAGAGAAACACTGATAATTTTAGAGGTTTCTAATGTGATGTCTTAAATAAACACATTTTGTTGCGCTTACAGTGCAAACGCTGGCTGAACCCTACGAGATAGATTAAAATAATGTACTACAGTATTGTACACCCTAAAAAGGTCTACAAAAAATTCCGCGATGGTATATGTCTATCTCTTAGGGATAACCCACAATAACCATTTTTTATCCTTTACTTTTTACGAGAAATAATGGCCTATTTACGAAGCGATTTTAAACAATACAGTATTAATCCTTATCCAATTCAGGATCTTAAATACATTGTGCATTTAATATAGATCAATATGGCCTTTACAGTATATCATTTAAATTAATAATTTAGAAGATATAATGGGGTCGCAGTGTAACAGTTGGTCACTTTAACCATTTTCATCTTTTAAGTTTTGTGTAACAAGTAATGCATTATTTTAGAAGTTTATTTATGGTGAAAATCTATATAGATTATCTTCAATATCTATTTTAGAACGTATTTACCCTAAACACTATCCAATTTAAATGAATATCTTAGGAGTTATCGCAACTGTCGGGGTCGCGGGACTGTCTAAACAGGGTACCGGGGCCCTCGAACCCAAGGGCAACCGAAAGAACAGGGTGTCTTAGTCAGTGTGTTTTAGTCAGTAAGTCTGACAGTCCCATCCGCTCCACCCAGGGCGGGAAGACTCATTTAATAATTTTACCACCCAAGAAAAAAATGGAATTATTGGAAAATAAAGTCACCCGCATTACAAAATAATTTTACAGTAAGCGCACTTCTTTTTTTGTTTTAAATTGGTCCCGAGTGAAGCCGGGGCGGGTCGCTAGTACGTAATAAATACTTTTTTCATTGCTGCTGGGACATGGTCTCCTCTCTATGAGAGTGAATGGGCTATAATCCACCACGCGGGCCCAGTGCGGATTGCTAGATGATTTTACTAGAACTTATAAATATTCCTAAGACTGATCAACGCCATCTATTGATATATACTGAAGCGTTGTGACAAACGTCACTGGAAAATTCCCCATTATTTTAATAATGTCGGTCGTCGTAACAGCAGTGCAAGTACGTAGGAATCGATTCAATATTATTTTGATCAGTCAACTTTATGTCATTTTGTATATTCTGTTCGATTTCGTCAACAAAGTAGTTATTGAATTCATTAGATATGTCAATAGGATTCGATAAAGAAAGTTGATCTTTTTGTATGCCAGTTATTGTATCATGTGGCTAACTTGATTTAGATTTATTTATTATTTTCCAAACTGCCTTTGATCTATTTTGAGAGTTTTTTTTATAAAATTGTTATTTTGCGACTTCCGGGTTAAACGTATTATTTTTTTAAATGCAGATGCAGCTTCTCAAGATATGTGTTTTCCTTATTGCCGCTTGCATAAAGGCTCAATCAAAATAAAATTAGCACTAAGCAAAATTAAATAAAACATGATTTCTGTAACTCGTTTATAGTTATAAATATAAGACATCATTGTTATTTAGTGAGTCATCCTGCATGTTGGCTTCAGTGGCACTTCCTTCTATAATTAAAGGATTTCCTCACACTAGCACTTCTTTTTCCTAGAGCTTAAAATATTATTTGCTATGTGTGTGAGAGGGGATCCTTAGTCCAGAAGGGATGTTTTTCTACATGTGAGTATTGTTTTATTATTTTTTATTCGGCTTTCGCTATTTAGCACATCCTAAACTAACGTTAGGCTACACATGTGACGAGCTCGCATGAACGATCATTCAGTCCAACCGTCTCTTTGATTTTGCGCAAACAAGATGCTTGCACAAAATCATTGTAATGATTGTTCGTGCATACTTCAAACTCTTTGGCTTCATTCATTTGAATATTGAAAGCGCAGATTCTATTAGCCAGATAAACTATGAGAGATTATGGCCCTTTCAATTGTAGTTTGTTTTATGTTTTTGCAGTTATGTCTATGCCAATTTCAGTACCAGCCGACTGTTTTCAAAGTGACGGATTTCGTTGTTGTATACTTCCATATATTGATAAGCATTTTTCTGTACTTATCTACATTTCGTTCTGTCACTAAGGAGATCTCATGGCGAGTGCGAGAAGTACGATCGCATGTATCCGCAACCAGTCAGATTAATATTTCATTCGACTGATTTTACGCGCAAATGGTTCCCTCCTATATTACAAATATTTTTTATGAACGTAAACACTCGTGGAGTTAAATGAATACATAAATGCAAATAAGTGTAAACACTCCGCATCACCCGCAATCGGACATGACTGTGTGCTTTTGCGTTCCTACGCAAATTAAAAACAAACTATGAAACTTTACAACGCCGTTTGGAAATCCTGGCCCGATTTAGATTAAACTTTTTTTTTATTATTTGCACGAGTAGCAACAGCAAACTTTTATAGTAATATTTTGACGTGGTGGTGTGACTAATTGCCTTTTGAGTGACAAAAAAGGATAGAGAAAGGATATGTTATCACTGCGTGTAAATTTAATTTCGCCTTTAGGTATAGTAGCCGTTTACGTTAGTCTCCTTATTTATTTGAGTTTAATACCTAACAAACTTGAGTTTTCACTAATCATCTTTTTTTTTTCAGAGCTAGTTAAGGCGTCTAAAAACAGACAGCGTCATGCATAATATAACGTCCCACCACACCATTGGTACCCAACGATTCAATTTACAACAGCAACAGGAAGTTCAATTAAGTTGGGGTCCGATCAAGATGTTGCCAATACAGAGTCTAGAGAATGAAATGAGAAAAGAGAATGACGACACGGAAGAAATACAGCACAGTATACAAGCCTTGATTGAAGGTCTGGAAACCAACAGCACTTACGAACGTGTTACACAAGCAGCTGTATCGGTGCACGCAGAACCAAACCATCTGACACAACAGATGAACCAACATTTTATAAGTATTATTGCCCATGACAATTTAAATTATAGTCAATTTGAACATGCTTTGTGTTTAAAAGAAGAGAAAGATTCAAATTGTTTTAATACGCGTTTTAGTAACCTTAGCTCCATTTCGCAGCCGTGCGAAATCGCCAAGCCACAGCCAGAAGCCGGTCCCGCCCCGCAGATAGGCGCATTCAGCGCAATTTTTAAAAATATTTCGTTTCTACGTCCAAAACCTCATCCAAATATACAAATCGAAAAGTCTCTTATTTTCAATAACGATGAGCCGAAAATTAAAGACGTCGTTTTTCCCGGCCCATTAAGTCCGCTAAAAAAATATGTTGACTACAATCCTGTTAAGCGGACAGTGGTTGCTCATGCTCATAAAAACGACGCACCTTCCAATATTTTTTTAAAGTTTAATTTAAGAGACGAACTGTGGGAAGAAACTGGTGACCTCGGCGAGATGTTCCAGAAAGCAAAGCGCGTGTCCCAGGCGAAAGCGCGTGGCAGTAGTAAGCCGCGTCGTCGCTCGGTGGCGCGACCCACAGACCGTACCATCTTAACTACTAAAAGCTTCCAAACCCTCAACAGAACGGGTACCACAACACCCCCAAAAAAGGTCACTGTCACCACATTGGGCCCGGTGACACGATCACAATCGCGGCGATTACGCACGGATTAATTTTTATTTTTTTATTTGCATATCGCAGGTCAGCCTATGAGGCTAACTTCTGCTTAACCGGAAACGCAGGGAAGGATATAGATTTTACACTGACAATAGATCGTATCAAATTATTAGTAATATTTTCATATACGTGGGAAACTCAGAAAGTTTGGCGAAAATAAAAATTAATGTGCACAGGTAAATATTTTTTTACTAAATCTTTACAAAATACTAGCCTCAATACAAAGTTTCATGCGACTAAACCAGTTTTCGAAAAACTTTTTGCACTCCGCCGTAGACACCTCGTTTACAGCTTGCTCGAACAGAGCAAGCTGTAAACAAGAACAGAGCATCTTCCGGCGACGAAAATTGTATCCCTTTGAGCTGATTTTTTATTTTCGGGAATAAAAAGAAGTCACACGGTGTTAGGTCAGGTTTGTAAGGA
Organism: Xestia sexstrigata; assembly: GCA_941918905.2. Classification (NCBI taxonomy): domain Eukaryota; kingdom Metazoa; phylum Arthropoda; class Insecta; order Lepidoptera; family Noctuidae; genus Xestia; species Xestia sexstrigata. The sequence continues at coordinate 4,746,118 of OW799200.2, read as the reverse complement.
GAGTAACCCAGGAGTTTGACCGGCTTACTGTCCAGGAAGTCCCTCGTTTTAAGCGCGGTGTGAAGGCGCGTTGTCGGGGTGGAGCAGTAGCCCGCGGAGCACTGTTTAGTCGCTTGTTGCTCTTCGTTTTGAAACACACAAACCGTCGACTGGCATTTCGTTTCTGGATCGTATTGATAAATCGAAGTCTCATCACCTGTAATGATATCGTAAACACGCCGAGACGAGTCTGCTTCAAATTTGTTTATCATATCACGGCACCATTCCACCCGGGCCTGCTTCTGAGCATCGGTGAGGTTATGCGGCATCCAGCGTGAAACTATCCTACTCACGCGAAGATGCATGTGTAGAATTTCGTGAAGACTTCCCGATCCAACCTGCAGTATGTGCTGAATCTCTTGATACGTAACTCGCCTATTGTCTGGGATTAAAATCAATTTTTCACTGCTAGCGGGTATCTTCCGTAACAGCCGTCAAAGGGCGACCACTTCTTTTTTCATCCCCCAAAGTTAGTCGACCGCGCTTGAATTCGTTATACCAAATATACACAGTTGCCTTAGAAACCTTCATCCATGAATGCCATTTGAAGTTTATCGTACGATTCGTCCGGTTTCAGGCAACACTTGAAATCGTATAAAAATATCATAGCGCAAAAATGTTTCCGGAGCAGATCTATTTTTTAATCAGACACGATCATTTAAATTAGCTCGCAAACAATGTGAAGTTAAGTTTTAAAATTAGAACGTACCTATTTTTACTTAGAAATATTCATATTTTCAAAATAGACTATAATTGGCCAGACTCCTAAACATAAAAACTTTTTTTCGCAATACTTTCTGAGTGGCTTGGTATATTTGCATGTAGGCACAGCACGTTTACGAAGAGAGGACGATGAAGTGGTATCGACTAGAACGAATAACTGTCCCTACTGTTATTCTATCTAGTCGATACTACTTCATCGTCCTCTGAGAGATTAAATGCGCAACTGTGGTCAATAACATCACACCGAGAAATTTACTTTAAAATACGATATTCATTTAAAAAAATGTATTCATTCATTACATTTGTGTTATATTTAAAAATGCATTATTTTATATGTATATTTTTTTCTATCTCTTAACTAACACGTTCAGTGCCCGCCCACACCCACCTGGGTGGCACAGGCGCTCTATGATTAAATGTAAAGAAGGTTGTGGATTTATCACTAACCTTAAGACATATTTATACGATGTAAATTTTATAGAAAATGCAATACCTACTTTCTCGCTTGTCCCTTAGTCAGCCTAGGCCTTGGCCTAGAATTTAAACGAAGATTAGTTGAGCGCAACTAATCTTCATACAAATTAAAAATAAATTTTAATCTTCATACTTTTTGTAATTAAGCAAAATTACTGCAAAATAATAATATATTATTCACCATACATACCTACTCCGCTGTTGAATGTACTTTGCGCCGACGACGGAGGGAGACTGTACTGGTATATATATTTATTAATGTTATAAATATGTACTTAAATCTATGACTGTTATTATACATATAAAAAGTCTTGTTTCTATAATATATGTATGTACTTTATACAAAAGATGCTGTATTTTTGCAATTTTACCACAACATTTCGGCATAATGTTATTACAATAAATTAGTAATACAAGCTTTACTACGTATGTTAGGATATACCGTAGTTCGAGCTTCGTCATATTTTTACACTTTACCCAATAGTCGTGTGATATTTACAATTAGAAGTTATATCCTGTTTGATTTTTTGTATACTCTTCATAAGTGTTTGTGTATATAATGCCTGCATCGTGAAGCAGGATCGAAATGCCCTGTGATGACTACGTTGTGATAACGCCCTCATTTTGGGAAAATTAACTTGCGAGACTGACAGTAGACGGCTAGAAGTGAAAGTAGAATCTTAGAGGGCAAACAAAACCAAATGGTGGGTGTCCGCCGCGCCCGGGTATAGCCGCTGCATAATATATATTTTCTTGTAAGACTTGCCAAATTTAGACAAGTAAAAATATGGTTAACGTTGGACCATGAATTATATAAAATTTATCAAAGCGTTGTCCCGGCCTAAAGCAGGCCCTCCATATTTTATTGGATTGAACGAATTTTATGCCTATGTCCAAAAGTGGACGTCTTTCGGCTGAAATGATGGTGATGAACGAATTTTTATCTGATAATTAAATTAGCAAATTTAAAATATTCACACCATCTCTACAAACGCCACTATTTAGTTAAGTAGAGAGTCGAACTTTAAATTATACGATATACATATTTACTATTTAGATAAAGTAGCATTAAATAGTAGCATTTAATCAATCAGCAGTTTTTTTTTGTACATATTTTGGAAAAAAAAAAAGAATGAAGAATATTAATAAAAGTGGAGGTAAAGAGGTCGCAAGTCCTTTATTTTTGTCGATAAGAAATCATATTAAGGACACGAGACAATTTCGTCCCTGTGCAAAGAAAATAACGTACAGTCTTACTACATTGTGCATAAATTAAATATATAGATATATATATATATATATTATATCTTCGTAAGTATATATATATAACGTTTTTGCTTCCCACATGGGAAATTATTTAAGTCCATAACTGTATACTTACAGTAGTCAATAACATGATTAAAATAAGATTATTATATCAATGTTAAGTAAGATTACAGATTAGATTTTATTTTTAAATGTAGTTAAGTATTATTATGTATTATTAAGCATTTGTAAATATTTTGAAAATTAATAAATAGCATAAATAGTTATAACGTAACGTATTTAGAATCGTATCGATTCGTATTTTAAAGATTGATTGAAAGATTATGCCATTGGTACATAAAGTAAGTAGTCAACGATTAAAATGTTGAAAATAAAAAGTAGTATTATTAATTGTCTACATTAGACATGATCTGAATGTAAAGTAGTTTTTTCTATAAAACGTATTGTTAACTTAGTGTCGTAGGTATCAGGCTGTGTTTTATCATAATCACTTTTCCACTAGTGCTTATATCAATGTTAATTATGATTTTTGACTAGACTTTTTTTTTAAATGGATGTAGTTAAGTGTTATTAATCTCATTATGGTGTTCAATAGTTTTTGCTTCCCACATGGCATATTATTTAAGTCCATAACTGTATACTTACAGTAGTCAATAACATGATTAAAATAAGATTATTATATCAATGTTAAGTAAGATTACAGATTAAATTTTATTTTTAAATGTAGTTAAGTATTATTATGTGGTAGTATTATAAATGTAAACCATACATCTTTATCTAGATCTTTAGAACGCCATCCACCGGTGTTCAATAGTTTTTGCTTCCACATGGGGAAATGATGTACTATCGAGGACACTGCCGCCTGATTACAACTAAGATAAATTTTTGCTTGCACTTACAACATAGAAACGCTCTCTAGCCCCGCCCCGTTGACTTTGTATAGAAATAATGAATGAAAAGATACCGATCGGCCGAGCGCACTGACGACGCAACCCAAACGAGAGTTACTGTTATTTTGCGCGCCAAAGTTGACGCTTTCATAATAGGCTTAATCTTTAAGGGGGCGTGGCTCTCCGCGCATGGTCTAAGCGAAAAAGTTTTTAACTGATCAGGCGGAAAAAACCACGACTGTACATATAAGTGTATATAGTAGTCAATCGCTTTTCCAGTAAGGCTAATATTAATGATAAATAAGATGCTTGTCATCCGTCAACTTATAACGAAATGAAGATTTTAAAACGATGTTGATTGATGAAGATAAATAATAATAAAAAATATGTGATAAAAACAAATGACAAATTAGTGTCGTCAAAATAGTTATTTCAATACACTATTAGGTGTAAGTGAAATGTAGTTACCATAACAGTACCAACCGATACTACGTCTGCATAAAAAAATCAGGGGAAATTATTGGTTTCTTGCATTTTTCTGCAACACGAAAAAAAAAAGGTAAGAAAAATGTTGTAGATTATGCTATTATCTGCCAAAAATGCAATGGTACTTTTTAGGGTTCCGTACCTCAGGAGGCCTACCACGAGCTCTTAACGTGATCCATTTTAGGATCTAAACTGAACAAAACTGTTCTTCTAATTCGTACCATGACGTCAGTTAACGATTCAATTTAGGCCATGCCATCTGACAGCGATTGTCCCCAAACTGAGTCGCAAGTTTTGGTTTCATTCAGTCAAATTAGTATTTGTTTGGTACTATGACGTTCTTATAGCAGCTCAACTGAAACGCTCAACTGTAAAATTAAACGATTCACTAGAAGTTACTATTTCTCTAACATAAACTGAAACGTTTGGTGAATTATTGACGAAAATAAAGTTTTTTAGTTCTATTTTAGTGGAATTTTACAAAAACCAATGCAAGAATCTTTCTTTTAAAGTGTAAACTACCTATTTTACATGCTTTTTTAACCGCATTTGTTTATCTCTAAAACTAACTACTCTAACTACTTTTGTTTGAGTTTTTTTGAGGATGATTCTGCCTTGCACTATGCCCAAAAACATAAGAGGCTCCAGTTACGCGGCCAGTTGGACCCCTTCAATAATTTTGAGGAAGCCGATTGAAAAGGAGTTTTTTTTTGGGATTCAAAAACTACACTTCACTTTAATGTTCCTATCAATCACAACTCCACAGACTACACCTACGTATCTAGTCAAACTGACACTGACAGTAACATGCCAACTCTCACGACTTTTTTACTCTGGTACGTTCGAAACGGAAACATAATTTGTTTAGATACATCGTAATAAAAAAAATTATTTCGTGTAATAAATAGCAAAAGGTAAATAAATATCTACTTTGACTAAGAATTATTTTAACAATAGTTACCGTATGAACGTACCGTACCGTGGAATCTTAAAAACAACTGTTGAGTGTCTTTTTTACTTTAAGTAACGTTACCGAGTTAAAAACAAATAAAACGTTACTTGCTTCCGACCGTGTCTCACACTAAAATGTGCGCGAAACAAATTTATTTGATACTAATAACGTTAAGTAACGTTTCAAACGCGGTTCAGCCACAAATTGCGATCTTCCATTCACATTCAACGATCCAAATAACGCTGAGCGAATTGGACGTCATAGTACGAGTTTGAGCCATGCAATTTAGGAACCTAAACTGAAATGCCTTGCTTTTGAATCGTTTCTAATTAAGAAAGAAATAAATAAATAAAAAATGATTATTTGACGCCAGTTAATAAAGCACACACGTAATTAGATCATGGTAGGCCTCCAGTCGGCAAAACGCAACGCTTATAGAATCACTTTGCTGTCCATCTGCCAAGACCCTTTATCTTAGGAACGCGTGGAGGCATTAAGCCGAAATTAATATCAAATACTCAGGCCTGCTACCCCATCGAGGAGTGAAAAGTCAACGCGATCAAAAGAAATTACCTTTTATGTCGCATATTTCGCGATTTTATTAGGGAATCAAAACCTATAGGGTACTTCCCATTGTTAAAGAACCATGAAATTTGGCAAGAAGCAATGTCTTACATCACATATAAAAAGAAAAATCGAAAACCGTAAAAATGTAGTTTAATAACAAAAAACCTACAAGTTGATACGGTGCGCGAGTGCAGATCACACTTGGCTGATTTTTTTTTTAAGAATCACCATCCCTGATATATAACGATTCTAAAAGTTGAACAAGTCGGTTTCTACAATTGTCGGCTAGGGACTGCTCATTTTCCATCGGAACCAGAACAAATAGGAACTTAGTCACCGTGCAGGTTCGGATCCTACTTAAATTAAAACGTTCAGACAGAAAAAGTCACTGCTTTAAATTTTTGATAGAGCAGATGAAATACACCAGATAGAGACAGATCGCGTCCTTGAAAAGCTCTCTTCAATGGTTTATTGCTTATTGCTTTTGATTACCCAGAAAAGCTTAACTTCGGTGCTCAGTCACCTATTTAGGTCAATAACTCCGAAAGGAATACGAATTAACGAAAGTCGTGTTACTGGCAAAGGTTCTCCTAGAAAAGTTCTATTCAATGGTTTATATTTTATTACTATTGGGTTACCCAGAAAACCTTAATTGGTTGTCAAGAAAATCTTAACTTCGGTGTCTAACTAGTCACCTACAACTCCAAACGGACTTTGAGTTAGCAAAAGTTGTGTTAGTTGCAAAAGGTCTCATTCAAATGCTCTCCCTAATGGTGTATATCGTATTGCTATTGTTTACCTAGAAAATATTTCGGTGGCCAACTAGTCACCAATTTAGGTCAATAATTCCGAATGGACTTCGAATTGCCAAAAGTCGTGTTATTAGCAAAGGTTCTCCTTGAAGAGTTCTTTTCAATTATGTATATCTTATGGCTAATGGACCTTGGGGCAGATGCCTCTACTTCAAAGCCCATTCTCGTTTCAAAACATGATGTTTATCACGCTTTATTTTCAAAAGTAGGAGTAATTATTTTTCATTCATGAGCATTAAAGCTATCAGAAAAGTAAGAGTTTAACGTAACCGGAACTGAGTAGTTTTCTTACAAATTTATGGTCGAGAGGAGGAGAAGATTTCTAGTTAGGTCTCATATCTAGAAAAAAAACGTTTTCTCTATTTTCGACCGAGCAGAGCTCGGTTGCCCAAGTACATAAATATGATAAGACTTTTTTTTTACCAGAAAAATGCAACCTGATTAAGTTTTTAGCAGACTTTGAATCGGTGGAGATTTTTTGATATTTAATTTGCAATAGTGTGGGTTCCTATTTTCTGAACCAATTTTCAGCTCTATGCGAATTAGTGCAAACTTACCACCACTATGTTGGTGTATCTATTTGTGTAATGGCAGGTAGTGTCATTGAACAGTATTATTATGAAAAGAAAAAAATAATGAATAAATATCATATTCCTGAATTGAGTTTTTTTCTCACCTTTTCCTTCTAACACGTTATACTTATCGGAGGAGACTTATGAAAAATCAAAATCAAAGCATTTATTTCAAGTAGGCCAGTTACAGGCACTTTTGAATTGTCGAAACAAAGATGAAAATTAAATGTAACTACAGTGACAGTCACAAGACATAAAAACTGTGAAAGTACTGTAGTTGCCCATTCCCTAGCGTAGATCTCTATGGAGAAGAACGGGCAAGAAACTCCATGGACAATATATTATGTGAGAACAATGTACCAAGATGTGCACATTAAAAGTGTCCACAGTAAAAACAAAACAAAAAAAATACAATTCAAAAACCAAAATAATTCATTCAAACAAGCCATGGCAACTAAGAGATGACCAGTCACAACTGACAGAGCCCGTTCACGAACAGACGCATGGATCAGCACCATTCAACTCAACCATTTGATCCGACACATGCGCCACCATCAGCGAGACATTAGAGTGAGCATGACATACTCTCAACCGCCAGGGCAAATTCAAGTCAAGAAAAGACATAGGTTTCCAGTGAATGATAGCTTTCTAGTACATAATACTCACACAATATGGGCTATGCGATTATATAATACTAAAGAGATTGAATCTATACAATGCAAAGATAGTTGTACAAACTTCAGCAGATCCAACAATACTATTTAATGCTATCAATTTATGCGCGCTGTCCTTTTGAACCAGGACCAGCATTGAGCCAAGCATTTTTATCAGCGATATAATCACTCAACTTGTAATATGCTTGCTTACATAGTGTGCGTTTAATGCATGTTTTAAATGTCGTCTCATTCAGTTCAAGAATACTTTGTGGAATTTGATGATGAAAGATGAGTCTACTTTAGCGAGTCTAAAGCCTGGCTGAACTAGTTGGTCCCTATTTCTAGTACTGTAATTATGTCTGTCACCTCTTTTACTAAAAAGGTGCAGATTTTTTCTGATGTACATTATGTTTTCGTAGATGTATTGACAATGTACCGTCATGATGCCAATATCCTTAAACAGTTCCCTTAGAGAATCGCGCCTACGAAGATTATATATGGCTCTGATGGCCCTTTTCTGCAGAATAAATATAGACTCAATATCTGCAGTCCGTCCCCATAGCAAAATGCCATAAGACATTATACTATGAAAGTAACTAAAATAGACCAGTCTAGCTGTATCTACATCAGTATATTGACGGATTTTTCTAATGGCATATGCTGTTTCACTTAACTGCCCCGCAAGAGATATTAAATGAGAACCCCATTGTAGCCTTGAATCAAGCGTAATCCCCAGGAAAATAGTTTTATCTACGAATTCAAGTTTCTCTTTAATCAATATTACACCACAATAACTACTTTTAACATTTGGTGAAGAATAAGCGGTGGGGTCTCTATTCTCTAAACGCATGTGCAGGATGGCTCAAAAGTCCTTTTCGTGACGCATTGTCAGCCATTTAAAGGCAAGTGGGTACTTCCGCGCCAACGGCACCGTACGTATACCGCTAACACCTGGTGTCTTGAAATATTAGACAGATACTCGTAGTGCATGGGGTTTGGAACTGAGAGACTCAGGGCTGGAGATGACTGGGCGAGGGCACAGAATAATAGAAAGGTAAGATTAGAAAAAGCTTTCAGTAGTTGCCTCGTTAGTGCTGTGGTCGCAAGCGCGACTGCTGAGCATATGTCCTGGGTTCGGTTTCCGGGTGTGTGAATAGGTTTTTCCACCACGAAGTTCAGTAGTAGTAGCAGTACAGTAGCACAGAGTCACGCCGTCTTATTATAAAACTTCCAATAAGTACCAGGTTTAAACCAGGACTAAAAGGTCTAGGTTTGTTACGGTACTAACGTTAGTTCTTTCATTCGTATTACAAATCGTAGACCAACAAAGGACTACTTAGTACCAAAGATAGTCCCTGGTCTAAACATTATCCACAGATTATAAGCAACAAACTCTCTGCACCGTTCCTTTTTACAAAATGTTGTTACGTAATTTAAAGAAAAAATATTTTATAAATTGTTATTTGTAGTGGTAAAATATAAAGTTTGGTTATTTATAGGTATTTAAATATTCCGACTTGTATTTTCTTGAATGCATCCAATTGTTCTGTGTTGGAACAACTACGAGTATCGAGCTAGCGCGTATAATGGAGTGAAGGCAGCGCGCGTAATTCGTGTAATGTTATCGAAATGTTTATGTTACATCTTAGTAAACTAAATGTCCGGTTTCATTTCAAGAGTAATATCACAAGTAAAGGCACAGTTCTTCGGGCACAGTATTCTTTGTGGTGAGATCGTGTGTGCATTCAATTTAAAAAAAAATGGAACAAACAAAGAAAAAAAAAAAGAGGTGAAAATTGGAGTTCAAAAGAAAAGGTTAGTGATAACTAACAAGTTAGATTTCGTACACAACTACACACAGTATATGATGCAATAAGCTAAACTATGTACCTATGCCACATTACTTACATTAATACAAATTTCATTCTAGGATTTATACTGCGTCAACTTATTGCCGAGTCGGCTAAAATACTTGAAGATAAGTCGACGAAAACCAATATAAATATGTTAAAAAACGAGTTGACAATTTAGTACCATAGTTAAACTAGGGGTCACGATGGTCTAACTTTGGTATCATAGATAGTTCTAGGACTAGCGATAAACTTCGTTTTGTAATAACGTTTATACAAGTTCATGGTTTAAACCTAGTACTAAAGCCGGTACTTTTTTAAGACCACGTTTTATAATAAGAGGGACGGAGTCTAAATTTGTGCAAAGTAGATGGCAAAGACGCGGCCCTTGTTACATGGGACTTAACCAGAACTGGCTGTACTATTATAGGTACACATGTGCCTAAGTCTTCGGGTATTGTAGGCGTGAAGTTATGTATGTGTATGTTGTATTTCGAAGAAAAAGCGTCGCGGCGTGGCGGATGATTTTCTGCCGGGTGATGAAGTACGAGGGGGGCAGCGGCGTGCAGTCGTCTACCAGGCTGGGTAGGCCACGAAATAATGATAGCAAAAAAAAAACGCGCGACTCCACAACGTCCGTCGCTCTACATAATTATGATGGCCCTCAAAGTAGTCACATTTATTGATTTATAATATTTGAAAATAAGCCTGTAAAAACAAAAGTTATAAATGCAAGAATTCAAGAACTCACCTCATTATTCAAGGTTCAACTCACGATTTTCTAACGATGCAAACAGAAGAAAGATTCTGCCACCTCAAATATCTTAACCAAGTGAGTGGGTGATAGTTACAGAACACGTCACTTGCAAGATATCCGAAGCGGCCTTTGAAGGCCCTATTTCATTGTGATTCGCATGTATAAATATATTTAATACGTTAACTATGGATTTGAAATCTGTAAAAAAATCAACTCATTTATGAATTAAATCTACTCGCCTATCCTTTTTCAAATATGATTTTAAGACCTCGTCATAAAAAGTAGGCTTGCGTCGTAGTTCGACCATTAATTCTTTTTCTATAGAAATTAAAGATAGATTTGTGAGTCGTTGCTGACTTTGTGTGTTTCGTAAATAGGTGTGGATACGTTTTAAGGACGAAAATGAACGTTCTGCCGATGCGCTGCTTGCTGGGATAGTAACAATAAACTTCGCCAAACGCAAAACTTCTGAAAAAACTTTATCTAAGTTACTTTTATACAAATTTTGAATGATATCATATATGCTACAATTCGCAAATTCAGGCGATCTATAAATACAGCTCAATTCATTTTTTAATCTATCAAAATTAAAATTTGCCTGATAAGTATTAGTGAATTCTCTGATTTCTTTTTCAGGGAATTGTTCACTATATTTACTAAAATTCTCATAAGAAAGTAACTCAAAGAATTTCAAATTTTTTATATTCATATAACGATCTCTTAATTCGGTGAGTACATTATCAATAATTTCGTTAAAAATTCGCCGATAGTGTATTTTTATATTATCGACATTGCGCTTTCTTTTGGGTGGTCCGGTTATGAGGGCAGTTGCATCATAATTGTTCTCGAACTTGTCTCTGTAACGAGCTAAAAATGACTCGAATTGTTTTATCTTTTTAACACAATACGCGATGTCACAAGTTTTTTTCTGTATAATGTCGTATATAACATCGGTTTCAGCAAAAATATCCGCGAAGGTTTTTAAAAAAAAATTGAATTCAAATTCTTTCATGTTAAATAAAAATGAAGTGACTTGTGACAATGTATCACCATCCCAGTGTTGTGTATTTTCATTCATTTCTTCAAACAACTGGAGGAGGTGTGTGGACTCGTTTTTAATTATATTTAACGTGCGCGAGTGATATGTCCACCTTGTTTCCGCGACACGAGGCAGCTTTTTCATAACGGCAAAGTCGTTATAATACGCCATTCGTTTCGTACTACTGTGAAAAAAAACCGCAATTGATTTTATTATACTAAAAAAGCGTTTGGTTTCAGGAACCCGTTCAAAAGATTTCGATAAAACTAAATTTAATACATGTGCGGAACACCAAACATACATAGCTTGCGGACATTTTTGCCTCACCAAAGCCTGTACGCCGTTAATTTGAGAGGATAAAACTGCTGCCCCGTCATAAGTTTGTGCAATTAATTTAGAATGACAATCTAAGTTTTCTAAAATTTCCAAAATTATAGAACTTGAAAGCTACAGCGGTCCGATCCGCGCTGACATCTACGTATTTAATAAATCGATCCACTACTTCGGAATCACGAAAATATCTTAAAATCAGAACTAATTGTTCTCGGCCGCTTATGTCCGGTGTTTCATCCACCATGACAGCAACATAATCGGACTGTTTAATTTCGTCTTTAATAATATCACTCATCACAGATGCAACGCTCGAGATCAAATCATTTTGCGTTCTGTTCGACATGCCCGTGAATGAGGTACTTGCATTTTGTAAGTGGGTTTCTAAAACTCCATCATACTTTGCTAATAAATCTACTGTTTCTAAATAATTACCTCTATTCATTGATGATAATGATTCATCGTGGCCGCGAAAAGCTAATTCTTGTTTTCCCAGAAAGCATACGACATCGATCAGTCTTTGAAAAATATTTCTATTCCTATCTACTTTAGAATCATGCCTTTCTATATCTAATCTTAACTGGCTGTTAATACTAGTTTCAATACGTGATTTACCAAATGTATTTAACTTTAAGCAAGCCTCTATATGTTTTTCTGATAGGTCATGCTTTTTGGCCGGGGAATGAAAATTATGCAAATCAATAAATCCCTCACTCCACTTACTGGAAGTATTAAACAAAATGCACGGAAAATAAAATAATCTATTTGTATGTATACAGCCACACAGCCAGGTAAATGTTGCATAATTTTGAGGATTGAAATGACGAGTACGCGCTGGATTACCATATTTTTGGATTAATTCTCGTAATTCGGGTACACATCTACCTTTAGACACAACTTGAAGCTTGTCATTATACGATAATAGAGAAAACTTATTGCCTTTAACTTCTAACAAACACACATTATCAGCACAAACTTCACAAGTAAACACCATTGTTAGGTGAATAAACAATTAATACACAACAAAATTAATATTTACACTACTGTTACTGTTAAATGTACGTTTTCTGTTTCAAAACAAATGTGTAAATAACTTAATATGTTAAAATTAAAACATTCAAGATCGCGATATAAATTGCTTGTCACAATGAAACAATAATGGCTTCCTTCAGAAAAATATAATTTCTAATTTGTCGATGGAAAAATACGACCAAATAAAATTGCATCATTTTCATATCGAGTTGGTTCACAACAGTGATCAACAAAATTTTGCAGGATAATACGAAATTCCACTAATTTATATTTAATTTGGAAAGGAACCGGAACCAACCCTGCTTAGTGCATTGCTGCACGGTAGCCCGCGAAATTCAAATTTCCTCACGTTTTTTGCAATTTGCAGGCCAGTGCTAGGTTGTATGTTGATGATTATATGATTTGCGGCTGTAAGACGTATGTAGTCACATTTTAATCAACATACAACATAGCACTGGCCTGCAAATTGCAAAAAAACGTAAGGAAATTTGAATTTCGCGGGCTAAAGAACATCCACCTTGAATCCTGGCCTTGTGTTGTAGCAGCCAATCATAGCCCAGCTACACTCGCAGGAGTTACCGCCCACAAATGGCTGCAATCTATACATGTGTGCGGTTCATACACACGAAAATATGCACCAATGTGCCGCTGTGTGCGTAAATTTATCAATGGGATTAAGGCGAGTGGATTGCTTGCCTATAAGATGCGTCCGGCGGGTGAGCGTCGAGCTTCGTAGCAACTTCCAGTACAGTGTTAGTTACGTAACACGGGCGCGAAAAATTGCTATAAGTATTCGAACAGGAGTTAGAACTTTTTTTTAATATTTTGTACAAAGTGTTAGTTTATTACATAGTTCATTAGTTATAATAATTCCCCCAGTTGGTAGGGTAGGCTTGGTCTAATTGCCTCTTCGTTGCGCACGCCCATGGAGGGGGGTGGGGGGCAAAATTTTTTAAGGTTATTTGCATTCTCAATTATACGTGATTTTAAAGTATGGAGTGAACCTAATTATCTAAGTATATAAATTCATTTCATTTGTGATGATGATGTTTGATTATAAGCTGTTTCGTTTATTTTGTAGAGTATGAAGTTTCGTGAAGTGATTGTATTAAACAGTGCCTTAATAAAAGTAGTAATATGGTGTTATGTTATATTTTTTCTGCGACATGTGATGTGTTTTTCATAATTTATGTTGACATACATTTTGTTTTTCTCTTATCTAAAATTTTCTTTGTAACATAAACTATATGGATGTAAACTTATTTTTTATTAATTCATTTTTCTTGTAAACCCTCGATAAGTCGTGGTCTAGGTCTATCTGGAAATATCCACATTACTGGAAATCTTCCCCCGCTCGCCGCCCGCCCCCGCGTTTTATTGATAGGTATAGTATTCCTACAGTAGGCTAGATAGATAGACGAGATAGAAGGCGCGAAATGCTAGGATTCAGTGACTAGGGTTGACAACTTTCTTTTTGAAAATTTAAATAGATTACGAATGATTTATTTGAGGGTAAATAGAGTAGTTAGAAAGCTGATAAGATGGTAGTTGAAAGTTTTTGAAAATAAACTTTTTAACTTTTTGTGGAACAAAACAACTTTTGTACTTAGTTATCTTTTAAATAATTTTACCTACGTCCCTAGACGTTTTAATTCTTTTAATTGATGAGAAGCTCAGATTTGATCAAATTGGCTAGTTTCTACCATCAAAAAATTGCAAATCTATTTAGTCCGTCAGTTAGAGCATTGGAAAATAATGGACATGTTTTTTGTTTTTGTAAATCAATAAATATTGACAAAGATAAAACGTATAACAACTCGTGGGTGGGGGCTCGTGTTGTTAGAACGCACTAAAATTATACCAAAACGGCGCGCGGCGGCGCGGCGGCGAAACGTATTGAAAATTTCAAAAGCATCGTATCTTCGTCAATTTTGGTTTGCGTAACAAAAGAAACAATACTGGTAAAAAAATTTTTGATAATCTTACTGACGGACTAATTAGATTTTTTCAGTACACAAGCCTATTCAATGAAGCCTCGTGTCTTTCAGTCAATAAGAACAATATGAAGCGTATTTTAGCGTACTCTATTGCTCTGTCAGAGTATAAAGTGCGCTTACTCGAAATATTGAGTATAATATTATTTTTTAGATGTAGGAGGTAAACTCCGAAACTAACCATCCGATTTCATTTTTTAACCGACTCCCAAAAAGTGGAGCTTATAAATTCGTCTGTTTTTTTTGTGTATGTTCAGCGATTTCTTCGCCAATTGTGAACCGATTTCGATTATTCTTTTACGTACTATTATTACTTTTTAAATTTGGTGACAATCTGATGCTAATCTTCGGAGATATACAATGGAACTCTTCAATTAAGTATAGACAGCAAATCGGTCGTGATTGCTGCAATCGTTTGGATGTGTTTGGAGTGTTTTCACAACATCATAACATAACATCACGCCTGTATGTTCTGACGGGGGTACGCAGATAAAAGAGAAAAATAAAACTTTTTTGCAAAATAGTACATTGTAATACAAGGGGCTAAAATGACCCATTATATACGAGGTAGTTTTACTACCGAGCTTTAGCGAGGTAGTAAATAGGAACCGAGTTATAATGGGATTTTAGCGCCGTGTGTTACACTGTACTTTTCACTTTGAGTGTGAGAAAAATAGTAAATTTAGTACAAAAACATTTATTAAACATTACTTAATAAAATAAAAATCACGTCAGATGTTTTTACTTGAAGCTAAATGTGCGCATCACGCACCAGCAGGTCGCGGCAGCCGGGGGAGAGCACGTCGAGGTACTCGTGGCTAAACAAGTCACGACTACGAGATTTACTTTACTCCCTAGGACCTAAAAGGGCCACTTTAGGCCCGCTTCGTAGGGCTATATTGGCGTACCCTAAGAGCATGAGAAGTGAAAAAGTTTTGTTTTTATGTTTAATAATGTCGAGTGTCATAGGCTTTACGTTTGATAAAGGCCAAACGAACGTAATTTAAGTTATGAGTCGCGTATTTACGCCACATTTTCATACGACAGTCTGGTTTGTGTCACGTGACGACGTAAAATGCGCCCAACTATGTATGAAATCGAATTTACGCCACTCACATAATTACGCTCATGTGGCCTCAGCCTAAGCGTGGGCGAAGTCGCTAGCAGAAGCTAGTTCTCCATGAGTACGGTTGGCAACCCTAGTTCAGTGTGTAAGCGGCGTCGCGGTGGGGTTTGCAGTGATTCTGGCACCTGCAGCCGCACCAACCGGAATGACCCGGCGCCGGGCGCAGTCACATCGGGTGCGGCGATGCGCCCGGCCGCATAAGGAGCGTGCGCGAGCTCGGTGCAGAGGGTTGCAGACTAAACATCATAACTTATGCTGCGGGCACATCGCTACTTCGGAAGATAAAGACTGATAAGCCGGTTAGTCATTTTATAATTGGGGATGGCAACTGTGGGGAACAATGACGCTAGCATCGCTTGATACCAAACATCGTCATTGGTTGAAAATCTGTCAACGTAATTTTATATTATTTCAAAATAGTTTGACCACATTGGTCAGATAGGGTCTAAGCTATGGATGCGCCATCTACAATCAGCTTTGACCAGCCTTCCCGGCCTTCCCCATTGTTCGTTACTTTTTTTATATAGGTGCCGTTTTTTTTAACCCGGGTCGCAGTCGAAGGTCGAACTAATTGAATATATTATTAATTGTAATAAAGTGTGAATCGTTCCGAAGTGATGTGTTGTGTTTGATATACTAAAGTTTATTTAAAAAATTGTGAAGTTAAGTATTGTGGTGTGATATTTTTGTGAAGTGTGCGGTGATTTTACTGTGACGTTGGGTGGGGCTCACAAAATTTGTACCATAACGCACTAGAAATTATAACACACAAGTTCGTACGCAACACACGGGAAATATTGTAACACGCTGGAACTTTATAAAGGCAGGATTACAGTACCAACATTTACTAAAAAATCTTACCACATTTACGACTAATGATGACCATGTGTAGGATATCAAAATAAAGGGCTTGAGGAGACAATTGCAAAAATATAAGTCACTGTTAGGTTTTTAAACCTTGGGCGAGTTTTTTTGCACAATTTTTTTTTTGTTTGTATTTGTTTTGTTCCTACTCAAAACTCGAATAATATGTTTTGTGATGATACTTTTTATAATGCTGTGAAACAATACGTTTGACTCCATGCAATGGGTGCCGAAAGCAGGACAGCACCACTGTGGCGAGCCCAGCAGAAGGACGTGACGACACAATCACACAACCTCGACGCGTACCGTGAGGACTGGTTCGTGGTGACTCGGGCCAAGAACTGAAGAATTAGGGGTAGGTTTTACCTCAGCAGTGAGACAGTAAAGGCTTTTTTAAAGTGTATATTTTATTATTTTTATTAAAAAGCATAATTTCATTAATAAATATTCACTTATAAAACCTGTATATTCATTTTAAAATATGCAATTACTGAGAAATTCCTGAACGAAAAAACCCAAACACTTTGCTCTACCCTGGAATCGAACCCAGGACTTTATGCAAAGCAGTCGCGCTTACGACCACTGAGCAACGACGTATTGATCTAGTATTCATATACTAAGCTAGATAGGAATGAGGGATGTTCTGCGCAGGGTGTGCGGGTGTGCGGGGAAATGCAGAGACGCAGCCTGTACTGCATTGTCCCCCGCCCCGCTGTATTGATCTAGTGTTTATATGATAAAGTAGGTGATGCGTGGGAGCGGTGCGGGTTGGGACGGGGACGGTAGCGGGGGGGGTTGGGCAGACTGCGGGAAATGCTTCCACTGCGCGTGTGTTATGTCACACCTAATACTGCAATGCCGTCGCAGCTGGGGTCTGCGGTAGGAATCGGGATTGCGTGGGTGCAGTGCGGGCGGGAGGAGGAGGGTAGGGTGCGGGGCAAGCTTCCACTGCGCATGTGTAACGCCGCAGCAAATGCTGCAATGCCGCTCGCTGCAGCCCAGGTCTGCGTTAGTCATCAGATGGCTGCATCGACGCGCCCGGACGTGCACCACTTTAACACGCATGTTCAGTGTAAGGGGTTGCAGACTAAACATTATGATGCTGTGGACGCATCGTTAACTGAAAAGCAGGTTGGTAATTTTGTCCGAATGTTTTTGGGTTATTATCAAACAAGAATAATATTATAATAATAATTAATAATCTCAAATAGCTTTTTTAATATCGGTGTCGTTTTTTTATGAGAATCTTTCTAAATGACTAATTCGTGATATAGTGTGAATCGTTCCGAAGTGATGTGTTGTGTTTGATATACTAAAGTTTATTTCAAAACTTGTGAAGTTTCGTGTTGTGGTGTGACATTTTTTTTTTTTGAAGTGTGCGGTGATTTAATATTGTGTACTGTGACTGGTGACGTGATGTTGTGTGATGATATTATATTATGAAGTTATACCATTGACAATGCTGTGAAACCATGCGTTTGACTCAATATAATTCGTGGCGGAACAAGGACAGCGCCACCGTGGCCAGCCCAGAAAGAGGTTATGAGATGATGTGGACACGTACCGTGATTACTGGTGTTTAAGGTGGCGTTGACCAAAAGCTGAAACATTTGGAGTAGGCCTTAACCCAGCAGTGGGACAATGAAGTCTTTAAAAAAAAGTAAATATTTTATTGTTCTCATGTTTTTGGTGAAGTTCTATAAATAAGCATAATTTTATGAATAAATATTTGCTTGCAAAACCTAAAATTATTATTTTTGAAATATGCAATTATTGAGAAATTTCTGCCCAGAAAATCCAACCGACAATCCGACCCTGGAATCGAACCCAGGACCGCGTACTAAGCAGTCGCGCTTGCGACCACTGAAATAACGAGGTATTGATTAATAGAGATAAGGGGTGAAATGCATAAGTCTCTTGGGGGTGCGGGTGTGAGGGGGGTATACGAGTATAGAGACGCAGCCTTTACTGCACTGTCCCCTGCCCCGCTGCTGTACTGATCTATTGTTTATATGGTAAAGTAGGTAGGATGCGTAAGTACAGTGCGGTTAGGAATGGGGGTGGCAGGGTGCGGGAAACACTCGTACTGCGCATGTGCAATGTTGCACCCAATGTAGCAAAAGGGAGCCAGTTCCAGTTGTCTCCCACTTTCCGGGGTGCATCTGTAGCAGTTACTGACCGCCCACAGGTTTTGGGCATGGAGTTGACATCGGATCTCAACTTTGGCGCAACCATCGAGTCAAAAGCTCAGACCGCAGCTAAGAAGCTGGGCATCTTGAATAAGGTGAGGCGATACTTCACATCTGGACAGCTTTTAAGTTTGTAGGTACAAAGCACAAGTCTGTTCCTGTATGGAGTATTGCAGTCACTTGTGGGATAGCTCAGCAAAATACCAGCTTGCTGCACTTGACTCGGTGGAACGCAGAGCCAAAAGGCTTATAGGCGACGAGACGTTGGTAGCTTCGCTTCACAGCCTAGCTCATCGGCGTAATGTTGCCTGCCTGTCGGTCTTCTACAGACTGTACTTCGGAGAGTGTGCGCAGGAGCTCCACGACCTGATCCCACCATCACCCTTTTACCACCGGACTAGCAGATTTACTGCGGCGTACCATCCGCACTTGGTTGTTATCCCGACGTGTCGTACTAAGCGCTTCTCCTCCACTTTTATTATGAGCACAGCCAAAGTGTGGAACTCTCTGCCTACGTCTGTGTTCCCACCCACATTTAACCCGCCTGCCTTCAAAGCAAGAGTAAACAGGCATCTTCTGGGCACGGTCGTTCCTTCGTAGATCTCATCGATCGCTTTCCATCAGGCGTGATCGAGGTCAAGAGCAGGCCCATTTTGTGATAAAAAAAAAAAAATGCCGCCCGCCGCAGCCTGAGAATGTAATTTAATGATCAGTTGATGAAAAACGTTATTTCTGGAACTATTCCAATGCAGGTGCAATGCCTCGCCCAAAGCCGCGAATCCGAAGTCCTGATATACCTCGGTCACCGCTGTTACGTCGATGCGCCCGGTCGTGCAGTCCATGCACTCCAGTTGATTTTGTTCGCGACTTAAACAAATTTAAGATTTGCAGCCATTTTTGTAGACAATGGGAGCAGGTATTTCTCGTCTCTGTTATATTTTGGTAGCAGCAAGGCCAATGTATTTTATTTTATGTCAAAGTACTTAAACTTATCGTGTAGGTTTAGGATTTATCTGAACCTTGTTTCCAATGAGGTGTTGCGATTTGCGACATTCAAAACTGAATTGACTGAGCGTTCCTTTGTTTCCCTGTTATATTTAGAAAATAGGCAGATAGATAAGGGTTATTAAAAGTTAAGTGCATTACGATCTTGACTCAAGACTCATTTCTGAAATTTTCCAGTGGATTAATTGTAAAACGTAAAGGCAAAATGGAATAGATAGCATTGTTCAGGTTGTGAATTTTATGTAAAGAGAATTTATGAACTGGTGTTTTGTGATGTGAGGTGTAAAATAATTATACGTTGTGATGATGTGTATATAAAGTGAAGTGCGACGATAACTTGTGATTCGTCACGTGAAGTGTAGTAGTAAATCCTGAGGATGAACGGTGCCGCCGAGTTCAGCCCACGAAGAGGTGGCGAAAAGACCTAGACGCGCATCACGAAAGTTGGTTGGAGGTGGCCCAAGAAATGGGAACCGGAACGATAACAGGGAGCGACCTAATTTAACCTATTACTGATTCCCTTCTTCCGCGCCACCCGCCATCGCAGACGCCTTTGCCCAGCAGTCGGACATTCACGGCTAACGAAAAAGATGTGATTTAATATCGTGTTGTGTTGTGTTGTGTTATCCATAGCAATTTTGATAAATTCTGTTGGTGTAGCGTTATGCATGTTGGTGTGTTAATTAGGTCAGTGATTGTGATACGTTACGTAGCATCTGAAACTATCTATTCTAATTTGTTATCATCGCTTATTGTGGCAAGTATAAAAACTCAATGCCACAAGAATTATTTTTCGCCCGTGAAAGTCAGATCCGATCATTGGAAAGTCACAAATCCGCAATGATAAATTCCAGTTAGCTTGAGTAGGGAACCAGAAAGTAGTTATTATTGTAGTCTCGTAATTTTAATGTATGTGAGGTAGACCCCTGGTCCTAGAATAAAAAAACATTTTTTTTTTTAATACAACCGACTTCAAAAACACAAAAAACTGCACTATAACTTTAGTTTCAGAAATCAGTGCCTTTGGTTTTTTATTCAGGTTTTTTGTCCCCGACTGTGTTTCTGAAGTCGGTTTTATATTTGCAAAAGTTTATTTTTAACCGACTTCCATCAAGAGGTTATCAATTCGTCAGAATTTTTTTTTCGTTACCAAATTTATCAATTCGTCTGTTTTTTTAACCGACTTCCAAAAGGAAGAGGTTCTCAATTCGATTTGTATTTTTTTATTTATGTATTTGCACCGATTATGCTGAGATTTGTGATCCGATTTACGCGATTCTTTTTTAGTTTGATACGGAATAGTTGCCATTTGGTCCCATAAAAATTTAACATAGTTTGGCCCAGTAGTTTTCATTTTATGAACATTTTTACTTCAGTCGTGTGGTCTAATTTCAACATGTTCACCGATTTCTCCCCCATTTGTGGAGCAATTCTCAAAATTTGGTGAAGATCTGATGCTGATCTTCGGAGATATACAATGAAACTCTTGAAAAATAGACGGTAAATCGGTCATGATTGCTGCAATCGCTTGAATGTTTATTGTTTATACAACATCATGACGTAACATCACGTCTATATGCTCTGAGGCGTACACAGATGTGTACAATACACCTAAATTTCGACAGTTTAGGTATGTTAAGTTCCATTTATTGGGGATAAGCCTACTATCATGACATGTATTGTTAACAATGTAAAATAAATGCATGGCAAATATTTGTATAGGATATTACAAATTACAACTAAAAATGGAAAAATAAAATAACTTTTTTTCAAAAAATAAACTAGACTTCATAAACCACAAAACACAAAAAAATGAAAAAAACTTTCGCTTCAGAAGTCCCTTTATATGATTCATTTAGTTTTTTTTAGTCACCGACTTATGAAGCTTTTTAAAAAGTTTTTTTTTGTGTATGTTCACTTGTTCAGCGATATCTTCGCCAGTTGTGAACCGATTTCGATGAATCTTCTTTTGTTTGGAAGAAAATTACTCCGCGGTGGTCCCGTTTTAAATCCCCAATAACAAGGAACACTAAACATACCTAACTGTCGAAATCTGCGTGTACTGTACACATCTGCGTACCCCCTCAGAGCATACAGGCGTTATGTTATTGATATGAAATTGATTTAATTACGACAGATTTGCTGTCCATTATTGAAGAGTTCCATTGTATATCTCCGGAGATCAACATCAGATCTTCACCATATTTAAATAAACGGGACCACCGTGGAATAATATTCTTCCAAACAAAAAAAAAGAATCATTAAAATCGGTTTTACAATAATAATTGGCGAAGATATCGTTGAACCTACACAAAAAAATCAGACGAATTGATAACCTCTTCCTTTTGGAAGTCGGTTATAAATGGGTGTGAATTGCTCATAGTGGCAAACGGTGATCTATGTATGGCTGTGATCAGCTGAAAACGTCTTTAAAAGCTGCGCTTTCCAGGTTAGTCGCTCTTGCAAATGTGCCCTATCGAATCCATTTTGTATTGCCACGCGATGAATGTAACCGTTATCAAAGTTGCGAAATTTATTATTTCCTTTGCGCTGTGCACAATATGATGTGAACGCGGAACAGCACTACACCCCCTCAGCCCTGTCAGCAACGCCCTTTCAACACGCCCCTTGGGCTCGTCCGTCCCACGTTGATCCATTTACTCGTGTCCGGGACATGACGATCAGGGCAGTCGTGTGTTGTGAAACATTATAATAAAAGTGTAGTGTCGATTCGGAGTGAATGTAAGGTGAGCACAAGTCTGAACGAAAAACGATTTTTACAAGCTTTTATTTAGTTTCACCTGTCCCGATGTTTGTGACTGTAAACAAATCTTGCAAGTTAAATTTGTTCCACTTCCCGGTTACCGATTGAGATGAAATATTGGACGCATATTTATATCACGGGGCAATGCAATATTATGATAACATGGAGCTGATCTGATGATGGAGCTGGAAGGTAGCCATAGGAACTCTGTAATGAAACGACGCGACCCCATCGAATTTGGACTCGTTTGATTCGTCTTGACGAGTACTTTGGTGCTAGATGGTAACAGGGTCTAATGATGGAGCAGGAAGGTGGCCATGGGAACTCAGTAATTAGGCGACACTACCTCGTCGAGTTTGATTTGTCTTGATGGGTGGTGAGTAGTGGTGTTTTGGTGGACGTGAATATGACACCATCTTTGGGAAAATAAGTTCATTCGTTCGTTCGTTCCATTTGTTATGAATGTGGATTCTGTTTTTGATTAGATGGATGACCCAATGCCAAGGTGACCACGTGCCGTGGGCTGAATGATATGAGGGTGTATAAATATGTCATATCGCTAACGTTGCGTTTGCGCCTCAGGGTACCAGGGCGAACCGTGTTGTACTGAAGCCCTTATCCCCCTACAATGGACCTCTGGGGGGATAAACTGTTTTTGTCCTATACTCGTGGGAAAACATGAACAAAAAAATACTAAAAAGTTAAAAATAAAATTAAAAGAAAAAAAAGCTTGAAAAAAACAAGCTTTTATTAGGTACCTACTTATTAATAAAAATTTAAAAATAATTTAAACCTGATAAAAAATTAAAAGCGTGTTACATTTTGATTGCAAAATTTTCTTTTGATTTGAATTTTTTCAGTCTTGAACTGATAATTGTCTCCCTTATCACTGTTGACAGCCTGTGTCGTACCCTCAGTACCACTGCAGGGCAAAGGCCTTCCTTTCCTTTTTAGGCTCTCTTTTTTAATATTGTTGGATACTCGTACTCTCTTTACTGAAAGATTAGGTACTCCTAATCTTTTGTTTCGAGTATTCTAATCCGCGGCGTTGTGAGGAGTGCTAGGTTGTACTCGTATTGCGGATCAATATTGTTGATTGATCATGATTGTTGAGTGTACTCAGCGTCGTCCGCATTGCGCTCTGCACGTGCGCTGAACGCACTCAGTACTCGCCCCCTCTTTCCGCAACACCCCGGGCTCATGTAGGTGGGTGTGGGAGTGGGCGTCGTCTGCCGCATTGCAGTAGCGCAACTGCGGAAAACTGAATCGCGCATGCGGCATACGGCGTTTTTCATATCCCCCCGGCCCTTGTCGGCTAGACTTTGGTTTAGTCGTGTCGAGGCAGCCGAACGGTTAAGATGCCTTCAGTCAGTTGTCGTCTATTGAGTGCTGATGCCATTACAATTAAATTCAACAAAGTGATAGTGAAAAATTGTAAATTATGTGGCGGAACATGTCTCAGGTGCGCTCGTTCAGTCAGTTGTTTAGAAAACCATTATTGTGTTGCCGAAGCAACATGATTTATTTGGAAGGAGTACCAAAGCTGCGGGTTAAACCTGGTTACTTAAACAATAGTCAATATTGTACTGTCATTTTGTATTGTACCTAAAATTCAGAATTCTAATTATTGAAGTATAAATGTTTTACTACCACTACAGGATTGTTATTTTTACTTGGTCGGTATGCTAATTTGGCTCAATTAGTAAGATGTCTTGTGTCATGAAATCGTAGGTTTGAATCAGATTGGATTGGAGTAGCTGTGAAGTTATTTGAGATTATTTCAAATTAATTTTGAAGTGCGACGTAGTGCTAGCTGTATTGATTATACTCAGCGTCTTCAGGATTGCGCTCTGCACATGCGCTGAACACACTCGGTACTCGCCCCTCTTTCCGCAACGCCCCGGGGTCGTGGGGGTGGGGGTCGTCTGCCGCAATGCAGTAGCGCAACTGCGGAAAACTGAATCGCGCATGCGGCATACGCCGCTTCTCATATCCCCCCGGCCCTTGTCGGTTTGGACTTTGGTTTAGTCGTGTCAACTCGTGTCGAGGCAGCCGAACGGTTAAGATGCCTTCAGTCAGATGTCGTCTATTGAGTGCTGATGCCATTATAATTAAATTCAACAAAGTGATAGTGAAAAATTGTAAATTATGTGGCGGAACATGTCTCAGGTGAGCTCGTTAAGTCAGTTATTTGGAAATCTGTAGTTGTATTGCCGAAGCAAAATGATTTATTTGGAAGGAGTACCAAACCTGCATGTTAAACCTGGTTACTTAAACAATGGTCAATATTGTACTGTTATATTGTTACTAAAATTCAGAATTCTAATTATTGAAGTATTAATTTTCTACTACACTACAGGATTTTTACATTTAGTTGGTTGGTATGATAATATGGCTCAATTAGTAAGATGTCTTGTGTCTCGACACAAGACAAATGAAATAATCTCAAATGCCTCGTCATTTGAGATTATTTCAAATTAATTTCTTAACCAAACCTAAGTTGAGTCATGGTACAGCTAAGTGTTCTTACAGACGAGCGGCACGGTGCCAACTGCACATAAACTGCAGCCGTCGCCACCTGTCAACGGCTGCCGTCGACGCTTGCAGTTGTGGCGTTGGCGGCTGCCGTCGGCGCGTCGACGGCAGCCGTCGACACACATTTACGGCATGTCACAACTGCAAGCGTCGACGGCAGTCGTCGGCGCATCGGCGGCTGCCGCCCGGCGCGTCGACGGCAGCCGTCGACAGGTGGCGACGGCTGCAGTTTATGTGCAGTTGGCACCGTGCCGCTCGTCTGTAAGAACCCTAACACTACCCCGCAGTGTTTGCTTGTATTGATTGTACTCAGCGTCGGCGTCGTCGTCCGCATTGCGCTTTGCACTTGCGCTGAACACACTCGGTACTCGTCCCACTTTCTGCAACGCCGTGGGGTCATGTACGTGGGAGTCGTCCACCGCATTGCAGTAGCGCAACTGCGGAAAACTGAATCGTGAATTAATGTGAATCGTGGATTTATTTATTTCAATACAGCTATTGAAATGAACAAATCCAGTTCGTAAATCTTCTTTGACAATCAAGTTGAATCATTGGAGCTACACTTCATTCTTGCCTCCCAAGTGGGGCGTTGACTTTGCAAGTCTGCATAGATTTGACATCTTGTCTTAATTTTCTCTAATACACATCTACACCTTATTTTAAATACCTACTGATCTCGATTGAGATAATTATAATTACGTACTTATCAATTATTTATATTGTCTTCGCGAATTATCGTCACCATCGTTACGCAACGCATAATTAAATATGAACTTATGTAGTTACTAGGTACTTACTGCCTGCGTTCTTTACCTAGTTAGAAGTTTAACTGAACATTGTCGTGTAATTGAAAATGGACAGAAGAAACTAAAGCAATTTTATTGTTTCAGAACTCAGATTAGAACCACCCTGAAAAAGAAGGCGTTTGAAGACGCCGGCATCCCCATTCCTCCCAATATTGGTAGGCAGGTAAGCAGTACCGTCACCAGCCATAAGAAGGTGGCCCCGCAAGCGGCGCCGGTGCCTCGCGTGGCGCTGGTGTCCCGCGCGGCGGCCATGCCCCTGCGCGTCTCCACCAAGTCCCGCGCCCAGCTGCACCCGCAGTTACCTCCAGTGCTGCCCCCATCATCCTTGGGCGCGAACGCTGAGGTTTCTAAATCACTGACTAAGCAACCAATTTTCTTTTCCGTTAGTTGTGACGTTTTTAGGTAGATTTCGTCAGAAAAAATCTACCTATTGGCCTTGCACCTATTTTTTTTCCATATCTAGAGCAATAGGCTACTGGTTGCATGAGCCATTTTTCGTTGGGCTTCTTTTTATTGTTATTAGTTCTTGGTTTTAATATACAATAATAATTATGTGGAGATTTATGATTACGTTATCCTTTCGATAGTTCGAACAATTGTTTTGAGGTTTTACAATTTTTATGAAATGATTGTGCAATTTTCAGTAAACGTCAATCTTATGTTCTTACGTCATAAACTTAAAATTAAGTAAATTTTAAAACAAGTACCAAGTTTAGGAGAAAATTGTTTTTCTAATGTTTTTCTTTTACATAAACAACACTCTTACTATTTGGTTGCAGTTAGACATACTTCATTAGTTAAAGGGTTCATTCAAGTTTATTTTCTTTATTAAGTAGATAATTTTTAACGTAGAATTCAACTTTTTGTTTATTTAATGTAGAACTGTCTTTAGTTTTTTGTAGATTGTTTAAAGTAGCGATAAATTGTAGTACTTATTCGTTCAAAACTTCCAACAACTCATCTATTTTTTTCCGTTCACATGATATATTTAAAAAAAAACTTTGCAACACTACATGAACCATTCCGAAACATGTGAGTGAATATAGATGAGCTGTCGTACTTAAGGTTCCAGGGCTCCAGGGTAGCCAGCAAAATTCAATTTTTCTTACTTTTTTTGCAATTTCCAGGCCAGTGCTAGGTTGTATGTTGATTAAAATATTATTAGCGGCTGTAAAATCGTATGTAGTTACAGAATTATATTCATCAAAATCATCAATACAACCCTCCAACTTCATAAAGGTGGAAAAATGACTTTTTCAAGGTCAAAGTCATTCCTGCACCTTCATGAACTTGGAGGGTTGTATTGATAATTTTGATGATAATAATTCTGTAACTACATACGTCTTACAGTCGCGAATAATGGTCTAATCAACTTAAAACCTATCACTGGCCTGCAAATTGCAAAAAACGTAAGAAAATTTGAATTTCGCGGGTTGGTTGGAGCATTCACCTAAAATTTTGGACATTATAACTAACTCAAGGTGCGGCCAAATTTTGTCAGATTGAAGTACATTACCTTCTGTCGGAGTCAAGCTAGCTGGGTTTGACCGCCCCTTGAGAAGTTAAGACTGATGCACATTTGGAAGATATTCCTGTTCACATTAAGTTAACTTTATTATCTCTGTAACGTGTGTCATCAAACTTTGTGCATCCCTGTATTTGTCCATTCTAAGCAGTTATTTGCCACATAAAATAATGATTTCTGGTTGAATTTAAATTATGTAAAAAAAAATCTAAGTACTTTTAATCATAAAATAACAAAATTATAACAGGAAAAATCCTCATAAGTTTATTAGAAAAGGTCAGTAGTTATTGGAATTGGAACCCTTTACTAATATCGAAAGCATTCTCAGTACCGTACTTATAGGTGCCATAGGTGCCCTCACTACTAGGCAACGTGTCTGAACTTTGAAGTTGTTAACAATATTTTGAAATTCCAGGTCACCTTAAACATGCTGAATGCCACCGAGAATGAGGACGTCGACGCCCTCGGTGGAGACGTGAAGCTGGAGTTCGAATCGGCAAACGACGAAGTGGCCACCTGATGGACTACCCATTTTGATTTTTCTTAAGTTTCGTTGTTTGGTGTCGTAAGAGTAAAGGCAACTCACCGAACTGTTACTGAGAATGGGAACCCTCTCAACCGAGCCAGCTGAACCACCGACTCCCTTTTTAAATTTTTAGTTCAGTCTTGGTATACGACGGTTGGCTACGCTTCAGCTTTAAATTCAGGCTGAAGCTCAATTAACCCTTCCTTATATATGCTTTAAACTCCCTTTATGACCTTTAAATATAACAGGCGTATTTAAGGTACCTAAGATTTGTTTATCTTTGTTTTCGTACATGCTTTGATAGCATATTCACACAATCTCCAATGTCTGTATCCCATTTTTCTTCATGCTGTAATTGCATATTTTTCTCGCTTTGCCTCCCGTCCGTCTCCTCTTTGAATAGTTTACACGTCCACGTTCGGCTGCAAGGGGACTCAGTGCTTCCATTACTCAATTACTATATTGATATCGTATAGGCTAAGAGCGCACCGAGTTTGTGCCAGCGCTACACTAAACCATATCTGGTTTGAAGATGCGCTCCTTGCATAAAATAGTTATAAGAACGTAATTCATTTTGTTTTAGGCCGCTCCTTCCTAGAAGTATAACATCAAGCTTCGCCCTAATTGTTGGCTGTCTCTTTACTATCGAATAATTTCGCCACTAATTAGTTGTATAAATTCAAAACTTCCACACATCTAACACTTCCAATATTTTGTATCTCGTTAAGCTCGTTAGTCTTGTATGCTTTATTCTTGTAACAGTTTTACTAACCAAATGAAATATGTAGTAATTTCAAAGAGCTACTTAATTATATGGTAAAAGTCTCAGAGGTGCTCGGAGTAACAATTGCTAGAGGCGCCTTCGGGCTGGTTAGGTCTGTCTAGGATAGCTAGTTATGCCTGGAGGCTAGAGCGCAACAAGTTGGCAAATTAGTTAATATTTTAGAACAATTTTCGAAGTGCCTTGGGCTGAATGTTAAGGGTTATCCAAAACCTCTGGGGCCTATACCGTGTAACAGTTCGGATGCCTTAAATATATTTAAATTCCGTTTTGATGTTAACCACTAGCGATTGGTAACTTTGTTTCCACGAGATGTGTCCTCGTTGGAACCAGAAATACGGTTTTCTACAACCAGGCTCATCTCGCTCGGACTATATAACGGAGCTATATTGTGCGAACGAGACGTCAATAGGGCGTATTTAGTGACACTCCAGGGCTCCAGCTGCGCTGATTTTTGAGCAGATCAGTGGTAAATGTGGTAATGGTAACTTGATTGTTTTTGACGGTTTTGACAGCTAGAAAGTGTCAAAAACAGGCAATGAACCGACCATTGGTGAACTGATCCGTTGGTAAATTAGTGGAGTTGGGGCCCTGTGGTGCGCTCGTCAGTCATCGGATTCCTCAAACGTGGAACAAAGTAGTCATTATGAATTATTGTGAAAAGTCCTTGTAATTTATATTTTTAAAGTTTGATGTAATAATTTCAGAACAGCATTATGTTCCGTTTCGTGCTCGTTGTGGTCCTGTCTTGTTTATCCCTTCATAAGTTTAAAACCGCCCACGTCCTCACATTTATTTGAAGTTGGGTGTTTTTTATTAAAGTTTTGGTGTGTTCTGTTCCAGTCGCCAGTGGGATCTGAATCGTTTGACACAAATATGAGGTCACATTGATAGCAAATAATAGATATGTAGGAACAGAAAACCTCATTGAGTCTTCCTCTTGTGACTTTAGATTTGTGTCAATCTGAAAAAGTTATTTTATACACGTTGTATATGTTTGCCATATATTTTATAGCTGTTGAGAATTTACACTACTCGCGCTGTGTTTTGTTGAGTGACTTTATAATCTTCATTTATAAAATAGTTGATTTGTTATTTTACAAGTACAATTTAATTATAATCAATTCAATTATGATTGTTTCATAAAATGTATTATTCTGATTTGTTTATTGCTTTTGAAGTTTAATAAAAAGGAATTGAAAAAACACGGTGATTTTAGGAGTAAATAATTTTTATGTTATAAAATTGCCTTAGGTTAAACTCGTTACATGAAAAAACAATAGCCAAACACTGCCACACATTTTCCGCTTTAAGGTGAAAGCGTCAGGGTAGCCCGCGAAATTTTCTTACGATTTTTCATGTAACGAGTTTAATCATCAATACAACTCTCCAAGTTCATAAAGGTCGAGGAATGACTTTGACCTTGAAAAATCGTTCCTCGACCTTTATAAACTTGCGAGGATTATATTGATGATTTTGATGATTATAATTCTGTAACTACATACGTCTTACAGTCGCGAACAATATTTTAATCAACATACAGCCTAGCACTGGCCTGCAAATTGCAAAAAACGTAAGAAAATTTGAATTTCGCGGGCTACCCTGGAGTGGAGCCGTCAGGGAAGTGTCTACGCGAGTCCACTCCAGGCAGGAAATCACAAGGTTCATTATTGTTACTTGATTCGGAAATTACTTGAATTGGTTGATTGTAATATTATTGGTGCTGCTTGTCAGCTACATAAAGTCTCTCAACATACAGCCGGGTGTTGTTAATATGGAGTCCTGAATGCAGGTGCGAACGTTCGGTCCACGCAGTCATGGTGCGCTTAGATTGTCCCAGTTGCTGGTCGTAGGAAAGGTTATCGAAGGCTCATAAGTGCCGCGTGGGAACCTGGTTCAGCTTGAATTCAGGGCTTTAAAAAAATTCTTTGCAATAACTAAAGTATATATATTTATTTACTATAAGATAGCATATATTTATTTAGAGTTAGCATAATTGTTTATAATTTTTTCGGAGGGCGTCCCCTTAGATTGAGTAGTAAGTGACGATCAAAGCGTCATTTGTTACGCCTGACATATAACCTATATAGGTTACAAATATAGGTCGCATGTTAAAGACAACGAAGCGCATTGGACGGGACGCCGGCTCATTGAATTACCTCAGATTAGATGTTAGTAATTCAAGTGCCGATTACTATTCAGCTAAGGGAATGAGCAGAAAGGCGACAATGAGAGTAAAAAGGGCAACATCTTGTTTGGTACCGTTGGCAATTAATTTCTCGGATTGACTACCGAAGCGGGGCCACGGTGTCGCCTCCAGTTCCACAACAGCGTGGTACCACCGCGCACTCGCTAAGGTAGCAACACCGGCCGACGGTGTCTTCACAAAGGTACCGTTGCTGGTTTATCCCAAAGCCTTTTGTGGCCTGGTGACGCAACCTGGTGGGGTGCGAGCTTGGCCATCTGCGACGGTTAGACGTGCAGTCATCGGAGTGCGATGACGAGTAGTCCCGCTTTGTCTAGCGCTACCCAGAATGCCAGTTATGTTGTCCTTCTGCACTTGTGATGTATGAGCACAGTGAGCGAGATAGCAATAAGTGTACTGTAAGTACCTCATACACAATTTCCAACGTGTCGGAAAATTTCCATGAATGTTTGAGCACTTTGGCGCCTTACGAATGCTAAGACTGCTCCTTACAAATTTTTTAATTATTATAGAATAGTATAATTTATATTTATGTAAATATTATTTGTATTTATTATAAGAGAAATACTTTTTTTATAATATAATATAGGACGACATCTAAAAGATTTTTGGCAAAAAAATGTTTCTTAAAACTATTATGTACTTATTAGAAGAATGTTAGTTATGTAAATCATCTAGAAAAAAGTAATATATATGTATAATATGTATGTATAATTTGCAATATTCAAATCGTGGATCTGTAAGTCATAACCCGACCTGGGATGGGTCAATCCCAGGACAATTTAGGAAACGTAAGATCTGAACAATATAGTAGGTGTAAATATGTATATAACAAATTGTAAATAAACTGTAAATAAAAATGGCGTGTTTTATTACCTTATCTCATTCCATTGATGTTTTGTTTCTACACTACACACTGCAAGCAGGAGGGAACGAACTGTATGATATTTTACTGTAGGTACCTATTTATAAAGTAAAAAGACACTGACACAGTAACCAACACAGTCCCAGTATCCAAATTTACCCAATGCAATACACTCGCAATAAATGGCCAATAGAATTGTACGATTACATCGCACATTTATGTAAATCGCTAGCTTAGGCATTTTCAACTTATTGTTAAGTGAATATTGAATTATAAATGAGTACACTTTCGCCCGTTTTATTGTAAACACCTTTCTTACAAATAATAAATATTTTATCAAGAAATCAGCAAATATATTTTCTTCCATCGAAACTTATCAAATGTATTAGCAAGCAAGGGCTCGTACATATGATCCTTCGAGCTCAAGTGTTGTGAGTAGTTTTTCTCGTGTGGTTGCGAATCGGTTCGGTCGGCCTCCCACAAGCGGGTCTTACTGACACGAATTGAGCGAATAAGATCGCACGGGAAGGTATCGGGGCGATCAAACAGAACAAGTGACATGAAACAGCAGTCCAAGAATACAAAAAGCATCAAGGCAAACAAGTAAGCGTTTGGCATCAAGGCCTCAGCAGCAACGTTCATCGGCCAAGACATCAAAGTTTACGGGTGGACCGATTCCATGGTGGTTCTGGGATGGATACAAGGAGAACCCGACCGCTGGATAGTGTTTGTTGCCAACTGGGTGCTGTTACATCCTAGAAATTGAAATACTAGATATAAAATACGCTACTTTTAAATACTTTCTAGAGATGAAATATTTTTGTAAAAAAACAACTTTTCTTTTAATGAAAGTTTATTTTCTTACATGTATGATCGCGCAAACGTGACACAACATATTTTTAAGGTTTCAATTGAGACTTAAGTAAAACAAGTTCTTCAAACATTTTATCACCCATTTTCTTCGATGAGGCCTCATGATCATGCCCCCATATAAGAAGAGTCGCTCCAAAGGCAGCAGAACTTGGCAAATCAGTATAATAGTATCTACAAAATACTAAGATACCAAACAAAACGTATTTAAACACAAGATACAAATGAAATTAAAAAAAAGTATTTTGGATACAAGATAAAAATACGTATTTTGTATCTTGTATCTGTATTTCAGATACTTGTATCTAAGATAAGTCACATCTCTGCCTGCAGTGTAGGTTTGGCGGCGCCATTGATTGCTTGTTAATTGCCTACTGTAGCACGTCCTAACACTGATAACAGAGGCTTCAGGGATAGGGTGAACGTTGTAGCTGAAACTGATCATCAAAATTGTAGGATTTTAACAGAAAAATTATCAACGACAAATAATATTTGTCCGTTGTGTCAACAAAAACATGAATTGAAGTAGGTACCTACTATAAATTGAAAAACACCACAATAGGCAAGTATGTATTTGCATAAAATCCGGTATCTGCTCATAGTCATAATATTTAGGTGTTTTCAGGGCCAGCTTCCAATGAAAAATTTTGTCTTTTAGAACTAATAAGCTGACCAATTGAAAGTGTTTGACCAGAGTGACTAGGATTCATTTGAAGTTAGATTAAACTCTAGACATTGGTTGGAAGAGAGTAGCGGAAATACCGACTTACGTTTATTTATACCACAATATGTGAAAATATGACTTACTTAGCGGTTCGACATCGTAATTAATGAAATTAGAGTCTTTAAAATGTAGTTTAGATAAACTGGGATATTTTCTCATCGGTAACCGCTCATGTGACTTCATTGCTTTCATCCAAACAGATTGTCGATTGTCTTGTCTTGTGGTATTTTGTGACGACCGACATGTTTGCAGTTTGCACCCAGGCACAATACAAATACCCATATTGTATCAAGGTGAATATAATACTCCACTTGCGAGATGACTGTCAAGCAAGCAAGGAAAGAACAAATAAAGCACAGACGTTAACTAGCCAGTATTTTATATTTAAAAGGCAATGAATACCAGCTCCATATAGCAAAAAAAATTCACACCTTGCATAGCGCCATCTATAATTTTTTGCTGGAAGCTGTCCCTGAAAACACATTGAAATGATATGATTTACTCGACTGGCTAAGATAACGCTCTCGGTTTCCGTGGCTCAATTAGGAACTATCTGAAGAACACCAACGTGAACTTTCATATAAGTTCACATTAGTTTTGATAGATGACGTTACTTAGATCTTTCTCTGTACTCCTTTGTGATTCATTCAAATTCAGATAGATGGCACTACTTCATCGTGATACGAAGTTCCTCGACAGATTGCGTTACTGTATTTTGAAACAGTACCGCACAAATAAAAATTATTCTATTCTCAAAGAGATTTAAAAAGACTTATTTAAATGTCTTTGTTCTAATCTACATTTAAATGGCACAATAATATTACACAATATTTTTTATTTGTGCTAAACGTGGTGGTGGTTTTATAAATAGGGTTATGGTTTGTTTCGCCATAGACTGGCAGACGAAAATAAAAGATAAAAAAAAGTTAAACGTACAAACGCTGGAGTCTTGCTAACCCCATTGCCTCGTTTAGACTTCAGTGTGATGTATTGATGTAGGCATTCGTAATAAACATCTTTGGACCAAACATTACTAGCTGAGAAGAATAATATGGAAACATGCAATTTTCTAAAGATCTACTCAACGACCTACTTTCCTACTAGCATTCTAGTTTCAGACTGACCATTAGAAATAGAGTAGTAATTTGACGTATTAGTTTTGAAAAGTTCTTATCTACCTAATTATTCTGGATAATCCTGAATTTCTGATGGATTGTGTGACGATGTTGATTTGGTGTGGAGGCGAAAGTTCTTGTCTATTTCTAATGGGTAGCGGGGCAAAAGAAACTTCACTCGTACCATTCTTCCCTTTGAACACAATACTGGGGCCAGTGATACTAGATCTATGCCATCCTCCCCTTAACAATCCTGTCTTTGATCTGCCCCTTTGAATAGACTTGGCACAGGAGGGGATGGAAATAAAAAAAAACTTACTCATTACGCCTGCGAAGTTTTGTTGACCTTGTATAGCTAACTAACTTACTTTTACTGTCTACTTTTACTTTACGCACTTTACAGTGTAGGTAAAGTGCGTAAAGTGAAAGTAGATTAAAACTACAAAACTTGCACTAAAAGTAAGTTAGTTAGCTTTACAAGGTAAGACAACTTTATGACCGTTTGTTTTCAGAAACAACAGAACTAGTTCACGCCAATTTATACAGGATGTAAACAACCTTACCACGAAGCCGTCAACCAAGCATTCTGTACATCAAACTAAGTAACTACGCAAAAATGATTGCTGGGAAACGACTTTTTTTTGAGTTGAAAAATTATGTTTTGTGGTAAAACTCAATGTAACGCTCTCAAAACATTGTGCTGTGCTGATGGATGGATTGAATATTACGGGGGTCGTGGAGGTGTTTAAAGTAAAAATCTCACATTTAAACTTGTATTAAAAGAAAAAACTTGTCAAAAAGTTGTAACTTTGACCCACCAATATCTCCGTAACTAGAAGGTTCCCAGGTATGGTGTAGAACAAAAAGTTAATCGCAGTGACGCGGAAAACAAGTGCCTTTCGGCTTCGTTAAGAGGTTTTTTTACACCCTTTATACTTACCTACACTCTCCTGGATTACGAAATAAGCAAAACTTTTTATGTCAGCAAGTGCAAAGATTCTCAAACAGAATATGGAATAGACATTGATGACTTTGTGAACATTGTAGGTGCAACTCTTGTTTGTAGCACAGTTCGAGGCTAGAGGAGCTCTGTGCACTCCAAGGCATTTTGCCAGCACGGCCACACAAAGCGATGATGACACTCTTGAAGGAAGCCGCAGTTCTTTGTGTAAATGCAATCAAACCAGTAACTGTTTACATCATTTTAATTTACATCAAATTGTAAAATTACCGAATAAACTATATGATACACCGTGGTGGATCCTGGATCACATTTAATAAGGTGCAGAATCGTAGAGAGTTCATCAGCCAAATTGGCTATGTCGGATTCTTACATTACAAGGGGTCCACCACCTCCTCTTACTAATCTTGCTTTAATCTTAGTTTAGAAAGGAGCTCTTCGTAGCCTTCCCAGAAGTAATTCTGCTATAAGAGGTGGTTGTAGACCCCCAGCCCCATACAGATGTTAGGATGGACATGACGTAACATGTTGTTTGACTAGAGATGTTCATCTGGGTTGTATTTGTACCTTCTAACATTAAAAACATTAACATTAACTGATTGTCACGTAATACCTACAACAAATAAATAAAAAAATAAAATAACCTTAATACAACTATTGAACTATTTTGACTAAGAAACAGTAGAAAATGACTAGTTTTGCCTGTAGATTAGGTATTCATATGTTAATAGGCCGTAACTACTGTGAACATGTACATTTATTATACAACATCTATAACTGTATTTAAGATGGGGCGTTTTAAAGTACGTTGTTTAGGGCACTTAAAAGGTATTATTATTCTAAAATTATTATCAGTTGGAAACACATCGATTACACTAACATAGAGTTGATTGGTTATACGCCACATAAAGATTAGACAAGTGTAAAGAACGACAAACCGCAAGCATTCACTTCGTGAGCTTGAATTTTCGACGAATAGTTTGTATAATTTAATATATCAAATCATGAAAACAAATTCTAATTAATAATTCTATAAACCCGCTACCGAATGTTCGGTCCACGAACGGATGTTCGTCGCATAATCAAAGCTCGCACAACGAACGTTTGCGAAACAAATTAGCGAAGCGAATAATTGCGGTGAGTACCGTCCATAACACACATGATATCTATGACTGGGGCTGATTTGTGAACATTCAGAATTATTCAAAGTTTGTAACAATACCTTGCGATGTATGCATGTATGGTTTCCCAAATAGAACGTGCGTGAATACGCGTTAATTAAAATGTAACAGAATTCGTTAATACAATCTTTATTACAATTGAATTAAGAACGTGTTTCAGTTTTGAAATTTACAGTAAGTTTCCTTGACAGAGTGTAATATGTTCGGGCTTCATTTTTTTTCAATCTGGAAAATCCATCATCTCAGATTAAATGCACCTACGTTATTTACGGCCATTTTTAATAATTACTATAGTCTCCGCCAGATAAGTAAGAATTAAAGGTCATTAACCCGCATACATTTATTCAAATACATAATTCCGAAAACAGAAATAATGACATAAACTGGTCCCGAAACGACCTTTATCGTGATCCTTGACTTTTTCTAGTAATAAATAACGATTCATAATGTTTTGTCGGGGTACCTACGCAGAGAAATTAAGGAAAGAGCATGACCTTTAATTCTAACCTATCTGGCGGAGACTATAGCCGGTTTCGGTAGGTAGCTATCTCTGTCTGTTTGACATTTTGCTTACTGACCGGTTAGAAACAAAACGTCACAGAAAAGCTTTCTTTGATTCAAGTGACAGGTAGGTGACGCGGATAGGATATTCTTTGTTTACAGAAACACCGATAGCTACAGAAGCGCTTCAACAGTTATGCGTAAGTAAGGTATAGAAAACGGCCGTTAGACACCCACTACTTATATACTTATATTTATTTTGATGTACAACATTATGTACATTTTAAAGTCTAACTACAGTCGTTACATTGACTATGTATCTCCAAAAGAATCTTCTACACAATAATATTTTCGGATCTTGGCCTATACTTTAAAGGTTAATAACCTATTTTCTTTAATTTTATTACTCTCTGTACAGTATTTATTCACAATATAAAATCTATTTAATAATCACAAATGCAACCAATATGATTCTAGTCTATTAAATTTGGGTTAATTTTTGAGAATTATTATTTATTATACTCTGAAGAATTATTTAAAATGCATACTATGTATTATGATTACAAACCTGTTTTGTTGATTACATAGGGTAGAACAAACGAACGCCACATAGATACAGAGATAGATTCTTCTTCTTTCACATGATCTATAATTAATTAATAAACGGATCACGGATTGGAACTTAAACATATAATATTATTGAAATGACCTAGTGCATAGTGAACATTCTAAATATGAAGACCCTGAAAACCATCAGTACCGTAGTACACTAGACACTTCTGTGCAACATATTACAAATTGAATAAAGATATATTTTATAAATGTTAAACCACCAAACGATTAGTACGTATGCACTAAGCGGCTGTCCACATCGAAAAATGGACGTTGAAAAGTTTTATTACATTTATGCAACTTGTAGTAAATAATAATACCAGCTTATTACTGTCTAAAATGTTAGACATTTATAAATATGTATTACCCTGTTTTTGCTAATGGCTGCATGCGGTTGGACTGGAAGCCGACCCCAACACAGTTGGGAGAAGGCTAGGCAGGGCAGATGAGAATGACGACGACCCTGTTTTTGCTGACGCGGTTTAAATACAAGAGTCTTAATCCCTCTATGTGCCGTTTGTTCATTACCCTTTCACATAGGAAGCCATTGAATAAGGGTAGCTATTTAAACAATGTGGCTGAAATAGGTACTTACAGAAAAACTTTGAAAGTAGTTTTTCTACTAAACACTTAATAGGTTACTGCCTTTACACGGTCTACAATTCACTACTGTACATTTATTGTTAAACTGTTTAATAAACAATCACATTACCTAATGTGGTTCGAAAGAGTATCAGTCAGGTTCAAAGGAGTGGTTTGATAAGTGTCTGTGTAGGCTAAGTTGTGACTGGTTGCAGTCTCGGTGCATTTCACGGGGAGAGTTGGCGGGCGCAGTCGCTGGCCGAACACGGGGGCCGGGCCAACGCCGCGACCCACGCTGAATCAATGATCAGTGCTGAAGTAGGAGTTCTGCATGAGGTATAACTTGTCTATGGGGTTGACGACCGAGCCGGTGCCGAGATTCAGCGGCTCGTGCGCAGAGTGCCCAGGGTGCTGGTGCGAATGATGCTGCACCTCCAGATTCTGTAAGCTCATGGTGTCCGAGGCTCCCTCGTCCAGCTGATCGAAATTGCTCCCGTCCAGAGATATGTCTGAACTGCAGAAGCTGTCGCCAGAGTGCGCCGGGTAATCTGTAATGAAGAAAGTTTATTTTTATATAACCTATCAACTAAGAATTTATTATGTACGAAGAATTTAATTTGATAAAAGTGAGAACAAAGGGTGCGATTTCGCTCTCTGTTGGGCGAACGTAGAAATTAAGATTTTTCCCGATTTGTTGTTAATGTTATGTATTGTACTCATGTTTGTGAAAATAAATTAATAATGATGATAATGGTTATGATTTCTACCTATATCGATTTTTCGCCCCATATTGGTTTGAGCCGTTTTCAAGAACGTGATTACAAATATTTATGTACATAAATATTTTGCATGACTACCTATAGAGTTCAGCGTTGTAATTAAATGATTAACGTTTACTCTTATTTTTTTAATTCTATACAGGATTCTTGCTGTTTTTTAAGCGAAATACTTATAAATAATTATGAAAACTTATATTTTTGTAAAGGTTAAATTAAAAATGTAAGCGTAAGATCATACCATCTGGAGAATACGGCAGATTGGGGTTCAGTGGCTGACTAGAAGCAGAATAGGCTCCATCGAGTCCCAGATAGTTCCCGTGCTCGCTCGACGGAGACTCCTGCTTGATGCTCTTCTCATCCTTATCCTTATCTTTGTCGTTGTTCTTCTCGCCCTCCTGCTTCGCTTTCCTCTGGATCTTCTTCATCTTAGCCCTTTGGTTCTGGAACCACACCTGCACCACTCGGACACTCAGGCCGGTGTCCTTTGCTAATGCTTCTCGCACTTTTCTGCATGGCTTCGGACTGACCTCGAACGAAGCTTTGAATTGCCTGCGCTGGGCTGACGTGAGAATAGTCCGTGGACGCTTGGGGCCTCTCCGTCCATCTCGAGGGCGTTCTGAATCATCTAATATCATGTCATCTTCAGCGTGTTGCATCAAATACATTTCCTTCTCGAAATCCTGGCGGCAGAAGATCTGTCCCGCCCTGATGACGTATTGTTCGCCCTTCTGGAGCGGCTGGCAGCACATGACGCAGACGAAGCACTGTATGTGAAACACGTACTGCTGGGCGCGCATCACCATCTCTTGCGGCATGAGGCGGTCACCGCACCGCGTGCATTTGACTCCAAACAACCTATCGGACAAGAACTTATTGCAATAATAGGGTGAGGCAGACCCGATCGCACAACAAGTCGCAAGGCATTATATACGCTAGCATTTCGCAACGGAGTATTCGCTACGCACACAATCATGTACCCTATCAATGATGTTGCCCTAAACATGATTAAATAACAAAGCAACTGAAAATCAACACTTAAAAAAGTTGATTTCCAGCTGCTTTCAAAAACAAAATGTCATTGTGCAGTGGAGAGTTACCTATCGTAGTCGGGCTTGCAGTACAGCTTGGTGTTCCTGGTGTAGCAGGTGTGCGCGAGGACGCAGCCGCAAACGCAGCAGCTGAGGCAGTGCTCGTGCCAGGACAGCTCGCCCACGCGCATCAGGTAGCGGTCCTGGATCTTCTGCCCGCATCCCTCGCAGATCTCCACGATCTTCTCGCGCTTGACGCTGGCGCTGAGTTCTGTGGTGACATCGCTATGGTTAGCAGCATTACGTACATGCAACACAGTTATAAAAGTAGCCATGTTAATAGTCTGAGCTTCATTCAATTTTGAAAAGTTGAAGCAAAATAAGTTGTATAAATTATGATTCCATTACAGAACAAACTATTTTTCATCACGTCATAATAGGCTAGTTTCCACCATCAATAAATTGCAAATCTATTTAGTCCGAGTATTGGAAAATAATGGACACGTATTTTTGGTTTTAGTAAATCAATGAATTTGACAAAGATAAAACGCATTAAAACTCGGGAGTGGGGGCTCGTGACGTCACAACGCACTAAAAAATATACCACGGCGTGACGTATTGAGAATTTTAAAAGCGTTGTATCTTCGTCGATTTTGGTTTACGTAACAAAACAAAAAAATACATGTCCAATATTTTTTGGAAATCTATCTGACGGAGTAATTAGATTTTTTTAGTCATCTACCTATTATAACAGTACCTACATAAGCTAATGACTTTTATAGTTTATTTCAATTTCGACATTCCAGACTTCTGTTTAGAAATACTCATAATAATATAGTATTTTAATAATAAATAGTATTTTTGTTCAAAAACAAAATCGGAACCAAACCGTTCACACGCTTGAACAGGTCGAATTGAATATGGGCCTGGTTCCGATTTTGGGTAAAAATAAAAAACCTTTTTTAGACTAACCAAAATATATTCCTTTTAGTTTTAACATAATGCAACTAGCCAGCGACAGTAGGTAAATTTGGTGAAGGTGAAGGAACGCTGTGTCAGCGCTCCTATAGGTTTTTAAATACCGTTGCAATAAAACAAAATAAAACAGTGGGTTAACAAAATAAAACAGTGGGCCTGACAAATATATCCGCTCGCCCGATGCAGTTAATTTTGACGATCAACAACATTCACTGCGTTATTTACACTGTAGAGCAAACTAAGTTTACAAATAACTGTAATATATTAAGGATTTTTTTCAAAATCTCTGGATTGTGATAGAGACAGAGTGCAGGTTTCAAAAAAATATCTTTAGGCTGAGGCCAAACGAGCTTAATTTTGTGAGTCGCGTAATTTCGGTTTCATACATATTTTACATGGTCGCGTCGTCACGACGTAAAATGCGCCTAGGTACACACCTAAAAAAAAGTTTGCGATCACTTTGAAAAATCGAAATCTTTTTTGTTACGATACATTATTATTATGATTTCTTCTTCTTTATCTTTTTTGTTTCGGTTGATTATTATTATGATATCTTCTTTATTTTATTTTTTTCAATAATGTTTTTAATGTAATTTTAATTCTGATATTTTAATAATTTATGTTTGGTTTATATATGTATTTGGTTTCTATTTTTGTTTTATGGGTCCCGGACCTGAAATAAATGTTTTTTTTTTTTTAAAGATTATTTATTTAAAAATATAGATATATATTTTTTAAATTCAAACAGGGTAGGTCTATTTAAAGAACAAAACAAAGATTTTTTCTTAATAAAGTTCAATTTAAAAAATTATATCAGCTTGTGCTAGCTGATCACAAACTTTTTTTAATGTGTGTATGTATGAAACCGAAATTACGCGACTTACAAAATTACGCTCGTTTGGCCAGAAATACCACAAAGTAGCCTCGAGACCTGGCGAAGATACTACTAGACTACCTTTCTATGAAATACAAAGTCCACGCCGACGAAGGAATTCGCGGCCACCAACTATGTTGCTATAAGCAGTAAGAGGCATCGCTGAAAACATTAAATGATTATTTGATTGTAAAATTATTTGATTGTAAAATTATTTGATTGTAAAATTATTTGATTGTAAAATTATTTGATTGTAAATAACACTACTCGTATAACACGTCAAGTCAAAAATTGATTTAAAACGAGATGGCATCGATTGAGTTCGCGCTCAAGTGCTCATCGCAGTATCAGTGCGGCATTGAGGCGGCAGCAGTGCGGTATGGCTGCGGTACCAGTTTTGCATCGGTAAACAGTCGGTGTCAACGTTGCTGGGTTCGGCGCGCGGCGTTTTATTCGTGCGAAACTAACTCGCCCTAAGTAACGTAAACCGCGTTTCATCATTGTTTCAATATTAGTGAGCTACAAGCAAATAGGTAGGTAATGTATCTTCGTTCGTATTGCTTTGCATTCGTTTTTTTTTCATGCATACAGTCATCATGATCTGCCTAGCCTTTTCCTAACTATGTTTGATTGAATATATTTGACATTTTTGCATGTCCTCCCAGTAAGTTCAAATGTCATAAACTCAAGAAGCTTTCTTGATTGATGTGTAAATGTACCTACAGATAAACATGATAGATAGGTCAAGTATAGTTTTTAATATTATTAATATTATGTATTATTACCCTAGCGTTTAATTAATTGTTGAATACATGTAACTCCACAGTTAATCTGTGAACAGCGTTGTGGGCTACAATATTGTTCAAATGTTATGTGTATCTCTTTTTTTGATACTTTATGTTGTAGCTGTTTGCTGTTCCTCTTGAATGAAATAAAAAATATGTTGAGGCTGGCTTCCAGTCTAACCGGATGCAGCTGAATACCTGTATTTTACATGGAGCGACTGCCTATCTGACCTCAACAACCCAGTTAGTACTGGGTAATACGATACCCCTTAGTAAGACTGGTTGTCAGACTTTTTGGGCCACTGACTACCTGTAATACAGTATATAAACATACATACAGTCATCAGCACTAATATGTTTACACTATACCTACACGTTTCAAAATTCAAAAGCGAGTTTCTCGTGATAGAGCAAGATGCCAGCCAGGGCCTCCAGTCCAGGCATTACTTATTTTCTGATGAACAGAATGTAACGGCATGGAGTAGTGGTTAGTATGTACTGAACGTATACAATACCGGCTAACTTGTACCGACGTTTTATAATTATCAGGTGCTAAAGTAAGGGAATAACTTGACCGATCACCTGTTTTGACTGTAACATATAAAGTTAATTGCTGTGGGGCTGTGCTTTAATGGATCGCACTCGAGCTAGATGACCGACGATCTTGAAAACGGGCAAGGGCACCAGAAACAAGGGAAAGACTCAGGTGAGGTAAGACTGGGTCAGACTGAAAGCGGACGGCGTAGTTGTGGGTTTTGTAGTGTAACTGGGAGGGGCCTATGTCCAGCGGTGGACTGCGTTAGGCTGCGTTAATTGTTGATGCTATAACCATAACATATCACAATATAATATCACGCCTGTGATACCCGAAGGGTCAGACAGAGATGTCCCTAATAGTACACCCACATTCCGTCAGTTATGTTTGTAAGTCCCAAGTAATGGGGGGGAGCCTATTGCCTTTAAGGGAACACAAATCCAGACTCCGTGGCTGCTACTGAAAAATTCCTGATGGAAAAACTTTTATAATGCTAAAAGATGCCTAAACCATACCTACATAATGGATGGTAAGTACTCACCACCAGCATTCTAT
This sequence comes from Xestia sexstrigata, assembly GCA_941918905.2. Lineage (NCBI taxonomy): Eukaryota > Metazoa > Arthropoda > Insecta > Lepidoptera > Noctuidae > Xestia > Xestia sexstrigata. The sequence continues at coordinate 4,702,407 of OW799200.2, read as the reverse complement.
TGTTTTACAAATGTTCGTTGTAGAGCTTGTGAGAGCGAACGAATATTCGTTTCGAACACAAATGTTTTGATGCGTAACACAAGTTCGCGCAACGAATATTTGTAAAACTTAGTGAAGCGAAGCCTAGCGCTGAGCACCTGCCGTTTACGAGCAAAGAAAATATTTCTACAACTTTACCCTTTTTTCAATTAAGAGATTACTAAACCAGTTAGTACACATTAACTTAATCCATTTATCATTCCTAGATAAATCCTCTATGATGAGTAATAAATATTAACTGGTAAAGTATTATTATTTTCCAATAATTAAATAGAAGTGAGTGTCAGTTTTACAGTAAAACAACTCGGAAATAGTGTTAGTCGATATTTTTTATAAATTTTTATTTTGTTCTATCAGAATCCACAGTGAAAAAAGTTAAAAGAGTTACCATGGAGTTTATGGCCTGTTCTTCTCCATGGGACGTTTCCTATGGATAGAAAAACCGGCTAGAAACCCTTTTAACTCGTAACCAACCCGAACCGTGCACCGATTGTTTCGTTTTGACTTTTTATAAGTGCTCATGTGAAATTAAATATTCTGATTTTAATTAAAATATAATAATTTTCGTAATCCTTTCAGTATTTTCAGAGATTGGCTACCAACAATCAAACAATTTTATCTCACACTGTTATAAGCTTTCACCGTTTATAACTAAACTTACATGTACAGGATAATCAAAAAACGGGTTAATTGATAATTACGGAAGATATCCCATAAGTAACAGTGCAAGTTTCATTTTATCTCTATATAATATTAGTTTGGAGCAAAACGGTATTTAAAAACCTTACATACGCGTGATGACATGTAGGTACATAACCATGCACTGCATCCAACGGAGACCAGAATAGGTACAGATATTTGCCTAAACTAAGTAAGAATTTAAGTAGGAAGTAGGTAACATGTGGATAATACCCCTTTATTGAATCCAGAAATGATTTTTTCTGTTTCCTAAATCAAGTGGGAGGTATTACTTATCGTCAGTTACTTACTTTCTTGAAGTTTACGCAAATACACTCAACATATTGCGATCTCTGAAACTAAACAAGTATAAGAAAGTATTTGAATGATAAATCTGAAAATGAGATCTACGTGACTGGTTAACAAAAGTAAAGGTAAGGTACTTATATTCCGTCACTCACTAACCTACTGTCACAAGCATAAATACCTTACCAGTACGCTAGATTCAAAAGCGTATAATAAAAATGTAGAAAGCTTAAATTCTTGCCACTAATTACTTTGTAAATGTCTAGTCTCATTTTCAGATTAAAACAGGACAAAATGAAACATCAAAATACATGGTAATAAATATATGTAGTTAAACGTTCAAAATCATTTTGAATAACTAATTTTTCTTAAAGTGTAAATCTTTGAAAACACTGCTGTTATGTTAGGAATTCGCAATGCAGCACGGGACAATTCATGTGGACGCATTAAATACTGTCATTTGTGAGGGATGCGAGCGCTTTTATTTAAATTAATATTTTCCATTGTTAATACTCACAGGTATATTTTTTGTTAAAGAAATCAAATAAAGTGGATAGGCGTTTGTTAATCCTAGCGTTTCAGTGCTGCTGTAGTGCCTGCACTCACTTGTCCACACTAACGTTAACATGTTTGCGAAAAATTGATTTACCCGATCCACCATACTTACCAAAAAAACTCACTTGTATATAGATAAAGTTTGTTTTTTTTAAATCGGCCCTCCATACTTACAGCATACAAGATCAAACTTTTAAATCCAGATCCGCTTGCTATTGTTCTCGCAGAGTAAACGAAGGTTAAAAATTCAGACGTTCACCCTCGGGGCGAACTATTGATTAAATCGCGAACATAGCTAGTATACAGCATCCATTGAGTGTAGGTTACGTACCTACGTACCTATAGCTACTGTCGAAAGCTTTGGGGCAAAATAAGGCGCCTTACCGCACTCTAAGACTGTGGGGGAAGACACGCCCCGCGTGGGGTGGGGCGTGACCCGGCCTTGGGGTCACGGTGATCAGACCACCCAACAAAATTTCAGCGAAAAACAATCGTCATTGTGACGGTTAATCGACGTCCCAATTTAGGACCTGAGACGCTGCTTACGTCAGCCACTTTTACTACCAGCCCAATTTTATGCGTCATAAGTACCAAAATTATCTACCTGCTCATGGGCGCCGGCAGATTTTTTTCCAGGGAGGTGGTGCATCTTCAATTCTATGAAAATAGCTCGAAATTTTTTGCATTCCGACTCGGATATGTTAGATTCAAGGAGTAACTTGAGCGATCTATCCAGAAAAGCCCATCACTAGAAAAAAGTAGGATTCGAAAAGTGAGCGTAGCGAGCTTTGCTAATTTTAGAATTTCAATTTTAAATTGAACCTCGATTTTTTTTTTAATTTCAAAATCATTCATACTATTTATTAAACACAGACTAATAATATTTACATTATTTACACACTAACTCTATAAAAAGAAATAAAAATATTTTACAAATATCAAAAAATAAAAAGGTTACAGGGCGTCGAAAAATTGATAAGTTTTCTTCGTCCTTTATTATAGAATTGCACCTAATTCTGCCTATTTATAAAGAAAAGCTTATGAACGCAAAGGACATAAGATGTCTGAGTACGCTCATTTATTTTCGGATAAATTAAAATAATACACTCATCAGAAAGCAAAACAGGAGTATGACCGAGCGAAGCGAGCTTGAAAATGTTTGCTTTCTGGCTCGGATGCATTGGTTTTTCTTTGCATGTGTTTTCTTTTCCGTAACCCACTGTGTATGCACCCCCTGTGCAAGTGCACCCCCTTGCTTCCTGCTGCCAGCGCCCATCATGTACCTACCAACAATGTGACAGACACAAATTGTCGCAAACAGTCCAAGTCCAGCTAACTCTCAGTGACGTTACTAAATTAAAGAAAACATGCGATTTCTTCCATTTTTTTGTTTTAAATAATCATTAGGCATCTAATTTACGAGGCGACGTTTGCCAGAAAAAAACCCAAGTGATCACTTAGTTCATAGGGGTACAGATTTGTTCTTGTTTCTTTTTAGATCGGTTAAAAATTACATATGAGTTATTCCATTATTACTGCCAGTTACATTTTATTCAATACTAGCGGACGGTTTCACCCGCGTAGTTCCCGTTTCCGTGGGATTACGGGGATAAAATATAGCCTATGTTACTCAGGGTGAATGTAGCTTTCTAACGGTGAAAGAATTTTTGAAATCGGCGCAGTGGTTTTTGAGTGTATTCATTACAAACATACATACACACACAAAAATACAAATATTTCCTCTTTATAATATTATATAATAATATATAATATAGTGTAGAAAAACCTTACTATAGTATACAAAGCTCAAACATTTGAAACTACAATTTTAAATGATAATGCGACAATACATGAAAACTGAAAATTCAACTAAATTTTGTAGGCCACTGTACATGCACGAGCAAGCGGTTTCGGGCACCTTGGGCTGAAACCGCGGGACAGATGCCTTCGGTATTCGCTATACGTTTGCATATATACGTTTCTACATAGCGACACCGACGCCGACTTCGTAGAATTAGGGATCCTCCCATTATATGTTGCGTGAGATTTTGTTTCGTCCTATCCGCGAGTATGTCAACTTATCATCAAAATTTTGATTTAAAAGAGTGTCCATGGAGTTTCTTGCCCGCTCTTCTCCATAGAGATCGACGCTAGGGAATGGGCAACTACAGTACTTTCTCAAGTCATTATGTCTTGTGACTGGGACTGTAGCTTGGTTTTTTTCTTTTTATTTTGCATTTTTGACATTCAAAAGTGCCGTAATGGTCTAATTGAAATAAATGCTTTGATTTTGAGTTTGAGTTTGATCAAGTACTCACCAAAATGTTCGTTTCACGAATAAAAAATGAATGAAAAATATTCTTTGTTGGCATAAAGATCGCCGTAAAAATGATTGCAAAACAAATTCGTGAAACGATGCTCACGGCGCGCGGCGACTTAAATTGTTTACGTGTTAAGGTGGGTAGCCTATCACGTGAATTGCGATTATCCGTTTCCTTTTTATCTTTAACCGTTGTAATGCGAATATGGAAAAAGTCGTTGTTGGGGTTCTTTATTCAGTGGTTATATGGGAATCCATGTTTAAGTAAGTATTAATTTTTCGTCAGAATACAATTCCAGAGAAAACTCGATTTAATTTTACTGAAGTACTCGATCATTTGGTTGTAAAGAATGAAGTGTTTCTTTTTATTATTAGGTAACATTTTCTATTTCTATAGACAGTAATGTGCGCCCGAAATGGGATTTTTTGGTGAAGCTTGATTAAAAACATCCATGTTCTTTTAGATGGTCGCTTCTCTGGGCTTGATCAATCGTTACTTTTCAAAAACTTTTCTGAGTCGAAGATAACATATATGATAATTTATCCTATACGTTACCTTCGACTCAGAAAAGCTGAACATCTCGAAATACTCAGTTTTTGAAAAGTAACGATTGATAAAACATCTTTACCCCCATAACAAGTGACAAGTGTCACACAACTCCGAGTAACATTACTCGGAGTTGTGTGACACTTGTCACTTGTGAGTGTTTAGTGAAAAGTGATAACGATGGCAACTGATAACATTATCAGTTGCTATCATTATCACTTTTCACTAAACACTCGCGCTATTGATTCGCGTAGGCGTCTACGAGGCGCTACGGTGCGGCGGCTCGTAGCAATGTCTACGATCTCGCTACGCAGAAATGTAACACGGGAATTCCTCTGAACACAAAAGTATTGCAACGGGCTAAACTCTTGAGAACCACTTACTTGAAAATCCTTTTTATTTTCTATTTTACTTATTTGAAAAGGTTTTCTTATTTATTTTAAGCGTTATAATTTAACTTTATAAGCTATTACATATTTTTTATTTCAGTAAAATCTGCCACTTAATTGCATTGTTTCACACAATACATTTTTTTCTACATTTTGATGCATTGTTTTTGACCGGTAATTACTTATATATATAAATAAGTTCATTATAATTACATCCATTACATCCCGTCAAACTTTGCACTTCTCTGGGATGTCGGGCCAGTTTTTTTTATTTATTTTTTTGTGTTGGAAATCATCAAAATGAGGAGTCTTTTTGATGAATTCCCATCCATTTCCCGCCTGTCTTCTTTTCCATACTTCTTTATTACTCGTCATCTCATCGGACAGACTCTTTCTTCGAATAGTCCATAAATCGTTTCTTTGGTCTTCCTCTCCCCTTACATACCCAACCACATTCATACTCAAAACTTTCCTCACGACATATTACACATTCCTCCGCATCACATGCCAACCGATTTCTACATTTTTTTTTCATTGAAATGAAATTTCAGTGAAATGTGTATATAAATACACATTTCATATTGTAACCATTATAGCAACACGACAGACGTAGCCTTTCATTCATCCCTTTTGTGGCCTAATCTGATCCATACAAGACAGCAGGTCTAACCATTGTTTTATAAATCTTCCCCTTAAGTTTAAGGGGAATGCGGGAGTCACAGATTGTTTATAAGACCTGCTGCCATTTCATCAATCCAGTGTGCTTTAAACAGTTATAATTAATTATATTAAGGCGCCTCCCCGGGCAAATGACCTTGAACGAGCAGTTTTTTGGAGCCTACTCCTCTTTATCCAAAAGAAATACCAACTAATAAAAAATACATTAAATTAATACATATTCTTGACTCCAAAATTGTAATCCCCTCACAACGAAACCACAGAAATGAGAAATAATGATTTATAAAATGCTACTCCTCGTAAAGTAACCATTATTTTGATTTGCTACTTATACTAATGGATAGACAATTTAATAATGAACTTATTTGTCGTTTTATTTTTTCCAAAAGACGTAAATTTGATTTTATAAAGAATAAAAACCACTCATTTCGCACTATTCGGCCTGCAGTGACTGACGTAACAATCACTTTGTAGTGCAAGCTGATTAGAACTTTATTCTAACAGTATTTCAAACGAAGTTTGAACCACCACAAATTGAGTTGCTAATTTGCTCGGGGAACCGCCTTAAGAATTTGACCTGAATAATTACAACGAAAACTAAAAAAAAAACTGTAAAAAAATTACTTGTTTTTGTGTAAGAGATATAATAAATAAAAAAAGAATATGTCGTATTAATACTATTTGGTTTTAACTGTAGGCTTGATTGCTGAGATAACATTGTCTAGGAAATGACCACCTTTTATTAATTACGTTATAACTACGTTTAGATTCCTCCTGATCAGAAAGATCAAATCAAAGGTATCCCAATGATAATAATGCCAAATAAAATAAAAAAAGTAAAATATTCATGAAAGAAAACATATAATAATAAATAAAAAATGCTCAATTTTTGTGTCCGGTAAGACTGGAAGCCGACCCCAACATAGTTGGGAAAAGGCTAGGCAGATGATGCTCGATTTTTATGTCCAAACCACCATTTCCCCAAAATCAAGCAATTTTTAAAACATGACAGCACCTATATCGGCGATAGTACGTTCGATTGTCAAATTGTTTGTTTAAGACGTCACTACCCGGAAAGCGACTGGAATGTCGTCGCCCGCGCTTCCGTGTTGCCATGTAAGTTTCCTCACTTTAGTACATTTTGTATTTTTTGTTATCTAAAAATCAATACAGAAATTGAATCGAATCTCGATACCTAATGATACATACCTTCACTTACCGGATAGGTTTTCGGCATAGCACGTTTAGGGCTCATCGTATCGTTTAGGATGTCATAGTACATGGGCCAGTCTATACATAGAACGGTCTTGCCGTTTTCAATGCATAAAATTCGTAAACAATGTCAATGTTCGTGACTCTTTTTAGGCTTCCGAGCATATAAGGAAAACGAAAACTAAATTTTGTCGTTTTGTTACAGAAAGTTTTTCTTCGGGATCTAAGTAAGCAAAGTTTTCAACATTGCCCATTTTTTTATCATACTGGAAAAGTATAGGCCGTTTGCGACATCCTTAATAATAGCCGAAAAAAGAAGAAACACCAAAAATAACTTGCCGAATTTTGACAATTTGAGATTTAAAAAAAAATCGAATAATATATGACAATAAAATATTTTATTCGTACAAAATAATAACTGTAAGGTACTACTTACATATTAAAACAAACATTTAATATTTTTAAAGTTAGTAGGTAAATATAGGTTTATTCTTCAGTAGGTAATACCTATATTGTTAGTTAACTAGTTATCTATAAAATTATGATAGTTTTTGCCCGCGCGGTCAGTAAGAAAAAAAAGAAATTAGCACATCTGTGTTTGGGTCATAGGATTACACCATCCTACCAAATTTCACCTGATTTGGTCCAGTAGATTCGGAGCAAATTGGCTGTGACAGATAGACGCGAGACGTACAGACAGACGCACGAGTCCTATAAGGGTTCCGTTTTTTTTCATTTTTTGCACGGAACCGTAAAAACATGAATATAGGACAAAAATATATACCAATTTATATGGCGATTGTTCAAACGGTGTGGAAGTCGAATTTTTAATACAAAAATTGATAAAAAAAAGACATATTTAAAATTAATTTAAATCCAGAGTTAAACAAAATATATATGAAAAAACGGTTCAGTGCGTACTAGTTTTTACCAGCTACTGCCCGTGGCGTCAAAAAATACATACATATGAAATATTTTCTGTGAAAAATTAATGCGCGAACTTTCATGGTGATCGATCAAACGGCGACGAACAATATTAATGTTCTACATCAATTTCCAACACGCTTATTTTATACTTCCACCCGCGGTTTTTTTTACAATATTTTATAAATTATTATTCCGATACAAAAAAATCTCCAGACATGGCTCAGTGGTTAAGCTATATTATTGTAAAGTTCTATCAAAATACATTCAGTAGTGCGTGAAAAAGTAATAAACATCCACCCATACATCCTCATAGACTTTCTTTGCGTTCATAATATTATTATAAAATAAAGGTATAAATATATTTTGCTATCTATTTTATTCATGACATCTAGCAACCCGCACTACTCCGCACTGGGCCGCGTGCTGGATTAGGTATAGCCCATTCTCTCACATAGAGAGGAGGCCGTGTGTCCCAGCAGTGGGAACATTATAGGCTGATTATGATGAAGCATTATATTATATTAAATAAGAAGTTTTGTATTAGATATTTTGATTTGGTTTTACTTATAGCCTAAGAAATAAATAAATTATACTACTCGTATACTTTGTCTAAACACTCCTTTAACGGCGTTTGTCTAATCTATTTACACATTATAAAAAACCATAAAACATCCTAACTTTACTAAATCTAACAACATACGCCTAAACATTTTAAAGGCACCTCTAACCCTTTATTTCCATGCAAGCATTAATTATTCAGTTCTTTGGTTTGATAGTACTTATTGCTTAAAATAAAAATAAAATAATAAGTACTTTGTCTAAATTAATGACTAATAAATAACTCACACACTCACACTTACAACATATTGACTTTATAAGTAATCACATTTAAAACAATTTTAACTTTTTATAACTGAAAACAACAAACATTTACACACAAAAATATGCTTGGATAAGGAGGTACCTAAATCTCCTTATCCAAGCATGTTTCAGATCAGTATTCTGATAGGAACGGTCGAACCAATTAGTTAAGAGGAAAAATAAAACTCCGATAGCGGATAATGGTTACCATTTAGCATATAAGGAAGTATAATAATTATTTTTAAACGACTAAAAACCTAACTCATGGGTATAATAGGTGAACGGAGTAGAAGCTTATGGCATGCCTAGTTATTTTTCTTTTTTCCACAGCTTAGAAAAAAATTGATCCATCATCAAAAAACGCTACAAATTTCAAGTAAACTTTTCATATTAGAACAAAGAGAAATTTTGAAAAAAAATGAAAAATATCGAATTTCAAATCATACGCAATAATTAAGAATTTCAAATTTGTTTGAATTCTTTTTTCGCAAAAAATAAATAAATAAAAGAATACTAAGTATGCCATTTGCTTTTACTCCGTTCACCTATAATACCCATTTTTTTGGGAAAGTGATAATAAAGTCACCTGTATAAGTACTGTTTGATGGGTACGTTATAACACATCGGTCTCCAAATAAAATAAAAAAAACAATTAGGATAGCAGTGAAATTGTCCCGCCACATACAAAATAAGTTCTCGTTTGACAAACTTGCTGTTATAATACCGCGCACAATGTTTCCAAATTATTAAAAATATACATTAGCCTTTATTTTAAATGTTCAATAATATTTATGTCACAATATTCCACTCGAATTATTAAATCACGTACATGTTCAAAAAAAACATACGTCCCATATTTTCACTGACCTACTTGAAGAAAGTTTTGTCACGAAAACTTTCACGCGAAGTCAAACAAGAATTTATCTCCGGTTTCTGACTGACCTGTTCGGGCGGTACAGCTGATGGGAGGCTGCATACCCTCCTGCATCAATCCTCCGTTCATGTTCGTGTAGAATTCTAACATTTTGTCATACAAGTCACTGTTCACTGCTGCGCGCACGAGATGCTGCCAGCGCGTCGGCCGAGCACTCAATGTGCCAGGATCAGACTGCTGCGTCGTCACGGCAGCACGGAGGGGCCTGCCCTCCGGCGCTCCACCAATACCGGGCCCCAATCCTTGACAGCTCCGCCCCTTCTACCTAAGTCACAACCTACCTATTATACAGATCACAGCGATGATATTTCGCCGCTCGGCTAAAACGGCTAAAAATTTAGTTTTTTCCGTAAAAAAATCCTGCGGATGGACGGCCGCTAACAGTCATAATTAAATCCTGAAAATAAAAAAATATTTTTTTGAATTTTAGTTTAGCGGTGTCCCTAACCATACGTGTTTCATTTCAGTTTGATCTGTTCCGACTGATTCAATGTATGGGTTGGCGAGCTTTCGGCTCTACACCTGTGCGAAGTGTTTTACCATCGAGTTTCTATCGTTACGCGTATCGTCCGCGTCGTCCTACCTGTGAAGTGCGGGTTCACCGGAACCTTTTTGAATGCTGAGGCCGCAATTTTTTTATTCTTATAATCCTGTAATTCAAGTTATAATTCATCTAAATTCGTATACAATCTAACTGTAAATCAATTTTACTGTGAATAATGTAGATACTTAAGTACTTTTTTATTGTGTTGTTTGTTGGTAATCGCATCTTGAGATCGGTTGGATATTTATATAAATGTTGAATTGTAAAATTTGGCTTGAACAGGACAACGTCAAAAATATATTTATTGAAAATTGGGTGCCTACTTAAAATAAAATACTACTAGTTCGGTCGCAATATTATCGGCGTTAAAATGATGAAACAGACGAGGTGAATCTCCTCTGCCATACCTATATTTGTAACATTTTCAACATACCTAACAGCCGATACACATCCTAGCTCGAAAAGCGTGCGTTTTCAAACTGAAGTTTCGAGCGCTCTTAAAAGTTATTCGAATTGATTTTACTAAGTATAAAGTCGCAAATAGAGCTGTGTTTAACACTGTGTAATTACGCCAACTTACATGGAATAAATTAATTAAATTCTTGCATGCCAGTGTCGGCACATGGCAATCAGGTATTGATGATTCGTTGAGAATCGAAAAATGAAAAATATCAACAAGTAATCATTGAGAATCGAAAAAAGAAAAATATCAACAAGTAATCATTAGGTTTATTTGTCATTAACACCCTATTATAAAACATATAGAAACGGGAATTTATCGCTATTTTTACTTTTAATTTAAGCCCAACGCCCGCTCGCGATAAATACCCGTTTCCATATGTTTTATAATGTGTTCTGATCGTGAAAGTTTAAAAAAGACAATTAAAAACCTAACCTTAAAAAATATCCACACATTAATAATAAAATCTAAATCCAAACTTTATCCTCACTCAACCCTATAATGCTCGTACTATCCAGTACCCGCGATGACGTTATAAAAAGCATTAAAACATGTTATTGGTCGGTTAGCAGACACGAGTGGTGCCTATCTCGACAGGGGCTGCGCGGCCTATTGTGGTTCAAGTAGGCCAATTCTCCCATTGAACCCATACTTGCACCATCCGTCGTCGTGTAAACATCGGTGAAGTGGGTTTTATTTTCGAGTTTGCTGATGGATACGGTATTTTTAATACCGTATCCATCAGTACAAAAAAAAAATACAAAATGGCAAATAGTTCGGTAATCGTCCCATGGGATCGTTTTACCGGGATAAAAAGTATCCTATGTGTTTTGCGAACATTTTATGCCAAAACCGTTCAGTAGTTTTTGCGTAAAAGAGTAACAAACATCCATCAAACCTCACAAACTTTCGCATTATAATATAATGCAAGAGATAAGATAGTGATTTAAAAAAGAGTGTCCATCTTTGCCTAATCTACTCCATAGATATCTAAGCTTTGGAATAGGCAACTAACAGTCTTGCCATAGTTTTTATGCCTCGTGGCAATAATGCCTGTAACTGGTATATTTTAAATAAATGGTTTGAGTTTGGTTTATGAGACGTGACAAATTAGTTACCTCGATCGATACGAGTAATATGGGTTAGATACGTATAAGACACGTATGCCTATTATTAACATTTCCAAAGCTAAGTACAAATTCAAATATGTAAGTTTACTCCAAGAAAATTGGTAACTCATAATCATTTAAAACTTCCACCTAAATATACTCTGAAACCAACACCACAGATTTCCTAAACTGCCGTATCCATCCCGCTGTACGCGTTCAGCAATTCTCGTAGAATTATTATTGTGTTTTCATTGCTCAAATTCAATAAATAGCACTGCGTGTATTTTTTGTCCGGCATTCAAGTATTGTACCCTGTTGGGTCACCACTTCAAGGCAAACGGTGTGGTGATCACGAAAAATGGTGCGCGGTTGACGGGTTGAAAATAAAAAGGAAGAAATATGCCAAACGAAATTCGATTTGTATTGACAGTTTTAGAATCATTGCAAAAAACATTGAATGGGTTGTCTACAAGCATTCTATCTTTAAGCTCATCTTTTTTGTTGTACAAATTAATTTCTAATTTGAGTACTTGGACGGTTTCTTTTTTTTGCTTTTAAAGAGGGATGTCTTGAGTAATGATTTTCTTGTGAATTTTAACATGTTTCTACTGCACAGGTTACTTAACTGTATTTCATTTTTAATCTTCAAATAATCAAAGTTCTTGGTGTGTTTATTTTGACTCAAAACCTGGACTTTTATAAACTACAGTAGTCTATAAACCAAACAGGCTGCTCCATACTGTATTAATATTATGAAGAGTGCGAATTTTGCTAGTATTTATGATTTGATGTAAGTACGTAGAGACCTGGACATCTCTGTGATTTGCCTCATATAAGTCCTGATGGATGCAGGTAGTAGCCATGATGGGCATGAGACAAGACGCAGTATATCCGTTATCTGTCTATACTATGTCAGCTATTTCTCGGCGCACGACTGTTGGAGCTATGCGCACGACGCTAGCTAGCGTGAGAGTAGTGGTTTTGAGTTTAGTCCTATGGGACATCGGGCGAGCCTATTGCCAATCAATCGGGCACATCATACAGGCTAATGGCTGCTATTGAGTGACTCTTGATAGAAAATCCAGTAACTCTTTTCGCGGCCCGGGAATTGATCCCGTGACCTCATGCCGAGCAGTAGCGTTTGCCACCACTTGACCTACGAGACAGTTCCTGAGACAAGCCCAACTCCAGAGAAACACCACCTTTACATAATTATAACCTTTAAAATATAAAATGATATCGAAGTATGCAATTCGTGTGTCTGTACTGTACGTGTGAATAGATCTCCTAAAACTTCATCACATGATCGCCCCATCCATCCACCAGAAGTCATCCGGCTATACATTATTACTGCAACCCGTTCAAAGTCGGGGCGGGTGGCGAGTCATGAAATAAATTGCATTCGGAACGGGATCTTCAACGCCCGGCTTTTTATTTCAATTCGCAACAAACTCGAAGCAACGAGAGAAGCGGTAACCAGTCAAACGAACGAGCCAGACACTACCTGACTGTACTTTGTAGCACAGCACCCCGCATCCGTTGCGACTACTGAAAAGATCACAAGTTCAATGCGTTAAATAAAATGTTAATGTTCTGCTGGATATTGTTTTATAACTAAAATACCAGACGATATTACTAACTACTTCCATGGAAACGAGAGTCATAGACAACGATCGCTTTTAAGGCGTTCCGTGTTCCTAAAACGACTTCAAATGAATTTGTATGATATCGGTGGCCTAATGTCCAGTTTCTGCAATGAAGGTGTTTCCGTCAGTGTAGCACTCGAAATTCAAAATTTAAACTTGAGTTTCTTTCATCCAATAGGTACTACCGTACTACCGCGTTCACTAACAATGACGGCCGAAGACTTTTCAACCTTATCACTCAGGACATAATTGTGAAAACTGGTCGATCGTCATTTTCGACTTTGCCATTAATACTAAAAGAATGTAACTTCGAAACCTACCTATTATCACTGGCACTGTTCATAGACGAAAAACAAAAGCTATGTATAAACACGAAATGCATAGATGTGCTATGTTGTTCTATTTATTTTGAAAGGACAATTATCACCTCTGATTAAAGTAAACTGAAGTTAGTTACCCGACCGCCGCATGGCGCGGTCCGATAACTAGGCAGGCCAGGCATCTGAAAGTTTCATAAACGATTTACAGGCCTAAAATACAGTACAACAAATATTTTAAACACTGTTGTAAGCTTTCATGGTTTACAACTAAACTTATACCAAAAACAACAACCAATCACGGAAGATATCCCGTAAGTGACAATATAATTTAACAAATATTTTGTTATTATGATCACGCCATTTTTGATAAGCCGTTACATAATATAAATAAAGCCTTCATGGAAACCAGTTACGAAACCCTGGTTTCTGAGATGCTATTGGTTAACACAAACGCCAATATTGGCAGTTTTTTTTTAAAGAAAATGAATAATTGAGAAAAAAATATTTTCTCTTTTGCACACAAAATTAAAAGACATACACACAAATTGCAATATATAATGTATGGGTACAACGAAATCTTATTGGAATTGGAAGGCCTAGAATATTTCATTATTGCAGCGGACCGGATTGTCCGAAACGGACTAATTGGATTTTTATTGCTGTGAGTGTGCATATCAATCATAGTTACTCTTTCGCTGAATATTCATATGTTTCATTTTAACAATACCATTCTACAATATTCGCATTGTTATATTGATGAAAAACTGATTTTCCCAATATGCATTCACTAGCACTAATAAGAAACTTCAAAAGCGGTTTTCTCGTGATAAGATCTATTTCGTAACAGTGTATGGCTTCCAAAATAGTATGTTCGAGACAACGTAAAACGTTATTCAATAGAGTAGGAGAAAATCACTGCGTGTTTAGTGCTCATTGCAGCATTGTCAAAATGAAATCTATTTTGAATATCAGTATGTTTAGCTGGATGTTCTCGTTTCTGTTGAACGTAATTTCGGCGGTCGGGTATGGGCGCTCCCGCCGCGACCCGACCGCTAGGCAGCCCCGGCCCGGAACTAAGTGGCGATCAATGGACGGGTGTAGGCGTGGAACAGTAACCTATAGGTACCTACAGCTACCTATATACGTAAAACGTTTAGGATACTTGGCTTGATTTCCGAGTGTTTTTCTGGTGTGGCTACAGCCTTATTTTTGTTACAAAAACAATGTTGTAAACATTTGTGTCCGGACATTCAAAAAAACTCGTATCGTGTTCGAATAGCTTGCATTTTTCAGTTCAATAAAAAATTGCCTTTATTGGTTGTAGCAGACTCATCCTCGGTGAAAAGAAATGCTTCGGACATCGATGATTTGTTTGTCATATTGAAAGGCATTTTTACAGGGAGTGTGAACTAATTCCACAGTTAAAACGTAACATAGCTGAACAACAAAGGTAAAATTGATAATTAGGGTGAAATTTGTTCCAATGCATGTCCATGCTGGCCAGCAGAACCTGGCCGGGAGAGCGTGGCGATCTGTATAAGTACTCCAGCATCTCGTTCGAAGCCCAGCAATCGGTTGTCTTAGAACACCGTGTGGTTTTAGTAATTAAGAGTCTGCAAGACCCCCTTCGCCCACCCCAGGGCGGAGAAAATTCATGAGAATTGCAACGGGCAAAAAATAAATACAAAGCTTCAACAGATGCATGGGTGGCATGGTATCTTCACTCGTTGTGCCCATTGATAGAGGTGTAGCAGTGGTTGAGGTGCTCGCGAAGTTGGCGTCGTGTACATTTCAATACTTTTTATGGACTTAATTGTTATTTCAAGTATTTTCCAAATTACACAATTTTTTGCTTATATCAATCAGTCTCGTATCAATAAACTCATGCACGAATCGCCGCGAAAAAAACAGCCAAATCGATCGAGCTGTCCAAAAGTGATGATGCTCCGTCATACATGTATATAAAAAATAAACATTATTATTTAAAATGTTGCTTTCTAAAAAAAAATAAGTCGGTGAAAGAAGTAAGTAATGTGCAGTTCTCAATATAAACTTCGTCCGAAAAGTGATCCATGTTATTAAATCGAAAAAATCATACAACTTATTAGCTTATTAAGACTATATTTTGTCATATTAGTCTCGTTACGCAGATTATCCGTAATTTGATACCAAATGGTGCTAAGAAAAATATCTAATCACAAAGATACGAAGTAAAGCCGACTGACGTTTTTGGATGCCAATAAAGTGGGGGCAAGTATTTAAAGCAGGTGGTATTTTACTCGTCTCCCTACGTGGGAGGAGCGGGATCTTCAATAAAGGACGAGAACCACACGTGCCATTGATACGGAAAATTCCGAGTATTTGTGACACTAACACAACTGTACACCTTATGATTGAAACCACAAGGTTCAATTTCAATTGGCAAAGTCAGAATCTTATGCGAAAAGGGACTCGCTTTCCCCCATCGTAAACACAGGGCTGTATTTTGTTGTAGACTATGAGGTTAGGAGAGCACAGATGCGACTTATGTTTGTGGGGGTGATTTTTGAATTGTTGAGGTGGTAACCAGGGTCTATTAAAAACCATATTAAACTATATTTTTAACCAACTTCAAAAAGAAGGAGGTTATTACACGAAACGTTGTCGGCCTCGTGTTTCGCTGCGTGGTGTAGCGCAACCGTCCTCGGAAAAGTCGATAAACAACAAAATGTGTGAAAATGAGAAATAATACAAAGCAAAAAGTCATCATTATATTTATACTAGTATTTGCGTGGGTGCGCGAGCTGCGCGCAGCTCGCGGGTTTCGTGACTTTGAGAAGTATTCCTTACCCTTATAACATTTTGGAAATCCATAGGAATCCTTAAATAAATTGTAAAATCCATAAGAGCTCTTTAAATATTTTGAAACCCCAGAACCCCTAATACAACCTGAAACCTTATTTAAAACTCAGACCTTTTCCCATTCAAAAAAACATTACCCTAAAGTTTGCTTGTCGTCGTACCTGAGTTACGCTTCACTCACTCAACTTTCGTTACGCTGTCGCCGGCTCGCTTCGCACGCCACCCCCCTTCGCTCCACTCGGTCTCGCAGGTTCGCTGCACTCAGGACCTACCTACCACCAGACAGGTTTCGAAGCCTACTATAATATTTGTTTAAACACCTTCTGGCTATCTCTAATCGTTACGAAGTTACAGCCCTTTCAATTTTAGGGGAGGATGGAGAGGAGAGAGAGGGTACAATAATTTCAACGCCCCTCAATAGTTTTAGGTAAGAATCAAAAGATTTTTCAGTTGTAAAAAATGGGGTGAAGAGGGGGTGTGAATGGGGGAGAGGGGGGAGTTTTGAAAAATGATTTTGACTAACTAGCATTACCCCTTTATATGAATCTAAAAAAAAAATGGTCCAAGTCTCTTAACATCCGAGATCTGCTAAAGGGGGGAAGGGGGGAAAAGGGGGCAACTTTGAAAACTGGTTTTTACTTTTCCAAGCCTCCTCTATAAGAATCCATAAAAAAAAAAATATGGGTCTCTTAGTTTCCGAGATACGATAGGAAGCGGGAGGTAGGGGGGCAAAAAGGGGAGGTTTGGCATTTTTCCCATACTCGTTAGAGTTACTTGTGTACGAATCTGTCAAAATATACCCCCCTCCCCATCCACCATCTGGGAGAACAATTATGTCAGTGAGTCAGTGAGTGAGTGGTAATCGAGCTTCATATAATATAATTTTCTTCTTAATTACTATGATTATAAAAAAATAATAAGTATTTACAAACATAAAACAGAGTAAAAAATCATAATAATATAGGAGTATACATTTTTTAAATTAGATTACATTGTTTGGCATTTTAATTTGAATACGATTATTTATTATTTTTAATAACTGTAAGCTTAGAATGTAATAAATAAATTTAATTACACAAAATACATAAATTGTTTTACTACGCATTATGTTCTCTCAGAGGCTGTTTGCTACTACCCATAATCGATAACCTTTTCTACTCTTTGCCATAAACGGCCGTAAGCATTTTTAACGGGTGGGCTCTGAGCCGCCGGCTTGCCAACTTCAACCCACGTTATTTTTTAATATATTATTATTATATGTTACCGGTTTAAAGTGCATCGACCCGATATGTTCAGAGATCACAGCACACTTGTAAGACGGTTTCAGCATCGCGTCAACTCAGGCAGTTCAGGACTCTATGAAACTACACAGTGCTCACTCACTTATGAGCACCGTAACATCGCCTCAAAAAGGCAAAGCTAGTGAAAATGAGATGAGTTTATGTCGATTTGGTTACTGAATAACCTCAAATTCATGTAGTGGAACTTTCAGATAGTTGACGCATTGGACAACGCAATTGATTTTATCTTTATTTCGTGCGCAAACTGGAAAGAACACTCAAGTAATCAACAACGATTATATATCAGTCTTACAAAATGAATGATAAGCCATCTTAGTTTTCTTATACAATTTTAATAGTCATAATATGCTATAATTTATTAAAGAAGAAGCCATCGTCTACCAAAATCATATTTACTGGTCAACCGCTAACCAATAATTAATTGCTAAAAAAACATCCAATTCAAAACGTAATTGCTTCCGGAAAGATCCTTAAAAACGTGCGTATACACAAACACGTAGACTGTAAACAATTCGTTTCAAATATCTCGGTTTTTTGCAATGGTAGACGGAATACAGCGAAATGATTGAAAATCTCTTTTTCAAGTAAGTAGACAAGTTAAAAAGTGTTAGAAAATTCTCAATAAAAGAACAGTGGTCGTTTGTGACTGCTGTCATTGGCGACGAAGACGTTAAAGATAAGGGGGTATCAATAACTTGACAATAACAGTTAAATTGTACCTGTCGACTGTCTACGGAAAAAGTTCAGCGGCGAAAATTGTAATTTAAAGCCGAAATGCTGAATTCCACGGTTAAATAATAGACGGGCATTTCCATAAAAGGGAAGAAAACGACAAACAAAGTTAAGAAAAAAGGAGTACTTTGTGTTGCTATATTAGCGTGCTACGCCAATCACGTTTAACTTTTAAACACCAGGAAAAGAACTTTAGCTTGTCATCATCATCATCATTCTATTAATATTCCCACTGCTGGGACACAGGCCTCCTCTCTATGAGAGAGAATGGGCTATAATGTCACATGTCTTCAAATTTTTGGTTCTAGAACATGCCGGTTTCCTCACGATGTTTTCTTTCACCGTTTTGAGAGCAGTGGTGATGAAATAAATTACACAAAGTAATGCGCCTGTCTTCGTTCGAACCCACGACTTACAGTTCGTAAGTCGGGGCCGCCACCACTGGGCCACCGCTGCTCTCTATGTAAATCACTATTTTAATAAATTACATTATTACAAATGTCAATGTCAGAAAAACAAAGAAAGCGAAGTCACAGTCACAGTCGCAAGGCATAATAACTTGTGAAAGTGCCGTAGTTGCTATTCAATTAAGGTAAGAAAGAACATGGAGAAAACCTGCCCCAATTGTACAAAAATAAAAGTGTTAGAAATAATTATAATAAAAAAGTTAAGAATCTTTGAAAATGATTAACGAACGACACCAGATTTTGAAAAGAACTCATACAAAAAGTATTTTCATTTTTTATTTCACTCGAAAAGTCGAATTTACCCCTCAAAGTCGCCATACAATATTAACAAAAAACAGATCAGGGAAATAAACTCATACCGGGCCTAAAATATAAAATAATCGTAACAAAATGTAATAAATCATTATCATTATCATTATCATTAAGACTGTAAGAACTTTTGGAAAAACACTAACAAATTTAATGTTAGGCCTAGCTTCTCGATGAGTGTTGGCGGTTCTGCTGACCACAAGAGCATTGCTGAGGGTTTTAGGGAACACTTCACTGTGAGATCGCCCTTAGGTCCCTCATCAGGTGAGGTGAGCGATGGTGAGCTAGTTGTGACGGGGAAGAATTTAAAGATACCTGCGAAGAGTGTGGCTGAAATAATAAATAAAATGCAGCCAATCTCCTGGTCCCGATGGGCGAGCATTTTAAATATGCGGGGGTTCACTTGCCGAGAGTACTATCTATGTATTTCAGTCTGTGTTTAGGTCACTCGTACTTGCCGGAGCCGCTAATGCGGACAATAGTCGTGCCGATAGTTAAAATAAGACGGGTGATACGTCTGATATAAATAATTATCGGCCCATCTCACTCGCTACCACATCAGCCAAAGTGCTTGACAGTCTGCTGAATAGTCGCCTTACTGCACAGGTTGAGTTGCACGATACACAGTTCGGGTTCAAAGCAGGAGTCTTAACAGACAGCGTTATTCTAAGTCTAAAGCGAACTGTCAAGTACTACACAGCGAGGAGGACGCCGGTTTACGCGTGTTTCCTCGACTTGTCAAAAGCTTTTGATCTAGTATCGTATGATATACTGTGGGACAAGCTGGTACGCTAATCAAAAAAACCGGGTGAGGTGGGTGGGTACTCTGTCGGACGAGTACAGGCTGGAATGCGGAGTTAGGCAGGGGGGGTTAAGCTCACCTCTGCTATTTAATTTGTACATCAACCTGCTTATCGAGCGGCTCAGCAGTACACATGTCGGTTGCCACATTGATGGAATATGTGTGAATAACATAAGCTATGCAAACGATATGGTGCTGCTCAGTCCATCGATAGGTGGGTTGAAGAAGTTGCTTTCGATCTGTGAGGCCTATGCGGGGGAGCATAGCTTGATATACAACTCTAAAAAAAATGAGCTTCTTGTTTTTAAAGCCCCTAAGCAGCCAGCAGTCACACTGTGTTCCGTCCATAGGTCTCAACGGCGTAGCACTTAAAATTGTCAATAGTTTTAGGTATCTCGGTCACATTGTTACCAGCGACCTAAGGGATGACGGAGATATTGAGAGGAAGCGTAGGGCGTTGTCTGTGAGGAGCAACATTGCCCGCAGGTTCGCTCGTTGTACCACAGACGTAAAAGTAACCCTCTTTAAGGCTTTCGGTCAATCGTTCTACACGAGCGGCCTGTGGGTGTCATACACGCGTCGAGCCTACAATGTCCTGCGCGTCCAATTTAATAACGCCTTCAGGATGCTGTTGGGGCTGCCGTGGCGCTGTAGTGCATCGGGAATGTTCGCAGAGGCTCGCACAGATGGCTTCCACGCTATCATGCGAAAGAAAGCGGCTTCCTTACTGCAGCGCCTGCATGGTAGTGACAACAGCATTTTGAAGATGATTGCTGCTAGACCGGATTGCCCCTTCCAGAGACACTGGGTGGGGACTGTCTTAGGTCTAACTAAATAAATAATTTAGTTGTAAACACTAACAGTTAGGTTAGTATACCTAATTACATAATCACCATTGTTACTAACACTAAAATACTAACAAAGTTATGGACTGTAGTCTGAAAATAAAGGTTAGTTTATTTATTTATTATATTTTTTTTTTATGTTTTATTATCCATAATATATCGAATTATTTTCGGGTTTTTTAATTCAAATTTTTCTGTAATAATAGATTTTTATTACGCTGATAACCTTATTTCATAATCAATGTTAATTTGATTGACATATATGTATCTGTTATGTTTAGTGCTGGACTTAAATCTCTTTGTGTAAAGCAAAGAGATTACATACCTGTTTTTCCCCGGTGATCTTATTGTTACAAACGAATATATTGTCTCAGTTTGAAGAATAATCGTCTCCCAGTGTTTTTTAACCAATATACTATCTTTAATAAAAGTCTGGGACAGATGTAATATATACTACAATATAGATAAAAACCCTTTAGCCGTAGTGACAAAAACCACTTTTTTAAAACTTTGTGTTTAACTTTGGTCCAAAACTGCTGAGCAATACGCACCTTTCTAATATTTTTGTTATTGAAGATTTTACTATTAAATGACATAGATTTTATATCTGCTGTACATTCTGGGAAACAGTCTCATATCATTTTTGTCCATGTCCTTTAGATAAACCGCGATCAATCGCTATGCGTCTAGAATGTAGCCAATTCAGTCTAATTAGTATAAATAGTCCACTTAGACCAAATTGGAATCATAGTGGAATTCGTTTTGTGTCGGTGTAGATCTTCAAAAAACGATTTCCGGTTCAATTTGTTCTAAGATATTGTGGTTAGGAAGTGGTATCGTATTACCCAGTACTTAAATGGGTTGTAGAGGTCATATAGGCAGCCGGTCCATGTACCCATATTGGTTTTCAGCAAGAGAGTTAGACAACTACAAAGTGGGTGGACGCAGGAACTTAGGGCTTACAGACGAGCGGCACGTCGACGGCTGCAGTCGACGGCGACGTTTACAGTCGACCCCGACTGCAATAAATTTACGCGGCACGCCACAACTGCAGCCGTCACCACCCGTCGACGGCAGTCAACGTGCCGCTCGTCTGCAAGAACCCTTAGTTACCTACCAACCCTCTTCATATGGAATGGAATGAGAAATTCCTAGTGGAGCAACATTATAAAAAATAGATGACATTCCATTCCATTCCAATACTTTAGGTCATACAATAAATATTTGTTCCGTGCGTGAGATCGAACCCGTGTACGCATAACAGCAGCCAATCGCTCAGCCATTTCGCCAACCGTACCACGGCAGATGCATTTATCACATTATAGTATCTATTCTGTTTATTACAGATATACGGCGTTTTCTTTTCATTTATCATCTTTAAACTTTCTATTACATAGTTTACCATCATTTTACATAATATTATGACATTAATGCCTAAGGTGTCAAGCTGATGTCTACTTATTGTTTTTCTCTCATAGATTTTCTATAAATCGATTTATTAATATAATAAATTTTCTAAATGAATAGGCTGGCTATTCTATGAAGGTTGCACTAGTTGTATTGACTAAAAATCATATATCGTTTTGGCTAGTCTAAATCTGGTTTTTCTAATTAGTTACGTTTGTTTAATGAATAACGGAATTCTAAATTATATGTTTCTTAACACACTCTCGGATTTTATCAAGGAGGTTATATACGTCTTGGCCGACTACACTTGGCACGTCAGATGATTATATGGCTGCAACTACTTATATCGTAAAAGGAATTGGAACAGAACAGAAACTTGGAGATTTCAAACGTCCAGAGGGCTAATTCACGTAATTTTATGACGCACCGATGAAGTTGAGTGCAATTGCAGTTAAGTTCAAGTTCGAGTGATAAACGGTATTCTTGTAATCTTTAAACTGCGCGTAAGCTGCGCGTGAACTGCACGTCAACTGTACGTCAACCTAACTCTAGCAAACTTACTTAAGGTTGAACTACTCAATATATTTTCCATACAAATTTCGGGGGGTATTACTCCACTGTTTGACATGGTACATCTAAAGTTAAACATGATATCGTTTTGTCTCATTATTAATTGTGTCTGTGCGGAAACAGAATAGTAAAAAAATATATAATTAAAAGCCATTCAAAAGTTACGAGCTACCAAAGATTCATTTTTATTGCCAATTTTAACGCAACTTTGGGCGTAAATTAGTAATAAAAGAAGTGTCAAATTTCCAAAACAAAGTCCGTACCGACACAGCAAGATTATCGAAGAATTCAATAAGTTTTATTTGTAAATGATTGATGCAGTAGTTTTTTCATAAAATTCGATTTCCAAAAGGACTTTTCGTATTTTTTTTGCGCGCGCCTTTTACTGTAATTTTCGTGCATCTCATTGAATAATGTTTCCCCCTGGTGCGGTGCGGGAGGATGACGCTCACTCACACATATGAACAATATGTCACATATAACTTGGTTTGATAGAAGAACAAGAACTATATTTCTGTCCTTGTCATTTCATGCTTGACGTCAGTGACGTGTCATTTGTTTTTCGCTGAAGTTGAAGGGCCTGTGCATTTTTATTGCACTCCTATAATGTGTGCGTGCCATGGGGTTTTAGTCTTACAGCTCCGAAAATTATAAAACTAGGATTTTTTACAATTTTTTTACATTTTTTTTTACAAATTCTATCTGTTATTTACCTAAATTTCAGGTCTCTGCAACGCTTAGTTTTTAAGATTTCCGTGGCCGCGCGGTTCTCCGCGTTTTGATGGCGTGGCCACGTTTTAACCCTCATATTTTTTTAACTTAAACATTGACAAATTTAAGGTTTTGGGAAATTTGAACCAAATTTTACATATTTTTACAAAATCATGGCATAGTTATTTAAAAAAAAAAACGCCGTTGTCGCGCCATCCAAACGAACACCGTACAATATGTTACTACTTATTTAGAAACTTTATATCCTTAAAATATGATATTTACTTTTCTTCTGATCTTCTCTGTCTTGTGTTTACTAAATTTATATTGAATGATGAAAATTTTTAATTTAATTGAATTAGTCTAAAACAACCACTAAATTGGTGACTACTCGTACACTTAGATCCAGGCTTGCATGAGTCCCTGTGGAACACAATACACAATAAAAATTCACCGGTATGGTATAGTGAATTG
Source organism: Xestia sexstrigata (assembly GCA_941918905.2). Lineage (NCBI taxonomy): Eukaryota > Metazoa > Arthropoda > Insecta > Lepidoptera > Noctuidae > Xestia > Xestia sexstrigata. The sequence continues at coordinate 4,678,423 of OW799200.2, read as the reverse complement.
TTTGTATTTACGTATGTTCCTCCGTAGCGCCTAATCTTTTCATCCGATTTTTAGTGTCAATCGATTCGTTAATAAGGTCCAGGTAACTACACTTAACCGACTTCAACAATAGGAGAAGTCAATTTTACCTTGTGAACCCCGATTTTAATGAGAGCGTGATTTTTCAGTAGTCAAGTTTTTAAGGTTCCGTAGTCGTAACAAGGAACCCTTATAGTTTCGTCATGTCCGTCTGTCCGTCCGTCCGTCTGAGGTTTTGCTCAGAGACTGTTAGTACTAGAAAGCTGTAATTTTGTAAAATAAAATTAGAACCCGACACGCACTTAGCCGGTTTTTAGTTGTAGTACCACACAAATTCTTGTTTCTTTTCATAAAAGACACCCCACTATTGTTCACTTAGCCATACACATAGAAAATGGCATTGAAACTGATCTCGGGGACAGTCATTGAGTGTTTGCGGCATTAATCTTGAAAAGCCATGTTTCCCTCATGGCTAATTATACATTGCCTGTTCCCAGTGTCGGAAAACAATTGAAATTGGATTATTATTTCCAGAGATTACCCCTACAAAATTTTACCTATCTAAAATATTAGTTTCATCATCATCATTTCAGCCGAAAGACGTCCACTGCTGGACATACCATAATCGCCACGCTTGGCAGGCGGGTTGGCGATCGCAGTATGGTTGTAAATAATATTAGTACAGATATAATAAAATAATATTTAACGATCTAGCTACACACACTAGTAAAACAAATAAAAATAAAAACAATAACTTGATTCGTATATATTCCCAAGATACTTTTGATAGATTGTCAGTAATTTACAGTCCCACAAATATCAATCGGAAAGTGATCCCATCGCAGTCGCGAGGCGGTGGGGCGGGTCTGCACACGCGCTGGTCACGTGCCACGATTTAACTAAAAACTAGGTATCCGTTTAACCACCCTCATTTTAAACAGAACGGACTTTAATCTTTCTGTTTAAATATGAATAACACCTGCCCTGAGAATTTTGTGATACATTTAGATTTCAAGAAAGCGTCAGGAATTGTTTACTTACAGTAATACAAGGCTAGTGTCCAATGACCACTTGACCAGCCTTTTAAAACCATGGAGTGAAACGTAATTAAGTGTTAAAAATTCTAATTAAATACAAATTAAAAGTTTGAAAACATTCAATTAAAAGTGTCCGATGTTTTTCAATTATTTAAGAAGTAAATTTTTTTCAGTCTACCTAGTTTATTTTAACTGAATTGTGTTGTTATGATTTCGACAAGTTCTGTTGAGAAAAATATTCTGTCATTTTGATTCATCTCTGAAAAGGCTGGTCATTGAAAACTAACCATTTTTTTTTTCGTATGGGAAATCATCAAATAACTCCTCCCGCTCTGGGCGGAGCAGGAGGGAGTGTCAGACTTTTACTGACTAAAACCCATCCATGTTCCTTCATCGCCCTTTGTGTTCCTCAGTCACGGTATCTCTTTCGAACAGTCCCGCAACCCCGGCAGGTTGAAAACTAACCTTGAGTTCTTTTCGATCTTTTTAAGTTGAAAGCGGAAACACAGATAAAAAATCTTTGAAAATGAATGCTTTGAGCAAAAATAAAAACAAACATTTCGCAAACTTAAAAAATACTCCTACCTCAATACTTTTTTCCTGAAAAGCTAAACCATCAAAACAGTACACAAACTCAAAGCATTTATTTCAATTAGACCATTACGGCACTTTTGAATGTCAAAAATACAAAAAAGAAAATCAAAGCTACAGTCCCAGTCACAAGGCATAATAACTTGAGAAAGTACTGTAGTTGCCCATTCCCTAGCGTAGATCTCTATGGAGAAGAACGGGCAAGAAACTCCATGGACACTCTTTTAAAATCAAAATATTGTTACAAAATCTTGGTTACATCTTTAATTTTGAGATTATACATATATGTGAGAACGATGTAGAAAGACGTGCACACAAAGAACTGCAAATAAAATGAGAGCCTCTATTTTAAAATACGATATTTTAAACTCATGCAAATTAATGCGTTGATGCGTTGACCAAGTTAAACACTAGGTAAACAGTACCTAAATAAAGGGTGTAATAAGACATTTCACGAAGCCGAAAGGCACTTGTTCCCCCCGTCTAAGTCTTTGCGATCATTTTTTTGTTCTAGACCTCGGAAACTTCTAGTTACGGAGATATTGGGGCTCAAAGTTCCAACTTTTTCACAAGTTTTTTTTTTAATGTGTACATATTTTAATGTAAGATTTTTACTTTAAACACCTTCACGGCTATTTAATCCAACCATCAGCACAATGTTTCAAGTGCGTTACAGTGAGTCGGAGTTCTACCGAAAAACGTGATTTTTAACTCCAAAAAAAAGCAATATCCCAGCAAAAAAATTTGCGAAGAGTTACTTAGTTTGATGTACAGAATGCTTGGTTGACGGTTTCGTGAAAGGTCTATTTACACCCTGTATAGACAGAGCACGTCGAGTCCTGCTTAATTGGTGTGAATTTGACATAAATATCAAGAGCATACGCGCTACTGCCTGCCTAGCCTTTTCCCAACTGTGTTGGGGGTCGGCTTCCAGTCTAACCGGATGTAGCTGAATACCAGTATTTTTCATGGGTGGACAGACTGCCTATTTGACCTCCATAATCCATTAAGCAGGCCATACACGCTAGGGTGTATCTGACAGGTTTGCCTGTACATTTTAACTTTACAGGCAAACCGAAGCGTGTATGTCACACAACTGTGCAGGTTTCCACGCCTGTACAGGCAAGTAAGAAAATATGAATTATGATATTTTTTGCCTGGGTATACTTTTACAGTTTAACTGTGCAAGTAAAACTGAGCGTGTGTGGCGGACGCCTGCGTAGGCGTCAGTTGTCCGGTGATTGCTAGAGGGCGTAGAGGGGAAGGACACGCGGCGCTCTACTGTATAGGTACAATATGGAGTCTCGTAACCGGCACTCGGTCATGAAGGAGTTTATAGAAATATATAAATCGGAGTATTGTAAAATATATTTATAATGTACATAATAATAATATATAATCAAATTTCAATTGTTTCAATAAGTTGACATGAGAGAACTGTTTTCTTTGCAGTTCTTAACCATGCTTTGCACCATTGTTCACGGTGTTTTCGTTTATATTTCATTTTATTTAATAAAACAAACAATAAAACTATTAACGCTATTGTGTCGAGATCAAGCACCGCTGGGGGGGCATGGTTTCAACTGAGTTTTTGTATACAGGTTTACCGCTACGTGTATGGTCTCTACCCAGCTCAAGTTTACTTGTACGGTTGAACTGTAAAGGCAAACCTGTCAGGCACACCCTTGCGTGTATGGCCTGCTTTATGTATTACAAACAACGATTACATAGTACAGTGACACCACGCACTACTCTTACTTAACTACCGACAAACTTATTCTAGCTACATGTATAAATTGGGCTCCGCTCGAAAATAAATAAATTTGGAACGTAAGCTTTTATGCTACAAGTAGGATACTTCAAATAGCATGCTTAATTACATCGTCAAATTAATAAAATCTCTTCCTTGTAATATTCTTTTAAGATAGATTATATTATGATAAAGTGTACGTTTTTTTGCAAAATGTTTTACTTACCTGGGTGTATGAGCCTTTCATCTAAATCTGTTCAGGTTTTTGTGGGAAAGAGCAACAAACATCCATCCATCCATTCATCCTCACAAACTTTCGCATTTATAATATAAGTAAGATAGGATAGTGACATCATCTTTACCGCTTTCCTGCCCTTATCCCAATTTATTTTGGGTTGGCGCAGCATGTCCTCTACTGCCAAAATTGTCTATTACTTATTACAGTGACAACTTTCCTGTGATGGTGAGCTGCGTCGTAACAAAAAGTGTCTACGTTTGCGCAGCGCCTAGAATCCTTTTGTTCGTGCGTCCAGCTGTGATCTTTTTAATTTCGTCGGTTTATGACGTCATTCCTGACCTCATGCTGTGCTCACTCCCCACAGTTGCGAGCGTTATGATTACGAGCGGATCACAAAAAATCGGCACGTTCCTACGATCGGAGGGCCATTCACACATAGATATCACATAGGATATAAATATGGCACATAAAGGGAGTAATTGCCGTCTCTGAGCTTTTTATTTACACTGATTGAAGTTAATAACGTGCTTCACGTAGGTTGGAAATAATGCGAAAAATATTACAAATTCACAGCATTTATTAGCAAATAAAATCGAACCTAAAAATGCCACAATGTGGCAGCAATTCAACCTGTACAAATATTTAAAGATTCCCGCATGGTGAAATTTTTTATTAACCATTTACCGGTCGCCTCTAGCCCGCGAGGCGCGAGGTGTGAGGCGCGGGCGAGAGCCGCAAGGGCGCGCCAATGAAATGTTTCAGATTGAATATTCATTGAATAGTTTGCGCACTATATAAATTATCATTCACTTCAATGTTTAATTGATAGGAGGAGAATTAAAAATTCTTAAAATCACTTATTAGTTCTACTTATCACTTGTCATAAAACTTACAACTAGAGTTCTATAACAAAAGTGGAGTAAAAAAATGATTTTTGGGTGTTTAGTCTGAACGGAGCAAAATGAATTGACAGGTTCAGACAACTACATAAGTAGGTACGGTACGGTAGGTAGGTAGGTAGGTACCTATTGCGAGACTTTATTATCAGATGATTTCGACTCGTATGGTCGTTGATCGCCATTATTCTTGTTCTGTAAAAAACAAAAAGCAAATAACCTAATTAGTTACATTAAGCAACGAATTAAATTCTGCTAATTTTATGTTAATGAAACTTCTACGAATAAAAGTCAGATTGAAATACCTAATAGCAATAGTACCTAATATCAATGTTTGAAGGTGTGTGGGCCACCCCCCAGTGTAAATGTGGTGCTGATCCACAAACGATCGGGCACTTAATTTCGTGTGATGCCTGTCCTGTTGTTTGTTCACTACAAGAACTGATGGACAGTTCTTTGCTGACACAATTTAGATTGCCATCGACACGCACAGAAGAAGAGAAAGTTTGAAAATCATGCGGACATCCATAGATCAGTCGCAGCGATCACTTACATCTCACTTCTAAAGATACGCCAGCCATGTTGATTTGTTTGAATGTGTACGCGTGCCAAGCTAGCTGGAAAATGACAAATTTTGGTTTAGTTATTATTATAATATAAATGAGACGAAAATTGACCACCCTTGATCTCCGAAACTACTGATCCTAAAATTTTGAAAAAAAAAAATACTGAATATAGTTCATTGCTTGTAAATTACAGGAATCTGACTATAAGAATTCTATCAATTGAAAATAAAGTGGTAAACTCAATTTAATACGTTCACTTACGGAAAATAGGCATGGTACGGAACCCTCTCCACGCGAGTTCAACTCGCACTTGGCCTGTTTTTATTTACACCAGCATAAAGTAGAGATTTCAACGAACGAAAAACCCACGATTTTTTTTAAAAAAAGCAGATATTCTGACGTGAGAATTTTCGATTGAAAATTGGGGTGTATTTTCGATATTAAGTCAAAATAAGGTGAAAAAAATAAATATTATTAATAAAAAAAATTACAGTGTGTTTGGGACATAAAAGGGTAAGTTTCCACAAAAAACGTGAATAAAAAATGTATTAAACTTTTTTCCATAGGACTTGTAGTTTTTACAGTTTTTTACCCTTGCCCCCCCCTCCTCCCGCTTCCCGACCTCAGATCGCCCGTAAATTATTTTTCCTTTCATTTTTGTTATCTTCTCTTTCTTTTTCAATGAGTTTCATCCTAGTATATTTTTTTTCGTTTTTTGGCCATTTTCAGAGGTCGTCGTAGGCGTACCTAATTACTCAGGGATGTGACGATATTATCTATATTCTATGCTAAAAATAAAGACGAATGCCGGTCATACAAAAAATGCCCAAACACCAAATTATAATGATAAAATTAATAAAATCCACAATAGAAACGTGGACTAAGGCTTCTTTTATGCTAAACTGCAGCATTTATGTAGATATATGTAATGAAACGGAGAATGCAAAGGAATTCAAACGGCTCGTACATTAAAATTTGTTCGTCATGTGCGCTAGATTCTGCTCAGGGTCGCCCCACAGTCCACAGGACGCCGACGCCGACCCATCACAGGCGCGTCTCACACGGTACGGCGTTTATCGCCTCGCCTACTATTGTGCCTCGACAAACGCTCCACGAATTTTACCTTTAATATAAGCCCGACGTTTCGACCGGATTGCACCAGCCGTGGTCATGGGAAGACTTAAGTATTGGAGGTACCGCCACAGCAAAGCAAAGGTGTTTATTCAACTACCCTCACTAAATTTTCATAAATGTTAAATAGGGCCGGTTCACACTAGGACAGCACACTACACTAACAGTTTCCGCATACTGAGATGATTTCACTTGACGAGTACAATTAGTGATCACTGGATTCCAAGCGGAAGAGAATCTGAAGCCGTCTTCGCGATTGAAATTAGGATACTTCTTGATCTCTATCGCTTCCCGAACCATTCTCTTATAATAGTGCTTCTCAAATAAACAAGTCCGCTATTGCGGAGCATGTAGTAGACTCAGAACCCAACCACTGGATGAAGTTACACAACCCAAAAATCCTTGCCAGCTTTTAAAAGTTGAAGTCTTCATAGAATTAGTTAAACAGTGATTCTGTCTTCGATTAGACCGTATGCGAACTATCACTAACTGAGGCCTCAAAGAGAGTCAGCAAAAAGGAAGGGGTTCGCAAGGGCCGATGCCTGCCGGGGTTGCGAGACCGTTCCAAAGAGATACCGTGGCCCCGGAACATAAAGGGCGATGAAGGAACATGGATGGGTTTTAGTCAGTAAAAGTCTGATACTCCCTCCTGCTCCGCCCAGAGCTGGAGGAGTCATTTGATGATTTCCCGCCAGAAAAAAAAAAAAAAAGGCCTGTTTAACGACAGAAGAGCACGCTTTGCTGATTTCTCAACTCTCAACACCCACTTGTGTGCCCAAGCCCAACATTTGGGGTATAATATGAAATGATATGAACGAAAATAAATCCAAATATAATATCCATCTCTTCAATCATGTGTAAAAGTTATGTGTATACGAACATGAACTCAAATATTATGATGAGTACAGCGAGTACTTGAGGTCTAAGAGTCACGGATGGTCAGAACGCCCGCCGCGCTCTGCGCCGCGTCCACATCTGACCATTTGGCCTGATTGACAGCTCCTAGAGGGTAAGTGGTCGCTCTTCTGTTTAAGTTATGTCCGCAAACATAAATTAAATGGAGGATTTTTGAAAATTCTTGATTATTTTGTAAATTGTCACTAAGTATTTGATACCGGTATTGAGTGAAGTCAAAAGAATTTTATTGAACAGGTTAGGTACATTTCGAAAAAAATATTTTTTGTTGTTAAAGTTGTAGCTATGTTTTGCCACCTTCGTTCTCCTGAGGGATAAAATAATTAAATCAGCAACAGCGGTGATGGAAAAGTAAAAAAAAATACGGACTGACACAATTTTATAGGGGTATAACAGGGTGTAAAGTTCTTCATCCCCCATAGCAAAGGATGGATTTTCCGACCAGACGGGCGTTGTGTCTGGTGGTTGGTGGGCTACTGCGCAACCGTTGTGACCGGGTTTTTCTAGTCTTAATTCGCGGATAACTATAATAGCGAGATACAGAATTTTAATTTTAGTTCTTCTTTTATGTCTTAGACGATGGCGCCGTATTATTGTTTGTTTTGCCGCTACTGCTATATTGATTCTGTTCAAAATCTTTGTAGAAATAGCAAACGCTTGGGAATCTATTGTGACTTTTGTATGTAATATTTGTATCGTAGGCCTTCTGGTCACCAACTAACCGCTCTCAAATGATCACGGAATCACACCCCGACACTGTTTGAGCTCGAGGTTCTTTAGAAAGAAAGAATATAATTTTGTTATTCACCAAAATTGTAAGTAATAAAACATTTTGACAGTACTGTTAATTCTATGGTCATACAATAATAATAGCGGTCCTGCGCTGCCAGCCATATGCGCTGCGATTTCTTCTACAATCATGAACTTAGGAATATACAAATAAAAGAGGGGTAGTCCGTGTGTTTGACAGACCTAACATTTATCATAACCTTCTCTAAGAACCAGAAAAAGGGATAATAGGACTTCACCGCTATTTACTTAGATCGCAATCATACCAAGACGAGAAACAAAATAAAATAAATTGGTTTAAAACATGGCAAAGCCGCAGCACGTTCCAGACAGACGTATTGGAGGTTTTATTAACTTTTTCTTTGCTTGAGGACATGTAATATCTACAGGAGCTGCTGCCCTTCAGCTTTACCCTCGCTACGGCAAGCGGGTTGCTGTGGCAACGGACCGGCAAACGAGCGTGGGGCGTGCCTCTAGCACCAATATGAGAGAGGCCGCTAAGCCAGCGGGGTCTTGGGGTTAGCCGAAAATGTGTGGACGTTAAAAATGCTCTGGAAATTGATACTACTAACAGTTTGAAAGTAAACGAAATATTTTGATTCCACTTTTGGGACTTTGATCTGAAATCGGTAAACGTAAAAGGAAAACTAATATTCAATTTAGAAGGGCGTTTCGGAGGCCGTTGTCAAGAAAACTGTGAGTTGTTTATGTATTCCTTCATATTTTGTAGGAAGGATTTATTTATTACTGCTCTTTCTCACCCTCTGGGATGTCCAAAGGTACCTAGATATGAGGTTTTCTCGATCAATTTGCCAAGCGACTGAAGAAAAAATAGTTTTTGAAAAATGTATCCTTTATTAACATATTCAACCTCACTGCCAAAGATTGTTCGTGTCGGGTGTCTCGCCAACGAGACGCACAATTCAACTGTTAAAATGTATTCTTTATTAACATATTCAACCTCACTGCCAAAGATTGTTCGTGTCGGGTGTCTCGCCAACGAGACGCACAATTCAACTGTTAAAATGTATCCTTTATTAACATATTCAACCTCACTGCCAAAGATTGTTCGTGTCGGGTGTCTCGCCAACGAGACGCACAATTCAACTGTTAAAATGTATCCTTTATTAACATATTCAACCTCACTGCCAAAGATTGTTCGTGTCGGGTGTCTCGCCAACGAGACGCACAATTCAACTGTTAAAATAACTATAGGTATTCTTAGAAACTAGGTAATTGTTTTTCTCATTATAAATCTACAGTTGTCACAAAAGCATCTCTCAAAAATACTATTGGAGAAGCATATAGATACTTTCCACACGATGACATCATAACTGCCCTTTATTCTGCGTCCAAAATATTTTAATATGCCGTTTGCATAGCCCCAACCCAAACACATATTGAGAACCTTAGGAGGAATCTCTTGAAAACAAACAAATTGCTCTGGTATTGACTTCAATTCCTATTATGGAATGATATTTTTGTCGAGGCATTTTCCAAAGTAATGCCTGCTTAAGTTTTAGTTTATTACTGTCGATAGTGTCAACCCGCACCTTGAGAACTGTCTCACGGTGTTTCAAAAGGGGGCCTAAAATAAATAGTTTAAAATAGTTGCCACTTTAGATAAAATTAGTATAAATAACAAAATACCAATTAGTTAGAAATACACATAGCAACTTATTGATAGCCTAGCTAGAGAATCGACTATCGGTTTTTTTTTTTGCGACCCCAGGGTTCATCCCATAGTAAAAGTTGTTCGTAATGATTGAATAATGCTTCCACGAAATTCTCAAAGTTATTTTTTTATCACCTTATACATAAAACTAGACAGAAAATTCTCTTTGATTAAAAAGTAAATCTTTTCTCATTATACTAAAGTTCACGTTTTAAAATGTTTGTATCATTATGTCCTTCCACCGTGAGCGTTGTATTATCCAATAATTATTACTAATTTTAACACTTTTAATCGCAAAAGTCATCTGCACTATGCTTTTCTAAAGGGCATCACCCCAATAAAAAGTACGCAAGTACCTTTTGCCTCGGCTAATTTAGCTAACATTTAATCTGTAGCACAACTAACAGATACTGCAACAGATAGTGTTTCGTCAAACAAATAGGGAGGGAGGACACAAGTGGAAACAGTTCCCATGCAAAGATTCATACTGATATATTTTGCAGTACAAATAATTGTACGGTTTTGTTTATAGATAAGGGGATACAGATAGGACATTCAATATTTTGGACTACCTACACAGACGCCATTTTTTTTCTATCGAAATTGATAGTGAACCTGTGTTTTTTTTATTATTCTTCAAGACGGGTTTTATGCGTAGCTTCTATAACTATCTACACTAATATTAGAATGAGAAAATATTTGTATTTTTGAATTTTTGTATGTAACGAATAAACTATACTAACTTATAATAAAAGACGAGAGCGCCCTTCGAGGAGTGTACAGTGTGAAGACTGCGATTATCGCATCAGAAAGTGTATTAAAGTGCAGCTCTGCGTAAACGACAACAGGCGAAACCATTGGACCGATTTCAAAAATTCTTTCACCGTTAGAAAGCTACATTATCACCGAGTAACATAGGCTATAAATTATATTGATGTCATGCAAATTAGCCGAGCTATCACAATTTTTGCGGACGAAGTCGCGGGCGAAGTGCTTGTTGAAAATAAAATGGCAGAAAGTAGGCAGGCCAGGCCCTAGAGTAAAAAGCTCACTTCTTCCTCTTCTAGAATCGATGACTCAGATTTTGTCCGACCAGACCTCATTCAAGTTCTGGAGGCTAAAGCTTACTGTGTTTAGGTATTTAGTGTTTTGATTTCATTTTTTTTTGCGTATAATATTCAGTATTATTTAGAAATTGTGGCTCCGGTTTGGTATAGTGTGGGCTAGATCTCTCCAACCCTGGGCTTTATGCGGCATTTAAATATTGATTCGGGGAGGCGTAGACGGTGGCAGCGTGTGGTCTTGCAAAACGTCTTCTGAATTTCACAAGGTGGACTGATGACCAAGTGAAGGTCTAAGAGAATTAGCTAAATCGCAGATGCATTAGCCATTAGGGGAGGTTTATGGCCAAAAGTGGATGACTTTTGTTTGAGGTAAAAATTGGACATTAATGAGTTCAATGAGTTCATCAATTCAACAATTACAGCTAATAACCGAAGCAAAGCAGTTTTTTTTTCAACAAATTATTTTAAAAGTGTAACAACGAAATGCAAGTATTTTGCCTACAGTGACCCCTCTGGGCCCGTCTAGTCTGCACAGGTAGAGCACGAGGGGCGCACGCGCATGCTCCAGGCACGCCCCGGGCACGCGTGGGAACGCCGGCGCGATCGCTGCGATATCATCGATATTAGCACTTGTCTCGACGATAAAACGATCACTTTTGACTAGGGTTAATGAAACGGATAGTTAAACATGGTTTTAGGGAAGGTATTTAGTGTAACAGGTAGAAGCATCATGTGAAATTGTTTTAACACATTTTATGTTTGATTATTTATGAATGTATTTAAAAAAAACCCTGCCTGGTGAGGGTATTATTAGGTTTCGATATTAGTTTATATTTATGTAATCCTGTAACAATTAAAAAAAAATCAACCCGACAAAAATTTAATAAAACGAGGAAACTAAAATGGTAGCACAGATTTCGGGGGAATGATGGTAATTAGGAAACGATTTTAAAATTTATCTAGATTTTTTCATATCGGACAAGGTTTTTTTTAACATATTGTATGTTACTCCATTCAATTTACTTGACAAGTCGAGTTCCTCCAGATTAACTAGAACATAAAGCTGCCAGTAAGTTTAGTTAGTTTTCGGCATTCCTGTAATGATACTAATAAAGTATCTGTGGATAAGCTGCCCTGCAAAATAAAAAAAGAAACAGAACTTTTCTTTAAAATTAAAACAGCCATGAAAACTGTTTGTACGGTTATTTACTTGTGCATAGTTTAAAAAAAAACTATTGTTTTGTGTTTTATAAATAACTAACTATATACTATGTTTTATTATAAATAAAACTATAACTGAAATACACTTTTATTCGAATTCCTGAACTTTCTCTCATCGGCATCTCAGTTGGTGGTCCTGTTCTCAACCGCACAAAACGACAAGGTTTTCTAAGAAAAAATGTTAACCTACCTAGTTACGTTACCGCGTTCCAGGTTTAACTTTGAACTCGTGAATTCGCTTACGCCGTACGCTTTGTGGGTTTTGTTTAAAACCTCTTTGTAGCGTTAATTGCAATTAGCAACAGGAACGTTTGAAATATGAGTTCGGCTTACATTCTCATTATGTAGGATTGTTAGGCTATCCTTTGAATTTGTTGTAGCGTGTCTGAAGCTTGGTTGTCGAGAATCATTTTTGATTAGAAAAGACAAAAGATAATTTCAGGAATCTCCAGTAATTTACCTGCAGTAAGTTTTGGAAAATAATAATAATAGAAAACACGTTTTGTATGTCTAATAGACATTAGACATACAAAACGTGAATTAATCTGATTGAACTTCTCAATCCAATCAGATTATCGCTGTTAACTTCGGACCGCTACTGTACTGTTTCTCGACTTTCCACTTACAGACCAATAGGCAACTTAAGATAAGAGGTTGAAAATACCCCCAAGCGACAGTGCCGCTACGGTTATAATTCCCAACGTAATGTTACAACCACGGCGCGGTGTTAGTTGCACGATTGTTTTCTGGTGTGACTTCTGCAGTCGAAGATCCAACAGTCTGCTATCGATATCACCACCTGCAGAACCGTATTGTAACCCAGTATGGACGAGGTAGCGCTGCAGTCAGCAGTCTGTGGTGGGCGACACGTAACGTCTGCAAATTTTACTAATGTTACAATACCGGAGGCGCCCAGCATTTTAGCATTGTTAAAATTTTCAGACAGCTTTTGATTGGACCAATTAAACTGTTATTTGTAGCAATGTGTGACCGCAGAGAATCCAACAGTCCGTCAGTTATATTATCGAAAAATATTGGATACGTGTTTTTTGTTTTATCAAATTAATAAAAATTAACTAAGATATAGTAAAACGCGTCAAAGATCATGAGTGAGGGCTTGTGACATCATTTTTCGGTAAAAAAATGTACTCAAATGCACTGTATCGTCTTTTTTTGTTTACGTGAAAAAAGAAAAACATGTGTCCAATATTTTTTGGAAATCTATCTGACGGACTGATTAGATTTTATTTCTCGTCTACCCTATTCCATCGGTCGACTAAAACTCACGCTGAATATGAGGAATGTGATGTTATTTCGTTTACTTACAGCGCAGCCACTTAAATTCTGCGTTGCAACGTTACACGGGTAAATATTTAATGATCCTTTTTGGTTGTATTGTCTGAATCATTTTGATAATTTAAAACTCGATAGCCGGTTTCATGACAAGGGCGTACCCGTCTAGAATGCCTTTCTGAATTCAGCAAATGAATGGTCCGGAAAACTCAGTAAGTTAAAACCAGAACGTTCCGAATTGCACACTATTTACGTCAGAAATAATTCAACCAGGTGTGTGAAACACCTGGTTGAATTATTTCCAATGCCTTAATTAAAGCGCTCTGGTTGGTTTTAAATACTCAGCTTAGCGTCCATAGTTGAAACTGCATCAATGCATATTATTCAGGTGTCGGTTTATGTTGAATAAGAATATTAGAACTCTGTGACTGTGTACCATATTGGGCAAAGTAAAGTGTGCCAGCCTGAGTTCGAAGTCGAACCATGACCACCTGGAAATCCTACTCTACATGTTTACATACTAAATACTTACTACATAGTATAAACAAAGCCCTAGATTACAGAAAACCATGTAATTTCCTCCGATAGCAGCGCTGTACCAGTAATACGGCGTTATCTGCCTCAATCCGAACAATCCTGCTATTTGTCGGGGCGTGGGTCCGATACACTGCATAAACACGGCCTGTTTGTACAGGTGCCTTTATCAGACTGATTGTCAAGACAATATTTAATTCGAATGTTTTGTGGTAGTTCACAAGGTACTACAGCTGTAGTGGGGGATAATCATATCTTAAGACAATGGTAAGCGTTAAAAATATCATACTCTACACTAATATTATACAGAATAACGTTTGTAAGATTGGATGTAGGGCATAATTTTTGGAAGTACATACTCAGCCGATTCCAAAAATTCTTTCAGTAACAGGAAGCTACGTTATCCCCGAGTGTCACAGGCTATATGCGATGGTTCTCGTCAGGTAACTGCTGACCATAACGAATGACGTCATTCGCTGCACAAAATCCATAATAAATTCCGTTTATCTAGAAAGAGATAGAAACAAAAGTTTAAATGGTTATAACTTTTGTGTTGTTTGGCCGATTTATGTCTTGTTTTCGCTTTTTGTCATAATTTTTATAGTACTTTAACATTCCGCATCGAAATAAAAAAAAGAAAATTTATTCATATTCCCTATTGTCAAAGACTAAGTCTGGGATCCATAGGTCAAAATGGGAAGCATGCACATGTCCATGATTTTTCGCTTTAGTGACAAATTAAGGTTTCCCTTCATTCTCCTTCCCCCTCCACCTATATCACTAAAAATATATTTATTTAATTACAAATTAACATTAATTTGCAGTACGATGACCGACTACGATGTATGGGAGAGTAACCATTATTTGTTGGTGTGAGAGTAATATTTCAGATCCAGGTTCAGCTGATAATCAGCGTCAGGCATTAGTGCGGAATTTTGCTGAACTTATTCGGCGCAGCCGTTAGGCAACAGTGTCACATTATTTTAATTTTTGATTAGATTTAAGTTGTTATTTTGTTTGGTTTTCTTTGTGCCAAATAAATATCTTTTGTTTCTTTCTATTTTTTCTTCAATCCGAGTTATCTATTCTTATGAACTTATGAACTTCAGATACCTGACTTTCGTGATGTACAAACCACAATCATACAAGTTTGTTGGGAACCCTCGGTGCGCGAGACAGACTCGCACTTGTAAAAGTGCGTCTTATATAAGTGACAGCTTCGTTTTTAACAAAATCGAAAATGTGTGTGCCATTACCAGCGATAGCACTATAGAAAAAACCAGCAAGTCTGGCCCTTTCAAATAAAATAGAGTAATAAAAGGTCCACATCCAAACCGGTGATTCGATATGAACTAGCAAATAAAAGTCATTGGGCCATTGTTGTTATTCGCTCAAACACAGTAAAACCCAACCAGTCAGTATTTGCACACCACTAAAATCTGTGCGGAAAATGTTTTCCCATCAATTGACACAGTATTTATTGTGAGCAACAATGAGCAACATCCCACGGGCAATAAATGCGAGCAAACAAGGGTGGGTGTACACTGGCAGACTTATCAATCGCACCGTTTGACGTTTAGTGGCGCATGAGCGTCGGCCGGCTTAAGGGCGCGTGCACACTGCGCCCGCGCCACGCGACTGCTACACGTATGCTGGAAGGGTGGCGGGGCTTAAGATGTTTGGTGTGAAGGTAATATATTAACCAGGGCTTAGAACTGTTCGAAATCGCAACGAATAAATTAAGTGGGTTTATCCGTCACGTTTTTTCAGTAGTAGCCACGGAGTCTGGATTTGTGTCCGACCCATGGGCCCCCCAATAGGCTCGCGAATCCGATTTTCTAGAGAATTCAAAGGCTGTCAATATTCCATAGCTATAATGAATGTGATTTACACTATGACCACTTAAAGTGTGCAGTTCAAGCTGGCGCTGCTTGTCAAGAAAAAATGCATAGCTAAGTTAAACTTGGTACTTACATTTATTTTACAGAGATAAGTTGGTTGTAACGTAGGTATAATTATGTTCTGATCGCGTTCAGTTTTATTGGTGAAATTCGCTAAGTTCATGGGAATTTGAACCTTATTTTTAGTAGTTTCAACAGAGACAGACATTTTAATTTTATTTATTTGTGATTTATCAATGGTTTCATTTGTATAAGAACATTTATCATACGTAAATAAGGTTTATTTTCGAATGAAGCTAAGCTTGAGAAGAGCAACCTTAGACTTAGCTCAAGTCTGGCTTGTCTTGAAAAACTAGTTAAACGAGGTCAATAACAAGCCAACACTGGCTTCGTCTAAACCTTGCTTAATGCAAAGATTATCCCACCGCCCACCGCGTATCTCTAAAATAAATCAAAGACAATAGTAGAGATTATAAGTCTCACAAACTACCAGGAGACCAGAATCATGAAGGAGGTATATTTTGTAAATTGTTAATCTAATACTATGCAGGGTTATTTTCAATGACCGGCCAAATTTTCAGAGATGGTTTAGAATCGATAATATTTTCGACATAATGAAAAAAAAACACAACATTTTTTTTAATACAATTTCATTCCTGTTCACTACTAAAAAGCGAACGTGTGGTGCAATAGCACAATTCAGTTCAACAACCTACATACTTAGGTACACACGCATAAATTTGGCGATGCTTGCACGCACACAACACACTAGGTTTATGTTTTAGGATATTTTTTGGAAATTTTCAAATTAATGCTATTATTTTATTTTATATTTTTTAACAATAATATTTAAAATGCACATTTGATTTGATATCTAGATCTTAATTTTAAATCATACAGCATGCAATGTAGATAATTACTTCTTCATGATTCTGGTCTCCTGGTAGTTTGTGAGCCTTTACTATCCTTGTTTCTCATCATCTCCTAATTGTCTTCGCGGGATATTTATCCCAATGGGCAACAGTGTAACACAACATGGTGTAACTGAACGGTAACCTGGTGTCCTGACTGTACCTATTAACCAAACTCGACGCTTATTAACGGTAATAGAAAGCGCCGTATTTGCAAAAACAATAGATTCTCAGACTCGACGTAAAGGAAACCAATCGCTCAGCCACCTCCTTTATCCCCCCCCCCTCACCTACACCAGACACACAGGTCAGTTTATCAATGCCGCATTCCCGTAGGCGACAATTTTAGTTCGACCGTATAAAGGCAACCAGGTTTGTTTGGGGCTCAACTGACAACGTTTTGGGAATTTGAGCCATGAGGCAAACTTTAGTAGTTTTCAGTCATTTTGGTAGCAATAACCGCTGACTGTATTGATGTAGGACTATTATAAAACACTAAAATATAGGGACCCTCCTCAATTATTAAAATATTATCTCGAGTTTCGGTCCAATATTAGACAATCGTTGGGCAAATAACTACCGAAATAGCCAAAGAGGAGAACTAGACGTACTTTAACTATCACAGTTTTTGCAGACGAAGTTGCGGGCGAAGTGCTAGTATTTAATATTAGTATGGATTTGTAATATTGCATGCGAAGTCACTCATGAACACTGAGACAAATACGGAACGTCCATAATATCACCTGTAGAAAGCCTTGAGAAATCTTGGTTGCAATACGTTCAGAATTATAGCTGCATTCATTGTGTATTAATTATTGTAGGCAATGCTGTGCAAACTAATCAAACGGACCAACAGAGACACACTTGGCAAATAAGATCTACCTAAGTCAGTATAGGTCCCTTATTAATAGCAATTCCAATTAGCTACATTGGTCTCAGTAATTAGGTAAAGACACAACTATTAGTTTGCTTAGCTTGGCAATATTGCTATAAGCTAATATTGCCAAAATTAATCATACCAATCAAGCATACTATGTATATGTATAGGGTGGAAGGTGGAACGGACACTTACGCACAAACGGACACCTACTCACAAACGGACACCTACTCACAAACGGACACCTACTCACAAACGGACACCTACGCACAAACGGACACCTACGCACAAACGGACACCTACGCACAAACGGACACCTACGCACAAACGGAAACCTACGCATAAACGGACACCTACGCACAAACGGTTACCACATATTCAGTACAGAAAGTATGCAACGGCATTCGGCGAAATATTTTTGCCGAATTTATATTCTGAAAATATTATTAATCTTTAGT
Source organism: Xestia sexstrigata (assembly GCA_941918905.2). Taxonomy (NCBI): domain Eukaryota; kingdom Metazoa; phylum Arthropoda; class Insecta; order Lepidoptera; family Noctuidae; genus Xestia; species Xestia sexstrigata. The sequence continues at coordinate 4,660,558 of OW799200.2, read as the reverse complement.
TATTCTAATAAAAAATGTGGTTTTGCAAGTTGATGATTTTGATTGTCATTACTACGAATAGAATATAATTTTCTCTAGGTTATTTTGCAGTTCTTGGTTTTATTTCCTAAAATGTCTACAGACTCGTTGAAAGTAACGACGTTTCAAAACACTACGGATGTTAAAGGAAATTTTATAAACAAGCATATTTTTTTAATTAGTATAGTTCACTTAAAGGTACATTGAATGCCTAACTTGTTTGGGAAAAGTCCATTAATTTATTCAGTGAAATAATATGTAACACAGTTACCCAATGTATCATGTTGTGGTTTTGTAATGAAAATATATTACTGATATACACTGAAATGGTCCACAATGTGCTCTCTCTCAACTATTTAAACGTTAGCTGCAAATTAACAATGCAGTGAATTTTACAAATACTTTTGTCCATTGTAGATAATTAAATATTTTAAAAGCCTATTCTTTGAGTAGGTACAGTTCTGTGAAATAATGATGAATTATTTATTTTTTATCTCGCATTTCAACCTAGGAGGTTGTCATCTGCTTAACCGGACTATCCTGTGAGTGTCTTGAGTGTAAGGCCTATATTCAGGGACATAAAGCTTTAAAACTAAGCGACTAAACTTAAGGAATCTCTGGGGAAGGACAGCATGGTACTGGTGGTGGTTGTGAATCCAATCTATACGGCTTCTTCATGTTATTCGTTATTTTTTATTGCTGAAGGTTATGAGCATAAAAAGACATAATGTGTAATAAAACTCACTAAATGTAGACAAGGTAATACTTTATTTTTCTATTCACGTCTTCAGAGATACAGTCACCACAGTTTCTTCCACCAAATTGAGCTCTCTCGGCCCCTTCCGCTACAACATTGACGGTTGGGCAGTGTTGCCATTTCTCAAAAAATAAATCTAATGAGAGGTTTTCTTTTTGAGTATTTAAAAAAATCATAGTTTCCAAGAACTCTGTAGATGGCGTTGAACTGACTACGTTACTAGGTGCCAAATCCAAAAAGCTTGGAAAAAAAACATTGCGTCACGTCTGACACTCTCGTTCCGAATATAACCATTACATCCAAGTGAAATGATGTGACATTCCGTTCCTTGCAGTAACTTACTGAACTTACGACCAGCTTCCACGCCACTCTGTCTTCGGTTCTCTTCAGGGAAAGCCGAAAAGCCGTCAAAGCCTGCACATAAATTATCCGCTACTGCGAATTATAATTTGCAATACCTAGCGGTTAATTGACCTTAAACAGAAACCTTTATCAAATTATGTCAGTCATAAAGCTGTGTCAAAGAGAACTCTTCAAACTGTCTGACGAGCAACTTAACCGTCCCACGCCCTAGCCGTGCAAAGATAGAAAAAATACATTGGTATTTTTGTGGCTCAGATCATGTTGAAAACATTGTGTGGCAAATAAGCACAGAATAATTAATGCAAACAACGCCCGCGAAATAATAGATTCGACGACTAGAAACTGGTATGGCAGTGTAACGGAAGACCCTTGTTAAACTAGGATTACAATTAGTTCGAATTTTTGGCAAAATACATAAAAGGCAAAATTTTAGATACTCACTGTTCTACCTACTTGATGTTTTAGTATGAAGTAAAGCCCTAATTAAAAATCTACTAGGTAGGTATATAAAATATGTTTTAATTCAGTTGGTTAGACGCCCAGATTTTATACAAAATTGCCCATGGCACACAGATAGTTTGTAACCTGGATAACGTGGGATAATTTTTATCCCGGTAAATGAGCTTACACAGACGAAGTTGCGAGTAGCTAGTAGCTAGGGTAGAAAATATGTGTATTAAGTAGGTAGCAGTGCAACATATCAATAAAATTCATAGTTGGGGTACGCACCTCAAATTAAATGGAAGCTATTAAAGAGCTCAGTATTGTCACCTAGCCCATGAATTATTTATAAGTGAATTATGCGGAATGGTGGGAGAATGGCGAGCGGCGACAAAGGGGAAGTAATCATTTTGTCAGCATCGTTCTACGTAATCCTTTTGGTATTTAAGCATTAGAAGAAAGTACGGAGGGATTTTAAGCTGCGAAAAAAATCTATTTGAGAGCTGGATCTCGTTTTTGGTCGTAATACTTATATTTTTTGTAGTTTGTGTACCTACTTAACCCCTAAAGGTGGTATAGTAGACTCTATTAATTACCTTTCTTACCCTTTAGGTGTTTAGTGTATCTTTACAGGAATGATGTTATGCATTTTTAAGTAAAACCTTTTTTTGTAAGTAAGAGCTTTTTTAACTGGTACTGTGTGGTGTGGGGAGATGAAAATCAGTTGATAATGTTTTTCTTTTTTCTAATTTTAATTTGTTGACTGCCAATTTAATTTTTAAGAATAATAAGTAGTGAAGGTGTGTGTTGTGTTTTGTTTTATTTTTATTTATTTTTCTAATAATTTTTCATTAATGTACTGCTAATATAATTATGATCTAACTGTTGATTGAAATAAAGGAATTGAATTTGAATTGAATGTGGTGAAACTCTTTATGGAAACATTTAATTGTTATTATTTTATGAAAATACTTTTACTTTTAGCATTTTTGGTCGCACTTGACTAATAGACTTTTTCATATGAATGACTTCGAAAACTTAAAAAATATGCGTTTTGACAAAGTTTCTCGTGAGTATAATTTCTTTGTATCGGTAAAGATCTCAACGAATGAAATGTGTTTACTCAATAACTCTTCCCCGTGCTGTGCCTGTTGAAAAATCTCAGTTGGTTTGGTATGTATAAAGTTTCCGACTAGAACGAAAGTGAGTTACAGTAGTACCTACCTACTCTCTACGATGCCGTCGAATTGCATTTAAAACGTTTTCACTTATATGTACGTGCGAAACCGAATTTAGTTTATTTTTACTCTAATTTAACTGGCCAGTTAAGTAGTTAAATGAGTTTAAAACAAAACGAAATTCAGTTTTCAATCGAACTTATCATCTAATTGGGTGATTTATATAATAGTGCCTGGGGGTTTTGAGATATGCCCAATATGAGATTGCCCTCACATCACTTGATCCATAACATAGATACCTACTACTTATGGTCAAATAGAAGAACTGTAGCGTCCCTTAGGGGGGTGTACTGTGCCATATCGAATGCCAAATAATCGAATACCTATCAATAGATCGACCACTATAAATCGAATGTCTGAATATTCGAACGTCCATAATATCGAAGGGTTAATAAATCGAACATTCAATATATTATCGTCACTCAATACATCGAGTGTTCAAAATATAGAATGTCTGCTTGATCGAGCGATCGACGCATCGCTGATAGTAGTTCATCGGTAAGGAGTTCCGGTTCGGTTTAGTTTCTCGCCTCTTTAAAACCATGTTTTTGTATTCCTATAGGTACTGTTTGTCCCCTTGTTTGGTATATGCACCTTACCCTCCATTTTTAGGTATTGTATTCTTGCTAACTGTAACCTGTTCATGCATATTATTAAAATCATAATCAACCCATAATTTAGGACTTAGATCTCCTTTTTATAAGAGGGACTCCAATTTTTGGTCGGATCGAATATGTACTTTGAATGCTCGTAGCTAAATAATAGGGGTTAAAGTATACACTTCGAATTGACATAAAATCTTCATGGTGTGAGGTTTTTGTGTGAAACTTTTTTCAAGTGACACCTATGAGGTTCTTCTTTTAAAAAATGTGCAACATTAGATTTTACAAATTGTTTTTTTTTTATTCAGTTTAGACGTAAAGATGGATAGGTACTTCGAAAATCCGAGTTATTTTTGAATACGAGTTCAGACGCGGAACTACCGCGGCAGATACGGCTCGCAATATCAACGTTGCGTTTGGAGAGGAGACTGTTTGGTGGTCTCTTCATGGTGTTATTCACTATAGCTTTCTCAGGTCTGGTCAGGCAATAACAGCAGATGTTTACTGTGCCGAACTTCGATCAATGATGGTAAAACTGGCAGTGAAACAACCCCGACTCGTGAATCGATCTTCACTATTATTTCTCCATGATAAGATGAGGTCTTGCCTCACACAGCACGAGAAACCGTTGTAACTCTACAGGAGCTGCAGTTAGAAACTATACGTCATCCTCCGTACTCGTCAGACCTTGCTCCAACGGACTACCATTTTTTACGTGATCTGGACAATTTTCTACGTGATAAAAAATTTTCTTCCCAGGAGGCAGTATAAAATGCTTTGACACAGTTTGTCGAATCTAGATCCTCAGAGTTCTATCGTAAAGGCATAAATGAACTTCCGTTTAGATGGCAGCAATGTATAGATAATGAGGGTAAATATTTTGATTAAATAAATATATAAAAAAATAAGTTTAAATTTTCAGTACAGATCTTTGGCAGTCAGAGGCCCGAAACAATCACAACCAGTCTTACCAATGGGTATCGTATTGCCTAGTTCACTGGGTGTTGGAGGTCAGATAAGCAGTCGCATCATCATTTTAACCGAAAGACGTCCTCTGCTGGACATAGGTCTCCGAGTATGTACCCTAAGTTAAATAATTCTAGGTCCTACAAGACAGTTAACGACCATCCTGTTATGTCGACCGGCGAGTACGCAAGTGTACAATGTAACAGACTAACCGTTATGCCATTTCATTATAATGAGAATGTATGGAACGAATCGTGAGGCTGTCATTCTTGCACGTCTTTAATTCTTACAATGATAAACCCGCTGGCCTGATCCTTCAGTTAAACTATTCTCATTGTAAGTGTTAATGTCCTCTTCTACGTATACACATATTCTTAATTTATGTTTAATTTTATGGCAACATGTTGTAGAGACATCTTGTTGCATGTAACGGTTATGGGTGGTCCTATCTTTGCACCGTTTTGCTGATATTATAAAAGCAACGATGAATTGATGAAACCTCCAATAAAATAATTATTTGTCGTTTAATCGTACTTAGATTATTTTACTACTGTTATACTACTTACACATTTTTTTTTATTGCGGTAGTCTTCTTCTTCGAAGAGTGGAAGGCTGTAGCGGCTGCCTTTGCCCAGCTGTGGGACATTATAGGCTAAAGAAGTATTCTTCTTTACGTGTCGATGAACTCAAATTGTGTTATACCAGTATGTAGCACAGCTCCAACATTTGCTTCAATTAAACTCATTCCGTGGGAAGTTATCACGTTACCAAACTCCACTCGGGCCACCACGGGCACAAGCTAGTATTGTACCAATGCGAAAGTAACTCTTATCTGTTACCTTTTTCGAGAAAGAGCGTGTATTAATTTGAATGTCTGCCTTCTGGGTACATTTCCCGCCAGTGACAGCGCCACGGATGATTTTGGTTGATGCTCCAAAATTCTTTCCTTAGGATACTTGTTCATATTATTTAGATCTATTTGATAATTTGTGTAATACAATAAAATCATTCCTACTGCTTTGTGTAATATGAATATCATAAGCAACCAATTTAACAAAAACAAACGTTGATCCAGAATTTAACATAGTAGCTGCACTGTTCTCAGCACTCGCTGTAGCCATCATTCGGCAAAATTAGGGTGGGACCCCCGAACCCACTGTAGGAGAGTTACCAGTACATCCAGGCAAGGGTAACGAATCCCATATCGCGGCTAGACTATAATATTATATTGGCGACCTCAGCAGTTCTAGTGCTGTGGCTGTCGGACTGACAGGGTATAGCTCTCCAGTTCCAACCCAAGACATGCATGCACCTCTGATTTCACATACATCGTGAAGAAACCAGCATACCTGAGAGATATTTCTCGACGGCATTTAAAGCTAAGTCAGCACGGTCGGCACATATGGGCGGCATTAAAAATTCTAGGAAAAAAAAAAGATTATAAAAAGATTAGGCACTAATTACACGATACAGAAACAGTTAAATGCTGTAACAAACAGCTACTAACATACAAACGTTCGAAGGATACATAGAACTGTCACAAATGAATTAGATATTTAGGGTTACGTACCCAAAGGGTAAACGGGACCATATTACTAAAACTCCACTGTTTGTCTGTCTGTCTGTCTGTCACCAGGCTGTATCTTATAAACCGTGATAGCTAAACAGTTGAAATTTTCACAGATGATGTATTTCTAAAAAAAATAAAAATACATATATACGATAGTATGGAACCCTTCATGCGCGAGTTCGACTCGCACTTGGCCAGTTTTTTTTTTATATATTTTCAGTTATTCTATCCAATATCCTGCATTTTCCTCATCCTCAGCTTAATGAAGTCTGAAAGAAATCAAGTATTTAATAAGTTAGCACGTCTTCTATGCAAGGAGAAAGATTACCATTTTATTAATCCCCAACAGTTAATTTTATTGAAATATAATGAAATGAGATTCTCATTCTTACCAAATGAATGCTGCTGGGACGATTCAAGTTCCTAATGATTCAGCGAGAAGTTTATAAAGTGGGTGAGGAAATACGTATCTATTATTATAGTCTCATTACAAAATCGGCGTTTCATTACAAAGATGGCAGAGGAGCAATATTATTGATTTGTGAGATGTGCAGTGTGCTAGCCCTGCGGTACTTAATAGCTTAGGCGGTCGAGGGATCGTTCGAACGCAGGTAGTACAGTCGCCTACGCCTCACTTTAGTTTTGAAACTTCTGAAAACATTTTACAACATCTCAATGTTGTAAAACAAAAATGTTACAAAACATTTAACTTTATTTGAAAGCATACTTTTTATGTGCAGGGTGATTGGAGTTTTATATGCCATTTGGTGCAAGGAATTTGGTCATTTAAACACTTTCGCCGGGAATAATAAATTCTGTTTTTAATTATTATTTTTCAAGTTTTATCAACCCCGACTAAGCATGAGGTACTGGGATCGAATCCTAGGTCGGGCAAAGTGTTATTGGGGTTTTCTATCAGGTATTTCTCAGTAGCATCCACTGAGTGTGGATTGCTGACCGTTTGATGGCAATAGGCTCACCCTGTATTACGTTTAGTAGCGGCGCAAGCGCACGTCAGCATCGCTACTGTATTTAGGGATAATGACTTTTATTTTTGGTGCGATAAAACTCGGTTTACGGAAATGCTCAATGTAGGGCACGTTCAAAACATTGTAACATGGAAGTGTTTAAAGTAAAGTAATAAGATTTAAAACTCCAATTAAAAATGACGTGTGAAAATGTTGGAATTTTCACCTATATACACACATCAAAAATGTCTAGGGATCAAGCATTTTTATGCGGATTTCTTGAGATTGAGATGTGGCTTTGTAATAAATTTATGATTTTATAAATTTATATGGATCCTTTTTGGTGCATTTCATAATTTGAATCAGGAACTCTCAATCAAATTCGAGTAAAAGATGAAAATAAGCTGTCAATATTTTCCCTATAAAAACATACAACGCATTGAAGACATTATTAGTGCTACTGTTTCCCTACTACTGATTAAAACCAACGTTATTATGGAGCGGCGACGTCATTTAAGCAGGGAAGAAATGCTCAGAGCCGTGGGAATGATAGAAGCTGGTTCCCGGCAACGTACTGTAGCTTTAGCTCTGAATACAAGTCAGAGTGTTATCAGTCGAATTTGGACACGTTACCGAAGCACTGGTACCGTGGCTGAGCGCCATGGAGGACGGTATCGCTGCACCACACGGAGACAAGACCGATACATTCAAATCTTAACTCGAAGAGCTCCAACAATAACCGCCATGATGTTAGCCGTGAGGCTTCATCACTCTTCAGGGAACTTAATTAGCGACCAAACAGTCAGAAACCGCTTGCATGAAGTGAACCTTCATTCCCGAAGACCGCTACGGGTACCACCTATAGCAATGCACAATCGTAGGATTCGATATCAATGGGCTCTTGAACACAGAAATTGGGCAGAAGAACAATGGCGTTTCGTGTGCTTTTCTGATGAGTCTCGTTTTGGTATGAGACCGGATACAAGACGTATACGACACTGGAGAACCCCTGGACGCCAACAGCGATTAAAATCCTGCCAGGAAGTCCATCCTTATAGTGGTGGAACCATCATGGTATGGGCGGGTATTTGGATCGGCGAATGAACTGAGTTGATTTGGATCAGAGGCAACCTCAACGCTCAAATTTATGCTGAGACGATTGTATCAGACGTCATCGTTCCTCTACAAGTGCAAATCGGTCCCTTATTTCAGTTAATGCATGATAATGCACGACCGCACACCGCAAGAGTTGTAAGACAGACTCTCGCCGCAGCTAACATCAATGTCCTGCCCTGGCCTGCTCAGTCGCCAGACTTGAACCCGATTGAGCATGCATGGGATATGCTACAGAGAAGAGCTCTGCCGAATATGGAGGGTATCCAGTCGCAAGAAGACCTTTTTTTGTTGTTGCAACGAACATGGGCGGCCATTCCACAGCGTGATTTGGATGAACTCATTTTGAGTATGCCAAACCGATGTTCTTGTGTTGTTAGTGTTCGCGGTAGAAACACGGATTATTAATTGTTTAAGTTACCCAATAAAATTTTAAAGAAAACTGTTATTTCAGTCTTTTTTTCGAACTTTAATGTTAGTGGTTCAAATGTCAAAAATCCCTTTATTAGGAAAATGGCAAATTTCTTTATTAATGCAAAGGTGACTTGGTTTATCGTTACTGTGACAAACGAAAACACTTTATTTGATGAATCCTTAAAGAAAATTTTAATTAATATCAATCAGGAGAAAAGTTATTGCAAAAATATATGTTGATCCCTAGATACTTTTGATGTGTGTATATATCTCCGTAACTAGGATATATTTTTTTGTTCTCAACAACAATACCTGGGAACTCCCCAGGTATTGTTCAGAACAAAAAATATATCGCGATGACGAGAAGAAGTGGTTGGTGGATGGTTGGTAGGGAAACGTGTTTCTACGTCCTTTATAACCCATTTAATTTTATTGATTGGTGCTTTTGTTACGTAGGGGGTAGAGCAGCGGTGGCGGCCCCGACTTACGAACAGTAAGTCGTAGGTTCAAATCCAGGCAGGCGGCATTACTTTGTGTAATTTATTTCATCACCACTGCTCTCAAAACGGTGAAGGAAAACATCGTGAGGAAACCGGCATGTCCTAGAACCAAAAATTCGAAGACATGTGACATCTACCAATCCGCACTGGGCCCGCGTGGTGGATTATAGCCCATACGCAAAATACCCGCTTTGACGTTGAGTTGCGGACACCAGCCCGTTATACAATACGTAGGGGGTATCTTTGGTATTACTAATCCGATTCCAAAAACACACATATAGCTAGGTACATTTATAAATTTCCCATGGGTTAATTTCTGTACATAACGGAAGCAAAGCCGCGAGCCAAAGCTAGTAATTACTATGATGTGGGCCAATATTGATTTTACTAGCCGAATCAATATTCGTGGTTAGTTTAGGAAATCAAACAATCTATACAAATAAATGAAATTGAAGTGTCTGTAATATCAAAATAACAACTCTATACTGAATGCATATTAAAATATACACGGCACTTATAATAAAAACACATATTTTTCAATGTTTGTCTGTCTGTCTGTTTGTCCCGGCTAATCTCCGGAACGGCTGGACCTATTTTGACTGGAATTTTACTGGCAGACATCTTATGATTAAAAGGTTTAACTAAGGCTACTGTTATATTTTAGATTATTAATTAGGGGAGTTCCGTGCAAAAAATTTAAACTCTTGAAATTGGTAACAAAATCCGATTCAAAAAGAGATATAATATTGTTTTATTATAATAACGCGAACGACGGTTGCGGGAAACACCTATAGTATTATTAAATCAAATTACCCATCCACGTTAACGGTATAATTATGCTGTTTGATTGGCAGCTTATAATGAAGGATTGTTTACTGACCCGTCACAGATAGTTTACCTCCGCCCTTGCTTCGTTCTCAAAATCACAATGATCCTTAGGCTACAAGCATAAGGTTGACATTAGGTTGCTATAACTGACAAGTCCGTCAAAATTATAGGGATCTTTATTTTCGTGATTTTATAAGTTGCTGTGGCACCGCAGCAATCACTGGCAAATAACTGTAAAAATACTGTTATTTCACCCTTATTTTTTTATTCTCAAACACCTTAGATTAAACGACGTAGTAAATTGTATTTTACAAAAAAAAAAAAATTTGGGTTCTGTGGACAACAATAAAAACAACAGAACCCGTTATAAATTATTTATGTCATCGGGATGTCCATTTGATTTCAAAACTTTTACACTTTATCGGCGTTTGGGAAGTTGTGAAAGATTAAAAATTCAAATAAAATCTAAAAATTGTTTAAAAAATAAAATGACTTTTATAAAAGTCACGCATGAAAGTAATCCATGGGCAGATGTCGACATTGTTGGTAATCGGATTACGCTACGCAGCGTGATGACGACGGCGACGTGACGTCGACGTGGTGACGTGCCGAGGCGCTGTCATGTCCCGAGTCTGTGACAAAAGTGACTGCTGACAGCGGGGCTCGTATTCAGATGGGTGCGGTATTTGGGACGCCTGAGGATTATCGCGGAAGCCCCATTTTAACCCTTTCAGCGGGATAAGTTATCATGCTCATCTACTATACATCTAAGTATGGCCACGAGCAATCATCCTGCGATCATGGCGCTTGCAACAGCATCGGAAATATCGGGAGCTCAAAATAATTAATGATCACGGAAAATATCCCATCCCGTAAGTAACAGTTTATGTTGAGCAATGAAATGTTCAAAGAGCGATTTTCTTCTGCTGTATTGATTAACGTTTTACGTCTTCATTAACATTGTATATTGGAAGCCATACTATGTATTCCGAAATAGGTATTATCTTAATGTAGATACCGTAATTGTACGAGAAAATCGCCCTTGAAGTTTGCTAATTGTGTTTACATTTTAATACTCGCGAAATCGTGACTGTACGAGTACATAATATGAGGAATACTTTTGCAACAGTATTGGCTTGGAGGCCTAACGGACTCAATCTTTATCCGAGAAGGTTTAAAAGGTGTAGTGTCCTCAGCAGATAGACAGTGAGCATTATGAATGGAAATAGAATGCGGCGTTCTTAGTTTCTTAACTGCTGATTGTTTCATTATTATAATCCTTTCAGCCGAAAGGCGTCCACTACCGGACAAACATCGACCGGCCCTGTGCTTTTTGCATCATGCAGATGATTTGTTAGCATTCCTGCACCCCTTATCCTGTAAACACTGGCAGCAAGGTTCGTATACAGATGGATGCAGTATTTGGGTCGCCTCATCGCTTGTTTTCCCATAAGCAAGTTTAGAAAAATAGATTAATTAATAATTAATTAAATAAATGAAAGTCCAGAGTTAATATTTCTGGTATTAGAGCGCACTCAAACCGCGTCCTCTGCTGGACATAGGCCTCTCACAAGCGCCACATCGGCCTATCCTCTGCTTCTTGCATCCAGCTGGTTCTCTCAATAAGGGTTCAGGGCATTAGTACATGATTTCTCCAAAAAACCTCAAATATCCCATTCGATTAAAATTTGACACCTAAGAAAATATTCGCTGAAATAATTATTTTTCATAATTTCAAATCAGTTTAGTGTAGCGAATTTCAACTGTGCCAATATTCTCAGGGTAAAATGGCTGTGAAGTACGGACGGAAAGACGGACAGACGGACAGGACGATTCTATAACGGTTCCGTTGCCAAATGGACAAAAACGGAACCCTAAAAACCCGTCCTTGAAGTGTAACTGCTCGTATTGCGAGTATTGCGACAGGGGCGCAGCTCTCGCCGCCTCTCGCACAACTTCGCCATTTTTATTTTTCTTTTGAAAGCGCGTTCACGGAAATTCCTTTTTACTCTCAACCTTCGTTCACACTTGTTCAATTCTTTTCAGCCATTTGATTTTTCAAATACTACGCGAGATTGAGTGCCTTTTGAATATATCCGGTTGTTAGTTAACACCTAGTTCGAGGAGAACCTGTTAGCCACCTTTGTTACTTAAAATATCATTGCAGTTATCCAGATCGGACACGTACGGTTCTGTTTTTGACCAATTAGCGACTCATGGCTTTGAATACATTCCTCGTTCGCCGCTTCATGCTGTGAATACGGACGTTTCCAAGTTCATACGTTTGAAACGCGTGTCCGTTTGGCTTGTTTTGTAATGGACATTAGCTTTTTAATGATTTATAATCATATTTGGTGTAATGGTTTGTGTAGGTTAGTGGGTGCACAACACAACAATGCAACATTCAAAATTTACAAATGTGTCTCATAGCAAAGATTTATCACTAAAAATAATTGGTGCTTATTAATAGATTACAAAAAGACGACTTATTATTGTATTCGTCCGTCACCTTTGTTTCACTGATTTAATTCACTTTGCTTTGCGTATTTTTTTTTTCTTAATTTAAGTAAAGTACAGTGCAAACTGTACACATAGCAAGAATTAGTATAAGATATCACATATAAAACACACAAAAAATTAAAAAATAAGTTCCTTTCCGAAGTAGGTGACCAAAATGCCATAAACAAAAGTCACCGACTTCCAAAAGTAGGTAAAGTTTTTTGTTACTTTTGTTGTGTTTTATTGTTCACAATTGTATTGTAATAATAAAGAGGACGTGTGCCTTATCAACCTACTTTGTATAATCCTGACTAATATTATATTTATTTTTATTATACAATGCGTAAGTAAGTTTGTTACTTTTTCACGCCTTAACCACTGAACTTTTGCAAATAAGTACGTTGTCAGGTACCTTTCATCCCAGAAAAGTACAGTTCCCGAGGAAAACAACAATAAAGTTCTTATGATAATAGATGGCACCACGTGACTTTCGAATCATGATTTAATTATACATAAACATGCAGAGTATAACCCGAATTGGTTGTCAAATTCTAAATTAAAGCTAGCAAAGCCGCGGGGCAAAAGCTAGTTGCAATTATTTGAGAATCAAATCTAACTTTCCACGTTTGCGGAACCGCAGTTTAACCAGTGGAGTCAAACTTGATACGCAACTTTGCTATGGTCACCATCAAAAAAACATTAGCTTGACATTGAAACTGTATCACAAACCAACTCTCCGACAGGGCTGGGGCAAAGCATGACGCTAATTCGTTAGATGTAATTGATCGCAAGCGCATTCAGCCGCACGCCTCGTACACTTGCGCACGATAGGGTTGCCAGCTATTAATTATAAATGTCACGTTTACTGTAAATGTGGAGCGATGATTTTGTAGATGGGTGTTCGTGTTTTTTTTTTGGGATATCCGCTGCTCACCGTGACCACCAGAAAGCGACGAGCATTAAGACTCTACGAGAAACTTTTCGAATAATTTCCAATTTCTTCCATATCAAGCAGGAGACAGAACCAAGCTAGGCTAGGAGCCAAAAATCATCAGTCGTCTAGTACAAGAGTTATATAAGATATGATTATTTACTTGCGTAAAACATGGTCGGAGTAGGCGGAACGCTAGTTGTTACACCTTGAGTTGGTTGAAAAAAATGCACGTGATGCTGGAAACTGGTGGAGGGTTTCTGCGAAGGGCCCTCCCCCTGGTGGGGGAGGGGGGCTATAAAAGTGGCCTAAAAAACCTCATGAGATTAAAGGATGGCGCCTAATTTAAAACTCCAGAGATAAAAAAAAATGTGCCTTGTTTTATTTTTGTGGTGTGCAACTGAATCAAAATCCTATACTATTATTATAAATGCGATAGTTTGTGAGAATGGCTGGCTGGATGGATGTACCTATGTTACTCTATCACACAAAAAGTACTGAAAGGATTTGGATGAAATTTAGCACACGGGTAGTTTATAACCTGGATTAATATATAAGACAGTACCGCACATCACGCCGGCGAAGCCGCGGGCATAAACTGGGTTAGCTAGCTAAGTCTGTTCCTCGCGGGTGCTTTACTACCCCAGGGACGGTATAAAAACTCTGACACAGTGTGCTTAGACACTAACCACACGATGAAAAGGAAGAACAACCATCTAAAGGTGCTTATGTCAAGTGTATCAAAAACCTTATCTTCAAGACGAATAAACTTTCAACGTATATATTGTCTTTGTGAGTCTGTTTTGATGGTTTTATTTTAATGCTAAAGGTAACTTTTATCCAAAACGGTAAAACAAAATGGCGAAAATCCTTTTTACTTTTGTTCAATAAACCGTTACAACTTATTTTTCACAATCGTGTTTTATCCCACCAGATTTATAAATACAATTATTTGTTTAACACATGTACTATTTGTTTACCTTTATCTAAGCACATAATTTAAATCGCGTTAAACGGATTAAATTAAAACTAGAGAAGTCATAAAAGCTACACAGTAAGTTCAACCCTTTCTCCGACACCTAGGGTTTAGTTTCTATTTTCGTGTTGTACGCGACCAAAAATAATTTATTATCTAAAGCCAATAGGGGTGATACCCAGGGGGGTTGTAACAGGTGGTGTAATAGCGCAGACAGATCAACCCTAATTTTTGGGGATGATTTTTAGTTAAGCTTTTGCGTGTCAATACATTTGGGCCGTAGATTATATGATAAGACTTTTTGGAGCAGATCTACCTACACTTGATTCATACTCCAAGATATCATAAATTATATTATTTCTAGCTGTAGCCCGCGACTGTCGTTCGCGCGGAAATATTAATGTGTATGTGTGTGGAGACTAAAAAATCATAAAAATCGGTCACGCCGTTTCGGAGGAGTTCGATACCAAACACTGTAACTCGCGATTTTTATAAATTAGAAGATATTATAACTATCCCATATTGTCCCACAGCTGAACAAGCTACTACTAAATGATATTTATTTTTTAAATTGGTTGTAAAAAAACACTATTACTCGTCAAAAGAAACCTTAAGTTTTAAAACGAGATAGCGTCGGTGGTTCCTATCCGACTACTCGGAGTTTCTTCTCAGAGAACGAGACAAACTCCGAGGTCACAGTCTCTTTAAGTGCAGACCTAAAATCTTAGTCAAGTTATATGAGTACCATGCAGATTTGAGTGGACCTGTCCAGACAGTGCAAGCATTTGTCAGTCAATCGTGTAGTTCAACTCCGAACTTAAAAATGCATTATTAAGTAAGAGACGTGATCTGACATCATCATCTGCCTAGCCTTTTCCCAACTATGTTGGGGTCGGCTTCCAGTCTAACCGAATGAAGCTAAATACCAGTGTTTTACTCGGAGCGACTGCCTATCTGACTTCCACAACCCAGTTAGTACTGGGTAATACGATATCCCTCTGGTAAGACTGGTTGTCAGTTGTCAGACTATACTGTAACGACAGTCAAAGATCTACAAATGACAGCCGGGACCAACAGCTTAACGTGCATTCCGAGGCACGGAGGAAACACAGTATGTAATGGGTGGTGGGTGGTCACCCATCTACGGAGCTACCTAGGCAAGCACGGTATAACCTGAATATCGTCCCGAATGGATCTTATTATTTAGCCACGAGCTCCCCCCGAAAAATATTTGAAAATGACATGGACTTTAGAAACATCTGAGTTAGTTTCGATTTTTTTCCAAAGTGCTTGCAATAAGAAACACAGAAATCAGTGTCGTTTATTACTATGTAACTACCTAGGTACTTAAATAGTATAGTTTAACAGACACAAATATACATGTAACACAAACACAAGTAACACAAACTGTAACACGGGTTTTTTTCAAAAACCTACATCGGGCACAGGCCGTCACAAACGCTGAAGACAGCTGAGACATGATATTGTACACATTAACTAGTCGGCTTTGTGAAGAATAAAAATGAAATGACACAATCATAGCCCATAGTTTAACAGTTTATTTAGCCAGGTAGGTAATAATCCTTATAATCTGTTTCACTGCTATTTCGTAAAAGTAGTGTGGCTTCCAAAATCCTGTTCGTGAAAACGTAAAATTTTGTCAATACAACAAGAGAAAATCACTTTTAAAAGTTACTGCGTGTGTCATATTTTTGCTCGCGACTGCTCGTCGAGCTAGCCTCAGGATAAAATACCTTTGACGACTGACGTGAACACGATAAAGGTAAATCTTTGCGTTTACACAGAGGTCAGCCGGCGTATATACCATGTGAATATTGTGTGTTGGGTATATATAAGTATATATAATACTGAGGGTGTTGGGTGATTTAGTGTTTGGGAAAGATACCTTTGACGAGGGCACGTCAAACTTTTCCTGATGCTGGCAAAATCTACTCTAGATTGGATAAACTTGACCAAACACACGAGGTATTCGCTGACCACTGTAAACGCGAACTCATTACGTGGAAGGTTATTTGTGTATTTGAATACACAAATAACCTACCTCGTATTTGTTGGAACCTGCAGCCATTGAGCCTGTAGCAACGAAAACTCTACTAGTAATCTGCGACCAACTTTATACCTAAATTGGGCTATAGGCATGAAGTTAATCGCTGTTTAGTCTACAGTATAGAACTATAGACTACAGAGCCAACAGTGTACATACTGTTTTAGTAACCACGCTTACGGCCTCCGCGGTTAACGTTGCCACGAATTTCCAGGTTAATTTGAGGTCGATAAGCATGATCAACATGAAACGTTCACACTGCACACTGGTACCACACAGGCCTTTTAGTTCTCTGTGAGAGGGAGTGGTGATACCACCACGCGGGCAATTGCGAGTTGGTACACATGTTGTTTTGTCTTGATTTATGTTATCACGACATACCAACTTATTCAAGATCCTTCGGCTTAATGAGAACAGTGGTGAAGAAATAAATGACACAAACTGTTAAGTGTCCGGTCCGATCTGACTACCTACAAGTTGTAACCCTTGACCACAGTGCAGTGCTCCCCATCTGTCGCCACGCGGACACAACAATGACTGTTCCTGTTAGAATACTATTCCGTCTATTATTTAATCTGCGAACCTAATAAGGTTCTTATATAAATGACCACGTCGTCGAAGTCACCACATTGTCGAATGCCCATGTCACACCCATTCCTATCAAGATCGGAGACTCTACACTCGAAGTTGTAGACGATTATGTGTACCTGGGACAATCGGTCCAGTTAGGTAGGTCTAACTTCGAGAAAGAGGTCAATCGTCGAATCCGACTCGGCTCGGGAAGTTGCGCGGTATCTTCTCGTCGAACTTACCAGTGTCTCAAGACGAAAGTCCATGACCAGTGTGTGTTGCCAGTGATTACATACGGGACCGAAACGTGGTCGCTCACTTTGGGCCTCATCAGAAGGCTTAAAGTCTCCTAAAGGGCAATGGAGAGGGCTATGCTCGGAGTTTCCTTGCGTGATCGAATCAGAAATGAAGACATCCGCAAGAGAACCAAGGTTACCGACGTAGCCCGAATAATTGCCAAACGTAAGGGGCAGGGCACATTGCTCGCAGAACGGATGGCCGATGGGGCCGAAAAGTTCTGGAGTGGCGACCGCAAACCGGAAGACGTTGCGTTGGAAGGCCTCCAACTTGGTGAAGGTTGCGGGTATCCGCTGGATGCGAGTCGCACGGGACCGGTCAATGTGGTGACACTTGGGGGAGCCCTATGTCTAGCAGTGGACGTAATTCGGTTGAAATGATGATGATGATAAATGACCAGTCACCAGATGTATGTACGTGGACGAGGTGGTGTTCTGCAGTTTTCACCTACCCCAATGGGAAAAAGACGCGAGCTTATGATCCAAAAGACGTCGAGGTAGTACAAGTTGGCCCAGGCCTCGCTCTATATTCAGCGCTACTCTTTCTAAGCCTTGAATAGTAAGAGGAAACTTAGCAACTGTTCGCCCGTTCGATGACTTAAGCTGGCTTCCGGCGCAACTTGCACTGACTGAACTCAACGAGACTTAGCGCAACAACTTCTCAACTAATCGGCAAACAGAAAACGTGCCTTACTTTATCTCTGCGATAGGAAGGAAGGTTTGCCACGTATATTATTTTAGAAGTTAGTATGTGACGGTAAGTCGTGTTTGATGGGGATAGTCTGAAAGTTGATATGCACACATTGTGTATCACTAATCCGGGAAAATGAGGTAAGGTGAATTTTTTATATGAACGAGAAGGTATTTTTAATTTTAAAATCATTGAAATTTACTTTATGTTTACTCCGTGCGTTCGTGCTATACACACAGATGTCACGTTTATTAAATGATAAATGATGTTTATTTTGCAATTTATAGGTTTAACAAACACTTTTACACGTAATTTTTTTTAAAACGATATGTGTCCGGTCTTTCGTACCTGACTACTCTGAGAAGAAACAGCCGAAACAAACTCAGAGGTCGTAGTCTTTTTTAAAGTCCCAGAAATAATCTTGCCCAACTTAGTGTCTGAGCTGATCTTTTGAAGAAAGAACCATAAAGATACTTGAATAAAATTACTATTCATCCGACTGTACTTCTGTCTTTAAGCAAATCGAACGTATTGTTTTTCAACTACATTAGGTACCAATGTGAAAAGTGATAATTCCACGGAACACATTTACGTGGCGACTAGATGTTTTTACCTCCCAAACTAACTGGACAAAACGAATGCCCGTCACAAACTGCTTTCATAGCCTACACAAAGTACCATTTTATCTATACCTACTAATATAATAAAGAGGTAAAATATGTTTGTAAGTTTGTATGTAGGGGTAATCTCTAGAACTCTTGAACCAATTCTAACATTTAATTGGTATAAAGCTACATTACCCGTGGGTGCTATAGGCTATAAATTATATTTTATAAGGGTTAGGCAGAGGTGTAGGTATCTAACAATACATCCTCATTTTGCCAGTTATGTTTAAGTCCCATTCTTAGTATTATATAATTGTGTAGCATATGTGTGAGTACTCCATTCAGCCACCATTTACACATAGTTATTTTTCATTGACTTAAATATGCCTTGGTGGCTGAGAGAATGTCATGCTCACTCAAAATGTCTCGCTGATGGTGGCGGGTGTGTCGGGTCATTTAGTTCCCTTCAATATGGTTGAGTTGAATGGCGCCGATACACGCGTCATGTTCGTGAACAGGCGCTGTCAGTTGGGACTGGTCATCTCTTAGCTGCCAGTGTTCATTTTAATACCTTTATTGTTAAATTGTTGTCTTTTTTTACTCAGGACGCTCTTAATCTGCACGTCTTTCTACATCGTTTCACATATATGTATAATTTCAAAATTAATGATGTAACCAAGATTTTGTAACAATATTTTGATTCAAAAGAGTGTCCATGGAGTTTCTTGCTCGTTCTTCTCCATAGAGATCTACGCTAGGGAATGGGCAACTACAGTACTTTAAGTTATTATGCCTTGTGACTGGGACTGTAGCTTTGTTTTTTATTTGTAATTTTGACATTCAAAAGTGCCGTAATGGTCTAATTTAAATAAATGCTTTGAGTTTTAGTTTGATTTAATAGGGGGCAAGCCTAATGCTTAATTGGGCACAAATTCAGACTCCGTGGCTGCTACTGAGAAATTTATTCTTATGGAAAAACGAAATCATAGTTTGCGCGACCTGGAAATCGAACCCAGGACCTCATGGTCAACAGTCGCGCTTGCGACCAATAGAGCAACGAGGCAGTAAAAGAACAACAAAGAAGAACATGATAGTACATTTTAATACAAGTGGAGAAAGTTTGTTATTGTCTTCGAGGCGGAATTAACACCCGAGCCATAGGCGAGGGTGTTTTTAAGCCGAGAACTGCAATAATAAATGTCCACGTGTATCAAACGACGTTTTTCAATACACTTTTGAAGAAATAACATAAAAGAACGAAAAATATTTTTGTCACGAATTATTAAGAAACAGTGATTTAAATTTTCTTTTTTTTTCCGCGCTTTGCTTTCGCCAGGTTGAAGGAAAAGCAAAGGTTTAGAGCCGTTAAACAGCCTAATATGAAAAATAGAAAATTCATATATTTTTGAGTTTAGAACACAAATAAATGTTAATTTGTTTATTTACGCGACATGCCACTCACAAACCATTCAAACCAGTCGAAAGCCGTTTTTGAAACACGATACGCTTTGACGACTAAGTACCACTTGTCAGACAGCACTGCAGTTTCTGAAATGCTGAAACAATAACATTTCAAAATCATATTTTTTGAACATGGATCACTTCAAATTGAAATATAACAAAAAAAAAATATGGTTTTTTAATTAGAATATTTTAGTACGAAAGGATTAAATATTAAAATTAAATTTATTTTTGAATTTTATTAAATTAAAATTATAAATATTTTATAATGATTTAAATAATATTGATACCACCACCACGAAGTATTGATCACGTATGCGAGTAAAATATGTACTAAGGACAAAATATGACGACACGATCTCATTAGATCACTGTTTAACCGTTGTTTCATTATTATTTAACTTCGTAAATACGAGAATGTCATTTTTCTAAATGGTCTCACACAGATGTATCACATACATATCTTCCATCTACTCGAAATACAGGACAGCGTTTTTTTTATTAAATACTATAAAAATAATATTTTCATTAAATTGCCAATTTTTTTTGCATTAAAACCTTTTATCAATAATAAAAGGTTATAATGAAGTGATAGAACTTCTTATGGGACCTTGGTGAATCGATTCGGAACGGTAACGAAGCAGTTCGGGAACGAAGTAGTTCCTGAATGACTGACTGACGGATCAAGGCACAACCTAAACCGCTGAACGTAGAGACCTGAAACTTGGAGGGTGTGTTCTTTGTATGACGTAGGCATCTGATAAGAAACTATTTTCTGAAATTCTACCCCTAAGGGGGTGAAAAAGTGGGGCAAAGTTTGTATGGGACAACGTGATTCCTTGGTCCAATCTACTTCAAGTTTTGCATAAACCTTTTTTAACAAAATTGATGGAAAACGTATTTCGTATTTTATTGAAATTCATCCCTTAGCGGGGTTATAAAGGGGTAGAAAATTATTTTGGCAGTGATTTGCTTCGTAGTTGATATAATATTTATACTCTTTAGTGCTTTTGATTTAAATTACTTTTATTTTGACACGTCTAAAAACTCAATCCGATTTTATTAAAAAAAGCTTGAATTCACTTAATATCTGTGTTTCATTTGTTGTGTATACTAAAGGTATACTATGATCTTTTGACTGTACTAGGATCTTATGGCGCGTGGCCAAAATCTGAACTAACGCCACTAATTTGTTGTCTATAGGTACTACAGTGTTATATGGATCTTTTGACTATACAAGGATCTTTTGGCTCGTGGCAAAAATCTGAACTAAACAAATTTTTAAACAATTTTAATATTAAATAGTTCAACGTAGATTAGTCTATGTTATCACTTCTGTCGAGCGTCCCGAGACGCACACGTTTTTTTTTACTTTTTTTTTTACTTAATTAAATACGGTAAGCATTTAATAAGTTACGTTAATTTTATATTCAACTACAAACACACCGAAAAATCGTTTTGAGTTATTTGATTCTTGTCGCAAACGAGAAATCTATCAACCCACACTGGGCCCGCGATACTTATCTGCATCTTAATATCTTTTGCTGAAAAGCAAATAAAAAAAAAGTGACAAAAACACAATGCCAACCTTGAAATAACCAAAACTAATAATGTCGATAAGTTCGGGTTGAACTGTTATGACAAGGGATATCAGACAGGTCACACGGACAGTGTTCCCAGGATGTGCGTGTGTGCGCAGGGGTGCGAGTGTAAGTGTATCTTTGCGATTGCACGTGACGCCGTGTCGTCGCCACTGCGATATTAAACTAGACTGCAGCGGTTCTCAAAGTATGTGCCTTTTGGAGGTATTAAATAATTTGATTGGAACTTCGGAAATTGGAATGTCTAGTCTTCGCTTAATTGATAGTCGTATTAGACTGTTATTTGTAATTGATAGCCAGCGACAAAGCATTTGAATAGCAATGTAAATTTAAATCTAAATTAACAAGTGCAGTTAAAGGCCAAAGTCCAGTAGCATCTTTGCCCGCACGGATCTGCGCATATCTTTGTGTGTGTGATGTTGTAACAATAACACGTCTAATAGTATTACTACGAGAAGACTATGTGAGTCAGGTGCATGTGGCCATTAGTCAACACTAGACAAAGATATAAGTAAGTTTATTATTTATTTTAAGTTTTCTACTTGTTCAATTATTCGCGTCGCGTCGACACGATTCAAAAGTAGTGCTATTATAATTCATTCATGTTGATACAGTGAGTGATGCCTAATGCCAGTTTTCAGTTAGAAATCCCCTAGTGTTGATGAAAACCGGCATTAGGCTTTCAGTTAGGAATTTGTAAGTGTTGGTGAAAACGGGGATTAGGGATTCAGTTAGGTATCCCTCAGTATTTGTGAAAAATAGGAGTTAGGCATTCAGTTAAGTGCCACTTAGTGTTGGTGAGGGTGGGCAGGATGCACATGAGTTTCCTTTTGAGGGAAAGTGGAATTCGTCCTTTCATTAGGTGCTTCATCGACCAATAATTCTTCCAAGCGTTATCGGTGCGTCGAGTAACTTCTTTGTCTCATCTCGCCTGAAGGAGACTATTTGGCCGAGATAAACAGGGTGTAAACAACCTCATCACGAAGCCGTCAACCTTCTGTACATTAAAGTAAGTAAAAAGCAAAGCAAATTTTATTGCTGGGAAACGACTTTTTTTTTGGGGTCAAAAATCCTGTTTTGTGGTAGAACTCAATGTAACGCACTCAAAACATTGTGCTGATGGATGGATTGAATAGTAAGGGGGGTCGTGGAGGTGTTTAAAGTAAAAATCATACATTAAAAACTTTTTGGAACTTTGACCCCCAATATCTTCGTAACTAGAAGGTTCCCAGGTATGGTGAAGAACAAAAAAACTTTCGCAATGATGGGGAGAACAAGTGCCTTTCGGCTTCGTTAAGAGGTTTTTACAACCTTTATTATGTACGCATGAACATATCCAACCTCCTCACCCTCTATGTCTACTTTGCGCTTCGTGCTGTTCGTCACTAACTTAGTTTTCGTCATGTTCATTTTAAGTCCGACCTCGAGGCTGGCGTGGCTAAGTTGTTCGAGCTTGAGGCTCAACTCGGCCGCCGAAGAAGAGAAAAGGACACTGTCGTCAGCGAAGCGTAGATTAGTTAATCTTGGGCGGAAATAGCTCTAGAGAGAGAAGACTTGAAAAAAGGAAGAGGAGCCTTTGCCCTGCAGTGGGACACAACGGGCTCATAATAAAAAAATACCTAAAAAAAAAATGTCCGCCATTTGTTTTTTTTTCAAAGACCCTACATCCAAGGACACTTGGGTTTTTGATGATACGTACGAGGTTATAAAGAAAACAAAGATACAGACAAGATACGAGTGAAAAACATAACCCTTCCTTGGTAGTCGTGTATAAAGTATATAAAAAAACATTAATACTGTATTGTCTTACTGAGCAGAACTTTGAGAACCCCTGGCGAACGCCCCCCGGCGAGCGCCGTTGCTTGGCGAACACACTCACCGAGATCGCGCCAGAAAAATTTAATTGTGAAATACGAGCACCCCCTCCCCCTCCAGCCCCTCTCCGTCGCCTCCCCTTTTCAGCATTCACCCCCGTGAGCCGAAAATCAGGCCGATGTCTCAGGTGGGCGGGCTTTAGATATCGGCCTGAAGCCTCTTGAATAACCTTTGAAAAAATCAAGTGCGTGCCCTTAGTTTCTAAGATTTCAGTAGATATCCCTTAACATCTACAGGTTCGTGGAAAATGTATAATAATATTGTAAATAAAGATCACCCAGATTGGGCTATTTGCAAAAGTAAACTTAATAACAGACAACAAAAATTACCTTTTTATTTAGATAGAGCATAATTATTATCATATTAAACATTTATTATTATTACACCTCGTAGGTAAATTCACCGAGAAGTTATCCAACCACAAAATATCTGAGATCTGGGGTAATTTTGTTTAGGCGGCCGACTAAAGAACCAGCCGTGTGGTATCCGGCAGAGTAGAATAGAACCAACCCATTACACTCACGGGTGTCGTATAAGGCGACTAATGTCTGAGGCAGAACACCTTGCGCCTCCGTAGACCAGAGAATGGGCAGCAGCGTTTTCTGTTAGTCTTTCATCACTGCGATCTCCAATCCGCCTGCCAAGCGTGGAGATTACGGCAAATTCCTCCCATCACGGGAGAGGCTTATGTCCAGCAGTGGACGTTATGGGCTGTTGTAGTGTGTAGTGTGGCCGACTATAATAAACGCAATAATTAGAGCTTATTAATATTAACATTTTTTATTATGCCACCCAAGGTCTATTAACCAAGTTTTAAATAAATAATGATGATTCCAATAATTTGATGTATTCTTTCGGCATACTCAAATGGACTCAGAAGGAACTTGATGGCCTGGATAGGAGGGACCGCGCACTGCTGACCCGCAAATCGGATGCATCACCCAAGGTCGTCGGCGATGAGACTCACGGAGATATCTCACTGAAGTGCAGGGATTGTGGCTTCTTAAATGCTAAGACCCTGCACAACCTTAAGGTATGCAGTCTCAGGGAATACTTCCTAGAAGAGATGTGGTGTCAGTGGACAAGGGCCTCAGCCCGCTCTGCCTAGCTAACGAGAACTGGCGCAAGCCTATAGTGGCAGACTGGCAAAGAGCAGCACGGACGCTTTTACCGGGTCCGTATCCTGGCTGCTTTTCGGTAATCGAAGATTTTGTCTGTGCAATAATGGACGAAATTATGATGACGAATAACTACCGGAAATACATTGTGAAGGATGGCACGGTTGACATAACCGTCCGGAAAAATCGATTTAACACATTATTTCTGGGTGTTCTCGTCTAGCCAACGGAGAGTACTTGCATAGACACAACCTCGTTGCTAGGATTATCCACCAGGAACTTGCTTTGAAGTGCAACCTTGTGGAATCAGAAGTGCCATACTAAAAGTATACGCCTGACCCACTTCTCGATTATGGTAATATCACGTTGTATTGGGATCGATCTATCGTCACTGACAGGGCTATTACCCCACCCTACTTAGGTGTGATAATAAAAAATGTTAATTATGGCATGCTCTATTCTAATATTAGTATTAGTAGTAATAGTGCAGACACATTTCGTCAGTTAAGTTTAACTCCCATGTGGAGCGAGTCTAGAGCAATATTACAGAATTATTAGCTCGTCTTGTTATACGTTGACCCCAATGACCGCTTCAGACGAAGTAGATAAAACGTGGCACAATAGGACCGGATAACGACCACAGATGCATTGGCTGTGCACAGTGCGCTTCATCAACTCGAATGCAAGACCTGGATTAATTTGCAATTTATTATAATGGGTCTAGGAACGTTGTGAAGGAGAAACGGGTGCCTTTATAACATGAGTGGTCAATGGAACCATAGGAGCTTGTAAGACGCCCGTTGTACGAACGTTTTATAATCTAACAAACTATTTAAAACCGGGTACAAATCCAGTATCATAGTATCATACACTCTGCCATCTTTAATGCTCTTAGGCTCGGCGCAAACGGGCCACTAACCACAGCCACCGGTGGCTGACGCGCGCTATCGCGAGTCGCCGACGCTACTGTAGCAAGTGGTCGCCACCGGCCACACGTGTGCGGCGAGTTTCAACAAAATGTATGAAAAAGCGAGTGAACTGCTTGTCGCTGGCTACCGGTGGCTGTGGTTGGTGGCCCGTTTGCGCCGAGCCTTAGTAAACAAAATGTAGAATCAAGTTATATACACCTTTTACAGAATATTTATATACAGTAAGTACAGTAGCTATAAAATTAGAACGGATAGGTCCAAAATTCAAAATTCTCAAGGGAGTCAAACAAGGCGACCCGCTATCTCCAAAGCTATTCACCAGTACCCTAGAGGAAGTGTTTAGACAGTTGGTGACCTCCTGGGAAGAGAGGTATTTGTCTCGGCGACGCGAGGTTAACAAATCTGCGCTTCGCTAATGACATTGTCCTCTTCTCCTCATCAGCTAAGGAACTGGAAGAGATGCTTTAAGAGCTAAGCAATGCAAGCCTTGAGATTGGACTAACACGAACTCAAAAAAACTCAAAGCATTTATTTCAATTAGACCATTACGGCACTTTTGAATGTCAAAATTACAAATTAAAAACAAAGCTACAGTCCCAGTCACAAGGCATAATAACTTGAGAAAGTACTGTAGTTGCCCATTCCCTAGCGTAGATCTCTATGGAGAAGAACGGGCAAGAAACTCCATGGACACTCTTTTGAATCAAAATATTGTTACAAAATCTTGGTTACATCATTAATTTTGAAATTATACATATATGTGAGAACGATGTAGAAAGACGTGCACATTAAGAGCGTCCAGAGTCCACGATTGGACTAACTGTCTGTCGAAACTGTCGAAGACTAAGCTCATGACCAACAGCTCACCGATCAACGTGCACTTAGACGGGGAGAAAATACATTATGTCCAAGAGAATACATCTACCTGAGCCAAGTAGTCTCCTTCCAGGCAAGACAAGACAAAGAAGTTGCAAAACGCACGGGAATCGCCTGGAAGAGCTACTGGTCCATGAAAGAGCTATTCAAGGGCGATTTACCCATCCCCTTAAAACATAAGCTGATGGACGTGTGTATTCTCCCCATACTGACATATGGTGCACAGACTTGGTCTTTGACTAACATCCAGAAGTCCAAACAAGGTTTGCCAACGAGCAATGGAGCGCAGCATACTTAACGTTAAACTTACCGACCGATTAAGGAACTCCACACTGCGCTCCAGAACTCAAATTGCTGAAGCTCAAGAAGCCGCTAAACTAATATGGGACTGGGCAGGCCATGTCTGCCGGATGCCGGCGAAGCCGTGGGCTCGCATATCACAAAACTGGAGCCTTGAGACAGCTACACGGAGTCGCGGCAGACCGAGGAGAAGATGGCGGGACGCCTTGGATTGGCATTCTCGTTAATTGGCAAGAAGAGGTGCAACACCGAGAAAAGTAGAAGGAATTGGGGGAGGCCTTTGCCCAGGAGTGGGACAGCTCAGGCTAACTAAAAAAAACCACAGTTCGAGCCTGTCACTGAGAAATTTCGAAGGAAAAACCCATTGATGATTTGCCCGATCTGGAAATCGAACCTTGGACATCATCAATCCTCAGCTCAACTCAACTAAGCTCAGCTCAGCTCAGCTCAGATCAGCTCAATCGCGCTTGCGACCATAGACTCTATCTAGATAGTGTCTGTGGTCGCAAGCGCGATTGGTTTGGTTTGGTTTTTAGGTTTTTGGTTTTTAGTCTAACCTGATGCAAGACTGAAATCCGATTCAGTAGGAAAAGACGTTTTGAAACCACGATGAACCTGCTTTTCAAAAATAAATCATCTTAATCAGACACAGATTAATGGCATCCCATGCACCATCATCAGCATCATAAAGACTCATTTCAATATGGCACCGCCTTGCATGCACCCAGTCGGCAACACGTGTGCCCCGGAATGCACCCGTGACCGCGCGAGGGTGCATCCGAAGGGGTGCATAACAATAGCCCCAGGCTATTGGGGTCCGCAAATTGTACCGTACAAACATATTGCCATACATTTAATAATAATTCAATGTCGCGGGGACAGTAATTAATAAATTCCGAACAAAAATTTGTATTTGTACACTGTACCGGCAGAGTTTATTGATTGTCTGCGTGAATGACAGGTTTGACACTTGTTGCTTTTAATGATGACTTAAGATTTAAATCGAGAAGCGACGACCAAAGCAGTACATTATTCTAAATCCCAAAAAAAAAACTGTTTTATTTACAAACGAGTAATTTTAGCTCTCAATATCATTCTCCTGCCCTAATCCCAATTCATTTGTGGTCGGTGCAGCATGTCTTCTTCTTCCACACTTCTCTATTACTCGTCATCTCATCAGACACCTCCTTTTTGCCATATCATCCTTCACACAGACCATCCATCAATTTTTAGGGATCCGTACCCAAAGGGTAAAAACGGGACCCTATTACTAAGACTCCACTGTAGCGATGGGCGATTCCGAGATGTTTTAACAATCGAAAGAATCGCGAGTCGTTAAAGTAAACCATCGAGTCAACTATCGACTCGCCGTTCTACAAAACAATCGAGATGTTTTTCGATTGTTTCGAGTCAACAGAATCGACCGCTAGTTTTTGTTTTCGAATCTGTCACTCAGGTCACTCTTCGATCACTGGGGTCAGTCGATTGCATGCATCGAGCCGAGGTGCATCTTAGTTACAGTCGAGAGCGAGACTCGAGCTATCTAAAGTATTCGTACGTAAGTTAACCTACTTAGGGATATTTTATGCCCGTCGCGGTACTGATAATTTTAATTATCTATTTTTTTTTATTATTGAATTTTGTAGTATGAATTCGCAATCACAAAGCAAGTCAAGAAGAACTCGCGAAACTAAACCATCCAGGAACAACTCGAATGAACGCGCCATGCGCCAGTCGCAATAACAGACCGAGTCGGACTCGAGCCCAAGTCAAAACAATCGAGAACCATCGAGATGTTCGAACAATCGAAACAATCGAATAAAACCTCTCGCCATCGCGCATCGCTACTCCACTGTTCGTCTGTCCGTCTGTCCGTCTGTCTGTCACCAGGCTGTATCTCACGAACCGTGATAGCTAGACAGTTGAAATTTTCACAGATGTTGTATTTCTGTTGCCACTATAACAACAAATACAGAATAACTAAAAACAGAATAAGCTATTTATTTATGTTTTTTTTTTGGTATGCTGTGGGAGCCCCCTTATATATTTATATAAGGGGGCTCCCATACAAGAAACGTGTTTTTTTTTTGCCGATTTTTGCTCGATATTAATAACGGCAAGTTTACGCTTGAAATATTCACAGTATATTTAGTTGTATATTCACTTTAAAATAAATAATTAAATTAAAATAAAATAAATATTTAAGGGCTCCCATACAACAAACATGATCTTTTGCCGTTTTATCTAATGGTGTATAGACAATGGTACGGAACCCTTCGTGCGCGAGCCCGACTCGCACTTGCCCGGTTTTTGGTCTTCCTCTGCTCTTGTAGTGTATGAATGTAGTATTAGGTATTCATACTCAAAACTTTCCTCACGACATTTTCCTCATTTGCAAAAGTTTGAGCTATAGATTACATTATTACATTACAGGTAAATGCTCGCCGGTGAGAGGGCGCAGCGCCTGTGCTGCTCATTGTCAAACTGTTAACGTGGACGTGCGCTCGACGCTACGGAGTTCGAGGACAATGAATATGAATGTTCTGGGAACAATTTCAAAATAGTTATACTTTGTAATATGTATTTTCTCCTAACAGCGATGTAAATTAATATAGTACGAGTAGTGGACATACGTGTTAAAATTTTCAGCGACGCGGCGAATCACCGTTTTATGGATTGAATATACTGACTTTTAACTTATTTTTATGTATCCACATTAGATTCATATCAAGGGGCAAATTTACCTAGTTCTAAAGACGAATCCATATCAGGAAATTTAATTTTTCAGGCAAGGTATGCTCGGGGGCTGACTACCATTCCGCAGATTGAAATACTCGTTTCGCACATAATATTCACTTCGTTTTAAGGTTTTATATAAAGGTACCTAATTGTATTGTGATAACAATTATGCTTATCGTAAAAAAAAACAACCACAAGTAAAATGCTAAAAGATAGGTAGATAGTAAAAACCATCACTTTTTATCATAATGTAACATCCTGAACAAAACAACAACACCCTGACTGACGTGGACCCTATGCCAGATAACAGTGGGCTACTATTTTTTATATTTTAAAATGTTTTCATAATTTTTTATTCTAATTACTAACAAAGGAAATAATGTATTAATAATGAATGATAAATGATAAATGATGTTTATTTTGCAAGTAGGTTTTTACAAACACTTTTACACGTCATTTTTTTTTTTTAAACTAGATGGGGCCGGTGTTTCGTACCTGACTATTCTGAGAAGAAACAGCCGAAACAAACTCAGAGGTCATAGTCTCTTTTGAAGTCCAGACATAATTTTGCTCAATTCACATGAGGACTATGCAGAATAGTGTCTGAGATGGTCTTTTGAAGAAAGAACCACACAGATTTGAGTGGACCTGTCCAGTCAGTGCAAGCATTTGTCAGTTATCGTGTAGCTCGACTTATAACTCAAGGCTCACTTATAATAACAAAGTATATACTCCAAGACCGCTCCAAGATTATTTAAGATGATGACAGCGTTATCATCCTAAACACCTATGACTATAAAGCGTAGGCCACATCGGCCACCCCGGCCACACCGGCCACGCCGGCCACATCGGCCACCCCGGCCACCCCGGCCACGCCGGCCACCCCGGTCACACCGGGACGAGCCTCTTTTCATACTTCTTTTCGGCTCTTTCGGTCGTTCGCGGTGTGAACCAAAGTATGGAAAGAGGTGAAACGATGCCTCGCTCGGACCGCTCACTCGCTCGCTCGCTAGCTGGCCTGCGCTATATCGATCAGGAGACAAAAACCCTCTTTCATTTACAGACTCAAATCAATTAACACCAAACACAATGTCATACAACGTGGCAATGCCGCCATCAGTCTCTTGGGCACTCATCGGTTGACTTCGTTGAGACGGAGTTTTAACATAACTGTGTAGTTATGTTAAAACAGGCGTGTGCTTGTAATCCCCGAAGGGTTCAGCGGAGGTATACCTAAGAGTACACCCACACTTCACCAGTTACGTTTTTTAGGATTATTCCAGAAATCCCCACCGACAAATCCCTACCAGTGGAGATCGTTACTTTTTTTTCCAGAAATCCCCACTAATGAAATAATCTCAGCCTAGTGGGGATTTTTGGAAAAATAAACAACAATCCCCACCAGATGTTGTTTCTAAATTGTTAAACAAAAAATGCGTTAGTCAAACCGTTTAATTAGAAGAAAAAAGAAGAACACATATTCATTTACAAGTGCACACAACAGAACAAAAATAAGAATGAAATAAAGCACCTAAAACTATTTGGATAAGTCCCTTGTAATAGGGGGCGAGCCTATTGCCAACAACCGGTCACAAATTCAGACTCTGAGTCTGCTACAGAGAAATTCCTAATTGTAAACCCAATAACATTTGGCCAGACCCGGGAATCGAACATCATACTCAGCAGTTATTTTATAGATTATTTTTTGTTTTTAATGTTTAGACAGACAGACGCGGTGGAGGACTTTGTTTTATAATATGTAGTGATTTTTTGTTTTCGGTGTTTAAAGTTATTCAAAAATCTAAAATAATTTTCACCAAAAACCTTGCTGTTCTTTCATGGTTATTTAAACTCTAATGTTGCAGTACAGTCAACTTTATGCTCATTACCATAAGGTTTATGACAGAGGTAAAAGTAACTTTGAAACGACGTGTACTGTCGCCGAATTATAGACAGCACCTGAGGGCAACACAAGTTGCAACTTAACGTCACGTCTGGGTCAGGCAGAGGTGTACCTAACAGTACATCCGCACTTCGCAAGTTATGTTTTTGAAGTCCCGGGTTGTAAGGGGCGAGCCTATTGCCATCAACCGTGCACAAATTGTTGGAAAAACTCAGTCACTTTGCCTGACCTAGGAATCGCACCCGGGACTTTAAGCGGAAGTCTTGTAGTGTAAGTCGCACGGAATGAATTCGCAGCTAGAGGCGTTCGTGTAGACTAAGGTCTTCCGAAATGTCAGATGTCATACAGTGTTCGCGCGTTGCGTTTTTATGACGTATTTATACTAATACCACAGCTAATACTCACGACTGTGTTCTTGATTAATTATGACTTGAAGATTTTAAGTAGCAACTTAGGATCTTATTTGTTAGTACGTGGAGGTAGAATAATTTTTAAATGTTTCATGCTTGCTAATTTTATGGAAAATATTGTAAATATGTATCTGAAGTTTACACCTGTTATATACGTAATAAAATAAACTTTTTATGACGTCATTGGTACTTTAAAGTATAAAATTGAATTATTGAAAAGACCTTACTCAACAGTGGCGCCATCTGGTGAGCTCAAAAACGACAGCCCTCGTTGACGTAAACTTTTCGATAGCTTGTGTAATATACATTCTGACATTTTCGTCGTAGATCGTCTCTTTGTCCAGGCCCTCTTAACTCCAAATAAAATAAAAACTACGACAAAATCATTGTCACGCATCTGACTTGTTCATGGCTGTTAGTGTCACGTCACCTTTGG
Source organism: Xestia sexstrigata (assembly GCA_941918905.2). Lineage (NCBI taxonomy): Eukaryota > Metazoa > Arthropoda > Insecta > Lepidoptera > Noctuidae > Xestia > Xestia sexstrigata. The sequence continues at coordinate 4,628,499 of OW799200.2, read as the reverse complement.
TTCGAGTGTCCCAATATTGTCATACCTTTCTTTCTAAGGATTAGTCAAGCGCGATCCGTCTCGCTGAGGGATGCTAACTAGGCGTTGCGCATTACACTGTGGCCAGGAGAGTAGCGGATATGGCTGTAGTGGGAAGTTTGCGAATACTTCGAAACTGTCCAGCTGATATTCTGTCCAGTTGCGAATCTGTCCAGTTGCTACGGAGGCGATACAATACATATTTACGATTGTTTCACTTTTATGAATGTATTAACTTCATTTTAATATATTGACTTGTTAAAAAATTAATATGACTGGTATATAATCCTTTAAAAGTGCTGCACAACTGCACGGTTCTCCCGGCGTGTGGCCAAAGTTGGAAGTAAAACCGTTAGGCCGCCATTTTCTTTTTCCAATTTTTACAAAAATCGTTTAGGTAACGATTCCTGTAAAAATTGGAAAAAGAAAATGCTAAATCAAAGACATTCAAATATATTTCTTTTTAAATCTCTTTGTGCTTTCGGCGCTTGAATGACGTTACAGCCACCTGACTGTAACGTCATTCAAGCGCCGAAAGAAGCATGTAGCACTTTACAAGGATATTTTGGCAATTGCGTGACATTGTCGGGGCCGTGTTGTTGGTTAACAGTAGCGAAATGGTTTGTGACATTGTATTGGCATTTATACAGACCTCTTTTGACTCATAATTTTATTGTGTACTGGTTCTTCTTGTTAGCTTTAGCAAAAAGTTCAAAATATTTCGCTCAAAATTTCACTCGCTGCGGAGTAGTAGCTTTTAACGTATCCGCTATAATGGTATTTCCTAGCCTCGCGGGTCCACATAACATGCAATGTCACGGTTGACGCACGATTTTCCCCGCGCACGCGTCCCGCCTGTTGTGGTGGGTAACCCTACGCCCCGGAGTTTGCGAGTTTGTCCAGCCCTAGCACGATCCGTTACCAACTTAACAACCCCGTAATTTATGGATTCAAACCAATTATTCGGTGTTGGGCGTTGAAGGTTAGGTGTACTGTTTGTAATTTGTATATTATGTACTTAGGCAGTATTTTATCTTTGAAATGTCTAATAAGTAGTTGTTTTTGTCGAAAGTGTTATCTACTCCGTTTCTCGTTATGTTGCTTGGGGTCTGACTTTGAAAGTTGTTTTTAGAGAATAATTGACACTCTCAATTCTCTCTCTGTCTTATGTCTCTTTTGTACAGACACCCTGCACCAAGCGGGTTTGACGCATTTGGTGCACATCTCAACTTGTACACCATGCTCAAATGCTGAACTTAGCAACTGGTGCACTTCTCATATGGCATACTTCGCAACTGGTGCGCTTCTCGCAACTGGTGCGCTTCTCAATTTGTCAAATAATCAAATTTCTTTAATAGATTTTCAACTTCCTAACTAAAGCATTAGGTTCAAGATTGGTTGGGAAAATTTGACAGTTCCGGGTAGCTTGATGTGCTGGCGTCAGTACATTATTATAAACACATATTCATACCTATTTAGTTTAGTTGTGTAAAAGAGAAGGGGAAAGAGAAGGAAGTATGGAAGAAGTCATGCTGCGCCGACTTTAATAATGTACCTATATCTTCCATACAAATAAATAAAATTTGAGTGTCTGTTTGTAATTTCAAAATAACATCTTTTTATTGAATGCATATTAAATATAACAAAAAATCTGTCTGTCTGTTTGTTCCGGCTAGCCTCCGAATCTGTACCGACGATGGGACTTTTACTAAGAGATAGCTTATATTAGAAGGATTGACTTAGACTTTTTATTTTAGAAAAAGGATTTAATGGGTTCCATGAAAAACAAAACCCTTGAAATGGTCAACAAAATCCAATATAACTAGGAAAGTAAATACTTTTTATCGGATTTATTCTTCGTTCGGCCCACCGAGTTTCGTCTCACATAACAAAAACAAAATCCTGGTTTGTCCCATAAAATAATTTCACGCGGCACAGCTAGTTTATGTATTTTATATATAAAACAATTGGTGTGTAATGTATATGTGTAATGTATATGTACATATGTAATGGCATAATTCTCAATTCTTTATTGCGTACCATAATGTATAAAGGTGGAAGGAAAATAAATATATTTACAATAATGGACCCCGTCGGGCACAGCGTAGAATACGTAGGAGAGAGGAGGAAGAGTACTGGCTGTTTATTTCAGTTATTTAAAATACTGTTTTATTAATGCAGAATTTAATTTAATAGTAATTATTGTTTTACAAATTATATAGATTTATTTATTAGACATTGTTAATTAATATAAAATAAATATAAATAATATAATATAATAAATAAATTATTGTTTTATGAATTTCTTATTATTTTTATTTATTACGTAATTATTTTTTATTATCCCTAAGGTGTATCTATTTTCCACATTATCATGAGTAGGTGTGCGTGGCTCTATTTGTAGAAACAATTAGATAGTTAAGTACTCATAATTTAGAATTTAAGTATTCGCTTGTACTATAGTAGCATTTCTTTAGAAGGAAAAGCTTTAATTTATTGATAAAAGTATTATCTTTATTTAAATTCTTAATTACTTCGGGTAACTTATTATAAATTTGTATGCACATGACCAAAGTACTATTGGAGTGCATATTTAGTCGCAATGTTGGTAGTATTTTCGATTATATGTCCTCTATTTTTGTAAAGAATTCTGGATACTTTCGCACGAACTTACAAACTTCAAATATGTAGAGACAGGGTAGGGATAAAATCTTTAGTTCCTGGAAGTGGGAGGATTTACAACTATTGGTGACTTCAATATTTACTAAGATTCTAAGTATAGTTTTCTTTGTAGGGTAAATAGCATGAGCGCGTCAGTGCTGTTGCCCCATAAGATGACACCGTATTTAAGCCATGCGTAAGGCGTACGCGTAGTACGTTACTATTGCAGTTTTAAGGACTGTTGTTTTTTTATCTCGCGAAGGGCGTATGAGAATTTAGATATTTTAGCTCTTACTCTCTGAATGTGTGACTTCCAACTTATATGTGTATGCTTAATAGGGTGAATTTATCAACTACTTCTAATTTATTATTTTTAAAGCTATAATTAATATTAATTGGTATTTTTTGGCGAGGGTGGAATGAAATTATTTTAGTTTAGTAAGGACACTAGGGTTGTTGAAACAAATCTAATGATACCTTAATCCAGCCATTTGGCAGATACAGGGTTATAAAGTTTGGCTTAATTTACTTAAACATAATTGGCTTAAAAGTACAAAACTAAACAATGCGGAAAAGGCTGAAACACTGCCAATAAAAAACTGAAAACAATTTCAGAGACCTAGAAATAATAAAACAGGCTCGAAAAGTTCTATCAGTTTTCAATGAACAGTGTAGGTACAGGAGCCGGACGTTGGTCGAGAATTTGATCGAAACTGTTCAATTTTACATCGCTTTTTATTTTCTGATAGGCATCAATATGGCTTATTTCACTCGCAACGTTTTTGTTCTTTTTGGTTATTGCAGCCAGTTCTCATTATTGGATGATGTTTTTTTTATTAAAAGGTAATAACATAACGTAATCCCCGTAGGTTTAGGCAGTGGTGTATCTAATAGTATCTACACGGTAATATTATAATACAGTACTCCAACTTCATACAAACGGACGAAACGCGAGCTATACCTACGCGCCTCGATCTCGGGGTGCGCTCGGGGCGCAGACACGGCTGTACCGCAGTGTCGAACGGACGGTGTGTTGTTTTTTTAACAATAACCGCGCGATTTTTTCTCTAAATCATCATCATCATCCACACCAACTCACCCACTGCTGGGTATAGGCCTCTCTTCTCATGTGCCAATCTCCACGGTCCTGTGCCAGCCTCATCCAGGTTTTTCCCCCGACGGCAACTATGTCGTCTGCCCATCTCGCCGCCGGACGACCAGCACCAGACCAGCAGACTTGCCAGTTCTTGGACGCCATTCGGTGACAGCCTTGCTCCACCTCTCATCACTGCGCCTAGCTAGGTGTCCTGCCTAACTCCATTTGAGTTTTTGAGCGATTTTCAATATCGTAAATCTTAGTGCGTTTTCAGATTTCAGAACTCGATCTCAGCTTTAAGCCGAGCATGGAACGCTTCATGGCTCTCTGTGGAACCTACCGGGCGCAATCCGAAGAAATTCCTCACTTTGCCAGACACGGGAATCGAACCCAGGACCTCGTGCTCAGCAGTCGTGCTTGTGACCACTAAATCAACGAGGCAGGTGCAAAAGGTAATATTCTAATCTATATTCTACATATATCTTGAAAATTAAAAATCACTTGGAATCCAGTTCAGTTACTATTATATAAACAAGAGGACATGATTCGCAATTTGTGTACTTAAATTGCGTCAAACTGCAGGTTGTACAGCGTTTTAATAAACTTTTCATAAAATATATACAGATATTATAATGACGATTGTAATCCATGATATTAATAGTTTATATGTTTGTTTAGTGGTCGCAGCAAATTGAAATTTAAAAAAATAATCAAACGACGCGTATTCACGAAAGCTGGTAAGGTGCAAAAAGAATTATTCGAGAAAGTCAAAAACGAAAAAAGTTATGCCGAATTTTTTATGGATTTTTTATGTTGGCGCTCGATATTTTGAAAACGAAGAATGATATCAATAATTTGACAAAAAAACACAGATTCGTGCCTCACACGACTATCGAGCACATTGGAAATGCATCTACGAAATTCGAAAAAATATTGTTGCTGAGCGACGAGAAAGTCGGGATAAGGAAAAAGTTACAAAATAAAACTACAACGTTGAATGATATTATTTTATTCTTTGATTAATAAAAGTCATAAATCCTCGACATGAAGTCATAAATGTCATGTGAAAAATGTCGTTCTGACTTTTTGACTTTTTTCAAAATAATTAGGCTGTAGTACAGGCCAAACCCTTAATCCGATCGTCTTTGTTGTAGGCTCAAATTGGAACTGACTAAATTGTCCAGAGGAGTTTTGACATTCCCGAACAATCCCGAACATTACCGACCTGTTGAAGCAGCACTTATGCTGCTGCAACAGGTAGATCTTAATCTACATACTTATTTGCCACGGTTTACAACAAGCCAGCTGGTCTTGGGGCACAGCGCTGGGTTACAATCTCGTGACTTCGAGTTCGATCCCAGCCTCAGGATTTTCTTTTTGTGGATCTAATGATTTTGTTTTTATTTTCTCTCATTTTATTTTATGTGTTTGTTTTTTATATTGTCTTTTTATACCGACTTGAGGCACCCCGACTCGGACAGGTTACATTAGAAGGTTAAGGCTGGCCCGCCGTACCCTTCGTGGTTATTTTAATTATTGTACTAAATGAAAATAAATGATTATTAAATAAACAGTCATCATTTTCAGGGAAAAATGAGTAATATTTAATTTTTTCATGAAGCTATAATTTAGTTCCTTTGGTAATAATGTTCTTTTATGCATATTACTTGTACAAAATAATTTCGATGTTTCACATCTGCCAGGCGTCCCTCGGCGGCTCACCATTTTTTAACTTTACTCGTGGCTAAATAATAACAGTTCCTTGGGTCGATCTTCAGGTTATGCCGCGCTTGCCGGGAAGATCGGTGGATGGGTGACCACCCATTACACACCGAGTTTCCTCCGTATCTCGAAAAGCACGTTAATTCATTGGTCCCGGCTCTTATTCGAAGATCTTTGACAGTCGTTACAGGTAGTAAGTAGCCCGAACGTCTGACAACCAGTCTTACAAAGGGGTATTATATTACTTGGGGTTGTGGAGGTCAAAAAGGCAGTCGCTCCATGTAAAATACTAGTATTCAGCTGCATCCGGTTAGACTGGAAGCCGACCCCAACATAGTTGGGAAAAGGCTAGATGGTATGACTTTATTTCGAAACAAGTTCTATTGAGTTTCGGAATAACAATAATAATAAATATCGCTAGACATTACACAGCGCCATCTAGTGCCACACTAAGTTACGGGTCTTGTGTCTTGTGTGGAATAAGTGTTGTTTTTCTTAATTTTCATCAGTAAGTATTAAAAGAAGTCTGTTTTCGTTAATTTTTGTTTTTAGGTATTCATAAAATAAAAAAGTATTGAAATGAATTTCAGTTTAAAAAAAACTGATTATTTTCTTAACTATACCTCTATACTATATATCATATCAATGGCCTGTTGGTGTTTAACAAAAAATAAAATAACTAAATTAAATAAAACAACATTTTTTATTTTATTAATTTAATTTTCGAGGAGGCACGGGAAAAGGGCTCATGGAAGGAATTATGTGATTCGTTTGCCTTTGCATAAAGGTCTAAAATATAGGCTATTATTTAGTTATAATATACTCTGTATATAAAAAAATACACTCAGGGCGTCATAGAAGAAAAAACAATTGGTCAAGTGAGATTTTGAATGGCTCCAAATACAAATTATATTTAAAACTTTCCTAGAATTCAAGCGTTGTTAAAAAACACAAAACAATGTAAAACTTGTTATGGTGCATCCACACCGCACGTTGAGGTAACATTTTCTAACGACGTTATCAAATGTTATCAATTGTTACCACATGTGACTGTTTCCAAAAGGCAGCATTACTTAACATATTATACTAACACGGGAACATATACTAACAATAAATAACACTAAAAAACGTTGCCCCACAAAAAGTAACTGCGGTGTGGATGAACCATTACAATAACAAAGTAACTTAACATCTTTCGGCAACTCAACATAAAGAACAAAATGAACACAATTAATTAATTACCTACTTGTAGAAGTAATTATGAACACATTTAATTAATTAATATTAGAAGTAAATGAACACATTTAATTAATTACTTATATGTAGAAGTAAATTAACACATTTAATTAATTACTTGTAGAAGTAAATGAACACATTTAATTAATTACTTATATACACTCAATTTATTACGTATAGAACTAAGTGATCACATTTCAAGTTTAGGTATCAAATATTAAAATTTATCTTTTGACAATGTTTTGGTGAGTATATCTGCATATTAATTATCACTATTGAGAAACTGTGGTATAATGATCTTTTGATGATATTTTTCCTTAATGATATTTAATGTCAATCAATATGTTAACATCGTATAAGAACTTTTACATTTTTGATAACACTAATAGCACTCTGATTGCCTAGTCTAAGTGTAGTAATAAAGTCTTCAAATTCAAACTATATTTAACAAAAGTAATACATAATATTTGCAAAGCTATTTTCTCCTTTTCTATATTAATCTTAATGCCCTTTAAAGAAGAAAATAAACCTTGATTTAATAAAAAAAAAATAGTTTACCTAAAAGCTAAGGTAAGGACAGCACAATTCAGTTCAACAACCTAGATACGTAGCTGTTAGCACACACATAAATTTGGCGATGCATGCACGCACACAAGTGCATTGATTCCCACTAGGTTTACGATTTAGGAAATTCTTAAGACATTTTCAAATGAATGCTATTATTTTATTTTATATTTTTCGACAATAATATTTAAAATGCACTTTTGGTTTGATATCTAGATCTTAATTTTAAAATTTGGCTGGTCGTTGGAAACTAACCCTGTATTGTTAATTAACTTTATAGCAACAACTATCCTTTTACAAGTGTTACTAAATAATATTACCCTTTATTTTGTACCGTTACTGATAAATCACGTAATTGTTGATCAAAATATTATAACACGTTTTTTGTTAACTGTACTTTAACTTCTTTTTTCTTGTGGTCCCGAAATAGTACTCATAAATAATTATTGTATTTAAAGGTGGAATCTGGGACCGCGGTCCCGGTCCTAAAAGCCGAGGGTTCACGTACATTCAAATTGCCGTTTCCATTAGGTATATAATTATATGAATAGGTACGGTGGGCTGCATCAATTGGGTACCCTAGTACCTCGGGTCCGAACGGAGGTGCTTTCAAGGGGGTACCGACATCGTGAAGCTGACTGTACTTATTTACAAAAAACAACTCGCAGTGAAGAGGACGACGCTGCGTACGAAGCTGGGCCTGGTCGCTAGTGAATTTAATAAATTCGCAAACACAAGACTATCTTCAGGAAGCAATAAGACAAAGGCCACATACTCGCAAGACCAACCTGATTGAATTACAACACAAAAACACTTTACAACAATAATGGCAGTTACGTTCTTCCATTGTGATCAAGACCACAACGCTAGCACCTAGCAGTAGGTCAACAATGCATCAATGGAGCAGGGCTTCAGACAGCACTCGTCAACGGGTCCTCTCTTCCTGCGCACGAGAGCTCCCGCCTCCGTCGCCGCGTTCTGAGGGGTCGTCGACAAGCCAGCATCGGCCCGCTTGGACTCAGCATTCCAGCACAGCATGGCCAAAGTCCTGGACAGATGTCTTCCGCAGTAGACTCTAGTGCTTTCTTCAGAAGCAACACTGGCTGTAAAAACCAGGATCAGGGCAAATTCAAAGTATAACTTCATAGTGATTGTTAAGGACGTTCAAGTAGTTTTCAGGTGCTGCAGGTCCGAACGATGGAATATGAATGTGCTATTTCCCTGCACTCCTCGACTTTTATGCCGGGAGTGTGCATCGGTATTTTATTGATTATCCACCCTAATGGAAGTGGGTGACCGGAGACGGGTTACCTAGTTTCCACGGAAAAATAGAGCAAAGATATTCTCGATTCACATGCTGCACAAAGGCTTAATGGGTATAGGGTTGATGTTGTAAACATTTTAGGTTTTCAAGATTTTATTTGAACCGTGAGAAAGTATTTTAAAGGTAAATTAAGAGCCTAAATCAGTCATTGTCAGTATCAATCCCGGTTCGCGCTTATAAATACGAGCTTATAAGCGCGTTGACGCTCGTACGACTTGCCCGTGTGAAAAACCAGCTTATACGCGCCAAAATACAATTTTCTGCAACAGCCCTTAGGCATGATCAACGGATTACTTACAAGCCACTGCAACGTGAGGCCACATGCGAAGCGTCGAGAGAATCGCCTTTATTTATATTTTTTTGGAAGTCAGTTGTATATTTTTGCAATATATGTGTAGGTTGCAACCGTTATATTTGAAAATAATGAATGCCTTTTTTTCTTAGCCCTAGAGAGCCCGCGTACAATGATCAGTCCTTAGTCTAGTGGCTCTATGGACAACCCTGACATTCGCCACTGGCACGTGAACAATGCAGCAAGCACTTCGCACCGTTAACGCCGATAGTGTCGCTTCTGCCTATCAAGCCATTAATTGAACAATTAGTGCCAATCGAGAGGGCATTCAGTATACCTATCTGCGAGCATGTACGTCATAGAGCCCTGTTCTATTATTACCGTTGGAGGCCTATCTCACAGGTATTAATAACAGTACCTAATACGTATTACATTGATTGATGAAGGGAACCTAAGGCCAATGTTAAATAGAATGGGTAGGTGATACCCATCTATTCGGGCTATTTTTTTAGACCAAATCGGTTTGTGTAGATGCTTTTAGTAATTGCGTTTAATATTTAGGGGTATGAAGACCGGGGTGTAAAGTTCTTCAACCCCCATCTGCGACCAGACGGATCTGGTGGGCTACTGCCCCGGCAGTATTTGTCAGGTTTTTCTGATAGCTTGGGAATTTGAGATTAGTTTTCATTTATGGTATAGATGGCACCATAGTACTTAACTTATACTGCGCTATGTTCCTGTAGTACCTGATTTTTAACTTCATCTTCAAGGACCCACCAAGCAGATCCACCGGTGGGTCTCCGAATACTGATGTGGCGGCATAGCACCGCGCCGTAGGCCCAGCCCTTCCGGGACAGAAGTCAAAGAGTGTTATTACCCCCCCCCCCCCCCATTTATGTAAACATCTATGTTTCACATGTAAACTGATTGATTGATTAATATGCGGAGCGAAGCGAGCGCGGGCTTACGAACCCTTATCTTTGACGCTACATTTTCTATTTTTACCCACGAGGGAACGGAGGCGGTAGGTACAGCCATTGCGTGGGCTTTTGGGGTGAGAGGATGTTTTTTTTGTTTGTTTGTGCAAATACATGTTACCATTTTTCTCCAAAACTACTAGTCCGAGTGGGTCTTCGAAGACAATAAAATGTCAGAGGGCCCACTAGTAGGTCCTGGGAGACACATCAGTATTCGGAGACCCACCGGTGGGTCTGCTTGGTGGGTCCTTCAAGACGAACTGACTTTTTGTAGTGCCGCTACAGATACAAGACACAGGGAGGAATTGGGTAATTTATTATATTATACCTAATGGTACAAATAAGAAAGGGATATATCAGCATACATCAGTATATGTATATCACCAGATTCAAGCAGATGTATATTGTGTTTCCTAGAAACTGGATTGCGAAGGTCAGATAGGGAATGGATAGTGGGTATTCAGACGCACCCAATTAAACTGTAAACCGAGTCGAACTTAGTTGGGGAATGAATTAGCTGATGATGAACTAACAACGGAGAGGAGGAGTTATCCTCCATCGCATAACTGGTGGAGGAACTTTCAAACCGGTTCGATCGAAGAATTCAGGTGTTTCGGACCCCTTGGAGTCACCACATTTAAATTCAATTATATTTCATTCTGTTTGTAGAGAGGGTAGGGTACACTAACTACAAGAGTAATTATGGTGGAATAAAGAAACGCACAAACGTACATACATACATGAACCCTGAAAACATAACACTCCTTTTTTTGGGCAGTCGTGTAAAAAAAATCGCAACTGCATACATTTATGACTGAAAAAATGTAGGTTAAAATACTTACTATTAATACGATATATTATACGTTACGTTATGATACGTTACATTGATAAAATCAGTATTACGTAGCGCAAGCTCCACAATGGAACCCTCCACTGAACAATGTGTAATATGTATGTGCAATGTGCATGGTCCAAACGCACTCGTTTACTACGGCAAAAGATAAGATCTCCGATCTATTTATAAATGATAAATGATGTTTATTTTGCAAGTAGGTTTTTACAAACACTTCTAACGTCATTTTTTTTAACTAGATGGGGCCGGTGTTTCGTACCTGGCTACTCTGAAAAGAAACAGCCGAAACAAACCCAGAGGTCATAGTCTCTTTTGAAGTCCAGACATAATCTTGCTCAATTCACATGAGGACCATGCAGATTAGTGTCTGAGATGGTCTTTTGAAGAAAGAACCACACATATTTGAGTGGACCTGTCCAGTCAGTGCAAGCATTTGTCAATTATCGTGTAGCTCGACTTATAACTCAAGGAGCTCAACGAAACAACGAACAATACCAAAGAAAGGACATTTGGGTAGGTCGCTTATTACGAGTATAGTACTCAAACTGCCAGACAGTTGTGGGAAAAAACAAACAAAAAATAAAAATGTGACCACATGGTTCTGACATTCACAATAATCAAATAAAATTAATAACAAGTGCTTTTCAAAATTAATGTAAATAAAAATCACAAAAATTATTAAATGTCACAATGATATAAAAAAATAAAAAATACTTAATAAAATAAGTATTCATGTCAAATCAGTAAATGTCACAACATAAAATAATAAAAAAATAAAGTAAAAAATATGTAAAGTTAGTTCTTTGTTAGATAAGCAATTTAATGATATCCCTGACCAGCATTTAAGGCCATGTTATATGGACTGTGAATATAGATTATATACATTGCGCCTTGTAATGCCCAAAGGGTTGGGCAGACAGAGGTGCAAGTGCAAGTACGCCTACATTTCGCCAGTCCAGAATTAAAATCATTAACCTTACATAAGTACTTTAGTTTATTTGTACTTAGCACAATCCTTGTCTACACAAAATTTATTTTTTGTCGGTATGTGATTTTATTCAGTGCAATTCCATTCCATTGCGATAATATGAAATTAATTCTATTCTACGAATTATTTTTATACGGTTGGAAAACAAAACGGGCATACGACAAAGATGGTAATTCCGATACTTACCTGGAATTTGTGGACGACATTCATTTGTTTAGAATATGAAATGTTGTCTATGGTCTATAATTACTAAACAACAACATTCTTCCATAAAAGGAAGTGGCTTGAACCATATTTAGCTCGAAGTGGCTTGAACAATTTTTAAAATATCAGTAAGTACATAACAGTACTTAGTTTTTTTTCGTGGTTACGATGTTGATCACGTGGAGAAAGATATCCAGTTCAGGTCTGTACTACATCCTTAAATATGACCACACCGTTCGAGTAGACGCTGTATATATAAAAAATATTAAATTTATTTCATCGGTATATATTCGCTTCACTAGAATAGATTTTTTTATGTTCGTAATAGTCTAAATAAGGATATGAAAATAAAATAAAAATTTAAAAAATGGAGAAGGCTGGTCAAACCTGATTGTAGATGGCTCGTCCATAGCTTAGACCCAATCTGACCAATAAGGTCGAACTATTTTGAAGTATAAAATAGCATTGACAGATCTTCAACCAATGACGATGTTTGGTTCAAGCGGTTCCAGCGCCATTAGATCCAGAGTTACCATCCCCATTGCCCGGAAAAGTAAAAAAAAAACGTTTTGAACAGTATGAGTCATTTCAGTAAGCCAGTTTTACAATAATATCGGATAACTTACATCTACGCAGATAGAAAGGTATAACCAATAAAATAATACACAAAAGAACACCGCGAGCACCCTGCCCACCCTACAATTTCGCACCGTTCGAGGTCGCGGCGCACGTGCTCTTCCCCAGTAGACAGACGCATAAATTTCGTCCGCCATTGTGTGACGTCACTCGGCCCAGTCGGCCCTCTGACAGGCAACATTTATGCTTACTTACATAGCTTCCTTGCATAGCTTTGGGGTGCTGTAGTACAGTGGGATTCACGACTCATAATCGGCCTATAACGAACCCACAGCTGGGACACAGGCCTCTTCTCTTTAAGAAGAATGTACCGCCGGGGGCCAGTATGGATTGGTAGATGTCACAGGTCTTGGAATTTTTAATTCTAGGACATGCCTATTTCGTTACGATGTACATAGGGGGCCGTAGGTAACAGGCCACTGCGGCACTCTGACCTATATTAAAACGTATTAACATCCCTACACGACGTACGACACGGATAAAATTCACTGCAGCTACTAAGGTCATATTGCAGGAAAGCTTTCATGTTGAAGATATTCTTACCCCGTGGAACTGGCAAGGTTTTGGACCAACAAACACCACTGCACTGGCGTGCCGGCGAAGAAGCTGGCCGCTTATTCAATTGAAACTCTGAACTACGCTAACCGTGCGATCGACGGTATCCACAGGAGCTCAGCTCTGTAGGTGTTTGAAAATTGATTTGACATTGTACTAAAATTAAAATTTTCATATTTTAGTGTTTCCGGATTTAATATTATGCAGGATCAATCCTGTAGAATGATAAAAACATAACATCGTGCACCACCTAAATAATCACCGAAGGGCAGAGTTGTACTTACCCGTATAGTACACCACATTTCAATAGTTGGTTTAAGTTTCATGTAATAGAGGCGAGCCTACAAGTATTAGTATCAAAAGAGTACAACCCCAGAACAAGGGCAGCTACTGAGATATTTCCGTTCTTTTGGGGTTACAGGCGTGGGATTTGTGGAATGAGTATTTTTTCGATTCCAGTTTTTCCCCCTAAAGGGGAATATCAGGGGAATTCTACACTTTTCTTTTTAGATTCCACTTTTCCCCCTAGGAGGACTTTTAGGGGGGATTTCAGGAATAAGCCGATAAATCTTAGTGTGTGTTTTTAAATCAAACTCTGTTTCATAAGATATTGCAGAGATTATTTTTGAGAAGTGTTCATCTATTCAGATAAAAATTGATCGATGATGTGTAAAAGTTCGAAGTGAAGTGGAAAAATAAAGAACTGAAGAGGAAACGGAAAATTCTCGGTGACTATAAGAGTCCCGAGAGGCGGAACTGGTCCGAACACTGAATATTTTGCAGAATAACTACGAGGCAGTGGCTCGATGCAGACGCTGAAAATACAGATTTAATTCAAGGTAGGCAAACATAGCTAGTACATAATATCGGTAGGTACGTATACCCATACTATAACATTTACAACGTGTATCTGTAAGGTGAGGAGCTGAAGATATAATTATTTTTAAAAAACAGCTGTCTTAATTGGGTCGAGTAGGTATTGAAGTATTTGACAGCAAATTTTTTCAATCTCGTTTTTCAAATGAAAACAGCTATTCCATACATTTGGGGTACCGGACTGCTGGTGTTTTTCGCGATTTCTTTAGTGGTCTCGTAGATAACGCTGTTCGGTTTAATACGCGATATGTAGATTTTCAAACGGCCTTTATCAACCCCCGTGATCCTATCTTTATCAATTATATTTCGATCAAGAAGCGATAACTTAAGAGGGCCCTTCCCGACCCGTCTATCGTCAACGCGAGCATGGTCGAAAAGCTTGTTGTTCATCCAGAGAAACAGCGGTGGTATTCTTTCAACTCCCCTGTCTTACCTAGACCCGACCCCGCACTACTCGCCACTCGCGCACCTCATACCGCCTAACGCGAGGACATTGAACGCAAAATAGTGTTCGAATATTTATAAAACTTGTTCCAGGAAATACGTGTTTTTGAATAAGTCTTAGAAGTTTGTGAAATAAATATTTGTCATTTAGAATCTCCAATACATTTGCAAGGCTTCTATCAGGATATTTTCTTTATTTTTACAATTTATGAGTACGTTATGAACGGCCAAAGTAGAGGTAAAATTTGTGCAAAACAGCAATTTTTGGAGGCTTATACTGAATTTGTTTCTACAAATTATTATTTTTTGGTTCGATAGAAGCCTAGATATAGTGCACACGATACCTATCAGTGCAAACAATTTAAAGATATATGTGTAACAACGGCATAATCACGCACGAGCGTCTGTCAAAATTCAATTAATTGTATGTGTGCACCATTTAATTAATTATGTAACACAAGAAGATGAGTTCTTTCCTATGAAAGTTTTTACAATAACAATACATTATAAGCATTACAGCTATTTAGAACGCATGAATGCTAACAATAATCATATTACAATGTCGAATATCATCTGGTAATCACCTTAATTCATAAAAAAATAATGTCCAGTGAGGACTTATTTATATACAAATAAGTCCTCATATGTCAAAATCCATATAATATGTAATGTCATGTCGTTATATGATGGTTCTAAGTAAAATACTCAGCTGCCACCTGGCTAGATGATGAAGAAAATGATTAAATGTGCTCCCTCTGTACATTCTGTGGAACTAGTTCATACAATTTTCGGCCATCTCCTTTAAAAATGGTTTTGTACTGTAACATAGGCATAATTATGCAGTTTTTCACTCCCCTGGAAAGGTTCTATTTTTGATTACGTGGTGCTGAAAGCGACGTTATCTCAGGAACGTGTTGCTTTAGAGTATTATTTACTATACCCTTTTAGAAACCTAAATATTTGACGGAGCCCTAAAATACGTTTGGTGCCTAAAATAATAAAAAAATCAAGAAATGGAATTGACAATGGATTACTACAACTGAGTTAAAGCTAGTCCGCTACATTTCGTTGTTTTCCAATTTACTTGGTTAAAAAAATATTATAATTTAAGTGACTGTCGTATAGTAACTTAACTTTCTCTGAAACCTTATTTTTCTTCAGTATATTTTTTAATTATGACCAGTATTTTCGTGGAGAGGGTCCTACAGAGGCTCCACGGAGCCCTGGGGTTCCGCGGAGCACACTTTGAGTAAGGCTGTACTATAGAATACATGTCGGCAATCTGTATTGATGCCATTTATTGAT
The DNA here is from genome assembly GCA_941918905.2 of Xestia sexstrigata. NCBI lineage: Eukaryota > Metazoa > Arthropoda > Insecta > Lepidoptera > Noctuidae > Xestia > Xestia sexstrigata. The sequence goes on along the minus strand of OW799200.2, from coordinate 4,612,748 downwards.
TAACTAGCTTGCGGCTTCGTCCGCGTGGTCGTCGATAACACCCGAGATAAAGTTGTTGATTGTCTATAATGGAAAAAGTTATCCAGACAAAATATTAAAAAAAATCCGTCATGTCTGGTTTTGAAAATATTTATTTACATGTAAACGACAGAGTCTTGGGCGTCTCACAGACGGACTGCATCGCAGCAACCGCACGCAGTCGATATATTCAACTGCATGCAGTTGCCGACTTCGTGCAGTCATGATGTCAACTTCATGCGGTCGGCTGCAGTCCTGTGCAGCAACCGCATACGGCTAGTGTGCAGTGTTGCAACTGCATGCAATTTTTTTTTTCATCGTCTACGTCATCGTGCGGGGTGTCGTTAAATAGATCTAAATTAGTTTTATTATTATGAACTATCTAATCCTTAATAATCTAATTTTAATTTAATTTATTTTTTCTATACAATGTATTTTGTTCAGAAATAAATTTAATTTAATTTACTTAAATATTAAACTTTAAAGTGCAAATAATTGTTATTAATAGAACGCCTTTAAAATCAAAACTGCTGGCTTGAAAAGTCTGGAAAAATTCATGATGATAGTGCATTTCATGAACTTTAAAGGAAAGCTATAGCGGTTAAGATAACTTTATGAGTTTAGCAGTAATAGTCGTTGAACTTGGGTGTTGGATAATATAAATCCTTTAAAGTGATTAAGATGAAGTAATTGCTTGTTTATAACGGGTAAAGACTTCTATTGAAAAACAAAATCTAAAACTATAAAACCATAATAAATTATCATAAGTTTCACAAAGCTGCTGCTAGATGGCACTGTACCAACGGGTCCGTTCTACATCTATTGTGATTACGGGATACTACTGAACCCTACACTGCGCGTGACCCAACACACCCATAGTAATGTGAATTCAAAAGTCTTTAGATGTTGGTATAAATGGTTCCCCTAGTAGCCACCTCCTCCTCCTCAAGTCGTGCTCCTCATTACTGAGGGTCGTGATCCTCCCTTGAAATATTTTTTTCCCTGACAATGTTTCGCTATCTCCGTCTAAGTGAAGCGCATCAAGAAATTTCGTTTCGAGAGAAGAGCTTATCTGGTCGGACCATCGCAAAGGGCTGCGACCTCTTGGTCGTTTACCATCCACCTTGCCGGTAACCATCAGTTGTTCGAGGTTATTGCCATCTTTTCTCGCTATATGGCCGAAAAATTCCAAAACTCTGCGGAGGCAGGTCGTAGAGAGTCTGGTCTTTATTTTGAGCTCGCGTAGGATGGACTCGTTGGTGCGGAATGCCGTCCAGGGTATCTGAAGCATCTTCCTCCAAGACGACACCTCGAAGGCGTCTATACGAGCCCGATCGGCCTTTCTCAAGGTCCAAGTTTCTGCACCGTATCCAAAAATTTCAGAAGCTATTTAATTCCGTCATACTTGAGGGAAAAACGCCACAGGCAAGGTGCAGGGGTGTGGTGGTACTCTTCTCCAAGAAGGGCGACAATGCCTGGTTGAAGAACTATAGGCCCATCTCACTTCTAAGCCATGTCTACAAGTTGTTTTCAAGAGTCATCACGAATTGTCTCGCGCGCAGGTTTGACGATTTCCAGCTTCTCGAACAAGCCGGTTTCCGGAAAGGCTGTAGCACCGTGGACCACATACATACGCTGCGGCAGGTTATACAGAAGACCGAAGAGTATAACCTACCCTTCTGTTTAGCGTTTGTGGACTACGAGAAAGCCTTCGATTCGATCGAGACCTGGGCTGTACTGCAGTCTCTCCAACGGTGCCAAATCGACTATCGGTACATCGAGGTGTTGAAGTGTTTGTACAAAAACGCCACCATGTCAGTCCGACTTCAGGACCAAGCCTCGGAACCTATCCTCCTGCAGCGAGGTGTGAGACAGGGAGACGTCATTTCTCTGAAACTGTTCACCGCTGCACTGGAGGATGTCTTCAAGGTTCTGGACTGGAGAGGGCTAGGCATTAACGTCAATGGCGAGTACATCACCCACCTTCGGTTTGCCGACGATATAGTGGTCATGGCTGAAACCATGGAAGACCTCAGTACAATGCTCGATGACCTCAGTAGAGCTTCCGGAAGAGTGTGTCTTAAAATGAACATGGACAAAACCAAGGTCATGTTGAATGCCCATGTAACACCCATTCCTATCAAGATCGGAGACTTTACACTCGAAGTTGTAGACGATTATGTGTACCTGGGACAAACGGTCCAGTTAGGTAGGTCTAACTTCGAGAAAGAGGTCAATCGTCGAATCCGACTCGGCTGGGCAGCGTTCGGGAAGTTGCGCGGTATCTTCTCGTCCAACTTACCACAGTGTCTCAAGACGAAAGTCTATGACCAGTGTGTGTTGCCAGTGATTACATACGGGACCGAAACGTGGTCGCTCACAATGGGCCTCATCAGAAGGCTTAAAGTCACCCAAAGGGCAATGAATAAGAATAAGAATAAGAATAATTTATTTAAAAAGAAAATATTACAAAAGTGTACATTTAGGTGCAGTAGTGTTATTTCTTAAAGTATTGTATAATTAGTGCCTAAAAGTAAACTATAACTACAATATATAATATAACAGTTGCAAGTAAAGAAAACGTCGAATTCAAATGTTAGGTAGCGACCTGCCTGATCTAGGTTTTTTTTTTAAACCTGTGTTTCAGGCCATCACTTTGCATTGGATAATTTAATTAGGTCAGTAAAAGTTTTAAAATAAAATAAATCTATTAACAACTATAACAAAAATCAAATTGGTAAAAAAACTTAAATTAAACATTAAAACTAACTTAAGTAACAATAATCAAACTAGGACTTCTAGAAGTTTTTCTGTGTCCGTGTAATTATGTATCGCTAAATAATCTGATATTACAAAACTACATTTCCTATAACTTAGACTATAGAAGTTTAGTTTCTTGTTGAGTCTATTATACAGAAATGGTCCCAAAAACACATAGAATCGACTAGCAAAAGCATGTCTAGTTTGAGGCTTTGTGCAAACCAGGTCCTTCCTTCTCCTATCGGAAGGAACTGGGTCATAGGGAAGGGTAGAGTGCTGCTGTAGTATAATGTGAAGAATAAATAATTGCCGAACTGTGAGCACATTACATGCTTTGTAGAGCAGCTGTTTCGGAAACCTAAACGGACGAAAGGTAGCAACCTTTAGAATTGCTCTTTGAGCACGTTCTAGAGGGAGAAGAATCGAATTTCCCGCGCCACCCCAGGACGTTATGCAATAGGTTAGAATGGACTGACCCAACGCTAAATAAACCTGTTTTATTAATTTATAATCGGCTACATTACATAAATACTTAAAAACATATATGAGTTTGCGCACTCTAGTACATAGTAACTCGATATGTTTACGGAAATTTAGATTGGAGTCAATTGTGACACCAAGATATTTAATATGGTCAGCTTTTTCTAATGTAGGGCAAGAACATGCAGTGTCAGCGTACGTGCTACAGTTATGCGCGTAAATGACTGGGTTAGTAAGCGGTGTGTTAGTATTTCTTATTTTAAATGAAATGTATTTTGTTTTATCAGCATTTAATGTTAAAAAATTATTCTGGAGCCAATTAGATACAATGTTGAAACCATTTTGAGCATGTTCATAGGCCTCAGCTCTTGATTTAGCTGCAAACAACAGAGCAGTATCATCTGCATAAGACATTACAACACCATTTTCGAGTGGCAGGCTGCACAGGTCATTAATATAGATTAAAAATAATGTAGGACCTAATATACTGCCTTGTGGAATTCCAAACAAGTATGTATTAGGAAGATCAGAACTTGCGTTCGGACCAATTTTTACACATTGCTGTCGATCGCTAAGATAATCAGATAATAGTAGAAGCTCAAGCTCCAAGATTGAACTCATGGTTCAAGCGGTTTAATGCAACTATACTTTCTAGGGATTTTCTTAGTGAAAGTGTTTTTCCTTACAACGTATTGTAAGGAATTTATGAAATATTGTAACGAGATATTTGCGTCATCAGAATCGTAAATAGGGTTAAAATTAATGCCGCGTATGTCACTTTCAAGGTTTGTCATAATGACTTTAGTGTAGCTACGCTCGCATTTTTTTCTAGGTAAATTTATTTGCATTGTTAGTAAAACAGCTTGATGATCGGTAAGCGCAGAATTAGTAACCAATGTTTTGGATGGATTTTTTGATTTTAGAATGATATGGTCTAAGCATGAACCGCTTTGATGTGTGGGGTAATAGTGAGCTGGTAAAAGTCCATGAAATGTACAGATATTTAGGTAATTGTGGAAATGTTTATGTTGATATCTCCTACAAGTATTATATTTTTGTAAGTACTTAAGGTTTTTAAGTTTGTGTCAAGTAAGTCTAAACATCTGTCGATATTATAAGAGGGAGGCCTATAAATAGCCATGACTACTGTATCGGGAATAATTTTAATGAATAAACAATTACTGTCATGGGATAGTGGTTCTTCTTTGATAGTTCGTAAATTATTTTTAACATAAACTACAACTCCGTCGTTTTGGTTGCTATTTCTGTCTGTTTTATATGAATAAAAACCGTTCAGAGATGGTAACTTGACTGTCTGTTTTGACAACCAACATTCTGTTAGTACAATAATATCACAGCTTTGTAAAAACACTTCAAAACCTTTCATATTTCGGTTTATGCGGCGAATATTTTGTGTAAGCAAGGTAAGCGATTTGTGGTCCGAACGAAAAAGGTATTTACAGTCCTCAACATTACAGATTTTCTCTCACCGGGCATGAGGTCCAATTTATAAAAATTCTGCTTTGGTTTACCAGCATTTTTCTTATGGCAGCGGGTACTTCCAGAATGTAGTTGCAGGTAGGAAGGCCTTTCTTACCCGATTTATGGCTCAGTTTAATGTTCTCAAGGACGGATTCACGAGTTTTGTTCGGCAATTTATCAGATAGGTTTTGCTCGTAAATGCAGTCAAATACCTCCTTCTCAGTAAGAGCTACGGGAACGCCAATGACGGTAACTCTAGGGCGTCGTTTAGAAGGTTCTTCTATTGTAAGGCCCGAGGTGAATATTTTCTCCGAATTCTTCAATTTATCTATATCGCCTTTATTTTCTGTGCTAATTAGTACTCCTCCATTTTTCACTTTTTTCAGGCCACGTACATGGAGCTTGAGTTGCTCGGGAGATATTAACTTTTGAACAAGTGACTTGGTGTCGTCACTAGTTTTAGTCTTATCGCTGGGATAGATGGCGATTAAACTCAAATTTGCAGGACGGACGAAATTGTCGGCGCCTTTCTTCACCATGCTAGCATAGGAATTGTTGGACGTATTCAGCTTCGACTCTATAACCTCTTTGACCTGGTCCAGTGAGTTCGTCATGTTCTTCTGAAGCTGTAGGTGCTGAACGGTACTGTGGGACTGGATCATTTTCTGCTTCACTGACTGGTAAAGGACAGCCATCTGAGAAGTCCCACTTTGGACCTTTCGGCAAAGATTAACGACACGTTGCTTCTGGTCCGAGTTCATTTTCCCTTCACCAACAATAGTGCAGACTTCGGTCAGAATGCCATCAATAGATAATAACCATTTCTGGATCTCTAGCGTGCTGACAATTTCACTCGGCAAAAAATTCTCCTCAGGTACAGGTGGTGGTGGATTTGGTTCACTCGGGGGCAATTGCTCGGTAGGCGTTGGCGGAGGACTTCGCCGTAGTAATTGGCTACGAACAAATGGGCTCGATCCTGGGTTCGATCCTGGGTTCGAAACTGGGTTCGATCCTGGGTTCAATCCTGGGTTTGATCCTGGGTGCGATCCTGGGTTAGACATACTAACCGCAACACTTTGTTTATTGTCAATAGAAAATAAATAATTCAGTTCATCTTGCACATAAAAGTTGCTATGGCACTGGTCACTTTACTTTGTTTTTTTTTTTAACTGACGCCGCAAATAATTATTGATATATTCGTCGTAATTTTTTATAGATATTTCATTTAAGCAAGTACAGAAAAACACGTCCGCTTAGTCTCGCGTCTCGTAAATGGAGAGGGCTATGCTCGGAGTTTCCTTGCGTGATCGAATTAGAAATGAAGACATCCGCAAGAGAACCAGGGTCACCGACGTAGCCCGAAGAATTGCCAAACTGAAGTGGCAGTCGGCAGGGCACATTGCTCGTAGAACGGATGGCCGATGGGGCCGAAAAGTTCTGGAGTTGCGACCGCGAACCGGAAGACGTTGCGTTGGAAGGCCTCCCACCACTCCCACCCGTGAAGGTTGCGGGAATCCGCTGGATGCGAGTCGCACGGGACCGGTCAATGTGGCGACACTTGGGGGAGGCCTATGTCCAGCAGTGGACGTCTTTCGGCTGAAATGATGATGATGATAATGATCCAAAAATTGAAAAGACCAGTGTGTTCACCAATTTCACTTTGGTATTTCGCGAAATGTTGCGATATCTCCATATTTTTTGAAGCTGAGACATAGCATTCTTGACCATACCTATGCGTCTACGGATTTCTTTTTCGCAAGACCCTGTGTTGGATATGTTAGAGCCCAGGTACAAGAAGTCATCGACCGTTTCGAGATTAAGAGCGCCAGTAAAATCCAAATTATGTGCTCGGCCCACCACCATTATTTTGGTTTTTGCGTGGTTGATTTGTAGCCTGGTAGCCACAGATACTTCTTAAGTTTTTAGAGAAAAAAACCTTAACTTTTGATGACCAATGCAGTAAAACATTTCTTAAACTTTCACAAAACACTTGGGAACTCAGTTTTTATCTTGATTTGCAACAGGAAATCCGGCAATCCTGAATAAATGTAGATATAATATGCACTTTTTAACGAATCTGTAATGGGTATTCTCATTTTATGAAATTATAATCTGTTCACCAATCTAGGAAAAGAGATCAGAATGTAGTAAACACTTTCGGCTATACATTATAATAAACTTTGAAACAAGAAAAATATGATTTGACTTTTAGGCTTAAGGAAGGTAATTTGACATATTTATTAAAAAATAGTTTAGGGTACTCACAAAAGTTAAAATTAGTAAACTAGTGTAATTGTCCCACGGGATCATACTACCGGTATAAAAGTATCCTATGTGTTAATCCAAGATGAAAACCATCTGTGTGCTAAATGTCATCCAAATTCGTTCGAAATTAGTAACAAACATACACACATACAAACTTTCACCTTTATAATATTAAGTGTGATACACGTTTCATTCGTGGCTGCTATTATGAAATAAAATAAAATGGTGAAAGTTAAAATGGCAAACAGGTTTCATACAAAAATATTTAAACCCTTTTCAACACAAATGTGGAATTCAGGCATACTCCGTGGCTGCCACTGATAAAACGTTGCACGTCGATATCCCCACACCTCACCGTGTGTTATCACTTGCTCCCGACACAAATAGGTAGGTACTTTAGCTTCAATCGTTTGAAGAAGACCTTGCAAGACAAAAATAGACTTGTGTTTAAACTTTGCTGATATGATATGATATGATATGATATGGTCAAACATGTGTCCATGCCATCATTATCACTCTCCTGCTCTTTATATCCCAATTTATTTGGGGTCGGCGCAGCATGTCTCCTTCTTCCACACTAACGGCCGTTTTCTATAACTGACGTATAACTATTGGTTAATGTGCCTTCTTCTGTAGCTATCGATGTTTCTATTTACAAAGAATATCTTATCCGTTTCACCTACCTGTCACTTGATTCACAGAAAAATCAAAGAAAGCTTTTCTATGACGTTTTGTTTCTAACCGTCCAGTAAGCAAAATGTCAAACAGACTGAGACCGGCTACCGAAACCGGCTAGTAAGTTATTGCAAATGGCCGTAAGACGGCATGTCGGTAGTGATACCCTTTCCAGCCATATCCTCAGATTCATACTACAGGAAAACCGATTGCCACACAACTATACAGTCACCGGTGCTACTTTCGGACTCCCCGTTATATATTTTCTTTATCTCGCTCATTTTATTAATGGCATGGATATTTTGTTTAGAAACGGAGAGAGTAGCTTAAAAAGATGCTCTTGAACAGTCACGAGCACTTAACTGGGCGTCAACCAAGCATTCTGGACATCAAACTTAGTAACTCTACGCAAAAATGATTGCTGGGGTACGACTTTTTTTTGGGGTGAAATTCACGTTTTACTGGAGAACTCAATGTAACGCACTCAAAACATTGTGCTGATGGATGCATTGTATTGTCAGTACGGGGGTTGTGGAGGTTTTTAAAGTAAAGTTTCAACATTAACAACTTGTATTTAAAAAACAACCTTTTAGAAATTAAAAAGTTGGTACTTTGACCCTCAAGATGCCCCTAGATAGTTGCCAGGTGAAAATGATCGCAATGACGGGAAGAAGAAGTGCATTTCGACTTTGTTAAGTGTAATTTTACACCCATTATGTAGGTATTGTATACACGAAACAACTTTTAAAAGTGATTTTCTGCTGTATTGATTAACGTCTTACGTGGTTTCGAACATACGATTTTGGAAGCCAACTGTTACGAAATAGATCTTATGTCAAAGTATACGTTATTTCAAGAGGAAATCGCTTTTGAAGTTCGTTAAGTATACTAAACTAGTACCATTCATAGCCCGGTTCGTGAAACCACTTACATAGGTACCTAAGTCTAAGTTTGTATAACGTTATCATATCGTTATCACTCGGTTTATCGTCGAATATATCGCATACTCAAGTGCTGATCGCGATAAAATCGGTCCAATTGATTTTTCCGACACAATCGAGCTTATTTGGCCCTTGTTTTATATGTATGAGCTTTTATTATCGGAATGGGTAAATTAGTTTTCGTGTAAGTATTTAAGGTATAAGCCAACTTCTCTAGAGGCTCTCTTTCAGCGGTCGGATCAAAGCGTGACAATAAAATATGTGGTACCTACCTGTACAGGGTACTTCAATTCTTATGTACCCCTATTACATACGATGTACCCTGTTGTAAACTTTTGAGAAATTGTTGACGAAGAAACCCAAACACTTTGCAGGTCGGGACAAATTATTAAAAATACAAACTCGGAATACAATGCTATGTTTTAGTCTACAATAGAGCAGCTTCAGTCACATACAGTAGGATCACTGGCTACTTACATTATTAGATCCATCTTTTACACTTGTAACAACCGAGGAAACCTCCCAACAGAAACGTTTACTCAAAGATAACCCAAAATGTTATCTACTTAACTTATTTATCTCTCTTTTTACGATAATATAATGTAAGACATTTTATTAGAGCAAAGAAATCTACTACTTTATCTTCTAAACATAAATTAAAGTAGATTTATTTATCGAACTGCGACAAGAACAAATCAAAATGACTCCCGCGCGACCAATAACATGAGAACTACATATAAAATTAGGAAACAATTTTCTATTGCTATGTAAATGCTCTAATGATCGCGTTGACAGCTATATAGTTAGAGTCCAATAACCCTCTCGAAATCTCGGGGAAAGTTTGTACTACTTACAGTAATCTAACATTTCGTCACCCTATAAATATAATTAATTTTGGGACGTAGAGACGTTTGAGTTTGACAGATACTTCAGTACTACATTATTTTCCAAAGTCCCTGGTCAACAATGGCTTCGATTAAGTTTTCTGTCAAGTATTTCACGATCCATATTCCGCTACTATACGTATAAAATACGTTAAGCCCGATCCTATTACCACCAGTTTGATAACAATAGGCTCGCCCTTATTACATGGGACGTAACATAACCATTGAAATGTCTACCAAATTGAAACCAATCAATTAGGTGGACAATTCCCGCATCAATAATAATATTTTCAAATCATAGCTTCTATTTATACGTCTTCACAGTTTCACCAGCCAATTTATACGTCTTCACAGTTTCACCAGCCAATTTATATTTATACGTCTTCACAATGTCACCAGCCAATTTATATTTATACGTCTTCACAGTTTCACCGGCCAATTTATACGTCTTCACAGTTTCACCAGCCAATTTATATTTATACGTATTCTCAGTTTCCTCAGCCAATTTATACGTCTTCACAGTTTCACCAGCCAATTTATATTTATACGTCTTCACAGTTTCACCGGCCAATTTATACCTCTTCACAGTTTCACCAGCCAATTTATATTTATACGTCTTCTCAGTTTCCCCAGCCAATTTATATTTAACTAGCTGTTGCCGGCAACCTTCGTCCACATGAAATTATTGTAAAAACATAACTTCACTATTTGAATCGGATTCTGTTAACAATTCCTAGTTTTTCACAAAACCCTAATCCATTTCCTTATTACATCAGCTATCCAGCCAGTAAAAGTTCCGTCAGTGTCGGTCCAGCCGTTTCGGCGATTAGCCGGAACAAACAGACAAGCAATGTAAAAACCGGGCAAGTGCGAGTCGGACTCGCACACGAAGGGTTCCGTACCATTATCTACACAACATTAGACAAAATATTACAAGCGTCTACCTGTTGCCGTTATTGATATCGACAATAAACACCAAAAAATCAGGTTTGTTGTATGGGAGCCCACCTTTTTTTTTTTTTTTTTCGTATGGGAAATCATCAAATGACTTCTCCCGCTCTGGGCGGAGCAGGAGGGAGTGTCAGACTTTTACTGACTAAAACCCATCCATGTTTCTTCATCGCCCTTTGTGTTCCGGGGCCACGGTATCTCTTTCGAAAAGTCCCGCAACCCCGGCAGGCATCGGTCCTTGCGGACCTCTTCCTTTTTGCTGACTCTCTCTGAGGCGCGCGTGGAACACGAACGCGCCGTCGACACGGCCTGTCGTCATGAGACGGACGGACGGCGAGCTAGCTCATAGCCCACCGTCAACAGGCCCGCGCCTACGGTGGCCCCCGGCCACCACGATCCTCGCAGTGGAAACACCCGGGCGTTTCCTCCAGATCCCATGGCGGCAATCCAGCTAGGAGGCTCGCCGCCTCGCGGGAGATCGTGCCCCCACCGGCTACCACCTTTTGGGGCGCGTTCAGGTAGTGGGCGGCTCGCCGCCTCAATGAACGCGCCCACATCGGGGCCCCGTAAAGGGCCATAGACCTCACGACTCCCACGTAGAGCCTCCGGCAGGAGGCGTTCGGCCCCCCCAGTTTGGGCAGGAGCCGCCTGAAGGCAGCCCCAGTCCGTTCCAGTTTGGGGGCCAAACGTCGGTCAGTGCTCCACGAAGTTCCACCGGCTGTCGAGGACAAGTCCCAGGTACTTCAGCATCGACTCGACGCCGATGGATACCCCTCCTACCGTGAGTAAGGATCCCGGAGGTGGCGCATTCCGAGGTCCATGAAAGCACATGGCCTCGGACTTGTACAATGCCACCTCGAGACCCAGTTGCCGGATCCTCTCGACGACTATCGCAACCCCGCGTGTCATTATTTCATGGGAGCCCCCCTTAAATGTTTATTTTATTCTGTTTTTAGTATTTGTTGTTAGCGGTAACAGAAAAAATCTGAGAAAATTTCAACTGTCTAGCTATCACGGTTCATGACATACAGCCTGGTGACAGACAGACGGACAGAGGGACAGTGGAGTCTTAATAATAGGGTCCCGTTTTTACCCCTATGGGTACGGAACCCTAAAAAATATTTATTTGTTATAAGTACCGCAAGTATATACTTTCATAATGCATTCAGTAAAAAGCTGTTAGTATGAAATAACAAACAGACACTTTTATTTATTTGTATAGATAACCAAGTTTCAATAAAATCCCCCCGACACGTTTCCATAAACACGGGCAACGACAACGTTTTAACTTTTCACGGCTTCAAAGTGTCACCTACAAAATGTATTTCAAAGTGTTCGAACCATGTTCGAACTCATCGAAAAGTGTTTAAAAGAAGTCAAAATTGTCCTCGGATGTTTGTAAAAGGGTGGTGACAAAATAGCATCTTTGTTACTCCGCATCATAACGAGTGTTTGATCTGTCGGTTCAACAGGTATCGGATACGCCGCATTGCAAACAAATTCTGAAGATAACTTATGTGAGGCGGGGCATACTTAGGTTAGTACAGACCCAGGAGTGTTCAGACACGGCAATTGATTTTGTTCAGAAGTGGATTTTTCGTACCGTTAAATAGTAATTGTTCGTTCTGTAGTTTCTGAACAGCCCCATGGGAAAAAAGTGAGCGTTAGTGTGTTATTAACACGTAGTTTTGTTTAACTAAAACGGTTTACATGCAAACACCTTTTTCTTTTTTTTAACTGTTATATGAGAGAAATATTTTTTTATAAAGTTGGATAAAAACTTACCACAAGACTTTAGTCTATCCATCATCGACGATCGACGATTTCAAACCTTTGCCGTAAAGTCGAATCTGGTACGTCACAAATGGCAGTCCTATACCAGTCGCTAAAACAAAAATCTATTCACGCGGAAAACACGATCGATGCCCTTAAACAACAGCGCGACCTTACAGAACATATCTCGGAGCTCAAGCAGACCATACGGGATTCTAGTTCTGCGGGAAATGCTTCTTTTGCCGATATGGTGAAAAAGGGATCAAACCATTTCGTTCGACCCAATAACTTAAGTTCTGTCGCCATCTATCCAAATGATATGTTGAAAACCAGTGACGAAACCAAAGAACTGGTGCAAAAAATAATACGGCCCGAGCAAATGAAACTGCAAGTACGTGGTGTCCGAAAAACGAAAAATGGTGGCGTAATAATAAGTACCGAGACGAAACAAGATGCCGATAAGCTGAAGAACGCAGTCCAGCTCTCTACATCTGGACTTACCGCCGACGAACCCAACAAGCGCAAACCTCAGATCGTGGTTGTAGGAGTGCCGACTTCTTTGGCTGAAAATGAGGTTTTCAAGTGCATTTTCGAGCAAAATATAGCTGACAAGTTACCAGCGATGTCCCTAGAATCCTTTTTGACCTTGATAAAATTAAGCCACAAATCTGGGAAGAGAGAGGCTGCGACCTGTAACTTCGTTATTGAAGTTGCGGCCAACATACGAAAAATTTCATTACCTCAAACTAGGATTTTTATAAATTGGTCATCATGTCCTGTCAGGGACTTCACGTTAGTTACGAGGTGCTATAAATGCCAGCAGTATGGCCATGCAGCCAAATCTTGCAGATAACTATTTTCCGTATGTGGTCACTGCGGTGACGCAGGTCATACAATGTCCGAATGCGCGAAGAAAGCTGACACTCCGAGATGCGCGACTTGCTCCCGCTTTAAAAAGCCCAGTGACCACAAAACGGGAGACGCTGAATGCCCTGCCGGAACATAGATATATAAACTCCGTCGATTATGAGGGCACCTAGTGCGTCATACTCCAAGCCAGCCGTTCCGTTGATCTTTCGCTGTCTAAGCAAATTGTCGCCCACAACAAAAATACCTTGACGGTGTTATTCGCAATGTTTACTTGTTTAATACTGCTGACAATCATATTAGTATTAGCAAATAAGTGCTACAAACTGTTTTCCTTAGATTTATTTACATGTGTGACCCTAATTATTATTTGTTGTTCGTATCTTATAATAGCGTTTGAGTACATTAGGTATATCATAATATATTAACCCACACTAACTTATTTCACTATTATGTTTTATATTGTTAAGAAATCCATTGTCCAAATAGTATTTATTAGAAACATGCCGCCTGTGATACAGGTTTAACCTAGTACAGGCATCGAACTCTGTTATACCAACATTATTTTTAAGATTTAACTTGTATTTTTCGTGCCAAATTTAAATTTGAATAAATATATTATTATATTATTATTATCATAAAAAGTAAGTTTTAGTTTCATTTCCTATGAAATGTATGAGAAAAGCTATATGCTAAAGAGATTTCTTGTACACAAAAGTCGGAGAGTCCCATGGGGTTTGTTGATCATTACTCGTATAAGAAACAGGATCGACTAACATAAAAACAATGTAAATGGCCCATTTTTTCGCACACTGTGCCTACGATTAAAATAATCTGTAAATACAGAACGAACTGAGAAATGATAAACCTTCCAATGCTGGCATTTCTTCTCAGCTCCTGGGAGCTTTCGACTTTTAATCTGTTATTATTGTTAGCGCGTCTACACCCGCCACTTAACTTCACGACATCAATTCCAAATATTGTAGAAAGTGAACGAATGGGAAAATGGTTCATTGTTGGTAGGCACAGAACAACAATAATGCTACGGCGTAGCGGTCGTAGGCGCGTAGCGGTCGTAGGTGCGTAGCGCGAGAGACCCTATCAAGTTACACCTATACAACTTTTACCAAGAAGCTTCCAAACATATAATTTTATGTGTGGGCGCCACACATAAAGTTTAGTTTGCGCTTTAACTTTAAACATTTCTGCGACTTTTTCATTCTGCAGACACTTTAATTAGGTACCTACTAAAGTTTATTTTCATTTGAGTCGAAATATGTAATAACGACACAAATGAATATAAACTTTAGTAGGCACCAGTTGGGACCAAGGTACACGATCTATTCAATATTATATGGATACGACGCTTTTAAAATTTTCAATACGTCACGCCGTGCTATAATTTTTAGTGCGTTGTGACGTCACGAGCCCCCACTCCCTCCCGAGTTTTGTTGCGTTTTATCTTTGACAATATTCATTGATTTACAAAAACAAAAAATACGTGTCCATTATTTTCTAATACTCTGACGGACTAAATGGATTTGCAATTTATTGATGGTGGAAACTAGCCTTTCTAAAAATCCGTCTCCAGAAAGCCATTTTTACTCACACCTTTCTGTTCCCCTGGTTATAAGCTGGCGACTACCGTGGTAACGAACATAGTGACACGTGATTTTTTTATTGATATTGAAGACTAGACTACCAAATATTGTTTCAATCAAAGCTGACTGACACCACTCTAAAGCCGAAAATATTAATAAAAATAATCGGAACTGCCAGCTCAAATATAGCCTTTAAAACAACGTGGCAAAAAATCGTGGAGTGCATAGAAAGCAATAAAGTCGTGGCCCGGGGCGATGGATAAATACCGGATCGTTTGCAAACAGCCCCAGCGTGGGTCGGGGCCGGGCCCGACCCCGTCTCACTGTAAATCTGTCGTCACAGAAAGTAGTCACGTGGCTCCCACGCGCCGCCCCGGAATATTGAATGTTTCATCTTTATTTTGTTACCCCGTGGATTAGGATTAGGTCAGTATTTAACTTGACGAGTCAATAACCTCGTACCAGTAACTTGTTCTGATATTTAGGGCGAACGCGACATGTTTTCACTATTTGGTAATAATTTATCTATAGGTAGTTATAATATTCCGTTTTCGGATATCAGCCGTTGGTCCCGACTGTCTTTTGTAGATCTTTGACAGTCATTATGAGTAGTCCCGCCCGAAAACCCGAAAGTCTGACAACCAATCTTACCAAGAGGTATCGCATTACAAAGTTACTGGGTTGTGGAGGTCAGATATGCAGTCACTCCATGTAAAATACAGATAGTTTGGGAAAAAGCTGGGCAGATGATGAGGTAGTTTTACTAAGTCTTGTGTAGGTACCAAAATCTTCCTGTTAAACGAAACACATAAAAGTTCTAAGTAGGTGAAAGTTCAAAGAAATAAATAGATGTTCAAAGGACCATGAGTCAAATTGGGCTCAGTGTCCAGAGTTATGGCATATACCATTGTTAAGGAATTTGTTCGTACTTAAATTGTTACTATCGGCACCACCTTCAATTCCACTGCAGAAAAAAGATATTCACCTAAATAGGTTTTGTAGAAAAAGACAATTGGTAGTCATAAAACTGTTATTGTAACAATTCATGCTGGAATGGTCGTGCCCCGCCATCCGCACGACCCTGTGAGGCTCGTCCCAGACTGGTCACCTCCCCACTGACTATGATAAATGAATCCCTTAACATACAGAAGTCCAATGCCTCGATGGTAAACAATAGATGGAGTCTACGTAAAACTGGTCAGTTTCCCTCACTCGTAATTCGATAATTTCGTTGATTTTTCACTTTTATCCAATTCGTCAGTAATAAGTACAGGCGGTAGGAAATTCTAATATGTATTGAGATCTATTTATTTATTTTACTATTTAATTATATAATATATAAATTGCAGTTAATTTAAGTTTCAAGTGAGTAAGAAGTTAATTTTTTTTCATTTATACATAAATGTTTTTGTAAGAGCTTTATCCACTGGTTGGCAGAGGCCTCCCCCATATCCTTCCAGGTACTCTTCTCCTGCGCCACCTCGAACCAGCCCTCGCGATGCAAGTCTATATAAACGGGCATCACGAGGGCTGGGCTTGGGCGGGACACGTGAGCCGATGCACGACGACCGCTGGGCAAAGGTCTCATAAGATGGGTACCTGAGGATGGACGGCGCCGCCGAGGCCGGTCTAGAAAGAGGTGGCGAGATGATTTAGACGTTCATATTAATATAATTTACTTTACTAATACAAGTTGAAGTTTGATTTAAATTGGGATAGGGGTTCCTTACAGCCCGTCATTCATTGTTTATTATATTTTTTCCTTGAGGTACTCCTATGTGACGAGTTAACGAAACTGGCAAATTATGGAATCTGTCTAGTCGACGCAACTGTCGAATTCACACAACTGTCCAATCAGCGAAAGTGACGAATCAACGAAACTGTCGAATTAAATAAACTGAGGAGTGAGGGAAACTGACCAGTGTTACGCTGACTCAATAGATGTTATCATCATTTCAGCTGAAGACGTCCACTGGTGGACATAGGCCGGAAGGCCTATATCCAGCAGTGGACGTCAAGTGTAACCACATTGACCGGTCCCGTGCGATTCGCATTCAGCGGATTCCCGGTCCAACTAGTGGGCTGAGTGGGCTAGTGAGGCTTCTAAAGCAACGTCTTCCGGTTTTAACTTTTCAGCCCCATCCGCCATCCGTTGTGTGAGCAATGCCCACTGCCGCTTAAGTTTGGCAATTCTTCGGGCTACGTCGGTAACCTTGGTTCTCTTTGAAACTCCGAGAATGGCCCTCTCCATTATCCTTTGGGTGACTTTAGGCCTTCTGATGAGTTTTCGTGTAGTGAGTCATTGTGAACGAGCTCGTTTCGGTCCCGTATGTAATCACTGGCAACACACACTGACTTTCGTCTTGAGACACTGCGGTAAGTTGGACGAGAAGATACCGCGCAACTTTCCGAATGCTGCCCAGGCGAGTCGAATTCGACGATTGACCTCTTTCTCGAAGTAAGACCTGCCTGACTGGACCGTTTGTCCTAGGTACACATAATCGTCTACTGCTTCAAGTGTAGTCTCCGATCTTAATAGGAGTGGGTGTTACATGGTCATTCAACATGACCTTGGTTATGTCCATGTTCATTTTAAGACCCACAGCCGCAGCGTATGTATGTAGTCCACGACTCCACGGTGCTAAAGCCTTTGCAGAAACCGGCTTGTTCGGGAGGCTGAAAATCGTCAAACCTGCGCGTAAGACGTTTCGTATGACTCTTGAAAACATCTTGTAGATATGGATTTGAAATAAGATTCGCCTATAATTCTTCAGCCAGGCATCGTCGCCCTTCTTGAAGAATCATCACCACAACCCTGCACCATGCCTGTGGCGTTTTCTCCTCGAGTATGACGGAATTAAACAGCTTCTGCAAGGGCCTTAAGGACCCGGGGTTGCGGGACTGCTCCGGGGTTGCGGGACTGTTCGAAAGAGATACCGTGGCCCCGAAACACAAAAGGCGATGAAGGAACATGGATGGGTTTTAGTCAGTAAAAGTCTGACAGTCCCTGAGCGGGAGAAATCATTTGATGATTTCCCAACCTAAAAAAAAAAAGGTCCTTAAGTACCGGTTTTCCACCCGACTTCAGAAGTTCAGCCGTAATTCCGTCATCACCCGGCGCCTTGTTGTTTTTAAACTGTTTCAGAGCCATCCTAATCTCATACAGGCTAACACCCGGGATTTCTTCGGTATAGTGTCGGGCCAGTCTAGCTCTTGGGTCGTTTGCTAGATCTACAACGGATTTACTGGTTTACATGTACTACCCATAGAAACTCTCGATATCCCTTAGAATCTCCAGTTTGGCGAATAAGATCCTGCCATCGTCGATCTTCAGTTTCGTGAGCTGGCTCTGCCCAATACCCAGATCTCTTGTAAATACCTTGGAGCTTTTATTCCGCTCAATCGCAATGATGGAGGATGCAGCTGAATACCAGTATTTTACATGGAGCGACTGCCTATCTGACCTCCACAACCCTGTTAGTACTGGATAATACGATACCCCTTGGTAAGACTGGTTGTCAGACCTTTTTGGGCCACTGACTACCTGTAACGACTGTCAAACATCTACAAATAACAGCCGGGACCAACTGCATAACGTGCTTTCTGAGGCACGGAGGAAACTCGGTATGTAATGAGTAGTCACCTATCCACAGACCAACCTTGGCAAGCAAGGCTTAACCTAAAGATCGACCCGAGCGGCTTATTTTGCCGGCGGTTATTATTTTGCCACGAGCTCCCCAAAGGAATTAAAACTAGTATAAGATGTAAAACAACAAAAACTGCAATAAATAAATAAATATCGCTTTACATTACACACAGCGCCATCTAGTGCCACACTAAGCAACGAGGCTTGTGTCGTGGACACCAGATAGTTGATATACTACATAGATACTTTGTTTGTAAAAACATACTTATTATACATATAAACATCCAATGTCATAACAGCATTAGTTTGCAGGATTATAGCTTGTTTTGATAAGAGAAAAAATATTTATAGCAAAATAACCCCATGGATTCTTCACAAAAATGAGTTTATATCTATATGTTTAGTGTTGTACAATTAAGTCCAAAGTGTTCTCATCTCTGTTGGTGGGTGAGCCCAGGCTTCATACATTTTTGCCCATGGAAAGTAAATATTTAAAAGTACTAAAAAGGTTTAATTCAATTTAATGTTTCAAAGTAGTAATGGCCATAGAGAAGGAAATCAGTCAAAACAAAAATAAACATACAATGACAAAGAGATGACGCAACATTGAGGTCTGACATTCTGTCATTTAGGTCTACAAATTATTCAAATTACAAAAAAAAAAATGCTTGTAAAAATGACCATATAGATAAAACAAATTAATTTTTTGGAACACATTTCTGCCTGTTCTGCAAAAAAATGGCTACCGGGTGAGTCAAATTGAAGTTTTTCAAGATGCCGTACGAGTCATATTTTCAACAATATGCGACTGCAAAACATTGCTAACCACCCAATACATTGTACGACTGACCGATTCTGGCGTCGCGGTGCTAAGCAGGGCTGTTGCCTGCCTGGCTCGTGACCAATCCCCCACTGGAGATCAGCATCAAGCAAGCAGCCTACTCTATGTTACATCGACGTAGGAAAGTGCCACTGACTTTGAAAATGAGAGATTTATAGGAACGAACAGCAACTCACTCTGGAGGATAGCAGGACTCGAACCACGCTCTTGTCTCTGGCCGAACGCAGATGTGGGACCCAAAAAGCACGCCAGCTACATGCGAAAGGCTGTACTCCTCGAGAAAAGTCCCAATGTGTTCCACAGTCTCCTACTGATAGTATTTCTTAGAATGTACGCAGAACCTTCACGACATCCACCAGTTCCTTTTTACCACCACTACTGCACTTGGTCACGGTCTCATAATGAATACGTCCAAAGTGTGGAGTTTTCTGCGAGTGTTCGACCATGTCTGATATCAAAGCGATTTCCTTTAATTTTATACACGGCAGGCATCCGGAAAGAGGAGCATGGGTTCGAAGTCAGGCAGGCTCTGCATAAGGTGTAATTAAATTCTTCACCATTGCTCTCAAAATGGTAAAAGAACACAGAGACTTCCAAAATAGACTGATTCTTATGCTTAGCACCAGGAGAAGAATACTGATCTCTGTGTATAAGTAAGATTTTTGCACTTGCAGAACAGTCGTAACTTCAGTAGGACTCTCAAAGTCTCTTGGGAAGCAAGAAATCCACTCGCACACATTCAACTTAAAGGCGACTGACTGAATGCGAATGCATTTCTCGCTCTTGTGATAAAGACATGTATATTTAGATTTATACCTGTATTACCTCTCTTGGTAACTGACGCCATTTCCTTCATACTTTTCTTTATAATATGGCAAAGCATTGGAACTTTTTAACTTGAAGTCTTATATAATTAGGTACTATCACAAGAAACGAGAATTGCATTTCTAGATGAGGTTAGGTCGACACTCAAAACGATGAAGGAAAACATTGTGCGGCAACTGGCATGTCCTAGAAACAAACCACAGACTATGTCGTCCACCGACTTGGGCATACTGGGCTCACGTGGTGGATTATGGGGAAGAGGCCTGTGGCCAACAATTCACAGTGGGATCTTCATAGGCAGATAATGTTTATGCTAGACAAACAAAAATAGACGCACTTAGTAAGACTTATTTTTTTTCGTCAGGTGCACCTCTTTTGCTTACTTATTCGTTTTTTATTTATGTGTATAGTTTTGTACAGATGTTGTCCATGTGCCGGTGCCCAGCATGCCGCCGGGGCAGGTAGGGCCAACCTTCCACTGATCTGCCTGGTGCCTCGCGATGACGCTCGCGGAGCCAAGCAGCTTGGTGGCAGCGGCAAGCCGCGCCCGACCACGGCATCGGGTGGGGGGCAGAGACCACAGAGTGACTTCCATCTCTTGGATGAAGACTACATTAAGGCACACTTCACCCTGCCTCAAAGATCCTTGTATCTGGACTCGTTTAGGTATGAAATTTTAATATAGTAAGTATTATATTTGTAATTTGGCGTTGGTAATTTCCAATCATATTTTTTATAGTATTGTTACGTCGTACCCGTACTTACCTACAGTTACGGTAGTAGGTACCTACTACTAAGTAGGTAGGTAATAGTAGGTAGGTAGGTAAAACATGTCCCGAATGATTCGCAAACTACCTACAAAAGAACATCATTGTAATTTCGACCGTATGCCGAGGGCATAAAGTACCTACTCCTTTCCTTTATACAAGTTGTGGAATTGTCTAGAAGATTCTAGGAAGTCGTGGATATTTCTCGAACGTTCGATCGCCATATAAATAGTCGACGTGTTTGCGGGAGCAGGCAGTCTTATTTTGGCTACAGTACGAAGCGAATCGAAGTGAACTAGTAAGTGCGATATCTAAGTGAATAGTGATCAGTAGTGTACTTGTGATTAAGTTTTAAGTGTTTTGTGATTATTAAAGTTATTTGTTGTTTCTTCGGTAGTAATTAATTTATCCCATACCCAGCTCGTAACAATTTGGTGTCAGAAGTGAGGGATAAATTATGCCAATTCTACCAAAGGACGACACGGACGGTATCCGTACCAGGAGTCAGCGACAGCAGAACATGGACCAAAGGCGGTTTGGAGATTCTCCGACACAGACACCGGGTGGTGTCCAGCCTACGTCAGTGCCAGTCGCTGGCCCATCCGGAGTTTCTCCAGCATCAGTGGCGCCAGACTTGTCAGCTTTAATGGCGCTGCTGCAGGAGCAGGCTCGCCGTCAAGAGGAGCAGGCTCGCCGTCAAGAGGAGCAGGCTCGCCGTCAAGAGGAGCAGGCTCGCCGTCAAGAGGACCAGGCTCGCCTGTTACAGGAGCAGTTGCAACGAGATAAGGAGGAGCAGGCTCGCCGTCAAGAGGAGCAGGCTCGCCGGCAAGAGGAGCAGGCTCGCCGTCAAGAGGAGCAGGCTCGCCGGTTGGAAGAGCAGTTGCAGCAAGATAAAGAGGAGCAGGCCCGCCGCCAGGATGAACAGATGCTCCTCATAAAGGATCTTCATGCAACTTTTGGCAAAGATCTGAAAGTGATGAAGGATCAGGTTCACCAGCACGAGAACCGTATCTCAGAGGCCGAAGTTCAGATCGCTGGGGTGAAAAAGGCTTTGGGAGAACTGAAGACTGGAGACGTGACTGTGGCTTCAGTAGTTGCTGCACCCTCAGCGCGGGGCTTTAAGGTGCCTCCATTCGATGGAACATCTTCGTGGTCGGCTTATAAAATTCAATTTGAGGCCGTTATGAAGGCGAATGGATGGACAAAACCGCAAGCCATGACCGCGCTCACCTTGGGCCTTCGAGACCAGGCCTTAAACATTCTTGAGGCGCTCGGCAAGGATGTAACCTACGAGCAGCTGCTGGAGGCGTTAGAGTCCAGATACGGCGACGCGCACCTGGAGCACGTATTTCGTGCTAAGTTGAAGGATCGTGTTCAACGTAGTGCCGAGAACCTACAGCAGTGGGCCCTCGAAGTTGAAAAGCTGGTTCGAAAAGCATACCAGTCTGCCCCTGCACTTATCGATGGGAATCTGGTACAAGCGTTCATTGATGGAATACGTGACTTGGAAGTTAGAGCCGCTGTGCGACTTGGGCATCATGAGACACTGAAAGAGGCGTTGGCCCATGCCTTGGAAGTAGAGGCAGCGAGGCAAGACCATCGAACACACCACGTCAGGGAGGTTGTGGCATCACCTGTACGCCAGCGTTCGCAAGGTTACAGCCTTAGGTGTTATACTTGTGGAGAAAGGGGTCACCTTCGGTCAAACTGTAAAAAGCGAAGCATACCGAGAGAAGATCAATCCCTGCAAGGAAAAGCGGCTGGAATGACTGCCAAGCAACAATGGAGAAACCACAGCAACACAAATGATCTGTCAAGAAGACCTTTGCCTGAAGATCGTAAGTACAGTTCCAGACAGGAGTTTAAGGAAGTGGTGCCCGCGAGGATGCTTAGAACGGATCTCAGCGATGAATGGAAGGAAACACTACAGCAGGCTCAGCAAAATGACTCGGACATCAAACCGATCTTCGAGTGGATCAAAGCTGGTGCTCCTAAACCTAAGTGGAGTGATGTGGCTGCGATGAGTTCCATCACGAAGAGTTATTGGGCGCAATGGAACAGCTTGGTGATCCAGGATGGAGTCTTGTGCCGTAAATGGGAAAATGCTCGAGGGGACAGCTGTCATCTACAAATGGTTGTCCCTAAAGCTAAGGTACCGGATGTTTTACGGCTCTACCATGATGGATGTTCAGGAGGACATATGGGGGTAAAAAGGACTCTACTAAGAATTCGAGAACGATTTTACTGGATCCACTGTCGAGATGATGTGGAGGACTGGTGTCGCAAATGTACCAGTTGTGCGGCCGTGAAAGGACCCCACACACGCAGTAGAGGTGCATTAAAAGTGTACAACGTTGGAGCCCCTTGGGAACGGATAGCACTAGATGTTGCGGGACCATTTCCAGAAAGTGAGAGCGGAAACAAGTACTTCCTGGTGGTCATGGATTACTTTACAAAGTGGCCAGAAGTCTTCGCTATTCCTAACCAAGAAGCTACAACTGTCGCAGATAAATTAGTTCAGGAAGTCTTCTGTCGTTTTGGAGTACCCTTAGAAATACATAGCGATCAAGGAAGGAATTTTGAATCGCAAGTATTTCAAGAGACTTGTCGATTGATGGGTACCCACAAAACCAGAACCACCTCTTACCACCCACAATCTGATGGAATGGTGGAACGATTCAACCAAACATTGGAGAGATATCTGGCAAAAGTCGTGGAAAGCAGACAAAGGGATTGGGACAAGCACATTCAGCCGTTTCTTCTGTTCTACCGCAGCGCAGTCCACGAAAGTACGACTGTGACGCCAGCCTTCGCGAACTTTGGAAGGGAATTACGGTTGCCTGCTGATTTAATCACTGGAACTCCCCCTGATGCTCCACGTAGTGTAACAGATTATGCGATTAACTTGCGTAACAAGTTGAATGATGTTTATGAGCATATCAGACAATCCGGCCAACAGATGTCTGAGAAGATGAAGACCCGTTATGACCGGAAGGCAAATAGTAGGGGTTTCGACAAAAGTTCACTGGTGTGGTTGCATAACCCAGTACGGAGCAAGGGGAAGTCTCCGAAATTGCAAGCAAAATGGGATGGACCATACCGAGTCGTGACTAGGATCAACGATGTCACCTACCGAATACAGAAGGGTCCACGAGGTGCGCCTAAGATTGTCCATGTAGACCGATTGGCCCGATACTACGGGGCTAATGATGCTCGGGACGAGCATGTCTAAGGAGGGGGCAGTGTTACGTCGTACCCGTACTTACCTACAGTTACGGTAGTAGGTACCTACTACTAAGTAGGTAGGTAATAGTAGGTAGGTAGGTAAAACATGTCCCGAATGATGTAGGTACAAATTCGCAAACTACCTACAAAAGAACATCATTGTAATTTCGACCGTATGCCGAGGGCATAAAGTACCTACTCCTTTCCTTTATACAAGTTGTGGAATTGTCTAGAAGATTCTAGGAAGTCGTGGATATTTCTCGAACGTTCGATCGCCATATAAATAGTCGACGTGTTTGCGGGAGCAGGCAGTCTTATTTTGGCTACAGTACGAAGCGAATCGAAGTGAACTAGTAAGTGCGATATCTAAGTGAATAGTGATCAGTAGTGTACTTGTGATTAAGTTTTAAGTGTTTTGTGATTATTAAAGTTATTTGTTGTTTCTTCGGTAGTAATTAATTTATCCCATACCCAGCTCGTAACAGTATTTTTACATTCCGTATCGAAATGGTTACGTTACAAAACAATTTTCTTTTTTTTCAAGTTCCTAACCTAACCCGCGACCGGGTTAGGATTTCGGGTCAGGTTCGGAATAAACCAAAATATCCGGGCAGTTTCCAATAACATCTCTTTTATGACTTCATAAATGACTTTTTCAAAAGCTTGTCATACGCAAGCTGTTGCATATCCGTGTAGCAGTAGAATAAGTAACGCATAGCTATAAACACTGCTTGAAATTCGCATCGCATCGCCATCAACTTGAACCGTTTGGAATTCTTTCTATGATAATTATGATACTCTATATTGCAACATTTGCAACGCACCGTAACTGCAGCGCGTCGTATAAATGCGGTTAGGTAATACCGATCCGATGCAGAGAGCAAGACCTGGTCATCATTGCTATGGAATTTTGACAAAGACAGCTCTTGAACGCGCTTTAGAACAAAGGCTATAGCGGCAATTTGCCCTTACGAACGTGGAATACGTTTGTATCCTGTTTAGAAAA
Organism: Xestia sexstrigata; assembly: GCA_941918905.2. Lineage (NCBI taxonomy): Eukaryota > Metazoa > Arthropoda > Insecta > Lepidoptera > Noctuidae > Xestia > Xestia sexstrigata. Next base: position 4,587,741 of record OW799200.2, on the reverse strand, counting down.
AACGAAAAGCCTATGGAAAATATCAAAACATAGAAGCACGGTTGGATGGATATAGATTACTTTAATGGTAAAAATATTTGCTCTAGTTTTATTTTCAGGGACAAAACAAGGGAATACGTTTGTATGAAAGAGAGAAAGAAAGAAATCTTGCTTTTCCTTTTATAGAGTAGGTACCGAGCTACTGATCGCGATCAGTTTTTTTGGAGACACCCGCCGTATTGTAGAATGAGCTTAACGAGACTTACTCGTAATACCATAACACAGCAGTCAGGATGGTACGGTGCGCTGTCTATCGGAAACGTTCTCGCGACTGATTCTCGTTTAATATGGGGTGCACCGCGTGCAAGTGAGTTTTCTATTTAGGGGCTGAAATTTGTGACTCTGCACTCCCCTCGAGCAACTCGCATTTATTTCCAAGTTAATTAAGTCACGGTCAATTTCAAATTATTAGAAAGCACAAAAAATGTAGCGGTGCTACCTAACTGATTTATTTAGTTTTTGTTATGAGACTTCTACACATTTATAATATTACAAATTGTACAGACGCTAGCACATCAACGTACCTGAAACTAACAAATTTTCTTATTCAACCTTGACCTTTTTACCTTAGCGATAAAATTGAAAATCTATTGAAGAAATTTGGCAGGTTTTAGTAGCTTAGTGTGGCGTCTGTACAATTATTTTAAGCGTAAAAATAATCGATCCTTTCAATTTAAGGTGGATGCTCCAGGGTAGACCGCGAAATTCAAATTTTCTTCTTTTGCAATTTGCAGGCCAGTGCTAGGTTGTATGTTGATTAAAATATTGCTCGCGACTGTAAGACGTATGTAGTCATAGAATTATAATCATCAAAATCATCAATACAACCTTCCAAGCTCATAAAGGTGCAAAAACGTAAGAAAATTTGAATTTTGCGGGCTACCCTGGAGCATCCACCTTAAGCGGCTCCTCCATGCACACTAGCGCCACTTTAGTAAAAAAATCAGAACTCGTTAAATACACAATTAATATAAAATCTGATTGACAAAATCAATCATTTGGTCTTCAAAATTATTTACGTCTGCTTAACTCTTACTTAATGTTATTGTATATAGATATATCGTACCTATGACGCAGTATAACTTAGGTATTGCATAATATAGATGATTTAGGCAACCCGGGTGGCCTAACTCGTCTTTATAAGAACAAGCAAGACCTACCTTTAAATTATTTACCTTGCTATTAGATTTGAAAGTTACAATGTTTGGTACGTAGGTACCTTATTAACCTACCCATTACCTATCAATCAAAAGTTACTGGAAACTTTAAAGTTACCATTATTTTCTTTGATATCCGTTAACTTCTTCTTCGTCGTATCGATGATTCCCTTTTTATAATCAAATAAATTAGTTTTTAATCAGTTAACTATAATTTATTGCAATCAATCCATCTATTTATTACCTACCTGTCATCCCCAGGCGCCCCTTGATCTCATTTCCCATGACACAAGAAAATGTCCAGCACTTCAACTTAGCTCGCAAGTATAAGGTCAACCAACAAATTCTCGACGGATCTCTGGACGGCAGTGAGGCTCTGACTGCACCTAGTGTATTTGTAAGTATCCGACTCCACTCACTCAGCCCTACTCTATAAGATTTGAATGCTGACGCCATCTAGTGGCCAAATACAAAAGCTCTTTTCATCTTTTGTAAAAGCTCCAAGTTGTTGCTGAGCGTTGATAGATGTCACGATTGTAAATCATGGAACGAGTTACAATAATGTTTTTTGTTATCAGCATGTCCAAAAAATAGGTAACTCGAGAACAGAGAATGTTTTTTCTTCTTCAATTTTAAAGTACGGCCTCCGCGGCAAAATCAGACTATCGTGTGACGTCACGCTGCGAGCTGCGAGTCGATTAATAATAAGTGTAAACCACTTTACAAATCAAAATTTATGAACGTAAACATTCCGCATCACCTACAATAGGACATGAAAATCGCAGCTTGATGTCACGCTGCGAGTGTGCGAAGGAACGCAAATTTTAAAAAGCGGCGAGTCTTTAACCCTGTAACTTTGTAAATCATGGCCTGATTTCGATGAAACAATAGTATATTTCATTACAAGTGCGGAAAGGCTGTCATTGCAAAGTGTTCCGACAAATGTCTACCCGTGCCGAGGCGCAGCCGAAGGCGAGGGTTGACAGTCGAAACAAGTTGCAATGACGCTTCCGCAGGTGTACTGAACGACTATTTTTAATACAGTTGCGAAAAAATGATTACTCATTTTGTGCAACAAACAACTTCCTCGCAAAGAAAATTTCTGGAAAATGGCGCAAACCGTAGAATATAAGCAGAGTTTTTTTTTTTCACCCATTTTGGTAGGCAAAGGGAACTATCCATAGAGCTTAGTCTTCAGTAGATTTTTTTTATTGATATGAAATGAAAATGAAATTTAATGAGATGAAATGAAATGAAACCTAGCTAACCTAACTCATTCAATTAAATCATTAAATCTGATATTAAAATAAATTAGTAGCTTCTTTTTAGAAATATACCTACGTATTTGTATGAATCACAAAAACTCTTTAGTAAAAACTTATGGTTGGTTTTACTTTTTAATAGACATTATTTTGACAGTTGGGAAAGAGAACGCACGAGTTCGGGAAAGGTAAAAAAAAGCACTAGTATGTAATAGCCCACATCCCGAACGCTATACGTCCCTGCAATACACCACTTTTTGAGCAACTGTATTAAAAAATCTATTATTATTGTGTGTAAGTAATGACTAAATTATCACGCCTGTAATTCTTGAAGGGTAAGGCAGAGGTGTACCTCAATAAAACACCCACATTTCGCCATTTACGTTTCAAGTCCCATGTTAAAGCCATCAACCGGTCACAAATCCAGACTCCATTACCGCTACTGACAAAACCCTATGACACTGCCCAAGCTGGAAGTCGAACCTACGATCTCGTGCTTAGCAGTAACATTCGTGTTCACTAGACCAACCAGGCAGTCATTTCCAACAACGCGTCAAGTCAAAAAATAATTTGACAATAGGGTACTCCCTATTGTGAAACACAAAACTCTTTTTATTTATGAAAAATGCCTTCTATTGGCGCATAAAAACATTGTGGTCCACTTATTTTACAATTTACTGTTTTATATAGCATGTTTTTTGTGAAACGGAACGCACTCTCAAAACACACCATCCTCGAAAACGCCGGTATTGACGTCTAAGTTCATTGTGTCAAAAAAACACTTTTTTTTAAAAGTGCTTAAAGTTTCACTAAAATTTTATTATAATATTGTTATTGCAATTTTTACTTAATTATAGCACACAGCACGCAGCTCATTATTTAATTAAGGCCAAAAAAAATTGATGTAAACAAGGCAGATTGTGAATAATGACGTCACATCATGGCCGCGACAGCTACGGACGTTTGAACTGTCGTAGAAAATTGCAGGAGTTTAATGTTATTTTTGTGCGACAAGCGGTAGTTGAACTTAACTTTTAATACTTTTCTTGGGTTGATAGTACTGTTATTTTATTGATTTAAGTGAAGAAAAAATTACGTGCATATTGCCTATTTTGCCTTACAGCCATACGAATCATCTACTACAAAAACAGGAAAAACTGCTGATGCTGAAGAAGAAGTTATTTATATCCTTCAACTACCAGATTGGGAATATAATTGTCCAATCCATAACCAGACGGTTAGGACTCCAAGGTATGAACTGCTTAAAACTTCAATTTACACTTTTAAGCTAGGAAAATAGATTTATTGTATTGTAGATACATGTCATTTTGCAATGAGACGCCAATGTTTTAATCGGTCGGAACCAGTGTCGTAACTATAACATAACATCACGCCTGTAATCCCCGAGGGGTTAGGCCGAGGTGTACTCATTATTACTTACACCCACAATTTTCAGTTATGTTTAAATCCCATGTAATAGGGCAGATCCTATTACCATCAACCGGACCCGAGGCTGCTACTGAGAAATTCCTGGTGAAAAACCCAATAACACTTTGCCCGAGTTGGGAATCAAACCCAGGACGCGCTTGCACTATGCCAACTAGGCAGTTCGCCGTCTCGCCTATTACTTAGTTGTGTGGGCCTTTGCAATAAGTGGGTTCACTGAATGAGTTATAATGAGTAAGCACTACATTTAGATGTCACGTAGTGTTACTGAAAACGAGCATTTAAGTCTAACCAATTACAACGTAATTACTTGTTGCGTTGCGCTTTTTACGACATTAATGAAACGAATGTAATTTCTCTTATAGATTCATCTGGCACTCATGCAAAAAAGGACAGGACAAGACAGACAACCAACCGAAGCGGGGAGGTGGAGTCTTGAACAAGCCAAAACCTTGGCTTTTGAGCAGACACACGGATTTCGACTTACTTTCACAATGGTAGCATTAATTCATGAAAATGAACAAGCAAAACATATTTTGAAAACACAAAACAATTGCATTGATTCACTAAAATGTTGTTTTTTTGACGTTTATACGGCATTTCTCTGGATGTTTTGAATGGTGGCACCGACACTTTTTCACAGTAATCTTGCCTCTGACAGCTGCGACCCAACAACAGTCTTGTAACAATAACAATAAAGACCACTGCCACCTTGACATGCTTGTTCAGTGGAAGCAACCTTACACCAACCATTAGTGCGCGGCCCATGTGAGAGCGGGAACGGACTGCGGGGCGGCGAGCGGGCGCGTCCTTAAGGTCAGAGCCCACATAAACGACTCCGCTCCCACCCGGAAAAAATAATGTAATTCAAATATGGGCTTCAAGTATTGCGCTTTAGTTATACTTTACAATTGGCAACATAAATTAGCAGACACCTCGCTGTCAGCGAGCTGACCGCCGTCAGACTGCTCGGTAGTTGACGCCTTCTCTTACCACGCATTGCAAGCAAGCGGTCAGCGCGGTCGCGCAGTCGCCGCGCTGGTCGGTGGCCGGTGCCCGCGCACCGAGAAGGGGTTGTATGAATACGCCCAGTACCAACTATTGTATTTATAAACTTGTGCATACATATACCGGGTGTAAAAGACCATCACGAAGCCGTCAACCAAGCATACATACATACATACGTACATCAAACTAAGTAACTTTACGCAAAAATTATTGCTGGGAAACGAGACTTTTTTTTTGGAGGTGAAAAATCATATTTTATGGTAGAACTCAATGTAACGCACTCATAAAATTGTGCTGATGGATGGATTGAATAGTACCTACGTGGGTCGTGGAGCTGTTTAAAGTAAAATTAATCTCAGAGCGGCGCCCGCGGCGACAACGATGGACGGACTCGGCATCGCGCGACCGAAACAAATAATTTTGTTTTTATCGCGCGTTGAATTAAAGTTTTTGCATTCAAGTCATTATGTATGTGGCCGAGTCTAAACAATAAAAAGTTTTATACTTGCCCTCGTATATTCAAAAAACTTGTTGGGATAGTTCCTATATGATACAGAGTGTGAAATTCGCCACATCCTCTTCTCTGGTTAACTAGGTGCGCTCCTTTTGTTGCCTGAACGATATCTTGAGCTAAGAACGCACTTGATTCAAGGCAGTACCGTGCCACTTTTGACAGGGCCTTTTTATATGTTCTAAATACGTCCACCGCTAATGCCGCCGTGGTCGCAACTAGTGAAGCTGTGACATACCACCACAACGCTCACCGCCGCCGCCGGTTGCCGCCGCCGACGCCGCCGCCGACGCGCGGTCTTTAGGCAGGACCTAACAGTCATAGGAGCACACTATAACAATAGACTATAAACATATAATGTAATGTATACACGTACGCGACCGACATCAGCGTAGCAGGAATTCAGGCCTAAGCGTCTAGGTTGTTAAATCCACACCGCAGTTAACTTTTGTGGAGCAACACTGTGCAACACCGCAACATTACGTAAAGTATTTGTTGAATGTTACTCATGGCATCCATACTGCCAATAACATAAATCAACAAAATATGAGAAAGAGTAACTCTTAGTAAAAAACCAGTTGCACGGCATTTGTTCTATGCTATAATGAGATGTTTTCTTTTTGAGGTATTAAAAAAAAACTTAGTTTCCAAAAACTCTATAGATGGCGTTGAACTGACTACGATAGTTGGTGCCAAAGCCAAAACGCTTGGAAAAAAAAACATTGCGTCACGTCACATACGCTCGTTGACTGACACTTTCGTTTGCTTAACCTTATGAATATAAGCTAGTTTTCTCGCGCTATGTTAAAATCAGTTTTTTAGATTCCGTTCCTTGCATTAACGTACTAAGTTCAGCGCCATCTATCCAGCGACTAGGGAAGAGCTAAAAAGAAAATCCCTCATTGTTACCACAGTATTGACTGTTTTCAAAAGTTTGGCAACATCACTTAAAATATACTAAGGCAACATTTGTATGTTGTTGTTGTTTTTTGTACGGCTTCGTGGTGAGGTTGTTTACACCTTGTGGTGTAAACAACCTCATCACGAAGCCGTCAACCAACCATTCTGTACATCAAACTAAGTAACTTTATGCAAACATTATTGCTGGGAATCTTTTTTTCTTGGGGTGAAAAATAATATTTTGTGGTAAAACTCAATGGAACGTAATCAAAACATTGTGCTGATGGATGGATTGAATAATACGGGAATGAGAATTTTCCACTAACGTTTGTCACAACGCTTCAGTATATGTCAATAGATGGCGCTGATCAACTTTGAGAATATTTTTTTATGCGGCTTTCTAGTAATACCCAACGAAAAAAGAATTTACTACGTATTATATTATAGGTCAATGGTAAAATCTTTTAGCATGTGTCTAGACACATGATGTCAAACTCTTGGTATAGTAAAATTTATTTATTATTCATTGTTGTATATAAAGTGAGAACTGTAAAGAACTTTTTTTCTGTTAAACATTTTTAACCTTAACAGTCTACTGTTCTTTTGCATCACTGAACTGAACTACAAGTTATTGCATTGTTTTTGCTATTGTTCCTCTGAGTGTTTTTGAGTTACGTCTAAACTCCTGGTGCGGCGAGTCGAGCTTAGGTTCCTCCGTACTTCAGTTAAGGCTTTGTGGACATAAAAACGAGCCATTTTATTTTTCCCATGTTTGATCAGCACCATCTAGTTCGTTCATAAAAAGCACTGGAAAAATCCCCATTGCGGAAGTGTATAAAGTAAAAATCTTACATTAAAAAGTTGTATTTAAAAAAAACGACTTGTCCCCCCCCCCCTCGCCATATCTCCGTAATTATAAGGTTCCCAGGTATGTTGTAAAACAAAAAAATAAATCGCAATGACGGGGAGAAAAAGTGCCTTTCGGCTTTATTAAGAGGTATTTACACCCTTTAAACTAACAATAAATAACCTTGTAATATCGTATGTTGATCAGTAACACTTGGAAACGTTGATTTACTAAAACTAACTGCGGTGTGGGTGTGGATGCACCTTTAGGCACCGTGGCCCCAGCAGATGCCACAAAAGAAAAAACAGAGGAGTAAGTAGAAGGAATATCAATGAAGGTTTCACTTGTAATAAAAATATGAATACCAGGTGGACTGTCCATTAGACAATGACAGTTACAAATTAAAATCAATTCTAATAAAACAAGGCAACAAAATTTTTCGTACTTTAGAAAAAAATCTAAAACACTAATAAATGATTTTACAAATTTAATTTTAATAACATTATATGTTTGGTTGACCGTACCTATTAGGTCAGTTTCCACGATGGCTGATAAAAAAATTATTTCGAAGGTAGCAGATGTGTAAGTACCAGTAAAATTATTTTCGTCCATTTCCGCCAAAGAGATTTAAAAAGACTTATTATATTTGAATGTCTTGCCATAACACCGTTACGTCATCATCATAACAGCGTGGCATCGCCCAAGTCCCGAGTCCACTGCTACTGAGAAATTACGTACCTATCGGAAAACCCGAACACGTTTTCTTCGACCTAGAACCTCCTTCCTCGGGCACGAACCTAGGACCAAAGGCCCATCAGTCGATCCAACGAGACAGTGTTACTGGATTTAATTTTAATGCTTAATGCTTTTATTTATAGTCCTCTGGTCCAACCTGGATTCGAAGCTCTGGACATGTCTGCCCCTTTCATTGTTCAAATGAACCCCGAAGGAAGATGGGAGAACAAGAAGCCCGAAAACATGGACGAAGGCAGACTAAAAGCGATTATTCAACATTTAGCCAAGTCTAACGCAATATCTGCGGCACAGAGCTACTGCTGCCAATGTGCGGCTGAGGGCCATGTAAAGATATTGTGATTTTATACCTACACGGGCCACGGGGTACCTATACAAGGGGGTACATCCAGACACAAACTTTCATCAAGGTTCCAGTACATGTTTCTGAACCTCAGCATGGATCTAGAGAGTTATAGAAAATCTGCCATGCCATTAATGTTGACCATTAATTATACCTCACTCTCTCTTGAATCCTGCTGTTTGATATTGCAGTTTTATAAGGAACACCGGATGTTTGCTTACAACCACTGTGAAATTTCGATCCGGTAGGACTTGAGATCGTATCATGTAGGTTGTGCCTACTTTCATACAAGCCTCAAGCTTGGCTTGCCCTTATAACTCTTCATGATGCTAGGTTTTCTGAACAATCTGCTCTCCTTATAGGCTTGCCGTATAGTTGGCCTCAAGGTACGCCACTGCATGAAGGTACCTATCTAATGAATCCATGGTAAAAGTTTGTGTCACGTACGATGTCTCCGTACACTACTGTATATTTATTTAAAAAAAAAATCATTTCAACCCTTGATTAAACATATCAACTTGTGGCAAATTTTGATTTAACTTGTAGCACTGGTCACGCTTTCGTTTGGTAATTGTACCTACTAGAATTGACGACTGCCGATCAACAATAGTTAAGTAAGTACCTGTATCTGAGGACCTCAGAAATCGAGCATAAGTCTCTTGGCAACAACGTTGTAGGAAGATCAACGCGCACGTTTCTATATTCCATCAGCATCCCCAACTCGGACCATTCAGGATGCTTTCTATGAAACTCCATAAGAACCCTCTGCAACATGTGTGTTGAGTCGATTAGAACTTAGGAGCCAATGAGGAGAGGTGTTGCTAAACCCATGCAGTTCTTACACGTATCCTTTAAACTTTATTTCTTAAATTTCAGCTACCGAAAACGACTCCGCAGTATATACCTGTAGTAATGATGCCGATATACTCGGCTGACGATTGTCCTTTTGACATGAATTGCGAGGTTCAGAAGATAAAAGCCGCGGAGCAGGCCAGAGTCAAACCAAGCAAGAAGAAACAAATGGAAACAAAGGGAGGAGAAGAAGAAAAAGATGATAAAAAGAAACCCAAAAAGCGAGGTTATCAGATGCAACGCCTCACAGATTTCGATTTGCTATCTCAATGGTGAAATAAATCAGAATAAAATTTTCTAAAAATCGTCAAGAGTGTATTGTGACGTTTTAAATTATATTTTTGATGCGCAAGTAAATAAAAATGTTTGCGAGTGTGTATTGTTTTGTCTCTATTCAGTAGGTGGGTAACTCCCCTTTTTTACCCGACTACGGCGAAGCCAAAAGGAAGGATTATTATTTTTAGTAGCTTATTGGTGTTCACTAGAAACACTATAGGCCAGTGGAAGTTACATTAAAATCGCAAAGCATGATGTAGTTTTGCACTTTTGATATGTTGTGGGTATAGATCAGTTAGGATAATGTGAATCCAAATTCCTATACTCGGATTATATCGTCTTTTCAAGATTGTGAGTGAACTATTAGTCTCACAGACTTCGTTATAAGCTTACATGAAAGAAAATTAAATTTACTGACATTGCTCATAGGACGAGCGATTGGCCAATATTTTGCTTCGGATAGAAGCAAAACTTAAAATTGACAATTTTCGGTAAAAATTGTGTCCATCTTTGAAGGGCCATAGCTTGCTCCCTATAAAGTTTATAGAGCTGTTGTTGAGCTTGAATTATTGCAAATTTAGTTAACTTTATACAAATACTGAATGTTACTACGAGTAAATGCAAAAACGATAAATGCAAAAACGCAGAACTACAGCATGCTTTGCGATTTTAGCCATTTTTAGCGTCTATTTCTACTGGCCTACTAGTTAGGGTTTAGAATAAAACCACAGTAATGAAATGAAATAAGTAGATGAACTACTTTAAGGGTACGGGTACGTGCTTTCGCTGCCCGGGATAAGTGTCAAGGAAGGACGGGACACCCGAAAAACGGTTACCTCATCCATCGCTTTCCATCAGGCGTGATCGAAGTCAAGAGCAGGCTCATTTTGTTATAAAAAAGATAAGTATAAATAATCTATATATAAACATACAATAAATCTGTAGACGTGGCGTTTCTGTACATTAAAAATATTTAGAAAAAAAAATGGGTTCTGTTAGTGATTCTTTAACACCCCTAGTGTTAAAGGATCACTAACAGAACCCGTTTCTACCATTTTTGGAATATTTTGTCTGTAGGTACAGACCTAAGGTACAGACCTACAGACAAAATATTCCAACACAGGTGTCTGAATGTCTGTGCGGGGTCTTTTGTTACAGCATCACGTGTAAATTATAACACCAATGTGTTAAATTAAATGCACAAATATTGGGCATAACTTAAAGGTTTTAGTTTTTTTTTCATTGTAATCGGTGCTTTTTATCAAATGATTTATACTGTTGATTTATACAATGAATTAGTGTTCAAGAAGAACGTAAGATACATGCAGTGACATCTATTCAACCAAAATGGTACTAATGACTAAAAATGTGCTCAAAGGAAGGGCTTGCCATATCCGTTCATTTTTACTATCCGGATAATTCGCATATCAATATTTTACTATCCGGAATATCCGGATAATGTGGATAATACGGATAATTTAGAAAAGAATTATAATTAAAACCGGAATATGAAAAACAATGCCCGCCATGTAGCACCCAGGTAATTAAAACATGGGAAATTGTTGAAAGTAGAAAGTACCTAATTATTAACAACTAAACAGTTCTTCATCTAAAATTAACAAACAAACAATTTTATTATGAGGCAAAAATCATATAAAACCAATAAATAGTAAACAGTAAAAATAAAAATAAAATATTTCTTGAATAAACCAATTACCCATCTAAATACTAAACTACTATTCTTCTTAAAACAACTGTTATCATTATCTCATGCAATTTTTAATTTGAAAGTGAAAAAAAAAAAAAGCATTTATTTCAAGTAGGCCAGTTACAGGCACTTTTAAATTGTCGAAACAAAGATGAAAATTAAATGTAGCTACAGTCCCAGTCACAAGACATAAAAACTGTGAAAGTACTGTAGTTGCCCATTCCCTAGCGTAGATCTCTATGGAGAAGAATGGGCAAGAAACTCCATGGACACTCTTTTAAATCAAAATATTGTTACAAAATCTTGGTTACATCATTCATGTTCAGATGGTATATTATGTGAGAACAATGTAGCAAGATGTGAACGTTAAAAGTGTCCATAGTAAAAACCAAAAATACAATTCAAAAACAAACATTTAAAATAAGTGAGATCTCAAAAAGCTTAAGCAATCCAGAGTCTTCTTTAAGGGTTGTCCGTAAATGCTTACATAGACACAGAAAATACTCTATCGGGCATACAATGTTTTGCTGGATTTCCGTGTAGAGGCATCTACGCGGAAATCCCAACAAAACATTGTATGCCCACACCGAGTTCATGCTCCTATGGCCTCCTGATCATAAAGCGCCATTTCTACCTGTGTTGTAGTAAGCAAAACGCTTTGACGGGATGGAGATGGTTGCGCATATTGCCCTAGCAAAAGTTGTGAAGATGGTGGTCTCAGTAACTATTTTTTATTTTATCTTGTTATTGTTCTTTTATTTAACCTTCTACGATGTGGATGTGAGCGACTTCAGTTACTTGAGGCTCGTTAGGGATATTTTCACGTTCTTGTGCTCCAAAATAAGCAGAAATAATATGGAAGATAGTCCGTTGAATGGATGCATTTGAAGAAATTTTCTCAAAAGGGTTATCAGAGGTGTCGAGTTTTGCTTCATCATAAAAGCTTTTCGTGTTGTGAAAATAGTCCCATTCAGTTCCGGTACTCGGATTTTGAAAATGACGAAGGTCATAATAGAAAATTACGTAGATTTAGTCAAATTTGAACAAAAAATATGTAGATAATACTGTAGAGTAGATACATGTATTTATTTGTACTGTACACAATGCCAAAATTTATTATTAGGCTTTTTAAACACAGTAAATTCGAAAAAGATTACCATCCGCAAAATCCGTATTATCCGGATTCAGTTGCTTTCATTATTCGAATACGAATTTGGCGTATATCCGGATAATTCGGATATCCGGGTATCCGGATTGCAAGCCCTACTCACAAGATAACTAATTATAAATCGAGTGACCGGCTTTTAAAAAAAGTTATAATAGCAAAAGGTAAAAGTAAAAAAGGGTATATGGCGCTGCTTTGAAAATCTACATAGCTAACAGAGTGTGTGTTAGACCGCTTTTCATTAATTTTATTTTAACAGTTTAACTTCGGAGTCAATAGATGGCGTTGTTCATTTCACTCCGTTTTCTGAATCGCGGTGTTACGATTTTCCGTGAAAGAATGACCTCGCCCGTGTCAGTTGGCACAGTTTTGGTAGTTTATTTATACCAACGAACGAAACAAAAGTTCTGTATGACCACGCGTAATTTTTAACAGTCCGATATGCATGATAATTTTTTTGGGAAAAGCGTATAATTATCTCAAAGTTGGTCCCACTCAAAATAAAAAAAAACGTGTTTGGGCTCACTTCATGCACCTTGATGAGAACTTAAGACCTGTCTGGAGTATGACTGTCATCGAAGCGAAGGTCTGACGACGGTTAGATCAAGAAGTATCCTGATTTCAATCGCGAAGACAGCTTCAGTCTGTCTTCCGCTTAGAATCGAGTGATCACTATGTGTACTCGTCAAGTGAAATCATCTCGGTATGCGGACACTGTTAGTGTAGTGTGCTGTCCTAGTGTGAACCGGTCCTAATTAACATTTATGAAAATCAAATGAGGGTAGGTGAATAAACACCTTCGCTTTGCTGTGGCGGTACCTCCAATACTTCAGTCTTCCCGCGACCTAAAATACTTTAAACTTTTCACACCTTAAATGTTAAAAAAACCGCCGATCTATGGGGTCATTCTGTGGACGTTGCTAAGTCCAAAACATTGTAGCCCCTTCTTTAGCTGTAATATTTAACGTTTGTATTGACCGCGGCGAGTTTCCTGATCTAATGAAAAATAGTATAATAATACCATTGTTTAAATCGGGTAGTACATCAGACCCCACTAATTATAGACCCATTTCAGTATTACCCACATTTAGTCAAATTTTTGAAAAACTAATTTTAGACCAAATGCAAAGATTTTTTAATAAACCTAAGTTATTGCATTAAACAGTTCGGATTTGCAAGGGGTCGTTCAACTACTGATGCCGTGTTGAACTTTTAGGGCATATTTATAATGCCTGGGAGAACAAATGCGATGCTTTGGGCATCTTTTGCGATTTGTCTAAGGCGTGAAACATTAATCAGGAAACTACACCACTACGGAATCCGTCACGTCTCTCTAGATCTTCTTACTTCATATTTGAGTGATAGGATTCAGAGAGTTGATGTTAATGGGAAAAGATCTCCCGGTTCCGTTGTAAGAATGGGGGTACCCCAGGGCTCAATTCTTGGCCCATTTTCGTTTCTTATTTATATAAATGACTTGCCTTACTTCATAAGGATAATCATGACATAGTATTGTTTGCAGATGATACTTCTCTTTTATTTAAACTCAAACGTCAGCAGATAGTTACGGACGAGGTTAATAGCGCCCTGGCAAAAGTCATTAATTGGTTTAATGTGAATAATCTACTCTTAAATGAGAAAAAAACTAAATGTATTAAGTTTACGATACCCCATGTAAGACAAGTGGAAACTACTGTGCAAATCAAGGATGAAGAGTTGAAACCGGAAGATAGCACAGTGTTCTTGGGCATAACTTTGGATGCCTAGCTGCAGTGGGGCCCGCTTAGAGACAAATTATCAAAAAAACTTAGCTCTGCAGCATTCGCCGTTGGAAAAATTCGTGATTTAACTGATTTAGAGACCGCCCGTTTAGTTTACTTTAGTTATTTCCACAGCGTGATGTCGTACGGTATTCTTTTGTGGGGTAATGCCGCCGATATTCAGACAATATTTGTTTTACAAAAAAGGGCAATTCGTTCAATATATAAATTAAGTCACAGATACTCCCTCAGGGAAAAATTTAAAGAGATTAATATTCTTACTGTGCCCGCTCAGTTTATTTATGAAAACCTTTTGTACGCACATAAAAATATTAATTTGTTTAAAAAAAAACAGTGATATCCACAACATAAATACGAGGAACAAACACAAATTTGTTGTTTCTGCAACGAGGCTCAAGAAAATAGGGGGTAAGTACGTTTAGATGCCAATGTATACGTTTTTAAAATAAACTTCCGAGCCATAGTCAAACAATAAGCCTAAATAAATTCAAATCGTTTTCGTCGTTCGTCGACTTTCAGAAATAGTTTCCGTTTTTTATACGATTAGAATTTATTTAGACTACACAAGCCAAACAACATCGAGCCAGATTCAAGCACTAGCTTGAATCTTGCTCGATGTTGTTTGGCTTGTGTAGTTTATTATAAAAACGTAAACATTGGCATCCTATTGGCGGCGCAAAGATTCTAACTAGCGCCTCGATTGTCAAAATTGTGAAGCTGTCTAAGAACGACACTTAGACTGCGTTCCGAATTATGCTGTAATCGATTTGAGCGTCCATAAACCCGTTCCGAATTACCGTGAGCGCGATATCGATGTCCCTTGAATCGTCATAGATGACGTCATGACATGCGCCATCTTGCTATTACACCGACCATGCCCCAAATAAATATCACCGTGAGCGCTGTCAAAAATGACATTTGTTTTTACAGGTTGTGTTGTTTTGTTTGATTGAAAAAAATTGAAATGAGTTTCAAACTCATGAACAATTTAATTACCGTTGCATCTATGTCATTTGTAATTCGTGGGAAGGGGTAAATCTTTGCCGGGAGCAAAATACGCTATTATAAACAACGCTTTCGTCATCCTTTTCATCACTGGACGAATCGTCGTTCTCTATCTCAAAATCTGAGTTATCAGAGTCGATATAGTCAACCAACATAACTTCCATTTTCAAAAATAGTCTTGTGAAATGTTTTGGTTTGGGTTATGTTCACTGTCAACGCGTTCACGAGCGTTCCGAATTGATGACAGCTCTTAGCTGTCATAATCGTGATATATAAATCGGAACGCAAAATATCGATGTGAGCGCTGTGAGCGATTATTTTCTAATACGGAATGCACCCTTACAGTTTTTGATACAATTTACGTCACGGAAAAATGTATTTATTAAATATAAATCAGATATACGTGGTTTCTTGCTGGACGACACAATAATTATGTTGTCAAGCGTCTGCAGGATACACAAAACCAATGCGATCTGGAGAAATCTATACGGTACTGCTATGGTTAGGAAAGTAAATTTTCTTTTAAATATTGAGATTGACATGAAAGAAAGATGCACTTAAAGAAATGAATGCAATTTCTATTTTAGATAATAATCAAAATGAAGAAAAAAAAAACTCAGCAGCAATAGACTCAAATACAATTAAGTAGGTATGTTATTTTCAGGTATTACAGAATGTGATTATTTAGTTTATTCTGAAATAGAATAGATTTCGCGATAAATAATAAGAAATAAAAATAAAATCATTTAATTCGAGTATCACAGACTCATAATAGAAATCATACAAATTCATAGTCACATTACATTATACCTACACAATATTTACAATTTGTAAAAATTTCATTTACTTACTAAATTAAATTAATTAAAAATAAAAACGTTAATAAAAATAATCTTATTCAACTTAACAAATTTACATAATAAAATCAGGTCTGTTAATCGCATCAGCCTGCCATATGTCGCATGCAACAGTAGGAGATGATGGAGCAATCAAGCCTTCCCGCGAGCGCGGCCAGCATACTGTTAGCGCTCCCCCACACTCGCCGCACCAGCGACGTGCCTCTCTTGCGCGTAGTGGCGTGGAAGCAATCCACGCGCGCTTCTGCAAACATAGTCGATGCACTGCAAAAGCGGGGGAGCGCCAACATCATCCTGAACGCGCTTAGCAGCACCATATCGTCCGCGTAGCTGATGTTATTAAATAGACGCCATCTATGTGACAACCGATATGTTGCTCGCTAAGCGCTTCAATCAGTCCATTCACATACAGGTTAAAAATGGAGGGAGAGCTCAACCCCCCCTGCCTCACCCCACATTCCAACCTCGTGTTGTTCCAACAAAGTGTCGTTCTTAGACAACTTCTAAATTTCGCCGCTAGAGGCGCGCGGTTAATCTTTGCATCGCTAATGAGGACCCTCTATTTTTTGAGCCTCGTTCTCGGATCTATGGTAGGGATATCATTATAATTTTCAAACGAACTAATCTTTGTATGTGCGTTCAAAGGCTTCATGAATAAACTGCGAGGGCACAGTAACTATATTCACATATAATATTTAAATTGAAATGTAAAAATATAATAATAATTTAAAAAAAAATAGTATTTGGGACATAGATGCATAAAACGTCAATAGTTCAGCCTATGCCAACTCTAGAGCTTGTTTCTCTATGCTCCATGCCTGTGTGATTTGGCTGGTTATTAAAAACAAAAAACAACTCTACGTTCCTTTATGGCTCTTGTTTGACTATGGTCGATGGCCGACCACGGTGTTTGAAGTCAATGTTACAGATTGTTGCACATTGCATTATTATTTTTTAATTCAGCCAATATTTTAATTATGTTTCTCTTCCAAACATAATGCAAATATAATAAAATAACTAACTCTGCAGGCCCCCCTACAGGTATGTACCGATAATCTAACTATTTTGGAGCAGACGTGAGGCACGTAATAGGTTCCCCATGCTACTTTTTGTGTATTCACGCCTTTCAAAATCCTAGGCAATGGTATTCAACTCGTGATGCGATTCTGCGCATCCCGCTAGTTGTTATACTTGTAGGTGAAAATTGAATTGATCGCCATCAATCTCGAGTGTAATTATGCAAAGGCCAGTCAATCTCGCCATCAATTGTGAGAAATTTTGTCCATATTATTTTTGTTTAGACGGATGCAAGTGAATTCTGCGTGTTCAGTGATAAAAAAATGTTCTCACGGTCGTAGTCTCTGCTGCATCGGGTTTTTTTATGGGAAATGATATCCATGTGATATACTTCCTGTACAGATGAACGTATTAGCTCTGCCCAGGGGCCCGCGTTCTATGTTTCGATCGTATTTCGCGTCCGTGCATGGAGTCGAGTCTTTGTATCGCCGTTAACGTAGTGTGTATTTAATTGTGCATTGTTGCTTAAATTATTTTTGAACATATGATTGTAATGGCCTTGATTATGACATTGCTTTTAGAGTTGTTGAGCCAAAGAAACAATTCAACACAATGGCCTTGTAAACTTGTTGTTCCTTGATACTCCTTCATGTCTTATCATTGCAATGTGCTCTCAATACATTTTGCAAATCAATAAATGTTGCATTGCTTTAGTTTTTTTAGCATATAGGTGTATCTAGGTGTATCCCTGTGAGCCCATTCTGCCCTGCCCACTGAATATTGATTGCCTTCCAGTTGATTGTTTTATGCATTTTTCATGATTGAGTTCTTTCAAAGGTTTGAAGTGGCTTCCTGTTGTTTTTCATGAGTCCTTCAGATGATTCTCAGTAAGGTTTACTTAAATGGCAATTTTGTAATTGTTAAGCCCTAGTGTGGTGATCAATGCTCATGCCTTATCTGTATGAGAAGAGGCCTTTGCCCAGCAGTGGGGCATAATAGGCTGGTAAAAAAAAGCCCTAGTGTTCTGTTAGAAGCCCTTGGTATGAAGTGCACATTTCTTTATTATAACTGATTAAAATATTGCGAGATTGTTTTTCAATTGCGGTATAAATGAATAATAAAATGCAATTGGACAAAGGAAGTCATCACTTTTTTAATTTCTATAATATGTATTTTGTTGTTTAAGTTTTACTTCAGTGTACACAGTTTAGGGAGTGTTTATAATAAAATTCTAATAACAATGCATAGAGTTACAGAACTATAAGGATAGTAAATAAACTTGTCTAGTTAATTACCTATTCTTATTAAGTTAACACATTTTTATTGTATGTTCTGTTATTTCATATCTGTCAATGACATGATGGTTTTTAATTGTAATCTTTGTTATAAACAGAATCATGAGTCAAAGAATCAATAAGTTTAAAATAACACAGTATTTTCAATTGGTGCAGTTAAAATTTCAAGTTTTGTTATTTACAAGATAATATAATAGGTTATCTTTTTAATAATACAGTGAATAAATATTAAACGTTCATATCATTTTAGAAAATAGTGGAGTTTGACATGAATCAGATAATTTCAATAGCTTTTTTAATATGAGTTTATATTATTATTGTTTATTTTATTATTTTTTACTTTTTATTTTATTTTATGTTACATTTACCTACTGACTTGACAGGAATATTTACGTACCTTACTTTATTATTATTATTGACATATGATTTTTGTGATTTTTATTGACATTGATTTTGTAAATTATTATTAATTTTATTTGATTATTGTGAATGTGGGGACCATGTGGGTTTAATTTTATATATTTTTTGTTTGTTTTCTTTTTTTTCCCACAACTGTCTAGCAGTTTGAGTACTATAAGCAACCTACCCAAATGTCTATTCTTTGGTATTGTTCGTCGTTTCGTTGAGCTCCTTGAGTTATAAGTCGAGCTACACGATAACTGACAAATGCTTGCACTGACTGGACAGGTCCACTCAAATCGGTGTGGTTCTTTCTTCAAAAGACCATCTCAGACACTAATCTGCATAGTTCTGATATGAATTGAGCAAAATTATGTCTGGACTTCAAAAGAGACTATGACCTCTGAGTTTGTTTCGGCTGTTTCTTCTCACAGTAGTCAGGTACGAAACACCGGCCCCATCTAGTTTAAAAAAAAAATTACGTGTAAAAGTGTTTGTAAAAACCTACTTGCAAAATAAACATCATTTATCATTTATTAAAAAAGCTATTGAAATTATCTGATTCATGTAATTTCAACAAATTCTCAAAAAAATAAGCATTTATTCAGTGTTTTCTTTTTCTTTTAATTTGAAGATCTTAAGTCATGCACTTTTATAAAAGTAATTTGTTGGTTAAGGACACTCCTCATGGCAAGTTGCCATCATCTGTCATTGTCGCCATGATAAAAACACTGTTGTTTTGTAATCTTAATTGGGTTTTTACTCGGTTTTCCTTTAAGAATGATCGAGTATACAATGGTTGCCGACGGTCTATAAGGTCTTCTTCTTCATGCGCTAGTCCCATGTTATTTGGGGTCGATGCAACACGTTTTTTTTCTTCTATTCTCCTCTTCTACCCAAGCTGAAGCTTCCTTAGTCTTTGACTTTGACCCGTGGGTATCGTGGGCCATAGTTGTAGTCTGGGATGACGGGTCATACGGTATTGATACTTAATATACGTACATTGTGTACATTTTGGAAACCTTTGATTCTATTCTATGTTTTGGTTAGGTTTCTGGTTCTCCCATCCAACACAGTATTATACAAGTAGGCAATGAGAAGCATGCTTGATTCCTTGTTTTTATGTTTAACAAAACTAAAAGAAGTTTTGATGTGTAAATAGTTTGGTATGAAAGAGTCATCTGTTCATATTGTGTTGTAGCTTTTTGTCATATTTGTATTGTCACCAATATCAGGTCCCAATGTCCCGAGGATGACTGGAGTTGTACTCGGGTATTGATGAAGAATTGATACTCATGTAACTGTACATTTCCATACTAACCTGAACTATACCTAAAATATAATTTACAGAAGTCTCATATTTACCTGTACTAACCCATACCTTTCAGTTTCAGCGATAAAGATCATCATAATCATCATCATCATCATCATCCAATATTTTTTGGGTTTGGTGGTTTTGGGACTTCTCACTTTTCTTTTCAGCTATCTAGTGTTCACATTACAATAGTGTGTTAGCAACATCAGCACTGTCCCTAAGGACACTCATCTTTCTTCATTTTTCTCATCTACATAGTAATTTGAAGAATGGTAGCTCATACTTGTGTGTGAAAAGTAATTGAAAGCCATTCTCAAATGCAGCGTGCTGGCCACTTAGTTTGGGCCAAATTGGTTCATTTTGAGACTAATATGAATGCTAGGTAATCATGCTACTAGCTCTGTAGTATATGTAGACTCTTGGGCAGTACTGACACTTTTAATGTTTCACAGGAATCCTGCTCATGCACACCGAATAACTAGAGTTTATCAAAGAGTTGTGAGTATAATTGTTTTATTTTTATTGTAGGTTTGTCTTTTACAACATCAACTTCCTAGGTTCCTCAATTTTTTGTATCTGTTAGAGGATATGCAAGCACATATTAATAGGAATTTGTAATTCCACCAGACCCCAGAGCCAGAACCTAGGATGGATCCAGAATGCCCCCAAGCGGTGTGTGACATTTATGATGGGGCTAACAAAGGTCCCTTTCCACAAGAGAATAAGACTGAAAATGATCCTGTAATTGAGAAACCAGTGAACCCACAGAACAATGGGAGGCAGCAGATCGACGATATCGAACGTGAAGATTTCGATGAAGAGAACAGAATCCTAAAGCATTGCTCTGGGATGATCGTCGATGGCAAGGGGCCTGCACACTTCTCCGGAAATCTGTCCAGTGCCAACTCAAGCCTGGCGTCCAGCTCGGAGACGATATCAAATCTCTCCAACCTAACACATGATTTCAACCTCCCCGGATGCAGCAAAGACGGCGATGACTCCAATACAACAATAAAAAACATGATAAACTCAAAAGACTATCGGGTGTGTGGTGGTTTATGTGGGCATAAGGATGATTTTATGCAGAAGCTGTTACATAGCAATACGGAGGAGAAAAAAAAATTTCCAAAGGGGAAGTTATATAAAGGAGATAAGTTGGATTGTGACAATGATGAGGTTTGTGATATGGAGGCTAGTGGTCCGTCGGGAAGGACGAGCTCCAACGCGTCGAGCATAGGAAGTGCTAGCTCAGACAGCAACAAGAGGTTCACAGTGCCGTCCACTTCCAATGCTGACAAGTTGCTTGGGCTTAATGACAGCGGGAAGAATGAACCGGGAAGTTCTACAAAGAATGTGGTAAGTATTTGTTAAAAGGTGGATATGTATAATGTTGTTAACACTATAAGAACTGTACCGGTGTGGCTAGCAGAGCAAATATTCATCGCAATTAAAAAGACTCATTGTCCAAGATGGGGTTTTATAAAATATTTTATCTGAAAACTACACATGGTGGAACAGGGTGTGGCTATCAAATAATGTAAAAATCTCCTTTTGTTACAGACCTTCACCTACTGTCCAGACATGGATGAAAGTTCTGATGAAGAAGATATTGTAGAAGACACTTGGTGCACCTGCCTATCCTCCCATGATGTGAGATATTTACTTTATTTTTAATTATTTATGCTTTAGTTGGTCATAGTTAACCGGTAAGAATTCCTTCCACAGAGTTCTAGATAGAATGGATCCTGTTACCAAATCAAATTATTTATAATCTACCTCGTGTTGGGATATAATATAACCCATTGAAGTGAATATTTGTTCTTTAGAGCACATTGTGAAGTTTGAACACTTCAAGGTCAAATGTGTTCACTGTAGAGTCACCATGCGGGCGAAACGTTGACAGCAGAATAGCCTACGTTTGACAGTTAAACAATAAACATTACTCTAGCCTAGTATTATTTTGTTGTCTAATTGGGGGTAGAAGGT
The DNA here is from genome assembly GCA_941918905.2 of Xestia sexstrigata. Taxonomy (NCBI): domain Eukaryota; kingdom Metazoa; phylum Arthropoda; class Insecta; order Lepidoptera; family Noctuidae; genus Xestia; species Xestia sexstrigata. The sequence goes on along the minus strand of OW799200.2, from coordinate 4,565,819 downwards.
ACTAAATGAAATAAAGTAAATTCTTTACCCTTCAATATTAAGCGCTTTTTTAGTAAAATGAAAGTTGTCGCTTCACTATCACTGTTACTGTTACTGTGAGCCTTTGTCATTCCACTGCTGGGCAAAAGCCTCTACCTATGACTTCCATATTCCATATTCTTCGATCCAGGGCCAATGTGGATCACTGATCGTTGGTTTTGTCCAGCTCGTCCCGCCATCTCCTGCTAGCTCTACCGCGTCGCCTTCTGGCTGTGTCAGGGCTCCACATCGTGGGGTTTTACGTCCACAACTATTATTATTACATATTTATAAAACAAAGTCACCGTCTGTCTGTCCCTATGTATGCTTATATCTTTAAAACTCCGCAACGGATTTTGATGCGGGTTTTTTTTAATAGATAGAGTGATTCAAGAGGAAGGTTTTAGTATATAATTTGTAATAAGTATATATATATGTATGTAATTTGGGCATCAGCTAGTTACTTATAAATCATGTTGATTAAAGACCTAAAAGCAAATGGTCGAATTTATTTTAGGACTTTTTGATACTTAACTTTTTTGCATTAATAGTTTAATGAGACGGGATTCTAATTAGTTCCGAATATCGTAACGCACATAGCCTTTTCTTTTTTGTATTGCATTGTATAACGGGCTGGTGTCCGCAACTCAAAAGCTCAAAGCGCGTATTTTGCGTATGGGCTATAAACCACCACGCGGGCCCAGTGCGGACTGGTAGATGTCACATGTCTTCGAATTTTTTGGTTCTAGGACATGCCGGTTTTCTCACGATGTTTTCCTTCACCGTTTTGAGAGCAGTGGTGATGAAATAAATTACACAAAGTAATGCCGCCTGCCTGGGTTTGAACCCACTGACCACCCACCACCACCCACTTTGACTTACTGTTCGTAAGTCGGGGCCGCCACCACTGGGCCACCACTGCTCTTCTTTTTTGTAACTGTAAGTTGCTTTTGTAAGCAACTTAGTTACAAAAAAGCAAAATTTAATAAAAATACTCATTTTGCTTTTTCTCCCCTCGCCAAAGTTTTTGAAAGGCTTCGATTTCCACGTAAATAAACTTTCTATACGTATTCAAAGCTAGAACCAAAAACGTGCCGGTGAAACCTTATTTTCCTGGAACTTTTTGTGTATTCAGATGTTCAGCCTCTCAGTATATTTATTTCGTTATTCTATGATCACGTTGTTGAGTTCGTGAAATAGTCATTGAATGGGATTCCTTCGCCGCAGTCTTGTTAAAAGGCTTAGGGCAGATGACAATCTTGTTGCACTTCTATTAGGGTTATTTTTAATATGCTCAAATATTCACTTCATACTCAGAACGAACTAGTTGCTCAGATGAATGAACTAGTTGACATGTTTAACTAATGCAACTAATGCGCATTTCAGGACGACTCGAGTGATGATGCAGATCCGGAACCGGAAAGGGAAAGAAATTGGGTAATTATTCACTTAAAACTTAAAGTAGGAAACAGTCCAACATTTTATAAAGTTTCTTTAGTGTCAATGTTCGACAATGCTTTAAAAGCTTGTTGGTTTTTAGGGTTCCGTACCCAAAGGGTAAAAAGGGGACCCTATTACTAATACTCCATTGTCGGTCTGTCTGTCACCAGACTGTATCTCATGAACCGTGATAGCTAGACATTTGAAATTTTCACAAAAAATTTATTGCCTGTGGCCGTTATAACAACAAATACTTTACTTTTGTCTAATGTTGTATAGATAATGGTACGGAACCTTGCGTGCGCGAGTCCGACTTGCACTTTGCCGGTTTTTTTTATTACATGATTTTGCAACTAGAATTAATATTTCATGTGCCCTATTAACTGCTCTAATCGGGTCAATAAACGTCTTGTTTTTCAAAACAATTTAGATTGTCTATGATTCATACCTTCCTTTCCCTCATCATTTTTCGATGTCGTTAATGATTTTTCTAACTATCTTTCACTTTGCAATAATAAAATGTAACTTACTGTTAAAATTATTTTAAAATGTATTTTCTGTCCTGACTGACTAGCAAATAAATAGATGGATACATTTTTGTTTCGTCGCTTTGCAGTCGCGTTACGCAGGTAATTCGGTGGTTGGGTTGGGATAAACAAACAATATTCACGTAACTATTTGACGCCGCAGTTTCGTTTTATACAAGGTGTTTTTAATATCCCATAACTCTAGGGTATGAATGAGACCACATCAAAGACATAAAATATGAATGCTTGGCATATGAATGATTTTTCAAGTATAATACATATTTTTTTACTTTCATTTTTCATACAAAATAATTCAACAAAGTCACGCTTATTAATGTAAAACTTTTTTTTCTTAGCTTTAAATATAAATGATTGGTTTGAATGAAAATGAATTACTCGTATTCTTTAATGAAACTCAGATACCTATACACATCGATAGATTCACCATATCTTCGAAACTTTTTGGACCACATATTCTAGAACGTTTTTGTTATTTGTAAGAATAAATAACCCTAGAGGTGTGGGATATAAGAAAAACACGTTGTCCACCACATTACCATACATTATTCTCAATTTAGATAATAAAAAAGCTGCGCCAATGTATGTGGGAACTACTCGCATTACGCCTCACAAGCGCCGATATAGCAAATACATGCTTAACTTACACTTTAAAACAAGCCGTATATGTTAAAACAATGCATACGATACATACAAGAATTTCTGAATCTCTCGTCGTTGTATTTCTCAGGATTTGCAACTCAACATTTTATTGATCACTGAACATAACATTAAATCCTCAAACGTGTTTAACTTGCATTCATAACAGGAAATGAGTAAACGCAATTATCAGTGACAAGTAAACTAATGTCACGTAAGTTTGGGTGAATGAAGAATGTGATGGAACCATGTCAAAGTAAAGACAATCATTATCCAACTGGCAACGCTAAAAGTGATTTTGGATTCGCCAGACTGATAATTTGTTGTTGGGAACTGCTTTGCCAACGCTAATGGCATTAAAATAGCGCGGATTATAGGTACACAATGATATTTCAATATAGTTACTTAACTGAATCATATATATCAGTATAAAGTGTACATTATCGGACACCGCAGCGTAACTAACTGCTCTTAACATAGGTATTCAGAAAGCCACTCTCGATCATGTATTATTCATCTCAAGCTAAATACATAAAAACATCAATCAATAGTGTTGTACTAATCTCTCTCCGGCAGTTTGTATAAAAACTGTTGTAAGTAACTGAGAATATGGATGCAAATGAAACTCACATTAGTTTGCAAATACTGATAAATATGCCAGTATTTGTTGGGAGACAAAAAACAAATAATAAAGATTTATTTTTAACTTTTTCACTCTGCAATCTTTTTATCTGCATAAGTTCCTATTCAAAGTATAGTCAGGTTTTGGTGTCAGTTCAAATTCAAGGCAAATAGTCTTTCAAATAAAGAAAAGACCATTTATTGCTTCAGAGAAAATAGTAATGCCTCCTTGTTTTTATGGAGTCAACACTATTTCAATAACAATATTTTTCTCACTTTTTCACTTATATTTTATTCGCTGGTCTAGTGGTCTACCACGGAGTCTGGATTTGTGCCCATTGATGGCACTAGGCTTGCCCCTAAACATAACTGCGAAATGTGGGTATAACTACTATTAGGTACTCTGCGTTACCTATCGGGGATTACAGGCGTGATGTTATGTTATATTTTATTGAATCTGTAAATTATACAAGAGAAAAAATATCCTACAACTTGATTAGGTTTTCAGCTTAGACACTATTATACCTGTATTTCACAAGCTTCACTGGTTGGTAAAACATTTTATGTTAGTGTTATTGTTTTAAGTTAGAGCAGCTGTTCTCAATCGATAACTTTTCTCGCAAAAGTAACAACTTATATTTTTTTTCTAAAATATTAGCATTGCCGTTGGTTTTTTTTTTTGTAACAATAATTATATGTAAATGGTTGGTTTGGATTTACTAAAACCGTAGTTTAGTTTTGATCACTTTTCCTTCACTGTAATGACGAGAGTTATAGGTAACGTAGAAGAGTCCAGTTCCCACCTAAATCATTGTTATCATGAGGTCACTGGTCATGAGGTTCGTAGTTACGTACGTGTGAGGTTGACGATACCTACTTGGACGCGGTTATACCACGTTTTTAATCCGATTGTCAATTTAAACCATATTCAGAGTCGATTGGCGACGCGTGCAGTAGTGCATTAAAACTTACCTACACCATTTGCTGTCGAAACTAGTACCTACTTACAGTGGAGCTGATTTATAAGGAACCCTGCCTAACCATCACTAACATTAGACTACCTACTAATAATGTGGCTTGCAAACTTATAGAAAATGATTGTTTACAGGGTAAGATTTTTTACTAATTACGTTCAGTTTCAGTGGTGAAATTCGCTCTGAAAATTTGATCAAACTTTTATAAAGAATCACGACAAAAAGTAAACTCAACCGGTCGAGATTGCTCCACTTCGAACACGTGTAATTCTTCACGCAAAAATAAACTTAGAACTTTGTACAAAAGGTTGTTTCTCGGTATCGTCAGTGCGTCTCGTGTAGCCTGCGAAGGCACATCGGGGAGCGCGAAGGAGATTCGCTCCTTTTTTTCCAAATTATTTCTATAACCAAGAAATTACATTTGTTTTTATTTTCAAATTGGAGGATTGTTAGTGTCTCAAAAATGGTTTTGGTAGGTAATCGGTGCCTATTGTACTTACGGGTTGGAAGGAACATCGACGAACAAACCAATACCTACCACATGTTAAGTAAATCATTCGGAACGGAACCCCCCACATATAATTTATGTCAATTCAAAACAATCACATTAGCTCAAAGTGCAAAACCTTCACAAACAAAACATGGTACAGCACGATTCAGAATTATGTATTGAACACGTGGTAAGGGTAACCGTTCGCTTCTACTCTATAAAATATAACATCACGCTTTTTAGCCCCGATGGGTTATGTGGTTTACTTACCCATATTGAATGTTTATTTTTTAAATAAAACAGAGAAATAGAAAATCTTGCTTACAATGATTACCTTTACCTACTTTTAAAATTTTGAACGAACTTCGCTGTGTTATATGGTAGTTAGCCATGGTTGGGCTTGACCTAATTAATTAGAAATTGTCGCTTAAAGTCGCTTCACGAGAATCAAATGATCGAATCTATTTTGAATTAACAAGCTGAACATATAAGTTTGTTTTTACATTTAATTAAAACTTGGCCAAAAGTAACATCTCATTATGATATTAATGTTCACAGAGGAAGCGTCGTCACGATCCACCTCCACAGCAGTCGAACAAGAAGTTCTGCGGGGAAGGCTCCTCTTCATCCTCCGGATTGGGATCGGAGGGATGGCCCTCTCCGACTCCCATTTGCACCCTGGCAAGCGCTGATGCTGATCAAGGACCTCCCGAGGTCAAGCCGTGGCTTAGCAGGTTGGTCTATTCTCCTTGTAACCTAACAATGTGATGCGGGGGAGTTAGTTCTGCCATTTCTTCATCCCAGCCAAAACACTAGTGGCGAAAGGTGGGTTTTGGGGACTATCTTACGTTATGTTGACGCTGATTTTTTTAGCCTAATTTGTATTTGTGACTTTTATTTCGTAATATACCAAGTTGAACTTGAACTTAAGGTTACTTACCAGAAATCGCAGTAGCAGAAAACCTAGGAAAAATATGTTCTTCTAGACCTAGACTAGGGGTGTCTTGTTTATCCTTTTCATAAGCTTTTATTTGACTTCCTTGTTAGTATGTATTTTTGAGAGCAGCGGTGGCCCAGTGGTGGCGGCCCTGTGTTACGAACAGTAAGTCGTGGGTTCAAACCCAGGCAGGCGGCATTACTTTGTGTAATTTATTTCATCACGACTGCTCTCAAAAGGGTAAGGAAAACATCGTGAGGAAACCGGCATGTACTAGAACCAAAAATTCGAAGACATAGGACATCTACCAATCCGCACTGGGCCCGCGTGGTGGATTATAGCCCATACCCAAAATACGCGCTTTGACGTGGAGTTGCGGACACCAGCCCGTTATATAATACAATAATAATAATAGCATGTATTTGTCAAATCTAGCAACTGAATTTCAAACCTTTGGTTCTGGTGACAATACATTTTTATGACAGACTAAACAGAAAATTATCCAAAATCTTCCAATAAAAGCTTGTTTTTAGTAATTAGTTGTAAATGTAGACTATGTGGGTCTTTTTTTCAGTTGGTTTTTAGGGTTCCATACCCAAAGGATAAAAACGGGACCCTACTGAGACTCCACTGTCCGTCTGTCTGTCACCAGGCTGTATCTCATGAACTGTGATAGGACAGTTGAGGTATTTCTGATGCCGCTATAACAACTAATAATAAAAATAAAGATTAATTAAAAATTAAAGGGGGCTCCCCTTAGATCTGAGAGTGGCGGTACGCAGGCTCAGTGCCAAAAATACCGCCCCGGGACCCGGCGGCTTGCCTGGCAAAGCCTGGGTCCTGGCCTCGGAGGCTCTCGGGCCCCGACTGGAGGGGCTCCTAAGCGCATGCTTGGGGAGAGGCCAGTTCCCGCTTCGTTGAAGACGGGGAAGCTGGTCCTCATTCGGAAGCCGGGGCGCCCTGCTGACTCTCCGTCCGCATACCGGCCCATAGTGTTGCTCGACGAGGTGGGCAAGCTCTTTGAAAGAGTCATTGCAAACCGCCTCGCCGAGCACCTTGCGGGGACGGGGCCGGATCTTGCGGAACACCAGTTTGGTTTCCGCAAGGGGCGCTCTACGGTGGACGCCATCATGCGCGTGAGAGCCCTCACGACGGGGGATGCAGTGTCCCGGGGTGGGGTTGTCTTGGCGGTGTCTCTCGACATCGCCAATGCCTTCAACACCATGCCCTGGAGCTGCATTAGGGAGGCACTCCGGTATCACCGGGTGCCGACCTACCTTCTTCGTGTGGTCGGGGACTACCTGACGGATAGAGCCGTCATCTACCCCGGTCGAGGCGGAGAATGGAACCGGCGAGAGATGTCGTGCGGTGTTCCGCAGGGATCGGTCCTAGGGCCGTCCTTGTGGAACATCGGTTACGACTGGGTGCTGCGCGCCGACCTCCCTAGCGGCGTCAGCGTGGTTTGCTATGCAGATGACACGCTGGTGCTGGCACAGGGGGGGTCGCACGAGGCGGCGGCCGAAATCATGACAGCGATAGTCGTTGAGAGGATCCGGCAACTGGGTCTCGAGGTGGCATTGCACAAGTCCGAGGCCATGTGCTTTCATGGGCCTCAGAATGCGCCACCTCCGGGATCCTTACTCACGGTAGGAGGGGTATCCATCGGTGTCGAGTCGACTTTGAAGTACCTAGAACTCGTCCTCGACAGCCGGTGGAACTTCGTGGAGCACTTCCGACGTTTGGACCCCAAACTGGAACGGACTGGGGCTGCCTTCAGGCGGCTCCTGCCCAACCTGGGGGGGCCGAACGCCTCCTGCCGGAGGCTCTACGCGGGAGTCGTGCGGTCCATGGCCCTTTACGGGGCCCCGGTGTGGGCGCGTTCCTTGGGGCTGCGTGCAACCCACTACCTGAACGCGCCCCAAAAGGTGGTAGCCGTAAGGCTGGCCCGTGGGTACCGTACGATCGCCCGCGAGGCGGCGTGCCTCCTTGCCAGATTGCCGCCATGGGATCTGAAGGCGATAGTCCTCGCGCGCCTGCATGAATGGCGCGCGGAGGCGCTTCGCCGGGGGGAAACTCCGCTGCCGCGACAAATTGTCGCTCAGCGGACAGACTTCCGGCGGGATCTCATGGCGACATGGAGAGAGCGACTGTCGCAACCCCGTGCAGGGCACGTCACGACAGTGGCGATAAGTCCCCTCTTTGAGGAGTGGCTGGAGAGACGCCACGGCGTCCTCACCTTCCGCCTGACGCAGGTCCTCACCGGACACGGTGTTTTCGGGAGGTTCCTGCACCGAATCGGGCGGGAAGAAACGCCCGGATGTTTCCACTGCGAGGATTGGGACCGCCGTGTCCTCGAAGCGGCGATTGGCGGCGGCGACCTCTCGCGTCCGGCCCTGGTGCAAGCCATGGTCCGGAGCGAGACGGAATGGGACGCCGTCACCTCCTTCTGCGAAGCAGTAATGCTAGAGAAGGAGGTGGCGGAACGTGAAAGGGAGAGAACCTCACAGCGTCCCGGCCGCCGCGGGAGACGCCGCGGGCGTCGGGGGGCCACGTGGTGGCTCCCGGCCACCGTAGGCGCGGGCCTGTGGACGGTGGGCTATGGGCTAGCTCGCCGTCCGTCCGTCTCATGACGACAGGCCGTGTCGACGGCGCGTTCGTGTTCCACGCGCGCCTCAAAGAGAGTCAGCAAAAAGGAAGGGGTCCGCAAGGACCGATGCCTGCCGGGGTCGCGGGACTGTTCGAAAGAGATACCGTGGCCCCGGAACACAAAGGGTGATGAAGGAACATGGAAAAAAAAAAGGGGCTCCCCTACTACAACTCAAACTCAAACTCAACTCAAAGCATTTATTTCAATTAGACCATTACGGCACTTTTGAATGTCAAAAATACAAAAAAGAAAATCAAAGCTACAGTCCCAGTCACAAGGCATAATAACTTGAGAAAGTACTGTAGTTGCCCATTCCCTAGCGTAGATCTCTATGGAGAAGAACGGGCAAGAAACTCCATGGACACTCTTTTAAAAACAAAATATTGTTACAAAATCTTGGTTACATCTTTAATTTTGAGATTATACATATATGTGAGAACGATGTAGAAAGACGTGCACACTAAGAGCGTCCAGAGTAAAAGATTAGATCAACAGTTTACGAATAAAGTAATTAAAATGAACCTTGGCAGCTAAGAGATGACCAGTCCCAACTGACAGCGCCCGTTCACGAACATGACGCATGTACCGGCGCCATTCAACTCAACCATATTGAAGGGAACTAAATGACCCGACACACCCGCCACCATCAGCGAGACATTTAAGTGAGCATGACATTCTCTCAGCCACCAAGGCATATTCAAGTCAATGAAATATAAATAAATGTAAATGGTGGCTGAACAGTACAAAGTACTCACACATGTGCTATGCAATTATATAATATTATGAACTGGAATCTATACAACGGTACCGAACCCTTCATGCGTGAGTCCGACTCGCACTTGGCCGGTTTTGAACGATTGTTGACAGTTTGATTACTTTATGCGGCCTAACCAAATGTCCTTTCAGTGGTATTGTTTGTCATTTCGTTGAGCTCCTTAAGTTCTGAGTTGAGCTACACATTTACTGACAAATGCTTGCACTGACTGGTCAGGTCCACTCAAATCTGTTTGATTCTTTTTTTACCCACGACGGAACGGAGAGATGGTGTGTGCGTTTGGGGTGAGAGGATGTTTGTTTGTTTGTGCCAATACATGTTGCCATTTTTCTCCAAAACTACTAGTCCGATTTTGATGCAGTTTTCAGTTATGGGTCCGGGTTTGATTGGTGCATGTTCTTAGATAAGTGTTACAGTGACAACTTACCAGGGGGCGCTGCAGCAAACATTTGTTTGTTTGTGCAAAATCAAAAATACTAGTCCGGTTTTGATGCAATTTGTGGTTGATTAGTGAGGGTTCTTAAATAGATGTTATGGTAGTAACTCACTTGTGGGCGCTGCAGTAATAAAACTGTGGCAGAGGCGTATCTTCCTTATGGTCATTCTGGCGATCGTCCGGTTCGGCGCGTTATGTACATAATATCTATGCTCTCTAAAAAGTTTAAAATAAAAAGCAAAATTATTTTTTTTGGAAAATCCCACGACGTTTAAAAAGTCATTGTTAAAGGATGAAATAATTAAAAAAACCCAACTTAATAAAAAAAAACAAGAATATGCGTCGGGGGCTAAAAAAAGAGTTTCATTTCTATCAAAGTTTTTCCAGAAAGAGTTCTTATAGTCTAAGATCCGGCTGCAGAATTAGTGCGTTCATCGAGTATTTGCTAAAAACCATTTTTTTTTACGTATTTTTAAGATTAGGAGAATATATACCTACCAGGGGTGCCTATCAAAATGTGGCTGCTGATATTTTTAGTTAAATTATTGCTAATTGATTTTTGGGAAACAATTTCATTCGCTTGTTTTTTAAATAAAATATCGTCCACTTCACGGCAATTTACATAAAGACTCTGAAAAATCACGGTTGCTGTTGCGCACTTGGCCGCACCTCTTCGCAGCCAGCTGTGAACAGGTATGATTTTGATACTATTACGCGTTCATAACGTACATTAATAATATATGTATCAAATTAAAGCTATTTTTTTTTTGTTTATTATGATATACGGTTGCTTAATTAAAGCTGGCCGCAAATAAGGGTTGCTGGCTGTTAAAGATTGTAAATATTTAAGGAAGAGTGAAAGAGAGCTAGCGCGTAACATCATTAGTCAGACGAGGATAGCGATTGCTAGCTGTAGTACGCTTTAGAGCCATTGCGCATGCGTCGAATGCTAGTGTTCTCAACCACCGTGCACCAGTTCTAACAGTAGTAGGGACGACTTAATAAATACTCCAAAAGAAATGTCTTCTTTTTTCAAAATTACAAATTTAAAAATTACAACAGGAAATGAATATTGGTGAAAAATAAAACCAAGGTTACTTAGTAAAAGAAAATTTTATTCACAGAAAACTTCATCTTTATCAATTTTATTTTACGTTAATTTATTTGATAATACTTAATTTAACAAACAATTTTCAATTTGCCTGTCAACAAATGACAAATGAATAAAATACACACACAATAATATTGGCAAAAGAGTTCCATTCTCATAATTTAACTTATTTTTTTATTATTTCGTTTACAAGTGGCCAGTTCTAAAAACTTTCAGTGTCGCTGTTGTTTTATTTGTGCATCTAAACACTAACGTTCGACGCATGCAATACTTTGTTCATGGAGGATGAAGGCCATTGCCAGCTGTACGACTAGCTAAGCTATTGCTTTTAAGCGTCGTACAGCTGGCAATCGCTATCCTCGTCTGACAATGATGTTACGCGTTAGCTATCTTTCACTCTACCTTAAATATTTACAATCTTTAACAGCCAGCATCCCTTATTTGCGGCCAGATTTAATTAAGCAACCGTATATCATAATAAACAGAAACAAAATTGCTATAATTTGATACATACAGGGTGTAAAAGACCTCATCACGAAGCCGTCAACCAAGCATTCTGTATATCAAACTAAGTAACTTTAAGCAAAAATTATTGTTGGGAAACAACTTTTTTTATTGGGGTGAAAATCATGTTTTGTGGTAGAACTCAATGTAACGCACTCAAAACATTGTGCTGGTAGATGGATTGAATAGTACGAGGGTCGTGGAGGTGTTTAAAGTAAAAATCTTACATTAAAAAGTTGTATTAAAAAAAAAACTTGTCAAAAAGTTGGGACTTTGACCCCCAATATCTCCGTAACTAGAAGGTTCCCAGGTATGGTGTAGAACAAAACAATTATCGCAATGACGGGGAGAACAAGTGCCTTTCGGCTTCGTTAAGAGGTGTTTTACACCCTTTATATTGTTAATGTACGTTATGAACGCATAAATGTATCAAAATCATACCTGTTCACAGCTGGCTGCGAAGAGGTGCGGCCAAGTGCGCAACAGCAACCGTGATTTTTCAGAGTTTTTATGTAAATTGCCGTGAAGTGGACGATATTTTATTTAAAAAACAAGTGAATGCTATTTTTTCCCAAAAATCAATTAGCAATAATTTAATTAAAAATATTAGCGGCCACATTTTGATAGGCACCCTGGTAGGTATACCAGGAAATGGTTTTTGGTATACCAAAAACCATTTTTTTACGTATATTTATGATTAGGAGAATATTCTCCTAATCATAAATATACGTAAAAAAATGGTTTTTAGCAAATACTCGATGAACGCACTAATTCTGCAGCCGGATCTCGTACTATTATTAAACTTCTCTTAGGGGGTCCAGAAATGATTTCTATGGCACCTTGCTTTTTCCAAAGGGAAAAGCAAGCAGCAATCTGTCCCGTCAGCAAACTTCAAGACGCTCTCGTTATCGACTCGAAGAGAAGTTATGGATGCCCTGTTTCTATACAAGCTACTCAGAAAGCAAATGACTGGATTGAAATCCCATCACTCCGCTTCACCCGCCATTGCGTAGAACTGTCCTGAGTGCTAACTCACCAAATAACTTAAACAGCTGCAGTGACCTGATTGACGTTCACCCCGATAACATGGAAGATTTTGTGAATTAATTATTGAATACTATAAGACATAAATTGCCAATTTGATAATTTATATACCTACCTGTTTAACGTTAATTAATTTAAAATTATTTATTAATTTAATCACCAAATATTTAATCTTAGTTTAATTTAATAATTTATTTATCTGTTATTTTGTTTTTATTACCGATCAGTATATTGCATTTAATTTAATCTTGATTTGTTTGTTAAGTTTTTAGATCTATTTTGTTTTACACTAATTTTATTATTTATAATTCACAATTAATTGCAATAATATTAATGTATAATGTAATCTAAATCAAATAGTGCATGTGGTGTTAGCCTATAAGTAATTGTTTAAATGAAATGTAATGTGTAAACAATTCTAGGCTAACCTTAATAAATAAATAATTGTAGTATACATATCTAAGGTTTCTCAACCGTACAAAATAAAAAGTACCTTTTCTGAAATATCATACATATTAATGGACACTTATGGGACAAGACTGTAATTTTAATTATACGTATTGCAATTTATACAAGTGAATGATTGAATCAAGCACATGATGATTATTTCGCGACGTACTCTCGTTAGCCAGTGACATAATTTCTGTCATCTGAGTAACCATAGACTATTTCTGTCGTTGTGAGCATGTTTTTGAAATCTTCACTTAAATTTCATAGCAAACAAGGAAAGGTATCGGTACCATGTCTGCTAAGTATAATTGACACAATAATAACATTTATTAATGGAACCATCGCGCGGGTTTCTTCTACCAGATGAAAACGGAATCACGTAAATAGGTCCAGTAGTTTTTTTTAGGAGGCTGTGTTGTGTGTGTGCAGTTGAGCTTCTATATTTCGAGCCTTTTACTCTCGTTTCAACATCATCTCGACACCAAGTGATAAAACGATCCTCATTTCACAATTAATAATACCTCACTGACAGCAGTCACCACAAAAATTTTGAGAATGCGGTTTCTCCATTTCCTCACCGTTACAAACGTGTGTTCTACAGGTTTAACAATTGGACCAATGTGGAGAAGATCCAGGCTATCGACGAGCTGATCAACTGCTGCGATCCAAGTCAGGTGCGGCACATGATGAAGGCTATTGAGCCGCTGTTCCAACGAGACTTCATCTCGCTGCTGCCCAAGGAGCTCGCTCTCACTGTGCTGGGCTACCTACAGCCTAAGGATCTGCTGAGGGCCGCCCAGACATGTCGCTACTGGAAGTAAGTCAATTCATACGTAATTCACCTCCGAGGCAAATGCGGCGGAGGTGTATTTATAGTTCGCCCTCGTTTTGCCTTTTTTAGGGTTCCGTACCTCAAAAGGTAAAAAAAGGAACCCTTATAAGATCACTTTCTTGTCCGTCCGTCTGTCACCACCGATTTTCTCAGGAACGGGTGGACCTAGCAAGTTGAAATTTATACCAGATACTGAGATCTATAGTCCCTATTAGGTGTATAAAAATCAGGTCCTTGGTCAACACGATATAAAGATATTATGGGCAAATTAAGATTTTCGCGAAAACTGTTAGTACCAAATCTTACCTTAATTTTCAACTTTATTTTTTATCTTTTCAGAATTTACCCTTTACTTGTGCTGTAAGACCTTACTTTTAACCAAAATGACAATTCTAGGTCAACGGGAAGTACCCGCCCCTATAGGTTTTGGGTCGGAAACCTATAGGTATGGTAGTTTCCGTTGAACTAGAATCACGAAATTTGGCGAGAAGCAATGTCTTTCAGCACATGCAAAGGGAAAATTCTGAAAACCGTAAATATGTAGCATAATAACAAAAAAAAGCGATTTTATTATTACAAACTTATTATTTTCGGTTGGTGCAATAGCCGTTTCTGGGGATCGAACAGCAAAGTTAAGTTTGTCCTTTAAAAATTTTGTACGGAACCCTAGGTGCGCGAGTCCGACCCGCTCTTGGCCGGTTTTTTAAACTATTTTGTCTAACTGCAGAACAAAGGCCTCCCTTCCCCTCTCCAACTTGTCACTGTCGAGTATCATCTGACAGCTACACACTATTCAGCAATAATACTATAGTCAAAGAAAGAAAGATAATATATTTATTCGGCACATGCCGTAAATGCATAACAAAAGAAAACAATTCTACACAATAAAAAAAACAAGTGCATGAATTATCGAAACTGGCGAAATAAAGAAATGATATAAAATGCACTGGGTACCTTATCATGCAGCGCCACTATTACAAAAATCTCGGCTGAAATACAATATGTCTCAGTCGAATATGCCACACTAAATACGTCCAAGTTCAAGGCTGTCCTGTCATGGATGCATAACAGATACTCTTCAAAGAAGATTCGTTCTAGAAACGCAACAAACATGTAAAGTTTTGCATTTGTTGACTACCTAATGAAAGAGAATAGACACTATTATTGGAAGACATTTACAGTTGTCCAGTCAATAAAGACAATCAAGATCTGTGGTCAAAAGTTCAAAATACTAGGACTGTACCCGTTTAGTAACATCACATCGTTCTAATAGGGATGATTCCTGACTTAAAAATATATGATTCTGTTTAATCCGTCAGTTAGATTATCGAAAAATATTGGATACGTGTTTTCTGTTTTATCAAATTAATAAAAATTGACGAAGATAAAACGCGTCAAAGATGAGTGTGGTGACGTCACTTTTCGGTAAAAATAAATGTGACGTGACGTGACCAATGTTTTTTGGAAATTTATCTGACGGACTAATTCGTTTTTTTTTTGTCATCTACCCTATTGAAAAAGGTGGCCTTTGTAGATGGTCGACTCCTCTCATACTAGTTTAACACGTAATCTAAATGTTGATGCGTCACGCCACAGATTTCTCGCCGAAGACAATCTGCTGTGGAAGGAGCAATGCCGTCGCATCGGGATAACCACGCTGAAGAAGATGCCTCGTTCACTCCCGCGCTGCGCCAGTCCCTGGAAGGCCGCATACATGCGCCAGTACCTCATCGAGAACAACTGGCTCCACAAGCCAGTGACCACGCCCATCATCATGAGAGGACACGACGACCACGTGATAACCTGCCTGCAGTTCTACGGCAACCGCATCCTCAGCGGAAGCGATGACACCACCCTCAAAGTGTGGTCTGCTGTCACCGGCAAGGTGAGCTGTGTAAAGTATAACTTTACATTTATGTACATTTGTTTGTTATCAGTTTTCTGCACTTTTAATGAGGCAAGTTATCGGCCTTATTGTCCATCAATTGTAATGATTGATAATATAGTCTGAAGGTAATATCAATTGAGTTTTACTGTCGAGCTAAATTATCAATTGACAGAATGTAACAACGTTTAGGGATCATAAAGACTTGAAATATGTTTTTGCATTTTGACAAAACGACTCGCACGGAAAAAGTGCAAGACTTACGAAAGTAGGGAGGGAATTTATTTAATCGGGACTTATCCAGAACTGTATCACATTATATCGACAGTCGATATACCAATTTTAGGTTATGCATCCGTATAACCGGTCCCTATAATGCATATTCAGGAAGTAATGCTGCGTGTTCTTTGCTGTTTATATGTATACAAATTTTGTTTGTAAATACGGGTGTATGGTACATATTGGATGTGTATTACCCATTCACGCATAAAACTCAGAAAAGATTTGAGTTAAGCATTCGAACATTTTGTCCTATTTATTTTTTTTACCTTTAATATAAGCCCGACGTTTGTATAAGCCCGGACCTTTAATATAAGCCCGAATTTTACCTTTAATATAAGCCCTACGTTTGGACCGGATTGCACCAGCCGTGATCACGCATAAAACTCAGAATAGATTTGATAGGGTGAAATGAAGCATCCGAACATTTTGTCCTATTTCTTTTATTAACAATGGGTATCAATACCCCGTATCAATGTTGTCTATGGGCTCCTAAACATGTGTGCCAGATTTCAGAAGTGTAAATATGTATGTTCTTTTTTCTTTTCTTCTCTAACTCATCATTATACAGATACACGCTTATTTTTAGGTCGTTCTGGAACCGAAAGCCATAAACTCGAACGAATGGGATTGTTTTTTTTAAATACAAAAAAAAAAAAATTGTCCGATATGTTCGCTTACTGATGATTTTTACGCCATAATGTGCAAAAAGACAAACTCCATTTTATCAAGAGCGCGGTCTAGTTCTAAAGTATGTTGATAGATAAGTTCGACGCACCTTGATTGTCACACGCTGTGGAGGTGCTGGTCAGAAGACCCCACAGCTAACTTCACAATTTTCTTTTTGTATTTGTTTTTGTTTCTGTGTTTTGTTTACTTACAATAGTTTTAGGAATAATGTTACAAACAATTGGGCCTTAAATAAACAAATATTTAATTTAATTTATTATAAATTTAAATTTTCGTATTTTTTTTTATTATTACAAAAAATCGTTCTTTTTATTTTTTTTTGTTTTAGAATTAACGATGTATATTCCTTTTTGTGAAAAAAAAACTAACACTTAAAACAAATTAAACTTTACGCCACTAACAAAATACTTTGTAAACCTTAATAATTCTGCAAGAAATAAAAGGCTTTTTATTTTATTTATATTTATATATATTCTTTTTTGTCAGTGCCTGCGCACGCTGGTGGGTCATTCGGGTGGCGTGTGGTCCTCGCAGATGGTGAACGACCTGGTGATTAGCGGCTCCACGGACCGCACCCTGCGCGTCTGGAACGCCCGGACTGGCCAGTGCTTGAAGGTGCTCGCGGGACATACTTCTACCGTGCGTTGTATGCACCTGTACCAGAACAGGTATACTTCAATTGGGTATTGTTTTAGCAGTGATTAGCCAGCTTTCCGCGATAATACACGCAGATGTGTGCGTACTTAGCCCCGTATTAGAAACAAAAGTTGCATTAAGTGCAGCGTGGTTCTTCCTGTGTCGAAATTTAATCGGAACTAAACCGCCATCTTGTTTTTACCCGACTACGGCGAAGCTAAAAGGAAGGGTTATGATTTTAGCAGTCTATGTATGTAGGTATGTATGTTTGTACTATGTTTGTATGTTCCTCCATAGCGCCTAAACTATTCATCCGATTTTGATGAATAAGGTATCAATCAATTCGCTAATATGGCCCGGGTAACATAGGCTATTATTTTAACCGGCTTCAACAATAGGAGGAGTCGATTTTACCTTGTAAACCCCGAATTTTCGATTTTTAGAGCAGCGGTGGCCCAGTGGTGGCGGCCCCGACTTACGAACAGTAAGTCGGGTTCAAACCCAGGCAGGCGTCATTACTTTGTGTAATTTATTTAATCACCACTGCTCTCAAAACGGTGAAGGAAAACATCGTGAGGAAACCGGCATGTCCTAGAACCAAAAATTCGAGGACATGTGGCATCTACCAATCCGCACTGGGCCCGCGTGGTGTATTATAGCCCATACGCAAAATACGCGCTTTGACATGGAGTTGCATGTTGCATGCACCAGCCCGTTAGACAAACCCCGAATTTAATTAGAGCGTGATTTTTCCGTAGTTGGGTTTTTTAGTGGTAGTATTACCTCACAAATTTTTGTTATAATACAATTTCCGCGGTAATTAATTTCACAAATGTTTACCAACAACGCCCTCCTGTTGTGGGGCAGAAAATGCCAAGACAAAACAAGGCAAAACTAAATGCGAAAAATAACTAAACCACTTTGCACGTGTTCACTTTGAAATGTAATATTGTGATAAGCTGGCTAGTTGCTTCAATTTATTAATCAACATCATCAAAGTCGAAAGACGTCCACTGCTGGACATAGGACTCCTCCAAGTGTCGCCACATTGACCGGTCCCGTGCGAATTATTCTATTTTTTTTTATATATTTGAATTTAAATATAATGCTGTGCTCTTTATAGTATAGTAACTAACCATGATCCACTGTAAACTTGTAAACTAACACGATTTGCAAAGCGAATGAGACTAAGTTTATAAGCGAATTTATTGCGTCGATTACCTTCTGGCAACAAAATGATATGACCTTTTTAATGGACTTTTTACAATAGAGGGGTAGTCGCAGTGGCCCAAAAGTCTGACAACTAGTCTTACCAAGGGGTAGCCCAGTACTAACTGGGTTGTGGAGGTCAGATAGGCAGTCGCTCCATGTAAAAAACTTGGTATTCAGCTGTATCCGGTTAGACTGGAAGCCGACCCCAACACAGTTAGGGAAAGGCTACGCAGATGAATAGACTTTATATAAAAACGTATCTATAAAATAGTCTATCAATTTATGGTGGATCATGGAACACTTGTTTTTTTAAATTATTCACATAATGAGGAATATCTGCTCAGAAATATTATGATATGGGTGCTTCCGTTAGAAATAATATTACTCATCAACATAAATACACCATTCTTTCAAAACAAACTACTTTGCGTTGCTTTAAACTATTATTTATTTTTGACTAGCTGTGCCCCGCATGCGTTGGTATGTACCTTACCTACCTACACACTAGAACAAATGTTATTTTTTTGCAGAATATTTTTATTTACCGTCCCTGGCCTAGGTAGAACAATTGTGCTTATTAATTTAAACAAGAATTTGTGTGGTAAACTGAATAAAATGTAGCATATGTTACCCAGGCCGTAATAACGAATCGATTGACACCTTATTCATAAAAATCGAATGAATAGGCGCTACGGAGGAACACACGTAAATACAAGCACTCAAACATAATATAGACTGCTAAACTGCGGCTTCGCTGTAGTCGGGTAAAAATGAATAAGTAATAGTAACAAACATTTTAAATAAAGATACAACTTGCTTAATATATAATAATCGTGAAACGCGTATATCATAAAATATCGCGTCGGTTGTCGTTAATTGTAATTCATTACAACAATAAAGATAATTATTATATTTATCAAAACATCGCACAAGCACTGTTTTATCTATCGCTCAGCTGCGAACAATAAATAACAAATGCGTACGAGCGAGATTTATTTACAACACATTTTTGCTATAACTAGCATTGCAACGGCTCAAATTCGTTTTTTTTTTTGCTGTTAGCTAAACTGCTTTCAAAACGGTGAGGGTAGTGGCATGTCTTATAACATGACATGAAAGACTTGTGACGGCTGACCCGTACTGACATAGTTTACTCTCATAAGGAGGAGGCCTGTGTCATGTGTCCCAACAGTGGGAGCATTAATAACTAGCTGACAATGTAACTAAAACGAAACTTACAAAGATTGAAGTCAAACTGTAAATAATGACAAAAAAATCTTTCTTGAAATATGCTGAAGCGCAACGTTACTACAACCAAATGAACGGCTGAAATGCATGCGCAGTCATCATCACTTACTTGTAGCTCTATTTTATTTATATCTGGCTTTAACCACACCACAGCACAGGAACTAGGTTGCAAAGAGCCATCGAAAACCTTATCTATCAGATCAGTCCAGTTCCACACTTATAACACACCATATTATAAGACTTGCACCATACCTATACCCCACACCCACCATACGTTTCGCACCCCACAGCAGATTGAAACCCTCGTACCTTTTCAGGGTGATATCCGGTTCCCGCGACGCCACACTACGAGTGTGGTCTATACCCGAAGGTCGTTGCCTGCGCGTCCTCATGGGTCACTTGGCCGCTGTGCGCTGCGTGCAATACGACGGGAAGCTGGTCGTGTCTGGGGCCTATGACTACTTCGTGAAGGTGTGGAACCCTGAGACCGGAGACTGCCTGCACACGCTTGCTGGACATACCAATCGGGTGTATAGCCTGCAGGTAACATTACAATTGGTTCTTTCACTGCCATCTCTATTTAGATGATCTCTCATCAGTGTATGAGAGTGCACCTTAGTTTGCGCACACACTTGTGAACGATAAGATCTACCGGCTCGACCACCGTATAAGGAAGTTATATGATATCGCGACGAACACAATGCGCGGGTTATACCAGCCCAGGCACCATTTGCAGCTGTATTTATTAGCACCACAATTATCAACAATTTATAGCTTAGTGATTTTGAATAGGAAAAACAGATTTCTGAACGAAATAATTGTAGATAACGGTCTGATTATCTACAAACAGCTGTTTAAAACACATTTTCATGTTCACCAAAGCAAATCAACCGATTAAACACGCTAATCAATTGTTTTCGCTAACCGAGGTGGGAGAAGTTGTTTAAAGTCCCGGTTAGTAGTTAATCGGTGTATTTTGACGTTTGCAAATTGCAAATATAACAAAGTTTGAGGTTAAAGATAGCAATGAGAGCTTAGATTATTAAACTTTTCAGAAAGAGGAATCCACCCGAGCTGCAATTTTTGTGAGTTTGTGGTGCGTTTGTTCTTAATTACCATTTTAAGATGTTTCGCAATTTGTACGGTTTTTTACGTGGTAAGCTGCCCAGCTTATTTGACTGTATTATAACCATTCGGTATTTCATTCTTATAACGCTCGTTTACCTAACCGACCAAGAATAAATTGTGGTGAACACCTCAAAATTCCCGCCTCATGTTAAACAACTGTTTACGTTCAGCGGGCCGATTACAAAACAGACGGTTATTTCACTGTTGGTGAACATGGCCCTAAGAAGAAGACTTAGCGTGTCGATAGAAACAGTAATAGAGATGGCAGTATTTTCAATGCTGTGATTGTGAAGCGATAGATCAAAAGATAATTAAAAAAAAAAAAAAAAAAACCTTTTCATTTGAATTTCGGTCCGATCCGACATTCCGATGCGGGCGGGCATTTTGGGTTTTGCTGTTTTAAGTCAAAAGTTCAAAAAGTACTGCTTCTC
The DNA here is from genome assembly GCA_941918905.2 of Xestia sexstrigata. Classification (NCBI taxonomy): domain Eukaryota; kingdom Metazoa; phylum Arthropoda; class Insecta; order Lepidoptera; family Noctuidae; genus Xestia; species Xestia sexstrigata. The sequence continues at coordinate 4,544,847 of OW799200.2, read as the reverse complement.
GGCCCAATTTGAGTAAATGATTTTTCATCATGCAGTTAGGCATTCATTGAATACATAATTTAACGACTATAAAAACAAACAAATGAAAATAATGATATATAGTACATGTTTATTGTTATCTGTGGAAATAAAAGACATATGATTACATTGCATAAATTATTGAACCTAATCAAAAATAATAAAGGCTGTAAAAGGACTTAACGAAGAGCTAAAAGGCACTTATTCTGCCCATCATTGCGATAATTTTTTTGTACTAGCTAGACCATACCTGGGAACCTTCTAGTTACGGAGATACTGGGGGTCAAAATTCCTCGAATTTTTTCACAAGTTTTTAAATACTTACATGTTTTTAATGAAAGAACTTTTTTATTTTAAACACCTCCACGACCCCCACACTATATTCAATATATTCACCAGCACAATGTTTTGAGTGCGTTACATTGAGTTTTACCGTAAAACGTGATTTTTCACCCAAAAACGAGTCATTTCCAGCAATCATTTTTGCGTAGGGTTACTTAGTTCGAACCCAGACAGGTGCATTACTTTGTGTAATTTATTTCATCACTACTGCTCTCAAAACGGTGAAGGAAAACATCGTGAGGAAACCGGCATGTCCTAGAACCAAAAATTCGAAGAAATGTGACATCTACCAACCCGCACTGGGCCCGCGTGGTGGAATATAGCCCATTCCCTCTCATAGAAAGGAGGCGGCTGTGTCCCAGAAGAACATTAATAGGCTGATGATGATGACTTAGTTTGATGTACAGAATGCTTGGTTAACGGCTTCGTGAAGAGTCTGTTTACACTACAGATATTTCAAAAAGTATTAAAAAGTGTACATAATATAAGTGCTGTAGTATTATTTCTCATACAATAGTAAAATTTGCAGTTATTAGTAAACTATAACTAAAATGTATTCAGCAATTGAATTCAAGCAATGTTCAATAGGGAATATGCATGTATTTTTTTCTTCACTTAAATCAACAAAGTACAGTAACAACCCAAAAAAATAATTAAAAGTTAAGTTCGACGACTGCTTGTCGCTCAAAAAAAAAATTAAACTTCTACAATTTTCACGACAGTTCAAACGTCCGTCGACTGTCGCGGCCATTCCTGTCAAAGCGGTAGACGTCATTTCCCTCTATCTGCCTTGTTTACATTTTATTTTTGTCCTTAATATAATAATTTTACTAAATAATAAAAATATTATAATAACATCTTTGTGAAACTTTAAGTTTTCAAATACAAGTGTTTCTTTGACACAAAGCGTTTGACGTCACCGGCGACGATGCGTTTTGAATTTGCGTTCCGTTTCACAAAAAACACGCTACATAAAAAAAAAAGTAAAATAAAATAAGGTGTTGTATTAGAAAGTTAAACAAATGTACCACAGTGTTTATATGGGCCAATATGAGGGATTTTTAAGGATTAAAAAAGTGTTGAATTTCTTGCATATTCCCTATTCAGATGTTTGGGAACGACATACCTGATCTAGGATTATTTAAACCTGTGTTTCAGGCCATCACTTTACTTAACACAATTAAATGAGAAAAGTAAAATAAAATAAAAAATTATAACACTAAAATTGTGTCAAAGAGATAGTCGCATTAGAAGGCGACAAAAAATTCGCCCGCATCACTATTAACTAAATAGTGCCCAATTGACTGGGTAACATTGTCACGCTGGATGTCTATGCCAAATATATAACCAAAAAATAGGCCAGACCTCTGGTCTCGGAAAGAATGTGATTACTTTTGATTTTAACTATCCCATCTCAACGTTTCAGTTCGACGGCATCCATGTAGTGAGTGGGTCTTTGGATACTTCTATTCGCGTGTGGGACGTAGAATCTGGTCAGTTGAAGCACACCCTCACTGGGCACCAGTCGCTTACCTCCGGTATGGAGCTCCATTCCAATATACTGGTCTCGGGCAATGCTGACTCCACTGTCAAGGTCTGGGATATCACTACTGGCCACTGTCTTCATACCCTGTCAGGTGAGACATATATTTGTTTTTGTCTTCTTAGGAAACTGATAGCAATCTAAAGTAAATTGGCCAAACTCAAACTCCTGAGAGTCAACAGAACACGATCCATAGTGTCCTATCGTTTATGGAACGGCACCACTTTTATACACCAGGATAGTCTTCTATGAATCTCCATGTGAATCTGTTTTCCTTGCCTTGGACAACCTGTGTATGTAGTCTATTAAAAGACTTCCAGGGGGTCTAAAATGGACTTTATAGTCATAACCATAAAGTCCATTTTAAGAATTTTAAATTTTTAACGTGATTCATATTATGATTCTGATAAAGCGGCCATTTTAGACTGCCAGGTTTATTAGACAACGTAAGTTTTAATTAAAATTGTTCTTCCTTTGTATTTTCACGATCAATATAAAGATAAAATATACATCACGCCTGTAATCCCCGCAGGATTAGGCAGAGGTGTTACTAATAGTACACGCACATTTCGCCAGCTATTTTTAAGTCCTTTTTAATAGGGAGCGTATTGCCATCAACTAGGCGCAAGTGAATATAAAGTTTACGTAGTAACTTCATAAACTTGTTTACAATATCACTTTCGCTTGCAGGACCGAACAAGCATCAGTCAGCTGTGACCTGCCTGCAGTCGAGCAACCGTTTCGTGATCACTTCTTCGGACGACGGCACCGTCAAGCTGTGGGACGTGCACACGGGCGAGTTCATCCGTAACCTCGTGGAGCTGGGCTCAGGTGGGTCGGGCGGCGTCGTGTGGCGCATCCGGGCCTCCGCCACCAAGCTGATCTGCGCCGTCGGCTCCCGCAACGGCACTGAGGAGACCAAGCTCCTCGTTCTCGACTTTGACGTCCCCGGCGCTTGCCGCCGATGCGATGAATAGCAGCGACTGAACCGACGCCTCCTGCGTCGTTACGCAAACCTCTATGCGCCCTGGCACTGTTAAAGTGCTCTCATTGTGTCTGTGTCGGTCCTCACTACTGCAGCGCCCTTTCTTTTATACAGATTTTAATGGCAACTTAACAATTAATATTTGAATATGGCTCTGTTATACTGTCAAAGTTCTGTGTCATTGGTGGTCTGTTATACTTAAGATGTTAACGGGACATGTGGTATGCCACGTAACTTTTATAGTGTTGTAGCGGCCTAAGTCTTATTTAATCATTTAAGCCTTATTTTTACTTATTTACACTTGAGGCAGTACATCCTGTCTGCCTTGAACTCATAGATTATATTTTTTTCATGTTAATAATTTTTGTTGTACCATCCTCAATTATTTTATTTTCTACATTTATTATTATTTTACAACGATTACTTATTATTATTTTTCCACTCAAGAGGATGCCACAATAATACAGCAAATATTATACCAACACGACAGTACCTACCAAGTACATACATGACCCGACTAAAAAGCTGTATTTTAATCAGGTGTTATTCGACGCACCCATAGCAGCTGATAGCATCACCGTATATTATTATGTAGAAGGATTAAAATGTTCAGTTTTTTATTAAGGCATACCTACATCTGTTATCGTCAATAAGTGACATATAATTCGACAAAGTAGTTAGATATTTTTAAATCTAACGCCGCTAAGTAATCGGTTTCCTTCATTTGACATTACGCGACGCCGACGTATGCCACTTGCCATTATTGTAAAACGTCTTTGAATGTCAAATAAAGGAGTTGAAGTCACTCATTTAGGAGCGTAAGGCACCTTCGAATCTCATACCGAAGACCAGCACTTGGAGAGCTCGCTACTACACAGTGGTGCATATCAAGTTATAGCATAACGAAGATATGTGGCTTTGTCGAATGTTGTGTTGCTGACCGATCAGCGCTTTGTGAATCTAGAGGTGAGGTTCAGTCGGTTGCTCGAGCTTGTGTCTGCTCGAATATCTGCGTCAATAAGTTTGCACGAGGAGTCGCGTCAGTGTGAATGTGTACCGTCGAAGTGACAAGGGGATCAGTTGTACCCACCGGACTGCTAATATGTAACGTGCAAATGGACAGAATTTTACTTTAGTCTTGCGTAACTCAAGTATCCATGATGTACTCAAATAATAATCAATTCAATACCATTACTATTGTAGTTCTAGTTGTTAAAATGTTCAGTAGATAAAAATGGTGGCTAAACAACCATGTCGCATTGCCAAATTCCTTTATTTTTTACTCTGTGTTCCAAAGAGATGAAAATCGGAATTAGATGTTAAGTTTTTTTTTTAATTTTTAAGATGCTTCCCCGTGATGTTTTTTTTTAACTCGGCACAGTATGGTTTTGGGCAATTCAATAGTAATTCAGCTGAACTCTTAGTGAAAATCATTTAATTATAATTTTAATCCCTCCTGATCAGAAGGTATAGTAGATAAATGTCCAACAGCGCGAAACAATAATGAGCAGTAAGTCTAATTAGCAAAATGTCCATGTAGCAAAACGTCCAACTATCAGATGGTCTATTGGTCTGTATGGCAGAACATCTAGCAAAATGTCACAATTCTCAAAATGTCTGGACACTCAGGCACAAAATGTCACAATTCTCAAAATGTCTGGACACTCAGGCACAAAATTCAACACACACTGCATCATCATTATTAAAAGAGTTGTTTTCGGTATTCACCATAATAAAGAGTCTTGTCCTTTTTATGGTGAATGACACTTAACGTCATGAATTCTATTTTTTTAGCATTACTAATTTGTTTTACACTCCGTGATTATTGTTAATTTTGAGCTCCCGATATTTCGACACATTCGAAAAATGCGGGTGGATGGAAAACAATGTTAGGAGCAGACAAATCTGTCTACACTCTTTCTTTGTCTTTTGCTATGCGCACTGCTGGAACTCGTCATTAAGTCACGATAAAACACACTCATAGTTTCACCAGGTTTTGTGGAGTCCTTATCACAAAACGTGTCATTTTAAGTTTAATTAAAAACCGTGAAATCTTAAAACAGTGTTTAAATTTAATGTAATTTACAAATGACTTACTGTACACATTTTAAAAATGACTTTTTGCTAAATAGATGTTCTGCCATACAGACCAATAGACCATCTGATAGCTGGACGTTTTGCTATATAGACATTTTGCTATATTAGACTTACTGCTCATTAGACGTTTCGCGCTGTTGGACATTTAGCTACTTAGACCTTCTGATCAGGAGGAATTTTAATTTAATTATGGATTAATTTAATTCTTTGTCTGTATTGATAATTATTATTGAAATAATTATTTCCGATACTTAATTATTGATTTATTTAATAATTTGAAATTGTTCTTATTTTATTTACTTGACATAAGGTAGAACCTTACCCTAACCCGTCTACTTTCAAGAGATAGATTCTATATACATACATTTTTTATTTTAATTAGTTCTTGTTGTACCATCCTCAGTTTATTTTATTTTCAACATATTTTATTACAAAGAATACTGTGTCGTCCACAAATATCTCAATTTAATGGCCAGCAGTTTTATCGCTTAACTTCTTTAATAGTCACATAAGATAAATGTATGTCTAATATTATAAACATTAATAAACATTTCAGACTTGTAATGATACCGAATTAAGATTTAAATAATCATACTTCTCAATGGTGTTAGTATGCGCGTACGCTATTGAACTTTGCGATTTTAACGTAACATGATGCTGCGGGTGGCTATAATACACTCGCTGTGTATGTATTTATTTGTTGTATATATATATACAAATAATAATGTGGTCATTGAAGGTCGCGTTTACTTAGCCGCTACTCTTCAGAAATGGCTGTAATATTAAATAATTAAACGAAGACTGAAGCATAGTTATAGTGTAATATTTAAAGTATTAAATTGTAGTTACTCCTGTACTACCGACCATCACACTCAGCTGTATGTCTTTGTTGTCTACACTTACCCCACTTTATTGTAAAACATTCGGTTTCTTTTTTTTTGTTATTAGTGTCTAAGAACAGACGCGAAACCGTCGCGTAGTAACGAAATGGAAAATTAGTTACGGCTTAATGTAGTTCTCTTTAGTTGTACATGTAATTATTACTTACGTATTTTGTAAAACCAAAATGTTTCCATACTAGCCGGGGTTAGAAATGAATTTATTTTCTGTTCACCCTAAATTTATCGCTTTTGTACGTCGTCCCGCGAGTGCACTTGCGTAGACTTTTAAAACATAGTATGTAACCCAGATGTTTGAGATGTGACGTGTCGCTAGTGATGCGAGTCCCATAGAAACGACCCGCTACGTGAAGCTACTCATGTGACTCACCGCTTGTTCATTTCCCACACATTGCTCAAGCTAATCGTAGTTTATATTTCTAACCCCGATGTAACTACGGCATTTTCTTTTGAATCTATTTATTGTATAATGTATTTCACTTCACGAACGATTCTTGTCAAAAATAAACGGGCGAGTATACGCCGTGTAATCTGTAATGTATTTCTAAAAAATTTGGAAGATGAAAAATAAATCGGGCAGTTTTGATCACATAACTGATTTGTTTTTATTTTGTGGCGAGCGCACATGGCTGACGCTTCGCAACGGCATTTGTAGACTTAGCTTTATGTTGTTTTTTGAGACCTGAAATCATTGAGCCATGGAGGCATTGTTCCTTTGTGGTATGTTGTCCTGTGACGGACATGCAGGTCTAAATTATGTAATATGATGTATTGCGAGTTGTGATGGCAAGTGCGCCGGCCGCTGCGTTCGCCAGTTCGAACAAACTGACAGCTCCTGTATGTATTTTGTATAGATGGTGGTACTAGACGGCAATGCATGATTGTTATTATTTTCATTTTATTTCTTAAATTCCTTTTGCTTTTAATGTATAATTATTGAATAATAAATCCAATTGTTTTCAAGTTTTATTTTGTTTATTTTTCGTTTTGGTGGTGAGTTGTGTCATTGACACTGGCTTGGCCACCATCAGGGATTTTAATTTTGATAACACAAAAAATTAGTCGCTAATTAGTCAAAAATTGTCGCCAAATATCAAAATTTGTCAGTCACTGTTTCAAAAGATACAAGGGTTTTTTTTTATATGGGACAAGCCCGCCACTCTGTTCCCAAACCACTGTAACTCCTGTGCGCCAGAATCAACAGTGGCGACCACCAGAAAAGCGCCGAGACAATGAAGCTCGACGAAGTCCCAGAGAATGAATTTAAGTCTTGGATCGAAATTAATTTAATTTAATTTATCAACGAAATGAATCAGAAAATTATAGTGGAGGAGTATGAAAAAACCGTAATTTCCCTCCATTTCAGCAGGAGACAGAACGAAACAAGGCCAATTATAGGCACAAAGGGACGTTTACAACTGGGATAGGCCCAGTTGCCTAGCACCACGGATAAATAATAACATTAATGGGTCCTAAGTTGTGAGCTGTTATATTTGATTCCAATAATAGGTATGGCAAAAACGCTTGAACGCACGGAAATTTGTTCTAGTTTCCACAAGGTCTGTATAGTAAATAACTCCGGATGTAACCTGTACAGTATCCAACATAATGTTGCGTTCATTCTGCCAAAGACTGCACTCCCATAAAATGTGATGTGCTGATTGTACATATTCGCAGTCAGATGTGGAACATTGACAAAAAAGGCGAGTCAACAAGCTATATAAGGGTCAAGCTATATAGGCGATATAAGGGTTTATATGTTGCCGGTCTGGAGAGCTTGGCCACATTTATATCTCAAAAACTAGGGCACCTAGCGAAGATCTGTTTTCTCCCATATTTTGTCGCCAATTAGTCGCAAATTGTCGCCAAGTCACAGATTTAATCGGGTCTTAGTAATGAGTTCAATTAGTAAGGTATAGTCCAAGAGCTCGATCAAATGAACTCTCTAAATTATTTCGATCTAGCTCTTGGACTATACCTTACTAATATTAATAAACCCTATTAATATCAGCGGGATCCAAATTTAGACTCCGTGGCTGCTACTGCGGAATCCCTGGTGGAAAAAAACTCAATAACACTTGGTCTGACCTGGGAATCGAACAATGTCGCAAAAATTAGTCCTAGGTAGAAAGCTTAATAGTAGATTATGCAAACAGTGTCTTACGACACGGGTGCTATTTACGGTTAATTCCCGACAAACCGAGGGAGCTTTTGAGTTAACTCCCGACAAAGCGAGGGAGCTTTGAGTTAACTCCCGACAAAGCGAGTGAGCTTTGAGTTGACTTCCGACAAAGCGAGGGAGCTTTGATTTAACTGCCGACAAAGCGAGGGAACTAAGACTGCAATCCTGAGAGCAGTGAGGGATTTAAGCTCGCCGAAGACGAGGAGCATACTCTACTTTTCACATCTACTGCGATTAAATAAAAACAATTAGAATTTCGAAATATGATATCGCGCACTAACATTCTACCGCAGGGGGTATCCCCTGTATAGGTGTATACCAGTGCTGGTAGTTTTATTTTCCCCCTTTTTTAAGGAAACCATTCCGTTCTAGAAAAAAAAAAATGAAACAGAAGTCATTGGATATAGTTACAATACACAAACAAAAGTCACCGAATTCTTAATCTAAAGTTTTTTCACGTTTTTGTGTTTTTGAAGTCTGTTTAATTTTTTGCTAATAAGTCTTTTATTTTTCTATTTTTAGTTCGAGTAAGTATTAATATCCTATACAAATATTTGCTTCCTTTCCCTTTGCTAATGCATACATTTATTTTACATTGTACATTTCATGGTGTAGCCACCGCCGATCTCAGCAAGTTACTACCTGATAAGGACGAACGTTTTTGGACGCTCTGGTAAACAGCTCTGACAAGAACTTTTGTTTTTACGTATAAAACGATTCTGCAAAGAAATAAGGAGTGTCGGGAGCTGTGAGGCACACTCCATTCAACCACTCTCCCAGTCTTCGCTTCACGTGTCTTCAATCTTCGCTCCGCGTGTCTTCATATCTCATATCTTATTGGTTATTTATTTTGTAATGTACAATCTCTACGGACGAAATCTCACCACCAATACGGCTCTTTTTATTTACATATCCGGCAGCTATTGAAGCGCTAAACTTTCTCTTCCTTGGTCCTTTTGTTTTTTGTTTTATTCCTATTAGTCAAAAAATGATGGTCAAACCTGTGATCATTACCAGAGCCTGAGAATTTTTGTAAAACAAAGGATAACGTAAAAAGGGTCGCATGTTTTTTTTTTCGTTTTTAGTACTATTGGTCCGAACACTCTTTGTGAGGTGTTTTCAGGGCCAGCTTTCAACAAAAAATTATAGATGGCGCTGTATAAGAAGCAGTGTATTTCTTTTAGCTGTAATGAGCTGGTATTCATTGCCTTTTAGAACTAATAAGCTGACCAATCGAAAGTTTTCGACCAGTGTGACCAGTGTGTTCATTTGAAGTCAGATTAAATTCTAGACATTGGTTGAAAGAGAGTAGCGGAAATACCGACTTTACATTTATATAAATTACAATATTATGTGAAATATGTCTTACATAACGATTCGACATCGTAAACCGTGTAATCAGTCTTTAAAATGTAGTGTACATACACTGGGATGTTTTCTCAGCGGATATCGCTCATCTAACTTCATTGCTTTCATCCAAACAGATAGTCGATTCTTGTCTTGTGGTATTCTCTGAGACGCCCGACATGTTTACACACAGACATTTACTAGCCAGTATTTGGTTTAAATAAGGCAATGAATGCTAGCTCTGCTTTAGTTATTGTTCTGAGGCTAGCTCCTTAAAGAGGGCCCTTCCCGGCTCGCCTATCGTCAATGCGAGCATGGTCAAAAAGCTTGTTCTTTCATCCAGAGCTACAGCGGTGGTATTCTTTCAACTCCCCTGTCTTACCTAGCCCCGATCTCGCACTACTCGTCACCCACGCACCTCATACCGCCTAACGCGAGGAGAATAGTGTTCGAAAATTTATAAAACTTGTTCCAGGAAATACGTGTTTTTGAATAAGTCTTAGAAGTTTTTGAAATAAATATTTGTCATTTCGAATCTCCACTACATTTGCAAGGTTTCTATCAGGATATTTTCTTTACTTTTACAATTTATGAGTACTTTATGTACGGCCAAAGTTGAGGTAAAATTTGTTCAAAACAGCAATTTTTGGAGGCTTATACCGAATTTGTTTCTACAATTTTTTATTTTTTGCTTCGATAGAAGCCTGGATATAGTGTACAAGATACCTTTCAGTGCAAAAAAAATAAAGATATATGTGTAACAACGGCATAATCACGCACGAGCGATTGTCAAAATTCTCGCGAAATGTATGGCGGGTTGGCCGCTCTTATAGCTGAAGCGACCTACTTATTTAGAAACTTTATGTATATAAAACGTTCAGAATCTGTCTTGTATTGATTTAATTATAATGAATGATGAAAATTTTAATTTTATTTAATTAGTGTACAACAACCACTAAATTGGTGACGCCGACGCGGCGACGTGTTATGAACACGCACCAATTATTAGCTAAAAAAAATACACTACTTCATATACAGCGCTATCTATAATTTTTTGTTGGAAGCCGGCCCTGAAAACATCTCATAAGTTCTTCTTCGTGTCGATGATTCGTTAAGAGTGCGGCGCCATCCGCTCGCAACTGCAATTCGAAACGAAGGCAAAAACACGTTGAAATATTGTTGTCTCTGTTTCACACTCCCCGGCCCGTTGCGTAGCCGCGCGTGAGCGTGTGTGAATAGTGTTTACCTATGCGTGTGTGAATAGTGTTTGGTGTTTAGCTTTTTAGTAGTTATACTTATCATGTTCATTATTTGCTTTATTTTTGTTAGTTACTTTGTGCAATCGTTAGTGTATGTGCAGAATAGTAATGCGTTTTTAGGAAATCTGTCTACAATGTTTTTATCTGTTCGATTAACTCAAAATCTAGGCTTTGTTGAAAAAAAATCTGGGTTACTTACTACTTTTTCTATAGGTACCACTAATGTAGGTAACAAATAAGTATACGGTTCGCCTGAAAATCTGAAATAAAAGTACGTACTGGTGGCGGCCCCGACTTACGAACAATAAGGCGCGGGACAAATACAAGAGGCGTCGCGTGCGGACATGGCTCGGGCGGCTTCCTATTCCATTCAAATATCATACAAAATGCATGGAAATAAAGTGCAATTTAGGCTACACGGTATATCATTGCGCTGACGAGGATGTGACGATATACCGTGTGTTATATTTGTGTATTTGTCCCGCGCCCATAGACTTAGTATAATACTGCCCGCGCCTAAGTCGTAGGTTCGAACCCAGGCAGGCGCATTACTTTGTGTAATTCATCAACTCTGCTCTCAAAACGGTGATGGAAAACATCGTGATGAAACCGGTATATATTAGTATCCTAGAACATATATAGAATATATATATATGTATAATAAGTATCCTAGAACCAAAAAATTCGAAGACATGTGGCATCTACCAATCCGCACTGGGCCTATTCCCTCTGATAGAGAGGAGGCCTGTGCCCCAGCAGTAGGAACATTAATAGGCTGATGATGAAGTACCTACCTACCTACCTACTTACGCCCGCCATAAGTTTTACGTCCTTGGGATAAATAGGTAACAGCATTCTCGGCTAAGAATGATAAAAATAAAAAAAAAACAAGGATTTCCAAATGTATTTTGTTATTCATAATTATGTAAGTAATAGAGATGGTACATTGATTTAAAAAAAAAAAAAAACGAAACGTGATTCTAATCAAATTGTGTAGTGTGACCATATTTGCTAAATGATTGTTATAGATAAAATATACCTACCTACTTGGTTTAAAAGATTTGGACTTCTTCTATTTTACACAGTTGTAAAAATTGACATGCTATTTTACTTTTAATAGCATGTCAATTTTTTTTTAATTATTAATTTTATTGTAATGTTTTAGCTAAGTCAGCTAAAACATAGATATAACCTAAAGACAAAGTACTCGTCACGACGAATCAAACAAGTTCAAAATCGATGGAGTTACGTCGTTACATTACAGAATTCCTAAGGCCACCTATAGCATTGTCACGCGATATACCTACATATGCGTGCAAAATTTCAGCTCAATCGGTAATCGGGAAGTGGATCAAATTTTACTTGCAAGATTTGATTACTTACAGATTACAGACAAACATCGGGATACGTGAAACTATATCAAAGCTTGTAAAATAAAACATAATATTTATTTAGTCGGTAGGTAGGTACCCTTCCTCTCAACAGCGTTGGACCACACTTGTTTCACACCACGCGCATGCATAGACAGCGCTGGGCCACACTTGTTGCGCATTGCGCCTGCCTTCAGAAAACTGTACTAAAAACCGTCTAAATCTGTCAACTCCACAGTTTAATACTCTGTGTTCAATTCGATACTAAATTTCTCAATTTTAGAATCGATCATCCCCACACTATTTTATAGACATTTTCTCAGAAAAAAATAGAAACTCGTTCAGTCTCGTTCACTTGACATCGTACGACTGGCAGGGAATCCACGATTCTACCTGCGCAGCAAAATGTCGTGAGTACTCTGCTAATATTAATGCTAGATATTACTATTATATATCAAAATTATCCTTGTGAACCGTGCTTCGTTATTTTGTAAACGTAATTTCGTTTTGGAATCTCGAAGTTGCAATATTTCGCCCGTGAAAAAGTCGTTATTTCCGTTGTGATCGATGGCGGCCGTTTGGTGCTAAATTAAAAAGTATTTCTTGTGTATTTTGATCTAAATGTGTGTTAAAATGGTGAAATGGTTAATAATTAGTATACTGTGAAATAGTTACACGCAATAACAAGTGATTTTGTGACGATTCAGTGATTTTTCGAAATGTTTCCAACGGTTTTTCTGTCGTGCAACAGGTGTTGCACAGCGCTGTTTAGGGTTTTCGAAGAATTAAGGGTTTGTGCAGACGTCGGAACGTAACGTAAAATAAGTATTTATATTGTATTCTGGTGTTTTTTTGCTTGTGATAGTTAATGAGTGCTGTAACCGTTTTATTTTAAGTTCACGCATGAAGCTTACTCTAAAACATGGTATTATTATTCCGTGATTGATATTTTCGTAATAAAAATTTCATTTAATTTTGTAAAACCACGTACCTAGGTACATAATTCTATTATCTAGGCTATTCACGTTTGAGGAATCTAGATTTCAGTTGTGTTGTACCTTTTTGTCGTTTTTTTTTTCAAATTCAAAAAATTTTTTTTTTTTTCGTAATAAAAATTTCATTTAATTTTGTAAAACCACGTACCTAGGTACATAATTCTATTATCTAGGCTATTCACGTTTGAGGAATCTAGATTTCAGTTGTGTTGTACCTTTTTGTCGTTTTTAATTCAAATTCAAAATTTTTTTTTTTTTCATTTAATATTTCGTAAAGTCACGTACCTACCTATTCAGAAATATGCTATTCACGTTTGAGAAATCTAGATTTGAGTTCTATTGTGAGTACCTTTTTGTCGTTTTTTTTTCAAATACAAACGGTTTTTTTTTTTTTTTCATTTATTTCGTAAACCACGTACCTACCCTATTTGGAACGACACTATTAACGTTTGAGAAATCTAGATTCGTATTGTTTTGTGAGTTTGGAGACTGGTTTTTGTTTTTTTCGTACGCGATTGTGTTCCTTATAAATAGCATGTCAAGGGTCAATTTCCTATGCATACATTTTTTGTGGCTAACTCTCATGTCGCTACATTGCGCTACAATTTTCTGGTAAAGGAATACGCCAGCGCATGCACTGCACCAATTTATTGTCATTCAAAAGTAGTTGAAATTAAAATACATTAATTTATTTTAGTGACACTGAATTCATTGATGGAGACGACTCTCCGGACTATGTACCGGAGGTCGGCCGTGGACGCGTCCGCGGCAGTCGGGGCGGCAGCCGAGGCGGTGCTGGAGACCAAGCGCTGTATGTATCGTTGTGATTTTATTTTTATTCTTCTTCTAGCCAGACATAATAAATACGGATTTTTATTTCAGCCCTAGCCTTGAGGAAGCGAGGGCGGCTATAGCCGCTAACAAGCGGCTGTTGGCGTCTATGACGCCAACAACCAACAAGCAGTATGTGAAGAGGCGGCGGGAGACCCAGGGCGCTCGGCTGTTGATGCCGGGATTCGTGGAGCCGAAGAGGAGGCGAAGGTTAGTTTTTTTTTAATGTTTCCATCTTTCTGTGTTCAATGTGCAATGTTGTTTTATAATTTCATTTAGAAGCCCATCGCCGGCACGCGTACCCCCGGTTTTCCTTCCGGGGGTGACGCTGCCGGAAGAAGAGGACGAGCTGGGGGAGACGCTGGTGGCGCCGGCTTACCGGCCGCCCACTTGTGAGCCCCGTGCGGGCCCGTCATGGGAACCCCAAGCTGGTCCTTCTGAGGAGGAGGCCCTTGGAGGACCGTGGGAGGCCCGTGCAGGTCCTTCTAGGGGGGAGCCCCGTGCGGGGCCCTCACGGGAGCTCCCAGCGTCTCCGGACTCGCTGGCGCCGGGAGTAGAAGAAGTAATAGAAGAATATATCGGTAAGTAATTATGCTGATCCACCCTTCCTTTTTCCTATTTCTAGGTTGCGTGCGTCCTTCTTAAAAATGTGTTTTGTTTCAGTCTCTGAAGATGGATCTGGTACGTCGCCCGGGTCAATTGATACTGCAGATGCAGACACAGTCTCCATGTCACTGTCACTGTCATCTGCCGATAGCGACTGGTTCCCCGGTCGCTTATGAACGGACCTGAGTTTGGAGACTGCGTCCTTAACCCCTGTTAGGAGGGGTTATTTTATTAGAGACGTATCCGAGGAAGAATGATGTCGGTGATAAAAAATCCCCTCTTCACACACAGTCACTTTTAGTATTACAACTAATAATTAATGATTTACACAGGGCTGCAGTTACCGATGGGAGTAGCTGCAGAAGTCGATGTCCGCAGCACACAGCTTCTGCCGAAGCGGAGACGATCGGTAAGTTTTATACTACTTTAAATATAACAAAGCTAAAGCTTTTGTTATATATTGTGTTATATATGTTGTGTATTATTTTTGTCTATAGCGTTACAAGACCCCTCTTTGGAGCAAGTCACGACCGACTGGCTCCTGGAGGAACTCGATAGCGACGACGACGATGACATTAACACAGACTTCAACACTGACATTGACACAGACCAGCTGTTCGAGCCTTCTGCTCGAACAGCTACCAGTGAAATTGTGTCAACGACTAATTTCACACCGGAGCAATTAGAGTTTTTAGAGCGCGAGGACGCACTTAATGACGAGGCCTTGCGTAACATAGCCCCGGCGTCCGCCTACGAGTTTTCGTGGGGGAACGACGAGGCTTTGTTCCAAGGCCAACCAGAGGTGTTCACTGGCATACCAGGCCCCACTTTTCCCATGACCGACCAGACGTCCATTCTCGATGTCTTCCACAAGATGGTCGACGTCGAGTTTGTTGATATGCTGGTCGACGAAACAAACACATACGCCACAAAAAAACTGCACAAAATGACTACACAAAACAGCGTGTGTTTGACCAACAGACAGTTTGACCTTTTATGTTTGGAAATATCAAATGATAGCTGTGACTTACATACATACTTATTTTCATGTGTACTTACGTATGTATCATTGATCTACACTAATTAGTCAATTATATATTTAAAGTAATTATAATTGTCTTCTATTTAAGGAGGGTGTAAGCATGCTATTGCCTTTTTAGTGTGGCTGCACAGGAAAAGTGAAGACCCACCAACTACTAGCATTGACTGCTATTGGAAGAAATACAAACTGTCTTCAGTTAGTACAAGCCTTAAATAAAATTTATAAAGGCTAAAAGGCTTAAATTTATAAATTGAATTAAGCTTTGAATTTGAGTTTTAAGTGTTTTTATTTGAAATAAAACAAAATTTAATTTGAATTTACTTTTTATTATGTAAAACATCCTGCTTATTAATTAAACCACAAGCTATTATTATTACTTCATATATCATTGGAATTAAATTGTGATCTACACAAGCATGAGAAAGCAGTATATCATACTCCCTTAACATATTACACGTTCCACATGTATCCTCAATGCCACAATCTGTTTTGATAGCTTTACTTCATCTTTAGTGCTCGGGGACAACTTTGAAACTGAAGGTGGTTGTATAAGTGTACATCTTTTAGCTTCCAGTAAACATGACAAATCTTTGAATCCTCTGTCTGCTATCACTGCTTGGTTAGGTGATAAACACTCCAAATAACCAGTCTTGAACTATCATAACATCTGTAGCCCTGTAATCTTGGCTGTCGGCATACAATTTTTTTAGGCAACTGATTTTACTGTTGATGTTGCAGTATTTGTGAATGCACAGCTTTATCAATAAGTAGTATAGTTTCATTCTCCAATGAATTAATTTCTTCAATATGGGAAGAACTGAACCGTTTTCTCATGATAGTTTGATTCTTCTATCAGGTGGTTTGGCAATGGAATATGTGAGGCAGAACTCCTTTATTTAATCGTAGTTTCACATTTACACCTTCTTGTTTCATGTATTAAGTATTGAACCTAATTTTGTGTATCCTCCTGTAATAGATAGATAGATTCTCCATACATTGTAAATTAAACAAAATATGTAGGTAATTAAGTATAACTTCAAGGGATGAACGTGTCTGAAGGGATCTCTTGTTTCTGCTGTGGTATAATTTAGGAACCGAGCTGAATAGTTTGTAAACTGGATTTAGATACAGTTATCTACTGCTTGTGTGATTGATTTTTAATACAAAACAGATTTATAACTAACTGAAATCATATATATGGTATCGAAATAAGTCATTAAGTACTCACATCAAAGTAATCTTCACAACAAGCACTCAGGGGCGCATGTTGCTTTCAAGCGCTCAACAGGACTTTGGAAGTGTCCTCCATAGAAACGGGCTCCGCAGTAGCGGGCCCAGGTATGGCCTCTGCGGTCCGGGGGCAAAGCCCTGAGACCGCCTGCCGCGCTCCCACAAGTTGTTGCTGATAAAAATTCTTCTCTTCGCCTAACCTTACACCATTTCTTACGTATGTTTGCACCTACCGGGACTCGAAAAAAACACTTTATCAGGGTGTACTTTTGATATTGTATTTATTTCAGGTACAACGCAATACATAGAAGGTTGCTTTTGAGCTTTTTTCATGGTGAAATAAGTAAACAACGAGAACACTTGTTAGTAAACAATAGACTGGGCTGTCACTGGATAAAGGTCGATTTATATCTACAGACATTGAGTGTGGCAGACACGTGCCGTGACAGACACCGACAGACACCATGTCAATGTCTGTAGATATAAATCGACCTTATATGTAACGTATAGAAACGTGCCGTGACAGACACCCCGGATACCGACAGACACCGTCATCGGCGTCCGCTCTCACTGGCAGTTACTGCATAGCTTTAGAAGAAAAAGCATGTTATTGAAAATGTTCAACACTTCTTTATTGAAGATTTGTCCATAATTGCATTATTGTTAGAAGAAGAAGATAAAACTAAAAAAAGAGCAAAACGCATGGCTGTACATCCTATGCTTAAGAAAAGAAAATTAGAAGGAGAATACTGGACACTCTTTAAAGAACTTGTTGACGATGAAAAAAAATTTTTCGTATGAGCCGGTATCAGTTTGACATTTTACTAAACAAAATTGAATTGCTGATAACCAAACAAGATACAGTTTTTAAGGAAGCCTTGTCACCAAAAGAAAAACTAGCAGTATGTCTCAGGTAAGATTTATTACTTACAGAATTATTTATTATTGTGTAAACAAAGTGGAATACTATTCTAAGTGCCGATACACCCTTTCGTCAGTAAGGTCTGGCTGAAAACCTTGGTAAAAATCTTGTATTGTTTCTGGCATAGGAGTATTGTCTTCATAAGTGTCAAATGTTGATGGCGTGGATACCGTAGAACTCTTTGATGGCCTGCTCAGTATGTCTATTTCCATGTCAGACACTATTTTAAATATCT
The DNA here is from genome assembly GCA_941918905.2 of Xestia sexstrigata. NCBI lineage: Eukaryota > Metazoa > Arthropoda > Insecta > Lepidoptera > Noctuidae > Xestia > Xestia sexstrigata. The sequence continues at coordinate 4,526,944 of OW799200.2, read as the reverse complement.
TTACTTTTGCAATGGCCCTCTCTCTGGGCGGATAGCCATAACTTGTTCGATGTCGTCCGGCGGTGGAGTATTATTTTTACTCTCTATTATATACTTCATTTGTACAGTACTAGGTGTTTCATCAGTTGCTTTTTGGCCTAATTTACCCTTTGGCTGAGGGTGCTTTGGAGTTTGAGCTGGGGAGGGTGTAGTTGGCAATGTACCAACTGTTTGTTGACTAACCTCAGGTGTAAATGTGACAGTCGTTTGTTGCTCAACCTCAGGTGACTGAGCAACCTCTTCCTCGTGTGCATAATCATTAAAACCGGGTACAGGTGGAATTGGACATTTAGTCGGCCTTTCTTTCATGTACGGTAACAAAAAAGACATTTCTTCTTCGTACCTCCATTTTTTTTCACGAACACTAGCCTGTCCACTTTTCGTATCTTTTTTCTTTTTATGAGAACGTCTGAAGGCATCTCGCAACAGTGCCCATGCTTTTTTACATTCATTTCCTGAAACAAGGAAAACAAATATAATAATCATAATATCATAATGTTTTTCTTTGCAGATTTTTGGCTACTGGGGACTCCTTCGTTTCTATAGCATTTAGTTATAGACTAGGAGTAAGCACTGTACACAAGATAGTGAAAGAGGTTTGCAGTGCAATAATAGAACGGCTGATGAGTGAAACAATGCCTGTCCCTACAAAAGAACAGTGGCAAAAAATCGCAGAAGAGTTTTGGAATACTTGGAATTTTCCAAATTGTATAGGAGCCATTGATGGCAAGCACGTTCAAATAACTGCTCCGGCAAACTCTGGATCTCAGTTCTTTAACTAAAAAAACTTTTTCAATCGTGTTGATGGCAATTGTGGACGCTGACTACAAGTTTATATGTGTCGACGTCGGCGCTTATGGAAAAAACAGTGACGGAGGTATTTTTTCAAATTCAAACATCGGAAAAGCATTAATTTCAAACACATTTAACGTTCCAGAAAGCACAAATTTACCTGGCACTGAAATTACAGCGCCATATGTTATCATAGGAGATGAAGCAAGCATTCCCTTTGACAACTTATCTAATGAGACCATATCCTAAACCTCAACTAGGTGACCAAAGAAAAAATATATTCAACGATAGACATCTCGTGCAAGAAAAGTTGTCGAAAATGCATTTGGGATTTTGTCTCAAAAATTTCGTATCTATAACAGGAGAATACAACTTGATCCAGATAATGCAGACAATGTTATTATGGCGACGTGTATCTTACTTAATTATATAAAATCTGGTGGTTCTCAGCATTCACATAATGAAGAAGACATTATTGCATCATATTCTTTGTCAAACCTACCTAGACAGGGTGGAAATCATCAGGTAGCCGCATTTAATGTCAGAGAGAATTTTGCTAGGTTTTTCGATTCACCCGAAGGAGCGTTAAACTATTAGGTGATTATATCGGTGTCCTGTCGTTTGACCCTAACTATACTAATTTTAAGTTGAAAAAATATTATCTAATAAAAACCCAACATACTATTGTTGTTGAAAGACTAATAAAGGCGTCATTAGCCTGTCAAGTCAAATTAAAATTAAGTAAATTATATTATGTGACTGTGTCTATTTTAAAAATAATATTTTTAAATATTGTTATGTTAAATAAAGATCTTTAAAAAAAAAAGTGTAAAATACATTATAAATAAAAATAAAATATGTACTCACCATTACTATTAAGTTTTATTCCTATTTCGTTCCACGCCTGATCCTTTTTCTGATTGTCACTATACCTTTTATCACTTAAATCATAAAGGTATTTGTAATCTCGTACAAATTCTATGAGCTTTTCGTTATCCATTGTAAAAATGCAAAATAAAAAAGAAAGCACGTGTACGCAGTATCCGATACTCTATTCACACTGCCCGGCCGGCAAGGAGCCACAGACACGTACAGACATGAACCGCGCAGACAAAATATTCTTTCCGAGAATACTGGCTGGGCACGACACGTGTGACGTGTCTGTAAGCGTCTGTACGGCCGTGTTACGATAGATATAAATACGTTAATAGTTACTGTATGGAAGAATATCATTTTGTCTGCCACACTCAATGTCTGTAGATATAAATCGACCTAAAGCGTGTGACGTCATCAACAGAGCCCGCGAAAATGGTGGCGTTTAAACAGCTCAAAATTATTATCTATTTTAATATTTTTTTTTTACCTAATTAACTTCATTTTTAATCAGTATTTATATTTTTCATTATGTTAAAACGTTGTAAACAGTGAATTAAAAATATAAAATAAATACATGCATATACCCTATTGGCAAACAAATACGCACGCACAATGCTAGTAATCGTCTAACACTGACGAACGAATTGCCCGGCCCGGCCGGGTGGCGGGCGAGGTGCGCACACATTTACATTTGTCACTATACTCAACACAAAATGTTCTGTCCCGCGCCCAGCGCCCCGCCCCAGCTCAATGCTTGATGCGATAGCACGACTTCCGATGAACATTTGTGATTAATTTGAATGTGTGCCGTAATACCAAAAATGATGAATGAAAACTCAATGCTTTTCCATTTTTTTTTATATTATTTAACTTAACAATATAAGACATGTTTCGATTTGAACAATATTACAAATACTACCGTTTTTAATATAGAACAGATGAGATGAAAACATCGTATTTAAACTGTAAAAATGTGAGATATTAAATTTGTTTGCATTTCGCTCTTGGTAAGTATTTTGCAAAAAAAAAAAACATAGAAACCTAGGTAATTATCATCTTGTTCCGAATAACAGCTTATTAAGTTGGAAATATGCTCAAACTGAAAATGATTTTGGTATTACGTTTGTATGGACAAATTCACGCTCCTCGGCCCCTTAAGGGTGATAAACAGATGTGGACATCGTGTGCACGGGATTTTATTTTAAACATGAGCAGATTTCGTCCGAGCTCATGGTACAGGTAAACTTACATAATAACTAAACTAACCAATAAAAAGCCTTGTGCCAAATATTTTTTTCTCTAATCACATTCACAATCATCGAGATTTCAACCTTCTGACGATCTAAGACGATTCCCAAAAGTGTCTCCCTTTATTTTCTTTCTTTTCGCAGTCTGGAGCACAACACTGCGCCATATTTATATTACCTATTTTATTATTTTCGATATTTGTTTACGTAGAAATAAAAAAATTAGAAAAAGAAAATTAGGCAAATGTCGATCATGCGACATCTGGTGGTATAAAATAGTAGATTGTAATACATGGGGCTAAAATGATCCATTAGATACGAGGTAGTTTTACTACCGAGCTTTAGCGAGGTATTAAATAGGAACCGAGTATATAATGGGTACTGTACTTTTTACTTTGAGTGCGAGAAAAATAGTCAATTTAGTACAAAAACATTTAATAAGTAAATATAATATAAAATCCCAAAAGATTTTTTGACTAAATGCTAAATGTGCGCATCACGCACCAGCAGGTCGCGGCAGCCGGGACAAAGCACGTCGAGGTAGTCGTGGCTCAACAAGTCATGAGTACGAGATTTACTTTACGCCCTAGGGCATAAAAGGGTCACTTTAGGCCCGCTTCGTAGGGCTATATTGGCGTACTTCAAGAGCATGAGAAGTGAAATAGTAGATTGTATGACAAGGGAGCAAAATAATATTTTTACGGTTTGGGCGCTATTTTGAATCCAGAGCGAAACGAAGGATTCAAGAATAAAATCCCGAGAATCGCGAGGGATTCTAAAATAGAATCCTGAGCGTAGCGAGGGATTCAAAGAACATCACCTGAAGGTAAAATATTTTTGCTCTCGAGTCGTTTATGTGCTCTACTTTCTCACCTTTTCTATGAGATAATAAATAAGAGACACTTTAGAAAAAAAACATAATTTTAAGCAGCTGTCAATTTTAATATCTTTATTGATATTAACTGTAGATTTAAGTATTGAGTACACACTCCAAAGAGTAGAAGGTTGTTTAGTTTTGGCTAATTCTTGAAAATAGGCTAAAAATACACTTTCCGAAAATGTCTTCGCTCCTTTTCTATTTTTTCATAATATGAAATTGTCATAGGCCTTTAAATATTTCTCCCGGGATTTCGTAGGTATTGGAGTTTTGTATAATGGTATTAGCTGTTTCAGGAGTTAATACACTATCACTTTCAGAACTCGACGTAGAATTCATTTTTTTTGCTAAATACAATAAAGTCCGTACCGATTACAAGAACAAGGAAGTAAAGTAATGAAAAGTTTTCAAATAGAAGGGATGAAAAAGCTGTTTAGAGCCCCATAGAGAGGAACAAAACGACACTTTTCGACGAAAAGTGTCGTTTTGTTCCTCGCTATGCGGGAGCAAAGTAGCTCTTTTTTACACTCCACTAGACTTTTTAGCGGGCAGTTTTAATGATATTTGAATTTGGAACATGAATGCGTTCATTGAAATCGAACTGGCTGTAAGCACATGAGCTGTAAGTGTTGGCTGTAAGGGCGGGAAAGCGCGGTATCTAAAAAAAAAACAAAAGCACGCGATTTACTTCCTTGTTCTTGTAATCGGTACGGACTTTATTGTATTTAGCAAAAAAAATGAATTCTACGTCGAGTTCTGAAAGTGATAGTGTATTAACTCCTGAAACAGCTAATACCATTATACAAAACTCCAATACCTACGAAATCCCGGGAGAAATATTTAAAGGCCTATGACAATTTCATATTATGAAAAAATAGAAAAGGAGCGAAGACATTTTCGGAAAGTGTATTTTTAGCCTATTTTCAAGAATTAGCCAAAACTAAACAACCTTCTACTCTTTGGAGTGTGTACTCAATACTTAAATCTACAGTTAATATCAATAAAGATATTAAAATTGACAGCTGCTTAAAATTATGTTTTTTTTTCTAAAGTGTCTCTTATTTATTATCTCATAGAAAAGGTGAGAAAGTAGAGTACATAAACGACTCGAGAGCAAAAATATTTTACCTTCAGGTGATGTTCTTTGAATCCCTCGCTACGCTCAGGATTCTATTTTAGAATCCCTCGCGATTCTCGGGATTTTATTCTTGAATCCTTCGTTTCGCTCTGGATTCAAAATAGCGCCCAAACCGTAAAAATATTATTTTGCTCCCTTGTCATACAATCTACTATTTCACTTCTCATGCTCTTGAAGTACGCCAATATAGCCCTACGAAGCGGGCCTAAAGTGACCCGAAAAAGCTGTTTTCACCCCATTACAGGGTGTCAAAAAGTCCGTCCACCCACATCGCTGTGAATAGGAAAAGTTCCCAGAAGTCTGGCAGTATTGTTATGTTGGATGGCAATGCTGATTGTTTATGTTTGACAAAAACAAGGTTATGTCACGTGGCGAGTCGACCAACCACTGTGTGTTTCATTCAACCATAGACGACTCAAATAAATAACTACCTATTAAGTTGTTGTAGTTGCATTGCATCCCAATTCCTACTCAACGCTTATCCAACTTCCATGCCAATGCCATGGATGTCTCCTATAACAAAAACTGAAGCACCCATACATAGTAAGTCAGCGCGCTAATATAGACAAGCAGCACGCACACATTTACACCATAGTAAGTCAATGTGTTAAAAAGTAATAATATATATAATAATATTATATTAGTATCGCTGGACATTACACACAGCGCCATCTAGTGCCACATTAAGCAATTCAATGTGTTTTATTTATTTTACCTTAGTTTAGCAATATCCGTCACAAAAACTTGTAATAAAACCCAAATTCAAGGGAGATCGTAATGAAATATTGTACAACTATGGGTCAATTTGGCATCCTTAGAAACACGCACACAGAGTTACGCGCCGCCATTGTGGGTTTCTTATTAGATAGTGAGTGAAGTTCCGTCCGCCTTTTATAATCGACTTAAAAAAAGACGACCGTCTAATGTTTTTTTTTTCGTCAATATTTGTAAGACACTTTTTAATAAAATAAAAAAGCTATGAGCGTTAAATACGAAAGAAAACGTATCACACAAGAAATTACGCACGTAAAACTAGGCAATAGGGTAGAATTCTATTCGGGGTAAAAAGAACAAAGCCAAGCAAAAAGCAAAGCATTATAATGTCACTTTGACAGTTTCGCTGTTTGACAAGTGGATTATTGAATTTGATTATTATCTGCATATTATGATGTGGATTTTAGAGGCACCGTGCACGATATTAATTATTGAATGAATAAACCCAAACAATTGCATTTAGTAAGCAATTTCATCAGTCATGGAACTACCATCATCATCATCAGCCTCACCCGACTTGTCACCACAAAATAAACCAGATAACAACCACGATGCTATAAAAAATTGGACGCAAGAAGAAAAATACCATCTAAAAGAGGCTCTGAAAGCCTATGGTCGACAGGACCTCAAGAAAATACAAGAATACGTAATTACTAAGAACATAAAAGAAACGAAAGCAGCAGTTGACTATTTTACTACTTTCGCGCTTCAGCATCCTGTTTTAAAAAACACTGAAGACAAGAAAGAACAGAACGACCCAAAGCCGAAACCTAAAAGCAAACCGAGCCCACCTTTAACAGAGTGGGCAAACTTGTTGACAGACCACTTACAGTATAATGAACTAAACACAGAAATTGCTACTGCAGTAAGAATGATAGCTGATTTGGAGGAAATCCCGGAACCAGAATTAACAGAGGATATAGACTTTAGACAGGTCTACCACCAAATTGCCAATGCTATGGAAGGTAAACCCATGACAGCGGATCCTACTACGTGTGCAGTTCTCCACAAATGTTTGACAGAGACGGGTCTGGCCAGCAAAGCGTTTATGAAGACTGCGGCGAAAAGAAATATTGTTAATAATATAGATTTATCTGATAAAGAGATGAATATGTTCCTTCGACCAACAGAAAATCACGAACTGGCTATTTTAAGGCATTTCACTTCTCAACGGAATTACAACCCGTTAAAAATTCCCGAAGATTATTTGAAGCCATCAACTTTATCTGATGAGAGACCTTTTCCTTCTTAAAAAGGTTAGAAACAACCTTAACATATACGTAGCACTGATTGTTGCTTGTGGCTTTGTCTGCATGTAGGTCGGAAATTATCCCATGGAAACACATTACTGCCTTAAAAAGTATCCTTTGTCCAAGCCCAGGTCATACATTTGAAATTGTATTTTCTTAGACATCTTAAATTATTTTTGTAGAATAAACTTATAAGGCAATGTATTGAGTATAATATTGAATTTAGTAATTATGAAATGGTAGTACAATCTTTATGATAATCTATATATTATTATAATAAACAATCTTGTGTCACGGTGTTTGTGGTGACTCCTCTGAAATGGCTTGACTGATTTTAATGAAACTTTTATTTGGTAGGTGTGAGAATAGGTTGTAAAGTATATTTCACATCATAATATAAAGGGCATGGCGGGGTCAGCTAGTATTATTTATGTTAGTGTGTGAATGTACTCATAATTTTTAATAAAACATAGTGCAATGTTTTTTTTGTTCATAAATGATTGTGTAATGGCAAAACAAAATAGGTGTATAAAATCTCCACCTATTAAAACTGTCCAAAAATATTTGTTTATGTAAATATTTTTGTACACTTGTTTTGGATAAGACTAGCTTCACTCTGCATTTGTAATAATAACTTATGTTATGACGTGTTAACGTCTTAGAAATCGATGAACACTGGCTGCACGCACGAAAAAATGTCACACTGTTACGTGCGCCGCGATCAACGCCCAGTTCAAACCCTTTGACCTAGAAAACTGAAATTTTGCAAGTAGCCCTTTGTAAGGAGTAAGGAAGGATTTTTCGAAATTCAACCCCTAACAGTTAATTATGGGATGAAAGTCCGTCAGTTTTAAACTTAGGATCTTAAAATTTTGTGTTTAGGCTGACGATTGAAAATTAATTTAGACGTGAAAATGCTGAGGTTTTTGATAATTCCACCCCCAAAGAGTAAAAAAAGGGGATAACGTTGTTTATGGAAAGTCCTTCATTTTCGAAGTTAAAATTACAAATTTTATTATCTAGGCATATGGTTGGAAGATAACGCAACGGTGTTGTTAGAATTTCAATCCTTAAAGGGGGACGATATTTTGTTTTTTTAATTTAAAATCACTAATATCATGAAAAATGACGATAACACGTAACGACAGCCAGTTTTTTTTCTTATTGTGAATGCACAGTTAGTGTCTGGGTATCATTACCTTCATGATGTTAGTAGTTGTGTATTTGTGTCTGTTAACCACACAGCACAGATACCTGTTAGATATACCACCGAAATATTTCTTAAAAGATAACTATGTAATTTAAATATATTAATATACATCGTGTTTCCGGAAAAATGAAACCCTGAATCGCGAAAAAAAAATCAGCTGTTCTTTACAATATTTATGTTCGCATAACTCGTCAAAATGTATGGAACAGCAGATTTTTTTTGTTCGCGATTCAGGGTTTGGGCCCATAGATAAGAGTTGTTCCTAATGATGAGTACAATGATCGGTCGAAATTTATCGATATCGTCCGGAAACACGGCGTACCTCTAAGTAAATATAACAGTGATTCGTAACTTTTGATTTTTATTTCTTTCAAAATTGCTTACCACCACAAAATTGCTCAAAATCCATGTGAAGTAAAGCTACAGCTAACAAAATTAGCTGATTACTTATGTAAATTATTAACTAAATAAATATTTGAGTTCCCTTCAGTAGGTAGGTGCCTATACCTATTCAAAAATAATTCATATGTTTTTTTGCAAGTAGGTTTTTACAAGACACGCGTAATTTTTTAAAACTAGATGGGTCGATTTTTCGTACTTGACTACTCTGAGAAGAAACAGCGTACAATATAGTCTCTTCTAAAGTTTAGACGTTGCTCAATTCACATGAGGACTATGTAGATTAATGTCTGAGATGGTCTTTTGAAGAAAGAACCATCACACTGATTTGAGTGGACCTGCTGAAGGTAGGTCCTAGGTAGGTAGGCTCGTGAGTCGTGGCTAACAACAGCCGTTCGGGTCCATATTTAGGTTAAGCCGCGTTTGCCTAGGTTAATCCGTGAATTGGTGACCACCATTACTTAAGTTTCCTCCGTACTTCGGAAAACACGTTAAGCTGCGTTGGTCCTAGCATTTTTTTAGATCTTTGATAGTCTACAGGTAGTCAGTTATGTAGTTTAGTAACAAAATAAAGCGACTTTACTATTACAAACTTATTATTTACGGTTGGTGCAATAGCCGTTTCTAGGGATCGAACAGCAAAGTTAAGTTTGTCCTTTATAAAGTTTGTACGGAACCCTCGGTGCGCGAGTCCGACTCGCTCTTGGCCGGTTTTTTTAGGCTCGGATTTTATGTACAGCGCTTGAATGATATTAACAGGAGACCGCGAATTTCGTGACGTAAATTGTATTGGAAACAAGTTCCGATTAAAGCCACGCGCCAATAGAACCTTGCAGCACTGTCTGTTTGGTGGCGTAGCTTGTCAAGAAAAGCATCGATATATCAAGATTGGGATATTTAATTTAGTTCTGTTTTCCCTGGTGCCCGGATGAGTTGATTAAAGCGTAGCTGGTTACATTACAACTTCTATTGTATGGGAGAGTGTGTCTGAAGAAAGAATAAGACGACTTGCTCGTAATACGTAGTTCGTATGTAAAACAATAGATGTCACTTTCGTAATTGTCAGTAGTGTAGAAAATAAACATAAAAAACTCAAATTACCTGTTTTTGAAAACAGAATTAGGTACCTACCTATCCTCTATGACACACTATATTTATTTGTATTTGATCAGCAGGCCTTTAAGTATCTTTCTGATATCCAGTGACTATCAAGCTTCGGTTGTACACCGAACTTTGATGACAACCGTGAATGTCATAATATTGGTATTACGTATTACACAAGGTGGATATCACTTTACGGTTACTAACAGCCCGGGTACGGTGTACAGTCTTTCACGAAAGCCACTTCAAACTCAGTTGTCATCAATTTGATGTCCACTATGCTTACATAATCGCAATAATAGAAGAATCGATACGAAAGCGTCTGTCAAAATGAGTTACGGTGACTAACAGCCACGATGGGCACCGATGACGTCATATTTGATCGCGACTGGTCATACATAATACGAAACTAACCTTTTGACATTTATTTGTTTTTTTTATTTGTAATTTTGACATTCAAAAGTGCCGTAATGGTCTAATTCAAATAATTGCTTTGAGTTTGAGTTTGAGTTACTATCATTTCGAGCTGTCAACAGAGATACGTAATAGGCCTGCTGATCTAGTTGTGAGTGTTTCAGATAAGTACATTTTCTAATTCAGAGTACCTATAACCTATTTTGTATTTAATTTTTCTGAGTTATTGATGCATAGTTAATAATGTCAAGAAAGCGTAAAAATGATCCTAACAAGTTTTGTTATTTAAGGAGACATTACCTTCTTAGAAAACTCAACGATGAAAGTTGACACCTTTATTAACCAAGTTGTATTTAATACCTACTTATTACCCATTTTCGCTTTGCCAACAGATAAGAAGACAAAGCATGGGTTTCTTCCAACCTGACGATTTACCTTTATGCCTTGAAGTACAGAAAAACTTAGTTTCATAAAAAAACTTCGTGAAAACAATGGATAGGACTGGGGAAGGCTTTTTATTTTTGAAAATATTCTGATAGACCGAGAACGTTACGCAGAAAGTCTAAGATTATATTTATTGGTTCTCAAACAAGTGAAATATTCAAAGAGAAAGTTTATGATTTGAAAAAATCTGTTTGGTTATCTTTTATGAAAGCATTGAGCTATTACTACTACGTAAAGAGAAGACAGCGCGGTTTAAATCTGTGTGCAGTGCGGGGCACGCGGGGTGCGGCTAACCCCGTATATATAATGCTGTGTCTGACTGAGGGAATTGCAGCCAGCTGACAGCATTTGAACGGAGCACAGATTTTGTTCGCGGTGTCTTCTCTATACGTAGTAGTAATAGCTCAATGCATAAAAGTGACCTTTTCTCGATAACCCACCTAATGTACGGATCAAGCTACCCGAAACTGTTTTTTTTTTCCAATAACCCTTGAACCTTATAGTCCTAATACTTAAGTGATAAAGTCGAAAATTTATTAATATTTGACAGATTGTTGTAGCTTGATGTGGCGTCTGTAAAAGTTGCAAGAAGTAACCCCTGCAAACTTTGTTCTGCAATACAAATTGGGAAAGTGTGAAATATACTTTTTTAACACCCTTGCTCGTAAAGCTGATGTAATTCCACCGGTTTTAAATATGTAAAGCGGGTCATAAAAAAGGTCGCGTGTGTTACCAAACCAAATAGTTAAGTTAAAGTCCATACAAATTCCATAACAGTATTATTTGCCATTTCAAATATGGAACTGATCGCCGCCGCACGACTCCAGCTAGTGAGCAGCGCGCTGTTGCTATTCAAATTTCGAACTAATCGCCGCGCGGCGCCTGTCATTATGCAGCGCTGGCGCGCTGTTAAAATGGCGGGAAAGCAACAGTGTGCATTCACAGATTGAGTTTATTTAAAATTAAAAAAACAGTTTATTCGGTAATTTAAAAACTTGGCTACATGCTCTAGCGTCTTTGCCAACATTTTCACGCAGCCACGGCAGAAAATAATCCTCGCGCCATTTTTCTCAAATTTTCTTTTCTTTGTACTTGTATTGTGGATATCTTTTTTTTTCCTTTTCCTCGCAAATGTGTTAAAAAACGTCGTACGATATACTACTCTGTCAAGAAAGTACCGGGAAAAGATCAATAATACACAAAATGTCTGTTATTCATCCAAATTTATTTTATCACCTTCAAAGTATGCTCCTTTAGAAACGATACACTTGCGCCAACGAATAATCCATTCATCAAAACATTTTTTAAACGCTGCTTCCGGTATTGAGTTCAGTTCTCGCCGCGAATTCTCCTTTATGTCTTCTATCGATTGAAAACGGGTGCCACGAAGTGGTAATTTGAGTTTAGGAAAAAGAAAAAAGTCAGCAGGAGCCATATCTGGTGAATATGGTGGTTGCTGGATGGTATTTGTTGAGTGTTTGGTCAAAAATTCGTTCACAATGATAGCCTTGTGCGAAAGCGCATTGTCGTGGTGCAAAATCCAAGAATTTTCTTTCCACAAATCTGGCCTTTTTCGTCGAATTTGCTCTCTTAAACGCCGCATAACGCTCAAATAATATTCTTTATTTACCGTTAGACCTTCCGGTAAGCATTCAGAGTGCACAACACCGCGATAGTCAAAGAAAACAGTCAACATGACTTTGACTTTTCATCGACTTTGGCGTGGTTTTTTCGGTTTCGGTTCAGTTGGAAGGCGCCACTCCGAAGCTTGTTGACTAGTTTGCATGTCAAACTCGTAAACCCACGTCTCGTCACCAGTAACAATGCGTTTCATGAATGTTGGGTCCGAACTGACTCGTCCTAGGATGTTCTCAGCGACTTTCATGCGATTGAGTTTTTGGAGAAAATTCAGATCTTTTGGGACTAGCCGAGCAGCAACATGTTTCATACCCAAATAATTAGTTAAAATGGTACGGATCGACTCGAAGTTCGGCGGCTATCTCTCTCAGAGTTGAATGGGGATTTTCAGTCACTATTTTCTTCACTTTTGCGATGTTAACTTCAGTTGCAGACGTTGACGGCCTACCAGAGCGAGGCAAATCTTCCATCACATCTCGACCGCTTTTGAACGCTTTGAACCACTCATAAGCACGAATTTTTGATAAAGTCGATTCACCGTAAGCCTTCTGTAACATTTTCAGTGACTCCGAACACGAAATTCCATTGGCGATGCAAAATTTAAGACAAACTCTTTGTTCGATATTTTTGTTCATTATGAAATTCGCAATACACACTATATATGATATTACTAAAACCAGCACTGTATTTAATATAAATAACAGATGCAACTCAAACTCCGCGCCAAAATGGAAAACAGTTGTGCCAATCTAACAACTACAAAAAAACAAAAATTTGAATTTGGAACCATAAACAAATCATCCAATCCCGATACTTTTTTGACTGAATGTACGTGCATATTGGTTATAACATGCTCGGCTCAATTACGCCTTCGCCTTCGGCTCGGGCTGAAATTCCGCCTCGCATGTTATAACCATCTTAACGCACTAATATCGTAATGTACTATTCTCAAACATGCTTGGAAATTTGAGCATTATTTTAACAACCTTCTTCGAGATAAATCGATATTGCTGTACTGGCTAGATAGATACTTACGACCAGCGGCCGGCAAAAGTTGTATGAAAATCCATACAAATCCGTGTTTAGCGGCCAAATAAATTACATAGTAAACTCATTTATCTAGTCACATTTTCCGTTCAGTCTTCTATCATGGGGTTTAGGTTTCCGCACTTAGTCCTTGAAGTGAACCATTGTGCGTGAGCCATGGTGGCTGATTACTCCAACCAGCCCACCTCCCTCCAGAAGCAGATCAGACTTCCCGGTCTCCTCAGGGCATCCACAAGGGATCTTGGTGCTCCCAGGGTCTCCTCGCGAATCTTGGTAACGCCTGTGCACTCAAGGAGCACATGCGCCACCGTTTCCTCCGCCTCCATACATGCTCTGCACAGGGGACTGTCAGTGATTCCTAGGGTGTGGAAGTGTTTATTCAGTGAACTGCAGTGTCCAGTGATGGTCTCCGCCACCAGACGCAGGCTATCTCTGTCCAGGCGCAGAAGGCGCCTGGTCAGCTTTGTATCCAGGGATGGCATAGCTTCCTTGGATTGCCTGCATCCTGGTGTCGAGGTCCACCATTTCTCCGCTTGTATTCGAGTGTAATCCTTAAACCAGCTTCTTAGCTGCTTGAAAGGAATTGGCACAATGAGTTCGGATCCGTAGGGTTTTGTGCTGGATCCTCTTCTGGCAAGTTCGTCAACCGCATCGTTTCCAAGTGATCCACTGTGACCTTTAATCCATTGAAGCGTTAACGTGTTGTGATTTAGTACCGTGATTCGTTCTAGGGTCTTGTGGCATTCTAGTGTTAGTCTCGACGTGTTTTGATTACTCTTTAGGGATTGAAGAGCTGAGGCACTGTCGGAGAGTATTCGAATATTGGTATCCGTAACCTCCCTGGCCTCTATAGCGTGTGCCGCTTGGATAATACTTACACACTCTGCTTGGTAAACAGAGTTGAGCATTCCAAGTGGTTTGGATATCTTAATGTTTAGGTCGTCGGAGAACACTCCGACGCCTGTCCCATCGTTGGTTTTTGATCCGTCAGTGTAAATCCTTAGCTCTCCGTTCAGTCTTTAACTTATCTAGATCAGCTTCTGTATTAACACGCAGGTATCGTTCTCCCTCTCTTTTGCGAATAAAGATCTTCCTTCCAGCTGTCCAACAGTATTTATACTCATTGGTGCTCGCGTCACGTCTTCTAGCTTTAGCCGTAAGATGTTCAGATATGTAAATATTATTTTGGTGGACCACTGATATGCAGGTGTGTAGTGTTTAGTTTATTTTCTCTATGCGTGTTGTTGAACTTTTTACAGTGTTCTATTGTATTGTATTGTATTGTATAACGGGCTGGTGTCCGCAACTCCACGTCAAAGCGCGTATTTTGCGTGCGGGTGGGAAACTATTCTATCCATCCCAATTCCCGAGAAAGGCCAGTAACGCCCCAATGTTGCTGACTATCTCGCGGAGAGTACCTGGGTTACCAAAGTACTTTGCCCTGTATGTTGCAACCACTGGGCAGTGCAGAAGCACGTGGGCTGCTGTCTCGACTTCCTCCATGCAGGCACGGCACAGGGGGCTGTCTGTGACTCCTAAGACAAAGAGGTGTTTATTAAAAGAGCCGTGTCCGGTAACGGCGGCTGTAACTGTGTGCATCTGTGGTTTAGTCAACCGCAGCGCGCGTTTGGTGAAGCGGCCATCGATAGCAGGAAGCGCTTCCTTGGCCTGCCTACACTCGCCGTGGTCCAACCACAGCTTGTGGTGTTGTTCGCTAGTTCGTTTCCTTATCAGTGTGCGTAGGTATCCGAAAGGGAGCGGTACGATAGGTTCGGGTCCCACCGCTGCCGTGCTCGATCCCCTTCTAGCGAGTTCGTCCGTCGCATCATTACCACGGGAATCGCTGTGTCCTTTGATCCCTTGGATAGTTATATTATTGAGATTACCAACCTGGTTCAGGCGTTGGTGACATTCGTGTATTAACCCAGAGTTCACTATGTGGTTGTCCAGTGCTAGCAGTACAGCCATGCTGTCTGAGAGTATACAAATTGAGTGGTCCACAACCTTCCTGGCTAAGATGGCAGATGCCGCCAGGGAAATGCCCATGCATTCTGCCTCAAACCGTGTTGTGGGCCCCCAGAGGTTTGGCTATGTGGATGTTGAGATCCTCATGGAGAGATGAGATGAGATATGATGGAGAAAGATCCTCCGAGAAGACTCCAGCACCAGTGCCAGTACCTGTTTTAGATCCATCCGCGAAAATCCGCAGTTCTGCTGGATTTAATCCCTCGCAGCGGTGATCCTCATGGAGCTGGATTTTATATTTCTTATCGAATACGAATTGTTTTGGTATCCGATCGTTTGTTGCTTTCGCCAGGGGGAACTCGTTGTAGAATCCCTCCAGTACCGCGGTGTGCTGTGTTTCTCTCTTACCCCAGAGTTGAAGTGTTTTAAGGCGTATAGCCGTCATTGTCGCTTCCTGCTGTATGGACAGATGTAGCCCCAACATGGCTTCGAGAGCCGAAGTCGGAGTAGTCCTCATGCAGCCTGTGATCGCCATGCAGGCATGCCTTTGCAAGCGTTGCAGCTTGATGAATGCTGTAGTTAGTTTGGTACGGGGCCACCAGACCACTGCCCCATACGTGATCATAGGTCGGATCACCGCGCCGTATAACCAAAGTATAATTTTAGGGGATAAGCCCCACTTCTTACCTATCATCCTCCTGCACTGCCAGAAGGTAATGCAGGCCCTGTTTATTTTATTGTCTAAGTGGCTACTCAAGTTTAACTTGCTGTCCAGGATGACTCCCAGATACTTGACCTCATTGGCTAACTGGAGTTCTGTATCGAAGAGTTTGGGTAGGCGATAAGGGCCTAGTGTTCGTTTTTGGGTAAACATGACTAGTTCAGTCTTCGTGGGGTTCACTGAGAGATCGAACTCTCTGCACCATCGTTCAACGATGCGTAGTGCCTGTTGAGTGAGGTCGCAGATTGTCCCCGTCACTTTCCCCGAAATGAGGATAGCGAGGTCGTCGGCATACCCTATTGTGTAGAAATGGTTCGCGTTGAGTTTCGTGATGAGGTCATTTATAACCAGATTCCAAAGAAGCGGGGATAGTACGCCACCTTGGGGCAGCCTCTGGCTATCATGGCCATCTGCTGCTCCACTTCAAGTCGAACCACTCGTTTACTTAGCATGTTAGTAATCCAGTCTATCAGTACCTGTTCTACTCCGTGACGAGAGAGCGCGGTGTTTATGCTGGAGAAGTTTGTTTTATCGAATGCTCCCTCGATGTCTGTGAAAGTGCCCAGGCAGGTGCCCTTCTGATGAATCGCCTCTTCTATCCGGCCGACCACTAGATGGAGGACGGATTCCGTGGACTTACCCGAGCTGTATGCGTGTTGGTTAGTATTGGGTGGGATAGTTTTTAAAACGCCGTCCCTCAGCTCTCTCTCGCACATTTTCTCCATGGTTTTAAGGAGAAAGGAGGTTAGGCTGATTGCTCGGTGGTATTTGGCGTTGGTATAGTCACTCTTACCTGGCTTAGGAATGATTATGACTTTCACTTCCCTCCATCCTTTTGGAACGTATCTGAATGCCAAACACGCATCATTATGGGCACCAGTCAGTTAGCGACAGAGATCCCACCCCACTGCAGTAAGGCAGGGAAGATTCCGTCCGGACCAGCTGCCTTGAAAGGATGAAAGCACCGGATCGCCCACTGGAGTTTTTCCAGCGTAATGACTTTGTGTGCATAGCGCCAGTCGTTTTCTGACGGTGTTTGGGTTACCTCTGTCCAGTCGATGGCCTGTGTAAAAGCGCAGCCTGGGAAGTGAGTTTCAATAAGGACGCGCATCGCCTCTTCTGGCGAGGTGGTAAGTGTGTTGTCAGGTTTGCGGAGAACAGCGGGCCCAGTCGTGTTCTGCTGGGCCAGGATCTTCCTTACCCTGTTTGCTTGTTGGCAGCATTCAATGCTGCCACAGTATTTACGCCATCCAGTGGAGCTCCTGTATCAGATGCACTTTTTGTAGCATTTTTTGGCCGCGTAGTACGCATCCCAATCCCTATCAGCACAGGTGTTCATGGCTCTGTTTAGGGCTGACCTTACCTTCCCGCGCTTGCGTTCCAGATCCGCTCCTCACCATGGTTGTTTCCCAGGTGTTGTGGGCGGAGTGGTCTCGGGGCAGGATGAATGATAGCTGTCTAGCATAGATTTCGTGAGATGACTTACACGCTCGTCGATCTGCGGCGTGTCCTCGTAGGTCATCCCGTAGTTTGTTGACGCAAGTTTGTTTTCGAGGAAGCGTGTGTATGCAGCGCGATCTAGTGTCAGTAGATATAGTGTTATGCGGGTTTCGCCGTGGCAGTATTGGTGTTACACAGACCTGAATGTCAAAGCGGATCCACCTGTGGTCCGAGCAGGAAGCCTCCTTGGAGACCTGCCAGCCGGTAGTGATGGCCGCTGCACCCTCCGATGCCAGAGTGAGGTCTATGGTTGTTTGGCTACGTCTGTTTACGAAGGTTGGTTCAGAACCTGTGTTCAGTAGGGTTGGGTTTGTTGTAAATAAGTAATCTACTAAAGCCTTACCTCGAGCATTTAGCGTGTCCATGCCCCACAGAGGATGATGAGCGTTCGTGTCCGCGCCTATGACAACTTCTAGCCCTGTGCTCTCGCAATAAGTCACGAGGCGGGCGAGGTCATGCGGCGGCGGCTCCTCTTCCTCGGGCATGTAAGCGGAGGCGAAGACCACCGTTGCTACTGTGTCCCCCCGCTGTATCAGTAGCCTAGCTGCAGAGACATCCCTGCAACAGAAATCTGTTAGTGGCTGTGTCTTTATGTTACGTAGCAATTTTGTCTTGCGGATATGCTGATTTAAGAACTAAGGTGTTACAGCAGACTTACATGTGTCTAGACTATGACAGTACATCTTATAAAAGCATGATTTAAGGCGTTTTGTACTAAAAGAATAAAACACTTAGTACGTGTTCTTATAGATGTGTATAAAGAAACGTTGTAAGACATTTATTAGCACAGTTGTCTTACAAGTGCATTTTTAAAGAGCAGTTGCTCTTGAATATTATTTGCACTTAAAAAAGCATCTTAAAAGTACAGTATTTCTTAGTAGAGTCTGCATTGAGTGTTTTATAACACTTATGACCTTAATAAACTTTTGCATAAAACTACTATAACAACCAACAAGTTGTAAGTGTGAATTGTCTTCTCTGAGTCAAATTAAAGAGAAGACGAATACTGGTAGAGCTCTATCAGAATATTTTGACTTTTAAAAGACTTGTGAACACTTTATTAAAAATGTCACGGCCGGGGGTCAATAAACACTATAAATAAAATCGGCCAAGTGCGAGTTGAACTCGCGTGGAGAGGGTTCCGTACAATACCAATCAATGTTTTTATTCAATTGTGGCATGTTTTGATAGAATTCTTATAGGTTTGCCTGTAATCTACAAGCAATTAACTATATTTTGTAATTTTTTCAAAATTTTGGGCTCGAAGTAGTTTCGGAAATCAGGGAATGTCATCAGAATGATGATGATGATGAAATGATCAGGAATGGTTAATTTTCGTCTTTCTTTATGAATAAAATCAAAACTTTATTTTAAATTATTAACAAAACTATATTTGTCCTTTGATCCTCATAACGAGCCCTTTCATTTAATATATTATGTCAGAGCAAGGTTTGCATTTTTTTTTTTAATTTCCAATTTGTCTCCCGAAAATGACCCTTATAATTAAAAAAAAATATTTATTTACTTGCACATCTGTGTTTGGGTCATAGGATTAAACGGTACGGAACCCTAAAAGAGTTAATAAAAATATTTTAAAACGCACTCACATAATAGTACATATATTATAATATATGTACTATTATGCGAGTGCGTTTTAAAGAGTGCTTTACTTATGCATGTTTTGGCTCACTTAACATTATACCTACCACAAAATGGAATTTGAATGCCATGGTTTACAAAGGAACCCTAAATTTATTAAATGGCTGCAAGTAGTTACCTTATGTAAGTGCTCAGTAAGACCAAAAGGTTTAAAATTAACTTAGGTAGTGTGAAATAAAACATTTTAGTATTAAGCTTATCTTAGAGAAGAGTATTTGGTCTTATCAATCTCTAATGGCGTTAGTTTTTATTTTTACAATTAATTAATATTTTTTACTTATTTTCTAAATACATAACCAAGTGGGCCTGTGAAAATATTTCACTTTACTCCACAAAACATTCGAAGAAATGTACACCGCAAGTTATTTAAGTTCATAGACACATAACTATCAAGCAAATTAACAAAATTATGACAAAAAATAAAAATACTAGTAATACAAATAATACATGAGTTCACAATTAAACCTTTATTTTATTTTATTTTTTCCATTGGCTCTCGCGCACACTTTCAGCCGTTGTGATAAATACTCCTTTATTGAGCTTCCAGAAAACATTATAAGTTATTTTTGTATTACAACAGCAGTAACAAGATTATTGTAAGTGTAAAGTAATCTTCAATAAGAGCGTTATAAGTTGACTCTAAGCGAGAATTCTCTTATAAAGTGCGCCTAAATCGACACTTACAGTTGTTTGTAAGTATGCTAAACGAGTAATAAAATATAGGTCTTAGGACACTTGTAAGTTAAAATTTTGCTAGTTGGGGTGTCACATAGATGCACGATCTGGGCTTGTCATGATCTGTACTTACTAGGAGCTTACCACCGAGGTTGGAGAGTCCTTGTATTTGGCCCGCCCTGACCAAGGCAATGGCCGTGTGCTGAACCTCCAGCCACTTCCGCAACTGAGCCGTCGCGGTCTGGCTGTGGTGGAGGTTGGCCTGCAGGACCTGACAGGTCGACGAAGGGGACGCCATCGCTGGACGTTCTTTCTATCCGTCTCATGCTAGCCGCAGCCCGGCAAACAGGTCGCCCGCGTCGAAGCCGTCCCCCTCCAGGTCAGAGGCCGAGGACAGGGTGATGTCCTCGAGCTCCTCCCCCGAGAGGACGGCGCCCACGCTAGCGGCGGTAGGGGCGGCTGGCGCTGCTACTGCAGGCTCCACCGCGGGTGTTGCCGCGGTGTTTGTTGGGGGTGAGTTGCCTCCACCGCCTGTGTGTCGGCGCTGGCTTCAGCGGTCGGATATCCCTGAGGGACTTCGACAAATCTGCCGTTCGGACCCTGGAATTTCACGTACACCGTCCCTACACCAAAAGAGAGACGGCGCTCGGCCTTCATCAGTGTCGGAATGTGGTCCTCAGGGACCCCGACCACCACATACCATGCGTCGGCCTGTTTATAGGCGCCCAGCATCACCCACTCCCTAACTCCAACCCAAGGGTTCTGGTAACACAGAGTACGCCCAATGATGGCCGGCTCCGTGAAGATACCCTGTTCGTCGGGGATGGAGATTCCGCATCTCACCCGGCGCCTGATGTCCGCCTGCCTCCTGATTACTAGCGTGGTGCTAGTAGGGGGAGGCAACTCGGAGATTAACTTTCTTATCCATGATAAGGTGTCGGGCCCCGCTGCTGAACACCGGCCTCGCTCTGAAGGTCGGTGCCGGTGAGTCCTGTGTAGGGGAAGAGGCCTCGGCGACTATCTTCATTTGGATAGCCGCGAGTACCTGATTCGCCACCTCCTGGCTGATGTGACCCGTCCGGTTGCAGGTGACTGCGACATCCAGGTCGGAGCTTGCAGCCTGGGCGTGGCTCCTGTTAGCGTCCCGTTTAGATTTATCAAGACGCGGCCGCTTGCGCTCTCTTCGAGGTGTTAGGGTCTCGTTGAGAGCTCGCTTGGCCGCGGCCTGATCCCTCTGAACGGGTCGCTGTGGCGTGTGTGTGGCTGGTCCTTCCACGCCGCTGGCTGCTGGTTGGCTAAGTCCCGGTCGGCTGGTGCCGGCCATGGCCTGCGGAGAAGTTGACATTGCCGCTGGACGGTTCTACCCGGCCCGCGGCGTTAGTCTGTTTAGATTGTGGAGTCTTACCCTTCCAGTGTCTGCCGCTGCCTCTGGGACGGCCTGTTCTTCCTCTTCGGGTTGTCCGTCGAGGGGGCCGGGGCATTCTGCACTGAAGGTGCAGCGCAGTGACGCTTCGTGTCCTCCTACCTGCCTTTGTGCCTGCTCCTCTGCACCCGCCAGGTGAGCGCGAACTCGTCACCCGTGGTGCTGGTCTCCGCCGGTTGATCAGTGACGGCCACCGGGGGGGGAGCAGTAGGCGGGGGAGCCCGGCCAGAGGAATTAACCTTCGTGGCGGGCTCCACACCTGAAAGAGAGGGAGGAGCGGTACTGGTCCCGAGCAGCGCCTTCTTCCTCCGTTTATTACGGGACTTCGATTTGGTCCTAGCAGCGGTTCCCGCCACTGCCGGACCTGTACCCGCACTGGAGCTCGCTGCGGTAGCAGCGGAGCGTCCGGGGGCTAGAGAGCTGCTGCAAGCATCCCTCTTGGGAGAATCATTGGCTTTCGCCTCTTCTCCGGTGTGTATGTGTGCAGTATGTGCGCGTGAGTGTGTATTAGGTGTGTGTGTTTGTGTGGTTGTTGTGTGTGTGTGTCGTGTGTGTGTGGTGTCGTTTTGGTTTAGGGTATCCATAGTTTAGTGTAATTATTTCATCTCTCTGGCTTCCCACCCTCCTTGGAGCCCGCACCTGGGAACGTCTCGCTACAAACTAGCTTAACCGTTAGGAGTACCTTCGAGATATAGGGGCGTGAGGCTGGCTTACAGTGCGACATCGGGTGCTTGATCTGGTTGACGACTAATCAATCCTTCACTTGCACCTTCAGCATGACCTTCACGCACCGCTTCGACCATCCGAGGACGACCTCCGCGGACCTCCCACCCCTCGCCGTGACCCTCTGACGGGACACTGTGGCCATTTCCCTACCCTTGGCTATTGGGTAGGGCCACCGTTTCGCTTGAAATCCAGACCAAAGAGGGCGTGTTGCTTCACGGACGCATTACCGCCAGCGCCGCTCGGCTCAACCCTCCAGGACTCCTTCATCCCCGCTTACGGCGCTCAACTGCGCAGGTCTAATTAAGAATTAAAGACCGTATTTCATATTCGTCATTTGGATTCTTATAAGGTTTTGATATGTAGTTGATTACGATTTCGCATGCATCTAAGTAGGCCCGGTGTTACCACCATTACTATATGTGTTGATAATAGTTCTAAGATTAAAAAGGAAGACATCACTGACTGTGTTTCAGAGTTGTCGAAGTTAAATTGTAATAAAATAATATTGTGTGCTTTTCCATTTTTTGAAAATTTGGGTAATAGAAAAAACAACTATATATATATGTTAAATAACCATGTACATTTTTTAGTAGGTCACTATAGTGACAGACTTATATATCTGGATATCAACACTATTGTTGGTAAACCGAAGTCGACACGGGGTAAGGTGTATCTACCTATTAGATGTAGACACAAAATAGCTCGGCTATTAGCTTATAATATTCACACAGACATAAATAGTATGTCTAAGTTTAGTTCTATTATTAACACTGCGACTATTAGTAGTAATACTAATGTACAGGTGACTTTAAATGAATATAGATAGCATTAATGCTATAAATGTTTACAAACATTGTACTGAGGAGGATCCATGTGTCACCGTGGAGAATTCTCAATTAGGGTCTATTAGTATTAGTGATAGGGTCTTGTTGTCTGAGGATGGCACGGGAGTCTCCGGCC
The DNA here is from genome assembly GCA_941918905.2 of Xestia sexstrigata. Classification (NCBI taxonomy): domain Eukaryota; kingdom Metazoa; phylum Arthropoda; class Insecta; order Lepidoptera; family Noctuidae; genus Xestia; species Xestia sexstrigata. Next base: position 4,504,069 of record OW799200.2, on the reverse strand, counting down.
TCACTCCAAATATTAATTTAAACTAGAAAATGAGACAACAGGAGGTACGATTAACAATATTGTTAATCCTACCAACGTATCTTCTTGCACTCAATTAGTTAGTAAAAAAGGGCCTCAGCAGAACACTTTAAAATTATTCCACCAAAATATCCAAGGCATTTCTTCCAAATTATTAGAAATTGAATTGTTTTTAGAAAATAGTAAGTTTGACATTATTTGTTTTACTGAACATTGGATAAAGGATTACCAAATGCTTATCAATTATGAGAACTATATGGTGGGTAGCTGCTTTAACCATAAAACTATGCTTCGTGGAGGTTCCATAATATTAATAAAAAATTGTTTTAAATATAAGCAACGTAATGACATAGTAGGTCTGTCGGTTGAACATTGCGTTGAACTGTCCTGTGTTGAGCTAGATAAGCATGTAGATAATTGTGTGTGTGTACAGACCCCCAAACTATCAAAACTGTTCCTTATTTGAATCAATAATGGAAGATGTGATGGCAAAACTTGCAGCCAGTAATAAATCTACAATTATTTGTTGTGATTTTAATATCAATATTTTAGAAGAATGCTCAAATAGCAGTCGCTTATTAAATCTTTTTAAGTCATTTGACTTGACCAACACTTATATAGAACCTACTAGAGTCACTCCATCTTCTGCTACTTGTATAGATAATATTTTCTGCGATTGTGATTATTTTTTTATTTACCACCAATTATAGCATCATTACAGACTTGTCCAATACGATGCTATAATACATAAAATATAGAAACATACAATAAAAACACATAAAATAGAAAAACACACAATTTGAAATAAGTAAGATTACAAGTAAAAATATTATTATTATAATTAAACACGACAATTCATAGTTGGACACCTTTTTCAATAATGATTTGTGCCCTCTGGATAAATCTCGGCAGGTTTTGCCCAAATATATCTTCCGATACCGTTATTTAATATTAATAATAAGCGCAGCTCGCAACATAGGGGCAAACTTGAGTAGGTTAGTCCTAGCCGCTGGCACGTCTAACAGTGCGGGGCGACGGCGCACTCCCACGCACCCATCCGGCGCGCGCAACCGCAGCGCAGCCAGCACCTCCGGGTGGTGCAGCAGCCCTAACAGTACGCTCGCCACGTACTTGACTAGCGCCACGTCCCTTCTTACTGCCAGCCTGGTGTACCCAACCATGCCCAGGACGAACAGACTTGGGTACATCAGAGGATAAAAGGGATAAACTCCATATTGTTTCATGTTTGAGGTAGAGGAACCTACATAATTTATTCTGGATTTTTTCCAACATGAGGCTGTATTTTTTTTCATGTGGATTCCAAATTAATGCACTGGTTTTTAAGTGACTTCTCACAAGTGCATTATATAAAACCTTAACTGCAGCAGCAGTGCAAGTACGTAGGGATCGATTCGATAAATCTGACAGCTAATCTCGACAAAATGAGTTTATGTCGAATCGAATCGATGTCGCAAGTACGTAACTACTATAGACTCTAAAATTTTAACGATTTTAACGAAAATGCAAGTACGAAACGACATTTTGACAGTCGAGATCGACAATTTACGTTGTCGAGCTCGGTAATTTATCGACACCTTTTAAAAGCGCGATAAGCTTAACGATCATTAATATAATGGATTTAGGACTTATGGTTTTATTGCTGGGTGATGAGGAAGAACGGCAGCACCATCACAATGTGATGCGTATTGGGAGGCGACGTCTCAGAGACACGAACAATCCTCTGGAACTTCCAGGAGATTTTGTTCGTCTTTTTCGAGTGACTGGAGAAGTGGCAGTCATTTTAATACAAAGGAAAGAGGTAGATTTACGGAGGACACGATCCACTGGATTCCCTTTCCATATCGTAGTAAGCACCTACTGTTTTAGGTTTTGACAGCCGTAAGGTTTTATGCAGTTTTGATCTACCAAAGGTGCATTGGGCAGGAGTACAATCTTGCTCTTGGCCACAAAACTGTGAGCAAGGTTGTGCGAGAAGTTTCGAGGGCAAGAGTTCGCCGCCTCTTCCACACCCACCTACGTGAAGTCCCCAGGAACTGCAGCTAAAGGAGAGCTATTGTGGAAGGATTCCAGCACTGGAAAGCGAGATTGCCTTGGTTGTGTTGATTGCACCCATGTTACAATAGTCACACCCTACAACAACAATCCCGATGAGCCCTCATATGGGTATAAAAAGGGTACTACGGCAATAACACACAGTTTGATAGTACTTATTTATTATCCAATTTACAATTTACTTTTATTTATATAACAATCTTTAGTCACAGAAAACCCATAATTAAATCTTCCAATATATCTTTCAAGTTAAATATGAATTAGAATAATTTATTGAAAAAGTATTACAAAAGTGTACATTTAGGTGTAGTAGTGTTTCAGAACATTTTAATAACTCATTCAGAGGATATATTTATTCCATCCCAGTATCTAGGTACCCAACAATGTTCACAATCAATTTATAGCTACTCATGCTAATTGATTTTCCTAAACTGTTTTAGGTGTGTGATGTTAACTGCAGGCTTTTATATGTAAATGCATGATTCCCAGGGTCGAGCTCGAGCCCTCTTTGCATTCGCACTCTTGGCCCTTGATTTGAGATCATTCCATGTCTGTAAGAAAAGCATTAGCAGCATTATAACCTTAAACCTTAATCACAGTAATTATTATGACTGTCTCTGTGATCAGTCAGTCTACTACTCAGGTAGTGGACTGCTAACTCAGAGGTTGTGCGTTCAATCCCCATAGTAACACATGGGAACACCTCTGACACCCGTTCAGGGATTCATGTTGTGACAATATAATGTTCATAATTATGATCAAACAAAAAAATTCATGTGAAACAAAAGTTGAATAAATTATAAACAAATGATATAATATTAAAGAGTAGTTTGTTATTAAAACATCTACAAATCACTCACAGTAAACCACTGATCCACAGTCTTGTTTGGGCCAAGGTTTGCCAGCTCTTCTACCGATTTGGCCCACTTTTCATTCTGTTGAACCATATAATTGACTATAACATCTTTTTGTTGCATGTTACAGCGCCGCCTAAAAGTAAACATAGGATTAATGACACAAACCATTAACATCCAGCAGCCTTTTTATTGAGAAAAAGCTAATAGTGTAATCACTCTGTTGTTAAGAACCAATTTCCAGTAGTGAACATGCCACTGTGATGTGAAATGCTATAAGATGATAAATTTATATTGTAAAAGTTGGTTGGATTGAATTGAATATAGCACTTGAATCTTTGCTTGCTTGTTACAGCTATTTGCTGGTTTTTCAGCCAAAATAACTAACTTAGGACTGTTTATTACATAACTAGAGAGTAGCCCCAAGATTTGAATGTTCTAAAGAAACTTAAATAAGGATGAAGCTTTGGAACTATTATAAACTGTTCAATTTATAAATACGTACCTTGCTCATTCAGCCATCTCCGAGAACGTTGAAAAGTGAAATATTCCTGTTATTGTAACGACGAACCACTGACAGTGTGACTGTATTTATCTTATATTATAATTAAATTTTCGAAACAAAACAAAAGTTTTTTTCTCAAACCTTTTTAGATTATTGTAAACTGTCAAAGTCAACAACAAACTTTTTTTTTGGCAAAGGTAAACACGACGACGTTATGAAGATGGGATATTTTCTGTATTTTTACTAAAATAATTGGAAATTTTGGTAAATACTGGTAGTTTCTCTCAAATAAACCCTTAAACATTGTTTACAATGCCTAACATCTATGAAAAAAAGGATTTTTTAAATATCTCTGACATTAGTCGTGCTACAGAAATCCCACCTTAAATGTTTTGTCTTTGGACGTCCTCAGTGTTGCCATTTGACAAGCGATCCTTGTCGACTCGATTCGTAATACGATAAATCTTATCGTCGCGTGTTACGTACTTCCAAATTCGTTAGCAAGATCGATAAAAATGACAACCTAAGCGATCTCGATGTCTTATCGATGCAAAGTTCGTACTTGCACTGCAGTATCGGTAAAATCCTTACACTGTCTTATGATGAAGCCAAGATTTTTGAAAGCCCTACCGCACACCTCCACTATTTATTTATTTTTATTTATTTAGTACAGTATTTAAAACCATTAACACTAAATTAAATACCTAATTCTTTTACTCGGTCTTCTCGCAGAACCACAAACATTCCAATATAATCGTCTTCCATTCATCAGCAAACAAGTCCAATCCAGGGTTGGTCTCCACGAGAGCGTTGAGGTTCGTAAGCATACGTGGTACAGGCGAAGTGGATCGGGCTACAGTGCGACTAAATGGAACATTAAACAATTTATGTTTCCTAGAGCGAATATAATTATTTGGAACAAATAATTGACACAGCTCAGCATGTAATTCCGAAGCGTTGGTATAACCATGTATAATTTTATACGCAATTGTTAGTTGGCCAACAGCACGCCTGACTTTAAGGGAATTAAAATTCAAACATCCTAAAAGAAATTTAGTAGGATACATATATGGATAATATCCAAATACATGTTTGTAAAGGTACCTGAGAAAAGCTTTTTGTACTTTTTGCAGCATGAGTGTATAGGTAACCTCATGAGGATTCCATACACAAGCGCTGGTTTCGAGCTTGCACCGAACTAAGGCGTTGAACAAGAGCTTGATAACTGCCTGGTTATTAAAACCTTGACAGTTACGTAAAACAAAACCTAAGCGTCTGAATGATTTTTTAGCCAAGCTTATAATGTGTGTATGAAAGGTCAGTTTGCTATCAAACAGTACACCGAGGTCTTTCACTGTCGACACTCTGGTTATAAACTCGTTGTTCACACTGTAGTCGTACTGTATTGGGTTCCGCATACGACCAAAGCTCATAAGTTGACATTTAGAGGTGTTAAATTCTATTTTATTAGTGGCAGCCCATTCACTCAAGGCATCGATATCACGCTGGAGAGCTATACAGTCAGACACGGAGTTTACTATTGCATATATTTTCAGGTCATCGGCGTAAAGTAGACATTTCGAGTGTTTTATTATTTGTGGCAGATCGTTTACCATAATCAAAAAAAGCAAGGGACCTAAAATGGAACCCTGACTCACGCCTGATCGTGTATGATACGCATGTGAATTGTATGAGCCAAGGCGAACAAATTGCTGACGGTCCCGGAGATAGTCAGAAAACAGAAGAAGAAGACTGCGTGTAAATCCTATGGCACTTAACTTGCGTAACAAGATGTCGTTATTAATTCTGTCAAAGGCCTTACGAAAATCGAAATACAGCACATCTACTTGCTGTCCGCGGTCCATTTGAGAAGAAATAAAATCAACTAATGTTAGCAAATTGGTGTCAACTGACTTTTTGTTGCGAAAACCATGTTGTTCATTGCACAACTAAATATCGACTTGTCTTTGAATTTCCTTATATAAAATGTGTTCAAATACTTTAGCAGGGGCAGACAATATAGCAATAGGCCTGTAGTCTTCAACTGATGATTTCAACCTTGTCTTCGGTATAGGAGTAACCCTAGAGAGTTTCCATTGAGTTGGGTATTTTCCAGTGGTTATTGATAAGTTGAATATATGACATAGAGGGATGGCTATGGAAGTTTTAGACAGTTTAAGGATATTAGCTGGAATGTTATCCGGTCCAACAGAACTACTGAATTTTAATTTACTGATACCACGTTCTACATCGTTAGTTGAAAAATTAACTAAACTGACGGAGTTACTATTGCTACATGTTTCAAGAGCACATATTTGGGAGACATTCAAATCAGGTGTTTCAGGTAAGTAAACACTGGCAAAGAAGTCAGCAAAAGCATTAGCGGCATCGATCACCGACAGTGATTGACCCTGATAGTTGATTGTAGGCTCCAAGCCTCCTTTGCATCGAAGGGTGGATATGTGCTGCCAAAACTGTCGCGGGTTGACTCTTATATTACGTTCAACATGATGTAAATGTGAATTATATTCTTTGATAATGCGGTGCTTAAGGTTTGCTCTTAAATCAGAAAATGCTTTGTATACCGTTAAACAAGTAGACTTTTTCCAAGTTTGATGTAGTTTGTGTTTATTTCGAAGATCTGTTATTATATCACGGGTATACCAAACCGGATAACGTTTGCGACTAGCTGTATTGCGCAGTTTTTTTGGCATACATACGTTAAAGAAATTATAAATAATTTCATACAGACTATTCGTGCAAAAAGTAATATCAGTTGACTCTATTACGGTACTCCAAGATTCCTCATTAAGTAGAGTATAAAGACGTTTATAATCGCACTTATTAAAATTCCAGTCCTTAGACCGATCACTATTACTAGCTGGCATAGGACGAACATGAGAAGCTGTGTCAAACTTTAAAATAATATCCAGTGGCGGGTGGTAATTATCGGGTGGTACCATACCTTCTGACTCGCTTATAGATACGTCGACGCTCTCGTGAACCAACACTACATCTAGTATACCTCCATGCAGATTCTTCACAACATTCTTCTCAGCCATGCTACAAAATGACAGAAAATAACAGAAATAATTATTAATATTAACCGAAGCACTATTTAAATTTAAATCACCACATATGAAAACAGTGCCCTTTATGGTTTGTATGAAAGTCTCAACTTTATAAAACCACGACATATAGTCGTTATCAGTTGCACTGGGCTTTATGTACACTACACATACAAATATCAAGCGACCATCTATATCACATGATACCCACAGATCTTCACCGCTATCCGTTTCAAGATCCCGGCGTCGATTCCTCAGTAGACCAGCCCGTGATAGGAGCATCACACCGCCGCACGGAGTACCACGATCTCGTCGTATAACGCTGTAGCCGTTACAGGTAACTTCAGAGTCTTCAACCGAGTGATCGAGAAATGATTCCGTTACAGCAATAATATCATATTCTAATAAAAGTAAATTGGTTCTCCACATCATGAGTTTTGTCCTTAATCCGCGAACATTTTGATAAAAGATGTCGATTGTTGTTGTTTTGATAGGTTTACTGTGGGTGGCCTGAGCCACGAAAAGTATGCTGAGTTTGTGTTAATTCCTGCTTCTTATATTTATAACGACGTATATAGGGAAACCAGAGTTTAATTTGGGCATTTACTGGCCAGACATCGACCGAAAAAATCTTCTCAAAGAACGGAACAGGAATTCCAATTTTATAAGACTTGTAGTGTCCTCTAGGCGTGAGTTCGTCGACTGTACAGGTTGCTGTGGGACATAGCTGTCGCAAATAATCACGAACATCCTCTACATTTGATTCCATATTCCATACATGTATAAACTTCCGTGTTTCTACAGCTTTCAGCGTCGTTACATTTGTGCCCGCCGTGCCAGATAATGATTTCTGTCCATTGTAGGATTCTGAACTAGAACTGTAGGTATTCTTAGGCTGTAGGTATTGTCTTTGAGGCGATTCACAATTAATGCTGGAAGAACTTGGCTGACTGACTGACTTTAACTTTTTTTGCCGCTTGCGCTTTTTGGGCGCTGAGGAGCCAAAAGCTTGAAGAGGTTTATCGGCCAAAGATTTCTGCTGATCAACTACGTGCACCTGTACGTTACTCTGCAGACGCTCTTCTTCGAACTTTTTTAGTTTGGCATCCATAGCGGCCATTTGGTTAGAATAAACCTCGAGTTTATCATGATAGCAGGAAACTAAGGACATTGCTTGGCATAATTGCTCGCTGAGCGTTAGCACTTCATGACGAAGAAGACGTATTTCAGAGTTTAGCTCGCTCGAGTTTGAAGATTGGATCTCATCAATCTTAGGTATTGACGAAAACTTTCTCCTCAATGTCACATTAGCATAATCATCACTCTCAAATGAGTTTCCAATTGAAGCCTGAGTGCTATTGTTATTCTCTGCGTAAATACAACATTCCCGGCAAATCCATGAGTTCAAATCTACATCATGTATATTTTCATTATGTATACATGATATATGGAAATAATTATTGCATGTGTTCGATGTACAATGTAAAAATTGCTTATATGCATCACCCAGTAGTAATTCGGTATTGTAGTATAAACTATGTGTTTGCGGAACGTCAGCTCAGATACCATCTGCACACCTAGATCTCGTACCTGCCTGACACGCGGTATTACTACGCCGTCCATGTCGTAGTGATGTTGCAAAGGAGCCCGCGCGCGTGTGTAGCTCATTAGACAACACTTATCAACATTAAAATGCAGTTTGTTTAACTTACTCCATTGTACCACATTGTCGATATCAGACTGGAGCCGATTACAGTCAGCTGTCTCCTTCACATTTAGGTACAACTTCAAGTAGACACTTTGCATCTTTCACGACTGTAGGCAGGTCATTAACAAATAATATTAATTCTAATGGCCCAATATTACTGCCCTGACTCACCCCGGAATACGTGTAATAAGGACTCGATTCTTGTCCCGCATACTCGACGTACTGTCGGCGTTCGCCAAGGTAGCTCGCGAAAAACTTAAGTAATTGCGGTGTGAATCCCATCGCAGAGAGTTTGCACAAAAGCACATCGTTATCCACGGTATCAAAAGCTTTCCGGAAATCAAAATACGCCACATCCACCTGTCCCCCAGCGTCAATGGCAGGCGACAGGTAGTTAACAAATGATAGCAAGTTGCCTCCCGTACTGTGACCCGGTCGAAAGCCGTGTTGAGCGTCAGAGAGTTGTGAGCTCACTTGTGTATAAATACTTTTGTGCAACACTGATTCATTGTCAATTGTCTGCCTTCTGACCATAGCGGACAAACTGTAACCTTTAAGTTTAACACCCCCATTGCAAAAAGTTCAAATTAAATTTAGACCTATAACTTCTAGCAGATTAAATACGTATAATATTTCGCTACAGAACAAGTTAAGTGTTATGAGCCTTGATGATATTAATATAAATCAATTGTATGATCGTTTCTTTTCAATAGTTCACACGGAATTCAATAAAACTTTTGAAAAGAAGATTATAAGTATTTGCCCTAAATTCATATTTAGTGATTGGGCAACTAGAGGTATCAGAAAAAGTAGGGAAAGACTATTTGAGCTTTATGGCCTTAAGCCTTTTATAAACACTGAAACTTTTAACAAGTATGTTGCTAAGTATTCAATTTTTTTTTTAAATACGTGCAAGGTTGCTAAAGCACTGCACATTAGCAACAAGATCAAAACAGCAGAAAATAAAATAAAGACAGTTTGGAAAGTTATAAATAACAAGACTAACAGGAAGAAAATACGTAACACTAGCTACACATTAGATACAGCGTGTGGTCCTTAAAGCTCAAATCAGGAAGTAGCTCAAGAATTTATAAATTTCTTTACCGCTATACCACTAAAAACAACGGAGGCTCTTATTTCCTCACCTAAACTCTCAATTGGCTTATTAAAAGCGAATGTGTCTGGCTGCCTGGCTGAATTTAAATTTAAACAAATTAACCCTATGATAGTTATTAAAACTTTCCGGCAAATAAAATCAAACTAACCGAAGATCTATGGGAAATGTCTGTCAAAGTTTGTACATCCATACTTGAGACTATAGCCCCTTACTTAGCTTTAATTTTTAATTTATGTGTAGACCAAGGAGTTTTCCCTGATTCAATGAAATACAGTAAAGTCATACCTGTTTTCAAATCCGGAGACAGTAAAGATACTAATAATTATAGACCTGTATCCGTGTTACCAATTTTTAGCAAGGTTTTCGAAAAAGTAATGCTTAATCAAATGTTCTATCATTTTAACACCAACAGAATCTTACATGATCAACAGTATGGCTTCACCAAGGGACGTTGTACAACTGACGCCGGTGTAACCTTATTAAAGCACATATTTACTGCGTGGGAAGAGTCTCAAGACGCCATAGGAATTTTTTGTGACCTCTCCAAAGCGTTTGATAGCGTAAATCACGACACATTACTTTTGAAACTTGAGCATTTCGGACTGGGTAAACTTGCACTTAGTTTGGTAAAATCTTATTTAAATGATAGACAACAACATGTTCAAATAAATGGTGTTAATTCACAGGGTTTAAAAGTAAAAATGGGGGTTCCACAAGGCTCAATATTGGGTCCTTTTCTCTTTCTAGTATATATAAATGATCTACCCTATTTACTGAAAAACCAACCTCAAAATATGGTGTTATTTGCTGATGACACTTCCCTAATTTTTAAGATAAATAGGCGGGCCCAAAATCTAGATGACGTGAATAATGCCCTACTTCAGGTCCAAAATTGGTTCACAGCAAACAATTTGGTATTAAATGAAAAAAAAACCAAATGCAATGCAATGCATTTGCTTTACCGAATGTTAAAAGTAGTGATTGTGATATAATATTGAATAAAGAGAAACTTGAATTCGTAGATAAAACGGTTTTCCTGGGGATTACGCTTGATTCCGGCTTATTTGAATGAATTATTTTGAATTGTATTTTTTTTGTTTGTGTGTTTTTGCTGTGGACACTTTTAACGTGCACATCTTGCTACATTGTTCTCACATGAATGATGTAACCAAGATTTTGTAACAATATTCTGATTTAAAAGAGTGTCCATGGAGTTTCTTGCCCGTTCTTCTCCATAGAGATCTTCGCTAGGGAATGGGCAACTACAGTACTTTCACAGTTTTTATGTCTTGTGACTGGGACTGTAGCTACATTTAATTTTCATCTTTGTTTCGACAATTCAAAAGTGCCTGTTACTTACTTGAAATAAATGCTTTTATCCAGCGATTCAAAATTATTTACAAGATTGTATTTCAAAACTAGGATTATGAAACTTAGGAGTTTCATAATCCTGACAACGAGCTCGTGTTTATGCAAGTAGGTACTTACTCTCCGTTAGCCAGAAGAGAACTCGCAGAAACGTGTCGAATCGATTTTCCCGGACGGTGGCATGCCCAACATAATGTCAACCGTACGATCACAATATATTTCCGGTAGTTATCTATTCGTCACCATAACTTCGTTCATTATTGGCATTTATTGCACAGCCAAATCCTTTGGTTTCTCCGAAGAGGTTACCGAAACGCAGCCAGGGTATGGACGCTAAGAAGTCTACATCGGGCCCATATAGGGCCCAGTAAAAGCACTCGTACTCGGGTCTTTTAGAGAATTACTTACTCAAAAGTTTGGACATTATGGAAGAAGGATTTACTTATATAAATAAAAACTGAAGGTTTTATATAAAAAAAAAACGCACAAGCAAACAAGGCGAATGCAAAACACAAACACTGGCTATGAAATGAAACGACACATATTTGCTCTATTTTCATGTTATATTATTTATTCAGACAACGGTACACTGTGACAATAACAAACTTAAATTAATGAATTTCATTGAGACAGATATACTACATATAATTTATTCAGATTAACGGCCACTAAAGAGATGTGTTCACTCGGATTAACAACTACACGAATATCAGTAAACAGGTTTCATTAAAAGATTACACCAATTTGCACAAATTGTACTTAAGATAAACACTGAATGTATCGTGTTGCTTTGCCACTTTTCTGTAGAATATTCGCTTTTAAACCCACTTATTTTCTTAAGAAAAAGAGAAGATTGTTGAAACATCAACAAAATATTGATTTACAATGTAACAAAGAAAACAAGACGAGTTTAAACAATTCATTAACTTATTGTCCGAAGTGGCGAAGTGCCTAACTTCATGAAATAACCAACTAATTATAAATAAAGTTAACAAAGCACAGTTAAACAGACAGTTGCTTCTAACATAATAGTAATAAGAAAATGAACGTGGGCCTGAAGCGAGTAGATCCGTGGTTAAATTGTTTCGTGTTCATGGCAACAGCCTAAACATTACTTAATGTTATTATAATTATACGTGTTTACCTACATACAAACAAGATTACACCATTAAATCAGGAACACAGAGTAGCGAAAATGTGACAAAATTATCTCAACAACAATAAATGAATAAAACAAAATGTCTGCGTTGTCGAAACGCAACGTTTTGAAATAATAAATTATTGCATCATGTTGAACGCAGCGTCATACCGCTGCGTCTATGTGAAGTAACAATAGCTATATTGCAAACTAACCAAGTTAACTTTCATTTAAGTAATTATAATATTGTAATTAAATTAAAATACAGTTAGGTACCTAGGTATATTATTTTTGTTTGATCGGATTTTGTCATCCCAATAAAACAGGGTGCAATCATTTGATTTCGGTGGATAAAACCGAGTGGTTCTATTCAACTAAAATAAACTATCGTTGCTGTAATCAGTACCTAGATATTTATAATTAAAAGAGAACAGTAAATAAATAAGAAACTATTAACACAGGAGTCATAAAGCTGACGAGAAATAAAATATACTAGAGTACCTTATGTACTGGGGTGACAAAACCAATTTTTGGCGAACTGTATGCTGATGTAGACAATGACCTGCAAGTCATTATAGTCTTTGTTATAGTCAAAAGCAAGGTAGATACAACTTAGGTAGCAATACATTGAGATACCTAACGACAACGCTTCTTAATAACTAAACAGTCGCATATTAAACACTGGAATAGTTACAGTAAAATATTTTTGGTTATAATGGACATGCATCTACGGTTAACGTCAATAATTTGAGCCCAACGGCGGCAGTTGCGCTAAACAAAATAAATATTCATAATAATAATCCAAAAGAGCAATTATATCGGCATACTATATCGTCCTTTTTAAAATTATGTATATCACAAAAAGTTAAGATTTTGACATGCAGTATAACACATTGCAATGGTCGCCAGTAACGATTAGATTAACTAATAAAAAATCATAAATTAACATCTATTCATATAAATTACAAACCAACCAAAACCGCCTCTGTAGGTGTATATTATATTACTACAAGTTTTTTTACTTATCTATCACGAAAATAACACATAGGTACTTATTTATGTAATCCAAATGTATACTTTTTTCCAATACAATAAATTAATGATTAATTATAACTACAAAATCCACATTGTGATACAAAAAAATATGAACCATAAGTGGTTCAGTTCAAACAAATGGCACTTGCATGTCTGCATTGTTTACTCAATGGATTCTAGTCGTCGTTTATAAAGAAATAGGATCAATTTGGACACCGAATAGTCAGCTAACGCTTGCCTGTCAGGGTATTACCACATCGGCCAAATATATAATTTTATGTATATTTTTTTCTATATAATAGTCATATGTATTTATCTTTTTATATAATAATTTTGAATTTTTATTTATTCTAACTTTTTTATAGTTAAGCACGTTCAAGCGGGGGCAGCAGCGACGCAGCGTGCGCCGGCGCAGCCGACGGCTGCCCGCCTGCTGCCCGCCGCCCCCGACCCTTTCATCGCCGCATCCCCCCCCCAACACTTACTGTGGTCAAAAATTTGGAAGGCACTTTCTACTTTTCAAAAAATTTAAATTTTAATTTATTTTTTTGAACACATTAGCCTAGACTTACACAATAGAAAATATGCGTAGTAAAATTTACCAAAATCTACGCAATTCGTCCGAAACTTTATAGGCCCAGTATATAATTTTTTAACTTTTTTTAACTAGATTAAATTTATTTCCAAAAGGACAGCCAAATAGTTTCAACATTAATCTGAATTGCAGATGTAATAATTTTTTCCTCAAATTTAATAATTTGGTCTTTTTTATATTCTAGTTCCAAACTTTAACCGAACCGGATATTCCAAATACCAAATAATAGTGAAGTATCAAGGCCACTTGGAGACTAATTATAAAACATGGTCACCATGTTTTGCGACGAGTCCTCGCCGAGGCGCAGGCGCGCGTGCCGCCCGCTCGCAGCCGGCGCGCGCGCACGCCCTCACCACGGCCTCCACACAACGCGACAAGTGAATACGTGAACGCCAACAATTTCCGCCAACAATACCTAAATCGTGGATACCCCTGCGGCAAGAAGGTAACACTAGTAATTTTTTCATCCAAACTATGAAACGAAACTATGCGTCCAGGGAAGTAGTTGTTGGTAAAACAAATTTGTACATATACCTACACCTTAAAGTGCTAGCGACAGTGAGACGCCCGAGTCACGGGCGCGCGCGCACCTCGTCGGGTTGATAGCGTCGAATAACACTGGATCAGATCGCTACGAGTAGTTACATAGCTAATCTAAGAAATTGAAATGTATACCTATATCTATGCGTAGGTAGTATAGCAGACAGGTGAATGATGAACATTCGGTACTTGGCGATTTCAGTGCATCTAAAACTAATGCGGCGGCCCACCCTTCTGGGAGTTAACGATTTACTAAAGTTACACGAAGCTTCGGAATAACTGAGTTTCTGTACGAGCCCATGAGACTGATGTCACGACTCACAAGTCTTCATTAACTGACTTTAGATTGAATAAAATAGGTAGTCGGTTGATTTTGTCTAAAGCTGCCTTAGATAGGAACGAGCTTCCTTCACCACGACCTCACTAAATATTGGTAATTTCAGACTGTTATAGTCCAGGTTTCCTCACGATATTTTCCTTCACCGTCAGTCAGTCTAATTGGTGCTTGTGAGGAAACTTTAGCTGCCAGAAACTTGTATAAGTAAAACCATCTTTATCCGTAAGCTCCTAATAATAAAATAAACTTTATTCGTAATCTTAATAAAATAATACTATTTTATTGATAAGCTTTCTTTACAATCTCAATAATGTAACTAAATCGTCTCTTAGTTTTATTAAAATACTTGTATACTTCATTGAGTAACGTAATTTTTTAGTGTGGCAACACTTTAGGGAAGAGATGGCCTAAGTTTATGTTACGTGTAACACTTTGCTTATAATTTGTAGGTAGATCTAGATGTCGTGTTACATGTTTTTCTTCACTTATGATGAGATGTTTTCTTGCGAGCATTAATTAGGACTTGATATTGTACCATTTATACTATCCCGTCATACAAATAATTTTTGTAAGAACTTTAATATCAATTTTTCAATACACTTCCTCGAAAACTGGTTCTTTTCGCACTACGATTAGGTTGAACATGCAATGTATTTGACGTGTGCGTTTTTTTTCCAACACGTGTGCGGGAATGAAAATTGCCACAGATAACTATATGTACCTATTCTTAGTCCAAATTGGTTCAAGTCGGCGGTGATTGTTTTTTTTTAATATCGGCAAAGAGTTAAGCGTCTTTACGGCGTTAATTTTTTTTAAATATTTAAATTATGTTTTTAAATAAAATATCATCAAAAACCATGATTATTAAAATAAAATAAACGTTTATGAACAAATTAACATTTATTTGTGTTCTAAACTCAAAAATATTTGAATTTTCTATAGCGCGGAAAAAAAAAAGAAAATTTAAATCATAGTTTCTTAATAATTGATGAAAAAAATATTTGTCGTTTTTTTATTTTATTTCTTATAAAGTGTATTGAAAAACGTCGTTTAATACACGTGGACATTTGTTATTGCAGTTCTCGGCTCAATAACAACCCTCGCCTGCGGCTCGGGCGTTAATTCCGCCTCGAATACAATAACAAACTTTTTTCACTTGTATCAAAATGTACTATTGTTAAAAAAAGACTAACAATAGACCAATATTGTAGTATCAAAATATAAAGTTCCACATTTATAGGCGTTCTAAACGCCTCTACAACAATTTACGAGTTGAATTGATTCCAAAATATTATTATAAGCATTCAGTTGATAGTGATTAGTGATGCCACACTAAAGAAATAGTACAGTCAGAATCATCAATAAATATTAAATCCGGGGTCAAACCCTAGAAGCGTATAAATATTAACGGTTCTGATTTCATAATCACATTAGATTTGTAAGTTGAGAAATAAAAAGTGATATTAACAAGTAGAAGTGGGCTCCGTCGCGAACGCCTAATTTAGCCTAACATTTGGAACAATCACTACTGACTAACGATACATCTAAATTACATTTGGCGATCACTAATTCTACATGTATGTGAATCGCTGCACGAACAGTGAACAATGAGCTGGGGCGCGGACACCCGCAAGCAACAACACACAATATCCACTATAACGGCTACTAGAGAAATTGACATCGACCAGACATGAAACGATAGGATCTATTTATTTTAAAGGGTTACATCTAACACTAATCCACATTTTTTCATCTTAAATATGTTTGCTGAATTATAATGAATAGGTATACCGAACAGTCTTTTGAATCGGGCCGAATATATATATACGTATATATCATAAACTTTTTAAATTTTGATAATCCCTACTTTCACAGATGGATCTAGATTGTGATGTATTAGTTAAGCTTACACGTATTTCGAAGTTCTACTTATGATAAGACAATAATAGTGTCGGGCAACCGGGTGGCGCCGGCGCACTGGGTGACCGAAGCGCCCGTGCCCATCAAAGAATATTAAAGAAAACTTAAAATATATCAATGGAACACAATACATAATCATTAAAATTATAATAAATCCATAATGTTACAAAAGTCAACTAATAACAAAGCATTGTATTGCACAGCGAGTCCACAATAATTTATTAAATATGATCGTAAATTAATGCCGATTTGAAATATTGATTAAAACAACTTCACCCGTCCCGGGCCCGTCCCGTGACGTCTCTAACTCTCCGAGTGGTAACAGCTGCACTTCGTCCCTGGAATGTGCGACGGGCTATCTACCTCAATGTCTGCTTATACCGACACACACATCACACAATTATATTATTCTTTGCTTGCAACCCCTTATTATATCCGAATCGCAACATTTTTGGCATCTCGCGGCTGGTCGCTTCGATACGCCTCACGGCACAAAATATATTTGACAACAGCGTGTCGAGTATCTTAAATGCCGTCAATTTTATGTTTGATAATATTCACCGCAGTTACAACTGTCCCGCATAAAACATAAAATACTTCTCAATGAATACATTACAGCTTTACTCATGTACTTTGTTTGGTAGAAAAAAGGCTTATTGGAAATGTTTGTAACTGTCTGAAACTTTACTTTATCAGCTATTACAGCTCAAATCATTTAACTCAATGACACAGTCAGCATCACGATTCACGACACTTACTTCAAGCTTTAGTGTAAATGCAATAAATTCAAACTTACCGTTGTTGTGAGTGATGCTGACTGTACTGCGGTGATAAAATGAATGACGTCGACAATATCGGCTTTTAATTTGAAAAAGAGACAATACATGAGGCGCGAGGTTCACAGAGGTGTGTGATCTCGTTACTGTGGGCCTTCGTTACTAGAGTACTCGTGAGGACAGTAACGGTGCTCTGCAAGCGGGGGGAACCTCGCGTCTAGAGGATTTAATAATAGGTGGAGCTGTTTCCGTTCGGCACGAAATATTTGTAAGCGGGCATCGGGATCGGCGGCGGCGGCAGGCCCATAGGCGGCAGCACCGGCGCCATGCCCGCGGCCTCGCTTCAGATGTCCGCGCGGCCGTCGCTGGCGTCCAGCTCGGAGGGCGAGGAGCCCTGGCCGGAGCCCTTCCTGGCGTGGCCTTGCTGGCCGTTCTTCGGCGGTCCCATCAGCGTGATGTCGGAGCTTGTGTCGCGGTCTCCGTAGCGGCTCTCAGTCGGCGACGCGAACGGGCGGAACGGGTCTGGGTGCTTGGCGGGCTCGAGCGCGTGGCCGGGCGGCGGGGGCGAGCACAGCGGGGACTCCAGCCCGGTGGACAGCGGCGAGGTGAGCTGCGGCGACGACTGCATGGGCGGGCCCAGGTGCGGCGGGTGGTCCTGGGGCCGCTGGCCGGCCACCATGTTGCACATCTGGCGGCGCAGACCGTGCGCCACGGCGGCCACGGCGGCGGCGGCTGCGGCATTGGGCGACATGCGGCCCTCGCGCCCGTTGCCGCATCCGATGTAAGCGTTCTGAACGGCCACACCGTCCTGAAACACGCATTACCCACGTACAATGCTTGCTCCATGTTTCGAAAATCGCATGGCAATAAAAAAACATAAGTACGAGATAATAACGTATAGAGCGTGTAACGTCGTTATCTCGAAACGGTTTGAGTCTAAAATAACAATGTTATCACACGTGAGTCTAGAATAATAGAATCGACGAAAAAGTATTTAACCAATCTAAGTATGGCAAACGCCGAGCCAATTATTATAATTGACGATCGCAGTGGCATATTCGCATGGCGGCGGAAACAACGGGGCAACGAAATGAGATGAGACTAATAATAGAATTATCATAAAAGTTAGATTCGTTTTGGACAACATTTAAGTGTTTCTTTATCCCAACCTGACGTCGTTACACGTTCGTTGCACGGTATGATTTAATAGTATGTGACGTGTGTTGACGTAAAATTGCGAAGTAAAGCCGAGATCAGACTGTGAGGCGGTGTGGTTTCGGCTTGCGCAAGGGTTGTGATACTGACCGGTGCGATGGCGGGGTAGCCCGGCAGTTCGATCTCTTTAAGGTTGGTGGGCTGTGGCGGGCAGGGCGCGTGCGTGTCGCGGAACACAACCGCGCGGATTACGCCGCGGATGTGCTCGTCGGGCCATACGCCCAGTAAGATCCTCTGTGGTCGTCCCCTTCCCTTTGGTCTTAAATCTGGAAAGTCGCATAATAGTAAAACGTGAACACGTAAGGTATTATGGCGTTCTTTATTTCGTTGTAATAGCTTATTCGAAATAATCAAAAAATAAAAACATTTAGAATTGTATAAGGTTGCAGGTCAGGAACTAATTATTTCGAACAGCCTATATGAAGTAGGGTTTCAAAGTAATCTGGGCCCGACAGTCTCGACAGATATAACGACGAACTTGCTAACTTTAAATTGCTAATTACTAACGAATAAATTCGGTTGCAATAATGATGCTTGCGAGTAACGCAAGTCTACCGAATTTTTTCATTGTTATTTTAGCGATCGAAAGTTAACGATAATGTCGTTATCTATGTCGAGACTGTCAGCCCAGGTAAAAAGGACGTATCGACCGTGCGAGGCGATCACTGCGAGAAGGCTCGCATTGTCGATCCAAATAAAACCAAGGACGATTGCAATACATAAATAAGCGCAGTTTATGTTACTTGACATAAATATGTTTGTGCATTTATCTGCCGGTAAGCTGCCAACACGACACAAGAAAACTACGCCAAATGAAAGGTAATAATAAACTGACACATTGAAACATTTAATCGTAATTAAGTATAAATTACATCTAACTTACTTGCGATTGTGAGCTCTTTAGATGTGCGGCAGAGTAAAAAGAAAGAAAAATATTATTATTTCTATAAGCCTGCACAAAAAAGGATGCATTATTTGAACTAACTTAAGTTCAGATGATGACATCCAGAGACGCGCTTTGGAAGAGCACGCCTGAACATCATTATGTCGATCATGCAACTGTCCGCAAGAGCGCGCGTTGACGCGCGTTTTTTGCTAAGAAACATTTTAACGCGCTGAGAGAAATTGCATCGCGCGTTAACGCTCCTCAGCAGACGTCTATCTGTGAATTCTCTCCGACCATCACCAGTCACAAACGCTTAAGGGGTTAACGCGCGTAAACGCTCGTTATCTGAAACCCTTCTAACGCGCGCTGACACACGTTTTTGCTCGTAATTTAACTTAGCGAAGAAGAAAACAATCGATAGCATTTCAGAAGTCGTCGGTTAAAAATCAGAAGCCGTTACACTTAACGTAGTAACTGGTTTTGGTACCTACGAAAATTTAATTGCTATTAGCAAATTCGTTCGGTTAAAATGAGATAATTTAACATTTGACAAGCTTCTGGTATTTAAAAAATGTCTGGGAATATTCGACCTGCCCTGGTCTGCTTTTGTTGCTTAAGGAGATAGTGAAGGTAGCTGGGATTCAAGTATACATATCCCGTCATACCATGAAGTGATGTTTTCTAACCCATAACCTTGATCAACAAGATTTTAATTTATTTAAGTCATTAATACTTTATACTTAAATTAATTTAACATTTCAATTAAAAACAATCTCAGTGTATACCACTTTATCGACAAATGTTAGGAATTAATTTAGTTAAAAACTTGAAACCGTTTTCTTGTGTCGTACCTCTAGGTATACCGTAGGAATCCATAAAAGGCTAGACTCATTTAAGAAGTAGCCCACTATAGATATTAAATACGTATACATATTCATGTTTCACACAGTCACAAATTATACGAGATACTAATGCACTCGCCTGGCAGATAAGTTCGCAATGCTAAAACATAATTTTTATTATATTTCGCACACACCTATTATAAGAGAATTATCATGTAAAAGACTTTAAAGAATGTCGCATCACAGGTTACTTATAATTTTTGTATATATAAAATATTCAAAGTTAGTATATAAATATAGTGCGACTACTTTAGGCGTGCAGTTCAAGGCGGCGGTGCTCGATGTGTCAAACTTGGAACATTTATTTTTTGTCCAAGGCTTTCCCGCCTGCACAGATATGTTAGTTGAAGTTATCTGTTTAAATTGAACGATAATTTATAATTGATGTTGACAGACTAAACGTGGTTTGTGCTCAATGAAGTTGTGAGATCACTTGCTTTTGTTACAGCTTATAACATGGAATTCATTTCGTATTCAAGCTGAATATTTCATGGCTAGAAACCGAGCTATGAGGAAGCATAATATTCAAACGTATAGAAATATTTAGTGAAGATTTAATTTTATCATATCGAATATTGATTTAATATCTTTTTTTAAGGCTTACTAGGAATTACTTTTGTATCGTGGGTGCGTTTACAAACATTTAACCTCACATACACAATCAGCCAACATCAATATGTAAATTAAAAAAAAAACGAGTTAAAGTCAATTTGTTAAATGCCTGTCGAACATAATTGAAATTTAATTATGTAACTATAAGTAACCTGCGACAACATTCATGACAACCGAAGACGTCCCGCCATTACAAGTCGGCGTACATCTGCACTTGTCGTTAAGCCGGGATCACACTGGCGGATGCGGCTTGCAGTATAAGAAACGTGTCTGAATATTTTTCACATTAAATAAATAATGGTCAATATTATACTGAGATTTATGTTGAACGGTGTAAACTACAAGGGGCTTTCGCCAGTAATCCGAGCTTTGAAATAGAACAAAGGGGAGACATACCTGCGCCACCGTCAGCGCTGGGGCCCAACATGTTGTGGACCCTGTTGGCATACAGCACGAACGTCGGGTACGGTATATCGTATTTGCGGGCCGCCTGCGATAGGGACAGTCCCTCCTTCAACACGGAGAAGATGGCCTCGGCCATTGTCTCTGGTCGCCAGGACTTGAGGGGCCCACGCTCGCGGAATCGCAGGTTGTGGACCAGGGTCTGCGTATTCCAGCACTTCTGCCACATCGACTGAAGCTGGTATTGGTAGCTATCTGTAGAGGCAATAAAATTTCGTGTTAAAATTTGAAATAGTTGAGCATATAAAGAAATTGGGGTTGAGATAGTTTTTTTTTTACGTTACTATATTTCTATGATGAAAGTAAGACAAGGGGCGACATGAATAATATTCCAGTCATTTGGAAGAATAATATAAAAAATAACCTAAAAAGTAAAAATTTAAAGATTATTCGTATTGAGCCTGTTTCATCTTATACTTTGTCTACCTCTCAATTGGAGAAGTTTATCGATTGTAATAATCAATATACTTCTCCAATTGAGAGAAAAAAAGACTAATGCATAATACACTTCTTATTATAATAAGAAGTGTATTATGCATTAGTCGATTTCCACTCACGGTATCGACTTCATTCCTTCGAAGTCGACTAAGTGACTCGTCCCGTTATCCACAAATCAGCTTTAATCATTATAAATTTCATTTTATTTGTGCTATCTGTGCAAAATTTAAAAGTTCATGTTGTGTTTTTAATTTCATTAGGTATATTAGTTATTGACGGGACTGTAACACTAATTAATTTGGGTGAAAGCAATATGAGGGACTTTTTGTTTTACATTAATTTTATTAATGATCTTAATGTTTAGTCTGAATGGTGATATTGAACGTATTTATTTATGCTTTATATTCCCCATTTTAATAAATTCATTTGCTTTTCACGAACACGGACCACTAAACGAACACCTGCTAACCAAGTAGATACTTACTTAAGCTTACTTTAATTATAGATAATTTACTTCCCGGATCGTTCCATAATGCAATTCTTTATAAATAACACCTACTCAAATTGAACTTTTCAATCAGCTTAATATGGAGAACATAAGATATGCGTGGCAATTGAGCATAAAACAAAAATAATTCTTATTTAAAAGCTCAGCAACTACGGTTGCCATCAAAATAGCAGGACGTCAAATTAAGTGCTGTACTTTGAAACTTTTTCTGAAAAGAAATGTTACTACACAACAGTCATATCTATAGGTAAAGCAAAGGTAGGTACATAAAAAAGTAACTTTTCCCGGGCTATTTTCGATAAATAGCCCGAAAAAGTTGAAAAAAAACACTACATACTGACCTCCAAATGAAACCTGTTATTACAAGAAAAATAAATAAAAATTAGCGGGAGAAAATAAAACTACCAACAAATTGTAAAACTATAGAATTTATGTAAAAAAAAAACGTACAGTCTTGTTGAATTAGGACGGGAGATGGCGTTAGCTTCGCTTACAATTAAAAATATGACACTAGAAAATTGACAAAGGTTTTTATTTTTATAACTAAATTCATTAATATACCTATGTTGTACGGTGAAAGTGTGCAAGGAACTTGCAACCAACACATTGTGACAGTCACCGACCAACTTGAATATCTACTTAGATTAGGTATGCAAGTTACTGACATGTGTGTTCTTGGCTTTAGGAATTTGTGTTTTACCCCATAATTTATAAACGTTATACCTATAAGCGGACCCCAACATAGATCAGATACCTATAAGCGGACCCCAACATAGATCGTATGAGATGATGATGATCTTAGTTATATAATATGTAAGTCGAAAGTGAAATAAGGCCCCGTTCCCACAATGTCGTGACGATTAATTCACCGTTGGTTTTTACTTGGCAAAAGTCGTGGATGACAGTAATCGCGTCGTCCTATATGTGAACACCTCCATTGAAACACACACGTCACGACACTAAAAACTAAACGATTATCTGTTGTCACGACATAGTGGGAACGGGGCATAAGGGAGCAAAATATTATAAACATAAATACGGAACTGTTTACTATTATGGTAGGTACATATTTGATGCCAATGGCATAATGCTCTCAATTTTAAAACTTATCTATCATAACCCACTTTGTTGTTTGAGTTCCATTACGCTGATGTCCGTTTTCACTAACATTAATTTGGCGAAGAATAAACGAAAACTTAAATGTAAGCGCGATGCTGAATTCGCAACACGGTCGAACATTCGACATAGGGCGTTTTGGCGCTCCATCGGAATTAGTGATTCCGGTTTAATAACACGCAATAGGTAATACTATTACTATTTTCGTATTCTAAAACACTGGTCTAAAGTCTAGGTACACAAAAAACTAAACTTGCGTTAACATCTAGTGATGCTGTCCCTTCTTGCTGTTTTTTTTAAGTCAATCAGAGTAAAAAATCAAATGAAATAGGTTAAAAAAAAACAGTTTTTGGATTTTAGACCAATGTATTTTAGTTAGATATAAATAACATTTTTGCTTTCAAAGATTTTTAAAATTAAATCCTATGAGCGTAATATAGGTACTTAGTGTGAGTTTTAAAGATTATAATATTATCGATTTTGAGCATACTTTGACAAACAAACCAATTAAGAATATAAAACAACGTTGTTTCTAGTCAAGTCATCAACCATTAACATACAACAGTTTAGTTTTCACTTGACAATAAATTTACTTTGTCTGACAGTCGATATTATTAAGCGCTAAGTTAATTTTGTCTGTTAGTTCAGTATTAGGTGCTTTTTTTAGTAAAATTCAACTTATAACAATATTTTTTTAAAGATTTCCAAATTAAGGAATTTTGTGGAGCACAAACGTGTTCAAATAAACTCGTGGTAAAAAAAGTTTTTATTACTGTACATTTTAGTCAAAATGAATTCCGCAAGTTACCTCAGACAAAATCAGTTTTGTCCGGAAAACCGTACAAACATTGACATATTATACAATTAATTTACTTACAAAGTGTATAGTAAAAACATACTAGAGCTGCGCAGGCGCAGACGCGCAGGTGGGGGTTGTGTGTAACAATGCAAGAAAAAGCGAGAATGCGAGCGTGCGTTTAATTTATATTTAGCGATAAAACATAATTGTGTATTTCAATGAAAAATATTTATGCGGTAAAAACATTCCTCTGTTTCCTGTCAGTGGTATTTTGTAATTATGAAGGATATACAAATGTTGCGAACCTGCGGTCATCTTTTGGTCTGTAAGAAATTTATCGCGGGTTCAGCAAAGACTACCGAAGCTAATTATATTGCAATACGACCGCAATAAAATTGTTTTGGATGTTCCTGAAGGTGCCACCCGGTAACAAAAGCTGCGTCATTTGTTAAACAAAAGTTTTTGTTTCTTATTATGTATTTCATAACAGCGCTTTCTCTAATTTGTAATACCTATTTCATTGTGTGTAAAGTATTTAAAAACCGCCTTATTAATATGTAATATATTTATGTATTACATTTATATGGGCAGAACCACCAGCTTGTTATATATAGTCTTTCCGACGACGCGTACGGCGACGTTCCGTCACTTATTTTAAAGAATTTAAGGTCAATTAATAAGAAAATATAATCATCAAGAATATCACAAATATATTTATGTTACTTAGGCATCGAATCACCTTTTTACCGGAACGCATTATTTTTAAAATGTTTATTAACTATTATATTTCCGCTAATTAAGGAGCTGTTGCCATAAAAGTTGTACAGTGACGAGCAAAAACACGAGCGCAGCCCGGCTTTACATTCCAACTATTTTAAAATAGAACTAAATAAAGTTTTCACGATGAAACAGCATTTTTTTATCGAATAACTACAGAGCCGTGGAGGGAATCAAATAATAAACTTGGCATTTCTAATAACGTGCCAAAAGAATTTGAATTATTTTCTGAAGTAATTAAAATATCGCGTTACCATTTTATTGGCTTCGTGTGTATTTTATTATTGCTATTTATAGTAAATATTGAAACACTATGGTTTCTTGTTATCTATGCAAAAAATCTTTAAAAAGTACTTGATGTTTTTCAACTGCCGTCTGATAAAATATAACCAAAGGTATCATTTAAACATTATTTGTTTAAATTTAATTAGGAATAATATAACAATAACCCATGTGCAGACGAGTTTTTGATTTTTTTAATTATGTAACTTGTTTTATTATGAGTATCACGATAAGATTCCCTCACTAATATTAAAGTTTTTTATCCAGAAAAACATGTAAGTATTTAATAAGGACATGGTATGAATTTTTCCATTGTTCGTTTATTTGTAATTAATAATAATAAAAGGCGTTTAGTTGTGTACGCCCTAATTAAGGCTTGGGTAAAAAGAAGGTAATATATAATATTTTTAAGAGAATTGGTATATTTTCTTAAAAAAATAACATATTTATATTTTCAGTATTTTAACAATTTAATGTTAAAAACATTTATATCAATTAAATTTACTGTCAAGATAGGGCTTGCAAATCCTTGTCGACACTGCTAAGAGCCAGGAACACTCTGAGGACGCGACGCCAAGGCGCAATAACTTGAGAGAGTGTCTGCGTGTTCAGATATAAGCCTGAACACGTGCTACGAAGATTCTGCTCAGGATTAATACAGTTTCAGTGCAAATAGCATAGATATAGATGATAAATAATATATTTCTATGGTAGATAGTGAACAGGCCTCGTTTTTTGCACCTCAGCCACAACACTACATGTATATTTTGAGGAAAACAATACATAACATCACGCGTGTAGTTCCCGAAGGGTTACCCAGAGGTGTACACCCACATTTCGCAAGTCCCATGTGATAGAGGGTGATCCTATCGCCATCAACCGGGCACAGATCCATACTACATGGCTGCTACTAAGAAATTCGTGATGAAAAAACACAATAACACTTTGCCTGACCTTGGAATCGAACCCAGGAACTCATGCTAGCAGTGGCGCTAGGCAAACGATAGTATGTATAAACTTAACAAAATTCAATACCGATTTACTTTTGAAAATAACGGTTCCTACTTTTAGAAAAATGTATAAAGCTACCAAAATTCTATGTCACGAATTTTATGTTGTATTATTTACGTGGAAACGTAAAACGCTAATCAAACCAGTAGGAGAAAATCACTTTTCACTTTTTATCAGTAAATATACTCGTATTGCCTTACTGTGAAGGAACGTAAATAACTGCCCGTTGCCCAACAATTCTTATATTGTATAAAGCTGTCAGAGTACAGACGGTATCTTTTGATTGATGTTTGAAAATTAAGGCTTAAAAATGTATCAATATATTGCCTCGTTCTCGGTAATAACCATAATTTTTAATGGAAAATTACACACCATGTCTCTACGTTGACATACCATTTAAGGTTTCTCGGGTAAATGTCAAAACGTCTTAATTATTCATGTGTTTATAAAATATTCTGATACATGTTGGTTACAGGTGATGACTCCTGTAGTTTATACCCTTATATTGTTTAATACTCACATAATATTTATATATTTTAAACTAGCCATTAATTATTACGGGAGTTGACAGCTTTTTTGATTGACTGAGTCGTTGACGACTGGATAGACATGTATGTGTATGTATCTATTCACGTTAAGGTATCTTATCCTATATCAATCTTAATGGACGCAATTTTGTATTAATTATTGTATTTAAGTTAACTAATATCTACAATAATGATTTATTCATAATAATAATATGAAGTGTGATAGATGTCCTCAGTTACGCTCGCTTGATAAAAAAATATAGAACTATCATAAAAGTAATATTTCGATGACTTCGTTAGTTTATCTTCTAATTGCCATCAGGGAGGTTTAACCTAAATCAAATACCTATTTTTATAAAGAAAATTAGTTATGAATTAAATCAAATGGCAGTTCTCTTAAAACGTTTGTCACGTTTGTACAGACATAGGTACTAACTACACCTAGTCAAATTAAGAGAAAACAATTAAAATCGCTCATTTTAAGGTTCAGTCAAACCGGTGAGGACAGATTGCGGACTAGCTGCGGACACCGGACACTGAAGGATTGCGACGGATACTTCAGCTCATAAAGCCTGGTGTGGGAAGTGCGGTTCGCAATTATGTTCTACCAGTTTGAGCAAACTTTTAGAGTTTGGGTCTCTAAAGACCACTGACGTTTAACTGCAGGTTTGACTACATAGAATACTTAACTTAATCATAAACTTATTGAAAAATAAATCAGTCTTAAATTCTAAAAAAACGTTACGAATGTACATGAAAATGAAATAAAACTAACCTTATAAAAAGGTGGGATTCCCTTAAAAGTAACATAATTAATATATTTAAGTCTTTACATGGCAATTAAATAATCAATCATATTATTGAAATGCTTGAGGATCGAGATGTACAGACGCCAGCACACCGAACTACCCGAAATTGACAAATGTTCCCAATCAAACTTGAATCTAATACTTTAGCGATAAAGTTGAAAATCTATTGAAAGACAGACGTAGCTTGATGTCCTGTCATCTGTACCATGAGTCGTGACTCCATAGTAAGCGTGTCTGCAAATTACCAACTTTTTGAAATAGGGATGATGACTGACTAAAAAAAATATGGTTCTGTTTAGTCCGTCAGATAGATTATCGAAAAATATTGGATACGTGTTTTTTGTTTTATCAAATTAATAAATATTGACGAAGATAAACCGCAACAAAGATCATGAGTGGGGGATTGTGTTGTGACGTCAGTTTATGGTAAAAAAATATACAGAAATGTGACGTCATACGAGTTTTCGATGCACTGTATCGTCTTCGATTATAGTTTCCGTGAAAAAAAAAAATGTGCCCAATATTTTTTGGAAAAATATCTGACGGACTAATTCGTTTTTTTCGCCGTCTCGCCTATTCCAATAACATTTTAAAGGATCAGTGTAATTACAAACAAATAATTGTGGGCACCTGACCATGACAGATAGATACTTCACTAGTATTTGTATGAAGGTGTCCATGTCAGAAAGCGTGTCCACAGTTTTTTTTATATCATTTTCTGTGGACGGTTTTTTGTCGGACGAAAAATGAAATCTAGGGGTCGTCCACAAACCACAACATTTAACATAATTAGGGGTTTGGCAGAGTTGTACCTAATAGTACACCCACATTTCGCCAGTTATGTTTTAAGTCCTATGAAATACCGGGCGAGCCTATTGCCATCAATAACCGGGTACAAATGCAGACTCCGTGGATGGGACTGAGAAATTCCTGATGGAAAAACCCAATAACACTTTGCCCGACCCGGGAATTGAACCCAGAACTTGCTCAGCAGTTGAGGCACAGCAACCAATCAAAACCAATTAATAATAAATGTAATTACTTTACGACGATCCCGTAACATCGTCTCAAGGTACTGTCACAAAGCGGTAAGAGCAGAGTTCACACTATCTGGGGACACAGCACACTGTCAGATCATACAGCACTTGTATCTGTCGGAGTCTGGAGCCACATCCATAATTTATCCGTACTGATTTCACCTCATGTTCATAAGACCTGCTTTTATGTAATTTTGTAGTAAAATTACATGATTTGCTGTGCCAGTCAACTGAGCTTTTTTTAATAAGGGCTTTACACATCAACTTGTTACAAGTGTATGCTGATTTTAACTCCGTATCGATAACGTTATAAATCAGAAGGTGTGTAGAGCCCTTTAGGGTGACTCGTGTCACAACATAACATAGGGAGGATGGGCTGCCAACCTGTTACTGCTCACTGCATCGATATTCACTTTTATATCTCATTAAATTGAGCTAAAATGCGGTTTGGCGCCAAACGTTGAAGTTTAACCGCGTGGTAATGCCATGTGCAAAGAAAATATATTCATAAAACAAAGATAAGTTGTTTATAGACAAGTTATCATAACATCACATTACGATTGTAATCCCTGAAGGATTAGGCACAGGTGTGACCCCCACATTTCAAAGTACCATGTTATTGGGGTCGTCCCCAATTTTCGGAATTGTTTTTTTTATATAATACAAGTTTTTAATGTAAGATTTTTACTTTAAACACCTCCATGACCCCAGTTCTATTGAATCCATCCATCAGCACAATGTTTTGAGTGCATTAAATTGAGTTCTACCACAAAACATGATTTTTGACCCCAACAAAAAAATTACTTTGATGAACAGAATGTTTGGTTAGCTTCGTGATGAGTCTGTTTACACCCTGTATACTTGGTGAAAACCAAATAATACATTGGACGGGAATCGAACCCAGGACCTCAGGCCCAGAAGTAGCGTTTGCGACAACTAGTCCATCGAGGCTTGACATTATAACTCAATTTTGGCGATATAATAATAAATAAGATGGTAAAAAGTCATCGAGCAAAAGAAAAAATTGTCTGTGCAATTACGACTGTTGAAATTTTAATAACTACAAACCGCACCTGGCGTTTTACGGAATTAAAAATGGTTTCTTAATCAAAATTAATAATGTATCGAGAATCATATTAGCTATTAATGGACAATCATTTAAAATAACGGTCTGAAATTACTTAATTTTGTGTGAATAATATTCAACGGTACTCGATGCTGAATTTATAAGAAAAAGTCGGCAAAAGTGTACCGATTATTAATGACAAAATTATATTTTATGGAACAGCATGAATGTGGCGACGCCTCTATAGCCTGGGGACTAGAGTACATGCCAATGACTATACATATATTAATGTTTACACATTACTGATGCTTTACTGCCAATAAAATGCGCTACAAACGCAAGTTATTTAAAAAAAAAAATATCAACAAAAAGTTGCTAAATCTTAATCTTGATATAATTACAAGAATAATCACGATTTTATGAACTATTGATATCACACTAATTAAGATCAAATACGACTTTATGACACGTGTACTTCATAAGGTTCAGCAGCAGACTCAATCGTCGACACAGAAACACAGATGGCGCCACCTGTTGCTATTACAGTCACGACTCATCGTCTGGGTTAAACTCAGTCTTAACTTTCGGGTTTCTATTCTTCAGCGACCCTTCATAGTACAGCGACACTATGGAATGTTTCTTACAGAAGGCCCACCACCATCTGAACCCTGTCAGACCTATGAACGAGAAACCTGGGTCTCTTATCCTTCTTAACTTTTCTACATAAGGCAGTACATCTTTAAGCGATTTTTTAGTTCGTCTATTGTATGGGGAGACGTTGGTTTCGCAGCAGAAGTCTAACACGGCCCTCTCTTCGCTGGCTAGAAGACTGGCTTCGTCTAACACGGCCATACGTTTAGATTTTCCTAGTATGTTGTCGTATAATGTTCCCTTAGGGATGCCGTAGTGCGTGGCGGCCTGCGTGAAGCGCATCCTCTGGGTGACGACGGCTTGGATGGCTTCCTGCAGCTGACTCTGTGTCCACGTCGGTGACTTCAGCTTGCGCGTGCTATGACCGTGGTAATCTGACAAGGCGGGCAACAGAAACTTTCAAACACGAACAAATCCGAATCAATTTGATGCAGTAGTTTTATACGTTACGGATTCTACGCGCGAATGGCACAATTATTGAAACTTTATCAATTTTCCAACGATAATAAGACCATTTTTCTATTATTTTCTAAACAATAAAATACTTATGGACATACTTAATATCCTATAAAACATTTTCATTATTACTTTATATTTGAAACAGTAAAATATCCAAAAGTCGTTTGTTTTTATTGAAAATACTTCAGATGATTCGCTTGGATTAGAACGGTTTCGATGTCCTAGATTTTTCTAAATAAAAACCGTGCGTTGAATATGAACCACAGGATATTGCAATGCCTACGAATGTGATAGGGGGTGCACCAAATGGGAAGTAGAGATGAATGGATGAAAGCATGTGTGCACGCGAATATTTTAAACACTAAGCCGTGTTGTGTGAGTGTGGACGGTAGAGGCGCTGCTTTCAGTTATTGTCTGGCCAATGCAGTCGTTTAGAAAAAATAAAAAGTTGGTACCCATGTTACTGAACATGGTAAACAGTACAAGCCTAACGGAGGGAGTATTCAATTTATCATCTCTAAGGTAATAAGTTTAAAGGTACTTTATACATTAGCCACAGCAGTCTTATGAAACTCAGGAAACAGGTCTATTTTATTTATTTATTTCAACTTAATGCCACAAGGCATTCTCTACCAGTCAACCTTATACGTTCACAATGTAAGCCATCTACCAACACAACTACAATGCTAGTTTTTGTATGCTATTAGACGATAAATTTCACTAACAGTATATAAGTACATGGTACATAAGGCCATCGTAACTTTAACAATGTTGTATTGAGATAATATAACAATGTTTCTATATTATTTTCTCACGTTATAATGACAAAGAATAAGAAGTTATTATCAATGAGAAGTATTAGCAATAAAATACAGTGACTAGCTATGTTTTGCTATTTATTATTGTATTAAGTATAATGCGCAATTGCGCAACTATCAATAAAATGGCGACAGAAAATGTTCAGTCAACGGAATGTCTACTATTGTAGTCACGCACGTATATGTTTCTGTTTTTTACTTGTGATTAAATTAGTATTGATAATATCTACGAATTATATAATCTACTGCATCAACAAAAACACAGATTTTGAACTAAAACAGCATCCTTGCGTAAAGTCAACCAAAATAGTAAAAACAAACAATGCACAAGAAAGTGCGAGTCTGACTCGCGCACGAAGGGTTCCGTACCATTATCAAAAAATCACGTTTGTTGTATGGGAGCCCCCACTTAAATATTTATTTTATTTTGTTTTTTGTATTTGTTGTTACAGTGGCAACAGAAATACATCATCTGTGAAAATTTCAACTGTCTAGCTATCACGGTTCATGAGATACAGCCTGGTGACAGACAGACAGACAGACAGACAGACGGACAGTGAAGTCTTAGTAATAAGGTCCCGTTTTTAACCTTTGGGTACGGAACCCTAAAAAAGCCTTATTTTTTTAATAAAATATAAAGCATTATAATAAAACAATTGACGCTTTTAACGATTTAACTTTTTTACAGAGGTAGGTTCCGATAACAAAAGAAAGAAGAACAAACGTTCCAAGGTGACATTACAGAAGTGATAAATATACCATATACTGCAAATAATGTATGCCTATATTTACTGTAGTGAAATATTATTGGTTGATTAAAATAGCTACAATCAATCAGATCATGATATATGAAAATATAAGAAAAATTTATAAATGATATAAAAAAATGAATTCTAATTAAGTGGTGCGTGGTGTTTTAAGAATATCAAACAAAATGTGTTTCTCTTATTTAATTATTTTCTAGATTATTCTTGTGTTAAGTAATAACATTGTAGAAATAGAAGATCAACGAACCTGCAATTGCTGCCGATGTGGAGGCTCCAAGCCAGGCCTGAGAGTTCTCGATCATTTTGGCCTGCGAACAAATAAAAAGCCGTTAGCAATCATAGAAGTAAACCACAAGATTTTATTTAATAGCCAGCTGTTTTTTGCACAATATCGTTATAAATTATAGCCTATTTGTTATTCTGTTGTTTAAGTTATATTGATGTAAAGCTTTATTAAAATCCGCTTAATAGGTTTTTGATAAAGGGTATCAGACTTCATCTCACACACTCATACCAAGAAGTAAGGTATGAGTGTGTGCCGAATCGGCACACAGGTCAAAGACCTACTGAGTACCTATTGATATATGCCTGCAACACCAATAGGTACAGCCTAGGCACATAGACACTTGAATGAGAGAAGGTATACATAACATAATATACCATCTTGTCGATCTTTTAATTTAACACACTTAGTAGAAACCAAATATAACAGGACCAAACACAGCCCCTATGATGATCCATCGCACTTGTCATCATCAGAAGTAAAACCACAGATTTTGTTTTTATATGTCGTGTCACATTTCAGCTGAAAACTGTTGGTATGGGACATCGTGTGGCAAGGTATGTCACACGCAACAAAAATATAAATTTTCACTGAAACTGTTTACGCTTTGGCTTGTTAGGGACACCAGCAGGTCAAACCATCCGGACGGATAACGTTTATTTGAAACGTAAACAATACAACGTGCCGAAAACTCACACTTAATAATAAATGCCACAAACATCAGAAACAAAATCCAGCTTTATCCCCTTTCATTAACAAAGTAATGGACACCGCACATAGGTAGTAAAGTATATAAAACAGCGTTCTAAATCTTGTGCCGACACAATTACAACAAAGGTTTAACAAGTCGGCTTCATTACCGTACAATAATAATAACGGTCAGATGAAAAAGAACAATTCGTCAGTTAATTTACAATTTCCCATCTCGTACAGGAAGTTTACGATTGCACATTTTATCGATCGCTACTGTAGATCACGCGTCGATCGGACGCCCGCGCTCTGCGCCCGCGCCGCTCAAGCGCGCGTTTATTTACGTCCACCCTGTAATTGTTGGAGCAAAGAGCGGCATTTCTTTGTGCCCAGCGCTACAACTAAACATTATCGAAGTTTTAATTGTGAACGCAGACAAAAGCCGGCCATTTTACGGCGGCAATAACGGAACGCAGTTCAATCTACAAATAAAATCTTTTATTAAGTTAGCCGGGCGACGACGCGCGCGCCGCTAGTCGTGTTTACGAAACGCACACGTGCCCTAAGTACCGGTTGAAACGTTCCGATGTATTGTTTGTTTACCCGAATAAAACACTAAAATCCAATTCAATAACAAAGAATTAAAGATCCCGAAATAAAATTTATTGCCAGTGTACGATAAAATAGATTTATGTAGGCGCGGGCGGGTGTTGGGGGGGGGTGGGGGTGGAAGGCGAGAGGCGCGGCGGAACGCGACCGCCTCGATCATTTTATTAAATTAGGTACACTCGGTCAACTAAACAACAATCTGTTTGTTTATGATTGGAGACAAGACCGTGGTAGGAAGAAACAAGAAGTTCATCTGCGTACGTGAGATAGGAATAAGACAGTGTTGACAAATGTCGCTGTGGAGGTGTGAGGACGTGTGGCGTGTGGCGTGTGTCGGCGGGCGGGACATGTATCGTTAACTTGTTGATCCGGCGACGTCATCGACGTAAGCAGCGGTGTGTCGAGGGGGCGTAATCGGCGACCTGTAAGCTCATCCTTAAAGCTTATTACTTACATACAGCTTAACCGCTAGGGTGCAAGATCTGTCGCGGCTAGCAATTTGATACTCTACGTTTTACGTTGCTGCGCATTAGCCATTGTTCTTTTGTAAATTTTGTTTGGCCAGGAACAGAAAGATACATTTTTGTCATCATACTTTCAGAAAAAACATTTTTTTTTTTCAGTTTCTTTTCTCAGAAGTAAGTAGCCCTCAAACGTGATCGTGCGCAAAGTTCCAAACTTAACTGGTAAAGGCAAACAGTGGGGTAGACTGTTATTACAAATGGAAAAAGATGCACTGATAGTATCGTGCCGTTTTTAGTGTTAATTATAGTGTTGTAGCAAATTTTGATCCCTAAAGCCTCAAGTTTGTCAAAGGAATTAATGTCCTTCGGCAAGTACGGATATATGCATCGCCTGCACGTCGGGGTCGCCTGCATGAAACTGAACCGCTCAGGATTATGGGTGCCATCCATTGGCGTCAACCGTCGTTACCAAACCCAATAACTAGCTATTAACTATCTCTCTATTTTGACATGGACGCGCCGTATCTGAAACCCTAAGTTGCGTGTAAACGCGATGCAACCAATCTGGCAGTGGGTGATTTTTCAAGTTTTAGGACTGGCAAAAGCTGAAATTTGTAACAGAACCATCGGCTGAATTAATAAAAAAAACAGCAAGAACCGAGATTTTCAATTAACATAGCTTAACATATTCTGCGTTAAACTAAAAATCTTGCGCCATCTGCGCGAATAGCTTCCTAGATAGTAAATGAGTGCAATCCAGCGCATTAGTCGGTCATTATTTATGTTATTCCGGCGGCTGCGAGCGTGGCGCCCTCTAATCGAAACTTTGCGTACGAAACGTAATAATAAACTTCCGCGGTGCCGCGCAATTACCGTCTACGTATGTATACGCGTAATAAGTCCGCGTCAGTCGGCCCTCGCGGACGATTTACGCGAAATTTAATTTCGCCATTTTATAATCAAGGTACTCGCTGCGCCTATCGCCGGCCAGTGGCCGCACCATACGGTGCGGCGAGATCGAAAACAGTATATTCCTGACCCGTCAGAAGTTGTTTCTTCTTGAGTTTATACTAAAATCCCATATAATAAAAGGATTCTCATGGCTCAGATTTTCCAGGCAGAAAGCGGTATGCTTCTGCCGGGACATGACATCTATACTAGAGGCACATACTAGAGATAAACAATGGTCAGTGTGGTGCAGTGGACACAAACTTCTTAATTTAGCTGACAGACAATAATTGGATTGGTGACGTAGGTTTATCTAGTTGGTAATATCGATCTTAGCAAACGGATAAGTCCTGGTTTCAGGTCATCGATTGATTTGAAGATAGGTACACATTAAACCTAAGGTAATAAAATAAAATAAAAATAAAAAAACATTTATTTGACACTTTAAAAATACATGTTACAAGCTAGTCACAATAAGAAAGCACACGAGTGTATTTCCACAAGTCTGATCCTAACCCCCAAACTAGGCCTGGACCTGTATTTTAGGGGTCAGCGTTCAGCCATGGATTCTCTAAACAGGATTGAGAGTGTCGCTACAAAGTTGACAGCCAAGGTTATTGCCGTTTGGTAACACATATTACTTAGTAAAAAATAACTAAAGGAATTACAATTATGATTATATGTTATAAAATTAAAAGCAAAGTTTAAAGGGTTACTTGTGTTTGTATGTCTGAGTGTGAAAGTGTGTGAGTTGATGAGTGTTTGTGTGTAAGTGTGCATGTGGTGGAAGTGTGTTGTGTGTGTGTGAGTGTATGGTTTGGTTCGCACCTTTGAATGTGTGTAAGGACGGGAAAGAGTAAGAATGGATGACAGTGTGTTTAGATTTTGGATTAGATTATTATGTATGTGAATAGACTTTCAGTCTCCTGATAGTCCATCTTTAGGAGCCAGTCCGCTACTTTCTTTTTCATTTCCTGCCGACACATTTGACTAATGTTTAGCTTTTTGTCTGCGAGATTATACAGTTTGCTGCTTAAGCTATTAAACTGATGTTTGGCAAATGAGGTTCGGCAGGGTATAGTAGGGCATATGGAGGATTTGCTACGCTTATTTGGGTCGGGTAAGGGAACACTTCCTTGTCTTCTTTGGGTGGATTTGAGTACATAGAGCTGGCGGACAGTTAGAACTTTAAGTTCAGAGAATAATTGTGAGGTGGGGAACCTGTACGGTTTCTTGGTCATAACTTTGAGTACCCGAGCAGATAGGTCTTGGCTGCACCTCCCCACACGGTAAGACAAAGCTAGCTGAAATAAGGCTACGCTAGCTTATAAAATCATTCAAGCTTAAGAATGTAATTGTAGATAATCTGTGCTAGTGTTTTAGTAATAGATCGTTTGTTGCTGAAACTACTTGCAATCCAATCTGATCAGAAATATAACGTTATTTCAATCCAACTATAGTTTCTCATTTATTTTATTCCATATTGTTTACCGTCCTGCGAGTTCCTTTCAATTTGCTATAATAACACTTATGCTATTTCCCCGTTAATACGGGGTGATTCATTTGTTCCGAGATACCTACAGTTGGCGAAGAATGGCGGGGAAGGGCGCGTGAAAGGGTGTGAGGGGGGTGAAGTTCCGAGGGGCGAAGGATAAAACTAATCACACATCCTCTTCATAGAGCGTAGTGTGGGGTCACTTTGATAGACTGCAGCGGGAGGAATTGATGAAAAATACCGAAGATTTATGCTGTGCTGACTCGAAATTGAGCAGTCTACTAGGGAATGCAGAACCGGTTCTGTTTTAAAGAACCGGTATTTTCGGGACCTTCGGGCTAAAGAACCAGGATTCCCTGTTGTTTTTCTGTCCATATTTTCGAAACACATTCACAGACCTTCAGACTCCACAAATGTCCGGAAAGGATATCCATCCTTATCTGACATTCGGGAAAAAAAAATCTAAACGCGAAGTATCTGTTTTCGAAAGTACTGAAAGAATCGAGATTTGGTTTTGAAAATTCCGGTAACTAAAACGACAAAAAGTTTCGGGATTTCCCGGTATTTACGGTTCTTTTTCGGAATTTCCCGGAATAGTCTAACTTGTCATGTTTTGTTTTTTTGTACACAACCGTAGAATTATGGTTCTGTAGGTCGTTATTTGTGCCCCGGAACACAAAGGGCGATGAAGGAACATGGAAAAAAAAAGGTCGTTATTTGGGGATGTACTTCAACTGTTTTGACTGTCAAATATTGGAATGACACGCACTTCTACATTGAAGTAGTAGGTACCAGAAACAAACAAAGAATACTTGGCACACATTGCGCCACCCCATCACAATTAAAGCCTAGCTCATCTGCTACAGTGCGCAGTGGCACCCCGCCCCTACGTCGCTCCTGCATTATCCATTTCCGCATTAGTGTCTTTTTGTTCCCCGTTTGATTGTTTAAACGTGCGTCGATGCGGTATCCAGTGGTTATTATTTCCACTCATCTCACTCCAAATGGCCTCAGTCGATTGTGGAAAAATGCTTCTCTTATTGTTAGCGAAGGAACAATATGCGCCTTCATTTTATATGTTTACAGCGTCTGAAGCTTGATAGGCACTTTACCTCTCTATTACACATACGCGGTCCCCGCCATTGTTTGTGTCCGCCATTTGTTTTTTTCTCTCGAAACGTTTTTAAGTTAAGTTTGGTGTCTTATCTAAGAGTCGATTTGTTATTGGGATGTTTTGATAAGTATGGATTAGGATGAGTAATAGATTTATTTATTTATTAGGTAAGTTTTTGGGCACAATGTCTGATCAGCATTTTTTTTTTTCAAAGATTTCTTTCTTTTGAATTTGGCTGCATCCTGTTTGATTATGGTGCCAAGTGAAAAGATAATTCATTTTTAATTTTGCACTGTTTTCTACTTATTTGTAACTCGTAATAATACGATACAATAATTTACTCCTTAGTTTGTAACGGACTTTCGCTTGTATTGTTTCTTGTATTGGAACAATTGTTTAATCGGTTGACATACGACTGATACGACAGACCTACTTATGATGGATGTATGGATGTTTGTTACTCTTTCACGCAAAAACTACTGAAAGGATTTGGATGAAATTTTGCACACAGATAGTTTATAACATAGGATACTTTTTATCCCGGTAGTAAGATCCCATGGGACAGTTATCAAACTTCACGCGAGCGAAGCCGCTGGCAGAAGCTAGTACTTCATAGTGCATTGTTAAGTATTAAAAAAACCACAGCTCCTGATACGTTGTCGCACTCTGTCGCATCGCCTTACGAATTTTAGGATTAAAAACCATATTTCAACTCACCACGGTTTAAATTCCGTTGTCACTAAACTTATCTTGTGACATTTTCAGCAAAGTTTGTCACTCTGAAATTGACTTAGTTCTCGTGAAGTTAAAGCAGATATTAGAAGGGATCATTATGTTTTAGTGTTGTTATATTGGCTTTGGGTTATAAAGAGCGGAATAAACCTTTGTCTTGAAATTATTGTTGTTTACGAGCAAGATACACAATTTTCCGCTATTCATATTATTATGATAGAGTATAAGACATACTATTAACTGTTAAGGGAACAGAATACGTTATTTATAGTCGAGTTACGTTGTCCAGATGTTTTGTAACGATAGAATGTTAGCATGTTACTCAATAGTTCATAAGTTTACTACTATAAGTGTCTCCAACGAAAAATCCTTAACTCTTATTTTGTCTTCAACCCTTATTTGAGTAGTTTTAGAGTACATACTTCCCATATTTTGTACTGAGTACCCAAAATGCATCACCAACTACTACTCACTAAAATATACCATATAACTAATAATACATTTAAAAGAGCAATTCTTGTATATAATTATATATGTATAATCTGAATCTCAGAAACGGCTCCAAAGATTTTCATGAAATTTAGTAGTAGTTGTATCATATTAAGTGTGTATAAACCTCTTTCAGGATTGTATGATTGTTTTGAAAAGCTAATGGATGAAGAGTTGCATAAAATTTGTAGTTCTAAGAAGTCTATAATCACTTGTGGTGATTTTAATATTAATTTGTTAGAAAATTCTGGGTTAAGCACTAAAATTATAAGCCTGTTTCAGTCATACAATCTTGAAAAAAAAATCTCAAGGCCACTAGAATAAACCCAACTAGTACCACTTGTCTAGATAATATTTACACTGATATTATACCCTCGCAAAAAGTAATCATTAATTTAATAGATTCAGATCATTGTTATATATATAACAATGATCCAATGATCTGTAGAATTTAATTTGTATGTTAAGAAT
This sequence comes from Xestia sexstrigata, assembly GCA_941918905.2. Classification (NCBI taxonomy): domain Eukaryota; kingdom Metazoa; phylum Arthropoda; class Insecta; order Lepidoptera; family Noctuidae; genus Xestia; species Xestia sexstrigata. The sequence goes on along the minus strand of OW799200.2, from coordinate 4,464,580 downwards.
TATTCTAAATTATTAAAAAAAGTTTGTTTTATAGCAAAGTCACGTTACTTGAGTTCAAAAAGTAAAAATAGTAGTAATGTAATTAAAATGACATGGAACATTATTAATAGCGAAACGGGTAGGTCTTGCAATCGAAATAGTGACTACAGTCTTGCTGTTGGCGAAATATTTTAAATTCAGACACCTAAGTGGCCACAGCCTTTGAAAATTTATTTGCGGATATTCCTGTATCGACTACTAAATCGCTAAACTCGTCACCTGCTGCTGCCGAGTCTTTACTAAGGGAAAACGTTTCAGTCTGTGATTCCGAATTTAATTTTGAATATGTCACTTGTAAAGATATAATTAAAACTTTTCACACATTAAATGTTAAATAGACCGCCGCGCGACGTTCTATGGGGTCATTCTGTTGACGTTGCTAAATCCATTATAAACATTGTAGCTCCTTCTTTAGCTGTAATATTTAACGATTGTATTGACCGTGGTGAGTTTCCTGATCTAATGAAATATAGTAAAATAATACCATTGTTTAGTAGTATATCGGACTCCCCTAATTATAGACCCATTTCAGTACTACCTACCTACCCTACCTTTAGTAAAATTTTTGAAATATTAATTTTGGCACAAATGCAAAGTTTTGTCAATAAACATAAGTTATTGCATAAAAACAGTTCGGTTTTACAAGGGATCGTTGATGCCGATGCCGCCGGTGTTGAACTTTTAGGACACATTTATTTTTTTGCGATTTATCTAAAGCTTTCGATTGCATTCTTCATGAAACATTAATCAGGAAACTACACCACTGCGGAATCCGTAACGCCTCTCTGAAACTTCTTATTTCATATTTGTGTCATAGGATTCAGAGAGTTGATGTTAACGGGAAAAGATCTCCCGGATCCGTAGTAAGAATGGGGGTACCCCAGGGCTCAATTCTTGGTCCATTTTTGTTTCTTATTTATATAAATGACTTGCCTTACCTCATAAATGATTATCATGATTATCATATCAAACGTCAGCAGTTAGTTATGGATGATGTTAATAGAACCCCGGCAAAAGTTGTTAATTGGTTTAATGTTAATAATCTAATCCTAAATGAGAAAAAAACTATATGTATTAAGTTTACGATAATCCATGAAAGACAAGTGGACACTACTGTACTAAGTAAGGATGAAGAGTTGAAACCGGAAGATAGCACAGTGTTCTTAGGCATAACTTTGGATGCCAAGCTTCAGTGGGGCCCGCATATAGACAAATTGTCGAAAAAACTTAGCTCTGCAGAATACGCCGAAGATTATGTCTGGACTTCAAAAGAGAAGTTTGTTTCGGCTGTTTCTTCTCAGAGTAGTCAGGTACGAAACACCGGCCCCATCTAGTTTTAAAAATGACGTGTAAAAGCCCCTACTTGCAAAATAAACATCATTTATCATTCATTTATCATTATCATTTAGTATGCAGGGGGTTTTGGGGGCGATAAATCGATCTATCTAGGCTACATTCATAGAAAAAAAAAACGAGCAAAGCTAGGTCATCCAGATGTTGATAATTTAAACGCAAAAAAAAAAAGTTGAAATGACGTGTATTAAAAATACAAGCTGATCTAAAGGTTGATTAAAATTGTCACCCTGAACATGCCCTGAACATTTTCCATATAAACCAACCAACTTCCTATTAAACGGCAGACAGAGAACATTCCCCTACTATTGTGAGGTTTTTTGAGGACAGTAGATCAGTATGTCATGCTCATGGCGGGCATTGGCGGGTAGAATTCACCCCCCAAACGAATACAGTTTATAGTTGAGTAAAACATCATGCTGTATACAGCATGATTTTTTACTCAACTACAAACCACTCTGTATGAGAAGAGGGTTTTGCCGGTCACTCGGTCAGTAATAGGCTGACACTGTTTTAAGTATTCACGGTTTAAAACTAAACTTAATTAGTTGTAAACCATGAAAGCCTGGAAATATGTAAAGATTGCTGGTACTTGTTTTTATATATTAATACATAAGTTTAGCTTATGCCTGCGACTTCGCCCGAGTGGAGTTCGGTAATTCTTCCACGGGATGGTACTACCGGAAAAAAAGTCCTATGTATTAATCCAGGTTATAAACTATCTGTGTACTACATTACATCCAAATCCGGTAAGTAGTTTATGCGTGAAAGAGTAACGAACATACATCCATCCTCACACTTTTCAATTTATTTTATTTTATTTTTATTTTAGTACTAGCTTTTTAGCTAGAATTTGACTATTATACTAAAGTCTCTATAATAATATAATTCAATCATTATTCGAGAGACCCGTGGCGCCATCTATTATCATAAGAACATTATTTTTGTCTGTCTCGGGAACAGTACCTTTTTTCGGGATGAAAGGTATGTCCGTTTCTGTACACCTGACAATGTATATGCAAAATTTTAGGGTCATCGGTTTAGTGGTTTAGGCGTGAAAAGATAACAAATAAACAAACTTACTTTGGCATCTAAAATATTTTATTAGTTATGAAGTTAGGATTTTGAGTATTTTAAGTAGGATTATGTCTAAACGAATTTTCTTTTACCTAATTCTAAAGAAGACAGCGATAATTCTTCTTCCGATTGCAATCAATTTATAGATACGAGTAAGGTGGGTCAAAATCAAAATCAAAGCATTTATTTCAAGTAGGCCAGTTACAGGCAGTTTTGAATTGTCGAAATAAAGATGAAAATTAAATGTAGCTACAGTCCCAGTCACAAGACATAAAAACTATGAAAGTACTGTAGTTGCCCATTCCCCAGCGTAGATCTCTATGGAGAAGAACGGGTAAGAAACTCCATGCACACTCTTTTAAATCAAAATATTGTTACAAAATATTTGAGAACTAATTTTTATTATGTGAGAACAATGTACCAAGATGTGCACGTTAAAAGTGTCCACAGTAAAAACAAAACAAAAAAAGTACAATTCAAAAACCAAAATAATTCATTCAAACAAGCCATGGCAACTAAGACATGACCAGTGACAACTGACAGCGCCCGTTCATGAACATGACGCATGGGACAGCACCATTCAACTCAACCATTTTGAAGGTAACTAAATGATCCGACACATGCGCCACCATCAGCGACACATTAAAGTGAGCATGACATACTCTCAACCGCGAGGGCACATTCAAGACAAGAGGGGGTGGACCATGGAAGGCCTCGCTAACGAATAAACACTATTCATTCGTGTATAATGAATGATTAAGTAATACTTTGTTTTATTGTGTACCATATATAAATCACTTTTTTTTAAAACTAGCTTTAATCACTTTTTATAAGCTTTTCCAATTGGGCTTGCAAGTAACAGGGCTCCAAACAAGGACAATATTACAAATCAGGTGTTCAACTTAAAAATAGACTTGTAACAATTAATATATCGGCTTTTTCCAAATCTACATAATATGCTCTTTCATTTAAGCGAAACATTAAATGCTTAATATATTTTAATAATCTTTAAAAAACTCAAAGAACATTGCTTGAACACCATCGTATAACTAAGAATATATTAAAATAAATTATTTAAAAATAGTAGTAATGAGTAATAAATTGATATCAAATAACTTGCCAATGCGTTTTGAATTTTTTTTTTACCTAAAATGGCCTTCTTCTTCTTCTAGTTTTATAGATCACGCACTTACATGGTGAAAAATCAGTTCAGCACTGTAAGAGAGTCAGGAACAGGATCAAGCTTCAGGCAAAACTCTGCTGGAAGGGCGTGCGGTTTTCAGATTCACGCACCAGGCCAGCTGTGTAGGAAGGCACCAGTGTAGTTCTTAGGGCCAGACATCAGGGTAGCTCTGCGAGACAAGCGTTAGTGGCAGTCACGAAGACAGCTTCCGAAGATCGGACCCAGATGAATCGTTAGTTGAATCCCCTGGGAAGTATATGTACGTGACAGCAAAAACCAAGCTGCTTTCTCAAGCCTCTCATCTGAGATCCTATGGTAGACTGCTCCAACCGGTTCATAAGCTCGTTTTCAAAGTAGTCTTCTTTTCCAATTTTCAAATATTAGTTTTCTTCTTGTGGCCATCATCTCATCTGACAAGTGTAGTCGGCCAGGACATATCCATGATTTATTTCAGCTGCACATATTGATAAAAATAATTTAAATTATTTAAACCAAAAAGTAACCATCATAGACTAAGCCAGAAAGAAAAAAAGTAACTGACAATTTGACAATTTGACGTAAGTGTCACATGAAAATTATGAGTAATAATATTTTATTTCAGCTATTTATGATCGTATTTAGATCGATTTGCTGAGTGTAAACATAGAAAAATGAATGATGAATATAGCATAAAGTATAGTGTAAGTATAGCATAAATACTATAATTTGTCCTAACATGTCAATAACTACGACTTTTTAATAGTTGGCCTTCAAAGGAGCGTGGCCTTTCATGCGGAGCGTGGAATATTTTTGTCTCATTCTTTTTGACACCAACTTCAATATTTTGGACTTGTAATATTTTTTTCAGCATCGAAACGAAACGGTGTCTCGGTTCCGTTTGCGGATGGACAGATTTTTTTTTCTTAAAATACAGGTTGTTGTCAGTTAGTTAAAATAAAACAGAACGTTCACAGAATTGGATCGACAGTTATATTTAATAATGGTAAGTAAGTAAGTAGATGTATTTCAATAATTTCAGGTTAGACGTAGCTAATTCTACATTGTATTGTAAACTATATTTTCCTGATAGTGTACATTTATTATTGTAAGTATAAATGTGTGGATGGAAATTGTACGCTTGAGTCAAAGGACAATGACTGTAATTGCTTCTTTGAATGAATGAAAACTGTATTCTTTTGTCAGCAACTTTGAAGAAGGCATTTATTACTGATCAACAACAATAACAACAACAACAACATCAGCCCATAACGTCCACTGCTGCACATAAGCCTCTCCCATGATGGGAGGAATTTGCCGTAATCTCCACGCTTGGCAGGCGGATTGGAGATCGCAGTGATGAAAGACAAACATAAAACGCTGCTGCCCGTACTCTGGTCTACGGAGGCGCAAGGTGTTCTGCCTCAGACATTAGTCACCTTATACGACACCCGTGAGTGTAATGGGTTGGTTCTATTCTACTCTGCCGGATACCACACGGCTAACTCTGCCGGATACCACACGGCTAACTACTACTACTACTACTATTACTGATCAATGGAATTGAATAAGGTAAATCATAAAAATTCTAGATATTTTTCATTTACAGTTGGCTGTATGTAATCTGCCAGTGAGTAGGTTAGTGCAGAGTAGGCGCGGCTAGGTCTAGAAGCTGCGGTGACCTTTCTTTATCGTGTGGTTAGTGCCTAAGCTCATGTCAGTTTTATGCCTTTGACTTGGCTTTACATGCCGTCAAGAAATATCTCTCAGGCATGCTGGTTTCCTCACGATGTTTTCTTTCACCGAAACAAGTGATAATTACGCACATGAATCCGAAAATTCAGAGGTGCATGTCTTGGGTTCGAACTTGAGACCTATGACTTGGCAGTCTGCCGGCCACACCGCTAAGCTACGGCGGTAAATACGTTGAATTGGGGATAGGAGTTTGTATTTGAGTTCATCGTTTTGAGAAATCAAATGGAAACGACTTCTGAATACTCGGCATGGGAATCATACCCAGAAAAAAAAACACGTATTTCGTCGGATTTTTTTAGGAGGTCGTAGTCTGGAACCTCGCCCTTTATTGCATAGGACTTAAAAATAACTGGCAAAGTATTAGGTGCCTCTCCACCTACCTTTTCGAGAGAGGCTAAATGTCAAATTACGTAGCGTAATAGCTACACAAGTCCAAAACAAACTGAAAATCATAATAACACACGAAATCTTTTAATTCTTAGCATTAATTACTGGGAACAAACGTCGTCCCGTAGTTATGTTTGTTTAAAACATTAGTATATATGCTTATGTTAAACGGGAGGAAATTTATTTGACTTAGGCGTAGTTTCAGTGTCGACGACGATGTAAGCAAGACAAACATGTTAATTTTCAACCCCTCACCTCTCCCCTGATACACCCCCACTGGCGGATAGGGCTGCCAAATATATCTTTTAAATAGGACATTTATTTTGTGTTTATAAACTTTGAATGAGGGTGTGTGTTATACTTAAATGTGTGTGAAGTGGTGTTGGGACGTGTTTCATGCTGTTTGGTGGCTATCTTAGTCATGATTTGGTCATACATCTCACGCCTTTTTCGGTAGGTAGTAACTACGGAACGCTATCCTACGGTCATAGCATTAATCCTTTTGCTTCGTTCAATTTCATCTATCAAGTCATACACGAACGCTGCGCGCCGGTTATGAGTATACTGCGGACCCGAGCTTCCCGAAGAGCATCACCATGAATCACCACTAAGTTGCAGTCAAATATGGAATAACACGTTTTTAAAACAAAACATCGAACTGCGTATTTATTATGAACCAAAACATGAGGGTCTTGGGTAAAAGTACCTACCTCTACATGTCGGTGCTGCTCTACGTTTCGACTTCCGACATCTTTTGAAAGCTTCAGTTAAAATAAATACAGGTGTACAAGGATGGTTTAGTACGTGGTTAAAAAGAGAACCAATTTGGTTTTTCAATACAATGTGACAAACGCTTACCAATAATGCCTCCTGTCAATGTCACCTAGGAGCCAAAAGATTCTTGTAAGACTGTATTTTGTATGACAGCCCTGTCTAACACTTCCAATTACAACATGCCCGTTAGAGGGCGCCCTGAATTATATACCGACAACTTTGACGAACATTTATTTTTAATTTGGAAACGGCTCCCGTGCCCTACGATACGAAAGCACCGAAATTACAAGCTCGTTGTATTATTCACGACGAATGTCAAACCTGACTTCCTTGCATATGCGAGCATACTGAATTAGGCAATGTGCGTATTAATATTGAAGAATAAATATCATTAAAAGGGAAAACGGTTTCAAAATTATATAGGTACACCGTTAATTTTATGTCGTTTTGGAACCGAAAGCCATAAACTCGATCATCGAACTCGGAACGATTGGGACTGTCATTTTTTTTTAATACTAGCTAAAGAAAAGAAAAAAAAAATTTTCCTCCATAAATTTATTATTTAAAAAAAAAACCGACCGGGCCAATAGTTCCAAGTTCGATGATCGAGTTTATGGCTTTCGGTTCCATAACGTCATAGCAATAAGCGTTTATTTGTGGAAAAGATTATTTTTCAGACATTTTGTTTTGATATTTTAATTTTTGAAAAAATAACTTGTCTCGCAGTGTTGTGACAATATTAAAATAAATAATCAAGCAATCGATAGGTATCCTCTAAATTGGCAAATGCAATCGTATCATTCAACTCGGAAAAGTTGAAAAATTAAAAAGTTAGGGGCCATTTTCGCGACAGCCGATGAACTGACATCCATTAACATCAAATGCTAGAACTTTTCGGTATTTTCATTTACACAGTGTTGTACAAATACCGACCTACACCTTTTTGAAAAAATATTTGAAATATGAGTGATTAAATGGCCACAACAAAATTTTTATTTACCAAAGGGTTTTACCAAAGGTTGCAATTAAATTGTATAGCACTGGTTGGTACAAAAGTTCGCCATACGTAGGCCGTATGTGCAATTCCATGTTAGACAAAACTTCAATCCCTAAGAATTAACGATACACGATACAAACGGTTAGTAACTAGGCACATTGTAATTACTGATAACATTAACAAAAACAGGTGTGACCATTTCGCGCGCTTTACATCTTTGGTATTAGCCCCTTCCCACATGACCGGCGACTGTGAAACGAAACGACGGCGACGCCAGAGAGAAGAGAAGAGACGCAACACACGAACCTCCTTAACCCTAATTAACCGGACGAAAGCGAAAATACGCAAAAAAAAGAAAGGAGTTTTATAATTCGGGAAGCTAGTTACCCGCACGACGAGTCAGCCTCTTTCCTTTTGTTTTTTAATTAGTTGCCGCTTAAACTTTTGCGCGTTTTACGCTGTTCATTTTGTTTTCTACTGTTATTTTTTCACTCTGCCCTTTTCTATTGCGTTTCGATGGACATTATGCATTAAGCTCCGTCGAGTTGTCGAGTTCTCACCGGAACAGTTTACTGGTCTCGTTTTATATCATAAAGTGACGTAACGCTTGAGTTCGGGCACAATAAACATGAAGCAACAACGTTTTCGTTCCATATTAATTTACAAATCAAGGAGAGGGGAGAGGCATTCGAGTAGTAATGATTTAACATTACACTCCATTTGCTTAAGGAAAACAGAAATAAAATAAAGATGATTTTATCATAACAAGAGGAAGGCGAGGCGCCAGTTTCGCTTACATTATTAAAACAAAACAATAGACACACAGACGAACATACGCAGTACTAAACGTAGTAAATTAATTACAAGCGGGGCGAGGAAACTGTCGGGCTCTGTCTTAACAGACGATTAGTAATTGCGTTATCGTTCAATTTGTGCCATTAGTTGTCGAGCACGGCCGTCGACGAATAAAATTTCGATTTATTTAACGTCCGACCTTCTTTAGTATTAATATTAATTAATATTATTACAGCCGACGTGGCACTAAGTGGATGTTGAACTATTATACAATAAGGAACTTTTTAGCGATGGGGCTTTTAGATTAAGCTCCAAAGTAATTTTTGTTTTCAATACACTTCCTCGAAAACTGGCTCTTATCGCACTTATGTTAGGTTTAAAATGTAATGTATTTTGAAGCAAATTATTAAAACAATATCGATCAATGCGTAGAAGCATCCGCACAATGTTTGCGGATAATCTGGAGGTGACAGCCGCGCTCGTCACTCCACCACCTTGCGGAACGGCGGAACGCAAGGACAACGCAATGCAGGCTTGCAGAAATACAGCTGCAATCGAACCATAATACACGATCACTCTCGTAGGTACTCCTCCTTGAGGGACTCTGGGAAATAATTCCGAAAATATGTGATTCAGCACTTCATTTGTTTACAGAATTGACGAAAACACTTGTAGGAGAAGTAGAAAGTACGTGCAAACCAACATGCGACGGCAGTCCGCTTGAAGACAGCGCCTATTAAACCCCCGCCGGAGTAAAGAGGTGTCGCAGAGGCGCGAGGCGTCGACAAGGCACAATACGTCTCGCCTCGTCCCAACAATATCCCCGTGTTTACATTCCCCGCGTAATTCCTTTGAACTCGCATGTGGGCCCGAGGAAACGTAAAATAAACAGAACTTTCTCGTAATGTTTAATTAAATTAATCAGTTGGTTGATTAGTCGATGGTTCGCCGGCGTTGGCGTAAACAAAGCGCGTCGGCGGCGCGGTCGGGCTTTGATCTAGCGACTCACTCTCATCTCCACTATTGTTATATATTTGTGAGGTTCCCGCCGCCCGCCGTTCGCCGCCAGCTGCCGGCGCCTCGCGCCTCGCGCCTCTTGTGCCACAGGGATGACACGCTCGCATGTTTTTGCATTTTATACGAAATTAAGTAAACACATTTTCAGTCAGGTTCAGTGCTATTTATGGTCTTCCCTAGACTCTAGCTATCTCCAAGCCAAACACAGAGATAAATAAGAGTAGACATCCTGTCATTCTCTTCCATTACACTTACTAAACCACCTTTGGCTAGTTTTGCGAATGTTGCAATATCAGTTCGTAAAAAGCTAAAATGGACTGTGGTGAAGATGACATGGCTAGGCTACAAGTACCTTTCTGTACTGAAATCACGTCTAACAGAAGAAGTATGGAAGAAATCCGCAAGTCAAATGAGATATCTTATTTGATTTGCGGTTTTCTTTGAGCAAGATAATAATGATGAATGAAAATAGCGATTTCCAATTCATATAGCAGCAATATGAAACCATTTTAATCAATATACAATAACAGTTGTTGACAGTTCAAGCAGAAGAGTTGATACCGCTCAGCGGATAATGGCTGCTAAATTAATATATTACTATCGGATCAATGGGCAACCTCACTGGATCATAATAGTTACCTACCGGGAGTGAGCAGTAATCGTGTCTTTATGTGTAATGCTCGTTTTCACTATAACTAGGCGGCTCCTAAATGATTGCCTAAGCGTCGCAGCTTGAATTTCTAAAAGTGCAGTATTAAGGTTCCGTTGGATTGTAACAAAAAATCTTAGTGAAGGCTCTTCTGTTTTGTCAGTTAAAAACACAAATTCTGAGTTTATTTATAGTTTTGATAAACGATCTATATTTGCAAAATTTTATTCACCAGACTCAAGCTTGAAAACTTGAGCCTAATCAGACCATAATCACCATTGTTGGTTTTTATCTCTGATTTTCCAATCTTAGATACGAGCCGTTATGTTTAAAAATTGCATCAAGATGGAGAAGAAAATAACTTATGTCCTTAGGTACCTTGTATACATAGCATAAACTATGGGCACTAATATGTAAACCACTTCGCCAAATTCAAAAGCGATTTCCTCGTGAAATAACGGTTTCTAAGAGGGGATAAGACGTATTTCGGTTCGAGAAAGACCTAGGTAGTTCGTTTTCTTAGGTTCGAGAAAACGTTAATCACTATAGTTGATGCCAGTTAAGATGAGAATAGCGGTCATTGACCCACCTACATTTATTAAACTTCTTAACTTGGAAAACCAAAAATAAGTCTGTTTAAGTCTTGAATCGTCGTCTATCGTGATCTTCAACATTTTTTGTAATGAAAAACGATACATGGTTTATTTGTTTTGGTTCGTACGAAGAGATATTAGGGAAAGGGCAATGACCGCTATTCTCATCTTAACTGGCACCAAGTATACAGTGGTAGGAAATAACTTTTAAAAGTTGCTCCGGGTATACATATTTATACTCGCTCGTGACTGTACATTCATATTGCAGAATGACGGCCCGTATCACAATTTTAATTTATGTCGAAACCTCCGTTTGGCACATTTTTCACGTCTGCAATCTTCTGTAGGTATTACAATGGGGATTTAAAAGAAAAGTCTAGCTTTATTTTTTCAGTTTCAGTTCACCTTGATGTAGATTATTAAAAGAGAAAAATGTTTTTCTTTCAGTAGGTAATTGAATTAGGTTAATCAGTTCTAGGTCTCTGAAGATTCTCTATTGGTTTCTATTGTGCGCGTTGTTGTTGTAGGGATACAGTTTGCTTATAAAGTTGTATATTGTTTTGTTTGGTTTCTATGGAAAAATAATGTGTTTTACCTCCTCCTGAATTTGAAATATTACAATGCTTAAAAAAACGAATAAAATAGTTATTAAAAAGGCCAGTGCCGTGTTGGCCCCACCGATCGAATCGATCATTCACTCTCGCGCAGTTAACCAGTATGTCAGCACTATGTTGGACAAAATGTAGATATTATTAGCGTTCACGATGCTGCGCCGGCGCCGCCGGCCGTCCGCTGAACGACGGCTATCTCAATCTAACGGCTATGGTTATCACTTTCATCGATTTAATCGGATTTAATGCGTAATTAATTTTCTACAAATCATTTCAGCTTTGTGTTCAGGACACTTCTCATGTCCGTGAAAATTTTGAAGGGACCATCACGGACAAGAAAATTGCCGAAAGTTCAATACAAGGCAAGCTCTAGACACGTGTGTTAAACATTTTGGTTCTGATAATTAATTTTAGCCGTTTCAGTGGTGAAGAGTCTGAAGATTTCATTTTGGTTTTCGTGTGGGCTTCTTTGACAAAGTTGGCCATGACTAACGTCGCCTAACGACACGAGATGCGTCTTGCGCCTGAAACCGCCAATTCGCAGTGAGATAGCGTGGTTCACGCCAAAGTTTATTATCAAAAAGTGCACATAATAATATGGCGTAGTAATGAAGCGATAGTTTGACGGAATCTGAGTAACTTCAATTTTCGAAAGAACATAAACTATTTATAAAAAGGAATCAGGACCGGAGGCACGGCAGCAGGTAAGACACATCGTCACCTTCCTGACCATGTCCCTTGGGGTTGGCAGACACATCGTCACCTTCCTGACCATGTCCCTTGGGGTTGGCAGAACACGGCTTTTTCTTTCATACTCCCATTTGAATCGTCACGCTAACATTTAACTCCCTTTACTTACACAAGCCAACCAAATTTTTTTTTGGACTGACCATAACATTAAAATCAACAACTGCCAAGCCATTTCAAGCTCACAAAACGATCACAATTGACCACATCTCGAGCGCACATTAATAAAAGAACATGTCTATATTAGTTTGTACGTACATAATCAACAAATAAGTGAATAAGTAATAAAAATGGCGCGTTTCAATGGGCCCAGTAGCGGCAAGAAATCCCGAGAGTCGAACGACGTATTGTTGTTAGCAGTATTTATAGCCTTCAGGAACCCCCCTCGGGGCGGCCGCCCAATCAGGGATGCCCTATTAACTACAAAAATTATAATAAGTATTACTTGTGTGAAAAGCATCGGTTTATCAAGTTAGCTAAACGCTATTGTCACTGTGTCGGCCTGTTCTTAATTCTGTCGCTTTTATGAGTAGAGTTAGCGTAATATCAATAAGTTTCTAAAGAAGTAGACAAAAATCCAAATACTTATAGCAACACATGTAATAAATAGTTATATATAAGTACCTAGGGCGCGACATGGCCTGGAGTTTACTACGTTACGTTTATGTTTTGGTGGGTTACTTTACCATACATAGCGTAATCTCTTAAAAGTTTCTGCTAATAGCAACATAGAAAAAAAAGAAGTCAATAGTCCAAATATTTTCATCAAAATAACAATAATTTACATAAAATGAGCTGCGTCTCACCATATAAGTCGTGAACTGTTGCACACTGAATACATTACCAACCCTGCGCTCGAGGCGCGAATAAAATCTAAATTTGAAATACCGATGTTTTCAATCAATTCACCGATCACAAATTATAATGGGGCGCGATTCGTCCGTTACACTGCATTGGACGTGGGACGGTACGTCAGTACCGAGGTACCTCTGAATAAATAACCATCATCCAAGTTTTATTAGTTACATAGGGCGACAATTGTATGTTGTTCCTTATATAATCTAGTTCTAGCTGAAACAAGGCGTAATTTAAGCATCATTTGAATTATTAGTGGGTACGAGATATATAATTCTGTGTTTCCAGGGATTCGGTCCACTTGTTCGTTCGGTGTGGTTAGCAGTTACTAGCCGGATACGGATGACACATTACGCTGGGTTATTTAGCTCACCGGGGAAACCGAAAATACTTTGTGAATTGAATTTAATTGAAGATTAGAAAAATAATAATGTTACTTATAGTTGTATAAGGACCTTTTAGCCCTTGATCTCAATCGAAACTGACGCCACCATTTTCTTTTAATACATTGTCGGCAGACAAAATCATAAATGTTAACCATCACCTCCTTACTGTCAAATCGGGTAATAATAACAAAGTGCCCATCATTGTTAACAGAAGCTACTTTGAACTTCTAAAAATAAATAAAAAACATGGGCCCCTAAGACGGACCGAGTTACATTAAAAAGTTGTAAGGCCAGTAAACAACCGCAGAGGCGACTTGCGATTCAAGACGAATTGAATTGCAATTCTCGTGTAGTACGAGTACGCCTTCCATGAATTCCAAATCATAGAGTGGACTAGATTCATAAGTGACATTTACATATTTACGGAGACAAGATTGAAAGATATACCTAGTTTTAGAGAACAACACAAGCTTACAGTCGCTTTCACAGCCAGCCATCACTTTCACAGCCAGCCATCACTTTCACAGCCAGCCATCACTTTTTAGAATGTAGTAGAATATAAAATCAGCAACCCAGATACAATTCTTCAGCCGCTTCAACGGTCCATAGGCAATTAGGTTTAAGATAGAGCTAAATGATAACGTTTTTCCGAGTTGTGCGTTTTCAATTGTTTGCAGTACTAATGTTATTTAAATGAGAGCACGTGATGCGGGAGGCACAGTCTTCCGGGTGCGGGGAAGTCTCAGCGAACCCAGCCGACCGGGAAATTGCCGGTGGAACGGTCCGAAATAGTAGAAAATATTGCCAGATATGAAACAATGGCGTGTTTGCATAAGTGGCGGATCGAAAATTACTTTTATGAATAAGAAACCGAGTGTTTCTGTTCTAGCGTTTTAGCAACGTATGATGCTGGCTTTTGGCTGCTTCTATTATGCTATGGTCTGTGTAGTCATTATTTTAGAAGGTTATATAGAATTTTGAGGCACTTGAGCGTTTTTTTCAGTTTAGTCAGCCTGCCTTGTCGTTTTACTTCATTAAAAGCTCAGCTTTAATTAAATCAGAAATTAACCAGTAAAAAAATTGCGGTTCTCTTTTTCACATGGTATAACAGAAAAGTAAGGTTTCTTACGGGACCCATTGCAGGAACGTAGAAAATTATCTTTATAACTAAACAATAAATTTAAAAAGGGTGTAAAATACAAAATTGAAGAATTTCATGCATCCACACGATAATGAAAATGTAATTTACGTAGGTAATGTAAAAAAACGCGAAAAAAACAGGGCAGCCCGAGTAAGTTGATGGAGGCAAACGAGATATTTGCAGTGTTTTGCATAACTGCATTAAGTGTAGGGTCGAGAGGCCCGCTGAAGGCACGTACACTCGCCTACTAAAGTGCAATAAAAGCCTTGTAAAAATTGTAATGGTGCTAATAAAGACTTTTTTGTCGTTCAACACTTTTGCCCAGTTCTTTCTGGTTGTTATTTTTAACGTATTATGAATTGCATTTGTAATTCAAGTGAAAATGCGACGGCTAGGCGGCTGTGCGAAATTAATTGGCAAGAACGTTTTTGTGATCGCCTCGAGAATTCTGACTGACGTGTGAACTAAAAAACTAGCTGTGGACAAGTGCGTGTACGACTAAATACAGAACAATTCGGGTGAAATTAGTTTTTGCCAGCCCTTTGCTGAGTTTGGTTATGATGAGTAAATTATAATACAGGCATTTATTATGCCATTTATGTATCTTTTTTATAAACAGTTTTTAGTTTTCAAATGTCACTATTGCAACTTACGTGTCGTAGCAATAATTGAGCAATCAATAACAGCCAATTAAATAAATCGAACCGTCAAACCGGAGATAATATGAAAAAGTTAAAAGTGGTAATTGAAAACGTTTTCAGGATAAGAAACTTCACAATCAACGATGGAAACTAAAGAGCAACCGACAGATTCAATTAGAGACTTTTGGTCTCAATATTGCAATCGCCACAGAATCATTTCAAGTGCGAGTTTAAAAAGTGATAATTAATTTGTGAGCGTTTGGGACTTTAGCTTGCGAATGTACCTGAAGATATCTCGTACATTGTTTCCGTTCGTGAAGTACAAATTGTTGCTATTGTACTCTGTTTTCCATAACGTATGAGGGCCATTACGATCGGCGTTTTCTTATAACCGAGCGGTACCGGTGCATTGTGGAAAATTCTTTGAAATACCTTTTGAATAGAATGCACGTGTATTATAAGAGTAAGTATTTGTCGTTGCATCAACCACTTATAGCTTGTTTGTTACGTATCGCTATTTTCCATATCGACGTTCCTGTTTTTCTGCACTGTAGGTAATTTCTTTGTGAATGCGTGTTGTGTGCTCTTGCGATGTTATGGAGAACATTCTTTTTTCTAGAGCTTATAGCAGTTTTGGACTTTATTATTCTATTCACGGTGTTATTCACAGAAACAGCTCACGAATCAGCACAGCGAACAATGTGTTGTGTTTCTTACCAAGTACACATTCACGCCTCACGAGACCCCAAAAACGTGTGAGTATAAAAATCACGACCCAAAGTTGTAGTAGGTATACAAGGATGAGTATATCGGGCCACCGCAGTGGGCGATGTAAACAATTCCAATCGAATCGTAACAGCTACTGAACAATGAACGTCGGATCACGAAAAAATCATCTTACAAGTGAGTCGTGCGGCGGGACCACGGTAGTCGTGTGCCCACCCCGCCGCCGGCCCGCCGGCTCGTCCCGCCGCCCCGCTGGCTCTGATGCTGCTCATTCCGCTGACAACAGACTGTTTTATGACCTTTTTGGGTCCTGATCGCCGACGGGGATGTCAGAGGCGAATGATTTTATTCGCCACAAGATATCGGGGAAAGCATCACAATTACGATAATGCTTATTGCTGTAAAGTGTTCAAAGCAACATGACAACATAAAACCTTATTAATCCTGTCAGTAATTCCAATTTCAGCTAGGTGTTCTGATTACAATACAGTTAAGTTGGGTTAGTTGGTTGTTAAGTTGGCAGTTTAAGTTGGAATAAACACGTGGCTCAGGTGAGCCAGAAAGTCTCGTTCTCACTGCGGTCTCTATAGATTCAAGCATTTCCTCCCATCTAGCACCAAACTCACTTTGGTCCAGTCACTTGTGCTTCCCATTATAGACTATGCTGATGTTTGTTGTTCTGATCTTTCCCAAGAACTTCTAAATAAATTGGATCGACTTCTCAACAATTGTATTCGGTTTGTTTTTGGCCTTCGTAAATACGATCACATTTCTTCCTTTCGTTCTCAGCTTAGATGGCTGCCTATCCGACTCAGGAGGTCCCTCAGATCTCTCTGCATGCTCTTCACGATTATGAACGATCCATGTGCTCCCGATTATCTAAAGACTTATTTCAAAGTGTTGGGCAGTTCTCATAGTCGTAACCTCCGAGCTTCAAAGAATCTACTCCTCCAAATTCCTTCACACCGTACAGGCTTCATGTCAAATTCTTACGCTATCTCTACTATAAAGCTCTGGAACGCGCTACCTTTTGGCATTAAAAAAGCTGAAAACAAATTCACTTTCAAAAGAAAAGTTCGTAACTACTATTTAAGTCAGAATAGATAGCTCTCAATTTGAAGTCGTCATAATAATTATTATTAGGTTTCTTGATATTGTCTTTTTAATTTTTGGTATTTGTTAAAATATCTATTAGTTTATTTCATCTGTATAATGTGTATTAGTATCAATCTAAATCTGAACTCAAATTAGTAAAAAATTTTTTTTTTTTTTTTTTTAGACATTACTTTGTACCCTATCACTATGTTTTCCTATTTAACCCAAAGGTTGACTGGTAGAGAATGCCTTGTGGCATTAAGTCCGCCTATGTACCACTATTGTACATGAAGTTTAAATAAATAAATAAATAAATTACAACGCCATTGTAAAGCTAGTTTCCAAACTAGATTGTATCATCACGAAGAAGTTTAATTGCATTGCAAATTGATCCTAAACATAGTTAGCGACACAGGGTAACGGCAATAGAACGCTGAAATGAAAGTTACAAGTGCTCTTAATATCGAGTTAAATTCATTACTGAAAAACAGGACTCACACAGAGAGAGCCAAACGCGCGAAGTTACCAAAATTCTCTGTTTTTTTCTCTGCCAAAGACGGACATCCCTCTATATATAATTTAAAATGAGTAAATTTACACATAGCAAACTTTTTATCCACTACATTCTACCTGTAATGTCAAACTTGGACTTTTGGCATTAGGCCTAGCTCAGCTGCTGAGGAAGAATCGACTTACTTATAAGAACATTATTATGGAACATCAACGTATAACATTAGTGCCATGGCGACAATATTAATTTCAAGTAACTAAAATAATCAAATAAAAAAAAGTCAAAAACAGCTTCATAAGAAACATGCATTAGAACTAGTTTTCAGTGATATTCATTTTTGAACAGCAGTTAACACTAGTTCTATCAAAGGCAGTTAGTAAAAACTAGTTTTAACTAGGAAAAAGCGTGTTAACTGTAACATATCCAACGTGTCATCATTTGCCTGAGGATCCTTTACCTTTGAGCGTTCCAAGAATCACTGCTGACGCACGTTCTCACTTTAAAGGGATTATTATTGCTAGACGTAGTTAAAAAGCGCATAAGAGACTAAATACAATGCCTTGGTCCACTTCTAAAAAACTCGCGGGATAAAAGGTAGAGCTACCTTTTAAGAGGATAACTGATCGCCCCTGACCCACGCCACGCAAGCGTGAAGGTCCGGAAGGGCCTTGACCCTAATCCTGTCGGAGCAGATGTCAACACACCTAACATAGCACACGCTTCCCTCTACTTTTCGCGATTAACTTACATCCAAACAAATTATATGTCTGTATATTTGTTTAAACAAAACACAAGGGCTATATTTTATAAAATATACAACAGTTTAAATGATAATTTATACTCCATTGTTATTCATTGATGTTATTATATGTATATTTTGCCATTGTTTCAAATCAGAGCATATTTCATGCATTTAATGTTTAATTCCGCGTTATACTAGAAGCTACGCGACGCAAGATATTGGACGCGAACTTTATTAGATATTGAATGTGAGTTGCATGACTTGCATGTCGCAGGTCATGTTTGATGAATACGTTATCCACATACATTATTTATTGAGATTTATTGATTTTATTAAAATTTCTAATGGAAACATCACACATGCACATAACGGGTGTTTGGAAAACATGTTTTGATAGTCCTTATGCATGAGGACTTCTGTTTTGATGAATTGGAAATATGAGCGTTTCAGATGTAACTGGTTCGTTTCATGGTTTATAAGTTAGCAGGTACGTTTGTGAAATGCAACTCGATTTATAAATGATCTTTGAAGACAAACTGAATGTATTTAAATACATTTTGAAAAGACTTCCTGTTTTACTTTTTGCACGTAGACCAGGCTGAAGTATCAACCACTAAGCTCACCTATCTCTCGCCATCGCACTGGGCTCGCTGTGCAGCGCGTCCAAACGGTTCGTATTGTTTCGCTTGCTTGTGAAATGTAATTCGTGTGCTGTAAACACACACAAATCTCACACACACACACGCACACCAGTTATTTATATTTGAGACGCGGAGGTCGCATGTCGCGGCATGTTGGTACAAATATAGAAACTATACGCGATTTATTGTGAATATTAAATTTGGCACAATATAATTGAGGGCGTATTGTTGTTTCGAGGGCACTTGGAACATTCTTCTTCGTGTTCTTGACGTCTGTGAACATTAAATTATATAACTTCTTTTATGAAGTGGGTTTAGATGCGCGTTCGTGTAGTTCTTTCTTGCGTCTTCATTGTCAAAGAATACAAGTCTGGTGTCTTTAGCTTAAATGGGGTTTCAAATGGGGATCATATGGACTCATAATTGTTGGTTCGGAACCGTTTTGGCTACGGAATTATGAATTACATTTTTCGAATGAATTTAGGTTTAGGATACACAAATAAAATATTAAGTTACCACTTCACGTTTGTAAGAAATGTGACGTCACGTCACTCGGGAGCAGTCGGGAGTAGTGGCAACTCCGGCGCAGTCGTCACTGCAGCCGACATTACCGAGGACACCTGGCGATTATACCCTGAGGCCTTCGACCTCGTTAGACACATCATCACGCGATGACAACTAATTAAAACAACCCCAAAACAATAATAACGGTCACTAGTAACCACTTACTGTTTTATTAAAAAAAGAAACGTTATTCTGTCTTCCCCTTCCGAATTATTAAAAAAACAAAGGTAACGGCAATTAAAATAAATAAAGCAATTATAAGTTAGTTCTGTACATCTCAATTATGTTCCTTTCATAACTATTACAAAATACAATGACGTGTAATTAAATTGTTCTGAATAACAGGTGGTCCGAGCCAACCATTAATTTTATTATTGGAAAAAAATTACGTATAAATGTGGCTATACTATACATATAATACACATGTGTATGTGTCTTACCGACCGCCTATTTGTAATAGGTGTCTCTGAACATCAATATTATTGAACTACTATACCAATTATTATTGAAGAGCGGCCTTATTTACGCAAACGGGAAATAGAATATTCAATGAAGTTGAAAGCCAATAAAAGTCTCCAGATATCGATTACAGTTCAATACGAAGCCTGGCATATCACAACTGGTTACAAGATCACATGTTTTTATTAAAAGAACAATCTTAGCCTCGTTCGTTCAACGAGAACTATTTTTAAGTAACTTTGCAAAGCAACGCACAGGAAACATAATAAACGCAAAAAAACAAAAAGCAAATAAAAAAGGTTATGACTTATGAATTAATACCCGAGGCAACACGAGCCAGCCTATTAGCCGTATTGGTACGAAAATATTGAATTACTGCTATGAATATACACACAAAAATATTGTTTATATGTAAATACGGCGTACAGTTGCAGTAACGAGTCTTGCTAAATCACAATATGAAGTTGATTTATATCTCTATACGGTTGGGTTAGCTTCATGGGAGGCCCATAAAAACAGTATACCGAAATGCGTATATGTGTACATAGGTACAGAAGTCGTTTAATTGGTCACTTACGAGCTAACAATGCGACATAACGCTTGAAACCCTACCGCGATGTGGTGTAGGAATTGACCTCGAATTTGATATATTTTTTCGGTCAGGCTCTGTTGGCTTCCTTATGACTGATGGCGAATGAATGAACTTTGGAACTTTATTGCTTGTTTTTGTGGATTGAAAGACCCACACTATGATTTTGTAAGAATTGTAAGTGCAGTTAGTGACACACATCTCAAAGTCAAGGCATTTATTTCAATTAAGACATTAAAAACCGACTTTGAACTTCGAACTTTAAACCAAAGGGAATTGATTCTATTGCTTGTTCTCAAGAGTAGATTCATATATAGAAAAATAGATAGTTACTCTTTTAAAAATGCCTATTCGTACCTATAGCCAAGTTACACAACTCTTTATAATAGCTTCAGCCCGCGCTTCGCCCGCGTGGCATTCAGCAATTGTCTCAGGCGATCGTACTACCGGGATGAAGTATCTAGGTTATAAACTATCTTTGCGCAAAATTTCATCCAAATCCGTTCGGTAGTTTTTGCGTGAATCAATAACAAACATCCATCTTGACAAAATTTCGCATTTTTCAGTAAAAAGATGCAAAAAAATACCTATACTTAATGAAAAGTAAAAGTACAAAGACGAGTCGATGTCCTGAGGGCACATGTTACTGTATGTATTATATTATGTATCCATTACAGGCAATTACTATTGACGGATGACATGCAAGAGGACAATGCAGATCATTCAAATGATGGCCGAGCTTTATTGCCAATAAGTGCCAAATGAATATTAAAAGCTTTCAATAATAGTTTGTTTGACTTGTTGTTACATTGTAACTTTATGGAGCTTGTTTTACATATGAAATGTACTTACTATACATGTCTATCTTAAAAAAGTTATTGTGTCTTTCTGTGTATCTGCCTACCCTGATTTTCTTTATTTACCCAATGGACTTTGATTCGATTTTCACCATCAATTTGCGTTTTTATCCGGAAAGATTTATGTGTGGCAATAATGTATTTCTAATAAAGAAACTCGTTATTTTGTCATGTTTTTAAAGCTGAGCTTTCGTTTTTGTCATGGTCTAGCTTAATCTAAATAACCGTCAAACATTGTACTATAACAACTTAAACTAAATTTAGTCAGGAATTTCTCAGTACACGGAGTCTGGGTTTGAGCCCGGTTGATGGCAATAGGCTCGCCCCTATTTCATAGAATGATGAATAGAATATTCATCATTCATAGAATATATATTAGAATACATATTCATAGAATGAGATATGTGGGTGTACTTTTAGGAACACCTCTGCCTTTGCCTTTGCCTTAGGGAATTACATGAAATTATGTTATATTAGTTAAACTATCAGTTTAATTTAACCAAACAAGTTCCGAAGGTAGAATTAATAAGCCGCATGCGTAATTAATAACATCAGTGCAACAATGGCTGCAAAACGATCTAGCTCGGTATCTCATCTTACGTACCCAGTACATTACTAATCATTCCGATTGTTAGACTTCGTAATGAGTGTGGCGACACATTACAGCGTGGTGGCGATCGAGTTATACACGTAATACATTGCCCGTCACGCTTCGGTAAACAATGCCCACCGGCGAACCGGAGGAGACAACTAATCGTATTAGCGAACTAATCACGGCCCGCTCTGACGAGGAAATTCATTAATATCCTGCACCCAGAGCTGAACTGATGAAAAAGTATATGCATAGGTGCGGGGGCAACAGCACGGCGGCGACGCTCACTACGGTTCTTTTTTTTTGTATTGAGTACCTATACTTACCGTGCGATGAAAGTTAGGTATAAGTAGGTGTTTTATCTTTGTTTTTGCATGGAAATATCAAGGTAATGGCAAGTTCATAAAGATAAGTTTAGTGTTTGCTGATCATTATAAAATATTATAGTTCAAACTGAAAAACACGCTTTAAAGTTACGGAATTTTATTTCTAGTGTCTTTTCAGCAAACTCTTTCATTTGCTACCCATATCATGGGTATGCATAAAAAATTACTAGTCCACCATCTTTGGGAGTCCACTATATTAAATTTAGACTGACATCAGTTAGCTACCCATGCATTGTCATTCAAACTAAACATGTATGCATAATTCCAGCTAAATCGGAAACCGGGAAGTGGGTCAAAATTAACTTCTAAGATTTTTTTACATAGCTAATAAATGTTTTTCTTTTATTATTTTTCCAACAATTACAGACATTTTTCGCAACGATCAAAAAAAAACTTACTAACAGGTATCGGTAGGTTGCTATCTCTGTCTGTTTGACATTTAGCTTACGGACGATTAGAAACAAAACGTCACAGAAAAGCTTTTTTTTGATATTTCTGTAAATCAATCAAGTGACAGGTAGGTGACGCGGATAGGATATTTCAAGCTAACTTTGTCACCGATAGCTGCGAGACGTAGGCATATTAACTGACAGTTATATGTAAGTAAGTTTTAGAAAATGGCCTTTATTTTCTCCTATGAAGGAAGAAAACTCTAATAAAAAGCATTAAAACAACACGATTCAGTTAAAATCATTTTCTGCAATAGTTTTTCTATAAATTATAGTGGAAAGCGATTAGACGCCCTTTGTACAACTTCACGAAACTAGGTAAGTATTCTATCACCAAAAAAACTTATAAAAAGCTGATGGAGTTTCTTTGGTTTAGGTAGGTATCTTGTCAACTTTCAAGTAAAGTACTAACTGTTTTGGTGACTAACATTATAATCTTACTACCTACACATTCATAGTTTGTAAAAAACGTTCTTTTATTTTTTTTATCGAAGTACTTATCGGGAGGTCAAAATTAATAAAATTCACGAAAGATATCCCATTTACACTTACAATTTAAGTTTAAATGATGCACAGCCTAAACAACTGGGTCTGGTCCTGCACAACAGTTCTTTATACAGGTTGTAACCCAAAATCGCAATACCTCAAGAAGGTTGTGATTCAGGTCATCAAAATGGACAACTCTTCCTAAGGAACATAAGTCGAAAAAGAGAGAAAAATTAGTGTGTGTTTAAAGAAGGTGAGAAGTACGGAAAGCTTGTTGAAAATTCATCCCCTAACGAGGTTAAAGAGAGGATTAGTTTGTGCAGAAATTCGATTTTTTATCGATACGGCTTGTACTACAGAAAAATGTATAATCGTGATCAATCAGTAAGTTTTAACGATCAAGGGCCTCGACCATACCCTGAAGAGGCTCTCAGCCACTTAGGTCAAGAGCGTGGTACAGAAAGTGGTGCTCACCGACACGATTTAGGGCGAGTATTATAATAAATAATAAAAGGTGATATTGATGATACTCTCTATCTATTCAGTGATAGTCTAGTGCTAATGAGATTGCTGGTTATATCATAGTGAGGTCTGTGATTGCTTTTATTTCTATACAAATTTTATAAAGAGGTAGGTAATCTCCGAAACCACACTGAAACTCGATTTTTTTTTTTTTTTATAAAAAAGTCTTTCACTGATAGAAAGCTGTACTCAATTGTCGAGTATCAAGGGTCGTATTTTATGTTAAATCAAGAAATTTTACGCGGTCGATGTCGTTGGCCAAAGCTAATGTTTAATAAAAGTTTATCTGCCTTAAACATGAACTTTGGTACCGAAACCAGTGACTTGAAAACCTACTGGTTTATTTTCAACAGTTTAGCCAGTGTAACTTTCAAAATTGAAATATTCTTCTCTTAATTGCCTCGGTCACCCATCCCCGTTGCACGCTGTTCCTCCTTTTCAAATAGTCCCTCTACATGGTTTGCCGTCATGGGCAGAAAGGCACTCAATATAAATATTAATCTAACGAACTCTATTTGCATACAAAGTATTGTGAGTTAAAATAATTAAATACATGCTCTTTGTTGATCAAACAATGCACATCTCGAGGTGTACTGTGGAGTTGGAACAGTAACTCAACTTGAATATGACAATACAATTTAGCAAGCTGGAGGACCAAAGAAAATATGTATAATTATATTGTGAAAGGAGTGATATGAAGGAAATGAAAGTTAAAAAAAAGTGACTACTGACAGGGGAGAATTTAAGAAATAAGCGTATTGTGCCGACCCCAAGTAACATACGACAAGGGCAGAAATATGAAGATACGCAAGCTTCGTAAAAGAGAAATAAGGCTTTTGAATCCTAACTTATCATAAGTCTTTCCCGTGATTTTAGTATTTGAAGTACGTTTGAAAATGTTAAAACTGGTTTAACTGTTAACCTATCCTATTTTGTTGCCTATACTTATATAGAAAAGTACTATTTTAATTCAAAAGATAATTGGCTATATTATTATTAATACGAGTACACATGCACATGCACGCATGCACGCTATGAAGTAGAAGTTAGAGGATTGATTTATTAAATAGTGCAATAAAATTTGGACCCAGGACGTGCTGTTGATCTACTGTTTAAAAATGTACCATGTATTTAAATACAATGTACAATATATGCCTTGAAAACGTTTATCATTAATTAATATACGACATTTGCAATAGTGACAGAGTCGAATGTAATAATTTAATATTTGTATGGGATGTGATTTAATTGCCTATAGAGTTATGATTAGTGACTACCATGAACTTTTGTCCTTCAGTGAAACTTGGGTGGCATGACGATATTACTACATATTATAAAACAAAGTCCTCCGCCGCGTCTGTCTGTCTGTTCGCGATAAACTCAAAACCTACTGCACCAACTTTCATGCTGTTTTCACCAATGGATAGAGTGGATCTCGAGGAAGGTTTTAGTATATAATTTGTCAAGTTTTTGGAATACAATAAGTGTCGGAAAAACTTAGGTAACCGTCTGGGAGCTTTATTTTTGGTCGCGATAACCGACATACACACGGGCGAAGCCGCAGGCATCAGCTAGTCAGCTAGTCATCTAACTAGACGCGGAAACTTACAGATAGTTCAGTAAGGATTTCTTTGGATATGTCCGTGTCTAGCTGGACACGTGTTCGAAAGGTCCTGTGCGTCATCGTCACAGACGTTTATATACAACCTGTTTTTTTTTATATCCCATAACTCTAGGGTATGATTGAGACCATATCAAAGAATCAACTGGCATATGAATTATGTTTCAAACATCCTTTTTTTTTTCATTTTTATACAAAATAATTCGGCAAAGTCACGATTATTAACGTAAAACACCCCTTACGTGAAATATGACAACGTCGCATTTTCTTAGCTAAAATACCAGTATGTCCCCAGCCCTTCCCGAAAGGGAACAGAACATTGTTATTTTAATTGTGTCTGTAATTGCGGGTAACTACAGGTTAAGAATGATTGGTTTGAATTAAAATGAATTACTCGTATTTATCAATGAAACTTAGATACATATATTTTATAATTATGATTGATGATATCTCCGAAACTATGCATTTTTGGACCACCTATTCTAGGAGTTTTAGTATTATTTGTACCTACAAAGTAATAACCCTAGAGTTATGGAATATAAAAAAAAAAACAGGTTGTATATAGGTACTGCTAGTGCTGGCTCTATGGAATGGAAGATGAAAAGGTCGTTCTATGAGTAGAGCACCTATATGTACAGAATCTAAGAAGTACTTACGACACGGTTTTTTTTTTAGAAACGATTTTCTCTAAAAAACGGAAAAAACTGTATAAATAAACTTGTATGGAAACCAAGGGAAATAAATTCAGTTTTATTAAATTGTTGATTAATAAAAACGACAACTTTTTATATTTTCAGCTTGTTTTTCCCAAGCTTTTTACTAAGCAAAAGTTTACATTCATTTCATTGACGTAAATAATTTGTTCAACCAGAATAACAATATAATGCCAAGAATATAGGTACTCGTAAATCGTTTTCAATTCAAATTAAATATTGTTAGGGAACAAATAAAACACATTTAAACAAATCAATCAACAGTTCAAAATACAAAATCGAATCAACCCTCTCACGCCCCTGAATCACGGTTCACGAATAACTTATTAACAAAATATAGCCAAATCGAGTTTTATTCGGTATCGAGTCGGAAAATCGGTCGGGAAATAATCGAGATACGAGTATCGAAGCGTAACGGAAATTGCGCCGTTTGCCATTATAAAAGGTGTCGAGATGTCGGTGAACGGGGCGCGGGTACCGGCGACCAGGCGCTATATTATGCACTGTTTACCCATTAATTAAATTAGGCTTTTTAATATTCACCTTTTAATGTCGGATTCGAGTGTTTAAAACTGAAATCACAGTCTGGTTACTTTTGGAATAAATTATTTGTGAAATGTAAAAAACGGTAAGTTTACTTTTATTTCAACCACCCAAACATTTTTCTTTCTATTTGTGCATTATCAGTAAAAATTTCTTGTATTGTTTTTTCACAGAAAACAATTTTCACTAACCGACTTCAAAAAAGGAGGTGTTTTTTGTATGTTACCTGATTTCTCTCCCATTTGTGGTGGACCGATTCTCAAATTTTTTTTTTTGTTGAAACAATATACTCCTGAAGTGGCCCCATTTAAATTTGGTGAAGATCTGATGCTGATCTTCGGAGATACGAGTATACAATGGAGCTCTTCAAAAATAGACGGCAAATCTGTCGTGATAGCTGCAATCGCTTGGATGTATATTGTTTATACAACATCATCACGCCTGTATGCTCTGAGGGGGTACGCAGATGTGTACAGTAAGCGTTCATAAGTGCATAGGCACGATAAGGATTGTATTGCTGTGAACGCACGGTCGAGCGTCCATGCGTCTGTATGTGTAAGTGTTCTCTATACAGTACTCACACCACAGCCACAGAGTTCGCCCAATCGCATGTCGTTGCGTCACACTCCACGAAACATAAAAATATATTGTCGTCTCTTTTGTTATACACGCAGCAAATGCATGATCTTATTTGTGTGATGACTTGTTTTTATCATTCCATAGCTAAAATTCACGCTTATTTACCAAGTAATGGTAGCTGTTTGGGCTAAGCAGTGGGATTACGATCAAAGAGTTCGAATCCCGTTTACGATGTGTGGGTTTTTTGTTTCTTGGTGATATTAGTTTAGTATAATTATTATTTTGTGTATTATGCAAAAAATTGCCAGGTGTTTTTTTTTTTATAATAGATTCATACTTATTATTTATTTTTTTATAAGAAGTTAAATATTAGAATTAAAAAAACTATAAGTAGTATTATTATTTAACTATTTGTGATTGTGTAATCTTTTCGGTGTTGGAAGGTGGAAATAAAGTCGTGCTGATTTATAACAAAAATGTTTATTCGTTTTATTTATTTATAAAATTACTTAACAAACTTTCATGAGAATTGTAACGTCACATTCCTACTTAGATATATAAGAAGTTCTCTTGTCATCGTTCATAAGATTAATTATTGTATACCCACTTACTCTAAATCAATTCATAATAACATATTGTAAGTAACAAGGAAAGGATATTCTAATCACACAAATATAATAATTATTGTTCATAGTTACTTATTATACCACTTATTATAGGTATGGGTATTCAGCAGAGTTTATTGAAAACTAATATAAATGATTGAGACTTTATGAATATTTTTTATGTGACGTCACAATAAATGTAGTCGTAGTAATCGTATTGAGGTTATAGTTTAAGTGTTCATTTTCTCGAAGAAAAGAAGATTGAAACTAAACCTGAATTTAAATTAATAAAAAAATAAAAAATAATTACGGATAACTGACTATCACTAAATATTTTGTTACACGTCTTATTAAATCAGAAAAAAAAGTCAGAAATAAAAGCCAGTTCTCCTGGCCCTGCTGCACTTATCCATTCCCACATGATCCCCACATATTAACCGTAATTCGACCTAAGTCTGTTTTAGGGATTATGTTTTTATCAGACCAGCGAATGTAATCCTTGCGCCATAAATAAAGCCTACCCTTTTGACTTGATTTAAAAGTCTTCATCTGAAAATATGGTAGTATTCCAGTCAAAATCTAAATAAAGTTAAGTCAAGCTTCGGAAGTCGGTGACAAAAACATTAAATCAATCAAACAAAGGTTCCGACTTCGAAGCTTCTGTTTGATTAATTTGGTGTTATTTTCACCGGCTTCTGAAACTGAAGTTATTTTTCACTTTTTTGTGTTTGTTTGTTTGTTTTTTAAGTAAAATAATTTAGACTCTGAATCGGTAAAACATTTTATTTAGAAGGGTGCAAATGATAACTATGAAACGATTTCCGGAAACTTCCCGAAGGGAAACTTTGAATTCTGAGTCAATGCATTGGTTCTGCAAACAGTAGACCATTGATTAAAGGAGAACCATCCCAATCAGAATTACTTGGATCATCCACCCGGCGTGCGGCGTGGCTTCATGGTCTTCCGCGAAGAAGGTTTCGGCCATAGAATTATGGTGCCAGGTACTAAATCCTATTAAGGGGCTCCCCCAAGCACACTAGCGCCACTTTAGTAAAAAAATCAGAACTCGTTAAATACACAATTAGTATAAAATCTGATTGACAAAATCAATCATTTGGTCTTCTAAATTATTTACGTCTGCTTAACTCATTGAAACATAGCTCGCTGTCGTTACAGATACAAAATGGAAAAAAACGGCCGTTTTTAGCAATTTTTCTAACTGTAACTACAGTGAAGTATATTTTAATGAATTAAATAGACGTCAATAATCTAGAACTCTAAAGCATTGATTTTGTCAACCAGATTTTATATTAATTGTGTATAGGTACGTGTGTATTAATTATGTAACGAGTTCTGATTTTTTTACTAAAGTGGCGCTAGTGTGCCATGGGGGAGCCCCTTAACCTGTGCTGCGCCCAGTCCAATACAATATAGTGTTGATTCTGCTCACAATGATGTTCTGTTATTCAGAATCAGATCATGTCATGCACCAAACGCACAGATGTATGGGGTGTCACATACACATCGGTATGTGACACCGCCATCTGTATGTACAACATCATTGCTAATATTCACCCGAACGAACTAATAGAATGGTGTAGTTGAAACATTCAAGTAACAATTTGTATATTTTTAAGTTTCTGGCTTTTCATACGGTTAGCGCGGTTAGTTCGGTTAATTGTATTCTGAAGTCGCTGCTAATAACTTGAAATGCAAACAGCGGTCCTAAAATGGCTACTTTAGCAGAATCATAATAAGATCCCGTTAAAAATTTTAAATTCTTAAAATCGACTTTATAATTATTATAGTCATAAAGTCCATTTTAAGAAATTTAAATTTTTAACGTGATTCATATTACGATCCTGCTAAAGCGGCCATTTTAGACCCCCTGAGCTTTCTCTAAGGATGACAATTCATGGGGAACTAAGTGACGTCATTTTAAATATGGCGGAATCCAAAGATGGCAGGCTAGTTATTTTTTATGTATTCCTATGATTTGGGTATCAAATAAAAGATCAAAAAGAAAACCAGCAACAGGGTAACAGCCTTTTGAGTAGACAATTAGAAAAGCGCATATCAGGTTTATAAAGAAAACAAGAAATTATAACATTTTGTAAAGCCTTTTAAAAGTCGCTTGAAGATAACCCCTTCAGAACAAGTTTCCTTGCTGTACTGTATAATATTTCAAAATCATGAAGAATTAAGGTCGTAAGCGGTATCCACTTGTTCGCAGGTTGATTTTATTGACACGTAACAAAGCGCAAGACGGTTAGCTTACACAAAACAGCACGGTAATGCGGCGGTAACTGCTAAACATTGGCTCACTCACTCCCTCGGCCGAGGGGCCCCACTAGTGCTGCTATACAAGGAAATTCGAACATTTTCGGATTGCGAAAATGTTCGGCCTGAACTGCAGTCTTATTTATTTATTAGTCATTTATTTCAGAATAAAACATTCATAAAACGTCAGTGAAATAATGTTTCCTTATTACTATGATAAGTACCTATCTATGTTAGTAAAATTATTTGATTAAGTTTGTGGAGTGTTGTGGAATCTGATCTAGAAGTTCTTGTACTAATAATCTTATGTTTCACAATTAAGTTTTTTTTTTTTGATAAAATGTTCTTATTGAGGTTTTCCAAATACCTAATTAAGTATTGATTGATTGTGGCAGATAAGTCTAAATCCAAAGAATGCGGTTGGTTTTTATAAAACAGGAAGGTTGGTTTTAAAAACCATTTGTCGTGAAATTTAATTTGTTTACTACTTGTTATTCTTCCAGCCTTTCTTATTATTCTGTAGTTATTTATATTGAGAAAAGTTTAATCCTTCACAAATAAAAAGTAGGTTCCCATAGTAGCCTCCCCATAATAGCCGCGATTCGCGAGACATTCGACACGAATCATCGACGTTCTTACTTAGCTACAATACAATTACAACACTATTCGCGGGCGCACAGGGGGTGAGTGAAAGACCGGTCTATCGTACACTTGATGCGATCATAATGATTATTAACATGTGAAGCCTGGTGCCAGGCGGCGATGTACCCCACGCCCCAGATATGTTTGACATAAGTCAGTTATTTTAATACAAGCAATTAGAGGTTCCCACTGGAGCCGACGAAGTTTTCGATTAGCAGTCTGCGGTTGTCTTTAAGTGGATTTTAAATTGCTCGCCGAATCGATTGGCGGCTAGATTTGTTGGGAGCTGGTTGCGCTTTACGTTCCGTGTTGGTTTTTTCGGTAACGTAGCATTTGAGGGTTGGAGTGGTACTACGGACAAGATATTATTGTTTTTGTTATCAAGTGTGTAAGCTTATAGGTATTTTTTTGGGATATCGCGTTTACAGGGTCTTCGTTTTGTGGTACAACAAGAATAAGAATATTTAAATTTTCATTCCTTTTCTGTCAAATAAATAAAAAGTGTCGAATTGACATTTAAACCATTGTAACCGCTTGCTAAGTAGCAATAACATGACAACTTTAAACAGGGCTCACGTTACAAAACCGTCACAATCAACAACTACAAAACACTTTGACTTTCCATTCTAGCCGGTAAGGTGACAATATGATAAATTTACACGTATTTGGCCGAAGCGGGTGTCGCGGTAGAGTGCCGACATTTTAGCGCGTTGTCGGACACTTATACCTACCGGGCGAAGTTTGGCACAACTTTGAGACAACTTCGAGTGGGGTGTTCTATGCGATGTTTTCGTGTTACGTGTGCAGTCGTAGCGAAGGGTGGATTTTGATAAGGGATGTCGGTTTAAATACGTGGCTTTTGTAATTGTGTGGATAACCGAAGGTTCTTTTTATAACTGGGGACGCTCTTGTTTAAGGCCTTTGATTAGGAATGGATAAAAAATAGTTTACTCAAATAAAAATAAACTCAGGTTAACAAAATTCGAAAACGAAATAATGCTATGAAACAGTTTCCGAAGTTCTCTGACATTTTAATTTGGGTTATCGTATTACCAACTAACAATCCAGTCAGTACTGCTGGGTAATTATTATACGATACCCCTTGGTAAGACTGGTTGTCAGACTTCGGGCAACTACCTAACTAGCTATAAGGACTGTCTAATCTAATCTACAAATGACAGCTGGGACCAATGGGTTTTAATGTGCTCTCCGAAGCTCGGAGGGTTATAATATGTGATGGGTGTGGTCACCCATCAACGGACCAACCTAGGCCGTCGACCCGAGTGGCTGTCATTATTTAGCTCCTTTACTACATATTTTTATGACGTCATTTGGACCACCCCACACCTCTTCCAACGGATTATTACATAAATTAATAAGTACATTAATTATCTGTACAATGACAACCCTATTTAGTATTTGTTTACTCCACTACCGACACCATCAGTCATCAGTACAAGACAAACAACCTCAAAATGCACTAAATTTGCATTTACTTTAGGGACTGACCTTACTTATGTAATGAAATTGATTTTAATTGATGAATATTTCTTTGCAGAATATTCTAACTTTTGACGGTTTTATCCTTCGTTCAAAATCTTATCTATTGCATAAAATGGTTGCTTGTAATAACTTAAACTTAATTAATTACTTTAACTTGACTATTGATACAAGTGTTAAAATACCGGGTACAAACGAAGTACTTTGTTTTTATTTACAAAGTAAAGGTTTGCTCATATTAAAAGGTTGTAGAACAATTGAAGAACAATTTTCTCCACGGAAACTAAATAATTATTGCCACAAACTATGGGCCGGTGGGCCATACATTTAAGACGATTAGGTTTTGAAAGCTGTTCCGTTTGATGACCTGTACCACATCCTAATATGACCACACTTTACTGATTTTATACACGATAATTTTCAAGACGGGACGATTTTTATTTTTCTACTTATAGGGTAGACAACAAATAAAATCTAATTAGTCCGTCAGATAGATTCCAAAAAATATTGGACACATTTTTTTATATTATCACGAAAAACAAAAAATGAAGACGATACAGTGCGTCGAAAACTCGTGTGACGTCACATTGGAGTACATTTTTACTCAAACGTGACGTCACAAGCCCCCACTCATGATTTTTGACACGTTTTATCTTCGTCAATTTTTATTAATTTGATAAAACAAAAAACACGTATCCAATATTTTTCAATAATCTAACTGACGGACTAAACCGAATCTTATTTTGTTTAGTCAGCCATTATGCCTATTATAGCCGGGACCAAAGGCACGGAGGAAAGTCGGTATGTAATGGGTGCTTCTGCTCACTACTCACACATCCGCAGACCAACCTAAGCAAGTTGATAAGAGCGGCTGATATAATTTAGCCACGAGCTCTTCTACCACTAATGTACATGTAGTTCTGGTTGCTGTGGAAAAAAAGTTCCATCAAGAAATTGTGAAGGCTTTCATAGCTTCTTTAGCTGTGCCGATGCCGTAACAAGTTCACAATGAGAGATGATAAAAAGAATTGTACCAGCAAAAACAAATATTATTAAAGAAAAGTCCTACAAAATAATAACGTAGTGGTCTAGTGGAATTAACTCAAGTTGTCAGACAACGTTGTTTATTACATTTCAGCAATACAAGGTACTCAGGGAGTTATTACACTGCTTTTTACAAACAAATGGGATCCACTATTATATTTTTCCGTTGAACTTACTTTGTGAGTACCAATTATTTTAGAAGAATGCAGATTCGACAATCAGAGCAAACTATAAAATAATTTGTGGCCGACCGAAGCTCCGGCTTCGGCCAAAACCTCTGCCCATTTTTTTTCGGCTTATGCCGAAGGTTTCTTATTGGACTAGTGCGTAAAGTTTAACCTTTTTATCAGAATACTGATGAGCGGTTACTCTATAAAGTACTACTCTACTCTTTAAGTATAAGTACAAATAATTCGACAAAGGTGGACTAAGGCTTTATCTACTTCTATCTTAGAATGAAGCGGAGGTACAACATAATTTCTTAAGTGTTAAGAAGCCGTAGTCCATGATACAGACTTCCAAGGCCCTGAAAAACACGTCAACTCATCGCCAAGTTCTACGTAACCTTCAGTCACACCATATGCTTTAGAGCACGTAAGTTTTAAAACGCAAATAAATTATTCTTATTTCAGAAACATGTGTCAGCAACTCGGAATGTCACACACTCACACGTTGTGCAGAAGTGAACGAGTCCCCAGGCACTCCAGCCAGTGTACTTACTTCGGAGCCAAACGAAACTGTCTCCGATCGACTTGTGAGGTTGTGAGGAACATAACGTTCCTGTTGCATCTAAGTATTTGACTTGATTCCCCTTTAAAGTGAATGTGAACGTCGAGGAAATTGTTTGTAAATCCCTCCTTGTTGGTGGAAATTTAAAAGGGATGGTAGTTTTTTTTCCTGTAATTGTGTGTTAGAAAAATGGAGGTCTTTCAGTGGGACAATGCTGGTAAAATTGTAAGTAGATAGGTACTATCGCTCTTACTGACGGTCAACCACTTTCAACCTTATTACTCAGGGCATAAGGGTGAAAATTGGTGGACCCTCAATAAACTCTGTGGTATATCCGGTAAAAACCTTACAGCACTGTGGTTTAAACAAAAACCGGCTAAGTGCGAGTCGGACTCGGGCATGAAGAGTTCCGTACCATCCTAGTAGTGGAGCCCCCTTTAATTTTTAATTAATCTTTATCTTTATTTGTTGTTATAGCGGAAACAGAAATGCATCATCTGTGAAAATTTCAACTGTCTAGCTATCACGGTTTATGAGATACAGCCTGGTGACAGACAGACGGACAGTGGAGTCTTAGTAATAGGGTACCGTTTTTACCCTTTGAGTACGGAACCCTAAAAAACGTTTTCACGTCCAATTATATCATACTACAAATGGCCTAAAGTAATATTGTACTTGATCACGTTCATGTTCTGTTAGAAATAATTTATCAATACTTACTTAATAATTAAACTTACGCTGCCACTTATGAGATATCTTCCGTGATTATTAATTATTCTGAGCTCCCGATATTTCGACGCTGCGCGCTGTTGCAAGCGCCATGATCGCGGGATGAATACTTAATAATAATATGTACAATACTCACTTTAAGTTTCCTTCCTAAATATTTAGCGAAGAAGCCAAAACTTAGGTGTACATTCTTCGCAAAACTGCGTCGTAAAGCCAACCTCTTTACCAGAACCGCGTGCGTCGCACACTCATATCGGTAATATTAGGCCGGCAGCCCACTGTAGCGATCGAAGTATCGAGCCCTCACGCTACGCCATCCACGGCCACTCCAACACGCCCCGTGCCTTAATGAAGTTTGTGTCACTAGTCGCCAATACAAGTACACTTTTCTTTGCCACTATCGTGTGTTACGACGAACAAAGCGGCGAGTGTGAAGTCGAACGAAAAGGGGTACCTACCTTTCTCGTTTTATTGTTCGACTCGACTCTTTTTGTGTAGAATAGGCCGCTGGAATGCAACATAGAAGAGAGTACGCTGTGTCGACGTGATGTGTTTGTTGGGTATGGGTATGGCGAACTGGGACGGGAACTCATTTCTGGGAGCTGAAATTCAGTTTGGTTAATTTTTTCGCCAATACATGTTAAATTTACCTTCAGTGATTAAAGGCATGAATTTGTTGTGATGTGATATGTAATGCTGGTAAATTGTCTCGTTTTAAATGTGTCTCCAATTATTATTGCCGAATGTATAATTGACAGCAATTTAATATGTCTAAACTGAAGGCAAAATAATCAAAGTTAACCTAGAGGTTTAAGTAAAACACAAAAAAAAAACAATGTACCGTAAAAACTACACATAACGACGAAATATTCAATAAAATTGACTCTTTCAAAATCCAATCCACGAAGCCGTCTAAAACGCGGTCACAATTAAATTTTCGTCGCAATGCTAACAAAACTAACGCTGCACATTCGAGACTATACGAGTTTACGGAACAAAAATTCCGGGGCCTTAGCAAATTTGATAAGCGATCGAAAAAGGCATTTTTACGGAGGAAAATGGAGGCTGTATAACGATACCCATTTTTTTGAGCTGAAGTCTTATCGAAGACCTTTTTTTAGTTCTGGCTGTAATTAGGGTTCGCTTTTCGGTCTCACCTTTAAATTTAGTTGCAGGTGCTACTGAAAACTTTTCTTACACTTTTTTTTTAAATTTCGGTACTGAAAGACGTTTTTTTTTTGTATGACAATTCCGCCTCACTATTCCCAAACCACTGCAACTGCTGAAAGCCAGAATTAACAGTGGCAACCACTACAAAAGCGTTAAGACAATGTCGCTCAACGAAGAAAATTTAACTGTCTTGAATCCCGCAACGAAACGGAGGAGTAGGAAAAACATAATTTCCTGAAAGACGTATGTAACGAAACACTTCGTCAATAATTATCAGTACATAACCCAACATCAAAGCGTCCCACACCGAAGAAGCAGACATATCTGCAAACGTGCGTCCATTAATTAGACTTGGTTAGAATGCAACACACAGCGCGCACTATGTATCTAACTGCTCGCACCTATCTGTACGCCATTGCACCATAACAAGTTGTACCTCGAAGCGCGAATTCTAATTACCACAGAATAATATCCACTGTAGGAATCGATCTAACGGCGGTCTGTGCCCCCCTCCCCCGGAGCCTAGTGCCTGGCCACCCACCTCCCCCCACAATGCAGGCCGAACTCAGGCTATACCTACCTATACCTAGATTAGAAGTCATTGCTAATGATTTGTTAATGTTATTATTATGTGTTAGAATTTGCGCTCTAAACGCCACAAGTACGCGTTCTATTAAACAACCCGCGGCTATTTTAATTGAAAACATATAAATATGTACCTAATTCTAATTCAGAAGTTGGACAACTTTTCTAATCTTATTTACTGGTCACGGTGAACGATCCACTCTTTGCGACACACGTGATCTAGCTAACTTTTAATCTTGCTTTGTTCTCCGAAAATATGATATTCTATCTGGGCGATGCGGGATCCCGATAGTCTTTTAATTAAAAATCATT
This sequence comes from Xestia sexstrigata, assembly GCA_941918905.2. Lineage (NCBI taxonomy): Eukaryota > Metazoa > Arthropoda > Insecta > Lepidoptera > Noctuidae > Xestia > Xestia sexstrigata. The sequence goes on along the minus strand of OW799200.2, from coordinate 4,427,933 downwards.
CTTGTCTGTACAGGATATTCGCATCACATGTTCAGGTTTTCTTCCTTTTGGCAGAACGTCAAAAATTCGGGTCACTACTAAAAGGGCTAAAGAAAACAGCTTTCGGAATTTTGATCCGTGTTTCATTTTATATTTGAAATACATTTTGTCAATTAAATCGTCATCGACGATGATGATTTTAACGCGATAAATTATTTAGATTAACATACGCGTAAAAATTATAGAATCGATAATTTAAGCATGAATAAATGAGTGCCTCACACATTTTATTCATGCATAATTTATCGATGTTGTCATTTATTCGGGAATTCGTTTAACTGTCTCTGTTTGGAGTTACAGAACTTTTGAGTTTCATGCTGATGTTTCAAAAGGTAGATATGTGCAAAAAGAAAAAAATACCAAACCTACATTGGGTCTTCCTCAATACTCTCGTCTTCTTAATGAATATTTTGACTTCTTATGTTAGCCAACTATTTGGTACTACTTATAAGTTCTTCACAGCTACAATAGAGATGTACCAAATAGCTATAAATCGAATCGTAGTGTGCCGATAGCGGCGGCGGAGCGCTTGAGGCCGGAACCCGAAATAGGGGGTGGGCCTATCGCCAATTAGCCATAATTACAATTACACACACTTACCCCACACTGGCTTGTAGTCAGAATAATGATTTCACACGAAAATTAATTGCCTTTAGTAAGGAGTTGAAAACAGATAGGTACATGGAACCTCAAATAAAATCATCTGGGTTCAAAAGAGATGACGAGTTTTAAAATAGGTTTTGAAAAATAAATGTAAACATGATAATGTTGTGAATTTTCTATTTTGTTACCTGTAATTTGTATGTTGTACTACAAAGAGTATTATTAAATACAGGGTTAGTTTTCAATGACCGGCCAAATTTTCAGAGATGGTTTTGAATCGATAATATTTTCGATATAATGAAAAAAAAAAACAATATTTTTTAAAATAAAATTTCATTCCTGTTCACCACTAAAAAGCGAACGTGTTATTGCAACAGCACAATTTAGTTCAACCACCTAGATAGGTAGCAGTTAGCACACACATAAATTTGGCGGTTCATGCACGCACACAAGTGCATTGATTCCCACTAGGTTTATAATTTAGGAAATTTTTAGGACATTTTCAAATGAATGCTATTATTTTATTTTATATTTTTCGACAATAATCTTTAAAATGCACTTTTGGTTTGATATCTAGACCTTAATTTTAAATTTTGGCTGGTCATTGAAAACTAACCCTGTATTATAGGTATATGTATCTAAAATATGAATTTAAGTAAGTTTTCTTTTCACATAAAATCAAGTAACTAGTTCATAGAATACTTTCGACATCCTTCATTCATCAATTTTTTCAACGCTTTTCTTCTGCTAACATCGACGCAGTTTCTAGACAATGAACCCAAATTGGCTTAAGGGGAATACCCGGCATACACTGCACTCCTAACTGAGGCAACCAGTACATAACGGTCACTGTTTCATCATATTGGTTCTATTGTCTAAAGAGACAAATCCGGGACTTTGTTTAATTCCTAAAGTTGAAGTTTTTCAAGTGTCATCAATGCTAGTTTGCAAACAAACTTGTCTCCCAAAATCGTAGCGTCCCGAATCTGGAAAATACTCTTTCAATGACCGAATTTTCACATAAGGCGATTACATGAGCTAAATAAGCAACTGTATTTGTGTTGGTTCAAACTTCGTTTGAAATACTGTTAGAATAAAGTTCTAATCAGCTTGCACGACAAAGTGGTTGTTACGTCAGTCACTGCGGCCGAATAGTGTGAAATGAGTGGTTTTTTGCATTTACAAAAAATCTATTGATTGGGCTAAAAAAGTAAAACACTATGATACTAGTATTTTGCTTGTAGAATTATTTGCCAAAAATCAGAATGATCGCATATATTTTAGTATGGTTTTTACTCGTTAAAATAAATTTTTAGAGATAAGTTCGTGATTTTTTTCTATCGAATAAAATTTATTGTAGTGTTTTGAAAACATATTTCAAAACACTATCGTACTAGCATATATCCCTATTGCAGTGAATCATATGCTTTTTTGCATTATAAAACTCGCGTTTAGCTCATGTCGTCTCATCGCCTTAAGTCATTGTGACAGTTTCCATGTTTTTCCTATACAAAAGCTGTCAAAAGGCAATTCTTCTTCCTCAGATAAAACTTGGACTGCTTAGAAAATCAGCCCTAAGATTTATTATATAGTATCCATGAAATTGCATTTTAATCTTGCAAAGAAATGAAATTAACCCTTTCAGTTTAAGTCAAAGATTCATTCATATTCATTTATTCTTATTCTTGCACACAAAATTAAAAGATATACCTACACACAAAGTTACAATACATAGCAAAGATGTTTTGTTTTCTATTTGATGTTACATTTCTTTATGATGATAAAGCTTAAGAGTATGTTGTGTACACCAGCCTGTGATAAATGATAAATGATGTTTATTTTGCAAGTAGATTTTTACGAAAAACTTATACACGTCATTTTTTTAAACTAGATTAGTACACCTACATAAGAACCCTAACCAGTATAATTTTATTGTTAAATGGAAAATATATGTACTGTTGGCGTAATACCTATTTAAACAAAATAAACTCAATTTTTTCTGTTTTTTTTTTTTAATAAGACCCATTATAGGTTCCATTACAAAGGGTTTGTAAGCAAAAGGATAATTGCAGGGCAATTTAACACAGCTTGATTGCTTTGACCAGTGTCCAGCTTTGCCTTTTCATAAATAATGTTTCCACCGTGGTTTTCCACAAGCATTCATAAACGCAACCAAGACAATGATGTAAGAAAAAAGAAATGTTTTAATTACAAAACTATAACATTTGTTTTTTCTTAGTTAATTTTTCATGATTTTCGGGGACATTCCCGGAATGAATGAAAGCTGAAAATATGATTGACTTTAAATACATATTACTGTCTTTTGCGTCGACAATATTATTTTATTTCTAACCTACAGGAGTTCATTTGAAGTCTGAAAAAGAGGTTGGGGATGAAAACTAGCTCGTAACAAATGACTAAAGGGTAAAACAATACTTAATTACCGAACGATGAACGACGTTTGTCGGTGATTGTGCCTACTAATCAAACAGCAATCCTAAAATTATTGTTTAGACCTATTTGTCAAGCACAATTTAGTGCCTTAAACAACCTACCAAGACCCGCCCACAAATTTTCTTCCATCAACTTTGCTTTTGTTGCGGTCTAGTGCGTTACTTAAACAGTATCGGCCTAGGATAACAAAGGGGTCTAGAACAAGATCCAATTATTGAATGACTGACTATACCGGCCGGAAAAAGCCAAGGGTATAATAAAATAATGTGTAAGTTGGTAGTTAACGCTCCGTTGCATTGTTGCGTTGAAAGCTCAGCTATTACATGCAATAAGCCAATTTGTCTTAGTTGGTTACCCTACCGGGAGCAGTGTTATACAATGTTAAACTACGGGTGACTTGTTTATATATAGTTTTCGCAAATCGGTACATGTAGGTATGTATTTGTTATATGGGAACTTTTCGATAATGGCGTTTTGAAGTACGGAACCAACATAAATAAAAAAGGTTAAATCTCAAAAAGAGTGTTAATTTTTGTTGAGGATGTTACATTTTTAATTTAACGGGATATAAAATATAAGATATAAAATTAATTTAGTGGTGGATTAAACTAACTAGCTAGCCAGTAAAAATCTCAAAACCACCAGGTTTTCCCCCGTATATTTTTAACTTAAACTATTATTATTTGCACGAGTATGCGCATTAACTTTTATAGTATTACTAGCTGTTGCCCGCGGCTTCGCCCGCGTGAAGATCGGTAACCGTCCCATGGGATCATACTAAAGGGACATAGTATCCTACATGTTAATCCAGGATATAAAATATCTATGTGCCAAATTTCATAATCATCACAATCACCATCATCACCATCACCATCACTATCACTATCATAATCACGATCATTATCACAATCACCATCACTATCACAATCACCACCACTATTCACAATCACCATCACAATCACCTTCATCGTTATCACAATCATTATTATCGTAATCACAATCATCATCATCGTTATCACAATCATCATCATCGTTATCACAATCATCATCGTCGTTATCACAATCATTATTATCGTAATCACAATCATCATCATCGTTATCACAATCATCATCATCGTTATCACAATCATCATCATCGTTATCACAATCATCATCATCGTTATCACAATCATCATCGTCGTTATCAGAATCATCATCATCACAATCACCCTTAGACCTTATAAGAAACCTACGCATGCTAAATTTAGAATCTCTAGACCCAGTGGTTGCTGGTGGCTATGAGTTGATTTTCAGACTTTGTCACCCCATTTCTCCATATTAGGGGTTGAGTTCTGAAAAAACCTCAAACACAAATGTTTTCTCATTTATCGATAGGAGTACTCCTGTTAAGTTTCGAATAAAATAGTCGAACTAATCTTATTTCCTCACATGTAAACTTTGGACCCCCGTTTTAGTCCCTTAGGCGGTGAGTTTTGAAAAATCCTTTCTTAGTGCAGCTCTGTACCTCATACGGAACCTATGTGCCAAATTTAGAATCTCTGGACTAAGCGGTTTGGGCTGTGCATTGATTTTGAAAATTTATCAACCCATATATGGGTTAAAATCTGAAAAAACCTGAAACCCGTTTCTACTCATTTATCGAAAGGAGTATTACTCCTGTGCAGTTTCGAATTAAACAGCCTAACTAATCTTGTTTCCCCATACAAACTTTCGACTCCCGTTTCACCCCCTTAGGGGGTAAATTTTGAAAAATCCTTTCTTAGTGCACCCTTAAACCTCATAAGGAACCTATGTGCCAAATTTGGAATCTCTCAGCGGTTTGGGTTGTGCATTGATTTTCAGACTTTGTCACCCCGTTTCTTTAGGAGATGGATTCTGAAAAATTTGGAATCTGTAGACCCAGCCCAGGTTTGGGCTGTGCGTTGATTTGTGAGTCAGTCAGTCAGTCAATCAGATTCTTATTTTATATATTTAGATTTTGATGTGTTGGTGTGGCTCGACTTCCTAGAGCTTCATTGTCGGTCGCCACTGTTGATTCTGGCTTTCAGTGGTTTGGGAAAAGAAAAATACTTGAATTCATGACTCATGTTTCGAAGAAAAGAACCTTGAAAATATACTTTAGTAAAAACGCCACTTGGTGTTACAGAAATAGTTAAATCATTTCCAACTTCACACTACCGTATTTAGAATATCATCACCCGTTTGTTTGGAAAAAATTCATGCATGAATGTTTTCTTTGTTGGATTGTCTTTTTATCAAGGATTTTTCATTTTGTCTGTTTAATGATATACGCAGGGACAGTTTCCCACTGAATTTATTAGTTACGGAGGGTAGGTCGTAATGGTGTTTTTTTTCACAAATTGTTACGACTTTCAGGTGCATGTAGGACAAAACTTCAGGACGAGCGAAGAATATATCGCTCACTCTACTGTATAATTATGTTTTTGTTTTTGCATTGTCTTCATAAATTTTAGTTTTTTTGTTATATCAGGGGTTTTCAGTTGTTCTTCGCAAATATCAAAGGGACAACTAGTACTCACCCTCTATCTTAATTTTTTTAATGAGTACTTACGTACTTTTTTTGAAACTCATTATCCTTCTTACACTTTTTTGCAAACGCTGGTCAAATACGTTTTATCTACCTAAAATGATGTAAAAGTATGGTAATAAACAAGGGGTTTTGCCTGAAACCCCAAGTCAACGCTGTTCATTTAGGTTACCGCAACACGCCATAATAAGCCGAAACTATCGACAATGGTCGTTCGTTAAGTTACCGAAGCACTGCCGCACTGCCAAGACATTTTCTGTGCAACCCTTGTGTCTCTTTGCGGACGCAATCAGCGTGCAGTGGCATGCCCGTTGCCCAGTGCCCAGCAATTATTCAAAATACATCGGGCAATATTAGATAGGTGGGCGGCCGATGCGTTTTGCATTGCGAATCAGTCCGACTTTGTGCGGACAGCCCTGGGGAGCTGTAGTGTTTATGCGTGAACGTCACAGGCAGATTGTGGATTCTACCTTTTGCTGAATTATCCGTGCGCTTTGGGATTCTGTTCGCTGTCGGCTGCCACGTCTGAGCACGGGACCATAGCTGTAGTAATGCGTGCGATTTACTGGACCACGATTTATTCTGTCTTTAGGGGCCGACTAACTGGGAAACGGACGCAGCCAGCCACACAGGGGTCGTGTTGACAATTATCTCATTATTGATTGCAAGTTTTGTTGATGAGTTACCACTACGTCTATTACGGATCCTGGCTGGTTTTCATTATGCATTTAGTTTTATTGTTGTCCTGTGTGAGGGAAATGTCGTGATGAAAGTTTTAAGTATGTCCGTGGATGGCTATAAGAGTAGAAGAAGACCAAAGAAACGATGGATGGACTGTGTGAAGAATGATATGGTACGAATGTGTGAATATCTGATGAGATAACGAGTATTGGAGTAGTATTGAAAAAGAAGACATGCTGCGGCGGGTCGGCGCAAAACAAATGGATTGGGATAACAGCAAGACAATCATGATGTTGTCCTGTGTGAGTCTATATATACTTTATTTATTTCTTCATTTTTAAGGGCTATATATCCCTCAAATGGCTTAGCATGATCCTCCGTTACTCCTAAAATACTGCAGCATTAATTTTGAAATAAATATATCGTAAAGTTGAGGATTAATGCTGTGTGACGAAAACACGATTCCATAAACTTTTCTCGATAGAAAAAAAATCCAAAGTTACCTCCAAATTGAACAATGAACCGCTGGTATTCAAAAAGTACTTGAAATTAGATCATGAAACTCTGCATACTAACTGAACTAACTATAAAGCCGGTCTTATGTGTTTTATTTTTTAGTCCAATCAATAGATTTTTTGTAAATCGAAAAAAACCACTCATTTCGCACTATTCGGCCGCAGTGACTGACGTAACAACGCTTTGTAGTGCAAGCTGATTAGAACTTTATTCTAACAGTAATTCAAACAAAGTTTGAACCACCACAAATAGAGTTGCTAATTTTAGGGTTAGAAAGGCCTTAATGCTGCTGAGTCGATGTTTAAACGACTTTTAACTTTAATCGACGTTTATGAATCCTACCTATCGTTAGGATATCACACACATTTCTATTTTAGCACAAGACACAAAATAATAACTAAGCGTGAATAAAAAATATGACAAAATAATGTCATCATATCGTGATTTTTAACAGGTAAATAGTCAAATAAAAGGAACCGTGCCTTTGGCGGACTATTGCGAAATATAACAAGACAGCAGATTTTCTTACAATGACTTTAATAATACTATGATACTTGTCGATGTAAGATAGATACTGGCATTTTAATTATTATATTACAGGAATAACCCTTAACGATTCGTCCTATCCGTCTGACTCGCACTTGACCGTTTTTTTTCTTTAAAGTTGCATTTACACAATCCAAAATCATAAATAGATCGGAAGCCAGAAAAATCTTTAACACAAATTAATGCCCTAAGTATTTAAAGCGAACAGAACAGTTGGATTTTGAACGCCCTGAAGACAGTTGAAATTCCAAATGGGCTATAATATTCAGGCATTCTTATAACTAAATCTTTAGTGTTACCGAAAACGGAGACGGAATGATTTTCTTGTCTTACTTTAAAACAAAATTAAGAATTAACAAATGAGGAAAAAATAAATTAAATTAAGTATATTCACTGAACTACTAAACTACATTACATAATTTACCCCACCAAACCTATAATTTTTTCGTAAGATTTCAATGTTGGATAGTATTACAGCTACATTATCGTCTTACCTATTATTATCTAATCAATGTTAGCGATGACATCTTTGTCAATATTATACCATTGCTTTGCAAAATATCAGAAGTTTTTGGCCTGTCTCCAATGTAAGATCACCCACTTAAATTATTATTATGAGTTTTAACGGAATTGGCATATTATGCTTTGTCATTGTTATACATTTTTAAAGGTTTTTTATTTAATTTGCATTGTTCACTTGTTGGTATCCGATTGAGCTACAATTTTGCTTGAACCTTTAATTCTGGTGACAATACAATTTGAAAGACATTACTTGTTCTTCAATTTTTATAGCTAAACCAATTTTTTTTTCATCTTAATAAAAGTTTTTATTTAAAAGTTCATTGTGTATGTTTGTTTAGGTCAAAACTTGTTACTAAATTTTTAAATGGTAATTTACAGTTCATGAAGACTTTGACTTCCGAAATAGCTAAATTGTGCTTAACGGATTATCTCAAAAGATTTTTGACTAAATAATTTGCCAGTGACTTATGTCATTTTACATTACTTAACATGTTACGCCGTAAGCAGGATATACTAAAAACAATCCCTTATCAACGCAAAATAATAACAATCATCTCCGAGCATTAATTTCCCAATGTTTTCCTACCCACGGTCTACATCCCGTCCATTTTTACCTACATTTGTTCAGCCCGAACTAGATCAAGGTCACGTGAAGGTCAAGAGCCGCCCCCGGATCTCGTGTGTCCTAATAAACTAAATGCCCCATATTTTTCACCTCAGACCGGGCCGTACCACCTCTTACTCTAATGTCAGTTCGGTGTGGGAAGGAGATGCAGCTATACACGGCGTCTAGCTCCGTCTCTTTTTATAAAGTAAGATTAAAACAATACTGCGATAAAAGTCATTGGTAGACCGCTAGGATTATCTTCACACGTTCGTTCAAGGCGGTCGTTATCGCAGCGTTCGGGAAGTTCCCTCTCCACTTTTTTCATATGGGATTAAGGGGCATTGAACGCAAAATAAATGTGGAGACGTTAAACTGAAAAGTTTTCATGTTTTTAGTAGTCTGTTCTGATTTGGGGTTTTGTCGGTTTTGGAATTACTTAAGTTTGTCCGTTTGGTTGTCACAAGTCACAGGCAAGTTACTATAAAATGTTTTGATGTATTTTTTTATTGCTGTACAGAGGTATGGGTTTTAGCGGTTCTAATAGAAATTTGGTTTGTTTTGAGGCTTAATAATTTTAGAGGTTTCCGTAGAAATCTTAAAGTGGCACAGTCATCATAGCATAGATGATCTGTGGTTACAGTCTTAAGTATAGACCCGAATACGGATAATGGTCCGTTTTTGTAAAATTCAAGTTTCGTGGAAAAGCCGATGTCTATTGAGAGTAATAGTAATCTTCACATTGCTTTACAGTTGGAAAGTAACTGTATAGTTAATGATTCCATGAATTTCCATAACTTGATTTATATATGTATATATTTTTTACATAATTAATTATGTATATACATCCATCCCATTCTCATCTCCATAAATTAGAAATATCCTTTTATTTCTCTGTACATTATTATGTTATACTCAGTTCCGTTACATTAAGATAAGTAGACACGGCAAACATTTTGAAAATAAAATGTCTTATTCATTGTCACCCCCCCCCCCTCCCCCCAAATGGCTATATCCCCAGTAGTCGTAAGCCTACTCTTAAAACGTTCTTACAGACGCTGAGCGTCGCGACGTTCCGGTGCAGCCACCACAATGTGCCTATTGCTGAATGAATTCATGCATTTTAATTGCATATTAAATGAAGCCCGTAGGTCCGGCGAGGTGCTAAGCACTATTAGAATGAGTACAATTACAGATTCGTTTGATTCCCTAGTACCGAGGCTCTGGTTATACTGGTATTGCTTTGCACGGTTTGTTGCGCTCCCGAACATTATTTGTACACACTAAGCATGAAATGTTGCCAAGCAAACGTGTACGTACTCGTAGTATTTGCGGGTAGGTTTAGGAAAGGTGGAGAGGAGAGCGGGGTGGTGGTGGTCGGCGGTCACCCCTCCCCCGGGCCAGGCCGCGGTGCGTGCACGTACGAGCCATGAGGAATACCCGCATCGCCCACTGAGGATTCAATATTCCATACCGAATTGCATTCAATTGCAACATTTTTGGACAAATAGAAATAGAGCATAGCGGCAGCACCGCTTGGGCGAAAATCTTAAAAGGTTTTCAATATTGTGTTTGTCTTTGTCGGGATTTAATTTACTGCGAGTACTGAGTGTACAGCGTTTTATAAAATAACGTCTGCAGTTATTGGTTGGAAATATTGACGGACGAGTTCGTTGATGTGGTCTATTTGTTTGCTTTTGACTTTGAGAAAGAAATGACCGTTTCGGACGGTTTCGAACGACCGATCGTTTTCGGACTTTTATATAATGCCGTGTGGGAATGTCTTTCGAATCGAATAATAATGTAAGGTTTTGTCATGTGATTTCATTTGTTAAAAATAATTTCGCATTTACAGACCTATGTGGGGCTTGATTTTTATTTTTTTATTTTTCACCTCAAAAACAAATCGTTTCCCAGCAATAATAAATAATGATTTAATACCTATTCATGGAAAATATTCCTGATGCATTTAGTTATCTCGGTTAAGAATTTGCCATTTTGATAATTAGCTATTTTGAGAATTGGGTATTTTAAGAATTATTCCTTTTGCGAATTGGGTATTTTAAGAACTAGTCGTTTTGCGAATTGGCCATTTTGAGAACTAGTCCTTTTGCCACTCTGTTGCCATTTTGAGAATTAGGCCTTTTGCGCCTAAACCATTGGGTTCTTCTACCAATAATTTTTCAGCAGCAGGATTATTATTGCTATAAAAAAAAAAAAATTTTTACTTCGGTCTACTAAAAAAAAAAAAAAATTATAATTAAATATAAATAAGTATTAGGTACTTACCACCTACTTATTTAACTGGAAACAATACTATGTAGATCAGTGGTTCCCAACCTTTCTTGGACCAGGGATGACTTTGGTGTCTTTATTGTTAGCAGGGACCATAAGGTCCAGATAAACACACACACATGGACATCGACAGGATTATATCAGGGGGGTGCATCTTTAACTCACACAATGTAAAATTTAGAAAATAGGATGAAAACCTTTTAGAATTAAGATAGTGAAGGATACAAAAGCTATCGAAGCGAGCTCGAAAAAATTTAGCAATCATTCATTCGGAAATAGGAATAAATTAGTAATTCTGAAACATTTTAGAACCTCGCCTCTGCTACGTTTAATAAGATTAGGTTGAGCTTGCATCTTCTGAGCAAGTTAAAAAGTACGTATAACGATTTAACCTTTTGCGGATCATATTCGAGGCTTCTGCAGAAAACCGGTGGTCCGCGGACGTATGGTCCGCGGACCACCGGTTTTCTGCAGAAGCCTCAATAGGTTGGGAACCACTGATGTATATAAAGGCTTTGCGGCACGTGGGCAATAATACCGAACACAAAATCGTAATGTTCATGAGTGGCTAGACTTTCACCCGGCTATTTGCTCCGTCTATACTCTGTCCGCAGTAACAAGATAACACGCCACACGGTGCCTCGCCCACCAATTACCGAAATTTTAAGCCTGGATAGATTGTCACTCTATCGAGGTTCTGTTCCTAATGGCTTATTATCGTTCCTGTCCAAGAGACATTGTTCTGTCTGACTTTTGCAATTGCATTGAAGGAAAACCTGTTTAAATCATTTGGAACATTCAGCAGAAACGTATACGCATCGACATGTACGCTATTATTGTAACACTGACGTCAAAAACAATACGCGAAAAACTATGTACAGCGTGTAAAAAACCTCTTAACGAAGCCGAAAGGCACTTGTTCTCCCCGTCATTGTGATATTTTTTTTTGTTCTACATCATACCTTCTAGTTACGGATATATTGGGGTCAAAGTTCCAAGTTTTTGACAAGTTTTTATTGTAAGATTTTTACTTTAAACACCTTCACGACCCCCTATTCAACCCATCCATCAGCACAATGTTTTGAGTGCGTTACATTGAGTTCTACCACAAAACATGATATTCCACCGCAAAAAAAATAGTCGTTTACCAGCAATAAATTGTATACCCTGTATAACATACGCCCTTTTTAATTCGAACTGACACCATCAATGAACTTGGCGCGCAATTCTTTAAAAAAAGGTACTTTCGCCATTCCAACTTTTGACCGGCAAAGCGTCGTAGTCTTAAATTAAAATTCAGGTCCAACACTGTAGTATTCACAATGGACTACTCAATAATGATATGTCGATGAATTAATCCTAATCGCTAATTTAGTTTGGAGGGCGTGAAGACCCCGTGCGGCGCGCGAGCTTTGGGACAGTATTTGCATGAACTGAGTATTGAATGCCAAGTGGGATGCTTTGAAACTAAACTACTCTTTCTACGTTTTTAATTAGGTGTATTGTAATGTATATTAAAGTGATTTCATCATCTTCCTGCCCTTATCCCATGTTACTTGTGGTCGGCGCAACACGTTTTCTTCTTCCACTCTCCCCTGTCAACCGTCACACTATCATTTACACCTTTTTCTTTCATATCATTCCTCACACAATCCATATATCGTTTCCTTGCTGTTCCTCTCCCTCTCCAACCATCAACATTTATAATCATCACTCTTTTAGTCACATGCGATTCTTCCCTCCTCATCCCTTTTTTATCCATCTTCTTCACAGCCCAGCATTCCGATCCATACAGTACGAAAGGTCTAATCACGGACTTGTTTATTTTCCTCTTTAACTTGAGGGGCATCCGTGGGTCGCAAGTTGTTCCAGTGACCTGACGCCATTTTATCCATTCTGATCTGAGTTGATCCGGTGCGTTGCGTTACGTCACGGTCTACTTCACCATCCCCTTGGACAAGCGACCCGAAGTACCGGAAATCGGAACAGATCGGTATGGGCGTTCCGGCAGAGATATGGGCGTAGGGCTGGAGAGACCGCCGAAATCACAGAATAAGTATTCTGTTTTGGTCCTACTTACTTTCAGGCTAGCATCCCCCAATCTTTGACACCACACCCCCAATCTGCTCTTGACCTTTAGGCCACTCTCGGCAACCTGGCAAAAATGTCGTACACCAGCAGGGAGCCTCTTGCTGGATGTCCGACGTAAGTGCGTCCATTATCACCAGGAAGAGGTACGGGCTTAGAGCCAAGGGTCCTTGGTGCAAGCCGACAGCCACATTGAAGCTGCCGGTAGTGCCCGCTGTAGACCGGACTTGGGTACTACATCGACTGTACATCGCTATATACTTTCTCTTTCAGGGCCCACCACAAAACCTCACGAGGTACCCGGTCGTATGCCTTTTCGAGGTCGATGAACACCATGTGCAAGTTTTTGTGCGCACTTCTGTATTTCTCGCACAGCTGGCGGATGGCAAAAATGGCGTCCGTCGTTCCTCGACCAGGCATAAAACCGAATTATTTTGTGAAATTTCGCTCTCTTCTCTTAATCGTCTTTCAATAACTTTCTCCCAAACTTTCATACTATGCGCCATCAGATTTATTCCTCTATAGTTATTGCACTCCAACACCTTTGTTTTTAAAGATGGGCACCAGCGAACTGTTGCACCATTCGTCAGGTATGGCTTCTTCCAGCAACTTATTGAAAAATAAAGCTAACCACGTCCATCCATCCACCCGTAATAACTACTAAACTTCAACTGGTACACCGTCAGGTCCTAATGCTTTACAATTCTTCATTCCATTTACTGCTATTCTCACATCATCCATACTAACCATTCTCACTAGTCATTCACTAGTTTATTGTCCAGCACACCATTCCAGTTATTTTCTTCATTCATCAGTCTATCGAAGTACCCCTTCCACCTACTTTTCCTTTATTTTCTCATCATCTGACAGATCCATTCCACCTTCATCTTTTACGCATATTCTATACTTATGTACCTATTACTTTGTTATTATTTAATTTAACTGAATTACTGTAAAAATGGCTGCAAAATGCACTGACATACTCGACACCTTACCCCAAAATTATAATTTCACTTTTGTTTTTCTCCATTTAGTACAATACTATAGTTTAAAATCACAATTATCAGAATATCAAAACGAAAGTACTTGACAGCTGATATTCAGTTAAGTTTAATTTCAATTAGCGGTCCATTTGAGAGCTGCTACAGATAATGTTATATCCGCTAGCAGTTGCGAACTCATTACCAACTTTAAGCAGACTATTAATTTAAACATAATTACAGTGTCAGTATTATAAATGAAACTGTGAGGGATCAGGGTGGTAAATGGTAATTACGATTTGTTGCGTATAAAATTAATATCGAATGTGCAAAACTATTGAAGAATTAATTTAAGCTAACTACATGGTTTCAAGCACTCTACAAAGTCACCTCGCAGTCACTGTGGCCGAAAAAGGTCATAAGATAAAATTATAAAATCATACAAAATATAATTTTAGAAACTAACAACAGTTTTACTTTCGTCTGGTCCTTTAGTACGCAATATTTCACGTTGCGACAATACCAAAGAGCCAGCCAAACTTACGCCCTAAATCATAATCACGAAACGAAAAAAGGAAAAAAAAACCCTGCGTTCGGCTCCAACTGGCCTACGATACCAATTGCATGTAGAATTTCCACTGAGCAAATAAAGCAAAACGCTGCCTTCAAAGTACAATACGACATAAATACAGCTATAACATGGAAAATATTGAATCGATTAACAAAAAGGGCCAAAAGGCCGGGAAACGAACATTTTAAGGATCTCGAACTGCCTGCCAATATTCCGTGTTCGTATAGGCTTGGCGGCTGCAGGTCCTTCACCTATGTGTGTAATACCTATGCCTGCTGAAGCGTGTCCATACGAATTTTATGAAGCCGACGCAATAGACGAAGTCGAGGGTCAAATTAATGTTAAAATAATGACGAAACTTTCCTAAAATCAACTCTGATTTGTACTGTTTGGTATGGGGCCACAGACTAGAAGAGAATGAGCAGTTAGCCCATTTCATAGGTTACGATGCAAATGAAGTTGCAAGAAGCGTAACCGTCGCAGTCCGCGACGTTGGGGCAGCTTGTTTTACGTAACATCGTATCGGGCTGACCGTGCAACGTGTAACAAGTAACGTGCTACACTGCGGGTTCGTGTTACATTTGCCACAAGAACATACTGCGGACGACGACGTCTAATTTTCATAACAAAACAAAAGGAAGGAACAATGCGACCCGGCGAGATGTTGGGGCCCGCGACTGCGTACCACTACTTAGGTTTGATTGAACGCATAAGAATGTGGGAGACGCGGTAACACCGCGCGCGGGAGCGAGACGCCGCCAAGAGCGAAAGAGAACAACACATCGCAATTACCTCGTGAGATTGTTGAATAAATTTACATTCAGTTGATTGAAATAATAATGAAATTGCCGGGGCACAGAACGTTCATACGGGATATTTAAATTAATAATAAAATCATAATATTATACAAATCGCGCACGTGATCCGTACAGCTATTTCTGTTTTATTTTGGTTGTTTTTGAGAAAAATATCTTTTCTTATGTTTGTGTAATGTAAATGTATTGAATATAAAAGTAACATAATATGCGATCTATGTAGATATGGTAGAGGCAGCGCCCTCTGCATGTACGAACTTCGTAGTTTCTATAATGCAGGGACTTATTCAACCACCGAGGACGCTAAATTATTATCAGACAACCATTAATATGTTCAATCGAGTTGGCTCCGATGTTCAAAGTGCAATCGGATACACACGACTAATGCTCGTTTGCATTAAACCTTCGCTTCACATAAATAGATGTTTGTAAAAGTTTGTCGTTCATCTCGTTGCGCGTGTTAACAAGTTATGTCTCGCGTTCCAATTAATGCCTCTCTTAATAAGGTATTGTCTATTATGAAGTTAGTGCAGTCATTTAAGTGCAAAAGTTATTTTTGGGACTTTTAGAAACAAACTAAAATAATTTTGACATCTTTTATTAGTAAATGCAGTTGAATCCTACCTAATTTGGGCATAATGTCCAGAAGTACAAAGCAATAAAGTATTTGCCGTGGCAAGTTTCAGTGGTCGATCGGTTGGAAAGGGTCTGCCTGCAGGCAATAAGCCGACCCCTACTAACTGTTGCAGAAACATCTTACATCTCAAGTACTCGGCACTAGAATGCCCATTTTTGGGCCTAAGCGTTATAGCCAACAGTTTTATTGCAAAATTTTCGTCATTTTATCATAAAACAAAAAACCCGAAAATGAATCCAATTCACAATTGCAAAACTGAAAAAAATGTATTTTATTGCATAATGAAATACCAGGGCCTCCATCTTCTCGAGCGCCACCTTGTGGCCCAGTGCCTCGATTCACCCGCGCCTTCGACGGCAGAGCGTGCCGCTTCTTCGTAGCTCCCTCCCCGGGCCGTGACTAGAGTGTAGAGTGCCGTGACGGCAAAACCTAACCTAACCATACCTTTTTTATTATTATGCGGTGAGAAATGCCTAACGCATACCGCACCGTCCGGGGAGACGGTTTGGTTATGTGGAGCTTGCACCCCCTAAAAACCACAGCCGTAAACCTTTGTTTTTAACCTAACTTAACTATAAATTCAAATTAAAAAAAAAAAAAAAAAAACTCAGAAATGCAATTACCAATTTAATTGAAATTATGTAAGATTATCGTAGATTATAGTAAATATTACCTGGCCTTTAAAAAATTACACCAATTTCATGACTGTAACGGAAAGTAACGTTAGGCCCAGAGATGTAGAGAAAAGGAGAAAGCCCATTTTCCATCTATTAATATTAAGAAAGTGCCTTAAGTATAATTAAAAAAAAAACTAGACTACTATTATGTGAAACTAAATAAATTGAATAACATCATTCAATTCAATAAATCAAATATTAACTGGGCTGTCTATGTATATAGCAATTTTATTTTTCACAGTCAATACTTTTTTCCGCCGTAGTGCCTTTGAGACTTATAAAAAGTGAATTGAATTTCAGGATGTCTGGGAAAGCCAATATGTCAGTCATTATCATAAATTGCAGAAATCAAAGAACTTAAAAAGATTGACAGCCTTCAATTTTGTGAAAATAGAATGTCATTTTGTGACATGTTAATAATGTGGTGCCAGTTGTCCTTTTGTTCTTCATTTTGAGGTGTTTTTTAAAATGACTCAATCAAGTGTGGGTTTTGGACATTTTTGCCGGCTGCTAACTTCCCATCCCTTTTAACTACATAGAAGACCACTGTAAGTGGGAAAGTTTTAAGGTAATAAATTTGAATAAGCATACGTTGTGTTCTACAGGGGGAGAAGTGTTACATTTGAGGGGTGAAGGGTACAATCAAAGGGTATATTCAAACCCATTTTAAGAAATGGGGTGGTGTAGCGGTTCTATTCTTCTTAGATATAAAACCGGCCAAGTGAGAGTTGGAACTCGCGTGGAGAGGGTTCCGTACTATGCCAGTCTTATATTGAGTGTACCACTTTATTTTCAATTGAAAGAATTCTTATAGGTTTTCCTGTACTCTATTAGCAATGAACTATGTTTTGTATTTTCTTTTTTCAAAATTTTAGACTCAGTAGTTTCGGAGATTGGGGGGGGGGGGGAATAGTCAATTTTCGCCTTCTTCCATGAATAAAATCAAAACTATTTATTTTACAATAATAACAAAAATATATTTGAGATCCCCATTACGACCCCTTTCATTTAATATATATAATATATTCACAGTAAGGTTGCAAAACATTTTTATATTTTTTTTAATTTTTGTCCCTCGAAATTTTTCCTGATTTGGTCCAGTAGATTCGGAGCAAATTGGCTGTGATAGACAGACGTACAGACAGACACACGCACGAGTGATCCTATAAAGGTTCCGATTTTATTAATTTTTCTTACGGAACCTTAATAAATGCATATAAAAGTTACAAAGATTGATTTGAAAAATAAGAACAAAATAATAAGGTGTGTTAAAATATCTGGGGCTCTAAGAAACTAACTGGGGATGTTAATATTACGTTTTACTTTCAAATAATCAGTGAAATGGTTTCATCAACCATCCTAAACATTTAGATTTTTTAAATTTCTGAGACAGCCGCTTCAAATAGGTAAATAAACTGACCATATTTAAAGCGCAACACACACAAACCTTTAAATTTCAATAAATGAGCAATCTTTCGCTACGGAACTCCCATAAGATAGTGAACTGAAAATAATGGGAAGCATCAAATTAGCCGAAAGGGTTGAAGAAAGAAAAACGAGGAAAACCTTAAACAGTAAAAAGTGACAAAAGTCAGTCTTCGTGGAGGGGCTGATGTCATACAATGATAACGATATCTTTTTGCCAAATGGCAACTGTAAGAAACCCTTTGTTACCCACCAAGTCTTTTATTTTAGACCGTGCAACCCGCCATCGCTAGATGGAACGACAAGGAATTGTACTGGCACTGAAGGTTTCACGGAGCTTAGGGACATCATTAAGTGCCAGATAAAATATTATTTAAATATATATTTCTATACTTACTCCAAAATATATACACTTGACTGCCGTAGAAATCAGTCAGAAACTAAAAAAATACAGTCGTGCAAAAAATCCGCAAAGAAGCGCATCTCAGATCCTGACACGCACGCATTTAAATGTGCTCATCCTTGACCTAACCCAGCGAGGGTCAACAGACACGACCCATTACAACGTATCAGAAACTATCCGAACGGAAAAATCGGGCGGGTCGGCGGCGGCGGCGTCGCGGTAGGGCGACGAGCAACCACCGAGCGCAGAGCCAAGTGCGCGGGCGTCGCGCAAGCGCCCGGGGTTCAACGTAAGCCGGCGCAGATGTCGCGGGCCGACCCTGACCTAGCTCAAGTGCTGGGCGGGTCACGTGGTCGGGCGGGCGGCTAACTTACTCCGGTCGTTCACCTTGAGACGGAGTGGGTAGCGAGAGGTGGCGACAACGATTCCTCGCTTATCAATGATACCTCCCTCCGGAGTTTCTCCACAAATAAATTCTCATTCCACAATAGGACAGATTATTGAAGAGTCGTGTTTCTCTCAAATTAAAGATGTAATAGCGTCAAGCGCGGCGTAATTTGTACCGCTGCGAGTACATGTGTTAATTTAATGCGTCAAAAGAATTGTGCTGTAGTGTGCTTTTAGCGTATCAGCAACTAGTAATTACCAATAGTACCTATTGATAATTTAATTTCATCAGTAAAGGTCTTTGCTTGGCACAGCGACATTGATAAGCTATTATTACTACAATGTTTGGTAAAGCAATTACGATAGAATTAAAAGAACGACATAAAATTGTACATAACAACAAGGTGTCACATAATTATACACGCCGATAACAGACGCTAATAATATTTTACAAAGCAATTACCTCGTCTATCAGATAAAATTCTGTAGCGATACATTAGCTGCCTTTCAAACTTAAAGCGATTGTTAATATGCAAAATGTTGGAACAGCAATAAGTTATAATATCTACTAATTGCGTATAATAAGTCGGTGAGGCGTCCGTCCATCCGTCCGTGAGCTCGGTGCAAGTGCACTCGCGCAGGTGGATATTATAAAGTTATTAGCTTCTCTACGTTTTACCCCGCGACTGTACTTTGTATACAGCGTGACATTTTTATAAAAATTGATATCGTATTTTTTAAATGTCAACATTTTACAAACATAAATATGTTTTTATTTGCGCAGAGCCAAGTTGAAGGTGAAGCGGGGCACTCGCTGGAATGTCACTTAGTATAATAACTACCAACTGTGTTAATGCTCAATTAATTAGTGAACACGTCTCTTAAACACAACAAAGGCCATCAATTATAAGTCATTTGATATTTTTTCATTTCATTTTTATATCTTATTGAGGCTTGTTAAAGAAATGGTTTCAACCGGCAGAAGTATGATATATAAGTATAAAATTATGTACTTTTTATAAATGTTAAATTCGTAGGAAACCTGTTTTTGTTGCAGAATAAGTTTTGTAGTGGTACTGAGGTAAGAAAATGAAGCGAGTAATTTTGATCGTTGATGATGAAATTTAAAAATAGCATTCTTGATACGTAATATCTTAGAGGTTTTTATGAAATACCTTGTTTGGTTTGTAATGGTATCGTAGAATGGCGAAAATACGCTACGTAAACAACTTATAACTTAGAAGATAACAAAAAAAAACGCAGAATTAAAATAAAAAAAACTAAAAGAAAACTAATTGCATTACTTCGACATCTTCGCTTTTATAAACTAGATTAAAACCATGCCCTAGATATTTCTATTTAATAGGAAAATAACATGATCAAGTCCCCGAAGATTCCGCTTCGAGGAAATTTTAATTTAATGTGTTAGTAAATAATTTTGTTATGTTTTCATTGACTTTCAATATGACTACGGAACCATTATCGATGAAAACATGGAGTTAAGCTGTTTTTATAATAACGGAATTTGCAAACGAGCTCCCAGCCTACCTGACGGTACAGTCACGAGCACCATTTTAATATGTTCACACTTACCAACTTTTAAAAGTGATTTTCTCCTCCTATATTATATTCATTGTAATTTAATGTTGTTTCTAAAATAGAATTTTTTAAGTGGTGAAAAAGATGTTATCTCAATGTTCCGATCGTTACTCCACTTCAAAATCGCTTTTAAATTTTCTAATTACTTGAATGAGAGATGAATAATTGATCTCATTCCAATGATGAAATCGCTACTCCAAAAAAAAAAAGAATTTTGCCGTGTGTATACATGTTTGTGCTCGTAACTGTACCTCGAAACACTCTTAAAAAGTTATTAATTAAAAAGCATAGTTAAATATTAACTGGCAATGAACAAACACTCAAGAGTTGAATTAAATATGACATTATACCAGCAGCGTCCGTATTTAGCAACTGGTTGCTATTCGGGAAAACATCTGCCAATTTATTTAAGTACATACAAGCTGTCCCCGCGACTCTGCTCGCGTAAAACAATACTTAAGTCATAGTAAATGTTATACAGAAGTACTTTGTGGAATCCGTTGCAAATTCTGATTGAGTTCATCCATCTAGTAATATTATTAAATTAAACTTGTATTACTTTTATTTATTTTTTATTTACGCGTACCTAATCTAACTAGCTTTTTATTGAATCCCATCCATTCTAAGAAAAAAAATATCAGCTGTTCAGTATAACGTATGGAAGGATATTTTTACTAAACCTTTTATCCAAATCAGGAATGGATAGTAATCCAGTCGACATGTCGAAGAAGGTAAGGGTTATTTGAAAAGTCTTAGGAAGGCTTTGTCCTCCAAACAACCTGTTAAAGTTCCATTAAATTTACTTTAAAGATCTAGATGTGGTATATTGGAAACTCTTCAGACAGCTGTCTCTATGCTAACTCGCTAGAGACCATAATAATAAAATGTCATGTAAACTGTCTGTCACAATTAATAAATGATTTAACGAATTAACAAGATTTGCTAATCTGACATTATGGGTTAGAGACATCATCTCACTTAAGCAGCAAAACTGACCACCAGATACCACCCATTTCTAACGTCAGAATCACTGCAACAGTTTCCAATCATCTCAATATCTAGTGCGGGCTATTCTAGACCAAAAAGTATCCGTCCGGTTGTAGCAGCAAATGAAAGGAAGTGTGTACATAGATGTTCGACTGAATGGCCGACATCCACCTCCTTGCTACAACCGTAAAGACGCATCCACACTTGCGACTCACTCACATAGACATGACGACTGATATTGGCACTTGCATTTGTCGCGTTTGTCCTTGCAATTACTATTGCCGTCGTGTCCTTATTAATAAAGAAATAATTTGCTGGAATTTTGAGATGTACAATAAAGATTAGATGTGCAACTCCGAATAGACACGCGACAATAGCTTTAATGCATCAATAGAAATCGATCCACGCGACAGATATACGATGTACTTTTAGTAAGTTCACTTTCAATAAGCTATACTCGTTGTGACAATTACGATACGCTAGTTAACAAACCATATTTTGTCCGATGACAGGACCGTAATCGATAAAGTTGAAAAACTGCGAGCTAAAGGTAATTACCTGAGTCATGTGTAAACGAGCTTTTATATATCATGGCAGCAAGCACGCCTACATTTTTTTTTATTAAATTTGTAATCTTTAGTCGTGTCTTCCTATAGTGCGAACTATTCTTGCGTGCGTCATATGTAATTGATACCTAGTCGCTAATGTGCGCCCTGCTGAATATTTTAGAAGCATGACGGCAAATGACACACATTTTTTGGCGTTTGTTCTATTGTTGCTCGGAAAGAAATGCGGGGAGGCTGTATTAACCGTCTGTAAAAGAGATGGTCAATAGTTCTTACTAGAACTGTCATCTTAAAGTCAAATGAATTGTATTGTATTGTATAACGGGCTGGTGTCCGCAACTCCACGTCAAAGCGCGTATTTTGCGTAAGGGCTATAATCCACCACGCGGGCCCAGTGCGGATTGGTAGATGTCACATGTCTTCGAATTTTTGGTTCTAGGACATGCCGGTTTCCTCACGATGTTTTCCTTCACCGTTTTTGAGAGCAGTGGTGATGAAATGAATATTACACAAAGTAATGCGCCTGCCTGGGTTCGAACCCACGACTCACTGTTCGTAAGTCGGGGCCGCCACCACTGGGCCACCGCTGCTCTCAAGTCAAATGAAAATCGATACTGCTCACTGCTGAGGATGTGGGCCCAGTTTCCAAATCAGTTAACGTGTCAGTGCGTTTCTCCATCAGGAATTTGTCAATAGCTGCCCGCATCTGGCTTTGTGTTCAGTTGATGGCTTGCCTTCAATTACATGGGACTTGATCATAAATGCCGAAATGTGCGGAAACATAACTGGTGCATGTAGGTTACCTACCCAGGGGTTACAGGCGTGATGTTATGTGAAAATACATAATAATATAACATAAACCCACGGTTCCTCAGCGATTCTATTGGTATCACAGAACTACATAGTTGCCATTTATCTAAAGTATTAAAAGCAAAAATAAATTTATTATGTCCTGAGTGTTTTTACAAAATGACGAAATTTAATTATTCTCAAGACGGATATTTTACAGGCACTGTATGTAACATAGCACGCTCGTACATTTTAATTAAAAGTGACTTTGGTTCACTTTTCCCTTTGATTCGTACGTCATCAGGATAATCACTTGAAATGAGAATCAGAAAAATGTTTACATTACTTTTGCATAAAGAGCAGCGGTGGCCCAGTGGTGGCGGCCCCGACTTACGAACAGTAAGTCGTGGGTTCGAATCCAGACAAGCGCATTACTTTGTGTAATTTATTTGATCACCATTGCTCTCCTCACATCTACCAATCCGCACTGGACCCGCGTGGTGGATTTTAGCCCATTCCCTCTCATAGAGAGGAGGCCGTGTCCCAGCAGTGGGAACTGGATAGGCTGATGATGATGATGACTTTCGCATGTCTGCAGACACCAAAATGGTCGCTAAAAACCTTTGTTTTACCGCAAAATAAAGTTCTGATATTCTCGTGTAATTGAAAAATATTTTTCAGATTTGTAGAATTGTTATAATAGCAGTAACCTAATTAATTAAGTTTGATATTCATGAACACGAATCTATGTGTGGATAAAATAATCCAATTGAAAGGTTTTTTATTGGAAACTACAAACTAGCAATCCGTCTCTACCGGTTTCAACAACAGACAAAGATGGAGATATTTTTAAAGAATGTGTTTCTAAATCTTCCCGAATAAATTCTGAAAATGATGGTGAAAAACAGCATCAAAATGACATGTTAAGAGGAACAGCGCTGCCATACATAATTATACAAACAACAAAATTATTCAGAGTTAATTGTGTCATTTTCTTTCTATATCCTAAACTAAGAAGACAAATCTTCTACACCACAACTAAGCAAGACAGTCACTTTGACCGTATGTCCGGTAACTTTCGTGGTACGGCCGGATCCGGGCCGGATCCGAGCGGAACTGGGATTTCCGGGCTGAGTCTTCGCGGCACACCGGTTTCCGAGGCTTAACTCAGCCACGACACGACTTATTGGTATGTTACTTCGTGTTAGCTAACGAGACACTCGTGTTACTCGTTTATATTGTCTGTTTATTTCGTTAATTGGTTAATTATTTGTTTTCCTACTGATTTTAGCTTTATGTGAATTAAAATTGAACACAATTGTTTATGGTTACTCCTGTGCGGCGAAGCCCAAAAAGAGGGTTATGTGTTTGCACTGTATGTCCGTTTCTTTGCTTCCCCGTTAGTTTTGTGTTAAGATAGTGTTCAGGTTTTTACGCAATGAGCTAGAATACACTTTTTTAACTGCGGTCGGAAATACAAAGCACGTTCTCAAACATTGTCTAGTAGGTTAGAGTAGTATTTTTAGATCATAATTCATTATTATTCCTATTTCAGTTGTTGGCTTTTGAAACGTTAATTCTAATTTTGAAATTTTAGAATCTAAAATGTTCATTATTTAGTTTCAAATGCATTTCAAAAATATATCTATATCTACACTAATGATATTATAAAGAGGAAAGATTTGTATTTTTGTATGTTTGTAATGAATACACTCAAAAACTACTGCGCCTATTTCAAAAATTCTTTCACCATTAGAAAGCTACATTCACCCTGAGGCTATATTTTATCCCCGTACTCCCACGGAAACGGGAACTACGCGGGTGAAACCGCGTGACGTCCTCTAGTTAGATATATTTACAAAAGAAAGTAGAGTAGGTAAGTATGTGAATTTGTGATCATAATCTAGTCAGTATATTATATGATTATGTTAAGTTTAACCTAAGGTTTAACGTTATCAGTTGCGGCACCCTAACAGAGCCATGTACGAAGGTTAAGCTAGTCATAACCTGTATAACAGTGTACATCATCGGCCAAGCCTTTTTCCAACTATGTTAGGTTCCTTTGTAGCTGCTTAATGGCCCCACAACCCAATTACTATAGGTAATACAATACTCCTTGTCGCTTTGTCAGGCTTTAGGACTACCCGTAACGAATGATAAAGGTCTACAAATGACAGCCGGGACCAACGGCTTAACGTACTTCCCGAGGCACGCCGGGAACTCGGTATGTAATGGATGGTCACCCATCCAAGATCAACTTTGCAGATCCATCCGTGCAGCTTTATTATTTAGCCACGAGTAACAGTATGTACAAAAAATAAGTAAGCAAATATCTCCCTTTCGTCAGCTGTCCACGAAGGTGCGCCGATGCGGCCGTATGACGTCCGGTACATGCTCTGGACATGTCCGTGATTTAATAACGATACGCGACAGGGAAAGGGGAAATATTACAAAAAGTCCACGCACACAACAACAAAGGGTTGCGTCGATTTCTGGCGTTTAACGTTTTATTTTATCGGTCGATATGGTTTTTTTTTCCAAATGCAAATTCGTCAATCCGGAAACAAGTATTTTTTTTTAATTAAATTGACAGCTTCACGCCTATTTTAATGACTGTCATCGGTATGCTTGCTTGTCCCATTTCGAATTCGGAAAAAAAAAGAAGAAAAGCCTTGATTTTTTTTTTTATCAAAATTGACAGTTTTACACAAACGACACTACGAGACTCTTATAAAACCAACTGAAAAGTAAACACTATAGACGAAGTCATTTCTAATCGTACTACATAATACTCACATATTCGTCTCAGTCGGCTTTCGAGTGTCTATTAATATCAAGAAAACTTTTCTACTTGGCTATACAGATCACAAAATTGGTCAACGGGTTCAGTTGACCAATTCAAAAATGCACTAGGTCGAGTGGACCCGCGGGTCCCGCCTGTTCATCAGTTGACTAAAGAGCCTAAGTTGTTGTAGTTTTTTTTTTGTTTATCGCTCATAACATTATAATTATTTTGTTTTAACTATGTATTTTATAAATATTTTCTGGACGCGTACCGTGAGGGCTGGTCCGAGGAGGCCCGAGATAAGAGGACATGGAAGAAATTGGGGGAGGCCTTTGCCCAGCAGTGGGACAGTGTAGGCAAAATAAAAAATAGTTTCGAGTATTTTTTTCTGTTATTGGACCTACTGTGTATTGTCTC
This sequence comes from Xestia sexstrigata, assembly GCA_941918905.2. NCBI lineage: Eukaryota > Metazoa > Arthropoda > Insecta > Lepidoptera > Noctuidae > Xestia > Xestia sexstrigata. The sequence goes on along the minus strand of OW799200.2, from coordinate 4,401,999 downwards.
TGCAAGACTGATAGAAAATGCCCAAGACATTAAGTCCGCCTTTGTACAGTTTGACGTTTTTAACTATTATAAGCATCACCTTTGTACCTACTACCTATTTATCTGTTCCTTTCTTATTTTCTATATTTAGTGTGTAAGTACTTAAATTGTTGAATAGAAGAAATCAAACTAAAATCATCTAAGTTCTCAACAGTAAATGCACGTCAAACAAATTACTTCACAATAGTCAGCTTATGAGTTACAAATAGTTCGCCGACAGTAATGACATGGTGGGTGTTACCGAAGGGGCACAACACTCAGTCCGGGCGGTTTTTCACCTGTCGCCAAAACAAACAATAATATTCTTTAAAACTGTTCCGGATAAGTTTTAGTTTGATCGATTGTGAATCGTCGTGAATAATTTAACAATGTCATAAGGACTCACAGGACAGATTTTGTACGTAAGGTTCCGCGGAGTGCCTAGCGGGACTCTTTCGTGTTTCACTGTTATTACTGGAGTCAAGTAGATACAATATTCAGGGGACTGAATAGATTGCACCGTGAAGCTAAGTAAATAAGAACATGACACTTGTTATCCCTAGGTAGTCTCCTCGATATATGCACGGATATGCTAAACGGCATTTTTTTTAAATCGATTTTTAATCCATGTTCCATTTTCTCTTATTCGCAGGGCAGGCGATGTCTAACACTTCATTAACTTCGTAAATTTAGAGGTTTTTAGTTATTAATGCAAAAACGAAACTTTACCGGTGCCTGAATATAAACTCACTCTTTGGCCGATTATAATTTAATATTTATGCGAAAACCTGCACTACTTCGAATGACCGAGTTGACTATTTGAATGCACTAATTTCATGGAAATTGTTTTATTTTCAACTTACATTTCAAATGTTTAACCTGTTATTTTCTACAATACATGGTGTACAGAATGAAGATTGCGAATGTAGGGAAGTCCGGAATATCTTAGTGCAGTTCACAAACAAGGCTAATTATAAATATAAGTAGATGACCTGTCTGCAGCACCCTTCGCCGTCAAGACCGACTCTCAAAGCTAATTCCTAGATACTGTAGTCACCGTTGACGCCTTTCTGTCATCCGGCCACCCGAAAAGCACTTTCCAGGCGCGTTAAGCACTCGACTCTGATGGGGAGAGTGCCCCCCCGCAGCCCCTCCCACTAACGCGCCGCCCGACTTCGAAAAAAGGCGATGCACTTCATATTGTTCTTTTTGTGTCCACGATCGATCGTTTCAGTGAAGGAGTGAGTTTTTATCTGTTCGGCCCTGCTTCAGTTACTTCACATGTGGTGGGCTAATTGGGGGATGCGTTCGGACCGCTCAATTTGAAAATAGACGAGCCGCGGTTTGGTCCGGGGGGGGGGGGGGCGAAGGGCTGCGGGGGGGGGCAGCTTGAGATTTTGGCGAGGACACCCGATGGGGAATTGAGATAACGCAGCGTTCGAACGACAGGCTCTTATTTTATTTACACCCCTGCATCAGTACGAGCTTATGATTACCCATGAACGTTTTCAATCACCAACGAATGAAAATTGTCGGTGTTCTGAACGAGCGAAGGAGAGAAAATAAGGTTGGGTTCAAACGAAATGCAAAAACTGTGCCCCGGGGCTTAGGTTTGTGTTAAGCTTTATCTGGTTTTCGGATTGGAATCAAGGTTGACAGTTTTAACGTTTCGACCACATCGTGCGCGTTGTTCTTTAAAAGTCGGAGTTGGTTCCCTCACCTGTAATTGGCGCATCCACGTGCGACTGTGCGTCATTAACCCTAAGCCTGCGGCTGCTAATCCGACGTACAGTAAGCACGTGTGATTGGTCAGAAGCCCGCACACGTGCAGCACGTGTGATGGTTCCGCCAATGGATTATTGGCACTGCCTACTTTGTCTTCTGCCTTATTTGCTTTTATGTTGTCACGGCGCGGCGGCTGCAAGAGCTGCTGTCATTGTTAACAGTTCCCGTTAAACCAAGCGTCACCGTTTACTTATGGATGCATGAATATGAACAAATCGGTTTTTTTGCTTCGATTCATTAATTAATATTTTGGGCTTTTGGTGGCCGTCTGTAGGCAGTCATACATACGAGTAGGTATAATACATTCGTTGAAAATAAAAAGGGCCTTTCTTATAGCATATATGACACATTGGTTTTATAATATACACACAATTGTGATTTATGATATTATTATTGTTACACTAACGAGAATCAAAGTGGATTCCTCCGCTCGCGCCAATATTCCCGCAGCGCCCGGCGCGAACCAGTGTTACATGAATTAAAATATTCGTACTTACGTCGCACGAACCGAGCACGCGATCTGTACTTACCTGTAAAAGAAAGCAATGTTCAATTAAACACAGTTCGTAAATTGCAACAGGAAAATTTTATCAATATAAATTACACGAGAGTTCGATTTCCAGGTCGAGCAGTGTTATTGGGTTTTTCCAGAAGGTATTTCTCAGTAGCAACGACGGAGTCTGAGAAAAGGTGAGATCCATCGAACAGCACCGGGCCCCTTTAGTTTATTATGGTCTATATGAGAGAGGAGGCCTGTGTGCCTGTGACACAAGCCTCTCTATTACTGGCTCAGGCTCTATAGGCTATATATCTGGCTAAGAATGCATAGCGATCGCATTCTGTCACACACACAATCACTTTCAATCGATACTACAATAACTAAACCGGTCCATACCGTCACAAACATTATGCTTGAGGGGCTCCCCCACGCACACTAGCGCCACTTTAGAAAAAAAATCAGAACTCGTTAAATACACAATTAATATAAAATCTGATTGACAAATTCAATCTTTTGGTCTTCTAAATTATTTACGTCTGCTTAACTCATTGAAACATAGCTTGCTGTCGTTACAGATACAAAATGGCAAAAACGGCCGTTTTTAGCAATTTTTCTAACTGTAACTACAGTGAAGTATATTTTCATGAATTAAATAGACGTCAATAAACTAGAAGACCAAAAGATTGATTTTGTCAATCAGATTTTATATTAATTGTGTATTTAACGAGTTCTGATTTTTTTACTAAAGTGGCGCTTGTGTATGTGTGCTTAACAATAAAACTATCAAAATATTGTTAGTAATTTTATATTCACATTAACTTAATATTAATAGATGGCGTGGAGATTGTGTGGAACAACAATGTAAGACGCAGCCAAGCGGCCGGTGTCCGTAACTTACAACTGCGCTCACATGTTTCACTCATGTATGATAATAATAATATATTAATTCACGCTATACGCCCAGCACTACATATATATGTTACAGTTAAAACAGTTAATCGATCAAAAGCAGTTAAGACTGAAAAGCAATGACGATTTTTGTACTGTAAGTCAAAATTATAATTTCAGGTTTAACGCGTCTTCTTTATTAAAAATCTGGGGGCAAGGTGTCCCCGCCGAGACGGGCCATCTGTTTTACGGAACGTCTTGGTTATACTTATCTAGAATATTTTTATTACAAATAAAAATCAATCAACCTACTTAGGTTACTAAGGAAAGAAAAGTTAGGTACTCGCAACGGGTGCGTATGCGTAGGTGTATGTTGGACGAAGCAAAAGAAGTAAATGTAAGGATCCACAGGTAACTATTTAACTTTCGTTTTTATTCATGTTCACCAAATTTAGCGGTAGGCACGCGGTTGACGCGGAGCGCGGGGAGTGAAAGTGCTATCCCATTTGCTATTTCAAGGTCACATGCCGTAGCGATGGGACAATGACATTAAACAGATTCTAATATCGATAATTAAATTTAAACATAATGACAAATTAATGTTATACTTGCTGTTGACGCGACCTTCGAACCCCACGTATTTGAAACGGATTGTGTATACATTTCATTGGTTTTAATTTTTATGTAGTTTTTTTTTTATAGTAAACTGTTAAAATCAAACTTTCATACATAATTCATTCTCTAAATTGCTAGCGTCATCACGGGATTAATATCTGATCGACAATAAAGAGATAAGGTATACGAGCATCAAGTTACATCAGTGCAAATGCATTGATGTGTAGCGCACATGAATTGCCTTCTGCGCGGAATCTAGAGGTGGATATCTGTGGACGATCTTACGAAGTGGCGTTCTGTAGTTTCTGCCCCACGGGAAAAAGGCGTGACTTTATCTCTGTTAGGTATCTCGTTAAAGTTGTAACCGGTCAACAGTTGTCTCGGCTAATTTACAATTTTAACTGTGACATAAATATATTCTTTTTGTTACACCTGGCACAAATATATGAACGTGTTTATTTATAAGGTGTGTTTTGTCTTGGCTTGAAAAATGTAAGGGTCTTTTGGTCCTTCAAATGTAACTTTAGGAAAATATTATGCAGTTACGGCAACTGTGTCTGGATCTGGATATTCTTAGAATTTGCTTGAAACCAGGCGTTACTACTTTGGTCCATAATCAGCCTATAGATAATGTGCCTACAGCGGGGTTACAGCCCTCCATATTCATCAGACCAGTATTTAGTTGTTTAACGGAGTATATCTACTGACCTAAAATGAATCCTACCGGCTATCCCAAGAAAAAATCGGTCAAGTGCGAGTCGAACTCGCGCATGAAGAGTTCCGTACTATCGTATATTTTTTTATTGTTTGTTGTTATAGTGGCAGCAGAAATACACATTCTGTGATTTCAACCGTCTAGCCATCACGGTTCATGAGATACAGCCTGGTGACAGACAGACAGACAGACGGACGGTGGAGTCTTAGTAATAGAGTCCCGTTTTTATTTATAAAATAGTAACAAAAAGATTTTCATTTATTAAATAATTTCTTCGTAAATCATCAATCAAGCTATCATAACTATTTACTCAAAATTAACGTTAGCATAAATGTTACGAGTCAATGTTTCAGAGAAAATCTTCGCGTGATAGTACGATGGTCTTTAAATCGGCTGCCTATCACACCGATGTTCAGTGATGAATGCTCGGCGAACAGGTGCAGGTGAGTTAATTATAAATCAACATCGAAGTGCCACGACGATGTAGTAAACTTCCTAGTTTACTACATCGTCGTGTAATTATCCTTAATTACAACATGATTAAGTATGTTTAAAAATAAAAGTATATTTCGATGAATGACTTTGTCCTGAAAAAGTCTTTCCTCGACTTTTAGGAGCTAATAATAATATTTTAATCAACATACAACCTAGCACAGGCCTGCAAATTGCAAAAAACGTAAGACAATTTGAATTTCGCGGGCTGTTTGGAGCATTCACCTTAATGTATATTGCTCGTTACGGGGTTGTCATTACAAAGACAAACATGAATAATCTATTTTCATTAAAGATTAATGTATTCCACATTACATTACTATATTTACCATGGGTTAATCATTCTTTTTTGTACTTCAATAAATACATGAAACTGTACATTAAAGTTTTTCAATATTTTTACCGTAAGCAAAATCCAAGTGATTTGATAAGACCTGTATCAAAATAATACGGGTCCTAACAAATACTATGTTCGGAACAGCACAATTTCGTTACAATAAATATGAGAATATCAGTATTTAAAGTTGATAGGTGTAACATTGCACTAATCTTGCTTGTGAACGTACAGTGGACCGCACTTCGAAGGCACATAGAACTTGGGAAGCGTAAGTACGGATTTTCAATTCATTACTGATTTTGTTGGTAAATACATATTTACGATGAAATGAATTAATAGTAAAAAATCAAAGGCATTTAAAAAACAAACACTGCAGCTTTATTTATTAATCCTCGCCTGAAAAGAGTCGGCCGAGACTTTACAAGGAATGCATGTTTAATCAACTGGGAAATTCTGTGTTACTTGACTTTTTGTAATGAAATTAAAATTTCACGAAATCAATTTAATCTGAGTATCCTTTAATTCTCGACAGTCTGAATGTATTATAAATGGAAAAGTATTTTCTCGGCTTATTTTTAATCAAGTAGACCTCAAGAGGAGAACTAAAATATTGTTTGGTATTTTATTTATTAACTTTGTGTGACGATTATTTACATTCCGTGTTCTAGTATCAGGAATTTAAATATGTGAAGATTTTTAGGATACAGCATTTAATACAAGAGGCAATGTAACCTAAAACTTATTTTTTGGAACGCTAACTTTCTATTATATTATAACTTAGCAATCACTTATCACGTAATGTCAGCACTTTAATTAATAAAGGGTGTAAAAAGACCTTTAACGAAGCCGAAAGACACTTGTTTTCCCCGTCATTGCGATGTTTTTTTTGTTTTAGACCATGCCTGGGAACCTTCTAGTTACGGAGATATTGGGGGTCAAAGTTCCAACTTTTTCACGTTTTTTTTAAATACAAGTTTTTAATGTTATGATTTTATTTTAAATACCTCCACGACCCCAGTAATATTAAATGCATCCATCCGCACAATGTTTTGAGTGTGTTACATTGAATCCTACGTAAATCGTGACTTTCAAAGAAGAAACATATCGTTTCCCAGCAATAATTATTGCGTAAAGTTACTTAGTTTGATGTACAGAATGCTTGGTTGACGGCTTCGTGAAGTGTCCGTTTACACCCTGTACCTATATTGCGTTCGCGAGTTTCTGCATTTTCTTTACGGTTCCGTTTACAATATTTGTGTACTGTTCACACGAACTCTTTGAACTCCAGTCTGTCTGTCACATGTATTTTTTCAAGAATGACTAAAAGTGTGAGATTTGCAAGTATTTCAAGTTCCGGAAAGCCTTCATTATGGGCTTTCAACACACTTACAAATGAGTTAATTGATTTACATTTTGACTACCTAGGGACTCTTGACCGAAAGAACGAACGCACACTTAACCGTTCTATCAACAATTAAATAAATAGGTATAAAAGTATTCGCTATTTGTTTTAAACAAAAAAGCGTACGTTTTAGAAAGAGCACATGGTTGCGTATTATAAAGGTCGCTGGTTCGGCTACATAGTTGTTTTGCAAGGGACGTAATAGGCCAATTAATACCATATTAGCGTTTTAAAAGAATCATACAAGTTCCCCAACCCTATTTTGAATTTTATTCAAATCAGTAATTAATTAGGTACAGTGTACCAAAAGTCCATAGGCAATCTCACAAAGCAATAGCTTGACGTTTAGTTTGACTTACGACCTTCTACTTTCAAGAAAATAGACATTGTCGTGTACTTCATAATTTCAACGTTGTAATATTAAGTCAAGATGGCCTAGCGGTTAGGCGCGTGCAGATCTATGAGTGAATCAGTAAGCCGTGAGTTAAAATCTCACGTTGTTACTTTTAGACTTTTTGAAAGTTTCTACTCGATTGGAAGTAATGGGACAGAAATATATTCTTTATCTTGTGGAATTATTTGACACCTCATCGCAAACTGTTCGCCGTGCCCTCCACGCTGAAGGCTTGTATCACAGAAGACAAGCTAAGAAGCCCTTCTTGACAGAAAGACATAAAGAAGAAAGATTTTTGACTGGAATACTACCAAGAAAAACCTTTTAAATCAAGCCAAAAGGTTAGGCTTAATTTATGGCGCAAGGATAACACTCACTGATCTGATAAAAACATAATCCCTAATACAGACTCAGGTCGAATTACGGTTAATATGTGGATCGTGTGGGGATGGATAAGTGCAGCAGGGCCAGGAGAAATGGCTTTTATTCCTCCACTCGCCAACAGTTCTACTTATGTAGAAGTATTAGAAGATGTCATGCTACAAAATATTAATCCCTAGATGTTTTAGTTTTAATTAGACGTGTAACAAAATTATTTAGTGATATTAACTTATCCGTAATTATTTAATGATTAGTTTAGTTTCTATCTTCTTTTCTTCGAGAAAATGAACACTTAAACTATAACCTCAATACGAGTAACATATATTGTGACGTCACATAGAAAAAAAAATCATAAAGTCTAAATCATTTATATTAGTTTTCAATAAACTCTGCTGAACACCAATACCAAATTGGGTATCTAATATCAACAATAATTATTATATTTGTGCGACTAGAATAATTATTATCCTTTCCTTGTTACTTAGTATGTTGGTAACTTACAGTAAGTGGGTATACCGTATAAAATAAAAAATCTTATGAAAGGTTACAAGAGAACTTCTTTGATATCTAGGCAGGAATGTGATTTTACATTTCTCATGCAAGTTTGTTAATTTTATTAATAAATAAAACGAATAAAGATTTCTTTTATCATTCAGCACGACTTTTTTATTTCCACCTTCCAACACCGAAAAGATAATACACAATCATATAAAGAGTTAAATAATAATACTGTGGTGTTTTACTAATATTTAACTTAAAAAAAAAAAAAATAAGTATGAATCCATTATAAAAAAAAACAAGTTTTTACATAAAACAAAATAATAAACTAAACTAATAACTAATATTACCAAGAAACAAAAAACCCACACATTGTGAACGAGATTCGAAATCGGATGTCTCTGATCGTAAACCCACCGCTTACCCCAACAGCTTGGTACACTTGGTAAACAACGCCGATTTTAGCTATCCAATGGTAAGAATACAATTAAGATCATGCGTTTGCTGCGTGTATAACAAAAGAGACAGAAATATATTTTTATGTTACGTGGATGGAGTGTGACGCGACGACATGCGATTGGGCGAACTCTGTGACTGTGGTGTGCGTACTGTATTGAGACCATTTAGACATACAGACGCACGGACGCTCGACCGTGCGTTCACAGCAATACAATCCTTAGCGTGCCTATGCACTTATGAACGCTTACTGTACGTACGGTAGACCGCACATCACTGCTAACCCAACTAGTGCAAGCTGACGCTATACAACGTCCAACGACTGCCTCGTTAGTATAGTGGTCGCTAACGCGACTGCCATGCATGAGGTCCTGGGTTCGATTCCCGGGTCGGGCAAAATTATTGGTTTTTTATTTTATTTTTATTTTTTAATTTCTACTGATCATTTTTCCTTTCATTTCAATGTAAAGCTGAGTAGGTAAGAATCGACTCTAATTAGCCTCCGTATCTACAGTAAAGTTTAAGTAAAAGTAAAGTACTAAGAAATCTAACTTTTGATAGATCTAACTTCAAGCTATTACGGTCGGTTGCTATTAGGCGGCTATAATTACGGTCGGTCGGCCGACTTCAAAAAACACAAAAAAGTGAAAAATAACTTTAGCTTCAGAAGTCGGTGACCTTTGTTAGATTTATTTAGTTTTGTAGTCACCGACTATTCGACTTTTATTTTTCCATTTTTAAGTTTTTCCCAAACAAATATTTGCCATGAAGTTATTTGACATTGTTAACAATACATGTCATGATAATAGTAGCGTATACGCAATATATGGAATTTAACATACCTTTTTTTTTCGGATGGGAAATCATCAAATGACCGCTCCCGCTCTGGGCGGAGCGGTCAGACTTTTACTGACTAAAACCCATCTATGTTCCTTTTTCGCCCTTTGTGTTCCAGGGCCACTGTATCTCTTTGGAACAGTCACGCAGCGGCAGGCATCGGATCTTGCGACCCCTTCCTTTTGCTGATAACTCTATGAGGCGCGCGCGAAACACCAACGCGCCAACTTAAGGGCCTATACTACCTCAAATGGCTTAGCATGATCCTCCCTTACACCTAAAATACTGCAGCATTAATTTTGAAATAAATATACCTATGGTAAAGTTGAGGATTAATGTTAAGTCCCATATTTGGCGAAAACACTATTCCATAAAATTTTCTCGATTGAAAAAAATCCCAAAGTTACCTCTAAACTGAACAATAAACCGCTGGAAATCGTAAAATACTTCAAATTAGATCATTAAACTTTTATACTAACTGAACTAACTATAAAGCAGGTCTTATATTATTTATTTTTTTAGTCCAATCAATATATTTAGTTTTCCTGCCTGAGAGACAATATTCCTGAATAACTGCTTTCAACTCCCATCCGATGCACTCAAGTCTTGTTAATTAAAAGGTGTTTAAAATTCATTAAATCGTTTAAATATTCAGCTCCAATAAATATTATATCGTATATATTCTACACGTTATCTCACAGAATAGCTCCACTAACTTATTCATACAGTGCTGCCCCACTTTGGTATTGCATATTTTAAAAGATATCATCGACGTTCTTGTAATGATAAAGAAAAATTACTGTAGCAATATTGTTCGCTTTAGCTTAACCTGTAACAAGTTACAGCGTTTGTCAGACTATGTAAAATTGACAATAAAGAAATAGGAACCTTATTTACAAGTTACTAATAGGTGCACATTTTTTTTGTCACGAGTTTGTTTTGTGCATGTTAAATTTGAATATTTTAGTAACTAACGAATGCATTTGCAATTTTACTGGACTTTACATCATAATTTTAACACCTTTTAACTGCTGTTTAGGTAGTTACAGTACATTTACAAGTTTTTAATCCCTATAGATATACAGGGGCCAAAAAAATCTAAAAGAAAACAAAATAATGTTTTCTAACATCATTTGAGGGCCAAATGACCCTTGCAGCATGGTAGGTGCTCAAGTTTCAGGTTACATATTATATCAACATAACTTAGAAATAGCGAAACAACAACTTATCGTTAATAAATTCCTAAGAGATATATACCATTCTAATACTTTCCCACACATTAGATTATTTACCCGTATAGTAATACGAAGGGATACCATTCAATGTATTTGGAAAAACATGAATTACTCATGGGAAATGTTAATGGTACCATTTTCTTCGATGTGAATTCGGGTCGTCGCCCTCACTAGGTGTTAGTAGTGGACGCCCGGCTTTGCTTGTACAACATATGGAATTATTTATCGCTAAAGCTGAGCTTCGTTTAAAATTGTATGGTTTCCTTCAAGTCGTTCTATGGGACATCTTGTTGTTTTTTTAAGTTTAGATTCGAATAAATGTCTTAGAAATCGTGATAGTTAGTTTTATTTATATCATCGTTTCATAAGCTGTTTTAGTTGGGACTTTCGTACAGTAGACAATGTATTACAATTATGTATGTAAGAAAGAGATGTTTGTTTTATTTGACGATTAAGCAGATCTAAATTGAAACCCAACAGTAAGATAAGCAACAGGAATGTTGTGTACCATTCAAGATACAAACATTGAAGTATGTTTTTATCTTGAATTTAAGAAGAAAAACGCACATTTTTCATAATCTCGTGTACAAACAAACAGACAGATGCAAAATATTATTGCGATTGAAGCGAAAGCAAATGTATTGCGATGTTTAATCAACGTATCTTTGAATCCATTCAGCTGAAATTTGATATGAATGCCTGAATGCCATCCCCCCGCGGGAATTCGCGCATAAGGATCCGTAGAATGTTTACTCTTTGTTTTGTTTTATTTAGTTCACAACATAATATTATGGTTGAATAACCTTGGAGCAAAAGTGTATTTACCTTCTGTAAACTTTGCGGAATATAGTCGGTATTTCAGCATGAAACAATAACGAAATTGAAATAATAACACATTCAGCGTTGTTACTTCTAATGAACCGAGCCGATCCATATTATAATTAATTGACGATAAAATAATTAAGCAGCAAACTGGTCAAATCATCCTCCACTAAAGTTAATGATATTTTCTGTTTGAAGATGCGAATGTGGTTCGTTTGCCACATGGAATAATTAGGGGCGGGCCATCGGCTGGGTGCGCCGCTTACGTCGAATGAAATCGGACACTTAAATTTGGTATTGTTGATAAATGGTTTAATTGTTTTGGCAATTAACCACGATGGGGGCGCGGGGTGCGTGGTGACGCCCGGGGGAGGGGTACCCAGTTGTAATTTGGCTCAGGCGATCAAATTTGTCGCTTCATCTACCGGACGCGATTAGACCGTCTTAAACGAGCAGGAATTTCCGAGTTGCATGCTTTGTAAAACAGCAAATAACCTAATGACAATAACAAAATCCTATAAATTACTAGTATTTGCAGAATTTGTCATTCAAAATATTTTGATTGGATTGTGCCCAACAATCGTAGGCGCGGGCCGGCGGGGTGGCGAGGTCGTATCACCGGCCCGTGCCGATTTCATTTTAATAACAGGATGGACAGATCGTATTGCAAACATAGCACAGATTTTAGTGTGGGCGCGTGAAAAAGGCGCTAGCGGTCAGTTATCGTAAACTAACAGTGATACCGGCCGGTGGCGATAATTGGTCCCGGCAATTAACCCTGCCGCACCGACCGGTGCACCACCCCGGGCCTATGGTTTAATTTGACGCGAATTTTTAACCGCTATCGGAGCATATCCCGCGGTGTGGGCGAGTGACAATCAGAGTTCAGCCAATTGAGGTGAGATAAAAAAAAAAAATTACCCGAATTCGATTTAAACGGAGCGAGTTTTTATACAGTTTAGGTTTTAATAGATTTTAGTTTGTAGTGTTTTTTTAAACTTAGTTTAAATAAAACTAGCTGATTGCCATGGTTTATAATAAATTATTTAAAATAATGCTTTCCTAATAATTTAACTCTACATTGGAATGAAGCTTTTCTAAAAAATATTGATGTTAATCACTTATGGATATATTAAGTACTTACAGAATTAAAAAAAAATATTTAAGAGCAGCGGTGGCCCAGTGGTGGCGGCCCCGACTTACGAACAGTACCTAAGTCGTGGGTTCGAACCCAGGCAGGCGTATTACTTTGTGTAATTTATTTCATCACCACTGCTCTCAAAACGGTGACGAAAACATCGCGAGGAAACCAGCATGTCCTAAAACCAAAGAAATCGAAAACATGTGACATTTACCAATCCGCACTGGGCCCGCGTGGTGGCCCATTCCCTCTCATAAAGAGGAGGTCTTTGTCTCAGCAGTGGGAACATTAATAGGCTGATGATCAGAATTAAAACACATCACGATGTTCACAAATAAATAAATGAAAGGCACACATTGCACATTTCCAATACGTAATATTTTAATAATCTCCAGTGAACAGTAACGCAGCGGTCTCACGACCGGGTGGCTGCCCAATGTTCTATAACTATCTCGGTTTTGTTAATGTTTCGACGTTTTAAATGATAATATAATAAATTCGTATTATCACCGTTGTCCGGACAAAATTGTTTTCGCACTCGCTCGGCTTAATTCATTAACCAACTGGATATACTATGAGCAATAAAATACCATTTCGCGCGCCGGGATATTACTGAAAGCGGCCGGCAGCGAGAGAGTTAAACATTCTCTTTTCAATAAACTTTACTATAGTTTGGGTATTAATTACAGTGCTTACTTGTGTAGCGGCGACAAGAGTGAATCCCGAATGTAGCACTTTACCAAGTCTTGTTTTCGTATTTAAAGCTTGCGAGAAGCCTCCCTAAGTATCATAAGCAGCCTCCCTAAGTATCATAAGCAGCCTCCCTAAGTATCATAAGCAGCCTCACTTAGTATCTTAAGCAGCCTCCCTAAGTATCTTAAGCTGCTTCACTAAGTATCTTAAGCAGACTCACTAAGTATCATAAGCAGCCTCACTAATTATCATAAGCAGCCTCACTTAGTATCTTAAGCAGCCTCGCTAAGTATCTTAAGCTGCTTCACTAAGTATCTTAAGCAGCCTCCCTAAGTATCATAAGCAGCCTCACTAAGTAGCATAAGCAGCCTCACTTAGTATCTTAAGCAGCCTCCCTAAGTATCATAAGCAGCCTCACTAAGTATCATAAGCAGCCTCACTAAGAATCTTAAGCTGCTTCACTAAGTATCTTAAGCAGACTCACTAAGTATCATAAGCAGCCTCACTAATTATCATAAGCTGCTTCACTAAGTATCTTAAGCTGCTTCACTAAGTATCTTAAGCAGACTCACTAAGTATCATAAGCGGCCTCACTAAGTATCTTAAGCTCACAACTCGAGCTTAACTTTTGTTCATTCTTTATTTATCGCACTAAATAAAAACTGCAGCAATTCCTATGATATTTGAAAATATGCAGGGACATTGGAAAGCGAACTAGGAATATAAAGCACTACCGTTAATCTATTTGATATCATTCTATTATTGACAAGACGCGGCTCGCAATCGGCTTTATCCGGGGGATGACAGGAAAGTAATTACGTTTGCCTTCGATTCCATAATATCCTCACAATAAAACTTTTCTATAAAATTCCGATTTTATGCTTTAAGCTTTCTGCACTCTGGTATTGTAGTAGGGTTTGCTTTTGTTGTCAATGTATGCGATTAGTATCATATTGAAAAATATATCAGATAATATCATCGTAAGACATTGAACTTTGAAACTGCCTAACGTCTGTAGCTGTACGTTCTCAAAAATCTCTTGTGCGTACAAAATTTCACCGCGCACATTTTTTATGTACGTAATGACGTAATTAAGTTTGGCCTTCATCGAGATATGTATGATAACTAATGCATAAGCCTGTGCGTACGATCGTGCACTATACCAGAGGCGTATTATGAAGCTGGTCGGGGCACCAGAGTTATGTGATGCGTGTTAATAATTGTCTCTTTTGAATGCATAGGGGTTGCTACAACGAGTTTCGTGATAGGTTTTATTGCAACGCACGGGGTAGGTGGTAGGGGAGGAATTTGAATTACCAATATTACTTTTAAACGGACTATATCTTAAAAAAACAACTATGAAAACCGGGTACAACATGAAAAAAAAATGTAAGTAGCCTATTGGCTGTGGCTAACATCCCAAATCACAGTTACTCCACTCATAACGCATCGCAAAATCAAATCTTAACTGTAACTAACCAATGAAATATCCACACAGAACACACGTCAACAGAATCGTTTAAAAAGCCGTGAAAACACTCACTCATAGTATCACAATTCATCGGAGCAACATTTAACCAGGCGCGTAATAAAATGAAATCTATACGTTGTTGTAAAATGTTATGCGACAAGCACGTTGATTGCAACGATATATCAAGTGCAAAAAGCTTCTGACATTCGCTGTACGCACTCTTAAATTATGTACTTTTTTTAATAAATTAATTATAGGCTTTTATGAGAAGTTTAAATGGTTAAAAGATTAAAAAGTGCTGTATACATTATTGTGGTTCAGACGTTTAACTTAAGTATAGAAAATAAAGTGATGATGTTAAAGTATTTAATTTCAAATTTCACCTCAATATTTATTAAAACTATATTGTCTTTTAAGATTGATGATTGACGTGGTAATTTATTAAATGTTACTTAAATGAAAATCTGCCGTTTTCCTTTACATTTATTTAAACGACAAAAATATTAAAAGCACACCAATCAAACCCGATCGTAGGTAACCGTAGCCCACCTATTTGTAGACGATTGCAGCCTATTCGTAGACAATCGTAGCTTATTTGTACACGATTGTAGCCTATTCGTAGACAATCGTAGCTTATTTGTACACGATTGTAGCCTATTCGTAGACAATCGTAGCTTATTTGTACACGATTGTAGCCTATTCGTAGACAATCGTAGCTTATTTGTACACGATTGTAGCCTATTCGTAGACAATCGTAGCTTATTTGTACACGATTGTAGCCTATTCGTAGACAATCGTAGTCTATTCGTAGCAGTGTTTAGAAAAGGTCGCCGAAGACATATTGTTTTATTTTAGTTGAGCTAATTGGCTACGGGTTTATTAAAATATAGATTTTATTAAGTGGATAAAGGAGGTGGACGCTTGTTGTACTAACAAATTCAGACCTGGTTTGGTCCTTTTACACTAGGCTATAGATCCGTTCTGCGAGCAATGTGCCCTGCCCACTGCCACTTAAGTTGGGCAATTCTTGGGGCTACGTCGGTAACCTTGGTTCTCTTGCGGATGTCTTCATTTCTGATTCGATCACGCAAGCAAACTCCGAGCATAGCCCTCTCCATTGCCCTTTGGGTGACTTTAAGCCTTCTGATGAGGCCCATTGTTAGCTACATTTCGGTCCCGATGTAATCACCTTAGGGCCCTTCAGAAGCTGTTAGTTATTTTCATGAATATCATCATCATCATCATCAGCCTATTAATGTTCCCACTGCTGGGACACAGGCCTCCTCTCTATGAGAGGGAATGGGCTATAATCTACCACGCGGGCCCAGTGCGGATTGGTAGATGTCACAT
Source organism: Xestia sexstrigata (assembly GCA_941918905.2). Classification (NCBI taxonomy): domain Eukaryota; kingdom Metazoa; phylum Arthropoda; class Insecta; order Lepidoptera; family Noctuidae; genus Xestia; species Xestia sexstrigata. The sequence goes on along the minus strand of OW799200.2, from coordinate 4,385,970 downwards.
GTCTTCGAATTTTTTGGTTCTAGGACATGCCGGTTTCCTCACGATGTTTTCCTTCACCGTTTTGAGAGCAGCGGTGATGAAATAAATTACACAAAGTAATGCGCCTGTCTGGGTTCGAACCCACGACTTACGGTTCGTAAGTCGGGGCCGCCACCACTGGGCCACCGCTGCTCGTTTTTATGAACGATTAAATTCTATTTAATTAATTTAATTTAATTTAATAAAATATAAATTTAGTTGACTTCAGCACGATTAAATCACAGTTGGTACTACATACCCAGTAAAACAAAATAAAATAATGACATCGGAAAATGGTACGCACGGCCCAATCAAATATTGACCACCGATCAACACGTAATGGTCCTGCCGCTAAAAACATTTCACAAACAAAATAATTATCGTAGTATCCAAAGGGGAACCCAAAACCCATGAGTGTAGTTCCCAAATTAGTTTGGCAACGTGAAAAATTGAATTGAACCGAGCATTCGATTGCCATGTCCCGACCTGATGTATTAACATTTATTGGTTTACAAATTAAAGATAACTCCTGAACTGGCCGTGCCAATATTGTGTTCGGGAAAATTTTTCCCGTTTAAATGTTCGCTAATCGGTCGGCTATGAAACTTTTAATATCCGATGCGAGTTTTTTTTTTTGTGTATCATGTATCGTTACGTTTTTATCGTTGTGGGTTATATAAATTGGAATGGTTTCCTGGAGTGCCTACGGGTAGTAATGTACAATGCGTCGAAGAGTTGGGTGACACCGTTCTCTCTTCACGATGGCAAGATTTGCGAGACATATTACCTATCTGTGGAACAAATGGCGTTCCCTATTTTCATTTAACTTGAATTTTAATTTCTGTGATGGCAGAATGGCTGAATGGTTCAGAGCAAACGATAAGTTAAACCTTACTGGGAAGTAAGATTTTCTTAAAGATTTAAATTGAAACTAAAATTACATGCCCATTATTAATTTAGGAATTAGAGTGAAAGACATTGCAGCGATTTATTATTATTAAATTAATGCCTTTTTGATATGTTTACAAAGTTAAATGGGTACAAAAACAATTAGATCGATTAAAAACCGTTAATAGAATAAACAACCCTATTTTTCATGGAGAGACACGCCATTTAAGCTGGCATGTGACACGTGCTGGCGAATTATCCTATTACCTATGAAGAGAGGTGTTGTGACTTTTAACAGTCAACTCTTTTATAAATTCGTCAGGTTTTCTAAGAACATACTTAAATACAAACATACATACATATTAAAATCATAATACTTCGTTTTAGCTTCGCCGTAGACGTGAAACAAATGACATCTTTTTTAAGAAGTTTACGCTTGACTTCGAGGTTGGAAAAGTACACTTAAATCCATTGATTTATTACTACTACGTATAGAGAAGACAGCGCGAACAAAATCTGTGCTCCGTTCACCTGCGGTCGGCCGGCCGCAGTTCACTCAGTCGCTTGCTCGCCGCAGCATCTATATATACGGGTTAATTGCCCCCCGCGCGCCCCGCACTGCCGCGCTTGTTGCACAGATTTTGTTCGCGCTATCTTCTCTATACGTAGTAGTAATAGCTCAATGCTTAAATCCAGTAACAATAACATTCAGAGCCAAAGTAAGTACTAAAATAACCCGATCGATCCCACAGCATTGATCGCCCAATATAAACTGAACTAGGACTCGAGAAAACGTCAAATTTCGTAACAACACTCGTGTAAAATAGTAATCTATCATTAAACCAATTATATTGTCATGTAGCCGAGAAGCGATTGGCCCAGTTATGATCACACTAAACGTCTTAAAGTTAACAAATCCTTCTGAGTGACAACTCAATTGACCGTCGAATTGTTTGAAAAGTTTATGTAAAACAAGAAATGATTTGGTACTCGATGCATTTATTAACAAAAGAGATGTATGTTTTCAGGTCTATTCATAGATCACCATCTTCCTGGCCTTGTCCCTCCCTACTTGTGGTCGGCGCAACACGTGTTCTTCTTCCACTCTCCCCTGTCATACGTCACGGCATAACTCACTCATTTCTCTTTCCTTTCATTCCTCAGTTCAATTCCTATTCACATAAAAAACTAAGATTTATCAGATGGAAAACTTTTTTTCAAAAATCAATCTGTAACGTTTCCACTGGTGTGACAAATATTTTCTCTCTATAACAAATAGTGGGCGTGGACTGTATCTGAGGCTCTGTGAAAACGAGTGGGCCTGGTCCACCCATGAACACAATGCACTTGTGCCCATCAAATAACAGGTATTATTTACTTTGTTTTTACAAACAGTTCGGAAAATACCCGAGCGTCATGAATTGTAAGTGATGCTGAGCCGTTCCACGTTGCAAATGACACGGAAAGTATTCGGAGTTGATGGCCACTCTTTAATATCGATTGGATGGGCTGCGGGAGAGAAGATATGGCTAGAAATAGGGAGACTAATAAGGAGAGTAGTGGTCACCTTATTAAACCTACCTATAAAACGTGGAAGAATAATTTAAAACATGTTGCACCGACCTCGAATAAATTGTGAGGCATGACAATTATTATGATGATGATCGCACACCACAGGGATATTTTAAGTTGAAACGTTAGGTTGACGGTAAAATCTGAAACTATATGGAGAAAAAAAAACTTTCTGTCGGTCAGCAAAATAGGTTGAACTTCTGTAGTGAAATATAAGGGCAATGTATTCTTTTTTAATAGTAATCCAACAAACCAATCAATAATCCCTAAAATAATAACAAATAATAAACTCCTCAAATCGCAGTCCACAGCTGGGCATGGCAACACTGGCCTCCCACGCAAAATCATGATACAAGTAAAACATTCGCACCTACGTCTTTTTTCAGCAACTATCTCGAGCACGTGACGCGTATAGTTTCGTCAACCTATATCATAAAATCAGTCGGCATGCCGCCGTTGCGAAGGGTGGACTACGCTGCCGTCACGAATAAACTTTATTTTATTCTACGTAAACGTGAATACATAATGATACACCGTTCGGTTTGCAGCTTACAGCTGTCTAGGTGGAGGTGTCTTGGGGATATCCAGCGGCATCCTACAAAGATATGAGAACTGTTTTGTGGGTTTAGCGGCTGCTAGTACGGGCGCCGGGTCCTGGGTTTAATCCACCACACGAATTTACAGTCGTTACGGGTCAGTCAGAGTAGCTCGTGGCTAAATAATAACAGCCACTCGGGTCGATCTTTAGGTTAAGCCGTGTTTGCCTAGGTTGGTCTGTGAATGGGTGACCACCCTTACATACCGAGTTTCCTCCGTGCCTCGGAAAGCACGTTAAGCTGTTGGTACGTTAAGCTGAATCTTTGACAGTCGTTACAGGTGTGGCCCAAAAAGTCTGACAACCAGCCTTACCAAGAGGTATCGTATTACCCGGTACTAACTGGATTGAGGAGGTCAGATATCCTGTCGTTCCATGTAAAATACTGATATTCAGCTGCATCCGGTTAGACTGGAAGCCGACCACAACATAGTTGGGAAAAGGCTTATAGGCAGATGATGATGACGGGTCAGTCAGAAGACCGTGTGACAACCAAACCTGGCAAGAGGTATACGTATTACCCTATGACGGGGTTGGGGGGTCAGATAGGCAGTCACTCTATGTAAAATACTGATGTTCAGACGACCCGGTTACATTGGTAGGCGACATAATAGGGTAGATGACACACCAATCAATTGAGATACTTTTTAAGAGCTGCCAAAACGCGGTTCTCTCATAGATTTTCTATGGCAATAGCCAACTGTGACGTCACTGTTTATTCAACTCAATGACTCAACTATTTATTGATTTCAAAGCAACTAAAAATCGAATTTGGCAATTAATTGAAAATAAATCGGGTTTTAAGGCCCAAAATAAAGTTTTTGTTTTATGAGATTGGTGTCTCGGAATTACTGTTTTATGGTGTCATCAACTGTTGGTGATAAGTCATCTACTGTTGGTGATAAAGCAGGTACCGATGGCAAGAGGGCTTTACCTTAACAGATAATTATTAACAGATTTCAAATCACTTCCTCATTTCCTTTTATTTCTTGGAAGCCTGGGAATAGGGTAGATGACACCATAAAATAATAATTCCCAGACACCTATGTCTAAAAAAACACTTTATTTTGGGCCTGAAAACCCGATTTATTTTTAATTAATTGCCAAATTAGATTTTTAGTTGCTTTGAAATCAATAAATAGTTGAGTCATTGAGTTGAATAAACAGTGACGTCACAGTTGGCTATTGCCCTACAAAATCTATGAGAGAACCGCGTTTTGACAGCTCTTAAAAAGTATCTCAATTGATTGGTGTGTCATCTACCCCATTATCGAAGTTTCCAATAAATAGTGACTTACTACTACATGGGGTGTATGGGGTGTTGGTCTGAAGGCGCCACCCTCTCATTAGAAATTCATGAAACTTGTTGCATTCTTAGCTCTTTTTATTGATCACGAAACGCAAGGTGCCAGTGGGCGTCTATTTACTTACCTATGACTAATACATGGTAAACATTTTTCTGTCAACAAATTATAATGAACAACTGTGATGCGGACTTTAACGGAAATCTGATCGGTTATCGAACGCAGTATATGTTAAAAACACAGATGCCATTTACCTTTTTTTTGTTAAATATGGATTTTGTTTTCTTACTACTATTATAAAAAGCGAAAGTTTGGATGGATGGATGTTTGTTGCTCAATCACGACAGTACGGCTGAACTGATCTGGATAAAAATTGGCAGAGAAAGTTCTTTTTTCTCATTCACATCGCAATTTCCAAACGAACGAAGCCGCGGGCAAAAGGTAGTGATTGTATAAACAATTCTTAACAGTTATTGAAGGCGAAGACAAGTGCCAGACGGTTTCAAACTGTTTCGTATGTTCACGACGAACACAGTCATAAGCTTTTTGTTAACTTAACTCAGCACGATACATGTATAACTTGTCCGTCACTTACGTAACTTGTTGCATTCACAGCCAATTGTGTCCGCCACGAAACGCTTAGTTGTTGCCTCTAATTAATATGAAATAATAGAGGGTTATCTATACTAACCATCATCATCATCTTCATTCTAGCCAAAAGATGTCCACTGATGGACATAGGCCTCCCCCAAGTATCGCCATTGACCGATCCCGTGCGACTCGCATCCAGCGGATTCCCGCAACCTTCACCAGGTCACCGCTCCACCTAGTGTTCCAACTCATCGTCTTACGGTTCGCGGTCGCCACTCCAGAACTTTTCGGCCCCATCGGCCATCCGTTCTGCGAACAATGTGCCTTGCCCACAGCCACTTAAGTTTGGCAATTCTTCGGGCTACGTCGGTAACCTTGATTCTATAAAATATTTTAAAGAAAATTAAGATGTTTCTAACTTTTTACATAGGAGGTAATCTTCGGAGCTTCTGATCCGATTCCGAAAATTCTTTCACTAATAGGTATGGGAAATTGGGAAGTTACATTATCTCCGAGTGTCATAGGGTATATTTAAAACGTTTCTGTGGGTTAATTTCCGTACGTAACGGGAGCGAAGCAGCGAGCGAAAGCTGGTCTTAATATATTTTGTACCATTGTTTTATTAACGAATTCGTATTTGATGACTGTAACGTGGCTGTGATATTTTATTGTGTTGAAAGTGTATTATTATGTAACATTTCACCCGTGTAGTTCCCGTACCCGTGGGAGTACGGGAATAAAATATAGCTTATGTTACTCGCTGATAATGTAGCTATCCATTGCTGAAAGAATGTTTCAAATCGGGCCATAGTAGTTTTTAAGTTTATTCGTTACAAAAATACAAATCTTTCCTCTTTATGACATAAATAAAGATATTAAATATTATTATATCATTAGTATAGATAAGCAGATAAGTGTGCTTTTCATTGTTAGACTTATGTTATTTTGGTAAGCAATACCATTCGGATATTCTCATCTTGTTTCTGGGTGTCAATTCTGATATCATTTAGGATATAAATAAACTAATTCCAATTAACAGTCGGACTGACATTATTTTATGAGCTTTCAAAAAGTACTTATGACCCTGATTTAAGAATACATTATGAAGTGTGTCAATCGACAGAATTAAACTGATTTCATATAATATAGTCCTCTCTCCTATTCAACTGCGAACATAAACTCGTTTTTCTGTCAACGTCACAGGACAAGTGTTAATTCTAAAAAACAAATAGGATTTCGATCATTTCCTTGACAATCGCCACAAAAAAAAAATATTCTAAAAACAAACACTGTTCAACACTTCAGCCGCCGCCCCCCCCCCCTCACGGCGTCCAATCAAACGGCGTTATTACAAAAGCGATAAAACATTCTGTTCGCCACCGAACAGTTCCAATGACGACTGTCAACTCGAAAAACGCAATATAGACTTGGATAGTTTCCATTGTGCTGTGTCCACCACGGAAAAAATCTCGCACCGCGAAAAGTGAAAAAGGCACTTTGCAATAACGAATTTGAAATCCAATAAACCCTGATCTAGTTGCGGCATTCTTTTGCTAGTAATGAAAGTTGAGGAAAAAAAATCAGAATCGTGCCCACCGGCGGCCGTGTATCGAGATTTGAATGTGGTAGCTACTATATTATTCTAGGTTCTATTTGGCTTTACCTTAAAGCCAGTGGTCGAACCGGGAAGGACGAGACCGGACACTAAGAACACGGACCGCGTGAAAAGAAAGCGTGACGGTAGACAGCAAAGAATGAAATAAGAAATCTTGTAGTACCGACCCCAAGAGCTTGGAACAAGCGCAGAAAAATAATGACGTTAAGTCTCTCAGTGAAGACGATATCATCGTCATCACATCAGACCGGAATCATCCACTGCTGGGCATAGGCCTCTCGTTTTTCGGCCAAACTTCCCGGTTCTGTGCGTCCCAGGTGTTTCCTGATATAATACAAATTAATGAAAGGTCAAACGAAGACGGTTTTGGATAAACGATTACTGAAACTATGACTAGTTTCAGTAATTTCCAAAAGGAATATATAGTCAGACACAAGTTAGCAGCCGACTTTCATAAACACGCCCAATGGCTAGCGAAAATAAATTATTTAGCGTCAATTACTGCTCGCCAATGGATACACCGTGTGGTTAAGGTTAATCAACCTCCAATAAAGGATATAGACATGGTGCGGACTCGTTGCGAGCCACGCACTTGGATATGAAAAGATCACCACATAATACAGGATGTAAACAATCTCATTACACAACAACCTCGAAGCCGTCAACCAAGCTTTCTGTACATCAAACTAAGTAACTTTACGCAAAAATTATTGCGTTATTTTTTTTGGGGTGAAAATCCATGTCTTGTGGTAGAACTCAATGTAACGCACTCAAAACATTGTGCTGATGGATGGATTCAATAGTACTGAGTCATAGAGCTGTTTAAAAAGTAAAAATAAAAATTTGTATTAAAAAAACAGTTGGCTAAAAGTTGGAACTTTGACCCCCATTATCTCCGTAACTAGAAGGTTCTCAGGTATGGTCTAGAACAAAAAAAATGATCGCAATGACAGGGACAACAAGTGCCTTTCGGCTTCGTTAAGAGGTTTTTTACACCCTTTAGAAGGTCCCTTCACAAAGCCGTCTACCAAGCATTCTGTACATCAACAAAAAATATTGCGGGGAAAGTTTCTTTTTTGGAGTGAAAAGTCACGAATCAGTACACTGATTCGTGACATTCAGTGATGTTGCACCAGTTTTTTCGACCCCATGATATCTCCTATCATGTCATTTTTCTCAATTTTGCACCAATTTGTCAAAAATACAAAATAAAAAGCCACATTCTACTAGCGATAACGAGAGTGGAAAACTGAAAAAAATATTGGGTTCACATAACACGTTTCCTGTGGACAGTCACCGTTGATAGGTATATGAAACGCTTTACACGAAACCATTTTTTAGACCTCTGGTCTTCCCGCCGTCAAGCTTTAAGTCAATTTGAAACTCCTCGATTAATGACATTACTTGGTAGTTAGCAGTAGGTTCAACGCCCAGTAATATTGCACGGAATATAGAATGTTTACCATGATCGCACACAATAAAGAACATTACTCAAGAATTTGTACTAAATGTAACAAAGTATAAAAATACCGATAAGTGTCAGTTCACACCCGAGACGCGACGAGACGCGGCGATGCGCGCTCATTTTAATAGAGCGACTTAAATTATAACTTTACTTACTACACGAAAAGATACACGTTTCATTGTGAGAATTTAGAATACGTTGCACCATGCTCAGCGCGAAATCACTGGCTTCTTCCAGTACAGCCGCGCCGCGTCGCATCTCGTCGCGTCTCTGTGTGAACTGACGCTAATCCATTGAGGCTTTTTTTTAAATCATCGCACCAGAATCCTGTTTCTAAAAATGCAAACGAGACGCACTAAACTCCGTGATCCGGCCCATTCATCGCGCCGAACATTCGCTGTTCCTACTGAAATTGCAAACGAAAATCCGTACGTCAAAGATGGCTACAGGAGCCAATTTTGACAGGCTCTATTTTATTTTAGTTAGGCACCTGGTCCTTCATGAGCGAAGAGCGATCGATTCGCTATGCACTGCTTTCTCGCTCAAGAAACGTTCAAAAGATGATCTCGTGTCAGGAAGAGAGATATACATGAATAGCTGGTTTTTCATACCGGTAAGAACGGGGAAATTTGTCACATGCAACTCTTCAATCTTGCAACATTAGTTGCAAGATTTACTCGCTTCTCGCTGCTCGTGGGGCCAGGCCCTACGCCAACATCCTATAGGTTTCTTGATACGTTGGATTTGACCGATGCAGAGCAATGCCTATTTTCGTCCAACAGGGGTTCATTAGGCGCCTCGCACGTGGTTTCAGCCTTTCGATAAATCCTTTGTAGATAGGATTTGTAATTTTCATGTGGACCATTAACGGGCGTGTATTCATGAAGTACAGGGGTGACTCGATACAATCTTGGTGCTTGGTATTGTTACAGTGTTGTTGATTATTTAAAAATAATTCTCTATTATCTATATTCTCTAAAGATAATTCTTTTCTAAACATTTTCTGTACGTTTTTTTTCAGGTTTACATTTAAAACGTTGCTCTAGCTCTGTAAATCTATTTAATATTAAATGCCCAACCACACTATGTTTAGGAATAGAATGTGTTTCCATTATATTATGTGTCACGCACAATTCTATGATGTTCAAAGCTGTGTTATGCCTATGAACAACACTAACTAATTTCTAGTTAATGTTATGAATATAAATATACAATGTCTATACCTATTCGAGACAATAATTTGTAATCAGATTACATTAACGACATGAATGGGACGCTGTGTACGTACTTATGCACCTATTGTTCCTAATAGTCAGACTGTATTCCTATTTCCTTTTTTCCCATGTGGTAGGCTGGTCATAGAAACGTAAATTAATGGCTTAATTATTTAATATTTATTTAAAAATAGTTAATTGTTATTTTCTTCTATATTACTGTGTTAAATAACTGATAAACCCACCTTCGCTCTGAACTATCCTATCACTTTCTCTGAATAACAACTACAACACTTGAAACTTGACATCTCATCATGGACAACAAACTTGTGCACAGTGTGTAACAAATGGAAAAGCTGTTTAGCTCTTGTATGTATATATCTCGTCAGATAAGCTGCAGAGAGCAACAGCAGAACGATAGCTCCATGCACTCAGATATTGCTGCACTGTCGCTGGATTTCTCGGAGTTTAAGACCTTTGTCTGTCAAACTTTTCTTCACTTCAAAACTCAAATTGAATCCATATCTCTGAGCCTGGACAGACACGAGACTGCAATGAGACGGAAGGTCTTAGTGTTTCACGGTATTCCTGAAAATACCGAATGAAAACTTAGTGATTCGATTCTCCATTTCATCTCCAAGCAGCTGAAGATAGATGACGCTAAATTGGATCATCTGGAAGTTTGCCACAGGTTAGGAGCCTCCCAGGGTAAATCTAGGCCGGTGCTGGTGAGGTTCAGAGGCATGGAGTATCATCGGCTCGTGTGGGACGGCAAGACTTCACTCAAGGGCAGCGGCATCACTATTTCCGAGTTTCTAACCAAAACACGGCACCAGGTATTAATTGCTGCCCGCAAGCACTTTAGCATCAATAACTGCTGGTCTGCAGAGGGAAAGGTCATTGTCTTGACGCCAGACAAGACACGGCGGGCGATATCAACAATGGGTGAGCTTGAAACATTAATCGCGCTATTTCCCGCTTCCGCCTGTGCCGCAACTCCCGTTAACCCCGTGTCTGCAGATTCTACCTCGCCAATTGTAGCATCTTCATCGCCTGTAACAGCTACCCCCAAAGGGAAGCGGATGAGGAAGGCTCGCCTCTAAGTTTGCTGGCATCTTCTACCTTGTAGTTTAGTGTAACGTCTGTGCACCTTTGTGAATTCTCGTTTTGTTGATCTACCCTCAGCATTAACTTTTTGTTTGTGTAGTTTCTTTCTCATCACTTTGTTAATGATCAACCGGTAGATGTTTTATATTATTTTTGTTTTGTTGACATGACGTCTGTCAAAGTCATTTTTTTTATTGTTTTGCATGGAACTGTTAAGTCCCTAACATAACGTTCCGTTCCACTGAGCTTTTGTTTCGTTGCATGTTTACGTATGTTGTGGCTGATATTCTAGTATTTATATTTTATTTTTTATGTTTTAGTTACCATCAAGTTATGATTTTCTACACATGTTTTACGAACCTGCCCCGTAATATGTTGTTAAAATCTGTTTCAACTACAGCGTTTAGGTGGTTTTATTAATAATTGTGAATTATTAACTATTGTTGTTTTGTGAAAACAATAATAGGAGCACTTGAATAGTTTAGTTTTAATAATTTAGTTAAATTTTGTATTCATATTATTTTTATTTAGTTATATATTTTTATTTCATGCAAACTATGTTGGATGACGACTTTGATGTTGATTTTTTCTCCTGTTCTTCCTCTTCTAGCAGTTTCCATAGTGCAGCAAGTGTTCTTCCTCTCCGCTGACTCTTAGCGATCAGATTTCCACTTTGCTTTCCCACCTTCCCAACAATCTCAATATAGCTCACATCAATGCCCAGAGTGTTCTTGGTAATTACCCCGATCTTCTGGCTTTCATTAACTGCGCTCACATAGATGCTTTGCTGATATCTAACTCTTTCCTTAAACCCTCTCTTTTATCTGAATATTATGCCCTTCCCGGTTTTGTTCTTATCCGTAATGATGGAAAGGGTGGTGGTGGGGTGGCCATTTACTTGCGTGCTGATATTCCCTACAAGGTTGTCAGTACATCGCCTTCCCCGTACTCGGGGTCAGCGGAGCATCTATTTCTTGAAATTTCCCTACATCGCGTTAAAATGCTGCTGGGTGTATTGTAAAGTCCTAATCTTAGCATCGATTACTTTGACTCTTTTGACTCACTTTTAAATGATTTCTGTCCCTCTTATGACCACGTAGTCTTGATGGGTGATTTGAATACTTGCCTACTTAAAAATGACAGTCGTACTCACAAACCCCTCATATAATCTTTTAATCTTAGTATTCTGCCTCTTTCTGCTACTCATCATTTCCATAATTGTACCCCTTCTCTTTTAGACGTGATTATCGTCTCTAAATCTAGTAAAGTATCTATCCATAGACAGCTTACTGCTTGTTTTTCGTATCACGATCTCATCTTTTTGTCTTATAAGATCCTCCAAAGTGCAAACCACAACATATTCTCCTTAGGAACTACAAGGGCATAGATCTGGGGGCATTGCTGCATGATGCTGGTAGCATCGACTGGCCGGACGTTTTCGAGAGTTCATGTAACGACGATATGGTCCGTAGTTTTAACAGTAATTTACTCAGTTTATACGATTGTCATGCCTCTATCCGTCGAGTTAAGGTAATATATGTCCCGGCTCCCAGGCTTACTCCTGCCATCAAGGATGCGATGGCAAGTAGGGATAAGGCCAAGAGAAGGTTGAAACGCTGTCCTTCCGAGCACAATCTAACTGCGTACAAAATGTTGCGTAATCGCTGCAGTCGTGTAGAGATGCTAAGAGACGCTACTTCCACAATTCACTCGACAACCGCAACTCTTCTGAAGTCTGGAAGTTTCTAAAAACTGTCGGCATTGGCAAGTTTCCAGTTGTTTCCAGTAATGACGTTGACGTGTCTGCTCGTAACAATCATTTCTCACTACCTCCTGTTACTTTAGATCCGCACGTCAAGTCAGCTACTTCAAATAAACTTTCGGGTTTGCCTTTTCTGCAATGTTCTTCTTTTAAACTAACCCCAGTGAGTGAGAATGAGGTTAAAAAATCGATGTGTGCCATCTCCTCCACTGCAATTGGTAATGACCTCCTTTGCTCAAGAATGATCTCTCCTCTCCTTCCCGTTTTGACTCACTCACATTTTGAATTACTCCTAGTTTTATGGTACTGTTCCCGAGGTCTGGAAACAAGCACATATCATCCCTTTACCTAAAATTCCAAACCCGGCCTCACCGACCGATTTCAGACCCATTTCCATCAACTCTTATCTCTCTAAAGTTCTTGAGCACATTGTACATCAGTAACTGACTGCCTTCTTGTCTAGGAATGATCTGCTGAGTAATTTTCAATCCGGCTCTCGTCCAGGCCATAGCACTGTAACGGCTGTTTTAAAAGTTACTGATGATATCCGCTGGACTATGGACCACAAACCTCTTACTTTACTTGTACTTCTAGATTTTAGCAGCGCCTTTAATTCATTTGATTTTGAAATCCTTCTTGGAATCCTTAAATCTATTAATTTCCTCTTCCACTATTGCTTGGTTCGATTCCTATCTTAAAGGCGGCTCGCAGCGTGTTCGTCTTGATGAGTCTTTTTCTGATTGGTGCCCTCTTAGCGCGGGTGTGCCTCAGGGTGGCGTTCTCTCTCCTCTTATTTTTTCTATTTTCATTAACTCTGTCACCAGAGTCATCACTTGCAGCTTTACCATCATTTCTTGAGGGAAGATGCGGAAGCCGCGCTATCTGTCATGAACCAGGATCTGGATTTCATTAGAGAGTGGTCGCGGTCCTTTGGACTGCAGATCAACCCTAAGAAATCTCAGGCCATGGTCATTGGCGGCAGGTATATACGGAACAGGCTTGATGTTGCGTCGCTGTCTCCACTCAGGCTGAATGGAATTCAGATAGAATACGCGAACAAGGCCAAATACTTGGGGGTGATAATGGACTCTTATCGTGGACTTCCCAGGTTGCTGAAGTAAGTCGCAAAGTGCACTATACATTTCACTCGTTGAAATGCCTTTGAAGACTAAAATCTCCCTCGCGAAAACTCTCATCCAGCCCATCATAGACTACGCCGATGCCTGTTATTTGGATGCCACCGAGGAGCTTTTAAATAAACTTGAGCGTTTGCAAAATATCTGTATTCGTTTTGTTTTTAACCTCAGAAAGTAAGACCATTTTTCCAACTTTCGCAAGATACTCAAGTGGCTCCCAATCCGACTTCGCAGGAACTCTCGGATGTTGTGTCTGCTATTTAACATCCTTCACAACAATAAAACACCATCCTATCTGCGGGAACGCTTTTCCTACTCCTGTCCCTCTAATGCACCTTGCAGCTGAATACCGGTATTTTACATGGAGCGACTGCTTATCTGGCCTCCACAATCCACAGACGTCAGACTTTTTGGGCCACTGACTAACTGTAACGACTGTCAAAGATCTACAAATGACAATCGGGGCCAACAGCTTAACGTGCTTTCCGAGGCACGGAAGAAACTCGGTGTGTAAGGGTGGTCACCCATCCAAAGACCAACCTAGGCAAGCAAGGCTTAACCTAAAGATCGACCCAAGCGGCTGGTATTATTTAGCCACGAGCTCCTTCACTCCCTTTTCCAACAGTTCCACCTAAATGTTTCCTTGCTGGTTTTTATGGTGCATATTTCGATAACTATTCGACAGATTCCGATCTACTGTTCTTTTGAATTTTGAATATATACTCGTACGTATTTGAATGTACGTATTGAGTACATATGTAAATGAATATGTTTGCAACCTATTGTCTCTGATACTTTGACTGGATCTTTGAAATTTGCCTTTTTACGTATTTCAACCCGTTTCACTGTTCCAACTATCACCCATTTCGAATTGTTTTCTTTCTATGTATATTCCACATTCCGTATATTATTATCAGCTATAAGTCCGTAAAAGTGGATTTTTGTCGTCACAACTTGGTCCTCAAGTCACTGGCTGGATGTACTACACAATCGGATCGGATTCCGGCGCCGAACGAATAGAAAACGACCAAGATCAATTAAAACAGCCTCGCCGTATATGTACAGTCGCGGACGAAAGTTGTCAACCCTAATTGTGTTAGATGAAGTAACGATTAACACGAGAAGATTTCACTGAGTGTTTTTGTCGGATAATTTTGAGAATATGCGTTTTTTGTTATTTAAATAATACGTTGGTTTCTATCAAAAAGTAAAGATTGATAGCAAACAGTTTAGTTACGTATAGATATTTTTTCAGATTATTTTGAATGCAAAATATTTTTCCATTAAGATAAAATTAAATGGACTATTACAGTCGCTCAACACTTACTAATTAATTATCAGCGCAAATATTATATCTTCGAACTCAACAGCTACGGAAAGCAAATGCCAAATTATTGGCTGTTCACTAAGGAACCACTCATGTGCATTTGTGCAGCAGTGCATTACGGGTTCAAGTACTCGCTGCCTTCATTTACTGCTCACTGCCTCAGCTAATTTATTAATTACGCCACTTAATAAGCAGTTGACAGTCCTGCGAAGCAACTTTTTCTTTCTCATCAATTTTTTAAATTAGATGACACTTTGCGAGCGCTAACACTTGATACAACGACTGTACACGGAGCGCGGAATTAAAAGCTAAACTTCGTTACCGTCCAGTTTTGTCGTTTGCAATTGGAAGAAACTTGTTACATCGTCTGTATCATTTCAATTCAAAAACGGATCCCGCGCTTTGATTGGTTGCTCGGGTTATGAGGAAAGAATCACGGCTCCCGTGATTGTTCCCAATTACTTGGAGCTCGCGTAGGTGCCTGCTGCCTAACATATTATGTGTAGACAGGAACTGTCTTAGTCTTTTTCGATTCGAATTTGGGGACCGTGAAAGTATCGAATATGCAAGGAAGTAGCAGTTTTTTTTTGAAGTAGTTTTTTTTTGCTGTATAAGCTAGCTTATAGTGTTACCTGCTCTTCTTTTTCTTATTATAAGGAGATTAAGCAAAATATGTACTCACGAAGTGCGCATGAATGCGAACAAACATTAAATATCATCTGTTATACCCACATACTCAAAACCATCAACGTCTGAACAATCATTTAGAATGCTTTAACCAAACACAAAAGCTCTCAAATCGAGTAACCGCTTCATTCTTCTCGATAGAAAAAACAATAAATCTGCCAAATGACTGAAAACGCTTGAAAGTAAAAAATATTCGAAAGCTTCGTTTTTTATTCAGTGTTTCAATCTTTTTAATCTGTTATTACCGTACGTGGTGTGAAGTACTATCCACACCTGTACTTGATACCATTTGCCGCTGCGAATATAAAAATATCGACAAAAGCCCTACGCTAAAACGATGCTTCAACTTTTTAACAGATTATTTAATAAAAAGGACAATACACAAGTCCCACTATGTGAACTCTGTCCCCAATAATACTTTCGTGTCTTTAATTAAATATACATGGAGTACACAACACAAGTTAAATAGTGTAACGCGTACGTACACGTTTGCGTTTGTACCAGTCATTAACATTTATCCGGACGCTACACAAATAGGTGGAAAACTACACAAACTTTGTTGAATAACGCCGTAACTGGGTAACTTTATTAAATAAAATATCGCGCGGTACTAAGTGTGCCCGCCCAAGGCGTTCAACTTACACAAAACTATTACATATTTTAGTGGTAAGCGGTGTATCTAATCATTAATTCAGGTACACATTCCCAAGTCACGGTTGCCTCTACCTATTGACTGTATATAATGCATGTCATGTAAAACACTACTCGTAAAATGATAAAGGTGGATGTAATAACACTCTAACAAGCCGAACGGTGGCGAAATAACGTACTGTTATTCTTTTAGAATACTTTTACAGGAAAATTTCAGAGCTAACGTGTTTATTTTCCGCTCTAAATCTTTGTGGTCCAATAAAAACTATAAAAAGCTTTTCTCAATTTCTAATTCCATTCTCTAAACCAAGCAAATTACGATTCCATTATCTAATTTAGTTACAAAAGACTACACATTTGCACAGCCTCTTCAGAGTATTGACATTATTTATTCTGTGTTACTGGAAGTCCGATAGTGCCGCTTCTTTTATTGATAAAATAAGTTTGGAGCCATTTCTAGCGGGTCTCGCTCCGTGTTTGTGGGAAAATTGCGAAGTAGGATGTTTACTTACATTGTGAAAGTCGAATCATGGCATTAGTAAATGAACAGACGTGTATGCTATCACAACAATACTTACTGTGAAAAAACTGTTCTTATGGTTTGAGGTGAAAAAAATGTTTATTATCATTTTCTGCTCTAATTTTCAGTGAAGTGACAAATATAATATTTAAAGATTCATTTAAGGAATTAAATAAACTTCTAAGGATTCAATTTTCGAATTAACCTTTTTTAAGGTTACTGAAACTTATATAAACTGTTTGTTAGAGAAACATTTTCTTTGTACGCTCGTATGTTTTTCCTCAGCAAACAATACATTTTCCAGAGTAAATTTTCGCTGAAAGGAGTAGGTATGCCCAATTTTGTATGGGAGTTTGACTATTCTTGCGTCTCTACTAAATCATCGGTAAAATATAGGAAATATGTAAATTAAAAATTCGGACTATTAATCTTTCAATGATTGTAATGTCGCGCTACGATCCCCGGCGAAATAGTATTAGGGTAGAAGATACTCGTACATCGATGTACAAACGGTTCCCACGTGCACATCATCCAACGAAAAAGTCTGCTGTTTGGGGCCATCCATAAATTACGTCACACGTTAAGGGGGGACGGAGGGGGTCAACGGAGTGTGACATTGTGTGACAAGGGGGTGGGAGGTGTCCTTAATTTCGTGACGTCACATTTCAAAATCTTTATAATCTAAGTGTTAAAACACGAACTTTCAACTATTAACGATAAACTCAAAAACATTTCAACTCGATCTGTATAGACATAAGGTTCAAATTGTTTTGTCAAACGTTTCATTTGATGTTAATTTTATTAAAAAGGATTTTAAATCGAAATAAAACTAATTTCGGAACTGCTTTTTTAATTCAATAATGTGTAGATGTAAAATTGCAAAATTTGTGACGTCAGGGCGTCTCACAAATGTGACCAGCTGTGACAAAGGGGGGGACGTCAAAAAATCATGAAACTCGTGTGACGTAATTTATGGATGGCCCCTTTCCTACAAAAGGGCAATACCTACACGTTCAAATTGTATGGAATATTGTTATTAAAAAAAAAAATCGTTAAATCAATAAAAGATTTTTGCATAAAATTGAAAAAGACGCAGCTACAACCCGCTTTAAGGCATTCTCCTTTCCATGGCTAGCCAACATCGTTTACTCACAAACCGAAACGATTATTTATTTTCCAATAAAAGCATTATTCATGACCGTATCTTCATAAACGGTACAAATGAACGTATAAATAAACATTATTAGTATCATTGTCCGCTTAGAGAGACGGGTGACAAATTTATTCATTGCATTATTGAGCAACTGGGAGAGGAACGTGCACAGCATCCAGTTAAAGATATATTTTCAGCAAGTTCGTACATATTTCCATATTTCATATCATTAAAGTTACTATTTAGTTTCAGAGGGGAGGATGTTTCCTTTTAATTTGAATTGAGCACTAGATATTTTGAAGAAGTTTTGGATGCTATAAGGATTGAAATCCCACATTTAGTTCAGCCCAATCAAGTATAGTAATTAGCTCAACCACTATTCATTAGTCTGAGCACACAAATAAATCAGCATCCAAACAATACCGATGCATTGTACAGACGATGATTTGATGAGTCGCGGGCGGAGGACTGCGATGACCATCGATACGAGGCCGATGAGGGAGGCCCAGTGTTTAGGGGGCAGGGGACTGGGAGGGTATCCAACAGCATTATCTTGAAAGGGAAGCGGGGTACGTTAGTCGCTTACTTCGTACATTTTGCATGAACCGCGTCGTATGCGCTGCGAGGGAGAGAGAGCGCGGTGTGCGAGCGGGACACCCTCTGGATCTACATTTAAAGCGCATTGTAAGCAAACGCATTATTAATGTATAAGTTTTAGTTGTCGGAGAGCAGAGGCACGCCCGCTAGCCCGGCAAGCCCCCGGTCGTTCATGTAACATGTATAGTGCGTTCATATTTGATTCCTTTTAATTCCAGACGTCTTTCGTCTAGTTAAACGGGATGCTGTGTTGCTAGATTTCCTAGTTGATCAGCTTTTGTGGGGGTGTAGTGTTGTTTTGACTTTCATTGTTCTTTCTATGATTTGTTGTTCTTTATTCGTAACGATCCGTAGGTATAATGAGAAATGCTTGGCCTGGTGACAAATAATATGAGTTCTGACACTTTTATTTGCACTTTGGCGATTTTGAAGACATGACACCGTATTTAAAAAGGTGTCGATTAAAAACAACATGCATTTTGCATAATCTACCAGACACAACTTAAAATTTTAGAGGCAGGTGGTGAGAAATCACGAGAAATACTTAAGTTACATTTATTTATAAAGTTTTTATATTTATAAGGCAGGCATGTGTCATGAATAATTGTCTTGTGATAGACAGATAGACAGACATGTATCTACGGCTAGACAGCTCCATTTGTATAAAAAATAATAGAAAAAAAGGTAGTCATTTTATTTAAACAAGTTGATTAATTTTAAAAGATTGACTTTTGTTCGGCAACGTTCGGCGACACGTTTGATTTGCGAACACAGGAGCCCAAGTCTGAACTTTGTCATCTTGAGACGGATTACGCGCATGCGCCATGTGTCCTAATGAAATATTCACAAGGCCCGCCGATGGAACGGGCGCTACGCTCCTCCAATTCGACAATTTCCTTCCAAGACGGAAATCTTGAACTGTAGACATGATTTTTATAGCCGTTGTGTACTTATCTTTATTCTTGCTAATAATAAATGCCATGACTTCTGCGTGCCGCTTAATAAACGAGGATTTACGTAAACAATTTTGATGTAGCTACCTGTATTCGTGGTTCGTGCTGTTTGCGAATGTAATCTAGTTTTCATTGCCACCGTTATACCTATACCCAAGAATAAAATAAATGTGACGAATGCTTAGTCGTCTGGCGTCGTTTATGTATGTGAATAATTGTCTAAAACATTCAAATATGTACCTGAATGACCGTCTGTCTATCACAGCCCATTTAAATGGCCGCTTGTCACCTGTTATATATTTAGAAATAACAGACATGTTTCCGGATGCATTTATTCTGTTATTGTCAGTCTAATGTTTATACATTTTGCAGACAAAAATCTTCAAAATGTCACATTAATAAACATAGGTAAAGCATTTTAGATTTGAGTGAGTACTAATATACAAATAGTGGCTGTATAAAAGCGGGGCTTGGTGAAAGGAGTCTAAGGGATGGCGTGAAGTGAATGAAAGGCGTGGAGAGACTCTTTGCAGACGCACGGTAACACTGAACATAACTATCACTACTACTCCAATATTTTTAGTTGTCGCCCATTGAAATTCTGTGCAACTTTGACATGTCAAAGGACTCTCTATATACCTGCCATGATTTTTTTATATTGATCTTGTAACACTAGTTTTAGTGTTAGTGCTGTCCCGGTTCGTGGCATTGCGGATAGGAATGTAAATATCGAAGCGACACGTTAAAAAACGCTGTCGATTTTTTATTATATTTTTGCATGCTAATATTGCACATTTTAAAATTAGTTTTAAAATATGTTAAGTACATTGTTATAAAAATGAGCTTCAAACTTAACCTTTAATTGGTCCCTTTAAAAAGTTACAAAAACGGTCGCGGAGTCTGTGCTCAGGAGACGCGGCGCGTCATGCGGTGCGTTGCGCGGCGCGTCATGCGGCACGTTGCCCGTCTTTCCGCCAACGGTGAGGCGGTGTAATCTGCGGTGGTATCATCTGCCATATGTTTGTACCTATTAGCGCGTGTGAAGCGGCGGGCAACACGCATTTCAGCAAACGCGCGTAAAATAGCTTCTCCGTAAACGCTCTCATACATCGTCATATGTTTGAATTGAAAGCGGGCCACGCCTCACAACGTGTCGCGTCTCCGCAAATGAGCCCTTAGGGGATGCGTACCTAACATTCCGGTTCATATAAGAAATGATACTTGATTATAAAGCACACGTGTTTTATGAAGCTAACGGGAACTTCGGCGTGTAAAAAAGATAGACTGGGTTGTGTATATATATGCATAATTCGGGGTTAATCCGCTTCGTATCACAAAAAGACAGCCAAAACCTACTTTAAGCTGCATGAAAACGATCAAAACTACAAGGCTCAGATATCGAGTCACACAAACGCTATCGACTTGGCACCCCACGCGGGGTTCAAAAGGAAAACATTTTGAAACAAACCCGCGCGGCTCAAGGCGGCAAAGTCTGCCGCACAAAGGGTTACACTCCACAATTTTCTGGGAAAAAAATCTCGTGCCGTGAGCGCGAACTAACCCGGAGTGCAATTCAAATGACTCGACCCGCACCTACGTACATAAGTTATTAAAAAAAGTATGCCTCAGCTTGTGGGTTTTAATAAAAATAGTCGCGCGTCACTCTTTGTTTGAACATCAGAGGACGTGGCACGCGACATACGTCTATTAGTGTTGGAGCGACCTAAGACGTACAGGTACGGATTTGAGAGACGTTTTTGTAGAGGTTACCTTTATTAATCAGTTGCTTAATGTTGTTGATGCCTTGGTAAGTTAGGATTTTTGGCTTTTTAGAAAAGCGCTAAAATTTTAACCGTAAAATAATATTTGAATCACGAGACTGATAAAATTATTTTTTTAAAACAGAGCTGCAGTTCTCTGAAAGCCACTTTGCATGAGATAAATCAGCAACTAAATCCAATATGTTAAATTCACCCCTATAAACATCACAAAAATCGCCTCTAAATAATTAACTAATTTAAACGTGCTATGAAAATCGATGAGACCATTTATTGAAGAACATTAAATGCACGTCAAATATGTAGTGGTAAATCACTCGGGCATAATATATGAACCACTGACAATCGGCGGAATATCGTAACCCTACCATTATTACACAAGTATTTTAAACGACCATCCGGGCCACCGTTTAAGTGCGCCGAAAATTGAGCTCCTGAATTCATATTTGTACTTAAATCTTTTGTATTTATTATGTATATTAGGTATCTTTTCGGTGTGGAAATAATATGGATGAAGCGAACATTTTCATTTTCATTTTCATGACAGACCGTTAATCAATCACTTATTTTAATGGTACTGAAATAAATATAAATAATGTTAAAACTTGTTAAAGAAACTTTAAAGTTCAAAGTATCGTGCGCGAACCTAGAAACTGAGCAGTAGATTTACGCCTTCAATAACATTTTTTAAACAAATCGATAAGTAGCCTTGACATCAGTACTTAGCTTTTTAAATGACAAATCACTACAGACTGTCACACAACAGCACTACTGTTGACTTTCAACGGTAATGTAAATTAAAAACAATTTTTGTTGCGATAATACATGTCATATAGGATTTTGGGGCAAGCACAGTAAGTAGGGTTTGACGCAGAATGTGCACAAAGCCGCCAAACCGGAGCTTCTAAGGGAGATCGAGAACTTCTATGGACAGTTGTACACGTAAACCAGGCAACCCGTCGTAGATCTAGCAAACGACCCAAGAGCTAGACTGACCCGACACTATTCCGAAGATATCCCGGACGTCAGCCTGTACGAGATTAGGATGGCTCTGAAGCAGCTCAAAAACCACAAGGCACCGGGTGATGACGGAATTACGGCCAAACTCCTGAAGGCGAGTGGAAAACCGGTACTTAAGGCTCTTCAGAAGCTGTTTAATTCCGTCATACTTGCGGGAAAAACTACAGGCATGGTGCAGGGGTGTGGTGGTCTTCTTCAAGAAGGGCGACAATGCCCGGTTGAAGAATTATAGGCCCATCTCACTTCTAAGCCATGTCTAGTTGTTTTCAAGAGTCATCAAGAATCGTCTCGCGCGCAGGTTTGACGATTTCCAGCCTCTCGAACAAGCCGGTTTCCGAAAAGGCTTGAGCACCGTGGACCACATACATACGCTGCGGCAGGTTATACAGAAGACCGAAGATATAACCTGCCCCTCTGTTTAGCGTTTGTGGACTACGAGAAAGCCTTCGAATCGATCGAGACCTGGGCTGTACTGCAGTCTCTCCAACGGTGCCAAATCGACTATCGGTACATCGAGGTGTTGAAGTGTTTGTACAAAAACGCCACCATGTCAGTCCGACTTGCGGGTGATTTTCCAGTAGTACAGTGCTCTGTGTTCCTATATTCAAATAAGTAACCTATTAATTTGTCGAATACTACGTTTTGTGCTGTACTTTCACCCAAAATGTTCTTTAACATTTTTTTACACGTCCTCACTGAATTTTCAGCTTGACCGTTGCTGCATGGATGGTAAATCGGTGACGTCATATAGTTAATACCATTATTGGAACAGAACACAGAGCACTGTACTACTGGAAAATCACCCGCAAAATTAATGTTTGGCAGGGATTTGAAATCACGACTTGACTTAATACTACCTAAAAAGAAAGAAATGCGTAAAATACCGTCAGGGGGGAATGAAGGTCGCACCAGAGCCTTCGAAGCCGGTGACAGGGTCTGGGTCCGGTGGTACAGTGGTAGAAAAGAGATATGGAAGATGGGAGTAATAAATAAAGTGTCGTCTTTGATCGCTAGTTTATTACAGACTTAGGAAGAGGCCGAAAGGGTTTACACTGACACATGACACCGTATGATAATGTGTGAGTGCGCATACACATCAAGAGGGCTATGCTCGGCTTTTCCTTGCGTGATCGAATCAGAAATGAAGACGGATGTCTTGCACGTGCACTTGCTTGTGTGCAAAAGAACCAAGGTTACCGACGTAGCCCGAAGAATTGCCAAACTTAAGTGGCAGTGGGCAGGGCACATTGCTCGCAGAACGGATGGCCGATGGGGCCGAAAAGTTCTGGAGTGGCGACCGCGAACCGGAAGACGGGACCGGTCAATGTGGCGACACTTGTGGGAGGCCTATGTCCAGCAGTGGACGTCTTTCGGCTGAAATGATGATGATGAATGATGTGCACAAAGCAAAATGTGCACTTCGTATGTATCACCAACCAACAGGTATAAAAAAGCCTTCAAACTAATTTAATTAAATGTGTAAAACGAGTATTTTCAAAAACCGTGACATTTACTCTGCACGTCCGTCTTAGACCCACTGAAACGTAACGCAAACGTAAACACGTTAAACCGCGTACTAACTACGATCCTGGCGTAAGATCGTGAAGCGGGTTCCTCTCACACACTGTACATGAATGAATAGCACTGAGGTCCTTTTCATCAAAAACTTCTTTGTGACATTGCTACTCCGCGAATTACTAACTACATAATATAATGTACGGAACTATCAAAGTTTTATGTAGTGATGTCGATGGTGCTGATGAGTATTTTGTAAGGGGAATGCGTGGGGCTAATTAGAAATGTGTAGTAGACTAGTTGGCTTTAGGGGGTCTATGAGACGGTACCTCTGGGTTTGTGTTTAAAAAGTACTGCGGTATGGATAGACGCTATGTGTTAGACGGAACAACAAATTGGGGCAGTGGTTGTGTAGTGATAGAAACTTTTTAAATTATGTTAGTTCATTTTGTATAGGTAAATGTAGGGGGATCGTATTAGCTTGTGTTTTGTAGTTCCTGCCTATAACGGGGAAAAACCTTTGAAATTTGTTTTAGTTTTTAATTTATTATGGATGGGTGGATGCCAATTTAGTAATTAAGAGAGGACGCTTTTTGTGACATAGGACTTGTAACTGAATCTTTCAGTGAACAGGTACAAAGCTCAGAAACCATTTTTACATTATAAGTATCATCATTTCTTACATTCCGAATACATAATAATATGTATATTTATACATATTTAAGTTTCAAATCGAGGAGGCCTAAGATAATTCAAACGCGTTCACATCGTAAATCGTGTGCGAAGCGATGAATGGCGTCGGGGATTACAGCTTACTCGCGTAATGTCGGTGCGAATGTCTGACTAGCGTCAAGTGCGACACCGGCACTAGTCAACTATGTGACGTAACTCATGACGTCACAGTGAAAGATCGATTTTTAAACACAGATAAGAAAAATAACTAAAAGACGAAGACTAACAAAGATTTATAAAACAAAAAAATAATTGTGAGCCGTCACTCACGGGATTTTGTACAAGTATTATGCATAAAAGAACAGACTACGACAGGAACTAAATACGGCTTAACGAAAAAATTAAATATTACTAATTTTTCCCTGAAAATGATGACTGTTTATTTAATAATCATTTATTTTCATTCAATACAAAAATTAGAAATAACCAAAACAACCTTCTAATCTAACCTGTCCGAGTCGGGGTGCCCCAAGTCGGTATGAAAAAGTCAATATAAAAAACAAACACAAAAATAAAAACAAAATGACTCAATTCACAAAAAGAAAATCGGCTGGGATCGAACTCGAAGTCACGAGATTGTAGCCCAGCGCTGTGCCCCGAGACCAGCGGGCTCTTTGTAAACCGTGACGAATATGTAGATTTTATGCTGCTTTAACAGGTCGTTAATGTTCGGGATCGTTCGGGCCGGGTTGACAACTAGACAGATATCCGGCTTCCATTAAGTAAGGGACACTATAAAAGACCTTTAGCCTAGCCCCCTAGCCCAAGCCCTAGCCTCCTTCTCTTCTAGGACCTCTAGCCTTATTTAAAAAAACTTTAAACTTCATATCTTCACTCGCTTGCAGAGTCGTCAAAGGTTGCAATATCCGGGCTATCAAGAACGAATACTACGTGCTATAAATAAAATCGTATTTCTATCTTAGAACTTAAAAATGAAAGGAAGCAAACATGCGGGAACAACTTCTCCGAGAAAATAGCAATATAGTACGACGCTTAGTGAGTGAACTATCAGTAATTAATTTTCAAAAAAAAGAAAAGCTTACACAACACACATATCAAGAAAACTTTTCTACTTGACTATACAAATCACAAAGTGGTCAACGGGTCCAGTTGACCAATTCAAAAATGCACCTACATCATCAGCCTATTAATGTTCCCACTGCTGGGACACAGGCCTCCTCTCTATGAGAGGGAATAGGCTATAATCCACCACACGAGCCCAGTGCGGATTGGTAGATGTGATGTCACATGTCTTAATTTTTTTTTGGTTCTTGGACAAGCCGGTTTCCTCGCGATGTTTTCCTTCACCATTTTAAGAGCAGTGGTGATGAAATAAATTACACAAAGTAATGCGCCTGTCTATGCGTTAAATCAAGCTCTTATTAAATGCAGGTCATCAACATCACTGTAAATAAGTTACATTTTTCGACACCGAACTGGAAAAGTGCTTACAAACATTTTTAAAAGTCCCTAAAGAGAGATGACCATCCTGACTGTGTGGATCTTACACCGTCGTTGGATCATACACGCAACAGAATCTCCGAAGGGCTAGGCAGAGGTGTACCTAATAGTACACCGACATTCCGCCAGTTATGTTTAGGACCCACGTATGGCTGCTACTGACAACTTTCAAAAACACTTTACCCCGACGATTGAAGGAAAAACCCAATAATACTTTGCCCGAGCTGAAAATCGAACCCAGGACCTCGTGCTCAACAGTCGTGCTAGAAGCACTCAGATCATCTGCATCTTTATTTTCGCTTTCTTTTTTACTGTTTTTTATATTTCTTTTTTGTTTACTTTTTTATATAATTTTGTCATGTCTATTCTATCTTTTTGTTTCTGATCCTGTGTAAGTAAAATAAATACTTTTCTTTCTTTCTTTCTATGGGATGGGCCTACTCTTGACTTCAATAGTAACTTGTGCAAAACGATGCATCAGGTCTTACCTACTAAATAAATGTATTGTCCTGGAAACGAAAGTAACAAAAAAAGTTAACCCAAGAATCTCCCTTAACACCAAACAATAAAAGCATGAAAAAAACCAAGCTAAGTTTGGAAAAGCTTGTAAAAGATGCGTAGAGGGTCGTACAAAAAACAAGCTCATTGTCGTTTCCCGGCGACCATTGCGGGTCAGAGCTAAAGACTAATTAATATGTTTGGATCCTAAATCACCCTTGAAACAGTTAAACATTGATGACACCGACCCTACTTCCCGAATTCCAGAATATTCGGATTGTTTTTAGCACGAGTTAATAAATAAACAGGTACGTATTTGTTACTAAAAATAATTTGGGACACAAATAAGCCGGTTGATTGGCTTATTTTCAATGTCAAGGCTTATTTACACGAGGGCAGTTACTGGCTTCTCGACTTGCCAGAAACTGTGGATCTAAAAGTCTTAATCGGTTAGAGAAAAATAAATAGTTTTTTCTTATTGCCTATTAGTTATTTAAAAAAGATAACAACCTTTTTCTCAGTCACAATATCAGGACACAATTGCACATTCACGAAATCTAACTTGGTTTGTCGACCGACGAGAAAAGTCCCGGCCGACAGACGCACTTACTCCTAACAGCACGACTCGCGCTTGACCGGCCCGCGGGCCTCAAGTATCACAGAAGCGGTGTGAGCACTCAAGATTTGCATACGAAAAGATAACCCAACGGATGTGCCCGTAATGATAATGTTTTTTCATGGGGGGTCATACAATTTGCAGCATTTTTTCATCCGGCATAATCTTAACGCGTGCTCTGTATAAATGGAGACAACCTTAAACGTTATGACGGTAATGAACCGTGTTACAAAGTAATAAAGCTCAAAATTGCGCGCCATAAAACTCCACACATCACTTAAGATATTAATGAGTGCATCCGTAATAGGCGAAACATACATATGAAATTCAAATTTGTAGCGGGCTGGGAGCGAGCTCTTCTACATATTTTAGTAGGCAGCAGAGTGTGAATTTGAACCTTTTGTTAGCGTTTAGTACGTCAGTTTACACAAGAAAACAATGTTTTATCACAAACGAATATATTTATCAGAGAGCAAGGCGCGAGCGTGAGGGCGAGTGAGGGCGATTGCGGGAGGGCCTCGCGACCAATGTCATTACCGCCTCCACTCCCAAGTCCCAACTCGATTAAGGAATGAAGATTTATAGTTTCTATAGAAAAAGTAATTAGTGAAAACGAAAAGAAACGGGGCGTCGGGAAAAGTCATCGGACATAATTCATAACAAACAGAAATAACGGAAAGCCGGTTCGGCGGGGGTAGGCAATGAATAATTCTCTAACTGCGAGCACCCTCCACCCCCTTGGCGGGCAGGGGTGCCGCGGAAAAAGCGCACAACCCCGGCCCAGTTTTATAGTCACGAAAAAATAGGAGGTAGCCAAAATATCTATATACGGCGCATGCAAAAAGTAGAAAAAAATTACAATCCCGCTCGCATGAATAAGTGAGTGGACCTTCATATAGAAAAAAGTAAGGCAACAAAAATAAAAGTGGCAGAGGGGTGCGCTGCGTCGTGGCTGCGTCGCGCCAGCCGCGTGCACGCGCCGTGCCCGCGCCGCCGCCGCCGCGCGCCGTCGCAGCCACGCGTCGCGCTGCGCTGCTAATGACACTTAATGCTCCCGTTAATGTTTTTAGTGTCCGCACCAAAACACCTGTGACTTAACACAACTTACTCAGCAAGTACCACACAACTAAGCTTACTTACGAACATGTGCTGATTGTTTGCTCCTTGAAAGTGTGGAAGATAAACGAGCTTGAATATAAGTTTACACAACTTAAATATGAGGCGAGTTCTGGAAGAAAAAGGAATGTACTTAAATCTCGTAATTTCTTTTAACGCAGACGAAAGTTCGATAAAGTTCGTTCAAAAATCCTGCACTCAGAGATGCACCGACAGTCGATTTAAGTCTCATTAGTTCTCACAAACCGTTTAAGGTAACATATATATCGTCACAAAACGCTGGAAGTTTTTCAGGTTGGCATTGGCGCTTGTCGCATACATTCGAACATTTGCGCGCCTTCGCGGCTTACAACTCTAATTCAGGATCTACAGTCACTGACCCCACATTAAAACCGAGCGACCTAAAAGGGAGCGAATACAAGTTTTCGAAATTAGCTCGGCCTGTATCGAGCCCTGGCTTTACGCCATGGTATTTAATCACTTTATTAAAGCAATAAACCGAGCCGAGAGGCGAGAACGCCACGCCACACAATGCCCACCATGTGATCGCTATAAAAATGTATCGAATCATAATCGAGGCACAATGTCACTTACATTCTGATATAATTAACTTAATGCGGACATGTTGTATGTATGTGAGCCTCCGCTTGTTCGAATATTTGCGAGCACAATGCTTAATTAAAAACTTCGGTTTAATGATTTATAATGAAGGCGTGAACGGAGAATTGTCACGTGCGAAGTTGGAATCGAGCTCGACTAGTGTAGCTTTCGGAGTCCGTGTACTACCCGCGTCTGTCTATACTCGTAGCGGTATACACGCATATCGAAGAGGAGCTACAATTGCTACAATGAGGATTCACATTCCCCCTTTGGACCTAACTTTAGCTATACGAGTGGTGTTATTATTTTGTACAGCAGCTACACAAGCCTGTATATTTGAAAATTATATTTACAAAAAAAAATATTGAAAATTGTTTGCCATTGGTTTATCGCACCCCCGTGCGACGATATATTGATATCGAAATGGAAGTACGAAATATTGTCGTTCATACATTCTGTTTATAATTGAAGGTTAAACAAACATACCTGAAGTGAAATTTGACCGTAATTATACTAGGTAGTCACTCGTAAATCAACCGGGCATCGATCATTTTTTAGAGCTAGAAATAAAAACAAAAAAAAAAATTGTCTATTATTAAAAAAAGTAACTCAACCACCCAATCCGCTGAGCGCGCATGTCACTGCCTGGATTGTCAAAACTGTCATTTGTTTCAGAGCACGATTTCACTAAAGATTATAAGGGATTTTTATGAATAAACATGGGTGGGCGGGACCGAAAATCTCTTCGGATGCAGCGATTCGAATAATTACGATCAAACTTCACTTCAGGTAAGTTTGTTTAAACTTCAATTATACGAATCGCTGCATCCTCAAGATTTTCATATTCACGGTAGATGTTTAGAGCTAGGAAATCGGATAGCACATTTTTTGAAAAAAAATCAAATCAATCAACTTTGTTTAATTTCAAAACAGCTATGTCAAATAATTAATTATCATTATAATCTAGAACAGCATTAGAAAATATATTTTCGTCATTTACAAACGACAATATTTCGTATGTATCGCCGCACGAAGGTGCGATAAACCACAATGAAAATACAATTTTACAATAGTGGATGATGTGATTTCCCAAATAGGTATCAAAAAGATCCAAGAAGGTGCATTCATCTTCCAACTAATTGCAATACTGCCTACATCGAGCAATTACATGTCATGCGTATGACGAGTATATGTTATCATAGTAAAGCTCAATGAATGGCCAGTGACGTTGAACATGATATAACATGATAAGACTGAAGATTACTGCTGTTGTACTGACATGTTGTCAGCTGACCAACCTCTAAAGTGTAGTGTGTTTATTTATCTACAGTCATGGTCTTTAAGTACAGGCACTAGCGTAAATATGCACATACAGGGAGGAGTAAATACATATCAGTTAAGTATATATATTTACTCCTCCTTTTTATCTCAGAACACACGCTAAGTCTTAACTCAAAGTTTAAATTGTCATCTCAAAACACACGCTAAGTCTTAACTCAAAGCTTAAATTGTCATCTCAAAACACACGCTAAGTCTTAACTCAAAGTTTAAATTGTCATCTCAAAACACGCGCTAAGTCTTAACTCAAAGTTTAAATTGTCATCTCAAAACACACGCTAAGTCTTAACTCAAAGTATAAATTGTCATCTCAAAAAAAATATCTTTTGAATTTTGCTAAGTGTCATCATCAACATCTGCCTAACCTTCTCCCAAATATGTTGGGGTCGGCTTCTAGTCTAACCGGATGCAACTGAATACCAGTATTTTACATGGAGCGACTGCCTATATGACCTCCATAACCCAGTTAGTATTGGGTAATATGGTTGTCATTGGAAGACTGGTTGTCAGTTTTTTTTAGGCCACACTAAAAAATGCTTGTGACTGTATCAACGTTTAATGTTAAGTCATGACT
Organism: Xestia sexstrigata; assembly: GCA_941918905.2. Taxonomy (NCBI): domain Eukaryota; kingdom Metazoa; phylum Arthropoda; class Insecta; order Lepidoptera; family Noctuidae; genus Xestia; species Xestia sexstrigata. The sequence continues at coordinate 4,355,567 of OW799200.2, read as the reverse complement.
CAAGTTCAAAACATACATTCAGTCTGACCGAGTGTGACGCATCTAAGTCCTACACCTAACGATCAGACAGTTCAGTTTCAACGATTTGCTTCTAGTAGTAATATATCGTAATCAGATCTGACAAATCTGACTCTCATAACAAATCCCGTAGAACTAGACAGTGAATTTGACAGACTTTTCAATAGCAGGGCAAAAGCAACCTCATTGTAATGAGCATAAAGATCACTGATGTTTGACAGAGAGGTAGAATCAGAAGGTAAACGCGCGAGCACTAATTCTGGTCCTATTCATATCAATGAGTTGGAGAAGACGCTTACCGCGAAAATATACGGAATAAATGTGAATTTTCTCAATAGAGACAACTTTTCCTAAACAAAGTTACCATTTTCATGTCAGATTTCGATCCTTAGTTTTTGTATGAAATAGTAAAAAGGAAAAACATTGTTTTACGAGTTTAATAAACCGAAAATCTTTTTCCTGGATTTCATACAAAAGTTTTGGATTTATTTAGATTGACAGCGCTTTTAGTACTAATGGAACTAACTTAGTTCAGGTAAATTGATTGATTGAGTGAAAAATGAAAATGTGTCTCCAATCCTCTATGTTTCATAGTAAATCTGTTTTCAACAATATAGTATCAATCAATCTAAACTTGCTGTGATGTATAAAAGTAGGAAGTTCCAAAGATATAAAGATTTGGAAAGGATTTCAATCTTTGCAAAGTGCATCTATCTTCTACAAGGTTATGCCCACGGCTTCGCCCGCGTTGAGAGTTCGGTAATAGGCATGACGACAGTATCAAAAAATTGCAAATCTATTTAGTCCGTCAGTTAGAGTATTGGAATTTAATCGACACGTATTTTTTGTTTTTGTAAATCAATGAATATTAACAAAGATAAAACGCATCAAAACTCGGGAGTGGGGGCTCGTGACGTCAGAACTAGGTAAAAATTATACCTAGGCGTGACGTATTAAGAATTTTAAAAGCGTGACATCTTCGTCAATTTTGGTTTACGTAACAAAAGAAAAAACACGGGTCAAATATTTTTTGATAATCTAACTAACGGACTAATTAGTTTTTTTTTTGTCGTTTATTGTCCCACGGAATCGTACTACCAGGATAAAAAGTATCCTGTGTTAATCCAGGTTATAAACTACCTATGTGCCAAATTTCATCCAAATGCGTGACTTTTTGCAAGAAAAGTAACAAACATCCATGCATCCTCATAACCTTTCGCATTTATCATTTATTTATTTATTTAGTACAGTATTTAAAACCATTAACACTAAATTAAATACAATAATTTATAAAAGTAAGTAAGATCTTACTATAAATAAAACAGAACGGCTTTCTCAAAACGCAATGTAGGTACGTATATCAGCTAACAAGATGAAACCGCAAGTGATATAGCACCGCACTGCATGAGCAATTATCATTTGTAACTATTCATTTAATACACTTAAATAGTTTATGAAGAAAAGTAAATAATAAATGCCGTGACGTGATATTTATGTGAAAGCAATCGCAATTGCCGGAGCCAGTCGACCGTTGAAGTTTTTTTATAGAAATGAACAGAGCGCATCATCGCTTTTAACTATCTGACCGCAAAATATATTAAAGTATAATTTCCTACTTAGCAGCTGGTTTCGATTCCATAACAGACATCGGTTCTTTAGATTTAGAAGACTCGTTTGCAATTCAATTGCATAAAATAAAGTTTTACAAAAGCTTTACAAAGTGAGTTTAAAAAAGCTCAGTCCCATGGCTATTGTCCACAGACTTTTGTCAATATCTAAAAATATACGCGCTAGTAGCCACGGCGAGTTGATTCGAAAATATTTCTCCCTAAAAATATGAAAGCTATGAGTTTGACACAACAAAACACTTTAATACCCCACTTTTTCGTCACTTTTTCTTCATTCGTAGTATTCATTTCCCATTTAAGCTCACACGTTTGCAATATTTGCGAAATAAATAAAAATGGCTTTACAAAATCATACAAAAATAGTTGAATAACACTTCGTATGTGAAACTGTGAGTAAAAATGGCATGTTACATTTGAAAAATACTTCCCTTTTCGCACTAGATGGTGCACGCGATCGATGTATTAAAGGACAGGGGTACAGTCGCACAGTGAACCATTGTTGGCAGCAGAAACCGCTTGTATGTTTTACATCGAAGGTAAATAATAGACGAGTGTGAATCACTTCAAAGTAGTCCGCGACGACTCTAAGTCGCAGCAAGTACCTAATTAGCTCTTTAGGTCTCACCGGGTGCAGGTTGATGACAGGTCAGTGTCAGTAATTTTGTAGAACGTAGGGTTCTGTACAATATTATAATGACAGCCTTTTTTTAATTAATGCCTGGCTTGCTATTGGTGTTGAATTGAGTGGCATTCAACACCAATAGCAAAAATTATTAAAAGGGACTTCGTTTTACAGCTACTAATTTTACCAGCAACTTCATATTAGTCAAATTGATCAAATTCCCGTCCTAACAAACAAATGTTTATAAGGTTTTTTTAGATTTGTTCAAGCCTTCGATTTGTGAGCTAACTTCATTTTTAGAGGTAGCAATAAAATTCGGGCTTGTCAATCAAACAGACGCGTGAGAAGCGCCAATCTCATCCTGGCATGGCACGTGCGAGCGGGGGTGTGTCCACAAATGTTGTCCCAGCAAGCAGCCGGGCTCATGGACATCCTAAAACTCTGGTTTTTGTGAAGTGTTGGTTGTGAATTACGTTTAGAACGACAGCTTTCAATGAAGGTCATCGGATGATAGAGGAGCGATTTTTCTTACATGTAATTAGTCCTTACTAATTACATGTAAGAATAATCGCTTCTCTATGTGATCCGATATGATGTGTAATAAATAGTAAAGAGTATTTACATGTCTCTATCTAAGGACAGGTTGCGATCGCTTACGTATTATTTGCCCCAAGTATTATAAATAAATAATATAACGAGCTACACTTTTTTATTTATATGAATTTATTAATTAAAAAAAAAAAACTTAAAAAGTTATCCACACTCATTACATGGCGGTGGCCCAGTGGTGGCGGCCCCGACTTACGAACAGTAAGTCATGGGTTCGAACTCAGACAGGCACATTACTTTGTGTAATTTATTTCATCACCACTGCTCTCAAAACGGTGAAGGAAAATATCGTGAGGAAACCGGCATGTCCTAGAACCAAAAATTCGAAGACATGTGACATCTACCAATCCGCACTGGGCCCGCGTGGTGGATTATAGCCCATTCCCTCTCATTGAGAGGAGGCCGTGTCCCAGCAGTGGGAACATTATAGGCTGATGATGATACATGACTTTATTTCAATCTACATTATCTTTAAATACGTATTTTAGTAGAAACATTTTCAAATATACAATTTTACAATAAATTTCGTCCGCTTCATTAGCTATTTTCTTGCAGTTCGCTTACTAACAGTAAATATCGTTAATAAACGGTTATCACATTTAATTGTTCTCCTACTCCCATATACTCGTAACAATTAGTTTTCTTTAAAGGCGCGTACACATGTTTCTTCTGTACATATACTCGCATATTATGTTGCACACGTATTTTTCCCATGCGGGTAAGCTTGCGTTTTTCTATTACTTAAGAAAGTATAATTTGCGTTTAAAACTAAGTAAGGCGAATGGTGTGTTTTCCCGCCATAACGTGTGCCTTTTACATATTATGACATGTCTTGAGTAACTTTTATTGTTACTCGTAAATTAGTTCGCTTTAAATTGCACGTTTGCTTGCAGTTGAGCGCCTAACTGCCACTTAGGGTGTCATTAATTGAATAATTCTTGCTTTCGCCTGCTTTTTTACTCGACAATAGGACGTCAATATGTAACGTCAATAATCTCGTCTTTAAATAGCAAAAGAAAGTGTGCAGAACACTACAAAACAGCTCAAACTTGGAACTAATCAGACCGATGCGATGACAAATGCAGTTACCAAACATAGGTATACAATTTGCTTTAAGTCCAGGGGTGGCACAAACACTTAAGCTTACGTAACCACGCTAGGGTTGTCAACAGCAATAAACGCGAACGACTGTAATTACTATTGTAACAAAAAACTCACAATTCTCCAGAATGAAAGAAACGTCGCGTATCTACAGCATTAGCGGTAATTTATCGAGGAAAGAACACAGTCCTATTAAAATAGTCGTTATATTGCATTCATCATACATTTTTTTTCGTTCCGTTTCTTACTACTCTTTGTAAAGGTTAATGGTTCGATTCGATTGTAATTCCCCTGTTTAGGGTACCGTTAGAGAAAAAAACGTATTTGCGAATCCATTGGTTATCTATATGGCTTTGTAATTGACTTGGCGTAAACTTTGTTTAATTGTGATTGTGTTTGCATAATTAATGTGGGGATGACTTTTTTAACTTTATTATGAGGTGGTAAAAAGCTTTTTTTTTCAATGTCAGAAAAGGAAGATACCGATGAAGATAAAATGAACGCAAGACTGTAAAGAACAAACAAAATGACGACGGTACCAGATAGCAGTGGCTTCTGTCTTTCTCATGATATAGTCGACCCTCACACAAAGCTATAAACTAGCAGGAATAACATTTTGGGCGTGCAGTATTGCCAGTCAGCGAGAGGGAAATTTTGGTAAAAGTTTGGTACCTGTCGAAATCAGCCAGATATCGTGAGTTTTGTGAACCGAGCTACGGTTGCACCTGTCAACAACTGGGTTGGTGGTTGGTGGTACAACTATAAAAATGGGAAACGGGACTATTGATGGAGATGCATTTCAAAATGTCTATAGGTTGGAGCCGAAGAAACATCTCGAGTGTAATTCATTGGTTAGGCGTGATGTGCTTCAGTAGCTTCGCCCGTAAATAGTCCAAGAACATTTTTTTTTAAACATTTCGAAAACAAAACTTAGAATTTCTAACAAAATTTTGCCAAAATTATTTTTAGAGCATCTATAAAAGTTTTTTCGCTATCAACAAATTATAAGGTCAACGAAGCGAGGCCGCGATCGCGTGTTCGCCGCGGAAATGACGAACAAATACAACAGAGCCCTTTTAATTTTCTGCGATCCCTTTGTCAGATACCTTTTATCATCGGCACTGACAGCCCTGACTCGTAATTTAGGCCGGCAAGTTTTCTAAGCATCAATCGCGGCTCATAATAGGGGTGCCACGTTAGTGTTAAGTTTTTTTTTATATTTTGTTTTTTTTCAGTTTTTTTTTTGCAATTTGTGGTTTTGTGTTGATTTTTAATTTGAGACAGATAGGCGATTGTTTTTTGCTGCTGCTATCAATGTTTTTTCCTTTTTAGACTAACTATACGAAGGTAAATGACAACGAAAAATAATTAGACTTTTAGTGTAAATCTGTTCATTAGATCAGCTCTAATGCGTAATCCAAAATCCAACCCAAAAAAACTCAAAAATCTAAAACTTCCACAAACCAATAATCCGAAATTCACATTAAAGCCTTAACCCTTTCGTGGCGAACAAACACTACACAAAACCGCAAAGCATTGTGACTAAAAGTGGGACATACTCGAAGTACGAAATCAGAGAGCAGGCTGCAAGCCACGTCATTAAACCCGCCGCGACAGGCAGACACCTCTGAAGAATGCACTCTTAATAAGTCATCAGCTAAGTAGCGCACCCCTGCAGGTGGTGGAGCTGGGGTGAGGGGTGCCCAGGGGGGGGGGGACGCGCGAGGGGGGGACACGAAGCGCGCCGTTCGCACAAAAATGTCACAAAGTATAAAATCTGCATGCAGTAATGGGAGTAGCCTCTGAGAGGCTCGCAGTGTACAAAGATCAAAGGTGCATTGGCTTTTCTGTTCGCCTCCATTCATATTTCTCTGCAATACTATAAAGCGCGACCTCGTCAATTTTAGTGGCGAGAAAAGTTCATTTCGAATTCGCAATGTAAGTCCACGCGGTAGGGTTAGCGTTGGTTCTGAACTTTGAACTTCGCCAGATTTCTATTGAACAAAGTAACTGGTCAGTCCAGTCAGGTATCAGTTCCAAATGTGCTTCCTCTCCAAGTAAATATTTCACGTGTTCACAAACTTACAAAATAAACCATAGTTACCACACATAAAGAAACACAAAAACTTACCTGAATAAAGCAACAATAAACGTAAAAACAACATTATTTAATATTAATATTTCACGCTTACACGACCCGGGAACAAGACAGCCATTCACAAAACAAAACTTAGAGGTTCAATAAAAAGTGTAAGAAAAATATGTATAGGTGAACGTAGAGTAGCAAGATCCAGTGTATCAAGTACGGCGAATCCCTCAACGCCTCCCTACTCTGTGACAGTATTTGTTACGTAGACACCGTGACGTAATACGAGTAGTTGGTGAGATAACGCATTGTTCCCTTTAGTGGGTATTACTTGTGTGCCAGACAGTGTAGTTAGTAGAGAATGCTCCCCCTACCACTTCAAATATTGTTATCTGAGCGCTGTATTACACTGGCGAGCACTTGCTGCCCTTGCTGGCCATTCGAGTCAAACCTTGGGTGTATTCTATGAAACTTTCTGATTTGTTGCCTTAGAATTGTAATTAAAGTCTATCGATTGTTTCAATCAATACACACTAGTGGCCCAAAAAGCCTGATAACCAGTCTAACCAAGTGGTATCGTATTACCCAGTACTAAATCAGATAGGCAGTCGCTCCATGTAAAATACTGGTATTCAGCTGCATCCGGTTAGACTGGAAGCCGACCCCAACTTAGTTGGGAAAAGGCTAAGCAGATGATGACGATTGTTTCAATCGTGTATAATTTATGTGTAGCTATAACATATTATCAAAGATTTTTCGAAAGGTATTGTGCAGAAGAGAATGCTATGTTATTAGAACGTGAGTCAGACCACATTGATCCTAGACAGACTATCATCATCTGCCTAGTTTTTTCCCAACAATTTCTTCTAAACAATTATATTTAAATATATGATAAATAAAAATAAAAACATAACTCAAACCAACAATTAAATACTTATACTAGTATTTAATTAAGGGGGAAAATATAATGACCACTAAAAATAACTTTGTGACCACTAACATCTATCACCTAAAATATCAATTGATCACCAAATTTAGTAAATTGAGCACCAAATTTTAATGAGGTGGTTGATGACAAACTAGTTTTGCCCAGGCCAACTTGGGGCACCCCGACACGGATAGATTAGGTTAGAAGGGTGGTTATTTTTTATAAACCATTCAGAAGTAGACCGTCGACCGGGTCTCCCTCGACTCGGATGCAAGAGCATAACAGTTCAATTTCTGGTGGTTATTAAATAAAATAAAAAAAATTTGGTTCTAATTTCACGATAAAATGGGGATTAAGTTTGGTGATCTTTTACTAATTTTGGCATTCAAAAGTGATTTTTTTGCCGTTACGTTTTTCTAAATCTGGTGGTTCGTTAATTGTATGCCTTTAATTAATCAGAGCTACTTATTAGCTTAATAATATAACATTAATACAAAATGATTTATAACTTTTCTAATTGCATGCAACGATTCACCCTCGAGCACAGCTAGTACTCGATGGCGGAAAAAAATAATTGCACCTCATTTGAGCTCGGTATTAAAGTAATTAATTCAATAAACTATCAATAGGAGTAAGTACATACGATGACGTAGCCAGCTAATTGGGATCAGACGAGCGTCAATCGATACCACGGTGAAAAGTAACCGGGAAGGATGAATAGAATTCTTTGATACGAAATGATTACCAATTCAAAACTTTGGTTCAAGCACTGGGCTTTAATTAGAAGGATTCCATTGAGATGAGTTTGGAGTAGAAAAAATATTGAATTTGTATCGTGGATTCGCTTGTGCGAAATAGCTTGTTTGCCTATGGCCCTCTTCAGTGGCTCCCGGCCTACCTGACGATGCGGATACGACATCTGCTGAGGAAACAAACAAAGTGTTGAATGCATAACATTTTCTCTGGATTCCTTGCTTTTATTTAGTTCTTGTCAAAATAACACCAGAGTGCAGACGAAATTCTGCATTTTTAAGAACGGTTGCAATATAATATCACTCAATAATACCTCTCGATGATGCGATCTGTATGGAATTTCTGATAATTAAGTAGCAACATAACGTAATTATCACTAAAATTTCCACAGGAACAAGTTATTATTCTATTGTGACCGATATTAATAAATCAAGCTCGTACAGAACAAACAAAAAAAACATGACTTAACCAAATAATAGGTAGTCCACCCTCATGGATAATGGAAAATAAATAATAAATATATTTTTTAATTAAGCCACTAATAGACAATATGGCCGCTCCGCCTTATTCATTACTTATAATGTATTAATTACTCGTATAATTAGTGTATAGTTTGATTAGAGCTAAATAATTTATTAGTGTAATTTGGGCGGCTATAAAGAAAGTTTGATGGGGTCTGACGTCATTGCAGGTCATTCGATTAAATTCGAAACGTAAACGCCAAATGAGGATTCATGTATTGTGATGTTCGAAAAAGTATCGGCAATGTAGAATGTGTGGTCTATGGTTGTAGGAGCAGTGACCCGATCCCGAACTATTTTGGTGAAAATCCACTTTGCCGGTATGCATCCCCGAGTTTAAAACATGTAGTTGTACTGACATGTAGTACTCTGTGTCATACATGGTCGCCGTCTGCAGAACAGTGCAATGGGTACCCACCGACCTATACGTACCTAGAACATCAAACATTTATCGGGAGCAATACTTTTTTTAATTGGTTACCGACGTACCGTCTCCCCTGCTCCCAAGGGAGGTAGTAAAAATATATAGTATTATTTTGAACATTCGACAGGCGGCAGTAACGTTCCCTCTCGCTACAATTTCTTGTTCCTTTTTCTTTTAATTCCGCATATTTTTATTTGCTATGATAAATTGTAACTGCGGCGAGGGGTGAAAAGGAGGGGGGGGGGATTGACCCCCGTTTGCTTTTGTTTCGGTAATTTTTTATGTCTGGTGTGCTTAATTGCGTGGCGCTAGGCGGAAGCGTATTGTGCGATGTGGGTCAGTCAGAAAGGCGGATAGTGCAGGAGGACCGCGTGACCTCTTTACCTTGCACCTTCATTATCGAACATTGACGTCTTTCAACCCTTTGTTGAATATGAGTACAAACACATTTGCAATGCCACAAACTTTGGCAACGACTCTGAATACTTCAAATTCCCTACTAATTATTATTCTTCTAATTCTGTAGAACCCGTCAAATACGATTCTGAGTATTTCGCTCCAGAGCGTAAATATTTTATTAGTACAACAATGTTCATAATTATACGGAATAGATGCGCATGCGTTCATTATTAGTGTTACGTGTCCAAAGTAAACATTATAATGCCGGGCAGGATATTATGCTCGAGTAACAAAACTATATGTTGTGAATGGGCCACATGATACTGCCACGCGATCGCGGATATGATTAAGTGACGCCTCAAGACATTGTAATGCTTTACTTACCTATTGTTGTTAGTAGGTAACCAACTGCTTAACAGTCTTCGCCTTTGTAAAGGTGATTGATATAAAAATTGTTATCAGTAGCTAGTTAATCATTTTTAGGGTTCCGTACCTCAAAAGGTAAAAAAAGGAACCGGTAGTTCCCGTTGTCCTAGGAATCACGAAATTTGGCGAGAAGCAATATAAAATCTGAAAACCGTAAAATGTACCTAGTTTAAAAATTATTTGCAGTTGGTGCCGTATAGCCGTTTCATGGGATCGAACAGCAAAGCTAAATTTGTCCTTTAAATGTTTGTACGGAACCCTCGGTGCGCGAGTCCAACTCGCACTTGGCCGGTTTTTTATAAGACCTAGGAGAAAATTAAGAAAGTTACTGAAAGCAACGACGAAGAAGAATAAACTAAATCTAAATTTCATTTAAAAAAATGGTCTGAATTGACCAAGAGTTGTTAAAAAGTTTGTAAGAGTCGAAATCTACATGTCAAGACTTTTTGCTTACTACTTGACTTGTGTCTTACTCACAAAGCCTTGCCTTTCGTGGTCATAAAGCATATTGGCCTAATTAATAATGCGATCTAGAGCACAGAGTTAGAATATCAAATCGGTACTACACTGTTGTGCTAGAAATTATTATTTCAAGGATGTATTGGTCCGGGGTCAGCCTCAGGATACCCACCCCCGCCCACCCTCCGCCACCTTTGCTAATCATTAGTTTTGCAAGAAATAAACACTTCAAAGAACAATCCGTCTGTCAGACGTCTACGCTTTGGAATGGGCAACTGCAGTCCTAAGACTGTTATTATGCCTTGTGGCTGGGACTGTTACTCCAAATTTTTTATAATAATACCTGTCTTAGAAAGTTCAGAATTGTCTGTGACAGATCTAAGTCAAGTATGTAAGTTAGTATTTTATTTATTTTATTAGTAATCTTTAGACCTACTGATGACATGCGACATCTACCAACCCGCACTGGGCCCGCGTGGTGGATTATAGCCCATTCCCTCTCATAGAGAGGAGGCCTGCGTCCCAGCAGTGGGAACATTAATAGGCTGATGATGATGATGATGATGAAACTCAATATTTTTTTTTCATCAAACTCGAAATCATCAAACGTCTAGGGATTATGGATAGGTCTTCAAAAATGATATTGAGGTTTCTAATACCATTTTTTTCTAAACTGAATAGTTTGCGCGAGAGACTCTTCCAAAGTGGTAAAATGTGTGTGTGTCCCCTGTAACTTCTAAAATAAGAGAATGATAAAACTAAAAAAAATATGATGTACATTACCGCCATTATCCACCGAAAATTGGTTCGAGACGAGATCTAGTAAGTAGTTTTTTTTTAATCCGTCATAAATCGTAAACCGCAATTTACCTTTCATTCAATAAAGTTTGTGCGGAACCCTCGGTGTGCGAGTCCGACTCGCTCGTTTTAAGATGAAATTTAAAATAATTATATTGACAAATTTGAATATTTCTATCAATTTAATTTAATTTCATTCGAAAACATCCATCGGTTTCTAAGAAAACTTCTCTGGTTACTTATTATGTTGGTTGGTTGGCTATATTTAAAACGTTCCCGTAAAACAATTTCCAATTATAACGCGAGCGAAGCCGTAGGCAATAGTTGCGTTTGAAATAAATTGTTAGAGGTTGTAAGGGCTTAACTGACAACCTCTGCCGGGGGCTGTCACAATTCAATTGCCATGTCTGTCATCGTCATATCATATCGACACACTGTTTTAGACCACAGACGAGGTAATTAACGGCCGCGGAGATTGTAATGAGCAATATTCACGATAGGGCTCCCGAAATTTTAATTGAATAGACACTAGTGTGACATGTCTATGGCGGTAATCATCCGTTTAGACTTTAATCTGGGGGGTGTATTGAGGCTGATGAGATGAGGACCATAATTACATCGCACCTCATTTGAAACAGCAATATTCAATTAAGAGGAGGTTTCTGGTTGCGTAGGTCAGGGGTTCAAAGACAGAAACCTCTCAAGGAATCCATGCGCATTTTCCTTGTTGCCAAAAGTCTTTGACATTGGTTTAATACTTTAATAACGTCAGAAATAAGCCAGACAAGTTCCTGTCTGACTTTATTTTCAGTCCGCTGGATATACAATGACCAAGTTCCAAGTACAAATGCGTCATAATAATGTCTTACAATTATTTAGATGGTGGCTGAGAAAAGTGAAAGAATCCCTATAGTTGGCGAGGGACAAGAGTTTCCAATAGGACTTGGGGGAGTGAACGTAACATCACGCTTGTTATCTCCGAAGGGTAACGCAAATATTTACTTAAGGTAATCATTTTTCTTCTCAGACAATTTGATCGTATTTCAGAGCAAGTTGCTCATTACTGCTAGCTTTGTCAGCAAAAATTAGAGAACAGCCAAATCGATCTTTTTACCGGCCATGGCTAGAAAGTGTCAACCATGTCATGCCACACAAACAAAACTTTCAGTTTCAACGAAGGAATAAGGAAGGAATCCCGGAATGCGGGTGCCCGTAATCAACATCGGGCCAATAACGGCGAGCGAGTACTGTGAGTTGTGACTGACGCTTTTCCAGCCCTCAAAGTATTCAGTGAACTACTGCCTATCTTTGATGTGGGAAGGCGTTGCCGGTTAGTCTACCTACTGGTAGCATGATCAGTCTATATCGTTTCCACAGCTGAGAAAAAGTACTCTGCTCTGAAGTGCTGTGAGGCCGGAGACTCCTCTCTCTGATGTCACACGTCTTCGAATTTTTAATCTTAGCATATTTCCTCGCGATGTTTTCCTTTACCATTTTTGTGCATTAGTGTATGTTTATTAATTAGTTTAATAGTCGTTAATGATGGATGTATCGTCTAACCCGCTGCTCGCGGGGGCGCAGGCGCTGGCCCACCGGCGCGGCGCTCGCCGTAACCCCATTAAAACTGCTTCGGGCCCCGCATGCGTCCCTCTTCATGAAATATTAAAAATTCAATTGCGCTTCTCTTTATTTTAACCCCCACCCCTGCGACGCCCGCCACGCGTTCCCGTACAATATAAAATGAAATATGTATCCGAAAAAATAACGTTCACCTATTATTTATAATTTGTGTTACACGTTACCGCGCTCGACTCACCCGCCGCCCCCCACCACCTGCTAGCACGTCAAGCTTGTCTTTTTGTAATGGCATGCGAATAGATTTTAAGGCAGTACTGCAAAGATTTCGAAAATTCGGAAATATGTAGGTTCACCCCACTTACTAATTTAGTTTCAAGAGGCCATTCGGATAAAGCGCTTACCTAAATATTAATTAAAACCTTTTATAAGGATTAATTGAGACTTTATGAACCTAAAACTTATTTAATAATCATGTGATTAAAAAATTAAAAACCGTTTTATGGCGTAACAGAGTTTAAATGTATAAAACATTTTGACGCAATGAAAACGTAGAGTTTGTATGTTCAGAGGCAACGCTTAGTTCTACGTGTCGACTATTAAAAAGTTTCCACGTCAAAGTTTGCCGTTTTGAACTGCAAACAAATTAAAAAAAAAACGTTTCCATAGGTGAGCGTTAGTAAGCAACGCATATTTGTATCGAAAATTGTATTACCCTCGCTCTATTATTTTGCTAACTTTACTAGATAATAAAGTATGCGGGCGCTTTAACTATTTGTTCATAGAAACAGATGTTCATTTATTAAATGAACTAACAGAATGCAACAAAAAATACTTACAAACTGAATGCTTTAATCGGTATTCGATGTTAGTTGGTGAACTGCGGTTTTTTCATGTAAAAGTTTAAAAAATTAAAGGCTAAGAGCAATGATGACCTTTGATCTGCCGATTGCACGTCTATTTAACTACTAAACGTTCTGCCGTGACTGAAGTCAGGAAAAAATCTTATATCTCTCATTTCGACAGAAATAGTTTAAGTTCTTGGTTCCACAAAACCCTCGCCTACGGCTCGGGTGTGAATTCCGCTGCGGCTACAATGACAAAGTTTCCCCACTTGTATCAAAACGTACTTAGTATTATATTGTAGTAGTAGTGTATTTGCAAAGATGTTAATGCTTGTTCTTTTTCACGCAAAAAAAAGAAACATTTTAGCGAAAAGGAATGGTTCTTATTTTAAAAGTGAGCGCGCGAATTGTGTGTGGCTGCACTCGGTGGTTCTCGACGCTGCCGCGCGCCGGCCGCAACAAAGGTGACGCCTGCCCTATCTATACTTGCCCCAGCCACTCGCACTCGCCGCGAGACACTTTTATGCGCGAATGTCCATTATTGTTACTACCAATGTACAGTCACAGTCAATTATTTTCAGATAATATGGAAAATGTCTTCAGGATTTCCATCTCTTTTATGTTCTTTATTAAGAGCAATGCTTTTGCGTAAATGGGTAAATAAATTGACTATCTCATTGCGAGTTTCAATTATTGTTGTTTAGTATTAAAATTTTAGGCGATATTTTTATTCACTTTACAGAAGTTTTTAAAAGAGTTAAACATCTCGAAGCGAACCAGGCAAAACTCTGTATTTCGGCTATGAGCGCCAATACCCTCAAATAATTAACGACAACCATCAATCAATCAGGAAAAAAAATCAATGGAGAAAAAAACCTTAGTGGGTTTTTAACAACTAAAACCTACAAATAATTATTAATTAATTAACATAATCATTCGAAAAATTAAATCATTCAGTTATTTTTTTTTATTATTATTTTAGATCTAAGTATTTGTAGTTTGTATCTAATGTACATATTAATTAATAATCAGAGCTGAAATAAAATAATTATACTAAAGTTATTAAAAATAGGAACGAGGATATGATAATGTTGTCGTATAAAAGAAAATGTGCGAAAATTTAAAAGAGTTTAGTTTGATGCGTTGGTCGTGTGGTCAGTGAAAGCCGACTAACAAAAGCTCATTACAAGGCAGATATGAGTGGCAACACCGGGAGGGGAAGCCCCTGAAGGATGCACACTGATCTTATTGGTGAGGTTCTTTAGAATGAAATGGTGGAATGGGTTGCGTAGTACTCGCAACCGGCGCGGTGTGCGTCTATGACCAGATGTTTGAACGTGGACGACGCGAAAAGAGTATGTAAGGATCGTTGCACGTGGCATTCTGTGGTTTCTGGCTACCCCATGGGATAAAGGCGTGAATTTATTTATGTATTAAAATTAATAAAATCATTACATTTAAATAAAATCACAAAGTGTGAGAGGGTTTGTAACTATGATAAGCGGTTTTTTTTTAATGCCATTAATGAGGACGGGAGGACGCCTACTGGAACAAAAATGTTCACATTATAGTTTAATATTTCGTAAATGGAGCATTAAATCGATTTTTTTTATTAGAAACCCATAGGTCACTTTAAAAGACCTTGACGAAACTATAAGGGTACCTTGTCAGGACTACGAAACCCTTAAAAACTGCCAATATTACTCATGTAGGTAACAGAGGACTTTAGTCGCCTCGGAAAATCGGAAACTTCCGTCCATATGCCAGAATACAGCATAATAATAACATTGGAATATAAAAGCAAGTACATTTTAAAGCGCGTACCATAACGGTGAGCCAACTTTCGTACCGAACTTCGCCCGATCCGGAATCGACATTCTCTTTTTAAAGTTTTTTCGACGCGGTACGCTCCCGTGTTTTGTTTTACCCCGTTTGTCATTGTCGTTTGTGTGAGTAATGTGTTAATAGGTACCCCCTCAGCCCGCGCTTTTTACTGCTTTTAACTTTAAGCGTTTGTTTGTGCGACTACGGAACTCAAAATGGCCGCTAGACCTCTCATTTCTGTGCTTTGTACGTGACGTGCGATAGAAAGCTGATGCCTATCACATTGTGGTTTTTGATTTCGTCACTAATATATTCCAACCAACGTTGTGTAAAAATTGTTCTTGTTTCTAAATTTTTGAGGGTGACTGACAGGATTTTACAATATCATAGATACTGCATTTTATAAATTGCCTGATGATTGTTAGATAATTTATTTCGTTTGCAACAAGCCTTCTCAGGTTCCAACCATACTGATACAAATATACACTATGATAATAAAAATGTCAAGACAAGAAAATTGATTCGTCACTCCACCGTCAAACTGAATTAGAATAGTTACCTACTTGTTACCGAAGAAGCGTGCTCAGAAGAAAACCTAATACGGTGTTAGAGCGCGAACATTAAAAGACGATAAATAGGAAAAAAAAACCATATTTTACACCTCAAATTACGTGCGAATCGTGCACTTTCAAATAGCATTGTAAATTATTGATTTACCTAACAATAGTTTCAATTGAGACAGATGATATAACTGCTGTACTTAACTACTTACAATATAATGTATTTCCAAGTAAAGGCAACAATCAACGCATGAAACGCTCATTGTATTAAATCCTTGTGTAGGTAAGTCACCACACACACATGCACACACGGTAACACACACACAAACACAAAAATACTCACACTCATTGTTTTACTGCTACGAAATCGTTCGGAATTCTAAACAGGTTGGATTTTATGGTGCCGAACTTACCTGAAAAAGAAGAAATAATGTATTACAATCACTAATAAGGAAAGGAGTACAAGCGATTGGTTATTTATAAATGTACACGAACAATGACGAGCGGTAATGTAGACGGTCCAGTAACCAGCTGTAATGTAGTAGGTACCTAAATGTCAGTGAAACATTTTATGTAAAATTATTTGTTGTATTTGAGTCGTAAAGAAGTTGGTTTTGTAGTTGTAAATAATGGTAATAATGAGAGAAACGCCTTCGGTTGTGCGGTTAGTAAAGAGGTAGACATAAGTACAGTGAGGTCCAAAAACACATTCGAAATCGCGTTGAGGAATGCCACTAGCACAGTTCAGCGGCTGGATCTAGCGGCGGGCTTCGTCGGCGTCGAAGCATCATTTTGCTAAATACCTTACATATTCCGATTCTCGTGCGATCTGCGGTAGGATTTTCGAGATTTTCAGTTAGTCCGTTGAGCCGGGGGGCCTTGTTAAGAATCCATCGGTTGAAATTCGAATTTAGGCTGGTTACCTCAGATAAAGGCATTTCAACCGATAGTCAAATCTCACTCATGGACTCGCCTGTGATGTTAATTGGCTGTTCGGTATTACATCTCTCTAATTGAGTTTAGGGCAATTACAAACTGGACGAGACTATTAATGTCTGATAGTGGTCTGTTAGCTGAAAGATGGTTATTTAGAAATCTGATGACATTATGGCCTTACTCGTTGTGATTTTTAAAGTTAAAGTAATATTGCAGAGAATTTACCCAGAAAAAAAAAACAAATAAATTCAGCTTCAGTTACACTAAAACAAGAATACGGTAAGACTGAGAGAACTGTATTTAACACTTCTTTATAAGGAAATTAAGAAATAAATAAATATTCTTAACTAAGAGCATTATTGAAATGGTCAATACAAGATACACGAAGTACTAAACATAGGAAGTTTATTGTTATGCACAAAATAATTATGGCGGCGTGAAAAACGGGACTTTAACCAGCTGTTTCGAAAATATTCGTATTTCTTTGACGATAATTTGACAGTGGAAATGGCTCATTACGACAATTTATATAATGTTGGTTGGTTGTAGGTTGTAAATATTCATGTGCGATAAATTCCTATGCTTCCCATTTATGAGGTGCGGCGGTAAACAAAATGTATTAATTAATACTAGCTGCACCCCGCGGTTTTATTTTATATTTTTTTGGTTGGCTCCTAAAGCTGAAGTTTTTGCAAAATATTTGACTGGTAGATCCCGAGATTAGCACGAGTAAACAAACTATTCAGTTTTATTATGTTAAGTGATATTAGTAAAGACTAGCTAAACAATAAGCTCCATGCTAGCATAACAAGCATCTAAAGGTAATCTGCAAAGGACAGAACCTCGGGGAGCCCCCCGAGGTTCTGTCCTTTGCAGATTACCTTAAGAATGAGAACTTTTGAGCACTATTCAAAATAAGACGGTGTTTCCTTTAAGAAAACGAAATCAAACAAGAAAGTTAATTTGTGCTTTGGGATGGCCTTGGTCATGGTCAACTAATGAAAAATAATAACAAATGAAATATAGCCATGTTAAAGAATCAAATTAATAAAAATATAGCCATGTTAAAGAATCAAATTAATAAAAATATAGCCATGTTAAAGAATCAAATTAATAAAAATATAGCTATGTTAAAGAATCAAATTAATTTAAAAAAAAACGGCCAAGTGCGAGTCCGACTCGCGCATCGAGGGTTCTGTATAAACTTGTTTTTAAACTTTTGTTATTAAATTACATATTTACGGTTTTCAAATTGTTCTTTTACATGTGCTGTAAGACATTGCTTCTCGCCAAATTTTGTGATTCTAGGTCAACGGAAAGTACCCTATACATTTTGATTCCCTTGGGAGTGTTGAAATAAACATTTTTGGCTGCATAAACAGCCGTATCTGTTTTTACCTTAACTTAGAAGTTTGATTTTTTTACAGCTTCAAGGGACTTGAGTATATATGGTTGAATTTCAACTCGATACCTCCACGCGTTTCCGATATAAAGGGTCTTGACGAACAGACGGACAATAAAGTGATACCTACTATTAATAAGAGTTCCGTTTTTGTCTTTCATCATCAACATCATCATCCACACTAACTCACACACTGCTGGGTATAGGCCTCTCTTCTCATTTGCCAATCTCCACGGTCCTGTGCCAGCCTCATCCAGGTGTTTCCCCCGACGGCAACTATGTCATCTTGCCGCCGGACGACCCACGCTTCTTTTGCCAGTTCTTGGACGCCACTCGGTGACAGCCTTGGTCCACCTGTCATCACTGCGCCTTGCTAGGTGTCCTGCCCATTTAAGTTCCGTAACGCGATTTCCAATATCGAAAACTTTTGTGCGTTTTCGGATTTCAACGTTAGGAACTTGATCTATCAGCTTTATGCCGAGTATGGAACGCTCTGTGCAACTCTCAGTCTGTACACAGCCTCCTTGAGCGTCCATGTTTCAGCACCGTACGTCATTGCGGGCAGGACACACTGGTTATAGAGGCAGGACTTCAGACATTGCGGAATTTTGGGTGATTTCAATATATCGTCCAATTTGCTGAACGCAGCCCACCCACGCTGTATTCTTCGGAATATTTCCTTTTGTCAATGCTCTTTGCCAAATGAAAGCATATGGCCAAGATAGACATACTGTTCAACAATCTCCAACTCTTCATTTCCAACTTTGACGGAAGGATTTGAACAACTGTTGATGTTTGCCATAATTCTTCTTAATATGACCAAGAGGTCATATTCATTCTAAGACCTACATTAAAAGAAGCATCGTATAGGTCTTGAAGCATAACTTGAAGATCTCCGAAGTTCTCAGCAAAGAGGACAAGGTTGTCTGCAAATCTTAAATGTGACAGATAAACACCATTGATATTAACACCGCAGCAGTCCCAATTTAAGCATTTCACAATGTCTTCGAGAACTGCTGTGTGTTTTTGCCTATAGGCGGCATAAAAACTCACCGGGTTTGGCACTCAGTTGCTACGGAGGCCTAACCACACGTTAGAGAAGAAGTAGAAAACATTCAAGCACATTGTATATAAAGCCTAATTATTTTTTATCGAAACTAAAGAGCTTAACAGCAGAGTTCATAAATAGTCATAAGTCTCTAAACGGCTACTAAATTGAATTAAATAACAAATAAAAACCAAAAAAAAACAAATCACACCAAATCGCACCAAACACCGCATTCGTAACGCCAAACCGAAAAATGAGACAAAAACATTAAAAAAAAAAGAAAAACGAAAGGGAACCACGCAGTCTTCCGCAGATCGTAGACCACAGAACAAAAGGCGACAGGCAGCTTTTATATTTGGACAATGGCCTCTTGATATCCTCACAGAGTAACTGACGCTGTTAGGGCGGCGACGCACGAGCGACGGAAATGACGCGTCTGTCATAATAATCTTGTAACGCACAGCCGAATGTGCGCGGTTGACGTCCGTGCGTGCGTCCGCTTTGTGCTTTCAGATGGCTTCCTTGTGATGCAACTATAACTGAGGCTCCGTTACTGTTATTCAGCTGCGATGTTATCAGGATGCTTTTGAGGTTTTTCAGATAAAGATCGGTTGTGATTTTTGTGTTAACTGTCAACTACTTGACATAATACCTACCTGTGACAATGTCAAAAATTTTGATAATTAATTTACACAAGGGGGGGGGGGTATCAATCAGATCAAAGATTATAATTATCGTTACTGATGTATGAAAGACGATAATGTTAGAACGTTTGTGCTTCTGTGAGAATTAAGTAGTGATTGCTTGTGCTGTACTAATTAAATAAATAAATAATAAAATCTAACTAATTAAATAAATAAAGTAAATCGATAAAGCTAAAGGATCTCAGAAATCAGAAATGTATTGTACCTACTAGTGTTCACGAGTACTTATAATATTTCAGCGAACTACGAAACCTGGTAAAGTTACTAGAATACTAAAGTGATAACTTTGAAGCGCTACATACTGAAGACAGGCGTCCACCCAAACCATTCGTTGGTTCGCCTATTAATAAATCAATAACTGATAATTTCAAGAAATTGTAGTAGTGTGGAAATCTTAACATTTACAAGAGCAAGAGTAATTAAATGTTTTCGTTTAAAACATTATTAACCCTTTTTTCGCCAATCGTTTTCGAACCGAACATGTTTTACAAACACAAAGCACTATAATGAACACATAATAGTATATTATGATACAAGTGAGCAAAGTTGCTCATTATACACGAGGCTGTGGGTTGCAGCCCGAGCCGTAGGCGAGGGCGTAAATCAGCCGAGTGTCTAGTGAGCAAGTTGCTCACGAGTTGCATACGCACCTTTTCAACACACTTGCGAGGAAAGAACAAACATTTATTGCATAAATCGTTTTATAACACATTTGCTCGTAAAGGGTCTCTTATTTCACCCATTTCAATATCGTATTGTATCTCATTACGTACTTGTGCAGTAATGTAATGTAAAACGCACGGTAAATCAAGATGCTCCGTCTAAAACGAACGGTACTTTTTTAAATCTTAGCAAAGAGTTTTTATGTCAGAGAAGTGGTCAAAAATGTTATGAATAAAATTAACTTTGGGAGATGTAATATAATAGATAAACATTTAATTCTTTAATTTAATTAATTTTGACAGTAAATTACAAACATTTATCTGTAACAAACACACAAAAATATTAATTTACTTTATTAGTAATACTGGCTGTTTTTTGTCTCTTTGACTTAAAAAAAAGCGCTGATGCGCGCGCATCGTTAATTTGTGAACAAGTAAAAGATTTAAGTATTCGTTCAGGAAAGTCCGAGTTTTATTTATTTGCTCGCAAATATGTTATAAAACATACATAATTACAGCCTCTGCTTTCTTGTAGCTCTCGCCTATGGCTCGGGCTAGCAATATCGCCCCGGCTGTAATAATTTACTTACCGCACTTATATCATAATTTACTATTACCACACAGTAACAAATGCGATACAAACAAAATATGAAAATTATAAGCAAAGGCGCGCAAGTTTTTTTTTTTTTTGCTCGCCTTACATGTAATGTGATTGATTACATATAGTCATACAGCCTACTTCAAAATTATAATTTTAGTGATAAAATAAAAATTATTGTTAATTATAAATATTTTGATGATAACAAATGTTTTTTCGTCTTAATTAAGGACATATTTATTTATTCCAAAAATGTAAATGTATTTTCAGCGGCATAAAACCTCAATGTTGTTACAAAAAAAAAACTGTAAGTATTACCCGGTTAAATTGAAAATGTTCTGTTTACTCGCATATAATTTGCAGTTAGGTACTAACTTAACTTTGTAGGGATAATTTTATTATGCACTAGTGTGTAATATTATTAGGCACGTGTGTTATAGTTCGGTTTATGGCCCTAAGAACGATGTAATAAGGCTTACTTTACGAGCAAGTGTGTTGAAAATAAGTTTACAGCGTTCCCTATCACTCACATTCACAATTAGGTACAAATCGCTGTTTCCCCTGACGGGTTGGGCAGAGGTGCCTACTATACCCAGCTAGCAAAATACACTTACAAACAAAAGCTTTATGAGCGATGGTTTCATACAAGGTTTATACGTGTTCTGATTAAGTCAGAAACTCTTGATACCCTTACAAACAAAAGCTTTAAGAGCTATGGTTTCATATACGGTTTATATGTGTTCTGATTAAGGCAGAAACTCTAATAGTGTTAGTCCCAAGCTATCATAATCATCATCAGCCTATAATATTCCCACTGCTGGGACACGGCGTCCTCTTAATGACAGGGAATGGGCTATAATCCACCACGCGGGCCCAGTGCGGATTGGTAGATGTCACATGTCTTCGAATTTTTGGTTCTAGAACATGCCGGTTTCCTCACGATGTTCTCCTTCACCGTTTTGAGAGCAGTAGTGATGAAATAAATTACACAAAGTAATGCGCCTGTCTGGGTTTGAACCCACGACTTATTGTTCGTAAGTCGGGGCCGCCACCACTGGGCCACCGCTGCTCTCTCCCAAGCTATAGGGGGCACAAATCCAAACTCCATGCTGCTACTTGGAATTTTTTGATAGAAAAACCCAAAAACACTTTTCCTGATCTGGGTATCGTACCCAGGCCAAGGGCGTGTAATCTCTAACCCAACGAGGCAGCCAACATTGTCTACTAATTGAAAAATAAAGCTAATTCGTCAATAGACTGCGTCCGACGATGGACGCGCATATTGTCGCATACAATAACCTTCTTAACCAAAGTTGGAAACACAATCAGCTCTCTAACGATATGAAAATGAAGGAAAACCCAATTTGAATATAAACTAGCCGTACTTTAGTACTTAACCATATTTAGTGACATCACGAAAGATAACGACTATAAAACCGAACAAAAAGAGTTTGTAAGGGAGCGAGTATAAACAACGACGAGCATGACAGGACGCTATGCATAGAGTATGACCGCGGTGCATTATTTCCACACGTAATACTAAAATTGTCTAAGCTCAGCGCCGATGCCTAAACCGGCTCACACAGAGACAACACGCACACAGCCGTGTCACTCCCCATGCCACTTGTATACAGCGGGATCGACAACTTTCAGCGAATTATAGACGACGAAAAATCTTATAGCTTTTCATTAGTCAGGACGTAGAGTGCCCTCTCTAAAGAAAAGCTGGAGATTTTTCTTTTTCGCTCTCATCTTTAACGAGGCGAGAAACTATTTAGCACTGTCTTATCTTCGTAAGTTTTAAACTCTGTGTGAAAGTAATGCGTAGGCATATAAAATGTATCAAAATTCTCGCATGTCTCGATACTATACAGCACGAAATTTCAGGCGCGCTGGGCGTCTATTTGTTTTGCCATAGCTTTGTCGGGCCTGGGACATGCAGGTCATTAATTGTTGTGAACGCCGGCTCCTAATCGATAGCGCACCACGTTCGATTCTAGTTTATATTAGTGTTATTTGCGCTAAATGTGCCTACCTAACCACGGACTGCGCTAAATATCTAATGAAGCGTCATACGTGATACCCGTTTGTCTGATTTATAATTATTCAGTTGACATCGTGAATGTATGAGATGGGATGAATTTAAAGGATGAGTTTAAAATATGGCTAGATTAGTTACTTATTTCGGGACATGAACGACTGAACGTCTCATAAACTATTCACGCTCAGTGGGCGCTGATAGCGTACCTAGGCGGTGTTTACAAACTACCTAAAGTGCAAGGCAAGCTGTCACTAAATATTATATAATAATAATAAGCTGTGTAATAATAATGACGTTGCATATTTTGAATATAAAGACAATAATTAAGAGTCAGCCGGCGCGGCGGGACACTCGAAATAAATAAAACGTCATCGCTCCCGAATAGGTGTTGAATAAGCGAATATGAAGCGGCCATCTTGGGAAGTGCACCAATTACGGCCCTATCAAAAATAATAGCTGCGACGCGCACTCGAACTCTTCGGGTGTAAAAACCAGGAGAATTTTATCCGTAGATTGATGTTACTGTGCCATTTTAGACCCGGATGAACCGGCCGTTCGTTCGTCGTAACAAGAAAAGCTGGCTAATGTGAACTGTAAAAAAAAACGTGCCTTTTCTATCTAATTTTCTATAGTGTTCTGTGTTAGTAAGAATTCCAATTCTAGGGTTTTCTATACAAATCTTTATATTGGGTGCTGATTTATATTACAGAAAATCCAGGAAATAAGTACATATGGGATAAATAAAATGATCGTTAACACAAATAACATTTTGAAATAACCCGAACATTTCATTTCTTCAGGATTCTTTTTAAACGGTATTTTACAGGAACTCCAAATTAAAAAAAAAACCGGCTAAGTTCGAGTCGGACTCGCACACGAAGGGTTCCGTACCATCTATACAACATTAGACAAAACGGCAAAAAATTGCGTTTGTTGTGGGAGCCCCCTTAAATATTGGTTTTATTTTAATTTAATTATTTATTTTCAAAGTGAATATACAACTAAATATTAATAATATTCTGTGAATATTTCAAGCGTCTACCTGTTGCCTTGTTATTAATATCGAGCAAAAAACGGCAAAAAATCACCTTTGCTGTATGGGAGCCCTTAAATATGGGCTAAAATATTAATTTTATTCTGTTTTTAGTATTTGTTGTTATAGCGGCAACAGAAATGCACATTCTGTAAAAAAATCAACTGTCTACCTTTCACGGATCATGAGATACAGCCCGGTGACAGACAGACGGACGGACGGACGGACAGCGGAGGCTTCGTATAGGGTTCCGTTGGTTACCATTCGGGTACGGAACCTTGACAAACACAAGTTTGTTTATAGCTTTACTAGGCATAGCGAATAAAGAAATTATAACCATGAATACGCTAGTTTCCACCATCAATAAATTGCAAATCTATTTAGTCCGTCAGTTAGAGTATTGGAAAATAATGGACACGTATTTTTTTTTTTGTTAATCTATGAATATTTACTAAGATAAAACGCGTCAAAACTCGAGGGTGGGGGTTCGTGACGTCACAACGCACTAAAATTTATAAGCACGGCGTGACGTATTTAGAATTTCGAGAAAAGCGTCGTATCATCGTCAATTTTGGTTTACGTAATAAAAAAATAACACGTGTCCAATATTTTTTGATAATCTAACTGACGGACTAATTCGATTTTTTCAGGACACAAGTCTATTTTAATACAACGTACGTTCAGTATTTAAATGGATTATGTAACTACTAGAACATTTTTGTAGGAATTACGGCCTTAGTAGTTTATATCTAGCCTAGGCAAGGGCACGTACGTGCTTGTCATGGGGTGTCCAAGCCAAGTGTAATAGGATTATGTCTGGGGGTGCATTAAATTGGAAACATGTTGGGAAGACGTTAGAGCTTCTTCAGTTTTCAGAATGAACCAAAACTAGGCAATAGGTATCGTATAATAATATTACTTCCTACTATTTTGAATACCTATGTGAAAGTTTGTGAGGATGGATGGATGGATGGATGTTTGTTACTCTTTCATGCAAAATCTACAGAACGAATTTCGATGAAATTTGGCACACAGACAGTTAATAACCAGGATTAATACATTTCGCTGTAGGCCCGTAGGACAATACACACGCCGCCATCTAGTGCCACACTAACCAACGAGGCTTGAGCCGTGGGCACGAGATAGTTGATATACTACACTTTTTTGTTTGTAAATACATACTTATTATACATATAAACAGCCATGACTCGGAAACAAATGTCCATGCTCATCACACAAACATTTGCTCCTACCAGGATTCGAACCCGGGACCCTAAGAACATTAGGCAACCTCACTACCGCTGCGCCATTCGGGTCGTCACATTATAATTGATCTGACAGTAACAACACTAAAATCATAATAAATAAATATAAATATCGCTGGACATTAGTTACACACAGCGTCATCTCAGTTGATACTGCAATTATAATGTCATGGATGTTTGTATTTTTATTAAGTAACTATTTACAAAAAATAAACTAGTATCTATGTAGTAAATCAAGTATATCAAATCGAGCGATCGATATACTACATGGATACCTTGATATACTACATAGTTTTTTTTGTAAATACATACTTTTTATAATTACAAACATAAATAATAATAAATATCGCTGGACATTACACACAGCGCCATCTAGTGCCACACTAAGTAACGGGGCTTGTGTCGTGGACACCAGATAGTTGATATACCACATAGATACTTTTTGTTTGTAAATACATACTTATTATACATATAAACATCCATGACTCGGAAACAAATGTCCATGCTCATCACACAAACATTTGCTTCTACCGGGATTCGAACCCAGGACCCTAAGAACGTAAGGCAGCTTCAGTTCCGCTGCGCCATTCGGGTCGTCAAAACAAATCGTCAAAACATCCATGACTCGGAAACAAATGACCATGCTCATCACACAGTAATAACTTACAAAATCCATCACCTTTCACCCCTTCCCCATACAGATTAGTAGAAGATACAAAATCCATTCGGATATCGAATCCAAATTGCAATCAACAAAATCAAGACTACGCCGGGCTCCCAAAGCTGTTTTTTTTATTCGATCAGGCGAACGCTTCGCCACCGCATTCTGCAACCAATAATATGTCAACAAAATTCTTTCTATTGTATGTACACTGTCCAGTGTTGTATTTGGAAAACCTACCAGTTCACTGTAACTCGTCCACCGTTACTGTTATGATTCTGTTTGTTAAGATTTCAAAACTCGTCTCCATATTGTAATGCGATTTTCTGTTAAAATGTAAACTGTCATTGTTCATAGTTGTTTTGCTGTAACTCGATCACGATGTTTACACTGTTTTTGTTTAACGTTTGCGCCTATTTGTCTTCTGCTATATGGAGTACTTGGACTTGGTGTTATACAAAGTTATTTGAGATTTGTATCTTATAGTTCGTCGTTTAGCTTCGGTAGGTACTGTAGATAGCAAGCCGTAGTACCAGAACGACGTCTGATCCATTCGTGCCAACTTCTTTCATAGGAACCCTAACCTTTGATTGATTGAGCATTAAAGACAGATTCAATCATCATTACCATTTTATCAATTAAATTTTAATTATGTTTATGATCTTCAAGATCTTCTTAATATCACTCAATAAACTGCACAGAATGCCAACATTTCGTGATGTGAACAGGAGCAATAATAATCGTCCCACTAAACTAAATTTCCCGAACTTCCAATCGATTTGGCTGCGTGCAGATTGTTTAGTAGTTGTTCCATTGGAGGCGCTATTCAGGCGGATAGGCGTCGCCGGGCCAATGAGGCTTCCATAGCAAAATTGCACAGATGCACATTGGAAGGCCGTGGCGCTCCAAGGGTTTTCGACAATTTCCGCTGCGACAGCGGTCGACGATGCGAAAATTGAATCTGGACGCGTTTGTAGGGTTGAGTCGAGGACCGGCGGCGGTGGGTTAAGTTTAGTTGGAGATGTGTACACGAGGAGTCAAAACCTTGGGTAGACACATATGAACTATATGTGTCACGTGTATCTGCAATCGGACTGGCGGAAGAAAACAACGTTAGAGCGCAGAGATTGTGCGAGGCAGTTATTTATGATATACATAGCAAGTTTTCCACGTGTTTCGAATTTGGCCGTTTTATTCTCCTTCAAAAATAAGATCATGGTTCCTTTGACCTCTTTGCTGTTCTACCCATAGTTTCGAATTTACCTCTGATAAGCTTACTAAGAAATCACTTTATATAACTATTTAACCCAGTCCGGACTGTGTTCCGAGTACTACCGCCGTGCAAAATTCTGTTTGCCACGCTAACTGTCTTCTATATGGATATGGTTTCGTTATTTAAAATTGAAGCTTAATGCTGGGCTGTGAAGAAGATTGATGAAAAAAGATTGCATGTAGCGGAGATGAGAATGTTGAGGTGGATGTGTGGTGTGACAAGAATGGATAAAATAAGGAATGAGTATATTAGAGGAAGTTTGAAAGTTGCGCCAGTTACAGAAAAGTTGAAAGGGAATCGACTGTCTTGGTATGGGCATGTGATGAGGAGGGAAGAATCGCATGTGACTAAAAGGGTGATGAATATAAATGTTGATGGATGGAGAGGGAGAAGAAGACCCAAGAAATGATGGATGGATTGTGTGAGGAATGATATGAAGGAAAAAGGTGTAAATGATTGTTTGACGGTTGACAGGGGAGAATGGAAGAGAAAAACGTGTTGCGTCGACCCTAAGTAACATGAGATAAGGGCAGGAAGATGATGATTTAAAATTGAAGCTTAAATCTATAAAAAGCGGCGTAGCCAGGATAAAAGTATACTAACTCTGCTCATGCTCTACCAGTGCACCAATTTCATCAAATCCGTAGAAGCGTGAAAAGGTAACGGACGAATAGAGTAGCTTTCGTGTTTATAACACTAGTACCTACGGGTGTAGGTAGCATTCGACGTAGATTTCTCCCAGAATCTGCGGAGATTCTGTGATTTTGTGATTAATCCAGGTTAGTCGCCAACATGGAGTGAAAATAAACGTCGAGGAACCTACCAAAATTGTTACTGTGCAACTTGGGTACCTATAGGTCTCAGTTGTGACGACGCAAAAGGGCTGATTACGCCTAATAATATAAAACTTCAGTTACACAGAAATAATCAGTACACGTTATCAATCAAAACAAAGAACAAATTCATTGTTTCAGTAAGTAGGTACACAGTTATTTCTCTCAGTTGCCCTAATTGAATATTAATCGTTGTTATACAATGGAGTACTTCGCCTTCATAAATATGTTTCTTGTTTATAAGATTGCGTGATACCAGCATTGCATACCACTGATAAAATTAACAATAAAACATTTAAAAGAAACATTATAATAGTCGATCTTTTCTAGGTTTATAAATAACCTTGTTTTATATACAGCTGTATTTTTTACATTTGATATCATTCCGTGATGTTTTCTGATTCATTACTTGTTTTTATCTATTCATCGTGATAGTTATTACAAATGATTATGATGTTTCATTGCTCTGTAAACCTATAAAATTGGGTTTCTGTTTTCTTTTTATTCTGTTTTGCAGGGATTTGTATGACTGTGTGAAAACTGATAATGTGGCTATGGCTAGGAAGAATAGATATATTGGGGTTAAGTGCAAAATAATTATGATTTGATTTGTGATATTATAACTATGTAGATACTAAAAAAGGTTTGATATAATATATGTATACACCACATGATTGATTGATTTTGACGTGAAACTGAAAAAAGGGAAATGTAACGAAACTACATCATACTGTTTTTTTTTTTTTGTAACTTTGCCCCTCTCTAGTATTTACTCCTCTCTCAACTCTCTCAACATTTGAAGTCAGCCAGACCCGGAACAGTACCTGGGTAGTTGGGTATTCA
This sequence comes from Xestia sexstrigata, assembly GCA_941918905.2. Taxonomy (NCBI): domain Eukaryota; kingdom Metazoa; phylum Arthropoda; class Insecta; order Lepidoptera; family Noctuidae; genus Xestia; species Xestia sexstrigata. The sequence goes on along the minus strand of OW799200.2, from coordinate 4,326,692 downwards.
TTTAAGTTAAGCTTAGCGTTAGTGAAAACGTACATTAGTGTCAGGCCAAACCGTTATCAGTAAATCTGGACGATAACGTTTATTGTAATTCAGTTAGTGGCCAGTGATCACGAATCTGTTCATCAAAGTATATCATAATATAACAGCTCTGTTCCATATTTATTGTGAACTCTGAATGGCCGAATTATTTGATACAATGGGGAGAATATGATTCGGTCCGATTTACTTTAATCTTTATTCCGGTTGTCCGCACCATGATTTTCTATCACGGAACATGCAGTAGTACCGCAAACATGAGTAGATTTCTAAACAAGTAAATTTTTATATCCTCCGTCGTGTCCCACTGCTGGCCAAAGGTCCTTCCAAACCTCTACCTGCGTGATATCTGGCCATGTTTGTCCCGCGAACAAATTGATTGGTTAGTTAATCTAAAACCAAACTAGAAGTGTATCTACCTCTAATATGGACAACAAAATATTGATGGTAGGTATAATAATTAAAGCAAATGTTTATAGTAAAACGCGGGCCAGCACTATGTTATAAATTAATTATACACGATACATCTATTTTGTCATAGACAAGTAGTACAAACGATGCGGCGCACGCTCCAGGGTTCTCGCGTAAGGACGACATTACGCGAAACCAATTTAAAATAAGGTTTGTTCAATTTTTAACTTTTATTTATAAAAATGGTATTAAATGTGCGTGCAGGTGATGCAAAAGCCGCGCCTCTGTCTAACCATTCGGGGATTACATGCGTGATGTTTTTTTATGTATGATATGTAATAGATATCTATTATGTATTTATTAATTCACATTTTTAATAGAGTTAAGGGGTAAAGGCGCTAAGGGGTTAAGGGTTTTGGCGACTAAAGCTGTCTTAGATAATATTACCTATATCTGATAGCCAAACCATCGTATTAGGACCTGTAAAGATAGTTGATGGAGTAAATAAAGAGGAATAAATAAAGTATATGAAACACCCGTAGGGGCCGTTTGAGCCACAGCAGTGAATGCCTTTCGGTGGATGATTACGATTAAAATATTGATAGACCAAAAAGTGATAGAGGCTTCCCAATATCGGTCGTACCTCTCACTAGCTCATTATTTTGGAAGGAGATGATGTAGCTTAACAAATAACATTAGGCTTGAATTAAGCTTGAGTAGCTCGTGGCTAAATGGTACAAGTAACAGCCGCACGGGTCGATCTTCAAGGTTAAGACGCTTACCAATGTTAGTCCGTGGATGGGTGACTTTCCATTACATACCAAGTTTCCTCCGTACCTCGGAAAGCACGTAAACCCGTTACTTCCAGCTGTTATTAGTAGATCTTTGACAGTGGTTACAGGTAGTCAATGGTATCGTGTTATCGAGTAACTGGGGTTGTGAAGGTCAAATACGCAGTCGTTATGGAGTGACTAGTTTTATAATACAGTTGAAACAAGGCAAATGATGATTAGGATTGAATTATGAAACGCCAATTCAATTCAGCACTAATCGGTACATAATGATCTGATAGAAATGCAGTTTTTGCATGGTTTCCAAGCGCTATGGAGCAAAGCAAAGACGACATGTTGTACCTTGTAAACACATGGCAGTTGGGCCATCCGCCACTGTTTGTTGGACTCATAAGTCAAACGCTTCGTTTGAAACAAAGAAAATTGTCTATGAGGAAATTGGTATTATAACTTTTAGAAAATAACCAATGAAACCCTACAGTTGTTACATTTGTTTTGGAACGGTTCGAAAAGGTAAGTTGAAGATGTTCGCTGGACTAAGGAGAACCATAAGTCACAAAAATCTATTTCTATAGGGTGGATTTTTGAGATGGAGCACCAAGCTTCCATGAAACCGTTCTTAAGAGACTGTCCCTGACTTTAGATAAAAGATTTATTTCTTACGATTATGAAAATTGGTACAACAAACAGGCCTCCTTCAAAAATACATTAAAATCTCACTCATAGATTAAAATTATCGTTGTAGGTCGAACACTTATATAGCTTTGAAAGATCTATCAACCCTACCCTGCGTGAGCGGGCGGTGAATCTAAATTCATGAGTACCAACGTGATTAGAACGGGGGTAGCTTTACCGCCTACCTATACGTATATATTATAATATACAATACATACATTAGTTTACCCTGTGCGTTTAATTGTTTAACGCAGACGCTCGAACGTGCGATTAATCTATACACTGTCGTAATTAGATGATGCATTTGTTACTGAGGTCAGTTAATCGACGACAACTTAGCATGAAAGGAAGTTGTTTTTAAAAAAAATATCTTACCTAGGGTATTTAGTTACATTCTAGTCCTAATTAAAGTCTGTTTTCTAGACAGGAAATGTTTTAAAACCATATCGACTATCCAAACATCTTTTCAAACACAAACTCGATTATTGACCCTCACCGAGTCTCGCAAATCTAACTTGACAAGCACTTAATTAAGGATAATTTGTTGAAATATGAAATCGTTTCACTTCACATTGAATCTTGCGCCTGTAAGCAACGCGCGCGTATATTCAGTCGCGCGTTCTAATCGCAGTAGCCCTGAGCGACCGTGTGGAGGCATGGCGGCGCAATGTTTTCGCATGCACAATCTGAATTATGTGCTAATATTTAACGGTAACTGGCGGCCGTGGCGCCTGTTACACATTCACGCCTCCCGAACATCTCAGAGATACTATATTGCCAAAATATTGAATAATTTACGTTCGTAGTTATAATGATACTTCATGAGAATTTATCCATGTTTTTTTTTAAGGAAACACATAATTATGAACTTAAAGATGACGATGATGCCATCTAGCGGATTTCGGGCACAGCGACTGCATTCGACGGCTTTCTAGAGTGGTTGTCGAGAACTTTGGTGTGCTGGTCTTTCATGACATGTGCTCTGATCTCAAGTGGCCGACGATGTATTGTAGGTATATTAGCAATAAAGCAAGAATTAAATATTCAATCGAGTATTTTATTTAAAAACGTAAACGGATGCACCAGAAGAGAAGCGACACTATAGAGTAAAAATGTGAACTATACTTTATGGTTGCGTTCCATTCCTAACAACCACCCATGAACGCAAACCCATTTTTGCAATACAATACAATGTTTTATACTCAGTTGTCCCCTTAGTAAGTATATCTGCACGAATATTTGTACTGACACTTACTAATGCACCCCGCACTACTACCTTAGAAATACTGGTTATAGTGAAAGTCCACACATCAAAAAAAGTTTGCGATCACTTTGAAAAATTTAAATCTTTTTTGTTACTGTAGATTATATCATGATTCCTTCTTCTTTCTAATTATTTATTTAAAAATATAGATTTAGAATATAAAACAATAAAACAGTGAAAAAACAAAAAACCAAGAATTTTTCTTGATAAAGTTCAATTTAAAAATTATATCAGCTTATGCTTTTTTGATGTGTGCAAGTATTAAATATGTAATCGTGTAATTTATTTAATAACGTAAACTGTCACAATGCAGCTGTTTCGAATGTACCAGAAGAGAGAAGCACTGACAGATTTTACGCATAGCCTAATACAATGGATCCTCAACCATGACATTATGCACTAGAATTCATTTTAGACCGAAGGCAACCACTTATAAGAGATTCTTCTGCTTAAGGTGGTGGCTCCACGGTAGCCCGCGAAATTCAAATTTTCTCACGTTTTTTGCAATTTGCAGGTCAGTGTCAGGTTGTATGTTGATTCGCGGCTGTACCACGTATGTAGTTACAAAATGACTATTTCATGAAATAGCCATTCAATACAGTCACATGAACTTAAGAGGGTTGTATTCATGATTTTAATGACTGTGTTTGTGAAGTCATTCTGTAACTACATACGTGTTACAGCCGCGAATCATATTTTAATCAACATACAACCTATACAATACCACAAACCAAAAAATTCGAAGACATGTTACATCTACCAATCCGCACTGGGCCCGCGCACATTGTGGATTATAGCCTATACCCTCTCATAGAGAGGAGGCCGTGTCCCAGCAGTGGGAACATTATACGCTGATGATGATGATGATGATGATGACAACCTGCAATGACCTGCAAATTGAAAAAACATAAGAAAAATTGAATTTCGCGGGCTGCCGTGGAGCTTCCGCCTTAAAGAGATAAACAGGAGATGAAAGGTTACATGGAAGCATTTTTTTGCACACACTTATGATATATGTATTATGATATCTAAAAAATAGACTGCCTCGTTGGTGTAGTGGTCGCAATCGCGACTGCTGAGCAGGAGGTCCTGGGTCCGTTTCCCGGGTCGGGCAAATTGTTATTGGATTTCCCATCAGGAATTTCTCAGTAGCAGCCACGGAGTCTAGATTTGTACCCGATTAATGTGAATAGGCCCACAGGGGACTTAAATAATAATAACTGGTATCGAAAAGGACTGCCTACATAATAGTATTGTTTAGAGTCTACCAAACATTTTAATAGCACGAAACAAGCTACCATTATATCGTAATTTACCATTATACCTACTAAGTTTCTTATTGAACTCCTTATCGGCCACGTTTGCAAAACCTGCGCGCGCGGCGCGAGGCAAAAAAAAAACGAAGACGGCCTGTAGAGGTACTTAGAACTTGTGCAACCAGCCCTGTTATCAGCAACTAGAGTAGCTAATAATCACTTTTACACTTAAATGTATGTTTAGAAATGGTGAATAATTTTACTCAAATTTCGATACCGAAATTACCTTCAAAATTGAATTCATGATTAATGAATTTACACCTCTTAATGATCGATGACCTTGTGAAACATGACATCACGCCTGTAATCCTCGAAGGTCAGAGGTGTACCTAAAGATATACCCACATTTCACAAGTCCCGTGAAACCAGGGACGATCCTATAGCCATCAACCCATCTTTCAGACTGTCCAGCCATCGTTTCCTTGGTCTGCCCGAGCTCCTACTTTATCGCGTACCCTCATGGGTATACCGCGCCAGATTGCACAGACATCCACATACTCAAAAATTTCTTCACTCCTCACCAAAGGTCATTAAAACTATATTTTCCACTTTAAACAAACATAGCATAATCATAATAACACTTACGATGACGTATGCTGGTCTACCTCTTATGTCGACCAATTGGCGGGCAATTCGCCTGATTAAACAAACTCCTGATGCGGATGTGGACCAATTAGGTGCGGATACGAGTGATCCGCGGTAATGTCTTACAGCGGGCCAAATTAAACGCGCGCGCCGGTGACGTGGCGTTGCTATGGCGACGGAAGACACAGCTAAGGCCGTTCGAATTTTGAATTAACGAATTGTGAATGGATTCTCGACTGGGTGTAACCATTGTTAATGTCTGGCAGAAAAGAAATACATAATCGAAAAATTACCAAAGATTTAAGTAAGTAGCAAGTAAGTAAGATGGATTTACAAAATAGGTACAAAACTAAAAAATCACTACAATATTTGGTTAGTTATGTTAAAATCTCGTCAGTTTAATTAAAAAAAATTGTAGTTAAATATATTATTTATTTATTATTTTAAATGACATCTAGTCTAATTGTAAGATTTTGACATGACACATAAATTACTACATACTTATTTGCCTTTTTATACATTACATTATAGAAATAGCAATAGCAACCATCTCAAAAGAAAGTTATTCTAAGCGTGTCATTTTAACCCTAATAGAGATAAAGATCTAGTCAAAAGTTCCCCATTTCATCCCGACTGCACTTAAGATCTGCCCCAAATTAAGTCGTCGCTACTAAATTATTGTGTACTCGACACCAAACCGCAGTCGGTCTTGTAACGACTAACATCGACGTCAATCATGTAACACCGACGTTACCTAACGACGTCCACATCGGCCGTACATGTGGGGTGCGATTGAACCATCTACGAGCTACGAGCAAGTGCTACAGGCGTAGGTTCGTAGCAGCTACGATACTTCGTAGGCCGTACAAACTTACAGATATGGTGGAGTGGCCTTTAATGGATTTTGGTTTCGTTTTTAAGCCATGCCATATTCGTAAAGCAGCAAGCTAGTGGAATCATATATCTGCCTATATTCATTTTATCACGTTGAGCATTAATCAAAATGCTGTCAGTTCAATCGAAAATTCCTACTTAAACCTGACATTTAACAGATATTGGAACCTCAATTAACCCATGTATTTCCCAACGCAAACAAGATATTTTCGAATTGTATTCCTGCCGTCTCATCCATATAGTGTTCCTAAAATCGTTACAGGATAATTTGCATGTAACCGGAAAAATAATTACCACAGCTACCGAATTAACGATTACCTAGAGAAAAGATTTATTAAGCTTTCCGTTCAGGACGAAGCACTCTTAGTTCGCAGTTAATATTTCCGGGAACATATAATATAAGTGGTGTGTGGAAAATAGATTGCTTAAGTGAAATTAATTACTTTTACTTGCTCATAAATGTGTCACATTATCAACATGTTCTGAGGGTTATGTAAAGGGAAGTTATGGAGCTGTAAAATAAACTTTTTTATTTAGGTGTTTTGATGATCACTTTTTTCGTAAACTTTAAACTTAGCGCTCTAAAACTTCACTATCATTTTCCTGCCCTTATCCCAATTCATTTGGGGTCGGCGCAGCATGTCGTCTTCTTCCATACTTCTCTATTACTCATCTCATCAGACACCTTCTTTCGTGCCATATCATCCATCGTCCATCCATCGTTTCTTTGGTCTTCCTCTACTCTTATACCACATTGGATCCACATTCATACTCAAAACTTTCCTCGAGACATTTTTCTAATTCCTCCCGTCCTCCGAATTAGTTGCGCTCAGATGGTTGCGTTTAAAAATAGGTGCGCTCTGAGGAATACCTCGCATCACATGCCCGGACGACAACGGATTACCACTCAAACTTTTCGCGCTCTAAAACTCAATAAGCATTATTTTAAATCCATTCAAAACATCCGTATTTTCATTAAGGAAGATTTAACTCCACTCATAAACAACGAGAAATCTGTACGGCGGACATAAACGGCTAGGAATGATACGAAACGACGACTCGGCATCAAAATATCCATTTGTAGCAGAACCATAGCAAATAGGGATGAGCCTGTGCTATCGATGTTTGCCCCTCCCGCATAGCATTGTAGCATGAATCCGAAGTGCGGCCTAAAAGTGAATTAGGAGCAAGTCAGGTGAACGCCGCACCTGGCCATGCTTAAATCTAGACAATAGTCGCCCCTATCGGAGCTGGTGCAGCTCTATTTATTGCTTGTTATGGTTTGTTTGTGCGTGCATGTAGCTAGTTCAACGGTTTAGGCGACTTATTGTGTTACTTTGATTAAATAAATATTTCTCGCTTGCTCTCAAAACGGTGAAGGAAAACATCGTGAGGAAACCGGCATGTCCTAGAACCAAAAAATTCGAAGACATGTGACATCTACCAATCCGCACTGGGCCCGCGTGTTGGATTATAGCCCATTCCCTCTCATTGAGAGGAGGCCTGTGTCCCAGCAGTGGGAACATTAATAGGCTGATGATGATGATGATGATGAAGTGCACGGAATTACTGCAGGGATTATTTATCGTCTTAACAGTTACAATAATTTATTTTCAAACCGCAAGTAAGTACTTAACGATAAAATTATGTATGTCTAATCCCCTCTGTATATCAAGCATTAATAAATGAAAAAGATCAAAGAAAAAGCTGATACCTTTTTTTTAATATATATGTGTTGTAGTATTACTTTGAAATATTAGCACCTCTACCTTTGTACACGATAATGCATCAAAACAGCGTACCGACCAAAACAAAGGGGGTCAACTGACCTTAAGGTTGAGCCTAATACCTGTAGGAGGAGGTAGGAGGTTCGATAAAACTGTTCTCAAATCAGTAGGAGAGGGAGAAGCGAACGCCGGGGAGAGCCCGACAAAGCGTACCTAATCAGGCACATTTGTTCGGCAAACTAGACTTTGGGACAGCAAGGGGGTTGACCCCCACCGCCCCCTGCCACCCTGCGTTGATACAGATAATTAACAGGACACGTCTACTGTCAAGGCACTACTACACCTTGTTTCTAGATTTTTTGTTTATTCTTTTAAAGGATGATTTGTAGCTCGTATAAACTGAAGCGGATGTTTTTTTTTTAGTTTGTTTTATGCGGCCGTGTAAATGAAAACAACGCTTTCAAGCTTATTAAGTGAACCTTTGAGGGTATCTGATTTTATGTTTTGGTGAATTTTCGTTTGATTTTAAACACATGAAGTGGGTTTGAAATTTTGTTTAGCAACAGATTTTCACAAAGTGCTGAAAGAAAAATGGTTCGGGGGTTTCATTTCATTTCATTTCCAATAGCCTTTTACAAGTTTTTGCGTCATCGCAATATGAGATCGTATGTCTTCAGGCTAAACGCGGGCCGGCTGCTTACAGGTCCGTGTGCTCGGCCTTCGAGTAATACTGTTACGGTTATTTTAAGTGCATTGCAGTTTGGAGTTACATAGAAAGAATCCTGAACCGCTCGATGTGGGGGGAAGCTGTATAGGTGCTTATATACCATGCGTTGGCCTTAAATTGGTACCCTGAACCAAACACCGGCAACACACGACAATATGGTTGCTTTAGTGGTCTTATTACTTGTTATAAAACATTGATAAGATCTAAGAGCCCACTCATCCTCACAATCCCATCATTTGAGATTAACTAACTCATTAATTTGAGCCTAAATGTTGTCCTTTGCAGCGTGATATTAAATCCCTCCGACGGGCCAGCCATTCCAATCATGTTCGAAACGCCTCCAGGTTGCTTAGACTTGAGTGATATTGCCCACTAATCAATTGTCTCATTGGTGGAGATCGGAATAGGTAGAGTTTATTTCCCTAAGCTTGGATCTAATTTAACAGCTTAATTTCGGAACTTGAAAATCATTCCGGATTTTTATCCACATGTTCAGTACTGGGAAATAAATAAAATTCTCAACTATTCCGATCTCAGTTCATTAAATTGGGGTATCTCAAAATAACTAAATGTGTCTAAAACAGCGTCCTTTAAAATAAACATATTTGGACGTGATATAATAGGCTTATTCCTGAAATCTCCCCTAAAAGTCTCCCTTAGGGGGAAAAGTGGAATCTAAATACACTGGCCTGCAAAACTAAGTACAATTACAGTACACTTCTAAAATTTTTTTTTTCTAACCTTACAAGTTAGATATTTAAAATAAAAAAACCTTTTTTATAGCAATTTTTATCAGCTTCATTAGTTTTTATGCACAAAATTAAACTCTTTCTTGAGTTCTTGTTGTTTCGAAAGTATATCTTGTGTACTTAAAAAGTTATTGCAATTTTTAAAGTGTGATACTTGGTTTTGCAGGCCAGTGTATTGGCAGAAAGACTATTTGTGCACAAAGAAAAAACTACAAATACATTATTGCAAAATTCCAGCTTACATAAAGCTGAAATTTTGAAAAAAAAAAAAGTATTTTTTTTCAAAGGCGAGGTTACCCAGCCCTGGGGTTTTTTACAACAAACCTCATTGCGATACTGAGATTTGCAAAATAGGATAATAATTATTTATTGATTCATGTAGGTACTAAATTATGTTTACAAATAAGTGCTCACTGACATCATGACATGCTTCTTCTCACATAACAATATGTATAAGTGCATATTAGGTTCACTCAGTTTCGGTTATCGCATATAATCGGACGAGCGGTTCCAATCTATTCTATTTCAGGCATTTTCGGGTACTACCAAGTTCACTGACGGTCTGCGCCTTTTCACCCCTATGCCCTAAGTAATAAGGTTGAAAGGACATCAAACGCATCAAATTCCCCAGGACAACACGCCTACACCGAGCCTGCGATCTTACTAAGGTCAGATAGAACCTCAGGATGGCACTCTTCGTATCAGAAATAGGTAAATCCGCATGAAACCAATAGTGTAATGACTAAAAAGCTTTCCTGTAAGCTTAACGGAAGTCCTCTAAGAGCAGTTATTCCATTGAGCTACTCTATTTTTATCTTCCTGCTTGATTTTTTTTTCTAGTTTTATTCGTGCCAATATGGAAAAAAGAAAATATAAATGCAGTAAAATCAATATTTGTATTTTGGTTACGCTCTTAATAATGGTGTTAAACATCACAATCGTAAATAAGCAAATATAAACGTTAATAAAACAAGTCAATTCAATTCAGACTACTTACTTCACAACATTACAAACTCGTCCAGTTTCACCGACTCGCGCCTGACCGATTAATTTAATAAATAATTTACTTCTTAGTACCGGACCCACGAACTCTATCAAAAATAAGACGAAAAGTGTTTCGCGTAGGCGAATCACGAGGACAGACGAGATCAAATAAGTACGAGAGAGACTTTTGCAATCAAAACGATTCAATTGAAATCAATTAGAGGCTGACTAGTTACCAAAAGTGCACTGACCCTGCGTCTGCCATCCTCGATAACGCATCATTGAGAATCATTTAGGCATTTTAAGTTCCAATTCAAAATCTATAACGATCTACGTAGGCTTAGCTGAAAGGGTAACCTTTCGATAATGAGTCGGATGCTGCAAAATATCTCCAAGCGGCTCGATAGCTTCATTCACCTCGATGCCGCCCATCGCTTCCTGCGCCGCTCGCTCCAAGAAAATCAAAAGTATTATTTACGAAGTAGAGCGGGAGACGTATCATAAAATTCATAATAAATAATTCAGAGCCACCATTACGCCGGGCCCCGAGAACCCGAAGAGGAAAACTACGCCTTTAAATATTTAAAGCCAGACGTTATATGTATTGTAATTTTCATTAATGTATAATAAGGAATTTGGGTGGAGGGACGATGGGTCAGCGGCGATTAGCTTATTAAAACTGTATTGTAATTAATTATTCAGATATTGCTCGAGTGTATTGGAAGCTGTGTGCTGCGGTGGAAGGCCAATACCTCAGGCAAGCACCAACTTAATGCATACCAATATTATTAATATCAAAGTAGCTCCGTTTATTTGTTTCAGGCCCTAACAACTGAATCGGTCGTTATGAAAAGACATTGACCATCTCCCATACATTGTGAGCCCACAATTTGAAGAACAGTTACAAGTTCCAAATTATAACAGTGGGTCTCCTTTGATGTAGTCTGGAGAAGCATCTAGGACAGATGTAATCGCGAACATAGCTAGTCTGCCATAACTGGAAAATTCATCTGCGACATGACGTAAAAGAAGCTGCAAGTTTCTCCACATAACCATAACTGTTCCAATAAGTATCAATAAAAAAAATTTCAATCAACTCCCCAAGTTGTCTGTATTCTTACTCGCAATGATAAAAATGTTAAACGGTTCAAAAATTTTCCAAAGAAAAAGTTATGGCCAAACAAATGATTTTCGAAAAACCGCCCCTCCGCCGCCCTTCATGGATGAATTCCGCCCATTCACGAACTTAACCTAAGTTTTGACTCTTTCGATTTTTTACATATATTATTATGTATAAATATATACAGGGTGTAAAAGACCTCACCACGAAGCCGTCAACCAAGCATTCTGTACATCAAACTAAGTAACTTTACGCAAAAATTATTGCTGGGAAACAACTTTTTTTTTTGGGGTGAAAAATCATGTTTTGTGGTAGAACTCAATGTAACGCACTCAAAACATTGTGCTGATGGATGGATTGAATAGTACGGGGGTCGTGGAGGTGTTTAAAGTAAAAATCTTACATTAAAAACTTGTATTTAAAAAAAAAACTTGTCATAAAGTTGGAACTTTGACCCTCAATATCTCCGTAACTAGAAGGTTCCCAGGTATGGTGTAGAACAAAAAAATGATCGCAATAACGGGGAGAACAAGTGCCTTTCGGCTTCGTTAAGAGGTGTTTTACACCCTTTATTGAAATGTGGGGCGCCAAGCAAAATTTAGCCACACTACAGGTCGCAATTAAGCACCAATTGCTTTCAGAGTGTGGCTAAATTTTGGCGCCCCACACACCAACATACATACATACGTAGGTATACATAATAATATATGTAAACTTTTTAACCGGCGGTTGTTTTGGGCTCTAGGGGTCATAACTAGACCCACTATGGTGAAATTTCCGGAAAACTCGACTTTAGGTGCAAGACCAATAGGTAGATTTTTTCTGACGAAATCTACCTAAAAGTACGAGTTTTTCTATTTCAGGGCGTATGTTACACTGCATTCCATTGCGTGTGTGGTGTTGTAAAAATAAATATGTTATTTTTGCTGAAATCCTCTATTCTTCTAGACAGAACACATGATGTTGAAGCAAGAATGAGAAGTTAATATAATAAGTTCGATATTCTTTTGTTATAGATACTGGATAGCACTTTAAATATATTAAATTGAGTTCACGTTGTGTAACACCATCCGGAAAAGGATAATAATTTCCTGTCTACGAGGACTTCGCAAACTTAAACAAAATACTTAACTTTAGCAACTTTCAATATACATAACTTTAAAAACGGCCGCCCACATAAACTTGACCAGCTCGTTTCGGCATCTCATACATAACGAAGTCCAACAAGCGGGCCTGTATAAACTTGTTAATCTAAAGGGGGCTAATGCGGCGAACATCCATATTGTATGAAAAGCAGTGAGACGTAGTACTAGGTATATTTATTGCATTGTGGAATAGCGCTTGTGTACAGCGCACCTGTTTGTGACGACTCCCGTTAAAGTCGCAGGTTTTGCTCTGGTAAATACGCAACTTTGTAAAAACCGATTGTTTAGTTTCATCAAACTTTTTATTTGATAATCTAGATATTTAAAAGTTAGTAAAAACTCCAGCAATGTAACAGGTTGCTAGAAAAATAACAGCGCAAATGATGTCTGTTAATGAGAGACCATCCCTGCCAATTACCATATCTCGGAGGTCCTTTTAACAAACAACGCGGCCGCTCAGTCACCCGTTATCGGCTTGTCGATAGCTCAAACTTTACACACAGACAAACAATAGAAACTTCGCATAGACGAGACACACAATGAGACTGCACTGATGTCCACCACAGATGACGTGCCCATTGTGCACCGACATCTATTCGCGGTGGAGTTTAAAGGTTTTTAGAAGCCCCAATGGGTATTGAAATAAGCCATGATGATGATTTAAATCAAACTTCCCGAGACGGAAGTTCTGATGGCGGAGAAGTGGACATAGTCTTTGTCATCGTCAGCTCGAAACTGAGCTTACAGTTAAAGTGGCAGGCACATATAGCCAAACCAGTGGTAGTATTGAACTTCCAACACGAACAGCAAGGAAAATACTTAGGTTTACGTATAGTTTACAGTTTCTGTAACTTGTTGTAAACCTTCATTACAATGATATATTGACCAGTTTCACAAACGCTGACGTAACGTAACATTGGATGGAGTTACGCCAGTTACATCTTTCATTGCAAAAGCTCGCAAAAATCTGACTGAAATAGAAACTTTTAACAAGCTTTTATTTAACTTTTCCAACGTCGAATGTACCTTTGATTCATTTGTAGTTTCGTATGGGTAATTTTTTACTCATTTTTTATGTCCGTGGGTTGCATCAAGCGTTCTTAATGAGAATACCCTCGACTCATCCGCCGTGAATAGTTTATTTTGCTGACAACTAATGTGTGCTGTGAATGATAAACACTTGTTTACTAAACTTTGTTATTCTATGAAAAATATGGTTTTGTGTGTTAGGAAACCACTTGTGTTGTAATAAGCGTTTGTAGTATATGAGCGCTGTTTTTGAAACTAACTAGTTTTTTTTTTAACCGACTTAAAAAAGGAGGTTCTTAATTCGGTTGGTATTTCTTTTTTATGTATGTACACGTATTACGCTGAGATTTATGATTTACGTGATTATTCTTTAGTTTGATGCGGAATAGTTGCCATTTGGTCCTATAAAAAATTAACATAGTTTGGCCCGGTAGTTTTCATTTTATGAACATTTTTACTTCAGTCGTGTGGTCTAATTTCTTCATGTTCAGCGATTTCTCCCCCATTTGTGGAGCGATTCTCAAAATTCTTTTTTTTTGTTATTAATTATTTTATTAATTCTTTTTATTTGAAAGAGTATACTCCTGAGATGGTCCCATTTAAATTTGGTGAAGATCTGATGCTGATTTTCGGAGATATACAATGGAACTCTTAAAAAATAGAAGGTAAATCGGTCGTGATTGCTGCAATCGCTTGGATGTTTATTGTTTTTACAACATCATGACATAACATCACGCCTGTATGCTCTGAGGGGTACGCAAACTAAACAAACTAAAACTAAAACTAAACGAAATCTGGGTGTATTGTACACCCAGATTTCGACAGTTTAGTTTTAGTTTTAGTTTGTTTAGTTTAAGTTCCATTTATTGGGGATTAGCCTATACCATGACATGTATTGTTAACAATGTAAAAGAAATGCATAGTAAATATTTGTATAGGATATCACAACTAAAAATGAAAAAATATATATTTTTCATTTCTCATACTCGGAAAGTAGTGTTTGTTTGATCAGAGCAGCGGGTCGAAAACGATGCTTCCCACCCTTGGGCGGGAAAGACTCATAGTAATTGCTTCCCTCCCTAGGGCGGGAATGAATTTTAAAAATAGAACTAAAATTTTTTATTTAGTCGGCTATATTTTTTTTTACATAATTAAGAAAAATATCGATTAAAAAAAAATGCTGCGGTCTTGTGAGTGTATACGGCCAATGTGAATTAAAAAAAATACCTATTAAAGTGGGATGGCCCGCGGCGGTGACGCGGGCGGTGTGTTCCATATTTGAAATTTAAATTAAAAAAGACTATTTATGTATAATTTGGCGGGATACTAACTATGTACCGAAATTATTTGATTAAAAATGAGTTCAAGCGATTCTGAAATGTCGACCCCCAATTCCGTTAAAGACGAGGCCAATACAGTTATTGAAAATCTTTTGCCAGAAATTTCAAAGGAAAGATACTTAAATATTTACAATGATTTTATGAAGTGGCGAACAGACAAGAAAATAAAATCGTTTTCCGAAAGTGTATTTCTTACATACTTCAATGGACTATCTAGCAAAATACAGCCTTCTACGCTATGGAGCAGGTATTCAATGCTCAAGAGTACACTTAGTGTAAAACATAATGTGGATTTGAAAAAATTCCATAATCTCACAGCGTTTTTGAAAAGACAGTCTCAGGGGTTCAAGAGCAAAAAATCTAAGGTTTTCACCTCTTACGAAGTGGAATCATTTTTAAATGAAGCCCCTGACGAGATATATTTGGCAATGAAGGTAAGCTAAACGTTTATCTAAGTAAGGAGAAGTCTTTTACTCTAAAAATGAACATCGTTCCCAACGTCTTTACTCTGATAAGTATTATAGATAAGTTTGTACAAAAAGAGACAATGACACTGACCAGATTGCGTATATTGAGAGTAAAGACGTTGGAACGGCATGCATTTTTAGAGTAAACCTGTTTATTTTACCTACATACCTAAAAGATAAATACTAACAAAATTCTTTGTTTTCACAGGTGGTATTGATACTCGGTATAAGCGGCGCCTGCAGAAGCAGTGAGCTCACAAATCTAACAATTAAAGACGTTGAAAATCATGGTCGGTTATTAGTTGTAAAATTGACTAAAACAAAAACAAATATTGAGCGCACATTTGTAGTACGAGAAGAGTTTACACAAACAGTAAAAAAGTATCAAAAGCTTAGACCTACTGACATAAAAACGGATCATTTTTTTCTTAACTACCAAAAGGGAAAATGCTATAAACAAATGATCGGTAAAAATAAAATCTCAGTTATGCCAAAGCAGATAGCAACATATTTGAATTTACCAAACTGTGAGCAGTATACCGGGCATTGTTATAGAAGAACGTCAGCGACACTGTTAGCCGATTCTGGGGCGAACTTAACAATGTTAAAAAGACATGGAGGATGGAAATCCAGCACAGTCGCGGAAGGCTACATTGAGGATTCTATCCAAAATAAATCTAAAATTTCAAAGAAATTAACTGAGACTATAAATATACGCCCCAATTCGCCTCAACCAACCACTTCAAGAGAGTCTCCGCCATGGATTCCACCGTCTAATGAAATACCAGAGTCTTCAACTTTTACAGAGATCCAACACAGAAAAATTTGTCATAATATATCAAACAGTGTAAATATTCCAAACAAAAATTTAACTTTGAATTTCACAAATTGTTCTAACTTCTCAATTAATTTTAAATAGGTACTACTCATGTTATTACTATCAATAAATATTTTTGAAAAACTACTATTTTTTACTTTCCTTATATTTGAAATGAAAAGTAGAGTGTTTAACACGGGTGAAAGTCATCAATTCCCACTCGGACTATAGCCGCCCTCGCTTCGCTCGTGCGTCTAAATACCTCGTATGGGAATTGATTTCTTTCCACCCTTGTATAACAATCTACTATTTTTTGCAAAAAATAAAACCGACTTAAAAAAAACATATACACAAATAACTTTAGCTTCAGAAGCCGGTGACCGATGTTTGATTGATTTGGTGTTTTTGTCACCGGCTTCTGAAGCTAAACTTATTTTTCACTGTTTGTTTTTTTTTTTGAAGCCCGTTTTATTTTTTGCAAAAAAGTTTTTTAAGCTCTAATTTAGTGTCCGTCAGGTTGGCTACTTCGGAAATGGGTTTCTGGATGTTAATTCTTCTTCAGTTCTTCTCTCGTTTGTAATGATTTAATGAAAGTAATTCATGTTGGTAAAAATGATAAATAATTAGGTTTAGTTTAAAGTATTTTGCGACTTAGTTCCTATCCCTACGTTACTCCTGTCGAAGTTATTTGTAATGTAACTCACCTTTTTCTCGGATATTGAGTGATTGAGTGCCCCTCGACACCTACCTCACTTTACGCAGCTAATCAACCGTGGTCCGTGATGTCGTCAGTATTTGCCAAAAGCGATCAAAGTTGCTGGTGGAAACTAATATGACATAAAAATTCCGATCGTTTTTATGAATTCGCAATCAACTTTCGAAGGGGTTAAAACATTTACATTTTGCAATAAAAAAAACTTTTTTGCAAAAAGTAAAACCGACTTGAATAAAAAAACACAAACAAAAATAAATTCTTCTTCAACTAGTAAAGATCACTTTTATCGATAAGACTGACCACCATACCACTTTTTGCAACTCCCAAAAGTTTTAATTTGCAATTGTTATAAAGTAGGTACAGTAACGGGTTCTTCTCATATAATATATCTTTCTTCCAATAACCCGTGCCCCGATACGCCTGCATTTAATCCGATTCGCTCCATGATTAAGTAGCTCCTTTGAAAGGCTTTATACACTGTAAAGGAATCACAGTTTTGATCCCAGTCCATTGTCAAAACGCAACTAGTAGGTAATTGACTTTGGCAGTACGCTACGCTTTGGGGGCTCGCAAGATGAGGTTGGCGCAGCGCAGGCATGATTGTTCAGTTATCAATTTCCTCATCATTATTTTGACATTTCTGACACGCCCTTATTGGTGCATTCATGACGTTTTTACAAGCCTTTTTTTTAGCTTTTTATGTACAACTCCAACACAACGCTGTTATGAGAAGATTATTTTTGGATGGTAATGGCGTCGTGTTAGTATGGGGGTCATTAAGATCAATAACTGAGTAGATAACTGACTTGGCCCCTTTTCGGTCTATATTTCGGCTAAATGATTTCATAATTTCCTCTAATTGAACATTTTGTTCCTTTTTCTGACACTTAACAGCAGCTTAAGCACGGTGTTTAGGGTTGTCATAAAACAATCTCTTCGCACGTTAATCTATTAAAAAAAAATACAATGATATCAGGAGCAGATGACAACTGTCATATTCACACATGAAACCCTCGTTTGATTTTATTGGAAACAACTATCCCCACCACTGTGGATCAGTAGGGATATAAGAAGTAAAAAGTTCCATATATTCCGTTAGCGATAGTTGGAAAAAAACTCCCAAGTACCCCTACCAGCGGGGATATGTCAGTAGGGATACATGGAATGGGGGAAAATAATTACGATTTTAATTAAGGGTGCTTTTAAAAAAACTTATGACTTAAGACTAGCTCAATGATTGTGCTGTCGCTAACAATTTTGATCAGCTTATCTACTTGGTTTCCAGAGTATTGCATGACCTGATAGAAGCTCAAGTCGACGCTGTCACCGCATGAAGTCGTGATAAGTAGAAGAACATGACACAACCCGCCGAACCCAAGTAAATGAGACACCACGCGGTCTAGGAGTAAGAAAAAGAATCTTAACACGTAGTGCACATCAAAATACCTTCCACAACGAACCTTTGTCATTAATCCTTCTTCTGTCCTAATCCCAATTCTCGCAACATGTCTTCTTCTTCCATTATTCAGCAGTGCCATATCCTTCACACATTCCACACCTACATCTAAACACTTCCCACAACAAACCAAGCCACAAACTGCAACGCAACAATATCTTTACTAAGTCGAACACCATCCACCTTTCTATCCATACACATAGCACTACGTCCCCATATTAACATTACCCACGCAAACATTAAGAGGGGGTACATTTTGCAATTCAGATTCCTATATCTGCAACGAGGGTGTGTGCAAATCATTATAAGAGCGGACAGTGCCTACGAACGGCACAATCTGTCATCAAACATAACGGTATTGTGATCAGGGAGTATTCGCTAACTACTGCATTGTGTTCAAGGAAACATTTTAAACTGGAGTAGTTTGTCCGGGTATTTTTAACTATTTTGTGGTTACTCTTTCGGGTGGCGAGGCTGATTGGCCAGGGTGGACTGGTCGTCAAGTCCAAGAAAATTATTGTTAACTTTATTTTTTTTTAAATACATAGGTACGAAAATATGATAGCACGTGGGACGTTGTCAAAATATCACCAGTCGTGGAATCTGTCAGTTTTGAAACTGATCTGGAAAGAAACTTCATCATCATCATTTCAGCCGAAAGACGTCCACCGCTGGACATAATCCTGCCCCAAGTGTCGCCACATTGACCGGTCCCGTGCGATTCGCATCCAGCGGATTCCCGCAACCTTCACCAAGTCATCGGTCCACCTAGTGGGAGGTCTTCCAACGCAACGTCTTCGCAATCGCCACTCCAGAATTTTCGGCCCCGTCGGCCATCCGTTCTGCGAGCAATGTGCCCTGCCCACTGCTACTTAAGTTTGGCAATCAATCAAGAAACTTCAATACCACATTATTGCATGTTGAATACGATTTCGTTTGCTTTGCCCCCGTCTATCGTACCTACGTATATTTTACTGTCTTTGATTCCTCCAACAATGTCACCACTGCTGTCAGTAATCATTTTCATTTTTAATCACTAGCGAACGTGTGTTTTCTCATCAAATCTAGTAAAGATTCAGGAGATGCTATGAGTCTGTTTGTTTCAGTGTAGAACTTTTCAATTAGTGAGATGAAAGGATCCACGCGGTCTGAGTTGGGAGTTGCAAATTTTTACACTTTTTTTCTCATTTTTCTTGTCCGATTTTCTGTCTGGACTAAACTTGCTTGTTTTGTTAATTTGGTATCTAATAAACTAATAGGCACAACAAGGAACCTATTATATGTTGTAAATAATAAAGTTGGATCCGGTTTTGCGCGTTTGTTTTATTTTATTTGGTCTCAAAACGGTGAAGGAAAACATCGCGAGGAAATCGACATGTCCTAAAACCAAAAATTCGAAGACACGTGCCATCTACCAACCCGCACTGGGCTCGCGTGGTAGATCACAGTCCATTCCCTCTCATAAAGAGGAGACTTAGCTTTGTCCCAGCATTGGGAACATTATAACCTGATTGTGCTTATAGGTATTCACCGTTACCGACGAGTATGTACTTAATACTTTTCACTTTTGAATCATATTCAGTCCGATATCATTTGCCTGTCTTAAAAATGATGGCTCCCTAAATAAAAGATTTTTACCAAACAATAAGTTCTCTCACAAAGCTCCAACTACTATTGTCGTAAGACAATCACGAGCCAATTGCCGTCGAGTAGAACTGAAGACGTGAAATGCCGTCCATTTCGTTTTACAATGGTTTACACGATTTCCCTTCTGGGATGACATGTCAATCAAGCAGCCATACGGTGTCCATTGAGGCTCAGAGCCCACAGAGACGCAGGAAATGTCGGGAACGCCTTTGTTGATGGGCGGCGCAGCACGCTTGCGGAATGCCAAGGTGAGGAAAGTTGAAATGGTGTGGACGGAAAACGACTTTAAATTAACTTGTTAGGGTTTTATTTTGTGTCAGTTTTGGATTATAATTCGAATTTTTGGGCGCCTCTCTGCTGTCTAAGCAAAAATTAGAATTTAGAGGAAATATCTTGAAAAAGTGTCTAAAGTTCGGTAAACCAAAGACATTTAAATATTTTCTTTTAAATCTCTTTGGATAAAACGGATTGTTTTTAGCAATATTTTTTGTTGTCAATAAGGTGAAATAAGCCTTGTAGCGCGGTTTGCAACTGTCTTATTCGGCACAGGAGCATTTTGTATTTCAATAATTGTCTGCTTTATTTTTTTACTTAGTTTTTGATTGAAAAACTTGTAAAAAGTGTCTGAATACTTTTCCGCGTACAACATAATTATTATTTCAGGCACACAAAATGTGTTATTTTTAATGTGGCACTGACAGAATTTGGCTATATACTTCTTTAATACATGCTACTATAGTTTATACCTAATAGGTATGTACTGTATTGTTATCACCCACGGGTATAAGTGATTTCAATTTAATTCACTGATTTACTCTCAATTTGATCATAAATAAACCTGAGACATTGATTTGACACTAACAAGAACTAGATACATTAACACTAATTAATTGTTATGTACTCGTATTTTGGCTGTTTCATAACATAACTTTTTGTCTATATCGTGCTTTGTTTTTTACTATCTTCAAGTCACTTGTCTTAAAAGTGTTTGGTTAGTGTTACTACAATTTTACTTAAACTAAAAGTCAAAATTCCATTAGATTATTTATGTACACAAAAAATTAAACCCTCTAAAAATAAACCTTTAAATAGTTTTATCAGATTTATAACGAAGAACCAGGGTGAAGCAAAGATGCCGAAAATGTTGTCTATTTAAAGAATTATCCTACAGGTAAAAAGAAGAACCAAATTCCCAAAAGAGCGATAAGAACAACAAAACAATCAAAAAGAAAATGTCCTCCCTTCAGATACGTATCACCAAAACACAATAACATATGTCGAACCAAACACTGTTTTAAGCTCTGTTTTAATCACGGCAGATATCCCGTATACAATATAAGTTTTGATATGTCGAACCAGTCTGTTTCAGTCATGTTTATCCGTGATGTCCGCTAACAGTCTGTACATCCAGCGCCCTGCGAGGCCGAGCCAGTTTGCGCAAGCGCTAACAAATCAAGTTTGCCTGCCGTATCCCTAGATAATTTGTTCTAATTGAAATTCTAGTCATTGACATAGCCATCGGAGGTAATCAAATTTCAAGAAGCATGTATGTACGTAGTGGGTAGTAGCTTATTGTAGAGGCAACTGAACTGGAGCTTGCTATGAATACCCACCACACCATACACAGTGTTGTGGTAAGGCTCTTGTATATTATAAACTGAAAGGCTTTGCCGCCGGTCTACTTATGGCTCATGAGACACTTCAGCTTCGTCAGGAGACTGGCACTATGGCTGCAATGCCTTCTGTATGTGCTTTACCTACATTAACTTAAGGTTCGGACGTGGTTAGACGTGGTTCCGGACACGGACACTTCCAGACAAATACTTACTGAAGTATCTCTCACTATCCGGAACAAAATGCTCAACATTAGGGAAAGCTCGTTTATCAAGGTGTGTACACGCATGGTCGGTCACCTTATAGGCGACATAGAATTGCACTCAATGCATTACTACTGAGTTCTCAGTGATGTATCATTTTCTGCAAGGTACGGCTACACCATTAGCAGACCACGTTCCCATTTCTAACGCAATCGATTACGTCATACTTAGGCTTTTAAACAATCTTCAAAGTAAATGGATTTTGTATTGGATATAACAAAATTAGATTTTAGAGTAGCTCTTAAATTAATGTGTTTTAAAATCGCGGAGTCGACCGCTAATTTGATAATATGCTTTTATTTTTTAACGTTACACGAGGAAGACGATCCCAAATAAATGGGGGTTTAGCGGATACTGAGATGACCGCTCGTTGAGATGTAACAAACTCGACTCAAACTAGAAACCATTTATATACTAAAATATTATAAAGAGGTATTTGTTTGTATGTCCGAAATTAAAGATCCAATTTGAAAATTGTTTTCACTGATTTAAATAATTACATTTTGGCAAACGCTGTAAGTATATGCTGCTAATTCTCGAATACTGAAATAATCCGAACTACATAATACTCGTACTGTTAACATGTTAACATGCGTATGCTTAAATAGGGATGATGCCTGACTAACGGCTCGTACACATAAACACGATACGACGTCGCATCGTGCTACGACGCGGCATCGTTTCACGATGCGACGTCGTATCGTGGGAATCGACGTTTGAAGTCAACCTACTGCTTATCTTTTTACTGTGCTTTAGTACAGGGAAATACGACCTATTTTCTGCGAACACTGCAGATTTATTGGTACTTGTTTTGATATAGATTCCCACGATACGACGTCCCATCGTGAAACGATGCCGCGTAGTAGCACGATGTGACGTCGTATAGTGTTTATGTGCACGAGCCGTAAAAGAAATATGATTCTGTTTAGTCCGTCAGTTAGATTTTCGAAAAATATTGGATAGGTGTTTTTTGTTTTATCAAATCAATAAAAATTGACGAAGATAAAACGTTTCAGAGATCATGAGTGGGGCTTGTGACGTCACATTTGAGTAAAAAATGTACTCAAATGTGACGTCACACGAGCTTTCGACTCACTGTATCGTCTTCATTTTTTGTTTACATGAAAAAATAAAAAATATGTGTTCAATATTTTTTGGAAATCTATCTGACGGACTAATTAGATTTTTTTTTGTCATCTAGCCTATTGTATATTCCGATGGTGATGTCAATGAAACAACGTAGTTTGGAAGTGAAACGTTACTGATTGATTCGAATTTCAGCTGCCAGAGTAGCAAGGCACTATAACGGTCCTGTTTTGAAATGAACTTATTTTCATTTCAGAATAAATGAATGCGGTTTATGTATGAAAGTATTTATAGAACTGATCAGATTGCCTATATTTACGCAGAGTGACTTTCTATGAGCGATAACGATGGTGGAGATGGCAGAAATGTATTGGATTGTCAGCTGCAGAAATTCGAAACTTTGATAGCTATTTACTGCCACTTGTCTTTGCCCTCTGATGTAAAGTTTTTATTCTTCAAATTAATCAAAAATAATTCTTTAATAGTACAAGTATGTATGCAGTTAGGCGTGTTGTGATGCGTACGTAGGGTAGGGAGGGTGAATGGCGCTCACCTAAAGAAAACATAGCGTATTTTTTAAATTATTTACTATAAATTCAAAATTAAGAAAAATAACAAAGTCTTTAACTATCCAGTTATCAACAATTTAACAACAAAAGCATATATCTTTGACCTACTAGTTACTACTAGTAACCCACCAGTACCACCCAGTATGTTTCCCTACTGGAAAACATTATAAAGAATACATTTTAAGCGGCATTGCCCCTGACTCTGGGTAATGCTGCTCAGGGTCCGGGGAATGACGTTCAAATATATTTTTTGGAATATAACAAATAAGATACATTTTAATTAAAGAAATATTAATGAGATCAACGTTCTACAATAAAAGTAAAGTCTAAAATCACAAATTAGCATCAATTATCCCCATTTGTACGTAAGATTAGCCTTTTTCAATTTAACAAATATAGTAGTCTTCGATGACAAATCAACTTCAATTATTATAATATAATATAATAGTTATTTTTAGAGGTAATACAAATTAGAAATAATAATATTTTATTCTTGGACACATAAATCACAGATGTATCCATCTGGCGAATCAATAGTCACTAAGGGGTAATGGCGCTCAGATGAGCAGTATAACCTAAAACGGTAGATTTGTAATTAATCTGAAATTAAAAAAAATTCAAACATAATTGTTGACAATTGATTGCATTATCACAAAATAGAATAGTTTTAGTGTCAGAAAAGTAAAATTATTAATTAAATAAGCATTAAAGTTTTGGATTTGCTGATAAAAAACACGACCGACAATTAGATCAGCGCGGTGGCAAACAAACAAACGTACTTCACGGTCACACGACGCGAGCTGACTGTCCGTCGCTGTCTGTTAGAGGCCTCCTACCCCGCGCTACTCCCAACGTGGCGTGTTGCTACGTTCCGTTTTGACAGAGTTACAGGGGTTAGCGCCATTACCCAATGAGCGCTATTTCCCCTGCTTACCCTATGTGTAATAAAATTATGTGTTCCCTTAAATTTTTATGGATGTATTATTTTTATGAAACTAACCCCCGAATACAGAAACGTCACTCAAAATTTAAGTAGCACTTATATTTAACAAATACTCAAAAGTGACGTTTGGCCATACGAAATTTAAAGTTTAGGAGCTGCTCAAATGTTAAGCAGCCCTTAATTTTTGAGTGACGTTCAGTATTCGGGGGTAAGGGCTGTGTCCACAAGAACACTGCCGACAAACTGTCCTGCAGTTTGGCAGATGATTTGTGAAATACTCTTTAGTAACTTCATGTTGAAATAAAATAAAATATATAAAAAAAAAATGGTAATTTTTTATGATAGTTTGACCCCCAATTTGATAGTCAAAGTACCTTAAGTTATAGAATCTATCGTGTTTTCTTTGAACGCGTTTAGTTGTAGAGCAGACGTTGCTTTCTATAACAATTATTTGAATATGATACCTTCGAGCATCTGCAAGTTGAGAAATAAAGCACCCCAATTTCGTGTTGGGTTCCCAGCTAGAAGTGGGGCAGAAATTGGCCGTGTTCTATAAAGGCTACGAGTATTAGTAACTAGAGCTCCTTTCGAAGAGATACACATTGATAGCAAAATATCTCCTGTGCATTCAAACGCTATGTTGTAAATGAAACCAACATTTTAAGCCCGTAGTCCATAATATTATACATATAAGCCCTGCACTGATGCACTGATGCACTGGATCAACTTTACTTTATCTAATTTTTACCAGCTTTTTAATATCTTGAACCCAGTAAATGCATAATAAAACGGTGCTCATACGTTATGTATTGGAATATGGAATTTCCTAAAAAGGATGGTGTTCGGCTCGAGTTAAATTGATCCCCTGCGGTGTTTCACGTGTGAATTGAGCATTACTCTAGAGGCGATAAATTTTAAAAAAAACCATAGTTACAATATAAAATGGGCGATGTTAATATTTGAAAAACAATCATGGCATTTAAAATGGCATTTTAAAAAGTTTCGAATAAACATCCGACGATATTTTGAACTCCAACCCTCGATATGTGATAACTTTATCAATACATTTTATTGATGTATTTTCATAGTACACTGATACAGAGGCCCCAGGAGAGTGCCCCAGAAGTGGGATCGGTTACATTCACCGGTATCATCACTGAATCAAGGGCTACGGAAATCTCAGAAGTCTCCGTATCATCTTGGCAAACTTTAAACAGAAATGAGAGTTCTGTGACCTTCTAACTTCAGATACCTGCTTTAGTAAGTTCATAAAAGTATGGAAAAGGAGGCCATTGTGCCTTTCAGATTCAGGACCAAAAGATGAGACGTTTCTGAGATATAAATAAAGTTTGTAAACTATTCAGGAGCCTTGAACTTTTATTTAGCTTTCCATGACGTAGTTGAAGTATGACGCATTTTCCTCTCGTGTCACGAGAAGAACTGCTGCGGTAGTGGTCAAAAGCTTTTCAGCTAAGCTTCAAGTTTCAGGGTTGTAAGCACTTTACTGTTGGAAGCTTACCCTGGCGCCGCCAGCAAACAAACTTAAGCGCCTTGCGACAGTGCCTGCAGCGAAACCATTGAGATAAGTTATTTTGAGTATGCCAACGGTCACCGAGGCGCGTCTTGCGGAGCGACTGAAGACTGGAGATAAGTGAGATTGTCGCAGGATGCAGTGAATAAGGCCTTAGAATGTCCAGGCAAAAATATGTCAGCCAAAACATAAAGTGCAGTTAGAGAAATAAAAATAAGTTTTAAGTCAAGCATACGAGAATTTATTTCAAATAGAACCAAAAATTCGAAGACATGTGACATCTACCAACCCGCAGATTGTAGATTATAGCCCATTCCCTCTCTAGAGAGGAGGCTGTGTGTCCCAGCAGTGGGAACATTATAGGCTGATTAAGCTTAAGACACGTGACAGACACTTTTGCATAGTCAAAAACAGTTAACAGTCCAGCCACAGGTATAATAACTGTGAATGGACTCTATTCCAAAATCGTAGATCTCTTATAGAAGAATGGGCAAGAAACTCCATAGACACTCAAATTAGGTATTGCATAGCCCTGAGAACAATATTGTTGCTTCTATGTGAGCACAATGTAGAAATATAAAATAAAAAAGACAATTCAAATCTTGAAGTTAAGGATAAGATGATGATACACGATGGCTTTTCACTAAACAAGACGCTGTACTGAAGCCACCTCCGTCTCTTACTAACCCTCAACCACAACAACACTGACCCTAATCCAATCAGCGAGCAGCGCGACGAAAAATAAACTATTCCATTTAAAAAACCAGCGAAATCCCCCTACATAAGCCGAAAGCAGTTGCGGTGATAGCGAGCGCGGTTGACTCGCGCGGGCCCTGTCAGCGGGTACACTACACTAACAGGTTGCTAGATTTGCCCACTATTTTTACGTGTCCCGCGCTAGTGATGCGACACGACACACCTGTTGTTGGTCGTAGTCGTACTTACAATTTAGTGACGGGATACTTTAGGAGTATTTTTTTTTTTAATCGATTGATTTTGGTTTTAGGTGACGTGTGAAAGATTAGTCGGAGTTATCATATTTAAGAGACTGGTAATTAATTGTCTCATGTAATATACTTATTCCTTTTATTGTACTCCATTTGTGTGAAAACTGTTCTATAATTGACGATTTGTACATAGTGGCTACAACAACAGGACGACTGGGTGTAGTTCTAAAAAGACACGCCTAGATATAAAAA
Organism: Xestia sexstrigata; assembly: GCA_941918905.2. Lineage (NCBI taxonomy): Eukaryota > Metazoa > Arthropoda > Insecta > Lepidoptera > Noctuidae > Xestia > Xestia sexstrigata. The sequence continues at coordinate 4,299,592 of OW799200.2, read as the reverse complement.
TATCCCATTGATTGCTTAATTACTTATACGGAATTTTGTTATTTTATCTAAGAAGCTTCACACGGATAAACGAGTCTACATTTTATAATTATGGAATTTCCGGGCATCAAAGTTTTCACATTATTGCTTTAAAATACCTAGACTACAAATGTAGGAACCGCTTTTAAAGCGATCCATATTTCTATGACGACTTTTAATAGTATTGGTAATAGGACAGGCTTTTCAAATCATTTATTTAACAGATAATAAATCATCATCTTTTCTGTGGCCGTAAATCCAATTCATTCTTAACTTCTCCATCATCGATATGGGTAGGTACCTAAGAACAGACGGCGCATCTAAAAAAAAAAAAATCGTTAACCCCTCACGCACAAAAATCGAGTTGGTCGCATCACTAAAGTCGAGTACACACACGCAGTGATACCGAATGATTCGGTATCGCGTACACCGCCCAATTAAACAGTTTTTGCTCTTCTGCACATTTGTAGCGAGTAATGCTCAACGTGTTTATACGCTCGCCAACAGTGACCGCTTGTACCTACATGCCGTGGTTTTTGAAACTAATTGTCAATGGAATAAACTCTACTAAAGTCCACGAGTATTACACTAATTTTGTAGCGAATGTATTAATTGATAAACAATGATGTTGTTGAGGTTTGTTTTGCAATTCACTGATCAAATTAATTAAGTGACTGAAAAGGAATTTGGCGGTGGTAAAACAGTAAAATTTGTTGGAATTTCATAAACAATTATATAAAAAAGCTGGAATGACAATTCCCGTAAAATCCGCCACAACAAATGAACGAAACAAAATGAAAATCAAAGGAGGATGAAAATTATATTTTCACAGAAGACATTTTTATCAGACAGACAGACCGACAGAAAGGAAAGCAACCCTACGCTCAGGCTAATATGATGATGATGTTGATGATGATAATAATAATAATAATAATAATTACTTTATTGATACAAATCCTTACAATATGCTTAATATCTAGCTAAAGTTCACAATAGTTAAGGCGTACAAAAGCTGAAACCCTGACTCCTAAACTAGGAAAACCTGTGACTTAGGAATCAGTGTTCTACTGCCACTTGGACACTATAATAAACCTTATGGAAATTGAGAGCTGGTAAGCTGATATTATTGAAAGAGTATATTATTATGCAGTGTTATACTAAGTTAATATAATAAAAGTTGAAAAAAATAAACTAACATTTAAAAGTTAAATTTGAATAGTATAAAATGACTGTGTGGTGGATTCTGTAAGTGTGTCTGGAAATCATATGATTTATTTGCATTGTGTGAGTGTGCGTATGTGAGTGTGTGTTTGTGACTGTGTTTGTATGTGAGAGTGTGTGTGAGAGTGTGAGCGTGCGTGTGACTGGGAGATGGGTGTATTATGTGAGTATGATATGAAGAGCCTAAGTATGTGAATATGGTGGTGTCGGGTGTGAGACGGAACAATCAATTGATCAATGATGCGACAACACCTAGGTTTTATCCGCCAATATAGGGTTAACATCACCTCGGTGATAAAAAGCTAGATATAAGTACAGATACACGCTTATTTTTAGGTCGTTCTGGAACCGAAAGCCATAAATAAACTCGATCATCGAACGCGGAACGATTGAGGCTGTTTCTTTTTTTAAATAACATAAAAAATCATGAAATTTAAACGAAATTTGAATTGAGTAAGGATTGCTTGTTTTATCTCGCCGAAAAAAAATCTATATTAAAAAAAAAAAAAATCTCGATGCGATTTGTACTGATTGAGGCCCAGTGAACGTTAGACTTTATCATTTGAAGCTACAACACAAACTATGGGAGCAAATGGAGGCATAAAGGGTGTAAATAGACCCTTAACGAAACCGAAAGGCAGTTGTTCCCGTCGTCACTGCGATATTTTTTTTGGTTTAGAGTTCTAGACCATACCTGGGAACCTTCTAGTTACGGAGATATTGGGGGTCAAAGTTCCAACATTTTCACAAGTTTTTTTTTTAAATAAGAACAAGTTTTTAATGTTATAACGTTTACAAATAAATGCGTCCATAAGCACAATGTATTGAATGCGTTACATTGAGTTTTACTGGAAAATGTGATTTTATTACCCAAAAAAAATCAGTTTTCCAGCAATATTTTTTGCGCAGAGTTACTCAATTTGATTTGACAGAATGCTTGGTTGACGGCTTTATGAAGAGTCTGTTTACACCCTGTACAGCTGTGTTAAGTTTCAAGTTTTGTGTCCGAACAGAGAAAAAACTAAACTTGTTACAGCTCATACATGTGGAAGGCTAACATGGTTTCGGACTGAGTACATAAAGTGAAGTGTGTGACTTAGATAGTGACATTATTTCGTAAACACTACATCATCGTTTCATACACCAAAACGCTTAAACAGTAACAAAATCCAGACAAAACGATCCCAACTTATATATTATATGAATCTCCTTGCTAAACCAACATTAAACAACTCCTGGAGTAACAGAACATGACTCAATCATGCTCCTGATTATACGTAGTTAACTTAACACTCGTCTGATCAAAAATATTAAATGCAATCTCGGCTAAAATCGCAGTAGAACCACGGTGTCGAGGCGCCAATTTAAACCGGGCTGTCAACGATTTTTCAATATGCCAGTTTAACATGATCAAATGATGGATTCAATTCCGTGTGAAACACATATGATCGACGTAAAACTGAGGTGCGAACTTTAATTAAAATATCAACTAGTCTGCACTCAGCCTGATGAAAGTGCGATTAAGGGACGGTTATTTTGTTATCGTAATAAGGACTACGTTCGAAAGCTATTTTGGCAGTGGCGGTATGTAACGGTGTACAGTTTAGTTGTGTCAAAGTGTTTGATTGTTTTGTGAAAAAAGTGTCCATTGAGTTTCTTGCCCATTCTTCTCCATGAGATCTACGATTTTAGAATGGGCAACTACATACAGTCCATTCACAGTTATTATACCTGTGGCTGCACTATTTTTGACTATGCAAAAGTGTCTGTCACGAGTCTATTTTAAAACAAATGTTTTGACTAATTTGAGTTGGAAGATTTCAGGGAGAAAAGGTCATTCAGATTGCCAGAATGTATTCCAGTAAAGACATAAAAGGACCTAAGACATTTCACAACGTCTATAACAAATGCGTATTTGTTGCGATTTCTGCAGTGAGTGATGGGTATACAACAGGTTGTCGACAAGCATGTCGACTGCCTGTTTTTGCTTATTATACTGACGAATTTATTGCGTTACGCCTCAGTGGGCAAGAGTGCTAAGCTCGTATAAATCTTAGGGTTCGATCACATTGTTCTGTGGCTGATATTGCGTTCTGGATCACTGGGATATTTTATTATTAATTTATAAGTCGGTACAAAAAGTATAACGTGGTTTTGCGCTATTGAATGGTAATATTATATAATGTTGTGGGTAAAGTCCGCTGGGTTGTCAGCTCTCGGTATGTTATATGCTAAACTAAAATAAATTCAAGATAGAGTCCTAGCTTCTCCTGTTTTAAAATAAGCACAGCCTTCTACTAAATGTATCTTTAGAAATTAGGCCAATTCAATTCTGAACCTATTTCAGTTTTAGACTGGTAGCGGTACCACTAAATAGTTATAGGATTCTAAAAGGAAATGTTTAGAATTTAGAACCATTTTCCCCATAAAGGTTTTCACGTTAGATTGTAACCAAAGTATCAATCTAAAGAAACCGCATGATGTTTTTTCTTAGTCTAATAATACGTGGATACCTTTTTACTGAATTTATACATTTCTCGATCAGCGTGGGTCAGACTTCTGACTTCAGTAAATAAACTGTATGAAATGGTGTTGCTATCATTAGAAAATGTTTACCTACGTCTTTTGTTTGATTTCAGTGTTGGAAATAGCTAAAAGATGCGAAAGCCAGCTATTAATAACAGTCGAATTAGATTGCTTATTAACTGTTATTTCTGTGTTTTTAATAACTTACGAATATCAACTGAACTTTGATTGATGGGAGACGATGACTGGTGACTGAACATTGTGTGGTAATCAGTTGTCATGCTGGGGCATGCATGTGATGCGGAGGAATGAGGAATATGTTGTGATGAAATTCAAAAGAATGCTAACAGACTTTGTGGTTAAAACAGCGTACTATTCCATTGGTGAATTCTTAACAGACAACTTAAATAAGTAACAATTAGGTGTGTCGTTGTGACTTGTGAGAGTCATGCCCGATTTATTTAAGCTTAATTCTATGCAAATGTAATTATATAATGTAAAATCGAGCTTTATTTGAATGATTAATAGTATATATTTTAATTTTTAATAATTATTTCAATATTGCAATGCATGAAAAATTATAAATTAGTAAATTCCTTAATTATTTTGACATTATAGTTATACTTTGACATTACTTTAATTTGAATCTATGACATTACTTATTAATTTGAATTTATATCATTGTATTGTACAAGCTAGAATTTTTGAATTTATGAAATTGTATAACTATAATTATGAATTTTGCATGCCTAAATTGGTACAATACAGTGGACTGCGCATTCCCTTGACATCTGGAAATGTTAAAATGTACTGTGTTGAGCAATAAATATTTGAATTTAAAAGTTTTAAGTATGAATTGTTGATGGGTTTAAGAGAAGAGGAAGACAAATGAAACGATGGATGTACTGAGTGAAGGTGATATGGTCAGACGGGCAGTGAGATGGGAAAGCACTGAGATAAGCCACGCACTTAGTGTACCTAGCATGGTGTCCATTATTTATTCTGAGAACTTGTGACAGATGGAGAGACATCACGTCATAAGGTCCAGACGGTATCCCATTAGGTGCAGTAGGTACTGCTCCAAATATACATGTATAGCAATTAAGTCAGACCAATCACCAAAATGGCTAATTAAAAGACGAATATGTTTCCTTAAGGTGATTGTTGTTAAAAGATAGATATAACCCGCAAAATTAAAAACCTTTTACAAATATTGGTACTGTTTTGCGAAATTCACGAATTTCACTCAACATACCTGACCTGATTTAAATTAAATTTGCAACAAATATACCTAGTAAAAAAATTTCATAATAAAACCTGACTTAAGGTTTCGAATTTAAGGCTGGAAATCGTTTTATTTTAAGTAAAGATTTTCATATACACTGATTCCTTTTAAACCTTCCCGAACAAAAAATAAAATAAAAAATGCACCGATTTCAAAAATTCTTTCACCGTTAGAAAGCTACATTATCACCGAGTAACAAAGGCTATAAATTATATTGATATCATGCAAATTAGCTGCCGACAATTTTCGCAGACGAAGTCGCGGGCGAAGTGCTATGTTTTATAAACTTTTGCCACCGATTAGTTAAGAAAAGTAAAGTTTATTGCCATCAACCGGGCAAAAATCCAGACGCCGTGGCTGCTACCGAGAAATTCCTGGGGGGAATAGAAAAACCCAATATCACTTTGCCCGACCTGGTAATATGCATAATGCGAATCTGCCGTCATTCATTATCATAGGAAGCTATATCGTTCCCACTGTTGGGACACAAGCGTATTCCTGTTGAAGGCGCGCGCCTGCGGGTTTTTGGATCACATCTTCGAATTTGGTTGTACATGTCGGTTTTGTGGTGATGTCATTAATTAAATAAAGTAATGTGCCTGCTTGTGTTCAAACTTGTGACGTCGAACCAAGTAATTAGAGGTCAATCAGGCAGAAATTTAATCAATGAAGAATCGGCTGTCTTTATGAAGATTCTGTATAGGAAAGTCCACGACATTTTGACTGAACCGGTGATCGAGTCATGTTACACCTTCTACTTTCATTTTATATAGATAAAGCTGAAAATCTATTAAAGAACATTTGTTGGATTCGTGATTCGCAGCTAGGTTTAGTATGAATTTGTTGTAAAAATTTGCTATCCCAAGAGATGTTCTTAATTCTGCTGTACTTATTGGTTGGGTGTTCTGTTTTAACTATTGCGTTTATGTTGTCCCTGTTTTGGTGTAGACCTTCATTGTCGATAGTGTGTCCAAGGTAATTTTTGACAGATTGTAGTAACTTGATGTCAACGTCTAACTTTAAATCGTAAGACACAATAAAAAAAATTCTCGAACTGAAAACTCATTCATGGCAACTAAGTAATTTGTGACCGTTTGACAGTATACAAGGTGTAAATTACTTAATTCATAGTTTTGTATTACAAGGAAAGTTAAAGCGACACTTTTAATAACATTTGTACACACTTTTAATAATACTGTTTGGACTAGAATTTCCTTGAATGAAATTGAAAACATTGTAGTCGAATATTTTCACAACATAAGTAGTCTAAAGAGTATGAATGAAACAGATACTGTAGATAAACTCTAGGCTTTATGGTTTATACTTGCGATGATCTGTTATTTGTAATTATGTATCTTACAAAAAACTTTTCCACCTTAAAACACTGATTTCTTAGTGGAAAATGTATCCACGATGTAGCCAGTGAAACATCCATTTCTAAATTATTTCAGAACTAGAGAAATAATAAACCTACGACTTAAACATGTGAGCACCGATACAAATCGAATCAAAACGGAGCCAACATCCAATTATTTATTCAAACACAAAAAAAAGTATCCATAAAAAGAACATACACTAACAAATTGTCGCTAATAACTGGTAAAAAAATGTTTTTCGTAAAACGAATCGACTTTGTTTAGTAAAAACTCGGGCGTTTCATTCGCCCGCTTTAAAAATATAAAAGAGAAAGAAAATATTCATAAAAAATTCAATAATTCCGAGCTTGTCGCGGCTGCCCAGAGTGGTCAGTCGACGGAATGTCAGCCACAAGGATTGTATTCCCATTGAAACGGATTGATAAAAATGTTATCACATTTTTGACGCGGCTAATCCCACCGCTCGCTGTTCTTTGACAGATTTAATAAATCTTCTAACAATGCAATCGAATATCACTGGAAAATATCATGTTTGCAGAATAGCTTCAACTATAAATTGCGCGGATTGTCGAGTTAATATAAAAATACGACTAGCAGCTCTACGAGCCAACATTATCGCATTTATTAACACTGTTTATATAAAATATCGCGTGAGCAGAACCGGGTGAGACGACTCAACCAATGCAATATTAACACAACAAAAAAAAAAGCGAAACAATCTAAGAGATTTTATTGTTCCGCAAAATTTATTGCACACAATAAAACGTAGTATAAATGAATTATTTAGTATCGCTATATTAATAATTCATTCGTTATATTAATGTTCGTGCAACGGAAAAGTTATTTTAAGGTAATTTTTCCACTGAGTGCAGGTTACGCGCGTAATGCGTAAGAGCTCTAGTGGCTAATTAAAATTAATGTAAAATAAATTCAATTATGTGCGTATTGTTGGCGGTATTCCCAGTTAGACATAATTATTTCCTAATAAGTAATACTTATTGCAAGTAGTTTTAAGTGAAGCGGAAATATGACTAATTTAGGCAGGTCTATAAATAATAAACGTACTAACAATGTTAGTAACTACACCGGCTATCGCAATCATTAGGTAATCTCTAAATTTTTTTATGAAGATATTTTATCTGTAGTATTCATAGCAGAACTAATTACATAAAAGTATAAACTTTTTATGAATTCCGTATACAAGATGGCAGAGAAATGAACGCAACAATGTACCTAAGTAGGAATAGTCTTATCTCAAATATTGATGAAAAGTTCACATTGAAGAGCTCAATTGATTGGTTATAAAACTCAATTAGAAACATTAACCCAATGAGACAAATGAATAAATTCCTTATTATTTATTTAATTACATCCAGTGTTCCTACGACTAATGCCGATTGTAGTGCATAACATGATCACCATTGATTTACAATAGGAAAACCAACTTTCTAATAAACTCTTAAATAACGAGCACTGTGAACGTAATGTACAAAAAGTGTTAGAAAAATTGTGTTTAGATCCCACGCTACAACGTGCACCGGCAGTATGAACCGAGGGGCGAGGCAGCGCGGGCTATGCGCGAGCTGCTTGCGACATTCTACAGTTTACAAGTGACAGCATAAGCAGCGCATCGAAGACAGCTTAAATTAACCCCGTCAGGATATCAACAACGACTGTACGACAATTAGAGACGGGTTATTCATTCACTGACAGCCATCGATGCGCCAATTTATTAATGCCACCTTTCTATCATTTCTGTCTAAACGCCGATTCCAGGACGTAGTAACACGCCTTCTTCATTTAATACGCATGAGTCTCACAACTTGAACGACGTGAAATTGATACAAAAAATATAAGCACCGTTGTTTAACTTTTTTGCGTCCGTGTGCAATAAGTTATAAAGTTTAAGGATCGAGATAATGACAAGCTGCTGTGCGTAGTAGGTAGCCACAATTAAACCAGCCTCCATGGTAAGCAGCTGATACACCTAACAGTTAACCGTGTGCGGTTCATTTATGAAATTAATAAGCTAAGAAAAATAGCTGTGGCCTTCATTAGAACGAGCAAAAACTATTTTGAGAGTAAACAAGCAAACTGTGCCAGTATTTTCTGAGACAAAACATTGCTATGAGGGCAGGACTTGGTATGTGTATTAACTCTAAAAAAGGGGAATTCCATTCACATGCCACGACACGCAAAAAATAGGCCTTTATCCGTTTATCCGGGCATACATATAAAGTTCTAAAAACAACAAAAACTGCATACGAAAGGCATTAGTCGTACGTAAAAATAGTCTGACGGCCGTGCATTTCCTGAGCACCCCACGCTGTTCCATTAGACGGAAATCAGAGTACACGCTCAGAAGGTGAGGTCCGCCAAAAATGCAGGGGCCGGTGCCCTATCCAAAGAATAAAAACAAAATCTCGCTGCGAGTATTGATTTAATACGCACGTGGAACTCGCCCCAGGGCAGGGGGTGAGAAAAAAATAAAATTAAAAATATGCATAATAAAAATTTGGTCGATAACGATGCGTCCCTCGCGACGGTGGCGAGCAGACGAGCGGAGAGCCTGTGCGTGGGGTGGGGGATCGATTATTTTAGAAATTTCAAATACGTTCACCATTAAAAATGCAGCTTGATACGCTTTTGTATTCTTCTGCATTTCAAAGGAATATTGTATGGCGGGCATGTTCCGCAAATCGCTGTTTCCGACTCGAATGTAAAACTTTCCCTTACTTTTTTTGGGTGCGATCCTAAATTTTACAAAATAAATCGTTCAGATAAAATTATATATTATCAGATATATATGATTTATTATCAGATATATATTAATGAGTCCCTTGATCCTTGATTATATAAATAAATTATTATTATATATACATAAATAGAATCCGAGTCTGTCGAAAAGCGTCAAGTATTTAAATTATTTTTGCAGTTAGCACAGGTTCATCCCAAGTTCCTATTTAACCGAATGAAAAGATATAAAAATTGCGCAACAATGATACAAGTAAATCTTAATCTGTTCACTTGCTCGCGCACATTTTTAAACTTTTGCATTTTACCAACAGCAATGAATGGCACTGCAGATTGTTTGTTATATAATTGCTACTCAATTAAGCAGCAGCAGTAGTAATTCAATAGGATGAGGACACTGAAATACTTGAGACTTGTGCACTTGACTGGCAAAAGTCGACCTCCTGCTACAATAACAATGGAGAATATTTTCCTTTTCGTTTTTGTGTTGTTGGCGGCCAAGGTCAATTATATATAGGTACGAGTTCGTTACTGATAGGCTACTTTCGTTATTTGTTATTTCATACATAAAAGATTTTGTTTTCAAAAAAGGAAATGGTTATCCAACGCGTTGGGCAGTGCGCAAATAAGTGAGTTTTTTAATGGACATTTTCAAAAACTTAAGATAACCTACCAAATAAAAATATAAAGGTTAATTTGTCACTTAACAACATATATTGTGTAGGTGTTTAGGTACACAGTGGAAATTGGTATTGAATACTAGGCTTTCTCGAACCTTTTTCACAGCTCAGTAGCGGATCATTCCAGGATTGATCTCGAATCTTCTATACATTTCCATAGTGGAACATTGTAGTCTCGAACATAATCAAGCTAGATGGTCCTGTAACGCAGCCGACACGGTCCCAGCGTCGACGAGAAAGCGATTGGCTATCGACCTTTTCTCGCGCAACCAACGTACAAGAGACGACGCAGTACGCATATTGTTAAAGTCCTGTTAAATAATTAAATAAATGTTTATTGATCCAAAAACTTCAAATTACATACAAGACCTAAAGAAACTAAAATTTTAGGTACATATATAGTAAATCCGTGATCGTATAATCTTGTTTTATTTATTTATTTATCCATTTATTTAGTACAGTATTTAAAACCATGAACACTAAATTAAATACCTAATCCTTTTACTCGGTCTTCTCGCAGATTCACAAACATTCCAATAATATCGTCTTCCATTCAACAGCAAACAAGTCCAATCCAGGGTTGGTCTCCACGAGAGCGTTGAGCTTCGTAAGCATACGTGGTACAGGTGAAGTGGATCGAGCTGCAGTGCGACTAAATGGAACATTAAACAATTTATCTTTCCTAGAGCGAATATAATTATTTGGAACAAATAACTGTGAGTAATTATATTCAGTTGAGACTTTAGACTCCCGCATTGCGTATCGCACCTCTTAGCGTGTCGAATTTGTCTAGGCTCTAGGTGATACTCCAGATAGTAAATACCCTAACATTACAAAAAGGCATGTCTCAATTTTGAAGAACGTTCGCATTCTAGTATCTGAATCAATTTGTCACAAATACGTTTGCGACAAATAGAATGTAGGTAATATGATTAATTTACGCAATTTTTGGCATTGGTTGTCGCTGAGAAGGGATTTCGACTTGAATTTGAACGTTTTTAAACACGAGTCATTTAAACACGAGAATCCTCCTGAGCACGTGCATACAACGTTTTTTTCTGAACAAGCACTCTAAGTAAAAGGCTCAGCCATCCGGGTAACTAAATAATGATGATTATATGACTCTAAATAAGATTATATAGCATGTCAGTAACTGAGCATTTTCCAACCTAGTTGGTTGTTTATCAATACGTGTGTGAATGGGCCCTAAGTGACGACATGTGACGTCAGAGGAAGCGACGAGCGCCATAATATTAGGGGCTCTGATGAGTGTGTGGGCCAGTTCCGCTTGACCCACAGATAGAGCGGGCTGCACACTGCCGAAAGGTAATGAAACCAGAAGATATTCCATCTAATGTTAAAGGCTTGGTATTACTAGAAAATGAGCACTAGTAAATGATTAGCTAAATCTTATACCTATTCTGTATAAAAATAAAATTGATAATGCGTCACAACAAATTCATCTAAGATCGCTAATGTAACTTAAAGATTACAATAGCAAGATTACAATCACTGATTCAAGAATAACTGCAATGACCCACTTCGTCGCGCAATCATTCAGCAATAGTGCCAAGCGCACGTGTCGTATGCATGCGTTTCGTCCGGAAACTTGCGCGAGTCCATAATCGCCGTACTCCTTTATTTTCAAGTATTAAATAAGTGCCCTAATAGACGCATCCGCGGCCTGTTCCTGTCGTCGTACAAACGCAAATTGGCGCTTGTGCGACTACAGCGAATTGAAGAAAACGGGACCATCAAGGACGTACGCGAGTTGTCTTGCGATTAGCCACAATTTGCGAGTGTTTTTATATGCGTCAATGTTTGATTTGAGTGTTCCGTTTGCATCTTAGTGAGGAAACGTTTATACATAGTTTTATGCAGCGTGTTGAAGACGACGTTGACAGTGAAGATTGAGGTCCCCTCTTTGAAACTGACTCACCACCAAGCTCGGTTAATAAAAAATGACACGTGCCATAGTCACTTGAGAAGATTAGGACGAAAACAGGAGTCAATTGAACAGTCCGCAACATCAGAATAATCACTAATCGAAATTTATTTGAAATTTATGGCGCAGTATGTGTTCTTCCGTACATCTCGATTAGTTATCATCTCAGCAGTCATCTCCTTTATAGTCTCATCAATATTGATGCAATCCTCTTCTTGGCCTTTTAGCTAGGATCAAAATTTAGACTTTCCATCGTTTTTTTGGTCTTCCTCTACATCATCACCTGGTTGATGATATAAATGATGTAAGTAGAGTAGGGTAAGTCGTGTATGTACGTCTGTAGTGTATGTTTTTCATAAATCATTTTTGTTCAGATTCATTTCCGTAGCTCACATTACTAATTCATTATTTGTATAGAACAACGGTATTCAGAATTGGAATTTCTTCGAACCATAAATTTGCATCGCCTGACTTGTTATAATTATAATTTTGTATTGCTGTACACAAGACACTGAATCAATTTCTGATTGCCGGGGTGAACGGTGGTGAATGGGGGTGAATGGTTGTGTATGGTGGTGAATAACAACTGTTGGTGCATAAATGGGTGTGTCAGCTGCCACCACCTCTTCGGTTCTCATACTAGTTCTTAGATAATTACATCAAAGTGATTTTATTAGGAACCCGTGCGGTTATACGGAACAATTACATTGGACGGTGGAGGTTTATTCCTTTATAAAAAGGGTTTGCTTTTTCGCTTTGTTAACACTTTTTGATATGTCAGATTAATTTTTAACATAGGAACGATCCCGTATCAACAGACTTAGGTATTTGAAATACGGGGAGGACCTATTTACAATATTGAATGTAAGAATGTCTTTCTAAAAAATCTTTTACAGAAGCAGTGTCAACAAAACGCACGTTAAACGAAGAGACGAATAATCAATAAGAACATAGAAATAGAACCAATCCCCGAGATCCCACGTAAATGGCAGGCATCCTAATTATCCTACAAACGTCCACAATAGACAATACAGATAGATATTTATCCCGACTGAGTTAGGATGTTTTTCTTTAAGATAAAGGAAACCGCTGTTGATGTTATGAAAGGAAAATGTCAACCGAGTTAAGGGCTAGTTCCAATGCAGGAGATCGTTTTACACAACAAAATATTCTCTAAGAAATTCAATTGCCTCGGCAATGCTTGTCCTGAGTGTCCTGAGTTGTGCTGCGTCCGGAAAATACTACGGTTTTATTTCGTTTCCTTTTATATGTTTACTTTAGTTATTTGAGTAAAAAGTGTTCAATTGTAATAATGTATAGGTATATTTCGTTTATTAAAGCCTAGGCATTAGTTTCGTTTGTCAGTTACGAGTATTTTAGGATGAATACTTGCAAGGTTATATTTTTTATTATTTCGTCTTGGCTCAATTGTTTTAAAGTTTTTGCGCTCCGATGAAAAGTAATTTTATTCGACAAAGATGACGATTTATACAGGCTGTAGTATAAGTACAAGGCATCTGTTTTATGTAACGGTAAATTATTATATAGAAACTAAATCAAATTCGGAAACAAAAAATGTTATGGCAAGGAGTTACAGACGAAGATGAAAGGATGGTATAGGTTGGACTCTTTAGACGAAGTGAGGTGTAGGAAGGCCGTTCACCTACAGTGAGACATTCATCGGCGGATGACTTAATCAGCACCCTGTACAGTGTACAAACACGAGCACTAGTAAGTATGTACACATACGTTGCTATTGTTCAATTTGATTTTCTCCTACTGTACCAATTCTAATTTGGTGTTGTTCCGAGTATAGTATTTTGGGACCCTTTTATATCAATTTGAACTGAATTGAATTTTGCTAAGTGTATACATATTAGTGCTTGTCGCGTATATGGAGAAATTGGCTAGCATAGACCGTAATTTTGGGACTGACCTGGTATGACGAAGCAAGCTTCTTCAGGGGCCCCTGTCCGTCGATGATGAATGTAGCAATCGCATAGGCTGGAGTTGATATACGTGGTCTATTTTTGCTGAACACTTGAAAATTGTGATTTTTGGTTTTATAGGCTCAAGCTACCGGAGCGAGCTCTTAGCAAACGTGTGGGTAGAAGAGAAGTGAGGCAACACCAAAGCGTTCAGTGTTGTGCGCTTTTAAAAGCGTTCCGTTTTAGGCATGTCCCGTTTGGAATTTGCTAGTCGATTAAATATAAATCAATTTAAAAGAATGAAAAAGAAAATACGTAGTATTGGTGCGTACATATACAAAAGTACCGAACAGTGCTCGTAACTGCTCCAGAAATGTTTTTGTAACGCCCGATTCAAAGTTACTCTCTTCAATTTCAGTTTAATAAAATTCAGAGCATTGACCTCTAAAAGGAGTGTAGGTATTAATTAATCACATAAGTATATCGTTTGCGTGCTGGCTGCCTCAGCATCAAAACAACGTCTTCCTAAGGGCACGCCTGCCAAATCAATAAATAAAGCATTGACGGTAACGACGACGGTACTAGACATGGCGACAAGTTCAAACCATATACTAATACTCACCTAAAGGACGGCCTAAAAACATTAAAAGGAACTGTTGTACTTTTGGAGATGGTATCCCGGTTGATGGCAATAAGCTCGCTCCCTAACACATGTGATTTAAAACGTAACTGGCGAAATGTGTGTGTGCTATTTATTAGGTGCACTTCTGCATAGCCTTTTGGGTATTACTGCAGGCGTGATGTTATTTGATGTATCTCAACAGTAGCCATGTGAACATTTTGTGCAAGAGTGCAATATTGTCTAAGCAATTGGTGCTACCTCTTCTACTTGTAAAAGCACGTAATGACAATACTTTAAATTCAAATAGTTTGTGTAACCCACAAAATTCGAGTGTAGTTTATGTCCAGTTTTAAATATGATCCGTTTCTACGGATCATACATACATAAACTCACGCCTTTTCCCCATGGGAATCGGGCAGAGACACGATCCTTAATACACTTTTCACCCCGTCTACGTTCATCCATCTGGCCATACACGAACGCCGGTTGCGAGTACTACGCACTTCTGTTTATGGACTCGGAATAGGGATAATCCATCTCTATAACCAAAATTCAGTTTTGAAACATTTTTTTTTATATTTAAGAACAAGTTCCTGACGTTGCTCAAATAGCCGCTAAGCTAAAGTGGGACTGGGCTGGTCATGTTTGCCGTATGCCCGACGAGCTGTGGGCCAAAATAACTAATTGCAGCCCTAAAACAGTCAGAAGGCGACGCGGTAGACCTCGCAGGAGATGGCGGGACGAGCTGGACTGAACCAACAACCAGTGGTCCACATTGGCCTTGGATTAAAGGATTTGGAAGTCGTGGGGAGAGTCTGCCTGCGTTTGCCCAGCAGTGGGATAACACAGGCTAACAATAACAGTAAGTTCCTTTTCATTTCTCCCTAATAAGAAATTGTATAAATACTGAAGCATCTCATTTAACCGGAGGAGTACGAACGGCCGTGCGTGAACCGACATATGTATAAAATCAATCAAGGTTACCATAATCACTATAACAAGGAGCTATTACATACAATTCTATAAACGAGCTTGCAATCCCTCTTCATGAATTCATAATTTTCTTGATACTCAGAACCGTGAACGAATGTGACGATTTTACAAATAGCTTCGTGATTAACAATCGATTATTCACTTTATTACATGCATACATAGTTCATTTTTGTAGAAATTATAAGTACAATTTAGTCAAAAATTTATGGTATAACGTTAGATACAGTTTTTCGTAAATCGATGTAATTTAAGTTATAGTTTTAGTGTTAGTAAGGATATTAGAGGTTGGATAAAATTTAAACAAAATATAGATAGATTAAAAAAAAAAATACCTTTAAGTAGAAATCATGTGTGATTGTTAAGAAAAACTTTGCAGGTTTTGCCTAAATAACAAAGTTAGCAATAAATGACAATATTTTTAGAAATCAAGGTTCATTAACCAGATAATAAGTATGTATGAACCGGTGATTTGATAACCTATGAAGAACGGATACGAGGGCAGGGAAACGACGAGCTTGTTTTCAATTACCTATGTAAAACAGCTAGCCATGAAGGTTTCTTCGAAGAATCCGACCTTCCCAGAAACTCGATTGGATCCTTATTTTAATATCGAGGAGTAAATACATGAAAGTCTATTACTGAACATGTGCACCGTGCAACTAAACAGTTTTCAGAATAATGCCGTAATCATGGATAGGACAGGTCAAAGAAATCCTGGAAGACCTAAAGTGCTTTTTAGGGTTCCGTACCTCAAAAGGTAAAAAAGGAACCGGACTGAAGAAGAAGAGCTGGTTTTTTGTGAATAGTTGACGCAGGTCAACCTAGGATGATGTCGTCTAATTAACCGGACTATCCTGTGGGTGCCTTCAGTGTCAGGCCTCCAGCCAGGGCAAAAAACTTACAAACTAAGCGACTACACGCTTAGGGCACCCCCTGTGGGGTACGAGCCTCGGCTTTGGACCTAACGTGCATTGGGCAGACAATATTAATCGTCAAAGCTGGCCAAGGCAACAGACCGATGCGTGGTCCAAATCGTAACTTATGCAGCCATCTTGGTTTTATTCAATAGATACTAAATTCCATTCCAATCCATTTGAGAAAGTAGAGAATACAATTAAAGATTAAAAATGATGGGTAGATATGTTACTCTTATGATTGCATCATCTACACCATGAGTCTGTTTCTCCGCAGAACTTGGGATGGATCTGCTCTAAGTCCACCCGCATCCGACACGACCTAGCTGGGAGTTTCGAATACACACGTCTCGCATCTTCTACGGAACCTATAGGTTGTCATAAGTTCATAACTTACCGCTGTCCATATGATTTGTGACTATTTCCCGAAAATTATGACTTATTGGAAAAAACACACCTAATTCCTCTTTGACATGTTCAGCTCTGTTGGATCACTTGGATCCAATATTAGAGAAAGTTAGTGAACTGACCTTATTTACCACTGAACGCCTTTACACACGTGCAGCTCCTAATTTCTTTGCTAATATGTTCAAAGGCGAAATAATGAAGTATTCGGTCTGTTTTTGGTTATAATTATTGTGCAATTAAGACGCGTTGTGATGTAATTTTACAGCAGATTGTGTAGAATGCTGTTCGATTCTAATGGTGTGGAAACGTACCTTTACTACCGGTCAAAGCCACATATTTCGTGAAACGAGGAACTTCTTGTAAAATCCTTTAAATTAATAACCAAAATCGACAGTATCTGTAGCCGTTTTAAGGTATTATTTGATACCTCATCAGTACGGGTTCCTTCTATCTGGCAGAATCTTGATGTTCCGAAATTTATTTGACATAATAAACTTGGCATAATCTTCTTTAAACGAATATTTTTAAGGCATTTTTTTTTTGTTAATATAGTTATTGTTTGGCCGAATGTTTGTATGTCCGAAGTTACAACAGCATACTTTTAAGTTGGCAGAATTTTATTTGGCTTATTTACCTTTGGCAATGTTCAAATTTCGCATAATTTCGTTGAGAATAACGTTTATTTAGAGCGACGATTATTTGGTACAATTTCACTTGGCATACTATGAAGATGGCAGAATTTCATTAGGAATAATTTTATTTGGCATTATTGCCATTTCTATAAAACAGTATTATTAACCTTAAATTAGAATTAAAATATTGTCTCAAAAAATAATTATACATACATACATACTTACATATTACTTACTTACATATACATACATACTCTCGAAAAACATAACCCTCCTTCTGGCGCAGTCGGGTAAAAAGACAATATGTTGCGCTACAAAAGTTAATGACGGAAACGAATCGCTCCAAAACCGACTCCACGTAGTCTTGCCTGCCCTAGCCTTAGAGTGTAATTTAAATCCGCGTAGGCGCGGAGGGGTGAGGCGGCCCGCGAGCTGAGGAGCAGGTAGTTTTAATACTCGCCGCCGTAGCTGAGGCTGGCCGGCATCAGCCGGCCAGCAAGCCGAAGCTGCGGTGGAGAGCGTAAAACACATCTGCGACGATAAGCTGTTATGGGACCGCCGGAGCCCCGTAGCGCCGGAGCCGTGACAGAAACCATGCCTGCTGCATGTTGCATGCTGGCTGCATGCATGGTGTATGCTGGTTTGCATGTTTGCATACTGCATGCTTGTTTGCATGTTTGCTTACTGCATGATTGCTACATGCATGATGTATGCTTGCCTGATCAGAAATATGCAGCAATTAACATTATCGTCGTATGTTTGTAGCGAAAAAAAATAATGTTTAATCAATTTTATTATTATGGTAAGAAATAAAAAAATATTTTTACGTTCTGCTATAAAGGGTAGACCCTAACAGTACACAAGCCTTCGTGAATTCATTCACGCAAAAAAAACACCAAAATACTAATTAATTCCTCAAATAAACCCGTCACACTAATCCAAAGCGTCCGGACCACGCATAATGCTATTTATTGCATAAACAACAAAAGCGATTGACCCAAATTCAACCCTGCGAATAAAAACACAATAACCCCATATGATCGGAAGCGTGCACCCCGATCGATAGTCCTCAGTCAGCTGAGTCAGCTGAGCTAAGTGTGCGCAATGGTTGCTGCTCGTCGCCTGCGCACTGAGCTCGATTGCGCGCACTGCGCAGATCCAACATGGCCGACAACCCTAAAACGCTACTCATTAATTCTGCGCCCCTACTCATTGTAGTAGCACCCGTTGTAATTATTATACGACAGGCACTTTTAATTCATGCTTATAATTTGAGCATTTTTTTAGTGTTCGTTTTCTTGTTTCTTTTTGTATATTTTGATTTTATTTTGATTATAAAAAACTGTGTCTGAAGTACTGGCTGACCTACTTAGTAGCTGAATTAATGCGCTAAGCATCAAACGGTCAAAAAATAAAACGGAATAGTTTCAAACAATCCTATTTAATATGGATATTAATAACAGAAACTGATTTCAGAGAATTATTTATTAATACCTACCCAACATATCTAAAAAACATAGTAGCACCGGAAAAACATGAGATATGAAGAAAAACCAAGCAGATAAAACCGCGCCGCCATATTTGAAATATGCTGTGAAATACTACATTTACGATCATGATACGAGTCGTCGTAATATTTCTACTCCCAAATAAAACATCAAGGCATTTTATACAAAAAATCCATAATAACATTCATTCGCGATGCTGCAAACGTTTAAATATTGAAATAGTGTCGTTTTTAATAAGCCACATCGTTTAACCCACGGTCGTGGCTGTTCATAATCTTTTAAAATAAACCGTGTATTCAATGTTAACTACATTAAAACGCAAAAAGATACATCTTGCAAAAAAACCCAGAGTATTCGGTTTAAAAGTACGAGGTGTAGTGTCTTAATTATGTCATTTCTATGTTAATCACATTTATATGCGATGTATGACAGGCTGGCAGCGACGGCGCGCGCCGTGCTGTAAAGGCCCCTCTCATTAAATTAGTCCAGTGGTTGGAGCACTATGCCTTTACTTGAGTTACGCACTGATTGACGTAAGTGTGAAACTCGCTCTCTCAACCCGCGTATGAATTAGCGAACATTGCCTGAATGCCTTCTATAGAGGCAATAAACACAGAAAGGAGAAATAGTGTTGGGCTCGCGGCTAATTTTGTTTTTATGCGCTACCGACACCGTAGAAATAGTGTTGGGCTCGCGGTTAATTTTGTTTTTATGCGCTACCGACACCGTAGAAATAGTGTTGGGCTCGCGGTTAATTTTGTTTTTATGCGCTACCGACACCGTAGAAATAGTGTTGGGCTCGCGGCTAATTTTGTTTTTATGCGCCATCGACACCGTAGCGAGCGTGGGTTAAGTACCTCCCTACAGCACCTACAGGGATTATTACAATTTTGAAAGTTGTAATGCTTTCTTGATATTGACGTAAACTGATGCATTTGATTTGTCAATGATTCGAATAGCTTTCTTAAGCCAGAATCTTTAGATTATGCCGCCCTTTTGGCAGCGGCTTTATAGCATCCCCTGATATTTTGAATGGAAATCAGCGGAAAGCTGGAAACATGTCATTGCATAAATGCAATATGCCCCACAATCTGCAGGATATGCCCCACCTCCTTTCTTGCCCAGCCTGTACAGCCACCTGCACCTTCCAGAATTTAAACGAAGTCAACGACAGGGCTGTGCAGGTGGCAACATACTGGTCGGGTATTATTACTTGAGTCTATCGACACGCAAAGAAGAATAATGCAAGGCAAAGTTGTGTAGATGTCGCAGCCAATTCGTATAACAAGTATTACATAATGGCGCGCCGGATTGAAAAACGTCGCCGTGATGTAATGCGGCGTCCTCACGTTCAGCCGGATTGTGGTAGTGATACGTTCGACAAAGCGGCGTCCAACGTTTAGCCGTATTGTCAGCAAGATGAAAAGACCGAATAAAATACTGAAAATTCCGAAAATAAGGCGTAGTCGACGTAGCCCCGCTATGCGGGGCTCCTATTTCTGTCTGCAGGGTTTAAAATAACCTAACCAAACCTAACGTCGACCCTAAGTACCGAGCTCACTTTGCTCGCTTTCAAAGCGGCGTACCGACGTTGCGCCCGTTTGTATTTAGGCGGCACGTTATTTTTTTTGGCGAATTGTGAATTGCGAATTGTGAATCCGGCTGAACGTGAAGACGCCGCATTGCATAACAGCGACGTTTTGCAATCCGGCGCGCCTTTTTTGTAATACGGCGTGTTCTACGATATGCCTGCGACATATACATAGTGATTGAATCATATGCCGTCAAGTTGCAAAGCAGTGGCTATAATCCCAGATAATTGCGAGAAATTTATCACAGAAATCTCAACGTATTGTCATAACAACACCGCCATCTGCACCTGTGTGTAGCAGGGCGGGTCGCTAGAACATTTAAAATTCCAATAAAAATACTAGGTACCTAAAGACAAGACAGTAGATATCAAATAACTTTCAATTAATTAAGTTAATTTACCCTAATTGCTAATAAAACATAGGATCGGTATCCACTTAAACTAAAATTATCTATTTAACAAGTCAAATGGGAACTTTGGCCGGTCGTCACTAAGTACTAACTGTCGAATACAAAAATAGTTATGTTGAATAAATGAATGTGTTATTCCGTACTTATTGATTTGATAATTATTATTTAAATAGGTTATATTAAGGGAACAAATTATTTTTTGGATTGTAGAAATGTAATGATAGAAAACAAATATCTACTCTAACTTCCTAAGACTTAGATTTTTCGTCAGGAATATCTCAGCGACAAATGCTAACTCCGGGTAGTTTGCATTTGTGCCTGGTTGATGGCAATAGGGTGGCCCCCAACTATATGAAACTTACGGGTGCACAAGTCGACGGCTCGAACTCGTTGGCGGGCTTGGCTAATATGCATGCTTTTTATTATATATTTAGTAAAGTTTTTAATTTATTAAGTTTAATTTATTTAGTATTCATTTATCTAGTTTTTATTTATTTATTTATTAATATACGACGATTTATAACGAAATATTAAATTATAAAAAAAATATATAAATTGACATGTGAGTGTATAGTTGTATACATATTATGAAAAAACTACTGGATGTATCTATTAAAAATAAATAGTTGAACTTTTGAGTAAATTATCTATCCCTGTATGGTTTCACCTTTTCCATTTTCATACTACATAAGTTATTTATTTACGCCCAAACATGAGTTAAAATTAATGTTGAAATATGAAAGTTTCGACGCTAATAACTTCCAAACCAATACTTTTTTTCCAATTCTGCTTCCATACAGGGCTAGATGACAAGACCAGTTAATACAATTATTAGTTTTGAACTTACACCGTCAAACAGGCGAGTAATCACCATAAGTGAAACGGGTTAAATGTCGGTGTACTATAGGTTGAAGTTCACTATTGCTACGACTAAAGAAACATTTGGATTGTCATGATTTGACTAGTGCAAACCTCAGCATCCCTAGTCGCATTCAGATTGTGGTCAAAAACTGATCAACTTGTTCGGAACTTTACTAAACAGCTTTGTCTGCGACGAGTCTCAAGGGATGTCTCTGTCGATGTCGCGACAGACGGACTAGTAGTTATCCACTAGTATTCTCTATATCTATATTATCTATATCCATTTCGTATTTAAAATTTGAATTCATCGCGGATTGTTGGCCAATAGCGTAACACGCCTTACGATCGGCTAGTACGTACGTACCTATAATCATCACTGATTCGAGCTTTGTCTTTTTGGCTACATTTTTATCTTGAAAATTGTATTACGTGAAAACTACTAATTTCAATTTATTTTTCAGTGAACATTAAATGGAGCTTTTGTATATTTTGGATATGTCTGATTTAGTTTAGTGTTAAATTATTCAATTTTAATAATACTCATTGAAAGCTAATTAATACATTAGTGATAGTTGTAGTGAAATTTAAGTACATAATATGCAGACGCGTAAGCATTTTCTACCAAACAACCATGAAATTCTGGTCACATAAATGGCAATTTTCTTTATACAGTTTTTTCCTCGAATCCTTGTACTCCAGTTACGAAACCATTCGCACCAAAGCTTCGGTCATTCGATATCATAATTATTCAGCCAATACAATTAATTAGCACTATGTAAACAATGTATCAATTTTCTATTACTGTAATGGCCCCATAATTATGTAAAGAATACCTTGGCCGAAACTAGGATCGGCCGGATTTTTGGGCGACCGACTGTCCGATATTAAGTTACGATCAAAAACATTTGCAGAGTTACGGTTTGTTTGGCGCGTTCGAAGAAGCGGCTAATTGTTTGCATTAGGCTGCATCCACGGCCTCGACTGTTGCGACCTGCGTTAGCTTGACGCGCGCTCGCCACTTGTTTCCATTAAGTGAGTATCGTCGTGCGTCGTTCCGCAAGCACCAAGCAACGTTTCATTTGTTTCTTGTTTCCTCTACATAGCAGTCGTTTCTCACAATTAACACACTTCTCGCTTGGACTTAGAAACTCGTGGCCAAAGGTTAGTAGTTTGAGCAGCGTTCAAGTACAAATAAAATAATGGTACATTGTATAAAAGGTACCTATTCTAGCTTTAGCTAATACGGCGTTTTAAAAAGTTGTATTGCTTATTTTTGCGAAGACTTGTTCCCAGGCCTTGATTTTTAACGTAATTTTTCCTTACAACGTTTACCTTTCTAAAAAGGTCTGTTTAGCTCCAAAAGTTGTTTATTCTACATGCTATCCGGCCCTCAGATTCTTAATAAAGATTCACGAAATCGAAGACACGAGTAAGACAGTTAATACCGTCTTATTCGTTTCATTGATTTCGTGTCAGTCCCACACAGTTCAGCTAGCAGCAGTTCAGTCGTGACTGACACGAAATGCTTAGATTTTGTGTACGATGTGCAGTCACACTGTGATTGCACATCGTACACCAAAATTAAGCAGCCAACAGACCACAGTTTAATAAGCAAGCTCCCGAAGATGCTACGATTATGTAAGAACATGTACCAGCGACCGGAAGCCTCCCCCCCCCGTTCACATCGGCAAGTCCGTCCAGCCTCCGGTACAATAGCTTCTGCTTAACTCAAATGAATCAGTGAAATCAGTCTTAAACCGCAACTCTACCGCAGAACTGTTTCCCAATCGCTTTCACGGACAGAATTGTAGATTTGACAATTAGAAAATAATGGAGAGACCGATTGGAACATGTGCATACATTCAGAAATGAATAACGTGAAAATTATAGCAGCGGAAGCTTTCATCAACTCAATACTGCGTCCTTTCGAATGAAATTGGAATGAATGACGAATGGAATTAGAAGAAAATTATCAACAAAAGCCTCTCTTAAAACATGAATACTCTACAATCATATAAAAGACAGTCAAAGCTAAAGAAATAAATTGAAATATTATCAAAAATAAATCACAGAATACAGAAGTCAAAGTGAGCAACTGAGCAGTACATAACAGGTACATGGCAGGTAATGGTGTGCGTGAACGTCGCTCGTTTAAGCTTTCCCAAGTTCCCCAACGCAAATATATAAAACGATAATGCTATATAATTGAGGCACTTGCATCTCGCGATACATTTATTCAAACGCGTCGTCGGAACGCGACAAATTATCGCGCGCGCCGACAAAGGGTTGGCTGACGTCACGTCACTAAAAACATTTCCAACGCGCCATTAAAAGGGAGAGATCTAGCACTTTTGTCGCGCTAACCCAAAGCTTTGCCGTGCTCAATGATCCACTGAAGCTGTGCGCTAAATTGAGGGACAATACAAACCGGCGAGCATAAGTGTACGTGTTTTGGGTACCGCAAACGTAAAGCCGCGCGTATTATCCCGATCGCCGTTATCTGAACGAGCAGCTAATTGATTAAACACATAAACAACATGGGAACGGGAAGCACTTTTGGTAAGACGTGAATATGACAATTGCATACGAATACAAAATCATTGCAGTCCTCTGGCAACGGGAAGTCGTTGGAAAGGGATACGTTGGTCGAACAACGAAAAAGAATCCTGTCATCAACGACTACTGTGTAACATACGGAACCTTAACCTACCTAGTCTAGTACGAGGTACGAAATATTATCACGCGCGTCTGAAAGAGTAGGTTACACACTGCTAGTGTTGGGTGTTATTAAAGGATCTGCGGCGCGAGAGATAACATAAGTACAGTCAGAACTGTATAAAAAAAAAGCTTCGCGCTGGGGATATGTGAAAGGGGTAATTGCGGCGAGGCTTACAAAACACCTTGTAAAAAAACTTTAAGCATATTGTACGACGTGCTAGTAAAATCAGCTCATAAACCTCATGAAGACTGCTGTTTTAATTAAGGAAAATTATGCCCCGTTTTTTCTACGTGAGCTTCAAATACGATCTGGGGGCCTAAAATGGTCGCGTTAGCAGAATCATACGAATCACGTTAAAATTCGTAAAATGGTTAGGAATTATCACTTTGTGACCATTTTACGAACTGTAAAGTAATTTATTATTATGCTACTGATTCTGCCCCCTGTTCTTTAAAAATATACGAGCGGTAAAATCAAGCCACGAATTACGGAAATGCAAAAACCGATAACCAATAACAATTTTTAATCAGACTTTTGGAGAAGGTGCACTGTTTTTAATTACCAAGTTAAAACATACTTACATTGATAAATATATATTATGGTTTTCTGATTTCAGCTTTATGTCGAATTCAGTGGATTTATTCGCAACCTGGAAACACTTACCTTTGAGCAATGGACTTTTGATTATTGGGCGTATTCTGAACTTACCTGGAAACAAAAAAACAACAATGAAATACCTACGCAAAATAATTTACCAATTTATTTACAACAACTTAAGAGGTATTCAAACGTAAACTCTGAAGCAAAGTCTCCTTTGAAGCAAAGGCTGGTTTATTTAACCGTTGAATTATAAATAAGAAAAAATCGTAACACTTTTGTTTAATATTTCGGTTGCACTCAAAGAATAGCCCGCTTGGCTGCTGGAGATGGGCTGGGCTCTATGTAATTAGACCAATTTAAATCTTAATTAATATTAATTGTCGGACGGCGGAACGAATCTGTCGTATAAGTACGCTTGTGGAAAAAAGTCTTAATGAACATCTTGCATTTTATTAAATTAACGGTGCTAAAGAAAATGTATAAATTTCGAGTTTGGAACGCGTTCTTTCAACGGTCGTCAGGTCGGTGTCGCCTTTGCGAGTTTGAAGCGTTCTCGAGGCCGCGTGTGGAGTTGTGTAACGTGGTCGCGCTTTAAGATTTTTTTCGTTGAGTGTACAGTAAAGTAATACGTACTTTTATCCTCGCCGTGCCTCATTGTTGCCGCTTCAATACAATGCGATGCCCCTACTCCTCTTAATACGGATGTTAACATTTATTATTCTATTAAATTATCCACTTGCCGCTGTATCAAGTTTATTTTGTAATACCATTCTTCATCAATGGAAGATTTAACATTGTGCTCTAAGGGAACTGACTGTCTTGTGAGTTGTCACGATGATGTTTAGTCATATTGATTGATTCAATAGAATATTCTTGTAAGTACATCATCATCTGCCTAGCTTAGTCCCAACTATGTTGGGGCGGGCGCCTTTCAGTCTAACCGGATGCGGTGAATATCAGAATTTTACATGGAGCGACTGCCTATATCTGACCTTCACTACCCGGTTAGTACTAGGTAATAGGTACAATACCGCTTGATAAGACTGGTTGTCAGACTTTCGGGCCGCATGACTATACCAAAGATCTACAAATGATAGCTGGGACCAACGGCTTAACGTGCTTCTCGTACATTATTATTCAACACAATATTTTATAGACCCAGATGAAGGACAATGAACATGACACAGATATGTAAACTACAGTCTTATAGCTTACTTACTCAATAATTAAACGAAAAAAGGCAAGAAATTGACTTTAATACTTACTGATAAAGGTATTAACACAGTGAAACAATTATCCACCCCCTCCCCCACAGCGACGGGACCCCCCTCCCACCTTTCTATGTTATTAATTTAATTCACACCCACGTTTCTTTTATTTGTCTTCATTGTGTTAAATGCACCTGTAGTGGTGCGGTAGGGCGCTACCGTACTCGGTGGCCAACGAGGAGCCAATCATTTTAAGAAACAGTTGTTTTTTTTTGTGTCATTTAGCAATCATAGATTGCTACAAAACTACAGGTGAAATGACATTAAAAAAAAATATGTTTTTAAACAGCCCTGTCGATATGCTCGTCGGGTTAATACCATACGCTGCGACGATAGACATCGCCCTTTTCCGACAATAACGGAACATCATAAGAAAATGCGCCTGTAGTCCTCACACACGCGACCATGCAAGAAACCCACAAATTAGTTGAAAGTTTGTTTTACCGCAAAGGCACGAAGTTATTTATAAGCATAATCCTGTAATGTACCCACAGCTGGGGCACAAGCCTCCTCTCTATTATGGAGTATGAACCACCTCGCTGACCCAGTGCGGGTTTTATTTATAACAATTAGTAAATTGATATGTTAGCAATGCTCCGCTGATGTAATAAGTTATTTGGTTCCATACTTTAGTAAACCGCCTCCAAAAACCCGAAGCCAAACTTCTGCTTT
The DNA here is from genome assembly GCA_941918905.2 of Xestia sexstrigata. Classification (NCBI taxonomy): domain Eukaryota; kingdom Metazoa; phylum Arthropoda; class Insecta; order Lepidoptera; family Noctuidae; genus Xestia; species Xestia sexstrigata. The sequence goes on along the minus strand of OW799200.2, from coordinate 4,272,661 downwards.
AAGTTCTGCCGCATCAAACAAAACGAGCAATTTCGAAAGCAACCATCATTGTATGCAGATAACTCAAAGATAATGCATTCGAATAAAGTAACCTCATTTTAATTGAGTATAGCTTCGCGGAGCAACGCACAATGCGCTATGCCAGCGAACAACAAAACCATTAATTATAATAATTAGTAAAAAAAAAAAAACAAAATAAAATGTTGCCGTTTAAAAATATGGTGTGCGAAACTGGCACGCGTCTGATACGGAATAATGAGCCGCGCAGAAAATGGACCGCAACGCTCTTTAGATATAACAAAACAATGGATTCGAAGAAAATTTTGTCGTAAACAGTGTTCTAAGCGCGACTAAGTGCAGCGTTAATTATTAGTTTAAGTATTCATAAAAATGTAACATTTATACCGACCCGCGTGGCGGAAGCCGGGAAAAAGTTTTATTTCGACTTATTGTAGCACCACAGCAGCTGGCTTTTCGGCGCTCCACGCGACTTGCGAGTTGCGACCAGTCGCACGACTGTCTGTTAGGTAGCTGCTACTATTGCGTCAATTGCGTGATGCGTTTGAACTGAATGTGTGTTAAGGGCTCCTTTTCCCGGCAGTTTAGGCATTTTACGAGTCGAGCCGGATTGCGCCCGCGTTGCATAGGAGCCGTCGCGATATGAACTCCTGTGACTTACGGTGGCGAGCGAGCAAGCCACAGTAAAAATAAATCAGTAGTTCAAATTTTATTGCGTGCTGGTAATAAGAGCTAGTTTGCAACAAACACGTATAGCTTGATGTGCGTATAACACTATGTGATACTAATACACTTTATATTGTTATGAATGTATGACTGAGGCAGGCGATGATCATTCTATAGAATTTAAAGAATGGTGGTAGAAGATTTGGTGAATACTATTATGAAAGACAAATATGTGATTATTTTATTTTTTTAACCTTGAATGTCCCACTGCTGGGCAAAGGCCTCCCCCATACCCTTCCACATACTCTTCTCCTGCGCTACCTCGAACCAGCCCTCGTGATGCGCGGCTAAATCATCTCGCCACCTGTTTCTATGCCGGCCTCGGCGGCGCCGTCCATCCTCAGGCACCCATCGTGTTGACATCTTTGCCCAGCGGTCGTCGTGCATGCGGCTCACGTGGCCCGCCCAATCCCATTTGAGCCTGGCAGCCTTTTTTCCAACGTCTATAATCCCTGTTTTTGAGCGCAGCGTAGTGTTCCGTATTTTATCGGCTCTCTTTACACCTAGAACGCTGCGCTCCATTGCTCTTTGGCAGACTCCAAGGCGGGACTTTTGTGATTCGGTGAGCGACCAGGATACACATATCGATGAGTTTGCGCTTCAAGCAGATCGGCAGATCTCCTTTCATTAGTGTCTTCACGGACCAGTAGTTTTTCCAAGCATTGTCAATTAGGCGATCGATTTCCCTTTCCTGCCTGTTTTCGAAAGAAACTAACTGGCCCAAGTAGATATACTCATCGACATAGAGTATTTCTTGCCCATCTACCTCGACCCTACGCTTAGTGCTATTAGTCATAGTTTTAGTTTTTGACCGATTCATCGCGATTCCCACCTTGAGGCTAGCCGTGCTCAGGTCTTGGAGCATGCTCTGTAGTTCGAGAGCCGTAGGAGCGAAAAGGATAATGTCATCGGCAAATCTAAGGTTAGTCAGCCTCTTACTGCCGACTTCAACGCCCTTGGCCTCCCATGAGGCTGTCAGTGTCTGAAATACCTTCTCGAATTTGCTCGTGAACAATTTGGGAGAGAGCGGGTCACCCTGTTTAACACCTTTTTTGTATTCCAAAAGAGGGTCCTGCAAAACTCAGCTTAATGTTCGCGGAGCTATTGTAGTTTATGTTTTTAAGAAGATAGATATACTGTGCTTCAAGTTCCTGCTTTTGCAATGATCTGAAGATTTCGGGATGTTTTATGCTGTCGAATGCTTGTATAATATCCGAAGGCCAAATATAATGGGCTGTCGAATTCTGAGATTTTTTCTAAAATCTGGTTTAGTGTCTGAAGGTGGTCAGTTGTGGAAAAACTAGGACGAAATCCTGCTTTTTCTGGTGGCTAATGTTTGTCCAGCTTTCCGTCAATGTGAATGATGTATGACTTTAATAAATGCTTTGTAGATGTGTGATGTTAGGCTGATTGGACGGTAATTTTCGATATCGCTTTTATCGCCTTTTTTATGCAGAAGTATTATGTTGGAATGGCACATAGTCTTAGGAACTTTTCCCGTTTGTAGAATGGTGTTGAACAGATTTGTAAGGTGAGACAACAAGGTGGTGGATCCGATTTTGAGTGCTTCGGTGGAGATTCCATCCTCCCCGGGACTTCTATCGTAGCGCATGGTAGTAAACGCTCTGTGCACTTCATACCCAGTTATTGGGGAGACGGAATCTGAAAGATGGTATTCTGTATTTAAAGTGGATTCTGGATTATCTGAATATATTTTTTTATAAAATTTAGTATTGTGTGATTTCCAGGATTTTTGCTCTGCTATAATGTTTTACTCCTGCATCATCTACTAGACTGTTAATCCAAGCTTTTCTTAAAGATGCATGTTTTTCTTGAGCTGTTTCTCAGATCTTTCCTGATACTTCTTTTGACCTCTTTGTCTAGTGTTCTATATTCTGCACTCCCAATTTCTTTCATATTTCGTTTGTCTATTAAATTAATGCTGTAAGCTGTTATTTTTTCCCATTTCTGCGTGTGCTTTTTATGTTTTTACAACTATTGTTAATTCCGGTGACTATTTTGCAATACTGATCCTCTGCGTCTGTTTCGTCAACTTTTAGCTCCTTAAAATAATTTGATAATTCTAGATAAAGTGCTCTAAGTTATTTATAAGTGTCTCTTTTGAGAGCATCTTTAATGGTTTATTGAACAATTAATTATAATAGAATAAAATATATAGGTCTGTACTAGCATAAATCTTTTTTCTAGCTAATAAACGTAGCGCGACCGTAAACCGTGCTCTAGTGTAGGGTACCGTAAGGTAACCGATAGCCATGTTCAATGTCTTTAAAATTAATCAATAAAATCACCTACGTTATTGTCATGAATGTTTTCTTGATAATTAACTAATTTTTAAGAATCATTACAATGCAGAAAGATATATAATATAATATAATGAAAGTAGTAGGTACTAGTGACCCCAAATAAAGGTTCACGTAGGTACCTACTGTAAGGACGGTAGTGATCAGTATAAAAAAAAATAAGTGCCATATTATAAGTCTATCCAATAATACTGACAAACCCAATTAACAAATGAAATGTTATATTTTCATAAAAATTGCGTTCCCCTAAGTCTCATACAACTTAAAATACTTTCAAAATCGACGTTACTTCTGTTTTTTTTTTATCGAGCAAAATGTTAAATAATTATTGTGTTTTTAACCACAAAAGTCAGTAGATCAAACATGTATCTGTACTATATATTTTTTCCGAATTTAAATATGGTGATTTTTCTGGAAAAAACTCGATCTAGAAACGTAAATTTTGGAAAAGGGCCCCTTAATAGAATCGATTAAATTATGTATGAAATAATTTAGACACTATTTAAAAATAGATATTGATTATAACAACATCAATTTTGTTGCAACAAAGAATGATATTATATGACGGGTCGAAAAGTTAAATCACTTCAGTTATATCATATTTTTATTATAATTATAAAATATATCGTTCCCAGCCGGCCGCTGTCTTGTCTGTCCGTCTGTCATAGGGTTCACGTCGCCATATACGAAACACAACCCGAAGAAATATTTTAATTTCGTATTCTGAGAACCGAAATAATAAAATTTCAACGGCGACTCCGCTTTCACTGGCCTTTGGCGAATTAAATGTTCTGTTAGCTTTATTTTGTATAAATCCTTTAAAAAGCTCCTTTACTACAGTTTTCGGGAATACGAAAATGTTATGCGTACAGTTGAGTAATGCTGAAAAGAACATTTGAAAACTTTGTGAAAATAGCTTCATTGTATGCAAAACAGCGATATGACAAAGAAATATAAGAATATAAACAAACACATGTGTGTATGTATGTACGCGTGTTCTGTATCACTCATTCTTAGTAACATCATTAAACCGCGAAAATGTACGGAACCGTTTTAATTTTGTTAACAAAAATAAACAAATTCAACAAAGCAATTGTAAATCAACTTCCAAGAAAATGAGAGAGTTATGTGTATACCATTTCTTCGTTTTTTTCGTGCAAAACGCAAAGGAAGTTAAACGCAATATATTTTAATACGTTTTTTTCTCCGAACGAACGTCGGTTGACAGGAGGCACTATAAATAACAATATGTACACGTCGCGTCGCACTGAATTATACCATCTGTCAAGCCATATTTGATGTTATTTGTTTGAAAATAGATAATATAATGTCGTATTAGTTGTTGTAGGAGAACATACGAGAGGCGGCGGCGTGCGTACTGGGGAACTAAGTTCAGTGGATATCGGGTATAACGACGATAAAGGGACCACTCTAATTTCGTCGCTAACTCCGAAATGTAGTACTCCGAAACCTTCCTACTTAGCTACCTTTGTTTAAATCTATAAACAAAAGATAAGGTCTCTTGCTGACCATCTGTGTGGATGTAAACCAAAGATAAAGCAGCTCTTTAATCTTTGGCGGCCGACTTCGGTCGCAATATCAGCATGGGATTTCTATAGGAATTTGTTACAACAGCTGATTTATCAAAAACAGTCGCTACACCCGAACTCGGCGTTACATCCAAAGTCGCTAAAGCCACATGAATTTGTACTAAAGTATGCTTTAAATTCAAGGGACTTAGATGGAACGTCGCTGTTTTCTAATGGTCGCTACAATGAAGGTCGTAACAAATGAAATACACTGTATAATATGCACTCAGTCTAAGATTTCGGAGCTATCTTTATATGAACAACTGCTGGTGTTCCCTTCCTTAATCTAGTGCAACGACTTATTTGTTCTGTGGGCTATTGCTACTTTGATTGCCAAATTTTGTCAACGCCTGTAATTCCAGAAGGTACAGAGAGAGAGAGGCAGAGATGTACCATTAAGTCAAATCTATCTTCTGTATTTAGGTTGAGGATTTGGGCATGAGGATTTCTCTGTTAAGACTCCAGGGAACTCCTTAGATATGGAGATATCTGCTGGGTTATAAAGTTACTTGACATTGAGCAACTACTAAAAAAGGCCGGCTTTCTTTTTGAGACGATATATTTAGGAATCTGGAGGTGCTCGTAACTAAATAATAATGGCCGTTCGGGTCAGACTAAAGTTAAGCCGTGCTTGCTTAGGATGGTCAGAAAGTGGTCACCAATTGCCCATCCATTACCTGCCGAGTTTCCTCCGTGCCTCGGAAAGGCCGGCTGGCATTTGTAGATCTTTACCAGTCAAAGCCTCATGTCATAAGCACGGGACCGTATGACGTAGACGGGTTTGGCTATGTCCAGCAGAGGGAAACTCTAGGCTGAAAGGACGTCAATACAATAGTTTTGATTACATCAAGATCTACCATTAACAATAAACGTTGTTTAAACGTCGTTGCAAATTCGCAACAACGGACAGCACGTATGGGAAAACAATAATAATTATAATGTATATATAAAATAATATGAATAACAATGAGGCAGATTGGATATAACGTTAATTAGTCTATTGTTTAGCAGTGAATGGAAGTAAGAACGCGACTGAATGATGCAAAAACGGATACGCGCGATACAACGCCCGTGGCGTATATTAGGTAATGTTTGCGTTAGTGACAAATATTCCCATTTCTTTTAGAAAGAACTCCAGGCAGAATTCTACATAATATACTATGGGATTCTCCTCCATTTTTTTATAATTAGAAGAGACGAAGTAGGTACCTAAGCTGCACTATCCTCGGATGAACAGGGAAAAGGGCAGAACAGAGGGTGATGATTATCATTATCATCACCCCTCTCCTGCTCGTCTAGAGGAGCTCGTGGCTAAATACTAACAGCCGCTCGGGTCGATCGATAGGTTAAGCCGTGCTTGCCTAGGTTGGTCCGTGGATGGGTGACCCCCCATTACATGCCGAGTTTCCTCCGTGCCTCAGAAAGCACGTTAAGCAGTTGGTCCCGGCTTTCAATTGTAGATCTTTGACAGTCGGTAGGTAGTCAGAGGTCCAAAAAGTCTGAAAACCAGTCTTACCATGGGGTATCGTATTACCCGGTACTAACTGGGTTGTGGAGGTCACATAGGCAGTCGCTGCACGTAAAATACTGGTGTTCAGCTGCATCCGATAAAACTGGAAGCCGACCCCAACATATTTGGGAAAAGGAAAAGGCTAGGCAGATTTTCCTGCTCGTATGTATTAGTAATTTATACTCATTTTTCTATGGTGGGCACAGCACGTGGGTTTTTTTTTCTTAGATACTTGTCTATTGCTCGTTGTGTCAGCTGTCACCTCTTTCTAGTCATATTATCTCATTATCATAACACTATCACTTCACTCACTTTCAATAAAAAACAAAGTCGCCTATTCTGTCTGTCCCTATGTATGCTTAGATCTTTAAAACTACGCAACGGATTTTGATGCGGATTTTTTAATAGATAGAGTGATTAGAGAGGAAGGTTTTAGTATATAATTTGCGGGCGAAGCCGTGGGCATCAGCTAGTTATATATCATTTCCTAAGTCATGATGGTCAAAAGTCCAATAATTTTCGCGTCTCAAGAAGTAGTGTTCCTAGATAGACAATAATACTCATCAATGTAATACGAAGAGAATATTGACGGGTGATCTTATAAAAGTTGAATTGACAGCTATAAGACTCAGATCACAGTGAACAACAGGTTGCTTTTAGACTTTAATGACAAGTCGTCATGAAGAACGGTCGCAATCCGAAGAAATGTTAAAACTACTTGGTTAATATTCAGCCCCTGAGTTCCTTACCTAATTATTTCAACTTTTAAAGTTAATCTATCTATATATCTATCTTAAATATTATAAAAATCTCGTGTCACGGTGTTTGTGGTCGCACTCCTCCGAAACGGATCGACCGATTTTTATGTATGTATATTTGGTAGGTATGAGAATAGGTCGTAAAGTATATTTCACACCATAATTTACATGGCAGAACAACGTTTGCGGGGTTAGATAGTATTAAATAATTTAATTTCACGTTATATCGGTTTCCGCTACCTCTTCTGTGTTACACCACAGCACCACATTACCACACTATTTAAAGTATAAATGTAAATGGCAACAAAGTCGCCACACTTCGTCAGTCGATCGACTGAGGGCCTAAAGGGTCCCGATTATGACAAGCTACAAGTGTAACTTAAATTGTTCACACACACACACACACACACAGAAAAAATAACGCACGACACACACTGAGAGCAAAAACTAGATACACAGTTGCACACCTCAGAATAAGCCCCGCAATTAAGTCACCGTCATAGGAATAAAAATAAAATGTAATTAAAATTATTATTTGCCCGCATTCGTGTCAGGCCGCCATGTCTGTATTGATAGTAATAGTTAGGGGAACAATAAAATATACTTTAATTAGAGGCGACGTCGTACCATTCGGCGGGGCAACGACCCCTGTCGCGGGGCTTGTAAGAAGGGTACGCCCGCCCGCCGACTACGCGGAGTCCGCGGTACGCGTTACGCGATACGATACGATTTAACTATTCGACTAATGCGATGACAAGCTGTTTTTGAGAGTTTCGACTGCGTGATTTCGGCGGATAAAACTTTGCTGTTAGCTGAAGTTACAGATGGGGTGATGTGTTAGATAAAGTGGTAGCTATTTTGTCGAATGGCTGTGAATTTGTTGAAGTCGTGATAAGTTTGATTTTACATTATGCATATGTATTTTTAAATAAGTACTTACATATTCTATTATAATTTAATCATCCTTATCTGCCGAGCCTTTTCCTAACTATGTTGTGGTCGGCTTCCAGTCTAACCGGATGCAACTGAATACCAGTATTTTACATGGAGCGCCAAATTGACATTCACAACCCAGTTAGCAATGGGTAATATCTATGCTCCTTCAGTTGTCAGACTTTCGTGCCACGGACTACAATGACCCTGTTACGACTGTCAAACCTACAAATGACCGCGGGGACCAATGGCTTAACGTGCTTTCCGAGGCACGGAGGAAACTCGGTATGTAATGGGTGGTCACCCATCCACGGACCAACCTAGGCAAGCACGGTTTAACATAAAGATCGACCCGTGAGGCTGTTATTATTTAGCCACGAACTCCTTCACTCCCTTTTCCAACAATTCCACCTAAATGTTTTCTCACTGGTTACTATTTACTGGTTACTAGTTACTATTTATTATTGTTTAAAATAAAATTACCTCTTGAAAACAAGGCACAGGATAAACATACTGACAGAAAAACCTAATTTGCACTCAGTAATAAATTAACCAACATAATAAACAACCCGCATAAACGCTAATATATTTAACGATTTATTAAAATACCTCCATGGAAAACCAGCTATGTAGAAAGAAATTAACAATCATAAACAATTGAATGGGCCTATCCGTGACGGTTGGCGGGCCGACAACCGTTTATACTTCGACTAACATATCTGTGCTGGCGGTAAAACAGAGAACTAAAATAAATGTAAGAAGCTAGACACAATGTTGTATTTTTTCTTGACAAGCAGCGCCATCCTTGAACTGCAAACTTAAACTGGTCTTACTGTACTATAAACTGGATCAGAACTACCCTATATAATTTGACGCAACTATGTTGCTATAAGAAAAAAAAAGAACTGACACTTGGCTCTTGCATTTTTATTTCATTTTTTATTAATAATTATTAAATGAATTTTAAAATTCAGTGGGTGACATTGTCTATGTGTGCAACCGGCCCAGTTATAGGGCAATTGATGCTGATGCAAAAATGGACAAGTTTTTAGTGTGGTCGGCTTTTTGTTAAGAATTAAACGGTGTTGAATGTAGTAATTATTGAAGTTCACGCTTGTTTTAACTTGGGTTGTGAGCTGAATTCTAAATTCAATTTGTAGCGGACCTTGTAAAGTTTACGTAATAATGATAATATAAAATAGTACTACAGCTATGAGCTAGGATATGGAATTCCGATTTGCTGCTTCCGCGGATATCGAAACGCGTCAAGGTGGAAGCCCTGTCATTAAATAATGAGATTCCTTTTATTTACAAGGTAACAGTATTATTTACACTACAACACTACAATATTAAGTACAAGTATCAAAACGGTTACAGGGCGTCAAAAAATTCGTCTACATCACTGTCAACAGGAAAAGTGTCCAAAAGGCTGACAGCATTGCCTTTCAACGTGGTGGCCTTCTGGTCACGTGAAGAGTCCGAAATACTAGGTGCGCACTCGGACCAAATGGCCCTAGTGTTTCAACCCCAAACGGCTCAAACACATAATTACCAACTAAATTATTGTATTTGCGCCGTTTGAGACTTTCAACACCTGCAGCAGCTGCCCCAGCGCAGCCCACTGTGCTAGGAAGATGGGATGGTGGCGCAAGGGTGTCGAGGCAAGTTGCGTCCCACACCAAAGGCCTACCCAACTTTCATAGCATTTAAATGAACTTAGAGGCAGCTGAGATTCGAATACACACGGTCAATTGCCAGTTGGTGGTTCTTTTGCGAAACAATTAACTTGTCGGAATTTATTCCTTTGTATTTTAAACAACAAATGTCAATGTCATTACTAAACCTGCACATAGTAGCTTGACAGTTAACCATTTAGAATACAGAAGGAAAATCCTTCAACCGATCTGAGCATTAGTAACAGTAATTGAGCAAGACCCACGTCACGTCCTGATCACACACTAGTTCTCCAGTGTCTGCGTCATCGAGGATTTTCCAGCTACTTATGGTGCTGTACACTAGAATTATAGTGAAATTTTCGAGAGACAGGGCGATTTTTCCACTACTTTTAAGGGCCTACGCAGACGAGGGACAATTATTTTGCGAACAACTTGCAACAACCAATGGAAGTCAATCAATAGACGAGATAACAATACAACAACTAATAAACAGGAACGGTCATTTATATCCGGCGGACAAAAGTCCCTCGTCTGCGCCGGCCCTAAACCATTGCTTAAGTGGGTAGCATGCGTGTAAGCTACAGCTAGACGTATGTTCGGAACCACCTTGACTAATCCCGCCTTGCTAGTCTAGCTACGCCACATCTACGACTCCTACGCAACTGCCACGACTCAGCGACTGTTCACCTATGGCATAGGTCCACTAGGTACAGCTTCAAGCTTTGGCACAGCCACAGACGCCTACGGCGCTGATAAGCATCAATAAGATAAGATAACCAATGTACGAACTACGCCAAAACGTAGTACTAGTGAGAACAAATACCCCATTAGTTTTAAAGTAGAATTGTGTATGTGTTTTTAAATAGAACAGAAGAAAAAATGGGAATTTTTGGTCCCACTAGTTTTACGATTTTGTACCACCTGAAATCGTAGGACAAGTGGGAAAAAATATTTCCATTAGTTCCATCGTAGAACTGTTTAGTAGATCTAGTGGAAATGAATCAAATCAAATCAATGTTTATTGTGGATCATAGGTATGTATAGTACAGTTCTTAAATATTTGTAAATTTTGATTAGCTATGTCCCGCCCGTAGGGCATACAATAATTACATTTAGACAAACTACGAATTAAAAATAAAGTCAAAACGGATTAGAATAGGTAGGATGTCAAATTATACACATAAAATTAATCACAACAAACTAAAATGAGAAATTGCAAAATCATAATATAAAATAAAATTAGATTATAGTTTATAATATTAAAGGTCATCGAACACATCACGACTGGGTGGGACTATATTTTAGTAAAGATTTGTCGGACAGAAATTCTTTTACAGAGTAATAGCTTTTGTTTACTAGCAGATCATGGAGAGTCCTTTTGAAATCCTTATTTTTCGTATTTATTCTGATAGGCCCCGGTATATTATTAAAGATGCGAGAAGCTGAACAAAAGATGCTCTCATGCATTAGATGAGTTTTACTGGCTGGCGTGCGTAGTATATCCTTACGCCGTATACGCGTGTAGTAGCTGAATATGTGGATATTGTTTTTAACAAATAATGCAGCCTCAAGTATATAGATGCATGGTAGTGTTAATAATTTATGGCTTTTAAAAAATGGCTTACAGGAGTCTGTTGCGCATAGGTTGAATATAGCCCTGATACAGCGCTTTTGAGCAATGAAAGCGCGCTCTCTTTCTGTACTGTTGCCCCAAAATATTACACCGGATTATGAACCAGATTTCTACCGCAAACTACAAAATGCAGCGAAAGCCTTGATTCCAACACTAATAAACTTTCCACTTTCTGTAAAAACCTAATCAATTTGTTGTACGAGTAACAATTAAAGTGGTGAATTGTTTATGACATTAGTACCTACACCGACCGTTGCTCTTAAGTTTTTTACCTGAAAAAATAATTTGATCGAATCTTTGTAACGCATGTAACCAATTACCATATACCGATTTTAAATTGGCAAAAACTTATCACGGCTTAAATACGAATGTAATTTAATTTTAAAGCTTGTTTTGTGAAGTCGTAAATGAGAAGAAACCTTTTATTTCTATCGGTTCACTTGAGTACAATAACAAATACATTATTTAATTTTGAAGTTACTGGAAACTTTTCCACGCTTATCTGAGTTTCGAAAAGGTTGTACTTATGTAACAAGGAACTCTCTGTTAAAAGTACCTTTTTCATAGTAAATGTGAGTCGATGAAAAGATGGCGGGATCCGCAGAGTACGAAGACGCTTTAGCGACCGCTTGCAGAAGCGGCATTGTCAACACCTTTCACACACACCAGGCGTGTAGCTAGTCCTAGTAGGGCCTAGCATTATTTTTTTAGGGGGCCCTTTGAACCCTAGTGCGGCGAAGCCCAAAAAGAAGAGAAAATCAGTATGAAACAAATGATTTTCTTCCTGGAGAGCGATATTGAGGTCGTGAGAAGATTTTCTGTTTCTCTTTTCCTCAACAAAGACATCAGGGCCCTTGTTACTCGGAGGCCCTGTATCATTGATACGGCTGATACGGCGGTAGCTACGCCAATGATTTTCAGTCACACTACTACACAATTCGAAGTCTACCAACCTTCAAGCCCCACTAAGCCCGGGTGGTAGACAGGAGGCCTGTGTCCAAAAATTAGGAACGATATAGGCTGATTATCAACCAAACAAATATCTAAAAACCACACATACTCTAATAACATCAATCTAGATTCTTCAGTCAGCCATTTTCCACTACAAACACAATGTTTCTGTCCCGCGTACCGTCGCTCTTACAAAGTGAGATAGGTAAACCACACAGTTTTAAATTCGGATAAAATCTAAACTAATTTGATAGTTTGTTCATTCAGCCCATAAACATACAATGTATTTATTAGTTCTAAATCAAAGATAGCTTCTAACAATACTTACTTATCGAGTTTGATAAACTTTCTTCCTTATTGGATTTATCCACATTCTACACCAATATAACATAGACGTTTTTGGAAGCTGGTTTTGTACCCGTTGATGGCAATAGGTATGCTTTGTATTCAGCCGTGTGGTATCCGGCAGAGTAGAATAGAACCAACCTGTTACACTCACGGGTGTCGCAAGGCGACTAATGTCTGAGGCAGAACACCTTGCGCCTCCGTAGACCAGAGAATGGGCAGCAGCGTTTTCTGCTAGTCTTTCATCACTGCGATCTCCAATCCGCCTGCCAAGCGTGGAGATTACGGCAAATTCCTCCCATCATGGGATAGGCTTATGTCCAGCAGTGGACGTTATGGGTTGTTGTAGTATGCTTTGTATTTAATGACAATTAAACATTATTGACGACATGTCGATATACCAGGCCCACCGCTACCTTATTTTGCTAGGTTTTCTTTTGTATTTTACGTTTTAAGTTTCAAGACATGATTGCTTAGTATCAGGAAATGTATCAAAGTCGACTGGCCTAAAGATAGATTAAATTACCAAGGAAAATCTCTAAACAAAATAGTCTTTTTGAGGAATATTATAATAATGTTTTGCAACTGAACACTGTCATTCATACATATTCACAACGTAGATACAAATGTAGAGTCAGAATGAAACCACAAATAAAAATCTTCGTAAAGCACCAATATAGGGTTTATAGTCTCTCTCCAATACAGGAAATTAAAGCCTTTTTCATATATCACCAATAAGTTATTAGAGCCAATCAGAGAAGCGGAATGGATTTCAAGCTTTTCAGTTTAACAGTCCCAAGCCTTGATGATTGGAGATTTGTAATTAAGTTCCCGAAAACTCGAGACTAGTGAGGTAGTGAGCTTTTCGCAGACGGATATTGAAGTAGAGACTTTTATCCGAATCAATCCAATGAATACCATAACCAGTCAATCAAATGTCGATTGCAGCGAACGGAAGTACAGTTTTAACGTTTCAAAGGCTTACCTCGATTTAAAAAGGATATATGCATTTAGATGACGTAAGTATGTTAAAAATATTATCAAAGCTATTTTGTAATTGACTCTAGTGAATCGTAAGGAAACTGAATGATTCCAATCGCAAACGTTGGGCGCCATCTTTGACGTTTGACATTATACAGCTTGATTTTTATTTGGTGAGAAAAATCCGATCTTCATGTTACTTTTCACGTTTTACAGTGTGTTTATTTCGTGTAGTAAGCTGCTGTAAAAAATTATATGTGGATGATTCTACAGACAGCTTTTACAACAAACAGGAGAACTCAAATATCACAATTTGTTACAAAAATCATGTTTCTGATAAGCGGTCACAGCGAGTGGTTTCAATAGCAGTGAACAAACGTCCTGTTCAAAGGTTTTAAAAGACGTGTTAGTGTGCGGGTATCTAAGCTTACCCTTTTGTTTGTCTCCATCTGCAAAACTTCAAACCGGAGCTTTGGGGTAGTCACAATTCACGTTTGGCGACAAAGGACATAGCTCAAAGACACGAAGACTATTCCGAATCGGTGGGCTTTGCTCCTAGAAATATTCATAGCATTGAGATATCAATCCGTCAAAGGATGGTTGGATAAAGACCTTTTACCCACGTACAAGGAAGCGAGATTTACAGTAATATTCGAAGACAATACTGGTCAGAGGCGAATAGTACAAATTCCGCATTTGTCCCGGTAGGATTGTCTACAGAGCTACCTTACCTGTACACCTCAATACCACGAGGTGGTGAGGTGAATGAAGATGGCTCTACTAGCTAACACGCTACACAGATATAGAATCTCACTCAAAAGCTAGTTATTCTATCATTGAGTTAAATTAAACACGCTTAGCCGAATGAAACTCCAAAGAGATAATCCTCTAACAAGATAAACGTTAAGAAATAATCGTTAAATAGTTCCAGCAGATAATACAATACAACGAGAAAAATAAACATCGAGATATTAATATCTAAAAGACAAGTTCACCGCACAGATTTCCTCAGATCAACAACTCAGCCCAGACACTAAACTTATCTTTAATTAATCGCATTGTATGTACATAACCTTATATTAAAACAGTTGATTTCCTTAGCTCTGTTATAAATGACAATAGGGATTTATTCTCAAAACGGGGACACAAACAGAATTGAATCCTAACACCGAACAATAAGAATCAAATTAGTTGTAACAATAAACAAATTTGCGATCTTACAATGATACGAGCGAGTTCAGTATTCAAAAGTTCGAAGCGTAATTGAGTAGGGACAATTGACATTGATCTTTATTTTGTTTGAGCTAAGGTTGAAGATTTGTTGGGGGATGTGAGGGTTAGATCTGTTTGGTTTCGGTTGGTTAGGTTCCATTACCAACACGATCGAGTCACACTGTAAGATTTTACGTTTTCACAAGGTTTTTATTGAATAGCTTTTTGATGACACAGTTGTACATACACTATTTGTAGAATTTAGGGTTGTGGATAAGGCACCTACTTGAAACCTATACAAGGTGGAATTTTTCAACTTCACCCGGAGGGAAAGTACTCTAAATACTGGAGATTGCAAATTTTACTCAAAGGAAACATTCCTTTATTTTTAAAACCAGCCAAGTGTTCCAACATTCGCATCAGTCTGCATTAAATAATCTAGACTAAAATCATTACATTCAATATTGGTCCCGACTGTTGCAGTCAATATGTACTGTCTCGTGAACTTGTTTTATTCTTTTTAATTTTTATTTAAAGTTTTTAGTATTGTTTTACGCAGTTGGGTTTTTTTTTATTTTACATTGTTTGGTTACTTATATAAACCATTTTAAAATCCTAATGATGTGCCCTCTGCAGAGGAGCGTGCCTAACATTTGAATTTGCCGCCAAAAATCCGCCATTTTTATTTTTTTCTAGTGTCACTCTCTCAGTAAATACGAATCTAAGGACACCTCTCAAGCTAAAATCTATCGACCCATTCAGGCTGCAGAGCGTGCCAAACAATTATACACACATACACACATCAAAAATGTCTAGGGATCAAGCATTTTTATGCGGATTTCTTGAGATTGAGATGTGGCTTTGTAATAAATTTATGATTTTATAAATTTATATGGATCCTTTTTAGTGCATTTCATAATTTGAATCAGGAACTCTCAATCAAATTCGAGTAAAAGATGAAAATAAGCTGTCAATATTTTCCCTATAAAAACATACAACGCATTGAAGACATTATTAGTGCTACTGTTTCCCTACTACTGATTAAAACCAACGTTATTATGGAGCGGCGACGTCATTTAAGCAGGGAAGAAATGCTCAGAGCCGTGGGAATGATAGAAGCTGGTTCCCGGCAACGTACTGTAGCTTTAGCTCTGAATACAAGTCAGAGTGTTATCAGTCGACTTTGGACACGTTACCGAAGCACTGGTACCGTGGCTGAGCGCCATGGAGGACGGTATCGCTGCACCACACGGAGACAAGACCGATACATTCAAATCTTAACTCGAAGAGCTCCAACAATAACCGCCATGATGTTAGCCGTGAGGCTTCATCACTCTTCAGGGAACTTAATTAGCGACCAAACAGTCAGAAACCGCTTGCATGAAGTGAACCTTCATTCCCGAAGACCGCTACGGGTACCACCTATAGCAATGCACAATCGTAGGATTCGATATCAATGGGCTCTTGAACACAGAAATTGGGCAGAAGAACAATGGCGTTTCGTGTGCTTTTCTGATGAGTCTCGTTTTGGTATGAGACCGGATACAAGACGTATACGACACTGGAGAACCCCTGGACGCCAACAGCGATTAAAATCCTGCCAGGAAGTCCATCCTTATAGTGGTGGAACCATCATGGTATGGGCGGGTATTTGGATCGGCGGAAGAACTGAGTTGATTTGGATCAGAGGCAACCTCAACGCTCAAATTTATGCTGAGACGATTGTATCAGACGTCATCGTTCCTCTACAAGTGCAAATCGGTCCCTTATTTCAGTTAATGCATGATAATGCACGACCGCACACCGCAAGAGTTGTAAGACAGACTCTCGCCGCAGCTAACATCAATGTCCTGCCCTGGCCTGCTCAGTCGCCAGACTTGAACCCGATTGAGCATGCATGGGATATGCTACAGAGAAGAGCTCTGCCGAATATGGAGGGTATCCAGTCGCAAGAAGACCTTTTTTTGTTGTTGCAACGAACATGGGCGGCCATTCCACAGCGTGATTTGGATGAACTCATTTTGAGTATGCCAAACCGATGTTCTTGTGTTGTTAGTGTTCGCGGTAGAAACACGGATTATTAATTGTTTAAGTTACCCAATAAAATTTTAAAGAAAACTGTTATTTCAGTCTTTTTTTCGAACTTTAATGTTAGTGGTTCAAATGTCAAAAATCCCTTTATTAGGAAAATGGCAAATTTCTTTATTAATGCAAAGGTGACTTGGTTTATCGTTACTGTGACAAACGAAAACACTTTATTTGATGAATCCTTAAAGAAAATTTTAATTAATATCAATCAGGAGAAAAGTTATTGCAAAAATATATGTTGATCCCTAGATACTTTTGATGTGTGTATATACTCTCGAAAAACATAACCCTCGTTCTAGCGCGGTCGGGTAAAAGAAACAGCCTGTACTTTTGGAACATAAATCGATAGGGTTAATTATATGGATCCAATCTCTCTTACAAACATGATAAATCAAATGAAAGGAAAACCATTAGGTATTACATAAGTATGTAAGTACTCAGTTAACAGTTAAAGAAAAAAGAAGATTGTAATTTGCACGGGTTTATTTGTGCAAATTGCAATCTTCTTTTCTAAAAAATTCTTCGTCATTTTAATAAATAGTAATTGACGTCAAAGATAAAAAAAAGTAATAGTAATAATATAATACGTAAATAGTTAATTAGGTTAAGTTAGTAACATAAGTATCGGATGGACCTTTGAGTGCCATAAAAGTACAGGCAGTTATTTTTTCGAATTTTAGTCGGTTCGATTCTCGAGTTTGGCTAGCGAATTCTCGAAAATCTTCCAATGCCGATTTGCTTCTTTTTAAAATAAAGGAATGATTCCTTTGACAAAAATATTGCTATCTCCAGTATTTAGAGTACTTCCCTTCCACGGTGAGGTTGAAAAATTTCCAGCCTGTATTTAAGTCACCTGGTCACAGTCAGGGTAATTAAATGTTTGCCAAATAGACTTAAATATTCGTAAATTGGCACAACTGTCATTCTTTGACAGTTGTAATTTGAATACACGGTCAACACGGACAATTTAATTTGTAGGATTTAAATAAGTTTTATGTAAAAATAAATCAACCGTTCAGAAGGAACGTATGTCTTCAATATCATGTTTTCAGTTGCTCAGTAAAGTAAAGCGAAAGTGTATAACAAAATTGCCTCAATAATAAAATGAGATTGTTCTCCGGACGGTTCGGAAGTTGTCTCGAACGTTTTCAACGAAACTTTGGATCAATCTTATTGGAAACTAGAAGCTTATTATTCATCTTGATATTTTTCTTCGAAATGTTGTATCTCACGCAGACATAGTTGAGTTTAATTCCATTCGTACACGGCTAATGGTTGTATTGACTGACTGACCAAGGTAAATTATTTTAAGCAACATTTATAATTACATGATATCTTATATATTTAAATTAAAACATTATTAATCTACTACTACACATCCGCTCAGTTTTAATAAGCGAATCAGTTTAGCATAAAATTCTTATTACGTTTTGTTATAACACAAAATTATGACAGAGTTATTCGTGTTCCTTCAGTCATTACAAATAAAAACGTGCAATTATTTTAAAAACGCCGCCATTAATTACGTGAGCAAACCACGAATTAAATTAAACAAATAGAATTGTTTTCACGAAACTCGGGTAGTTTTAGTGTCTAATGACATTTACGAACGATATGTCATTTGTGATATACAATAAATTAATTAAAATAAGCGTGTTCGCGAAAAAACGTTCGGAGAAAAAAAAAACTTATACAGCACACCGCCAATTGTGACGCTAATGACATACAAAAATTTCGAAGCCACCGAGTTCACCCGTGTGGAACGATCCGACTCCCACATACCTCATTTGTTATAAGCCACATTATAATCACACATTGTGTTGGATAATAAATAGAAAAAAAGCGACAATAGAAATAACGAGTCACAAATAGGCATCTAATAATGAAATTGTATTGCATATAAATATATGGTTATATATCGTGTTTCTCGCTTCGACGGACCGTTTAATAGACGCCTGTTGTTTATTAGCGATGCTTCCTGGTGGCAGGGACCGGGATATCTTTTAAAATGTAGTATTCATGTTAATACACATCTAATTTAACGTTTTAAAACTGTGTGGACTGTTTTGTTTCTCCCTTTCCCTGAAATCCATCCACAGGTTGTCTTGAACAGACCGCTTTTTGCGATGAGACCGCCCATTGCGTCACCCTAATTAAATATCCATTTTATTTGTCATACCTGTCATCAGTATGGTGTACATGATATCAGGGTTAGAAGTGATAGTTACGAGTATCATAATAATTATACCTTGATAATTATTTTGATAAAAACAAAAATCATGATCAATGTCACTTTACGTTTATCCGAACGCGATTTGACGCATCCACGCGTATCCAAACGAGTGACGTGTCACAATTTAAAAAAAAAAATGTATTTTATTAACAAACAGTGTTTCAGTTTTTTTTTGTTGGGTTTGTCTGTTGCTGTTTCACAATTTAGGATCAGAGTGATAGTAACAAAAATAGCGAAAAATAAAACATCCTGTTTGGGCTGAATTCGAGTTTAAACAATGAAAGCGGTTTGAGTCAAAGATTTAAGAGATCAAGTTATGTGTCAGCATGGATAATTTTCCGATAATTATCATGATAATTATAAAAGAAAATAATTATCTTGTTAATTACAAAACCTCTATGTCTTTAAGTAGCAATTAACAAACCGATGCAGGTGTGGTGTGCCTCGATTCGGTTAATGTGTCACGCGAGTGTCCTTTTGAAAAATCGTGGAGTAATAATGGCACTTATGCACATCTGATTTGAACTATGACCGTTTTGAATCGTATTCAGCTATATTGATGTTGCTGTTAATTGTCTCATATCGAGCGTATGGCTATCAACTGACGTTTTGAAAAGTAATTCAGTTTGATTTACTTACAGAGTGCTTGGTTGACGGCTTCGTGAAGGGTCTGTTTACACCCTGTATTTACAGTTTTCAGATTTTTTCCTTAACATTGTGCTGTAAGACATTGCTTATTGCCAAATTTCTTGATTCTACGGGAAGGTACTCTATAAATTTTGATTACCTTGAGAGTGTCGAAATTAATGTTTTTTACGACATATACGGCAGTATCTTTTTTTACGTTAACTTTAAGTTTGATTTTAGACCCTAGTATATGGTTTTAATTTCAACTCGATACCTCCACGTGTTCCCGAGATAAGGGGTCTTGACAGACGGACAACAAAGTGATCTGTTAAGGTAATAAGGGTTCGGTTTGTTCATTTTGAGGTACAGAACACTAAAAATGGCAAATGTCATTTATCGATACAGGTTGGTCTTAGCACTGTCATCCTTTTTTTTTTTCGCTGTCATCCTACAAATGCATAAAAACCTAATTTTAGTATAAGAATAAAAATAAAAGCTACATGTTTTCAATATAAGTACAAGGGGAGCAGCGGTGGCCCAGTGCTGGCGACCCCGACTGCATTACTTTGTGTAATTTATTTCATCACCACGGTGAAGGAAAACATCGTGAGAAACCGGCATGTCCTAGAACCAAAAATTCGAAGGCCTGTGACCTCCCAATCCGCACTGGACCCGCGTGTTGGATTATAGCCCATTCCGTCTCATAGAGACGAGGCCTGTGTCCCAGCAGTGGGACCATTAATAGGCTGATGATGATGATGATAAGTACAAGAATAAGCATAAAGGATGCTATTGAGAAATTGTTGATGACGACATAAAAGCGCGTTTTACGCACTAGGCGTGTAAGAATCGCTAATTAATTAGAAAACAGTGGTCCTTATTTGGGCTAAGCCACTAGCAACTATGTTGCCGAGTTACAGGATTGTCGAGAACCGGATGTCACGCTCAAGTATTATAAATAAAATGAACGTTTAAATATTTTATATGGCGAAGGGCGCGAACGTGCACAGCTGATGAAGTCGTAAGGGCGGCATCCGTATACTAAGGTCGGCGTCGTGTGCGATTGTTGTGCACTTTTGTATGTTCTTATTTTCAATTAATAAGTTAAGTACTTACCTATTTGTTAGTTTATTACGAAAGTGTTCAAAACAGAAGCATTTCTCAGTTAATTTAAATAAAATTAAATTGATAGAACCTGAAGCAAAACACGTCTCTATAAAAAATCTTGATTCATTAAAATGTCTATCTCAATTATTCATGACGAAAGTAAGAAAACGCTTCCTGTACACACTCACAAAAATCTCCGCTTCCATCATTTCAAATTGTTATTAAAACTTAAGATGTCTACAAACTTAAAAATGGATCAATAGCTTGAATACAAACAATGCTGGTTACCATGCAGACGGTGCCGGGTGGAAAGTACTTGCGCGGGGCTCTTGTATTTTTAATATCACCCCCTCTCCGCCCCGCTTTAACATAATATAAAATTATAAACGATATGAATCACGATAATGTTCCGTGAGCCTGTGTGCGCGGCCAATTCACAACTTTACCGGGCCCAGGGCGTACCCCCCAATGCCCCTACCACCCCCGCTGCACCCCGACACAGTGCCGCGCCAACAGCAGTAGCACAACTCGCCTGCTCAAATCTCAAAGCAAGTAACCAGATTTTTTGTAAGTAAGAGCAAATTGTTTTTATTTTTTAAGTCTTGTTTTAAACTATAGACAATTTATAATGTTACAATTTTGTTTGTTGAACGTCTTAAATTTTCCCCTGCCTGAATTTTGTTGATTTTCTATAACCATCGAAAACACATTTACTAAAAACATTATCATAAATTACTCTGTACGCGGTCAATATTTCAGCGCAGACCTATACCTTTAACTAAGACGAAAGTAGACGAACCACCGCGTCTTCGGTGCGTTGCCACCGAAGACGCGGTGGTAGTGGCGAAGTTCTGGGCTAACAAAATAAATAACAACTGTTGTGCCAGCCACACGAAGAAGAAAACATTCTTCTTAGATTTTAGTTTCTCAGTGTTCTAAGAAACTAAAATTTTCAAAACCATTTCTTCTTTTTCCAAATATCAACTAACCTACTTGATTTCAACTTTGATCAGCCGAACTACTAAAGTCAAATACAAAATCAAACGTCGTCGTCTTATATAACGTTAATATTTAATAACCCTGTCAAGCGAAGTTTCTTAATAAAATGTCAAGGAGTGCATGTGAGCTACGGTACAATATGTGTCTAAAAATGTGTGTTCAGAATTCAATTGAATGTGTGTTTGATCTGTGTGAAACCAGCTGTGGAACTAATGAACTAGCGTTCTAATTAACTCAATCATTAGGTACATGATGATTGAGCTGAATGTTATTTTGTCTCTAAATCAAGAACATAACATAATCTGCCTGTGAACCCTGAAGGGTTAGGCAGAAGTGTAGCTAATAGAACACCCACATTTCGCCAGTTATGCCTAAGTCCTATGTAATAGGGGGCGAACCTATTGCCATCAATCGAGTACAAATCGAGATTCTGTGGCTGCTACTGAGAAATTCCTGTTGGAAAAACCCAATAACACTTTGCCCGACCTGGGAATCGAACCCAGAACCTCATGCTCACCAGACGCGCTTGCGCCCACTAGAATGAAATCAAGAACAATACATTTCTGCTCAGTTTATAATATTCCCACTGCTGGAACACAATATGTCTCCTCTTCATGAGACGGAGTGGACTGTAACCCACCAGTCCCACCACGCGGTTGATTCGGGTTGGGAAACGCCACATGGCTTCCAATTTATGGTTAGAAGACTTCCTCCACCATTTTAAGAGCAGTGGTTATGAAATAAATTAACACAAAAGTAAGGCGCCAGTCTAGGTTCGAATCCACTACTAACTCATACCACGGAGCGACGACTGCAGGACTAATCCGCTATTTTGCTTATTAAAAGTTATATTAGAAATCAAGAACAATACATTGGTCAATTATGAGTCACAGTAAATCATAAAAGAAGATCATCTCACGCGGAAGCGTTGACACGCTGATCGATAGCACACTGTGACGGCGCCCCGCGCCAGCAAAAAGAAAAGTTTTATTTTTATAAGACAAGAAATTTATTATGGCTGATGCTCGTGTTGGTTTCGCGTTTCTTCGGAAATAGAACGTAAAATGTTGTTCGCATCGATCCGTACGTTCGCGTAATTTAAGCGAAGTTGTGGAGACGGCCTAATGTTCGTTTACAACTAAATAGTTTTGACAGGTATTAATTTCGGGGATATGGTGTTGGTGACGTATGAATGTGGACGAGGCGCAAAGAGTATGTAAGGATGCTAGCAGCCTACCCCCATGAGAAAAGGCGTGAGTCTATGTGATGTATGTATAGTATGATGCTGATGACCATACAAAGTGTTCATACTGCATAGTAGAGTACTATAATTGCACAATAAATGCATAACGTACAACCAGGGAAATAAATAGTACGCGTATTGCAACGATACGTTAATTTTCCGTACCTATACCACCCTCTATGACGACTGTCGAAGAAATACTATTAAAGGTGTATCATTTTGAATTTCGAAACAATTTAAGTTCATATTAAACTAAATAGTTTTTGTTTCTCACTTCACATGTAAGTCAAGATCTATGTACAGTCACGCACCAAAGTGTTAAGATAAATATGATTTGATGTACCTACACTGTCCATATAGATCAGGAAGTCAGGTAGGCAGTCACTCCATGAAATATACTTGTATTCAGCTGCATCCGGTGAGACAGGAAGGCGACCCCAACATAGTTTGGAAAAGGCTGGATGATAATATTTTGGCCCTAGTTGCAATTTGCAGTTTTCCACTTTAGGTCCAATATAATCCGATATAACCCGAATACGTTAAAATCCTGAGCTTCGAATATGCAAAGTTTGATGCGACGCTATTATTAGGCAGTCCTAATTATTATTCCGTCGTCCACTGTTTATTATGAATTATGTAACAAAATGACGATCATGCATTCGCAAGTGCATCCATATCTACCTGAAGGTTTGAATAATGAAATAGAATACGGAAACAAACGGCTATACTTAAGTTTGTATTACACGCTGCTACGAATTTCCAAAAATAAAAGAATATTTTCATGTACGAATTATTATATCAATTTTTTTAATAAAATTTATTTTACATAAAAAAATATAGAGATTATTAATTTTATTACTACAATTATTAATATACGATTAAATAGATTATCTTTTGATCAAATACCATTATTTATTTGAGCGGTAGGAATTACTGCATTTTTATTATTATTATCTTTCGGTCGACCAAGCTATCTGGTTTACATTTTAACATGCAAATTACATTGGTAAATGTAAACCAAATAGCTTGGTCGACCGTACAAATGAAACTGATATAGTAGGTAGACCGGTATTCCATAGTTATTATTAAAAATAATACCTATCTTATGGCATAACACCTAGGACGTCCTTCTTTAGGGTTCCGTAGCCGAAGGGTAACCAACGGGACCCCATTACTAATATAGCCTCCGCTGTCCACCGTCCGTCTGTCTGTCAGCAGGCTGTATCTCATGATAATAGGTAGACAGTTGAAATTTTCACAGAATGTGTACTTCTGTTGCCGCCATAATACCAAATAATAAAAATCATCGCACTTGATCAGATATTTTAAATTCTACATGTCCTATTCCTAATTCTTAGTGGTAATAATTTTTTTTTTAAATGTAAAAGAGTGTCCATGGATTTTCTTGCCCGTTCTTCTCCATAGAGATCTACGCTAGGGAATGGGCAACTACAGTACTTTCACAGTTTTTATGTCTTGTGACTGGGACTGTAGCTACATTTAATTTTCATCTTTGTTTCGACAATTCAAAAGTGCCAGTAACTGGCCTACTTGAAATAAATGCTTTGATTTTGATTTTGAATAGCTAAACTCAAATTTGTAATAGATAAGTATTCCTTTCGAGCAAATCTTTTATAGAGTAGTAACCAACTAAATATATTTTTATAAACCTTAAACTCATCACTAAAGCATAGTAGTTACAACTCAAATTCAGCTCGATGCCTGGAGACCACGCACGTCCTAACTAAAGCGAACGTCCCACGAACACATGACCTTCGCGTTTATTCTTCGGCGACACTGCACGCACGGTCGCGCCGACAGAGGGTGACTTCCGGTTTTGAAAACAAATGAGTGACATAATGAACGAGACGGGCGATCGATCGCTCTGGTGAGGACGCGAGGTGATACTAATACAGGTTCTTAGTAATATTGGAAAATCTAAACGGAAAGGAGTCGCATTCTTTCAGACCCATTCATTCTAACACATCACATAATACTAGTGAAGTAAATGTTCTCTAATACTCGAGCCACAATCCACTTATTTTGTGGCTCGAGTATTAGAGAACATTTCTACATTGTGTATTTTTCTACGATAAAATAACTAAATTTCAGGTACAGTCACTGACAAAAGTGTAGTTTAAACAATTTATTGTTTATCATGGCGGCAATGGACGCAGTTAAATAGAAAAATCTTTTAAAGTATGTCCCGCTGGCATTTAACCCAACAACACATTGCCCGACCTGGAAATCGAACCAGGAACCTTAAAAGTAACAGTAGCTGTTTGGTTAAAGAACTCAGAATGTCATTTTTCTTGCAATCATCGTCATCATCATTTCATTTCAGCCGAAAGATGTCCACTGCTGGACATAGGCCTCCCCTAATTATCGCCACATTGACAGGTCCCGTGCGACTCGCATCCAGCGGATTCCCGCAGCCTTCACTTAATCACAATGTAAGAAGGAAAATAAATATTAAGTACACAGTATTAGTCTTTAAAATGAATCATTTATTGATTTTTCTTATACTTACAGTACTTAAGTCGTTTTGTCCAAAAGCTCGCGATATTTCGGAGCTTTCACCCCAATTTTAGACGACCCATCCGCTGTCGACGGGGGGGGCTGCTTAACCTCGAATATTGATCGATGTGATGACTTGCTATTATGTTGGTACCACCATCAAACGTCAAGTCATTATGATAATATCTACTTACTACAGAGCCTTTGGAAAATTTTCACAAGTTTTACTCGATAAATAAAATGAAGAAGACGGTGATTTTTTTATGAATTTACCGGTGAACAAAAGGTTTTCTTACAAACTTAGTAAGTTTTCTTTGTTTTTTCACGATTTTTAACACCTCTATCACCACAACGTGATTTTCAGACTTAATACATTAATATCATGTTCTTCTACATATTGTAAAAAAGTGAAAAATAGCAGGTAATTCCCACGGTTGGACCAGAATAAGCCCCGTAGTGAAAGTGGTGAATTTATCTGCACAATACTGCGATCTCGAATGACCTAGTAATATCTAGGCAGTAATTTATCTTATTTAATACAAATATATTGAACAACTGCCAAATGCAAAAGTTACTCGGCCATTATGAGAGTGCTCTCTTATTTATTGTTATCTTGTCTGTGTGTGTAGAGCGCGTGCATGTAATCTATAGTCACTTGCAGAAATTGATAATGTTGACAAAAAGTCCAACAAGAAGTCTCCAGCGTCACGGTACAGTCGCACCAATAATTCGTAAAACAACTTTTAATTTTAAATTATCGCCACACAACAGATTAATATTTCGATCAAACATTCCTAATTTAAAAATACTCGTAGCATTGTATCGCCTTCGAACAAAACTTAGCCGAGCTCTCCCGACGGGCCCCGAGGGTCGCCGAACGTCGCCGAGCGCCAACATAATGCCGGTGCAAGCCGCAGACATTGTCAGTAATTGCCGGTGCCGCTATAATCGCACTTAATTACAACTATACAACTCACAATCGCGCCCGTTTCAAGTATTCATTATTAATATTAATTCGCGATAAAAACAGGTTTGGTCTCGAAGCCCGATACGAGAGTTCTCATTGCGCCACTTATAACTCAAAACCCGTGTCTTATTTTAAATTTAATTATAGAATAACTTACTTTGTGATTTAAAACAATAAAATTAACGACGCCCGTTTTGTTCAATTACAATATGTGTTGGAATTAGCGGTAAAATACAATTGTTTTACACAGGTCGAGCGAGCAGACACTAAACACATTATGAAGCGTGTTTAATTTTTTACGTCTAATTGAATGACATTTTGTATGGAAACGTTGCGTCAATGGTATTCTTACAATCGCAGCAATCTAAACAGGACGTTACGACTTAATAACAATATTACATTATTAGAAACATTAAAAACTAACAAATACGTCAACACAGAAACATCTGTTTCGTAATATTTAGTTCATTTTAATGACATAACTGCAATAAAATTAAACGTGTTACAGAAAAACAGTACAGACGGACAGACAAAGAAATTACGCATACCAAATAAAAATTCCATACAACATTTTCATTTTATCATCTAAATCGGCGTTTACGACGGGGAACAATGCCGTGCTCCGAACCAAACAAAAGTGGGACGCAAATAAAGAAAACAATAAAATTAGAATATATAAACACATAAAAACTGGCGTCCAGAATGTTCGGTGTGCGGCGGCCGGCGCATGCGCCCGGCGCCCACCGCACATTACATCAAATAAATTAATATCAACTCCAACTGTACATACGCAACTGAAGGGTTCGTGTTTATTTGAAATAACTTTTTTTAGTGTATTGTTTGTGTGTAGGACGTGTTAGTCCTCAGAACACTTCTCTTTACAACACTATTTCGAGACACGAATGTTCTCAAACGACTCAGAAGACACCAGCGATGGATCATGGGGGGTTTATTACCTTTCTTAACAACTCACAATGGATTTACCAATTACGTTCCTAATTTGTGTAAAATGAATTGAAAAGTTTTTTCAGCGACTGTACTTGGCCAGCACCGACCACAACGTAAATGCAACGTGCAGATTTAACAGTTGAGTATGTAGGTACACTGGTACACTCTAACAAATAACTTGAAAACATTCAAGGTCGGATAAGTAATGGAGTTGTACCTATAACAGTCCATGTTATTTATCTAACACAATGCGAAATGGCTAAAACACAATCCACAATCAATCTAATGCGCGTAAATAGTCCTAAAAGTGGTTGTGGGCCGTTGAATATTATCTACAAGACAGCCCAGGAGTGAAAGTGATCAGTGTAATACAAAAACAGCCGTAGTACAATAGAATTAGAATACATTTTGGCAAAATTACGATACCATAAAGTTTAAGTGGTAACTGCCGTCTGTACGGTCGACGCGAAAAGTGCTTGTTCGGGGAAAAAGCTGTAATGAAAACAGTTTTGAAATTGATATAGCAGATTCTTATCTTCTATTACGTCTACTCGTTGTTTGCATTCAATTTTAACAAGATTATCAGACTTATTTTTGTTTAAAATGAGTTTTCTTTCATCCCCTTTCGTATCTTATCTCCTACCGTAAAAAATAATGTACTATTTAATCTATTATTTTCAGGAGAATGTAAAATACTTTTTTTCTGAACGATTATTTCATTGTTGCAATAATTTGATGCAGATCCTGGTGGCCTGAACAAGTTATGTCTCCTATATTAGTCCAAATTCAGCTCAATCAAAGACTAACTATATTAAGAACAATATTCAACTGAATTTTGATTGTCATTCAGCTTTATTAAAAATAACTCACAAAGAGGTCAAGATCGGGGCAGAAATACAAATTTATAATCGCGATGATTTAATGGCTGCTTTTTTGCACAATGTTAATTGGATGTTTATTTCCACACACGTGCGATCGTTTTCCAACAAAATATTTTATTCTTCGCGATCGGTACGAGCGTGTCGTAACTGTTGATTTAGTGTTATGGCCTATTTCTTTTTAAATTGTCTTATGACATATGTGATTGTCAATTTTCGCTTCACGTTATTATATTGTCATGAAAATAATTATTACTATTACAGTAGATGAATGACAAGTTTAATGTAAATACCTACTTGTGGAAAAAATACCTTTGATATTACTGCGCATTGAAACTATTCAAGTGATGAATGATATTTTTTTAATAGGTGTTTAATTAAAGTTTTTTGGTGTGTATGTAATTAAGTAGGTGTTGATATTAAGTCCGCCTTTGTATGGTTATTTTTACCTGTGCAAAGCTTTTAAATAATTAAACTGAATGATTGGCACATGTAAAGAAATGTATATACCCAGCATTGGGTGAATTAAGCCTGCGTATGACGAAGATGACAAAATTATTGAGCAATTAAATGTATAAGCACTTCTGTCCGTGACTGTACGTGCAGTGAACGGCGGCGCGCTACGTATACTTGTATCAGATAAAATTATTCAAATGATACGATCTATTGTGTTTCAGCAACAATGATAAATAATAATATTATTACATATGTATTATTGTAAATATTTATGTAAGTAGGTTTACGAGCCTTACCTTACGCAGATGTATGGTTGATTCGTAAAATAACATACACGCACAGTGATTGCATTAATCTTCAGTAGAATTATTATCTTGGGACGGAAATGCAAATAGAATATTATTTGACGAAGAAATATAATGTTTTATAGTTTTGATTAGTTATTTACGGATACTTTGACGAGTAATTTAAAATACCTATTTACTAAATACATGAAACATAATATAAAGGGTAGGTACTTACATAAATTAAAGGCGATTTTCACGAAAACGAAATCTTTTTGTCAGAAATTACTTTTAATTATTGTAAAAAATAAAAGTGTGTTATAATTTGAGTTTGTTTGTAAACGACCACTAAGGTTGTTTATCTTAATTAAAGTGTCTGATCTTAACACAGTGATTTTAAAATAGCTAGCGTTTTCTAAATATTGATATATAGTTTTGACGCGCGATAGTACCTGCCCTAATCGCAACTCTTGAACCATTCATCACGGTTGTCACCCCTATATCTTGAAATAAACCTCAGCAGTTACTCAAACACGTCACAAAGAAAATCTATTCAAATATAATGTTGTGGTAGTTTCACAATTAGATTGAATTGTTTTTCTTGGTCTGCATCCAATACATTTTAGATCACACTTTAAATAATTCAAAACTTCTTTAAACACTGTAACCTACTAATGTTTTAACTGTGAAAGATTGGATGTTGGTGCGTTTGAGTATTTCTTGCTCAAGGATCTGAACAAAACCGCGGGCAACCGCTTGTAAAGTTATAAAAAGAGCACAACGATTATTGAGTACTATTCAAATGTAATTATCGTAGTTTTAAACATGATTACAATTACAATGCACCTGCGTTTATATTGTAACCCAAGTGCGATCAAGAGTTCCATTTATTTGTGGAAGGCAATCATCTGAAATTAGTCGTCGAGATGAAACGATATTCGGCAGTTTTTGCCAAAAGTTTTGGCCTCATGTAATGTTTAGACTTAGTTTATGAATATAAAAATGAAACATTGAATCAAGCTGCACTTCACAAACAATAAAAGCAAATAAAGCTGTAAGATCTTATGTAGGTAATTCCATTAATATATTGGCACGAACGATCTTGTAATCTCTATAAGTTCGCTCGGTACATCGCAGAATCCCGCAGCCATCTGTCAAAGGTTGGAACATTTAAATATATTATAAATTACAATTACAATGTACAGTGCAGTCATCGACCTCAGAATATGAAACGTCTAATAGTACCCACACGGCAACGCTCACGCACACACACACACACTCACACACATGACTCACAGCTGATCGAAAACGGTAGGACAACTTGTACTTCGCGAAGTAAAACTCAGTCTTTGGCGGCGCTCTACAAATCATTTGTATAAATCAAATTAAAAGTACAAATACTTGTGGTAAAATAAACTTTAGGTACTTACTCCAAGTTTTTTAAAACTGAAAATTTTATCTACCTCATAGAAAAAACTAAACTATCATTTAACGATGAACTCCTAGGGAAAAAGACATTCCCAAAAGACGAGACAGTCTTGTGATTGTTTAGGGAACAGACGAAGTCATTGTCCTCGTACTTATTAATATAATATAAGGCAATAACGTTATAGTACACGGATCATAAATGAAATTGACCTTCGCCACGTAATGGAGTCCACTGACTATTTTACGAAGCGTCGATGGTACACCGCAATACCAGAGGTGAGATGCGTTGACAATGAGTGTGGAAGAGTGTAGGTATGACTTTTATTTTTTCTATGTGGTTTCGAGATTTGTGATTACTATTGGCCAACATTCCGCATGCTTGCTTAATGCTTGTCCCTCATGGTAATAGTCGTGAACTTAACACAGTATCTACATTTGCCAATATATAGTTAGTTGCTTTTTGTTTGATTAATAATTAAATCAATTTAAAAAGCACACATATTTTATTTAAACTAACAAGAGACCAAATATTAAATCTGTGTCCGTTCAGTCGCCCTGAGCAATTTATAAATACAATTATGACAAAAAGTACTTAGCAATTGGTAATAATAAGGATTGTCTCATAAATCCTTCATGTTAGTTGACAAATGAACTATTATGCGAGTCATCTCGTTGCCTCACTGGCAGACGGAAAGTAAAGGCCGTCACAGACGCATCCATAACAATGTGTCATATTTTAAAACTAAGTTTTAAAAGGTTCTTTTTTTTTAAACGCACACGTTTGGAATGCACACGAGTACACGACACAATTTGTATCTGGAAACCAAAACAGATCGTAAGTAAAGAAAATCTGAATTTGGAATGAAAACTATAACACTAATGAAAGAAAAACGCATGCCCAATGCCCCATACTTATTATTATCTTGAGATGGTTGTTTAAGGAAAACAAAAATTAATATCTTCGCTTTACAAAAAGTTTTAAAACTGATTTTCTTTCTTAATTTTAAATAATGTTTGCACTTTTTATTTCACAGCATTCTGTATAATGTTAGATGCTGCGTCTGTGACGGCCTTTAGGAGCTTGCGCGGAAAGCTTTATCAATGGTTAATGTATTAGCTTCTTTATAAACGCACTGCCGCCAGACGGTGAAGTTAAAATGTTAGTACATTTAATTATTATTATATCAATAAGACTTGTATACTATTGAACTTCTCTCACACTTACGCAATGTTAGGTGTTTGTTTAGCAAACTTTCTGGTCTTGAGCCTTTCTTATCCCAACTCTTGCTTGCTTATCTGATCAGATCATCTATAGCCAATGTATATTTGACGGAGCCTTCTAATACAGGCATTGTTTGCCTAAATGGGGGCTCCAAACACATTAACATATAATGTAATATCTATAATTAACACAATAAACTATTTTGTATTTTTTGTTTTTTTATTTTTATAACTTATACAGGACATACAGAAACAAAAAGATAGAATAAACATGACAAAATTATTAAACAAAAGAAAAATTAATAAATAAACAAAATGGTCCTGTGCAAGGCCTAAAGGCTACTTTATATATTTCTGTTTAGAATTTTTGTTTTGCTGCTGAACGCTAGATTCTAGTTTCTTGGGTGCGATCCCAGGTCTCAATAAGATTTATAGGGATTCTAGCCAGGTATTTAGACCAGAGTAAGGTTGTTTTGGGCGGTAGAAAAAAATCGTACGCATCATTCGACTTATCCCTACAAAGGATAAACTCACAATTTCACAATGTAGTGTAACATCACCAATTACATGACATGCCCATCGGCAACAATTTGTTCTGAACGCCGATGGCATGTGCATTAAAGCTTAATAGCATATAATATTTATTGTAATAACATTATTGACAGTGCATAAGACCATATTAAAAGTACACATGAAGTGAAGCCTTCCAACAACGTTGAAAAGAAAACTCGTCGACATGTGCATCCTGCCCGTCCTAACCTACGGTGCACAAATTTGGTCACTTACTGAATAAACAACAGAAGTCCAAACTCAAGATTTGCCAGCGAGCAATGGAGCGCAGCATAATAGGTGTTAAGCCATGTTAAGCGTAACTCAAGTAGCTGATGTTGAAGTAAAAACAGCCAAGCTGAAGTGGCGAATGCGCTCGCAGAGATGAGTAACGATCGACACTCACTGGACGCTGTCGGAGGAAATCGCCGTCGCGGCAGACCGCGGCGAAGGTGGTGTGACGATCTGATCTCGTTTGCGGGGCGAACATGGCCAGATATCGCACAGGACAGAGAGGTTTGGAAGGAGAAAGGGTTGGCCTTTGCCCAGCAGTGGGACATTCAAACCGGCCTACAAAAAAAACCGTATTAGTGAATGGTTTCAGGTGGAAACAGCATCCACCTGTACCTACATTTTTTGTGTAGGGATAACCTCATGGAATCCAGGCTATCCATCGTCTCAAGAAAACGAAGGGTTACGTCGGATGCCTACCAAGTAAACCCCTTCTGCTTCTGCTACCAGCACGAGTCGGGAGTCTTGGAAGTACTGAAGGTACCCGGTTAGTATCAGCCCGTGATTCCCGTAAAAAGGGGATAGATGGAAATCCCGCGTGGGCTATCGTCTTCTATTTAATGCCTTATATTTTTATTTTATTTCTATGGATTCAACCTTTCACAGTTGCAGCTGGTCATAGCTTCTTCCAAACTGAGCACCGCTTTCCGCATCTACTTTGTACAGGTCACCTTTTCAAAATGAAGTCACGCTACTTTTGAGAGATCAATCAACTCAGGGTCTTCTAAACAAAAGAAGGATAGTTCAAACTTTCAGATGTGACACAGCCAATCACAAACTAATCAATAACGCTTTAGTGAATCGCGGTCAACCTATGAGCCGAGGCTGGGTTCTGCTTAACCGGACCATCCAGTGGGTGCCTTGAGCGGCCTCCCTCCTGCCAGGGGCAACCAGCTTATGAACTATGCGACCGCGTGCTAAGGGCACCCCCTGTGGGGTACGAGCCTCGGCTTAGGGCATCGCTGGGGGGGCAGCAAGGGGACAGGCTGGATCTGAGTGAGATTATTTAGTGGCTGATCATCGCGCTCAGCGCTTCATGGCTCAGCATCGCGGACTGGCTCGAACAAGGATCGGGGGGTGCCATGCACGGACCGCCATTGAAATACTAGTCCTGCGACATTCTGGCTACTCATTGATGATTTGAGTTTGTAACATGTTACTGTTTATTAGCGTCGTGACTCGTGAGAGAGGGTGCTAAAGGATTACTACAAAGTCGGTCTCGGAGGCTCGGATGCTTCTGTCCTATGAGATCATTGAACAAAGTATCCGAGTATCCAACACTGTATAATGTTATACTAAGTTAATAGTTATGGGTTGCGTGCACACAATAGTAGCAGTGGCAAGTCAATTTAAAATGTCAAGCATACTTACAGTGTTGCCCGGTTTTTGCCGTTTTTTTGTACGTTTTATATAGTTTAATAGGTACAACCGGTTATTATCTCGGTTTTTTTCACTTTAAGCACTAGTGTCCTTTTAATTTTGTAATCAATAAGACGTTTATGTGTAATTTTATACTTAAGTATAAAATTCAGTCTTAATTTCTTTTGTATATTGAATATAGTACTTACCGTTTGGACCAGAACAAGTGAGCCATGTGGTATGAACAGCTCGCCGCGGCCGTAAGGACCCGAGGGCTGATGGATAATCTATGTTGGCTATTTATTTTGAGTTTTAAAGTATCTTTTTTTATCAGCCTGCTCTGTCCCACTGCTGAGCAAAAGCCTCACCCATAGCTTTCCAATCCTAACATGTATTAACAAATAATCGTCAAGAAAATAAAAAATAAAGTAACTATAAGTAAATAATGTTAAGTTACAAGATCTATTACAATTCTCTACCATTAATCATCAACAGTACACACAACAAATATAAAACTATGATGATATGAACAAGTAAAGTGAGGCAACCCTAAAATATATTATTTACGGTAAACACGGCGTGTTTCTTGCTAGGGGCCCGTTGATGCGTAACTTTGTGTAACTATATTAATTATCCGTTGTTGTTTGTATGTGCATACACTATACATGTAAGCTGTACGTGTACTGTCGGCCCCATCAGCGTACACATCTCCCGACTTTCAGGAAAAGCAATTACTTGCTGCAGTAAAAAAAGTTGGAAAAACTACTTTGAACTCATTTATATCGTATAGGTACTTATACTATATACTTAAATTTTTTGAGGGTAGACTGCTCTTATATAAAAGAAAGACTTTAAGGAAATACTGAAGGGTAGGTAATTTCCACAACAAAAAATATCTACGTATCTAGCTTCTTTTGTGGTTCATTAACTAAAGATCAAAGAGTTCTTTGTCATAAGTAGTTCATTAGACTATTATGTGCGAGTTCCACCAAAGACAACGAACGCGATCAGCGCTTCTAGACCGAGTTCAACAGCTGCTAATGGGCCTGAATTCTTGTCGCGCTGATGACGGTAGGTCGCGTACGGTTGGTCGTGACGTCAGCGAGCACAAGATACGGCTGTCGGTCGCCGCTGACGTCAGCGTCGCAGTATGGTGCTACTAGAACACAATGTATACTCGTACGCGACCGACCGTCAGCACGACAAGAATTCAGGCCTAGTTTCTACGCCTTGACACTGACAGCTCCAGAACAAAGTTTAAACGAGGTTTCATGAGTAAAATCCGCTCTAAGTAATAAATCTAAAAAAATGATGTCGATAAGGTCGGTGCAACGTATATCTTGTAGTTTGATGTTATCTTACCTGAGGATACGATGTTACCTTAAAGAAAAAGAAAACAAGAGATGTTATAATACAGTAGCAGATTAGAAACAAAGAAAGAAACTAAAAAAGCGTACTACAAGCATCGAGTGAGACATTTAATGCTCCTATTTACATACTACTTTGTTGCTAAACAAGACGTTTATAACTCTGAACATGTGTTAGTGTAGGGTTAGTATAAAAGGTTTTTAGACGCAAGAGAGATCGTCAGAGACCGGAATAGGTCGGAATATGTTGATAGTACCTCCGTCCGTATAAAATCCTGGAATTATTTTTAAGTTCAGAAATAAAACTTTCAAATTAGAGAGAGGTATTATCCACAAGTTACTTACTTCCTTTTAGTTAAGGCAAATAAACTAAGGGCTACCGCACACTTTCAGAGACAAAACTGTCTCGAGACAGACTATTTCCCTACTAGCGCGAGCGAGAGATAAATAGTCTGTCTCGTTCGCACTAGTAGGGAAATAGATTGTCTGTGTCTGGTGTGCGGTAGCCCTAAATGAAACCTATTCTGATCCCTGGACTTCCAAAAAGCTTATATTACAGCTAAAATCCTTAAAAATGTTTTTTTTTATATACCTAAGTACGCTTATCGTGCAATCAGTCCTTTGACTATTACTACAGAGTACAGAAGTACAGATATGTTGCCAGATTGAGACTCATGCAGTCAGGTGATCAGTGGGTAATGAGATCGACTCTTTGTATTACGTAGCTCATTGTAGGCTATCCAGGGTAAGAATATTGCGTAGACGTCTAGACGATGTAGGTAAAATAATCTATACTTTTATACTATAAAGAGAGATTGCAAATTTTGTGAGTTTGTATGTATGACACCTATTTGAAAAAATCTTGCACCGTTTGAAAGGTACATTATTCTCAATGGACATCCGGTACTTTTTATCCGGTTACCACGCGGGCGAAGCCGCGCACCGAAGCTAGTATACCTAATTTTAAGCTTAACTAGTTGTGCCACGCGACCCTCCTCCGCTTGAAATTATTATATAATTATGACTTCCTATTTAAATCGGATTTTTGTTAAAATATTCAAGGGTTTTTTTTTTGCAAGGAATTCGTATCCCTTTAGTAAAATAAAATAATATAACATCAGCTGCCAGTAAAAGTCCCGTCAAAATCGGTCCAGCCGTTACGAAGATTAGCCAGAACTGTCTGTTTGTTCGCACAGACTGAAAGACAAAAATTAAAAAAAAACAGTATTTTTGTTACAGGTACCGTATAAACTACGTATTTCATACACATTCAGGAAATAGCTGTTATTTTGAAATTACATACAGACACTTAAATAATTTTATTTATTTGTATAGATTAATATTTAACTTTTTTGCTAACACTCCTATCGACGAAAGTACAATAGTTTCTATAAAAAACAGTAAGTATACAATGCTAGCGAGATTTAAATAATGATTAACTATACATAATTATACTGATAGTAAGTTAATTGCGGAATTCCTGGTTATATTATATTAAGGGGAAGCTGTTTTCTAGGTATTATAAGTACTTTTAATTCTTTATTGTTAAGACTTTTGCATAAGGTAGTTACAAAGTATTTGAAAACAATCATATCTATCAAGGTGTTACATTAAAAAAATTAAATTATTAATTTTAAATTACGTGATATTTGCCCCCCACTCTCCCTTGTGAGATTGGGTGAGATTAGACTCGACTCGCTCAACCCCCTAAACGCCTCACGTATTTAATGGACGCCCCCTTACTTTTATTTATTTAGGTTGTAACATAATGACAATGATTTGTAGGTAACTGTTACTAACTACTCCAATATACAATTAAAATTGAAAAGTTATTTTTCTTATTAGGTTTTTTCTAAATATCGTTTACCTCTTCCATTGTCCAATTAAATAAGTTCAGTTATATTTATTCGAAGACAAACCGATCTTTTTTACCTACATGAATAATTAAATAAGCACCGTCTTGGTATACATAATACATAGTAGGTAATAACCGTTAAAATATTTTGTATTCTAAGAAAATAAATTTCAAATACACTGTGTAGCAATTTATTTGATTGCATACATCGAGGTGCAATACATAATTTAATGTATCCAGTTTCTTTGCAAGCGAGTGCACACGACCTTACACTGCAGTGCAGAAAAAACACAAGTGTTACAAAGTAATTTATTTTTAGTTGAGTTAAAAATATGATTTATTAAAAATTATAAGTATCCGATTTTGTATTCAGTGTTAGTGTTCCATTAAAGTCATTCGTTTTTAACCCCCGTCGAAAAAGAGGGGTGTTATAACTTTGTAGTGTATAAATGTGAATGTGAGTCTGTCTGTGGCATCATAGCTCCAGAACGGATGAACCGATTTTGATTAAGTTTTTTTCATTTGAAAGGTGTCTTATCTTAGTAAAAACTTTTATTTCAAATAAACATGATAAGAGAGCCGATTGATCTATGTTTATTACTGAATCGCGTTTGTTACTGCTGTCGAGATGCATTTTCATTATATCTATTGACGTGTTTAGATGGTATTAAATTAATTAAATTTAAAAAAAAAAACGAGTTGCTCACGCTAGAACAGCTGAGAGGCACAACAGCCGTGTCTCGCACGCTCGCATTGATAAAAAGCATACTTATTAATATGATTCTTCACGGCTCTTGCGCACGGCTTATTGTATTGCAAAATGTGCTTGCTAACTGACATATGATAGGAAGTCTCATTATGTTATAATATTAATGGGAAAAGTGGCAGTCACTGTATTTTTATAATAATTGAGATTGCTCAAATAACTGGTTAGAAATGACACTATTTACGCCCGTGCGTAAATAAATGATAGGTCCGTCAAATGATTTATTATGCTCCATAATACTCGCTATGAAAGTCATGTGAAAAATATGTTTCAGTTCGTTCGCCTTTTTGTTCAATTACCCGTCGAATGTAATTTACTTAATAAAGACCAGTGCTTGCGCGTTGTTTAAAAATATTTAAAAAATCTCATTACACACGTATACCTCATGGTAACAGTATTTAATTATTATATTTCGCAACACAAAGTGTTACCTACAGAGGAGTGCAAAAAAATTGTGTGCATTGTTGCAATTTTATTATGACAAAAAACGTATACAACTGGATCGGTGCATTGAATATACTGATTAGAATGTAGATAATAGAGAAATTATTTTATAGTCGAGGCGTGCACACGAAAACAATGTTTTAATGAAATGCGAGCAAAAAGTGTACGCACACTAAAATGTTTGCAGATAATGATGAAAAGAAAAATAACTGTGCATTTGTAGAGTTAGCATTATAAATTATAATTCATAATTAGGTAGACACACAATAAAATATGTAAAGTTATAGTTGGAAAGTCTTCGTTCATTTATTATTTATTATCCAGTTTGTACGACGATCATTTATTTTCAATGCTGACTGTACCTACGAGAATATGAAGTTTGCTCGTATACTTATAATTGGACGATTCCAGTGATATTCTATGGCTGATGGTGATAATTGTTGGAAAATTCAGACTAAGTTTTGGAACTATTATCAAAAAAAGTCTTAAATATCAAATAATTAGCTAATGCCTGCGACTTCGCCCGCGTAGAGTCCGGTATAAAAAGTATCCTGTGTTAATATAGGTAATAACCTATCTGTGCCAAATTTCATCCAAATCCGTTCAGTAGTTTTTGCGCGAAAGAGAAACAAACAAAATCCTCACAAACTTTCGCATTTATAATACTTATCTGACAACTAATAATTTAGTGTTATTTATCCGTTTCGTCGCCACGCCACTAATAAAATTTGCTCACTTTATTGCACAAGGTACAACTTTAATATTGAAGTAGCTAATTTAAAAATGGTTTGTGCTTAGGTGAAGGGGTTATTGAGCCGAAAGAAATTTAATACGATCAACACTAAACAGCACACTGTACCAACATTGTTGCAAAATAAGTAGGTAATTGATAAGTTCAACGGGATCAATTTTACAAATAAAATACATTGACCAATTGACGGGCCGATTTAATTCGCAGCTATTATTTGTTTAGAGGGGCCATTTATTGTGGCACACAGTGTTCTTATACTAATAGAAACTGATGCATTTGTTGTCCGAGAGGCCGCTCGTCATTGGGAACAAATCCAGTACAAGCTGGCTTTTTAAACATAACATAACGCCTGTAATCCCCGAATGGTTAGGCAGAGGAGTAGGTACCTTATACCTAGTACACCCACACTTTGCCAGTTATGTTTAAGTCCCATGTAATAGCAGGCGGGCCAATTGTCACCAACCGGGCACAAATCCAGACTACGTGGAAGCTATTTAGAAATTCCTTACCGAAATACCCAATACACTTTGCCCGTCCCGGGAACCAAACCCGAACCCCGGACCTCACGCTCAGCAGTTGCGCTTGCGACTACTCGACCAGGTGGTTTTCTTTCTAATGAAACTCCGTCTTTTCGCTCGGCTAGCTCAAGGTGAATATGTTACCATTGAGTACCCTACCGTTTTGTACTCGGACTCTGTAACATTTAATGGTATACAGGGTGTAAAAGACCTCATCACGAAGCCGTCAACCAAGCATTCTGTACATCAAACTAATTAACTTTACGCAAAAATTATTGCTGGAAAACGACATTTTTTTTTTGGGGAGAAAAATATTATTTGTTGTAGAACTCAATGTAACACACTCAAAACATTGTGCTGATGGATGGATTGATACGGGGGTCGTGGAGGTGTTTAAAGTAAAATTCTTACATTAAAAACTTGTATTTAAAAAAAAACTTGTATTTAAAAAAAAAACTTGTCAAAAAGTTGGAACTTTGACCCCCAATATCTCCGTAAATAGAAGGTTCCCAGGTATGGTGTAGAACAAAAAAATGATCTAATGACGGGGAGAACCAGTGCCTTTCGGCTTCGTTAAGAGGTGTTTTACACCCTATATATGTCGCAGTCAATTCGTATAACACGTCGTATTACATAATGGCGCGCCGGATTGAGAAACGGCGACGTTTTTCAATCCGGCGCGCCATTATGTAAAACGGCGTGTTATACGAATTGGCTGCGACATAGACATGCGATGTTGAGGAATGAAGAAAAC
This sequence comes from Xestia sexstrigata, assembly GCA_941918905.2. Taxonomy (NCBI): domain Eukaryota; kingdom Metazoa; phylum Arthropoda; class Insecta; order Lepidoptera; family Noctuidae; genus Xestia; species Xestia sexstrigata. Next base: position 4,232,358 of record OW799200.2, on the reverse strand, counting down.
GTAGTGAGGAAAATGTTGAGCATGAATTGTAGATGGCTTTATGAATTGGGGGCTGCGGGACTGTTCGAAAGAGATGAGAGAGAGAGACCAAAGAAACGATGGATGGACTGTGTGAAGGATAATATGGCTAGAAAAGAGTTGACTATTGAGATGTAATAGAGAAGTATGGAAGACATGCTGAACCGACCCCAAATAATTCGAGGACCCGAATAACGTAGCGGTAGTGAGGCTAGAGAGCAGCGGTGGCCCAGTGGTGGCAGCCCCGACTTACGAACAGTAAGTCGGGGCTGCCACCACAGTCGGGGTTTTTTTTATGTGTGTCACCACACATAAAAAAAAACAAAATCATCAGGCTGGATCTAAGTTGAATTAATTAGGGGCTGGTTTGATACAACTGGCTCAGCATCGCGGGCTGGCTCAAGCAAGGGTCGGGGGGGGGGGGGGGGTCGAACGGGCACGTCGCGCCGGACCTCGGCGGAGGTCAGAATGTTGCCGGTTTGTATTTGTATGTTCTACGAACGGTTGTGGTGTCTTTACTACTTTCCTGTAAGAGGGTGATAGCATCGTCGGGGGTGATAAGAGTATGCCTTGGACGGCGGACTGAGCTGATGCGCGATGGGTCGTATCGGTCGGCCGATGCTTAATAGCTGAATCGAAAAACCGTTTGAAGGGCTCGGTGGATGTAAACCTGAGATGTCATCGGCAAATAGGGCTACTTGAACTTTCTTGTTCATTGGAATGTCGCTGGTCCTCGTAAACAGCGTGAAAACCAGGGGAAAGAGAACGGACGAGGATAAGGTCTTCCCCACACGAGGCCTGTGTCCCAGCAGTGAGAACATTAATAGGCTGATGATGATGAGTGAGGCTGCCTTATGTTCTTTGAGTCTTCGGGTTCGAATCCCGGTAGGAGCAAATGTTTGTGTGATGAGCGTGGACATTTGTTTCTGAGTCATGGATGTTTATATGTATAATAAGTATGTATTTACAAACAAAAAGTATCTATGTAGTATATCAACAATCTGTTGTCCACGACGACGCAAGCCTCGTTGCTTAGTGTGGTATTAGATGGCGCTGTGTGCAATGTCCAGCGATATTTATTTATTTATTTAATTCGGGATATTTAAACTCGATACTTGCCAACGGATGTAGGACACTGAATGTTTAATAATTAAAGACAAGATTTCAATTTATGCATTAAGTACCTATTTAGGGACACGTCATTTTTGGGTGAATCAATGCTACTCGGGTTGCGACTCTTGTTTGCTAGTCAACCGAATGGGTAATTGCTTTATACAGGGTGTAAACAGACTCTTCACGAAGCCGTCAACAAAGCATTCTGTACATCAAACTAAGTAACTACGCAAAAATATTTGCTGGGAAATGACTTTTGTTTTGGGGTGAAAAATCACTTTTTTCGGTAGGACTCAATGTAAAGCACTCAAAACATTGTGCTGATGGATGCATTGAATAGTACGGGGGTCATGGAGGTGTTTAAAGTAAAAATCTTACTTAATGTAACATGCAAGGTTACTTACAAGATTTTGTTTTTTTTTAACTCCCCTCTAACAAAGCAAAAAACTTTTTTCTTCCATCTTTGTTTTCTTTATCATAAACTTTTGTTTCCTTCAACTGAAATAATAGTTTTTTTTTGGTTTCCTCACGTTTTCTGTTTTCATAAGCTTGCCAAATTCTTTTTAAGAACTTTTCCCACTACGCATTTGCAGAAAACATGTGCTCGCCCAAACGGCCAAGCCACATATTTTGTCCAAGGTCTACACACCTTAGTCAAAATATGTGGCTTGGCGCCGACAAACTCTACAGTTTGTGAAGTTAGACCTTGTAGAGTTCGGGCGCGTAGAGTTAGAAACTTGGCTCTACATAAGATCTGATAACTTATTGACAGTGCGAGTCATATGGTCTCGTCTTGGCAAAATTTTCTTTTTGTAAGTTGCTTGTGACATTTTTTTTTAGGGTGTATTTCTTGCACATCACAGACGCCAGGAGTCCCTTTATCGATTTTCAGACCTCTACCGTCAAAATTGCGGAAGTCTCATACAAACTTCCATCCCCTAGGGTTGGGGGATAAAAGTTACAAGTTTTATAATTTGTTTGTTGTATGTGTACTAATAATAGCTTACATACCAAATTTCAGCTTTCTAGGACATTAGGAAATACCCTAAGTATTTTGATGATCATCAGTCAGTGACGAAATCAGGGATTATTAGATATCAATAAAATCTTAAGTATAAGAGCTATGCCATTAAAACTTTATACGTTTAATAAGTCCGCCTTTGACATCATATTCCGAGAATTTTGTTTATCTGGTAAAGTCAAGTTATAAGGGTTCAAAAAAACGATGAAGCGCTTCGAGAAAAGGTAGGTAAGAGAATAAAATACTCCACTTGCGTTTTATTCAGATTACTGACAAGCAAGCAAGACATATATTTTAGCCACCGTTTTTTTTTAAATAGCATTGAACGCCAGCTCCATATAGCCAAAAAAAATTTTTACACCGATTCTTGCACAGCACCATCTAGCATCAGCTGGGAAGCTGGCCCTGACAACACCTCATTAACGTGATTAACTTTGGAACGAGGCTTTAATCCGGCTTGCAAAAGCAACTCAAATATTATGTGCATGACCCTTCCAGAGCACACGTTCATTGCCTAACCAAACGAGCTGACCTGTTCACCATTTTATTTAATTGTAGATCAAAATAAACTAGTACTTCTTTTTAAAATTCATCACAGCTCTCCTGCCCTTATCCCAATGGGGGCCTATCGTTTTTGAGCTCACCAGATGGCGCAACTGTCGAGTCCTTACTGGACAGTTAACATAAAATAGAATTATTGACAAGACCTTTCTTGTCAATAATTCTATTTTATATTTTAAAGTACCAATAACGTCATAAAAAGTTTATTTTATTACGTATAACAAACATATTGTAAACTTCAGATACATAATTTACAATATTCTCCCTAAAATTAGCAAGCATGAAACATTTAAAAATCATTCTACCTCCAAGTAAATCTTCAAGTCATAATTAATCAGGAATGGCTCAGTCTAGAACACAATCGTGAGTATTATTATAAATACGTGATAAAAAAGCACGCAGCGCGCGAACACAGTATGACATCTGACTTTTCGGATGACCTTAGTCTACACGAACGCCTCTAGCGGCGAATTCATGCGCAATAGCCCCCATTCGTCCAGGCGAATGGGGGCTAACGCGCATGACGACCCCAGGGTCGGCGCAGCATGTCTTGTTCTTCCATACACGCATACATAAATTGGGATAAGAGGATGAAGATGATGCACTGTTTTACTGACAGACACCGCTATGCCTGAACCATAAGGTCTCTTGCAATAAGGAAAAAAATCAAAGTTTTTTTAAATAAGTATGATTTTCGTTTTCTCGTTGATACATCTATTCAGAGTGCGTATTACAAACACGTGTTGGGTGTAGGTCGCACTTAACCTTTCTGAAAAACATTATAATCATCTAATGTCAAAAGGATGCTGTTTCTCCTGTATGCTGATTCTTTCTAGTTGCCTGCCAGCGTTCTGGGCACTTTTCCCGTTGACATTTTCACTATTTATTTTAGCTTACAACTACAAAGCTACTGCTTGCGCTACTACTGCTACTGCTTGCGCTACTACTGCTACTGCTTGCGCTACTACTGCTACTGCTTGCGCTACTACTGCTACTGCTTGCGCTACTACTGCTACTGCTTGCGCTACTACTGCTACTGCTTGCGCTACTACTGCTACTGCTTGCTAGCGCTGCTTGCTGCTGCTGCTTTAAACTATAAATTTGTAAAATATGTACCTATTTATAAACAAATTAATGTACTATCAATAGAAACTGAAATAGCTAGAAAAACAATAAAACACAGCTGCTCTACACGTAACAAAACACAGAATGAAGCTTTAACAAACCATCAAAAAACCCCCGCTATATTTAATGTCAATTTAGACCTTTTAAACATAACTGAAACAGAACATTCTCTGTTTTAATACGTCCAATAAATAATAAAACAGCAGACTTCATTGCAAGTTGAATATAAATTGTGTAATTAAATGTAAATGCTTGGTATAAACTAAATACAGAAGCGGGGTGGTACAGATAGACATTGTAATACTATGTGTAGCTATGTATATTTATTCAAAATGGCCTACTTAGATATTTATATGAGACGGGTGTGTTATATGCGGGTTCTCTAGATGCTAATGTCATCGATTTATTCTTCTTTCTTTCTTTCGTCAATTGAGTTTAGAGCTTTGCTTTTTGTGCGCGTTAGCGAAGCGTACATTGTTACGAGTTGTGTATAGATAAAATAAGAATTGAGTCTGAAAGTGGAACCGGTGACTGAAAAGTTGTGTGGTAAACGGTTGTCGTGGTATGGGCATGTGATGCGGAGGAATAAGGAAAATGTGAGGAAAGTTTTGAGTATGAATGTAGATAGGGTATAAGAGTAGAGGAAGACCAAAGGAATGATAGATGGACTGTGTCAAGGATATGGCAAGTAAGGAGGTGTCTGATGAGATGACGAGTAATAGAGAAGTGTGGAAGAAAAAGACATGCTGCGCTGATCCCAAACGAATTGGGATTGTGTAAAGAACTAAGACAGTGTTACTTTATTGTATGCCTAAGTTTCGACATCGGGTTCTGAATATTTAATGCAATTGAGTCTTTGGCATGAAGACATATTTACAGATCTTATGAAGATTCACTTGGGTGGCTGCCGCAGACAATTCCGACAAAATCATAGTGTGTAATTTTAATTTTGTACTGCGAAAGGTAACATTACTGTAAGCACTGCAATATATTACTTCTATCTTAAAAAAATATTCTTTCATCATTACGGAAAAGGGTAATAAAACGTTACTAATAGGTGTACTACTATGGCAGTTTCACACCTAGCAATAAAACAGAGAGACCTAATAAACGACTGCAGGACTGAACGTCCCACGGAACTCAACAATGTATGAAAAATAATACTGGTATACAGAACCGGAAAGTAACATCGCGAGAAACATAGTTTCAGCGGAAACGTAACTTAAATACTTATTTAAAAGGTGAACTTGAATTTTGATATAGCAAATGTATTCTTAGGTATATTAAGAACCGGGGTTGCGGGACTGTTCGAAAGAGATACCGTGGCCCCGGAACACAAAGGGCGATGAAGGAACATGGATGGGTTTTAGTCAGTAAAAGTCTGACACTCCCTCCTGCTCCGCCCAAAGCGGGAGAAATAATTTGATAATTTCCCATCCGAAAAAAAAAAAACAAAAAAAAGGTATATTAAGAAACAAGAAGTTTGCTAAACGAAGAGTAGTCTATTGAATAGTCAGGTTATGATCTTATCAATTTGTATTTATGATTCACACTTAATAAAATCATCGCAGAAACTTATATACCTAGAAAACCGGTAACCGAGACACCGCGGCGAACTATTTGCTTTCATTGCATAGCCGCCTATATGAGCTGTGTTGTGTGCTGTCACTTCTTAAAGCTACGAAAAACATGATTCATATTTCTTTAGGTAACCGTTAAACGATCTAGTCTTGTCAGAACTACATTCAATTAACAAAAGACCGGAATAGCTAGCAAATGGAGCAACCCACTACTCATTGTTACATCGCGCGACAGTAACCAATCGGAAACAACGACGCACGCGACGCCACGCCGCAGCCACGCCGGGTTCATCTAATTACAGGCGTTTATTTCCCCTTGCTCGCTAATTCGATGATGAAGGAAACATGTGTCTCGTGTGAGCATTCCATTTAGACGCTCTGATGTTTATCTACTCTGTGTCGCGTTTCTTTTTGTAACAATGTTAGGAGAGTGATTGCAACACCTGCCGCCATTTGCATTGTAAAGAATGAGGTACTTAATTTATTATTTTAAATAAGTTTCTTTGTTGAAAATATTGTAAACTGGTGATGAATGGTCTGAAGGTAAGCAATTGCTGAGAGTCTGAAAGGTGTAGGTACTTATAACAAAGTATTTGATTGAGTAGCTCTAACGCTCCAAATGCTGCCTACCTAAAAGTCCAAAATCGTAACAGATCACTCGGATGACCACGACCAACGATCAACTGCCAAACACCTCCGTTGGACACGCGTGACATTGCGACTCACGACATCGACATCACGGTGTACACTTATACGTACACGAAGTCGGCACTACTCGTATCTGATCTCCTCGCTTGTAGAACTACATTCGCCTGACACAATGCTCTCACTGACTCACAATAGCGAATTATGTATTATTTTAAATTGACGTAATTGAAAAATATGCAGCCGGTCGCGCGCGGCGCTCGAATAAATTGATTCATACGTATAATAATAACAACGAGTAAATAATTAAATAGATGGGACTCGATCGGGCTCGCCATAGTAATTGCCTACGAGTATTATTTAAAACGTGCGCATTGATTGCAATGTATAAAATGAGATACAATAATAAGATAACATTTCTTGCTTCTTTTATTCGGATGCTTTTGAATATTAACTGGTTTTAAAGGACTTTGAGCTTTCGAGGAAGATATTTAGTTAATGCTCTGATTGTTGTTAATGTCTTATTAATTCTTAACGAAAAAGTATTAAATGAGGAAGAATTATTACATTAATACTTATCAATCTAAGTGTCCAGCCTTTTCCAGAATATGTTGGGTTCGCTTCCAGTCTAACCGGATGCAGCTTAATACCATTAATTTACATGGAGCGACTGCCTATCCGACTACTAAAAACCATTGACTAGCAGAATTCTAACAATAACATCAAAAAATGTCAAAATAAAGGAACAAGGAAGGAATAATCTCGTTTCATTCTATCACATTAACAATGCTATCTAGATTGTCCTGACCTAAAAAATCGCGACAGTTCATTAAACACCGTGATCGCTGTCACCGCTACCTACATCCAGCACGTTGATAGCGTGATGAGTCACATTTAATTGGTACAACAACAAATATACCTAATGGTGTGTCTTGTTTGCTCTATGACGGCGCGGAGGGCCAACGCACCATGTCGTTCACTAAAACGAATAATAAAATGAACGTTATTAACAGGACCACGTTAGAAACATTTGTAGGTACACTGGCGTGAATAAAAACTGCACACACAACGAGCGTACACTGGAGTTATTCTTAACTTAGTAATGTGCGGTTCCGTACTAAATGAAACTACATAGTACAGGATAATAAAATAAGATCAGAATAATGAGTCTTACCAACTGTGTCAATCTAGCTTGCTAAGTCATAACTTTAAAGTTTTCTGATGTACTTTTGTCATCGTCAAAGCCTTTAATAGATTAATTTACAAACAATCTGATAATACTACTACCTTTTGACGCAAACTAGAAATTATTCCAATAAAAACTTTCCTCAAGGATAAATGTAAACAAACATATTTTCCATATTAATGACATTTAAGTTGTCCCTAACCCGACTGAAAGTCAACAGGTTTAACTTTAAAGACACAGAAAACTAAAATACATGCATGTTCAAACAAGCACAACAGAGCAGGAATAATTTTAACGTCGTAATTAAATTTCAACTTTATCTCATTCATTTAAAAGCTATATTTATATGTGTGGTTGATTAAAAAGTTGCCTTATGTTTACAGATGAGTGTTCTATAGCGCTAGATGCGCTTCCCACTTAATTAGCAACTTACTTTCTTATTATACATAACTGTGTACCTGTGTATACATATGTGGAGATACAAACATGTGCATATACCACGTCCAGTACCACGGTACACTCGTTATACAAACGTCGATAGAGAATCGTTTCGTTTTAACTCGATTGATTTTCGAGTTACAAATCGAATGAGAATTGGCAACTGTATAAACCGAAGACTAATTGTTTCATCTTCTTATGATATTTTGTTTACAAAACTTGTTGGTGAACCTTTATTAATAAATTAACATTCTCAATAGGAATCATTTTATTTTATTTTATTGAACCTAACTTGATTATACTTTTGTGGTAGAAAACGAATTAAAGATGGAATGATCATAATATAAAAAAAAACACTGGTGAGTAGAGTTCTTTAACAAAAATTATGAACAAACAGCTAGTAGTTTGACGGGCAGCAAGCCTCCTACAGGAGGCGCGTCTTCAATAACCCCGACTTTGTGTGTGTGTGTGTCGCTGCGGTCGGGTGTATTCGAGTCCGGGTGTGGAAACTGTACCTTTAGCCATCTGAGTAATTTGACTACCTGTAATGCTGTAACAACTGTCAAAGATCAACAAATGACAGCTCAGAACAACGGCTTTACTTGCTTCCCGAGGTACTCGTTATGTATTAGATGGTCACCCATCCACAGACCAACCTTCGCAAGCGCTGATTAACGTTGAAGATCCACCCTTGTGGCTGTTATTATCGAGCCACGAGCTCCACGAGTTAGTAACTTACAACTGGGCACATTTAAATAGTTACTTACAAATGTTACGATGGTAAGGCCTGCCGCCACAATGAGGTCGGCCGATCCATTTGATAAGATACCTACCTACTTATTGTTATTCCACAATCTACTGTGTATCTATCTATCCTGCTTGTAATGCACGCGTGATATTCTTACATTCTGAATAGTAATGCCTGTTTCTAATTAGCTATAGAAACCACCTAAACGAAGGGCAAAATATTTTTGCACTGTTGCGTAAAAAACAGTGCACTTTTATGTTGGTGCCGTTTAGTGCTAGAGAAAGTAGAATAATATAATTGGTCTTATCTCTCACGCCAGACACGCCCGTCAAGCTAACAGAAACTGTCAAATTTTCCCAATCCACCTTAAACTTATTACTTGAGCGTTAAAGTTGAAAATCTATTAAAGAAATTTGACAGATTGTAGTAGCATAGTGTGCTTGGCGTCTGTACATGTAAAAAAGCAATCCTTTCGGTGCTCAGCTCTATTTTAACCAACTGTGGAGGAAGAGGAACCTAAAAGGGTAATGCGGAAATGCGTTATTTAATTAGATTTAACTACCCTCTTCAACATTGTCAATCTGAAGCGAAATGACTTGCACTTGAACTCGGCTTCTCAACGAATAGTTGGGGCCACTTCAGGGATCTTTAGTACCCCATTTTGCCGACCAATATTTTTTTTTTGACGACCCAAATGGCTCAGCGGTAGTGTGGCTGCCTTACGTTCTTAGGGTCCCGGGTTCGAATCCCGGTAGGAGCAAAATGTTTGTGTGATGAGCACGGACATTTGTTTCAGAGCCATGGATGTTTATAAGCATGTATTTTCAAACAAAAAGTATCTATGTAGTATATCAACTATCTGGTGTCCACGACACAAGCCTCGTTGCTTAGTGTGGCACCTAGATGGCGTTGTGTGTTATGTTCAGTGATATTTATTTATTTATTTTGCACATTTGGATTTTAAAAGCTAAGTACAGGATTTTTTGAAAGCCCCAGTAACTTAGCAGGTTAAGTGGAAGTGGGATGACGCCGACCATGTCAGTCTGGCAATGGAGTAAACTAGTCCTGGAGTGGTGATCGCGTACCGGTAAAATGTGGTAGGAGACACACCCCAGTTTAATGGACTGATCCGATTAATAAGGTGGCTGGGACAGACTTGATGTGGAAAGCAGAAGGGGTCGCGTGTGATTGATTGAATCATTACTTTATTACAAATTAATTCTTGTCAATTTCTTTTATACTAAGTACCTACATTTTGCCCGTAGCTTCGTTCGAGCTAACGTCGGAAGTTTTGATGATATGTTGGAACTGTTTTTTTTTTAAAGATTCTTTATTGGTTTTCTGTTGTTTATATCATACTAGGATTTTTCCGCGGCTTCGCTAGCGTTTATATGTCACGGGAACGTTTTAAATATATAGTCTTTGACACTCGGCCGCGAATAATATTGTGATCAACATAAAACCTGACACTGACCTGCAAATTGAAACAGAAAACGTTAGAAAATATGAATTTTGCTGGCTACCGTGGACCATAAGGGTCACTTCAGAACTTCAGACAGAACGGAAAAAAGAGCAGATTACTAGTTGCTTTGAAACAGGACCGTAGTATCATAGATAATTTGTAAAAAATTCTTTTTCTTGTTATTGTGATGTTTAGATGTCATACCCTTACGTGTGCGGAGTTTTGCCAGGTAATTCAATTTAACCTTATAAAAGTACGTGATTTGCGTTACATATGCAGGCGCTCCATGTAAATTACTGGTATTCAGCTGCATCCGGTCAGCCAGAAGGACGACCCAACAAAGTTGGTAAAAGGCTAGGTGGATACGTGATTTGCGTCCCAGAGGACCGGCTGAATTTTTGAAATAGATTGGTAATGAGGAAGGGAAAAACTTTTTGGAAATCGTAGGTAACTCACACACATTTTGTATACTAATATTATAGTATAAAGACGTAAAGGTTTGTAAGTTTGGATGTACTGGGTAATCTTCGGAACCACTGATCCGTTTCCGAAAATCCTAGAACATTCCCGAGTGTCTATAGCTATATTTAAAACGTTGCCGTGGAGTATTTTCCCATCATAATGCAAGCCAAGCCGCGGACAAATCCTAGTTTGACATAAACAACAGAAAAGCAAAAAGAATAAAAAAAGACAGTTCCAACTTATCATCAAAACTCCACCATCCTCGAATTCACATGACAATAATATTTTTTATTGTTATTATAATTTTATTTCATCAACCAAAAAACATGTTAATAACATACGGAACTGCTTATATTGAACATAATTATAGTAGTGGGCTCTCGCTTGGATGGCTACGGGGTTCCGTGCCGGCCAGGGTAAATACCATGTCCAAACATTTTGGCTATCGGGCGCGGTAGGGTTGGCAAACCACAGGTCGGACTGATAGGATAGATGTACAAAAATAAAATGACAGTGTTAATTGGAATTGAATTTGCATTTGGAATTTTAGGGTTAAATTTTTTGATGCCGACTCAGCACCAAATTCCAACACCGGGAAATATTTTGGGTTTACACGCGTTTAGTGTTACTCTAAACTTTATCCGAACCCGCGCTTAGCTTTTGCTCTAAGCTTCTATTCCCGCGAGTTGCATCCTACGCCGTTGATTCAAATGGGTAGTCAGAACACATAAAGCTTTGCTGCAAGATTAACAGGCAAGCTTTAGCTACTGTTCCATCACTGGCTGCCAGAAAACCCTTGCAACGTTGCTGGAGATGGCGATAGTACCCATTCTGTGTTGGAAGATACCTATAATGCAGAGAGAGTGAATAGGCTAGTTTCCACCTTTAATAAATTGCAAATCTATTTAGTCCGTCAGTTAGAGTATTGGAAAATAATGGACACGTATTTATTGTTTTTGTAAATCAATGAATATTGACAAAGATAAATCGCATCAAAACTCAAGAGTGGGGGCTCGTGACGTCACAACGCACTAAAAATTATAGCACGGCGGCGTGACGTATTGAGAATTTTAAAAGCGTCGTATCTTTGTCAATTTTGGTTTACGTAACAAAAGAAAAATACGTGTCAAATATTTTTTGATTCTAACTGACGGACTAATTCGATTTTTTCAGGACACAAGCCTATTGAATGGACGATGTTCATGGATATTTGAAATTTTGAACAGCATTGTCTCGCTCACTCGTACACAACGTATAGCTATTGTTTCATGCGAGCGAGCTCATCTCATTGTAAAGTTGAGAACACTTTTTTGTGCAATCGTAGTCTATGATCTAGATGTATAGGGAGTAGGTGAAGTAATTACAAGAATCAACTTGCCAAAGGTAGTAAGTACTTCGAAGGCGACAGTGGTCACATACCGTAATCGCTAAGCCATTGTAATGATGATAGATCACAACGATATGACATTTATGTCACTCTGTGAAGACGGCTACAGACGCCAATGTCAATATAGTATATAGGTACTTTCGTCTGTGGACCGGGACTCGGGGCGCCATTGTTTAACTATTGTGTCTACTTCGCTAACAGATGAAGGGATACTACCAAAATAAAAGAGGTGTTTAATTTGGTTAATCGGTCTCGTCGGCATTCGCATCTCTTGCCACGGTAAGACATTATTTTTTTTATAAAAACCATGCTTTCAGCATTTTACAGTTGGCTCAGTGGTAGCGGCCCTGACTTACGATTAGTACGTTCTGGGTTCGCACCCGGGCTCTAGTTTGTGAGATTTATTTCATCACCACTGCTCTCAAAAACGTGAGGAAACCGGCATGTCCTAGATTCAAATTCAAAGACGTGTCATCTGCCAACCGGCACTGGGCCCGCGTGGTGGATCAAAGTCCGTTCCCTCTCATTGAGAGGAGGCCAGTGTCCCAGCAGTGGGGCCATTACTGGCTGATTATGCTACCTATGCAAATTTCTAAAATCAAAGAGTCCAACCGTCCGCCGCCGCCTGTTTACTAAGAACAGTAGAACCAGCAACAGAACAATATAAAACCTTAATGTTACCCCTCGTATTTAGTATAACTGTAAATTATACATTTGTGTATCATTATTTATTACGATAATAACATGACTAACATTCATAAAGAATAATATAGACATATTATTTTAACTTATAATCGACACGCGAGCAATTACTGTGCTCGCCAAATAACATATAAGAATACGTATTATGATTCTAATTTGAAACCGTCAGCGTATCTTTATATTATAATATATTATTGCTATAAGATTACTTTGTCGTACAGTCACGAGCATTAATATGTACGCACTTAGCAGAGTTCAAAATCGACTTTGTCTATTACTTACAACTTTCAGGATTCAAAATACTACGTTCGTAGCCACATAAAATTACACTCTATGCATTAGGAGAAAATCTGTTTTGAAAATTACTGAGTGTGTACATATTAGCGCTTGTGACTGTACAGTACAGTTTCAAGAACCCGATTAGAAGATTATAACTTTTAAACTATGGTTTAAGTTGCAGTGCCGAAGGGCAGGCAGCGCAGTTAATTTTGCAGGTTGTGTAAAATTACGAAGAATGCAATGTCATTAATTGCTACGTAAAAGGATAAACCCCGACATTATTGATGCGTTTTTATATACTCACACGAGTATAGAATATAATGATATCGTATTACTGCTGAGCTCAAAAGAGTCACTGTAAGGTATTATTTGCGCGACATCCATATATACTTATTACTTAAAAGGTGGGTCATTGCTGCTGTCATAACAAAACATCACGCCTGGAATCCCGTAAGGATGAGGCAGTCATACCTCTAATAGTACACCTACATTTCGAAAGTTGGTTTAAGTCCAATGTAACAGGGTGCTAGACGAGCTGGCATGTTGCTATCAACCTGAGCACAAATCCAGACACCTTGGCTGCTACTGAGACATTCCTGATTGCGTTTATTAAATTAATTCCTCCCGTGTACCCAGTAATATTTGTTATAATACCGGGTATTAAAAGAAGATCAAAACCATCAAAATATCAAAGAATTCCGTCAGAATTCTCCGTTAAAATTCAGAGCATCGTGACACGCCCCTTAAGTTGAAGTATGGATGCCAAATAAATATTTTGAATGCACCAGTTGTCGCCCAGCCGTAGTGGCTTCACTCCACCACGATTTAGTTTAGAAAGGCCGTAAAGTAAATAGTGTGTAGTCAGTCGTTTACTATAAAAACAAAGGGGGAAGGTCTGTGGCGATCAAATAAAAAGGTCGCTCTTCAAAGTTGTCTATTCAAATTCTCCAACTAAATATTGTCCTCTCTTTATTATTTTAAACAAAAAGCTTTAGACTTTTCTTTGTTTTTTAGGCTTTAAAAGCAGGAAATAACTTTTACGTAATTATATTTTAATGGAGTGACCTCATTATCAACGCTAATCCGGCTTGAAAGTATAAAAAGAGCTTATGTCCTTACAGTAAAGACGTAATTCGCAGCATTTCGTTTTGTTTTAGTATCGGACGCCGTTGCGACTCGACAACAGGTCGGTTTATTCGCTTTTATTGCATTGATTGTCAGACCAGGCCAAGCCGATTCCTTGTCGATGGCTGTGGTCACTCCGTTAAGCATCCAGCTCCGCCAGTATTTGGTTGAATTGGACAGCATATTATTAACCATCTAAACAATGAACAATGCCTTACTGATTTTAATTGGACCCAGAGCAAATTTTCTGTCTTGAAGACGGACACAAGATTTTTTAAATATTTTCAGGCGGGTCGAACAAATTATTATTACATATTACATTCTCTCCTTGTTTTTAGTAGTTTTATACAAGTTCTACTTTTTTGTATAAGTACAGCAGGTATTTGTCAGTTATTGATTGATTTCGACTAATGGCGCAGCGGTAGTGAGGCTGCCTTACGTTCTTAATCCGTTCTTAGTGCCGGGTTCGAATCCCGGTAGGAGCAAATGTTTGTGTGTATATACAATAAGTATGTATTTACAAACAAAAAGTACCTATGTAGTATATCAAATATCTGCCGTCCACGACACAAGCCTCGTTGCTTAGTGTGGCACTAGAACAGATGGCGCTGTGTGTAATGTCCAGCGATGTATTTTTTATTTTTTATTTCCGACTTTATTAGAGAATGTCAGTAATCTTCAGGCTTCTGCAACCAGTGAGCGTGTATGTTCTAGTGTATGAACGTGGACATAGCAGAAAGAGTATGTTAGAATCGTAAAGCAGATGGTATTCTGTAGTTTCTGCTTACCCCAATGGGGAAAAGATATGTAGACGACTTTCGACCTTACCACCCTTTTATTTTATAACTACTCTTCAAGCAAAACTTCTAGCACTAGTTTAATTATCTACCATAGTTCGAAAAGCCCTTGTAACTTTGCAACCACGGTTTTATGTTACCTAGGTGTTTGTTTTGTTAAAGTTTGTTTTTATATGAAAATAACTGTACACTTATTTTGGAGAACAGCAAAGGAATTTCTCAAAAACCATTATCTGCTTTTTGAGCAACAAAAATAAGCTCGTCGCTAAGATTTAGCCAAGAAAAATCGAGGATAATAAAATTAATAGTAAATAGTGAGTACCTACCCATAAACAAATCTAATCAAATTCAATATTTATGGAAATTATTAGACGTAGGATATGGATTTTTTCCAAATATTCAATCCTTTTTACACCAAGGTTACTGGGCAACAATATGAAATACCTTCCTTCTAGACACTTGTTTGTTGTGTCGGATTCGCCTAACCTAACTTTGATGAAGAAAAACACAAATATTATAAAAGAGATTAAGTTATTTAGGGAGTTTTCTTTGGACCTACTGATCCGCAGTTTCCACAGAATGTCATGAGCACGTTAAAAAAAGTGAACCGTCGCGGGACGCCTGGCAGATGTGAAATCGAAATTATTTTGTACAAATAATAAATACGCTTTAAAAAAGTCAATAAAAAAAAAAGACATGAAAAAAAAAAGAAAATAAAAACAAAATGACTCGATTCACAAAAAGAAAAAACCCTTACGCTGAGATCGTAACCCTGCGCTTGTGTCCCGAGACCAGCTGGCTTGTTGTAAACCGAGTCGAATATGTAGATCTTATGCTGCTCGAGAGCAGTGGTGGCCCAGTGGTGGCAGCCCCGACTTACGAACAGTAGTCGTGGGTTTGAACCCAGACCGGCGCATTACTTTGTGTAATTTATTTCATCACCACTGCTCTCAAAACGGTAAAGGAAAACATCGTGAGGAAACCGGCATGTCCTAGAACCAAAAATTCGAAGACATGTGACATTTAACAATCCGCACTGGGCCCCCGTGGTGGATTATAGCCCTTTCCCTCTCATTGAGAGGAGGCTGTGTCCCAGCAGTGGGAAAATTATAGGTTGATGACGACGACGATGCTGCTTCAAACACGCGATTTTCATTTGCTTTGCCACGGTGTGCGTCGCGACGCTCGCCGTGCTATTTTCATTTGCTTTTTTGGTTTACCCGCGCCTAAAGATGTTTCACATCAAAACCTTTTTTTTTTTTTTTTCTGCTGGAAATCATCAAATGACTTCTCCCGCTCTGGGCGGAGCAGGAGGGAGTGTCAGACTTTTACTGACTAAAACCCATCCATGTTCCTTCATCGCCCTTTGTGTTCCGGGGCCACGGTATCTCTTTCGAACAGTCCCGCAACCCCGGCAGGCATCGGTCCTTACGGACCCCTTCCTTTTTGCTGACTCTCTTTGATTCACATCAAAGCCTTCCCGTGTGATAAAGCGAGCGAGAACATGGACAAAATGTAGTATACTACAAAACCACTAACACAACTGACCCAGTGTCAAGATAAGTTATTTTATTTTCTGAGGGTGAAGCAGGAAAAGCATTTAGTGAAACCGAAATGGAAAACAGCTTTTACAAGTAAGACAACAGGATGTGAGGACGTGCGGCATACTAGACGCAGTCGCCTTGAATAGCAGTGTGGGCTCGTTATTACCTTTACGGACACTAAAATATAATTATTATATATCAATACTTAGGTTTGACTGTAGACGGAACGTCAAGCATCTTTTATTAGCCAGTTTTATATCTACGAGTATGTTTCGCTCGGCTTCACAACGATCTTATCTTTCAAAGTGAAAAATTTCACTGAAATCGCGGGACCGGTGTGTGGATTGAAATTGGGGGTTTTCGGAGATTAGCTAGCATGTACGGAACTACGAACATAGTGATTTTCATACATATATGTATATACTAGCTGTTGCCCGCGGCTTCGCCCGCGTGAAGTTCGGTAACCATCTCACTGGATCAAGATAAAGCGATAAATAGTGTCCCACGTGTTAATCCAGGTTATGAACTATCTATGTGCCAAATTTCATAATCATCACAATTATAATCATTACAACAAGCATTATTATCACAATCATTATGACAATCACCATCACTATCACAATTACCATCATTATCAAAATCACCATCACTATCACAATCACCATCATTATCACAATCACCATCACAATCACCATCACTATCACCATCACCATCACCATCACAATCACAATCACTGTCACAATCAGCATCACCATTATCATCGTGATCACAACCATTATCATCGTTATCACAATCACCATCACAATCACAATCACAATCACCATCACTATCACCATCACCATCACAATCACCATGATTATCACAATCACCATCACCATCACTGTCACAATAACCATCACAATCACTATCACAATTACCATCACTGTCACAGTCACAATCACTATCAGCATCACAATAACCATCACCATCGCTATCATCATCACAATCAACGCCACTATCACAATCACCATCATCGTTATCATAATCTTTATCATCGTAATCACTATGATTATCATCGTAATCACAATCAGCATCATCACAATCACCATTACCATCACAATCACCATCACTATAACTGACACAATCACTATCACTATCACCATCACAATCACCATCAAAATCACCGTCTTCATCGCTATCACCATCACAATCACCGTCCCTATCACCATCACTATCACAATCACCATCATCGTTATCGCAATCACTATCATCATTATCACAATCATCATCACTGTAATCACAACCATTATCATCGTAATTAAATCATCATCATCACAATATCCATCCTCGTTATCAAAATCATCACTATCATTATCACACGCATCATCACTGTCATAATCACCATCACAATCACTATCACAATCACTAAAACAGTCACAATCACTATCACCGTGACAATAACCATCACCACCGCTATCACCATCACAATCACCGTCGCCATCACAATCACTATCACAATCACCATCATCGTTATCACAATCATCATCATCGTAATCACAATCATTATCATCGTAATCACAATCATCATCATCATTATCACAAACACCATCACAATCACCGTCACTATCACTATCACAATCACCATCACCATCACAATCCAATCACCATCATTGTTTTCACAATCACTATCATCACTATCACAATAATTATCGTCGAAATCACAACCATTATCATTGTAATTACAATCATCACCATCACACTATCCATCCTCGTTATCACAATCATCATCATCGTACTCACAATCATCACCATCATTATCACAATCACTGTCACAATCACCATCACAATCATAATCACAATCACAATCACCATCACAACGATTGTGATAGTGATTGTGATCGTCATAGTATCACTATGACGATCACAATCACTATCACAATCACCATCACCATCACTGTTATCACAATCATCATCATCGTTATCACAATCACTATCATCATTATCACAATCATCATCATCGTATTCACAATCATTATCATCGTAATCACAATCATCATCATCACAATCATCATAATCAGTATCACAATCATCATAATCAGTATCACAATCATCATCATCGTTATCACAATCTTCACAGTAAATCTACAATAACCCTGTATAGAAGTCGAATCCGCCATCTTCTGGATCTCAAAATAAATGCCATTTTCGTAATCTGCACCCCTGATAATCTCGGTATCGACACCCATATTGATTTTTAGACATTTCAACCCCATCGCACCCCAACAGGGAATGAAGGCATTTCAGGTCCGCCACATTAAATCTTAAAATCGTTGTTTTTGTAATACACCCGACCCGATACACCATACAAACAATACCGATGTTGATTTTCAGACTTTGTTACCCCATTTCCCCCTTTAGGGGTTGAATTCTGAAAAAACCTGAAACACAAATGTTAACTCATTTATCGATAGAAGTACTCCTGTAAAGTTTCGAATAAAACAGTCTTACCTAATCTTGTTTCCCCATACAAACTTTCGACTCCCGTTTCATCCTCTTGGAAAGGATTTTTCAAAATGTACCCCCATTTTGAAAAATCCTTTCTTATTGCACCCCTTAAACCTCATAACGAACGTATGTGCCAAATTTGGAATCTCTAGACTCAGCGGTTTGGGCTGTGCATTGATTTTTAGACTTTGTCACCCCATTTCCCCCTCTTAGGGGTTGAATTCTGAAAAACCCTGAAACCCGTTTCTAGTCATTTATCAAAAGGAGCACTCCTGTGAAGTTTCAAATAAAATAGTCTAACTAATCTTGTTTCCCCATACAAACTTTGGAGCCCCGTTTAACCCCCTTAGGGGGTGAATTTTGAAAAATCCTTTCTTAGTGCACCCCTAGACCACATAAGAAACCTACTTGCCAAATTTGGAATCTGTAGACCCAGCGGTTTGGGCTGTGCGTTGATAGATGAGTCTGTCAGTCAGTCAGTTTCTTCTTTTATATATTTAGATGTTGCTGGCTGGCTGCACCTAGTTCTAGCCGCTATGATGAAGGCTAAACCTAGTTCTAACCGAAGATAAGAGGATACATCTAGGTTTAACCGCATGTGGCCGGCTGCACCTAGTTGTAGCCGGCTAAAACTAGGTGTAGCCGCACTTCGGCTATTAGCCGTAACATAGATTCTCTAGAACTCCACATGCTTATTTGATTATGATTACCTAATGTAACTAACTTTCAAGTACCTACTTATTTTATGATTTTGTAATAATAAGACTAGGTAATCTTGGAAAAATAATTATAACCCAACATATAAATTAAAATGGAAATCTTCCAGTGGTAACGTAATTAATTTATAATAATTAACTTAAATAATTATGAATTACAGTATACGTGAGCAGCGCTGGCCCAGTGGCGGCGGCCCCGACTTACGAGCAGGTCGTAGACTCGTGGGTTTTAAGCCTAGGCAGGCACATTACTATGTATAATTTATTTATTCACCACTGCTTTCAAAACTTTGAAGGAAAACACCGTGAGGAAACCGACATGTCCTAGAACCAAACATTCCACCAATCCGCAATGCGCCCGCGAAGTGGATCATAGCCCATTCCCTCTCATAGAGAAAAGGCGTCTTTCCCAGCAGTGGGAACATTATGGGCTGATTATGCTATAAAAGGTGTAAAAAGACCCTTAACGAAGCCGGAAGGCACTTGACTCCCCGTCATAGCGATATTTTTTTGTTCTGGACCATACCTGGGAACCTACTACTCGTAGTTACGCAGATATTGGAGGTCAAAGTTCCAACTATTTCACAAGTTTTTTTTTTTTTTTAAATATTGGTTTATAAGGTCATAACTTTACTTAAAATACCTCCATAACCCGTTTACTATTAAATGCGTCCATAAGCACAATGTTTTGAGTGCGTTACATTGAGTTTTACCGTAAAACATGATTTTTAAAACCAAAAAAAAAGTCGGTTCCCAGCAATAATTTTTGCGTAGTTACTTAGTTTGATGTACAAAATGCTTGGTTGACGGCTTCGTGAAGGGTCTGTTTACACCCTGTATGCTGTATAAGTGGTAACCTTTTATGCGTGGATGACCCTTCACCCTGTATATAATTATGACTTGCTTACTCAACTGAACTCTTCTTTTTGTACAAAACACATCTGCTATCATTTCATTCGTAGAAACACGAAACATAAAATACGAAAGAACATAATGTTGATTTAATAATCTATTATAAAAATCTCGAAAGGTAAATTTCTGAAAGCCGTGTAAACGAAAACGAACCGTATAATGTGTTAAAATAAAGATGATAGTTCTTTATATTGTAGATAATATGGATGTAACAAAACTTATAATTATTAGACATAATGATTGCACGAACGGAAAACATTAAAACAAAATACAATATTATTATTTGTATACGTATAGAATTCATAACAGCGTTTGCTTTACAATGTACCGTGAACAATAGATATTATTGTAATTATTATACAATAAACTGCAGAGTGCAGACACTTCGACGTTATAAAAGTTGCTTTCGGGACGCATGGAGACGATTATTATTAATAATATGGATTATAATAATACGTATCGTGGATATTGATCTGTGAGGGTTAACATTACGCGCTTAATATTTATACTCATACATTTATTCTCATCACAAAGTACTTCTTTTCCTTAGCTACCCGGAAGTGAGTTCGTATGTTACGTTTATACTGCGAAACTAACACACCGGTTCTGATATTTGGAAAACAGCTGATCTCTTAGAAAAGGATATAGGACACTTTCAAGATACTACTTATTAAATAAAAAATGTTGTAACGAAAAACCATGTATATGTTACGGCTAATAGACTGAGTGCCACATGGCGAACGGTGCGTACCGTTTTCGAGATATAAGCAAAATTTAGAACCTGCTACAACTCCATGACGCGCAATCGCTACGCTCGCATTTTACATTACACACCCACTTTCTGTCACAAATGTCGTCGTCGCTCTGCCGGCCTTCGGCCTACGCTCCTCATGCCAGCTAGCAAGTTTTTCGGTTAATTTGATTCTTCGGAATTATGAAATTCGGACTTTTGAAATTCGGAATTGTGACTTTCGGAATTTAGTTTTTCGGAATTTTTGAGTTCCCAAAAAAATAAGTAAGTACTAGAAAAGTTATATCTTGGAATTGTGGTATTATTGGTGTAAACAGCCAATTTGACAGTGACAGAATGGGACAAACGCTTACTGCTTCGACTTACGGGTGTAACAGTAAAGTGTCAACTACTTCCTTGCGGATGTTACAAAGATACAAATTAATAATACGTTTTTAACTTTTTATAACAGCCAATGAATACGGTGTGGCAACGGAAAGAGCAACTCTTCCTCTTACTTCCAGAATAAACAATGTCCTCAAAACCACAGGTTGTCACTTTGACGGCCGTCACTACAACCCCAAAAAAATATGTAAATACAGAGACTTGTTTATTCAAATGTAACCGAAATGTGAAAGTTTTTAATGTCTCACTCATTTTACGAGGGCTTGTGAAGGATTTTGCTTTTTGGACGTTGGAACATGTCTCCCTGAACCACCTGCCCCTCGCCACTCGCCGACGAGGAAGCGAGTAGCTATATTTTGTCGCTCAAGAAACTTATGATAGACTATCTTTTTCCCGCAGCTTCGCGTGCGTTATGCTCAGAAATTTTCCCATGAAACGTCTTAAATATTGCGTATGATACTCGGTGATAATGTTACTTCCCATTAGTAAAACGATTTCGAAATCGGATCAGCAGTTCCGAAGATGGCCCCTACATCCAAACATACAAACTTTACCGCTTTATAAAATTGGTATAAATATGGGTCCCGTGTCAGTTAAATAATTTATCTATATTCATAGTTGCTGGCTGACTATCCGCACTAGGTACATCCGAGATCTCTGTGCACTAGTTAGTACTTGCTACTATCAACCAACTAGAATACTAGATTGTAGTTCTAATAGGTGTTGCCTAGACTTAGTGAGAACAGTCATTACCTATGTCCTTCATCATCAGCCTACAACAGTCCACAGCTGGACTTACGTCCTTGTTAGATCTCAAGACATCACACTACTATTTACCTTTTATAAATATCTTAATTGTTCCATGTACAAATTTGCAGTATCATCAATATAATAGCAGCATATTCAGAGAACTAAAGCGCAGTAATAACTGCCATCATCCCCGGAGCAGGAACGAAAGGCAGGCACAGTGTCAGGGCAAGCCGACTGCCAGCGTCGTCGGTGCAGGCTGTACGACGCGTGCGGCTGCACCCCCGCACCCCAGTACCTCTAGCTGATGACAAACCTATATTTCTATACTACGATGATAATGACGTTCGTAAGTTTGGATGTTCGGATTTCGTTTTTTTTTTTTCACTAATATGAACATACCTTTGTCATTGGGGCTATTGCTATAGGCTATTGTTTTGTATAACGGGCTGGTGTCTGCAACTCCACGTCAAAGCGCGTATTTTGCGTAAAAGGTTAATATCGTCGTATTTTGTCATAGGCTATATTTAAAAAGGTTTTCGAAAGTAGGATAATTTCCGATTTTAAGGTGAGCGAAGCTATTCAAATAAGTTCAAGAAAGTTCTTCTCATTTTACATTTCTTGGTGAAGAAGAGCAAACAACTATCAGGTAAACAGTACGATATCGCGCCACAAAGCCGGGAATATTAAATATCATTAGTTTTGTTCAAACCTTTATTGAGAAGAAACCAAAGAAAAACTTACTGGAAAATTTCCTTAGTTAGCTTTCCTTGGTTACCTCGTCTTTTATTTAATATGAATGTTGAATAATCAACGCCATAGTTAATAATATGGTTGTTTTATCCATGTGTCGAAAGGTAAATTGAAACGTTTTTGTAACACGGCGACACATAGTGGTTACTATAAATATTAAAAAGTTCATTAGCAGTTCGATTGTTTGAGTTGAAAAGTAGCACCGTATCGCAGCGAGCGGGCCCGGCATCGTCGCACCCCATTATAATAATCTGGGAGAGAACGAGACAGAAACAATATTAGAAAGGAACAATCGTTGCCATTACGTCGAATAAAAAGAAAAGTTATTATATTTTTTATTGGAGAGGGCCCCCGCCCTCCCGGCCGCCAAGAGGGTTATTTTTATTTTATTTGAAAAGTTTATTTTCCATTTGTTTTAAGTTGTATATTCGCGACGCGAGGGTGAGCGCGGCACGGCCGACTCAGCGGCACAGCGGCACAGCGGCACGCACTCGCCGCTCAATGACTCACTAATGCGTACAGTATCATTATATTTTTATATTTAAACTTTTGCTTGAACAACATTAAAATGAGAAAAGTTTGCTGAGTGTTATTGTGATACAAACTCTGCACGCGGGTTCGCCAGCGTTTTTGTTATTAATATTTCATAACGTGCTCTCAGAAGTGGTTAAGTGTTTCAGGAAGGCTGTAGGCATATTTCATGAGGAGTTACTTTTATGTTAATATAAGCAAAGTTTCGTTACAGCGGAATTACTTACTTATGATATGTTTTGCTGAGTTTAAATTTTAGTACAGCTAAGTATTGATTAGAAATATTTTATGCTCGTTATTATTTAAAAATATAATTAACGTGGTACATAAACACGGACAAACTGATGAGTTTCTATCTTTCTGTGCGGATCGAGCGCCGGGTGGCCCGATTCGCTTTCATATCGTTTCAAGTGTTAATATTTGTTGGTTTATTTCTTCACGAACTTCCCTGGCAAATTAATTTTATATAACAAATCATTTTACAGCTCCGTTTTATGGGTTTCAGAAGTGTGTACTGGCAGTGTGTATTAACGAAATAAGTAAATTAAGAGGTAACCAATGTAATATAGTATTAATTACCTCAGCTACTAGGTAAACAACATTAGTTATAGTAAAAGTATCATACAGTCATGTTCAGGCTTAAATTAGGTTCAGAAACAAACGATAGTCGATAAGCAAATCGACGGTGAAGTGCCAATAACACCTATCTGACTTTTAAAAAACTGCTTTTTAAAGTTAAGTAATGCCATAAAATAAACATGTTGGTATAGTTGGGAAGTATTTCCACATTTTAATTGAATGCTGTTGCAATTAAAATACAATTAGGAGATTTCACTAAAACATGCGAAATACGCCTTTAAATTCAAAATGATAAAAAAGTTAATTTCTTGAAAAATGTCAGTTAGGAGGTATTGGCACTTCACCGTCGAAATTAGAATCAGCCGTTTAGGCAGTACTTACAGGACGGCGATTGTAGGCAATAGTAGTACGAAGAGAGTGTACTGTGTACTGGCTCGTTATTAATTACTGTTGCTTGCTAGCTTACAATGTATACTAATGAAGCGTAGCCACCTTTAAACTTGTACAGTCAAACCCGATGATGATTTCCGTATCCGCAGTTAACACCACCTAATCATATTTCCGACCGTTTAAGACTACTTTACGGAACACATAATACGCAAGTCAAACAAGTTTAAAATGCGTGTAGCCAGTAAGGAGCCCTCGATCGTACAGTCGGGCACAGCGGGCGTATTGTACACGTGTGGCCCGATCGACCACCGGTGGTAAAAACCAAGAAGTCGTGTTAGCATTACTCTTTACACCACCAAAGGTAGTCTGTTTGCCACCAAAAACGTGGTAGTCTATATTTTTAACGAGTAAACCCGAACAAAGACGACTACCTTGCACTCCTCAGCCACACATCGTGGAATATTGACTTACAACACGAATGTTACATAACAATAAGAGCGAGTAAAACACGTCTAATTGTCATAAAAACACGAACCTGGAGGCCCACTCCTGCCCAGTATGACTTGGAAGTGATTATTCTTCATCCATAAAGCAGTTTCACAAGGGTATGTGAAATATTTAACTTAATATTATAAGTAAACATTAAGGCTGGTCGGCCAGAACCCTAACCGTGGACAGTGCACGAATAATCTTGGTATTTTAACATTTATTTTTTGATTCGTGTTTCCTATTGTTTTTTTATTTATTAATTGTTTTCATTGTATATCTGTTCATTACTGCAAAGTACCTACAGGTTATCAGCCATATTACCTTAATTTGTAAATCCTCAATTATTATGCTTTGAAAAAGCTGTTTGATGAACGTCGTTGAACTTACTCGTACGTTACGTCCCGTTTAACTAAATTAACAAAACTATTCCATAAAACAAATAAAACTGAAAGAAAGAATGTAGATGACTAGATAATGTGTTGACACAATAAAACTATATAATATCTGGGCGAAAACGCTTTTTATTTAAAACATAACGTTTAATAAAATACCTAAACAAAGATTTTATTATTCCAAACAACAAAGGAAAAGATTTATATCGTGTTATAAAAGTTAATAAAATATAAATAAAACTCTTTGATGTGATTTCGCGTTAAAAGCAAGATCACCGCAGTTTTATAATATTTTTTGTGGGCACAGAGATCTTAGGAATTGCGTAAACACTGCTTAGGTTTATTGCTTTTGTGCGTAGTTTCTTGACTTCATTAAAAAAAAAACGTTTTTAATAAACTTGAACTTGACGAGCATACCATAAAGTTACTGTGACTGTAGAAGAAGCAGATTTTCTTAAACTGCTTTAGAATAAGTACACTAGATCCCTATCGTTAGTGTGAAGAATTTGGCATTGTCAGGGCATTTATTACCTGCAATATAGCAGCCATCTGTAATCCTTGTCAACAAACTATCAGAGAATCATCAAAAACATAAAATTGCCACTTACAAAAAACAGTGTCCCAATCCCCATCAAATAAAACAAAAACGCTCAAGTATCAAGTAGTATCGCGCGTACTAAGCAGTGTTTCAATTAGGCACTATGCATAGTAGTAGATACCACGGAGCCCTTTCACACCGTGGGGCACTGTGTTCTCCCTTTGTTTGACCATACATTTAAATACTATAGCGCAGGTCCGATGCGTCCGGCGTAAAAAAAATAAACACGCCCGACTCAAATATTTGAAAGCCAGATAATTTATTAGTCAAGGGTACATCCTTGGGCCAAAGTTTTTGGTTATAACCGATAACGCAATCGCTCAAGGCTCTCATTGTCTGACGGCTCCAGGACGAATAGTGGAGTTTAAGATTGATGTGCCGTTTCGCATGTTGGTATTCTGCCAACCCTTGCAGATATTGCTCCATAGTCAGCGCTTTCGAGGCTGCCTCTTGTGTATTCACGAACTAGGGTAGCAGTTGATGCATTGTCTTATTAAAATAATAAGAACAGGGTGTTTTTAATACTAAAAACGAGAATGCAAACCAATAAGTAAATGGTTAATGTCATCACATTACGCCGTTTATGGTAGGTAGACGACATAACATTTTTTTACCCTTTTATCATCTACATAATTGCAACCTACAAGGCCCCGTGTGACAGGCTTTCGTGCCTTGTACTTTCACACCTAAGAACGTACGGTCCGTAAAATAAAGGGTTCATTAAGGACGTCCAGCCCTCTTTAATGTACCCTTTACTATACCTAGTCTGTATTAGTTTTCTCTCTTGAGAAAAATGCAAGAAACGATATTGCTTGCATAGGGGTGCAGGCTACAAAATAACGATTAAGACTAAAAGTCGAAAATTTAAATATGAGTTGAACTCGTCGAAATAACGAAGCAATATTTCATTGCCGAATACCAGCAAAACATGGTCACCTAAATGAAAGGGGAGGAAAATTGACAAACAGAAAAAAATTACATCAAATTGCAAATTGCAAATCAATTATCGAGAAAAACTGTAACTTATTTTATTTACTGTTTGTAAATAAAATAAGTTATCGTGCATTGTTTTACTTAAAAATAAAACATCAAAAAAAAACAACGCGAACTAATCTACTTGTGAGAGCCCGCCCACTGAGTGCTGTTGGTACAAGTGTGACGTGTAACACTTATCAATTAACTCATTTTGCCTAATGTCATTGAGACATGGAATCAATAAAATTGTTACTTATGATTTTTCTTCTGAAAAGCCTCTATAAAGTCTCTGTTACCAGATCTATGATTTTTCATGTAAGTATCATAAATATATATAAAAAAAATATTTATTGTTGTATAATATTGTAATATATACCTAATATTTGAAGAAAAGTCTTTTTTTAATTGTGCAATAGAAATAAGTAAAATTATTAATATTGGTTTATTCAAAATAAATTTTATATTAGTTTGAACATTGCGTCATTTTCTCTTTGTTACTGAATTCTGGACGTTTTAGAATTCCTCCCACATTCCGGACACAGCTAAAGCAGCAAATGTCCGAAAAATTCCGCACGTATGGCAACCCTACTTTATAGTATCTTAAATCTCTTTGTGTATAAGCAAACACAAGCCACTTGAACGTTTTCGTCAAAAACACAAACAGCATGAAACAACATCTAATTGTTGGTCCCTCTTCTTCATTTGTCTGCTTGGTCATGGCCAGTGGTTACTGGTTAACCATACTGGTTTAGCGCCATATAAATAATCACTTAGCTTGAAATGGAGTTCCTAAGTGGGTAATCTGTTGTGGTGATGGAACCGGTACGTTATGACCACCTATTGTATTAAGAGCGTCGAAGACTCAATTTTTGTTTGTGTATCGAGACAAAACATGCCACTGGCGAGTTTGGAGTGTGTGTCTTCTACTGAGGTAGGGCGCCTGTAGTGGCGGTTTTGACCTCTGGTATTGCATCTGGTTCTAGACCGGGATATAAAGGGCGTAAAACACCTCTTAACGAAGCCGAAAGGCACTTATTCTCCTCGAAGCCGAAAGGCACTTATTCTCCTCGTCCTTTAAACACCTGCACGACCCCCGTACTATTCAATCCATCCATCAGCACAATGTTTTGAGTGCGTAGCATTGAGTTCTACCACAAAACATGATTTTTCACCTAAAAAAAAAACGTCGTTTCCCAGCAATAATTTTTGCGTAAAGTTACTTAGTTTGCTGTACAGAATGCTTGGTTGACGGCTTCGTGATGAGGTCTTTTACACCCTGTATGTTGAGAGGCGGATGAATTTTTATACATTGATAAAACTTGTGACGAGTAATGTGGTGAGTTGAATGGCAATGTGAAAGAATAGTACGTAAAGAGCAGGATAATTTAGTGTAAGTTATTCCTCTTGACAATGCAATAATCTTCATTGTGGTTTCGCATTAACGAGCAGCCGAATTTTGCAAAAATAATTATGACAAATGTAACTACCTAATAGATTAAGAAAAACCTTCGGATTGTGATAGACTGGGAAAGTGAGTTACGCTATTGAGGTGAACCAATTGCTTACACAAGACCATCGGAACTTTGTTATTTGGAATCCTTCCCACTATGTCTATTCCCGTAACGTCGACTCGTGATTTTCCTTGGTTTTGATACATTTCTTTTATTTCATGTATAGGCAGTGTTGCGGTGTAAGCTTGTAACATTTTTGGTTGGCCATCTAACCGAGCCACGTTCACTGAGCCCCCACATCACACTGTCTCAAAGTCCAACTTCTCGAACTGTGCAAACAAAAGGCAGACTAAATCATCCGTAGACAAAACATCCACCTTTTTATGTTCCTTACAATTTTCTCTAAATAATAAAAAAAAAATGGAATTTGAAATCCTTGATATGTTAAAATAGACGTTTTTTTTTTTAAATTCGCCATTTGTTTTTTTAGTATAATTTTAATGTAGCATCGAGGTTAGAGCTGGTGCCAAAACAATGTCGCATGATGAATGGCTCAGTGACGAACACAATGACTAAATCTTCTCTTGTGTCCACTAGAGCTGCGCACACGCTTGCGACGAGTGACGACGCACGTATTCGGCTTCGACGAAAATTACCCGTTCGTCTTTCATTTACAAGCTGCTTCGTTTTTGTTTACCCTAAGAAGATAAGTGGTCAATGTAACCATCAAAAAGTTGTCACTGAAATTGCAGAAAAAAATTTGGTGTCCCATACACTCTGTCGATGTAATATGTGAACAAAAACTGTGCTGAACAGCGGATTATTCGTTGTTATTAACTCGAAAATCTGTCTGATGGATAAGCTTGAAAATTTGATAAATTGAATTGTTAAAATTTTCAGGAAAACCAAAATATACAGCTACGTCATCGAATGTTCTCTTCTCTAGTACTAAAACAACAAGCAAATTGTTATTATTCTAATACAATAATTTATTGTGCAAATAAATAACAATATCAATGTAGAGCATAACACTTATATGCAGTGACTAATGTCATTCCTTCTGGCATTCATCACGTTATTTATTCATTTGGGTACTTAATTCATTATTATTGTAAGAAGGCAAAACAAACATTTTAAAGAAACTACTGCGTTCGAACTCACAAATAAAGTTAAATTTGCATACCTAATCAAAAGTCTTAGAAACTCATTCGGAAATCAACTTAATTTACACTACATAACAGCTAATCGTTTAATTGGAAATAAGAACAAACTTGACATTTAACGACTCAACAATGATTATCGTGAGTTGCCCTTAATTAATTAAAAATAGAACTCAGAACAAGTAGGCCAATAAAAAAAAAACACATTTGAAAACCTAAGACGTACATAATCATTACAATATTCATGAATATCTAAGTCAAAAAAAAACTTTACCAACACAACGAAAGCTCACGCTGTTCTATGTGTACATATCTATATAAAACTTGTACAAATAGTAGGCTTGTGTGCTCTACCTACCATGAATTGTCAAAGTCTTATTAAAGTCAATAATTGAGAACAAACACACGGACAAAATAAGTAGGAACGGAAACTAGTAGTTGTATTGTGTGTGTACTATGAGTACACGAGTGGAACAGAAGCGATACACCGTCGAGTTCCAACCGCTTTCACGCACTACCGATGTTTTAACAAAATACAATAAAGAATTCACAGAAAGTCAAACATGATGGTTCCCAAATTTCAGAGTAACGAATTTTGAAATTTTTCAATATGGAACTGCATTCTCTAAATCGAGGCAAACAAGAACGCTAAAAACGGAGAATTTTTCAACTGCATATTTCATAGAACTGTAACAGTTTTTCGGCTTTTCAAATACGTAACAATAACCAATCCGTTCCAGTATTTTTTAATACATTATGGATCTATTTTAGGAACTAGAATTTTTTATTTCCTCAAAGTTGAATAATTGTTTAAAATCTTTCACTGGCCAAAGGTACTTAACCCATATTTAAGAAACATAATTATTATACCAGCACACATGTGCCAATAGGGCTGGCACTACAAACTTTTTGTTCTGTCATGTAAAAAACATTGAGCTAGCCATTTATGAATAATTAAAAAGTCAAAGTAGTATTAAAATAAATAAAGAAAAAAAATAGAAAACACACTAAGACAATAAACTTTACGGGACTGACGTAATCAAGGTATTGCAATCTTTTAAAATTGATAATGTAAACGTACCTAACCTACGTATATTAAATTTGGCAACCCTATCCATCAAACTACAACAATAAAACAATTACTTTTAAGACAAATTTTATCTCCCGTATTCGCTTGTCTTTACAAGATTTAGAAGACGTCGAAGACGACGCAATATTTTTGTATGCTTATAAAATTAGTTCTTTGGATAGCCAGTGGCTTGATTAAAGTTAATTCTAAGTTACTGTTATCTTGTCAACTTTCTGATTCATCATCATCTGCCTAGCCTTTTCCCAACTATGATGTGGTCGGCTTCCAGTCCAACCAGATGCAGCTGAATACCAGTATTGTATTTGGAGCGACTGCCTGTCTGACCTTCACAAGCCAATTAGCACTGGGCAATGCGATACCGCTTGGTAAGTCTGACAGCCGGGACTTAACGTATTTTCCAAGGCACGGAAGAAACTCAGTATGTAATGGGTGGTTACCCATCCACGGGCCAAAATAGGCAAGCGAGGCTTATTCTGAAGGTCGACCTGTGCGGCTATTATTATTTAGCCACGAGCTTCTCATTCTCACGTCACGTTCTAATTGTTGGAAGTTATTTCCGTAAAAATATAAGTTAGATAAAAACAAAAAAAAACGACGTTATAAGTGATAAGTTGATAACAAAAATACCCTGAGTTGCTAACATTTCTTCAAACTTTAATCAAAGAGAAAAATAAAGGTTTTTTTTTATTAGCAATCTCACAGACATACCAACAGTCTAACTTCCATCGACATTTAAAAAAAACGGGAGCGATGTACATTTTTATTATACTACGCTCTTTTAACTGTTATAATTAATGTACGTGGTAATAAACGGCGAGCATAAAAAACGAATAATGTATAGACGGCAGTTAAAAATATGTTTAGCGTTACATACTAGCGTTTAAGTGCTGACAAAACAATAGAGTTATCGCAGTTGCATCTAGATGAATGTAAATTTTATTATAGAAACAATTGTTGAACTAATTATATTAAATAATGTTAATAAAAATATACTCGGTGGTAAAAATGTAAGTATTTTTTTAATGTTCAGTTTTTTCTAGAAGGAATAACCCACAGACCACAGCGTTAGTACCTAGCCAGTGGTTCAAAGACGTTGACGTTGAATTTTGAAAACTAACAAATTTGACAGCTGTCAAATTATCTTCATGCACGGACATGGCACGTTCTGAAATGATTCGTATTGTCGTAGTGAAACTTTCCCTTTATAACGCATACCGCTTTTATTTCTTTTTACCCGACTGAGGAGGGTAAAGTGTTTATCCGCCTATAAAATTATCTATATTTGTTCCTTTTTTACATTGAAGTTGTCCGATAGGACTGTTGAGTGTAATGTAAGTTTTCTTTAAGAGAAGATGTCAATTATAAAGAAAATGTTAATTATAACCATCCTACAAAAATTCTATACATTCGTAGGATGTTCGTTTTTCGTAGGATGGTTCAGGACCTGCCCTAATCTAATTTTGATCAAATATATCACCTAGAAGCACTAAATTTAGACATGTAAAATCAGGTCCAACGGTTACTAATTAAAATATTTAGAAATCAGCAAAGTCAAATAGAAACAAAAATAAAAATATACATTCGAACATGCACAAAGACAAAAAAAAAACAGACGTATTGATAACCTCCTCCTCCTCCATTTGGAAGTCGGTTAAAAAGAAACGCAAAGGAAAATCAACTTTCTATCTTTACAATAAGGGACAGGCGAATTTTAACCCGGTAAAGGCAAAGAGGGCTATAGCAGACAGGAACTTGGATTTCATTGGTCAAGTATCAAGTCAATAAGATATTTACGCGGATTCATCCGATACTATTTTTTTTTCCAGAGAGAAGTTTGAGCCGCTGTGGTGCAGTCGTACAACGCGACCCTGACTTGTCGCAGACAGAGGTTTGACCCCATTCAGAAAATCTACTTTATGTAGGTTATTTATTTCATCACCACTGCTCCTAATATTGTGGATGATAACGTCGGCAAACGATAAAAAATTGGAATAATGTGACATCCAACATCCATCAACCCGAACTGAGCCGCGTTGTGGATTTTGAGTCCTAGCAGATTTATGACCCAGCAGTGGGAACATTAGAGGCAGATTATAAACTCTATAGTAACTTGTATCCAGAAGGACACTATAATTTAGGTAGCTTCTAGAGGATCATCGCTTTATGCTTTATCAGCTGTCAAAGTAAAAGAAACTTAATAATATTCTCAGTAGAGTTAAGTATTAAAGAACGAACAATATCGTGACACGTACCGAAGGGTCAAGCCAGGCTGCAAAGTAGTGATAGCAACCTCGCTGACTAGTTAATCGCTTCACTGTTTTCTCTAGCTCAAGGTTCAACAGAGAAGAAATATCTACTGGAAGGAATTAATTCAGGGCAAGACGTGTACGTACATATCAATGGTTGTCAATAGTGGTATATCTTGTTAAATATTAATACAGGGTTAGTTTGGCGGCGGCGACCTCTCACGTCCGGGCCTGGTGCAAGCCATGGTCCGGAGCGAGACGGAATGGGACGCCGTCACCTCCTTCTGCGAAGCAGTAATGCTAGAGAAGGAGGTGGCGGAACGTGAGAGGGAGAGAACCTCACAGCGTCCCGGCCGCCGCGGGAGACGCCCCGGGCGTCGGGGGCCACCACGTGGCCCCCGGCCACCGTAGGCACGGGCCTGTGGACGGTGGGCTATGGGCTAGCTCGCCGTCCGTCCGTCTCATGACGACAGGCCGTGTCGACGGCGCGTTCGTGTTCCACGCGCGCCTCAAAGAGAGTCAGCAAAAAGGAAGGGGTCCGAAAGGACCGATGCCTGCCGGGGTTGCGGGACTATTCGAAAGAGATACCGTGGCCCCGGAACACAAAGGGCGATGAAGGAACATGGATGGGTTTTAGTCAGTAAAAGTCTGACACTCCCTCCTGCTCCGCCCAGAGCGGGAGAAGTCATTTGATGATTTCCCATCCGAAAAAAAAAAAAAAAAAAAAAAAAAGGGTCAACTATAATACAGGTTATACAGGGTGGAATGTGACGCGAAGCACAGACCCGACAAGCAGTTCTCTATTAAATTACCGATGAAAATTACCTTTGTGAGTTCAGAATGATGTACTGAAAAGTTTGTGGTCCGACGTGATCCCACCCTGTATAGCGTACCTATAGTTGATCCTGTATCAAATAGCACCACCACCACGACTGCCACCACTTTCGACAACCATTCCAGTTAAGTGATACATGGATCTTTTTGCAATGGAATGACATTGATAGGAAAAGGCTAGACAGATGCTGATGGACTGCAATTCTGTGCACCTGTGTAGGTTAAATCCAGTAATGGACTATCTATCTATCTATTATGGGGTTTTGGTTTCTGCACTTAGTCCCTAGTGGACCATTGTATGTGAATGGACTACTCCAAGTATTGCTACAGTAAGAGTATTCCATTAAAACAACTTAATTGATTGATTGATCACTCTGAATGTTTGTTTCACTTTCACGTCATAAAATTACAGTTTCAACCTAAACTGTTATAAAACCTATAACGATATTGGACAGGTACAGTCAGGTAGAAAATATATTTAGGAATATCGAAGCTATGTATAATATTTCACATTTTACCTAAGAATGCAGTGGGTACAAAAAGTCAAACTCCATCTAAAATTCCCACAGATTCATCGCCAATGAACACTGTTACTATAAAAATGTCATCTCCATTTCACGGTACATAGTGCGGTACCACTTTGAATGTAATTTTGATCAAACTATAGATAAGAGTTTATTACAAGCGGCGCGCTGTATACATATACATATATATGCATAATAAAATGGGGATTAAAAGGTTTTTGTACAACTTAATAAATTCTGTAATACGGTACAAAGTATAATAGAATAATTAAGCAAATATGTACAGACGAATGCTAAAGTGTTTCCTGCAATTTTTTGCAGGATCTAATTTCTTTAAAGCTTATCAGATTTGATGGTTTTGTTGAAAATTTTTATTCGGACCGTTATGTCTGGTCAATCTGTCAGAGAGGACTTTTATTTTGATGTGATCGTCTCTAATCTTTTTCCCAGTGGCGTGCGGAAAACAAGACTTTACAGTCGAGGATCGATCGACAAACTATGGTCGGATATCGTTTTATCCCTCTCTATAATGGTTCGTTTAGTTATTTCTGAAATAGGTGGCCACCTGTTGACGCTAGGTGTGGCCTCGTTTGGTCGTCCTCCGCGTTGCGCGAACACGTGAGAGTGTTGTTTTACAGTCAGCAGGCGGAACCTCCGGAGCCAGGTTAGCCGAGGCCAAACCTGGTTAGGTGAACATTTGAGGTGTGGTCAAACCGAGCGGACCAGACAGTGAACTGGTCACGGACAGCGTACTGACCGTGGACACCGGACGGCTGCGGGCACCGGATTTTGAGAAAACTTATATAAAATTCTGACCTGGGCCTTACAGGAAGCACACTTTGTAATGGATAGGAGTAGGGTCCGCGTATTATTAGTTAAGATTGATTGCTTTGTACTTAACAATACATTCTTAGAAAAAAACTTGACGCTAATACTTTTGCGATCGTCTGTACAGTAAGGAAAAAACATACCTTGTCTTTGGTGTCCGAATGAGGTCCGAAAACAACATTTTTGTAAGTGAAATTTACAATAATACGTACCTGTAACCAGAAAAATAGCAGCATTAGTCAAGAAAACTAAAAAAAACACAAAAGGAGCAATTTTCTTGCTTCATTAGTTCCCTTTGTTAGAAGAAAATTGCTTCTTATTATAGATACGACGGAGGGTTTACGTTTATTTCTGTCATCGAATGCATTGTCCTTACTACTAGGTCTATCAACTGAATATAGAATATAAACCTCCTATTAGTTGAAGTTCCGCATGCAGGCATTACAATTCCTAATGAATTCTTACTGAATACTTGAACTACTAAAATTCTCGATACTAACGGATCGCACCAATCCAAAAAGCGTTCAAAAAACGTAATCAGCGTTCTAGAGCCAGAGTTGGTCTCAATTCTTCTGAGTTTCTGTTCTGTTTCTGAATTCACTTTAGATGTGCCATTCATTGTTTTTTTTCCTAGGTGAACATCGACCTAAGAAAGTCCCTGTCTCTAGAAGTTCTAGAACCTTTATCGATACGCGATATAGTTTCTTTGCCTCCAGAATGTGCATCGATACTTTGATTCGATACGATGTACGAGTACATAACTGTACCAAATAACATCCATTACGTCCATAAATAACTGTATTAGTGATATTTTTAACGCTACAATTGCTATAACACGTCTGTTTACATTAAAATTGATTAAATATAATGCATTATTGTTTATATAAATGGCGATGGCAGTACAAATCGCGACGTTGCAAATTGTATGATAAGATTTCGAATCGACCAATCGAGAAGCGGTATCGAACTATTTTGACTAATCGATTTTTTATTGATTTTATTGCACGTGTGTTATATTTTATGATTCGATTTGATAAGATATGATGTGTAACTGCTTAATATTACTTCGATCTACATTCATATAGATCGTAATAAAGTGTTGTATGTATAAGGCAGGACTTATTTGCTGTTAATAATACTGAGGCAATGTAATATACTTATTGTTTAGCTACAGTAACGTTCTTTTATATCTCGTTATATTAAATTCAATTAAGTACGATGTTTTAATGTATGTAAAAACTACTCATAAAAACACAGTAAGTAGTAAAACTACCTGTACTTTGCTAATTATTTTGCTCAACTCATGAAATAGTTTAATAAGCAAATAAAAACTAAGTGTATGACACGTATCCAAATTATTTTCGTAAAATTCAGGGCATATTTTATCTTTTCATATATTTAAGATTACCGTGTTTTATATTACATTTTTAAGTATACATTAAAAATCGTATCGGCAATAAAACCTCCGAATTACGCGTAACATAACGTTATAGTTTACATGAATATAAAACGATAAAATAGAAACCGGAATAACAGGAGAAACGAATTACACATTTAATAAAGGCAGGCAGATTTCGTAAAAATCTAACAAACAAAGAATGGGTGTTATTTTTAGATAAAATTAACGCACATTATGAGCGTACGCGCAGCTCCCGAACGTGAATCATTTTTATGTGTGGCCCCACAGTCAGCGGGTAAGGAAGCGATTGACAACGCTACACTCAACAGACAGCGACGTTGATATAAGTCCTTACAACCGGCTCTGAGATTACCAACTATTTTAACCGAATTTGAATCACAATATTCTAATAACATTGGCTGTGTGGTTTTCATGGCATTAAGTACTAGTAATCTACGATAATCTACTTTATAAATAGAAAACAATTCCGTTTTATTTATTTTTCGTAGAAAAGGCAAGGAATTGTGACCAACTGGTAAAGGTTAGGGCTGTACCATTCACACAGTCAAAACACTGTGACATTCCAAAACAATTGATCGCTCAGCTAAGCGGGCCGCTGCCGCTGGGACCCCGCACCAAGCCCAAGGTCCACGTCATCGCAATAACAAATATTTTCCACTGATTCTATTGTATATTGTTGGCTTTTCCTATTAAAACATTAGTTTCTTTTAACCTACTTCCAGAGATAATGCTTCCGTATGTACTGTTCAAATGTTTATACATTATTGTTGGTATATCATACGACGATTAGTGGTGAAATGGTGAGGCTCTTCAGAAAGCTCAGGTGCGTAGTATTCGCAACTGGCGTGCGTGTACGACCTGATGTATGAACGATAGACGAGGCAGGGTCGTAGCAGGTGGCGTTGTAGTCCCTGCCTACGCCTATGGGCACAAGGCGTTAGTATATGTATCTATTCTATAAGTACGATGTAAATTGCCTAATTTGGCTTTTTGCCAATTGAATGACGTCACGAATGTTTGTATCTTTATTAAATGATTGAATGGTACTTGTGTATGAACCGAGAGGTGCACGGGTACATTGATCTGATGAGATCAAGTCAAATATTACAGTGGAGTTGAATTTCTTCGAATTGTATTTGATTATGGATGAGTATTGGACTGCAATTTATAATTTTATTTTTCTAGTTGACAGGTTGACGTTTTGTATTCAACAACTGATTTGATTTAGTGTCTATCGTCTAATTTTAAGTAGGTATATGAAATTCAACGAATAAATGAATCGCTTTCACCGTTCTTTGGGCCATGCACCCCGACACCACCTTGCACGTAACTTCACATAGAAATAAAACTTGAAAAAAAAAAACAATTCAGTCTATGTTATCTATGATCGGTTCGAGATTACTTTCTAAACATAGACTCAAACGCCCTTAGTGAAAAGGGGTAATGCAGAGAAA
This sequence comes from Xestia sexstrigata, assembly GCA_941918905.2. Classification (NCBI taxonomy): domain Eukaryota; kingdom Metazoa; phylum Arthropoda; class Insecta; order Lepidoptera; family Noctuidae; genus Xestia; species Xestia sexstrigata. The sequence continues at coordinate 4,194,457 of OW799200.2, read as the reverse complement.
CGACAAGATATGCAAAACAACCGGTAACTCTGCTTACTAACCGACTGGGCAACATTTGGTATACTAGTACAACTATGTAATAACCGCCGGGTGATTATAATATTATTAATAATAAACGATTTGCATTCGGCTTCCTTCAATTATGGCACTGGTTTGAATTCCTGACATGAGCTGGTCTGTCGAGTGAAATCTATACATAACATCACGCCTGTAATACCTAAAGCGTTAGGCAGAGGGGTGCCTAACACCCACATTTCGCCAGTTATGTTTAAGCTCCACGTAAGGGGACCTTTTGTCATCAAGCGGGCACAAATCCAGACTCCGTGGCTACTATTGAGAAATTTCTGGTGGAACAACCCAATACCTAATACTTTGCCCGACCTGGGAATCGAACCCAGAAGCGTGATATTATGTTATTCATTCACTGACAGATAACACGCAGCCTAACCCGCTAAGTTAAGCAATTCGACATTCTGGACGTCTTTTTGTAACGAAGATGCGAAATAAGGTAGTTTTATTTATATTTTTTCCCCTATCCGTGTTAAATATAAAATAAAGGAAGTTAGTGTGAAAGTTCGCGATTTTTGACGACTAGTAGTAAAGTCAAGAAATACAACAATTGATCATGTTTTGTACAAAACCAACAGCAATTTATGTTACCGTACAGTTTATTTTCTTCTACCGTTAGTGATTGACCTAGCTTCATAGTCTCATCCGGGATATTCTAGCGATTCGAGATAATAAGTTAAATATGTATACGCAGTTGTATTAGCCACAATTACTATTAAAAATGTTTATCCTATCAATATTTCCATGCCAAGTTGCAAATACTAAACACCAATGCAACAAAAATGCTGTTGGAATACATAACCTCCTTGTTTAGAAGTCGGTTAAACACAAATGAATTCTTCTAGTCATAGCAAAGCAATATAGTATTTACATCAGAATAACATGAAGGACATATATGTATTTATAAAGATATTGTGTAAAGAAAATGAATTTATAAGGGCGAAGCCGAGGGCGTAAGTTAGTAACTCGCTGGAATGTTTTTATTCCATAGAATACCAGATTATTATACAGATGAACGGTAACAAATTTGCCCATGACTGACTCGTCTGTAAACTCGCATCGATGAACTTCCACACACAAACAAACAAAAACTATTTGTATATAAAAACTATCTCTGCTATAATACTTTATTCTGGTCGAGTGGAGCAAAAATGTGTGGTAATTACTAAGTTTTCTACCCGCATTGTATCAGTGTGGATCGTGTTAATGTGTCATAAAGACATCGCAAATAATAAGTAGCGATTATTGTACGTTTGAACACTCCTGGCAAAAAATGGTTCTGCAGTCACGGGTAGTAAGATATGTGACTATCAACTTATTGGTAGCTTTGCAGGGTGTGCAACATGTCCGGGTCGACGGGTTCGATTTGGCAATATTTTTTAAACCCCTCTTTTACATGGGACGTAAACATAACTAACGAAAAGTGGGTGTACTATTATTTACACCTCTGACTAACCCTTCTGGGATTGCAAGTGCGATGCTATGTTGAACAACAAAGACTGACCTGAAAGAATTACTAAACTTATTCGGCTACATTCGGCGTCTACTGATCGGGAAACTCCGTTCGGCATCTACTTTCGTTAAATCATGATCTAGTTGAATGTTCCCGCATGGCAAAGCCAAGCGGCTTTTTTATATACGATGGTGTCGATTCTGTTGTGCACAAACTAAACTTAATTTAGGCTATTGCTATCTTTTACTAAAAGGCAGTGCGAGAAAAGGACGGCTATAGCTATGAACTAAGTTAGAGATGTCAAACTAGTTTATGCCTTGCGCTTCACCGTGTTTTTAGTCGACATGTTTTTACGTGCACCCTTCATTTGTATAGAAATATTAGTTCCAACTAAATTTGACAGCTCTAAATTACGTCCGTCTTTATATCGTTTTATTAGAGAGAAAAAGATAGCAATAGCCTAAATTAAGTTTAGTTTGTGCACAACAGAATCGACACCAATGTCCAGATAGATTAGGCCGGCCGGATTTACAATTGAACATGTGTGTAGCGCCCCCTACACTGCCAATAATAACTGATTGGCCCGAAACAAGCAAGCAATAATATTTTGTTACTAAGAACAAGGTGGATTGTACAGTTATATTTTTAGTCACTGCTTGCCCGGGGCTTTACCCTTGAGAGGACGGAAATTATCCCACAGGACAGTTGTACTACACGGATGAAAAGTATCCTACATCCTATTATTCTTCTGCCCTTATCCCAGTTTATTTCAGGGTCAACGTTCCTCAGCATTACTTACATAAACATAACTGGCGAAATATAGGCGTACTATAGATAGGAACACTATACCTCTACCCAACCCTTAGGGAATTACACGCGTGATGTTATGTTATAATCCTGACAAATTCAATAATAACGGCCAGTAGAAATATAATTATTAAATCTTATTTGAAGTTTGCTAAGAATTTACCTCATTACTTATTCAAGTCATACTTGGATTCGGACATCTCGCCAAACTTTGTTATACTTAGCAAACTTGATTCTGAATCTGTACCTAATATTAATGCATAATTATTATTTTAAATTAATTTTATGCCTGACCAATAGTAGAATAAGATCTGTCAGGGAATAACGGTGAATCTCGGAGTCTTATTCAAAAAAAGGAGGATTGTAGACTCTTCTATCTCTAACTTAGGTATTTTCTTTTCTACTGAAGTACTTATAGCGTCATGCGTTTTTATCTATTTCCACGGTAGGACCGCAGGCCTTTCCTCGGCGAGGCGTGGGTCATGATCCACGTCGCGGGCCCACTGCCGTTTGACCTTTATATGCTTTCATAGTATTTGGTTAGCGAAGGAAAGCATGCAAAAGGCATGCCCTAGCATACCTCATGATGTTATCCTTCGCCAACCAAATACGATTACTTTTTGAGAACAATAGTGGCAGATGATGATCGGCTTCCAGTCACAATGCTCAGCTGCATACCAGTATTTTACACGGAGCGACTGCCTTTCTGACCTCCACAACCCAGTTAGCACTAGTTAATACGGTATCTCTTGGTTAAACTGGTTGTCAGACTTTCGGGCCACTGACTACCTGTAATAACCGTCAAATAGTGATGAAATTACACACAATATAAAGTGCTGCCAGACTTCGAACCTTCAACTTGTAAGTTGCGGCCGGACCACTGCTCTCACGAGGATATTTATGATAAAATATAAAACATCTGTTAACTGCGCGGTTGCATCCTACCCTACTCTTTGCGCCTGGCCCGTCCGGCGTTCGTTTACATCGCCAAGGTACTCCGCGCACCAGTGACCGACATGATAGCCGTACACGTTATTATGCGTAGTTTTTCTAGTTATTAGTTAATTATGGCATACTATGACGTACTCGTCAATTGATTACCGTTAGACGGAGTATCAATGTCTTCAAAATTATTGACAGCAAACCCGATAGGACTTCCTATCGGTAATTTTTCAGGAATCGAACTTTTTAGGGGTTGAATTTCCAAAAAAAAAACGGTGATAAACCTTGCTTTTACTAATAAACAGAAATGAACTTGCAAATTCGACGAAACTAACTTCAAAACTTACGAGCTTTAATCCCCCATTAAACCCGTTTAGCAGATGATTTTTTTTTTAAATAAACAACGGCGAAATCGGCCTTCACTCCACGTTGCACGTTTTATTTTGCAAAACGTAAACGTGAAAGTTTGCGTTGCACTACATACCTACGTATGCTTATCTCGTGCACAGATGACTGCGTTGACACGTCACTTTGTAAAGTGACAAAAATATTCGGCCGCCCGCGCTGGGACCGTGTCAAAAAAGAGAGAACCAAGAGCTAGCGACCAGAAAACTACAGCACTGTTGCTTGATTATAATCGTTTATTTTGAAAATATTAAAAATTTAATTGTCCAAAAAAAGAAATGTATTTATCAGAATAAATGGCTAATGTAGTGTACAGCCAGCGACTTATGTTAATAAGCAGATTATAGCTCAATTTATTGCCCTGATAAAAGGTTTTTTGAGTTTTTTTACATTAAGGTTGAAGCTCCAGGGTAGCTCGCGAAATTCAAAATGACTATTTCTTGAAAAGTCTTTCTTGGCAGTTACATGAACTTAGAGGGTTGTATTCATGATTTTAATGATTATATTCTGTAACTACATACCTACGTGTTACAGCCGCGAATCACATTTTAATCAACATACAAGCATACAACCTTACACTGACCTGCAAATTGCAAAAAAACGAAAGAAAATTTGAATTTCGCGGGCTACCGTAGAGCTTCACCTTAAATAATTAAAGTAACTTTAATGTAGACGTACAGTTAGCGTCCGCCAACACGGATATAGCAATCTTAAGTACTGGCTGCCGGCTGGCATTCTATCATTCGTTAACCATATTTTTCTAACAAATGCCCGATGATGCACTATCACTAATATATCCACTTTGTCATTTAATTTTTATGTCGTGCCGTAATTGCCATGTTTTAACTCTTTTTCAATGAGCCAACCGTAATGAAGGACGAACTATGTAACTAATAATTAGGGCTCTAATGTGATTAATCGGTACCATTGCACGTTGTAGTCAAGGCTAATCACAGGTATTTAGATAACTTACTGTATTTATTTCTATTCTTACAAATTATGTGAATGTGACATTTAGTATTTTTTTGTGCTTTATGGCTTTTTTTTTGCTGAGTTGCATGTACGTTTTTGTGCTGTATGGACTTTTTGTGCTGCATGGGCCCTTTTGCACGAGGCCTCTATTTTTGTATTGTATTTTTCTAATCTTGTATTTTTAACAAATTTCCACAGGCCCCTGACCATGTCATTCAAGCGCCAATAAAACTATGCTTTACTAATGCTTCACTATGCTTCATGATTCACAAACAGACATTCCACTAACCCACAATAACTACAATAAAAAGAACAAATTAATACCATGAGCTATTAGAAAAATATGTATATTAAAATTAACAAAACACGGCTCCTACCTAACAATTACACGTACTTATCGCTCAATCTACAGTGTATCTTTTACACCCGAAAGTGTCCAAACTAAAAATCTATTGTGGGTAAGTAATTAACGATAGTATGAGATACGGTAGCACCAAGCCACGGGCCCGTGAAGCGATATAGGAACGTAGAACCAATGATTAAGAAATCCGTATAGAGGCGGCACTTAGGAGCCGATGTTGTAGGAACCATCACTTGCCATCACTATCTGACGTTACGGTTGACAATTTTTAACTATGAATTTGGAACATAAACTGCATCGCAAGCGACGCGACGATAGAATCCTCAGTGTGCCCATTTACATTGCACTAAAAACGACGCAAAAAAAAAAAGCACACAATAAAGAACGAATTAAGTGAAATAAAATATGCGTCAAATCGTATGCGTTTGTCTGATTGCCATGTGTAAGATTGAGGTCTTCGATTAGATCTTTATTATTATTAGAGAGGTTGTCCTAGTGATCGGTTACTTACAGCTCAGCCAACCTGAGTGATGGAATCCAGGCGTCAGGACCCTCAAACCGAGTAGTCGCACAAATCCAACGACGAAGTTCATGTTCCCCCGTCTGTACATTCTTAGTCTATGGTAGATCTTAATCTGGGGTCCCGTCGCGCCCGCGCCGCTTCTAACACGTGTAGCAGCACGGTAACCCTCCACCGGCGATCGCTGATACTGCAGCCCGCTGTCAGCACACAATACAGAGCTGACATCAGTCACGTAACTTGGGAGATGTATGCGCGGGAGCAAGGTTAAGTAGTGCGGCCACAGATATTGCTTTTCACATTTTTTTGCTCAGTGATAAATGGGTGACGAATGGTCTCGGTAATCTAAGTACACGTAATATGTAATTTAGAAGAATAAAATTACCTATTTTGTTTTTGTTGAGTTTATTTTCAAAATTAGAACGAGCTTTTGGATTAAGGTATTTTAAAGTACAAAACCTGAAACAGTGTGATAGCTAATATTTTTAACTTCGGTTCGTTTCCCAGGTTAACTAAACTTGGTTTAAAAATAATTGTTTACGAGACAAAGTGGATTACTATAATATGCAGTATGCAGGCACTGCAGGTACCTGCTAACTGTTGACATTTAGCCGTAATGTGAGTAAGTTACACTACCAATGAATTCCCGTAAGAGCTTTCATTGAACTTTGTATAAAATACCAACAAGTATAATAAACAATTTAAAGTAAATGTTAACACAGGAATATTGTTGTCAATATCAGGCTTCAATTGTTTTTTGTTTATCTTTTTAGTTAAACGAAAACTTCACAAAAGACAAAGCCAAAGGTTTTCTTGTATCTAGGTATATCTTTATGACATAATATTACAAATTAAATAAAGACGATTTTGTGTTCCGCATCCGAAGGGTGCCAACGGGGCCTGTTGGATATGGAACCCTAAAAAGATAGTTTCTTTATTTTCAAGTGTTGGTTTACTTGAACCTTCGATCTCAGGCGTGAACCGGCGTGGTGAATTACGTACCATCATTACTCTCGTTAAATCTGTATTTAAAATAAAACTCTTTTTTTTTCTATTCCCAAATGAAATGATACGAAGTAAGCTTCTTCGCTAATTATCTTAATAAATTCAAGCTTTTTAAAGTTTTTCGTAATTTTGAAGTCATGTCGGTACACCTGCGCTTATCGGCTGATAACATTTTATAATTATAATCATATGCAAAATATTAACGAAGCTTAGGTACCTACATCTTAGTTAACACTTTGCATATACATGAATATTTCATTTATATTTCATTTTGTATTACAATGAACAGGATACAGTTATTCTAAGAGCACTTCGAGACCTCAATTTAGAGCTCTCGCAACAATGACATTTCTGGAACGCAGTTTACATGTGCTGATCGCGTTCAATTTCATTTGTGAAACCAGACACAGACCCCATGCTTGACGAAAAACCAAACGACCTAAACTGTGTATAATAGTTTATACAAACTTCATTCTAATTTGTAGCACTCACATATTTGTTATTGTACTTAAGTGTTATTTATGACACAGTCTTGTCTTAAAACCAACAACTCGATATCCTGCTGACGTAAACGACGCGAATCACTCAAGTTTAAGTTACAGATGAGTACCGAGCACATATAGTACCACTCATTTTACTTAACTGTAACTTACGACTATGACGTAACAATATATTTTTTTAATCTCGACCCGACGACATCGATACATGATCCTATAACGTTTTAAATGTAAATTTCGACTTTAAAAAACTTAAAATGTTTGCCCGTTCAGACGTTGATAATGCAAAAAATATTCATAAGGGATATTTTAATTATAATTTCACATGTATTCAAGTTATTTAATCCTACTGGAGTTGGATCAATCGACACCGGTCGACGGTAATATATTGGCAATATGAATAATTTTAATATTAAAATGTAATTCGATTGAGTCCATGACATATCGTCGTACGGGATGGGTTATGTGTTGCCTGCGTTAGCGATTTTAATGTACCAGAGTACGTAATGTTGCCTTTTATAATAATAACATGTTGCGATAATATAAATTTATTATTATCTTGACTATGTTTGCGATAAAGTGGGTCCAGCTGCCAGTAAGTTGATTATAGTAAATTCAGTTAAATATTGGTGTCGATTCTGTTGTGCACAAACTAAACGTAATTTAGGCTATTGCTATCCTTTTTCTCTCTAATAAATAAAACTAGAAAGAGATGGACGTAATTTAGAGCTGTCAAATTTAGTTGGAACTAATATTTCCATACAAATGAAGGGTTAACGTAAAAACATGTCGACTAAAAACACGATGAAGCGCAAGGCATAAACTAGTTTGACATCTCTAACTTAGTTCATAGCTATAGCCGTCCTTTTCTCGCACTGTCTTTTAGTAAAAGATAGCAATGGCCTAAATAAAGTTTAGTTTGTGCACAACAGAATCGACACCATTATCTGTGATTAAACTGGAACTACATCAAGTTCCATTTTAAATTGTTTTTTTTTTCCTGGAAAAATAATAATTTTCTTCTTAAAGTAAGTCATTGATTTCTTTTTCAATTTTATTAAGATGTCCTCTAAAACCTATGAAGATACTTCGCATTTTTAATATTCGTTTGGAAACTTATTAATTTGTCAAAATAAGTTACGTTTTTTTATAGGGAAGGCCGGAGGGCTTCTTCTTATCCGTATCTACTAAAGTTTGACAATCCTTTACAAACGATACAAAAGATTTTCTTTTAAATTAAAATTCATTTAAAAAACACGTGTAAACTATTTATCGCAAATTTTACCTCTAACAAAGCCTACTTACCAAAAAAAAATCCCCGAATGACCCCCCGAAACTCGCGATAAAGACCCGTTTACATGTGCTTTATAATGTGTTCTGATCGTGAAAGTTTAAAAAATACAAAACCCATTATATCAGATAACAGTGATCCATTTTTCGTTAGTATTACACACAGCTTATATTCTAGTGCTAGTAACATTGATATAATTTTAGCACCTCGACCACAGCTTAAAAAGAACCCACCGCTATTCAAATTTATTTCGTTAAAAAAGAGGGAAAATATTAGAAAGCGATTATTGGAAAGAAAACGCAACGGTGCATCGCAACCCATCCCACTATTACATAGAAAGCCAGTAAACCTAATTGCTGTACGATTTGTTGGGCAATTAGTTACAGAATAACATGCTGAACCCTACTTTACCCACTATTGCTAATAATAGCGCGATGTTGACGGATACTACGGGTCAGGGGCCCTACTCTCTAACGTTTTGTCCGTATATTCTGATCTATCCGTCTCTCTCGCGCACGTTAGCAGATGAATGCGGGTGAGAGAGACGGATAGTTACGAATATACGGACGAAACGTTAGAGAGTAGGGCCCCAGAGCCTTAAACTTATCGCAATCGTAAGTGTGCGTCCAGATTAAGTAACATCATTATCTGACTAGCCGTTTTCTAATATTTTGAGGTCGGCTTCCAGACTAACCGGATGCAGCTGACAATACCAGTATTTTACTTGGAGCGACTGCCAATCTGACCTCTACATGAAGTACTGGGTTATCCGATACCCCTTGGTAAGACTGGTTGTCCGATTTTCGGAGTACTGACTACCTGTGACGATTGTCAAAGATCTACAAAAATAATGACAGCCGAGACCAACGACTTAAGGTGGATGCTCCAGCTATGAGCTAGGTCTAGGTCAAAGACCTTGAAAAAGTCATTCCTCGACCTTTATGAACTTGGAGGGTTGTATTGATGATTTTGATGATTATAATTATGTAACTACATACGTCTTACAGTCGCAAACAATATTTTAATCAACATACAACCTAGCACTGGCCTGTAAATTGCAAAAAACCTAAGAAAATTTGAATTTCGCGGGCTACCCTGACGCTCGTGTAAGTTTTATTATCTAGTCACGAGCTCCTGATTAAATATCTTACAACAACAACAAATATAGGCCACGTCTAGATTATACTTATAGCATTGGTAACCTCTCTATTGAATCATGTTACATAAACATAGGTATTTTATAACAAATAAATAAACATTTTATTTAGTGTGGACCCACCCTAACAAAAATTTTGGCGCCGCACGCGCAGGTACAGTCAGCGACGAAGCAATTCAGCTTAATATTTAAATAAACCAAAACAAAAAAAAAATGCTGTAACAATGATTTTCTGTCAATTCGATGTGTGGACAGTGCGCTGTGGCTTGTCAGAAACAATCGTATTACGAATCGTATACTACTAATTTTTCAAGCCGATCTTTGATCACCGGATTTCTTTTTACTTTTGAATATCTTCACCATCTAACACTACTTTTAATTATGCATCGACCAAATCCAAACGATGTACCAAATATTTTACGTCAGATTTTGCAATACTGGTCTTCACTTCACTGACAGACGAAAACTAATTGTGAAGAGACAGTACGTCATGTCAATACGATCGTTTCCATGGTTACCACTTTCTTACTTATTTCTGTCGTTACTAATCTTGAAGAACTTACTAAATTATTTTGAAAGCAAGTGATTTCGTAATTCCGAATGTCCGAAAAGTTATTAAAAATTTAATTAGAAGTTATAAAATGGGGTGTGAAAATTGGGTGTTTATTTTTTCGCCAGTTGTGCTCCAGTTAAGAGTTTTTAATTTTCCGGGCGATAAGTAGCTGTTTTTCGGTTTTCAGTTGCTAACTACGGTAACTGATTGTCTATTTTCAGTTGCTAAACTACGGTTACTAATTTTCTATTTACAGTTGCTTAATTACTTTAGCAATTGACAATCGCCAATCGCAAAAACATTTAGTCTTTGCCCGGATAATTAAACTCAAAATTCTTTAATAAACCTACAACTTGTTACTTATGCGATTTTGTTTTACATATTATATAACATCCCGAAGGTAAGCCAAAGGGAAGGTCCAGTTATGTTGAAGTCCCAAGTAATAGGGATAAAACACAAATCCAAACTCCGTGGCGTGCTCCTGATGGAAAAACACAATAACACTTTGCCCGACCTCAGCAGTCGCACTTGCAACCACTTAGACCGATGAGGCAGTCAATATCTTTTTTTTTTTTTAAGCCTCTCATCCCCCTGGGCCACCCCTCCCTGTCCCACTGCTGGGCAAAGGCCTCCCCTTTCTCCTTCCAAACCTCTCTATCTTGAGCGATATCTAGCCATGTTCGCTCCGCAAACAAGATCAGGTCGTCACACCACCTTCGCCGCGGTCTACCTCGACGGCGATTTCCTCCGTAAGGCGTCCAGTGAGAATGTATTTTTAGTCTTCATCATCATCATCATTAGCCTATAATGTTCCCACTGCTGGGACACGGCCTCCTCTCAAAGAGAGGGAATGGGATCCTTCACCGTTTTGAGAGCAGTGGGGATGATATAAATTACACAAAGTAATACGCCTGTCTGGGTTCGAACCCACGACTTACTGTTCGTAAGTCGGGGCCGCCACCACTGGGCCACCGCTGCTCCGTATTTTTAGTAATCAGATAATTTTATGAATATCTACGTAACTCATAAGATTTTTGGGGCTGTAGATTTTCATTTACGCAGTAAGTGAGACGGTAACGTTGTTTCAAAACGTAAATAGTCGAATGATAAGTGAACTAAATCTCTGTAAACTTTTTGTTTGTTTGTGTGCGGCTACTCACTACGCACACACACATCCAAACACACAGTGTTTACACAGTTCTGAAGAAACTGGACCAATCCGAATAACGTACGTTTGATTATGTAAAATAACCCTTATATAATTGGTTTTGGTACGCTTGTTAAAAATAATTTTCTTTAAAATATTAAAAGTACCTTACTACTGTACTAGCTGAGTTTAATCATATATTTTTCTGCTTGTTGAGTATGTAGACTTGTAGAGTTTTGTTTGTAAAAAACTAATTTATAAAATATCATGTTTTGCTGTTACGTAGATAAAAAAACACAGCAATATTTTTATAAAATTTTATTTGGTGTGAATGTCAGATGCAATAAAGAACGTTATTTTGATATTTTTACTAGCTGTTACGAAATTCGAATCAACAGGACACACATGAAGCCGATATTTGCGATAGATATTATTTTTAGCAGCTTTTAGGTACCAAGCGGCATTAATGGCTGCTGCCTACAACAGAAGCCCTAGGGCTTCTGTTTGTATCTGAATCTAAGTTCCCGTGTCAAAATAAGTACGATCTATTATAAAAGAGGTAGAATTTGTAATTAAGAATTTACGACCTATCCAAAAGTGCTGAAACAGACGATAAAATCAGAATAATAAATGGTTTCTATTTTTTCTAGCCATTATTTGTTTTGAGTTCCCGATACACAACTCAAAACAAATAGTGAACATGAAATACATCCCGGTTTCAGTGTTAATGATAGTTTTAGTGACCATATCAGTTTAAAACTTTGTTGATAAGTATTATTTTCCTGACGATAGCTTAATACCTAATAAGCAACACACAATGCTTAAATTATATCGCATTGTTGGAGTTACAATTCTTAGCGTTAAGCCTAACTTTATAAATGCAACAGTGCAATGATATTTAAGTATTCATTTAGGTTTCGCTGGTTATTATTGAATACATACTAATGTCTGTATTCGCTAATAGCCAGCCAAAATATAAAGAATAATACAATACAATACGTTTGAATGACCACTTGTTAAAAAATAAATCTCTTGCCTCGTCCCGGTCTGCGTTGGCCTTAAATCGAACGTTCGAAATTTAAATATTATTTATGAACGACATGAATGAAATAAAGTAATCTATTTAAAAGGAGCATGCCATTAGGCAGGTTGTAGCTGCGTCTTTTTCATGCATATACAAAAATCTTCTTTTGAATTATGATTTCACATAATATATTTTTTTAGTCTGAAGCAACTAGGAGTTTAAAAGATAATAAAACAACTGGCAAACTGATTAGAAATAATAATACACACACTGATCTATCCACATACTTGCTAAACCTCGATTAACCATCACAAATACAAATGTATATTCGACGTTTGGTTTGTGCTGCTGATCCGATAGTTATTTTTTTTAAATAAACCAATGGGAAATTTTACAGTGCTTTTTATGAACAAACTAGATGGCGCTGATCAACCTTGGGAATAATAAAATGGCTCATTTTTATGTCTACAAAGCCTTAACTGAAGTACGGAGGAACCTTAGGTCGACTCAACGCACCAAGAGTTAAAACGTAACGCAAAAACACTCAAAAGAACAATAGCAAAATCCATGCAAAAACTTGTAGTTCAGTTCAATGATGCAAAAGAACAGTAGACTTTTTAGGTTAAAAATGTTTGACAGAAAAAAGGTTCTTTACAGTTCTCACTTTATAAACAACAATGAATAATGAAGAAATTTTACTATACAATGAGTTTGACATGTGTCTAGGAGAGATTTTTTTTGCCCTGCTAAAAGATTTTACCATTGACCTATTATATAATACGTAGTAAATTCTTTTTTCATTGGATTTTACTAGAACGCCTCTTAAAAAATATTCCCAAAGCTGATTAGCGCCATCTATTGATATATATACTAAGCGTTGTGACAAACGTCAGTGGAAAATTCCCCATTGAAGATTAAAATTTCGATTTCGTTTATTTTCTTATACGAGTTACCTTATGTCTTAGTAAATGTCCATGACATTGAGATAAATGTATTTGTTATAATTTGAATGTGTTTTGTTTTGTGCCAGACCTTTCAGACTAAATCTTTAGAAAGCAAAGAGATTATAAACCTACTTTTTCACTGTCACGGCACAATCATTGGGAGATTAAAAGCTCGTTTTTTAATAATTAATGATTTTTCTTTACCTAAGCTAGATTACTTTACCTATAATTTTCCGATGATTCAGTCGAGACGCAAGAACAGTTAAACTCCTTTAGACTGCCTGGTCAGGCACTGTTCTTATAAAATTAATCTTAGGTCCACAACAATGGAACTCTGTTTTGGTTTTCTATAAAATTTTGATGACGTTTTTAACACATTTATACGGCTATTTCGGAGCGGGCTTGCAAATGTCACGTATTTTCATAACATATTTGACGTTAGCATATTGAAATTGTCGACATTGGCTTAAATAATGGCTAGAAAAAATAGAAACCATTTATTATTCTGATTTTATCGTCTGTTTCAGCACTTTTGGATAGGTCGTAAATTCTTAATTACAAATTCTACCTCTTTTATAATAGATCGTACTTATTTTGACACGGGAACTTAGATTCAGATACAAACAGAAGCCCTAGGGCTTCTGTTTGTATTCATTGTTGTTTATAAAGTGAGAACTGTAAAGAACCTTTTTTCTGTCAAACATTTTTAACCTAAAAAGTCTACTGTTCTTTTGCATCATTGAACTGAACTACAAGTTTTTGCATGGATTTTGCTATTGTTCTTTTGAGTGTTTTTGCGTTACGTTTTAACTCTTGGTGCGTTGAGTCGACCTAAGGTTCCTCCGTACTTCAGTTAAGGCTTTGTAGACATAAAAATGAGCCATTTTATTATTCCCAAGGTTGATCAGCGCCATCTAGTTTGTTCATAAAAAGCACTGTAAAATTTCCCATTGGTTTATTTAAAAAAAATAACTATCGGATCAGCAGCACAAACCAAACGTCGAATATACATTTGTATTTGTGATGGTTAATCGAGGTTTAGCAAGTATGTGGATAGATCAGTGTGTGTATTATTATTTCTAATCAGTTTGCCAGTAGTTTTATTATCTTTTAAACTCCTAGTTGCTTCAGACTAAAAAAATATATTATGTGAAATCATAATTCAAAAGAAGATTTTTGTATATGCATGAAAAAGACGCAGCTACAACCTGCCTAATGGCATGCTCCTTTTAAATAGATTACTTTATTTCATTCATGTCGTTCATAAATAATATTTAAATTTCGAACGTTCGATTTAAGGCCAACGCAGACCGGGACGAGGCAAGAGATTTATTTTTTAACAAGTGGTCATTCAAACGTATTGTATTGTATTATTCTTTATATTTTGGCTGGCTATTAGCGAATACAGACATTAGTATGTATTCAATAATAACCAGCGAAACCTAAATGAATACTTAAATATCATTGCACTGTTGCATTTATAAAGTTAGGCTTAACGCTAAGAATTGTAACTCCAACAATGCGATATAATTTAAGCATTGTGTGTTGCTTATTAGGTATTAAGCTATCGTCAGGAAAATAATACTTATCAACAAAGTTTTAAACTGATATGGTCACTAAAACTATCATTAACACTGAAACCGGGATGTATTTCATGTTCACTATTTGTTTTGAGTTGTGTATCGGGAACTCAAAACAAATAGCAAACATGGAAGATATCCCATTTTCAGAGTTAAATAACATCGAGTCTGTGAATGTAATTCATAGATTGATGTTGTATTGTTGATGTTTTCTCAAATAAATAAATAAACAAAATCTACACACGATTCTATTAGAAATGGAAGGGTTACAAAGGTTGTAAGTGTAAAGTGTAAAGTGGTAGCAAATGGCCCGTACATCTGGCAACCTGTCTTACCAAGGGCTATCATGTACTGACTGGGTTGTGATAGGCTGTCGCTCCATGTAAAATACTGTTATTCAGTTGCAAACAGGTAGACTGGAAGCCGACTACATCATAGTAGAAAATGTTTAGACAGATAATGAGCTATACAGGGTGTAAATAGACTCATCACGAAGCCGTCAACCAAGCATTCTGTACATCAAACTAAGTAACTTTACGCAAAAATTATTGCTGTGAAACGACTTTTTTTGGGGTGAAAAATCATGCTTTGTGGTAGAACTCAATGTAACGCACTCAAAACATTAAGCTGATGGATTGAATACTACGGGGGTCGTGGAGGTGTATAAAGTAAAAAATCTTACAATAAAATGTGTATTTAACAAAAAATACTTGTCATAAAGTTGGAACTTTGACCCCAATATCTCCGTAACTACAAGGTTCCTAGGCATGGTGTAGAACAAACAAAATAAAAAATGATCGCAATGACGCGACGCACGACGGGGAGAACAAGTGCGGTTTTGGCTTCGTTAAGTCTTTTTACACCCTTTACTACAACTTACAAAAAAAAAAAAAAATCTGCCATTTTTTGCCAGGCAAGTTTTTGCGTGTAAGTTTTAGTGATAACTAGATAGTCTTAGTTTTATTCTTTTTTAAATATCGTTAAGTTTAGACATAGTTTAGATAATTCTTACATTTGCCTGACATCCCCTTAGGGACCCATAAATATGTCTATACTAATATTAGAAAGATTTGTATTTTTGAATGTAACGAATAAACTTAAAAACTACTGGACCGATTTGAAAAATTCTTTCAGAAATGGATAGCTACATTATCAGCGAGTAACATAGGCTAGGTATATTTTATCCCCGTACTCTCACGGGAACGGGAACTACGCGGGTGAAACCGCGTCACGTCCGCTAGTCTTTAAATAATCCAGCTGTTTTACAAAACTGCAGTGTGCACTCCACCGTACTTACACTTTCACTTACAGTACTAAAATTCAATTTTCCACAGTATTTATTTACCTATGTGTGTTAATTAAATATAAGTTTGTTTTATACAGATTAATACTCAAGTTATCGATACAAAAGCAATAAAACTTTGAAAATATTAATAATCGTAACGAGATATTTTATAATGTTCAATTAATATTTATTTGCCCGTGAAATTAAAAAAAAAATATCGGTTGATATTAAAATTCACGCAATATGCAATTCTTTATTATTTCAACATTAATAAAATTGTATTTATTACTTTTTGTTAGGAAAAGTAACAGTTTTGTTTGAAATAGGTTGGGAATGTACCGAGTTATTGAGTTCCGTATGAGTTGAACTGTAGGTACTATTATATATTATGTATATTCTGTGGTTGAACGTCGACGGAAACGCAGACGATCTGTCGCATGTCGCATTGCATGTTTCATCCATCACTGTGACTTGTACTTCTTGTATCCCACTTCCAAGCATTTGACCACGAATTCTGAGAGGGTCAAGTTGTGATTGTATCATATGAGAAATAAAATGCATTTTGTCTTCGCAGTAAAAATGAATGTTCAAGACCGTAACGGTAAGGGCCCGTTCACAAAGTCAGTGTTGCCTCTAGTCAAGAACTCGCCAAAATATTATATTAATATTTCATTACGATAAAGGTCTAATTCAAGATAACGGCGTCATACGCATAGATGGACGAATAAATTAATATGCAACGAGTTATTCTAGGGCGTTCGATTCGAAATTTAAATTTGACTGAATGTCATGCGCGGTCGTCGATCCGATCTACTCGATTCTTCAAATCATATTATGCGCAGTGATCGGTCGATTCCAAGATTTTTTCATGCGTGTCAGACGAGGTTAAAGAATTCCGTACCTGACCTGAAAAGAGTGCATGTTTATCTACACTTATTTTGTGTCTGATTTTACGTTTGTGAGTAACATTAATATCAAATAAGTTACAACTAAATAAAAATTGCAAACAAACTGTGCAATACTACCTCCTAACTTAAATTCCCAACTAACTAATTAATAATATCCTAAGGGCTCAGAATGGTTTGACCACGCTAAACCGATTGTTTTGTCGATCCTAGATCTTGGGTATCAATTACTCTCCATTCTCTTATCACTAATGATGTGAACTGCATGAACGCCACCGCCAGTTTTTTTTTCCAAATTATAGTCTTAAAAACATCTAATACTGCCTGACCTCTGAGGTCTAAAACGTACCAATAGTAAAGTTGAAGATAGGTAGGTATCTCTTCTTTAGTAAAATAAAATAAATTTTATATTATTTTTCAAGAAATATGAACAATATTAGCACACAGATATATGTTACCTTATTTTCTTTTAAAATATTCACATTAATTCATAAGGGTTTCTCAGATTCTCATTCATTTTAATAGATTCGAGAGGTATACAAGAGTCGGTATCTTTAACTACATCGTAAAACATATACATACTAGGACATACCTACTAATGTCACATTTGTAGGAAAATTATTCATGTTTGGGGCTGAACACAATCATTATTTTGTGTTGCTTCGGAATTTTATAACAAAACTAAACCTTATTGACCGAAAAATAAGATCATTGCAGAAGGCTTTGTAAGAATAAAAAGTTAATATCAATGCTAGCTTAGTCAATTACAATCACTGATATAAATAATTTAGGTACTTTATTTAAATGCTTGTTTGAAGGTTAAATTTATTCAGTTCAATTTACCAAAACGAACATAACTGCAATACCTGCCTACTGAAGTCATTACAGAGAAAACTGAAAAACACCGTTTCCACTTTCACGCGCAACAAAAGGATTTCTTTTAGAATATTATCATAACTCCATTACTCAATGCAAATGATATCTCTTTACGTTATCACCGTGCACACAATGATACAACATGCCTTACACAATTTGTCTAGAACAAACTTGGGCGGTACTTTAACTCATTAAACCTCTGCAAACATCGGATATCTCTTTAATTAAAAAAAAAACACGGATAACAAAAAAAAGTGTCAGTTCCTATGAATTAAGGTTAAGTTTTTATTGACATGTCGATTCTTGTGACCGCCTGGTGTGCCAACAACTTTACGGTGGGAGTGTCGAACAACGAACGTTTGTCAGAAAATAAAAAATTTGACACTCACGAGGTGAGTGTGTGAGTGTCTTTTGTTTTTAACGAATTTGTCTGTTCGTGCTTGGCTTGTAACTTTGTAAGTCACAGTCAACACCTTTTTATGACAATTTATAGACAAAACGATACCTTTGTTTATTGAATCTTGTTTTGGCTACAATAATACTTTTTTAGGGTTCCGTACAAAAAAAAAACGGAACCCTTATAGGATCACTCGTGCGTCTGTCTGTCCGTTCATCTGTCACAGCCAAATTGCTCCGAATCTACTGGACCAAAACAGGTGAATCTTAATAAGTCATTTTAATTTATTTAGGAAATTAAAAAAAAAGTTTTGCAAACCTTACTGTGTCATATTATATCAAATCGCTCGACTGGCTCGTTATGAGGATGTCAAATATATTTTTGTTATTATTGTAAAATAAATAGTTTTGGTATTATTCATGAAAGAAGACGAAAATTTACCATTCCATGACCTCCGAAACTACTGAGCCTAAATAAAAAAAAAAAAAAAAAAACAAAATATAGTTCATTACTTGTAGATTACAGGAAAACCTATAATAACTCTATGAATTGAAATTAAAGTGGTAAACTCAATATAAGACTCTGGCATTGTACGAACCCTCTCCACGCGAGTTCAACTCGCACTTGGCCTGTTTTTTTAATCATTTCAATAATATTTGCCTATACCTAATTGGCGGTATGTTATACAAAAATACAGGAAGGTTACAAAAGTTTTTACGTAGTAACCAATTTAAACAATTATCATTGCGATTTGTGTCGGTTTTAAATATTGTTACAGCAAACTAAACACCTTATACCGTATAAGATATTTCAATAAGTTTTAAATGTTGAACAACTATTGCAGCATTAAAACCACGGTATTTACGCAGAACAGCTTAAGTCCAACATCTAAAGATTATATCTTAGTTTAAACAATAGATAATACACGTTGTAATTACTTTATCTTATCTTTCCGTAATATTTAACCACGAGAGCGAATAGGCGGATTATTATTTTGGCACTTGAGCTAATAAAGGCAGCCTTATAGAAAAACACCTTTTTCATGCCACTGGTTTTTTTTTTTCTGTAACCTTTAAATGGTTTCTATTTTATTACAGATTAATGGTTTAGTTGTTGAAAACGAAATTTTATTTATTTAATTACATGTAGAATACCGTTCTTCAAAATCACTGAGTTATTTATTCAATTTATTCTGCGTTACACAAAAACAAAACGTATGTAATTATGGTATAAACACTTGTAGTACTGAGTTTTTAATACCTGAATTATGACGAAAACTTTCCATATTGACACAAACCCTTTAATTACGAAGGTTTAATGTATATGAAATAAAACTAAGAAACTTTCTAATGTATAGTGCTATAAATGAAAATTATAGGCAAGTGAGCAGCAAGTCATTTGGCAAAAATGTCCCCTGGGGTCGTCGACCCCGTGACCTTTATACCCCTCCTGCACTCATTCGAACCCTTTACAGATAATAAACACGGTTCTACTAATTACAATGTACAATGCAACAAACATCTTTGGTTATTTGATTGTCGTCAAAGTTTTGATAAATTTGTTTCTGCCTCATGTCGTGGGCTATTGCCAAATTTTAACTTTTTTTTTTTTAATTAATTTGAATTCTCTACTGTCGTCGAACACAGGCACGTTGCTCGTCGACACCACTTTCCGCCTCGCTGTTGCTCTACGCCTAGGCGCCCCATGTTGTGCGGACCGTTCTGCACGGCACGGGAACTTAATTGACATCATCCGTCGATATCTTGTCACCGTCGGCGTTCCAGCTTTATTAGAACCCAATGGCTTGGCACGCAACGATGGCAAGAGACCGGACTGCATGTCTTTGTTTCCATGGAGGATGGGTAGGCCTTTAGAGTGGGAAGCAACATGTGTTGATACTCTTGCGCGTTCCCATCTTCCTAATTCATTGTGCTGTGCAGGGGATGCCGCTGCGGCAGCGGAGAACCTCAAGCGGCGTAAATATAGTAACCTTATTGGTAACTATATTTTCGAGCCGTTTGGGGTTGAAACTCTAGGACCGTGGGGTGCGAGTGCTCACAGCCTTTTCAAGGAAATTTCAAAACGCTTAGTTGACACTTCCCGTGGCCCTAGGACTGGCTTTTACCTTGACCAAAGGCTTAGGTTGCCATACAGCGTGGTAACGCCGCCAGTCTCTTTGGACTTTACCAGTTGACAGTGTTGAGGAGATTTTTGACGCCATTTTTTAAACTTTTAGTTTAAGTTAGTTAGTTTGGTTTATTTTAATAGATTTTTAAATTGAAAATAATGTACACACTGAATTGAATATATAATATAAAATATTTTAATGAAATCTGTGAAGAAAACCCCAGTATGTAACCTGCTTTATCAGTAAGCACGAGCAACAATGTAATATTTTTTTTGATTATCATAATTTATGCACTTCAATCTAGTAATATGTGGTTAAAGTAACAGTCTTGTATTATTATAGACGAAAAACATGACAGTTAAATATGTCAATTTAATTCATCTGATACTGAAATTAAGTGTGTGTGAATAATTCAGAAAAGTATTTTTAACCATGGAAGACGGCGGTTTGTTTTTTCGTAAAACCTTATATTCGAGTATATTCATTTAAATTAGGGACGTTCAAACGCCTCTTAACTGTAAGTAATATTAAGAAAAAGTCGCCATAGACAATATAAATATTTCGTCCAATAATCTGCGACCAGGTCAACGTAATCAAGGCCTTCGCGAAAATTAGTGAAAGCGACCGGAGTAGTGTTTGTGTCGGATCTAACTTAGTTATGGTCATGGCTCAATTATTGTGGCATCGGCAGACTGATCTAACTCCGAAGGCCCCGTTTACGCTCGGGGTGAAATGCTTTTAAACAGCTAGGTAGGTAGTGACCCGCAGACCTAATCATGGTAAAAGCCCCTTTGGAATCAGATTATATATTCGTTTGAAAACAATGAAAAATTATGGAAAAGGGTCATTAGAGATAGATTTTTTGTGCTCTTATCCGATTATTAACCAATCCAATGAGATTGACAGGTCCAGTTGAAAACCAGCCTCGGACATTCGCTGAACTGGACCTATTTGGCGCAACGTGACACGCACAATATTGTCTTTTTTTTTTGTTTAGATTTAAGTTATTTTATTTATTGTTGCGTGCCAAATAAACATGTTTTCTTTCTACTTAGTTTCTTTATTTTTTATCCTCTTGTCAAATTGCACTATCCTAATGAGGTTTGCTGTCAGGAAACCCTCGAATTTGTACATAAGTGAAACCTATTATAATTTGTTTTGCAATAAAGAAAAAGAAAACTATTATAAAATGAGAGACTTTTAAAATCATTTCTAAGCAACTTTCACTAATTCTTGTTCTTTGTTTACAAGATTAAAACCCGATGACACATAGGTATAGGAACATAAACCCATAGAGAAGTAGGTCGAACAGTCACCAGTACTACAATAAAACGGCTACGGCTTACTCACATATCGGCTAAAATAATAGCCAAAAGCACTGAATCACGATCATTACGAATTTAATTACCATTTTATCTTTATGAGCAATGAACGAGAAACTATTGTTACAGCTATACAATATTTACATTAAAATTGTTGTTAAAAATGTATTGTTCCATAGGGACGCGTGGAAAACTAAGTACTTTTTCTTGAAGGAATTTCAGGCGCGGTTAGCAAGCACTTTAATTTTGTGTTATTTCATGAAGGATCTTCTCAATGAACGTACGAAAAGAAAATAGTACGAAGAAACCGGTACGTATGCCCTTGAACTTAAGAGATGTGACAGGAGTCAGGACCCGCGTAGAGACGAGGCTGGTGTCCCAGCAGTATGCAGTGGCTGGTGTCTGTTATGTGTATGTACCGTCACGAGTGCAATGGATTAACTAAATACGTACATACTTAGATATTCCTCGCGTAACTTATTTCTTAGAAGGAATTTCAGTCAAGTAACACTTTGGGGTGTTAGAATGTTTTGCGGTTGAGCTCATTCGTTCTGCAGTCTTTGTTGAATGTTGATGTTTAGAGAGGGAGAGGAAGACCAAAGAAGAGGTGGACGGATTGTAAATTAATATTATGAAAGGAACTAACGAGCAGCGGACACAGAACACTGATTTAAAAATATTCCTTGGAGTTTAGTGGTGGTGCAAGCGGGTCTTAGGTAAGATTTTCCAAAACGTTGATGAAACTGAAAGTAAACTAGACTTGTAAAGTTAACAAATTCGGAATTTAAATATTTTGGCCTGCCTAACGTTCCGCCGTATTATTTGCAGCCTCGCTGATGACAAGAACGAGTATTGTAAATTTGTAATAGACAAAATGTTCCAATAATTTCAAGTTTCCGAAATATAACCTATCAAAGATGTACCGAAGTTGAACTATTAGGTAACTGTTTCATTTAAAATATAAAATATTTGTTGCATTAGATAAGCATAAATTAGTTAACGTGACTCCTTTTACTGCCACAATCTAAGAGATTCTTAACTAAATACAAATTAATGAACGAACAATTATTGGAAGTAATCTTCCACTACCTGGGATTCACTCGGAGAAGTGTTTATGAGCATGGCGATCGCTAATTATACAAATAACCACATTTAGTCAATGGAAGTTCTCTGTTTATACAAGGTGTCGCTTTAAATCCTGGTAAAATTCAAGAAGGCAGGTATAATTGTTAGATTTTCTTTGTCTTGTCCCGTCTACTTATCGCTCGTAAATATTTGAATGTCATGGCTCTCAATTAGAAATCTAGTCATAGTAATTGGGAGTATGCGAGAAATTCAAAACTTTTTTATTCCTTAAAAATGCCTTGTATTCACCCATATAAACACTGTGGTACACTTGTTTAACTTTCTAGTACAACGGTTATTTTACAATTTAATATTTATGTAGAGTGTTTTAGGTGAAACGGAACGCAAATTCAAAACGCATCGTCGCCGGTTGTGACGTCAAACGCTTTATGTCAAAGAAACACTTTTATTTTAAAACTACTTAAAGTTTCACAAAGATGTTATTATAATATTGTTATTGCAATGTTTGCTTGATTTATAGCACATACATTTAGTAAAATTATTATATTAAGGGTAAAAAATAAGATGTAAACAAGGCAGATAGAGAGAAATGGCGTCAACCGCTTTGACAGGAATGGTCGCGACAGTCACGGATGTTTGAACTGTTGTAGAAAATTGTAGGAGTTTAATTTTTTTTTGAGAGACAAGCAGTCTTTGAACTTAACTTTTAATTATTTTCTTGGGTTGATATACTTTACTGATTCAAGTGAAGAAAAACATAGATGCATATTACCTATTATTATTATTAGGTTTCTCGTCTTTTATATTAGTATTTGTTAAAAATGGTATTAGTTTACCTATTTTATTTGTATACGTGTAATAATAATTATATTTAAAACAAGGAGTTATTTTTTATTATGTAGATATTATTTTGTACCCTATCACAATGTTGTCCTGTTTACCCCAAAGGTTGACTGGTAGAGAATGCCTTGTGGCATTAAGTCCGCCTATATGAAGTTTAAATAAATGTCTGAATAGGAATAACTTTACCTACTTGCCAGATCGTCTTTCAGACGGGTACACTACACAATTCCGAATTTCAAAATACCGATTTTCATAAATCCGAATGGTTAAAAATTTCGAATAAACAACTCCGATTTATCATTAATCCTATTTTCACGAAATTTTAATTTCCGAACGTTCTTAATTACTATTCTCAAAATACCGAATTTCATTAGTCCGACTTATTGATAATAAGAAACATTAAAAATAATCGCGGCATAATAATCCCCTTTATAAAAGGGGGGAAATTTTTCATTATTTTTGCGTTAGGACGCACCGTTTTCGAAATAGAACCTGCTACGACTCCATGACGCGCGCTCGCTACACTCGCATTTTACATTACACACCCACTTTCTGTCACAAATGTCGTCGTCGCTCCGGTGGCCTTCGGCCTACGCTCCTCATGCCAGCTAGGAAGTTTTTCGGACTAATGATCCATCGGACATTTGATTCTTCGTAATCATGAAATTCGGACAACAAATAATTGGTACCTATTTATGACTTTCGGAATGATGAATTTCGGGATTTTAAATAGTAGACATTAACACTCTTCGGAATTACGAAATACGGACTTTTGAAATTCGGTATTGTGACTTTCAGAATTCAGGATTTTTTGAGTGTTCCCCTTTTAGACATAAAAAATCAAGAAAAATAACGACAGGTAAAGTATCCCCGAAGCCATTTTCAGAACTTGACTCCTAAGCTAATCAAACAGGAGTACTTACGAGCAAATTCGTAGGAACAACTCGCAATAGACTATATTGAATTACGACTAGACACGGAAATTCAGGTCCTACGTTTGAATCCCAGCTTCTAATAGTAATACGATATTGAGGAAGCACAAGTGGCGATAGCACTTGAAAGTTTTAGTTTTGAAATTACTTTTACCCTTACTGTAATTGTACGCTAAAGCTTATTGTAACATAAGAATATATTCATACACTGTTTTAAGCTTTCAACTAAACTTATACTGTCACTTACGGGATATCTTCCGTCCCGTCGTCGTTTTCGCCACGTAGTTTAGGAACATAATTTTATGCGCCACCTTTATTTTTAGGCGGATTCATGAAACTCATATACAGGGTGTAAACTACCTCATCACGAAGCCATCAACCGAGCATTCTGTACATCAAACTAAGTAACTTTACGCAAAAATTAAAGCTGGGAAACTTCTTTTTTTTGGTGCAAAATCATGTTTTTTTGTAGAACTCAATGTAACGCACTCAAAACATTGTGCTGGTGGATGGATTGACTAGTACCAGGGGTCGTGACGGTGTTTAAAGTAAAAATCTTAAATTAAAAAAAAAACTTATCAAAAAGTTGGTACTTTGACCCCCAATATCTCCGTAACTCGCAATGACGGGAAGAACAAGTGCTTTTCGGCTTCGTTAGGAGGTGTTTTACACCCTTTATGCCATGTCTGAATGTTTGGCATTACGGTTAAAGGTTAAGTTAAATTGACAATTGATTTTGTAGTAAACCTGACTTACGAGATTTGATTTACTACGGGAACTGATTTTCAATTATTCTGAGCTCCCGATATTTCGATGCTGTTGCAAGCGCCATGATCGCGGGATGACTCAGTACGATTGGATAGTGTGTTGGTAAGTATAGTTATAAGCCGTGAAAGCTTAAAAGATTTTGTAGTGACTCTCACAGAAAAAAGCCCTGCTTCCCAGCAGTGGGAATATGATAGGCTCAGCTGATATTCTGGTAGAACTCCTACCAAATATTAACAATTACAACGTATTTGCATTTTAGCCATCGATATTGAGTTGTCCGACAGCTGATTATAAAAAAAAAACATATCTATTAGATTAAGTCACTAGTAAAAATAAAATCAGGATCTCCCTAAAATAGTATGGAAACAATTCTCAACTCTTAGAGGAAGTCGTAGTGTGCGCTCGTCCTTAGCACGATTTAGTTAGTACCGAGGGTAATACATTTAGTTCCCATTCTAGACCTCAAAGGTATATCTAAATACATTATATCTGGGTTAGACCTTAATTGCTTAGAAGGTTCGAATATGTATCTACCTACCTACATCAACATTTTACAGTTAGTTAGTTCATACTTAAACTTGGTAAGCCTGTTTGTCAGACTTCCGGACCACTGACTACTTGTAACGACTGTCAAAGGTGACAATCATGCCAGCCGGGGCCAACGGCTTAACGTGCTTTCCGAGGTACGGAGGAAACTCGATATGCAATGGGTCCAATCCACGGACCAACCTAGGTAAGCGCGCTTAACCTGAAACGCGATAAACCGCGTTTAACCACGAGCAATGTAACAGGTGTGGACCACTGTAGATACACTCCATGTATCTTTCATTCAATAAGATAGCGTGGCTGCGCATATGCTTATGTACCTACCTAATTTAATTTAATTGGAGAGGTAGGCGCCTGCATGACAGACAGAGAATTCCTGTATTAAATCAAATCAGCCAATTCATGATGAATAAATTATCATCAACATAGATTTCGAGTTTATTTCGGAATTCGGATACAGATTCCTCTCAGAGTAGTCAGAAAAAGTTCCAGCCAATTACAATATCATATATCATCATCATAATCATTTCAATCGCAAGACGTCCACTGCTGGGCATAGGTCTCCCCCAAGTGTCGCCACATTGACCACTCCCGTGCGACTCGCATCCAGCATATTCCCAAATTAATTACAAATATATTTATATTTTAATTTCAAAACTGTTTCTAATCTGAGCATTTTAATGTAATTCTAATATATATTGGTGTCGATTCTGTTGTGCGCAAACTAAACTTAATTTAGGCTATTGCTATCTTTTTCTCTCTAATAAAACGAGAAAGAGACGGACGTAATTTAGAGCTGTCAAATTTAGTTGGAACTAATATTTCCATACAAATGAAGGGTGCACGTAAAAACATGTCGACTAAAACACGGTGAAGCGCGAGGCATAAACTAGTTTGACATCTCTAACTTAGTTCATAGCTATAGCCGTCCTATTCTCGCACTGCCTTTTAGTAATAGATAGCAATAGCCTAAATTACGTTTAGTTTGTGCACAACAGAATCGACGCCAATGGCTGCCCTCGTCATCGTCATCTAGAAGAATAATATTTTGCAACAAAAGCTCCTTTTAGCGAAGATATAACCACTAAGGAAAAGCTTTTGAAAAATCATCCCCTAAAGGTTTTAATAAATAAGAGATGGAAGTTCTTTATGTTTGCCTATGGGAAAACTAATAGAATACACGTCTTATTAATTAAAAAAAAAACAGCCATGTGCAAGTCGGAGTCGCGTACGCAAGGTTCCGTACCATCGTAGTAGGAGCCCCCATTAATTTTTAACTTATTTTTGTTATTTGTTGTTATAGCGGCAACAGAAATACACATTCTGTGAAAATTTCAATTCATCCTTCATTTTCATTCAATTCGACTGACAGACAGACGGACGGACGCACGGACAGCGGAGGCTTATTAATAGTGTCCCGTTGGTTAGCCTTCGGTTCGGAACCCTAAAACTGTACGAATACTTTTCAGCCGTAAACGTTACTAAGGTGTTCTAAACTACGATCCCGAGTACCTAACCCAAGTTTTCTATCTGTAATTACACTTTAAACCTGAACCCCATAAAATGATACGTATAGTAACTAAGATACCTCAAACTCATGTCTATGCTACACAACAAAAATCTTGAATTACGCACGGGACGTAAGCACTCGGTAACAGGTAATGCATTGAAATATCTGTCCGTCTTTAGTCCGGTGTCCGGGTGTCCGCAGATAGTCCGACATCTTTTCACCACGTTGACTCAGACTAAATTTACGAAAATTATAAGACCACGAAACGTTTACTTACCTACTATCTCTATATTTGATTGCAGATTTAAAGTAACAAATTGCCTTATCATTGTCTTGGTACATTGTGAAAATTAGCACAATCCTGAGAAATAACAGTTTCATCGATTTAATGTTTCACGGCAGTCAACGAACTTGTTGTGAAAAAATCTGGGTACTATAAAACAATCTAAAAATAGAGGGTTCCGTACTTCCTTGACCTTTATTTTATTCAAATATATGTCTTCATTTGAAACATCAGATCTGATAGTTTGTGAAATTAAAAGCTACCATGGATGGGTCTTTAACGGTTGCTACGTGCATAAAGTTCATAGGAAACTTAAAACTGAGATAATTAAAGGCTTTCATTATAACACACAATTTTGCTGGCTTTAAGGTTTACTTGCAAGGTACAAGTTATAATTAAGCGGTATCCATTATGATTATTTTCAAGTTTGCGTCGATCGATAAACCTGTAGGAACCTTTAGTGAGATGTGCAAAGTGCAGCGAGGTTGTGCGTAGTTTGCTTTGCTTAGCATTGCCAAAGTGCAGC
Organism: Xestia sexstrigata; assembly: GCA_941918905.2. Taxonomy (NCBI): domain Eukaryota; kingdom Metazoa; phylum Arthropoda; class Insecta; order Lepidoptera; family Noctuidae; genus Xestia; species Xestia sexstrigata. The sequence goes on along the minus strand of OW799200.2, from coordinate 4,166,324 downwards.
GAGGTTGTGCGTAGTTTGCTTTGCTTAGCATTGCCAAAGTGCAGCGAGGTTGTGCGTAGTTTGCTTTGCTTAGCATTGCCAAAGTGCAGCGAGGTTGTGCGTAGTTTGCTTTGCTTAGCATTGCCAAAGCTGTGAAATACAAGCGATATTATTGGTTAGTTTTCACGCACATCATCTTTTCTGTAACGCAGTGAGCATAGACGCACAAAGTGTACCGAAAATGCGCAAAATAATGTTCTTCGTCCTGATCAATTACTTAATAAAACTGTTACCTTATCAAAGTTACTTCGTCCATTGGATATTAACAGAATTAATCGTACACCAACTATAATAAATAGGCTTATCAAATGGCATAAATTAATGTTCTACTTAATACTATATTTTTTTTATTCTCTCTACTAACATTTTTAATTACGAACGTTAATTGAAACTTGCATGGTCGTGCTGCTGATTTCATATGCGGAATTAATGTTACCTAGTTTGTTCTAGAAATAAAAATCATCAGACTAATGCTTAGGACACGATACTTCTGATTGGGATCACTAATCGAAAAAGAATAATCAATAATTAGATTTGATGCTTTTTTAATTAAAAATCTTAATTAAAAATTATTAATTTCATTAAGTTCTAAGATTTCTAATTTGCAACTCTAGAATGAGTTTGATCGTAGGAATGTTTCTTTCTATAACGAAATTAAATTGTTCTTATTTTCCGAAAAAGACGTACTTAACAATAATATTTAGTAGATAGGCAGTAACATCCGTAATCAGAGTGGTAACAAAATTATCAGTTATCACTAATCACCAAACTAATTGACAAGCTTTTTGACAATCATTACCTTGAAAGTAATTGCGAGGCGGCGCACAATAATTCTTCCATGTACCAGAACATCCAACACGTTTTTAAGGAAAATTTAATCAGTAAAACGGAAAGCTCTTTTTATAAAATAGCTTTATTGTAATTACCTTGATTATGTTTATTTCACCTTTTATTCCTAAGAACAAACTTACACTAAAAAGTCCAAAACATTACGTAAGTAAAAAATCAATTTGAACTTTTTTCAAATTGGTACGTTACAAAAATCTGTAGAAAACCCTGTGTCACAAAGTGATATTATCAATGTTCCTGTTTTTCTTTAACCTTTAAGATTCAAATGCATGAAGAGATTTTAAAATATAAGATTAATAATTTCGAGAAGAAATTTAATGTTCAGCTCTTAATAGAATGAATTTCAATAAACACAAAGCCACAAAGCAAAACAAAAATAATGCATGAGTTTTTACAACCATTAGGACTGGTCATTTAAAATACAAGGAAAATTGACATTCCTGCTTAAACCTACCTCTTATTATAAAACGTGGTCTTAAAAAAAGTACCGGCTTTAGTACTAGATTTAAACCATGAACTTGTTTAAACGTTATTACAAAACGAAGTTTATCGCTAGTCCTAGAACTATCTATGATACCAAAGTTAGACCATCGTGACCCCTAGTTTAACTATGGTACTAAATTGTCAATTCGTTTTTTAACATATTTATTTTGGTTTTCGTCGACTTATCTTCAAGTATTTTAGCCGACTCGGCAATAAGTTGACGCAGTATAAATCCTAGAATAAAATTTGTATTAATGTAAGTAATGTGGCATAGGTACATAGTTTAGCTTATTGCATCATATACTGTGTGTAGTTGTGTACGAAATCTAACTTGTTAGTTATCACTAACCTTTTCTTCTGAACTCCAATTTTCACCTCTTTTTTTTTCTTTGTTTGTTTCATTTTTTTTAAATTGAATGCACACACGATCTCACCACAAAGAATACTGTGCCCAAAGAACTGTGCCTTTACTTGTATTATTACTCTTGGAATGAAACCGGACATTTAATTTACTATAAGATGTAACATAAACATTTCGATAACATTACATGAATTACGCGTGCCGCCTAGTTCACTCCAATCTACGCACTAGCTCGATAGTTGTTCCAACACAGAACAATTGGATGCATTCAAAAAAATACAAGTCGGAATATTTAAATACCTTTAAATAACCAAACTTTATATTTTACCACTACAAATAACAATTTATAAAATATGTTTTCTTTAAATTACGTAACAACATTTTGTAAAAAGGAACGGTGCAGAGAGTTTGTTGCTTATAATCTGTGGATAATGTTTAGACCAGGGACTATCTTTGGTACTAAGTAGTCCTTTGTTGGTCTACGATTTGTAATACGAATGAAAGAACTAACGTTAGTACCGTAACAAACCTAGACCTTTTAGTCCTGGTTTAAACCTGGTACTTATTGGAAGTTTTATAATAAGACGGATATTGTTTCAACTCGTATCGTTTGACCACGCGAGAAAACTTTCAAACTTTCAAGTGACTTTGTGTCATTGCTAAGTTGAAATTCTAAATTGTATATGGTTGAGCTTCCGGATAATTATTATATAAATTATCGATAGCCAGATAACGAAACTTTTATTATTTCAAGTTGCAAAAAGATTCACTGTTACCTAAACGCCTTGTCTTAAGCGACATAATAGCGGCTTCAAGCAAAGTATACAAGAGATGGGAGTAACTGACAACTCATTTTAATGTCTACTCACGCTTCATTTATACTTAATAATGGGCACATTTACGCCTTTCTTGCTAGTCTAAATAGGGCCTTTACTTCAAAGGACCTAGTACCTTCACACTTAGTACCACCACCACCTAGATACTTAAACACTTAGTACTTGGATATTTTGTGGGACGGAATGATATTGGTTCCTTTGTCTACGGACAACGGCCATTAATATTCCCCTTTCAGAAATCATTTATTCAAGTTGAAAATTTGCTGGCTTTACTGTTATTATGGCGGTGCAGTAAGGTCCTCATTGCAATTAACATGGTTGAGAATACGTAAATACTTCCTGTTCCCGTTATAGTTTCCGCTATCCCTCTACCTAGATGTAAGTACTCGTATCTACAGGGTGTAAACAACCTCATAAGAAGCCGTCAACCAAGCATTCTGTACATAAAACTAAGTAACTTTAGGCAAAAATTATTGCTGGGAAACAACATTTTTTTGGGGATCAAAAATCATGTTTTGTGGTAGAACTCAATGTGACGCACTCAAAACGTGCTGATGGATGGATTGAATAGTACGGGGTCGTGGAGGAGTTTAAAGTTAAAATCTTTCATTAAAAGATTTCTTTCATTTCGTCTTCTTTTATAAATAAAATCAAAACTAAGTATTTATTTTACAACAAAAATATATTTGAGAGCCTATTCATTTGATATAATATGACACAGTAAGGTTTGCAAAACTATTTTTTAATTTCCTAATTTGTCCCCCGAAAATTACCCTAATTTAAAAAAAAAAAATATTTACTTTGCACATGTGTTTGGGTCATAGGATTACACCATCTCACCATCCTACCAAATTTCACCTGATTTGGTCCAGTAGATTCTGTGCAAATTGGCTGCGACAGACAGACGGACAGACTGACGCACGAGTGATCCTATAAGGGTTCTGTTTTTTCATTTTTGTACGGAACCCTAAAACTGTTTCAAGTTATTGAATTAGGTAGGTTACATTGCTTGTAGATTACAGGAAAACCTATAAGAATTATATCAATTGAAAATAAAGTGGTACACTCAATACTTATAAGAATTTGGCATTGTACGGAACCCTTTCCACGCGAGTTCAACTCGCACTTGGCCGGTTTTTTTGAATCTATTTACTTATTACAGAATCAAAAGTGAGTGACGAATATCAAAAGTCATGTTACTGTAAGATTCACGAATTTCAACTCACGTCCTTTATGTCTTATTAAAATAATGCAAATTATTTACCTACATTATTTTTTATCGCAACCATCCTTAAAAAAAAAGCAGCTTCTAAAACCACTAGGTAGTACACACAAGTAACTACCAAGTATAGACAGACAGGTGATCATACTAGCAGAACTCGCTCGAAGGCAATTGATTCAAAGTCGTATGAACTCGTAAGTTGTCGTAACCAATCGTGTAACTATTTGTTCAAAGATAAGTTCAAATTACCGACGCCTCAGGGTATTATAGGTACCAGTCGAGAGGGAAAAGCCTCCCACGAAAGGGTTGAGGGAGATACAAGCTTTTAAGTGAACGCGGTCGCATCAAACGAGATTTTGGATAAAATAGAGAAGTAATTGCCGAAAAGTATCCGAATATTTTTAAATGCATCCGAGTATTTTTATCAAACTTTAAATTTGGTAATCACGTGGTGTTGTGTTTTTTTTTTAAATTTATATAATTTTAATTCGCAAAAAGTCCAAAAAAATAAACACAACCATAAAATCTACTTCCCTCTTTCAAGGAAGCCGTAAAACAACCTCGGCCGCAAAGCCGCAGTTGCTCAACAACGTGTAATTTTTGATCACAATGAGCCGAAATCAATGATCTTGCCTCCCGCGCGACTATCCGGCTTCGTCATTCAGCTTGCGCAAATATTCGGCTTAGGCGTATCCAGAAGTCGGCCCCTCGTTTTCTAACGTTAAAACGCTAACGAACACTGCTAAATAATGGTAACATTTTTTAACCAAAGTAGGCAGTGGAATAACGCAAACATTTACTTATCTATGTTGATTGCGTTGCTAATTGTACTGAAACAATATCCTTTTGTTACAAGAAAGACCTAGTTTTGGTCGCGAAACGCTAAATTATACAACTTTGCACTAACAATGGACGGTTAGTATTTATTTTCAACAAAAAATTATGTTTCTACAACTGTTTGCTGGTGCTTTTGTGAACGTTTCTTAGTATTATTTGTTCGTTGTTATAAATAATGCTTTTTATTCAAATGTTAGAGTTGGTTAGATTCGGGGAACATACTTAGGTACGCGGCTTGTAATAAATTGATTACTTTGAATATTGCGAACGGTGGCGTTCCTTACTGTTGCCTTCTTGGTAAATGTGGAGGAAATATTTTTGATCTATTTTGCATTCGTTTTGTAGTGCAGGGTCGCTGCTCGATATATCCGAGGAGGTTTAAATATTCTGACTCTGAATGGTTAAGTCAGGCCTTTTAGCCGGTTCAGTCGACTTGCGTACGTATTTGGTTTCCGATGCTCTAAAATGAAGTTGCCTTCGATAGTTACGATAAATATTGATGTAGTGCTGTGCTACGTCCACGCTTAAGTAATGATTCTTTTTAAGTTAAGCTTTGCTAGTTTTATATTAGTTCGATTTGTTTAAGCTATTTAAGTATTCAAACAGATTGTAGACGGCCATGATTAATTTATTCGTTGTTTTTTCTTTCGATGAGGTAACAGATTAGCATTCCGAATGAAGACTTGAAAGAAATCTACCTTGTACATAGGCAGATAGCAAGGCTAGGTAATGGTATACCTGAGTTTAACAAAATTCAACTCGGCAGTTGTACTATTGGCTTGTTTAAAATAATATAATAACCATATTTAAACCCACATTTAGAATTTTTGTAAAACTTTTGAAATTTAGTTAAATATTTATTTTTATTAAATTTTTAAAATACCTATTTGTTTAATTAACACTACATATTACAAAACAAAGTCGCCCGCCACGTCTGTCCCTATGTATGCTTAGATCTTTAAAACTACGCAACGGATTTTGACGCAGGTTTTTTTAATAGAGTTATTCAAGAGGAACGTTTTAGTATATAATTTACGGGCGGGCGAAGCCGCGGGCATCAGCTAGATTATTTATAAGCTAGATAATACCGATATTCCAGTTAAATTCACCGTCGTGTAAGTTAAATGATTAGCCCCGATACGATACAAAGTAAAAAGTTTTAAGAGTCGGTTTATCCGCTGTTGAAAATAAGCGTAAATTCATAAAGTTTTCCCGCGCGTCCTTTTACTTTTGCCAAGTACTTATGTCTCTCTCTTTTCTCGAAGTTGCTCCCGTTCTGTTTGCCGACTTGTCTTCTCCCTCTTCGTACGGACGGACGCCTAAGGGTAAATTATAAAACCTAGATAATGATCTTCGATGTTCCATAGAAGTTTCATTTTTTATAATAGCTACCACATTTTTTTTACTATTTTGTTGTACTTTTCACCTATAATAAATAAATAAAGTGTTTTTTTAATTTTACTTCTACGGAATTTAGCAATTTTTATCTGTAGTAATCGGTATCTTATTACAAAGCTCCATTGTGATGTAAATTTCAAAAATAATATTTAAAATATTTTTTACCTGTCCACTCAATGAAGTTAACTATTTTACAACTTTTTTGCATAAAATAAGTAGTGTTGCGCTTTACTACTCCGACCAAAAAGTTCACGAGTTCAGCTTTGCGTAGCTTTTTCGCAACTTTTATAACTTTTTACATTGCGGAAAAGTTGGCTTTTGAATAAACACAAAAAAAAGAGTGACCTTACAACTATGTTTTAAATTAAGCTTAATGTTGTCACTTACGGGATATAAACCGTGAAAGCATAAAACAGTGTGTTTTAAATTATTTCATAAATATAAGGCTTCATAATAATAATTGCACCCAATGACAGTGATATCTAGGTTAAAATAAATATGCAAATAAAAATGTGTTGCCAATAACCCGGAGGACTGATTGTTTAATATAATTTTGCAAAATTTTAATGAGTTGCAAATAATTTGTGCAGCTGCATTAGTTACATAGTGCACGTAACGGAGGCCTGTATCGATCGGAGCTAGTAAGAAACACTATTATAACTTTCACAATAGCATTAACAAAGTAGTCAAGTCAAATATAAATTAATTACGTAATGCGCTACTGTATGGAAAGTTTCGCGCGGCGGGGATGAGGGGCGCGCGGGGCGAGCTCCGGACGGCGGGAAAACTTTTGAACCGACCCTCGACGGCGCCGAGCGGCCTGCTGCTGCGAGCGGCCTGGCGCCGACAGTACGGACAGTGCACACTCACCCTCTCCTCCTCACGGATCATCTCGGCGATGCCGGGCCGGATGTCCACGTCGTCGGGGTGCAGCGGCGGCGCGGCGGCGGGCTCGGCCGGCGGCAGCAGCTCCGTGGCAGGCGTGGGGCTGGGGGTGGGCGCCGGAGCGCGGCCGGAGCCTCCGCTGGCGCGGTCCTCCGACATGCGGCGCCGGGCCTTGGGTGGCGAGTCTGCGTCGCGGCTACGCTCTGGCCTCTTGGCACTGCGCCCCCCGGGCTGCACCACAGCGTGGTCACCGCTCACGTCCGTGAGCCCGCGGATCTTCAGCGACTCCGCCACCTTCAGCAGCGCCGGGATCTGCTCCTGGGACACGTTGATCTCGCCCCGGTACATGAAGTCCACGGCAGCTTTGAGGTCGCAGTATTTCGTATCACGCATTATTATGATCGGATGTTGGCAGGGATTGTCCATAAACAACGACTGAAAGTAGGGGCTGCATGCCGACAGAACCACTTTGTGTGCTTTCAAACTTTGTCCATCGCAAGATAGAGTCACATCCACGAAAGATTGAGTTTGCAAAAGTTGGTCAAAGCTGCTGGTCAAGTTGCTCTGATAGTTGTTCCACCGCAGGCAGAACTGCTGCGGCGAGTCGACCGGCTCCCGGCACTCCATCACCGCGGGGTCCTCCTCGGCCGGCATCACTCAACTTCAACGGGATCGCATCTGCAGCGGAAGGCGCGAGTTAGACACACTACGCATGCGACACTGACGACGGACCGCGAGGCACTGAGCGGCGAGCCCGGCGGGCGCGCGGCGAGGCGCGGGGCGGGGGGCGCCCGGGGGCGGATCCGGAGCCGCGCTCCGCGAATGGACGCGCCGCCCGGCCGCCCCCCGGCGCCACGCCCCGCGCCCGCGCCCGCACCCCGCGCCCCACGCTCGCCGACCGGCGCCCGCGCACCGCACGCGCACACACACGTCCTGTACAATGTTCGCGTTACATTTGGCGATAAATTACAATTAAATGGCAATTCAAATACTAACTCTAGTATGTAGCGCAATAAATATGACTTTTTTAAATTGTTAATTTCTATCATTAGATGAGTGCCGTTCGCAGGTAAACTTTACAGATGCTACAAAAAGTTAATGAGTTAGAATCGAATACAATTATCGAGGCACTCACTGCGCACGATTTCATAGAGAAATTATAATACCTACCTACATTGATCCATATTTTATTCATGATTTAAAGGTAATGATTAATACACGTATTTATAGATATAGTTGGTGACATGCTTGTTGCATCTACAAGTGGTTATTGCTGTCCTAAACACTGTTCATTATCTCATTTAAGTGCCGAAGTTTCCATTTATAACTGCGTTACCGTTAATTCATGCAAATCTACCATGCTGACGAAATAATTGTGAGTAATCTTCGATTAACATGCGGGTAGACGGTACCTATAATCTATTAGATAGGTATACTAAGTACCTACCTAACCTAACCTAACAACCTACCTACTTAACTAAAAAATGATTAGTTCTCAGTGTTTTCCCAACTTTCGCTTTTGCACTGTTTTTTTTTCTATTTCTATGTAATAATACTAGGTAGGTACTCCAATATTGTTTTTGGGGTCCAGAGAAGTACCTACCAGAAACTTATCTACTGTAATTACAAAAATAATCAAATTTTGTAAGTTTTCCGTTCAGTAGGTACTTAGATTTAAATTTCTTAAGTACCTACCTACCTACTTAAAATATTGACCTTAAAACAACAACTAAGTACTTAACATCACTGTGATTCTGACAGCCTTGTCACTGGCCGCAACCAAACATCAACCATAGAGCAAAGAGAACTAAGGTCATGTGATTTTGACAGCGATGTTAAATCAGAGGTAGTTTATCTGTGGAAAGACTGGAAGTTTGGGACGAAAATATTTTGCAGGCTGGCAATGACTCTTTAAACCAAATAGAAAGAAGCTTTTCAATAGGCATGACGACAGAATCAAAAAATTGCAAATCTATTTAGATGCAGTTAAAGAATTGGAAATTAATGGACACGTATTTTTTGTTTTTGTAAATCAATGAATATTGACAAAGAAAAAACGCATCAAAACTCGGGAGTGGGGGTAGTGACGTCAGAACTAGGTTAAAATTATACCTAGGCGTGACGTATTAAGAATTTTAAAAGCGTCATATCTTCGTCAATTTGGGTTTACGTAACAAAAGAAAAAACACGGGTCAAATATTTTTTGATAATCTAACTGACGGACTAATTAGTTTTTTTTTGTCGTCTCGCCTATGCTACGAAGAGTAGGTAGGTAATTGGTTTTTTTAAATTATCTTCATAGCAGATACTACCCGCTAGGATCTTTCCAAGAATCATACTTGTCAATAGATTTTTGACGAACCAGTCGGAGGTTACGTACCGATAGTCATTTTTACTTATACGTTTTTCAATCGGTATCCGGATTTACCAGACTATAGTAGTTGCTAGTTTCCATTTTTGATTGGAGATAACTCCAACCAAACCAAGATAGGATGAAGACTATCCTATCTACCTCGACATTGTAGAGATATCACATTGAGGTTAGGTAAGAGGTAGGTACCACTATTTCATTTCTTTTTCATTGGTAGTTAATTTGCGTTTATTAATATGGGATTTAGATTCTTCAAGTATCAATTTACATGTAGGTATGGATGTGTTGTTTGTCATCAACAGTAAGTACCTACTTATTCATGTCGATGCACGTTTTGATAAGCAGGTATTTGTCGTGTTACCTATCACTTCAAATCCTGAAAAATACCAATACCTAGTTACTGGACCCGAAGAATTAAAGAGAAAGGTTTTCAGTTTTATGACTTATACCAGTATAATAAATGCTACGCAAAACCTGCTCTTAAAGTGTAACTACTAATGTGTACGTAAGCCTGTGTCAAATCGACAGCTTCGTTGATTCTATTTACAGGTCCTAACTCTAAGGCCCCGTTCACACGACTTTGATCTGTACCCACGACAAATTACTGTTTAATTTTGAGATCACATGGAAGTTTTATACTATACCTCCAAATGCACGTTATACTTACGCCGTTGGACCTGACTGTCATTTGTAGATCTTTTACAGTCCTTACGAGTATAGTTAGAAGCCCAAAAGTCTGACTACCAGCCTTAACCAGGAGGTATAACTAACTGGGTTGTGGAGGTCAGATAGGCAGTCGCTCCATGTCAAATATATTCAGGTGCATCCGGTTAGATTGGAAGCCGACCCCAACATAGTTGGGAAAAAGCTAGTCTAGGATGATGGATGTTTCATACTAAATTTGATTTTAGCCGTAGGATGAAAAGCGCGGCGGGGTGTCGAACTGTCGCGCGCGTCGGCGTCGTGGTTAAGAAGTATATATTATAGAAAGTATGTATTGAAAAGAAGGGTTTTAAAATGGTGCAGGCTCATAGTACTTACTATAAGCCTGCACCATTTTAAAACCCTTCTTTACAATGACCTGAATGCTGAACGATGTGTGAGCAGCGGTGGCCCAGCGCTACCTACACAACACCAAAAGTGTCTTCGTGGGTTAAAAACTAACGACCCGAAAAACTGTGGACTCCAAGAAGGCATTTGACTTTGTATACCTACTTCTTACCATCACCACTGTGAAGGTAAACAACGCAACGCCAGGAAACCGCTGTAGAATCAAAAAATCGAAGACTGTCATCACTTGATGACAGCGCAGCGCACTCCTCGCAGCGTGCAGGCTCGGAGGGGGGGGGGCGTGTGGGGACTCTAAAGCTCATTATGATATACTAGCTTCTGCCAGCGGCTTTGCCCGCGTGAGGTTTGATAATTGTCCCATATTATCTTATACTACCGGGATAAAACGTATCCTATATTTTAATCTAGGTCATTAACTATCTGTGTGCAAAATTTCATCCAAATCCGTTCCGTAGTTTTTGCGTGAAAGAGTAACAAACATCCATACATCCATACTCACATCGCATTTATATTATTAGTAGGATTATAACTCGTGTTAACTCAAAAGAAGTCAACATGACAAAGTCCGGAAGCATGTGACATTTAACTAGCACTGGGTCAGCGTGGTGGTTTTCACATTAAAACTCAAACTCAAAGCATTTCAATTAGACTATTAAGGCCACTTTTGAATGTCAGAAAAACAAAAGAGAGCGAGCTACAGTCACAGTCACAATGCATAATAACTTGTGAAAGTACTAGTTGCACATTCCAAAGCGAAGATCTTTATGTGGAATAATGGGCAGGAAACTTCATGGACACTCTTTTAAATCAAAATCTTGGTTACATCATTAATTTTGAGATTATACATAATAATGTGAGAACGTTGTATAAAGACGTGTAAGCTAAGAGCGTCCAGAGTTAAAAGATATAATCAACAATTCAAAAATAAAATAAACCATGGCAGCTAAGAGATGATCAGTCTCTAATGAAAGCCCCGTTTACGACGATACGAAACTGAAAAGCAGTTTAATAGAACATCTCAATGGGGTAGATGACACACCAATCAATTGAGATACTTTTTAAGAGCTGTCAAAACGCGGTTCTCTCATAGATTTTGTAGGGCAATAGCCAACTGTGACGTCACTGTTTATTCAACTCAATGACTCAACTATTTATTGATTTCAAAGCAACTAAAAATCGAATTTGGCAATTATTTGAAAATAAATCGGGTTTTCAGGCCCAAAATAAAGTGTTTTTTTTTAGAGATTTGTGTCTGGGAATTAGTGTTTTATGGTTTCATCTACGCTATTAATTGGAGTAGTTTTTGCCACCAAATCTCGCTATACAGGGTGTAAACAGACCCTTCACGAAGCAAAGCATTCTGTTCATCAAACTAAGTAACTTTACGCAAAAATTATTGCTGGGAAACGATATTTTTTTTGGGGTTGAAAAATCACATTTTACGGTAAAACTCAATGAACGTATTTAAAACGTGCTGATTGACGCATTTAATAGTAAACGGGTTATGGAGGAATTTAAAGTGAAGTTATGACCTTATAAACTAGTTAGTACCTATTTGAAAAAAAAAAACCTTTGGAAAAAGTTGGAACTGATATCCAATATCTCCGTAACTAGTAGGTTCCCAGGTAAGGTCCAGAACAAAAAAAATATCGCAATGACGGGGAGAACAAAATACCTTTCGGTCGGTTTCGTTAAGAGTATATTTATATCCTTTATATGCACACATGCAATCTAAATACTACGTAAGTATATCGAAAAGCTAAATACATATTTACTGATGGTTTGAATCAAATTCTAGGTCATCTGCCTATCCTTTTCCCAACTATGTTAGGGTCGGCTTCCAGTTTTACCGGAAGCAGCTGAACACCAGTAATTTACGTGGAGCGACTGCCTATCTGACCTCCACAACCGAGTTAGTACCGGGTAACACGACACCCCCTGGTAAGACTGGTTGTCAAACTTTTTGGGCCTCTGACTACCTAACGACTGTCAAAGATCTACAAATGACAGCCGGGACCGACGGCTTTTTTTTTTTTTTTTTTTTTTTTTTATTGGGACAAGCCCGCCACACTGTTCCCAAACCACTGTAACTCCTGAAAGCCAGAATCAACAGTGGCGACCACCAGAAAAGCGCCGAGACAATGAAGCTCGACGAAGTCCCAGAGAATGAATTTAACTGTCTTGGATCCCGCAACGAAATTAATCAGAAAAGTATAGTGGAGGAGTAGGAAAAAAAAAAAAACCGACGGCTTAACGAGCTTTCTGAGGCACGGAGGAAACTCGGTATGTAATGGGCGGTCACCCATCCACAGACCAACCTAGGCTGGCACGGCTTAACCTAACGATCGACCCGAGCGGCTGTTATAATATAGCCACGAGCTCCTCCTCTGGGTAGGTAACCAATATTGAAAAGCATCGAATGTGAGTGGTATATGTTTAATTATTCGTTACAGTTACCCAATATGTTTGGTTAGAAACATCACAAATGTTTACTGCGACCAATTCTGTGCAATATTATTTTGTATATTATATACCTACCTACTGGTAACTTAGTTTAACAAATTAATTGGGATAAGTGCTAGAGATTGATAATTAAGGTGACTTAATTAGATCCTCGATGAATCTACGATTAAAAAAAAACGCATGAGAAATGGGGAAACGCATATTCTCAAATAGTGTACTGGTTGAAATTGAAAATACAAATCTCAGTTCTAAGAGCTGCTTCAATGAGAGTAAGAGGCACGCGAAAACATGTCAGGGCCATTCAATGTGAAGATGGAGCAGGAATACTTGAGTGACAGCTTGATCTCGTGAATCAGATATATTTCTAAATTTATGTGTGCAATGTGACTCTGTGTTGTTTCTACACAATACTGTTTATTTACATTAAATTATAATGTACTAATTCTCCCCTATAGGTAATCCACTTACGATTCACATTTCGGTGGAATTAGTTGTTATATCAAACGTAACAATGTGTGGACGGGGTTTCGGAGAATCCGATACATTCGAGCTGAACTGTGGAAACGGCGGCGACATATGAGTTCAAAGGTCGAATCCAGACATGCACTTTACTTTGTTTCATCAGCTCTGCTCTCAACACGGTGAGGAAACGGGTACTTAGGTATATGTCTTAGAACCAAAAACATGTGACTTCCACCAGCTCGCACTGGCCCGGATTGCTGGTTAACGTACAGCCCAGAACATAATATATAATACGTTGATATGTTCATGCTTTATGTTCATGGAGGAAGGAGGTAAACAATTCGACGTTTCAATACATATATTTAACTCGCATGGCGACACACAATATTACTAATACCTATTTGAAATCAGACAATAATAAATGCCGAACGAATAGGAAATTCGTCGTTATATGTGTGAGTACCTATGCTTGTGTACAGCATTCGTGTACACTTGCATGTGTGCGACTGGTATCGGCAAGTAATGTATTTTTTTTATTGTTACGGCTTACGGCACAACTTACAGGCTATGTACGATTAAGTAAGGTGACGTTAATACTTTTCACATTGCATGTAATAGGTAGTAATAATAGGGGTTAAAGTATGAAATTGCCGTTGTATAGTAATAGACACTTCGAATTGACATAAAATCTTCATGGTGTGAGATTTATGTGTGACACCTGAGGTTCTTCTTTTAAAAAATGTGCAACATTCGATTTTCGACATTCAATTGTTTTGTTTATTCAGCTTAGACGTAAAGATGGATACTTCGAAAATCCGAGTTATTTTTGAATACGAGTTCAGACGCGGAACTAACGCGGCAGAAACGGCTCGCAATACCAACGTTGCGTTTGGAGAGGAGACTGCTAATGAACGCATCGTACGTTTTTGGTTTAAACGCTTTCGTAATGGAAACTTCGACTTGAAGAACGAATCTCGTGGTAGACCGCCCACACAGGTGAATAACGCTGAATTGAAGGAGATGGTAGAAGCCGATCCGATTCAAACTACCCAGGAATTAGCGGCATGGTTTAACGTTACCCTACCTACAATATTGACTCATTTGCATCAAATCAATAAGATAAAAAATATGAAAAATGGGTGAACCATGATTTGACTGATTTGCAGAAAGAAATGCGTGTTGAAACTTGTGTTGCCTTGTTGAATCGGTACAGAAATGACGGAATATTGGATCGAATTGTGACATGTGACGAAAAGTGGATTGTTACGATAACCGTAAGCGAAAAATGCAATGGCTGACCCCAGGTCAAACGCCGCAACTGTGCCCTGAAGCAAAGCTTACCAATAAAAAGGTACCTAATGGTAACTGTTTAGTGGTCTCTTCAAGGTGTTATTCATTGTAGCTTTCTCAGGTCTGGTCAGGCAATAACAGTTTACTGTGCCGAACTTCGAACAATGATGGTGAAACTGGCAGTGAAACAGCCCCGACTCGTGAATCGATCTTCACCATTATTGCTCCAAGATAACGCAAGACCTCACACTGCACGAGAAACCGTTGTAACTCTACAGGAGCTGCAGTTAGAAACTATACGTCATCCTCCGTTCTCACCAGACCTTGCTTCAACGGACTATCATTTTTTTCGTGATTTGGACAATTTTCTACGTAATAATAAAAATTCTTTCCAGGAGGCAGTACAAAATGCTTTCACACAGTTTGTCGAATCTAGATCCTCAGAGTTCTATCATAAAGGCATAAATAAACTTCCGTTTAGATGGCAGCAATGTATAGATAATGAGGGTAAATATTTTGATTAAATAAATATGTTATATCTTAGAAAAAACGAGTTTCAATTTTCCAGTACAAATCGGAAAGTTCATACTTAACCCCAAAGACATTCAAATATTTACGAGCGATAGACGGGACATGACGAAGAAAATTGTAATCCAAAAACTTGTTACTACTTAGTAATAAATCGTTCTATCTAGTGTCATACGCCCGCTTGTCAAGTAACATACGTGTGTCAAAATTGAAAATGTTTGGGATCAAAATTTTTGTATGACATTATTCCCAATGTCCGCTCTATAACTAATTCTTATAAATCTCTTTGTTTAACCCCTAAATAAAAAGTAATGTTATAAATACTCGTATGGAGATGTGGTAGTAGCGGTACGTTCATACAAGCCTAAAAGCTTGGTTCGCACCTACTAGGTACTCTCCATGATGTTAGGGTTTCTGAACAGTCTATTTGACTTGCAGTAGGCTCCCATATTGTTGGCCCTAAGCACGCCACTGATGTCTGAATGGGAAGTAGAGTAGGGAAGACCAAATAAACAATGATTCGATGGACGGACAGGATGGATGGAATGGGGTGACTACTTATGTCTAGGTACCAATGGGCAGTAGTATGTAAGAAGGAACCCTGCTGCGCTGACTCCAACAAGTTGAGAGAGAGGGCAAGAGTGCGATGATGACGAACACGGTACTATTACGTATTTTATTTAGCATTTTAGGAAGTTATTTTTTCAAACACTGTTTTTTGTTTTCACGGTTTAAAACTAAAGTTATATTGTGACTTACGGGATATCTTCCGTGATTATTCATTATTTTGAGCTCGCAGTATTTCGACGCAGTTGTTCTGGGACTTCTGCGCTTGCGGTATCACAGAAGATATCCCCTAGGTGACAATATAAGTTTAAGTTCTATTTTGTACATAAGTGGCATTATGTCGACTGTCGCCACTTCTCGTATCTCCAAGAAATAAATCTTTAAGTTTTATGAAATCACCATCTTTCTAAGAAATCGATGTTTCTTAGGACCGCATCTGAATTGTTTACCCAAATCCCCAAAAATGACTGCATTTATTGATAAAACTAACTACGCACCAACTGTTGGTCCGTTTTGAGGTATTAATTATGCGCCTGAGAAACTCCGTGTTGCTTTGTTTTACAATATAATTCACGAATTTGGGTGGTCATTGATCAATTCAATGACCATTTAGTCGTGTGGTATCCGGCAGAGTAGAATAGAACCGACCCATTACACTCACGGGTGTCGTATAAGGCGACTAATGTCTGAGGCAGAACACCTTGCGCCTCCGTAGACCAGAGAATGGGCAGCAGCGTTTTCTGTTAGTGTTTCGTCACTGCGATCTCCAATCCGCCTGCCAAGCGTGGAGATTACGGCAAATTCCTCCCATCATGGGAGAGGCTTATGTCCAGCAGTGGATGTTATGGGCTGTTGTTGTTGTTGATAAATTCGGGTCATTTAAACACTCTGCAAAACGGAATGACTTTTTATACATTTTGGTTTTAACAGGATACGAAACGACTTGTGGTGTGTAAGTACACCAGTATCACTGCTGGTCTTGGGTTTGATTCTCGGGTGAGACAAAGTAGCATTGGATATTTGGAATAGAATAGAATAATATTCTTTATTTTGTACACCATGGCAAAACGTTGCTAACTGCATTACAACAACTCAACTACTCAAAACTCAGACTAAATATTTGAAAATGATTAATATTATAGCTAGCCCATATAGTCCCACTGCTGGGCAAAGGCCTCTCTCAATTCCTTACAACGGTCACGATTCTTTGCTACTTATTCTTCCAAAGGAAACGTTGAAAAAAAAATTCTTCAGCTTCCCACTGCTGGGACACAGAAGCCTTTGTAGCCTTTGTAGTTTGTTTGACATACAGTCAAACTTTCTGCGGTATCACCGACGAAGCGGTGGAAGTGACGAAGCCGCGGTATAGCACAATTTGAAGTAACGACAAACAGCAACACGAAGGAGATGAATACCTACTACCTACACAAACAAACGAAAAGCCTTAAAATCATAGCATGAAAATAACCTAAATTTAATTTCGTGTGTAGTTTCTCTCTTCTATTTCAGTCAGATCCTTAATATTTTTCCCTATTCTGCTTATTCTGTCCCACCGCTGGGCAAACGCCTCTCCCATATCATTCCCAATTCTTTCGGTGTTTTGCCTTCTAAGGCCAATCAGTCAGGAACGAGTCCAAATCGTCACGCCAGCGTTTTTTGGGCCTCGGTGACGACGACCCTCTCCATGCACCCCTTTTTTTGTTTTTTTTCGGATGGGATGGGATCAATGACTCCTCCCGCTCTGGGCGGAGCGGAAGGGAGTGTCAGACTTTTACTGACTAAAACCCATCCTTGTTCCTTCTTAGCCCTTTGTGTTCCGGGGCCGCGGTATCTCTTTCGAACAGTCCCGCAGCCCCGGCAGGCATCGGACTTTGCGACCCCTTCCCTATCTATCGTGACCCATCCTGAAAGTTTTAGATACTACAAGAGATAAAAACCTTTTCAAGCTCACTAAGATATTATGTCTTCGTTGAATCTGGCTAAACTTAGAAGTCTAGACACAAGATGACCTTATTGTGAAAATGAACAAAAGGCAGTGTGCTCACTGGCATTTAGTTGCGTGTCCCGACAAATTATAACTGACAACTAGTCTTAAGAAGGGGTATCGTAGTACCCTGGACGTGTCTAGGCAGATGGTGATAGGCTTGAAAGGATTATCGAATGTATACACTCGGGGACATCGTAGGTGGCACGGTAGGTTGGTAGACTTGGTAGGTATTGTTAGTTCACCGCTAGTGTGCACTCGGCTGAAGGATTAGTAGAATTATCGTGGGTAGAGAAATGGATCGACCTTCCTGGTCGAATCTATTTCTCTAGGATACCCACGCTAATTGAAAGTTTCATTATGTACAATGCTCTACGTCATAGCATTTCTTTTATACTCGTGAAAGCTTATTTACGTCATTAATTAGTAGTTGTCATTAATTAGTAGTTGGTAGTGTAGGTATTTCGAGTGTCTCTTCATTCTATTATGGTGGCTGTACCGCTCTCTATAAGCTCTCGCTATGTCTCTCCTGAACACGGGACGGAGAGCAAGTAAGGTATACCAATCTCGCAGTTCAACCTAGAGAGGTTGTCGTCTGCTTGATTGGACTATCCTGTGATTGCCTTGAGTGTAAGGCCTCAAGCCAGGGCAAAAACTTACTAAGCGACTACACGTTAAGGGCACCCCCTGTGGGGTACGAGCTCCGGCTTAGGGCGTCGCTGGGGAAGGACAGCAAAGGGACAGGCTGGATCTGAGTGGTGTCATTATTTGGGGACTGATTTTTTTTTTCGGACGCGGGTTGGCTCGAGCGAGGGTCGGGGAGGGCATGTATTGGGACGTCGCAACGGCCTCGACGGCGAGGACGAAATGACGGCTGTTTGCGTCTGTGCTTCTTGACCGTGTTAGTTTCCCTCAAGTAAGGAACACCAAGGCTAGATGAACGCTTTTATATGTATCATTGTATATGGTGACCGGCCAGATCCACTTTCCGACATCCTGACGAGGGTGAGACTTAAACCATAAATATTATTTTACTTTTTTATTTTTCTATTTTATTTTTATTTTATTTTTTAGGAAAACTTACAGCTAGGACACAGATAGTTGACAGAAGGCCAATCAAAAGTTTTCACCGACAATATAAGGGTAGCACAAGAAACAGTAAACAGGCAAGAGAAAGTGAGAAGTAAGCACTCGGAGTGAATTAAGATAAGATTGAACAGGTTTTAGACAGTGGCGAAGAATAAATAAGATCATCAGCACCAGCACTCTGTTTAGAACTGAGAGGAACCACGCTTCATACTCGTTTGTCGCGGTGTATGTAATTACATTACTTCGTTCGGGCCAGCATATCCTCACACGATAATCCAGTAAACTGTATGGCCTAGGACAAACTAGTTTCAACTGAAATCGGGTTTGATCTGTAACAAAATTATACCTACACGCGCTGCCGCGGAGTGTTCGGACAAGAGTGTACAATCACGGTTTTACTTTGGAGAAAACTCCTATTTCCTAATAGTGTGGCTTCCAAAATACTATGTTCGAGACAACGTAAAACGTTAATCAATACAGTGGGAGAAAATCACTTTTAGAACTCAACTTTAAAACACTTTTGCTGCGTGTATACATATTAGTGCTCGTAACTTCGTAGTCACGTATCCTATGTCGTCATAGGATACGTACTTTATACTTACCTACTAATCTTGTTTCGGTCCCATTTCTGCTGTCCCTGTCAATTGTGAAGCGTGAAGCCACTGACTTCCCAAATAGCGTGTTGGACGAGTGAACGAGAGAAACGAAGTGACAAGGACAACAATGCTGATCTATTAATGTTCTGTCTTTCAGAAAATACAAAACTAATAAAGGAGCTTTACTTGCTCTTGTATCCTAAGGCCCAGCGCACACCGCTGGAGGCGCAGCGGAACGCATTTGAAGACAACAATTGAATATAAACCTTAACTGCCTTGATATACGGTCGCGTGCATGCTCTTGTAGTAGCTTGAGGGCGCTCCGAGTACCGCGTGCGAATTTATTCTTATAATGACCGTATATCAAGGGATTTAAGGTTTATATTAAATTGTTGTCTTCAAATGCGCTCCGCTGCGCCTCCAGCGGTGTGCGCTGGGCCTAAGTTGTCTTGAATAATTTTTATGAAACTTTCCTAGTTTTTAAAGTTGATAAATAAATGCATGTTTCTTTAGGAAAGGTCAAAAGAAACTAAGTCCGCCGCGCTCCAACATCTTTGGATTCATGCACTCTATCAGCATACCTACTGTTTATTTCGTGGTGTTTATTTATTTCTATTTTTCTTTCTAAGGTGTCCGGGTTTTTTTTTTTACTTTTTGTACCAAATTCGTAATAGCGGAAAACATCAGCTGTCCCATAAAAAACTTAAATGAATAATCGCCTTCAATTAATGGGCAGGTGATTATTTCGCGATTACCATGCTGGTCCCATGGAGAAAGTAGTTAATGATAATAATAATAATACCAGCCTGTTACTGTCCCACTGCTGGGCAAAGGCCTTTTCTCAACAGAGAAGGCACGGGCATTGATCACCACGCTTGCTCAAGACGGGTTAGCGGTTTCAGACTTATAATTATTTAAAAGTCCAGGTTTCCTCACGATGTTTTTCTTCACCGATGTCTGTGATGTCCAAGATAAACTTAGAAAGTACATATGAATTGAAAAAGTCATATTGGTACTTGCCCGGATTTGAACCCACGACCACCACTGGGCCATAATGACATCGACACCACGATACACACACTATCACAGTCAAATCATCATCTGTCTAGCCTTTTCCCAACTATGTTGGGGTCGGCTTCCAGTCTAACCGGATGCAGCTGAATACCAGTATTTTACATGGAGCGACTGCCAATCTGACCTCCACAACCCAGTTAGTACTGGGTAATACGATACCCCTTGGTAATACTGGTTGTCAGACTTTTTGGGCCACTGACTACCCGTAACGACTGTCAAAGATCTACAAATGGCAGCCGGGACCAACTGCTTAACGTGCTTTCCGAGGCACGGAGGAAACTCGGTATGTAATGGGTGGTCACCCATCCACAGACCAACCTAGGCAAGCACGGCTTAACCTAAAGATCGACCCGAGCGGCTATTATTATTTGCGAAATGTTTTTATTAAGCTAAGTACCGAACGATAACGACTTCCGTTTCTTTCTGCGGACTTTAACCGAGTCCTTTTGAAACCGGTAAAATGTATTGAGTTCCCTAATGAAGTTATTCTGAGCAGTTAATGTAGCTGTCTTCACGAAGCAGAGTATCTTTGAGCCTGCCACTCCAGCCAGTTCCTACTTAGGAGCGCGATAACCCTTTCGCGGCAGAGATAACAAACAAAATGCAAGCTATCAAAGACAAAAGAGTAACACAAGCCTGACATAAAGTCATTCGAGGAACCCGTCCGCCCGTGTTTGGACAGGGGCAATATAAAATATACAAGGGCCCTCGGTGGACTGCAAACAAATAGAGAACGCATGCGGCCATAGCCTCAACCTTCACTAGACGTGACACTAGGCATTTTACTCCGAAATTTTACCCGGATGCATACAGGCGAAAAATCAATAAAAGTTGGACAAAACCTAAAAATTTAAAAGTACTACAAACAAAACAAATACTGTTGCATCCAGATTATGCACACTTCTAATGTTTTTCTGCGACATGCTTTCCGCATAGAGGATATTGGATTTACGTACGAACTGAGTTTGAAAGGGTCACAGGAACATCGCCTTTCATGCATCCACGATAACAAGGCACTTCAGCTTTGAAAGGTTCCTTGTAATTCGTTTTTAAGGGAATGAACTACAAAGATTGCACTTTAATGTTACGCTGTATTGCGTAGGGATTTATTTTTAGTAAGTGTTTTTTTTATTTTGTGATTTTAATAATAATTTCATACTGAATGTCTAACTGCAGTCATCTCAGAAAAAGATAAATTAGAAGCGTCTAAGACAAAGTAAGTTACAAAAAATACTTATCATATTTCTTGGCGCAATTATTTTATAAAATCAGCTCTCCTACCTTTAAGCATCTATGGTCGGGATGGAAGAATTCATGGTGTAAGTATATAGTACAAATATTATAATAGTTTTGGCTCTGTTCAAATAGTTAATAATAGAATAGTGTGAAGGACGGACGGACCACCGGCTACGAAAGTTCCTTCTACCTACACGCTGACACTTGAACCAGGGAAGATCAAGAGGACTTTTTTTTCTAACTTATTATAAAACATTTTAATGTTATGTGGAATGGCGTATTTTCTCATAATCAAGTAAAAAGCAAAGGGCCGCGTTTTGGGGGACTGTCTCTTGTAAATTTTGGAGTAAAAAATGGACCACAAGTCATAAAAACGATGGGATTATATTCAACTACTTCAATCGACTATCGATTAAATCGACCATTTTAGAAAGAGCTCAACTTCTAGTGGCCGAGGTACCTAGTGTCTTGCAGAAAAGTCCCTTCCACTCATTCGGTACGTACCTACTTTGTCTTTTTCCCACAAAAGTAATAGTGTCATGAGCAATAAATACGCTCTTGCTTATCGAGAAATACAATATCAATATTTTACTATTAATTAGGACAAAATAGTTCAAGTAAAATATAAATACATAAGTACATACAATTTACTGGTTGGTTTATTCTGAAAGAATTAATCAAGTTTTGTGTGAATTCAATCATCAATTAAACCAATGTGCAACGGCAAGTAAAACTTGCATACTTAAGTAGTTAAAACTTTATTCATTCAGCTTATTTAGTAATCTATCATATACTGATAATGAAGAAGGACCTATTTAACATAAAAAAGTGAACATTGATTTGTCATCTGTTAAAAAAAAGTTATCTATGTTTGATGTGAGTCCATGGTCCCATCAGTGCGGCAGGTGACGTGACCTTGAAATAGCCTATCGGATTGCACTTGCCACTGCCCACTGGGCGCACCGCGTGCCCACCGTAAAATTGGGTGAACTCGAATACCAACTACGTGTTCAACATGCGGAATCTAGAGGAGGTTGTCTATGGTTCAGACGCAGGACTAACGGCTAAACGTGCTTTCAGAGTCACGGGGGTATCGTACCGCCAACTTTCAAATCTAAAGATATTTCTAACAGAGAAACCCATATAGCACTTTTTGCCCGACCCGGGAATCGAACCCAGGACACCACGTTCAGCAGTCACACTTGCGACCACGAGACCAGCGGAGCAGTTAAAAAAAGTTAGTACCGGTATCTGTCTATATGCTAGCAGTTTCGCCTTGACAGCTGGGTTTCTATGAAATTACCTAAGGAAAAGACCTCCAAGCGATCGAAGCCTAGTTCTTTATAAGTAAATAGGAAAACCTGAGCTAAGTTACTGAGCACTGAAAAGTGCGCTGGCCGGGGTTCGAACCTTAGCCTCGTACCAAAGCAGGGACGCGATTGATCAATATAGTACCGCTACTATTTACCAAATGTAGTGGTACTATATTGATCAATCGCCTGTCTGGAGTTGGTGCGACCTTGTCATTTACACGGAGTTTTTGACGAAAGAGTTTTTTTTAATCACAGAAAAAAATGTACGGACGTTTTTTTTCAGGTTTTTTTTTATCAAATTTTGAAATGTTATGTTACCGCTTCAGGTCCTACGTCCCGTAACTGAAGCTCCAGGGATGCCATAATAAAAGTTTTCATTAAAAAATGTAATCATTTCAGGTTTGCTTTTTATTCTTGAAAGCCAATAATATCAATCTGTTAGATTTCATTACACTTCAAAGGCAATCAAATAAAAACGTAAGAAGAACAAGAGTGTACAGTCAGCGTCGTTATTCTATGATGTCTTTAGAAAAAGACTATTTTACGTGAGCGATACGTAGCGTAGGTCCTATTATTTTGCTAAACTAAATTCAATGATTGGTAATTTACAAGTAACGTACCCGAGTGAACTAAGTCATACCTATCAACAATCCTAAAACATTTGTAAGTTTCAAGCTCAAGCAATAAATCGTCACTATTATTTTAACCTGGCTGTGCAGTCTTAGGTCACTGAACTTTACTCAACAATAACCTACTATTATTGCATTGGGCTTCAAGATCTCAGTTGTAAACAAAGAAAAAGAAAGAAAGTATAATATCAAGTTATTTCCAGAACTAATAAGTCGAATAAAACGAGAAGATTCTTTTATTACGGAAAGATAAACTAACGAGAAACCCGATAAGAAAACATACGTATGAAAACAAAATGTGTTTTGGAGAAAATGTCTATGAAACGCCTCAAAGTAATTATCGATTTAAAATTTCTCTGTTTTATCCCATTATTGATTCACAATCATTTTCAGAAACAAACAGCTTCATGATTTATTTAGCTTCTAAAAAATTAATTGTAAACACCACATAGTTAAGTTGGGGTCACCAATATTGTAAAATTATTACGTGTTCTCGTAAATTTCAGTCAATTTCCAGCATCCGTTGCATCGTATTTTACATTTAAATGAAAGAGACTCGTCGAGGTAGATATTAAGTAGTCAATAGGCACTGAAATTCATGCCAACGTCAATTCTATACCACAAAATGATATGGTAATTGCAATTTCCCGTGTCCTGATTCCGTTATAACAGACTGAAACACAAATCGACGGTCTCTACGTACAAAGCGACACGTCACGTCTAAACACATTGTTTACAGGAGAGCGACATAAGCGCATTACGCTTATATTGCTTAACATTACGCATTACGCTTATATCGCTTAACGCACTTAAGCGCATTACGCTTATATCGCTTTACGCCATTTTAACCTCTCTATTTCGAGTACTTAATTACATTAATAAAAACATAACATTTTTAGCTTTTGACAATTATAAAAACAACTAAAGTTTCTATACCTAATATTAAGATTCATTCGTGATTCGAAAGACGCGTGGCGCCATCTATTACCATAACAACCATAAGAACGTTACTGTTGTTTGTTTTCTTCGGGAACAGTACTTTTTTTCGGGATTAAAGGTATTATGTCTGTTTCTATACACCTGGCAAAATTTCAGGATGATCGGTTCAATGGTTTGGGCGTGAAAAGTTAACAAACAAACAACCTTACTTTCGCTTAAATATAATATTATTAGTTAGGATTAGGATAGGAAGTTAGGAAAAGGATTTCATTAAATTCATTCTAGAATCGTTTGAACCTTTATATCGCTCTCCTGTAAATCAGTCTCCTTTTTAGACATGTCGCTTTGTAATAGGGACCGTCGAAATACTGAAATCATACTGTACATACAGTAGGACATAAGCTTTGATTTCTTTTGATCATTTAACTGAAAATGTTACACATATATAAAGGTCTGTCCGTGGAGGGGTGACATTCAACGTTTTCTCCGTGTTTCGGAAAGCACGTTGAGACACTGGTTTCGGCTGTTATTTTTAGATTTTTGATAGTTGTTTTAGGTAGTCAGTTGCCCGCCCCTGACTTCCCCAAAGGGCATCGCATTACGGGTAATACGATGCCCGATTAAAAAACAAATAATGAAATTATATGGATTATATAAATTTTCACGGAATATTTTTACACAACACAGTAAATAAATACCGCAGTACCCGAGGTACTGGGGTATTTAATCAACGCTAAAATTTAAAACGAAAACAAATGTCTCTAAACAAAAAACTAAATTGATGTCAAACTGGCGATAAAAAGTACCTGCTACCTGTCATGTTTTGTCGCGTTTACTATAAAGACGTTTACACGAGTGAGAAGGAGAGGAAACGAGATCGTATCGGTCACGTGGGTGCTGTGTAGGCGCATCCGGACTGGAAGCTTTGTTAAACGTACAGAACATATTTTTTTTTAATACAACATAATTAATAGTGTTACAAAAAAGAGGAGGAAGTAAGTACCATCACAAACACTTATACCCTTACCTAAACTCAATTTGCGAGTTTCTCGTGGAACTTTGTGAATAAGCCCAATTTCACAATAATAAGGGTTTCAAAAAATCATAAAAATTACAAACAACAGGATAATATCATCTATAAAGTTGTATTGATGCTCGTGACTGTACACTGTGAAAAGCTTTTTCTACTTAGTACCTGACCTTGGCTCTGGCTCCTGTATACTTGGTGACCTTATGACTGAGTCAGTTAATGGACTTCGTTCACTTAGGTAGCTTTTTTTGGTAAAATATTTAGAAATCGATACTATAAGAAGATGTATAGCACCGAGTTCTGTCATCGCACAAGCTACGGTTGGCTACCCGAAATAATTTCAGAAAACTATCAACGTAATTAAATTTATTGCGTTCAACAATCGTAATCAGGGTCATCACATCACGCATCCCCAGCCCGTCCATTATCATTACAATTTCACTTATAACCAACATTCATCCATAAACATAGAGTACTAAATCAAACAGGGTATAAAAGAGTCTTGGTATTTTTCATTATTTAGCAACAGTCGTAAAGTGTATGTGACGACAATACCTCGCACGCGAGGTAGCCGAACATCAATTAAATTGTACCACATAAAATGTTCTAAATCATAATCTCGACTACGGCAGTCAGGCAAACACGTTATTAATTAAGTTATAAAAAAGTCATGGCTGTATTAGCATATTTATGGATCTATAAAGTCGGGGGCGGGTCGCTACTGGCTGTCAGCGCCATCTAGCAGGCTCGGGCGGGACTTGCTTGCGTTAACGTCGGCACTAACTTAGCTTGGTATTTTTCATTAGAAAAGTTTAGTCTGGAAATGTCAAGTCTAGAACTTACAATGTTTAGAAATAAGTGAAAAAAAAAAACATTTTTCAAAGGGTCATCAAAATCATACTACTGAAGTAAGTATAGTACAAACAATTGAAAAAACAGAAGAAGATATGGGTATTAATTTTGATAGAAAAAAATAATACATTAATTAACTTTTATTTCCGGGTTTCGGCACCCTAAAGTCATTATAAACCTTCTCTAAGAGATATGTTTAATCGTAGTACAATTATTTTAGAAAACACCTAAGTATTTAGCATCATGTTTTCTCCAAAAGTGTTCTTACGAAGATTCACAGTAGAAAGTGATGAGTGTAGTTATACCATTCTATGTACATACTCGTAGTTTCATTTCTTTTTACATATGATTAAAAGATGTTGCAAATAAAAATGAAATTGATAGGTTGCCAGGAAAATAATGGATACTTATCACTATCACTATCACTTCACTTCACTATCACTATCACAACTACATAATTATCATAAAACAAAGTCCCCCGCCGCGTCTGTCTGTCCCTATGTATGCTTAGATCTTTGCAACTCCGCAAAGGATTTTGATGCGGTTTTTTAATAGATAGAGTGATTCAAGAGGGAGGTTTTAGTATATAATTTGTCAAGTTTTTGTATACATTGGCTAAAATATAAAGATATTTGTTAGAGGTGTCGGAAAAAAATAAACCGTCTGGGAGCTTTCAACGAAAACGCTGCCTAAACCCTTTGAGATATAACAAAATGATGTATGGTGGAATTGTGTATCTTATATGGTTCTACAGAAAATTCCACGATGGCATATGTCGATCTCTTAAGGATAACACACTATATCCATTTTAATACTTCAAAAAATGGGCAATTATAAAGCGTTAATTGGAAAGCTATTTACACAAATACTAGATATTCTTTCTTTATCGTGTGGTTAGTGCCTAACCTGGTGTCAGAGTTTTTATGCCGCCCATGCCGGGGCCTCTGACTTGGTTTTACATGCCGTCGAAAAATAGGCATCTCTCAGGCATGCTGGTTTCCTCACGATGACGACGAAAAGGGATAAATATGCCTGCAATAAGACATGGGCGACTTTTTATCCCTGTAATAGGTTCCTATGGGTTCCGGGAAGGGGATCAAAATTTCATGATTATTTTGGTCGCGATAACCGACATCCAAGCGGGCGAAGCCGCGGACACCAGCTAGTATTAATATATAAAGGGAGTAAATAGATCCTTAACGAAGCTGCAAGCCAGTGTTCTCCCGTCTTTTTTTTGTTTGGGACCATACTTGGGAACCTAGTTACGGAGATATTGGAGGTCAAAGTTCCAACTTAAGACTAGTTTGTAAAGTCATAACTTTACTTTAAATACCTCCAGGGTAGCCCGCGAAATTCAAATTTTCTTACGTTTTTTGCAATTTCCAGGCCAGTGCTAAGTTTTATGTTGATTAAAATATTATTCGCGGTTGCGCATCAATACAACCCTCCAAGTTCATGTAACTCGATTGAATGACTTTTTCTGAAATATTCATTCAATCGAGTTACATGAACTTGGATTGATTTTGATGATTATAATTCTGTAACTACATACGTCTTACAGTCGCGAACAATATTTTAATCAACATACAACCTAGCACTGGCCTGCAAATTGCAAAAAACGTAAGAAAAATTGAATTTCGCGGGTTGGTTGGCATTCACCTTAATAAATGCGTCCCTAAGCACAATTTTTTACCGTAAAACGTGATTTTTAACCCAAAAAAAAGTCGTTTCCCAGCGATTACTTTTTGCGTAGAGTAACTTAGGTACTGTACAGAATGCTTGTTTGACGGATTCGCGAAGGGTCCGTTTACACCCTGTATACATAATTATTTTAGGTACCCTTTACCTCTACAGGAAAGTAAGTTCTTATTGTAGCAATATAGCAGGTAAATGTTTCAATTTCCTATCTTGCAAATTTTCTTCTGATATACTGAATAAAAGCGTTTAACAAGACCTTATTCAATACTTTTAAGGAAGCTAACTTATTGGCAACTAGCGGACGTCACGCGGTTTCACCCGCCTAGTTCCCGTTCCCGTGGGAGTACGGGGATAAAATATAGCCTATGTTACTCGCTGATAATGTAGCTATCCATTGCTGAAAGAATTTTTCAAATCGGTCCAGTAGTTTTTAAGGTTTTTCGTTACATACAAAAATACTTTCCTCTTTATAATATTTGTATAGATAACAACATAATCTATATAAAACGAATTTTTCATTTCTCATACTCGGAAAGTAGTGTTTGTTTGATCAGAGCAGCGGGTCGAAAACGATGCCCTCCCTTGGGCGGGAAAGACTCATAGTAATTGCTTCCCTCCCTAGGGCGGGAATGAATTTTAAAAATAGAACTAAAATTGGTTATTTAGTCGGCTATAATTTTTTTTACATAATTAAGAAAAATATCGATAAAAAAAAAATGCTGCGGTCTTGTGAGTGTATACGGCCAATGTGAATTAAAAAATACCTATTAAAGTGGGATGGCCCGCGGCGGCGACGCGGGCGGTGTGTTCCATATTTGAAATTTAAATTAAAAAAGACTATTTACTTATGTATAATTTGGCGGGATTTCAAAGAAAATTAAATTTAATTTAAAAAAAAGAATTTCACAAATTGTTCTAACTTCTCAATTAATGTTAAATAGGTACTACTCATGTTATTACTATCAATAAATATTTTAGAAAAACTACTATTTTTTACTTTCCTTATATTTGAAATGAAAAGTAGAGTGTTTAACACGGGTGAAAGTCATCAATTCCCACTCGGACTATAGCCGCCCTCGCTTCGCTCGTGCGTCTAAATACCTCGTATGGGAATTGATTTCTTTCCACCCTTGTATAACAATCTACTATTTAATCCTGAATCGCCGCATTGCTTGTTAGGAAATAATGCAATTTATTTACCTGACCACGAAGTTAGAGAAAACTTTACTATTATAGAATGTGAAACCAATCAAAAACACGAAATTCCACGAAGTGACTTTTTAACAGCGAGTGTTTAGATTAAAAAAAAAAGACAATAGTTCATAGAACGCGTAAAAACATGTCGAACGAAGCGACACTAATATTTGTCGTGTGTGTTTAAAAAGACGCATATTATTACCCTTATACCGCGTTTAGAGTAATTTCCGAGAACGGATCACGTCACCGCCGTTGTTACTTATCTTTGGAGGTAACTTATAATTTAATAAAATATTCAGTGAAGGTTTTACTACTACTACTACTACTACAACAGCCCATAACGTCCACTGCTGGACATAAGCCTCTCCCATGATGGGAGGAATTTGCCGTAATCTCCACGCTTGGCAGGCGGATTGGAGATCGCAGTGATGAAACACTAACAGAAAACGCTGCTGCCCATTCTCTGGTCTACGGAGGCGCAAGGTGTTCTGCCTCAGACATTAGTCGCCTTATACGACACCCGTGAGTGTAATGGGTTGGTTCTATTCTACTCTGCCGGATACCACACGGCTTTAGTCAAGCAAGCAAGGTTTTAGTCGTGGCTAAATAATTACAGCCGCATGATTCTTTCTTCAAAGTGCTCCGGAAAACACGGTTATTAGTGGTTAGTTCCGGCCGTCATTTATAGATCTTTGTCAGTTGGAAGTTGTTACAGGTAGTCAGTGGCCCAACAGTCTGACCACCAATCTTTGCAAGGGGTACCAAGGGGAGGTCAGATAGGCAGTCGCTATATGTAAAATACAGGTATACCTACAGCTGCATCCGGTAAGACTGGACGCCGACCCCAGCATCGTCGGTTACAAGCTATAGGTTGGGAAAAACTATTGTCTGATTTTAATAGGCAGAACGTTAAGATATGAACAAGGACTGGAGAGCTTTTGTGATTCAACAATATTAAGTTTGTTACAGAAAGGAGGCTTGAGTCCCAGCAGTGGGAACATTAAAGGCTGATTATGCCAACACCTATCGAAGGGTAGTTTGACGGTTAGTATATAATATTAACTCTGTGACCATTTTAAGAAAGGAGACGAGAGGTTTTTTTTGTTTGGAGAACAGGCCACCCATATAAATTGTAGCAGATATTAATGCAAAGTAAATAGATTTCTTCCTTATAATCTCTAGATTACAGTGGTAATATTAGCTAAGCCATGTCTAACCGGAATGATGAGAAATTCGAAAATGAATCCACACACATACAAGTTGCTGCACGTCTATAGCAGTCTCTGAAAGTAATTGTATTCGCACATTGCGTTGAAATCTTACTTTACAATTGACACAACGACCAGCAGATGCCATTTTTATTATATATATGAGAAAAAATTGCAAAAACACTTTCAAGAAAATCGAAATAAACGGAAAGAGTAAATGTCAAATGAAGTTGTCTGTCAACCACCAAAAAGACAGATTTACAACGTTCCGTGCCATGATGATTTTCTATACCATCTAAAAGATTTTAGCGGAAACCTTTAAAAATAGCATTAAAAAGCTCAGTTTAATATGATTTCTTTTTATATTATATTCTATTTCTATTATAATTAAAGCAGATAATATTACCAATGAATACCGAATTTTTGTAAACGGAAAAAAACGTCCATAGTAATATTTAACTTATAACTAATTTTATTATGATTTTAAGAGTCCGGTAATCTTTCGTTTATTACTATAATAAAATGGTTACTTTTTATTGGTGTAATTTGAATAATATTATATTTATATTTGTGTGTACATAAATAAATAAATAAATAAATATTTGTGCAACACCGAAGAGGGCCTAAAAAAACTGTCTCCTTTAACTTGTTTTATATTATTATCCTATTAGGATTCTGCTCAAGCGGCCATCTTAGGTCCCCAGTTTGACAGGTTCTCAACTTCAAATCCTCAATCCAGAAACCGAGAACGTGACCAAAGTAGCGTCAACAAAAACATGAATGAACAGAAGGGCACCCGCTCTCTCCCTCATTCACTCGCGGTCGTGTGTAAAATACAACATAAAACTAGTCGTACACGTAATAAATTAAAAGATACACCCGACAGATAGTGTTTTATTGTGTACAAATAGCTCATGTTATGATATACCTGGAGTACTTAATTAAAATAGTTTTTATATCGCTAATTGCTGGCGTTGAAAAGCTAGAGTAGATCGTATCAAAAATGTTATTAGGAACAGAGTACGTAAGTCGATACCTACGCGAGCTAATAGTTTTATACAAATATTCATACACGTTTTATTCAGTCTTCACGCTTTTTTTTTGGATAATAATTATTAGTAAATACGAGTATCATACCTAGGGAATCACTTTTACACGTTATAAAAGTGATTTAGTGGTTGCAAACAACGCGACCACTGAACGTATTTTAATTTCGATTCTAGCTGTGAAGTTAACTGAAAAATTAAAAGGAAACATCTTCCTGTCCTTGGCCCATTCTACCCAGGGCTGGCGCAACACGGGTTAACACAAAAATATTTACAGTATTTTACAGTAGCCCAAAAGTACCTTCGCAGTGCGTGTATAAGAATATGGAGAAGACTATTATTAACATTAGTCATTGTCACAGTCCAGATGGGATGATAGTTGATGATCACGTACTGACGGTTTACAATGCATCCAAGTCTGTAACCAACCAACCCCACCCTTATTAAAATAACTAAACAACGTTAAGGCAACATTACCCAGAATACAGCTACATGGCGTGCAATGAGGGCTACCGTTTTTGAGCTCACCAGATGGCGCGATTGTTGAGTAAGGTCCTGTCATTAATTCTATTTTATACTTATGTACCAATAACGTCATATAAAAGTTGAGTTTATTCCTTATAACAATGTGTAAATGTAAACTTCAGTATTCAATTCACTATTCTCCCTAAAATTAGAAGGATGAAACATTTAAAAATCATTCTACCTCAAAGTACTAACAAATAAGATCCTAAGTTGCTACTTAAAATCTTCAAGTCATAATTAATCAGGAATGGCTCAGTCTAGAACACAATCGTGATTATTAGTATAAATTCGTGATAAAAAAGCACGCAACGCGCGAACACTGTATGACATCTGATATTTCGGAAGACCTTACTCTACACGAGCGCCTCTAGCGGCGAATTCATGCGCGATAGCCCCCATTGAAAAAGCCTATGTCCAGCCGTAGACTGCTGTAGGCTGATGATGATGAAGACAATATTTTCTACAACAAAAAAAGTGGCCACCTTCGAACAATCAAACATTTGACAAGTGCAATTAGTTCAGAAGCCCACACTAGCAGACGAGTATGTATGGATGGCGACGGAGTTAGGATATTTTTCATTCATCCATACTTCCGATTTGTGAGTGTTGTCGTAGTGACGCGCAGTTAATTGGAAAAGGGTTGTCGGACAGACAGCAGTCGCACGATGTTGCGGCACATCGACATGTGTGAACAAGAGTTTTATGCGCGACTTTTTTACGTTTCCACGACTATTTTTGCAAGACAATAATTGAAATCACGAACTAAGTATATGCTATGAATTTCGCGGCTGTTTTTTTGGGCTCCAAGTTTTTTTGGACTAGACTGAAGTTTGACCATAAACTACTGTTCCTATTCCTATGGCAAACAGCTTAAAGAACAGCAGTTACTAGCTGTTGCTTCGCTCGTGTCATGGTCGGAAATTCCTCCACGGGAACGTTTTAAATATAGCTTATGACATTCGTGAAATAATTACCGGAATCGGATCAGTACCTAGTTCTAAAGATTACCCTTTACATCGAAACATACTAACTAAATATGTAGATACATTTTTACGAGTAGGATCTATGTTTCTTTGTACAATCTCGACTACCAATATGTAGACACTTAACAACTTTAAAAAGTGTTTTTCTCCTACTGTTCCAATTATAATGTCATGGTGTTACGAACCTAGTATTCTGGAACTCATGTTTATGAAAAAGATCCTATCTCCAAGTCGCTTTCGATATTTCTCGCGAAATTGCTCTTAGATTTAGGAATGTGACATAATTATTGGTTCTCGTGACTGAATGTAGGAGTAAATGCAAGGTGTAAACAGGTTAATCGGTATGATAAAGCTACAGGATGATTATTTTTCTCGTGTAACGGGTTCGATTCCCGGTTCAACCATGTAATTATTAAAATATCTATGAATGCAGTTTTAATTGTTTTTTTAAATTAAAATAATGTCTTCTTTCAGTAAAATGTTCCATCTACAATATTCAAGGTACTTTCCCTCCATGTGGCATATCCGTGGGACGCCCTGTAGAATAGATATTTTTGACTTTAAAAGAAAGATTGTACACTTACATTGGTTTTTTCCACTAAAATAGAACTAAAAAATTTTTTTCACTAAAATAGAACTAAAAAACTTTATTTTCGTCATTAGAATTCACCAAACGTTTCAGTTTTTGTTAGAGAAATAGTAACTTATATTGAATCGCTTATTTTGACAGTTGAGCGTTTCATTTGAGCTGCTTTATGGACGTCATGGTACCAAACAAGTACAGATTTGACTGAATGAAACCAAAACTTGCGACTCAGTTTGGGGACAATCGCTATCAGATGGCATGGCCTAAATTGAATCGTTAAACTGACGTCATGGAACGAATTAGACAAACAGTTCAGTTTAGGTCCTAAAATGGATCGCGTTAAGAGCTCGTGGTAGGCCTCCTGGATATTGAACCCATGACCTTTTGCTCAGAAGCTCGTGGCTAAATAATAACAGCCGCTCGTGTCGATCTTTAGGTTAAGCCGTGCTTGCCTAGGTTGGTCTGTGGATGGGTGACCACCCGTTACATACCGAGTTTCTCCCGTGCCTCGGATAGCACGCTAAGCAGTTGGCCCCGGCTGTCATTTGCAGATCTTTGACAGTCGTCACAGGTAGTCAGTGGCCCAAAATGTCTGACAACCAGTCTTACCAGGGGGTATCGTATTACCCAGTACTTACTGGGTTGTGGAGTTCAGATAGGTAGTCTTTCCATGTCAAATACTGGTATTCGGCTGGATCCGGTTAGACTGGAAGCCGACCCCGACATAGTTGGGAAAAGGCTCGGCAGATGATGATAACCTCATGCTCAACAGTAGCGCTGGCGATAACTAGACGAACGAAACGCCTTGATATGAAAGATGTTGAAACACACGGCTGAATCTTCCCCAGACTAGCAACAAACCAACATTGCAGCTTCACATCCAAACAACAATTTAAGTCTCGAATCAGAAAGCTGAACAATACGTAACAGAAACCCCATCAGGCCGATAATGCTGTATAGTTGGCTTCAGAACAATTAATCAAAGGGACCGGCTGAACGTCTTTGAGTTAGGTCGGGTACACACAAAGCTTTGTAAGGACTATAATGCATTGTACCTGTTGCCGAAGGCGCTGCAGGCGGCAGGGGTTCGAGAAACAGATGAGATGAAAATATTGTTTGGACCTAAGAGATTTGTGACTAGCTATTGATTCTTGATCTTCAAGCAGAGGTTTCATAGTTTTTGCATCCATTTTGGAAGCCTTTAAACCCAGATTTATATATAAGAAATACAAGAAAGGAGCGTTCCAATCTATGACAAAATTTTACCTCAGAAGTAAAGAAGAACAAGAATCCAATAATGAGTGATGTAAAATTTGTGATGGAATGAAAAGTTTTTGGTAATTATTGAAATACTGAAAAAGCAGTTTGTCAAAAAACACAATGCAAACCAACTTTCGTGGCTAACCGTAACATGGATGAAATTAGACTCTTAAGTTTCTATTGCAGGTAACGGACAAAACTTAAGAAAAAACTGAAGTCGCCGCTCCTGAAACCCTGTTTTTAATGGTGTCTCTACAGTCTCGCCGAGATATGAGGCAGGGCGAGAGTGTACCAACAACCACCTTTACTATTTTTTAAACGTGGATAAAAGTACAGGGAGGGCGCGTAACATTTTTGGAACATAAAAAAACAATGGTCACTAATCCCACATTCACGTGGGATTAAAACAGTTATCGGGATACTGAGTAGGGTTGCCAACTGAATATAGAGTAGCACTTCGTCCGCAAAAATTGTGATATTTCGGCTTATAATATGCACGGCTAATATGCAAATATAATTTAGCTTTCTGCAAGTGAAATGATGTTTAGACTAGGATCATTCGTTTAAAATTACACTACAAACTTACAAACAAATTTGAACTCTTTATAGTATGAAGTATTAGATTATATTAGATTATACTCTATTTCGAGTTCGAGTGAGGCGTACTTTATAATTTGTCAAAACAAAAGAGTACGCTAAAATTAATTATTTATATTGACTTTGAATTGAATTAAATGAATTCTTGTCACTTTAAAAACATTCATCGAGTCTTTTTCAAAATGATTGCAAAGTGAGTTAAACGAAAAAGTTAATAATTTGATCCACAAAAAGTACGAAAAAGGGTACTTTTCGAAATAACAACTATACTCTTTTTTATAAGTCTGTACTCTTTATTTATAAATCATCACTGCTACAGAAGTAGGTACTCTATTCCTTCTAAAAATGTTTGGCAACCCTATATAGAGTGCTGCACGGATGCACCACTGCCCGTCTCTCCAGGGATCACCGCATAATGCGAGAGGTGTCCATTCATCATTCATGAGTCCACAACAGTTGCTTGCTAGATGCCTAATGTAATCCGCACTTAAACACGAGAAAGTACCGCAGACCCTCCCACACTTTTACATTCCATACCATAAACCATTTTAATGGAAAATCGATGATATAATTCAATTACTGGTTGGCACAGCCACGCCACAAATCAACTGAACTTTTTTCTCTAGAGTTTTTCCTTCAAAAACAAAACAATGTCGTGCTGAAAGTAGAAAAAGCTTGAAAAAAGACAAGAATCAGATTGAACGAGTCATTTGCTAAATGGGTTAAGTGTTAGCGACTTTGCAACAGAAGACGAGATTTGTTTGTCTTTCCATTGAAAGAATAAAGAATAAAAAAAGAATCTGCCGACCGGGACCAATATTTTCATCGAGGTTCTAATTACCCTCTGGGGTGAACAGTTTATGGACGATTTATGATTTGCCTATTGAGTTTCCATTGGCTGTGTTATAATAAAGACGTAAAGACATTTTAAAATACAATACACGATACAACGCGTACAAAATCGTAATTTACTTGCAAGGGCCAAACTAGCCATTGCTCCGCACGTCTAGTTTACTAACGTATAATTCATGACACATGGTATCACATTTTTATGTGAGTTACAAGTATACAAGGCAAGGACCTTTCAATGAAATTGATGTAGAATTAAGCTAGCCAATTAGATTTAAAGAGAGGTAAAATTAGAGCATATTCTCGATATAATGGGTGGAGAGCAGCGGAGGCCCAGTGGTGGCTGCCCCGACTTACGAACAGTAAGTCGTGGGTTCGAACCCAGACAGGCGCATTACTTTGTGTAATTAATTTCATCACCACTGCTCTCAAAAACGGTGAAGGAAAACATCGTGAGGAAACCGGCATGTCCTAGAACCAAAAATTCGAAGACATGTGACATCTACCAATCCGCACTGGGCCCGCTCCCATTGAGAGGAGGCCGTGTCCCATGATGATGATGATAATGAATGGGTGTAAAAGTACCTTTAACCCTTTTTTTGTTCTACACAATACCTTGGAACCTTCTAGTTACGGAGATATTGGGGGTCAAAGTTCTTTATCTTTTAAGCGACCTACGGCGAATCCAAAAGTTATGTTTTTTGAATACAAGTTTGTAATGTTTGTAATAATACTATGTAACGTAATGTTTGAAACTTTATTGTTCGATTTTTCGCCCCAAATAAAAACTTGTTTCCCAGCAATGACTTTTGCGTAGAGTCACTTAGTTTGATGTACGGTCGACCAAGCTATTTGGTTTACATTTTACAATGTAATTTGCATGTTAAAATGTAAACCAAATAGCTTGGTCGACCGTACAGAATACCTGGATAACAGCTTCGTGATAGGTCCGTTTACACCTTGTAGATTAGATAGGCTCCTGTAGAAATATATCTAATTACGAGTATATTGCACTACTTGGAAACTTGCTAACATAGTCTCCACGAGTCCACGAACGTCTACGACTCAAAGCGTTTGAATCCCCCGTAGATCCATTGATAAAAATAATCCAAGGCCACATGTACTAGTATTATTGGCACTCGAAGAATGTATCTTCAAAACGATGTCAGGACAGTGCCTTGACCTACAAATTATTTTATACCTATTTTCAAAGATACTCCTTGTTGAATCATAAGAAATCTTTTGAAGTGAAAAAGAAACCATTTATTGAGAGAATCACCGTGCACCGTTTAACCGGGAAAACTAGATGCGGAAACCGGAAAGTGTGGTTCAGCTTGGAAGATGTGTTTTAAATATCAATAGCATGAGTACTTACACGCCTCTTTCGCAGTACCTCAGGCAGAAACTAGAGAACACTACCAGTTAAGACCCTGACACAAGCCTCGTCCACGCCCATACATCTGGTCATACACGTACGGCCGGTTGCGAGTACTACGCACCTGAACTTTCTGGAAAAACATTTCCAATAAAGTCTGCATTGTACGTACTTTTCATTCTAGAAAAAATCTTAATATATTAAAACCGACTTCAAAAACACAACAAAGTGAAAAGTAACTTTAGCTTCAGAAGTCGGTGGCAAAGAAAGTGAATCAAACACACAAAAGTCACCGAGTTCCGATTGGAATAAAGACATGGCGAGCCTATTGCCATCAACTGGGCGCAAATCCTGACTCCGTGGCTTTTAGTGAGAAATTCCTGATGGAAAAACCCAATAACACTTTGCCCGACCTGAGAATCGAACCCATGACCTCATGGTAAGTAGTCGCCACCACTAGACCAACGAGGCAGTCATTTACTTCATATTGTTAACAATACATGTCATGGTAATAAGCTTATCCCCAATTAAATGGAACCTAACATACCTAACTGACGAAATGTGGGTGTACCTAATGTACACATCTGCGTACACCCTCAGAGCATTCAGGCGTGATATTATGTTATGATGTTGTAAGAACAATACACATCCAAGCGATTGCAGCAATCACAGCCAATTTGCTGTCTACATTGTATATCTCCGAAGATCAGCATCAGTTCTTCACCAAATTTTAATAGGACCACCGCGAAGTTATTTTCTTCGAAACAAAAAAAGAACCATCGAAATCGGTTCACAATTGGCAAAGATATCGCTAAACTGACTTACTAATATAACATGATCTCTTTGAAGTGTAGACGTACTTTTCTAGATACTATGTTTCTGTACGATCTGTGTAACAACTCAGATGATTGTGTGGACATCCGTAACAAGCTTTGCTTTGTTGTATCTAGAACGATTCAGGGACGGGAGGTACGCACGCGACCTGTTTTCGCCGTCACTCCTAGTTGCACGAATGCAGGCTTGCGACTACGACGTAGAGGTGCCCCCTCTACGTCGTCTCACTGTATCTGTGGAGAACGTTGTTGGTTGCACATTTGTTTAACTCCATAAATTCTATTTTTATTGTAATTGTTATTATTATGTGTAATTGTTGGTTCTTCCAAATCAATAAAATAAAATAAAAAAATACACACAAAAAAACATTCAGACAAATTGATATCCTCCTCTTTTTGGAAGTCGGTTAAAAATAAATATCGTTCTTTACACTCAACACGCTTGTTCGAAAAAGTTTATGGCGATGCCGATGTCAACAGTCGAGGAAAAGTAAGCTACTTCAGTAGTTATTAGTAATATATACGAAGATAAACGACAAAACTAACAGAGATGAGTTCCCAAATAGCTGAACTGTTTAAATAGTTGGCAGACGTTTGAAAGTTTGGTTATAATCACAAAAAGCGCAGTCGGATGAAAACGTACGAATGTTAATATTGCGACCGCGGCGCGCTTCAGCGTGACTGCGAATAGAGCCGCACAACGAGCTTCTAAGTAACACCTCTAGTTTGGACGCGATACTTTCCGTGTATTAAGTAAGACGCAAAGGGCACTTGTTCTTTCACTTTTTACGGTGAGTTTTTTGTACTGGACCATGCCTGTGATACCTGGGAACCTTCTGGTTACGGATATTATTGAAAGTTAAAGTTTCTACTTAATCAGGTTTTTTTTATTTTTTTTTATTTTATTTATTTACAATATTTAAATACCCCATGACCCCTGCACCGCTGTTGCGTGTACGTGTAAGCACCATGTTTCGATTGCGTTCCATTAGGCGCAAATCTTAGCACCAAAAACAGGTGTTTTCCAGCCATATTTTTTGCTCAGGGTGGCTTGCTTAGTTGTAATGTAGTAATGTTTTTTACACATTTAAGTTCACGCATTCAGAACAGTGGTGGCCCGAAGTAACAGCCAGTACCACTACTGCTCGCAAAAGAGAGGTTTTATGAAAATTCTCTACTAAAAGAAGTTTAAAAGAGGATGACATTTGTAGAAGTTACGACAACTTTGCTGATGGGAAATATTTTAAATTTCCAGAGTAAAAATAAATGTCTGTACCCGGTGATAATGTTGCTTGTTCACAAAAGTGTTTAAAATATTTGTTTCTCCGTCAGTAGTTACCTAAGTACCCGTAGTTTGCTAAATGCCGCATATAGGTCGCAGTCGCATACACGTCGGTGGAGCGCCGCGGCGCACCGCCGACTTTTATTCTCTTTGTTACGGGTTCACGTTATTATTAAAAACAATAAATCGCTGAGGGCGCCACCTACCACTATTGCTTCGCTTTCACTTCGCAATACACCCCCTTTCACCCCAGCCAACCCCCAACACCCCCTTAGTAATTACTGGAGTGAAACACGCAGTCTTTATTTGAAAATAGCACCTCAAATTGTTGATTAGTTCGAAATTTTTAATGTTATATCGAAAGCCATTGGCATTTCTGTGGCACGAAACGGTTGTTACGGGGGTGTAAAGTGCACCCATTCCTTTCTAGCCGGTAGGGAAAGTTGCAGTCTTGCAGTTAAACGATTAATGAGGTGCAATCAGTCTCGCTAAAACTGATTAAGCATAAAATCGTTGTGTGTGTGGAAGGAGGCCATTTGATACGACCGACAGTCCGCAGTCCGGGTGAAACCTGTTATTATTCTATTTGCGAGGATAACTAGATTCTTGTAATTGTGAAGAAAGTCTGAAGCATGTGTGACATTCGATAGTCAGTTCGCGAATTTTAATTCTTATTCTTTATATCTAGCGACCCGCCCCGGCTTCGCACGGGAGTAATGTATACTTATACATACAGACCTTCCTCTTGACTCACTCTATCTATACAGACTGTACAGGCGGCAAGCCTCATTGTGATTTGCAAATAGGATACCTATTACGAGTGCATAGTCAGTACATTTCAAAACGTAATTATAATCTCAACTAATTTGCATTCTTCGTTCATTGTATAATAGACCGTCATCTATTAGCGAACTAATACCGTCGTCCGTATGCGTCGGCTGAAAGAGGCATTGCAAGAGCAATGACCAGCGATTATTCATTAAAATTGTAAATCTGCCAGCCTATAGCCATTGGGTAGTGCATTACATGAAGCCTCTTGCAACTCCAGCTAACTGTAGACTTATTTATTTTTATTACTAAAAAAAATAAGGGAGGGGGGGAAGGATTAGAGGAAAATAAATGTCCACCCGTGCGATGCTGGGATGGGCCGCTGGTAACAACTAAATAAGTACTATCGAAGACACTCCCGCCTGATCACCACTAAGCTAATTTACGCTTGCATAACATAGAAACGCTCTCTAGCCCCGCCCCGTTGACTTTGTATAGAAATAATGAATGAAAATATACCGATCGGCCGAGCGCACTGACGACGCACGCCAAACGGGAGTTATTATTATTTTGCGCGCCAAAGTTGACGCTTTCCTAATAGGCCTAAACTTTAAGGGGGCGTGGCTCGGCACCTCCATGATTTAAGCGAAAAAATGTTTAACTGATCAGGCGGAAAAGACCACGACTGTACCTATAGGTAGTAAAACAATAAGGGCTTTTAAAGGGATAAATAAATAAATGAGAAATAAAATTGTGATTGAATGAAAATACTAACTACGGTTTAGTCTAGCTAGTCCGGTTACTTAAAATGTTATAAATCTTAATCGTTCAGTCAGTTATTGCCATAGAAATATAAAACGTCATTGCTAACTGAAACGCGTGAAATTGAACTTTTAATTAAGTTGTCCTTCCTTTTTTTCGAGGTCCGTATCTTAAAAGAAAGAAATAAAATAAATAGCATTAAACAAGTGCGAGACGAACTCGCGCATGAAGGACGTGTATATATACTCGTATATATATATATATTATAATTATTTGTTGTTATAGCGGCAAAAGAATTACATCATCTATGAAAATTTCAACTGTCTAGCTATCACGGTCCGTGTGATACACTCTGGTGACAGAAAGACGGACAGTGGAGTCTTAGTAATATTTAGTGTCCCGTTTTTACCCTTGGGTATTGTTCAAGAGAGCATTACCCAAACTGAATATCACTAGCGTCCTCACCAAGATTCCTTGTGTCGTGAAGATATGGTCCGAAAGCCTTTCACTTTTGACACAATGTCTGTTCAGATTCCATATCACATTGCCCTATTCTAGTACCCATAATAAAACCAAACTGCCTTACTGCCCGTTTTCACGAACACAAAATCATCATCTGCCTAGCCTTTTCCCAACTATATTGAGGTCGGCTTCCAGTCCGGTTAGACTGATGCAGACTAGACAGACTAGATGCAGCTGAATATATTTTACCTGGAGCGACTAAGATTGGTTGTCAAACGTTCGGGCTACTGACTACCTGAGTACCTGAAACGACCCTCAAATATCTACAATAGGGAATATGCATAAATTTTCTGTATTTTATTTCGATACGGAATGTTAAAGTACTATAAAAATAAAGATAAAAAGCGACAACAAGACATAAATCGGCCAAACTACACTAAAGTTATAACTATTAAAACTTTTGTTTTTATCTTTCTAGATAAACGGAATTTAGTATGGATTTTGTACGCCGTTGCAGCGAATGACGTCATTAGCTGTATCGGATCTCTCTCTCTAATCACCAGTTTTAAATGCTTATTATAACTTAGTATTTTATAGATATTAAAAACAATATTTCACTTTGTTAGTAGGTACGCTTTGTTTAGGGTGATAAAACAAATCATGCATAAGTAATATACCCTATTGACAGCCAGGACCAACGGCTTAACGTGCTTTCCTAGGCACGGGTGAAACTCTGTATCTAATGGGTCACCCATCCACTGACCAACCCATGCAAGCGCCGCTTCACCTGAAGATCGACCCGAGCGGCTGTTATAATTTAGCCACGAGCTCCTATCTACCTAAATATTATTGAATAAAATCTGACAGGGCGGTATTTAGTCTTTGACGTAGGCGCCCCCTAGTGTTAGGATATCGTAAATATTTGATAACGTATTATACGAATGGTCTCTAACTTTCTCACACATAAACATGACATCGCGCCTGTAATCGCCGAAGGCTTAGGCAGAGGTACACCTATACCTAAACCTATGATACCTAACCTAGTACACCCACATCTTTCCAGATAAGTTTCAGTCCCATGTAATAGGGGCGAGCCTATGGTGGCTCCGTGGCTGCTACTTAGAAATTGTTGGAACAACCCAATAACACTTTTCCCGACCTGGATCGAACCCAGGTCCTCGTACTCATTAGTATTACTTGCGACCACAAGTCAAGTCGACTACAAGGCAGTCGTGGTAAAATACAGGGTGTAAACCACCTCATCACCCCATTCTCAGATGGGAAGTCGTGTCCCAGCAGTGGGGATATTACATGCTGATCATGAATAACTTAGTTAGAATTGGAAGCAACGCTCATCCCCCCATCGGTACCCTGGGAAAGTAAGA
Source organism: Xestia sexstrigata (assembly GCA_941918905.2). Lineage (NCBI taxonomy): Eukaryota > Metazoa > Arthropoda > Insecta > Lepidoptera > Noctuidae > Xestia > Xestia sexstrigata. The sequence continues at coordinate 4,123,104 of OW799200.2, read as the reverse complement.
TCAGCTCACACTTGACCAAATTTCTGTCTTATTAACATAGGTAGATAAATAAATCTACTGTTTCCTTTAAACTTGTATTACCTATTAGTAAATTATATAATTATTACGTGAACAAATCGTAAAAAGCAACAATTAAAATAACTCCAATACAATTTTTGTACTGTTTTTATGTCTGAAAATTTTATACTTATAAGTTATGACTTACGAAGCGTTCTAAATTATTATGTGGACAGAAGGCCACAGTTAACTAAATAATAATAATCCTCCATGTTTTGAGGTATATTACGATCAGCTGACCCTCGTCGGGGGGTCGTGTAGGTTTTTTTTAAAAAATCTTACATTAAAAACTTGTACTTATTAAAAAAAAAAATACTTGTCAAAAAGTTGGAACTTTTACCCCTGCATAATATCTCTGTAACTAGAAGGTTCCCAGGTACGGTGTAGAACAAAAAAATGTTGGCATTGACGGGGAGAACAAGTGCCTTTCGGCTTCGTTAAGAGGTTTTTAGGTTGTTAGTTTTTTTTTTTAATATAGGAGGAAATAATTTAACAAACCGAATTGTGTATGATGGTAAAGCTTGAAACTCAGTCCGGACTGAGTTAAAAAAATTTATACCGAGAAAAATAAAAAGTACCTTGATTAGTCATTGGCTTTTTGTATAGATCCTTACTAGAGTTTTTTTTATAAAAAAAGTGAGCATGGAGGAAGAATTTTCCACCCCACCCCAAAAGTAGATAATACGGTATGAAATTTCGAACATTCTTGACCCCATTACTATTAGACTAACTGTTCAATTCCCATATTATTACTATCTATATATCATTTTCCGAAATCCAAGTCTAACTAGCCCAACAAAACAAATAAAATTAAAAATCACTGAAACAGTTCGAAAATTTCCTAATTAAAATCATTTTTAATTAGCCATTAACTTGATCAAGCAAATTAACCGCAAGCGTGCGAGGCTACCCTCCCTAGATGAATCCCTCGCACGTAATATTAGTAATAGCTACCCTGCCATGCGCGAAATATTGACATTGCCGGCGCATTGGTAAGCTTATAACTAGTTCCCGTTACTTCTCTGATCATTACACGCTAATTAATAAAGTTCCTTTTATTTGGACTAGCACGATTTTCCTATATTTCATTTTTAGACCAGTGCATGGTTCGACTCTGCTTTTTTCGGATTTTGCGACTTGTAAACATTGACAGTTATCAATAGAAAAATATTATAAAGAGGTAAAATATGTTTGTAAGTTTGTTTGTAGGGGGGGTAAACTCCGGAACTAATGATCCAATTCTAAAATATTTTTAACTGGCAGTAAGCTACATTATTCGTGGGTGCTATTGGCTATAAATTATATTTATATCATGCATGTTAGCCGAGCTATCACATGTTAGTTTAGTATAATGTGTAAGATTCGTAGATTACACTTAAAGCTTCCGAAATAAATTATCTGAATAGGTAAGCTATCTAGATAAATTAAAAAAACGAATGTTTCCGTGATACTTTTGAAGTCGCTAGGATACATGAGAAATATTGCGCAAACCGCTTTCGCTGGTGATGAGGCGAGATGACGACATTGGTGTCGATTCTGTTGGTCACAAACTAAACTTTATTTAGGCTATTGCTATCTTCTTCTCTCTAATAAAACGAGAAAGACAAGGACGTAATTTAGAGCTGTCAAATTTAGTTGGACTAAAAGAAAAATCATCAATATAGAAGACTGGAAAAGACACCGTGGACGACCACCAACGAACAATAAAAAAGTCATGATAGCAAGTAAAGTAATAGGGGCGAGCCTATTACCATAACTGGGCACAAATCTAGACTCCATGGGTGCAGTGAAATCCCCGATGGAAACCCCAATAACAGATTTGGCCGACCTGGGAATCGAACCCAGGAGAGGTCCTGGGTTCGATTCACAACACGAGCATGACAATGCTGAGCAGTCGAGCTTGCGTCATTACTACCAGACTACACTTGCCTAGATATATACTACTACCTACTTACCACTAGACTAACGAAACATTGAATTAAAATTAAATAAATTAAATTAAAATTAAATATTAAATTAAAATAATATAAAATTAAAGTTTAAATATTAAATTAATAATAAATAACACTTGACATTACACACAGCGCCATCTAGTGCCATACTAAGCAACGAGGCTTGTGTCGTGGATACCAGATAGTTGATATAGTATGTTTTTACACACAAAAAGTATCTATGTAGTACGTTTTGTTTGTAAAAACATACTTATTATAGGTACATAAAGGGTGTAAAACACCTCTTAACGAAGCCGAAAGGCACTTATCCTCCTCGTCATTGCGATCATTTTTTTGTTCTACACAGTACCTGAGAACCTTCTACTTAGTTACGGAGATATTTGGGGTTAAAGTTCCAACTTTTTGACAAGTTTTTTTTTTAATACAACTTTTTAATGTAAGATTTTTATTTTAAACACCGCCACGACCCCCGTACTATTCAATCCATCCATCAGCACAATGTTTTGAGTGAGTTCTACCACAAAACATGATTTTTCACCCCAAAAAAAAAGTCGTTTCTCAGCAATAATTTTTGCGTAAAGTTACTTAGTTTGATGTAGGTACAGAATGCTTGGTTGACGACTTCGTGATGAGGTGGTTTACACCCTGTATACTATCTAATCAACCACCCCATCACCCGATTCTCAGATGGGAAGTCGTGTCCCAGCAGTGGGGACATTACATGCTGATCATAAATAATTTAGTTAGAATTGGAAGCAACGCTCATATCGGTACCCTGGGAAGATCAGCTCACACTTGACCAAATTTCAAAGTTTCCCAGCAATAATTTTTGCGTAAAGTTACTTAGTTTGATGTACAGAATGCTTGGTTGACGGCTTCGTGATGAGGTCTTTTACACCCTGTATAAACATTAATGACTCGGAAACTAATGTCCATGCTCATCTCACAAACATTTGCTTCTACCAGGATTCGAACCCGGGACCCCAAGAACGTAAGGCAGCCTCACTACCGCTGCGCCATTCGGCTCGTCGTCAATCTTAATTAAAAAGTTTTTTTTATTTTAGGTTTAAAGTTTCCTACTACTAGTAATTTCTCCAATATCGTGGGTGCGTTTAAAAACATATGAACTCAAATACACAAACAGCGCGACCCAGAACAACTATCTGTAGGCCATACAAATATTTGTTTCGTGCGGGAATCGAACCATTCAACGCAGCAGTCAATCACGCTCAGCCACTGTGCAAGCCGCCCGAAGATTAGTTTTGACTGATTAATAGTTTTGACCGTGACATTTTAAAATCTGCGTTATAGTCAATTACCTATCTAAACAACCTATCTTATTGCGCGATCAAGGATTATAAGGCTTGGCATACACGAGGCGACCAAACTGTCGGTTTTTCTAAATACAATACAAGTGCAACTCCACGTGATGTCGAAGACTTTTCGCGGGACTTTTGTCGTTTCATTTTAGCTCAGTTGCCAGGCTGTTCGCGGAAAAGTAACCTGCAAATACAATCATCAACGGCTACAACGGATTTAATTTTAGAGCCGTTAGAGGCATGACATCATGATGAAAAAGAAAATACAGGGTGTAAACGGACCCTTCACGGAGCGGTCAACCAAACTACACACATCAAAAGTATCTAGGGATCAACATATATTTTTGCAATAACTTTTCTCCTGATTGATATTAATTAAAATTTTCTTTAAGGATTCATCAAATAAAGTGTTTTCGTTTGTCACAGTAACGATAAACCAAGTCACCTTTGCATTAATAAAGAAATTTGCCATTTTCCTAATAAAGGGATTTTTGACATTTGAACCACTAACATTAAAGTTCGAAAAAAAGACTGAAATAACAGTTTTCTTTAAAATTTTATTGGGTAACTTAAACAATTAATAATCCGTGTTTCTACCGCGAACACTAACAACACAAGAACATCGGTTTGGCATACTCAAAATGAGTTCATCCAAATCACGCTGTGGAATGGCCGCCCATGTTCGTTGCAACAACAAAAAAAGGTCTTCTTGCGACTGGATACCCTCCATATTCGGCAGAGCTCTTCTCTGTAGCATATCCCATGCTTGCTCAATCGGGTTCAAGTCTGGCGACTGAGCAGGCCAGGGCAGGACATTGATGTTAGCTGCGGCGAGAGTCTGTCTTACAACTCTTGCGGTGTGCGGTCGTGCATTATCATGCATTAACTGAAATAAGGGACCGATTTGCACTTGTAGAGGAACGATGACGTCTGATACAATCGTCTCAGCATAAATTTGAGCGTTGAGGTTGCCTCTGATCCAAATCAACTCAGTTCTTCCGCCGATCCAAATACCCGCCCATACCATGATGGTTCCACCACTATAAGGATGGACTTCCTGGCAGGATTTTAATCGCTGTTGGCGTCCAGGGGTTCTCCAGTGTCGTATACGTCTTGTATCCGGTCTCATACCAAAACGAGACTCATCAGAAAAGCACACGAAACGCCATTGTTCTTCTGCCCAATTTCTGTGTTCAAGAGCCCATTGATATCGAATCCTACGATTGTGCATTGCTATAGGTGGTACCCGTAGCGGTCTTCGGGAATGAAGGTTCACTTCATGTAAGCGGTTTCTGACTGTTTGGTCGCTAATTAAGTTCCCTGAAGAGTGATGAAGCCTCACGGCTAACATCATGGCGGTTATTGTTGGAGCTCTTCGAGTTAAGATTTGAATGTATCGGTCTTGTCTCCGTGTGGTGCAGCGATACCGTCCTCCATGGCGCTCAGCCACGGTACCAGTGCTTCGGTAACGTGTCCAAAGTCGACTGATAACACTCTGACTTGTATTCAGAGCTAAAGCTACAGTACGTTGCCGGGAACCAGCTTCTATCATTCCCACGGCTCTGAGCATTTCTTCCCTGCTTAAATGACGTCGCCGCTCCATAATAACGTTGGTTTTAATCAGTAGTAGGGAAACAGTAGCACTAATAATGTCTTCAATGCGTTGTATGTTTTTATAGGGAAAATATTGACAGCTTATTTTCATCTTTTACTCGAATTTGATTGAGAGTTCCTGATTCAAATTATGAAATGCACCAAAAAGGATCCATATAAATTTATAAAATCATAAATTTATTACAAAGCCACATCTCAATCTCAAGAAATCCGCATAAAAATGCTTGATCCCTAGACATTTTTGATGTGTGTACATTCGGTACATACAACTAAGTAACTCTACGCAAATAATATTGATGGGAAATAACGTTTTTTTGGGTGATAAATCACGGTTTACGGTAGAACTCTCAGTGGATGTACTCTAAACACTGCGCTAATGGATGCATGCATGTACGCATGTACATGGATAATATATTAATTTTTAAACACGTGTTCTAAGCTTTTAGAACACGAAGATCAAGGAAGATATCCCGTAAATGACAGTATAAGTTTACATTAATTTTAAATAAGAAAACGTTTTGAAAAACTTGGAACTTAAGACCTCCAATATATCTCCGTACAAAGAAGGTTTCCAGGTATGCTCTAGACTAGAACAAAAAAAAAATCGCAATGAAAGGAACAACAAGTGCCTAATATGCTTCGTTAATAGGTATTTTAACACCCATTATAAAAATAAATATGCAATGCAAAAATATTTTGACCTTTTTATGTAACCATAAACATAGTAGTTTTTTTTTGTTTTTTTTTCTATGTAAGTTGCAATTTTACTAATTCTTTTAGGTAATGTTAATTTATTTATTTTAAGTAGGTATTTATGCACCTCCTAGCCTGAAACACAGGTTCCACCTAGTTCAGGCAATAAGCAACAGTGCTCTATTTTATTTGTTAAAATACTTAATTGTATATGTGCCCCTTTTTATAAATAAACGATTTATTATTCTTATAATAGTCAGAAAATATGCTAAGACGTAAATTCCACGACACAAACCCAGTGCGGTTTCGTGGATAGTGATTATCACATAATTATTTTCAGATATCGGTTCTCAGACATGCCGCCGGTTTCCTTACGACACGCGACAGTTCCCTTTCACGACCTTGGCCAAGAAATAATTTACAAAAAGTATAGTGTCTGACTGACTATCTGAGTTCGAACCGACGACTCTAAAGTTACAGCCATTCAACTCCCAAGTATTAAAAAGAAAAATACACGTACCTAACAATAATAATAATGTAGGTGGCTTTTCTCGCAAATCAATTACATTTTTCTAACCACGCAACCGTGAGACTAGAGTAATTCATATTTAATAACGAGTGTGGACATGCAATCAAGACAATAGTACCGAAGTATATAGCACGGTGCTGATCAAAGGACTGGTACCGACCGGACATAGGTACTTGTGCGTACGCAATTACACAATGACGGAAAGAAGTCATAATTCAATTGTCTATAATTTTACACTATATGAGTATATCTGTAAATATACTTAACAATTAAAGGCTAATACTCACGGCAATTATATGGGTACAGTTGACAACGGAAGTGTTTAGTCACCTAAGCATTTTATGGCAATAATTGAAAGTTATTAATTTTGGAAAATAACAATAAATAAAGAAGTTTCACAAAAAAAATCCTCGTTGCGTAAGTTACTATGACGCAAACAAAAAAACTAAAAATGTTAACTACACTTGCAAACACTACACCTGATTTTTTTTTGTGTTTGCTAATGCCACTATGACACTCTGTATTGATACAAAAGAAAGTTACAAGAAAAAGTGTATTTTATTTTTTTGAAAACGGCAAAACCACGTAAACCAAATAAAGAACATCGGTGGAACTCGTAAGCAAACAAGTGGCTAAGGCGACGAGCATTCCCACAATTCCCTTTCCTATAAATCAGCGCATCGGAGCTTTTACCCGAGCGCAACCCTCTGCTTCCGCAGACAAACAAAATCTCTCCCCGACGCCTCCCACACTTCCACGTCCCCTCCGGATACAGGTCCCTGTAGATTACCTACTCATTACGTCTATGGCTACTGTAACAACGCAAGAGCTCAGTACACAGTTCAAACCCTGTCAAAAGGTAATCAATAGTTCGTCAGCGTTTCCAATTCTATCCAACTTTGTTGCGTCGATTTCCTCCCACTTCATCGAATTTTTTGCGTCAGACAAAAATCGAGAAAATCTGAGCAATACGTTTGTTAACACTTTACAGTGTCGGGACATAAAGGAATCGGTTGTTACGATTGACAATTAAAGAGTAAAGTGAACAAAGAGGCAAATTGAGTAAAGTCTGAACATTTTTGGTCGCCTCGTTCGTCATCAATTTTTAATCTATGCTTTTTTAATCAAAGTTGGATTGAGATTTGCTTTTCCAGTGGCGTGTTGCATCGAATCATCGATGGCTTACAGCATCCGGCCCATGGACGATACCCTAAGCTGTACAAAATCAATGTTTGGTCGTCAAATGCTTTGAATAAATAAATGCACAATCTTTTTCAGGAAACAAAAATTTGTGTGGTATGCTACAACTAAAAAACCCGACTATTGAAAAATCACGCTCTAATTAAATTCGGGATTTACAAGGTAAATTCGACTCAATTTATTGAAGTCGGTTAAAATGTAGGTAGCCTATGTTACCTGGTCTACAATAACGAATCGATTGTAACCAATCATTCCGAACCCCCCCACTTAGAAATTTTTCATCAGGTATGAACATGTATCATATGTCAGTCCGAGGATAGGTGACACCAGCAGATTAATCCGTTGGTCCCCTGGCTGTCATTTGTAGATGTTATACAGTCATCATTACAGGAGTCGGTGGCTCGAACGTCTAAAAATCAGCCTTACCAAGAGGTATTATCAGTAGTGGTGGTCAGACAGGCTGCAGCTGCATTCAGTTAGACTGCAAGCCGACTCACATTTATTGGGAAAGAGCTAGATGATGAAGTCACTGTTGGTAATGTTTGGCATAATTATGGTTTTTGAAGAAAATTTTATGTAATCGGAGATCATCAATTAATCAGGGTACATTTTCGATCCACGTCCGTTTTACCTAAAGAATTTTACTTCCAACTTCCCAAGTCATAGAATCTAAGCTTTTCTTTTATGGGCGGGAAACCACCGACCATCTTAATGTAGAATGTACTACGCAGACATTCTGACCACTGAACTAACGAGTCCTGTAAACTGCAGCTGAAATACTCCATCCCCTTCGTCTATGTGACGTCACAGGTCTATAGGGGTTGCTGTGCTATAGAATGCAGTAGGTATCTATAATTCTATACGTAGGACGAAATATTGACTAATGTTGAAATTTGTTATCACTAGTTCCACATTATTATTTTACACAAGACAATTTCAGTTCGTACCGGTCAGCAGCGGTGGCCCAGTGGTGGCGGCCCCGACTTTACGAACAGTAAGTCGTGGGTTCGAACCCAGACAGGCGCATTACTTTGTGTAATTTATTTCATCACCACTGCTCTCAACACGGTGTAGGAAAACATCGTGAGGAAACCGGCATGTCCTAGAACCAAAAATTCGAAGACATGTGACATCTACCAATCCGCACTGGGCCCGCGTGGTGGATTATAGCCCTTTCCCTCCCATTGAGAGAAGGCCGTGTCCCAGCAGTGGGAACATTATAGGCTGATGATGATGATGATGATAAATTTCTGTTACCTTGGTCTTGCGGTGGCAACAAAAGAAATTATTTTTCCCTTCGTCGCCAGTAGCTACAATCGGGATTTTTTTCCCGTTCGTCGCCAGTGACTACAATCAGGATTTTATTTCCCGTTCGTCACCAGTGATCACGAAGCCGGTGGTGACAACTGACATTTAATTTCCATCCATTCTTACAAAGATAATTATTTTTTCATCCATAGGTAGGTACTGAATCTGAATCATAAATGAAAAAAATATTCTTTGCTGATTTTATTTCATTTATGATTCGGATTCAGTATGGATTTAAAAACAATCGACACTCTCAAGGGAACCAAAATTTATAGGAAACTTCCTGTTGACATGGTCCTAGAATCATTAAATTTAGCATGAAGCAATGTCTTACAGCAAAAATCTGAAAACCGTAAATATATAGTTTAATAACCAAATACCTACAAGTTTATACGGAACCCTCGGTGCGCGAGTCTAACTAGCACTTGGCCGGTTTTTTTTTTGGTATTTATTTATTTATTTAATACTTCAAGCACAAAGTACAGAGGCGGACTTAATGCCATAGGCATTTTCTACCAGTCAACCTTTGCTATTCGTCAGTTTGTATTTATATTTTGTTGAATATTCGTTTTGATATTGTAATATCAGTTTGGCGCCAACACTTCTGTCTCCACACGTACTAGGCAGCTTGTTATTAATAATGGTGCCGACTAATTAAACTTAACCCATAGTTATGTGACGGCCGGATTATAATTTCTCTTTAGTTCATCGGCAGCGTGTTTAGCGATGTCACGTGGATCGTAACTCCATGTTTCCCTGCTTTGTGCTAACTATGATGCACTTGGTGATTTGACGGTGTTAATGACCATTTGTGACGGCAGGTGGCGCTGTTGATGATGGCATTATTATTGGATAGTACCATTACGTTAGAATATGATTTATTTATGACCAATATCGGGCGACTAGGATGTATGAACGTGGGTGTAGCAAAAGGACTGAGGATCGTAGCAGGAGTATTGTGTATATTCTGTCTACCACCCTGGGGAAAAGGCGGGAGTTTAATTATCTTGTACCTACCTACCAAAAATGTGAGAGAAGACGATGATTAGATGGTATGACCCAGAAAGAAATGATTGATTAATAACCCTTCAAAGTACACTGATTAGATATGGTCGACCCCCTAATTAGATTAATACCACTTTGTCAACCATTCTCTGTTTATTGAAACTGAACTGGTGGCCTACCATGACGTCTTAAAGCAGGACCGTTTTAATCTTGTTCCAGTGTGGGTAAGAGACGGAGCTATAGAGGACGTCTAGCGCCATCTCTTTCCCACACTGGAACAAGATTAAAACGATCCTGCTCTAAAACGTCATGGTAGGCCACCTGTAGTTACCTAATAGCCTTTTCTCAACCATGCTGGGGTCGGCTCCCAGTCTCACCGGATTCAGCTGTATACCAGTATGTTACACGGAGCGACTGCCTATGTGACCTCCCACCCCCAAAAACCCAGTTACTGACTAATACAACACCCCTAGTTAAGTCTTGTTTTCGGAGTTTCGGGCTTCTGACTACACGGAACGACTGTCAAAGATCTATAAATGACATCCGTACCATTCTGAGGCACGGGGAACTCAGTATAGTGAAGGATGATCACCCATCCACAAAACGACCTTAGCAAGGGCTGCTTAACCTTGAAGATCGACCCGTGCGGTTGTTGTTGTTACCCGCGAGCGAAAGAAGATACTTAAGTGTCATATACATTTAACTTAGATACAATTTAGACACTACAGCTCACATTGCACCCGTGCGTAGCTGTGCCTAGTACCTAACTATAAAGATGAATGCATTTAAGATTGGTTGTTACAGCACTGAATGAGTCCGTGTATTTGAGACAAAAGTTACAAACATTGTGCACTTTCGTTGTGTAACTTAACTGCTTCTGTTTAAATCCATCCACAATCCCATAATATTATAGGCTGTGTCCTGAAAAAATCTAATTAGTCCGTCAGTTAGATTATCAACAAATATTGAAAACGTAATTTTTCTTTTGTTTCGTAAACCAAAATTGACGAAGATACGACGCTTTTAAAATTACCAATACGTCACGCCGTGCTATAATATTTAGTGCGTTGTGACGTCACGAGCCCCACTCCCGAGTTTTGATGCGTTTTATCTTTGTCAATATTCATTGATTTACAAAAACAAAAAATACGTGTCCATTATTTTCCAATACTGTATATAACTGACGGACTAAATAGATTTGCAATTTATTGATGGTGAAAACTAGCTTATTATATTTAGGAGTTTTGATGCTACACAAGGTGTAAACCGACCGTTCACAAAGCCGTCAATCATGTAACAACTTTGTAGCTCTACGAAAAAATTCTTGCTAGGAAAATACTTTTTTCGGGGTGAGAATCATGTTTTACGGTAGAACTCATTAGGATGCATTGAATAGTACGGGGGTCGGGGAGCTATTTAAAATACCTAATAACATTAAAAACTTGTATTATAAAAAAAATGAGAAAAAGTTGGAACTTTGACCTCCAATTTCTCTGTAAGTAGTAGGTATGGTCCAGAACAAAAAAATGTTCGTAATGACCGGAAAACCAATTCCTTTGGGTTTCGATATGAGTAATACACCCGTTATAAAAATACTACAATTAACAAATCAGCCTGCCGTGGAAGTGACGAAGTGTAGGTAATATCGACATAATTAAAAAGAAGACAAGATTTCTAGGGCACCGCTCCAGGACTTGCGCACCCAAATTCAAAAACACCTCGTGTTCATCCCTGCATCGCATCTCCCACACTTAAGGCCATAACGAAAATCCCAAAACAAACTGATATCGATGTAAATGGACGGCTTCAAATAAATAGATAAAACAGTACAAATGCCTCAATTAATATCGTCAATTAAGTGTGGCCACGATTGACAGACGATCTGAAATCTCTGATTCATATGCGAGACCGCGTACGGTAGCACAGTTAGAATTATTAATGAACGTGCATGGCTCGGACGCAGCGACATAAGAACGAGTGGACATGACACGAGTATCGGAACCTGTGCTAAATTTACGTCTGTGATGAATTTGTGAGGCGAGTTAGGTAGAGGTAAGCTTAGATGGTGTGTGGAAGAGTTTTTAGGGACTCCATCATTTATTAGGATCTATAATGACTTTCTGCCCAGATGGGCAGAAAGTCATTCAGCCAGATACGGGCCAGAATCGTCACACAGGGGTGCCTGAAGAGGCTGAAGACTGACCGAGGCAGGCCCAAGAAACGCTGACGTGACGATTTGGACTCGTTCCTGACTGGTTGACCTGAGAAAGCAAAACACCGGGAAAGTTGGAAAGGAATGGGGGAGGTCTTTGCCCTCAGGCACGGAGGAAACTCAGTATGTAAGGGTGGTCACCCATCCACTGACCAACCTAGGCAAGCACGGCTTAACCTAACGATTGACCCGAGCGGCTGTTATTATTTAGCCACGAGCTCCTCCAAACCGCCATAAAGATACATTATTTGCTATGTTCGCTTTATCTAACCGCAGTGACACTAATAATTTCGATGTAACTCCATGAAAACGCTTTCGTAAATGACATCATTGTCTTCCCTTGCCGTTACGTAGAAACTACCCTTAAGCAACCCCACTACATACATACTAGGCTTCAATTACTTCGAAAATTTCGAAAGCCAATAATGATGAACTTGCGCTTTCTTTTTCAATTCTAACACAACATTATAAACTCGTGAAAGGTGCCATTAAATCTACTAAGCAGACACTTTGCAAACACCTGTAGATGAGCATCCTTATTTCTGTACATTTAAACTTCAAAGTCCTGACTGACTGATATGACACAGCTCAAACCGCTGGTCCTAGACACATGAAATTTGGAAAGTGTATCTTTGTGAAAAGTAGGTATCCACTTAGAAAGGGTTTTTCGAAATTTCACCCCTAAGAGGGTGAAATGAGGGGTTGAATTTTCTGTGAAACTTTATGTTCTCTGGGTCAATTGATTTGATAATTGGCGTTTTAAACACTGTTCAATTAAAATTATGAGAAACGTGTACCACAGTTTTTCCAAAATCATCCCCCAACAGAGACAAATGAGGCTTCGAAACTCACGTAGACGGGCGTATAGCGCTCAGTGTGGTGCAGGGCGTGCGTAGCGCGGGAGCATTTACCTATATTATCTTACTAATGTTTCATAAATAATATTATCTTACTAATGTTACATAAATAATATTATCTTACTAATGTTTCATAAATAATATATTCTTACTAATGTTACATAAATAATATTATCTTACTAATGTTACATGAATAATATTATCTTACTAATGTTTCATAAATAATATTATCTTACTAATGTTACATAAATAATATTATCTTACTAATGTTTCATAAATAATATTATCTTACTAATGTTACATAAATAATATTATCTTACTAATGTTTCATAAATAATATTATCTTACTAATGTTACATAAATAATATTATAAATGCGAAAGTTATGATGATAATGGACGGATGGATGTTTGTTACTCTTTCACGCGAAAACTACTGAACGGATTTGGATGCATAGATAGTTATAACCTGGATGAACAGATAAAGAACAAAAATTTGTTTACCAAATAACTTAAGTATTTATTTTTATTTTTGAAGTGAAAACTTCTTTAGGCGCGTTGAGCACTTTTTGGGTAAAGGAAAAACATTGAATTCATCGTCACGTAACGTGCGGTCACGTAATGTCACGTGCGATCCGCTACGGCGTAGCACCACATAGGGATGCGCGGGCAACCAGTGCTACGACTGGGGCGGGGACGAAAGGAGGAGGGGTAATGAAAACGGATGATTAGAAACTCGTAAGTTTATGAAAATCCAAGATGATTTTGAGATTGAGATGATTTTGAGATTTTAGGGTCATTAATAACGAAAATGAGGTCAAAATGAAAATCCAAGATGGCGCCGAGGAAAATTTTCGGTTTTTTTCTTCATGGGTGTCGTATACGTGTAGGTTTTTGGGGTCACTGTTAATGAAAATGAGGTCAAAATGAATATAAAAGATGGCGCCGAAATTTTCAGTTTTTTCTTAATGGGTGTCGTTTTCGTGGTTTTTGGGGTCGCTGATAATAAAAATGAAGTCAAATTGAAAATCCAAGATAGCGCCGATAGTAAATATAATCATATTATTATTATTAATAATATAAACGTAATTTTTGTTACTTAGTTTTGGAACATATTTAAACACTTTGTTGGATGTTCTTAAGATCAAATGGTGCGCAAGCGATGGCAGACATTTTTCTTGTGACATCAAATGTCAACGTCAAAATTATAAATAATATGGCATGCGGACGTTAGTGTCGTCATATATTTTTCCCTTTTGTTTTTGTTTTGTGTATTAATCAATTAAATATGATATATTTCCTAACAAACATTTTCTGTCATCAGAATAATAGCAAAGGGTAATTTTAAGGAAAGTTTACTTTAAAAATCAATTAATAAGCTCATTATTTTGGAGAGTATGAAATAGTATTTTTGGTGGTAACATTATGTAATTCATCTCTTTTACTCTGATGTTGTTGTCTCTTTCTTGTTTTCTAGCCCACCTACATCTTGTTCGTAGAACAAAGTTGCCAGATCCCTCGGAAAGCACGTTAAGCAGTTGGTCCCGGCTGTCATTTGTAGATCTTTGACAGTCGTTACAGGTAATCAGTGGCCGAAAGTCTGACAACCAGTCTTACTAAGGGGTAGCGTATTACTCAGCGCTAACTGAGTTGTGGAGGTCAGATAGGCAGTCGCTCCATGTAAAATACGGGTATTAAGACTGGAAACCGACCCCAACATAGCTGGGGAAAGGCTAGACAGATGATGATGATGTTTTAGTAACAACACATATTATACATTTCACATAAACCCACACGCACACTCACACACATAGCTCGACGATACAATTCACAAGTTACTTAGTTTACACTTCTATCGGCAGTCCCCAGACTGCCCCGCATGATTTTTAGAGCAGTGTCTTGTGAACGGAGCGACTCCAAATTAAATATGGTTCATAATGAATCTTTACAAACAGGACACATATATCATAAAACCAACGATCCGTTTTAAAAGCTCGAATAAGGCTTTGTATAAATATGAACTTTTCATCTCAACAAAGTAATATTCATGTCCGTGTGTGAATATAAGTTTAAAACAAGTAATGACTTATACTTAAAATAACTTTGTAGGAAAACAAGTCTTGTCGATAAAGATTGTACGATTGGAAACATTGTAAACGATATTAAAATAATAAAAATGTTGTTGGAACATGTCCTACCTGTACCTGACTACCTGATCAAGCACGTTCAATAACAAGATACTTCAAAGCTATTATAATGCGGAATATCTAATATTAAAGTTGCGAAAGTCTCTTTATGTTTGTTTGTAACTCGCTGGCTATTAAAAAACAGAGAGAGCTTTTGTTGAAGGAAATTCATACAGCCGGTTTGGCAATTACCTATGCATTAGGGCTTATTTCTTCCTATTTATACAGGGTGTAAACAGACCCTTCACGAACCCGTCAATAAAGAATTCTGTACATCAAACTAAGAAACTCTACTCAAAAATTATTGCTGGGAAAAGACTTTTTTTTGGGGTGAAAAATCACGTTTTACGGTAAAATCAATGTAACGCACTCAAAACATTGTGTTTATGGACGCATTTAGTAGTAATTAGTAAACGGGTTATGGAGGTATTTCACATCACACCTCACCACACACACACACACTACACTCATTTACACACCCCAACAAACACAACCACACACAATCACTGAATTTGCTGTTAAAAAAAAAGGTGTAAACAAACAGAAACTAACGGAATCGGAGATTTTGCGGCTTCACACCGCAAAATCTCCGACTCCTAAGATACAGGTCTGCGTACCTAGTTTAGGAGCCCGGAAACCTGACAATTATTTTAAAATTGGTAGTACAACCCACTGTTTCCTTAAGCTTTGTACTGTGTTGTTGTTTTTGTTATGTTGTTCCATAGAGATCTACGCTAGGGAATGGGCAACTACAGTACTTTCACAGTTTTTATGTCTTGTGACTGGGACTGTAGCTACATTTAATTTTCATCTTTGTTTCGACAATTCAAAAGTGCCTGTAACTGGCTTACTTGAAATAAATGCTTTGATTTTGATTGATTTTGATTTTGTTAATAAACTTATTATTATTAAAGTAAACCTTCAAAACTATTGTTTGAAAAATACCTTGTGAAAAAGTTGTAATTTTGACCTCCAAGTCCTCCAACATCTCCGTAATTTTCCCACGTATGGCCCAGAATAAATAAAAATATCGCAACGAGCGACGGGGAGAACAAGTGCTTTTCGGCTTTGTTAAGGTTCTATTTACACCCTCTATTTAAAACTTATCTATCGTAATCTTTTTATTTATATATAATCATCCTACATAATATAAACCACACTGACTAATTCAATTACTGACTTCACCGACTTCTCTGGGAATTTGTCGAACTTCATTGTATCTGTGGTTTTTTAGTGGTCACCACTGTTGATACTAACTTTCAGTAGTTGCAGTGTTTTGTGAATAGTGTGGCGGGCTTGTCCCAATTTAAAACTGACTGACCCAAGTATTTTTTCCCAAATTAAACCTTAACCAAACACACGGTTGTAGATGGTGCTACCAATTACATAATAATCATCCGTTACTAAAAATATTCTGTACTAACCTGAAATCTCATAGCAACATGCTAAATACTAAAAGATGCCCGCATCACTAATAAGAGCGAGTATCACGCGAACGCGAGCAGGCGCAGATAAACCGCGTTCAACAGCTGTCAATGTAAATGTCACCGTAAAATTGTAAATTCCGTTAGATTATAATCTATGTATATTTTTTAACTTTGCAATCCCATTTTGAAATAAACTATTATTACTATCTCGCGAGATTGTAAACTCTCGAAATATTGTGAACACGGAACGCACCTCGCGCGCTGATTGGTTAAACGTCATGTGCCCCGAGCCGGCGCCGCCATGTTTGTTTCTTAATTCGTTTGTTGTCGAATGTAAACAACAGTGTTTTGGTGATTGTAAACTGATTTCGTGTTGAAAATAACTCACAGCTTTAGAATTAGTTATATGAAATTGTGGTGGAAGTAAAAAGAATCTATGTTAACCAAAGAAACAAACAGAACGACCTACTGTGAGACCGACCAGTGACGTAGCGTGGGTTTTCACCGCTTGGGGCCGACCGGAAATACGCCCCTTGTTTTTTATTGACCCCGATAACTTGGGGTCTAAACTGGGTGGTTTTTGAGAAATCGAACTTTAAAAGTTTTTTTTTGAAATGTTATCACCTCTCCACCATAAAGTGCTGTTTGTAAGAACTTTTCTGTTAGTTTCTCACAATCAGCACTTGGACATGGACACATGGTGGAGAGGTGATAAAGTTTCATAAACACTTTAAAAGTTCAATTTCTCAAAAACCATCCAGTTTGGACTCCGAGTTATCTGGTCAAAATTGTAGCAAATAAGGTCTAGTATCACCCATTTGAAGGCCTGCACCCCGTATAATCAACATTTATATCGTTTTCTATGACAATAATCTAAGTATTTTTTTAAATTTTTCAAATTAATAAATTGGCGCTTCCTGGCGCCCCTTTTTGTATGCCGCCTGGGGCAGTGGCCCCCACCGCCCCCCCCAAGCTACGCCACTGAGACCGACCAATCAAGGACAGGTTCACAATCTTCCGAGAGTTTACAATCTCGCAAGATACTCGTAGATTATACTCTAACGATATTTACAATTTTACGGTGACATCAATTTCTACAGCTCTTTGGTTTAGTCGTGTCGACTGTGGTCAGTTTCATTGGAGTAATTCGTCTAAAACCCTTTTCTATCATCGAAAAGATCTATTTTGCAAAAAAGAAAGTTTCCAAGGAACAATCTCAATTTCATGTACAGATATCGGATGTCGCGTGGGCAGATCAATCGGTTCCTAGTTCTGGTATTCGTGTAATATTAGCACAATGCACTGTCCAGCCGGTTCGTCACGAATTAACGCTTGCATCGGGCGCACGCCACTCAGATGCTAGTGAAGAATCACTTTGACAACTCACTATATTAACATAACTATATTGACTACTGCTACATCACTATATTGTCTACTCATTTATAACAGACTAGCATCTATCCGCGGCCTCGCTTTCGTTATGGTCGGAAATTGCCCCAAATATGCTTCTATGTATGTGACGTTTTAAACGCCTATTATGCTCAGGGATAGTGTAGCTTCATATCAGATGTTACGTCGCAATAAATGTTTTGATTGTTTGAACACTAGGACGTTGTCTAATGACTAATCCAGATCTATGAGCAGGGATGTCATGAAGAATTTTTTAGTTCTTGGTTGTCAAAAACATGAATTTCAGTCGACAACAATGTTAATTTGATGACAGTTACAAAAAGCGAGGACGGGGGATTCAATTCCTTAAACTAGAATTAAACAACTAGGTAATTTACGTGGTTATGTCGCAAGAAAGAAATAAACCTTATTAAGTGATCACTTTGTCCGTTAGAAGTACAGGTTTGTTTCAGGCACCCTCCATTTTAAAGTCGGTTAAATAATAAAACATTAGTAAGTCCATATTACTGACAAATACCTAAATTATAATTCAGTAATAACCTTGCTATAGTTTCGATTCAAATATTAAAAAGTAAGTTAATGATACTTACCTAATACGAATTAGCGTTTGAAATGAAAAAAATGCCAACTGTTTTTTGGAGGTCACTTGTTTAATATAGATAGTAGGTTCTGTATAATATGTCGCAGGTCGCAGGCATATCGCAGCCCCGGATCTTGTTTTTTTTCGAGGCGGGGCAAAAACTGAAAAATGACGCCCCGCCCGTCTATATTTTTACCCGACTGCGCCAGAAGGAGGGTTATGCTTTGTACCTTTATCATCATCATTATTTCAGCCATCAGACGCCTAATGATGGACATAGACTTTGCGGATAGAACGCCACAAGGACCTATCAAGCGCTGCTCTTTCTGAATTTACAATATTGTTGAATTCAAATTCAAATAATTTATTCGCATAATATGGGTAAATAGATGGTACATAAAATGTTACATTACATAATATAACAATAAGGATCCTCATATTAACCATTTCTGGTATACGAAATATAAAATAAATGCTTTTAATAACAATTAAACGAAATGAGTGATATAACTATGCATAGGAACATAACTATCTATTATTGCACTAGATTAGGAACTTAGTGAAGTGTTATAATAATTTTCTATTCTTGGGACTAAGGTATTCCTGGATAGTATAGAAACATTTATTGACTAACCAGGCGTACAATTTTTTTCGGAATAAACTAACGCGTAGGTCTTTTAGCTCATTAGGTAATTTGTTAAATAATTTAATTGACATGGGGTAACAGTTTCTTCTATACAGATCAGTTTTTATGTTTGGCAAGGGAAAGCTATTGGGATTACGGGTATTAAAATTACAATATTCACCAAACGATTTGTATAGATACTGATGGGTTTTAACGAAAATACAAGACTCAAATATATACATGGACGGTGCTGTTAATAAATTTAGCTTTTGGAACAATGGTTTGCATGAAGTTAATGAATCTACATTACAAAGTGCGCGAACACACTGTTTTTGCGCCAGGAATACTCTGTTAAATTCTACTGAGCCACCCCATAATATAATACCATATCGCAGGTTGGAGGCTATATATCCATGATAGGCTTGTAAAGCTGTTTTTTGGCTGGATATACGTGTAAGACGCCAAAGAGCGTAAACATACCTGTTTATTTTGTTACAGATTTTATCTATGTGTAATTTCCATGAGAGCTGACTATCTAAAGACATCCCAAGGAAAATTATACTATCGGATTGTGCTATGTTATTGTTTTTGTATGAGATAGTTAGTTTGTAATTATTTTGTTTTCTATTGTAAAATTGAATTATTCTGGTCTTGTCTATATTAACTTTTAAATTATTGGACTCTAGCCATTTTATAATGCTTTGAACAGCTTCGTTAACTTCTTTATTGTAGTCATCAAAAGTCGTATTAGGTTTTTGTGGAATTACTACCGATATATCGTCTGCAAAAAGGGTACAGTGATGATTGGTCACGTTAGGCAAATCATTGATGTAGAGAAGGAATAGAAGTGGGCCTAATATACTACCTTGTGGGACACCGACTCTGTTATGTGTAAGATTAGATTTATAAGCGGATTCTATATTCTCGTAATTAATTTTGTTGATTTCTACATATTGTTGTCTTTTTGTGAGGTAACTTTGTAACCATTTATGTGCTATACCACGAATACCATATGCGTAGGCTTTTTGGAGCAAAATTTCATGATCAACAAAATCAAACGCCTTGCTCATATCGAAGAACACTGCACAGGTGTTAATACCTTTATCAACATTTTCCGAGACTTTTTTTATTAGTTTAAAGGCAGCTAGTGTGGTAGACTTTCCTTTCTGAAAACCATGTTGTTCGGATTTGAGTATATTGAATTTATTAAGGAAAGATGTTAACCGTTTAAACATAACTTTTTCTATAATTTTGGCTAGTATAGGTATGAGGGAAATAGGTCTATAGTTGTTAGGTTCTGTTTTATCTCCTTTTTTATAAATCGGTTTTACAACTGATATTTTTAGTTTGTCTGGAAAAGTACCTTGTGAGAATGATAGATTTATGAGATGACATAGTATTGGTGCTATTAAATGTGCAGATAGTTTTAGAATTTGAGTGGGTAAGTTATCATAACCTACCGATTTAGTGTTTTTTAAAGACAGTATAATTTGGTAGACTTCATCTGTTGTAACTGGAGTTAAGAATATGCTAGCATAATGAGGTTCTATTGTTCTAAGTTCTGTATTTTTTTTACTAAGAGGCGGTTGACTTTTTGTCAACCCAATGAAATAATTATTAAAGGCATTTGATATAAGTTCAGGATCTGTTATAGTTTTATTGTTTAAATTTATTTTGTTTATTTGTTGCGTATTATATCGATTGCTTTCTTGACTTTTAATTATTTTCCAGGAATCCCTACAAATATTCTTAGATCTCATCAATAATCGATCATTGTTGAGTTTCTGTGCTAAGTTTATGCTTTTTTTTAATATTTTGCTATAACTGTGATATTTGGTTTTATAAGACTGACGTGAAGATTTACAACTGTATAGGTACCTAAGCTTTCTTTTAGTATTGAAAGTCAATCTGAGGCCTTTGGTTATCCAAGGTTGATTCTTTAGTTTCTTATTAACTTTGATTTTTTTTACTGGAAAACATAGATTAAAGAACATTGTGAGGGTATCATGAAATATTTGAAAGGCATTGTTTAGATCAGGTTGATCATAGGCCTCTGTCCAAGAGAGATTATTGATGCATTCAATGAATTTAAGTACGTGGTCCGGCGAATAGTCCCGTTTTAGAACATACCATTGCAGTATAGGGGTTATTTTTTTGTTTACGGTGAGGGACAGTGTTTGACATGTGTCGTGGTCTGATAAGCCTAAAGGTATAACTTTGCCTACAGCAGTGGGTTCGTTGCTGATTATTTGGTCTAAGCATGATTCTCCTCTTGTCGGTTGATTTATATGGATTTTAAAGTTGTAATTTTGAAGTAATCTCAGATAATCTTCACGTATTGTAGAGTGTTTAAGAACGTTAATGTTAAAATCACCCACTATCACAACTTTCTTGTTTGTTTTAGAACGGGTTTTGTTTAATATGATCTCTAATTTTTCTAAAAATATCCGAGGGTTAGAATTTGGTATTCTATATATACATATTAGAATGGATTTATATTGTGGAAATTCAACACCACAACACTCAAAAGTAAGTTCAGACGCAATATCTTTAAGCCAGGTTATTTTATTACAAGTTACGTAGTCCTTACACATTATACAAACTCCGCCTCTCTTCTGTTTGACTCTGGAGTAACAACACGCCAGCTTATAGCCATTAATATGTACGTTATGTTCTTCTCCACATTTTAGGAATGTTTCGCAAATACAGATTATGTCTATGTCGTTTTGTTTAGTTCTAAATTCTGATAAAGCTATTTTTAATATATCTAATTTAGATAGCAGTCCTGCTATATTTTGATGTAGTAAAGTGACCTGATTGCTATTGCCGTTATTCTCGAAAAAACGTTAGATCAGTGATATTGACAGAGGGACCTGCGGGTTGCATTTGAGGTGGAGTAGTATGTTTTACTTTTGGAAAGAAGTCTAAGATTGTTTTTTGTTTTATAACAGGTTGTTGGATTTGAGGTATTATTTTATGGTTGTCACTCGAATTTATGTGAGTTATTTTTTGGTTTGTAGTATATTCCTTGCTCATCATTGGTAAGTATTTAGCGTTATAATCTAACGAGTCTATAAAAAGGTTGAGCTTTTTTCATGTATAGACAATTCGGTTATGGTACGTGTGAAATACATTCATAAAATAGCAGTTTGAAAAATTATTACAAGTAAGTTTAATCGTATCATTTAACATTTTAACACTTAGGTACTTGTTTTTACATACATTAAGAATCATAACAGTATTATACTCAAATTTCTTTAGTAGGACTGATAATTCTATCACGACCTTCATAGGGTTAGTGTCATTTTCACCAATACCTAAAATGATCTTGTCGTATTTACTTATTTTCAAGTTTTCACAGCCTTTTATTATTTCGTCAGATGTGGCAAATGGTTTGGTTTGTGCTGAGATTTCATAGCCTTCAGAGTTGTTATTCTTTCTTGAATTAATTAGTTGACTTGCTAAACCTATGCATTGTTGACCGCCAAAGATCAATAAACGCCGTTTACTTGGGACGTCTTGTATAGATGTTGCAGTTGGTTGTAATTGTAATTGTTCAACCGGTTCTTTAGACATACTTGTATCCTCCAAGGAAACAGTTAGTTTTGTAGGACTCTGGTAGTTTTGTCCATTCGGTATATTCAGGTCGTCTATGAGAGTTATTGTCGGAGTGGTTATATCATGTTGTTCTATTTGTTGATGATCTGTTTCTGACCTAATATTTTGAGTAATTAGTGGTCTAGGTTGACAGATTTTGTTTCCTTTAATGCCTGTTTTGGTTCTGCTGCTAATTCCTGAGCATATTTTCTTTAAGTTAAGAATTTGTGACTGCTGTTCATCCCTTTCTTTCTTCAATGAAATAGTTTCAATAGTGAGTTTTTCAATTTTGGTATTAGCCAATTCAAGTTGCTGTTTCAAAGCATTAATTTCTTCTTGTAATTCGGATATGTACGAGTTATGTTCAGTTGATAAATCCGGTAGACTTCTTGCGAATATTTCTGAACTAGTAGATGTGAAAGATTCGTTTAAGGATTCCACTGACTTACTTTTTTGGTTTTTGAGTGCCAATTTTGTTGAACTTCTAGTTTCCATTTTACTAAACACATTACCATGTGATATATTTGTAGAGCAAGTAGTCGTTTTTTTAATACATGCCTTGCAGCGCCATTTGTTTTTTTTTTCTGCGTCCATTAGTTTGTATGTTTGTGCTGGATAACCATCACAGTCTGGTTCAAATCTGTGGTTACAAACCGAGCACAATGCCGTTTTTTTAATGTCAACCGACTCTTTACATTTATAGCATACTACCAGGACAGACATCTTGTGGTTGTTTGTAGTTTTAAATAGTTCTAGTTAAATTTTATATTTCAAATAACATTCCTTTGTGGGCCGATGTTGAAATTATGTATTTCTATTGCAACGTATTTTCACTTCAAGTACTTTTCCATTTTTCAAAGAATGTTCAGAAATATAATATAAAAGAAAAACGAAAAAAAACGTGTACGTGTATTTAAAACGTAATAATTTAGTACTTTTTTCGAAATAAATTCTTCGTAAACAATAAACAAGTGTAAATAAATCCAAATAAAAACTTGCTTGAGTTGGGTTTGAACTCGAATCCGCTTACACCAGCTAGTCAGTATCGTCTATAACACGCCAACTGCACAAGTACTAAATGAGTTGAAATAAGTGCATGTATTATACTATTAGACTTGAGAGTTAAAAAAAGTTCGTTTGTCTTTGTTGTGATTGGTGAAAAGTTGGCGTCATGCGTCGTTCACTTTTGAATAATGATAACGGTACATTATTAGAGAAAAGTTTCGAATTCACTTTGTTTTAGTACGTATATATTATTTTATCACCGGTTTAATGTTATATGAGTAATAATACACATTTTTGTTCAGTTGTAGTGTACTTATCTGGATGGACTGTTTGTAAACACTAGTTCGTATACACTATTTTGATGCTATTCCTTTATCACACTTTTATTTACACATCAGTTATGATATTGTTCTGCAAACGATAGACGATGGTTATTAGACATAAACTGACTGAACATTTACACAATTAGACTATAAACAAGCGTTGAATACTTTTTACATTATTATTTAAATACGGAGCCAATATTGGCGTGACAACTAGCGCCGTCCATTGAACTAGTGTATGTTGTTAGGAAAGCACCTAGAAACAAAACGAGTTGGATATATGTATGTGTGTATTGTATTCCAAATTGAAATTACAATTTTACTTTTCTAGCTAAGCAGAAGTACCTAAGCTAAGCATAAGGCTTTAGTACATTTTTATCTTTTTCTTGACGTCGTTTTTATTCCTGATTTATTTATTTAATAGGTTAAAACGCAATTAACCTTTTAAGTAAATAAATACGCTGGTTGAATAGCAAATTTTCTATTGATTTCCGGAATTATCAGTATTTTATTCGGTCGTTTCTTCTTGCTGACAATATTACGGCTAAACGTAGGACGCCGTTTTGTCAAACGTATCGCCACCACAATCCGGCTGAACGTGAGGACGCCGTATAACATAACTGCGACGTTTTCAATCCGGCGCGACTTTATGTAATACGGCGTGTTATACGACTTGGCTGCGACATATATGTAAATAGATTGCCCTGCTATTATAGTGTCAGGAAAGTAGGCAGGCTAGGCAGCCCCCTGGTTCATCATCGATATTTTTTTTATCTATTAATACTTAATGAGTATAAAATGAGGTCGGTTTTTGTATAAAACCCAGAGAACAGGCGGACGCTGTAGGTCTAGGACTGGCTCAGTTATTTTAAACCATTTGATGCGGTATAAAGTTTTTATTTTGTACAATTACACACATACATAATATATTCATTACTAGAGACCTGCGCCAGCTTCGCACGAGTGCAATGTAGCATATAGGTACATAATAATTATATAAACCTACCTCTTGAATCACTCTATCTACTGCATTAAAATCTGTTGCGTAGTTTAAAAGACCTAAGCGTACAAACAGACAGCGGAAGCGACTTTGTTTTATACTATGTGAAGATTTTCTCACTATTATCATCAATCTTCTGCCTTCATACCAATTTATTAGTGGTCGGCGCAGCATGTCTTCTTGCATACTTCTCTATTACTCGTCATCTCAGCAGCCAGCTACTTTCCAGCCATATCATCCTTCACACAGTCCATCCATCGTTTTTTTGGTCTTCCACTACTCTTATAGCCACATTCACACTCAACATTTCCCTTTATTTACTCACTATATACTACTCTGTCAAGAAAGTACCGGGAAAAGATCAATAAAATACAAAATATTTGTTATTTATCCAAATTTATTTTATCACCATCAAAGTATGCTCCTTCAGAACCGACACACTTACGCCAACTAATAATCCAATCATAAAAATATTTTTTAAATGCTTATTCCAGAATTGAGTTCAGTTCTCGCCGCGAATTCTCCTTTATGTCTTCTACTGAATGAAAACGGGTGCCACGAAGTGGTAATTTGAGTTTAGGAAAAATAAAGAAGTCGGCTGGAGCCATATCTGGTGAATAAGGTGGTTGCTCGATGGTATTTGTTGAGTTTTGGTCAAAAAATCGTTCACAACTGTGCAAAGGCGCATTATCGTGGTGCAAAATCCAAGAATTTTCTTTCCACAAATCTGGCCCTTTTATCTAATTTGCTCTCTTAAACGCTGCATAACGTCCGAATAATATTTTTTATTTACCGTTTGACCTTCCGGCAAGATTGTCAGTCACTATTTCCTTCACTTTTGCGATGTTAACTTCAGTTGCAGACGTTGATGGCCTACCAGAACGAGGCAAATCTTCCATCACACCTTGACCGCTTTTGAACGCTTTGTACCACTCATAAGCGCGTGTTTTTGATAAAGTCGATTCACTGTAAGCCTTCTGTAACATTTTCAGAGACTCCGAACTCGAAATTCCATTGGCGATGCAAAATTTAAGACAAACTTTTTGTCCGATATTTTTGTCCATTAAGAAATTCGCAACACACACTAGATATAATATAACTAAAATCAGCACTGCATTTAATCTAATTAACAGATGTAACTCAAACTCCGCGCCAAAATGGAAAACAGTTGTGGTAATCTAACAACAACAAAAAAAAATTTGGAACCGTAAACAAATCATCCATTCCCGATACTTTTTTGACTGAATGTATATACACCTAAAATAATAGTAAAATATGTCATGTACCAAAAACAGAAAAGAATTAAAGGTCGACAAAAAAACCGTTTTGTTTTACATTTTAAATTAAACTTAGATATAAAAACGAAGTCGTAAAAGCCTACAAATAGTGTGAAATAGGGACGCTAGTTTTTACTAAAACGAAACTCGGATAAACCTTGTATATGTCCCAAAAACCTACCCTCTCTCTCCGAGAGATTATAATATACAATGTATGTGCGGCCATGCTAAAAGCGTCATAGCGACCACAGACTTATAGTGTACTTATGATCCTGCCTATACGCCCGTCCGTTGGCAGCAAATACATGATCTGTCACAGGACCACACAATTCAGGGTTTAGCGAACTCACAGGTTGGGTAACTTCAGATATTTCACGCAATATCAAAGGGTAACCGGTAATTTTCAGCTACAAAGTGCACGAGTGGCGCAGTGGCTGAGATATCGGTTTCTCTGCTACGCGACGCGGGTTCTATTCTAGTTACAAATGTTTGGTAATACTTTTTCTGGATGTTTACTCGATACAAAGGACTCACCAACAGTAAAATAACCGACTGTTTCGTAATCGGCCCGCTAAACGTAAACAGTTGTTTAAACGTGACGTGGGAATTTTGGTGTTCACCACGACTTATTCTAGCTCGGTTAAGTTAACAAGCGTTTTAGGAATGAAAGACCGAATTATTATAATACAGTCAAAAAGGGTGGGTAACTAACACGTAGAAAACCATACAAATGAGAAACATCTTAAAATTGTTGCATTATACCTGAGATGACAGTTCTTTATAACCATCAAATTATCTGTTGTGTTTTAAGTTTTGTTCGTTTGAAACAGTTTTTAAATTAAATACAATGGATAAGAAGCGCATTGCTAATTTTACGGATGAAGAAAAAAATTTGACACTAATTTAGTGAAAGCACCAAGGCGTAATTAAAAACAAACGCACCGAACTCCGTGAAGTAGTGTCGTCTGGTGGAATACAAACGAGGAGTTCGCAAAAGTCTTTCAACGGTTTCAAACTCGTCCAAAACGTTATCCTCTTCCAAAATATAATTCAAAGCAGACTGCATGTTAAATTCTCACAATAATATCTGGATGTAACCTTAAAATTTGTTATATTTGCAATTTACAAACGTCAAAATACACCGATTAACTACTAACCGGGACTTTAAACAACCTCTCCCACCTCGGTTAGAAAAAACAGTTGATTAGCGTGTTTAATCGGTGGATTTCCTTTAGTGAACATGAAAATGTGTTTTAAACAGCTGTTTTTAGATAATCAGACCGTTATCTTTTCGGTGAACATAGCCAAGTGTTTTTTGCACGTGGTTTTGATTACGTGGAGGGCGAAACTTATCCAACCTGTGTGTATTACCATGAAACTTTATTTACTGGAATTATAATAATATGTATGGCGTTTTTTAATTTTAATGTTTTATGCTGATTATATTCGAACGCAATGTAAATATTATTACTGAATAAATAAATTGAATTAAATTTCATCGAAGTCGTTGAGGTGTGAGAAAGTAATAAATGGACAAATAGACACACAAACAGAGTTTACTTTTGCATTTATAAAATTACCTTACGGTTATCCCGGATTTTGAAATTCTTTAACCAATTGATGCAATAGTAACCAGGATCTGTATTACTATGATGGTTCATGACCACAATGGTAACCTAACCTAACGACTGAAGATTAAGCGATGTGTTCCCACCATGTTTGGAGTAAACGTAGTTTATAAGTATTAGGTCTATCTAGGATCATTCAGTTAACTGTCTGTTTAAATAATATCAAATGTCCTTCTACAGCATGCTTTTGTTAAACACAACCCCCAAAGTTCTGCCAAAATAGATTTGCTAATTACACCAAACGGAGAAAGTTTTAAAACTAAAACTGAAAGTTGGTTAAGACAAGCCAAAATTTTTAAACCAAGTCAGAAGCCTATGGGCGGTATTAAAACCCTGACACCAGGTTAGGTACTAACCAAAACATAAAGAAAGAAAGAAAGAATATTTAGTTGAAACACTCACCGAAATCATTTGTATTTAATGCTTCATGTAGTGCGTGGGAAGGTCGTGATGACGGTGTAACACGTTGCACGCCGGCTCGGTGGCTTCAGGAACGCTGTTGCTGCTGCTACTCGCCGAACCGCTCGTCGCGCGTCGCTCCGCTAGCCGAACCGCCCGTCGCTCCGCTCGCCGAACCGCTCGTCGAACCTGGTAGCCTCGCCTCGTAGACACCGTGTTCCACCGAGATCAGCTAACCTTCCGCTTGAGTCACCACGTACTCGTAAACGTCGATTTACCTGTCCAAAAAGTACGTCATTTACAACGTCGAACATTTTTTTTACCATTAAATGTCAACATAACACACTTAGCTGATGATGGGGCAGATATTTTTTTTCTATCTTTTGCAAACGCAAACTGCAAACTAAATTGTTTTAGTACAAAAACCAAACAAACCACAACCAAACTTTAACACCAAACAACCTAACCAAACTTTTTCTCCTATTCATTTTTGACGTGATAACGTCTTATGAATAATTATTGTTGATCGAAGTTATATATCGATGAACACCGGCTGCACGCACAACAAAGTGTCACGAATCGCCCAGCCCAATCCCTTGGACCTAGAAAACTGAAATTTTGCACAGTGGTTCCCTTTATAATGTAGACAAGGAATAAGGAAGGACTTTCCGAAATTCAACCCCTAAGGGAGTTAAATAGGGGATGAAAGTTTGTATGAATGTCCGTTTTAGCGTTTTTGATAATTCCACCCCCAAAGGGTTAGAAAAGGGGATGAAGTTGTGTATGGAAAGTCCTTAATTTTCGAAGTAAAAATTACAAGTTTTAATATCTAGGCGTGTAGAATTTCAATTTTACGCGTTGTTAGAATTTCAATCCTTAAGGGCGTGAAAGGGGTATGAAATTTTGTTTTTAAAGTTAAAATCACTAATATCATGTAAAATTACGTTATCACGTAAAATTATCGCCCGTAAACTGACTTTGCAAGACAACCTTTTTTTTTACAAAGATTTTCCAACCAACAGTGGTTGTCCCAAGCACTCACGATTACTAAGGAAAGTATTACAGCCGGTTCGAAGGTTGTTTCAAGGACTATCACCACTCATAAAGCATACGCTCCTAGCTACTCGAGACAATACTTACACTGTTTCAAAAAATCAAATATCTCTCTCTCTCAAAATAATTGATGATCCCGAAAGATATCCCTTAAGTGACATTGTAAGTTTAGTTATAAACCGTGAAAGCCTAAAACACTGTTCGACGCCATACTCTTTCTCCGCACTCACGAAGATGAAACAAATAACAACATAGAAGATAAATAGAATGGTGCGAATACACCTGTGCGTCTGCCCGAATTCGACTACGTATGGAATCGAGCCGCTACGAGTATTTCGGGAAATTCTGAAAGCTCAAACAGTTCCAGCAATAACTACGCCCAGCATGGAAGAAAATTCGTTGTATCCGAAACTAAACAATGCACTACAATCAGGGTATTTGCACAAGATAAAAAAACAATGCACTACAATCAGGGTATTTGCACAACATAACTAAACAATGCACTACAATCAGGGTATATACACACATCAAAAATGTCTAGGGATCAAGCATTTTTATGCGGATTTCTTGAGATTGAGATGTGGCTTTGTAATAAATTTATGATTTTATAAATTTATATGGATCCTTTTTGGTGCATTTCATAATTTGAATCAGGAACTCTCAATCAAATTCGAGTAAAAGATGAAAATAAGCTGTCAATATTTTCCCTATAAAAACATACAACGCATTGAAGACATTATTAGTGCTACTGTTTCCCTACTACTGATTAAAACCAACGTTATTATGGAGCGGCGACGTCATTTAAGCAGGGAAGAAATGCTCAGAGCCGTGGGAATGATAGAAGCTGGTTCCCGGCAACGTACTGTAGCTTTAGCTCTGAATACAAGTCAGAGTGTTATCAGTCGACTTTGGACACGTTACCGAAGCACTGGTACCGTGGCTGAGCGCCATGGAGGACGGTATCGCTGCACCACACGGAGACAAGACCGATACATTCAAATCTTAACTCGAAGAGCTCCAACAATAACCGCCATGATGTTAGCCGTGAGGCTTCATCACTCTTCAGGGAACTTAATTAGCGACCAAACAGTCAGAAACCGCTTGCATGAAGTGAACCTTCATTCCCGAAGACCGCTACGGGTACCACCTATAGCAATGCACAATCGTAGGATTCGATATCAATGGGCTCTTGAACACAGAAATTGGGCAGAAGAACAATGGCGTTTCGTGTGCTTTTCTGATGAGTCTCGTTTTGGTATGAGACCGGATACAAGACGTATACGACACTGGAGAACCCCTGGACGCCAACAGCGATTAAAATCCTGCCAGGAAGTCCATCCTTATAGTGGTGGAACCATCATGGTATGGGCGGGTATTTGGATCGGCGGAAGAACTGAGTTGATTTGGATCAGAGGCAACCTCAACGCTCAAATTTATGCTGAGACGATTGTATCAGACGTCATCGTTCCTCTACAAGTGCAAATCGGTCCCTTATTTCAGTTAATGCATGATAATGCACGACCGCACACCGCAAGAGTTGTAAGACAGACTCTCGCCGCAGCTAACATCAATGTCCTGCCCTGGCCTGCTCAGTCGCCAGACTTGAACCCGATTGAGCATGCATGGGATATGCTACAGAGAAGAGCTCTGCCGAATATGGAGGGTATCCAGTCGCAAGAAGACCTTTTTTTGTTGTTGCAACGAACATGGGCGGCCATTCCACAGCGTGATTTGGATGAACTCATTTTGAGTATGCCAAACCGATGTTCTTGTGTTGTTAGTGTTCGCGGTAGAAACACGGATTATTAATTGTTTAAGTTACCCAATAAAATTTTAAAGAAAACTGTTATTTCAGTCTTTTTTTCGAACTTTAATGTTAGTGGTTCAAATGTCAAAAATCCCTTTATTAGGAAAATGGCAAATTTCTTTATTAATGCAAAGGTGACTTGGTTTATCGTTACTGTGACAAACGAAAACACTTTATTTGATGAATCCTTAAAGAAAATTTTAATTAATATCAATCAGGAGAAAAGTTATTGCAAAAATATATGTTGATCCCTAGATACTTTTGATGTGTGTATTTGCACAAGATAACTAAACAATGCACTACAACCAGATCAGGGTATTTGCACAAGATAACTAAACAATGCACTACAATCAGGGTATTTGCACAAGATAACTAAGAAATGCACTACAATCAGGGTATTTTCACAAGATAACTAAACAATGCACTACAATCAGGGTATATATTTGCACAAGATAACTGAACAATGCACTACAGTCAGGGTATTTGCACAAGATAACTAAACAATGCACTACAATCAGGGAATTTGCACAAGAAAACTAAACAATGCACTACAACCAGGGTATTTGCACAAGATAACTCGGCGGCATACCTATTCCTTCAATACACCATTTGGTGTAGGCACTACCGCGCGGAGCAGCGGTGGCGGCTCCGACTTACGAACAGTAAGTCATGGGTTCGAACCCAGACAGGCGCATTACTTCGTGTAATTTACTTATTTCATCACCACTGCTCTGAAAACGGTGAAGGAAATCGGCATGTCCTAGAACCAAAAAGTTCGAAGACATGTGACATCTACCAATCCGCACTGTGCCCGCGTGATGGATTTATAGCCCATTCCCTCTCATAGAGAGGAGGCCGTGTCCCAGCAGTGGGAACATTCATAGGCTGATGATGATGATGACTACCGCGCAGCACGCTCACTGCAACCGTCTACATCTTACATTCGAAATACTAGAATTTCCCAGAATTTGTGCCCGGTAGATAGCAACCGCCCGCTTGCTATTCATTGCTATACCATACACTAAACTAGTGAAATGTGGGCCCGCACTAAAGCTATAATTCACATTTGCCTCTTTTGGGAAATATAAGTTTCGTTATGGAACATCAATACTGCTTTTTGATGCATATTCCATCTCCGAATGAATGAAATTTTTCCTCCTTCGAGCTTCGTCGTGAATATTGTCATCCCAATCGAAATCAAATCGCCGTCAAGGATGGCCATTTTTATTTGTATCAAGGGATTCACTCTTGAAACTATGAGAATAATGTTCACATTTTTCAACTATGTTTGTGACACCCAAACTCAAACTCAAAGCATTTATTTCAATTAGACCATTACGGCACTTTTGAATGTCAAAAATACAAAAAAAAACAAAGCTACAATCCCAGTCCAAGACATAATAACTTGAGAAAGTACTGTAGTTGTACACCACTAATAGTGTCTTAGATACCTAGTCTACTCGTATTATACGAATCTTACTCTGAAATACCTACGAAAGTTTGTGAGAATGGATGGTTGCATGTATGTCTCAACCAAAAACTATGTACTAAATAAAACAGACATAAAATGTTTCTTAAAGTGACTCATTCGATAGAGTGATACGAGAAAAGGTGAGAAAAAAAAAAAAAAACCGTCAGTGGAATATGGTGTTATTGTATCCCTTTGAGCAATATTCGCAAACAACAGGAAGTATGGCACAACACGGAGCTGGCCTGTACTCGGCCATGGGAGGAATAATAATGATGATGAGGTATGGAGATGACACAGAATGATGACTTTGATAACTTCCTACGTAAAAGTGTAAACCACAATCTGTTGAACACTAATCCATCCAGGAAATAACTAATTCACAATGCACACGTCGTGGTTCGTAGACTGATCAAATCAATCGCACCATCTGCTGCAATCTCCGCTCTTGGGGAAAAGACGATGATCGATTTAAGGCTTTCCTATAGATAGGGTCTCAGTGCATTGGGGAAGCGGATGTACATGTGGTGCTCCCTCAATTACGTTGGATACGCAACCTAATCGAATACCCGTGTCGGTCGGTCAAGACGACTGGTGGGGTGGCAGCCCCGTCACGATAGTAGTGGCCTGTCAAACCGGATGATCACTCTGTAATCCGATTAAAAACTGTGCTGTTAAGTGGCTTAGATAAAAGTGTCCGGTTTTTTTTTAATTTGTTTACAATTTTTAAATTATGTCTAAGGGACAGCCGATTGTTTTTTAAATATCCGATGAATAATTACTATCTTATACTTACAGGGTGTAAACAACCTCATCACGAAGCCGTCAACCAAGCATTCTGTACATCAAACTAAGTAACTTTACGCAAAAATTATTGCTGGAAAACGACTTTTTTTTTTGGTGAAAAATCATGTTTTGTTTTAAAACCAAGTGTAAGTCGCAGGACACACAGAAAAGACGTAAGACGCAGACGGGGCGCAGACATATGTCTCTTCCGCGTCTCTTTCATACAAAATGTATAGAAGCGTCGGGACGCAAAACATACAGAAAAGCGTCCTCGTCTTACGTCTTTTCTGTGTGTCCAGCGCTTTACGCACTCAAAACATTGTGCTGTTGGATGGATTGACCAGTAGGTACGGGGGTCGCGGAGGTGTTTAAAGTATAAATCTTACAAACCTTGTATTTAAAAAAAAAACTTGTCAAAAAGTTGGAACTTTGACCCCCAATATCTCCGTAACTAGAAGGTTCCCAGGTATGGTGTAGAACAAAAAAAATATTGCAATGACGGGGAGAACAAGTGCCTTTCGGCTTCTTTAAGAGGTTTTTTACACCCTATTTATTATCTATCAGAATGTTGTGCTGAATACATGGTAACCGTTTTGTCAGTGTCCAATACACCTTTCTTTTACACCTTGTATAAATGCTACCCGTTTTTTGACGTGAATACTTTTATAATCGCGTTGAGCACTTTTTGGGTGAACAAAAATCATGGAACTAGCGTCATCGTCACCGAACGCTTTCATAGAACGGTTAGTCAAAATCAACCTTTAACAATTAAGATAAAGTTTATTTTGAATTGATTTACTTAGTTTTCACTTCTATCAGCAGTCCCCAAAGACTAAAGAAAAAAAGTAAAAGTGCGAAAAAAGGTATTGGGTACACCTCAGCCTAATATCCTTTCAGGATTACAGGCGTGCCGCCATCTTGTCTTTATTTTCAATACAGTTTCCACAGACATTACCTATCACATTTTTTTACCCACAGCGCCCCCGCTGTCAATGTCATTCAAGCGCCAGAAGGACCATGCAACATTATAAGTTTACGTAACATTGGGTGTATATTTTATGTTACAGTCAAAACTATTAATCGGGTAAAACCACTTTTGACTGACGTCAGTCAAAACCCTTATGAAGATAATATGTGTTTTTTGCATGAAAATATGTTGTTTTAGAACGCCTCTGTTGTAATATCCTAGTCCTAGAATTAAATAATGTTTTTCAAAGGGTCACAAAAAAAAACCTAACAACCTAATAAGATTCTAAGTTTAAGTTAGTTATTGTTAAAATAATTTTCAGCGGTCGAAAGTAGTTTTGACTAGTTTTCACCGGTCAAAAGTAGTGACATAAATAAAAACACCGAAACGCAACCGAAAGACACGTGTTCTTCCCCTCTGGACCATTCAATGCATCCATCAGCATTTTGAGTGCATAAAATTAAATGCTGCTTAATCGTGATTATTCACACCAAAATAGAAGTCGATTCCCATCAATCAGTTTTGCGCATTACTTAGTTTGATGTACAGAGTGCTAGTTTGACGACTTCATTAAGGGTCCGTTTACACATTTTGTTTCTTATATTTTCGGATGGGAAATCATCAAATGACTCGTCCCGCTCTGGGCGGAGCAGGAGGGAGTGTCAGACTTTTACTGTATTTAAACAGTCCCGCAGACCGTCCGTTTACACCCTGGATTGTACTTTTACGTACCTTTGGTTGGTATAAACAGGAATAATTATGTCTGTTTTATAAATAGCTAAATAACAAATTCTCTGCTTCGATATTACTTCAAAATTAGAGGAAAGAAGTCGATGATGTACTTAATTATAAGTTATTTTGGTAGATTTTAATTAATTTTATCATATTTAAAAGATAAAGTCAATTTAAATGCCTATGGCATTAAGTCCGCCTCTGTACTTTGTGCTCGAAGTGTTAAATAAATAAATTAATTTACAACATAACGTCTGTTTTCCCCTAAAGGGTAGGCAGAATGTATAGTACCTACACTACACCCACGTTTCACCTGATATAGACTTCAAAAACAAAATATATTGAAAATAGAACCGTTAAAGATAGCAAGTTTGAATCTTTTCCACACGTACATACTTGAACCCTAGTAGCCCATATAGGTAGCTAACGTTGTCAGTATCATATTTGTCCGCAACTCGTGCCCTATATGTAGAGAGTCCATAGTAATCTAACGAGCTTCACTTGAGAGCCTACCGACTGTACCCCTCTAGCACAATATCATTGTGGTGACTGGTAAACTATGCAATACGGCTATTTTCAAATTTCCTAGATTGTAATAATTTTTTTTTTTTTTTTTTTTTTTTTTTCTGTTTTACATGTTATGCTTTTTCCTCTGGGGGTAGGCAGTAGCTACAGAACGCCTGCTACGATCCGTACATACTTTATTTTAGTGTATTGCGAATATTGTTTCATATTATAATACTTAATGGAGACTGGAGATTTTTTTGTTCTTAGTACTCGCAGTAATAAATACATACTTATACATCCCAATACGAGTACATGCTTGAAACTTTGTACCTTTGACCCTAATGGTAAAAAGTTTCAAGCATTTATTAGGTATACGAAACCGGTAAAAAGCTTTCAACACACTTATCTACCAACCAGCACTCGGCCCGCGTGATGGATTATAGACCACTCCCTCTCATTGAGCCGAGGCCTGCGTCCCAGCAGTGGGGACTGACAGGCTGCTGGGGATGAGGCGACATCAAATAGAAACCCATGAAAAAATGCGCAGTTGGATTTTCAAAAATCTAAAAGTGCGCTTTATTTAGACATTATTTAGGTGTAAACATATTATAACTGGCGAAATGTGGGTGTACTATAGGGTACACCTCTGCCGTACCCTTCTGGTATTACTGGCGTGATGTAATTTATGTTTATGTAATATAGGTGTTGCTTATTAAAAATGGGCCTGAAACTGAAAAAAATATACATCTAGAATAGTTTCAAAAACTCCTGATAGCAAGTTTGAGCGGCAACTATGCAATTAGTGCATGATTTCTGTAGATGCATAACTAGGTAGCATTGCATTGGTTATGTCTACTACACTGCCTGGATGTGGTTAGCGGA
Source organism: Xestia sexstrigata (assembly GCA_941918905.2). Classification (NCBI taxonomy): domain Eukaryota; kingdom Metazoa; phylum Arthropoda; class Insecta; order Lepidoptera; family Noctuidae; genus Xestia; species Xestia sexstrigata. The sequence goes on along the minus strand of OW799200.2, from coordinate 4,086,701 downwards.
AAGAAACATCTATGATTGATTGGTTTACGTCACTCTGATAAACTCGTATGAAATACACCATTATTTTTAGGTTGTTCTGGAACCGAAAGACAATAAACTCGATCATCGAACTCGGAACGATTGGGACTGGTTCTTTTTAAAAAAAAAAACAAAAAAATATGTTTTTTATTTTTTAAATAACAACAAAAAAAAAAAAAAAAACAAATTTATTATAAATTTGTTTTCTTTTTCGTTATTTAAAAAAAGACAGTCCCAATCGTTCCGAGTTCGATGATCGAGTTTTTGGCTTTCGGTTCCAGAATTACCTAAAATTAACGGTGTATAAGGTTTTACTTCTTTTTTTTTTTTCTTCTTTTTTTTGGTTTTTCTTTTTTTTCTTCTTTTTTTTTTTTCTTATTTTTTTTTTTTTTTTTTTTTCTTCTTCTTCTTAGTGTTTTAAATGCGAAAGTTTGTGTACCAACGTATCGCGTAAAGTCCCGTGTAATAGAGGGTAAGCCCACTGTCACAAACCGCTTTCGCTTGCTTGTCGCTTTTGCCTGACCTGGGAATCGAACCCGGGACCTAATCAGCAGTAGCGCTTGAGATCACTAGACCAACAATACATTAGTTACATACACTAGTGTTATCAGCTTTTAGAATTCCCACAGCTGGGCCCCGGGCCTGCAAGCTGTCATCCACCAAGCGGCGGTTTCCTCACGTTGTTTAAAACCTTCACAGTTTTCAGAAGTCATGAAATTAATAACACAAAACGTATACTTGTTTACCTATAATTTAGTCAAGCTAAGAACAACGGTAACGATAGTTAGCGGATGCATTTATCCACTAACTTTGTATTGATTTTATTATTCGTAGAAAGCACGTAAGTACGTTGTTATAAATAGAAAACAATTTGACCCCTGATGTTGTTGTTGTTTCTAGCTCGTGAATTACCTTGTGCTCTAGTGGTCGTGGATTCAACCCCCAGGTTGGAGGAAGACGTGTGTATGCTAGTATAGTAAGTGCACCGACATATCATGAGTAACAAAAGGGGTGAGCCTATTGCTATCAATCGGACACAAATACAGGCTCCGGGCCGCACCTGACATTTCACAATTCCTAATGTAAAAACGCACGAGTTCCGAATCTCGGATTCAGAGGTGACGAGCATGGAACTACTAAACCAATGAGGTGTCTTCAATACCTCATTAATATAATTTTATACCACCAGCGCTCGGTTCCCGAATTTCACCACAATCGAGCCAGCCACACTTGTCACATTAAAATAATGACAAATACGTGAAAACCTAGACAATCGAAGTACCGAATCAATTCGTGCGGGCTATGGTCACCGCATTGTTATTCGTAACACGGACCGTCGTGATTTGCTCCACGACTCGTGAGAGCCGAACGTGTGCGGGCCCTACTACCTGTCTTGTCAATATTACCACGATACCCTTACACGTTCGACCACCCTACGTTGACGTGGGTAAAGCTCAACTTCCTTTGTTTGGAGTGTGCTCTTAAGTTGGTGGGCGTGTTCGCAGAGGCACGCGTGACGTAAGGACGACAGTACTACAAAGCATTCGAGGTAGCAAAGACTGTAATAGATTAGTTCAGACGTCGTTGCTGATCGGGTGCTAGGTATCAGTTCGGTTTCAGTAGTACGCAACTGTTCTACAGCCGGCGGTTAGCGAGATGCGAGTAGATACTACACCTAGAATCTATTGAACATTTCTGAAGCGAGAAAATAGTTGATAGCTAGTAGCTTTATACTCGCTTCCTCATCAAGCGGCGGTCGTACAGGTGTCTACAAAGTGTTTCTTCTAAGTAGACTACTTAGGAGACACACCCCAGTTTAATGGACTGATCCCATTAATAAGGTGGCTCCAATAAAAAGAAAAATCCTATTCCATAAGAGATAGCGGGAAACTCTCTAAAGAAGGCCAGGAGGCTCTTTTTATGAAAACAATTTTGCCATACATTTATTTTTGGTCAAGTCAAGTGTTCGTTTACCTACTTCTGCCGTCTCTCTTTTCCATCCTTACAAAAAAACTGCCGAGCGTCATTAACAAAAAAAAATTGGTCAACTTTACTCATTTTTATGGACAACTCAACTCACACACACAATACACACACACACACACTAATACACTTTTAAAAGATCTACAGTTTTTTAAGAAGGCTACCATGTATCTCTTATAGATCCGGACATCCCCCTACGTACTGTACCAGTCAAAAGAATCACTCTGTATACCGTGCAGTTCACTTCGGAATGGCTTCGCTTTCGAATCCCCTACTCAGCTCGAAAGTGAAGTCATCTCGAAATGAACTCACTTGCTTCAAAACAAGTCATCGTGTCGCACCTCAACACCGTTTGAATGTCGTTGTGATGTTTAGGCAACATCCCCCCTTTTCGCACTTTCCGGCTGCCGGATCAACGGCGCCGGGTGCCCGTTGGTGAATGTAAATCGATACTACTCGTAAATAATATAAAAGAAAAAGTACCTATTTGGGCAAAGATTCAGCATTGCCATCCAATGTGGTAGCCAGACTTTTGGGCACTTTATAAAGGGTGTAAAAAGACCCTTAACGAAGTCGAAAGGCACTTGTTCTCCCCGTCATTGCGATCATTTTTCGTTCTAGACCATACCTGGGAACCTTCTAGTTACGGAGTTATTGGGGGTCAAAATTCCAGCTTTATCACAAGTTTTTTTTTTAATACATGTTTTTAATTTATGACTTTTACTTTAAACCACCTCCACGACCCCCGTACATCATCATCCATCCATTAGCACAATGTTTTGAATGCGTTACATTGAGTCCTACAATGAAACATGATTTTTTACCCAAAAAAAGTCGTTTCCCAGCGATAAAGTTGGAAATGGTTGAAGGCTTCGTGAAGGGTCCGTTTACACCCTGTACCTATATTCTATTACTTAATATATATTTAGCTTCAAAAAGTTTTTTATAGACAGTTCTTCAAATTATTTTACTTATTGTTTTTTTTATTTAAGATTTTTTTTTGTATAAACTATTATACAAAAACAGACGCCCTTTTTGACGACCGACTTCTTTCCCCCCTTTGATATTTGTACATATTAAGTGGTCCACGCTTGAGATGTGATATTTTTTTAGTTATTTAAAAAAAAACAGTCCCAATCGTTCCGAGTTCGATGATCGAGTTTATGGCTTTCGGTTCCAGAACGACATAAAATTATGCGTGTATATAATGTCACCGTAAAATTGTAAATACCGTTGGATTATAATCTAGGTATCTTGCGAGATTGTAAACTGTCGAAGGATTGTGAACCTGTTCCTGATTGGTCGGTCTTACAGTAGGCCGTACTGTTTGTTTCTTTGGTTAATCACAGATTCATTTTACTTCCACCACAATTTCATATAACTAATTCTAAAGCTGTGAGTTATTTTCAACATGAAATCAATTTACAATAATCGTAACACTATTCGTTTACATTCGACAACAAACGAATTAACAAACATGATGGGGCTGGGGGGGGGGCACGTGACGTTTAACCAATCAGCGCGCGAGGTCCCGAGTTCACAATCTTTCGAGAGTTCACAATCTCGCGAGGTAGATTATAATCTAAGGGTATTTAATTTTACGGTGACAAACATATTATATGTAAATGGTTTTTTTTTGTTGTTTCTGCCAATATGAACCAACAATTCAATACATTCTCATCTTCATCATCTGCCTTTTCCCAACTATGTTGGGGTCGGCTTCCAGTCTAACCGGATGCAGCTGAATACCAGTATTTTACATGGAGCGACTGCCTATCTAACTTCCACAACCCAGTTTGAACTGGGTAATACCCTGTCACAAGCACCAGATACTAACAAGCAGTCTTACCAAAGACTGCTTGTCAGACTACACATTCAATACATTCTAAATGTGGTATATTACTATTCATTTAAATCAGTCCTATATTGTGCGCACAACGACCAATCCATCTATATACGAAACCAGTATAAGCAGATCTCCCATTGTCCGAGAAATCTATACAAAGCGAAGCTATTTAATATATGTAAAATTGTAAAACCCGTTAGATTGTAATCTATCTAGCGAGATTGTATACTCTCGAAAGATCGTCAACCGAACATACACGGCTTACAATTTAACGCATTATTTTTCGGTAGAGTACTCGTAAAATCTATCGAAGTGAAACCGTAAAATTGTGAAATGTATGCGACGGAACTCACCTCGCGCGCTGTGGAGACAGGTAGCGAGGGGGTGAACCCTTACCACCTGGTACCACTCCCATAAAAAGGTAATGCACCATTCCTGAGAAAAACCGATTAATGTAACCTAACCTCAAAACACTTTATATTAGCCTTAAAAGCGTAGTCGACGGAGCCCCGCTACACGGGGCTTCTATTTCTGTCTGCAGGGTTTACAGGAACTAACCTAACATCGGGGTAGCTACTTCAAGTCCCGATTATGGGGGCAGAGATACTTTGATTTGATGCATTTTACGGTTTCACTTCGATAGATTAACAATCTTCACAATCTTAAGTTCGGTTGACAAACTTTCGAGAGTTTACTATCTCGCTAGATAGATTACAATTTCTAACGGGTTTTACAATTTTACGGTGACTTATATGTACTTAGACTGGATTTTCGTAAAGCTTGATTTGTAGCCGTGTGTACATATTGTTACGTCGTACCCGTACTTACCTACAGTTACGGGAGTAGGTACCTACTAGTAAGTAGGTAGGTAATAGTAGGTAGGTAGGTAAAACGAGTCCCGAATAATGTAGGTACAAATTCGCAAACTACCTACAAAAGAACATCATTGTAATTTCGACCGTACGCCGAGGGCATAAAGTACCTACTCGAAGGACAATGACCCACTATGGAATTGTCTAGAAGATCAATACATTCTCATCTTCATCATCTGCCATCAATCATCTGGTCTAGGAAGTCGTGGATATTTCTATTGAGAAGTGAGGGATAAATTATGCCAATTCTACCTAAGGACGATACGGACGGTATCCGTACCAGGAGTCAGCGACAGCAGAACATGGACCAAATGCGGTTTGGAGATTCTTCGACACAGACACCGGGTGGTGTCCAGCCTACGTCAGTGCCAGTCACTGGCCCATCCGGAGTTTCTCCAGCATCAGTGGCGCCAGACTTGTCAGCTTTAATGGCGCTGCTGCAGGAGCAGGCTCGCCGTCAAGAGGAGCAGGCTCGCCAGTTACAGGAGCAGTTGCAACGAGATAAGGAGGAGCAAGCTCGCCGTCAAGAGGACCAGGCTCGCCAGTTACAGGAGCAGTTGCAACGAGATAAGGAGGAGCAGGCTCGCCGTCAAGAGGAGCAGGCTAGCCGTCAAGAGGAGCAGGCTCGCCGTCAAGAGGAGCAGGCTCACCGGTTGGAAGAGCAGTTGCAGCAAGATAAAGAGGAGCAGGCCCGCCGCCAGGATGAACAGATGCTCCTCATAAAGGATCTTCATGCAACTTTTGGCAAAGATCTGAAAGTGATGAAGGATCAGGTTCACCAGCACGAGAACCGTATCTCAGAGGCCGAAGTTCAGATCGCTGGGGTGAAAAAGGCTTTGGGAGAAGTGAAGACTGGAGACGTGACTGTGGCTTCAGTAGTTGCTGCACCTTCAGCGCGGGGCTTTAAGGTGCCTCCATTCGATGGAACATCTTCGTGGTCGGCTTATAAAATTCAATTTGAGGCCGTTATGAAGGCGAATGGATGGACTAAACCGCAAGCCATGACCGCGCTCACCTTGGGCCTTCGAGACCAGGCCTTAAACATTCTTGAGGCGCTCGGCAAGGATGTAACCTACGAGCAGCTGCTGGAGGCGTTAGAGTCCAGATAAGGCGACGCGCACCTGGAGCACGTATTTCGTGCTAAGTTGAAGGATCGTGTTCAACGTAGTGCCAAGAACCTGCAGCAGTGGGCCCTGGAAGTTGAAAAGCTGGTTCGAAAAGCATACCAGTCTGCCCCTGCACTTATCGATGGGAATCTGGTACAAGCATTCGTTGATGGAATACGTGATTTGGAAGTTAGAGCCGCTGTGCGACTTGGGCATCATGAGACACTGAAAGAGGCGTTGGCCCATGCCTTGGAAGTAGAGGCAGCGAGGCAAGACCATCGAACACACCACGTCAGGGAGGTTGTGGCATCACCTGTACGCGACCGTACGCAAGGGTACAGCCCTAGCTGCTACACTGGTAGAGAAAGGGATCATCTTCGGTCAAGCTCTCCAAAGCAAGTTGTGGCATCACCTGTACGCCAGCGTTCGCAAGGTTATAGCCCTAGGTGTTATACTTGTGGAGAAAGGGGTCACCTTCGGTCAAACTGTAAAAAGCGAAGCATACCGAGAGAAGATCAATCCCTGCAATGAAAAGCGGCTGGAATGACTGCCAAGCAACAATGGAGAAACCACAGCAACACAAATGATCTGTCAAGAAGACCTCTGCCTGAAGATCGTAAGCACAGTTCCAGACAGGAGTTTAAGGAAGTGGTGCCCGCGAGGACGCTAAGAACGGCTCTCAGCGATGAATGGAAGGTAACCATACATCAGGCTCAGCACAATGACTCGGACATCAAACCGGTCTTCGAGTGGATCAAAGCTGGTGCTCCTAAACCTAAGTGGAGTGATGTGGCTGCGATGAGTTCCATCACGAAGAGTTATTGGGCGCAATGGAACAGCTTGGTGATCCAGGATGGAGTCTTGTGCCGTAAATGGGAAAACGCTCGTGGGGACAGCTGTCATCTACAAATGGTTGTCCCTAAAGCTAAGGTACCGGATGTTTTACGGCTCTACCATAATGGATGTTCAGGAGGACATTTGGGGGTAAAAAGGACTGTACTGAAAATTCGAGAACGCTTTTACTGGATCCACTGTCGAGATGATGTGGAGGACTGGTGTCGCAAATGTACCAGTTGTGCGTGAAAGGGCCCCACACACGCAGCAGAGGTGCATTCAAAGTGTACAACGTTGGAGCCCCTTGGGAACGGATAGCACTAGACGTTGCGGGACCATTTCCAGAAAGTGAGAGCGGAAACAAGTACTTCCTGGTGGTCATGGATTACTTCACAAAGTGGCCAGAAGTCTTCGCTATTCCTAACCAAGAAGCTACAACTGTCGCAGATAAATTAGTTCAGGAAGTCTTCTGTCGTTTTGGAGTACCCTTAGAAATACACAGCGATCAAGGAAGGAATTTTGAATCGCAAGTATTTCAGGAGACTTGTCGATCAATGGGTACCCACAAAACCAGAACCACCTCCTACCACCCACAATCTGATGGAATGGTGGAACGATTCAACCAAACGTTGGAAAGATATCTGGCAAAAGTCGTGGAAAGCAGACAAAGGGATTGGGACAAGCATATACAGCCATTTCTTCTGTCCTACCGTAGTGCCGTCCACGAAAGTACGACTGTGACGCCAGCCTTCGCGAACTTTGGAAACAAGTTGAATGATGTTTATGAGCATATCAGACAATCCGGCCAACAGATGTCTGAGAAGATGAAGACCCGTTATGACCGGAAGGCAAATAGTAGGGGTTTCGACGAAAGTTCACTGGTGTGGTTGCATAACCCAGTACGGAGCAAGGGGAAGTCTCCGAAATTGCAAGCAAAATGGGATGGACCATACCGAGTTGTGACTAGGATCAACGATGTCACCTACCGAATACAGAAGGGTCCACGAGGTGCGCCTAAGATTGTCCATGTAGACAGATTGGCGCGATACTACGGGGCTAATGATGCTCGGGACGAGCATGTCTAAGGAGGGGGCAGTGTTACGTCGTACCCGTACTTACCTACAGTTACGGGAGTAGGTACCTACTAGTAAGTAGGTAGGTAATAGTAGGTAGGTAGGTAAAACGAGTCCCGAATAATGTAGGTACAAATTCGCAAACTACCTACAAAAGAACATCATTGTAATTTCGACCGTACGCCGAGGGCATAAAGTACCTACTCGAAGGACTGACCCACTATGGAATTGTCTAGAAGATTCTAGGAAGTCGTGGATATTTCTCGAACGTTCGATCGCCATATAAATAGTCGACGTGTTTGCGGGAGCAGTCAGTCTGATTTTGGCTACACAACGAAGCGAATCGAAGTGAACTAGAAGTGCGATATCTAAGCGAATAGTGATCAGCAGTGTACTTGTGATTGAGTTATAAGTGTTTTGTGATTATTAAAGTTATTTGTTGTTTAATCGGTAGTAATTAATTTATCCCATACCCAGCTCGTAACAATATGCTAAACGTTTGGTTTAGAACAGATTTCAGATCAGCGTTAATTTTCGGAATTTTCGTCTTTTAAATGAATTTTCACCAACACTAAGTGACACCTAACCGAATGCCTAAAGCCTGTTTTCACTAACACTAAATGACACCTAACTGAATGCCTAAATCCCGTTTTCAACAAGATTTTTTTGTTTGGGTTTCCAGTTTGCCTCAACCCGAAAGCACAAACTGAAAATAATGATAAAAACTGTTCAAGTGCGTTTCGGACCCCACACAGTGAGTGAAAGGTTATGTAGCATAGAGATTTATTTTTCATCTTTTTAATATCGGAGATTGCCACCCTAAATATTTTTTAACATTGAAACTTTTAACCTGTTTGTTGCTAAGTATTCAAAAATTTTTAGAAATACATGCAAGGTTGCTAAAGCCCTGCACATTAGCAACAAAATCAAAACAGCAGAAAACAAAATAAAGACAGTCTGGAAAGTTATAAATAATGAGACTAATAGGAAGAAAATACGTAACACTAGCTACACATTAGATTCATGTGGTCTTAGAGCTCTAATCTGGAAGTAGCTCAAGAATTTGTAAATTTCTTTACCGATATACCATTAAAAACGACGGAAGCTCTTAATTCCTCACCTGAAGTCTCAATTGGTTTATTAAAGGCAAATGTATCTGGCTGCACGGTTGAATTTAAATTTAAACACATAAACCCTATGGTAGTTATTAAAGCTTTCCGGAAAATAAAAATCAAACTGACCGAAGATCTATGGGAAATGTCTATCAAAGTTTGTACATCCATACTTGAGACTATAGCCCCATACTTAGCTTTAATTTTTAATTTGTGTGTAGACCAAGGAGTTTTCCCTGATTTAATGAAATACAGTAAAGTCATACCTCTTTTCAAATCCGGGGACAGTAAAGATACTAATAATTATAGACCTGTATCCGTGTTGCCAGTTTTTAGCAAGGTGTTTGAAAAGGTAATGCTTAATCAAATGCTCAATCATTTTAACACCAACAAAATTTTACACGATCAACAGTATGGTTTCACCAAGGGACGTTGTACGACTGACGCCGGTGTAACCTTATTAAAGCACATATTTACTGCGTGGGAAGCGTCTCAAGACGCCATAGGAATATTTTGTGACCTTTCCAAAGCATTTGATTGCGTAAATCACGACACATTACTTTTGAAACTTGAGCATTACGGATTAGGTCAACTTGCACTTAGTTTGGTAAAATCTTATTTGAGTGATAGACAACAACGTGTTCAAATAAATGGTATTAATTCACAGGGTTTAAAGCTAAAAATGGGGGTTCCGCAAGGCTCAATATTGGGTCCTTTCCTCTTTCTCGTGTATATAAATGATCTAATGGTCGCTTGTCATTTCACGAGCACATCTCTTTAGTGGCCGCCGAGTCATACAGACGACTGGGCTTCGTCTTGCGTAATGCACGTGACTTCCGTAACCCTAACATCATCAAAATATTGTATAATTCCCTTGTCAGAAGTAAATTGGAATTTGCAGCTTGCGTTTGGAGTCCATATGAATCAACATACACCCTAATAATTGAAAAAATCCAAAAGGCCTTCCTACGCTACTTATACTACTCTGTCAAGAAAGTACCGGGAAAAGATCAATAATACACAAAATGTCTGTTATTCATCCAAATTTATTTTATCACCTTCAAAGTATGCTCCTTTAGAAACGATACACTTGCGCCAACGAATAATCCATTCATCAAAACATTTTTTAAACGCTGCTTCCGGAATTGAGTTCAGTTCTCGCCGCGAATTCTCCTTTATGTCTTCTATCGATTGTATCGATTGAAAACGGGTGCCACGAAGTGGTAATTTGAGTTTAGGAAAAAGAAAAAAGTCAGCAGGAGCCGTATCTGGTGAATATGGTGGTTGCTGGATGGTATTTGTTGAGTGTTTGGTCAAAAATTCGTTCACAATGATAGCCTTGTGCGAAGGCGCATTGTCGTGGTGCAAAATCCAAGAATTTTCTTTCCACAAATCTGGCCTTTTTCGTCGAATTTGCTCTCTTAAACGCCGCATAACGCTCAAATAATATTCTTTATTTACCGTTAGACCTTCCGGTAAGAATTCAGAGTGCACAACACCGCGATAGTCAAAGAAAACAGTCAACATGACTTTGACTTTTGATCGACTTTGGCGTGGTTTTTTCGGTTTCGGTTCAGTTGGAAGGCGCCACTCCGAAGCTTGTTGACTAGTTTGCATGTCAAACTCGTAAACCCACGTCTCGTCACCAGTAACAATGCGTTTCATGAATGTTGGGTCCGAACTGACTCGTTCTAGCATGTCCTCAGTGACTTTCATGCGATTGAGTTTTTGGAGAAAATTCAGATCTTTTGGGACTAGCCGAGCAGCAACATGTTTCATACCCAAATGATTAGTTAAAATGGTACGGATCGAGTCGTGAGATACAGAAAGTTCGGCGGCTATCTCTCTCAGAGTTGAATGGGGATTTTCAGTCACTATTTTCTTCACTTTTGCGATGTTAACTTCAGTTGCAGACGTTGACGGCCTACCAGAGCGAGGCAAATCTTCCATCACATCTCGACCGCTTTTGAACGCTTTGAACCACTCATAAGCACGAGTTTTTGATAAAGTCGATTCACCGTAAGCCTTCTGTAACATTTTCAGTGACTCCGAACACGAAATTCCATTGGCGATGCAAAATTTAAGACAAACTCTTTGTTCGATATTTTTGTCCATTATGAAATTCGCAATACACACTATATATGATATTACTAAAACCAGCACTGTATTTAATATAAATAACAGATGCAACTCAAACTCCGCGCCAAAATGGAAAACAGTTGTGCCAATCTAACAACGACAAAAAAACAAAAATTTGAATTTGGAACCATAAACAAATCATCCATTCCCGATACTTTTTTGACTGAATGTATAAGAGAAACCACGGGTACTATCCATTTATGTACCCCACGGATTTTTTGTTAGGTATTCTAGGATATAACTCCATAGCTGTCAGGCGGTCTGGAACGCAGATCATCACTGCACTAAAAATTTTGCGGAACGTAATTGACTCCCCAGAATTGCACAACATACTATGCTAATTTTATGTTCCTGACAATTACCTACGCCACCGGTACAACCGCCGGCACAGACTATTCGCGACTGCACAGAGCCACACGGTGTCTCGTGCACATTCCCCGCTGTGTCGCATGCGCAGCGCAATCAATGCCCTTATTTTTGATCTTCCCGATTGTGACGTATTGAATGACAGATTCAACCAAATTATGTTATTGTGCTCGAGATTTTGTGAAAGACATTGTATTTGAATAATTGTATATCCAGTATGTATATCCTAATAATTGGTAACCAATGAAATTGTAGTTTATATAACACATAAGAAATTAATTAATTACTGTTACTGGTGTATGCCGTTGTAATTAATAAATAAATAAATCTACCCTATTTATTGAAAAACCATCCTCAAAATATGGTGTTGTTTGCTGATGACACTTCCCTTATTTTTAAGATAAATAGACGGGCCCAAAATCTAGATGATGTGAATAATGCCCTACTTCAGGTCCATAATTGGTTCACAGCAAACAATTTAGTATTAAATGAAAAAAAAAACGAATTGCATAAAATTTGCTTTACCCAATGTTAAAAGTAGTGATTGTGAAATAATATTAAATAAAGAGAAACTTGAATTCGTAGATAAAACGGTTTTCCTGGGGATTACGTTTGATTCAAGGCTACAATGAGGTTCTCATTTAACATCCCTTGCGGCGCGTCTAAGTTCAGCAGCATATGCTATTAGAAAAATTCGTCAATTTACTGATGTAGATACCGCTAGACTGCTCTATTTTAGTGATTTTCACAGTATAATGTCTTATGGCATTTTGCTATAGGGACGGGCTGCAGATATTGAGTCTATATTTATTCTGCAAACAAGAGCCATCAGAGCCGTATATAATCTTCGTAGGCGCGATTCTCTAAGGGAACTGTTTAAGGATATTGGCATCATGACGGTACATTGTCAGTACATCTACGAAAACATAATGTACGTCAGAAAAAATCTGCATCTTTTTGGTAAAAGAGGTGACAGACATAATTACAGTACTAGAAATAGGGACCAACTAGTTCAGCCAGGCTTCAGACTCGCTAAAGCATGGGCGTGCGCCCCTAAGAGGCAATTAGGCAAAGCCTACCCTACCAACTGGGCATTCATTATAACGAACTAACTATGTAATAAAATATCACATTATGTACAAAATATAAAAAAAAAAAGTTCAAACTCCTGTTAGAATACTTATAGCAATTTGTCGCTCCCGTGTCACGCAACTAACACTTTACTGGAAGTTACTACAAAGGTTGGAGCTCCGCCGGACAGGCAAGCACTGGACTTGCCTTAAACCCATTGATAATTTTACGCACACATTGGCACATTGGTGCATATTTTCGTGTGTATGAACTGCACACATGTATAGATTGCAGTAATTTTAGGGCGGTAACTCCTGCGAGTGTAGCTGGGCTGCTGGGCTGTGATTGGCTGCTACAACACAAGGCCAGGATTCAAGGTGGATGTTCTTTAGCCCGCGAAATTCAAATTTCCTTACGTTTTTTGCAATTTGCAGGCCAGTGCTAGGGTGTATGTTCAATGTTGATTAAAATAATGATTCCTGGGGGTTATTGGCGCGTATTATTATTATAATAATCAATAATATTATTGTTATTATATTTTACTTCATGGGTGTCGTTTTTGTGGTTTTTGGGATTGGTGATAATGAAAATGAGGTCAAAATAAACATCCAAGATGGCGCCGATGAAAATTTTCAGTTTTTTCTTCATGGGTGTCGTTTTCGAGGTTATTGGGGTTGGTGATAATGAAAATGACGTCAAAATGAAAATCCAAGATGGCGCCGATGAAAATTTCCGATTTTTTCTTTATGGGTGTCGTTTTCGAGGTTATTGGGGTTGGTGATAATGAAAATGAGGTCAAAATGAAATCCAAGATGGCGCCGATGAAAATATTCAGTTTTTTCTTCATGGGTGTCGTTTTCGAGGTTATTGGGGTTGGTGATAATGAAAATGAGGTCAAAATGAAAATCCAAGATGGCGCCGATGAAAATTTTCGGTTTTTTCTTCATGGGTGTCGTTTTCGAGGTTATTGGGGTTGGTGATAATGAAAATGAGGTCAAAATGAAAATCCAAGATAGCGCCGATGAAAATTTTCGGTTTTTTCTTCATGGGTGTCGTTTTCGAGGTTATTGGGGTTGGTGATAATGAAACTGAGGTCAAAATGAAAATCCAAGATGGCGCCGATGAAAATTTTCAGTTTTTTCTTAATGGGTGTCGTTTTCGAGGTTATTGGGGTTGGTGATAATGAAAATGAGGTCAAAATGAAAATTCAAGATGGCGCCGATGAAAATTTTCAGTTTTTTCTTCATGGGTGTCGTTTTCGAGGTTATTGGGGTTGGTGATAATGAAAATGAGGTCACAATGAAAATCCAAGATGGCGCCGATAAAATTTTTTTTTTGCTATCATTATTTCGTGGCCTACCCTTCGTGGAATACTACTGCACGCCACTGCGCTAAAGTAGACTCATCTTTCATGGGGTACTGTTTGAAATGCTATAATAAAATTCCACAATGTATTCTTGAACTAAATGAGACGAAATTTAAAACATGCATCAAACGCACACTATGTAAGCAAGCTTATTACAAGTTGGGCGATTATATCGCTGATAAAAATGCGTGGTTCAATGCTGGTCCTGCTCCACATGGACAGGGGCGCATTAAGTGATAGCATTAAATAGAATTGTTGGAGCTGCTGAAGATTGTACATTGTGATTGTGATTGTAGATTGTTGTGTCTTTGCATTGTATAGAATCAATCTCTAGTATTATATAATCGCACAGCCCATATTGTGTGAGTACTATGTACTAGAAAGCTATCATTCATTGAAATCCTACGTCTTTTCTTGACTTGAATGTGCCCTGGCGATTGAGAATATGTCATGCTCACTCTAATGTCTCGCTGATGGTGGCGCGTGTGTCGGATCATTCAGTTCCCTTCAAAAAGGTTGAGTTGAATGGTGCTGATCCATGCGTCATGTTCGTGAACGGGCGCTATCAGTTGTGACTGGTCATCTCTTAGTTGCCATGGCTTATTTGAATGTTTATTTTTGAATTGTATTTTTTGTTTTTACTATGGACACTTTTAACGTGCACATCTTGGTACATTGTTCTCACATAATATACCATCTCAACATGAATGATGTAACCAAGATTTTGTGACAATATTTTTATTTAAAACAGTGTCCATGGAGTTTCTTGCCCGTTCTTCTCCATAGAGATCTACGCTAGGGAATGGGCAACTACAGTACTTTCACAGTTTTTATGTCTTGTGACTGGGACTGTAGCTACATTTAATTTTCATCTTTGTTTCGACAATTCAAAAGTGCCTGTAACTGGCCTACTTGAAATAAATGCTTTGATTTTGATTTTTTCATTACAACTTCCCCCACAAACAGTTTCTCGGAACCATTTTTTAAAGATTTGCAGAATACAACAGTTTTTAACGATACAGTGCAAATAGTCGCCGAGTAAAATGAGTATGGGACATGTCAAAATTAATCCTATGCCCGCGGCTTCGCTCGCATTAATTTAGAGTTTGACAATTAAACCCTTAACATACTACTAAAGTTTCTCTATTAATATTATTCAATCATTAGAAAGACACGTGGCGCCATCTATTATCATAAGAACGTTATTGTTGTTTTCCACTGGAACAGTACTTTTATATCGGAATGAAAGATACCCTATGTCCGTTTCTATACACCTGACAACTAAAAAATTTCAGGATGATCGGTTCAGTGGTTTAGTCGTGAAAAAGTAACAATCAAACTTACTTTCGCATTTATAATATTAGTTAGGATTAGAATAGGCACAGATAATATAATACTTCGTACAATAGGATTCCGTTTTCGTCATTTGGCTACGGAACACTAAAAAGAAAGTGAGGCTTCAGCCGGTGGACTTTAAACACTCTTAACCTTGTCACTGTGAACCTTTTGTCAAGATACCTTGCCACTTAACTAACTACTAGTTAATATGACAAACTACACTAACAGTACAATGCAATTAAATTCCGGTAGCATATTTATTCGACCGCCGCGCGCCACTCGCCTCTGTCGATGCAAATACTTGCGTTAAAGATTTCGCTCTCGCTCCGACATTGCGTACATACACTGGATAATTAAACTGGACGCAAATCAACCGGCTCCGTGTGGAATAGTCCTTAATATTGTTGCTATTGATGCACTGCTGCGGTCGGCGAGTTTAAATTAAATATGTAGATGGATGAAACATCTAGTTTCGATGTTTCGCAGTATATGTATACTGCTATTGAGATCATTGTACCTGATGACTCTAAATTCTGACAGAACATCTGTCAGTTATATCATCGTCATATGTCAGCTTGTAACAAAAAAAAAAACGTGTTAGATCTCAAATTAAAATGATTTACCTATTAATCAAGTACATTATAAAATCTGCTTGAACAGTGATCTTCGCGGGCCTGTGGACGGTGGGCTATGGGCTAGCTCGCCGTCCGTCCGTCTCATGACGACAGGCCGTGTCGACGGAGCGTTCGTGTTCCACGCGCTCCTCAAAGAGAGTCAGCAAAAAGGAAGGGGTAAAGACCAAGGAGGAAGGGGCAAGGACCGATGCCTGCCGGGGTTGCGGGACTGTTCGAAAGAGATACCGTGGCCCCGGAACATAAATGACGATGAAGGAACATGGATGGGTTTTAGTCAGTAAAAGTCTGACACTCCCACCTGCTCCGCCCAGAGCGGTAGGAGTCATTTGATGATTTCCCAACCGAAAAAAAAAAAAAAAGAACAGTGGTCTTCAAACTAGACGTATGTATGCCTGTATGTTACTACACCTACTACAACAGCCCATAACGTCCACTGCTGGACATAAGCCTCTCCCAGGATGGGAGGAATTTGCCGTAATCTCCACGCTTGGCAGGCGGATTGGAGATCGCAGTGATGAAAGACTAACAGAAAACGCTGCTGCCCATTCTCTGGTCTACGGAGGCGCAAGGTGTTCTGCCTCAGACATTAGTCGCCTTATACGACACCCGTGAGTGTAATGGGTTGGTTCTATTCTACTCTGCCGGATACCACACGGCTACGGCACGGCTGTCTGTATGTTGGGTATAAACAATAGGTATAATATCTTAACATAGACTATGAATGACTCGGCCTGAATTCCCCGAAGAAAAGACATATGCATGATAGTGTATTTTAAGTTCTGAAGGTTTATGACATTGATAAAACGTAAAAAATACTGAAAACCCGCGTAGTCCAACAACGCACTTGCCGCGTTTTTAGGGTTCGGTACCTCAAAAGGTAAAAAAAGGAACCCTTAGAAGACCACTTTTTTGTCCGTCTGTCCGTGTGTCCATCCGTCTGTCACCACCGATTTTCTTAGGAACGGGTGAACCTAGCAAGTTGAAATTTATACCGGATACTGAGGTCCATAGTCCCTATTATGTGTATAAATTCAAGGTCCTGAGTCAACATGATAAAAAGATATGGGCAAATTTAGATTTTCGCGAAAACTTGTAAATACCAAAAGGAAAATGGCGAGATTGCATGTAATTTGGGACCCAGTGTAGCGTACATTGTGGAAACTTATGAATAGTTAAAGAACGACTTACTAAGACTAACAACAAAGCAAATAGAAATAAGTTATACAAGTTGGGACAAAAAGATATGAAAGGTATAAGATTATAACCTAACTTAAGGCACGGACTTATTGGTTATTATTTAGAATGGCATAAAATAGCATTTATCCGAATTCTACGTAGCCGTTGAACACAAACAAACAATGGAATGATCCACAGACTATATCCACAGATGAATTTGACACTGACGTTCCATTTCTCAGTTGTGAGGAGCGTCTTTCGCCAGTGTCATTTTTTGCACTTTACACCTTGCACTCGACCCGAACAATACCGAACATTACCGACCTGTTGAAGCGGCCTAAAATCTACATATTCACCACGGTTTACAACAAGCCAGCTGGTCTTGGAGCACAGAGCGCTGGGTTACAATATCGTGACTTCGAGTTTTATTACAGCCTAAGGATTTTCTTTTTGTGAATCGAGTCATTTGTTTTTTTTTTTTCTTTTATTTTATGTGTTTATTTTTTTATATTGCGTTCGAAAACTGCACGATGACTTATTTTTATATAAATTAAAATCATTCATAACTTTTAATTCCCATCGCCTAGTAACTGAATATTGTTTTATATAGAACTCTGATAAAATCTTTACTATAATTAATATAAACTAGACCGTGAACGGCGCTCCGTTGATTTTTAAATTTCGTGGGTCCAATCTCGCCATTCTCCTTTACCTTAATTTTTTTAACTTAACAACTTTTTTTATTTTTCGGAAATATCCCTTTACTTGTGCTGTAAGACCTTGCTTTTAACCAAAATTGTCAATTCTAGGTCACCTGGAAGAACCCTATAGGTTTTGGGTCGAAAACCTATAATTAATTCCCGTAATTAATATAGTTCCCGTTGACCTAGAAACACGAAATTTGGCTAAAGCAATGTCTTACACCACATGTAAAGGGAAAAATCTGAAAACCGTAAATATGTAGTTTAATAACAAAAAAAAGCGATTTTACTATTACAAACTTATTATTTGCGGTTGGTGCAACAGCCGTTTCTAGGGATCGAACAGCAAAGTTAAGTTTGTCCTTTAAAAAGTTTGTACGGAACCCTCGGTGCGCGAGTCCGACTCGCTCTGGCTGGTTTTATATCATGCAGTTAAAACTAGAATAAAACTTGGATTTCTTCATTTAATTTTTCATCGCTGTTGTCATTAAACTACATAGTTTTAATAAACCGAAATTCATTACCAATTGGAAACTAGTTTTTAATAAAATAAGCAAAGAGAAAAGGTAAAAATCCGGCCATGTGCGAGACGGACTCGCACAAAAAGGGTTCCGTAGCACCAAACAATATAACAACAATATTTTTAACTAACGCATATTCGTACCTCAATTTATACTGAACAGCAAAGCTACTGCTAACACTGCAGTTTCAAATAAAATCTTAATCAAAGTAAGTTGAAAGTTCTTTTTACGTTCTACAAACCCACGTTTTTACAGAATTTACTTCCTCTTACTTAATTCCTAATAAGGGAGGGGGGGGGGGGTAAACAATTTGTACGGCTTTTGAAGCGAATATCTTATCAACCATTACGAAAATAAGTATTAAAAGAACCTCGATAAATTAATCTCATAAGAGATGTCGACAGACACTCCACACAGTTAAATACGTAGAAAATTATTTTTCTACCTTCAGTTGCAACTTGCATGTAAGGACACCCGTATATTTTTTAATTCGTAATTTTACGTCACTTTTGAGTACCGGTTCATAGAAGACACCTATCTAAATTTCAACAGTGTGGTGCCAACCATCTCGGCGTAAAATGGCTGTGAAATACTGACGGACAGACAGACAGACGGACGGACAAGACGAAACTGGAAGGGATCCGTTTTCCGGCGACGGAACCCTAAAAAAATAATTTATAAAATTAAAAAGCCCGACTGCGTAAAAGAATAAAACAAGTTTAGGAGACAGGACATATTGACTGCAACAGTCGGGACCCATTCAATAATCTAAACTAAAATCATTACATCCAATATGGGTCAGGACTGTTGCAGTCAATATGTCCTGTCTCCTAAACTTGTTTTATTCTTTTACGCAGTCGGGCTTTTTAATTTTATATTTTTTATTTTTTTATTTTACACTTTTTAGTTACTT
This sequence comes from Xestia sexstrigata, assembly GCA_941918905.2. Classification (NCBI taxonomy): domain Eukaryota; kingdom Metazoa; phylum Arthropoda; class Insecta; order Lepidoptera; family Noctuidae; genus Xestia; species Xestia sexstrigata. Next base: position 4,067,631 of record OW799200.2, on the reverse strand, counting down.
AGATATACCATTTTAAAAATCTCCGTTATCAAGCCGTTCAGGGTGCAGAGCGTGCCAAACATTTGATTTTGGCGCCAAAAATCCGCCATTTTGTATTTTTTTACTATTTTGAAATACCCAGTGTCACTCTCACAGTAAATACAAATCTAACAACACCTCTCAAGCTAAAATCCATCGAGCCGTTCAGGCTGCAGAGCGTGCCAAACATTTGAATTTGGCGCCAAAAATTCGCCATTTTGTTTTTTTTTATTTTGATATACCCAGTGTCACTCTCACAGTAAATACGAATCTAACGACATCTCTCAAGCTAAAATCCATAGAGCCGTTGAGGCCACAGAGCGTGCCAAACAATTAAACATACATACATACATACATACATACATACATATATACATACATACATAGTCTCGAGAAACATACCCTCCTTCTGGCGCAGTCGGGTAAAAAGTAGGGTGTGTCTATGACGCACGCTCGTCCGAGTAGAGCCTATAAAATATTAATTTATTGTACCACCGCCCTGCTATCATTGGGATGGCTAAACATTTGCTTGTCCCGCACTTTACTGCTTTAACTATACCGTGTCCGTAGCTTAATTGTTTTACTTTGTTTATTTTCCAGTTATGTGTGTAGGTGCAAATAACGTTATGATTAACAGTTGTGGTTAAAATGTATTTTATAATCATGCTGTATTTTTAGGCTATTTATGGGAAACGACTAGATTGAAGTCGTATAGACTTTAAAGTACTATACCAAAGCTGACCAGCGAGTCGCCTCAACGATCACCCCAAGCTAAGTAAACTAGGAAGACTCCTATGCAGCAGACGATCCTTAAAAGTTCCACCCTATCTCAGTAACTTGTCATACATACAAACTATTCAAGAGACCTCCCTCTCATTGAGAGGAGGCCGTGTCCCAGCAGTGATAACATTATAGGCTGATGATGATGATGATGATGATTCGAGAGACTGCTGCAGAACCGTCGTACAGGTGTCGTAGAAACAAAATTGATATCCGAGCAGGTTGGTTTTAGTCTTATTAGTTCAACATTATTAAAGATAGGTTTGAGATAGGAATGGTCACAGGTGCACACCATACTGTTTCCTATTCCATTAGTGCCACTTTCTGTAAATCTCCCTCTTGGACATGAGTTGCGGTGGCTGACCTGGAAGTCTTTAAATAGAGTCTGGTCCCAGGATGACCGAAGTAAGGAAAACGTGTTCAGGTGGAGATCAATAGACGATTTTGCCCTGGACCAGTAGTGTAAATGTGGTGTGGTTCCATAAACGATTCGGACACTTAAGAGGGAAACAGGGCATGCGAGGAATTTGAAAAATAGCCATTTGAATAAACTACTGCCATCGCACTGCGTCAAGCCTGCCCCCGTAGATTGCGGACAGCTGCAGCTCAGACCGATATATCACAAACATTTTGACGAGATCGACATTTCGTGTTCCCCTTTTTTTCTCGGCGAAAACTGAATCGATTGAATTATTTTTGACAATGTAAAATTTTAAGAAAAAGTTCATATACGAGTAGGTTCCTTTCAGTTTTTTATGATAAAAACTTTTCGAATTTGTCTGGCACTATTTCTCTAATCACGGCCGTGAACATTTGTAACACACATCTGTTTGTACATTTTTTGTAATTTTTTCTTTACTTTGAAGTTGCTGAAAAAAAGGAAATGACAGGGATGTGTCTACATCATCTGCCTAGCCTTTTCCCAACTATGTTGGGGTCAGCTTCCAGTCTAACCGCATGCAGCTGAACACCAGTATTTTACATGGAGCGACTGCCTACTTGACCTCCACAACCCGGTTAGTACTGATGGGTAATACGGTACCCCTTGGAAAGAATGGTGGTCAGACTTTTGGGCCACTGACTACCTGTAACAACTATCAAAGATCTACAAATGACAGCTGGGACCAACAGATTAACGTGCTTTCCGAGGCACGGAGGAAACTCGGTATGTAAGGGTGGTCACCCATCCACAGACCAACCTAAGCAAGCACGGCTTAACCTAAAGATCGACCCGAGCGGCTGTTATTATTTAGCCACGAGCTCCGTGACGACTACAGTAGAACGGACCGGGACGTGTTTACAGTAGAACTTAATTTTATGAAAAAGAATCAATGCTCCAGAGGTATTATTTAGGAAGAAAAAGGGGAATAGGTAGGTAAATTTTTATGGAGAATCGCAGACCCTGTTCCCTCTTAATATCGTATCCTGTCTGTACGCTACTGAAAGTGCAAAAGTAGTTGTAGGTATGTCTCATTTTTTTGTTTTGTTTTGTGCGAGTCAAATTAATACTAAATACTACAAAAGAAAAAAGCCTTAGTTACTGCATCAGTGAATCTTAAAATAATATCGTCGAAATGTCAATCTACATACATCCCCAAACGTAGGGAAACTTTAAATTGACCAGAAAATAAATCCGAAAACTGTTTTGCCCTCAATCTGTTATACATATATGGAAATAAATAATTTGATTTATATACCTCTAGGCAAGCTGTAGGCACATACAAGAAATCAGGCGCAAAGTGTGGTGGGATGGGCAAAAATATCTGTCTCCTTCTTAAGTATGAAGGAACGATAGAGACAGCAATATAAAGGAAGTAAGGTGATGAGAAATGTAATTCAGGGAACTTAATATTATAAAGGAAGATAACGACAGCGGAAATCGAAAGTCCTCTTGGTTCTATATCTCGTTGTTTGTTCGTCGAGGACTCGAGGTGCCTGCCCTAGGGAAGGAGGGATGAATGATCGGAAGGCAAACGAATGAACGTTTTAATGACTATTTTATTTACTAAGTCGCGTTGGCCCGAAGGTGAAGGGGACGCGAATGAATGGAGAACTATGACTTTTACTATTACAGGATAAAGATAAACATACAGATAATTTTATTCGTTAAAATATGCGTATACATGCAACTTAAGCACGCAGGATGACACAATATTAATATTTTGTACGTAATTATATTTTTATTTAAAATTCACAAAAAATGATTTTACAGATGAAAATAATTGCTGCGATAACAAAAAGTGCTCAAATTTATTTTAAGACAAGTAGAAAATTGATTACCAACTTTGACAAAACTAACTGAAAAATGTAGAATAGAATACTCTTTATTATGTACATGATGAAAATGACAGGTATTACATAGTAGAACTTATAAATGGGGTGACACAAGGGGCGGTCTTATCGCTAAAGGCGATATTTTGAAGACAACCTTTAGATGGATTTAAGGGGGAAGGAGATTCAATGCGTGGTTGTGGTGTACCCTTGTACAAATAAATACATACATATACATAAGGCATAAAAGGTGTAAAAAACCTCATAACGAAGCCGAAAGGTACTTGTTCTCCCCGTCGTTGCGATCATTTTTTTATTCTACACCATTCCTGGGAACCTTCTAGTTACCGAGATATTGGGGGTCAAAGTTCCAACTTTTTGACAAGTTTTTTTTTTTTTAATACAAGTTTTTAATGTAAGATTTTAACTTGAAACACTTCCACGACCCCCGTACTATTCCATCCATCCATCAGCACAATGTTTTGAGTGCGTTACATTGAGTTCTACCAGAACACATGATTTTTCACCCCAAAAAAAGAAATCGTTTTCGCAGCAATAATTTTTGCGTAATGTTACTTAGTTTGATGTACAGAATGCTTGGTTGACGGCTTCGTGATGAGGTTGTTTACACCCTGTATATATTAAATACAATATAAATACAGCAAAGAACTAAATATATTGATGATTAAGGACAGAGGTAGTGCTTATTGACCATTATTTCAAAGTGCACCAAGGTTGAGTGCGCCTTACTGACACGGGTAAGGCATTCATAGCCGTACCTACTGGCAGCATGATCGACGGTAACTCTCTAACTTCTCAAGTCTTACGATAACCTTTTTTTTTTTTTCTTATGGGATATCATCAAATGATTTCTCCCGCTCCGGGCGGAGCAGGAGGGGGTGTCAGACTTTTACTGACTAAAACCCATCCATGTTCCTTCATCGCCATTTGTGTTCCGGGGTCACGGTATCGTCTTACGATGACCTCAGATATCTATTATGTGTCATGAATGAACTTAAAACGTTCTTTCAGATAAGACGGGGTTTTAGGACTGCACAGAATATTGCATAGCTGAATAAAGATATTATGAGAATTCAAAAATATGATTATATTTGCGCAGGCCAAATATAAATCTTATGCAACAGTTTGGAAGTCGCTCTTTATGTAGTTTTGCCTCAGTGTGATCAAGGTAACTGACATCCGAGTAGAAGGTTCTCAACTTTTGCACTAATCGGAATAGCATTAGATATTCCTGATGGAAAAACCCAATAACATAGGGAGACCCGGAAATCCAACTGAGGACTGACGACCACAAGACAAAAGTCAATGTGCTAATAACAAAATGTTGCTGTGGTGACCTAGTGGAAGCGGCCGCCACTGTTGTGTGAAGGTTCCGGGTTCGAGCCCAAGCAGGCACTAAACTCTAATTTACTTACCAAACTTATGTTTGAAGACAACACCTCCCGTTATCCGCTATGAAGCAGTCGTTAGATGTAGCCGTCATCTGCAACCAAGTTAATAAATTAATGGCTGATTGCATGCTTACCGTCCAACTTAGAATAGAAACGTAAAACAAAACTCTTCAAAACGTAACCTTCTCAATTTCTGAAGTCGGTTAAGAGGAATGTTCAAAAGGCAAAGCTTGAGAGCTTATTACGAACTTTAACGAACTTTGACAAGTGAGTATAGAAAAATGATTACAAGCAGAAATATGGATACTTAAGAAATTTACTTACTAAAACTCATTGAAAGTAAATACTACTCCCCGCCAGATGAGTGTTCCCAGAATCCTGAAACAATAAACATACAAGTTAGATGCACAACATTGAAATTGGCTCTGTACTGTACCCGACACCGCTTGCTGAATTGAACATTGGTGTCGATTCTGTTGTTCACAAACTAAACTTAATTTAAGCTATTGCTATCTCTTTCTCTCTAATAAAACGAGAAAGAGACGGACGTAATTTAGAGCTGTCAAATTTAATTAATCTAAAATTTGGGTGCACGTAAAAACATGTCGACTAAAAACCATTGAGCCATTACTACTACGTATAGAAAAGACAGCGCGAACAAAATCTGTGCAACAAGCGCGGCAGTGCGGGGTGCGCGGGGGGCGGCTAAACCCGTATACAGATGTATATAGATGCTGCGGCGAGCAAGCGACTGAGTGAACTGCGGCCGGCCGACCGCAGTTGAACGGAGCACTGCATATTTTGTTAGCGCTGTCTTCTCTATCCGTAGTAGTAATACTACGTATAGAGAAGGCGTGTTGCATTGAGCTATTAAGTACTAGCTCAATGCTAAAAACACGGTGAAGCGCAAGGCAATAAACTAGTTTGACATCGCTAACTTAGTTCATAGAGCTATAGCCGTACTTTTCTCGCACTGCCTTTTAGTAAACAATAGCAATTTTGTGCACAACAGAATCGACAACAATATCGAGTTTTTTATGAACTAGCAGTTTCGCTCGCGTGATAACACATTCTATGGCATTCGGGAATAGTGTGCAGCTTTCCAACAATTAAAGATTTTTTGAAATAGGATTAGTGTTTCAGATATTGCTTGCTAAATCCAAACTTCACCACTTTAATAATACATATAGTATGGAAGTCTTACTTCTCTTTATTCTACATATTAAGGTAAATCCAAATTTATTGAATCCCATTAAATGTTTATTTCATGAAACAGTCATTCAACGGGATAAATGAACTTATAGGGTTGTTGTATTGATGATTGTAATGATTCCTGTAAATACATGGTACTGTCGCGAATCATATTTTATTCGACATACAGCCTTACATGACCGGCAAACTGCAAAAAAATAAAAAATAAATTGTATTTCGCGGGCTACTCTGACGTATCCACCTTAAAATACTTTGTTTTTATTATTGCTGAATCCACCACCAATAACCTAGAAAAGTATTCACGTAATTAATACCTTCCGTTGGTAGACCAAGATATTCCCGAGAACATTAAGCAGAAACGCTAACCCACAGCGTGGTTCGAACTTCGAACACATAAAATCAACAAAAGTTCGCAATGTTCCCAGCAATTTGATTCACCCCAAGGCCACTCGATACCAACAATTACTGACAGAACCCGCGCTTCATAGCGTAAAATTCCAAATTCAAATTCTCCTATCTTATTGGTAGGGAGACACGAGCTCCTACGCTTCCCGGCCTCCTATTGGTCGTTATAAACTGATATAATTTAAAATATTGTCACTTGACGACGGCGGTTTTCGCCTTATTGCAATTTATTTTCGCGGGGAAGATTATTTAATTTTCTCCGAGCTCCTATACATTAATAAACAGATATTGGATGGTGTGTTGATGTTAACTTGTATTTATTTGGGGCAATATAATGTTATAAATATATATTAAGGTATCTGAGTACTACGACATAGTGTAGTTCTACGATTAGCATGTTGTAGAATTGGTTACGATATTATTTTTGAGAATGTTTCTTATATGCTATTTATTTTACTAAGTTGAGCGTTCCATGTTTATCAGTATTTCCTAATTACGAAGTTCCAGACGTCTAATTTCCCACTTCGTCAAACATCCATCTATAGGCGAACTCGCGCCAATTTTTCTGATCAAAGCAACATGACTTATGAACATATAGAAGTTTCCTCCAGACGGAGGCATAGGTACATAGGCTGAATAGGCTCCCAGCGAAATTATCTCAGAACGTTAATACGAGGTAACTGGGGAGGTCTGGCATCCGTCCTCGAGGATATTACAAGGTGGTTACGCCCTTCCAACACCGCACACCTTCACCTGACTGGAGCTACCTACGCCCCCTATAATACCTATTTTATGTCTTTGAGATGGAGCTTTTTTTAAGTTTCCAAGGGCACAGCTTCCGTGCAAGGCGTATATAAAATTAGGTCGGTTCGAAATCGGTACATAATTTGGCGCCTGGGGGTCTGCTAAAAATAATACTGACTGTTGGATGTATTTTTGGGCAATTTTATTCTGGATGGCTGGTCATTATGCCACTGTGTCCAGGCAACGTCTTTCGACTGTTATATTGATGAATTATGCCACGGAAGTATCCATGGCATATGATAAAATTAAGTCTAGTTCCTAGTTGTAATAATTTGTGAAGTACTTTTTGCTTTGCAGAACTTTGTTAAAAGTATTGCTAACTTTGGGAGTTTCTCCATTCTAAGCCCTTATACGGATGTAAATGAAAACGAAACACTTTTATCTAAGTTCCACGTCTAATGTATCTTTCACATAGAATTGGATCCGAAGATTACCATTACTTTGTTTGTAAGTTTACAATCAAATTTACCTCTTTAAAACATTAGTATAGCATACTGGATATAAAACCTACCTCTTATAACAAATAATAATGCGTGTAAAGAAATCAGCTTTATTTATAAAAAAAAAAATGTTGCACATGATAGAAATATACGTATTTTCCAAATTCTGATAGCCGTACATTTTGGCAGCTCTCTAAGCCCTACAATGTAAAATTACATAGGTAGAGGTCTGTGGATACCCATCAACCAAAACGTTGCGAAGTATCAATCAGACGAAATATCCTGTTCCTCTCGCCATAATTACAGAAACCTAGGGTTGCCCCTGATTTAGTGCTCTTCTTAATAATCGATGAACACACAGAGTAACTCCAGTTATTCTGTGTTTCACTGGTTGGACTTTCTCAATGTGGTTGATACCACGTAAACATATTTAGGGGGAATCCGGGACCGCGGTCTAAAAGCCCCCCAACCCGAGAAAAGAGTTTGTGTGATTCATCAAAAAGATGGGGCTAAGTTGATGTCCGTTGTTGATATTGTGAGGATTTTAAATGTTATATAGAATATTTAGCTTTTGTTCCGCAACTACTAGATCTAAGCTTGAATAAGATTGCAGCGACGCCTTCCCGCCCGCAAAAGGTAAAATTAAACGCAGTTTGCTAAAATTCCTTTGACGATACTTGGTCGTAGATTACCAAAAGATAGAGAATAAATTAGTTCGTTCCGATACACTTTTTGATGAAGGTTCAGTTTTACTTGGTGTTGCATTTAAACACAGTAATATTCGGGTAAATACCTAAAAGAATCGAACGCGGAGGTACAAAAGAAAAATTATAAAATACTGTAGCTATCATCCACACCCGATTTCCGTCCGCCAGCTTTTTCAGGGATCCGCAGTTGCAACAGAAGATCCTTCCCTAAAAATATCAGTATGGATAGATAGAAAGTTCTCCATTATCGATAAAATGTAGAAAGTTAACATGGGTGACCGGTCAATCTTTTAAAGACCACTTACTTGGATTAAAGGGAAGAAAGACAATAATCCAGGTAGGACCGTTTCATCCTTAGACCCCAATACATTTATGAAATACAAATGATAGGTGTAAATGAAGCTATGCAATGCTAGGCCATACCTACACACACAGGTGCACTTGCAAGCAGGCTTCCAATTTGAACTGAACAATGTTTAATTAGTAGCAAGCTATCGATTGTACAATGTTTGGCAGCTAGCGTTCGTTGAGCACCGCATCGCACGTTCGCCAATCAAGCGGAAATCTAATCTGCTAACTTTCCATAACTACGTCTAGGGCGCTGTAATGATAAGCGGTGGAAAAACCTTTAACATTTTCGCGTTACGGAACCCTTAGAAGAAAACGTGTCATGTATTTACTTTTTTTGTATTACGATGTGAATGTAATTTCAGTCTATGGATCTAAAATCGATCAGGTTTTTAGTTTCTACAATAATTTACTTGATGCAATACAATATTATTATACTTAACAGAGGGCTGGCCTATCTTTTGGCCAATGAACCAAAATTCCTCTGGACACTGTCTCGCCACACCTGCCTGCCTGTGGGCACTGTCTGTCTGTGTCTGTGTGTTTTGACTTTGACTTTAGATTTTATTGCTGACATTGTAGAAATAATTTATTGATTTATTAATTGCTTTGACTTTCCTGTATTAATTTTAAAATTTATAATTGACAATATTGACATTATCTTCAAAATTTTTATTTTCTGACATTTATCATTTTTGTTATTTCTTAAATTGTATTGTTGTCATTCTGAGTATAATTATTGATCGACTTGCTTTGACATTCTTGTTTTTACAATTTTAATTGATAATGGTATTTGATGCACTAATAATCTAATACATTTAATTTAAATAGATGATTTATAATATTTGTACGTCAAATGGCGTCATACCTACCTTATAGCAAATGTAACATCTCACACACTCGATAACTAAATATGTTAACAAATAAACACTCTGATTCTGATTCACTTTTCCAGTTGGCAGCGATGCGGGTGAACTTTTTGATTCTTGCAAGTTTTTAATTATTATTGTGAGTCTTTATTATTCGCTTCGCTGACGACATTGTCGTATTCTCTTCCACGGCGGCAGAACTACAACTAATGTTAAATCAACTCAGTAATGCAAGCCTTGAGATTGGACTGGCGATGAACATGGCAAAGACCAAACTGATTGCAAACACCACCATAAGCATAGGATCAGAGTGAATGGTGAAGAATTGCAAAATGTCCATGAATACATCTACTTGGGGAAGTTAGTTTCTTTTCAGTCCAGGCAAGACAAGGACAAAGGAAGACACAAGACGAACCGAAAATGCCTGGAAGAGCTACTGGTCCATGTGGAGCTAATGAAGTGAAACCTTCCTTTGTCACTAAAGCGAAAAATCATGGACACGTGCATTCTTCATTTCGACCTATAGATAGAAAGATATGGAAGTCATCAGTCAGAGGCCTTTGCCCAGCAGTGGGATGACGTAGGCTAACAGTATCAGTATCAGTATTTTGAGTCTGTTCATAGTTTACAAATAACGTACATACTTCTCGTTAGGTACCTACTATTGTTTTTACTACAAAGTGGGCCTGCTATTACCTATAGTACGTATTTTTCTAACTGCGTATGCTGCGGAGCTCAGCTTCTTCGACCGTTTATGTATATGTGGTCCCCACTGAAGCTTAGCGTCTAAAGTCAAGCCCAAGAAAACCCTGCGATCTTCAGGATTCAACTCTCGCAGGTTAGTAACATGTAGAAGTAAAGAAATATTCTTAGTTAATGAGAGGGGTTTCGATTCAATCGGGTCATATAAAAACAAGCTGGTAAGTACTTGTACGCTATCGAACGAGCACCCTGTTACACCACATTCCGTGTACTTCGCTCATCCACAGTTACGGGCCACTAATATGTTTCCATTTAGCAAAATACAAAAGTGAATTTCTCCTGAAATAACGCAACTTTGATAATAGACCTACTTCATCATGGTATGGCTCCCAAAATACTTTGTTTGTACAGGTTTAGCGAGTAATGATTACTCGTACTAAGAGAAGTTGCAAAGTCTGTAGACATAGTTTTCTAGGGAAAAATTATAGTCCAAGATTGGGAAATGTGATTATATTAGACGTGATTCCGTGACCAAGGGAGGCAAGGGAAATAGGGATTCATTTATAAATATATATATATATAGATTAGATAATTATATATACCTATACACAAATGTATATATAGATTACACAATCAAAACAAATGCAGCTTGCTTGCTTTGATTGTGTAATCAAAATATACTGATTGTGTAGTCTGTTGAGTATACATGCAGATGTATACTCACATTTTTCTAATTTATTACTATGTAGAAATTAAGATAAAATAAACATTAATTTTAAACTAAGTAAACACATACCTAATCATACCAAAAGTATGATATAGTCAAATAACAAAAATGAACTGAGCAAGAATCATATAGGTCAATAGATATAATAAACAACAAGTACAAAAAAATTTAAGTAAAAATGCATCCTAACAAAATTCAGGACCTCAGTAATAGACAAACAACCACATAGTAATATCCTATTCTTGTGTTAACTCGTGTATCATGTAAAAAGTAGCGTAGAAACGTTCGCACGACAATCGCACAACGCGCGCACGACCCCCGTCGCCAGCCGGACTTCTAAGCAATAATTGTAGGGAGAAATAATAACGCCGCCACAGCGCGGCCCGTATCCGCTTGCAATAAAAATGTAAAACGTGCCCGATAAGCGACTACGCGAAAGGCTCAAATGTGAAACGGTAGTGATGTTACCTGTGTTGGTGTACCGATATCGATACTGACGATGAGCCACTTCGTGAAGTGCACATCATTAAAGAAGGGCCACTACAACAACGAGGGTTGAATCCTAGACATACTGAGATTAAAATTAGCCAATATCCAAACTTAATATTATATATGCTGAAGTTTGTTTGTTTGTTACAATTACACGCTTATGCCACTGAACCGATCATCTTTAAATTTTGCATATAGTTACGTTGCCAGGTGTACAGAAACGGACATACGGTAACATTCATCCCGAAAAAAAGTACTGTTCCCGAGGAAAACAACAAATTTCTTATGATAATAGATGGCGCCACGTGTCTTTCGAATCATGATTGATATATATTAGTACAACAGAGTACAAACCGAATTGATTGTCAAAATATAAGATAACGCGAGCGAAACCGCGGGCAAAAGCTAGTAAATAATAAATTAATCATTTACCAACAAAAAATAAAGCAGCATAACACTGTTCAAGGGGCGGGCAAAGGCCTCTTCTCATGCCTTCTGCACGAGTAATAATCATTGCAGACATACACATTAATTATATGATCAAGTTTGTCACGAAGTTTTCCTTCTCTGATGTCCTTTGAAAAGTTACACTTGTACCGACAGCAAGTGATTTTGTTCGCGCTGCTTCATCCATAGAAGATGAGGAAGATCGGGGTGTTTTGCCGTGTTACCAAAATCGCAACTATCGCAAGCGCATCACACAGGGTGGAAGGGGGGACGTCGACCGAATCGACACACAAACGATTGACACGTAAGTATTGAATACGTTATTCCACAAAAAAAAACTACTGTTTCCTACAAAGGTTTTTTTTTTAATTACGGATGCAAATTTTTTATGCGGAGTCCGGAATAGTGTACTGAATACGTGGTGGGTAATCGTTTTGCGTCACGGGGGGGAAGGTATGTCAATACATTTCGTAAAACAACTTCCCGAATCTTTACCAACATCGCCTTCTTATCAAGGTCACTCAAGTGCCAAAAGAACCTTGTAACAGTTTAAGAATAAAGAAAAAAATATCGATACGACACACCACAGCTGAGCATGAGCAACCCTACAACGTGGACTGTTTGAGTTTTTATGTCCGGATCAAACCGCTAGGTATTTTGTCATACAAAATATAAATGTTGCATACTTCCTTCCTTCATTGGTGGGTTATCTAAATGATTAATTGTCGGGCTCCTGCCGGTATGCCTGGCTTTCAACGAGCCAGACAAATAAGAATAAGTATTAGCTTGAATAGCGAACGAACTTTGAATAACTAGCTACTTTGTGCCGTAAACTATTACGTATTCTGTGCCGTAACTTAGCTCCACGGTTGGTGGTACTGCGAGGGATTGCGATATGGTTTTTTTATTATTTTCGCTTCATTATCAGAGATCGCTGGTTAGAGAAACTTCAAGGAAATATTATCACGTCGATAATACCAGCCTCTAATTTAACAGAGCTTCCGTGAACCTAAAAATTATTCCGGGATTTTATCCACATGTTGCCTACTTCCTTTACTTGTAGACAAATGAAATCGCGCGATCAGTGTTTATGATCGATTGGCGATGTCTGAAAAATGTATCTTACTCCTCTGAGAAACACAACCAGTAAAAGAGATGTATGGCAGAACACGTGCCGTGATTGCCGTATAATAAGAGAGGAGCACGACGACATGATAAAATAACGTTAAAAAGTTTGTTACAGGTTATGAGACACAATGACACTACAAACTAATATGTGATTTTTTTAAGTTGTTTCTACATTACATTGTTCATTGCTTATATTTTACGGCTGCGTTAGTTCTTGATTATGTACGAGAGATGAAGAACTTGATACCAATACCAGAGAAAGCTTGCTGTTATGGGATGATACGGATAGAGATATCGCATTTAAAGCCCAAAAAAATTGCCTTAGATCCATATTTAAATTTAAAATGACTGATAGCTGCAAACCGTTGTTCATCAGCCACAACATCTTGACTTTACCATCAATTTATATTTAGGAAATCGCGATATTTGTTTATCAAATCCTGCAGACCGGTTTCCTAGAAATAGACGTGATAACAGTCAACTCTGTCAGCATAGTTCTCGGACTGCACTTATGCGCAGAAGTGTTTTTAATATGTTATTATTATTCAATAAGCTCCCAAATGGCTGGAAAGAGCTAAGCGTAGTAGCATTTAAAAGGACAATAAAATCTTTTTTATCTATTGTAATACCTACTAGTAAAGCATACTATATTACGATAGGGCTGAATTTTTAAGTGATCATTTTTAAATCGACATGCTCTTTTATAACTATATTAATTTAATCTGTAAATGATAAATGATGTTTATTTTGGAATGGGCTATAATCCACCACGCGGGCCCAGTGCGGATTGGTAGATGTCACATGTCTTCGAATTTTTTGGTTCTAGGACTTGCCGGTTGCCTTACGATGTATTGTATTGTATAACGGGCTGGTGTCCGCAACTCCACGTCAAAGCGCGTATTTTGCGTATGGGCTTCAATCCACCACGCGGGCCCAGTGCGGATTGGTAGATGTCACATGTCTTCGAATTTTTGGTTCTAGGACATGCCGGTTTCCTCACGATGTTTTCCTTCACCGTTTTGAGAGCAGTGGTGATGAAATAAATTACACAAAGTAATGCGCCTGTCTGGGTTCGAACCCACGACTTACTGTTCGTAAGTCGGGGCCGCAACTACTAAGCCACTGCTACTCTTACCACTGGGTCACCGCTGCTCTCAAATCAGTAAATGTCACATAAAATAATAAAAAAAAAAAGAAAAAAATACTGAACTAAGTACTTACTGTAATGAATGCAATGTAATAATGATTTTGATAATGATGTTTGTACTGAATATCTTTTGGACCTACGTTGACACGTACGTGACGTTGGACCTAGGTTATTATATTATGTTTTTAATTTTAACAATTGAATATTTCCCTTCTGATCAGAAGTTCCATCAGTGTCCTACCCTCTGCCCTTAACTCCTAACTATTTCTATATGATTTAATTATGTTATCAATACCTAATTTATTTATTTTTTTATTTATTTATATCAGCATTGTCAATGAATGTTGTTATTTTTTTTTAAATTCTAAACTTGTATTAGTAATATTTGCACACCATGACAATATGACACAACTCTGTCCTCCTTACAACACTTTGCATGCATTTTTTTCTTTATAAGTAATTGTATGTACACACAGTACACACACATGTTTGAGCAAACAAAATTATCTGAATCTGATACAATTATATTGAACAGAAGCAATATCAGAAATAACTCATATTATGTGAGGAAGTAATAACTTCATACAGGTCTGGACAGGTCATTCAGTAGGCAAGCATTATGATATGCTACGAGTATCAGTCACACACTTGCGTTACGAAGTCATCCTGCCACACAAATATGACACAATCAACATTCTCTCTTCTTCTTGTTTAGTGAAGAAGAAGAAGATCAACATTGCACCAAAAGAAAGAAAGAAAAAAAAATCGTTGCAGGGACATGACGTGCATACAATTTTATGAATGAAAAATAAACAATAATCATACAACGCATGTAGACAATAAAAAAAACATTTAGAATACAACAGAACCACATGAACCATCAAAAGAAGTAATACAAGTTTTTAATTAGCCAGTAACCATACTATTGTAGAGAAGTCTAAGTCGAAGTCTCGCTACCTGTCGAGGAGGCCACGACCCAGACGCTCGGGGCCTCCGCGGCTGACCAAATCGTTAACATATATACCATCTAATTCGAGTGCTTACTAACAAAATGCAGGCTAATATTAAGGCGAGCGGGGCTACCGACTTGCAAGGCCATTATTACACTCCACAATCAAATTGTAAGTAATTTCAATAAATATGGCTACTGCAGAACCTCGCTATACTTACTGACCCTTTATATAGGGCACTAATAAACAGTTAGCCATCACGAGAAAGCCGATCGATCTTAAAATTGATATGTTTATTATGACTTTCTCACGATCCGTGGATAGACGAGCGTTTTGTGAGGTTTTTTTGCCATAGTGAGCTGGTTTTTAGTGCTTTCGATTCGTGGCTTCCATTATGTTTATCTAGGTATAGCTTTGTGAAGTACCTGTGCTGGTAAAATTGTTTCGTGGCCAGGGTTTTATTCATAACGGCGTCAGCATGTTGCTAGAACAGAAAATGGATAATGGTTTGGAACTTTAAGCAAGAAAAGAGGAAAAGTAAATATTTTGAACAATTAACAACCATGTTTTTAGTAAATGATTAGGTACGTCCTTATGATACTGGTATGCTAATAAAACATAATTATTTTAATTTATGATTGTGCACTCTGCCCTGGATACATTGCCAACTTAACAAAATAAGAATATCCAGCAACTGTCCGCAACGTCTGCAGCTCGAGTCTCTTTGGCGTAAATATAATTATATAACAGAGCCAGTAAAAGAGTTAGTAATTTTCCCGATTACCCGTGGAGAAACCAAAAACGATTGCAAAATAATATTTTGAAGACTTCATTTAGCAGTACTTAGTATAATTTGAATCATTTAAATTACAGGTGAGGACATGCGTCCTACAACTACTGCTCGTATTTCTGACTGAATAAGCTGACGAACAGACACAAAAAATTGTCTTTAAGCTATTGGAGTTCGGAAGATGAGTTTCTTAGCGTTTAGCCAATTGATATTGGGTAATATGAGTTATCAGTTCAGGTACCTAAGCTTACCGATGTAACACTTTAGTTCAATGGTATGCAGGGTTTAGGCGTAGACAAGTAATGCAACTCAAACGCCAGTAGGTACCCTAAAATCAACTGCAGAGGTCGAAATCCGCAGAAGGTTATTTTGGTATTACTTGTTTAAAGTTTAAGTTACCAATGATCAAATTGCTTGCAGACTTTGTCCCATTCATGATTGTTTAGGTTAAGTAATAACTAGTACTGTTTTAACAGCGGATACGGTGTCAGTAGCGACTGTAGCAAGCGATCAAATTCACCTCCAGTTACTGGGTAACAAAGAAACGTTAGCATTAAAGTTATTGTATCCACTGAACTCAGTGACTGCGGCATATAATATTGTAGCAGACTAGTGTGAATAGATTTCGTAAAACGTGGAGGGCGCAAGCAAGTGAGGCTTTGGACCTGGGAGAAACCTGAGAAACAAGCAAAAGGAAAACGCAGCTTGACGTCAAAATTGACGCTTGACGAAATCCGCTTTTTTCGTAAATGGCTTTTCGCAAGTAAATCTATTTGGACGAAGCGTCACCCGACTCACCTGTCGTGAACGTGATACCTAATCCGCCGAACGAGTGTGTATCGAAGAAGGGTTCTGTCGAAGTAGTGCGTTTCGAAGGTGTGTGCTGTCGAAGTATGTTCTGTCGGACTAATGGTAGTCGAATATATGTTCTGTCGAAGCAATGAGTAGTCGAACATTTGTTATTCGAAATTGAGACCGTGTCGAAATAATTAACTGTCGAAGTTCAGGATGACACTCCTCCTTATCATCATCAATACCAGTATTAGTTAGTACTGCTAGTAGGGTTACGATACCCCTTAACAATCCTGGTTGTCAGACTTTCGGGGCACTCAATATTTAATGACTGTCAAAGATCCACAATTATTAATAGCTGTGAGCCTGTGACCAACGGCTTAGCGTACTTTCCGAGGCACGGAGGAAACTGGGTACTTATACAATGGGTGGTCACCCATGATACACGGACCAACTTAGGCAAGTGCGGCATAACCTGAAGATCGACCCGAGCGGCTATATTTAGCTACGAGCTACACACAATTCTACTCCTATCTACTACCAAATGAAGAGTATCTAAAAGCAACACGCGATAAACAATTTGTTTCACTCTTATGGCAATTTGATGTGATAACAATGACAAGTCGCCAAGCGCTCTATACTCTCCGCTACTTGGACAAACCGACATTCAAACAATATGTTTTTAATTCGTTCCGTTGGACAACCTGACATTAAACCTGTCACGTTTGGATAGTTTTGAATAGAAAATGTAACATTAGCAATTTTTCTTTTAAATTCTAGGCTTGAAGCGTAGGTACCCATATGTTTCCGCGGAATGATAGGGGAGGTAGGCTATCCTAAGTGCCTATTATCGGGGACAAAGTAGCCGTTTTGTATTTTTTTTCAAACGTACACATTCTGTTTTGTTGTGTTCTGATTTCTTGATGCATGCATGCGTTTTTAACTTGTCCAAATAGTTAGTAATTTACTTAGCTTGAATTACATTTGCATTTCTAGATTATATTATAATGGAATAAATGCTTTAAGTGCAACAAAGTTGTTTCTAAATTACGAAAAAAAAGATTTTTTTGTAAAGAAAACTGAAAGTTTTCGCGGTCTGCCTAAAAAAAATCTGATATTCAAATAAAAATAATTTTATGGGATGTGGATTTGTGTAGCCCGCAATATCTTTCCTATATTTATGTCAGCGTCACATTGTCAAAACCGTTAGATTGTAATCTGTCTAGCGAGATTGTAAACTGTCGAAATATTGTCAACTGAACATACTGCTTACAATAAGACGCATTATTTTTCGGTAGATTATAATCTGTCGAAGTGAAACCGTCAAATTATCAAATGCATGCGATCAATTTTCTCTGCCCCCATAATCGGGACTTGGGGCACCCCGATGTTAAGTTAGTTAGGTTTCTTTAAACCCTGCAGACAGAAATAGAAGCCCCGTGTAGCGGGGCTCCGTCGACTACGCTTTTTAGGCGAATATAAAGTGTTTTGAGGTTAGGTTACATTAATCGGTTTTTCTCAGGAATGGTGCATTATCTTTTCATGGGAGTGGTAACAGGGGGCAAAGGGCACATCCCCTCCCTTCCCCGCCCTCCACAGCGCGCGAGGTGAGCTCCATCGCATACATTTCTCAAAGTTTCGTTTCCACAGATTATAATCTATCAAAAAATAATGCGTCATATTGTAAGCTGTATGTTCTGTTGACAATATGTCAGTTTACAATCTCGCTAGACAGATTACAATCTAACGAGTTTTACAATTTGACGCCGACATATACATTGAAATAAGCAGGTCAGTATCTGCGATGCTGATCAATACATATATACTTCGTTCGTGACCGTTACTACCTACGCCACCATAGCACCAAGCACTTTGCACTTTTGCGCTAAAATGGTAAACTGACATAACTTAGAGGTTCATCTAGATAGCCAGTTAGCTCTACTAAGAGGAAATTCGGACGGTGCACTAAAAACACATTGAAAAGTTTTTAAAATATTGAATTAATCATTAAAAAAAGTAATTACAGTAAAACAAAGTAATGTGGTGGTCACGCTTCTATATGGTCACATGTCACATTGTGAGCGGAGCGGCTACTTGTAGATCGTAGGGCCAACAAAAAATTAAACCCTTAGGGGCCACACCTGGGACAGGTGTGGCCCCTAAGGGTTTAAGGGTTTCAGTAAACTGGTGATATCTAGCGCGAGCTGATAAAAAAAAATATATTATACTACTGTACACTTGTACCGCTAAGCGCATGAACATGTCCTTAACTATTGCGTCAAAAAGAGGAATATTATTATGTTAATTGTTACCACAGACGTACAGTTGACTGGTAATGTGGCTGTGAACTTGAATTAACCACTAATATCTTGGACAAAGAGAGTAAATTGAATTACTTCTCTGTACATCCGCCAGCGATAGCTGTCACACGGGGAGTTTGTTCCGCCACTTCTTCATCCCAGCTAAAACACTAGGAAGAGAGCGTTTTGGGACACTGCCATTAGTCATTTCTGACGTTTTTAAACGTCAAAACTTACACTCGCTTTTTTGAATAAATAACTTTTGTTGTAGTACCTTCCCAAACCCCGCTTACAGTCGCACCTGGCCCGTTTTAATACATAATAATTTGTGGCGAGTATCGGCTACCGAAACAAAAAGCAAGAAGTTGCACAGGCATTATTATATTTTTATAATTCCTAATAAGGGAGTGCGCTTGCTCGCGGCGCGTACGCACACCGTGGTGTGCCACGATCGATGTAAAATTTTATTGATCTTTTACAAGGTCAAATTATTATTTTTTTGCGAAACTCCGCAGATTTATCGAGTAGCGATAGCTAATTAATAGTTACATAAGATATTATTTTAATAAAAACCAGTATATATTAAGTGTTCGCACTAGAAAACATTAGAACAGTTACCCTTTGTTCTGTTCTACAGACAAACAATGAAAAATGCTAATAGAGCTTTTAGGAATATTTATGTAAAGTTTGAACAGAATTTATGCAGTAAATTTAGCACCAATCCGGAACATAAATACAAATAGACAAAATTTCTAAAAAAACATAATCTTAAGTCTATATCCTTCCCACGCCTCATTTTATTACAACGCAATTAAGTACTATTTTTCAAAAATATCGTGCACAATGCACAGTTTTGATTCCGCATTTCTTAAACAATATGCATATGAAGGCCATTTACAAGTTTCCACTGATGAACTCTTGAAACCAAAAATACAACAAAAAAAAAAGGTATAAAATACTTATAACATAAATTAGGAAACAAAATAACACGGTCGATTAATACAAACCACAAACTAAAAATCATTCAGACGCAAACAATTACTTTTCCGTAAAAATCTCTTTACACCAGGCCAGTTTATTGAAAACGTCCAAATCATGTACACTAGTCAGTTTATTAAAACATCTGCTCGCATGGCTTAGAAACGAATTCTGCCTGAACGCTGACTTGGAATGAGGGACATACAACATACTAGGTTTGCGAAACATTTTGCACTAATCCTTAATTACCTAACACCCCAGGGCAATGAATTCCATGGTACTATTTGCGATTTTAAACAAGTAGGTGTAGTTTTATAGGTACGTGTATAAACCCTACACATCTTTTTTAGGTACCCAAATAATGAAACAGGACCAATTAATATTGATTAATGTTCAAAAAGTAACAAAACCCTGCTGCAAGTCTACACTAACGTTTAACTAATTCGTGACATCTTTATTTTTTTTGGCAAAGCCGCATAATGCATTGCTTTTTATAACGGTTGGTAAATCGGATTAGTTTTTAACCCTACCCCAAAATGGATCTTGTTCAAACGTCATTAATATGTTAAAAAAAATATCTTTAACGATAACGTAACGCACCGTGTTACAAAGCAAATCCAACATGGAAAAGAGAAATGTCAAAAAAATGAATGTTGCAGTCGAGTCGCAAACCGTTGAGCTTTCCACTATTCCACCCTCGCCAGTGTCAATCACGACCTTTGCACAACAAAGTGTTAATCTATCGCTCAGAAACTCAATTAGATATAATTAGAATGTTATCGTGCTGCAAAGTTATTTTGGCGCATAGCCATAATCGGAACTATACATAAAACTGCCATTTTTTTCTTCAATTTAATAATTAATAACAATAATTCCACAAACTCAGCGATCATTGTGGCGATAATCGTATCAGCCCATGGTTTAATTGCAATGGACACGACGCACTTTCAAACATTATTTTGTCTGTGGTACTTATTTAAAGCATACATTTTATTAAAGCGTTTTGTAGGTTTATCAAATAAAAAGAAACACAATTAATGTTTCAGCCAGCGCCATAAGAACCATGTTGCACAATAAAATATTTGTTGCTAAAAAATCATCCAAACTGCACTTCAACATTTTTTTATCCTGTTTAGCGAATGGCGGTGAGTGGTGACAGACGGGCAGGCGTTTACTGTGTCGCGAATGTAAGGGCATCTGTAATAAGGAGCGGAGCGAGCGCGAATATAAGCGAGGAAAAGTAGCGCAGCCTCCCTGCTCGCTACAACATCTCAGCCTGAAGTCACCCATTGCTGGGCATAGGCTATCTCCTTTTTCTGCCCCGCCATTTTCCGTGACCATGGCGATGTCGTCAACGCAACGCGCTTTTGAATAACTCTGGTTTCTTCACCCTAACCTTGACAACCATTCCGTCAAAGCTTTACTCAATCGAAACGTGAAAAAATACGTGACATTCTATTCATATTGTACAAAGTGTTTCTATTTGAGTATTTCGCCGCTCTTCTCTGCTCTTATAGCCACAACCATAGGGTAACCCTGTGAAACCTCATGCAATTGCCGTAGACACATAATATTAGGGGGAGACTGCCGGTGACACCCAACAAGGTGGCGCTTTGCTTTGACTATGGTTTGTAGCCTGCATGGTTATTGACACGTTAAGCAAACTCGTGTTTTTTTCTGTGTCGCGGGGTACCTTTAAAGTATAAAGATAAGTACTCATAACACATTGCTAGATTTGCGAATTTACCTACTTGACTGTGTTGATAATAGATCTTCAAAGAGCATCAGAAAAATAAAATGTATTTTGGCACAATTACGGACGCAAGGAAGACATTTGAACAGGCAAGAATGCTAGACAAATTCTGTCTGACACTGATTTGGTAATAAACCTTCTAGAGGAAAGACACAACAGGTCCATGGCTGTTAAAAATAATATAGCGATCTTAAAAGTAGGTTAGGTAAGGCTGCCTGATTCAAGAACTATCGCGAAAACCTCTCCAAATTATTTCTCAAGCTATCCAGATCCAAATATTTCGCAAACGAAAACCTACACGGAGTTTCTCATGGGAAACAGTTTAGTAGTAACTTATCTATTGCATTGCATTGTCAAAAGTACGTTGACATTACATTTAATGGAAGCAGCCGAAGGCGTCAATATCCAGCTTTGGGTATACTGCCAATGGGGGCAATTCACACGATCGCAGTTCGAGTTTTGAGTGATGTGGGAAAGACACATATTCGAAAGTCTTTGATATCTGTACGTTCTTGCAAGTTATGGGCTAGACTATCTACCTAATTAATTTTCAAAGTGATATCATTATTCGCAGTCGAGATCTGGCAAAAATACTTTTTTCTTTTCAAGCTCAAACTCAAACTCAAACTCAAAGCATTTATTTCAATTAGACCATTACGGCACTTTTGAATGTCAAAAATACAAAAAAGAAAATCAAAGCTACAGTCCCAGTCACAAGGCATAATAACTTGAGAAAGTACTGTAGTTGCCCATTCCCTAGCGTAGATCTCTATGGAGAAGAACGGGCAAGAAACTCCATGGACACTCTTTTAAAATCAAAATATTGTTACAAAATCTTGGTTACATCATTAATTTTGAGATTATACATATATGTGAGAAAGATGTAGAAAGACGAGCACACTAAGAGCGTCCAGAGTAAAAGATTAGATCAACAATTTAAAAGTTAAGTAATTAAAATGAACCTTGGCAGGTAAGAGATGACCAGTCCCAACTGACAGCGCCCGTTCACAAACATGACGCATGTACCAGCGCCATTCAACTCAACCATATTGAAGGGAACTAAATGACCCGACACACCCGCCACCATCAGCGAGACATTTAAGTGAGCATGACATTCTCTCAGCCACCAAGGCATATTCAAGTCAATGAAAGACGAATAAATGTAAATGGTGGCTGAACAGTACAAAGTACTCACACATGTGCTATGCAATTATATAATACTAAGAACTGGAATCTATAGGAGAACTGGAATCAAGGAACTCGTAAGTGAAAGAAGAATATCAGATGATTTGAAAAAGTATTAGTATAAAGACACCGCTAAACTCCGGCTAAAGAATTGGTGGCACAAGATATTATAATATTTTTTAACCAAATTAAAAAGATATTAGGTACTAAATATGCACTTAATTAACATTCAAAAAGAGAACTACGTATGCACGGTTGAAAAAATAGGAAAAATCATCGTCTGCCTAGCCTTTTACCTATGTTGAGGTCGGCTTCCTTAGGAAATATGAAAAATAATAATTATAAGAAAATAGGAAAGATAATAATTATAATTATTCTCATAAATCATCATCGACAGTCTACTTGAGCAATTAAAATGGAGTCGCCGTACGTTTCTTTCCTCCACACTCTGTACGGCTGTACATTGGAACCTTACTGATTAGAACCAGTGCCGCCGCCGGTATCTTGGTTTTTTCACAACAATTCCCACAGAGAATCTCACTGTCATTCAAGCGACAAACTATTTCCTTGTTCATAGATTCATCATGTCAGGGTTTAATTCTCCAAAATTCTACTTTTTAAATGTTTTTAAAGCCCATTACTATAAAACTCAGTTCCTAATATTCCCACACAGATTAAAGCAACCGGTGCCGGGAAAATTGACTGCACGGAGTTACCACGGGACCACGGCTCTTTGACATCAATCAAGGAGCGATTTGAACTCGAATATGTATTATTTGCGCTAATATTTATGAGATAGAATTACACGGTACGGACGCGGTCGATAGCCAGCCATACATGCTCGGTTTGAGGGTGGGCAGAACTGGTAGTATTGCTGAACAATGTTTCTTGTGGCTGAATATTTCGTGAGCAGTTTAATTTTTAGGTGGGTACACTCACTTCATTGGTGATTATTGGTGATGTAAGGATATTTTTTTTCTATTTCCTTATTTATTAATTTTATTTAATTCCATTGTAACACTGAATTTTGGGACCATTTTGTAAATAAAATCTTTATTATTAGCCATACATGAACTCGCTGAAATGAAACTGATAAGTTTTTCCATTTTTCTCTATACATTATAGGCGGAGAGAAGATCATTTATGTTACACGCAATGCCCACAATGCGCGCACCTCAAAATAATTCAACTACTTAGATTTAATATCAAAACTCTACGGGAAGCAAAATAGTTAAAAATAAAAAATATTTAAACAACCTATTAGAAGCCCGCAGAGTTACGCCCTGTGGTACCCCGAGGGCCTATTACACACACAACTGCTCAATGCAATACGCTCAGCAGGGTTCCGTACTTGCAAATCTCATAAAATGTCGGTTTCAAGGCGTGGTGGGTGTTCAATCACCCTTACAATTATGTTATTGGGATCGAGAATTAGATTTGTGAATGAATTTTCGATATCTACAAGTGACGGGAGTTTTTGTTATTTTGTTGCGGGGTTCAAAGTTGATGGTACCTAAACTTAGTTTAAATGAAAGTTTAAAAATGGACATAAATGCAGTGGCATTTTTACTACGCACTTCTGTCCTGAAGGATCTAAGATACACAAAGAGCACATATTCACTGCCAAACCCCTCGTTTAATTCGCTTTTCGCCAAAGAGTCGAAATATAATTTTTCTAAAGCATTGCCTCGCAATCTGCACGTTCAAAGGCCTGTCATTATATATCGGTATTTATTAAAACGTACCTACGTATAATACAATTTTACCGTCAAACTGAATTTATTTATTGTAAAAGCCACGATCAAGCGCTCGTAACGTATAATCTTAAAGGTATTAACTGAACATAAACGCAAACCTTTTAATATTATATTGTTGCAAACAATAAATATTATCATGACGGACAGACTGCACTTGTTAAATAATAATAGTTAGGTTAAGCGCGTTCCCTGGAGCTATATTTCTAGACGAGCACTAACAATTATTGTGGTCGTAAAGTACTGTTGAAAATGTTGTTATTTGAAGTAAAAAATGAGCGTTTTTACTTATTTATTATGACAAAGTGGTAATACACACCTGAGGTGGTAATTTATTATCGAATGTGTGCCTGTGCAGGGTTTCGTAATTCCTAAAGTAAGTTGAGTTACCTATTAGCTAGGTACATTAGGTACCATCATTGACATCTACACTAATATTATAAAGAGGAAACATTTGTATTTTAATATTTTTGTATGTAACGAATATACTTAAAAACAACTGGACCGATTTCAAAAATTCTTTTGCCGTTAGAAAGCTAAATCTTTACAGAGTAACATTAATTATATTGATATCATGCAAATTAGCTGAGCTATCATATTTTTCGCGGGCGAAGTGCTAGTCTAGCAAAATGTATAAATTACTTTATTTGTCTACTTCGACGGCATCCAAGAAGATTATCCTCATTCCTCAAGTGCCATTGGGCTTGAAGCTTCCCATAAGTAAAGGATATTTTGAAATCAAATGCGTGGTTTCGGAGATTACCTACCCACCTTCATTCAAATTACAAACTTTACGCCTTTATTTTAAATAGACATCGGATTTTGCATAGGCAAATGCATATAATTCTATTTTAATAGCGCTATTGCATATTTTGGTATTTTTTCATTGGCAGTGCTTATTTCAGTACTTCGTTATACGTGTTAGGCGTGTTGTATTAGCCATCAAACAGCCGACAAACGAAGAGGTCTCTGCAGAAATGTCGCCAAATTTAAAGTTCTGTCCAGTAACGTCAGTTTACGTTGAAAGTTCATTTTCAGCCTATCTGTTGAATCTGTTCTTCAACTAAGTACCAGGTCTACTAAGTATACAGTCAACAACAAAAAAAACTATTTGTTTTTCCATTTTTAGTTGTGATATCTTCTTATACAAATATTTGTTATGTTAACAATACATTTTATGGTAAAAGTGGTATCCCAAATAAAATTGAACTAAACATACCTAACTGCCGAAATGCGGGTGTACAGGTACACATCTGCGTACCCCCTGAGAGCAGACGTGGTGTTATGTTATGATGATGTGTAAACGATTAACATTCAAGCGATTGACGAATGTGATTTTGCGAATTGCGATGAATCACGACAGATTTGCTGTTATTATTGAAGAGTTCCATTCAACCAATGAAATAGTTTGGCTACTAGATTCAAATAGGTTCAAGCCTTGAATTTCATTTAGGGTCTAAAATACTGGCCTATAGTTGTCCGAAACTCTCTAAGTGTCTTTAATGCCCTCACCCTCAACACGATAAATTATTAAGACCATTTCAAAAACGTAACTAACACCGCCATCTGTTAAGTACGAACGGAACCAAGTGGCAAAACGGCTGCCTCACCGCCGATGCGCGACGTTGCGCGTCGTTCCTTTACTTTGCTGAATCAGAACCTTAGTTACAACAAAGCTTTCGTGGGAACATCATAGATGTGCCATTTTGTAATTTTATTATGAGTAAAAAAGAACCGCTACATTTTTTTTAAAACTGCTTCTGTGGCGATGCTGCAATGCAAAAAACCTTGCGGAACCATTAAAAAAACAAACGATTTTTAGGTTATCTAGTATCATTAACCTCCTGAAAAAAACAAGGTTCATCTGAAAGATCATCAATTTCTGTGTAAGAAAAACCACTGCTGCATCTTCCAAACAGTGGAGAAAGTGGTTGATGCAGCGATTGAAAGTCGCCCTCCGCGCAGCTGGATTCGGCGTTTTGTCAGCAATCACCCAGATTCTTTCGATTTGTACTGATTGAATTTAATTTAGTTTACCGCTTGCCACGGTCACGTACGAATAATTTTACGAAACTTTTGAGTCTTATCATGCTAGAAATCACAATATATTTTTTTTAATAGCGCCTCCAGTTTTTTTTGTTTTTTTTCCCGCGTTAATAACGAGGCTAATTTTATTATAATATATTATATCATCTGGGAGTCTTATCGAACTAGGTTTAGTTGCATGGGCTCTCTAACCATATTGTTTCTAGGTCTGAACTCTGAAATGAAGATAAACTGCACGCTGTTGCTCAAAGTCACTGGAGGTCAGCAGTGGGACATTGATACGTATTTTATTTTAATAGAATAGGTACCTACTCGAGTACGATATGTTAGGTTCCTAAAAAAACTAAGTAATATCGATAAAATACCTAATACGGACTCAATTACTCGAGTTACAATCAGAGGAAATCGTGTTGTTGTATTTTGGAGATAAAAAAGTTTGAAATAGGCTACGACGCGATAATTGGGTGTTTATTTTCGATTTTCACTCGGATTGTGTCATAGCACCATTTCAAAAAATATAGGAATTTATAGGCAAAATGATTAAAAACTAATTAGCAGTAAAAAAAAAAATAGGAACAAGGAAAAACTAAATATGTATTACGAGCAAGTAATGTGACACATTCCATTAGTCATGCTACTACGAGTAGTTCTCGGAACTCAAAAGCTAAGTGTAAATTCTTCTCAAAACCAATCAGATGACTGTCAAATGAAAAATAATACAAACAGCATAAATTCGATTAAGGACTTAACGTCTCACAATAGTTAATTAAGTGTTGGGTTTAATTAAAATTATAGAGCCTACCCGGGTAGCACACGGTCCTACGTACTTCTCGGTCACCGTTTCGAACAAAGTTTAAACAACTGTGCAGATGAGACAAATTGATTAGGCTTTCTGCCTACAAGGTACTGTGATCTGAGAGACCTTTTTAAAATTGTAATGGCCACTATTTCACGAAGTGCCTGCATTCAAGACCTATCAGTGTAGACATTTCTATGGAATCTTGACATTGAAAGCTCTTGAACGAAAATGAACTTTGTTGGCCTACTTACGAAAGACTGCTGGACATAGGCCTCCCCCAAGTGACGCCACATTGACCGGTCCCGTGCGACTTCAATGCGTTGGAAGGCCTCCCACTAGGTGGACCGATGACCTGGTGAAGGTTGCGGGAATCCGCTGGATGCGATCCAGCGGATTCCCGCAAATTCTTATTTCTTTCTCAACGAATAATTTAGTTTAAAATAACACTACGTGTTAGCTGGGGTTTAAAGGCGGGTAAAAAATTCATGAAGTTTAGCTTTTAAGACTTCATGAGCCTGAAGTTAATTTTATGTAGGATTTATTAAGAACATTTTTTAAATTAGTTGACACAATTATCAGCCAATTAGATCACTTGCCATGATCACCTACATGGACTTACGAATACGCACCTTTAGACTTCAATTTTTTTGATCTTGGGTTATCGTTTCACAAAACTGGTCGGATGGCCGGTCGTGCGACCAAACTTTCTTCCTGGTCGGAGTTTTTGCGGCCAGAACTCGTCTTTTGGCCGCAAAAACTCGGTCACTTAGCAAAATTGTAATTCTGGATGAACAACAGACTGATTAGTACCGAGAGTTGAATATCCAACAACAGAAAAAAGTAGCCCGTGCGTACGAGGGCTTATTAGACGTATGTCAAAGCAGTGTCCGTTCTGGTTAGAATGTTCTCTACCGCGACGATAGCCTGCCTACCTGGATGGCGGCGCGGCGGCGGCGGCGACTCGACGTCCCTTTCCCCCAAGGCTACACCCATGCACACGGAAATACTGCTCTTACACGATTCACTTAAAGTCTCATATCCCATGAACAAAAACTTTATGAAGCATGCACGCCGGACAATCGAGCCTTAGTAAATTCGATAGCGACTCAAAGTTTTAAACTCAAGAAAAATAACAACACAAAGCATTTGCATCAGGTTTCTTTCATTCGCAACGGTAGAAATATTTACAAGTATTTACTTCAGGTTTAATTCAAACTTTGTTCATTTAAAATAGATGCATCTCGCCTAGTTAATTATTTAAATTACACTAAAGGCATTGACATTGATAAAAGTATTGTAAACTGAATGCGATATAAATAATATCAACAACACAAAACATAAACAAAAACATCGGCTATCTGTCAGTGAAACCTCGTGAGCGCGGGCACACAAAACTCGACTTTATTGTGGAAAACATTAAAACACTTACCGTGATACTGCGATCCAACAGAACAAACACTTTAGTATGGTTCACTGGGTAAAAAACAGCACACTAGTATGTGTAAACTTAGAAAAAGGAATTTTATAAAGCGTCGCGTCGGCGCAAGAGTGTTGTAGACTTGTAGTAACGGCACCGAGCGTCGTCGTCACTTCGTCAGTCGTCGCAGGTGACAGGCGACGGTGGCGCCGCGGCGCTGCGCGGGACCCCGTGGAGCGCAGACGCCGCCCCCGCGCGCCGCCGACGACGCCGAACCCGTCTGGACCTCACTTGCTTTTTTTTATTTGCGAGCACAAGTTGCTGTGAATGTCACTAAGAAAAATACTTAGACGCTAATTTATTGGATTTAGTGTACATAGATACTAAGTATTTGCTTTCAGAGGTTATTTCAAGTGATGAAATAGTTTGTTCCCTGTCCTGCAAATAGAACACTTTTTTAGGGTTTCGTAGTCCTGACAAGGAACCCGTATAGTTTCGTCAAGTCAGTCTGTCTGTCTGTCCGAGGTTTTGCTAAGAAATCGTTATTACTAGAAAGCTGTAATTTTGTAGGGGTATGTATATCATCAATTACGCCGACAAAGTGGTAAAATAAAATTTTGGGAAATATTTTTTTTAGGATAGCTACCTGTGATTTTTTTTTGTCATCGGCCCCATTGTGTAGGGTATCGTTGATATAGGTCTTTTAAAATGACTTAGAGGTTGCTAATATTATTTTTCGATTTAATGCTCCATTTACATATTAAACTCTAAATCTAAAGTGAAAATTTTTGTTCCATTAGGGCGCCCGGCCCTCCCCCCCCTCCCGAAAAATCTGGAAAAAATTAAGAAGAGGGAACTATAGCGGTTAAGAAGATATAACTTTATTAGTTTATCAGTAACAGTCGTTGAACTTGGGTACTTATTGGATATTTTTGTACCAAAAAATAAATCCTTTAATTTGACTAAGATGGAGTAGTTGCTTGTTTATAACGGGTGATGATGACTTGCATTGAAAAACAAAATTTAAAATATAACGGGTTACTACGTAACCCTACACTGCGCGTGGCCCGTCACGCACTTGGCCGGTTTTTTTTTAATATGAACTTTTGCGGAGAATGGACAAGAATTCTAAATTAATATCTAGAGCACACTTTTTTGGCATAGCTTTAAAAATACTGGCCATTTCAACGGCAATTCGTTGCTGGCACATTTATTTACTGTAAGTATCATTCTCTCATACACACATCAACACGGTCTAGGGATATTTCATACTCAATTAAATAACTCGAAAAGTACTGGCCGCATTGGAATCTTTTATACACCGATTTGTTTGTAATTTATCTCAGACTAATTCCAAATTAAAATTTTTGAAAATTCTTTTGTTTCGGTGGCATAAAAATGTCTTGATGTATAGGAGAGGGAATTTTCATTTGTGCGAATTTTAGAAAACAATACGAATTACGTTTAGTTACAGTTTTTTTTCATTTTTAAACGAAAGATAAAGTTAAAATTGAGGTATTGTAGCCATGCAACGCCGACATTTGACGAGGGCGGAGATGTTACGAGCTGTGGGAATGCTGGAAGCTGGATCTGTTCAGCGTAATGTTGCTGAGGCCATAGGGACCCATCAAAATGTAATTTCAAGATTGTAGACACGCTATCGTGCCACAGGTGAAGTAGCGGAGAGGCACCGGGGGCCAAGTCGCATCACTACCCCCAGACAAGACCGATTTTTGCAAATTACTGCGCGAGCACAACCAAATGCAACGGCGACTCAATTGGTCCAAAGGCTGCGAGTGGAACACCAAGTGCTTGTGAGTGACCAAACTGTAAGAAGGCGACTGCATGAAAGCAATCTACGCTCTCGTAGACCACTCCGGGTCCCACCTTTACGGAGAGGCAATCGTGGACGACGATTAGAATGGGTTCGGAACCACGTGGACTGGGGCCGTGACCAATGGTCCAATGTGCTGTTCACGGATGAATCCAGGTTCGGCTTCCATCCAGATTCACGAAGGACGCGTGTTTGGCGAGTTCCTGGACGATGGAGCCGTCTCCAGAACCCTCAGGAAGTTCACCCATACCAAGGAGGAACAATTATGGTTTGGGCAGGAATTCGTCTTGGAGGACGGACGGATCTCGTTTGGGTGCGGGGCAATATGACGGCAGAACGATACGTCCAACAGATGCTGGGGCCCGTAATCTTGCCCCACAGAACACAAATGGGGCAAGATTTCCTGCTCATGCACGACAATGCCCGGGCACACACGGCGAGAACGGTAGCAGCTTGGTTACATACACATAATGTTAGGGCCTTAGACTGGCCTGCTCAATCGCCAGATCTAAATCCCATTGAGCATGCGTGGGATATGCTGCAAAGAAGAGCTCTGAAGGAAGTTCCTGAAAATCTGGCTACAGAAGATCAACTTTTTGCGCACCTCAGAAGGACATGGGACAATATTCCGCAGCAAGACATTGACAACCTTGTTCTGAGCATGCCGAATCGTTGCCGATGTGTTATGAACATCATGGGCGCTTTCTCAGACTACTAACTTCAAGTTTATAAACACAAATTAAATGAGGTTTCTATTTTTTTCAGTTTTTACTCACAAATTAAAAGTTCATTCATATACGGTTTCCGTCTATGCTTCATTTTT